>OY728159.1:549780084-559780084 GCA_963277665.1 Viscum album | reverse complement strand
ATTATAATTTCTAGAGTGTTACATTCTACCAACCTTAAATAAATTTCATCTTCATAATTTTAATTTCTCCAAGAGATTAAAATGAATGAGGGTGTTTTTAGTATAGTCATAAATCATGATATAAAAATGTATTAAAATCCTTTATAAATATTTATAAAGAAGTTTTAGAGACTAAAACCATATCCCTTAGGAGTATCAAACCAGGTGTGCTGTTGGAACCATTTTTTTATACATGGAGTAAAGATCAAGCTAATACTCAAACAACCTATTTTAGAATTAATACACTTAGGTGAATATGATCCAAATAATTCATCAATTGTCTTTATCTAGGAAAGTATTTCATTTCTAGGAAATCACACACTATAATTTACCAAAATTTTAAGGTGTTTTCATAAATTTATATTTATGGATATGGTTTCCACTAATGTATTCTAGTAAAAATTTCTAATAATAATAATTAAATTGAGATATTTTCTACTAGATTAAAATTATAAAATTCATGAAAACCAATGATCCATAAATTTTAGTTAACAATTATCCTCATATAACATAAAATTGAATACAATCAATATATACCATAATCATGTATACTCTCAAAACATGTTAATATTTTCCCAAAATAACATGAATATTATTGACATAAAATCTCATATTAAATCTAATTGAAACGTATACCTCAATCATGTACTCTTCTAAACATCTAAAATTATCTAAAATCTTTTTTGATACTAATTATGTTACCCCAAATATGAACCCCATGGTCATGGGATATTAATCATAATATTTACATAATAAATTTTAAAATAACTTAAGAAATACGAACTCAACCATCCAAAATAAAAATATCCACAAAAAATATTGAGTTACTTATACATCCATGATATTTTAGTTTTAGTTTTTTGGAGATTTAGATGAAAACAATTGAACTAACACAACCCATATTTTCCCATACAATGGTATTTTTCATACCATACCAATTATTAATTAATTAATAATAAGTCTTAATTATAACCTAAAAAATTCTCTATAACCGATACCCATATTGACATATCATAATTAATTGAATTATTCATAACCTGGGGAAAAGGAAAAAATAACAAGTATGAGCCCAAATTATCAGAAATTGGAAGTGTGTACAAAATCTATCATGGAACAAATAAGGCATGAAAAATAGAATTAAATAATTATAAAATAATTCCATATAATTGATAACATGAGAATGTAATATATCCATGGATAACTTAGTAACATAAATAATTATATGGATAAAAATAAATCATTTCATAGTGATGGAATGAATAGTGATGGATATCACAAAAAATCATCAAAGACTCATGAAAATACATCATATATCAACATGTAATGTCTATACTAGCTACACAAGCCAATTTTTCTCATGAGAAATACCAATGCATCAAAGGGACATATAATTATGGCCCACACCCTAATTAATTAAGTCCAATATATTAATCATATCAAATTAATGAATGAACACTATATAATAAATATTACATTGTAATAAATAATAATTTTTATTGAAATAACTAGTATATAAATTGTAAATATTTCCCAAGTCAATAAATGTAATAACTTTCTTGGTAAACACCCTTATATTTTGATGGTATTCACACCATATAAGGTTATGGATATAAGATTAAGTCAATAATTAACATAAATCCATGTGATTAAATTACATGCACATGAAAAATAAAAATAAATTCAAGAGAGGGATGAAGAGTGATAAATAACATAAATATAATGAATAATGTGAGTATGAATAGTAAATTTGAAAGATAATTTAGAGAGTAATACATGGAACATAGATTCAATTTTGATATATCTTTTTAATTTTTAGAGAAAAATAGAAGAAAAATCATAACAAAATATTCAATAATAAATTTTCAAATTATCATAAAATACATAGTTATGAGTCACTTTTAAATGTTATTATAATGACATAAGATAAAAATGATTTAAATAATACATTAATCACATGATTTAAATAATAAATCCCATAACAGTAACAGAACCCAACGACCTAAAGGATTAGTGTCTTGAAAACTAGCTATATAAATATATTATTTTATTACAATTATGAACATTTCTCCAAAGTCAAGCTCCTATAGACCCTTTTACAGAAATCTAACATGACATAATCATCTTCATAAATAGGATATTGGAAACATAATAAAGATATGATATTAAATTCTCATTAAGGGAAATACATATCATAATATGATGAAAAAATTAGGGAGATATAATTACCATAATAAATAATAAAAATACCTTATATGAAAAACGTAAAACATATTAGAGTTACATAAGATCTTTAAAAGACCAATGAAGAATAAAAAAAGATAGGAATTGGATCAATACACATGTCAACAATCATATAACATGTGATCATGACATAAAATTTTAGAACAATTAAAAAATATAACATAATATTGAAAAGATATAAATTCATAGAAATAAAATAAATCTTGATAATTTAATATAACTTGATGAAAAACATGTAAATTTGGCACATATATAATCATATTAAATCCTATGTGAGAAAACACATTATTCCCTTGCTTATGTGAACAAACACATTATGTACACACTTGAAAATGTGAGAAGACAAATTATGACCAAACCTATTTGAATAAACTCATTATGTCCATGATTTAATATCTCACGAGAAAATAAAATATGACAACAAATTGTAGGGTGATATAAAACCCCACCTATCATCATACAAACATATGAGTGCCACTAAAAATAAATCATCGCCATATCTTAAATATCCCATGCAAAAAGAATATAATACATAAAATTATTACATAACATGAACTTAATAAATAATAATAAATACAAATCTATTTTTATAAAAGGATTCATAACATAATAACATATATAATATTATCAAAACATCACTTAATGAGAGATAAATCTTAGAAGAAAAATAAAAGTGAGGGTATACAAGTTTTCACACAACCTTTTAAAAATTTCTATAGAAGGTGAAATCTAAATTACATTAAAAAATAAAATTAGATGGGAGGAGAAGAATTTTAAAAACCTTATTAGAAATAATTTATAATAAAATGTAATTAAAAATGCATAAATGTTTCAAAAAATGAAAACTGCACATACTTTGAAAAAATTTACTTTTAATAAGAATAATTAATTATATAACCTAAAAAAAGATATAAAAGTTATCAAAATAAAATGTGATGTGGGTGATAAAACTTATTATTATGAAAGTGTGAAACAACATTTCGAACATTTTGAAATAACTTTTTTTAAAACCCACAACATTAAAAAGATAATGAGAATTTATTTTTAAAAAATGGGGAGGAGAAATGATCATTGGAGGTAAAAAATTTATGTTTCTATAAGAGAAACAAGAAAATTGATGGGATGTAAAAACATAGATTATAATGACCCATAATTTACACACATTTATATTAGTTAAAAAAATGAAGAATTTTTATTTCAAAATATAAAAAATCCACGACATGACTGTATAGGTATCATGTCTTTAGAAACTGGGAAACAAAAACAACTGGTTTATAAGACATATTTATTGTCTCCCACTTATTTCATCCTAACTATACCTCTTTTTAAAATATATTACTTAATACCTTTCTTCATGAAATGGGGAAAAGAAACATATGAAAGGGCGAGCTCAAATGCACAGTAAGGGTATACAAAGTAGATATAAATCATATCATAATCATAATACATAACAACATAACATTTGAAAATAATATCCTATATATGAAATATCATGATATCATGCCAGGGGATAAATCATAAAAGTTTATAAAAATAAATAAACATAATCCAAAAATTCATATCATAATACATGAAATTTTTTGCCATACACATAAGAATATAAAATCATTTCTTATTAGTCAAGGCTCATTTCCAAGACCATTATAGCAGACAGAGTCCATTACTGAATAGAGTTCACTCCTCATTCTAGCCTTATACTAATGAACCGAGATCATTTCTTGTCACGACCCACCTTCACCAAAAATAGGGAAGGGTCAGCAGATTTCCAGGCCCTTCCTTCTTCAAGTTGAAGGAGAGATAATGACCCCTGAACCCCGCCTTCAATAGGTTTCGGAGTGGCGACCAACGCCAAAGGTATAAAATCTCTCACTAAATGGAAGGCATTAACCCTTTTATTTTAATAGGATATGGAGATAAGATGGTAAATCCCAACAACACCAAAAGAGGAAAGTAAAAGTAAAGCCAAGAACAACCATTACCATATGCATGTTCCAAAATTAAATACCACAAGTACAAAAAAATGACTATAGGGTAAAGTACCAAAGAAAGAAAAACAACAACTGAAACTATCCCAAAGGTCCTACACTAGTATGGTCCCACGTGATCCCCAAAGTCCTACTAGAAACCTGAAAGCAGTTTTATATACATAGGGTAAGCATACAAGTATACTCAGTAGGGAAAACCAAAGAATCTCATGCACAAGTGGGGTAACGTACTAAAGTCCCATGAGAAAAAAAATGAGTAAACCAAACACCTATCAAGGTAAACTATCCACATAAGCCTCACCAAGGCACAATCCCCAAATAACACAAGCCAAGTAATATATATAATAAGAGAAGATCGATGTTTGGGTACCCCGCTCCACTTTCCCACTAGTTATTGAAGATATCCTATGCATCAAACCAATCCCACCATTCTCACCGCAGTCCCACTGCCACACCCGCCCACACACACCTGGGCCACAACCTCACGCAGTCCCACTGCCAAACCCCGCCTGCACACACCTAGGCCACAACTGTCACACGTAACTATGCCTGTAAACACCTTGTCCAGAACAACCACCGCCATGCCCGAAGACACCAGGGCTAGAAGATCCACTGCCACACCCGAAGACACCTGGGCCTCATCCCGAAGATTCATGGGAAACTACCTTCCCACACACACCTGGGCCAAAATCACCACACTACCCCGCCCGAAGGTTCTTGGGCTAATAATGGACCTCAGGCCATCACAGCCTACCTGAAGATACTTGGGCTATCTGGGAAACGGAGCAGAAAAGGATCTAATAACCAGCCACTAATAATAGTGTTGGGAAAAACACCCTCCCCCATGAAATGGGGGTGTTCGGCACTATGGGCTCGACTTGGGTGGGGCACGAATAAGAAACAAAAAACTACAAGTATGTATATAGGTAACAAGCACTCTCCCAAGTTTAGTTTTTTCAGCCAGCCTAAGGAACACAAAAATCACTCAAGTCTGATTCAAAACTCATACCAAATGAAAACCCATTTGTCCCATCCTTGTTTTCATGTTCAGTAATGATGTTTAATCAAGTTGTGAACCTAATTGGGAAACTAGTAAGCATAGGCACAAGTCCAGGAAAGCAAACAGTCAAGCATTAACTACAACATCCACACCCGGTTCTCTCGTAAATCCACAAAAACCAAAGAGAACCCCAAGATACATCCCCATGTACAACATCCAAGAGCCAAAAGGGTTTCTCAACAACAGAGGATCCCACCCCAATTCGTAATTTAAACAAGGTAAACACCCGGTCTTAAAATTCACAACCACTAAAAGCACAACATAGGGGATCCCATCCCCAATTTCACAACCACCGAGAGTATAACCACAGGGGATCCCATCCCCTCCATCGTCTCCCAATAACCTGCCTGTGAAATAAGAACAATCAAACCACTACCACCAAGAAAAGCACGCCCATTCCGGTATTTTCAGATTTATAATATTTAACACACTCCATGATTACAATTTCTGTGTGCTTTAACCGGGGTTATCACAAAAAAATGATTGATCCCGGTGCTTTCAATTTATCTAGAAGAATATAGTAATTAACCAAATTCCTTTACACAATAAGGGTTCACAACCACAATACAAGCGATTTAATACATCACCAGGGGTTCATTAGTGCAAAGATAAAGACCACTAACGACCATGATTTTCAGTAGGCATAATCCCATATAATTCAGAAAAGAAGATCATAAAACAGAGAAGCATCATCAACCACAACCCCCCTTAGGTCTATATAGAATCCGTTCATTATCCTTATGTAGGTTTGGTTCATCCTATTCTACAGAATCAAAAGCATGACCACCTCGCATGATACAAAAAAGGGAGATATGAAGGAGAAATCGGCTCGTCCGAACGAAAAGATGATCGTATGAACGAAGGGTACTACTAGCACAGGGTGATCGAGAAAAGGAACCAAGGGAGAAACCTTTTAGTTTATAAAGGGCGGGGATGGTTGAGATGACAACGTGGAACCGCGTAAGGAGCGGGGGTCATGGGTTGACCATGTGGCCCCACACGTTATTAAAGGGTCGGGCGGTTTAAACCTATGCACACACCAGGTTAATTCATTAAATATTTAATTAAAACATTTTTGGGTGCTACTGGGCTTTAAAACAAGCTTAAAGGGGTCAAAATAGGGTTCAAAACCCAATATTGGCACATCACTGGAAAAAACCCGACAAGGCTGGGTGACACCGATTGGTCACGCTGATCGGTCTTGCCGATCGGTCGTGCCGATCGGCCTCACACTGAGGCGCTACCCCTTTAGGATCCGGATTTTTGGCAAAGGAAAGGACCCTGAGAGTCTGGGTCATCACATTAGATACCTCTCAAAAAATTCTCACCCTCGAGAATTTAAACAACCCAGAAGGAAAGAGCGGGTCCAATCAACCACCTCAAAAGATACCTCTTAGGAGTGAACCACATTGTTAACTAATAATGCCTTTCTATCAAGAACCAAGAAACATACCATGTCAAACTGCCCATCCATGTGGGTTGGGGAGTCTCCTTCCCCATGTCAAGATACTATTCGCTTTGCGCGGCACTGACTCGCCCGCATGGGTTTAATCACATCCACCTTAATGTGTCTTGATTAGGGGTCGGGTCATCCCCTCCCCATATCCAGGACTTTTCACACACATTCATAGGAAAGAAAAATAGTATTTCATAGCCAACAAGGTAAAACGTTCTACCACAATAGTTATAAACCGAACAGTACAAAACTCAAAACAACTCTGGATACTGTGCACGCATCTGTGATTCCCTCTCCCACGTACTCTCCTCATACCCATCATGTCTCCATAACACACGAACGAAGGGAATGGTTTTCCCACGAAGCACCTTCTCCTGGAGATCCTCGATCATCACTGGTCTCTCCAAAAAAGTCACATCGTCCTCGATGTCCAGAACTCCCTAGTCGAGGATGTGTGAATCATCGTGCAGATACCGACGGAGCTGGGACACATGTAATATATCATGTATCCTCAGTAGCAGTGGTGGTAACACTAGCTTATAAGCCACTTCGCCGACCCGCCACAACACTTTGAAGGGCCCGATGAACCTGGGACAAAGCTTACTCTCCTTTCCAAACCTCTGTTGTCCACGCCGAGGGGAGACCTTCAAGAACACGTGGTCTCCAACCTATAACTCCAAGGGCCTCCTCCTGGTATCAGCATATGACTTCTGTTGGTCTTGGTCTACCTTCATCCTTCCCGTATAAGCTGAACCTTCTTTGTCGTGCTCTGCACCACCTCTGGGCCAAGGATGCATACCTCTTCGACTTCGGTCCAACACACAGGTGAGCGGCATGGCCTCCCATACAAGGCTTCAAACAGGGCCACACCAATTATAGCATCCCGCCTTTTTATAACATAAACTTTCATTACATTACACAAAACTGAGGATCTTTAAGGTTTAGTGTCTTGGAAACTAGGAACATAATACATGAAAACAACATAAAACATTCTTCTTAAACACTTGAAAGGCTTCTCCTTATTTTTATCCTAGGTTCATTTCTGCATCTCATAACCTGGGGACATACATCAAAAGAAAGGGTGAGCAAAAGGCCCAGTAAGGGAAACAAGATGAACATTTTACATGTGAACTTGAGATACTTCAATAAGGACATGAAAAGAACTTTAAGGCATGAGAAAGAAATCATGAGGCATTTCATAATAAAAATAACATTTTTCATAACTTGATGTTGTGGCTACATAATTTAACATAGAAAATCATGAACATATCACCAAGGTCCATCCCCAAGGTGTCATTTGAAAATTACCAAGGTTATTCACCAAGGTATCGTGAAAATTGTAATCTCTAGTGGTTACATCATTACCCAATGCATTGGAGCGCTATCAGGGCGCACCCTTAAATTTTCATTTATTATCATGTGAGCCACATATATCATCATCAAACATTTCATTAATAACCCATATAGCATAAAATAAATGGGTTTCATTTCATAATCACAACGTTTTAAAAACTGCTTTAAAGACATGATCTTTACGTCACTTTAAAACCCACAGAAAAGGAAGGTGGGTCTCATGTATGTAAATACCAGAATTTAAAATAGAAAATTTTGGTATATATGTGAATATCCCTTTAGAATAACGAGCTTTGAGTATTCACTTAATAATATAAAAGAACTTTAGAAAAAGAGAGAGACATTTTGAGACGGAAATTCTGCAGCATAACAGCTATGTTACGAGGTTTTAGAAGACATTAAAAAGAGAGGGAAAATGGGTCAAACATTCATAAATGACCCATAAAAAAGTAGATGGACAGAATAAGAAGGATACATGATCATGATAATGAAATTTCAAGGACATACCATATGAAATGAAGAACATGAAAGGAAGACAAAAATTAGATTTCTCTTATGAAAGTTCGGCAGCCTAACGGCATTACTTAAACTTCAACAAAAATGAATTGACAAGTTCAAATAGGGTCTCTCATCATATGAAAATAAGAGTCCAGTATGATAGATATAGAGATCATACCCCAACATAATAGAAAGTAACTTTCAAGACTTGACATGGAATTAGAACTTTGAAAAGGGAGAAAGGTGCAAGGACCGCTTAAAAATTTAGCAGCCTAACGATGCCACTTCAACTTCAAAATACTGAATTGAAGAGATCAAACGGGGTCTCTCATCATATGGTCATAAAAGATTAGTATGATAGATATAGATATAATGCCCAAACATAATTAAAAAGGAACTTGAAAGACTTGACATGAAAGTAGAACTTTGAAAAGAATGAGAAGGGTGAAAGAATCCCCTAGAAATTCGGCAGCCTAACGGCGCCACTTAAAACATCAAAATACTGAATTGAAGAGATAAAATGGGGTATCTTATCATATGAACATAAGAGTCCAGTATGATAGATACAGAGATCATACCCCAACATAACAAAAAGGAACTTGAAAGAATTGACATGAAAGTAGAACTTCAAAACGAGAAGGGTGAAGAACCACTTAAAAATTCAGCAGCCTAACGACGCCACTTAAAACTTCAAAATACTGAATTGAAGAGATAAAATGGGGTCTCTCATCATATGATCATAAAATATCAGTATGATAAATTTAGAGATCATACCCCAACATAATAAAAAGGAACTTGAAATACTTTACATGAAAATAGATCTTGAAAAATGAGAAGGGGGAAAGAGTCCGTTACAAAAATTTCGGCAGCCTAACGGCGCCACTTAAAACTTCATAAAACGAAATAATGAGAGTAAGAGGGGATATCTCATTATATGAACATAAAAAGGGCAGTAATAGGAGAATACAAGAATATCCTCCAACATAATAACATGTAGCATAAAAGGAATGACATAAAAGAGATTACTTGAAATGAAAGAGAGAGGTCGGATCCCTTACCTTAAAACATAACTCTTAAAACTCAAAGGTTGGGACCTTGAGGGCTAGGGGGCACCATGGGAGGACTCCTTGGGAGGTAATGAGACCAGAACTTCGTTGGGGGAGATTGGGGAGTCGAATGGATGAGATGATGTCTTGGTATTTATAGGGAAAGTGAGGGGACAAGGCATTAATGGCAAAGGGACACCTCATTAGTGGTTTTGGAAAAACCATGGGCTTGACCATGGTATTTTCCCATGGTATTGGCCACTTGGAACACCTCATACCTTATCTCACTATTCATAATTCGAAAATATTGATTACAAACTTAATACATCATTTAATGATGTCATTAAACACCCGTAACTTAAAAACTGTATTTTCACTATTCATCGAAAATTCAACTTTCTCAGAATAATCCCAAAATTTCACCTTAACCAAATATCAAAGCTCTGATTACAAATATGAACTACATTTTATAAAAATAATTTTCTAAATATTTTTAATTTAATTTTTAAATAATAACACTATTCACCGAAAATTCATTTTTTTCAGAAAAACCGCAAAAATTACCATAGCATAATATCGGTTCTCTGAGTTCAAAAATGAAATCCGTTTTATAAAAATAATTTTCTAAATATTTTTAATTAAATTTTTAATTAAAAAACACTATTCACCCGAAAAAACTAATACTTGAATAATAATTTATGAAACTGTTATTTAACCATTTTGTTGAATCACATTACTTAATCAAGGTGCCTAGATTATATTAATACTTTCTTTAAGTGAGATTACTAATCCATTTGGTCACATTACTAATCCTAAGCGTAAAATCACTATTCATAATTTACTATTCATCAAAAATCATGTTGATCTTATTAGACTCGAAATTTTGTAGTGAACATAATTGTAGAAGACCATTTTTTGAAAATCATTACACATTTTTATTTATTTAAGGTTTACATAAACATTTTTAAAATATCATTTCCCTAAAATTCATCAAAAATATGCATACTATATTTATCTGGACATTTGAAAATTCATAAACTTCATCATAAGAAGAAATCCAATTTTTTATTTAAAACAAAGGATTACACAAGGCAATTACGGTCTCCTTACATAGCCCCTTATCACGCCAGCATAGGACATAAGTGTAAGGTGTGCTAAGGTGAGAGAATCCGAGGGAGGGTCGGCCAACATCGCACGAGTCGTAATTTCTATCAGTTTGAACTTCTCGCGAAGGCGATCCCGTTCTAGCTTCACATGATGAAGTTCAGCTTGGGTTTGGTCCAGAGCAAAGCCCAGTGGTGCTACCTCCTTCCCAAGTTCTGTTAGATGGGCTTCGATCGGTCCAAGACTACTGGGTGAGGCCATCAAATCTTCTTTCTATATTAATTAACCAAGATTTCTTGTATTTAGAGACAGTAATCAAAAACATTTAGTTTCCAGCGGTCATATTGACCAATGGTCAAATAATAGTCAAAACCCAATAGTCTCATTTTAATTATACTCATGTTATCAAATGAAACATTTTTGTTGAGTATAAAAATAAGATAAAATAACACATAAAATTAGGAAATAAGATTTATTCAAAATTTCGGGTCGTTACAATCTTCCCCCCTTAAGAAATTGCGTCCTCGCAATTTTTAAAATTGGGTTTTGAAATTTCATTGAAAGTCCCACATCGGAAAAGGAGTCAGTAAAACTATTACTTTAAAAGAAAGAAAGGGAAGTACAAAGGTCACCCGAGTTAACCCATACTAGGATTCCATGGAGGAAAACATGGACATGGAAGAAAAACAAAGGGTCAATTTCTGGGGGAGAGTGATAGAGAACATGATTAGGAGAACGTTAACCATAAGAAAATCCCAAACTTATGATGTGTGTAAACGGTCTTTGATTACCAAGTAGGAAACGTAAACCAACAACGTTTTTGTTTCACGTTCCTTTTCATAATTTTTAGGAATTCATTTACAACATAAAACAAAAACATAAGAAAATATACCTATCTTCATGTAGAGTTTCATCCTTTAATAATTTTCTACCCAAAACTAATCTTTTCTCCAAATTATGAGCATTTAAAACTACTTGGTCTCATCAAAACACAAGAATCATCTTCATAATCCACAAAATATTAACTGTCTATTTCTTCTATCTTTAAACATTATCCCAAAAATAGAAAGGGTAAGGTAAAACAACTCTTCAAAAAGAAATAATCCCATAGGAATGGAAACTAATTTTAAATCTTCAAAGTTCCATGGTACTACACAAAGTTCATCATAGTCCATTCCATAAATAACTGTCCTTAAAAATCCTCAAAATAAACCAAACTAAGATTGAAACCCAAATACAAGAAGGATTTGATAACATAGTCTTCCAAGGTAAAATTTATCATTCATCTCCAAACAACATCAACCACTCCTAACATCTTATAAAAAAAGTAACTAACCTAAACATATTTACCCCAAGATAGGTTAATAATTTCCATAAGTAACCTAAATTACTATAATTACACCTTAAATTCATCAATTCTTCAAAATATAAGTCAACCCTACTCTTCAATGAAAATATCGTAGTAATATATTTACCTCGATCATATAGGGTCCCCAAAATAGTGAACATCTTCCAAAATAATAATCATATTTTAATCCCCTAATCATCCCTGTCATATTAATACGACAATCGTCGCATTTCCTATCACATTGGTTGTTTGGACATGTTCTTCCATTTCCCACCATTAACTATGAAGAGAAAGCATAATTAGGGGATTAAGTACTTAGCCAATAATCATAAAAAGGAAATGAAAGCATATAAGGATAACTTGTAGAACAAAAGTATACCCTAACTTGTGATCCCCTCGGTTCCCATCTAGGTTATCCATGATCATATATTCTTATGTGAATCTTTATTTTATTTTATCTTTGTTCCTTTTACAATGGTTCATACTAAGCTTATGAATTTACCAAAGCATATCCCCCGGGAGTGTCGTAACCAAGAGTGCAGCAAGGCCCGTTGTCGTGTACTAGTTCCCGTTCAAGTCTAGCTCAAAGCGGTGTTTTCAGGTTTTAACCCTATGTACATCTGTGCCAAAGCCACCTCTACCTGCTCATATCCAGACAGGGATGTATTTTGCTTGGGAACCCCTTACTCAATACTCACCAAAATACCAGGAAGATTTCCTATTTTTTTTAACTTTTCTATAGGGTTCTTCCTAGAGTTTTCATATCCTAATTTCCACAAATAACTAAACCATCCTTTGATACCAACTATAGCATCCCACCTTTTTATAACATAAACTTTCATTACATTACACAAAACTGAGGATATTTAAGGTTTAGTGTCTTGGAAACTAGGAACATAATACGTGAAAACAACATAAAACATTATTCTTAAACACTTGAAAGGCTTCTCCTTATGTTTATCCTAGGTTCATTACTGCATCTCATAACCTGGGGACATACATCAAAAGAATGGGTGAGCAAAAGGCCCAGTAAGGGAAAAAAGATGAACATTTTACATGTGAACTTGAGATACTTCAATAAGGACATGAAAAGAACTTTAAGGCATGAGAAAGAAATCATGAGGCATTTCATAATAAAAATAACATTTTTCATAACTTAAAGATGTGGCTACATAATTTAACATAGACAATCATGAACATATCACCAAGGTCCATCCCCAAGGTGTCATTTGAAAATTACCAAGGTTATTCACCAAGGTATCATGAAAATTGTAATCTCTAGTGGTTACATCATTACCCAATGCATTGGAGCGCTATCAGGGTGCACCCTTAAATTTGCCTTTATTATCATGTGAGCCACATATATCATCATCAAACATTTCATTAATAACCCATATAGCATAAAATAAATGGGTTTCATTTCATAATCACAACGTTTTAAAAACTGCTTTAAAGACATGATCTTTACGTCACTTTAAAACCCACAGAAAAGGAAGGTGGGTCTCATGTATGTAAATACCAGAATTTAAAATAGAACATTTTGGTATATATGTGAATATCCCTTTCGAATAAAGAGCTTTGAGTATTCACTTAATAATATAAAAGAACTTTTGAAAAAGAGAGAGACATTTTGAGACGGAAATTCTGCAGCATAACGGCTATGTTACGAGGTTTTAGAAGACATTAAAAAGAGAGGGAAAATGGCTCAAACATTCATAAATGACCCATAAAACAGTATATGGACAGAATAAGAAGGATACATGATCATGGTAATGAAATTTCAAGGACATACCATATGAAATGAAGAACATGAAAGGAAGACAAAAATTAGATTTCTCTTATGAAAGTTCGGCAGCCTAACAGCGTTACTTAAACTTCAACAAAAATGAATTGACAAGTTCAAATAGGGTCTCTCATCATATGAACATAAGAGTCCAGTATTATAGATATAGATATCATACCCCAACATAATAGAAAGGAACATTCAAGACTTTACCTGGAATTAGAACTTTCAAAAGGGAGAAAGGTGCAAGGGCCACTTAAAAATTTAGCAGCCTAACGATGCCACTTAAACTTCAAAATACTTAATTGAAGAGATCAAATGGGGTCTCTCATCATATGGTCATAAAAGATCAGTATGATAGATATAGATATAATTCCCCAACATAATTAAAAATGAACTTGAAATACTTGACATGAAAGTAGAACTTTGAAAAGAATGAGAAGGGTGAAAGAATCCCCTAAAAATTCGGCAGCCTAACGGCGCCACTTAAAACTTCAAAATACTGAATTGAAGAGATCAAATGGGGTCTCTTATCATATGAACATAAGAGTCCATTATGATAGATATGGAGATCATACCCCAACATAACAAAAAGGAATTTGAAAGAATTGACATGAAAGTAGAACTTCAAAACGAGAAGGGTGAAGAACCACTTAAAAATTCAGCAGCCTAACGACGCCACTTAAAACATCAAAATACTGAATTGAAGAGATAAAATGGGGTCTCTCATCATATGATCATAAAAGATCAGTATGATAAATTTAGAGATCATACCCCAACATAATAAAAAGGAACTTGAAATACTTTACATGAAAATAGATCTTGAAAAATGAGAAGGGGGAAAGAGTCCGTTACAAAAATTTCGGCAGCCTAACGGCGCCACTTAAAACTTCATAAAACAAAATAATGAGAGTCAGAGGGGATATCTCATTATATGAACATAAAAAGGGCAGTAATAGGAGTATACAAGAACATCCTCCAACATAAGAACATGTAGCATAAAAGGAATGACATAAAAGAGATTACTTGAAATGAAAGAGAGAGGTCGGATCCCTTACCTTAAAACATAACTCTTAAAACTCAAAGGTTGGGACCTTGAGGGCTCGGGGGCACCATGGGAGGACTCCTTGGGAGGTAATGAGACCAGAACTTCGTTGGGGGAGAGTGGGGAGTCGAATGGATGAGAGGATGGCTTGGTATTTATAGGGAAAGTGAGGGGACAAGGCATTAATGGCAAAGGGACACCTCATTAGTGGTTTTGGAAAAACCATGGGCTTGACCATGGTATTTTCCCATGGTATTGGCCACTTGGGACACCTCATACCTTATCTCACTATTCATAATTCGAAAATATTGATTACAAACTTAATACATCATTTAATGATGTCATTAAACACCCGTAACTTAAAAATTGTATTTTCACTATTCATCGAAAATTCAACTTTCTCAGAATAATCCCAAAATTTCACCTTAACCAAATATCAACGCTCTGATTACAAATATGAACTACATTTTATAAAAATAATTTTCTAAATTTTTTTAATTTAATTTTTAAATAAAAACACTATTCACCGAAAATTCATTTTTTTTCAGAAAAAACCCCAAAAATTACCATAGCATAATATCGGTGCTCTGAGTTCAAAAATGAAATTCGTTTTATAAAAATAATTTTCTAAATAATTTTAATTAAATTTTTAATTAAAAAACACTATTCACCTGAAAAAACTAATACTTGAATAATAATTTATGAAACCGTTATTTAACCATTTTATTGAATCACATTACTTAATCAAGGTGCCTAGATTATATTAATACTTTCTTTATGTGAGATTACTAATCCATTTGGTCACATTACTAATCCTAAGCGTAAAATCACTATTCATAATTTACTATTCATCAAAAATCATGTTGATCTTATTAGACTCGAAATTTCGTAGTGAACATAATTGTAGAAGACCATTTTTTGAAAAATCATAACACATTTATATTTATTTAAGGTTTACATAAACATTTTTAAAATATCCTTTCTCTAAAATTCATCAAAAATATGCATACTATATTTATCTGGACATTTGAAAATTCATAAACTTCATCATAAGAAGAAATCCAATTTTTTATTTAAAACAAAGGATTACACAAGGCAATTACGGTCTCCTTACATAGCCCCTTATCACGCCAGCATAGGACATAAGTGTAAGGTGTGCTAAGGTGAGAGAATCCGAGGGAGGGTCGCCCAACATCGCACGAGTCGTAATTTCTATCAGTTTGAACTTCTCGCGAAGGCGATCCCGTTCTAGCTTCGCATGATGAAGTTCAGCTTGGGTTTGGTCCAGAGCAAAGCCCAGTGGTGCTACCTCCTTCCCAAGTTCTGTTAGATGGGCTTCGATCGGTCCAAGACTACTGGGTGAGGCCATCAAATCTTCTTTCTATATTAATTAACCAAGATTGCTTGTATTTAGAGACAGTAATCAAAAACATTTAGTTTCCAGCGGTCATATTGACCAATGGTCAAATAATAGTCAAAACCCAATAGTCTCATTTTAATTATACTCATGTTATCAAATGAAACATTTTTGTTGAGTATAAAAATAAAATAAAATAACACATAAAATTAGGAAATAAGATTTATTCAAAATTTCGGGTCGTTACAATCTTCCCCCCTTAAGAAATTGCGTCCTCGCAATTTTTAAAATTGGGTTTTGAAATTTCATTAAAAGTCCCACATCGGAAAAGGAGTCAGTAAAACTATTACATTAAAAGAAAGAAAGGGAACTACAAAGGTCACCCGAGTTAACCCATACTAGGATTCCATGGAGGAAAACATGGACATGGAAGAAAAACAAAGGGTCAATTTCTGGGGGAGAGTGATAGAGAACATGATTAGGAGAACGTTAACCATAAGAAAATCCCAAACTTATGATGTGTGTAAACGGTCTTTGATTACCAAGTAGGAAACGTAAACCAACAACATTTTTGTTTCACGTTCCTTTTCCTAATTTTTAGGAATTCATTTCCAACATAAAACAAAAACATAAGAAAATATACCTATCTTCATGTAGAGTTTCATCCTTTAATAAGTTTCTACCCAAAACTAATCTTTTCTCCAAATTATGAGCATTTAAAACTACTTGGTCTCATCAAAACACAAGAATCATCTTTATAATCCACAAAATATTAACTATCTATTTCTTCTATCTTTAAACATTATCCCAAAAACAGAAAGGGTAAGGTAAAACAACTCTTCGAAAAGAAATAATCCCATAGGAGTGGAAACTAATTTTAAATCTTCAAAGTTCCATGGTACTACCCAAAGTTTATCATAGTCCATTCCATAAATAACTGTCCTTAAAAATCCTCAAAATAAACCAAACTAAGATTGAAACCCAAATACAAGAAGGATTTGATAACATAGTCTTCCAAGGTAAACATTATCATTCATCTCCAAACAACATCAACCACTCCTAACATCTTATAAAAAAAGTAACTAACCTAAACATATTTACCCCAAGATAGGTTAATAATTTCCATAAGTAACCTAAATTAATATAATTCCACCTTAAATTCATCGATTCTTCAAAATATAAGTCAACCCTACTCTTCAATGAAAATATCGTAGTAATCTATTTACCTCGATCATATAGGGTCCCCAAGATAGTGAACATCTTCCAAAATAATAATCATATTTTAATCCCCTAATCATCCCTGTCATATTAATACGACAATCGTCGCATTTCCTATCAGATTGGTTGTTTGGACATGTTTTTCCATTTCCCACCATTAACTATGAAGAGAAAGCATAATTAGGGGCTTAAGTACTTAGCCAATAATCATAAAAAGGAACTGAAAGCATATAAGGATAACTTGTAGAAGAAAAGTATACCCTAACTTGTGATCCCCTAGGTTCCCATCTAGGTTATCCATGATCATATATTCTTATGTGAATCTTTATTTTATTTTATCTTTGTTCCTTTAACAATGGTTCATACTAAGCTTATGAATTTACCAAAGCATATCCCCCGGGAGTGTCGTAACCAAGAGTGCAGCAAGGCCCGTTGTCGTGTACCAGTTCCCGTTCGAATCTAGCTCAAAGCGGTGTTTTCGGGTTTTACCCCTATGTAAATCTGTGCCAGAGCCACCTCTACCTGCTCGTAACCAGACAGGGATGTATTTTGCTTGGGAACCCCATACTCAATACTCACCAAAATACCAGGAAGATTTCCAATTTTTTTAACTTTTCTATAGGGTTCTTCCCAGAGTTTTCATATCCTAATTTCCACAAATAACTAAACCATCCTTTGATACCAACTATATCATCCCGCCTTTTTATAACATAAACTTTCATTACATTACACAAAATTGAGGATCTTTAAGGTTTAGTGTCCTGGAAACTAGGAACATAATACGTGAAAACAAAATAAAACATTCTTCTTAAACACTTGAAAGGCTTCTCCTTATGTTTATCCTAGGTTCATTACTGCATCTCATAACCTGGGGACATACATCAAAAGAAAGGGTGAGAAAAAGGCCCAGTAAGGGAAACAAGATGAAAATTTTACATGTGAACTTGAGATACTTCAATAAGGACATGAAAAGAACTTTAAGGCATGAGAAAGAAATCATGAGGCATTTCATAATAAAAATAACATTTTTCATAACTTAAATATGTGGCTACATAATTTAACATAGACAATAATGAACATATCACCAAGGTCCATCCCCAAGGTGTCATTTGAAAATTACCAAGGTTATTCACCAAGGTATCATGAAAATTGTAATCTCTAGTGGTTACATCATTACCCAATGCATTGGAGCGCTATCAGGGCGCACCCTTAAATTTGCCTTTATTATCATGTGAGCCACATATATCATCATCAAACATTTCATTAATAACCCATATAGCATAAAATAAATGGGTTTCATTTCATAATCACAACGTTTTAAAAACTGCTTTAAAGACATGATCTTTACGTCACTTTAAAACCCACAGAAAATGAAGGTGGGTCTCATGTATGTAAATAACAGAATTTAAAATAGAACATTTTGGTATATATGTGAATATCCCTTTAGAATAAAGAGCTTTGAGTATTCACTTAATAATATAAAAGAACTTTAGAAAAAGAGAGAGACATTTTAAGACGGAAATTCTGCAGCATAACGGCTATGTTACGAGGTTTTAGAAGACATTAAAAAGAGAGGGAAAATGGGTCAAACATTCATAAATGACCCATAAAACAGTACATGGACAGAATAAGAAGGATACATGATCATGGTAATGAAATTTCAAGGACATACCATATGAAATGAAGAACACGAAAGGAAGACAAAAATTAGATTTCTCTTATGAAAGTTCGGCAGCCTAACGGCGTTACTTAAACTTCAACAAAAATGAATTGAAAAGTTCAAATAGGGTCTCTCATCATAGGAACATAAGAGTCCAGTATTATAGATATAGAGATCATACCCCAACATAATAGAAAGTAACTTTCAAGACTTTACCTGGAATTAGAACTTTGAAAAGGGAGAAAGGTGCAAGGACCACTTAAAAATTTAGCAGCCTAACGATGCCACTTAAACTTCAAAATACTTAATTGAAGAGATAAAATGGGGTCTCTCATCATATGTTCAAAAAAGATCAGTATGATAGATATAGATATAATTCCCCAACATAATTAAAAAGGAACTTGAAAGACTTGACCTGAAAGTAGAACTTTGAAAAGAATGAGAAGGGTGAAAGAATCCCCTAAAAATTCGGCAGCCTAACGGCGCCACTTATTACTTCAAAATACTGAATTGAAGAGATCAAATGGGGTCTCTTATCATATGAACATAAGAGTCCAGTATGATAGATATGGAGATCATACCCCAACATAACAAAAAGGAACTTGAAAGAATTGACATGAAAGTAGAACTTCAAAACGAGAAGGGTGAAGAACCACTTAAAAATTCAGCAGCCTAACGACGCCACTTAAAACTTCAAAATACTGAATTGAAGAGATAAAATGGGGTCTCTCATCATATGATCATAAAAGATCAGTATGATAAATTTAGAGATCATACCCCAACATAATAAAAAGGAACTTGAAATACTTTAAATGAAAATAGATCTTGAAAAATGAGAAGGGGGAAAGAGTCCGTTACAAAACTTTCGACAGCCTAACGGCGCCACTTAAAACTTCATAAAACGAAATAATGAGAGTAAGATGGGATCTCTCATTATATTAACATAAATAGGGAAGTAATAGGAGTATACAAGAACATCCTCCAACATAATAACATGTAGCATAAAAGGAATGACATAAAAGAGATTACTTGAAATGAAAGAGAGAGGTCGGATCCCTTACCTTAAAACATAACTCTTAAAACTCAATGGTTGGGACCTTGAGGGCTTGGGGGCACCATGGGAGGACTCCTTGGGAGGTAATGAGACCAGAACTTCGTTGGGGGAGAGTGGGGAGTCGAATTGATGAGAGGATGGCTTGGTATTTATAGGGAAAGTGAGGGGACAAGGCATTAATGGCAAAGGGACACCTCATTAGTGGTTTTGGCAAAACCATGGGCTTGCCCATGGTATTTTCCCATGTTATTGGCCACTTGGGACACCTCATAACTTATCTCACTATTCATAATTCGAAAATATTGATTACAAACTTAATACATCATTTAATGATGTCATTAAACACATGTATCTTAAAAACTGTATTTTCACTATTCATCGAAAATTCAACTTTCTCAGAATAATCCCAAAATTTCACCTTAACCAAATATCAACGCTCTGATTAAAAATATGAACTCCATTTTAAAAAAATAATTTTCTAAATATTTTTAATTTAATTTTTAAATAAAAACACTATTCACCGAAAATTCATTTTTTTCAGAAAAAACCCCAAAAATTACCATAGCATAATATCGGTGCTCTGAGTTCAAAAATGAAATTCGTTTTATAAAAATAATTTTCTATATATTTTTAATTAAATTTTTAATTAAAAAACACTATTCACCTGAAAAAACTAATACTTGAATAATAATTTATGAAACCGTTATTTAACCATTTTATTGAATCACATTACTTAATCAAGGTGCCTATATTATATTAATTCTTTATTTAAGTGAGATTACTAATCCATTTGGTCACATTACTAATCCTAAGCGTAAAATCACTATTCATAATTTACTATTCATCAAAAATCAAGTTGATCTTATTAGACTCGAAATTTCGTAGTGAACATAATTGTAGAAGACCATTTTTTGAAAATCATTACACATTTTTATTTATTTAAGGTTTACATAAAATTTTTAAAATATCCTTTCTCTAAAATTCATCAAAAATATGCATACTATATTTATCTGGACATTTGAAAATTCATAAACTTCATCATAAGAAGAAATCCAATTTTTTATTTAAAACAAAGGATTACACAAGGCAATTACGTCTCCTTACATAGCCCCTTATCACGCCAGCATAGGACATAAGTGTAAGGTGTGCTAAGGTGAGAGAATCCGAGGGAGGCTTAGCCAACATCGCACGAGTCATAATTTCTATCAGTTTGAACTTCTCGCGAAGGCGATCCCGTTCTAGCTTCACATGATGAAGTTCAGCTTGGGTTTGGTCCAGAGCAAAGCCCAGTGGTGCTACCTCCTTCCCAAGTTCTGTTAGATGGGCTTCGATCGGTCCAAGACTACTGGGTGAGGCCATCGAATATTCTTTCTATATTAATTAACCAATATTGCTTGTATTAAGAGACAGTAATCAAAACATTTAGTTTCCAGCGGTCATATTGACCAATGGTCAAATAATAGTCAAAAGCCAACAGTCTCATTTTAATTATACTCATGTTATCAAATGAAACATTTTTGTTGAGTATAAAAATAAAATAAAATAACACATAAAATTAGGAAATAAGATTTATTCAAAATTTCAGGTTGTTACACCAATGGTAGAGTGATAGCTATTATTGTAGGTGAACTCTACCAGAGGCAAGTGTCACACCCATGATCCTCCTGATTCCAGAACACATGACCGCAACATATCCTCCAATGTCTGGATGGTGCGCTCTGTCTGCCCATCTGTCTGGGGGTGGAAAGCAGTGCTAAGGTGTATCTGGGTGCCAAAAGCATGCTACAAACCCCTCCAGACTCATGAAGTAAAACATGCATCCCTATCCGAGAATATGGACCTCGTAACTCCATGCAACCGCACCACCTCATCCATGTACCTTCGTGCCAAAGAATCCACTGCACTTGACTCCTTAATCGTCAGAAAGTGAGCCAATTTTGTCAACTGTTCCACTACTACCCAGATGGCGTCGTATCCCCCTTGGAACTTGGGTAGTCCCATGACGAAATCCATCGAGATGTCGTCCCACTTACACTCGGGGACATCTAGAGACTACAGTAGGCCACTTGAAACTCGGTGTCCAACCTTCACTTGCTGACACACTATGCACTTGGCCACAAACTCTACCACTGATCGCTTTATTCGGGGCCACCAAAACTGTCTCTTCAGTCACTGGTACATCTTTGACACTCTAGGGTGTACTGCTAGGGGTGATTTGTGGAACTCACTGAGAACCTTGCCATGCATCGCCTCTGGAACAAATAGCTTTCCCTGGTAAAGCATCCGGTTTTGGCTATCCTCCATCCATCCTTCTGGAGCATTGCCCTGGTCAACTCGGTCGTGCATCACTTCGCACTCTGGCTCTCCCCACTGTGATTCCTCCACTTGCTGAAATAGGGACGAATTTACTACCATATGATACAAGCAACCTCTACCACTATCCATCCTCGCATCCAGGTGTAAGGCAGCCAACTCCTCCATTGTCTTCCAGGTGTCTGCCGACTCTCGGACCGCATCCTTCCGTGATCTTCTACTCAAGGAATCATCCACTACATTCCCCTTACCTAAAGTGTTGGGGATTCTTGAAGTTGTAATCCTGGAGGAACTCCATCCACCTCCGCTTCTGCACGTTTAGGTCCCATTGGGAGAAGATATAACACAATATTTTGTGATTTGTGAAGACCACAAAGCATTCTCCGATGAGGTAGTGCAGCCATAACTTCAGTTCAAAAATGACCGCTGCAAGCTCTAGGTCGTGGGTGGCATAATTACGCTTATGAGTTCGTAGCTTCCTAGTCCCATAAGAGATCACCCCTTGTCGCTGCATCAACACACATCCCAGGCCTTGTCCTGAAGCATCACAGAACACCTCATACGCCACCCCTTCTTCTGGTAATCTCAGCACTGGGGCACTAACCAAATTCTCTTTCAGATAGCTGAAGGATGACTCTCACTGCTCACTCCACACGAAAACCTGTTCTTTCTTGGCCAGGGATGTCAGAGGGGCTGCAACTCGGGAGAAGTTGGGAACGAACCTCCGATAGTAACCCGCCAGCCTAAGGAAACTACGGAACTCTGACACATTGTTGGGTGCTACCCAAGAAACAATTGCCTCAACCTTTGATGGGTCCACCACTACCCCCTTCTTGGACACCACATGCCTGAGGACGTGCACTTCTCATGTCCCGAATTTTCATTTCGACAACTTCCCATAGAGATGGTTCTGTCGGAGGACCTCCAAAACCATCCTTAAGTGATCCACATGGTCCTCCTCTAATCTTGAATAGACCCGGATGTCGTCGATGAACACAACTATGAACCGATCCAGGTACTCCCAGAAGATGGAGTTCATAAGCCCCATGAACACAGCTGGGGCATTCGTAACACCGAAAGGAATGACTATGAACTCGAAGTGTCTATATCTGCACCTAAATGCTGTCTTCAGGATGTCGCCCCCTTTCACTCTCAACTAGTGATACCCAGACCGTAGGTCGATCTTCGAGAACCATCCTACCCCTTTCAGCTGGTCGAAAATATCGTCTATCCTTGTTAGAGGGTAGAAATTCTTGATCGTCGCCTGATTCAGCCTCCTGTAGAATATGCACAACCTAAGACCACCATCCGCCTTCTTTGAAAACAAGACTGGGGCACCCCACGACGACGCACTCAGTCGAACATAACCCCACTTCATCAAATCTTCAATCTGAATCCAAAACTCCTGTAGCTCCGAAGGTGCCATCTGGTAAGGAGCCATCGAGATTGGCCGAGCACGAGGCCGCAAGTCTATCCCAAACTCGATATCCTGTCGAGGGGGTAGAGTCGTCACCTACTCAGGAATGATGTCCCTAAACTCATGAACGATCTCTGGCACCTCCACCATTTCAGCATCTACTGACTCTACTGACTGCTCAGCTAACAAGGAGAGAAGGGGTTCCTCTCGCCTGCTGCCCTTCTGAATGCTCCGCTCACCAGTGAAGGTAACACGCCGGCTGCCCAAGTTTGAGAAAACAACCATTCCTCAGAAGCATTCGATGACAAAACACACAGAGAATAGCCATTCGATGCCTAGGATGACATCGTATGGTTGTATCTGTAGAAGAGGAAGATCCCTAACCGACTGATGTGGCCCTATCATTAGTCTGCATCCTGGACAAACAAATAAAAAGTCAGTCTGACCTCCAACTGGTGTGCTCAGCACTAGGGGCACTAGAAGTCTCTCGGCATCTATACCCAAAGCATGGGCTAGACTAGGTCCGACGAAGGAGTGCGAAGCTCCGGTATCGAACACGACATAAGCAAGGGTGATAAATAAACTGATCATACCTCGAACGACCTCCGGCCCTGCTGGAACTGCTGCCTCTGCAGTGTGCAACTGTCCACACCCAGCTCCTCTGCCCCTCGGATATCGGCCACCTACCTGACCACGCCCGGTCGAGGTCCCTGCGGAGCACCCTGAGGTCGGACTCCTCCTACAACGTCTTCCCTCGGAGGAGTGGGAGCTCGCTATCGCTGCTGCTACTGCTGGAAAGGCATAGCTAGAAACTGCTGTTGGGGCGGGTGCTGGGGATGTCTGCCACCGCCGTACTGTACCTGGTCTGGGCAATGACTCCTAAGATGCCCTTGGATCCCATAGATAAAGCACCGCAGTCCCGAGCCCAAAGGAAAAAAGGCGAGGGCCAGGGGACCGGAACTGAAAATACTACTGCCTGCTCCCTACTGGTCGGAACCTAAAGGGTCCTGACACAGGAGGCCTAGTGATGAAGACCTTCCCCTTCAATGGTCCCACCTGGATCCCATCTCGTGAAACACCTCCTAGAACATGAATCCTATCCACCACTTCAGTTTTCTTCTGGACCTCCAAGTACGTTGGGAGGGTAAAGGGGGTAACATCATACTTGAGGGAGGGTCAGAGCGCCTCCTCTAAATGACTTGCTTGAGACTCCTCATCGGGAAAGAGATCCGGAGAAAAAATGTAATAAGTCCTTGAACTTGATTCCCTGGTCCCTCACTGACATACTCCCCTACTGGAGGGAGAGTAGCTCCTGTCTCTTTTTTGTCTTCATCGTCGAAGAGAGGAATTCCGCCCAGAACTCTCTCTCGAAATCAGCCCATGACACCTCAGCCTCTCTCCTCTCCCCCAGGTAAAGCATCCACCACTGATGCGCCGCTCCCCGCATCTGGATTACATCCAGAGGAACCCAGTACTCAGTCAGAGCCCAGATCAAGACGAAGGCTATCACTAGCTCCTCTAGCCAGCCCTCTGTCTTTATATAAGAGGTGCTGCCCTCATACTTCTCAAGGGTCTATCTCTAGAAGGCCCAAAGTTTCTTCTCCCACTAGTCATCCTCCTCCTCTCGATCATATCTCTGCCGATCGGACAAGGTAGTCTCTGGGGCCTCGATCTCCCGCACCAAACGTGGTCGCCTTACAGGTTCCATAGCTGCAAGGTAAACAAGGAATGTCTAATCCCAATTAGTGCAAAATATTGTTCTTAAAACTTCTTAAACTTTTTATTTATTCTTAATTCCCAAGACACCCCAGAAACATGAGAACACAAGTCATTATGATGCATGTACCTTTCCTAGGGTCTCTACCCTGTAATCAGCGTGTCCTCACTTGGTTATTCAGTAGGTCCTGAGTCCTTGCATAGGATCATGGGGGGCCCTAAAATCCAGTGTCCTAGCCGGTGTTCCCAGGCCAAATTCACGCACCAAGGTCCCCCAACAGTATCGCCCTACCATCCAATGAAATCCTCACTGTGCCTAACTCCAGACTCCATCCTATCTCTCAACCTCCCTCTGATACCATTATGTCATGACCCGCCTTTACCAAAAGGAGGGAAGGGTCAGAAGATTTCCAAGCCCTTCCTTATTCAAGTTGATGGAGAGACAATGACCCCCGAAACCCACCTTCAATAGGTCCCGGAGTGGTGACCAGCACCAAGGGTATTAAATAGCTCACTAAATGGAAGGCATTACCCTTTTTCTTTTAATAGGATCGGGAGATAAGATGGTAAATCCCAACAACACCAAAATCAGAAAGTAAAAGTAAAGCCAAGAACAACCATTCCCATATGCATGTTCCAAAAGTAAATACCACAAGTACAAAAAAATGAGTACAAGGTAAAGTACCAATGAAGGAAAAATAGCAACTGCAACTGTCCCAAAGGTCCTGTGCTAGTATGGTCCTGCGAGATCCCCGAAGTCCTCCTGGAAACTTGAAAGCAGTTTTATATACGTAGGGTTAGCATAGAAGTATACTCAGTAGGGAAAAACAAAGACTCGCGCGCACAAGTGGGGAAACATACTAAAGTCACGTGAGAAAAAAAGAGTAAACCAAACACCTAACAAGGTAAACTATACACCCAAGCCTCACCAAGGCACACTCCCCAAATAACCCAAGTCAAGTAATATATATAATATGATCAAATCGATGTTTGGGTACCCCACACCACTTTCCCACTATTTATTGAATACATCCTACGCATCGAACCAATCCGACACCATTCTCACCGCAGTCCCACTGCCACACCCGCCCGCACACACCTGGGCCACAACCTCACGTAGTCCCACTCCCATACCCCACCCACACACACCTAGGCCACAACTGTCACACGTAACCATGCCTACAAACACCTAGTCCAGAACAACCACCACCACGCCCGAAGATACCTGGGCTAGAAGATCCACTTCTATGCCCGAAGACACCTGGGCCTCATCCTGAAGATACTTGGGAAACTACCTTCCCACACACACCTGGGCCATAACCACCACACTACCCCGCCCAAAGGTTCTTGGGCTAATAATGGACCTCAGGCCATCACAGCCTGCCCGAAGATACTTGGGATATCTGGGAAAGGGAGCAGAAAATGAGCTAATAACCAGCCACTAATAATAGTATAGGGGAAAACACACTCCCCCATGAAATGGGGGGTGTTCGAAACTAAGTGCTCGACTTGGGTGGGGCGTGAATAAGAAACACAAAACTACAAGTATGTATATAGGTATCAAGCAATCTCCCAAGTTTAGGTTTTTCAGCCAGCCTAAGGAACACAAACATCACTCAAGTCCGAGTCACAACTCATACCAAACGAAAACCCATTTGTCCCATCATTTTTTCCATGTTCAGTAATGATGTTTATACAATTTCTACACCGACTTGGGAAACTAGTAAGCATAGGCACAGGTCTGTGAAAGAAAACTGTCAAGCATTGACTACAACATCCACACCCGGTTCTCTCATAAATCCATAACAACCAAAGAAAACCCCATGATACAACCCCATGTCCAACATCTAGAAGCCAAAAGGGTTTCTCAACAATAGAGGATCCCACCCCAATTCGTGATATAAACAAGGTAAACACCCGGTCTTAAAATTCACAAACACTGAAAGCATAACATAGGGGATCACATCCCCAATTTCACAACCACCGAGAGTATAACAATAGGGGATCCCATCCCCTCCCACGTCTCCCAATAACCGTCCCGTGAAAGAAGGACAATCAAACCACTACCACCCAGAAAAGCAGGCCCAAAACGGTATTTTCAGATTTATAAGATTTAACACACTCCATGATTACAATTTCCGTGTTCTTTAACCGGGGTTATCACAGAAAAAGGATTGATCCTAGTTCTTTCAATTTATCTAGCAGAATGTAGTAATTAACCAAATTCCTTTACACAGTAAGGGTTCACAAGCACAATACAAGCGATTTAAAACATCACCAGGGGTTCATTAGTGCACAGAGAAAGACAACCAATGACCATGATATTCAGTAGGCGTAAGCCTACACAATTCAGAAAGAAGCTCATAAAATAGAGCAGCATCATCAATCACAGTCCCCCTTAGTTCTTTATAGAATCCATTCATTATGTTTATTTAGGTGTTTTTCATCCAATTCTACAGAATAAAAAGCATGCCCACCCCGTATGATACACAAAAGGGAGAGACGAAGGAGAAATTTCCTACCTGTTGATCAACGATCGATGCTAAGGCCGGGCGCGGGACTTCACGGATAGCGATGCGGCTCATCCGAACGAAAAGCTACTCGTCTGAACGAAGGGTACTACTAGCATAGGGTGATCGAGAAAAGAACCCTAGGGAGAACCCTTTTAGTTTATAAAGGCTGGGAATAGTTGAGATAACAATGTGGAACCGCGTAAGGAGCGGGGGTCGTGGGTTGACCACGCGACCCCACACATTATTAAAGGATTGGGCGGTTTAAACCTATGCACACACCAGGTTTATTCATTAAATATTTTATTAGAACATTTATGGGTTCTACCAGGATTTAAAACAAGCTTAATGGTGTCAAAATAGGGTTTAAAACCCAATTTGCGCATGTCACTGGAAAACCCCCGACAAGGATGGGTGACACCGATCGGTCGCACCGATCAGCCTCACGCCAAGATGCTACCCCTTTAGGATCCAGATTTTTGGCAAAGGAAAGGACCCTGAGAGTCTGGGTTATCACATTTCTCATTCTAGAAATTTTTATCTCATGACATATAAATCATTTACCAATTAATTTCAGGGATATATAGGTCCCACCCATATAATATCATTCTTACGTGTGCCCTAATAACATCAATCATTCATCCTAACCCAATAAATAAAATTTATTTTTAAACATCATTCAACCATAACATAATCCATGTAAAACAAATTGATTTCATAAATTGAAGTTCATAATAAACATAACAAAAACATAGGAACAATAATGATATTATAATTGTAACATAACCAAATTAAATAATTCAATCTTAGATGGAAAATAATTTTTATATAACACATGAAATTAATTCTTGAGGAAAATATCCATTCCTATTAAAAAATGATTCTTTTCTCAAAATTATGTGAAAATTTAATAGGAAAGAATTTATTTTAAAGTAATATTTAAATCATGTAGAGGAATATTTACGAAAATAAGTAGTTATGAAAATTTAAAAAACCTTTAATTATGTATAAGTTAAAAAACAATCTTCTCATACTTTTGAGGTAAATTGAAAAAGTACATCATATCAAAAATGAAAAAATATCCCTTTCATACAAAAAAATAAAAATTCAAAAAATGGTTAAAATTGAATCTATTTTTTTGAAATAATAGATCAAATATTTTTGAATAAATAATTAAGAGAAATGTAAATAGATGAAAAATATACCCTAGTATATACCTATGTATAAACAAACTTGGATAATAATGAGATTAAAAAATTATCCCTTACCTTAGGTATGATTTAATTTCAATGTATCTAAACCTCATCTATAATGATGTAAATAATTTCTTTGAATTATTTCAGAATCATGTTAATTTTTATGATATTATATATGTTCATATTATTACCCATTTGTTAGTAACACTATTATTCATCCATCATGTGTTTACTTCGTTATTTTCTTATGATTGTTTTTCAGATAAGTTCTTATTCCTCTTATTAGTTTATAGTTATATCATTTACATAATGACATTAGTATAATATATATCATATTTATTCATTCCATTGATCTATATAATCATTCTTTAAGGAATTTCATGTCGAATGAATCACATTGCATCGTGGAGATGGCAATTAGTACATATACACAAGAAAAGATATCATTCCCATAATTTTTGAATGGTATTAAAGTGGATGGTGTATAATATTTAAGAATAATATCATTTTATAATAATAATATATAGTTATTATTTCCTTTATTTTACCTATCCACCTAAGGTGGTGGTGAAAAAAATATTACACCATGGCATGGAGACGGTATGACGTACGTACACACACATGGTGATTTCATATTTCATAGGATGGATAAAAGTTGGAATATGGTTGTTTCATAATCATAATAAAATATTATTATATAAGTGATACCAGAGTTATTACTTTATAATTAAACAACTCATGAAGATTAAGTAGAATAAGAAACAAGTGTGAAAGAATCGGTAGAGGGGATTACATCTTTTTCGACGTGCTCCATATAAATTTCCTCATAAAGCACTTGAGTTGGCCTTTGAAGAATAAATGAACCTCTAGAATGTAACTAAAGAATTTAATAAAAGAAATTGGTATGGTATGTCCAAGATTTAAGGCTCAATGTGAAGTGAAGAGGTGATGTAGGAGGTGCCCTTTTATAATTGAGGCGAGTGACACTTTTGAGATCTCTATAAATATTAATTTAATATAAAATGAAACCACATAAAAAAAGCTAAAAAATATCCCAATATAGAAGATGATAAGTGCTATGTTTGTAATTTCATTAACCAATTAATTTTTGAAAAGTTTTCTTTTCCAATTTAAGCCTTATCATTTTAAATAATAATTATTTATTCAATTTAATATTTTACAAGTGTAAAAAATATTTCAATATTATAAGTGTAAAATATTTTCATATTTGATATAAATTAGAACATAAATAAATAATTTCGAACATATATACTATAACATAATTATTATATATTTTTAATTTTTTTTATTTTTAAATAATTTAATAAATCATTATTTTGATAAACAATCAATAGTGTCAATTTTGACATTATTCAATTCATTGAATTAAAAAAAATTAATATAACAAGTTAAATTTGAAAAAATTAGTTTATTATATTAATAATAAGTCAAGGTCTTCTAGAAAATTCATTGGTCAAATAAAATATCACAAATTTTATTTATTTTAATACATTTAATAATATTTCTCTTAATAAAATAATTACAACAACAGTTTTTCTAGAATTATTTAATAGGATTATTTATTGAATAAAAATAAAAAATAAAATACTATGTCATATATAAATCATCTAGATTTTAGAATAGTACTTATAATATAATATATCTTTGGTATAATCTATCATTAAAAATGTTATTCTTATTAAAACATGAATATGATATGTCTACCATCACTTTATGTAAAATAATATTAGTGTCATATTATTTTTTTATAAGGCTCAAAATGGTTAATAACTCAACCCTATGATGGTTATGGTCGATATATAGTTGAAGAATGATAATTCATCAAGTTTTTGGGTCTTTTAATGGTTATTATCAATTTAATAATAATTATTTTATTGATTTCCACCAATTAAATAATTTTTGCATCATTAACGTATAAGTATTTATGGAAATTATTTATTTTCTAAAAATTAAAAATAAATTATCATGATAAATATATAAATTTTAGTTTTCAAATTAGTTTTTATAATCAAATTAATAGTTTGTATAACCTTATATTAAAATTGATATAGTTAGTAACATTTGAGTAAGAAATACTAAACTTTTCATTAAATAAAATAAATTAAATGTCATAATCTCATCAAAGTAGCTTAAAAAGGAAACCATTTAGACCCAAGGATGATTTATTTAGAAAAAAACCCATATAATGATATTAGGAAAAGTGTTAGAGTAATTTCATAATATTATATTTACCCTTAATTACTTGATTTACCCATTTATCGTATTAATAGAAATTATCTAAGTTACAATTCATAATGGATAAAAATAAAAGTAAGATATTTACATAATTTGTAATTAATTATTAAAAATATGAAATCCATTTTTAAAAATTTGAAGAACATAACTTGAAATAATTAATTTAATATTAGCCATATTTTCAGATATCGAGAACGAGTTTTATAAGTTAAAACATTACCAAAGATTGAAATGTTTTTACATCTGAATTTAATATAAAAGTATTGTTAATGAAATAAATTATATTGAAAGATATAAATATATTTTATTTATACATTAAAACCATTAAGTATTATAATTTGACCATATAATGTTTTTTCTGAAAAAATTAGTTTTCAATTTAAATTAATGCATTTCTACAATTTATAAAAACATGAAAGTTATCAAAAAAATATCCTAAATTCATCTAATGTAAAATTTTATATCCCAATTCCAAAGAAAATTTCCATAAATTAATATAAAAACTATTAATGTGTCAAAATATTAATTTAAAAGGTGTTCTCCATTAAAAGGTGTAAAATTACACTTTTGAAAAATACTGGTTTTTATACATCTAATTGGGGTTTTTCATACCATATGAAAAAATATATTTTGCACGAATATCAATTTTTTTTATTAAATAAAAAAAATATATTTCATTAATTTAATCTACTAATTGTAAATACCTTAACAAAAATACAAATATATTCATGATTTATATTTTTCATTCACAATAAATTTTTATAAGTTAGTTATATTTATTCCCACTAACCAATCAACTTGGTTATAATGGTCATTTTATACTCAGGGAATATGACGGTTCATTTAATCTCACAGTTGCGTGAAATGAAGTATATTGAATAACTAAAATTATTTAATGAAAATATTTCATAAAAAACATAATAGTGTTACATTACACCCCCCATTAAACTGAATTTCTTCCTTGAAATTCGTCACTTGGATACACATAGATAAGGATACCTCTTCCTCATCACATCCTCAAGTTCCCATGTAGGTTTCTAAAATTAGGGTTTCTTCCATAAAAATGTATCCAAGAGAGTGATCTTGTTTCATAAAACATTTATTTCTATGATCAAGAATCTCTATAGGTTATTATTTATAAGAAAGATCTTTCTCCAGCGGTACGACATCTGAGTTTAGTACATGTGAAATATTAGGAATGTACTTTCTCAGGATAGATATATAGAACACATCATAAACTTGAGAGAGATTAGTTGGGGGATTCAATTAGTATGCTACCTTACCAATATGACCCATAATTTTAAAAGGACCGATATACCTAGGCCTCAACTTTCCCTTCTTTCAAAATCTCATTACTCTCTTATAGAGATATATTCATAGAAACACCAGGTCACCCACTTCAAAATCTAGGTCTTTTAATAGGTTGTCAACATAACTTTTTTGTCGACTCTTATATGCTCTTATGTGTTGTTGAATATATCTATCCATTTTTACCATTTCATCTATAGGATCAGGTCCTGATATATTTCTTTCCCAAACTTAATCCTAGAAAGATGGAGTTATGACCTTTTTTCCATAGATGTATTCATAAGGATCCATCCGAATACCAGAGTGAAATCTATTGTTAATTGAATATTCCACCAAAGTTAGGTGTTGTCCTATCTAATTTTGAAATCCATATAGCATGATCTCAACATGTATTATAGAGTTTGAGTTGTCCTCTTAAACTCACTATCTGTCCGAGGATGATATCAAGTGTTAAAACTGAACTATGAATCCGGAGCCTACTAAATACTTAGACTAAACTTTGTGGTAATCATCGCATCCTGATCATATATAAGGGAAAGTGGTATTCCATGAAATCTCACTACTTACTTTACATATATCATGACAAGATGATCAAAATAGAAATCTTCTCCAATAGAAATGAAGTGTGATGGCTTCGTTAGGAATCGAATTATTGCCTAAATAACATTATGGCCTTTAGATTATGTTGGGAATTTTTTTGAAAAAGTTTGTAGTGATGTTTTCTCATTTCTATTTTGGTATGAGTAATGGTTGCAACTTCCCATTCTATCTCTAAGACTTAACATGATGACAAACCAAGCACCTAGAGATATATTCAACATCATCTCTTTTCTTTCCATCACGCCAAAAATACACTTACATGTCCCTATACAAACTTTTTCTTCCTGGATGAATAGAGAATGAATAAATATGAGGCTCATCCAATAGATCCTTCATTAATTCTGGTATGGGAGGAATAAAAATCCAGCTCCTGAACCATATTATTCCATCACAACCTAGGTCGAATTGAGGAACATTTCTTATATTCTTTTGTAACTCTATATATTCCTTCTGCACGTCCATAATATTCACTTCTATAGATGGTTAAACATTAATTTGATAAAGATAATATTTCACCCCTTATATTAATATTTAAAGACGCATCCTTTGAAAATCCATATATATTGGATCTTTTGTGATCCTCATCATCGATAGGATAACATAGTCCTTTCAACTCAAATCATCTTCCACCTTTTCCCTTTCCCTGGGTGGTAATTTATTGAGCAGTAATAATATTTAATGAACTCCAACCATCTTCTTTGATGCATATTCAGATCAATTTTTTTTGTGAAAATATACTTTAAACTATTATGATCAGAATTAATATCACACCTTTCCCCATAAATATAATGGCTCCATATATTTAGTGTAAAGATTAATGAAGTTATCTCCAAATCATGAGTTGGGTAAATTTTCTCATGTATTTTCAATTATTAGAAGACATAAGCTACCACCATATCATTTTGTATGAGAACAAAACCCAACCCCTCCATGGATACATCATTGTAGATTACAAAACATTCTCCAATACAAGGAAGTGTGAGCACAGGTGCACTGGCTAAACTTATTTTTAGCTCTTTGAAATTCTCTTCACATTCCTCCATCCACACAAATATAAATCCTTTTCAAGTCAACATGGTGACTGGATTAGAAAATTGTGAAAAATATTTTATAAAACATCGATAATATCTAGGAAAACCCAGAAAAATTTGGATCGCTATTACCATTTTTGGTCTTGACCATCTTTCAATAACTTCTATTTTGTTGTATACACAAATATCCCCACTCTTGATTTTATGTGACCCAAAAATGAATCTTTCTGAAGCCAAAATTCACACTTGGTAATTTTTTCATAAATCTTATACTTTATTAACATCTTCAGTACTATTATCATGTGATATTGTTGCTCTTCCATTATTTTATAATAAAAAATATTATCATCTATAAAGACTACCAAAAACTAATCAAGATATTCTCTAAAGACTCTATTCATTAGATCAATGATGATAGTAGGGGAATTAGTAAGAACAAAATTCATCACTATAAATTCCTAGTGTCTTTACCTTTTACTGAATATTTTCATTGGTATATTTTATTTCTTAACCCTTAATTGATGTTATCATGAATGAAGATAAATCTTGGAAAACTATTGAGCTCCGCGTAGTTGGTCAAATAAGTCATAAATATGAGGAAGATGATATTTTTTCTTGATAGTGATCTTATTATGTTCTTGATAATCAATGTAGTGTCTCATTAACCCATCATTATTCTTAAAAAATAGAACATGTTCCCCTAAGGCGACGCACTAGGGTATATGAATTATTTTTGAAGATTCTCTTGGGGTTTCTTCTTCAATTTCTATAACTCAATTGGTGCCATTTTATAATGTTTCTTTGAAATTGGAATTTCACCCAGTATAAGTTCGATTGAAAAGTCAACATTACGATTTAATGGAATATGTAGTAATTCTTTCATAAATACATCATAAAACTCCACTACAATGGTTGTATTCTTAATTCTCAGTTCTCCCCAACAATTTGAGATATATAACCTTCAATTATAGAGATTAATACCCAAATCAAGAAAGTAATTTCTATTGGAATTTTATATTCATCATTGCATTGATGGATGATCATAGATTGATCTAGAATATGAAATGTAACTTACCTTAATTAGAAATTGATATGAGATAATTGTTATGAAAGACAATCCATGCCAATAATAACATCAAATTATACTATTGGAAGGATCACAATATTTGTAAGAATCACATTCCTATAAACTTCAACCAGAGAATAATTATAATCTTTTTATGCGACCATTGTTCCATTATGAGTTGTCACAACTAACTCAATATATAATTGTTGAGGTGACACAAATATACATATAAAAAATTATTTATTATTAAAATAGTGGGAGGATCTAGATTCAAATGAAATATTTTATACTTTAGAGTTCATGTTAAGTATACATTTCACCACTTCATTATAGTACTCCACATCACTGACAGTGACTGCTTGTGACTTGACTTTATATTTGGACTTAAGAGTATATTGATTTTGATAATCATAACAAACCCTTAGATTAAGGAATTAATTTAAATAATGACCCATTTCCATGAACATGTAACATTGATGTGTATGAGGTTCATTCTGTATAACCGTTTCTCTATTATCATCATCAAACGTATTTTTCCCATCACTTCGGAATTCAAATGCCCGATGACCTTCTTTTATACACATAAACCATTTTAAGGTCTCTTTAAGACAACTTCCTCTATGTTTCTTTCGACACTTTGAGAATAAAAAAACTGAACTTCTTTTTAGCGTGGTCTTTATATTTTCCCATGAATTCCATTTTCCTCTTCTTAGACAACCCATAGGACTGATGGGTTACTCCAATCCATATCACAACCTTGAGAGAACACTGAACTATTTCCTAATAGTTATTGAAGTCCCTTATGGATAATTCCATTTGGAGACATGTTTTTATGCCACTAAAGAATCAACCAATTTTAATCGCAGGTTGGAAAATAATACCATAAGTGTACCCTAAAAGTTGTGAAAAATTTTCATCGTAGGTACCAAAAAATTCATTATCCTTTTTCTTAAGATCATGTAACTCCTTCCCTGTATTTTTTAGAATAATAAGAGGAATGTACTTATTATAAAATAAGTTCTTGAACTCATTCCATTCCATGAATTAAATTTCACATGTTTCCTTGTATTCTTGATAAGGTTCCATCATTGATCATCTTTACCTTCCAAACGATAGATTGCTAAGATGAATTTAATAGGTTATTAACATTGGAGAAAATAAAATTTATTTTTATTGGTATTGATCCATTATTCATCAACCAATGGATCATAAGACCCACTAAAGGTAGGTAGATTCTACCTCATTAAGGATTCAACATAATATTGTTCCCACCTTTGCTCGTTTGGAAGTCCTGTATGATTCAAATCATGAAAAAGCTGTGTTAACATAGATACAAGTTTTCTTCATTATAGATCCCATAACATTTGGTTTCATACGAAGAAAATCGTTTCATTTCCTATCACATTCGACATTAATGCGGTTCCTTCGAGTTCCATCCATTGACTAAAACCAAGAAGTATAATGTGACCTATAAAAATTAAAATTGGAAAACCACATAATCGAGATTAAATTTTAATTTAGGATTATTTAGGTTTTATCCTAGCATATTAGTGATCATTTATAAAATAATAGGATTGTACCTTATACTTAGACATTACCTTTGGGGTCTTACTAGGGGTTTCTCATCCTAGTTTTGAAAGACTAGTTATACGTTTCTTATAATACGAACTATAACGACCCATAATTTACATACATTGATATTAATTAAAAATTGAATAATATTCATTACAGAATATAATTTTTTGATAGGACCATATAAGTACAGTGTCTATAGAAAATGAGAAACATAAAAATTTGGTTCATAAGACATCTTTATTATCTTCCACTTATTTCATCCAAACAAGACCCCTTTTGACATATCTTACTTAATACCCTTCTTCCTGGCCTGTGAAAAATAACATAGGAAAGGTTGAGCTTATATTCATAGTAAGGGTAAACAAGGGAGATATCAACCATATCATAATAATAGGACATTAGAATATAAAATTTGAAAATATTATCCAGAAAATGAAAGATCGTGATATCATTCAATGAGTTAAATAATAAAAGTTCATTAGAATAAATAATCATAATACCACAAGTAATAACATAATAAATGAAATTTTTTGGCATACACATAAGCGTATAAAATCATTTCATATTATTAAATGTTCATTTCAAAGATGATCATAGTAGACAAAGTCCATTACTGAACCGAGTTTACTCCTAATTCTTACCCTGTACTACTGAATCGAGATCATTTCACATGTCGACCACGTATATCTCATGAGATATAAATATTTACCCAATTAATTAGAGATAGATATAGGTCCCACCCATTTCATAATTAAATCAGTCTTACATGTTCCACAATAACATAAATCACTCACCATAACCCAAGGTATAAAATATGTTTCTTTAAACATCATCCCACCATAACATAATCCATGTTAAAAAATGGATTTAATAAAGAAAATGTCATCATAAAAAAAAATAAGAGCATTTTAACTTCCAATTAGGCTAGATTTTACTACCTTGAATCTGTCTAGACCTTCTGTTGCTAGGATTTGTAATGAATTCGACATTTCGCATGAGTTGCCATCTCGTTTCTGGATTTAGAATAGAGAATATAGATTTATACAGGATGTTGTCTTTGAGAATGTTCCAACATACTGTAAAAGATGCTCTAGAATTGGTCATATGATGACTGAATGTGAGGCTCAAAGGTTTGAACCTCCCCCAGCTCATCCTAGGACACTTTCGGTGGAAAAAACTGCTCCAAAAAAGGGCATTGCTTCTCAAACATTAAGGCATGCTGCTAACACTAAATCCACAAACCCCATTGATGTCCCTAGTCCTATCACCGAGACATTAATATCCAAAGACATTAAGAACAACCATGAGGATAAGGATGAAACCCCTATGGAAAAGGGTGAACCTTATATATGCCACCCTATTGAAACTAAGGACACATCATGACTTTTTCATGCATGAAACACTGCCAATAACCTCAATATGGATCCTAAACCCCTGATAGATGAATAGGAGAAGAACCTTGAAGTGTATGATACACAAAATAAGGATCGAAACGATTCTTCAGATTCTGAAGACTCCTTACGGGGGGCTGATGATCAGCCTAATTAGATTGAGGAAGCCTATTTAAGCTCAAGAGCCAGAAAGGGGAAACGAGAAATGGTTGATGCTGATGGATTCATTACCCCAAATCCAAGGAAAACTAGAAAATGCAGAGACTATTCCCAAATGGAAAGAACTATTGTTACAAGTGCTTTGGATCTCTCCGAAAAGAAATATTTTGATCCTCCACCGCCCCCGACAATGGCTGATACCCCCCCTACAACCCATAACAGTAGAGCATTCATCTACCTCCTAAAATTCATCTGACTCAGATAGCTCTGAAATTGATCTTGAAAATTACCCGGATTATTGGGATGCATACCTACTTGAAGAGAAGTTTGATTTTTATGAGGAACTTGGATCTTGGATGGATGATAATGATACACGTGCATTCCAACAATTCAAAAATGATGAAATGATGGCTGATAACTACCTACAACTTAGAAAGAGAATATTCCTTAAAGTAGTGGAAGAGTTTAAAAAGGATCCTCACTTTTAATTCAATGCTATCTCTTGGGAATAATTTTTATGAAATCCGTCCATGTCTATTTTGTAGTTTTCTGGTTTTGATTTTCATCGCACTTGCTTGTTTTCATCATACTTCTTCTTCTGTTAATGTTTCCTCCTGGGACCTTGCTGGAGCTTTGCAATTCTGTTCCTCTTTAAGCAACCAACTTGGGATTTTCAATTCCCTTCGACTAAAATAGACTACTTGCATATTCTCTGGCTGATTTTTGGCTTGATGATGAGATGTGGTTTCTTTCAACCTGGAGATTCATGTTTTTATCTTCTTGTTTTTTTTTCAGCACTGCCTCTCTTCAGTCCCATTGCTTTATTAAAGCACATGGAGGAATTTTATGTTTCTTTTGTGGAGGAGGCATTCTCACAGGTTATATCGAGAAATTTTGCAGTGAGGAGGCACCTCATCTGATTATTTTCTTATCTGCTCAGTTGTTATTTGGTTCCTTTGATCTTGTGAAACATTGAAGCCTGCCGTTTTGCTGTGTGCATCCTTGATCTATCTTTGGTCTATTTACCACATGATAGAAGGTACTTTTAGTTTGATTTGGACTGCAATTCCAAACTGCATGTCAACTTGATCTGCAAGTCCCTGGATACATTGCAATCTCTCCTCTTTATCTGATGAGCAAGGAAGATCTCTAGTAGCAGGTCTGGAAACTCATTTTTTATCTTTTTTCCTCAATGTTAAATCTAATTTTCTATCTGTAACTTTGAGATGGTGTAAGTGTATTACACCTCGAATTTTCCTTGTAACCCTTTGATTTAATAAATTGATTTGGCATGGACTAAAAAAAATAATTTTGAAACATGGATATGGATGATAAATATACTTAGTAAATACTTACGTATAAACAAACTATCATAATAATGAGATTGAAAAATTATCACTTACATTAGGTACGATTTCCTTTGTATGTATCCACAACTCCTGTATAACGATTTAAATAATTTCATAGAATAATTTCATAATTATAATTTTTTTATGATATCCTCTATGATCATATTATCATCTATTTGTTAGTAACATTATTCTTCATCCATCAGGTGTTAACTTCTTTATTTTTGTACACATGTTTTGTCGAAAAAGTTATTTTTATTATTGCTAGGTTATAGTTATATAATTTACAAAATAATATTATTATAATATATATATTATTTATTCATTACATTCATTTACAAAATCATTATTTAATGAATATCATGTCGAATGAATCACATCACAACATAGAGACGGTAGTCCAAACGTACGCACGAGCAATGATATCATTCTCATAATTTTTGATTGTTATTGAAGTGGATGGTGTATAATATTTCATAAGAAATATCATGTTATATTAATAATAAATAGTTATTATTTCCATCATTATACTCATCTATGTAAGGTGGTGGTGGAAAACAGATTATAACATGGCGTAGAAACTGTAAGGTGTACATATGTAGGTGTGGTGATTTAATTTTTTGTAACATTTATAGAAGATATAATATTGTTGTTTCCAAATCATTATAAAATATTATTATATTTTTTTACTGGATTTATTACATTATAATGAATCAACTCATGAATATGAAGTAGAAGAAGAAATATGTTTGAAATAATCAGAAGTTGGGATTACCTCTTCTTCGACGTGCTCCTTCTAAATATTCTTTTAAATGTCTAAAGTTAGTCATTGAAGAAGACATGAACCTCTATAATGTAACAAGAGAAGTTAATAATGGAAATCAGTAGGATATGGCTTATATTTAGGGATCAATGTTATGTGAAGTGGTGAGGGAGGAGGTGCTGTTTTATAATTGAGGTAAGATGCACTTTTGGGATCTCCATAAGTATTAATTTTATATAAATTCATAACCCATCCAAAAACATATAAAATTTACCAATTTAAAATATTAAATTATATTTTTTTAGTAATACAATCAACCAATATAGTTTTGACAAGTTTTTCTATCAATTTAATCCTTATCATTTTAATTAACACTTGGTTATTCTAATTAATTTTTAACTAAGGTAACAAATATTTAAATATTGAAAGGGTGAAGTATTTATTTATTTTATGTCAGTTAGACCATAAATAAATACTTTAGAACATTTTAGACCATATCACAAATAATATATATATTTAAAAATATTTTATAATTTTTAAATAATTTATTAAAACATTATTTTGATAAAATATCAATAGTGTCAATTTTGACATTATTCAATTCATTGATTTTTAAAAATATTAATATAACACATTACCTTTGAAAAAATTATATTATTATATTAATAATAGGTCAAGGTAATCTTGAAAATTCTTGGATATATTGATTATCCAAAATTATATTTATTTTAACTTTTTAATAAAATTTATTTGATATTTTCCATATTATAATAATTACTACAAGAGTTTTTTATTATTATTATATATTCTTACATGGTGAATAAAAAATAAAAAAAATACTATATAAAATATAAGTCTTATATATCTTATAATAAAACATAAAATTCAATATCTATTGTAGAATCCATCGTAAAAAATGTTATACTTATTAAAACATGTGTGTGACAAGTTTATCATCACTTTACATAAAATAATATAAGTTCCATAATCATTTCTATAAGTCTCCAAACGGTCAATAAATATATCCTTGTATGTTTATGGTCACTATATACTTAAAAAATAATATTTCATCAAGTTTTTGGGTTTTTATTCGTTTCTATTACATTAATAATAATTATTTTATTGATTTCTCATCAATTATATAATTTCTACATCATTAAAGTATAAGTATTTAAGGTAATTATTTATTTCCTAAAAATTACAAATAAATTATCACGATAAATAAAGAAATGTTAGATTTAAAATAAGTATTTATAATCAAATTTATATTCCTGTATAACCTTATATTAAAAATGTTATAATTATTAAATTTTGAGTAATATGTATCTAACTTTTATTAAAATAAAATAAATTAAATATCCTAATCTCATTAAAGTGGCTTCAAAAGGACCCCATTTAGACCTAAGGATGATTTAGGATGGAAAAAAATAATCCAATGATATTAGGACATGTTTTAGGGTAATTTAATAATGTTATTTAAACCCTTAGTTACTTGATTTACCCTTTTACCATATTAATAAAAATCACAGATGTTAATATTCCTCATTCTAAAAAATAAAAGGAATATATTTGCATAATTTAGATTTATTTATTCAGAATATTCAATCCATTTTTCAATATTAAAATCATATAGTTATCAATAATTAATTTAAAATTAATCTTGTTGTTGGAAAGAGAGAACGAGTTTTAGAAGATAAAACATTATAAATGATTGAAAATTTACTACATATGAATTCAATGTAAAATTAATGATAATGACATAAATTATATTGAATGTTGAAAATATATTATATTTATACATTAAAACCATTCAATATTATAATATAACCATATATATTATTTTCAAGAAAAAAATGTTTTCCATAAAAAGTTAGTTTATTTTTACTATTCATCAAAAAGTGAAAGTTATGAGAAGAATATAAGAAATAAATCCAAAGTAAATTTTTATATCCCACTTCCAAAATAATTTTTTATTTTTTCATATAAAAATTGTTATTATGTAAAAATGTTAATTTAAAAGGGGTTCTACATTAAAAGGTAAAAAATTACCCTTTTGAGAAATATATGTTTTTATACATCAAATAGGTTTTATTCATACCCTATGAAAAATATCTATTAGATGAATATAATTTTTTTAAATATATTAAAAATATATTTCATTATTTTCATTTACTAATTATAAATCACTTAACAAAAATACAAAAATACAATTAATTTATATTTTTTTATTTACAATGCATTTTTTTAAGTGAGTTATATATATTCTCACTAACTTGACAACTAGGTTATAATACTAATTTTATACTACATGCATCTTGCAGTTCATTTAAACTCACGATTACATGAAAATAAATACACTGAAGAATTAAAATTATTTAAAGAAAATATTTCTTAAAAACATTTGGGTGTTACATTATACCCCACTTAAACTAAATTTCACCCTCAAAGTTCACCTCTTGGATAAAAATAGATGAGGATACCTCCACCTCATCACATCCTCAGGTTACCAGGTAGCTTTCTCAAATTGGTGGTTCCTCTATAACAAATTAACCAAGAGGTGATCTTGTTTTGTTGAACGTTTTCACTATAACCCCGAATCTTTATCGGTGGTTCTTGATAAGAAATATCTTTCTCTAGTAGTAGAGTATTGAGTATTTGGAAAGAATATAAATTTATCCAAGAGAGATACATGGACAATCATGAAATGAGAGTGTCTTGTGGGAAGGTAGATTACTAAAATAATAATTAGTAATCTACCTTCCCAACAAGACACTTAATTTCAGAAAGGCTGATATACCTAGGGCTCAACATTTTATTCTTTCCAAATCTCATTACTCTCTTCTAGGAAGATATTTTTTATAAACACCTTGTCACCCACTTCAAACTCTAGGTCCTTTCATCAGTTGTCAGTATAATTTTCTTTTGACACTGATATGATATCATGTGTTGTTGAATTGATATGAAATTGTCTACCATTCCATCAACAAGATCAGGTCCTGGTAGCTTTCTTTCCCGAATTCCATCCCATCATGTTAGAGTTCTGCACTTATTTCTATATTGGGATTTACAAGGATCCATCTAAATACATGAGCGAAAGCTATTTTTGTAAAAAAATTACACCAAAAGTGGGTGTTTGTCACAAAAACCGTTGAAATCCATAGAGCAAGCTCTCAAAATGTCTTCTAGTGTTTGAATTGTCCTCTTAGATTGACTGTCTATCTGAAGATGATCAGTAGTGTTGAAACTTAACTATATATCCTGAGCCTGATAAACACTTTTCCAAAACTTAAACCACAGACCCCGATCATATATAATGGAATGTTTTACTCAATTAAACATTAACACTTTCTTAACATATATCTTAGAAAGATAATCAAAAGAGAAATACTCTCTAATAGTAATGAAGTGTGCCAACTTCATAAAGAGATCAATTATATCCCACATAGCATTATGTCCTTTAGATGTTTTGGGATGTATGAAGAAAAATTCCATAGTTCTATTTTCCCAATTACATTTTGGTATGGGTAATGGTTGTAAAATCCCCTTATACTTTTGTCTCTATACCTTTACTTTCTGAAAAACCATGAACCAAGAGACATATTTAGAAACATATCTTTTCATTAAATCCCATCATAAATACTCTTTCAGGTCCTTGTACATATTTTTGCTTCTAGGGTGAATATAGAATGAATAACTATGATCCTCATCCAATAGATCCTTCTTTAATTCCGGTATAGGGAGACTAAAAATCCCATTCATGAACCTTATTATTCTATCATAATCAAGGTTGAATTCAAGAACATTTATCATCGTCTTTTGTTTCTCTACATCTTCCTTCTAGGCCTCCTTAATCTTCACTTGTATAGATGGTTTCAAATTCATTTGAGAATGATATGATTTATTCCCTTCCTTTAAAATTTCAAGATCCATCCTTTGAAAATACATAAATATTAGAACTTTTGTGAACCTCATCATGGATAGGATAGCATGGTCTCTTTGACTCAAATCATCTTCCAGCTTATTCTATTTTCCAAGGTGGTAATGTATTGAGAAATCATAATCTTTAGTCAACTATAATAATCTTATTTGACGCAAATTCAACTCCATTTTTGGGAAAATATTATATAATCTTTTCTGATCAATATAAATATCAAAACTTTCACTATAATGATTATCCCTCCATATGTTTAGTGAAAATATTACTATAACTTACTCCAAATCATGAGTTTAGTAATTTTGCTCGTGGATTTTCAATTTTTTCAAGGCATAAGCTATCACCATATAATTTTGCATGAGAAAACAACCCAAACCCATCTTGGATGCATAACTATATATTACAAACCTTCCTCCACTATAAGGAAGTGTTAGCATTGGTGAACTAGCTAACCTTCTTTTTAGCTCTTTGAAATTATCTTCACATTCCTCCATCCACACATACCTAACTCATTTCCAAGTCAAAATGGTGAAAGGATTAGATAATCATTAAAAATCACTCACAAAACATCGATAGTATCCATCCAAACCAAGAAAACTATGGATATCAGTTACCGTTGTTGGACTCAACCATCATTTAATAAATTATATTTTTTCTGGATCCATATATATCCCCACTATTGAGATTATGTGACCCAAAAATAAAACATTCTAAAGAAAAAACTCACACTTGGTAAATCATTCATAAATATTCTACTTTTTCAGGTCTTCAGTATAATTCTCATGTGATCTTTATGCTCTTCGAGTGGAAAAGAACATCATCTATAATCACTACCAAAAAAAATATATTCTCAAAAGACTCTATTTATTAGATCCATGAAGATAACGAGGGAGTTAGTAAGACTAAAAGTCATCACTATAATTTATAATTTCTATAAATTGAAAATAATTTCATCTTTGGTATATCCTCCTTCTTGACCCTTAATTGAGGATATCTTGAACGAAGAAAAATCATGGAAAAATGTTGATCTCTGTGTAGTTGGTAGAATAATTAATCAATGCTGGGAGGATGATATTTGTTCTTGGTAGTGATCTTGTTATGTTCTCTATAGTCAATGCAGAGTATCATTGATCCATCTTTCATCATAACAAATAGAATAGATTCTTTCTAAGGTGATGCACTAGGGAATATGAATCCCTTGTCAATAATCTCTCAGAGTTTCTTCTTCAATTTATACAACTCAATAGGGTCCATTATATAAGGTATTCTGAAATTGGTATAGCACCCGGTATAAGTTCTACTGAAAACTCAACTTCATGATTTTGTGGAAGAAATAGTAATTCTTTCAGAAAGACATCATCAACTCTCGTACAATGGGTGTATTCTTAATTGTCAGTTTCTACATGACCATTTGAGATAAATTACCATCAATTATATAGTTCAATACCCATAAGAGGGAAGAAATTTCTACTGGAATGTTATATGCATCCTTTCATTGATAGATGTTCATAAATTGATCCGGAATATGAAATATGACTTCCCTTCCTAAGAAATTGATCTGAGCTTCACATAGAGATATCCAATCCACGATAATAATAACATAAAATTACACTATAGGAAGGATTACAAGATTTTTAAGAATAAATTTCCCAAAGTCTTCAACTGGAGAAGAATTATACACTTTTGATGTGACTATTATGCCATTAAGAGTTATCATAACTAACTTAACATAGAATTTTTGAGGTAATACAAATATACCCTTAGGAAATTCATCATAAATAAAAGGGTGGGTGGATCCAAAATCATAGAAAACATTTTTTACTTTAGAGTAGATGGTAAGTTTACCTGTCACCACTTCATTATCATACTCCACATCACCAATAGTGATCTCATTTGACATTCTTTTGTTGTTGGCTTTAAGAGTTTGCTGACATCGATCATCATCAATATACCTTCGATTAGGGAATTTATTGTAATAATGTACCATTTCCTTTCACGTGTAACATTAATGTATAGGAGGTTTATTATATGTAGGATTTTCTTTATTTTCATTATTAAACATATTTTTCCCATCACTTAGGCATTCAGCTACCCAATGGCCATCATTTTACACATAAAACATTATCTAGTTACTTTAAGAAAATTTATTCCATGTTTCATTCCACACTTTGATTATAAGGGAAATGCCATCTTCTTTTCAGTGTTCCCTTTATATTTTCCCTTGAATTCCATTTTTTTATTCTTATAAAACCCATAGGACTGATGGGTTACTCCCATCTCCATCTCAACCATGAGATAACATCCAATGATTTCTTTAGAGCTATTAATGCCTCTTATGGGAAATGCTCTTCAGAAATATGGTTTTAAGCCCCTAAAAAATCAATCTATCTTACTCCAACTTTGGATAATTATTTCATAAGAATGCATTTCAAGTCTTATAAAATTTTATTCTTAGATACCGATGGATTCATTATCTTTTTTCTTAAGTTCAATGAACTCATTTTCAATCTTTGTTTTCATAATATAAGGAAAGTACTTATTGAATGATAAGTTCTTAAAGACATCCCATTCCATGGATTCAATTTCGTATCCTTTCCCTGTATTATTGTTATGGATCAACCATTGATCAGATTCACCTTTCAAATGATAGACTGTTAAGATGAATTTATCATCTTCTAAACATTAGATAATTGAAAATATCTTTTTGGTGGTACTGATCCATTGTTCATCCACTAATGGATCAAAAGACCTTCTAAAAGAAGGTGGTCGCTACATCATAAAGAATCAATAGAATTTTTTCCCTATTTTATAATTTAAAAGTCTTGAATTATTCATATCTTGAGAGAGTTGTGTAAGGATACCTTCATGATTTTATATTCCAACTCCCATAACATTAGGTTACTCAGGAGGAAAATCATTGCATTGCCCATCATATTTAGTACTAACACAGTTCCTTTGGGTTCCGGCCATTGAGTGATACCAAGAAAAATATTATGACCAACCATAATAATAATGGGGAAACCAAATAATCTAGAATAAAATTTCAATTTATGACACATTAGATTTTATTCTAGGTTATTCATGATCATTTATAAAACTCTAGGATTATAACCTATATTTTGACATATCCATTGGGTTTTTACTAATGGGTTCTCATCCTAGTTTCCAAAGGTAAACTATACCTTTCCATTAATATCAAATATAATGACCTTTAATTTAGATACATTGATATTAATCGAAAATTAAATAATATTAATTATAAAACATAAAAAATCCATGACATGACTGTATAAGTAATGTTTTTTAGAAACTTTGAATCATTAACAACTGGTTTATAAGACATCCTCATTATCTCCCACTTATTTTATCCTAATTAGAACGCTTTTTGACATATCTTACTTAATAACCTTTTTCATGAAATGGGGAAAATAAACATATGAAAGGGTGAGCTTATAAGATTAGTAAGGGTAAACATGGGTGATATTAATCCTATCATAATAAAAATACATAAGAACAAAACATTTGAAAATTGTATCCTGTATATGAAAGATCATGATATCATGCCATGAGATTAATCATAAAAGTTCATAAGAATTAGTGAACATAATCCCAAAAGTCATAACAAAAGAAATGACATTTTTTGGCATACACATAAGAATATAAAATCATTTCATACTAGTCATGTTTCACTTCCAAGATGATCATAGCAGACAAAGTATATTACTGAACCAAGTTCACTTCTCATTCCAGCGATGTACTACTGAACATAGATCGTTTCTCATTCATACCATGTTTATCTCATGAGATATAAATATTTACCCAATTCATTTTAGAGAGATATAGATCAATCCCAAATCATTATGATATCATTCTTACTTATGCCATAATTACATAAATTACACACCATAACTTAAGGAATAAAATGGGTTTCTTTAAACATCATTCCACCAAAACATAATCCATGTTAAAAATGTATTTCATAAATAAAATTTCACCATAAACTAAATAAAACCAGTGTAACAATAAGGATATTATATTTGAAACAAAACACTATTAAATAATTCCATCTTAGATGGAAAATAATTTTGATGAAACACTTTAAATTAATTCTTGAGGAATATATCCTTTCCTCTTCAAAAACGTTTTCATTTTCAAAATTCCGCAGAATTTTAATAGAGAATAATTTATTTGAATATAATCTTGAAATTATTTAAAGGAATATTAATAAAAATAAACAATTATGAAAACATAAAAAATCCATTTATGCTATAAATGATTAGAAAAATATTCTCATCGTACTTTTCCCGAAAAAGTCAAAAAGTACCTCGTATCGAAAATTATAAATGTTCCTTTCATAAATTTTAATAAAAAATCACCAATGGGTAAAATTGACTCTAAATATTATTTAGGTGAATTGAAATAATATTTTGGAATACATAATTAGGAAACATGGACATGGATGGTAAATATACCCTAGTAAATACTTACGTATAAACAAACTCGTATAACAATGAGATTGAGAAATTAACCCTTACCTTAGGTATGATTTCATTTGTTTGCTCCTAAAAATAATGTATAATGATTTAAATAATGTCATTTACTTATTTCATAATTATAGTCCTTTTTATGATATCATAAATGATCATATTAGCATCTGTTTGTTAGTAACATTTTTACTCGTCCATCAGGTGTTAACTTTTTTATTTTCTTACACATGTTTAGTTGGATAAGTTCTTATTACTATTATTAGGCTATAATAATATCATTAAAATAATTATATTATTATAATATATATCATATTTATTCATTACATTAATTTATATAATAATTATTTAATGATGACCAGCTCGAATGAATCACATCGCATTGTGGAGATTGTAGACTGTATGTACGCACGAGCGATGATTTCATTATCATAATTATTGAATGGAATTAAAGTGGATGGTGTATAATATTTAGGAGTAAATATCATGTTATAATAATCATATATAGTTATTAGTTATATCATTATAACCATCCAAGTATGGTGGTGGTGAAAAACAGATTACACCACTATGTGGAGATGGTAAGTCATTCATACAAATGCATGGTGATTTTATTTTTTGTAGGATGGATAAAAGATGGAATATTGTTGCTTAATAATCATTATAACATCCTAGTATATATGTGATAGTGGAGTTATTACTTTATAATGAAAAAACTCATGAAGAGGAATTATATGAATAAAGAAGTTTGAAAGAATCAGTGGAGGGGATTACCTCTTCTTCAACGTGCTCCCCCTAAATCTATTAATAAAGCACAAGAGTAGTTATTTGAAGAAGAGAAGAACCTATATAATGTTACTAGGAATGTTAATAAAGTAAATGGGAAGGTTATGGATAAGCTTGAAGTCTCAAAGTGAAGTGACTATGTGAGGTATGAGGCACCCTTTTATAATTAGGGTGAGGGACACTTTTGGGATCTCCCTAAATATTAATTTAATATAAAATAAACCCCTCCTCCCACAAAAACCTCAAAAGTGTCCCAATTAAGAATCTAAGATGATATAGGGTCATAATCACATAAAAGAATAATTTTTTTACATGTTTTTCTATCAATTTCATCCTTATCATTTCAATTAACATTTTGTTATTCTATTTAAGTTTTAACTAAGGTAACATATATTTCAATACTAAAAGCGTTAAATATTTAATTTTATGATGTAAATTAGAAAAAAATTAATAATTTATAACATTTTAGACCATATTATAATTATTATATATTTTTAAAAATGTTTTATATTTTTAAATAATTAAATAAACCATTATTTTGAAAAACAATCAACAGTGTCAATTTGTACATTATTGAAATAAATTATTTTTAAAAATATTAATATAACAAGTTTAATTATAAATAACTATTTTATTATATTCCTAAGAGGTCAAGGTAATATATAAAATTTATTTTATATATTAAGTATCCAAAATTACATTTATTTTAATATTTTTAATAATATTTATTTGATATTTCCCTAATTAAAATAATTACTACAACAGTTTTTTATAATTATTTAATATGTTTATTTGTTGAATAAAAATTAAAAATAAAATACTATATCAGATATAAATATTCAATATTAAATAATTATACTTATAATTAAATATATCTTTTGTGTAATCCATCAATAAAAATGTTACACTTATTAAAACATGAATGTGACAAGTTTATTATCACATTACATAAAATGATACAAGTGCCATAATATCTTATATAAGGAACTAAATAGTAAATAACTAGACACTTGGATGGTTATGGTTGATATATACTCGAAAGATATGATTTTATCATGTTTTTTAGTATTTTATTTGTTATTATCAATTTAATAATAATTATTTTATTGATTTCTAATCAATTAAATAATTTCTGCATCATTAAAGTATAATACTTTAAGGTAATTATTTATTTCATAAAAATTAAAAATAAATTATCATTATTAATAAAAAAAATTATATTTCAATTGAGTATTTTTAATAAAATTTATCCTCTTTATAACATTAACTTAAAAATGATATAATTATTAAACTTTCGTTAAGATATATTTAATATTTCATTAAATAAAATAAATTAAATGTTCTAATCTCATCAAAGTGGCTTTAAAAGGACAACATTTCTACCCCTGGATGATTTAGGATGAAAAAAATCCAATGATATTAGTACAAGTGTTTGGGTAATTTAATAATATTATTTTCACCCTTAATTACCTGATTTACCATTTTACCGTATTAATAAAACTTACCAAAGATACTATTCATAATTCCAAAACATAAAATTTATCTATTTAAATAATTTTAAATTATTGATTCCCAATATGGAATCATTTTTTCAAAATTCAAAGCATAGAAGTTACAATAATATATTTTATATTTTTTTTCGGAAAGAGAGAATGTGTTTTAAAAGGTAAAACATTACAAAAGGCGGAAATGTTTTTACATATGAATTCAATATAAAATTAATGATTATGATAAAAATATAGTCTATTTATACATTAAAACAATTCAATACTACAATTTAACCATATAAATCCTTTTGATTAATTTTTTTTTCAATTAAAATTTAGTGTATATTAACTATTCATTAAAATTTGAAATTTATCGGAAAAATACCATAAATTCATACAAAGTCAATTTTTATATCCCAATTCCAAATAAAATGTTTATTTTGTCATATAATTTTTTTAATGTGTCAAAATCTTATTTTAACAGGGCTTCATCATTAAAAGGAGGAAAATTTCCCTTTTAAAATATATAGGTTTTTTACATCAAATAAGGTTTATTCATACCCTATGAAAAAATATCTATTAGATGAATATAAAAAATAATTTATTAAATATATAAAAAATATATTTCATTAATTTAATTTAATAATTTTAAATCACTTAACAAAAATAACAAAATATAATTGATTTATATTTTTTAGTCACAATAAATTTCCATAAGTCTGTTATATTTATTCCCACTAACATAAAATCTTGTTTATAATGGTCATTTTATACTAAGGGCATATCTCAAATTGTTTTATCACACAATTTCATGAAATTCAAGCTATTTAAGAATTAAAATTATTTAAGGAAAATATTTCATAAAAACATCTAGGTTTTACATGGATATAGAGGAAAATCCATTTAAATAAATATTAATTATTCTTAAAAAAACACATTTTAGTGAAACATTATAATAATCAAGGAATTTAACTTTGGTGTGAAACTTTATTTCCCTAGAAAATAATGTGAAAATACATCAAAAAATCATAAGATGTTTGATTAGATTAATAATGAATGATAATAGACAACGAATACTGATAATGACCCTAGGGGATTTCATAAACTTAATCATATATATATATTACCTTTTAGATTATTAATTCATAATTTTCTTTAATATGGATATATTGGTTTGTTATAAACTATTTCATCCATCAGGTGTTAATAAATTTAATCATTTTCACATGTTATATAGTTTTAATGTTTTAATCCATTCTTTGACACGAAGATAAAAATTTATATATCATTTAAGATACTTTAATATTTATTTATATATCTAATATACCATTCTATAAGTGTTTTAGTTATGATTTGTGAAAATGGAATTGACGTTGGCCTAATTCGGTGATTTTGGAAAATAAAAAAGACACTTTAAGTAATAATTTAAATATTTAATATAATATGTCCAAAACATTATACCAATAATTATTTTCTTATTATAATATAATTAAAATAATATTCATGTTCCCATATTCATATTTTATATAATTTTATAGTACCATTCATGTTGGTGGATAAACCGACCCACACGTGAACATTCTTTAACTTGATTGGTGAGTATGGTTAAAGAGGTGGTTCTTCTGACATAATATCATTATAAAATAATAATAATGATATTAACTTTTAGTTTTTATTATTTTTAAGTATATTTTTGGATGTTTTGATAAATAATAAAAAACCTTAAAAAATAAAAGAAAATTGATTCTTTGGGGAATCGGTAGTTTTCACAAATATTTGATTGACATTCCCCTATTTTTCTACGTGGTTGGAAATGAAAAACATAAGGCTGTATCATTAATATAAAATTATTTAATTATACTAATTATTCTTAATTTATCATTTTTTTATGTTCATATTATATTTATAAGAGTATTATTTAGAAGAAAACTTATGATAGAGATAATACTAACATTGGAGACTTGATGTTTCCTTACAAGTACCCTTAAAATTGAAGGGATTAGGATAAATATGAGTGAACTATGGATTATTTTAATTTGACAAGGTTATAAGTAGAGTAAATTGGTGGTGTTTTAATAAATAATTCTAAGGATATGTGAGTCTTGAAGTGAAATAAGTGTTACTTTTTTATAAGTGAAGAGAATTGTAGTTTTAGGAATACCCATTAAATTTCAGTAATTTTATTTAACTATTAATGATTCAAGGTTATAGAAAAGAGAAAAATGAATAAAAGTTGTGATTTTGTTTTGATCCCAACCTCAAGAATACATTTTTAAATATGTTATAACTTGTTTTTCCTTCCCCCCCTATTTAAAATACTTTTTTTAAATTTAATTTTTTACTAGAGTAACTAATATTTAACATTAATAATTAATTTTAATGTAAAAAATTAAAATTTAAATGATTAACTTATTCAAACCATCTAATTTTAAATTTTGAGACAATTTTATAAAATAATATTTCTATAGGTATGTAAATTTCTTTAAATAGATAAATTTGTAAAACCATTTTTTTGAAAATAATGTTATTAATCTTTCAAATTTATATACGATAATGTTTCAATGATTACTGATTTCAGAGAAATAAATCGATTTTTTATGAATCAAAAAAAATTTTTGAGTCTTAAAAGAAAATTCAAAACAAAACCTCACCTTAAAAATACTTAATTTAATGTGAAGACAAAAACAAGTTTTTTAATATAAAAGTTACATTTTTCATTATTTCAAAAAAAAATTTCATAGGGTGTTTATATTAAAAAATATTTAATAGTTCAAATTTTTAATCCTAAATTTAATATTTTATTGATTTATTAGTTTTAAAATCTTATATTTTATGCTTTCAAAGTGGTAAAATCATGGAAATTATAATTCTAGTAAAACCTGCATTTTCAACTAAAAATAATTTTTTTGGAAAATAAATAAAAAATTATTTTAAGCTAATATAACCATACAAAATATGAAAAATGAATTTAATTTTTTAAAATTCAAATCATAAAATTTATATTTTTTTAATTTAAAACATTAAATGTAGAAAAAAAATTTTTTATAGAAAAATGGAACTTAGATGTTAACTATATTTCATATAAATTAAAAATTAATATAATGTTAATATATAATGTTATTATTTTATCAATATAATTTTATATTCATGAAATAAAATTCAAATTTATAAAAAAATGTTTTAATCATAAAGTGAACATAGAAAAATTTAATTTAAAAACGAATTAAAATTCATGATATAGCTATACATATAAATTTTTTGTTATATTTCATCATTATCCTAATTTCTTATTACATAAAACCTTATGATTACCACATAAGACCTAAAAATTAGTTAAGATATAATTTATATTTTGGGTGGTAGTTCAACAAGCATGGATCTTGTATCAATCTCCATGAGCATGAACTTCTCCTATATATGGTTTTGGTCGCATTGTAATTTCTCATGTTCAGCATGGGTTTGGTCATGGAAAAAACCTATAAAATCAATGTCCCTTATGAGCTCATATAAATGGGATTTGTAAGGAATAATAATTCTAATGGACCCCATTTATTCCTAATTTCCTTATTAGTTTTAGGGCACTGTGAGTTCAATTTATACTGGCTAACTGAATAGTTATGTTTTAATAGTGACATCTAACATTCAAAATATATCGAGGTTTTTTTATTTAGTTTTATTTTACATATTAAATAAAAAAATGAACAAATATTTATTTATGGATAATATATAGTGAAATATAGAGACATTTCATTCTATCCTCTTAAATAAATTGTATCCTCACAATTTTAATTACTACATTATAATAAATTTATAAAACGGTATTTATAATATCACATGAGATTAAATTTTCTAATGAGCTATAAATCAAGTAAATTTACATATAAAAATCATAATCATAATATTGTGTTTCTTCCTAACCACATGTGTTAAATTTGTCTTATTTTTTGATGATAAGACCTATTTTATTTTTGTTTGAGTTTATAGTTCATACCTATAGTAAAAAATCATCATAAATTAATTTAAGGAAATAAATGTGATCCCATATTTTTTTATAAGAACTATAAAACAAACACCTATCTCTCATCTTCTAAATTTTTTCAACATTTATGTTTTAGAAGAATGTTAATATTGAATGTTGAAACCAATGAATAACTCTCCTCCTCCTTATAAGGATCATTAATATCTTTGATCAGACCCCTCCCGACCATTTTTAGAGTATTATTCTCCAATGCATCGGCCTATTCCCTCTCCCACTTATCTATCTACCAAATTTATAACATTAACTAAAAACCACCTATCATTTCACCAACTTGTTGCACCATTTCTTGTACATCCCTTTCTATAAAATCCTTTTAGCTAAATTTTTTAGGGGGATATATTACTCGCCACATCTACTTCATGTGGAATTTTATGTGTCCAAATATGGAATTCCAAGACCTAAACTATTTACCATACCAGGAGTATGAGATCACATATTTTAGTTCATTGAACATGATTTATAATCTGCTATTATCTCCAAGTTCACTAGATTACATCTTTTTTCAACTTACCATCATTTCATGTGGCACTTGAGGCATCTGAGTGGGATTATATTCTAAATCCACAAATGACATGGGGATTTCAACATATTTGGATAGATAGAGGCCTCATGTGGTAGAAATTTATTGAATGATGATGAAAAAGATGATTCATTGGTGTAAACTACAATTACAGTAGTGTTAAGATCTATCTATGGTGACTTATGTTTGATATTTCTATTCCCATACATTTTAATAGTGAGTAAATTAGGGATAATCCAAGAATAATCAAGGAATGTAGAATCTATGTTGAAATAGACAATCCATTACATAAAATCTATATTAAAGATATAGACAATGATTTATATTCTCATAGATGTAAATTTAAAAAATAAATCATCATATCAAATATCAGGGTGGTGAAATTATAAAATAATATAAACAATATAGAGTATCTAGAATGAATATCCAATATTTATAATTATAAATTAGAGTATTTTTTTATCACAATACATCACATTGGAAGGCATCATAAATTATACACCTTCTTCCCTTGGTTTTGGAAGTTGTTTATGATAATAATTATTGTCATACTTAGATTTATGAAAGAAACTTGGTTAATGATTGAGCCTTCCATACTTAAGGCATCAGGATGTTAGTGGTGGCTTTAGATTCATATTTTCCACTCTCATAAAGATAAACATAATCTTAATTTTCATAAGAAATTTGAATACTTGATGACCCCTATTCCATATATAAAACCTCTAATAGTCCCGTTAAACAATTTAATATGGGACTTAGTCAAACATTTTTAACATATTAGAAATTTATTTGTTTTACCTTATAATAATCATTACAAGGCATTTCATAAGAAAATATATTTCATTTTTTATACATTTGGTACTTCAACTATGTTCACATTTTTAATCATATTCCATGATAATTAGTTTCTCAAAATCATAATGTTTCTCATTACAACCACCATTCTGATTAGTTGTTCATTGATGTAATATCAATAATATCCATTCCACCCATGGTTCTTTCTAGTTCCAACCATTAATAAAAAAATGGGTTGAAATTAGTGACAAAAATTTACTGTACAAGGATATTATCATAGTCATAAAAAGGAACCCAACCCTAAAAATTATTTTTCTTTCACAATTTCATATTTTCCCATTATATATTTAGTTCAACCTATATCAATATTTTTTTAATATAGGTTACATTAAGATGTGTTATCTTATTCTCTTCAAATAACATGAAAATAAATCCCTTATATTTGTTCATTAAGAGAATATGATTATCCAAATAATATCCATTGATGGTGCTAAAATCGATCTGCACTAAGGCATTTTTGTCATGCACCATGTATTGATTGAGTTAATTCCCAAAACACCGTTTTTAGGGTCTTTACTCTTAGGTACATATTTTCTAGAGCCTGTATCCACTTTTCGTATCCATATATAAATTTTTTATAGTTTCCCATACATTTCATAGATAAGTATCACATCATTTTATATGAATATTCAATATATAACATTACAATACATTTTATAACCGTAATGGTTTAGTGTGTTTGTAAAATATATACACAAGCCTCTTATATCATGAATGGTCTTAAATATCACCCAAAAAGAACTTCCCAAATAGTAATATTGTTAAAAAATACCATACTTAAAACATTTATTCATAACCTATTGAAAAAAGTATGAGAACGGGTGAGAATAGTTGTCCATAAAAGGTAAAGAAGGGTTATATCAATTATCACTTAAACAAAACATGAGCATAAGGGAATCAAAATATGTGTTTTATATTTGAAAATCCACACCAATTATATCCTAGATCACAATATTGAATCGTTTCATAAAAATTTGTAGTTCCATAGACACAAATCATAATGAAATTAAATAACATGAACATTGAGAGTATAACATTGGTATAAGACATAAGTTTTGGGAATACACACAATCATAGAAAATCATTTCCATAGTCAAGGCTCACTCTTAAGAATATTATAATCTATTATGTTCACACCCATTTATATCATATTAATAGTAAATATTACTCCCAAGATTAACATATTTGATTCGGTTCACTACCCATTCTATTATATTCCTAGTAAAGGTTCACTGCCTGAGACAATAATTGTAGAAAGAGTCCCTTACTGAAATGGATTCACTCCCCCTTCTAGTCCTTAATATATTATAAGATATATATCTTTACCCAATGCATTGGAGAAATATATAATTCTATAACCACACATTAAATAATGTTAATCTATTTTAATTTGTTCCAAAATAAAATAAACCATTCATCATATATCACAAACCATGGAAATGAAATAGGTTTTATAAAAATTTTATCATTTCATCATAGCGTAACCTATAGAAACTAAAAAGGCTTGATAAAAATATTAAAATCATAATCGTAATCAATAAATAAAAGTAATAAGGATTTCATACTTATATCATAACCCCACTAAATCGTAAGTAACATTAATGTTTGTTATTATAGATGAAAATGACTTTAAAATATCACTATAAATTTTCTTGAGAAAAATTACCTTTTCACTTTGAAATCAATTATTTAAAATCAAAAAATTTCCCAAATATGAAGGAAAACTATTTTTTATAGACAACCATAGTAAATTTTAAAATAAGATAAAAATCATTTAGTTTCCTTGATTGTGGAAACATTTGTTCACACTATGTCTGTGAAAGAAACAATTCCACTCACATTTTTGGTCAAAATTCAAAAGTACATTGCTCGAGAAGATTAATTTTTATCAATTTTGTAAAAAATAATAAATGGGTAAAAACGAATTTAAAAAATAATTATATATTAGTAAATATATTATTGAAATCATTATTAAATAAATGTGTAGGGAATAAAAATTATTTTTTACTGAAGAGATAAATAATGTCAGATATCATTAAAAATATTCTTCCTCTATCATGAATAATTAAAGAGTGGAAAACGAAAGTAAAACATGTAATATATAGACATAAAAAAATTAGAATAAACCTCATGAGTTTCTTGAGAGATATATCATAAATGTTTTTCATTAGAAAATTTTTTATAAACAATCCTGATCAATAGTGAGATTGTAAAATAAATCCCTCATGCCAAGATAAACTTGCTTTAAAATGACTTTAAAATATTGTATAAAAAAATTAAATTTATTATAATTATATATAAAATAATCATATAAATATTTATAACATCATATATGATCCACTTATAACATTATAACACATATTTATTAAAATACCTTATTAAATTCATCATTTCTTAGTGTTGCCTATTTTTTATGATAATTTTTGTATAGTAGTTTAGGTCCTTATATTTTGATCATTGTTCCATAATCTACATTATAGTAATCATGATATAAATATAATATATAGTGATTATATATTTTTATATATTTTTTCTTTTAATATTTAGAGATAGAAAAATTAATTACATGTTCATGAAGATGGTAGGTCGTACATGCATATGAATGATCTTTTCACTTTTTGATGGGTGAAATGAAAGAATGATAAATTATAATTGAAATTTATAAAATCATTATAATATAATTTTTATCATATATTTTCATTAAATATATAATTATCTCTATCCAAGTAAAGTGTAAATTAAATTTAATCACATCGTTTAGTGGTGGTGGTTGTCCACACGTAAACACGACCAATGTTATCATTTGACAACAGATTGGAAGGTAAGAAGGTAGATAAAATATTAAAATTATATAAGAATTATTATGTTATTAGTATAATTTAAAGGAAATAAATTCAAAATAATAACTATCCATGAAATATTTTTTTTGTAAACTTAATTATAACGTGACATGGATGTGGTAGGCCACACATACACACATACGATACTTTCACATTTCATTTAATGTAAAAGTGGTTGAATAAGAGAGGTTGAATAATAATAATAATATAATTTTAATATATTTAGGATAATGAATTTATATTTTTATGAGGAATACGATCGATTTTGATTAGGTATAAGAGGAAATAATTTGGAAGAGGCGGTGTAGGATGATTACGTCTTCTTCAATAGGCCTCCTTTAGATCATTTGTTAAGGACCCTTGGATTGTTATTTTAAGAAGAAAAGATCCTATAATTAGTTTATAGAGAAGTTTATAATTTAATTATATGGAATTATTTTGATATTTATGGCTAAAAATGGTGTAAAAAGAGAAAGGTGGGGTGTCATTTTATAAGTTAGGGGATCAACACTCTTAGAATTACTTAAATTGATAAATAAAATAAAATTAATTTTCTTGTAAAATAGGTAAAATTTATATAATTATAATTTAATATGATTATTATTATAAATATTCTATTGTAATAAAATTTAGAAATGTTTTAGAAATGTTTTTTACCACTATCTATTAGTTTTAACCCCCCATTGACCCATTTTATAGTAATCAGGATATCAATATGTTTACTATTTAGGGACTAATAAAGTTACTATAAAAGGAAAAGTGAACAATAAATGGACCATGAATTATATTTCAAACAATATAAATTTAAATTGTATTAGGATAGATTTTTTATAAATTTTTAATAATTTAATAAAATATTATTTATTATAAAATATCATTAATGTAATTTTTGGTACTATGAATTTAATTTGACTTTGAAAAAAATAAACATAAATGAATAAAAATATAAATATTTAAAAAATCCCTAATAAATTATATTTGTCTATGAAATTCACATGAAAATATAAAACACCCAAAATATATTACTTTTAGAGTTTTAAAAATAATTAACTTAATTTTTCTAATGCTTGCACAAGCCTTGTGTTAGTGTTTCATAATCATTTAAGGTAATTATATCATCACTAAAAATTAAAAATTAATAATAATCATAAAAAAATTCATTTATATTTCAAATATCTAATTATAAATGAACATATATTGTTTTTACTCTTGTCAGAAAATATTATTGATATTAAAAGCAACAAAGAAACATTTTTTACTCTATCTTTTTCAGGAATATTATAAATGTAAAAATCAAAGTTAAATGGGAAAAATTCATGTTTTCTTTGTTATAATTATGTATGATATATAATCACACAATAAAAAAGGAAAGTTTTTCAATGAATCTGAAGCCCTGTCATATTAGCTTTAACCCTAATTATCCCATTTTACCTTTACTATATCAATAAAAATTTACTATGATTACAATTCATAATGAAAAGGGATTTGTTTAAAAAATTTGGACATAATAATTCAAAATATGAAATTAAAATTTAAAGATTAATTTTTTATAAGTGTAAAAAAGTTATTTAAGATAAAATCACCAAATGCAAAAAAAAAACATTTTTTCTAGAAAATTCATTTCTATGTGTAAAAATATGATTATAAACAATTAACCCCAAAATAGATTCCAATGAACTTTATTTTATAAATAATTATATATTATTACTATTTTTTATTTTAATCCTTAATAAATGGTAGTTTTTTAATTCTTTAAATAAAAATATGTTCTCAATAAACATTAGTATTTTTCTTAATTCATTGGAAAATAAATCATTTCAAAAAAAATTCAAAAACAAAAATCACCCTAATGAAATTTTGATATTATGATTTAAAAAATTATATTATTTTTATCAATTCTTTTTTAAATTTTACTAAAACTAATTATAAATAATTGATCATAAAAATTAATAAAAAATAATTCTGAAAAAATATATTTGAAAGAATAAAATGATTTTACTAAAAATTGAGTGCTTATTTATTTATTTATTATGAACAATATATTTATAAATTTAATAATTTGGTAACTTATATTCATACCCAATAATTCAATGTATGTGTTATAGGGGTCATAAAATAATAATTTTTGGAGTTCATTAAAACTCAATGTTGCATGTTGTATACGTTATCTAACATTGTTTACTTTTAAAATATCGAGGTTTTACATTCTACACCATTTTAGGATTTTCATAATCATAATTTGAATTTGTGACCAGTAATCAAGGATTTTATATATTAAGTTTTTATTTATTGAAAACCCAAATCATAAAAAGGGTTAATAAAAAATCCCCATGAAATGTGGGAAAAGGAAATACATGGGATGTTTATAATACTACATAATAGGTTTCCAAATTGGATAACATTAGTGGGAGGGTAAAAAATGGACCTGGAGGAAAAAATTAATGTTCAAATAATGATGGATGGTGACAAAGAAAATTTATCTCAAGAAATAAAATGATCATGAAAATGTTACTGACCACAAAAGTATAAATCAATGAGGTATGAAAAAAGGAATCGATTCATTGGAAATGAATGTAATATGATATACTGTTTTTTCAAGACCCTTTTAATATATTTAAATAATTACATTAATATTTATACTAAGAACATAAGAAAATATACTTACTTCAAAATTATAATTTCACACATTAATCAATTTCTACCACAATATCTTATTTTTCTCCAAAAGATCAATAATCAAGATGTTTTTTTATTCCTGTAGAATTAACATCAAGATCTATGGGATATAATAATCCATACATGTTTAAAATGATATTCCTTCTATTTTTTAACATTAAATAAAACCAAAATGGATAGAATAAGGTAAGATAACCTCCAAAACGTATAAACCTTTATGTGAATAAATAATACATTTTAGTCTAAAATTTCCACAGTAACACCAAAAGATAAACTATATTCATTCTATCAATAAATAACCATACACCATATATTACATCAATAAACTCAAAATTAAATAATGTTTTAACCTGAAAGGTGATCTCATACCTTTCATCTTACATCCAAAAATATTTAACTTTATTATTCTTAAATAATATTTCATGTTAAATAACATGTTAAACCTAAGGGTTACATACCTCAATATATTGAAACATCCCCCAAAATTTAATTAATCACAATTATAAATCACTATATAATCTTATAATACAACACAATTCACCAAAATATCATGAATCAAATTTAGACACTAACTTCAACTGTATTCCTTATCTTGACCATAAATATCTCAAAAAATATATCCTTATTAGTGAATGAATTTTCAACCATTAATATTATCTATATACTTCTATATAATAGACCATAATTATGTTAACATAAAATCACATGTTAATCCAAAGGGTTATTTTTAAAAAAATATTCTATTATTACTAAAACCTAATAAATGTTTAAAGTCACATAGAAATACAATCACATAAAACTTCAAAAACTTTCTAATATACTCCATAAATCTAAAAATACAATAGGCTTCACTAAATATCACATAAAAAATATGGTCATAAAATCACTAATAAATTACAAGGCGATCAATACCATCCAATTTAAATTATATTATATTTTTTTTCTACTAATCAATATAATATCAACAACAAGTATGTATTAAGGGTTATCTTTCCACCAGTCACGTGTCTCCCAAAAAGAAACATTATGACTAAATATGTTTTTATATCCTTAAAAAAACTATTGTAGATTAATCCTTGCATTTTTCATTATTATAATAAAAATAACATTGATATAAATTAATTTATGAATCCAAATACATAAACACTTTATAATTTCACTTAAATGATTGGAATAGCATCGGTCCTTCCTTGATCTGTGAGTTAAACCTTGTATTTTGTAATTGGTTAGGATAATTCCCATATTCTCTACACATATGAAATTGAAAAATATAAGCTACCTTAATATTAACATCATATCCCTCCATAAAACTATTAATTTTCCATTGAAATTAACTTCTATATACCCTTGTTTTCCATATAGAAAAAATATTTTATTTAATCTGTAAAATTTACCAATGTGCTTCTTCCCACATATATTACATGTAAGAAGTTTAATCTTATTTTCTGAATGGACTTCATTAAAATGTATCTTTATCTTATTATATGTTTCAAGAAAATAACTCAATTTAAAATATATCAATAATAATAATAATAAGTATTTTCCTTGAAAATCTCATTTCATTTGGATATTCATGAAGAAAATAATTCCATTGCATTTCATATTCTGTGTCAAAATGATTCCTCCCAATTCCATCCATTGAGTAAAACTAGATGTACAATGTTAGAAAAAATAGTCTTATTGAGGAATAATATAATAAGTAAAAGTCATTTGTATGATTTTTAAATCATGAAACCTTATTTTAAATCTATGAAACCTTAGGTTTAACCTATTCCATTCTTGGTTATATTCTATATAATCCTTCATAATAGTTCATGAGGAAAAGATGAGTTAACCAAATAATATCCCCTATGAGTATCAAACCAGATTCATAGTAAGGAAACACTCACCATTCACCTGAATAATGGGTTAGATATACTAAACCAACTCTTTTCAAGATTATTACCCCTAGATGAATCTATGATAAACCACCTCCATTTATAATATCTAGAGAGGTATACATTTATTTGAAAACCAAATAATTTATACCTTTTTAAAACTGTCAAATGTTATCATATACATTGAATTGTCACTAGGGTTTTCACCAAAGTTCTATATAAATAATATACATATATTTTGTAAACCCTACTCTAATACGAACTATAGAAACTGATACATAAATATCACATCATTTTTATGAATATTCAATACATAACATAATTATCCACACCATAACTATATTGGTTTAGAGTAGATACAGAATATTATTATTTCCTAAAAGATTTTCCACATCTCCCTCAAATATCTTACCAAATAATACTATTCTAAAATATACCATAATTAGAACCTTTCATCATTACCTAGGGAAAATGAAACATATGGAAGGGTGATATTATATTATTAGTAAGGGTAATTAAGGAAGATATCAATGATCACTTAAATATAACTTGATAATAAGGGTATGAGAACATGAGTTTAATATTTTAAAATCCCTAACAAACATATCATAGATCACAATCCTGAATCATGTAATAAATCTTGGTAGTACATAAGACATTAGTTAATAATAAATCAAATAACATGAGCTATTATAGAAAAATATTGGTATAATACATAAGTCTATAGTATACACCTAATCACTAAAAATAATTTCCTTAGTCAAGGATCATTGAAAATACTATCATTGTGGATTGGGTTAAATCCTCATTCCATCAAATTCGTTGTCAAGGTTCACTCCAAATATTATTATAGTGTATTGGGATAACTCCCCATTACATCATATTCATAGTCAACGTTCACTCTTATGACTATCATAGTAGACATAGTTCCTTACTTAAGTGGGTTCACTCCTAATTCCAATACTTATTATCAGATGATATATACATCTTCACCCAATGGAGTGGTGTTATATATAATTACTGTCCAATACATTACATAATCACAATCCATTCATATTTGTTCCACAAGATAATATATCATTCATCATATATCATAACTTGTGGAAAGGAAATATGTTTCATTAACATTTCAAAATTTCATCAAAACACAACCTAAAGAAAATAAATGGATTTTAAAAAAATCTAATCATTATAATCTTAAACCATATAGAGAAACAATAATGATGGAATCCTTAGATCATAACCATGGTAAATCATAAATAACATCAAAGGATGTTATCACAGATGGAAAATTTATTTAAAAGATCACCAAAACATTTCTTGAGATAACTAACCATTTCAATTTGAAAAAACATATTTAAAATATAAAAATTTACCAAATATTAAGGGAAAAACATTCTCTAGAAATAACTTTGAAAATTTTTAAAGCTCCAAATATTGAGTGATCAGGGTGGTAGAAAATTCCGTCCATTCTGTGTGTGTAAAAACAAGTATTCTTTTCAAACATTTGGTATAAAGTAAAAATAAATCATTCCATAAGATTGATTTTAATGATTTATATAAAAAATAAAAAATCCTGAAAAATAAAATTAAAAAATTATTGGATTTTAGTATAAAAGTTTTGGACAATTTTTAATAAAAAATTGACATGAATGAAAAATGATTGTTGACCAAAGAGAGAAATAAAGCTGGAATTCCATAAAAAAATTAATTCAATATAATAACTAATTAAATAGAATAAAATGAAAGAAAAATTGTAATACCAAAAAATAACCATATTATAATAAAATTCAATAGTTTCCAGAGAGTTATATAATAAAATTTCATCATTAAAAACTTAATCGTAAATAATATCGACAGGCAAAAAGATTTTAACATAAATCCATTTCCTCAAGTTATAATTGTTTAGAAAGTGCTCTAAAATCATATATATAAAATTTATATTCTTATAAATTATATAAAATAGTAACATAAATACTTATAATAATCTTATATGATCCACTTATAAAATTTTAAAACTAATTTATTGATAATTATTTATTAAAATTATTTTTTGACTGTTAACTGTATAGATTTTATGAGAATTTCAGGTTGGGTTTCCAAAAATTTTACTATGGTTATGGTTAAATCATATAAATGAAATTAATAATGGTATAAATATCATATATATAATTATATATATATTTATATTCATCCATAAAAAGTATTTATAAAAATGAATTACATTGTTTACGGAGACGGTTGGTCGTATGCACACATAAACACTATATTCAATTTTCGATAGATGGAAAAAATAAAGGTAAATAATAATTTTTATATAAATAATAATTTTTATATCATATATATAATATATATTCATTAAATCTATCCTTATTACCATACAAGTAAATTTGAAATTAAAAAAATCATGTCACTTCGTGGACATGGTAGTCCACACGTACACACGAGCGATGTCATCATTTTTGAACAGAATGGAAGGTAAGATGGTAGATATTATATATTAATTCCAAAATATCAATTATTTCTTAAAAATTATTTATAAAAAATTAATCCAATCATAACAACTATTCATGGAAGATGGTGATGGAAAATAATTTGTATTATAACATGGAGGTTGTAGTCTGCTCAATTGCATGAACGATACCTTAACATCATATTTTAATGAAAATATGGGGATTAATTATTGATACATAATCATAATAACATTTTAGTATATTTATTATACTTATTTTAACATTTTATGACGAATAACATAGATTTAGAAAATGTGTAAGATGAAATGTTTTGAAAGAGGTCTACAATGATGATTACCTCTTCTTCAGTAGACTACCTTTAGATCCTTTCTTAAGGACCACATGAATGAAATTTTAAGAATAAAAGAACTTAAATTTTCTATAAAGATGTATAAAAGATAATTGGGAAGGTTTTGGTCGAGATATATGGATCAAAGTGGTGTAATGAAGAGAATGGAGGGGTGCCCATTTATAAGTGAGGGGAGGGTCACTCTTGGAATTTATTAAAGAATTTAATTAATTTAAATTATTTTATTTTAAATTTTTTTCCAAATTCTTAAAATTAAAATACAATATATTTATAATTATAAATACTATCATAATGAAAAATTGGGAAATTTTAGTTATGTTTTCACCCATACCTCTTTGTTTTAACCCCTTGATACCATATTTGACAATTACTATGATATCAATGTTTTATACTATTTAGGGGTCAAGAAATTTCTATAAAAAAAATTTAACCATAAATGGACAATTTCTGATATTTTTGAAAAAATCACATTCACTTGTTTGAATATAAGATTTTTATAAATTTTAAATCATTTAATAAAATATTATTTATTATAAAATATCAATAATTCCATTTTTTGAACTATTCATTTAATTTTACTTTAAAAACAACATGAATGAAAATGAATCAAATATAAATATTTAACACGTTAATAATATGTTATATTAATCTATTAATTTTTTGGTTCAATATAAATCTTCTAAAAATTTTACAATTAGTGTTTTCAAAACAATTTAGTTAATTGTTTTTACTACTTATAGAAGCACTGTGTAGGCACTGCATAAGCCTTTTGGGAAACTATTCCATCACTAAAATTGAAAAACAAACTTCCATGATAAAAAATTTCATATTTTAAAAAAATATTCAAAATAAATCAGAATTTATTTACTCTTTTAACAAAACATTATAAATATTAAAATCAATAAAGTGACATTTTTAACTTTATCATTTACAAAAATATTATAAAATTAAAAATAAAATATAATTGGAAAACAATAATATTTAAGAAATTTAGAATATTATCGATCAAATAAACTCCTAAAATGAAATAAATCAAAGTGTTTGAATGAATTTTAAGCCTTATCATTTTATTTTTATCCATGATTAACCCATTTAACCTTTATCATTGTGATAACAAATTTCTAAGGTTACTATTTATAATGACAAAAAATAAAAAGGTAACTTTTTATAAAATTTAGATCTCCGAATTAAAAATATGAAGTATATTTTTAATTATTAATTTTATAGAAGTGAAAGATTTTAATTTAAGATAAAACACTAAATTTAATGAAAATGAGTTTTTCGGAAAAAAGCCTTTAATGTATAAAAATGATTTAATACCAAATTTTATAATAAAATTGATTCCAATGAACTAAATTATATTATTAAAAATATAATTGATCTATTGAAATAATATTTTAGAAAATTACACTTTGTAGCAGCTTGGAACAAAAATATAGTTTTCCATAAAAGTCCATAATTTTCACTATTAACTGAGGAATGAATATTTTTACAAAAACCTAAAAAATTAACTTTAAGATAATTTTTTTTATTTCTGAAATTATATTCTTTTTATGAAACACAAATTTTAATTATTTCATAAATTAATTATATTGTTATATCACAAAAATAAATAAAAATATTTTTAAACATATATATTTTGATGAATAAATTGAATTTACTAAATATTGAGTGATTGTTTTTTAATTTTATACTATTTTGATATATTTTATAATTTTGTAAATTTTATTCATACATGTAAATTCAATGGATATGTTATAATGGTCATAAAATAATAATATTTCATGTTTTATTAATGTTCAGTGCCACGTGTTGTATATGCCATTTAACATAGTGTGCTTTTAAAATCCCAAGTTGTTTCATATATTTATTGAGAAAACCATATAGTCATGAAATTTTATACATTATAGGATATCATCTTATACTTAGACTCATCTCTAGAGTTTTTACCAAGGTTATGTAAACCTAATACCAAATATAACTAAACTAACCACCAAAAGATAACTAATGTAATATCCAAAATAACTAAACCCTGCTCGGATACTAACTTTAGAAACCCAAGATAATCATGATTTAAATAATACATTAATCTTCTAATTTATATATTACATCTCGTAACAATTTCGTAACTCTAGAACCTAAAGGATTAGTGTCTTGGAATTTAAATACATTAATATCTTATTTTATTACACATGCAGACATATCTTCATAGTCCTTATCTTATAAAACCTTTTATAGACATATGAAATGATATATTCACATTTAAGACTTTATTATTTTTAAAATAATACATTATTTGGTTCAGAGATTAAGTATGGGAAACACAAATAATAACATGAATGAAATCACGATCGAGACATAAATATCATAATAAATGATCACAATACCTCATATGATAATCATAGAACATGTTAGAGTCATATAAGATCATAAAAGGATTATCAAAGAAACCTGAAAGACATGACATACAAGAAAACATATCTCTATAGTCTATAACATGTGGTTATTTCATATAAGTGAAATATAATTTAAAAAATATGACATAATATTGAAAACAAGGAATTTAATAGAAATGAAATTCATCTTGAAAATTGAACATAACTTGATGAATAAATTGTTAATTTGGAATAACCATAATAATAGAAAAACCTATGTGAGAAAATTCATTACACCTATAATTATGTGAACAAACACATTATTTCCACGCCTAAAAATTGGATCCTACCCATCTTGCCTACGCATGAGTGAGAAATCTCACTATGTCCATGCCTGAATATAAAATGAGATAATAAATTAAACTATTTCATTTGAGGATGATATGGGACCCCACTCATTGTTAACAATACATATGTGTTCCACTTAATATTAATCATCATCACATCATAAATAACCCATGAAAGAGGATGTTTTTTTAAACCTATGACATAACATGAACTTAGGAAATAATAAAAAATCAAAATATCATTTTACAAAAGGATTTATTACCTAATAAAATATATAGTATGATAAATAAAAATCTCCACGGGAGGTAAACCTTGGAGAAAAAATATATGTAAAGATACAAATGTCTTTAGAGAACATTTTTAATATTGTTATAAAAGATGATGTGTAAATTATATTTAAAATATTTTTTGTCAAGGGGAAGAGAAGAATTTTAAAAAACTTACTTCAAATAGATTATAATAAATGTTCCTTTAAAAAACATTAATTTTTAAAATATTATAACTGAAAATACCTTTATTTAAAAAAAAAACAATCCATAATAATGGAACCATGAAAATTCATAAATGTTATAAAATGAAAATTTGGAGTGTATGGAAAAACGTTTTACTCTAAAATGATTGATTTTTTTTAACATTTTTAAATAACCTTATTAGAAACCCAAATCATTAAAATTATGAGGAAACCTTTATTTTAAAATGAATAAATTGAGGAAAAAATATCATTATATAAAACATTTAATGTTTCAATAATAAAAATTAGAACATTAGTGGGAATTAAAACATGGATATGGAGGGGAAATCCATTTAAAGAAATGATAATTATTCTTAACAAAAATACATTTTAATAAAACATTATAAGCATTAAGGAATAATAATTTGGTTTGAAAAATTATATACCCATAAAATAACTATAAATACATCATAAAATAATCATAGGTTGGAATAGATTAATCATGAAATATAACATACAAATAAGAGTTATTATGACCCAAAGATTATAATTGAGTCATGAAAACACCTTATAGATTTAGTAATTTTGGAATAAAAAGTCATTAGTGGTTTGAAATTAATATGGTTATACAAATCCAATTATTTTTTTCACGTATTATTAATATATAAATTTTTGGGAATTATATACACCATAGAAATAATAACTTGCTGTGTAACATGAAATCTTGTCTCAATGAAGATACATTGAGATGGAAAACCCTTACCTTGATTATTTTCATGGATAACGACTCTATAACTTACTATAATGAAAATATAGCTACCTTAATCATCTATTTCATAGCCTTATTCCTATATTTTTTACATTTTATAATCCTCATTAATAATTATTTATTATGGATATATTGGTAACTTATATCTTATTTCAACCATTAGGTGTTAATAACATTATATTTTTTCACACATTGTTAAATTTTGATATAGTTATACATAATTTTAAAACAATTTAATCATTAATATATTATTTAATGTCTCTTATATCATTTCATAATTATTTTAGTCATGCCATGTGAAAATGGAATCAATGTTGAATTATTTTAGTGATTTTTATGATGAGAAAACTTACTTTTATAATAAGATAAATATTTAAAATAATATTAAAATATTCAAATTAAAATAAGTGTTTCCTTATTATGTTATAATAATAATATTTTTCATGTTCCTATATTCATCTATTATGATGTTTTATAACATCGTTCGTATGGGTGATTAAACCACACCCACACTTTAACACACTTTGACTCGATTGGTGAGTATGGTTAAAGAGGTGTTTCATTTGACATAATATCATTACAAAAGAATAATAATGGAATTTTTTTTATTTTTAAGATATTTATCCAGATTTTATGATTTTTTTTACAATTAATGAAAAATTAGAAGAAAAATCATAAAAAATTAGTCTTTATGGAGGTGGTAGTCCGTGCACACACATGAATGACATTTATCTATTTTTATAAATGGATAGAAATGATTAAATAATGGTTATACCACTAATATAACAACATTTATGTACAATAATGATAATTTTTTCATCGAATTATTATCAAGATAAAATATTTGGAAGAGTAATATTAAGAACACAAATGTGAGAAAGAGATAATAATTACATTGGAGACTTAATTTTTCCTTGGAAGTCCCCTAGAAATTGAAGGTATTAGGAAACTATTGAGTGAAAAAAGGATAATATTCATGATATTGGTTTATAAGGAGAGTGAAAGTAGAGAGTATAAAGTATAAATTCAAAGTATAGGTGATCCTTTAAGTGGTGTAAGTATTCCATTTTTATAAGTGAAGAGTGGGGTAGTTTTTGAAATACCCAAGTAATTTAAATAATTTAATTTCACTATAAAAGACACAAGGGAACCAAAAAGTGATAAATGAGGATAGTTGTTTAGTAATGTTTTTTCAACTCCTAAACTATCCATTTTAAAACATTTTTTTAATTTTTTTTTATTCCTTTCCCCTATAGTAAAATAGTATTTACTATTTTAAATTGTTTTCGAGGGAAACTAATTTTTAACCTTATTAATTAATTTTATTGACCAAAATTAAAATAAAAAAATTACCTAATTTCAACCATCCAATTTCAAATTTCCAAAAAAATTATCAACTAAAATTTCTAAATGCATTAAAATTGAATTTTAAAATAAAATCATTTAAACATGTAAAACCATTTTTTTTGAAAAATAATATTATTAATATTTTAAATTTATTTATGATACTTTTTTCATAGTATATGATTTTGGAGAAATAAATTGTTTTATTATGAATATAATAATATGTTTGATTATTCTATTAAAATCCAAAACTGATCCTTACCTTGAAAATAATTGATTTAAAGAGAAGAACAAAAACAATTATATATATAAAATCAATATTTTTATTTAGTTATAAAAGAATTTGGAATAGGTTTTCTATATAAAAATGATATTTCAAAATGATAAGTTTTATTTCACAATTTCATATTTTATTTCTTTAATGTTTTTAAATCTCTTATGTTATCCTTATATAGTGATAAAATCATGAAAATTATAATTTTTATAGATCCCTCATTTTGGAATAAAATTCATCCTTTTTAGAAAATTCAAAAAATTTATTCTTAGGATATTATAATCATCATAATTATAAGAGAATGATATTAAATTTTAAAAATTGACATCTTAAATTTTATAAATATTATTTTTAATTAAAATCATAAAATGTAGTGAAAACTATTTTTATAAAAAAACACTTTTGTTATATTAAATATAATTTTTTATAAATTACTATTTAATATAGTGTTAATATATCTTGTTAATATTTAATAAATGTAAATTTAGTTTCCTGAAGTAAATTTACTATTTATAAAAAAATATTTTTTAAGCATCAAGGGAATTTATCAAAAATCACTTTTTAAAATTCTATAAATTCATGATATACATATTATTTTAATTATTTTATTAAATTTTGGTATAAGTATAATTTTACATAGATTATCCCTTATGATCCCCGTGTAAGTCATAAGCACTAGATATTCTCTAGATGTAGTTTCAGGTGGTGGTTCGATGAGTATGTATCTTGTGAATATTTCTATGATCTTGAACTTGTACCATATTCAATTTTGGACAATCCATAATTTCTTGAGTTAGGATTGGTCTTGGTTAAGGGAAACCCTAAAAATCCACCTCTGATCCAAGTTCAGATAAATGAGATTCATAAAGAAGCCTTCTGTTTTTGATGCCATTTCTTTACAATTTTTTTATTCAAACTTTTATATGGTTACTTCAATTTATAAAATATGATTTATTGGATATGTTTGAAAAATCGTATCGAATATTTATAATATATCAAGTTCTTTTTTTCATTACTTTTGTTTTTCATGTGAAACATTCTATTAAAAAATATTAATTTATAAAAAATATATTATGAAATCACAAGTTGTAATGATTATCTCTAAGAATTTTACATGAATACATTTTTAATAATTATTTAGAATGAAATATAAAAAATGAATCCTTGAAATGAAATAAAGCATATGTCAAAAAATATGGAGTGTATAGTAATTGATCTGATCGTTAAAGGAATAATATTTTATATATTTTAAAATACCTTTATTACAACCAACAACAAAAAAAGAAAAATAAATATTACTTTTTAAATGAAGTGAATATAAATAATAATTTCATATGAGATAATAAATATTTTTTTTTCAAAATAAGAAAATAAATCATTTTTTCAAGAACTGATACAAATGTGGAAGAGAAAGAGCCTATTAGAGAGGATGCAAATTATTCTTAACAACAATATTTTATTATATAAATAAATGGATTAAAGAAGAAGATATTAATGAAAATTTTAACTATCGAGAGAGAAATAGAAATAAATATATTAATTAAATAACTTTAATAAAATAACAGTATTATAATTACTTAGTGAATAGAAAAAAAATTGAGGCTTAATGAAAAAAATGTTGAGTTGAAGAAACTCTTACAACATTGGTAATTTTTTGATCAAATAGAACTGAAAGAGAGAATGTGAAATAGATTTGTAAAAAACATTAATTTTACTAAAATTATGATAAAACAAATAAACATGGAAGTATATACACCGAAAAAAATAAAACATGTGGTGAAAATGATATATATATCAAAGAAAGGAAATTGAGATGAAAAAACCATTACCTTGGATTTCTGTATGGTCATACACACTCTAAAATTCTATATGATAAACATAAATATGTTAATTAATTATTTTACCACTTTATTATAATATATTATCTTTTATAATATTTAAATATAATCATTAAATATATAGTTATGAGGTATTTATTTTTTATTTTCATCATCAAATGTTAGTAATTTCGATTATTTTGTAGACACTTTCTAATGGCGATGTTGATCCCTACAATTTAATACTGAGTTCATAATTAATATATTATTTAAGGTATTTTAATAGATGTTATATAATGATTTATAATTTTATATTTTTAATTCATTTTAATTTATGTTATGATTTATGAAGATGACATGTTTTATGAGTTCGTTTCGGTAAATTTTAATGAAAAAGATGGTATATTAATAATAGGTTAGATATTAATAGAGTTACTAATTTATCATTTTAGAATATTAATTTTCAATTAAATACAATTTTTATCATTAAATACATTCTTAGAAATATCCATGTAGAACAATGATTAAAAATTAATGAATAAAATTCATAGAGGTGGTAATCCGCACGTAACATGAGTGATGTTTTCATTTTCCATTGGAGGAGTGGGAGATAAATAATGGTTGTTACATCAAAATAACAATGTTTTATAATACTAATTATATATATTAAATTATATTATTATGGTTATAATAGGTTTCAAGGTGAGAATATTAAAAATATAGAGATTAAATGGTTAGGAGGTGGATAATAATCACACTGAGAACTTAAATCTTTTCTTTAATGACCTCTTGTAAATGGAGGAATTGGAACATTTTTTGTAACCATGGTATACAAAATGTGAATATGGTTATAGGGGTGGTGACATTGGAAGAGGACCAATGAAATTTCAAAGGATAAGGGTGGCTTGAAGTGGGTTGATGTGAGCTCATTTTATTGGTGAAAAGAGGAACATTTCCTTCAAAACTAAAGTTAGATAAAAGGTAATTATGGAATAAAATAGGAGTTAAGTGAGTTAGGTGAGGAAATATTTGAGAGAAATATGATATTAAATTTAGTACCTAATAAAGGTCTTCATAAGGTCTATGTGTTAATTTCATTTAGTAATATTTAATCCATGTTAGATTAAATCTCCCCCCATTGTTAACTTGTTTAATTATTTAACAATGTAATTTTGTTTTCTAGAATAAAAAATAATTATTATTATTACCAGAGACCATATTTAATGTAATTCAACTTATTTGTTTTTGAAACTTAATTTATATATTAGCACATTTTATATTTAGAAAAAAACCTTTTCTGTGAAAAATGTCTTTAAACATTAATTATTCTTATTTATTATAAAATACTAATTAAATAAGTGTAATATATTATTAATATATAAAATATATTTTATTAACCTAATCATTTAACCAAAAAAATCGTTTCTGAACATATAAAATTCATACCACATAAAAATAATTTTTGAGTAAAATTTACTTTTATGTATAAAATTGTTCTATTATTTATTTTTCTACATCAATTGAATATATTTTTTGGAACAAAAAAAATCAATTAATGTTGAAAAATAACTAATTAATTAAATATAGTTGTATTATAAATGGCCTTTACTTTTATTTAAAACTATAATTTTTAAATGTAACAAAATATATTTGATATGTATATATATATATATATTATTGATAATTACATGATTATATCATTCTAAATTCTACATGAAAACCCCCCTAATAACTTCATATAATACCCAAATATAAGATAAAAAACCGTGGTATTTACAGACAGTTATTCATCTTGCATCAATGTAAAATCCCGAGTTTTAGAAGGAAACACTATGTGCTTAATTGAAAAACTAAATAATGTTTAAATTTTATAAACAAACCATTAAATATCATTTTTCCTCTTTGATGTTTGGAATTTTGAAAAATGGACATACACTGTTGCGATTAGTATGTTTTTTAGAGTCTGATAGATCAAACTTAATTTTTGGTGAATACTAACATACCCATATGAATAGTAACATGAACTATAAATGTGGCCCTAATGAATATTAAATTTTAAAATTATTTTATTTCCTTAAGTTTATAAGATAATGAGATGTTGAGTAATTTTGTAAGGTGTTAAAAAATGAGTTATAGATTTAAAATTGTTTTTTTGAATAAATTATGATTTTATCTAAAAACTAAATTATTACTATTTAGAAATTTTTTTTAAAAAAATGTAGTTCATTTTTTAAATCTACACATCAAAAAATGGTTAGTCTGCATTTTTTATATACTTCTAAAATTCTTGAATTTTTGATGAATAATGAAATACAGTAAAATATTGCATATATAAATTATAAGTTAAATACACTATTTATGAGATCACAACTGATGTAATACCACTTTTTTTCTAACTCAAATGATCTCTTCACAATTTTTATTCCATGAATCAAGACTATTCATAGTCTTGGGAAAAAATATGAAACAAATGGTTAAAATAATGTAAAACCCCTCCTCTCCCCCTATAAATACCACCCTCATTCCTCTCTTCCTATCACAGCTATCAAGCTTTGAGAATTTTTTATGTTCTACAAAATTACCTCCCCAAGTCTCTTCCCCACGTCCAAGACCATATGGTCTCACCAAAAGGCGAAAACCAAAGGCTTTAAGGAGGATTTCAAGGAGAAGAGATCAAGAGGTAATAATCCTATTCCTTTTTCTTGTGTTTTATTTACAATTATTTTTATTTTCTTATACCCACTTATCCTCTCCTTATCCAAGAGGAATGAAATATCTAATATTAAATATATTATTTATTGTTATCATTTTTATGAAAAACTCCTCAACTTCCTCCTTCTCATTCCCCTCTTATTAAAACATTGTTCATGGTGTGTTGTTTTACCAAAATTGTGGGTGATGTGTTTCAATTTTCATTTACATCCTTCAAAACTATTTGTAAAATAAATTTATTGGTTGAAATATATTTTAATATTTATTATGCAACCTATTTTATGTTCTGGAATGAACTTCTATGCAGGAAATTAAATTATATAATGAAACAAGTTCTTGATTATCGAGGAACCACCAAAAAAATCCAAACAAATATCATTTATATTTTATTTAAACATTCATCATCATATATGATAAAAATGATTTTTGGTATCATTTTATAATCTAGAAACATTTAAATATCATTTCATTTGACTTTGGGAATTTCATTTCTATATGTCATGAAAATCAAATACCAACCAACCATGGAAATCATGCAGACAATGCACCCAAAACAATGGAAGGAACAAAATAAAAATAATTAAAGAGTGAAATGATTTCATTAAAAGATAATATAAGGAATTATAAAATAATATGTTTCATTAATATTTTAATAAAACTATTTTAATTATTATAAAAGAGGTTTAAACAAGTTTCAAGTAAGTCAAACTAGAGGTAATGTAATTCTTAACATGATTTCCATTCTTTGTGTTAGAACTCTACTTCATTATTTATGTTGTATTAAATTTTTGTGTGTGATGAATTTTGTTTATATAATGTTTAATTATGTTTAATTATAGTTTATATACATATTCCAACAACTATATTATGTCTCACTTCAATTATATGATATTTATAAGGAGGTTTTCTTTTATAATCTTCTTTTAAAATTCAGATTTAGAAAATTAAAAAGCAATGTTTTATGCAATTATTCATATTGTATGATTATGTTATAGTTATTGGGAATTAATTATGATGAAGTGTTTCACCTATATTTTCTTCCAATGTAGTGGGTATGATTATGTTGGAGGTCGGCCATATGGTTACTCTATGTGTAACTGTGATTGTTACACAAAAAGGTAGCTATGAGGGTTACATTGTATGGTATCCATGATGGTTACATTGTAAGGTATCCATGATGGTTTCAAATAATACAGTATCCATGATGGTTAAAACTGTAAGTAATTAATTCCTAATGTTACCTACATGTTTTATTTATTTTCTCTATTTTTTCACAAAGTATGTATATGATTCTTCATGGATAAGAAGTATGTCTTGTGAAGATGTTTTAATACATTTAAAATTATTTATTGGATAATGGTTCCTTTAATACTTTGTATATCCCACACTGAGTTGTTTTTCTTAACCCATGTTTTTAAAATGTTTTTAACAGGAATCCTTAGAAGTTCAAAGAGAATTAAAGGTGCTAATGCAGAAGAATCCAGTTATCTATATTAGCTGTTAATTTGGGTAGACACTCATTAAATATATGTAAATTGTGGTTAAATTCTCCAAAACCTAGATTAGAAATTGTACTAATTTGTATAATGTACTATGTATTTTTTAGTTATCTATTATACAAAAAACACAACATGTTTTAGTATTGAATATGGATGTGCGGGTTCAGGGCTTTACAGTTGGTATCAGAGGAATGGTCTAGAAATCTTCGGTGATTAGGTTTTGTAGATTGTTTTTTGAAAACTTCAAGTGATACAATTTAATTTTAAACTTCTAGTTAATTAAGTACACAAAAGAAAATATTTTATTAATAACTATTGTAATGTAAATTCAGAAATATAAGTACAGTGATTGAATTGCGAGGGCACAATTCATTTAATGGGGGGATAATGTGACATCCTGAGATTTTAAAAGGAAACACAATGGGCTTAAATGAACTAATAAATAATATGTGACCTTTATAAACTAATCATTAAACATATTTTTTCCACTTTTGTGTTTTTTATTTTGAAAAAAAGACATACACGGTTGTGATCAGTATGATTTTTTGGAGTCTGATAGAATAGAAATAATTTTTGGTGAATAGTAACATACCCTTATTAATAGTAACATGAATTGTAATATGGACCTAATTAATAGTAAATTTAATTATTATTTTATTTTATTATATTTATAAGATAATGAGATGTCGATTTATTTTTCAAGGTTTTAAAAAATGACTTATAAATTTAAAATTGTTATTTTTGAATAAATTATGATTTTATATAAAAATTAAATTAATTTTATTTAGAAAATTATTTTAAAAAATGGATTTCATTTTTAAATTATACATATTAAAAAATGGTTACGGTGAATTTTAGGTATTTTTCTGAAATTTTTGAATTTTTTTATGAATATTGAAATACGGTAAAACACAGTATATAAAAATTATTAGTTAAATAAACTATTTATGATGTCATAACTGATGTAAACCCACTAATTTCGAACTCAAATGCTCTCTTTACTATTTTTATCACAGGAATAAAGACTATTCATAGTCTTGAGCATAAATATTAAACTAATGATTAAAATAACGTAAAATCCCTCATCTCCTCCAATATATATACCACCCTCATTCCCCTCATCCTCTCACACCTCTAAAGCCATGAGAATTGTCTAAGTTCATAAAAATTCCCTACTCAAGGATCTTACCCATGTCCAAGACCCGATGGTCTCTCCAAAAGGCCAAAACCAAAGGCCTTAAGGAAGATCTCAAGGAGAAGAGATAAAGAGGTAAGAATCCTCTTCCTTCTTCTTTTGTTTTCTTGTCAATTATTTTTATTTTCTTATATTGTCTTCTACTACCCTAATCCAAGTGTCATGAAACCTCAAATATTAATTATATTATATATTTTTATCTTGTCTATGTAACACTACTCAGGTAACTTCATCTACCTACCTTACAAAATCCTCGTTCCTGATGTGTCATTTTACCAAAATCGCGGGCGATGTGTTTTCAATTTCCTTTACTTTTATCAAAACTGTTTGTAAAACCATTTTAATGTTTAAAATAGAATTTAATGAATATTATTTAACCTATTTTATGTTATATAATGAACTAATACGCATGAAATTAAATTATATAATGAAAAAAGTTCATGATTAACGAGGAACTGCCACAAATGATATGTGAAGTTCCCAATCAAGATCTAAGTATGACTGAGAGGGGGAGGGGTGAATTAGTGATGTATTTTTCTTTTTATGTTTTATTCTTTTTGAAATAACATTCACCTCCTCTTAAAGAGTTTCTTTTCTACTGAACACACAAAACCACATGAACACAATATTTACAAGGTTCACTACTCAACAAGAGCAGCTACGTCCTTGGTATGGTATGGAAATAATCTAGTACCACACAATCCACTAGAAAACAATCATTTGATGTGTAATACAATAATTAGTATATACCCTTACACTGATGTAGCACTTGGAAAACAATCTACAAGTGTGTGTGCACCCTTTTAGTACAAATAGGGAATTAAAGTATTTTAGTGCTTCTTTACAATTAAACAAATGTATTCTCTAAAGTACAAATCATCACTTTCTTACCCAAAAGCTGGTAAGAAATATTTTACACACAACTGAATACATGCGAAGAACAAAAAAATTTCGCACAAAATTTAGGGTACCTTGTGTGCAATTTAAATGAATTGCGTTCAAATATTCCCTTTTGGCATGAAAAACCTTTTACACCCAACCTCATTTTTCGCGCAACTTTCCACTTTTTCACGCACCCTACCTCTTTTCGCGAAAAAATATTTCTTTTTGCGCAACTCACTTAGCGTATAATTTTATTCACTTTAGATATCGAGATTTTTCTATGTGTTGATCCAAACACAATGAGAGGGGGTCACCTCGTATTTATAGGTCTTTTTAACTCCACACGAAAAACACAAATCTACACGTAAAACCTACTACGTTCCCCTAAAAAACTATTTAACAAAACATCATATTTTGTGAAATGATTTAATATTTCACACACCTCATTCCTTTGATAATTTTGGAGCTTATAATCTCAAAACACCTTTTGTGCGAAAAACATCATTCCTCTATTTCATGCACCATGCCAATATTTCACAGAGCCTTTATTTTTAGCGAATCCTGCTGATATTTCATGCACAACTTTATTTTTCGTGAATCCTGCTGATATTTCATGCATCCCGCAAATATTTCATGCAATTTTTTTTTCGTACATCCCACTGATTTTTCACCCTTACCGCTAATATTTCACATAGCCTTCATTTTTTTCACGCACTCTGCCCAATTTTTCACGCACTGAATGCCTTTTCCATTTTTCGATGTTCTGTCCTTGAATCATTCCTTGCACACAAAAATCTAAACCATCTTCGATCTTGGGCGAAACATCCCTTGCTAAAAACACATTTCTTCATCTTTTGATTTTCAGGTCCAAAAATTTGGAAAACACTGGAAGACGACGCCACCTTAAACTGTTGTCAAGTGTCGTCTCTAGATTATCCATTCCTTTTTTATTTCTTTCTTCACTACTCCCCAAAACCATTCTTCAACTTTCATCACGAAATCCACTATCTTGATATATATCCTTTGATAGACCAGATTTAGCATCATCATAATTACAATGGAAAGTACTGAAACTTCCCTATCTTCCAACAACATCATTCCTTCAAACCAAAACTGTATATGATAGGCATCATCATTTCTCTCCCTTTCCTTCATAAGGCTTGGATCACAAGTTCTCCTAACTTATGATATTTGTGAAATACATATCAGAAAATCATTGTTTGGTTTACATGTCCTTTACAATGTGAATTGATTTATATTTTTTGACAACACAAAACAACACTCTGTAATAGCTAACTCTTCTTACTTCCTTTTCGTCAAACATGGTCCCAACAATCTGAACAAATATCATTAATGTTTTATCGAATGATTTATCATCATATATGATTACAAAATGATTTATGACATCATTATATATTTTGGAAACATATGACTACCATTTCATTCCTCTTTTGTAATTTAATTTCTATATGACAACAAAATTAAATACAAACCGACCATGAAAATCATGTAAAGAATGCACCCAAAACAATGAAGGAAGAAATTAATAATAATCAAAGGATGAAATAATGTTATAAAATGATCATATTAGGAAATATAAACATAATATATTTCTTTAAGATATTAATAACACTTTTCTAACCATGATACAGGAGGTTTAAACATGTTTTAAGTAAGACATACCTGAGGTATGGGAATTCTTAACCATATTTCCATTCTTTGGGATAACCTTCTACATAATTATTTATTTGGTATAAATTTTTTTTGTTTAATTAATTATATTAATATTATATTTAATTATGCGTATTTATAGTGTATATACTTATTCAAACCACTCTATTAAGTCTCAATTCAATTATTTGATATTTGTAAGGGTATTTTGTTTTAAAAATCTCTATTAAAATTTCGTTTTAAAAAATTCAAAAGTTATGTTTTTATGTAATTATTCATGTTTTATGATAATGTTATGGTTCTTTGGATTTTTTATGATGAATTTTAGACCTATATTTCCCTCTAATGAGTTGGGTATGATTATGTTGGTGGTTGTCCATATGGTTACTCCATGTGTAACTGCGATGGTTACACTATAATCTAGCTATGAGGGGTACATTGTAAGGTATCTGTGAGGGTAACAATGTAAGGTATCCATGAGGGTTTCAAATAATTTGGTAGCCATTATATCTAGGTAAAAGAACTCAGTAAATATAACTTGAATTTATATTTAATATTCATATAAAGTATGGCATGGAAAACTGATTCCCTCCACTTTCAGTTGAGACCCCCATGAATAAAAGAGGTGCACTTCAAATTATATATCCTTGGAGTCTCATGAATTTCAAATAATTTCTCTATAATCACCAACCATCCATATACTTCTTGAGGGTCATTTCTACATTGTAATGTTGGATAATTATGATGAACAAACTCATGGGCTTGGTCTTTGTTTTAAATTCAACTTATACCTCCCCCTTAAGACTAAGTCGTTCTAACACATGCTCTTTGGTTCATATCTTGGTCTGTCCTCACAAATACGTCAATGAGATTGATGTTCCTAAGGATCGTTCAATCAATGAGTAGGGGGTGGTTGAATCAATGATTTCCTTTTAAAAAAGTTGTACTTTAAAGAACTTAACCCCTATAACTTGTTAGATTTTCTTCCTTTTAAACTTCTAGTAAAACCAAATGCATGAAAAAAGAAACGTAAACATGGAAAACAATATTCACATGGTTCATCCTATCATGAACCCACCCAAATTCCCCATTACCCTAATACCTAATACATACTTGACATATCTCAAAGGGAATTCCCGGCCTCCACATACCATGCTTAGATATGAATAAATATGGAATGATTTATCTGAAAAATAGTATAAGATAAAAATAATAAAAGTCGTTATATCAACAATACTCAAAGCTGATGTACTATAAGTCAAACATGTTAAACTATACCCAAGAAGATAGATAAAAATCTCTTATAAACATGCACCCAAACTACCATCAACAACCTTCAAAATACTCCATACCCTATGTAACAAGTGGAACTCATCTCCAATAGTCACCATCATCACTCCACAACCCCAAGGATCAAGAACATACACCACCAAGGAGTGGTGCTTTTAATTTTCCAGGACCTGGCATAAGAAAATATATAAAAACCTAAAGGAAAAGGTATGGTGTGATCTATAAAGTGCTATAGGGTCTCACTAAGTGTTCCACAATAGATTCCATAATAAATAACCGACAATTATTCCAATTTAAATAAAATAGGATATGGAATAATATTTCATTTTCATATTTAAAACAAAGTATTATTTCATTTCGATAGATAGAAAAATATTTAAATATGGTTTAAATAAAAATTTTATATAAAATACTTTATATAAATCACTTGGAATGATTAAAAAAGATATATAATAAATGGAATATATCTAATGAAATCATAAAAAATAAACACCATGTTACTTCTTCCCTAAAGTATATTAGTTTGTAGATATAAAATCCTCACATTTCTCAAATCAGTGATTACAAATAAACATGTGTCAACACATACATCATGCTCTTACTAAATAGGTCTCATCATCATCCCTTAAGGGATAATAATTCTAAAATATGTTTTTGTTAGAGATTCCATCATCAATAAATCTCTATGGGATCAATATCCTAGAATTATTACCCCAAATAACCCACTAACTACCCATAATTACATGTTCTCAATCAATTTATAAATAATCGGAAAATTAAATCATTTTATATCAATTATTATGTACATATCAATTAAAAAAGTTTTCATTTTCAAAAAACCAATTAAATTTAAAAAACCAAAACATTTGTTTTTCATGATTTCATGCCTTTTTAACAAAAAACCAATCATAGGATTAAATCATTTCAATTTTATAAATTTTCAGAAAACAATACTCAAATAATTTCCCCAGTTTCATTATTTTCATAATTAACCCCATAATTTTATTTCCATTGGAATTAGGGATTTTTTCTAAAAATTAATTCTATTTCAAGCATCATAATAAAATATTTCAAAATAATTGTTTTATAAATCAATTAAAATCAATTTTAGAAAATAAAGTAAATAAATGAATTAATTACATGAAAAACATCAAATTAAAACACATACCATAAAATCAAGTATCCAACACCCATATCGGGACTCACCAAAAGATAAAAAAGTTACAGAAGATCTAAGAATACATCCTGGAATGAAGATCCAATCAAATAAAGTTTAGATCCATCCATTACATAATGATCCATCAAACTCTAAAGAGGAGAGATAGAGAAACTAGAAGAAGAAAAATGAGAGAAAATCCTCTTACCCTAAAAGATAAACCATATTTTAAATGATGATCAATAACTAAAATAATGACCGAGAAGGATCTGAGATCTCCAAAACGACCTTGACAAGGAGCTAGGTCAATCGTGGATATAGATTAAAATGAGTAAAATGAAAATCAGAAGTGAAATAAAAACTGAAAACTACCTACCTTGAGAAGTACATGATGTGTAACCCCAGTTCACATCATGTAATCTATGAAATCCTCTTATGACAAAAAATGTATCACCTTTGTATTAAAAGAAAATTTTATCCTTAAACATCATGAATTCCATGTATGAAAAATATGACCATTCAAACCCTGAAAAATCCTCATGAAATATTACTGGAAACAAATACACAGAGTGTAATCCCATTAAATGACATGTAATTTCCTAACAAACACCAAAAAACCTAGATTCTTCTGAAAAACCAAAAACTAAAGGAAAATAACGACATATTAATGGTAACAAGATGTGAAAAAATATGCACAATAAATATTTTATTTCCACAAAATTCCCGTCAAGAAGTATCCATATCAAAGAGATGAGTCCACTTCTCTCTTAGTAGTTCCCCATGTTCCTACATCATAGAGGACTAAAAAACATACTTCCATAACATACAAACCAAAGGTATCATCCTCCAATGAGGTAAATTTGTCTCAGAATCAACTATCTTGACTAGATTCTAAGTCATTGATAAATTAGGATTAACGTTAAGACAAACCCTACACAATACATGAGATGGGTCAGAAAGATACTTTTAGAGATGCAATACGTGGAAAACATTATGTATCGACAAAAACTATAGTGGAAGTGATAAAGGGTAATAAAATTTCAGCACATGTTTAACAATATCAAATGGAACCAAAAAAAAGGTGAAATATTCCCTTTACTCTCAATATTTTGATGAACCAACTGAGGCAAAACTCTAAAAAACACTTGGTCACTAACTAGGAACTCCAGTGGTAATCATTGACAGTTTACATAATATTTTATCGGTTCAATTCCAAAAACATTATTTAAATAATCAAATAAATATTTATTGTTGGCTCTTGGACCAAGCACTATCCAACCAAGGTGGTTTCACAAATCTCTAACAAAAGTAACAAATATTTACATGGTAAACCATATAAGTCGTAAAAAATAGACATTCTAATCCAGGATTAGTATCTATTATTATAATAAATCCCAACCAGTCCCTAGTGGTCATCCCAATGTCCACAAAAGTTTAGAACAAAAGTATGTATCATATTGTAGAGAATATTTATAGTCCTCCCTATCTGGATATCCATATATGGATGGTATTCCATTTATATATGTACCTGATATCCCATCACCTCATAAAGGCCTCTCTAGGAATTAGATGTTAAATTTCGATCTCTGTTAGATTTTATAGCAGATGAAACACTGTGAAATCCGGAAATATATTTACTGAAGATATTTTATAACTCTTGAAATTTAGTTGTATTATGAATGGGTATAAAATGATCTTATCTCATTATCTGATTGATAAAACCCATATCAAATTATTCTTCTGAAGGGTATGACTAAAACAAACCATGAATTCCATAGTAACATCCTCTAAATTCCTTGTCAGTACTAAAAGTTTCTAGAGAAAACTCAATGCTTTTTAATTTCGAACCTTGACATTTTGAAGAGTATAACATTGAGAAACAATATCAGCGATGTCCCATCTAAAAACTAGCCATCATAATCATCATCTTATATCATAGAACATCATTGTGGGGAAAATTTTAACTACCCAATAAGAACTATGAAAGTCTACCATCATATCCTTTATCATAGAAAAAGTCACAGTGTACTAGTACTAGAAACATAGAATACCATCCATAGAGAAAGACCACTCAGGGAAGGTCTCCCCACCACAAAGAGAGTCCCTAATGCCTCAAAATTAATCATCCTGATGTTTCTCTTAAAGAATCATTTTAAAAAGATAAGAGGCATACTAAACACTATTCGAAACAACCTCAGACTCATTCTCCTTGATTTCTAAATACTACTATGTAAAGAGGTCTACCAAATTCAACTCTTTTAATGATTATTTCTTGTCTTGGGTTAGTGTATTCTTTCTCAATAATAAACAATTATATTCCTCTTACCTGGGGTATAAGTAATGTCAAAATAAAATGACTACAACTATTCCAACCAACAACTCTGGTGGAGATTCAAATGTCTTTTTGGAGAAGATATAACTTAGGATTTTATTTCCATAATTAATGGTAAAGATTTCTTCAAAAAGGTAATACTATAAAATCTTAAGTTGATGTATTATTAATGAGAGTTTAAGGTCATGTGTCATATTGTAATTCACATGCGGCCTATGTTTTTGAAATCCATAAGATACCACATTATCACTCTTCATAAGGATGAATCCAAACCCAAACTCAATGCATCCAAAAAAACCATATAGCCTTGCTTGACCTCCGGATGAGGTAACGTTGGTGAAAAATTATAAATAATCTTCAGATCCACAAAATACCTTTGGAATTTATCATTCCAAAAAAAATTATCCCTTTCTGAGTGAGGGTGGTTATCATAGAATTTAACTTCGAGAAAAACTTTATAAACCTATGATAAGACCCTATGAACCCCAATAAGATTCGAATATCAAAATATTTTCACAATTTCATTCATGTCATAACAACATACACATTCTCATGATTACCTAAAATAACTTTTTAGAGACCATGTTTCCCATGAAATTTACTTCCCGAATCTAGAAATCACATTTTGATAGCTTGGCCTAATTTTTGTAATTTCTCAATATTTTTATAACTACCTCCAAATGAAGCACATGATCCTCCTCGGACTTTGAGTAAACCAAGATGTCACCAAAAAAGACCACCAAGATTGTATCAAGATACTCATGGAAGATAATATTAATCAAATCCATAAATACTTTAGGATTATTGAATAGACCACATGAATGAAGAGACACTCACAATGGTAGTACCTATATTAAAAATAAGTTTTATGAATATAAGATTATTTAATTAGAAACTAGTGGTAGCCAGAACAAAGATAAATATTTAAGAAACACATTTCCCCTTTAAAATGGTCAAAAAGATCATCAATCCATGGTAATTGATACTTTTTATTTACTATTACTTGGTTGATCTTCTAGTAATAAAAACATAGGTGATGTTTACTATCGAATTTATCCTCAAAGAGAATAGGTTCCACACAAGGTAACCCACTCGGGCATAGAAAAAACTCCCAAGAAAGTCATCTAATATAGTCTTCACCATCTTCAACTCTAGTGGTTCTATATGATAATAAATAATAGCCACTGGATGAGTAATATGTACTAAATCTATAGAAAACTCCACCTCTCTTATTGGTGGAAGACCAAAGAAATTATAGGGAAGCACATCAGCAAAAATGATGAAAATAGGAGAGAGATTAGAATGCAAAAAAAATCATTCCAAGTCAAAAGAAAACATCTATATTACCCTATCTATATTTGGAAAATAACATTTAACTCAACTCAATATCAGTTCACATTAACCGTAAAAGATATTTCTCAACCCACAAGGCATGTTAAAGGAGACCCAATGAAGATATCAGTCAATATGGACCTAATGAGAAATCATCAAATATATCCTGAGAATGATGTAAGGAGATTCTATATCAAGAACCAAAAAATTCAAGTTAATATCAATCTCAGATAAAGATAAAACTAAAGAAGGACACCAAATACCCTACTATCTTTTCATTCTAAGGGGTATTGTAAAATCCATCACAAAAGAAAAAATATCCGTAATAAGTGTTAGAAAATCAAAAATATGGGTTGATATAAATTAGTGTGATACAACAGTATCAAATATAACAACAGATGAGGATGAATCTATAGTGATGGTACCTCTCATAGTCACTGGACCCATATCAAATTCCTCTAGAGACTCTTCCATTGTGTGAAAAAGTTATGTTACAGATGCGTATAGCTGAAAACCTTTTGTTATTGAAACATATAATTGCACTATATTACTTTAAGTGATGATGATAACATTCCACTATATGGATAACAAATGATATAATAGTAGTTCTATAAGTGACCTAAGCATCAATAAAAACTACATATCTTGGGTATCTCAGTGAAAACATGTTTAGAATATCTATCCTTTCCAAATTGGACACAAGTCAAATTGAATTTTCTAAGAACTAAAGGAGGTTTTGAAGAACCATTATATCAAGATTTACTATGAAACTCACTAAAATTCTTCTTTCATTTAAAAGAACTCATAAAATTTCTATATAGAGAAAAATAAACTCCTATCAACCTAGAATTACTAGCCAATTCAAGATCCACCATCAACACTCTATCTAGTACATCAACATTAGAATTAAGCTTTATCATGAAAACCTAGGATTTAATATTATCTCAACGTAACATGTCAATCCTTCATTCCCTTATATTATCATTAGTGACAATATTAGGTGAAAATTAATCCCTAACAATAATGTGGTTTTCATATTAAGTGACGATGATTTCACTTTTTTTTATAAGAAACTCCATATAATTTTCTTGACCCTTGGACTATAGATAGAACTAATTAGTAAAAGGACCTTGAAGACTTTCCACCTTAATCATTTCATCTCTATCAATATTGAATCCCACCACTTTCCTCTAGGTCGCCCATACTTGATGGAAACACACTTCACTTTAATTGAATTAGGTTTTCCTTAGAACTCAAAAATACACTAAATTACATAGAACGAATCTTTATCCCCTTGAGGATAATTAGAGCCTTGAAAATATATAGTATTTTTGTGATGAAACTCTTGTTTAGGATATCTAGATTCATCCCTTCATGGTTCAACAATTGGAGCCTAAATTGGAACAAGTGTGGCTACCTGTCCTAGGGCTTGGGCAGAATACACCACTATCTCAATGAGATTCTGCTAAAATGGAGGGTTCTCTTATAATGGTTTATCAACACATCTCTCCCCATTTCAGTTGAAATATATTCTCAGAGGCACGATTCTTCACACCATTAACAGAAAAAAAATTATTAGGACATTCAGATCAACAACTAAAATATAATTATAGATGTCTCAGTTCCACCCAACAAAATTCAAAATTCTAGTATTTTCATAACACTCTAATCGGATAGGGAAACGTCTAAAAACTAATCAAAATAACCATCAAAGAAACCTTTCCTCTCTAACCATGGTTTATTATGGATCTTTATGATGAAGACTAGATAGGAACTCATTCATAACTACCTCCAAACTCCTATATATCATAACCAAAATCTATGAGAACCAACCAGACCACATAACAACTTCAAAGAAATATTATTATCTTAAATTTGAAACCATTTTTTTAAAAAACCTACTTGTAAACCCTGGTACCCGAATACCTGATCTAGCTCTGACATAGCCCTAAGGGCATTCCCAATCACCATGTATTGATAAATAGATCACAGAATCATACATGAATAAAGAGGGAATTATTTTTCCAACAAAAGTTGGATATAAACATGATACCTATTTTTATATCAATGATCCTTAAGAAGAATGTACCATGATTCAAATGGGTAAAACAATAGAAAAGAAGACAGGTAAATAAATCAATGAAATATCAACCCAAACTACCATAAACAATCATTAAAATACTTAAAACCTCTATAAAAGGTGGACTTCAGCTCCCCCAGTCACCATCATCACTCCATAGTCCCAAGGATAAAGAACATACACAACCTCCAACTGATTCTTTTCCTTTTCATCAACGTAGAATAAGAAAATATAAAAATTCCTAAAGTAAAAGGTAGTGTGTGAGTTATAAATCCTACTAGGGTCTCACAAAGTTTTTAATCAAAGATTCTTAAATAAATAGGGAATTATTTTCCCACAAAATTGCAGAAGATAAATATGACAAAATTCATTATATCAATGCTCCTCAAGGTGAATATACCAAAATTAAAATAGGTAAAATAATACCCTAGTAGATAGAGAAACAAATGAATGAAAAATCACCCCAAATACCATAAATATCCATTAAATACTCAAAACCCTGTTTAAAAGGTAGACCTCCGCTCCCCTGATAACCATCATGAGTCTAGTGTCTTAATGAAAAAGAACACCCACCACCTCAAAGTGGTTATTTTTCTTTTTAGGACTTGGAATACAAAAAATCTAAAAACATAACATCCCAAATTATTATAAACGTACAAACCATTAAATCTTTTTGTAATAATTACTTTAAAGGAACCTAAATATGATTCCTAATCAAGTAAAAGAGGGATCAGAAGGATCTGAGGTACATTTGAACCTAGACACATGAAACGGGAAAAATAGCAGGGGCTACATAGTTTGACTGAAACCATGTGACCCAAGGTTCATGATTGTGCGACCTGTTGCAGACATAAGACAGATCCATTTGGTATGGTCTGCACATAGTTAGTCAAATAGTGTGACAAACCTGGTTAGGTGCCCCTAGTACCAGTAAAATGTACACGTTGGTGCCCAGTTTGAAAAAACCCCATGGACAAACTATGTGCAGTGTAAAAATGGTTTAATTTACAAAAACAAATAACCCTATAAAATGTTTTAAACATTTTCCCTCTTCCATATTGTTTTTTCTCAAGAAGATAAGCTCCTCCTACCACAAGAAACCCTCTTCTTCCCTCAATATTTAATTCAAGGTGGATTCTCTATTCAACATCTATTTCTCAATATTCTAGAAGAATTTGACTCCTTAAGGTAATTATAACCCCAATCATGCCTCATACATAGGTTTATTCTTAAATCTATTACTCTATTTTGGTGAAATGACTTTTTACCTATTTCGGGGATTTTGAAAGATTCATCACTTTTTTCCAAACTAGGTTGAATTAAAATGTGATACAAGATGATATAATCATTATGAGGATAAGATAAGGGGTAATTCCATTTTCTTATCTGTTTGTCTCATTTTGTAAATCGTGTTGTTGTTCCTCTTTCTAGGCTATTCTCAAGAAGCGTCCAAAATATGAATTTATTAATTCAAGTTGTTTCACTTGAGTTCTATGACCTTAATTAGTAGAATATCAATATAGACGTTGGTTTCCATGGATTATGCTACCCCTTTGGTTGAGATACCCTTTAGAGTCCACTAGTGGCCCTTGTTTTCATGTAGTTTAACACCCATTGATGTTCGTTGTCTTTAAAGAAATTATATCTATTTTTATTTGATCTATTTAGGGTGTTGGGACTAGTAACTAGCCTAGTTCCATGCCACTTATGGATAAATGATTTTAAAATTATATTCATTAAAATACTTGTTTCTTGTTTCATTTTTTATAGTGAAATATTTCCTATAAAATGTACTGAAAATTAAGATCAATGTGAATAAATGGATTGAATAGAATGTAAAGGACCTTTTATTGGGTTATGATTTTAAGTTGATAAAGTCTTGAACATAAGGAAAATAAATTTCCCATACCAACTAGGGGTGATTGGGTTAAATGGATTGGTCAAGTTCTTATGCCTTGGACCATGTTAATTGAATGAGTTTTGATAAATGGTTTCCATGAGAAATGTACCTAATAATGTAAATTATTAAATGATATGTGATTTAATTTGATGTAAATAATAAAAATATGATGCTTGGTTAAGTTCCACTACCATATATTTGGGGTGAACCATGGGGTATCCGGATTTAAGGACCCCTTGGACGGACTCTCATTCCATTGTTAGATTTTATAAAGGGTTATTAAATACGTCGAGGGTGACATGAGCAAATCCTGTGATGTGATTTCCATACATTATCAGTTTTTACCTCTAAAAGAGTGACACGAGATCCCTAAGAGAGACCCATTGGGTTGTCTTGATGGAACGATTGGTTATACCATCCCTCAAGAGAGACTCAGGTCCCTATGTGCAATGATAGGCACATAATCAGAGGTTAGTTCACTCTATTTTCACTCCATGCTAGATTGAAAGTTGGGAAATCATACATGGGTCACCATGGATAGACTATGGGAATTAGAACTTGAGCAAGACCTTCCTACGATACTTGGAATGTCCTTCTATATTTCCATGCATGGGATCAAGGTAGTATCAACTTTTTTTATAAAGGGGTGAAAAAAACAAATTTCAAGGGAAAATAAACATTTTCAAATGATAAATTGTATGTTGATTTATAAATGTATGGGAAATGTCTTTTAAGAGAAATTAGAATATTGGGGATAGTATATCCTACACAACATATTACATATCATCTTACCATTACAGGTCCTATTAGTTCAAGCACACCAACTTAGGCAGAATTAGGTAGTTGGGTAGGTGTACTAGTGGAACCCATTAAAATAATATTAGTTACTTAATTATGATTTACATTTAATCTATATAGAACACCTTTTACATTATCATGCATGAAATGGGAAGGAATTAACATTGTTGATGCCAGCCTACTAAGATTATGTCTCACACCCTGCTCAGGAACCTATGGTACCTGAGTAGACTTTATAAATTTAGGTACTAAAAAATGGAATCATCTAACTTATAATTCTTGATTCACATTTCTGGGAAGGATTTGGGAGTAGATGATCAAGCTTATGCTTGAGATGCCTTCTATAACAATTTTTGGGATTCTTTGGAATTTTTTCCGTATGATTTATATTCATGTATCCCCTTTCATGCCTACTAATTTTGTATAAAACATTATATATTATCATCATCAGTTTCATCTGGATATTTATTCATCTTCCACACATTATTTCATTTCCTATATTGTTTATGATATTAGTTTCTACTGTTATCTGGATATTGGATTTCTTTTGTTGTTTCTTATATAAATCCATTACTGTGCTCTAATTTGATCAATGTGGGCACAGTCACCCCACAGGCTTACCCAAGGTCCTCACTGCTAGTTGGAAGCCTCTAGCATTTGAGGAGATATTCTTGATTTCATATAGGCGACAACCTTGGGGCACTAATATGTGGAACCATGGGAGGGTTGTTACAAAGTGTTATCTGACCCTTTACCTTTTGTCTTACTATTTGGGTTAGATAGAATATTAAGAAATAATAATTTGGTAAGATCCTGTTTCCAAGAGTAGCTACCCCGTGTCCATGGGAATCAAAGATTAACTGGGTTGGGTAATTTGTTTTTATTTCTTACACCTATTATGGTTTCATTGGATTTCACTATTGGGTGAATCAATTGATTAATGATGTTACTAATATTTGATATACTTGATTGGGTAGTTTAACCCAAGACCAATGAGACAAGGGAACTTTGAATCCTGAATCATACTAGGAATAATATGACTAAATTTATCGGAACATTTCCATGACATTTCTACTTATCAACATGCATTTCATGGATTTATTGTGATTTCAGTATGTCCTTTATTAGTTACTTCCTGAATTGTGCTTTTATTTCTTATGATGGAATAATTGGTTCATTTGAAAAACAATGCCACGTCAGTTGTTTTGATTGGTGAGTGCTGAGAGAATCTCATACAATTAAAACACTCTTGTCCAATTAAACCTCTTGGTTGGTTTAAGGGTTGAGATGGAGTTATTTTATGTTCCAATTTCAATTTACAAGGTTTATGGGACCTTATGAGTTTGAAATGGTGACATAATTAACTAGATCATGAATCAAATAATCAATTAAATGAGGATGAACTAAAATGAATCAAATGAGTTTGGTTCCCTGAATTAAATGGTAACCTTGTATGAAGAAATGTGATACCTTCAATAGACCCAACATTATTAGGGGGATATATGCCATGTCTATTTGTTCCTTTCTATTTCTCTTTCTTCTTACCCAGACATGGATCTTGGAGAAGGAAAGGGGTTATATATGATTCTAGGAATTCTTGTATATGTCCTTCTTCACATATTTTTCTATCTATTATAAATATTTTATCTGGTATGAATTTGGAAACTATAGAGCTATGAATCCACTAAATCTACATGTTTTATTATAGGAATGTGGTGATGAGTATACACCTAATGTTATTGGCCTTGAGCCACCTGTTATACCTCATGTAGTTCCACCTGAAGAACCTTCTTCTACATATCTTCCTTTGTAGGTTTAATCCTAGTTCCAGGTACAACACCCATTTATATTCATCCATATAAGATAAAACCAACAAAGATATAAGAAATATAGATGTTGATTTAAGACATTGAGGATAAGGGTTTTATCAAACCCATCACATCTTCATGGGGTTCACCAATCCTTTTTGCAAAGATGGAATATGGTACCCTCAGATTGTGTATAGATTGTAAACATTTGAACCAGCTTAAAGTGAATAATTGATATCCAATAATTTGGGTAAATGACATCTACACCTATATATAAGAAGAAACTATCTTCTAAAAGGTAAATTTTATGTTAGACTATCATCAGGTTCCTGTGAGACCATCAAACATAACTCATACAACATTTTTATGTGGGTTTTATCTGTACGAGTATATGGTTATATAGTTCAGTTTGAGGAACACACAATAAGTTTTCATGGCTTTGATGAATTGGGTTTTCCACATGTATCTTGTTTACTTCATTTTATTCTTCATAGATAACACCATAGTGTATTATTGCTCCAGAAATGACCATACCAATGAAATTGAGACTGTGCTGAGTATACTAAGAGAGCACTAGCTTTATGTGAAGTTTAGAAAATGTCACATTTGGATCAGTAAATCCAACTTCTTGGGTCATATCATATCTAAGGAAGATGTATTAGTTTACCCATTCAAGGTGATCATCATGGTTTCTTGGGAGTATACCTAGAATGTGAATGATATATGAAACTTTATAGGGAATGCATGATATTACATATGATTCATTCAAGAAATCTCACACATGGTACTGTTTCTTATGGGATTGACCAAGAAGGGCATGGAATTAAAATCAACTGAAACTTATAAGACAATATTTCAAGAGTTAATGTTATGACTCACTTCAGCTTTTATTTGGATTCTACCTATGATAGGAAGAATCTATACAGTTTATTATGATTCTTCAAGAACCAGAATAGGTGCAGTTCTGATGTAGGTTGATTGAGTTAAGATGGAACATTCCACTTGAGGCTTCATGAGTGGAACTATCCTTCACATGACAGTGAACTATCATATGTGGATAATTATCTTCACTATTGTAGTAATGACTTTCTTGGTGGGAGGTTTATCATTTACATAGACCAAAAAAGTATCCAATATATCTCCACTCACCATACTTGAATCTGAGGAAGTGCAAGTGGATGGAATACCTGCAATTGTTTGAATATGAACCTGATTACACACCCAATGAATGAAATGTAGTGGATGATTTTTTGATCCAGAATACTCAGAAGTAATCCATCATGGTGGCCAATAGTTAGTGGAAATTGATGCAATTTTACCCTTGAAATTCATATAGTGTTTCAAAAATATCATGAACAATAAATTATAGAATCTCAAACAGTTACATCCTATCACATATAGCGAGTTTGGATGAGATTTTTATCACATTATGAGGTAATAATCTTGAGGGAGAGCATATAAAGAGATAACCCACCACCTAGTTGTGTTGTATATAGTGGTGATACCATTATCATCCATGGCCGTGTAGGGTTGTAAATGAAAATACGTGAAGAGATTATGAGGGAATCCCAGGCATCTATTTCGGAAGTTCATACTAGGATTACCAAGATGTATCAAGACATGTGTCTTCAGTACTGGTGGCCTGGTATGAAGTGATAGATAATGGGTTTCATCACTCGATCCTCCACCTATCTGTAGGTGAAGGTAGAGTACCAATGGCCTGCTGAACTTCTGTAACACCCCGACCCTAGATACCCAGAGTTAGTGCATTATTATATAACAATGGCATGATCACAAGGGATCAAGTCTCGAAAGACCTATTAGTTTAGTAGTCTTGGAAACACTAGATATATTCATAAGTCTTACATTACATCATAAGGTAAAAAAAACTACAACAACATCTTGTCTTCATATCCCCTCATACTATCCCTGCAGGTCATTCATAAATTACTTCTTCATAATCCTGGGAAAAATAAAACATTGAAAGGGGTGAGCTTAGATGCTCAGTAAGGATAACATTATAGCAGAAGCTTTCATAGATAAGCATAAACACTTAAGGCAGTTTATAACTAAAACAAAAGCCGTTTAAACATGAACATCATCATAAAATGGAAAATATTAAATAAAATAAATTAATTTACATACTCACATGGATATTCTACTAGTCGAATGATCACATTCAAAATCAATAACAACTTTCATAATGATGGAATGCATAATGCCAGACTATCATAACCACATAGCCAAGACCTCGTGCCAAGACTACAAATAAGATTTAGCCAAGGCCTTGTGCCAAGACACTAGTTTGTCTCATTAGACTTACTGATGCATCTAGGAGCTATAGCGGGCTCCACCCGTCACTTACTAAGTCCAATTCATTCCTCATATGAAAAGTTTGAAACATAACATAAACATTCATATTAAAAATAGCATACGAAATGTCAATACTTCATCCAAAAACCATGAATGGTATAAAAATAGCACATCAATAGTCAAACATAACTCATTCGATACAATATGGAAGATTGTATTGTATCATATTAACCTCAATCCAGAATGATGAAGGATATTGACATAGATGAAAATAATCATCAAAACTATTTGAGAGAAATATCCCCCTTTTTCTTGAAATCATTTAATGTCACACTATTTGTCAAGAAGCTATTTAAAAATAGATTTTTGAATCAAAGTGTCCCATACAACTTTGAAACTTTTAAAAGGAGTTTTTATTTTAAAATTTTATTGCCCATATAAATAAATCCTTAAAACCATTTTTAAAACATGGACATTAATGAGCAAGATTTAGAAGAACAAGTCTTTAAAACATTTAAAAATGGTATTTTAGTTAGAGTTTATAACAAAAAGAGAGACACTTGAATACAAATAATTGAGGTAATAAAAACAATGTAATATCATGATAATCAAGGAATTCATGATATACTATGTCAAAGTACATTATATACACCACATAAAAGTGATTTGGTGTATAACAACAAAAAAGTATCAAAGGAACATAAATTGAGATGAAATCTCTCATAAAGGCCGTATCCTTAGGTTAAGGATAAATCAATGACACAATTATGTGTGAAAAATATAAATACACTAAATATGATTGGATATTCAGTGTAAAACAATCAAAGTACATTCACACATATTCTTGTAAAAACAACACCAACGAATTGGATGTTTAACCCAACAAATGGAGAATGAGTTAAAATTACTCTTATAAAATTCATATCAATGACTTGATAAATTATCAATGGAGTGATTATTTGTATCAAAAGTATATCCACAGGAAGGGGAGTGGAAATTATGAAATAATCAAATGAATAGTGATTCCACACATAATCTTGGGGTAATATAATCAATGAAATATGCGTAAAGCCAAATGAGTGGAGATTGAAATTTCAAATTCCCTTATCAATTAGGTAACTTACGAAACATACACCCATGAAATAAGGATCATACCATGATGTTGTAAATACCCATAAATTAATGTATATTACACAATGAATACAATCATGGGCAGTACACATACACCACATGCAATAATTAAGTGGTGAACAATGGAATTCTCACGAAATTAAGAGTGAGTTAAGAAACCCCTTACCTTGTAATTTTCCTTGGTTAAGGGTAGGTTAACCTCCTGTATAATGTTGAAATAATTGTTATTAAATTATTCATGAATCATATACATTAATATGATATCATATATGATCTTTTAACATTTCTTTGTTAATAATATCTTAGAATTATCGTGGTTTTGGGTGTTAACTTACTCGTTTTCTTTTATATGTTTTGTTACGTAAGACATGTTTTTCATGGATAGGTTGTATCTTATTCATATTAATAATGATATAAAGTTCGTAAAAATTATTTTTAAATCATCAAATTATAATTATACTTTAATGGATATGATGGAGAGTGAATCTCATCGCGTTCGTGGAGACGGTAGTCCGTACGTACGCACGAGCAACAATATAATTCTTTTGATATTAAAATAATATATAATTGGATGGTATATCATATATACAGAATCATTATCATGTTATATGTATTATTTAAATGAGTTACACATCATTATTATACCCACCCAAATAATAATATATTGAATAACAATTACACCACGACATGGAGACGGTAAGCCGTACGTACGCACGTATGGTGACATGTTATTCAAAGGGTGGATAGAATACTGAATATGGTTGTAACATATTTATAATAACATCACAGTATATATAATATAATAGAGTTATTATTTTAGAATGGTAATAACAAAGAAAGAAGAAGTGGAAAAGAAAGGAACTTGAAAAGGGGTGGTGAAAACATTACCTCTTCTTCGGGTTCTTCCTTTTGATATGATCAAAAGGGATCCTTAGGTTGGCTTTCTGATCAATATAAGGCCTCTAGGTTGTAGTGAGGTAATTATAGAGAGTATTTGGGCAGGGGTTGGCCGAACCAAAAGGCTTTGAAGGTGTGAAGAAATGAGAAGGTGGAGTTCCCTTTTATAAGAGGGGTGAGGGGAACCTTTGGAAAAGCTAGAAATATTAACTTATAAAAAATTCATATTCGGTTTCTAAGGGCTCCAAAGTTTATTATTCAAAGGTTAATGTGGGGATAGGTCTAAAAAAATTCAACCAATAGAATTTAGACAGGATTGGGTTACTATATTAACCTTATCATTTATTTTTAACTCTTAGTTAATTAGTTTGACATTTACCATGTCACTTTGTATTTTTATATTTTATAGTTAATAAAATAACTATATACATCCAAGCGACCCCCAAGTGGTCCTTTAATGATATAAATATCATGATATAATTCTCTTGGCCGAACCTTAGATTTTTAGGAATTTAATATCAATTAATAATATAATATTTGTTTTGAAAACTCTTTTATGTCAATTTTGACACTATTCAATAGTTGATTTTTGTGAAACTCATAACAGAATGATTACTTCGAAAAAAGTCAATTAAATCAATCCTAATATGTAATATTATCCTAGAAAATTATATTAATTCATTAAAAGTCTTAAATTATATTTATTTGGGTATTTATAATATCAATTATTTTAATTGTTCACTGTTATGGTAATTACTGTATCATCATTGTGTCATAAATATATTAACTTATTTAATGTCTAAAAATTATAAATAAATTATCCTTATGTGGTAAATATTACTATATTTCTAATGAATATTTACAATCGAATTTATCTTATGTATAACCCTATATTAAAAATGTTTTATTAAATAAACTTTGATTTTAACTCTTTTAACTCTTCTTTGAATTAAATAATAATAAATGTCCTAATCTTATCCAAGTGGACCTAAATGATAATATTTTATTCCTAAGGTTGTTTTTGGTCTATATACACTTGTCCAATAGAATTAGGACATGTGTTAGGGTAATATTAAAATTATTTTTACCCTTAATTAGCCTATTTACTTTTAACCGTGGTAAATAAAAGTAAAAAGTTACTATTCACCAAAAATTATTTTCATCTCATTGAACCACATTTTACTTATTGATATTAACCGTGTCTCTCGTATTTTAAAAATTCCATTCACAGAAGCGGTAAAATTAAGTTTTATGAAAAATTCATTTTTTTTAAATACCACTTAGTAGTATCACTATTAATCAAAAATTGAAGTTTTTCAGAACAATGCCAAAATTTCACCCTAAGATATAATTGCTATTCCGAATTCAAAAATGATGACTTTATTAAAAAATTCTTAAAATATAAGTTTCATTAATTAATTTTATAACTAATTCCCGCTGTCACAACAAATAGCGTGTTTTTAAGAAATAATATATATCAAAAGATTGACAATTTTTTAGGTCCAATTTCAAAGTGAAATTAATTCTAATGACCAGCATTGGATAAATTTGTAAAAATATATTCTAATTATACTTTAAAACCACTCAATAATATAATTTATCACTATAAATTATTTTGATTTAAAAAGTTGTTTTTAATTAAAATTTAGTAATTTTCACTGTTAATCAAAATATAAAAGTTATCCGCAAAGTACCAAAATTTCATCCTAGGCTAATTTAGTTATTCCTAATCAAAAAATTAAGTCTATTTTACCAAATTAAAAACATAAAAGTTTCATTTGTTAATTTAAAATTGATTCCCGCTTTCGAAACCAAAAGGCGCATTTTTAAGAAATAATAACTATCAAAAGTTTGACACTTGTTTGTGTCCAATTTCAAGGTGAAATTACTTAAAAGGAACATCATTGGATTAAATAGTAAAAATAAAATCTATTTATACTTCAAAACAAATAAAATTTATAATTAAACAATACAAATTATTTTGATTAAAAAAGTTGTTTTCAGTTAAAATATAGTATTTTTCACTATTCACCCAAATATGAAAGTTATCCGAAAGACACCAAAACATTATTGATACTAAATTCTTATGTCCCGATTATAAAGACGAATTTAATTTTGTCAAATTGAATTTATAAAAGTTTCAAATATTGGTTTTAAAAAGGCTTCACCATTAAAAGGCTGTAAAATTTCATTTTTTGAAAAATACTTCTTTTATCTGAAAAAATGAATTTGTTCATAAATCATGTTTTAGAAACTCATAATATGGATTAAAATTATAAGGATAATATAATATTTAAAATTTAGATTATACTATTCATAACTTCTTTTGAACGGCTAGTTTGGTAAGTCGTGGTGTACTTGAACTCAGTGTTGCGTACAACACACGCTATTTTATTGTTCAAAGAGAAGTGTACCGTGGAATATTGCGGTGTTACATTCACCCCTCCTTCAATAAATTGCGTCCTCGCAATTTTAAAAATTGGGTCTGAGAATGGAAAGTCCCACATTGGAAAAAGAGTCAACAAAACTATCACTTTAAAAGAAAGAAAGAGGGGTCTAAAGGTCACCCAAGATAACCCATACAAGGATTCCAGGTAGGAAAACTTGGATGTGGATGATAAACTAAGTGTCAAGTTCTGATGGAGAGGGATAGAAATCATGATCAGGAGAAAGTTAACAATAATAAAACCACAAACTTGTGTTGGGACAAATGATCATTAGTCTCCTAGTAGGAAAAGTAAACGGACAACATTTTTTGTTTTAAGTTACATTACATAAGGATGAGGAATTCATTTATGATATTGACTAAGAATATAAATATATATACTTAATTTTTAAGTAGAGTTTCATTCTTTAATAAATTTCCACCACTAACTCATTTTTTTAAACGATGAGTATTCAAGAAGACTTGGTCACACTGGAAGAGCTAGAATAAAATTCTATAGAATCACATGATCCATGCAGGATAAACTATATATTTACATTGTCTTCAAGGATTAATCAAAACCAAAATGGTTAGTACAAGATCTAATGATCCCCCAAAAGGATATTCCTTGAGAGAAATAAACACTAATCTTAATTTCTAAAATTAAACCAATAATACCCAAAATTTAAATAAATACCATTCAATAATAAATTGTCCTTAAAATCCTTCAATATAATCCATACTAATATTGAAACCCAAAACATAGAAGAATTTGATTATGTAGTCTCCCATGTTAAATTGTATCTCCAAATGACATCAAACACTCTTAAAGTCACATAATTAAAAGTAATTAACCTCATCACATATTCTCTATTATAGGTTAATCATTTCCATAAATAACCCAAATCACTAAAAATCCACAATAAAAACATAGATAAAAATCCACCATTACTCCACAAATGAAACCCCATACTACTCTATTTTCCTTTGGCATATAGTGTTCTCAATAAAGCGAACAACTTCCAAAATAACATTTATCACTTAATCAACAAATAATTTTCATATACTAAGGGTATTCATTTGATAAGACATAAGATACCAAATCAAATTATTATTGACCAATAAAATCATTTAACTAAAAATAATAGTCACACTAACCAGGGACCTCACGTAGTCCAGTGGTAGGTGATAAATCCCAATCGCACTTTGGTTGTGGGTTCGAATCCCACAGCTTTGTCCGATGCGACGGGTTGTCACATGGTCTACGTGTTGTCCTTTTTCAAAAACTATATTTTATAACATTACCAAAATGAGATAAATTCCTCACAATAACCATAAAATAATTTAACCACAAATGTTATCTCATACCTTGCATTTTCATCCCAAATTATAATAATTTGTAATTACCTCAAACCCAATGATCATATAAAACCAAATGGTTATTTATAACTATATCCACAAGTGAAAAGATAATTCTTCCATAAATATCATTCTCACATGGAAAACGTTAGGGTTACAAATACGAGGGAAAATTATTCCGAAGTAAACCCTTCAACAAGGATCACTAATAATTTTTGAACATTTATCAAACCATTTATTTCCACATAGCTTCTTCTCTGACCAAGAAAATATCCTACAGAATAGGACATTCACTCGGGTAATGGCCAGGTCCCCTACATTTACGGAAAATGATTGTAAATGGATTCTTGGGACCATTTTAATCTTCTTCCATAGTACTCTTCATTTTTATTCGGCAATTCTTCACTTTATGTCCTTCCTTCCCGCACGTAAAGTATTTCTTTGTCCCATTGATACACTATCATGGGTGTCTCCTTCAACATTTCCTGCATGATGGAAATTGAGGATTTATTTCTCCATGGTCTCCACTACTAGAGCTCTTATCATTCATCACCTTTCTCTTCTTTGTTGATTCCAGTAATTGGTTAATATATATATTGTTGATCATATTTTTGGAAAATTGATTTGGCATAAAGATGATATCTTTTACACCTATCAACATTCCATTTTGGTGCTCATTTCCACCACCGTTCCCACCTTGTACATCATTCCCAAAGTCACTATGACTTCCTTGGAATCCAGCCATTGACTAAAACCAGAAAGCATTATGTGAGTAATAGTAGTCATAAAACCATTTAGATATTAACATGTCACCATATTCTCAATTTGAAACATATTAGGATTAACCAAGGTCATTTACTCTCATCTTATATATATATATATATTACATCAAATTAGTTTGAAAAGAAAATGTAAATTATCCTAAGAATATCCCCCAGGAGTGTCGTAACCAAGAGTGCAGCAAGGCCCGTTGTCGTGCACCAGTTCCCATTCAAGCCTAGCTCAAAGCGGTGTTTTTGGGTTTTACCCCTTGGTACATCTATGCCAGAGCCGCCTCTAGCTGCTCGTATCCAGACAGGGATGTATTGCTCGGAAAAATCACAAAATCTCTACAATACCATAATTCTAGGAAGTTATTCCATACTAATCCTCAAAGTTCATCTTAGGTCTACATGCTCTAATCAGAGTTTATGTAAATATAGCTTCCAAGGTTTATACTAATCTTCCTCTGATACCAACTGTAACGCCCCGACCCTAGATACCCAGAGTCGGTGCATTATTACATAACATTGGAATGATCACAAGGGATCAATTCTCTAAAGATCGATTAGTTTAGTAGTCTTGGAAACACTAGATATATTCATAAGTCTTACATTACATCATAAGGTAAAAGAAAACTACAACAACATCTTGTCTTCATATACACTCATACTATCCCTGCAGGTCATTCATAAATTACTTCTTCATAATCCTGGGAAAAATAAAACATTGAAAGGGGTGAGCTCAGATGCTCAGTAAGGATAACATTATAGAAGAAGCTTTCATATATAAGCAAAAACACTTAAGGCAGTTTATAACTAAAACAAAAGCATTTTAAACATGAACTTCAGCATAAAATGACAAAGATTAAATAAAATAATTCCATTTACTTACTCACGTAGATATTCTACTAGTCTAATGATCACATGCAATATCAATAACCAATTTCATAATGATGGAATTCATAATTCCAGACTATCATAACCACATAGCCAAGGCCTCGTGCTAAGACTACAAATAAGATTTTTCCAAGGCCTTGTGCCAAGACACTAGTTTGTCTCATGAGACCTACCGATGCATCGAGGAGCTATAGCTGGCTCCACCCGTCACTTACTAAGTCCAATGCATTCCTCATATGAAACGTTTGAAACATAACATAAACATTCGTATTAAAACTAGCATACGAAATGTCAATACTTTATCCGAAAACCATGAATGGTATAAAAATAGCACATCCACAGTCAAACATAACTCATTCGATACCATATTGAAGATTGTATTGTATCATATTAACCTCAATCGAGAATAATGAAGGATATTGACATAGATGAAAATAATCATCAAAACTATTTGAGAGAAAAATGCCCCTTTTTCTTGAAATCATTTAAAGTCACACTATTTGTCAAGAAGATATTTAAAAATTGATTTTTGAATAAAAGTGTCCCATACCACTTTTAAACATTTAAAAGGAGTTTTAATTTTAAAATTTTAATGTCCATATAAATAAATCCTTAAAACCATTTTTAAAACATGGACATTAATGAGAAAGATTTAGATGAATAAGTATTTAAAACATTTAAAAATGGTATTTTAGTTAGAGTTTCTAACCAAAAAAGAGACACTTGAATACAAATAATTGATGTAATCAAAACATTGTAATATCATGAGAATAAAGGAATTCATGATATACTATGTCAAAGTACATTATATACATCACATAAAAGTGATTTGGTGTATAACAACAAAAAAGTCTCAATGGAATGTAAATTGAGATGAAATCTCTCATAAAGGCCGTATCCTTAGGTTAAGGATAAATCAAAGACATAATTATGTGTGACAAATATAAATACACTAAATATGATTGGATATTCAGTGTAAAACAACCAAAGTAAATTCACACATATTCTTTCAAAAACAACACCAACTAATTGGATGTTTAACTCAACAAATGGAGAATGAGTTAAAATTACTCTTATCAAATTCATATCAATGACTTGAGAAATTATCAATGGAGTGATTATGCGTATCAAAAGTATATCCACAGGAAGGGGAGTGGAAAGTATGACATAATCAAATGAATAGTGATTCCACACATAATCTTGGGGTAATATAATCAATGAAATATGCGTAAAGCCAAATGAGTGGAAATTGAAATTTCAAATTCCTTTATCGATTAGGTAACTTACGGAACATACACCCATGAAATAAGGATAATACCATGATGGTTTAAATACCCATAAATTAAAGTATATTACACAATTAATACAATCATGGGCAGTACACATACACCACATTCAATAATTACATAGTGAACAATGGAATTCTCACGAAATTAAGAATGAGTTAAGAAACCCCTTACCTTGTACTTTTCCTTGGTTGGGGGTAGTTTAACCTCCGGTATAATGTTGAAATAATTTTTATTAAATTATTCATGAATCATATACATTAATATGATGTAATATATGATCTTTTGACATTGCTTTGTTAATAATATCATAGAATTATCGTCGTTTCGGGTGTTAACTTACTCGTTTTCTTTTATATGTTTTGTTATGTAATCCATGTTTGTCATGGATAGGTTTTATCTTATTCATATCCAGAATGATATAAAGTTCTTAAACATTATTTTTGAATCATAAAATGATAATTATACTTGAATGGATATGATGGAGAATGAATCTCATCGCGTTCGTGGAGACGGTAGTCCGTACGTACGCACGAGCGACAATATCATTCTTTTGATATTAAAATAATATATAATTTAATGGTATATCATATATAAAGAATCATTATCATTTTATATTTATTATTTAAATGAGTTACAGATCATTATTATACCCACCCAAATAATTATATATTGAATAACAATTACACCACGACGTGGAGACGGTAAGCCGTACGTACGCACGTATGGTGAAATGTTATTCAAAGGGTGGATAGAGTACTGAATATGGTTGTAACATATTTATAATAACATCACAGTATATATAAGATACTGGAGTCATTATTTTAGAATGGAAATAACAAAGAAAGAAGAAGTGGAAGATGAAAGGAACTTGAAAATGGGTGGTGAAAACATTACCTCTTCTTCGGGTTCTTCCTTTTGATTTGATCAAAAGGGATCACTAGGTTGGATTTATGATCAAACTAAGGACTCTAGTTTGTAGTGAGGGAAGTTGAGAGAGTATTTGGGCAGGGGTTGGCCAAACCAAAAGGCTTTTAAGGTGTGAAAAAATGAGAAGGTGGAGTTCCCTTTTATAAGAGGGGTGAGGGGCACCTTTGGAAAAGCTAGAAATATTAACTTATAATAAATTCATATTCGGTTTCTAATGGCTCAAAAGTTTATTATTCAAAGTTTAAGGTGGGTATAAGTCAAAAACCATTCAACCAATATAATTTAGACTGGTTTGGGTTACTATATTAACCTTATCGTTTAGTTTTAACTCTTAGTTAATTAGTTTGACATTTACCATGTCACATTGTATTTTTATATTATATAGTTAATAAACTTACTATATACATCCAAGAGACCCCCAAGTGGTCCATTAATGATATAACTATCATGATATAATTCTCTAGGCAGAAACTTAGATTTTTAGCAATTTAATATCAATTAATAATATAATATTTGTTTTAACAACTCTTTTATGTCAATTTTGACACTATTCAATAGTTGATTTTTTTGAAACTAATAACAGAATTATTACTTCGAAAAAAGTCAATTAAATAAATCCTAATATATCATATTATCCTAGAAAATTAGTGTAATTCATTAAAAGTATTAAATAAATTTTATTTGGGTATTTATAATATCAATTAGTTTAATTTTTCACTGTTATGGTAATTACTGCATCATCATTGTGTTATAAATATATTAACTTATTTAATGTCTAAAAATTATAAATAAAATATCATTATGTAGGAAATCGTATTATCGTTCTAATGAATATTTAAAATCTAATTTATCTTATGTATAACCCTATATTAAAAATGTTTTAGTAAATAAACATTGATTTTAACTCTTTTAACTCTTCTTTGAATTAAATAATAATAAATGTCCTAATCTAATCCAAGTGGACCTAAATGATAATATTTTATTCCTAAGGTTGCTTTTGGTCGAGATACACTTGTCTAATAGAATTAGGACATGTTTTAGGGTAATATTAATATCATTTTTACCCTTAATTACCCTATTTACTTTTAACCGTGGTAAATAAAAGTAAAAAGTAACTATTCACCAAACATTATTTTCATCTCATTGAACCACATTTTACTTCTTGATATTAACCGTGTCTCTCATATTTTCAAAATTCCATTCACAGAAGCGGTAAAATTAAGTTTTATGAAAAATTCAGTTTTTTTTAACTACCACTTAGTAGTTTCACTATTCATCAAAAATTGAAATTTTTCAGAACAATGCCAAAATTTCACCCTAATCTATAATTGATATTCCGAATTCAAAAATGATTTCTATTTTAAAAAATTCTAAACAGAAAAGTTTCATTAATTAATTTTATAATTAATTCCCGCTGTCACAACAAATAGCGTGTTTTTAAGAAACAATATATATCAAAAGATTGACAATTGTTTAGGTCCAATTTCAAAGTGAAATTAATTATAATGAACACCATTGGATAAAATGGTGAAAATATATTCTAATTATACTTTAAAACCACTCAATAATATAATTTATCACTATAAATTATTTTGATTTAAAAAGTTGTTTTTAATTAAAATTTAGTAACTTTCACTATTCATCAAAATATAAAAGTTATCCGAAAAGTACCAAACTTTCACCCTAGGATAATTTCGTTATTCCTAATCCAAAAATGATGTATATTTTACCAAATTAAAAACATAAAATTTGCATTTATTAATTTAAAATTGATTCCCACTTTCGAAACCAAAAGACACATTTTTACGAAATAATAACTATCAAACGTTTGACACTTGTTTATGTCCAATTTCAAGGTGAAATTACTTAAAATGAACATCATTGGATTAAATAGTAAAAATATTATCTATTTATACTTCCAAACCAATAAAATTTATAATTTAACAATATAAATTATTTTGATTTAAAAAGTTGTTTTTAGTTAAAATATAGTATTTTTCACTATTCACCCAAATATGAAAGTTATCAGAAAGACACCAAAACATTATTGATACTAAATTCTTATGTCCCGATTCTAAAAAAGAATTTCATTTTGTCAAATTGAATATATAAAAGTTTCAAATATTGGTTTTAAAAAGGCTTCGCTATTAAAAGGTGGTAAAATTTCATTTTTTGAAAAATACTTCTTTTATCTGAAAAAATGAATTTGTTCATAAATCATGTCTTAGAAACTCATAATATGGATTAAAATTATAAGGATAATATAATATTTAAAATTTAGTTAATACTATTCATAACCTCTTTTGAACGGCTAGTTTGGTAAGTCGTGGTGTACTTGAACTCAGTGTTGCGTACAACACACGATATTGTATTATTAAAAGAGAAGTGTACCATGGAAGACTGGGGTGTTACAACATCTACAACCTCTATCCATTCATGAGAGGAAGTGGAATGATGTCACCATGGATTTCATTAATAGATTGCTGAGATCTACTTGAGGAAGTGACACAATTTTGTTTATAATTGATAGGGTGACCAATTTTGTGCACTTCTTACCCATCAAGGAAACCTTATCTATGAGTGAGTTAGGAAGGTTATATATCTAGGAGACAATGTGACCTCATGTAATAACCCGTCCTATCATTTAAGACTGAGACACCCACTTTACTTCATTGTTTTGGAAGGAGATATAGAAGGCACTAGGTTCATAACTACATTTTATTGAATCTTATCACCCTTATATCGACAAGAAGTACGAGTGGGCTATACGAGTGTTAGAGGATATGCTACATGAATATATCCTTGAATTTAGAGGTTACTGGGCAAAGCATATTCCAAGCGTTTATCTTTCCTATAATAACAGTTTTCAGGAAACAATTTAGATAGATCTATATGAGGCTTTATATGGTAGACCATTTCGTTCACATCTATTATGGATAAAGGTAGGTGAGGTAGCTCTACTAGGACCTCATTTAGTGAAGGGGACTTTAGAAAAAGTCCAACTAATTCAGATGAATATGGCTACAACTCAGTTTAAGTATGAGTTTTATATTGATCATCACCATATACCTCTAGAGTTTAAGGTGGGACATTATTTCTTTCTACGTGTATCACCTAGGTTGGGTCACATACAAATCAAGAGATCGGTAATGTTATTAACAAGATTTTTGGGCCTTTGAGATTGTATATAGTGGTTGTCTAGTATCCTATCAGTTTCTTTTACCTTATAGGTACTCCTCCCTAGACAAAGTCTTTCACGTATCTCATCTTACACAATATCATGTCGACTAATCCCATTTATTTGAACCATATGATATCAATTTGAAAGAGGATGTGTCCTTTGAGGAGTATCTAATACGTATCGTTGATCTAAGAATGAAGGTTCTATGAGGCATGTTAGTTCCTCTGGTATGGGTGATATGGAAGTACATATCTGTTCTTAAAAAGACCTAGGAGTTGGGTGATTAAGTGCATGAGAAGTGGTCACAAATTTTCTCAGATGACGTTCCACTACCATCAAAAGGGAAACAGTGGGATGAGTTATCTTAAGGATGAGAGGTTGTAGCATCCCAAATTCTCATAAAGGCACATAATGTTAATTTTTTGTTTCAATTCCATTAAATGACCCTAAAAATGATGCCTAATCCAGTCAAGGAGGGCTCAGAAGTGTTTAGGGATCATTCAAATCTCAGATACCCGGAATGGGAAAACAATAAGGGCTATGAGTTTTATAAAATCATGGGACCCAAGTCTCATGGCATTGAAACCTATTATAGATATGATACATAGTTGTTTGAAATCAGTTGTGCTCGTTTTGTCAAACCATGTGACATACCCTATGAGGTGGACCTAGTAGCAATGAATTGTGCATAGTTGGTTCATGGTTTGGCCAAACCATGAATAGTGTTAATAATGTATGAATTTAAAAAAATACCCCTCTAAAATGTTATAAACACTTTTCATATTCCTCCTTTTTCTCATATAGTATATAAGATCCTCCTACTATAAAAACCCTCTTCTTCTCTGAATCTTGGATTCAAGGTGGATCCTCAATCCAGTGTGTTTTTATGAATCCTTTAGAAGTGTTGGAATTCTCAAGGTAAGGCTAACCCCATTCATGCCTCATACCTAGGTTTTTTATGAATCCTTTGTTCTATTTTGGGACAACACCTTTTTCCTTATTTTGGGTCATTTGAAGATCTCATAATTTTTTTCCAATATAAATATAAAAAATGATGATAATGGATAAGCTAACCTCTACAGGGCTATAGTAGGAGGTCATGCACTTTTTCTATATTTTTGTTTCATTTCATAAACTGTTCTGTTGTGCCGCCAAATGGGATATTACGGTGAAGCCTCCAAAATGTAAATTTTACAAATTCAAGTTGTTTTGATTTAGTGTTATGGTCTTAATTAGTATAGAATAACATTATTCATTGGTTTCTGTGGAATATGATAACCCTTTTAGTGATCTTTCTTTTAGAGGCCCTTATTTCCATTTTCACTTATAGAGATTAATATCCCTTGGTGTGGTTCGTCTTGTAATAAATTACTTGAGTTGTTCTTTGAGTTATTTAGGGTGTTTATCCTAGTAACTATTTTTGTCCTACTCCACTTACGAATGGATGGTTTTAAATTTAACTGATTAAAATTATTATTACTTCTGCCTTGTTTTTTTACTTCTCCCTTATGGATTAGTGAAATATACCCAACAACATGTAGTTAAAATTAAGTTCAATGTGAATAAATGGATTGAATATAATTTATGATCCCTTAAATTGAGTTAGTCTTTTAAATTTCTGAAGTCTTGAACCAAAGAACAATCCCTACCGATTCCACCTAGGGATGATTGGGTTAAATAGATTGGTCATGTTCTTAATCCTTGGACCTTGTGACATGAATGAGTTTTGATAAATGGTTTCTTTGACCAATGTAACTTATAATATAAATAATTAAATGGTATGAGATGACGTTTGATGCACATGTTTTAAATGTGATGCTTGGTTAAGTTCCATTTCCATAATGTCTGGGTGAATAAAGGGGGATCCCGATTTAAGGACCTGTTGGACGGACTCTCATGCCATTGTTAGATTTTATAAATGGTGGTTAAATAAGTAATGGGTTACGTCATCTATTCATAAGAAGGACTTTCCACACGTTATTAGTTTTTACCTCCAGAAGAGTAACACAAGTTCCCTAGGGAGAACCCTTGGACAATCTTGATGGCATGATTGGTTTTACCAGGCTATAAGAGAGACTCAGACCCCTATGTGATATAATAGGCACATAATTAGAGGTTAGTTTTCACTGTTTTCAATCAATTTTAGACTGAAAATTGGGACTTCATATTTGGTTAATCATGAATAGAATCTAGGCATTGGACCTTGATCGATCCCTTCAAACAATAATTGGAAAGTCCTTGTAGATTTTTATAGACGTTCAGAAGGTAGTATCGACTTGTTTTATAAAGTGGGAGTATGTTTTGAAAGGGAAAAAATGATTTCAAATGATAAATGTTATGTTGATTTATAAAATGTAGGGACATGTCTTCTAGGCCCAATCAAAATCATGGGGATAGTACAATCTATGACACATATTACATTTCACCTTAACAGCGAAAGTACTATCAGTTTAGAAAAACTGGATTAGGAAAATGTATGTAGTTGGGGAGCTGTCCAAGTGAAACCCAATCCAATGATTTTAGTTATTTAATTCTATTTTTCATTTAAATTAATATAGAACACTATTTAATTTATGATGCATGAAATTGAAAGGGGATGACATCTTGGGTGCCAAACTATTGGCATTATATCTCACACCTTGCTTGGGAACCTTTGATAACCATGTATACTTTATTATTTCAGTTACTAAAAAAGGGAAGCATCTGACTTCCAATTATTGATTCACTTTTTTAGGATGGATTTTGGAGCAGAGGATCGAGCTTATGCTTGATATGCTTAGTGTATAAGTTTTTGGATTATTTTTCATTTTTGTTAGCATGTTATATATACTTGTAACCCCCTCACATATTTCTAATTTTGTATAACACATGACATATTATCATAATTAGTCTCATAGTGTTATTTACTTATCTTATACACATTATTTCTATTCCAAGATTGTTTATGATTTTGGTTTTTTCTGTAATTTAAATATTGGATTGATTCTATTATTTCATATATAAATTCATTACCACAGTCTACTCTGATTAATGAGGGTATAGTCTCCCTAAAAACTTACCCAAGGCCCCCGCTTCTAGTCAGAATCCTCTAGAGATTGGATAGATGCACTTGATTTTGTGTAGCCAACCACCTCGACTCACCGATATGTGGCACCTGGGGTGGGATCCTAGAATAAACACCTGAAGGAAAATGTAGTGTGTGAGCTATAAATCCTAATAGGGTCTCCCCAAGTGTGCCTTAATAGATTCCATAATAAATAAAACAACATAATTTCAATTTAAATAAAATAGATAATGGAATAATATATCATTTTCATATTTAATGAAATACATGATTTTATTTCAATAGATAGAAAACATTTCAAACATGTATTTAAAAAAAATTTATTTGAAATAATTTATATAAATCAGTTGGCATGTGTAAAATAGTTCTATAATCAATGGAATATATATAATAAAATAATACACAATAAGAACCATTGTCATCTGCTATAAATTATGTTAGTTTATGGATATATGATCCCCAAACTTCCCAAATTAGTGATCATGACTAAATATGTGTTCACACTTCCACTAGGCTCATACTAAATATGACTAATCAAGATCCCATTAGAGATAACTATGATGATATAGGTTTTTGTTAGAGTTTTAATCATAAATTCATTACTAGGGGATAAATACCCTAGTGTTATTACTCCAAATAACCAAATATCTACCTAAGATCACAGGTAATCAATCAATATATAAATAATTGGAAAATAATATAATTTATATTCAATTATCATTTTTAATTCAATTGTCCAAATTTTTAGTTTCAATATTCCAATTCAATTTCCAAACCAAAACAAGGGGTTTTCATTTTTTTTCATGCCCTTTTAACAGAAAACCAACCGATGGTTTCAATAATTTCAATTTAGTCCATTTTTTAAAACATTTATCACATCATTTGATCATTTATATCATTTTCAAAATTCACCCAACAATTCCAATTCCTTCAAAATTGGGGGTTTTTTCTCAAAATTCATTCCATTTCAACATTCATAATTAAATCATTCCAAATAAAAAAAAATTTAAATCATTTGAAATATATTTCAAAAAAATCATGAAAACAAAGGTTTCAATTACATAGAAAACATAAAATGGAAACCCTGCCATTAAATCAAAGACACAACACCCATAATAGGACTCACCAATGGAGAACGAAGTTGTGAGATATCTAGAAACACAACCTAGAATTTTTATCCAATTTAATAGATTTTAGATCCATCAATGACAAGATAATCTATCAAAATTTAAGGGGGATATAAAGAGAAAATAGAATAAGACAAACGAGATAAGATCCAATTAACTATAAATAAGAACCAAAACAATAATAATAATCAACCATCATATGAACAATATATAAGTATTGGAGATATCCAAAATCACCTCAATCAGGCTCTAGGTTGAGAGGGGAGAGGTATTAAAATGAACGAAATGAAAACCAGACATGAAACACATTTAAAAAAAATCATCCTTGATAAGTACATGATATGTAACCATAGTTCACATCATTTAGTCCATAATGGCCATTTACACTGAAGAAGGCATCAAATTTTTATTAGAAGATGATTTTACCTTAAAAACAGTGAAATTCATGTACATAGTGTGTAACCATTCATTCCTAGAAAATTCCATATGATATCTATTTGAAAACAAATACATGATGTTTAATCCCATTACATAACATGTAATTTTCTTACAGAATGAAGAAAACCCATATTTAAGCAAAAAACAAAAAACCAATGGATATGAATACCTTATGAAAGGTAATAGGATGTTTCAAATCCTTAATGTGGTGATATATATCCTTTCCATTACCACTTTCAAGGGCCTATGACTGACTAAAAATCAACCTTTTTTATTTTGATTCATATAATGAAACACCCCACCTCTCACACAGGGCTATAAATAAGGAAGAAAGACGGAATAACCCTTAACAATGAACTTACAATCATCTGGTAATGTCCCTAAACCATTAAATAAAAAAATATTCTCAAATGGAATATCTTTTATAACAAACACATTTGATAAAAAATATCCATCTCTCCAAGTGTGATTGACTTGGTGTCTATGTGAGAGAGAATAAGTGTTTGGTAATGCGGTGTTTTAGTTAGTTTTATGGGATAGGTAAGTCTTTTGAATTAGAGTCAAGGACTTTGTCAAATGGTATTATGCTATGTAGGTTATATAATATTCAGTCATTGAATTTGAAACTAATTATTCTATGCATGTAAGGTTTATTCAGGGGAAGGAAATACACCCTTGATATCTATTAAAAAGAATAATTACACTATCTCTTATCATTTTAAAAAAAATGTACTTATAATTAAAGAATACACAACATAATATGAATTTATGCTTATACTACTCCACCAAATGCCGAATCGGTAACTTTGTCTAATGTGATTGAGTATGGTGGGCCTAAATCCAATGAAATCTATCTGATGATCTATTTATGAACATAAAACATTTACAGAACATCTCATAAGTTAGATTAAAAATATAAAAGCCTCAAAAAGTTCTTCTCTAAACTTTTTCTGATAATCACTTTCTGTTAAACATTTTTATGGTAATATGAACTATCTTTTGTTAGCTAAACTGATTGAATACTCTATCTAGAAATTCTTTTTTAATAAAAAACAAATATTTCATAAGAATATTAGTTATGAAATCAAATATATAGAATTTCATCTTTTATGAATGGGTGAATAGTCACAATTACCACCGTACTTTTCATTTGTATTTATAGGCGCTCCAAAAATAGAAAAGGTGGGAAAACTGAATAGTTTTCCCTCTCACCCAAATTTCATAGATACAAAATTATTAGATAATTGAACTTAATTTGAGTGCTTATCAAATATTCTCAACTTTCTTAGGGTCTTTGTGAATCTTCTTGAATCATCTATTACTTTATAGTACTCAACCTTACTCGAATTTGAGCTTTAAATTTTTTTTCCATATGTTCTATCTATAAATTGAATTTCTAGAAATTCTCTACCTGTAAATATATCTGAAGAAATCTTCTCTCATCGAATTCTCTAGTATCAGTAGAAATAAAAAACATTGATTCAGTAAACCATTTATTTATTAGTTAAAACTTAGTTACTACACAAGAATTCAATCATTAAACAGCCTGTTGCAAAACTTTGAACTTTAATATTCTACAATATGTATATCAAGAAACTCATCTCCTTCATTTGTATATTCCTCCAAATAAATTTAAGGAGGTTGAATTTTTTTTCAACTTCTAAAGATATCTGTTTCTGTCACCTTCATTGTCTGGTAATAGCTACAACACATCTAAAATTTTATATTTCCAATGACTCGGTCCATTAAACATTATCTGATCACTCAATAATATAGAATCCAATATTTTTTTCTAGGAAATAATGTCTAATTAAAATCATTATCTCCCCATTTTTGTTTTCATAGTTATTAAAATATGATTTCTTAAGATAATTTTGATTTCTTCCACATTCCGAAAAACCAAAAATAATGAACCATAACCACTTCAGATATTCTTAAAATTTATCTATCAGATAAACTGCATCCTGTTCTTCTTCTCTATTCTATCTGATATAAATTAACTAGTCTAGTTAGTCCATGAAATTATTCTGATCATGTCTATCTAATAAGATATGCCAAATATTCTTATTAAAACCTCTCCCTTATCAATCTGACTGAAAACCAATATCTTCATTTTATCATATATTTTAGAATCTAAGAGACTCACAAAAACTCATAATGTATAAAAAATGATTAATCCAATATTTCTGTATGGTTAACTTTGTCCATAAATTCATGTATTGTACAAAACATCTTCCACTACAACTATGCCCAGTAACTACATCAGGAGATGCATCTAAATTTCTGCATCTAGAAAACAACATCATTCCATTCTTAAAATACATGTATCATGAAATCATTTCATCATGTTAATTCACATCAATAAACAAATTCAACATCTTCTGATTTAATTTTGATAATTTCTACAAATTCCAAAATTTCCTATCTTATGGGATTTACAAAATTCATCATTTTTCCAAAATCAAAAAACTTCCATAACACTTTTTATAAGAACATTACAACAACACATTTTAGAACATTCACCATTTTTTTAAAAAATTATTTACAAATTGTTAGTTGTAAACAAATACCTATTATAAAAATTATAAAGGATATTAAATTTCTCCCTTTGTCTATTTTGAAAACTCTCATGAATAACCTTTTCAAATCAACAGTTTCAACACTCATATTTCTCCACAACTCATATTTTTAAAAACTAAAATATTAACATTTACCAAAATAAAAACATTCTTAGAAGAGAGTGTCTTAACACAACATTACTAGAAAAATTAATACTTTTTAAAGAATTCCATCCCCCACTGATAAGAAAATTTTATTCTATGTTTGATTAACTCCCCCAAATTATTTATTACCCTCACTTTTTATAATCTTGTAGTTGGAGAAAATATTTCCATAAAATCAACACCTTCCACCTATGCCCATCCTTTACAAACATATCTTTCTTTGTTTCTTGTAACTTATCTATTTCCATTCATGTTTTTACATGAATTTTATTCTAATTACATATTTAAATATTAGTCATGAAACATGATCCGACATTTCATTTTTCCCAAATTGATAGAACTATTCATTCATTGAATTCAATAATTGTTTATGTTTTTATACTTTAGAAATTGATTCTCACTAAATATGTGAAATGAGTGATGTTTTTTTTTCTAATATTCGATTTATTCTAGTAAGAATCAGAGTTTTCTAATTTACATTTATATCGTTAGTTTCAACATGTTTTTTAAGGTAGTAAATTTCAATGTTTCTCTTCCTTCTTCAATTTCCCCGTCACAAGATTCCCCTGAGACCTAAAATATTTGTTTGGATCAGGTTATTCGTAATTTTAAATCTTTAGTTTGTATTCTTAAAAATATTCAATATCTTAATTATGGAATTTTTATTTTAATAACTTTTATATCATAGAAATCCACCAATTTTTTTAATTTTTTTCCTATATTTTTAATATCTTTCATTCTATGAATATCTTTTGAAAGTTCCTTCCTATTATTTTTTTATTAAATTTCCCAAGATTCATATTTTTTATTTTTCTTAAACTTGGAATTCAAAAAACCTTAAAATATTTTATGGAAGGTTTTTTATTATACCATGTCTAATAAGAAGTCCAATTTGATTCTATCCTTAAAAAACATCAATTTTGTACATATATAGTAGTACGTATAGATTTTCTCTAATATAAATTTGAAATTTTGTATTCAGGTAACATGATTCTTCACATTTCCATATAAAATCTATTTTTCATTTTTGACACTCCATTTTTTATGGGGTGTATAGAACACTATACTGATGTTTAATTATATATGTTTTCAGGTAATACTCAAAATAATTTCATGTGATCTCTGTACCATTATATTTTCTATATTTCATTATATAAACCCCCATTTCTATTTCAATATATTTTATAAAAAGTATGAACATTTCTATATTATATGGATTTTGTTATGTAATCATGATGTTGTTCATTTGAGTGAAAACATCAATAAATGTGATAAAGTAAAAATATATTTTTTTATTGATGTATCATAGGTCCAAAAATATTTGAAGGAATAAGTTAAAGATTTCCTATAGACAAAATATAAACCCCCTTATAGTTTTTAATAGTTATTTTCCCTTTGTGAGAATTTATGAGAATATCAGCTTCTCTTCTTTTCAATGATAGGAAATTTTGATTTACAGTAACTTTAGAAATATTTTTCTTGATTTACTACCTGAGATACCCAATTCTATGAGGCCAAAATATATTTTCATCTCCATCACATAGATAGCATGAGTCACAACTTTCTCTTATATGGAAAATATTTATCCATTTATTTCTCTTTGAGTTATATCCTTACCATATTTCATACTTTTGAAAATAGAAGAATATTTTATGATGTGAAATTTTTATTCCATCATTAAAATTTTGACTTTCACATGGTAAGCCGTGTTTTAACCCTTAAAAAATTATTTCCTCAAATTTAAACTTTTCTAATTCAATATTAACCTTTCCAATTCCTCTGATTTTAATAAAACAATCATCCTCGATGGTAACTACTCTTCCATATCAATTTTTAAAATATCTAAAGTTTATCAAATCACCCATAATGTGTGAAGAAAAAAAAACTAATAATAATACATGGTTTGATATTTTTAGTTTATTTTACAGTAATCTTAAAAATAAATGTTCTTTCATCAACCTTATTCTATATATATTTATTTTATTTTCTCTCATAAGAAATTTTACCTAGTATTTTTTCCTTACATTGTTATTCATGATATAAAACCTAGTCACATCATCTATATACTTCTTCCATACATTCAAGCCTGTTTTATGTTATAAATTTTCTAAAATATTGAGATTTTACTTTTCCAACATTTTAGGTTTTATAAATGTTACTCATTCTACTTCCATATTTCATATGCATGAATATCTTATTTAAAGACATGGAAAATTATTCCAATAATTATAAACTATGTCAACGTATATTCCACATTGCCAAAAAATCATCAGATCTTAGTTTTTTGTAGAATTACGATCTTTCTCTTTTGAAATTTTATTGAGGTTCATAACATCATTCTACTCAAAATATTATCCTAGTGTGTTCCACCTTCATCATGAAGGGAATTATTTTTGGAACATGATTTTTCAAGACACTTATCAACCAAAGATTTCCAAAAAAAATTCTTAACACCTACATCATTAGAAAATTTAGATGAATAATTAATTTTGGAAGGTTTATAATTGAACTAATTCATAGAGTGTTATTTTTATATAGCTTTAGATGATTTAGATTTTACTTCCGAAGCCCCGCTGAAATATTCATTTAAATTTACTAAGATACTTTAACCCTTATGGATTTTTTATTGAGTTTTGTTAAATTCATCTTCCCTATCTTCCAACTTCTCAATAAGGTATTCAACTATCATTCCCTATTAAAAAATTCTTATTTTGTAGCATGTGATATTATGAAGGTATTATTTTACCATATTAGTAACATCTTTTCTTACTTAAAACAATATCCAATATTAGTATTCATCATTCTTATTTATTTTTTACAGTTTTATTATTTTCAAGAGATGAAAAATGTTCTGATATGATATGATACTCGCTGTAAGAATCTTCACGATGTTCTTCTTCACTGTTTGAAAAATCACCATTTGCCTCAAACTTTTCAACTAAGGTTCTGATTTTTTCTAAACATTCATATTTTGATGAATGATTCTCATATATGTCATATTCATCTTTCATAATTATCATAATTATTCTATTTCAAGTGAAATTTTCTTTTCCCCCCAATTTACATACATTATTTCATAGAAATTTTATAAACATTATTCCACCATTTTTTCATCAGAACTATCTACAAATCATTAACATTTTTTTGGGGGAATTCATACCAAAATTCCCGATTCCACCACACTTAAAAATTTTAATATTTTTCTTCCTTCATAATTTCCTCTACTACTTAAATAATTCTTAGAGATAAGAGATATGATTTTTTATTCAACTCATCATCCTTCTTATCTTCAGAATCATAAGGATCAACATATTCAGTATATTGAATTTTCATCATTCTCATAGCTTCAAAATCAATTTCATCTTTGATCATATTTTTGGATATTAAGGATTTTATCATTACATAGGAAACATGAAAGTTGTGCAATTAATCAATAGATAAATCCTTATTATCTTCTAAAGACGAGATTTTAGAATCAATGATTTCCAAAAAGTTTCCCCTAAGTTTCTTAATAATTATAGAATCTTTCAAGACATTTTTGAACTCTTTGAGGTTCTAAAAAACTTAATTTACTCTAGTGATGTACTCATCAATATTTTATTCTTCTCTCATTCTTTTTTCTTCATAATTTTTATACTTGATTTATAGATTTGTTTCCTTCAAATTAGTATTTCCATTAAAAATAAATTCACGTTTTCCCCACCTTTTCTTTAATGTTTTGAGACCCATCAACTTCATATATAAATTTTCAGATAGATACATACAAATAACATTTATAACTTTTACATCAACTTCAATGTTTATATTATCATCAAATGTCATAGGATAATCTTTATCAATGGGTGGAAACCTAATTATAACTGTATAAAAAAAATTCTAAGCGAAGTGAGAGATGATATGAAATAATTCAATTTTTCCAAACAGGATAATATTTTTCCATCAAAGGTAGGAATACCGATACTATTGATATAATTATGAAATTCCATGATAGGGATATAATATAAGAACTTATCCTATTATAAAACATGATGTTCTTAAGGACCATTGAATCATAGAGAGGGGGAGGGGGTGAATTAGTGATTTTATTTTGAAAAATGAATACTTCAAGAAACACAACACTTATAACCTACTAGAGTTTATTTATTATCAACTTTTAGTAAAACAAATTCATGAAAATGATGGAATGTAAATAAGGGAAAAAGTAATTTCAATGTTTTTCCTCAGTGTGAGAACATACATCCTTAACATAGCCACTCATGCATGTCTATTAAAATTCACAATTATCAATAAGTGAATCCAAATTTTGTGTCAAATATCATTAGACTCCTTATATCTCCTATTAGTAATGATTATAATGACACCCATCAAATTAAAGAAATTTATTTATTAAAATAAATGATCCACAACAAAATATGAATCTTTTTTCATAGTTTACCACCAAAGGTCTATCCGATAACTCAATCTGATGTGATTATGTTTGATGGGAATGAATATGATGAACATTGTTTGATTCTATTTTTATAAAAATGATCCTTTAAAAAACCTATATTATATGTGATTAGAAAACTCACCACCTAAAAAACATCTACTCAGAACTATATATGGTAATCTGAACTATCTTCTATCTGATATTCTAATCAAAGACTCCATCCAAAAAATATTATTCAACATGAAACAAAAATTCAGTTAGAAAATTAGTTCTGACACTAAATCTGCGGCATTTAAACTTTTATCTATCAGTGAACATACTGAAACACCATTGTCATTTTCATCTATATTTATAGGCTCTCCAGAAATAGTAAATTATGGAAAACTGAAAAGTTTTCGCACTCATCCAAATCTAGTATATCTGAATTTATAAAATATTTAAACTTCATTTGAGATAATATAAAATCTTATCAACTCTCCTGGTGTTTCCAAAAATCTTATTGAAGTATCCAAAAAAACATAATTCTCATCCTTACTCGAATAAGAACTTGAGAAAGTCTTTCCAAATGTTCTATTTTGAAACTAAATATATAGAACTTCTCTGTTAAGAAATCTATCAGGAATATTCTTCATTCTTCTAGTTCTCTTGACCCAGTAGAAATATAAAAAAATTATTCAGTAAAATATTTAATTCAATGTTTAAACTGGGAAAATTCATATGAATTTGAACTTTATATAGCCTATTATAAAACTATAAACTTAAAAATTCATACAATATATATATTTGAAAACTAATCTTCTACATTCATCTATTACTCTAAAAAAAGAATATGGTTGAAAATATTATTTCACATTCTAAATACATCAACATCCCACTCTTCCTCTATCAAGTAGTAACTTTAATGAAAATATATGTTTCTCTATCTGGAGACTCTATCCATTCAATTTCACTCTATCACACAATATTACTTTATTCGATCTTTTTTACAGAGAACAAAACCAGATTAGAAACATTTTCTGCCCATTTTTCTTTTATCAGTTTCTCAAATCTAATTTCTTGAGTCATTTTTATTTCTTCCACATTTTTCAAAACCACAAAAACTAGGCTACGGAAGCATAAAATATTCTTACAAATTCTTTATCTTATAAATTACATCCTTTGCTTCTTCAAATTTCAATATGATATTCATTAATCAATATATTCAGTCTGATACATCAATCCAATCATGTTGGTATGATAAGAAATGTTTAAACCATGATAACCTCTTACATATAGGTTTGATTGAGAACCAACATCTTAATTTTGTCACATTTTTTCACAAATTACAAGACTCCCACAGTCATATAATTTTTAACAAAAGATTAATATAAACATTCTATCCATAAAACTGTATTGAGAATTTTCAAAATTATTCATAACATCTTATTTTGTGGCTCTGTTTGGTAACTACATCCGGGTATGTAACCATATCTATACATACAGAAAAGAAAAACTCTAATTTCGTCATAAAATCTAGGATTATTAAATCATTTCTTGTTTTTTAGTCACATTGTATAATATCTTCAATATTTTTTTATTTAATATTGGAATGTTATACAAAATTTAAACTTTCTTAACTTATAGACTTTAAATGATTCTTCATTTTTAGAAACTTGAAACACTTTATTAACATGATTTAAAAAAATTACGACAAAATAATTTAAGAACATTCATATATTTTTAAAAAACTTTATTTAATAAAAGTTAGTTATGAAAAAATATAACATTGTTAAAACAAAACTTTGTAAAGGATCTTTAGAGATTATAATAAATAGGGATATTTTACTATAAAATTTTATATATAGCTATCCCTAGAGGGTTTATTGGTAGTCTTTTAGGGGGAATGAAAAAATATAATACCAAAAAAATAAATATTTTCCATAAAAATAAATAAATAATCACAATTCAAATCACATATGTGATTTAAACCACATTAATAGAAATAAAAATCTTTTAAAATAGGTAAAAGAAAGAAAATCAAAAAATATATATTATGAATGGTTTTAGTGTATATTTTACCAAACCATGAACAAACCATAATGTTCACAATAAAAATATAAAATTAAGCCACACAGTTTGGCCACACAGTATACATCTCGTGCACCTTAACTTTGTGTTTTGAAATAAGTCCCCTAACCTTACTTTTTTTACCTAAAACATCTCAAAAAATAAAAAAATAAAAAAATATCTAAAAATACACTTTTTGAAACACCACATGGAGACTCAAGGTTCATTATTACCAGTGTTACCTATAAATCCCTCACAATATACCCATTATGTCGCAATAATATAATATTTGGTCTACTAAGACTTTCCAAAATATAATAAATCAAACTTTGGGCTCTTATACAATTTTTTCCTGATTCCAAATATGAGAGCCAATGTATTCAAAATTTTATTCTATTTTTCAATGGAAATCAGTGTCATAATTGATATAAAACCTGGATTGTTTACATGATGTTGTTACTTTTCTAAATGTTGAATAAATTTAATAAACGAACTAATGTATGTGTTTGAAATTATTTCATTTATCTATAAAATTAATTAAAAATAGATACATTGAATTTTGAATTGTGTGGTTTAACTTTTAAATAGATTTTAATTTTGATTTTCACTTTTTTGTATCTATTTTGGATTTATTGGATATGGATATGCTATGTTTTTGTATTCATGACTTATAGGTCAAATGTTTAGAATTGGAAAATACTTGGAAAATGTACGATTCATTCAATAATTGGTGTATGATTCAACATTATGTACTTATGAACCATAAAAAATCATTTTAGGATTCATTAACTTCGGTGTATGAGTCTTGAAGGTCAATATACAACTCACCAAACTAACATAAAAGTCATATCTATAGAATTCGTCTAGGTATGAGTTATTTTCAACAAGTGTACGAGTTATATGTCTATGTGTGATCCTTTACTCTGTGATTTTTTTGAACAAGGTTGACCAATAGTGAAAATTATTGTAATGTCTAGGGTACAAGCCAAAATATATTTTTATTCTTTTGATTTTCCTAAATTTGGTAGAATTATTCAAAGCATCCATCAACATTCATCCAAATGGAAGATGAGGAGATCATGGAATGAAACCATGTTTGGAGTATTCAATATTCCTATTTGAAGAATCTTGACCATTGAGTTGTACCTATGGAATTCATCTATGGAAGGAGAGAACTCAATTATCTCTATATATAAATTCTAGGAGAATAGATAAGAATAATTTTTTTCTTATAAATAGTTATGCCTTCCCCATTTTAAAAGAGAATATTTGAGACATGGATTCAGCCTAAGCTTGACATTATATTGGATTGCTGTAATTTGTGTATTTTATTTTTTTCTATTAGATTGAATTTTAACGATTTTTGTAATTTTCATTCCCCCTTTATTTTGTTTTTTGTAACCATAATTTTAAAATTATCATCTATGATGAGAGTATAACCCAATGATAACTAGTTTGATAAAAATAAATGATCCAGATCTCATACGGTTGGATTGTTTTCCAATTTTATTCTAGGGATTTTTTGATTGAGGGATTGATATGAATGAAAATACTTCAATCTTTTATTTCCCCCAATTCTCTTCTCAGGGATAAAATCAATTTACCATCTAACTATTTAAATAACTAGTGTATTATAGGATTAATGGTTTGATTGGTGTGTGGATTCATGATTATTATCTATTCAATAGAGTGGTGGTAATAGAACTTATGAGGTCTATTGAGTGTGATTTCCGCTCTAAAAATTCATGTAATCAGGGTGTGTGTATTCGGTTGGAGGATCATAAAGTGGTGGATATGGTAATAAAAGTAGGGATACAATGAAAGATAATCAAAGATTAATATAGGGGTATCTATTTTCCTACATTTCATTACATTCTACATTTATATAATTATTTCTATTTTAAAGTCATCATTTCCATTTCTATGTTACTTTTAGTGACATGAAAAAAAACAAAAAAAATGTGTGAGGATAGTGATGTTGAAAACCCATATCCCGGATAGAAAAACCCATGGTTATATTTAAGATTTATATAGGGGATTAAAATTCTACATTGGTATCCCCCTAAAAGTTTGTATAGTCAAATTTGGAACCATTTTCGGGGATCTAGGCTGAATATTAATTTTTTTACACAAAATGAAATTATTTTTCTTCTTTTATTTATTTTAGCTGGTTCTATTTGATTTTTTTATATTTTCCCATTATTTCATTACAATTGGAATGAGAATCAATGTAGAACCATTATTTAGTAGATCCTAAACTATGTTTCAATTTTAATTTCATTTTTAAACTCACTGAAAAGGGCGTAGAACAACACAAGACAATTTTTATTTATCACTAATCAATTTCTCTTCCCATAGGATATCAGGGAACAATAATATCAAGAAAAATAATAGATTCAGTAGCCTTTAGTACAAAACAATTGGGGGGGGGGGGGGGTTATAAAATATACTACACTAATAAAAAAAATCAACCGCAAAAACATATTTCCATACACCATCTAATTGAAGAAGAACCTATACTACAAGATATTAAAGGATACATCAACAATGCTTTTCTACTAGTCTAAAAAAATTAAATATAAATAAATTGAGATGAAACAATTGAAGGAATTGATGGTTATTATGGAATCCACCCTCCAAACACTCATAGGGAAAATTAAATAATAATATGAACAAGAAGAATAAAGCTTATTATTTATTCTAGAATACATCGAATAGGTGGAAAAAACATAAATAACCTTAACCCCATAAATTTTAGTGATTTTAACAAATCCACTCAATGAAGAATAAATTCTTATAGACATGACATAAGAGGGTGATGGTCAAAATATTGTCTCATTTATTTTTAAATTTTAAAAAATTTAGTTAAAAATTAAACCTTTTTTTCTTTCAAAGTAAAAAATAAATATTAATTTAGTTTATCTTAGAAGAAGATGACGAAATGAAGATGTTATTATTTGAAGAAAAATTGATAGATTGACTACATTATCTTAAAAAAACAAGTCCATAATTATTCATTAAAGACCAAAATATCATTGATGATCCACAAAGCGGAGTATAAATTTCAATGAATATATTTTATTTTTATTATTTACTACTTTATATGTATTATTAATCCCACTGTAATGAATTTTTAGGCCCAGATAAGTAGAATTATCCCATGAAAAGCGAATAAGAATATGGAGAATTCAATATGGAAGGTAAAATTGTTCTTGAGGAATTCAATGAAAAAAAGGATGAAGAGGTGTTGAATTATTATTCTACAAGTTTACTTAAATATATATTAGATGAGGATACATAAAATAATTTCATGTTAATAACAACCCATATCATTAACGGTTGAGAATCTATGACAGAATTTGAATTTCTCATTCTAGATGGGGGTAGATTTTTGAACTAGGATTCAAAATGGAATTCAGATTTTTTTATACTTGTATAAATAATTATTTAAGTTTATTTTAATGGTTCATTAGAATCATATAGGAACATTTGAGGAATCTAGATGAGAATTTAGAGGTGGTCAGGGATGGTCAGACTGCTGCAATAACACCAGATAGTCGATAACTGAAGTATAGTGGCCCAAAATTTCCCATGGTCCTTCGCTGGCATGGTGAGCTTAGGATATAAGGCCATTAACCCCCCAGATAGCTAGTGATACACAATGGATAGACGGTGACTACTTGGGATAATTGTTTTAATTAGGGGAAGATACATAATTTTTTTGTCAAGGATTATCAAGATTTTGATGAGGAAGGGGGATTGGGAGAGACAATTCAGGGATGATTCTCCCTCCTACTTCACTTATTCCATTCACATGAGACTGAATGGATTTAAATGGTATAAAAAATAAATTTCAAGAATTTTCAACCCCCCCTCCATCAATTTATTTGTCATTCTTGACTACCACATGATTTCACTGGGTTTTGGATAGGGTTTGGGGAATATTGAACTTGAACATGGTGAAATCATACAGTTACAATAGAGATTTGGAATGTGGTATCAATAGGAGGTTCTTTAAGTCTATACAAACATCATTAGAGGAAGTTTCTATGTTGAAATAATGATAGGTGAGGTTTTATATTAATTTTTCAATTGATTTTTTAAAACATTTACTATAATTTTTTTGTAATTAAATTTGTGGGAGGCTTATTGTGAGGAAGGTTCCAAAATATTAGAAAGGCATGGTAGTTATGTTCATGGTCTTAGGACAAGGATCGATGATGCTCGATGGGGATTCTAGATATTAGGCCCCACTTAATTAAATTAAATAATGAATTATAATTTGATATAATTAATTATGGGTGTCTCTTAATGTGATAAAAGTACTCGAGAGTAAGGGGTGAGGCTTGGCATAGTTTGGAAAAGTCTTAGAGGGTGTGATAATGGTGTTACAATACAGTGTGTGGGTAGTAACTCTATTTTTAGGTCAGGGTCACCATGAATACAATTTCATATGTATTTCAATACAAGATAGTGCATGTGTTCAAATCTACATGGGTTTAGGAATGGGGTTTAGGGGCTTGAAATTCCTTGGGTAGATGATATAGAATAAAACTACAACTCTTATGTTTGGAATAAGTTCCCTTGTTCACTTGGCTAATTTGGGATCACCCAGTTACTTAGTCTCTTTGGGTTGAGTATATTTCTTGAGCTTACATGAGTCCTTGTGATGGTTTAAATGTTTGTTTTGAGTCACAAATAACCTCTATTGAGTCACCTAGAGCTTGTAGTTATATGTGGGTCTCTTAGGGTTGGATGATGATGGTAGAGACAACAATATTATTCACAAATGAAAATGACTCCCTAATGTGGATGGAGATAGGTCTTGGTATATTTATTAAGTGATATATTTCCTAAATGGATTAGCATTGGATGAAGGATCAAGATTACTTCAGGTGAATTAGTGAGGGATATCCCTTAGGATATGCAATAAGAGACATAGGTTATAGTCTCAAGAGTTGTCTGGGACCTAGAAATGACATTCTAAGGGGGGGGGGGGGGTTTCTTGGGAATTGAACTCGACATGTACATCCATGTTCTAGTAGGATGCAATTTCTTAGAGAGATCCTTTGAGAAGTGGGATCATAAGAACTAATGGATATCAATGAGGATTCACCTCACCCAAGGGCTTGAGTTGGTCGAGCCTTTGGAAAATGAAATTACTATTTGGTGATGAGATTGACATGGTATTATTGGGTAACGACTGTGATGATTCTATAGGGCACAATAGATGCCCTATCAGGTGAGTTGGGATGTGTTGTGTTGAGGTGCATGGTCTCAAGTGACTAATACCCCTCGAGATCACCTAGTGAGTTGTGTGGTGACCTACATTCCACACTTATTTTCAAGTTCATGTTGGAACTACCTAATGATTATGGGGATGATTTAGTGTGATCTACCTCAAAATTTCTATGGGGATTGGTCAGTGTGATGACCATGCCCTGACATTTTTGTTATCGAGGGAAGGACCTTGATATGCATGTCTTGGGTGTGTATTCATATAGTCAGGCCATAAATTGAGTGATAGGGTAGTGTTCATGGAGGATCCTTGAACATGAGTGAGAGGGCCTACCTAAACACAGACCAAGTGAGTGGGAATGCATTGGTGATGGTAGAGGACCTTGGTTTTAAAGCTTGGGTAATGAATGATTACCACCCTATGTGTTGGGTCATGGTATGAGTGAGAATGATGGACTACCCTATTGTGAGAGGGATGGTTCGAGGCTTATGTTTTTATGCCTGTTACAAGTGTATGTGGTTATTGGGTTATGATTTTGGATTTCACCTTACCTTAACTCTCCGAGTATGGGTTGGGAATCGATACAATGGCATGGGGTGATGTCTAGATATCAGAATGGCCTAGAAGTAGGTCTGGTTAGGTTTGAGGTGTCTTATTTAGCACCAAATGACATGAAATGTGTGTGTACCTTTTGGGTTTTCATAGAGTCTTTTTAATATCCCAATATTTTAAAATAAAAAGTATATTCAATAGCTTACAAAATATTAAACACTAAGTGTAATCGAACCATGGAATGTTATTACATGACCATTATAACCTAGATGTTAAATTGGCGGGTACAAACAAGATTAAATAATTTTTGAAATATATATTTAAAGGTTATAATAAATAAAAATGTATTGATTAATACTTAGGAAATAATCATTCTTTTTTATTAAAATCATTTTTTTTAAAAAAATATATTTTCTTCAAAAATGCTATTTTTCTATTTTTGAGTAGATATTATAATTAATTTTGGGATCTTTTTGAAATTTTATTTAATGAAATATATATAATTATTCAAATAATCATATCAAAATTATCTTTGGGTAAAAATTTGGTATTTTTCTAGAAATATTAATTTTTCATTGAATAGTGAAAAAATATAATTTTTTTAAAAAACTTTATTTTATTTTAAAGTATTTACAATGTAAAATTTAATTCTGGATTAGTTTTAAAATTTAATTATTTATTTTTAATTTAAAAGGATTTAATTATTTTTTTAAATGAATCTTATACTTGAATTTAGTATATAAAATATTCTATTTTAAAAGGGAATTTTTAATGAAGAACTGTTTTTCGTCTCATTTTTTCATTTTGATTTTAAATTAAATTTTGAAAAGTTTTTTTCATGAATTTTAAAAAATTATTTTCATATTTGTAACCATTGGGTTCATATTTTTTAAATATACCTATTTAATATTTATCAATATGAATAGTAGATTTTATATTTTTTATTACCACGCTAAAGGGTAAATCTGGTAATAAAAGTTAAAAATCAGATAATGATGATTATAAAATGAAACTAACAATTAACTTAAATTTATTATATGAATCCATTTCATTCATAATCATCCAACATTTTTTATGTATAATTTTTTGTCATTTGGATGTGATTATAAGTTTTATAATAGTTTATTGAAAGAAAAGTAAAAAATGCTAGAGTCATGTTTTAAATAACTATAATAATTTTAACATTGTGAAAACAAGAGTATATGTTCATTTATAAATATTATATTGAAATTAAAAAGATTTAACTTTATCATGGAAATTTAGTTTTACTTTATATTAAATAAATAATTACCTTAAATGATTAAGAAACTCTAAAATAACAATTATTTAAAATATGGAAAAATAAAATAAATGATTTTAAAAAATTAAATAAATGTAATTTAAAATAATTAATATGATCCAAATTTTTTTAAAAAATTAAAATTTTATGTTCTATATATAATAAAATATATTTTTTGGAATTTCACTTGTTATCTTGAAGTCATTAGAGTCAAAGTAATGAATATTTATAAAAATAAACATTAATGATATTTTATAACAAATAAAATTTTATTAAATAATGTTAAATTCAAAAATTTTATAGATTCAACAAATTTATTAATTTTTTATTATAATATCATTCATAGTCCATTTGCCGGCATTTTCCGATTTATAGTAACTATCAAGACCCTTATGGTGTAAAAACCCTTATTGTCGTGAAATTTTTGAAAAGCATTAATGAAGGGTTCAAACCAAAACACTGGTGTTAAAAAATAGAAAAAATGTCTAATTTTTATCAAATAAATGTAATTAAACCATTATAACCTTAGTCTTGAAATTGAGTTATTTAAAGGAGAATTTCCAATGGAAATGAAATATATATTATTTAATTCAAATAATTTTTCAAAATGTCATTCTATTTGTTTTTAAAATATCTTATGTGTCCAAATAATGAAAAATGATATTAATGAATTAATATAAGTGTATATTTTCAGATTAATAAAAAAAATTTGATGATGATTTTTTTTAATTTTTTTGCAATAATATAATGACCTTAATTTAATGTAAATCACTGATATAGTATTTCATAAATTAGAAAACATATAATAAATATTTTAAAAAAATTAAAAGAAATATAATTTTACAGATTTATTGTGTGAAATTAATTTTATAGTTTAATATAACATATCAGTATTGTTTGAAATGATTATATTCAAATTTATTCTTTTTTAGGACTTTTAAGTCAAATTAATTGAATAGTATTTAAATATACAACAATTAATTTTTTTAGAACAATATATTTATTAAATTATATAAAAATATTATTAATTTAAAAAAAATAAAAATGGGTAATATATGGTTTCAAATTTTTTCCTTTTGAATTTATAGGCCTTATGTAACTATTTGTATTAATAATAAATTTATTATAATTTAATATTTTTAGGAATTCTAATAGTGCCCCTCACCTCAATTATAAAATGAAACCTCCTTCTACACTTATGTACACCATTTTTAGCCTTTTATCTCAACTAAAATCTTCCAGTTTACCTTATTAACTACCCTATCCAAATCCTAGAGTTTTTTTCCTCTGAAAATACCAACACTATAGTACTTTAAAGGTGATCTAAGCGAGTCATTTTGAAGAAGTGGTAATCACCCAAACCATTGAATTTATTTTTATACCATTATTTAACTCCCCTAAATATATGGTATTTATCATAAAATAATAAAATAAAAATTATAAATATGATGGAATTTTATTATTACTATTAAAACATTATTCTATACCCTCTTTCCCATCAAATGTGAAGTGAATGTATCACTCATGCATATGTATGGATTACTGTCTCCATATAGAGATACAATTCCTTTTTTATCACCATATTTTACGTATGGGTATTATGATTGTATTGATATTTCTATATTATATTTTTTGAAATAATTATATGTTTGATATGATATTATCATTTCAACATTCTTACTATCAAATCCAATGGGAGAAGACAACGTTGTTCAAGAATATGTGTGGACTACCACCTCCATGAAGTTATGAGAATCATTTTTATTTATATTTTAATTTTTTGGTAATGAGGGTGAATTTGAAAAATATGTATTATATATATAACATTATAATTATTATTGAAATGTTAATTATTTTTTACCTTTATTTCATTCCATCAATCAAAAATGGAAACAAAATTCATGCGTATGTACGACCTACCATCTCCATGAATGTTGTAATTCATTTTAATATATCAAAATTTTATAAGTCAATATAAATATGTATATAATTAATAAATATTATATTTTTATCATCATTAATATTCGGTAGTCGATGGAACCAGTATAAATTTTCAAGGACTGGAACTACTGAACTGAAATACTCATGATAAACAAAATAGTTAACACTGAGATATAATGATTTTGAAAAAAATCATAGATAAAAAGGGTTTGGAAATGTTATAATGGAATAGTATATGATGTTATAAGTAAGAAAAAGAATCTGGCATATATATATAATAAATTCAAATTTATTATACATGAGTTTAGAGGTATTTCAAATCCAGGTGAACTCAAGGTAGGGGTTTTATTTCAAATGTCATCAATATTCGGGGATGTTTACATTTTAGTCTCCATTGAGGGATTTTTTTGATATTTTATTACATATACATTTTTTCTTACAATGTTATCATTAATGATTCTTCTGTTATCATATGATTGTTTAAATTCAATTTACACATGATTGACTCCTAAAGTAAACTTTTTTCCATTTTCTAAATGAGGTAATTCGTGAATTTTCCAACAAAAGTATAAAAGGAATGTTTTTAACTTATACATCAAGAATGGAAATTCATTCCATCATTAAGAATTGGTGATTTGAAGCTTATTTTAAATTTTTATAATTTGTTCTAAAATAAAATGGCTTCTTTATTCCATGACTATTTTTATATTTTATAAAGTAATTTTCAATTTTGAAATGGTATTTTCCTCAAGAGGGATTTAATGATATTTTATTGGAATCTCTATTCATAAAAAATAACAGATAATGTCTCTACTTATGATTTACTATGGTTAGGATCCAATGATACAATCCTTATTCATTCTATGTATAGTTTGTGTTTATGATGATAATATGTTATGTTTATGAAACACATTTATCTTCCATGGGTTATTCTATAATGAAATGTTTATGAAACCCATTTTCTTTAATCATCCCTAATATGATAAATGTTTTATGATATTTCGGAACACATATGTATTAATTAATTTATTTTATGGGTTGGACCTATATCTCACGCTAATTCATTGGGTAAAGTATTATATCTCAAGAGATATTGATGGGAAACTGGTCGAAGTGCTTAATATTTTATGGAAAACAAGTCGAAGTGCTTGATCTATTAATGGAAACAAGTCGATGTGCATGTTACACTATAAAAAAGGAGATTATTCCTAATCTAATGGACTTGGTAAATAATCTTGACTTATGGAATTTTTTTATACTTATAATGATTCCACACAAATTTATGACATGATCTTATTGGTTATGATAGAGTTATGATGATTTCTCATTCATATGATTCATGTATTTTAAAATGCTATTTTTTTGTACGATAAGTCATGGTTATGATGTTTTTCAGTCTGGTTATGAAACTTTTAAGATATTTTCATTATATTATACCTATAAAATTGTTATATTATTTCATATGACCATTGATTTATATCTCTCGTTATTACCCACACCGAGTATCTGAGCTCACACTTGTTTTTATGTTTCCTTTTTCCCAGGTTATGATTAATGATGTTAAATGAATTATTTTTAGAAAGGATTCATATGGATGGAATTTTATGGGATATCTTGAATACATAGCATGAAATATGAAAAGATTTGTATAGTGATATATGATGTTGATATTTATGAACTAGTTGTTTATCAACCTATGTTATTGAGAGTTTATCCCAATTCTTTAAAACGTTCATCCTAAAAGGTCCTTGTATATATAAATAATCCAATATTTACTTTTTTATATTATTTTTTATTGAAAAAAGTAACATTTATCTGTATCAAATCTAGAAATATAAATATTATGTTTTTAGCACCCAATTCTAGAGTGTGGGTCCCAAGCGTCAACAGTTTATATTCGAGCAAGGCTTTGGTAACCTTAGAGATTATGATTTTTTTTCATTTGAGGTTATATTAAGATTTACAGATACCATTATGGTGTTTTAATTCAATATTTGATTATATGTTCAAATTCATCGACACCAATTTTGAGGTTTTAAGTGATAAAATCTTAAAGTGACGAATAATATTTCGGGAGAAATTTGTTTATGAGGTATTTAAAAACTTTAATCTTAACATGTGAATATGTTCTTATAGGAAGAATTATCTTTTAATTTATTTGACATAAGATTAAAATTATGTATAACCTTTAAAGTTTATATAAGCTTTTGTTTTCAGATAATTATGGGTTATTACATTTTTATGGATGAAAAACTAATGTTATGATATAACCATTGAGGTTAAAACATTTCATTAATATAAAATATATTAATATTATATTTATGATGTTTATTACATTTTTGTGAATGTTATAAGTATTATATTAATCTTTTTTTTATAAAAAGAGAAACCCACAATCTAGGAAGAAAACCATCGCATTGGGAAAGGATGCAATGCTAGAACCCACAACCTAAGGGAGACAAGGTTGCATCACATAAAACAAGTCTAAAAGAATCTCTAGTTAGTATGAAATTGTTTCTATTTACTTAGATTATCTGATAATTAAATTTTAAGTTAATTTTGGGAAATAATGTTTAATTTTATAGAAAATCAGGACATTGAAAGTGATTTGGTGAATATGTGATTAATGTTTTTTCAGAAATTTTTTACTATTATGGGAACCATATATGATTAAGGGAAATAAAATATTATAGTATACTATTTATTGAATAAAGGATTAATTTTATTTTCGAATCATAAATTATTTTAATGAATTTTTATATATAGTCGTGTTAGTTATATAATTATTTAACATATCTCATAGATTAGGTTATTAGGGAAATTATATTTTTTGAAGGAAACATTGAGAATGAATGTTGTTATTTGAAGATAAATCAAAAATAAACATTGGAATACCTTGGGATCAAATCCTTGTGATTGGTTGGTTTCAATATTAGTCTCTAATATTTTGAGTAATTTTAAGGATATTAATTTCTTAAAAGAAGTGTGTTGAAATCTAGGTATTACTATTGAATTTTTGAAATTAATATTGTTTTTATTTATGTGAAGGTTTATTCATTTTGGAAAATATCTTATATTCCCCTAACCATTTGAGTTTTATTAAGGTCTAAATATTATATTAATATATTTTGATCCTTTAATGGAATATTTGATCCATTATTTGTTGATTCTAATTCTTTAGGCATAAATAAAATCATCTTGAATACTCTGTGTTCCAAGATAAAAGAAAATTTTGTGGTCGAAATTTATTAAAATATGAAATCACTTTTGACATGGAATTATATTTCATTATTATTTTAATATAGATGTGAAATTAATTCATCAACTATAGAAAATCGATCTTGAAATAAAAATTTTATACATTTACTTTTCATATCTAGATATTAATGTCCTTTTAACCCATCAAAGATTTATGGTTTTGTAATGATTAACTTTTTGATGACCATGTTCTCTATCACTAACTATCAGCACTTCAAAGTAAATTTTTTCTTATATACCTATGTTATCAATTCAAACCAATTATTTCCAATATGGAACTAAGTTATTTTTTATTTTAGATGACTTTCATACTTCTCTTTCTCTATATTGAAGTAGAAGTATTATTAACCCTTTTTATGATGTGGAGTTTCAAAAAATGTGTGTTAAAAATTCAAACCCATGGTTATAGATATTGAGTTAAAATTGTGGGGATGTAATTTAATAAAGGTTTGAGAATGGAAAATCCCCTAATTTTAAAATAATGACTATGTTCGTTAGCATAAAAAATACGCAACACTGAGTGTAATCAAAACAATAATTATTTTTATATCACTATTATAAACAAGGAATTAAATTTATTTGTATTAATTAGATCAAATAGTTATATATATATATAAAGGATCTAATAAATACAAATATATTTATCAGTACTTAGTATATAATCATCCATTTTTCTTTTAAATTCATTTTATTCTTTAAGAAATACGTTTTCTTCAAAAATGGCTTCTGTTGTTTTTGGGAGTTAATATTATATTTAATTTTTTGAGAATTTAGAAATTTACTTTATAGAATAAATTTAATTTTTATATTAGTATATAAAAATTATATTTTGATTATTTTTTTGTATTTTTTGGAAAATATTTATTTTTATTGAATAATGAAAAATAGGTACTTTTATTGAATTTTTTTCTATTGTAAAGTATTTAAAAAGTAAAATTCTATTATGGAATAATTTAGAAATTTACCTAATTCATATTGATCTAAAATAATCCAAATATTTTCTTTGAAATGGATTTTATAATTTAATTTACTATAAAAACATTTAATATTTAACAATGTCATTTCTTTTGAATGTTGTTTTTCATTTCGCTTTTCTAGTTCAATATAATATTAAATTATGTAATTTCTATTTTTTAATATTCAAAAAATGGATTCCATATTTTGAATCAGTGGTTCCAAATTTGGTAAATATTGTAACTAATATTATTTTTACACGTATTACTTTTTGATTTTATATAGATTATTTTCATAGCTAGGCACTGGGACAACATAATATTTCGAGGCCTAGTGAGTCTGGAATTATTTTATGAAATTTGTTAAATATATTACATATTGAACTTTTGTTTTTATGGAATAAAATTGTAATAAATCTTAAATGGATGCTCATATCAAAATTTGGGATGTTGTTGAGTTCAGAGCATGGGTTTTACCCTTTGTGTGACTTAACCTTAGAGTGTATTGGATGTTTGGGATGAGCACAGTTGTAGGATGATTATTAAATGAATGATATAAATAATTTATTTTACTTAATTTATTCTCTATGATATTAGAGGGTTTATAAATATTATTTTATGGCCAATTTGTTGGGTTACCCCCATAAATTATTAAATTGAGAGAGAGGGTTAGAAGAGATTATTCTTGGAGGAAAACATGGGATCAGATTAGAATAGAGGATTTTTGAGACATCATGATTCAAGGATCTCACCAATGGAAGTGATATAGATTCATTATTTAATAGAAATCAATCTATTTTTAAGTAGTACAATGTTTTTTTTGGATTTATACCCTTTTGTTTTTTCCTTATAATGAACACGAATCAATCAACTAATCAATTGATTCCTCGAGCGTCTATATATCAGGTATGGGATAGAAATTAATCCTGATTGGGTAATTATTATTGATTCTATTATAATCACTTCATTCATCATTCTAACAGAAATTAATCGAGGACAATATGAACAATGTCCGAGGTCCATTCCTCATGTTTGTGTGTTGTGAATTTCTCCCCCATTCTTCATTCATCATTGGAAATACTTTTTTCTTGCAGTTCTATGAATGCATGATAATCAATTGTTTCATTCCCATTTAGCATACTAGATTGATACCACAATTATGGGATCATTTATGGATTGTGATGGATACATTTACCAAAAATAGAAAACTCAGATCAGTTTGATGATCCTTGTTCTTCTCGGTCTGAAATGTGATAGTAATATGGCATGAAGAAAACTGATTCCCATTTGAATCGGATGTCTGAATTCTGATGAATGGAGATGGTGAGTCCTTATCATACCAAATCCATGATCTTAGGGTGATATCGATGGAGAAACTGGAGGCCACAGAAGTGAAGTCATATATAGATGAAGAACATTGGATTTTGGAAAATACTTAGGTCACACAACATGTAATCTAGGATAACACACCATGTGGGAACCACTATAAGACACTAGGTATTTTGGAACAAAGATAAGTATAACAAGCCTTGTGACTCGATCATACTCTTTATGAACCTTTCTTAATAGCTTGACATGTACATGATAAGGTACATGGACCCCAAATAGCTAGATGGACATGGACATGGCCATTAGTAAACGAACATGGTCATGAGTACGTGGGGTTGGGAACACCATGCACTAAGACATAAAAATTGTCAAGGAACATGACACATGGGTAGAACCCAATGTCAAAGGGAAATGTTGTGTACTTCTAGTACACAGCACGTACCCCTTCAAAGAAGGATTAGATCCCCTTCCCTATTTAACATAGACTATATTCTTTAGGGTATGTTCCCTTTATCCATTCCCCAAGGGTTTAGTATGGAATCACATCCAATTCATTGGATGGGGATCCCCTCTAAGGAACATCAGTCTTATATAGAGTTGTTGAAATCCATCCATGAGGCCTAAAGTGAGATCATCTATCCTAATCATTTCCCTAGGTGGGGTTATTGTTATGTTGTGACCAAAACTACATGGGCATAAATCCCCTACTTAGTAGTTAAATCTGGATTGGGTTTTTGGTATACCCCAAGGCATTGGGTGTGATCCCCATTTATGTATTGATCTCATCAACATTCATATGTATACTTCTTATAGAGAAACATGATAAGAATGACATCTCTATTGGATGAAATCAGTGCTATATGAATCATGGAGTGTGTTATTTTAAGTATTTTTATATGTATCCATCAAGTAAGAATCCTTAGATGACAATACTATTTTTATCTTACTAGAGACTCTATGAGTACTATGATTATATCTGGTTGTTTTTATTATATATTCCATCGACATATACCTATGATGAGATGACTATTATTCTTGATTCTATATTCTTTGTGATATTAGTGTGTCCTATTGGGTATTGTTATACAAACCCCTAGATCGGCATTGTTTGCTTGTGTCATGAATTATATAGATGGTTGAACTTTTTATAGATTCTTAGAGGGATTAGGTCCAGATATATCTTAGTCAGTTATATATACCATGGTTTGTTCCAATGTTTTCATTGACAATTGTCCTCACCCACTTTATAGGTTGGACTTGTCTCAATTTCTTTTGGTGGGATTTTATTTGGACATTTTTTTCCAATACTTGTTGTCATATACTGATGGTGGGATTTTAGATGTATGCATGCATGGTTATTGGTTGTTTTACATTTCATAATAGTATGGGCCTGGATATGTGTACGTGTTTACTAGTATATTAGGCTAAGGACTCCCATTTTTGTGATATTCTTACTTAGTGTGGTCACTAGCCCCTGGCCTATTAGAGGGAGGCTTAGGGTAGTCAAAGTTCTAGCATTGTTGGGATAGGTCATGACTGAGTGGGTTCAGAGGAGTCAGTTCTACCTTATAAATGATGTTTGAGAGATTTTTTTGGGATAACATTGTTTAGAGTTTTGAGTTTTTCTATCGGGACATGGACTCTAGTGTTGGGGTGGCAGCTGAAGTCTGTATAAAGCATGACTCTGATCATTTTCTTTTTGACTCGGTACATGTATATATTGGTTCTGGGGAAAATATTGGTACATGTATCATATAGGAATGGGTTTTGGTTTCCATTTACTTCATGAGTCATCTCTTTAGATATAATCATTAATCATGGAACAACTTGTCTAATTTAGGATGCCTCCATGACATTTTCCACCTAGGAATCATCAATAGGATCAGAAGGGTAATCCCCTCAGTGACAAGGATTCAACATAGGGACTTATTTAGGAGGCATTACCATATTGTGGGGTCCTATTCATACCTCAAAATATTGAGAATCATATTGTATCAGTAGTATTATAGTATGATCTATACATGCTAAGTGCACTTCAATATTTTCAGTGATTGAGACCCCTTAGGTTATGAGGTAATCCCGACCTTCAAGCGGCCATGGAATTTATTGAGGTGGTGACATGATTAAATATTCTTATCAATAAACTAGAAGATTAGATGGTGTTAATGTAATTGAGACTTCTATATGGATCTACGAGATGATAGTGGAGCTTAGTGACTCAACCTCATAGTGAGGAAACTCTTGAATGGTCAATGTCCAAGATCCATTTCAGAGAGGATTTTTCTCTATCTATGTTGAGGGATTTTCACATCCAAGGGATTTTATAGCTTCAATAGGGTAGTATGATTGTGGTTTAGTAATTATTGAGGTTGAAAAACATCTCTCGGTACATGATGAATATGGTAAATGAACAGTTCTTTCAGACTCCAACCATAGAGTGAGGGCTATACAAAGATATTTGAGCAATCATGATACCTCTATTTATTCCTACCTATATTGGGATGATAGAGTGTGATTTTTTAGTTGATTATTTTCTGGTTGATCAGATGTAGATATTTGGTGCCAAATGTGGAAACATAGGAGCTTTTACTTTGGTGATAGGGGGACGATGACAGACACGTGGACTTGGATGTGAGATAAATTTCTAGAGGTGATCCCAGGATAGAGGTTCTATTTTTTAGGGATCATCAGATGGATGCATCCATTCTATAGAAGGGTGATTATACTATTGATATGGTCTGGGAAATCTTGCGTGATATTTTCCAACCCGTCATATGGTTGAGAGAGAGAGAGAGAGTAGATGGGACACATAAGAATAGAAAATGATAGTATTATCCAGGTCCATAGAGCTACATACATGTAATAGGATTTTGGAGATATGCTTGAGGTGGTAGACATTTTGAATTATTTCCACCACCACCCCCAGGGTGTCCCCACCATGCTTAGTGAGCAAATAGATATGGTTAAGGGCGGATTTAGGCCATGGAGGCTTATGAACAAGAGGGTTAAAAGATTATATGAGGTATGCTCTATTATTTTTAAACCCTAGATTCAGTACTTATAGAGAGAGGTGTGTTTAATTCCCTTTTTTTCACTTATCTGGTTCAAGACTTAGCAATTCTGGATGAGCCCTTAGCTTTACCCTTACAATTGGATACTCGTACATGAGGAAACTCAGTGATCACACAATAATTTAAATGAAATGACCTAACTCTCAGAGGGTTTTGTTTCTATTGGGCCCACATTGTATAAACAATGAGGCCTTACAATTTCATCTTATTTATGGAATGGTTACCCATTGTTTTTCCAATGTTGACTATTTTAGGAAGAGGATATGGTTTGTCCGGATTGATTAAACAAGTTTTTAAATTATTAGTGAATAGGAAACCCATGGAGAGTAGGATAGACTCATTCATAGAAGGGTGAAACCAATTACTCACCAGCCGACCAGAATGACTCTTGGTGTAGTAGACGCTATGAGATTTCAATATCCTACCATGGTGGGGGAGTATGATTATGTCTTTTCAGAATACCTTCCAGGATTACCTACCCACTTATTGATTGAATTCATTGTTGACCTAAAACCATGTATAGACTTGATATTTTCACCATCATATCCTAGGGCTCTTGTATAGGTTTGTGAGATGAGTGTGCAGTTTATGAACTTTTAGAAGATGATATTTGTCTGACACTATGTGTCACCCTGGGAAGCCACTGTGTTTTTTTAAAAGAATGAAGATGAGTGCTTTTGGTTGTGTTTGGATTACCATCACCTAAAATAGGTGACCATAAAGAAAAAGTTTCCAATTCATAGAATCAGCGACCTATTTGATCAGTTGATAGGGGAATGATGATTCTCAATGACTTAACTCAAATCAATTTATCTCCATTTCAAGTATGGGATGAGGATATACCAAAGACGACATTCGGATTTCACTGTAGTCATTATGAGTATTTGATGATGCCCTATCACTTGATGAACTCCCCAGTATTGTCAATGGGACTCATGAACTAGATCTTTTTCAATTTATTAGTCTGGTTTGTGGTATTATTTACCAACGATATTCTAGTGTACTTGAAATCCCTTGAGGATCATGCGATACACTTGAGTATAGACTTAGAAATTCTTTGAGATCACCAGCTTTATATGAATCTATCTGTTTTCCAATTTTGGATTCATGAGGTCCACGACCTCAGACATGTTATCTCAGTAGATGGGGTATCAGTAGACCTGACAAAGGTCGAATAAATGTTAACTTGGGTGCCACCCAGGATCATTGTATAGGTGTATAAAATTATTGGGTTGATAGACTTCTATCAGAGGTTTGTACCCAATTTCTCCAAGATATCCACTCCCTTGAAATCCTATTTCCAGAACATCTTCGCTACAGGAACCCATTTCATGTCTGCTGAGGTGGAAGATTGTATCCGTCCTGTGATCACAGATGATATCAATAGACTGCTCACCAAAGATGTGACAGATGATGAGATATGCCTGGCTCTTAAACATCTTCACCCCACTAAGGCCCCGAGACAGGATGGGTTCCACACCCTTTTCTTTAAAAAATAATGGCACACTATCGGCCCCGACATCAGCAACATGATGAAAAAGACATGGGATAGGACTACTAGCATCACTGCTATCAATGGAACTATCCTTTTCCTTATCCCCAAAATCAAGAAACCTCGGGCGATCCCAGATTTTAGACCTATCAGCCTTTGCAATGTCTCTTACAAGATCTTCTCAAAGATCCTTGTCCATCAGTTGAGACCTTGGATTCCTCATATTATCTATGAGAATCAGATCGCCTTCGTAGCCAAGAGACTGATCACTGATAATGAGATTGTGTCCCATGATGTGTTCCATTCCATGAAATCTCGCTCCATCGCGAAAAGAGGAACCATGGCCTGGAAACTGGATATGACCAAGGCCTATGATATAGTGGAATGGAACTTCATTCATGTTTTCATGCAAAAAATGGGGTTTGGCACTAAATGGAAAGATATGGTCATGTAATGCATCTTGACCATCTCCTTCAAAATCAAGGCCAATGGGGTGCTCACCAGGGGATTCACACCATCTCAAGGCCTTTAATAGGGAGAACCCCTCTCCCCTTTTCTCTTCATACTGGTGGCTGATGTGTTTTCTAATCTTGTTTCTATGGCTGCATCCTCTAAATCTATCCATGGGGTAAAAGTCTGCCATGTTATCCCACCAGTGTCGCATCTTTTCTTCGCCGTCAACTTTCTCCTGTTTTCCAGAGCAACAATTAATGAATGCCGAGTGATCAGCCAAGTGATCCAACGGTATGAGAGGGCGTCGGGCCAATCGATCAATCATGGTAAATATGAAATTTGATTCAGTATTGGGGTGCCTCAGTCTAAGAGGGATGAGCTATGTGCTTCAGCGGGTATCCACATGGTTGTAAAACATCAGAAGTACCTTGGGCTTCCCACCGTGATTGGCTGCTTAAAAAAAGAAATCTTTGCATCTCTTGTGGACATGATCGACAAAACAATTCTTTGCTGGTCCCATAAAGGAATTTCTAAATCTGGAAAAGATACCCTCATCAAAGCTGTCATCCAGTCCATCCTTAGTGACATTATGTCCTTGTTTAAGATCTCGACATTTATCATCAACCAGATTCACACACGCACTGCAAACTTCTGGTGGGGGAAGACTGACAGAAGGAATCGACCCCACTGGATGGCCTGAGAGAAACTCTTCAAATCCAAATCAGAGGGAGGGATGAGATTATGGAATCTGAATCACTTCAATGATGCACTGTTGTCCAAGAAAGGATGGAACCTTCTTAACCGTCCATCATCTCTTTGCGCACAGGTTCTCCAGGCTACGTACTTTCCCCACAGGGTCTTTCTTGCATCCTCTCTTAGTCCCCGTCATAGCTTCTTCTAGAGAAGCATCTGGGGGGCTAAAAATCTCCTTGAAATAGGACTTGGATAGAGGATTGGGTTTGGATCATTGGTCAATATCTGGACATATCCTTGGCTCATCGATAAGGATGGTATCCGGGCTACATCCCCCGTCCAACTAGGTCTTGATAACACCACTGTCAGCTGCCTCCTTTCCGACCATGTACAAGGGTGGTGTCTGGAAAAAATCCTTGATTGGTTTAATGAATGGGATCAAAGAATTATCCTTAGAATTCCCTAGGTCTCTGATGAAGGCCCCAACTATCTTTCCTGGATCAATGATATCTCAGGCGAATACACTGTGAGGTCCGGTTACAAACTGGCTCTTGGCAGCCACATAGTAGGCCGAGATGAGGGACCGTAGAATTTGATTTGGAAGCTCAACGTTCCCCCTAAAGTTCTCCAATTTTGGTGGTAGATCTGCACAGGCACTCTCCCAATCATGATCCTCCTCACTTACTGACATATGTCCAGTACTGCCTTTTTCCCCTTTTTCTTGAACATTCCAGAAACTCCTTTGCACGCCATCATTCACTGCCTGGGAGCTAAAAAAATTTGGACTTTTTGGGGACCAACGTTGTCCGCTTCAATGACATCGGCCTCTGACCTACCCGATCATCTTATGCGGTGATGCTCATCTCCTTCCTCGGCTTCTGCAGGTTCACTCTACACTCTGGCATGGATTATCTTGGTCCAGCGTAACGATGATGTCTTTCATCATGATCAAAAACCCCCGAAATTCCGGATTGAATGGGCCACCTCTTGGATTGAGGGCCAGAAAGACCACAATAGACATTTTATGCCAAATTCTACCCTCTCCTTACTCCCTCATTGGAATCCCCCAATGGAAGGGACCCTTAATATTAATGTGGATGCGTCGCTCCCAAAGGTTGGGCTTGTTGCCCTCGGCCTCCTAACCCGGAATCATATGGGGAAAATTCTTGATGCCATGTACGAACCACATCATGATTTTTGGGAACCTGAAGTTGCTGAGGACATGGCCATCCTTGATGGTATGCTACTCGCCTTGGAATGTGGATGGAGTTATATCATTGTTGAGTCTGATTTCCTTACTGATGTCGATGCTATCAACCACAACGATGGTGGGCTCCAGTCTTTTGGAATCATCATCAGGAGAATCATCTCACTTTTCCAATGCTTCTCTTTATGAACCTTCTCCATTACCAAAAGGGAAGGGAACAACGCGGCCCATCAGCTTATGGCCTCTGTCCCTTTCGACTCCAACTAGATCTGCCTGGATAATTTCCCTTTATGGATTTTCACATGTACCTCTGCTGATCATAATAATTAGTGTTTCCTATTTTAATAAAAAAGTAGGTTTTCAAAAAGTTAAGGTAGATATTTAAGTGTGCTCACATCTTTATATTTATATAGGTGGTTGTTTAGTATATAGTGTTATGTGATAAAAGAGGTATCGGTCTTGGTTTTGCCTTTATTCATTGGTAGACGGTGATTTCCCATCGTTCTTGTAAGTTGAGACCATATGAGCATAACTACATGACCCATGATCATTAGTTATCAATGATAGTATTTGCAATGATGATATGGGGACTAACCAGATAGTAATTAATTTTATCATCTATTTTTACTATAGGAGTCTCAAGTATATCTTCTCTTAGAAGGATCTTAACTTGAGAAAGAGGGGATGGTTAGAGTGTATGATTATGAGTTCTAGAATTTCTACACTCCTGTAAAGGGGAATGTGGTAGCAAATGATCTTAGTAAGAGATCTCATTCATAGATACTAAGTGAGGCATAAGAGAAGGTGGCCTCATTGTTGCAATCCTTTTAGGATGAGGATGGAATATTGTACCTCCAGTCAATGGTTTTAAAACCTCTTATTTTATAGTGAGTTAGGGAGGCATGACTTGGGGTTACTACTTGTGAAACCCTACATACTAAGATATCCACTAGAGATGCTCATGATTTATTTTTTGATGGTTGGTAGAATGTCATTATTCTCAAAGGATGGGTGATGGTAGCAATTTTACTAATAAATGAGGTACTAGGAGAGTTTCATACATCACCCTTAGTGGTAAATCTATGTGTGGATAAGATATACCATAGACTTTCATAGTAATTCTGGTGGCTAGGGATAAATATGGGAGTTTGTGAGTGCGTCTCTAAATGCATCACATGTTAGAAAGTAAAGGATGAGAACCATGTTCCATGGGGTTATCTCAACCCCTAAAGGTTCCAAAGTGGAAGTGTGATGGGATGACTATAAACATCATTATGTGATTACCATGAATGTACAAGGAACACGATTTTATCTGGGTGATCGTATAAAAACTCACCATGTTGCCTCACTATAAAGATATTCTAGAGTGGAGTTTAGTTGAGATATTGGGAAGTCTTTATGTGAAGGAGGTAGTATAACTCCATGGAGTTCCCTCAGTTATCAATTTTTATCATGTTGATCACTTCACATCTTGATTATGGAATGGATTGCCGGAGGTCTTTGCAACACAATTATGTCTGAGCACATTGTTTCACCCATAGATAGATGGCCTGACTGAGGGGACCATCCATGTCTTGGAAGACTATATGTTTCTAGAATATTAGAATTTGGTCATAGTTGAGAGGATCACCTACCATTGGTGGAGTTTGTGTTCAAAAATAGATACAATATCACCATTGGTTTGACACTATTAGAGGCCTTGTATGGGTGAATCTACAGGTCACCACTATGCTAGAATAACTTAGGAGAGTCAACACATATGTGCCTAGAGTTGGTGTGACACTTAATAGAAAAGGTGTAGATTTTCTAGAAGTAGGCGAGGACAACATAGAGCCATCAAAAGTACTATATGGATAGACTAAAAAGGACTTTGGAGTTTGATGATGGTGACAATGTATTCCTGATCGTCTCACCTCGATGTGGGACATGAGGATTTGGATGGGGAGGAAAGCTATATATGAGATTAATTTCCAATTTATAGATACTTTATAGGGTTGGAGATACAACTTTGGTTAGAATAGGTACACAACGTCTTCTATATGTCACAACTGAGGAGGTGTGTGCATGTCCCGCTGCATGTTATCGACTAGGGTGAGATGGATATAGAGGATTAAGATACTTTTATAGAGTACTTGGTAGTGATTTAGTATTAACATAAGATGATCCTATATGAAAATATTTTACTTTAGTGTATTTTTGGTGGTAGCAAGAGAATCTTTAGAAGAGAACCTGATAGTGAGAGACCCAAACGCACGCTCATTACTCACATATCTTTGTGTATCTTTTTTTGGATTTTTAGAAAGTAAATACCTAATATTGGGAGAATGTAATGACTCTGAATTTTTAAATGTATTATTATGGATTTTTAGTAGATTATCGCCAGGGTGAGGTGCTAAGACGATGTGAGATTATGAGGACCAGTGAGCCTAAAATTAAATTTGGAAACATATAACATATATTAAATACAATATACCCAACATTTTCCTGAAAAAGTGGAATAAATCTTTAATATAGTATCAGATTAGAAATTTGAGGAATATATAGCCTAATTTGGGTTACTTATAGTTGGTGGTAATAAATGGGTGGATTAGTTATGGATGATGATGGGTGAGAATGTAACAACTAGGCCCCATAACCACCCTATTTTTTTTGAATACACATGATTTACCCATCCTGGTACCTGCCTACAAGGCTGAAGAGGTCTTCAAACTAATGAATATACCTATAGTCCAACACAAGTTCTTTTTGTGTGCTTTTTCCTCAATCAAATGCACCATAAGAAACTTCTTTTGAAGTCACCCATTACGATCACTACTCTAGTAAAATCCTATTTAACATTAGAGTTCTAATCAGGTTGTCTCATAAAAAGAAAGGTGCCCCTTGTAAACATGGGTGGTAACATTTATCCATTTTAACCCTTTAACATTCAGGTGTGTTACATTTACCTAGTATTTAGAGGAAAATATTCTCATTGTTGACCCTATATCTCAACCTAGGTGATGTCACCACACTATCGGTTGGGTTCATCCTCTAAAAATAATGTAATAACTAGGCCACATAAGCACCCCAATTTCCACACATATATATGTAATGTCTCTTACTGATGGAAAACCTACATGCTTCAATGGTTTATAGAATATATTACTATCACCCCAAGTTAACACATGTTCCTTCATTGTACTTTTTCCTTACTCACACACATCGCGGAGGTCACCTATCAGGATCACTAATCATGCCCAAACCTATTTATCTATTAAATTATAATCATGTGATCCCCTAAAAAGAGAAGTGAACCTTATTGACATGAGTCATAGCATTTATACCTTTAAACTATTTAAAATTCCATGGTATTATAGAGACCTACATATATATCATGGTTTATGGGGACTCTCTACTAAGGTCCTAGGTGAGACTTGTTTCACAGGGTGTGAGAGATAATTACTTCATGGCTTGGAATAGGATGATAGAACATGTTGAATTAAACAGTTGTTTGAGACATTTACTCTACATTCCATGGGTGGTTTTCTTGGGAATTATACATATCTTGAGAGCCTAAGTTTGAACAATACATGATGGATTAAGATATTTTTTCTGGGAGTGAGACTGGGATTGGCGAGGTACTTGGTGAGGTTTGACCAAAAATAGGTGTCTAGTTTAGAGGATCCTCTATGTTGTGATTTCAATTGGTGGTGATGACCTTAAAGTGGTATCCATAAGGAATGGATGTGATGGGTTTGTAATACCTATTAGACACTATTTTCAGGTAATGTGTGTTGTGTTAGGATGGAGGGATAAGTCTTGAGTGACTAAAACCCTATGATCAGCCAATGAGTTATGTGATGGCTTGCTGGACTCGCTTGTGTGAATGTGCATGTTATAACTATTGTGTTTTATTATCACTATATATATTCATCTCAATGTACACACAAACCATATTTTTTCATTTTAAGTCACATAATATATTGTGTAGAGGATTTGGTTGAGAAATCTTAACAGGTGTGTTGAGATAGGGTGTGTGAGGCATGGGGATGATAGTAAATCCAATGTGAACGAATTAATTTTTTTGTTTTGATTTTTATTCTAGATAAAGACATTGGAAGACTAGTTTTATGTTTTTTATAATAGTATCATGTTTGATATTTTATGAATTATTATTTATTCTACATATTATGATGGTTATTATTATGTATTATGTTGGTTTATTTTCGCTAATATTTATACTATGATTTTAGGGCATAGTATCCCCACTATATTGATTAGGATCTCACTACTAGCTTGAAACCTCTTGTTTATGTGGAGGCACAGTTGATGTCATGTGGCATCTTTCATTAGGAAACTGATGAGTGGAACTAGGCCAAGGGACTGATAGAGGCCCATTTCCATCTCCCCCAAATATTATTTCATTCCTTATCTATTTTAGGGATGGTAATTTTTTATTCAATTCATGGGGTTCTCCAAAACTAGTTTTCAATCATAAAAGCATAAAAAAAATTATAGCGGTTTCTATAATAAAAACAAAACCCTACTTCTAATTTGGTGTTAACAACTAAAAATGGCTAGCTATAGGAACTTCTAATCCCAACACCCCTTAGGGAATGTTCCAATAATCATTTCTCTTTTCCATTTCACATTTCAATTTTTGATTAAACAAGAAATATCATGTTTTATATTTTTCTTTGTTTTTAAAGTGATAAATATATAGGTGTCTTTATTAAGGATGTTCACAAAGCACAAGGAAGAAAATCTTATGTCAAACCTACTAGGAATAATAACCATGTTGTGTTCATCCAATTGTATTTATTTTATCCCTAAGAAAATTATATTTTTCTAAGATTTAATGAGATGTATTTGATATGTATGGTGGAGATTTTAAAATTTATAAGATAATTCTTGGACCTAATAGATTTTTTTTATAATTTAAAAAACCAATTTCTTACAATTTTTTTTATTTTTTTTATTTTATAGTGTTTTTATCCTGGGAAATTGAGTTTTAAAGCTGTATTGAATTGTAACAAATATTAAATTCTAGTTTTGAAGGATTCCACTAATTTTGGAGCCATTAATTTTAGAGTATTTCTTAGTGTGATTATTCACATTTTTATAGATTATTTTATTTTATAACTAAAGAAAATTGTTTAATAGAATATATTTAAGTATAATTAAAATTAAAAAAAAGAGGAAACTGGAATATTGAAAATTATCTTAGGTAATTATTCATTTTAGAAAAAAACACACCAATGAGACAAATAAGAAATAATTCATATAAGTCCTTTGAAACCAGATTAAAGTGGGAAATTTAGATACCATATGATGTTCTGAGATAATTTGGCACTAGGAGTTGGAGTAATTAAATCCATTTGTATATAAAATAAATGTTTTTCATAACTATATATGAGAAAAATTTAATAAATTCATAATTATAAAAAATTAATGAATTTAGATGATTATAATATTAAACACATATGAACAAGGTGGGAAATTGACTTATAAAAATATCATTTAATTTTTATCAAAGGAGTTATAAATTGATTTTTGGTATAAGGAGATTTGAAAATATGGATTTATTAAATTTCCACTTGTTAAAATATTAATTCTATTAAAATATATTATGTTTGAAAACTTATTACTAGAACTTTGGCTTGAAATTAAGTGGAAAGGTGGGTAGAACACATATTGGTGGTATGATATCTTCAATGATGAATGAGTTTTTCATAGTATTTATTTTCTTGTTTTATTATTTGTAATTATGTAGGGTTATATTTTTTTGTATTTTAATTCCTTATATTAACCAAGAGTAAAATAATTTAAGTGTGGGGGAGCATTGTGAGACAAAACATTGAAAACTGTATTTTATTTTTAATGGAAATTACCACATAATTGATATAAAATAAAGAAAATTTACTTATTATTATCAATTCTATGAATCTAGAATAAAAATAATAAATTTATTAATATATAATTTTTTATTTCTTCATTCAGATAATAAATTAATTAGAAAACCATAATATTTTTTGAATTGTGTGATCAAATTATCAATATGATTTTATTTATAATTTCCATCTATTTTGAATCAATTTTGAATATACTGGAAAGGCCTATAATAATTTTTTATTTTGACGAGGTGTATGTTGAATGATGAAAATTATCCACGTCATTGCCGACATATGAGTTATTCATCATGTTGCGTATGAATTCACAACATCTGTGTATGAGTCATAAGTGTCAAATTTACAAGTCTCCAATATATACTTATGATTCATGGATGATAGAATATGCGTCATTAGACACACACACACACACACACACATATATATATATGTTTATGAGTCATATACATCCAACATAGAAGTCATATCTGTGGGATTCATCTGTATATGTGTGAACCTTAACTATTTGAATTTTCTAAATATGTTTTACCAATATTCACAATTCTTGAAATAACCAGGGAATGACTCAAAATATATTTTTATTCTTCTAGTATACCCGAATTGAGTAAAATAATTCCATGTATCCAGGAAAAAATCATTCAAATTAATAAGTAAAAGATCATAGAAACGAACCAAACTAGGAATATATATGATTTAAACATGAATAATATTGAACCTTGAGTGTAGATGTGGAATATATATATATATATATATAAAGTAAGAACACAATACTCACTACACTTAAATTATTATTGAGTGGAGAATAGAATGATACTATTTATAAATATATTTCCCCTACACATTCTAAAAATGAAGATTCAATACCTTTACATCAATCTTATATTTACCTAGTTTAATAACGCAAAAAATTCTCCATTTTAAATAATTATATTAGATTATATTAAAACTTATCATGTGATCTTCCATTACTAATTTATTTTGAATTTCATAATAGTGATTCTAAAGAACTTATTCAAGTTGAGTGGATAAATTGTGGATCGCCCACATGATGAAAACCACTTATCATAATCTCATGGAATTATATTGTCTTTCTATTTTATAATGGGGATATAGTTTATCGAAGGATTTATGTGAATACAAATACCTAATGATTTACTTTAATTATAGTGGACCATACTTTATATACATCGGTATCGTTTCTTAATAGATGAATGTTTATTAAATAACATAACAATATACTCTATAATTGTATAGTTCTTGTATCTTTAGAAAGTTGGATACATAAACAAATGATTCATAAGTTAACTACCTCATATCCGATTATGTTTCTCTTAAATATCACCCCTTTGATAAATATAATACATAATATCTTTCTTCATAACCTAGAGAATGGAAACATAAGGAAGGGTGATATTAGATTATTAGTAATTGTAAACAAGGGAGACAACAACATAAAATGAGAATAAGGGCATGAGAACATGAGAATAACATTTGAAAACCATACAACACATATCATAGATCATAAAACCGACTCATGACATAGATATTGGTAGTTTTTAAAACATGAATCATAAAGGAATCAAATAACATTGTCTATGAGAGAGTAACATTATCATAAGACAAATATATGTGGAATAAAAACAAAAAAATAAAATATTATATCTAGGATAACCATATTGGAATTCATAACAATTCTTGGGATAACCACACATGTACCTTATTTTTTATTGGGATAACCCACCGAGTAACCACTTTTGGGATTTGGATAACCTCCCATGTACCCTCTTTTTCTCAGGTTTGGGATAACCTCCCATGTACTATATTTTTTGGGCGTAGGATAACATCCCAAATTTCCATTCAGTTCAAAAAAATTATTCATTACCTAATGAATTGGATGGATATATAATTATTTTAACACCTAGAATACAATGCAGATCATACATACACATTCTACAAAAGCATTCATCATATCAAAACTCATGAATAAGAAATGGGATTTTCGAACATTTTATCATAACATAACCATGGATAAAGAAATCGGTTCCACAACATTTCTCCAAAATAATCATAAAACATCCATAGAAATGAAAATTATAATATTAATAGACTAAATCCCTAATAATTTAAATGAAACATATGATTTTTTTGTCGTTAATAAAAAGAAATACCATAAATATATAATTAAAACATTTATAAATAAAATATCCTTTCCATTTTAAAATCACATATTTAAAATTAAGAAATTTACCTAAAATTAATGAAATCATTTTAGTTGAAAATAACTTTGGAAACTTGTATATTAATCTTCAAATCATTGATTTTTTATGTAACACCCCGACCCTAGTTGCCCCGAGTCTGTGATTTATTCTATTACATTGGCATAGTCACAAGAAATGAAATTTTGATGGAGCGACCAATTTAGTATCCTTGGAAACATTAGATACAAACATAAGTTTTACATTACATCATGAAATGAAAAAAACATAGTGTCTCCTTTGAAAACACTCATATCTATTAGATTATCTTGGTGGTCTAGTCATAATATAATGCTTCACATCATAGGGAAAAATGAAACATAAGAAAGGGGCGAGCTCAGATGCTTAGTAAGGATAAACAATATAGTAGAAGCTATAAAAAATAAGCATAAACTTTTATGGCATGATATAATATTGAAACCCATGCCTTTTAAACATAATAATCAGCATAATATGGGTTGAATAAATCAAATAATTCAAAATAAACATTCACATGAAAATTATACCAGTCAAATAATCACAAGAAATATCAATAACTAAACACATAATGAGGTAATGCATAATGTCAGACATCATAATAATATAATCTTATTCTCTTTCTATTACCATACATAACTATACCATTAAGGACTCATGCTAAGAACATACATAACAATATCATCAATGCCTCATGCCAAGACACTGGTTTTCCTCATGAGACCTACCAATGCATCGAGGGGCATTGCCTTTCCCACCCGCCACTTATTAAGTCAATTTCATTCCTCATATAAAAAGATTGAAACATAACATAGACATTAATTATTAGAAATAGAAAATTAAATGTTAATTCTTTAACCATAAACTATGAATGGTATTAAAATAGCAGATCCAAAGTCAAGAATATCATAAACCCTTCAATAAAATATGGAATATTATATCATACTAAATCAACATTAATTTAGAACAAAATACAAAAAATTATTTTGACATTGATGAAAATAATCTAACAAAATCAATAAAATTATTTGAGAGAAAGATCCCTTTTTACATTGAAATCATTTAAAAGATTCATAATTATAAAAGAAATTTTTTCTTTTGGAAATAAAATTTTATGCTTGTAATGGAAGATTTAACATGTTACTTTTTCATAATTGTGGAAAATAGCAGCTCGCACCATATAAGTTAAAAAACATTCATTCCATAATTTCTTGAAATGATCAAAAAGTTCCTCATTTGGAAAACCAAAGAAATATTCCTTTTAATTTTTTTATAAAAATTAAAACATGGGTAAGAATGTCCTTTAAAGAAATTCATAATATTTTGAAATCTATTTTAGGAAACATGGACATGGATGATAAATATGCCACAGTAGATACTTACATATAAACAACCTCAAATAATAATGAGATTGTGAAATTAACCATTACCTTGTACTTTCCTTCAGTAGAGGGTCTGTTAATTCGTGTATAATGGTTAAAGTATGTTAATAAATTTTTACAGGCCATATCCATATTTATTATATCATATATAATCCTATTATATCAATTTTTTAATAATATTTATGTGTTACCATTGTTTCGATTGTTAACTACTTCATTTTCCTATGAATGTTTTATTGTGTAAGTCATGATTTGTATTCATAGAATGTATTGTATTCATATTAAGAATAAAAAAAAGTTCATTATAATTATTTTTACTCATCATATAAATATTATAATCAGTATTTAATGGTTAAAATTACGAATGAATCTCACCTTGTGGTGGAGATGGTAGGTTGTACGTACACACGAGCGACAATACCATTCCTTTGATGGTTAAATGGTATATAATTGGATAGTATATTAATTATAAAAGATAATTACAATTTTATAATCATTATTTATATCAATAAAAATAATAATTATACCCATCCAAATAATTTAGTGTTTGAAAACAAATTACATTAGGATATGTAGATGGTAAGTCATACGTACGCACGCATAGAGATATTATTATTCATAAGATGGATAAAACGATGAATATAATTGTCCCATATTTATAATAAAATATCATAATGTATAAGATACTAGATTTATTAATTTTTTATAGAAACAATATAAGAATTGGAAGTTGAAGAAGAAAAGAACTTGAAAGAGTTAATAAAACAATTACCTCTTCTTCAGTTATCTCCATTTGATTTGGAAAAAAAGACTCCTTATAATGGATTTCTACCCGAAGTATGGCCTCTAGATTGAAGTGAGGGAAATTGGAAGGAGAGTTGTAGACGGGTAGTATGAGACAAAGATCTTTAGAGGTGTGAATAAAAAATAATTATAGGTTCTCTTTTATAAGAGATTGGAGGGGAACTTTTGGAAACTCAAAAACTATTAAATTATTATAATTTTTTATGTTTAAAATAGATCCAAAGTGAGTTATTACAAGGATAAGATCAATATGAATCGAATTATCACTACCAATGATTTTTAGACAATTCCAAGTCATAAAATTAACCGTATCTTTTGAATTTAACCCTAAAATAGTTTAACTCATTCCATGTTTATGGGTCTTTTTGTAATATAGGGTTAACATAGAAACAATACAATGCCAAAATAACACCAATTGGACCATTTATGAAATATCTAATATTAACCTAGTTAGTTTTATGAAAATTGTATTTTTTATGAATTTTATAAAATTTAATAAAATATTATTTACTTTTATGTATAGTTTGTGTCGATTTCGATACTATTAAGTATTTTCATTTAAAAAAAATCAAAATAACTTGATAACATCAAAAAACACTTCCACTATGTCACCAAAAAGCCCCTGTTATCTATGAAATTAGTTTTTGTCATTAATTAAGACAGATTATAATTATGTTATTATTTTTAAAATAATTTATTTGATATCCAAATTAATTAAAAAATTAATGCATCATTATTATACACGCCTTTAATTTGTATAATTATTCTATAAAAATTAAAAAAAATATTATTACAAAGATAAATTTCTTATCTTTGTAATAAATAATTATAGTTAAATTCATCATATGTATATCCCATATTAAAAACTATTTATTTATTAAAATATAAATTTTAAATTTTTAACTCTTCTTTAAATAAAATATAATAAATTCTCTAATGTTACAAAAGATTCATAAAAAGGATTATTCAATTTAACTAAGGATTATTTTGGTCTAAACACACATATAAAATGAAATGAGGAAAACTGTTAGGGTAATTTTACATTATTATAATATTGTTTTTACCTTCAATTACTTTGTTTACCTTTAACAATGGTAAATAAAATTTCAAAGATACTATTCACCAAAAATTATTTTGATCCTTTTAGACAAAAAATTACTATTTATTAAGACCATGTTTTTCCTTTTTTCTAAATTCAATTCACAGATGTAGTAAAATTATGTTTAATGAAAATCTCATAGATGTGGCTAAAAGGCAAGTAAAAGAGACGTTCAAAAGTTCAATGAAATTTTATATTTAATTTTATTATAAAATCATTACAATAAACTATATTGGATTAATATATGTATTATTTATCTATTGTGTATTTGAAATAAATTTATAGTAAAATAATTATTTAAATAAAAAGTCAGTTTTTAGCAACAATGCATTATTTTTCACTATTCATCAAAAATTTAAACTTTTTTTAAAATAAAAAAAATTCACCCTAGGCTAATATCCCTGTTCTGAATGCAAAAATGAAGTATATTTTCAAAAATAATATTTATAAATTTCACAATTTTTTTAATACTATTCATAACCACTTTTTAAACGGCTAGTTTGATAGATCATGGTGTGCTCGAACTCGGTGTTGCGTACGACACAAGCTATTTAATTATTTAAAAAGAAGCATACCATGGAATCTGGGGGGTCTTAAATTCTTCCCACCTTAAAATAATTTAATCCTCAAATTTTCTAGAATACTACTTCATAAAAATATATGGGTGGTTCTTCATTATGATTTATTCAAGTTCCCAAATCACCTCTTCTAATTTATTGTTTCTCCAAAGAATTTTACTAGAAGAGTTGTTCGATTTCTAAACACTTGTTCTATGATATCAAGAATGATGGTTGTCTCTTCATAATAAGATACATTGGGTTCTAGTTCTATTTATTCATAGAAGAGTACATGTGTTGGGTCTCACTTGTATTTCCTTATTAGTGATACATAGATGACATCACGAACTTTGGAGAGACTTAATGGCATTTCCAAACAGTAAGCTACAGCTCCAATTCGTTCTAGAATTTTGAATAGTGCGATGTCCTATGGGATTAATTTACCCTTCTTACCGAATCATATAACACCCTTCCATGGTTATAACTTGAAGAAAACATCATCTCAAAAATGAAATTCCAAATCCTTGCTTTAGTTATCAGCATAGATATTTTACCTACATTGAGATGTTTTGATATGGTTTTGGATAATATTTACATTTTTCATTGTTTCCTCAACAAGTTCAGGGTCTTCGAGTTTTCTTTCACCAACATCATCCAAATAAGTTTCTATACGACATATATTTCTATACAATGCTTCATATGTTTCCATCTGAATACTATAATGGTTGCTATTATTATAGGAAAATTCTACTAGAGGTAAATATTGAACTCACATACCTTGAAAGTAAAGTGATAAAGATCTCAACATGTCTTCAAATGGTTTAATAGTCTGTTCTAATTGTTCATCAAATTGTAGGGGTAGGCAGTGCTCCAATGAAGGCCAGTATCTAAGTCCTTCTAAATACATTTCCAATATCTTGATGTGAAACGAGGATCACAAACAAAAAAATATTTATAGGGGTAAACCATGATGTCTTAAAAATGATTAATGTAAATTCTTTATAAACATTCAAGTGGTAAATCTTCTCTTATATCATGAAAAAGTGATGATTTGGTAAGATGATCAATAATAAACCATATCACATCATTTCTTCTAGGAGTATTTGGTATCCCCATGAAAATGTTCATCATAAAATCATCCCATTTATACATAGGTATAGGAAGAGGTTGCATAACTCATCAAGGATGTTGTCTTCTAGGACTCACCTTTTGAAAAACCAAACATCTCGACACATAATCATCAATCTCTCTCTTCATGATTTCCTGCAAAAAAATGTTCCTTCAAATCTATATACATCTTTGTTCCACCAGGGTGCATAATGAAATTGGGGCTTTGAGCATCATCCAATAATTCCATTTTTATCTTAGGTATAGCGAGAACACAAAGCCTCTTCTGAAATCTCAAAATATGGTTTCAAAATACGAAGTTAATTGGCCTCTCATCATTCACAAATTTATTTTATATTTTGAAAATCCTCATTACCAGACTGAGATCTTTTAATCCTTTCGAGTAAGGATTCTTTGAAAACAATTTGAAATAGTAGTGATGTTTCACCTTCCATGATAATTCCCATATCAATATTTACTAGATTCATGAACATGTTATCCTTTTCAACTCCCATTCTATTCCGAACTCCACGGTCCTTACCACTTCAAGCACCTTCCACGTTATTTTCCTTCCCTAGGTGGTAGTGTATTGTGTAATAATAATCTTTAAGTAGCTAAAGCCATCTCCTTTGTCTCATGTCGAGTTCTTTTAATGAGAAAATGACTTTCCACCTCTTATGATCAATATGTATATTACATCTTTCACCGTAGGGAAAATGTCTTCATATCTTTAGAGAAATGGTTACAATTGAAAACTCAAGATCATGATTTTGGTAGTTTTTTTCATGATATTTTAATTACCTTGATGAATATGCAATAACCCTAACATTTTTATTAGAACACAACAAACAATATTCCTTGATGCATCACTATAAATCACAAAACCCTCATTCTTGGATTGTAAAGTCAAGATAGGAGAATTGATTAATCTTCTATTCAGTTCATCAAAATACTCATTACACTATTCTATCTAAAATAATTTAACCCCTTTAAGTGTGAGCTAGGTTAATGGGATTTCCAATAGGGTAAAATTCTGGATTAAACGACGATAGTAACCTGCTAAACCCAGAAAACTGCATACCTCATTTATACTCATCAGTGCTGGACATTATAGGATTGTATTTTCCTATTCAGGATAAACATAGATTATAACTTTGGAGATAATATGACTAAGATAATAAATTTCATAAAATGCAAATTGACACTTGAAAATCTTTTTATATAGTTCATATCTTCTAAGAGTCTTCAGAACAATCGGTAAGAGGTTCTCATGGTCTTCGTAGCTTTTGGAGTATACCAAGATATCATAAATTAATACTATGAAAAAATCATGAGGATATTTCTTGAACACTCTCCTCATTAAATCTATGAAAATAGAGGGTTCATTAGTCCGTCCAAATGGAATTACTATAAACTCGTAATGCCCATACATGGTTTATAATAATATCATTGGAATATCTTCCTTATTTACACACAATAGATGATATCCATAATGAAGGTGAATCTTCGAAAAATATTGATCTTCCTGATCTTGATCAAACAAATCATCAATGCGAGGAAGAGGGAACTTGTTATTTATTGTAATAACATTGATTTCACTATATTTAGTACAAAGTGTAATTGATCCATCTTTATTCTTAAAAAAATAACCGGGGCTCCCCATGGAGAAACACTAGGGTGAATAAATCCCTTATTACTCAACTCCAATAGTTGTTTCTTCAGCTCTACTAATTCCATAAGGGCCATTCTATAGGGAGTTTTTGATATTTACCTTGCATCCAGGATTAAGTCAACAGAAAACTCAACCTACCCCTCTGGATAATTTCTAGGAAGATCCTCAAGAAATAAATCAAAAAATTCTCATTCAATACGTAAATTCTTAATTTTAATATTTATTTCATCACCCAAGGATGATTTTTTCTCTTCCTCCAAATTAATTTCGTTAAAATATCTACTAGGTGGGGATCTAGATAAGAGTTAGACAATGAAGTTGTTACTCTAAAGAAAATGGACTCTGCATCTTTATCACAAATAGTGACTTCATTCTTATTATAATACATTTTCACATCAAATTTTTAATGCTAGTCCATACTGAGGATTATATCAAAGTATACAATAGGTATGATGATAAAGTAAGTAGATAAAGCATGTTTATATGTTGTAATGGGAACCGCATGACAGAACTTTATTACAATGAGACTTCCCTTAGGGGTTTTAACTAACAACTCCATTATTAACATGAAAATATATAATTTTTAAAGAAAACTGGGAAGATATAAAGGAATGAAAGGATCCATAATAAAATAAATATTTTTTAAAATTTGAGGAAATGATTAATGTACCTTCCACCAAATCATTAAGAACTTTTACCTCAGTAGTTGTGATAAAAATATCTTATCATTTCTCCCTTGTCATATTTTAGGGAAAGTTTACTTAAATATTAGGAAAATAAATTTCATAATCCCCCAAATATTTATAATTACAACATTTAACATTTGTAGATTATTTATTTCCCTTGCAATCAAGAGATTAGTGGACTTTTTCTCCACTCTTAGAACAAACTCCCATCCCCTTCAGGCATGTTCCAGGGTGTTTCTTCCCATAATTACTGCTGGTTTGAAAATAAAATTTTCACTTCTTCCACTTATTTCCTTTTTTAGATTGTTCAACATCCCTATTTTTTTCATGCATTACTTTTAAGATACAAGACTTAGAGAATTCCATTTTTTTCTTGACAGCAAATGAGAATATATCTTCGTATGATGAGAGAGATTGTTGGACTAGTTCCCATAAGAGGAATGGTATTAAACCATAAAATAGTCGATCAAACATACTTATTAGGTTACATATGTATTCGGCAGTATGTCTTGCTATACTTTTGAAGATAGCTTCATACTATGAAACATTCCCATCCTCATTATTCCTTAGATTAAGAAATTTCCTCTATATATCTGCTCATTGATAACAATGAAAGTATTTTTTTATAGAAATAGTTATTTAAATTCCCTTAATTTCACATTTTCTACCTCTTTATCCTCTTTCTTGTTTTGAATTAACACGCACCATTGATCTACATCTCCTGAGAGACGATAAACTTCTATGACAACTTTTTCCCTTTCGTTTCTCTCCAAGGCAATAAATATCTTCTTTAAGGAACTTATCAATTAGTAAAAAACAAATGCATTTGTAGTCATATTGGACATTTAGGGTTTTTGTCTCATGAAGAGGTCAAACATTGATCCTCCGCAATGTGGATTAGGGTGCTCCATATGGGTAAGGTTATTATTCATAACTTGAGTCAACTGTCCTTGTATGGTTATTATCTATTCATCACCAATTGTATCACTAACTCCACTATCATTATCTCTAATTGGAGGGAAATACCTAAATGTATTACATGATTTGATATGGTTTCTATTCATTACACTAATAACCATTTCTAATTAATGGAATACATTGGATTTGGTTATGAATCATAATGCATTACTCTAAACAAGTTAAATACATAACATAAATTGGAAAATTTTGGTATATCTAATCTATAATCATAAAAATTGTTTCTTTGGGGACATATTAAATAGTAAATCATTCATAATCGTGTATAAAGAAAATATGAATTTTCCTATTCATATCTCCCAAGAGTGTGAAACCAGGTGCGTATTAAGGCCCATAGTCATGTACCAGGATACCACAAGTAAATCCCAGAACATATTGTTAGAGTTATTACTCCTACGTATATTTATTTTATAGCCATGTCACCTTCTGGTATCAATATAAGGATGTATTTTCTAGGAATACCCACATAATCTATACATTACCAAATTTTTATATGTTCTTATATATCTATCCTCAAAGACTTTCTTAGGTTAGTTTCCCATAATTAATGTATTTTCTAAATATAGTTTCCAAGGTTTTTACTATATTTACTCTAATACCAACTATAGCACTCCGACCATATTTTCCTAACATTGGCGAATTATTTTATTACATTAGCTTGATCACAAGAAATGAAATCCCTAAAGATAGATTATTTTAGTATCCATTGAGACACTAGATAAAAACATAAGTTGTAAATTAAATAATGAAATTAAAAATAACATAGTGTATCCTTTAATCATGTAGGGCCTTTGAGCGGCTACGCTCTCCCATCTCCACGAGCTAGTATTTCCTCCAGCGGCGATTCAGAGTGGGAGGTTCTACACCGCTTCCAGCTTTGTCTCCCCCTCCCCCTTCCCCTCCCTTGAACCACCCTTCCCCCTCCCCACTGCCCTCCTCCGTATCCTCCTCTCTTCCCCTATTTTTCTCTTTCTATTGGTGAACATGGGGGATCTCGCACCACCTCACCTTCCCCTTCCTCCTTGGGTGAAGGATTTCCTTGCTTTGTCCTGCCTTGTTTTCCTCTTTTTCCTTCCCTTTTCACCTACCCTTCTTCCTGAAGATGTTCACTAGTGGGGAATTGTTCGCTTATCACAGACCCTCTTTCTTCCTTTCCCTGAACATTAGTCCTACAGATTGGGTCTCTGTGCGGTTGCTTCTAGAGGCTTGGGATGTCGTTGGTGGTTGAGTTTGAAGTTCTCCTTCTTATCTTCCCTTGTAATGCAACCCATAATGCATGAACCCATCTTGGTTGGCTAGATGCAAGTTTTGGGAGATATTAGGATGGTGCGGGAGGAGTACCAGTGCTGATGTCATAACTTTTTCTTTGCCGGAGTTAGTTTCTTTCTCACATGTTTGGTTTCCCCATCCTTCAGTCACTGTGGAATTTATTCTAATTCTGTCTTCCAATTTTCTTTGGGCTTATTTTTGTTTTTTTGATGTATTTTTCATCTATGGGGTTTTTTTGGTTTGATAATATATTGTGGTTCCGGACAGTGACGAAGCCAGTGATTCATCCTTGACAGTAGTGGCGACTAAAATGTGAGGCCTTGCGATGGAGGCAACGTTCGATGACTATATTTGTTTTAGATATATTAAATATGCAAAGAACTCTGAAGGCTCTACTCATGGGATAATGTTGGAAATGGAGACAATGTTTTGAATGGATAGAGACAACATGATGATTAATCTGATTTGATGATGATGATGATGATGATGCAGATGATGCAGTGGACTTGACATGCTTCCTCCATACGGGTTTCTTAGCCAACCCACATGATTTGCAGGATCTATTGTCAACACGGTGGTTCCTAGAATATGATCCACCTATTTGTTTTTGTTTTTGGGTCTCTGTGTCCCTAAAATTTTACGTTCTAATGTCCTTCCCTCCCACTGTATGGTGTAATTTGGCCGGTTCCGACTCTACCCTCAATGTGGATTTTATAAAAATACCAAAAACAATTATTTGGAGTGAACATGTTGTCCCCTTTAAATACACTCATATCCCTTATATTATCCATATAGGTCAGTCATAATATATTTCTTCACATCCTGGGGAAAAATGAAACAAAATAAACGGTTGAACTAAGATTCCCATTGAGGATAAACAATATAGAAGAAGCTATGAAAAATAATTATAAACTTTTAAGGAAAGATATAAAGTTGAAACTCAAGACTTTTAAAGATAATAATCATCATAATATAGAAAGAGGAAATAAAATAATGTCATTTAAACATATGTGTGGATAATATACTAGTCAAATAATAACATGCAATATCAATAACTAAACTGATAATGATGGAATGCATAATTCCAGACATCATAACCACACCAGCAAGATCTTGTTCTAAGACCATACATAAGCATACCATCAAGGCCTCATGCTAATACACTAGTTTTTATCATTATATCTATTGATGCATCAATGGGGTATAGAGGGCCCCACCCATCACTTACTACGTCCAATGCATTCCTCATTTGAAAATTTTGAAACATAACATAAAAATTCGTATTAGAACTAGTATACAAAATGATAATAACTTGACCATAAAAAATGAATGGTATTAAAAATGAACATCCATAGTCAACCATATCATAAAACCTTAAATACAATATGGAAGATTTTATCATACTAAATCAACCTCAATTAAGCATAAAATCTAACAAAGTATATTGAAATAGATGAAAATAATGTAACACCCCAGGATTTCATAGTACATTATCTCTTTAAAGTAATTTTATAGCTTGCATTACATGCAACACCGAGTTTGAGCGCACCATGACTTACCACACTAGCCATTCAAAAAGCAGTTATTAACAGTATTAACTGAATTTCGAGTTTTATATACTCTATATAATTTTAGAATCCATATTATGTGTTTCTTAGACATAATATATGGAAAAAATTCATTTTTTTAGAAAAAAGAAGTATTTTTCAAAAAATGCAATTTTACCACATTTTTTTGGTGAACCCTTTTTAAATCCAATATTTCAAACATTTATATATTCAAATTAATGACATTAAATCCTTCTTTAGAAGCGGGTCATTAAAATATAGTTTGCATAAATTTTTGGTACTTTTCTAATAACTTTCACATTTTGATGAATAGTGAAAAATACTAAATTTTAACTGAAAAAAACTTTTTTAATAGAAATAATTTATAGTGTTAAATTATGAATTTGAGTGGTTATATGTTATAATTAGATTATATATATATTTTAATATAATTTAGGTCATTGGATGTAAATTCACATTTAAATAGCATATAAACACATGTCATTCTTTGGATATTTTTTACTTCTTAAAAACCCCCTTTCTGGTTATGACAACGAGAATTAATTTTAAATTAATTAATGAAAATTATATGTTTTTAATTTGGTAAAATAGGAAAATTTTTGGATTCATTATATAAAAATTATCTTAGGGTGATTTTTTGGTATTTTTCTAAAAACATTCATTTTTTGATGAATAGGGACAAACACTGTGTTGTTGTTTAAAAAAAACTTTTATTTAAATAATAATAATTATTATTTATATTTATTTTAAAGTTAAAATAGATACATAATACCAATATTACTTAAAATTAATTCATTGGAGTCATTTTATAATAAGATTATATGTATAAAATTTTATTGTGTTTATTTAATGTCTTTTACCACCTTCTATGCATTTTTGCAAATTCACATAAAATGTAATTTTACAGCATCTGTGAATTTTATTTCAAGTAACTTAAAAAAATGGTTGACATTAGTAAGTAAAATTTGGTTCAATAGAATGAAAATAAGTTTTCGTGAATAGCTACTACTGAATTTTATTTACCATGGTTAAAAGTAAATATGGTAATTAAAGACAAAAATGATATTATAATTACCATAACGCATGTCCTAATTCTATTGGATAAGTGTATTTCGACCAAAATAAACCTTAAGAATAAAATATGATCCTTTTGGTCAACTTTTATTAGATTAGGACATTTATTATTATTTTATTTAAAGAAGTGTTAAAAGTATAAAATTCAATCATTAATAACGAAACTATTTTTAATATAGGGTTATTCATAAGATAAATTTAACTATAAATATTCATTAGAACGAAAAAAATATTTCTTAAATTATGGTATATTATTTTTAATTTTTAGACATTAAATAATTAATTTATTGATGACACAATGATGATATAGTAATTACTATATTAATGAATATTTAAAATAATTGATATTATAAATATAAAAATAAATGTTAACTGAGAATTTTGATGCATTACACACATTTTATAGGTTAATATGAAATTTTAGGGTCAATTAAATGTATTTTTTTAAATGAAATAATATATTTATGACTTTCAAAAAAACCAAATACTAAATAGTGTCAAAATGACCTAAATTGGTTTAAAAAAAATACTATATTATTAAAGGATATAATATTACTTCAATCCTGTGGTTTGGCCAAAGGACTTATATAATGATAGATATGTCATTAATGAACCACTTGTGGTTCTTTTGTTAGTTTATAGTATGTTTATTAACCATATAATATAAAAATACAAAGAGGCATGGTAAGTGTTAAACTATTTAACTAAGAGTTAAATTTAAAAGATAAGGTCAATATAGTGACCTAAACATGTCTAAAAACTATTGGTTGAGAATATTTCGACCCATACACACCTTAATCAAGAAATAAATATATTTGGAGCCATGAGAAACTAAAAATGATTTTATAATAAAATAATATTTCATGATTTTTCTAAAGTGACCATCACCTCTCTTATTTAAAGGTACTTCCCCTTCTCATAATTCACCACTTCCAAATCCTTTCGGATTGGCCAAAAACTAGTCAAATATTCTCCCAACTATACTCAATTCAAAATATAGGCCTTAATTTGACAAAAAAGATGACCTAAGGAGCCATTTTTTACAAATAAAAAGGAAGAACCTGAAGAAGATGTTATTATTTCATCACCTCTTTCAAGTTCTCTTCATCTTCCAATTCCTATTTCTTTGTTGTTTCTATAACATAATAATAAATCCAATACCCTATACATACTGTGATGTTATTATAAATATGGTACAATCATATTCATTATTCTATCAATCCTATGAATGACAAAGTCACCATACGTGTGTACGTACGACTTTTCATCTCCACGTTGTGGTGTATTTTGTTATTCGGCACTTCATTATTTTGATGAGTATGATAATGAGAATAATTGATGTAAATAATAAATATAAAATTTTAATGATTCGGTATATATAATATAACATCCAATTACATATGATTTCACCATCAATATAATTATATCATCACACGTGCGTAAGTACGACTTACTGTCTCCACGACGTGATGAGATTCATTTCCATGTTCACCATTTAATGATGATTATAAAAATATATATTATTAATAAGTATGTAATATATGAAATAATAATGCTATTATATATATATATATTTATATATATCATTCAATTACTTCTGTTCAATACGATATGAAGACAGAAATGATGTTCATGTGTATGGACGGACTACCATCTCCATGAACTCTATTTCCATTTCATATATATATATATATCAATTATAAATATTTATATTCTGAATATATACAATTTATAAATTATTTTTTATATTTTTTATGTATTTAAATCATGATCTAAGGGATACAATCAAGAATAACATGTTAAAACACATAATATAAAGGAATCTATTATTATCTGAAATGTTACATTAACGTGAAAATTATTATTAAATGGGTAGTATAATTTAACAAATGAATCATATAAGATATCATAAATATTAATATGGTTCTGGTGTAATTTAATAACATTCTATAGTCATTATATAAGAAGTTAAACATACCCTTGACTAAAGGAAAGTACATGGAAATGGTTAATTCTAAAATCTCATTTTTATCCGAGATAGTTTATGTGTAAGTATTTACTAGGTCATTTTTATCATCCATGTCCATGTTTTATAAAAATGTTTTTAAAATGAATATTTTAAGGATTTTTGGAAATGAACCTTTAGCAATATCATCATTTTAACTGTTTTAATGATTTCTCTTTTTAAATGTTTTTAATTAATATCTACATTTTCCAAATGATTTTAATGATTTATTTATATGGAAAAGAATGTTTTGAAATGATAATTGTTTTCAAAAGGATAAAAGTGGTATGGAACACTTTTATTTAAAAATCTATTTTAAATGACTTCCTTTAAAAATGTTTGATTTTTAAATAATTTCACAAAAAAGGATACTTCTCTTTAAGAGTTTTACTAATCATTTACTACTATGTCAACATCCTTTACTAGATATAATTATTTATTGAGGATTATTTATTATAATAAAATATTCTATATTTTATTGAATGTGTTATGATATGTTTGACTATGTATGTGCTTTTTTTTATACTGTTCATGGTTTATGGTTAAAGTATTAACAATTCACATTCTAGTTTTAATGTGAATGTTTATGATATGTTTCACCATTTTCATATGAGGAATGCATTGTGCTTAGTAAGTGATATGTGGAGCCCACTATAACTCCTTGATACATCATTTGGTCTCGTGAGAAAAACTAGTGTCTTGTCACAAGGACTTGACAAAATATTATTTGTAGTCTTGGCATGAGGTATTGACTATGTGGTTATGATGTCTGACATTATGCATTCTATCATTATGAAATTTTCTATTTATATTACATGTGATTATTCAACTAGTAGAATATCCATGTGAATAAGTAAATGGAATTATTTGATTTATTTTTTCTATATTATGGTGAAGTTTATGTTTAAAAATCTTGCGTTTTATTCTAATAAATTGTCTTAAATGTTTATTATTATTTATGATAGTTTCTGCTATATTTTTATCCTTAAGGAGCATCTGAGCTCACCCCTTTCTTATGTTTTATTTTTCCCAGGTTGTGAAGAATTTTATTATGATTGATATGTAGGGTTGAGCTAGGGGAATAATGGTGTTCTCAAAGAATTTTTTTTTTGTGTTTTATTTTTGAAATTGTAATGTAACATTCATATATGTAATATATTTTTCAAGAATGCTAAACTGATCGGTCCTTTGGGACTTGATTCCTTTTAATCATGCCAATATATTAAAATAATGCACTGAATCTAGGTAACTAGGGTCGAGGGAATATATTTGGTATATAAGGAAGTTTAACAACAACCTTAAAAATAGATTTAGACAAACTATGATTTTGAATAATTACACTAAGTTATACTTTGACGATTAATATAGAAGAACTTCCTAGAATTTTGGCAATGTAGTGATTTTGTGAATTTTAAAATAAATACATCCTTGTCTAGATATGAGTAGGTATAGGTGGCTCTAACACAGATATATCAAGGGGTAAAACCTGAAAAAACTTCTTTGTTCTAGACTCGAATGGGAATTAGTGCACGACAATGGGCCTTTCTGCACTCTCGGTTATGCCACTCTTGGGGGATATGTTTATGATAATTAACATATTCATTAAAAACAATTATGAAGAATTTATGAGTAAATCTGTTAGTAAAGATACCATTTTTATGATTATGATACTATATATGTGAAAATATTCAGTTAATGTTGATATTTTTTCTAGTTTTTGGATTATACATTATGATATGATCTTACCTAGTGTATTTCATCATTTAGAAATGATGCCAATTATGAAGAATGAGAGATCTAGCAATACGTATGATTCAAAGAGTAATAAGGGTCATATCATTCATGGTCTTAAGGAAAAAGTTAGTGGAGAAATAGTCTCCCACATATTCTAATCATATAAATAAATAATATCATTTGTTAATAAGATAAGTAATGAATTTTTTTAGTCATATGGATTTGAAAATACAGAAGAGAAGAAGAGGATGTCAGAGAAAAAGATGGATAAAGGGAATATGGGAAAGAAGGATTTTCTCATATGTGATAACTATGGAATGAATCACCTTGGTAAATGATTGAAGGGATTCAGAGTTTGTTATAAGTGTGAAAAAAATAAAACCAAGTACGTGATTGTAAGGGTAAGAAAAAGGTCTCAAATGTACAATGCTTCATCTGCAAAAAGTTGGGACACTAAATGAATCAACGACCAAATAATCAGAGTATACCACAAATGATGTTGTTGGATAATAATCAAGTTATGATACTACCATAGATAATGAGGAATGACTATTGTTCTTATGTTTATATTCAATAATCATGTCATTTGAGTGTCGTATCAATGATGTATTGGTTATAAGAATTATGAAGTATATAAGGATTGTATTGCAGTACTATTTCATTAAGGATTTGATATTTTATAGTACAAAGTAATGTGACACAGTTTCAAGTTAAACATTTTGGAAAATATTTAGTTGAGATAAAGATAAAACAATTATATGACCCTGATACTAAAGTAGTGATTTTGGAATAGGAGATAATTGAGTTGGATAATGTATATTGGTTATTATTAAAATCCTTGGAACTGAGTAATGGTTTGTTTATTCCATCATTGTTGTATTATTCAAAATTTTGAGATTTAAGGAGTATATCCAGTATTATGTAAGGAAAAAGGGAGAATGAATGTATTCAATAATGTTTTATGGTAATTCTAGGTGATACCATGTTTTAATATAATATATGACAAAGGTATTCACATGTTATTATGTCACAAAAAGAAATCATCATTATGTTTACCTTCCTTATAAATTTTGGATAGTGAGTTTGGACAGAAGTATTTTGGATAATTCTAAAGGTTTGAATAAATTTAGTTTTACATTGGATATTGTTGTTAATGATAAATCATTTCTCAAGATTATTTTTTGATTGTTATAAAAAGGACAACCTGAAGGTCGGGTGACAACCCATTGCGTCTGACAAGGCCATGAGACTTGGACCCGCAACCAAAGGGCGACAAAGGTGCATCACCTACCACTAGCCTACATGATGTCCTAGATTGTATAATGTTGATTTTTAAAAGGTATTACAGGTGAATTATAAATTTTTTTGGAACCCTACACAATTATTATAAATAGAATATTTTTGAGTTATATTATCTTTTGGGAGTAAAAGATGAGTTTGTGGTAGAAATTAGTTAAAGGATAGAACTCTACTTGTCATGTATTTTTTTCTTATTCTATGAAGAAATTAATACTTAAATTTTATGGAAAGAATATTAAAACCATAAAGGTGTTGTTCTAATACCTTATGTTTTTATGAACCATTAAAATTTTAAGTAATCATAGATTTATGGATTTAAGGCCCTCAATTTCCTTTTTATTGTTCGCTTGTTTGTGATTTATGACCTCAATCACTCCCTATAAATATTTAAATTTTCCTCTAATTATGTGTCTCAAATTTTCACCAATGTTCTCATATTTGAAATCCTAATTTGGTGGTGACTTTTTCATTTCCCTTTTTCTCTAATTAATAATAAATTATATTATCCCAAATCCCGTTTTGGGTTTTCCACAAAGGTATTTTATATTTTTAACATTTTACATTCGAAGAAAAATTTTCAATTGTGAGGGAGTAATTTATTTAAGGATGGTTAAATGTAACACCCCATGATTTCATAATACATTATCTCATTAAAGTAATTCAATTGCTTGCGCTACACGTAACGCCGAGTTCAAGCGAACCACGACTTACCAAACTAGCCATTCGAAAAAAAGATTTGAATAGTATTAACTAAATTTTGAATATTATAAACTCAATATAATTTTAGAATCCATATTATGTGTTTCTTATACATAATATAAGAACAAATTCATTTTTTATATAAAAGAAGTATTTTTAAAAAAATGCAATTTTAGCACTTTTTAATGGAGAACCCTTTTTAAATCCAATATTTGACACATTTATATATTCAATTTAATTTAATTAAATAATTATTTAGTAGCAGGACATAAAAATTCAGTGTGGATAAAAGTTTAGTACTTTTCTAATAACTTTCATATTTTGATGAATAGTGAAAAATATAAAATTTTAATTGAATGAAACGCTTTTAATAGAAATAATTTATATTGTTAAATTATGAATTTGAGTGATTCTAAATTATAATTAGATTATATTTTTATCATTTAATAAAATTTAGGTCATTGGATGTAAATTCATATTTAAATTGTACATAAAAACATGTCAATCTTTTGATAGTTTTTACTTCTTAAAAACCCGCTTTCGGGTTTTGACAATGAGAATTAATAGTAAATTAATTAATGCAACTAATTTGTTTTGAATTTGGTAAAATAGAAAATATTTTTGTATTTAGAATATCAAAATTAGATTAGGGTGATTTTTTAGTTATTTTTCAAAAAACATTACATTTCAGATGAATAATGAAAAACACTGTGTTATTATTTAAAACCGACATTTATTTAAATAATTATTGTTATTATTTCAATTTATTTTAAATTAAAAATATATACATAATACCTATATTACTTCAATGTAATTCATTGGAGTCATTTTATAATAATAATAGATGTATAAAATTTTATTTAATTTTTTAACATCTTTTACCAACCTTCTAGGAACTTTTTCAAATTTGCATAAAAAATAATTTTACCATGCACCATCCCGGCCTCAGTCAGTTATGTAATTTTTTTACTTTATTACTGTCTAGTTAATTAATAGACTAGGGGCGTGCACCTGCGCACCTCACTACGGGTCCTGGGCAGGTTTTTATTTTATTTAAATAATTGCAGACGTTTCGTGAAAAATGTCACGTTTTGCATTGGCCCGGTGTTCAGGTTTTACATAATTAATTATTTATTTGAAAAGAGTAATAAGATATTTAAATAATATTTAAAAGAAAGAAAAAAAAAGAAAAAAAGAAAATATTAAATAAAATAAAGTGGGGGTTACGGGAAAAATGAAAATAATAAAAATGGGGGATTCCTGTTTTTAATTATTTTAATTATTTTCCTTTCCATTATTTTATTTTATTTAATATTTTTATTTTATTTAATTTTTCATTATCTTTTATTTTTCTTTCCTTTTATTTTTATTTCTTTTCACTCTTATTTTTTTCCTCCCTTATTTCCCTCTCCCACTCATCACGCCGCACCCCTCAATCCCGCCACACCAACTAGCAGCCCCTTCAGAAGGCCGCTACTCCGTCTGACGTTATATTCCTTTCATCGTTATAAGTGCAGTAAACCATAGGGAATTACTAACATTGCACAAGTGTAATCATTCGATTTCATTGAGTATTCTGCCCGGAGTTCGTCGCGGAAGAATCTTACCCTATTTCGTAGTTTTTCTAAAATCCTTCGTTTTCTTCAGTTTTAGGTCAACTAGAAGCCTACCAAGGATCTTAGAGTCACATCTGACTACAAGGTATGGTTCTTAATAGCATTATCTCTGTTTCATTGTGATTTATAAAAAAATGCACCGTTGTGTCGTTAGTCGGTGCCTACCAGATTTGTGCAATTTTACCCATTTTAATTAATTTAACGATTTTGTTTAATTATTGCAGCCTTAATCATCTTAAATTAATTTATTTGAATGGTTACAACAAGATCAGACACCCCTTTGGGTGTGCCGACATATTCGACATATTTTTCTGTTAGCCGGGTTATTAATTTAATTAGTTGCGGTTATTATACAACCCCTTTTTATTGTTTAAAAATTAAATAAATAGTTGTTTGAATTATTGTAACAATGTTGGACACCCCTTTGGGCGTGCTGACATGATTGGTGTATTCTTCCATTAGCTTTAACACCCCAGAATGATAAATGGTTAAATGACCAAATGATATGACTCATGTCAACAAGGTGAACCTTCCTTTTGAGGAGCCTGTTTGATTAGAACTCCACAGTTAAGCATGCTCGGCCTTGACTAGTTATTAGGATTGATGACCTTTGGGGAAGTTTCCTAGGGTGTGTGTGAGTGAGGTAGAAACACACTAGAAACGACAAGTGTTGGATTTTGGGGACTGTCATTAGTCAGATGACCCATTTGGGCACGTGGGTGGGACCCAGGGTGGGGACCACGTGTCTGTGGGTCAACTGGTGTTACCTAGAAGGCTATGAACTGATGACTATGTTAAAGTGGGGTGTCTGTGCTGTCACCGTAACCTAGTTGTCACAATTGGTATTAGAGGATTCGGTTCTACCTTAGAACTTAGGACTCTAATCTTTTCTGTGAAGCAATAGTGTTATGTGTAGTGAGGGTGGTTTTCAGTTCAGAGAGTCTAGTGTTGGTGTGGCGGTTGACATATCCATACAGCAGGACACAGATTTCTGATTTCTGGCTCAGTGCACGAAAAAATTGATTGCGTGTGTGTTTTCAAAAGTTTTCTTTAAGTCAGCTCACCAGGTTAGCTCAACAGGTATAACTTTTAACCGTAGCGCACCTGTTTCTTTTCAGGATACCTCCACACAGACATCCATTTAGAGTTCCAAGAGTTGTATGCACTGATAGCCCGACGAGCGGCGATGCTTGGGTGCAGGGCCCTCTTCCAGTAGAGGCACCAGCGGAGGCACCGACGGTACCATTACCTGTTGGGACACTGATGCCACCATCCCCATCAGTAGAGAGTGCACTCAAGTTGACCGCATTTTAGGAGTTCCAGCACTATAGTCCACCCAGGTTTAGGGGAGAGATGGACCCACAGGTGGATGAGTATTGGATGGAGGTCATTGTGAAAGTCTTCAGACCCATAGGGACACCAACCAATCTCATGGTGAACCTTGTCTCCAGCCTTCTACAGGAAACAACAAGAAGATGGTGGAACTTTATGCTCCAAGTTCACTATGAGGTGATGCTTCTCCAGACAAACTTCGAGATCCTTTTTTGTCTAGAGTTTGTTCTAGATACTCTTCGTACAATGTCCATATAGGAGCTACTTCATCTGTAGTAGGGTAGCATGATTATAGCTCAGTAGTCAGTGCGGTTCATTGACCTCTCACGATACTCAACAGATATAGTGTGAGACCTATTCTTCAGGGCCTAGACCTTCGAGAAGGGACTCAGGTGAGATATCAGGGATTCGGTGATCTCACTTAGCATCTCGACACATGCGGTGTGTTAGAGAGAGCCCTCTTGGCAGAGAGTTTTATCGCTGAGCAGTCACCAGCAGCGAGACCCACTACTAGTCATCACGTAGTGGTGTCTTCTATAGTTGGGAGCTGATAGACATCACAAAGGTCTAATAGGACCATAAATACAGGTGGTCGACCACATGACTCATGATCGATTGTGCGAGGCACCAGAAGCAGAGACAGACATGCCAGGAGTGGGTAGTGTTTCACATGCGGCGGGCAGGGTCACATGGCTCGTGACTGTCTGACCCGCCGTTCGGATGATCATTAGATGGTCGAAGAATCAACCAAATAGAGACAGATATTTGATCGAGGAGGTCCTCAGGGAGAAAGATGGTATGGAAGAGCAGTTGGTCGTGTAGCTGGCGATGGGCGACGATTAGAGATATTATTGCCACCACCACTAAGAGGTCTACCCCGACCGTAGGGAGTAGGTGGACAGGGGAGAGCTCAGCTTCAGGTAGCTGAGGCTTACGATGACGGCGCTCCAAAGATGTTACAAGGTATGGTCTGTGTCTACTCCACCATAGATTTAGTACTTAGAGACATAGGTGACAATCATTATTTTATTTCCACTTCTCTCGTTCGTAGATCAGAGATTCCGACAGAGCCATTTGTTCAATCTTTATGGCTAGAGACTTCTATTGGAGCAGATTCGACGATTAAACACTGGTTCCGGTAGTGTGACCTTACTCTAAGAGGCAAGAGCATTGGATGTGATCTCTTAGTTGCGGCGTAGAGGCCTTCTGATGTCATCTTGGGCATGGACAAGTTATCTACTTTCCAAGAAAATATTGAATATATTTGGCGCAAATTGCGGTGTGTCCACACGGATGAGACTAGGTTTACCTTCACCAGCAAGAAGGGATCCTATGCAACATAAGATGGACTTACCCAGAGGAGAGTGCAGTAGATCACTAATCATTTGGCTGGCCTTACCCTCAGAGATGTTGATGTGGAGAGTCCGAGTTATCTTATAGTGGTGGTCCAGTACAAATATTTCTTCCCAGATGATGTTCTGCATCTACCTCCACACAGAGAGGTGGACTTTTACATTGATTTGTACCCTAATATGACATCGATATCTACACCATCATATCAGATGGTTGTCACAGAGCTTCGTGAGCTGCGAGTACAGCTAGAGGACTTGCAGGGGAAGGGGTTCATTCGGCCCAGGGTTTCTCCTTGGGCACCCCCGATTCTATTTGCCAAGAAGGTGGATGGGAGCTTGAGACTTTCTGTCAGATATAGGATCCTGAATCAGCTGACTTTGAAGAAAAAGTACCCACTCCCGTGGATTGGTGACCTATTTGATCAGCTGAAGGGAGAATGGTGGTTCTCGAAGATAGACCTCAGATCAGGCTATCACCAACTCAGAGTATGAGAATAGGATGTGTAGAAGACAACTTTCAGATGTCGTTATGGCCAGTAAGAGTTCTTGGTTATTATATTCGGTGTAACCAATGCTCTAGTAGTCTTCATGGGGCTCATGAACATGATCTTTATGCCATATCATGATTGCTTAGTAGTAGTCTTCATCAATGACATTTTGATCTAGTCGACTACTGAGAGGGAACATGCCTATCATTTGTAGGTAATAATGGAATCACTCTGAGAGAACCAACTCTATGGTAAGCTCTTGAAGTTCTAGTTCTGGATCCGAGAGGTTGAATTCCTAGGACATGTCATATCAGAGGCTGGAGTTGCAGTGGATCGAGTGAAGATTGAGGTGGTACTTCCTTGGGAGCCACCTAGGAGTGTGACGAAGGTACATAGTTTCTTGGGTTCGGCTGGATACTACTGGAGGTTTGTAACAGACTTCCCTATAGTTGTATAACCACTATCATCCTTGATGAATAAGGGGAAACCCTTCGTTTGGTCAGAGAAATGTCCGTAGAGCTTTCAGGAGCTGAGGTAGAGGCTGACTAGTGCCCCCATCTTGGGGCTTCTAGAGGTAGGGGTAGGGTACATAGTCTACTATGATACATCTAGGACCAGAATTTGATGTTTCCTGATGTAGGAGAGAGAAGTGATCTCATATGGTTCTCGACAACTGAGACAACATGAGAAAAACTACGCTACCCATGAACTAGAGTTAGCAGCAGTGGTCTTCGCCTTTATGATGTTGCAACAATATCTGATGGCTGAACTCTTTATAGTGTACTCTGATCACAAGAGTCTCAAGTATATCTTCTCCGAGAAGGACCGAAACCCGAGACATTGATGTTGTAATGAGTTCCTCCAAGACTACGACTTCAAGATATTCTATACACCTGGGAAGGGGAAGGTTGTTGCAGATGCACTTAGCAGAAGGTCTGGTATACAGCTGCTAGGAAAGGCAACTGAGGAGCTGGACACTTTGCAGATATCCTTTGTCGATAGATATGGAGAAAACTTATTTCAATCTCTTACTGTCACTCCCCCAGTTCTTCAGCGAGTCAGGGAGGTGCATCGTGAGGACGCTGACTGTGAGGCTCGACGTGCTCAGATATCCACAAGGTAGGCACCTAATTTATTTTCTAAAGGTGGGGAGCACTTTATCCTCTTCAAAGGATGTACCATGGTAATAGAGTCACTTCAGGAGGATATTTTGAGGGATTTCCACACATCTCCTCTTGCGGAACATCCAAGAGTGAAGAAGACGTACCAGGATCTCCGACAATAGTAGTGGTGGCCGAAAATGAAGAAAGAAATAAAAGAGTTTGTCTCTTAGTGCCTCACTTGTCTACAAGTGAAGGCGGAACATCAGGTACCAGCAGGCTTGGTTCATCCTTTAGAGGTCCCATAGTGGATGTGGGATGGGATATCCACGGACTTTGTGATAGGAATTCCACGTACATCCAGGGGACATGACTCAATTTGGGTGATCATCGACCGACTCACCAAGTCGGCCCACTTCCTACTAATCAAAGAATAGGGTTCAGTAGAGAGCTTGTGACGCCTCTATGTGAAGGATATTGTGCGGCTACATGGATTACATTCAATGATTGTCTCTGATCGTGACACACATTTTACTTCCCGGCTATGGAAGGGATTGTAGGAGGCTTTCAGGACACAACTTTGTTTGAGCACTGCCTTCCATCCTCATACGAATGGTCAGACCAAGCAGACCATTCATACCCTCGAGGACATGATGTGTGCCTGTGTCCTCGAATTTATTCATAACTAGGAGGATCACATGCCTTTGGTGGAGTTTTCATACAACAACATCTATCACTCCACCATTGGTATGACACCTTTTGAGGAGTTGTACGGGAGACCTTCCATATCACCGTTGTGCTGGACTAACCCAGGGGAGCCAGCACTAGTGGGACCAGGGATGGTACATGATACCATAGAGAATGTGCAGATCATCCAGGATCAGATGAAGATTACACAGAGCAGGCAAAAGTCTTATGCTGACAGGAGACAGAGACCTCTAGAGTTCGAGGATGGCGACCATCTCTTTCTATGGTTCTCAACCCAAAGTGGTCCACAAAGATTTGGCTGAGGCTACAAGTTATCTCTGATGTTCATCGGTCATTTTCAGGTCCTCATCAAAGTTGGAGAGGTGGCATACCTCTTAGATCTTCCACCTCAGTTGCACAGGGTGCATGACCTCTTCCACATGTCCCAGCTGAGGAGATACGTGCATGACCCTTTTCACATCATCGAACATGGCGCGCTGGACATCAACGATGGGGAGACTATTACAGAGGTTCTAGTACTGATTGAGGATCAATAAGAGTGGGTATTTCATGGACGTTCGATACCTCTGGTACGCATTTGTTGGAAGCACATGAACTTCCAGGATAGCACATGAGAGCGGTAGGCTCAAATGCGTGCTTAGGACCCCCACTTGTTTACCTAGTTTGAGTTGTGGCTTATGGGGACGTATATCCATTAGGTGGGGAGAATTAAAAGACCCAGAATGCCCATGTAATTTTTTTTAAATAAATGTGAATTTTACGAGTTCGCGAATATTGACAGCACGTGATTCCGAGGCCTGGAGCGCCTAGAATTAATTTCTGAACTTTTTTTAGGGTACCTTCAGTAAACGTGTGAGTGAGTTTTTCTAACTTTTGAATCGGTGCTCAGATTTGAAATATGAGCGCACCGTTGAACTCGTTGGGCTAGTATTCGGTGAAGGAGACTTTCACTTCGATGACAGATGGTCGAGGGTAAAAGTTAGTTTTTGGTTTTTTGTGTAAGAATAAAATAACAATAAAAGAGTGAGACATTTTTATTTTTATTTGCAACACCCATGTGGGTGTTGGGAGGTGGGGTCCACTAGAACTAAACCTTTTCTTCAATTTTAATTGTAGTGGGGACCACCCGAGTTTTCAATAACCTCCCAAATTGAATTTAGGGGTGGGGACCACCCAAACCCTATTTATGGGGGAGAAGAAACCACTCAATCCCCCTCTTTAATGTGGAGAAGCCTCTTGAGATTCCTCCACTTTAATTATTCCAACCCACCTTAATTAAATGTTCGAACCTAGGTGTTTAATTATGATATTTTAAATTTGTTCCAACGATTAAAGTTGGGGGAAACGCATCAGTTGGCCATTTTATTTTTGGTGGAGCCTTGGGAGAAAGTCTCTCCAATGAAGAAATATTTCTTTGAACAAGGAATGTGTTCATCCAATGAAGAACACCGATAAAGAACGCCAGCCCCGACTTTGACCTTCTTCATCGAGACTTCCTCCAATATAGGACTTCTTCGACTATGATGAACCGATGCAGAAATCGATGATCGAGGAAAATGTGGAAGACACTGATGTCCGTCTTTTTCCCAATGATTCTTCTTCCTCCTCCTGACTCTGTCGACATATCAACCCTATTTAGGGGTTTAATGCTATTTTTTATCACTTTCTAGGTACTCCCTTCTTCTCTTGTGCGGGATTGGGAATGATTAAATTATAGAAGATCATGGTTGACGTTCTTTGCTTCGTTCTTGTGAACTGTATGCTAACACTCTAAATATAGAGAGTGAGGGCCAAAATAACATTGACCGAACCCCCTCAACTATTCCTCTTTGTGGTGTTCTTTCAAAATAAGGAAGGAGATGAAGGCGACGAAGGCAACGACACCACCACCTGCAGTCACCGCGACCCGTGCCGCCCACGTGGAGCTCCGGGCTCCCAGAAGAACCGGCCCCGTGCCCGCCGGCTGCGCCACCCTGGCCACGCCACCAGCCGGCCGTGTCTCCCGCCGGCCGCGCCACCCCGACCATTCCACCCGTTGGCCGAGCCTCCCTGGTCGTTCCGCCTGACGGTCGAACCCCCCACCAGCTAATCCACTCACCGGCCGAGCCTCCCGCCGGCCGCGCCACCCTTGTCATGTCGTCCGCCGGCCGAGCTTCCCCAGCTCATGCTACCTTCCGACCTCCCGAAATGGCCTGCTCCTTTTATAGAAACCCAACCAAATAGGCCCGTTCCCCTCGGGGCTCCCCGGCCGAACGGGCCCGCGCCCCTCGTGGTGCCCCGGCCGAACAGGCTCGCGCCCCTCGTCGCCCCCAGCCAAACTGGCCCCTTGATTTCCTGGAACCCCCGTGGCTGAGCTGCCTCAAGGCACCCATGGGTTCCATATCCCCTCATGGCCCTTTCAGCCTACTGGTCCTCCCAACAGACCGGGTCGGTCCGACCAAGTCGGACAGGGCCCGTGTCCGCTATGCCCTTTTACATTCTTTTCGAAATATCTTTGGCATCAGAAGTCCATTTGACGAACCGTCAGTGACAATAGAAATCTTGAAGAGAGTTGGTAAATTTGAGTATACTTCACTGAAGTTTTATTTTGTGATGAGAAACATTCAGGTTGGATCGAGCACGAATCCAGTCGGGCCCCCGGGACTAAATGACTAATAACTCACAGACCGGGCGTCTGATTGACGCACTGTCTGTTATGTTGAGACCCCTGTGACGTAGAGAACATTTGTGATACTTCCATGTGGGAATTCATGACAGTTGCAGTATCGAAAAGTAGCTTTTGGAGGAGATACTCCTAGAGACGAGCGAGAATAGTACGAAGACCTAGTAGCTGGATGAGACCTGATGACTGCTAACCATTTTGACTCGAAGTGAATTTACTAGCCCAGTGGGGATCTCCTTGGTTCAAAGAATACCCACAGTTGGGAGTTCCTTGGTGTCGCAGAAGACCCACGGTACTCGACCTGAGGAGTATCTCAGTAGGCTACGAGGGGGAGCATGCTTTGTGAGGTGGGAGACCCACGGTGGGGAGTGCGCTTGGTGATGCGATAGATCCATGGTAATCGACAGGTGGAGTACCTCATCAGTCTAAGGATAGTGGTAACTATGCTTGGTGTCACGAGAGGTCCACTGTACTCAATAGAGGATGAGTTCTCTAGCTTCCGAGGTTTTGACAATGTGACTGGGGATGTAACTTGATACTACCACTAGAATAGAATCCTGGTTGAGTTGAGTTAGTTTTTCTGTGTTTTCTGCATGATTGAGATGAATCACTTCATAACTTAGGTATATGTATGGGAATATACCTATGCAAGGTTATTTGTTGATTTCATACTTTTTGGTTTATCCTTGTTGGATTTTATGAGACCTTGAGGGTCTCGAGGTCCCTATTGAGTATTGTTATACTCACCCCTGCACGAGATATGCCCACACCTTGTTGTGTTGGTTGTATATGAAAGATAGTGCTGAATGAGCCTGAGAGTACCAGGACTGGATGGTGCCCGGAGGTGGACCATATGGCAAGTCAGTACGTGGATGAGACGGACGGACGCAGAATGCTGAAGAGCCTATCTGTACCTACACTTCAGGTAGGAATACTAGAGGACGACCAAATAGGTTCTTTTATTTATTTTACGTTAGTTTTATTGTTTGTAGTTGTACTTGTACCTTTAATTTTGGGCTTGTACTCATCCCCCTTCTAATTTTAGCACTATTTTGGTTATACAGTTTAATCGTGTACGTATCTTGTTGCATGTGTTTATAGGTTATAAAGGCAATGACTTCCCAGTTTTAGGGAATTATTCCTTTGGTTCTAGTTTCCATCCCCGGGCCTATGGAAGGCAGGCTTGGGTTAGTCACGGCACGGGCCCTGGGGGATGGGTCATGACATTAGCTGAGTTTATTGTTTGATTAATTTCATGTGTTGCGAAGTATCTTTTTATAGTAATTAAATTTAATAAATAGATTCTTTGAACATGAACTCGAATTGTTGGATCATTGGAACTTGTAATTCTGAACGTATTATTATTTAAATATGCATTATCCTCTGAGGTTGATATGATATGTATATTTCCTTGAAATTTGTTATGCTATAATGTAAGATTTATTCCTTGTGATGCGGGTGCATCAGGTTAGTTTTTAAGCTACGACTTTATATGCAGAATATGTCATATCTACTGCTGTGAAATCAATAATTCAATTTAGGGAGAGGAAAGGGGGCGGGCCCCATATTATAGGCCATGCTTAGATCCTCTGTTCCTAATGGGTTACCTCTATACGACTGGGGGTGGTTTTGTTGGATTTTCCTGACTGAGACTTCTCCATATATTATAATACTTTAGAGTGATACTGGCTCCAAAAGGGCCCTTTGGGATTGATCTATTGGCAATGTAGATAATCCAGCCTCAGATGACACTCAAGTCCTTTTTGCGATATCAGGACGAACTCAGGGAAAATCCATGCATCAGGTAATACATGTTCTTTTGAAATATTTCCTTGGACGGGCTCAATGGCATTTGATAAATTGACGAATGTTTGATATCAATAACTTTGGGACGAGCTCAGACTCCAAATATCAACATGAACCTTAATAAATGATGCAATTAAGGGTTGATATTACTACCATTTGAGTTTTTATAGGAATTGAGATATCCTTCTTATATGTGTTAGTACACCTGGTTGACACTTGACTTAAACCCCTAGTCAAATCACAAGCTTGGGGTATACCTCTTTATTGTGTACCCTTCTTTCTGGGTTTTATACATATATACATGTTCATGAATTTAGCTGACAGGTTCCCTTTCAGACTACCAGCTTAGGCTGAAGCAGGTGACTAGGCATGGGTTCCATTTGGAACCCAAGACGGATTATTTGTTTCATTGCATTTAAATTAATTATCTGGGATTTTTAAGTAATGGAACACTTCATTTTTATTATTGTACGAAATGGAAAGGTTTAGACACTATGGGTTTCAGCCTACTGGGATTTCATCTCACACCCTGCTCGGGCATCATGGACACCCTAGTATATTACATGCTCACATATATTGACAAAGGGAAGCGTGCTTCTTCAGATGCTCGATTGTTCGTTACTACTTAGGATGGAGACTAGGGAAGAGGACCGGGCCTTGCTCGTGATGCAGTTGCTGCTTGTGTCTTTTCTTTTAGTTGGATGTGTGGTCAAGTTCTGTTTTCTGATATTTCAGTTTAGACCCGTATTATGGCATGAAATCCTTTTGTGAGCTTCCCCACTTAGTTATTATTTTTCAGTTGGATTATTTACATTGCTTCTATTTCAGTTTATTTATTCACATGATTATTATACTTATTATTTGTTGTTGTTTACTTCCGCTGTGATATTATCTGTTACCTATGATGGAATAGTCTCCCCCATAGATACAAAAAGGGCCATCACTACTAGTCGGTAGCCTCTGAGATTTGGGGGGATGCGCTTGAGGTTATGTGATGCACTGGTCTAGCCATCGCCTTAGAGGTGAGCTGGGTCAGGATGTTAAAAAGTGGTATCAAAGGTGGGTTTTCCTTTTGTCTTACTATTTGGGTTTGACAGGAGACTGGGATATATGGATTTGCGATGTACTCTGTGCTTAGACATAGCTTACCCATGTATAGGGGAAAACTCAAATTCCTGGGTTGGGATTGTAGTTATAGATTATGCCAGTTACTGTTGATATGATTTCACCGTTGGGTGACCCACTTGTATTGGATTGTTATTTTGTTGGTGTTGTTGAGATAATGGGTTTACCATCACAACCCTATTATACAAGGGAAATACATTCCATGCATCATAATAGGCACTATTGGATTTAAATACCAGGCATATTCCCATGGAGTATCTACTTTCAGTATTCATTTTCCTGTTTGTATGTGAGTGCTATTGTGCCTTGTGGTAAAATTTTGAATTTCTGGTTTATTGAATATTATGTTGTGATAACCTATTAGATGTTAGCCTGACATAACCGAGGAGTGGACTGTATAACTTGTTTAGTAATCCTTTTTACCTATCTCATCCATATCAAAACACAACTCTTGAGGTGGGTTGTCTGTTGTTTAGTTCTTAGAGGTAGTCTATGTACCTAACTTCTTTTGCGCCTTACTTGTTTTCTCACCTTCTATACTCCTTTTATAAGGGTGTGTTTGGATTTCATAGGCATATGATGCCACGACGTCTTCATGTTGTTTATCAGGAGAGTGTGAGTGAGTGCATTCCAGAAATGGTGGGTCCTGAACCACCAGTGGTTCCTCTCATAGAGCCTCTTATGGTACTACCTCCTATTGATCTTCCGAGGGACCCTGATGCTCTGTTAAGGGATAGTCTCCTTATGTTTATACAGTCAGTTCAGAATATCCCCAGACCTTCCTCGTCAATGGCAGACCCTACGCGGGACTTTCTGCAGTAGCACCCACCCAACTTCTCAAGGAGTGGCGACCCTCATGATATAGAATCATGGATAGAAGCTGTACGTTCTATCTTCGACCACCTTGAGACACCTCTAGAGTGAAGGGTCAAGATTTTAGTCTATTTTCTTCTTGAAATTTCCAAATGCTAGTGGTACGTTGTGTCTCAGGCTGAGAAGTCCAGTGACATGGCTTGGGACGATTTCCAAGCATCCTTCTACAATCACTTTTTTCTTCAGACTCTGAGGTATGATTGTGCGTGGGAGTTCCAAGATCTTAAATAGGGCTCTATGACTATGTTAGATTATTTTACTCATTTATTAGAACATCAGCATTTTCCCCATCTCTGACTGGTGATGCGTAGACTACTGTGAGGCATTTTGAGGATGGACATAAGTAAATTTTCTTCTCTTAGGTGAACACCTTCCATTTGACCACTGTTACATAGTTCATGAATCAAGTTCTGATCTCATAGAGAAATTTCAGGGAAGCTAAACCAATGATTCTGAGACTTAGTGATGGCTCATCTGGCAGTAAGAAACACCGTTTTGAAAGTTCATGTGAGGGAAATCCAATCCAAACAACATGTCTTGATAGCTCTGTCACTTGTTATCAGTGCAGTAAGTATGGTCACAAGAAGCCGCAGTGCACGTGGGATCTGAAGGAGTGCCGAGCTTGTAGCAGGATGGGTCACCTTAAACATTTCTACTATTCTTTCTCTTCATCCTCCATTGGTAGGGGATCCGCACATGCACCTCCATCAGGTATGGGATCTATGACTCGAAAGCAGGCGGGATGTTATTTTGCCACCGGTCGATTAGGCCGAGGTAATGGTGGAGGTTGTGGTCGAGGAAATCAAGTTATAGACTGTTAGCATGAGTAGAGAGGACCTGCTCAGGTCAACCAGGAAGCGTATCAGGGTCGTGGTTCAGTTCCCATGTACATAGTGCAATCAACATCAGAGGAGTAGAGTATAGAACCATCTACAGTGAGAGGTACTATCCTAGTAGCCTCTAAATTAGTTTCTTCTATTTTTGATACCAGTGCATCACACTCTTTTATATCTGCTGATGTTGATGAGAGTCATGGTTTTCCAACTAAGTATCACTACGACGTCATGTATCTCAACACTCCACTTAGGGTCAAGATAGAGGGAATACACAAGTGCCATGAGTTCCACTTGATATAAGAGGGTACAATTTTATTTTCCAATTATACATCCTCTTTATGAACTGGATTTCTCTTTATCATGCCCAAGTGGATTGATATTTTCATCAGGTGTCCTTTACATCCCCTAAGGGTGACACATATCTTCACAAAGTAGAATGTGATATGCAGGCAGACTGGGCTAATCCTAAATATGTATGGTTTTCCAGAGTGACCGCTCAGTTGGCAAGTCTCTTCATGAACAATCAGGGAACACAACTAGTTGAATTCCCTCCAGTGGTGGAGCTTTTTAGGGGTGTATTCACAGATTATTTCTCTAGATTACCTCTTATGAGAGACATGGATTTCACTATTGAGCTCATGATATGTGCTACACCAGTGTCTATTACTCCTATCATATTGAACCAACAGAGCTACAGGAACTCAAAAAGAATCTTGAAGACATCGAGGATAAGAATTTCATCAGACCTAGCACATCACCATGGGGTTCACCGGTCCTTTTTTCCAAGAAGGAAGAAGATACCCTATGGTTATTCTTGGATTATCGTCAACTGAACTAGATCATGGTAATGAATCGATATCCATTGCCTTGTATAAATGATCTCTTTGACCGGATCCTAGGAGAAACTGTTTTCTCCAAGATTTATGTGAGGTTGGGATATCACCAGGTGCATGTGAGACCATCTAACATACCATGTACAACATTCTGAAGAAGATATGGCTTGTACAAGTAGCTGGTTATGCCATTTAGCCTAAAAAATGTGCTGATAGTATTCATGGCTCTGATGAACCGAGTTTTTCATCTTTATCTTGATTCCTTTGTGGTAGTCATCATGGATGACATCTTAGTGTATTCACCATCTAGACATGATCATGAAACCCATCTTGAGATCATGCTTAGTACACTGAGAGAGAACCAACTATACACTAAGTTTAGTAAATTCCTCTTTTGGATTGATAAAAGAAAACTTCTTGGGTCATATTATATATTAAGCGGGGGGTATCAGTTGACCTAGAAAAAGTGAGCATCATGGTTTCATGGGAGTATCCCAAGAGTGTCTTCGACACCTGTAGTTTCTTGGGACTCGCTGGCTATTACATGCGATTCATCCAGGATTTCTCCCCCTTAGCAGCACCTCTTATGGATCTGACTAAGAAAGGTGTGTAGTTCATCTGATCAGAAGCTTGTGAAAAGACTTTTCATGAATTGAAAGGAAGAATAACCTCAAACCCATTCCTGATTCTTCTTGAACCTGGTAAGAGATATACAGTTTATTGTGATGCATCCTGAATTGGACTGGGTGTAGTTTTGATTCAGGGTGATGGAGTCATGGGTAATGGATTCCTCTAGCTGAGACCTCACGAGTGGAACTATCCTACACACGACCTTGAGTCGGCAGCTGTGGTTCATGATCTATGTTGTTGGATACACTATTTGTTGGGTGAGAGATTCATTGTTTACGCAGATCATAAAAGCTTGAAATATATCTCCATTCAATGATACTTGAACTTAAGGAAACATAGGTGAGTCGAATACTTGCAGTCATTCAATTTTGAATAGGCTTATACCCCTGTGAAGGGAAATACTAGGGCGGACACTTTAAGCCACAATACACAGACACGGGCCGTACAGGTAGCCAATAGTGAGTTGCCAATAATGGACTTGTTTTCAGAGATGCATCTGGGGGTTCAGGAGTAGAGTAGACGACCAGTTCTAGCTACTTTTTTAGTGAAATCTTCTCTTCTAGAGAAAGTCTGCAAGAAATAGTTAATTTACCCCGAGGGTCTCATTTTGAGGGAAACTTTTATAGGAGAGAACCCACCTCTTGGTTGGGTTATTGATGGAAGTGAAACTCTCTTTTACCGTGGGCGTGTATGGGTACCTTTAGGTATATAGAAAGAGATGATGAAGGAATATCACACCTCTATTTGGGTAGTACACACTAGGCTGAACAAGATGTATAGAGACATGTGGTGACGGTACTGGTGGATTGGATTGAAAAAGCAGATAACAGTTTTCATCACTTGGTGCTCCACCTGCCAACAGGTGAAGGAAGAGCACCAATGACCTGCTGGATTCCTGCCGCCTCTATCCAATATTGAATGTAAATTGAATGAAATCACCATGGATTTTATTACAGGCCTTCCAAGATCTCCTCGAATTAGTGATGTAGTATGGGTGGTTGTCGATAGGTTGAAAAAGGCTGCACACTTTTTTCCTATCTTAGAGACCTTTACGATTGATAAGTTGGGAAGGCTTTATATCTAGAAGATTATGTGACTTCATGGTGTACCCCGTTCTGTTTTCTTGGATAAGGATGCATGTTTTACATCACGGTTCAGTCAAGGGTTGCAAAAGGCACTGGGATCACTGGTACATCTAATTACTAAATATCACCCTCCGAGCGATGGGCAATTCGAGAGATCTATACGAGTATTAGAGGATATGTTAAGGGCTTGTATCCTTGATTTTGGAGGTTCTTCAGAGAAGAATTTACCTCTTTTCAAGTTTACCTATAATAAAAACTTCCAGGAGACAATCCAAATGGCTCTTTATGAGGCTCTCTATGGTAGACCGTGTCATTCGGCTTTATACTGGCTCGAAGTAGATGAGGCAACTCTGTTGGGTCCTCATCTCGTTCATGAGACTTCTGAGAAAGTTCATCTGATTCAGAAATGTATGACTATTCCAAAGTCCATGAAAAAGTATTATACCGATCGTCACCATTTATCCTTGGTGTTCGAGGTGGGACATCAAGTCTTTCTATGGGTTTATCTGAGGATGGGTCACAAGCAGATTAGGAGGCATGGGAAGTTATCACTGAGATATGTCCAACCATTAGAGATAGTGGAGAGAGTTGGGATAGTATCATATCAGTTACTAATACCTCAGAGGTACCATGCCATGCATGGCCTTTTCCATGTATCTCAGCTTTGAAAATATCATCCAGACACATCTCATTCTTTTGAGTGTGATGACATCGAGCTTCACACTAATTCATCCTTTGTGGATCATCCGATCCATATCATCAACCGTAGCATGAAAGTCCTTTGAGGAACGTCAGTCCCAATAGTCTAGGTATTGTGGAAGCATAAACGCATTCAGGATGACACCTAGGAGCGAGAGACGAATGTACGTGTGCAGTGGCCAGAACTCTTCTTTAGAGACATTCCACTATCCTCGAAAGGGAAAATTGGGGATGAGATGTCTTAATGAGGGGAGGTTGTAACATCTCGGCCGTAATCAGGTATAGACAATTTTTACTTTATTGTAGTCTAATTAATTAAGCATCCTTGGGCGTGTACTTTTCCACCTCATATCGGGTCTCAAACATCTTTTTTTAATTTAAATAATTGTTGACGTTTCATGAAAAATTTCACATCACACATTGGAACAGTTTTTGGGTTTTAAATAATAAATCATTGATTGGAAAAGATTAATAAGATATTTAAAGAAGAATTAAAAGAAATAATGAAAGGATAAAAATAAATCCTAAAATAATATAAAGAGACGGTTATGGGAAAAATGAAAATAATTAAAATCAGGGATTCCTGTTTTTAATTATTTTTATTATTTTCCTTTCCATTCTTATGTTTTATTTTATCTTTTTATTTTATTTCCTTTTTCATTATATTTTATTTTTCTCTCATTTTTTTTTCTTTTTTTTCTTTTCTCTATTTTTTTCCTCTCCTCTCCCTCTTCCACTCATCACATCACACCCCTCAATCCTGTCACACCAACCAGCAGCCCCTTAAGAAGGCCCTTACTCCTCCATTTGATGTTTGATTCCTTCTACTTCAGGTGCACAGTAAACCTTAGGGAAAGGCTAACATTGCTCAAGTGGAATTGTTCGATTCTGTTGAGTATTCTGTGTGCAGTTCATCGCAGAAGATTCTTACCGTATTTTTGATTTTTTATAAAATACATTGTTTTCATCCGTTTCTAGTCAAATCAAAGCCTATCGTGGATCTTAGAGTCATTTAAAACTAAAAGGTAGGTTTCCGACTCACAGTCCCTCTATTTCATTGTGATTTGTAAAAAAATGCACCATTGTGCCGTTAGTCGGTGCATACCGGATTTGTGCAATTTTACCCATTTCAATTACATTAATGGATATTTTTAATTTATTCTACCATAAAAATCATAAATTAATTTATTTGAATGGCTGAAACAAGATCGGACACCCCTTTGGGTGTGCTGACATAGTCGTCATATTTTTCTGTTAGCCCGTTTATTAATTTAATTAGCTGCAGTTAATGCACAACCCCTTTTTATTGTTTTTAAATTAAATAAATAGTTATTTGAATTATTGAAGTAATTTTGGAAACCCCTTTGGGAATTCCAAAAGGATTTGTTTATTCTTCCATTAGCTTAGTTTATTGTTTAATTAATTCCATGTGTTGTGAGTAAATTTTTTATTATAATTAAATTTAATAAATAGTTTCTTCGAAAATGAACTTCAATTTTTGGATCATTGGAACTTGTTATGCTGAATTGATTATTTTTTAAATGTGCATTATCTGCTGAGGTTGATATGATATGTATATTTCCTTTCAATTTGTTATGCTATACATTAATATTTATTCCTTGTGATGCGGGTGTATCTGGTTAGTTTTCAAGTTGGGACTTTATATGCTGATTATGTCATATCTTCCGTTGTGAAAACTTTAATTAAATTCGTGGCAGAGAAAGGGGTGGGCCCCATATTAAGGTCCACTCTTAGATCCTCCGTTCCTGATGGGTTACCTCTATGTTCCAGGGGCGGTGTCATTCACTTTGTTGGACCGAGACTTCCCCACACTTTCTAATACTTTTGAGTGATACCATTTCCAACCAGGCCCATCAGGATTGATCATTTGCAAATGTGGCTAAGACAACCTTATATGACACTTGACCCATTTTTGTGAGATCGGGATAGACTCAGGGTAAAGCCATGCCTTGGGCGATACTTGGTCTTTCATAAGACTGCCTTGGATGAGCTCAGTGGTATTGGATAAATTGACAGATGTTCCGTAGCGATAACTTCGGGATGGGATCAGACTCCAACTCTCAAATTCATCCTTAATAAATGATTCACTTAAGGGTTGATATTATTTACATTTGAGTTTTCTTGTGAATTGAGATATCCTTATGATTTTTGGTAGTACACCTAGTTGACACTTTACTTAGACCCCATGTAAAAGCACAAGCTTGGGGTATACCTCTTTCTTGTTTACCATGATTTCTGGGTTTCATAAAAATATACGTGTTCATGCGTTTTTCTGAAAGGTATCCTTTTAGACTAAAAGGTTAGGCTGAAGTAGGTTATTAGGCTTGGGTTCCATTGGAAACCCATGCCGACTTATTTATTTCATTGCGTTTAAATTAATTATCTAGGATTATTAAGTAATGAGACACTAAATTTCTATTTCTACATGAAATGAAATGATTTAGACACCATGGGTGCATGCCTACTGGGATTTCATCTCACACCCTACTCGAGCATCATGGACACCCGAGTAGATTACATGCTCATACATATTGACAAAGGGAAAAGTGATGCTTCTGATGCTTGACTGTTCATTTCTACTTAGGATGGAGGGTGAGTTAGAGGACTGGACCATTCTTGTGATGCAGTTTCTTCTTGTTTCTTTTCTTTTATATGACTGTGTGTTTGAGTTCGGTTTTTTTACTTTATTATAGACCGATATCATTGCACGACATTCTTTTGGGGCTTCCGTAGATGGTAATTATTATTCAGTTGGATTATTTACATTGTTTCTGTTACAGTTTATTTATTCACATGCTTCTGATACTTATTATTTATTATTTTTTACTTCTATTATGATACTATATATTACCTACGAGGGCATAGTTTCCCCCATAGACACAATAAGGTCCCTCGCTGCTAGTCGGCAGCCTCTGGCGTTTAGGGAGATGCGCTTGAGGTTATGTGACACACCGGTCCGGCCACCGTCTTAGAGATGAGTCGAGTCGAGACATTACATACTGCTTTTGTGAATTAAATTTTAAAAATCTGAGAGACAATGTTGACATCAGTAATTAAAATGTTGTTCAATAGGAAGAAAATAATTTTTGGTGAATAGTAACATTGGAATTTTATTTACCTCGGTTAAAAGTAAACAGGGTAACTAAAGGTAAAAATGATATTATAATTACCCTAACATATAACCAAATTCTATTGGATAAGTGTATTTAGACTATAATAAACCTTAGGAAAAAAAGGTGATATTTTTGGTGCCCATGGATTAGATTAGGACACCTATTATTATTTTATTTAAAGAAGAGTTAAAAGTGAAAAAATTCGAACTTTAATAACAAAAACATTTTTAAAATGGGGTTATACCTAAGATAAATTAGGTTATAAACATTCACTATAATGATATAAAGATTCCATACATCATGGTATTTTATTTATAGTTTTTAGACATTAAATAATTAAATTTATTTATGACACTATGATGATGCCGTTATTAAATTATTAATGAAAGATTAAAATAACTGATATTATAAATATACAAATAAATTTAAATTCAGACTTTTGATGCATTACACTACTAATATAGGTTAATATTAAATTTTAGAGTTGATTAAATGTATTTTTTTCAAAGAAATAACATTTTTATGACTTTTAAAAAAACCAAATACTAAATAGTGTCCAAATTGTCATAAATGAGTTTTAAAAAAACATACTACATTGTTAAATGATATAATATTCCTAAAAATACAGTGATCATCCAAAGGACTTATATAATGATATATATGTCATTAATGAACCACTTGTGGTTCGCTTGATAGTTTATAGTATGTTTATTTACCATATAATATAAAAATACAAGGATACATGGTAAATGTTAAACTATTTAACTAAGAGTTAAATCTAAAAGATGAATTTAATAAAGTGACCTTAACATGTCTATAATATTTTTTATGAGAATATTTAGATCCATACACACATTATACTAAAAATAAATCTATTTTTATCCATTAGAAACCGAAAATTATTTTATAATAAAATAATATTTGAAGCTTTTCCTAAAGTGACCCTCACCTCTCTTATAAAAGTGTAGTTCATAATCTCTTATTTTCACACCGCCAAAGCCATTTTGATCCTCCAAAACCTACTCTTATATTCTAAAAACTTTTCTCAATTCAACCTGTAGGCATTAATTTGATAAGAAAGCCGACCTAAGGAGCTCTTTTTTTCAAATTAAATAGAAGAACCTGAAGAGGAGGTAATTATTTCATCACCTCTTTCAAGTTATTTTGTTCTTCCACATTCCCTTTCATTGTTTCTTCCATTCAAAAATAATAACTCTAGTAACCTATAAATACTTTGATGTTATTATAAATATGGTACAACGCTATTCATTATTCTATCCATCCTATGAATGAAAAAGTCACCATACGTGCATACATATGGCTTACCGTCTCTACATTGTGGTGTAGTTTGTTATTCAACACTTCATTATTTTTATGGGTATAATAATGAGTATAATTGATGTAAATAAAAAATATAACATGTTAATGATTCTTTATATATAATATATAATCCAATTATATTTGATTTTACCATCAATAGAATGACATCGTCGCTCGTGCGCACATACGACTTACTGTCTCCACGACGCGACAAGATTCATTTCAACGTTCACCATTTAACGATGATTATAAAAATATATATTATTAATAAGTATGTAATATATGAAATAATAATGATAATGGATATATATATATATATATTAGTCACTTACTTCCATTCAGTATGATGTGAAAACAGAAACAACGTTCATGCGTATGTATGGACTACCGTCTCCATGAACGATGTATCCATTTCATATATCTATATATTATAAAAATTTATATTTTGAATATATATGATATATAAACCATTTTTTTATTCTGGAAGTATTTAATTAATGATCTAAGTGATACAATCAATAATAACAGGTTAAAACACATACGATAAAGAAAGCGATTATTACCCAAAATGTTACATTAACATGAAAATTATTATTAAATGGGTAGTATAAAGTAATAAATTAATCATATATGATATCATAAATATTAATATGGTTTTGTTTTAATTTAATAACATACTATGTTCATTATACATGAGGTTAAACATACCATTGACTAAAGAAAAGTACAAGGTAAGGGTTAATTCCTCAATCTCATTATTATCCTAGATTGTTTATGTGTAAGTATTTACTGGGGAATTTTTATCATCCATGTCTATGGTTCATAAAAATGTTTTCAAGATGAATATTTTAATTATTTGTGGAAGTTAATCTTTATATAGATTCGAATTTAATTTTTTTTAATGATTTATCTTTCTAAACCTTTTTAATTAATGTCCATGTTTTCAAAATGATTTTAAGGATTTATTTATATATACATGAATGTTTTTAAAGGATAATTATTTTCAAAAGTTTCAAAGTGGTATGGGACACTTTGATCCAAAAAACACTTTTAAATTACTTCCTTTATAAATGAGTGAATTTTAAATTATTTTAGAAAAATGATATTTCTCTCAACGGGTTTTACGTATCATTTTCAACTATGTCAACATCCTTTACTTGATATTATTCTTGATTGAGTTTGATTTATTATAATACAATCTTACATAGTGTATTGAATGATTTATGAAATTTTTGACAATGTATGTGTTATTTTTATACCAATAATGGTTTATGGTTAAAGTATTGACATATCGTATGCTAGTTTTAATACGAATGTTTATGTTAGGTTTCAGTATTTTTATATGAGGAATGAATTGGACTTAGTAATTTATGGATGGATCCCACTATAGATCCTCGATACATTAGTAGGTCTCATGAGACAAACTAGTTTCTTGGCACAAGTCCTTGAAAAAAATATTATTTTTAGTTTTGGAATGAGGCCTTGATTATATGGTTATAATGTTAGAAATTATGCATTACATAATTATGAAATTAGCAATTGATATTACATATGACTATTAAAATAGTAGAATAATCATGTGAATTTGTAAATGATATTATTTGATTTATCTTTTCCATATCATGCTGAATTATATGTCTAAAAAGCTTGCACTTTAGTCTTATAAATTTCCTTAAATGTTTATCCTTAATGAGCATCTAAGCTCAACTATTTATTATGATTCATTTTTTCCAAGATCCGAAGAAGTTTATTATGATTGACAAGAAGGGTTAAGATAGGGAAATAATGGCATTATCAAAGGATTATTTTTGTTTTTTTTATTTTTGAAATTAAAATGTAACATTCATATATGTAATCTATTTTCCAAGATTTCTAAACTGATCTGTCCTTTGGGACTTTATTCCTTTTAATCTTGCCAATGTATTAAAATAATTCACTGACTCTGGGTAACTGGGATTGGGGCATTACAAATAATCTAAAAAATCATTTAAATTCTTTGAGAGAAATGTCTCTTTTATACTTTGAAATCATTTAAATTCTGTAAAATTATAAAATAAAAATCTAATTTTGAAAATAAACTTCTAATATTGGAAGGGAGGCATAAAAATGTTAAGGTGTCATAACGGCGGAAAATATCCATTCGCACTAATAAAGTTAACAAAATATTGTTTCCTTAATTTTTTGTAAAGGTCATAAAGTACCACCTTTGGAAAAAAAAGACACATTCCAATCAAAACATTTTATAAAAAGTAAAAAATAGATAAAAATTGATTTATTAAATTGTCAATAATATTTTGAAATACATTTTAGGAAACATAGTCATTTATTATAAAGATGTCTTAGTAGATACTTAGGTCTAAACAACCTCAGATAGTAATGAGAATGTGAAATTAACCTTTAATATGAAAACTACTTTACTTGATGATGTTTTAACCTCTTATATAAAGGTTAATGTATGTTATTAAATTATACCAAAACTATATCCATATTTATGAAATCATATATGATCCATATATAACATTTTTTTATTAAAATATCACTATTACCATTGTTTTGGGTGTTAACTGCTTCATTTTCCTATGCATGTTTTGTTGTGTAAGTAAAACTTGTTATGAAAAGAATGTATTATAATCAGATATATAATGATATAAAGTTTATAATAATTATTTTTACTCGTCATTAAAATTTTATAATCATTCTTGAATGGTAGACGTGGAGAATGAATCTCATCGCATCGTGGAGACAGTAGGTCGTACGTACATACAAGCGGCGATATCCTTCCTTCAATGGTTAAATAGTATGGAATTTGATGGTATATTAATTTAAATAATAATTATAATTATATATTAAATATTTATATATATTATACTCATCATTATTCCCATCCAAATAAGGTAGGGTTGAATAACAAATTACACCATGATGTAGAGATGTTAAGCCATACACACACACAAATAGTGATATTATTATTCGTATGATTGATAAAATGAGAAATATGGTGGTACCAAATTTATGGTAACATCTAGAAATTTCAAATATACTAGATTTATTACTTTAGTATGGAAACAACATAGGAATATTGGGTGTAAGAATAAAATAACTTAAAAGAGTTGATAAAACAATTACCTCTTTTTGGGTATCTCCATTTGATTTGAACAAAATAATTCTTTATATTGGATTTATGACCAAAGTATGTCATCTAAAAATAATTGGGAGAAGTTGTGAGGATAAGTGGTAAGGTTTTGGATAAAAAGAAACGAATTTTTAGGTTTGAATATAAATAAAAGATATGTGTTCTTTTATAAGAGAGGGGAGTGACACTTTTGGGTACTCCAAAACTATTAAATTATTATAACTTTATTTTCAGTTTCAAATAGATCCAAAGTGATCCAGCAAAGGGTTAAGATGAGGATGTGTCTAAATAATATCAATAAAATATTTTTATACATGTTTATATTACAAAAATAACCTTATCGTGTTGATTTAACCCTTAGTTAAAATGTTTAACTTTTACCATATTTACTTGTCTTTTTATAAAATAGGGGTAATATATTCACTATTAAATTCCAAAAGAGCCCCAATTGTATCATATATGAAATATTTAAAATTATAATTTATATTTTGAAAAACATAATATTTTATGAATTTTATATAATATAATAAAATATTATTTATTTTAAGTATCATTTATGTCAATTTTGATACTATTCAATATTTTTATTTTTAAAAAAATCAAACCAACATGATCAATTTGAAAAAAAATATCACTAAAAAGTCTATGTTATCTAGAAAATCAGTGTGTGTCATTGATTAAGTCGAATAATATTTATTTTAATATTTATAATATCATCTATTTGATATCCCAATTAATTGGGAAATTAATGCATCATTATTATTCATGACTTTAAATATGTTATTTATTCTCGAAAAGATATAAATAAATTTTTATAACGAAGATTAATTTATTATATTTCAAATAAAAAATTATAGTCGAATTTATATAATAGATATCATATATATTCATTATTTACATTCTTGTTACCATCATGAAAAAATAAAATGAAAAACATATCACATCGCTTCGTGGATGTGGCGGTCCAGACATATGCACAAGTGACATTATAATTTTTCAAAGGATTAGTAGGAAATAATGAATATGTGATATTATATGTAACTATTCAAATCCAAAATCCCAGAGTAGGTGAATTATTATGTATCATTGGCATGATCACAAAAGATTAAGTCTCATAAGACTGATTAGTTTAGAATCCTTAGAAGTACTAGATACATTCATAAGGTTTACATTACATCATAAAATGGAAAACTAAAACAACATTGTTTCCATAAAAAACACTAAGATATCATAGAATATATCTACAGGTCAGTCATAATATACTTCTTCACATCCTGGTAAAAATTAAAAATATAAATGGGTGAGCTCAGATGCTCAGTAAGGATAACAATATAGCGGAAACTTTCAAAAATAAGAATAAAAATTTAAGGCAATGTATAAGACTAAATAAAAATCTTTTTAAACCTGAACATCAGTATAATATGGAAAAGATAAAATAAAAATAATGCCATTTACTTAATCAAATGGATATTCTACTAGTCGAATAATCACATGAAATATCAAAAACTACTTTCATAATGATGGAATGCACAATGCCAGACTTTAATAACCATATAGTCAAGGCCTTATGCCAAGACTACAAATATGATTTCTTCGGGGCCTTGTTCCAAGACACTAGTTTGTCTCATGAGACCTACCAATGCATCGAGGAGCTATAGCGAGCTCCACCCGTCACTTACTAAGTCCAATGCATTTCTCAAATGAAAAGGTTTAAACATAACATAAACATTCATATTAAAACTAGGATACAAAATTTAAATACTTGATACATAAACCATGAATGTTGTAAAAATAGAACATCCATATTCAAACATATCACAAAACCTTAAATAAAATATGGACGTTTTGTATCATAATAAATCAACTTCAAATAATCTTAAAATCCATCAACGTATGTTGACATAGATTAAATCAAAACCTTTTTTAGAGAAATAGCTCTTTATATTTTGAAATTATTTAAAATAAATATAATTATAAAAGAAAACATTTAATTTTTAAATATTCTTATAAGGTTTTAAGGGAAGCTTTGATGATTTTATAATGGTGGAAAATATCCGCACCCACCGTATATGTTAAAAAAAGACATTATTACCTTAATTTTGTCGAAAATGTTTTAAAGGACCTTGTTTGGAAAACGATGGAAAGATCCCTTTTATAAAAATTTTATAAAAAATAGAACAAGATTATAAATGAATATAACCAATAGTATATAAAATATTAATAATGTTTTGAAATTCACTTTTAAGAAACATAGATGTGGATGATAAAGAGGTCCCAGTAGATACTTACGTAAAAACAACCTCAGATAACAAAGAGATTGTGAAATTAACCCTTACCTTGTACTTTTCCTTGGTCAAGGGTAGTTTAACCTCCTTTATAATGGTGAAATAATTGTTATTAAATTATAAAAGAATCATATACATTAATATGATATCATATATGATCTTTTAATATTGTGTTGTTAATAATATCTTAGTATTATCGTCATTTCGGGTGTTAACTGGTTCGTTTTCCTTTATATGATTTGTTACATAAGTAATATTTTTTATTTATAGGATGCATCTTATTAATATTCAGAATGATATTAAGTCTTTAAACATTATTTTTAATCATCTAATGATATTTTTTCTCGAATGGATACGATGGGGAATGTATCTCATCGCATTCGTGGAGACGGTAATCCGTACATACGCACGAGCGACAATTCCATTATTTTGATATTAAAATAATATATAATTGGATTATATCTCATATATACAGAATAATTATCATATTATATTTATTATTTAAAGCAATTACAAATCATTATTATACCTATCAAAATAATAATATATTTAATAACAATTACACCACGATGGGGAGACGGTAAGCCATACCTACGTACGTATGGTGACATGTCATTCAAAGGATGGATAGAATAATGAATTTGGTTGTGCCATATTTATAATAAAATCAAATTATATAGAAGATAATAGATTTATTATTTTATATTGGAAACAACAAAGAAAGAGGAAGTGGAAGAAGAAAATATATTGAAAGAGGTGATAAAATATTTAACTCCTTTTTGAGTTCTTACTTTTAATTTGATCAAAATAACTCTTTAGGATGGCTTTCAGATGAAATGAAGGAATCTAGGATTAAGGGAGGAAAGTTTAAAGGGTATTTGGGTAGGGATTTCCTGAGACAAATGGTTCTTAAGGTGTGAATTAGAGATAAGGGGGAGTGCCCTTTTATAAGAGGGGTAAGGGGAACCTTAGGAAAAGCAAGAAATATTATTATATAATAAAATCATTTTCGGTTTCTAATGGCTCAAAAATGAATTATTTAAATTTTAATGTGGGGATGGTTTGAAAATCACTCAAACAATAGGTTTTATAAATGTTTGGGTCACTATATTAACCTTATCTTTAATATTTAACTCTTAGTAAAATAGTTTGACTTTTACCATGTCTCTTTGTATTTTTATATTATATGGTAAATAAACATAACATAAAAATCTAATAGAACCCCAATAGGTTCATTAATGACACATAATATTTTTTAGGACCTTTTCCGGATCCTTATACTTTTAGGAATATTATATAAACCAAGAATATAGTATTCGTTTTAAAAACTCAATTATGTCAATTTTGACATTATTTAATAAATTATTTTTTAAAGTCAAAATACATTATTACAAAGAAAAGAATTCATAAAATCCACCTTACTATGTCCTATTAACCTATAAAATTCTTTTATGTCATAAAAACTTTGAAATTATATTTATTTTAGTATTTATAATACAATTTATTTGATTCTTTCATTAATATGGTAATTACTGCATCATCACTGTGTCATAAATAAATTTAATTATTTAATGTATAAAAATTATAAATAAAATAAAATTTTGTAGGAAATATTTTTCGATTTCTAATAACTACTTATAGTCGAATAGATCAATTATATAACCTCATATAAAAATTGTTTTACTAAAATATAGTTTCTTTTGGTATTTTTGTCTCTACTTTTAATTATTTAATATATAATGTCATAATCACTTCCATGTGAATCCATGGGGTCCCAAAATCGACCCAAGGATTTCCATGGTCGGATAGGTTTAAACCAATAGGATTAGGACACGTGTTAGTGTAATTTAATATTATTATAAAATTATGTTTTAACCTTATTTATTGGGTTTACCCCTTTAACCACTGTAAATAAAATATTTACTAAAGTAAATATTTTTAATGTATAAAAATAAAAGTTACCTATTTACTCAATTTGGACCTCCTGATTCCAAATATTTAATCCATTTTCCTAAATTCAAAACACAGAAGTGGCATGAATTAATTTAAAATTAATTTCCATTGTCAAAACAAAAAGCGTCTTTTAAAGAAATAACAACTATCAAAAGATTGACACTTGCTTATGTCCAATTTCAAAGTGAAATTACATACAGTGACCATAATTGAAGTAAATGGTAAAAATATAATCTAATTACAGTAAAACCCATTAATATAAATAATTCAACACTATAAATTATTTTGATTAAAAAAGTTTTTTTCCTTTAAAATATAGCATTTTTCACTATTCACCCAAATATGAAAGTTATCAGAAAAACACCAAAACATTATTGAAACAAAATTATTATGTCATGATTACAAAGAAGAATTTTATTTTGTAAAATTGAATATATAAAAATTTCAAATATTATATTTAAAAAGGGTTCACCATTAAAAGGCGGTAAAATTTCATTTTTAAAAAAATACTTCTTTTATCTGAAAAAAATGAATTTTTTCTTACATTATGTCTAAGAAACTCATAATATGGATTCTAAAATTATAAGGATTATATATAGTTCAGAATTTTGTTAATAATATTCATAAACACTTTTGAACGAATAGTTTGGTAAGTCGTGGCGCGCTTGAACTCAGTGCTATGTGTAGTAAAATTTATTGAATTACTTTGAAGAAATAATGTAATATGAAATATTTGGGTGTTACATTATTACATTATTAAATTAATTTAATCCTAGAACTTTTAAACCATTCTATTCAAATATAATGTTGAAAATAAAAAATACCTTTGTATGAAAATCTTCTTTATAAATTGGGTTAATAAAATTTAGTCTTAATAAGAGGAAAATGGGAATGAAAAAGTCACCACCAAATTATGATCTCGATTAGATGAACATTGGTGGAAATTATGGACATATATTTGGAGGAAAACGTAAATATTTATAGATAATTATTGAGTTCATCAGTCACAAACAATTTTAGAATTTAGGGCCTCAAAGACAACAATCTATGATGATTGAAAATATCATCAGTTCAAAAAAACATAAGGTACTAAGATAACACATTTTTCATTTCAAGATATCTTACCTAAAGTTTAATAATTAATTTCTTAATACAATGAGAGAGGAAAAAAATATATACTTAACATGTATAGTTCAATCCTTTAACTAATTTATACAACAAACTCATCTTTTACTCAAAAAGATAATAGAACTTTAAAAATATTCTATTTATACTATTTGAATAGGGTTCCAAAAAAATGAATTTATAATTCATCTACCATATCTTTAAAAAAAAATACATTATTCAGTATAGGACATCACATAGGGATAGTGGTAGGTGATACACCATTGTCGCCTTTCGGTTACGGGTTCAAATCTTGCAGCCTTGCCGGACGCGACAGGTTACCGCCTGACCTCTGGGCTGTCCTTTTTATGGAAATCCAAAAATAATCGCAAACTAGAATTATCCCAAATACTTCTTTCCAAATACACAATGCAAAATTTATAAGGAAGGTATACACAATGGAGATCCTTTTTTCAATGTAATAACATGTGAACACCTTCATCATGTATTCTTTTAAAACACTGCAAAATCCTAAATTACCGTAAAACCATATTGATTATATTCATGATCCCTTATTCCTTATACAATAATGGATATACTCATTCTATCCAAAAATGTTGTAAACTCCAACAATGATGGAATATACAAATTATTAATCAGTTTCAAGGTAGTCAAGAATATCCAATATAATTTATCCAAATCAACCATGTATTATTCCAAAATCACTTCCTAGGTATTATAACTATAATATGGTTTATCTTTATCTCAACCATATATTTTCCAAAAATTTAACCTGCTATTGACTCACTTTTCTTAGTTCCACACAATCTCAAGTCCTTAATGAAATAGTACTGTAGTACAATCCTTATATACTCTATAATTCATATAACATGTACATCATTAATACAATACTCAAATGACACAATACATTAATAACAAATTAAGAAATATAATCATTCATCTTAATCTTTGGTCGTATCATAACATTATTATTATCCAATAGAAGCATTTAGGGTATACTCTGATTATTTGGAAATTGATTTGCGTAGTGTCCCAACTCCTTGAAGATGCAGCATTGTACATTTGAATATTTTTTCTTACCCTTGAAATCACATAATTGGTGCCATTTTTCTCCACACTTATAACAAACTCACATTCCCTTCAAGGATTTACCAAGGTGATTCTTTCCACAGTTATCACATATGGGATAATCATTCTCTTCCCCTTTCCCTTTATCTAGAATTCTCTCTTCCATTCATTTCTTATCTTGCTTCCCTTTAAAGCCATAGGACTTAGATAATTATTTACTTATCTTATTAACACATGATACTATTTCTTCAAATGTTTAGAATACATGGGATACAATTTCCCTTCTAAATTTCGGCTTAATAGTTTGAAAGATATGGTCCTTCTTACTCTTTGGATCATACGTATTTCTAGAGTTCACAATCCTTCTACTGGGCACCATTTCTATACAATGTCATATACCAGGTCAGTTTATGAATTGCAATGAATAATTACAAACTTGTAAAATACCTAACATAAATTGAACAGTTTATGGATATAAACCATAATAATAAAAATATTTTCTTTGAGGATGTATATACTGATAAATCCTTCATAATTATTGGTAAAGAAAATGAGAATTATCCTAAGCATATCCCCCAAGAGTGTCATAACCAAGAGTGAAACAAGGCCCCTTTTCGTGCACCAGTTCCAGTTCATGTCTAACTCAAAGTAGTGTTTTCGGGTTTTACCCCTAGGTACATCTGTACCAGATCTGACTCTACCTGCTCATATCCAGACAGGGATTTAGTTTCTTGGAAAACTCACAAAATCTCTACATTACCAAAATTCAAATATGTTCTTCTATACCAATCCTCAAATTCTATCTTATGGTAATGTGATCTAATCAGATTTTATCAAAATCTAGATTCCAAGGTTAGTAATAAACTTCATCTAATATCAACTGTAATGCCCCAATCCCAAAATCCCAGAGTCGGTTCATTATTACGTATCATTGTAATCATCACAAAAGATTAATCTCAAAAGACCTATTAGTTTAGTAGCATTGGAAGTACTAGAAACATTAATAAGGTTTACATTACATCATAAAATGGAAAACTAAAAAATTTGTTTCCATATAAGATCCCATAGACTATCCCTGCAGGTTAGTCGTAATATACTTCTTTGCATCCTGGAAAAAATAAAACATAGAAATGGGTGATCTCAAATGATTAGTAATGAAACATTATAGTAGAAAATCTCATAAATGAGCATAAACATTTAAGGCAATGTATAAGACTGAAAAAAACCTTCTAAACCAGAACATGAGCATAATATGGAAAATATAAAATCAAAATAATTCCATTTACTTACTCAGATGGATATTCTACTAGTCAAATAATCACATGAAATATCAATAACCACTTTCTTAATGATGGAATGCATAATTCCATACTTTCATAACCACATAGTCAAGGGCTTGTGCCAAGACTACAAATAATATTTTGTCAAGGTCTTGTGTCAAGACACTAGTTTGTCCATTGACCCCTACCAATGCATAGAGGAGCTATAGAAGGGTCCACCCGTCACTTACTAAGTCCAATGAATTCTTTATATGAAAATGTTTAAACATAACATAAACATTTATATTAAAACTATCATACGAAATATCAATAATTTATTTATAAACCTTGAATAGTGTAAAAATAACACATCCACAGTAAACCATATCACAAAACCTTCAATACAATATAGAAGTTTTTTATAATAATAAATCAACTTCAAATAAGCTTAAAATCCATCAAAGGATGTTGACATAGATGAAATCAAAACCTTTTTTTAGAGAAATGTCTCTTTCTATTTTGAAATAATTTAAAATTAATATAATTATAAAAGAAAACATTTACTTCGTAAATATTCTTAAAATCTGGTAATGGATGCTTTGATGATATTATAATGGCAGAAAATAGCAGCACCCACCGTATAAGTTTAAAAAGACATTCTTACATTAATTTTGTCGAAAAGGTTATAAAGGACCTTGTTTGGAAAATGACAGAAAGATTCCTTTATAAAAATTGTATAAAAATTAAAACAATGGTATAAATGATTTTAACACATAGTCTATAAAATAGTAAGAATGTTTTTAAATAAACTTATAAGAAACAAGTATGTGGATGATAAAGAGGTCCCTGTAGATACTTACGTAAAAAAACCTCAAATAACAAAGAGATTGTGAAATTAACCCTTACCTTGTAATTTTCCTTGGTCCAGGGTAGGGTAAACTCATGTATAATGGTGATATAATTGTTATTAAATTATACAATAATCATATACATTAATATGATATCATATATGATTTTTTAGCATTTCTTTTTCAATAATATCTTAGTATTATTTTCGTTTTAGGTGTTAACTGGTTATTTTTCTTTATATGATTTATTACATTAGTAATGTTTGTTATGGATAAGATGTATCTTATTAATATTGATAATGATATTAAGTCTTTAAAAATTAATTTTAATCATCTAATGAAAATTAGTCTTGAATGGATTTGATGGGGAATGAATCTCATCGCATTAGTGGAGACGGTAATCCGTATGTATGCATGAGGGACAATATCAATCTGTTGATATTAAAATAATATATAATTGGATAATATATCATATATAAAGAATAATTATCCTGTTATATTTATTATTTACATCAATTACACATCATTATTATACCTATCCAAATAATAATGTATTGAATACAAATTACACCACGACGTGGAGACGGTAAGCCGTACGTACGCACATATGGTGACATTTCATTCAAAGGATTGATAGAATAATGAATATAGTTGTACCATATTTATAATAACATAACAGTATATAGAAGATAATGTAGTTATTATTTTAGATTGGAAACAACAAAGAAAGAGGACGTGGAAGAAGAAAATAACTTGAAAGATGTGATGAAATACTTACCTCTTCTTCGGGTTCTTCCTTTTGATTTGATGAAAAGGGATCCTTAGGATGGATTTATGACTAAAGGAAGGACTCTAGGGTGATGTTAGGATAAAATAGAGGGTATTTGGGTAGAGGTTTGTCGATCCAAATGGCTTTGATGGTGTGAATTAGAGAGAAGGGTTAGTGCCCTTTTATAAGTGGGGCTAAGGGCACCTTAGGAAAAGCTGGAAATATTATTTTATAATAAAATTATTTTCGTTTTATAATGGATCAAAAATAAATTATTTAAAGGATAAAGTGGGGATGGGTCAAAAAACACCCAACCAATAGGTTTTAGATAAGTTTGGTCACTATATTAACCGTATCTTTTAGATTTAACTATTAGTTAAATAGTTTGTCTTTTACCATGTCTCTTTGTATTTTCATATTATATGGTTAATAAACATACCATAAAATTCTAATAGAATTCAAATAGGTTCATTAATGACACATATAATATTATTTAGGCCCTTTGGCTGAAACATAGACTTATAGTAATATTATATAAAATAATAATATAGTATTTGTTTTCAAAACTCATTTATGTCAATTTTGACATTATTTAATATTTTTTTAAAGTCATAATATCATTATTAATTTGAATAAAATTCATTAAATCGACCTTACTATGTCATATGAACCTAAAAAATTCGTGTATGTCATAAAAAATTTGAAATTATATTTAATTTAGTATCTATAATACAATTTATTTGATTCTTTCATTAATAAGGTAATTACTGCATCATCATTGTGTCATAAATAAATTTAATTATTTAATGTATAAAAATTATAAATAAAATACTCTTATATAGGAAATCTTTTTATATTTCTAATAAATATTTATATTCTAATAGATCAATTATATAACTTCTTATAAAAATTGTTTTACTAAAAGATATTTCCCTTTGTTATTTTTGTCTCTATTTTAAATTATTTAATATATAATGTCATTATCAATTCTTAGTGGCTCCATAGAGTCCCCAAATCGACCCAAGGATTTCCATTGTTGGACATGTATCATCCAATAGGGTTAAGACATGTGTTGGGGTAATTTAATATTATTATAATATTATTTCTTAACCTTATTTACTGGATTTACCCCTTTAACCACGGTAAATAAATTATTTACTGAAGTAAATATACCTAATGCCTAAAAATAAAAGATTACTATTCAAACAATCTTGACCCCCTGATTCCAAATATGGAATCCATTTTTATAAATTCAAAACACAGAAGTGGAATAAATTAATTTGAAATTAATTCCCGTTGTCAAAATAAAAAGCGTGTTTTTAAGAAATAATAACTATCCAAAGATTGACTCTTGATTATGTCCAATTTCAAAGTGAAATTACTTACAATGACAATCATTGGATTAAATGGTAAAAATATATTCTAATTATACTTCCAAACCATTCAAATGTATAATTCAACACTATAAATTAATTTTTTAAAAAAAAGTTATTTAAAATATAGTATTTTTCACTATTCACCCAAATATGAATGTTATCAGAAAAACACCAAACATTTTGTGAAAATAAATTCATAGGTCCTGATTCAAATTAAGAAGTGTATTTTTTAAAATTGAATACTTAAAAGTTTCAAATATTGTATTTAAAAAGGGTTCTCCATTAAAAGGCAGTGAACTTGCATTTTTTTGAAAAATACTTCTTTTATCTGAAAAAATGAATTTGTTCTTACATTATGTCTAAGAAACTCATAATATGGATTATAAAATTATAAGGATTATATAAAGTTAAAAATTCTGTTCATACTATTCATAACCACTTTTGAACGACTACTTTCTTAAGTCGTGGTGCGCTTGAACTCAGTGTTGCGTCTAGTGCAAGTTATTGAATTACTTTAAAGAAATAATGTACTATAAAACCATGGGGTGTTACATTATAATTGATTAATTATAACTATTTCATAAATATAATATATATATATATATATATATTTAAATCCATCATTATATCCATCCATGTGAGGTAATGATGAAAATGAATTACATCGTTTCGTGAGGTGATAATATGCCATACACACGATCGACAGTTTCATTTACAATTTGATTGAAGAGGAACCATATGTAAGTAATTAAATTAACATAGTAACATTTATATCTATAAAATATACTTGTTTTATAATTTTATCATAGTTGAATAATATTAAAAGGAATGGAAAGATTAAATAAATCAACAATTATTGTTTAATAATGATCCCAGTTATTTGGAAAACCTCTTCAGGTTTTCACCAAAATCCTTAATAAGAATATTTTATAATAAAAAAATAATTATCGGTCCAGGTTTGAGAATTAAGGAAGGTAATTTTTATGTATTCACTGAACCAAAAGGCTTATATGGTATAAATATATGAGTAGAGGGGGCATCTATTTATATTTGAGGTGAGTAGCACACTTGTCACATTTCAATGTTTTACAATAATATTATATCACTATCTTGCAAAATAGAATCCAAAATTGATAATTTGAAAAAATTATATGATATAAGGTTTATATATGGCCCGAAAATAGTACCTAGACATGTTTTAGGCCATTTTAACCCTTTTACTTATAGTTTAACCCCCAATAAACCAGTTTTAACCTTAACCACGATAATTAATTTTTACAGTCGTTACTATTCATTATGACAAAAAAGATGTTAATTTTTTACCTAATATTAATTATTATGATTTAAAATTTGCGATAAAGTTTAATAAATATAATTCATAAAATTGGCTGAATATAATTTAAAATTACACTCTCATATGTAAGAAAAAATGGGGTTCCAATGAAAATGTTTTCATAAGTATAGATTTTTTTATATCAACATTCAACATGAAATTAATTCACATAAACTATATTGAATTTATAATAATATAGTTTAAAAAAAAAATTTTTTATAAAATTTTATAAAATGATGCATGCTTTTAAAATGTTTAAACAAAAATACACTTTTTCTGAAAAATCAGTATTTTTTACTATTCATTCAAAAATCAAATTTTTAAAAAAATTCCCAAAAATTAACTATAATATATTTTTTGATATTTTGTTTTAAAAAATAAATTTATTTTTTAATTTTTTTAAAAAACTTCCAAAAAATTAATTTTAAAATAACTGCATAAAATATGACAAAACCACTTTCATGAAAATACAATTTTTAAGTTTAAAACTGGATTTATTCTTATCCCATGAATATAAAAAATATTAAATAGAGAACAATTTGTATTTATTGAAGATATATAATATAAATATTTAATTAAAATAATTCAAAAATAGTGATTAATTAAATTTATTAAGATAAAAACACATGGTGCACAAAAAACCCATTTTTCAGAAAAATATTTATTTTAATTTTGAATGAGTTTTATGTTTATTTTTAATCAATTTATAACCAATGAATTTGTTTAATACATTTTTAAACTATATAATTTTCACATTTTTTTATTCCCATCCTTACCTACCAATTTAACAGCTAGTCTATAACTATTACCTTAAAGAATGATATTTTAACAGTATATCAAGGTTCATTTATGTAGGTTCCGGGCATAGCGGAAGTGCACTGGTTGGTTTCCACGACTTTAATTTTAACGTTAAGCAATGTTCAATCTGAGATCCATCACGATTTAAAATGCCGAATCTTCAGAATAGAACGAAGAACGAAAAAAATAACAGGGAATCTCGGAACCATATAGATAGGATCATCATATGTTGGTTATAATTAATTTAATTAATTCACAAGAATTACCTTGGTGGAATTATTTCTTCGTTGATGTCTCCGGTCATTATCCTGTGATCCGTCATTGCGTCGTAGAATCCAATTGTAGGATTTGTCTAGCGGTGATCCACATGTGTGGCACATATCTCTGGACGTCGCCGAAGGAATCACCGGGTGCTAGCGCGGAAGAGCCTTCGCTTGCGATGTCCGCCTTCAAACGCATTGATCCGGTGGAGGATCTCTCTCTCTCGTAACTTGAGGGCGTTCTTGGTGGAAAGGGAATTCTCTCTTGGCTTGAGAGTATTTCCAAATCCGTTGTGCACAAAAAAAAAGGATCCGGAAAAGTGTTGGGGTTTTGAGGATATTTATAATCGGGTTTGAGGTTAATAGAGTAATGACAATAAATAAATGTGTTACACATTTTATTTATTTCATTAACTCTTATTGAATCCCCATGTCGAATTATTAATTCCTTGACATGCACCCACACTGATTATAATTAATATCATTTAATAAAATAATATTATATCCTCAAAATCCTAACTGGAAAACTACACGGCGTGTAATAATTAATACACGGGGTTTACTTGTTTTTCATAAAACTACACGGAGGGTATATTTAATATACACGGCGTGTACTTTTATTTTCCATTTTTCTCCACCATATTTATTAGACCTTGAGTGATGGATGTTTATTTCTTAAATAAATGTAACTGTATTACTCGCTAATAAATATATTATTTCACCTACAATATATTCTCTCGAACAACTAGTGTCGAAATAAATGCGATCAGGAATCCTTACATAATTATTAAACCACAGTCGGGAATAATATTTATTTAACTTGTTAAATTAATATTTATCTGAGATACATGGACACACTTAGTGTGTGACCCTCTAGGCCTCTTTCTCAATGTCATTTGGGGGAGCCTGCCTAAAGTCCAAGGTTAGCATCTAGCAACACACTAAGGCACCCATAAAGAAAGAAGTTAATGCCTCAATGTCGTGTCACCTCCTATGAACGCTTACCATGTAATATAATCTCTTTTTCTCGATATCTCTAATCAAACGGGTGGCATGCAAGTGCCATCAACCCATGTGCTCGATTATTCTTTCTTTGACTTCCCAGAATTGAACTCGCCCATACCTTACCATGGCCATGGATTTATTTAGGGTATATCAATTCCATCAAAGGGCCTGAGATATCTACTTCCGTTATGAAACAGAAGGGAAAAATCATTTCTCGCATTATCAATTAATGCTGTATTACTTGTGATGCACCCGACATATCCTACCTCGCTGCGAATAGTGTGTTGTTACAGTTTTCATCAATACATCTAAGTGTATGAGTTATAATACCCATTAATAATAATCTTAATGTCTAAGGACCAATACACACGTCCTCAGATAGGAACATCCAATGACACTATGAAATGTGGATTTCTTACTGGCAGGTCTCGTTCTCATAATATCCTCCTATATATTACAAAGGGCGCACACCATGAGAAGTTTCCTCAATGTTTTATGAGTCCTCACCCCTAATGGCATGTATTATTTGTGTCCCTCAAATAACATCATCCGGCCATAGAACATATATTCAAGAATAGTGTGATGGCACTTCCGGGTTCTCATCATAGCAGGGATCCGCTATGACCCTTTAATGAAACAGATATCCTTAGGACATTATCACATGCATTGTCATGCAGAAGAACAAACAAGATATGATAAGGATTTTATTAATGAATAAAGTACAAAGTAGTTTTTCTAGGCCACCAACTCGAACAGACTCCCACTTGGACTAGAGCCAACTGCTAACAACCTTTAAACTGCTATCTCTCACATGATATTCATGCTTCTGCTAAGATATGCCTTCAGTCATGGGGTCCGCCACGTTCTCTTCTGTGGACACTCTGCTCACTACAACTTCACCCCTTTGATAGAAATCCCTCAAGAGGTGATACTTACAGAGTATGTTCTTTGTCCGTTGATGTGACATTGTTTGTTTTGGAAGAGCCACCGCTGTAGTATTATCACAATATAGTTTAATGGGATCTTTACTTCTGGGCACCACATCAAGATCCTGGAAAAAGTTCCAAATCCTGACAGCTTCCCTGGCTGCATCAGAAGCCACTATATATTTAGACTCTGCTGTAGAATCGGCGACAACTGGTTTCTTTGAACTCTTCCAGCTCATAGCTCCTCCATTGAGACAGAAAACATATCCAGGTTGTGACTTCATATCATTCTGATCTATTTGAAAACTAGCATCAGCATACCTTCTGATGACAAGCTCCTCATCTCCTCCATACACTAGGAACATATCCTTATTTCTTCTCAGATACTTAAGGATAGTCTTAACAGTAGTCCAATGTTGTTCTCCTATATCTTCTTGATATCTGCCTACCATGCTCAGTGTATAGGCATCATCAAGCCTGGTACATAACATGACATACATGATGGATCCTATAGCTAAGGATTATTGGATCTTGCTCATCCTATATTTCTCTTGTTGTGTCTGAGGACACATTTTCTTAGAAAGATGTAAGCCATGTGACACTGGAACCAATCCTCTCTTGGATTGTTCCATAATAAATATCTTTAGTATCTGGTCAATTTATGTACCCTGACTTAGTCCAAATAGCCTCTTAGATCTATCACGAATGATCTTGATCCCTATAATGTAGGCTACTTCACCTAAATCTTTCATGGAGAAGAACTTGTTCAACCAGTACTTAACTGGCTGTAAGGCTGGTACGTCGTTTCCAATAAGCAATATGTCATCAACATATACTACTAGGATAACGACCGCATTCCCATTAAACTGCTTATAGACACATGGCTCACATTCGTTCTTAATGAAACCAAATTCCATTATGGATTCATCAAATCAAATGTTCCATGACCTGGATGCTTGCTTCAATCCATAAATAGATTTTTGGAACCTTTAAACCCGTTTAGCTTCACCTGGTGTCACAAACCCTTATGGTTGTGTCATATAGACATCTTCCTGAATTTTCCCATTAAGGAATGCTATATTGACATCCATCTGCCAAATCTCATAGTCATGGTAAGCTGTTATGGAAAGTATGATTCATATGGATTTAAACATGGCAACTAGAGAGAAGGTTTCATCATAGTCAATTCCTTGATGCTGTCTGAATCCTTTAGCCATTATCCTTTCTTTATAGGTGCTAACTTGACCTTCCATGTCTAGCTTTCTCTTGAATACCCATTTGCATCCAACATTCTTTACATCAACTGACCCATCGACCAGAACCCAAACTTGGTTATGATACATGGAATCCATCTCATAATTCAAAGCTTCTAGCCATCTTGCAGCTTTTGATCTTTCTACTGATTCCTTGTAGGAGAGTGGTTCATCATTGTCCAAAAATAATGATTCACCATCCTCGATGACTAGGAAACCAAATCTCTCTGGTTCCCCTACCTCTCTTGAGCTCTTATGAAGTACTTATGTTTCTGGAACCTCTTCTATGGGGTCCTGGGGAACATGTTCCTGTTCTAACTCTTGTGTATCTTGAGCATCAACTTCGTCAAAGTCAATCTTTCTCTGACTATCCTTCTTGATGATGTTCTCCCTCTCAACAAAGACGGCTTTTCTGGAGACATACAATTTCTTTTCTTGAGGGTTATATAGGTAATATCCTTTCGTGTCCTTGGGATATCCTATAAAGATACACTTCGTTCCCCAAGGTGCTAGTTTGTTTCTAGAGAAGGCCCTAACAAATGCCTCTCATCCCCATACACATGTATGCAACAAAATGGGTTTCTTTCCATTCCATAACTCGGAGGGAATTCCATTTTCCACCTTAGCTGGTACTTGGTTTAATGTGTATGTTGCAGTTTGTAATGCATATCCCCAAAAGGATAATAGATGATCCGCATGACTCATCATCGACCTCACCATGTCCAACAAGGTACGGTTTCTCCTTTCACTAACACCATTCCACTGTGGTGTATAAGGAGGAGTGAGCTGAGATAGAATCCTAGACTCCTGTAGAATATCGATGAACTCTTGGTTCGGATATTTGCCACATCGATCCGATCGAAGTTTCTTTATCTTCTTACCAAGTTGGTTCTCTACTTCATTCTTTAATTCCTTAAATTTCTCTAAGTACTCTGACTTATACCTCATTAAGTAGACATAGCTATATCTACTCAAATCATTAGTAAAAGTAATGAAGTTAGAATATCCACCTCTAGATTCTACTGGAAATGGTCCTCACACATCTTTGTGTACCAATCCTAGAAGCTCTCTGTCCCTTTCACCTTGTCTACTAAAAGGCAGTTTGGTCATTTTTCCTTGTAAATAAGTGTGACATTTATCATGTGGTTTTAGCTCAGTAGAGTCTAAATAGCCGTCTTGGTAGAGCTTTGTCAAGTGCTTCTCATCCACATGTCCAAGGCGGTGATGCCACAGTTGGGTGATGTATGAGTCATGTGAGTTTGTTTCATTATCAATTGCCAACACTTGTTTTTCGTAATTTAATACATACAAACCATTATTCAAATGTGCCATACCATAACATACATTGTTCTTATAAAAGAGACAACCCTTATTTCTGAACTTGAAAACAAATCCATCCATATCCAAACAAGACACATAAATTATGGTCTAGGTAATAGTAGGCACAAAATAACAGGTATGTAAAACCAAAATCATCCCAGTCAGCAATGAGAGGTGGTAGTCACCAATAGCCAATGCAGCCAGCCTTGCGCCATTGGAAGCTCGAAGATCCACCTCTCCTCTGGTGATCTTTATAAATATACTTGGTTCCTAAATTTGAATACAGATGTGAGCCCCACAAGCTGTATCTAATACCCAATGTGTAGAAATAGAAATATTGCACTCTATAAAGAACGCTCCTTTAGAGTCCCCACGCTTCGGGGTGCATTTCCTCTTCCAGTGGCCCTGATTTCCACATGCAAAACACATCGCCTCCCATTCCTTGCCCTGCCTCTAGATCTTACCCTTCTTGGAGGGATGGTGCTCGGGGGCTTCAGACCGTTTATAAGTATTTGGCCCCTTTTCCTTTTCCGTCCTTTTTTTCTTCACCATAAGGACTACGGGTTTGTCATGCCCCATGTCCATGTCTACCTGGTGAATCAAGGTCAGAAGCTCCGACAGACTCTTTTCATTTCCACTCATGTTATAGTTGACAATGAAGAGAGAGAATGTCTTGGGCATCAATGATATGATGAGATCTGTAGGCAACTCCTCTAGGAATTTAATCCCTAAGATGTCCAGGCATTCAATGTAGCAAATAATCTTGACTACATGAGGACCAGCTGGCGTAGACTCTCCAAGATTAGTTGTGAACAAAGCATTGGAGATCTCATACCTCTCCTGTCTCTCCTTCTATTGGTAGAGATCCTTAAGGTAGGACATCATGCTATATGTGTCCATGTTTTCATGTTGCTTCAAGAGCTCATTAGACATGGACTATAGCATAAAACACTAGAAATATGTGGCATCATCCATGTGTTTATGTAGAGAGAAAGTTCTTCATCACTGGCCTCTTTCCCAGGAACAACTGGAATAGGCTCTTCCAGCACATACAATTTTCTTTTCTTGGCGAAGGGTGATGCGTAAACGCCTCTGCCACTCTTGGAAATTGGTGCCGGTGAGACGGTTTTCCTTCTCGAGTATGGTTCGAAATGATATGTTTGAAGTCATCTTCTTGTTGTTTCTACAAATTAAGATGAGCAATGGTTTAATACTTTATTACAAAATTGAGACAAATAAATAAATTAATACTTATTAGTCTCCCACTATTTTATCGAAATCCAATAGCCCTCACCGATGACATCAGAATATTATGTTGCCTGAATATTCTAGAGGCAAGGATCCATATTTCCCTTCGTATTACCCCAACTAGGGTTGGTAAAGAAACTTGAAGGGTTTTAGGTAGGCATTCCAAATGCCAAATGCATTAACTCGCAGCTCCTTGATCCGCTGAGTGGACTCCCCAATCCTGAAATACTTTTATTTTGGATTTCCTCAACCATTGCCTCTTGGTGACACCATGTCCTGATGTGGCAGTCAACCCTTGATGCGAGCCAAGTCAAGTCAACCCAAAAACTTGAATTATAATTATCCCATAATTGAAAGCACCCCAACTAGGGTTGGTCAAGCACTTTGAACTGTGGTTAGATTCTAACCAAGATTATGGAAGGCTATATAGACATAATATTTCTTTTGAGGGATTTCATCCTTATACGTATATAACCATTTTATTATCCTTTATTACATGGTTATTAATATTAAGTGGGATTTACTTAAGTGATCAACCATGTCAAAGATAATATTCACGTGTAAGCTGGTTTTATTTTACTTCCATTTTTCATGCTCGTTAAATTCATTAATTGTGTGATCGTGACAACACACCCACAATAAATAAACCATGAAACTAACAGAAATAAAATAAATGTTATGATCATGAGCTTTTCTATTGGTTAGTTTATCTAGCGGTTGAAAAAATAGCCCAAGACCTAGGGGGAAACACCTTGAACCTTTCGGGTTTGTATTTACAGCTTTCCACCTGTCAACCTTTGTATCTCCTTGGAGTGGATTCACCTTGGCTCCTGACTTGAGCCGCCTCCACTAGCTTGGGAGCTCTATCCATTACATATTCATTTATCTCACACGCTGGTGAGGGGTAAAAGGGTTTTTTACATAAATGATTCCTTGGGCATGCAGGCCCTACATATTAATGAGGAGATGGCTCACAAGCCGACACATTTAATTTATATAAATAAATTAAATGAATCCATTCACATACACAGGTCTCAGTCTAGCTCATGATCATCCATACATGAAAAGATATTTACACATAAATAAAACTAGAATTCAATTCTTTAATCGTTCTTGTTTAACATAAATCACGCTCGAATCAATTAATTATTTTTAATTAATCAATCATTTTATCTTAAATCCTTTTACTGAATTTCTTTGACATTCTCATCCATCATAATTTTAGAAAAATAAATTCATTTTAAATCATCCTTGTAAATAACTTATACCTCGGGGGAAACCCGATGAATTCCCATTTATTACACAGATGTTAAATTAAACCCAGATATATAAAACACCTATCACGTGTTGTGCCTCAGCTTTACGCCTGCACCATGGTACACATCTCAAGGGTTAGTATAATATAATAATAAATTTTAATAAATCTGCGTAATTTGGGTGGGTACACGGCGTGTAGTTCCGTCTAGAGGGCGTGTACTTTTTTTTCACCGTCCATCTGAAGTACACGCCCGGGGACATGGCTTGTTAATATACTTCAGCTGTTTTCGGAGTACATGGTGTGTACAGTGGGACACATGCTGTGTAGTTTCTGCATTACATGGTTTCCAGCCGGGCAAGCTGTGTATAGGGTACACGGCCCAACCCGAACCCGAAGGGACTACATGTCGTGTTCATTGGACCACATGGCGTGTAATCCGGAAACCGTGTTCCACCTGTTTCTGGTCAACACATGATGTATTAAATTCTTAGAAAGAATGCAATACATGTCCTGATTTGGCGGATCAGTCAATGCATTGAACCTAGACTACACGACGTGTACTTCCGAATACACGCCGTGTATTCTGGTGTTGTACGTCCAGAAATGTTTGGCTCCTCCAGATGAGTTCCACTATTTTATTTTAATCAAAATTAAAAGAAAAATTCATTTCTGTGAGGTGAACGAGAAACAAGGGAGGAGGAACAGATCTCGATATTCAGATTTCCAGAACGATTAAACGTGAATTGAAATAACTAAATTATTAAATGCGTAAATCATCAACAGAAAACTAAATAATTATAATCAACGACATGATCCCTCTAATACCACTTGTAGGTTCTAGGTGCAGCGGAATTTCATTGGTGGGTTTGCCCAACTTTAATTTTAATGTTAAGCAATTTTCAATACAAGATCCATCATGATTAAAAATACTGAATATTTGGAATAGAACAAAGAATGAAAAACTTAAGAGGGAATCCCGGAACCATATAGATAGGATCATCATATGTTGGTTATAATTAATTTAATTAATTCACAGTAATTACCTTGGTGGAATTCATTATTTGTTGTTGTCTTCGGTCACGATCCTTTGATCCGTCGTTGCGTCGTAGAATCCAAGTGTAGGATTCCTATAGCGGTGATCTACAAATGTGACACGTATCTCTAGACATCGCCGAAGGGATCTCCGGGTGTTAGCACGGAAGATCCTTCGCTTGCGATGTCTGCCTTCAACCGCCTTGATCCGGTGGAGGATCTCACTCTCGTAACTTGAGGGCATTCTTGGTGGAAATGGAATTCTCTCTTGGATTGAGAGTATTTCCAAATCCGTTGTGCACAACAAAATGGCTCAGGAAAAGTTTTGGGGTTGTGAGGATATTTATAATCGGGTTTGAGGTTAATAGAGTTATGACAATAAATAAATGTGTTACGTGTTTTATTTATTTCATTAGCTCTTATTGAAACCCCATGTTGAATTATTAATTCTTTAATATGCGCCCACACTGATTATAATTAATATCATTTAATAAAATGATATTATATCCTCAAAATCCCGACTGGAAAACTACACGGTGTGTAATAATTAATACACATCGTGTACTTGTTTTCTATAAAACTACAGGGCGTGTATATTTAATATACTGGGCATGTACCTTAATTTTCCATTTTCTCCACCATATTTATTAGACATTGAGTAATGTCTCTTTATTTCTTAAATAAAGGTCATTTCATTACTAACTAATAAATATATTATTTCGCCCACAATATATTTTCTCGAATAACTAGTGTCGAAATAAATGCGATTAGGAATCCTTAAATAATTATTAAACCACAGTCGAGAATAATATTTATTTAACTTGTTAAATTAATATTTAACTGAGATACATGGACAAACATAGTGTGTGACCCTCTAGGCCTCTTTCTCAGTGGCAGTAGTCGGAGCCTGCCTAAAGTTCAAGGTTAGCATCTAGCAACACGCCAAGGCACCCATAGAGAAAGAAGTTAACGCCGCAATGGCGTGTCACCTCCTATGAACACTTACTGTGTAATATAATCCATTTGTCTCGATATCTCTAATCAAGCGGGTTTCATGCTAGTGACATCAACCCATGTGCTCGATTATTCTTTCTTTGACTTCCCAGAATTGAACTCACCCATACCTTACCATGGACATGGATTTATTTAGGCTATATCAATTCCATCAAAGGGCCAGAGATATCTACTTCTGTTATAAAATAGAAGGGAAAAATCTTTTCTCGCATTATCTATTAATGAAGTATTACTCGTGACGCACCCAACATATCCTACCTCGTTGTGAAAAGTGTGTCGTCATAGTTTTTGTCAATACATCTAAGTGCGCGAGTTGTAATATCCATTAATAATAATCATAAAGTCTAAGGACCAATACACACGTCCAAAAATAGGAACATCCAATGACACTATGAAATCTGGATTTCCTACTGGCGGGTCTCGTTCTCATAATATCCTCTTGGATATTACCAAGGGAGCACACCATGAGAAGGCGCCTCAAAGTTTTATGATTCCTCACCCTAATGGCCTGTATTATTTGTGTTCCTCAAATAACATCATCCGACCATAGAACATATATTCAAGAACAATGTTATGGAACTTCCGGGTTCTTATCAGTGCAGGGTTCTGCTACGACCCTTTAATGCAACAGCTGTCCTTAGGACATTATCACATGCATTGTCAAGCAGAAGAAAAAACAAGATGTGATAAGGCTTTTATTAATGAATAAAGTACAAATTAGTTTGTTCTAGTCCACCAACTCCAAAAATTTATACTCGGTGTTGTATGTAATGAAAGATATCAATGAAATTAAATTTATTGAAAAATTATATTTCAAAAAATATCAGTGTGTCACATTATACCCTCTTAAAATAAGTTTTACCCATGATTTTATTTCATTAATAAAAACAATTGAAGATACTTTTGCCTCATTATATCCCTTATTCCCCATGTAACTACCTCAAATTGGTTATTTCAGCACAATAAATTTAATAGGTGAGTCTTCTTGTTTTATAGAATTTTCCCTCTTAATATCCACTAGCTTTTCCTCATAAGAAATATCTTACTATAGTGGTATTAAATATGATTTTAGTACATGTGAAGGGTCATACATGTACTTCTTCAGGAGAGATACATAAAACACATCTTAAACTTGAGAGAAGTTCGATGGAGGTGCCATGTGATAAGATATCATATGTTCTCGATAAAGAATCTTGAAGGGGATAGTATACCGACATCTCAACTCTCCTTTATTACTAAATCATATAACCTTCGTCCATGGAAAAATTCAAAGAAACAATTTATCATTAACATATAAATCTAGATATATTCATTGATTGTTATCATAATTTTTCCATCAAATTTATACTACCTTATTTATTGCTGCATAACTCTAACCTGTTTTCAATTTATTTATATATATCAGTTTATAATATATTTCTTCCTCTAGCATCATCCATACATGTTGGAGTTATATACATGTTTCCATGGACATATTTATAAGGAGCCACATGAATTCTTGAGTGAAAGCTATTATTTTAAGAAAACTTGACTAGAGGAAGTTATTGATCCCAACCACCTTTAAAATACATAGAATAATATCATAGAATATACCTAGGGTTTGAATTGTTCACTCAGATTGAACATATTTTTGAGGATCATAAGATGTGCAGAAACCCAATTATGTGTCCAGAGCCTATTTAAGTCATCTCTAATATGATATAAATGAATGTGGTACAAAATGAAACATTAACACTTCATTAATTTATGCCACTAAAATTTGATCTAGATGGAAGTATTCTCCAACATCTATGAAGTGTGAGGAATTCAATGGGGATCAACTACAACAAAAATAAAATTATGTCTTATAGGAATTTTGGGGAGTCAAATGAAAAAAATACATGGTGATGTATTCCCATATACATTATGGTATGGGTAATAGTTTCAACATACCATTATAATTTTTTCTCTCAATTTTAATTTACTGATATTCCATGAAATGATATACATACTCAGAAAAATCTATCTTCATGATTTCCCACTAGAAATACTCATTGAATTATATATATATCTTCATACATTTCGGATAGATAAATAATGAAGAACTTTGAGCCTCATATGACAAGTTATTCTTTAAATATTTTATGGATGGAACACGTACATGATTTATATACGTATCATTCTATCATAAACATGTTTAAACTCAACAATAATTCTCACCTTCTTTTATAACTATATATCTTAATTTTTTACCACTATAATCGTCACATGAATAGATGGTTGAACACTCATTTGAGAAAGATAATATTTCCCCCTTTATTCATTAGTTTGAGATCCATCATTTGAAAATATAAAAATAATAGATCATTTTGTGATCCTCATCATGGATATGTTAGCATGATCCTCTTGACTCAATGAATCTTCCACCTTTTTCACATTCATATTGTGGTAATGTATTGAGAGGTCAAAATCTTTAATCAGTTCCAACCATATTCCATGACACATATTTAAAACAAAATTGTGAGAATATATTCCTCAATTTTTTTGATTATTATATATATCAAACGATTATAAATATAGAAATTTCCTCCATATCTTTTTGAGAAAATTACCATAGATAACTCCAAATAATTAGTGGGATTTTTTTGTCATGAACCTTCAATTATCATGAGGCATAATGTATCACAATATCATTTTACATGATAAATTATTCCAACACCGTCTTTAATGAATCATTATATATTAAAAACCAATATCCACTATATGGTAATGTAATCATAGGTGAAATTACTGACCTTACATTCAGTTCCTTGAAATTATGTTCACATTGATTTGTCAAAAGGAACATGGCTCCCATTGAAATTAACTTGGTGAGTGGATTGGAAATCCATGAGAAATTTTCCCTAATGTATTGATAATATCTATCCAAACCAAGTATAATTTGAATCTCAATTATAATAGTTGGTATGGGAAATGTTCAATAGCCTCTGTCTTTGATGTATCTACCGATATAATCACTCTTCAGATTATATGACCCAAAATTGAATCCTTTTGAAGCCAAAATTGACACATGGTAAATTTTTCATAAAATTTCTCCTTCCTCTAGGTATTCAACATAATTATCAAGTAATATTATTTCTCTTTATTTTTATTTTAATATATAAGAATATTGTCCATGAATACTTCCACATACTTATCCAGGTAATCTATAAAGGCTATATTCATCAAATCCATGAAGATAGTGATGGAATTGTTAAGATCATATAGCATAACTATATACTCATAGTGTCCATAAATTGTAAAAAATCCAATATAGTATATATCCTAATTCATTAAACTCAATTAATGATATCCAAAATGATGGTAAATATTGGTAAAATATTGATCTCCACATAGTGGATCAAAAAAGTCATCAATATAGGGAAGATGATACTTCTTCTTGAATGTGATATTTTTTAATTCCCTATAATCAATATAGAGTCACATCAATCCATATTTCTTCTTTACTAAAAGAATAGGTCTACCTCAAGATGAAACACTAGTATGAATTAATTTCTTGTCAATATTTTCTTAGAGTTCATCTTAAATTCATGCAACTCAATTTGCGCAACTGTATAAGAAGACTTTGAAATGGGTGTATCAATCGGTATGTATTTTATTTGAAACTTTACTTCATTATTAAGTGAAAGAAAAGGAAAATATTCTTGAAACACATCAGAATACTCCCTCATAATAGGAATATCATTGATGTTTATTTTTTTTCCAATCCCACTATGATAAACTCCCCTTTTGAATAGGAACCATGACCTATGCAATGGTTGTGAGTTTCATCTGAAGTCAATATTTTTCATCACACCGATAGATGATCATAGGCTAGTCTAGAATATCAAATGTGACTTCCCTACCTTAATAATTGTTCTTGTAATTATAAAGAGGAATCCAATCCAAGATTAAGGTAACATAAAATTCAACCAAAGGGAGGATTTAGGTATTTATTGGAATCACATTACAAAAAACGTCAGTTAGAAAAGAATCATTGACTTGAAATGTTATCAATGTTACATTAAGTGCTTTAACAATAATTTAACATCTAATGATTGAAGTGGAACTGTGATAAAATTAACAAATTATTCATATATAATAGTTCTTGTAGATATAGATATGAATAATACATTGGCAGTTCTAGAGTATATGGTATGTATACCTTTCCCCATATCTTTATCAGACCCCTCATCAGAAATTATGACAACATAAGATTTACCATTATCACTGAGATAAAGGGGTTCTTGAATTAGATCATCATAATTTGATGCCAGATTTGATAATTGGTTCGTACAATTCCTATACTACATTCATTTTAAACATTGGAGTGTTGGTGGTGAATAATGTGGTGATTTCTCTATACTTTAATCATTATCTAACTTCTTCCCATAATTTCAGAATTCATCAACTTTAGGAATTTCCATTACAAACTTACAAAATTTACTTGTCCCCATAATAAATTCTTCACCATGTTTCCTTCCACACTTAGATCATGGGGAAAATATAATCTTCTTCTATCTACGTGTTTTATAGATTTCTCTAATTTCAATCTTTCATTTCTTATAAAAACACAATATTGATGTGTAACTCCAATATCCATTTCCATCTTAAAAAAATAATGAATTATTTATTAATAACTACTAAATTACCCTATGGATAACTCCATTTAAATTATTGGTATTAATCCATTGATTAGTCAACCAACCTTACTTTCCAGTCGAATGATAGTACTAGACGTGTACGTTACCAGTTTTATATAATTTTTTTATAGGTTCCAATACATTAATCATTGTTATACATTAGCTCAAGTAATTCCATATCTAATTTCATATGAATAATACATTGAATTTAAATTTTGAAAATATATTTTAAACTCATACAACAATATAGATTAAATTTCTTCCAATTGCCTCAAATATTTTATATGGGCCCACTATTGATATTCTTATCCTTCCAAATGATATACAACAAAAAAGATTTTTTCATGATCCAAAAATTGGGGGACATAAAATATATTTTTAATGGTTATGATCTATTTCATGGTAACTAGTGGATTACCATAACCACTAAAATAATTTGTAAATTTCCAAATGAAGGTCTAAAAATAATGTTGTTCCCTCATTTTATCATTTGGATGTCCATACTAATTCATAGCTTGAGAATGTTGTGTGATCATAGTAACAATATTTTTCATTCCATGTCCAACAATATTTGTTTCTTAGTAGGAAAATCATTTCATTTTATATCACATTCCATATAAACATGACTTTTTTGGTTCTATCCATTAATTGAAACCAAAAATAAAAGTGTGACAAATAATAATCAGAGTGGGGAACCACATAATTAAGAAAAATAATTTAAAAGATATCTAAACTATGAAACTTTTTAAGTCTTTGAAACCATAAATTTAACATATTTTATTCATCATCATCATTTATTTAAATGATTTATGATAATTCATAACGATTTTATGATTTTACAAAACATATACCTCGAGCATTTCAAACCATGTGTGAAAAAAGGCCCATTGCCATGATCCAGGTGGTGAAAAAGTGAAACAAATATTAGTTTATAGAGTTATTATGCCTATATAAAACTATTTTATAGACACATACAATTTTATTATCCATAGAGAGATGTAATTGTTTGTAAACCACTCACTCTATCCTTCACCAAAATTTGAGGACATTTTCGTATACTTTAAATTATCCTTAGGGGTTTCAATAATGTTTTATCTTCATAGTTTTCAGAGGTCAACTAAACCATTATCTAATATCAACTACAGTGACCTATACATTCCATAATTAGATATCACTTCTTAATGGATGGATATTAATTACAGAACGTAATGATCCATGAAAGAATTATATATGTATAATATCATTGGAATCTTAGTTACATAAACAATTGATTTTAATATGAAATGCATTATCTTCCACTATGTTATTTATAACTAGAACACCTATTAAAAAATTTATACATAATACTTTTTCATTAACCATGGAATGAAAAAACAAGAAAGGATGGGAACTGATGTAAATTAATGGTTAAAAATGGTGATATCCACATTACATGGTTATAAGGGGATGATAACATGATAATAACATTTGAAAACTACAACCTATATATAAAAGATCATAAACATTATTCATGGAGTAAATCTTGAAAGATCGTAATAAATAAAACATAAAGGAATCAAATAACATAAGCTATGAGAGAATAATATTGACATAAGACTTTGATTTGTGGAATATACATAAGAAAAAAAATATTATTTCAAGGATACCCACCATGAAATTCACAACAGGTAAGGATTAGGAGAGACACTAATGTACCTACTTTGGTCTTGGTATATCCTTCTATACAACTTCTTTTTCTCTTGGGATAACCTCATATGCTCCTTTTTTTAGTATTGGGATAAACTCTTGTGTACCCCCTATTTTGAATCATGGGTTAACATCCCATGTACCATTTGAGCTAATTGAATATTAATAATTAACCAATTCATTGAAGGTATTTATTATAATGGTATAAACCCTCAAATAATTAAAATCACAAAAATGTGTGGGTGGAAACTATTCATTATACTATAATCCATTAAAGGGAAACAATTTTTTGAAACATTTCATCATTGAATAACCCGTTGGTAATACACGGGGTTTATAAAAATTTGTCAAAATAATCATAAACCATCCAAATAAAGGATAAAGATGGTATCAATAGATAATATCCCTAGTAAATCATAATCAACATCCAAATTAGTTGTTATTAATAAATAAAAATACCATAAAAAGTTAATTAAAACATCCATGGGAAAAATATTCTTTCCATTTTGAAATGACATATTTAAAATCCAAATTTTAAAAGTTATTATTGAAAATATTTTCTTTTGAAACAATAATTAAGTCATATATATTATGATTCAAAGCATTGAGTGTTCATGATAGCGTAAAATTCTGTACTTACTGTTTACGTTGAAAGAAAAAATTCCTTTCACTCTTTTGTAAAAAAAATAAAAAATTACCTCATTTGAAAAAACGGAATTCATTTTAAAACTTTTTTTAAAATTTTACAAATGGATAAAGATGAATTTAAACAATAGTTTTTTATTAATAAAACATTTGTGGAAACATTTTTAGAAAACATGGACTTTGAAGAGAAAGTGTTTTTGACTAAAGAGAGAAATACAATTAGGTTTTTCTTAAAAACATTATTTTGGTCTTCTATGTACATAAAGCGATGAAAATGAAATTAAGACATAAAATATAAAAAAATAAACATAGAAAAATAAAATTTATTATATTATTGAGATTTAGATCATGAAATTTCATCATCATAAGAATAATCATAAAAATACCAATATATAATATGATTATAAGAAAAACCATTATCACATTAGTAATTTTAAATCATAATTCTCATGAAGTAAATAAACCAAGATGGATTTGTAAATACCCATTATTTAAATAATAATAATCACATGATAAATTAATGTATAGTTACACAATACATAAAATAAACAAGTAGTGAATATTACTTGTGTCTCAATGAAATAAATGTGAGATGAAAATCCCTTGCCTAAAGTATTGACTTACTTTGTACATGTTAGGAACTTCAGTATAGTAAATTAAGGTCTATTATAAATATATTATAGAAAAATAATCATATATATCATACTATTTATGATTTACTTATACCCTTTTATCAACTGTTTATTAACAATTCATTATTGAAATCGCTATTTCATATAATAATTTCTTTGTTTTTCATGAGTGTTTTGGTTTAATAGTTTTTTCCTTGTAATTTTATTATAGATACATCATCTAAATAATTTTAATGATGATATAAATATCATATATTTTCTTTATATACATATTTTGAGTCATTCATTGAATTTTGGGATAGGAAAATGAATTTCACCATTCATGGAGATGATAAGTTGTACGTACGCATGAATACAGTTACCATTTTTCAGAGGATGGTAGAAAATAAAGATATATAATAATTACACTTTATATAATAAGTTTTATACCATATATTTCATATATATATTTTTAAATCTACCATTATTATAATTCAGTCCAAAATAAAATTAAAAATGTATCACATCACTTCGTAGAGGCGTTAGTCCACACTTATACACAATAGAAGATAACATTTTTCAACGAATTGGAAGGTAAAAAAGTAGATTTGATATTTTAATTAAATAATTTAAATTATTTCATAAATACCACATATATAAATTAAATCTATCATTATATCCATCCATGATATTCAATGATGGAAAACAAATTAACTGTGTTGGCAAAGCAGTAGTCCACTGCACACACGATCAATGGTTTTGTTTCCCATTTTATGGAAGGATAGATGTATATTGGTCATTAAATTAATAATATAATTGTTAATTATATATAGTATAATATTTTATTATTTCATCTAAGTTTAATAATATTTTAATGTAGTTGATGTATAAATAAAACTAAAATACTCAGTTATGAACGATACCTATTCTTTAGCCAACCTATTTAGATTTGCATAACTAAATCAGTAGGATCCCACCAAGATTTATATTCATCATTTTTTAATAAAATAAATACATTACAGTTATAAAATAAAAATAAATTAAAATAATTATTTGAACATTTTAAGAAAAAATTTATCATGGTTGAGCACTTTTATAAAAGAATGAAAATTGAAGGGGCCTATAAATACATACATTTTAAAAAAACCATTGGATGTACACTATGGTCACTACAACTAGTCTAACCTATTATTATGACATTGATAGTTTGAAAAATAACCTTGTCTGGTGGGATAAATCAAGAATGAATTCACTAGACAGTGGGGATGATTCAAAAACCACATCACTCGTCAGGAAGACATGATAAACCTATGAAAGGAGACCTATTCTAATTATATGAATTCCTACATATCCCTTAGTTTTACCAGGACGTTTTAAATATTTAAAATAAAAATTTAAAAACAGAATTAAATCAATTATTTTATATAATACATTAATTTTCTATTTAAATAATAATTATAAAATAGTTTTATCACCCAATATAATGAGTATAATCAAACATTTCATGTTTTATTAATGGTTCTCAAAGCATGTATTAAATATATTAAAAGAAATTTTGATGTAAAATTTCAGAAGGAAATCATATACAGTTCATCCAAAAAATGATATGCATGAAACCACCTATCATAAATATTTACAATCATTAACAAATAAGATTAATCCACTAGAAAAGGTAGGTAAACCACTTGATAATAAAAGTGAACTAACCCCTACACCTAAAAAACCGTCTACAAAAATTAACAAAAAAACACCATTATTTTATATCCATATGTTATGTTGCAAAACTAAAACAAATTAATATTAGAGGTAATTATAAAGGTAATAATTACTTCATAGGATATATCCTTAAAGAACCTTGATAAAAAACAACAAAATAAAGAACCAAGGAGAGGGGGGAAGTTATCGATGTACAACAGGGGGCATTGGGGTCAATGTGGAGAGAAATATAGATTTAGAGTGTTTAATTTAAGAAAATGTATTTAGGTAATTTCATATTTTTAATGTTATTGGTAAGTCACATGATTTTCGAAACCTTGTTCTAATAATGAAGATTCCATTGGATACTAAATGTGGGGATGCAATATTTACCCAAATGGTTAGGAAAACTATGTTCCAACCATGTGAATTCCATTGAGATAAATTCATGTACTGCCAAAAAAAATTTACACATTGTTTGATAAACTATGGTCAAACCAAATTACACCCACAAAATTCCTAGATTCACAACATGTTATTGAAAAAACCAAGGAATGAAACAAAATAATAAAAATAAATAAATAATATAATCCATACTTGAAAATGACATAATATGTTAGAAAATAAATCATTATTAATAATGATAAATATTCTAAGAACAACTCTCCAATTAACAGAATAGATATTATCTTCATATTCTTCTTTTCAACAATAGTATTCAACTCTCCCTCTCACCTTGTGTTGTTACAATGTTCACTATTCCTTTTTTATTTTTTCCGATTACTTTTTAAACATTATCATTAATCAAAAGAATATTTTTTAACTTTAATTTTTAAAAACATCATTAAATGAAAAAAAATCATGATATTTTTTTATTAATCCTCATTCAAAATAATTAATAATTTATTTTTTATGATCAAATTAGATATCATATTTGACTCTCCTAAAATTTTAACTCACTCCTTCTCATAGGATTCCTTAATATATGAAGATTATTTTCCACCTAGGCATAATCAAATTCACAAATGAACACATGTGTGATCTCTATTTTCATATCATGGGAATATATCATCTTATATTACAATAATCATGAATTATTATGATGCATTAGTCTTAAAGAATACTTAAGAATCATCATATTTAAATCCTAAATTTCTCTGAGGAATAAATTTAATCTTACATATCCAATATAAAAATATTTTATCTATTATTTAAAAACAATAATTCAGTCTTATGTGGAATAATAGTTATTTCTATATGAGATATATTTTATCTCTTGTATTCCATGAAAATTTCGAGTCAGTCTTATGTATCAATAAAATTAATCCTTTGTAAACTATGAGTCAAAATTATGTTTATTAGTGTGAACTCAGAGTTACTCTTATGTTGGTGTAAGAGATATTATGTGTCATCAAAGAGATTTTCAGTATCATTGTGCAATATATTTATAACTTTTTCAATTTATTAGATTTTATTACTCCTTCCTTCACTAATATTTCTTATAGACTTCAAATATATATATATATGTACTACAACCTTATTATAGTAACATATAACTCCTTAAATAACCCAATCAAAGCCTTATTAAATCAATTATACCCATATTAATACATATCAATTATATTTGGACTCATTTAATTTTTTACAAGAAGTACAACACCATCCTCTACGGGATCAACAATATCCCAATATGGATTTTCTATTAATACCCTATATTTTAATTTAACCAAATATTCAATGCTCCCCACCTAAAATGATTCCTTCGTGTAACTAAAATTTGATGTTCTATTTTCTCCCTCATATTGATAATAAATACAAAGGCGTTTTAAAAGGAATAAAATCATTCATCTCAATGAAATGATCCATGAATCCATTAACTCTAACTCTAAAAGATCTATATTAGTATAGAAAATAATAGAGATAAACTAATATGTAAAAGTTTTACATAATGAATTTTAGAAATTGATGCCAAATAAAAAAACATTATTTTAGATTCTATTCAAGAATATATTCAGAAAGTGTTCTTCAATCAACACTAAAAAAACTAAGAAAATTTATGTTCATTATGAATTATCCCTCTACAGGTTTTATTTCCACATTTTCATCTAATAAGACATTCTTAAAAATGTGAAAAAAACCATAGTGATTTTGACTAGTGGTATGTACTCCCATTTTTATTCTCATATTCTTAAGAGTCTCAATATATATAGGATTTGTAAGAACATAAACATTATGTTTCTTATATTGAATAAATTTCAATTGCAGGATGCCTTTTGGAGATTTATATTTCAATAAATTATTCTCAACATCTATATTTATATTAAATATTTCAATGTATTATTGGAATGATTAATATCACTTTGGTTATTATAGAAACTAGAAAATGGAAATATAATGAAAACATGAATATTTTAACTTGAGTCTTCATCTGAATAATTTTCTTAGATTCTTGGGATCCATCAACATATTTATATTTAGTATAACTCAACATGATAATGATTCTATCCTGGAATTAAATGACAGACTTCTTCCACCAATGAGGAATTCTCCACTGGATATAGAATTTTTCATAATTCTCTTGGATACCAGTAGATGTGACTCATTTGGATTTGATTGATATCTATCACAAATAGGGGTAGCTTAAAAATTTCTAGAATTAAGGAAGAGAAATAAAAATCTATACCTATCAAATTTATAAATTCATTCTCATTGATAATTTAAATTTATCATCATTAAATATTTTTCCAAGATGAATTGGTGTATAATATAGATTATTTCACCCCAAATATCTTGAACAACTCATTGGAATAATTTTTTCGAGAGATAAAAATGATACCAATAATATTTGTAATTTTTTTTAAAAAAATAAATTTATCTCACCAGTAAAGAAATTTAAAATATTTTATTCATTCTTATATAGAAAACTACAAAGAATTTTGATTCATTTATAGTAAATAACATATAATGAATATATAAAATGTCAATTAGTGATGTTGCATTAGTATTCATTATGTAAAATATTTTTTCCATTTTACATTTTTTTAACTTTCATGATTCTCAAATATTCACCCATTTTGAGATTTCAAAAATTTACATACTTTATTCCCATTACTATTATGAATAAATTTCTTTGGAATATCCATAAAGTTATTATATTTTATATCACTATTCAAAAATATAGACTTTACATCCATTATAATTAATTTGAAATATATTTTTTCTATAATTGAAAGATTTATTCTAATGGTCTCAATCATAGATACTAGAAAAAATGTTTCATAAAATTTTATTCCTTAAATTTGTGTATAACCCTTGTAAATAAATTTTCCTTACTTTCTAGTAATATCATATTTTTTATTCCGATTATTTATTAATATGAATTTGGTTCCAATGATGATATTTTCTCTATGTATGGATATATGAACCCATGATTCATTATTTTATATCAGATTTAGTTATTATTTATTTATTTCAATTCATTAAATATGTTTAAAATCCCCATCTATTGTTTTTTCTGAAAACATTGAAAAATTAATATGATTTGTTGTTTCAATATTTTTTAAATTTGTACCCATTGATTCACATCTCTAATGATATTCTCAATATCAACATGCATTCTCAATAATGTATTTTTTCAATAGTTATTGAAAACATACTTACATCACCTAAATAAGTAGAATACAGATCAACACATGGAATTTAGATTTATCTTCTAATGTGTTGCTGGTTTTGTAGTGACAACATCACCCTCACTGTCATCCATGATTGATTTTATGAGAGCATCTTAATTTAAATACTTTCAAAACATTAGAATGAATTACCATATCAAATTTATTATTTTCGGTTATATATGAACCTCTATTTGGTGTATATACAATACATATTCCATCCTCTAATGTCTCATCAAAATATACACTAATTTCAGCTTTTCTATTCATTAATCACAACTTTTAAACATTATAAAGTGTTTTAAAAATAAATTCTTCTAAAACCTATTTTATATGTTATCATGCATAATGATTTCTTTTAAAACTCCCCATATTTGTATATGATATTTTTTTGATCTAATTTTCACCAAAAATTATATATTTAAGTGTTTTAATCTATTTGAGGTGTTAAAGGGGGTCCATATATTAGTTTTAGGGAGTCTGTCCCATGATCTAGTGAAAATTCTCATGTAATTTATGGTTTATGTTTTACATAGGGAATTGTGGAATGAAAGGTTCGTGTAAGAATTTTTCTGAGTTCTATAAGACTAAATTTTATTACAGGTCACTGGTAAGACCATAATTAAAAAGGGATAAATTATAGAAAAGGTAACATAGGAGTAACTATAGAGTAATGTGTGATAAAATTTATATGTTGGCTACTAGTCATGTCATGAACCTTGGGCTATTTTATGAAGGTATAATTGAGGGGATCTTTTATGTATCGATTCACCATGGTTGGGATGTTAAGTTCGGTCAGTGGGGAAGCACTATCTATGTAGGGTGAAGGCTGTGTTCTGAAGGACAATGTATTGGTTCATTTAAGCCTAAGAAGTGTGTAACACCATTATTATAGGGGCCATGATGCAAAGGTGACCGAGAAGGGTCATTGATCCATAAATAGTATGTTTATTTCAAACTCCATGTCTTGTTTAGTTTTTGGAAATTTTAATATGTAGAAATAAAAATGATAAAAAATAATAAATGAGGGTTCCAAATTTCCATAGTAGTTCTCACATATATCATCCATTATGCTCAGGTTATCCTATTCTAATATTGGGATCTTTATTATACAAGATCAAAACAATGAGTTTATTGTTATAGAAGGTCAGTTTTGTGAAGGCTATAAGTCATCTTTCCTCCATTATTGGATTATAAAACTTTTTCATAGTATATTAATGGTTAGGCCTAATAATTGGGATTTTCCATATATCATGATTCAATCAATTTGAGGTAGAATCAGAGAGAGAAATTTAATGATCATGATTCTTCTATTCCCATGTACGTGGTCCCTTACTTTCCAAACAATTCTTACTCAGTTTTCATGAGTTGTGTGAAATGTGGTAAATACAGCTTTGTTTAGTATGCATTAAAACTAAATTTAACTGGTATTATTAATTTCATAAGGAATTATTGGACCCTAATAGGCCATGAGTCTCATATTTGAGGTGTTTATAAGGACCATTGTATGTTAATAACAAATTTATATATAGAATTGATATTTAAATCATGGTTTTATACCTGATATGGAGGGATTTGATTGAGATATGACTATAGGATCCTAGTGTAGTGCCCTAGTTTTACCCTTGGATATGTTTGGATTATGTTTTAGATAGTCTTTAGGTGAGTTATCATAAGAATAGAGCTTTATAAAGGTTGATTTATTTCATAACATGACCCCTTTCTGGAGTTTTGGGATATGTCATTCAATTGGATTATTTCAAATTGTGATATATCATTCACTTTTATTATTGGTTTAGAATTGTGATGCATCATTAAATTATATTATTTAAAATGTTATCTATAGATTAATTTAACTACTTAATGTGTAATTTATCATTCATGTGAATAAGATAATAAGATAATCATTATTCACTAGTGTTTTTAGCTACTGATATCGAAATCATATCCTTGTTGGAATTGGTAGCATATCATCCACATGAGTTGTGACTGTCAGCGATACATCATTCACATTATGGATCTTTGTTTGTTATATATCATCTATCATTTGTTCACTGTTTGTGGTACACCATCCACCTATAGGATGGTTATGGTGGTGCATCATCCACATAGAGAATTGAGACTACGGTATGTTATCTACTTCAAGAGTGTCATATGTGGAATTCTATCAACCTAGATGAGATTTTTTTGGTGGTATACCATCCACCCATGCTATGGAATATGTGTGTATTGTTAATGTATACATGTATAGACTTTGTGAATTCTACACCCATGATTTTTGATGCATCATTGATGTAGAAATTACTCATTCACCATTGGTATTGGTTTGTTGATAGATCCTTTATCAAGATGAGTTTTCAAGGTAAAAAATCATTTACCTAGAAATAATTTTTGGTGATAGTTCATACAAAAAGGGAATATTCGGGGAAATATAACATTAAAATTGAATGTTATAATATAAGTGATATATCATTCATCCATGAAGTGTCTTCCCAAACAATTATAATATTGTCTCACTCAGACACATGAAAAAGTAGGTGTGGTGACCTGTGGTTTAGTGAGATCACTCTATAGGGTAAATATTTTCTTATTTATTATTGTTTTCTTTACCAAAATTTCATATAAATCATAAAATAGTATTTAAAACATATATTTAGGGACACCATTATTGTTAGACTAATGAATTTTACCCACACTCTACCTAGGCATCATGGAACTTGAGCAATATTCATGTTTTATAACCCTAGATTTGGAAATGGCCCGACATATTTGGATGGATAAATTAGAAGTGATTGGTGGGATTATAGATATAGTACATGCCTATAATTATGACTAGATTTTAACATCTCCTTTTATATTTTTTGGACCAGGTGATATATTATTTTCCCACAGGGTATCCACTTATGCTTGTATAACCCGTATGACATTTAAATTAGATCCTTCTTATGTAGTATTATGTTGATATTTACAATTTAAATTTTTTTATCTATGGTATGTATTGTTATAATATCCAAAAGTACTGAGAGATAGGCATAAACTTGCTCCCAAAAAATTAATATTTAAAAAGGTTAAACAGTAAAATATAACTCCAAAAAGGGGATCCTTACAAAGCCTTGTGTGGAGAACACCAGGGCTATCATTCCAGACCAAACTATCACACTAATTAGGATAAACAAATGACCAACTGAAACTAACCTCCCTAATAGCCCTTTTGGAGAGAGTATCTTCAACCTGGTTCACTTCCCAATAGACATGAGAAACATCAGGGCATATACACTCAGCAATACTAAGATAAGAAATACAGGGAGATAACATTTTCCATGGAATATTCCGAGAGTGATCATTCAAAATATGCACATCAACAGACGAGTCTAACTCTATCCATACTTTCCACCAACCATAACGAAATGCATACCTAATCGCCTTTATAACGGCCCACAGCTCTACTTCAATTGCATGACCATGCCCAATATAATGGAATAAACAACCTTTAATGAAGCCCTGATGAGTTCAGAAGACTCCACCACACCCATCCGGACCCAGTGCACCAGAGGTCGTCCCATCCACATTCACATTTAACCTATCAAAAATTGGTGGAATTTACCGAATGTAATTCATCACTCCAGGTTTCCTTTCCCTTCCACTAACAGTAAGATTCCTCAAAAGAACAAATTCAAAGACATCATTATTCATTGATCCAGTTTTATTCATCAAAGAAAGTTTAATGCTTCGATGTATCACTAGGACACCATCCCAAAGTGAGGGATTTCCATTGTTGAAGATGTTGTTATTATGAGACTTCCAAATATAAGATAAAATAGTGACAGTAGCAGCAATGAACAGAGACCTCACATGCTCACTATAATCGGTCTAAAAGGACGAGATGAGCAGCGATTTAATAGAATAGAAGAATAGGAATCAATGAAAGGTTATTTGCACATAATTCTATAACTAAGCAGCAAACGTGCAATGGATGAAAGGATGCATGAACAATTCCTCACCATTAAGGAAAAAGTGAAATACCGAGGCAATGCTAAGGTTCGTGCATTGTAGAGCACAATGGATGGGAAATCACTACTTCTAGATTTTCCAGATCAGCATAGCATCATTATGGTGAATGAAGTATTTGCGAACACCTTCCACCCATGAAGGAATTCTGGATGGTACACCACACTACAACTTGTAATACTCCTGACTGAAAAAAGATCCATTAAAAGCAGGTTTCCAAATCAGTACACCACAATCAACATAATCATAATTAGTAATATCCATAGATGATTACTAGGAATGATTTCAGAAACATCTATGCTCCCTTGGAGGTCGGAGATAGACAGGTTTTTCAAAGAAAGTGGGATAGTAATGGATTCCTTAATTGGAGAGGACAACCACAGGGTTTTACAACAATTTAGATGAGAGGAGACACAAACCATCCATATGGACTAAGTCATGATATTAGAATAGGTGCTCCTAACCGAAGTCCAAATTGAGGATTTCATGTACATAGACTGACTGTTTTGTAATATTCCAACAAATCGTATTATAAGAAACTATAGGGAAAATTCAACCTTAGATAAAAGACTCTAAGTAAAATTTAGAAGAAGTGAATCATTAAATATTCCGATATCCTTAATTCCCATTCCTTCCATAGCCACTGGCTTTATACAAACTTTCCAAGAAATAGTAACATGTTTCCTCTGATGAGTTAAACCATAAGAAATGAAATTATGTATCATTCTACTCAATTCCTTAAGAATAGATCTTGGGAATCTATATAATGAAAAGGAGTATAAAAACATTGAAGTGATGACAGATTTGACAAGAAAAACTCTACTAGCCTGAGACATGGTCTTACCTTTCCAAAATGCCTACTGATTGATGATTTTCAGAGTGATACCCTCTAAGTGGACATGTTTTACCCTTCTCCAAAACAAAGTAATCCCCAAATAATTATAGGGAAATGTACCTATTTTGACACCAAGCCAGTGAGCAACCCTGTTTTGCTTCAAGATTTGAATTCCTTCTCTAAAGACAACAAAGGATTTATTCCAGCTGATAACCTGGCCTGCCACTTCTTCATAATGTGAAAAGATGCACTTGATGCAAGATATAGTTTTCCTATCAACTTTGCAAAAAAAGTTTTCCATCAGCATAGAAGAAATTTGAAATAGGAAAGAAGTTCCTACATGCTCTCATTCTTTGGTATAAACCAATGTTAACAAGATCATGAAGACACACACCCAGATAATCTTCAGCCATAGAGAATAGAATCCCAGATAACGAATCACCTTGCCTTACTCCTCTAGTGCATTGAAAGAATCCACTAGTAGATCCATTGATAAGAATAGATAATCTATAACTTTTCAAAATGGAACAAACCATACCAATGAATTTTCCTAAGAATCCATGAATGATTAGAATTATAAAAATGAATTCCCACCTTATTGTGTCAAAGGCCTTTCATATGTCATCCTTTATGGCCATATTACCATCTTGAACCTTGCTTCTCATAATATTAACAGACTCTGAGGCAATAAATAGACAATTCTGAATGTTTCTACCAGGGAAAAATCCAAACTGATTAGTAGAAACTATATTTTTAGCAACCTCACCTAACTGAATTTCCATGATCTTACAAATTACTTTTGGAATTAAGTTCCCAATAGCAATCGGCCTGAATTATTTAATATCTAGTGCTTTATCTTTCTTATAAAGTAGAGCAATAAAATTATAATTCATCCCAAATGGCATAGAAGAGTGATGAAATAATTCAATTACAGTATTAATCACCTCATTGTGGATGATATCCCAATAGAACATAAATTTTTTGGTGAATCCATCAGGGCCAACAACACTATCCATATTTAGAGAAAAGAGTGCATAGTGTATATTTTTGTGGGTAGGAATATCAGTGAGCTTTGTGTTTTGATTATCATCCAGACTTGGTTTAACACATCTGAGTATCTTGTTTGTGTTATCCTCCCCAGAATCAGAATATAACATTTCAAAATAACATGTTACAACATTTTCAATGTCATTTTCAGAAGTGATCCTGATGTATTCAATTTTTAAAGCCTTAAGATTATTCTTATCCTTTTTTCCCTATGCATGCAGTGAAAGAATCTTGAATTCATGTCCACTTCCTTAAACCAATTAACATTTATCTGATTCTGAGAAAGATTCTACTGGAGGGTCAAGAGATTATCCAGCCTTGAGGCAGCTTGTATCTCTTCTTGAGATGTGGTTTCCTAGTGCATATTCCTCTACTGACAGCTAAACATATGATATTGAGCCTCTTTAATGTCAAGCTCGAGGCTGGAAAAAGATTTTTTGCTCAACTCTTTGAGTCTGGATTTCACAAGTTTTAGCTTTCTAGTTATAATGTGTAAATAATTACCTATGAAATCTATTTTCCATGTCTCCATTACTATTTTTCTACACCCTGGCACAACTAACCATGCATTATTTAACAAAAAAGGTTAAGCAGTTGACCACAAACTACTGAAACTGAGGTCAACCACTATGGGATTATGATCTGAATGAAGTCTAGGTAGAATCATGCCAGAAACATCCATTGTATAACTTATCTCAACCATCTGCACTAGACATCTATCCAATTTACTTTCCTGCATCCCATTTAAGATGTATCTGATCTAAGTAAAATTTACACCTAAAATAGGGACTTCAGTCAGCCTATAGTGATCAATTTAGGATAAAGAGTCTTTGGATGAAGCTTTTCAAAAGTTTCTCCCAGTTTTTTCCTCTGGTCTCAAGATGGTATTAAAGTCACCATGAAGAATACACCTAGTAGACATATACTCAGAGGTGTATAGTATGTTTTTACATAGTGACCTCCTTCTGATGTATTGATTAAAAGCATACACAAAAGTTACACACAAAGAATTGGACTTAAAACACCAGGATAGAATTACTGACTGTTGATCATTCTGAAATGATTCAACAATGACACTATTGTGGTTTAACACCCATAAAGATTCCATCTCATTCTTAGACTGATTATTAGAAATAAAGGAGTACCCAGAGAATTCCAATTAAAATCCATCCATCTAGAAAATTACAATCTTGGATCAACAATACCCAATAACATGGGTTTATTGGTCATGATGATGTGTGTCGTGGTTTTGACCCTGAGAGAATTCCCAAGAACCTAGAAGTTCCAAAAAAAGTATCCTCATTGATTGGTAGACCACGACTTGGTGAATGGGCCAATATAGCTTGCTGCTATGCATGTCTCTAGATCAGACATATTTTCCTCCAGTGCTTAATTGGGTAAACTTCCAACAAAGCGAGGTCCATTTTCATCATCAAAAAGAGGAATAAATCTGTTATCCGAATTGATAGGCATTGTTAAGGTGGAAGGTAACTTCTTTCATGCAACCTTAAATGAAGGGATCAGAGAGAATTCTCCTGTTGAATCCTCATTTGCCTGCACCAATTTAATTCATCTCAATGTTAAATCATTCCCCAAGGGGGAATCCTATGTTGCTGAGTTCTATATGATCTAAGCACCATGGACCTCATCTATATTGGGTAGTTCGGTATTCTCATGCCTTGCTGAATTCCCCTCGGAGGGGTACTGAACAAAAATATCATAACCTGATGAATCTTGACCACTAGAATCATCATCCTTAGTGTGAATCTCAGTGTCCTGATCCTACCTTTCTTCATTATGAGTATCCTCACCAACCAACTTATCATGTTAACCCTTATTATCTCCATCATTATCAGTTAGCATCAATTTGGAAGGATCATATGAAGGGTATCCTGAACCATTCGTCCCACACTCAGTAACAGGAACAACATCACCATTGGATTTCAAGGAGACTCCCTGAGCATCCACTTTGTTGGTTTCATTGTTCACAGGCATATTAGGATTAGAAGGACCCTGATCAGTTATCTTCCTTTGACAATTATCAGCATCATGCCCTCTAATATTTCAGAAGAAAAAACCTTATTCCGGTTTCATTTAGAATGCACGTACCCAAAAATATGACAATTGAGACATAATTTTGGTTCCTTTTACACCCTACCTCAATGGTGATGCTGTCATCCCTAGTGGTGAAGACAACCTCTTCCACAAGAATAGTGTTCATATCCACTTCCACCAGAACCCTAGAATAATGTCCAAAACTAGGGTTGTCTGTTTTCCTATCAAGTCCTATAGGGTTCCCTACAGAAGAAGAGATATCCCACAAGATTTTTGGGTGCCAATAATTCTAGCTCAGTTTGTGAATGCGTATCCATACATGGGAAAATGTGTTTTTGACCAAGCTGGGATCAAAATTTCGATCCCATTCAGGAATCTGAAGGAATACATGGTGCAGAGGGATATAACCCAAGCTCCATGTGCATCTTTTGCATTCATAAGAGGGTAACACACCATGATAGAATCCTCGTCCCATGGAATTCATCTTTCATCCACTAAAGCCCTAAATCTACACCATTATGTTTGTACGACCATGAAACTTCTAGGGCCTTACCCCTTTTGGAATCACAACTCGATCAATAATTGAACACTTACAAAATTTTACCCTTTCCTCGACAGCAGCTTGATTCACTGATACATGCGAAATCTGACCCTTCTGGATGATTCTTCCAGAACTACCCACTTTTAAATCCATGAACAAAAAGCCTCCAGCATGCTTGTCCACATCCGAGAATCTCTTCCCATGCACGGAGACATCCTTGTATTCCCATTTCTCATATTTTTTCTTCACATAGAGGCTGAATTGATCATTGTACCCGATCCGGTCTCCATCATTCAGATCAACATCATCCTTCCTCCCAGATTGCCCATCATCATCGCCTCGCTTAGGGTTTTCTCTGCTCACACCTTCGTGAGTCTCCATACCACCTCTATTGTTATAATAATTTTATGTTATTTTGGTTCTTTTTTTATTAAATTAAATATTTTTATGGTTTTCTATGATGGGTTCTATAGTCTCCCCACATTTTATAATTTGATACTCACCATATGTTGACATCCTTTGGTGTACAAGGGGTGTGATTGAGTTGTGTGGAACTAGGTTCAATAACTATGGTGGTGTACCAATAAAAGGATTATATAAAATGGAATGAAATACTTGATGTTTTTATTTTTTTATACTATTTTTAATATGGTGGTAAGAAGATAGGATGTTGTTTTGTCTTGGAGTGGATCTTGTTTTGGGGTGTAGAATACCCATGTATGAAGGAATTCCCCGTAAATAGGTATGGTACCACTGTTATTAGTTTTTTATTTTATGCTTGTGTTACTCACTAAAAATTATTATTCTTGATATTAATTATGTCTTATTGGTTATTAATATTGGATCAGGGTAGCCATATATATTTTATTTACGCATCATTTTTGATATGTAGGGGTCACATAAAATTCTTATTCATTCTTATTATTGATATTCTAGTTACCATGCATGGTTATATTATTAATTTTTTTAATAAAAACTTATAAAGAGTCTTCTAATATAAATTGTTGGTTGATTTTTTTTTGAAAGGTGTAAGCTTTACCATGTGATCATCATATGTTCACACATTGATCCACTAGAACATCACACCATGTAAGTTCAAATAAATTTTTCATAGTTGAAAACAAACCTCGATAATTTACCTTATATTAAATAAGTGTACCAGATGTAGGAATTATTCACACCCTTCCCACTATAAAACGTTGAACTGACACACAACTGAAAAAATTTTATAAACATGCAACGAAATGAATTTAAAATAAAGAGAATAATGTAAATTAGGAAACAATACAAAAGGATTAACATTAATTGGACATGATATCATACATTAATAGAAGAAACATTGTGTATTTATTTATATTCACAAGAAGTTGAAAGATATATTCAACTGAAAAATCCCTCAATAATATTTTAGTACATAGATTCATCTCATTGTTAACACTCTTATACACTATATGCTTCATTAATAGACTATTCATGATTAGGATTCACTTTTCTAATCACTAATTCACTATGAATATTAGTTAACACTTTTTTTATAGGAATATTCCTCTCTTTATCTAGGTTTCACCCCAATCACACTTTAATATAAGAGACTCTATTTAGAATGTGAGTAGGTAGATCTAGTAAATTTATTTACCACACTTATTTCTTTGGTAACCAATTTCATAAACTCAATTATAGATTATTCTTATTCACTTAACATTTTATATATCCATAAATTCATAGAATGATACAAACTTTCAATGGTTCTGTTTTCATCGGGAGACAATAAACTATCATTGTCTACAAACCAAGAAAATCACTTTCCACAATCAAATTTTCCAATAACTAATTTCATTAAATAATATTATGTTAAATTAAAATGAGACTTCACATACAAATAATATCTTTATTATATACTTGTTTTATATAAATTTCATTAACTCTTTAATGTATTGGAAAAATGAGTAAACTCCTTTAATTTCTCCCTCTTATGTACCAAATTATTCTCCCACCTCCTCTATTTTACCCATATTAAAATGTGGGAGGATACTGCCATTAAATTTATTTAACTAATGTTTTAGTGAACCTATTCACTAAATTTTGGATTTTTGGAATCTTCCAATGATCTAAAAATTTCTCCTCCATAATTTTTTTATGAAGTGGTACTTTTAGCAGATATTGTTTTTCAATAATAAAAAACTAGATTTTTATTAAAGTGGATTACATTATCGCTATCATATAAAAATATTCATTCTTCATGTCTTATTATATGTTCTTTTAACTAACTCTTCAACTGAACAACCTCTTTACCTACTTTTGTTTCAACTATATACTCATTTCCCATGGTACTTAATATAAAAATCTGATACATCTACGATATCAAACTAATCACTATTCCTCTATAGTTAAACACAAAACTGGGTGTTCTATTTTGGGTATTTAATTGTACAATAAATTCAAAAACTAAAAATCCTTGTAGTGGGTTTTCCTCAACAAATTATAGATCCATAATTTCCATTCTATTAAAGTGATTTATAATCCACATAACAACTTCCAGGTGTAATATATTATTGTTTCAAAGTAATCAAATCAGAACTCCATCTTAAATGTCTTTATCAACCAAATTAAAAATAGTTACTTATATCATAATACTAATAAATGATTAAAATAGAACTTTTTACATGTGTAGATTCCCCTTTTCCATATCTAGTTCTTCTCCATAAAATTCTTTGAAGTGTGTGGTAAGAGGAGTTGTGATAGGCTTACATCTAATCATCCCAAATTCTACATTCATCTGTGAAACCTATTTGATGATTCATGTAAATTTTATCCCCTAAATCACCATGAAAGAAATTAATCCTTACATAAAAATATTATAAGTACATATATTTTTATGCTACCATAATCAACACCATCTAGATAGTTGAATATTCACCTACCAGTGAGGATATATCTATGAAATAAACACCTTACTTATTTTCAAATCCCTTTTTCAGTAGCTGTGATTTATATATGTTCTTGACATCACCCAAATCTTTAGTTATAAACCCATTTATTATCAGTCTATCATTTCACTTCCTATAAATATATAAGATCAAAATATCATTAAGACATTAGTGAATACATTTCTCAATCCATTACTGATTCCCATTTCCACTATCACTAAATACTAATACTTCTTCAAGGAATTTTAGTTCCATTGTATCAATTAGGAGTAAAAATTTCATATCACACAAAACCTCAAAACCATACTTGTGATTATAATTGATCATATACAATAAATTAGAAAATCCAAAGTATTCAGATATAATATAAAATATGGAGACCTATCATCTGGTTCTCCAACTAGATAATTATCCATTCTTGAAATTCCTTGCATATCTTTTGACGGGATTACTTCTTATGAACATATCTATTCAATATTCTCATCTAAGTCTATAATGGTTTAGATCATCCAATTCATTTACTATGATCAACCTAGACATCAATAAATGACTTGTTTCCCTTAATTTACTTCTCTTCCATGTTCTGATCCTTCCAAGGAACAGTCTCATCAATTATAACATCTATACTCTGGATGATTTTGAATCTATCATCATCCCATTTCCTACATCCAAAATTTTAATCTTCATACCCAATTAGAAAACACACCTTGTATTTTTATTTTATCCTAAAATGAGCCTCAACATCAACATGTACATACTCAAATCTTCAAAAGAATTTAACATGGATAACTTCCAATCATCTACCAGACTATAACTCCTCCAGAAGTTCTATCCCAATAACCGATCATAGAATTATATTAACAGTATAAGCTAATATGTTGTATTTCTAGACCCATATTATCTTGGAAATTATAGACTATAAATTATGTCTTCTACCCCTCTCAATTAAGTTTAGCTTCATCCTATCATCCATTCAATTATGCTATAGACGTCTAGAAAGATACTTCCCATGACTTATTCCATTGTTTTGAAAGAATTTTCCAAAGTTGTATCAAATATAGTCATCTCTATTTTCAATATAAATTCACTTTAACTTCGGACTACATTTATTTTCAACTGTGGAATCAATTGAAAAAAAACATAAAATACATCAGACTAATGATTTAAAAATTAATCCAATAATTTTCTAGTAGCATCGTTATTTAATGTCATAAAGTCAAAATAACCTCCCAAAAATTGAACATGAATAGGAACAAAAAAATTTAAATGAACTAGATACTACTTCTATGATCTGGGATTCTACCCATCCATGTTAAAAGAAACCCTTCCCTATTTCGGTAGAATAGAAGTTTCAACATTCCAATTTGTGTACGATTAAGATGAAGTATTCCATTCACTGTTAGAATTTTTTTTATATTCTCAATAAGTTGATTGAGATTGAAATAAAAAAAATTATGATCACCATATGTTATAATTCTGACAACATCAATTCCATCTGAAATTTTGGTCAGGTAATGAATTGCATCATTTACTCCTTTTTCAACCACCATGGATCCTTGAGTAACTTTCCACACCCCATTTTAAATGATAGTTCCATACCCTACCTCATTAAGTTTTCTAATTTAAATATAATTTTTATATACCTTGTAAGTGTATTACTTATGTGTGCTTCATGAATCATCCATTATTCATACAGATATTGTAACCTCTTTTTTCAACAACTTCTTGGGCTTTATCATCTTCTAGTTATAATTTTATAACATTACTAGACATATAATTTAACCATCCATATTTTTTAACTGGTTTAATGATAATATAATCTTTATTCAATCACCCAATGCTCTACTAAATCATTAAAATTAAAAGAAATTATTGATACCTTTATGTTATGCCCAAAAGGTTTTGATCGCACTAGTTTTCGATATATCAATATGTTTTTGGTGATGGGTGAGATGATGCTTGGATTATTATTACATATTCATGATTTGGTATTATATTTCTTTCTTGATAAATAATCTTATACTGTTAGTTGAGTGATCTATTTTTATAATAATATTGAAATAGAGATTTGGTGAGGCTGGTCGAATACCATGGATGGAAAACATTAATGTAGAAACCTTAAATGAAATGAATGATATCCTAATATCTAATATAAATACAAATAATGATGCTAAGAGTGTTTTCAAAAAAATTAATGAAATATAAAAGGCCTTGGTCTTTATTTGGAATAGCCTACTGTGTTTTCTCAGCATTTGAGAAGACCCTAGAAGATTTAATGTTTGAATTGTTAGTTGCCTAAAAGTAAATTGATAATTTCATAATTTTTATAAAGGTAAATCCATATTGTGTAAGATGTCTAAGGTTACATCAAAATATCCACCACATATGTAATTTTATTCTAATATATTTCATTATGGAACTTAAGAATTATAATATCTATGTAAAGCTAAGCCTTGCATTCCATGAGTTGTATAATGAATGTTATAGTTTCCTAAATCCACATAAGGGTAATATAGAACTCAAAAAGAAACATAATAGTAATGAAGAATATTTTGAATGTAAAAAAAGCAATCTATGAAGAAAACTAACTATATAAAGGTGAATTAGGTTCTATATAATTGTAAATCCAGATATAGTGAAGCAACATAATGGAATCTTGTGATTTGAAGTTGTTACATAAAGGTATGTTGAGAGTTACATTACCTATGGAAAAGTAATACGATATGTAAATTTACTACAGAAAGGTTAGTTGTCACATATGTTAAGGGAATGAGAAAAATTATGAAGCTATGTGAAAGTGAGAAGACACTACATCATGGTAACAAGCACCAAGTTAATCCACTTCAATAAGGATTGAAGGATAAAGACTGAAACTATATGAAGGCATGGTTGATTGTCTTGTGGATGATCCATTGACCATGTGATTTCTCTAAACTCTAAATTCCTAATGGTAACTTGGTATGACTAACCATTACATATTTTTGATCAATTGAAATGATATACACAAGGGTGTACTTAAATTTAAGATGGTTCTATAAGGGTAATTGTAATTACCTGAATATTCATGAATAAAATTTTCTTTCTTTATATAATAAATTTCTTATTGATATAGAAAACACATGATTTTTTATAATATTGGGTCTAAATGACTGTTAAGTATCATTACCATTTATAATATAGCCATTAATGAGTGATCACATGACTAGTATAAATTTAATGTTTATAAAATAGATTTTTTCGAAACAGAAAAAGGAGAGGATGTATTCATCCTATAGACTCGAGCAATTAAAAGCTCATTATTCAGAGCTTGGAAAGGAGGTAACATCACTGGGCTTCGATCTGGACCAATTCCAATCAAATATTCAACACGTTATGCTTGAACATAATCGCCTACATGAGAAGCTCGTGTTAAAAGAGTTTACCACCCAGGCAATGTTATCTGAGCCGCCCCAAGAGACTCTCACCATTGCACACCTTACCCTTAGGTCTTATGTGGGTGTTATAATGGGTTATGTAATAAAGGATTGGTACATATTGTGTAATTCCTTTTTATAAATAAAAGTTTTATTAAATCAATTCCTTTATGAGAATAGTTTTTCTTAAAAATATACTGAATTAGATAAATTGACTTTTTAGATAAAATGGTACATTTTAGAAATATATAAATTTTTATACTAAGCTATGTTTTTATTAATAATTTTATAATAATAGTGTTATAAGAATACTCCTTTTAATTATAACTAATGATTATATTTATGGTTTTTAATTTATAAAATATTTATTATTCAGTTTGATAAAAATTATATTTTCATACGATCAATCAGAAATTGTATTTTTAATAAAAGAATTTATTTTGATAAATTTATTATTTTTTGAAATAATTAATATTTTAATAAAATTATATTATTAAATTTCTTTTATGAATAATAAATGTTTATATAATTTTTATGAAGTCAAATGTGATTTTAATTAACGTTAAAAACTGTTTTTTTTTTCAAAACTCGTCAATTTTCATTAAATGTCGATTTATATTTTATAAGTGAAAATTCACATATTTAGAAAATTATTTAGATAAAATAAATAATTTTTTTGGAATTAGGATGTAAAAATTATCCAATGTTGAATTTTTTATAAATTTCTTGAGATAATCGATTTTTTTGGTACAAATTAAATACCAAATAAGTGTATAATGTTTTTTATAAAAACATAATGACCCAATAATGATGTAATAAAACACTATAAAAGATATATTTAGAAAATATATGTTTTAACTTTAATATATTTTTATTTTAGATTTTTTTTATTAATTTTATAATCCCTTAGTGGACCCTCCAAGACTTCTAAAATATTTTAAAATTTTAAATTGATTTCCTTGAGAGTGTGAATCACCACCAAATAATAAAGACTAATAATTTTATATAGTCTTACATTGGACTTATAAAATAATTTTTTACCACTCACATTTGTAAAATTCCATGGGAAAAACCATGTGATTGTTTGTGTTTTTGAATATTTAATTATATATATTCCAAAACCTATGTTTTTGAAATATTAATGAATTCATCTCTAATTTCCTATATAATCCCACACAATATCCCACTTCTCTTCACTAAAAATCCTTAGAGAACGTCCATACTCAGCCCTCCTCAATCTATAATCTTCTCAAGACCCCACAATATCTTATTAATCCCCACTTATAGCTCTTGAAGTGACAAACTCAAGTAAGGGATTTCTTCCTTCCTCAATTTTGTCCATGTTTCATTATGTTGTTATACCCTTATATTTTAATTTATAAATTTTGGGTGTATGATTTTGTACCTCCCCCATAAAGGACCCCATATCACCCAAAGAGGGGAGGGGTGAATCATGGTGTCAATTTTTTTTAAAAAATTTGATAGATTTTGTTCCCACGTTGGTAGGAACCAGTTAAACACGTATGAAGAGAATGTGCAGAAAATTAACAATTACATTAAAAGAAATGAGACAATAATTTTACTTGGTTCATCACTAAGGGATATGTACATGTACAATACGCCGATAGTCTGTCTGTCATACCAAAAAAATTAATCTTTAGAAGTTGTGGAATACAATATTTTAGCACAGTCACACTATTCTAGGCACACTACCTTCTCAAGGTTCAGGGATAACACAATATGTCCCTCAGATCACTTCCACTGACTCCCCCTTGCTCACTATATTGGAAGAATTTTCACTCAGTTTAACGGCATGAAGTTCTCTTCGGTGGTTTAGAATTAATTCATGCATCCTCAACAGTAAGTCGATTCTCTGTTGAAGTCCCATAATCATGCAATGATGTAATTTATTTACCCATACACTGATATGTTATGATGATTATTTTTTCAAACTATTTTTTCTAATTTTTAGGCTTGCTTGGGTGTCCCACATACTGTTTCAATTTTCACGTATCACAACTATTTTTGTGTACCATCCATCTCCTCCCCATACCGTCTATCTCCTCCGCGTACTGCTATACTCCATGTACTGATTCACAACTCTAAGTACAATATTTCTCCGTGTAATGTCTCGCTCCGCCGCGTACTGTGAGAACATCGTATGCGAACCACACACTCTTCTGCAGACTATTTTCCTTATGCATATGATTCTCTCCGTGTAGCATCTTCTCCTCTGTAAACCACTTCTTTCTTCTACAGATTTCTCCTTGAAATTTTAATCTAAAATCTCCTCCCTTAACAAAATGAATTATTGTTCGTTATGTTTGAAAGTAACTCTGAAAATTTCCCTAAACTGATTTACCAAAACATTAAATGTGGGACAATATTAACTCCATCTGCATCGGTTATCCTCCACTGCATACCGCTCCTGTTTCTTAGACCACAAAAATCCTTCCAACCTTCATCATTCTGTGTATTTCATGCCTCACAGCCTACCATTCCTTCGAACTATTTTTCTGTTCTGCACACCTCTGCACGTACCATTACCTATTCCTCCACCGCGTACCGTGCACCATCACTGCATACCGTTCTCCTTCACTGTGTACCATTTCCAAACTCCCAATTTTTGAGGCCCAAAAATATGGCAAACACTGGAAAACTGTACCAACTTTAATACTACTTTCTTCCTCTATCATATGACCTCATTACTTACAAACTCCATAGTCATCCTTGTGAATATTGATAACAAATAGAAACCAAACTCCATTATTATAAAAAAAACATCCTCGGTTTAAACAGCCCATACATCCCTCCATATGATTGAATTATGAGATACCTATTTCTCTCTCATTAATACCTCCCATTTATACCCATTACCATAGCAAAATTTCTTAAGAGTTATTCCATTTATCCTGTTTCTTAAAGATTCTTTATTATGTTACAACTTCTATTTAAAAATTCCATGTTTTAGGAAATGTATCTATATGACCCATTTACTTTCCATTTTTTGTACATATTATTAAATAACCCTTTCTCTATCATCAACCATTTTTATGAATTTTTATGTCACGTCGTTAGGTAGTTAAAATTGCCCCGTGATTTTATAAGACAAAATCATAGTGTAGTGTATACCATACCTATTTCTCTATCAAGGGTATTCACCTTTATGAACATATAAATATTGAATGGTACTAACATGTATGTATTTAACATTCCTTAATCATGGAATAACTTATTATGTAGCACAATTCCATGTTATATGATCAATGTGACACACTTATGCATGAAATGAAATGTTTATAATGGGTGCGCCCCGATAGCGTTCCAATTCACTGGGTAGTGTTTATTATCATGAGAAGCCATGTGTAATAAGGGTTTACTCATGACAATTCAAGTAAAATGAGGGTTTACTTGTGCTAATTAAAGTTAGATGAGGGTTTACTCAAGCTAATTCAAGTTCAATGAGGGTTTACTTATTCTAATACATGTGAAATTAGCCTTTTCTCATGCTAATATCATGTTGTGTGTCATATCCACATTTTAATGTTATTATAATCATGTTATATCACGAATTTATGTCCATGTTTCTCTTGTTCTCCATTGATATGCCTAATTTCTAACATTTAATATATTTACCATGTTATATCTTGTTTATTCCCTTATTGGGCTTTCTAGGTCCCCCTTTTCTTATGTGTTTTCTCATGTTATCCAATTCAATGCTAAGTATGAAAGAATATTGTGGTGATTTAAAATAAGTTTTCTATAAAGATTTTTATTTTATGTATTATGTTTTCATGTAATGTTCCAAATTTCCCAAGACACTAGACCTCTCGATCATCAATGTTTTCTTAAGTGAATGTTTATGTAATAAATAATGTTTATGTGTGTAATAATGATCAGGGTAGTTATAGTTTCTATCAAAGTATAGTTTTATTTATTTTTGGTATTAGGATAGGAAAACCCTAGTGAAAGCCTTAATAATAAGACTATGTATAATAAAAACATCCCTAAATTTTGGTGAGTATAGTGTAAGAGTTTTATCAAGAAAATATATCCTTTTCTAGATACGAACATGTAGAGATGGCTCTGGCATAGATGTATCTAGGGTTAAAATCCGAAAACACTGCTTTGAGTAAGTCTCCTATGAGAACTGGTGCACAAAAATGGGCCTTTATACACTCTTGTTTCAAAACTCCTCGGGTATATGATTTTGTGAATTCATAATCTTAGTATGAACCATTATTAAGGGAATAAAAAATTCCCCTTATGAATATATATTGGGAAGTACATCATCGATAATCTATATTGAAGCCTATAAATTCACAATTCAAGGAATTAAATTTAATTTATAGGATATACCTTTTTTTAATTGGATTCCCCTTTCTGTGTTACCCGTAACATTCCTTTTATTCTAGCCAATGGTCGGTAATAGGAGGACTTGGGATAAAAACTGATGTGAAGATCAATGAGATGACTATTCTAATGGGATGAACAATTTGGTGGGAGTGGGAATAAAACTATTTGTCACGATAATATCTTAGTTAAATCATGTTTCAAATAGAAACATAGATCAAGAAGAATATCCAACCCCCTAATAAATTAACAAGCCGTAGTCAAGACCTTCATGAGACAAGGCCTCTTACTTTTATTGGATCATCTGATCCCTCAATCGCCGAACAATGGATCAACTCCATTGAGAATTTATTCTCTATCCTTCAATGTTACAAATAAGAAAAGGTTATTATGGTTTCTTATTTCATGGAGATTGAAGCTGATCAATTATAGACATTGATAAAAAATAGGATTCTCAAGGAGAATATCGAGGTGTCGGAATAGAAGGATTTCTGGAAAAAAAAAATCTATAAATATTTCCATCGCACCCTCTAACATAAGATGGAAAGGGAATTCCATGCCCTCATGAAAAAATATTCTTAATCCATCGGAGCGTACGAGGAAAACATCACAAGGCTTTCACGATACACCTCTGGATTTGTCATTACCCCTGAATTCAAGGTTGAACACTTCTTTTGTGGGATAAAACCTAGCCTATGGAAAGACCAAACGACCTGTGACATCAATAGATATGAAGAAATTGTCTAATGTGCCCTCAAATTATAAATGGAGATTAGAGAATGTCATGGGTATCATTGGGATAATAAGTGGAAAGTGGAATTTCATTCTGGAGGTCTGATTTATAAATCCAACGGTGCAATGAAATTACATCATCCCACTTGCCAAAAGTGAAAAAAGAAGAACCCCATAAGTAGCCTGAAAAGGACAACATAATGATTTAGGCATAGAAGAGAAAGGTACCTGGTAATTAATTTTAGGCAAAAAAATCCGATGTTGTGACAAAGGAGAGGAACACTCCGCTCGACCTTGAACGTATTGTTCATTGCTTCAACTACAACGAACCAGGGCACTTTTTAAAGTAGTACCATAAGCCAAGGGTTTTATGAGGTAACCAAAAACCTCCAAGGAATCAAGGTAAATCTCTTTCCATCACTACCACTGATGAAAATCCTGAACATGAAGTGGTTACATGTATTCTAGTTATTTATTTAAGAATAGTGAACAAAATTTTTGATTATGGTTCTATGGATTCTTTAAAATATCGAAAGTTTAGTAGAACAATCCAAACACCATGAAAAAGAATGGAAGTAGAGATGTTGGTGAGAATGAAAAAGGGGGAAATTATTGCATCCTATGAAAATAACATCTCCCCAGTCACAATTTTAGGATTGAACATCCAGAGATCCTCTTCATACTCTCTCTAGTGGAATTTGATGAAATTATTGGCATGGATTGGATTTCTCTATATAGACCCAAAATAAATTTCCGTGAGAAGGAAATCACTCTCCATATAGAAAATCGACCCCCCAATTCTGTACATGTTCAAGTCGGAGGAATAATCTTCTTTAGCACCATCATCTCAATTGTGGATATTACTTCCCTATAGGCACACATATCTTTCTCAGATTATTGAGTCTATAGAAGGAACCATATTTAAAGAAATCCCTTTTATGATGTAATTCACTGAAGTGTTTCTCGAGGAATTGCATGGACTTCGTCCTCGAAGAGATATTGAATTATCGATTGATCTTGTACCTTGGTAATTTCCCATATCCAAGACTCCATATTAATGACTTTTGTAGAGATTGAGGAGCTAATGAAAAAACTACATAAGAATCTTGATAAAAGGTTTATACATCTAAGTTCTTCACCATGGGGTGCATTAGCCTACTTCATCAAGAAGAATGATGGGTCAATGCACTTTTACATTGATTATCTTAATCTCAACAAAATCATGATAAAGAACAAGAATAATCTACCAAAAATTAATTACTTGTTCAATCAGCTACATGGATGACAATACTTATTCAAGGTGGATCTATGGTCAGGATATTACCAATTAAGGGTGACGAAATAGGATATCCCCAAGACTACTTTTTATACATAGTAGAGTCCCTATAAATTCCTAATAATGAATTTCAGGCTCATTAATGCTCCATAAATATTTATGGACTTTAAAAAAACATACATTAGAGATTACCATGAAAAAGTTGTGGTAGTATATATAGAAAATATTATAATATACTCCAAAACCAAGGAGCAGCATGATAAGCATCTAAAAGATATACAAGAGACCTTGTGAAAATATTATATCTTTTAAAAGTAAATCAAGTGTGACTTTTGGTTTAAGGAAGTCTGATTATTATGCCAAATCTTCCCATGAAATGGGATATCTATGGATCCCTCCACGAAAAATGCAATTGATGGATGTTCAGGGCCAACATCTGTGACAGATATCTGTATATTAATTGGGTTAGCTGGATATTATCCCTGATTTGTGAGAACATTTTCAAGATTGTAAAAACCTCTTACCAAAATAAATCAGAAGGGAGTCATGTTTGCTTGGAGTGATGAATGTGAAGGTAGATTCTAGGATTTGAAAAGGAGGATTATCCCAATGCTCATGCTCACACTACCCACAAGTGTAGAACTTTTTGTGGTATTTAGTGATGCTTTGATGAAGGGCATGGGTAGTGTGTTGATTCAAAATGACAAAGTCATTTCCTATGATTCAAGGAAATTAAATGTTCATGAGAAAAATTTTTCATCACATGATCTGGATTTCGATGCAGTAATCATAGCTTTAGAAATTTACCGAAATTAACACCTTGGGAGATGTGTGAAATATATACGGATCAAAAAAGACTCAAGGATATATTCACATATAAAGATATAAACATGCTCCAACAAAGATGATTAGAGATGATAAAAGACTATGAATTCTCAATCCATTTCCACCCTCAAAAAGTGAACAAGGTGGTAGATTCTATAAGTATAATGGACCTAGTGATTTTAACATTGAGGATAATTGAAAAGGATACAGTCTTCTTAGATTTTATGAAGATGGACATGGGAATCATAAAGAAAGTAATATCATCAATCCTTTCAAAAATTATTTCTCAACTGCCCCTTTTGAAAAGGATAATGGATGATAAAAAGGATGATGTGGGAATTTATAATAAAGTGGAAACTATCAGAAAATGGAAATTATTGGAGTTAAATTTTATTGGGGAGGGAATTGTGAGATTTGTCTTGGGAATATATGTGCCATCAAATTCGGAGTTAAATAATGAACTTTTGGATGAGTCATATAGTCTGAATTTATCCAGTAACCAAGGAAGTGCAAAGATGTATCACGATCTCTGAGAGCATTATTGGTGCCATATTATGAAGAAGGAGATCACTTAGTATACATAAAAGTTTTTAGTATATCATTTAGTGAAGACTAGGAAAAATAAGTATAAGGGGATGATACATCCATTACCCATACCAACGTGGAAATGGGAGAACATATCCATGGACTTTTTCACGGGACTTCTGAAGACATCCAATGGAAATAATGTTATCTGGGCTATTGTGGATAGTCTTAAAAATACCAAACACTTCATTTCAATTCAATAGTATTTCTCCTTGGATCAATTGTTGTATGTCGTTTACACATTTCCATGTTAATATAATCATGTTATATCGTGTATTTTTGTTCATGTTTCTATTGTTATCCATTGATATGCTTATTTCCAAAAATTTACTATTTTTTCATGTTATGCCTTGTTTACTTCCTTATTGGTCTTTATAACTCACAATTTTTATATATATGTACTCATGTTATCCAATGCAATGATAAGTATAATGGAATATTGTGGTCATGTAAAATAAGTTTCCAATAAATATGTTGTATTTTATGTCCAAATTTGTCATTTAATGTTCCTATTTTCATAAGAAACTAGACCTCCCAATCCTCAGAGTTGTCTTAAGATCAAGTTTATATAATAAATCATGTTTAAGTCTGTAATAAAGAGAATGGTTTTTATAGTAATAAATTCTTGATATATAAGAATATTGAATATTCTGAATTAATTATCATTTAAACTATATAATTCACATGTTTTTTTCACTATGTATACATCATGATCACGGATCATGTCCCTTGAAAAATATAAAGAATACAAAAAGTGTTCCAGGCACTGATCTACATGTTCCACATCACCCCAAGTATTTTTCTATGATCATTGAGATTTTAAATAAATTTACTGAATTTTTTGTAGAGGAATATAAAATTTACATTTCTCAACTTCTTAAGGGATTGAAATTAATATTTTAATATGAATCCAAATAAATTTAAATTTGGAACAAATCATAAATTTGTTGACTAATTTAGAAGAGAAGATCTCACTTTTCAAAGATAATGGAGTTTTCAAAATTTAAATATGAGGAATGATACTAACATGCTATTATTCAATGTGATTATAAATATATATAGTTATTAATGTATTTAAATTGATAAATGAATTATTATGTACTAACCGTCATAGCCCAAGATATTGTGAGAGCTGATAAAACCATTTTTATTGAGGAGATAGAGGAAATAGAATGAACCAGGACATTGATGATTTCGTGATTTCATTTAAGATTATAAGTTCTTATTATTTACATTAAGGGTCTATAGATGAGTATATATACATATCTATCTATTCATTGATGGATATCAATTCACATTTTTTGATTAATAATCGATAATCATAAATAAATTTTTCTTTATGTGGATCATGTTGAAGTGGAAGCTTGTTATTGGGGTGTCCAACCAATCATTTGAGTATTGAAATTGGGGTGTCTAGTTGATAAATAAAACATTGGTTTCTAACTAGTTGTTGAAACTTTTGTTTATAGTGGATAATCCATTTTAGGGTGTCTAACCAACATAGAAATGAGTAGGATTTTATGATTTTTGTGTGAATACTGTGTCCTTATCTAACTTTCATTACTACTATACATGAGATGAGGTTGTATAAAATCATTGAGTGGATAAAGAAATCAGAAATGTTCAACAATTTTAGTTCAAAATAAAGTAATTTTTAAAATAGGACAACTGATTGAACCCTTCCTCTTAGTGGTCCAATCCCATTGAAAAACTATAAGGGGTATCAAAGAAGGTTCCCTATAATGATCCAATGATTTTATAAAAAAATAGATAATATCAATTATATAAATATAAGGTATTTGTCTACATAATATGGAAATAACTATCACAACTAGAGTAATATCATACATTAATACCTCTAATATCTCAGACTAAAAGTGATAGATACTAAAATAGTGGGTTTTCTTCCTATTTCAAAAGAAGATTCCTTGAACAAAGATGAAAATAGACATATGGGGTTAGATGGAAAGATAAAAATAGATTTTTATGTCTCTATCAGGGAAGGTCTAAACAATGAATATGAGTCTCAATATCACCCTGGAAATCATGGGAAAATTAAAAAACAACTACGGAGGAAATTTCTAAGTAAAATAATCCCCAAAAAATCCTACAAGATCCAATTTGAGGACATAAAAATCATAGATGATGAGATAATTAATGAATACATTAGAAAGATAAATTAGATTTTTTGTGAAATATTGTTTCATTCTGCGAGGAAAGAAGATTCTATAATTGTTAAGAAAATAATGATGAATTTTCTAGAATAGTTTGATTAAAAAATATCAACCCTGGAGGAAAGAGAGAATCTAGAACTAGAATAGTTACACAACATACTAATAAGATATGTTATGAGAAAAGATCCTACTTTCAAGAAAAAATAATAAAGAAGAAATTTATTTCCAATAAATTAGAAAAGAAAAAATAAATGTATAATAATATGTCCAAACAAGTGATTTTGAAGATTAATAAGATGAGAAATAAATTATTAATATCACATTTCTTATGTTAAAGAGATTTGGAAAATTAAATTAGAAGGGAAAAAATGATCAGCAATGTGATATAATTTTGATATATGAAAACATATATATTTTACAATCTTTATTTCATGATTTATTACATAAATACACATATAATAAAATCAAAAAAGGTCAAAAGGACTAGTTCCATTAGGTAATTAGATATATAACATAATAACATGAATAAATGATACAAAAACATTACTTAAAAGAACCCAATAACATGTCCTTATGTTCCTTTGATATTATAATACTTTACATGATAACATGTGGATTTATATATTAAAGGGGTTTAATATAAATCCATCTAATGGAATAATAAAAGAATAACATGATGAATGTAACCCAATTTATCCAATAAGAATATCAAGGTTATATAAAAGGGTGAGAATCAAAAACGTAAACATTGATGTTTTTTAATTTTATGACCTGTAATTAGTTTTATTAATACATGATTACATGTTTTAATTATTAAATAAGTTTTATTATCACATCATTATTATTATTCTGTAAAATATTTTTTTGTGATAATTTCATTAGAATACATGTCACATTGTAAGGTCATAGATGGCCCCTACTATGATGAGAAACTAGAGGTTCCACAAAAATATTCCTGAACCTTATTATATGGTTTGATGATATTGTCTGATAAGACATGTAACATATAGGTTATTAGGGTTATGAGGTTCATAGTATGTTGGCACCCCTTATCATGGTGTACTCCCATGGTAATTTACAAGAGATAAAGTTATGAAAACAGACCCATTAATTATAAATCTACAATTCTATGTGTCATTGGATGTTTCTATATTTAGACATGTGTATTGATCCTTAGTCTTTAAGAATACCATTAATGGATATCGTGACTTAAATTATTTGATTTATTGATGAAAACTGTGTTGACATATACCCAGAGAGATGTAGAAAATGATGGGTGTGTCACGAGTGATATTGTATTAATGGATAATGTGAGAAAATATTTATCCCTTTTGTCTGTTTATGAATGTAAATATCCAATGTACAATGACTCATTATTCTCATAAATAGACATTAAATCATTTAATTTTTTTATTACATTACACAAACACATTCCCAAAGACCATATTAGTTTAGTGCATTATGAAACATGGAAACAAAAAAATAGTCTATAAGTGTACTACATCATCCCCAACTATGATCTTCATCACTATAACCCTTCTTATAAACATCATAAATAAAACAAATTTTTATAACGTAGGGAAATGATACATAATAAATAGAGATATCACATTCATTGTCAAGTAAAACAAGAGAGATACATGACAATTACATTAACATAATGGTATGAGAACATGAGCATAAAATTTGAAAAACATACCCTTCATATCAAAGATCACAATCATGGGTAAGGGAATAAATATTTATAGTTTATAAGACATGAATTTTAATTGAGTAAAATAACATGATCCATGAGAGCATAAAAATTTCCAAATAAATTATTTTTTTGTATACACATAATCATACAAAATCATTTCTATATTAGTCAACGTTCATTACCAAGGCCATTACAGCAGAAAAAGTCTTCTACTATACCAAGATCACTCCCCATTATAATAGTGTATTACTATATAATGTTAACTCTTCATTTTAGACTTGTATTATTATAATTGGTTCACTCCCAATTTCGTCCATGTATATCTAATTAGATATATAAATCTTTACCCAATGCATTAGTGGGAGATAAAGTTCCCACCCATCACAAAATGAAATGAAGAATATGTGTGTGACCGAGAAAATTTACGTGCATATATTTGATCCAATAATGAGTATTTTTTTTCTATTTTTAAATGATTAACCACATGTATTTACATGTTTTATTAAAATAATGGGTACTTTTAATTTTAGAATGAAAATGGGAATTTTTTTTGAAAAGTGCATAATTCTAGATTTTGGACAAATTTTGACCACAACGGTATTTTTATCATTTCATAAATAATATAATTCCAAATTTAGTGATTAATTTTTTGTTATAATCTTATTTTTATTTCCTATGAAATTGTCTTCTGAACCAGGAGCTGATTCGACCATCTGGTGGCTCTAACAATTCAGTGATGTTAGAAACTTTTCCAAGAGGACAACATAGACCCCACCACCGTAACAGAACCACAACTTGGCCTAAACACATCCAATTTATATTCTTCCACCTGAGATAGCACGAGGAAATAGAGGACTGGTATGTCCAAAATTTTTAGGGAGTTTTTATGTCATTTAACTTCCATGGAATGTTATACATTTTGAGAAACCTTCCTCGCAGCTTCGTCCACAAAAAGAAACTGCCAATGAAAAATTTATAACTCCTTCATTTGGCATCCAAATGAGCTGAAATGTGGTTGGGGAATGGAAAAAACATTTATGAACATCTTTGAATAATGAGTCCACACATGAATTTACCATTTAATGGGCCAACAATGCACAATAGTTGGGAGGACATAATTCTGCCTATAAAAGGAGCCCCTCGCCTCCTTCTCTAATCATCAGTTCGACACAAAAAGAAAAAGAGGGACCCCACCGGGGCATGGGACACTTATGATCCTATCTTCCCCCCTCATTTCTTCTTTTTATTTTATTTTAATTTTAGTTTCTTTTTTTTTATTTTAAAATTTAATTCAAAATTTAGTTTTATTAATCCATGCATTTGTGTTTCTCCATCCATTTTTCTTCATTTGTTTCTCTATCTGTCTCTATCTTTATCTTCCTTCACCCACTCTACCAAGTATTCTCATACTCTCGGAAATGATAGGCTAATCACAAGACTTGTATCAGGGTGAGGTTAAGGTTTTCATGAATTTTCTTTAATGTTTGATTTTGTTTGCGGTAGAATTGAGTAGCATGTTTGGCTGAGACGAATGTCCCCAATTGGGTGACGATCCCCAAGGACATGTGACTCAAAGTAATCTTATTATAGAAAATAATAGTGCTTCAAACATGATATTTCATGTTTTAATAATCAAACTAAATCAAACACATGAAGGAAAATAATGATTGAATCAATTATTTAACGCCAAAAACTCGTTCGTTCTTATTAATTCATTATGTTTAGACATTCATCATAGTATTAATTTAGAATTATTTCATCAAATGTCATTATTTTAAATAATAAAAAACCCCAAAAATATTTTTATCCCTTCCATTTAATAAAAAAACCACAAAAAGAGATATATTGGGTGAATTAGATAAATTAGGTGAACTAAATTTAGAAGGCTTCTCAAGATAGATGATCCTAGTCAGCCACTATGCTATACTAGAAAAAATATAATTTTTTTGTCCACGTCCCACAACATTCATGCGTCAAAACTGGTACCTTTTCCAGGGATCCAATCAGTTATTCATTTACATTTTCTATTTTCACATCTTATATAGATTTAATTTGGTTTTATACAATAAAAAAACAAGAAAAAATTCATTCTATGATGAATTTAAATGATTATTATTATACATAGACTGAAAACTATTCACAGGTTCAAGAATAAGACGACCCTGAGGAGGCCCTCCAATAAAGAGATGACGCACTGATGATAATGGTCAAGCATGTGCAAAGAGGCTTAACAATATGGATCTCGCTGGAAGATTTCTTGACCATGGTCGATTAACTCCAAGACGAATTAAAAAGATTCGAGGCCAAGAAAGAAGTGCCACTAGTATTCCAACTTTTCACTGAAGACTCCCATGAAGTTGAGGCCAAACATGAAATGGAAGAGCCTAACTATCTACCTCCATCATCTGGTGATAAACTCCAAATGGAACTTTGCATCAAATAAGAGATTCAAGATGAACCAACTCAGGGAGATGATACATTCTTGAACTCAATTTTTTTTAATTTTATTAAAACTAATTTGAGTATAACCCGAAATTGTTTTGAATTTTTAGAATTAGATGAATCTTATTATGACCTGGAGGATAAAGAGACAAAAAAAGATGCAGATGTTGGGGAACACCTTGAGCCCCGGGAAGACAACAAATATTTACTAGAGAGAGCACAAAAAGAGAAATGGAATGTTTCATAAGTAGCAGCTAATGTGGAGGAGGTTCCATACTTCATCCTACCCGCACCATGCAAGTTGTACCACATTGTGAAGGGGGAATATCTAGTGTACTCTACCCATGGAGTCCTCCTCATAAATTAAAAATAAGTGGATGATAATGAAAATCATATGTGGTGGTTCATGGCAAAGAATCCTCAACCTCTATCAGACATTGGATAGAAGATAGTACTTCCCTCTTGAGGCAGTAAAAATTCAGGGCCCACTTGGGGGATTGTACCAAGATTTATCTTTACAAGATTTTTAGGAAATTAGATTTTTATTTCATTACTTATGAAGTATTCTAGAATACATTCCCCTACCTCCTATATTTTTTAGCTTAAAAAACATGATACATATGCATAATTATGTAATTTTATTTTATAGGATCTTGATGGAAGAAGGAAGCCCTAGAAATTAAAGGGGAAGGACTCGGTTTAATTTAGAAAGGGATTTCATTTTTTATCTTTTAAACTCTATACATTTTTTCCAAAACATGTTTTAGCTTTAATGATAAAATTGCATGCCCAAACTTGAATTCTTGTTTTACTTGACTTATCTAGGAAACATGACTTTATTAAGAACCCAGGGATGCCATGTTTTAGATTTCAATGTTTATATGATTAAATTATTGAAATGGGTAATTTATTTTAAAAAAATAAAGCATAGATATTGAAATGATTACTCATCATTTGATGGAATTAATTAATTCATGTAAATGAAATTTCCCTACCATCATTCATGTTTTTAATTTCTGAAATTTATGTGAATTGATTTATTATTATTATTCATTCCATGATTGATTATCCAATTTTATATTTCCCATTCCCAAGAGGATTTCTGGACCAAGTACTTCCAATTTATCTTAAGAATATTTCTTGAGTGATATTGGGACATGTAACTGACCAGAACTTGTTTTGAAACATTTCATAGCTATGACTGTGGAAAAACACATTTAAAATTATTTAAGCATCCTTTTTAAAGATAATTTTCCTTAAAATACCACCTTTACATCAATCCTATTTTTATCCCATAGAGACCATGAATGACCTTTATAGGAATGATCCATGTTTCATGCCATTTTTATCCATTCCTACCCCCACTCTTAGTATTTTCATGACATTTTAAAGTTGAAGTGTGGGGTTAATGGGAATCATGGTGGAAAAGATGACACACATTGTAAAGTAGAAGTAGGGGTGTTATTGTGGGAATTGTTAATTGTTGTGAAATCATTCATTATACTCTAATTTTTTCCCCTCTTGAATTGAAACAAATTAAAAAAATGGCAAAAAAACATCAAAAAAGAAAAAGAAAAATGTGTAGTGATTTGGGAGAACCAAAAATCACAAATTTCCAAACTGACGATCTTCTGATCGTATGTGGTTTGGTGATGGATGTGTGGTTTAATGAAATCATAACTTTCTAAAAATGAAATAAAAGTTCAAAATAAAAAAAATTCAAGAGGGAGCATAAATAATTCATTATGACTAATTTGATCACGACCTTACTTTTAATTTTGGGAAGTGGTTATTGCTACCACGAAGGGGAGAATTTCATTACACTTTTAATTTGGATATCATGTATTGTAATTAAGAGATCATCCTCCTCCTTGAGCCTTAATTTTTAAAGCATCAAATCCTACCAACCTCAAGACTCGGAGTCATTTGAACCTTTATTTCAAGTCCTTGTGATTTTATGTGCCTTTTGTCTTTAAAAAGTGTAGAAAGGAGTTCATTTACAAGACTATGGATAAAAAGCATGTTCTAATGGTATGAGTATAAATCTACTTTAATTTTATCATGAGTGATGAGAGAAAAGAATCAAAAGCAGGGTAAATAATTACTTGGTATGTTTATTAAATAATTAATCAAGGAGCTTGAATGAATGAAATGAGAAGTTCCATAAATTTTCAAAGGGGAAAAGTAAAATAGGTGAATTATTTGTTTTTTTAAAAATGGAATATTAAATTGATATTTTATTCCAATTATTTAATGTTTTATTTCAAATTGATTTTTTAAATTATATTGCATCGAAATTTTAATATTGGTAACATTGGTGTCCTCTGATTTCTGTGTTGAGATTTTATGCATGGGGACACGCATGGTTTAAGTGTGGGGGTATTTGACAGAGAAAATTTACGTGAATGTTTTTTATCAAATAATGAGTACTTTTTAATTTTTTTCAATGATAAACCCCATATATTTACTTGTTGTATTAAAATAATGTGTACATTTAATTTTAGAATGAAAATGAGCAAATTTTTTGATAATTGTATAATTTTGGATTTTGGAAAAATTTTGACCACAGGGGTATTTTTTTCATTTATTAACAAATATAATTCCAAATTTAGTGATTATTTTTTTATAAGCCTAATTTTATTTTCTCTACCTTCGTCTTCTGGACCAGGAGCTGATTCGGCCATCTGATGGCTCTAAAAATCCAATGAAGTTGGAATTTTTTCAGGGGGACAACATGGACCCCACAACATTAACAGAATCACAACTCAACCTAAACACATCCAATTGAAGTGATTCAACCTGGTACAGCACGAGGACTGATAGGGACTGATCCTAAAAAATATTATAGAGTTTTGAAGTAATTAAGTCAGCCGTTGAATGTTATTCTTTTTTAAGAACATTTTTGGAAGCTTTATCGAGAAACAAACTGCCAATGAAAAATTCATAACTCCTTCATCCTGTGTCCAAATTAGCTAAAATGTGGAGGGAGAATGGAAAAAATATTTATAAACATCTTTGAATAAGGGGTCCACACGTGAATTTTTCATTTAATGGACAAATAACGCACAATGTTTCAGAGGATGTAATTATGACTATAAAAGGAGCCCCATGCCTCCTCAAATCATCAGCTCGACACCCAAAGCCAAGGAGGAAACCCACTGGGGTACGAGCCCTTGTTTCTCCTCCTTTACCCCTTAATTTATTCTTTTTATTTTATTTTTATTTTTATTTTTTATTTTTTATTTTCAATTGTAATTCAAATTTTAGTTTTATTAATCCATGCATTTTTGTTTCTCCATCCATTTTTCTTAATTTTTTTTCTCTCTCTCTCTTCCTTCACCCACTCCACCATGTAATCTTATACTCTTGGAAATGAGAGGATAATCATTATACTTGGCTCAAGGTGAGGTCAAGGATTTCATGAATTTTTTTTAATGTTCAAATAATTTTGTGGTATAGTTGAATAACATGCTTGGGCGAGGTGAATGGCCCTAATTGGTTTATAGTCCCCAATGAAATGGGACTCAAACTACTTCTATTCTTGAAAATAATATAGATTGAAACATGAGATTTCATGTTTGAAGTATCAAACTAAATCAAACACATGTTGGAAAATAATTATTGAATCCAAGACTGAACCCCAAAACCAGGTTCTTTCTTATTAATTCATTCTGTTTAGACTTGCATTTTAGTATTAATTTAGAATTATTGCTTCACATGTCATTATTTTAAATAATAAAAAAACCAAAAAATATTTTCATCACTTCCATTTAATAAAAAAACACAAAAAGAGATAGATTAGGTGAATTAGATAAATTAAGTGAACTAAATTGAGAAGGATCCTCAAGAAATATGACCCTGGTCAGCCACTATGCTGCACTAGGAAAAATATAATTGTTTTTGTCAATGCCCCGCGACATGAATGAGTAAGTGTGCCATAAGATCATAAACATTGATCATATCATAACCCATGAAATGAAGTGGTAATCATATAAATTTTATTATAACTGAACCTGTGTAAAAGTTATAGGATTAATAATTATTTCATCATAGAATAACCCATGAAAAGAAAATTATTTTATAAGCATATGACATGTGAAAGAAAAACGAGTTTCATTAACATCATGCTATCAAAAAATAAACCATTACGTGAAATAATATGAATGGTAACCTTGGATTATATCACTTGTAACTATTTATTAGAACCAACCATTTTTATCATATAACAAAAATAAGTTTTAAAGATCATTTAAAACATTTCTTGAGGAAAATAGCCATTTCACTTTAAAAAACGATTTTTAAAACATAAAACATATTTGAAAAACTTTTAATTTTAAAATAAAATTAAAAAAATAATTTATAGAATATTTGGAAAAAAATTTCTTTTAAAATAATCTTTTATAGTTTTGGAGGAAGCTTTAAATAAATTACGGCCAAGAGAGAAGGTAAACCCATATATGTCGTACATGTTAAAAAACATTCATTTTTCACTATAAAATGATTAGAAAGTGCCTTTATAAGAAAACAAAAAAATAGGATTCCTTTGAAATATTTATTTGAAAATAAAAAAAGTTAATAATATATTTAATAAATATTTTTTAAATGGTAAAAAAAATTAAAACTATTATTATAAAACATGGGTTTGAAATAGAATTTATTTCTGACTGAAGATAAATAATGTTGGATTTTCTTAAAAACATTTTCATAATTGTATTTTGTAAAAAAGATTTTAAAATTGGTAAAATTACCTAAAGATATAAATAAAAAAAATTGGATAATAAACATCATGAGAATTAATGAGATATGGATCATAAGATTAGATCAATGGTAGCATATTCATAAAACAATCTGGATATACTATGGTATTGTAATAAAAAACTCTTACCACTTCGGTAAATTTGAATCATAAAACCCAAGAATGAGAAACATAAAATGAAAATTAAAATACCATGACGATGAACAGATTCATGATGTTAAATTTCAAAGGGTTTTTATACACACCTCATGAAAGAATATCGGTGCATAACATAATGTACGTCTCAATGAAAGAAAATTGAAATAAAAATTCCCTTACCATTTTTGTAACATTTTAACCATAAACCCCATGAAAGTGAGATCCTAAAATGGGTATATAAATTCCCATAATTATCCATGGAATAAAAATTAAATAAATCCATGGACTTCATACAAAAAAACATATAATAAATATATGGTGGACATGGATTGTGTCTCATTGAAAATAAAAGTGAGACATAAATCCTTTACCTTTAGTCTTGAATTATAGTGTACTCATTCAATCATCATGTATAATAAATATTAGTTTATTATGAATTTATTATCAAACCATATTTATTTATAAGATAAAATATTTGATTTTTATGACCATTTGTTACCATTTTATTAACAATTCATGTTTAAAATTACGTTCAGGTAATAACTGCTTTGTTTTTTGTATATTTTTTGATTGGTTAAATTTTTGGTACTATTAATTTAATAATGATTTAATAATATAAATAATGATAAAATGATATAAATATAATATATATTCAGTATATATTTATTTATAATAACCCACTAGAGATATAAACATGAACTGAAATACACCGTACATGGAGACGATAGGTCATATGTACTCGTGAACACTGTTTCCATTTTCATGTCAGATTGAAAGAATGAATTGTATATGAGATATTAACATTAAAAAATTAATTTTTATGTCCTATATATCACCTATTTTTATGAAAACCATCCTTAATACATTCCATGTAATTGGTGAATGAATCACATTTCTTTGCGAGGCGGTAGTCCGCTTTACACACGAATGACAATATCGTATTCCCACACAATTGAAATCATAGAGGTATGTGTGATATAAAAACTAAATGATCATAATTAAATAAGGGAAATTATAAATATAAAATATAAATAGTATTTATATCATTATTTCTATCCTTGATAGGGGTAATGGAAAAATAAACGATAATAGTTTGCGACATGATAGTCCGACGTACACACAGATGATGATTGTGTAACCCATTTGATGGATGTGTGTGTGGTTATAGGTTTTAAAATTAATATAATAAAATATATGTATATTTAACTTATTAATTATATTATATAATCATTATATAAAATAAATTACATGGGTTTTAGGAGGGAAATAAAAAAATGTTCATTGATGAATATTACTTCTTCTTTTGGTATCTCTTTTTAGTTTTCACCGAAGGACTCCGTTGGTTAGATTTTTTCCAAAGAAAAGGCTTATAGGATTATAGGATGGAATCAGAGAAGTTATTTTTCCAGGTATTTTCTAAACCAATTGATTTTTAAGGTTTAAAGAGAGGGAATAAGGGGTGGCCTTTAATATGTGTGTTGAGTGGAAAACTTTTAAATTTTTGAAAGAGATGATTTAACCCATGTTTTTCACACAAAAAATTTATATAATAATAAAAAATATAGATACTAAAATAGAAAAGGTTTAAATATTTCAAAAAAATGGGTTTTTGCACATTTCAAAGTCATTTTCCCCTTATTATTAATGCATACTACCATAGTAAACTCGTATTTCTTTTAATCACTCTGACTAATTTTAAATATTTTAAATATATATTTTGGTAATAAATTAAAATATAATTTTTAGAAATTATAAATTATTATGATTAAAAAAATGGAATCAATTTTTCTAAATTAAATTCATAGAACTGGCGTAAATTAATTTAAAATTTAATCCCCTAGACAGGAAAAGACAACATGTTTTTGAAGTGAAAATGTTCAAAAGATTGATATGTTTTTATACCCAACTACAATGTCAAATTGATTTTAATGAACTATATTGGATTTATTAATGTATAATTGCAATAATTAAAAATTAAAATAGTTTTAAAATTTAATTTATCTATAAAAATAAGTTATATAAAAAGATAGATTTCAAATAAAATTCAGTATTTTTCATTATTCATAAAAAATTAAAATATTTAAGAAAAATCCCAAAGCATCACCCTAAGATAATTTTAAAAATTTAAATTTTAAAATGAATTTTATTCTTTCAAATTAAAATTATTAAAGTGTCAAAAAATTTATTTTATTTTGTAGTGATGGTCATAAAAATATGTTCTTTTGAGAAAATTAATTTTTTAAAACACATATATATATATATATATTATATAAAATTAAATATTTCATTACAAATATGTTTTAATTATATAAAAAATTCAAAAATGAAATTTAAAAATTATTTAATACTAATTATATTACTATGTTTAACTACTAGTTTATAACTATCTTGTTTAAATAATTACAATAATAAATTGTTGTTTCATTGAAACTAAGTGTTGTGTATAACACAAGTCAAAAGTTTTGTTTCATGAAACAAAACAATAACTTGGGATTTCATGATGTAGAATATTTACTAGGTGTTTTGTATAATGAAATAAAATAAAATAATTAAATTTATTTTATTTTAAAAACAATATTCATTAAAATTCACGGTGTTACATTATACCACCATAAAATTGAATTTTTCCATCATAATTAATAACTCTAAGATAAAAAAATATGAGGATAATTCTTCCTCATAATATCCTTAAGTTACTAGGTATCTTCTTCAAAATGATGGTTTCACCACAAATCATCGAACATGTGACTGGTTTTGTTTTGTAGAAAATTCTCTGTATGATCCAGAATTTCCACCGATTATTCCTCATAAGAAAGATCTTACTTTAGATGTAGGATCTATGAGTTCAGTACAAATTTAGGGTAAGGTATGCAATTATTTAAGAGAGATACATGGATCACATCCTAGAATTGAGAGAGGTTTTGTGGAAGGACCAAGTGATTGGATACCATTATGATATGATCAATAATTTCAAATGGACTGACATATCTATGAATTAGTTTCCTTTTCTTCAAAAATATCATAACTAAATTATTTGGAGAAATTCTTAGATACAAAATTTCAACGAATTCAAATTTTGTATCACATTGGTGGTTATCAATATCACATTTGTCTAACTTTGATTTTACTTGATGTGCTCTTAAATGTCTATAACCTTCTCTATCTTTTCATCATCTATCATAGGTCCAAATAGATTTATTTCAACAACTTCTTTCCATCATGTTGGGGGTCTATGTTTTATTCCATAGAGGGATTTATAATGTGGAATATGAAGTCTTGATTAAAAGATATTGTTTTAAAAAAACAACTGGAGGAAAGTGTTGATCCCAACCACCTTTGAAATTTGAAAAACAAGATCTCAATATATCCTCTAGGGTTTGAATAATTCTTTTAGACTGACCATCTATTGGAGGATTATTTTTATATTTTAAATTCAACTTTTTATAAAGTTATTTTTGAGGAATTCACCAAAAAATTGAGGTAAATATCAGATCCAAATCATATATAATGGGATATTTAACTCCATGAAACCTTACCACTTCTTTAATGTATATCCTAGAAATTTTATCTAGATAAAATTCTTCACTGATGGACATGAATTGTGCTATCTTAATAAGGAGATAAACTAAAATAAATATAGTATTATACCCTTCAGAAATTCTGGGGACTCTAATGAAAAAATCCATGGTTATGTTCTCCCATTTTCATTCTAGTATGGGTAATGGATTCAACATCCTCTTATACCTTGGTCTTTAAACCTTAATGTAACACCCCATGTCATTTAAAATAAATTGAAATTAATAAAACACTATGTCTCTACATAATGAAACTTTGATTTAAGGAGATAGTTATAATCTACCTTCTAAACATATATTTACTGCTTCCATGATCTGAATTTTGAAAAACAGACATCTGTTATTGTGATTAGTAAGTTATATGGAGTCTGATAGACCCAATGTGTTTTTTGGTGAATAATTACATAATATTATGAATATTATTATGGTTCTTATGAATATTAAATTTCATTATTATTTTATTTTCTTATGGTTATAAGATAACAAGATCTTGATTAATATTTCAAGGTGATATAAAATGAGTTATAGTTTTAAAAATTATTAATTTTTGAATAAATTATGAATTTATTTAAAAAACAAATTAATCATATTTATAAAATTATTTTTAAATGATTAACTTCATTATTTAACTCCGCCCATAAAAACATTTCTGGTTTTTTTTGGATTTTTTTAGTTAAATGAATTATAGTGAATCGTAAAAAAACACTGTTTTAAGTTTTTGGGTGTTTAATGACATAATTATGATGTAATAATAGTGTAATAAATATGGTCGACACATGGGGATAAAAATATTATATCAGGTGTCCCAAGTGGCCAATACCATGGAAAAAAATCATGGTAAAGCCCACGGTTTTTAAAATACCACTATTGAGGTGTCCTTTGAAAATAATTAAAAACTCTCCCACATTCACTATAAATAATACCCTCACCCCTCTTCCTCCAACACCAATCAACCCTTGTGAATTATCTATGTTTTTCCCAATCCCCTTACCAATCCTCTCCCCCATTTCCATGACCTTCTGGTCTCAACAAAAGGCTAAAACCAAAGGCCTTAAGGAGGATCTCAAGGAGAAAAGATCCATAGGTAAAGATCCTTGTTCATTTTCTTGTGTTTTGTTTTCATTTCATTTATTTTGTACACTCTCTTCCCCTAACCTTATACAAGAGGAATGAAAGATCCAGTATTATATATATTGTTGATTTTTATAATGTTTATGAAAACATTCATCATGAATCTTCCTTTTCTTCTATTCCTCTTATTTTAAAAATAAAAACACCATTCATGATGTGCCATTTTACTAAAATCATGGATGATGTTTCTGAAATTTCCATTATATCCTTTAAAAATGGTTATAAAAACATTTTAACATTTGAAATATATTTTACGGTGTATGTTATATCCTCTTTCATGTTATGGAGTTAACATATATACATAATATTTTTCTATATAATGAAACTTTTTTCATGATTATCGAAGAACAACCAAAATGATCTAAACAGATACCACTATAGATTTTTATAATGATTCATCCTATTAACATATATCGAAAATGAGGTAAAACATAATTTAATAATATGGAAACATAAGAATACCATTTAACTCTACTTATATAATTTAATTTCCATATGACAAGAAAACAAAATACAAACCAGGCAAGGAAATCATGTGATGAATGCAACCAAAACAATAGAAGGGAAAAAATACTAATAATTGATGGGTACAATGATATTATGAAATTAACCTATAAGGTGTTATAAACATGAATATGTTTATTTAAGATATTAAATATCACACTTTTAACCTTTATACATTAGTTTTAAAGATGTTTTACATAAGACGAACCTGAAGTACGAGAATTTTTAACCCAATTTCTTATCTTTGGGATAACCATAAACTTTATTCATTATGTGTTATTAATCTTATTTTTCTGAAGATTTTTTTTATTATGTTGTATTATGTGTATTTATAGTCTATACCCATATCTATTCCAGTCTATTAATTCTTACTCCAATTATATTTTAAATAGACTTTCCTTTTAAAATTCTTTTAAAAGTATCCTTAATAAATTTCGAAAACATTGTTTATATATATATATTTAATGAGTGGTTTATATTTATTTCATGATACCTTATTACCATGATATGTTACTTAGAAATTATTATGTTGGTTTGATAACATTATAGCCCTTGATATGTCAGGTTGATCCCATTGTATCCCAAGATATGATGGGTGAGACCTACTATAGATCTTTAATGTATTAGGTACTCTAAAGATGGAATTCGACCAAATAGTTATTCCATGTGTAAGGTTGATTGTAAGAGTGATATGTTAAATACTTCCTAATGAAACTATATGCTGTTTCCAAGAATGTAAATGAGTTTTTATGAAATGGGTTGTATTGGTTTTTATGTTATCACTTGACTAATGATTTCTTTCCTTATATCCTGTACTGAGATTTTTGTACAATCCCAAGGTTTTAAATGTTTTTCATAGGTTATAACGATGTGTAAGAGATATAAGTAAGATAATTTAAATGTCATGAATATTGGTCAAATAAATTATGTTTATTTTTATGTTTTATATTTTTTAAAAATTGGATATTGTTTTAGTAGTATTATCATGTATGATTATGGGATTTTATGTTTTTTGTGTGTCCTAATTTCATTAAAACAATAAAACAGAAAATATACTCATGTTGTAAGAATATATTTAATTTTATAATACTCATGATTATGTAATGTTTTAAATATGAGTCCTTGTAGTTGGTATCATAGGATGGTTTAGATAACATTAGGGTTTAGGATGATGTTAATAGAAAAGAATAAATTATTTTTACATTATGGTTGATTTGAAATGATATAGAATTTAACAATCACCATATTGCATCATCTAGGATATGTGCATTTAGAACGGATTTCTATAGAAGAAATAGGGAAGCTAATATAGGAAGGCACCATGAGGTTGATGTATGTCCGAATCTGCAGCCTGGAATGGTGAGAATTAGAACCAAGAAGTTTTTGATTGCAATAGATTACTTGAATCAAGTGATAAATGTTGTTGGTATCCATGATAGATAGGAACATGATATACCATGAAGAAACTTGTCTTTTTTTGCATCATTTTATGAGTAAAAATCCTCCAGTATTCAGTGGAACCACTGATCTAGTGATAGTTGTGGGATGGATCAATGATCTAGAAATGATATTTGATGTTATGGGATGTTCAGAACTTCAAAAGGTAATAATACCTATTTATCATTGGAAGGTGAAGCCGGTCAATGGTGGTACATGGTTAAGAATACAGAAGAAAGAGATGATCTCGACAGTCTGGAATGGGATGATTTTAATATTCTTTTTTCTAGAAAAATATTTTTCCTTAAACCTTTCAACTCAGAATGGAGAAATAATTCTTGGAACTAAATCACAAACAATGGTGATTCAATGGTTTCTTAAGAAACCAATTTTATGTTACTATCTAGGTACATACAAGATTTTGATAGAAAAATTAATAGATTTTACTCTGGTTTAAAAACCATTTTTAAGAATATCTTTGGCTTAATGAGAGTTTATATGCTTTGAGAAACATTTTCATTGTACTAAAAAAGTTTAGATGGTGTTTTATGACACATATGTGCCACATGATTACAAGCATAAGAAGAAGATATGTTGGCAGGAAATGGGAATGAATTAACAAAAGAAATATGGAGGTAAGATAATCAATTTCTCTTCTTGTGGAAAGTGTGGTAAAATTCATCATAATAAATGTCTTTTAAATTCTGGGAAATTCTACCAATGTGGAATGTTTGGCCACATTTCTGACTAGTGCAAAGAAAATTATCAAAAATTAATGAGAACCTGATGGTGAGATGATATAACTGTTTGTAATTTGGTCATTTTAATAATGTGTATCCAAATCTAGTCATTCAGGTAGGAAATTAGAAAGATTGTAGGTAAAAGGGTGTGGAAGATCCTTTTCAACCACTTTAGTATATATTTATCTTTCAGATGAGGTGGTATCAAGTACATTTCTTATTTTTATAAATTTCAAAAAATTGTTGTTTGGTTAAGGGTCAACACATTCCTTCATTTTTGAGAACTTTTTGAAAAAATTGGGAATACCACCTCATGAAATAAAACCATAACTCATGGTAAAAGCACTTGGAGGAAATGTTGTGGAAAAAATATTATAAGAATCTACCCATCCTTGTATATGGAATTATTTTACCTAAAAACCCCATTCTATTTCCTCTATCGGAGTTTGATGTTATTTAGGGTATCGACTGGATTTCTTTTTATCATGCTAATAGAGTTTTTTGAGAAAAATAATTTTTTTAGAAAGAGTTTAAGTTAGGGTAAAAGAATGAACCCAAACAATTGATAACATACCAAGAAGCTACGAAACTGGTAAAAAGTGAAATGAAAGTTATCTTGGTCATATTTTTTAAGTTAAGGGAACTATCAAGATTAATGATATACCAGTGGTAAATGAATAACTGGTTGTTTTCCAAATGATTTTCCTAGTGTTATTCCAGATCAAGAGGTTGAGTTTACTATTGACTTAGTTATTGATGCTAATCGAATTCTAAACCCCCCTATAAAATGGCTCAAATATGACCTCTAGAATCAAAAAAATCAGTTGTTGTAATTATTACATAAAGGCTTAATCCAACCTAAAACTTCTCCATGGGGTGGTCCCTACGCATTCACAGTGAAGTCTTGCTTGGTTTCTTCATTTTGAACATGTACCACACCAAATGGATAGACATTAATAACAATGTATAATCCAAACAAGTGGGAACGAAGCTTACCTGGATGCAAATTCCACCTTGCATTATAAAAGAGGACCTTCTGTCCAATGTGGTACTGACGATGAAGGATTAGACGGTTGTGGGAAGCCTTGGTTTGATCCTTATAAATCCCAGAGTTTTCATATGCATCTCTTCCCATTTCCTACAACTCTTGAATTTAAAACATTCTATGGGCACCCACACCAGAAAGATTATAATTACACAGTTTGATGGCCTTGTAGGCCTGGTGCTCAATCTCAACTAGGAAGTGAAAAATCATTCCAAACGCAAGTTGATTAGGGGAAATTCCAATGATAGTTTTGAAAGTAGTATGGTAGGCCCTTAAGGAATCATCAAGTCGAAGACTCCAATATTTTTTATTGGGTTGAACCTTTTTTTGAAGAATTTGTTTTACCTCTCTATTTTACACCCAGTCTTGACCATTGTTGTGTGGGTTATATGATGTTCACACTCGATGACCGACCCCATACCAATACAAAAGTGATTTCATTGTTCATTTGAAGAAATGAGATCCCTCGTCACTAATGATGAACCTAGGTAAACCAAACCTAGATAATATTTGGGTTCTCAAAAATTTTACAACTATCATATAATCATCAGTCCTTGTAGCTCATGCCTCCACCCATTTTGACACATAATTAACTACCAGACGAATGTACATGTTTCCAAAGGAATTGGGAAATGGCCCTATAAAGTCAATAACCCTAACATCAAAAATATCATGAAAGAGTAATGTTTTTTTTGGAATTTCAATTATTTTAGAGACATTACCCATTCTTTGACAACAAAGAAAATATTTAAAAAAATGATGGGCATCCCAAAAATGTGTTGGCCAAAAGAGACCAGAATCAAGGATTTTATGAGTAGTCTATTGGGGAACAAAGTGGCCCCCACAAGCAAAAGTGTGGAAAAACCTAAGGACGGACTGAAACTCACTATCGGGAACACAAAACCTAAGGACATGATCACTACAGGTGTGAAAAAGGTAGGGGTGTGTACAAATGTACCAATGAGACTCATGTTTTAGATGACTACCTTGGTTTTTTTGAAATCAGTAGGAATGTAAGATGCTGCCAAATAATTTACAATTTTTGGATACAAAGGAATAACATCTTGCACTCGGTACAATTGCTCATTAAGAAACAAGTCATTAATGGGAATACAAGGGGATGAGTCAATTTCCAAAGATGGGAGGATCCTACTGATATGGTCAACCACCACATTCTATACTCCTTTTTTATCTCTAATTTCTAGATTTAATTCTTGAAGGAGGATCATCCAACAAATGAGACTTGGTTTGGCTTCCGGGTTCTTAAGAAGATACGAGAGGGCTGCATGGTTTGAGAAAACAATGACTTTGGACCCCAAAATGTATGACCTGAATTTTTCCAGGGCAAACACAGTGGCAAGGAATTATTTTTCAGTTGTGGTGGAGATTTTATTGGTAGGTTCGAAAGTACGTGAGGTATAGGCTATGACATGTGGAGCTCGGTCAACACTTTGTGACAAAACCTCCCTAACTACACAGTTAGAGGAATCACACATGAGATTAAATGGTAAATCCCACTGAGGTGGTTGGATTACCAGGGGTGATGTGAGACTCCATTTTGAATTATTAAAAGACACCACACATTCATTATCAAAAATGAATTATTTTTCTTTTTGGAGTAATCGGGATAGGGGGATTGTAATTTTACTAAATTCATGAATGAAACGATGGAAAAATCCATCATGAACTAGGAAAGACTGCACAACTCGTACATTTTTGTGGAATGGTAGTGAAGAAATGATATTCACTTTTGATTTATCTACATATATACTATACTCATAAGTTCCATTCCACAAAACTATACCTTGTAGAACAATGAAATGTCATTTCACATAATTTTACACAAGATTCTTTTCAAAACATTGACGTAGGACTAAAGCGAGACTACTCAAGCATTCATCAAATGAAGATCCATAAACAGTGAAATCATCCATGAATACTTCCATGCCATTCTCCAGGTAATCTGAAAAAATACTAACCATGCATCGCTGGAAAGTACCGGGAGCATTGAACAGACCAAATGGCATACTCCTATATGAAAATGTGCCAAAGGGGTCGGTGAAGGTTTTATTTTCTTGATCCTCATGGGCAATATTGATCTGAAAGTATCCAGAATACCCATCAAGGAAACAGTAGTGGGACTTACCCGCTAGCCTCTCTAGCTTTTGGTCCTTAAATGACAAAGGGAAATAGTCCTTCCTAGTGTGTTGGTTTAGTCAGCAATAGTCTATGCAGACACGCTAACTATTATGTACACGAGTTGGAACCAATTAATTGTTTTAATTTTTGATTACTTTAAGGACATTTGTTTTAGGAACTACAAGAGCTAGAATGACCCATTGGCTTTCAGAGATGGGGTAAATGATTCCAATAAACAATAATTTTGTAACCTCATTTTTCACAACTTCTAGGAGGTATGGGTTTAGTAGATGCTGTTCCTGCCTCACTCATTTAGCCTCATTATTTAATAAAATATGATGTGTAGAAATTTATGGTTTAATAATAGTAATGTTTGCAAGTGTCCATCCTTATGCTTGTTTATAACCCCTCAAAAGTTCAAGCAGACATAATTTATGCTCAGGAGGGAGTGTACTAGCAATGATGACGAGAAACTTGTTTCCTTTCTCAATATATGAATATTTTAAATCTTGAGGCAGTTGTTTAAGTTCCAATTTAGGTGGATATTGGATTTATGGGAGTCTGTGTGGAAGTGATAGATCACTTATCTCATCTAACTTATCAATGTTATCATCCTTGAATGAGGAATGATCTTATATAATCTTAGAAGTATCATTGATGGTCAGTGGATACTCTGTGTTCAAGAAATCATCCATAAATGAACATGCATGACAGTTTTCTAGACCACTACAATAATCAATGAATGAATCAGTTCCTATCATTTCTATCAATAAAGAAAACTCAAAAGGGGGATCAGGGGAATGAAATGAAGTTTTTTCAAGGGAAGGGAGTACATCTATTTAATTAACAGAGAGATGAATGATTTTCTGATGGGTGCTTCATGGAATCAAGGATATTTAAGTGGACAATGTCACTACTAAAATCCATATATATTGTACCATTTTGAACATTAATTATGGTTTTTTAGGTTTTTAAGAAGTGTCTCCCGAATATAATAAGGGGACATCCATTCATCCTATCATCCACTATTTTAAGAACATAAATGTCAGCAAGAAAAATTATAATTAGGGAACGTCCATTAATCCTATCATCCACCATTTAAATAACATTAATGTCAATAAGAAAAATTAAATTTTGAACCCTCACTAGAACATCCTTTAACACACCATAGGGGTGTGTGGTACTCCGACTAGCCAGTTGAACAAAAATTCCATTGGGCCTCAGTGCCCTGACCTGTAATGTAGAGTAAATGGAGTGAGGAATCACATGTATAGAATCACCAAAATCAACCATAACATTAGAAAAAGAATACTCTCCTATGGTGCACGGAATCGAGAATGTCCCAGGATCGTCGCACTTTTTGGGAAGTGATGGCTCTATCAGTGCTGATACGTTCCTCCCAAAGCTCACCTTTGTAACTCCATGAAGTAATCTTCGATGTGTACACATCTCCTTCAAAAACATTCCCTATCATATAATTAGTTTCACATCATCAATCAATGTGATTTTAACCCAAACTTTCCTAAATATTTCCGATATTTCTTTATCAAGTTTTGTCTGATTATGTATTCTTGGTTAGGTGTCCTTTTCAGGAAATGGATGCAGAATGGTTGGGCTAGGTGACTCATCAATATACACACACATTCCTTTGGAAGGGCTTCTCTTAGGGAAATGTTCTTCAATATTTGGAAATTTTTTAATGGTTGGGATAGAGGTTTCCTTAGGAGGGGAAGACTCTAATAGAGGATCCATTTTTCTTTTTAGTTGTTTTCTACTCCTAAGGGTGATGGAACTAACATTTCCTTTATCCATAGGGTTAAATAATGGTTGAGATGGATGTTTACCTGACCCATGAATTTGAATTTCACCGATTGAGTTACCTATTTGTCATAATTGGGTTTTTAGCTCTTGTATGGATGCTTGGGTGGTTTATTTGAATAGGAGATTTTTTGCTGACATATGTTTCATCATATCTTCTAGGGTAGTCTCAGGTTTTTTAAGGGGTGGTTGGAAAGGCCTTTGGGGTGGTTGAGGATTTCTGGGTGGTGGCAATGGATGACTACCCTGACCTTGTTGGTTTCATGGTTGATAAGGCTGGTTTAAATAACCCCTTTCCTATAAGATTGGTTTTATTTCCACCTAGAGTGGGATGGATTGTATGGTTCTTACCTAAAGGGTTGGTTATAGGGGAGTCTGGGAAAGATTGCCTTACAACTCTCAAAATTTTCACTCAATTGGGTTCATTGGTCAGAATAAGGTGTGTTAGAAGAGCAGATTCCACAATGTATGGGAGGAGGCGATTGAGATTTCCCTTGGGAGAGATCAAGTTGTCGTAGAAGGGTACTTACCTCCTAAAAATTCATTTCCACCTTCTTCTAAAATTTAGTACTTTGCACCTCATGGACACGTCAAATGGGTACACTAGACCTTGTACCGAATTTTTGAGTGTTTGGTTCCATGTTCTCAATTAAGGTCCTTGAATCAATTTTGGTATTATCTACCAGCACACCACCTACAGTAGCATCAATCATATTTCAATAAATAGGGATTAAACATTCATTATAATATTTTATTAAAAGTTGTTCACTTATTTGGAGGTGTGGAAAAATTGAACATAAACATTTAAATCTTACCCAATATTCATGAAGTGATTCCCCTTGAGATTATCTTATACCACATATTTCCTTCCTTATAGTTGTTATTTGAGAGGTTGGAAAATATTTTTCTCGAAAAAGTCATTTCATGTCTGCCCAACCTCTTATTGGTGAAATAACATAGTATAACCAATCTTTCACAGTGTCTTCTAAAGAAAATGGGAATGCTCTAAGCTTCACTTGTTACTCATCCACATTAGCAGGTTTTAATGTTGAACAAACAATATGAAATTCTTTTAAGTGCTTGTGTGGATCCTCTCCAGGAAGTCCATGGAATCTTGGTAACAGATGAATTAAACCAGATTTTAGTTCAAAATTGGGTGCCTCATATTTAATTAAATTTATGTGGGCTGAATATAAACAGCAGGATCATTTAGTTATTTAAGTGTCCTATTGTTTTTAGCTATGTTATAATAGTGTTTTTCAGTTTTTATGTCAGTTCCATATGAATATGAAGTGTGAGGAAGAGTTTCAATGTGCGGTGTGTCCTCCTTCAAAGTGTTGTCCTGTGCGTTTTGGTGTCGTTGACGTAGGGTCCCCTATGGTTTGGATTAGAATGTTTATAAATTCCCTTTAGTATAATGCATCATGAACCAAACCTACACAACAAATATATTATATGAAAAAGGTATTGAAAAGGTATAATAGAATAAAATAAATATTCACAAAAATTACAAAAAACATTATCCAAAACATGCACTAAAAACCAAAGCGCTCCTGAATACGACTCCAAAATTTGAGTGCGTTGTCATGGCGTGGAAAATTGATTATGATTTTGAGGTTTATTTATAGTCTATGGAAGACCCTAGGTCATCTCTCAAGGAGCGTGGGTGGGTTTAGAGTGCGCATTTTTAATAAGAAGTACTTAAATAGGGGGTGGTTTTGAAAATAGTTTTTGGATGAAATGACTTAATTAATGAGTTTAATAGTTGCCAAGAAAAGGTGGTGTTTATTAATTATGATATAGAAGGGGTTCATTATGAGTTCAATACAAAAATTTAAAGCTCATTGTTCTTGGAGATTAATTAAGGTTTAATGTAATTATTTGGTTGAAATCAATCAGAATCCCGATTACATTCCAAGATATTATATCAAAGCATGTTGAGCCAAACCTTGACAAAAAAATTATATAGACATGGTCAAGATCACATAAACGGTATAATATTGTCCAAAACAAATTGAAATCTCAAATAAGTGGGGACAAAAAGGATTCTTGTGTTGTCCAATCAAAGAAACAAAAGTCACACACTCAAAACATCACACCGATCGGTTAAAAGTAAAGAGCATTTCATTTAGTTAAATCAAAAAGAGATAGATCAAAGTAAGATTCTTCTCAATGAAATGTTTTCAAAACCAAAATACATCAAACAAGTAGTATTAAATGTTCCGTAACACTCTTTACATGTGTGTAGCTCCCTCACAATGAATTTCCACCATTTAGCTCGACATCGGGAAGAGGAGGATGCTCAGGGGGAACTCCTTCTTCATTATTGATCCCCCTATGAGGATAGGGGCCTCCATAACCTCAAGGTTGAGGAAGAGACTCCTATAAGACTAAAAAATGGTATATATTCACTTCATGGACGAACATACAAATAGGGTTCCCAAGGATCATTTTTATAGACAAAATGGTAAGTGGTTTTGGGCACCTAAATTTTGATAAAAAACATAGAGGGTGGTTTTTGGCAACTAGAAAGTCTAATCTCCATTTTTTAAAAACTAGAAAGTTATATCCCCACGTTGTAACTATCTCCACCGAATGTTTGGCATCATTTAAAAATTAAAAGGTTGAGGTATGGACATATTAAATAACACCACTTTTGACATTGTACAAATTCGGTGGCTTGGATAGATAAGTTATGATTGTACCCATAGAAGCCAAATCAGGATTATTTTCTTTGAGATGAAATGTAGACTATTAAATTTTGTACCGGCCCACAAAATTTCAGCCCATTTGGATGCACAGATAACTCATACTATTCAAATAGTTGATAGATGTCTAGGGGATTCCATGAAGTGTGGCCCATTTTTCTTCTGGATGATCTCCGGGCCTCCAAATCACCTCCACCTTCAATGAAAATATCCAAACAAGTATAATTTCCCTTTTTAACAATTTTAAAAATTAATTCATTGAAGAAAACATGATGTAAAATTTATTATTATATTTTGAATATTCATTACAAAAGTTGTTTAAAAAAGTGGTGTAATGGTGGAATTGAATAATGATTCGTTATGCGATCAGTCCCATATTATTTGTTAAAAATAATGATTGTTGAATGATAATTGTCTTTGATTATAGGGCCTTGAATAACACCAGTATTAAAAAAACATCATTTGCATCATATCGATAATCTTTTGATCATCTCGAGGGAGAACAATATTTTTCGAAGGTTAACCTAAGGTCAAGGTAACATATATTGAAGTCAAAGGTTGTGGACATTCTGAAGACTACGTTCCGTACAAGATATGGTCATTATGAATTTTTATTTACGCCTTTTGGGATCACCAATACACCTTATGTTTTCATGGATCTTATAAATAGAATATTTCATGAGATCTTGGATGTGTTTGTGGATGTGTTTATTAATGAAATTTATGTATATTCTAGATGTAAAAAGGGAAATGAAAAACATCTCAAGGTTGTTCCTCCATCCATAAATGAAAATAAATTGTATGGAAAATTTAGCAAGTTTTAAATTTGGCTGTAAGAAATGTCATTCTTTGGTTACATGTTTTCTAAATATGGTATAAATATTGATCCTACTAAAATGAAAGTTGTTGATGAATGGAAAAAATCACATATATAATAAGGATTTATAGTTTTTTTGGTTTTTAAGGCTATTACCAGAGGTTTTTTTTGAAAACATTGAACAATTATATAGTCCACTGACTCAGATAACTAGAGAAGGATTTAAATTCATCTGGAAAAAGAATGTGATGATTGTTTTCAGGAATTTAAAATAACATTGATGAATGATCTATTGCCGACCCTACCTTCAATAAGTGGTGAATTTTTCATCTACAGTGATGATTCATTATTGGGTCTTGGTTTTGTTCTGATAAAGAATAATCAGGTAGTTGCTTATGATTCACATCAGTTGAGACCTCATTAGTGAAATTACCCTACAAATGATTTGTAATTAACTGTTATTGTTTTTACATTAAAAATTTGGTGGCATCATCAATATAGATTAAAATTTGAAATATATACTAGCCATAAAATATTGAAGTATATATTACCTCATAAGGAATTAAACATGAGACAAAGAAGATGGATGGAACTAATCAAGGATTATGACTACACAATTCATTACCATCCTGGAAAAAAAAATAGAGTGGATGATAGATTGATTTTGAAAAGTAATACTATATTAACCTTGATACATTTATAATGTGTCCCTTTGGTGAATAATTTGATAATCTTTGTCTTGGATGTTGTTGGTGCGAGAAATTTCTCTGTTTTGTTTCAGGTTTTAGTGTAGTCATCTCTGTCAAAGAGAATTAAAAAAGTTTTTAAATAAGACTTTGAGTTATAGAAAATGGATCAATGGGTTAAAATGGGTAAGATACTAGAATTTATCAATGATAAATATTTTGTTTTGAGATTTGGGGGGAGATTATGTGTTCTTAGTGGTTCTGAGTTGAAGAAATAATTGTTATGTGAAGCTCAGAGTTCTCCGTTTTCAGATTATCCTTGCAGTAAAAATATGTATAGAGACATTCAAGAGTATTACCAGTGGGATGGAATGAAAAGAGATATTTCATATTTTATCATGAATTTTATGAGATATCAACATGTTAAAGAATAGAAGTAGTTACCAAAGGGGATGCTTTAGCCGTTACCAGGGACAGAGTGAATATGGTAAAATATTTTCATGGACTTCATTATGGTACTACAAAATACATGTCGAGTTAACAATTCAATATGGGTTATTGTTGATCGACTCACTACATCTGCCCATTTCTTTATTATTTGACATACTATGTATTTGGATCAGATTTATGGACTCTACCTCAATGATATTATTAGGTTAAATGGAATTAATCTTTCCGTTATATCTGACTGTGATCTTAGGTTCACTTCTAACGTTCTAAATGGACATCAGAAGTCTTTGGGAACAAAATTAATATTCAGTGTATCTTTTCATCCTCAATAATATGGGAAGTCAAAATGGACAATTTAGACATTGGAGGATATGCTTTGATCTTTTTCATTGGAGTAACAGGGATGTTGGGCCCAACATATGTCATTAGATGAGTTTTCATATAATAACTATTTTTATTTCAGAATACAGATGGCACATTTGGAGGCATTATATAGGAAGAAATGTTTACCCTTATCATTTTAGGATGATGTAGGTTAAAGAAAATTGATGGGACCAGAATTAGTAGAGTAAGTGGTTGAGAATGTGAATTTGATCCATTAATACATGAGGATATATTAGAGAAGACAGAAAAGTTATGCAGATAATAGGAGGAAAGGCTTTTCTTTTGATTTAGCTAATCATGTTTTTCTAATAATCTCACCATGGAAAAGTGTTATGCATTTTGGTAAGAAAGGGAAGCCGAGTCCACAATTCATTTGACCTTATAAAATCTAGTATAATATTAGAATTTTCTCCTATCAAGTAAAATTTTCTACGAGTTTATCTCAGTCACACAATTTTTTTCATGTTTCGATGATGAGAAGGTATGTTTCAGATTTCATCTCGTGTTCTGATCCCAGTAGCAGTTCAGTAGGAAGAGAACCTTACTTATGAATAGAGACCAGTTCAAATTCTTGATCATATAGAGAATGTAAAGGAGAATAAATAAATCCACTAGGTAATGGGATTATAGAGAAACCAAATGTTATAAGAAGAATGATGGGAATTTGAAAATAATATGAGTGGAAATTACCCACATTTATTTAATAAGTAAATAATATTATGAGGATGCAATTTACATAAACTGGGGAGAATGAAACATGCAATGGATTTTAAAATAAATTTAAATTCATGAAACACTATGTGTCTAAATAATAAAACATTTATTTAAAGAGATATTTATAATCTACCTCTTAAACATATTTTTTCCGCTTCAATGATTTTAATTTCAAAAATGTATATCTGTGGTTTTTATCGGTAAGTTATTTAGAGTCTAATAAAACCAACTTGTTTTTTGATGAATATTAATATAACCTTATGAATTGTAATATAACTCTTATTAATTGTAAATTGCATAATTATTTTGTTTTTTTATTGTTATAAAATAACGAGATCATGATTAATTTTTCAAGGTGATATAAAACGAGTTATATTTTTAAAAATGTTATTTCTTGAATAAATTGTGAATTTTTTAAAATTAAATTAATCATATTTCGAATATTTTTACAAAAAATGATCTTCAATTTTTAATTCTACACATTGATAAATGGTTATGGTGTTTTTTGGGATTTTTTCTGAGATAAATGAATTTTCGCTGAATAGTCAAATAAATATTTTTTTTGGTTTTTGTTTTTTTAATGAGACCATAATGATGTTATACAAATGTAATAATTATGATGGAAACATGGTGATGAAATATGATATGAGGTGTCCCAAGTGTCCAATTATATGAAAAACAACCATTGAAAATCCCATGGTTTTTAAATACTTCTAATGAGGTGTCCATTGAAAATAATTGAAAACCCTCTCACATTCACTATAAATAAAACCATCACCCCCTATTACTATATCACATTTAAAGCCTTTTGAATTTCTTATGTTCTATACAATACACTTAACAAGGATCTTCCCCATGTCCAAGGCCTATTTTTCTCACCAAAAGGCCAAAATCAAAAGCCTTATGGAAGATCTCAAGGAGAAGAGAACAAGAGGTAAAGATCCACTTTCATTTTCTTGTGTTTTCGTTTCAATTCATTTATTTTATTTTACTCTCTTCACCTCAACTGATACAAGAGGCATGGAAGATCCCATATTATATATATTCTATATTTTTCTAATTTTTTTAAAAAAATTCATCATAATTCTTCCTCTTATATTCCTCTAATTATAAAAATTAAAACATTATTCGGGATGGGTCGTTTTACCAAAATTGGGGACGCTGTGTTTGCAATTTTGATTACATAGTAAAAAACTAGTCATAAAACCGTTTTAATGGTTGAAAAATATATTAAAGGGTATTATATATCCACTTTAATTCTTTGGGGTTAACATATATTAATAATATTATATTATCTAATGAAACTAGTTCATGATTATGAAAGAATAGCCATAATGTTCTAATTGATACTAGTAAAGATATATCTAATTATTCATAATTATAACATATAAAAAAATGAATTATGAAATAATTTAATTTTATGGAATCACATGTGTAACATTTCATCCCAGTTATGAAATTTTACTTCCATATGATAAGAAAGTCAAATACAAAACAGACATAGAAATCATGTAAAGAACGAACCCGAAACAATGGAAGGAACAAAATACTAATAATTAAAGAGTGAAATGATGTTATGAAATGATCATATAAGTTGTCATAAACATTAATATGTTTCTTTAAGATATAAATATCACTTTTTTAACCTTTATACTAGAGGGTTAAACCCCTTTTAAGTAAGACGAACCTGAGGTAATTGAATTCTTAACCCAATTTCCAATCTTTAGGTCAGCCTTCTACTTTATTCATTATGTGGTATGAAGATTATTTTTTTCTGATGAATGTTTTTATATTAGGTTATATAATATGTTTTTAAATTGTATACACATATCCATTTTATTTCATTAATTCATACTCAAATTATATTGGTAAGGGACTTCCCTTTTAAATTCCTTCTAAAAGTCTCTTTGATAAATTTCAAAAAGACCGTTTTTATATATATGGAATGAGTGGTTTCTCCTGATTTAATGATAATTTATTTCCAAAATTTGTTCCTAGGACATATTTATATTGCATTAAACCCATTATAGATAATTAAATGTTGTTTTGAGCCCATTATTTCTCAAGATATGACAGGTGATCCCCATTATAGGTCTCCAATGCATTTGGTAATCCGAAGATGGAATTTGACCAAATGGTTATTCCATGTGTATGAGTGATTTTAAGAGTGATATAGTAAATATGTCTCATAGAAAATAATAATGGTTCTATTCATGTTATTTAATTTTTATGAAATGGGTTTTATTGATTTTTATGTTATCTCTTGACAAATGATTTCTTTCCATATATCTCTTACTAAGCTTTTTGGGGCTCATCCAATGTTTTTAATTGTTTTTCACAGGTTATAAGGAAGTGTAAGTGAAATAAGGAAAGTAATTTAAATGTTTTGAATATTTTTCAAAGAAATTATTTTCTATTTATGTTTTATATTTTAAAAAATGGGATACTATTTAAGTAGTATCCTCATGTATGATCATGGGATGTTATGTTTGTTTTATGTCCTGATTTCTCTAAAACACTAAACCTGGAAAGATCTTCAATGTGTAAGAATGCATTTTTTTATATAAAAATCATGATTATGTATTGTTGAAGGATGAGTACTTATACTTAACTTGTTATAATACCAAGAACTAAGATTAAAAAACAGAAATACCTCTCTTTATGTCATCCCAACAGAGGTATTCGTTCAAATATTTATAATTCTTCATACTTCCTAGATGAATAGAGAATGAAAAACTATGAGCTTCTTAAAATAACTCTTTCTGAACATCTGACATAGAGGGAATAGAAATGTAGTTCCATAACCTTATCATTACCTCATGATCAATGTTTAACTCGGGAAACATTTCTAACATTATTTTTTTTTCTCTACATCTTCCATCTTCACAACCTTAATCTTCACATGGGTAGATGTTTGAGAAATCAATTGAGAAAGATATTATTTTTCCAATTCCTTCAGTATTTACATATCCATAATTTATAAATATGAAATAATGGTTTTTTTATCCTAGTCATAGATAGGATTACACAATCCTTTCAAATCATAGTACAAGAAAACCCTAATTAGAGACGTTTTCTAAAAACGTCATTAAAAAACAACACAAAATTAGCGATGTTTATGTGTCTATAATTAGAGACACTTAATTTTCCTATGTTTTATGAAAAAACCAGTAAATATACATCTTTAAATTACACACCATTTACATAAATTTTCATAAAACTTGGGAAACTTTTTTTTTAAATTTTGTATATTTCTATATTTTTAAAAACCACCACGTCCATATTTTTTTTGAATTGATGTTTTTTATAACAATAAAAACCAAATAACCCATTTCTCTTATATATTCTCTTCTCCAACACTACCCTACATCACTGTTCCATCCCCTCTCTCCTCCAGTACAGGTCTCACAGTCTTGCACTCCCTCAGTTACATGTTGCACCGTCTCATCCCATCCCGTCCAGTCTTCTATAGGTTCTCGCACACTCCACATACCCACCCCACTCACATGCAGAAGTCATGTCCCCTCTCCCATGTCAGCTACTCTTCACCTAGTTCTATTCCCTCCGAGTCACTGGCCAAAAATGATTCATCTTCTTCACTTATCCAATCTTCTGCTCCAGATAATCATCCTGCTCAGTCTTCAGATTTTTCCATCACTGTTCCCATGCATAATCCTCCAAATGTTGTGGTTGATGTAAATACATCAACCTAAGAACCTTCTGAAGCAGATCCTTCTCATCAGGGGATCTCTTTCTTGGATGGATGACCTAATACTTTGGTTACCAATTCAGTTTCACACTTGGATCTTTTGATTCCATGCTCAGTTCATAATCCTATTTGTGTGCTGTCTAATTCTGAAATTAAGGCAGGATGTAACACTGTCAATCCTGAGTCTCCTATGTCTAAAAAGGATAAAATCTATTCTCCCAGAAAAACAACTTCCCCTAGGAAAACTAGAGGTCAAAGTTCTATATCTAAAAAGAAGGGGGGGTCAAACCCAAATAGTAAATAATTATGAACATTCTCTACTCTAATTGTCAGGGGATTTCAAACCCTGGAACCCGTAATGTTTTGAAGCTTTTTATTTTTACTCATAATCCCATGCTGATTGCTATTGCTGAGCCTAAAGTTAATTTTTCTCCTATGTTCATGCATCTGGGTAGCCTTGGTTTCTCTTTCCTGGGTGCTTGTAACAATGGTCATATAGACTCTCTTTGGATTTTCTACCACTCCTCTTTGCTAAATGTTAATATATTTAGTCTCTCTGCACATGATTTGACGTGCGATTATTACCTTGATAGCACTCACATCTTCAATACTTTTGTTTATGCCAAAAAGAATTACCCTGATCGAAGATCTCTCTAGAAGGAGATTTCTGACATCAATATCACGATTCAAGATCCCTGGGTATTGGTTGGGGAATTTAATGCTATTTTATCACCCTCTGAAAAAATTTTCCACTCCTTCTTCTCTATATCTTCTAGAGAATTTAAATCTTCCATAGAAAGTAATAATATCATTGAGATCAACCTTACTGCTTCTCAATTCACTTGGTACAGACACCATTACAACCGAGTGGTGGCGAGTAAACTTGATAGAGATTTCACTAATGAATCTTCTCTTGATAAATATAACCAGATATTGCGTGCCACCCATACTAAACTTGTTTATGATCATCATTCGATCTTAGTCAGCTTTCTTCAAAACTCTCGGAAACCTTCATTTCCTTTCAGATTTAACTTGGCCTGGTCTTCTGACTCGGATTGTGTCTCTCTTATCAATTCTTCCTGGACTAATATGGGTAATCACAAGGATCCTTTTTTATGCACCACAAAGTTGAAAAATCTGAAAAACATTCTTAAAAAATGGTGTTCTGATAAAACAGATTTAATGGACAAAGATATATAAGATTTAGAAAAGGATCTGTCTCTCATTAAAGTTAATAACACTTCATTCAGTTTTAATTCTGACCCCCAAGATGAAATCATCATCTCTACTAAATTAATCTATCTTCTGAACTTTAAGGATAACTTAAAAAATAAAATCATCAGAACTAAATGGCTCAATGATGGGGATAGAAACACAAAATTTTACAACTCTCTGCAACATATTAGGAAAACTTGTAAGCCTCTCTCTTGCTTAAGAGTTGAGGGTAATATCATTGAGTCTGAGGAACAGATTGTGAATCTTGTTGTCTCCTACTTCACTGACATCTTCAATGGTCCTAGCATTAACAAAGATATCCTTCCAAACATTATTCCTTGTATGGTTACTTCTGATGATAATTGTTTGCTTAATTGAATCCCTCTTGATTCTGAGGTCAAGGACACTGTCTTTGGTCTTAACCTAGACAGTGACCCGGGCCCCGATGGTTTCAACAATGGTTTCTATAAAAAACATTGGGATGTCCTTCAAAATGATGTTTGTAATTTAGATAAATCTTTATTTGAAAAAGGTGTTATTCCACAAGCCCTCAAATCTCAGTTCCTCACGTTAATCCCTAAAGTTGATATTGAGGATGAAATTCACCTCTTTCGTCCCATTTCCCTCTTAAATTCTCTTTTTAAAATTATTACTAAGATTCTTGCTAATAGGATTTCTAATATTAGCAAAAAAATTGTCTCATAGAACCAGTTTGGTTTCATTAAAGGTAGATCTATACAAGATTGTATTTGCCTTGCCTCTGAATCCACTAATTTATTGAACAGAAATACTAGAGGTGGGGATATTGCTCTTAAGCTGGACATCACTAAGGCTTTCGATACGATTGACTGGACTTTCATTTTTAAGGTCCTATCCAGTTTTGGCTTCAATGACTCCTTTATCAATAAAATTAAAATCATCTTCATCTCTGCCAACATCTATGTTCTTATTAATGTCTTACCAAGGGGATATTTCAAATGCTCCAAAGGTGTTAGGAAAGGAGATCCGCTTTCTACTATCATTTTTTATATCACCAAAGATTATCTTAGTAAACTGCTCTCCCCCAATGTTGAGGGAGGCAGACTCAAACCAATCATTACTTCTAGAAATCTTCATCCTCCCTCTCACCTGATCTATGCCGATGATATTATTCTTTTCCTTTCAGGGAGACAAACGAAATGTCAATAACCTCAAATCCATAATTTCTTACTATGAGGAGATTTCTGTCCAATGCATTAACTAGCAAAAATCATTCATTTACTTTGGTAAAAATTTTCCCTCTAATAGAAAAACTCATATCACCAATGTTTTAGGGGTAAAGGAAGGATCCCTTCCTTTTACCTATCTTGGTGTTCCCCTTTTCTGGGGTCGACCCAAAGCTTGTTATTTTCATAGCATCGTTGATCAGACTCTAAAGCAATTTTCTTCTTGGAAAGGTAAATCCCTTTCAATGGCTGGAAGAATTTTCCTTGTTAAATCCACTATTGTCTCTAAGCTCGTCTACTCCATGATGGTCTACAAATGGCCTTTGGGTCTGATAAAAAGACTGAATACATCTATCAGAAATTTCATCTGGAGTGGATGTACTCTAGAAAAGAAATTGGTTATGGTTTCTTGGGCCACTTGCTGTAAAACTATTGAAAATGTAGGACTCAGTATTAAGAATCTTAAAATTTTTAATGAGGCCCTTTAGGCCAAACTCACATGGTCCCTCATTCATAATAAATCTCTTTCCATGAGATTCCTCAAAAACCGCTTCCTTAATAAAATTAATTCTGGCTCTTCTAATTATATGACTTCCTCTATCTGGCCATCGATCAAAGATTCTTTTCACTCTATCATTGAGAAATCTAGATGGCTTGTTAGTAAAAATTCTTCATTAAATTTCTGGTTTGATAACTGGACTGGCTACCCTCTTGTTTTCGATATGCCTAATACTTTTTCCCCTAATACGTTAAATTGATCTATTAGGGAGATGATCAATTCCCCTGATTCTCATCTTCCGAATCATATCAAGGGGATTGTGGATAATTATTATTTCACCTCCAATGAGGATCTTCTTGTTTGGGAACCTTCTCATAATGGCCTGTTAGAATCTAAAAAGTTTTATCGCCATCAATTCTCTAATGAGGACGAAAATTTTCATTGGCTTTCTAACTTCAATAAAGCCTGGATTAAGCCTTCTCGACTTACTCTTATGTGGATTATTGCACATCAAAAAATTCCAACGGTTGTTTGCCTGCAATCCTACGGCTTTAATTTCTGCTCTAAATGTAGATTATGAAACCAACATCGTGAGGACATCAATCATCTTTTTCTATCTTGTGATACTGCTATGGCCCTTTGGCATTACATTTTTGACCTTTTTGGATGAAGATGGCTTTTAGATACATTTATTCTCTCTCAACTGAAAAGAACGTTGGAATTCCCAAGATCTTCCCAAATCAAGAATCTCTTCCTTACGGCTGTTGCAGAGCTTATGCATATTTTATGGTATGGTAGAAATGATTCTTTTTTCAACAATAATTCCTTTAATATTAATGCAGGAAAAATGGGGATTCTGCTGGCTATTAAGGAAGCGGCTATAATCCAAAAGTATTGTTGTGAAAATTCTATCGTAGATTTTGAAACCCTTCGCTGAATTGGCATCAAAGGTGTTTTATCGAAACCTCGATACACTTTTGATGTTTTTTAGCTGGCACCTTATCCTGGTTGGATTAAGGTAAATGTGGACGGAGCTTCAAAGGGAAATCCTAGTCTTGCTGGATGCGGGGGAATTTTTAGAGACCATCAGGACCAGATCCTCAGATGTTTCTTTGGAAACTGCGGAACTGCTTCTGCGTTGGAGGCCAAAATGCTTGCTACCATTCATGTTGTCTCCTATAAAAAGCTCTTCAACTGGAAGAATATCTAGATAGAGAGAGATTCCACTACCATTGTGCAAGCCATATGGAAGGGTGATGTCCTTCTGGCATGGCCTCTCACCACTAGATGGATGGATTGCCTCACTACTCTCAACGACCTCAACTTTATTGCCACGCATACCTATCGAGAGGCTAATATGATCGCGGATGGGCTTGCCAACACGGGGGTCTCTCATGAGATCACTTGGATGAATGAACTCCCGCTAGAGTTAACCCATTATTTTATTAGGGACTCTAGAAAATTTCCCTCTTTCCGTCTCTTGTAACTTGTTTGTGACTTTCTCTTTTTTTGAATAAAGCTCTAAGTTCTGGTCTTTTGACCAGATCCCACCATTAAAAAAAATATTATATATATATATTATATATTTATATTAATATATATATGTATATATATACATATATATATATATAAATCTCTCTGTGTGTGTGTAGACACACACTCCCATACATTGTTAGAAAATTTTAAAACAGTAGTAGAAATATTACTAAAATAGTCACATTTTCATTAAAACATGGCTAAATTTAAAATATTATTTATATATATATATAGAGATTTAAATATTAAAAATTTAATATATATATATATATACATTTTATATTATATATTTTATGTCTATATATGTTTATATATGTACATATTATGTTATATTTATATATATGTTTATATTTTATAGTATATATATATATATTTGAGTGTTTTTATTTTATGTTCATATACATATATATATATATATATTTGTGTTTTAAATTATATCTATATATATGTTTATATCTTAGGTTAATTTAAATATTTATATTATATATTTTTTTTTGTGTGCATGTTTATATTATATATATGTTTGTGTGTGTTCATATATATATATAAATGTATACATTTTATATGTTTATATTAATATATATATATATGTTTATATATATGTGTGTGTCTGTGGGAATATTTATTCATGTGTGTGTGTGTGTATATATATATACAATTATAATGATAAATAAACATATAAATATATATAGACACACACACACACACACAATTATCCCGATTTCAAAATGCCTGTAAAAATGTCACTAAAATAGCCACATATGATTAAAAACATGACTAAAAATAAAATATATTATATATATATATGGGTGTGTGTGTGTCTATATATATATATGTTTATATACATGTGTTAGTGTATATATATATATAACGTATCTAATTTTGTGATGTTTTCAAAAGTCATCGCTAATTTTGTGACTCTTTTCAAGAAGCATTTCTTATTTCACAATTCTTTTCATGAAGCGTCACTAATTTAGTGATGATTTTAACAAAGTGTCACTAATTTTTTGATGATTTTCCGAAAGCGTCGCTAATATAGCACTAATTTTCATGAAGTGTCACTAATTTAGAAACTCTTTTGATGAAGCATGGATAATTTAGCAACACTTTTCAAGAAGATTTTCTAATTTAGTGATGCTTGTCACAAAATGTCACTAATTTATCGAAAAGTTTTAGGAATAATTTCTAATTTATCATTTCGTTTCATACAACGTCCCTAATTTAGTGAGGTTTTCTATAATGAAACTAATTTAGAGGTTTTTTCAAGAAACGTCGCTAAAAAACATTGCTTAATTACAGATTTTTTTGTAGTTTCAAAGCATCAGACATTTTGTTCCTTTTCCCAGGGTGGTAATCTATTGAAAAATCTTAATCTTTAATCAGACTTAACCATCTTATTTGGTTCATGTTCAAAACCTTCTATGTGAATATATACATTAATCTTTTATAATCAGTATATATACCACACTTTATCTATAATGATAATTCCTTCATATATTTATTGAAAAAATTAACACATCTTACTAAAAATCAGGAGCTTGTAAATTTTTCATTGGAATCATCAGTTTCCACGAGGAATAAGTTATAACCAAGTCATTCTACAAAATAATGCCTCCACATCCCTTCTTGAATGCATCATTTATAATTAAAATCCATTCTCTACTATAGGGTAATGTAAGAACAAACACACTTACTAATCTCTTCTTTAGTTCCTTGAAAATTTACTCACTTTAGTCTTTCCAGATAAATTTCTCACTATTTTAAGTTAACATGGTCAAATGATTAGAAAACTGTGAAAAATTTTCCACAAACCATTGATAATAGCTGACTAAACCACGAAAACTATGATTCTCAATCATCATGGTTGGTTCAATAAAAAATTAAATAACCTCTATCTTTAATGGATTTTTTGATATACCCTCACTTGAGGTTATATTAACTAATAATGTAACACTTTAAATTCAATTCAAGATTTTTAAATTTCACCTATAGTTTCTTCTAAGTTAGGGTGTTTATTATAATTCTTAATTGATCTACATGGTCTTACTTTAGGTTTGAATAAATAAAAATATCATTTATAAATATTACCACAAACTGATCATGGTAATATCTAAAGAATATATACAACAAATCCATGAATGTAATAGTGGGATTCGAAAGAACAAATGGTAGAACTATATGTTCATAGTGTCCATACCTTGTATAGAATGCCATCTTGGGTATATCCTCTTTCTTAAACCTCAATTGATGATATCCAAAATGACGGTCAATCTTGGAATAGTAATATACTCTACACAATGTCATCAATAAGGGTAAGAGGATAAATTTTCTTGATTGTAATATTTTTAAACTCTTGATAATCATTGACGAGTCATATCAATCCATATTTATTTTCGAAAAAATGACTAGGTGTTCCCCAAGGTGAAACAATTGACAGAATGAATCCCTTTACATATTTTTCTTAGAGTTGATTCTTCAATTTTTATAACTAAATCAGGTCCATTCGTATGGAGTCTATAAAATTGGTGTAGAAATAGGCATGAGTTATATTTTGAACTCAGCTTCATGTTTTAGTGGAAGAAATGGAAATTATTGAAGAAATAAATCAGAAAATTCATGAATAATAGGCATGTCATTGATATTGAGTTTCTCCCTAGGCATCTAAGATACACAACCCTTCCCAATAGAAATTAGGACCAAGACACTGGATGCGATCTGCAATATAATATCATACATAATATCACATTTATATACCATCATAGGTTGGTTTTGATTATAAAATGTGACTTTACTTCCATAAAAATTCCTATGATATTTTTTTCTTGAAATCCAATCAATTCCTAAGATGTCATCAAATTAAACCACATGATGACGGAAAATATTTGCAAGAAGAAAATTTCCAAAAATTTCAACTATAGAGAAATCATAGAGTTAAGATGATATCATCGTACCATTAAGGGTTTTCACTACTAATTCTATATCTATCCATTTGCGTTTCATCTTTACACCCTTATCAAAGTCATTAAAATGATGGAATCGGTAGATCCAATGTAAAATAATAAATTAGGAGTTCTATGGTGGATGGTAAGTGTACCTTTCACAACATCCTTACCACACCCCTCACCAGTACAAATGACCACATAATATTTCCCCTGGTCCCTCATCTTAAGATTTTTTTGACATTAATAATCTTCATTAACCCCAAGGATTGGGAATTGCTTAGGATAATACCCATTCTCCTTAGACTTGAAGAACTGAAGTGGTGGATGAGCATTCTATGTCGCTTCCCCTCTATTCTCATTGTAATTTAACTTATTCCAATCACTTTGGAAATATAGTCCATGATAATCTTCCCTTACACACATAAAACATTTATTATTCCCCATAAGGAAATTTTCTTTATGTTGCCTCACACACATTGATCATAAAGTAAATATCTCTTATTCTCTCCATGGTTTACATTTTTTTGAAATCTATCATCCTTTTATTGTAAAAGATGATATTAATATGTAACTTTAACCTCCATTTACACATTTATATCATAACACAAAATATCTTTTTGACAAAAAAATTCACTTATGGATAATACCATTCAAAGACTTGGTTTTATGGCACTTTGAATAAATAAAACGTACATTAAGTTGGATGATAATATTAGAAGAACACCTTGAATGTATTGTAAAATTATCCTTGTAGGTACCAATAGATTGATCATTCTTTTTCATTAACTGAAGTAACTCATTCTCTATATTCATATGAGGAACATGAAGAAAATATATATAGAAAAAAATGTTCGTAAACTCATTGAAATCCATGGAGTAAATTTCGTCCAATTGTCTCATATTTTTAATAAGAGTCCACTATTGATCTTCTACACCTTTCAAACGGTAGAAATCCAAAATGAATTTTTCATGTTCTTAACAATTAATAATAGAAAATTTATTTTTTGTGGTACTCATCCATTGTTCAACAACTAGTTGTTCATATGACCCACTAAAAGAAGGTGCACTATTCATCATGAAGGACTCAACAGAATGTTGTTACTTCCTTTTCTCATTTGGAAGTCCATCACGATTCATAGATTGATAATGTTGTTTGGCCATATAAATGATAATTTTATATTCCACCTCCTATAAAATTTGGATTCATATGATTACAATTGTTTCATTCTTTATCTCACTTAGCATTAACATGGTTTGTTCAGATTCTAGCGATTGGCTAAAACAAAAAATAATAGTTAAAGATACCATAATCATATTGGGGAACCAGATAATCATGAAAATAACTTATATAATGTATAAAGCATGAAACATTATTTTTTAATCTATGAAAACTTATTTTTAGCCTACTTAATTCATAATATTCATCTATTTCAATATATTATTATGGTTCATAATGAATTTGTGAATTTCAAAAACAAATCCCCTTGGAGTTTCATATCATTTGTTATTCATGTTTAGTTTTTGTGTACTAGTTCCCAATAGATTCAAGATCAATATTGTGTTTTTGGGGTTTCCACCCCAAGGTACATATATTCCAGACCCATATCAACTTTTAGTATCTAGACATGTATGTGCTTCTAGGAAACCACTCACTCTATCCTTCCAACATTCCAGGATATTTTCTTATACATTGACTTGTCATTAAACATATTCTTAGAGATGTCTTTAGGGATCTCACTAAGGTTTTATGATAATAGTTTTCAATGGTTAACTATATCTTATCTTTAATACAAACAATAGTGACCTAGGATTCTCATATATATAAATTACATCATTTTTGAACAATATTTATTTCATTACACAAAGACACACCCAAAGATCATATTAGTTTAGTGCATTTGGAAACATGGAAACATAAAAACTGGCATGTAAGTGAACTATATCATCTCCCACTTTGTTCTTAAAAACTATAACCCATCATATAAATTTCATAAAAAATACATATCTTCATAACCTGGGTGAATAAAACATATGAAAGGGTGAGATCTGATACTCTGTAAGGATAAATAAGGGAGATAATTAAGCATAACATGAACATAAAATTATGATAACTTGATCATAAATGTTTAAAACCATGAATTACATATCTTATATCATAATCATAAGTCATGATATAAATGTTGGGAATTCATTAGAAATGAATAATAAGATATTAAAAAAAACATATTCCATCAAAGAATAACATTTAATGGATTTTGATATGGATAGTCCTTTGGTGGGGAATATTAAATAGATATTTCTATCATGATGTTATGATTTAAAATAGTTTTTGGTACATTTTGAGAGTAATGTGTTGGGAGACCATCCTATATATGGGAGATTGAGTATGTGGGATGTTAATGCTTGTGAAAAGTACATCGACATATATAGATGAATGATGTTCTATGTTATGAGTATAATCTCATGAGAGAGAGTATATATTCTTATGAGAATTGATGTGATGTGCCTTAATGTGGTTCATAGTGGTTGATAATCTGGTTTAGATCAATAATGTTATCTACTGGTTTCGAACATTATTAAATTTGAAAATTCTTGATTGTTTCAAAGATATGGGAATATTCCGAGACACGGTGGTTGGGTCTGGAACCATGGTGCATAGCCAGTTAGATTTTAGAGGCAATAGGTGTATTGGGATTTTGAATTTCATATTTAGGGAATGATCTACTTTTATGGATATGAAATCAATAAAGAATATTAAATCATTGTCCACTGTGATAATGGATTTTGTGATACGACTAATTTTATCTTATTCTGTTACTTATGCAATATGTGTTTTCTTGGATTGGTTAAAGAAGGTCATAATTTTCATATTGATCTAGGAGATTTATTCCATTAATAATATGGGTAAGATATATGTTTAATAGATAGTTAATATTAAAGAGGAACCTAGGAGTATTTTTTTGACAGGGATTTCATTTTATATCGTGATTCCATACAGTGATACAATAGGAACATGATATAGTGGTGAATTTGAGCACTGTTTACCATCCATAGACTAAAGATAAGGTTGAGTATACTATTCAGGTATTGATGAAAATTATAATGGAATGTGTTCCAAATTTTTTGTTTGGGTATTCTATCTAGAATTGGTAAAATTTTAAAGTAATAATACATTTGAGGCTTTGATTTATATGGAGCTCTTTAATATATATATATATGAATGATCTTTTAATACATATTTCCATGGGATAGATGATAGGTAGTCTGTGGCTATTGAGTTGAGTCTCTAAAAAGATATATTAGATAATATCTTTCTTATTAGGATTTATTTGGTAACCACTCAATGTTGGAAGAAATTGTATGTTATAACAACCCTACTCTTTATTACACACTTAAACATGAATTATTACATCAAACCTTCACATTATAAAGTATAGAAGAGAGAGAGGTCTAGTGTATTTGGGGATTAGGAACAATACATAACAATATAAAACATAGAATTCAACATCTTTTTGAAAACTTCCATTACATTACCACTACATTCCCTCGTACTTAGCATTGCATGGGATAACCTGAGGAAAGGCATAAGAAAAGGGTAAGATATAAAGCCAAGTAAGTTAGTAAACAAGGTATAACATGAAGAATAAAATACATGTTAGGAAATTGGCACATCAATGGAGCATAAAATAAACATTAACCTAAATTAATTATATATCATGAGTATTATATCATGCAAATGTGGCAACAACACTTAACAATGAATTTGCATGATCCAAGGCTCATTGAAAATGGAGCATGAGTAAACCCTTATTGAAAATTAATCATGAGTAAAACCTGGTTCTACTTGAATTATCATGAGTCAACGCTCATTGCACATGATTTATCATGATTCTATACTTTACCTAATGCATTGGAGCGCAATCAGGGTGCACCCTTCTTAATCATTTCATTTCATGCATAAGTGTGCCACATGAATCATATGACATGGATTTATAAAGAATCGTCATTTATTCCACAATAAAATAATGTAAAATTAATACATAAAACTCTATAATCAATAAGTAAATGGGCATAAAGGTGAATACACTTGATTGATAAATGGGAATGGTATTCATGGCACAATGACTTTGGATTGGAAAATCATGGTGTAATTTTGGCTGCATAACATCATGATATAAGTATTTATAAAAAGGTTTGATGAGAGAAAAAATGGTGTATCATAATATTTAGATGAAATGGAAATTAAGGGGGTAATATAGATACATGTACCAATATATTTAATGGAATTTGGATTCATAATACAAAAGAATTACTTGATTGTAAATGAGGAGAGAGAAATCCCTTACGGAATTTTGGCATGGTAATATGCATACATTGAAGGAATAGACGAGAGAGAAAGTGGTCTATCTTCATTAAAACCTAAATAAGATAGTATATGGTAATTGAAAAATCATACCCCAAAAATTATACTTGAAAATAAAAGGGCATAGCAGTATAAGGAAACATGGAATAAATGACAAAGGAAGGAATCCCTTACTAGGAAGTGTGGTCCCAAAGGCTTGGGAGAGGCTTGAGAGAGGATTATTGGGACATTGGGGAGACATGGGAGGATTATAGAGATAGGAGGGCTGAGGTTGGGTGAACTCCAAAATCTTTGAGTGAAGAGGAAGTGTGAGCTTGGGTGGGTTTATACATGAAATAAGAGGGAATTATTTATTATTTAGGTATGGGACACCTCACATTAAGCTAATCAAAACCACAAACGAGACCATGTTTTTTTCACATAGTTTTTTTCAATGGGTAGTGGAAAAAAATATATTTTAAGTCCAATGGACGAAATTCTTATAATAATTCGGTTTCATATGTGAAGGTGAGTCACACTCTCAAGGAAAACAATTTAAAAAAACAAAATGTTTTATAAGTTTCGAAGGGTCCACTAATGCTTTTTAAAATAAATAAAAAAAATAAAAAATAACATTATTTTAATGGTAAAACATATATTTTAAAAAAAATAAGGTTTATATTATTTTATTATATCACTATTGAGTCACTATGATGTCATAAAATACATTATATATTTAAACGATATTTAATTTCTACCCAAAAACTCGAATGTCTCAAAAAATTATGAAAAATATACCATTGGATAATTTCAACATCCTGAATCCAAAATTTTTATTCATTTTATCTAATTTATTTTCTAAATATGCCAATTTTTACTTTTAAAATAGAAACTGTCATTTAACGAAAAATAATGGGTTCTGATAAAAACAGCTTTCAAACCTTAATAAAAATAACAATTGCATTCCAAAAATTATTCGATCATTAATATTTAATAAAAAGTATTTTAATAAAAATAAAAATTTATTGTAATATTATTTAATTAAAAAATCCATTAATTCATAAAAATATATTTCTTTGTTGAATATTAACTAAAAATACTATTTGTGCTTTATATTTTTTTACAAATTAACAAAAATAAACTGAATGTATATCCTTCATACAAAAATAATATACATGTTCATACGACTACTGTCTTGTTACAAAACCCCTTAAAACACCCACATAAGACCATAGGGTAAGGTGCATGATGGTGACATACTCTTGGGTTGGTTCTGATAAGATTTCCTGAGTGGTAATCTCTATCAACATCCATATCTCCCGCAGGAGGTTCCACTCAAGATTAATATATTCAAGCTTGGCTTGGGATTAGTCAAGGGTGAAGCCTAATGATGCCACCTCCTTCCCAAGCACTGAAAATGGGATTCATATGGGGAAAATATACGGGATGTGTCCATCAAATCCTTTTCCTATGTAAATTGGTTTTGTTAAAGCCCTATATTTATACTAATCATGTGATCACTATTCGACGGCTATATTAGCAACAATCACAATTCTTAATAGTATTTTAAAATCGAAAACATAAAACCAAATATATGCATACTGACAGAGAAAATTTACGTGCATATTTTTGATCAAATAAAGAATATTTTTTAATATTTTTCAATGATAAACCCTATGTATTTACATGTTTTTTTAAATAATGAGAAATTTGAATTTTAGAATAATAATTCGAAAAATTGTGAAAAGTGCATAATTCTGGATTTTGGATAGATGTTTACCAGAAGGGTATTTTTTTCATTTATCATAAAATATATGTCCAAACTTTGTGATTATTTTTTTTATAATCCTGATTTTATTTCCTCAAATTTTTTCTTCTGGACCAAGAGCTGATTTGGAAATATAAAGGGCCTAAAAATTTATTGAAGTTGGAAATTTGTTCGGGCGGATAGCATGGACCCCACCACCATAAAAGATGCACAATTCAGTCTCCACAGCTACAATTTTGATTATTCCACATGGATATAAAAGAGGACTCATAGACTCTCTCACCCATTAAATTACATGGAGATTTCCATTCAATAAGATGGAAATCGATCATTATACATTTAAAGGAAGCTTCCAGGAAATTTATGCCAGAAAAAGTTTTATTCAATGAAAATTCCATAACTATTATATCCGGTGAAAAAATTCGCTAATATGTTGAGGGAGACAGCCACTACATTTATGAGAGGTTGACCTCGAGGCTTGGCACGGGGGGAGGTCAAGAAGTTTATGAGTTTTCTTTAATGTTTATTCTAAATTTTTGATAGACTTGAGTAGTATTCTTGGGTGAGGCGAGTGTCCCCAATTGGGTGATGGTCCCCAACAACATGCAACTCAAGATATTTCTATTCTGGAAAAGAATAATGATTCAAACATGAGATTTCACGTTTGAGTTATCAAACTAAAATCAAACATATAAAGGAGAATAATGATCGAATCCCTAGCTAAACCCCAAACCATGTACGTTCTTCCTAAATTCATTTTGTTTAGTTTTTAATCTCAATATAAATTTAGAATTATTATTTTACAATACAATATTTAAAATTATCAAAAAACCCACAAAAAGAGATAGATTACGTGAATTAGATAAAGTAATTCAACCACACTAAAAGGATTCTCAAGAGAGACAACCCTGGTCAGCCACTGTGCTACACTAGGAAAAATATAATTTTTTTGTCCATGCCCCGTGACATGAATCCGTCAAAACTAGCACTATTTCCAGGGAGCTAATTGGTTGCTTACTTTACTTTTTCTATTTTCAATTTTTACATAGTTTTCAATATTATTATTTTTTAAAAATCACTAAAAAATTATTTTTTCCATGATGCATTCAAATTTCAATTATTATGCATGGAATAAATACTCACAGGTACAAGTGGAAGAAAATTACTACGGTGAGGAGCCCCTCCAACGAAGGGATGATTCTCTAATGATAAGGTTCAAACAGAAAGAAATAGGACTTGCAACATGGATCTCACTTGAATATTTGATATCCATGGTCGATGAACTCAAAACTAACATTGAAAGATTCAATGCTAAGAAAAAGTTTCCATAGGTCTTCCCTAATTTCACTGAATAAATACATGAATTTGAATTCAAACTCAAGGTGGAGGAGCATGAATACCTACCTCCATCTAGTGATAATCAACTCCAAGAGGAAGTTTCAAATCAAGATGAGATTAAAGCTGAACCAACTCAGAGAGTTGAACCTTTCATTGACTCTTTCCCTTATGGTTTTATTCAATATGAATTTTATGTCATTATATCTTGTTTTAAAAAATCAGATATTCTTTTCTTTCCATGGAGGAAGAAGAAGAAATTTCACCTGTTGAGGAACACCTGGAGCTCCCTAAAGATATTGATCATCTACTTGAGGAATTCCATGAAGAGATACAAGTGGATATGCCTGAAGAACAAAATCGTCAAGCTGCCTAGCTTAAAAGGGAAGATTTTGAAATTAATATTTCAAATTTAAATTTTGAATCTCCCTTGGATTATTCTTCTCATTTATCACATCTGAAGCAACCACTAGATTTTGAAGAAGACATTGAACAAGTAGCAACTGAAGAGGATGAGGTTCCATACATCATCCTACCCCCTCCATGCAAGAGGTATATTATTGTAAAGGGGGAGGATCTAGTGTACTCCATACATGGAATTCTCCTCAGCAAGAACAAATAAATTCAAGATGGGAAAAGCCACATGTGTTGGTTCAAATCCAAGAAGCTTTCCCCCCTCTAACTTTGGATAACAGCTGGTACTTCCCTCTGGAGGCAGTAGTAATTTATCACCCACTTGGGGGATCATACCAAGATTTATCCTTTACTTTATTTTTAGTACTTTTATTTTCAATATAAGGAATTGAAATTTCAAATTCATTATTAGGAATAATTCAAGAATGAGGCCCACTCCCTCTTATATTTTTGAGCTTTAATGACATGATTCTCATTATTAAATAAGTAATTATCTTTTGTAGGTTCATAATGGTGGAAGGCAGCCCTGTATAGTGAAGGGGAAGGGTTATTTTTAATGGAAAAAGGAGTTCAATTTTAGTGATTTATCTTTTAAACTCTCCATATTTTGCTCCAAAACATTTTTTGATCATTAAAGATAAAATTGCATTCCCACACTTGAATTCATGTTTTACTAGACTTATCTAGGAGACATGAGTTTCTTTGGAAACCAGTGATGCCATGTTTTATATTTCAATGTTTATATGATTAAATGATTGAAATATAGAATTGAATTTTTAAATATGAAACATAGATATTTAAATTATGACTCATGATTTGAATAAATTAACTAATTCAGGTAAATGAAATTTCTCTACCATCTTTTATGCTTTTATTTTCATAAGTTCATGTGAATTTATTTGTTATTATTAGTTATGCCATGATTGATTATCCAATGTTATATTCCCATTCCCGAGAGGATTTCTTGAACAAATATTTCCTATTTTATCATGAGCATATTTATTGAGTTATCTTGGGACATGCCACCTACCGGAACTTGTATTGAAACATGTGAAAGCTATGACTATACAAAAACACATTTAAAATGATTGATGGACTACATTTTCTAGCCACATATTTACCTGAGTACAAACCTTATATTTATCCTCGGTCATCACATATAATCCATGAATTTCCTTATAGGTTTAAGACACAGTACATGACGATTTTTCCTTACCTTCCCACTATTTTAATATTTTTGCATGGATTATTCAAGTTTAAGTGTGGGGGAAGGGACTTTCATGTGCGTTCATTGGGATGTGTATCATTTTTTGGGTAGTGTGAGGTGTGCATTATCATTTTGGGTAATGTATTATTATAAAAATTTGGAATGAGTCACCATTCCATTATATTTCTTTCATTTCAACCGGTTCTCCTTAAAAAAGGGAGATAATAAAGCTATGCCTTTCTGGAGCATTATAAAAGAAATTAAAAAAAGATAAATAAAGTTGTGCCTTTTTGAAGCTTATTTAAAAAAAGGGAGGACTTGGATGATATAATTCTTTGTAATCATTTATTGAATCATGTCTGATATCTTTAAAAGGAGGTGGTGTAGTGTTTCACATTATCAAAATGATTTGAGTGAGGTTCATCCTGTGTTTTCACTTGATCAATAATGCATTGTACTTAAGAGTCAAACCTCTTATTTCTGGCCTTAAATTATTTCAATCATTTACCCACCAACCCTAAGCCGTAGAGTCATTTGAACCTTAATTGAAAGTCCTCGTAATTTTATTTGTGTTTTGTCTTTACAAAGTGGATAAAGTATTTCCTTTACAAGTCTATGGATAAAGTAAATGTTCTCATGATATGAGCATAACTATACTTGAATTTTATCATGATATATGAGAGTTAAAATTTAACGGTGAGGTAAATCATGATTTGGCATGTTTAAAAATAATGAATTGAGACGCTTGAATGAATGAAAGAATAAGTTCCATCATTTTTTCAATGGGAAAATGTAAAATGCATGAATTGACTATTTCATTGAAAAATTGGAAATTAAATTGATAATTTTTACGGAACATGAAAATTTTATTGTACATTCATAATTGTTTTATTTTATTGAAATTTGAATATTTGTGACATTAGTGCCCTTTGAATTCCATGTTGTGATTTTATGCATGAGGACAAGCATAGTTTAAGTGTGGGGGTATTTAATAGACTGAATTTATGTGAATATTTTTAATATAATAATAATTAATTGTTGATATTTTTAAATGATAAAACCTATGTATATAAATGTTTTATTAAAATAAAGGGAAATTTGTATTATAGAATAAAAATGAGCAAAATTGTGAAAAGTGCTTAATTCTGTATTTTTTACAGCTTTTTACTTCAAGGGTATTTTGGTTATTTCCTAAAAAATATAATTCCAAATTTTCAGATTCAATTTTATTTAGAATCCTAATTTTATTTCCTTCATTTTTGTCTACTGAAGTAGTGACTGAATCAATCATCTAGAGGCCGTAAAAATCAATGAAATTGAAAATTTTTCCGGGAGGACAGCATGGACCCCACTACTATAACGAACATCCATATCGGCTTAAACACCTTAAAATGAGTTTATTATACTTGGGTATGAAATAAGACTCAAATATGATTTCAAAAAATAAATTCCATAGATTTTTGAATCAATTAAGGTGGATAATGAATGACATATTCTTAAAAGAAGATTCCCGGATGCTTCATCCAGAATCAAAAACCGACATTGAAAAAATCATAACCCTTACAAAATGTTTCCAAATGAGCTGAAATTTGGTGGGTGGACGGACAACCCATTATTTTACATCATTCATGAAGGTGTATATGTGTAAAACAGAAAATTAGAAAGTCAAAACGTGACAACATTCGGAGGACAAAAATATGTCTATAAAAGGAGGAGAGCTCCTCCCCCTCAAATCATCCCATTCTCCATCCATTTTTTCAAGGCACCAAGGAAGAGATATCCACCAAGGGAGGTAGGCTATAAATATTCCCCATTTCATTTATTATTTATATTATTTATTTTTGTTTTAGTTTTCAATTGTAATTTAGATTTCTTATTAAATTCATGCATTATTTTTATTTCTATGTCCACTCATCCGCCCTGTTTTATTCGTCATCTTCTCTACTTATTTTCTTATTTTATTCTTCTCATATTCTACACCATGAACTCTTACAATCAAATATGAGTGGTTAACCCAAGACTTGTCTCAAGGGAGGTATGTGGCAATTTCAATTATTTTGTGCTTAAATTCCTATGTTATATTAAGCTTATGATGAGAAGGAGTGATGCGCATGGGTGTGGAAATCATCCACCATGACACAGATCTCAAAATAATTTATATTATTTTATTAAATATATTCCCTCCCTTCTACTAGGTACAATCTCTTCATACGATGGAGTTGACCCATTCAGTGGTTGAAATGGCATATGATGAAGCTAGGTCATGGAAGACGTCACACTCTTGATCGAGGTGTGCCATCAACCTTGATTATAGGAGGAGGTGAAGTTAAGATTGAAAAATAAATTCAAGATTTCAAACCAATAAATAAAATAATAGTAATTCATGAATGAGATCTTATAATAAAATTATCTAACTTAGTTGAAATACCACCAAGGAGAATGATGGAACCCACAGACCAACCCATAAAGGCCATGTTCTTTATCAAATAATTGAATTTTTTTCATTGCATGTTAGTTTTATATTTTATTTAAATTAAATTGAATTCCATTCCTATATTAAAAAAAAAACCAAAAATAATTAGTTTAGTTAAATTATATTTGGTAAGTGAACTTGGTTTTGGGGTTCAGACTTGGATTCAATCATTACTTCCCTACATGTGTTTGATTTAGTTTGATAATTCAAACATGAAATATCATGTTTGAATCACTATTATTTTACAGAATAAAAATATCTTGAGTTTCATGTCTTTGGGGTTCGTCACCCAATTGGGGACATTCACCTCGCCCAAGAGTACTACCCAAGTCTATCACAAATTTATAATATACATTAAAGAAAACTCATAAACTTATTGACCTCCCCTCGAGCCAAGCCTCGGGGTTAACCTCTCATTTCTGAGAGATAGAGATCACAATGGTGGATGGATGAGGAGATAAAGAGAAAGAGAGAGATGATAGAGGGATATAGGAAGCATAAATAAATTATAATGAAAGTGAAAATAATAATAATAATAATAATAATAAGACTTATTATTATTATTACGTAAGAAAATAGTTTTCGAAAAAGGAGAGAGAAAGAAAGTAAAATAATTTAAAATTAATATTGAGATATTATAAATAATGGTTATAATAATATTAATTAAATTAATAATCATTTTTAATTATTATTATTATTATTATTATTATTATAGAATAAATTAAATGGTGGAAACCGAAATAAAAATGCATGGGTTAATTGAAACGAAATTAAAATTAAAAATTAAAAAAACACTAAAAAAAATAAAATAAATAAAATAAATGAGGTGGGAAGAGAGTAGAATCAGCGGTCCGTGCCCTGGTGGGATCCCTCCTTGGCTGTGGCTGTCGATTTGATGGTTTTGGAATGAGGGGAGGGCCTCCTTTTATAGGTAGGTTTTGTCCTACGAAAGATTGTGCGTGGATGGACACATAATGACTTTTTACCACGTTTCCTCCTTCATAAAAGATGTTCATAAATGTATTGTATGTCTCCCCTCAAAATATCAACGAATTTAGCCACTGGATATAGAAGTTATGTAATTTTCATTGAATAGACCTTTTTCTTGCAGAAGTTTCCAGGAAGCTTCCTTTAAATGTATAATGATCAATATCTGCCTTAATGGATGAAAAACTACATGCAATTAAATGGGTGAGCACACCTATGATTCCTATTCTATATCCAGGAAGAATCACAAAAATTGTACCTGTGGAGACATAATTGTGCATCTGTTACGGTGGTGGGGTCCACACTGTTCGCCCGAACAAATTTCCAACATCAATGTTTTTTAGGCACTTTAGATATCCAAATAAGCTCCTGGTTTAGAAGAAAAACTTGGAGGAAATAAAATCAGGATTCGAAAAAAAAAATTAATCACAAAGTTTAGATATATAATTTATGATAAATGAAAAAAATACCCCTGTAGTCAAAATCTGTCTAAAATCCAGAGTTATGCACTTTTCACAAATTTGCTCATTTTCAATCTAAAATTCAAATTACCCAATATTTTAATAAAACTTATAAATAAATGGGGTTTATAATTGAAATATAGTTAACAAATATTCATTATTTGAAAAAAAAAATATGCTCATAAATTTGCTCCGTGAAATACCCCCACATTTAAACCATGCTTGTCCTCAAGCATTAAATTTCAACATGGAAATCAGAGGACACCAATGTTACCAATATTAAAATTTCAATTCAATAAAATCAAACAATTTTCAAAGTGAAATAAAAATTTCAAAAATCTTCCTAAACTATAAATTTTACTTCCCATTTTTCAAAGAAACAAATAATTCACATATTTTACTTTTCCCCTTTGAAAATTGATGTAACTTATCATTTCATTCATTCAAAGTCCTTGATTCATCATTATTAAACATGCCATGTCATGATTTACCTCACGTTTGATTCTTTTCTCTCATCACTCATTATAAAATTCATGTAGAGTTATGCTCATATCATGAGAACATGCTCCTTATCCATAGGATTGTAAATGAACTAATTTCTACAGTTTGTAAAGACAAAAGACACATAAAATCATGAGGACTTGGAATAAAGGTTGAAATAACTCTGATGCTTAAGATTGGTAGGATTTGATGCTTTAAAAAATTAAGGCTGAAGGAGGAGGCTAATATTTTAATTACAAAGCATGATATAAATAGTAAAAGTGTAATGAAATTATCCCCTTCAAAGTAGAAACACCCACTTCCAAAAACTCAAAATAATGTCATGATCAAATTATTCATAATGAATGATTTGTAATCCCTGTTGAATATTTTTTTATGTTGTACTTTTTTTCGTTTTTCAAAAGTTATTATTAGATCGAACCTCACTTCTATCACCTAACCACATACAATCATAAGATCGTTAGTCTGGAAAATGGTGATTTTTGGTTCTCCCAATTCACAACCCATTTTTCTAATTTTTTGGATTTTTTTTGTCATTTTTGCTATTTTTTTCAATTCACGAGGGGAAAACAGTAGAGTATAATGAATGATTTAAAAACCTTTTACAATACGCACTATAACACCCCCACACTTCTTCCTTACAATGTGTATCATCTAATCCACCATGATTACCTTTACCCCACACTTCAAATTTAAAACATAATGAAAATACCAAGAGTAGGGTAGGAATGGATAAAAATGTCTTGAAACATGGATCATATCTATAAAAGTCATTCATGGCCTCCCCAAATTTTTCCACTTGACTTTTGTGGGGCATGTACAAAAAAAATTATATTTTTCCTAGTGCAGCACAGTGGCTGACCAAGGTTGTCTCTCTTAAGGAACCTTTCAGTGTTGTTAAATTACTTTATCTAATTCACATAATCTATCTCTTTTTGTGTTTTTTTATTATTTAAAAAAATGAATTCTAAAACAATAATTCTAAATTTATACCAAGATTAAATACTAAACAAAATGAATTTAGGAATAATGTACTTGGTTTGGGGTTCGGCCAGGGATTCAATCATTATTCTCCTTTATATGTTTGATTCTAGTTTGATAACTGAAACATGAAATCTCATGTTAGAATCACTGTTTGTTTCCAAAATAGAAATAGATTGAATTTCATGTCATTGGGGACCGTCACCCAATCAGGGACATTCACCTCTCCCAAGAATATTACTCATGTTTATCACAAATTTAGAATAAACATTAAAGAAAACTCAAGAACTTCTTAACCTCCCCCTGAGCCAAGCCTCGGGGTCAGCATTTCATTTCCGATAGTTGGAGATCACAGTGGTGGATGGATGAGGAGAGAGCGATAAAGAGAGATAGGAGAGAGGGATAAAGGAAGATTAAATAATTTATAATGAAATTTATAATAATAATAATAATAATAATAATAATAAAATAACTTATTATTATTATTATTACTTAAGAAAATAGTTCTCAAAAAAGGAGAGAGAAATAAAGTAAAATAATTTTAAATTAAGATTGAGATAATATAAATAATTATTATAATAATATTAATAATAATAATAATAGTTTTTAATTATTATTATTATTAATATAATTATAGAAGAAATTAAATGGTTGAAATCAAAATAAAAATTCATGGGTTAATTGAAAAGAAATTTAAATTACAAATGAAAATAAAACTAGAATAAAAAGAAGAAATGAGTGGGGAAGAGATAATAATCAGTGGCCCATGCCCCGGTGGGATCCCTCCTTGGCAGTGGGGGTCGAGCTGATGGTTTTGGAAGGAGGGGAGAGCCTCCTTTTATAGGTATATTTTGTCCTCCTAATGTTTTCACGTGGATGGCCCCTTAAATGAATTTTTTTTCGCATTTCCTCCTTTATAAGAGATATTCATAAATTTCTTGGCTGTCTCTCCTCATAATATCATCGAATTTAGCCACTAGATGAAGGAGTTATGGAATTATCATCAAATAGGACGTTTTCTGGCCGAAATTTCCAGGAAGCTTCCTTTAAATGTATAACGATCAATATCCACCTTAAGTGATTAAAACTCTAGGGAATTTATTGAGTGAGTGTGCCTATGATTCCTCTTCTATATCCAGGCGGAATCACAGAAATTTTAACTGTGGAGACCTAATTGTGCATCCATTATGGTGGTGGGGTCCACGCTGTCTGCCCGAACAAATTTCCAAATTCAATGAATTTTTAGGCCATTTAGATGGAAAAATCAGCTCCTTCTTCAGAAGTAAAAATTGTAGGAAATAAAATCAGGATTCAAAAAAAATTAATCACAAAGTTTGTAAATATATTTTCTGATAAATGTAAAAAATACCCTTGTGTTCAAAATCTGTCCAAAAACTAGAATTAACTAATTTTCACAATTTTTCTCATTTTCCTTCTAATAGTAAAATTACCCATTATTTTAATAAAACATGTAAATACATGGGGTTTATAATTGAAAAACAGTAAAAAATATTCATTATTTGATCAAAAATATGCACATAGATTTTCTCTATCACATACGTTTTACATAACCATAAGAAGAAATTTAAATAGACCAAGAGGTATTTTCATTAAATAATTTTTGGGTCATTACATATGTGGTCCTATTATGATGTATTATAGATTTTGATGTGGGAAACCATATATTATTGTGATTTTCACCATGATTGGGTCAATGCTGCATTCAGATGTTAGTGAAGATGGTTCCCAGGTATAGGGGGAAATTTCAAGTTACTAAGAGGATCAATACCATGGATTATTTGTTTATTATTTTTAGAGATACAATGTTACTAATTAGGTATATTATGTATCTCAGCTTCAGATATACCATCTTGATCCTTATCATATAATTATAATAGATGTGTTTATGTTGGAGTTTGATGCGTTGTTTAAGGAGAGTCTAATTTTGATAGGGGATTAGATCTAGAACAATATATACACGAAAATAGTTCCACTCATATGGGCAGAGAACAGGTAAATTTATATTCAAAATAAGGCTTTGAAGATTATTTCTAATATAAAGGTGTAGTGGTTAGAGTTTTTTAGGAACATGGTTTTTTAATTTTTGATAGTCCAACTCATAGATAAAATGATATATGGTGGGGAGGTTATAAAACCCCACATATGTATAAGGTAAATATTTTATCTAAACTACACAAAATATCTTTCATTTTATTTTATTGGTGTATTACGGGTGTTGGTGGTGGTTTAGGGGTCTATTTAGTTAGTTGGACATGTGCTCGGATTGAAATTATACTACATAATGAGGTTCATTCTATAGTAAAGGGTATTGAAAAATGAAGAGGGATCTGTAGGAATATATTTTATGTTTGGAATGATTACATTCTTTAGTGGTTAAAGGTAAATACCACAATGGAGGAGGGTTTCACCATGGTTAGGTTTATGTAAGAGTTACCCCTGAGCAAGGTGAGATTATATTTATCCTAAGAAATGTAGTCCTCTTTCAAGCATTGTATTATTCCCTAATGGTTTGAACGAGTGTGAGGTTTCACATCACGATGCATCATGGATGAATCATGAATCAATGATAGTGGGTGAGCACTATATTGTGAAAGGGAATCATATTTAGTGATGTCCTAGTTCTCAGCTTTCTGGTTCTTCCTAAGTAGGGTGTTATATTGTAACAAGTGTATTAGTGATGTTTTGGTAATACTAGTGGATCATTTAACCTTGACTAGTATTTCTAGGGCATAATTCATTTCCAATATAGTTGTTTAAAGTATAAATTTTAATTAATTAAAATGGTCAAGTGAAATAAATGAGGGTTCCTTATTTATTCAATAATTATCCCCCATAGACTAATTTCTTCTTGGGTTCTCTTTTTCTAAAATTATGATCTTCGTCATCTGGGTTTGGAATCATGATTTTTCAATCAAATGAGGTTTTTACCATTAAGGCTATAACATATCATCCATATATTATTTTTTCTCATTTCTATTTCACCATATAATGATTGTTTTTCCAAATTCTATGGATTTTTGCAAATTTCTTAGTTTTTTCGATTTGACATTTGACTAATCGGTGGTATTCGATGCTTCTGGCCCTCCTAGTCCTAGGTAAGTAGTATCAATATTTATAAATGTTTTTTCACAGGGATTTGATGCATCATATGAAATAATGTAAACATTTATTTGGGTTGTACACCCTAAAACTAAACAAAATATTTCTTTTTTTAATTTTATATGTCTAGATTATATCCTAACAAGTCATGAGGAACCCATGTGAGGTTTGTGTAGGCACTATTTGTATCTAATGAATGATTTATAAAAGGAATTTTTATTTAAACATTGACATTGGACATGGGATTTGTTATTTTTAATGAAAAATAACTCTAATAGCCTAATATAGTGCCCTCTCACAAAGCTTGGAAATGTTTTTATTATGTATAAACATGGATAAATGTGTGTTGGGTAAGGAAAAAAATTTATAGGGTCGATTGAATTGATAACACGACCCCTATGTTTATTTTTTTGATATACCATTCATTTGTATTCTTTAAAATTATGTTTTATCTTTCAGGTGGACTCTTGGTTTATAATTTTGTTGTATCCTTCAGTTATATTATTTTAATTTCGATATATCAATCAATTGAACTATTAATAGTGTGATAGATCAGTCAAACATATGCGATAACTGATGATGAATTATTCCCTGTAGTTTTTTGTTGGAGATATATCTATCACAACCATGTGTCTATTATTGGTATATCACACATACAAATTATGAATGTCAATAATATATTTTTCACTAAGTGGCTTTGAGTTGGTGGTATACAATCCACCATATGTTTTGTAATAGTGTTATATCATGGATTGAGAAGATAGTTATGCCACTGCAACACTCTTCAGTATATGATGTATCAGTGGTGCATCATCCAAAGAAAAACATGAAAATCTGGAATTTCATATACTTTATGATTGTTACTAATGGTATATTTTCCACCTATATGAGTATTTTTAGATGTGTATCATCCATATAAGTTATGTTATAGTGGAATGTGATCTACTTCTTCATGAATAAAGGTGTTTTATCATCCACCTAGAATTGGTGATGTTTTTTTTCACTGATAAATGACCCATTCTCCATTCATATTGGTTTAGTGATGGACAATTATCCTAGATTTGTTGTATTAGTGATGGCTCTATAACCTATTGATACATTACAGTGTCATATCATTCACATAAATATTCCCGGCAGAGATAACTCATTCACCGTGATTATAATGACTAAAAAATTTAACAAATGGAATTCCCTTTTGAATAAACAAATTACATATTAGGCATTATTGTTATAGAATACACTTTCACTAGATCTGTTATTTTTGAAAAATTATATAATATATCATTGAATATTGAAAATATTTTTATAAATAATAACCATTTATAATATAGAGATTGAATAATGATTGAAATGATTACTATATATTTACTGTTATGATAAACAGTAATTTTTACAGATTAAAGGTGTGAAGGAATCGACCAGTAGAATCATTCCCTATGAAGACCATTTATCAAATATTATAAGGGATATAAAGTCATTGTGATTTTAAATTAACCAATGCAATGCTAAAATTAAATAATTAAATCATGAACAAAAAATTTCATCGCATAAGTTCGAGATGATCAAGATCATAGCCAAAACAACGTTTATTGAACCACCCCAGGAAAGTGCCATAATCACACTGTACCCTTATTAGGTATGTTGGTGTAATAACGGGTAATGTATTTTCACCCAACTAGTATTAATTTTAATATTTTCCTATTTAATAAAATAATAACTATATTTTTACCCCAATTTCATTATTATAATTCTATATGAGTTGATAATAAATATATTTTGATAGGATAAAACCAAAATTATATTTTTTAAAAATTTATGGGTTCAATTAAAAAATTATGTATTTGATAAATTCGACAATTAAAAAATAAATATTACTTTAATTTAAAAATATTATTAAATAAATTTATTTATTTTCAAATGATAATATAATTTATTGAATCCCAATGTAATCTTTATGATAGTTAAAATATAATTACATTTATAAAAAGAAATATTTTTCAATATATGATTATTTTTATTTAAAAGTGAGAATTATCATATTTATAGAATTATTTTGATAAAATAAATATTTTTTTTAAAACCAGAACATCAAAATTAACTAATTTTTATTTTTACATAATTTTCTATGATAATAGTTGTTTTTTAAGAATTAAATTTTTTATAAGTATATCGTATGAATTATGACATTATGATAGCCCAAAAGAGATTTCATAAATTCTTTAAAGAGGATAAATGAGAAAAAATATATTTCCTCTTTGGAATAATTTATTGTAAATATATTTTATTAATTATGTAATATTTTAATGAATCCTCTAAAATATGTATTATATTTTATTGTTGTAAAATATATTCTATATGAACATGCCTCACTTCTACATTACTTGTAGCATTATTTTAATATATTATGTTTATGGAATTATAAAATATTGAGAACAACTATTTTTTATAGAAAACATGGAAAAAACAATGAGAATTTTTTTGGTTTTGATTATTTTATCATATAGAGTCATAATACTAAGTTTAGAAATTACTAAATAATTTCCACCCTTCTATTATAAATACCCACCCATCATCCAACTATTCTTCACTAAAACACCATTGATCATGCATCTACTTTACCTAAACCTATCTAAATCCATATAATGTTGTTACCAACTTATTAATAATCTCCTATCATGCTTTTAGAAGATCTCTCTCAAGATAAGGGATTCTCCACCCATCCTCTTTATTTATGAACATTCTTTATATAATGAAATTTAATTTCCAACAGTTCATATTGAAATATGTTATTGCTCATAAATTTCACTATACTTATAATTAAAAAAGTATTAGTGACCACATTTCACTCTCATTAAACGCTTTCATGAATATTTATGTACACCAATAATGCTGCCGAAATTAATTTATAATTTTCCATTGAAAAACATTTTTTAGTGAACAACCATCCCCATTTCAAGTTAATGACATTCAATAAGATTTATTTACCCTTTATTGATTGGATAATTACATTTTTTACCCATAATTCATAATTATGGGACTAAAATTATTGAAATGTTTTCTTATGTTCTATGATCTTTTTGTAAGACAGAAAAATGTACATGATGTTAATGCAACTCGTGGTCTCAGAATTATAAATCCCTATAATGCATTGGGTAATGTTTTTATCTCATGAGATACCATGTATGGAGAAATAGAGGGTAGAATAATAACACAATATTATGATTTATCAGTGATTAGACTTCAATTATTCTTATTATGTCATATTTTATGTTTTCTCCACAATCCCATGTTTCCTCAAAGTTGTCCTCTTACATTATGAATTGATGTTTATTTTTATTATGCCCACTCCTTTCAGGTCACCTTTGTATACCTCTTGGATTTAATGTTTTAAATTCATCATGTAATGCATTGATTATTCCTTTTCTTGGCTTTATATATCACCCTTTTCATATACATGTCCCCTAGTTATACTATTCAGTATTAGATGATAAAGGAATATAAGGTAATGTTTTAGAGTTTTCAATAATCTTGTAGTACCCATGTTTCAAGTTAATGTGCTATGTACCTAATATCAAAAAGAAAATGCTACTAAATAATATTTTTGGGATAATATTAAGAGTATTTTTATGTAATAAATCTTAAAATAAGTTGTATTAAAGATATGGGTTTTCATATTTACTCTCATATAAGGAGTTATATTGAAACACCATGATATTTTGTAAAATATATATTTTCAAATAAATATAATCATTTCAATATTTTGTGTTACATACAACACTAAGTTAATCTTGTGATATAAACAATACTAATCTTATATTATGTCACACACAACACCATGTTAATATTTTTTTACATAAAATACAAGGTAATGTTTAACTATACACAATATTGGGTTTTCTTGCATTACACATGACACATAGTTTTTACAAAACAATAATGTATTATTAGTAGAGTTGTCTAAACATAACCTTTATAATATAAAAATTTAACATAGTTGTATGAATACTAACAACTAATTTTTAACTGGTAAGTAAATTTTTTATATATAAATAAATCTTATTAATAAAAAGGTACTTAATTTTTAGAAATGTAATTATATGCTTTGAAAAAACTATTTTCTCAAAAAAATTATTTTTTACAAACAAATAAAATTAGTTTTTGAAACTTTTAGAATAAAAATATGATAGAATTATCTTAATTTTAAAATCATAAAGTAAAAATTTTATTAGGGTTAATTTCTGGTATTTTTCTGAAATATTTTATTTTTTGATGTATAGTAAAAAATACAGAATTTTAATTGAAAATTTCATTTTCATTTAATTTATTTATAAATTTACTTTATAAATTAGGTTGGTTGAAAATTAAAACTAGGTAAATTATACATCCTTTAATCCAATTTATTTTATTGGAATCAATTTCAAATTTTATTTTGATATAAAATCTTAGTAAAATATGGTCATTTTCTCTTTAAAACCCCTATTTTTTCGTTGCCTCAGTGAGGTTAAATTAAAATTAAAAATTTCAACTAATATGAATTTAATTTGTAAAAATGGATTCAATATTTGAAATAATAATAATTTATAATGTCTAATAAATTCATATTATTTATTTGACCAAAATAAACAGTAAAAATAGTAAAAATTAATAACCGTAATTAAGGTAAAAATGAATTTACAGAGGTGTAAAAATAAAAATTAAAGGGTTAAAAATTACCTAAAAACATTATAAAAATCCATTTTATAGCATTATTTAAACAGTATATCATCTGGTTTCAGTAATAACCAATTTATTAGTCTTTTGGAATGATACAAATTGGGGTATGATTGAATCGTATCAACAAATTACAAGTGTTTAACTCACCTCACATATAAAAGGACACCCTATATCCTCTCTTATAACACCTTAAAAACCTTTTGGTTTAGCTAATATCATTCCAAATAACTTCAATAATTCCATCATCTCATCCCCTAATCCTTAACTTGGACATAAAACCATCAAAAGAAGGCTGTTTCTACAAACCTAAGGAGGATACCTGAAGATGAGGTAACATTAATCAACGAGCGTTTTTTACTTTATTTCTTCATCAACCCCCAAAAATTGAAATTATAATAGGAAGAAATAATATAAATATTATCTTATATATATTTATATTTTTTATGTTAAGGTAATGACCTAAAAATATCGGTACATCAATCAACAGGGTTACGAAATCCTCATCCGTGTGTGTGAAAGACTACCGCCTCACGAAACAATGTCATTTATTTTTCTATTTTCAACCATAACAGTTGTGTATGATGTTGGATATAAATTATATATTTATATATGTATTTGATATTTATATAATTATTACACTTCTAGAGTCAACATATTATTTATAACCTTTTTTACTTTCTATTCAACCTGGGATATAATAACGTCATTCGTGTGTACGGTAGACAACTACCTCACAAAGTGATGTGATTTATTTTCAATAATGCATTAAACTGAAGACAATAATGATAAATATATGTGATATATATGAAATAATTATGATATTAATGACATATTTATAATTTTTATTGGATAATATATCATTTTATTTCATACCTTTTCACACATTAAAAGATGATAACATCATTCATGTACCTATGGACTACCACATTCGCAAAGCGATAAGACTCTCTCATTTCATCAACACCACACATGGATGATAAATATATGTATATTTTAAAAAATAATATTTTATTTATTATATTATTATAATTATCATAAGTTAAAATATTTCTCAATTAATTTCTTTGATGACCATTGAGAAATGGAAACTTTACTCATGTGTACGTACAACATACCATCTCCAAGATCGTGACATACATCATTTTTCAAAAAAAAAATCATTCTAGATTTCTCTTAGGGGTACAATTTATGTATTACTATGATAATTATTTCATTATTATTATTATGGACATCATATAACCATGTTCAACTGGACTAAAAATAAAAAATAAAAACATATATGAAGAACAAAGTAGTCAATACCCAAAACATGACATTCACATGAAATTGTTAATAAAAATTAATAAAAGTGAATTAGAAAATAATATATGGTATGATATATATTTATGGTAATTTAATATATGTATAAAAAACTTAAATTTCTTCTTTAATAGGTTCAAACTTGTACAAAGAATGTCACGACTTAAGGATGGGGATTTCTTGTCTCTATTTTATTTTAGGGAAACATATGATAATTGACCACTCATTTATTTTTTGTGGTGTATATACTACCCCATTTAAATGTTATATCATAAATTTAATTATTTTTTTGTCACACTAGGATTTTTAATTCCATTATTTGATTAAAATCCTTTTTTGGATCTTAAGTTTCTCTTCGTTTTCGGGTGTTCTGGGTTTTAAATTTCGGTTCATCTTGTGTTATTGATCTATCAACTTATTCATGGGGGTATTGTGTAGTAATTTACCTACACTTTTTTCAAAATTATGGTATGAGTTTTTGGTGTTTTGGAGTTGGTTTTGTGACACTACTAGTGGCACCAATTCTGGTGTATGTTGTTGAGGTGGTTTTTACCCATGAGTTGGATGAGTTTTGGGTTAAACAAATTAGTTTATTTTGGTAATTTTACTCCTCAATCATTGGAATATAATCCCCCATAGGTTTCCCCAATGAACCCCACTAAAATTGGAGGATAATGGATTGATTTTGGGTTTCCAGAACATGCTTGATAGTTGGGCTGCACGGTTTCACCGCACAGTTTGTTAGACAGTGTAGCCAGACCGTAAAGCCCTCTACATCTCATTAAAAATCCTATGTAATTCCCATTTTCCCTTCCAGAATAAACTCAAATCCGCCCATTTCTTCCCCATTGTGTGCCCTACCTCCATGTAATGCCTCCAAAGTCACTCCACCTCCCTTGGAACTCAACTTTTAAGGGAGTCTTGATGGGGGAAACATCAAAATCATGAAAGTATTTCTTCCTCTCTTCGATTTATTCCCTTTAAATACGGTTTATTTTACCCTTTCATGAGTTCTATATTTTCAAGAAATTAGGGTTCTTACCTAGGGATTAACTTCTTGTCTCTTGGGTGAAATATTTGTTAGATGGTATGTTTGAGTATGATATACTCTATAATACCAAATGTAGGATCGAATATGTAAAATGAGATACAAATACATGAGGTTGGGGGGGGGGGTGAATGCTATTCTTAAAAAAATCCTTAAGGAAATTTTGTATAACCAAAATTCACAACACCTCTATGTTCTAATAACATTCTTGATTCCGGAAAAGTGACTCCGGAAATGAAACTTAACAAAAATTTACAACAAATAAGATTCTACCTTAATGCATATAGAATCCTATAAAGTCAGAGTACAAGTTTAAGGAAGTATATGAATGTTATACTATCCTCCACAACTAAAATACACAGCGGAAAACAAAATATTACATGTAACAAGTAATAACTCTTTTAACCCAAAGAGGAGGGTATCCAAAAACCCTTGGTATGAGGTACCTTGATTTATACTTTCAAGAAAGTCTGTCTTACCCAAACCAAGGTAAGCCCTCAATCTGAAGATCGGTATCTGTCCTGCAATCCCTGCAAGCCCTCGATTTGTAAAGAAATCGGAACCTCTGAAATCACAACATGAAGTCTCTGATTTCAAGGAAATTAGACCTATGTACTATGAAAATTTTCATGAAGCAATGTTTGAACGAGCAGTTCAAAACATTCTGCGCGAAGCCTGAGAGTTTATAAGAGCCCATATATCTAGAAATCATTTCAACATCATGTAAGCATAGATTTCAAAGTTGTGTGAAAAAGTCATGAGCTCTTTCAAATGAGCTCCTATTTATAGGCGTGACTCCAACGGTCAGCTCCCTCCTCCAACAGTCATACTCTTCCTTGAATTTCAGAGGGACCTGTACACATGTCACTCAAACAACGGTTAGTTGATAACTGAAAGCCCGACATCATTTTATAACAAAATGAGTGTAAGAATACTAAAAAACTAATATTCTAAATACAGGTAAATGAATGTTCAGAGTCTAAGTAAAAACTGAATTCGGATTCTACAGCACAAGGATATTTGGATTCTGTTTTGAGGGAATTTGGAACCTGAATTCTGTAGAATTCTAGAGTCTGAATTTCAAGGAAATCCGGAGTCTAGATTCACAATAATTTAGAACCTCAACTTACAAAGTTCAGAGTCAGAGTTCATGAGAATTCAGAGTCAGAACCCATTAATGAGTTCGGAGTCTGTATTCATAGAACTCGAAGTCAGAACTTGGACAAGTTTGTAATCATAATTCGTAGTGAGAATTTGGAGTCAAACTTTGTGAATGTTCGTATCCAGACATTGGATTTGAACTTCATGAGAGTTCGTATCCAGAATTCGGATATGAACTTCATGAGAGTTTGTATCAAGAATTCGGAGTTAAACTTCATGAGAGTTTGTATCCAAAATTCGGGGTTGAAAACTGAATGCCTTAAATATAAGTATTATATGATTCTGAGGTTTTTGGTCTCACTCTGAGTTTTACACTTAGAAATTTATGATATAAACAATGAATTCCTAGTAAGGGTAAATTTCCTTAGGGAAGGAAATTTTCCTTATAGAAGTAAAACAAGGGTAAAATGAAATTTTCCTTAAGAAAAGCTGTTTGTGATTTTTAAATTAAGAGGAATGGTAAGTTTTTAAGGAAACCTTAATTTCTCAACAATAACCCCTTACATGAAGGAATGGAAATCCCCCTTAGGATTTGGGACTCTAAGGATCATATTCTAGTTTTCTGGAATGAGAATTTTAATTTGAATGTGTAAATCTTCGTAATGATAAAATCCCCCTTAGATAAACTCCCCATTTCTTAGGTATAGTTCTTCTTTACTTAGACATTTTTCCTTCTTCCATTTATAAATCATTTTCCTTATCCCCCTTTTTGATTTTCAAAAAGAATTTGAGGGAATGGAAAATCAATATAGTACTTGAAATATTATTATAGACATCCAAACAATAAAGAAATGTTTCATTGCGATTGAAAGAATTAGTACAAGGAAAAAAATACAACAGAGGATCGGAGTGGTCTATTTTGTTTTTTTATTGGGAATGAGATTCTTCACAATTGTCTCCAACCTCTTCAGCTCTTTGTGATCTTCCTTAGCCTGATTTTTTAAGGTTTTGAACTTGTCCTCTTGAGGCTTTAGGGCCTTTTCCTGATCCTTGAGCAAATCATCATGCTTCACAATCCTTTCATTCATATCAATCCGAAGATCCTTTTTCGGTTTTCCATCTTTGAACAAAATAATTCAGCTTGCCATTCAGATCTTTCACCTCTTGAATCTGAGTATTTTGTTCAAGATTTAACTTCTATTGAAAGCTGTTTGAAATATTTATGATTTTTTCATCTTCGATACCAAATACTTCCTTAACATCTTCTTGGAACTGATCAAGATCTTCCATATCTTCAATAATTTTCTTAGACCATTTGATCATATGCTTTTACGATTTCTTATGCACTTCATAGTTGATTAGAAATTTTTTTTGATCAGCCTCTATGTTAACACATTTTTCCATCACCAAGGATACATAGTCTGTCTTTTGATTCATACTGTGCTGGAGCATCGGGCATATGGATTCAATTGCTGGAAAAATCGGAATGGTATCCACCAATTTTTTCAGGGACTGAACCACAAAAATATTGTCCCAAGGCAGATGACTCCGAATTATACTTTTTTTCTATGAGAGGTTTCTTACTCCATCTCTACCAACTTCTTCTTCGAGGTTCCTCCAGCTTATTCCTTTCTCAAAATATCTTTCGTTGGAGTGTCAACAACACTTAGTTTCCCCTTACTGATTTTCAGAATGGTTTCTTCATCAGGTGACTCATGCTCACTCTCAGATAATTGAACAATTTTATCTTCATCTAGTTTTTCACTCTCAGCACCGACCTCTACATCTTGAGGAAGAATTAATTCATGATTGTGACTCTCTTCCTCTGACAGCTTATTCACTCCCTCTTCTTCACCTTTTTCATCACCTCCCAGAGTAGAAATTTTTGAGGATCCATCTTGGGAAGTCCGGATTGACAACTTCTCATATGGGGTTCCCTTATCTTGATATTATTCAACTATCTTAATCACATCATCAGAACCACCACTAATCTCAGCCTGCTGTACTTATTCTACAACTTCATTCTCTACCACAACCTTCTAATTGGGTTTTTCCGAAGTCTTATTACCCAGAGTCTCATGTAATTGTTCTACTAGAATGATTTCTAGAACATGGATTTGTTCGGTTGATATCTTGGTATCCCTTAGAAGGTATTGAAAAACATCAGCCTCAGACATCTTCTTATTGAGATTCTTATCTTTAGCTTGGTTTTCTAGTTCATTAGCTGCTTCTCCTTCAAGGCCTTAGCCTCAACAGGATCTAAACCTAACAATGGGTCCCATGATTTTCTACTCTTCTTATCCTCCCTCCAAATTGCTACCACCTCATCCGGGTAGGCATTTTTCTTCTTAGGTTTAAGAGGTGTGGATTTGACTTACTTAGACTTAGGGGTTTTTTATTAATTATCCACTTCTTTAAGATTTCTTTTCTTCCCATCCTTTTTTGATGGTTCAGCTTTTTCAAAATTTTCCGGATTGGGTTCTACCTCTTCCATTGGCAGATCATAAAACTCCCCTTTATTTTTAGAGAAGCCGACATTCATTCTCATTTGTGTATCATCACTGACTAACATTTCCTTGAAATTCCTCGGCTTGGAACTGAATGGGATCTAAAAATATTCATGACACCGAACTATTATCTTGGAAAGTAAGGCTGAATACATTATAATCTGAGCTTTATGATTACCATTCTTGATATCCTCAATTGTAATAAGAACGTGCCTCATGAGATTGACCTTCCTCAGGTTTACTAAAAAATTTAGGTTATACATGTCACTTTTCTTGAGGGTGTCCTTATCACCCTTCCTTGGTATGATAAGACCTTGCACCCATAATTGAAGAATCCGATTGTTGGTAGAAAGATGGGAAATTTTTGCTGTCTTCACATCAGTAAGACGAAGGTATTCTATAGCCTTCACTTTGATGAAACTACCTTGAACCTCTGGGAGTTTGTGGGAGAAAAACTCAGCTTCCCCTTCATATGCCAGCCCCACTAAGATTGCAGCCTTGGTGTAAGAGAGTTTGTAAGTCATCCCAGAACTATTGATAGAGAACTTTTCCCTACCATCTTCCTTAAATAAGCAAAGTGTTTCGTAGAATTCTATATGTAAATCCAGATAGACCACATCCTGAGCTCCAATCTACGAGATAGCTACACTTTCCAACCCATTGAGATTTATGTTCTTGGAAATAATGGAGTCATACTTATTGAAGAAATTTGGGTGTACCAACCTATCCCTATATATTTGCCACTCTGGAATCGGTTTGACTGTAGACATATCCTGAGAAGGAGCTTCTGTAGACATTCGGACTTGAGCCCTTCTGAAGAATTCAAAATAGGCTTTTCTAGAGAGGTAGATCTGTGAGATGCAAAATCTTGAAAACCGATGTGGGACAACCATTCAGTGGTCCTTTATATAGTCGATGGAAGTGACCTTTCAACTTCCAATTTGAATCCAATGGTTGAGAATTATTCAGATCTGATCTGATGGTTGAAATAAAAGCCGCAAGGAAATAAAATTTGGTTGAATATGATCTTTTTAGGTTTTAATGGAATAAATTCAGATTTAAGGAAACTTATATCTGAGAAATTTTAAAAACAAAAGAAACTACCAACAAGTAAAAGTGATTACAAAAACATAGGAAAGAATCATACCTTTTGGATTGCTAGGTAGATTATTCATTCTGAGGAATATTCTTCTTGAAGAACTTTTGATTCCAAAAAAAACTTGAATAAGAAATAAAAACTTCACTTCAAAAATTTAAAATCCAAAAATTTCCATTACGAAAATTTCAGGTCCGAATATTTTCATTATGAAAATTTCAAGTTTGAAGATTTTTCATTATGAAAAAATCATGTTTGAAGATTTTTCATTATGAAAAATGTAAAGTCCAAAGATTTCCGTTTCTAAAAAAACATGAAAACTTTAATATGAATTTTTTTGAAAAAAATCATTACGAAAACTTTTGAAAAACCAACTACAGAAAAAAATTTATTAGGAAAAATTTGAAAAACCAACTATGAATAATTTTCCTAAAACATTAATAACATATGTACTCCCCCTATTAAATGGAGTTTATTACTATAAGGATATTGGTTCAAAAAAAAGTTAATGGAGGAAGATTACCTCACAGTTATCATTCTTAACTTCTCTTTATTGTATTCAAATCTATCATAAGGTAATGATTTTGTTACAATGCTAGTATGTTGATCTTGCATTCCAATAAATTGAATAATGATATCTCCTTTTTGTGTGTGATCCCTAAGAAAGGGATGCCTAATATCTTTGTACTTTTCATGAGAGTGATGTGCATGGTTTTTAATAAGGTCAATGACTTTTGTGTTATCACATAAAATTTGAGTCTTATTAAAACTCAAGCCATAGTCTGTGAGTGCATGTTGCATCCACAAAACTTGAGCACAAAAACTCCAGCTGCTACATATTCAGCTTCACCAGTGGAAAGTGCTACTCAGTGTTTCTTTTTTCAAGACCAAGAAACTAATTAATATCCTAAGAAATGACATGTTCTATATGTACTCTTTCTATCCATTCTACATCCACTAAATTCAGATTCAGAAAAACTTTTTAAAACAAAATCATTTCCATAAGTATAAAACTATCCTAAATACATGGTTCCTTTTAAGTAGCGAAAAATTATTTTCACTTCATTTAAATAATATTCCTTAGGATAGGATTGATATATTTCACATAAGGATACTAAAAACATTATGTCTGGATGACTAGCTATCAATTAAAGTAGACTTCCTATCATACCTATAAAAGTTGTTTGATCTACTAGTTTCCCAACTTCATCAAGATCAAGTGTGTTTGAGGTACTAGAAGGAGTACATATACTTTTAGTGTTTTCATATACATACTTTTTAATAATATCATTAATATACTTATGTTGAGATATATAGATTATTTATGGTTTTTGAGAAATTTGAGTACTAAGGAAAAATGTTAACTCCCCCTTCATACTAATTTCAAACTTAGATTTCATTAGATCTGCAAAGGAATCAGTTAAAGATTGCTGAGTTAAACCAAATATAATGTCATCAACATAAATTTGAACAGTCAAAAAAATATTCTTATCATTATTTATAGAACGGGTTGGATCTACATTTCCCTCAACATAGTTATTTTGAAGCAAAAATCATGTAATTCTGTCATACCAAGCTCTAGGTGCTTGTTTAAGGCCATACAAAGCTTTGGCAAGTCTAAATGCATGATCAGGATGCTTTGTATCTTCAAATCCAGGAGGTTGTTTTACAAAAACTTCCTCTTTAACATTACCATTAAGGAAATCACATTTCACATCCATTTGAGAAAGCTTCAAATTAAAGAATGCTGCAAGGGCAAGTAAAATACGAATAGATTCAAGTCTAGATACTGGAGCATAAGTTTCTTCATGGTCTATTACTTCTTGTTGATTGTAGCCTTTAGAAACTAATCTATCTCTATTTCTTACAATGATTCCATTTTCATCACACATATTTCTGAAGACCCATTTTACTCTAATAAAATAAGTTTTCTTTCGTCTTTCAACAAAGGTCCGGACATTATTCCTTTCGAATTCATTTAGTTCATCTTGCATAGCTTCAATCCAATAATCATCACACAAACCCTCATTAGTGATTTTTGGTTATAAATGGGAATGAAATTATAGATGTTCTACTTCATTTCTTAAGGAACTTCTAGTCCTTATAGGTTTATTTACATCACCAATGATTCTATCTCTAGGAATATTCATAAGAAACGACTGATTTGGGTTTTGTAAAACCTGTTCAGCAACATAGGGTAGAAAATATTCTGGGGTTAATGTTTCAGAAGTATCTTCTTGACCATTTTCTTTATCAGAAGGATCTTCTATCAAAGATTGATAACCAGTTTTTGAAAACACATCTGAAGATGTAGGTTGGGGTTGTTTAAAAAAAGGATTGATTTCATCAAATTTCACATGCGCTCTCTCTTCAACAGTACAAGTGTTTTTGTTGAAAACTCTATATGCCTTTAAAGTTGTGGAGTATCCTAAGAAAATACTTCATCATATTTTTATGAGAATTTATGTAGATTATCATTACTCTTCAGAATGAATACCATGAAACCAAAAACCTTAAAGTAGGAAAGTCTTGGTTTTCTACCATTCCATAACTGAAAAAGAGATTTATTAAGAAAATGTCTAATCAAAACTCGATTTATAGTATAAAAAGAAGTACTTACAGCTTCAGTCCAAAAATGTTTGTCTACAGAATACTCACTCAACATGGTTCAAGTTATCTCTTGAAGATTTCTATTTCTTAATTCAACAACACCATTTTGTTGAGGTGTTCTGGGTGCTGAAAAGTTATGGGTAATTTCTTTTCTACTACAAAAAGTTTCAAAATAATAATTATGAAATTCTCCACCATGATCACTATGAGTAGTTTTTAATGTAAGGCTTTTCTCATTTTTGACTTGGGATCTAAAAAATTTGAAATAAAAAAAAGCTTTAGACATCTTTTCTAGAAAATAGACCCATGTATATCTAGTGTAATCATCAACCAAAACAAATACATAGTACTTGCCTCCAATTCTTCCAGTTTGTGTACGACCAAAAATATCCATATGCACTAGATGTAAGGCATCAGTATATGAGACTTCACAAACTGATTTAAAACTTGATTTATGTTTCTTTCCATATTGAAAAGGGTCACAAGCTTTTGAAGGATCAAATCTCAGCTCCGGTATATCCTTAACTAGTCCTTTCATAGAATGTTTGCATAATTTCCTAAGGTTACAATGTCCTAACCTTCTATTCCACAACCAAGAATGATATTCCATTGCACTAAGGCAAGGTAAATCTTGGCTCCTAAGGTCTTCTAAGTTTAGTGTGTATAAATTCTCTTGCCTATGGGTAGAAAGAATAAATTATTCCTTGGAATTGTGTACTAAGCACTTATAATTACTAAAATTCACAAGGTAGCCTTCATCAAATAACTGAATTATGCTAATGAGGTTGTTCTTAGGACCCTTAAAAAATAAAACACTTGAAATAAATGTTTTTCCAAGAAGAAAAATGTTACTTATACTAATAATTTATCCCTCTGCATTATCTCTGAACGTTTCTTTTCCTCCGTTTGTCTTGATAATCTTTTCAAAATAGTTTTTTTTACCAGACATATTCATGGAACATCCACTATCCATGTACCATGTATTTCTATTGTTACCTTCTCTATTTTACTGAAAATAAGAAAGTTAGACTTTCAGAATCCAAACTTTCTTGGATCCAGAATTGTTAGACAAAAAAATTTGGGGTATCCACATTTGGTTAGAAAAATAATCTATATAAAACCCAATAGATTGAACTTTATTGAAGGAATAATTTTTCTTCCAATGCCCACCACTTTGAAATTTAGTACAAAAAGGGGCTTTAGAAGGAAAAAATAGTTATTTTTGAAAACCAGTTTTTGATGAGTATAACCTACTCCAGTAGTGGTTCCTTGAGGTTTAATTAGGGAGTACATCTTGTAAAAATTTTCCATCCCAAAGGTAAATTTTTTAAGAAGCTTCTTAAGAGAAAATATTTCAGATTTTAGTGTGATAACTAAATTCCTATCCTCAGGAATCATTTCCATAGAGTTAGATTTTTCCTCAAAAGATTTTATTTCTAAAATAGCATTCTTAAGATCTATAGAAAGTTCTTCCTTGGCAGAATTTGATTTTTCAAGGTCTTTAGAAAGTTTTTTTTTTAAAATCTCTTATTTTTCTCTAAGATCTCTAGAAAGATCTAAAATCTCTTTTGTAAGAATTTCTTCCCTAGTATTTTCATTGTCTAATTTCTTAGAAATTTTACAATTTTTTTCTTCATGTAACTTGGAAAATCTAGATACTTCTTCATATGAAGTTTATTTATTTTCTAAAGATCTAGTATCTTCATTATAAGTAAAATTTTAGGAAAAGTAATTCTTATCAAGAGATAAATTTGTTAAATCCTCGGCAGAGTGTACATGGCCATAAGACATGTATTAGGGAAAGATGTAGTAGCAATGAATCACATATTCTTCTGTGCTGATGAATCATATTCAGATGATTCACTTTATAAAGTGTCTCCACAACTAGCACTCCAAGTATCATTTGCTTTAAGTCTTTTCTTGTGATTTTATTGATAGAATTGTTTCTTGTTCCTTTCATAATTCCTTTCATTCTTTTCCTTCTTTTTCAACAAAGGACAGTCAGGTCTGATATAACATGTTCTTCGATATTCATAAAAAGTAACTTCTCCATCTTTCTTATATCTATAGTATTTCTTCTTGTACTTATTATGACGATTATTCTGAGCTAAAATCCTATTCATTCTCTGAGCAAGATTAGCTAATTAATTCTCAGACTTTTCTGTATCACTAGATTCTGACTGAATAATTACTTTCTTTGACATTGATCTACTTACTATTTCTGGGGTCTTGGATTTCATATGTTTAAAAGTGGTTTTAAAAGAAAATCCTCCATTCCCATTATTTTTCTTAACATTTTCAGCATCTCTTTTCATTCTGGTATCATGCATAATAATATTTCCATACAACTCAACTAAGGAAATCTAGGTGACATTCATGTTTTCATCAATAGCTGTCCTCTTGGACTCCCATTGATTTGGCATGATATCAATGATCTTGTCTACAAGAGCCTCATCATCCAAAAATTTTTCTCCCAAATATTTTAATCTATTCGAGATAGTGATAAACCTTTGTTTCAATATACATATGGGTTCTCCATAAGGAAAGTTAAATCCATGGTATTCAGATCTGAGCATGGCTCTTCTTGTTTTAGTGACTTTGGAAGTTCCAAAGTGAGTGACTTTGAGTTTATTCCATATAGAATTTTCTGCTTCACAAGACGAAATTTGGCTATATATATTTCTAGTCATAGAAAAAAGTAAAGTATTGCGTACCTTATAATTCAGTTGATATTCATGATTTTTCATGATTAGTAAAGGTACTAACTTCTTTGTCAGGAATTTTATATCCTCCAATAAGCATAAAAAATTATTAACACCAGTATTGATAATGAAAGTCTTTATACGATCTCTCCAATACTCATTGACATTTCCATCAAAGATAGGTGGTCTAGTCGGATTGGGATTGTCTATGGAACAAACATTGATTCCTGCCATCTATTAAGAAAAATCTTTCCACACAAACTCATTAATAGAATGAATTTGTAAACAGGGAAAATAATCCTAAGCAAGTAAAATATAAAACAAGATTATCATTAAGTAAAAAGTGAATCCAAACTATATGAGTCTGAAAAAAATAGATTCCGAAAAAAATATGAATCCAAAAAATATGATTCTGGAAAATCAATTCTGAGAATTCCCTTCTGAATCTTACCGTAAGATTTTTTCATAGGTAACCAATGCATTGATACCAATTGTTAGATGGTATGTCTATGTATGATATACTCTATAATACCAAATGTAGGATCGAATATTTAAAATGAGAAACAAATATAATAGGGGGGAATTATATACTTTAAAAAATCCTTAAGGAAATTTTGTATAACCAAAATTCACAACTCCTATAAGTTATAACAACTTGCCCAAATCCTGAAAAGTGACTCTGAAAATGATACTTACAAAAATATTACACTAACTAAGATTCTACCGTAAATCATATAGAATCCTATAAAATCAAAGTACATGTTTAAAGAAGTATAAGAATGTTATACTTTACTCAACAACTAAAATACACAGTGGAAAACAAAATATTACAAGCAACGAGTATTTACTCTTTTAACCCAAAGAGGAGGGTATCCAACAACCCTAGATAAGAGGTCCCTTGATTTACACATTCATGAAAGTATATCTTAACCAAACCCAGGTAAGCCCTCAATCTAAAAATCGATACCTGTCTTGCTATCCCTGTAAGACATCAATTTGTAAGGAAATCAGAACCTCTCACTTCACAACCTGAAGTCTCTGATTTTAAGGTAATCGAACCACTTCACTAAGAAAATAGGCATGAAGAAAAGTTTGAATGAGCTGTTCAAAATTTTTTTCATGATGCTTGAGAGTATATAAGACCCTCTCTCTCTAGAAATCACTTCAACAACATATAAGAATAGATGTCAATGTTGTGTGGAAAAGTCGTGATCTCTTTCAAATGAGCTCTTATTTATAGGGGCAGCTCCAACGGCGGGCTCCCTCCTCCAATGGTCATATTCTTCCTTGAATTTCTGAGGGACCTGTACACATGTCACTCAAACAAAGGTTAGTTGATAATTGAAAGCATGAAATAGTTTTATAAAAAAATGAGTGTTAGAATAATCAAAAACTAATATTCAGAATAAAGGTAAATGAAAGTTTGGAGTCTAAGTAAAAACTGAATTCAGAGTCTACAACATAATGATATTCAAATTCTGTTTTAAAGGAATTCGACACTTGAATTCTATAGAATTACGGAGTTTGAATTTCAAGGAAATTCGGAGTCTAGATTCAGAAGAATTCAGAACTTGAACTAACAATCTTTGGAGTCAGAGTTTATGAGAATTCAGATTCAGAGCCCATTAATGAGTTCGGAGTCTGTATTCAAAGAACTCCGAGTTAGAACATGGACATGTTCGTAATTAGAATTCGTAATGAGAATTAGGAGTTGAACTTCATGAATTTTCATATCCAGAATTCAAAATTGAACTTCATGAGCGATCGTATCCAGAATTTGGAGTTGAACTTCATGAGAGTTCTTATCCATAATTCGGAGTTGAACTTCAGGAGAGTTCACATCCAGAATTCAGGGTTGGAAATAGAATTCCTTATATCTAATTATTATATGATTCTGAGGTTTTTGGTCTCAATCCAAGTTTTACACTTAGAAAATTTATGATATAAACAATGAAATATAGGTAAGGGTAAATTTCCTTAGGGAAGGAAATTTTCCTTATAGAAGTAAAACAAGGGTAAAATGAAATTTTCCTTAAGAAAAGGTGTTTTTTATTTTCAAAACAAGAGGAATGGTCAAGTCATAAGGAAACCTTAATGGCTCAAAAATATCTCCCTTACATGAAGGAATGGAAAATTCATAAATAAAACCTTATCAACTCAAAAATCTTGAGGTTTTAGATTTCTTTTATCTCCCTTGTAGTGTGGCAGTGGTGCAATCGAGGTTTCACACCATGATTTGGGGGTTTCGACCTAAAAGGTAGGTGATTCCATGTGTATGAATTTCTTGATGAGTTATATTGCTGGATGTATTCATTTTTCAGGTTCCTCACTTGTTATGTGTGGTTAAAATATTGTTTTTTAAGTATTTGGTTAATAATTTAATTCTATAGTTTCATTTTGATTTAAATAGGGTATATTTCCATGTGAAACACTTATGGTATTATTTGAATTATTTTTGAAAATATGATAGTGGTTTAGTAAATGTTATTTGGGAAGAAAATTCTTCTTTGGTAGGTTCTTGGGGTGCTTTTGGGTTTTATAGAGGGGTTTTGAATGGTTTCAATCTGTAAAACCAAGCTATAATTCATGAAAGTGATTTATGAAAACATGTGTTTTTCATGTGTATCTTTTTTTGTATTATTTGAGGTATTTATATAGCACTTGGTAGTGGTTTAATAAATGTTTCAATGGATTCCAATTCTGTTTTTCAGTGGTATTGGTGTGATTTTGGATTACAAGGAGGTTTTTGAAATGAGTTTTGCGTGCAAGACTTAGTTACACCCGTTCGGTTTGTTTTGTGAAAATTTTAAATGTTTTATTTGGTTAAACAAATTGGGAAAAAGGTGTTTATGTACTATTTGGGTGAGTTTGGTAACCAAATATAGATTTTGGAAAGGTAATGTGGTGATTTAATATGTCAAAAAAATTTAGAATGATTTATAAATTGATGAGCTGTTTTACTAAATTGTGATTTGGGTGAAAATCCTGTTTGTGGACTGTTTCATGTGAGTTCGATGATAAAATGAATTTTGAAGGTGATAAGGGTATTATGTGATATGTGTGTGATCTTTTATGTGACTTGGAATGTCCTGAAAATGTTTTACAAAATTATATAAAGTATTTTTGGATGTTTTAATGAAATGTGAAAAGTGTTGTGGGATATTTTCGTGTTAGAATGATTTCAAAATAAAATTGAACGAAAAATATGATTATGTGACTTGAGGGATATAAATGGGGGTGGTTTGGTTAATGTGTGCAGTGGAAGTGGTATTTTCATGTGAAGTGTATTTTTATTGACTTTTTAAACTTGTTTGAGAATAAGAGGGAAACCTGAGTATCTAGGTGGGTGGACATGTACTAGTATGCCAGTGATACTGTGGGGTTTTGCCATCAGTTTCACGTAGAGTGTATGACTCTTACAAAACTAACTAAACTATGATGATGATTATTATTATTGTGTACCACTAGGTTTTGGGTATGTTCCCTACTAGTGGTCCATGCACGAGAACATATATTGTGACAGTTACACTCACTGAGATACGAGGTACCTAGGACCCACATCGATCTAGTGCCTTGGGGTTATTTTCAATTGCTTGTGCTCATTAGTTACTTTGTGATTACCGTCAGCATACTTCATGGTTAGCTGGAAACTTTAGTAGCATTGTAATTTTTTTTAAAGTGTTGATGCTTTGAAATATCCCACTCGAAAACTATTTTATTTAATGTTGTATCTTTTTTGAAAATTGTTACTAATACTTCATGTTATGAAAACGACATGCATTTCATCATGTAATGTTTATCACATGGAATCTCTTAGTGGTGGTATTCTATTGGGATTTGTATCACACCCTACTTGAACCTTTGGGTGTATGTAGACTTGGTTATTTTTGTCACAGGTTTGGGTACAAATTTTGTGCCAATGGTTCGGGTTTAGCGGTCCTTCGTGATGTGGTGTTATGGAGATGGCTTGAGGGAAGTTCTTATTTCCATGTGTAGATTATTAGGCCTCCTTTTCATGGTATTTTACCTTTTTAATGGTCATTATACATTTTTAAAATTGTGTTATTCAGTTATGAATTTTAGTAAATGATTTTTAGTTTGAAAAATCCATATTTGAATAATTGGTTCCTTTTTTTGTTTTATATTTATAAATTTAGGTAAATCACTCGCAAATTTCCTTTTATGATACTTGGGCACTTGTGTCTGCAAATGAAGATCGGGAATTCCCTTCAGGCCTTGTCATGGGCCTTTTCGGGTGCCAGTTTTAATGGAGAACAGATTTGGTTTGTGACAAAATGGTACTAAAGGAGGTTCTGGTTAACTCTTTGTGTAACGTTATTTGGGGAACATTCAGGATAGTCTAAATTTTGGATTTTTGAGACATGGTATTCCAGTTATGGGTTGTTTCCCTGATCCCAACACCCCATGAAAATATTTGAGTAACTAGGTGATGTCGGTATTTGTTTGAGTCGTTTGGTTTTAATTGTTTGATAATGATTTGAAGAAATAAAAAGAGTGTTGGGTTAATGGTATCAGTGAGATCGCAGGTCCTGGAAAGCCAAGTGGAGACAAGGATAATTAGCTAGAACACTATCGTTTATGTTGACGTGATTGGTGTATGGAACCCATCCATTTGTCCAAGTCACCCATAGAAACTTGTTTCCTCTTGTATTGTCTTGTGTCCTTTAGCATTGAAATCTCAGAAGTTCAGTTTTAAAACAAAAAATGACAGAGTTTTAAGAAGTGTAATGGTTTTTTGAAATGATATTTTAATAATTATGGAATGTTTAGATTAGTTAAATGGTAGTACTTAATTTTCATAATGGTTTTGGAATGGAAAATGGTGTGTTTTCACCTGTTTTAAAAATTGGAAGTTATGTTAAAGTTGGTTTTGAAAAAGTGTTCCCAATAGAGTTTTCTAAACTATTTAAAGTTGTTTTAAAGGGATAAGATATTTTGAAATTGATTTATAGGAAATTAATGTGAGTATTTTTTTTATTGATTGGGATTTTTATTTCATGGTTAGTGGTCTTGAGAAAAAGGAAGTATTGGTTGATTATTTTGGTTTTAAAAAGTGGAAATATTTTTTGTTTTAATCATTGGTATATCCATGAGTGACCACATGAATGGGGATATATGGGATGAAATATGGTTAATTTAATGAATGGATGGGTTCTGGGATGGGTATGAGGAGGGTTCCCAGTATTTCACGAAAACATACATGTGTGAGGCCCATGGGGTACCATTGGGGGAGATGCTAAGCACTGAACCATTTGTTTTTCAAAGAAATGTTTTTAAAGGAAAACATGATGTTTTGAAGACTAGAATGGAATAGTGTGTATTATGGGTTTTTGAAAATGTTGATGTTGTGGTATGTTTTGAGTCCAAGAACCCCTCTTGTTTGATTCATGTTTTGGGTTTGTGTTTGGTCCTTAAGCTGGGTAGAAGGATAGGTTAGTAGCCTCTTGTGAGAAAAGTTCAGGAAGCCTTTATGGTGGTTCCCTTCATGTGTTTGAATCTGGTTTATAGAATGTTTTTTCCAATGGACCATCTTGGTTGGGTCCTTTGGTTTTCTCGTTGGATAATGTATTCCCTCCATTAAGGGTTAGTGCACGATTGATGTGAAACCCAGATTGTTTCTCTGGTGTATAATCCTCCAGTCGATCAATATAAGGAATATTTTTCTCATGAATTGTAGATTGACTTTACACTAGTTCCTTTATTTTATTTTTTGATCCTCTTGTATCCGGAGAGTTCTCATGGAAGGTTGAAATAAACCTTAGTTTCTTAAGTTACATGATTCGTTGAAGATTGATGTGGTATGGGGTTCTTAGTGTAGATGTGTATCAAGATGGTGTATATAAGGGCCTTTGGGTCCTTTGTAGTATCTTTAAAGAAGGGTTTTATGTTAAACAATCAGTTTGGGAAATATGTTAATGAGTAGAAGTTATGGCCAATTTCCATAATTGTGTCTATTTTTGGAATTGTATAAGATCCCTTTCCTTGTATTTTTTCTATCAGTCTCAATGGTCATGTTTGGTTATGACTTGTGATTTCATGTGCTCGTTTGACTGTGAAGGTGAAGGTCATTCAATAATATGAGAATATCTGTTATGTTGGGAGTGTGTCTCTCTTTGAAAAACTTCAAAATCCTCAGTTTCAGAGGAAGGTGTTTATATGTTTCCTTTCCTTATGTCGTTTCTCACAAGAAGAAAAAAAGAGTGATGTGTGTGGATATTCTGAGACCTTGCTTCAATTAAATGTTGTATTTGGGTAAAGTGAATTTTGAATGTGTTATATCTTGTTTAACTTATTAAGGAATGCGGTGTGGTTTTTTGTAGCACTGGAAGAAGAGGTTTCATATAGGGGTTTCCAAAGCCTAATTGTGGGGCCGAAGATGCTTCAATATTTTGGTCTCCATCCATAGGCTCCGGAGTGAAGATGGCACCATTTTTACAAAGTCATCAAAAAGAAGAAGAGTTTAAACCTCTGGTTTCTTCATCTCGATTTTGTTTGTTCCCATTCGATGGAAAGAGGTGGAGGGCCTCATGCCCTTGTTATTTTCAATGTTATTCTTATCCCCTTTGGATTCCATGGTGGTTTTGGAGCATGATTAGAATTTTTAATAGACAGGTTGAGTGCACAGTTTCCTCATGGTTAGTAGTAACCATTCCCTAGAAAACCATGCATGTAGAAGGATCCACACGGTTTGGGCATGGTTTCCAAACCATGTGGATTAACCATGTGGCCATCCCAAATCATTAAATTTTGGGGTCTTTCTATTCCGAACATTGTTGGTAGGTTAAGATGGTTTGTTTCTTATGGTAGGGACACCCACTATGAATCTCTTGTATGTTTTTTTGGAAACGTCGAATGTAGACTACCCCTTGTACTGGGGAGTCCATTCGGGCCTCCCCCATTAGTGTCCTAATTCTGTCTCAGGAAAAATTGAGGTTGCCTCTTATGGTGTGGAGACCATTTGTGAATCTACATGTTAGTAACTTAGACTGTTCATTGGTCTTGGTTTGGTAGTAGGTAGTATTTTTTAGAGCTATCTAACTACCTACAATTGCATGGGTAAACGTGGGGATTGGAGAATACCCATTGGTTTTGTTAGATCAAGGTAAGTGTAACCCTGTTTGTTGTTGTTTTTAGTTTTGGAATATAGCTGGTATCTGGTTCAGATAGTGTTTTAAGATTTGTATTTTGGGATATAACCTAAATGTTCTTGATCATTTTAGGAATGATATGTATGTTTTGGTTTGTGAGAGTATTCATTCCTTAATTGATCACTGGAGGTGTTTTGGCCTTTGGGGGTGAAATATGGAAAGGGAGTGCATCATGGTTTATCTATTCCAGTTGGTTGTTGCTTTTTACTTTCTATGAATTTCTAGGGGTGAAAAGCTTTATGGTGGGGAGAATTGTGACAACTGGATTTTTCAATTCCATGCTTTGATTAAAATACTCTTTTGGATATTAGCTTTCTCTTGGTTTCCTGGTGTTCCTGGTAAGATATTTTCATTCCTCTTGTGTTATTAATAACTGAAATTATTCCTGGGGATCATTTATGGTAGTTTACCTCCTTTTTTTAAAATAATGGCATTAGGTTGTGATGTTTTGGAGTTGGTTTTCTGACACTCCTAGTGGCACCACTAGTGGGGTATGCTGTTGAGGTAGTATGTACTCATGATTTGGATGAGTTTTGGGTTGACATGGATGGTTAATTTTAGTAATTTTACTCCCCTAAACATGGCATATCCTTCCCCCTAGGTTTCCCCCTAGGAAAACCCTAAAATTGGAGGATAAATACATATTTTTGGGGGGAAATAACTGGCCGCATAGTTTGTTAAACAATAAAACCAAACCATGCAGCCCTATCCAACTCCTTAAAAATATTTTGTAATTCCAATTTTCCATTCTATAATAAACCATAATCTTCCAATTACATCCCCATTTCTTTCCATACCTCCATGTACAACCTCCAAGGTCTCTACCCCTCCCTTGGACCTCAATATTGAAGAGAGTTTTGATGGGGGAATCATCGAAATCATGAATGTAATTCCTCCTCTCTTTGATTTCATCCCTTTCATTAGGGTTTCATTCACCTTTTCTTGAGTTCTAAATTTTCAAGAAACTAGGGGTCCTACCAAGGGTATAACATCTTGTCTTTTCGTTAAAATATTGAGGTTTTAGGTTTCTTCTATCTCCCATTTGGTGCGGTTGAGGTTTCACTCCAAGATTTGAGGGTTTCAACATAAAATTTCGGTGACTACATGTGTAAGAATTTCATGATGTGTTAGCTTGATGGATTTATTAATTTTTCATTTTAATCATACGTTATTTGTGGTGTGAAAACTAATTTTTAATGGATTTGTTTTTGCATTTAATTTTATAGTTTGATTTTGATTTAAATTGGGAATATTTTCATGTGAAACTCTTGTGGTATTATTTGGGTTATTCTATATCATATGAAAGTGGTTTAGTAAAAGATGTTTTGGCTGCCAATTATTGATTTGTAGGTTCGTGGTGTGCTTTTTGGTTTTGAAGAGGGTTTTTTAGTGTGTTCAATGTGTAAAACCGTGCTATATTTCTTGAAAGTGATTTTTGAAAATGGGTGATCTTAATGTGTATCTTTTGTGGTATGTTTGTAGGAATTTATATATCACTTGAGAGTGGTTTAATAAATGTTTCAATAGATGAAATTTATTTTTGTAGAGTGGTATTGGTGTGATTATGGACCTGAAGGAGGGTTTTGAAATGGGGTTTTTGTGCAAGACGTAGTTACACACTTTGGGTTTTTTTTAAAATGTAAATGTTTAGTTTGATTAAAAAAAATTTCAAAAAAATGTATATATACTATTTGTGTGATTGTGTTCCCATAATATTGGGTTTTTAATGGAAATACTGTGATTTAAGATGTCAAACATTTTTATAACGATTTATAAATTATGGAAATGTTTTACTAAATTGTGATGTGGGTGCAAAACATGTTTGCGGAATGTTTCATGTAATTTTGATGATAAAATGAATTTTAAAGGTGAGAAGGGTATTATGTGATATGTTTTTGGTCTGTTATGTGAGTTGGAATGTATTGTAAAGGTTTTACTAAATTGTTTAAAGGATTTTTGGAAGTGTTAAAGAATTGTGAAAAGTGTTGTGGGTTATTTTGGTGTGTGTATGATTTCAAAATTAATTTTAATGAAATAGTGGATTATGTGACTTATGTGATATACATGGAGGATTTTTAGTTAATTTTTCATGTGGAAGTGGTATTTGAATGTTAAAATTATATTTTTTTACTTGTTGAACTTGTTTGAGAACAAGAAGGAAACCCTGGTATCTAGGTGGGTTGATGTCTAGTGATCCCGTGGGATTTGGACTCAGTTTCACGTAGAATTTTTGATGCTTACAACATTAAATAAACAATGATGATGATGATTATTGGGAACCACTAGGTTATGGGTATGTTCCCTACTAGTGGTTCATGCATTAGAACAAATATTGTGACGGTTAATCTTTAGGAGATAGGAGGAACCTGGGACCCACAACAAGCTAGTTCCTAGACAATATTTCCTATTTCCTGTGCTCATTAGTTACTTTGTTCTTACTATCGTCATACGGTATGGTTAGTTGGGAAATTAAATATTGTTGTCATTATTTTTAATGGTGTTTATTTATTAAAATACCCCCTAAAAACTGTTTTATTTCAAGTTCCATCTTTTAAAAAAATTGTTACTAGAAATTCATGTTATAAAAACGTGCATGATTTTCATAATTGATGGTTTATCAATTGGAAAATTATAGTGGTGGTATCCTACTGGGATTTGGCTCACACTGTACTTACACATTTGGGTGTATGTAGAGAACATGAGCCTTAGCCTGGTTGGAAGGGTCTCCGTTTGTGCATCCAAGCGACTAGGGATCCAATCCAGGTAGAAGAAGAATTTCTAGGTACTGTAGCAGTACTGTAGCAGGAACTATAGTAGTACTGTGGCAGGTATTGTGGTAGGAACTATGCAGTACTGTAGCAGATACTATAGAAGGAAATGTAGCAGACACTATTTGGCACTGTAGCAGCTGGGAATATGCCCCCTTTTGGGCCTTCGGGTTTCCGATTTGGTCCCCTGGTCCTTCATAGGCCTTCGGGAACCCAGGCCTTTGGGCCAGTTGGGCCTTTGGGCCACTTCAAGGCCTTCGGGCCACCTTTGTGTAGATACAAACCAGAAAAAACCCTTCAAGTAATAAGCTCTTCAAGGAGGATGAGCAAGGAGCTTTCACCACAACAGAAGCTGAACAGATTGCAAGAATGAGAAGGTATGAAACCGGCCATCGGGAAAAGCTTGTGCATGCATGGGAATGCCTAGCCGAATAGACATGCGATGGTGGAGATCTGATTTGATGGTGAAGATGCTGGGGAGGAGCAATTCTAAGTAGTTATTCTGGGTTTTATGTAATAATTGTGCCTATGGGAAAGGAATTCCTATAAGGCCTACGAGCATGTAATCTTTTGCCTACAGGCATTGTAGGGTTCCACCTCATCCCTTGACAGGTGGATTATCAAAATCAATAAAAAATGAAGGCCTTCAGTCCATTAGAGGAGTAAGAAGACTAGGTTATTTTTTCCATAGGTTCAGGTACAACTTTTGTGCTAATGGTTTGTGTTTAGCGGTCCTTCATGATGAAGTGTTATGGAGATGGCCTAAGGGAGGTGCCTCATTCCATATAGAAGTTCTTGGGATGTCATTTTTGGGTTTTATACCTTTGTAATGGTCTTTATACTTTGATTAAAATTGTGTAATTCAGTTCTAAATTGTAGTAAAATATGTTTTGGCTTGAAAACCCCATATTTTGCTTCATGGTTCTGTTTTTTTGTTTTATGTTTATAAATTATGGTAAATCATTCCCAAATTTCATTTTATGATACCCAGGAACTTATTCCAGAACATGGGGACTAGGAATGCCCTTCGAAACTTATCACAGGCTAGGTTGGCTTCCAGTTTTTATGGCGACCAGATTCAGTTCGTGACATTCATGATCTTTAAAGTTTCATTTTATTTTATTCTTTCTTGAGGTTTATTATTAGAAATAATACTAATGTAGTAATGGATTTTTATCTAATATTTTTACATCCTTTAGATACATTCCCTATTAACCATCTATTTATTTTATTCAGTGTATATACTAACCATGATTATATATTATTACTTTCATCATGAAAATTATTTTGGTTTACAAATATAATTGTATATATTCCTTTTGTGGTATTTATGGTTCAAAAGTTAACAAATCGAAAAGGGGGTTTCTAGTCCCATAGTCATTACTATGACATATGATATATTCCCCACTAGTTTCTTTTGTGTGGTGTATATACTACCAGATGACATGATATATTACAAATCATTATCATTTATTGATAATTAATGTTTCTATTGATTTTATTTTTTTATTGGGCTTACGTTTCAATGTTACCAAACTGGTAAGAGTTTTTTGATTCAGTCTCATCGTTTATCGGGATTATTTATGATCATTCTTCAAATGATGAAATAATATGATATATATATATAACTCATTATTTTATTATTATTTGTTTATTCATGATATTTTAAGGTAATATAACCATTTTCAATATTTTATTACTTAAAATAAATAAGAAAATGTATTTAATAAAATTTGACACTATTTATCTCTTTGGTTAGATATCTATTTTCCATAAAAACTACATTTTATAAAAAAATTCAATAATGTTTTACTATTTTACTATTATTTATTAAATACATTTTAACTAGGTTTGAAATTCTTTTACAATTTATTTTGAACATAATCATAATGTAATTTTTAATTATAATTCCCATTTGGCTATTAATAAAAATGTGAAAGAAATAATTGTTTTAATGAGAAAAAAATTTAATTAAAAATAACCTCACCATTACCATTATTTGATATTAATCCCAATTTATATGTTTCTAAGGATTTTTTAAAATAAACTTATTTTAAAAATGTTTCATATTTAAAAAAATTTCTTTTTCAAATTAGAATGGATATTTTCATCAAATATTGTTTTATATGATCCTTAAAAATTATTTTCCATATAATATGGAATCCATTGATGTTACCTATATATTATTAGGTTATTATTCAATGATACCATTGTTAATCTATATTTTAATGGTTTATTATGGAATGATATTTATGAAACTTATTTCTCTTCTATGGGTTATAACATGTCAAAATTAATATGAAACCTATTTCATTATCAATGGGTTGTTATTTGATGAGATGATGAAATAATTATGAAACTTGTCCATTTTCTAGAATTTATGTTATGATAAAATGTTTGTGAAGCCCAATTAATTTATTTTATTATGATATGATGAATGATTTATGATCTTATTGTTAATATAAATACAATTTTCATTATGAGATTTGTGGGACCTGTATCTCCCTCCAATGGATTGGGTTAATATGCATACCTTATGAGTAAATATGTTATTCATGAACATAACTAAATGTTAAAAATGCAGTGAGTGATCCTAAATACATGTTCAAAATGTTAGGTGTGAACCTGATTACATGTTCATAATGTCTTTCATGAACCTGATTACAAGTTTACAACGTTATGAATGAACCTGATTACATGTTCACAATGTTATGACTAAAAATGATTACAGGTTCACAATGTTATAAATGAACCTAATAAAATTCTCCAAATATTATGCATGTACTAGATTACATGTTCACAATGTTATGAGAGATCCAAATTACATTTTCACAATGTTATGCATTAACCTCATTATATGTTTATAATGTTATGAATGCACATGTCTTTCATGTTCATAATGTTTTTTGAGGACATAGTTGTATGTGAATATGTTTATGTTGGGGATTTATTTCATTTCCTTAACATAATGAGTGAACCTTTATCTATTTATACATTTTCAAAAAGTAATATGATGAGGTGTATGACACAAATATATGTCTAATGACAATGTTATATTATGATGGCTCATGTTATTTTATATTCCTATCATTTACATATTATAAAATACCAATATTTATTCCATGAATCAAGATTTTGATATGTGATATACAACATTTGATTTTAAAATATAATGATCATTTTCTCATACACTAATTTTCATGTTCTTTTTATGTATCTCCATTTTTTATATTACTAATTATTTGTGCTCTCCATTTCATAAGTTTCAATTTCATTGGTTATAAAGAACAGTTTTAAGTGGGGTATGTATGTGAGGATTACTAAAGGGGAAGATAATTATGGGAGATGCTGAATTTTTTTTACCGATTTAGATGATTGATCACCTAGTCTCCAAATACACTAAACTATTATGATCCTATGGTGTGTACTTGTGTAACGTATTGAATATCTAACTAAGAAGATGTAATATCTAAGTATGAGAGGCCAAGATAACTATCTATGGTATCATAGGAAAATTTTTGTTAACCCTTATAAAATGTTATTTGAAAACTATAGAGATATCCAAAGGGATATTCTTTTGGATATGTCAAGGTTTTTAATTAAAGATAAATCTAAGGATGAGTTAGTTTATAGGAAAATAACTTGGATTTTTTATAAATGATTGACTGATTCATTTCCATGAAATTACGTCCCCTTATTGATAAATTAAATGGATGTAGCTCTATAACAGTGGTACCAAGTGGTAATAACTCTGAAAAGGGAATATATAGTTGGACTTGATCATCACCTAGTGAAAAAATGGTAATTATTGTACATATGGTATGAAACTCTTAGGGGAATATTATTTTGATACCAAAAAACACATTATTAAAAATCATAAAGTATTTAAACATATGAGAATCATTGATGACATTGGTTAAGCCTACGATGTCATAAATTTAAAGGAATATGTCAAGATTTAGGCATCCAAATAGATTGTTTTTGTGATTATGGATCTTCCACTATGAATAGTGTTCCTTACACTATGTTTTTTAGGTTTTATTAAATTGATGGAACCTGAAAGAACCATTCTAATGATGATTATGATTGAAAATGAAATAATTATCATCCATAGTATCCAAAAATTATTGGACATGTATTGAAAAATATAATTTATTTTCTCATAAAATTTCTCAATCTATGAACCATAATAGACTTGAAATGAAAATAGGATGAAAAAAACATCTATTGAGTACTTCATGAGTCAACATGCATATTCTTTCAGTGGCTATTTTTATCCACTAGTTCACAAAAAATGGAATAGCGCCACTTAAAAGATATTTTCAATTATCTAATGTTCAGAATATGAAAATGTCATTTTTGGGGTTTATTTTTTGGAATGTTAACCATATTAACGATGAAATATTATTTATAATATGATTCATGGGGAGTTAATTGAATAAATGGAATGAGATGAGTTTAAAAGAAATTTTTTATTATGTAATTACCTAGAATTCAATGATCAAGTATGAAGAAGGAATATATCAAGCTCTAAGAAAAGGACGTTGATTCTATTATTATTTACAAGACAATTTTTAAATGACTTGTACAATATGGTTGTAGTTTAGTTATCATTCCAGAATGAAAAATTGATCATATTTTTTGATGTCTTATGACGGAGTGTCCGAAGGGAATTGGATATAAGAGACATTAGTAGCTATGAAGATTTTTTTTATGAACTAAAAGTATAAATGGAAATTATAAATTACAATAATACACATGGTTTTGATAAGAAAAGAAATATAGATTCTTATGAAACCTGAATATATATCATGGTGTACAGAAATTTCAGTTACCTACATGCCAAAAATGTGGGAAGAAGAACACATGTTATTTATTGAATTAAATAAGAGGGTGTCACTAGTGATGTAAGCCTAACTATAGAGAAAAATAATATAGAAGTGATATTAAGAGGACATCTAATGAAATTAAGGTAGGGATAGCTCAACATAATAATCCACCCACACTCCAATGTTTCAAGGGAAAAATATTGGGTATTATGAAAATCAATGCCCAAATATAAGAGATAATGTGGATGATAATACAAAATAACATATACATAAAAAGGGAAATGTGAGGGATAATTCAATCACAATGGATATTAAATTATTCCACACCTATGTTTGATGTCTGTCTCTACTTATACATATATACAATTTTCCAGCTCCGCTTTTTCTTATTTGGTTCGTCAGGGGCCGACAAGAGAAATGTTTCAACCACGTGTGGTCTTCCTCATACATCGTACTATTTCCTGATGTGCCTGCAAATATCATTAAATAATTTCAGGTGCATTAATTTGTCTTGACATGAATGTTATGATAGTATAAAGGAAATTAGTAAAGAAAATAAAAGAATATCATTAGACTGGTAGTAGATGCATGTCACACGATGGTCTTCAATGGTAGTCTCTTCAACTGTGGACTTCATTGGTAGACTATATGTCTGTAGGCTTGTAACGATGGACTTTGTATTAGTGGATGTCTTGTAAGGGTAGCTATTACTCTATGTAATAGTAGCTCCTCATCAGTGGACTTCATCGATAGGTCTGTAACATCAGACTATTGCAACAGTGACCTTTCCACCAGTAGACTTATCTAAACAAGCAATTTCATTATCAGTGGAATATGTCCATCAGTAGACTTTGAACAAAAGCCGTCTATCTCGACAGTAGGATTTGTCTAGAGGTAGCCTTCTACTAATGGTAGACATGTCCAACTATAGACTTGAATAGTGATGCTCTCAATAGAAGACTTGAGAAAGAGTCTTACAGTGAACTTCTAACTGAAGCCTTGCCACAACAGTGACCTTGTGACAGTGACTCTTCGTCTGTGAGATTTGATAAGAAGATAAACATATACTTGTGATAGTAACCTTGTACTGTATATCAGTGACAGTATATCTTTAATAGTAACCTTCTACGATCACTGACCTAGAGTAACAGTGAGCTATAACGGTGACCTTGAACAGAAGGCTCTTACCAGTAGCCTTTTACAGTGAACTTAAACTTAGATAAATGTAAATTGTAAGCTGATGCAATTGAATTATGAGATTAAGAATATAATTTTTTCAGGACAAATAATATAAATACAGATTATAAGGGTTAGAGAAAGGCTTAATATATCATGGTAAATATTTAAACATGATTTGGGATTATCAAAACAGGTGAGTCCAACAATCTCCCCCTTTTTTGTAATGAAAAATTATGCTAGTATGTATTAAAGATATATATCATATATAATATGGGTACTAAACACAGATAAAAAATGTCTCAAGTATGAGTGTTAAACCAGAAAATATTGGTACATGGTATCAGAGAGAGAGAAAGGCATAAAAGATTCAGCATGGGATCAAATTAGAATATTAACACATTTCTCCCCAATCACATGATTAGTCTAGAATTAGAATAAAATAAGAATAGTATTTCTCCTCCTTTGTGATTAGAAAAAAGAAACAAAAAAAGAGGAAACAAAGAAAGCTTGCATTAATGAAAGTACATTACATGACCCAAAAAAGAATACATAGTCCCTATCAAAATACATAAACAGAATCAATCCACATCATCCATAGGTATGTGGTATTTCCCTTTGAAAGAAGAATATGGAGGATGAGCTGGTGGATCATTAGGTTTAGGAATTGCTGAAGGAATGACTGGAGGGGCAGCAACAGAAGATCATGTGTGTCTGTAGTGGGTAGCTCACTCAGGGATCAGTGGAGTAAGGCTTATAATAGCTTCAGCAGGATACATCGTGGAAGAACCACTAGGTTGAGATGCAGGTAAGGCAGGAGGTATGATGACAGAGGTACAATCCACATGGAGAAAGGGTAGAAGAAGGTTTCTGAAATCCATAATATTGCTTCCACCTCTTCCCATAGAAGATAAAAAATCATCTTTATTCTCCAAAAATTTATCCAAACAAGGGGTCAATTCTCTCAGTTTGCTGACCTGCTCCATGAATTCCTGATTCACTGGAGGCAGCTTCATATTCTCTATCAAAATCTTGAAGTGGATGGTCATTTGGTGCTTGGTATAGATCTTCTCAATGTATGAATCTACCTTATTCTTAATGAATTCATGAGTAGAAGTAGCTGATTGCAAGTGTTCACGAACATAACTGTTGACTTCCCTAGTGGTAGTAAGTAACTGAGAATAAGAGGTTCCACTCGTACTGGCCTTAGCAAGCTCTTCCTGGATCACATTTATGATCTAGTCAATGTTCACAGAGGTGCTAGATGAGGGAATGGGTTTGACCGAGAAAGCTACTATCTCTTTGAAAGACTAAGTCAAATTACCATTCACCTTCTTAACAAGTGCATCTTGACTATTCATGTGTTATTTTACTGATGTCTTAAAAGCCTCAAGAAATTCCACAAACTGCTTTATTACGTCTTTGATATATCGAATCTCAGCATTCACATGGTTTTAAGAACTACTCATGGTGGTCAAAGAGGCAAACGATTGTCTCGGAGCAACCACAACTCCTGTCCATATTTCAATTTGAGTATGGAAAACTTTACTATCATTCATCATTTCTTTCACTGGAGTAGACACAACACATCCCAGAGATAGCTCCAGCGATTTCTCCACATTCCTCATCTCTTCAAAAAGCTATTCTTCAAATCTGCCACTGATTCTCTCACTGACTTTTTCATTTTGACTTTTAAGGACTGAAGTTCCTCCTTGGTTGCCAAATTTTCAGCCACAACTACTGGAATACTTTCAGGTAGGATAATAGAATTTCTTTGAGGCTGGTCTTCCTCATTAGAATATATATAATTGAGTCCATGTACAATGTACCCTAGATCTGATGACCAACCCTCTATGTCATACAACACAGAAACTGAACCAAGTTGTTGCTCCCACTCCCTTAGAGCTCTCTCTTGAGTATTCTCTTTTACTTGTTCTTCTCTAGGTAACTCCACATCCTCATCTGCAACTCCAGCAGATTCAACAACATTTTGCTCTATTGGTTCACCCGTGGGGTGAGTCAAATCCTTCCCTAAGTCATCAATGACTTCCATATCGATGGAAGTAGATGACACTCCTACTTCATGACCAGACACTATCTTGTCTGTATTATCTATCAGAGGGCTCAAACTGAGCTCTTATTATTCATTGTACTCATCGTCAACCTCAGCAACATTCTATTTTCATTAATCCTTAGCACAAGCTTCCTTTATCTCATGAAAAAAATGATCTGACTCGGTAGCCTCATCCTCTTCAGAGGTGTCCTTGACAATATTCTGAGATGCCTCTTCTTCTTCAATGGTCTCAGTATCACTGTCCTTCAGAATATTTTCTCTTCTTGGCAGTTCTTTTGGAGGGCTAGCTTCTCTGAATGCCACTGTCCTTGCAGTACTGTTAGGAAAATTAGGATCACTCCCATCACCAATGGGGGTGTTCTCTCTTTTAGGGTCCACGTAACCTTCAAATTCCTCCTCATCTGAATAAGCCAGTTCTGGCTCATCAGGCTTCAGAACTGGATCTCTCTTGTCTTTTGGCCTAGATGGGTGTGTAGTAGGGTCAAAATTTTCATATACCTTTCCTTCATCATTCACCCATGCCTTCTTCTAGGGATTCCATCTAATTTTCATGAATTTTCAAATAACCGTGGAGATACAGACACTGTTCTTGGCCACTATCATCAAATATTGGTTTCCAGCCACACCCTTTACCTTTAGCATTACTGAAATTAGTTTGGAATTGATGATGGAATTAGAATTTGAGCTTTCCTTAGTCATATCCTCCAATTGTGCCATCAGTAACCTACATAGGTTACTGTTCATTCCATGCTTCAGTAAGTACATTAGGAATATGTCCTGGTACTTCATCACTGCAAAATCTCCTCTCCAGGGACTAATTACATGCTGAATGAATTTGAACAAAAACATGTCTTCTCAATTCATCTCAGCTGTAATGATCTTCCTTGATTTTCCATTTCTTGTTAGTTCTTCCAGAGCTTTTTTATACTAAAAAACATTGCCCTCTGGAGGAACTACTCTAGAGAAGTAATCATATACTCCTTTATGAGGAACTCTCAAACAGGCAGCCCACTCAGCGGAAAAGAAGGTGACTTCATTGCCATAGACTCTGGATATTAGCTTATGCACATCATCTTCCTCTTCGAACTTCAGATATTCATTAAATTCTTTCACAAGATTCGGCTAGTACGGTCCATTGTTGTTGGCAAAACATTCAGTCCATCCTTGGGAATCTAGTTCCTTCAGCACAAATGACTTGCTTGATAGAAACCATTCTTCACTTAATTATATCTCAGCAAAGATTTCTCTCTTGGTCCAATGCAAGTTGACAGGTCCCGTCGGGGTATTACTGGTCCCACTGGATTCATCCCGAGTTCTCTTTGGCCTTGGTGAATCCTCATTGATAGTCGGGGGTCGCTTGGTTCTAGCCATGGATATTGAAGGAGGTTAGAGGGTTCATATGAAGAGTTAGGGTTTAAAGATTTCGAGAGCAAGGTTCGAGATTGAGAGAGGAAGGTGGACTGAGATATGTTCGTTTCCTTTGGTTTTATTATTTAAGGATTAAAAAATAAAATAGAAATAAAAAATAGTAAAAAAAACTATTCTAATTCCTACAAAAATAAAGACAAATAGTGAGGTATCCAATAGTGAGATATTCCAGCGAGGTACACTAGTGAGGTGTAATGGTGAGGTGTAACCATTATGTTTATCAGTGAGGTCCAACTGTGATGTCCAACAGTGAGGTCTAATAGTGAGGTCTGTCTTTGAGGTCCAACAGTGAGGTCTAACATTGCGGTCCAACAGTGGGGTCTAACAGTAAGGTCCAACATTGAGGTCTAACAGTGAGGTCTAACAGTGAGGTCTAACAGTGAGGTCCAACGGTGAGGTCTAACAGTGAGGTCCAACGGTGAGGTCTAACAGTGAGGTCTCATATACTGAAATTAATCATTCCTAAATCATGTTTGATGTAATTTAATCTCTCATAATTCTATGGCTTTGTAAATATATCAGCCGATTTATGATCAGTTCCAATGAATTCAATAGTGATATCACCCTTTTAATAATGATCCCTCAAAAAGTGGCATCTCACATCAATATGATTTTTCCTGGCATGAGATACTAGATTTTTGGAAATGTTAATAGCACTTGTATTGTCAAACCTTATAGGGACATGTTTGAATTGATATCCATAGTCCAGTAAAGTGTCTTTCATCCATAGAATTTGAGAACAAAAACTACCAGAAGCTATGTACTCAGCTTCGGCAGGGGATAATGCAACAGAGTTCTTCTTCTTACTACACCAAGATACTAGTGACTTGCCTAAAATGTGACATGTCCCAGAGGTGCTTCTTCTATCTAACTTTCAACTGGTAAAATCAGCATCAGAATAACACAACAGATCAAATGATTGTCCTTTTGGATACAATAATCCTAACTTGAGAGTGTGTTTGATATATTTAAAAATCATTTTTATAGTAGTTAAATGAGATTATTTTGGATTGGATTAAAAGCGAGCACACATGAAAACACTAAACATGATGTCAGGTCTACTAGCTGTAAGATAGAGTAGACTCTCTATCATACCTCTGTAGTTGGTTTGATCCACTGGTTCTCCAGCTTCATCAGTATCTAACTTACAGGTGGTACTCATAAGTGTGTCACTACCTTTACTACCATCCAAAGAAAAATGTTTTAAAATATCCTTAATATATTTAATTTGATTAAAAACAATTCCATTTTTATTTTGAATGATCTGAAATCCAAGGAAAAATTTGATTTCTCCCATTAAATTCATCTCAAACTCATTTTGCATCATTTTTGAAAAATCAATACATAATGAATTTTTAGAAGATCCAAAAATAATATCATCCACATAAATTTTTACAATCAAAACATCATTAGAAATCTGTTTAATAAAAAGAGTAGGATCAGATATCCCATTGGTAAAACCTTTTGAAATAAGAAAAGAGCTGATCCTATCATAATATGGTCTTGGAGCTTGTTTTAAGCCATATAAAGCTTCAGATAGTTTAGAAACATGATTGGAAAAATGGGGATTTGTAAAACTAGGAGGTTGTTCAACAAACACATCCTCAACTATATACCCATTTAGAAAAACACTTTTAACATCCATTTGATAAAGTTTGAAATTTAGATGAGTTACATATACAAGTGGTATCTTAATAGCTTCTAGTCTAGCAACAGGTGAAAAGGTATCCTCATAGTCTATTCCTTCCTCTTGACTATATCCTTGTGCAACTATCCTAGCTTTATTTCTAACTATATTCCCAGACTCATCAACTTTTTTCCTAAACACCCATTTAGTGCCTATATTCAAAGTGTCCTTAGATATTTCCACTAATTCCCAAACATTGTTTCTTTCAAACTGATTTAGTTCTTCTTGCATATCCATTACCCAAAATTCATCATTGATAGCATCATTAATATTTTTGGGTTCAAGCTGTGAAAGAAAAGCTTGATGTTCAACCTGGTTTCTTAGAGAAGATCTTGTTTGTGTTCCTCTATTTGAATTGCCTACAACAGAATCTAGAGGATGATTCTTGAGTGTCCTAATACCTCTAGGAAGGTTTGAACTAGATTCCTCATTGTTGTCTGTTGGATCAGAATCAGCAGGTGCAGATTCTGGAAAATTTCCAGAACTCGACACTTTTATAGGGGATTCACTATCCTTATCATTAAAGTTCAGATTTGACAAATCTTCCTCAAGATTTTCAAGAGTGGTTTTAGGCTCATGTGGATCAGTCTAATCGAATTTTACATGAACTTATTCTTCCATACATGTGGTTTTCATATTGAACACTCTATAGGATTTACTTGAGATAGAGTATCCCAGGAATATTCCTTCATCACTTTTGGGAGAAAATTTATCAAGATTATCTTTTGTATTAAGAATAAAGACTTTGCAACCAAAAACACCAAAGTAATTAACCTTAGGCTTCCTATTATTCCAAAGTTCATAAGGTGTCCTTTTTAGAACAAGTCTAATAAAAACTCTATTGATAACAAAACAAGATGTATTTACAGCTTTATCCCAAAAATAAAAAGGTAAGTCATACTCATTAAGCATAGTTCTAGAAATTTCTTGAAGGGACCTATTTCTTCTTTCTATAACTCCATTTTGTTGAGGTGTCCTAGGGGTAGAGAAATTGTGACTATATCCATTATGTGAGCAGTAAGATTTAAACTCATGATTCTCAAACTCACGTCCATGATCACTTCTCAAGGTCTTAATTTTAAGTCCACTATGATTTTCTACAGACTTGGAATATTTGACAAAATAGGAACAAGCTTCACTTTTGTGAGCTAGAAAGTATACCCAAGATTGCCTAGAAAAGTCATCTAAAAGAACATAAACATATTTCTTCCCATTTAAACTTGAAGGTCTTGATGGTCCAAACAAATCCATTTGAACCAACTCAAGTGTTTGAGAAGTTGAAACTTCATTCTTTGGTTTGAAAGAAACTTTGTGTTGTTTTCCCTTTTGATAGGGATTACACACTTTATCAATTGGGAATTATAATATAGGTAATTATGTAACTAAAAATTTCTTAGATATATTTGTAAGTGAGTGCACATTACAATGTCCTAATCTTCTATGCCACAACCAAGACTCTTTATGAAAATCATTTAAGCAGGAAACATTTTGTTTGGATAAGGAATTTAAATCAACAGCTTATACATTCTCATTTCTACATGCAGTGAAAACTAAATAATTTTTTTAATTAAAAACATTTCATGAATCATTTTAAAATTTAACATTAAAGACATCATCACATAACTAAGATATGCTAAGTAAATTATACTTTAATCCATCAATAAAAAGTACTTTAGAGATTAACATTGTATCATGGTCACCAATCTGGCCTAAGCCGATGATTTTTCCTTTTGAATTTTCACCAAAGGTGACATGCCCACCATCAACTTTAATTAGACTCTTGAAGAAAGAATAGTCTCCTATCATATGTCTTGAACATCCACTGTCCACGTACCATAGAGTATTACAAGAACTCTTTAAACAACTTCCCTGCAAAACAAATTGAACATGGGGTAATTTTGGTACCTAGATCTTCTTGGGTCCAGAGAGGTTAGCTAGTAAAACTTTGGGAACCCATATTTTCATTATAGGTTTTCTAAGATCAACAAACACATTTTGAGACATAAATACTTTGTTAGGACATTTAAAAAATTGTTTCTCAAAAGAATGTCCAGAACTAAAAGTGAACTATCCAGATTTTGGAACAAATTTGGTTTTCATAATTTGTCTCTGTCCAGGCTTATATCCTAGACCAGTTGTATATTTTAGAGCAATGTGTTTTCCTAGAAACTGGTTCAAGGTATCCCTACCAACAGTGAAATTCTCAATATCATTTATTAATTTTTCATTAGATAATTTTAAATCTTTATTTTCCTTTAGCAGTGTAGAAAATTTATCGTTTTCTATGTCAAGATTTGACTTGTAATTCACATTTAAAGCATGCTGTCTTTTTAATGACTTATATTTTTTCTAAAGTTTATTAAAAGTGTCCTCTGGAATTTCAAAATATTCAAATAAGTCTTCCTTAGTCATATCATCATTATTATGAGATTCACTTTCATTCCTAGAATAATAAGTATTATGCATAGGGGAATTAATTGTTACCTCGAGTGTCTCTGTCATAAAACATAGATTGGCATGTTTGTTTTATTCTGAGTCTGAAGCATCAAATTCACTCGAACTGTCTTCTGAAGCACTCCTGTTTGCTTTCATAGCCTTTTTATAACTTTTTCCATTATAATCATATTTTTTTTTGAATTATAACTTTGGGTAGTTAGCCTTGATGTGTCCTTTCCTCTTGCATTTATAGCAGACTATATCATCTTCCTTATCATATTTCTTCCAACCTTTCTTCCAATTACCTTGCTGATCATACTTACCCCTGTAGTTTGGTTTTCTGAAAAAATTCTTCTTCCTATAGAACTTCTTAAATATCTTGGCTATTTGAGCTATTTCTTCATCACTTTATGAATCTGAATCTTCTCTTGTTAAAATTTCAGAAGGTACATATATTTTATCTTTGTCTTTGCTCTTTAAATTAGTAGACTTGAACGCCATAGATTTTCTCTTGGGTTCATCATCTTCTTCTTTTTTCACCTTCAGTTCTTCTTCATACATCATTAGTTTACCAATAAACTCCTTAACAGGTAGCTTGCTGATGTCACATGACTCTCGGATAGGCATAGAAGTGCCTCTCCATATATCTGGAAAACATCTCAATATTCTCATGATCTTCTCCATCTCTGGAAGAGCTTTTCCTAGTGAACTCATGGTGTTGAAAATCTCATTAAACCTGAGGTACATGTCAGAAATGGGTTCATCTGGTATCATTTTAAAATTTTCATATTTAATAGTATAAGTATTTAATCTCATTTCCTTCATGTTGGTTGTTGCTTCATGAGAAACGGGTAGGGTGTCCCAGATTTCATGAGTTGTTTTACATTCAAAAATTCAGTTAAATTCCTCATGCCCTAAAGAACAGTAAAGAGCATTCATAGCTTTACAATTATTGTTGTAGTCAGACTTTGTAGCATAATCCCAAATAGATCTAGCAGTTTTGGGGATCTCATATTCTGATTCAATAGCATACCAAATATCAAAACCAATACATTCCAAAGGAATTTTCATTTTAATTTTCCATTGAGCATATCTCACACCATTAAAGAAAGGTGGAATGTTAGTAACATCACCTTCTAGTCTATTGTCCATAACTAGATTTTAAAAATATATATTAAAGAAATAAAATTTAGAACTAACAGAAATTTATGATATTTAAGATAAAACTGAAATCACAGTTTGAAAAACAGAGGGTTTGAAGAACCTGAGCGGACCGAGGGTTTAATGGACACACTGTATACCCCAAGTACACATAGTGTACCTTTTTTGAGGGTGTTTCTTGTCCTTTTTTTGTTCAATTTATACTAGTATTTGTTGAGTGTGTTCCCATAGTCCATTCCCTTGAGGATACAACTCGAAATGCTGTCCAAATATTAAGATTAAGATCCCCTCTAGAGGATGCGTCTTAGATAGAGTTCGTGGAATGCCTTCATGAGACTAGAGTATGATCCTAAATAAATTTTATACTTTAGGTGGGGTTTGTGGAATTAGACTGACCTCTTTGATCTGGGAATTAATCATCCATCAATAATGACACATTGGTATGGATTGTTTATCATTAGAATATGATGCCCAATGTTGTGAGATGATCCAGATTGGGTTTGTGGTGTCTCCCCGTGGTCTGTGGCATGACCCCCTATTTGAGTATCAAGTTGATATGAGACTAGTGAAATTTATTGGGCATGGAAAAATGATCTTTACCTCTTTGAAAAAAGTATTCTATGATATCATGTCTCATAGACTTTATTCTTCTTGATGGAGCTTTCCTTCGAGCAGAATCTTGGGGCTTGCAGTTTGGTTGTGACCACATTGAGGAAAAGGTTTACTTCATGATTCTACCTTAGATTTTCTTGAAATTAATTGATTTTTATATCATTATTATGAGGATATTTCTATAGATTATTCATGTTAGGTTTTTAGGGTACCCTACTGGGTATTTCGAAACTCACACCTATATCTGGTCTTCCTGCACAAATCATGTCTTATGAAGACGAAAACCCAATTGATGATGTCCTAGGAGGATATGGATCAGGTGGATCATTGAATAAGCTTGATAGACCATGGGTTTTTATATGTGGTTTCATCTAATCATATTACTCTTCTTTAGATCATCTTAGACTCTCTGTAGTTTTTGGTTGGGCTTGTATTTGACCCTCTTTATCACTTTCAGTAATTCACTATCATACCCAAATTGTGGGATAATTAATCCATGCATGCATTGTTTTTAGTTGTTTATATTTTAGAATTGTATGGATTGAATTTGTGTCCAAGTTTATAGGTAAAATAGGATAATTCCAACCATGTGTGTGATATGCCTACTGACCGTAGGTTTCCATCCCATGGCCTATTAGAGGAGTGCATAGGGAAGTCACAGTTCAAGCCATGTTTGGACATGTCGTGATAACATTAGTATTTATTGATATATATATATATAAGCCATGAATTTTAGTAAAATTTATACCCTAAATATTTGTAATTTAACATTTAAATAAATTCATATTATACATGGGAAAATAATTCATTTATAATAAAAAACATTTATTTTTATAATGAAGAACAATATTATTGTTCTATATCTTGATAAAATTACTACATAGACTATGCTATTAACAAATAATGACATGAATTCATAGAATTAACATGAATATTCATTTATAGAGTAACTAATAATTAAAAAATATATTAAATAGATCAAGGTTAAAAATCATGTTAAGCATAATAAAAAAAATTATAATGTGTATCTAATTGATTATATATTGTATTTTGGAATCATAAAATGATTTATAAAATAATTATATATTTAATTAATATAAATTCATAGCAGGAATTATTATTTTTATTAAAATTATCTAAATTTTGATATTCTACCCTTTAATGAAATTGTTTTATCATAATTTAAAATCATTTACCTGAATTCCCAATATCAATTGATTTATAGGTCTAGATGAGAAGAGGTATATAATGTGAACCAATTTTTTTAATCCATTTCAACTAGGGAAGAGTAATTAAAAAATTGGAATTTTGAAAGAATAAAAAAATAAGGGAACCATTTGATGAAAAGAAGTAAAGAGACTAAATTTATAGTATAACATAAAAGAAATATAAGAAAGTGGAAATAAATTAAATTTTGTATTTGTAAATGATTTTAAGGAAATACTCATCGAAAAAAGAAATATAACATTTCCTTTTGAATAGTGATATTTTGAAATATGAATTTTTCAAATGAGAATACCTCTTCATATTTCAAAGTAATAAAATAAAAAAATTTAGGTATGAAGGAATGTAGACATGGAGGATAATATATGAATTAAAAAAATAAAAAATTAAAATAAAGGATTATTTAATAAGAAACCTCCATGAAAATCAGATTTTAATTAAGAGGAGGAAGAACAAAGAGGACACACCCAAGTCAGTGGGGCCTAAAATAATGCAAACCGAGAGGATCCGCTCTAATCAAATTAACTCCATTTGTCTCTAAGCTGACAGGGTTGACGAGACAAGTGTGGATGTAGCTCTAATCCACCAATAAAGCAAGGTACTCTGCAACATGATTTTCTTTCATGCCACTTATGGGTTATTAGGATGTTATTATGGAGGATGGATCTACATTGCCTAACAATGGAGGAAATGGACCACGAAGTAGAGACTTTACCATGAAGGGTATCATGAAGCATCAAAGGGTCGGTCTCCACCTAAGAAATAACAATATTCTGCTGAATACACAGAGTGATCCCAGTGAGCATGGATTTGACCTCATCCATGAGAGAGTTTCCATCACCAAAGGAAAAAATAGAAATCAAGGATCACATTCCTCCCACCACCTTGAACCACCCCCTCCTATCATCTTTTCTGGGAAGTAGGACCCATCAATGTTCAACTAGTAACCTATATCAGGAGGCCTCCAACACACCCATCTACCCGATGATCTAAAATTGGGGGGTTGAGTTAGGGGAATATTGGCCTGTAGAAAGCATAGGGAGGAAGTATCCCGCCAACCATGGATAAGCCAAACCATGTCCACCAGTAATGAGGTCCTTGTGATGATATACCTAACAGTTGTAAGAGCCCCTTCGAACCTTGCCTAGTTTCATTCTTTCCATAAGCACCAGCACCCTGCACTGAGAATCACCGATCTGGCCAGCCCTTCAGTACCAGAGTCATTAGTACCATGAAACCATATCTCCAAAAAGGATTATTCCCTCATATCCTAAGAATAAAAACCGGTACATCCACCAAAGAAAGTTCACACCGCAAGAGACCATTCCCATTCGAAGAACTTATGACCAGTACTCTCCTCCTCATTCATGGTATTACAGAACTACAACTGAGAGGATAAACTAATGCCCAGTTTCATGAAGTTCTCATCTGTGGCGATAACTGGGTTCCTGATGTGCGATGTAAGAATGTTTTATTTTTTTGGTACCCAATTCCAACACAACACATCATTCCAATTATCCAGATGATCATGAATGTGAGACAATTTGTAGAAATCCCTTGTATTGAATGAACCATAGGAAGATGGTGTGAACACACACCTATCTGGATCAGAGTTAATCATTAGAGAATTATGAATATCCTGCTTATCATTATCCAGAATAGCCTTAGTAAACTTGTGGTAGCCCCGAGCCTCCTTCAAAGTAATTATTGGATCTTTAAAGATATGGAATCCAATCACTGATCCCCCCAGTTATGGAACAATAAAAAGATGTTTGTGTCACCTAAAATCAAACGAGGGTTCTTCTAAAGGACTAGGATGAGAAATAATAGTTTTCAACAGAAGCGGTAAAATAGCCAGGAACTACCTCATCATTGCCCCCAAATATGTACGACATAGACAAATCCCATAAAGTTCTCTCCTAAATAACTTCCCCATGGAAATTGGATTTTAAGAAGTGGAGATTGATTTGGAGGATCCTGACATTAATCCCTCCCTCATGGACTGGTTTTTCCAACCTTCCCCATGAGGCCCGGTGTTGTTTTCCCTTAGACAGTCTATCCCAAATAAAACTACTCAGGACCTTATCAATGGTCTTGATAAAATATTGTGTGACATTGGTGGAGGCCAAAGCATGAACAACTATGACCAACAAGATACTATTCACCAGTGCCATACAACCCCCAAAAGATAAATAAATGTTTTTCCTATTAAAAATAAATCTAGTAATCTGGTTAACCACTTATTCGAAGTCACATACCCACACACTTCCAGATGAAATAGGTGTTCCTAGATGCTCCATGGGGAAGGATCCACACTACATGTCCAGGAAACTACAGTGGGAGATGACGCGACTGGAAACACCCTTGGAGTTAAATAAAATATTACTTTTAGTGTTACTGATTACCTGGGAACTCCAGAAGCAATACTCATCGAGTATTATCTTGAGACCATGAAATTATCCCCTTCCATAGTTAATAAAGATGATAGTTTCATCAACGAACATGAAGGGAAAGATTTAAGGGAGGTTATGCTTCTTCCTATATGGGATGACTGCTCTAGTAGATAGACCCTGGTTGAAGAGATGGTTGAGAGCATCTTTCACTAACTTGAATAAACTTAGGTAGAGAGGATCCCCCTACTAGAGACCTCTAGTGGACTTGAAGAATCCATGAGACTTACCAAGAAATAAGAGAGCCATCCAAGACGAGCTGAAGTAGTGGAATGTTAGATCAACTGACCTGGATGAGGGTCCCATAGCTAAAAGAAAACTGTTTTTAAATATCCATTCAATCCTATCGTATGCCTTGTTCATTTCACGTTTGATTGCTAAATTAGATATGTGGGTTTTAATGTTAACTTCTCGGATCTTCTCTTACACCAGAGCAATAGCTCCATAAATGGAGCGGCCCATAACAAACCTATGTTGCTTGATCAAAATCAACTAGGGTAAGCATCTAGTCAACCTCTGGTTAATCATGCTCACAAGGAACTTATATGGGAATTTTCACAAGCTATCATGTCTATAATGTAAAAGGTAAAAGGGATCATCGAGCTTCTTAATGAGAATAAGGGTAGTAAAATAAGAAACCCGAGGAAGTCTCTCTCCGTTAAATTAGTCTTGGATAGATCCAATGATGTCACCCTTAACCACATCCCACACCCCCTAGAAAACGATCCTGGAATACTATCAAGACCTGGTGCAGTGTCAGGATTCACATTCATAATATCAATATAGATCTCCTCTTAATTTGGGATCCCCTCTAGGTCCTCATTATCTAGGACTAACACAGAGTTAGGAATCACCTCCCAAATATCTGCATTACTACTCTGGTAGCCACTGTACATCCTCAGATTTGGACAAGCAAGGAGATCCTTGAAGAAAGAAAGTTCCATTCTCCCCATAGTGTTCCTATAATTTTTTAATGAGCCATATTGTAGTAAAATATTGGGCTAAATCAACTATTTAATTTTTTTCATACAGACATGGAGAAACACGATGATACTTTCTCCCTCCTTAAACCATTTATCCTAGGAGTTATCCCATACAAATTTTTCCTGTTTAAGAAGAATCTCCTCCTAGAAATCCCTTTTGTTCGATAATTACTCAAACACCATATCACTCCATCCTTCCTAAAGCTGAGATTCTAGGTCAAAGATGTTCTGTTTCAGATCCTCCAGATTTTGATCAAAGGGAGGCAAGGTCCTGGCCCACGCTTGGAGACCCTGTTTTAACCTCCAATGCTTATTCTTATGGGACACCCAATAATACCCCTGGGATGGACCTTCCCAAAGATCACAAAACACTCTATGGTATCCATAAATGTGAGCCCACTAATGGTTGAACCTAAAATGATCCTGTGGGTCTTGATAGGGAAGTAGAGAAACATTTAGTAGTTAATGGTCTGAGATCCCACATACCAGATGAATAACCTTGGACTTTGGAAACAGGATGACATCATTTATATTAGCCAGAAAAAGGTCGATGCGGCTCCAGCATCTTCTTACTCCTTTCTGATTGTTTCTCCACGTAAAGAAATCTCTAGAGTATCCCATATCAAGAAGACCCATGCTCACCGCGAACTGGGAAAATTCCAAGCTAACATGGCATAGAAAATCTCATGTACCCTTCCTCTAATCGTGGTCCAAGACAACATTAGTGTCCCCTCCCACAATCCATGGGAGGTCCTCCTTATTTAAAGAACCAATCTCTTTCTAAAGGCGCTTCCTGACATGATCATCGCAACTCCCGTAATAAATGATACAAAGAAGCTCTTTGAGCCTTTTGAGACATTCACTATTATAAATTCACCACCAACCTTTATCAAATCTACCGAGACCTCCCTATTCACTATGCCAGTTTGTTGGGTCAACATGTAGGAAACCATGCATCTTTACCTTATAACATAAACCATTCATTTTAGCCTGCTTTTGATTATGCTCCAAGACTTCCATAATATCAATCTTGTTTTTCTAAATTTCTGAAGCAATGAAGTCGGTAATTACCCGAGACCGTAGGTCGTAGATGTTCCAAAAGAGAATTGATAACATTATTCTAGAATAAGTCTGGTATTGTCCCTCGACGTCTTGGTCCTGATGCTATGAGAGTATAATCCCTCCCTGAGAAGTATCAATCTTGCTCGCGTACGAACTCCAGGACTCTGAATTAGAGGAATATTAGATAAGGGTGGTTGTAGTGATAAGGGATCATTAATTATCCTACACTTTTCTTTGTAAAGAGAGAGAGATATAGGATTTTTACTTTCTATATCAATAGTATCTAAGCACACTGGACAAGCCAAGACCGGGAAAATACCACCCTCCAAGCCAACAACATTAGGAAGGGAAAATGAGGACATAGAATCCACCACCACCAACTCCTTGGAAGAATCTGGGAGTGCCTCCAGAGGTGTCGAGTGAAAAACTCAAACATTCGTTGTGGGAAAGATGATATACTAGAGACTTCCCCAAAAATTTACTTCCATGATCATCTGCCGAGGACTAAACAACAAAATATCCATTCCAAAAAGCCTCGATAGGATATCCTATAGGCTATACACCAACATTCTCTAACAAAAGAGTGAATCAAGAACAAGAGGAGATTAATAATGTGATATAAATGCTGGAGCCTCCCATTGAAACACCACCAACTCTACAGCCTCAACCCAAGAGGGGAATGATAAGGAACCACCATGACTTTGAGTAGGGAAGGCCTCACGTGATCGATCTCTGAGATCCCAACTTGGACTACATGACCTCCAACATCTGCCCACCTGCCTTGAGTTTCCCTGAATACAACATGAGGAGAAAACCTAGGAAACACCAGATAGATAATCTCTTGATACCAAGACACCATATCCTGCACCCTTAACGCCTTCTTTTCCAGAATTGGGAGAGAAAGATCTAGCTCTACAAAAATTGTAAGAACCAAAATATCAATACAGGAGAGGGTGAGATCATCCACACAGAGGAAAATCCAAATAATTATCACTATTGAATCCTCACATGGTATTCCACAATATCTATACTATGGTTCGATGGCTAGTAGGCCTTAGGCATGCCACCCCATACAACAAATGCTACCAACTAGAAGCTAGGTTTAGATTAGGTGATAGTTGGGATATTATAACATTTGGTGATTATAATAAAAATGTTCCATATACATAACAAAATATAAGGACTATAATATTATATGAAACAAAATTAATACAATATAAGAATATAAAAAGTAGCAGTAATAACCAATCAAAAGGCATCATACCATTTGCTAATAAGTACAGAATCATGTTAGTGATAAAAAGAAGAGTTGAAAAGTCTCCCCTTGTAACAACCCGATATTTTATGATAAGTATTATTTTTAATTGATGTCATGTGTTTTATGCTACAGCAAGATTATCTTGTGCTAGACGCCACACTGTATTATCTTGAAGTATACGCAACACTATTCTTAGAATGTGTTATGCACAATTTAAATTTCATTTTATAATAGTCATTCTACGCAACATTGAGTGTATATATATATATATATTAAAAGAATAAATGAAATATGGTTAGATTCTGTTATACGAAACAACTAAAGAGTCGTGCACTACACACAACCCTGACTTGGCTTGCATTGCACGCAATCACGACCTTCCTCGATAGTGTGTGTTGTACGCAATACCGGGTTTTGCTAAACAACAATATATTATTATAATATTATTATGGACTAGCTGTTATGAATAGTATTAACTACATTTTGAATTTTATAACATTATTATTCATCTTACATATTTTCTAGAACATGGTATGTGAACTAAATAAATTTTTCAGTTAAAATAAGTATTTTTAAAAAAATGCAGTTTTACCGCCTTTTGATGGCGCACCAACAATAAATCTAGTCTTTGACATGTTTATAAGTTCAATTTGACAAAATAAAATTCTTCTTTTGAATTAGGATATAAAAATTTACATTGGATAATGTTTTGATATTTTTCTGCTAACTTTCATATTTTAATGAATAGTAAAAACACGCTATATTTTAATTAATAACAACTTTTTTCATTACAATAATTTATATGGTTAGATTATCTTTTTAATTGGTTTTAAAGTGTAATTAGAATATATTTTTACCATTTAATCCAATGTTGTTCATTGAAATTAATTTCACTTTGAAATTGGATATAAACAAGTATCAATCTTTTGATAGTTATTGTTTCTTAAAAACACGCTATTTGTTTTGATAACGGGAATTAATTTTAAAATTAATTACTGCCACTTCTATGTTTTGAATTTGAAAAAATAGACAACAATTTTTAATTCTGAATATCAAATAATGCATAGGCTGAATTTTTTGTATTTTTCAGAAAAACATCAATTTTCGATGAATAGTGAAACCACTTAGTGGTAGATAAAAAAACTGCCGTTTTCATTTAAATGAAATTGTACCACTTCTGTGAATTGAATTTTGAAAATCCAAGAGACACGCTTAATATCAAGGACTAAAATGTGGTTCAGTGTGATGAAAATAATTTTTGGGGAATAGTAACGTTTTACTTTTTTTTACCACGGTTAAAAGTAAATAGGGTAATTAAGGGTGAAAATGAAATTATTATTACCCTAACACATGTCCAAATACTAGTGGATAAGTGTAATTCGACCAAAAACAACCTTAGGAATAAAATATGACCATTTATGCCTACTTGGATTAGATTAGGGCATTTAATATTAATTTATTTAAAGAAGGGTTAAAATAGGTAAAACCAAAGTTTAATAATTAAATAATTTTTAATATTGGGTTATATATAAGATAAATTAGACTATAAATATTCATTAGAAATCTAAAATTATTTCCTATATAATGGCATTTTATTTTTAATTTTTAGACTTTAAATAATGTAATTTATTTATAACACAATGATGATGCAGTAATTATATTATTAATGAAATATTGACATAATTGATGTTATAAATACCAAAAAAATGTAATTTGAGACTTTTTATGAATTCCAATAATTTTAAATGTTAATATGACATGTTTTTATTGATTTAATTAACTTTTTTAGAACTGATATTTCTGTTCTGATTTTCACAAAAATCAATTACCAAATACTGTAAAAATTGACAAAAAATAGTTTTTAAAACAAATATTATATTATTAATTGTTATTTTATTTCTAAAAACATAAATTTTGGCCATATGACTTATATAAGGTTATATATATTAATAATAAACAACTTGGGGTTCTTTTGGCTTGTTATAGTAAGTTTATTAACCTTACAGTGTAAGAAAACAAGAAGACACTGTAAAAGTTAAATTATCTAACTTAAAGTTAAATATGAATGATAAAGTAAAAATATATACCTAAACTTGTATAAATTCTATTGGATTAGAGGATTTAGACCCATCCCCACCTTAGCTTCTAAATAAATCAATTTGAAGCTATTAAAAACCGAATGTGACTTTATAATAATATAATATTTTTAGTTTTTCAAAAGGTGCCCCTCTCCTCCCTTATAAAAGGGAACCTCCTCCCTCTCTACCTCACACCACATTGAGTCTTCAAGCTTGGCCAACCCCTGAAAAATTCTCTTCTCCACTTCCCTATAAACAACCTAGTGGTCTTGTTCTTCTTCAAAGACCAATTTCAGTGCCCTAAAAGGAGGTCTCAAAGAGGCGCTTCAAAGAAGAGGTAATGTCTGTTACCGAATTTTTCAACTTTATTTCTTCTTCCACTTCTTCTTCTTTAGTTGTTTCATTATGAAGTAATAACATCATTATCACTCATATACTGATATTTTATTATAAGTATGAAACAACCCTATTTCACCATCTATCCATCCTACGGAAAACGAAATCACCGCGCGTGCGTACGTACAGAATATCGTCTCCACGCCATGGTGTAATCTATTTTCCACCACCACCTTACTTGGATGGGTATAATGGTGTAAATAATAACTATATATTATTATTGTAAAGTGATATTTATTCTGAAATATTATACATACACTTAAATACAATTACACGATCATGGGAATGATATCATCGCTCGTGCATACGTACGGAATACCGTCTCCACGACACGATGAGATTCATTCTCCATGTTAACCATTAATGAATGATTATAAGGTATATATAATAAGTAATCATGAAATATATGACATAATAATGATACTGGATTTATGTATATATATATGTATGTCATCTACTTAATTCCATTAAATTCAATAAGGAAATGAAAACAGCGTTCATGCGTACGTACGGCCTACCGTCTCCATGAACGGTGTATTTCATTCCATTTATCGATCTATCATATATATATATGTATATTCTGAATATATCTTACATATAAATCATGTTTTAAATTCTGGAATTAAGTAAATCAGGATACAAGTAATAATATCAAGAACAAAAAGTCCAAACATGTACGATAAATAAAACGATTTTACCCAAAACGCTACATTAACATGGAACTTACAAAATAACGGGTAATATAAAGTCATAAGTGAACCATATATGATATCATAACAATGAATATGATTATGTAATAAGTCAATGACATTTTGTAAATCATTATACAGGAGGTTCGGATACGTACGAAGCATATCAGACCTAATGTAAGGGATAATCTTTCCAATCTCGTTCTTATCCAAGATTGTTTATACGTATGTATTTTCTGGGGTTACGTTTATCATTCATGACCAAGTTTTCTAAAAAAAATTCGTAAAATGTTTACTATTATTCGATGAATGTTTATAGTCATTTTACCCTTTATTGACTTTTTATCACATTATATGAATGGAATATTTCCTTTGGTTACCATATAAGGTACATTTTGACTTTTCCGACAAAAGTACGAGGTGAATGTTTTTTAACGTATACAGAATGAAAGGATTTCTACAGTTTTATAAAGCCTTATTTTCATGAAGCTTCCTCCAAAATATTTCATGACTATTTTCAAAAAAATCATTTTCATTTAAAAATGCATGACATTTTGTGAAAAGAAAATGATTTTTAAGAAGGAAGGATATTTTCCTCAAGAATTCATTTCAAGTTTTTGATCAAAACCATTTTTCGTCTAAGATGAAATTATTTCATATGTTTGTGTTTCATGTATAATGTCTCTATTATTTACATGGTTTCAATTTACTTATTATAAAATGATATCCATATCTTTTATATGGATTATGTGATGATGGGATGATGTTTATGAAACTCATTTTATTTATTGGGTTATTATGAATGATGTATGTTTATTTTGTGACACAAGTAAGAATGATTTCATTATGAGATGGGTGGGACCTATATCTCCCTCCAATAAATTGGTTAAAGATTTATATCTCATGAGATAGACATGGCTAGAACGGTAAGTTAATCTAGTTCAGTAATACAGGACTGGAACGAGGAGTGAACTCGATTCAGAAAGGGATTTTTTCCACTAAGATGATATTGGCAGCAATGCCTTGGCTAATATGGAAGTCATATCATGTGCTTAATAGTTTCCACATTAATGTTTTATTCCCATGCTATTTTATCATGATTAATGTTTCTTTATGATCTATGCCTTATGTACTGCCATGTTTTATGTCATTGCTCAAGATTTTGATGTTTAAACATTATGTTCATGTTTTTAAGTAGAAATGTATATGATTTGTTTTATTTTATCCACAAATACCCTTACAGAGCATTTGACCTCACCCTTTATATGTTTACCTTTCTCCAGGATATAAAGAAAGGTTTTAGGTAAGCAAAGAAAAGGGGAAGATATTTATGGGAGATGTTGAAGATCTTTCACCACGATTAGAAGATTTTATTCCGAGTTTCCAAAGACACTAAACTATTACGATCCTTGTGTGTCTGTTTTTGTTATGTATTAAGTATTCTGCAAAAGTAATGTAATTTCCATGTACGTCAAGCTTCGGGTCTCTACAGTTGGTATCATAGGAAAGGTTTAGTTAACCTTTGGAAACTAGGATGTGAAAACTTTAGTGAGATCCCTAGAGATATTTCTAATGTATGTCTAGGGATTTCCCTAATGTTAAGTATACGTATATATTATAGTCCTAGAATTGCACTAAAGTTCTTATAATTAAACCTAAGATGTTAGATATTGAAGGTACTCCCCCTTTATTATGTTGTTTTCTTAGCATGATTTTTTCCTCTCAGACTATTCTTTTTGGGATTTAGAAAATGGATAGAAACAAGAAGATTCACGATAATGGAGGATATGATGGACAATAGAATGATATTATTCATGGGAAACCAAATTAAATTGGATCTAGAGGTCCACATATCGTTATTATGCCTAATCAGTAATCTCATAATATGATCAATAATCTCAACATTGGTAAGTTTCTTGACTCAGCTAATAAGAGAAATATGGAGTTTCATGATGATCATAGAGGAAAGAAAGTTCAATTCCCCTCATGTAAATCATGTGGGAAGAGGCATCAAGGAGAATGTTTCAAAGGAACAGGAAGATACTTTGGGTGTGGAAAAGAAGGACACAAAGCTAGTAATTGTAAAGGAAAAGGTTCAGTTAACACCATGGACAAGAATAATGGTATTGATAAGACATCAACAACAGTTAAGTGTTTTAAATGTGGAATGTACAGTAATTATGAAAACCAATTCCCTAAGTGAAAATCTCATAAAGAGAATCAGTATGGTCATATGGGTAGTATTTATGTGAATGATGATGAAGAGACTACAAATGATATGTGAAGTGAAAGAATTGTTCAAGCTCGGTCAATGGTTTAAGAAGGTAGTGGAATGATTACATGTTTATCAAGAGTAACGTTGTATAAGTAATCTCATGGTACTATGGAATAAAGAGACATCTAAGGATTGTTACACTATTTTTTTCCTTATGTTTTTAAAGTGTATGATGAATGGTACTGATAACCATGATAGGTTATTCAGATATTTTTGAAAAGTGGATGATATGCACATAATGAAGGTATAAGAAGATAAAGAGATTTTTGATTGTATTCATGAGATCGTGACTGATATAAGGACTAAGTGATATTATGGTTTGAGTATATAGAATTTTTGGGATTTTGGTATGTGGAATGTGTTAAAATTTAACAACATTCATATTTTCTCTAAGGTTCAATGGGTATTCATTCTTCAAGAGAATAAATGATTATGTTATTCACATGTTTGTAATTTGACCAGAAAGATATATCTTATGATATATGGGGGATAAATGATGGAATTCACGTGATTTTTATGTGACATTTCAAGTAATCATTTTCCTTATACTATGATCCTAGACCGAAGTATTTTAGATAAGCCTAAATATTGGAATGGAATGTGTTGGACATAAGTTAGTATTGTTTAAGGATAGATCTGTTTTCGACATTATTAATGAGATGTTATAGTAATGTAGTTTTAGAAAAAGGACAACCTACAGGACGGGCGAAATCCCATCACGTCGGACAAGGCTGTGGGAATCGAACCCACAACCGAAGTGCGCCGGGATTTTATCGCCTACCACTGGCCTACAGTAAGTCCCTGGTTAGTAAAAACTAGTTTTATTTTATTAAGTGGTATGATAGATGAATTATAAGTCCATTTTTGGAATTAGATCTGATTAACCTCACCATACATGGAATTATGTATTCGATAACTTTTTCTAACCTTTTCTTTGAGATATATGGAATGACCCATCATTCTATCACATGATATGTTAAAACTTCACAAATAACAAATTCCACTTTATTTCTTTAAGAGATGAAGTTTAAATTGTTCGAAGAACCAACAATAGTGAGATTGTACCAAAATCAAGCAAGTATTTCTTCTAATTCAAAATTTTCAACTTTAGGGAAATGATATTGAAAACCAAAGATGTTGTCCTAGTGCTCTTATATCTGATGAATCAGATGGTACCTTAGATCATCAAAAATTTATGGCTTTGTGATTGATGGATTTTTCGTAGCCATGTTCTCTACCACTCTCCATCAGAACTGGATGGTTATATTTTTCTTCCATATCCACATTTTCACCTATGTTCTCCTATATGGAAACCCAGTGATGAGTTACTTTGGGTAATCTTTACGTTTCATACTTTAGTTTTTAAAATTATGTTTTAGTATTCCTTTTTATGATGTGGGTTTCTATGAACGATTTATAACCCCAATGAATTTCGTGGGCGAAATTCATTTTAAGTGGGGTAGAATGTAACAACCCGATATTTTATGATAAGTATTCTTTTTAATTGACGACATGTGTTTTATGCTACAACAAGATTATCTTGTTCTATACGCCACACTGTATTAGCTTGAAGTATACGTAACACTATTCTTAGATTTTGTTGCACACAATTTCAAGTTCATTTTATAATAATCATTCTACGCAACATTGAGTGTATATATATATATATATTCAATTTATAAATGAAATATGGTTGGATTATGTTATACGAAACAATGAAGGAGTCTTGCACTACACTCAACCCTGATATGGCTTGCATTACACGCAATTGTGACCTTCCTCGATAGCGTGTGTTGTACGCATTACCGGGTTTTGCTAAACAACGATATATTATTATAATATTATTATGGACTAGCCGTTACGAATAGTATTAACTAAATTTTGAATTTTATAACATTATTATTCATCTTACATATTTTCTAGAACATGGTATGAGAATTAAATAAATTTTTCTGGTAAAATAAGTATTTTTAAAAAAATGCAGTTTTGCCGCCTTTTGATGGCGCACCCACATTAAATCTAGTTTTTAACATGTTTATAAGTTCAATTTGACAAAATAAAATTCTTCTTTTGAATTAGGATATAAAAATTTATATTGGATAATGTTTTGATATTTTTTTGATAACTTTCATATTTTAATGAATAGTAATAACACGGTATATTTTAATTAAAAAAACTTTTTTCATCACAATAATTTATATGGTTTGATTATATTTTTAATTGTTTTTAAAGTGTAATTAGAATATATTTTTACCATTTAATGCAATGTGGTTCGTTGGAATTAATTTCACTTTGAAATTGGATATAAACAAGTATTAATCTTTTGATAGTTATTGTTTCTTAAAAACACGCTATTTGTTTTGATGACAGGAATTAATTTTAAAATTAAATACTGCCACTACTATGTTTTGAATTTGGTAAAATAGGCATCATTTTTTATTTCTGAATATAAAATAATTCTTAGGCTGAATTTTTGGTATTTTTCTAAAAAACTTCAATTTTCGATGAATAGTGAAACCACTTAGTGGTAGATAAAAACACTAACTTTTTTTAATTTAAATGAAATTTTACCACTTCTGGGATTTGAATTTCGAAAATTTGAGAGACACGGTTAATATCAAGGAATAAAATATGGTTCAATGAGATGGAAATAATTTTTGATGAATAGTAACTTTTTACTTTTTTAACCACGGTTAAAAGTAAATAGGGTAATTAAGGGTAAAAGTGAAATTATTATTACCCTAACACATGTACTAATTCTATTTTATAAGTTTAATTAGACCAAAAACAACCTTAGAAATAAAATATGACCATTTAGGCCCCCTTGGATTAGATTAGGGCATTTAATATTAATTTATTTAAAGAAGGGTTAAAATAGGTAAAATCAAAGTTTAATAAGTAAATCATTTTTAATATGGGGTTATACATAAGATAAAATAGACTATAAATATTCATTAGAAAGATAAAAAGATTTCCTACATAATGGTATTTTATTTATAATTTTTAGACTTTAAATAATTTAATTTATTTATGAAACAATGATGATGCAGTAATTATATTATTAATAAAATATTGACATAATTGATGTTATAAATACCCAAAAAAATGTAATTTGAGACTATATATGAATTAAAACAATTTTATATGTTAATATGACATGTTATTATAGATTTAATTAACTTTTTTCGAAATAATATTTCTTTTATGATCTTCATAAAAATCAATTACCAAATAGTGTCAAAATTGACATAAAATAGGTTTTAAAACAAATATTATATTATTAATTGTAATTTTTTTCCTAAAAATATAAGGTTCCGAAAAATGACTTTTCTAAGGTTATATATATTAATAATAAACAACTTGGGGTTCTTTTGGCTTGTTAAGTTTATTAACCTTATAGTGTAAGAAAACAAGAAGACACGGTAAAAGTAAAATTATATAACTTAAAGTTAAATCTAAATGATAAGGTTAAAATAGATACCTAAAATTGTCTAAATTCTATTGGATGAGGGGATGTCGACCCATCCCCACCTTAGATTCGAAATAAATCAATTTTGAGCTATTAAAAACCGAATATGACTTTATAATAAAATAATATTATTAGTTTTTCCAAAGGTGCCCCTCTCCTCCTTTATAAAAGGGCCCCTCATCCCTCTCTTCCTCACACCAGTTTGAGCCTTCAAGATCGGCCAACCCATGCCAAATTATCTTCTCCAATTCCCTAGAAACATCCTAGTGGTCTTGTCTTCTTCAAAGACCAAATTTAGTGCCCTAAGTGGAGGTCTCAAAGAGGCGCTTTAAAGAAGAGGTAATGTCCGTTACAGATTCATTCAACATTATTTATTCTTCCACTTCTTCTTATTTAGTTGTTTCATTATGAAGTAATAAAATCAGTATCATTAATATACTGATATGTTATTATAATTATGAAACAACCCTATTTCGCCATCTATCCCACCTACGGATAATGAAATCACCGCGCGTGCGTACGTACGGAATATCGTCTCCACGCCGTGGTGTAATCTATTTTCCACCACCACCTTACTTGGATGGGTATAATGGTGTAAATAATAACTAAATATTATTATTTTAAAGTGATATTGATTATGAAATATTATACACACACTTAAATACAATTACATGATCATGGGAATGATATCATCGCTCGTGCGTACGTACGGAATACCATCTCCACAACGCGATGAGATTCATTCTCCATGTTAACCATTCATGAATGATTATAAAGTATATATAATAAGTAATAATGAAATATATGACATAATAATGATACTAGATTTATGTATATATATATGTATGTCATCTACTTAATTCCATTCAATTCAATAAGGAAACGAAAACAACGTTCATGCATACATACGGCCTACCGTCTCCATGAACGGTGTATTTCATTCCATTTATCGATCTATCATATATATATATATATATATATATATATATGTATATGATGAATATATATTACATATAAATCATGTTTTAAATTCTGGAATAAAGTAAATGAGGATATAAGTAATAATATCAAGAACAAAAATTCCATACATGTATGATAAATAAAACAATTTTACCCAAAACGCTACTTTAACATGGAACTTACAAAAGAACGGGTAATATAAAGTCATAAGTGAACCATATATGATATCATAACAATGAATATTATTATGTAATAATTCAATGACATTATTTAAATCATTATACAGGAGTTTCGGGTACGTACGAAGCATATCAAACCTAAGGTAAGGGATAACCTTTCCAATCTCGTTCTTATCCGAGATTGTTTATACGTAAGTATTTACTGGGGTTACCTTTATCATCCATGACCATGTTTTCTAAAAATGTTTTCATAAAATGTTCACTATTCTTCCATGAATGTTTAAAGACATTTTCACCCTTTATTGACGTTTTACCACATTGTATGAATGGACTCTTTCCTTTGGTTACCGTATAAGGTACTTTTTGACTTTTCCGACAAAAGTACGAGGTGGATGTTTTTTATCATATACGGCATGAATGGATTTTTACAGTTTTATAAAGCCTTATTTTCATGAAGCTTCCTCCAAATGATTTCATGACTATTTTCAACAAAATCTCTTTTTTTAAATTTCATGAAATTTTTTGAAAAGAAAATGATTTTGAAGAAGAAAGGATATTTTCCTCAAAATTTATTTCAAGTGTTTTATCAAAACCATTTTTCATCTACGATGAAATTATATCATATGTTTATGTTTAAAGTATAATGTATCTATTATTTACATGGTTTCACATTCCTTATTATTAAATGATATCCATTTCTTTTATATGGATTATGTGATGATGGGATGATGTTCATGAAACCCATTTTATTTATTGGGTTATTATGAATGATGTATGTTTATTTTGTGGCACAAGTAAGAATGATTTTATTATGAGCTTGGTGGGAGCTATATATCCCTCAAATGCATTGTGTAAAGATTTATATCTCATGAGATAGACATGGATGGAATGGTAAGATTATCCGGTTCAGTAATACAGGACTTGAACGAGGAGTGAAATCGATTCAGAAAGGGACGTTGTCCACTAAGATGGTCTTGGAAGAAATGCCTTGGATAATATGGAAATCATATCATGTGCTTAATGGTTGTCACAATAAAATGTTTTATTCCCATGATATTTTATCCTGATTAATGTTTCTTTATGATCTATTCATTATGTACTTCCATGTTTTATGTCATTGATCAAGATTTTGATGTTTAAACATTATGTTCATGTTTTTAAGTTCAAATGTATATGATTTGTTTTATTTTATCCATGCATACCGTTACTGAGCATTTTAGCTCACCCTTTATATGTTTTCTTTTCCCCAAGATATAAATAAAGGTTTTAGGTAAGAAAAGAAAAGGGGAAGATCTTTATGGGAGATGTTGAAAATCATTCACCACGATTAGAAGATTATATTCCACATTTCAAAGACACTAAACTATTACGATCCTTGTGTGTCTATTTTTGTTATGTATTAAGTATTCCGAAAAAGTAATGTAATGTCCATGTACGTCATGTTTCTGGTCTCTACACCCCTGGCCGACCAAATTCATATATATATATATATATATTGAATAAAGTCAAACATGATGTGGAAGAACCACCTAGTCTACTTACAACCATCCCATTCAAAATAAGATTATCCCTGATCAGTAAGGTCAAGCTCCTGAGTTTAATCCCATTCATAATCTCAAAACATTAATGTCTACAATAATCCTAATGGGCCCATGTAGGGTGTGATTATAATCTCAACATGCCTCCACAAATGTTTTCCTATCTTACATCCATAATTAAATAGTGTAAACATACATAAATAAATATAAAAATCACACATAGTGACAATCAAATCAGTACCGTTACACTCAAAAACCACAAGTTAGTCTTTTACACACATAGACCAACACTAAAATGTATTTATATACATTCTATAAAATATATATATTTGTAAAAATTAAATTTTTGAAAAGAGAGGTTCATAATGGAGTGGTCTTGTGGAATAATGGCTAGGAATCCCCATAAAGATATCATAGTCAGAAAACCATTAGCTTCCTCCCATAAATAGTTCACTAGAAACTTATTCCATCCATATCCTCAAACTTCTCTAGTCTAATAACACAAATTCCAGTAGCAAGACTTGTCAACACATCCCCATCCCCTCAAAATGCATCAAATATTTACCATCATATGAACAACCCAACCTAACAAGGGATGATGATATCCATTCTATAATTTAAAATAAATCTTCATCAGATCAAAAAACTACCATACTGAGCCATCGATATATCCATCCTCCAATAATCTCATCCCATAAGCCTCAATATAAATGAGAGACTCACCCCCAATATATTGTCTCGACACCATCAACCATGGATTTTTATGGACCACACCTCTTCTATAACATATAGTCAACACCATCCACTATACCACTATAAATATGATGAAAATCAGTCATAATGAGTGGTAAACGATACCTCAACTAAGTCCTATATATGACTATGTATGTCTAAAAGCAACGTTGGCCAACAAAAGTGAGTGAAAATCACTAGAATGTACCTAAGCCACAATATCTGACAACCTAGTTTTCTCATCAGAACCACGCTACCCAAATCAAAATAGTAAACACCATTCCAAGTACTGTGGGCCAGGATATCATCATGATGACCATGTCACCTCAATTTTGATGTTCAAAACCATCCCATATATCTCATACCACACTGTAAGCCTAAAGATCATGTCACCTAAAACATGAAAGAGCATGCCACCTCGACCTAGTGATCAACATCACCCCATGTATCTTGGGCTATGCCCAACAAATTCCCCTATATCCAATTTAATCACATAAAAATAAAATTAATTAATTTAAGAAACCACTATATCTTTCCCAATTTGTGAAAATCCACCTAACTGATATAATAAATCATTAAATAAGCTAGGGCATTCCCATATGTATCTCAAAATTTTTGTTAATATGTTTAATACATAATTAATTAATTAAGGGTTTCACCCAAACAACCCATATGTGTGTCTTTAATAATGATCACCATAACACCCCCATATTTGAAGAGAAATCTAGGAACCGACTAACTTATAATCACATGTTCTCTCACATCAGATTCTGATATCTAAGTAGAGATATATTATAAGAACATAGAGTTTAAGACAAACAATATGAATATATGGGAAATGATACTACATTAAAAAAACACCATATAATGAAAAAGAAAATATCAAAAAAGGTTAATTAACTAAAGGACATACCAAGAGGAATCCATATCCACTGATGGTTTTTTAATCATAGATCGTATGAAGATGAGAGGAAAAAAACTATGAATTTGGAATAAGAGAGTTCCACTGATAGAGGGAAGTTTGTGAATGCAAGGTAAAAAATGTTAGGAGATATCTTAAAGAAGGATTTGGGGGTGTGTTAATTTTTTTACTTTACTAAAAAATTTCACATGCATGATTTGGAAAATCTTTCACCAACCTTCAGTGCTCCCAGTCCATAGGACATAAACCTCACATGGTCTGGCTACATGGTTTGACAAACTGTGCACTAATCGTGTGGGTGAATTTGGACACATGCACACCACTACATGATTTCTATGAAAGGAATCCATGATTTCAGAAAACTATGACCCTAAGGAATAGATTCTTTATAGTTTGGGATGCACAGTTATAAAAACTATGTGTCCCCCATGCTCCCATGTTGGGCTTTCCTGAAACATGGATTTTGGATCTCGATACTCCCAAAACCATCCAAATTATAAAGGAACTCACTGATCCTTAAAACCTATCTAAAAAATAATTAAAACACATTAAAACTATTTGGTTTATCTCATGATTCTCAAAATGAATTTCATTCTATCCACTAATTACGAAATTAATGTTTACCCAGGAAAACGAGTTGTTCAAAAACCAAAGTCGTTACAACGTTCCCACTTTGAGATAGCTCATCTACATCCTATGTGAATTTATCCAGAGATGGTATTAAACATAAAAATCCAAGTTCAATTAAACTAGTCTATTCCAATTATTATTTAGGTCCAATTATTATTATGGAACTCTCCACCATTAGAATTAGCTACCAGATCACTTATCGACCCAAAAATAAAATTTTCCAATAGTTACACTAACCATCTCTAAAAGTAAAAGTCCTCCCATAACATACCATTGTCCCATCATTGAATCCAGTGATCAAATGGAACCATGTAATACATTACTCCAATCAAATCTAGAATCTCACCATATTCTGATTAGTACTCATGTCATGCATGACACCCCTGAGTTCTGCGTCTAATTAGATGTCTAAAGATCATACATCACATCTGATTCTCAAAAGTAATGAAGCGTAATATATATACCTATATATATATCTAACTATATATACCTACATATACATATACATACATATATATATATATATATATATTCATTTTTATCAAAGTTTGTATTCCAACAAACTTCATACAATCCATGCATCTTAACTAATCCCCACAATAATTCGTGATGCCTATGCTTTTAATAAAAGCCTCACATCATAACCGATGACCACTTCTTGACAATCACCTTGTTAATTCAGCTATCACATGTGAACCTGATGCACCAAAAATTTCCAAGACAAATAGAAAAGGTTTATTACCACATTCACGTCGTACCTATAATAGTATACACTTGGCTAAAATCCCAACAATAAAAGGTCTGAAATCACTGTGAATCTACACCATCTACCATCCACTGACCCCACTGATGGGTTTCTCTATCCCTACCCTAACCTGTGTGGTAGAAAAATCAAATAAAATAGCTCATGATACCACTCTTGGTCCAACCCCAGATACCAAAGACCGAGTTGGTCCCTGGATCCTACATTTTTTATATGGCTTCCTATAGAACATATCCAGGTTCCCCATTAGACCACATGTTAAAAAATATTATATATCTCTCTCAAACTGAGTAAAAACTTTCCCCAAGTACCCATACTATAAGAAAACCATTCAATAACCTCTCCTCAGTGGTATAAAAATGTCTCTATCCTCACTTCCCTTCTGACTCCTCACAGTCTCACATATTACATCCTATGGAATCACCACTATGATGACTTAACTCCATTACCTAATACAATGAGGCTACTCTAAAGATATTTACATGATCCATGATGGAATTCCATAATCAATCCTCCAAATGCCTCACCCTAATGATGTCATTTTCCAACATAGAAGTCACAATTCAGGACTAGTCTTTCAAACTTGTCCGATAATCCAAAAATGAATGTATCTTCATTTGGTAGGTTCCTGAAATAATTGGATATATCCACCCTAAAAATATCTAGGAAGAAATAATAGAAGAACCTTAATAGAAAATCCTTCCATGTAAGTCCCTCATGTCTACATTACTATACCTTCGTGAATAAATAGAATGTTTTTGGTCTATTTAGAATAAACATAGTCAAATTGAACCTCTATCCTAGGGGTGTCTCAAGATGAATGAATTTTTTTCATAGAATTTATCCAATTTTTAATTTCTTACTGTCCACCCTATGCCTCAAATAATGGTGGGTGTTGAGACTAGAACTCACAAGACAAATAATCCATTAACAAGTCAGCTCTCAAGGATCCCCTATCAATAGTGTCTATGACATGTACCAGGATATCCCTTATATACTCATCTATCCATGGCCCAAACTCTTCTATCTTCTATGGACCCTCAGCTTAAATTCCATCCTATAGATATAGCTCATGATCATCCTGACCATCAGGGGAATCATCTCAATCCAGTGGGGACTCATCCTGTACACACAATAACTGCACCATGTCTCTTCCATCTGGACACTCCAACCAAATATTTCTAGATGGAATGACACTAATGAATATAAAACAAGGTAAAAAAATCCATAAAAGTTATATATATCACAAATAGGAGGCACTAGTCACCACACATACACTCCCATACCATAACAATGTTAGATTACATCCAACCTCATGGCCCATTCCCTTCCCATATAATATTCAAGTATCACATATACTCTAGCCTCATATCCTATTCTTACACATAATATATTCAGGAATAATATATCTTGTAGATAAGACATCATTAATCTATAGTTTTTTTTGTATAATTCCACCCATAGGCTATACCAAAAACACTGAAAACTTTTTTGTAGAAATTTTAAACAACTCACCCACTTTTATTACACATGAAAACCATTAAAAGAGTAATTAACACACACAGACACACACACATATATATATATTATAATTTTATATAATCATATATCTACCTCATCAAGAAACACATGCCTAGGCTGGAATAGTTGAATTCCAAAAAGGATTCTCTATAAGAAATATTTTTTTAGTTTTTGTTGACAATTTAGACACCAAAACCCCAATTAGTGCATTTGAGGATCCCAATGATAATCATAAGAATATATCCATACCATATGAGGCAATATTCCTAACATAATTCATAAAAACTCCACCCATTACATATTAGGATAATGTAAAAAAAATTCAAAATCCAATAACATCACACAAAGTTAAACAATCAAAGTGGAAATTAATAAACTGTAAAATCACAAATCATAACATCAATTTCCCACCCCTAGAAACATGTTCTGTTTCCTGTGAATGGGTATTTTGGCATCCAAACACAATCTATTTACCCAGTTCAAATTATAACCTAGTCTCTGGTATTCCATAACCCAAATAGTTTGTACAAATGGAAAAGAAACTCATTTGATACAATTTTTGGGATATAGACATTGTTTTATACTTTATCTAGGCTCCAATATGGTGGCTAGTAGACCTTAGCCATGACTCCCTAAACCCCAATGGTTTTCGAATAGCAGTGAGGGTCTGATTAGTTGTTAATAGGGAGACAATACCCTCTAGTGATTATAATAATAATGGTTTATATATATAACTGTAGATGCCGAAAAAGTCTGTAACTCCCGGAGGAAGTTTCAAAGTGACGAAGCGAAGTCATATTCGGAGTCAGAGGCCCGATCTAGAGGACCGGGAAGTGGTGCACAAAATAAAGGAGGATCTGCACAAAATAATTATGTGTGCGTGAAGCATCCTCAGGATTCACGTAATTGAGCCGATGAGGCGCGCAATATTTCCGCGCCCCGGTTCCGCGAGACGAGATTTTGCGCGCCGACGGCTCCCGGCACAGAAGATTGCGCGCGCCGCCTGGATTAAGCGCCGGTTGGGGCCTATAAATAGAAGTCGACCCCCGACGTTTTGGGGGTTGAGGAATTCAGATCTTCTCTCGGGTGCTCAATTCGACTCCCCCCGCGCGCAATATGACTTCAAGGTAATCTCTTTTTTCGCGCAACTTTGCCCCGGGGTTCACCTTTTCACACAACTCCACCGACTTAAGTGAATTTTCCCCCTCCTCCGGGTTCATTCCTTGCGTGCAATCCGTGTCCAGTGCATCCAATTCCCTTCCAAGCGCGCAATACCTTGCGCGCCATTCCCTCTCCGTGCGCAATTCCCTGGCTCCAATTGCGCGCCATCCTGGTGTTTTGCGCACAAACCTTCTCTTTGCACGCAAAACCTAGGACCCTTCACCTTGACGCCCCTTGGCTGCCTTTCCACACCGGCACCTGATGTCTCCCCTTCCGGGCATGCGCGCCATGCGTTGTTTTCCCATACGGCCTTCCAGGCTTGTGCGAAATAACCTCAAGGTCCCTTGGGTGGTGTTTCCCGTTGTGTTGCTTTGCCTTATGCTTCTCCTCATAGGTACACTAACGACTATTGCTTCTTCGCATGGCCATGCTAACGTGGACCCCCCAGTGGTTCACCCTACGACCCCCCTTCACTACGGCCTTGCCGATGCCTTCCCTCCCACAAGGGGTAGAGGGCGTTGGGCATGTAAGACCTAGGGGTGTGGAGCGAACCCACCTCGTCCAAGCTGTAGGATGTTAAACTGATAATCACCTCATCCTTAACACATGATGTTAAAATGTGGTCCGACCCCATGCTTCGCACGCAGGGCCCCCCCAGTTCGAACATTTTTTATGCCTCTCGTCTCCACGTGAATGGACTCTTCCTCACATGGAATGATATCCTCCTTTTCGGAGTGGCGTTTGTCCACGGGGGAAGGGCTGCCTCAGAGCGTAAGCCCCTAGCCTCTCTTACGGAAGGTTTCACCCGTGCATCTCCGTAGTTCCCCCCTACCAAGGCCAGTGGAGTCCCTTTCCAACTGTGCTTTGTCTCACCACGGGCCTCCACCCTGGAGTAAGCCCCAGCACCCAGGGCTGCTAACCACGCGTAAGCCCCTGTTTCCTCTTTGGTCCACTCAACGCGTAAGCCCCATTCTGCTTCTCACGAACGCACCCTTCGTGACGTGATCGTCTGGTCCCTGGTACCACTTGTTTCCCACACTAAGCATGACTCACGTGTGCGTAGAGCATGCATCGACCATGACATCCTCCTATGGACCGCCTTAGAGCATAATCCCCATGCCAGCGAACTACGTGGACTTTGATCCGTGCTAACTCATGGTACGTAGGAAGCATCCACAAGGTTCAAGACCACCACCCGGTTGTTCCGACCTCTCCACGTCGGTTCCCTATCCACCATGGGCCGCCTCAGAGCGTAAGCCCCAAATTCCTCGTCCTGCATGACGTTAAACTGTATTCCCTCGCCCTGCATGATGTTAAACTATATCTCGTCCCGCATGACGTTAAATTGTATCCCCCCTCTTGGGCCGTCTCAGGGAATAAGCCCCATGCCTCACTCCATCATCCATCCTGATCCTTACCCGGGCTGCCACATCCCGGTGAGATCATGCCACCCCACCCCACTCCATAGTATCCGGGAAGCTGCCCACGTGCTGACCCCAACATCGGTGTTCCCCAAAGGGGGTCCTTCAATCTGATCCACTCTCAGTGTTTCGATCAGTCTGGTCCGTCTCCGCAAGACGTTAAACTCGCGACATACCCCGTGTTAAACATGAGAAGATGAGGAAAACTTCAGATTGTACACATTCCCCGCGTTTGATGTGGGATGCCTCGGGCTTACGCGCCCTCAAGAAGACCCGTGATAAGGGTCAGAAGACATACATGCTGATCCCCATCGTCAAGACATGCCAACGACATCCCAACGTGACCTTTCTCCTCACAGAAGGTTGCTACCCCGACAAGATCCCTTGGAGTGTCTTGACAGAACAACGTAATTAACTGGCATCCATGCAGATATGGAATCGGGAATGAGCTTCACGAACCCATCTTAAATCTATGAGGGAGACCCGGATTAGGTGACAAGCTCCGAAGAAGAATCCACGGAAGGAAGAACCAACATCCCATCATCCCAGGTTCGATCAAGGAGCAGACGTCCCTGAATAAGGAACGGATGCCGCCTGCCTTTGGAAAGCGGTAATGCGGGGCTGAGAGCCGTGCGTCCTCCCATGCGTGATAGACATGCGTGCGCGCCCCAGCATAAAAGCGTCGGAAACAGAAAATGGTGAAACCGACGTGAATCTATTCTCCTCAATGTGGGGACAGGTAGCATTCCGGATGTCGGATGATCATCATGTCACCAGGTCTAGGTACCTATCACCGGGACGTGAAACCCGCCAGGGGTCGAGGCAGTCAGGATGTTGTGCACTCTGTTCCGCGACGTCGTCAGCGTGGATCCCTCTCGTCGACCACGGAATATTGAATGACGTTGTGCTATTGGTTGTCAATTTCTTTTCCTATTAGAACTAATGGGTTCACCTCCCTGTTTCCAGGAATTAGATCACTACATCCGGAGCTCGATCGCCACCTGCCCACCGGCGCAGGGGCAGGGGCAGTACTAACGCGGCAACCTTGCATGGTCCCGTCGTTTCCACAGTCGTTCCGGCTCCGATTGCTGCGACTTGGTTCGTAGGTACGACGAGAAAGGGATCATCCCTACTAGGGGCCTGGCCCGTTTGGATCTAGAGGTGGTTTCGCCCCACTATCGTCGCCACCCTTGAGGGCCGCGCAGAGAGCCGCCACTCCCCACTCCGACGTTCAACCGTTTCGGGAGCCTATCCCCGGAGCACATTGACACATCCCTCCCCTATGCCAATGAGGTGGGGAATGTCTGGGTCCACCCGATCGGAGACCCGTCCCAGGGGTTAACGGCATGAACCCCTGTCAGGCTGTGTCGACGTCATTGCCCAGCTCCCCGGGCTGAGGACCATACAATCTCTATGCTCGCACCACCGGATCCAACCCATCCGACCCAACGCCAGTGTCAGGCATGAGCGGAAGAGAATGCCCATCCTGGGGCACCAATCTCAGAAGCCACTGTGGCCCGAGCCACTACTGACGCCTCCTACCAGATCCCCGCACACGTTGAGCAGGGGCAACCACTTGCCCAACAGGGATCGAAACCTCGACCGCCCTGCAGGCAAGTTGGGTCGAATCTCCCGGTCACGGGCACTGGTAATGGCCACCGCGGAACAATTCGTGGTAGTGCCACCCATCATGAAGGCTCAATCCGTGCCACTGACCTGGAAAGCCGAAGGGTTCTCCGCGACGGCTATGCTCTGGGCATGACTCTTTCCAGCACCCACTACATTGGGTATGAGGTCACTCCCCCTACTGCCGGCCGCGAGTATGGAGCCGTTGTGTATCCAGTCGCTCACTCACATAGAGGTCCTCCCCATGTCCCTTTCGACATCTGTCCCAGTGCTTCTCGCACCCCGACCTTCAGTCCCCTCTGCCCTAGTTCTCTTGCGGCCAGGGGAATCCTTGACGGAAATCATCCTTACCCTGAGGATCCACCCAGGGGCAGGAAGGCTAGGCGTCGTCGCCGTAAGTGGAATGTTAGGGGAGTCCGGACGGAAATTAGACCAGTCTGTTTCTCGGATTCTGAGGCGGAGTACGACTCGGCGATGGAACCTTCCCCCCAACCATTCGAGTTGAGGGCAGGGATGGGGACACGGCGCGTCAATATCGTACTCCCCGAATGCGAGATCCGTATGATTCCCTCATCCCTCCGAAGGTATATCCAGGAGGACGAGGACTTGGCATACCCCTAGGGGTCAAACCCGCAGTTGCCACTGGCCTCCCCGGAAGCACCTTCCTCCCTTGTCAGGGAGGGTGGGGATCTTTTCTGGGGACCGACGAAAGAGTCGTAAGATGACACACCCTCAGCGAGCACTGACGCTATGACATGAGGCCCATTCGCTGGCCCATCCTATCGTGATGTGGTAGCCAGGGCCCTGAAGCCCTTGGAGAAAGACTCAGGGACCGACGATTCCCCACCGGCCAGCTCACCGGCCCAGCGGCCTGCCTCAGTGCCATTTCCAGTTCCCCGACCATCCTCAGTGAACGAGCAGAGGTAGAAAGGTCCAGACCCCGAATTGGAGTCATGGAGCTTCTGGACCGTTCTTGCAGCAGGCCACTTCCCCGAGAAGTTTTGGCCGGTCGTAGAACCGGATTTTGATGTGCCAGAGGCACTCACCCTGGGAGAGTCTGAATGCTTCTGCCAGACTGTTCGAGTGACTCACTCCCACCATCACCATCAGATAGAGACTTATCCCGGGAGCCAAGCGCATCTTGAGGATATCGGTGAGCAGTGCCGTCGGGTCGACCTAGTAGCTCTCCCTGCGGTTCGGCACCCCGAGTCATTAAGCCACCACGGGGCCCTCCAGCAACAATGCGTCCAGAGTTTTCAAGTACTCTACAAAGTTATTGAGGAAGCCACCCCCACATGCACATCAATGGATGGGGGCAGTACGTTGCTCTTATTTTTTGTGCAACTCGCCGACAACCCAATTCATTGGGCGGCCCTGAGGGAATGTCGCCAAAGGCAGTGGTGGTCAACATGGATGACCTTTCAGATGAAGGAAACAGTGTGGAGCTCCTCGATGGGGACTCACCCCCTAAGGACTAGCCGCCACTGGACCCGTCTGGGAGGATCACTCACCACTAGAAGAGCCTCCTAGGTCTCCCCACGCCCACTGAGGCACTGACACTAAGCCGAAACATCGGCAAGGGTAAAGAGCCCGTCGGGTCTGTCAAGCCCGCCGACCCATCTGCCTCGGTGCATAATGCAGAGGAAGATCCCGTGAAGGCCACGCTACGCCAACTGCTTGCTGAGAAAAAGAGGCTGGTTGATGAGATCATGGATGAACACATTGCAAAGAGGCGACCTGACTATGGTAATCCCAGGTCAGGACAGCAGGGGCAGGAGCACCTACCCCTTGTCGAGATTCTCCCGGGCAACTGCAACCATGTCCTGTTCGCCGATAGGGGAGAGGCCGGCACCCATGGAATGAGGGCATGAAACATCTCGCCGAACCCTCCCGAGCGGCGGAATCACGTGGGGGACTATGCTCGGTTTCCTTCCGCTGCACCGAGAGTCGCTCCGCCAGCCGCCCCGGGAGCTGCTGAGCTTGAATACTAGATTAGAGAGCCCGACAATGCGCTTGTGGTTAGAGATCCTCATCAGGATAGGAATATGAATCCGGATGATCTGATGGAAGTACTCATCCCCCACTTGGAGGAACTGGAAACTCGGCATGTGGAAATCCCACCGGATGGAAAGCCATACCCAGCATGGGTGGATGATATGCCGGCCCCTCCGGGATTTGGGAACCCCACTTTCGCTCCCTTTAACGGGACTAGAGACCCGCCACAACACTTGGACCACTTCAACTCGAGGTGCGGGCCTATGTTAGGGACTCCGGCGTACTAGGAGGCTGCCAAGCTCCGTTGCTTCGTTCAGACACTGGAAGGACCATCATTCGTCTGGTACAGCCAGCTCCCTGTTGGATCTGTGACGAGCTGGGAGGACCTTCGCCGGCAATTCCTCTACCAGTTTAGTTCCACAACCCGGAAGATGAAAATTACTGACCTCTTCAGGTGCAAACAAAGGCCCGGCGAGCGAGTCGTGGACTTCGTCGCCCGGTGGAAGGGGCTCACGTACTCCCTTGACATGCCTTTGACTCAGGAGAAATTACTGACGATGTGTGTAGGGAACATCAAGGCATAGCAGGTTCCTTCTCTGATCACTCAGAATTACCCTGGGGGGTTCTGGGATTTCTCGGACAAGGCTCAATGCCTTGAAGAAGCCCTTCGACAGGCCAGTCAGGCACGCCCGCTGCCTCCTGTAATCCCTGTAAGGAGAGCCGCCAGGGCCGAGCCCACTGCTATAGCCCAGATAGAGGCCCCCAGACAGCTGGAGCTGCTGCCAGTAAGGCCATCTTAGCAGGCTCATAGGGTTCCACCCCCACGGGCACATCCTCCATTCCAGCAGTGAGCGCCTCAAAATCGGTAGGCGCCTCCACGTAACGTGCCACCGCCACCCAGGTGAGATAATCTGGCTCCGCCTCCTCGGCCTGCTCCTCCATCCCCTGGTCATGGTCAGCCCCCAAGATCCCCCTTTTCAGATAGAAAGAATCGGACTTACTCGTTTGGCGAGGCCCAGGTCCCCGGTTATTTCAGTAGGGCCTTGGAGCAGAGGATCGTGCAGCTGCCTGAGTGTCGGAAGCCAGAAGAGGAGTGTCTCACTGATCACCCTAACAACTGCCCTTATCACCAGATCCTGGGACACACCATCCAGCGATGCTATGTGTTCAAGGACTGACTCCACGACCAGATTGACAACCATATAGTCAGGTTGGGCCCAGCCCTAGAACAGGTGGCAGGTGTCTTCATGAGATCAGATGGTAGCAGTGATAACAGGGATGAGTGGGAACAGGTTTCCGACTGTGGGTCCCGGAAGTATAATGACTGGATGGCCCACAGGACGGTCGCTCGTGCCCATGGCATCATCCGTTCCCGCCTGAGTCAGCCAAAGCCCTCGGAGTCTGCAAGCGCCAGTTTGACATCATCGTCCCAGCCTACCTCTGCACAGAAGATCAAGCGACAGCGCAAGAAGAAAGAACGCGCCATGCTAGTGCCGTCATCTTCCCGCATGCTTGGTAATTTCATGCCCCCAGGAATTGGGATCCCTCCGAGACCCCTTTCGGTAGTGGATGACTCCTCGAGTGAAAGCCAGGGGTACGCTTCGGTTAACACTGTAGAGTTGGTAAATCCCTTTTTGGATCCCAACGATGAGGAACTCCAGGTGGACTCCCCCAATGTCCCCAGCTATCGCCAATGTTGGCGAAGCCGTGGGTATGTGAATCGCCGGGGCACGGCAGTCGTCACCTCCAGTCAGGCCGTGCATGCTACTGAGACCAGGAAGCAGGCCCGGTATAGAGAGCAGCACACGTTTCTCCCTCACCTGGTGTCAAAAAGTTCGCCTCCACAACTGTTTGTGTTGCTAGATCAGGCAGGACCACCTCGTCCGTGTCGCAGCCAGCCCTGCCCTGCCGCCGGCCGGCTACACCCTTCCGTTCCTAATGCGGAAGCCTCCTCCCGGGCTTTGACTAGTGAACGGCGAGACGTGCCTAGTACCAGTCAGTCACCAGTCCCGCCGGCGGGACCTGTCATGCCTCCGATCGCAGAGCGGCCTCCTGTAAGTAGAAGCTCGCGTTTGGCTCGAAAGTATGATGTTCTGAAGCACCTGGCCGACATTCCGGCAAGGATTTCTATCCTTGAGGCCCTTCTCCTATCGTCTGAAATGCATGAGGCGCTCGCTGAAGCTCTAAGGAGCCCCCTCTAGTTTGAAACGAAGGTACCGGCCGTAGAAGCCTTCCACACCGAGGTGATTGAGGATGTCGAATGTCATGCGGTTATCTCATTTTTCGGTGAAGATGAAGACCTTCCCATACAGGGGAACATCCGCCCACTATACCTCACTGGCCAGTTCAATGGCGTGGAAGTCTGTCGCTGTCTTGTCGACACGGGTTCCAGGATTAACCTGATCCCAACTTAGACACTATGGAAACTGGGGTTGTCTGAGGATGATTTAACTCCCTCCGACCACAGGATCTATGGGTATGACAGGACCGAGCAAACCCCACTCAGCAAGATTTGTCTGAAGACCCAGTTCGACGGCCTAATTGCCAATACCAAATTCATGGTTGTCTCTCAGGACACCACCTACAATGCGTTAATGGATAGGTCGTGGCTCCACCTTCACGCATCAGTTCCCTCATCATACCATCAGTGCCTCAAATACTTTCTTAAGGGTCGACTAGGAATGCTCCAAGGAGATGTTTCTCCGTTTTCCTCTGGTAAGGCCCGTTACCTAGACGCTGACTATTACAAGAGCAAGGAAAAGCAGATCCTGGCAGGTGAGGTCGAGCCCGCCGCTGTCACGAGTGATCCCTGGGCAGGTTTGGATGACACATATGTCTTCCCAATCCATCGGTTGGAGGCCACAACCCCCGATATGGGAGAGTGCTTTGTTGTCTCGCATACCGGAGGAAGGTATATTTCCAGGTCTAAGCGACGACGAGAAATCACCTTGTACTCTTTCACCAACCAGGATCAGGTGATCCACGAGCCTCCTACCCCTATACAATATCGGGACGTTGGGCTCATGGCGACGACAGTGCGTCATACGTGTCTGTTTCGCCGGGTCGGAATTGACCGGCTCAAGACAATGCGTCACTACTGCTTTGATGTCGTAAAGCATGGCCCCTTGGGCCGAAGGCCAGATGGGATTGGATCAACTGCCTTCTTCGCCATGGTCTCCGCGATGCATGGGTCTCCCGTCATGATGACCTCCGCCACCCAAGCCAGCGCCAGCTCCCCATAAGGGTCTGGCAGCCCTAAAATGGCTCCCCCCATGGATGAACCTTCCACAAGCGGAGATGAGGACATGAAAGACGCTCCTCCTGCCTTTGAGGAGGGCGTCTCCACCCCGGTCGACGAGTTAGTGCAGGTGAACCTCGGTAGCGAGGGGGACCTGAGACCCACATTGGTCAGCACCGCTATGCCCCACGAGGAACGAAAACAGTACATAGACTTCCTCAGATAGCACCGTGATGTGTTTTCATGGAGTTATGACGAGATGCCGGGACTAGATCCCCAGGTAGCCATCCACCGCCTTGGCCTCCTAGAAAACCATCGCGGGGTTCAAGCAGCCTCCCAGAAAGATGTACCCCTCTCACGGTGCCGTGGTTGAGGCCGAAGTTGATAAGCTCATCAAGGCCAACTTCATCAAGGAAGTCCAGTACCCCAGGTGGCTAGCCAAAATTGTGCCAGTCAGGAAAAAGAACATGCAGATCAGGGTCTACATCGAATTCCGTGATCTCAATCACCACTATCCAAAGGATGACTTTACCCTTCCCGTGACGGAGCTGTTGATCGATGAAACGGCCGGGTTGTAAGACCTCTCCTTCATGGATGGGTACTCCGGGTACAACCAGATCTTGATGGCCCCAGAGGATGAAGAGTTCACTACCTTCAGATCCCCCCAGGGTACTTTCTGCTACCGGGTTTTGCCCTTCGGCCTGATGAATGCAGGTTCCACCTATCAACGGGCCATGCACCGCATATTCAAGACGATTCTTGGGATGCTGGTGGAGTGTTACGTGGATGATCTGGTGGTTAAATCTCGTCAACGCCAGGACCATCTCAAAGACCTTGAGAAAGAGTTCGGCTTCCTCCGTTCTCGCCACCTGAAGATGAACCCGTTGATGTGTTCCTTCGGGGTCACCTCCAGAAAGTTTCTTGGCTTCGATGTTAGGTATCAAGGCATCGAGATCGACCCAGAAAAGATCAATCCCATCAGTCAGATGCCTCCCCCGAGTAATATTCGGGAGATTCGAGGCCTCCAAGTCCAATTAGCCTATATACGCCGATTCATTGCGAATCTGGCCGGCAAGTGTAAGCCTTTTTCCCGAATCATGAAGAAGGGCACCGCCTACGAATGGGACGAAGGGTGTCATATTTCTTTTGAGGAAATAAAGTAGTATTTGCTTCACCCTCCGGTCTTGATGCCACCCATTTCCGAAAAGCTGGTGGTCCTTTACGTGACAGCCCTAGAGCGATCCCTCGGTGCACTTCTCGCCCAGAAGAACAACGCGGGAACAGAGAATAGCCTCTACTACCTCAGCTGCATGCTCCTCGATGCAGAAATTAAATATTCCCCCATCGAGAAGAGCTGCCTGGCGCTCGTATTTTCCATGTAGAAATTGTGGCACTACTTGCAGCACCACGAGGTACAGCTGGTCTCCTGGGTAGAGCCGTTGAAATATATCCTAAACCGACCTATGTTGACCGGCCGATTGACATGCTGGTCGGTGATTCTCCAACAGTTCAACATTAGGTTCATACCTCAGAAGGTTATCAAAGGACATGCGTTGGCAGACTTCTTAGATACCCACCCAACCTCTGTGGACCAGCCACTAGATCTAGGCTTTACGGATGAGGCAATCCTCTCAGTCGATCACGCCATCCCATGCTGGCAGATGCACTTTGACGGTGCCTCCTGAAGCCCTACCGGTAGAAGGCTGAACGATACTAGGCTTAACAGAGTGGGCCTGGGTATCGTCTTCATCACCCCGGAGAAAGTTGTTCTGCCATATTCATTCCTGTTGTCAGAAGGCGGCACCAACAATGAGGCAGAGTATCATGCCCTCATCACTGGCCTCGAGTTGGCTCTGGAGGTTAACGTACCACATCTCTATGTAAAAGGGGACTCTGATCTAGTCATCAAGAAGGTCAATGGTGACTATGATGATAGGAAGCCAGAGCTCGTGCCATTGCTGGAGTGAACCCTCCGTCTAATGGCTAAGTTCCCCTCCTGGCCAGAGGTTGTTCACATTCCCCGGTCGCAGAACAGTCGAGAAGATGCTTTGGCCAGCCTGGCCGAATCACTCGCGGAGCCTGAACAAGATGACCTAATCATCCGTGTGGCGCACTAGAGAGTCATTTCTCCTGTTATTCAAGAGGGCGATCGTGGCCCGCGAGTGGACCATCTCACCGCTGGTGCCCCTACGTCAGGACCCTCAGGGGCTTCGGGCATGGTGATCGAGACAGTTCCTGACTGGAGGACGCCCTTGGTTGAATATCTCCGGCATGATAATCTTCCGCTGGACCAAGTAGAGCGAGAATGAATCCGACGCTGCGCGCTTCAGTTCACCCTTTAAAGCGGTCCCATCTGTGAGAAGCTCCTTTACAGGCGCGAATTTGATGGTGTTATCCTCCGCTGTCTTCAAGGAGTCGAGATCCCACAGGTCATGCAAGAAGTGCATGATGGTTCTTGTGGCGCCCAACAGACCGGGTCGATGTTGTCCCACCAGATTCGGAGGCTGGGATACTTCTGGCCCTCCATGATCCATGACTGTATCGAGTATGCCAAGATGTGTCATGCGTGACAAGTTCATGCTATCTTTGTGCATTGGCCACCGAAGCCTCTCCATACCACCAAGTATTATTGGCCCTTTGTAGTCTGGGGGTTGGATGTCGTAGGGCGTTACCCGCCGGCGATGGCCCGCCAGTGCCGGTTCATCTTGACCGCTACGGATTTCTTCTCAAAGTGGGAAGAGGCAATCCCGCTCAGAGAAGTCAAGGCATGTTCTATCGCTGACATCGTGATATCCAATATCATCTACCGGTTTCGAGTACCTCATGTTATCCTCACGGATAACGGAACCAACTTTCGAGAAGCCGAGATGACGAAATTGTAGGCCAAGTACAACATTCGCTCTATCCACACCTCCCGCTATCATGCACAGGCGAATGGACAGATTGATGCATTTAACAAAACTCTCTCTAACATTCTGCAAAAAATGATTGATCAGAACAAGAAAAGTTGTCCAGACAAGCTCCCCAACTACCTCTGGGCCGATAGGACGACGACTTGTAACTCCACCCAGGTGACTCTGTATTCCCTAGTGTACGGAGCTGAGGCCGTCCTGCCCATGAAGATCCAGTTTCCCTCATTACGCATGGCGGTCTACGACCATCAAGCATCATATAGAGTTTCCGAAATCCTTCTAGCCAAATTGGAAGCGCTGGACGAAAGTAGACTTCGTGCTTTACATAACTTGGAAAGGCATCAGAGCAGGATGGCTCGAGCTTTTAATAAGAAGGTTCGCCTCTGCTCCTTCCTGCAAGGTGAACTGGTGCTGGCTCTCAGAGCGCCAATGATTCCCAGCAGGAAACCACCCAAGTTGGAGCCCATGTGGGAGGGGCCATTTATTGTCCATAAGGTCTATCCCAATGGCGTGTATTCCCTAGTGACTATGGATGGTGAGCGTGTAACTCCTCCAACCAACGCCAGGTTCCTCAAGTAGTACTTTTCTTAAGCCTTTTCTAGATCCAGAATGACCTTAAACTGTTGGTCCAGCATGACCTTAAACTGTATGGTCCTGCATGACCTTAAACTGCACCTGGTCCAGCATGACCTTAAACTGTATGGTCTTGCATGACCTTAAACTGCACCCGGTCCAGCATGACCTTAAACTGCATTTTTTCCTACATCTGGGATCCTATGTATGAGTTCTAAGACCTAAAACTAAGATCCGTATTTCGTCCAGCATGACGTTAAACTGCCTTTCCAGAACAACGTGCGGCTTGATTCTCATTCTAATGAGATACGTAGGAATGCCCAGACATTTCGTTTTGGTTACAGCCCCAGGAATTACCAAATTCCTTCTTTTTTAGGGTCCGAGTTCTACGACCTAAAACTAAGATCAGTATTTCATCCTACATGACGTTAAAATTTGTTTCTAAGAACTACCTCTAGATTGATTCCCATCCTTATGGGATACGTAGGAGCGTCCAAACCTTTCGTCTTTGGGTCCAGCTTGAGGTCCGCTATTGCGTCTGTCTTGACTTTGGGACCTTGACCACAGGATCGCGTGGCGTTGTATGGGATTATGTCCTCATTCACGTTGGGTTTGCAATAGCTGCACCATGCGCACCCTGTCCTCAAGATTAGCCCTCCTATGTCATGTTCCCCATTACATTAAAAGGAGCCATCTAGAACTACGTATGGCTTGATTCCCATCCTTATGGGATATGTAGGACCTCCTGAACACATAGATGTCTGGTCCAGCCCCACCTCTTAAGAGATCCCACGATCTCCCTGTTGCCTGGGTGTTTGGAATTAAGCCCCCCTCTTTTTCCTAGGGACCCACCGTCTTTTGGACGCTCTCATACTGAGCCCTTTGACCATTTCCGGTGGTCTGCTAATGTGTTCGGAGTACTCTGGTCTAGGACCGGGAGTGTCAGATTCGACTTAGAAAAGTTTTTTTCCACTTGTCAAGATTCGTGTTCCCCTTCATTCAGGCCCCGCCATCCTTCACACCCAGAGGGAACCCTAAGAATGGCCTGGATACCACGCCTAAGGGCTCTCCTACTGTCACGGGCCAATGCCCCAGAGGGGTTTGGGCGAAAAATTGATAAAAATCCCATGTTGCGAATATGGTCAACGGTTGATGCTCATTTTTCCCCTGCTTCTAGGATAACGCAACAGGATGCTGTGTTGCGAACATGGTCAGTAGTAATCCTCGTTCGTCACGCTGGTTTCCTTGGTACTTGAATGTTGGTGGCATGGTTCACACTGTGTTCCGCCCCCACTGTGTCAAGGTGGAATCCCAACACTCCTTGTACTACCCTCAGTACACCCCCACACATCAGACAGACCGAGCTGCGTAACGGTGTCTCTCGTGGCTCCCGCGATCTGAGTGCGAGAGTATGTGCTTGGGTTTCTTCTCTATAGGTTACGTGCAGCTTGACCCTCATCCCCATGGGGAACGAGGAGTCGCCCATACATTTCATTTCGGGCCCAGTATAGCTGGGAGCTAGCATCTTCTGCCCCTCCCTGATTGTTGAACCCTCGTAGGCTCCTTTGGCCCATGGCTCCTCTCGCAGAACCATGCATGGTGATGGTATGGGATTATGCCCTCACCCGCATTAGGTATGCTGTATCGCATCGCGCGTGTTCCTGGTGGTCCAAACCATATGACCTTAAACTGTGTTGCTGGTCCAAACTATATGACCTTAAACTGTGTTGCCGATCCAAACCTTAAGACCCTAAACTGTGTTGGAGGTCCAAATCATACGACCTTAAACTGTAGTTTCGGTCCAAACCATATGACCTTTAACTGTGTTACTGGTCCAAACCATATGACCTTAAACTGTGCTGTTGGTCCAAACCATATGACCTTAAACTGTGTTGTTGGTCCAAACCATATGACCATAAACTATGATGATATCATCCTGGCCACAGGATGAAAAATGGCTCCGCATTGTGATGACCTCCCCATGGGGGACATCACGCCAGGTATTGGTCGATTACCATGGCGATTGTCAATGCCCCCTATGTCTTGATTATTGTGGAGATGCCAGGAACATCTACCCTAGGCCAGTCGCCCCACAAAAGAAAAAGCATTTACCTTCAAGAACAAACAAGATATATCAAATGAAGCTTCTTTTGGTGCGAGGGCTAGACCCGCACGACTCCGTTGCGCAGGAACCCCATCGCGCTGTGCTGCCTTTTCAAGAACTACGTATGGCTTGATTCTCATCCTTATGAGATACGTATGAGCGCCTGGAAACATCGCCACAGGCCTAGCCTAACCTTTTCTAGTCTGAATTCTAAGACTTAAAACTAAGATCCTTTGCTTGGATTTCCACGACTCGGTCTCTCTTGTGGGATTGTATGGTGTGGTGCGAGATTATGTCCTCATTCATGTCGGGTTACTCGCCGTGTCGTGCCTATCCCCAGATGAGGTGTGTCCCCATCCCACACGACGTTAAACTGTATTTCATCCAGCATGACGTTAAACTGACTTTTCAGAACTATGTGTGGCTTGATTCTCATCCTAATGAGATAAGTAGGAACGCCCGGACATTTCGTCTTGGGTCCAGCCCCATGGATTATCAAACCACGTCCCTCCTTATTGTCATCCCCTCATCCTGACTTCGTGGGAAGTGGTGTAATCGTAACATCCACCCCGAAAAAGTTCGGGATGCCCCATGGTAGTAATGGGAAGCGATAGTTCTCTCGCCAGAGAGGTCCTGCCTGAAAATTGGGTTGACCCATGACCAGGTTGATACGTCCGCCTGATGCACCTATGCCACGGTGGCTCAATTTTGGGAGTGTTGGACCCTGTTCGAACAAACCACCACTCCACCTTCCACTCATTGCGTGCCCCTTTATTCGGATCCTCATTCTCTTTCATGTATGATGGGACCCCCTAACAGTATTGATGACAGACCTACGGTCCGCCTACTGTCCTGGGACAACGTTCCGGAGGGCTGGTCATGTTTGACGGGACTCCCTAACTGTATGGGTGATAGAATTTGGTCCGCCTTCTACCACAATATTGATGACAGACCTTTGTTCCGCCTATTGTAGAAACATGGATGATAGACCTATTGTCCGCCTGCTGTCCCGGGCCAATGTTCTGGGAAACTGACCGGCGATATTTGAGTTAGGTCCCGTGTTGCGAACATGGTCAGCGGTCAGCCCTCATTTATTGTCCCCACTCTAGGCCAACACTATATGGATGCTATGTTTCCATCACGGTTAACAGTTATCCTCCATCATCGCGCCCTACATTGTTCCGAATTCGGGTAGCGTGATTCACCTTTTCTTTCCATCTCTCTAAGTTCAGATGGATTTCAATGCCCCGGCATTTCCCAGATCATATGTCAGAGCACATTGGGAAGGTGATATATCAATCAGTCTGAGGTATTCTCCTCAGAAATCCAGTCCCAATTTCAAATGCCTGAGGCTTGGTCAATTCCCTGTAGTTGGACGAGATGATGACCCGAGTATCCTTTGCTTCTCGCGTTGGGTGTGACCCACAAGAGCTTAGTGATGGGTTGTTAGTCATTTCAGAATTATGGTTGATCATATTAAACCAAGATAAATGGATTTGGCCCTGTATTGGATTGAGATGGTGAGCAGTACAAGCAAGAGGTTCATGAGTTGGAAAAAACAAATCCCTTAAGGATCGGCGCGTTGAATCAACCTTTCCAGCGCTGCTACCCTTTGGCTGGTGGCCTCCAGGACTGCTTCCCGCTCCTTGAAGATTCTCTCCTCATCAGCCGCCATAGAGCGTAGCTCTCCAACCCTAGCTTGTGCCTGTGCCCGCTCAGTTCGAAGTCCAGTCATCTGGTGACTCGCCTCCATCAGTTGTTCCTATGCGTCAACCAACTGGGTCGTCAGTTGCTCCACAAGCTCAGAGCATGTTGCGATAAAGGCCTCCTTATCTTCCGCCTTCCCTTCGAGGTTCCGGACTTCCTACTCCGCCCTCAGAAACGTTTGGAAACTTGTCTATCCTTCCCGGCACTAGGCAACGTCAGTGCGCCTGCTGCTCTCGCGTATCTTCTCGGCCATGTAATCACGGACCGTCAGATGAAGGCACTAAGCACCGACCCCTCCGGCGCATAGGAAGCGCAGCCAGGTCTGGAGTGATCCCATCCGCCTCAGCCAATCCGACTGGGGATGTCTGAAAAAGTGCTGGATACACTTCCACCCTTTCCGCCGTGTCATCTGGCTCTCCTCAGCTGCCTCTGAGTCCGAGTCTTCTACCTCCTCAGGGTCAACAGGTCGGTATGTAGGGAAGGAAACCAACAGATCGGTAGCAGGATCTTCCCCATGGATGTCTTCATGAGTAATATTATCCTTAACGTCCGGGCGACCTTCCTCTCTCGCCCTAGCATCAACGGTGCCCTCGACAGCTTCCGACCCCGCCTCAGGAACAATGCCGCTGACGTCCACTATCCCCTGCTCACCAGTTACTAGGGTTGACTCAGTGCGGGGAGCATGTTCTGAATGAGGTGGTATGTCCGCCACTGGTCCGCTCACGGACGGCCTGGGCTCTACAGCCTAACGAACCTCCAGTGTTGAGATCACTGCGCAAGGCATACACTGATTAGTGGGGATCTTTTGATAACAGGCACCAGTAGTGAAGCATGAGACCTACAGGAATCTAGAGCATCGGTCTCCAGTGTTCCGGCCGCTGTAGGAGCCGCCGTATGAGGAGACCCCTCTGTGCTTGTTAATTCAATGATGGGTGTCAGATCCCCATCATGTCCCACCGTTTCTTCTCCTCCATCCTCTGGTGGGGACGCCCGTCCAACGCTCAGTTTCTCCTAAGTGAGGCAAGGAAATGGGTTAGAAGTTGAAAAAGAGAATGGATGAATAAGGAAAATGAATGAAGATAGAGACAGACCTTGAGTATCTCAGTTATGTCGAGACCAGACCAGACAATCTCGCCACTCTCTCGGAGACTCCCTTGGTGGGTTGCCCCTTGTGACCCCTCATCTTCGGGTTCTCCTTCTTCGTCGTCTTCTCCTTCACCTTCGTCTTCTCCGGTCTCCTCCTCCCCCTCCGACTCCTCGTCACTGTCGCCTTCTCCCGGCGACATTGCTTCCGGATCATGCTCCTGGCCGAGCATCACTTTCACTCAGAAATGTGGCTCTACACGTTGACCCCTTTGGCGTGCGTATGTGTCCATGGTCGTCAAAAGAGCATGTCGCCGATGGAATTTCACCCGGTTGGTAATTAGATTGAGCCCGAGCTCTGGCAGTTGGATCCTGTTTTGCATTATCTTCTGCTAGATGGATTCAATGCTCAGCGATTGTCGCAGGGTCATCCAATCTGACCACAGTGCCGGGAGAATTGCATCTTGGGAAGGTTCGAGCATGTATTTTATCTGCTTTCGAGGTAGTTCCCTGGCCGCCTCATGTGACCCCCTACGGGTGACGAGGACACGGCGATGCTGCATGATGTTCCTGCTGCTGAAGTCCCGGCCTGTGCAAGCCTCGCTACCTGACGCACCCTTAGTTCCCCTCTTCCGGCATCCCCTTGCCTTCTCCCCTATCGCCTGGTTTCCGTGTGAGTAACCTCAAGTTGCCGGACTCCCTTGCGTAAAAGCCCCTCATGGTACGCGACGGTCCAGTGTTCGGCATATTCGGTTGCTAAGACAGCATCAACCCCGGTGGGAGGAAGAGTAATGACTTCGCCAGAGCCGAAGGTGGTGAACATCAACCACATCTGGCACAAGATGCAGGGATTCTTCTCCTGCCAGACAGCCGTGAATAACTTCTTCGACATTCGTTGGAGGCACCCAAAAACCTGGCCAATCAGGATGGCATGTAAGGCTCGCAGATCACCTTCTCGTCGATCCGAGCCACGAGCACCCCACCCAGAATTCTCTGGAAATATTCCTGTTGTTTCAGAGAGCCTTTCCCATTGTCCACTATTTGGACGACTGGGGTGGGGAATGGGCTGAAGTTGAAGTTGGCATGGTTTCCAATGCGGATTCTCACGCCCTCCTCATTTAGCGTCATCAGCGCCACCCCTGCGATGTTTAGCAAGGATGGTCGCAGACCATTTGCCGGAGGACGAACGTTGTTTGGGAAAGTGTACCCGCCGATATGAGCCACCACCCAGCCGTGGAAAATCTGTAAGGGGCCACATACTCTCTGAGGTGACCCCCCTCTTGAGATGCATCCCAGGATGGCATACAGCTTGGCCAGTACGGGGATACCCAAGTTGAACCGTTTGTTGGCGGCCATGGTGCCCACCATCACCAGTGTTGCTGGATGGACACCCATCCTCGCATCCCGCACCGGCAGGAGCCACCCGCTCAGGAAGGTGGCAAGGAACCCGGCATACCAGAAATTTGGGTCCCGGGCCTCGATGACGCGACATCCCCATGATTGGTATTACCCCGCCTCCAGGGTCCTTCAGTATGACCCTTCCCTGCTCCTCTATGCGGTGGTTGGGCACTGTTTACCCCGGCCATGCATCTTGACGGCTGGATCCTTCTCAAGGAACAGGCTGAACCATCCCTTGTAGGCGATGTCCTTCAAGAAGTCCTTGACCCCCAGCCTCTCTTTGGCTAGCTCCAGCAGGTGCCACGTCAGAATGGGCGTCCGTGACCTATCTTCCCAGGTGTTCTTTGGTGGAACAAACTCGTCGTATTGGTAGACCTCTAGTGGGATACCCCCGATGCAGTGAACTTCCCAGTGATTGATGCAGACTTCCCCATGATGAAGGTGGAATGTGTTGGTGTCAGGAGACCACCGGGTGAATAGCTCCGGCCCGAGTTCAGGTTGATGGTGGAAGTGGAACTGCGATGTCCATACGACCTCGAACAGGGCGATATACCGCAGTTCATCCCCGAACTGGTCACAGGCATGGAGAACCCAGAACACCCAGGCCCATTCGCTGGTGAAGTTGCCCCAGGACCACAGGTCCCAATCCTTAAGCCAGACCTTCGTGTCATCCGTGATGCTCTGACGGAACGTGCTCGCGTAGAGGGCCGGAGAATTCTCTGCGACAGGCTCGTCCCCAGTAATGGTCCTAGTCCTCGGGTTCAGAACATCTACATCCATATATCTAGTTTCCCTGGCAGGATTGCCATTGTTGGTAACATTTTAGCGAGGAAGCTCATCCTCCCAAGTCACCCATGACCGCGGCGTGTCCACCTCGAAGCCCGGCAGGGGCACCTCCTTTAGGATGCCAAAGTTCCAGAGTGGGAGGTTTTCAGACAGCAAATACGTCTTCTGGGCTGGGGTCAGCAGATTGAACAAGGTTAGAGTGTTGGAAACGATCACCTTGGCGCCATAAACCTCCTCGTTCGCCGCCATTTCTATCCTACGAGCAGCGGATTCCCCCTCATCAACTCGGTTTGCGGCCATCTCGAATTTTTCAGGAGTTGCACGAAATTAGGATGCAGTGCGCGGAATCAGAGAGTGATGCGCGAAATCTATAAGAGTTTTTCAAAATCCTAGCGATGGGCATGCAATCGGCATGCTAGGCGCGAAATACCCCGAGCATGCGTGAAAAGACGGCCAAAATTCGGATGGGATTCCGTGCTGCTAGAGCGTTTTTACGCGCAGCCGCTAGAGCAATTTCACGCACGAGAGCGATTATCTTGTCGTGCGGAAAAGCTTTGGTACGGATTCGCAACCCCATGCCCCTTTTTATAGGCGAGGCTAGGGTTCCACGCTGCGTGGAAGAGTAAATTCCATGCGGATCCGTCATTTTGCGTGCCAAGTCGGTGGTTTGCGCGCTACGCGCCCGGGAGGGGCCCTACTTCGGCGTTTCCCTTGGAATCCAATTGTTGAAACCTCTCGCCGATCCAATTCCAATGGGGGGAATTTTTAGATGCTGAAAAAGTTCTTAACTCCCGGAGGAAGTTTCTATGTGACGAAGAGAAGTCATATTCGGAGTCAGAGGCCTGATCCGGAGTCCCGGGAAGTGGTGCGTGAAATAAAGGAGGATCCGTGTGAAATAATGTTGTGCGTGCGAAGTATCCCCAAGATTCGCGTAATCGAGCCCATGAGGCACGCAATATTTGCGCGCCCCGGTTCCGCGCGGTGAGATTTTGCGTGCCGACGGCTCCCAGCGCGGAAGATTGCGCGCACCGCCTGGATTCCGCGCCAGCTGGGGCCTAAAAATAGAAGGTGACCCCCGACAGTTTGGGGGTAGAGGAATTCGGATCTCCTCTCGGGCGTGCAATTCGACTCCCCCCATGCGCAATATGACTTCCAGGTAATCTCTTTTTTCGCGCAACATTTCCCCGGGGTTTGCCTTTGCGTGCAACTCCACCAGCTTATGTGAATTTTCCCCCTCCTATGGGTTCCTTCCTTGCGCGCAATCTGTGTCCAGTGCGCACAATTACCTTCTGGGCACGCAATACCCTGCGCGTGATTCCCTCTACACGCACAATTCCCTGGATCCAATTGCACACCATCCTGGTGTTTTGCGCGCAAACCTTCTCTTTGCCCGCAAAACCCAGGACCCTTCACCTTGACGCCCCTTGGATGCCTTTCCATGTCGGCACCTGATGTCTACCCTTTCGGGCATATGCGCAATGCGTTGTTTTCCCGTACGGCCTTCCATGCTTGTGTGAAGTAACCTTAAGGTCCCTTGGGTGGTGTTTCCCATTGCGTTTCTTTTCCTTATGCTTCTCCTCATAGGCATGCTAACGACTATTGCTTCTTCCCATAGCCACGCAAACGTGGACCCCCAGTGGTTTGGCCTGTGGCCCCCCTTCACTATGGCCTTGCTGATGCCTTCCCTCCCACTAGGGGTAGAGGGCGTTGGGCATATAAGCCCTAGGGGTGTGGAGCGAACCCACATCGTCCAAGCTGCAGGACGTTAAACTGCTAAGCACCTCGTCTTTAACGCATGACGTTAAACTGTGGTCCGACCCCGTGCTTCGCACTTAGGGTCCCCCCAGCTCGGACATTTTTTACGCCTCTCGTCGTCATGAGAATGGAATCTTCCTCGCATGGAATGAGATCCTCCTTGTCAGAGTGGCGTTTGTCCACGGGGGAAGGGCTGCCTCAAAGCGTAAGCCCTTAGCCTCTCTTACGGAAGGTTGCACCCATGATTATCTGTACATCCCCCCTACCAAGGCCAGTGGAGTCCCTTTCCCACTGTGCTTTTTCACACCACAGGCCTCCACCCTGGAGTAAGCCCCAGCACCCAGGGCCGCTAACCATGCGTCAGCCACTGTTTCCTCTTTGGTCCGCTCAACGCGTAAGCCTCATTCCACTTCTCACGGACGCACCCTTCACGACGTGATCATCTGGTCCATGCTACCTCTTGTTTCCCACACCGAGCATGACTCACGTGGGCTTAGAGCGCGCCTCGACCATGACATCCTTCTATGGGCCGCCTCAGAGCTTAATATCCATTCCAGCGAACTACGTGGACATTGATCTGTGCTAATGCATAGTACGTAGGAAGCCTCCACGAGGTTCAAGCCCACCACCCGGTTGTTCTGAACTCTCCACGTCAGTTCCCTATCCACCATGGGCCTCTTTAGAGCGTAATCCCCATACCCACCATGGGCCACCTCAGAGCATAACCCCCATACCACCATGGGCCGCCTTAGAGCGTAAGCCCCAAATTCCTCATCCCGCATGATGTTAAACTGTATGCCCTCATCCTGCATGACGTTAAACTGTATCTCGTACCACATGACGTTAAACTATATACCCCCTCTTGGGCCATCTCAGGGCATAAGCCCCATGCCTCACTCCATCATCCATCCTGATCCTTACCCATGCCGCCACATCCCGGTGAGATCATGCCACTCCACCCCACTCCATAGTATCCGGGAAGCCGCCCACGTGCTGGCCCCAACATCGGTATTCCCCCTAGGGGGGTCCTTCAATCTGATCCACTCTCAGTGTTTCAATCAGTTTGGTCCGTCTCCGCAAGATGTTAAACTCGTGACATACCCTGTGATAAACATGGGAAGCTAAGGAAAACCTCAGACAGTATACATTCCCCGCATTTGATGTGGGATGCCTCGGGCTTCTACGCCCTCGAGAAGCCCCATGATAAGGGTCAGAAGACAGACATGCTAATCCCCAGCGTCAAGGCATCCCACTGAAATCCCAACGTGACCTTTCTCCTCACCGAAGGATGCTTCCCCAATAAGACCCCTTGGAGTGTCTTGATGGAAGCAGCGTAATTAACTGGCGTCCATGCAGATATGGAACCAGGAATGAGCTTCACGAACCCATCTTAAATCTATGAGGGAGACCCGGATTAGGTGATGAGATCCGAGGATGAATCCATGGAAGGAAGAACCAACATCCCTTCATCCCGGGTTTGATCAAGGACCAGACGTCCCTGAATAAGGAACGGATGCCGCCTGCCTTTGGAAAGCGGGAATTCGGGGCTGCGAGCCGCGCATCCTCCAATGCTTGATGGACATGCGCGCGAGCCCCAGCGTAAAAGCGTCGGAAACAATAATGTAATTGAATGAGGATCATGAAAGAATAAACAACCAAATAAACAATATATAAACATATTCAACTTAAATAGTAATAATAATTCCTAGGCATCATACCATTTGTATATAAATTAACATGGCATGAATGTCATAAAAAATAGATATGAAAGTTCTCATGAGGGTGGCTAAAGAAGTAAATAAATAAATAAATAAATATATATATAAACCCAAAATGAGGCTCATCATGATGTAGAGGAACCACTTGGTCCACCATTATCCTTCCCATGAAAAATCAGTACATCCCTGATCACTATGGTCCATCTACCACACCTGATCTCGTACCTTATCACAATACCATAAACTGTAGACATGCCTGAAGGGGACTGTATAGGGTATGAGTATAAACATAGTAGGCCATCACTGACCTATTCCTTTCTTATATCCAGAATTACACAGTGTATGCATAATTAATGAAATAGAAATAATCATAGATAATAACAATCTACTCGCTCCAATTGTAATAAGCAACCACAAATGATCATTTTAACTACTTCTTCCCCATTATATTACTCCTTTATAAACAGGAAAGTAAAGATATATTTGTATAAATTACATGTCTGTTAAGATGTATTTGTATTGGCGAGGACCTGTGGCTTAATGATCAGGTGTCCGCATATGGATATCATAACTAGAGAACCCTCAGGTTCCTCCCATAAATATATTAGGGGTAAAAAAACCATAATCCCCTACAAATTATAAATAATAACATCTCAATTACACTGGGATTTTTCAAATAGTCACTATTGGCTCGACACCTCGATGCCCCGAGGCTAGGTGATATCCATCCTCTAATAATCCCATCCCATTGGGCTCAATATAATGGTGAGTCTCAACCCCCAACTGATGGTATATATACCATCTCACATGTATTTGTATATTGTACAACTCATATATAATTTATGGTCAACAGAATCTCCTGTTACACTGTAACTACATAGGTCTCCACCAACAATGAGTTGTCAACACAACCTGAACTGAGTCCTATCTTTGTGCACAGGTCTCCAGTGGAAATTTTCGGCAACAATAGTTACCCATACTGACCAAAAACTGCATATGAATCGCCATCCAAAAACCTCATTTTCACATGCGAACCAAGAAACCCAAATCCATATATGGTCAATGCAATCCAAATTCCCATAAGCCAAACCCTCAGATTGACAATCACATCACCTCAATTTCGATAGTAAAAACATTCCTATATAACTTGGACTATTCCCTCCACCTAAGAACCTCGTTAACTCAAACATGAAAAACCATGTCACCCAATCCTAGTGATCACCATCACCCCATATATCTTAGGGAATCCCCAAAAACATCCCATGTAACCAATTTAATCATATCAATGTATAATTAATTAAATTAAACAACCATCCTAACATGAACAATTGGTCAAAACCCCCTATTCCCACGTTTATAAATATTTAATGAAAAAATAGTATTCCCATTGGCATATACAATCATTTATTAAAACATTGAATCATGTAATAATTTATTAAGGTTTTCACCTGAACAGCCCACATGTTTATACTTAATAACGCACCCCATAACACCTATATATTTAAGGATAAATCTTGGAACCACATACCATATACTTGTAGGCACTTTCTTGTAGAATACTAACCTTTACTTCGAGTAATATCAAAATAAAATAAATTTTTAGACAAATAGAGTAGAAAAAGTAAAAATGTACATGCATGGAAATAACACCATTGGAGATGAGAGAAAATTAGAAAACATTTTAATGGAATGATGTCCTTTTCGAGAGGAATCCATAACTATAAATGGATCTTGAATCGAAGATCTTATGAATATCGGAGGCCAAAGCCTATAAATATGTAAGAGGTGAGATCCATGTTTTGAGGGAGGTGTTGTGTGTTGATGGATGAAAATAGGAGGAATCTTATTAAATAAAGAGTGGGTGAAAATGATCATTTTCTACTGTTTAAAAAGTCTCATGGTTGTCTCTTGGTTTGGAAAACCATGTGCCAACCGTGTGATGCTCAATATCCAAAGGATATACAACTTGAAAAGTCTAGCCACCCATTTTGACAACCCATGAAAAAAAATGTGCATGATTGTGCACACATTCTCTCTCATGCTTGGTTTCCTAGAAGGGGTTCCAAGGATTTCAGAAACCATTCCCCATAACAAAATATGTCACATGGTTTGGGAAACATGGTAAGAAAAACAATGTTCCAACCATATTCTCTTATCAGTCTTTGCCAAAAATGTTCTTCTGGATCCTGATGCTCCCCAAACCCATCAAAACATTCAAGGATTTCACTAATCCTTAAAACCCTTATAAATAATAATTTAAAACAAATTAATAATTTAATGTTTTGGTTACAAATCCCAAAATTTATGGTGTCTCATCAACCAAACAGAAAACTCAAGCTTAACTAGAAAAAATACCATTCCAATACAAGTGATTTGACAACCTCCCCACCATAAGATTTCTTATTCCCATGATATGTTGATTTATTTGAAGTTGGTACTAAAAATACCCATCTAATTTTTATTATCCCACTCTACCTTAGTTATTAGTAATGGTCAATTCCACTTATGACACTCCCCACATTAGGATTTACAAATCCGATTAATTCCTGACCCAAAAATAAAATATTATGATGTTTCCACCAACCATCGTTGAACATAGAAGTACTTCTATGTCATACCATCATTCCTGAACCTCATCGGGTTCTCAGTTGCACCTGCATCTTACCAGAGGCCCATCAAACCTTGAATCACATCAGATGATCATTAGTACCTATATTTTACATGACATTGATGAGTCTCGCATCTCAATAGATTCCCATATATCCTACATCATGTCTAGTGCTCAAATTTAATCCAAAATAGAATATATATATATATATATATATATATATTTTATTCTCATCATAGTCCCAATTCTAACACACCTCATACAATCCATACATCATAAAAATTCCGATTATTATTGATTATTACTATGAATCTCATACATTCCACCAATTATAACAGATTCCCACATATTAATAGGCTCCAAGTTGATTCAACTACTACATGTGCACCTCAGGAACCACCTCAGGAACCAAAAAAAGACTTCGAAAAAAGAAAGCATCATTCCCACATTCACAAGGAACCTCTATCAATAATCACCTCCCCGATCTACTCTAAGCCTACTAGTTCAATAGAACTTAAGCAGAAGCCTAACTACATAAGTCATAACATCCTTGTAGATCTACTAAAACAACAATCCACTGACCCAAATTATGAGTCTATCTGTCTCTACAACAATATATTTCTGAAAAAAAATTAGGGCATCCAAATCATGGTACTACTCCTGGTCATACTCTAAATCATTGAGTATGAGTAGCTCCCTAGCTCTCAGCTACCCAAGAAGAATTTATATAGAACCTCTTCATATGAAGAATCTGAAAAATTTTTACAAAAATAAATTGTATCCCACTCAGAATAAGTTTGAACATTCCACAAATTCCTACACTAGAAGCACACTATCAAAGAACAACTCATCAGTGGACTACCTGAGTATATGACCTAATTTCCTTGCTGAGACTCCTCACGATCTATCATTTGACTAACTGTAGAATCCCAAATAATCTCACTGGAAGCTATCAACCAACATAAATATGGTTAGTCTATCTAGTTTTTCCCAACAGTCAGTTCCCAGTTCACATCCACATTGAATGAGGTAAACTTAAGGATATTCCCCAGAAACCTAATGGCATGCCACAAGCCATCCTCAAAATTTCTCACGGAGGTGATGTCATCACACACCATAGAAAGTAAAAATCATGATATGATTATGAAATTCATATTATAATCCATAAATGATGTATCTCCCTATCGTAGTTTCAAGATCTCATGATGGCTCTCTTAACTCAATGTATCTGGGAGGAAATGGTCCAAGAAACTGGATTTGAAATCCCGCCATTCAATTCCCAAATTTATAATGGACAACACCTATACATTAAAAAAGTTATCTTTGGTCATATAATAATATATGTAGCCAAATTCACCCATATAACCGGGGGTGTCTGAAGGTAATAAAATATTTTATGCATATACTCAATCTAGTTCTTGGGTACTTATAGTCTATACACACCCTAAAATGATGGTGGGTTCTAAGAATGGAACTCACGAGTTAAATAATATATGGATGACATATTTCCTTGATCTCCCTTATTAATACCCTCTATATCTCATACCAAGATCACCCTTATCATCTTTCCTTGATAATTCCTAAAATCTTCCATCTATTGATGCTACACCACCTGTAACGGAACCCGAAGATATGGTTCTTGCTCAACCCAACCCTCTAAGGCCTCATCACGACCCTATGTGGAATCATCCCATGAACACTCTAATAGAACCACATATTTTCCTTCTTGATTCTTTACTAGAATCTATCGAGGTAGATTCATATAGAAAATAAAACACTATTGTCAAAATCGCCAGAAGTGTCACATATATCACATATAGGGAAAGCTGTAACAAGAATTGAATCTCACCACACATACACTCCCCTATAACACCCACATCACATTAAATCCAACCACATGTCCCCTTATATTATCATATCAAAGGCATGTATCACATATTATCTGGACTCATGTCCCCTTGACTACACCTAACAGAGTCTGGCATCACATATCATGTATATTAGATTCATTAATATGTGGTGTTCGAGAAGAATAGAACCAAAATTCTATTTATGAAATCATTGTTTAGATTTTTTTTGAAATTTTAAACTCACCACATTTTATTCCTCATGATGCCCCTATAAAAATTTAGGACCATATATATCATACACATATAGCATCACATTTTGTTTTCTTCAGGAACCATATTCCAGGTGTGGATGAGTAGAATACCACCAGAAAGGCTATATAAGATAACACTCATTACGTTTTTTTAAACATTAAACATCCAAACACCTCTTGTTGCATTCTAATTTTAAAACGACAATAATAATAATATTCACACATTATATGAGCCTAAGTGCCTACCAGGATGCATATATACTCCACCCTGGCCATTCTAGTCCAAGGATCAAAATTTAATAATCCAATAACAACACAAAAAAGTTTGATACTAGAATTGTTAATCAATTAAATGTAACAGAGAAAATAATAGCACCAATATACCACCCCAAGAAACATAGTATGTCACCAGTTCATGGGGATGAAGGCATCCAAAAAAGACCTGTTTTCCTAGTTCCGACAACATCCAAAACTCTTATTTACCATGACCCAAATGGTAATATGCAAAGGAAAATAAAATCCTTTGTTAAAATTTGTTTCATCCAAACCTAGTCTTCCAATATATATATTCTCTGGATTAGTGGAAACTAGGCCTTAAGTGTTCCTCCCCATACACTAAAGGCTACTGACTAGCTGTGAGGGTCTAATTAGGTGATAGTGGGGAGACTACACCCTATAGGAATGATATTAATAATGGTCAATATATATATAACACCATTGTAAAAGGACCATAATATTATAAGAAACATAATAGTCACAATAGAATCCTATACAACAAAATCAATAATAACTAGTCTAAAGGCATTATATCATTTAAAGATAAATAAACATACCATGAAATCCATAAAAAATGGACATGCAAGGTCTGTCATGGCCAACCACATAAGTACACACAGACACACACACACATATATAAACCGAAAACAAGGTCCAACTTGATAGAGAATAACCATATGTTACACTTTCATACAACCCATGAAAAATTATTATATCCCTAATCACTAATGTCCATATCCCGAGACTAATTAATTACTTGGTCTCAAAACAATAAAGACTACATGCATCCTAAGGGGTTGGTGTTGGATGTATTTATGAACAAGAAATACAACACATATGTGTCCATTTCATACATCCATAATTACATTGTGTATGAATACATAAATAAATAGAAACAAATAACACATAATAATAATCAACTCTCTCCACTTGTACTCAATAACCAAAAGTGATCGTTTTTCCTACTTAGACCAATTATGATATGTATTTTTATACATTCCATCAAATATATATTTTCATACTTTACATTTCTACAAAGATATATTAATATTGGAAAAGAACCATGTCTTAATTACAATGTTTCCACATATGGATATCATACCCAGATAACCTTCAGTTTCCTCCCCTAAATATATAACCAATACATTGTGCCATCCAACACATCATGTGTCTCAGGTTGAATAAATGAAATCCCCTTGGCATGACCAAAAATCATATCCAAAGTCCCTTAAACAGGGTGAAATAGTCACCATTGACACAAAAACATGAGGTCTTGAGGCATGGTGATATCCATCCTCTAATATTAATTATATCTCTATCAACTCAACAACATGATGTCCCGAGGAATAAAGATATCCATCCTCTAATAGTCTTGGCCCATCAACCCAAATACAATGGTGAGCCTTCACCCCTAATAGATGGTATTGAAACCATATCCCATGGATTTATATGATTCTATCCTAATCTATATTTGATGGTCAACACCATTTCTTATAATTACATAACAATGAAGGACTCCAAGCATAATAAGTGGTTAAAAATACCACAACTAATTCATATCTATGTGAACACAACTCTAGTGAAAACTTCAGCATAAAATGTGAGCAGAAATCCAAACAAAGTATATGAGACAAACTACTCTGAAACGTAATTTCCACATGCGACCACCTTTCTCCAATCCTATTGGTAACCACCATCCCATATCCCACGAACCAAGTCCTCATCCTGATGATCACATCACCTAAATTCAGATAGTCAAAACCATCCCATATATCTCAGGTGAATCCCTCATCCTGATGACCTCATTTCCTCAAAAATAATGAACCATGTTTCCTCAAACTGGTGATCAGCATACCTTTAATGTGTCTTGGGTCACACCTCAGACATTCCCATAGAACCAATTTAAACATATCATCATAAAATTTATTAAATTAAACAATGGGTCAAACCTACACAATTGATTAAAATCCAAATACTCAACATATTAAATCTTTAAATAAGCGAGATAATTCTCATTGGAATATCACAAAAGTTATGGAAACATTAAAATAATTAATTAATTAATTAATGTTCTCACATGGAAAAACCACATGTTCAGGTTAAATAAAAAACCCCATAACACTTGTATATTTAATTAGAAATCAAGGAACCGCCCACATTATACCCATATACAATTTCTCATCAAATAATGAAATCTAATTAGATACTTATCATAAGAAAATAGAGTTTTAGATATACAAAATCAAAATAGGAAAAATTATACTGCATGTAAATATCACTATTGACGGTGCTTGAAAAGAAGAAAATAAGATAACATATTGAAGGCCTTATCGTGAGGAATCCATAGCAACCAATGATCTAGAATCAGATCTTATATGATGATGGGATACCAAATACTATGAAGAGGGAAGAGGAAGGATCCATGATTAGAGGGTGTTCTTGCACTTGAAAGAAAGAAAATAAGAGTAATCCTCTAAAATATGGATGGGGAAACATTCATTTTTTACCTTTTTTTAAATGTCACATGGCTACTGCATCGATTTGAAAATTGTTATCCAATAATTTGGTGATCATTGTACAAATGAAAAGTTCCTCACAAGGTCTGGCCACGTAGTTTAACAAATCAGGCCACCACTATTCTTACAACTCTGCCCACCTACACTCTTCTTATATGGGCTAATGGGTTTTATTAAATCACATCCTTTAACAAAATAGTCTGCATATATAGAAAAATCACATGTAAACTATGCACCCCTATATGTCTTTCCCAAAATTGGGATTTCAAATCCAGACACTCCGGGAACCAATATAGACTCTCATGGTACTCACTGATCCATAAACACTATCTAAATATAACATGAAAACACATTCAAACTCTCATGTTTAGGTCCCAAATCCCAAAGTGAAATTTTATGTGTCCACTAAACATAAAAATCAAGTATACCCAGGAAAAAAACACATTAGAAAACCTAATACATTACAATCACCTTGGAAACATTTCTTCTAAATAGTAAACATAATATTTATACCTCAAATAATATTAATAATTTCTATATTAATTAACACAATATACAATATATACGAAAAACCAAAAAACACACTGAAAATCTTCCAAAAATAACTTTAATCCCTAAGAAAAAAAATTCACTTTCCAACCCTTAGGTTTATATACTTTTCAAAAGATGTCCCCAAAAATATAATAACCATTTTCCCAAATAAACATAAATAAATTGACATCAAATCACATAGAAACCGTAATGTTTATCTATAACTCAATCATATATATTTTCTAAAAAACCAATATACATCTCCTAAAAATCATAAACCAAATAAAAATAAACTAACATAAGAAAAAAAATTATATGACCACGATTTATGATCACCCATAAAAATTTTAAATTAGGATAGTAGCTATAACTCTTAAATTAACTAAAACAATATAACCTTTATAGTTATCTAAAACCACATTTTATACCAAAAAATAAAAACAAAAAAACTTATATTTCTATAATTACATCATTTATAGAAAAAAATTTCATCACTTAAAAACTAAGACCATTAGTTTTAGAGTTTTATAGGATTATAAAAAAACATATACAAAAAAATGACACTAAATTGTCATTTTTTTCTATTAAACCAAACTCATCATGTGATATAAATTCATCACTCCTTGATAAAACCTCAAATTAGAATTATTTATTTTGTTTTAAATCCCTCCAGTAAAACTATCCAAACATGATACACTTATAGAAAAATAATAAATTATATTCCTTATCATTAAATTAGGTAATAGAAACATAAGAAAAATTATAGCTCAAATACTCAGTAAGAGTAAGTATAACGGTTAATAATTGATGATCATAAGTAAGAATAAGATGATCATTTTTGTATGAAGATATAATAAAATTCCATGAACATAACGTAATAAAATTATTCCTAATAAAACATTAATAATAAAACCTGATTCATGATATGATTATTTTGGCATATGATAATAAATGAATCAGAAGAGTGGAAGAATGACTCCATAATCTAGATTCAGTACATAGTTATAATGCATAGCATAATAAAATTTGATAAAAATTGGCATAGAAATCAAAAATTATGAATTGGGTAACCACTGTAAAATTTATTTCACAGTAGATTAAGATAACAACCTACCTATAACAAAGTATACTTGAGATAACCTAAAGTGTCTTGTAATAATTTCAGACGTTAGTTAACTAACCATGTCCCATATCATTTTTTGAATTTGGCTAACCACCCCTTTAATTTCATGATTTCATGATATATAAAACATCAATCAATGAAATTTAGGGATATAAGGGATTACCACATCACGTAATGATAAACCATATATATTTTCTATAAAAAGGAAAAAATATATCATAATCCCAATATATCATAACTACCCTTTGGGAAATAAATGAGTTTCATGAAAGCATTCACAAGACATTACCATAATCCATCTAAAGAAATAATATAGATTTTATCATTAAATAATTTCCCTAGTGAATAATTAATAACATTAATGTATGCTGGAATAGATGATAAACAGATTATAAAAGTATTAAAAAGTTTCTTTAAAAGGTAACTGTTAGTTTTTAAAAACCTATATTTAAAAGATTGTTTTTTTGAAATACACGAGGAATAAGAATTTCTTCTGTAAAACCATAAAATATTTAATGAAATATTCACTATAAAAAATAGTTATATTGGTGGGAAAATTTTTATATGGAAATAACTCAATATGTAGATTCTTTTCACACTTTTTTAAATAGAGTCAGGATAGATAAATATTCCTCTTGTAGAAAATAGTAAAAACTATATATTAAAAATTCTATAATATGAATAATAGAATGTATAAAGTAAAATAAAGTAGTATTGAAATCATAGATAGGTGTATTCATAAGAAAACATAAATAATATAGACATTGGGGAGAAATATCCCAAACTAAAACAAGGGTTTAGGTCAGTCGTCATTTACAACAATTATTTCAGTTGATTTATGAACCAAATAAAGGGGAAATAGTTATAATACTTGTAATCCCCCAGAATAAACATAAGATAAGAAACAAAAATTGGATTTATATATATAAAATCATATATTTTCTCAAAATAAGAATTTATACAATGATGATATGAAAATAAAATTTATATTGGAAAGAATCTATTACAACATTGGTAACTTCAAAATTAAAATGTATTGAAATTAAGAAAATGGAATGGATGATTAAATAAAAAAAATTCATGAAACTCATTTTAAAATAAATTTATGGCTAACTATATCAATTATGTTGGAAAAAATGTGTTGCATATAGAATATATCTCAATGAGACAAAATTAAAATGTGAAAACCTTATAATTTTTATAACTTTTATTTAAAGAAGGTTTTTTCAAAAACAATAAGAATAGAAAATATTTTTTAATAACAAGAATAAATAAGTAATCCTTTTACATGAAACAAATGTTGATGAAGAGTAATTTTAATAATGCATAAATGATTAAAAAATATCATAACTCAATGAAAATAAATTATGTTAACGTAAAACCCATAAGGCTTTGGTAATATATGTATTAAAAGAGTATAAATTAAGGATTTTAAAATGGAACTAAAAATAGAATGAATCAATGTAATTTTAGGATATAACATTAAATGGGTTATTGGGTACACCATATAATGTTTGATAGGGTCAAAATAAGAAGAATGCCCCCTTAAAGAGGAAACCAAGATGAAAAAACCCCTTACAATTGTCAAATTTTATAATTTATGGATCAATAAAAAATGGATTATGAGAATGAAATGAAATTTAAAAGAAAAATATTTAGATGAAAAATATAATAATATATAATGTTAGAGTGTTCCCAATTTATATTAATGAATTTCATTAAGAAATATTATAACTTAATTAAAAGAAATTGAGTGGACAAAAAACATTCCTTAGAAACCCATGTTCCTAGATGTACTTTAACATCCAATATAATAATAATAATAGACACATTAAATATATATTTCATAATAAAATTAATTTATATTAAATTTTATATTAAATTTTGTTATTTCAATTTAATACACAGTCCAACCTTTTTTTTGTTTATGTTGTTCATTGTTTTTTAGTAGTTTCAAACATTCCTTATTTGTTTTGGTAAACCATTTTTGGTCATCATTCCATGATCATGAGTTTATCACCTATAATAAAGTCATGGTTTTATAATATAATTTCATTTTTTTGGGATATTCTTGGTCCATTAATTAGGATTTTTAAGTATAATTATAAATGATGAAATCCTAAACGAGTTTGTTTCAGAAATTTTAAATATTCATTTCATGTCATATTAATAATGAGTTAAATATTAATAAAAAAATTTAAAAAACCATTAATAATTTTTTTTATTAATAACATATGCAACAAATAATTAATTTTTTATAACCATCTAAGTTAAAATTTTATAGTATTATCCGTGTTGTTTTTAAACGATATAAATAAGAACATGCTATAATAAATTGATTAATATAATTATATAGTGGTTTTACTAAAATATCACTATTCCAAAAATGAATGATAAAATTTAGATATTATTAATGTGATAAAAATAATTTTTTATTGTTAAATAAATAAGATAAATGAAAATGATGGATAATAAATCATTAAATACAAATAATAAATCTTATCTTCTATTCAAAGACTTCTAGGTGTTGACAGCATTAGGGAATCATATTAACACCAGAAGAAAACAGATGTGGTGGAGGCTGTTTAGGGAAATGAATATGGTATATATTTTTAGTAATTAATGTTTTTGGTGTTTCATGAAGAGATTACTCGAGGGGTATATTTATAATTGTGGAGGTGTGGAAAATTTTAATGAAATATTAGTCATTTTATTATTTATGACAATGAATATGAATAATATTAATTTCAATTATATATATCGGTTTATGTTTAATTTTTATCTATTTTTTATTTTTAATAAAATTCAAAAATAAATGTAAATAATTAATTAATATAAAATACCATAATTAGTTTTTTATTTAAATAAAATATAAATTTGGTTCCAAAATCACTAATATTAATTTATAATTCCAAAAAAATATTCTTAAATGAATTATTTTAAATATTTAATATATATTTAGTTTGTTACAATTCTTTATAATTTTTTTATTCAGGATTATAACATGATTATGTCATAAAAATTTTAAAAATTGTAAAAACTGTATTTTTACTATTAATAATAATAACTTTTTAAGAATTTTTTTAATTCTCCATAAGATAATTTTTACATGATGATTCTAAAATTTTAATTTAATTTATAATATTCAAACTCTATAATTTATTAATTTATGTTTTTAATGAAAGTGTAAAATATAATATAAAAATGATATTATTAAAAAAATGACATTTTAAACATTATTCATTATTAGTTTTATTTCTCATTGATTAATAATTAAATGACTGTAAAATGTTTTTTTATCAAACAATTTTTTTTTATAATCATCTTTTAAAATTGATAAATTGAATTTAATAAGATAAAATCACATTACACTTATAAATATATTCATTGAAAAATGGGACTTTTAGAATTTAATGATTTTATCTTTATTACTAACTGATTAACAATACTTGGATAAATTTCTAGTCATTTATTTATATAAATATAAAAAATATTTCATAAAATTTTAAGATCCTTATATTATAAATTAAACATTTATATAAAATCATATAACCCATGGGGAAATAATTTTTTAGAATAAAAACTATTCGTTCTTCAAATAAAAACACATATTCATGTTATAATCCATTGAAAATTATTCCTAAGACAATTATATTAAAAAAAATAATTATTATTATAATGGACATAAATATAAATTTATATCATATGTAATAATTAAATATTATTTAAATAGATCAAGGCAACAAATAATGTTAAGAAAAAAAATTAAAATATTTTGAATAACATGAATCTAATTGATTGTATAATATTATTTAGTGACATGAAATCATTTATAAAATAAGTATTTCTTAAATAAATATAAATCAATAACCTGAATAATATAGAATTTTTTTATTAAAAATACATTGGTTTCCACACTACTACACACCCTTCTAACTGAAAATCCAACTCAAACATGCAATGATTTCAATCAAATTTATATTATTACCTATAATACTTTTCAGATGAAAAATATAAATCGTATGTTGTATGAGAAGTTACAATAGATATCACTAATAAAATATCATTCCTGATAGTAAATACCAATGTTATAGTAAATACAAAAAACACAAAACTCAAACACCCACCGGAGGTAACTCCCAATGATGAGCAGTGCCAACACCAAACCACAACATAGAACAAGGGGGAAAATAAAAATCAAATCAAAACATAATGATTAATCTATATATGAGTAAAAAAGGTTAATAATAGATTAATATAATGATAATTTTTTTAAATCACATTCCCATGTGTAATATTCTAAGATATCAAGCCTCCAGAAGATAAAAACGAATGAAATTAGACACCCACGCTATACCTTCTCTTGTTGGTCCCGAATCTCAATAGTAAAATCTATGAAAATCAAAGCATTCTCAAAATCTCAATCATACCGATAAATAGAATTAGATTCATCATTATGAAACTAATTAAGCTATGACATGTGGAATACATGATGGGTCCAATCTTGTTATTGAGGAAGAACTAACTGATATAGCAACTTGGAAACATGATTCAACACCTCGAAAGGCTTTATGAGTCACATGGTTAAATTAATCCAATGTTTGATCCTATATTAAATACTATAATGATAAATATATAATTATACAAGATCTTCTACTTCAAACTATCGATATGTTCTCACCCAACCAATATGAAACTTCTTATTATCTTGAGTTCAATTCATTTACTCACGAACCATCAACACATTATTGATCTTTCTATGCACTATATATTATCCAAGGACCACTAAATATACAATGTTAGTATAAAAGAATATATAATTTTAGGGATAACCATATAATATTTTGTATATATTAATGATAATAGAATATTGATAACTATTATTAAAAAAACACAACTGAGGGAAAATGATTTATCCATGATCTAATAAAATTAAGAATTCATGAACATAAGATGTCTTTTAGTGTTTAAATATTATACTTGGTATTTATATCTACCTAAAAATGAATATTGTTTCTTAGGAATATCAACGATCTAAAAGAATATTGAGACCTCCCTAGAATCATAATGTATACGAAATATCCTAATAGAAATTTGTTGTCCTCGGTACTCTATAAATATTCACTATTTAATCCTCACACATCATCACTAATGCATCCAAACCAATTGAATCATTGATTTATATAAAGTTAGATAACATTATTAACTGATTAATTATCCCCCAAATATCATCATATCCTCCCTAGGCTTAGAGAAACCGATGTATAAATCCATCATAATATCCTCCAACTTTTACTAAGGAAAATCCAATGGATGCCACACACCTATAGAAACATGACCCAATATCTTCTCTTATGGGAAGAAAAAATTTACAAAATAAATTCCACCACTAAATACATTATCCTTTCCCACTAGAACTAACACTTCAAGGTATAATATATCTTGTATATTCCCAAAAATACAACCATGGGTGTGGTATGAAACTCATTAAGAATCATATCATTTACTACTAATAGAATAAATAACTACCATTGAGACAATACATGGTATCAACCATCCTTTTCCAATCTACTAGAAATATAACCCTTGAAAAAATATCTCATAACACAAATACATCTATGTCTCCACACATAGACTCCTAGACCATTTGAAATAAGGGCAGTTGCACAGTAAATTGATACTGAAAACCCATCCGACTAGATTGTCGCACATTAATATCCAATACATCATGATCCATAATCAATTTACACATATCTCCACACTATCAAAAAAATATCCCCTTGAATTAATAGTCTACTCATCAATAACTCTATTCACTCTCTTCTTGGTGTAGGAGATCTAGAATTAATAATCTTGTAAACATTCCATCCACATCCACTAACAAGGATTAAAATCTCGCTGAGTGAAGATATACCTCATGATTTTTTGATATACGAATACCACATAGTGATTACACATGAGATAATATTCTATATAATATGAAAAAACACAACCATTCTCAAATCGTGACATAGGATGGAATAATTACAGTTCTGAGTGAAGAATTATTGATTCTCATATGATATCACTTACTATTAATACATCAATATCAGATGAAAAAAATGAGATGAGAAGTAAAGGATGAGAGTTCCAACCAACTTCTCATTCATTCATTTTAAAGCAATCTAACACATATAAGTCGAAATTATTTCATATTCCTTCCTAAATAAGGTTTTCAAAGGCATCACTATTTCAGAGAAATAAGGAAGGGGAAACTAATAATATCATAAGAAATGAGGAAAAATATGGATCGTTATGATATTTTTTGGTGTTACCAAAAAAACATCTTCTTTGATCCTTGAATGATCCACCACTACCCATTTCTAAGATATCACATGTTTAACAACCCAAATATTTACAAATAAAATTACATTTTGAAATGAAATAAAATTTTTATTAGTAAATGGAATTATGGGAAACACATGCACCACATTGGTTATATTTTATTTTCATCTGTTATATATGTTCTAATTTAGATGAACATTTAGTATAATAACCATCGAGAGTATATTCATTATTTTGTGGTCATATGATTATTATATACACAGGGTTATGATAAATCCATTTGAAATAGAAAAAATAAGTTATTACCTCAACCAGTTGAAGCATACCCTATGAAGCCCATTTATCTTAGTTTTCAAGAGAGATCACATCAAAAAGATTCTTCCACAACCAATACCAATATTGGATTGAAAAAATAAATCATCATTGAAAAATTTATGATAGAAGTTCAAGATAATTGAGATCATGACCCAAACCATGTTTTCCCAACAACCCTAAGAAAATACCACCACAACACACCTTACCCATAATGAGTTCACTAATGGAATATAAGGATATGTATCAAGATCCTAATAGTATGAATTTGTAAAATTTTATTTTTAATAATAAAATGGTTATATTTATCTTTTTTTAATTAATAATGATAAAATTATTTTTTTGATAAACATTAGATTTTGATATGATGGAACCAAAATTTTACTTTTCGGAAATATTTAGCATCACTCAAGATAATATTTTTGGTGAACTAATGATTTTTTGTATATAAATGATAATTTAATAATATTTTATTATTTAATAAAATTTATTAAAATTGATTTGATAATAAAATTTTATGAAGTCAAATGTTATTTTTATAAGGGTGAGAAAACTGTTATTGTCAAAAAAACCATTATTTTTTTGATAAATAAATATTTTGATCTAAAAGTGTACATTATAATATTTATATAATTATTTGGATAAAATAATAATTATTTTTAAATAATTACCTTAAAATTATCCAACATTAGATCATTCATAAATTTATTAGAAAGTCTACTTTTTTGATTAAAATTAAACACAATATAATCTTACAATATGTATTATAATATCATATAAGCCCAAAAGTGATTTAATAAACACTACATAGAATATAAAGGACCCAAATTATGTTTCCCCTTTAAAAAATATGTTTTTATTCTATTTTATTAATTCTATAAAACCATTTGAATCCATTACAACCAATATTATATTTTAAGGTTCTAAAATCCATTATTTATAAACAAGACTCACTTCCACATCACCAATGGTATTGTTTTGAGGATTCTAGTTCTTAGAAATGTTATATAATTAAATACACTAATCTTTGGTAGAAACCATGGGAAAACCATAGGAATGATTGTGTTTTGGATTAATATATCATATAGGGTCCAAAACCTATGTTTAGAAATTAATAAAGAATAATCCTATCATTTTCTATAAGAGGCCACCCAACCTCCCATAAATATTAACACAAAACCCTTGGAGAAGATATTTACTCCACCCTTATCTCTTTATATACACCCCTATGTTTTTTTCAAGATCTTATGTATTCCTTCTCAAGCATTTAGAAGAACCCTATCAGGGTAAGGAATCCTCTCCTTCTCCGTTTTATTTAGGAACATTTTTAAATTACGATATTTGATTTTAAATGGTTCACACTGAGATATGTATTAAAATATAGATATTAATATCCTAAAATTTTCCAAGTGATGATTGAACACTTTTAATCTCATTAAATCAGTACATTAATCTTTATGTACATACATTATTCGGGAAACATTATCCACCCATTTTCTATGCCAAACATTTTTGTAGTGAATTTCCATCACAATTTCCACTAAAGGGTATCCAACTATATTGACCTATCATTCACTGATTGGGGTCTTTTATATATAACCCAAATATTTAATCATTTGATTAAAATTGATAAAAGGCATTTTTATGTTATGTGATATATGTGGAACACTAATTCATGTACATGATATAAATATGACTGATGTGCCTAAAATTTTACTAACCTACAATGAATTCGGTAATGTTATTATCTCATGATATACCATGTATGGAACATCAGAGGATACACTAAGAACACTAGGTTATGATTTCTCAGTGGTTAACCTTGACTTATGTTTATGATGTCATGTTTTATGTTGTTTCCACATTCCCATGTTGCCTTTATGTTGTCATCTTTTACCATGAATTGATATTCAAGTTTATGATTCTTACATAAATTATGTTACATGATATACTTATTAAATAAAATTTACTGATTAACCATGTTATATACTTTTATCATTCATTTAATAGTATTTTTATCACTCCCCTTTCTTATGTACATTTCCAGGTTATGCCTTTTATTTTTAGAAGAGCAGTAGAATTTTAAGTGAATTTTATGGTGTTTTAGTTTATGTATTTGTACTTATGTTTCATTTTGACATTATATGTTTTCTGGTAACTAAATATAATATTCCTCATGATCTTATGCGGTAGAATTTAGTTTATTTTTATGAAATAAATCTTAAAATAGTGTATGAATGATATGGGTTTTCAAAGATGGTATCGAAGTCAAGTAAAATTATTTATATGTATTAAGATAAGAAAAAATTACTGCGATCTTTGGGTATAAAAATAAATATTGGAAAACATTCACAAATTTTTGAAACATATACATTAAGTGGTTTCCCGGAAGATATACCCCTATCTAAAAACTCTAGGTGGATATGTATCTAATACAGTTGTACCTAGGCATAATAAACATGAAAAGGGTTCATTGATTTGAACATAATCATATCCTACTATATAAAAAATAGGACTTACTAGTCACTTGGTTTGACACTCCAAGGGTATATTATTTTTTAAATTCCCATTCTCATTACAAATCATTATTAAGAGGAAAATTATTATATGAATTTATATTAGGAAATAGTTCATGGATAACAAATATTATAACCAATAAATTTTTAAATTCACTAATATTTTACATTTATGACTTATTACATTAATGTTAATGGTTTCCAGTTTATGTGTTTAATAATTTAATAAGTTTCATCCCTATTATTTAATTTATTTTAGTCAATGGATGGAAATTGGAGGAACCAAATCGACGACCAGTGTGATGATAAATGTGTTGACTACAAAAATGAGATACCCAACCCATATGAGCAAAAGAGACAAGAACATTATGAAAATACTTTCTCAATTAACTCATGTATTGAATAGAAACATGAATCAGGGGAAAACCCACATCACCAATGAGGGTGCATGTTTAATTTGTGACCTTTATACAATAAAGTCATCTAAAATTTAGTGAATCTTATGATCCTTAATAACTTAAAAATGGAATAGGTACAATGAAAATACATTTACCATCATTTAATGTTATGATTATGATAATTTCATATTAGATTTTTATTATTTGGAGGAGGAAACATTTCAATGGATTATTTTGATAAACAAATTGAAGACTAAAGAAAGGATTAATGTTATGGAGTGGAAACAATTATGGATAATTTTTTTAATAAATATTTTCTTCGAATTATAAATCATAAAATGAAGATTAATTTAATTTGCCTCAATCAAAAGGATGATAAGTCCATCGAGGCATGAATAGAAAACATCACATGGAATGAATTATTTCAGTGTTTTCATTTCTTGTGGGTGTAAATTTTACATCTTTATTGATGGGAAAAAGACGTTCCTATAAGAAGAAATGGATGTTTGGACATGGAAATCAATGAATAAAATGTTACTTGTTCCCTAAAATTGGAAATATAGATTAGTGAATCCCATGGGTCTCATAGGTATGGAGATAAGAATAGGAGAATGGATTTTATTTATGGAGGTGTAATGAAAAATTTCCATCGGGGATGTATATACAACATCAGACATATCAAAATTGTGGGAAGAATTCTATCAAAAATTGTGTCAATTTGACAAGGAAATGATTTCAATTTAGTAAGGAAGGGGTCCTTTCTAGTAATTTGTGATAAAAGAAACCCATCAGTGTGATGAAAAAAATGAATTATATTGTCAAAATTTATCCTATTTTATAATGATTAAACTATAATAAATAATTAAAACATGTGAATCAATTAACTAATCTAAGGGTTTTCAGAAACAACTCATGAGAACATCCTGAGAGGAAAAAAGAGAAAGGGGGATCTTATTCCATCATAACTAATGAGGTGGATCCCAACAACAATATGGTGATATGTACACTAGTAAATCATTCAATTATAGAGAACATACAATTTTATTCTAGTTCTATTAATTCATTCATATCACACATGGTTCGTATAAATAATAAAAAACTACCACAATAAATGGATGTAGGGATATCCGTGAAAATAAATAATGATGAAATTATTGTATCCCAAGTACAATAATCTTCCCCTATCAAAATTTTTGGAATGAGATTCAATGTAATACTTTAAATACTCCCTTTATTAAAATTTAACACTATTATATGAATGTATTATCTTTCCTTGTGTATATCCAATAATAATTTACAAGAGAAATAAATCCCTATCCATATTAAAAATCACCCTCTGATTATATACTAGTCTAAGGTAGAGGATGAATTTACTTGGGTATAATCTTCTAAAGAAAAGATATTAATTTCAATTTAGTATTTTTATCTATATTAAATTATTGATACCAAGGAAGATATTATCCATTATGACATTCCCATTTTAATTGAATTTTCCAATGTGTTTCCAGAAGAATTTTATGGTCTTCCCCTAAGATTATATGTTGATTTCTCAGTCAAATTTATACCCAGATATTTTTTAATATCCAAAAACATATTGATTATTTACATTATTAAGCATGAATAGATAATGTAGAAAATATAATAAAATATAGATATAGGGTTTATACACCCCTGTGATTCACTATATTGTGCATCGATCCTATTCTTTAAGAAGAAGGATGGGTAAATGCACCACTATATTGATTACAAAGACTTCAAAAACCTCAGGATAAAAGACAAGTATCTTATTGTACATATTTATTAATTATTTTATCTTTTATGTGGATACTATTAATTTTACAAGGTGAATATTCAGTTTGGATATTATCATATAAAGGTGAACAAGGAGGGTATCCCTACTAATGATTGATTTACATGATACAAGCATGATGAGTTCATATGGCTTCAATTTGAACACATTAATTCTTCTAAAATCATCATGAAAATAATTATTAGAGTCTTTTGGGATTAACATGAAATTTTTTGGTAGTCTTTATATATTTGATATTCTTATCTACTCTAAAATCAAGGAAGAGCGTGACACATATTTGGATTCTAAACTTATCATCCTATAGATAGAAAAAATGTATGAAAATTAAAGTAAATATGAGTTTTGGATGGAGAAAGTAACATTCGTGGGGAATATTATCACAAAAAAAGAGATATATGTGTATGATTTAAAAATAGAGGCAATTGGAGAATAAATTAGACCAACTAATATGAAATAAATATATAACATCCCTATATTAGATAGGTACAATGATCAATTTTTCAGAAACATATAATGAATTTCAAGACCATTAACCAAGATAACTCAAAAAGAGGTGACGCTTTTATGTAATGAGGAATATGAATAATGTCTAAAGAGTGAAATAAGAGGCTAATAACTACAAAAATTCTAAAAATTACCCACTAGTGGTGAAGAATTCGTGATCTATAGAGATTCATCCTAAAATGATTTTGTATTTTACTCATGAAAGATGAAGAATTTATAGCCTATTCCTAATTCCTATTAAATAATCATGAGAAGAACAACCCAATAACTAATTTAGAATTTGAGGAAATTATCTTCACACTGATGTTTTGGAAACATTATATCCATAGGGAGAAGTGTCACAAATATACAGATCATCAAGGCCTCAAGTAAGTATTGACACAAAAGATCTCAATATGTGCCAAGAAAGGTGGTTATAGCTAATCAGTGAATATTATTGATCAATCCATTACCATCCTGGGATAGAAAACAAAGTGGAAGATGGTCTTAGTAGAAAGGATCCTAAAAACCTATCTATTATGATAATTTAAAGGGTTCCAATATTCTTGAACATATAGGGGATAAAGATGGGAATAATAAAATGTATATTCATAAAACATTTCTCAAATTACTACTCAACCATCTATTCATGATAGGATCTAGTAGGTGTATAAGGATAATGAGGTGCTATAGAAAACAACAGTGAATATTTCAATGTTGAACTTTGAGAAAGATTTAGTTATAAGGTTTGGAACCAGGATATGTGATATATTAAAACTATACATGAAGATGGAACTTCTAGATGATATACATTTCTCATCCTTCTCTAATCTTCAAGGTAGCACTATGTTTTATAGAAATTTGATGTAAAACATTTGGTGTGATAAAATGAAGAGATATTGCATAATTTATATCATGATAATTTTTGTGCCAATAATTAAAGGATGAAATACCAAAGTTTAAGGGGAATATGAAACCATTTCTTTTATGTAAATGAATAATCCTAACCATATATTTAATCATAGGACTCCCATAACCCCGAAATGTAGTAACTAAATCTGTGTGGTTGTTAATCACATAACATATTATGTACATTTCACTATTAGCAAAGAATTATTATCTATTGAATAACTCATATTGATATATATATATATATATAATGGAAGTTTTTGGAGTACATGTAGTTACACACTATATTTATATTTATTGATATCTAAGTTTTACCTCAAGGTTGTGGAGACTCCTTCAGCAAGCGTGAAACATAGAACCGATCTTCAACACAACTCATCACCCTTTGTTGGATGGTTAGTCTGAAAAAAACATTCAAAATCTAGAGGATATGCTATTATCTTTTTCAATAGATTTACAAGAATGTTGGGGTTATCACATTCCCCTAGTGGAGTTATTATATAACCACAAATTCTATTCTACAATTCAAATGGAATCTTATGAGGATCTATATAGAAAGTTGTGTCAAATTCTATCGTATAGGGATAAAATTATAGAGATGAATTTTATGGGACCTAATATTATCCTAGATATGTTTGAGACGTTTTAAAATATTTGACGTTATATAATATAGATATAAAATATCTAGAGAAAATCAAAATGAATACCTGGAGATTTAAGTTGGAGAAAAAGTGTTTTTTATATAAAACCATTAAAGAAGGTCATTAGGTTTGGGAATATGGGAAATATTATTATACGATAAATCATACCCAACCTATATAAAATTCATGATGTGTTCCATGTATCCCTTTTTAAGAATTACTTTCCAGACTCATCACATTTCCTAAATCCAGAGGTGGTAACCTTTGAGAATGATCAATCATATGAGGAGTAGTTAGTGAAGATATTAGGCCATAGATACAAGGTTATATAAAAATGAAAACTCACATGGTGAAAGTGTTGTTGTGAGACCAAAACTTTTAAGAATGGACTTGGGAACCCTAAGTGGTGATGAAATGGAAGTGACCTTCTCTATTTTAGATTAATAATGAAATTTCAAGGTTATATTTATGAACTTGGGAATAATGTAATGATCCAAACATTTATACATTAAATGACCTTTTTAAATGTGTAAATTTCATTTTAAAAAAGTAAATTAAAATAAATGAACTACAATGGTTATTTTGGACAATTATATGTTAAATCAAATTTAATTTAGAAGACCATTAAGCATTATAACTTTTTAAAGTATATATTTTATTGAGTGATTGTTTGATTTGTATATATATATGGTAATGATAAATTCATTTGACACAAAAAACAGAAGTTTTTGTCACGAAAAGTATGGTTTTAAACTATTAAAACCATTTATTATAGCTTTCAAATGAGATTGCATCACTAGGATTCACACTTGACCAATACCAATATGATATGTAAAAACAAAATCATATTTAAAACCACATATGAGATAATTTCAATCTCATCAATATCACAACCCAAACCATCTTCAAAACACCCTATGAAAATCCTATCATCACACACCTTAACCTTAGGGAATTCACTGGTGTAATAATAGAAGAATTATGTTTTCTCCAAAAGTATTACTTTTATATTTTTATTCATCATAATTTAATGACTATATTTACATTTTGTTTAATTATAATTAGAGAAGAATAAGGTTGATAAAAATTTTATCCTGATTTGATGAAACAAAAATTGTACCTTTAAGAAATATATAATTTCAACACAGACACCTTTATTTATGAAATCTAGAATTTTTGTAAATAAATTATATTTCAATAAAATATTATTATTAAATATTCTTTATTAAATATAAATGATAATCTAATTTTATGAAGTAAAATGTGATTTTATATGGGTTAGAATGCTATTATTGTTAAAAAATATTAATTTTTTTGAAATGAGGATTTTGTTATTTAAATGTTGAAATTTACATATTTAGATAATTATTTTGATAAAATAAATATTATTTTTGAAATCATTAGTTATAAATCATCCAAATTCAAATTTTTTATTTTTCCTGAGATAATCGAATTTTTGGGTGAAAATTAAATATGGTATAATTATACAGTATGTATTATGACATCAAAAAGCCCAAAATTGATGTAATAAATAATATAAAGTGTATATATAAACAAATTTATGTTTCCCATTTCAGAATAATGTGTTATAATGTTATTTTATTAAGGTTATAAAACCTTATTGAATCCACCAAAACCTAAATAATATTTTATGGTTTTGAAATAGATTATTTATCAACATGGACCACTTCCACGTCACTAATGGAATTATTTTAAAGTGTTATATTTAATTTATGATAAAATAATTAACACCCCTCTTCTTTGAAAGAAATAATGGGGTGGTTTTTTGGTTGGATTAACTTATCATATAGAGTCCAAAACCTAGGAATAGAAATTAATACTGATATATCATCTCTTTTATAATATGAACCCACTCAAATCTCAATCCCCTTCTCTAAAAACCCTTGGATGATGAATTTAATCTTCCCTTACCTCTATATATCCCATTCAAGGTGTTCCCAATATCTTTATAATCCCTTCCAAATCTTTTATAAGTTACCTTTCATTATAAGGGATCCTTCCCCTTTTCTCTTTGTTGAGGAAAAATATTTATATTATATTATTTGATTTACAATTTTTCATATTGGGATATGTTTTGAGACATACCTATTATTTTATTTATATATTTGAAGTGATGATATATCCATTAAACTCTCATTAAACCCTTCTAGGAATATTTAATAACCCTCATTATTCTGCAGAAATTATCTTATAATTCTCCATGAAAAACATTTGTGTAGTGAATACCCATCCACATTTCCACTCAAATGTATTATCAAAGATAGAAATATAATTTTTTGATTAGGTAATTCCATGTATATAACCAAAAATATTTATAATGAGATTAAATTTGATAAAATAACTCCTTATGGTTTATGATCTATATATAAAACTTATGCATGAACATGTTATGAATGTGAGGGGTTGACCAGAAATTATATCTTCATCCAATTAATTAGGTAATATTTTTATCTCATTATATGCCATGTTTTATCCATATGAGGTTATCCGAGAAACACTGTTATTTTTCCTAGATGGTTACCCTTGAGATATGTTTATGATGTCACATTTTATGTTTTTTCCACATTCCCATGTTTCCATAATGTGATCACCTTTTATCTTACTTCAATATTAATGTTTATGCTTCTCAACCCGCCTATGATACCATGATATTACTTTTGTATCACATGTAATAATATACATTATTTAATGTTTTTATTATCCCCTTGTAGGGTTTTATATATCACCCCTTTCTAATGTACATCCACAGTTTATCCCATGTAGTTTTAGAAGAGAAATGTAAATTTCAGGGCATGTTATAAAATTTTAGTTTCTGTATTTGTATTTTTATTAAATTTGTTATGATATAATCCTTTTATCCCAAATACACTTGGCCACATGATCTATTGGGGTATTATTATGTGTGTCTTTATGTAACAAATAATATAATAATGTTTATGAAATATATAGGGTTTGATAATATGGCTAAGGAAATTCACCTCAACGGACTGGAATAGACACTTGGATAACTTCCCTTAGGGATGATGTTTCCTAAAGAACTAAAAATATGTCCTCAAACACTCAACAAGATTATAATACCCTCTTATATACACAAGGATCCCTTCACTGAAAAATCAAAAAAATTATACTAGGAACTCATAAAAAATGTAGTACATGAGTCCCATAAAATTGTTGGGTCATTTGTGACACCAAAAAGAAAAATTATTAACTTAAATTACATATAATTAGACTTAAAACTAATATTAAATATATATTCCTCTTTCAACCTCATCTAATGATAATTATACCATATATATAACTTCAAAAACCAACTATATCCCTTAAACAAATAAAAAATAATATATCATGGGAGGGAGTAACATTTCTTGATAATAACCCAGTTATTCCATTAATGGTATATAGAAAACCTTATAATAACATCATCATTCTTTGAAAATAATATTAGAGCTACCCGTGATGACAAAATGGTCCATATGGATCTTATACACATAAAATCCATGATCTATATTCTTAAATTAGAAAATTATAATGGTTTTATATGATAAGAAATCATCAAAATTGGAAATATGACTTATTGAATCTCAATAATTATCTTTATGTCCAATCGAATGGGTAACATCACAAACTATTTAGTGAAAACATTCAAGAACATCTCAATTTTTTTTAAAACACAATTTATGTAACATTCAATAGAATTAATAAAATATCCAATAATAAGGATTAAATGAGCTCCAAACACATATAACCTCTCTGATGATCTCTATTAATGAACATACTACACACTATCCTTCAACAATAATGAAAAAAAACACTTCTCTATGAATAATTTATTATTATAGAAACAACGTAAAAAAATAATTTCCAAAAATAACGTTATATGTTTATATCTACAGTAAGAAGAAATCACCAAATGAATGAAATTTAACCATCATGAGATCAAAAAAGTGACACATATGAAGAAAACTTGAATAGTCATCAAAAAGGGAAATGAAATTCCCTCTACCTTAATTTTTAAAACCCATATAATGTTGGGTGAAATGAAATAATTTGAATATACAATGTATAATAACGAAAAAAATATTGTAGAATAGAACTAGATGGTACCTCAGTTGATCTATAAGATTCATGTTGATAGAATATCCATATCAACTAATTATCCATGTATCAATCAACTTATTTCCAAACCTTACTAATTATCACCTCAATGACCATGCTTATCCATATTCCTATGATGAAATTGTACACCATTGGGATATACATTACCTGTAAAGACCCGAAAATTTCAAGTAATTTTTTTTAAAATTCATGGAATTTTACGAGTCTGTGGCTTCTGACAGCGCTTGATTCTAAGGCCCTGTGTGCCCGAAATCAATTTCCGAATTTTAGCTCGTGTACGTTCAGTAAATGAACAAGAGGTTTTTTATATCTTTTGAACCGGTGACCAGAATTGAAATCTGAGGGCATCGATGAACTCACAACGCTGGTAATTGATTAATGTGATCCTTACCGTAGTTGCGTTCGCAATGGAGGAGAAGATATTAATTGGGGGATTATTTAAGAAGTAAATAAAAATTTTCGTAACATTTTTTATTTTATAATGAGGTTATTCCCTCCCATGGGTAGTTAAGGGGTGGGGGGGGCACAACAACCTAAACACCCAAGTGTGTATGGTAGAGAGGTGGGGCCCACATGAGCCCCAACAATTTAATTTCCTATAAAATCATTAGAAACCCCTCATTAATTAGGCAACCCCCCCCATTAAATGCCAATCTATCCACCTCACTCCATTAATTCTTGTCAACCCATATTTTAATGAGGATCCTTCCTCTTTCCCCCATTTTTTATTTAATTTCCAACTCGTTTAATAAATGGGGACCATCCCTCTCCCTTCCTTAATTGATTGTCAACACATTTTATTGAATGTGGTGATTTAATTTTGGGAGAGTGGAATGAATGTGTAATAAAATAATAGGAGGAGCCTATTATATTATTAAGGGCGGAGCTTTTGTTGTGCGAGGAAGATCGAGAGAACTCTTGAGGTTTTGGAAAACACTGTCCTCTGATGAAGGATGACGAAGAATGCCGATTCCTCGAGAAAAAATGACGTTCCACCAATCCTCTTCTCTACGACAAAAAAGGAGACGCCTCTTCCTCCTTAGTGCACTCTGATGATGTCTACAAACCCTTTCTCTGTGATGTCATCTACCGCGATGTCGTCTACCACAACGCTGAATTTCGTCTTCAATTGTTGAGGTAGGGGAATTTCTATATTTCATTATATGATTTATACCATCAGCGTGGTGTTTAATTGATGTGTGACGAATTAAACCTCTAACGCGGTGGGTGCGGTTTATCGAACAAGCCCAGACCCACCACTATTTTGTTCTTGATGCACGGGGTGATTGGTGATGACGAAACGAGACCGCAACGGCAAATCAGAGCCTTCGCAGTGGAGCTTGGGTCTCGAGACGACCACAGGCACAGACGGGAGCAAACATGGACCACCGGAATGACTCGGGTGGCCCATAGAGTACCGTGGTGGCACCGGAAGATGCCCGTCGTGGCTAACGCCACCGGGGACTGGGATGGATTTCGTGGTCGTATGGGATCTAGGGGAGACAGTGGCACCACGTCCGCGGAAAGCGGTGGCCGCGCCCCCTGCTCGGCTAGCTGGCCGAGCCAGCGCACCCCCCCTAGCCGGGCCGGGGCGGGTCACACGTATCGGGCTGTACTGGCCGGGCCGGACCCGGACCCGGGTCGGGTTGACCCGGTTCGGGCCGACCTGGGGGGGGGGGGGGGGTTGGGCCGGGCCCAAACCCCCCACTTCGGACCGTTTTCGGTTTTTGGCCCATAACTTGAGCTATGGACCGCCGATCAATGCACCGTCAGTTGCGTAGGAATACTTCGATCGAGATGGTCATTTTGGTATATTAAACTCGAGTTTTTGGCAAAGTTTGGGTATGGCCAGGTTGGTTCGAACCCGAAACCAACCGGGCCTTTTGAGCGGAAACGCTTATAACTTAAGGACCGGACATCCGATTGATTTGACTTCAATTGAGTTGAAAGACCATTTGTTGAGACAGTTATTTTGGCTTACTACACTTGAGGTTTGGATGTATTTGGAGTATGGTAGAGTTGGTTTTAGCTTAAAACCCAACCGGGTCCCTCGGATGGAAAAGCCAATAACTCTCAGACGGTGAGTCCGATTGACGCACCGTCTGTCGCGTTGGGGTTCTTTTGTCGAGACGAAACATTGGGATACAACAAATTTGGATTTCTTGAAAGTTGATGTATTGAATCTCTTTCTCGATGAGTGGACCCTCCCGAAATCGAGCATGCTGTGTGTGGGAACCCTAGAGCTGGCTGCGACGGCATCGACTATTATACTGGTATCCTCTGTGGGTTCGACAGCGACGACTACCGTACTGGGATCCTCCGTGGGTTTGACGATTATGACTACTGTTCTTGTATCCTATGTGGGTCTGACAGTATTGACCTCTGTACTTGTATCCTGTGTGGGTCCGGCAGAGTAGCTGGTCTTGTATCCTGTGTGGGTCCGACAGCTTAGTAGGATTTGTATCATGTGTGGGTCTGACAGCTTAGATGATTCAGTGACTACCTATGATCATATCTATCACTATACGAAAGATGTATACCTTTGTGAGCTGATTCTTTATCTTCAATCATTATTATCGGTGTGATTGACTAGCCTTCCTATGTGGACTGGGTTGTGCTTGGGCTCGAGAGTTGGAGACAAACAGTAACTGATGACTTAGGTATATGTATGGGAATATACCTAAGTATACTCGTTTGATACTTTGTGATTCTACCTTTCCTTTGTGGTTTATCCTTATTGGATTCTGAGAGACCTTCAGGGGTCTCAGGGTCCCTACTGAGTATCATATACTCACCCCTACACGAGCTATGCCCGCACTACGTTGTGTTGGAAGTAGACGACGGACATCACTAATCGAGGTAGAGGCTAGAGGAGATGGATGGTACCTGGAGGTGGACCACTTGGTGGGACGTACACGGAGCAGATGGCCAGACTGGAGGAGCAGAGGAGGCTATATGTACCCACCCTTCAGGTGGGATTTCCAGAGGATGACTCAGTGTTGCAGTTTTACTTACTACTGTTGTACTTTCCATTCAGTTGTACTGTAATTTCACTTGGGTATGTACACTGGCCCATTTACATTTCAGCACTTGATTTTGTACTCAGTTTTACTTAGTGCTTACTTCACTTGCATACTCTGTTGTGTTTGTTTACTTTATAAAAGAAATGGCTTCCCTTTATTTTGAAATTTATGCCTTTGGTGCTAGTCTCCAGCCCCTAGTATATGGAAGGTGGGCTTGTGGTAGTCACGACGCGGGTCCCGAGGATGGGTTGTGCCATTACCTACCCCATAACCACTCAAATGTATGAAATCATGTGGTTCTTATTGATGATAAGGCATTAGAGGGAATTGTTGCTGAGGATATACTAGAACATGATATCATTTTAATCACTAACCACCAAGAATTGTTGGACATTAGATCTAACCATAACCATGAACTCGACAAGAAAAATAAACATGAATAATGCTTTGGTTAGAGGCATGAGAACTACTATCTCCAAATAATCATGATAATGATTGTTGGGACTAAATCCTCCTACCATTCGTGCATAAACTTCCATAATTCACAAGATCATATATCTCTAGCACTACTTCTCTATATGTTATAATGAAACCCCTCATGAGATTTTTGGAAATTAGAACAAACAATAACCAAGAACATGATAAAAACACACACTAGAATAATGCTTTAGTATGAGATATGAGAACTACTAGCTTCAGATAATCATGATAATGAATATTGGGACTGAATCCTCTTGTCATTCATGAATAAACTTCTCTAATGCCAAAGATCCTCTATATCTTTCTCAACTAATCTAGAATATATAATGAAACCCCTCATGAGATGATTTTTTTTCATGAAACTTATCTATTACCATAATATTTAGTGATATAATACTGTAATGAAGGTTGAAACCCCTCCTCAAAATGTTTAACCATAATGTTATCATGGGTAAGAAGGTCATGAAAATAATGAAGAACATACTTGATTAAGATTACTAGCCCTCACATTACCATGCCCCCATTTAAATGGGTTATCAACACCTACCACTTCACTGAAAATCATAATACTTCATCATCTTAATCATAAAAGAAATAAACTATTTTATTTAACTAATTTTGGAAATATATACATGAAACATCTAACTCCATACACCCCCTAAGGAATAGAAATCACCACTAATTTTTTTCTCCTCTAAAATAAATGATATCTAATGATAATCAAAGACACTTTCCTACATGAAACATAAGGAGTTATCTAAGTACTCCAACTAGTGCTTAATATACTAGTCAGAGACACTCCCATCACCCTTTTCAAATATTTTATGATTAAACTCATACAATGTCTTCATCTAAGACACATTTTCCTCAGTCCTTCCATCCCTCCCATGATAAACAAATACATCTCATTACACCTTGATAATATGATCCATACAAATGAAATTAACCCAATACATATCTATATATTATAATAAGAACCTCTTCCAAAAAACCTGGACTTTTACTTATGATCAATTAATTAAATTAATTACATATCCATAGAGTCACCCCAACATTAAATAGAATAGAATGTCAGGATGCATATACAAAAAATAAGTATCTAAATTGTAATTAGAATCATCTTAACTATCACATTCAGTAATCATAATGTCCATACATTGGAGCAAAGGGGGACCTAAATTCAAATGTTCTAACAATACCCCATATTACAACACATGATAAGATCGATTGGTACTCTTTACATACCAAAACCATGTAATCCTTACTACTGTCAAACTCCAATATCCATACTTACTCATAAGAAATGTTTTTATACTAATATTTCATGAACTAACCCCAGTGGTAACTAATTAGGATGAGAGTAACAATAAAATCCCAAATCCTATAGGCCAATTTTTAGGGACTATCATTTATTGTATTAAAACAAAAAAATGGTATCTATTTCCATAACAATCCTACGAATTGATAAAGAAAGCAACCATTAAATTCCATAATATATAAAATAATACCAATATCCACCAAATTCCTATAATATCATGTATGGTAAAACCTCAAAATAAAATACAATTAGAAACGCCAATAATAGCAGCTCTAAAAGAAAATCCAAGATTCAAAATTGTAATGTATAAAAAGATCAACAAATGCATCCCGATGATCTATGAAAACATACATATATATATAGAAATGGGTGAGAATACAAGTATACATAGCAGGACCATTCCCAATATACAGGGATAAATTTTGGAAGAGGTATCTTAATATCTCTATGAATAAATAATAGATTAACTTTCATAAATATTATATTAAAAATTATACAACATCACCAAGGATTTTTTACCCAACATCCATGGTATAATAACTTATTATCAAAAAAATATGTATCATGATGAAACTCAGTAACAACTTCCCCACTAATATAGTCAATCACATGCCCCAATAAAAAATTTCTTATTCCATAATCCCATTATCAGCAACAAATCAACATAATCAGATGTCATCATAACCATATCCATATATACACAATTAAAACCATAGTAAAACCACACATCATATCCTCATCATTATAGGGTAACTTTAACATGACGGACATCCACCTTGTGACCTGATCCTTCTATGTGTGTCCCTACCATGTAATCATATCTCGAAATAACCATAAAAAATACTATAACCTCAAATGATTAAACCCCACAAACATATATATATATACATATGTCCAAGAGGCATCATAGACCTTGTTATGTCTTAATAGTGAGGGATAATGATGATTTAGTTAGCCATCCATCCCTCGATAGCATGAACATTGGAAAAAAGACCCAGAATTCATGTTCTCATATAGGAAATAATAAGGTAACCTAACTTGGGTGGTGGTGTGTATTAAATAATAATAAAATATATTATATATATATAATCCTATACTAAGGGTAAACCCCAAGTAGAATCTCTTAGTCAATGTATCCTAAAAAAACTTCATTTTATCCATCACCCACCGAAAATCCAATCCATAACTAGCCAATCATACCCAACCACTCTAATTACACAAAACAACCAGACAACATAATTAACATACCAATTTACTATATCCTTTGTTAATTCTAGTATTAACATTTCTATACACATTACATTTATTTATATATATTTAATGTCAATCCATTAATTTATCAATATGAAACAATTCTAACAGACATTAGTTTTCACACCAGCCAACATATTTCATTACAAATCCAATCATTTATTAAGTTACATCACATTACACTTTACTAATTCCATTAATTCAATTCATACGTCATGCCGCTAGGAAACTACTACAGAACCCAGAAAAATTCCACCCTTTAGTATAAAATTTACCACACAGACCATTCTAAAAACCACTATAATATCCAAAAACAACTACAATAACATCATTTTCCATTTTACCATAATAAAAAAAACCAAACTAGAAACATTAATAACACATATATCGAACCATCATAGTCATACCATGCTAACATCTCAAGTCAATCAAAAAAATATGCATCCAGAACAACTCTAATCACTAGAGGAACAAGCACAACTAAAAAGCATAAACTTATCATCAATTTATTAATAAAACACAATAACCAATATCCCTTAACAATTATTTCATATTAATTGAAAATTTTAATTACAATAAAAAAAATTGTTTAAAAAGTTTAAAGCCACCCATTTTTTAATATATTTGTGTGATTAACCTTTTAAGGAAAGTAGTTCAATCACTCATGTAGTAGAAATCAAGTTTTAACATAATAAAAAATAGAAATAAAATAACATCGAATAAAATAATAACATAATAACTTTTATATTCTTGCGAATAACAAATTATATTATTCCAATTATTATGTTTGATTATTATATTGATTTAGTTAATCTACACTACTCACAAAAAAAATATATTCTTATTCTATAATCAACAAATTATATAATGATAGATTTCCTATCCCAAACCTTAAGTAATTCTTCAACAATTCATTGCATGGGAAAGAGGAAGAATGAATGATCATGTACCGACGAACACCCATGTAAGACCATTAACAACCTATAATAGTCCAATTTCTATCAAAAAACCCCCCCAATAACAATAAAACCAAATCCATACCAATTCCACATATTCTTAGAATGAAATGTACAAGAGAGATGGGAGTACACTACTACAAAATATGCCTTTAACAACACTATAAATGGCCTTTATCAGCGCTATAAAAGCATAGACAACATGAGTGAGGATAAAAGTACTGGTCTATTATCTGTGCTGAAAAAGCGCTGATAAAAGGGTCCTTTAACGATTATAAAAAACCATTGATAAAGGGATCCTTTATTTTCACTACAAAGCACATATAAATGGGACCCTTATCAGTGTTTTTAAAAGTTCTGATAAGGGAACAATTTATCAGTGCTTTAATTTAGAACAACCAAAGGAACCATTTACCTGTGCTTATAAAAGTATAAATAAAGGATAATTTATTACAGCTTATAGAAGACATGATAAACGAAATTTATCATTTCTCATAGAAGTGATGATAAAGGGCCATATTGCAGTGTGCTGTAATAGCACACCCCAGCACCAGAAACACAACAAATAACAACAATAACTAATCCTAATACAAAATTGAAATGAAATGAAATTTACAACACAAATAGAAGAAAAACACTTTATTAATTAAATTTCAAACATTGGTTTATACAATTTCCTTAGAAAATTATTATGGACATTTAAAAAGATGTTGCTTTATCATTTATTCCAGACCCAAATTTTGTTATTTTGGAAAAACCACCCTTTATAGAAAAACATAACACACTAATAATAGAAAAAAGGTATGTTATTAATAATATAAAGAATTAGAGGAATAGAAAGTTTAAATTTTACTAAAATTGAGGTCTATTATAAATAAAAATACACACTTAGGGTCATACTGGTCACACCATTCATTAGATTGAAGTATGGCTGTCTCTAACACATCTAAAATGACATTTTGATAATTTCCCTAATGTATTAAATAATTCTGAATGTGTTTGATTAGTTCTATGTATCTTAGATTTCTTTTTAACTAAAATTTCATTTTAAACTATAAACAAAAAATATTGAAACATTCTGATCATATCGTGTATCAATTTCACCTGAACATATTACATCACATCAAAAATTACTTATGAATAATTTTACTAATCTTTAAAGAAATTATGTGAGCATTTGATCAGTTTTCAGTTATTGAATCTTTCAGAACTAACAGATTGATTTGAAACTGATAACCGACAAGTTGAGTCATACTAGGCACATCGTATATTGGATCGAGGTGCCAATAATTCTTACACGTTGTAAATGACTTATAGATCATTGAATTAAACTATAATATCAATATAGATGTTTTTTCTCAGTTTTGATAAGTAAAATTGTCCATTTTATGAAAATAGATAACAATTTTAATAAAAAGATGTACATTGAGTCATACAGGTCACACTGTGCGTCTGATTGAGGTACAGTTGATTCCTACACGTCTCAAATGACATAGGAATAATTTTCCTAATGTATCAAAACAATAAGAATATGTTTCATTGGTTTTTAGTATGTATCTTTTCTTTTTAACTAAAATTCCATTTTAAAATTGAAACACTAACTTTGATTAATACCAGTCACATCGTGTGTCTGATTGCGGTGATGATGATTCCTATACATCTCTGTGTCTCAAAATAATCCTAATTGTCAATTTTACAAATATTTCTATTGAATTTATTTATCTTACTTCAAAAAATTCATGACCATCTTCGAACAAACTACATCTACTCGAAAAAAATAATCCACTTGTATAAGAAAACCATTATTCTGAGCAATAATAAAAAGAAATAAATTAAACATAAACATGAAATAATAAATTAATTCAATAGATAATAACTTTATAGTGAAAATATAGAGATTACATTAATTATTGGGTAATGGAGGAAACTTGAATGAAATTAATAAATGTCACACTAAAGGGGTGAAAGGTTTTGAGGGACAAGAATTATGAGGCAGTATTGGTGATGAAAGGAAGGAAAAATGGATAGAGCACCCAAACTCAAACAAAAGAATCCAACTATATAGGGAAAAAAATATTATATGAGTAATACTAAAAAAATAAACTAAATATAAATATAAAAAAATACATTAATTCAATGGAAAATAATCTTATTATGAAAGCATCATGATACCTAGGTAATTGAGTAGAGGCCACATCATTTCTCTTCCTACAAATGAAATGTAGGGATCTTGAAAGAAAGTGATTAATGCACCACTATAGGGGCGAAAATGATTCAAGGGATAAGAAGTATTTGATAGTTTTGGTGAAGAATGGGATGAATGATGGACAAAACAGACCAACTGGAACAAAATAAGCTACTTGAATAAGAAATCAATTATTATGCGAGAAATAAAAAAATAAATAAAATAAACATTAAAATTAAATAATAAATTAATTCTATGGACAATGAAGTTACTATGAAAAAATCAATATTACGATTTTAATTGAGTAGAGGAATTGTCATTTCTTTTCCTACATGGTATATGTATAGAACATGAATGAAAGTGATAAGTGAAACAATGTAAGTGTTAAAATGGTTTGAGGGAGAAGAAGTTTGTGGATGTTTTGGTTGATGAAATATGGAAAGACCGCCCAACTAAAAAAAGGATCCACCTATATATGAAAACGAATAATATGTGAGTAATACTAGAAAGAAGAAAATTAAACATAAATATTAAATAGTAAATCAACTCTATGGACAATGATTTTACTGTACAAATATCAAGATTACCTTTGCGATTAAGAAGTGAGAGTGTCATTTCACTTATTACAAAGGAATTTCACATGGACATAAATAGTCTAAAATAAAATAATTATCTATGTAATAATGAAAATTAAATCAACGTTTCATTATATAATTTTTTAGTAAAATAGAGAATGTATATCATGTCATTACCTTTACATCTTTCCAAAGGGTTTCCTTTATTATCGATTGTTTTTCCAAGGGACTGGTAACATAAAAATATGTATAAGACATTGTCTCCATGAGTATTCAAAAATTAAATTTATATTATGTTAATGTATTAGAGATCATATAATATTATGAGGAAAAATATAATATATTAAAAAACATTTTTACCTTCTCATTGAACTATCTTTCTTTTTTAATGGATTCAAGGAATTGGTTCCTCTATCGAGAATCCAAATCCCATCATTGTGGTCCCCTCTAACAGACAAAAAATTATCTACATTGGGTCCAAAATGAACTATTTGTGTTGTTATAATTATAAGGATATCCTTTATTGAATTCAAAATTTGAATTAATAGAAAACAATTTTGGCTCATTTTCTCAGTTTTGACGATGTGATGTGCATTTTAAACTTAAATGAAACTTATATACTGAAAAAATGCACTCACAGTCATATTGGTCACACAACGCATCAGATTGAGGCTATAAAACTTCATAAATTTTAAAAATGACTTATGGATCATTTTCTAAATGTGTCAAAACAATCAGTTCTATTTTTCATACTTTTGAGTAAGTGAGTTGTTTTTAACTAAAATTGATGTCAATATTTAATAAAATGATTCAATTTGGGTCATATTAGTGACACCATGCATCATACTGTAGAGAATATATTTATTTCATGTCCCAAATAGATTATGGATCATTTTATTAGATTATCAAAATAATCTAAATGTGTTTACTATGTTTTAAGTATGTAAGATGTCTTTTTTACTAAAATATCATTTTAAGATGGAAACATGCACTTTGACTCATACTGATCAAATAGTGTGTTTTTCTGTTGTGAGACCATTTATTACACATTATTAATGACTAATTAATCAATTTAATAAATTATAAATAAGGTACGAGTGCATTTTCGTAGTTTTCAGTGGGTGGATTTTTTTGAAATAAACTGTTGATTTTTAACTGATAACAGACATGTTAAGTCATACGAGGCACACCGTGTGTCAGGTTGAGGTAAAGATAATTCCATATGATCAAAAATTACATATATCATTTATCTAAATTATAAGAACAATCTAGATTCTTTTTCTTAGTTATATTAGGCTAGTTGTCCTTTTTATTAAAATTGTTGTAATTTTTAAATAAAAAGACGCACATGGAGACATGCTGGTCACACTGTACGTTATATTGAGGTAAGATTTATTAATACACATCTAAAATGACTTAAAGATCATTTTACTGGTGTGTATAAGAAATCCTTATATTTTTTCTCATTTTGACTACATCACTTTTTTTTACTAAAATGCCATTTTAATCTGGAAACACTCACTTTGAGATATATTGATCACATCATTTATCAGTTTGATATGAGATTGATTATTACATACTATAATGTACTTATTAATCGATGTACTAAATTATCATGAAAATCCAAGCATGTCTTATTTTTTTACTTACTTACATTTTTGAACTAAAATGCAACCAGTAAACTCATAACAGACACATCGAGTCATATCAGTCACACCATTCGTTGAATTGAGGTGAAGATGATTCCTAAATACTTCAAATGACTTATGGATCATTTCCATAAGATTGAAATACCTAAACTTAGTAATCAAACTCATTTTTGAATAGTAATAAACCTTGAATTATTCTAATAAAATAAATCCTATTAAAAACCATATTTTATCGAGAAGAACATTTAAAAATTATCAACCAAATATTATATCAAAGTTTTATTTGGATCCTTATGGATAAATTTGATGATAAAATGAATTTAAATCATCATTAAACCTACCTCCACATCAAACTATATAAATTAATTTTATAAACATACACTTGTCATCTGAAATTATACTTTTGAAACCCAAAACCCATGGGATAAGCAACACATTAGTTTCGTATCCTAATTCATTAATCTACACTATCCCTATTTCATTCACGCCCTCCACTCTATCATTTCTATGCTTGTGTAGAGATTTTCTAGGGAAATATTTGGTGGTAATAGAAGTGTTGAGTTAATAACTAGTGTCAACTATGAAATTCTGACAAATGGGCATCATTTATTTTAATAGAGATCTTAATTAAGTACAAGGGGAAATGTGTCCCATTAATTCATTGTGTTCTATAAAATGGGAAAAGCCTATCATTTGTGAGAATTAAACCATGTAAAATAGTTATTAACTTCATTTCTCCATTTCCACTAACACTTTCTAGATCAAATCTCCACACAATGAGAGAAATGATAGAGTGAAGGGTAGGAAATAAGTGGAGAGGGTGGAGATGGAAGAATCAGAATATGAAATTGTAGTATAGTATAGCTTGAGGTTATTGGGATTCTATTGGGTACCTTCAGTTGACATGTATTTGTAACTAAAATTAATTTACATGATTTTTCATGGAGGATGATTTAATAATGAATTACATTCATTTTTAGCCTCAAATTTATCTACAAAGATCCAAACAAAACGTTAATAAAATAGTTTTTTGTGGATTTTTTATATTGTATTTTATAAAACATGTTTTTAATAGGTTTTACTTTATTAAAAAATGACTGGGATATATATATATATATATATATATATATATATATATATGATTGGAAAAATAGGTTGTTGGAGGCATGTAATTTTTTTACACTTAACTTGATAGGTAATAAACATGAACGATGTTCATTGCTTCCACCATATAAAACTATAAAATAGAGGTCACTCATCATTTGATACATGGATTAATAAATTTAATCTATCTAAATAATATATATATATATGTATTATATTAGTAACTTTATTTAAATATTATTATATATATGTTATATATTTATATGTATTATTTTAGTAAATTTATTGAAATATAATTATATATATGTATATTATTTATCATATTTAAATTTATTTAAATATACAAAATATTATTCGATGTACATATATAATACTATTTTACTATTAAAACAAAATAATATTACTAATAATTTTTTTAATTATATTAATTATAAATAATTATTATTTTGGTTTTTGTGTATGAAATATAATTACATATTTTTTTAAAATTTTATTTTATTAAATATATATAGTTATCTAATTTTATTATTTTGAAATTAACACAAGTTAAAAATATTTTTTAGTTATTTAACTATAAATTAAATGAATGTTAATTAAATGTATATATATACCTAAAATGTAGAAATAGACCTTCAGTGATTAATGACTAAAAATAATTTATAATATATAGAATTTGATAACATCCATTATATTTTTTGGAACAAATTATGTATCAACCTAAGGATTATAGGGAGTCTATCTAATAAGCATTAACCCATCCAGGGAATTCATGGGAGGTCAATAAAGATGTTGGCATAAAAGAAAAGACAAAAATCAACAAGATATATTATATACAAAGGAGAAATACACACCAACCATTGAAACATACATCTTGTACTCATTTAAACATATATATATGTATATATATATATCAAAAAATTTATAACACACATAATTTCAATAAAATTAAAATTTAAAATAAATTTTTAATGGAAATAAATATAATACCTTCATAATTTTGAAATCGAGAACCATAATTTTTGAGTAAATAATTTTAAAATCACCCTTACATTATGTGCTCTGAAAACACATATAAAGCGATAGAAAGATATATATATTTACACACACACACACACATATATATATATATATATCATTATAAAAAAAATGATAAAAATATATCTAACTCTTATTGTAGAATATCACAACATAGTAAAAAAATACAACTCCATAGTAATTTAAAAAATTGAGAGGAATTGAAAATAAATAAATATGGTATCAACCTTAATAATATTTCTCTTAAAATTTAATAATACAATTTTGAGAAAATAAACTTTTATTGGAAAACCATACAGAATAATATTAACACAAAATTTAAATGAATAAATTCCCATAAATGAAATGAATAAAGTTATCTTCTATGGTTTCTTCGTACCATCATCAGACTAAGAATTTTTTGCTGGATCAATTTTTTTGTAACCTAGAAAGGATTTGATTAAAAATAACTATTCAATATGGGGTATATATGTAGAAAATGAAAAAAAATGATTCAAAACAAAAATTTACAAATAAAATAAATACGAAATCCAAAATAGTAGTTAAGAAGATAACAGATCATAAAAAAAGAAAACTAGAATAGAATAATAAGAGAAAAAAATACAAAAATAAAACCAGAACATATAAAGGAAAATCAGACATCCTCAGATCCAGATCTATAAATGACAAATAAAAAAATAAATTCAGCATTGAAAATAGGAAATACAAGCCTACCATGCTAGTTTGAAGAAAATATGAGGCTCTCGGATCCAGAATTGGATGTTTTCTTCAAAAACCCTAACTAAAATCGAACATTGGATACCGGGCGATGTTTGAGATTCTAGAGGTATTGGGTTTGTGTGATTTGAGTGGGTTTGTGTCATTCAAGGATTGAGTCATAGAGGAGGAGTCCAGATAGTGGGTGGATTCCACGAAAATATTCTAACATTATGACAGGTTCACAAATTGGTTAGTTTTTATTAATTAGATCAGGACACATTTGTCAGTTCTTTTTTAATAGCACAATTAATGAGTCCTTTTATCAGTTCTGGTTATTTAATCCTTGATGAAAGGCATATTTATAAGGGATAATGTTTTAGTTCTCATAAATATGGATTTTATCATCCATTTTTAGGGCTGATAAAGCCTCATCTTTATGAACAGTGACCAAAGTGTGGATACAGATTTCTTTTATCAGTGCTTATTACATAAGCTTTGATAATAGTTTTATAATTATAATCATAAATAAAAAATTATGTAAATATATATACTTAATAAATACATATAAAAATAAATATAGTAAATATATTACTTGTTTAAATATATTTATATAATTTTATAATTATTTAATAATATAATTATTTATTTTTAAATTTTTAAATTTTTTTAATGAAATTTTTATATCATTATATATATTTATATAATTAAATATATATGTATATATATATTTAATACATATATAAATATAAATATATTTATATATTTATTATTTCTATAGTTTTTTTAAATTTAATAATTATTTAAATATAAAAAATTATTTTTCTAAAATTATATAAATTCTTTTAAAAAAATAATTATTTAATTATAATTATAAATATATATTTTTATAAATATAGTATGTACATTTTTAAATATATAGAGTTATGAATATATTTATTTATAAATATTTGTTTAAATATTTTGTTAAAATATTTTTTAAAATTATTAGTGAATATCTAATTTTAAATGTATGCATGATAAGAATGAGTGAAATTGAATAAATTAAAAATTAGTACAGTTTAATATAATTGAAAATGGATATGTTTTGTGTGTGTGCGTTGTATATAAAAATACATTAATTATGCATATGGGAAATCAATATTTAACACATTTGATATATGTTAAATTGAAAAATAAAATGACATTCAGTTATATATTTATTACTCTATGTAATTAATGAGTATTTTTAATTCCTATTAATTTTTAATTATAATTCGTTATTAACTAAATATATGGCTATTCAATGCCAAGTGCATTAATATTTTATAATATATAAATCATATTTCTATACATAATAATATATCTATGTATTTAATACATACAAATTATAAACATTATAAATATTAATCTAATTAATCAAATGTTTATTAATTTTCTCAATTTACTTATTTTTAATTTAAATTTTTTTAATTTTCATTTTGAATATCTATATATTTAATATATACTATTTATTAGTATATATAATATATATAGTATAATTAATTTCTTCTTTTTTATCAATATATATTTCATTAATAATTTTTTTAATATTTGTAATAAATTACTATTTTAATTATTTTATTTTGTTATTTATTTTTATTTATTTGGTCCTTTATCAATAGTGAAAAAGATCTTATAACAGACACCTTTATGAGCGTTAAAAAATAGCCCTGGTAAAGGGTACACTTTATTAGTGCTAAGAATAATGCATTGATAACAGGTGTCCTTTATCATCACTAAAAATAAAGCTCTGATAATGGGTACCCTTTATCAGATCTAAAAATAAATCCCTTATAAAGGGGACATTTATCGATTTTAAAAAAGTGCTGATTAATGGTTAAATTTATCAGTTCTTTATTTAGCACTGATAAAGATTCCATTTATCAGTGCTGATAAATAATAGGGTTGTTAAACGCCAGTTTTGTATGAGTAATAAGAGGAAAAAGAATCACTTTTTATCTTATAGACATAGATCCCTTGAATCTATAGGTAAAAAATCACAAAAGTCCACTTAAATATCATGAATGTCACAACAATGGTCTCCTAGGGTCGATGGAAGTAAGTTTAGTGGGAGAGAATTCTAGATGAATCATGAATTTATAATATATCTATAAAATCATAAGATCATGGTGTGATTGGGTCTAATAGTCCATAATTATTGTTTGATTGAAAAACCCTGGTGAGATATCCTATAAGTCATGGGGATTGTACCACCTTAAATCCAATATTAATAATAATGTTCATGAAATGAGACCAAGGGTATTTCTGAAAAATATTAACCTCTAAAGATAAAAAATAAAATATCAATCTTTTTATATCAACACGATACTCCTCAAATGCACACCATGGAAAAACAACCATCGATATAGTGCAATGATGCTAAAATAAGAAGAATCCAGATAATTAAACACCAAGGACTCAATGAAATAATGACTAGAGACACAATACCAAATCCCTTTTGTATGATTGACTAAAATTACATAAAGACTCACCATTATATAACCAACCTAATGCAATATTAATCCTAAGGCCCTCATGACATAACAATGAAGAACCACCCCATGATATCACACACGTCACACCACATAATCTCATAGTATCTTCCCTATCCAAGAACACACACCTAAAACCATTAGTGTAACCCTAATGGTGTAACACACTAGACTACAGTAACCCCTATCCGTTGACTACCATTCTTATCAAAATGAAATATCCCACACTATAATGCACCATTCTAGTAGAAAATATAACTGAAATCTCCATATACATTATAATAAAACTTATAATGACAACAATAATACCCATTGGATAAAAAGTTATTACTTGATAAATTCTATGATTATATAGGTTTCCTCATATTATATCTTCTTTTCCATATATTCATGATAAAATGAGCACCAAAACATACTTTTCATATCATTTTTCATATAAGTAAAACATCTCAACTTGTATCATTATCTTGATTAATTATTATGAGGTAATAATCATTAAGAATAATAATTCATAATCATATTTTAATATTTTGTTTCTCCTAGAAATAAATTTATTCTTATGTATCAATCAAAATGATCTCATGTTAATTTGAAAACCTATGATAAATATTATCAATTATTATATATATACTTATGTGAACTGTATGTCATCTTAATTACCTTTTGTAACCTCGTAGTTACTATAACATATCAAAAACATTAATATTTCTTATTCTTATAGTTAATATTATATACCCAATTTTGAACATAGAGTTACTATTTTATATTTTTTTTGGATATATTAAAAATCATCAACGAGATGTGTCACATTGTAAAATCTCAAAGACTTTTCTAATTTCATGGAAGATCTTATGCATGAATTTTCCATAAATTCATATAGACTTTAAGAATATTACATCTGAAAAAAGTATTTCTTTCATTAACTCATGTCAACTTCAATAAGTCTCTTAAAAAACTTAACAACCCATTTAAAACAATCCTCAATCACCTTAAGGGTTTTTAGAATCATTTATATTTATTGACAATAAATACAACACTATCCTCCATGGGGTCGACACTCAACCAAACAACTTGATCAATTCCCTTATTTTAAATGTTGTTTATGGTATTATTTACTTAATGTTATATTATATATATATATATATTTGTATTATTATATGTTTATACATAAAAACTTTCATGTTAACATTTATGATGTATTTTTTAATCCTTATTGTTTACTTTTAAAGATAAAACTCATAAATAATATCTTTAATATACAGAACATTTAATTTTTTTATTCTCCCCTCCATTCACCTATTATCTTCCTAAATAATAATTTTATTTGTTATTATAAGTAATTTATAAGAAATTTAAACTTTTTAAAAATAGACAATTAATATCAATAAACATTTAGGATAAATATATAAGGTATGATAAGTAATCCCTATAGTGGAAATATACTTATATAATCATATATAATAGTCAGATAATTATGTGTCCACTAATTAATTGTAATAATTTATTAAATTTATATAAATTTTATTTTTAATTAAGTATATTCCCAAAGGTGGTAAATCAATAATTTTAGTGGATTATTATATGAATATAATTATATATCAACCCTGGTTGGGAATTATCTCTAAAAATTACACATATACATAAATACAAGTTTAAAAGTAAAATTTATATTTTCTCAATTAATTATTAGATAATATAAGGATGATGTAATTTAATTAATAAGGAAATTATATTATGAATATGGATATTTGGGCTCATAAATAAATTCATATATATTTTTGAACCGTTAAACTACTATGAAGCTATGTTTTGTAAAAATGTATATATGAAAATATTGTGACAATAAAACATTATGAATCTTGAATAAAATTGAAATAGATTTTAAAATTTAGATTAAAATATAATATTAAATGAATAAAAATTATTATATGGAATTAGATAATAAAATTATATTAAATTTATGATAAAGATAATTTATTATAATTATATTTTATATGGGAAAATTCATACGGATGTTTATTGAATTAAGCTATTTTTTATATCATTTCCCTTATTATTTTAGAGTATTTATCTTTTTCTTTCTCTCAATTATATCTATTTTTAGCTTAGAATATTCTTTTAAATAATTTTTATTTACCTTTATTAATCATCATTACAAACATATTTTTTCCATTAAACTAGGAATTGGTTAATCCACTCCATTATATTTTTTTCATTCGTTGTGTTAACTGTGATACTCATATATATATATTGAAATGAATTATCTTTTTTATTTTACGCGTATTATATTTATATAAATGTCTAAATTATTAACTTTCGACCCATTATTTAGCACCCCCTGATGCATCAGGTTATTATTTATTCTCAAGATAAGTTGTCTCGTATTTAATTAGTCAAGTTATTAAATTATATGTGATTACAAGTGATATGGGTGATATAGAATTTTTTTTTCAAGAAATATTCATGAGTATTATATTTTTTTCATACCTACTTATGAGTTTAATTTATTTTAATCCTTTTTTCCATTGATAATTGTAAATAAGTTATCATTCTATTGATTTCATGATTAAATATAATAGTTTAATATATTTTTATATCAGTATTGAAATTCCTTAGTTTTCATGGTTTACTTGGCCTAATAGGGGTTTTAACTTTTTTTATCACTTACAAATATTTATATTACCCTCCATATTTTTAAAATATATTTAAAAGTTTTTTGGATGAGTGTGAATAATAACAAATTCAATTTCAATTTTTGGGGACTAATCATGAATGAAGAAGTTCTATCATTTAAGGACATTTTTTATGAAAAAAAATTTAAATATACATAGTGGAAAAGTATATGAATTTTTTGGTACATTGTCATGACCCATCCCCCAGGGCCCATGTCGTAACTACTCCAAGCCCGCCTTCCATAGGCAAGGGGCTGGTGACTAGCAACAAAGGCATAAATCCCGATAACTGGGAAGGCATTGCCTTTATAAAAGTAAACAAAACACCACAGAATACAAGTGGAAGTAATATACTAATTAAAAAAAATAAAGTGCTGAAAAGAAAATGGGCCAGAATACAAACCCAACTGAAAAGTACAGCAACAACAGAAAAGACAAGAATTTGGAAGAATAGAAGCATCTCCTGGGTCGTCCACCTTGAATCCTACATGAAGTGTAGGTACAAATAGCACAACTAATGGATCGTCTACCACGGATCCTACCTGAAGGGTAGGTACATATAGCGCAGCTCCTGGATCTTCCACAATGCTCTCGGCCGTCAACATCCTTCGAGTATCATCTTGTCGTGAAGTCCACCTCTAGATACTAACTTGTTGTGAGGTCCACCTCCAGGTACCATCCAGTCCTCGAACACTCGGCCTCTGTCAGCACTGTCTGTCATCTTCATCCAACACAAAGAGGTGCGGGCATAGCCCGTACAGGGGTGAGTATAACGATACTCAGTAGGGATCCCGTGACCCTCAAGGTATCACTAAAACGAACAAGGATAACCACAAAGAAGTATCTCAACAGATCACCTCTACTTAGGTATATTCCCATACATATACCTAAGTTATCAAGTAACCCATCTCAATCACGAGGAAAACACAATGGTTATGGACTCCGCTCAAACCAAGTTTTTATTCATGATGTCGAAACCACGACATCTAGAGAACTCCTCCTATGTCAAGTACAATGGGTCTACCGCTACAACAAAGCGCGCCCCACTAACCTTGGAGTGCTGAAGTACTCCACCTCTCGAGTATTGTGGGCCTGCCGCTGCAACCAAGCGCATCCCACCATGGGTCTGCCGCTACAACCAAGCGCACCCCCTCAAAGCTTACTGAGTTACTCCTTCTATCGAGTATCGCGGGTCAACTGCTATAACCAAGCACACCTCCATCGAGGGTCTGCTGCTACAACCAAGCGCACCCCACTGGGCTATCCGAATCACTCAGAGACGATCGATCAGCAGTCGTCAAGTCTCAGCCAGCTACTAGGTCTCTGCACTCTGCTAGCTCATTACCAGGAGGGTCCGCTCCATGAGCTACTGGTCGATAATCCATGTATCACAATGTTCTATGACGACGTATCCCAAGGGTTAGCCACATCATAGGAAACTCAACACAACAGACGACGCGTCAATCGGATGCCCGGTCTGTGTGTTATCAGCCTTTTCATCTCGGGGGCCCGATTGGTTTCATGTATGAACCAACCCAACCATATCTCAACTGTACCCCAAACTCTCATAGGTTATACTAATAGGGACCGTTTCTCAACGTGATGACCAACGCTGCTGACGGTTTGTCAAACGGACGTCTGGTCTGAATGTTATCAGCTTTTCCGTTCCAGGGGCCGGTTGGATTTCGGCTTCAATCCAACCCGGCCACTATCCAACTGCATCCAAACCTCAGGATAAGTATTCCAAAAGTTTCGTCTCATCAAGAAGAATCCAACAAAGTCGATGACACATCAATCGAATGTCCGAAGCTCAAGTTATAAGTGTTTCCGCTCCGAGGGCCCGGTTGGTTTCATGTTCGAACCAACCCGGTCATACTAAAAGTTCTTCTAAACCTTGAGTGTAATATACCTGAACTAACTTATCGATCCAAGGATCACATTGCAACTGACGGTGCATCGATCGGAAGTCCTTATCCCATGTTATGGGCTTTTAAGAGAACTTGTCCGGTTTTAGGGGGTTTTGGGCCCGGACCGACCCGGCCCAAGATCCCCTGGGTCGGTCCGAACCGGGTCGACCTGACCAGGGTCCGGTTACGGCCCATTAGGGCATGGCCCGGCCAGATGGGCGTGGCCCAGCTTGGCCGACGCGGCCCGGCCCGGCCTGCGCGACCGGTTGGCCTGGCGCGGGCATGGCCCGCGTGGCCAGACAACTCGGCTCAGCCGAGCTCTCGCTGTAAGCGGGGGGGGGGGGGGGGGGTGCTATCCCACTGATTGAGAAAATTCCCCCCGCCCCACATGGGGGCCTCTCCTTACCAGCCGGGGGATACGACCCATGGTCTCCCTTCCGATACGGCCGGCCCGGTGCTGCCGCCATGGGACCCCGCGGTCCCGCCCCTCTGAGGTGACGATGGTTCCGGCCACCCTGCCTTGCACCGCCCGACTTTGAGCCATGACCTTGTCCGACCGGCGTAGCGCAGCGGCGCTGCGCCCCTCCACCGTGGCCCTGCTCTGGCCGCGGCCTCTTCATGGTTCTCCGGCGCGGCGTGACGGCGCAATGGCTTTGTTCGGCCTCAACGGCACTGCATGATGGTGTTGTGATTCTTCTTTGTTTTTGAGCGGTGTCGTTCCACCGCACTGCCTTTAATCGTGCTGTGACAAACACAACATCAAAGGGGGAGGAGGGTCGGCCGTGTTCATGCGGTCCGACCTCTTTGCTTTAATCCGATAACAGGCGGCCATAAAATAAAGATGAAGAACGACAAAGAAAAATCCACAAACATCATGTTAACCCCTACTTGGATATTTGGCGTCGCACGTCTGGCGTCACGGAGAACAGCATCGTGGTGGTCGGACGTAGATTCCATGGAAGTCGGGGTGCATCTAAGGAGGAAATGATGTCTCCTAACTTGTTGCGGAGATAAAGAAGGAAGGTATGTTGTTGTTGGAAATGATCATCGTGGTCGGTGACTTCTCCCTTGTCATGGAGGAAGAAGAAGACGGATGAATCCGGGTCGCCGAGTCGACGTTCCTTGAATAAGAAGAAGAAAAAGTTATTTAAATCTCCAAAGCTCTCTTCCCTTACTCTCAACACCACAAATGCTAACCCTTCACAAAAAAATGATTCACATTATTTTATTAACTCAAGAAAAGCTTTTCAAATTTACAAAAGTTGAATTCACTTAATTAATCTTTAGTTGTCAAAATTAATGGTGAGTTAAGTTGGCAACATTAATACTGTGGAAGAGGAGGAGCCACATCATTAAAAACAAAAAATGAGATTTAAAAGGTGTTTAAGGGGAATTTGAAGGGGTGGGGTTCGTGTGGGCCCCAAATCACTAATATCCTATCAATAAGAGTTTGGGATCAAGTGGGTTCCACCCCAACTCCCACACATGGGATTAAGACACTTATAAGTGAAATAAAATTTTAACACAATTATATTTCACTTTACACTTAATCCTCAAAAATTAGCTTCCCCTCTCGTGCAAACGAGATCATGGTAAAGGACCCCCTATAAAATTACCGGCCCTATGATTTCATCGGTGCCCTCAGATTTTGATTCCAAGCACATGATTAAATGTTAGAAAAAACCCGCTCGTTCGTTAACTGAACGTACCTGAGCCTAACTTAAAAAATTGATTCTGGGCACACCGGGCCTCAGAATCAGGTGCTGTCAGAAACTGCGTACTCGTAAAATTCAAAAGAAAATAAGAAAAAAATTTCCTTGAAATTTTCAGGTCCTTACATTACTCCCACCTCAAGGATTTACATCCTCGTAAATCTTTAACACAATCTAAGGATAAAAAAGTTGTACTGAGCACACATTTGAGCCTTCCACTCCCATGTTCTCTCCTAGAGGTTCTCGTGCTGCCAACAAAAGTGCACAAGAGGAATCGACCATTCTCGTAGGATCCGCTCCTGTCGATCCTCATCCTCTACTGGAACCTCTAAAAAGTCCCCCCATCGCCAAAGTCCAGCTCCCCATGGTCTATGATATGCATCGGGTTAAGCACGTATCTCAGTTGAGATACGTGGAAGTGGTTGTGCACCTGGTGCAACTTAGGTGGATGGGTAAAGCGGTAACCCACCTTGCCCACCCTGCTGAGGACCTTGAAGGGTCCGATGAAGCGCGGAGATAACTTTCCACCTTAGCCAAATATCAATAATTCCATTTCGAGGTGAGACCCATAAGAAAACGTGGTCTCCATCCTCGAACTCTAGTGGTCTCTGCCTCATATCAGCAAAATACTTCTGTCGGCTCTGAGCTGTCCTCATCCGCTCCAGGATGACCTGGACCTTCTCTGTCATGGCCTGGACCATCTCTGGTCCCACATGAGTTGCTAATATTTCTTCTCTTCCGATAAGATAAATCTGGTCCTTCCCCTGGATGGACCACGTTCTTTTCCTAATACAGTCAATACGGACATGAATGATGCATTCATGCCATGGACGACGTCATAAGGCCTCGACGTTACTACCAAGAGATCCAACCATCACTCTCCCCTCTAAGGGTTGAGTCACACTGTTGGCATCAGCGTGAGGTCACTGGGTCTCCTCCAGTAGGAATCTCGAAAGTGAGGGTCAAGTCAACAGTTTTAACAGGGACCTCTTAGTACACAAAAAGGAAGGAAGAAAAAGTCACAATGAAAAGTGTCTTTTAATACTGCAGATCAAAGTACAAAGACACACAACAATGAAAACAAGGAAACTAGAAGCACCAAGATCAAAGGTCCCATGCATGGAACTAGTCCCACTCTTGTCCGCCATCTTCCAGAGCTCCGTAGTCGTATGCTTCTACTGCCTGAATCTGAGCTCTCCCATGTCCACATTTTCCCTATGGTTGGGGTGGACCTCCTGGTGGTGGTCGTGGAAACACCTCGAAGCGTTGTCCATCTCCAGCTGCACTCCCAACTCCATTTCCTCGGTCTTCTACTCCTTGCGGTCCGCCTCGATCGAACCTCTACCTCTTCCTGGAAGGTCCTTCGTTTATCTAATGGTCATCCGTATGGAGGGTCGGATAGTAATGTGCCATGTGACCAACCCCATCACAGGAGTAACACAGCCCACTCCTGGTAAGTCGCTCTCCACCTCAGGTGCCTCGGACATACGATCTTGTGTTATGCGGTCGACCACCTGTAGGTATGGTCCTCTTGGACCTCTGCGTCATCTCTCTACTGCCCACTGCAGAAGACTCTGCTGCATGCCGAATAGTGGTGGGTCCTGCTACTGGAGACTTCTCGGCAAGGAATATATCCACTAAGAGGGCTCTCTCCAACACCCCTGTCTGCGTCGGGATCTTGTGGGAAACAAAAAAAATCTATAATCTCTCGCATGAGCCCCTGGTCGAAGGTTCGGGCCCTGAAGAACCTATCCCGGACCATATATGTGGAGTAGCGTGAGAGGTCTGTGAACCTCACTGAGTACTATGCCACCATCATGATTCCCTATGGTAGATGCAGTAGCTCCTGTATACGCACTGCTCGATGGGTGGGTGGTATAAACTCTGCCCAGAACAGGCTCCCGATGTCTGCCCACAGAAGTGTCGCCTCGTCATGCATCTGGAGCATCAGGCTCCACCATCTACCTGCTGTTGCCTGAAAGAGGCTAGCATCAAGGATCACTATGAAGTCTAATGGCATCCCTACTAGCATGAAGACTCTCACCACATCCTCCAGCCAATCCTCTGCCGCCTGCGGGTCCGTCTCTCCCCTAAACCTTAGTGGCCTCTAGCACAAGAACTCATGCAGTGCGCTCAAGTGACGTTCACTCTCTTCCACTGGGGCTAGTGGAATCGGTGGCCCAATGGGTGGTATTACCACTGGTGCCTCCACTGGTGCCTCAACTGGAAGAGGGCCTTGTACTGAGGCCTCGTCGCCCGACGGGCTGTGAGTATGTCCAACACTCGGAGCTCTAGTTGGTCGTCCTCGGGGAGGCATCCTGAAAGAATCAATCGTGACACGATCAAATGATTTATACCTGGTGAGCTGGCCTGGATTGAGATGAATTTTAAAATTTTTTTGGAAACACACACGCAATCAGTGTTTCGGTGCACAAAGTCGGAAATCAGTTTTCAACGTCCTGGTGTATGGATACGTCAGCTGCCCACACCAAAAATGGACCCCCTGAACTGAATACCACACTCAGTACACTTAACACTATTGCATCACAGAAAGAAAATATCAGAGTTATAAGTTCTGCGGTAGAACCGACTCCTCTGATACCAATTTTTCATGACCCGTCCTCCGGGGCCCATGTCGTAACTACCCCATGCCCGCCTTCCATAGGCCAGGGGCTGCCGACTAGCACCAAAGGCGTAAATCCTGATAAATGGAAAGACATTTCCTTTATAAAAGTAAACAAAACACCACAGAATATAAGCAGAAGTAATATACTAAGTACGAAATAAAGTGTTGAAAAGAAAATGGGATAGAATACAAACCCAACTAAAAATTACAGCTACAACAGAAAAGACAAGCAGCTGGAAGAATAGAAGCAGCTCCTAGGTTGACCACCTCGGATCCTACCTGAAGGGTAGGTACAAATAGCGCAGCTCTTGGATCGTCCACCACAGATCCTACCTGAAGGGTAGGTACAGATAGTGCAACTCATGGACCCTCCACAACGCTCTCACCCATCAACCTCCTCCGAGTATCGTCTCATCGTGAAGTCCACCTCCGGATACTGACTTGTCGTGAGGTCCACCTCTGGGTACCATCCAGTCCTCGAACACTAGGCCTCTGTCAGCACTGTCCGTCGTCTGCATCTAACACAACGATGTGCAGGCATAGGCCATGCAGGGGTGAGTATAATGATACTTAGTAGGGACCCCGAGACCCTCAAGGTCTCACTAAGTCCAAAAAGGATAACCACAAAGAAGGATCTCAACAGATAACCTCTACTTAGGTATATTCCCATACATATACCTATGTTATCAAGTAACCCATCTCAATCATGAGGAAAACACAATGTTTATTGACTCAGCTCAAACCAGGATTTTATTAATGATGTCGAAACCACATCAGCTTGAGAACTCCTCCTCTGTCAAGTACAGTGGGCCTGCCGCTACAACCAAGCGCGCCCCACTAACCTTGGACTGCTGAAGTACTCCACCAGTCGAGTACTGTGGGCCTGCCGCTGCATCCAAGCGCATCCCACTATGGGTCTGCCGCTACTACCAAGCGCACCCCCTCATAGCCTACAGAGGTACTCCTGTCAAGTACCATGGGTCTACTACTGCAACCAAGCACACCTCCGCCGTGGGTCTACTGTTACAACCAAGAGCACCCCACTAGGCTATCCGAATCACTCCGAGACTATCGATCAGTAGTCGTCAAGTCTCAGCCAGCTACTAGGTCTCTACACTCTGCTAGCTCATCACCGGGAGGTTCCACTCCACTAGCTACTGGTCGATACTCCAAGTATCACAATGTTCTACTAAGAAGTATCCCAAGGGTCAGCCACATCATAGGAAACTCAACACAACAGAAGGCACGTCAATCGGACTCCCGGTCTGTGTGTTATCATCATTTTCATCCGGGGGCCCCAGTTGGTTTCGTTTAAGAACCAACCCGACCGTATCTCAACTGTACCCCGAACTCTCATAGGGTATACTCATAGGGACCGTTTCTCAACTTGATCACCAACGCCTCTGACGGTTCGTCAAACGGACGTCCAGTCTGAAAGTTATCAGCTTTTCTATTCCAGGGGCCTGGTTGGATTTCGGGTTCAATCCAACCCATCCACCATCCAACTACATCCAAAACTTAGGCAATGTATGCCAAAATTTTTGTCTCATCAAGAGGAATCCTACAAAGTTATAAGTGTTTCCGCTCCCAGGGCCCAGTTGGTTTCATGTTTGAACCAACCCGACCATACACAAAGTTCTCCAAAACCTTGAGTGTATTATACAGATATGACCGCCTCGATCCAAGGATTGCATCGCAACTGATGGTGCATCGATCAGAGGACCGCAGCCCATTTTATGGGCTTTTAAGCAAACATGTCTGGTATTTGGGGGTTTTGGGCCCAGACCAACCCAGCCCAAGACCCCCTGGGTCGACCCCACCCGAGTCCAGGTCCGGCCAATTAGGGCGTGGCCCGGCCTGGCCTGTGCGGCCCGTGTGGCTAGACAGCTCGGCTTAGACGAGCTGTCGCGGAATGCGGGGGGGGGGGGGGGGGAAGGGGGCACTTCCCCCCTTATTGAGAACCCCCCCCACGTGCGGGCCGCTCCTTGACAGTCGGGAGTTATGACCCCCGGTCTCCCTATTGAAACAGCCAGCGCAGTCCGGCAAGCCGGTGCTGCCGCCGCGGGACCCCGCGGTCCCGCCCCTCTGAGGTGCTAGCGGCCAGCGGTTCCGGCCTCCCCGCCGCGGCTTTGAGCTGCGGCCTTGTCCGACAGGCGCGCGCGACGGCGTCGCGCCCCTCCGCCGCAGCCCCGCTCTGGCCGCTCCCTCTTCGTGGTTCTCCGGCACTATGCCACGGCACCGCGGCTTTGTTCAGCCTCATCGGCATGGCACGACGGCACCATGCTTCTTCTTTGTTTCCGTGCAGTGTTGTTGCACCGTGCTGCCTTTAATCGTGCCGTGACAAACACAACATCAAAGGGGGAGGAGGGTCGGCCGTGTTCGTGCGGTCTGACCTCCTCCCGTTTATCCGATAATAGGCATCCATAAAATAAAGATGAATAACAGCAAAGAAAAAACCACGAACATGAAGTTAACCCCTACTTGGATATTTGGCGTCACACGTCGGGCATCGCGGAGAACGATGTCACGGGGGTCAGACATAGATTCCATGGACGTCGGGGTGCGTCCGAGGAGGAAACGATGTCTCCTCACTTGTTGTGGAGATGAAGAAGGGAGTTACGTTGTCGTTAGAGATGATCACCACGGTCGGAAACTTCTCCCTTGTCGTGGAGGAAGAAGAAGACGGAAGAATCCGAGATGCCGAGTCAACTTTCCTTGACGAAGAAGAAGAAGAAGTTCATTAAAACTCCAAATCTCTCTTCCCTTACCCTCAACGCCACAAATGATAACCTTTCAAGAAAAAAAGTTCCACATTATTTTCTTAACTCAAGGCAAGCTTTTCAAATTTACAAAAGTTTAATTCACTTAATTAATCTTTAGTTGTCAAAATTAATGGTGAGTTTAGTTGGCAACATTAATAATGTGGAAGAGTAGGAGCCATATCATTAAAAACAACAAAGGAGGTTTAAAAGTAGTTTAAGGGAAATTTGAAGGGGTGGGGCTCATGGTTCCCCACCTCACTAATATACAATCAATAGGAGTTTAGGATCAAGTGGGTCCCACCCCAACTCGCACACATGGGATTAAAACACTTAGATGTGAAATAAAATTTAAACACAGTTATATTTCACTTTACACTTAATCCTCAAAAATTATCTTCCCCTCTCATGCAAAGGCGATCACGGTAAAGGTCCCCCTAAACAATTACCAGCCCGGTGATTTCATCGGTGCCCTCAGATTTAAATTTCGAGCACCTGAGTAAAAGTTAGAAATACCCGATCGTTCGTTCACTGAACGTACCCGAGCCTAACTTCAGAAATTGATCCCGGGCACACCAGGCCTCAGAATCAGGCACTGTCAGAAACTACGTACTCGTAAAATTCAAAAGAAATTATGAAAAAGTTTTCCTTGAAATTTCTGGGTCTTTACATAAATAATATTTAAAAAATTTATAACAATAAAAAATTTTTATTGGGAATGAAAGTGTTGTAATATTAATAGAAAAATATGTAATTATTGTATGATCATATTATGGTTTCCATAATCAGTATCATTGATGGTTTTAGATAACTTTAAGGGTTAGGATACTAACAAATAATAATTAAAAAGAAAATTTAGAGATGTTAATGTTGTTTATATAGGGATTTAACAACTATTTATGTATTTATTAGCATCAAATATTTTATGCTATTATTTAATTATATTTTATCATTTTTAACATCATTTTTTTCTATTTTATAATCATATTTTTAATGCTTCAAAGGTGAATAAATTAGGATGTCTGTAAAAGGATGATAACATTCTAAATAAACAACTTAAAATGATTTTATTTGGATCTATGAATTTTTTTTCTTTTTTTAGTCAACTACCATTGAATTTAAATAGTGGACCCAATTAAAGGGAGTGAACAAATTATCTATTGAGGGATATGTCAATATTACAACATTTCATGTCATTTAATATTCTAAAATTTTATCAATCACTGGATCGAATGAAAAATAATGGTTTAATCAAATTTTTTGGAAAATATATCTAATGTTTTCAGTTTCTCTGTTAATCACAATTTAATCCATGTATTTTTTTCATCTTAAATGCGAATCTAGTCTATAGTGGTCATAACACCCTATGATTTTAAAATGTCACTATTTTCAATAACATATATGACAAATAACACAAATCTTGAAATAATCACAAAATATTATTATCTAAATATAGATATTATAACATAGACATTAAATTAAAAAATATGAATAATACTATAAATACATGGAGATATATATAAAATATTACTACTCAATATAAATTTATTTATTAATTCCTAGTAAATAATCACTCAAATTTTAGTAATGTGTATTTATTGTTCAAAAATACATTTTCATTAAAAATTGTATTTATTTATTTTTGTGAGTGAATATTTTGACTAATTTCTAACACTTATTGAAATTGTATTTGATAAAATGGATTCCATATTTTGAATCATAATTTACAAATCTGGTAAAAATTCAACTTTAACTTTGGTCAAAATGAATCCTAACTGTGGTAATTATTTTTCACCTCAGTAAGGGTGAATCAAGTAAATAAGGGTTAAAACAATGTGATAAGGCTACAAAAAAATATTTAACACTTTTATTTTATATATTTTATGATATTTGTTATAACATAGTCATCCAATAGTTGAATATATGACAATATGGTGTCATTATCCTTTTACAATTCCCTCAATTTGACTTAAAGTACAGAATAAATACAAAATACCACCCTCTTTATTTTAATATATCTAATCTTTTATTACAGGTAATCAAAGGGTTAAATTCAGTAATAAATGTATAAATGAAAATATTATGAGTTATATTTACTAGGGTAATTTATTTTTAAATTATTTTTAATGAAAAATTAGGTTAAATTCTTACATAATGCTAACATAGTGTTTGTGAATGCAGTATAATGATCAAGAAAATGAATTCAAAATCATAAATGTAATTTTTCTTGGCTATTTAAGGTTATAAATATAATTTTAATAAAAATATAAAATATTATAATTATATTGATATCATATAATCTAATTCAATTACAATCTTTAGGTTGTGAAATTCAAACTATGTGAATAGTCCAAAAATGACATTAATGGTATATTATGTAAAGTGATATTTAAATGATTTAATATTTTTAAAATATATAATATTTTTAAAATTGAATTTATGGTCTTTCATATCATCCATTTTCTAAATATGGGTCACTTTTTGTTTTATTTTTTATTAATTAACTCATTGAGATTAAAAAATTTGATACCATTATAATCATCAAATTAGTTAATATGGGGATAATAAAATATAAAAGGGTGAAAAATTACCTAAACATATAAATATTTTATTTAATGATAATATTAAGACTTATAAGAATCCAAGATTCAAAATATTTCAATTTTGGTCTCCTTGAACTTGATATTTAGTTTATATTAATTTAATACTATAAGTAATTACAAGGAGGCCCCTCTCATTTTTTATATAAGGAAAAAACACCACCTGATTGCTCACTCTTATTGAGCCATATATCTTGGTATAACCATAACAAAACCTGTTATTAACATCATTATCAAAATTATATAGGTTTTTTATTTCTAAAAGGTCGTCCTAGTTGTCTATATGGAGAGATCCAAAGGAGGTTCATCAAAAATGAAGTAATCATCTCAAACAATAATTTTTATTATAACACTTCTTCTATCTCTTGAAATTTTATTATAACCATTAAAAATAATAACAAAATTATATATCATATATATTATTTTATTTTTTATTTAAAAATCTTGTTAATCTCATTTTTTTCATCTACATAAGGAAAACATCGTTTGTGCGTAAGTGGGGACTACCGCCTCCATGAAGTGATGTGTTTCATTTTTCTTCACCACCTCACAAGGCGGGTTATTATGTGGGATTTAATTAATATTTATGATATTTAGTAAATAATTACTATTAGGTAAATATAACACATTACTTACCTTCTCACCCATCCACCTGTTATGAAATGATAGCATTGCTTGTGCGGACGTTTGGAATATCACATCCATAAGGCAATGTGAATAGTTTTTCGTATCCACCTTTCATGATTTATTGTAAGATTTTATTTTTTTTATAAAAATTGTATATATTTTATGATATATATTCTTGAGTTAATAGAATAATTAACTCTTTGAACACGGTGAACATACTAAAGTTATTTCTTAAAAATGAATCAAACACCCTAAAAACACACAATATGCACATTATCGATTAAATAATTAATCACCTCAACGAAATAAAATAAATAAATGTATTAATGATATAATAAAAACCCTAAAAAAGGAAATTAAATAGGTAAATAATAAATATAATTTTATTATACATGACATTAAGGAAATCCACAGTAAGTATGGACTCCAGGTAAGGGGTTTCTTAACTCCATTTTCATTCATTTAGTTATACTTCAACTTAATTGACTAGCTTATTCCAAGATTATATGTAAAATAACATCCTATTTTATTATGTCATATTTATAATTATATTATGTGCTTACATTTTATTACATATAATCACTTTAATGGTTAATTCTGACATTTCTGATAATATCATTGTAAGGAATTTTTATCTCAATATTGTTTTTTGAGACATGTTTGATATTATGCACATATTTACATTAATAAGGTGTATATACAACCTATTAGAGATTATATATTATTGATACATCTTATTTCACAAGATTTAATGTTTCAATTCAAATTATTGGATCTTAGGGGACTTGACATGAAATTTACCATGTGGTAAGGCATAATTATCTCAAAATTATCTTTTTCAGTACATAGGTTATGTTATTCACATATATTATTTTATGATGTGTATATAATAATTATTTTATTTATTTTATAATGAATATAATTATTCTCATGGTATTTTATGTTTTATTTTATGTTATTTCACAAATGGGGGTTATGAATAAAAAATTTCAAAGAGGAAATGATTTATGTTATAAATTCATTTATTTTCAATATTATATAAGAAAAATATATATTGAAAGAAATATTATAGATATTATCTATTAAACCCAATATATTTTATTTAAGTATCGTTATTATATAAAATTTTATTTTTTATTACCATTTTTCTCTTTTTGGTACTCAAATATGATTAAGAAAATATTTTGAAAGGAAAATCAACCTTCCATCCTATTCGGTAGATGAAAATTTTCCACCATTTACAAAATGTTAAAAATAGTTCTTCGAAGGTTTTTATCTATAATTAAAGCATTATAAAATGTCATTTTTATTATAATGTATTTGTTAAAATGTTATTTAAAAATAAATATTTCTAAAAAATATCCAAAAAATTACTTTAGAATTTTTATATGTGTGAAAATAATGTTTTCTTTTAACATATTCAACATGAAACAAATTTTATGCCATGACGAAAATTCCTTACATGGAATATTCCATTAAACGTTTTGAATGATATTATCAAATAAAATTTCTCTCTCAGTATTATCATATTTTTTAGATAAAATTTAATTTAAAAAAATTTATCATTCTAATGTTTTCTAATAAATTTTCAAAATGTATCTTAAATTATTTTTCATCTTTTCAAAAATACCTTAATTAATTATATTCTTTAATGGTGATATGATCTTGGGGTACCAATCAATTAAATTCCCTTAATAGTTTATTTTTAAGAAAATATATTTTTAGGAATCTCATTATTTTTCATTGGAAAATCAAGATATGGTAGATTTGATAAAATGTAAGAATCCATGTGTTTTAATTAATGATATTGTTTAAGGACATTATTGATGAAGTAAAGATTTAGGTTTGAAGTAGAATACTTATGGTAATTGTATTGATATGTTATGGTTTTTTCAATTATTTCCCCCAATGCATTTTCAAATTAGATAGAGTAATCTAGAAGAAAGTTACTCTTAAGAGATTATTGAGTTATGTTACTCCTACGAGATGAAGATGTCAACTGATTATAAGCTAATATTAAGAAACAAAAGTGTCTACAAATAATATTTTACTTCTAAGAGAGATGGTAATAATTCTATTAGGTGATTTCATGTTCGATATTTTACATTCCATGATACAAACATAGTTTTTAATTGGTTTCCATGAGTTTTAATGGATATTGTTTCCAAAGGATTGTTTTCACATACACATGATTATTGAATTATACTCCGCTTTTCCTATACTAAACATTAATAAACATATTATGAATAATGATCCATGCTTTTATGAGTATAAATTATCCTATTTTATGCTTATACACTTTTATTGTATCATCATACCCTTATACACATCTTATGTTAAATAATAAAATTCAATTCTTAATTCCTGTTTTTATAATTACAAAGTGTTTTTATCACAATTATTATATTTTTAGCTTCCACGGGTTATAAAAAAAGAATTTAAATTAATTATGTCTATATACATTTCATGACTAATGAATTTTATGCTATATACTGAATAATTTTTGTGAATTAAGAAAACTTATTATAATAGTAAATTTAATCACATCAAGGCATAGATATTATTTTGTAAGAGTTTTTCCAAAGGCTCAAAAACATTATCTCAAAAAGGTTCTTGTGTATGAAAGTGATATAATATTTCTGTTTTTTGTTGTATGTTTTAATTGGATAAAATTGGGTCGCGTTTATCATTATCAAATCTATAAATATAATGATTGTGTATTTTGGACCAGATTTGAGAGTGTGTGTTCAGAGTTATTATAGTTGATATCAGAGCTAGGATGAGATATATTTAGAGATTAGTATGTCTTGATGTAAGGATAATATAATTGTTATGGAAAACATGATAGGTTTATTTGTTTATGGTTTATCACAACTTAAATGCTTTAAAAATCTATTTTGAGATTTTAGCGGTTAGAATTTAAAGGGTATTTAGGATGTTTTTGGAAAGGTTTTATTCAATTAATATATATGTAACCCTTCGGATTAACATAAAGGATTATTTGGGGATAAGTGCTTTAAATATTTAGGGGATCATATTGAATGGTATAGGAAAAGAATTTAATTTAATACATTGTTTAATATTGTGGTTAATTAGGATATATGGTAATTTATCTATGGAATTGTTTAAGATGTTCCTTTGGTCTGATTTTGGAAATTTTGGAGTTATATGTGTTATTTCATTATATGATGGTTTATTCATTTTAGATATTATCTTAAATTATGATAACCATTTTGGATTTTGTAAATATTAAATTATTATCTTATTATCTTTATCTAGATCCCATGATATATTAAAATTTGATCAATTAGGCATAAGAAATATTTATAACTAATACTCATCACTTGGAATATGTGATGAGATAAAGGTCCAAACTGACTAAAACATGATACCAACAGATGGAATTACGTTTATATATTTTATTAAATCAATTTAATTTATTTCATCACCTTTTGAGAAATGATATTGAAATTGAAAATTTATTCCATTATTATAATAATATTAGAGAAAGTTTTGGTTTTTTTCACACCTAATTGATTTAGGGGTTGTTGGTTATTGAATTTCTCATGAGAATTCACTTTCCAGTGATCAGTGTTCCTTGTCATTCTCTATTATAATTTGGACATTAATTTTTTCTTCAATGTCTATATCTATAATTATTGGGAACCTATTTGGTGTTATTCGAGATGACGTACACATTACCCTATCCCTATTTTCAATGAAATTTTTAATTCACCCTTTCATCGACATAGGATTTTGGAAAATGTATTTTCAAATTTTTAACCTTCACTACCAAGCTGACAAATAAAGTATTTGGAAGAAATTTATTATAGGAGAGAATGTAACACCCTGATATTTTAAAATAACAATATTTTTTATAGACTATATGACACGAAACAATGAGCTTAATATAACCAAAAAATAGAATTATTTAAATATTACCATTACAAACAAGACATTGACTTTACAGATATGAAAATAAATAACCAAATTATAAAATATATATAAAATATTCATACTCAGTAAAGATTTATTTATAAATTAAAATGAAATAAGCAAAAAAATTTAGTAAAGTGATTTTATTCATCAAAAATTAATGATATTAAAAAATGGTTTTGATTGATTTTGAGGAAAGAATATTATAATTGATTTATTTTAATTTTGGAACTGTATTTCATAAAATGGATTTAATATTTTGAATCACGATGATATTTTTTAAAAAAATTTCAACTTTATTTTTGGTCATGATAAATAGTGATAGTCCAAAATATTTTATACCTTGGTAAAGGTAAATAAGCTAGTTAATGCTTAAATATAACAAATCATCATTTTATTACACACCTAACCATGACTTATTACATAAAATATTAATTTGATACAAAATATAAGATCGAGTGGTCACGTTTCTTTGGGGATTAGGAACATCACATAAAAACATAGAACATAAAACCCAGAACATCCTTATTAAAAACTTCTTTTCATGACCACTGCATTCCCTCGTACTTAGCATTGCATGGGATAACCTGAGGACATGCATAAGAAAAGGGTGATATGTAAATCCTAGTAAGTTAGTTAAAGAAGAATAACATGAGACATAAAATACATGTTAGGAAATAGTAATATCAATGGATCATAAGATAAACCTGAACATAAAGGCATGATATAACATGATTAACATAACATGGAATCATGGTAACAACATTTAACATTATTTTACCATGAGACAAGGATCATTACACATGGATCATGATTAAAACCTCATTTAAATTTAAATATAATGTGGAAAACCTCATTTCACTTGAAGTATCATGATACTAATCTTTACCCATTGTATTAGAGCGCTATCAGGGTGAACCTTTCTTAAACATTTCATTTCATATATAAGTGTGCCACGAGATGATACAAAAAATATTCATAAAACATCATAATTTATTCCAAGATTAAGGAATGTTTAATTAATAAATGAATGTATTACATCAAATTTTAATTGTGCATAATGGTGAATACCCGTGATCGAGAAATGGGCATGGTATTCACTATACAATGATTCTGGCTCGGAAAATTGCGGTGCAATTTCAGCAGCATAATGGTGTGACATAAGACATCGAAAAATGGTTGATGAGAGAAAAACGGGGTGTCCCACAATATTTACATGAAATAGATTGTAAGGAGGTCATATAGATACATGTCCCAACATAGGTACATGAATTTAGATTAATAATACAAAATAATTGCTTGAATTTAAATGATGAGAGAGACATACCTTACTGAATTTTGGCACGGTAATAGGTGTACGTGGGAGGCATCGATAAGAGGGAAATGAGTATCTCATAATTTAAATATAAATAGGACAATATAGTTGTGGTGAAAAATCACACCCCAACATTTATAATTGAAAAAGGTCATAACAATATTAAGAAAAATTCGATAAAATGAGAAAGGAAGTCATCCCATAATTGGAAGTGTGACCCCAAAGGCTTGGGAATGACTAGAGAGAGGCTTCTTGGGAGCTTGGGGAACCCTGGAAGTATTTTAGAGAATGGTGTGAAGAAGTTGGACTAACTCCGAATTATTTTATTGATGAGGAATTGGTATCTTGGGTTGGTTTATATAGGAAAAGAGAGGGAATTCTTTATTATTTAGGTTTAAGACACCTCACATTAAACTAATCAAAATAGAAAACTGGACCATGGATTATGCCCAGGGATTTTTCAAAAGGGGAGTGGAAAATAGTATTTTATATGTCCAATTTCTAGACATTTTAAAATAATAGTTTTTTCTTATGTGGAAATTAGTCACACTCTCAAGGAAAACAATTTAAAAAGACAAATTGTTTTATAAGCCTTGAAGGGTCCACTAAAGCATGGTAAAATAAATAAAAAAAACCCAAAATCACATTATTTAAATGGGTAAACATATATTTTCCGAACATAATGTTTATAGTATTTTATTAAATCACAATTTTTTCATTATGATGTCATAAAACAAATTATATATTTACACAGTATTTAAATTGTACCCAAAAAATCGACTGTCTCCGAAAATTATGAAAAATTCACTGTTGGATAATTTTGAGGTCCTGAATCCAAAAATAATATTAATTTTTTCTAAATAATTTTCTAAATATTTGAATTTTTAATTTTAATATAAAAACTGACATTTAATGAAAATTCATGGGTTTTGACAAAAACAGCTTTCAAAACTTAATAAAAATTACAATTTCATTCATAAAATTATATGATAATTTATATTTATTAAAAAGTAATTTAATAATAATAATGTTTTATTAAAATATTATTTAATTAAAAATGCATTAATTAATCAAAATTTATTTCTTTGTCGAATATTAACTAAAATTTCTTTTCGTGCTTTAAAAATTATTTACAAAGTAACAATAATAAAATGAATGAAAATTAATAATAGAAAAATAATGTACATAGTCATAGTTCTAGGGTCTCATTAGATAACCCCTTATATAATCAACATAAGTCCAAAGGGTAAGGTGCATGATGGTGACAGACTCTTGGGGTGGCTCAGATAACATCGCTCTTGTGGTAATCTCTATTAACTTCTACTTCTACCATAGTCGGTTCTCATCAAGCATATGTTGTTCAAGATCGGATTGGGATTGGTCAAGAGAGAATCCCAATGATGCCACATCCTTTCCGAGCTTTGACAAATGGGCTTCATATAGGGAAAGTCTACTAGATGAAACCATTGCTTCCTTTGTCTGAGTAAACTGGATTCGTTAAATCCCTATATTTATACTAATCATGTGATCACTTTTCAACGACTATATTATAAACGATCAAAATTCTTAATGGTATCTTAAAATCAAAAAACATAAAACCAATGAAGTTCAAATATTATATAAAAATATTACATAATGAGATATTTAATTAGATTGAAAGGAATCTGTATTAATTAATATTTGGGTCATTACAATATTCCCCCCTTAAAAAATTTCACACTTGAAATTTCTTTTTCCCACACTAATAAAGAAGAGGGTAACTCTGCTTTATCATGTTCTCTGATTTTCATGTCGCTTTTTCGAACTTGTGGTTTCACCACAATTCTTTCACAAGGGGCATTGTCTTATTTCATAAGACTTTTTCCCTATGATATAAGATCTTCACTGGTTTCTCCTCATAAGAAAGACCATCATCTAATTGTACTACCTCTGAAGAGAGTACATGTGAAGCATATGGTATGTACTTCTTTTAGAGGGTTACATGAAAGACATCATGTACTTTGTCCATGGTAGGTGGGAGTGCCAATCGATAGGCCAGAGCCCTGACATGATCAAGAATCTCTGAGGGGTCGATGTACCTAGGACATAACATTCCACTATTTCCAAACATCATGACCTTATTCCATGGAGATATGCATTGGAATACCGTGTCTCCAACTTAAACTGAAGGTCTCATCAATGGTTATCAACATAACTCTTCTACCAACTCTACGATGCCTTGATATACTACTGAATGTTTTTCACCTTATCCACCATTTCTTTGACCTTTTCTGGTCCTATCAGCTTACATTCACCGACTTCATCCCAACATGTCGATGTTTTTCACCTCTTCCTATACAGGGCTTTATAAGGTGCAATTAAGATGCTCTAGTAGAAACTGTTAATATAGAAGAATTCAACAAGAGAAATATGTTGATCCAATCCACCTTTTAAGTCTATTGAGAATGCTCTCAACGTGTCCTCAAGTGTTTGGATAGTCCACTTGTATTGGCCTTCAGTTTGAGGATGATAAGCCGTAAGATGTTCAGCTCAGTATCCAGAGCATGTTGAAGACTCTTCCAAAACATAGATGTGAATCTTGGATATCGATCTGATATAATATCTAGTGGTACCCCATGTAGCCTTACCACATCTCTAATATATATCCCTTCCAATTTATCCAATGAGAAATCCTCCATAATTGCAATGAAGTGTGCAGACTTTGTAAGATGATCCATAATAACCCATATTGAATTGTTTCCTTTGGATGTCTTTGGAAGTTTAGTGAAAAATTCTGTGGTGATGTTATCCCATTTCCATTATGGTATGGGAAATTGTTGCATCATCCCATTAGACTTCTTCCTCTTTGGCTTCACTTGATGACACACCAGTCACATTGATGTATAATCGGCAATCTTCTTATTCATATTATCCCACCAAGAATGCTCTCAGAGATCTTGATATATCTTTCTATTTGCTGGTTGAATATAGAAATTTGAACTATGAGCATCATCCAAAAGTTTATTCTTCATCTCTGAACATGATAGAAGACATTGTCTTTTCCAAAATCTTACAATTCCATCTCTATTAACATTGAACTCTGAGGATTTTCCTTTTCTGATAGCTTCCACATTCTTCTGGATTCCCACATCACCCTTTTGAGAATCCTTTATCCTTTACCAAAGATATGGTATAACAATCATTTTTGAAAGGATTGATGATTTTCCCTTCTTTATTATTCTCATTTCCATCTTCAACAAATCTAAGAAGAATGGATCCTTATCAATTCTAATCAATGATAGAATTACTGGGTCCTTTCTACATAGATCATCCGCCACATTGTTCACTTTCCTTGGGTGGTAATGGATTGAGTAGTCATAGTCATTGATCATCTCTAACCATCATCATTGGCGCATGTTCAACTCTTTATGTGTGAATATATACATGAGTCTTTTGTAGACCATATATATTTCACACTTCTCCCCAAAGAGATAATGCTGCCAAAATTTTAAAGTGATGATCACTGCATCGAACTCCAGATCATGTGTTGGATAATTCTTCCCATGAACTTTCAATTTCATTGAAGCATAGGTAATGGCTTTGTCATTTTGCATCAACACACAACCTACTCCCTTCTTCAAAGCATCACTGAATACCACAATATGTTCTACACTTGTGGGTAAATTGAGAATGGGCACAATGATAAGTCTCCATTTCAACTCCATGAAGATTTATTCACATTCATCACTCAATGAAAACTATACTCCCTTTTGATTTATCTTTGTAAGTGGGTTGGGAAATCGTGAGAAATATATCACAAATCATGGATAGTATCTAGTTATCCCCAAGAAGCTATTGATATCTGTTGCCGATATTGGCCTCAACCATCCCTCTATTTAAGCAGTCTAGGTGGGATCCAAAAATATCCTTTTCTTTATGATGATATGGGAAATAATGATACCTCTTTCAACCAAAACTCACATTTTTGGTACATTGCATAGAGCTTCTCTATTAGTAAGGTCTATAGTATAGTTCTTAGAGGCTCATCATGATCCTCCTTGGTTTTAGAGTATATTAGAATATCATCTATAATGACTACCAAAAGTTTTATGAGGTAATCTATAATGAATCTATTCATCAAGCCCATGGATATTTCTAGAGCATCAGAGAGTTTTAAATGCATTACTATGAATTCATAGTGCATGTATCTTGATCGAAATGCAGTATTGGGGGTATCTTCCTTATTCACCCTTAATTGACAATTCCTCGACTACAAATCAACATTGGAGAAGTATTTTTCCCCATGAAGCTGATAGAAGAATTCATTAATTCATGAGAGAGGATACTGGTTCTTTATCATGATTTTTAAGCTTGTGATAATCAATGAAAAGGCGCATTGAGCCATTGTTCTTCTTGATGAAGAGGACTTGTCCACCCCATAGTGAAGCACTTGGGTGTATAAACCCTTTATCCGTATTCACCATTAGTTGTTTCTTATAATCCACAATCTCCACAACAACCATTCTATATAGAGTGTTGAAAATTGGAAACATCCTAAGAATAAGGTCAACTGAAAATTCAACATCTCTTATTGGAGGAAGACCAGGAAATTCCTTGGGAAACACTTTAGTGAATTCCTTCACAATAGTTATGTCTTCAAGGAAAATTGCCTCCTTATAATATATCATTTGTTCCAGATACATGTGCTCTTTGGGAAGTAATATCCACGCTTTTTATGATGAAGCTATATAAGATTCATCTTCCTCCTTAGACATGTATAGAATCGGGGGTCGATTCTCAACATGGAGAGTGATTTCCCTCTCATGGAAATTTTTGTTGGCTCTATATAAGGAAATCCAATCCATGACAAGAATTGCATAAAATTTCACTAGAGGGAGTATGAAGAGGTTCACTAGGAAATTCAATCCACATATTATGATAGGGGGAGTTATTTTCATGGGATGCAATGAATGCCCCATTTTCCATACTCACTGACATCTGTACTTCCATGATTTGTGGTGGTGTTGGGATTGTTCTACTAATAATTCATGATACAGAAGAATGTGTAGAACATGAATCAAAAAGTATGTTCACAATTCTTGAATGAATAACTAGAATACCTATCACCACTTCATTTTCGGGGTTCATATCGGCAGTAGTGGTGGAAAATGCTCACCCTTGCTGCCTTGGAGGTTGTTGGTTTCCTCCGAAAACCCTTGGATTAGGGCACTAGTTTGAAATGTGCCATAGTTCTTTGAAGTTGATGGAATTAAAAACATGTTGTGGGTTAAGTGGATCATTCTTATCCTCTATCACAACCATCAGTTTTTTACTGACAGTTAATATCCAGCTGACCTTCTCTTCCACACCTAAAGCATTTACTCATCCCCTTTAGGCAGTTTTCAGGGTCCTTCTTTCCACGCATTTGGAAAGTGGATTGATATATTTTCTTATCAATATTGGATTTATCCATCAGACCACTATTATTGAAGTCCACATTATGCTTTTTATCCCCATCATACCCCTGAGATTCTCCAATCCCTATTTCGACCTCGAGGGAACATCAGACAATTTCCTCATAGTTATCGAAGTAAAAAATTTCTAGAGCCTTCTACAGGCTAGGTTTTATCCCACAAAATAAGTAGTTAACATTACATTCAAGGGTAATGAAAATGTTGGAGGTGTATTTTTCAAAACTTGTGATATTTTCCTCGTACGCTCTGATAGATTCATCATTTTTTTCTTTTGGGAAAGGATGTCCCTTCCCGTCTTAAGTCGGAGGGTGCGTGAAAAATATTTATCAAAAAACATATTCTAGAAATCCATACATTCCAAAACCTCGATCTCCTCCTTAGGATTTGTATTTTTGATCAATGTCCATAATTGATTGGCTTCACTCTCCATACGATTACCATCTAGAACAACCTTCTCTTTTTCGGAACATTGAAGAATGGAGAATATCATTTCAATGGAGTTGATCCATTGTTAGACGATTGAGGGATAAGATGATCCATCAAAAGTGGGAGGCCTTTTTCTCTTGAAGCTCTGAATAGAGAAATTTTCTTTGGGGGCAGGGGGAATTTGAACGTTCCTCTTGAACCATGTTTATTTTCAAATCATGAGTTAACTGAGAGAGTATCATGACAATGTTCGTGATTTCCACTCCCATCAGATTGGGAATCTCATTAGAAAAATCATCACATTGGTCTTCACATTGGTTGTTAGCTCGAGTCTTCCTATTACTGGCCATTGGATGGAATAAAAGAAATGTATGGTGTGACACATAATGGTTTATCCAAAGACAAAAAATAGATGACATATGAATAGATTTTATTTCCTTAACTTATGAATCTATTAGCATCAGTCTATGTTATCCATGATCTTCCTTTTAACATATTTTCTTAGGGGGAATTTTTCATTCCATTAACAATGGTTTATACTATGTTTTTGAATTTTCCAAAGCCTATCCCCTGAGATTTTCATAACCCAGATTGTAGAAAGGCCTGTTCTCATGCACCAGTTTCAGTTCGAGTCTAGTTCAAAGGATTGTTTTCGGGTATTGTGCCGAGGATACATCTGTGCTAGATTTTTATCTACATACTTGTATCCATACAACAATGTATTTTCTTGATAAATCATTTAATAAATAATAACCAAAATGTAGGGATGTTTTTATTATATTTATTCTTTTCTCAAAGTCTTCACTAGGGTTTTATAATCATAATCCCAAAAATAACTAGAGATATCCTTTGATACCAACTATAATAAACCATCCTTTTATTACACACATAAACCTGATTTATTACATAAAATCTTCACTTGTTACAATATAGAAGATCTATTGGACTAGTGCCTTTAAGGCTTATAAACATTACATAATAACTTAGAACATAAAACACAAAACATATTTATTGAAAACATCCTTTACATGACCACTACATTCCCTCGTACTTATCATTGCATCGGATAACCTGAGGACATGCATAAGAAAAGGGTGGGATATAAAGCCCTATAAGGGTGTTAATGAGGAATAATAAAAGAGATAAAATACATGTTGTTAAATAGTAAAATAAGTGGAGCATAAGATAAAAATGAACATAAAGGCATGATATAGCATGATTAAAATTACATGGAAATGTGAAAACAACATTGAACTTGATTTTAGAATGAGGCAAGGCTCATTGCACAGGGAGAATGAGTAAACCCTCATTACACTTGAAATAGAATGAGTAAAACCTCATTAAACATGATGTATCATGATACTAATCCTTACCCAATTAATTGGAGTGCTATAAGGGAACACCCTTCTTAAACAGTTCATTTCATGTATATGTGTGCCATAAGATCATACAACATGGATTCATAAAACACCATAATTTATTCCAAGATTAAAGAATGTGGAATTTATAAATTAAATATTCCATCAATAAGTAATTGTGCATAATGGTAAATACCCTTGATAGTGAAATGGTCATCGTATTCACTATAAAATGATTTTGTCTTGGAAAATTGCGGTGAAATTTCGGCAGCATAACGGTGTGACCTAAGACTTCATAAAAATGGTGGATGAGAGTAAAAGGGGTTTCTCATCTTATGTAAATAAAATAGACAGTAAGGGGGGAATATAGATAATTTTATCAACATAGGTACTTGAATCTGATTCATAATACACTAGAATTTCTTGAATGTAAATGATGAGAGAGAGATTCCTTACGGAATTTCGGCATGGTAACAGGTGTACATAAGAGGCACCAATGAGAGGGAAAGGGGTATCTCATCATTAAAAAATAATGAGAAAAGTAATGGAGAGGTGAACAATCATACCCAAACCTTTATAATTGAAAATAAAAGGGCATTACAATATTAAGAAACTTGGATAAAATAAGAAAGGTAGGAATCCTTTACTTGAAAGTGTGATCCCAAAGGCATGGGAAAGGCTTAAGAGAGGCTTTTTGGGGACATGAGGCACCATTAAAGGATTATAGAGGGGGGGGGGGAGAGGATGGAAAAACTCAATAGTCTTTGAGTGAAGATGAAGTGGGATCTTGGGTGGGTTTATATAGGAAATGAGAGGGAAGACTTTATTATTTAGATCTGGGACACCTCACCTTAAAATAATCAACACCAGAAACTAGCCCATAGTTTGTGAACATATTTTTTGCCAAAGGGGTTTGGAAAACAATATTTTATATGGTTAATGGCCTAAATTTTTAAAATAATATGTTTGATTATGTGAAGGTTAGTCACACTCTCAAGGAAATCAATTTAAAAAGAAAAAATGTTTTATATTCCTTGAAGGGTCCACTAAAGCTTTGTAAAAAAATCGAACAAACCCAAAATCAAATTATTTTAATGTTAAAACAAATATTGGCCAAACATAATGTCTATAGTATTTTATTACATCACTATTGGGTCATTATGATGTCATAAAACACATTATATATTTAAAAGGTATTTAATTTTAAACCAAAAATTCTATTGTCTCAAAAAATTATTAAAATTTCACCATTGTGTAATTTCAACATCATGATTCGAAAAATAATATTGATTTTTTCTAAATAATTTTTGAAATATGTGAATTTGAAATTTTAAAATAAAAACTCACATTTATCGAAAATTCATGGGTTTTGACAAAAAACATTCAAACCTTAATAAAAATTACAATTGCATTCATAAAATTATACGATAATTAATATTTAATAAGAATTAATTTAATAATAATACTAATATTTTATTAAAATTTTATTTAATTTAAAATTCCATTAATTTATCAAAATTGATTTCTAAGTTAAATATTAACTAAAAATAATACTTTTTCTTTAAAAACAATTTGAAAAGTAACAATAATAAAATGAATGCACATTATTTATAAAAAGATAATGTATATATTCATATTGCTAGGGTCTCATTAAATAACCCATTATAGACCCCGCATAAGACCGAAGGGTAAGGTGCACGATGGTGACAAACTCTTGGGGTGGCTTGGATAACATTGCTCGGGTGGTAATCTCTATTAAGTTCCACTTCTCCTGTAGTCGGTTTCACTCAAGCTTATTGTGTTCAAGCTCAGCATGGGCTTGGTGAAGAACAAAGCCAAATAATTACACATCCTTTCCTAGATCAAAAAAATGCGATTCCTATTGGGAAATTCTACTAAATGATCCAATCACTTCCTTTGTCTGAGTAAATTAGATTTGTTAAAGATCTATATTTATATTAATCATGTGATCACTATTCAATGGCTATATTAGCAACATTCACAATTCTTAACGGTATTTTAAAATCCAAAAACATAAAACCAATAAATATCACATTTTATATAAACATTTTACATAATGAGACATTTAATTAAATCAAGAGGAATTTTTATTATTGAAAGTTTGGGTAGTTACATAAAAACATTGTGATAAAGCCTTAAAAATATATCTAAAATATGTCTTATTTTGATTTTATAAGATTAAATCAACTATATGTACCCAATAATTTAATATATGGAAATTTAATGAGATTTTTCATCAATAATATCCTTAATATGATTTTAAATAATGAATGAGTACGAAAAGTCAGTGTATTTATTTTAATATGGATTATATTTTTTCATAGTGATAAATATCTATTATGTTTGGTTCTGAATAGTTCATAGAAATAATAAATTATTTATTACTATTTTATTTTTTTTAAATTTTTTGTGGTGAAATATTTGCATTAAATTTTCACGCAATGCTGACACTGTGATTCTTCAAGTTATATAAAAAAAGTAATTGATTTTAAAATGTAACATTATTTTAGGAAATTTATGAATTTAGATGAATTTTTTAGATATTTAAAATGTATTAGCGATGTTTAAAAAGTTATTTATTTAAATTACATTGTTATATTAATGTAATTAAATAAAACAATTGTGAATTGTTTTGAAATTTAATTTAATGGCATATTATGTTAAATAATATTTTATATGATGATTTTAATTCATAAAAATATTATATAAGGACAAGATAATTAGATATGTTCATTTAGTTCTACCATTTTTTAGTTGTGGGTCACTACTCATTTTATTGTAACTTTCCTAAATCCGTTATGGTAAAAAAATTGATATCAAAATAATCATACAAAGGACTAACCAAGGGTTAAATATAAGATAAAATGGTGAAAAAATAACCTAAAATTATCCATTTTTTATAATATTTGTTTAAATAATAATAATCCAATCTTATAAATATATCAAATTTTTTCTACCTTAACATGAAAATAAAATTAAATTAATTTAATAATTTAACTAATTTCAAGGGTTACAATATCCTCTCTAATATAAAGACACCACCACTAATATCATTCCCACATTTTTTAGCCCCATATCAACAAAACCATATAAAAATATCATAATAGATTACATATCTACATTATAGGGGCTATTTTCCTTTTAAAATACCATCCTTGGGGTTCGAAAGTAGATATCCAAAGGAGGTTCTTTAAAGAGGAGGTAATTTTCTTAAATGAGAATTTTCATTTTAATTCTTCTTATAACTCCATTTATTATAACCTTATCAATATAATAAAATATAATTAGTATACCATGGATACTTTAATGATATAATGTTAATTTTAATATGTTATTCGTCAACTTTACCAACTTATGGGGAATGAAAATATTGTTTGTGCATACATGTGGACTACCACTTCAACAAAGTGACATGATTCATTTTTTATCACTATCTCATAAGGTTGGTTATTATGATAGATTTAATAAATATATATGATATTAAATAATAAATTATAATTATATAAATTGATTATATTACTTAAATTTTTACCCTTCTAGCTTTTATAAAATGTTAATGTCCCCCATGTGTAGGTTTGGAATACCACCTTTAAAAAGTAATGTGATTAATTGGTCACATTTTCAATTCTTGGGTAATTATAAAAATTCATTTCAGGTGTAAATATTATAATTATCTCATTTTTATTATTCTGATGATGATGGTATAATGACCCCGTTGACTATGGTCATCCTACAATATTAATTTCACAATTACAAACCGCACACTCTAAAAATACCAGATAAGTTCTTCAATTATTAAATGATTAATCTTTTAATTGAAATAATTGATTTAAATGGTTTAATGATAAATTAATAAAAATTTAAAATGTTATTAAAAATTAAATAATTAATATATGTCTATTATATAAGAGTTAAAAGATATACCTTGCTAGTCTTGAGTAGAGGTACGGGGTTTCATAACTCAATTTTTGTTCATTGCGTTATTATTATACTTCACTGATTAGGTTATAAAAATGTTATGAAAAATATGACCTATAATTTAATTAGGTTTCTGTTCATATTTTTATGTTGCTATATAATTGTTACACATAGTCATCTCAGTTACTAATTCTTACTTTAGTGACATGATCTTTGTTAGGATTATTCATCCCAGTATTGTTTCGTTGATACATGTTTCATATTATGAACCTATTGATGTTTATGGAATTTATATAAAACCCCTTAAATTATTTTTAACATTTTTCCTTATGAATTCATTATATTTAATGTCATAATTAGACTTATTATATCGAAGGTGATTTGACTTAAATGATACAAATTTGAAAGGGTTTAACATCTCAAATTATCATATTTAGGGAATATGTTATTCTATACACTTATCTTAATTTATAAGTGGTATAAAATAACCATTAGATAAGTTGTATCATGAATATATTTTTTATTTTATATTTTGAAATTTTATTTTATGTTATTTCATTCATGGGGATGCCATTAAAAACTTATATAATCTATAAATATTTATGTCACAATCTCATTTTATTGTAGGATTGTCCATAGTAAATTAAAATTGAGGGATACTTTATGGATTATATACTTTGAAACCAATATATTTTTTCCCATTTTATTTATTTATTTAATTTTCAAGTATTAGGACCATTTTTTCCATTTGTAAGATAAAATGATTGAAAAAATGTTTTTAAAGAAACACCTACCATATTTCCGCATTGGTTTATTGGCCTTTTCTTACGAGTCCATACTCCTCAAAAAAATTCAATGATTGTTAATATCTATGCTTGAAATATTTTAAATATTTTTTTTAAATAACTTTTAATTTATTTATAATTGCTTAAAAATAATTCATTCTAATTTTTTTTGAACAAGTCATTTTTTAATTTTAACAAAAGTATGAAAAAATGTGTTCTTTTAACATATTTGAAATTAATGAATTCTACCACCATAATAAATATTATTATATTTGAAAATTTCTTTACATGTTTTTAAGGTTATTTCTATATGATTTTTTTTAATATTGGTTTATTTTTTAGTTAAAATTTTATTAACATAAAAGGAAATCTCTACAAGTTTAAAGTTATATTAATGAATGATATTTTAATGGTACTTTTCATCTATGTAAAAATCAATAAATTATTATAAGGATTTACTTGGGATATGATTATTTAATACCATTAAATTAATTTTTTTGAATGATTTATAATGACTTTTATTGATATTTTCAAAAATATTGTTCTTATTTCATAGGTAAATAAAGATAATGTAGATTTTATAAAATAAAAGAATCTATGGGTTTTGTTTCATGATATGGTTCTATGTTATTATCAATGGAAGAATTATTGGAGAGTAGACCCAAACCCATAAGGTTCATTGTATGATATGTGGTGGGTGGAGAAGTTACATCCCTCAATTGCATTGGGTAATGTGATAATGTTAACTAGATGGAAGTTACATCTAAGTGATAAATGATTTATGTTACTCTTAAGTGATGATATAGTTTACTGATTGTAAATTAATCCAAGGAGATGATGAAGTTCAATAGTTATTGATTAATCATAATAGATGTATGGATTATCTGGTTATGTGACTCCATGATCAATATTTTATGTTCCAAAATACCTATAAAAAATTTCAATGCATTATATGATTTATAATAGATCTTTTTCTCATTGATTATTTTCTCATGGTTTATAATTATGTAAATATATAACTACTATATTAAGTTAAATCATTATTACATGTATCATGATTTATGATTAATGTTTTTATATGTACGTATTATCTTATGTTATCCTTATACACATTAATTAAGTCATTATAACATTATTCTCATAATATATTTTTTTCAATGTAAGTATAAATGTATGAGAAAAAAATTGATGTTAAATGTATTCTTTAATATTGTTTTTATTGTGGTTAGTTAGATTTTATGGTTATTTATTTATTAAATTGTGTATGTGGAACCTTTAGTGTTATTTCAAAAATGTTATAGTTAAACATTTTATTTATTTAAATGTGGGTTTAATAATTTTGGGTATTATCTTACCCTGTGATAACTATTTTTTATTTATTAAATATAGGAGGATGATTATTTTATACTTTTCTAGATCTTATGATCTATTACAAGTTCATGATATAGTCATAAGAAAGATTCATCATGGATACTTGTCAATTGGAATATAGTATGAGTTAGATATAGAAAACCATTAAAACATGCAACCAATTGATCAAATTTCAATTACAGATTTTAAGAAATCAATTACTTGTATTTTATCACATTTTAATATATGTTATTTAAAATAAAATAGTTTCCCTCTTTAGAAATAATATTTGTTAAATTTATTGTCTTTTTATCACCTCAATAATTTATGGTCTTGTAGTCATTGAATCTATCAAGATCATTCACTTTCTTGTGATCAATATTTTGTATCACTCTTTAACATTATTAAGATACTAATTTTTCCTCTATATATGTAATGAACCAAAATTTTTATGAACGTTAAAATAGTTAAAATTAAATTTTGAATCATTCATTTAATCATGGTAAAGGTATACTAGGGAATAAAGAATATCTGAGTAGCGTTCAAGGCTTGTTCGGAGCTTGGTGTTCTGGAAAGGAGGGCTCCATAATGGGCCACAGAGTTTGTGGAATCTCTGTGACCAATGCCACATGGTTTGCTTAAAATGTGTAGCTGTTGACACGGGCACCTAAAAATCATCATGGTTTTTCTACAACAATGCAGTATTAGGTGCTCAACCGTGCATCCCGCTGTAGATGGTGGGAAAACATGTTTAGCATGGATTGTGTACAGTTTGTAAACTGTGCGTAAAAACCATGAATATTGGAATTTTGGAAAAAAACTACCATTTTAACCCTCATTAATTATTTACCCCTTATTTCCTTTTCCCCATACCTCTAATGGTTGTGTAGTGGGTTGCTCATCCAATATAATATCATTCAATACTCTACCATTCGACGTCTATTTTAATTTTTGTTTTAATCGTTTGATAACACAAGGTAAGGGTAAACTCATTCATCCTTCCTACTTCAATTGTGATTCAAAATTATTGGTCTTTTGAGATGTAGCCTCATTTTCCCTATTTTAATGTCATAGGGATGAAAATAAAATCTCTTCCAACCTAAAAAGAATCTGAGGTTGATATCAAGAAATTGTTTATTAGCACCCCTACGGTAGGTGGCCATGCATTGTTCCACTTATGTTTTAATTGCTACATATTTGTCCACAATTCCATAATATGTACATTATCGTTCCTCTAAATTATGTTGGTTCCTTCATGTCATGATGACCATAGACCCTTGATATTGGTGAATTGGATCTTGTTTAGGGATTTATATATCACTCATCCTCTTTATGGACATCAATAGGCGTGACACCCGGAAAATGGTCATTTATGCAAAATGGTCCAAAATGCAATGAACTGAATTTGACAACCATTAGGGTTTTTATGTGATAAATATTCTCTCATGTTTTTTAATTTGAATCCAAGAAACACCATGGGTGTTAGGCCTTTATAGACATGGAATTTTCCTCTTGGTCATTTATGTTGATGTCCATGTCATCTACATTGACACTTGAACCTTTAAAATGGAAATCGTCATATGTCATGAATTATATAACATGATTGTGGTATGTGGACATGGTATGGAAGGATTTAATGAGATATTAACATACATACAGTTATTTTTCCATTAAAATTGTTCCTTAAAAACCAATTTTATATGGTTAGGAAAATTAGATGAGATCACTTTGGGTGGGATGACGTACTTTATTGACAGGATTTTCATTAAATGATTTAATTGGACCCACATGATTTTTACCTAATTTATAAGGAATTTATTTTAAAAGTAAATGTTTAAAGGGATAGAATGGACTTGTCCTTGTTCTTTCATAATCAGAAGGAAGCATATGAAATGAATAGTTTAGTTATAAATTAACTTGGTTAGTGGATGTTAGACCCCGGCCTATGTTTAGGCCTATGCTCATGAATTGTTGATTGATTAATCTTGAATGTGATGCCTTTAATGAATTTAATGTGGATGATGGAACACTTGAGATGATTTCCCTCATATTCCATGTGGTATATTTATTCATTTATTATTTTCATGGGAATATCTTGAAGACATGACACAAAAGGTAATGCCTGGTGATGATCCTATTTAATGCGAACTTGATTATAAATAATAATAAAATGAATGAGATATTAATGCCTCAAGTATTATATTCATGATAAATCATTATTCCATATAGGTTTTAGAGGCAACAAACTATGAGATTCCTTGGGGGTAACAATATATGAGCACACTGTCTAGAGTTTTGGGATAAACTTTGAGGGCTCCCTTAATTATGAATGTATTTGGGTTTGTCTCAGTCCTACCAGCAGCTAGAGCCAGGGGATAGACCTTGAGACATTCCCTGGTGATGGATGACTGTGGGTATGTCTCAGTCCTACAATTATGATCATGCCAATAGACTATGTGGTCTCCTGGATTTGGGTTCGGGGCTAGATCATGCGAGCTTCCCCTGGAATTGGATGGTGGGGGTACATCCTGATCCTTCCCAACGTGATCATATATATATGAAAATACCTCCTCAAAATTCAATTTTTTTTATGAATTTTCAAAATATCCACTCGAGGCTATGTAGGAACCCATACAAACGGCACTCAAACCGCAGAACACCTCAATATATATATATATGAATATACATAATGTTACATGATCACATATACCAGCCTTTGGTTTAAGTAGGTATACTTACCAAGTATCCATTAAGAAAAGAGGTGGGAGTTTATTTTATTATTTATTATTGTTTTACTTTCCATTCATTATCTTCACACTATTTACAAATGAGCTCCTAATCCAACTAAATTTAGACAATGTTGGTGGTGGGATAATGAGATTTTATCACACTCCCTACTCGGGACTCCCTGGGAACCCGAGAAGATTATGTTACCTTTGGTAGTGTAAAGGAAAAAATATCTTCTATATGTTGTTGAATTTTACTTCTTATTTGGAGAAAATGTGTAGTGGATTGGGCATAGGCTCGAGATTCCCATGGATTTGTTTTTTCCTTTTTGTTAATTCTTAATATTATGTAGCATGCTTGTATCTATTTTTTAATTTCATAATTATCATAATTCCATGAATTATTGTATCATACAATGCCTTTGAGTATTTTGGTTATTATATTCAGTTATTCAGTCTTCTACTATTATCTATTTATGTTTCCTCTCTTTATTTCATCTATTAGTTGTATTGAACTTCTACTACTATTTACTATTTGTTGGATCCACAATGTTACTCTAAAATGGGGGTATAATCTCCCATATATACTACTTATACACCCATACTTCTATGTTGAACCATCCGACATATGGGTTGATGCACTGGGGGTTATGTGGCTAACCTGGCATGAGGAATGGGTTAAGTGGAATCTGGTTTCAGAACATCACAAAGTGGTACTAGAGGGGTTATTTTCTTTACATAATATTTGGTGACAATAGAATAGAGATTGGTAATTCTTGGGACATGGTCACAAGGCATTCTTGGGCATCACAAACCCACGTATGGGGTTAATAGACATGATTCTTGAAATGATATTGTTATTGATTCTGTAATTTATTGTTGATATGGTTTCTTTGTTTGATGATACACATGACTTGTGATGTTATTGATACTAATTTCATTATAATTTCATTCTATTAACGCGACTTAATGAAATGAGAGTTATGTATTAGAAAATGAATCATGATAGGAATGACATGAATAAACCATTAATTTCTCCTGGCCATTTTGAAAATTCATTGAGGATTTCCCTATTCATTTTTATTTTAGCATGTTGTATATATACAATTGTGATGAATCCTTTTTCAATATTTGGATCATACTGTGGTGTCAGTTAATGGGTTCCACTATTTTATTCATAAGGTGTGTGGGCAATTTTGGATTAGAAAATGTAATTCTAGCTAGCTCAACCATTTTGAAGCGGTGTAAATTCATTAATATTAACAATTAAATGAAAATGAGATCCAAGTCAATACCATCTTTTTATTCAAAAGGTGTATGTGACCATATGGATTGAGAAATGTAATATCATTGAAATCAACCATTAAAAATTCTTTGAATTTTTAAATGAGAATATTTTCAAATGAGAAATTACATATAATATGAGAAAATCCATCTTGAACATTACTAACATAGAAACTTGACCCAAACCCAGCCTTCGTAGTTGGTTATGTGTTTTTCACTATTCTTATGTCCTATTATGGTCAGTTCTAATGAATAGTTATCAAATTTTATATATGTAGAGAGAGATATTTGTTCTTATAGGAAGGCTTGAGAATATTTCCTAGTCACTAAATTTATTCTTCTGAATTGATTGTATCACTTCTGAGATATTCCTTTCAAATTTTAGTATTATTCATCCATGGTGTCCTCGAATTTCACACCTAGAAGGTGGGGGTTATCAAATTACTAAGGTGGAGGGCCATGAGCCAAATGTTATTCCTCCAGTCAACCCACCTATGTTTCCTATTCCAATTCCATATGTGGTAACTAATTCCTAGTCCCAAGAGGGTTTTTCATCATATTCTATTGGGTATACAAGGCAGAGTGCAACCTGCCCCGTCAATAGAAGATTTGACTAATGAATTTTGGCAGCAACATCCTCCATCCTTCTTGAAGGATGGTGGAACACATGATGCAGAGTCTTGGATTAAGGTGATTCAGTCTATCTTTGGGAATATAGACATAGTTCTAGAGTTGAGGGTCAATCTAGATACATACATTCTATGAAATTAAGTTAATAGGTTCTTAGATGTCATAACCTTGGTATATTGGCATAAAAATATGGTTTGCATTGAATTTCACAATGTCTTATCTAAACACATATTTACGTATAATTGTAGGTCTGATATAGCTAGATACGTTATAAATCTATAGTAGGGAAACATGTCAGTTATTGAGTCCTCATCTTATTTCAATGAGCTTGAGAGTCTCTCTCTTGCTGTAGCCGCTGATGATCCAATGAATGCTAAGAAATTTCAGGATGGGATGTGTCATGGAATTCAATCACTTGTCAATGTATTTAGGCTGATGACTATCCAAAAAAAAAATTAACTAGAGCATACTCATTTAGAAGAATTAGAGGAAATATGAAAGTGTAATATAGGGATATTCAGCACCTAGAGCTTCTAGTCGATCTTTATCTGGGAAAAAGTGGTACATTTTGACTACTCATGGAGGTAGTAGTATTCAAGATCCATAAAAACAATGTTTTTTTACCATTCACTAGTGTATAAATAATGTAAAATGCGAATAAAATTTCTTGAGAGATCCATTTGAGTATATAGGCTATGGAAGGATGGGTCATCCCCATAATTTCTTTAGGATTTTCACTCTACTACATAGCAATTCGGGATCTTCACCACCGACTCTGAAAAGAGAAAGATCAAAAGGATCATGATAGTCTTTTACTTGAATACCATTTGTCTTTTAAGACAAAGAAATGGTCAAGGTAGAAGAAACTAGACATTTGAATCTAATTATTAGTAGAGTCATTGTACTTAGAGAATTTAGGCAATGACCCAGGGCCATGGTACAAGCTAGTTTCATGCAGTCTAGCCTACACTAAAGGATCATAGTGCTGAACCATATATTATACGAGGTACCATTCTAGTAGCCTCCACTTTAGTGTCTGCACTATTTAACACAGTAATGTCTCTCCCATTTATATATTATAATATTATTAAGCTTTACGGAATCCACATAGACTACTATCATGGATTCATTATGCTAGATACACCCTTAGGTATCTATTCTAAGGGTGTTCTCCGCAATCAAAATTGTCTCCTTGAGATATGTGGTTACATTTTTTATGGAATCTGTATTTTCTCAACATTTTTGGTATTTATGGAATCATCGGGCTGAAATGGTTTGTTCCCTATAGAGCCCATATTGACTACTATCATCGGAGGGTGACCTTTACATCACCAGAGGGCATTATTCACATGAAAAAAGGATAATGGGATGTTCAAGATCCATGATCTGGACCTGAGCAGCAGAGGCTGGGTAACATGATAGTTCATGTTTCTAATTGTTATATTTATGATCAAGGGATACAAACTACTTTGTTTAGTCCTATATTGGAGCATTACAAAGACATATTTCCTAGTAAAATATATAGTATATATATGATGTGAGAGGTAGATTTTACTATTGATCTCATTACAAGAGAAGCACATGTTATAATTCCTCTTTATAGGTTGGAACCTATGGGGATTATGGGGATCAATAATTATTTGGAGGATCTAGACATTAAAGGATTTATACACCATATTAAGTCTATTAGTTGTTCTCTAGTCTTATTTTTGGTTAATAAAGATGATAGACATAGGCTTTGTGTAGATTATCATTGGTTGAATTAAATGACAATCATGAATCATTATCCATTTACTATAATAGACAATCACATTGATCATCTATAAGGATTGAAGTTGTTTTCAAAGATATATTTGAGGTTGGGTTATCATCAAGTGAGTTTTAGGACTTCTGACATACCTATAATAGCTTTCAGAAGAAGGAATGATCTCTATAAGTACCTAGTTATTCTGTTTGGACTCATGAACACACCTCAATTCATCATGGATTTTATAAATTCGGTCTTCCAAAAATATATGTATTCAATTGAGTTTTTCTTTGTGGAATATATCCTTATATATTCATGCTCTAGACATGAAAATACAACCCATGTTGAGACTGCGATGAATACACTAAGAGAGAATCATCTCTATGCTAAGATCATTAAATTCCACTTCTAGATCAAAAAATTCCCCTTCCTGGATTATATCATATCAAAGTCTGGAGTTTCTATTGAACCAATAAAAGTGAGAGCTATGTTTTCATAAGATAATTATAATAACTTCTAGGATATTTAGAGTTTATTATGGGTTTATCGATACTATAAGGGCTTCATCCTAGACTTATCACACCTTTTAGACCATATTAACGGCATGATAAATAAGTGTATGAAATTTAAATGGTTTTAATCATTTTAATAATCATATTAGGAGGTGAAGGGAAGAAGAATTCAGTGCCGATAATAATTTTAATTGATCTAGTCAGTGCATAGACAATCAACTGTGACACATCAAGTGTTTGGATTGTAGCTGTTCTGATGCATGACGAGTGATTTGTGGCATATGGTTTCCATTAGTTGAGGCCTCATTACCAAAAGTACCCAACACATGACCTCGATCATGATACACTTTTTCATGACTTATGCTATTTGAGACACTATATACTTGGAGAGATTTTTGTACTATTCATAGAACAAAAAATCCTTAAGTTGATCTTCACTCAGCGGGATCGGAATCTTAGGAAACGTAGGTGTTTTGAGTACCTAAATTCAGTTGATTTAATTAATTCATATACTCTAGTGAAATCTAATTCAATAGACGATTCTCTAAGCTGAAATAATTAGACATATGTGGTTCAATAATTCAGTGATGAATAAAATATTATGGACATGTTGTTAGAGAAGCATGTTGAGGTTCAGTAGTACCATCATCAGTAAATCCCTTATGCATTATCAGTGCACTATACTCTTCATTAAAATGTATGGTTTAGATAGTTATCTTTTCCAGAAGGACTTGTCCTATAGGAAAGTGTCTCTAATGGTGATATATCATCTAGTTAGAAAATTGATGGGTATGATACTCTTTTGTTATGTGGGTGTGTATGGGTCCCTACAAACATCATATAAGAGAATATTTCATATTTTCATGACTCAACAAGGGTGGTTCACCCTAGTTTCATAAAAATGTATCAAGGTCTACGAATCCAATACTGGTGTCCCAACATGAAACATGAGATAATAGGTTTCATAATACGATTTTCCACCTTTAAGCTGGTGAAGGTAGATCATTAACATCAGGTCAGGCTTCTTCATATGTTTTCCATTATTTAGTGGTAATGTGATAATGTTTTGAGGGACTTCCTGGATTTTATTCCCAGATCCCCTCGTGGAAATGACATAGTGTGGGTTTCATTGATCACCTGACTAGGTTCGAACACTTCTTACCTATGTGAGAGACTATATTCGTAGATGAGATGGTAAGGAGGTACATCAAATAGATAGTAAATATTCAATGAAATCCTTATTTTATAATTTTAGATAGAGCCACTCGTTTCATGTCATGGTTATAGAAAGGATTACATAAGGCCTTGTTTGTGTGGGTAATTTTTAGAATGGCGTATCACACATATGTTACTGGATATAAAAGGAAAACAATTTAGGTTCTAGAGGTTATCCTCCGTGCATGCGTCCTTGACTGTGGGGTTCATGGGAGAAATACATTCCAATTTTTTAATTTTATTATATTAGTATATTTCATTCTACCATAGAGATGAACCCTTATAATTACTTATATGGTAGTCCTTTCCTCTACCCAATGTACTAGCTAGAGGTAGGGGAATCAACTGTGCCTATAACACACCTTGTGCAAGAGTCTATAGAGTAGGTCCAGCTAATCAGGAAGCCTATGTAGAATCCAGTGAACTACCATGTTTGAGGTTGAAGACTATTTTTTCTTTAAAGTCTCATCTAGGTTGGGGAACAAATGTATCCAGATGTTGGGTATTCTATCACTGGGGTTAGTTAGAACCTTCGAGGTTGTGAAGCAGGTCAAACCACTAGATTATCAGTTGGAACTTCTTCAGAGATTCTAGTTTATGCATGATTCTTTTCACATACCTCATCTTCATCAATACTATCCAGATCCATCACACATATTTCAGCACGATGTGGTATAACTATAAATTGATTCTTCCTTCAAGGAGTATCCGGTGAGTATTGTTGATCAGAGCATGAATACAATCTGAGGGAGTTCTGTTCCTCTTGTAAGGTTCTTATGGAAGAACTTTCGAGTGAAGGATGAGACTTGGGAATGTGAAGCTAATATACAATCTCAATGGAAATGACTATTTGGTGACAATACCTCTTTACCCTGAAAAGTCCATCTCAAGGATGAGTTTCTTTATAGAGGGGAGGTTATAACAACCCAAATTTTAAATGATGGTACAAATCATTAAATCATCATTTTTAGTCTTTCCTTCAATCATGGTAAAGGTATACTAAGGACTAGGGAAGACATAGGGAGTGTCTGCAGATTTTTCGAAGCCTAATGTTTTGGAAAAGTAGGCTACATGATGGGTCTCATGGTTAGTGGAAATCGTGCACCTACGGAAATGGGAACCTGCAAGTCCACAATGTTTGTCTACAACTATGGAAGCCTATATTCTCAACAATGTGGATTGTTATAGATGGAAGAATATCCATGTAGCATGGTTTCTGAATGGGTTTTAAACTATGTTCATAAACTCTGTATAGTGGAATTTTGGGGAAAACTACCATTTTCCTCTATTTAATTATTAAACCCTTTTATCATATTCCACTTACCTTCATTGGCTATGCAGTGTAATCCTCTTCATCTAGAGATTCCTCCGCCTCCATGAATGAATCTTATACTACTCCTCTATCAAGAATCCATTTTCAATTTTGTTAAAAGAATGGGAAAACACAAGGTAATGAAAACCACATTAATCTTTCCGACTTTGGTTAATCTCAACATCTATTATTCTATATATATGCTAGATAATTAACCCTATTTTCAAGGAATCAGACTAAAACCCATATATCATCTGACCTACATCAAATATGATTTCGATATGAAGAAAGGATTTATCTATGGTCTTTAGGTATGTGGTCACAATGTTTTCTATTTGAGTATTGGTGGTTTCATTTTTATTATATCATTCCATAAGCCATCCTTTATCGATCTATAATTTTTTTGGTTACTTTATTTATAGATGAACCGAGTACCTTGATATTAAGGAATTAGATATTTTTTACAAATTTAGTAAACTCATAATCATTATGGACACCCATAGGTGTGCCACCTTAAAAGATGTCATTTTGAAAAAATGGTAAAAAATTTTAAGAACCCAACTTTATTTTCAATTTGGTTTTTATATGTGATATCCTTTTTATCATGTGGGTATAATAGAATCAAAGACACCACATTGGTGTTTGGACTTTATAGACTTGGAATTTTACTCTTTGGCATCTGAGTTATTACATATGTCATCCTATTTGACACTAAAATTTTTAAATTGAAAATGGTCATGCCTCATGAATTAAATAACTTGCTTGTGGTAAATGGACATGGTTTAGATGGTTTAAATTTGATATTTTAATTCTCAAAATGATACATTCATAACACTTATACCTTATTAACATATTTTCCATGTTAAATAAAATTGGGTGAGATGAACGTAGGTGGGATGGATTACTATAATTTCATGGATTCCATTAATTGATTTAACAGTAAAATCATGATAGTTACTTCATTTATGATAATTGGTTTTAAAAGGAATAGTTTCAAGGGATGGCATAACCTTTCTCTTATTATGTTTTAATGAAAATGCACCATATGAAATAAATAATTTAATTATAAATGAATTAGATTAGTGGATAGTGAACCCATGGAAGTGTTCATGCGTTATTAATTGATTAATATTTTATTTAATGTCTTTAATGACACTAATGTGGACTATGGACCACTTCAAAGGTTTCTTCTCTGGTTTCGTTGGTATATTTATTCATGCCTTGTTTTCATGGAAAAGAAGTGAGGACATGAAACAAAAGATAATGCCTTGTGATTGAATATTTTAATGTGAACATTATTATAAATGATTATGAGATGCATGAGAGGGTAATGCCTTATATACTATATGTATTATAAATCATAATTCTATATAGGTTGTGGAGCTGAGGAATTGTGAGAGTCCTTGTGGAGGAAGATTGTGTGAGCTTATGATCTGGTGCCATGGGATAGAGTGTGAAAACTACCTTAGTGATGGATGTATTCGGGAATATCCCAATCATTCTAGTAGATGGAGTTAGGGGATAGATCATGAGTTCTACACTCATTATGGATGATTGTGGGTACGTCTTGTTCCTATCTGTACGTTCCTACCAAAAGACTGTGAGGGCTCTGGTATTTGGGTTATGGGCTAGATCGTGAGTGCTTCCACTGGAATTAAATGGTGGTAGTACATATTTATCCTTCCCAACTAAATCTTATATATATGTATATACATTACATTACATGATTAGACATCACAACCTTGGGTAGAAGTAGGTTGACCAGCTAGGTATCCTTTAGAAACTTGAGAGGGAGGTTATTTGATGATTGAATATTGTTTTACATTTACTTTATAATTTACACACTATTTTCATATGAACACCTTCTCAGATAACATATAGACATAGTTGGTCATGGCCTTCTAAGATTTTATCTCACACCCTACATGAGAAACCCATAGCACTAGAGAATATTATATTCCCCTAGGTACTGGAAAGGGTAAAATACCTTATACATGTTGTGGACTAGTACTTGTTAGCTGAATCTTAGGATAATAGGGCCAGGATTATGTTCGATATGCTCTTTGTGATATTTTTTTTACCTTTTTATTATTTTTTACTACTATATAGAATGATTGTATTAGTTTGTTCATTTATTCATTCTTATAATTCCATGTATTATTTTATCAAACACTCTCATTGAAGCTTTTGGTTGTTATATTCAGTCATTTAATCATCTACTATTATCTATATACATTTCTACATTTTACTACATCTATCTATTATATTGCGCTTCCACTAATATTTACTATTTTTTTATCTATTGTGGTACTCTAACATGGGTTTATAGTCTCCCTATTGTACTTCGTATACAACCATCTTTTATTTGAGAGCCCCTGACAAATTGGTAGATGTTCCAGGGGTCATGTGTCTAACTGGGATCATGGAACGATTTAATTGGATTCTGGGTCTTGGATATCTAACTATATATATTTTTATTTCCCATTAATGTTCTCCTATTAGGGAAAAAAGTTAGGTGTAATTCTATATGACCTCTATATTTCCATTTCTATATTTTTAAGGGATTTTATTCTTAACTAATTTTATGATGTTGTCTTCCAATAAAGGATTTTTAAATGGTTAAATCCTTAATTATAGAGTTCAAGATAAAATTTTAGTCATGAAATTAATTTAATGGGGGATAATTTAACATAATTTTTTTAAAATATGACTATTTTCATTTATGTATATGAAACATAAACAAGCACAACAAACCAAAGAATAATATTATTTAAATATGATAGCTATAACCTAATCATTGAATTTGAGGACATGAATTAGAGTAAGTAAATTACTATACATATATATAATGTTATTAATTTATGAATATGTAATGATTAATTTATTAGAAATAAGAAAAAAAAATTTAGTAATGTGATTTTATTCTTCAATAATACTTTTTTTTTTCAGAAATGGGGTTTTTCTTTTTTTTTTTGAGTGAAAATTATAATTAATTTCATTAAAATTTTGAAATTTTATTTTATAAAATAAGTTTTGTATTTAATATAATTATGTAAATATTTTATAAATTGGTCAATTTATTTTGGTCATAATGAATAGTAAATGTGGTAAATATTATCACCTCAATAATGGTAAATTAGGTAATTATGGAAACAAACAATCCAAGAAGAATAAAAAAATCTATTCCAAAAAATATATTAGTTGTCTTTATGATATTTTTTTGACTATACTCATCCAAGAAGTGAATATATAGAAATTTGAGACTATTTTCTTTTAATGATGAACATAATATTAAATTAATTAGATAATAAATACAAAATTCCACTATCTTTGTTTTAATATTTTATCATATGGATAAAAAAGGTTATATTTAGTAGTGAAATATTAATGGAATTTATAGTTATTTGTTTTAATTTTTTAATGTTTTTTATTTTTATATAAGATATTATCACCTTACCTTCTAATGTAATACTGACACGGTGCATGTACGAGCAGTAAAAAATCTATTAAATGATTTAAAAAACATAAAATGTAAAAAATTTTGTGTGATATATGGTGTTATGATAATTTTATAGATGAATATAAAATGTTAGTGATGTGATAAAAGATTATATTCTAATTACCTCACTTCATTCATGTTGTTAATGTAAAACTATGATAATGTTATTAAAAGTACCTTTAATGGTATACTATATTAAATAATATATTATTTAATTATTTTAAATTAAAAATTATTATAATTACACAAATCAATGGGATATGGTCGTTAATATAAAAAATTCTCCACTTATGTGCCACATATCCTTTTATATTTACTTTATTTAATTTTATAGAGTAACAAACATTGATACCGTTGTAATTATCAATAGTTAACAGAGGGTGTAAATTAAGTGATAATAGTGAAAAAGTCACATAAAATATTTAAAATTTTATTTTTTATGAAATTATTAACCTCCATAATAGTACTATAATCTCAATTAAAAATTTTGTTACATGTTAACATGAAATTTTAATTATATTAATTTGTTAATTTATGTAATTATAAATGTTCCACACTTCTCTCATATGAATATACACCCCTCTCATATCTTACCCACACTTATTGAGCCAATTATATCATCCAATCACTTCAAAAATAGCTATATACATACCTACATAAACTAAATAAGTAGTGGAATTCTTAAAATACTATCCCTAGTGTCCTTAAGGAGAGATCCCATGGAGGTTCATCAGAGAAGAGGTAGTTATCTCAAGAAACTTTTTTCATTTTTCTTTATCCTATTTTACCTCTTTATATTCTATCCTAACAATAAAAATATAATAATATATGTGTCTAAAATATAATTTAATTATATTATGTTAATTTATAAACTTTATTCATATCATTTTATATCATGTGGGGAAGGAAAATATCATTCAAGTGTATGTACAGACTACCACCATCACAAAGTGACATGTTTTGTTTTTTATCACCACATTTCAAGGATTTATATTATGACGCGTTTAATAAATATATATGATATTAATTAATTAATTAATTATGATATAAATATAATATTTTACATACATTATTACCCTTCCAACTATTATAAAATGACAACATTTTTCATGCATACTTGTGGAATACCACCTCCACGAAGTGATGTGATTATTTTAATCACATATTCTTTTAATGGGTGACTATAAATATGTATATAATATAAAAAAAATTAATTGAGTCATTTTTTATTCTAAAAATGGTTGTACAATACCCCTTTTACCATGGTCAACCTGGCAAATTCATTTAGAAATTATGAACCCAAAGACTATAAAACACTTGACAACAACTCAACCAATTAAGTAATTGAGTATGTCATTAATGTTAATGAAATAAATCATTTAATTATAAAATAATAACACCTGAAAATGTTATTAAATAAGTTAATATGTAATATTTGTTTATTATATAGTATTTAAAATACATAAAAAATATATTAAGTCTAGGTAAGGGGTTTTATAAATCAATTTCAATTCATTGGTTTATACTTTTACATAATTGACTATGTTATTATACAATTATTTGTTAAAAAAATAAAAATTATACTAGGTTTTATATACATTTTTTTCCATTTTGTTGTTGTTATAAATAATCAAAATAAGGGTTTATTTTCATATCCTTGATACAGTCTTTGTAAAGATTCTTGATATCATTATTATTCTGTAGATACATGTTTGATGTTTTGAATCTTTTTTTGCTTATGAGGTGAATGTACTAAACATTATGCATTTTATATCAAGTATCTTTATTAATTAATTTTATTTAAAATTATAATTCTAATTACTTCATATATTGTTATTTGACTATGAATTTTCCATGTAGTAAGGGTTTATCATTTCAAATTATCTCTTTTGGGACACATGTCATATTATACACCTATTTTTATAAGTTTTAAATTCTACCCATTTAATATTATTTATCATGAATATCCTTATGTTATGCTTTTTGTATTTAAATTTGGAGTTAATTATTTCATGGGGTTTATGATTCAAATGATATCAATGTGGTAAGGATTTATGTTACGATCTCATTTATTTTCAGGATTGTATCATCTAAATTTATATTGAGGGGAATTTCAATGATATTTTACTTAAAATACCATATATTTTATTATCCTATAGTTATTTATAATATTATCATGTGGTGGTACCATTTTTTATTTTTGATACTTTAAATGACCGAGGCTATATTTTTTTAAGAAAAAATGAATATATTTAACCTTTGGTCGATGAAATATTTCTTTAATGATTATAATATTATAAAGTGTTATATGAAATACATTTCCAATTCCATAAATATCTTAAAATTTAAATTTTCCAAACCATTTACATTATTTATAGAGGTTTAAAAAGAAATATTTCAAAAAAATTCAGAAAAAATTGTTTTTTTATTTTCTAAAAAAGTGTTACATTAGTGTTTTATTTTAATTTATATGTCATGAATGGATTTTCCATCCATCATGAACATTCTATAATTTAAAGATTCCATTAAAATTTCCCATGGTTATTATAAAAGGAAAATATTTTGTTAATATTATGGGATATTTTCTATACAATTTTATTAAAGGAAAATGTTATTTTCTCATGTATTCAATGAAATGTTGGAATTATCATTTAAACGTATTTTTAATCTATGTAAAAATAAATTAAATATTACCATGCTTCACTAAGGGTATGATAGTTTGAAAACATTCAATTAATTTATTATAATGGTTTACAATGTTATCTTAATGAAATTTTTATAAAATCCTTTTCTTTTTCATGGGTAAGAAAAACTATGATTGTTTTGAGAAAATTTAAACATTAGTGTGTTTTATTTCGTAATATAGTACATGGATATCATTAATAAAATAAGTATTAGGGATTTAATCCAAACCCTTACATAATTTTTCCAATATTAAATGGGTATATCATTTATATACCTCTATTGCGCTATGTATTGATATGGACTTAACTAGATGAAAATTTATCTTAAGGGATAATAGAGTTATGATACTCCAAAGAGAAGACATATTTTACTGATTGAAAGATACATATAGGATAATATTGTATTAAATGGTAATAGTTTTTCAATAAGAGATATATAAATTATATGGTTGGGTGATTCCATTATGATTGTTTTATGTTCCATGATACCTTCATTGGTTTTAAATGATTGAAATGAGTTCTAATATTTATTTTTCTTAAGTATTTTTTTTCACTTAGACAATGATTGTTGAATTATTTTAATCTTGATTTTTAATCCTTTATTTCATGACTCATTATTTATGATCCATGTTTTTATGTTTATGAATTATCTTAGGATATTCTCATTCACATTTTTATTTCATTATACCCCTATGTTTTTCTTATGATCATGTACGCATTAAATTGTTAATAATTATTTGCACAAATACCGAGTCTCTGAGATGACCGTTCTTTTATTTTCCATTTTCGTATTCTATAAATAATGATGTTAAATGAAATATTTATTGAAATGATTCATATTTGATGAATTGTATTTTAGATGTTGAAGACATATTGTGATAAAATAAAAGTTTTGTATATTAGAAAAAATGATCCCTTAAAGACATGGGTATTGTTATATAAGATATTATTCTAGTTTTATAAAACTATATACCTAAAAATCCTTCAGGTATATAAGTGATTAAATATTAATATTTTATTTTTTAGGTTTTGGATGGCCCTAATTGGGTCACAATTATCTATATCAAGGATATAAATGTAAATAATATGTTTTTAGAACTATATCTTGGAGTGAAAATTCATGTCTGTTTTAGTGGTCTTGAATTAAGAAAAAAATAATAAAATAATAAAATAAATACAATTTAATTTATTATATTTAAGGATTTATTTTTTGGTAAATATTTTCACAATGTTCATTTAAATAGAATAAATAAAAAATTTATAATGTTGAATGAAATGAAAGATGTATCAATTGCTACTTTTAAAGAATATTTTCCCATATTAGATGGGTATTAATGAAAAAATTATCATAGGGTCTCATATCACTAGCAATTTATAATCCTATAATGTTGTTGGGTGATATGAACATGTTAATGTCTTTTGATGAGTACTTTTAAATCAATAAATACTTCTATAGATCATATTTTCTGTTTTCCATTTATTAGAATTTAAGGAATGGGGAGGAATGTAAAATAGAAGGGGTGATGTTATAGTAGCAAACATGTATGAAATAAAATATAGAGTTTATATGAAACTTATTAAATATTTGGGTGATACACAATGAATTCTCCATCATAGTTATACTAAAATATTGTACTCAAGTCCATTCTCACCCATCTTAGTGACTCAATACCATTCATCTCCCAACCTCATTTGTTCCATAATTGTGATAACTTCTACACCTCAATCATCAATTTGAAGCTATATTTTCTTCCAAGATATATTGGTAAACCTCATTAATCAATTTAATGTGTGAATAAATGGGACTTATCCTTAGTATTTCCCAACAAAATGAATGATTTTCACTGTACATGGTTGATAATCACTAGGTCTCCCATTGCTGAACTAAACTTCATCACATGTTATACAATAAAGTGTGTGAAAGAATTATAAAAATTATGTTATTACAATAAGAGTATATGTTATTGGAACAATTTCCACCATCTCATAAAACTTGTTTAACTACAACTACTATAACTAGTTTACTCCCCTTTTGTTTTTGGTCAATACCAGTAGAAACCATTGTGAATGTTATCACCTCAGTAAATGGTAAATCATTTTAATCAAGATTAAAAATAAGTGATAAAACCATAATTTTTCAAATTAATTCTTATTGAATTAATTCGCCTTATTATGTAAATATATTATTTTAATAGAACATTTTCCATGAAAATGATTTATATATTATTTAAGTCAAATAATGTTTCAAAATATCACTCTCTTAGTTTTTAATATACTTCATATGTTCACATAAAAAATCTTTTTATGAATGAATAATAAAATTTATTTTTTAATAAATTATGCTAAATTCAATATAGTTATTTATTTATTATTTTATGGTATTATATTAATACCTTAAATGCCTATACAACACCAAAACTATATTTATTCAATTAATGGAAAAATAAAATAAATGATTTTGAGAATATTAAAAGTGATATAATTTGATTAATATATTTTGTTACACAAATTTTATAGGAAAATATGATTTATTATTGTTGTGTTAAATTACTTTATTAATATTCCATGTTTTCCATTATGTCTTTTAAGTCATAATTAATGAATACTGTAAAAATTGATAGGAATGATATTTTATCAAAATATTATTTTATAAAATTATTTTAAAATAATAAAAAATTGAAATAAAACAATTTGGATATGATATGGGATAAAATTACATAATGTTTCCATTTATGAGCCAGTTATAAAATTATAAGGAAAATTACATTACTTTAATATTCAAATATTTGTTACCTTTGTTAAATTTAAAATTAGTTAACTAAGGGTTAATCATTATGATAATTTATAAAATGACACCAAAATTTGTATAAATACATTTTTATGGGATAAAGACCCTATCATGAATTATCTTATAATATCTATTTATTTAGATACATTTTTCTTGATAATAAATTTATCATACCTAAATCTTTTGATAAATTCCAACATTTCCACTCATCACAATTTTTATGAGAACCACCACTGTCAATTTATTACACCACATTGGGCCTTATACAACGAAAAAATCATATAAATTTCTTTTATTAACAACCATATTCACATTCTATATGTTATATAATATTCAAATAACCCACCATAGATCCCTGTAGAGGATACTAAAAAGAGTCTTTTGAAAGAAGAGGTAATCACCATAAAAAATTAAATTAATTTATACTCTTCCTTAACTACTCTAAATAATAGAGGATTATATTAAAATAATACATTAAGTATCTTAAATATGTTAACATTTTATAATTATAATGAAAAAAACAATTATAAACCCTATTTCTCATGAAATGGGATGTGAAAGTATTGCACATACCTAAATATGGCTTACCGTCTCCACATAGCAAAAAAATTCATTTTAAATCCTCATATTTAATGGATAGGTATTATGATAGGTTCAATGTTTATATATTATATTTATGAAATAATTATTGTTCCATAATTATAATATAACATATATCTACGTACCATCAAATCCCTTGGGTAATGATAATGTTTTTTGTGTGTACATGTGGACTACCACCTCCACAAAGCGATGTGATTAATTTTTTATTTATATTTTTATTTTATTGTAATTTGGAATAAATTGATTAATATATATGATATATGTGATATAATAATGATCATATATTGTTCAACCAATAATTACCATTATTTCTTTCCTTCCATTTGAAAACGAAAACAACGTTTACTCATACGTTCAACCTACCATCTCCATAAACGATGTAATTCATTTTTCTATCTCTAAATTATTTGGATGAATATAAATACATATATAATAAATATATATTATTTTTATATAATAATTAATATTATGGATATTATGTATCCATGTTAAATATAAAAGCACGTGAATTAATAAATTCAAATACTCATGATAAATGAAATAGTTAACACCCAGAAATGATAATTTTATTATGAAATTATTTATAAAAGGATGTGTTAAAATTTAATAAATATAAAACATATGATATTATATATATAAAATTCACCATTTCAAAATATTATAAGAAATTTATATTTTTTATAACTAAGGGTATATTTCTTTTGAATACAATCAATGTTATGCTAATGGTTTTATGTTACAATCTCTTGGGTTTTTGGAATTATTTATAATGATGTTTGTAATGATGAATTATTATAATCTATATCTTAATAATGAAATTAAATTTATTATCATATGTTTATATCATTAAAATACATTTTTTCTTGTCAGTTTCGTCACCTTATGTACTCAAGAGATCAAAAATATAGTTGATGGAAAATCATATTCATTTATATCTTCTATCAAAGAACAATTCTTTTCCATGAAATTTTTTTAGGAAATTTTTTTCATGATTAATTTTAATATTGAACTATTATGGTTGAATGTAATTTTTACTCATGTTTTAATTTTTAAAATTATTTTTGAAATAAATCTTTATTTCATTTTCTAAATAAGACACTATTTGACTTTTTTTATTAATGTTTAGAAGGAATATTTTTTATCATATACAACATGAATGAATTTTCCTGCTATCAATATTAGTTTTTTCTTTGAAAATTCCATTACATGTTTACATGGTTCTTTTTAAATAATTTTTTTTATTTTATATTTTATTTGAAATTATTTTTTTCAAAATGGAATGGATATTTTTCTCAAGAATATTTTTAACGATGTTTTAATGATATTTCTATTCTTCAAATGAAAAAATCATTGATTTACATTATTATTTAATGTAGAATTTATCTAAGGAGAACATACTTATTATTAATATTGATGGTTTATGAATATGTAGAAGTTATGTTTATGAAGACCATTTATTTTTCATGGGTTATGCTATAATGAAATGATGAAATGTTTTTGAAACCCATTTCTTTTCCATGTGTTATGATACGATGAAATGATTATGAATCCCATTTAGTTTCATAGGGTTTGATATGATGAATGGTTTATGATATTAAGGAACAAAAATATTTGTTCCTAATTATTTATTTGGTGGGACCTATATTTGACTCTAATTAATAGGGTAAATATAGATATCTCAAGAGATTAACATGACTGGAATAGGGTGTGAACCCAGTTGTGTAAGGGAATTATTCTATAATGATATTATTTTGAGTGAAACGTGTCTATTATGATGGTTTGTGGAGTGAAACCATTAAGCTATTATTTTCATGGAAAATATCTTTGAAAACTAAGGAAATGATTTTTTATGTTTATGTTTATACCAAAATTCTATGTCTTATGTCAATGTTATGGTATAATAGATCATGTTCCTTGATTATATAATGATTAAGTTATAATAAATTTCAATGATTTATTCTATGACATAAGATTATTATCTATGATATGAAGGGCATGGTTTTCAAATGTCAATATCATGTTCTTATACCATTATGCTCATCTTATGATTTTATTATCATTGATATCTCCTTTGTTTACCCTTACAGAGCATATGAGTTCACCCTTTTATTATGTTTCCTTTACTAAGGTTATGAATAAAGGATTTATGTATGATATTTCTATGAATGGTGATAGCTAAAAAAATAATTTGGAAATGATGCATATATTTTATGAACCCCCTATTCAATTTTTCAATTTTATAAAGACACTAAAACTAAATGATTATATAATGGATTGAAATGTTCTGTAAAAAATATTAATCTACTATTATATAATATATATGTATTAAAATTATGGGACATATTAAAAAGGCATTAAAGAAAGATTTAGTTAAGATTTGGTAACTATTATGAGAAAAAATTAGTAAGAACCTTATGGTTAAGACAAATTATAAGATAAAATACTAATGTTTTCATAATGATCATAAATGAACATGGTTAAATGTAGGATTTAATAGTGTAAGATTTCATGGAACATAAATATTATAAATTATTTTTCATGATTATGTGATTTACCATAATGGTGATTGTTTCTCAGGCAATTTTTATTTTTTTTATTCAATGATGGGCACCCAAAGCAATTGTGTTAATGTTGAATGTGATGAAAAAAGAAATTATTTTCATCATGAAAAACATAATTTTATGGGAGATATAAGAAAAAATATTGTTTCTATATTCACACAACTTTCCTAAGATATGAATCATTTTGAGATTCCAAATGAGAAAAGTTGGGAACAACATTTTGGTGATTCCTTCATTAGGAAACTTACTCCTTATTTTAGTGGTTCCATTGATCGAGTAGTTAATCAAAAATGGATTAGTACCACAGAAAGAAAGAAATTTAATATTATTTGGTGTTTGGAACATGATAATGTTATTATAGCTGTTTATTGTTTTGAAGGATAAGTATATAAATGGTGGACACTTATCAATAACATCTGAGGACACTGAGAAATCAGATATATGGAAATGGATGAATTTTAAGGTTTATTTTTCAATAATTACATTCCTCATATTCATTAAAAAAAATGGAGATTAATTTCCTTGAATTTAAATATAAGGAATATGAATATGTTAGAACGTATGAGGAAAATTTCACAATACATTAATGGTACAAATATGGTGTTATCATACAACCTAAAAGTAAGATAGAAATGTTTTCAGTGAATTTAAACCAAGAATCCAAAAAAATTTATCCATATGGATATTTAGATTCAATGAAGAAATAATTTCATGTGTTTTCAAGGTGGATATAGAGATTAGATTTATCTATAAATATCGTTGTTCTGATATAAAAAAAATTCAATAGAAATTTTAAAAACCATAGATAGAAAAGGATGATCCTTCCTTTTGCACCATGTATGGAAGGAAATATGGGGGATATTTCTTTAAGTGAAAAAATAAATGTTTAAACTATATAAAGGAAAATTATTTGGTAATTTAATTATTATGTTCTAAGAAGAGGTTAGCTAATGATGCGAAGAGAGATAATTATCCATAGAATGAACCACCCTCACTCTAGTGTTTTAAATTCAAGGATTATGAGAATTGTGATAACCACATCCCAAATTCAACATTTAATGTTGTGGATCCACATCCATAAAGTATTAATCCTAGAGAGAAATGGAAATCACATGTGATTACTATTTCTGATGCGGGGTTCTATAATGATTTGGTGAAAGGTACACTTACCATATACTCTAGAACTGATAATGACCTATTTGATTATTGATCTACCAACTCTTTTATATCTAAATAATTTTATATGGGTATCAAAATACGACCTAAAAAATTATTAGTTGAGTTAGAAATAAAAATACCTAATGGTATAGGGATCACATCCCATGTTTACGAATCTTATCTAGTTTATGTTTATGGGAATTGTTTCCCCATGAATCTTTCCATTTTTTCTATAGATCAATTAAATGGAGTTTTGGGAATGGATTGAATTTATTTTTATAAAAACCACATAAATTTGGGAGGGAAGTAAGTTATGTTTGATATTCCAAACCATCCTATGATCTCATATCAGTGTGATGGTAGAAAATAATTTTTTCATGGAATTATATTCATGGTGTGGATAATGATTACTTTTATGGAGGAGAATTTGTCTCAGATGATTGTTGAGAAAATCAATATAGAGGACATAACTATTTTCTGGGATTTTATTGATGTATTTTAAGAATAGTTAGATGTCCTTTGACTGAATCATGAAATTATGATTTCAATATAACTTATATATAGCGTTAAACCTATTTCCAAGACTCTATATAGAATTTCCTCGATTAAGTTCCAAAAATTAAATATGTTACACCGATATAATCATCAAAAGGGGTTTATTGGGAATATTTTATTACCTTGGGGAGTAAATATTCATTTTTAAGTATAAAAAATGGATCAATGTGACTCTATATTGATTTTAGAGAACATAACATGATTATTATTAAGAATCGGTATCCTCTACCCTGTATAGATGCCTTTTTTGAAAAAAATACACGGAGATCAATAATTCTTCATGATTGATCTTCATTTTGGATATCATCATTATATTATCAATAAAAAGGACAAACCTAAGAAAGTATTCCATAAAATTTAAAAACAATATAATTTAACAGTGATTCCATTTGGTCTTACTAAACCACCTATATATTCTTAGATTTAATGGAGAGTCCATAGAGATTAACTTAATCCATTTGTGGTAGTATTTATATATGATAATCTTATTTATTCAAATATAAAAGATGGACTTTTGGATCATTTGATAATTTTTCAAAAGACCTTAAGGAATGATAAACATTATAAACAATTTTTACTAGTTTAAATTTTAGATTCCCAACATTTCATTATTTTTTAATATAATCTCAAGTGAGGTTATATCAGTATACCCTTCAAAGATAGATGTTATTCAACATTGGAATAGAGACCCCATTGGGACTAAGATCTATAGTTTTCATGGTTTGGTAGGACTATATCACATTTTTTGGAGATCATTTCATGGGTATCTAATCCATTCCCCATGATAACTCGGAAATGATATAAGTTCCTTTTAATTGATGGGTGTGAGGAATGTTTTTAGGAATTGATGATAAGGATTGCGCATTACCCGCAGTTTTTGGTACACCATTATTTTATGCTTTTTATTTCCACTTTGTAATGTTTTGGATAATGTTCTTAAATATTATGGAAGATGAAAAAGAATGAAATTGGAAAATGGTTGCCAGAAAAGTTCGTTGAAAGAATTCATGTCATGAAAGGGTTTGATGTCATGAATTGTCTAGGTAAGATACCATGAAACATTTAAAATAATTAATGGTTTCATTAGTTGTATTTAAGACAATAAAACCATTAATATCTTAATATAAATATACCTAACAAATAAAATAGAGGAGATATGAATATTAGTGCATGTTGCTTCTCATTAATTTAACTAAATGAATTCACAATTCACGTTGTGAGAACAATGGGTTCTAGAGATTTTAGCTATTTACAATCATATTTTTTCTCACAGAGTTTTTCTCATATTCCAATAAACATCCATGGCTACACAAGATAATTTTTGGTGATATTTGATGTGTGGACTCTTATTACAATGATTATATGATTGTTTGTTCATGGAAACCAAATTTTGGGTTTCAATTATTCACTCTCATTTTGGATCTCATTATGTTGGATTAATTATAACTATTGATTAGTTTGGTAATACTAAAATCTATGGGTTGGTAATTTTAGTGTTGATATATTCTTATATTATGATATAGGGGTTGATTCATAGAATAATTTAGTATCTTTTTGTAAAAACTAAATCAAGGTAGGTGAATTCTCTCTCACTATAACATTCTAGAAATTTATGTATTGATATTTAGTAAATTTTGTTTTTTATTTATTGGAAATATCATTTATAATTGGTTTGTAAAACATGTGTTTTTTATTTAAAAAGGGTAATATTTGAATTGTGGGGTTTTAAAAAAATGTTTAATTGGAAATTTGGAATAATTTTTCTTAATATTCATGTTGGATAGTTAATGGTTATAAAAACCATCATTAAGTAATAATAACTTTGGGGTGGGTAACAGTTGAAATAACCAATGTCATCTAATAATAATTGTGGGATAGGTAATGGTCATATGTACCACTATCAAATTTGGTCACCAAGTGAAGGCTTGATGATAGGAAGACTAACCACATGCTAGTATAAGGAGGTCTATGTTTTCATGCATTTTGTGTGTGTTTGTGGGTGTGGAATTGAAATTATTATAACAAATAATGTGGTTTTTTTAAAATTATGTAATGTTTTACATGGATCAAGATTTTTGTTTAATATATAATAGTTACCCACTTATTATCTATTTTATATAAAATTTTCAAACCTATTCTTATCCAACTGGCATGTGATTGGGAGTCTTTAAGGAAGTCTAACTGACTGTTATACTCACCCCCATCATTGTAACTTAGTTTTGTTTTAACATTTTGTCTACTGAGATATAGGTAAGGTTAATATTTCATAGTTTTCTAGTGGTGAACCTTGACATCATGGTTTTGTTGTTGAGGCAGAAGTGTGGGTGTGTCTTTATCATTGCATGGGATGGTTCCACATTGGTTCCCATGTCTTTTTATCTGGAGTTTGAGGCTCGATCTTTTATTTTATTTTCCAAAGTAATATTATTTTTATCTTTATTGGTTTTTATTTAGTTATGGGACTATTTATTTATGAATATTATTTTTGGGTTTATTATTGTGTGTTTTTCAATAGATTCTACGTTCGTTAGGGAAAATCATACCCCGATGTTTTACTATTCTATTGGAATTTATTTCATGCCTTTGGTACCATTGGGACGTCACTGAAGGCTATTATCAATTCCACCTATTCCAATAATTATCGGTTCAAGGATGAATGTTCCAAATAGTATCAGTTTTATCTGCTACTTGACTTTGGTTGTTAACAAGGAGATATTAATATCATAAATGGGGAAATATATGATAATAAAATTCATTTCCAACATTTTTATACTAAAATTTATGTTACCATGTTGTCTTGGTATAAAAGTGTTCTAAAATACATCTAGGGGAGATGTTATCACATCATCATGCATTTAACTAATGATTGTTTCAAATAATTCGTTAGTATATTGTTTTTTTACTTGACAAAATTGTACATATGACAGTGAAATGATTTTTTAAAATGTATGAAATTGATTATTTATGAAATTATTATTTCATGGGTTCTTTATTGTGGTGACTATAATATGTTAAAATATTTTGTAATATTTTCTAGCTTTCATTTCTTTGAGGGTAATGGTCTAAAATGGTGTATTATTCAACATATAGAAAATGAAACTAGGAAGCTGTTGTATAAACCATCACGAATATGCTACTAAGAATGTGGTTTCACAAGATCCATAGTTTAAGAAACTACTTATATAGAGTATTGTAAATAATTTAAATCAATTGATAGATTAAATCAAAATTATTAACTGAAGTCAATGGATCTTTGAATAAAATTATAGAAATAGAGTCCACCAGTTTTTCAAGGAAACTTTGAACATGAAAAAGTTGAGGTAAAACTCAAAAAAATTAATAGATTATTTTATATTTTTGTAACATATAAATTTATAGAGATTAATATGTAAATATAAATAAATATATTATAATGTCTTTGATACCAATAGTGGAATTTAGCTTTCCATGCTATAGCCGACCAAGGAATTGTGTTGGAGGATTTTGAGGAATTGTTCAACGAACAAATCTACTTATATACATTCAAAATAAAAATATCTATATCTTTATTTAGTTTGAAGCAAGAAAACATTTCTATGATAGATTATGCATCAGATTTATTGAAATTATATGTGGTTTCCATATAAGTGGTAGCTAGTACATCCATGAAGGTTTATATAATTGGGCCAGGAATAAAACAAGAGATTTAATTAAAGATAGATTTTATATGTATTGTGGATTATTGGAAGATGTTTAACATGGAAACAATGATATAAATGAATATTATTGGGAATCCTATGGGAGATATTATATTTTTTCCCATAGTGATTAATTTTAACTATATTGATGGAAATAAGGGAAAGAGATATATATATATTCTTATGGAGGTAGTGTACCCTAGAATTAGACGATAGAGTTAGTTATTTTTCATAAAAGATATGATGCCAATCCATGTTATTTCTAGTATGGATCAATGAATCACATGAAAAAAAATGTACTTCAATACTATGTAATTTCCACCACTATGTCCATAAAGTCCATATAAAGAATTAGTGTTTTAAAATTTTGATATCAAGATATAGAACACACTCAAATCAGGCTCAGATTTTGTATGATCAGATAAAACAATTCATTAACACTAGTTCACATACATAGACACAGGTGAACTAAGATGCCTCAAGGAACAATTTATTTTTTCAATAAAAACCACAAAAGGGAAGCAAGAGATATCCTGTGATAGCAGGGAAACAATTATATTGACGAAACAAGTCTATTTAAATGAAACAACGAGTTTCCCCTATAGAGTGAGGTACCATTCATTTGAACTCCTCACTTATGAAATAATTTTTTAATAATATAACATCACATTATTTCCTTTTTAATTATATTGAGAAAAATTATTATTGCATGTGAAAATAATGCATCATGTCATGTTTATGAAGACACCCCTTACACATCAAGAGTGTAGTGGTTTCAAATATGCCGCATGTTCCCATACCATTGATGTAGTGCAGTACTTATAGGTTCTTATAGTGGACGAGATGTATGTTTTTATGTAATCATTAGTATTGATGGTATGGTGAGATTTAAGGCCCATATCCATGGCTACACATGGTAGGTAACATTTACATTCCCATATAGAGTTATTTACATTTTCAAGAGAAATTGGGACAAAAATGTAGGAATATCATGAACTTTAATAATAGATTAAAGACTCATCTATAGCTTGTTATCAATAGTGATCATGAATAATAATGATGAAATAAAAAATAATAGTCTTCTTAAATAGTTTATGGATTAATAGATGATTTTCCAAATGATTTATTTGGGTTCCCACTGAGACAGAAAATAGAATTTACTATCCACATAATACAAATAACAATCCATATTTAACTACCATCTTATTGTATAGTTCTGATTGAGTCATGGGAATTAGAGGTCTATCTTGAAGAGTTCTAAATTGAAGGCTTTATGAGACTGAATACATTTTCTTTGGCTCCACCATTCTTATTAATAAATAAGGTAGATATTATTTTTCTCTTATGTGTTAATTATTTTAATTTGAATCAATCTAGGATAAAAAATCGATATCCTCTTCCTCGAATCGAAGAACTTTTTGACTAATTAAAGGGATCCATGTGGTTCTCTAAAATTTATCTATGATCAATATATCATCAACATAGATTTAGATTATATGATATCTGAGAAATATCCTTTTCTAAGTCATTGTTAAAATTATTATGTCATCATGCTATTTTTTCCAAGGATCGCACCTATAATATTCATTTATTTGATGAACCACATCTTCCATAGATTCCTCAAATCCATTATTTTTGTATTTTTTATGATATAATGGTATAATATATAAAAATAAGTTACTATGTCGAGCTCTTAGCTATCATACTGATCACATTACGAGATCACCATTTAGATGTGATGTTTTCAATGTGCGACTTCTATATCTAAGAATTATATTTCCTTGATTATTACATTTCCAATGAAGGAATGTCAATTGACCATGGGAATATATAAGTAATAGTATCTTTATAAAATCCAAATAATGTATTTGAAATGTATATTTTTCTTGTATTAGTTGGATATTATCCCCACTTAGTTTGGGGTTTCTCAAGAATTTATTCTCCCATGACTACTCTAAAAAGGAATTGTGTTCCATTAGTATGAAATTATTAATGTTTGAAATTATTTTTAGAACCTAAGGTTACCCTAACATCAACTACCATTATAATATATCTAGAACTTCATAAAATAATTTGTGCGTATTGTGATGTATATGAATCTAGTATTGGATGTGTTATCATGAAAATAGACTATGATGTGTCCTACAGTTCAAGGTCATTGTGAGTGCCTTAGAAGAATTATCCAACACTTGATGTGGAATTATCTACGATGTTCCATAACATAATGACATGGAGGCATTAACTCTTTATATAAAAATCATAGTTTTAACTCTCTATAAGATTTTAAAATACATATTTTCACATTGAGACATGAACATAAGGAAAATAAGATGGATGAAATACTACTATATAGATAATTTAAATGTAGTATACACACCTGGTTAAGGTAATTCTATAGAATATGTATTTATTTAAAAATTTTATATAAAAGTTGTCTAAGAAGCTTTTGAATATTACCAACTGATGATCATGATCGGAGATATGCATATCTATTGTGTTGTAATTGGATAGAATTCAATTTTCATTCTAGTAAGGAATCTTCCACACCTGAAATTTTTAATTAAAGAAATGCATGTATCTGATCTTAATTGTATCCCCATTAATTCAAGCCTAAATGGTTGGAGAATTATGAAGAGTGGACAAATGATGAAATATCTTTGTTAAATTTTCATAATTGAATTTAGCTCTATATAATTTCCATTAACAATATATTTTCTTATATCACTATTCTAAATGGATATTCATGTAGGTGTTCTAAAAAATTTATGGCAAATGAAAGAATAATTTTGGTGGCTAGTTATGATATGAAATATTATATATTATGTGATGAACTGAATAAAATGTTACTATCTGAAGTCTGCAAATCAAAGAATATATGGAATGATGATGTCTAGAAAAATACATATATGGAAGTGGGAGCACACTTTGACGGATTTCTCATAAGGCTACTGCAAACATTAAAGAGACATGAAGATATATGGATAGTATTTCATCTAATTAATATGTCGCTATATTCTATCTGTATCATAGTATCTACCATGGTAGAGGAATTAGAAAAATTGTTTATTTGAGAAATAGTCATGAAACATAGAGTTCTAACTTCCATTGTATCTAACAGAAACCCGCTGTTTTATTTCTCGGTTTTTTAACTTGTTAAAATAGTCTCCTAGAAGTCAATTGAATATGAGCACAATATATCATCCCCACACATATGGGTATTAATAACTTACTATTTAGACTTTTAAAGATATTATTAGAGTATTTTCATATAATTTGGTGGTTCATGGGAATATTATATAAATATTGTTGACTTCTCCTATGATAATAGTAACTAGGAGGCAATAGAGGTTCCATAATCTATGGTATTGTATAATAATCCTTATAATTATCTTTTATGTTTGTTGAAAAAAGGAATGGCATATTTTATTAGTCCTATTATTTTTCATGACACTATATAGAATATTTAGATGATTATAAATTATTTAGTTATGGAAGAAATCAGATAGAAGGTGTATGAATAAAATCAACACCGATATTTATATTTTGATGACAGTGGCTATGATTTCTTGAAAGTATTATAAAAATTAAGTCATCATCTCTTGGGGAAAAGGGAAAGTTTGTGACATGATATGTGGGTCCATTTCAGGTAAAAAAAATAGATAAGAATTATTTCATATAAGTTAGTGTTACCATCGAGAATCAGAACAATTAATATGTCTGTTAATTTTTTATCATTGGAAGAAGCGTCACCTAGATCCAAAATATGTGATCTGTTGGGACCATTTTACTCTTGATCTACATGTAAATTTTATCCTTGTTAAATTAAAGGTTCTAGATAGATTGGAAACACCTTTTATGGATATATATTTCGTATTTATGAGTACAATTTCAGATTGGTCACATTCAAGTGGAATCTTGGGAATTAGAAAATTCTACACATGAGAAATGTCCTAATTTGTTCAAGAATCCCAAGGATGGAATTCCCTATAGTAGGGAGAATTCTTACCCCTTGGTTTGAGGTATTCCATTATTTTAGGCTTTTATTTCAATGTTTGGAAAATGATGAATAAATTTTTGGAAGGGTTTTGAAGTTGAAATCGATTTAAATCAGAAACTTGTTTCTAAAATTTATTATAGAAAATAATCACATCATGAATTTTCTAGGAAAAATACCATGAAAAATTTCAAAGAATTAATGATTCCATCAAGTCTATTTAGTAAATGAAAAAAATTTATTTCATGAAATTTGTTTCTCTAGTTAGTAAAAACATAATGACATGAATATCAGCACATGTTTCCTCTTAATAAATTTACGATAAAAAATACCTAAACATGTTGTGAAATCATTGTGAAATATATGTTATACATGCTCAGTTGTCATATTTTTAATCATATAGTTTTTATATTGTCCATCTTGACATAAAGGGATTACCTAGGTGATTTATAGAGATATTATATGTCTAAACTCTAATTGGAATGATTCACTAAGCATTTCTTCATGTAAATAAAAGGTTAGGGATCTGTTATTCCTTCTTGTTTTCAATCTCTTTATGTTGGATTTATTATAAACATAGATCATTGTGTTAATACCCATAAATATGGGTTCAAATTTGTGTTGATGAGATCCTCTGATATTTTTATAGTAAAATAGAAGGAAGGGGTTTATATATAGAATAATTTATGATTCTTTCTGAAAATGAAATCAATATATCTAGATTATATCTCACTCTATAATGATTGATCTTACTAGATTCACCTTCATTATATTATTATTTTGTTTTTTTGGAAATATGTTGTTGAAATAATTTCGAAAACCCATATTTTATGTTATTTCAAAAGCCTATGTTATGAATGGTGGGGGTTTTGTAAAGAAAATTTATATTGAAGATTTGGAAAAAAAATGTTTGGAATGTGTTCATGTTCATTTGGGTTGATTAATGAACTGATGAACCACTATTAAATATATATAAATTTGTAATGGGAAATTTTTGGGTGCACCACCATAAAAAAATATTAAATGTGGGATGAGTAATAGGTCCAAAGTACCACCACAAAATTTTGGTCAAAAAGTGATGACTTGTTCATAGGAAAAATTAACACTAACCAGTATAGGGGGTTTTATATTTTCATGCATCATGTGTGTGCATAGGTGTGGAATTTGAATAATTATTTAAAATAATATGATTTATTTAATAAATTTAATAATTTTTTCCATTGGACATTTCTTTGGATTTGATATAAAATAGTTATCATATTCTATTCTATTTTGTATAAAATGTGATAAAATATTCTTTTTTGAGTGCAATGAAATAGGAATCCTTTAGGGAAATCCTACCATGTTTTATACTCACCCCATTCTTGGGAACTTTGGATTTGTTTAGATATTGACAACCGAGATACATGGAAGGAATATTTTTTATACTTTTCTAGTGGAGATCCTTTACATCGGGGATTGGTAACTAGTTCTAGATATAAGTAGTGTATTAATAATTTACTGGGATGTCTCCACATTAGTGCCCATTTATTTTTATTTGGAGTTTGAGACTTTCAATTTTAATAATTTTTTTCTATGAACTCTAATTTTGTTTTGTATTTGTATTTCATTGAATTATGGGATTTTGGATTCATGAATAATGTATTTGGGTTTATTTATGTATTTTTTAGAAGGTTTTGTATTATTAAAGTAAAATTATTCCATAGTGGTTTACTATACCCTTGTTAATTATTTCTATCATTAGGTATCTTGGGTACATCATCAAAGACCAATAACACCATTAACTCTTTCAAAAATAATGAGTGTGCGGTGGGATGTTACAACTAGTTAGTGAATACGTTCTTACAATACCATGAATAAATGTAGAGTTTGTAATCTATATTGATTCATAAAAGAAGGTAATGGGATGCATCCTCATGTATAAAGATATTGCTATATCTCAATCCTCACAAAAATTGATGTTCCAAGAAATAAACTATTGCAGAGAATTATCTTAGTAGATTGCTCACTTGCCTTGTGGATTAATAAAAACTAAACCCCATTCTAGAAGCCAAAAATTTAAATGTTCCTTCGCATCTATTATATCCTAATGAAATAATCCTATTCTTATAAGGAGACAAAAGAAATATTCAAAATTTAATAAACTCATTAGATCATTATGAAGAGATCTCTTTGAATCTATTAGCTTGAGAAAATATTTTGTGTTCTTTTGAAAAAGAATTTATCCACTTAAGAAAAGTAGCATTATCAATAGCTTAGCCATAAAATAAAGATACTTTGCTTTTACCTACCCAGGAGTTCCCATTTATATGGGAAGGCCTAACTCTATGTACTTCACCACTATTGTTGACCAGGTTATCAATCAACTACCTTCCTAGAAATGAAAATCCATCTCCATGGCTGGTAATATTTTTTTGGTGAAATCTACCATTTTTTATAAAATGGAAAACACACTTATGGTATATAAATGGCCAATCGGAACCCTCAAGAAAATTAATTTTTAAATTAATAAATTTGTTTGTACTGGTAGCATTCTTGAAAGGAATCTCATAACCATCCCCTAGTCTACATGTTGCAAATCTCTTGAGAAGGGTGGTCTTGACATAAAAAATTTCAAATTCTTTAATGAGGGCCTTCAAGTCAGACTCATGTTGAGATTGATTAATAGAAACTATGATTCCATTTATTTTCTTTAAAATATATTCCTTACAAAGAAAAAAAGGGAAATATGAACTATTTTAACTCTTCGATCTGACCATCCATTAGACAATCATTCCCTAATATCACGAATAATTCTAGATGTATTCTTAGTGCAGTCTCTTCCGTGAATTTTTGGATGGATAACTAGACTTGTTACCCCATTATATCCATGAGATCTCCTAATTTCCCATAGGTAAATTCCATCTTAACTATTAAGGATGTGATGCAATATCACCACTTTAATTTTCTTGGTAATATTATGAAAGTTTTTGATAATTACTCATTCTCTAACAATAATTATTTCCTCATATGAAATCCTACCCACAATAGTGTTCTTGATTCCAAACGTTTTTATAATCATTATTTCTCAAATTCAGAATATAGCTTTTGTTGGATGTAATTCTTTGATAAACAATGGATTAAACCCTCGTGCCTCAATCCGGTTTGGCGTATTTCTCACAACCGTATTCTTACTGTTTTTTATCATCAATATTTTTGTATCCAACTTTTCTCTAAGTGTCACTTATATCAACAGCTTATAGAGGATACCAACCATCTATTTTTGTCTTGTTCTACTGCTTCAGTCCTATGGAATTATATTACTGACATGCTAGAATATAGATGGTTAGGATTTCACTCAATTTTATCACAATTAAAATGTTATGCGGAGATTGAATCTTCACGAAAAATCAAGAATATCTTCTTAACCATTGTTACCGATATCCACCACACAATCTAGTATGATAAAAGTTCTATTACCCACAAACACCACTCATTCAATCTTAATGTAGGCCAGACAAGGATTATCATTTCCATTAGAGATGTTACCACAATTCAGAAAGAGTATTGTGATAACACAGTTGGAGACATTATGATCCTTCATCGACTTTGGATTGAATGCCTCTATGTATATCTGAGGAATACCATTGTGGTGTTCCTAAAAGATCCGCTCCCAAGATAGATCAAAGTAAATGTTGATGGAGCCTCCAAGGGAAATCTCGGTCCTGTGGGCTTTGTCCTATCTTCAAATTAATTCTTGGTCATTACTGTAACTCCACGACCCTAGTTACCTAGATTCGGTGCATTATTACATAAAATTGGCATGATCACAAGAAAGATCATGTCTCAAAAGACAGATTAGTTTAGTATCCATGGAATAACTAGATGCATTCATAAAGTTTACTTTACATCATAAAATGAAAATTACAACAATATAGTCTCTATAGTCTAAAATCTTATCCCCTCAAACTATCCCACAAGGTCATTCATAAAATACTTATTCACATCTAGGGAAAAAGTAAAACATAGAAAGGGTTGAGCTCAAATGCCCAGTATGGATAACAATATAGCGGAAATTTTCATAAATAAGCAAAAACATTTAAGGAAATATATAACTAAACCAAAATCCTTTTAAAACTTGAACTTCAGTATAATATGGCTGAAATAAAATGAAATAATTCCATATACTTATTCATATGGATATTATACTAGTCGAAAAATCACATGCAATATCAATAACCACTTTCATAATGATGGAATGCATAATGCCAGACTATCATAACCACATAGTCAAGGCCTCGTGCCAAGACTAGAAATAAGATTCTATCAAGGCCTTGTGCCAAGACACTAGTTTGTCTCATGAGACCCACTGATGCATCATGGATCTATAGCGGGCTCCACCCGTCACTTATTAAGTCCAATGCATTCCTCATATGAACAGGTTTAAGCATAACATAAACATTCGTATTAAAACTAGCATAAAAAATGTCAACACTTTCTCCATAAACCATGAATGGTATAAAAATAACACATCCACAGTCAAAAATATCACAAAACCTTCAATAAAATATGGAAGTTTTGTATCATAATAAATCAACTTCAGATAATCGTAAAATCCATCAAAGGATGTTGACATAGATGAAATCAAAACTATTTGAGAGAAATATATCTTCTTTTTGAAATCATATAAAATTCACATAATTATAAAATAAAACATTTAATTTGAAAATATCCTTATAATCTTTGAAGGGATGCTTCGAGATTTTATAATGGCAGAAAATAGCCACACCATCCATATAAGATAAAAAATACATTCTTACCTTAATTCTGTCGAAAAGGTTAAAAAGGACCTTGTTTGGAAAAGGACAGAAAGATTCCTTTATAAACCTCTTATAAAAAGTCAAAAAAGGGTATAAATGACTTTAACCCATATTCTAGTACATAGTAAAAAATATTTTGAAATTCATTTTTAAGAAACATGGATGTGGATGATAAAGAAGTCCCATTAGATTATTACGTATAAACAACCTCAGATAATGAAGAGATTGCGAAATAAACCCTTACCAATTTGGTATCTTATGAAACATACACCCCATTAAAGAGGTATCATACAATGAATATTTAAATACACATAAATTAAAGTTTATTACATAAATAATACAATTATGGTAAGTACATACTCCACACAAAAGGTAATAGTGACAATATGGCATGAATATCATGGGAATAAGGAGTGAGATGAAAACCCCTTACCTTGTACTTTTCTTTGGTTGGGGTATGTTAACATCGTTTATAATGGTGAAATAATTGTTATTAAATTAAACAGGAATCATATACAATAATATGATATCATATATGATCTTTAACATTGCTTTGTTAATAATATCTTAGTATTATCGTCGTTTCGGGAGTTAACTTACTTGCATATTGTTTGTTACATAAGCCGTGTTTGTTATGGATAGATTGTATATTAATCATGTCCATAATGATATAAAGTCCTTAAAAATTATTTTAATCTTCAAATGATAATTATACTTGAATGGATACGATGGAGAATGAATCTCATCGCATTCGTGAAGACGGTAATCCATACGTACGCATGAGCGACAATATCATTCTTTTGATATTAAAATAATATTTAATTGGATGGTATATCATATATACAGAATCATTATCATTGTATATATATTATTTACATGAATTACACATCATTATTATACCCATCCAAATAATAATTTATTGAATAACAATTACACCACGACGTGGAGACAGTAAGATGTACGTACACACGTATGGTGACATGTCATTCAAAGGATAGATAGAATACTGAATATGGTGTACCATATTTATAATAACATCACATTATATATAATATACTGGTGTTATTATTTTATAATGGCAATAACAATGAAATAAGAAGTGGAAGAAGAAAGGAACTTGAAAGAGGGTGGTGAAAACATTACCTCTTCTTCGGGTTCTCCCTTTTGATTTGATCAAAATGGATCCTTAGGTTGGCTTTATGATCAAAATAAGGCCTCTAGGTTGAATTGAGGGAAGTTTAGATAGTATTTGGGTAGGTTTTGGCCCAAAAAAAGACTTTTAATGTGTTAATTAGTGAGAAGGGGGGAGTGCCCTTTTATAAGAGGGGTGAGGGGAACCTTTGGAAAAGCTAGAAATATTATTTTTAATAAATTAAAATTCGGTTTTTAATGGCTCTAAAGTGTATTATTTAAATTTTAAGGTGGTTATAGGTCGAAAACCACTCAAACAATAGGTTTTATACAGGTTTGGGTCACTATATTAACCTTATCTTTTAGTTTTAACTCTTAGTTAATTAGTTTAACATTTACCATGTCACTTTGTATTTTTATATCATATAGTTAATAAACTTACTATATACATCCAATATACCTCCAAGTGATCCATTAATGATCCACCTATCATGATATAAGTCTCTTGGACGAAACCTAGATTTTTAGGAATTTAATATCAATTAATAATATAATATTTTTTTTAAAATCTCTTTTATGTCAATTTTGACACTATTCATTAATTGATTTTTGTTAAAGTCTTGAAAACATTATTAATTCAAAAAGAATTCATTAAATAAATCCTATGATGTCCTATTAAGAAATAAAATTCATGGATGTCATCAAAACATTAAATTTATATTAATTTTTACTATTATAATATCAATTATTTGATTCATTCATTAAGAAGTAAAATACTGCATCATTATTATGTCATAAATAATATTAATTATTAAATGTCTAAAAACTATAAATAAATTACCATTATTTAGGAAATCTTTTTATCTTTCTAATAAATATTTATAGTCGAATATCCAACATATATAACCGTATGTAGAAATTGTTTTTCTAAAAGATATATGCTCATGTCATTTTTGTATTTATTTTAACTTAATTAATATAAAGTGTCATTATCACTTACAAGTGGCTCCATGAGGTCCCAAAATTGACACAAAGATTCCCATGGTCAGACATGTATCAACCCATAATGTTAAGACACGTTTTAGGGTAATTTATTTTTATTAATATGTTATTTGTTTACGCATATTTACCGGATTCACCCTTTAACCAAGGTAAATAAAATATTTACCAAAGTAATTATTCAAAATGTCTAAAAATAAAAGTTACATATTTACACAATTTAGACATCCTGATTCCAAATATGGAATCCATTTTTCCAAATTCAAAACATATAAGTGGCAGAACATAACATAAAATTAATTCTCGTTGTTAAAACAAAAATCGTGTTTTTAAGAGATAATAACTATCAAAAGATTGACACTTGCTCATGTCCGGTTTAATTGTGAAATTATGTCCAATGACCAAAATTGTAATAAATGGTAAAAATATATTCTAAATATACTTTAAAACCACTAAAATTCATAATTTATCACTATTAATTATTTCTATTAAAAAAGTTGTTTTTAAATAAAATTTAGTAATTTTCACTATTCATAAAATTATAAATGTTATCAAAAAAGTTCTAAAATTTTACCCTAGGCTAATTTTAATATTCCGAATCCAAAACTAATGTCCATTTTGAGAGATAAAATTTATAAAATTTCAAAAAACTGGGTATTACTATTCATGACGGCTATTTTGATTGGTTGTGGTGTGTGTTAGAACTCGAAGTTGCGTACAACACACGCTACTATATTATTCAAAGGGAAATGAACCGTGGAAGCTTGCTGTGTTACAGTCTCCCATACTTAAAATAATTTAGTCCTCAAAATTTGTAGAATATTATTGCATAAAAATACTCGGGTAGTTTTCAAAACATTCTTCACACTCTTTTGTCCAAACAAATTTAACCACCTTACACGTGAGCTTTGTTAATGGGTTAGACTATTGGGAAAAATTCTGGACGAAACGTCGATAATAACCTATTAAACCAATAAAACTGCATACCTCAGTTATAATGGTAGGTGCTGGCCATTCTTGGATTGCCTTGGTCTTAGAAGGATCAACAGATATTCCATCTTTAGATACAATATAGCCAAGAAAAGAAATCTTCTGAAGCCAGAAATCACACTTGCTAAACGTCCCATATAATTCATGTCTTCTCAGAGTCTTCAGGATAATGCGCAAGTGATTTTCATGATCTTCGTATATTTTTGAGTATACAAAGATATCATCAATAAATACCACCACAAAATCATCGACATAGTCCTTGAAAACTCTATTCATTAGATCCATGAATAAATGGGTGAATTAGTCAACCCAAAAGGCATTACCGTAAACTCGTAATGCCCGTACCTTGTTCGAAATGATGTCTTCGAAATGTCTTCATTCTTCACACACAACTGATCGTATCCAGTTCGATGGTCAATATTTGAAAAGTATTGAGCTCCATGCATTTGGTCAAATATTTCATCAATGTGAGGTAGGGGATACTTGTTTTTTATTGTTATAGCCTTGATCTCCCTGTAGTCGATACATAACCTCGTAGATCCATATTTCATTTTAACAAAAAGAGTAGGGGCTCCCCATGTAGAAAAATAGGGTGAATAAATCCCTTATTACCTAATTCCTCTAGTTGTTTCTTTAGTTAGACTAATTCTACAGTGGCCATTCTATAAGGGGTCTTCGATATAGGCCTTGATCCATGAATTAAATCAATGGAAAACTCAACATCTTGTTCTGGAGGATGTCCAGGTAAATATTCCGGAAACACACCTACATATTCCTTCAAAATAGTTATATACTCTATTTGAACATTCCATTCCTCACCCATAGTCATTTCATTCTCTTCCACCCCAATAATTGAATTTAGTTGAGCTTCTAGGGGTGGATCTAGATAAGAATTAGGTGGTGATGATTCTGCTCAAAAGATAAGGTGTTCCTTATCATCATCATCATCAAAAATCGTAACCTCCTTCTTCTTATAATAAATATTGACATCATGGTCTGAAAGACAATCCATACCGAGGATTATATCAAACTCAATCATAGGTATGATGATGAGATCATCAGATAAAGAACATTTTTGTGCTCTAATGGGGAATGATTCACAAAACATTGTTGCAATGATACTTCCCTTAGGAGTTTTAACTGACAACTCCCTTGTTAAATAAAATTGTAAATATCTAATTTTCTTTGAAAACTAGGAAGATATGAAACAATGCGATGATCCAGAATAAAATAATGCATTTGTTAAACTTGAGGAAACCATTAAATTACCTGCCACCATGTCTTTCGGAGCTTCTACCTCAGTAGTAGTGATAGCCTAAGCTTTCCCTTGATCCCTTGTCCTTTTCTGAGGTATGTTCCCTTGATGCTTAGGACACTCATTAGCTTAATGTCCCATCTCCCTTCAATTTAATCATTGGACATCGGTAGCTTCCTTCTTCCCCTTGAAATCACGATCTTGGTGGCTTTTTTCACCACAATTGTACCAGACTCCCATTCCTTTTAATCAAGTATCAGGGTGTTTCTTACCACATTTACTACCGGATGGATATTCAAATTTTCCCTTCTTCCCCTTATTTCCATTCCCAGATTGATCTTCATAACTCTTCTTCTCTTTCTTTTCTTTAAAGTCATAAGACTTAGAGAATTCCTTTTCTGTCTTGATAGAAAATGACACAATGTCTTCGTACGACGAGAAGGATTGCGAGACTAATTCTCGATGGAGAAATGGTTTTAACCCATCAAAGAAACATTCAATCTTACTTATTGGGTTATGTATATAATTTCCAGCATACCTTGCTAATTTTGTATAGTTAGCCTCATACTTTGCGACATTTGCATCCTCCTTTTGTCTCAGACTGTCCTTCCATATCTTCTCGATGGTCACAAGGAATGTATTTTTCTAAAAACAGATCTTTGAACTCCCTCAATTCCATATTTGATACTTCATCATCTTCCTTCGTGTTTTGAATTAATGACCACCATTGATCAGCATCTCCAGTGAGGTGGTAAACTGCCATGATAACTTTTTCCCTTTCACTACTCCCCAAAGCCTGAAATATTTTCTCTAGGGAATTTATCCATTGCTCATCTACTAATGGATTTGTACTCCCATTGAATATTGGTGGTTGTTTCCTCATGAAGCGATCTAACATTGATCATCCACACTGCAGATCAGGGTGCTCCATACAGGTAAGGTTATTATTCACAACCTGAGTGAGTTTTCCCAGTTTGGTGATTAGCTGATCAGCACTAGTTTCATCACCAGCTCCACTATAATTATCTCGAGAAGGAGGGAAATCCCTACATGGAGTGCGTGCATTGATACAATTTCCATTTCTTCTACTAGGTTCCATTTATAAACAATGTAATAAACTAGATCAGTTTATGAATTGAAATACATAATTCCATACTTATAAAACCCTTAACATAAATTGAACTATTTATGGATATAATCCATAATCATAAAAATGTTTTCTTTGAGGAAGTATATACTCATAAACCCTTTATAATTATTTTTAAAGAAAACGAGAGTTATCCTAAGCATATCCCCCAGGAGTTTCGTAACCAAGAGTGCAACAAGGCCCGTTGTCATGCAGTAGTTCCCATTCGAGTCTAACTCAAAGCGGTGTTTTTGGGTTTTACCCCTAGGTACATCTGTGCCAGAGCCGCCTCTACCTGCTCCTATCTAGACAAGGATGTATTGCTCGGAAAACTCACAAAATATCTACAATACCAAAATTCTAGGAATTTATTCTATACTAATCCTTAAATTCCATCTTAGGTCTATGTTCTCTAATCATAGTTATCTAAATTTAGCTTCCAAGGTTTGTACTAAACGTCCCTTTGATACCAACTGTAACGCCCTGACCCCAGTTACCCAGAGTCGTTGCGTTATTATATAACATTGGCATGATCACAAGAAAGATCAAGTCTCGAAGGACCGATAAGTTTATTAGCCTTGGAATAACTAGATACATTCACAATGTTCACATGACATAATAAAATGAAAACTACAAAAATATAGTCTCCATAGTCCACACTCTTATCCCCTCAAACTATCCCTGCAGTTCATTCATTAAATACTTCTTCACATCCTGGAAAAAATAAAATTTAGAAAGGGGAGATCTCAAATGCCCAGTAAGGATAACAGTATAGCAGAAATTTTAATAAATTCGCATAAACATTTATGATAATGTATAACTAAAACAAAAGCCTTTTAAAACATGAACTTCAGAATAATATGGCAGAAATAAAATTAAATAATTCCACATACTTATTCACATGGATATTCTACTAGTCTAATAATCACATGCAATATCAATAACCACTTTATTAATGATGGAATGCATCATGCCAGACTATCATAACCACATAGTCAAGGCCTCGTGCTAAGAGTAAAAATAAGATTTTGTCAAGGCCTTGTTCCAAGACACTAGTATGTCTCATGAGACCTACTGATGCATCGAGGATCTATAGCGAGCTCCACCCATCACTTATTAAGTCCAATGCATTCCTCATATGAACAGGTTTAAACATAACAGAAACATTCGTATTAAAACTAGCATAAGAAATGTCAATATGTTCTCCATAAACCATGAATGGTATAAAAGTAACACATACACAGTAACACATATCACAAAACCTTCAATACTATATGGATGTTTTGTATCATAATAAATCAACTTCAAATAACCATAAAATCCATCAATGGATGTTGACATATATGAAATCAAAACTATTTGAGAGAAATATATATATTTTTTAAATCATTTAAAAGTCACATAATTATAAAATAAAGCATTTACTGTGAAAATATCCTTATAAGCGTGTTAGGGAAGCTTCAAAGATTTTATAATGGAAGAAAATAGCCACACCCACCGTATAAGTTAAAAAAGACATTCTTACCTTAATTCTATCGAAAAGGTTAAAAAGAACCTTGTTTGGAAAATGACGAAAGGATTCCTTTATAAACCTCTTATAAAAAGTCAAACAAGTGTATTAATGACTTTTACTCATATTCTAGTAAATAGTAAAAAAATTGAAATACATTTTTAGGAAACATGGATGTGGATGATAAAGAAGTCCCAGTAGATTATTACTTATAAACAACCTCAGATAATGAAGAGATTGTGAAATAAACCCTTACCAATTTGGTAACTTATGAAACATACACCCCATGAAATAGGTATCATAAAATGAATTTGAAAATACACATTAATAAATGTTTATTACAAAAATAATACAATTATGGGCAGTACATACACCACAAAAAAGGAAATAGTGGCAATATGGCATGAATCTCACGGGAATAAAGAGTGAGATGAAAACCCCTTACCTTGTACTTTTCCTTGGTTGAGGTAGGTTAACATCCTATATAATGGTGAAATAATTTTTATTAAATTATACGATAATCATATACATTAATATGATATCATATATGATCTTTTAACATTACTTTGTTAATAATAGCTTAGTATTATCGTCGTTTCGGGTGTTAACTTACTCATATATGTTTTGTTAAATAAGCCATGTTTGTTATAGATAGGTTGTATCTTAATCACATATAGAATGATATCAATTCCTTAAACATTATTTTTAATCATCAAATGATAATTATACTTGAATGGATACGATGGAGAATGAATCTCAACGCGTTCGTGGAGACGGTAGTCCGTACGTACGCACGAGCGACAATATAATTCTTTTGATATTAAAATAATATATAATTGGATGGTATGTCATATATACAGAATCATTATCATATTATATTTATTATTTACATGAATTACACATCATTATTATACCCATACAAATAATAATTTATTGAATAACAATTACACCACGACGTGGAGACGGTATGTCGTACGTACGCATGTATGGTGACATGTCATTAAAAAGATGGAGAGAATACTGAATATGGTAGTAACATATTTATAATAACATCATATTATATATAAGATACTGGATTTATTATTTTAGATTGGTAATAACAAATAAATAATAAGTTGAAGAAGAAAGAAACTTGAAAGAGGGTGGTGAAAACATTACCTCTTTTCGGGTTCTTCCTTTTGAATTGATCAAAAGGGATCCATAGGTTGGCTTTCTGATCAAACTAAGTCATATAGGTTGAAGTGAGGGATGTTGAGAGAGTATTTGGGAAGGGGTTGTCCGATACAAAAGGCTTTTAATGTGTGAATTAGTGAGAAGGGTGAGTTCCCTTTTATAAGAGGGGTGAGAGGCACCATTGGAAAAGCAAGAAATATTATTTTATAATAAATTGATATTCAGTTTCTAATGTATCAAAAGTGGATTATATAAAGGTTATGGTGGGGATAGGTCGAAAACCACTCATCCAAAATGTTTTATACATGTTTGTGTCACTATATTAACCGTATCTTTTAGTTTTAACTCTGAGTTAATTAGTTTAACATTTACCATGTCACTTTGTATTTTTATATTATATAGTTAATAAACGTACTATATACATCCAAGAGACCCCCAAGTGGTCCATTAATGATACACCTATCATTATATAAGTCTCTTGGACGAACCTTACATTTTTATTAATTTAATATCAATTAATAATATAATATTTGTTTTAAAAAATCTTTTATGTCAATTTTGACACTATTCAATAATTGATTTTTGTTAAATTCTAAACAACTTTATTAATTCGAACCATATTCATTTAGGCAATCATATAATTTCATATTAAGCAATAAAATTCATTGATGTCATCAAAACTTTCAAATTATATTAATTTTTACATTTATAATATCAATTATTTTATTCTTTCATTAATAAGGAAAATTTTGCATCATTATTGTGTCATAAATAATATTAAATATTAAATGTCTAAAAATTATAAATAAAATATCATTATGTAGGAACTATTTTAATCATTTTAATGAATATTTATAGTCAAAATTCCAACATATATAACCCTATGTAAAAATTACTTTTCTAAACGATATATGCTTTTTTCATTTTTGTATTTATTTTAACTTAATTAATATAAAGTGTCATTATCACTTACAAGTGGCTCCATGGGGTCCCATAATCGACCCAAATATGACCATGGTCGGAAATTTAATAACCAATATGGTCAGGACACGTTTTAGGGAAATTTATTATTATTATAATATTATTTGTTTACCCTTATTTTCCGTATTTACACTTTAACCATGGTAAATAAAATATTTACGGAAGTAATTATTCAAAATGTCTAAAAATAAAAGTTATCTATTTACACAATTTGGACATCATGATTCCAAATATGGAATCAATTTTTCCAAATTCAAAACACAGAAGTGGCAGAAATTAATTTAAAATTAATTCCCGTTGTTAAAACAAAAAACGTGTTTTTAAGAGATAATAACTATCAAATGATTGACACCTGTTCTTGTCCGGTTTAATTGTGAAATTAGTTCCAATGACCAAAATTGTATTAAATGGTAAAAATATATTATAAATAATCTTTAAAACCGCTCAAATTCATAGTTTATCACTATTAATTATTTCTATTAAAAAAGTTGTTTTTAATTAAAATTTAGTAATTTTCACTATTCATCACAATATAAATGTTATCCAAAAAGTTCCAAAATTTTAACCTAGATAATTTTGATATTTGAAATCCAAAAATGAAGTCCATTTTGAGAGATAAAATTTATAAAATTTCAAAAACTGGGTATTACTAATCATAATGGCTAGTTTGATTGGTTGTGATGTGTATTAGAACTCGAAGTTGCGTACAACACACGCTACTGAATTATTCAAAGGGAAACATACCGTGGAAGCTTGGGGTGTTACAATTACCATGGATTCTTCTTTGGAAGCTGTGGTATAACCTCCTATTTGGAAGTGGAAATGATGGATGTGATACATGCTATTGATTTTGCTATGCAAAAAGGCTGCAACAACAATTGGATTGAATGTGATTCTTGGACTATTGTCCAAGCTATTTGGAATGGTGTGGTTCTCCATTCCTAGGCGCTTACCACCCATTGGATGAGCTGCCTCTCTTTACTTCTGGAGATCATATATATTTCTACTCATTCCTTTCACGAAGCGAACATGGTTGCAAACGGTCTGGCCAATGAGGGAATCTACCATGGAATTTTATGGCTGGATGATCTGCCTATTGATTTTCTCCCTCTTTATGAAAAATAATGTAATAAGATCCCCCCTAAGACTCTTGTAGTTCCTTTATTTATATTTAATAAATTGAATCTTAAAAAAACAACCAACTGTGGAAAGAAAATGAGGTGGAAGATACACTATGATAAAAATATCAAGCTACATTATGTATTATTTGGATCATGAATGATTTGATATTTCTATATATTCAAAAGAAGGATATGGAATTCATTAAAGAAGGGGAGAAATATTATCTTTCATAAATTAGTGGTCAACCATTAATCCATGTAATGATTGAAGAATCACAGAAGGAAGATATAGAGCTAGAAAAGAAGGTGTGAAATGTTAATGAGTTTATCCTTGGTTATTATGGAATAATAAGTTTTAGTAAGGATGTATTGTTTCCTTCAAAACCAAATTTTTTGGAGTTTATGGATGAATCTCATTGTTTTTTAATATATATTTGTCATGAAAGTATGATTATTTATAAATATTTGAAAGAGTATTTCTGGTGGGATGACATAAAGAGTGATATTTAAAAGTATGTTTCATGATGATTGGTATGTCAACATGTTAAGGCTGATATTTATATGTCTAAGTGGATTTTATTACCATTACCAGTAATATAATGGAAATAGGGAAAATAACTATGTATTTTATCTTCAAAATAACCAAAACATCTACATAGAATAATTCTACATGGGTTGTAGTCAATCACCACATAAATTATATACACTTAACTACCATTATAGAATATTTATATCTTAATCAACATACTTAGTTATAAGTTAAGGATGAGGAATGATTTCAGGTTATACCACTATAAATTTTATTTGATCAAGATCCAAGGTTTGGCTCAATGATTTTTATAAGTCATCCATTGGCTCTAGATATAGAGATATTTTTAATCATTTCTTATTATCCTTACATATATGTTTATTCTTAGAAGAATATTCAAACATTAGAAGTCATTTTTAGGGATTTCTATATGGATTCTAATGGTGGTTGGTATCAAAACCTTCCTTGGATAGAAATTTATTAATACAATAGCTTTCAATCTAGTATTCTGATGGTTCCTAATGAAGAATTATATTGTATAAATTGTTAAAATACATGTTTATGTAATAGAGTTTGAGTATGAATGATTCTGGGACTTCATAAAGCTAAGAAAAATGGTGAAAATTTTAAATCCATTCCTTACCACATAATATAAGTTAAGAGTTGATAAAAAAATTTATGTCGAAATCATCATAAAGAAATATAGTATGATGTTGACAGTAATAAATTCATATGAATATCACCCAATAAGAGTGTGATAATATTTGGAGATAAGGGAAGGTGATGCCCCACATATATCGTTCATTCCAAATTTTTTTGATCATAATAGGATTGTAAATTATCAATTGGTGAATCTAATAAATCTCTCTCAAGTTTATGATGTGTTCCATGTATCTCTCCATAGTAAGTAAAATCAAAATAATTCACATGTACTAATGTAAGAGGTCATACCATTATATTATGATATTTCATATGAATATAAGTTCATAGTTATTTTATATAATTGGGAGAATTTACTATGAAACACGGACACAAACCTAGTAAATGTTTTTTTGGTGAAACCAATAATATAATGAAGCTCTATGGGAATATGAAGATATGACGAGACAGAAGTATCATCATCTGTTTCTTTCAGAGTGATGATTTTTGATAGAATGATTAATTTAATGGGGGGTACAATATAACACCCATAGAGTTTTCTGAAATATTTATCATTAAAGAAATTTCATTTCATCAATATCTTGGATTACATGCAACAACGAGTTTAGATGAAAGTCATATCAGTATTAAAATATTAGTATTTGGTTATAACATACCTATTGGATTAGTGAGTATAAATATTAATAACTCAATTATGAAAAAAAATACAGGCTACACATTTATAAAATGAATTCATTAGATATCAATTTATTATAATTTTAAAAAAAATTATTGAAAGGTTGATGTTTTTTCATAAATATTATTTTTATGTGAATAATGTATTTTTACTAAAAAAATTAAATTAATCTCTATTAGTGATTGACTTTAATGAAATTTTAATATTATTTACTTGATAAATTTTTTTAAGCATTCAGTATATATTTTTCTAGGCATATGATAAAAATATATTTAGTTTTATGTTTAGAAAAAAATTAATAAATGGATATTTTGCAAGAATTTTCACACATACATTAATTTTTTTTATATTTTATGTATTATATTTGATAAATTAACTAAATATTTTGAATCAAAATATTAAATTTATTTAAATTGGCCCCTTTTATTTTGGGTGAAAAATAAAAGTAATCATGCTAATGTTTATTACATCAAAAAAAGGAAAATCAGGTTAATTGTGATTAAAAAATAGTGATATGGCCATAAATTTTCAGCCTATATATTATTAGATGAAGTTAATTATACCATTAAAAATTATTTCCAGGATTTATCATTTTAAGGTACACTTTTCCATTAAATATTTTTTTATTATTTAAAAGAAATAAAGTTACAAAATGTGACACTCTTAGTTTTAAATTTATTTTATGTGTTCACATTGTGACACAAACATTCTATGAACGAATATTAAAAGTAATGTTTTACATAATGAATTTATATTTTTGAGTTTAAAATTTTTATTACTGTTATGTATTATACAATTACGTTAAATTCTTATATAACACACGAACAATATAAATTAAATTTATAGAATAATAAAATAAATGATTTTAGAAATATTAAAAATGATATAATTTGAGTAATTTTTAGTATTCCATGAATTTTATATGTAAACATGACATATTATTGTTGTGTTAAATAATATATTAGAATTATTTTTTTCATTTCATTTTTTAAGTCAAATTAAATGAATAGTTTCAGTAATTTTGAAAATAATATTTTATTAAAATATTTATAAATCATAAAATTCTAGAAATAAGAAATGTTGGATATTATTTTTTTTAAATGTCATTAATTATAAATTTATGGTAAAATTTTTACCTTCTAAATAGAAACTACAATACTTTAATTTTGATTGGTTTTTTAGCTTAGCCAAAATTAAAATTTCTCAACTATGGTTTAATCAAAATGGTAGGGTTTAAATGACATCAAAACTTGTTTAAATTATATTTTTTATGTGGTTAAAACCCTATAAGATATTATATTTTAATACATGTACATTTGATGTCATTTGGATTGATATTTAATTTTTTATAATTTAATATTTCAAGAAATTCCAAAAATGGCCCTCACCTCAATTATAAAAGGGAACATACTTCTTCAAATCGATACCCCATATTGAACCATATATATTGACCAACAAATGTAAATATATTTTCATAATTTTACTATAAAAATTCTATAGGATCAGGTATTCCCAAAGTACAAACCTTAAATCTATCCAGTGTAATCCAAAAGAGTCGTTTGGAAGAAGAGGTAATAAACTTAGCTGGTCACATTTTTTATAATCTTATTTACCGCCTCTTAATATGGGTTATTTATTATAAGGAAATATATTTAATATCATAAAAATATTAAAAAGTAATTATTATTATCTAAAAGTCATTATACATCACATTTCCAATCAAAAAAGAAGTTAAAGTATCGCTCGTGTATATGTACGATTTATCCTCACCACATAGTGATATGATTTATTTTCCATCACCATATTTTATGGATTGGTATTGTGATGGTTTTAGTGTTTATATATTATATTTGGGACATTATTATTATTATAGAATTATAATATCATATCTACCTACATACCTTCCAATCTTTTTTGGAAATGATAACGTCATTCGTGTGTATAAAGGGACTCCCACCACCACAAAGCGATGTCATTAGATTTTCAATTATACTTTACAAGGATAGAAATGATAAATAATTAATGGAATATATACAAAATATTTGATATAATAATGATACGATTAATTTGAATTAATATTCCCCTTTAGTTCATTACATCTATCAAAAATGGAAACAATGCTTATGATTACGTATGATCTATCATCTCTGTGAATAGTGTAATTCATTTTTCTATCACTATATTTTGTGGATAACTATAAATACCAATATAAAGAATATATATGATATTTATATAATTTTTAATATTATGGATGTTATTTAACCATGATAAATATATAAATATCATAGCTAATAAGCTAAAATACTCATGATATATGATATAGTTAACACTAAAAAATGACAACATTGACCAGAAATTATTATTAAAAGGGGGAATTGAAATGTTATTGATGGAAAATATATAATATTAAAAGTATGAAAATTACTCTAGTATAGAATTATAGTAAATTTAAATTTATTATATAGTATATTAGAGTTATTTCAAAGAAAGTATAACTCATGTTAAGGGTTTTATGTCGCAATCTCATTATTTATCAGAAATATTTGTAAAGTTGTTTCTAATGATATACTATTATTATCTATCACGTAGTAATCTAATTAATTTTATTATATTTATATTATTTATTTAAAATAAATGTTTTTCTTTTCATTTTACTCATCTTAATTACTCAAGATACCAAAAATATGTTTTTAATGAAATATGAAATTATTTTTATATTTAGTCAAAGATATTTTCTCTTACATGTACTTTTTTTCTAAAAAGGTTTTCATGAATGTTTTTTTCTATCCTCACAAAATTTATAAATTCATTTTCACCCATGATTATATTTTTTACTAAACAATTTTGAATTTATATTTTTATTAGCTTCTAAATGAGTGAAATTAGGACATTTCATACAAAATTTTGGCAGGATTTTTTATGCCATATGACATGAAAAATGATTCCCACTATCATACTTAATTTTATCTTGAGGTATTACATTACATTATTACATTTCAATTTTTAAAGAAATTGTTTTCTTTTATAATTGGGAAATATTTAAATAAGTTATTTCGAAATGGAATGGATATTTTACCCATGAATATATTAATAATATTTTAATATTATTTATATTCATGAAATATTAATAAAACATATGATTTACAAGCGATATGATCCAAATACTGCATCTTCATTATTTATTAGGATCGTTTATAAATATGATGTAATAACTCTCATGAATCCCATTTCGACTCTAAAGGTTATACAGTGACAAAATGATAAAATTTTGGTGAAACCCAATTCATTTACATGGGGAATGCTATGATGAAATGATTATGAATCCCATTTTTTGGTTTTGGATATTATGAATGATTTATGATATTATGGAACACATATATAAGATTTTAATTATGTGATGTGTGGGACTAATATCTCCCACAAATTTATTGGGTAAATATTGACATCGCATGGGATACAAAAGACTATAATTGGGGGAGGGTTAACCCATTTTAGTATGGGAAATTTTATAATATGATAGTTTTGGGAGTAGACCTTTATAACTATGATGATTTGAAGAGTGAACCCATTACACTGTGATAGTTTCGAAAAATTTCCATGACATTAAAATGAATTTTTTTATACTTATGTGTATTCCAAAATACCATGTCTTATCTAAATGTTATGCCCTCATGGCTCATGTTGTTTAATTCACATATGATCCGTGTCTTGTGAATTTCCATGATTCATGCCATGACATAAGATTATGATATTTGATATGAAAGGTATGGTCTATGATTTTAATTAGATACAAATTAATTCTAGAAATTGAATATATTATGAATAACCATTTTTACACAAAGGGGATATTATCATTGAATTACAGAATACAATATGAATTTTTTTGGTTTAATATCTCCCCCACACTTATTCATTTAAACTTTTTGGAAAATAAATGTATCTAAATCAAACCAAATAAAATATTACAAAGGATTTTACATCCCCTAAAGTATATCCATGGATAAATGAATATTAAATGAAATTATATTAGTTGAATCAGAATATTGTCATTCAACACATTCTAAAATATCTCTCCCAATATTTCTTCATGCACTGATAAAGTTCACATGGAATTTACAAAACTTATGTAAAAATATGCTAAATCATCTAGACTTTGTTTATATATATTTAGATTCAACTTTACTATCCACCATCGTTTTCAATAAGGAACTTTTCAAAATTTCATTAAGAAATGTATATATATAAAAATTATTTATTGAGTAGATCAAATCCAAAACAAAATCATATGAGATAGTAGGCACCACATGAAATTTTTTATAATAATCTTGAAAAAGGAAATATGATTTTTAAAATTGGATATAAAATATTTTCAAACTATTATTAATATATACTTTTGATATGCCCACACATTCTATTACATGTTTACTCATAAAACATTAAATTACATCCCAAATTTACAAATTACTTTAGTTAATATGAGTTATCAAATTATCATTTGAGTTATCCTCATGAAGTGTTATTTCATTACATTATATAGTTCACCCATGCATTAATTTAAAATTTAAAAATTTTATATATCAAAATAGATTCCACCTAAACAGCATTTGAATTAAAATTATTTAACTCTATTCTTCATAAGAAATTACATTTCTTTAATGCATGTTTTAAGGACGAAAATGATTGTAATACCAAGTATATAAATATATATATATATATAAACACAAAAATAACAATATAATACTAAAATAAACATCCTAAAATATGTTGATTTCCATTAATCAGACTTAGTTATTAATAACCATAAATTTAAGATAATTTTTTTTAAATCTAAAATTAATTGGGTGAAAATCTATTAAATATGTGGATAGATAGACAATTATTATTATTATATAAGGGACGTTTTGTTTAATATAATACTAAATACCTCAAGAAAACCTGTAAATAAAAAACAAAAAATATAATCAACTTATTAAATAAAGTTTTTTATATATATAATAAGATATAATACTGGTTTGAACCCCCTAGTTGGTAATGGATTTACACTTTCTCGGGCTACAAAGTAGTTGTTGTTTGTCAAAAATCTGATGTAGAATGGGTTTTCTTTAATATAAATCACCAAATACTTATTCTTCCATTGATTGTCCATATTTTATAGATGTTGAGGTTTCTTAAATATTATTTCACTACCCCTAGATGATGTAATTAATCTTGCAATGTGGGGGTGGAATAATGCAAGAAGGATCCTATTACTTTTCAATTAAAGGATTCATGGTTCCTATAAACCACTTCTAGTAAACTTCAGGGAGTGTATCCTCTTCCCCACAGTGGGTGGGAAGTTCTCTATAATGGTTAATCTATTTACGAACTCACTTTACAAACTCCAAAACCAAACATAGTTCCTATACCATTCTTTATTCCAAATATGCTACCTCTCTCATGGACTTATTATCATATTTTATTGGGGTATGAATGAGTGATATTAAATATATAAGGTGAAAACATATAAAATTAGAATATAATTTTTATTTTGAAAACTCTAAACATGAATTCACATTATGACAATCTCAAACCATATTATAGACAAGTAACTATTTTTTTGTATTAAATACCATTAAGGATTTTTCTGGAAATGTAGATAATATATAGTACATTATATATTCAAATATCATTTTTTCCAATGTAGTACCATTTTAAAATTATTTCTCCAAGGTGTTCTCCAATAGTGAAAAATCAATATTTTCATATAATGGGATGTAAATTTTCTAATTAATTTGATAAAATAAAAAAACTTAACCAAAAGTTATGTCCTCTCTTATCAAATTTCCAAACATGGATCTCTTGATCTCTCGAGCGTACCTCTAGAAAAACACAAGGAATTTATTCAAAAACTAGGTTGTACTCTCCCATATTGTATTCTTTATTAATAATAGAATTGATTAAAGAAACTAGATTAGATTAATCTCCCAATGGTTCGTGTTCAATGTATGATTATTCATTATTCATTAATTGAAGTATAAAAGTGCCATGATCCACTTATGGTTTTATATCATGTATCTCTATGTTTTTTTGTAAAATCTCATATGAACTTCATATTTCTACAACTGTGGGATTTTTTTGGTGATTAGAATATTTTTTTAAGAGTGGATCAACATTACCTTAATATTATATCATATAGTTATTTTATAAGGAGAAATGTTTTTTCAATCAATTTGAACTGTGTGGGTAATTATTAATTAAAAAATAAAAGAATAAATATAATAATGGGAAATTCTTTACAATTAGTGAAACACATAGAATCAAAAAAGGTGAAAATTTGATATGAATCCTATGATAGGGATTTAAATCACTAGAAATTGATATACCTAGAATATAGTTGGGTAGTTAACTAGGGTCTTCCCTCTTGAGGAGTCTTTATAACTCACTCTTTAATCCAAAAAATCATATTTTTTTAGAATTTATAAAATATAGACTGGAATAAAATAAAAATTGTGATTGGCATGGTGTCTTGCGTGTATGAAATTCAATGTAAGTTAGGAAGAAAGATATACATCCCTTAGTAATTCCCTTGTAATTTTCCATAATAGATTTCTTGAATTATATTAATCATATCCATTGTTACTTAGTTATGTGACTCAATCCCACTAGCCATATAACCTAACATGTTACACAATTTTAATAAACACCATAATGGTATCTAAAATTTTAGGATATCTTTGATTTGAAATAATAGTGGTAGTTATTATTCCTCAATGTGGTGTATCAATACATAGAACCTCCCAATAGTTAGGATAAACAATGAGAATAGTTACACTGCACAAAGCTAAAAAATAACCGAACACTGTCTACTACACTAACCATATCAATAGTATGATGGAAAATAAAGGGATGTTATATTTTTTTTAAACAATATAGTATGGGAATAATATTAGAGGTGGAGGGTGATCAATTCCATATCTAACCAATTTAATTATATCTATTACATATTAATGATAAAGTGATAAATAGAGGATACATATATTAAGAATTCGAGAACTGATTACTTGTTTATTCTCATTTATATTATCTTTGAGGTTATTTCACTATTGTAGTAGTAGGAAAAATTCATTGGAGAAACACAATTACAAATAATACATAATAAAAGATGTAAAAAGATGTAAGTCTACAAATTTAAGGTAAGATAATAGATTCACTGGATTGATCTTCCTTTATTTATCTTTATCTTGGTTTCCCTTGGGTCATCTAGATATTTTCTACATGTCACCCTTCTTCATTAATACTTGTTTTTATTAGGATTCAATGCCAAAAATCAAATTATGTATTTCCAATTTTATAATCAACACACGGAATTGTTATTGAGTATTTTACTATATTTGTTAGAAATTTTTTATAGGTAATCACTTATTATCACTCAGGATATCATGTTAAAACAAATTCCCCCATTCTTAATCAATAATTATGGGGAGTGTTGGATTCTTCTCTTTTTGGAATGAATCATGGATTATTCGGGAGGTAAATATGATATGAATGTGATGGAAACCCATTTTAGTCCATTTTGTTTCTAGTGAGAGTGTTCTAAGGTGTTAAAATAATCCTAAGTTGAGGCCTGAGACTATGTTAGGGAAAAAATAGAAGGTGTTTTTACATGTGTGGTTTTTTGGGTAGATATGGTATCTATGTTGTGAGAAACAGACTATGTTGTGCATCAGTGTGAGATTAGAATCATGTTGAATGCACAATAGTATAGAGGGTCACAATTTAGAGGATATTTACTATAGTATGTCTCAAATTTTTGACAATGATATATAATTTTATAGGTAATATCGTGCTCATAGAAGGCATGACACCACCCCTACTAGTCAATGAAACTTCTATCGGATGTTAATGTTTCATAAATGTTGAGTGTGGGTATGTGTTGGTGAATTTACACATTTTATAAATCTTCAAAAAGTATATATTTCTTTTTTGATATATTGTGAAGGTTTCCACCATATGTGTTAGTTAAAGACCTGCCACCATATTGCGGGGGGCGGGGGGGGGGGGGGGGGGGGGGTATTTAGAGAAAAGATAAAAATAATTTAGAAAAATTAAATAATAATAAATTTCAAATTGATAAGACATATGTATTATAATATATTGGTGTTGTTTCAAATACTATTAAATTAAATTAATTTCAATATGATTAATATATGTATATCAAAACCAATTTCAGTTTTAATGAATGAAAAAGAATAAACATAATAGATTAATGTCTATTTGTAAAACTAGTTTACTAATTTATCTATCTGATCACCCCATGATTGAATTAGATATCTGAGTTAGTCCATGCACTGTCCATATAACTATATTTAATAAGAACACATTTCTCCTCTCTATTTTTTGGAGAAATGTTTTGGAGAATAGAAATCAATCATTATTATAATCATCATTATCTAGAGAAATGATTAAGGAAGAGATATGTGTTTACAGATCTCCATTTTTTCGTAACCTTCATGACAAATATATGAATTAAAATAATATGTAAAAGTTAGAGTTTAACTTTATATCCTATTGAAAATATTTTCCTTCATAGTTATTATTGAATGGATTGGGAATATATAATATTTTTATATTTTTTCTTTTTATAAATTATCTGATATTGGGTTAGATATAGCCTGTGTAAATCAAAAAACCATTCAGTATCCCATTTCATTCCTTGATATCATCATGAATTATTCAATCCATTTTCTTATAGAATCATTAAAATTTAAACATTAAATTTAAACATTGGAATTTGAAATCAATTTATCTATTAAATAATCAGAGTAATATTTCATCAATATGTTTACAACAAGGTGAAAATTATTCCAAATTATCGAATTTGTTCCCAATACTTGTGTAGATTAAATATTCAGGGGGTATTATTAATTAATTTCAACAAAAAACTTGAGGAAATTAGTTTTATCCCATATCATGTATTTTTTTCTAGAATATAAATGTAAAATTATTAAATTTTACACTTATTTAAAAGCAATTTTATAATGGGCAGTAATCAATCATGAAATTTTCAATTATAAAGAATATTACATCTATATCGAGATTATTAAAATTTAGTTTTTACACTTATAAGTCTCATAACATTAATAAGATTAATGATCAATGAGGAAATAAATGGGATAAATAGTGAAAATAAATCTAAATAAATGAATTTAATTTATCTCATTCTATAAATATAGAAAAAAAATTATTATGGGCAGTGTCTTATAAGATCAAAGAAGTGTTATTTCAATGTTGAATTTAAAAATATGGAACATTAATAAAATAAAATACGTATTAATCATGTTAATAATAGGAAAATTCTAAACCAAAATCTTATGGAGGTGATTATTTTTCATTAAAATTTATTAACCCTAATGTATTAGTTATTATGAGAATATGTGGTCACGTTAAATATGAATGGTTGAAATTAACAAGATCATAAGTAAAACAGTGTTGAAATGAAAATTTATATTACTACCAATGGTACTAATCCATTTATTAATTGAGGAATATATATATTATTGATTGAATAAAATTATTTACTTTTGATTTTGGAAATACATTTTTTTTAATTTCTTGGAAATTTTTAACTAAAATGTGACTATCAACTCAATAAATTGACTGTGAAGTTTGGGTAAAAATACAAAGGGGATTAGTTATAGAAATATTTATTTTTTAGGATATTCAAATTATTATGTGTGGTATTTTTTTAACTAAAAATATTATTTCAAAAAATATATTGTATTTTTATGATTTTTTTGTATATATTGAATTTTTGTATATTGTGTTATGACTGATTACATAACAAATGAAGTCATTTTTTATTTATTTTTGAATAAAATTATGTTTTTATTTAAGAATCAATAATAGTGATAACATATTTGTATGTTGAAAAGTTGATAAATGGTATAGGAAAATGTAGTATTTCATATATTATTGAAAGGAAATAATAGGTTCAAAATTAATGATTTTCCGCTGGTAAATGAATATTTGGATGCACCCCCTTATTATTCCCCCAATATTATACTTGGATACGAGTAAAATTAACAATTTAATTGGTTACTAATCATGGTCCAGTTTTAAAACCTCCAAATTGAATATCTCTAGTTGAGATACTATAATTGAAATTAAAATTACATGTGTTTCTTTATTTGGGGTTTCTTCTTCTTATAACTTCACCTTAGAATGCTTTTGTTTCAGTTTTTAAGAAGAACGATGGTCCAATGAGTTTTGACATTAATTATATATCACTTAATAAAAATATAATTAATAATAACTATCATTTCCCTCATATTTGTGAATTTTCTAAATTAATCTAGGAATATTAGTACATCTCATATAATGATCTTAGCCCTATATATCATTAGGTGAATTTAATTGATTAAAATATTCCGAATATGTTTTTTTAATAAGTTATGACCAATATGGGTTTGTTGTTATTCCATTTAAAAAAAATTCACCCATAATATTTTTGGATTTAATTAATATATTTTTCTAAGATATTTTATCAAATGTATTATATTATTTATTTATTATACTCTTATATATTTTAATTTTCATAAGGATCCTAAAAATAGTTAAGAAATGTTATCCACACCTTAGAGAAGTTATATTCAATTTTTTAAATGTGTGTTTTTCTTGAAATATATTTCATTCCATGTTAATATTATAACTAATTTTGGTTTAAAATATATCCGTCGAAAAATAATGTAGCAGAAGAATTTCCATGAACAATTAATATCATATTTATTCATAGTTTTCTTGTATTAGTGTGTTATTAGCAATTATTCTTTAAATTATTATTTTTGTAGATAACCTATTGACCATGTACACTCAAAAGAGAAATAATTCATTTAGACAAAGTGTTGTGAAAAATGTTTTAGGAATTAAAAATAGAGGGATTAATTATATAACATCATCCTTTATAAAAATAAATTTCTAGTTATATTATTTACGATGATTCATTAATTATTTATCTTTCTTATGTTCAAATTAAAAGTGGTCAGGTGATGACATATGCATCATGATAGTTGAAACCCCATAAGTAAAATTATACAATGCATAAACTTGTTCTTTGTATGGTAATTTTTTATTTAAAAAATTTATAGAATTGTTTATATGGGGAGAAATTATACATATACATATTGATCATAAATAGTTGATGTTTATATTTTATAAACAAATTGAATTTTAAGAAATGAGGTGGTTGTAATTTATAAAAGACTATAGTTTTTCAAATCATTATCATCCTAAAAATTAAAATAGGCAAGATATTCTTTGAGGATAATGGATAATAAAAAGGTAACAATTTTACAATATTATTAATTATATATTTACATAACTAAAAATATATTATAAATTATGATGTTAAAAACATTTCCTTATTTTTAGAAGTATTAATATATCTATTGTTGTTGGAAAGAAAGATGTATGATCTAAAATAATACCATGGATTTCATAATAATATGACATTAAAAAATTTAACAAATTTAGATGATTTTAATATTTATGGGAAATGTTTCATAAGATATAAAAATTGGGTTTTTGTAAGTAATGAAATTCCAATTAATATAGAATTATTGAATAAATCTTCGGACTCTCTATATTAAATTTGTCCCACAAACCTAAATATGAATATTTTTCTTTAATAATTTTTTTAATGTTTAAAAATATATATTATTGATTTTACCATGAAATGTTTTATATTTAAATGGGTTTAACATGAAATAAAACAATCAACAAAAATAATTAAACATCAATACATTTTATAAATGGAAGTGGGAACATATATTGAATAATCATGGTCTCATGAAACTTAATGTTGGTAGTTAAATTTCACAAATAGTACAAAATAAATGTGTTTATATCGGATCTAATTTCTTTATATTCGTGGAATACTAGATACATACATAAAAAAATTAAAAAACATAACATACAAATGACCACACTATGAGAACATGATTATACGTTCCTTCATATGCTTGATTACACATAGTTAACCTATAGGTTTCTAGGATAATGGTAAATGAATTAGAGTGAGATAAAATACTCCCTAAGAAGTATGACAAAATGGAATCTTTAAAATCATAAACATGACATAAGTGTTATGGTAGGCATAAATGGAAAATAAGAATCCCTAATTAATTAAAACAGAGTGCTTTTTATATCTATTAAAACAAATTAAAACAAGGATATTAATAACCATTGATATCCTAATAATGGAATACATAATTCAATATATAAAAAATAGTTTCATTTTATTTTACCAGGAAACTATTATATTCTAGAAGATTTATAAACCATAATGTATCCTAGTTTTTTCTCATGATACTTATGGATTCATCGAGTGGTTGTATAATTTCAGGCCCCACCCATCACCTGATTAAGTCCAATGCATTGACCATAAATGATCAATAGAATGATCATACCATTCCCTAAGTAAACATTTACTGAATAAAACATTTAAATTCATATTATGATAAATATGGTTATAAAATTCTTCCCCATTCAATAAAATAATAAAGATGCCTGTGAGAACATACCTTAATGAACATTGAATCTGGGGGATATCATCAAAGTATAATTAAGTTTCCTTATCCATGTAACAAGAGGTGAGGGCACTATTAATAAAATAATAGATGTATAGAAGATAATAATTAGGTTAAATAGTATTCATTTGTTGTAGTGAAAGGAAATTGTATGAAAAATACACCTTCATTGTAAATAAAGAGAATGTGAATATCCCAATCGTATCCCTCATGAGTGTCCAGCTAGGTGTGCAGTCATAGGTCCAATCTTTATACATTAGGGTGATAAAGGAGTCAAAGATCAAATGAACATCCTTTAGGTGGTTACCCCTAGGTGCATATATGACACTTCCATATCTACTATCTAATATCCAAATAGGGATATATTTTCTAGGGAACTGAACACACTTTTACTTTCCCAATATATAAGATGGGATTTCCACGGTGGGAAATATTGAGTTTCAAATTGGTTTCAGATACTAATGAATAAAAATAATAGGATTGAGTGATAAAAATATAGGCATATAAATGTCTTAAATTCTGTAAAAAATATTTTTAAATTATTCCGTGGTTATTTATGTACCATGCAAAAAAGAAATATATTATGAATAAAATATGACTCTCAAAGATACATAATTGGGATAGAAAACACCACTTATGACATGGGTAACAAATCAATCATAATATACATAAATATAGGGATTGAAATCGATCATAAAATACCATGAATAAATTAATTTCATGACATAACATCCCCAATAGGTATTATATACACTACATAATAGAAATTAGCCTCCTAATACAAAACATGTATCATGTGGGGAATTTGAGATTGTAACTTCATTACTGCTTATCCTTAAAATCATGAATGCATATGAAAATTATCTAACACAAAAATGGATATATAAAATACTTAATTCAATTATTACTAATATCACATATTATTTAATACTATTCATAAATATTCATTCTATATGTGAATTTTATATATTTTCCATATCATTTGTTTATAGTTTTCATTATTTTTACTAGTTTTATAATAGTTCTCTTTGTATTCATTAATATTATAAATTTCATCATTATAAGATCATTAATATCACTATTAGTGATGTTTTATAATTAATTATGATATATAAATTTCTTTTCCTCAGTGTTTTAGTGGTTATCCATGAAGATGAAATTGATAACAAGCATATTACTCTGATTCTTGAGGGTCAAAGGGTGTTTAATTAATTAATGAATTAAATAGTTATTTGAACTATATTGAATAAAAAATATTTATTTAAAAATTTATTCTACATTATACCTGTAATTATGTTCCATATTCATTAATGATATAAATTCATATTATTGTTCAAGTATATGGTCAAACCGACCGACACATAGTCATAGTCTGATTTAATGAATGAGCAGGATGTTGTTTTATTTTAATATAATTATAATAGAAGAATATTATTATTATTTAGTATTTAATAGTGTGATATATCATAATTAACAATAATTTATAATTAGAAATAGTGAATATGAATATATTTCAGAATTTGAATAACACTTCCCTCATAGAATGCTTATTTAAAATGATAGAATTAATGTTGATTGTTTATTGATTATATAAATTATAGGTTCACCATTTTTCCGTAAAATAAACTTATTTATATTACAAACCACAAATTTTCTTCATAAATATATAGTGACCCTTACATTTTATACATAATACTACATACTATGGAATGAAATATCCATTAAATATCAATTCAATCCACTACAGAACCAAAAAGTTTTTAAATATTTTTAAAATAGATATATAAAAACCTTGTATATAAATGTTATATATAATTTATCATTTAATTTTTTAAAAATTGATGTACACTTAGATATAATATTTTTAAAACCTTTCTCTATAACCCGGTGAAGGGAAAAAATGAAATGTTGAGATCAGATGTATATTAAGAGTAAATATAAGAGATATTAACAAAAAATAAAAATTTATAGTAATAAAAACATAAAGGTATGAGAATACAAGATAAATATTAAAGAATCACAACTCTCAATTCATATATCATAATAACGTATCATGGAATAATGTTTTATCGATTAAAAGGAATAAGACAAAACATAGAAGAATCATCAATAACCAATCATCTATCATGAAAACATAACATAATTATAATAAATTATTTTATGGCATGTACTAAATAATATAATATAACTTCCTTGGTTAAGGGTCACTATGAATTCTAACACATTGTATTAGGTTCACTCTCCATTCTATCATTTCCTTAATTAAAGTTCACTCCAAAGTATACCTTATTGGGAAATGTCCCTTATTGGACTGTTTTCACTCCCAATTCCAATCATCATTATATAATCACAAATAATTAAATTACCAATGAATTTTAATGATTTATAATTATGGTACCACTTATCCCATAATTAAGAACATACATATGTTCTCCACAAGATCATGAAACATTCATCGAATCATCATGTAGTAACCCATGTAAATGATACAGGTTTCATCAATATTTAATTATCATAATCATAAAATATATAGTGGAATAATAAAAATTGTAATATTGGACCATATCCCCATTAAAAAAGTATTATTCATAAAATTATATTTTTATAGGTAAAGATATAGGTCAAGGATCACAAAAATATTTCTTGACGACAACCCATTTTTTATTTCAAATCACATTTTTAGAATCTAAAATTTTATAAAATATCCATGGATACAATTTTATTTATAAAAAATAAATTTAAATAATAATGTAATTTTTAAATAAAAGGGTATTCATGATGGAGGGGGGATGTGGTTCAATCTATGTTTATTAAAAAAATCCATTCACATTTTCAAAAAAATACAAAAGTGTGCAATTTGGAAAACTATTAGAAGGATACATTTAAAAAATGATAAGGAAATTTAAATTTTGTGAAAAATATGTTCATGTTATCATTAGAGTATATTTAATATATTTCTAGAATATTTTAATAAATATAGGCTTAGATGAAAATATTTCTAGCTAAAGGGAAAACATGGTAAGTTTTCCATAAAAACATTTATCCACTCTCTTATGTACTTAAAGAGAGGAAAAATAAATTAAAACATATAATATAAAGAAATAAATGATTGAGAATAAACTAAATAAATTTTTTGAGTGATATATCATAGTGTTTCATCATCAGATATTTAACCATAAACAATACTGTTAAAAAAGTGATTATAACCTGAAACAGTTCTCTTATGTATGTCATGCTTCGTAAGCATTATAACTTATTGTATGATAAGTTTTATTTTGATTATATTTAAATTATAGAACCATATTAATTCCTAGAATAACATACATTGTATAATGATAACATCTCATCACCATCTCATTGATAATATTTCATTATAATCATCTTTTCAAGTGTTAAATAATTCATTTTTCATGTATGTTTGGGTTCTATGGTTATAGTACATAAAATTATATTTGGTTTTATTAATATAAAAATTTTCCATAATGATTTAAAAATCATATAGTTTAATTAAAAATTCAAATAATATGGTGATGAGTTATTAATTATATCACTATGTGGAAATGGTTGTCCATACATATGCACATGTGATGTGTCCATTTTTAGATGGATTGAAGTAAAAAAGGTAAATATTCGTTATCACATAAAGAATAAATATTATAAAATAAATATCTTTTATAAAAATTAAGTCTATTATAATTATAGTAAATGTGTAACGGTGGTGGAAAATGAATCAAATCTCTATGTGGATGAAGTAGTCCAAATGCATGCGCGATTGCTACTTTCATCTACTATTTGATTGCAAAGTGGTGGTAAATGGGTTTCTAATCATCATAATTATATCTTATTGTATTGATGACGTTATATTCATTATGTTTTTATTTTTAAAACTGGTTTATAAGAAATATAATTAGAAATAAATTCTAATGATCTTGGTATTGATTTATAACTCTTCATTGAGAGGCCTCTTTATGCTTTTACCTTATGCCATCAAGGATTGGAGTTATGAGAAAAATAAAGATATAAGAGAATTTAAAGGAATCTATGAAAGTTTTTATGTAGTTATTTTATAATATTTAAGGATAATATTTATTAAATAATGGAGGATAAGTGGTTCCCTTTACAAGTTAGGGGAGGGACACACATGTAATTTCATAAATGACTTCAATGATATAAGGTCAATTATATTGGAATGTGGCTCATAATGGCATGGTATTAAACTTTTGGATTATATAAGGTATAAATATATTCAAATAATAAGAATTATATAGGCGTCGATGTAAATCGTACCTATATATCTTGGTTAAACCCCTAGGTAAACCCGTTTTAACCTAAAATGTGGTAACAAATTTTTAATGATTTTACTATTCACCTTGAAAAAAGTAATATTAACATATAAGATATTATTAATTAATATTATTAAAAATATTGAATCCATTTCATTATATTAAAAACATATAAGTTTTAGAATTTAATTTTAAATAGGCCCACAACACATAATAAAAACCCCCTTTACAAGAATGAATATTTAATAAAAACATAATTTAAATAGATTAAATTCTTTAAAAAATCCATAAATTTAATTTTAATATGAATTATAGAATTTATAATTTATATATTTAATTAAAATTATTAATAAATATATATTTATTTAATTTGTTAAGATAAAAAGATATTTCATGTTTGAAAAATTTTCTGAGAAAAATGTTTTTTAAGAAAAAGAGAGAAAATATAAAAAACAAGTATAATGATTATTATAATAGAATTTTTTATATAATTTTAAATTAATTTATAATTATGATATTTTTTGATAAAACTTAAAACATAATGATACTTTTAATTGAAAATATCTAATAGTTAACATAAAAACTATTAATTTTATGTATATCTTAAAAAATAAATTTGTTTATAAAAATAGAAATTTTAAATCTATGATTACATTGATACTATGATTTATAAAAATTTATTCATTTGTTGACATAAAATTTCAGAAAATGGTAGATATTAATTAAAATTTTAATGTCCACAAATGTGATAAATAAATTTCTAAGGAAAATTATTTTTTGAAGTGAAAAATGACTTTACTAAAACATTGGTAGTTTTTTAATATGAATTAAACATTACATTTGAAGTATTAAAACATTTATAATTTTTTTTCATAAACTATTTTTCACTAATAATACTCACCAATTTAAAATCTAGGTTTAATGATTTATTATATCAATGTTCTATTGGAGTCGGGGTTTCATGCCATAGAATACATCAAATACTTAACATTTTTAAAAAACATAATCTTTGGGTGTTACATTATACTAAAATTAAATTGGAATTTCACCTAGTAATTATATCATTGTATTAAAAATAGAGGGTATCATTGATTTATCACATCCCTAGGTTCCAATGATGATTCATCAAATTTCTGATACCTTCTAAAAAGTTTAACCTCTCGTATAATCTTGTCATATAGAACCTTTTCTCTAGTATCCAAGATTTATACTATTTATTGTTTATAGGATTGATAATTACACGTTGGTATAAAAATTATGTTTTTTACATGTGATGGATCATGTATGTACATATTAAAGGGTAATACATAGAACACATCAGGAACTTAATATAGGTTTAGTATTTGTTCCATGAAATGAGATATAGTCCATGTTCTACAAAGAATCATGAAGGTAATAATTTAACTAGATGTTATATTTCCCATATTTTTGAATCTCATAACATTTTTTCATACATACATTCATTTTAAAACCATTCAACTAATATGAGTTTCCATATCTCACCAAATTAACATAAATCATCTATTAACTCTGATCTTCATTGACGTGTAGTTGAGTGGATCTGAACATCCATGTCATTTCATTTTCTATCTAATGTTCCAATAGATTTATTTCCCCAAATTTATCAAATAATATCTACTTCTGAAAATTATTTCTATGTAGGGATTCATGAAGAAACATATCAATGATTTAGAGAAAGTTGTTATTATAGGAAACTTGAATAGAGAATGTGTTAATCCCAAATGATTTTAATTCTATAGAACGAGATATAAATATATCCTTTGAGTATAAATTAATCTATCAAATTGATCTTATATCTAAGGATTGTTATGAGTACGGAAACAAAACACTAAATATAGATCTTGCTAAATACATCCACATAACATAATGAAAAATCTCAAATCATAATCATATAATACATTATGTAGAACCCCATGTAACTATACCACTTTTATAATATGTGACCAATAAAGTGGACTAAGATAGAAATCATCTATGATAGTAATGAAGTGCAGTAAATTAATAAGGTGATCGACTATAACCCAAATAGTATTATGGAATTTATATTTTTTGGTGATTTTGATATGAAAATCAATGATGATGCTTTCCTATTTCCATTATCATATAGGTAATGGTTGTAACATCCCCAAAAAAATTGGTCTATGAGATTTAACTTTCTCACAAACCAAGCACCGAGATACATACTCAGTTATATCTCTCATCATTTTCCCCATTTGAAATATTATTTTTTATCTCTATACATATTTATATGTCTGGGATGTATAAGTAATTATAATCTATGAAATTATTCAAATAAGTCCTTATTAATTTCCAGTATTGATAGTACATATATGTGGTTCCTAAAAAGTATCACTCGACATAATCAAGGTTGAACTCAGAACATTTTTACACTCTTTTTTATCTCCACATCATCCATTGACACCTCATTAATCATTACATGGATGGATGTTTGTATAGTCATTTTAGAAAGATAATATGTATCACACTGACTAAATTTTTAATGGTTAATTCTATTAAAATTCAGCTATATTAGATCTCTTTATATTCTCTTCAAAAATAAGTTAGCATGGTTCTTTCGACTCAAAGCATCATCCCCCTTGTTCATGTTCGTATTGTGGTAATGTATTGAGTTTTCACAATCAATAATCAACTAAAACCATTTTATTTGGTTCATATTCAAATTTTTTTGGGAAAATATATGCATTAAAAAATTTTGATTACTAGATATGATACACCTATCTCTATAATGAAAATGCCTCTAGATCATTATGAAAATAATACTTCTACTAACTCCAAACAAATAGTTAGGTAATTATGCTCTAGAACCTTTAACTCGTGGGAGGCTTGACCATCAACATATCATTATGCATGATAATTCATCATAAATTTTTATTCAATGCATCAATGTCGATCAAAATATCTTATTGCCTATTGGGTAGTGTTATAATAGGTGCAATGACCAACATTCTAGCTAGGGAAACATAAATCCCCTCCATGTTAACTTGGTGAGTGGATTATATATCCTTAATTAATCCTCTATAATGAATTGTAAATATCATTAAAATTGGAGAAAATATGTATCTTAGTAATATTTGTTGTTATGTTAACTTTTTTATATGGTTGATCGACCCATATTCCCATGCGTGAGATTATATGTCCAAAAAATGAAACATTAATATCCAAAAAAATGATGCAAAATTTTATATATAAGTTATCCTTCCATTGGGTCTCCAATTTAATCCTCAAGTTACATTCAAACTATTATTTACCCATATAATATATAAGAATATCATTTATAAAGACTACCAAAAACTGTTCAGGGTAATCTCTAAATACTATATTAATTAAATTCATGTATGTAACAAGGAAACTGTTCAAAAAAATGTGATGACTATAAATTCATAGTTACTATACATGGAATGAAAAGTTGTTTTGGGTATGAATTCACTTTTTACCATAAACTAATAGTATCTAAATAAAATACCAGTCCAAGAAAAATATATAACTCTATATAATTGATTAAAAAATTCATCAATATAGGGTAGAGGATACATTTTCTTGATTATGATGCTATTTAGTTCCCAATAATGAATACAAATTCACATTGATACATATATCTATTTAACAAAAATAATATTCCCCCCCCCAAGGTGACAGAAATAGATGTATAAATACCGTATAAATATTATCTTGGAGTTACTTATTTAATTACTGAAAATTAAACTGGTCTAATCTATATGGATTATTTGGTATAGGTGTAGCACTAGGTATGAGTTCAATTGAAATCCCAACCTCAAGATTCATAGGTATACTTGGAAAATCTTTGATAATGACATCAAAAAACTCTCGTTAAATATGAATATTTTTATGATGAGTTTCTCCCTAACTATATAAGATAAATGCCCCCATTTAATAAGAATAAAGACTAACTCAAAGGGTGTATTTTTCATTGGATGTTCATTTTAATCCTCACAATGATATGAAATCACATGAGTGTATAGAGTTTCAAATGGTACTTTGATTGAAAATTAATATGCTGTTTATATAAAAAATAATAATCCATGTTTCAAATCATATTAAATTTCACTAGAAGAATAATTACAAGATTTATTGGGAGCTAAATCTCATAAACATCAATGAGAGGAGATTTATATACTTGATATGTGATCATCATATCACTAAGATGTTTTAATACAAATTTAAAATATAATCATTGAGGTTAGGAAATTATCACGTAATTTGATTAAATTTGTTTCTTCCTATCATGTAGTTTTTAAAATATTTAATAAATGATTATCATTTTTTGATCCTATCATTAATATTTCGTACTATTTTTCAAGCCATAAGATTAATAATATCATGAAAATAATATTTTCAAGTTAAATTTTTAGATACCCATACATTTCATACATAATTACTATTTATTATTAGAGATAATATCTATTGCATATCAATACGATTTATGCTAGAAAATTAATGGTTTACTGTATTTGGAAAAACAGATACATAAAAAAGTAGTACATAAATTATGTATATTATTTCCCATTTAGTTCTTCACATGTTTCACCCTTTTTAGTCATAACATACTAAATATTATTATCCATAACCTAGGCAACAGAAACGTATAGAATAGGGATATTATATGATCATTATGGGTAAACATATGACATATCAATAAATGAGCATAAATTAGAATAATATATTCAAAAGTTTAGGATAACATGATCCAAAATATAGAAAATCAAACCCCTCCATTCATATATAATAATAATAAAGCCTAGAAAATTGTTTTATCAAGGAAAATACATAATAGATAATTATACCAAATAATTAATAATCCATCATGATCTGAACAAAATATCATAATAATAATAAATAAGTTTATATCTTGTAAATAAGCATATAGGATCAATTCATTGGACAACTATAATAGAAATTTATATACGAGTTTAGTAGGTTCAGTCCACATTTCATTACTTCCTTAGTCATGGTTCAATCCAATGACCACCTTATTGGAAACATTCTTATACTGAACAAGGTCAACACAATAGATTATTACTTATTATATGATAAGATATCATTATTTACCCAATTCATTAAAGGAATATATATTTTCAAAACCACCCATCACATAATGATAACTATACATATACGTGTTTTAAAAGAATAAAAAATTTCATCATATAGTCAAATCATAACCTGTTGAAAGGATATGAGTTTCCTAAGAATTCCATTATTATTATTATCAAAAACCATCCAGAGGAAGAATAATGTGACTAATATAGTATCATATTTCAATTTAATCATAAGATAGGATGAATGACATAATTTATATAAAAATTCCATTAAAATATCACTAGAAATATTTATAAAGAAAATACTATTATTATTAGAAATATAATATTTTCATTCTAAAAATTTCAAAAATAAAAAGTAAAAAAACTGAAGAAATAAATAAATTAAAAAAATTAATCATTAAATAAAAAACATTTAATGATATCATAGTAATCCTTTTATGTGATGTACTTTAAAACAAAAATTCATCTCACATTTTTTCTAAATTGTAAAATGAAACATACATATAATATGATAAGATGGTTCCTTTTAAAACTAAAAATTTTATGTAAAATATTGTAAAAATGACATTAAATAATCATTGTGGTATATTATAAACATTGTAAAAAACATTTCAAAGAACATATTTATATAAAAGAAATGATTCCCGACCAAAGGGTAGAACATGGTTGGTTTTGCATACACACATATTTATATATAAATTAAGTACATCATGGGATTAATATAAAATTAAAATATATAATATATATATAAATAACCATAGTATATGTAAAAAAATAATATTTTGGGATGATAGATCACATAGTTTAATCATAATATATTTTAGAATAAATAGTCTTGACCGATAAAGAGATCATAACAAAAAAACCTTACCTCAAGCCCATCTTTTTGTATAGCACTACAAGATACTATATAAAAAATAATAATTTTTATTATGATTCTATAATATAACCATAATAATATATACATTAACATACATGGTTTACATAAAACATCTTATTTCCCATTCATTAAAAATAATTCATTATCAATATCATTTCAAGTGTTAACTACTTTATTATTCAAGAATTTTTTGTTTGTTGGTTTTTGTACATACATATTTATCTTGGTTAATTGATATTCATTATGTAAATAATTATATAAATATAATATCTATTAATTTTATACATAATTATAACAATTCATATACAATAATAATGAAAAATGAATTACATCACTTATTACAGATGACAGTTCGAACATATGCACGAGTGATGTTTCCATTTTTCAATCAATGAAACAAATATATTTTAATATTAATTAAACTGTAATGAATCATTACTATAACATATATATCATATATAAACATTTAAACTTTCACAATTACCAACCCTTAATGATGGTGGTTGAAAATGAACAACATCTCTACAAGGAGGTGGTAGTCCAAACGTATTCATGAGCGACACTTTCTTCACAAGTTTGTTATAGAAGATGTTTTTAAATGGTATTACCATCCCCATAATAATATCTAAATATATTTTTGACACTACATAAATCAACCTTTAAGGAAATTGTTTTAGAGGATGTAATGTATGAAATAAAATTGAAATTGCTTCGTAAATATCTACACCTCTTCTTTAAGAGATCTCCTTTGGATTACAAAACAAATATTGATGGATGATTCCTATGAGAAAGAAAAAATCTCTATGATAAATTTATGGATTATATGTTGTTTTAGGATTAAGTTTGTTTAGAACTATAAGGATTAAATTTTGTGAATTATGTGGGAGAAGAGGTTCTCTTTTTAAGTGATATGAGAGATAAAAATGGAATTTCATAAAATATTTCAATGATATAAGGTCAATTTCAATGGAATGTGGATCCAAATGGAAAGGTATTATACAAAAACTCTATAGTATTCCTTTTAAAATAATATAATTTTTTAGAAAATATTTTTGATTATAGGTGTAGAATTAGCGGGGGATTCAGAGGCCTGAAGATCCTCATATTTGATATAGTACAATTATTATATATGTTATGTTATCCTCATGTAGTTATTTCGAAATAATAGAATAACATAAAAATAAATATTTATTTTTGAAAATCGATACATCAATTAAATAAAAAATGTGGGTTTTACCCAAGTTGCAACATAACCTTTGTTCTCATTAGATGTTTGGTTTAAGAGTGTTTGTTGTAGAATTAATAAATTATAAATTAATTATAAAAAGGGATGATATAATCCTCCTTTATATAGTCTGGATTATGTAAAATTCCTATGTTTATCCACATAAACCTATTTATTTTTAAAGATCCATATAGGATAACCTTTAATAAATTCCAATAGATTATGGAGTAGTGACTAGTGTGACATGAAGTTCATCTTCAATAATGATGTTCTTGAATATCACCAACGATAATGAAAAATAATTGTTGTCTATAATTAATAAATGCAATCTAGGGTTAGGTTTTTTTGTTTCATATTTGTACCATTTTATTGACACATTGAAAATAAGAATAAATCTTTCAAGTAATTAATTTTCACATCGATCATTGATTTATAGGTTTTGATTTATCGTTATTGATAATGAAATGGATAATGATTTGGATGATCCTATATTGTAACCTATGTTTGATGGTTTATCTAACAATGGATTTACTCCAATCTAAATTATGCTCAATATATGTTCCTCACTCTTGTGTTTCATTATTATCTCCTCTTGTACTTCATGAGTTCGTCATCATTGTTCTATTTGACTAATTGTTCGAAAATACATAGAAACCATTTGTTTTTCAGTAGATATTTTGTAAAAAATATATTTTTATTAGGTTTAGGATAAAGATCAATAGAATTATTAAGGGTAAAATGGACATGTGGTTATAATAATGGATGAATGAGAAGTAGATAAATTATTTTCATTTTTAGCCTAGAAGTGTGGTGGTTTGACATGATATGATGAATTTCCCAGGAAGATTGGGTGTCCAGAATCTAGCCAGTGTAAGGGAATTGACTTTGATCAACATAATATCAGATTTCTGTGGTAAATATCAAAGATTAATCATATGTGGAGGTGGTTTGGATGATGTCACATGATAGTTTCTATGTTTCTATAAAATACAAACATAGAGGGGATATACTTTGAAAACAATTACTCCACACACTTCGTATCAAAATGATGTTATGGTATAGTACTGAGTTGAATATCGAACACATTATGAGATGTCCAATCACTATGTGACTTAGTTATATCAAATCAATGTGTACCTCAAGGGTAAACGAACAATACATAGCTAGGTATATAGGAACGACCATGGTATATTGGAAAAACATGGCCATATTACCCAGACATGTCTATAGTACATGGGAATGAACAATGTACATGGGTATGACCAAATTACATGGGCATGGGCCAAAGTAAATTGGTATGGTCTAGAGAACACGAAAATACATGGGGTTGAAAATAAATTAATTTTATACCCTATACATGACTTTTACACATCCATGTGTAGGTTAAGGCCCCTTTTTCCTTCATTATAGATGAGTATTTGCATAGAGAGTTCAATAAGACCATCCCTAGGAGGGTATATAAGGAATATATTCATAAGAAATGTATGAGTTGTTTTTTCTATATATTAGTCTTGGATGGTGTTAGTTATCCCACTACTTGGCCTAAAGTGTGATCCTCTATCATTACTTCATTGACAGGGCCAGGTATCTCTTTACTGACTTCTACGTCGTCAAATTCCCATACTAGTGCTTACTTTGAGTAGTCAAAAAAAACATCCACATGCCCATGGTGTGATGAGATTCATGTGTTTCTATATATACAAACTTCTAGTGAGTAATTAGTCATGGTAAGTCCTGACGATCATGACCTCTTAGACGATTTCCATCACTTTTACTAGACCGTAAGAGTAATTTCTCCTACTTGAGTATTACATTGAATCGTAAAGAAGAATATAAGTCCAATAGTATGGTTGTCGTTTTATTTCGATAATTTCTATCTAGTTTGAGTATAGTAGTGTTACTATTTTAATTTTATCATATATTAATTTACATAACTTCATGTTGCTATGATGACTTCTCCCCCTCATGATGAATTATATTTGGTGATTTTGGGTTATCATACTAGGTATGTTATACTCACACCTGCATGGGATCATCCTTCACATGCCATGTCTTATATATGATATATTATTTATGATGGAGTCCTAGGTGGAGGACACTTGTTCAAAAAAACTGGTTGGTTCAAATTGTTTCATTTGAGAACAACCCCCTCCTTACTATCAGGTTGGACTCCTTTATAGTTTTGGGGAGTTGTATTATTTCCATTATACTTTCTCATAATTTTTTCACACTCTTATCTTGGATATAAATTTTTCTTGAATATTGGTATATCTTGTATCATTCTTTTACGTATTATAATTGATCTTGGGTACGTGTGCGTGTGTATAGGTACCTCCAGCATAGGGATCCAATGTGTGTGTTATGCATACTCAGTGTAGACACTATCCCTAGGTTTATTATAGGTGGGATAGTTGTTTTATAATTAGTTTATCGCATGCATGGTGGGACCTAGTTGGCCACATCTGGAAATATTGGAATCAATGTAAATCATATTAGAATCTTATTTTAGAGATTATCTACCTTGGATGATTGTTTCAGGAATTAGGGAAATTTTATTAATGTAAATCAAGTTCATCCCTTATGAAAGAGAACACATATCCCATGCAGGGACCAACATATCCCTTCACTAGAACCATGATTTCCTTATTACTCACACAGTATATGTGGGAGCTGGTTGCTGAAAAAACAAGTTTCGATTCATTATAGGAATTAGTTGTGGTTTCCATGACCTTCTTGAGTAATATCCGTAGATATACTCTTAGAAAATGGCATGTATTGACTTTTCTCAGATGAGTTCATGATGAAACCATCTAGAGTACAATTTAAATATTGTGGTGAGAAACCAACTAGTGTTAAGGAATCTGTACATAGAGCATTGTAGAAGATTGAACCTCCTAGTGGCCTATCGATCGTTCCACAAGTTGATGGGAAGTAGATTTCTCCATCTTTTTTGGCAGAGTATGTGTTCATTCTATGTGAACTATACGAGTTTTATAAAGAGAGAAACCTATGGTTTTCGGTGAGCTAGACCCCCATATATTAAAGGAATATGTCGATGTAATGGGTTTTTATTTTCCTTATTGGGACCCCTATCAATTAAATGGTGGCCCTTTTTATGATCTTTTTCACTGTATTTATAGAGAGTTGGTGGATTATATGGATTTATATACTTGAATAGGCGACTCTCTCTATGATAGAGTTTGTGAATCTATTCAAAGAGGGGTTATGCCTGACCATGTTGTGATAGATAGGTATTTAGGAGCTTTTAGAGCTACAACAAGGCATCATGATATTGTTAGAGTATTTATTGTGGTTCTTTTACCTCTCATTATACCCATAGATATGGTTCATTACGCATTATTTCAAGAAAAAAACATTGAGCCCATACTCTATAGAGATATATAGTATGGATTTTAATCTCATTAAATTTCTATTTATGATAGAGTGATCGATCATTCCTTGGTAGTGGAGGCTTCATGGATGAGCAATTTATCCCCATTGATGATAGTAGTCAGAACCATAGAAATGATTCCTCAATAGTTGGTACCCAATGTAAGAATAAAAGATATAGAAATTCTAGGAATTTTTAGATAAAATTTCTGGAAAATGGATTTACAATTCAGGGCCCCCAAGATGGTTCCAGTCAATATAGGGATAAGATTTTTTACTCTTGTGATGGGAGGAGATACCACACATGCTATTATTTATCCCTTCATTTAGTTGAATTATAGGTAGTTGAAGGACCACCTAGGATGATTTATTTACTATAGTATATATTTTTATACGGTTATGGATATAAAAGAGGATACAAGAGTGATGGTAGATGTGTTTAACTATTTTATATGTTGGATGAACCACCCATAGGAGGTCCAACCCATTATCAAGGATCTAGTAGTAAGAAATGGGGTAAGCTGGTGGGAGTGTATTATTATAATCCAAATGCTCCAAGGATGATATTATGTATGATATGCATCTTATCTATGTTGTATATAGCATTGACCAATATTGATGTGAGAATCACTTTCCTTCCAATAACCCTCATTCATGATCAATAGAATTTAGTGTAACCTTTACCATGGAACATATTTTTGGAGGCTCTTAATAGAGATGATTCATGGATCACACACTTCTTCATGTAATGTGACCTAAATCTATGGGTAGAGAGCTTCTAGTGGGATTTTTTGTTAATGTGATGAGTCATTATACTAACAGTCAAGATATGGATTATCTATCCAAAATTATTACAGAGATTGATATTTTTAGAAAGTGGATATGGTGTTTCCACATTTATGGGTTGCGATTTTACATCATCACTGATAAGCAAGTCCAAGAATATTAGAATTGTCTCATATGTAGGGGGATAAAACTTATTACTGATAAGTTAGCTTATTTAGCCTTGGTGTAGCATATTTTAAGAGATTTCATATTCCGATAGTGGTGGTAGAGTATGGGGATGACATACCTAAGTATATAACATGATTACTTCCCCCCCTGAGATATTGAATTATGCATATAATTTCACCTATTCACTACCTAGATATATTCATCAACATATCAAATATAGTTAGTAGTGTTTCAATGGTTGAATATGTAGTTGGGGGATTTATAGAGGAAGGTCTCTGTCAGACCTAGTGTGAATTCCCAGGAAACCCCAGTTGTGTTCATCATAAAGTTGGAAGGGTGGTTTGGGTTGTTCTTGGATCAATGGTGCATGAATCAGGTGACTATCCGTATAATGTATCCACTCTTGGGAATCAAAAAAATATTTGAATAGTTAAAAGGGTCAATATTGTCCTCTATGATTTAACTTAGGTTGGGCTATCACCACCTCTGAGTTTGAGAAATGGATATATTGAAGATGATATTTAAATGTATCTACAGTCATTATGAGTACATTCTGATATTTGTTCCCATGAGTAATTACCTATTAGTGTTCATGGGTCATATAAACTAGATCATTTATCTTTTCTAGAATTATTTTAAGGTAGAATTTATCGATGATATCTTTGTGAAATCAATATCAGAGGAGGAGTACAAAAAATATTTGAGTATGGAACTAGACATAATCTAGGATAAAAATATTAATGGGATGTTCTTGAAGTGTTATTTATAGATAATAGAGTTTTTCTTCGTGGGAAATTCCATTTAAGAAGAGGGTTTAGTAGTGGATCCAGTGATGGTTACGAAAATTCTACCATGAGATCTACCAAGAGTATGTTTGCGGTTAAAATATTGCTTGGGTTGGTATGATATTATTATAGATTCATGCTTGATTTCTCTAAGATTTCAATACCTTTGATATATTTTACAAAAAAGGGACAACCTTTCATATGGATGTAGAGGTGCCGATAGACTATTTAGTAGTTCTGGAAGAGGGTGTTTAGAACCCATGTATGGATACCACTAATGGAGGGTGTGGAGTATGCATTTTTCTATGATTCTTGTAGAACATGGATTTGATGTGTTCTAATGTAGAGGGTGGAAATCATTGATTATTATTCCCCAAAAATAAAGACCCCATGAGTAAAATTATGTAATTGATAATCCAGATCCGGTATAAGTGGTCTTATCCCTAAAAAAATTGTGGATGTAACTTATAGGTAAGTAGTTTATCATCTATTATAACTACATGAGCCTCAAGTAAATCATTCTATATATATATATTTAAAATTGAGATAGAATTGGTGGTAGGAATTTTTTTCGGATTATGAATTTGAGGTAGTCTATACACCAGATAAGGGGAATGTGGTGGTATATTATCAGAGTATAATATCTTTTTTGTAGTTTTTGAGTAAGGAATTATCAAATTTTTACTCGTTCTAGTTTACCATTATGAATGAGGATGGTATATATTACCCCCAATCAATGGTTTTTACCTATGTGATTCTTTAGTTTGATATGGAGGATCATCTTGGAGATATAGATTATGAGACCATTCATGTAAAGATATCATATATATGTGGTCCAAATAGAAATTATGAACGTAGATACCATGTCATCTTTTTATGAGGGAAGATCAAGGTTCTAGGGATGAAGTCATAGGATGTTTTTGGGGAGTTTCGTTAATTCTTTTGATAAGTAAAAACAATTTTGGAAAATATATACCAATATATTTGGAATTTTTTCTGATGTATAGGTATGACGTGGTACGTAGTTTAAATTGTCTCTTGATTTCCCACATGTCAGCTGGTTATGGACGATCACTAGGTTCCAATGGGTTTGTTTCCACCCTTTGACATCCTAGTGTGGAAGTGAGATGGTATATATATGTAATTAATGTTGAGTTTTCCTTGATCATATAGTAGATATGATCATATATAGAAGATCAAAGACTGACTTAGAAACTCAGCACACTTCCTAGCCATCTGAGTGCAGATATTGGTAGATGTTTTGTGAGTAATGTATGTGTAGCGGATGGTTTGAAACTGTGATGTTCCCTCAACTATCATTTTATAACCTTATGATTACTCAATGTCATGATTATGAAAGGGGTTACAAGAGTCCTTTAGGACTCAGTTACATTTAATCACAGTGTTTCGATCCTAGGGAGATGACTAGAATTAGTAGAATATTTAGGTTATTGAGGAAATGTGTCATTATATCATGTTAGAATTTTTCCATCTCTTGGAGGACCACTTAACGTTGGTGGTGTTTACATATAAAAATAGTTACCACTCAACCATCAACATGGAACCATTTGAGGCATTTTTTGAGAGACCTTGAGGATCACCCCTGTGTTGGACTAACCCTGGGGTGTTAGTAGTAATGGGCATAGAGCTGGCATGAGTGATGATATATAAGGGTAAAATCATCAAGGAGTAGATTATAACTACCTAGTACTATCATGAGTCTAATAGAGATTGACCATAAAGGCAATTGGACCAGTTACATGATGTCTTCCATGGGTAGCATCTAAAGATTTATGTTTATGACCCATCACATATTATCAACTAGGGGGAGTTTCATATCATAGATAGAGATAACATCACAGAGTAATCGGTATATATAATTGATTTTAAGGAGAATACTCTTCATGGGTGATAGATTCCTATTGGGTTTGTCTTATGAAAACTTATGAATATTTTGGAGATCGCCTTCATGTGGTAGAACTAGATGCATGCTCATTTTCCTCATATTTTTTAACAGTTTTTTTCGTATTAGGAAAAAAATCATTGAGGTGGGGAAAATGTACTAACAATTTATTTTCCTTGAAAATCATTTTAATATTTTAAAGAATAATTTTTAAGCTAGTTGATGAGTTAGCATAGGATTTTAGTGTCCGTAGAGCCTCAGTGTTGATATAATACAAATGTTAAATATATTATACCACATGTACACTATTTATAAGAAATATTAAAATAATATTTAACTATAGTAGTATATGGGAAAATCATGACTACAATTAATTCCCAAATTTGGGTTTTACCATGGTGCAATATAACCCTTTCGCAAATCAAGTGTTTGGTTTAAGAGTGGTTATGGACTAATTAATATATAAATCAATCAATTAATTTATAATTCTTTTATTTATGGAAAAAATCAATCCTCCTCTATATAATAATTCTTATGAATAATCCCTAGGTCTATCCACATAACCCTATGTATTTTAGATGATATATGGAGTATAAACTTTAACAAAAATAATAGATCGAGTGAACAGTGATCAGTGTTCCACAAAATTCATCTTTGGCAATAAAGTTATTAGATCTCACCCATGACGATTGTATAGAACCATTCATCATCAATAACCAATTCAATATTAATTATAGAATTTTTTTTATTGGTTTAACCCTATTTTGTTATCACTTGTTGAACAATAATCAATATTTTTGAAATTTTATTCGTGGGTCATTAAATGATTTACGGTAAGTGACTTATCTTCAAAGAATTAGGAATTGAATTTTTTTTATGCTTGATTATTCACTGTGTTCGATTATTTTTCAATAAATTGATTGAGGAATACCTGAATAAAAACTAACATAATTTTTTCACTCCTGTATTTCATTGCTCTCTCCCCTCATTCAGCATGCATTCAATTTCATTGTTTATTTTGAACAAGAGTTCAACAATACACAAATATTACTTATTTCGTAGTCAATCATTGGTGCAATGGATCATTTCTAGTAGTTTAGGATCTGGATCAAGATACTAATTTATGGCATGGTCATGATCAAGATTCTTTATCCGTAGTTTGGAAATTAATTAGTGCGATGTGTTGAGACGAATTTCCCAATTGGATGGGTGGAGAGAATATTGAAATAGTTATCATATCACCTTTGATCAATATCTGATCCAATTTCATTTAATGATTTCATTTCTGGAATATAGGTGGTTGTAGTACAGTCGATAATGCATTAATACTTCACGGTTTTTATAAAATCCTTTCATACACTGTGTGTACATTGGAAGAACACACACCATGTAGTCCCCTTTCTCAAGTAGTTTAGGTTCCATAAAAAGATAAATATAAACTGTTGTGTGGGCTGTGAACATGCCATTTGACATGGTTCAAATGAATCATTATGTACCCTAAGGGTATATAAGAATGGATGTAGCTTGGTATGTGGGAACAACCATCATACATAGGAAAAAAGATGACTTGAGTACCTGAACCTAGCTAGAGTAAATGGGACCAACTAGTGTACACTATCACAAACAGAGTACATAGGCAAGAGCTATAGTACATGAGCATGAGCAAGAAGACAGGTGAATTTGTGAGGTATATATACATGAATTGTATACCCTATACATTCCATGCACTCTTTAATAGGCACGTTGAGGCGTTCCATTATCTTTATAGTAAATGAGTATCTATAGGGTGTGTTCCCATAGTCCATCCCTATGTGGGAATATGTGTTATCCCTATCTAAGAATTGTATGAGTGATCCCATTAATGAATTAGTCTTGAATAGTCTTGTGTCCCTATATGTTTCCTGGAGTGTGATATTTTATCATTCCTCTATATGTTTGGTTAAGTATCCCATTACAGGATTCTAGGATTTTTGATCCCATTCTAATTTGTTTACTCTGGGTAGGGTCAGGTATCCCCCATATGCCTTGGGTGTGATTCCATATCATTCAATTGACATCTTTTTAGTTGAATAAAGTTCTTATTTATGGAAATAATGATTAACATGACCTCTCATATTAGCTCTATCATTTTTCAAAAACATAATGAATGAGTTCTCCCAGATGAGTTTTACCTCAAATACCCACGATGAATCATTGGATGGTAGTATGGTTTTGGACCTACATTGAGACTCAATGTTTATATTTAGAATATTTTAGTTTCTATTTATATTGTCTTTGATAATTATTGATATAACATCATGTTGCTGAGGTATCTTCTCTCTCTCTTGATTCTACATGTTTGGTTATTTATTGGTGACACTAATGGGTTGGATATACTCACCCTTACATGGGCTCTCCTACACATGTTGTGTGTAATGAAAATGAGAGGAATTATGAAGGATTCATATATAGAATAGGAGAATGTGGAACATAGTTGATCTAGAAATACTGGTTTGGTTTGCCAATATTTGGCCCTTTGTAATTTCAGATAATTATGTGAGACTATGTTGTGAGATATATTTTTATAAATGAATATTTTTATCCTTCTATTATTAATTTGAAAATTATATTTATTTTTGGTTATGTTTTCATGCATAAAGGTACCATCGGATAAGGCCACTAATGTTTCCGTTATGCATACTTTGTGAAAGTCTTAGGCCCCTGTCTTATTAGAGGTGGTATTTGGGTGTAACACTCGGCTTACCATTGATTAGGAGGTCCTCAAGGGGTTGGGTCATGATATATTTGAAGTTAGGAAAAAATTATTATCCTCAACCCATACTAATTGGATATGTGTCTATATAAATCCAACCCTTATCTCCTAACATATCATATTTTTTCATGTATTTTCTTAGATATTTTATGGATTATTTTTTAGAATAGGATTTGCAATGATGTGCGATTTCGAGGCCCGATGTGCATGGAATAAATGTTTGAAAAATATTTTATCGCATGTGGAAACCATTTTCCTAAATAATTGTAATAACTTTTAAATGGGTTCTCCTATAAGAAATCTCAGCACACCATTTGATTCATAATAATAGTTTTACCTGATGAGAAACCTAACACTGGTCAACATGGGTCGTTTGTGAAAAACATATCGAGGCTGTGAAATTAATAACATAAATTCAAAGAAAAATATATTTTCTTCTTCTTCAATATAGTGAATTGCTTCCCAATAAGATCAATCCTAGGTTATTTGTCTGTGGTTTTCCAAGTAAAACCTAGAGACATAGGATCCAGTTGAGGAGAATGTTCTTGGTGGATGAAAACGGAGAAGGATTAGATCATGGATCATCGGGCCTGAAAATTTGGAGGATCTCATCAATGGTGGAAAAAACCCATTATTCATAAAATATCAGACCAAATATTAGTTAGGATCATTGTTTATGTGAATTATTCCCCATTCATAAATTTTTTTATGAAATAAAATCAATAGATTAATGGAGTGATTTGTGGATTGATCGCCTTACATGATGGAATTTATGTCTGAGTAGCTTATTTGCGATAGTTTATATGAATCACATATTTTTTTATCACAGGAAAAGAAATAGATATTGACATGATCATCAATTGAGGTTAATTCCTCTCAATTCCTTTTGTGATTTTCTCCCTTGATTCATTGTTCATCATGTTAATACATTGTTTTTTATGAGAATCAACTATTCCCAATCATTTGATCATTGCCCAGTTATTTATAGGTGCAATGGAAAGATATCGTAGATCTAGAATTGACATGACATGAGAGACGAGAGATGATGAAGATAAAGTGAATTAGATGACAGATGATTCCCGATTTCTCATTCCTTTTGTTTCTTTGACACAAAATGGATAATAATGATTTCATCTGATTTCTGAGAAGATATAGAGATAGAACCCATTGTTCGAGGATGGTGAGGTTGGGAGACCTCAGATTATTTATTTCATGGGGAATCGACCACTAGATCAATGGAGGATCACCGAACAGATGTGTGGAGGATGAAATATGGTCTAGAAACTCTTTTAGAACATGTCATCTAGTCCGAGATTACCCAATATGTGGGGGACCTATCTTCTGTGCTATGGTTTGTCTGTAGTTATGTATCACACAATTTGTAACCCCTATCACAAAACATGTGACCCTCCCTAGTTGAATCATCTTGTACTTCAGAAGTACAAAAGATGGGTTGGATTACATGGCCACAGACACATCATGTTCTCCCACACAGACATGAATTAGCATACACGAACCAGTACACAGACCCAGCTTTGATACCTGATCCCAACTAGGTGAAACGGGAAAGAATCGTTTGTATCAACACTCATGTACAAATCCTACACACCTTGTATATAGAGATTACATGTCGTGTGAGGTTCTTCCACAAGGGAATGCCTTTAGATAGCTGGACACACCATGTACCCCCTAGGACACTCCATGTGATCCCATCAAGAGTTCATGAGGATCTTCTTTTTCTTAGTTTGGACTAGTATAGGTTGAGTGTGTTTCATTGGTCCCATAATATTGGGTACAGTGCAATATTACATCAACATCACTATATATTAATCTCATCTAGAGGATGGATCTCAGAGAGAGATGCGGTGTCCCTCCATTATGCTGGTGTGCGATCCTCTATCATTCCTAGTGGAGTTTGTAGAATCATTGGTCCCTCCCTAATCAGGGCATTGACCCCCTTTCTAGAGTAAAACATCAATATGGGTAGTGGAATCATTGATATATGATCCCCTTTGTTGTGGGTTGATCTAGATTGGGTTTTTGGTGTCCTCCAGCAGTTTTGGGTGTTTCCCCCTTTCTGCATATCATCTTCTTCGTTGCCCAATTTATTCAACCTGGGCGGCCCCCAAATTGGATATACCTCTTCATTGAGTGTATCCGATGATATAATGGATGAGGAGTGAGTTATCCCAGAATGATCATTGCTTCGAGGAGAATCATGTGGCTGGATATGGTTATGACCGCTAGATGGTGTGGTTTCTCTCCTGAGTATATCTAGGTTCTTCTCTCACAGTCTTATTTATACATAAATTTTTATATCTTATATTGAGCTGAATATTATTGGTGATTTGTATTTTGGGTTATTCTGGTATCCTATTTATTATTGTTATACTCACACCTACATCATCTTTCCCTGCACATTTCATTTCATATGAAGATGGTAGACCTTTTTACGGAGTCCTGAGAGGATAGGGAGTGCGTGGAGAAAAGCTATAGTTGGGAAGACTATGTTGTTTTCCAATAGAATACCTTTGACTTAGTCCTCACCCTTGGAGCAGGTTGGACTCTCTATAGTTTCGGTTAGAATTGTGTTACATACACTTTATAGTGGCTCCATTTGGAAACATTTACTTTTCCTTTACATCTTTTTGTACTTTGGTTGTGGGTCATAGTTTTGTGCATGCATTCTATTAGTTGTTTTACATTTCATCATTCCAAGTATTGACGATGTGATCATGTTTATAGGAACATTTCCCTAATTCCTCCCATTAATAGGATATTCCTACTCCGTGATAGTCACCAACCCCTATCCTATTGAAGGTGATCTTAGGTTAGTCATGACATGGGATCCTATAGGATGGTTCATAAGAGGGTGGTATTAAAGGGTTCATTTCCACTTTAGGATATGAAGTATATGAGGTTGGTTTTGGGAAATAGTGTTAAGTGTTTTGAGTTCACATTTCACACTAGGGACTCCTGTGTTTGTGCGGTGGATGATGTATCCATACACAAAGACTCTAATCATATTATTTTCAATTTGGTACATGAGGATAGATGATGTAGGAAAAAATAATGGTACATGTATCATATAGGAAGGGTTGGGTTTTCCATGTCCTTCCAGAGTCAACTCCCTATATATACTCTATTGACCATGGTACATTGTGTTGTATTTTAGTATCCTCCATGTAGTCAACCAGCATGGATTCTCCCATGTGATCAGTATGATGATCCACCTAGGGAAAAGGAATCGGTTCATGGCCATGTACCAAAGATAACACGTCTGGGTAGTTTACCAGCTATACTACCATCTATAAGAAACAAATACTGCCAAAAATACTAGATAATGATGCATGCAAGATGAGTTCATTTCACGAGTTTTAGTGGTAGTGACCTCCTAGTATTTGGGGTGAGCCATACCCCTAGAGAGATGATGAATAGCTAGAGGAAGTCACCCAAGTTTTCCACCTTGTGAGGATTACAGACAGCCAGATGGAAGTCCTTGCCACAAGTCATCTTTAACGTAATTTTGGGTGATGGTGGAGCTTGGTGACTCAGCCACATGAGGAGATAACTCAATCCTAAGAAAAATTTTAACTTATCTTCATGGTGGAGTTCTATTCCGCCAGGTTGTAATCATTATACATTCAAGAGTTTATGTATCTTTAGTAATGAAATATGACTATGGAAGTGTATCTGGAGAAGATTTTAGATCACTTGAACTAGTATTTGGATATAGTACAAGACCAGTTCTTTTGGGCTCAGAACATTGAGAAAATATTGATCCAGGAAATTAGGGAATTAGTTGTATCCTTATGAATTTATACCTATGATGGGGTACACGACCGAGACCAATTGGTAGAATTTTTTCTGTCATATCAGACAGTAGTCATGGGAGCTAGCACTGGGAACCTGGTACTAGTGACCTGGGTAGATGGTATTTGACAAACCCACAGAAAGATCAAGGTGGGATAGGTTCTTTAGGAGGTGATCCAAACACTTAGAATTATCATTCCAGGGCTCTCTCTCACGGAAGCTTGAATAAACAATGAGATTGATGGTGTCTTCATGTCACAGTTGTGGACATCTAACATGAGACTCCCAGACCCATCACACAATGGATTAGTAGATGGTCAGGGGACTATCGAGATATAGACAGAGACAGGATCGGGGTGGGTTTTAGTGTTGAATACACGGAATAGGGGTAGTCATGGATACATGAGGTGGTTCAAGTTTCGACCTTTTCCCACCACCACCCCAGGTGGTCCACGCCAGGCTCAAGGATCTAGTTGGAAGGGAAGAGGCTGACTATAGGCTATGGAGGCCTATGAATCAACGATTGTGGGATGAAATGACATACAATATTTTTATTTTAAACAATATCTACATTATTTGTAGACAAATATTCTTTTCATTGTTTTTATGCCATGAATCTTGTTCGATACTTGAGGATTTCGGTTGAACTATTGACTTGACCATTATTCATGGAGACAAATAATATTAGAGACTAGATGATTAACCACTATTTCCGAATGTGTGACTTGAATCTTGGAGGTTATATTTTCGGTTGGGATCTCTGAGTATATGCATTGAGGCATTGTAATTTAATTCATGGTATCGATAGGTCATCCATAGTTCATGTTCAGATTAACTATTTTAGGTGATGAGTGAGGGTCATCCACAGTGATGGGACCATGTTTTCCTTTTTCGGTGAAAAGGGAATCGAGGAAGTATAGTATGGGATCATTCATTTCAGTGTGAATGAAATTACTCATCAGTTGGATATCTTAAACCTCGGTGTAGGAGATGTTATGAGTCCCTAGTTTCCAGCAGTTGGGGTAGTGTATGAGAATGACTTTCCAAATGATGTTCCATGTTTACCTCTATATAGGGAGATAGAATTATATATTGATCTACACCATTGGATGACAGTAGTATATACACCTCTATATCTCATGGCTCTCACAGAGCTTCATGAAATGAGGGTACTATTGGCGGACTTGCAGAAGAAGGGTTTTTTGATAGCCATTGTTTCACCCTAAGAAGACACATTTTATTTCCAAACTGGTGCTTGAGGTTAATGGGGGATCTAAATTTCCTAAACTAGGTGAACATAAATAAAAAGTATCCACTACCAAGGATAGATGACCTCTATGAATAATTTTAATGGGTGTGGTGGTTCTCAAAGATTTAACTCAAATTAGGTTATCACTAGCTCCTAGTACGAGATGGGGATATACCAAAGACGACATTCAAATGTTATTACAGTAACTATAAATACATGGGGATGCCGTTTGGCATGATGAATGCACCAATAGTGTTCATGGGACTCATGAATCACATATTTCTACCTTACATAGACTAGTTCACGGTAGTCTTCATCTATGACATCCTAGTTTATTCTACGTCTGAGGAGGAACACACGAGACACTTGAGGATGGTCTTGGACACACACATACATAACCAACTTTACGTGAAGCTCTCAAAGTTCCAATTTTGGATTAGAGAGAACTATTCTATGGGACACATCATCTCAGAGGATAGAGATATAGTGGATCCAGCAATAGATGAGGCATTCTTGATTGGGATCCACCCAATAGTGATACTGAGGTGTGGAGTTTCCATGGACTTGCAGTGTGCTATTAGAGGTTTGTACCTAAATTTTCTATAGTGGAATCACCATTTATAGCTTTGAAATCAATGTTTAAGCCTATATTGTGGACTAAAAAGTGCCAGTACTGATTTCAAAAGCTAAGGTAGAGGTTGAAAATATCTTCCATCATGAGGTTACCAGGGGAAGGTGTTGAGTTCATGGTATTATGTGATTTATCAAGAACTGATCTTGGGTTTTTAGTGATGTAGTTAATGGATTTTATTGCCTATGGTTTGAAACATTTGAGCCTGCATGTGCAGAATTACTTGACCCATGATCTTGAGTTACTAAAATTAGTCTTCAATTTGAAGATGTGGAGACACTACTTAATGGTAAAGTAGTTTTTCATCTACTATTTCCCCAGGAGTCTCAAGTATATATTATTACACAAGAAAGCATTGAAAAATTTAGACATAGGGGTCAACTAGAGTTCTACTGGGGCTATGAAATTGGTATTGTCTATATTCAAGGGAAGGGGAACATGGTGGAAGATGCACTATCTTGGATACCTAGTTTGCAGTTGCAGAATGAGGCCTTAGAGTAGTTGGCCTCGTTGCAATTATCCTTTGTGGATAGATATGGAGAAGCATACATTCAGTCAGGGGTTCTCAATGCTCCAATCATAAAATATGTCGTGGAGGAATAAATTTGGGATACCGACTGGGAGATAATTTTTTCTTAGAAGTCCACATGGAATTCTCTTGATGGATATTCAAAAGGTGGGGATAATGTCATTATTTTCAGAGGACACACAGCAGTACTAGTTTTCTTGTTGAAGGATGTTTTGAGGGAGTTTCATACCTTACCTTTGGCAGTACATCCTGGTGTGGAGAAGATGGGTAAATACCTAGAATTTCAATTTTGGTTTCTAAGGATGAAGAAAGTAGTTGTAGATTTTTACACATAATGAATTATTTGCATGCAAGGGAAGACTAATAACTAGGTTCCAGTACATTTAACTCAACCCCTTGAGGTTACATAATGGAAGTGGTATGGGATATCTAAGGGCTTCATGACAAGAATACCACATACATATAGGGAACTTTATAACCTCTAGGTGATCATTAACTGAATCACCATGTCATCCCACTTCCAAGCCATCTGGGAGAAATGTTTAATAGAGAGACTATGATACCTCTATAAGAAAGAGATAGTTCAACTCTACAACATTACATTGATGATAGTTTTAAATAGTGATGATCATTTTAGATACCATCTTTGGATGGGATTTTATGAGGAAATTGGGGCCCAGTTACTCTTGAGAATAGAGTTTCACCCACATATGGACTATTAGACAGAGTGGATTATTCATGATCTTGAGGACATGATAAATGTTTTCATGTTAGACTTTAACTATAGTAGAGAGAATCATGTATGCATGGTAGAGTATGTGTACAATGAGCATTACCATTCAACTATTGTCATGGTACAATTTGAGACCCTATAGGGGTGACCCTATAGGTCCCCACCTTGCTGGATAGACCTAGGAGAGCTGACACACATAATCATGGAGTCAGTGAAAACTACTATCGAGAAGGTGAAAATCATTCAAGAATAGATGAAGATTTCATGGAGCTATTAGAAGAACGATAATGACAGGAAATAGTGGCCTATGTAATTTTAGGAAGGATAACATATGTTCCCTTGTATTTCACCTTGACAAAGATTAGATAGATTTAGATTGGTTGAAAAGCTATCAATGAGTTCCATCGGCCCTTTCCAGATACTGTGTGGATGGTGAGGTGGAATAACTCTTAGCTCTACCTCTACAGTGGAATCGATTGAAATACATGTTCCATATGTCACAGCAGAGGTGGTCCGTGCATGATCAATCACACATTATCGATTAGGGAGAACTAGAAATTGAGGATGGAGAAATTTTTTTATTCACCCAGTAGAGATTGATTATTATAGAGAGATGATTAATTTTGCGGAGATCTATTAATTTGGTGTGTGTTTGATGGAAGCAAAGGAATCTCCAGGAGAGAATAAGGGATTGGGAGGCTCAAATTATTGCTCTGTATCCTCATCTGTTTGAGTTGCCCTTGATTTTCTTTATCAGGGAATTAATGTATTGAGATAGGGATAATTTAACGTCTTGGTTTTTTCTTGTGTATTAATTTTAGATATTATATTGATTATTTTTGAGACTAGAATGTAAGACGTCGTGCAATTATGAGGTTTTTTGGGTCTGTAATAAATGTTTGAAAAATATTTAAAATATTTAATTGAGTGTGCACTCAGTTTTCTAGAATATGTGGAATAAATCTTCTGAAGGTGATTAGATCATAAATCAGTGGGAACCACTGTATTTAGAATAGCGGATTTACCCATGGAGAAACCTAACATTTTTCGGTGCAGGTCATCTGTGAAAATGTTTTCAGGGGTGAGAAATTAATAAAATTAATTCAAAGGAAATTTATTTTATTTTTCTTTGATGCATCGACTTTCTCATCTATAAGTTCACAGATATGGACCATATCTCAGGGTTATCCACTAAACACTATAGACCTAGTCACTATTTGAGGAGAACATTCATGGTGTATGCCAACAAAAAAGGATCAGATCATAGATAGTCACACCATCAAAGTTGGAGAATCTCATCAATGGTAGAAACAAATCCATTATTCATAAACTGTAAAAAAACTAGGTAGTACGGATGTTTATTTATATTATTCCCCATTTATATTTTATGTGATGAATGCAAATCAATGGATGAAAAAATTTACTTATAGATTGATATCTTTGCAAGATGTGATTTATTTTGGAAGGGTTTATTTGGGAGAATATATATGAATCTATTATTTTCTTATCTTATGAAAAATAATAGATATCGACATGAAAAATGATCTTGTTTTTTTCTTGTCATTTTCTTTTTACTATTCTCCCCAATTCTTCATTAACCATTGGAATTATTTATTAGGAAAATGACTCAGATATTGAAGATCAGACGACCTTTTCAAATCCATTTTATTTCCCAAAGATATGATATCGTAGATATGGAATTTTGATGACATGAAGGATGTATGATGAAGGATATGGAGTGAATTATATGATGTGTTATTATTTATTTCATGTTTGTCTGTGTTCTTCATTGTGGAATGAAGATTGGTGGTCTGATGCAATTTTCAAGAAGATTTTGAGAGGGAATGAATTTTTCAATAATAGTGACGCATGAACAACTTTGGATATTTGATTCTGTAGGGAATAAACCACCAGATAAAAGGTGAATCACTCATTGATATGCGTAGAAGAATAATGGTGATTCTAGAAAATCTTGTAGAACACTGCGTGTAATTTGGGAGTACAGGGTGTGTGGGGCCACTTGATGTGGTGCAAGAGTTTGTCCAGAGTTGAGGATCATAGTGTGTGTGACCCATATCATACTCTGGGTGACCCTAATCACACAACATGTGACCTTTATCACATGACATGTGACCCTCCCCAATTGACTCAGAATTTACATTAGAAGTGCATAGACATGGGTTAGAGTTCACGGTCACAAAAACTCCATGTACACCCATAGGGACATGGTAGGGCATGAACGGACCGGTAGACAGACATGACTACAGTACACGAAAATGGAAAGGCATCACGGGATGGAACCATGTGTCTCTAAATTCCATGTACTAACCCTACAAGATGTTTATATAGAGACTACAACCCAAGTGAGGTTCTTCCACACGGGCAAGACTTGGGATAGATAAACGCGCTATTTACCCCCTAGGACATGCCGGTTACTCCCATAAATAGTTCTTGAGGCTCTTCATTTCCTAATTTGGACCATTATTCTTTGAGAGCATTCCCTTGGTCCATTCCTTGAGGGTTGAGTGTGATATTACTTCGATATCACTATATTGTAATCCCATATAGAGGTCGATTCTACGATATAGTTAAGGTATCACTCTATGATTTTGTAGTGAAATCCTCTATCACTCATAGTAAAGATTTTGGAATCAGATTGACCTCCTTGAGATGGGTGTTGATCCTCCTCCTAGTGAGCTGCATCAGTATGGTTTGTGGAATCATCAGCATTTGATCCCCTACTTAGTGGGTTGACCTAGATTGGGTTTGTGGTGTCCCCCACCCGTTTTGGGTGTCACCCCCTATAGGTGTATCATATTCCTCCTTGACCAATTCATTCTATTTGGGGGGAGCCCAAATGAACTAGAAATATTCATCCAGTGTTTCCAATGATATCATGGATAGAGGGGTGACTTATCCCAGAACGAGTGTTACTTTGAGAATAATCTTTTTGCCAACAATTTTTAATGACCTTCTGATGGTTTGGTGCCACTCCTAATGATATCTAGGGTTTTTTATTTATTGGTATCCATTGTAAAATGGTTTTTATGTCATTAATTGAGTTTACTATACATGGTGGTTCAGGTAGAGTGTCATCGGGGAATCATATAGTTTATTGTTATACACAACCCTGAACGAGCTTTGCCCATACATGTTATATCATGTGAAGAGAACAAACATTTTAATGGTGTCCTCAGATGTAAGGGAGCAGGTGGAGTTTAACTAGAGCTGGGCAGACCGAGGTATTTTCAAAGAGCGTACCATTGACTTATTCCTCACCATTGGAGAATGTTAGAATCTTTATAGTTTCAATTAGAATTTTGTTACAGTCCCTTTGTGGTGGGCATATATTTGGACCTATTTACTTTTCCTTTATATCCTAATTTTATTCTGGTTATAGTATCTTGGTTGTACGCATCCAATATATCAGTTGTATTACATTTTAGTATCTTGTGGCATGAAGATGTGTGTATTTGTATATGTGCATTTGGCTAAAGCCTCATATTTATGAGATATGCATATTGGTTCCTGTCACCAGCCTCTGGATTATTGAAGGTGGGATTAGAGTAGTCATGACATAGGCCCCTCTGGGATAGGTCATGACATATCTTTTTTGTTTAACCCCTATAAATTCGTTATAACAGTAACCATGATAAAAAATATTTTTTTAAAATTCATTTTGAAAAAAAGGGTATCCCTATTAGATTATAATAATTATTATAAATCCGAATTTGTAATTAATTTTACTAGAATCAATTTCTATATGTGGTTTATATTTTTTAAATTAGTGTACAACCCGTAATGAAAACCTATTTTAGAAGAATGAATCTTTTAAAATAAAAAATAATTTACTTACATTACCTTTAGTGTAAAAATAATAAAATTAATGTTAAATTTTATGTTTGAATATATTATATATAAATTTCATTAAAATCATTGATTAATAGAATTTAATTTAAATTATTAAGATAAAAACACTTTTCACATCTTAAAATAGCTTTTAGATAAATGTGTATTTATAACCAAAAATGAACTTATATCAAAATCAAGTATAATGATGATTAAAATATAATTAACTATATTATTTATACTTTTTTTATATTCATGTTACTATATGATCAAATTCAAAACATTATGTGAAATTAATTTGAAATGAAATGACAGTTTCTACAAAATTCTGTAATTTTATATATTCAATGAAATAAATATTTATATAAAACCCCAAAAATTCACAATAACATAATATTTTCATGATGATTTTAAATAAAATATATTCATTTTCTCACGTATTTTTAAAAAAAAATTAGAAAAAAATTATAAATTTTTATTGCTGAATTGTAATAAAAACCGTTTTTTGAGGATTTTTTATGAAGGGTAAAGTGACATTATTAAAAACTAAGTATTATTTATTATGTATTAAGAAATTAAAATATATTTCTAGAATCATTATACATGTTTTTAAACAATTGGTTATTACTATTCATAATAACTTACATAATGGAAATGTTATAATAGTTTACTATATCACAATTCATATAGACTAGAGGTTTCATGTAAGGAAATCTATTAAATACCAAATGATTTGTGCATGTAAAATTTTGCAGTGTAACAAAATCCATTCTTGGAATAATTAATGATTGGTGTTGATAAAAATTATTTGTATCATCCATTGTGGTGTAAATATTCATGTTCAAACAAATGAATATTTTATTTTCCTTAGAGGATGAGATATATGAGTAAATAATAGAAATAAACATTATATAGTAACATTTCATTATATAAATGATACAAATATCCTTATATTAGTGTTTATAGAGTGAATTAAAATGAGTATAATTAATAATAACACCTATAGAGTTTATAATACTCTCTTTGGGTACTTGAATTTCCCTTTGAAGCTACCTTGGAAGTGAAGGATTTATATTAACTAATGGGTAGTATAAGTTTTTGATGATGGTTGTGATTCATGGAAATGAAAAATGGTAGAGTATTAAGTATAAATTAAAAGGACAATTTGGACATGAATTTCTAGGATTTTCACCCTTTAATATGTAAAGGGAAGGCTAGTTTTTTGTTAAACCCTTACATTTTCTATAATGTAATTTCACTATTCACAAGGAACTGAAAAAATATAAAAATAGGTGGGGATAGTGATTTTGAATAGAAAATAATTTCCAACACTAATTGTTTATAAGACATTCAGTTTCTTAGGGGGTTTTATTTTAGATTTTTAATTTTTTTCCCTAATTTCAAATTACCTTGGTAATAATTTTTTAACCACATAAATAAATTTTACTGAAAACAATTCTGATTAAACATTTTACTGAATTTTATTATCCTTATTTAAAATTAAAATAGAATTTTATCATTTTTTTGTAAATGTGTTAAAATTTAAATTTATTATTAACAATATTAGTCACATAAAAATCGATTTTAGAAAAATCTTTTTTTCTACCATTAAATTTTATATAAGAAAAAACTATCTTTGATGCTAATAATAATGATATAAATTGATTTTTTTAAATATAATATATAAGAATTTAATTTTATATATTCCCATACATTTAAAATAAAAAATTATTTTATGAATATCCATTACATATCAACACGATCCACTCTAGAACAGTAAAGTTTTTGTTTCTTTGAAAACATGAATATAGAAATGATAAGAATATAAATGATCTAAAACATTTCAGTCCTCCTTATTCATAACTAGTACTCTTATTATACATACCATGCGAGAAAAATTTCATGTTAACTTGGATAAAGGAAACATAAGAAAGGGTTAGATCATATTCTCAGTAACAGTAAACTTGTTAGATATCCATCAATGATAAACAATAAGTATAAGATAAAAATAAGTGTATAATAACATGATCAAAACATAATAAATGAATACTTCTTTATTTGAGGATCATTAATAATTAATAATATAATAAAACAAATTAATAACTGAATATATAACTCATACGTATGTGGAATCATCAATAATCAGCCATATACCATGATAATATTAAATAAGAAGAAGGGATAAGTCTGTGGCACACAGATAAGAATAGATAACCATTTCCTTAGTTAATAATACTTTAGAAGAATATAAAAGTTGATTTGGTTAAATCCCCATTCCATTATTTCCTCAATTATGGTTCACTATTCGAACAATATTATTGGAGAAATTCCCATAATAAATGAGGTTCCCACATGATTCATGTCCTTATTATTTGATTAAATATCCTTCTTTAACTAGTTAATTAGAGGGTTATATATTTATAAACCCCCTTAATATAGTGAAAACAATACATTTTTGAGTTTTAGTATCTATTGGTTCCAAAATATGTGTGTGGAAAAAATATGCAATGAACAAAACAATTATAAAAGGGAATGCTTCACGAAGAACCTTCACGAAGCCCTCAGCACTACAGCTACCACAAAGCCATTTAGCACCATGGCTAGGGAAAATATGTGGCCTCCTCTGCAAAGGCTATAGAAGAAAGAGACGGTATACTCTTTGGTTATGAATAAATTGATGGAAGCCTTCTCGTATCAAAGGGAAGACGATCACCTTTGGTATTAATTGTGTAGCACCCCAAGATTTCATAGTATGTTATCTCTTCTAAGTAATTTAATAGATTGTGCTACATGAAACACTGAGTTCGAAAGCACCAAGACTTACCAAACTATCCGTTCAAAAACCAGTTAGGAATAGTATTAACAATATTTTGAATTTTATATACTCCATATAATTTTAACATCCATATTATGTGTTTTTTAGACATAATATAAGAACAAATTTAATTTTTTAGATTAAATAAGTACTTTTCAAAAAATTAAAACATTCCACCTTTTAATGGAGAACCATTTTTAAACACAATATTTACAACTTTGATATATTCAATTTGATAAAATAAACTTCTAATTTAGAAGCAGGACATAAAACTTTAGTTTGGATAAATATTTGGTACTTGTCTGATAACTTTCATATTTTTATGAATTGTTAAAAATACAAAATTTTAATTGAAAACAACATTTATTATCGAAATAATCTATAGTGATAAATTAATAATTTTATGGTATTTAATGTATAATTAAATAATATTTTTATAATTCAATATAATGTAGGTTATTTTAAGTAATTTCACAGTAAAATAGGACATAAATACATGTCAATATTTTGAAAGTTTTTACTTCTTAAAACCCCGATTTTGGGTTTTGACAACAGGAATTAATTTTAAATTAATTAATGAAAATTCTCTATTTTTAATTTGTTAAAATAAGTATCATTTTTTCATTTTGAATACCATAATTAACATAGGATGAATTTTTGGTATTTTTTGAAAACATACAATTTTTTAAGAATATTGAAAAACACTGCGTTGTAGATAAAAACTATCATTTTCATTTAAATAATTACTTCATTTTTTAAATTTATTTTAATGTAAAAATTGATACATAATACCTATTTTTGTTCAATGTAATTCATAGGAGTAATTATATTATAAAATTAGATATATAAAATTTTATTAAACTTTTTAACGCCTTTTACCCACCTACTAGGCACATTTGCAAAGTTTCATAAAACATAATTTTACAGCTTCTGTGAATTAAATTTCAAAAATTTGAGAGACATTGTTTACATTTTAAAGTTAAATTTGGTTCAATTGGATAATAATAATTTTTTTTGAATAATAAATTTTGAATTTTATTTACCAGAGTTAAAAATAAATTGGGTAATTAAAAGTAAAAATGATATTATAATTACCCTAACACATGTGTTAATTCTATTGGATACGTTTTTGGTCCAAAATAAATATTACGAATAAAATATTATCTTATTTGATCCACTTTAATTATATTAGTTCATTTATTGTTATTTTATTTAAAAAAGAGTTAAAAGTGTTAAATTCAAATTTTCATAACTAAAATATTTTTAATATAGAGTTATACATAAGATAAATATGACTATAAATATTAATTATAAATATAAAAAAATTCAATACATCATGGTATTTTATTTAAAAATTTTAGACTTTATATAACTAAATTTATTTATGACATAATGATGATGAAGTAATAACCTAATTAATGAATGATTAAAATTATTGAAATTATAAATATCAAAATAAATATAAATTGAGACTTTTGATTCATTACACAAACTTTTGAGGTTAATATGACATTTTTGGGTTGATTAATTAAATTTTTTTGAAGTGATTATGTTGTTATGTCTTTCACAAAACCAAATTCTATATAGTATCAAAATAGACATAAATGAGTTTTTAAAACAAATACTATATTATTAAATGATATAAGTTTCCTAAAAATTTTAGGATCAGCCAATGGACTTATATAATAATTTATATGTCATTAATTAACCACTTGATGTTCAATTGGATTTGTATAGTTTGTTTATTAACCATTTATTACAATAATACAAGAATACATGGTAAAAGGTAAACTATTTAACTAAGAGATAAATCTAAAAGATAAGGTTAATATGGTGACCTAAACCTACCTAAAACATATTGGTTGATATATTTTCGACCCATCCCTAACTAATCCTTGAAATAAGTCTTTTTGGAGCCATTATAAACTGAATATGATTGTAAAATAAATTAATATTTCAAGCTATTTCTAATGTGATCGTCGCCTCTCTTATAAAAGGGAACTTAACCTTTTCTCAAAATCACACCTCCAATTCCATTTGGATTGGAAAACCCCTACTAAAATAAGCTCCCAAATACCCTCAATCCTTACTAGATTCCTTAATTTGTTCATAATTTAAACCTATGGAGCCCTTTTGATCATATCAAATGGAAGCACCCGATGAAGAGGTAATAATTTCATCACCCCATTCAAACTTCTTTTCTTCTTCAACTACCTCTTTCTTCGTTGTTTCCATACCAAAACAATAAATCCGGTCCCTTATACATTTTTTGATGCTATTATAATTATTGTACAACCATATTCATTATTTTATCCATTCTATGAATGACAAAGTCATCGTATGTGCGTACATATGGATTACCGTCTCCATGTCATGGTATAGTTTGGTTATTCAACACTTCATTATTTCAATGTGTATAACATCCAATTACATAAGATGTAGGTGTGGCTATTTTCCACCATTATAAAACAATAGATTCTTACCTTTCATGATAATAAGAATATTTTCAAAATAAATTTTTTCTTTTTTAATTACATGACTTTTAAATGATTTCAAAATAAAAAGAGATATTTCTCCCTAATATTTTTGATTTCATCTATGTCAATATCCTTTGATGGATTTTACATTTTTTTGAAGTTGATTTATTATGATACAATATACCATAATGTATTAATTTTTTTGAGAATATTTTACTCTGGATGTGTTATTTTTATACCATTCATGGTTTATTGATAAATTATTAACATTTCATATTCTAGTTTTAATATGAATGTTTATGTTACGTTTCAACCTTTTCAAATGTGGAATGCATTGGACTTAGTAAGGGGTGGGTGGAGCTCTCTATAGCTCCTTGATGCATCAGTATGTCGCATGAGACAAACTAGTGTCTTGGCACAAGTCCTTGAAAAAATATTATTTGTAGTCTTGGCACAAGGTCTTGACTATGTGGTTATGATTTCCAGCATTTTCCATTCCATCATTATCAAATTAGGTGTTGATATTAATTGTGATTATTTGACTAGTATAATTCCCATGTGAACATGAAAATGGAAATATTTGATTTATCTTTTCCATATTATGATAATATTTAATTTTATAAGACATTTTTTAGTCATATACATTACCATAAATGTTTATTCTTATTTATTATAGTTTCTGCTATATGGTTATCCTTACTTAGCATCTGAGCTTAGCCCTTTATTTTGTTTTCATTTTCCAAGGATGTGAAGAAGTATATTATGATTAACCTAAAAGAATAGGATAAGGGATATAAGTGTGCTAAAAGGGGACATAATGTTGTTGTTTTTTCATGTCATGATATAATGTAAAACTTATGTATGTATCTAGAACGTCCAAAGATACTCAACTAATCAGTTATTCAAAAAACGATCTCTTATGATCATCCCAATGTTATGTAATAATGCACTGACTCTAGGCTTTTGGGGTCAGGGCATTATAGTTGCTATCAGAGGAATTTTAGTACAATCCACTTAAGTTAGATTTATAAAAACTCTGATTAGTGGAAATTACCCTAAGATAGACTTTGAGGAGTAGTATAGAAGAACTTCCTAGAATTTTGGTTATGTAGTGACTTTTTTGTATTTTCCATGAAATACATCCCTTTCTGGATATAAGCAGGTAGAGGCGGCTCTGGCACATATGTACATAGGAGTAAAAACTCTGAAAAGGAGTTTTGGGCCTGACCCTGGGTATCTTGGTATACGACAACCGGCTTTGCAGCCCTCTTGGTTACGACACTCCTGGAGTATATGCTTAGGATAATCTACATTTTCCTTAAAAACTATTTTGAAGGATCTATGAGTAAATACTTCCTCAAGGAAAACTTTTTTATGATTATGGATTATACGGATAAACATTTCAATTTATGTTAGGTATTTTAGAATTTTGGCATTGTAATTCATAAATTAACCTAGTGTATGCCATTGTTTAGAAATGGTGCCCAATAGAAAGAATGAGAACTCCATCAATACACATGATCCAAAGAGTAAGAAGGATCATATCTTTAATGGTATTAAGCCAACATTTATAAGGGAAATAATCTCCCATGTATTCTTAGGATACGAAGAAAAAATATTATGTGTTAATAAGATAAGTAAAGAATTCATTAATTCCTATGGATTTGAATGGAAGCCAGAGAATAAAAGGTTGGTAGAGAGAAAAATGGATAAAGGTAATAGGGAAAGAAGGATTTTCCCATATGTGATTACTCTGGAAAGAATCACCTTGGTAAATTTTCTAAGGGAATTTGAGTTTGTTATAAGTGTGGGGAAAAAATGTCACCAAGTACATGATTTAAAGGGTAAAAAAAGGGTTTCAAATGTAAAATTCTTCATCTTCATGGAGTTGGTACTCTACAAGAATCAATTTCCCAGTCATCAGAGTAAACTTCAAATGATGCTACTGGATAATAATCAAGTTATGATACTACCATAGATAAAAAGGAATAATTATTTTTTATATTTTTTTATTAATTAATTATGTATTTTGAGTGTTGTATCAATGATGTACTGGTTATATTAATTATTGAAATAAATAAGGATTGTATTTTAGTACTATTTCATTGAGGATTTTTGATTATATGGTACTAAGAAAAGTTACTCTACAACAAGTTAAACTTTTTGGAAAATACATGGTTGAAGGAAAGATAAATCTTAATATGGTTCTGATAATGAGGTAGTGATTTTGTAATAAGTTATGATTGATTTGGATAAATAATATTTGACATTTTTGTCTACCTTCAAACTATTTAATGGTATGTTTATTCTATCATTGTTGGAAATTACATATTTTTGGATTTAAGGAATGTATCCAATATTATATGGTTTACAAAAGGAACAACGAAGTGCATACCTATTCAAAGAAGGTTTTATGGTAATTCAAGTTGTCACCGTGTTTTAAGAGAATACATGATCAAGGTACTCACATGTTATTATGTGGCCAAAATAGATCTTCATTATGTTATGTTGACCTTCCTTATAATTTTTTTGACTATGAGTTTGGACACAAGTATTTTGGTTAAGTCTAACGGTTGTAATGGATTAATTTGGAAATTGGATAATATAATTTATGTTTAGAACATTTCTTAAGATTATTTTTGGCTTTTTTAAATAGAAAACCCAAAGTTTGGGTGACAACTCGTCTCGTTCGGAAAGGACGCAAGACATGAAACTGCAACCAAAGGGCGACAAAGGTGCATCACCTACCACTGGCCTACATGGTGTCCAAGTTTGTATAATGTTGTTTTTTAAAATATTCTGAAAAATTAATTATAAATTCATTATTTTTAAACCTAAAATATTAGGATAAATATAATATTTTTGAATTCTATTTTCTTTTGGAGTGAAATATGATTTTGTGGTAGAAATTAGTTGAAGGATGGAACTCTACTTGTCAGGTATATATTTTTCTTTTATTCTATGAAGAAATTAATTCATAAACATTATGGGAAAATTCATAAAACAAAAAATGTGTTATCCAAAGAACTTATGTTTTGATGAACCAATAATATTATAAGTCATCATAGATTTATGGCCTTGGGCCCTCAATTTTATATTTATTGTTCACATGTTTGTTATTGATGACCTCAATCACTCCAATAAATATTTACATTTTCCCTCCATTTATGTGTCTCAAATTTCAACCAATGTTCACCAATTCAAAATCCTAATTTTTTGGTGAATTTTACATTTCCATTTACCTTTTATTAAGAATATATTTTATTAACCCTATTTCCGATGTGGGTTTTCTAAAATGGTAATTTTATTTTTAAATATTTATTTTCGAAGAAAAATTTCAAATTATGAGGACGTAATTTATTTAAGGAGTAGAGAATGAATTACATAAAAATTTCATATTACGTTATCTCTTTAAAGTAATTAAATAGCTTGAGTTGCACACAACACCGAGTTCGAAAGCAACAAGACTTACCAAACTAGCCATTAAAAAACAATTTATGAATATTATTAACTAAATTTTGAATTTTATATACTATATATAATTTAAAAATATATTTTATGTGATTTTTAGATATAATATAAGAACAAATGCAATTTTTCATATTAAATAAGTTTTTTATGAAATTCTATTTTACCACCTTTTAATAGAGAATCCTTTTTAAATAAAATATTTTACACTTTTATATATTCATTTTGACAAAATAAAATTTTTCTTTCGAATATGGACATAAAAATTTAGTTTGGATAAATTTTCGGTACTTTTCTAGTAACTTTCATATTAGATGAATATTGAAAAATACTAAATTTTAATTAAAAAACATTTTTAACTGAAATAATTGTAGTGGTAAATTATGAATTTGATTTCTTTAAAAGTATAATTAGATTATATTTTTATCATTTAATATAATTTAGTTCATTTTAGGTAATTTTACATTTAAATTGAAGAAAAACAAATGTCAATATTTTGATAGTTTTTACTTCTTAAAAACCCGCTTTCTGGTTTTGACAGTGGAAATTAATTTTAAATTAATTAATGAGAATTATATGTTTTGGATTTTTTAAAATAGATATCATTTCTAAATTTTTAATATAAAAATTATCTTTGGGTTATTTTTTTTGTTTTTTTCTATAAACATTCTATTTTTGGTGAATAGTGAAAACAATATGTTGTAGATAAAATCTGATTTTTTCAATTAAATAATTATTTTTTTATTTAATTTTATTATAAATTAAAAATAGGAAAATAATGGATATATTTTTCTGATGTAATTAATCGGATTTAATTTATAATAATATTAGATATATAAAATTTTATTAAACATTTTTATTTCTTTTGCCCTCCTTCTAGGAACATTTTCAAATGAACATAAAACAAAATTTTACCACTTTTGTGAATTGAATTTCAAAAATTAGAGAGACACAGTTGACATAAATAAGTAAAAAGTGGTTTAATATGATGAAAATAATTTTTTTAGAATAGTTATTTTTGAATTTTATTTACCACATTTAAAAATAAATAGTGTAATTATAGGTAAATATGATATTATAATTATCCTAGCACATGTTTTAATTCTATTGGATAATTGTTTTTTAGAAAAAAAAATAAACATTAGAAATAAAATATAATCCTTTTTGATCCACTTTGGTAAGATTATGACATCTTTTATTATTTTATTTAAATAAGAGTTAAAAGTGTTAAATTCAAATTTTCATAACTAAAACATTTTTTATATTGGGTTATACTAAAGATAAATTTTAATATAAATATTCATTTGGAAGATAAAAATATTAACTACATCATGGTATATTATTTATAATTTGAATACATTATATAATTAAATTTATTTATGACTCAATGATGATGTAGTAATTACCTTATTTGTGAAATATTAAAAAAATTGGTATTATAAATATCAAAATAAATGTAAATTGAAACTTTTGAATAATTACACGAATTTTATTGGTTAATATTTCATGTTGGGGTTGATTAAATTATTATTTTTTTCAATGTGATAATGTTTTTATGACTTTCAGAAAAACAAAATTCTAAATAGTGTTGAAATTGACATAAATGTGCTTTTATAACAAATACTATATTATTAAATGATATATTACTCCAAAATATATAAGTTTCGGACAAAGGACTTATATAATGATATATATATGTCAATAACTAACCACTTGAGGTTTTCATGGAATTTGATTTTATGTTTATTAACCATTTATTATAATAATACAATAATACATGGTAAACGTTAAACTATTTAACTAAGAGTTATATCTAAAAGATAATGTAAATATTACAACAACCCTGCTCTTTATTACACACTAAAACATTATTTATTATATAAAATCTTCACTTTATGCAACATGGAATTTTGAGAGGTATAGTGTCTTTAGGGATTAGGAACATTACACACCAACTTAGAACATAGAACGCATCATCTTATTGAGAACTTCTTTTACATGACCACTATTTTCCCCAGTACTTAACATTGTGTATGATAACCCGAGCACATGCATAAGAAAAGTGTGATATATAAAGCCCATAAAGTGAATAAAAATATAATAACAATAGGAATACAATACATGTTAGACAATAGGGATATCAATGGAGCACAAGAGAAACATGAACATAAAGGCATGATGATGCATGATAATTATAACATGGAATGTGGCAACAACAGTTAACATGGAATTTATCAAGATCCAAGGCTCATTTCACATGGAGTAGGAGTAGACCATCATTGAACATGAAGCACGAGTAACCCATCATTTCACTTGAATTATCATGAGTAATCACATATTGCACATGACGTATCATGATACTATACTTTACCCAATGCATTGGAGTGCTATCAGGGCACACTCTTCTTAAACATTTCATTTCTTGCATAACTGTGACACATTGATAATACAACATGGATTCAATCATCATCATTTATTAAAAAATAAATGGATGTGTAATACATATATGGATAATTATAACGAATAATTAAATGTGAATAAATTTTAATACGCTTGATATATAAATGGGCATGGTATTCACTACACAATAACATTTTCTTGAAAAATCGTAGTTCAATTTTGGCAGCATAATGGCGTGAAATAATAACTCATAAAAATGGATAATGAGAGATAAAGGGATGTATCATAATATTTACATTAAATGGAAGGTAATGTAGTAATATAGATACATGTCCCAAAAAAAGTAATGGAGTTTAGATACATAATACAAAAGAATTACTTGGATGTAAAAGAGGAGAGAGAAATCCCTCACTGTATTTTTCCAAGGTAATAGGTGTACATGGGAGGCATTAATAAGAGAGAAAGGGGTCTCACATTATCCAAAAATAAAGAGGGAAGTATGGGGGAGGTGATATGTCCTACCCCAACATTTATAATTGAAGATAAAAGGGGATAACAATATTAAAAAACATGGATAAAAAGAGAATGGTAGGACTTCCTTACTTGGCAGTGTGATCCCAAAGGCTTGGGAGAGGCTTGAGAAAGGATTCTTGGGATATTTGGGCACCTTGGGAGGATTATAAAGACTGGAAGGCAAGGGTGGGTCTAACTCCAATGGTTTTGAGTGAAGAGTATGTAGAGACCCGTAGCCTGACGTACATTGACATTACATTACATTTGCGGAATACTTAGTACATAAAAAAAACACACACACAAGGATCGTAATAGTTTAGTGTCTTTGGAAACTCGGAACGTAATCTTCTAATCGTGGTGAAAGATCTCCAATATCTACCATAAAGATCTTCCCGTTTTTTATACCTAAAACCTTTCTTTATATCCTGGGGAAAAGAAAACATAAAAGGGTGAGCTCAAATGCTCAGTAAGGGTAAACAAAAGAAATATAAATCTCATCGTATACACAAGCACATAACTTTTGGAAATCTTAACCTGCAAAAGAGTTCATAATTTCATAACATGGGATAAATCATGGAAGTGAAATGTAATCACAATAATCATAACTTAAAAACATGAAACTTTGTGGCATACACACATAATCATATAGAATCATTTCTTGTTAGTCAAGACTCATTGCCAAGACTATCTTAGTGGACAAAGTCCCTTTCTGAACCGAGTCACCCTCGTTTCAGTCCTGTTTCACTGAACCGGTATAACCTACCGTTCCAGCCCTGTCTATCTCATGAGATATAAAATCTTTACCCAATGAATTGGAGGGAGATATAGGTCCCACCCATCTCATAATGATATCATTCTTATGTGTGCCACAAAATCATAAATCATACATCATTTCATAACACATGTAACAAAAATGGAATTCTTGAAACATCATGACATCATAAAACAAATCATTTAAGGTAAATGACTTCATAAAAATAATTTCCTCAAAACATAATAAAATCAATTTAATAATAGGGATAAAAACAGAACCCTGTATTATCTTAGATGGAAAATAATTTTGATAAAACATTTGAACTCCATTCTTGAGGAAAATATCATTTCTACTTCAAAAATACTTTTCCTTTCTTAACATGACATACAATTTTAAACTAAAAGAAGTTGATTAAAAATAAACTTGAAAACTTTTAAAGGAAGATTCTTGGAAATAATGTTTTAAAAATCCATTCATTCCATATAAGTTAAAAAAACATTTTTCGTACTTTTGTCGGAAAAGTCAAAAAGTACCTCGTACGAAAAATGACAAAAGATACCTTTCATATCTTTTACAAAAGCTTACCAAAGGGTAAAATTGGATATAAAATATTGTAGAAGGATGGAAATAATATTAGATATTGAGGGAACATGGATTTGGATGATAAAATACACCCCAGTAAATACTAAAGTATAAACAATCTCGGATAAAAATGAGATTGTGATATTTCCCTTACCTTAGGTCCAATTTGCTTTGTACGTGTCCGAAGCTCCTGTATAATGGTTTAAATAATGTTATTGACTTATTCCAGAATCATACATATTGATATGATATCATATATGGTCATATTCTTAGCTTCTTGATAGTAATATTTCATTGTTACTTGTTACTCGGGTCTTTATTGCCTTTTGTTCTTATGCGTGTTTTGCCGAATACATTCTTATTCTTCTTATAAGGTTATAGATACCTTATATCCAGAATGGTATTAGTGTAACGTATATCATATTTATTCATTAAATTTATATAATTACTATGTAATGATGATCATGTAGAACAAGTCGCATCACATCGTGGAGACGGTATTCCGTACGTACGCACGAGTGATGATATCGTTCCTATGATCATGGAACTGTATTGGAGTATATATATATTATTTTAGTATCAATATTAATTTATAATAATCATAAATAGTTACTCATTACACCATTATACCCATCCTTGTAAAGTGATGGTGGAAAATAGATAACACCACGGCGTGGAGACGGTATTCCGTACGTACGCACGCGCGGTGATTTCATTTTTCCGTAGGTTGGATAGAAGGTGAATTAGGGTTGTTTCATATTTATAATAACATATCAGTATGTAAGTAATACTGATGTTATTACTTTGTCATGAAACAACTAAAGAAGAAGAAGTTGAAGAAGAAAGAAATTGAAATGATCGGTAATGGATATTACCTCTTCTTTGGAACGCTTCTTTGAATCCTTCACTTAGGGAACTAAAATTGGTCTTTGAAGAAGACCAGGACCTCTAGGATTATTCTAGGGAAGTGGATAAGGGATTTTGGCAGGGTTTGGCCGAGCTTGAGTGCTCAATTTGGTGTGAGGAGGAGGGGGAGGAGGTGCCCTTTTATAAGGGAGGAGAGGGGCACCTTAGGAATTCTTAAAAATATTAATTTATAATAAATCTAACCCCACTTAAAAACCTCCAAAAATGACTCATATTCGAATATTATATGATATAGGGTTGTAATCGCATCAACCAATCAAATTTAGACATGTTTGGATCTTATTTTAAACCTTATCATTTTGATTTATCCTTATTTAATCTATTTAAGTTTATTTGTGGTAATAAAATTCTAAATTTTAAATTATAACAAATAATTACTTATTTGTTGTGAATTTTCCATAATTGTTTACTTTATAACATTACAGACCATATAAATATAAATTTATAATTTTTAAATATTTTTGTGATTTTTAAACAATTTTATAATATGTTATTTTTGTAAAATAACAATAGTGTCAATTTTGACACTATTCATTTATTTGAATTTAAATAAAATATATACAGAAGATATGTTCAAACTAAAAGCTTTAATATATTAATAAAAGGTAATATGTATCTATAAAATTAGTGTATCACATTAAAAAGTTCATATAATATTTATTTTATTATTTTTAAAACCATTTATTTGGTTTATCTCTTAATAAAATAATTACTACATCATTTTTGTATAATTATTTAATATACTTATTTGTTGTATAAAAATTTAAAATAAAATTCTATGATTAAGATAAATATATTACCTTTCACAATAATACTTTTACTCGAATTTATCATCTTAAAATCACAATATTTAAATTGTTATATTTATTAAATTATGAAGGTGACAACTTTGGCATCATTTAAAATAAAATAATATAAGTGTCATAATCGCTTTTATAAGGCTCCAAATGGTCAAATATTCGACCATTGGATGCTTATGGTTTACATTTACATGTCCAATAAGTTTTGGTTAGGTATTTGTTCATTTTATGGTCACTATTAGTTAAAAAAACATTATTTTTGATTTTTCACTAGATAAACAATTTCTGCATCACTATTGTGTCATAATTAATGATAATTATTTAATCCCTAAAAACTATAAATAAATTTATATGATGTAGATAATTTCATTAGCTTTCTGTAGACTATTCATGTTCGAAGTTTCATGAAGTTTATCACTAAATTAAAATTAATATACTTATAAAATTTAAGAGAGTGACATGTTGTCACTTTCTTTTGTTTTAATAATAATTAAGTTATTTTCATGGACAAATGTTAATTAAATGATTCTAATCCGACCCTTAGGTGATATGGGTCGACTTTTAGTCATCCAATAGGATTTTGAAATTTGTTAGGGTAATTTTAAAATAATATATTTACCCTTAATTACCCGATTTACCTTTAACTATGGTAAATAAAATTACCGTAGTTACTATTCATAATTCCCAAAAATAAAAAGTAGCTTATTAAAATAATTTGGACCCACTGATTCCAAATATGGAATCCATTTTTTAAAATTTCATACACAGAAGTTGCAGAAATTAAATTAAAATTAATCCCGTTGTCGAATAAAAACGGGTTTTTGTTTAAAACATTGCAAAAGATTGAATTGATTTAACCTACGAATTCAAGGTACAATAAATGATAATGACATACATTATATTAAATGGTAAAAATATATTCTATTTATACTTTAAAACCATTCAATATTATAATTTAACCACACAAGATATTATGATGAAAAAAGTTGTTTTTAATTAAAATATAGCGTGTTTTTACTATTCATTAAAATGTGAAAGTTAACAGAATAATATGAAAAATTTATCCAAAGTAAATTTTTATTTTTTGATTCCAAAGAAGAATTTTATTTTGTCAAATTGAACTTATAAACATGTAAAAAAATAGATTTAAAGTGGGTGCGCCATCAAAAGGCGGCAAAACGGCATTTTTTTGAAAAATACTTATTTTACCCGAAAAATTTATTTTGTTCTTATACCATGTTCTAGAAATGTGTAAGATGAATAAAAATTTTATAAAATTCAAAATTTAGTTAATACTATTCATAACGGCTAGTTCATGACAATATTATAATAATATAACATTGTTTATTAAAACCCGGTATTGTGTACAACACACGCTATCGAGGAAGGTCGCGATTGCGTGTAATGCAAGCCAAGTCAGGGTTGCGTGTTGTGAAAGAATCCTTCATTGTTTCGTATAATAGAATCCAACCATATTTCATTTATACATTTAATATATATATATATATACTCAATGTTGCGTAGAATAACTATTATCAAAATTGTGTGTAACACGGTCCAAGAATTGTGTTGCGTATACTGCAAGCTAATACGGTGTTGCATATAGCGCAAGGTAATCTTGGTGTAGAATACAACATAAGACATTAATGAAATTAAAATAATATTTTTCATAAAATCTCGGGGTGTTACATTCTACCCCCCTTAAAATGAATTTCTCCCTCGAAATTCGTCGGGGTTATAAATGGTTTACTATTTGAAAGTTTCTTTGATAGAAACCCACATCGTAAAAAGGAATACCCAAACTTATCTTTAAAAAACAAAAGTATGAAACGTAATGGTTACCCAAATAAACTAATCTCTGGGTTTCCACATAGGTGAAAATATGGATATGGAAGAGAAATCAAACCATCATGTTCTGATGGAGAGTGGTAGAGAACATGGCTATGGAAAAGCTAGCAATCACAAAGCAATAAATTTGTGATGATCTAGGGTACCATCTGATTCATCGGATATAAGGGCACTAGGACAACATTTTTGGTTTTCAAGATCGTTTCCCTAAAGTTGAATATTTTAATTACAATAAATACTTACTTTATTTTGGTACAATCTCACTGTTGTTCGTGCCTTGAACAATTTCCACTTCATCTCTTAAATAAATGAAGTTGAATTTGTTATTCGTGAAGTGTTAGCAGATCATGTGATAGAATGACAGGTCATTCCATCTGTCTCAAACAAAAGGTTAGCAAAAATTATATACATAAGTCGATCTATAGTGAGATTAATCATATATGGTTCCTAAAATGAACTTATACTTCACATATCATACTGCTTAATATAATAAAACTAGTTTTCTACTAAACAGGGACTTCCTGTAGGTCAGTGGTAGGCGATAAAGGCCAGTCGCACTTCGGTTGTGGGTTCGATTCCCACAGCCTTGTCCGAAGCGATGGGCTGTCGCCCGTCCTGCAGGTTGTCCTTTTTCTAAAACTACATTACTATAACATCACATAAATAATATCAAAAAAAGTTCTATACTTAAACAATACTAACTTATGGTTAACATAATCCATTACAATATTTAGGCTTATCTAAAATACTTCGGTCCAAGCTCATAGTATAAATAAAATGATTACTTGAAATGTCGCCAACCAAGCATGTGAATACCATCATTTATCCCCCATATATCTTGTTGGTCACATTCCAATCATGTGAATACTTTAATGATGTATTCTCTTGAAAAATATGAATACCCATTAAACCTTAGTGAAAACATGAATGCTGTCAAAAGTTAACTCTTTCCCCATACCAAAATCCAAAAATTCTATATACTCAAACCATGATATAACCTTCTCCTTATATCAGTCATGAGCTCATGAATACTATCAAACATTTTATTTTCTCCTTATCCCTTCATTATGCGCATATCATCTACATTCCAAAAATATCTGAATAACCTTTCATGGATACTGGTAACATTAAGCAGACAACAATGTAACAATCCTTACATGTCTCTTTATTCCATAGTGCCATGAGATTACTTATACAACATTACACATGATAAACATGTAATCATTCCACTACATTCTTAAACCATTGACCGAGCTTCAACAATTCTTTCATCTCACATATCATTTGTAGTCTCTTCATCATCATCCACATAAATACTTCCCATACGACCATACTGATTATCTTCATGAGACTTTCCCTTAGGGAATTGGTTTGCATAATGCCCGTACATTCCACATTTAAAACATTTAACCATTGTTGATGTCGTAGCAATACCATTATCCTCATCCATGTTGTTAACTGAACCTTTTCCTTTGCATTTACTTTCTTTGTGTCCTTCTTTTCCACACCCAAAGCATCTTCCAGTTCCTTTGAAACATTCTCTTTGATGCCTCTTCCCACATGATTTACATAGGGGAAATTGAACTTTCTTTCCTCTATGATCATCATGAAACTCCATCTTTCTCTTATTAGCCGAGTCAGGAAACTTACCAAATTTTACTTTATTGATCATATTATGAGATTGCTGATTCGGCATAATAATGATGTTTGGACTTCCAAATCCCATTTCATTATGAAGAATATCATTCCATTGTCCATCATATCCTCCATTATCATGAATCATCTTGTTTCCAGCCATTTTCTAAAACCCAAAAGAATAGTGTGAGAGGAAAAAATCATAATAAAGGGGGAGTAACTTCAATATCTAACATCTTAGGATTAATTCTATGATCCTTAGCGTAATTCTAGTACTATAACCTATACACATACTTAACCTTAGAGACATCCCTAGACATACCTTAGAAATATCTCTAGGGATCTCACTAATGTTCTCGCATCCTAGTTTCCAAATGTTGACTAAACCTTTCCTCTGATACCAACTGTAGAGACCCGTAGCCTGACGTACATTGACATTACATTACATTTGCGGAATACTTAGTACATAACAAAAACACACACACAAGGATCGTAATAGTTTAGTTTCTTTGGAAACTCGGAACGTAATCTTCTAATCGTGGTGAAAGATCTCCAATATCTCCCATAAATAACTTCCCTTTTAATTACCTAAAACCTTTCTTTATATACTGGGGAAAAGAAAACATAAAAGGGTGAGCTCAAATGCTCAGTAAGGGTAAACAAAAGAAATATAAATCTCATCGTATACACAAGCACATAACTTTTGGAAATCTTAACCTGCAAAAGAGATCATAATTTCATAACATGGGATAAATCATGGAAGTGAAATGTAATCACAATAATCATAACTTAAAAACATGAAACATTGTGGCATACACACATAATCATAGAGAATCATTTCTTGTTAGTCAATACTCATTGCCAAGACTATCTTAGTGGACAAAGTCCCTTTCTGAACCGAGTCACCCTCGTTTCAGTCCTATTTCACTGAACCGGTATAACCTACCGTTCCAGCCCTATCTATCTCATGAGATATAAAATCGTTACCCAATGAATTGGAGGGAGATATAGGTCCCACCCATCTCATAATGATACCATTCTTATGTGTGCCACAAAATCATAAATCATACATCATTTCATAACACATGTAACAAAAATGGAATTCTTGAAACATCATGACATCATAAAACAAATCATTTAAGGTAAATGACTTCATAAAAATAATTTCCTCAAAACATAATCAAATCAATTTAATAATAGGGATAAAAACAGAACCCTGTATTATCTTAGATGGAAAATAATTTTGATAAAACATTTGAACTCCATTCTTGAGGAAAATATCATTTCTACTTCAAAAATACTTTTCCTTTCTTAACATGACATAAAATTTTAAACTAAAATAAGTTGATTAAAAATAAACTTGAAAACTTGTAAAGGAAGCTTCTTGGAAATAATGTTTTAAAAATCCATTCATTCCATATATGTTAAAAAAACATTCTTCGTACTTTTGTCGGAAAAGTCAAAAAGTACCTCGTACGAAAAATGACAAAAGATTCCTTTCATATATTTTACAAAAACTTACCGAAGGGTAAAATTGGATATAAAATATTGTAGAAGGATGGAAATAATATTACATATTGAGGGAACATGGATTTGGATGATAAAATACATCCCAGTAAATACTAAAGTATAAACAATCTCGGATAAAAATGAGATTGTGATATTTCCCTTACCTTAGGTCCAATTTGCTTTGTACATGTCCGAAGCTCCTGTATAATGGTTTAAATAATGTTATTGACTTATTCCAGAATCATACATATTGATATGATATCATATATGGTCATATTCTTAGCTTCTTGATAGTAATATTTCATTGTTACTTGTTACTCGGGTCTTTATTGCCTTTTGTTCTTATGCGTGTTTTGCCGAATACATTCTTATTCTTCTTTTAAGGTTATAGATACCTTATATCCAGAATGGTATTAGTGTAACATATATCATATTTATTCATTCAATTTATATAATTACTATGTAATGATGATCATGTAGAACAAGTCGCATCACATCGTGGAGACGGTATTCCGTACGTACGCACGAGTGATGATATCGTTCCTATGATCGTGGAACTGTATTGGAGTATATATATATTATTTCAGTATCAATATTACTTTATAATAATCATAAATAGTTACTCATTACACCATTATACCCATCCTTGTAAAGTGATGGTGGAAAATAGATTACACCACGGCGTGGAGACGGTATTCCGTACGTACGCACGCGCGGTGATTTCATTTTTCCGTAGGTTGGATAGAAGGTGAATTAGAGTTGTTTCATATTTATAATAACATATCAGTATGTAAGTAATACTGATGTTATTACTTTGTCATGAAACAACTAAAGAAGAATAAGTTGAAGAAGAAAGAAATTGAAAAGATCGGTAATGGATATTACCTCTTATTTGGAACGCTTCTTTGAATCTTTCACTTAGGGAACTAAGATTGGTCTTTGAAGAAGACCAGGACCTCTAGGATTATTCTAGGGAAGTGGAGAAGGGATTTTGGCAGGGGTTGGCCGAGCTTGAGTGCTCAATTTGGTGTGAGGAGGAGGGGGAGGAGGTGCCCTTTTATAAGGGAGGAGAGGGGCACCTTAGGAATTCTTAAAAATATTAATTTATAATAAATCTATCCCCACTTAAAAACCTCCAAAAATGACTCATATTCGAAGATTAGATGAGATAGGGTTGTAATCTCATCAAACAATCAAATTTTGACATGTTTGGATCTTATTTTAAACCTTATCATTTTGATTTATCCTTATTTAATCTATTTAAGTTTATTTGTGGTAATAAAATTCTAAATTTTAAATTATAACAAATAATTACTTATTTGTTGTGAATTTTCCATAATTGTTTACTTTATAACATTACAGACCATATAAATATAAATTTATAATTTTTAAATATTTTTGTGATTTTTAAACAATTTTATAATATGTTATTTTTGTAAAATAACAATAGTGTCAATTTTGACACTATTCATTTATTTGAATTTAAATAAAATATATACAGAAGATATGTTCGAACTAAAAGCTTTAATATATTAATAAAAGGTCATATGTATCTATAAAATTAGTGTATCACATTAAATAGTTCATATAATATTTATTTTATTATTTTTAAAACCATTTATTTGGTTTATCTCTTAATAAAATAATTACTACATCATTTTTCTATAATTATTTAATATACTTATTTGTTGTATAAAAATTTAAAATAAAATTCTATGATGAAGATAAATATATTACCTTTCACAATAATACTTTTACTCGAATTTATCATCTTAAAATCACAATATTTAAATTGTTATATTTATTAAATTATGAAGGTGACAACTTTGGCATCATTTAAAATAAAATAATATAAGTGTCATAATCGCTTATATAAGGCTCCAAATGGTCAAATATTCGACCATTGGATGATTATGGTTTACATTTACATGTCCAATAAGTTTTGGTTAGGTATTTGTGCATTTTATGGTCACTATTAGTTTAAAAAAAACATTATTCTTGATTTTTCACTAGATAAACAATTTCTGCATCACTATTGTGTCATAATTAATGATAATTATTTAATCCCTAAAAATTATAAATAAATTTATATGATGTAGATAATTTCATTAGATTTCTGTAGACTATTCATTTTCGATGTTTCATGAAGTTTATCACTAAATTAAAATTAATATACTTATAAAATTTAAGAGAGTGACATGTTGTCACTTTCTTTGGTTTTAATAATAATTAAGTTATTTTCATGGAAAAATGTTAATTAAATGATTCTAATCCGACCCTTAGGTGATATGGGTCGACATTTAGTCATCCAATAGGATTTTTACATTTGTTAGGGTAATTTTAAAATATTATATTTACCCTTAATTACCCGATTTACCTTTAACTATGGTAAATAAAATTTACCGTAGTTACTATTCATAATTCCCAAAAATAAAAAGTAGCTTATTAACATACTTTGGACCCACTGATTCCAAATATGGAATCCATTTTTTAAAATTCCATACACAGAAGTTGCAGAAATTAAATTAAAATTAATCCCGTTGTCGAATAAAAACGGGTTTTTGTTTAAAACATTGCAAAAGATTGAATTGATTTAACCTACGAATTCAAGGTAAATTCAATGCTAATGACATACATTATATTAAATGGTAAAAATATATTCTATTTATACTTTAAAACCATTCAATATTATAATTTAACCACATAAGATATTACGATGAAAAAAGATGTTTTTAATTAAAATATAGCGTGTTTTTACTATTCATTAAAATGTGAAAGTTACCAGAATAATATGAAAAATTTATCCAAAGTAAATTTTTATTTCTTGATTCCAAAGAAGAATTTTATTTTGTCAAATTGAACTTATAAACATGTCAAAAAATAGATTTAAAGTGGGTGCGCCATCAAAAGGCGGCAAAACTGCATTTTTTTGAAAAATACTTATTTTAAACGAAAAATTTATTTTGTTCTTATACCGTGTTCTAGAAATGTGTAAGATGAATAATAATGTTATAAAATTCAAAATTTAGTTAATATTATTCATAACGGCTAGTTCATGACAATATTATAATAATATAACATTGTTTATTAAAACCCGGTATTGTGTACAACACACGCTATCGAGGAAGGTCGCGATTGCGTGTAATGCAAGCCAAGTCTGGGTTGCGTGTTGTGAAAGAATCCTTCATTGTTTAGTATAACAGAATCCAACCATATTTCATTTATACATTTAATATATATATATATATATATATATACTCAATGTTGCGTAGAATAACTATTATCAAAATTGTGTGTAACACGGTCCAAGAATAGTGTTGCGTATACTACAAGCTAATACGGTGTTGCGTATAGCGCAAGGCAATCTTGGTGTAGAATACAACATAATACATTAATGAAATTAAAATAATATTTTTCATAAAATCTCGGGGTGTTACAGAGTAAGTGGGAGCTTGGGCTGGTTTTTATATGAAAGGATAGAAAATTATTTATTTTTTAGGTTTGGGACACGTCACATTAAACTAATAAAAACCACAATCTAGCCCATGGTTTTTTCACATGGGTTTTTCCAAAGGGGAGTGAAAAACATTATTCTATAAGTCCAATGGCCGAACTTCTTAAAATAATATGGTTTCTTAAATGAAGGTGAGTCACACTCTCAAGGAAAATAATTTAAAAAGTAAAAATGTTTTATAAGCCTTGAAGGGTCAACTAAATCATTGTAACATAAATCAAACAAACATAAAATCAAATTATTTTAATGGTAAAACATATATTGGCTGAACATTATGTTTATATTATTTTATTACATCACCATTGGGTTACTATGATGTCATAAAACACATTATTTATTTAAATGGTTTTTAATTTTTACACAAAAATTCGACTGTCTCTGCAAATTATAAAAAATTCACCATTGGATAATTTTGACATCATGATTCCTAAAATGATATTCATTTTATTTAAATAATTTTATAAATATGTGAGTTTTTAATTTTAAAATAAAAAATGATATTTTCCAAAAATTCATGGGTTTTGGCAAAAACAAATTTCAAACCATAATAAAAATTACAATTTCATTCATAAATTTATATGATAATTTAAATTTAATAAAAAGTAATTTAATATTAATAATAATATTTTATTAAAATATTATTTTATTCAAAAATCAATTAATTCATCAAAATATATTTCTTTGTTGAATATTAACTAAAAATACTATTTGTGTTTTAAAAACTATTTACAAAGTAACAATAATAAAATGAATGCACATTCTTTATACAAAAATTATGTAAATAGTCATAGTGATAGATTTTTTTTGCATAACCCCTTATAACACGCACATAAGACTGAAAGGTATGGTGTGCGATGGTGATAGACTCTTGGGGTGGCTAAGATAATATCTCGTGGGTAGTAATCTCTATTAACTTCTACCTCACCACAATATACAGTTCTTCTCAATATTAACATTTTCAAGCTCAGCATAGGCTTGGTCAAGAGATAAAACCAATGACGCCACCTCCTTTCCTTGATCTGACAAATGGGATTCATACGGGGAAAGTCTACTGGATGAGGTCATTACTTCCTTTGTCAGAGTAAATTGGATTTTATAAAGCCCTATATTTATACTAGTCATGAGATCACTGATCAAGAACTATATTAGAAACATCACAATTCATAATGGTATTTTAAATTTCAAACCATAGAACCAAATAAGTGCATACATTTATAAAACCATAACATTACATTTAAATAGACCATTAGAAATTTTCACTAATAAATTTTGGGGTCCTTATATTCTTCCCCCCTTAAGAAATTTCACCCTCGAAATTTCCTTTTCCCACTATAAAACAAATGTGGGTAAGTTTACTTCATCACTTCATCTAATAACCTCATCGCTTCTTCAAACATGTGGGTTTTCCACAATACCTTGATGAGGGGAATCATCTTATTTTGTATAAATTTTTCTCTATGATCTCAGATCTTCAATGGTTGCTCCTCATAAGAAAGGTCATCCTCTAACTGTACTACCTCTGAAGAGAGTACGTGTGAAGGGTCTGGTATGTACTTACTTAAGAGGGATGCATGAAATACATCATTCACTTTGGCCATAGTTAGTGGAAGTGCTTGTTTATAGGCCACATCCCTGACACGATCAAGAATCTCGAAGGGGCCAATGTACCAAGGAATTATCTTCCCTTTATTTCCAAAATTCATGGACTTCATAGATGGAAATATGCGTAGAAATAACATATATCCAACCTTACACTCAAGGTATCATCGATGGTTATATGCTTAACTATTCTGTCGACTCGGGGATACCTTGATAAGCTGCGGAATGGTTTTCACCTTCTCCACCATTTCATTGACCATTTATTGTCCTAGAAGCTTATGCTCACCAACTTCATCCCAACATACTGGTGTTCTACACCTCTTCCCATACATGGCTTCATAAGGTGCCATTAAGATGCTCGAGTGAAAACTGTTATTGTAGGAGAATTCAACCAGTGGAACATGTTGATCCCATCCTCCTTTGATGTCCATTGATCTCACTCTCAACATGTCCTTATGTTTTGGGATATCCCGCTTGGATTGGCCATCAGTTTGAGGATGATATGCTTTAATGATGTTAAAATCAGTATCCAGAGCATGTTGAAGACTCTTCCAAAACATAGATGATAATATTGTATCTCGATTGGATACAGTTGATAGTGGTACCCCATGAAGCCTTGCCACATCTTGGATATATATCTGTGCTATTTGATCCAATGATAAATCCAATTGAATTGAAATAAAGTGTGCAAAATTTTTAAGACGATCCACAACATCCCAGATTTTATTGTTACCATTGGATGTCTTCGAAAGTCCGGTGACAAAGTCTATAGTGATATTCTCCCATTTTCATGCTGGTATGGGATGTGGTTGCATCACCCCCTTAGACTTTTGACTTTCTGACTTCACTTGTTGAAACACTAGGAACATTGATTAATATGTAGTGATCTCCTTCTTCATATTGTCCCATAAATAGTGCTATCGGATATCTCGATACATATTTGTGTTCCCTAGGTGAATAGAGAAATTTAAACTTTCTGCATCATCCAAATTTTCCTTCTTTAGCTCTAGACTTAATGGAACACATAGTATTTTACCAAATCTCACAATTCCAACTCCATTAACATTGAACTCAGAGTATTTCCCTTTTTTAATATCTTCCACATTCTTCTAAATTCCCACATCATTCTTTTTAGCATCCTTTAACCTTTCTAAAAGAGACGGTTGAACAATCATTTGTGAAAAGATTTATGATGTTCCCTTATTTATGACTCCCATGTCCATCTTCTTCAAGTCTAAGAAGATTATGTCCTTATCAATTCTCATCAATGATAGAAATACTGGGTTCTATATATATAGATCATCCTCCACCTTGTTTAGTGTCCACAAATTTTTAAAGGGAAGATTAGCACAGCCAACTCCAGATCATGTGTTGGATAATTATGACAATGAAAATTCAATTTCCATGAAGCATAGGCAATGAAATTGTCATTTTGCATCAACCCACATCCTATGCCCCTCTTCTAAATATCACTGAATACCACAAAATTTTCTCAACTTGTGGGTAATATGACCACAGGCTCAGTGATAAGCCTCCTTTTTTACTCCTTGAAGCTTTCTTCGCATTCATCACCCCAAGCACTCTTTACACCCTTCCATGTTAGCTTGGTATGATGGTTGGAAAATCATGAGAAATTTCTCAAAAATCGTTGATAATATCTTTCTAATGTAACATCCCAGGTAAATAAAGAATAAAATATTTTCATTTTTATTAATATATATGAATTAAATATTAATTTTACTTTAAAGGGGTTGATGTGTTCGATAGCGTACCTGATACGCAACAAAGAGTTTCTTTGAAATCTTACGTTGCACACTAGTAATAAAATAATATTATTTTAAATGGTAGTTAACACGAAGCCATTTTATTGGCGGGAATGAATGGAAATAACTAAAATATGATTATATATGTTTGTTAAATGTTTTTACATTTATCCAATAAAAGATAAAGGATTAAAATACAAAAAGAATTCAATTTTAGGCATATATACTCTAATTTTCACTAAAGGTCCACTTATCGCCTTTTGATGGCGAACCGTCATTAAATATAGTTTTGGTAACTCTTATACATTATATTGGACCAAATAAAATTCTACTTTTAGAATAGGGACATCAAAATTTACTTTGTGTTCATTTTTGGTATTTTTCGGATAAAGTTCATTTTTTAATGAATAGTGAGAAATGTTGTATTTTAATTCAAAACCACTTTTTAGTATAATTTATTTATATGATTAGATTATATTTTGAATTGGTTTTAAAGTCCAATTATAATATATTTTTACCATTTCATCCGATAGTGGTCATTGGAATCAATTTCACTTTGAAATTGGACTTAAACTAGTGTCAATCTTTTGATGCTTATTGTTTCATAAAAACATGCTATTTTCTCTAACAGCGGGAATTAATTATTAAATTTATTAATGTAACATATATTTTTTAATTTTGTAATATATACATCATTTCTGAATTCAGAATATCAAATATAGCTTAGGGTGAAGTTTTGGTATTTTTCTAAAAAACTTCAATTTTTGATTAATAGTGAAACCACTAAGTGGTACTTAAAAAAATGATTTTTCATTAAAATGAAATTTTACCACCTCTGTGTTTTGAATTTCAAAAATCCGACATACATGGTTGTCATTAAGATGTAAAATGTGGTTCAATGGGATTAAAATAATTTTTTGGTGAATAGTAACTGTTACGTTTTTAATTGCGATTAGAGGTAATTAGTGTAGTTTAAGGTAAAAATAATGTTTTAATAATATTAAATGACCTAGAAACATGTCCTACCCTTATTCGATGTGTCATGGGCGACCCAGAAAACCCATGGGTCGATTTTTGGGACCCCATGGAGCCACTTGGGTAAGATAAAGACATTAATGGCTTTTATTTAATGTTAAAGTAAAAAATGTCACAAACATGAGTTATTTTACTAAAACAATTTTTAAATGGGGTTATACAAGTCATATTTTTGACTATAAATATTAATTATGAAGATAAAAAGATTTAATACATCATGATATTTTTTTAATAATTTTTAAACACTAAATAAATTAAATTATTTATGACACCATGATGATGCAGTGATTACCTCATTATTTAATGATTTAAATAAAATGAAAATATAATGTAAAATCTAAGACCTAAAAATGTGAAAAACAAATTGGATGGGTGGATTTTGAACCCTTATCACCTTATCCTCTAAATTTATAATTGTGGGACCTTTTTTATCTGAAAATCATTTTTTAACAAAGTATCTTTTCTTAACTTTCCAAGAGTGCCCCTCCTCTCCTCTTATAAAAGGCCCCCAACTCTACCACCTTACCCACACTTTCAATGCCTTTGGCTCAGCCAAACCCTGCCCATTTTGTCTCTCCAAATCCCTATCTTAGTCCATGAAGCCTCACTTTGGACAGAAGTCGTCCCAAGGAATCCTTTGAGCTCAAATAAAAAAGAGTTACCCGTTTTAAAGGTAGTGTTTTCTCTTGTGTTCTTTTGTTTTATTTTGCTTCTTCAACCCTCTAAACTCTTTTTATTCATTTATTTTGTAACAAATCCAATATATTCAATATACTATGATGTTTTTATAAGAATAATTTGAGCTAAACTTACACAAACCTTCATCTAATGGTTAAAGAACACATTGTTTCTATGGATGGTGAATTTCTGCCTCACGAAACGATGATTGTTCAATATTCTTCTAACACCTTCAACGGTGGCCATTAAGATGTGACTATATTTATATATGATATATTATATGTTTATGATTTCCTTAAGCTTCTTTATTTTTTATTTATGGAATACCTTTATGGCTTCCATTATGGGTGTACACGATATCTTCATTTTAGAAAGTGCGGACTACCGCCCCCTCAAAGTGATTTGATTCGTTAATACCATATGTGGTACGTATAAAGGATAGATTTAATGATATTATATATGATACCATACTGTAATTATAATACTATTATCTATCATTATGTTTTAATTCCATTAAATTATGAGATAAAAATTAATGTAGCGTTCATGCGTACGTACGGCTTACCGTCTCCATGAATGGTGCATTTCATTTCTTATCCCCAAATGTAATGTAATATTATAAGTACATATCTATAATGGATTTATATGATTTATGTTACATCTAAATGATGAATATAATTCTGGAATTAAAATATACATATCTCTCATTTCGTTTTAATTCCATTCATATGACATAGAAATGAAAATAGCGTTCATGCGTACGTATGTCGTACCGTCTCCATGAACGGTGCATTTCATTTCTTACCTCTAAACGTTATATAATATTACAAATGAATGTATATACTGGATATATATGATATATATGATTTATACATCACTAGTATAACTCTGGATATAATGGATACATGAACAACCTGTAATTATAAAAAGCATATTTTTTACTCAAGTACCAATGATCATTAAAATGACTGTTATTAACATAAATAATTACATAGTGTTCATGACATGGTAATAAGTGATATAAAAAGAATAATGAACTTGAAAAAGGTTCATAAGAAAGTAGAAATTAACTCAAGTTTATTATTCAGGACATTAAAGAACGATCGAGTCATGTCGGACCCGAGGTATGGGACTTCATCTCAATCTCCATTCATTGAGGCATATTTTGTTTTATACACAACCTACTTTTATACGGTGTATAAACCCCTATGACTTTTATTTTTACTCAAAAGGAATATTTTTATATGAAGAGTTTACTAAATGACAAAAGGGAATTTTTTGTTTTTGTCATACTATGCGGCGACAATGACTTCTCCGTCGTTGTGACCATTATTTTAGATTCATCTTCTTCTATAAGCTATATGTTTTTTTAAATGAAAAATAAATACAATGTTTTACTTTTATTTTATTTTGGTATTGAAAATTGTTTTCATAATATTTCTATTATATCAATGTGTTGTATTGATATCTTGTGGTTGAAATGTGGAAATGTTATGTTTCCTTTATGTATGTTTTATGTGATACGATTATGTTATGGTTCTTGGGCATTATTATGAAGATGGGTGGTTCCGTGATAAACTAAGGGCGGGTGAGCTCGATATATCTCTCCAGTGCATTGTGTAATGCGAAGGGGTTAAACGTTGAGGTTTCTCTGAAGAGATTTAGGAAAGATATTGTGATGGGTATTCCAAACGTAACCAATAGGGTTACTCCCTACGTAAGAATGTTATGAATGCCTCAAATTACCTTTATGTCTTGTGATTTCTATGACTTATTCATGATTTGATGAGGTATGTTAAAGTGCTTATGTTTTATGGGTAAAGTATGATTTCATTCTTATGTATATATGTACTCATGTTTCCTTTCCATATTTTTATATCCCTTACTGAGCTTTTTATGCTCATCCCAAGTTTTTTTAAAATGTTTTACACTAGTCAAGGGAAAGGTATATGATATGATGATATTGTCAAGTAAGTGTCAAGATAGAATCCAAGTTTTATTTTAAATATGTTTCCGTATATGTGAAAAATGAATACTATCTTTTATGTAACCACTTTGTTTAAATTTGGAATGTAATGCATGTTTTTTGATCTAATTCTCTAAAACTCTAAAACTGAAAAGATCCTCAACATGTATTTTTGAAATAACTCAAGTATAAGTAATGTTTAAGGCCGGGGCCTTATATATGTTATCAGAGGTCGGTTTAGATATCTTTAGGAGTTAGAATTCTATTAAATGATTATCCAAAAATATTTTTTTTATGGTCATATTGAAATGATATAGCATTTGAAGGGTACCATGTTGCTTCATCCAATACATGTTTGTTAAGAATGGTTTTTCGTAGAGGAAATAGAGTAGATTTTCTAGGAAGGAATACTGAGGGAAATGACCTTCCAAATCAGAAACTTGAGATGTTCAGAGTCAGAATTGAACGGTTTGTTGCAGTGATGGCTCAGTTGATTCAGGTGATAAATGGTGGTTGTGTTTATTGATGATATTTTGGTGTTTTCTAAAATTAAATAGGAGCATGAAAGACATTTAAGGGTTATTTTGAAAACCTTAAAAGAAAAGAAATTGTATGGGAAATTCAGAAAGTGTGTGTTTTGGTTGAAAAAAATTTCTTTTCTTGGTCACATTGTTTCTAAAGATGGGATAACTATTGATCCTCCAAAAAACAAAGGTTGTTGAAGAATGGCCAATACCCACAAATGTAACTGAGATTCATAGTTACCTTGGTTTGACAGGCTATTACTGATGGTTTGTTAGAAATTCTTCACGGTTATCTAGTCCAATGACTAAGCTAACTCGAAAGGGTGTTAAGTTTATCTGGACAAAAGAATGTAATGATTGTTTTGAGGAATTGAAACGAAGATTGGTGAATGCTCCAGTTTTGGCACTACCTTCCAAGAATGGTGAGTTTGTTATCTACAGTGATTCTTCATTGAAAGGACTTGGTTGTGTTCTAATGAAGAATGATCAGGTAATTGCTTATGCTTCACGACAGTTGAAAACTCATGAGGTAAATTACCCTACACATGATTTGGAATTATCTGCTGTTGTTTTTGCTTTAAAATTTTGGAGGCAACATTTGTATGGAGTAAAGTGTGAAATATATACTGATCACAAATGTTTAAAGTATATATTCACTTAGAAAGAATTGAACATGATACATAGTAGATGGCTGGAATTAATCATGTATTATGATTGTACAATTCATTACCATTCGGGAAAGGAAAATAAAGTGGTTGATGCTTTGAGTAGAAAAAGTAATGCTTCATTAACAATTTTGTGTTTGGAACGTGATCCTTTGGATAAGTATTTGATAAACTTGGGCATAGAAGTTGTTGGTGAAGGATTTCCTTCTATTTTGTTTCCGGTATCAGTGAAATCTTCTCTATCAAACAGAATTAAGCAAGCACAGAATCAAGACAGTGAGTTGGAGAAAAAGGTAGAGCTGGTTTAGAGGGGTAAGTTTCCTAAATAAAACATTGATAATGATTGTGTTTTGAGATTTGGGAAGAGATTGTGTTTGCCTTGTGATTCACAGTTTAAGAGAGAGTTGTTATGTGAAGCTCATAGTTCTCTGTTTTCAGTTCATCCTGGTAGTACTAAGATGTACATAGATCTGCGGGAATATTACTAGTGGGATGGAATAAAAAGGGATATTGCTGATTTTACTGTGAAGTGTTTGACTTGTCAACAGGTTAAAGCAGAGCGGCAGTTACCGAAAGGGATGCTTCAGCCTTTTCAAGTGCCAGAGTGGAAATGGGAGAATATATCCATGGACTTCGTTGTGGGATTACCGAAGACATCTCGACGTAATAATGCAATCTGGGTTATTGTTGATCGATTGACTAAATCTGCTCATTTCCTTCCTATTCGAGATACTTTGCCTCTAGATCAACTTGCTCGGTTGTATCTTAAAGAGATAGTCAGGTTTCATGGAGTTACCCTCTCCATTGTATCTGATCGTGATCCCAGGGTTACTTATACCTTTTGGAAAGGCCTTCAGAAGTCATTGGGTACTGAATTAAATTTTAGTACAGATTTTCATCCGCAATTAGATGGGCAGTCAGAACGAAAAATTCAGACCTTGGAGGATATGCTACGAGCTTGTTCGATGGATTTTCAGGGAAGTTGGGACCAAAATCATTCTTTGGTTGAGTTTTCTTATAATAAAAATTTTCATTCCAGTACACAGATGGCTCCATTTGAGGCATTATATGGGAAGTGGTGTCGAACTCCAGCTTTTTGGGATGAAGTAGGTAAAAGGAAGCTGATGGGACCAGAATTGGTAGAAGAGATGGCAGAAAAAGTTCAGTTGATTTAGAAACATATGAGAACAGCTCAGAGCAGGCAGAAGAGTTATGCAGATAACCGGAGGAAGGATCTATCTTTCAAGGTAGGTGATCATGTTTTTCTCAAAGTTTCACCATGGAAAATTGTGATGCGGTTTGGTAAGAAAGGAAAGCTTAGTCCAAGGTTCATTGGACCATAGGAAATTCTGGAGGGAGTTGGATCAGTTGCATACCGAGTGTCTTTACCTCCAAGTTTATCTCAGGTACACAATTTTTTTCATGTTTCGATGTTGAGAATGTATATGCCAGATCCATCTCAGGTTTTGAGCCCAGAGGTAGTTCAGTTGGAAGATAATCTATCTTATGAAGAACAACCAGTCCAGATACTTGACCGTAGAGAGAAAGTGTTGCGGAATAATGTAATTCACCAGGTAATGGTTTAATGGAAAAACCATATGGTTGAAGAGGCAACATGGGAATCTGAAAATGCTATGAGGGATAAATACCCCCACTTATTTTGATAAGTGAATAAAATTGCGAGGACACAATTCCCAAAAGGGGGGAAGGATGTAACATCCCAGGTAAATAAATAATAAAGTATTTTCATTTTTATTAATATTTATGAATTAAATATTAATTTTACTTTAAAGGGGTTGATGTGTTCGATAGCGTACCCAATACGCAACAAAGAGTTTCTTTGAAATCTTATGTTGCACACTAGTAATAAAATAATATTATTTTAAATGGTAGTTAACACGAAGCCATTGTATTGGCGGGAATAAATTGAAATAACTAAAATATGATTATATATGTTTGTTAAATGTTTTTACATTTATCCAATAAAATATAAAGGCTTAAAATAAGAAAAGAATTCAATTTTAGGCATATATACTCTAATTTTCAATAAAGGTCCACTTATCGCTGTTTGATGGAGGACCATCATTAAATATAGTTTTGGTAACTCTTCTACATTATATTGGACCAAATAAAATTCTTCTTTAGAATAGGGAAATAAAAATTTACTTTGTGTGAATTTTTAGTATTTTTCTGATTAAGTTCATTTTTTTAATGAATAGTGAAAAATGATGTATTTTAATTCAAAACCTCTTTTTAATCTAATTTATTTATATGATTAGATTTTATTTTGAATTGTTTTTAAAGTGCAATTAGAATATATTTTTACCATTAAATCCAATAGTGGTTGTTGGAATCAATTTCACTTTGAAACTGGACTTAAACTAGTGTCAATCTTTTAATACTTATTGTTTCATAAAAACATGCTATTTGCTCTGACAGCGGGAATTAATTATTAAATTTATTAATGTAACTTATATGTTTTGAATTTTCTAAAATAGAAATCATTTTTGAATTCGGAATATCAAATATAGCTTAGGGTGAAGTTTTGCTATTTTTCTGAAAAACTTCAATTTTTGATGAATAGTGAAACCACTAAGTGGTACTTAAAAAAACTGATTTTTCGTTTAAATAAAATTATACCACCTATGTGTTTTGAATTTAAAAAATCCGACATACATGGTTGTCATTAAAAAGTAAAATGTGGTTCAATGGGATTAAAATAATTTTTTTTGTAAATAGTAACTTTTAAGTTTTTAATCGCGATTAGAGGTAATTAGTGTAGTTTAAGGTAAAAATAATGTTTTAATAATATTAAATGACCTAGACACATGTCCTGCCCTTATTTTATGTGTCATGTCCTACCAAGAGAACCCATGGGTCGATTTTTGGGACCCCATGGATCCACTTGGGTAAGATAAAGACATTAATGCCTTTTATTTAATGTTAAAGTAAAAATGTCACAAACATGAGTTGTTTTACTAAAACAATTTTTAAATGGGTTATAGAAGTAATATTTTTTAATATAAATATTCATTATAAAGATAAAAAGATTTAATACATCATGATATTTGTTTTATAATTTTTAGGCACTAAATAAATTAAATTATTTCTGACACCATGATGATGCAGCGATTACCTCATTATTTAATGATTTAAATAAAATGAAAATATAATGTAAAATATAAGACCTACACATGTCAAAAACCTATTGGATGGGTTTATTTTGAACCCTTATCACCTTATCCTAGAAATTTATAATTGTGGGACCTTTTTTATCTGAAAATCATTTTATAACAAAGTATCTTTTCTTAACATTCCAAGAGTGCCCCTCCTCTCATCTTATAAAAGGCCCCCAGCTCTACCACCTTACCCACACTTCCAAAGCCTTTTGCTCGGCCAACCCCAGCCCATTTTGTCTCTCCACATCCCTCTATTACTCCTTGAATCCTCACATTGGGCAGAAGTATTCCCAAGGAATCCTTTGAGCTCAAATCAAAAAGAGTTACCGTTTTAAAGGTAGTGTTTTCTCTTGTGTTATTTTGTTTTATTTTGCTTCTCCAACCCTCTAAACTCTTTTATTAATTTCTTTTGTAAAAACTCCAATATATTAAATATAATAGTATTTTTTTATAAGAAGCATTCGAGCTACACTTACGCACACCTACATCTAATGGTTAAAGAAAATACTGTTTCTGTGGATGGCGAATTTCTGCCTCACGAAATGATGATTGTTCAATATTCTTCTAAAACCTTCAAAGGTGGACATTAAGATGTAACTATATTTATATATGATATATAATATGTTTATTTTTTCCTTATTCTTCTTTATTTTTCATTTATGGCATACCTTTGTGGCTTCCATTTTTGGTATACGCGATATCTTCATTTTAGGAAGTGCGGACTACCGCCCCTCAAAGTGATTTGATTTGTTAATACCATATATGGTACGTATAAAGGATAGATTTAATGATATTATATATGATACCATACTGTAATTATAATACTATTATGTATCATTATGTTTTAATTCCATTAAATTGTGATATAGAAATGAAGGTAGCTTTCATTTGTATGTACGGCTTACCGTCTCCATGAACGGTGCATTTGATTTCTTATCCCCAAATGTAATGTACTATTATGAGTACATATATATAATGGATATATATGATTTTTGTTACATCTAAATTATGAATATAATTCTGGAATTAAAATATACAGATCTCTCATTTAGTTTTAATTCCATTAATATGGCATAGAAATGAAAGTAGCGTTCATGCGTACGTACAGCTTACCGTCTCCATGAACGGTGCATTTAATTTCTTACCTCTAAACGTTATGTAATATTATAAATGAATGTATATAATGGATATATTTGATATATTTGATATATACATCATGAGTATAACTCTGGATATAATGGATACATGAACAACCTGTAATTATAAAGAGCATATTTTTGACTCAAGTACCAATGATCGTTAAAATGACTATTATTAACATAAATAATTACATAGTGTTCATGACATGGTAATAAGTAATATTAAAGGAATAATGAACTTGAAAAAGGTTCTTAAGAAATTAGTAATTAACTCAAGTTTATTATTCAGGACATTAAAGAACGATCGAGTCATGTCGGACCCGAGGTATGGGACTTCGTCTCAATCTCCTTTCATTGAGGCATATTTCGTTTTATACACAACCTAATTTTATACGGTGTATAAACCCCTTTTACTTTTACGTTTAATCAAAAAAAATCTTTTTATACGATGTGTTTACTAAACTACAAAAGGGAATGTTTTGTTTTTTTCGTACGTATGCGGCGACAATTACTTCTCTGCCACCATGACCATTATTTGAGATTTGGCATCCTCAACAAGCCATTACATTTTTTAAATGAATAATAAATACAATGTTTTATTTTTATTTTATTTTGGTATTGAAAATGGTTTTCATAATATTTCTATTATATCAATGTGTTTTATTGATATCTTGTGATTGAAATATGGAAATTTTATGTTTCCTTTATGTATGTTTTATGTGATACGATTATGATATGGTTCTTGGGAATTATTATGAAGACGGCTGGTTCCGTGATAAACTAAGGGTGGGTGAGCCCGATATAGCTCTCCAATGCATTGGGTAATGTGAAGGGGTTAAACTTTGAGGTTTCTCCGAAGAGATTTAGGGAATATACTGTGATGGGTATTCCAAACGTAACTAAGAGGGTTACTCCCTACGTAAGAATGTTATGAATGCCTCAAGTTACCTTTATGTCTTATGATTTATATGATTTATTCATGATTTGATGAGGTATGTTAAAGTACTTATGTTTTATGGGTGAAGTATAATTTCATTCTTATGTATATATGTACTCATGTTTCCTTTCCATATTTTTATATCCCATACGGAGCTTTTTATGCTCATTACAAGTTTTTTTTTGAAATGTTTTTGACAGGTCAAGGGAATGGTACATGATATGATGATAGTGTCAAGGAAGTGTCAAGATAGAATCCATGTTTTATTTTAAATATGTTTCCGTAGATGGGAAAAATGAATACTATCTTTTATGTAACCACTTTGTTTAAATGTGGAATGTAATGCATGTTTTATGATCTAATTCTCTAAAACTCTAAACCTGAAAAGATCCTCAATGTGTATTCATGAAATAACTCAAGAATAAGTAATGTTTAAGGTTGGGGCCTTATATCTAACCCCAAGAAGCTACAGATATCTATTACCGATGTTGGCTTTGGCCATCGCCCAATTACATCTATTTTGGAGGGATCCACAGATATCCCACTACTTGTGATGATATGGCCGAAGAATGAGACCTCCTTCATCTAGAACTGACACTTGTTGTACTTGGCTTAGAGCTTATCCATCTTCAAGGTCTCTAGTATAGTTTTTTGATTCTCTTCATGACCCTCCTTGGTTTTGGAGTATATCAGAATATCATCTTTAAAGACTAACACAAATTTGTTGAGGTAATCCCTAAAGACTCTATTCATCAAGTCCATAAAGATTGTTGAAGCATTGGTGAGTCTTAAAGTAAAAACTATAAATTCCTAGTGCTTGTATCATTTACGAAAAGAAGTCTTGGGTAAATCTTCCTTCTTCAACCTTATTGGATAATATCCCGACCACAAATCCACCATAGGGAAGTACTGGGATCCATGGAGATGATCGAACAAGTCATCAATTCATGGGAGGGCATAATTAATCTTTATCCTGATTTTTTATGCTCATGATAATCGAAGAAAAGGTGCATTGACCCATACATTTTCTTGACAAAGAAGATTAGTGCACCCCATGATGAAGCACGAGGGCGCATAAACCCTTTATCTAGATTCTTCTGTAGTTGTTTATTCAGCTCCTCAATCTCCACAATAGATATTATATACGGAGTCTTGGATATTGGTAATGCAGGAGGTATAAGATCAATTGAGAATTCAACATCTCTTCTAGGAGGAAGACCAGCCAATTCCTTGGGAAAAACTTCAGAAAATTCCCTCACAATAGACATGTCTTCACTGATGGTTTCCCCCATAGACTCAATGATATGATCTAGATACTCTTTCTCATAAGGCAATAATATCCATGCTTGATATTATGGAGCTAAAGAAGATTCATCTTCCTCCTTACACTTGTACAGAATCAGGGGTCGATTCTCCACATGGAGATTTATTTCCCTCTAACGACAATTTATGTTTTCTCTGTATAAGGAAATCCAATTCATGATGACAATTGCATCAAATTCCACCAGAGGGACTATGATATGGTTTTCCTAGAAGTTAAATCCACTGATTATGATTGGGGAGGATTTATATTCAGGGGATTTAATGATTTCCCCATTTTCCTTACTCACTGATATCTTTACATCCATGATTTGTGGTGGTGTTGGGATTATTCTACTAAACTTTTGGGATATAAAAGAATGCGTAGAACTATAGAATATAACCCTTCCTTTCACTTTTTAATTATCATTCTAATCTATCCAATATAGACACGGGGATGAGTATATTAAAACTATTAAACACATAAAGGTGAATCCAAAGACAAAATAGATAAATTATAATTAGATATTATTTCCTTAACTTATGAATCTATAGGCTTAAATCTATGTTATCCATGATCTACTTTCTATCATATATTCTTAGGGTAATTTTTTTATTCCCTTAATAATGGTTCATACTAAGCTTGTGAATTTACCAATGCATATCCCCTAGGAGTGTTGTATGAAAGAGTGCAACAAGGCCCTTTGTCGTGTACTAGGATACCCTGGGTCAAGCCCAAAACACCTTGTTGGGGTTTTCACCCATAGGTACATGTAACGACCCGAAATTTTGAATAAATCTTGTTTACTAATTTCATGTGTTATTCTATTTTATTTTTATACTCAACAAAAATGTTTTATTTGATAAACATGATTATAATTAAAATGAGATCAGTGGGTTTTGACTATTATATAACCATCGGTCAATATGACCGCTGTGAACAAAATTTTTTGATTATTGTCTCTAAATATAAGTAATCTTGGTCAATTATTATAGAAAGAAGAATCGATGGCCTCACCTAGTAGTCTTGGACCGATCGAAGCCCATCTAACAGAGCTTGGGAAGGAGGTAGCACCATTGGGCTTCGCTCTGGATCAAATCCAAGCCGAACTTCATCATGTGAAGCTGGAACGGAATCGCCTTCGTGAGAAGTTCAAACTGATAGAAATTACTACTCGGGAAATGTTGACTGAGCCGCCCCAAGCTTCTATCACCCTAGCACACCTTACTCTTCGGTCCTATGCTGGTATTATAAGGGGTTATGTAACGAGACCGTAACTACCTTGTGTAATCCTTGTTTTAAATAAAAATTGGGATTTCTTCTTATGATGAAGTTTATGAATTTTGAAATCACCGGATAAATATAGTATGCATATTTTTGATGAATTTTAGAAAAAGGATATTTTAAATATGTTTATGTAAACCCTAAATAATTAAAAATGTGTAATGATTTTCAAAAAATGGTCTTCTACAATTATGTTCAGTACAAAATTTGGAGTCTAATAAGATCAACTTAATTTTTGATGAATAGTAAATTATGAATAGTGATTTTACGCTTAGGATTAGTAAGGTGACCAAATGGATTAGTAATCTCACTTAAATAAAGTTTTAAAATAATCTAGGCACCTTGATTAAGTAATGTGATTCAATAAAATAGTTAAATAACGGTTTCATTAATTATTATTCAAGTATTAGTTTTTTCGGGTGAATAGTGTTTTTTAATTAAAAATTTTAATTAAAAATAATTAGAAAATTATTTTTATAAAAATGACTTTATTTTTGAACTCAGAGCATCGATATTATGTTATGGTAATTTTTGGGGTTTTTTCTGAAAAAATGAATTTTCGATGAATAGTGTTTTTATTTAAAAATTAAATTAAAAATATTTAGAAAATTATTTTTATAAAATGGATTTCATTTTTGAAATCAGAGCATTGATATTTGGTTAATGTGAAATTTTGGGATTTTTCTGAGAAAGTTGAATTTTTAGTGAATAGTAAAAATACAGTTTTAGGGTTTCGGTATGTTTAATGACATCATAACGGTGTCATGATGATGTCATGAGATCTTTTGAGGGTTGGCCGGCCAAGGATGATGAATTATTGTTTTGGGGGCCCCATGTGGCCTAACTCCATGATAAATGCCAAGGGAGAGCACATGGGTTTGAGAAAAGCACCTGTGAGGTGTCCCTTGGCCATTAATGCTTTGTCCCCTCACTTTCCCTATAAATCCCTACCCTTTCCTCCTTTAGTTTTCACTCCCAACTCTCCCCCAACGAAGTTCTGGTCTTCTTAACTCCCAAAGAGTCCTCCCAAGGTTCCCCCAAGCCCTCAAGGTCCAATCCTTTGAGTTTCAAGAGTCATGTTTTAAGGTAAGGGATCCGACCTCTCTCTTTCATTTCAAGTAATCTCTTTGATGTCATTCCTTTTATGCTCCATGTTCTTATGTTGAAGGATGTTCTTTTATACTCCTCTTACTTCCCTTTTCGTGTTAATATAATGATAGATCCCCTCTTACTCTCATTATTTCATTTTGTGATGTTTTAAGTGGCGCCGTTAGGCTGCCGAAATTTTTGTAACGGATTCTTTCTCCCTTCTCATTTTTCAAGATCTTTTTTCATGTAAAGTATTTCATGTTCCTTTTTATTATGTTGGGGTATGATCTCTAAATTTATCATACTGATATTTTATGATCATATGATGAGAGACCCCATTTGATCTCTTTAATTCATTATTTTGAAGTTTTAAGTGGCGCTGTTAGGCTGCCGAATTTTTAAGTGGTTCTTCACCCTTCTCGTTTTGAAGTTCTACTTTCATGTCAATTCTTTCAAGTTATTTTTTTTATGTTGGGGTATGATATCTATATCTATCATACTGGACTCTTATGTTCATATGATGAGAGACCCCATTTTATCTCTTCAATTTAGTATTTTTAAGTTTTAAGTGGCGCCGTTATGCTGCCGAATTTTTAAGTGGTTCTTCACCCTTCTCGTTTTGAAGTTATACTTTCATGTCAATTCTTTCAAGTTAATTTTTTTTATGTTGGGGTATGATCTCTATATCTATCATACTGGACTATTATGTTCATATTATGAGATACCCCATTTGATCTCTTCAATTCAGTATTTTGAAGTTTTAAGTGGCGCCGTTAGGCTGCCGAATTTTTAAGTAGTTCTTCACCCTTCTCGTTTTGAAGTTCTACTTTCATGTCAATTCTTTTAAGTTCATTCTTGTTATGTTGGGGAATTATCTCTATATCTATCATACTGAACTCTTATGTTCACATGATGAGAGACCCTATTTGATCTTTTCAAATCATTTTTGTTGAAGTTTAAGTAACGCTGTTAGGCTGCCAAACTTTCATAAGAGAAATCTAATTTTTGTCTTCCATCCATGTTTTTCATTTCAAATGGTATGTCCTTGAAATTTCATTACCATGATCATTTATCCTTCTTATTCTGTCCATCTACTATTTTATGGGTCATTTATGAATGTTTGACCCATTTTACCTCTCTTTTTAATGTCTTCTAAAACCTCGAAACATAGCCGTTATGCTGCAGAATTTCTGTCTCAAAATGTCTCTCTTTTTTTCTAAAGTTCATTTATATTATTAAGTGAATACTCAAAGCTCTTTCTTATAAAGGGGTATTCACATATATACCAAAATGTTCTATTTTAAATTCTGGGATTTACATACATGAGACCCACCTTCCTTTTCTGTGGGTTTTAAAGTGATGTAAAGATCATGTCTTTAAAGCAGTTTTTAAAACGTTATGATTATGAAATGAAACCCATTTATTTTATGCTATATGGGTTATTTATGAAATTTTTTATGATGATATATGTGGCTCACATGATAATAAAGGAAAATTTAAGGGTGCGCCCTGATAGTGCTCCAATGCATTGGGTAATGATGTAACCACTAGAGATTACAATTTTCACGATACCTTGGTGAATAACCTTGGTAATTTTCAAATGACACCTTGGGGATGGACCTTGGTGATATGTTCATGATTGTCTATGTTAAATGATGTAGCCAAATCTTCAAGTTATGAAAAATGTTACTTTTATTATGATATATCTCATGATTTCTTTCTCATGCCTTAAAGTTCTTTTCATGACCTTATTGAAGTATCTCAAGTTCACATGTCAAATGTTTCTCTTGTTTTCCTTACTTGGCCTTCTGCTCACCCTTTCCTTTGATGTATGTCCCCAAGTTCTGAGATGCAGTAATGAACCTAGGATTAACATAAGGAGAAGCCTTTCAAGTGTTTAAGAAGAATGTTTTTTTTTGTTGTTTCATGTTTTAAGTTCCTGGTTTCCAAGACACTAAACCTTAAAGATCCTCGGTTTTGTAAAATGTAATGAAAGTTTATGTTATAAAAAGGAGGGATGCGATAGTTGGTATCAAAGGATGGTTTAGTTATTTGTGGAAATTAGGATATAAAAACTTTAGGAAGAACCCTATAGACAAGTTTAAATATAGGAAATATTCCTGGTATTTTGGTGAGGATCGAGTAAGGGGTTTCCAAGAAAATACATCCCTGTCTGGATACGAGCAGGAAGAGGTGGCTCTGGCACAGATGTACATAGGGGTAAAACCCGAAAACACCGCTTTGAGCTAGACTCGAACGGGAACTGGTACACGATAACGGGCCTTGCTGCACTCTTGGTTACGACACTCCTGGGGGATATGCTTTGGTAAATTCATAAGCTTAGTATGAACCATTGTTAAAGGATCAAAGATAAAATAAAATAAAGGTTCACATAAGCATATATGATCATGGATAACCTAGATGGGAACCTAGGGGATCACAAGTTAGGGTATACTTTTCAACTACAAGTTATCCTTATATGCTTTAAGTTTCTTTTCTTGATTATTGGCTAAGTATTTAAGCCCCTAATTATAGTTTCTTTTCATAGTTAATGGCGGGAAATGGAAGAACATGTCTCAACAACCAATGTGATAGGAAATGCTACGATTGCCGTATTAAGATGACAGAGATGATTAGGGGATTAAAATATGATTTTTATTTTGGAAGACGTTCACTATTTTGGGGACCCTATATGATCGAGGTAAATAGATTACAACGGTATTTTCATTGAGGAGTAAGGTTGACTTATATTTTGAAGAATCGATGAATTTAAGGTGGATTTATAGTAATTTAGGTTACTTTTGGGAATGATTAACCTATCTTGGGTTAAATATGTTTAGATTATAAACTTTTTTTATAAGATGTTAGGAGTGGTTGATGTTGTTCGGAGATGAACAATGAAGTTTATTTTGGAAGAACATGTTATCTAATCCTTCTTGTATTTGGGTTTCAATCTTAGTTTGGTTTATTTTGAGGAATTTTAAGGACCGTTATTTACGGAATGGACTATGATGAACTTTGGGTAGTACCATGGAACTTGAAGATTTAAAAGTAGTTTCCATTCCTATGGGATTATTTCTGTTTGAAGAGTTTTTTTTACCTTACTCTTTCTGTTTTTGGGATAATGTTTAAAGATAGAAGAAATAGATAGTTAATCTTTTGTAGATTATGTGATTCTATAGAAGATGATTCTTGTGCTTCTATGAGACCAAGTGTTTTTGAATTCTCATCATTTGGAGAAAAGATTAGTGTTGGTAGGGACTTGTTAAAGGATGAAACTCTACTTGAAGTTAGGTATATTTTCTTATGTTTTTGTTCTATGTAGTAAATGAAATCCTCAAAATTATGGAAAGAAACGTAAAACAAAAATGTTGTTGGTTTACGTTTCCTACTAGGTAATCAAAGACCGTTTACACACATCATAAGTTTGGGATTTTCTCATGGTTAAATTTCTCCTAATAATGTTCTCTATCACTCTCCCTCAGAACTTGACCCTTTGTTTTCTCCTCCATGTCCATGTTTTCCTACATGGAACCCTAGTGTGGGTTAACTCGGGTGACCTTTGTACTTCCCTTTCTTTATTTTAAAGTAATAGTTTTACTGACTCCTTTTTTGATGTGGGACTTTCAATGAAATTTCAAAACCCAATTTTAAAATTGTGAGGACGCAATTTCTTAAGGGGGGAAGATTGTAACGACCCGAAATTTTGAATAAATCTTGTCTACTAATTTCATGTGTTATTTTATTTTATTTTTATACTCAACAAAAATGTTTTATTTGATAAACATGATTATAATTAAAATGAGATCAGTGGGTTTTGACTATTATATAACCATCGGTCAATATGACCGCTGTGAACAAATTTTTTTGATTATTGTCTCAAAATATAAGTAATCTTGGTCAATTATTATAGAAAGAAGATTCGATGGCCTCACCTAGTAGTCTTGGACCGATCGAAGCCCATCTAACAGAGCATGGGAAGGAGGTAGCACCATTGGGCTTTGCTCTGGATCAAATCCAAGCCGAACTTCATCATGTGAAGCTGGAACGGAATCGCCTTCGTGAGAAGTTCAAACTGATAGAAATTACTACTCGGGCAATGTTGACTGAGCCGCCCCAAGATTCTATCACCCTAGCACACCTTACTCTTCGGTCCTATGCTGGTATTATAAGGGGTTATGTAACGAGACCGTAACTACCTTGTGTAATCCTTGTTTTAAATAAAAATTGGGATTTATTCTTATGATGAAGTTTATGAATTTTGAAATCAACGGATAAATATAGTATGCATATTTTTGATGAATTTTAGAAAAAGGATATTTTAAATAAGTTTATGTAAACCCTAAATAATAAAAAATGTGTAATGATTTTCAAAAAATGGACTTCTACAATTATGTTCAGTACAAAATTTGGAGTCTAATAAGATCCACTTAATTTTTGATGAATAGTAAATTATGAATAGTGATTTTACACTTAGGATTAGTAAGGTGACCAAATGGATTAGTAATCTCACTTAAAGAAAGTTTTAAAATAATCTAGGCACATTGATTAAGTAATGTGATTCAATAAAATAGTTAAATAACGGTGTCATTAATTATTATTCAAGTATTAGTTTTTTCGGGTGAATAGTGTTTTTTAATTAAAAATTTTAATTAAAAATAATTAGAAAATTATTTTTATAAAAATGACTTTATTTTTGAACTCAGAGCATCGATATTATGTTATGGTGATTTTTGGGGTTTTTTCTGAAAAAATGAATTTTCGATGAATAGTGTTTTTATTTAAAAATTAAATTAAAAATATTTAGAAAATTATTTTTATAAAATGGATTTCATTTTTGAAATCAGAGCATTGATATTTGGTTAATGTGAAATTTTGGGATTTTTCTGAGAAAGTTGAATTTTCAGTGAATAGTAAAAATACAGTTTTAGGGTTTCGGTATGTTTAATGACATCATAACGGTGTCATGATGATGTCATGAGATCTTTTGAGGGTTGGCCGGCCAAGGGTGATGAATTATTGTTTTGGGGGCCCCATGTGGCCTAACTCCATGATAAATGCCATGGGAGAGCACATGGGTTTGAGATAAGCACATGTGAGGTGTCCCTTGGCCATTAATGCTTTGTCCCCTCACTTTCCCTATAAATACCCACCCTTTCCTCCTTTAGTTTTCACTCCCAACTCTCCCCCAACGAAGTTCTGGTCTTCTTAACTCCCAAAGAGTCCTCCCAAGGTGCCCCCAAGCCCTCAAGGTCCAATCCTTTGAGTTTCAAGAGTCACGTTTTAAGGTAAGGGATCCGACCTCTCTCTTTCATTTCAAGTAATCTCTTTGATGTCATTCCTTTTATGCTCCATGTTCTTATGTTGAAGGATGTTATTTTATACTCCTATTACTTCCCTTTTCATGTTAATATAATGAGAGATCCCCTCTTACTCTCATTATTTCATTTTGTGATGTTTTAAGTGGCGTCGTTAGGCTGCCGAAATTTTTGTAACGGATTCTTTCTCCCTTCCCATTTTTCAAGATCTATTTTCATGTAAAGTATTTCAAGTTCCTTTTTATAATGTTGGGGTATGATCTCTAAATTTATCATACTGATATTTTATGATCATATGATGAGATACCCCATTTGATCTCTTCAATTCATTATTTTGAAGTTTTAAGTGGCGCTGTTAGGCTGCCGAATTTTTAAGTGGTTCTTCACCCTTCTCGTTTTGAAGTTCTACTTTCATGTCAATTCTTTCAAGTTCCTTTTTTATGTTGGGGTATGATATCTATATCTATCATACTGGAATATTAAGTTCATATGATGAGAGACCCCATTTGATCTCTTCAATTCAGTATTTTGAAGTTTTAAGTGGCGCCGTTATGCTGCCGAATTTTTAAGCGGTTCTTCACCCTTCTCGTTTTGAAGTTCTACATTCATGTCAATTCTTTCAAGTTACTTTTTTTTATGTTGGGATATGATCTCTATATCTATAATACTGGACTCTTATGTTCATATTATGAGAGACCCCATTTGATCTCTTCAATTCAGTATTTTGAAGTTTTAAGTGGCGTCGTTAGGCTGCCGAATTTTTAAGTAGTTCTTCACCCTTCTCGTTTTGAAGTTCTACTTTCATGTCAATTCTTTTAAGGTCATTCTTGTTATGTTGGGGAATTATCTCTATATCTATCATACTTAAATCTTATGTTCACACGATGAGGTACCCTATTTGATCTTTTCAAATCATTTTTGTTGAAGTTTAAGTAACGCCGTTAGGCTGCCGAACTTTCATAAGAGAAATCTAATTTTTGTCTTCCATCCATGTTTTTCATTTCAAATGGTATGTCCTTGAAATTTCATTACCATGATCATGTATCCTTATTATTCTGTCCATCTACTATTTTATGGGTCATTTATGAATGTTTGACCCATTTTACCTCTCTTTTTAATGTCTTCTAAAACCTCGTAACATAGCCGTTATGCTACAGAATTTCTGTCTCAAAATGTCTCTCTTTTTTTCTAAAGTTCATTTATATTACTAAGTGAATACTCAAAGCTCTTTATTCTAACGGGGTATTCACATATATACCAAAATGTTCTATTTTAAATTCTGGTATTTACATACATGAGACCCACCTTCCTTTTCTGTGGGTTTTAAAGTGATGTAAAGATCATGTCTTTAAAGCAGTTTTTAAAACGTTATGATTATAAAATGAAACCCATTTATTTTATGCTATATGGGTTATTTATGAAATTTTTGATGATGATATATGTGGCTCACATGATAATAAAGGAAAATTTAAAGGTGCGCCCTGATAGTGCTCCAATGCATTGGGTCATGATGTAACCACTAGAGATTACAATTTTCACAATACCTTGGTGAATAACCTTGGTAATTTTCAAATGACACCTTGGGGATGGACCTTGGTGATATGTTCATGATTTTCTATGTTAAATGATGTAGCCACATCTTCAAGTTATGAAAAATTTTACTTTTATTATGATATATCTCATGATTTCTTTCTCATGCCTTAAAGTTCTTTTCATTACCTTATTGAAGTATCTCAAGTTCACATGTCAAATGTTTCTCTTGTTTTCCTTACTGGGCCTTCTGCTCACCCTTTCCTTTGATGTATGTCCCCAGGTTCTGAGATTCAGTAATGAACCTAGGATGAACATAAGGAGAAACCTTTCAAGTGTTTAAGAAGAATGTTTTTTTTGTTGTTTCATGTTTTAAGTTCCTGGTTTCCAAGACACTAAACCTTAAAGATCCTCGGTTTTGTAAAATGTAATGAATGTTTATGTTATAAAAAGGCGGGATGCGATAGTACATCTGTACCAAAGCTACTTCTACACTCTTGTATCCAGACATGGGATATATTTTCTTGATAAACCACTTACTAAATACCCACAAAAACATAGGTATGTATTTATTATACATACTCTTGTCTCAATGGATTCATTAGGGTTTTTTAATCCTAATCCCAAAAATGACTAAACATATCCTTTGATACAAACTACAACAAACATTCACTTTATTACACACTAAAACATAATTTATTACATAAACTCTTTACATGGTACAACATGGAAGATAGAGAGTTCTAGTGTCTTTGTGGATTATGAAAATTTTACAACAACATAAAAGATAAAATACAACATCGTATTGAAAACATCCTTTACATGACCACTACATTCCCTCGTACTTAGCATTACAAAGGATAACCTGAGGCCATACATAAGAAATGGGTGAGCTATAAAGCCTAGTAATGGAATAAACATGGAATAAAATTAGAAATAAAATACATGTTTTACAATAGTCATATCAATGGAGCACAAGGGAAACATGAACATAAAGGCATGATAATGCATGATAATCATAACATGGAATGTGGTTGAAACACTTAACATAGAATTTAGCAAGATCCAGGGCTCATTGCACATGGAGCATGAGTAAACCCTCATTGCACAAGAAGTAAAAGTAACCCATAGTTACACATGAATTTTCATGAGTCAAAACTTATTGCACATGACATATCATGATACTATACTTTACCCAATGTATTGAAGCACTATCAGGGCACACCCTTCTTAAACATTTTAGTACTTGCATAAGTGTGCCACATTGATCATACAAGATGGAATAAATCATCATCATTTATTCCAAGATAAAGGTACATGAAATAAATACATGAATATTTATAGTCAATAAGTAAATTTTCATAATTGTGAATAACCATGACATAGAAATAGGCAATTTATTCACTACAGAGTGACATTTTCTTGTAAAATCATAGTGCAATTTCGGTAGCAAAACGACATGAAATAAGAACCCATAAAAAATGTATGATGAGAGATAAAGGAGTGTATCATCATATTTACATTAAATAGAAATTAATTAGGTAATATATATATTTCCCAACAAATGTAATAAAATTTAGATACATAATACAAAAGAATTACTTGGATGTAAAATAGGATAGAGAAATCCCTCACAGAATGTTGGCATGGTAACGGATGTACATGGGAGACATTAATGAGAGATAAATGGTTCTCCCATTATCCCAGAAAAAATAAGAAGTATGGATGAGGCACTAAATCATACCCCAACATTATTAATTGAAAATAAAATGATATAACTATATTAAAAACATGGATAAAAAGAGAAAGGTATGAATCCCTTACTTGGAAGTGTGAAACCAAAGGCTAGAGAGAGGCTTGAGAGAGGCTTCATGGGAGCTTTGGGAACCTTAGGAGGATTATAGAGAGAAGAGGGAATGGGTTGGTCGAATACCAAATTCTTGGAGTGAAGAGGAAGTGGGAGCTTGGGTGGGTTTATATAGGAAATGAGAGGGAATTCTTTATTTTTTAGCTTTGGGACACCTCACATTAAACTAATCAAAACCAAAAACCATCCCATGGTTTTTCCCATGTTTTATGCCAAAGGGGAGTGAAAAAAAAATATTTTATAAGTCCAATGGCCGAACATCTTAATATAATAGGGTTGCTTATGTGGAGGTGAGTCACACTCTCAAGGAAAAAATTTTAAAAAGACAAAATGTTTTATAATCCTTGAAGGGTCGACTAAAGCATTGTAAACTAAATAAAACAAACTCAAAATCTCATTATTTTAATGGTATAACATATATTGGTAGAACATATTCTTTATATTATTTTATTACATCACCATTGGGTCATTATGATGTCATAAAACACATTATATATTTAAACATTATTAATTTTAACCCAAATATTTGGCTGTATCAAACAATTATGAAAAATTCACCATTAGATAATTTTGATATCCTGATTCCAAAAATAATATTCATTTTATCTAAATAATTTTATAAATATGTGAATTTTGACTTTTATAATAAAAACTAACATTTACTAAAAATTCATGGGTTTCGGCAATAATAGCTTTAAAACCATAATAAAAATTACAACTACATACATAAAATTATACGATAATTTATATTTAATAAAAACTAGTTTTATAATAATAATAATATTTTATAAAAATGTTATTTTATTCAAAAATCCATTAATTCATCAAAATAGATTTCTTAGTTGATTATTAACTAAAAATACTATTTGTGTTTTAAAAACTCTTTACAAAGTAAAATTATAAAATGAATGCACATTATATATACAAAAATTGTGAACATAGTTATAGTGCTAGGGAATTGTTCCATAACCCCTTTTAACATCCACATATGATCGAAGGGTAAGCTGTGCGATGGTGACAGACTCTTGGGGTGGCTCAAATAACATCACTGAGGTGGTAATATCTATTAACTTCCACTTCTCCCATAGTAAGTTCAAATCAAACATAACATGTTCAAGATCTACTTGGGCTTGGTCAAGAGAAAATCCCAATGATGACACATCCTTTCTATGCTCCGACAAATGGGCTTCATACGAGACAAGTCTCCTAGATAAGGCAATGACTTCCATTGTCTGAGTAAATTGGATTTCTTAAAGCCCTATATTTATACTAATAATATGATCATTGTTCAAAAAATATATTAGTAATGGTCACAATTATTAATTTTATTTTAAAATCCAAAACATAGAACCAAATAAGTGCATACATTTTTCCTAACCATAAAATGATATTTAAATCGACCACGGGGAATTTTCATTATTAATTTTTTGGGTCGTTGCAAATATGGTGACATAAACTTATCTAAAACCTTTTGGTTGAGGGGTTTTAACTAAGCCCCACTTTATACTAGAGATAAATACTTTTGGGACCATTATAAACCAAATTTTATTGTATAATAAATTATAATTCAATTACTTCCTAAAGTGACCCTCACTTTTCTTATAAAAGGGTACTTCCCATTCTATCAAAATCACACCTCCAAAGCCATTTGTCTCTTCCAGCCCCTACTCAAATATCCTCCCAACTACCCTCACATCAACCTAGAGGCCATAATTTGATCATAAATCCAAGATAAGGATCTATTTTGATCAAATCAAATGGATGCACCTGAAAAAGATGTGATAATTTCATCACCCCTTTCAAAGTTCTTTTCCTCTCCCACATCCTCTTTCCTTGTAGGTTACAAAAAAAAATAACTCTATTACCTTATTCATACAGTGATGTTATTATAAATATGATACAAACATATTCATTATTTTATCCATCCAATGAATGACGAAGTCACCACATGTGTGTATGTACGTCTTACCATATCCACGTCGTGGTGTAGTGTTTTCTTCAACATTTAACTATTTGGATGGGTATAATAATGAGTTTACTTGATATTTATAATAAATATAAATAATTAAATATTCTGTATATATGATATAACATCCAATTAATACTATTTTACCATCAAAATAATGATATTGTCGCTCGTGCGTACGTACGGATTACCGTCTCCACAAACGCGATAAGATTCGTTTCCCCATTGTAACCATTCAAGAATAACTTTCATTTAATGATTAAAAATAATTTTTAATAACTTGATATCATTCTGTATATGAATTAAATACATCAAATCCATAACAAACATTACTGACGTAACAAAACAAATAAGGGAAAAATAATCACTTAACACCCGAAACAATGATACAATTGAAATATTATAAACAATGCAATATTATAAGATCATATATGATATCATATTTATGTTTGTGGATATTTTATAATATAAAAACAATTTTTTTACTCTTATATATGAGGTTAACGTACACTCACCCATGTAAAAGTACATGTCAAGGGTTAATTTTACAATCTCATTGTTTATCTGAGGTTGTTTATACATAAGTATCTATAGAGACTTCTTTATCATCCACAAATGTGTTTCTAAATAATGTATTTAAAAACATTTTTACTATTTTCTATAATACTGTTTAGTGTCATTTATTCCCTTTTTTGACTTTTTATGAAATGTTTTTAAAGGAATCCTTCTATCTTTTTCCAAACAAGGTACTTTATGTCCATTTTGAAAAATTAAGGTAAGAATGTTTTTTAACATATATGGCGGGTGTGGCTATTTTACACCATTATAAAACCATCGAAGATTCCCTTACAAGATTATAATAATATTTTCAATATAAATGTTATATTTTATAATTATGTGACTTCTATATGTTTTCAAAATAGAAAAAGATATTTCTCTCAAATAGTTTTGATTTCATCTATGACAGCATCCTTTAATGGATTTTAAAATTATTTGAAGTTTATTTATTATGATAAAATATTCAATATTGTATTGAATGTTTTGTGATATGTTTGACGATTGATGTTTTATTTAAATACCATTCATGGTTTGGGGTAAAACTATTAACATTTCATATGTTAGTTTTAATATGAATGTTTATGTTATGTTTCATTATTTTCATATGAGGAATGAATTGGACCTAGTAAGTGATGGGTGGATCCTGATATAGTTCCTCGATGCATTAGTAGGTCTCATGAGACAAACTACTGTCCTACCACAAGGCTTTTATAGAATATTATTTGTATTCTTGGCATGAGGCTTTGACTTTGTGGTTATGATATCCGACATTATGCATTCCATCCTTCTGAAATTAGCTAGTGATATTACATGTGATTATTCGACATGTAGAATATCCATGTGAATAAATAAATTGAATTATTTGATTTATCTTTTCTATATTATGTTGAAGATTAAGTTTATAATACTTTTGTTTTAATCCTATATATTTCAGTAAATGTTTATTCTTATTTATGATAGTTTACACTATATTGTTATCCTTACTGAGCATCTGAGCTCACCCATTTTTTATTTTTTATTTTTACTAGGATGTAAAGAATTATAATATGATAAACCTGAAAAAATAGGCTAAAAGATTTGAGTGTGTTTAAATTGGACACAATGTTTTTGTTCTTCCATTTCATGATGTAATGTAAAACTTATATATATTTAGTACTTCCAAGGCTACTAAACTAATCAGTCTTTCGAGACTTCATCCCTTGTGATCATGCCAATGTTATATAATAATGAATGACTATGGGCTTCTGGGGTTGGGAAATTACACCTTGGATATTGATGGAATCCTCAGCAAGCTCCATAGTGGGAATGAAGGAAGCCTTGTACCCTAGATGGGTTGACGGTCAACTTTGTGGTTACGACGAACTTGATGTCATCCACCCCCAATGGAGAAGTACAATCGGCTTCATGGCATGCCCTCAGAGAATTTCACCCCCTATAGAGACTATAAATACACTTCTCCCCTCACTCCAAAGGGATCCACAACCTAACCTCTCACCTTCTGAGATCCCAAATCTCAAATAACCCTTTTCCTTGGGAACCATTAGAAAAATTAATCATCTGAGGTAATTGAGAATTTATAAATCCCTTTACCTTTACTTATGTTTACCCCCTCTTTAATGAGGGATGACCTACACAAAGCCTATGGGCTATTACTGAGGAAGGAGACCCCCTTGGGAATTTGGGACTTCTCTAAGCACTTATGATTCATAATGCACCCTCCAAAAACATGTATACTCTATACTGAGACAGAGACGCTATGCTTCACGAATTTCCCATCTTTACAATGTCATATCTTTAGGGAGCCATTTCTCTTTTCGAATCCCTAGGCACCGCTAAGTCAAGATCTCTTTGAGTCTGTATTCTTTGTGAGACCATGGGCTCTACAAAGCCCTAAGCTCTATGAAGCCATGTGCTCTGAAAATCCTTGTGCTCTACGACACCTTGAGCTTTGTGAATCCCCTCACTGCCTAGCCTCTTTCATCACAAACCATTTTTCCATACAGCCCACCAGGCTATTACGATGTGATTCCAAAGACCCTTAGGTGGTTATTCATGTTTCATTGCATTTACTAATGCTTCTTTGATTTGGAACAATAACGACTATCAATTCTTTGCAAATCCACAATAATGTGAGCCCCTCAATGGATCACACCACAACCCCATCTCCATACACCATAGATTGTGCCTTACCTTAACATAGTTTTGAAGAACACCAGTTATGTATGTCTTAGGGGGAGAAGTGAATCAACATAGTCCGAGCTGTGGGATGTTAAACTACTGAGAATCATCTTCCCCAGCACATGACTTTAAACTGTATCCTCACTCCATGTGATGTACATGGGTTTCTCCTCCTCATAAATTTTCCATGACCAATCCTTTGCACTGTAGTGAGATCTTATTCACATAGAATTAAATCCTCCTTGTGTGAAACAACATCTGCCCAAGGGGAATGGAAACCATCCTTGTGTAAGCCCCTATACATTCTTGCAGGAGGTAGAACACTCGCTCATCGTCACCTCTTCCGAGCTAAAATACCATAGGAGAGATGGGCACAATGGTCTCTCAATACCCCCATCCCTCTCCCTTTGGGCTTTATCACCATCGGGCTTCAATCCTTGAGTATGATCCAATATCCATCTCCTAGACTTCTAACCAAACGTAAGACTCACTCCATTCCTCACGGATGAAAATTTCACGATGTGATCGTTAGGTTTTTGCAGCCTCTTATTTTTTAAACTGAGCATCAATCATGTGATCTTAGAGTAATAATCGACCATTGAATCCTTTATGGGCTACCCTAGTGTGTAAGAAAAATTCCCCTCATTCAGAACTACATGTAAACTAATCATTTCCATTTTAAATCAATGTACATAGGAATCCTCATTAAGGTTCAATCCCATCACCCATCGGTCCCAAACACTTTATGTCAGTTCACCCACTTCCCGCATGACATTAAACTATATTACTCTTGAATCATGTGTGACGTTAAACTATATTCTTTCGAACTACATGGGTTATGATCCCTACTTCCTAGGAATGGTATGTGGGAATCCTCTCGGAGATTCAACCACACACACTAGTAATCATCAATGTCACCTTTTTTGGGACCCACATCCTTGGATCGTCCCTTAGTGGAATTTGACCAGCTCCTAGGCAGCTAACCATGCATATGGCCCAAAACAAATCCATACTCCTTAAACAAATAGTGTCCCATTTGTGATGGGCCGCTAACCACATGTATATACCATCATTTTTTGGGCCATTGTAATTTTTTACACCCCGATTCCATGCCCCATCATAAACTACACAGACATTCATTAAATGCCACATAGAAATGAAGGAAGCCTCCCTGAGGGTCAAACCCATCACTCATGTCTCATTATGGTCTCTCCCTTGAACGTTTGTGTTTTGGGAATGTCGTGCCCTAACTAGGAGGTTCTACTTCTTTCAGGTCTCATCCATGCATCCATGCTCTCGAGCCACCTCTTTAGGTGACTCATCACCCCATTGAACTATGTGTACATTGATTCCTTACTAATGGGATATGTATAAAACTCCCTATGGTTCAATCCAAACACCACCATCATCTTCATGTCAGTTCTACCCCATTCATACCACACACATTATCAAGTCATGTATCATCTATCGTGGTTTTACTTGGGTAGCCACATCTTGGTGAGATCATGTCATCAACTTCCTCACGGATCATAGAAGTATCCGAGCTACTAACAAATCATAATCCACAACATGTCTTCAGGATGTTGTCCAGTTTGTACACTCTGATCCCTAGATTCACCCTCTCTAACTATGTGGGTTTTGATCCCGGTCCTTTAGACAGGGTACGTAGGAGGTCTCCACAGGGTCCAACCTTTACAATTGGAAAACCATTGTGTCCCCATTATAGAGACTCAAGAAGCCTAAAATCCATCTTTATTGGGTGGTTTGATGCGCTCATCCAATAACCCCCTCCCCCCCATGTGATCCTTCATGGGGTTGTACACATCTGATTCACTCTTATTAGTGTTCTGACCAGTCTGATCTGTCTCTGTTAGATGTTAAACTTGGGTCATACCCTATGTTAAACAAGGGAATTCGAAGAAAACCTCAAGGAAATTCCTATTGAATATACTTTCCCACACTCTATGTGGTATTCCTATGGTTTTGTTCCCTCGAGATGCCCTATCTCCAAGGGAATAAATCTAGGTGCACCAGTTATTCAGTTTCTTGACACTCCAACGATGTCCAACGTGACTACACAACCGAAGGTTTCTGCCCTGACTAGACCCCTTGAAATGTACTAACAGAAATAGTGTAATCAACTAGCTTCCACAAACTTATGGCACCAGAAAGAGTTTCATGAGAAACATCTAAATCATTAAGGGAGACCCAGACTAGGGAAAAAATTATGAGGTGGAATCCATGGAAACAGAGATATAAATCCCATCATCCCATTTTGATCAAAGATAAAACATCCCTAAATAAGAGATGAATGTTTACCATACCTGGAATGTGGGAATGAGGGAAAAAACTAACACGATGTCGTACACCCAAACAAAATCATTACAAATAGAAATGGTGATCCTAATGTGAATTATTCCCCTCAATATAGAGATTAGTATAATTTGAGTCATTAGTAGATAAGTGTGTCATTGGATCATGCTATAAAATGATAGGTCCTACCTAGAACATATTGGTCATAGTGTGAAACTTACCAAAGTATTGGGCAGTTGATCATTGGGAATCCCCGTCTAGGACATTGTCAACATGGATATTTCTATCTTTCCATGGAAAACGGATTAGTGCTAAGGCACTATGCATCACTTTTTTTTTGGTTGTGCTAATGAGTTAATTTTCTTGCTCTGTATGACCCAATATAAAACTATTGTAATATGATCATCTACCTTCAATTTCCATAGGGGAAGGGGTAGTATAAATTCTGAAATTCCCCATGGATTCATATCCTCTGTGATGTCTCACATGCCTGCAGCTATTGGGTGTGCATGCCCCCTCTCACCCTATTAATTTATTTAGTGGAGGGTTATTGATACTAATGATTTATGATATGAACAGGATAGTTTCATCCTAATTAGGGACATGTAATGCTAATACATGGAGGCCTCAGTGAACCTTTACTGCCACTGCCCCCAAGGGATGCATAGGGAGCCACTTTTCCCCACACCAACCTTCAATAGCTTCAAAATAATTTTCTTGTATTGCTCTTATGGGTCACTTTTTTATGCTGATGATGTAAGGGGTGTTCGAGTCCACCCATCGAGGACCTTAGTTTGGGAGCTTCCAAGGAGGGCTCCCAACCAACTACATCAGCTTCGCAAGCCAATCATATGGATTGAAGAGAAGGTGGTCCATTCCCCTGCACAGCTGGATCTAGTTCAGCTAACCAAGCATCAATGTCTAGTGAAATATCATTAGTGTGAACTCTAGGGGGAATCATTGTCCTCCGATTCAATGGATCAAGCCACCTCTAACACGATCTATCAACCAATTGTCATCATTGGGTAGGGGAACCTCCGAGTTACCGGGGGAAGATGAAGTCGTCGTTGGACTACATGTGATGATTGTACCCAGTACAGAGGTCCTCCCTATACATGTATTAGACATATTGGAGTTCATACTTACTTCTTCATTTATCATAGAGGTCCTCTCCATTCCACCATCATCAACTCTAGTGTGTGCCCTCATCACTTCATCGACACTTAGCATGAAGGACCTCCCCATGATCTTATCCTCAGGTATAATAATTTCCCCTTCCCACCAGGTTATCAATGAAAGTTTCCTCCTTGTACTTGCACCAAACATCATGGAGGCCCTCCCCATGTGATCATCAATTTTCTCTAAGGACCTCCCCGTGCCAACAATCACTAAAATGTAGGTTATCCCTGATTCTTCAATGGTGAGTGCGGAGGCCCTTCTCGTGTCTGATATAATTAGTATGAAGTCCCACTTTGTTCTGTAGCTATCATGGATATCCAATATGAGGGTCATCCTCACACTTTAGACGCCCACCATATAGGTCATCCCCATGCGTTGACTAGATCCAACATGGGTCCTACCTACTCCAGGACTATTAAACACTGAGGTCCTACCCATGTTCCCTTTGACACTTGTCTGGGTGTCCCTTGCACCTTGGATAATTTGATAAAGGGACGTCACTGGGTAATGAAAAGTCAATATGAAGGCCCTATTCATATCCCATATAGTGCGGGTAGAGGTCCTCCCCACACTGGCACCAATCATCACAAATTACCTCCTCACATCAACAAAAACTGATATGAAGGCCCTCCTCATATCCCATTCAATGCGGGTGGATGTCCTCCCCACTCTAGCACCCTTCTACAAGGGGACCACCCTATGTCAAGGACATATCCTATCATGAAGAACCATCCTGGGGAAGGAAGGTGGGTCACTGCCACCAAAGGTAGAATTCAGGGATATTCTAATCAGTGATTAAACCATTCTTGTTTTTTGATTCTGAGGTGGAGGGTGATTCATTAGTGGAACCCTCACCCAGATCTTTTGTGTCAAATGATGGGGCATGAAAAAAAGGCATATAAGCCTCATCCTCCTAGAAAGTGAGGTCCACTGGATCCCTGCATCCTTCTAAAAAGACATCTAGGAGTAGGATGATTTGGACTCTCTCCAGGGCCTGGCCATTCAATCCACCCAATTGTCAACATGATCGTTCTCTACCTAAAGCAAAGATAATGGAGAGTTGTTCCGGGGACCAATAAAATAAGAGAAATAGCATGACCCATCACCAATGACTGCATACCCAGTATGGGAAGAAGTGGTCATTATGTCTCTTTATAGGGATGTGGTGGTGAAATTAGGGAATTCCTCAAAAGAAATCCCAAGATGTGGTGTCTTTCCAGTTCGTGCTCTGTACTCTCCACCGACTAGTCTACCGTCACAAAGGTCATATTTAGTGAAATTACCTATCCCCCAACTACCCCAAGATTATGAATGGGGAATCCAATGACTGGATCTTGATTCTGAGTTGGGGAACTTTTACGACATCGTTGTAGCAGACCAGTTCCTAGAGATGTTTTTCCCCATTGGAATAGTAGGTTTTAGTATTCCAGAATCTCTCACCCATGAGGAAGACATGTGCTTCCACCAAACTCTCTGGGAAAAAAAACTTTGGCCTCTATCATTTACAAGTTTCTTCCCCATGATCCAACAACACATTGATGACATCGATGATAAATGTTGCAAGGTCAACTTGGTTGCGCTCTCTATGGGTCAGCACCATGAGTCTCCCAGTCATCATCAGACCCTCTAACAACGATGCATCAAAATTATTACATTTATCCAAATAATAATCAAGTAGGCTTCCCCCACATCTATATCGATGGTTGGGGTAAGTATGTTTCCCTTCATCTTTGTTCTATCTGGTTCCATGCTGACTTGCTAGGTGATATTAAGGATATGCTTTCAGGTACAGTCACAGTTAACATGGACGACCTATTAGAGAAAAATACCAAGCTAGGACTCATTGAAGAGAACCTACCCCTAGTTTGGTTCCATATATGCTGGATCCTTTTGGAAGGGTTCCTCCCCAGCCAAAAAAATTATGGGGCCTTCCTCTACCTTCCGAGTCATTATCCTTCGGTCGGTACCCCAATAAGGGTAAAGTGAATTCTAGGACTGTCAGGCCCACTGATCCATCAATATTAGTCTAGAATACGGATGATTACCCTAAAAGGAAATATTGCGTCAACTACTTGTAAAACATAAAAATATGGTTGATGATCTTCTTGCTGAATATCCTGCGGAATGACGACTATATTATGGTAATCCTCAGCCGGGGAAGTTGGGGCTAGTGCAACCTCCTCCGACCAGTTTCCTCATAGTGCCTTGACCATACTAGACATATAAACATAGTAGAGGTTGGATTTTATGGTAATCAGGCATGATATGATTCACCAAATCCACTGGAATTGTGTGATAAGCCTCCTCAGGACCCATCTTAGGTTCCCCTAGCCACTCTATAGGTCGTTCCCCAACCAATCCCACAAGTCATCCCACCAGCTGATCCTCATGAATTTTGGCTTGATTATCATGTCGAATAACCTTCCAATTCACTGGTGGTCATAGAGCTTCATCCAGAAAATAATCCCTACAAAGATGATCAAATGGATGCAATCATTACCCCTCTTGAGGATTTGTAAACCCGACATGGGGTGATCCTGTCTGATGGAAATCCATATCCACCATGGGTGGATGATAGACCGAGTCTCTAAGGTTTTATAAATCCTACTTTCCCACCTTTAATTAGACATGTGATCCACTGCAGCATCTAGCCCACTTTATTTCATAGTGTGGACCCATGCTGGGAACTCTGACACAGTTGGAGGATGCCCAACACTAGTATTTCATACAGACACTAGAAGGTCCCACATATGTCTTTTACATCTAGTTAACCACTATGTCCATAGATAGATGGTAGTTTCTTCATAAACTATTTATTTAACTATTCAATTCCACCCCCCGGAAGGCGAGTTTTGCTGACCCAATCAAGTGAAGGTAGAGGCCAGATGATAATGTCACAGACATTGTTGCTAGGTGGAAAGGCCTCATGTACTCCCATGATATGTCGTTGACTCAGGAAGAACTACTAAAGATTTGTGTGGGGAATGTTGAAGCTAAATTGGTTCCTTAATCACTCAGAACTACCAAGGATATTTCTTGACTTCTCTAACAAAGATCAGCATCTAAGGGAATCCTTGATACAATCCAAGAAGAAACGTCCATTGACTCTTGTAGTACCAGCAGGAAGAGATGCTAAGGCTGAGCCTACTAGAGTAGAACAAATAGAGACCCCCAGGTATCTGGAGTTATTACCAGTGGTTCCACCTCCACAGCCTCGCCAATGGACACCACCTCAAGTGTAGCCTCTTCCCTAGTAGCTCCCACCTTAGAATCGGCAAGCACCCCCATGAAATGTTCCACCGCCATCTTGGTGAGATAATCAGGTTCCAACTCCTTGAATAGATCCTCTGGTCCCTCATCAGGCCTAAGCTCTTATAGACCCCTTTATAGAGAGAATAAACTAGTCCTACTCATTTAATGAGGATCAAGACCCCAGTTATTTCTGATGTGCCTTGGACTATAGAATAATATGATTGCAGGAATGCCGAAGGCCAGAAAAGGAGGATCTCACCAATCACCCAATTATTATCCCTATCACCAGATCTTTGGGAACACATTTAAACATTGTTGTGTGTTTAAATAATTTCTTCGAGACCAGATCAATAAAAAAATGTTTAGGTCATTTCTAGCCCTAACACAAGTGGAATCTGTGTCAATAAATTATGATATTGACAGTGACAGTGAAGGGGAATGGTAGTAGGTTTTTAACATTGGGTCATAAAAATATGATGACCGAATGGCTCGCAGGGTAGTCTCATGTTTTTGGTGGTATTATTGGTGGATGTTTGAATCAAATTGATCCTTCAAAAGTATTCATGTTACCTGAAACCACTACTTCTATGTCTACATCTCATCATTCATCTTCCAAGATGGGAAAGTATCGATAATGTAAGGGAAAGCAAAGCCCGCCCCCCACTAATTTCATCGTCATACCATACTCATAGTGATTTCATGCCTCCCAATAAAGAAATTTTTTTATAAAATATATCCAGCGGTGGAGGATTCTTCATGTGATGATCAAGGGTATGCTTTGGTCAATACTGTGGAGCTAGTAAACCCCTACATGGTTCCCAATGATGAAGATAACTAAACAAATCCTCCAAAAATTCACAGCTGATGCTAGTGTTGATGGATCTGTGGTTATGTGAAATACCGGAATCCTTTGGTTAGTGCTTCTACCCAATCTATGCACACCACCGAGACAAAGATGTATGCCCATATTAGAGCTCAATATGCACAACATTATCAACTTGTTTCATCACATCCACCTCCACTTCCATTTTTATTTCTTGATTAGGTGGTTTCACCATGATATTTCTTTGATCATCCATGTTCTGTTTTGGAGAAACCTCATTTATCTAGCCCTCATTAAGTAATCTCTCCTTGCAATTTGACTAGTGAGTAGTGGGGAATTCCTTGCATGCGTTAGAATCCATTGGTTCAACCAGTAGGGTTTGTCAAACATCGTTCCATAGAGCATCCTCTTATCTGCAGAAGTTCATGCCTGGAACAGAAGTAATATATTCTCAATCATATCTATAGAATTACTCAGAAGATATTTATCCTTCTGGCTCTCTTCCTATCAGCAAATATGCACAATTCCCGTGTAGAGGTTTTAATAATCTCCGTCTAAAATGATGCCAATGTAGCAGCCGCTGAATAATTTCTTGCTAAGGTAGTCCAGAATGTGGAATGTTAGGCCATTATCTCTTTTTATGGAGAAGATGAAGGTTCTCCTATACATGGGCACATCCATCAAAATTATATCACATGAAATTTCAAAAGTGTAGAGGTTTCTAGTAACCTTGTTGAAACAGGATCCGGGATAAACCTAATCTCGACATAGAAACTCTAATTGATGGGACTGTATGAGGCTGATCTGAGTCCCTCTGACCTGAAAATTCAATGTTTTGATAGGACGGAGGAGACAATAGTTGGATAAATTCTTCTGAAGATATAGATTGATGGCCTAGTTTCCAGTACTGAGTTTATGGTTTTCTCACAGGACACCACTTACAATGTATTGATTGGAAGGCCTAGGCTCCTCCTACACACTATATTCCCCTCTTCATAAATTCCATAAGTACTCCTTGAACGATCGAGTATAAGTACTCCAAGGTGATGCATATCCCTTTTCCTCTTATGGATCTTGCTTCTTAGATGCCAACTATTATAAGATAACGGACATGCTGATTTCTGCAAATGAGTTTGAACACACAACGGCTGTGACTGATCCATGGATTGACCAAGATGACACCAATATTGTTTTTATCCACTGATTAGATCCCATGACCGCAGATTTGGGGAAATGCATTATAGTCTCTAGAACATAGAGGAAGTGAAATTCCAGGTATATGGAATATCATAATATCACATTTTATTACTATAAAATTTAGGATCAGGTGATCCCAGATTCCCCTACTCCAATAAGGTATCGGGATGTCTACCTCATGAAAAAGTCAATACATCATTCTATATTGTTTCACCGGGCTGGTATAAACTGGCTCAAGACGATGCACCAATATTTCTTTGATATCATGAACTATCGACCCTTGGGTGGAAGTCCAGATGGGATGAGGTCAATATCTTTTTTCACCATGTTTCCGGTAGTACAGGAGCTCCCCGATGAGGAGTACACTACAGCTATGGCTGGTACTAGTATCCCGTAATGATTTTTCGACTTTGAAGAATTATCTCCTTCCGATGATCCCCCAACTATGGATGATGTAGATGACATGAGATATTCCCTTACGAAATTCGAAGATGGTGTCACCCCCACAGTCGAGAAATTGGTACAGGCGAACATTGGTGACAAGACGGATCTAAAACCGACGTTGATCAGCACTACTATGATTGGGAATGAGCAATAATGATTCGCTAATTTCCTAAAGTAGCATAGTGATATATTCTCTTGGATTTATGACATGATTCCAAGTCTATATCCGAATATCATCGTCCAACATATTTGTCTCCCAGAAAACCATGGCAGGTTCAAACAACCTCCTAGAAAGATGTACCCTTCGCACCAAGCCATGGTCGTGGCCAAGGTTGACAAGCTCATAAGAAAACATAATTAATGTGGTCCAGTACCCAAGATTTATAGATAATTTATTCTTGTAAGGAATAATAAACGACTGATCAGATTCTACATTGACATCGAGGATCTCATCTATCCCTGTCTGAAGGATGAATTTCCACTTCTGGCAACGTAATAGTTGATCGACGCCACTGTAGGGTTCCAGGTTCTCTCTTTCATGGATGTGTATTTTGGATATAATAATATATTAATTTCCCCAATGGATGAGGATTATATTACATTATGTTCACTACAACGTACTATCTACTTCCATGTAAAGCCTTTTGGACTAATGTATGTAGGGGCCACCTACCATCGTTCCATGAACCACATATTCAAGATGATCCCTTAGTACATTGGTGGAATACAATGTTGATGATCTTGTAGCCAAATATTACTACTGTCAGGACCATCTCAGTTATCTTTAGAAAGTGTTCTGATTCCTCTGTTCCGGCCATATTACGATGAACCCATTGAATTGTGATTTCTGAGTCACTTCTGAAAAGATTCTCACATTCATTGTCAGATACAAAGGAATTGATATCAACATAGAGAAGATCAAGGCCATTAGTAATATGTATCCTCTGAGAAAAATTTGGGAGATCCAAGGCTTTCAAGGCCACATAGCCTACATATGTCGTTTCATTGCAAATATGGCTGGTAAGTGTAACCCCTTTTCCCAGCTCATGAAGAAAAGTGTCGATTATTAGTGGGATGAAGAGTGTATAAATTTTTTTATGAAATCAAGCAGTACCTACTACAACCTCTAGTTTTGATGCCACCTATGTATGAAATGTTGTTTATCATTTAAGTGACCACTCTAGAATGATCTGTGGGTGCCCTTTGCACCAATATGGAAATTGAGGGAATATAGAACAATTTCTACTATCTCATCCACATTCTCCTTGACAAAGTGACCAGATGTTCTTCTATAGATAAGAGCTACCTTGCACTGGTATTTGTAGTGCACAAATTGCGACATTACTTGTAGCACCCTGAGATACATCTATGGTTCTGAGTGGATCCTCTGAAATACATTTGGAGTTGCCCATGTTGATAGGTCATCTAGCTTAGTGGTTGTTATCCTCCAATAGTTCAACATCATGTTTTCCCCCTTAAGGCTATCGAGGGACATTCAATGGAAGACTTTATTGATTCCCATAAATCCCCTGTAGAATAGTCTGTTGATCTTGATTCTCTAGATAAGGTAATCCTCTCAGTAGATCAAGCCATTCTGTGTTTCCAAATTCACTTTTATGGATCTTCCCAGATCCCTACCAATAGAATAATCAATGACACCATACTCAATAGAGTGGGCATGGGTATCATCTTCATCATGCCTTCACAAGATGTCCTACCATATTCATTCATATTATTGTAAGGTTGTTCCAACAACAATGCAGAGTACCAGGTCCTCATCACTTGTCTCGAGATTTCCCTTGAGATTGATGTTACCAACCTTCAGGTGAAATGGGACTCCAAACTAGTCATAAAGTTGATTAACTGTGACTACATTTTTTGGAAGCTGGAGCTCATACCGCTATTAGAGTGTACCTTCTAGCTGATGGGCCAATTTTCTTCTCATGCAGAAGTTACTCATGTCCCTCAATCACAGAATAGCCGATCTAATGCCTTGTTCATCTTTGTTACACACCTTGTAGAGCCTGAATATAATGATAAAATTATCCATGTGGAGCCTCAATGGTTAATTGCTTCCATCAATAAAGATTATGATGATAGCCCACATTTATGTCACCTTACCGCAGGTGCCTCCACATCGGGACCTCCCGGCCCCCCTGTGTTGGTGTTGGAGGGGACCCTTGATTGTATGAATCCCTTTATCGAGTATCTATAGCATGGTAATCTATGGAAATACATGACCATATGTCGGTGAGTCTGTAAGCACACATTGCAGTTCACCCTCTAGTGTGGTCCCAGTCTTGCGAAGATCCTCTACAGACGTGGGTTTGATGGGATTTCCATCTGTTGCATTCATGGAGGTGATATTTCATAGATCATGTAAGACGTTCATTCTGGTTCCTATGTCGCTCATCAGGTAGGGCCAAATCTCTCTCATCAGATCCAGATATTGGGGTATTTTTTCCCCCAATGAATCGTGACTGTATTGAGTTTTCCAAGAGGTTCCATGCATTCCAATTCCATCATAATTTAATGCATCGACCGCCAGAGCCTCTCCACAATACCATGTACTCTTTTTCCATTGTGGTATGGGGAATTGATGCCATGTGATCATATCCCCCAGTGACAACTCTTTAGTTCATGTTTATCCTTACCACTACAGATTTTTTGGGGTAGAGGAAGTTCCTTTAAAGGATGTCAAGACACATTCTATCATTGGGTTTGTGAGCTCAAATACCATCTACCTATTCGGAGTCCCTCATGTCATCCACACCGATAATGACACCAAATTCTGAGAAGTTGAGTTGAAGAAATTGTACACCAATTGAAACATCTGTTCTAGTTATACCTATCACTATCATCTGCATGATAATGTATAGATTGAGGCATTACACAAAACATCTCTAACATCTTGCAGAAGATGGTAGGTCAGAACAAGAATAGTCAGATACAAAAATTACCCCAATGATCTCTGGGATTAATGGACGATGACTCATAATTCCACACTTGTAACCCCATATTCATTGGTGTTCAGACTAGAGGTAGTCCCTAAAATCAGGATTCTGTTACAATCATTATTCTTAGTTTTCCATGATCAGAAGGATCTAGAAAAAGTTTCCAAAATCTATCTGGATGAACTAGAAGCACATGAATTGAATAAGCTTCATGCATCACACAATCTAGAAGGGAATCTGAAGAAGATAGATCGAGCATTCAATATCAATGTTCTCCTCTACTGTTTCTTATATGGTGATATGGTGTTTGACCTAAGAATGCCAATGATACACAACTAGAAGCCAATGATGATGGAGCCCAAATGGGAGGGTCCTTATACAATTCATAGGTTTACCCAAATGGTGCATACTCTCTTGTCACCACAGATGGTGAGCGTAAAAATCCTCCACAAATACTAAATTTCTCAAGCAGTATTTCTCTTAAGAGTTAACCCACTCGTTTTTCCTGTCATTACCGCACGACATTAAAATTCTTGGTCTGTCTACGCTAAAGGGTGTAAAACTACCTACCACTCACCCCGAATGATGTTAAACTGTATTACCATATTATATAAATTTACAATACTTACACTCATCCTGGTGGATGTTAAACCATCCACTCATCCTACATGATGATAATATGCAAAATGTTCCAAGCACTATGATTTTAAACTAAGGTATCCAATTTCCTTGTCGTTTGATGTTAAACTAAAAAACATTTCAGAACTACATATGGATTTATTCTCATCCTCATGGGATACATATGAAAACTAGGACCTTTCATCCATAGCCTAGCCTCAGGTATCTCAAACGTTCTAGACTCTTGTACGAAGTACTCACATAGGATTGTGTAGTGTCGTATGGACTCTACATCCATGTTCTTTTCGGGATATTTTTCTAAACCACAGACATCCTACTGAGACAACCCTCCTTCATCCATGTCCTTACCAAAATATTGAAAACTTCATGTGTACCACCACGCTTGATGAATTTCTATATTTGGGTCTCCATAATATTTCAAATCTTAAATGACCGCATAGAAGATTGGTTTTATGCCACCTTGTCTTACCACCCATTTGGGGCCAACATCACGGATGATCTAGAATGAAAATTTGACACATGTCCCACATAGAAAATTTTGTTAGAGGTCGATTCTCAATAGCTTGTTCCCATTCCAGGTCACACGAGAGGGATACTGTGTTTCGAAAATGTTCAGTAGTTATCCTCAATCGTTACTTCCATCACATGGTCTCCCAAATGACAGGAGTGGTGATTCACCTCTTCTATCCTTCTATCCCATACAAACAACCTTAAACTGGGAATCTATGGTCCGAGCTCCATGACCATAAACTAAAATCGACCACATACTTTTCACATGGTGTTAAACTACATGACATCTCCATAACTATGTATGACTTGACTTCCATTATCATGGGATACGTAGGAATGCTGGAATATTTTTTTGGGTCTATCCTAGGACCATATACTCATTATTTCTACCCCTTGGCCTGAGTTCTCTCCAAGAAATATGAATGGCGTGGCATATGTGGGCTTATTTTCTCATACACGTGGGGTTATTTACCACACCACTCACATTTTCCTTTATGATACACCTTCCTATCATCTAAACCACATGATGGTTAATGTCACGAAATTTTAGAACTACGTATGTCTTGATTCCCATCTTCATAGGATACATTGGAATTCCCGAATATTTCATCTCTGGGTCCAGCCCTATATTTTAGAAACCTTCCATTCTTTATGGCCATTTGGCTTATGTTCTCTCAATGGTATGAATCATATGTGGGCTTATGTACTCATTCATGTTGGGTTTTCAATAACCGCACTATATATCTCTCTCTAATGAGCTCTCCATCCCCCCCTTTTTCTCCACTCATCTCTTGCAGTCGTCTACCCTCAATATGGATCCTCAACCACTATTGTGCCTCACCAACAAGCTCAAATGAACATTGTTTTAGGACCTAGAGTGATGGATTCTACATTGACATGTTTTCAGCCTCTTTTATGTTTCACATTTCCTTTTATTTGGGTTCTCTTCATCTCTCACATCCTAAAGGACCCCTAGACTGTATGGATGCTCGAACATATGGATCACCTACCATTTTGAGGAAACTTATAGGAGGATTTCCAATGATATTATGTGTCAAGATCCTCATTTATAATATGGTCATGGTAAACCCCCATTTGTTATCCCCATTTCAGGTTACACGATATGGAATATTTGTTTCGAACAAGGTCAACAATTATCCACCATCGTGGTGCCACCCTCGTCGAACCCTAAAAATTGGACTCGTGATTCACATCTTCTTCCCCTCTATCATGTTCAAGTTGAATTTAGACACCCTGAGTGATATCCCTTATTTTTTTGTGCGTTATAAGGACAAATAAACGTCATTGTTTAAATTGATGCTATGAGATGTTTCCACCTTTGTTGTATTCCACGTGTAGAAAAGATATTCTCCACCATTGTTTCCCACATCGATCACAGATCACGTGGGATTAGAAACTTTGTCAAGGTTTATGCCCTCTTGGAATAATCTCACTTCCTTAGGTTTGAGATCTACAGCCATAAACTTATACCTTCTCTTCATTATCGCATGATGTTAAACTGAACAAATTTCATGAAGTACGTACAGCTTGATTCACATCCCCATGGGATATAGAAGAATGCCCAAACATTACCTCTTCAGGTCGATATCAAGATCCACTAATCATTTCTTATGTTCCAACTTTTGGAACTAATACTTATGGTATTACATGGTGTGGTGTTTTTGGACTTATTTCTCCATTCAATATGGGTCTATAATAGCCTCAACACCTACTTACCATTTTGGGTTAGTCCCTCCCATCTCTAACCTTACCGCATAACGTTAAACTACATGGAATTCTCAGTTCTATGTGTGGCATAATTCTTTTCATTATGGGATACATTGGAACTCTCGAACATTTAATCTTCGAGTTCAACCCCATGTCCTTTGATCTTTTATATCCCTTTCATGTAACAACCTGAGATTTTATGAAAAATATTCTTTTAATTTCATTAATTTCTTGTGTTGTATGCTACACCAAAAGGAGCTTTCACAACACGCATCCCTGACTTGTCTTGCATTACACGCAAGCACGACCTTCCACGACAGCGTGTGTTGTACGCAATACCGAGTTTCGTTAAACAACGATATGCTATTAAAATATTATTAAAACTTGCCGTTATGAATAGTAATACACATTTTTGGAAATTTTATAAATTATATTTTTGAAAATGGACTTCATTTTTGGATTCTGAATATCGAAATTAGCCTAGGGTGAAATTTTGGTATTTTTCTGAAAACTTTCAATTTTTGATAAATAGTGAAAACACTGGGTTACTATTTAAAAACCGACTTTTTATTTAAATAATTATTTATTTTATTTAAATTTATTTTAGGTCAAAATTGATACATAATACCTATATAAGTTCAATGTAATTCATTGGAGTCATTTTATAATAATTTTAGATTTATAAAAATATTTATTGAACTGTTCACCGTCTTTTACCCACCTCCTAGGAGAATTTGCAAGTTCACATAAAACTTCATTTTACTGCTTTTGTGAATGGACTTTCAAAAATCCGAGAGACATGGTTGATGTCAGTAAGTAAAATGTGGTTCAATGAGATTAAAATAATTTTTGTTGAATAGTAACTTTTTACTTTTATTTACCACGGTCAAAAGTAAATAGGGCAATTAAGGGTAAAAATGATATTATTATTACCCTAACACATGTCCTAATTCTACTGGATAAGTTTAATTCGACCAAAAACAACTTTAGGAATAAAATATGACCATTTAGGCCCACTTGTATTAGATTAGGACATTTATTATTAATTTATTTAAAGAAGGGTTAAAATAGTTAAAATCAACGTTTAATAACTAAATCATATTTAATATAGGGTTATACATAAGATAAATTCGACTATAAATATTCATTATAAAGATAAAAATATTTCATACATAATGGTGTTTTATTTATAATTTTTAGACATCAAATAAATTAATTTATTTATGACACAATGATGATGCAGTAATTATCTTATTAATGAAATATTGACATAATTGATGTTATAAATACCCAAATAAATGTAATTTGAGACTTTTTATGAATTAAAATAATTTTATAGGTAAATATGACATGTTATTATTGATTTATTTAACTTTTTTTGAACTAATTATTCTATTATGATTTTCACAAAAATCAATTACCAAATAGGGTCAAAATTGACATAAAATAGTTTTTAAAACAAATATTATATTATTAATTGTTATTTTATTCCAAAAAATCTATGGTTCGGCCAAATGACTTAGATACGGTTATATCTATTAATAATAAACAACTTGGGGTTTTTTGACTGGATATAGTAAGTTTATTAACCTTATAGTGTAAAAAAACAAGAAGACACGGTAAAAGAATTTTTTTTAACTTAATGTTAAATCTAAATGAAAAGGTTAAAATAGAAACCTAAACTTTCCCAAATTCTATTATATGAGATTCTTTCGACCTATCACCACCTTAGCTTTGAAGTAAGTCAATTTGGATCTATTAAAAACCGAATATGACTTTATAATAAAATAATATTTTGAGTTTTTCCAAAGTTGCCCCTCTCCTCCCTTATAAAAGGGCACCTCCTCCCTCTCTTCCTCACACCACATTGAGCATTCATGCTCAGCCAAACACTGCAAAATTCTCTTCTACACTTACCTATAAACATACTAGAGGTCCTGGTCTTCTTTAAAGACCAATTTTAGTGCCCTAAGAGGAGGTCTCAAAGAGGCGCTTCAAAGAAGAGGTAATAACTGTTACCGATTCTTTCAACTTTATTTCTTCTTCCACTTATTATTCTATAGTTGTTTCATTATGAAGTAATAATATCAGTATAAATCATATAATGGTATTTTATTATATGTATGAAACAACCCTATTTCACCATCTATCCATCCTACAGAAAACGAAACCACCGCGCGTGCGTACGTACGGAATACCGTCTCCACGATATGGTGTAATCTGTTTTCGACTACCACATTACTTGGATGGGTATAATGGTGTAAATAAATAACTATATATGATTATTGAAAAGTTACATTGATTCTGAAATATTATACACTTCAATGAAATTCCACGATCATGGGAATGATATCATCGCTCGTGCGTACGTACGGACTACCGTCTCCACGACGTGATGAGATTCATTTTCCATGTTAACCATTCTTGAATGATTATAAAGTATATACAATAAGTAATCATGAAATATATTACATAATAATGATACTTGATTTATGTGTATATATATTTATGTCATCTACTTAATTTCATTCAATTCAATAAGGAAACGAAAACAGCGTTAATGCGTACGTACGGCCTACCGTCTCCATGAATGGTGTATTTTATTCCTTTTATCGATCTATAATATATATGTATATGATGAATATATAATATATATAAATAATGTTTTATATTCTGCAATTATGTAATCATGATCTACGTAATCATATGAATAATTACAAGTCAAAACACGGACGATAATTGAAACGATTTTACTCAAAACGCTCTTCAACATGGAATTTACAAAAGAACGGGTAATATAAAGTCATAAGTGAACCATATATGATATCATAACAATGAATATGATTCTTTAATAAGTCAATGAAATTATTTAAATCATTATATAGAAGGTTCGTATACATACGAAGCATATCGGACATAGGGTAAGGGATAACTATTCCAATCTCGTTCTTATCCGAGATTGTTTATTCGTAAGTATTTACTGGGGTTATTGTTCTCATCCATGTTCATGTTTCCTAAAAATGGTTTCATGTATGTTTAGTATCCTTTTTACACATTTTTGAACATTACTACATGGTATTTATGGAATCTTTTTTTTACGAGGTACTTTTTGGCTTTTCTTGCAAAAGTACGAGAACAATGTTTTTTTTAACTTATATGGCATGAAAGGATTTTTACGGTTTTATAAAGACATATTTTCATTGAGATTCCTCCAAAAAATTTCATGACTATTTTAAACAAAATCTTTTTCTTTAAAAATTTCATGACGTTTTTTTAAAAGAAATTGATTTTGAAGAAGAAAGGATATTTCCTCGAGAATTCATTTCAAGTGTTTTATCAAAACCATTTTCCATCTAAAATGACATTATTTCATATGTGTATGTTTCAAGTATCATGTCTCTATGATTTACATGGTTTCAATTTTATAATTATGAAATGATATCCATTTATTTTATATGGATTATGTGATGATGGGATGATGTTTATGAAACCCATTTTATTTGTTGGGTTATTATGAAGAATGTATGTTTATTTTGTGGCACAAGTAAGAATGATTTTATTATGAGATGGGTGGGACCTATATCTCCCTCCAATGAATTATATCTCATGAGATAGACATGGCTGGAACATTAAGTTAATCTGATTCAGTATTACAGGACTGGAACGAGGAGTGAACTCGATTCAGAAAAGGACTTTGTCCACTAAGATGGTCTTGGCAGCAATGGCTTGGCTACCATGGAAATAATTACATGTGCTTAATGGTTTACATAATTACATGTTTTATTCCCATTATATTTTATCATGATTGATGTTACATTATGATATATTCCTCACGTACTCTCATGATTTATGTATTTGCTCAATATTTTGATGTTTAAATTTCATGTTCAAGTTTTTGCTTCTAAATGTTTATGGATTGTTTTATGTTATCTATGTTTGCCCTTACTGAGCATTTGAGCTCACCCTTTTGTATGTTTTCTTTCCCCAGGAAATAAATAAAGGATTTATGTAAGGAAACATAAAGGGGAAGATTGTTATTGGGGTTTTTGAGGATCTTTCACCATGATTAGAAGTTTATAATCCGAGTTTCCAAAGACACTAAACTACTACGATCCGTGTGTGTCTGTTTTTGTTATATATTAAGTATTCCGAAAAAGTAATTTAATGTCCATGTATTTCAAGCTTCGAGTCTCTACATTTCATGTAAGGTCCCATATCCCATGTATTGAACATAGTGTGGGATAGACCGATGTCCATATTTACATCGGGTATGTTTTATCACTCCATGGATATTCCAAGTAAGAAACATTTTCTAGATTATGTGTCCAAGAAATTTGATAGTAAACTATGATACCTGGTCCCACATGATTTCAAACTATTGTTTATTTGTCACATGGTGTTAAAATTCATGCGAATATCCTATGAATCAACCGTAAACTGTAACACTATCGTCATATACACACGATGAAAAACAACACTACATTATGTTTTCATCACAAGAGGGTACATCATGTTTGGTATCAGACATCGAACATGCCATTTATCAAAGACTAAATATGGATTGATTCCAATGGAGATGACCATATTATTCATCTTGGGTTTGTTTCTTAAAAAAACAAACACACCCACCCTAAGGAACAAACAATTTCCCTCAAATGCTGCTTCTATTGGTGCATGGGCCAGACCTGCATGAAATTTTCAAGATCTACATATGTCTTGATTCCCATCCTCATATGATACGTTGAAACACCTGGACATTTCATCTCTGGGTCTATCCATAGGTTCGTCCACCCATTTACACCCTTCATTTCTGGAATTCTTGACCTCTATTATGCTTCACCACCGTGCTCAGATGCACTATGGGTTAGGACCTAGAGTGTTGGATTCTACATGGACATTTATTCACCCTTTTACATCATGTCTCCCTTTATTTGGATTTTGATCATCTTTCACATCCAAAGTACCCTCAGATGATATGGATTCTCAGCCTTATGGATCATCAACCATTTTGGACCAACATCATAGTAGATTTTGAACGGAATTATGATATAGGTTCTGTATTTTGAATATGGTATGTTGTCTACCCTCATTGGTTGTTCCCATTTTAGGTCACATGATATGGATGCTATATTTAGAACATGGTTAATAGTTATCATCCATCGTTACACTATCCCCATTGAGCCTCAGATATCAGTCATGTGATTCACATCCCTTTCCACACCATTATGTTCCTGTGGAATTTCAACACCATTAGTGTTATCCCTCAGTGAACCTTTTCACATTAAGGAGGATAAATTAGTGTCTTGAGGGTCATTTAATACTCCCCACCATCTCCCATAGCCGTGTATTCTATGTGTTTCAAGGATCTTCTACACCCTTTTCCCCACATAGAGCATAGCTTAAGTGGGCTTAGAGATATTAGAAAGGATTGTGCATGCGTGGAAGAACTACCATTATTTATGTTATGATATCTATGACTATAAACTAAGACCCCTTAGGTCATCTACCTCCTGGTTGTGTAGTGATAAATTACTTATCCATACAGTTTTTTCACTTGAGAAGATGTCACCTTTTTCAATATTGACAGCCTACCGTACCACCTCAAAGAACTACCTAAGCCTTGATTCTTTCACTTGTAATACACAGAGAGACAGTCAGGCACCTGATTCCCAGTTGTAGCCAATTTAATAGTAAACCCTCTATCCTTGAATTCATTTCCCGAATTCCCTATCTGGAATGCACAATGTGGTGAGGACATCCTTATGTTATAATTCATGTCAAGTCTGTAGTTGTAGCGCCACATACCTTTCTAAATATTTCTCTATATTTTTTTCATTACCACATGAAAATAAACTAAACGAGCATGTCCTCACTACATGAAATTAAACTGTAGCATTCCCTATCATCCCATTATATGATTTCTCTTCTTCCAAATAATATACTATGTGTGTGACAAGAATAACATTCCCGATTCCATGATCATAGTGGAATAATTTCAAAATGGTTGGAATATATTTGATCATTCCATCACTCCACCTCAATATTTTCATATCATTCATTTGTATCATCATCATTTTTTACATCTTATGGGACCCCCGATGGTTTGGATTCTATGACCGATGGCTTGAATATAATTCAAGGATAATTCCCTAGAAGACATTGGACAACACTACGAGTCCGGTTCTGTGTATCAAACATGGTCAGCAGGGAGGCTTCATTTTCTTGTCTCTATTTTTGGATAACATGATATGGATACTTTTTTGTGAACATGGTCAATAGTTACCCTCCATTTTCATCCCACCCTCACTATGTTTCAAATATTGGGCATGGTATTCACACTTATTATCTTTATTTGTTCATATTTGTTATTACACCCCTATAATTATCCCACTCATGTGCTAGAGCTTGTTGGGAGAGGGATGTTTTGGATGTTTTGAGAATCCCATTCTCTGTCCATGACCTCCATTATTCTCCTCAGAATCTCTAGGTGGTCATTCGGATACCGTATTTCTTGTGATTGATTGGTACTATCGTATTCAAAGGGAAATATTATATGAAATTCCCTTTTTTCTTACATCAAGAATGAACCATGTGAACTTTGGGACTGGTCACTGGTTTTTTCTTGGGTATGATGGAGGTGGAGTAAATTGAATAGATAACAAGTCTCAAACATTCCAAAAATAAACAATAAATCATGAATGTATGTTTATGAGTTCACAAATTACAACACCCATAGAGTGGACTCTCCCATAGGCAGTTTGACCTTCGTAAGGGTGCATCTAATCTCTGCTATTATCAGGCTCGTGACATCCAGGATCTGATTTCACCTATTTAGATCCCACTCCCATTCAATGGAAATTGGGTGTAGTTCATCGAAATTGATCCGAGTATGATCCTCATCATCTCGGATAATAGCCATCTCTTGATATGCTTGCATCATCTATTCCTCAGACTCTTCCAAATGAGCCTTCAGTTGGTATATGAGTCCCAATTGTGCATCGAGTAAAGAAAAAAGCTCATTCTCCTACTCCCTCAAGTGCTTGATCTCTTTCTCAACCTCTCAGAGACTCTTTATGCTGATTGAATTCCTCCACTACCTACACACATCAAGGCCACGGTCATGATCCCATATTTTCTCTATCATATAATCTCAAATGTGCATATGAGGGTTCTAGGAATCCACTCCTCCAGTTCTTAGTTCACGCAGTTATAAACAATGCTACTCCATATGGATTATCCATTATACTACTAGAGTCTTCCCAATGATATTCTTGATAAGTTTTAATGACCGTTGACAGATGACCTTTCTATCCTCTTCATTGTAATATGTCTCATCCTGCTCCTCGGGGTCAGCATGTTCCCATGCTGGGAACGTCTCCAAAAATTTGTCACTAGAATCTTCCTCTATTATCTCGCCGGTTATGATAGGTCCAATGTCATCCAATTGATCCATTTCATCAGATTCCACCTCAATGATCTCAGGTTCCATCCTGTCAATGGTCCCACCTATAATCGAGAGCATTGTGTTTTGTTCACCATGTGTGTTCTTTTCCACAACCATTGGAATTACCTTGGGAAAGGTCGTGCCACGGCCCCCCAACCATTCTCCACAATGTGGCCCACACAAATTGATGAACTATGCATATGAAAAATATACATTTTTCAGTTTTCCAATTTCAATGGAAAATAGTTACATATTCTGTGAAGAAGAGGACTTACACGAATCAAATGATTGGTCTTGCCCTTCAGCTACAGCTTCCTGAAACCCAAGGCATGGCCTTCCATATATGGTAGGGAAATCCAGAGACTCCTGGAAAGCCACCGAGGGTGTCGCAGACCTGCTAGATTAGGTAATTTCCATTATCATAGGGACATACCCTAAATCTACATCTATTGTTGTGCAGGAGAGGGTTTTTCATATGATATTATCCTACATTGGGAAAATGTATTTTGGGAAGGCCTAAGATAACTGAATAAAGACATCATGAAAATGGTTTAGGGATTTACCTTAAGAGCTTCAAAAAACTCATCAAAATATGAATTTCCAACCTCACCTTCCTCCAAGGGGGTCCCTCTAGCTACCTATTCTCCTTTGAGGAATCTTCCAATTTTTTTGTTAGGAGAATGAACTCCCTCAATTCAGCGACAACCGATTGTGGGGGGACTGTTTTATTGAGAACCACTTTCACCCGATTTGTCATCGGATGTGGAGAAACCTAAGTGCTGATGAGGTCCTATAGCTAGATGATGTATTTCTCCCCTTTCTATTGAGATACCAAAAATTTAGTCCTATAATAGAAGAACTCTGGAAAATCCATCACGAGGTTGTTCAGATGCTTCCACATTTGGGAAGGACTGAGGAATTGTCTATTAACATTGAAGGATTCCCAAGACTTCTTGAAAATTGCATCCCCGTGAATGTCTTTAGGTTGTAGCTACTTCCTTAGAGCCAGTGTGTGTATCTTATTAAACACCCTAGGTGTCCTCCCTTCTTAAAAAATTTGTTCCTCTGTGACATTCGGGTCTGCCGCTATCATTTCCCTCGATCGGTGAAGGTCCTATGATTATTTGTCTCATCACTACTACATCCCGGGACAACGACATGTTCATTCCACTTTTGAGCCTCAAACATGAGGCTGAGGAGGCACCCGATCACTATCATAGACAGTCTTCCACTTCGACATCTCCCTTGGGTAGGCCGCATCCCAACTATTGGTGTACTCTTTTACTAGCTCATAGAAAGATGTGGAAAGAGGCATCTCATTCCGCATCATCCCATCCTCCCATGTAAATATGATTTATAGCTGCCTCATCTTGCATGGATGGTCCTCAGGTCACACACCCACATAGATTCATGGGGCCTACCTCTGCATGTACTGGAACTTCCTCAAAAAGTGGTTTGGGGTGTATGGCTCGCATATTGGCTTCAGATCAACTTGTGCCACCATGACTCCACCCTGAAAGGCCAGGAGATTGACCAATTCTCCTTAGTTTCATTGTCGTTATCAGTGAACACACCTGTTGGAAACAGGAATGGGGGGAAATTAAAATCATCTACCCCCAAGACGTGGTTCAGTGCCTATAACAAAGTCATCTTGGCAAGGAGACTCCCCAATGTGTTCAAGATAGCTAGTTAGAAGTTTGAGTCAGGAGGGGAAATAGGGTTCAGATATTATCAAGAGCCCATGTGCACTACAACTCATCAGTACAAAAGATGGAGCTGTCCATCTACCCTATGAGACTTATTCCCCTCACTGATGTGGCCTAACACCTTGTATAGTTTGGCTAGAATCATGACTCCCAAGTTGATAGACTCCCCTATCGCCAACACTGATTCCATTATGTATGTTCTCATCTGAAAACCTGTATTTGTATCCTAGAACAGAAAAATCAAACCATATATGAGTTCAGAAATGAACCTGGTCAGCCTAACCACCGGAAGCTACTCAGTGTTGACGTTGTACCCCCACAAAATCCATTGGCTATCTTATAGGGTTATTTAATAAGGGATCATTTTACTTGACTGGGCACCCTTTGGATAGGTGTGTGGCCTAACTGGTATCTTCCAGGGTGCCTCCACTCCATCAGCAGTAGGCCCTGACGGGGAGTTCTTGAAGCACTTAAATAACCACATGAAGTGGAAACCCCTCACTGACTACTTGTCCTCATCTATTATTATATCCATCAATTCATTTTCTAGTGGCGACATCTTCTCCAGATCACCCCACATATTCTCTTCGGGAGGAACTCATCATATATCGCCCCCAATATCAGAATCCTTGAGATATTGTCAAGGTCTCAGAGGTTGATACTGACCTCCCCATCGTGATGATTAATAGTGTTGGTCCAGCTGAACACCTACTCAAAAAATATAGCATTAGGTTATTTGGAAGGTGAATATAGAAGTGGGAGGCCCACAAAACATCATAATTCCCTACCTGATTCAGTTATTTTGAGAACTCCTTCTAGGAGGCACAAACACTATAAAACAATCCCCAATCATCCATAAAATTTCCACCCTGGTGAAAGTTCTAGTATTAAGTTCACGCCTTCTTTGGGATCCCCATAGCTTCCAAGGAGATCATGTTGTAATGTGGGAGAGATACCTCTATCTATAATGTCTTCACATAAAATTTATTGACATGATTATACAAACAGTCAGCGTTAACAGGTATGTAATCCCCCCATGTATGACCATCAGTAGCCATGTACCATAGGCACTAGCACAACACACTCTTGAACCAACAGGATTGTTCATTTCTACTAGCTTCAGGGATGAGAACATCAAACCTCAGTCCAATTCCATTAAGAGGAAATATTTTTCAAAGAGAGTACTTTTACTAGATTTTTTACAATAGCTCCATCGCAGATGTTTGGTATCAATGGATTCACCAATATTCCCCAATTCCTACTTTATCCACCATCTCTTCCCTCTAGAAAGCATCTGCAATGAAACCGCTAGCATCTTCTTGGTGGGACATTCTATCCCAAGACATTAGAAATTTTTTTGAACTGGATTGCATAGCTTGATCGCAGAGATAGATCACAGAGACCGGTCACAGAGCTCTACCACAGACCTCGAATACACAACTTTCAGAGTGAAAAATCCCATAGTCTAAAGACTCATTGGGATGCATAGAGAAAAATATAGCCCATATCAAAAATAGAGATCCTAGAGCACACAAAGATTCACAAATAGAGAGATAATGAAACAAATGGTGGAGATAGGTAAGGAAAAAGGGGGTTTTCCATCCTCTATTTACAGGCGACTACCTCTAAGCCTCACAGAATTCCTGACCATGGCTAGTTTCATGGAATTATTATCCCTTGAAGTACCTATCTGCATTGTGACCCTGATTCGTGATTTTTCTTCATGATCTGCCTATTATTTTTTCAATCTACCCTCAAAATATAGCCCTTATGTTCGCATCAACTCCAATTCTGAGGGGGGAGCGGGGTAATTTATTGGATCTAAAAGTTGTGTGTGGGAACAATATGAAATGAACACAAAAAATTCCAAAATGGGATACTTTTCGGGGCACCATTGAAAATACCTACATCACTGTGGCTAGTGAAAACCCTTCATCACCACAGATGGTTCAAATCCTATCCCTCCTATGAGGCCTCCATAGAGGAAAGAGAGGGTATAATATATTGTTAGGATGAAATTGACCAAAGACTTTGTGGTGTGGAGGGATGAAAATTGCCTCTGCATTTTCTTGGAAATATACGGAAGTATATATAAGCACCACAATGTGAATGAAGGATGCCTCTGTGTTTCGGAGGAGATGACGGTATAATTCACAGTTACAAAGAACTTGATGCATTCCACCATCATTGGCGAAGCGCAAGAGGCTTCGTGGAGCACCCTTAGAGAATCACACACCCCTAACACCTATAAATACCCTGATTCCATCACTCTAAGGGGATCGGCACATCGAACATTCACCTTCCAAGATCCCAAATAAAAAACCATTCTCTCTTTGAACCAATGAAAAAATTATTCATTAGAGGTAATGGAGAATTGAAAAATGCCTTTGAATTTACTCAAGTTTACCCCTTATTCAAAGCGGGATGCCCTTCGTAGATAATATGGTCTATCTACATGGAAGAAGACCCTTTTTGGTATTCCGGACTTGACAAAGATCCCAAGATTCACAAAGAATCCTTGAAAATAATATGTACTCCATACTAAGACTGAGACACTATGCTTCGTGCAGTTCTCCACATTGCAATGTCATATCCTCTATGAGCAATTTTTCTCTATGAAGCCCTGTGCTCCAGGAAGTGAAGTGCTCTGTGAGCCCATATACTTTCTGATCCCATGAGCTCTTCAAATCCCTATGCTCTGTGAAGCCCTGTGTTCTGCAAATCCCTGTGCTCTGGAACCACTTGATATTTGTAAATCCCCTCTCAACATGGCCACTTGCTTCGCAAAAACGTTTTCTGTACGGACCTCAAGGATAGTATGATGTGATTTCAATATCCCTTGGGTGGTAATTCGTGCTGTATTTATTTTCATCATGATTCATTTCATAGGAACACTTAAGAATATTTCTTCTTGGCATAGACATGCTAACGTGATCCCCATAATAGATCACTCCACAACCCCGTCTCAACACTGCATTAATGTTTCCTTACCTTCTCCAATGGTTGAAGCGCACCAGTTATGTATTTCCTCGGCACTAGGTTCAAATCCCTATCATCCAAGCCACAAGACGTTAAACTCCCAAGCATCATCGTCTCCAACACATGGTGTTAAACTGTATCATTTCCCTGGGTGATGTACATGGGATGCCCCACCACATACATTTTACACACCCACTCGTCTCCATGGGAGTGAGATCTTCCTCACATGGAATAAGATCCTCCATGAATGGAATGACATTAGCTTGCGAGGATGGGAAACCATCATGGTGTAATACATTATCCATTCATGTAGGAGGTATCTCTATTTCTCATCCTCGCCTCTTCGGAGCGCAAACACCAGAGGAGAAATGGGAACAAGAGACTATTGATACCCCATACCTCTCCCTTTGGTATTTATCACCATCAGGATTTCACCCATGAGTAAGGACCAATCTCTATCTCCTTGGACATATAACCACGTGTATGCCACTGTCTATTCCTCGCAGATGCACCTTTTGTGACGTAATCGTTAGGTCATTGTCGCTTCTTGTGTCTCGCACTGAGCATTACTCAAGTGATCTTAGAGTAAGAATCGAACATCGAATATCTTATGAACCGCATTAGTGAACAATACCCATGCCCCTCATTAAAAACTATGTGGACTTTAATCCTTTCCCTATTCAAGAAAGGTACGTAGGATGCCTCCCTATGGTTCAAGACCATCACCCATCTGTCTCGACCACTTCATGTCAATTCACCATCATCTCACATGATATTAAAATGTGTTCCCCTTTCATTACACATGGGGTTAAACTGTATGCTTTTTAACTATGTTTGTTTTTATCCCTATGTCCTAGGTAGGGTATGTAGGAAGCCTCACTGAGGTTCAATCCCAAATACTGGTAAACATTATTGTCCCCTTTATTGCTACCCACATCTTTGGTCCATCTCTGAGTGATGTCAGACCATCTCCCAAGTAGATAACCATCTATATTACCCACAATAAATCCACACTCCTCCAACCAAGAGTTTCCTTCTTGTTATGGTCGACAAACCCCTCATAATCCCCAACATGATTTTGTGTCACTGTCATTTGGGTATACATAGATTCCATGCCATATCCTGAACTACCTGGACTTTGATTCCCTACCAGGGGGGTATGTAGGAAGCCTCCCTGAGGATCATTCCCATCACTCATGTCTCATCATGGTCTCTCCCTTGAGCCTTTTAATTTCTAGAAGTCCATTCCCCAACCAAGAGTTTCTACTTCCTTTGGGTCCCATCCAAGAATCAATTCTCAAGAGCCACCTCTTTAGGTGAGTCATCACCCCTATAGAACTATTTGGACATTGATTCCTGGCCACTGGGATATGTTGGAAACCTCATAGAGGTTCAATCACAACAACAACATCGTCTTCATGTTGGGTTCATCACATATATCTAATACATGTCATCAATTTATCCATCATCCATCATAGTTTTACCCAGGAAACCACATCCCAATGAGATCATGTTATCCACTTCCTCACTACTTTTAGCAGTATGTGGAATGCTAACCATGTGTATGCCCCAACATGACTTTGAGTATTTTTCCACTGTGTACACCCCAATCCCATGATTAACCATGTCAAACTATATAGGTTTTGATCCCTGTCATCTATACAGGGTACGTTGGAGGCATCCATGAGATCCAATAACCTCAAATGGTAAATCTTTGTGTCACATTTATAGGGACTCAAGAATCCTCAAAACCGTATTTATTGGGTGTTTTAATATGCTCATCCAGTAAAACCCTTAGGTGATACCTCTAGGAGATGTGCCCATCTAATCCACTCCCTTTAGTGTTTTGTTCAGTCTGATCCATCTATGATAGATGTTAAACTCATGACATACCATATGTTAAACATGGAAAGACGAAGAAAGCCTCAGGGACATGCTTATGGAATATAATTCCTCTCAATCAATATGGGTTGCCTCAGGCTTTAGTGCCCTCAAGAAGCCCTATGATTAGGGGATGAAATCTAGGTGTACTAGTGTTTCAGCATCTAGACACACCAGTGATGTCCAATGTGACTACTCTTTTGAACATGTTTTCTAACCTGAATTAACCCCTTGGAATGTCCTGATATAATAAATGTAATTAACTGGTGTCCACAAATATAAGGCATTGGGATGAGTTTCATGAAAAAGAACTTATTATTTAATGGAGACCCAGACTAGGTGACAAATTCTGAGGAGGAATCTTAAGAAAGAGAGACCGAAATCCCATCATCCTATTTCGATTAAGGAGAAAATTTCCTAGAATAAGAGATGGATGTCGCCCACCTTTGGAAAGTAGGAATGCGGGGAAACAGCCTGCGCGTCATAGCCAGAATGTGCATTCCCCAAAAAAACTATCAGAAACAATGTCTTAAAACATTCATCATAATATCGTATTATAACATGTGTAAAGGATATATGTTTCATAAATATTTTATAATAGCATAACCCATGGAAAATAAATGAGTTTATTAAAAATCTCTTAATCATAATCATAAACCATAGAACGAAATAAAAATGATTATAAAATTGGATCATATACCTAGTAAATAATTGGAAACTTAAAGGTATATTGTGATAGATGAATATACTTTTAAATGATCAACGTAAAATTTCTTGAAGAAAATACACTTTTTAGTTGGATTACAATTATTTAAAAACATAAAAAAATATTTCTATTAAAAACAATTAATTCAAAATAACCACAAAACATTTAATATATGTTTCAATATAAATAATGGTTGTGATGGAGATAAAATTAATTCTTATGGTGTATGAAAAAACAAGTACTCTTTTAACATTTTTGGTAAAAAGTAAACAATACATCATTAATGAAATGAATAAATATTCCATTAATTTTTTTATAGAAGCTAAAAAATATAAAATATTACTTTAAAAAATAATGTCATATTATTTAAAACATTATTCCTAATATTTTAAAGAAAATATATACATGGAAGAAAATCTTCCAAGACAAATGAATAAATAATGATTTTTTTCTTTAAAAAGAATTATTGGTCTCTTCAGTACATAAAAGGAGTAAAATGAGTAGAAACATGTATTCCCAAGAAATTTATATAGGATAACAAATTGCATAGTTTATTTGAGATATAGTTCACGTAATTTCATCCTAATAAATTTAATCATAAAAAAACCATAAAAAATTAAATTTTAATATAAAACACTTACCTCAAGTCCACCATGATTTATAAGTATTCTAACCAAATATATTATAAATTTAAATTTAATAAAATTTTATTCTAAAACCATATTCAACCATATTATTCTCTAATATTTTTATAACATATCATATCCCTTTTTTCAATAATAATTCATTATAATCATTATTTCATGTGTAAATTTCTTCATTTTCCATGTATGTATTGGTTTAGAATTTATGGACATTTCTCATTGATCATAGATAATTAATATTAGGAATTTTAATACTATTATAAATAAAATATTCATCCATTATATACATATTTATAATAAATAATATAAATAGTTAATGATAAATGAATTTCATCCCTATATAGATATGGTAGTCCCTACGTACGCAAACAAGTGATGTTTCAATTTTTCAATGCATGGAAGGAAAGAGAGTTAAATAATAGTACTCCTTTATATAAGAATTATTATATCATTAATTTAATATGAATACATACACAATAAATCTATCATAATAAACCATCTTTAATGATGATGATGGGAAATGAATTGTATAGCTTTGTGGAGGCAGTAGTTCAAATGTATAGATGAGAGATACTTTCATCTCCCATTTGATGGATAATAGGTGGGAAATGATTATTCCATCCATATAATTATATTTTAGTATATCTATGTTACTTTAATATTCTTTTTAGTGTGGATAAAATATATTTATAATAATTAGAAGATGAAATTAAATTGAAATCGATTTGATATGATTTATACCTATTCTTTGAGAGACCACCTTTGGTATACACCTTAATCGTTGAAGGATTAATATCAGGATAATAATAAAAAATCATGGATGAAGGTAAATATTATTTTATGGTTTTGGATTAGGTATTATATGATATATAAAGATAAAATTGTGTGAATAATGGAGAGGAATATGATCCCTTTTATAAGTGAGGGGAGGGACACCAATGGAATTTATTACAACATTGTAATGATATAAGGTGACTTTCATGTGTAAGTGGTTCCAAATAGATATTGTTTCTAATTATGGTCAATATTGGGATAAAATTTCTTTAACTAATAAAAACTATATCTATTTTGGTTCAATTACGATATTTATATCTTGTTTTAAACCCTCGGTAAACCTGCTTTAACTGTAACCATGGTATTTTTTTTACTATTTTTACCATACAACATCAGAAAAAATATAAATATAATAAGTTATATTAATTATTATGAAAAAATTTATATATTATATGAAATTATATTTTTGGTATAACTTAATTATAAATAAGTATGTAAAAATAAAAGAAAACACATTTTAGAAGGAAAAAAACTTTTAATCATAAAACATTAATTACATAAATTATTTCCATCATAATAACTGATTTTTTTTTGAAACATTTGATTAAATAAATAATCCATAAATTTCATTAAAATCATTAATAAATAGTTATTAATTTTATTTAATAAGATGATAAGGCATTATATGCATAAAAGTTGTTTTTTTATTTTCAGTTTTTATGAACACAAATGAAATTATACCAAAAAAAAGTATATTGTTGATTGTTATAAAATTATTTATATTTTTTTTAATTAAAGGATTATTATGTTACTTTAAGATCATATTTAAATTCAATAGGGTTTTTACATAAAATGAACTGTCAATTTAAAAGAAATATATTTTTCTAATATTCATTAAAAATAATACTTGTTATAAAAATTCATACATTTTACATAAAGGTAATATTAACATGTTGGTTTAAAAAATTAAATAAATTTATTTAAAAAGAATTATAATTTATGATAATTTATTTTCAATTATTTTAATAATTCCACTTTGAAGAAAACATATTTTTGATGTATAAAATGACTTTACAAATAATTGAGTAATTATTTACTATATATTACTAAAAGAATTTACATTATTTAAAACATATGTATTTTTTTATTATGTTTATATTATGATTTATACCATAAAATTTAATGTATTGGGCATAAAGAATTACTATTTCATGGTTCATTTAGACTCTTAGTTGCATGTAATGAATGCTGTTGAATACCTATTGTTTATTTAAAAGAAAATATGTATAAAATTATTGGGTGTTACATTTTAACACTGATACAATGAATTTACCCCTTAAAATTCCTTATCACCATTTCAAAAATAGGATACCTTCTTCCTCACATCCTCAGTTTCTTATGTACCTTTGTCGAGTTCTGATTCCTCTAATGAACTTTAACTAGATGAGTAGTATTATTCCAATGAAATTTATCTCTAATATAATGATTTAAATAAATTCTTCTTTGTATGAATGATCATGATATAGTATTATATCCTATGACTTCAGTAAATGTGATGGATTATCTGCATACTTTCTCAGGATAAATATATGGAACAAGTCGTGAAACTAAGAGAGGATTTTTGGGAGTTCCACCTAATAAGAAACTATTCATTCTGATCATGAATCTCAAAATAACCATTATACCTATAGATAATCCTTAAACATTTTCTAAATATTAAAACCTTATTCTATGTATAAATTCAATGTAATACCTTCTCACCAACATTGGTTCCTCATTTCACCATTAATTGTCAGCGTAAACCTTATATCGACTCTCAACTACCTTGATATATAGATGAAGAGTTTGAAACTTCTATTCTATTTATTCAGTTAGATCAGATCCTAATTGCATTATTTCTATATCATCATCCCAATATTTCATTGATCTATATGTCTTTTAAAAATTTAATTCATAACCATCCATATGAATTCTCCAGTGAAAGAAATTATTGAAAGAAAACTTTATTATAGGAAGTTATTGATCCCAACCACCATTTGAATATAGAGAAAATTATCAATACATATCCTCCAGGGTTTCAATGGAACATTTATACCTAACATATATATGAGGATGACATGTAGTACTTAAATACATCTCTATATCTAGATCTTGTGGAAGACTTCTCCATAATTTTGAGGTAAACCTCATATCTCGACCAAAAATAAATAAAATGTAGTATTACATGATACCTTATGACTTCCTTGATGTATATCCTGGAAAAATGATCAGTATAGAAATATAAACAAATAATAATTATGTTTGTGTAATTCATGAGTGTATCATGTAAAAACCAAATATCATTAGGGAATTTAGATGTTTTGGGGATTCAAATGATGAAATCCATGTTAATGATTTTACTTTTCCATTTTCATATGGGCAATGGAAGTAACATCCCCTTCGACTTATATCTATCAGACATAACATGTTAAATTACCATGAGTAGATAAACATAATATAAAATATATATCTTCATGTGTTCCCACCCAAAATACTCTTTTGGATAACTATATATATTCATATTTCCATGATGAATAAAGATTGATGAGCTATGTGATTCATCAATAGTTTTTTTCATTAATTCATTCAATTAAGGGGAACATATCCTATTCCAAATCTTTATCATTAAATATCAATAATTTTGGAACATAGGAACATTTCTATCCTTTTTTTGGAAACTCTACATCCTCCTTTTATGCCTCTCTAATATTCACACAGATATATTGTTGAACTCTTATTTGAGAATGATATGATTTATCCCACTCATTTATGGCCTTAGGGAGGATCTTTTGAAAATACAAATATATTGGTTCTTTTGTGATCCTCATATTATATATGCTATAATGGTCCTTTTGATTTCATGCATCAACCAACCTATTTTCAATCCTAGGGTCGCAATGTATAACAAAATTCCAATCTTATCTCAACTCCAACCATATATTCAACTCCTTTTTAGTGAATATATAATTTAGAAATTTATAATCTGTGTATATGTCACATATTTATCTAAAAATATAATTAATATATATCATTAATCCAATGATTACCATTGTGAACACCAAATAATGAGTTATGTAATATTTATCATGATCTCTCAATTATCGTGAGGCATAAATTATCACCATATCATTCTATATAAGGAAACATAATAACCCCTTCTTCAATGTATCATTGGTAATCAAAAACCATTATTCACTCTAATATTATGTGATTCATTTTAACTAACCAACTTTTAATTTATTTTTTTTTTAAATTTTATTCACATTAATGATTTTGAATGAACATAACTCCATTAAAAGTTATCATTATTAGTGGATTAGACAGCCTTGAAAATTAATTCCCAATGAATTAATAATGTCTAAAAAATACCATAAAACATTGATCAAATTCACAATTTATCTTCGGGGATAATGGTTAATAACAATCATCATTGATGGATCCATTATTATACCCTCACTTGAGTTTATATAAAACAAAAATAAAAATTCATATAGAAAAAATTCACAGATTGTAAAATTTGAATACATATTATCATTACTTTGGTTATTTATTATATTCATCAACTTATTTTCATGATCTTTATTACACTTGGAATATATATGAATATCATTTATAGATACCAATAGAAATTGATCAAGGTAATATATAAAGGTTTTATTCATTAAATCCATGAATATAGGAGGGACATTATTAAGACCAAATAGAATTATTATTAATTATTATTTTATAGACCTAAATCATAAAGATTTCTTGGTTATGTCTTCCATTTTTACAAGAAAATAATAGTATAAATATCAATGATAAATCTTGAAAAAATATTGATATCATCGTAATTGATCAAAACATCCTCAATATAGGGAATAATATACTTATACCTAATCTTGATCATGTTTATTTCTCGGTAATCAATGAATGTATATATTATTCCACTTTTTTCTTTTTAAAAAGGATTGGTTCACCCTATGTTTATATAATTATCTTAATATGTACCATATCAGGATTCTCATTTATGAATTATTTCAAAATATGAATTTCATAATTCAGTGAAACACTATGAAAATATTCCACAGAGACATAAAAAACAATCATATAATATGAATATATTTGATTTAATGTTCTTTCACAACCATCATAGATAAATAAACCATTTTAATAAGAATAAATCCCCATGAAACAAATTTAATTTACATTGGATGATCATATTAACCCTCACCCTGATAGAGAATTATATGTTTGTTAAGAATAAAAAATATTACATCCACTCCTCTATAATTAATATGGGATTTATATAATGAAATTTAATACATTCCAAAAATCACATAAAATTCCAAAAAATAATGATTAATACTATTTGTACGAATCAAATTTCCAAAAAAATTAATTTTTGTAGAATCATAGGCTTGAGATGTGATCATCATTCCAATAGTTGTTTTTATTGAAAATTCAATATCAAATAACTGAGGTGGTTTTTTAATATCCATAAAACATTTTACATACATAAAATTGTTAGTGGAACCATAATCAAATAGTACATTAATAGGTTTTTAGTGGATGATATGTGTAAAATTAAACACTTGTTTATCTAACCCAACATTAGAAATACTAATCATATGGTATTTCGTTTTGTTTTCATGCTTTATTGGTTGCTAATTTTGGTTATCATCATTAACCCTCATATTCAACTGTTGGTTTGTGCAATGTCAATACTCTTTCAAATTTTATCATTAGATTATGGATGGAAATCTTGGATAGGATATTTTGTCATTTATTTCTTTGACAGGATTTTTTGTACCACTATGAAATTAATTTTCACATTAGAATTAATTTCCATAATTGTAACATGTACCAGAATCCTCAGGAAAATTTCAACTATACATCATTTTAAATTTATTGAATAATGGGAGACTTATCTTCTTCCTACTATGGTTTTTATTATAGTATCTTATGAATTCCATATTTATGCTCTCATCAAAACCATGAGATTGATGAGTGACTCTAATCTTCACTTCCATACTAATATCATGTTGAATGATCTTTTCCGAGATACATAATTCCCTAATGAATAACACCCATAGAATGATTAGTTTTACGCACTTGAATAATTGATCAATAACACATTCTGGTTTAATGGTAATACCAAAAACATACATCCCATGTCATGAAAAAATTTCCCTACAAGTATAAATTTATTAACCATCCTTATACTTTTATCCACGTAATTACTTCTCAATTTTCATATGAAGAATATAATGTACTTATTTCAAAATAATCCCCTATAATCATCAAACTACCTAAATCCAAATTTTTTTCCACATATTACGAATAATATTATAATATTTATATGATTTGTATTCTAAATAATTGACATATTAGATAATATGTTAATTTATTGAGCACTGGATAATAAAATGTATATTTTTTATGGTACATTTCCATTATTTATAAAATAATATATCTACAAAAAACTAAAATAAGGTAGATGATTCTGTATAAAGGAATCAGTAGTACGTTTTCCCACATTTTTGACATTTAGTAACTCCACATGATTAATGGATTGAGAAATAATATATATATATATATATTATCAAGAAAATCATTTCATATTGAATTAGATTTTGTGTTAACATAGTTCTTTTCTGGTTCCATTCATTAAATAAGAAAAAAAATTAATATTTTTATAGAACAATAATCATAATAGGAAATCACATAATCAATAAAATCATTTATTATATGTCTTAATATTTAAACCTTCTTTTCATTAAATGAATCTTTAATTTATCCTTGGTGATACATGGTCAATATATATTCAAAAACTTTTTAATGGTTCCGGATGAAAATTTAATGTAACCTAAGAATATCTACCAAAAGTGTTAGACCAGGTGTGTAGTAAGGTCTCAGTAACTAAGCACCTATATAGTAGATAAGATATACTTGACCAACCTATTTCTGGGTTATTACCCCTAGAAGAATATGTTCCAAAAATTGGTCCACTTGAGGTATCTAAAATGTATTTATCCCTAGGAAAAATACTATTTTCCTTATAATAACATAGGATGTTCTCGTATAATTAGTCTTATTATATGGGTTATAAATGAATTTTTCTCATCATAGTTACCAAAAATTATCTAATACTTGCATTGATACCTTCTATAGTAACCTATAATTTTCATTAAAAATATTAAAACTTTTTATATGAATATACATTACAATCAACATGAACTATTCCCAAAAAATGAAGGTTTATTATCCCAAAAAACAATGTTATATAATCATTTGGTACAAAAAATCCCAATATAATTTCACACAAAGTTCGTCACAATTAGGATCCTTCTTTGACATACCCTATTTGAAACCATTCTTATTTACATGGGGAGTTGAATAAAAGAAATGGTGATCATATATTCTTAGTAAGTAAAAACCAAAGAGATATAAATCGATGGTAAAAAATTAGCATAGGAAAAGAATAAGGACATGAATGCATGATCCTAAAATACAAAATTCATATTCAATTAAAAAAGAATCATTGTTCTTGAATAATAGAACAAGGTTTTTTCATATTAAAAGGCATAATTTAGAAGGTTTTAGAATAATCATTAATAAATCATGGGAATGAGATTATAACATAATAGTATGTGATGTATGCATCGTGTTACAAGAAATAAATTAATTTTATACCTCTATTTTGATCATCAATTATTTATACATTTATTCGAGTTATTTTTAGAGATAATTTTAAATTTATGGATGTTTTTTTAGTGAATGATTGGAATAATGTTTAGAAAATCCATGTGGGTTATCATTGGAAATTATTTGAATTATTTTGAGGTTCTATAAGGAAAAACTATTAGTTTAAACCATGTGACCTCCACCTAAAACCATGGGTATTGGTAAAGTGGCCAGTGAAAGGATGGAACCTAGTATTCAAACATTGTGGGAAAAACATAAAAACTTTATCTATACTCCCCAAAGGGAGTGACATGGTTCATAACTGGTTTGTGTCTCCATTTTGAAAAACCAATTCAATCACTCTATAATCCCATTTATCGGTGAAATATTAAGTTCACAGTTATTTTAATAAAAAGAAATCATATTATGGTATTTTAATCATCGAAAAGACTTAATTAAAGTCACAAAAACTATTTCATAAATACTAATCACCACCTAATCAAATATAATTCAACAGTTTGGATTTCGGAGGCTCCTTAAAGAGTATTTTGACTACATTAATATATATTCTTCTCAAATCGAATTGAAATAGGATACGATGGATCCATATTTGTTATGTGTAAAAAAAATTTTGGGAATCCAATTTTTTTAACCTCATACATTATTAGATAGGGGTGAAGCATCATTGATTTTAAGGACTGTATAATTTATTTTATAAATTATAATTCTAGTGAGTCTAATTTGATGATCCTCACTAATATTTATTTTTTGGTGATTTTAATTATGGGTGATCTATTAATCTCATCGTAAAAGTTAGGTTGTTCTATAGTGCTTTTAATAACACTTGAAACCATTATTTATTTATTTATCGTAAAGTTATTGTAATTTTATCTCCTTTAATTGGAATGATTTAGCGTTTGATTTAAAAAATATTGAAATTTAGAAACAAAACCTTTTTTAAAAGGCTTCAAAAATATTATGTGTATTTTAAGAAATATTTGTTTAGATGAAAACTGGATTTATGTAATGATTTGACGATGATTCTTGAGAAAAATGGCACTAAAGGAATGATGATATACAAAGTCATGATCTTGATAGAAACCAGTAATTTTTTAAGTAAAAAAGTCATCTTGAAACATGAAAATGTTCATTTGAACAATTAATAATGAATTAAATTAAAATGAATTATTTTTCCATTATTGATTTATTGATTGATTGAAAGAACATGTGAGAATGAGTATTTAGTGGGTGACTTGGATAAACCAACAAGGACCCTAACACCAAGAAATGGTGTTATGTTGACAAATATCATTAAACCATATTCGGAATGATTTTTAATGATGTAGGGTTGATTGATTTTTTCCTAATTACTTGCACCACATGGACACTTATAAAAATTAAGTCATGTTCTTTTGAATAAATTGTGTGAGTTTCCTAGTTTTGGAATCCTGCTTACCTCAGTGCATATGACATGGTTTATGGATATGACCTTATTACGATAATCCCTCATTTATTGAAATATTTTATCCACTCCCCAGTATTTATGAAATTTTCATTTGATTATTTTTTTGATATACTTGGAATCTATTTTTTTTTATGTCATGTTAGAATGAAATGATAAAATTATTTTACAAGCCAAAATTTTATTTATATTTGATCATAAATTGTTTATTTGTTATGAAATTATTTATCGAACATTGGGTGAAATCCTACTGTGTTATTTTTATCATGCACTATCATTCCGTTTGGAATTTATACATAATGTTATGACATTTCTAGTAAAAGGAAAATAACAATTTAGAGGTGGTGGGTGTGCTTGACTAGTGGGGCCTCAGGTGATGGTAAATACAAGGGGATTTTTGATACACTTATTAGGAATGTACTTTGGGATTTTTTTTATAGTAATAGGATTATTTTATTGAATGATTTATCATTTGGATATTTATCTATATGATTTTTGTATTTACTGGTGCATTAGAGACACATGTACATATTAAGTCATGTTTTATTAGATGGGTCTTTTATCAAATATAGAATATTATATTTCATGATAAAACTCACCCCATTTAAAAATATGATGGATATAGAATTATTGGATGAGCTTGTCTGGATTGGTAAATCAGGGTTGGTGGGTGTTCTTTTTGTCCCCTGGATAATTTTGTCCATTTTATTAATGGAGATTTCATGTGGAATAAGCCTCCAGGTGGATCATAAAATTAGACATCATTCAAACGATCAATAGTTTCTATAAAAGGCATATTGGCTAGCATTAAATGTTGAAATATTGGTCATCCAATGAGGGTCTGTATCGAGGCACCAATGATTTGTTGTTTCTGTGGTCACTCGGGTCACTTATAGAGAATATTTCATGTATTTTATGCCATATGTAGTGGAACAAGCTCATCAAAACCCAAAATAACTATGTTGATGTCATATAATTAAATATTTAAAGGGTTATATACTAAATCACACAGAATAAAGTTTCTTCTCCTAGTGGATGAGTCACTAGAGGAATCGAATGCCGGTCCAAAAATAGTGGGTTGTTCCATCACTATAACATCATATTTAGTGATTTATATAATTTATACTCACACATCTCATGCCTTACAATATAATTTAATTTTGAACACATTGAAAATTTATATGGAGTTTATATACTATGTGTTGGATATTTATAAACTCCTCAGAATAAAGGGAGTGAAGGGCCTCAGATTCCCTCCTTCTACCTTCACATTATTAGAGAATGATCTCATTAGGGATTTTTTTCTTTATATGAAATGTATATATTTAATTATTTTTATCTCATTGATGATTTCCTATAAATATCATTTGGATGTTATCATTAGTGGGTGTCCTTTACTTACATTTATGGGGTGTTCCTTTTTTCAATGTTGAATTAGAGATAAGATAGAGTAGATACAAAAAACATATTTTAGAGTTAGGATAGATGATATCAATGTTTTCTTTTTCTATGAACTATGAATATTTAGATGGGGATATTCCTTCCATGGTCATTGATTTTTCATATTTGTTTCCATATAGATTTTATCACATGCCACTGGTAATGGAGTGGTAGTTTTATATTTATTTGGAACAAGGAACACATCCCATATTCATTCCCTTTTTCTGTATGGAACCATCCAAATTAAATAGGGTAATGACCAAGTTCAATGACTTGTTGGGTTAAGGATTTTTTCACCCAATTGTACCAGCTTGGGTAGAACTGGTTCTTTTTTCAATGAATTATTATGGAACCCTTAATATTTTCATTAATTACCAAAAACTCAATAAAATCTTGGTGAAGAAAATGTAGCTACAACTTCTAAATGATGATATGTTTGTTTAGTTTAAAATTGAGAAGTAGTTCTAAAAGAACAATATTTTTTCTGTTTATCACCATGTTATAATCAATGATTTTGATATCTCAAAATCCTCCTTTTGAAGTAGTTATGTCCATTTCATGTAACTTATTATTCCCTTTGGTTCTAAATAATTCACCGAAACATTTTATGTAATTGATGAATATGATATTCCTTGAGCATCTCAATTCATTAATGGTGGTATTTTTTGACAACATCATGGTCTGATCTAAAATTTAAGGTGACCATATGTGTTAATTGGGAGTAGTTATAGAAATTTTGAGAGATTTATGATTTTATGAGATTCTTTAGATATGTGATTTATAGATTCAAGATGTGATTTTAATGGGAAATAGGGTCTCAAAAATTTTTATTTTAGTCAATCTAGAGATGGTGATGGAATTAATGACAATGGAATAACTGTACACTGTTTTTAAGATTCAAATATTATTGTGATTTGTGTGTAATTACAACTGATTATTTAATAATTTCTATTATTTGTCTTATTTGATGACCATTCATACATATAAAGGAGTAAATTACTTATGGTATTTATAATTTCAAAACTAGTTGGGTGATTCAATGTGTATTTTCACTTATTAACTACTGTAAACTCTTCTAGAGGTTGGGTAGGGATATGTGGCCTTTTTGACACAACCATTTTTGGTTTTGGAGGTATTATCTTATATAGTGATCATGTGGTGGCATATAGTTCATTAAAATATGTTGCACATGATAAAAAATATCCTAAACATAATATAAAACTCACAACCATGATGAATTATCTTAAGAGTTTCTGTAATTACCAATTATGAGAATGGTTTACCATTTATTCCAATAAAAAATAATATGTTACATATTCTCATTGAAATATTTGAATCTCCATTAGTGGAAATGGATAGGATACCTAAAATATTTTTATTTCAAAATTTCACACATTCTTGGTAAGAGGATGGTTATTTATTATTATTCAAGTAGGAAACATAAATTAAATGTTGTAACGTAATCATTAAAATAGTGGGATTTTAGGGATCTATTTTATTGTATGAATTTTGGAGTTAATGAAGATAAGATCAAGATTTTTTAATGAGGAATCAATTGAAAAACTATATTCCTAATATTATTCATCAGGAACATGTGCATGATGATGAGTTAAATGGAAATATGGAATCTCATTATGGTTGTGAGACCATTAATGGGTGGTGGTTTTTTTTTTTGAGGTTGTCCTATTCTCCCAAAGCCAGTGTATGATTTCCACAGTTCCAAGTGGGTGGTACACCCTGACTTTATGAATATATTATTTTAAGTGTGGGGTTTTTTTCTAGTAGCTATGCATTATATGACATATCACTTATTTTTTTTCTCATTGTTAAACATATTGGTATATTAAGGCTAAGAAACAAATACCTTAATGTTTTCTTTAACACCTTCTAATGAGAACATGTATGTGGGATGGGATTTGGATGGATTTTGTGGGGGGGGGGTTTAAATAATACCTTAGATAAAAAATGTGATAGGGGTATTGAAAAATCACCTGGACGAATTAAGTAACTTTTTTCTATTTCAAGATACAAATAAAGTTAAGGAAAAGAAATGTTTTTATGTTTATTTCGTATTTATATTGAATAGGGTTCCATCTGCTATATTTTCTGGTATGGATTCCCAATTCATTTCTCATTTCTAGAGAGAGATCTAGGATATTCTAGGATTCTGTGTTACTTTACCATAAAATATCTTCTATTAATGGATGTATAAATATAATGAGATATACTAATATTTAAATACATTCTTCATGATATTTTTCATAAATTTGTAGGATCTTGGGATGATGACTTTGGATTGGTTGAGTTTTCTAATAAGAAGAGTTAGCTGTCTTCTATCAAGATGGATCCATTTATAGCCTTGTATGGATTAATATGTAAATATCCTTTATTTTTTCAAAGATCATTGAATCATTCTTAGTTCACTTAGTTTTTTTCAAGATAGGATAAAAAATTCATTTATTTTTTAGCAAATGGAAATATATCATTGCTAGTATAAATCCTATACAAATATTCAATGACATCCTTTGGAGCTTTCAAATTATGAAAATGTGTTTTTTAGTGTTTCACCATTGATGAGTAACTAAAGTCATGGAAAATAGGAAATTCATGTTCTGAGATACACAATATCATTTGAGTTTTTTTAAAATATTTTAAATTTATACTACTATTTGGATTTTACCCCTCAGTTGAAATAAATTTACAACATGTTTCACATGTCACAATTCAGAAAGTATCTCTCTAACCAATCACATGTCTTGATCAAAGAGTTCATTGATGTTGAACATGATTTATCTATTTTTGAGAACCATCATGTTTTTTTATTCTAAGATAAAGGTTATTCATGAGAATTTCATAACTTTAGTTCGAGAACTTTGGTTGCATGGTTCTATTTCAAATTAGACTTGAGAGTGTGATTCACATATGATAGATTAGTAGACTCATCCATTTGATATGGAGTCTTATTGAAAGGATTTGATAGGAAATAATGTATATATGGAAGAAATTATATAACATCACATCACCGAATTTTAGTTACTCTTTCCCCAAGGTTTTGATCATCCATTGCTTGGATCAGGTTTCATATTTTTTAAGACTTTTATATAATTTTGGTTGTTTTGGCCCAGTTAATGGTTATATCATGGTTAGGAAAATACATTTAGTTTATAATAAGTCACTTCATTCAATTTATTGGGGTTTTAAGGGGGGTTCAAATCAAACTATAAAGCCTCCCCTAAAACGGCGTGACTCGGGATAATGAAGATTGCGCAATTGGAAGATGATTTTAAAAACATGTGATGAAACCATGCACGCTTTCCTACATGATGAGGAGGGAGAATATGGTTGGAGAGTGGTATGTCAAACAATGTGGCCTAACAATGAAATAATCTTTAAAATCCTAGTAAGGGAACACAATTAAGAACATAGTCAGTTCAAACCATGTTTCATACACCAGGAAACAATGTGATTGATTCTATTCCTTTATCAATATTAACTAATGTCCTAAAACTAACATTAATAATACTATTATTCTTCTAATTGATCCTAATTCGGTCCTTTTTTATTTGGATGTTCTCTAGATAGAATTTTTACTCCTTTAACCTCTTTTCTTATAGGATTTAAGGGTTAATGTATGATATAGATACCACTATTATACGTGTATGACTATTTGGATTAGAACCCTCAATTTTTCTTATTTCACCTTTTTTTAGAGTGATGAATCCTATTGTTATTTTTTGATTGGATCAATGATTTTAGGATGTTTATATCTAGGTAACATTTTCTGTTCTTCCTCGCCATTGGCACTCCATTAGTTGTTCAAATATTGTGAGATCACAAAATTACATTAAAAAATAAAGGTTGTTCTTTAAGTATTTTCCCGAAACATAAATACATTATTTATTTATTTATTTGAAATATAAATGGAATTTATTTCCATGAATTGAGAATATTTTATTTTTGATTTCAAAAGGAATGAAATTTTAAAAAAACAAACATTTTTCCATATATTTGAAAATATCGAGTGGAATTTTAGAAAATATATCTTGAGATGAAAATTGGAAAGATGAAATGATTTTATAAAAATTATAGGGAAAATATATTTAAATTAAATTTTATTTTAAAAGGAATCCACTTTATTAAAAACAATTATTTGGTATTCAAAATAAAAAGTAATGTTGAAACATGAAAATTTTAATTTGAACAATGAATGATGATTCAAATTGAATACAATTATTTTACCATGATTAATATATTAATTGATTTATTAAAAGAAAATCTGATCTGGAGCAGTTATGAGTGGCTAGGAAATTAACAATAGGACCTTGACCCACAAGAAATGGATTGATGATGACAAATAAAAATAAATAATATTCATATCTTTTAGCTGATGTAGTTTTGATTAATTTTATCCAAAAAACCTAAGACTTAGGGGTGTTTTTTCACTTTGTAATGAGATTAATTGGTTGTGTATTGCTAGGATACTAGATCTAGGATCTAATTTACCTTAGTGAACATGAAATAGTTTTTTTATTTTATTATTATATTCTAGAGAATACTAAAATGTTTTATTCATTACCCTATTTTTTTGAATGGATCATTAAAACCAATTTTGATATTCTTTTCATCTACATTTTTTGAAACATTTTTTGAATTAAAGTGTGTAAATTATTTTTTATGCCCTCTTTATTATTTAAATTTAGGCATAAATGGTATTTTTGGAATTAATTATAGAACATTTGGTGAAATCGGATTCTCCTATTTTTATGACACCCTTCCATTACCCTATAGTGTTTCTAGATTATTCAATACTAGATCATGGATAAAGAAAAGTGCCAACTAGAAGTAGAGGATGTTCATGACTAGGGGAACCACATGTGATGGTGGTGACCGCTGGATCATTGATCTGTTCATTAAACATATACATTGGGACTTCTTACTTTTTGATATTGTGCCATTTAATTAGACGATGTATTTTTTTATCATTAAATATTTTATTATATTATTTTCAAAATTAGTAGTGTTTTTAAAATAAAACATCTTATATTTTTCGTCTATTGATATTTTTTTGACATGTTTTACAGTGGGATCATTCTCGCTGATTTTTTCTTGATTATTAGGTAGTAATCACCAGCCCATGGGGACTTAGAACACCATTTTTCCTATATTAGTTATGGATTAAGTACATATATAATAGGGTATTCGGGTTTATTTTTGGCAAGGAATAAATTGTTTGTATAAACCAAAGCATAGAAAATAATTTATTTAGTGAAGTATCACTACTAATACTATCATACCGGTTTGGTATCAATTCCTATTCTATAATTTTTATTTTAAATGATCACTCCTATAACTAACTTATTATAAAAACCCCCTTATATAATTGGGATCACTCCCTATTCTAGTCCTTATTATCTCATTATATAAACATTTTCACCGAATTCATTAATGGGCTATATAATTCTTAACCAACCCATCACATAATAAAAACCATACATATGTGTGCCTATATTTTATTAAACAGACATCATATTATCTTATTAGAGCCCATTGAAAGAATAAAAGTTTAATAAACATTTAATCTAATGAAAACACATCAAAAGTAAATGCATTTCATATATATTTCACCATCATAATATTAAAACATTTTGCAATATAATAAAGATAAAAAAAATTGATCATATCAAAATTAAATAATAAAAACATCTAAGGATGTTATTATAGATGAAAACACCTTTAAAGATAATACAAATATTTCAGAATAAATAAACCTTTTCATTTTTAAATAACATATTCAAAATATAAAAATTTCCAAAATTTTAAGGAAAATTATTTATTTTAATATAACCATAGGAAAATGTTATATAATCTTGAAATAAAAGAGTGGTTATAATGGTGATAAAATCCATTTTTAAATACAATGATTCCTTTCAAATCATAGGTAAAAAGTAAAAAGTACCACATTCAATAAATGACAAGAAGATCGCACTAAAACATTTTTACTGAAATTAAAAAAATAAAAACATAACATTAAAAAATATTTTAATTTTTTTTAAAACATCCTTGAAAATATTTTAAGTAAAATATAAACAAGGATAAATATATTCCTTATCAAATTGATAAATAATGACATTTTTTCTTAAAAACATTCATTATGTCTCATGGGTACATAAAGAGAGATATGTGAAAGAAAATCATGTAATTTCAAGATAAAACAAGATTATTATAAATGACATATTATTTTAGGGAGGTGTATTATATAATTTCATCATACAATGTTTAATCATAAATAATCCTATTAAAAAATTAGTTAGAAATATATAAACCTTACCTCAAGTCTTTCTTTATTCATAAGTACTCTAGTATCTTATGTAATAAATTTATATTTTTTATAAATAAATTATTGAACCATATTCATATTTATAATACCATATATGGTTTATTTATAATATCTTACTAGTCATTCATTATCTATCCGTCATTGTTATCATTATTATGGGTGTTAACTAATGCCTTTTCCATGTATATTTTTTGGTTAAATGTTATGATCCTTACACCATGATCATGGGTTATTCATAAAAAAAACTTTATAATGATTAAAATACCATACTTATTCATTATATACATTTTAATTAAAAATCTTATAAGTAAGTAATTAAAAATAAATTACATAAATATGTGGAGATGACCGTCCTTACATATGCTCGCGTGAAGATTCCATTATTTTGATGGATTGAATGAAATTAATGTAAATAATAATTTACCTTTGAAAAAACACAATTATTTCCTAAATATAATTTAGATATATTGAACCTATCATAATAACCATCCATTAAATATGGTGATGCAAAACAAATCCTATTAAAACATGGATGTGGTATTACACATATACGAATGAGTAACAAATTCATCTTTAATTTTATTATTAAGAGGTAGATATGGTTATTCCAAAAACATATAAGATTACATTCATAATATAAATGAACTTTTAGTTAAACAGAAATGATATTTTTACAAAAATATCAATTTTCATAATTTGGTGAGAAAATACATATTTTTAGAAAAAATATAAAAAATAAAACTAAGATAATATTGACAAGATAATTTCAAAATTAATATTAATTTAATCAAATAAATTTATTAATAATGAAATCTATTAATTATAATTTTAGGCCATATAAAACAAAAAACCACCTTTGAACAAAAAATCATTTTGAAGCATAAAATGAATTTAAAAAAAATTGAGTACCTATTTATTATGAATTAATAAATATATTTATATTATTTAAAATTATTATTAATTTTTTTATTTTTTTTATTAATATTCATACAATACAATTTAATAATTATATTCTAATGGATTACTATATCATAGTTTATTTAGACTTGAGGATGGGTTTAAAGAACGATATCGAATACCTCAATTTTAATTCATGGAAAATACATATATAATATTTGTGTGTTAAAGGTTGTAATCCCAAACCGAATATCCCTTAAACAAACGTGATTCAAAAAAAGATCAAAAATAAAATTTTTAATTAAAGAAACATTCTAATTATTTATAATTATTATTGAAATAAGATATACCAGATCATTGTGTATTTTTATTTACATTTTTTAATACCTAAATTCATATTTTATTAATTAAATATTTTAGTAGACATAATTTTTAATATTATATAATGATAAATCCATAAAATTTAATGTTTCCTGAAATGAAATTTTTTCTTATAAAAACCCACTTCAGAAATAGCTCACAAATGCATAATAAGCTATTTTTCATTTAATGAATGGAAAAATGAAGCTAATCATGTCAATTTAAAATTATAAAATGTAATGTTAAAATAAATTACATAATAATGGATATTTAAATTATGTATTTTGTGATAGTTTAGGATATGATTTTTACCTGCTACCGTTATGTCTCGTGTATTAAATTCTTCATCCCATAGATAATTTTACCCTCAATACTTGGGTATATATTGTCTATTGATAAAATGTAAATATTTATAAATGATAGATCCTTTGGGATCCTATGATTCCTCATCTGGTTTGTGATTTCATGGAAGGAAATTCTCTAATAGAGTTGTATTATTCTATACTACTTACTATCATGTGTTAATAATCTTAATAGGCTCTACATAATAAGTAATGTTAGGCTCTGACATTATAACCATAGACGTTAGAACATATGTTGGAACTAGAATGTATTTCCTCCTTAATAAATATTGAAACCATCATGTACTTATGAATGGTTGGGCAATATACATAAACTGATAAGCTACAACTCCTATTGTTTCTAATAAATAAAATCATTTAACGTACCTAGGGATTATGTTACCCTTTTTACAAAAGTTTACGACTTTGTTATATGGGGAAACCTATAATAATACATTACTCCCAAACAAGAAATTCAATTTAATTTTTCTTTTATAATTATAGATCTTTTGTATTATGAGGGATACATTAATATTATCTTAAATAATCCATACATTATTAGAAATCATCTCAACGTTATCTGGATAAAGAAGATTTAATTCTTTAACATTTCCTAATAGGTTGGATTAAGATACCTATTTCCATATAATGCTTTCTGTGGTGTCATATAGATGCTTCAATGTAACCTTTTATTGTATTACAATTCATCTAATGATAGATAATGATCCCATATACATAGGAAATCAAGAGAACTTTATATCATCATGTCTTCCAATTTTTGGATAGTCCATTAAGAATTCGTATCTGTCTAGGGGTGATACGTGGTTATTAAATACTTATATGTGTTGGGGGGACATTAAACAATCTTTATGAATTTTGATGTGAACTAAGGGTCATGATTAGATAATAGCGATGGAATTTCTACATGAATCCATATTATTTCATTGATATTGATCCTGGAATGGAACTCAAGAGGTTTATCTTCTCTTATTTCTAATAAAGGAGTAGACTTAGTATGATGATCCTCAATGACCCATAAACATCGTTATTCATTGTAGTATTTGGGTCACCAGGGATAAATTCCATTATGACGTTGTCCCACTTCTATATATGTATTGGAAGAGGTTTCATAAATCCCATAGGATGTTTTATTTCAACCAGTACCTGATGATGCACAAAAGACATGGAAACATAGTCCAAAATTTCATGATTTATTCCATACTAAATTAAATTGTCTTTTAAATTCTTATACATCACTATTCAAGTAGGATGCATAGAAAAATTTGAGATATATTCTTCTTCTAATAGTTCCCTCTTCAAATTAGATATGGATTGAATAGATAACATCTTCCCATAATAGAACACTCTATCTCTATATATAATGTCAATTAATTCCCTATAATTTATTAATTTAATCTTTATTTTTTTGATATTATCATCCTAATAGTAATTCTCTATCATTTATTGTAAGGATGATATAGAAATTTCATTAAAAAGGAATAAGGATCCCCTTTTCTAAAAATCACTTTATCCATATTTACTAAATTTCTGTATATATTTTACTTTTTAATCGTTAACATGGTCATAACTCCTTAGTCCCTCCTAATAAATGTATTATCCAACTTTTATTCCACTATAGGGTTTTGTATATCGATTAATCACAGTCCTTGAGTAGTTATAACCGTTATATTTTTCTCATGTTTATATCCTTACAATAGAAGATATATTTCAAACTATGTTGGTATGTATGATAATTGAATATTTAACTATTTTGGGATGGTATCTATATTTTTAAAGTAAATATTATAAATTATTATTAAATTGCTTGAGATTGATAGTTTTGTTCATGTATTCTCAATTTCCTTGTTAAAGGGGTATCCTATTTTATTTTTCATCATAATATTACCTGGTCCTTTCTCAACTACATTAATATATATTAAAGATACATCCTTTCCTGATGGTAAATTTATTATTGGTTCATTAATCAATTTCCCCCCATAAACTATTAAATATTTTATTCATTACCCATGATCACATGAATTTAACCCATTTATATGTTAACATGATCAACATGTTGGAAAATTAGTGGAAAACCTGAAAAAAACTATTGATTGTAACCTCCTAAACCTAGGAAACATTATATCTCGGTATTTTTTGTCATTGTAAGAATTTTTTAAGGAATATTTCCTTCCAATTTTCAATAGATATTACATCATTGGAGAAAATATATCCAATGAAATAGTATTCATCTAGAAAAAATTAAAACTTTCTATTTTTCCATATAATTTCATTTTATAAGGATCTATAGAAATATTTACATATAAAACTTATGTGCTTTATTTCTCTTAGAGTATACCAAGATATCATCAATGAATATAACCACAAATTTAGAAATATAATACTTGAATAACCTATTCATCATATCCATTATTATTAAAGGTTCATTGCTCAATACAAAAGTAATTAATATAAACTCATAATGAGTATACCTTTTTTGAAAATTCATCTTTCACAAATCATCCTTCTTCACCCATAATTAATTAATACCATAGTGAAGATCGCTCTATGAAAATTATTGGGATCCTTGAATTTGATCAAATAAGTCATAAATTCTTAGTAAAGGATATTTTTTGTTTATAATAATGTAATCAATCACCATATAATCCATTTAAAATGTCATAGAACCATCTATATTTACCAGAAAATAATAACAAGGCTACCTAAATTGAAACAAAAGGGAATATAAATCCTTATTTACACAACCCCTGTAATAGTTTCTTAAACTCCACCAACTCCACTAGTGATATTCCATTGGAAGTATTGAATATAAATATACTATCAGGAATGAAACCAATGTAGAATATCAATATCATGCTTAGGTGGGTGATCAAGTAATTTATATAGAACAATAGAAATAAATTTTTATACCATCTGGGAATCCGATATTCTTAAGAAATATTTATAATCCCTTGATGTTGATAGATTTTTTTATATAGCTTTCTAAATTAGAGGACATCATTGGTCCATATATACCTCCAAATGACATGCCACCAAAGTTGCTTTGTTCCTTCTCAATAAACCCCAATGTAAAAAAGATTTTCACTAGGAAAATGATCTTGTGGACTGCTAATAGGGGATTTATTATTTCACAAAATGCATGTTTCTATTGTAGTATGAATCTATCCATTATAGATACACTATTTTTTAATCGGTTTTTCAATCTATATGGGTGATAGTATTTTTCTTAACCTAGTTTATGTTCCCTATTATGGTTCTAAATTGATCACCCTCAACTCTAGATTCATTATCTTTTTCCGGGGGAACATCCCTACACTCACTATGGTTGTTTATAGGGTTCCCATTATTACCATTAGTTTCCATCTATTTACAAAAAAAATCAAAAAATTAGGTCATGGTATTGAATTGTAAAATACAATTCTTAATAATTTCTCTAAAGAATTTGAACGAAAATGTGAGGGTTTTTTCATATAACATAAACTATCAAACTATGTTCCTCTAAATCTATACCCCATAGTTCTTACTAAGCTTTCTTGGATACCAATTATAAAAACATATAATTTAAAAGACCAAATAATATAGTTATATTACATTACTGTTATATAAAAAAATTCCACGAGGATCAAACATCATAGTAGTCTTAGAAGACTATATATATATTATTCTTTGAAAACGTAAGATACAAGATGATCACATTTTAAGAACAATAATATCCCTTTCATCATATACTTCCCAAATTCAAAATGTTATACTCTAGGTTTTGGGGGGAAAGGAAAAACCATAATGTTGAGCTCAGACACTTATTAAATAGTTGCATACGACATAATATTTTAAAATATAAACCTAGAATATTTTATATAGAGGTAATAAATGAAAAACATTAATCCACAATCAATTCAAACTAAAGGTATTTTATGTCCATTAGGATAAATGATAGTGTGAATAAAAACAACCATTCATCACCCATAGATATAATGCATATTTCCAGACATAAAAACATGCAGTCTAGTCTTATCCTAAGAAACTATCCTTTTATGGGAAGAGGTATAAACCAAAACAATACATGTTTTATTCCATGAGTCCTATACAAGAATCATTGAGATATATAATTTCAAGACTCACCCATCACCTAATTCAGTCCAATGAACTCTACATAAGAGTTAATTAGACTTTTGATATCATTCCCTAATTAACCTTTTAATGAAAAAATATTGCTATTCATATAAGGGTAATTATAAAAATCAAACACCTCCCTATTCAATAGAATTATGTGGATGATTAAGAGAAAACAAAATAATCAAATTAAAATACTTGGGGTATCATAATTGTAATATAAACAACCCATATTAAATTATGATAGTAGGGAGGGTATATTTAATGTGTTGGGTAATATAAGAAAAAATAGAATCAGGTTATATAGTTTTCCTTTGGTAGGATTCCAAAAGAATGGATGGAAAAATACTTCATCATGGTTCATAAAGAGAGTGTAAATATTCCAAATAATATACCATGGGAGTTTCTATCTAGGTATGTATTCTTATTCACACTCATCAAGAACCATGGTAGCGATTAATTCAATTCTCAACCAACAATTTTTAAGGTCATTTCACCTAAATTAATCTGTATTATAGACTTATCCACATTCTAGTTTTTTGATTGGTATTCACTTTTTAGGGAACTATAGACACTATTACTTTACTAAAACTAGGGTTGGTTTTCTACCATGTAAATGATTGAATTTTATAGAGGTTTTCATAATTCATGAATGAAAGTAACAGAGATGGATAATAATATTGACTTCCAAAACCCTTAAATTCATTTAGTAATATTTAAAAATAATTCCATTGATATTCATGAACCACAAAAAAATAAATAGGTTGTGAATATGAACAGAATCCCAATGAACAAAATTTGGGATAGAAAATTGCCAATTGTGGATTGGAAAAAAGTCAATGAAAATATTTGGAAAGAGTGGAATTAAAATTAATCTTTAACAACCAAGAATAAATTCATTTCCTAATATGACAACTCAAATAGGTAGTATAAGAACAAAATAACAAAAATTAGTTACATAGTATGTAATATTTAGAAATGGAAAACCCATAACACATGACATAAAATACACAAACATAATTTAAACTCCTAAATAAGAAATAATGATATTCTAAAAAATTAATTCAAAAATCAGTAATCATACCCATTTTTATTTAAAATTAATATAATTAGTAATTCCCTATATTAATTCAATGTATTTTCAACATTGGGTGTTTATAGATTTGATCAATTGTACTAATTTCATAATAGTGTTGTCTGTATTCATTCTTCTACAAAATCTCATTATGAATAGATAATGAAAGTAACTATTACATATGTTTTATAATTATTTATTACGCCTAAAATTAATTTCATGGGTGTTTTATGATTTATCCTTAAATATTAAACTGATGAAAAAAATGTTTCAGTGATTCTTAATGATCAAAGGCTCTTTTCTAACCTAATGAATTAAATATTGAAATAATGTCACTAAAATAAAAAATTCATTATTTAAAAATTTATATTACTAAAAACTAATAATTATGTTTCAATTGGAATTCATGATAAGAACTCATTAGACTATTTAAGTAAGAGGTCAAATCGACAAAACACAAATGTAAGCTCATTTAATGAACTATTATGAGGTGGTTTTGTTGTATTATTATTATACTAAAATAATAATTATGTTAAATATTGTTTATTTATATGATATATAATAATTATACATACATTGGTGGAATAATAAATGTATATGAAAATATTTCATAATTTCAATCAATGATTGTCCTCTTAGCATTCTTGATTTGAAAGATTGAGTTAACAATGACTATTTACAGATAAAACCACTAATAGGATAAAAAAAACTTATAATATGACTCTATTGATATCATAAATATCATATTTACAAATTAAATATATAATAAAAACCATTAAGATATTATTTGTGATGAAAAATGTTTTTTTCTCGTGGTGGTTGTAATCTATTGGTATGTACGAATGGAAATTTCATTTTTCTTAATGGATGTGATATATGAGAAAAAAATGATAAAACCATTATAACATAATATTATATTACATAAATGATAAAAATATCAATATTTTTATTTAGCAATATTAAAAATTAATGAAGAAAATCGATGTTGTTGATACTGCTCACGTCGGGGACCTGAATTTTTCTAGGAAGCTTCATTGGAAATATATGAATTATGACCAATAATGGTGATAAGATGATTTTGAAAATAGTAGTGTGTTGTATGAGGAAAAAATGGAAGAAATTAATGTATGCATTCTAAGGATTGGAATGTGTTTAATTGGAAAAGTGTTACCCATTTTTATGTGAAGGGAAGTGTAGCTTTTGAAGTAACACTGGAATTTCAATAATATAATGTTTCTACTCATGGGTTAATGGATAAATAATGGAAACAATAGGATGGGATAGATATTTTGGGTCTAAAATCATATCAAACACTTTTTTATACAATGTTGTGTGTTTTAGAGATTCTCCTTTTGACATTGTTACTTGTTATCTTATTTACTTTTACATTGTTAAATAATTTTTAACCTTATTAATTAATTTTGGTGATAAAAAATAATGATTTCATGACATTACTAAATTGATCATCCATATTAAAAATATAATTTTTATTTTCTCAACTTAATTTTTTAAATGAGTGAAATGTTTATTTTAAAATAAACACACATAATGACATAAAAATAAGTTTTAGAAAGATAGTTTTTTTTTCATTAATTTATATATAATATAAAATTGTATTGGATAATATTTTTATAACATAAATTGATTTATTATACAAAACATTGATTGCATCAAGCTTTAAAGAAAATATACATCGAAATCAACCTTGAAAATAAATAATTCAAGAAAAATATTGAAATTATATTTATATTTTTATAGAAATCTAATTAGTTATAGAAATAAAATAAATATGATTTATAAGTTTAAATATTATTTTAAAATGTATATTATTATTCAAAAAAATTATATTCTGTTAAATAGAAGGTGTATTAAACTTTTAGACCATTCTTATTTAATGAAAAAGTTATAAAAACTATAAGATTTTTGAAACCATATTTTTTGATTAAAATCCTATCTTTTAAAAAAAATAAAAAAAATTCATACAAATATAATTTTTATATGATTAATTAATAGATGAATTTAATCTATTAAATTTAAAACTGAAAAATTTAACTTTTATATAAATTCTTGAGAAATATATTTGTAGTGTGATTTTGCTGATACCTTCAAATACAGTGTTTACTTCTATAGTAGGGTCTCAGGTATTATATGTATCCATGAAATTCATCACAGAATTAACATATATATCTCAGGATAATAAAGAAATATGGGGTAATATTAATCATTTGAATGGTTATTATCATTTTCTTCCCATTCATCTTAATATGACTATATATTATCTTTATCGACTCTTTAATAATCAAATCGCAATGTTATTTAGTATTCCTTACATTATTGTCTTTGGCCATGAACAAATATTTACATATAATTTTTAAAAGAGAACTAAAAAATCATATGGTTGCGAAAAAATAATCAAAATATATTTTTATAGTAAGACTAATGTAAAATCATAATAGATAATTTAATATTTAATTGATATGTTTCAGGCCTGTTTATTGAACTATCAAGCAGGTTTTAATCAACACATTTATTTATGGAATTTTTAATGACCCATATTTTGTATATATAAACTACTTTAGAATTAATTTGTGAATGTATTAATTTTAATTTATTTTTCATTTTAATATAGTGAAATATATGAATTAATATTAAAAAATGTTATGTATTTTAATATATTAATGCACACATCGTTACATTAAACATGACATCAGGAAAGCCTTTGACACCATGCCCTGGAGCAGCAAATTCAAAGTCCTACATGGCATTGGTTTTAAAGCACAATTTATCTATGTGATCAGAACACTTTTCAACTCAACATCTATCTCTATTTTGATTAATGGATCCCCCAATGGTTATTTTAAATGTACTAAAGATATCAGACAAGGTGATCCTCTCAATGCCATCCTTTTTTCAATAGCGGAAGACTTTCTTAGTCGCTCGATTAATCGTTTGGTGGACCAGAATAAACTAAAACCCATTCAGGCCTCTATTAATGTAAATGCACCTACTCACTTTTTATGCTAATGAAATCATTTTCTTCCTTGAAGGAGGTAAAAGGAACATCCTCAACCTCAAAACTACAATATCAACAATGAAGATATTTCTGGGTAAACCATTTGTCGGAAACAATCATGCATCTTCTTTGGAAAAAACAAACCCCTAAAAAATGTAGCCTTACCAATGAACATGTTCATAATGAATGTGTGCTTCCTTTAACTTATCACTTTGTCCCTATCTTTTGGTGTAGGCCCAAATCTTTTCATTTTTCATCTATTATTGGCCAGGTGCTTAAACAGTTAACTTCATGGAATGGTAATTCTCTCTCCATGAGAGGTAGAGAATTCCTTGTTAAATAAACTTTTGTCTCCAAAATGGTTTACTCCATGATTGTATATAATGGCATGTTGGTATTATTAAAAAAATAAAGGTCGCCATTAAGAATTTCATCTGGACTGGTAGTTACCTACAATGAAATATTGTGACCATTCCCTAATCAACTAGTTGCAAGTCCATTGACAATGGTGGTGCTGGTATTAAAATCCAAAACTCTTCAATGAAGCCCTTCAGGATAAAATTACTTAGAACCTTCTTCACAATATTTTATATGCTATCAGCTTCCATAAAAACTGATTCCGTACCAAACATAAGAAGGGAATCTCTAGTTTCATTAATTATTCAATTTTTCCTTCCATCAAACAGTCCTTCAACAAAATTATTATTAATGTTTGATGGATAGTCCCCCATGACTCTTCCATGATATTTTGGCTTCAAAACTAGGCTTTCATGCCTTTAATTTCTATGATTTAATTGGATTTCACTCCTAAAAATAGAAACTGCACTATCAAATATATTTTAAATTCTCAACATAATCACCTCCTTAATACTATTCTGAATGTTATGTAAAATTACTCATTCGGTCACATCGAGGATATCATGGTTTAGGATCCATCTTCCAATGGTATTCTCACATCTAAAAATATATTTAATAATTATTTTAGTGATTCTGATATTGATTACGGTTGGATCAAACATTTTAACAATCCATGGATTAATCCTTTGAGATTCAATCTCATCAGGCATCTTGCTCACAAAAAATTTCCGCCGAAATATTCCTTCAATCGATTAGTATCCAAAATTTCTCTAAGTGTATAATCCACAATCAACACAGGGAAGTTTCCAACTTCCTTTTTCTTTCTTGTGCTACTGCTTCTACTCTTTGTAACTATATTCTTGAAATTTTTGATTTCAGATGTTTTTTTGACTCTTTTAGATCTCAACAAAATAATTGTGCCCAAATGGAAGGCTATAAAATAATTAAGAACCTTTTCCTCTCTATAGTTTTTGAACTCCACCATGTGATCTGGTATGATTGAAATTCAATTATCCATCATAATTGATCACTCAATCTTAATGCAGGATGGATGAAGATCCTTATTTCTATACATGATACTGCTTTCTTACAAAAGGGTAATTTCCACAACACCGTGCATGAATTCGGTATCTTAAAGCTGCTACATATAAACAGAAATTTTTATCAACCACATCGCACTCTAGATGTGTTCCTAAGGGCCCCTCTAACCATATGAATAAAAATCAATATTGATGGTTCTTCCAAGGGAACCCAGGGCCTGCAAGATTTGGTAAAATCTTCAAGAATCATCTTAGGCAGATTCTTGGATGTTTCATTGGAAAATGTGGCTATACAACCTCTGTAGAATCTAAAATGCTATGTTTGATCCCTGAAATTTACTTTTTCATCCTCTTTAGTTGGAACAATCTCTATATTGAATGTGACTCCACAAAAATCCTGCAAGAAATTTTGAATGGTGTAACACATCATGCTTGCTGATTACTACTCGTTTGATGGATTAAAACTGTTCGCTTACAAATATTAACTATATCATCACACATGTGTATAGAGAAGCCATCATTATTGCAGATGGCATTTCCAACATGGGGTTCAATCAAGACATCACATGGTTTGATGACAGCCCCACCGATCTGATTCTCTTTTCATGAAAAATATTATAACATGATTCCGTACATTAGACCCTTGTAATCTATTTTTTTCTTAATATTTATTTTTTGTTCTACCTCTAAAAAATTAAGATAATTGTTATTTAATTATATTAGAAAATTAAAATATATAATATAGCTAAATAAAATATTATTAGGAAAAATATAAAATAAATAAATGCAAAAGTAAATAAAAAATGTTACATGGTTGAAATTCTCATCATCTCAAACCGCCACAAAAACAAATACCACATATAATATTTATAGAATTAATTAAATAGATTATAAATATGATAAGTGTATTCAGAAATAAAATTTGGGAATTAAAAAATGACTTTAGTGAATTTTGTAGTGTTATTTGTAGGAAAACAATACAACCGTTAGACTTATACTAATTGGTTGTAAGGACATTATTATATGATCATTGGATATATAGTCTTTGAGTATCAATGTATCATATATATATATGAAAGATCTTATAATAATAATTTAGATGCCTAAAAAATTATTTAAATAAAATATTTCATCTTTAATTAAAATAAAAGATACAAACAAATTTTTCAAAATACATTTTTTATTGTGAAATTATTTATATCATAAATACATATTTGTTAAATTTATTACTTTCAATTATGATTTTACTAAAAGAAAAATATAAAATATAAATCATGAACAACAATAAAGAATATTTTTAAATTAAATGGTATAATTTATTTTAATGAAATAAGTTTCAAATCATTTAATATTAAATGAGATATTTTTAAATGAATTGTATTTATATATATGATGTATTTTTTATTAATAAATTCCATAAATCACAATCATATTACATTTTATATGAAATATATATATTTAAATGTATTTATATCCATCTAATGTTTTTTACGTAGAATGTAACAAGAATAAATCCATTTTTATGTTTAAAATGAATTTTTCTAAAAATATTTTTTCATGCATTATGTTTTTATATTATAAATAAAAATATATCATTATTAAAGAATTATTCAAATAAAATTTAATGTTCCAATTTATGAAAACTATTTATCACTAATGAACTGATAAGTGAATGATATTTAATAATAATTAAAACACTTAATTTTTAAAAATTCATTTTTCTATAAACACATTATTATATATTTTATGATTTTATTTTAAAACAAAAAACTAATTTTTAAGAATTTTAATTACATTTAATGGAGTCTAGTTTTGGAATCATAATGTTTAAATTATATTAGTGTACCCATATTACATTATTTTTAAAATAATATTTTTCCGTTGTAAAAAACTAAGTAATGTAAAAAGAGGTTTACTAACATGACTAAAAATTTGAGTAATTAATTTGATATTTTGACATTATAGAAATAATTTATTAGGTTTGTGAGTAAATATTACAATTCATTTGAATATTTCATTACCTAATACAACTAACTCACATGTGATTCCATATTTTCCCTTCTCTTAACTCATGTTTCCAAAGAAATATCCCTCATTTTCAGCTACAAATAGATATATTATCTAAATACGTCCATGCACATTACACCTTCTGTTTTATATTTAATAGCCCCCAAATTACCTATCTAAATATTTTCCATTGTTTTTTAGACTTCAGTCACAAAAAAGATGTATGTGACCTTTATTCTGAAGGATGATGTTGTGAGGGGTGATTCCAACAATGTAAGAAATTATTTTTCATTTTTATAAAAATTTTCATCTTTAATATTAATAAATATAATTAAAAACATTAATTATTTTATATTATCAAAATTATTATATATTAACAACAATATTATAAATATATAAAATCAAAATTTATACTCATTCATTTATTCATTATAACATTCTCTTGTTTAGATGGCTATTACCACCTACAAAAATGCTGCGATGAACCTTCCAAAAAGAATAATTAAGAAAACACATATTATAGTAATTTATATTGATAATGACTAATTTAAGTTATATATTAAATTATATTATATTAATCTATATTTATGTAAATCATTTAAAAAAATCTATTTTTATAAATGAATCAATTTTCAAAATAAGATGAATGTCTAAATTATTTTGATTTGTTTTCATCATATCAAAAATAAAATAATATATAGAAATATGGAAAAATAATAACTATTTAAATTAAATTATCATGAAGAATAAATAATTTATGAAGACATGATGAAGGATCATTAACCAATACCAACATATTGATGAATGTGTGAAATATACAGAACAAATATCACCTCAAAATTGATTTTAACATTGAATAATTAATAAACAGATTATAGTAAAATATAAATGGATTCTGTTGAGTTAAATAAATATTAATGCTTTTTATATAGTTCCATACAATACCAAAATAGGTTATATATAGAGTAAGAGGGCGTATTTCATAGAAGGAATTGACAGTAATGGTTTTTCATCTCAATTTCATTTCATTGAGACATATTAAAAATAAAAAAAAAATATTTTAATTTATATGCTGAATATTGTACTAAATATATATATATATATTATCATAAATACATTTTAATATTATTTTAATGAGTATTTAATGTTCTATTTTTTTAATTTATGTACTAATTACAATTTTTATAAGTATTTTTGTTGATCTAATATCCTTTCACTGAGTCACATACCATAATCATGGAAAATATTTATCTAAGGTTGTTATATTATAAAAAAATAACAATAATAAGTTATATTTCTCTTTTTTAAAGTAGAATGAAAATAATCACCAAAATACTCATTTTTATTGAGTCTTGCTTTATAATGATGTGTTGTTTTTAAATAAAGTCTTTTATATTCTTCTTTTAGTATTTTCCATTCATTACCCAATCATTCCATCCAATTTTTTTCATTTCATAGTTTAAATGATAAATATATATTCTCATTTATAGTATTAATAAATCTATTTATATAATTTCCAAATTAATTATTATAATTTTTTTGTCTATGTGGTTTTGATTAAAAAAATTTCAATTACATTGAAAATTTATTAATGTTTTCAAAATCATTTTCATATATATATATATACATTCATTCATATATGAAGTTATATTTCATGAATCACCCTTTATGTTATGTTATAATATATTTATTTAGGGTGATTTACTTTTGGGTATCATCCAACTGATTTATTCATTAATAATAGTGAGATCTTATTTGAAAATGTAATATAACTTTTTAATCCAATGAATAACCATGCTTTGATGTATAATTTAATTTTCAATAAACCACATATATATGGTATATCATTTCGTGTTGAATGGGTATGAAATATCCCTCTATTTAATTGGTTAATGTTTCATATCTCATGATATGAATAATCTATTCATGGATAAGATGCTAGAGGCTATGTTTATAGGGTTGTGCGTAGACATAACAAAAAATTATATGTTCACAAGGCTATGATTAAATATGATGAATGAAGATATATTTAAAAATTTATGAATAGACATGTTAAGGGTAGTTATATTCCAATTTTTATGTATGGAAATCATGTAATTAACAATGTTACTAGTGTTAAGATCTTTTATTCATAATTTTTTACCGTGTTCTTATGTTCTTTTACCCTGGTTCATGATTATTATATATTATTTACACATTATTATAATCTGTTTATATTGATAGTATAATTGTTTCTTGTTTCCACAATAATTTTTTATATTTCCTTGTATTATGATTATTTTTTAATGTATCCACATTCTTATGTCATGGTATATGTTATTACGTTATAATGATCCTTTTAAGATTATATATCATTATATCATAATCTAAGTTATTTTATTATGAGTTATTATTATAAATAATGGTTCCATATTATTTTAAATAAAATATTTTTCCCATTTTTATGTTTTATCATAATATTATGATATAATACTCAATTCCCCATTGATTTTTTTCCCTTATTGTGTTTTTGAGATAACTCCATTTTAGGTTTTCCATTTCCCCAGGAAATTATATGAACTAATATATTTATGATGAAATCATGTGTAGATAATTTTTGGTGTAGATATTTAATATTAATCTTTTAATAAAAAAATTACAATACTAATAGAAAAATATATTAGAAAATTGGGTTATGTGAGTGTTTATTTTTGATATTGACTGAATAATTTTATAATAATGATGTAACAAATATGAATGTTATGTTCTAGTCATCTCAGTTGGTACTATATTTTAGAAATATTTTTGTTTTATGTTTTATATTCATATGATTATTTACACTAATGTTCCTAAGATACTTTGGTTTATCACCGATGTTAACCCTTGTGGTTTCATATGGATGGAACCCTAAGGAACTAAGTAAACAATGAGTGTAATGGAACATGTGGTTATTTTAAAAATAATCCATGAAATGTGATTGGAGATGGTGTGAATAACATCATAGACAAGATATGTCATGTTACATGTAATATCTTGAACCATGTCATGTTTCCAAATTCAGAAAATAAATTGTAATATGTTATTGATATTTTTATATGATAAGAAACATCATATTTAGTGGAATATAATCAACTAATTTCTAAATAATTGGCTAACATGATAAAAAAGATATTTTTTTCTTCAATTCTAATGGAATGAATATGTAATTTTGGTACATTATCATTTAGAGTAAAATAAACCAATGGTACACTTGATCAAGAATATATTGAAAAATAAATAAGTTATCCCTATATAATGTTTGATCCTTAAGAAAATATTATTTATCAAAAAATTTCCTAAAATATTTTCATAAAAATGGAATGAGAAATGATTGGGTAATAAAAAATGAAGGAATATAGATTATTTTATATATAGAGAACATCATGATTCTTTCTTGTCACACATCCAGTATTACTATTGATCCAGAAAGTAAAATCAAACCTTTAATTTGTATCTTAAAACCTAGTCTCTGAATAGAGTTATAATTGAGAGTATTTGGTTCCTATTAATTAATAGTTTGATATAAGAATAACCAGAAAATAGAAACCAATTAATCTAATTATTCTCATGAAATTAGGGATGAGAAAATGAAATCATGTGTCATGGGAATTAATGAAATAAATAATCTGAAATAAATATAGTAAAAATTATATATGAAAGAAATATTTGATAAAGAATTTGATGAATTTCATCAAATGAAAGGGAAATTTTTTAAATTTTTTCATGGATAGAACATCATTGTTATGGTATCCAAATAAATATAATTATACCAATTGACATTAAGTAAGTGTAGAAGGTTCCTTATAATGCACCACCCAACATACAATGGTTCAAATGTAAAAAGATCATGCAACATATAGATTAACACCCTAATATAAGGGCTGATGTGGAGGATTGAAAATGGTAACCTAAAAAACCATGGGAGTGATGATAAACATATATAATCAATAATTATAAATTGAATCATAACAATGAAGTACTGAAATGTACATTCATCATCTACCAAATAATAATGAATTTCTTATTTGATTTAGGATCATCAAATTCCATTATTTATTGAAAGAGTTATAAGACTATAAATCCACCACATCAAATTATGGATATTGAGTTCCACGTTAACAAAACTAGTGGTATGATAAATGTTTCTATACAACAATTCTACAATTTATATTTGTGGGATTCTATTCCCTGGAAATATAGACATTATTCCTTTTATAGATTTTAACAAAAATTAGACATTTATTATCACTACCCACATAGTGATAACATCAATTAAAAGGATCAAGATGTAACATTCAATATCTTAGTTCATTATAATACATTATTGGATAATTGATTCTATATATAAACTAATTACATAAAATAATTCACAAATCCCATTAATAAAGTATATATACCATAACCACATGAAATTAAGGTATGTATCAATATATGAATTGTAAGAATAGAATAATGATTATCTTCACATCAATAGTAATTCCCTCTAGCTATGGTAATATTGAAAAATTTAGCAAACCTGTGTCTATAGTTATACTTGTGACAATGTTCAATGGTTTTTCATTTCTATAGGGTCCCGACTACAATGGTAAAAGAGGCTTGTAGTGGTAGATCTAGGGGGTAAAGTATAATCTCCATGGATTTTGTGGTCTATCGATATAAGATGTCAACGAAAAGAGATCAAGAATGTATGAAAGACTTTGAAATGATATGATAAATGGTTACCACCATGATCTACACTGTCCATGGATATAGTGCACCTTTGACCATGGGTCTACTGTCCCACAAGGTCGGTCCACATGGAAGGGGAATCCTACCATTGAAAATATAGCACTATGTTATAGGGATTTGTAAAATAAACCTAACACCATCTTCAAAAGGTCTAATGGTCAAAGTTACACTATATAAAATCCAATTGAAATGAATGGTATTTCCCATGGACTTCATCCCATGTAATAATGTTATATAGAAATGAGCAATATTACCAATGGGTGCTGGCCTCATGCCATTTTAGATAATTAATATTTTATAATTTTTATAATTTTTAATAATATATATATATATATATATTTCATTTTATATATATTCTGAAATTAAATGTTGTGTGGTGAAGCCATAGAATTTTTTTTATAATAATTGAGAGTTTTGTGTGTCAAAACCCATGGAAGGTTATTTTAATATTTTAAAAGACCTACTACCATTGTTATCACTTATGTAAATAAGGCTATTGTAGTGTTCCATGCATATGGTAATAATTCTATAGACACAAACACTTTTCATAGACATATGTATATGTCCATGGGCCATTATCATAACCATAGGAGACCACACCTATGGTAGAACACCTATTAACATAGGTATAATATATTGAAATAGTTGTTTGAGATATTTCCATGAAAATTAAATTAACTATAGGATCGACCATAGAAGTAGGCTTCTAACATGGTCCCTAGCCATAATGACACAAGCATCATCCTTGGCTATAACCCTTTTCTCTAATAGTGTATTGTAATGGGAAACATGTCATTACAATACCAAATAATCTACACATATCATTTCTTACTTTTATATGTCATTTTAAGAAACACTAAATCATTATGGTGTGTATAAATAAATATAATGATGTTCAGACTGATGAAAATGTAATTTATAAGGATGATTTTCCTAATAATGAGAAACATGTAGACAAAAAAATAAATTTTAAATCGAAGAATAAATCTAAAAGAATTATTTTGTGGTGGAAAATATTCTTAACCAATGATATTTTGTTTGGAATGAATATATTGGTTTTGGAAATTGTATAATCAAGTATAATATTTTTTCTAGCATAATAATTCACCACCTCATTCAAATAGATTCCATGAATTACATATGGTACAAGATATAGAAAAAAGATCATATTTATTATAACACCCAAAATATAATTGAAATTACATAATTACTTTCATTATGTTATTGACGATTATTAGAGGTGTGATTGATTCAGTAACAAATCCATTGAATGTATTATGATACTAAAAAAACATATAGAGGAGTAAAAATAGAAAATAACAATATGAATAGTAATAAAGATAAATCCATTGTGGTTTTGGTGGACAATAAAGATTCAAAAGCTATAAATAATATGATTTCTAACAGTGGTTTCTAATTTCATGATACAGGAAAATATATAGTAAGAGATATCCAATGATATGACGGATAAATTATTACATTAATTAATGATGGACCAATCCAGTATAAGGTTTTTAGAAATGATAACAATTGTGAAAAGATGATTAAATCAAGTGATGTTATCTTTGTCAATGTGTTGAGGAAAAATCATTTTGTGTTTCTTGGAATTGGGATAATAATATATTGGCGATATTTGGTATGAATGAATACATCATTAAAAGGATAATGGGTGGAAAATTATCATAAATATAGGGTAAAAGTTGTAACTAATTTCACATTTCCAATGATCAAAACATTGTTTGTATGATAGTGAATGTGAAGAATATTTTTTGCTATAGAAGACCAGACTATTTATTTTAAATGAAGTTTGAATGTATTGTTATGAAAGTTTTATTGAGGAATTTTAAAAATATGAATCCTTAAAAGATAAATGTAAAGGATTTTTCTTATAAGGGAACGATTGTTAATATTTTCCAAAATTTTGAAGAGAAGAAAATAAGCCTTTTAAATTGATACAATCAGAAATGTGTGGTCCAAATAACATGAAATAAACGAATAAATATAAGTAGAGTATTTATTTTTTTAATTATTCATCTCTTTAAATTTTTTATCTGTGTTATGTAAATCAAAATCTATTGATATATTTAAGTGTTTTTATAGATGTGATGATATAAAAATTATATGTGTTATGAAATTTTTTGTTCTTCTTAGGGATTAATGTAAACTAATTATGAATTTGAATCCCTAGGGGAATAGGATTAATAATGAATATTTTATACCATAAACACTCTAAAAAATTTGAGTAGCTAGAAATAATAACAAGAGCATTGTGAACATGTGATAAAACATGTTATCTGAGTTTGTGATTTAAAAATAAATTTGAAGATGACTCACAATTTCATCCATTTACATTATTAACTAGTTAATATTCTGAAAACACTAAATTAGTTCCCATTGTGAGATTTAGATATGGTAAGAAACCTGAAATAAAGAATTCAAAAATATTTGATGCGCATGTTCTATAATGATTAATGGGATTAAAATTTCCTAATATTATATGAATGTTAATGAGGTGATGTTTTCAAGATATACACCTATTATAATATGTTACCATTTTAATAATAAGAATTTGAATATGACCATTGAAATATTTGATGTTATTTTTTTGGAGATCCATATTTTATTAAAGAATTAATATACCATGGATGATAAAATTCTAAGGAAAATTTATTAGTTAGTAGTAAGTATCATCCCTGAATCCTCAATTAGAAAAGGGATATATACATGGGGTGTGAGAATAACACAATCTATTGTTTTCACTAATAACTAGAAATCCAATTTTTGAAATAGTGATTCAATATTCTTTGAAAACATGTAATATATAACGGAATACAAAGAACTACAATCATACTATTGAAAATGATGTTTAGTTTATAAAATAAATCATATATTCAATGCAAATTTTTATGATTAAAAATGATGGCTCTCCTATTCATTCCCAAGATAAAGTGGATGAAACTTAATAAAAAATTACATCTTGAGTAATGTATATCTTATGGATACCCTTTAATATTTTCATCAGTGGAAGAAAAGTAAAAATATGATTACATAAATTATTTATGGAAGTTAGAATGTAACAACTAATAATATATATACATATATATTTATTTATATTGAATTAATTGATGACAAAAACAATGTCAATTTACCTATACATTTAATGTAATAAAATTGATGAATGAATATGATAATTTATATTAATTTATTCATTATTCAATATGAAACTCTTGAAAAAATGAATAATTTAATATTTAATTAACTTAGAAAATTATTATATAAAATTTAATATATTTCAATACAAATAAATATAACATAATTAAGAAAAAATACAAACATTATAAAAAAATCGGTAATTAAAATCAATAAAATGCTAAAATTATCATCATCTCAATCATCCACATTGATCATAATGCCCATTATAAATATGTAATGATTTAAAAAATTACAATGTGAAAACTATCTTCATAATTAAAATGAGAGAATAAGATGACTTATTTTTTGGTTTTTTAGATTTATATATTTGAATGTAATATAACTGTTATATCTAATGTTTTTGATTATATATTTATTGATATATGATAATTTGATATATAGTCATTATGTATACATATATGAAATATTAATGATGAAGATATAATAATAATAATGAATATGATTTTGATTTTATTTCATTATAAAATTCTGTATTTAATAAAAATAAAAGATGGAAAATTATTTTAAAATACCATTTATTCAAATAAAATTATTGTTGTCAAATATAAAATTTTATTAAATTAAATAATTTTAAAGTAATATTATAATTAAATAAAATTTTAAAATTCAGATAATTATTTTAATAAAAATATATTTATATATTCAATGGTATTAGTGATTTTAAATAAATAGAACTAAAATCATTTTTTATTAAAAGAGGTATTTTTCATAGAAATTTTTTTTCTATATATTACTTATTTTTCTCAAAATAAATTATATTAATAAATATTAAATAATTATAAAAATTAAATTTATTATTTATATAAGAATTTACATCTATCTAGTCATTATTAATCTGATATAAAGAATTAATCAATTTTTATACTAAAAATATATTTTATGAAAATTAAATTTTTATGTGGTATGCTTTTTTGTTTTGGAAAATTAAATATATCACTGTTAAAGGATTATTCTAAAGAAATTTAATTATTATATGTACATGAAAATGGGTTATCACTCATGTAGTTAATATTAATTAATATAAAATTTGAATTGGAACAGTTAATATTTAAAAAGTCCTTTTCTATAAAAAAGTTATTTAATATATTTTTTGCATTCATTTAAAAGTTAAATTTTATAAATTTAGAAATCTAATTATATTAATTAGAGTTAACATCTTGAGTCATAATTTAAAAATTATTTAATAGTTTCCATATTTTAATTTTTTGGAAAAATATTTATCATGGTAGATTACTAAATTAATTAAAAATGAATGAAATTAACATGCTTAAAATTTAGTGTAATTCAAGTGATATTTAGACATTATAAATTGAATTTTTTAGGATTAAAATTCATTCTTATAGTTATAGAAAACATATTTTACCTTTCTCATAGTAATTGGATGGGATTCCATCTTTTCACTTCACCTAACACATGTTTTGAAAGAATTGAACCTCATTTTTACTTATAAAAGTATATCTCCTATTGAAACTAAAAACTACTTATATAATTTAATTTTATTTTAAATAAAAACCTAATTTATATTTCCTAATGTAATATTCTAGGTTTTGTATCCTTTGTCCTCAATAATAAGGATTATTTTGCTAATTCTTATGGAATATGTTGGGAGAAGGAGAAATTACATTAAGGAATTTAACATTTTTTTCTTCATCCATTTTTAATTTCCTTTTCATACGCACTATTGCGAAAAATAATTCATCACTATAATGGTGTTATATTAACATAATTTTTGTTATTTAAAAATTAAAATAAAACTATATTAACTAATATTATTACCCATTCCTTTGTTGTTATGTAATCTAGTTTTGGTTATTTTTACCACCTAGATGAATGGTGTTACAAATATTCAAACATAAATGATTAATAGAAAATAAATTGTTGTAAAATTTTGTAGTAATAATGAATTTAAATTATTTTTTAAATTTTTTAATGGGAATATATGTGAGTAATTACATTAAAAATGAATTCTTATAGTTTATTCATTATTCACAAAAATAATAAACATATAACATTTCACTAAGATTATTTTGCATATATGTAATGAAATAATCTAGGAAATATACAACTATATCAAAAAAATCTATTTCATAATAACAAATATTCTATAGGCGAAGAAAAACTAATCAAGAATCATATAAAGAAATACTAATTTAAGGAATGTCTGGAATGGATAACGTAATTAAAATCTAGATACTAATTTTAATGATGAATAATTTATAAATAATAAATAATAAAAACTAATTTAATGTCTAAATAATATAAATGTTAATATGGTTTTGATAAATGTTAATAATAAAAATAAATTTGTTGTACATGAAGTTTGAACACATCAATCCACTAAGGGATCCAATGTAAGGTATTTTTATATCAATTTATTTATTATGATTTGTTTTTTATTGTGAACTTATTCTCATTTATACAGTATATATTATTCATATTTGTTATTATAAATTATCATTTTTGAACATTTATTTATTTTATTTATTGTTCTATTTCTTATCCTTCATTTTTTTAAGTTCATCATTCAATACCCAAGTTGTAATTGGTTTTCATGACTCAATCTCCTTTCATTCAGTCATAAACCATCTTTTTGACTATTTTTCACCAACTTTATTTTATTTTACAATTTCTCTATCAAATTTTTTATTTTTTATTTCCTACAATTAATCATCAAAATACAGTTATTTATTGATTGATAATTTATAAATATGCATCATTATATTGTAAGAATGTTCACTTTTCAATTTTGGGTATTTTTCCCTTATCTATATCCTTCCTTTTTAAAATTACACAATTTGACTATTTTTAATGAAAAATATGAAATTTTTTACAATTCATATATCAATTTATCTATTTTCAAACGGAATAATTACAATACCATTATTGATATGGGTTTCCTTAAAACAACTTTGAAAGATTTTAAAAATTATTTCTTCTTACATACAAATATTTTGTATCTTTCACTATAAATTTATTTAATTTATCCTTTATGAATGTTTAAATAGACTATTAATGTAGATTTGATTTTTAAAAAAGTTAAAAAATTTACCTTTTCACCTTTTATAAAATTAGTTTAAATGTGACATGTAAATTTGATCTTATAATAACGTTTTAAGAGGTTTATAGAAATTATTGTTATGGTTTTACTTTCATTTTTTTCTCTATCGTTAAAGTATCTATTTTTATAAGGATAAGTATCTTAAATAAATTAATATGTTATATTATTATTTATTTACTTGGGGTGATAAAATTTTTGGTATCATCTGACCCATTTCAAGAATTTCCTTTATGTTAAACCATTTGAAAATTTTATATATCCAATTTCCATCCCATACATTGCAAAAGATTTAATTTGTGACTAGATTTACCATGGAACACATATATATTGATTATCATTGTTTTATGGGTGAGTATAATTTAATATTATAATGTATTTGTTAAGGTTATATATTTCATGATATGATAATGTTATGTATAGTCATTATTTGGGAGGCTACATTCACAAAATTATGTATATAAATGAATTATGAGGCTATATTCATAAGGTCTTTTCCTATAAATTTTTCAAGACAATATGTATAAAATGATGTGTCTGTATAGGATTTCACTGGATATTTTCATAATGTTTTTCATGAAGATGATTCAGGTAGGTAATTCCACACTGTTATGATTTTTTGTGATTATTTATGAGTCACATTACTATTTTATTTTTCTATTTATCCTGATTATTATCTCAGGTTTTCAAATTATGATGTTATGTTTTTATGTATTGTGATTATTGTATCATTTTTCACATTAATATGTTATATTTCAATGGTTTATAATTATTTTCTCGTGATTACACATTAATATTATATGGTATATGTTTTTTTAATGATATTAATTTTGAGTCTATAAATTATTATTCTCTAATCTATTATATTTTTTCATTCCTTACGATCAGATCATATGATTAAATATTATTTTTATCCATTATTTCTACCATTTTAATTGGTTTTCTCTAAATATTATGATCCGATCCTCGATGACTAATTTAAATTCATTTATTTATATTGTTATTGATATCAATATTTATGTTTACCATTTCCCCAAGAATATCTATGCTAGAATATGTTTAGGGAAAAACATGTTTAAAGAAATCTGTGGTTGATTTAAAATATTAATCATGTAATAAGAGGAATAAATTTCTAATATAAAAAGAAACTATACCATTTTTTTCTTATAGTATATTTATTTTTGATAATAAATGAATAATTATATAAATTATGCAATGTCTATATATTTTTTTAAAGGGAAATTTCAATTTTTATTTATAATTATAGGTTTCATTTTTAAATAAATACTGGACCTTTTGAAAAATTATATACAATGTTCTGTTGAAATATAAAATATTAGGATTATGTATGGGAAATGTTGTTTTTATGACCTATATTGGTGAATGGTATTATTGAAAATGTGAAATTGATTCGTCATTATACTATTGTAGATCAAAGTAGTCAAAATATGTTTATAAATAACATATAGAAGGATCTCTTATTTGGGGAATGATTTACTTTTTATCATAAGATACCTCTATGGAATGGTGTGATTTATTTAGGTCATAATGGAAAATTAATATTTCAATTTATTGGTCCATATGATATTTTGATAGAATTAGGATCGATGGCTTATTAAGTAACTATGATCACTATTTTTCATGTAAATATGTAACAAATTCATCTAATATATTGATCCATGATGAAGTATAAATATTGAAGAATATTTACTATGATGGTAAACTAGTTCATAGTATCGATCATAGAGTGAAATGGTTGTAAAATAAGATAATTTTTAATTTTTAATTTTATGAAAAATCATATAGATGAAGAAGAAACATGAGAACCAAATATTGTTATAACAGAAATTTATCCCTATCTATTTAAAAATCAGTAAATAAAATGGTAATGATACAATTTATGTATGTGTGAGGGAATTTAGTATCAAAAAAATTTCTATAATATTTTTTTAGTTGTGGGTTTTTTTAAAAATAATTGATTTATATTTTTTAGAGTTATACATTAAAAACAATTACCTAAAACTGAATCTGTGCATGTGTGTGTTTTTATTTTATGTAATAAAATTTGATTTATTCTAAGGTTATAAAATGATTCATTTTTATATTTTTAAATAATTTATTTATTTTTATATGCTTTATATATTTCATATAATTATTTACTTAATGGGTTTTGAATTATATTTATAATTATTATCATTACCAAATTAATTATGGAATGTCTGAAAAAATATATATTAATTTTATATTATAACAATATTGAAATATCTAATGTATAAGAATTATAAATATATATTATTTATATATATTATAATTGTTAATTTAAATATTAATATTTAATAATTAAAGATTTATTTTAATTTAAATATTTTCATTTTTTGGATCATCAAGTCCAATTAAGATATGATGTATTTTGGTGAAAATTTATATATTGAATGGAATGATAATAAATATCAAATTTTATGTATAATCAAATTGATTGATATAAAATCAAGGTAAAAGTAATAAAATTATTTCATTATTGAAATTCTAATTTTAACACTAAAAACATTTATTTCATAAGTTAATAATTTAATTAATTATATATTGAAGTCGAGTGATACATTTGAAATTCATTTCTTTAGAAAATTTAAATGATAACATTGAAATTTATAATTAAAATCAATTATTAAATGTTTGTATAAAATGTTATAGATATGTAGAGAGCTACAACATTTTCTGTTTTTAAATGATCTTTAATATATATATTTTTATAAATAATATGTATTTTTATTGAAAATTTAAAAATTTTAACTACCTTTATTCCCATACATATTATATGTGGCCATTATAAGGGTATGTTGAGTTTAGGACATTTTAGATGGGTAGACAGAAGTTTTACTTTTATAAGTAAATGAAACCATGATTTTTAATAGTTATTTAAGTTTAAACAATCATTATGTTAGGGTGGGGTTATTATTCCAGTGGTTGTATAAAGGTATCCTCTAATTTATATAGGTTTTGTAAGGGTAGGATTATTTTCCAAAGGGTATGTAATGGTAATAATCTATTTGTATGGGTTGACTAAATATAAGGTTTGAGTTTTGTAAGGGTAGGCATGTTTTTACGATTTCTACATAAGGGTATCACACCACTAAGTATGGTTAAATTGGAATTATTATACATTGAATAAGGGTAAATTTGTAGATTATTAATGGTTATCAGGAACTAGGTTATAGTGATATTGAATTTCAATAGTCTACCCATCAAAAAGATGGGTTCACTTAAGGGTCAACCAATGGTTTCTCTTGAAATATAAGAGAAGATATTAACATTCATGGGTTTAATAAGGGTGGGAGGCCAGTGCAAGAGTAAAAATAATTAACCTTAAATAAAATATATGAGCTATATATGGGTAATTTATATTATCTTAACCCAATACCCTTTATGGGGAAACACTTCTAAAACATCTTTTTTCATATCCTTGATCCCTGTACAAACAAATAACAGAATTGGGAATATTTTAAATTTCAAACATTAGGGGAATATTTTATTTGACTTGTTCAAGCTTCATGACTCATATTATGGAAGAATTTAAATATTATAAAATTATGAACTGATTAAAATATAAATTACATGGTGAATTTAAATTACATTTTTTAATGGTAAGAACCATTACATGGGTAGCCTTTTATAAAATATCAAAACCTTACTATATTCAATTTTTGAATTCGTTATTATGTTCAAACTATCTAGAAAACCCATAAACCATATTTTATGTCCTTAATGATTGAACCGTGTCCATTTTCTTATTTCCCATTCCTGAATAACATCTCTCTCTCCAATATTCTTATGATCAACTTTTCCCAAGGGGTTCTTTTTTCAACTATTCATCTAATTTTTAAATAAAAAATTCTTTTTCTTAATGAATTTAATTAGTATTTTTTAAATGACAATAATATATAAATTGTCACTGAATGATAAGGAACTGTCATCATGGTCAACATGGATTGTTCAAGAGAGATATAGTATTTTTTTCATGTTAAATTATAATTATTTTTTAATAAATAAAATTTTAAACCAAAGATATTGATTAAATATATAAATTGAAATTTATTTATTAGAGATAATTTTTTATCACTTGTGGTGTTTTTATTTCTTTAGGAAGTAAAATGATATAATCAATTCTAAAAATCCTTAGTGAGGTATTTGATCTGAGAAACAATTGTATGTGATTCATGTGATGTTTATTTAGAATCCCTAGGTTGAAATTCATCAATTATATTGAGGTAATAATACCATGAATTTTATGGTTATTTTATATGTGTTATTTTAATAATCATTCATGTGTACTTGTAGCCTTGAGAAACCAATGTCTAAGGTTTGATCATGTTAATTTTTCATGTGTGTAATTTTACATATCCTTATTTTGATTGTATATGGATTGTGATAAATTTGATGATTATGATACTTAATTGTTTTACTTGATGATTAATCCATCATATATTTCCTATATCATTTGATCTATTATTATTCCTTTTATAGACGAGTGTGCAGGTTGGGCCTATTTTGTATATCACATCAAGGGGGGATGTGCAAGACTTTTCTCAACATGTACTTAGGTTATCACACCTAGAGGGACATGTCACATTCTTAGGGATATCCCATAAAGGGGTATGTTCTATAATTCGGTTAGAATGTACTCATGCTATCCATATGGTGGGATGTTTCACATGCAGGAGGATATCCCATCTGGGTGGGGGTCCTTGAGGATGATTTTTTTCTTCTTCAGATATAGTCCCATTGTTGGTAGAGCCAGTCTATATGTACTTAATATATATTTTTTTTCTTGTGTGATATAAATTTTTATAAAAACATCAAACTATTTACTATCATGAAATAAAATTTTCTATCTTATTCATTGATGTTAGGGCCAGTTGTTCGTGTCCTATTAAGAGTATTACTCGCACCGTACTCAGAAATTTCATTGTGCTTATAGCTTTAATGACTAGGAACCTAGAAAATGGAAATTGTCCTATAGGGAATGGTTGAGAAAGTGGAGTGGGAGGATGCAGACATTTACTGATTGAGATCAAGAGAGATTTCTATTCTATATTTATTTACTCATTTTAATTCATACCTAGATCATTATTTTATTTTCGTTTATATATTTTCTATTCCATATTGTTACAACGTTTGATTGAATTAATTTATATAAAAATATTCAATCTGATAGCTCTTTATGTAATCATTGTTATTAATTATTTTTATTTTTTATTCTAATATACTTGGAAGCCTCCACACCAATGGACTTAGATCCTTGGTATTCAGTTTTCTCTTATATATGGGGGTGGGTATGAGGTGATGTGGAACTCTGGTGTAAACCTAGTGGTTTGTTTTAGGGTGTTACAAAATTTTATTAGAGGACTAGGTCTAAAAAATTATTTAATATATTTGACTTGATTTGGGATATGGTATAAAATCGTTAGGATTGTAAGGACTGAAGCATGTACACTCTAATAGTGCGTGTTTCATACTATATAATGGACCCCTAATTAACTAGGAATGTAGTATTTTATGTTTTCATTGTTTGATTTTGCCTTCAATTACAATAACCTTTGTAGATGCACATGATGTTGATATATTTATTTATCAGATTTAGTATATACTCATGAATCATGTTAGGCATATAGGTTGACATTCCATATTTACCAGTTTCTTTCAGTACATAGATCCCAAATATTTAGATGCCTATTGAAATTTTGATATGTTATTTTTTTATTATTCTTTACATTATTTTATTTGTGTTTTTTGTATTATTTTATTGAGTGTATATATGTGGATGTTAAAATAATTAGGAACTCAATGATTGAATTGTGTTTGGGTAGTTCTTATGAGGTTATGTCTTTTAATTCTCGGTATCTTCATTGGGTTCATCCTTTTGTGTGCCTGTATGGTTTTTGGTTTCCCTATTTATGATGTTGTTTTTTTCTTGATGTTGGCTTACTTTGAGGATTTTTGATAATTTTGGTTAATATCACTTCATTATAATAGTACACAACTAGTTTTACCCCATTTGATATAGGAGGATGTAGTCAAGAATGCAGGGTTAGTTTCTCCAAAGTGTCAAGATATCCAACTGAGACACTTTCAACTATTGCATGTTTAGGGTGGATGATCTAATTATAAATTACCAATGATAGTCAATTATTCTCATGAATGCTATATCAATAATCCCCCATATATATAATTTGAGTCTCTCATAATACAGATGACTAGATACATTTCATTGAGTGGTTCTTAGACCTGGTAGAGACCACAGATAATCAGAAATTTATGGTCGTATATTTTATACATCAAGGTACAGCTGGAAGGTTACGTGATGTCATGATGTAGGTTGGTATATTTAAAGTTATGATATGGATAACCATGAAGGATCTCTTTTTAAGGATTTGTTTCTTGATGCAAGAAATATGGAATGTGATATAGACTATAGGGATCTCTTGCATGGAATGATGAAAGTGTCATCCTATTTAGAATGCCTCACAAGGCTAATTTCATTTGATTAACTTATGGTAGGGAACTATGCACATAAAGCTTGAAAGTTCAATATTAGTTATCACTCAAAAATAAAACCACTATTTAAGAAATTTTATTAAATGAAAAAGATTATTTATTTGTAAGGGAGAGGAGATAGTGAAAAAATTGAAGAAGGTAGATCTATAGTTGTGCTTCTTGATATTAGTGGATCAATATGTACATTCTTTGACATTTTCCAAGTTTCTTATTCTTAGAATAAGAAGATCAAGATAGGGGATATATTCTTGTGCAGTGGCTAATAGTAATTGTAGAGAATAGGTTCCTCAACCCCCTCTAAGGGGAATAGAATTCGAAGAAAATAAAACTTATAGAAAATCATAAAATTGATCAACTATTTCACTTTTTATCTCAAGACATTGTCTAATTTTTGTCTTTTTCAAATATGAAAAAATTCAACGATAGGGATTTAATGATAAGGTCAAATAATTCGGACACAATGTCTTACCAATAGGTGATGACCATATACGTATTGGTACAATAGCTGACTCATTAGCATCTAGGGCATCATGGAGTGGAGGATATTAGATATTACAGGGTTTATTAGGGTCTAATTGATAGTGGAGAGTAATATTTCATTGTCCTAGGTATGATCCGGATATCAACTTCTCTATATGTATCTTACTTTGAATATGAGTATATTTTTTTCCTATCTATTCTAGTGGTTTCTATTTTATATTTACCAATAATTTCTTTTCTGACCTTCTTTTTAATGCTCTAGATTAGTGTCATGACTTTTTTGAACAAGAATTATAGAGATAATTATTGGGGATTTAAATAAATTTTATGGGGATAATTGTGACATTTTTAGTCATAAAATGATCATAAAACTATTTCTATATAGTTTATAATGTTTTTATATAAAATTTAAAAAATATCATATAAATTTAAACCCAAATGTATGTCAGAATGTCTACATAAGGGTATGAAATGTTTATGAAAATTTATATGTGTACATAAGAGTTTCCATTTGATTTTTAAAGTAAATGTTGATTTACAGGGGTTGCATAATAGTAGGTTATTTCTACGTGCTATTGCATATGGTAAATTCTAATATCTATTGGATATATGGGGTAAATCCTTTTTTATAAGGGTATGTAAATGGAACCCCATGTTAACATGGGTTTCACAAAGGTATGGTTTGGGTTTTGTAAGGGTATACACATGTTTTCAAGGGATTTATAAGGGCAACCTGATGTTCTATAAGGGTAATCCAGAATTCCTATATATTAAATAATTGGAACATTTAAGTTGTGTAAGGGTAACCAGTCTCTGATTATGGGTATGTTTAAATTTCTATATTCTATCTAAGAATACAAAGGTCTTCATTTTAGAGAATGTTGATGCCTTTCCATATTTTATAAGGGAAAGTCTTTAGTTTCATGGCGTGGATAGTGGTATGAGACCCGTATATGGGTAAAACACTATACCCTTACAAGAATTCTATGATCTGTGTAAGGGTAAACCATGTTAACCTTTTACAGTGCCCTTTATGTTTGAAATTTTTTTGAAACCATATTTTTCTTATCCTTCAATCTGATTTGAACTTGTAATATAGTTTTGACTATTTTAAAATCAAATTATTATTGGAAAAACTTGTTTTACACATTTATGGTTTTCGACTCATATTATGAGAGAATGTATAAGTGATGATATTAAGAAATGAATGAAATAAAAAATAATTTATAGATTTAATTTTTATTTCCTAATGTGTGCACAAATATGCATCCAGATTACATATAATATTTATAAACCTTACTGTATTCATTCATAGAATCCCTTATTATATTAAATAAGACAAGATAACACTTAATACAAGATCCATGAAGTGATACATGATTTAACCTAGTCCCTTTTCAGATTTCTCAAGCGTAGTTAAGCTCTATATTTAATATACATGTGACAAAATATTTTCTGAAAAGGATATTTTTTCATGTATGATTTTAATTTTTTAAATTAGAAAAATGATTTCCTAATCTCTGTGGAGGAATTAAATAAGTATTTATTTAAGGATAATTATTTAGAAATTATTAAATAATAAAAAAGTATAATTATTTTGTTTAACTTAAATTATTCTATAGAGGTACAATGTTATTTAATGTGAAATTTAAATTATTTTTTAGGAACAAAAATCTGAAAACATGTTTTCACTTAAATATATAATTTGGAAATTATCCAAGAGAGATAATGTATTATAAAACATGGTTTTTTATTTCTTTTTCAAATAAAATAATAGAAATAGTTATTGGAATCATTGGATAGATGTTTGAACCCATGAACACAAGGATGATATTTGGGTTTTGTTTCATTGGTGATCATTTAGAGTACATCATCAACAAGAATGTGGTGGGAATCCATTAAAATTACATATTTTTTATATAAGTTAATGGTGTGACAATTGGAGTTCATGTGTTTCCTTGGTAAATGTATGTTTGATTCTGGATCACACGAGGTGTACATGTGAGGCCTTTGGAAAGCAGTTTTACTTATTGTGTAAGGATTTTCATGAGTATAATATATGATTATTTGGACTATCCCATTATAGGGGATGTGTTAGAATTTGGTCGACATGTACTTGGGATATCCTAGTCGGCAGGATATTTCAAATGTATGGGGATATACTATAAATGGATTTTTGTTCTAGACATTGGTTTTCATGATCATGGTTTATCAAACTAGAATTACGTTTGAAATACTTTGGGATATGCAATAGAGGTTGGGGGTTTCTTATAGACGAATGTCATTTCTTTTGGCATGGTGCTAAAGCCAGTAGAGTTGGTCTCTTAGATCCCACCAAATATTTTGTACTTCTCTGATATTTATATTGAATTTCATAAATAAACTCTTTTTAAGTTCATGGATTTCACTTGTATATATTATGAAATAATGTTAAGGGTAATTGGTATTTTCCTACAGAGTCTTCTAATCATATAATTTTTAAAAGAATCATTTTAGTTTAAATTTAATTTCACTGTCTATTAATATTTTTTATATGAAATGATATAGAATATTTTAAAAATATTCATAAAATAATTTAATTGATAAAATACTAAATATATCAAATTATTTTTATTTAATTAATAATAATCAAATCGTATTTTATATTTAATCAACAATCTAATGCAACGTCAATATCGTGCATAAATGGTATATGTAATGTTACAATTGGTGACATGGATATAATATTGAGATAAGATACTACTATTCTATACATAAGAGGATAAAAATAATGATTAAAAAATAATTTAATTTAAAAATTAATTAAGAGAATAATTATCTAAATTTCTTATGAAAAGTCGACACCGTGAGATCAAAGCAATAGAAACCTCCAAAATGGAAGCATTAAAATATAAATAATAATAAATTATAGCTGAATTAATAAATTTAATTTCATTGAGGATAATTTGGATAGTAATCAGATTATATATATTTTCATACTTTAATTCATATATTTTCAAGATATTTTTAATGTAAAATTATAAGATACAACATGAAAAACTATATAAATATGTGATTTCCTCCCTATTCCAAAATGATTAATTCAATTTATTAATTTATATAATTTTTTATCTCCACACACTCTCTATAGTTATCAATATTCATTCCCTATTATCTAATGATGTCATCTGATAACAAAACATCAATATGAATGTTGTTTTGTTAAATATCAATTAATGTATGACTCACTTTTCTTTTTCAAATATATACGTTTTTTTACCCTTCTATTTGAGTTAGGATAAAGCATCTTTAGAAAATATATTTTATCAAAAATAGTATAATCCTTTCCATTTCATTCTTACAATATAATATAGAAAATATAAAAACTCTATTAAAAATTATACTATATTTTTTCTCTTACATTTATCTCGCCCTTTCTTCAATTATATATTATTTATTTTAATAAGAAACCTCTAGACTAGTTATGTTGTTTATGTGTGGGATATTAATTTGAGTTTACATTTATCATAAAGTCATCTGTTGTTATAATTATGACTCATAGGGGATATATACTTATATATATATATATATATATATATATAAATATAATAATGGGAATATTATGTATCGACATAGTAATTTTAATAATTTATTTAATTTATATTCATTTTATTTTTAATTAACTATATTTTCTATTAGTGTAAAATAACAATTTTTGTTTTATTGTCATATATATATAGCTACATTTCCATTGTAAATTCCTATCATCACAATATATGTAAAATATAGCTAAATATGTGTTTACCACTATTAATATAAAATTTCTAGAATTATTAAATTATTACTAAATTTTATATTAATAATTGTATATTAATAGTAAGGAGATTATATAATAATTAAGGTTATTATAACACTTAAGATTTAATTTTTATACATTATACTATGATGAATCAAAATTTTAAAGGAATATAAATATAAAAATATTGTTATTATTAAACATAAACAACTATGAATTCCAATGAAATGGAACTTGAAATTTGGATTCCAATATGATATTAAATTTTATCAAATAATTAAACAAAATTATGTTATAAACTAATCTCTAGTGTCATTATAACGAATAATACATTATATTTTTTTTATAAATGAAATGTCTCATAGATTAATCTTAGAAGGAATTTAGGTGTTTTCAAAATTATTTACTCTATTGTTTTGTAATTGTTCTCTGTATATTTATCTTAACTCTCGAAAATTTTATCAAAGAGTATTATTTATCATATACTTTTCAACATTCTTTAATCTATATTCAATTATTATCATAAATTTTCCTTTCAAGATGGAATATATTAATTTATTCAATTTTATTAATTTCATTTCATTAGATTCAATTTTATGACTATGGTTATGGGTTGAAATGCATACCACTATGTGTTTTATTCATATTATAGTTCATGGAAATTAATGACAAATATTTGTGGTCCTAGGATTCTACCCCAAAAACATTGGATAATGATTTATCATCTAGAATTTTTTTTGTAATTAACTATTAAGTTTATTCCATTATAGGTGACTATGGGTGTTTATGAGCTATAGAGACAATGTGAATATAATGTTTTAAAAATATTTTATTATTATTATGTTGGTTGATAATAACATATGAGTTCAATATAGTTAACTCTTTGTATCCCATTGAAAATAGAAATTATGTTATAATTTTTTTGATTTCATCAGTGAATATAAGACATCATTTTATTTTTCTATCCATATTCGACTTCAATATATTTTTTTCATGGACTATCAGGTTTCTTCCCATTTTTACCTTTTAATAATATTTGAGTACTCATCCTTCATTTTATAAAGATTTATAAATGTTTTATGTATAATTATGAATTATATTGAAATCAAAATTATTATTATGCTGACTAGGAATGAATTAAACACATGTATCATTTAAGAACCCATTTTTATAGAAAAAAATGGAACTTAATAAGTGAAAAGAATGGGTTATATTAGGCATGGGATGTAATAATATTATAAAATTCCCAAAATGATGGTATTGAGAACTTGAGTGTAACGGCCAATAAATTTTATGTAATTCATAAAATAATTAATTATATATATATATTGTTGATATAAAATAAAAAAGTGTGGTTTAATTTAATAAAAATTAAATCTTATTACTGTTATTTGTATTATTTTTCAAATTATCACATTTTAAAAGCAGAAAACATAATAAAATTATATAAATTATTTATACTTTTATGAAATATTTAAATGATTTTTTCTGATAAATAATGAAAAATCAAAGTTAATATTAAATGTAAGATATTTTTTTTAAAATAAATAGAAAATAATTTTCAATATAGTATATATTTATGAATTTGTTTTAAAACTTCAAATTTTTATTAGAATGTTTTTAAAATAGAATGATATATTTGAGAAATCATTATTCTTTAATTATTAAGTAAATATGAAGTTTTAAATAAAAAATAAACATATTTAAGACTAATTAATCTGAATAACAATTAATATTTATATAAAAACTATTTTATTTAAAAAAATTAATTTAATTAATGATGTTAATTTACTAAATGAACTATAATGACTTTATATGAATTTTCAGTATTCTTAATTTATATGAAATTATGAATGAAATTTAATATGACAATTATATAAAATTTAAGAATATATTAAAATATGAAATAGTAATTAAAAGAAAATTATTATTATTATTATTAATATATACAAATATATATATATTTTAAATGATAGGATTTATTACAATAAAAACTGGGAATTATGATTATAATCAAATATTACTTTTTATATTATGATGATATCGTATTTATAATCATATGATTAGTTTTTTAAAAATTATAATAAATAAAATTTAAATAAATATATATATACGGAATACAGGATTAGGGTTTCATGGGACTCACTTCATGTCCTATTTTTGAGAGAGTAGTGATGGTCGCGAGCGATGTACGACGATGTTTCTTCAACCGAGCGATTCATGGAGTTCTAGCAATGAATGAGAGGTTGAGGCTAGGTGAAAAGGTGAGTAGTTTTGATAGACAGTTGAAGTCTGAGCATATAACTATGTTGATTTTCAGGGTTTCGAGCGATGGTAAGGATGAAGTTTGAACCATGTCTGATGTTTGATTCAATTATAATGAGTTATCTGAAGATCTGATCAAAACATGCCTTTTATTTTATGATATTTTCATTATGTTGTATGGTATTTCATGTAGGTATTTTTTATATTGATTTTTTATCCAAATCTCCTGGAATATTCTCAAATAGTGCCATTTTTTTCATTTAATCATTTTCTTCTTTGATTTAATCATTTCTCGACCCCTTCTTATCAATACATGAATTTTAAGCAACCTGGTAGTCTTGATTATTCAATTTATATCTAATATTTATATATATTTTCTATCCATGATGATTCTTGCTCAACAAGACAGTTGTGTACACCATCAAGGATTACATTTAATTTTGTGGTCAATTTTTTCTAGTTTTGTCAACCATCAATCTGATTATCAGGCTATTAATTTGGGTCTCAATCTTCATGTTCAACAATTATTAGTGATTGGGATTTTTTCTCATATCTCTATCTATTGGTAATTAGTGTGATTTGAATCTCATATTATTCTACATAAAAAAAATTTATTTGTTTCTACACTGAAATCTCCTTTTGGTTATTGCTTTCAACATCAACAATTGATATCAATTTTCAATGTTGATGTAATTGAAATCATCTACTGTTTCCTTTATCACAAATGTGAATCAATGAAATATATAAAATTTATATCCCTATCTCATCATTTACTGAAAAAACTTGTCTAAGAGTGTATATATGGAGTATATATGCTTCATTGTGTATATATAGTTAAAATTTGCACACCCCATGAGTATGTTATTCCAATAAGGGATATGCAAATAAGAAAGATGAGAAACAATTTCTAAAAAAAATTTGTGAGAATTTTTTATTTTTATTTTATAAATTTGTTTGTATCTTCCATGTTTATTTATGGGTTTCTTCAAAACAAAATCAACATGCTTTTTATATCATTGATAGATTTTAGAAAAGAGATCAGTACTACAGTTATTTTGGTGTAAATTTGGTATGGTGTTTATTTGTTCTTGATAGAAATTATTTAATTGTGTTTTTAAGGGATAAATATTTATTTAAAACATTTATTTATTTTAATATATTATTTTTGAAAGGGATTATTTATTTATTTAAACTTATAATCTCTATTTTCTTCTTTTTCATAAGAGATATTATTTTTCCACTGTTTCATTGTAGCTTTATTGAAATCAAAATAAAACATGTTTTTACATTTCAAAAAATTTATAAGTTTTTAATATGATGCTATTCTGAATCTTTTAAACTATCTATTTAATTATTTTTTAATTATAAACATACTTTATAAGGAACATATTATTACATTTGGGTGGCATATATAGATACCTATATTTATGTTTTAATTTGATTTCATGTTAATGCAGCCAAGAAATATTTCCATTTATCGACGTTTTATATAAACATGAAATTATTATGTGATAAATATATATAAGTTTCTGATTTTCAAGTAATTTACTATTTAAAAAAAATAATGATAACCAAATATTAGTTAATTTATAAATTTATAAATGTAAGAATATTATAATTTTATTAGACATGATAAAATTTTATCTCCATGCTTCTAAAAAACACAAATGTAAAGTAGTCATGTAATATTAAATTTAGGGACATTGAATCTATATAGAAACATGGCCATGCGATTATGCATAACGATATACCTTGCATCCATAATCATGATATCAAATTAAATGGTTACATCTATGATTATTAAGGAAAAATAATTTATTCATGCTTTGAAATAATTTATTTAAAATAATTATTTTATAATATTATTGTGAAACATAAATATTTAATTGATATAAATATCAATTATATTTCATAAAATAAATTGTGAATGTATGGAAACTTCATGCAAAGTCTTATAGCCTGATTTTTAGTAGAATAGAACTCGTTAGTGTTATAAAATGAATGTTCATATATTTATGTATGTACAGACTTATCTATATAAATATAAATGTGAATGTTTATTTTAATAGAGTAACATGGTTTGGAATAAAAAACTATAATAAGTTTATTTATATGTAAATCAAGCTTTAAAATGTTTTCAAAAAACTAGGCATATGATTGTTGTAAATAGTGTAAGTAATTAGGGAGTGAACCCAATCCATCAATAAGTGGGTAAGCCCAAGTCAGCCTTTAATGTTCTATGCTTCGGTACTGATTTTTTTCAAAATATTGTGTAGTTTTTTTCAAAAATTATCATTGGATTACTTTTAAATAAATTTATATACGTAAGTAATTTCAAAAGTGGTATATTAAGTTGATCATAAAAAAAATAATTAATTATTTCAAAATTTATTATGAAAATAGTTTTTATATTATTCTTGAAATAATTTATCAAATTTATTTTCGTGTCATTAATAGATAAAAAGTATTTCAACTATTTCAAAACCCTTTATTGATCAATTTATGGCTAATACCTTTTTTTAGAAATGTTTTTCATAGGAATCATAGATGCTCTAATTTGGTCATTGATGATTTTGGTGTTAGTAGACACAGAAGCGGAGTTTGGACTTGATTTATTTTTTTGTTCAACTTTGATAAATGTAAGGTGTTGTCTAATCCTCTAGAACCTAGGGTAGTATATAGTCTTTGTTTGTGTAGTCTGTTGTGTAATAGTTAAATTGTTTTATAAGAAAACGAATACAAATATTTTTTAAGAACCGATCCCAGATGTGCAGGAACTGGCTATTATAATTGGTATTATAGGAACGTTCTTGACAAATTTGGATATTATATATTGTCGAGTGAAGATGTTTAACGATCATAGTGTTTCATTTCATAATTTTGAAGATGGAAATTCAGAATTGTTATTATGTCTAACAAAAGGAATTGCAATGACACAATTATTTTGAGTGGGGAATACTGTAACATCCCTAAAATTTTGAGTAATTAATAAATTATTTATATATATATAAAATGTTGATATCAAATAAAACTATGTGATTTCAATTAATCAAAATGAAATTTTAATACTTTTATATTAATTATTTTAAAAAAATTCACTTTTTAAAAACTTGACAACTTATTAAAATACTATAAATAATATATAATTTTATGAAATATATTATCTTGACACGATATTTTATGATAAATGTCACGACCCGTCCTCGGGGCCCGTGTCGTGACTACCCCAAGCCTGCCTTCCATAGGCCAGGGGCTGGCGACTAGCACCAAGGCGTAAATCCTGGTAAAAAGGGAAGGCATTGCCTTTGTAAAGTAAACAAGCACCACAGAGTAAGCAAGCGGAAGGTAAACACTAAGTAAAAACAGAGTACAACTGAAAGTGCGGAAAAATAAATGGGCCAGTATACAAACCCAAACTAAAAGTAAAGTATAACTCGAAAGGGAAAGCAGCAACTGTAAAGTAAAAGCCGCCACTCCGAGCTGTCCACTGGAAATCCCACCTGAAGGGTGGGTACAGATAGCTCCACTGCTCCTCGGGTCCCGCCGTCCTCTCCGAACACGTCCCGCCCAGTGGTCCACCTCCAGGTATCGTCCTGCTCTGCAAGCCTCAGCCATGATCAACGATGTCCGTCGTCTGCAACCAACACAACGTAGTGCGGGCATAGCCCATGCAGGGGTGAATATAAGCTACTCAGTAGGGACCCCGAGACCCCTGAAGGTCTTCCAAAACCAACAAAGGATAAACCACAAGGAAGATACAAACACGAAGTAACAACTGACACAGCTTAGGTATATGGCCATACATATACATAAGTCATCAATTCCAATACGCTCCAACCTCCGAGCCCAAGTACATCTCAGTCCACACAGGAAAGTAAACGTATTCCACACAGGAAAGCAAAACGAAATCCACATAGGATAGCACAACTCAATCCACAAAGGAAAGAAAAACGAAATCCACATAGGATAGCACAACTCAATCCACACAGGAAAGCAACAGGATTCAGCTCACACAGGTATAATAATTCGAAGGACGATAATGATGATCTCTGATCCATCTAAGTCGTCGGACCCACGAAGGATCGATAGGTAACTAACCCCCGCAAATACCCACAGAGGATCGGGCCCACACAGGACCTGTAGGCGCTGGTTCGCACAGGACCGCTGAGCGCAAAGACCCACACAGGATCGGACCCACACAGGATCGGGCCCACACAGGACCTGTAGCACTGATCCACGTAGGATCGCTGAGTGCTGTAGTTATCGTCGTCGAATCCACTAAGGATCACTGTACTGTCGTCGTCGCAGTCATAGTAGTAGTAGCAGTAGTAGTAGTAGTCACAGTCGCAGCCAGCACTAGGGTTCCCGCACACAGCAAGCTCGTTCAGGAGGGTCCGCTCCATGAGCCGAGAGGCTGATACATCAACTGTCACAATGTCCAGAGTTGATGTATCCAAAAGTTCTGTATCGTCAACAGGAACTCAACGCAACATACGGCGCGTCGATCGGACGCCCGGTCTGAGAGTTATTGGCTTTTTCGTCCGAGGGGCCCGGTTGGTTTTTAAGGAAAAACCAACCCGACCATACTCCACCTGCATCCAAACCTCGGGCGGAGTATGCCAAAAGATCCGTATCACTAAGAGGAACACAACAAAGCTGACGACACGTCAATCGGACGTTCGTAGCTCAAGATATGAGCGTTTCCGCTTCGAAGGCCCGGTTGGTTTCGTGAACGAACCATCCCGGCCAAACTCAAAGTATTCCGAAACGTTGAGTGAGATATACCGAATCGACCGTCTCGATCCAAGGATCGCATCGCCGCTGACGGTTTGTCAATCAGAGGTCCGTAGCTCAAGTTATGGGTAAAAGACCGAAGTCGATTCGAAAACGGGGGGTCCGGGTCCGGGCCGACCTGGCCCGACCCCCCCCCCTGGGTCGACCCGACCCGGGTCCGACCCGGCTCGGCCGGCGGCGCGGTCCGGCGCGGCGGCGCGGCCCGGCCGGCGGCGCGGCCCGGCCGGCGGTGGCGCGGCCTGGGCGCCGCTCGGGTGCCACATGCGGGGGGCAAGGCCCCCACCCCTCATTGCTGGCGGCGCGGCTGAAAGCCGCGCCCTTAGAGAAACCGGCCCCCCTCGTGGGGGCCTGGTTTTGAAAAAAAATGGGGGGGGGGCGCTGCCCCCCCCCCCCCCCCTGGTGTAACCGCAGCCCCCCCATTATGGGGGGCCAGTTTTGGCCAGCCGGGGGAATTTATTCCCCCGGTCCTTCTCCCTCCCAGGTGGCCCAACATGGCCCGCCGGTTCTTCCTGAACGGGACCGGAAAGGCCGGTCCCACCTTCCGGCTTCCGACACCGGTGGCCCGGCTAGCCGCCGGTCCTCTCGTCCCGCCGTGGCCCGGAACCGGCCGCGGCCTTCGTCGTTCGGCGCGGTGCGACGACACCGTGCCCCACCGCCGCGTCCCCGCTCCAGCCGCGGTGCCTTCAACTCTCTTCGACGCGGCACGATGGCGTCACGTCCTTGCATTATTTTACAACGCGGCGCGACGGCACTGCGCATTTCTTGTCGTATGATCCTGTGCGGTGCGACGGCACCGCGCCTCACCCGTCTCAATCCACAACAAAATCAATATGAAAAGGAGGAGGGTCGGCAGTGTTCGTACGGTCCGGCCCCCTCGCGTTAATTGCTAACAATTGGATAAATTTCACGAAGAAATATTCTCGGGTATAAATCATGAACAAAAGCAATCAATAAACCCCTACCTCGGGTTCAAGTACGATGTTCGTCAATGACCCGCGGAAGACAAACGTCGCGGAGGTCGGGCGTCACGGTAAACGTTCATCAATTCCGTTGACGAAGAGGTACGTCCGAAGTGGTACGTCATTGGTGAATCTTCGTAAGCCGACGAAGGAAGTCCGAGGAGGAAGCGGCGTTCCCTTTAGTTGACACGGAAGGCGTCGTCGATCTTCGGAAACAACCGGCTACGAAGAAGAGAGGAGCGGCGTTCTTCTTCGGAGCTTGAGTGATCTTCGTGTTCTTCATCAATGTTTGAAGAAGAAGAAGGGGCTCTAAAATCCCCTCAAGATGGCTAACCAAAATAAAATAAGCTAAGGCTTATTTTATTTACACAAATAACAACTTGAATTTCAAAGGTTTGAAATTCAAAACAACCCACCTTAATTAATTAAACCAAGTTGTCAAACATTAATTGAAAAGAGTTAAAGGGGAGGTTTTGAGAGAAGTTGAAGAGTTGGGGTTAGTGTGGGCCCCACCACACTTAATCCTCCCAAGGGAGGTTATGTGGTTGTGGGTCCCACCCCTAACTCTCTTTGGGGAGTTTTTAAAAAAACAACAAGTTAAAATAAAATTTGTATTCTACAAATTTTATTTAACTTATTCTTAAACCCAAAATCTAACTTTCAACCCGCAATAAATGCAACCTCGTAAAAGGTCCCATTAAGAGAATATCGGCGCTGCGAGTTCATCGGTGCCCTCGGAATTTGATTCCGAGCACCGGTTCAAAAGTTAGAAATTCCCGCTCGTTCGTTTACTGAACGTACCCGAGCCAAACTTCGGAAAATGATTCCGGGCACTCCGGGCCTCGGAATCAGGTGCCGTCAGAAACCGCGCTCTTGTAAAATTCCAAAGAAAATTAAGAAAAAAAATTCTCTTGAATTTTACGGGTCTTTACATTACTCCCACCTCAGGGCTTTACGTCCCCATAAAGATACATCAAAAACTAGGGAAACAAAAGAGGGCACTGAGCACGCATCTGAGCCGCCCGCTCCCATGTGCTCTCCTGGAGGTTCCCATGCTGCCATCTGATGCGCACAAGAGGAATCGATCGCCCACGTAGGACCCGCTCTTGTCGATCCTCTATCTCCACTAGGACCTCTATAAAAGTATCCCCATTGTCAATGTCAAGCTTCCCATGATCAATGATGTGCGTCGGGTCATGAACGTATCTCCTCAGCTGAGATACGTGGAAGACATCAGGCACCCGGTGCAACTGAGGTGGTAGAGCCAGGCGATAGGCCACCTCGCCAATCCTGCTGAGGACCTAGAAGGGTCCGATGAAGCGCGGAGATAACAAGCCGCCTCGGCCAAATCTCTGAATACCACGTCGAGGTGAGACCCGCAAGAAGACATGGTCGCCATCCTCGAACTCTAGTGGCCTCCGCCTCCTATCAGCGTATGACTTCTGCCAGCTCTGAGCTGTCCTCATCCGCTCCTGGATGACCTGGACCTTCTCTGTCGTGGCCTGGACCATCTCTGGTCCCACAAGTGCCGACTCCCCTGGGTTTGTCCTGCACAAAGGAGATCTACAAGGTCGGCCGTACAACGCCTCGTACGGTGCCATCCCGATGGTGGAGTGGTAGCTATTGTTGTACGCAAACTCCACCAAGGGTAGATGGTCCTCCCAGCAATGGCCATAGTCGAGGACACATGCGCAGAGCATGTCCTCGAGAGTCTGAATGGTCCTCTCCGTCTGACCATCCGTCTGAGGGTGAAAAGCTATGCTCAGACGTAGCTGCGTCCCGAACGCCTCCTGTAACCCCTTACAAAGCCGGAAAGTAAAGCGAGCATCTCGATCAGAGACGATAGATGATGGAACACCATGGAGCCGCACAATCTCTTGAACGTAGAGACGTCCCAAGGCTCTCCACTGAGCCCTGCTCTCTGATGGGTAAGAAGTGAGCCGACTTGGTGAGTCGGTCAACAATCACCCAAATGGAGTCGTGACCTCTGGAAGTGCGTGGAAGTCCAGTCACGAAGTCCATAGATATGTCGTCCCACTTCCACTCTGGAACCTCCAAGGGCTGTACCAAGCCTGCTGGTACCTGATGCTCTGCCTTCACCTGCTGACAGGTGAGGCATCGAGAAACGAACTCTGCTACAACCTTCTTCATGCCTGGCCACCAGTGCTGTCGTCTGAGATCCTGGTGCATCTTCTCCACTCCAGGATGTACCGCCAAAGGAGAAGTGTGAAACTCTCTCATCACCTCCTCTCGCAAAGCGACAGGTACCATGATACGTCCTCTAAAAAAGATGTCATGCTCTGCTCCAAGGGAGAAACCATCAGGTTCCTGTCCCGAGGATATCTGTGCACGCCGTGTCTCACAGTCAGCGTCCTCATGCTGTGCCTCTCTGACCCGTTGCAGTAGTGGAGGGGTGACTGTGAGAGACTAGAGGAAGGATGCTCCATCTCTATCCACGAAGGATATCTGCAAAGAGGCTAGCTGCTCCGTCGCCTACTCAAGTAGCTGAATTTCCGTCCTCCTACTGAGGGCATCAGCTACTACGTTTCCCATCCAGGAGTATAGACTATCTCAAAGTCATAGTCCTGGAGGAACTCGAGCCATCGCCACTGTCTCAGGTTCAGGTCCTTCTGCGAGAAGATATACCTGAGACTCTGATGATCAGAAAAGACTGTAAAACGCTCGCCCATCAGGTAATGTCGCCATGTCTTCAGAGCGAAGACCACTACTGCTAACTCCAGGTCATGGGTAGCGTAGTTCTGCTCATGAGGCCTCAACCGACGTGATACATTAGCGATCACTGCCCGCTCCTCCATTAGAACACATCCGAGTCTGGTCCCTGATGCATTGCAGTAGACTAAATACCCTACTCCCTCCTCAGGTAACCTCAAGATAGGTGCGTTGGTCAATCTCTGTCTCAGCTCCTGGAAGCTCTGCTGACAACTGTCTGACCACACGAAGGGTTTCCCCTTCTTAGTCAAAGATGTGAGTGGTGCCGCAACTCTAGAGAAGTCTGGCACGAATCTCTGATAGTATCCAGCTAGTCCCAAGAAACTCCTAACCTCAGTCACGCTCCGGGGTGGCTCCCATGCTAACACAGCCTCGATCTTCGCAGGATCCACTGCAACTCTCGCCTCAGAGATAACGTGTCCCAAGAAGTGGACCTCCCGTATCCAGAACTGGCACTTCGAGAGCTTACCATAAAGCTGGTGCTCTCGGAGTGTGTCAAGTACAACTCACAAGTGATAGGCGTGCTCCTCCTCAGTCGTAGAGTAAATCAGAATGTCGTCGATGAAGACCATGACAAACCGATCAAGTTATGGCTGAAAGATCTTGTTCATGAGAGCCATGATCACTGCTGAAGCATTGGTTACGCCGAAAGGCATAACCAAGAACTCATAGTGACCATACCGACATCTGAAGGTCGTCTTCTGCACATCCTCGTCTCTGACTCTGAGCGGATGATCGCCTGACCTGAGGACTATCTTCGAGAACCACCGTGCTCCCTTGAGCTGATCAAAGAGGTCATCAATCCTCGGTAGCGGATACTTGTTCCTCACCGTCACCTGGTTCAGGCGACGATAGTCAACACAAAGTCGCAAGCTTCCGTCCGCCTTCTTGGCGAACAATATCGGGGAAGCCCAGGGTGAAACACTGGGTCGGATGAACCCCTTGCCCTGCAAGTCCTCCAACTGTACTCGTAGCTCTCGAAGCTTGGCGGGGGCCATCCGATATTCTGTAGTGGATATCGGGGCTGTCCCGGGGTACAAGTCAATATAAAAGTCTACCTCTCTGCGAGGAGGTAGCCCTGGAACATCCTTGGGAAAAACGTCCGCAAACTGATCCACCACTGCAGGAAAACCAGGACTCCGCACGTCAACTGATCCAAGGATGAGGCTAGCCAAATGATGAGTAATGGGTTGTCCTCTCCTCCGCGGATGTCCATCCTGTACTGCAAAGGCTCCCTTATCACCGGTGAAGGTGAACCTGCTCCCGTCGGTGCGCACACATCGCACCTTGCGCCTAAAATAGTCAATATGCGCATGGACCGTAGATAGCCAATCCATGCCCAAGATGACGTCGTAAGGCCTCGACGCTGCTACAAGAAGATCCCAACCGAAGCTCTCGCCTCCTAGAGTAAGCTCACACTGCCGGAACCACTGAGTAATCGTCGAGTCTTCTCCCGTAGGAGTCTCTAGCAGTAAGGATCGAGCCAACGGCTCTGTCGGAATCTCCGAGCTCCGAACAAGGGCAACGGCTATGAAAGAGTGACTCGCTCCTGTGTCTATAAGAACTGCAGAAAGGGTGGAATAGACACAGATAGTACCTCGAATCATCTCGGGTGCGCCGTGGTCGTAGGCCTCTGCTGCCTGGAGCTGTGCCTGTCTCTGACCGCCAGCTCCCTGTGGTCGGGGTGGACCTCCTGGTGGTGGTGGTGGAAGAGCCTCAAAGCGTCGCCCACCACCTGCTGCTCGGCCAGCTCCTCTACCTCGTCCGCCTCCTCCCTGCGGACCGCCATAGTCGACCCTCTGCCTCTACCTCGGTGGTACCTCAACCGTCTGCTGCTCCTCGGCACTGCGGGTCGGGCAGTCACGAGCCATGTGGCCCTGCCCGCCGCACGAGTAGCACTGTCTGCCTCTCGAAAGACTGGCTCCTAGTTGTGAGCCCCGCACTACTGAGCCAGTGTCCTGAGGTCGTCTGCCTGAAGTTCTGGTCTGCCTAGACCCCTGAGTCATCCGTCGACTGTCTGCTGCAGATTACTCTGCCATGTACCGCCCTGCGGTGGGTCTCAGCGCTGGTGTAGACTCAGCAAGGAAGCTCTCGATCAAAAGGGCCTGCTCCAGTACTCTTGTCTGAGTCGGTATGCTGAGGGAGATCAGCGATGCCCTGATCTTGTGTCTCAAACCCTGCTCGAAGGTCCGGTCCTGGAAGAATGGGTCCCGTACCATGTCGGTCGAGTAGCGCGAGAGATCAGTAAATCTCGCCGAAAACTGAGCGACCGTCATGCTGCCCTGCCGCAGCTGAAGAAGCTCCTGGATATGCACCGCACGAAGGGTTACTGGGACGAACTTCGAGCGGAAGATTCTCTCAAAGTCCGTCCAAAGTAGAGATGCCTCATCATGAACCTGGAGCATCATGCTCCACCATCGGCCCACTGCTGCGTGCAGTAGGCTCGCAGCGAGGATCACCATGAGGTCTGCAGGTGTCCTCACTAGCCTAAAAACTCGTACCACTGCCTCCAGCCAATCCTCTGCTGCCTGGGGGTCTGTCTCCCCACTGAACCTCGGTGGTCGCTGGCGCTGGAACTCGTGCAGAGCTCCAAGGCGACGTGCGTCGTCAGCGGTTGGTGCTGGAAGCATCGGTGGCTCGGTGGGTAGTGCTACCGCCGGTGCCACTGCTGACAAAGGGCCCTGCACCGAGGCCACGTCGCTCGGTGGGCTGTCGTCACGCTCGAATCTCGGAACCCTAGCTGGCTGCCATCGTGGGGCCATCTTGAAAAGGAAACAGGTGCGCCACGGTCAGAACAGCATACCTGGTGAGCTGATATAAAGTAATCACAAAGAAAACTTTGAAACACACACGCAATCAATGTTTTTGTGCATTAAGTCGGAAATCAGAAGTCAGGGTCCTAGTTTACAGATACGTCGGCCGCCGCACCAACACTGGACTCCCTGGACTGATAACCACACTCAATAAGCTAAGAATTATTGCTTCACATAGAAAAGATCAAAGTTCGCGGTAGAACCGAACTCCTCTGATACCAATTTGTCACGACCCATCCTCGGAGCCCGTGCCGTGACTACCCCAAGCCCGCCTTCCATAGGCGAGGGGTTGGCGACTAGCACCAAGGCGTAAATCCCGGTAAAAAGGGAAGGCATTGCCTTTGTAAAGTAAACAAGCACCACAGAGTAAGCAAGCGAAAAGTAAACAATAATTAAAGACAAAGTACAACTGAAAGTGCGGAAAAGTAAATGGGCCAGTATACAAACCCAAACTGGAAGTAAAGTACAACTCGAAAGGGAAAACAACAACTGTATTGTAAAAGCCGCTACTCCAAGCTGTCCACTGGAAATCCCACCTGAAGGGTGGGTACAGATAGCTCCACTGCTCCTCGGGTCCCGCCATCCGCTCCGAACACGTCCCGCCCAGTGGTCCACCTCCAGGTACCGTCCTGCTCTGCAAGCCTCAGCCAAGATCAACGCTGTCCGTCATCTGCAACAAACACAACGTAGTGCAGGCATAGCCCGTGCAGGGGTGAGTATAAGCTACTCAGTAGGGACCCCGAGACCCCTGAAGGTCTTCCAAAATCCACAAAGGATAAACCAAAAGGAAGATACAAACACGAAGTAACAACCGACACTGCTTAGGTATATGCCCATATATATACCTAAGTCATCAATTCCAATACGCTCCAACCTCCGAGCCCAAGTACAACTCAGTCCACACAGGAAAGTAAACGTATTCCACACAGGAAAGCAAAACGAAATCCACATAGGATAGCACAACTGAATCCACACAGGAAATCAAAACGAAATCCACATAGGATAGCACAACTCAATTCACACAGGAAAGCAACAGGATTCAGCTCACATAGGTATACTTCTTCGAAGGATGATAAAGATGATCTCTGATCCATCGAAGTCGTCAGACCCACGAAGGATCGATAGGTAACTAACCCCCGCAAAGACCCACAAAGGATCGGGCCCACACAGGACCTGTAGGCGCTGGTTCACACAGGACCGCTGAGCGCAAAGACCCACACAGGATCGGACCCACACAGGATCGGGTCCACACAGGACCTATAGCACTGATCCACGTAGGATCGCTGAGTGCTGTAGTCGTAGTCGTCGAATCCACTAAGGATCGCTGTACTGTCGTCATCGCAGTCACAGTAGTAGTAGCAGTAGCAGTAGCAGTCACAGTCGCAGCCAGCACTAGGGTTCCCGCACACAGCAAGCTCGTTCAGGAGGGTCCGCTCCACGAGCCGAGAGGCTGATACATCAACTGTCACAAATTCCAGAGTTGATGTATCCAAAAGTTCCGTATCGTCAACAGGAACTCAACGCAACAGACGTCGTGTCGATCGGACACCCGGTCTGAGAGTTATTGGCTTTTTCGTCCCAGGGGCCCGGTTGGTTTTTAAGTCAAAACCAACCCGACCGTACTCCACCTGCGTCCAAACCTCGGGTGGCGTATGCCAAAAGATCTGTCTCACTAAGAGGAACACAACAAAGCTGACGACACGTCAATCGGATGTCCGTAGCTCAAGATATGAGCGTTTCCGCTCCGAAGGCCCGGTTGGTTTCGTGAACGAACCAACCCGGCCGAACTCAAAGTATTCCGAAACTTTGAGTGCGATATTCCAAATCGACCGTCTCGATCCAAGGATCGCATCGCCGCTGACGGTTCATCAATCGGAGGTCCGTAGCTCATGTTATGGGAAAAAGACCGAAGTCAATTCAAAAACGGGGGGTCTGGGTCCGGGCCGACCCGGCCCGACCCCCCCCCCCCCCTCGGGTCGGCCCGAACCGGGTCGACCAGACCCGACCCGGCCGGCGGCGCGGCCTGGGCGCCGCTCGGGTGCCACGTGCGGGGGGCAAGGCCCCCGCCCCTCTTTGCTGGCGGCGCGGCTGAAAGCCGCACCTTTGGAGAAACCGGCCCCCCTCGTGGGGGCCTACTTTTGAAAAAAAAACGGGGGGGCGCTGCCCCCCCCCCCCTTGGTGTAACCGCGACCCCCCATTATGGGGGGCCGGTTTTGGCCAGCCGGGGGAATTTATTCCCCCGGTCTTTCTCCCTTCCGGCTGACCCAACATTGCCGGCCGGTTCTTCCTCAACGGGACCGGCAAGGCCGGTGCCCCCTTCCGGCTTCCAACACTGGTGGCCCGGCTAGCCGCCGGTGCTCTTGTCCCGCCGCGGCCCGGAACCGGCGTGGCCTTCGTCGTTCGGCACGGTGCGACGGCACCGTGCCCCACCGCCGCGACCCCGCTCCGGCCGCGGCGCCTTCAACTCTCTTCGACGCGGCATGACAGCGTCACATCCTTGCATTATTTTACAACGCGGCGCGACGGCGCCGCGCATTTCTCGTCGTATGATCCTGCGGGGTGCGACGGCACCGCGCCTCACCCATCTCAATCCGCAACAAAATCAATATGAAAAGGAGGAGGGTCGGCCGTGTTCGTACGGTCCGGCCCCCTCGCGTTAATTGCTAACAATTGGATAAATTTCACGAAGAAATATTCTCGGGTATAAATCATGAACAAAAGCAATAAATAAACCCCTACCTCGGGTTCAAGTACGATGTTCTTCAACGACCCGCGGAAGACAAACGTCGCGGAGGTCGGGCATCGCGGTAAACGTTCGTCAATTCCATTGATGAAGAGGTACGTCCGAAGTGGTACATCGTTGGTGAATCTTCGTAAGACGACGAAGGAAGACCGAGGAGGAAGCAGCGTTCCCTTTCGTTGACATGGAAGGCATCGTCGATCTTCGGAAACAACCGACTACAAAGAAGAGAGGAGCGGCGTTCTTCGTTGGAGCTTGAGTGAACTCCGTGTTCTTCGTCAATGTTTGAAGATGAAGAAGGAGCTTTCAAATCCTCTCAAGATGGATAACCAAAATAAAATAAGCTAAGGCATATTTTATTTACACAAATAAAAACTTGAATTTCAAAGGTTTGAAATTCAAAACAACCCACCTTAATTAATTAAACCATGTTGTCAAACATTAATTGAAAAGGGTTAAAGGGGAGGTTTTGAGAGAAGTTGAGGAGTTGGGGTTCGTGTGGTCCCCACCACACTTAATCCTCCCAAGGGATGGAAAGTGGTTTTGGGTCCCACCTCTAACTCCCTTTGGGAGGTTTTTAAAAAAAACAACAAGTTAAAATAAAATTTTTATTCTACAAATTTTATTTAACTTATTCAAAAACCCAAAAACTAACTTTCAACCCGCAATAAACGCAACCTCGGAAAAGGTCCCCTTAAGCGAATATCGGCGCTGTGAGTTCATCGGTGCCCTCAGAATTTGATTACGGGCACCGGTTAAAAAGTTAGAAATTCCCGCTCATTCGTTCACTGAACGTACCTGAGCCAAACTTCGGAAAATGATTCCGGGCACTCCGGGCATCAGAATCAGGTGCTGTCAGAAACCGCGCTCTTGTAAAATTTCAAAGAAAATTAAGAAAAAAAATTCCCTTGAATTTTATGTGTCTTTACAATAAATAAATAAAAATAAATGTTAATATTAAAAGTAACATATTTAGTTTAAAATGATCATAATATTATTTTCAATATAGTATATATTTATGAGTTGGTTTTATAACAATTAATTATGTTCAGAATTTTTTTAATTTAGAATGATTTAATTGATAAATCATTGTTCTTAAATAATTAAGTAAATATAATGTTTCAAATAAACAATTAAACTTATTGAAGACCAATTTAACTGAATAAATATTAATATTTATATAAATACAATTTTATAAAATAAATTTATTTTAAATAACGATATTATTTTTCTAAATGAACTATAATAACATTATATGAATTTTTATATTATTAATTTTTATTAAATTATGTATTCAATTTAATATGACTATTATATAGAATTAAAATGTATATTTAAATATGAATTAATATTTTTTAGAAAATTATAATTATTATTATCATTATAATTCATATAGATATATTTATATTTGAAATGATATGAGTTATTAATAAAGAAACATGGAATTATGATTTTAATCAAATAATTCCATTTATATTATAAAGATATCATATATATATATATATAAACAACAGACTGATGTATTGAAAAAATGAAAATAAATCAAATATAAAACGAAAATGAAATATATAAAATTGAAAACGGGGTTAGGGTTTCACTAAATTCACTTTGGGTCTAGTTTTGGGAGAGGACTATAGGTTATGAGTGATGTCTAGGGACGCTTCTTCAACTGCGAGATTCCAGGAGTTCAAGAAATGGACGCGAGGTTGATACTGGGCACTGTGGTGAGTGGTTTTAATAGTCGGTCGACGACCGAGTGTCGATTTACATTGATGTTGAGGTCTTCGAGCGGCAAGGATGATATTCGAACCATGTCTGATGTCTGATTCCAGTTTGATGTGTCACATGAAGTTACGATCGAAATATGGCTCTGATATTCTGATATATACATTGTGTTTTTAGGTATTTCAAGTATCTATTGTTTATATTTATTTTTTATCTAAATCACTTAGAATTGGATAAAATAGTACCATGTTTTGGTCTATTTCTTTATTTTCTTCTTTTATTTCATCATTTGTAGTCCATTTCTTATTGATGTATTGAATATTAAGAAACCCGATAGTCTTGATTCATTGATTTGAATTTAATATATGAAAATATTTTCTAAATTGGATCATGATTTCTTAGAAATTTTGGTTTGTGGACTATCATGAATTATTTTGGATTCTGTGGTCAATTTCTTCAAGTTGTGTCAACTATCAATCTAATTTTTGGGTTATTAATTTGGGTATTGGTATTATTGTTCTAATCTTATTAGTGATCTTGATTTTGTCTCATGTCTATCTGTATTAGTAATTATTTTTAGGTTGATCTCATACTAGTATGCATAAAACCAATTTTTTATTTGTTTCTATACTAAACTTCCTCTTTGGTTATTATTTTCAACAATAACAATTGATATCAATACTCAAATTTTAAGTAATTGAAATCAAATATAGTGTCTTTTATCCCATGATTAAATCAATGAAATATATAAAATTCATATCCTGATCTGAACCAAAATGTTAACCCTATTTCTAAAGGAGAATCTATGCTGCATATTGTATATTTATATAAAATTTTTATACCGCTTGAGAATTTTAGTCCAATAAAGGACATGCCAAGAGTAATATGAGAAACAATTTCTATAAAAATAATTGGTAAGGGATATTTATTTTTATTATATCAAATTATTTGTTTCTGCCAAGTTTATTTATGGGTTTCTTCAAAACAAGGTAAACATGTTTTTTAGAACCCTAATAAATTTTATTAAGGGGATTAATACTAAAATTATTTCGATGTAAATTTAATATTGTGTTTATTTATTGTTGATGGAAGTTGATTAATTGTGTTTTTGTAAGGGATAAATATTTATTTCATGAATTTATTTATTTTAATATATTTTTTTGTAAGGGAAGTTTTTTTATTTATTTAAATCAATTTATAATCTATGTATTCTGGTTTTTCATAAGTGAAATAATTTTTCATGCGTTTGATTTTTGGTTTCATGAAATCAAAATCCAACATGTTTTGAAGTTAAAAAAAATTCCAATATGTTTTTAATATGCTTATGTTCTTAATCTCTTAAATGGTTAATTTAATTATTTTTATAACTCAAAACATACATCATGCGAATCTTATTATTACATGTGAGTGTTATATATATATATATATCAAAGTTATTGTTTTAATTTTATTTCATTTGAATGCTTCCAAAGAATAAATCCATTTCACAACGTTTCACATAAACATGAATTTATTATGTGATATATATTTATATATGTATATATGTATAATTTCTATGTATATAACTATTTGAAATAAATTATGATAATCCAATATTAGTCAATGTACAAAATTATAAGAGTAAGAATATTTTAATTTTATAAGACTTGTTAAAATTTAATCACTATGTTTTTAAAAAACACACATGGAATATTGTTATGTCATATCAATATTTGGTAAGTCGCATCTGAATATAAACATGGAAATACGAGTATGCATGACAACATACCTCACATTAATAATCATGATTTCAAATTATTGTATTACTTTTGAGATTAATACGAAAAATAATTTCTCCAAAATTTGAAATATTTTATTAAGAATATTTATTTTATAATATTATGTGTGAAACAGAAATATTTAATGAATATAAAGATGAAATGTATTTAATAAAAAATGTGAATTTTTGGACACATTATGAAAAGTATTATAGCCTGAGTTTTAGTGGAACAGAACTCATGAGTGGTATCATATTAATGTACATATATTTATGTATGTAAAAACCTATATATATATATAAATGTGAATATGTATTTTAATAGAGTAACATGATTTTGAATAAAAAACTATAGTGAGAGTATATATTAGTAAATAAATATTTAAAATGTTTTAAAAAATTTTGGCACTTGAATTTTGTAAATTGAGTAGGAAATTGGGGAGTGAACCCAATACCTCAACATGTGGGTAGTCCCAAGATAACCTTCAATGTTCTAATTTGCTGTAAATTTTTTTTGTAAAGGAATGTGTAGTGTTTTTCAAAAAATATCATTGAATTGAATTTAAATAAATTCTTATACATATTTAATTTAAAAATTGGTATATTAATTTCAATATAAGTAATTTCAATTATGTTTTTAAAATGGTATTTTGAAAAGTATTTTTATGTTATTCATGAAAACATTTATCAAAGTTATTTTCAAGGAATTAATTCCCAAAAAGTATTTCAACGATTTCGAAACCCCTTATTGAGAAATTTGGTTCTCATCCTTTTGTTTTCAATTTTTTTTACATGAAACATTGAAATTCTAAACAGGACTTTGATGCTTTGGTCCTTAGAGTGCATAAAAGCATAGTAAAAACATGATTTATTTTTTTGTTCAACTCTGATAAATGTAAGGTGTGCTCTATTCCTCTAAAAACTACACCGGTAAAAGGTCCTCTTTTGAGTAATCTGCTGTGTAATTGTTCAAATTATTTTATAAGAAAAAGAATACACAACATTTTTAATCACTAATTTTGGAACTCCGGGCTTAGAATATTATAATTGGAATCAGAGGAATGGTTTAGACTTCTTTGGATAATATACGGTGTCGAGTCTAAGAGATTAATGGTCCTGTTATTTTTTTATTAATTATGAAGTCAAAATCTCAAAATTGTTTTTCATCTAAAAAAATGAATTGTGTTGACACAATTTTTTCGAGGGGGGAATAATATAACATACCATAAATTTTGAGAAATTATTAAATTAATTATATATATAAATAATTTTTATATGAAATAAAACTATGTCATTTCATTTAATCAAAAATAAATTTTATTACTTTTTTTTTCAAAATGCCAATTTTCAAATAATGAAATTGTATTGAAATAATTTAAATAAAATATAATTTTGAGAAATATAGTATCTTAAAATGATATTTTATGATAAATAAATAAAAAATTTAATATAAAATGTAAGATATTTTGATTTAAATGAACAAAATATTACATCCAATAAGGTATATATTTATGAATTTATTTTATACTATAAATAATGATTAGAATGTATTCAAATTAGAATTTGGTATTTGAGAAATCATTGTTTTTAAATACTTAAGTAAATATAATTTTTGAAATAAAAAATGAACTTATTTAAGACCAATTTATCGGAATGAATGTCGTGATTAATATAAATTCAATTTTATTGAAGAAGTTTAATTTAATTAATGATATTAATTTACTAAATGAACAATGATGACTTTATATGAATTTTCAGTATTATTATTTGATATAAAATTAGAATAAAATTTAATATGACTATTATATAGAATTTAAAAAGTATTCAAATATTAAATTAAAAATATAAGAAATATATTTTTATTATTTTCAATATAATACATATATATAATTATATTTTAAATCGTATCAGTGATAACTAGAAAAATATGAAATTATGATTATAATAAAATAATGCATTTTATATTACAACGATAACATATATATTACCATCCGATTGATGTTTTAAAAAATGATAATTAATCAAATTAAAAAAAAGAAATGAAATTTCAAAAAAGAAAAAACTAGATTCGGGTTCCACGAGATTCACATCGGGTTCAGCTTTAAGAGATTAATGGAGGTCGCAAGCAATGACTGGCAACACTTCTTCAATCGACCGATTCATGGAGGTTTATTGATAGATGTGATATCGAGGTCAGGCATGATAGTGAGTGGTTTTGATAGCCGGTTGACGACTGAACATAGATCTATGTTGATGCTGAGGGTTTTTTAGGGGCAGTATGGATGACATTCGAACCATGTCATATGTCTGATTCGATTCTGATGAGTTACGTGAAGATTCCATTGAAATATGGCTCCAATAATCTAAGATCTACCTTTTTTGTCTAGTATTGAAAGTAGGTATTTTTATATTTCTTTTGTTATCTGAATCTCCAATAATCTGCTAAAACAATGCCATGTTCTTGTCAATTTCTTCATTTTCTTATTCGATTTTGTCATCAGTGGTCCCATTCATAGCGATACATTGAATTTTAAGCAAACCGATAGTCTTTATTATTTCATTTGTATATAATATATGTATATATTTTCTATTTGGGATCATTATTTCTCATAAAGACAATTATGTGCACCATCAAGATTTAAATTCAATTTTTCTTTTCAATTTCCTCATATTGGGTCAACCATCAATATGATTTTTATATTATTAATTTTTGTCTCGATCTACTTGTTCAAAGCTTATTAGTGATTGATATTTTTTCACTGGTCTCAATCTGTTGGTATTTAGTTTTATGTTGATATCATATTATTCGTCATAAAACTAAATATTCATTTTTTACTACACTAAAATTTATCTTTGATTGTTGTTTTCAACATTAACAATTTATATCAATGCCCTATTTTGATGCAATTAAAATCATCTATTGTTTCTTTTATCCCATGATTGTATCATTGAAATATATAATACTCATATCCACATCTGAACATGTATTACAATCCATTTTTTGAGAGTCTATATAAAGAGAAGCTATACGAAAAAATATATATATATACTTATACATAGCAAACCCTATGAAAAAAGTCAGTCTGAGAAAGCATATATCAAGATAAAGATGAGAAACAATTTCTAAATTTTTTTTGGTAATGTGTGTTTCTTTTTATTTTGTAAATTTATTTATTTCTACCATTTTATTTATTGGTTTCATAAAAAAAATCAACATGTTTTTCTGAACATTGAAAAATTTTAGTAAGGGGGTTAATACTATAATTATTTCTTTGTAAATTTTATGTGGTGTTTATATGATCATGATTGAAATTGTTTAACTATGTTTTTAAGGGATAAATATTTATTTCAAATATTTATTTATTTAAGATGTTAATATTGTAATGCAAGTTTTATTTATTTTTTTAATTTAATTTATAATTTCTATTTTTGGGTTTTGAATAAGTGAAATTATTTTTGCAGTCGTTTGATTGTATGTTTCTTGAAATAAAAATCAAACATGTTTTAAAGTTTTAAAATTTTTGATAAGTTTTTAAAAAGTGGATGTTATGAATCATTTAAAATGTCAATTTAATTATTTTTATAATTCAACACTTACTTCATAAGGATCATATTATTACATGTGAGTAGTGTATATAGATTCGAATTTTATGTTTTAATTTTTTTTCATGTTAATGCTGCCAGGGAATATTTTAATTTATCGATGTTTAATATAAATTTGAATTTATTATGTGATATATATATATGTGTGTCAATATAATTTCCTAGTATATAACTATTTTAAATAAATCATGAAAACCAAATATTATAAGAAGCATGAATTCATAAAAGTAATAATATTATAATTTTATTAGAAATGTTAACAAAAATTACCATGTTTCTAAAAAACATACATGACATGTCATCGTGTCATAATAAAATTAGGGATGTTACATCGGTATATAAAAATTTCCATGCTATTATCCATAACGACATACCTTGAATTCATAATCATGATTTCATATTAAAGGTTTTTTTTGAGATTATTAAGAAAAATAATTTCTTCTAGATTTGAAATATTTTTTTAAAATTTTTATTTTATAATATTATGAGTTAAACATAAATATTTTATTGATAAAAATTGAAAATATATCTCATAAAAGAATGTGTGAATGCTTGGACACTTCATATAAAGTCTTATGGCCTGAGTTTTTGCTGGACATAACTCATGAGTGGTATGCAATAAAGATCATATATTTTTTTATATACAAACATATATATATATATATATGAATCTGTATTTTAATAGAGTAACATGGTTTTAACTCAAAAACTCTAGTGAAAGTATGAATACGAAAATAAATCTTTAAAAAAAATTCAAACAATTCGGCAGTAGATTGTTGTAAATAGATTAGGGAGTTGGGGGGGGGGGGGGTTGAACCAAATCCCTCAAAGAGTTGGTTGGCCCAATATAACCATTAATTTCCTAAGTTTCCACAATGTTTTGTTTACAAATTCTTCCTTATTGTTTTTCAAAAATTATCAGTGGATTACTTTTAAAGATATATTTTACTTAAGTAATCTCAAAAGTGGTATATTAATTTAAATTTAAGTAATTAAAATTAATCTTGTCAAAATGTATTTTTAAAAGTTTTTTATGTTATTCATTAATGAATATATCAAATTTATTATTAGGGAATGAATTTCTAAAAATCATTTAAATCATTTAAAAACACATTATTGAGAAATTGAATGCTCACCCATTTGTTTTTAAATGTTTTTCACTAGAATAAAAGTTGTTCAAAATCAGACATTGATGATTCTTGAGTTAGCGCATGTAGAAGTGTAGCAGGGACTTGATATTTTTTGTTTATCTTTGATAAAAGAATGTTTTTTTTTTCAATCATCTAGATCATAGATAGCTAGAAGGTCATTGTTTGTGTAGTGTGTTGTGTAATTGTTCAATTTATTTTATAAGAAAAATTACACATCGTTTTTAAACACTCATTCTAGAAGTGTGGGCTCATTATGTTATAATTGTTATCTTGGGAATGTGGTAGTAAAATTTGGAAAATGGATGTTGTCGATATGAGATGTTTAATGGTCCTAGTGTTTCTTTTCCTAATTCTGAAGATGGAAATTCCAAATTGTTTTTAGTCTGACAAAAATAATTGTGTGGACACAATTCTTTTGAGGGGGAATAATGTGACAACCCAATTTTTTAAGTAATTAATAAATTAATTATATATATATGCTGATATTAAATAAAACTATATGATTTCAATTAATCAAAATGAAAATTTATTACTTTAATATTTATTATTTTTTCAAAATGTCACTTTTGAAAAGCATGAAAACATATTAAAATAATATAATTTAATTATAATTTTATAAAAAATAGTATCTTAACTTGATATTTTCTGATAAATAAATAAAAATCAATGTTAATATTAAATGTAACATATTTTTTTAAAAGGGACATAATACTATTTTCAAAATAGTAAATATTTATGAATTTTATTTATAATAATAAAATTTGTTTACAATTTTTTTAAATTAGAAATATGTATTTGAGATATCATTGTTTTAGAAAAAAAGAAAATATAATGTTTTAAATAAACAAGTGAACTTATTTAAGAAAAATTTATCAAAATGACAATTAATATTTCTATAAATACAATTTTAATTGAGATATTTTATTTTATTAATGATATTAATTAACTAAATGAACTATAATGAGTTTATATGTTTTTCCAGTATTATTAATTTATATGAAATTATGTATGAAATTTAATATGAATATAATATAGATTTCGAAAAAATATTAAAATATAAAATTATATTTATATGAAAATTATTATTATTATATTCAATATAATACATATATATATATATGAAATGATATAAGTAATTAAAAAATAAATATGGAATTTTGAATATTATAACATAATACGTTTTATATTATAATGATATCATATATATAATCATATCATTGAAGATTAAAAAAATTATAATAAATCCAATATTAAGAAATGAAAATGCATTGTAAAAAAAGATAAATAGGATTAGGGTTTCGTGGTATTCATTTCTGGTCTAGTTTTGGGAGAGCAGTGTAGGTCACAAAGTGATGTCTGATGATGCTTCTTCAACCGAGTAATTCATAGCGGCCTACCGACGGATGAGATGTTGAGGCCGGGCATGATGGTGAGTGGTTTCAAAAGAAGGTCAATGTATGAGGATAGAACTAAGTTGATCCTGAGGGTTTCAAGTGGGGGTTAGGATGATGTTTGACCCATGTACGATGTCTGATTCAGGTTTGATGAGTTATTAAAAGTTCTGATTGAAATATGGATATGTTTTTATGATATCTGCATTGTGTTGTAAGGAATTATGAGTAGTTATTATTTATGTTACATTTTTTTCCTAGAACACCTAGAATATGCTAAAAAGTTCCATTTTTTCCATTCATTCGTTTTCTTCTTCTAATTCGTCTTCTGTGGTCCCCTACATAGCGATACATTGAATTTTATGCAACCTGATAGTCCCAATTCATTAATTTATATATAATATATTTATATATTTTATATCCAGTGTCGTTCTTTCATGACAAGGCTGTTATGAGCACCATCAATAATTAAATTAAATTATGTTTTCAATTTCTTAAAGTTGCGTCAACCATCAATCTAATTTTTAGATTATTAATTTTGGTCTCGATCTACCTGTTCAAAGCTTATTAGTGATTGAAATTTTGACTCTTATCTCTATTTATTGGTAATTAGTTTGATGTCAATCTCATAATTTTGTGAATAAAACTAAATTATCATTTGTTTCTAAACTAAATTATCTATTTTTTTTGTTTTCAACATCAACAATTGATATGAATACCCGCTTTTGAAGCAATTGAAATCATATATTCTGTATTTTATCTCACAAGTCAATCAATGAAATATTTAAAATTCAAGTCCCTATATCAACATGAACTGCATCCCCTTTACTGAGAGTATATATAAGGAGAAACTATGCTTTATAGTATATATATACTTAATATTTTCACTCCCTATGAGAATGTCAGTCTAACAAAGGATATGAAAAGAAGAAGACGTGAAAATACTTCTACAATTTTTATAGTAAGGGATTTTTATCTTTATTTTATCAATTTATTTTTTTATTAAATTTTTTTATGGGATTATTCTAAAAAGATTGTCTTTCTTTCTAGAACATTGATGAATTTTAGTAATAAGGATAATGCTACAGATATTTCAGTGTAAATTTGTTATGGTGTTTATTTTTTCATGATGGAAATTGATTAATTGTGTTTTTAAAAGGGATAAAAATTTATTTCAGACGTTTATTTATATTAATATCTTATTTTTTGTAAGGGAAGTTTTATTTACTTATTTAATTCAAGTTATAATCTCTATTTTCCTATTTTTTATAAGTGGAATTATTTTTCAAGGGTTTCATTATTGGTTTCTTGAAATCAAAATCAAACATGTTTTGTTGTTTCAACATTTTTGATGTGTTTTTAATAAGTGGATATTCTAAATATTTTAAATTGTTTCAATAATTATTTCTATAATTCAAACCATACATCATAAGGATCATATTATTACATTTGAGTGATATATATAGATACCAAAGTTTATGTTTTAATTTTATTTCATGTCAATGATGCCAGGGAATATATCTATTTATTGATGTTTCATATAAAAATGAATTTTTAATGTGATATGTATATATACTTGTATAATTTATAATTATATAAATATTTAAAATAAATTATGAAAACCAAATATTAGTTAATGTATGAATTTATAAAATTAAAAATATTATAAATTTATAAGAGATATTAAAAATTTATCTCCATGTTTCTAGAAAACACACATGACATGTCATCATGTTATATTAAAATTAGGGACATCAAATCTGTATATAAATATGGCCATGTGATTATGTATAAAGACATTCCTTTCATTCATAATGATGATTTAAAATTAAAGGATTACTTCTGAGATTATTAAGAAAAATAATTTCGTCATGCATCGAAATATTTTATTTAAAATATTCCTTTTATAATCTAATGTTTGAAACAGAAATATATAATTGATATAAATAACAATTGTACTTCGTAATATAAAGTGTAATTTATTGGACACTTCATGAAATGTCTTATAGCCGGAGTTTTAGTGGTACATAACTTATGAGTGGTATGCAATTAATGTTCATATATTTATTTATGTGCAAACCAATATATATAAATATAATTGTTTATGTGTATTTTAATAGAGTAACTTGGATTTGAATAAAAAAATCAAGTGAATGTTTACATACATAAATCAATCTTTTAATTTTTTTTAGAAAATCAGGAACATTAATGTTGTAAATAGAGTAGGTAATTGGGGAGTGAACCAAATCCCTCAACATGTGGGTAGGCCCAAGAAATCCTTTAATGTTATATTGTTCCACAATGATTTGTTTTCAAAATCTTACATAGTGTTTTTGAAAAATATCACTAGATTACATTTAAATAAATTTATGTACGTAAGTAATTTCAAAAGCGGTATATTAATTTAGTCATAAATAATATCAATTTTGTTATTTCGAATGATATTTTGAAAAGTATTTTTTGTTATTATTGAATGAATTTCTCAAGGTTATCTTCAGGGAATGAATTCCTAAAAATTATTTCAATGATTTCAAAACCCCTAATTGATCAATCGAATTCTCACCCATTTAGTTTTTAAATGTTTTTAATAGAAATTATTGATTTTCTATACCAATCATTCATGATTTTGGCATAGCCCGCGAGGAAGCGTAGTTGGAACTTCATTTTTTTCAACTCTGATAAATTTAAGGGGTTTTCTAATCATCCAGAACATGGGCGGGTAATTTTCATTGTTTGCATAGTATCTTGTTTAATTGTTCAATTTATTTTTTAATAAATTGATTACGCGACATTTTTAAGCAATGAGTCTAGACGTATGAACTCTGATTCGAGTCTGACGAGTTACATGAAGTTCCGATTGAAATATATCCCCGATATTTTGAGATCTACCTCATGTTGTATGGTATTGCATTGAGGTATTGTTTATATTTTATTAGTTATCATAATCTCCTATATTTGGCTAAAACAATTCCATTTTTTTGTTTATTTATTTATTTTCATCAATGATATTGTCATATATAGTCCCTTTCATATCAATGCATTGAATTTTAAGTGACCTGGTAGTCTCGATTCTTCGATTGGTATATAATATATGTATATATTTTCTATCTGGGAATATTCTTGCACAAAAATCCCATTACGAGAACCATCAATAATTGAATTCAATTTGATGGTCAATTACATCATGTTGCGTCAACCATCAATCTGGTTATTTGGTTATTAACATGGATCTTGATCTTCTTTTTCAAAACAAATCATTGATTGATATTTTTCCTCCTATTTCTATCTATCTGTAATAATTTGGACGTTGATCTCATATTGTATTGCAAAAAAATAAATTTCTTTTATTGATAGACCAAATTTTCTCTTTTGTTTTTGTTTTCCACATTAACCATTGATATCAATACTCATGTTTTACACAATTGAAATCATCTATGGTGTCTTTTAACCAACGAGTCAATCAATGAAATATATAAAATTCGTATCCTTGTCTCATCTTACACTGCAACCCCTTATCTAAGAGTCCATATAATGAGAATCTATGCAATATTGTGTATATATACATTAACTTTGCACACTCTGTGAGATAGTTAGTCCAAAAAAGGATATTCCAAGAAGAATATGATAAAAAAAAATTAAAAAAATGGCAAGGTATTTTTTTAATTTTTTCAATTTTTTTGTATCTGAAAAATTTATTTTTGGGTTTCTTAAAAAAAATAAACATGTTTTTAGATCCTTGATAAATTTTAGTATGGGGATTAATACTACAATGATTTCAGTGTAAATTTGGTATGTTGTTTATTTGTTCTTGATTGAAATTGTTCAATTCTGTTTTCGTAAGGGAGAAATATTTATTTCAAAAATTTATTTATTTTAGGATCTTATTTTTTAAGGGAAGTTATTTTATTTATTTAATTCAATTTATAATATCTATTTTTGTTTTTTCATAAGATAAATTACTTTTAAAGTGTTTTATTTTTGGTTTCCTGAAATCAAAATAAAACATGTTTTGATGTTTCAAGAATTTTGATAAGTATTTAATAAGATACTATTCTAAATCTTTTAAACTATATGTTTCATTATTTTTATTATTCAAAACATACTTCATAATGATCATATTATTACATGTGAGTGGAATATATAGATATCAATGTTTATGTTTTAATTTTATTTCATGTTAATACTGCTAAGGATAATTTCTATTTATTGACGTTTCATATAATAATGAATTTATTTTGTGATATATATATATATATATATTTATAATTCCAATGTATATAATTATTTTAAATAAATTATTATAACCAAATATTAATCTATGTATGAATTTATAAAATTAAGAATATTATAATTTTTTTAGACATGTTAAAATTTTATAAACATGTTTCTAAAAACACACATGAATTGTCATCATGTAATATAGAAATTAGGGATTCCACATCGGTATATAAACATGGCTATGTGATTATGCATAACGACATACCTTTAATTCCTAATCATGATATGAAATAAATCGTTTACTTCTGAGATTATTAAGAAAAATTATTTCATCAAGATTTGAAATATTTAATTTAAAATATTTATTTTATAATCTAATGAGTGAAAGAGAAGTATTTAATTGATATAAATAGCTAATGTATTTAATAAAAAAAGTGTGAACACTTGGAAAAATCATGAAATGTATAATGGCTTGAGTTTTAGTGGAATAGAACTCGTTAGTGGTATGCAATGAATGTTCATATATTTATTTATGTACAAACGTATATATATATATATAATTGAATGTGTATTTTAATAGAGTAACATGGTTTTGTATAAAAAATACAGTGAAGTATATAAAAGTAATGAATTCTATAAAAAAAATTCAAAAAACCCCTCACTTTAATGTTGTAAATAGATTAGGGAATTTGAGAGTGAACCCAATCCCTCAACAACGGGGTACCCCCTAGATAGCCTTCAATTTTGTACGTTACTAGAATTTTTTTTATTCAAAAACCTCCATAGTATTTTTCAAAAATTATAACTGGATTACATTTAAATTTTTTTTTGTGCATATGTAATTTCAAAATTAGTATATTAATTTTATCATATGTAATTTCAATTAAGTGTATCAAAATATATTCTGAAAAGTATATCTATGTCATTATTGAAATAATTTAGCAAATTTATTTTCATGGATTGAATTCCTAAAAAGCATTTCAATGATTTCAGAACCCCTTATTAAGAAATTGTATGCTCATCCCCTTTTTTTGAAATGTTTTCCAAATGAATCATTGAAGTTATAAACTTTATTTGTAACGACCCAATGTTTCATTAATGGAAATCCCTCTTGATCTAATTAAATGCCTATTTATGTTTATATAAAATGTAAAATTCTTTGGTTTTATGTTAAGAATTTTTAGCATTGATAATATACCCACTGAACAGTGATCACATGATTAGTATAAATATAGGGCTTTAACAAATCCAAATTTACTCAAAAAAAGGAAGCAATGGCCTCATCCAGTAGAATTGCCCAATACAAAGCCCATTTATCGGAGCTCGGAAAAGTGGTGGAATCCTTGGGCTTTGCTCTTGACTAAGCCCAAGCTGATCTTCGCCATGTTATGCTCGAACGAGACCATCTATGGGAGAAGTGGAAGTTGATTGAAATTACCACTCGAGCGATGTTATCTGAGCCACCCCAAGAGTCTGTCACCATCGCACTCCTTACCCTTAGGTCTTATGCGGCTTTTTAAGGGATTTTGTAACAAATCAATAGTACTACGTTCATGTACATTATTTTTTCTATATAACAATGTATATACGTTCTTGTTATCATTGATACATTGTAAATAGTTTTTAAAGTACAAATAGTGTTTTTAGTTATTATTTAATTAAGAATTCTATTTTATTTAAATAAGGGATTTTTGAATTAAATAATATTTTAATAATATTTTATTATTAGATTAATTTAATTATATATAAATTATCATATAATTGTATGAATTAAATTTTAATTTTTATTATGTTTTGAAAGCCATTTTTGTCAAAACCCATGAATTTTCGATAAATGACGATTTTTATTTTAAAAAAGAAAATTAAAATATTTAGAAAATTATTTAGATAAAATAAATGTAATTTTTGGAATCAGGACATCAAAATTATCCAACGGTGATTTATTCATAATTTTCTGAAACAGTCAAATTTTTGAGTTAAAATTATACACCGTTTAAATATATAACGTGTTTAATGACATCATATTGACCCAATAGTGATGTAATAAAAAATTATAATCTTTATGTTCGGCCAATATAAGTTTTACCATTAAAATAATGTGATTTTGGGTTTGTTTGGCTTTCTTTTCAAAGCATTAATGGACCCCTCGAGACTTATTAAACACCTTGTCTTTTTAAATTAATTTCAATGGAAGTATGACTCACATCCACATAAGAAACCCTATTATTTTAAGAAGTTCGGACTTTATCCTTATAAAATATTGTTTTCCTTTTCCCTTTGCCAAAAACCATGGGAAAAAACAATGGGATGGTTTGTGGTTTGTATTAATTCAATATAAGGGGTCCCAAACCTAAATAATAAAGAATTCCCTCACCTTTCCTATATAAACCCACCCAAGCTCCCACTTCCTCCTCACTCAAAGCCTTTGGAGTTCGTCCAACCTCTGCCCTACTCTCTCTAGAATCCTCCCAAGTTTCCCCATGCTCCCAAGAATCCTCTCACAAGCCTCTCTCTAGCCTTTGGAAGCACACTTCCAAGTAAGGGTTTTTTCTTCCTTTCTCATTTTTGTCTAATATTCATTAAGTTTTTTTGCCCTTTTAATTTTGATTATAAATGTTGGGGTATGGTTTCTCACCTCCCTCATACTTCCCTCATTATGTTTTAATGATGGGATACCCCTTTATCTCTCATTAAATTCCTCCCTTGTACACCCGTTACTCTACTAAAATTCCGAAAGGAACTTCTCTCTCCACTTTTACATTCAAGCAATACTTTTGTATCATGAATCTAAATTCCATTAAAATTGTCTGGACATGTATCTATATGACTTCCTAGCTTTCAATTACATGTAAATATGATGAGTAACCCCTTTCTCTCTCATCAACCATTTTTATAAATTCTTATGTCACGCTGTTACGCTGCCGAAATCGCACCAATTTTTTAAGCCAGTGCCATTATGTAGTGAATACCATGCTAATTTCTCCATCAAGGGTATTCACTTTTTTGCACATTTACTTATTGATTATAAATTTTCATGTATGAATTCTACATTTATTTATCGTGGAATAAATGATTATGTTTTATGAATCCATGTTTTATGATCCATGTGGCACACTTATGCATGAAATGAAATGTTTAAGAAGGGTGCACCCTTATAGCGCTCCAATGCATTGGGTAAAGTATAGTATCCTGATACGTCATGTGCAATGAGTGTTGACTCATGATAATTCAATTTCAACGAGGTTTCACTCGTGCTTTATGTGAAATGATTATTTACTCATGCTTTGTGTGCACTTAGCATTGGCTCATGCTAATTCCATGTTATGTGTTGTTTCCAAATTTCCATGTTATGATTATCATGCTTTATCATGCCTTTTGTTCATGTTTTTATTGTTCTCTATTGATATACCTAATGTCTAACAAGTATTGTACTACTCATGTTATTCCATGTGTATTCCCTTACTGAGATTTATAGCTCACCCTTTTCTTATGTGTGTCCTCAGGTTATCCCATGCAATGCTAAGTATGAGGGAATGTTGTGGTCATGTAAAGGAAGTTTTCAATAAAGATGTTGTATTAAATGTTTCAAGTTTTTATGTAATGATCCTAAGCCCCAAAGAGAGTAAACCTCTTGATATTCTTTATTGTATCGAGTGATTTTTTATGTAATAAATCATGTTTAAGTTGTAATAAAAAGAAGGGTTGTCATAGTTGGTATCGAAGAATAGGTTTAGTTATTTTTGGGATTAGGATTAGAAAACCCTAGTAAAGCCTTAGAGACAAGAATAAGTATAATAAAAAACATCCCTATGTTTTGGTAAGTACCGAGTAAGTGGTTTATCAAGAAAATATATCCACGTCTAGATACGAGCAGGTAGAGACGGCTCTGGAACAGATGTATTCTAGGGGTAAAACCCGAAAACAGTGCTTCGAGCTAGATTCGAATGGGAACTAGTGAACAAAAATGGGCCTTGCTGCACTCTTGGTTACGACACTCCTAGGGGATATGGTTTGATAAATTCACAATCTTAGTATGTACCATTATTAATGGAATTAAAAAAAATGACCCTAAGAATATATGTTAGAAAGTAGATCATGAAAAGAATAGATTGAAGCCTATAGACTCATGAGTTACGGAAATAAAAGTTTATTTATAATTCTTCAACTTTTGTCTTTAGATTACCATTTATGTGTTACCCCTAACTTTCCCTTTATTCCATCCAATGGTCGGTAATAGTAGGAATCGGGCTAACAATCGATGTGAAGATCAGTGTGATGATTGTACTAATGAGATGCCCAATCTAATGAGAGTGGGAATAGTGAACTTTATCACGCTTATCTCTCAGATAACTCATGTTTTCAATAGAAACATGGGTCAAGAGGAATGTTCAACCCCCCTAATAAAGAACAAGTCGCTATCGAGAGCTTCATGAGACAAAGGCCTCCTTCTTTTAGTGGATCATCTGATCCCACGATCGTTGAATAATGGATCAACTCAATTGAAAAGATCTTCTCCATCCTTCAATGTTCTGAACAAGAGAAGGTTCTCCTGACGGATTATCGTATGGAGCATGAAGCTGATCAATGGTGGACGTTGATCAAAAATACAAAGCATGAGGAGGAGATCGAGGCGTTGGAATGTATGGATTTCCAGAAGATGTTTTTCGATAAATATTTTCCACACACCCTCCAACTTAAGATGGAAAGGTACTTCCTTTCCCTTAAGAAAAAAGATGAAGAATGTATTTGAGCATACAAGGAAAACTTCACAAGGCTTTCACGATACGCTTCCGGCTTTGTCGTTACCCCATAATGCAAAGTTGACCACTTCTTTGGTGGGATGAAGCCTAGCCTGTGGAATGCAATGGCGATCCGTGACTTCAACAGCTATGAGGAAATTGTTCGATTTGCCCTCAAGGTAGAAATGGATATCAGAGAATCACAGGGGTATCATGGGGATAAGAAGTGTAAGGTGGAATTCAATGCTGGTGGTCCGATGGATAAATCCAACGGTGCTAAAAAGATCCAGCACCCCATTTTCCAAAAGTGCGGAAAGAAGCACCCTGGAAATTGCCTTAAGGGGATGAGGAAATGCTTCAGGTGTGGAAGAGAAGGGAACCTAGCTGTTAACTGTCGGCAAGAAAGACCTGCGACTATGACAAAGTATAGGAATGCTCCGTTATAACCTCAACGCGTTGTTCTATACTACAAATTCAAAGAACCGGGTCATATTGCAAATCAGTGCCCCAATCCAATGGTTTTCGGAGGAAACCAACAACCTCCAAGGTAGCAAGTAAGAGCTCTTGCCATCACTTCTTCTGAAGTGAACCCCGACAACGAAGTGGTGATAGTAACGCTAGTTATTCATTCAAGAATAGCGAACGTACTTTTTTATTCAGGTTCTACGCATTCTTTTATATCTCTAAAGATTTGTAGAATAATCCCAGCACCATCACAAATAATGGAGGTGAAGATGTTAGTGATTACAGAAAATGGGGAAATCATTGTATCCCATGAATATAAGTCCTCCGCTGTTATAATCTGTGAATTTAATATCCCGAAGAACCTCGTCATACTCCCTCTGGTGGAATTTTATACAATTATTTGCATGGATTGACTTTCCTTATATAGAGACAACATAAATTTTCAGGAGAGGGAAATCATGATCCATATGGAGAATCGACCCCCGATTCATTACAAGTGTAAGGAGGAAGATGAATCTCCTTTAGCTCTATCATCTCAAGCGTGGATATTACTGCCCTATGAGAATGCATATCTAGCATAGATGATTGAGTCCAAGGAAGAAACCATCCTTGAAGAAATTCCTATTGTGAGGGAATTCACTGAAGTGTTTCCTGAGGAACTGCCTGGTCTTCCTCCTAGAAGAGATGTTGAATTCTCAATTGAACTTATACCAAGGACTTTACCAAAATCAAAGACTCCATATAGAATGGCTATTGTAGAGCTTGAAGAGCTAAGGAAACAACTATAGGAGAATCTGGATAAAGGGTTTATATTCCCAAGTGCTTCACCATGGGGTTCACTAGTCCACTTCATCAAGAAGAAGGATGGGTCAATACGGCTTTGCATCGATTATCGTGAACATAACAAAATCACGATAAAGAAAAAGTATCCTATTCCACGAATTTATGACTTGTTCGATCAACTGCTTGGAGCACAATACTTCTCCAAGGTGGACTTGCGGTCGGGATATTATCTAGTAAGGGTGAAGAAGAAAGATATCCCCAAGACTAATTTTTGCAGAAGATACGGGCACTATGAATTCATAGTAATGCCTTTTGGACTCACTAATGCTCCAGAAATCTTCATGGACTTAATGAATAGAGTCTTTAGATATTACCTCGACAAATTTGCGGTAGTCTTTATAGATGTTATTCTAATATACTACAAACCCAAGGAGGATCATTAGGATCATGTAAGAACTGTACTAGATACTTTGTTCAAGGATAAGCTCTATGAAAAGTACAGTAAGTGTGAGTTCTGGTTGAATTAGGTCTCATTCTTGGGCGATATCGTCACAAGCAATGTGATATCTGTGGATCCCTACGAAACAGATGCAATTGAGGGATGGTCGAGGCAAACATCGGTAATAGATATCTGTAGCTTCTGGGGGTTAGCTGGATATTATCGACGATTTGTGAAGAATTTCTCATGATTTTCCAAACCTCTTACGAAGCTAAATTTAAAGGGAGTAAAGTTTTATTGGAGTGATGAATGCAAAGAAATATTCAAGGAGTTGAAAAGGAGGCTTATCACTGCGCTCGTTCTCACTTTACCCATAATTGGGGAAATTTTTATGGTATTCAGTGATGCTTCAAAGAAGGGCTTAGGCTGTGTGTTGATGCAGAATGATAAAGTGATATCCTATACCTCAAGGAAGTTGAAAATCCATGAGAGAAACTATCCAATGCATGATCTGGAGTTAGCAGCGGTGATCTTTGCCTTGAAAATATTGTGGCATTATCTCTATGGGGAGAAATGTGAGATATATACTGACCACAAGAGTCTTAAATATATATTCAAACAGAAAGAGCTTAGTATGCTCCAAAGAATATGGATATAGATCATCAAGGATTATGACTATTCAATACATTACCACCCTTACAAAGCAAACAAGGTGGCAGATGCCCTAAGTAGAAAGGACCCAGCGATTCTATCAATGATGAGAATTGAGAAGGATCCAATATTCATAGACTTGATGAAGATGGACATGGGAATCATAAATAATGGAACATCATCAACCCTTTCATAAATTATTTCTCAACTATCTCTTTTTGAAAGGTTAAAGAATGCTCAAAAGGATGATGTGAGAATTCTGGAAAAGGTAGAAGCTATCGAAAAAGGGAAATCCTCAGAGTTTAATGTTAATAAAGAAGGAATTGTGCAGTTTGGGAAAAGACTATGTGTTCCATAAATTCTAGAGCTGAAGAAGGAACTTTTGAATGACTCACATAGTTCAAATTTCTCTATTCACCTAGGGAGCACAAAGATGTATTGATATCTCCGAGAAAACTTTTGGTGGGATAATATGAAGAATGAGATCGCTGAATATACATCAAAGTGCCTAGTGTGTCATCAAGTGAAGGAAGAGAGGTAGAAGTCTAAGGGGATGATACAACCATTTCCCATACTAGAATGGAAATGGGAGAACATCACCATGGACTTTGTCAGTGGATTCCAAGTACATCCATAGGCAAAAAAGCAATCTGGGTTGTTGTGGATCATCTTACAAAGTCTACACACTTAATTTCTACTTGGGAGGATCTCATTGGATCAACTGGCACAGATATATATCAGGGAAGTGGTAAGGATGCATGGAGTACCACTATTTATTGTGTCTAACCGAGATCCAAGACTCACCTCTATGTTTTGGAAGATTCTTCAACATGCTCTGAATACTGAACTGAACTTCAATACGGCTTATCATCCTTAAACTGATAGCCAATCCGAGCGGAATATACAAACACTTAAGGACATGTTGAGAGCATTACCAATGGAATTTAAAGGAGGATGAGATCAACATCTTCCACTGGTTGAATTCTCCTACAACAATAGTTTCCACTCAAACATCCAAATGGCAGCATATGAAGCCCTATATGGGAAAAGGTGCAAAACACCGGCATGTTGGGATGAGGTCGGTGAACGTAAGCTGCTTGGACCAGAAATGGTCGAAGAAATGGTGGAGAAGGTGAAAACCATTCAGTAGCATATTAAGGCAGCCCAGAGTCAACAGAAGAGTTATGCAGATAACCGTCGATGATACCGTGAGTTTAAAGTTGGAGACATGGTTTTTCTATGCATATCTCCGTGGAAGAAGGTCATGAGGTTTGGAATGAATGGGATGTTATGTCCATGGTACATCGTCCCCTTCGAGATTCTTGATCGTGTTAGGGCTGTGGCCTATCGACTAGCACTTCCACCTACCATGGCCAAAGTTCATGATGTCTTTCATGTATCCCTCTTAAGGAAATACATAACGGACCCTTCATATGTACTCTCTTCTGAGGTGGTACAGTTGGAAGATGATCTTATTTATGTGGAGAAACCAGTGAAGATATTAGATCATAGAGAAAAAGTTCTACTAAAGAAGACAATGTCCCTCGTCAAGGTGTTGTGGAGAAACCACAAGTTTGAAGATGGGACTTGGGAATCGGAGGAAATGATGAAGCTGAGTTACCCACATCTATTTTAGTGTGGGAAAAGGAAAAATTTTGAGGTTAAAATTTCTTAAGGGGGGGATATTGTGATGACCCAAAGTTTCATTAATGGAAATCCCTCTTTACCTAATTAAATGTCTCTTTATGTTTATATAAAATGTAAACTTATTTGGTTTTATGTTAAGAATTTTGACCGTTGCTAATATAGCCGTTGAATAGTGATCACATGATTAGTATAAATATAGGGCTTTAACAAATCCAAATTTACTCAGACAAAGGAAGCGATGGCCTCATCCAGTAGAATTTCCCCATACGAAGCCAATTTATTAGAGCTCGAAAAAGAGGTGGCATCCTTGGGATTTTCTCTTGACTAAGACCAAGCTGAGCTTTACCATGTCAATCTCGAATGGGACCGTCTATGGGATAAGTGGAAGTTGATAGAAATTACCACTCGATCGATGTTATTTGAGCCACCCCAAGAGTCTGTCACCATCGCACACCTTACCCTTAGGTCTTATGTGGCTGTTTTAAGGGGTTATGTAAAAAATAAATAGTACTGTGTTCATGTACATTATTTTTTGTATATAAAAATGTATATACGTTCATGTCATCATTGATACATTGTAAATAGTTTTAAAGTACAAATAGTGTTTTTAGTTATTATTTAATTAAGAATTATATTTTATTAAATTAAGGGATTTTTGAATTAAATAATATTTTAATAAAATGTTATTATTAGATTAATTATATTATATATAATTGACCATATAATTTTATGAATTCAATTATAATTTTTATTAAGGTTTGAAATCCATTATTGTCAAAACCCGTGAATTTTCGATAAATGTGAGTTTTTATTTTAGAAGTGGAAATTAATATATTTAGAAAATTATTTAGATAAAATAAATGTTATTTTTGGAATCAGGACATCAAAATTATCCAACGATAAATTTTTCATAATTTTCAGACACAGTCAAATTTTTTAGTAAAAATTAAATACCATTTAAATATATAATGTGTTTTATGACATCATAATGACCCAATAGTGATGTAATAAAATACTTTAATCATTATGTTCGGCCAATATATGTTTTACCATTAAAATTATGTGATTTTGGGTTTGTTTGGCTTACTTTTCAAAGCATTAATGGACCCCTCCAGACTTATTAAACACCTTGTATTTTTAAATTAATTTCCATGGCAGTATGACTCACCTCCACATAAGCAACCCTATTATATTAAGAAGTTCGGAATTTGGCCTTATAAAATATTTTTTTCCTCTTACCTTTACCAAATCCCATGGGCAAAAACCATGGTATGGTTTGTGGTTTGTATTTATTTAATATAAGGTGTCCCAAACCTAAATAATAAAGAATTCCCTCACCTTTCTTATATAAACCCACACAAGATCCCACTTCCTCCTCACTCAAAGCCTTTTTAGTTCGTCCAACCTCTGAACTACTCTCTCTAGAGTCCTCCCAAGGTGCCCAAAGCTCCCAAGATGCCTCTCACAAGCCTCTCTCTGGACTTTGGAAGCACACTTCCAAGTAAGGGTTTTTTCTTCCTTTCTAATTTTTGTCCAATTTTCATTAAGTTGTTTTTCCCTTTTAATTTCGATTATGAATGTTGGGGAATGGTTTCACACCTACCTCATACTTCCCTCTTTATGTTTGAATGATGCGAGACCCCTTTCTCTCTAGTTAAATTACTCTCATGTATACCCGTTACTATGCCAATATTCCGAAAGAAACTTCCCTCTCATCTTTTACATTCAAGCAATACATTTGTATCCTGAATCTAAATTACATTAAAAATGTTGGGAAATGTATCTATATAACCTCCTTACTTTCCATTACATTTAAATATGATGAGGAACACCTTTCCCTCTCATCAACCATTTTTATGAATTCTTATGTCACGTCGTTACGCTGCCGAAATCACACCGATTTTCTAAGCCAATGCCATTGTGTAGTGAATACCATGCTCATTTCTCCCTCAGGGGAATTCACATTTATACACATTTACTTATTGATTATAAATTTTCATGTATTAATTCCACATTATTTTATCATGGAATAAATGATTATGTTTTATGAATCCATGTTTTATGATCTATGTGGCACACTTATGCATGAAATGAAATGTTTAAGAAGGTTGCACCCTTATAGTGCTCCAATGCATTGGGTAAAGTATAGTATCATGATATGTCTTGTGAAATGAGTGTTGACTCATTCTAATTCAAGTGAAACAAGGGTTTACTCGTGTTTTATGTGCAATGTGTATTTACTCATGCTCCATGTGCAATGAGCCTTGGCTCATGCTAATTCCATGTTTAGTGTTGTTGCCACATTTCCATGTTATGATTATCATGCTATATCATGCCTTTAGGTTCATGTTTCTCTTGTGCTCTATTGATATGCCTAATGTATAACATATATTGTACTCCTCATGTTATTCCATGTGTATTCCCTTACTGGGATTTATAGCTCACCCTTTTCTTATGCATGTCCTCATTTTATCCAATGCAACGCTAAGTACGAGGGAATGTAGTTGTCTTGTAAAGGTAGTTTTCAATAAATATGTTGTATTTCTTGTTTCATGTTTTTATGTAATGATCCTAAGCCCCAAAGATGCTAAAACTATCAATCCTCATTGATTTATCAAGTGATTTTTTATCTAATAAATCATGTTTAAGTTGTAATAAAAAGCAAGGTTTTCATATTAATTAGACATTATAGGTGTTAGCTTGCATATAATTATAGTAAGAAATTGATTTATTTTATTTCAACTCAGATTAATTTATGGTGTTGTCTAATCCTCCAAAACCTAGAATGGTAACAGGTCCTCATTTTGGAAATCTATTGTGTAATTATTCTAATTATTTTATAAAAAAAAATTTCATAGACTTTTTAAGCACTATGTATAGATGTGCAGGCTTGGGAAATTATCATTGGTTTTAGAGGAATAATCTAGACAACTTTGGAGATTATATGTTGTTTAGTCTAGATTTATAACATTCTTATTGTTTCCTTTCTTAATTCTTATGAAATAAACTCAGAATTGTTTTTAGTCTGACAAAATGAATTTGGAGGACACAATTCTTTTGAGGGGGGAATAATCTAACTTCCCAGAAATTTTGAGTATTTAATAAATAAATTATATATATATATATATGTTGGTATGAAATTAAATTATGTGATTGAATTTAATCAAATAGAAATTTTATTAATTTTATTTTTACTATTTTTTCAAATGTCACTTTTTAAAATAATGAAAAAGTATTCATATAATATAAATTAATTATACTTTTTTGAAATAGTATCTTGACATGATATATTCTTATAAATAAAGAAAAATAAAAGTTAATATTAAATGTAACATATTTTTTTTAAAAGGAGAATAATATTATTTTCAATATAGTATATCTTATTGAATTAGTTTTATAAATATAACTAATGTTTAGAATGTTTTCCAATTAGAATGATGTATTTGAGAAATCATTTTTTTAATACTTAAGTAAATATAATGTTTTAAATAAAAAATGAATTTATTTAACACCAATTTATCCAAATGACTATTAATATTTATATAAATACAATTTTGTTGAATAAATGTAATTTACATAATGACATTAATTTACTAAATTTACAATAATGACTTTATATGAATTTTTAGTATTATTAATTTATATGAAATTTTATATGAAATTTTATATGACTATTATAAAGAATTAAAAAGTATTGAATTGTTATATTATAATTATAATAATATTATTATTATTATATTCAATATAATACATATATATAATTATATTTTAAATGGTAAGAGTTAATACTAATCTAAAATGGAATTATGATTATAATAAAACAATGCTTTTTATATTATAAAGATATCATATATATAATCATTTGATTGATCTTCTAAAAAATGATAATAAATCAAATAAAAAAATAAAAATGAAATATACAAATAAGGATAACTAGATTAGGGATTCACAAGATTCACATAGGGTTTGGTTTTAGGAGAGCATTGCAGGTCGTGAACGATGTTTGTTGATGCTTCTTCAACCAAGTGATTCATGGTGGTCATGTGAATGATAAGAGAACAAGGATGGGCATGAGGGTTCATGGATTCGATTGCTGGTAGATGTCTGAGCATAGACCTATGTTGATGTTGAGGGTTCCGAGCAACAGCAAGGATGAAATTTGAACCATGTCAAAAGTACGACTCGAGTATGATGAGTTATGTGAAGTTCTAATCGAAATATGGCTCCAATTTTCAGATGTATACCTTCTGTTGTCTGGTATTCCATGTAGGTATTTTTTTTATATTTCTTTTGTTATCCTAATCTCTAGGAATCAGCTAAAACAATACCATTTTTTTATCTATTTCTTCTTTTTCTTCTTCGATTTCATCATCTATGGTCCCCTACATACGAATACGTTGAATTTTAAGTAACCTAATCATCTCAATTATTCAATTTGTATATAATATATGCATATATTTTCTATCCATGGTCATTCTTGCTCGGAAAGTCCTTTAGGTTCACCACCAAGAATTAGTTTATTTTTTTTTCCAATTACATCAAGTTTCATCAACCATCAATATGAATTTTAGATTATTAATTTTGGTCTCGATCTTCTTGATCAAATATTATTAGGTATTGAGATATTTTACACAATCTCTATCTAGCAGTTATTAATTTGATGTAGATCTCATTACGTTCTTCATAAAACTAAATATTTGTTTGTTAGTACAATGAATTTTCTATTTTATTATTGTCTTCAACATTAATAATTGATATCAATACATGATTTCGAACCAATTTAAATCATATATTGTGTCTTTTTTCCCACAAGTCAATCAAATTAATATATAAAATTCTTATTCATATCTCAACTAAAACTACAACCCCTTGTCCGAGTGTCTATGTAAATAGAAGCTATGCTCCATAGTGTATATATATAGAAATCATGCTAACCCCATTATAAAGTCAATCCAAAAAAGGATATGTCACGATAAAGATGAGAATAAATTTCTAAATTTTTTTGGTAAGGATTTTAATTTTAATTTTTTCAATTTATTCATCTATTCTATCTTTATTTATGGTTTTCTTCAAAAAAATCAATACGTTATTTCAGAACATTGATAAAAAATAGTTTATTAATACTACAATTATTATTTTTTTAAGTTGTTAGGGTGTTTATTTGTTCTTGATGGAAATTATTTAATTGTTTTTTTGTAAGGGATTATTATTTATTTAAAACATTTACATATTTATGATCATAATTTTTTATGGGAAGATTTATTTATTTATTTATTTCAAGTTATAATCTCTATTTTATAATTTTTCTTAAGAGAAATTATTTTCACACATTTGATTGTTAGTTTCTTGAAATCAAAATCAAACATGTTTTAATGTTTTGAAAATTTTGATATGTTTTTAATAATCGGCTGTTCTAAATCTTTTAAAATGTCTGTTTAATTAATTTTATAATTCAAAAAATTCTTCATAATGATCAAATTATTACATGTGAGTCATTTATATAGATATAAAAGTTTATTTTTTAATTTTACATAATGTTAATGGTACCAAGTAATATTTCAATTTCTCAATAATTTATACAAACATGAATTTATTATGTGACATATATATATATAGGGATTATTTTTTATTATATATCTATTTTAAAATAAATCATGATAACAAAATATTAGTCAAAGTATGAATTTATAAAATTAAGAATATTATAATTTTATGAGACATATTAAAATTTTATCACCATGTTTCCAAAAAAACTAATGACATGTCTTCGTATTATATTAAAATTAGGGACATTTCATCTATATATAAACATGGCCATCTGATTATCCATAACTTCTTATCTTGCATTCATAATCATGATTTCAAATTAAAGGTTTACTTATGAGGTTATTAATAAAAATAATCTCCTTAATCATTGAAATATTTTATTTAATACATTTCTGTTATAATCTTATATGTGAAACATAAATATTTAATTGATATAAATAGAAAATTCATTTCTTAATAGAAAGGGTGAATTCTTTTACACTTCGTGCAATGTCTTATGGCCTGAGTTTCAGTGGAACATAAATAGTGAGTGGTATGAAATGAATGCTCATATATTTTTGTCTATACATAACAATATATATAAATATAAATGTGAATGTGTATTTTAATAGAGTAGCATGATTTTTAATCAAAAACTACAGCGAAAGTATGTATAAGTAAAGAAATATTTAAATCATTTTTAGAAAATATGGCAGACAAATGTTGTAAATAGATTAGGCAGTTGGGGAGGGACCCCAATACCTCACCATGTGGGTATTCCTAAGATTTCCTTCAATGTAATAAGTTTTCACAATGTTTTGTTTACAAAATCTTTCTTAGTGTTTTTAAAAAATTGTCACAGGATTACTCTGAAAGAAATTTTTTTACGTAAGTAGTTTCTAAAGTGGTATATAAATTTAATCATTAGAAAATTCAATGAAGTATTTCAAAAGATATTTTGAGAATTATTTTTAAGTTATTCTAGAATTAATTTCTCAAAGATATTTTCAAGGAATGAATTATTTAAATGTATTTCAACGATTTCAAAACCCATTATAAAGAAATTCAATTCTCAACACTTTATTTTTTAATTTTTTCACATAAATCATTGATGTTCTAAATCGGACTTTGATGATATTTGCGTTAGTGCACACAGAAGAATAATAGGGAATCAATTTTTTCTATTCAATATTGATTAATTTTAGGTGTTGTCTAATACTCTAGAACCTAGACTGGTAAAATATCCTTGTTTTTGCAATCGATTATTGTAACAACCTGAGATTTTATAAGATATATTCGTTTTAATTTCTTTCATATCTTCTGTTGTATGATACACCAAGATTATCTTGTGGTATATGCAACACCATATTAGTATGCAGTATACGCAACACTATTCTTAGATTGTGTTACACACAATTTCAAGTTCGTTTGATAATAGTCATTCTACGCAACATTGAGTATATATATATATATTCAATGTATAAATGAAAAATGGTTGGATTCTGTTATAACGAAACAACAAAGGAGTCTTGAACAACACACAACCCTGACATGGCTTGCATTACACGCAATCGCGACTTTCCTCGATAGCGTGTGTTGTATGCAATACCTAGTTTTACTAAACAACGATATATTATTAAAATATTATTAGAACTAGCCATTATGAATAGTAATACCCACTATTTGAAATTTTTTAAATTTTATTTTTCAAAATGGACTTCATTTTTGGATTCAGAATATTGAAATTACCCTAGGGTGAAATTTTGGTATTTTTCTGAAAACATTCAATTTTTGATGAATAGTGAAAACATTGGGTTACTATTTAAAAACCGACTTTTTATTTAAATAATTATTTTTTTATTTTAATTTAATTGTAGGTCAAAATTGATACATAATACCTATATAAGTTCAAAGTAATTCATTGGAGTCATTTTATAATAATTTTAGATATATAAAAATTTTATTGAACTTTTCACCGTCTTATACCCACCTCCTAGGAGAATTTGAAAATTTACATAAAACATAACTTTACCACTTCTGTGAATGGAATTTCAAAAATCGGAGAGACAGGGTTGATGTTAATAAGTAAAATGTGGCTCAATGAGATGAAAATAATTTTTGGTGAATAGTAACTTTTTAATCATTTTTACCACCGTTAAAAGTAAATAAGGTAATTAAGGGTAAAAATGATATTATTATTACCCTAACACATGTCCTAATTCTATTGGATAAGATTAATTCGACAAAAAACAACCTTAGGAATAAAATATCACCATTTAGGCGCATTTGGATTAGATTAGGACATTTATTATTAATTTATTTAAAGAAGGGTTAGAATAGTTAAAATCAAAGTGTAATAACTAAATCATTTTTTATATAGGGTTATACATAAAATAAATTTGACTATAAAAATTCATTAGAAATATAAAAATATTTCCAACATAAGTATATTTTTATTTGTAATTTTTAGACATTAAATAATTTAATTTATTTATGACACAATGATGATGCAGTAATTATCTTATTAATGAAATATTGACATAATTGATGTCATAAATACCCAAATAAATGTAATTTGAGACTTTTTATGAATTAAACTAATTTTCTAGATTCATATGACATGTTAGTATTGATTTTATTAACTTTTTTAGAACTAATATTTCTGTTGTGATTTTAACAAAAATCAATTACCAAATAGTGTCAAAATAGACATAAAATAGTTTTTAAAACAAATATTATATTATTAATTGTTATTTTATTCCTAAAAATATAAGGTTAGGCCAAATGACTTATATAAGGTTATATATATTAATAATAAACAACTTGGAGTTCATTTGTCTTGTTATAGTATGTTTATTAACCTTATAGTGTAAGAAAACAAGAAGACAGGGCAAAAGTTAAATTATCTATCGTAAAGTTAAATCTTAATGATAAGGTTAAAATAGAAACCTAAACTTGTCTAAATTCTATTGGATGAGAGGATTTCTACCCATCCCCAACATAGCTTCTAAATAAATCAATTTGGAGCTATTAAAAACCCAATATTACTTTATAATAAAATAATATTTTTAGTTTTCTCAAAGGTGCCCCTCTCCTCCCTTATAAAAGGGAACCTCCTCCCTCTCTTCCACACACCACTTTGAGCCTTCATGCTCGGCCAAACCCTACCAAGTTCTCTTCTACACTTCCCTAGAAACAACCTAGAGGTCCTGGTTTTCTTCAAAGACCAATTTTAATTCCCTAAGAGGAGGTCTCAAAGAGGCGCTTCAAAGAAGAGGTAATGTCCGTTACCGATTCTTTCAACTTTATTTCTTCTTCCACTTCTTCTTATTTAGTTGTTTCATTATGAAGTAATAACATTAGTATAAATAATATACTGATATGTTATTATAATCATGAAAAAACCCCATTTAACCTTCTATCCATCCTACGGAAAATGAAATCACCGCGCGTGCGTACGTACGAAATACCGTCTCCACGCCGTGGTGTAATCTGTTTTTCCAACACCACCTTACTTGGATGGGTATAATGGTGTAAAGAATAACTATACATAGTTATTATAACATTATACTGATTCTGATATACTTTATCATCCACTCCAATTCAATTCAATAATTATGGAAATGATATTATCACTCATGCGTACGTACGGACAACCGTCTCCATGACGGGATGAGATTCTTTCTCCATGTTAACCATTAAAGAATGATTATAAAGTATATATAAGAAATAATAATGAAATGCATGACATTATAAAGCTACTGGATTTATGTATATATATATGTATGTCATCTACTTAATTCCATTCAACTCAATACGAAAATGAAAACAGCGTTCATGCGTATGTACGGCCTACCGTCTCCATGAACGGTGTATTTATTTCCATTTATCGATCTATTATATATATGTATATTAGAATATATATTATATATAAATAATTATTTATATTTTGGAATTAATTAATCAGGATCTAAGTAATCATATGAATAATTACAAGTCAAATCACGGACCATAAATGAAACGATTTTAACCAAAACGCTACATTAACATGAATTTACAAAAGAATGGGTAATATAAAGTAATAAATGAACCATATATGATATCATAACAATGAAGATGATTATGTAATAATTCAATGACATTATTTAAATCATTATATAGGAGGTTCGGATACGTACGAAGCATATCAGACCTAAGGTAAGAGATAATTATTCCAATCTCATTCTTATCCGAGATTGTTTACTTGTAAGTATTTACTGGGGGTTATGTTTATTATATGTGTCCATATTCTCTCAAAATGTTTTCATAAAATGTTTACTTTACTTCCATGTATGTTTAATACATTTTTACCTTTTTCTTACTTTTACCACATCGTATGGAAGGAATATTTCTTTTTTTACCATATAAGGTACTTTTTGACTTTTCCGACAAAAGTACGAGGAAATTGTTATTTTTTAACTTATACGACGTGAACGGATTTTTATGGTTTTATAAAGCCTTATTTTCATGAAGATTCCTCCAAAATATTTCATGAGTATTTTCAAAAAAATATCTTTCTTTTAAAATTGCATGACATTTTGTGAAAAGAAATTGATTTTGAAGAAGAAAGGATATTTTCCTCAAGAATTCATTTCAAGTGTTTTATCAAAACCATTTTTCCATCTAAGATGACATTATTTCATATGTATATGTTTCAAGTATAATGTCTCTATGATTTAAATGGTTTCACTTTTCTTATTATGAAATAATATTCATTTATTTTATAGGGATTATGTGATGATGGGATGATGTTTTTGAAACCCATTTTATTCGTTGGGTTATTATGAATGATGTATGTTTATTTTGTGGCACAAGTAAGAATGATTTAATTATGAGATGGGTGGGACATATATCTCCCTCTAATTCATTGGGTAAAGATTTATATCTCATGAGATAGACATGGCAAGAATGACAAGTTAAACCGGTTCAGTAATACAGGACTGGACCGAGGAGTGAACATGATTCAGAAAGGGACTTTGTCCACTAAGATGGTCTTGGCAGCAATGCCTTGCCTACTATGGAAATCATATCATGTGCTTAATGGTTTCCACAATTAGATGTTTTATTCCCATGCAATTTTATCATGATTGATGTTCCATTATGATCTATGCCTTATGTACTCCCATGTTTTATCTCATTGCTCAAGATTTTCATGTTTAAACATTTTGGTCATGTTTTTAATTTCACATGTATATGGTTTGTTTTATTTTATCCATGCTTACCATTACTGAGCATTTGAGCTCACCCTTTATATGTCTTCTTTTCCCCCGGACTTAATAAATTGTTTTAGGTAAGAAAACCAATATGGGAAGATCTTTATGGGAGATGTTGAAGATCTTTCACCACTATTAGAAGATTACGTTCCGAGTTTCCAAAGACACTAAACTGTTATGATTCTTGTGTGCCTGTTTTTTGTTATGTATTAATTATTCTGCAGAAGTAATGTAATGTCCATGTACGTCAAGATTTGGGTCTCTACAGTTGGTATTAAAGGAAAGGTTAAGTCAACCTTTGGAAACTAGGATGCGAAAACGTTAGTGAGATCCCTAGAGATATTTCTAAGGTATGTCTAGGGATGTCCCTAAGGATAAGTATACGTATAGCATATAGTCCTAGAACTATGGTTATGATCTTAGAATTTAACCTATGATGTTATATATTGACGGTACAACCCCTTTACTATGTTGTCTTCCCTATCATGATTTTTTCCTCTCACACTATTTTTTTGGGTTTTAGAAAATTGCTGGAAATAGTAAGATTCACGATAATGGAGGATATGACAGACAATGGAATGATATTATTCATGAGCAACCAAATGAAACGGGATTTGGAAGTCCAAACATCGTTATTATTCCTAATCAGCAATCTCATAATATGATCAATAATCTCATCTTTGGTACGTTTCTTGACTCATATAATAATAGAAAGATGGAGTTTCATGATGATTATAGAGGAAATAAAGTTCAATTTCCCTCATGTAAATCTTGTGGGAAGAGGCTTCGAGGAGATTGTTTCAAAGGAACTGGAAGATGCTTTGGGTGTGGAAAAGGAGGACACAAATCCAGTAAGTGCAAAGGAAAAGGTTCAGTTAACACCATGGACAAGGATAATGGTATTGCTACGACATCATCAATTATTAGATGTTTTAAATATGGAATGTACGGGAATTATGCAATCCAATTCCCTAAGGGAAAATCTCATGAAGAGAATCAACATGGTAATATGGGTAGTATTTATGTGGATGATGATGAGGAGACTACAAATGATATATGAGCTGAGAGAAGTATTGAAGCTTAGTCAGTTGTTTAAGAAGGTAGTGGAATGATTGTATGTTTATCAAGAGTTATGTTTTATAGTTAATGGTACTATGGAATAAAGAATCATCTAAGGATTGTTACACTATTGTGTTTCCTGAAGTATTTGAAAGTATATGTTGAATGGTACTGGTAACCATGGAAGGTTATTCAGATATTTTTGGAAAGAAGATGATATGTGCATAATGAAGGGATAAGAAGATAAAGAGATGTTTGATTGTATTCATGAGCTCATGAGTGATATAAGGACTAAGTGATATCATGGTTTGAGTATATAGAATTTTGAGGATTTTGGTATGTGGAAAGTGTTAAATTTTAATTGCATTAATGTTTTCACTAAGGTTCAATGGGTATTCATTATTCAAAAGAATACATGATTAAGGTATTCACATGTTTGTAATTTGACCAAAAAGATATATCTTATGATATATGGGGGATAAATGATGGCATTCATGTGATTGTTATGTGACATTTCAAGTAATCATTTTTTTTATACTATGAGCTTGGACCGAAGTAATTTAAATAAGCCTAAATATTGAAATGGATTATGTTGGACATAATTTAGTATTGTTTAAGGATAGATCTTTTTTCGATATTATTGATGGGATGTTATAGTAATATAGTTTTAGAAAAAGGAGAACCTGCAGGACGGGCAACATCCCATCGTATCGAACAAGGCTATGGGAATCGAACCCACAACTGAAGTGCGACTGGCCTTTATCGCCTACCACTGGCCTACAGGAAGTCCCTGGTTAGTATAAACTAGTATTATTTTATAAAGTGGTATGATAGATGAAGTATAAGTCCATTTTTGGAACGATATACAATAGATAGACTTTTGTATATAACTATTGCTAACCGTTTGATTAAGACAGATGGAATGACCCATCATTCTATCACATGATCTGCTAACACTTCACGAATGACAAATTCAACTTCATTTCCTTAAGAGATGAAGTGGAAATTGTTCAATGCACGAACAACGGTGAGATTATATCAAAATAAAGTAAGTATTTCTTCTAATTAAAATTCTTAGAGAAATGATATTAAAAACAAAAAATGTTGTCCTAGTGCCCTTATATCTGATGAATCAGATGCTACATTAGATCATCACAAATTTATGGCTTTGTGATTGTTGGTGTTTTCATAGCCATGTTCTCTACCAGTCTCCTTCAGAACTTGATGGTTAGATTTCTCTTCCATATCCATATTTTCACCTATGTTCTCCTACGTGGAAACCTAGTGATGAGTTAATTTGGGTAACCGTTATGTTACATACTTTATTTTTTAATGTTAAGTTTTGGTAATTCATTTTACGATGTGGGTTTCAATGAATAGTAAACGATTTATAACCCCGACGAATTTCGAGGGCGAAATTCATTTTAAGGGGGGTAGAATGTAACAACCCGAGATTTTATAAGATATATTCGTTTTAATTTCTTTCATATCTTCTCTTGTATGATACACCAATATTATCTTGTGGTATATGCAACACCATATTAGTTTGTTGTATATGCAACACTATTCTTAGATTGTGTTACAAAAAATTTCATGTTCGTTTGACAATAGTCATTCTACGCAACATTGAGTATATATATATATATATATATTCAATGTATAAATGAAAAATTGTTGGATTCTGTTATAACGAAACAACAAAAGAGTCATGCACAACACACACCCCTGACTTGGCTTTCATTACACGCAATCACGACCTTCCTCGATAGCGTGTGTTGTACGCAATACCAGGTTTTACTAAACAATGATATATTATTAAAATATTATTAGAATTAGCCGTTATGAATAGTAATACCTAATTTTTGAAATTTTGTAAATTTTATTTTTTAAAATGGACTTCATTTTTGGATTCAGAATATCGAAATTATCCTAGGGTAAAATATTGGTATTTTTCTGAAAACATTCAATTTTTGATGAATAGTGAAAACACTGGGTTACTATTTAAAAACTGACTTTTTATTTAAATAATTATTTATTTTATTTAATTTCATTTTAGGTAAAAATTGATACATAATACCTATATAAGTTCAAATTAATCATTGGAGTCATTTTATAATAAATTTAGATATATAAAAATTTTATTGAACTTTTCACCGTCTTTTACCCACCACCTAAGTGAATTTGAAAATTTACATAAAACATAATTTTACCGCTTCTGTGAATGGAATTTCAAAAATCTGAGAGACATGGTTGATGTTAGTAAGTAAAATGTGGTTCAATGAGATGAAAAAAAGTTTTGGTGAATAGTAACTTTTTACTATTTTTACCACGGTTATAAGTAAATAGGGTAATTAAGGGTAAAAATGATATTATTATTACCCTAAAACATGTCCTAATTCTATTGGATAAGTTTAATTCGACCAAAAACAACCTTATGAATAACATATGACCATTTAGGCCCACTTGGATTAGATTATGACATTTATTATTATTTTATTTAAATAAGGGTTAACATAGTTAAAATCAAAGTTTAGTAACTAAATCATTTTTAATATAGGGTTATACATAAGATAAATTCGACTATAAATATTAATTAGAAATCTAAAAATATTTCCAATATAATTATATTTTATTTGTAATTTTTAGACATTAAATAATTTAATTTATTTGTGACACAATGATGATGCAGTAATTATCTTATTAATGAAATATTGACATAATTCATGTTATAAATACCCAAATAAATGTAATTTGAGACTTTTTATGAATTAAACTAATTTTATAGGTTAATATGACATGTTAGTATTGATTTTATTAACTTTTTTCGAACTAATATTTCTGTTATAAGTTTTAAAAAAATCAATTACCAAATAGTGTCAAAATTGACATAAAATAGTTTTTAAAACAAATATTACATTATTAATTGTTATTTTATTCCTAAAAATATAAGGATCGGAAAAATGACTTATATAAGGTCATATATATTAATAATAAACAACTTGGGGTTCTTTTGTCTTGTTATAGTAAGTTTATTAACCTTATAGTGTAAGAAAACAAGAAGACATGGTAAAAGTTAAATTATCTAACTTAAAGATAAATCTAAATTATAAGGTTAAAATATATACCTAAACTTGTTTAAATTCTATTAGATGACAGGATTTCGACCCATCCCCAACTTAGTTTCGAAATAAATCAATTTAGTGCTATTAAAAACCTAATATGACTTTATAATAAAATAATATTTTTAGTTTTTCCAAAGGTACCCCTCTCTTCCCTTATAAAAGGGCACCTCCTCCCTCTCTTACTCACACCACTTTGAGCCTTCATGCTTGAAAAAACCCTGACAAATTCTCTTTTCCACTTCCATAGAAACATCCTAGATCTCCTGGTATTCTTCAAAGACCAATTTTAATGCCCTAAGAGGAGGTCTCAAAGAGGCCCTTCAAAGAAGAGGTAATGTCCGTTACCGATTATTTCAACTTTATTTCTTCTTCCACTTCTTCTTCTTTAATTGTTTCATTATGAAGTAACAACATCAGTATCACTAATATACTGATATGTTATTATAAGTATGAAAAAACCCCATTTCACCTTCTATCCATCCTACGGAAAACGAAATCACCACGTGTGCGTACGTACGGAATACCGTCTCCATGTCGTGGTGTAATCTGTTTTTCCAACACCACCTTACTTGGATGGGTATAATGGTGTAAAGAATAAATATAAATAGTTATTATAAAATCATACTGATTCTGATATATTGTATCATCCACTCCAATTAAATTCAATAATTATGGAAATGATATCATCACTCGTGCGTACGTACGGACTACCGTCTCCACGACGCGATGAGATTCATTCTCCATGTTAACCATTAAAGAATGATTATAAAGTATATATAAGAAATAATAATGAAATATATGACATTATAATGCTACTATATTTATGTATATATATATGTATGTCATCTACTTAATTCCATTCAACTCAATAAGGAAATGAAAACAGCGTTCATGTGTACGTACGGCCTACCGTTTCCATGAATGGTGTATTTATTTCCATTTATGGATCTATTATATATATGTATATTCTGAATATATATTTTATATAAATCATTTTTTATATTCTGTAATTAAGTAATCATGATCTAAGTAATCATATGAATAATTACAATTCAAATCACAGACCATAAATGAAACAATTTTACCCAAAACGATACATTAACATGAATTTACAAAAGAACAGGTAATATAAAGTCATAAATGAACCATATATGATATCATAACAATGAAGATGATTATGTAATAATTCAATGAATTTATTTAAATCATTATACTGGAGGTTTGGATACGTACGATGCATATCAGACCTAAGGTAAGGGATAATTATTCCAATCTCATTCTTATCCGAGATTGTTTACTCGTAAGAATTTACTGGGGGTTATGTTTACTATCCGTGTCCATATGCTCTCAAAATGTTTTCATAAAATGTTTACTTTACTTCCATGTATGTTTAAGACATTTTTAACCTTTTCATACTTTTACCACATCATATAGAAGGAATATTTCTTTTGTTTACCATACGAGGTACTTTTTGACTTTTCCGACCAAAGTACGAGGAAATTGTTATTTTTTAACTTATACGGCGTGAACGGATATTTACGGTTTTATAAAGCCTTATTTTAATGAAACTTCCTACAAAATATTACATTACAATTTTCAACAAAATATATTTCTTTTAAAATTTCATGACGTTTTCTGAAAAGAAATTGATTTTGAAGAAGAAAGGATATTTTCCTCATGAATTCATTTCAAGTGTTTTATCAAAACCATTTTTTCATCTAAGATGAAATTAGTTCATATGTTTATGTTTCAAGTATAATGTATCTATGATTTACATGGATTCACTTTTCTTATTACGAAATGATATCCATTTATTTTATATGGATTATGGGATGATGAGAAGATGTTTCTGAAACCCATTTTATTCGTTGGGTTATTATGAATGATGTATGTTTATTTTGTGGCACAAGTAAGAATGATTTAATTATGAGATGGGTGGGACCTATATATCCCTCCAATGCATTGAGTAAAGATTTATATCTCATGAGATAGACATGGTCAGAATGTCAAGTTAAACTGGTTTATTAATACAGGACTGGAATGAGGAGTGAACTCGATTCAGAAAGGGACTTTGTCCACTAAGATGGTCTTGGCAGAAATGACTTGGCTACTATAGAAATCATATCAGGTGCTTAATGGTTTCCATAATTACATGTTTTATTCCTATTCTATTTTATCATGATTGATGTTCCATTATGATCTATGCCTTATGTACTCACATGTTTTATCTCATTGCTCAATATTTTCATGTTTAAACATTATGGTCATGTTTTTTAGTTCAAATGTATATGGTTGGTTTTATTTTATCCATGCTTACCCTTACTGAGGATTTGATCTCACCCTTTATATATTTTCTTTTCCACAAGATTTAAAGAAATGTTTTAGGTAAGAAAACCAAAAGGCGAAGATCTTTATGTTGGATGTTGAAGATCTTTCACCACGAGTAGAAGACTATGTTCCGAGTTTCCAAAGACACTAAACTGTTACGATCCTTGTGTGTCTGTTTTTTGTTATGTATTAAGTATTCCGAAAAAGTAATTTAATTTCCATGTACGTCAAGCTTCGGGTCTCTACAATTGTGTCATTGTTAAATTTATTTTTTTAGAAAAATATTACAATACATTTTAAGCGCTGATTCGAGAATTGCGGGCTCAGGCTTTTATAATTTGTATCAGAGAAACATTGTAAAAAAATTTAGAGATTATGTGTTGTTGAGTCAAAAATTTTAACAGTACTAGTGTTTCATTTCTTAATTATAGAGATGGAAATTAAGAATTTTTTTTTGTCTGACAAAATGAACTGTGAGGATACAATTATTTTGAGGGCAGAATAATGTAACAGCCCAAAAACTTTGAATAATTATTAAATTAATTATATATATAAATTTTTTTGATATGAAGTAAAACTACGTGATTTCGTTTAATAGAAATGAAATTTTATTACTTTTATATGTATTATTTTTCAAAATTCATCTTTTTAAAAGCATGACAACGTATTAAAAAAATATAAATTAATTATACTTTTATAAAATATAATATCTTGACATGATATTTTCTGATTAATAAAAAATAAAAGTTAATACTAAACATAACATTATTTTTATAAAAGGAACATAATATTTTTTTCAATATAGTTTATATTTATTTATTGGTTTTATAACAATAAATTATGTTTATAATGTTTTTAAATTATAATGATATATTCGAGAAATAATTGTTTTTAATACTTTAGTAAATCTAATGTTTTAAATAAAATTAGAATCTTATTTAAGAACAATTTAACTGAATGACTATTAATATTTATATAAATACAATCTTATTGAATAAATTAAATTTAATTAATGAAATTAATTTACTAAATAAACTATAATGACATTATATGAATTTTCAGTATTAATAATTTATATGAAATTTAGTATGAAATTTAATATGACTACTATATATAATTTAAAGAAATACTAAAATATGAATTTTCAGTAATAAGGAAAAAAATTCCTACCAATATAATACAAATACAAATATATATATATATATATGAAATGGTATCAGTTATTAGTAAACAAATACAAATATATATATATATATATATATATATGAAATGGTATCAGTTATTAGTAAACAAACATGTAATTATGATTATAATAAAATAATATTTTTTAAATTATACAGATATCATATATATAATCATCAAATTAAAGTTTAAAAAATGATAATAAATCAATCAATAAAATGAAAGTGAAATAAAAAAAATGAAAATGGTATTAGGGTTTCCTAGGATTCACTTCGGTTTTGGTTTTAGGAGAGCATCGCAGGTCGTGAGCAATGTCAAAAGACGCTTCTTCAACCGAGCGATTCATAGAGGTCTAGTGATGGGTGTGAGGCCAAGGTCTGGCATGAAGGTGAGTGGTTTTGACAGCCAGTCGATGTCTAAGTGTAGATCTATGTTGATGTCAAGGGTTTTGATCAGTGGAAATGATAGATATTGAACCATGTCTGATGTCTGATTTGAGCCTCATGAGTTATGTGAAGTTCCAATAGAAATATGCCTCCGATTTTATGAGAACTACCTTTTGATGTCTGGTATTTCAAGTAAGGATTGTTTATATTTCTTTTTTTATCCGAATATTCAGGAATCCGCTAAAATAGTGCAATGTTTTTGTCCATTTCATCATTTTCTTCTTCAATTTCATCACATATGGTCCTCTTCTTATTGATACATTGAATTTTAAGCAACCTGATAGTCTTGATTCTTCGATTTTTATATAATATATGTATATATTTTCTCTTTGTGATCATGCATTCTTGTAAATATCGTTATGCGAACCATTAATAACTACTCTCAATTTTTTTGTGAATTTCTTCAAGTTGCATCAACTATCAATCTAAATTTTTATTATTAATTTGGGTCTTAATCTACTTGTTCAATGATTATCAATGATTGAGATTTTGTCTCATTTCTTCATCTATAGGTAATTACATTGATGTCGATATCATACATTTCAGTATAAAACTAAATTTTAATTTGTTTCTACATTGATTTATCTATTTGATAATTGTTTTCATCATTAATAATTGATATCAAAACACAACTGTAGAGCAATTGAAATCATTTATTGTGTCTTTTAGACCATGATTCAATTGAATAAATATATACAATTAATATATCTATCTAAACTAACACTAAAACCCCTTGTTCAAGAGTGTATATAAGGAGAAATTATACTAAATAGTGTATATATACTTAAACATTTCACAACTTGTGATAAAGTCAGACCAACAAAGGATATTCCAAGAATAAGATGAGAAACAATTTCTACATTTTTTTGGTAACAGATATTTTATTTGTCAATATATTTCTTTCTACCAAGTTTAATGATAGGTTTCTTCATAACAAAGTCAAATAAAATTCAAAAGATGATAAATTTCAGTAAGGGGATTTATATTACAGTTATTTCGGTGTAAATTTTGGATCATTATTATTTGACCTTGATCGAAATTTATTATTTTTATTTTTGTTAAGGATAAATATTTATTTCAGTTAATAATTTCTTGTAATATCATATTTTTGTAAGATAATTTTTATTAATTTATTTGAATCAAGTTATAATATATATTTACATGATTTTTATAAGAGAAATTTCTTTTCTTGAAATTTATTTTTGGTTTCTTTTAAATCACAATCAATCATGTTTTTAAGTTTTTAAAATTTTGATATGTTTTTAATAAGTGGTTGTTCTGAATCATTTAAACATCTTCTCTAGTTTTTTATTTTTAAAAACATACTTTATAAGTGTCGTATTATTATATGTGAGTGGTATATATAGATATCAAAGTTTATGTTTTAATTTGATTTCATGTTAATTCTACCAAGGAATATTTCTATTTATTGATGTTTCATATAAACATGAATTTATTATGTGATATATATATACTTGTATAATTTTAAAGTATATAACTATTTTAAATACATTAGGATAACCAAATATTAGTAGAAGTATGAATTTATAAAAGTAAAAATATTATTATTTTATTAGGCATGTTAAAATTTTATCTCCATGTTTCTAAAAAACAAAAATGATGTGTTATCAGGTTATGTTAAAATTATGGATATCGCATCTTTTTATAAACATGGACATGCGATTATTCATAATGACAAACATTTCATTCATAATAATGATTTCAAATTAAAGGTTGACTTATATGATTATTAATCAATAGAATTTCCTCAGGATTTCAAATAGTTTATTTAATATATATCATTTATAATATTATGTGTGAAAGATAAATATTTAATTTATATAAATATAACATTTATTTCATTAAAAAAATGTGTGAATTCTTGGACACTTCACGCAATGTCTTATGGCCAGAATTTTATTGGAATAGAACTCATGATTGTTATGTAATGAATTTTTATATATTTATGTATGTACATATTTATATATATCAATATAAATGTGAATGTGTATTTTAATTGAGTAATATTGTTTTGAATGAAAATCTCTAGTTAACATATATATATGTAAATCAATAATTAAATTTTTTTAGAAAATAAGGCACTTGAATTTTTTAAATAGAGTAGGGAATTATGGAGTAAACCTTATCCCTCAACAAGTAGATAGGACCAAGATAGCCATCAATATTCTAAAATTCTATAATATTTTGTTTTCAAAAGCTTACCTAATGTTTTTCAAAAATTATATCTAGATTATTTTAATGAATTTTTTTTACATATTTAATTTCAAAAGTGTTATATTAATACAAACATAAGTAATTTCAATTATGTTTTTCCAAAGGTATTTCATAAATTATTTTTATGTTGTTATTATAAGAATTTATGAATGTTATTTTCAAGGAAAGAATTCCTAAAAAGCATTTCAATGATTTTAAAACCCCTTATTGAGCAATTCAATGATCACCCCTTTGATTTTAAATGTTTTTCATAGTAGTTATTTAAGTTCTAAATCGAACTTTAACACATTTGGTGTTATCTCACATGGAAGTGTAATATGCATTTTATTTTTTCCCACACTAATAAATGTATGGTGTTTTCTATTCTTCGAGAACCTAGACCGATAAAATATCATCATTTGTGTAATAGTTTTGGTAATTGTTCAATTTATTTTATAATAAAAATATTACATAGCCTTTTTAGGTTGTGAGTCTGGAAGTGCGGGCTGGGGATTTTATATTTAGTGTATTTATATTGATATAAAATCATATAATTATGTGACTGTTATGTTAAGTATGTCATAGATCATATGCTTTACACTCACCAGAGTCACTCCTTGCTAGTCATACTCCTTAAATGTAGAAATATGACATAAATTATTTCCATAAAATAGATTCTATTTATTATTCTACACACCTATAATATCCCCAGTAGGAGGTCCTTTTTCATCTATACATCATGATAAGTTTATCATAAATTTTAAATTTAATAAAATAAAATATATTTATAAAACATTTTATGAAAAATTTGATAATTCAATATTTTACATTATTTCTTTTATACTACCAATGCTAACCAAATATATGTGTACATATTCTTATGAATCATAAAGTGAGTAATTGAAGAAATTAAATAATAGTGTGAAGTAAAATATAAAAAAATTATAAATAAATAAAAAACATAAAAAAATTACTTGATTTATTCGGAAGAATTATCATATGATTTATAAAAATATTACACTACCATCTTTATGAAATAATATTTTGTTGTCTTGACTATGAATTTATATAGATAGATTAATTAAAAAATACTAAGTTATTAAACAAGAATAATACCCATTGCACAACATGAAGTTCAAATTACATGGATGATGTTTTATGAATCCTTGATCTATTTCCTTCAGAAGTGATTATTCATTCATAGTTCACAATGTATTTTGAAATACATAGTGAAAGTGATCATCATTTTAATCATCCCAAATCGATAATAAATTATATTCTTTGATAAGAAACCAAATCATGTAGAAGAAATTATTAATATAAAATTAACACTAAAAAATAATTTTAAAATTTTTATAGCAATTTATAAATTCCAACCAACATCCAAAAATTTAATCCCTGCGTATTTGTAGTATCTGATATCTTGCTTACTATACACTGTGAAACTTTTTACTCAATATGGGAAAATCATTCCAATGATAAAATATTAAATAATAATTTTTAAAAATACATTTAACTAAAAAGAGTTCATATATATATTTATTGATATTGAATATATGTCATAATTATTTTTATAAGGTTAATAATAAAAGAAATTATATCATTGTTATAATTTACCTAAATGGACTATGACATCTCATCCAAGGTGGGTAAATACAACCTGATAATGGAACACACCATCATATACTAATAGAGTAATTTTATGACCATTATGTATTAAGGATTTATTAATGTCATCTAAAAGACCATCGATAATGGAATTATTATCTTACATATTAATGTTAATATAAAAACCCTAAGAAAATATTATTTATAAAGATACAACATATACTAATAAATTTTTTACGAGTTTCTAATTTAAATTTTTACTATATATATTTTATTAGACACAATGTTTTCATTATGAATCATCATAGTAATCACTTACTTGTTTAGTATTATTCTCTCCTTCATCAAAATTTTTATCATTATATTTATATTATTCAATCAAATTTTTATCTTCATTTTCATTAGACTATATTTTATTAGTTTCATTTATGATAACATAATAATTCTAAAAATTATTTTCATTTTATATTAGCTAAAAATTTAAAAATTAGTGTTGGTATTTCACTATGAAAGTGATGAATTTGATAAATCCTCTTAGAAAATTATACATGTGAATGTTCTATATAATTTTTTAGCTTCAACAAAATGTTAAATTCTTGTGATTTAATTTTTATATAAATATAAAAATTATTATACCAATTCTATTAGTACAATTTCTAAAATAATATACTTAATAAAATTGATTCACCAATATAAAGAGTTAGTTTAATGCAAGATATAGTTTAAATTTTATATCAACAGTTCAATCGCACATTAAAACCCATAAACCTCTATCAATTACAGAACAATTAAATTTTTAAATATTGCATAATTTTTTCCCTTGTAAGATAGGTCAAGTATTTTATAAATTTCCCCATAAAATTTATTGTGTGAAATTCCATTTAAATAATCACTATAATTAATTTATTAAATGTAATCTCCATATGAACACATGTAAAAAAATATTCTAAAATCATAACCATAACCCCAATTTGAAAAATTTATACAAGGAATCACGAAATCTATAAGGTTGAGAATAAATTCAATTTCTATATTTCAAGAATTTAATGTGAATTATTTATTATTATAAAAATAAATCAATTTAAAAATTATCACGATTAAGAAATATAACTTTTAAGTTTTTAAACTATAAAATAAATTTATATTATAGATGTTCCTAAATGGATCATGGAAAAATACTGGGTACATTAGAGCTAATTTCATTATTAGATAATATAGAAAAATAATTAAATATATATATATATAAAACTATACAAAAATATAATGTTTCTTAATGAAGTTAATTAAAATAACTCGCTATATATATGCCATTATTTCATTAGAATTGATCAGCACTTATGTATGTGATTATTATAGTTCATAACTATAATGTCTATGTTTATGTTCACATCAAAAAACCAAGCCCATACTGACTGGAAATACACAAATAATTTATTTTTTCAATTTAATCATAGGGAAATATATATTTATACTTTAATTAATGATGTGGTTAAAAAATAATAAGTGATAAAATTGATACCCACACCTGTATTTTGGTTTACAAAATTAACCATTGAACTAATGCTTTATTTCAAAATTTCTCCACAAAATTATATTGGAATGTCTCACAAGGATATATACAGTATTATTTTTCAGGTCATTAATATTTTTATTAACAAGAAAATAAAATATTAAATATTCAATAAAATCAAAATTGTCTTGGAAAATTATTCTACCCATTTTTCATAATGTTTCAATGATGTATTTTTAAAACATATTTGAAAATTAAAATATTGTTAATTTTTGAAATTCATTATAAAAATAAACATGATAATATGGTCATAACAGCCAAAAATATAGTAAGAGAAAAACCCATAAAATAAAAAAATATTATTTTTTTCATTAATACCTATGAAATTTGACTTTTTAATATAGTGATACAATCATTGTTCTTCTAATGTGTTAGATTAGAAAACTAATTATATGAAAAAAGTAAGTTAGAATCCCGATTACATAATAAAATAAAAAAACTTTTTAAAAAATAATATTTTTATTCTAGTTTTATTATTTTATATCATTTATGTTAAAATAATTCTTTAAATAAAATTTTTATTTCTTAAAACACCATTATGTTTCCCATTTATAGTAAAATCCTAAAATGATTAACATGAAACCTTATTCTTTCTGCATTATAATGTTTTATTATTTAGATATAGATGAATATGTGGTTTGAAGGTATTAATGAAAGAATATTCAAATTTATTTATTTATTAATGATAAAATGATTCAAAATAGTATTATAATTTAACATATATATATCAACAAACATAAAATTTTGAATTACAATTGTAAACAAAATCCACATGATTGATTCATATTGGATAAAATAATTACATTCAATATAGTATATCTATGTGGTTGTTGTCAATAAATAAAAATCTCACGGAAATGATAAAATATTAACAAAAAATATAGGAGGACCAAATAAATACAAAATCCCTACACCACAGAGAGGAACAACATAAGGAAAATAATGATAAAACTATGCTACTATGTATCCCTAAAACATATAAGGATCAAAAAATCCAAAACAACTACACCATTGAGACAAGGTAACTACAAGTATAGAGAGGCTTCATCACTAAACCCGACAATCAGAAAAAGTATTCTAATGGGGTATTTTATATTAAATTTCTGTATGTATTTTGGGAATCTCATATTACTGATCACAAAATGATTTGGTTCTTGTTAGTTCAAGATAAAAGTATATGATATGGCACTCTAAACCACCAATTAGATACATTAAATTATAAACCTCTAATTGGAGAGAAATATTTCAATAAGAACACTTATTGTGTGGTATGAGAGAAGAGAGCCAAATAACACGGTGGTGTTCTCCAAAACCCACCACAAAAAGTGTGAATTTATTTAGTGCACAATTTATCTTACCATATAAAAGTCAATGCAACACTATTATTAATTTTAGATTAAAAATATTTGTTACTTAATCCAGATAATTGTTTTTCAGAATACTATTCAAATTTCATATTTTTCAACCTTTAACATTTAGTGGAAATTTTTTTATTGATTTTTCTTTTATTATTTCTATAATTTTTATTTAATTATCATAAAAAAATTATTTAATATTATTGTTAAAATAAAATCATATATATAATCTAGTAGTTTGTAGTATAAGGTTTTTATTGTGAATGTTATTATGTTTTCATTAGGATTGTTTTATTAAGTTTCTTTTCCAATTTTATTTTTTTATATTTTATATTGTTATATTTTTATTTATTTACTTTTTTAATTTGATATATTATTTTTAGTAAAAAGAAATTTTTATGAATAAATAATAATTATTTATTAATTTATTGATAGTAATTAAATAGTACTTAGTGTTAGTTGTTTAATAATTATTAAATCACTATTTTGTTCATAATTTCAATTTAGTATTAAGGTTAACATTATGAAGTTGTAATTAATTCATAAATAATTATAATAATTTATAATTACAAAACAATTAGACTTTGAAATTTGATAATAAATATGGATTAATTAATTAATATTTTATTTCAAATATTAGTTGACAATTATTAGTTAGTATTAATACTTATTTATTAATTACTAATTAATTAAATAATATTAAAAATATAATATAATTAATTAATAAATATTATGGGGAATTTAATAATTATTTTTTATATTATAAATATTAATTTCAATTAGTAGTTAATAATTAAAATTTACTGTTCTCATTTATTAAATAATTACAAATTAATTAATAAATATGAATAATAAATTGTAAGTAACTAATAAGTAGTCTTATTTTGTAGTTTATAAATTATTATGGATTATATAACATTTAATATCCCTTGTTGGTAATAATTACTTGTTAGGTTTAATCATTATTAGTTAATTAAATTTTAGATAATAAATATAAATACTACTAATTATTAATTATTCCATAATAATAAACAATATTTATTATTAGAAAATTAATTAAAATATAAATATTTTACATTTAGTAACAATTAAATATTCAAAAATATTATATACTAATTAATAATAAAAATTATTAATCATCAATAACTATAAAATATTTTTAATATAACTCCTTTTTGTTATAACTATTGTAATTAAATATAATTTGGCTTAATTAGTAATTTCCTAATTTTATTATATTGAATAATTATTGATATCATATTAGTTTTTAATATTTAAAACTTATTCTTAAAATTTATTAATTAATTACTTACAAATTTAACTAATTAATGACACTCGGTGCATGAAAAACATGATTAGTTGATTGACACTCTCCACATATTGGATGATTTACATGCTCTTTATAAATTATAAACCACTAGAGAAAACCCAAGGGTAAATATAAAATTAGAAAAATCATCCTAAAAGCTTAGTAGAGAAAATGTATTTTTCCATGAAATGCCATACCTAAATTGATAATACATGTGGATGCAGGATCTTTCACTGATGCACCTAGGGGTTGAAAATATAAAAGTGGTGCACTGGGTATTAACCCAATCACCACATGGTGCATGAAAAGGAGTCCCAAAAGAACATCTGATATAACACTACTGCATGATATGCATTGGATAATCCACATGAATTTTATAAACCATAAAACATTAGATAAAATCAAATGCTATGTGAAATAATGAGATAAATATCCTAAAATTATTAAGACGTAATAAATATATGATTTTTCTAGAAATGAAATCATAGTATGGATAGTAATAGTGGATCCAAGATATTCTGTAGATGTACATAGGTGTTGTGACCCTAAAATGGGATTAATTAGTGTAAAATGAATCATCACACAATTGAAGGAAAATAAAACATTTACACCTAGGTTGAAACTCCTATGAGATATGATTTGGAAAATTCAAATGATCTGTAAGAATAATAATAATTTATTGATATTAAGATCATGAAACATTTTTTATTGAATTATTATGTCTAAAAAATTATAATATCATTTTTATAATTCCTATAATACCCTATTTTTATATGACTATTAAAATTAAAAAACAAATTTTAATTCTTAAATACAAAAGTGGTTGAATTTTGAGAATAGATTTGGAGTAGAATTTCAAGATTCAGAATCTTTTAATGTGATGTTTTTATATATAAAAATATTATTTTACGGTGAATGAAGTGTTCATGTATGTATTAGAAGAATTATTTTAATTTTCTTGAGTATAGAATCTCTTTTCCAAGGGAGCATGGTTTGAGGAACACCATTTAGGGGAAACAAATGGCACCCAAAAGCCAAGGAAATTTTTTTTAATATAGCACATTTTTATTTGGAATAATTATAGTGTCATTTGGAGGAAAATATTTGGATCTTGGAATAAACTAAATGGAATAGTTTGGGATTGGGAAATAGTGAACAATTTTTGCATGGTTTTACAAAAAGAATGTGTAATATTAATAAAGTGGTGGAATGATCAATGTATGGTTTGGAAAACTGTGTGGGATGACCCTCCGAGGTGTGTTTCTCTAAAAAAAGAGGGATTCATGGATCATGCGTGACTAGGAAAATTAACTGGACAAACTATCTATCCTATTATGAAAGGAGAAATTCACCACCCCTAGAATTTTTAATAAGAGGAATCCCCTATTTTCCCCTCTCTTTCCCTCACACGGGAGAAGTCACCTTCCCCTTTAATTCTTACTTTAACCCCCTTTAGGGGGATGGGGTTCGTTTTGGTGTGATTCATGAATATTTGAGGTAAGACCCTCCATATGTTGGTCATTTATGGTCTCATCACTCACTCAATTTTAATTTGGATATTTTCAACTTAGGTTTCCATTAAATATTACATAGAAGCATGGTGGAATCATTTATGTCACTAGAGGATCATTTTCCTTATGACATGGGAATTTTGAGATGGAATCTTCATGTTATCACTCAATGATTCAACAAGATCTTTCACCATTATGAATTTTATTATGTTTTCACGCTGAATTAGATTAAATTGATTTTTTATGGTTTCAATGGTCAATGATTTATCAGGGATTGGTGATGGGAGTTTCTAGAAGGCCTTTCATTGGTGGTGGGCATTTATTCTATTAGAAAATGGATACATTGTCAATTTTCATTGAATTTTCCTATTTTTTAATTCATTTTTTAACTAATTATAATTTATATATCTAATCGATTAAGACTCTTGTAATGAGTTTGTAGCTTTTTTGGTTTTTTGGACTACGAATGAGTATGGTGGTCTTTATTTGCTATTGTTTCTCCTTAGACATAATTAGAATTGTTTCTTTTGAAGGTAAGTAGTCTAGAATACCAAAATTTATGGTTTATTATTGGATCATATACAATGTTTTATATAATATCACCCTAATTAAATTGTCCTTATTTAGTAAAATAATTTATTTTAATATTATATGCCTTATTTATAGTGCAAAAAAGTGTCAATTCCTTGATATAACATGGTATTGGATGGTTTTACTCAGTCTCTAATTGATGAGGCCTTGACATGGAACATGCACAGCATAAGTCAATATACAATTGGATTTGTCAATGGGTTGGGAGAGAAAACCAACCTATTGAGATCTAGATGTCTAATAGGGGTCATGGGTTATCACCATGATTGATACATTTGTGAGAAAAACCTTGTTCCCAACAAGTTCATGTAACTTTGAGGATACTAAGGTCCATAATATTTCCCCAACATCAAATAGTAAGCAATAAATTTGATCAATAATAAGGACCCATGTGAGGGTAAAACTTCAATGTTGGAACCTAAGGGACCTCAGTGCGTGTCCAGAAACTGACCATCCTTAACATGGTACATATCTCATTGGTAGATATGGTAGTGGGTGTCTTCTTAGAACTCGTTATGAATGTGTATTTCTGAGGGGTAGAGTTATAGTGATGAGTTTGGGAATTCATATATCCCTTGACTTTTGGTTGTGTGTTCATGTTTTTGTTCAAGGTGAAATTAATGATTTCAATTTTTGCTTCATGTAACTCGACCTATGAGGTTGATACAATGAAGAAATCATATTGGATGCTCATATTTTATTCATTGGTCTAAGCCTTGGGACTTATGTGGTACTATTGTGAGATGTTTTGCAGAATGAGGTCATCATGGATGCATAGTCCAACTTGTGATCCACCTATTTAGTTATTTAGTGAATTATTAGGATTTTGGGATTTGAGTTCGAGTGTATAGGGGATTTCATGGATGCCTCAGCGACCTAGGATGCTTATAATGTCTAGATTCAACCATGTAGGATTTAGGGACTACTTATTTGTATTTATTATTTTTATGATGATATGCATAGCCTATCCCCAGGATCTAGATGCTTGAGACAAAGTGTTTACTTCTTCTTTATCAAGATTCCGATGATGCCTTGGTGTTTAGCATTTGGTATGGTGATTTGAGGGATATTTTTCATTTTTTTATTTCTTATAATAATAAAAATTACCCTTGAGCCTTTTATTATAATATATTTTTTGATAGATTCCCAATAATCCTGGGAATTGTATGTTGGTCCATTCATGTTATATTTTTGGCTATATGTGCATAAGGATTGGGATTCCTGGGTTGCAATGAGTTTTTGTATATATATGGTTGGAACGATATCCTAGAGTTATCATATTCATCTTGAAACTAAAAAAATAGGTATTATTGATCAATATCAAAATATTATTGAATGGTAACAACATTATTGGAATATGGGTTTATAGGATCAACACAATGTGATGAATGTTATTTTAGAATCAATTAGAAGTATGTATTATTGGGTAAAATTTATTTATTATTCATCAATTATTAATTTATATTTATCATTTAGTGAGAACATTCAATTAAATATAATTATTAGAACTAGATCTCATTGGTTGTTCGTTAATGAGTATTGAAATCACACCCTACTTGGCTCACCATTCAATAGGGGTACCCGAGAAACACTTATATGGTTATTGAAGGCATAGGATGGGCTGTGGTCTAGGATAACACAGATGATTATCATAGACCAAATAAATTTTGACGATTTGGTAGAGATGTGGATCAGTGTGTTTGTGGTTCTATAATATTTTATTAAATTTTTATAGGTAAAAAAATATAACTGGACCAATGGGAGATCAATAATTGTATAAAATTCATATTTAGGAAATTAATCCATTCCATTTATTATCTATCATGGTAATATTTATATCTTATGATTTTCTATTCATCATTATGGATAATATTTATTTATTTATTATTCCAAAATTCACTCTATTACAATGGATATAGTATCTGAATGTTACCAACTAAGACCCCTACTATTAGTCAGTAGCCTCTGACATTTGGGGTCGCACACTTAAGGTAATGTGTTTTATTGTACTAAGCCACTATTTGAGTGGCCTCCATATAGTATATCATAAAGTGGTATCAGACACCATATTTTATTCTTTTATCCATGTTTCAAGATATTATTGACTTGATATTTAGTAATAGGTCAAGGCTTGTGATAGAAACTAGATTCGTTCATCACAAATACATTTCTCTGTGAAATTCCATGTTACTATGGGTATGATATTGGTGCTCATGGAATTAATTATTATGTTTGATTTGAATTTTCACTTAGTGTGTTTCACATGACGATTGAATTTTTTTATATATGGTTTATGTTCTATCTCATTGTACATTGAAATGAGGCCATTGAATGGTTTATATATTATCCAATATTGGTAAGATGCATCACAAGCATCATGTCAGGAACATAGGATTCACATGGGATTTGCCTACTAGTATGATTTTTTGTAAGGGAAATTTATTCTAATATATTTCATGAAATAGAAACTACTGATTCAATGATTTTATATATAAGTATATGGTGTCATTCTACATAGCTACGATGATCTGTCTATATATTTTTTCATAATTGAAGGTCACTTTGATCTATCTAAATGTGCTCATTGATAGTGGACTTTATGTTTTCACAATACATGTAGTTACAAAATTATTTCATTTAGGTTTGAGTATTAAATGTTCTAATGAAAACAAATATAAAATATTCCCATATATCATGGAATGGTAGTATACATAACCAAACCAACAACTATATATCACTATGAACGAGCCATCTGGGGTGACATCGTTAGTTACGGATGGTGATATTGGATTCACTTGGGGGAAATCCTGTGTGGGGATTATGAATGAGAATTGATATCCATGTGGATGTATTTTTTGGAACATGGTGTTGGGTTATCTTGTGTGATAAACTTGAGTGAGTTTTTTGTCAAGTTGTTGTCCGGATTTTGAATGGAACCACATGAGGATTATGATGAGATTTGAATTGATACCTAACTATTTTAGTTTTCTTAGAGGCCTTGAGAATGTTACATTAAATTCATAAATTAGATAGTATGTGGCTGGTATTATTGAGGAAAACTGAAGAGTTTGGTTTTCCTAGGATATAATTTTTATTTAGCGATGTAAAACATGGGAAGGGGATTCAATGCATGATACTGATGCACATAATGTTTGGAATTTTATATGATGTGGGATTTTTGATTATTTAAATTTATTGGGGAAGTAACCTTAGGTGATAGTTCTCTGGACATTTTATTTATAGTGGTTTTATCATCGGTAAATTATTGATTTATTGGAATAGTGATGGGTGGTGGCTAATCATCAGGATGATTTGGTAACCCCTTATACTGAGGATGTATAACTGTGGTTCTATGATGATTTTGTTAAGTGACAGACCTTTATATTATACCATAACATATGTATTGTGACCAATTTTATAGAGTATTTCTAAGAGAGTACCTAGAATAATGATTTGACATTCCATGAAGTAAGGTCAAACCAATGTGGTGATGTAAGAATCATGGAATCACGAGTTGGGTGATAGATGGATGCTATATGAGTGTACAACCACTATATGTGATTATATGACAATGGTACATCTTCTTTTTCATAGTTCACATTTAACTTATAAATCAGTGAGTGACTTTCTATGAGATTTGGATTGATAGAGATGACTCAAGACACACTAGCATAGCATCTGAGGATGTAAGGAAATATGACTTCTACCTCTGTGGTAGAAGATATGTTTGTAGTGTATTGGGTGTGGTGGAAAAATTGATATAGTTTTTGGTTAAATAATGGTGATTCATAGGATGTAATGGTCATGGATTTGAGATATTGAAATGAATTTTCTTATGATGAAACCCGTCAAGGTGGAACATTGAGTGTAGTATATGGTGAGTCATATATTGGGGTGTGAACCATTGGAAATTTGGGGGGAACTAATTATGACTTGGGTGGTTGTCTCATTTACATGATAATAAAGGAACCCCTATAGTGGGCATTGTGATATTAGTCACAGGTCATACAATCCTCATATAAAAGGGGTGAGGGAGAGTGGGATTAGTTATTAGATTGTCATTTTGTAATTATGGTACATGTGTATGAATGGAAATGATGACTTCTAGATTCCTCAGTGAATTATAGGTGAATTTTTATATTCCTTATTAAGTTGTGTCCAACCATGGGGGTTGTGATAATGATGGTTTCGAGGTGACTTGAACATGGTCAGTTTAAGCGTGTGATGATTCTTGAAATGGGGAATGAATTCTATTTTAGTTGGTTGAGAACTCAAATATGCAATCAAACCAGAAGCTAGTTTAGACATCAGTGTGTCTAAATAGATTATCATGAGATACCCATAGATATAAAAAATCATAATCATGTTTTTATATCATTTTATTATCATGGATAAGTGTTTCTTAGAGATGTTGGGAAGAGGAGGACCGACCAGTATTTTACATGTGTTTGGAAATCATGTTTTTAAAATAATAATAGGCACGTAATGGAACATGATTTTGATAACAGGTCGTGATTTTTTCAATGGAATTTAAATTCATATAATTATTTTATATGGTATAAAACACAAACATATAATTGGTATCCCAATAAAAAACATTCTTATATGTGAGTAATGAAATAAGTGGTATTTATAGAAATTAAGAAACCTATTCCGATGGAATAGTAACCTAACATATTAGAATAGTTATATGGAAGTATGAATATTAATCTATCCAATAGAATAATATCCTCACATATGAATGTATTTTTAAAATTTAGGAATATCATTAATGAATATATGATATATTTATATCTTTAAATAATTAAATCAATGTTCTAAAAATTATAAATAAAGTTTTGGTATTTTTGTAAAACATAAATGTTTATTTAATATTTTATATTTAATGTAACGATTTAAATGAAATTTTGTTTTCATAAAATTTATTCATAAATAAATATTTTTATTTTTTCTTATTGTAATATAATTTAATAAGACCTTAATTAATGATTCACTGTGTCATAGAATCTGTTATAATATTAAAATCAGTATTTATTGAATAAATGATGTTTCTAATTAAAATTAAAATTTAAAAACATTATAAATTTATTTTTAAAAATGAGTGTCCATTTTTAGTTCTACATTCCAAAAAATGTTTATGGTGAATTTTTTTCGTTTTTCTAAAATTGTAGATTTTTTTGTTAAGAGTAAAATACGATAATTTATAAAACAAGCTAAATGGGAAAAAAAATTAGTGATTTTTGATATCTAGATCATGTAAGAACCATTATCATGAAATATACTTCTATATTAATTGTATTTATTCATGTTAATCAACACTGTTGTCAAAATTAATCCAATATAACAATCTAATGCAAAAAAAATAATATAACAAATACCTCGCTCCTCTCCTATAAAAACAACCCTCACCACATATTCTCATCACACCATATATGACACGAATACAGTATAAATTGTAGAGACCCGTATCCTGACGTACATGGACATTACATTACTTTTGCGGAATACTTAGTACATAACAAAAACACACACACAAGGATCGTAATAGTTTAGTGTCTTTGGAAACTCGGAAGATAATCTTCTAATCGTGGTGAAAGATCTTCAAAATCTCCCACAATGATCTTCCTTTTTTTTACCTAAAACCTTTCTTTATATCCTGGGGAAAAGAAAACATAAAAGGGTGAGCTCAAATGCTCAGCAAGGGCAAATAAAGGAAATAAAAATCATATCATATCTTTTTGAAAATCAAAACCTGCAAAAGAGATCATAATATCTTAACATGGAATAAATCATAGAAGTAAAAATGAGATCCCCATAATCATAACATAATACTTGAAACTTTGTGGCATGCACACATAATCATGGAAAATCATTTCTTGTTAGTCATGACTCATTGCCAAGACTATCTTAGTGGACAAAGTCCCTTTCTGAACCGAGTTCACTCCTCGTTTCAGTCCTGTATCACTGAACCGAAATAACCTTCCGTTCCAGCCATGTCTATCTCATGAGATATAAAATCTTTACCCAATGCATTGGAGGGAGATATAGGTCCCACCCATCTTATAATTAATCCTTTATTATGTGTGCCACATAATCATAAATCTTACATCATCACATAACCCATGTAATAAAAATGGGATTCTTAAACAACATGACATCATAAAACAATTCATATAAGATAAAGGAATTCATAAAAATAATTCCATCACAACATGATCAAATAAATTTAATAATAGGGATAAAAACAGAACCCTTTATTATCTTAGATGGAAAATAAATTTGATAAAACACTTGAACTCCATTCTTGAGGAAAATATCCTTTCTTCTTCAAAATCATTTTTTCCTTTCATAACATGTCATACAACTTCAAAATAAAAGAAGTTGATTAAAAATAAACTTGAAAACTTGTAAAGGAAGCTTCTTGGAAATAATGTTTTAAAAATCCATTCATGCCGTATAAGTTAAAAAAACATTCTTCGTACTTTTGTCGGAAAAGTCAAAAAGTACCTCGTACGAAAAACGACAAAAGATTCCTTTCATATCTTTTAAAAAAACTTACCGAAGGGTAAAATTGGATATAAAATATTGTAGAAGGAAGGAAATAATATTCGAATTGAGGGAACATGGATGTGGATGATAAAATACACCCCAGTAAATACTTACGAATAAACAATCTCAGATAAGAATGAGATTGTGATATTTCCCTTACCTTAGGTCCGACTTGATTTGTAAGTGTCCGAACCTCCTCTTCTTTGAAGCGCCTCTTTGAGACCTCCTCTTAGGGCACTAAAATTGGTCTTTGAGGAATACCAGAACCTCTAGGATGTTGCTAGGGAAGTGGAGAAGAGATTTTGGCAGGGGTTGGCCGAGCTTGAGTGCTCAAATTGGTGTGAGGATGAGGGGGAGGAGGTGTCCTTTTATAGGGGAGGAGAGGGGCACCTTAGGAATATCTCAAAATATTATTTTATATTAAAGTCAAAATCGGTTTATAATGGTTCCAAAGGGTCTTATTTCGAGTCTAAAGTGGGGATGGGTCGAAATCCTATCAACCAATAGAATTTAGACATGTTTAGGATGTTATTTTAACCTTATCAATTAGATTTAACTCTAAGTTAAATAATTTAACTTTTACCATGTCTTTTTGTTTTCTTTCACTATATGGTTAATACACTTACTATAACATGCCAAACGAACCCCAAATTGTTTATTATTAATATATATATCATTATATAAGTCATTTGGCCGAACCTTAGATTTTTAGGAATACAATAACAATTAATAATATAATATTTGATTTAAAAACTATTTTGTGTCAATTTTGACACTATTTGATATATGATTTTTGTGAATGTCATAACAGAATTAAATGTTCAAACCAAGTTGATTAAACCAACACTAATATATCATAGTAACCTATAAAATTAGTGGAATTCATAAAAAATCTCAAATTACATTTATTTTGGTGTTTATAACATCAATTATGTCAATATTTCATTAATAAGATAATTACTGCAACATCGTTGTGTCATAAATAAATTAAATTATTTGATGTCTAAAAATTACAAATAAAATACCATCATGTAGGAAATCTTTTTAGCTTTGTAATGAATATTTACAATCTAATTTATCTAATGTATAACCCCATATTAAAAATGATTTACTTATTAAACATTGATTTTAACTATTTTAACCCTTCTTTAAATAAATTAATAATAAATGTCCTAATCTAATCCAAGTGGGCCTAAATGGTCATTTTTTTATTCCTAAGTTTTTTTTTGGTCGAATTACACTTATCCAATAGAATTAGGACATGTGTTAGGGTAATAGTAATATCATATTTACCCTTAGTTACCCTATTTACTATTAACCGCGGTAAAAAAAGTAAAAAGTTACTATTCACCAAAAAATTATTTTCATCTCATTGAACCACATTTTAGTCCTTAATATTAACCGTGTCTCTCGGATTTTCGAAATTCCATTCACAGAAGCGGTAAAATTAAGTTTTATGCAAAATTCAGTTTTTTTAACTACCACTTAGTAGTTTCACTATTCCTTAAAAATTGATGTTTTTCAGAACAATGCCAAAATTTCATCCTCTGCTATATTTCATATTCCGAATTCAAAAATGAAATCTATTTTACCAAATTCATAACATAGAAGTTGCATTAATTAATTTTATAATTAAATCCCGCTGTTAAAATAAATAGCGTGTTTTTAGGAAACAATATATATCAAAAGATTGACATTTGATTATGTCTGGTTTAAATGTGAAATTACAACCAATGACCAACATTGTATTAAATTGTAAAAATATATTCTAAATATACTTTAAAACCACTCAAATTAATAATTTATCACTATTAATTATTTCGATTAAAAAAGTTGTTTTTAATTATAATTTAGTAATTTTCACTATTCATCAGAATATGAAAGTTATCTGAAAAGTACCAAAATTTCACCTTAGGCTAAATTCGATACTCCGAATCTAAGAATGAAGTTCATTTTGAAAAATAAGATTTACAGAATTTTAAAAATTGGTTATTACTATTCATAACGGCTAGTTTTAATAATATTTTAATAGGACATCGTTGTTTAGTGAAACTCGGTATTGCGTATTACACACGCTATCGAGGAAGGTCGCGATTGCGTGTAATGCAAGGCAAGACAAGGATGCGTGTTGTGCAAGCTCCTTTTGGTGTTGCGTACAACACAAGACATTAATAAAATTAAAAAAAATATTTTTTATAAAATCTTGGGCTGTTACATTCTACCCCCCTTAAAATGAATTTCGCCCTCGAAATTCGTCGGGGTTATAAATGGTTTACTATTCGAAAGTTTCTTTAGTAGAAACCCACATCGTAAAAAGGAATATCAAAACCAATCTTTAAAAACAAAAGTATGAAACGTAACGGTTACCCAAATAAACTAATCATTGGGTTTCCACATAGGTGAAAATATGGATATGGAAGAGAAATCTAACCATCATGTTCTGATGGAGAGTGGTAGAGAACATGGCTATGGAAAAGCCAGTAATCACAAATCCATAGATTTGTGATGATATAAGGTACCATCTGATTCATCAGGTATAAGATCACTAGGACAACATTTTTGGTTTTCAAGATCATTTCCCCTAAAGTTGAAAATTTGAATTTTAATAAATACTTACTTTATTTTGGTACAATCTCACTGTTGTTCGTGCCTTGAACAATTTCCACTTCATCTCTTAAATAAATGAAGTTGAATTTGTTATTCGTGAAGTGTTAGCAGATCATGTGATAGAATGACGGGTCATTCCATCTGTCTCAAACAAAAGGATAGCAAAAATTATATGCATAAATCGATCTATAGTGAGATTAATCATATATGGTTCCTAAAATGGACTTATACATCATATATCATACTGCTTAATATAATAAAACTAGTTTCTACTAAACAGGGACTTCCTGTAGGCCAGTGGTAGGCGATAAAGGCCAGTCGCACTTCGGTTGTGGGTTCGATTCCCACAGCCTTGTCCGAAGCGATGGGCTGTCGCCCGTCCTGCAGGTTGTCCTTTTTCCAAAACTATATTACTATAACATCCCATCAATAATATCGAAAAAAAAAATTCCTATCCTTAAACAATACTAACATACGTCCAACACAATCCATTCCAATCTTTAGGCTTATCCATAATACTGCAGTCCACTCTCATAACATAGTGAAAACAATTACCAGAGATTTAATATCATCGTTGATCCCCATATATCATAAGATATGTTTTGTTGGTCACATTCCAAACATTCAAAGTCCTTAATCATGTATACTCTTGAATAACCATTGAACCTTAGTGAAAACTTGAATGCAGTTAAAAGTTAACACTTTTCACATACCGAAATCCTCAAAATTCTATATACTCAATCCATGATATCACTTAGTCCTTATATCAATCATGAGCTCATGAATACTATCAAACATTTAATTTTCTCCTTATCCCTTCATTATGCGCATATCATCTACATTCCAAAAATATATGAATAACCTTTCATGGATACTGGTAACATTAATCATACACTTTCAAAACACAAGGAAAGACAACAGTGCAACAATCCATAGATGTCTCTTTATTCCAAAATTACACATGATAAACATGTAATCATTCCACTACATTCTCAAACCATTGACCGAGCTTCAAAAATTCTTTCAACTCACATATCATTTGTAGTCTCTTCATCATCATCCACATAAATACTACCCATATGACCATACTGATTCTCTTCATGAGTCTTTCCCTTAGGGCATTTGTTTGCATAATGCCCATACATTCCACATTTAAAACACTTAACCATTTTTGATGTCGTAGCAATACCATTATCCTCATCCATGGTGTTAATCGACCCTTTTCCTTTGCACTTACTTGCTTTGTGTCCTTCGTTTCCACACCCAAAGCATCTTCCAGTTCCCTTGAAACATTCTCCTTGATGCCTCTTCCCACATGATTTACATAGGGGAAATTGAACTTTCTTTCCTCTATGATCATCATGGAACTCCATCTTTCTCTTATTAGTCGAGTCAGGAAACTTACCAAATTTTACTTTATTGATCATATTGTGAGATTGCTGATTCGGCATAATAATGATGTTTGGACTTCCAAATCCCATTTCATTTGGTTTCTCATGAAGAATATCATTCCATTGTCCAGCATATCCTCCATTATCGTGAATCACCTTGTTTCCATCCATTTTCTAAAACCCAAAAAGAATAGTGTGAGATGCAAAAATCATAATAAAGGGGGAATAACTTCATTATCTAACATCTTAGGTTAAATTCTAAGATCGTTACTTTTGTTCTAGGACTATATCCTATACGTATACTTATCCTTAGGGACATCCCTAGACATACCTTAGAAATATCTCTAGGGATCTCACTAACGTTTTCGCATCCTAGTTTCCAAAGGTTGACTAAACCTTTCCTCTGATACCAACTGTAGAGACCCGTATCCTGACGTACATGGACATTACATTACTTTTGCGGAATACTTAGTACATAACAAAAACACACACACAAGGATCGTAATATTTTAGTGTCTTTGGAAACTCGGAAGATAATCTTCTAATCGTGGTGAAAGATCTTCAAAATCTCCCACAAAGATCTTCCTTTTTTTTACCTAAAACCTTTCTTTATATCCTGGGGAAAAGAAAACATAAAAGGGTGAGCTCAAATGCTCAGCAAGGGCAAATAAAGGAAATAAAAATCATATCATATCTTTTTGAAAATCAAAACCTGCAAAAGAGATCATAATATCTTAACATGGAATAAATCATAGAAGTAAAAATGAGATCCCCATAATCATAACATAAAACTTGAAACTTTGTGGCATGCACACATAATCATGGAAAATCATTTCTTGTTAGTCATGACTCATTGCCAAGACTATCTTAGTGGACAAAGTCCCTTTCTGAACCGAGTTCACTCCTCGTTTCAGTCCTGTATCACTGAACCGAAATAACCTTCCGTTCCAGCCATGTCTATCTCATGAGATATAAAATCTTTACCCAATTCATTGGAGGGAGATATAGGTCCCACCCATCTTATAATTAATCCTTTATTATGTGTGCCACATAATCATAAATCTTACATCATCACATAACCCATGTAATAAAAATGGGATTCTTAAACAACATGACATCATAAAACAATTCATATAAGATAAAGGAATTCATAAAAATAATTCCATCACAACATGATCAAATAAATTTAATAATAGGGATAAAAACAGAACCCTTTATTATCTTAGATGGAAAATAAATTTGATAAAACACTTGAACTCCATTCTTGAGGAAAATATCCTTTCTTCTTCAAAATCATTTTTTCCTTTCATAACATGTCATACAACTTCAAAATAAAAGAAGTTGATTAAAAATAAACTTGAAAACTTGTAAAGGAAGCTTCTTGGAAATAATGTTTTAAAAATCCATTCATGCCGTATAAGTTAAAAAAAACATTCTTCGTACTTTTGTCGGAAAAGTCAAAAAGTACCTCGTACGAAAAACGACAAAAGATTCCTTTCATATCTTTTAAAAAAACTTACCGAAGGGTAAAATTGGATATAAAATATTGTAGAAGGAAGGAAATAATATTCGAATTGAGGGAACATGGATGTGGATGATAAAATACACCCCAGTAAATACTTACGAATAAACAATCTCGGATAAGAATGATATTGTGATATTTCCCTTACCTTAGGTCCGACTTGCTTTGTAAGTGTCCGAACCTCCTCTTCTTTGAAGCGCCTCTTTGAGACCTCCTCTTAGGGCACTAAAATTGGTCTTTGAGGAAGACCAGAACCTCTAGGATGTTGCTAGGGAAGTGGAGAAGAGATTTTGGCAGGGGTTGGCCGAGCTTGAGTGCTCAAATTGGTGTGAGGAGGAGGGGGAGGAGGTGTCCTTTTATAGGGGAGGAGAGGGGCACCTTAGGAATATCTCAAAATATTATTTTATATTAAAGTCAAAATCGGTTTATAATGGTTCCAAAGGGTCTTATTTCGAGTCTAAAGTGGGGATGGGTCGAAATCCTATCAACCAATAGAATTTAGACATGTTTATGATGTTATTTTAAACTTATCAATTAGATTTAACTCTAAGTTAAATAATTTAACTTTTTCCATGTCTTTTTGTTTTCTTTCACTATATGGTTAATACACTTACTATAACATGCCAAACGAACCACAAATTGTTTATTATTAATATATATATCATTATCTAAGTCATTTGGCCGAACCTTAGATTTTTAGGAATACAATAACAATTAATAATATAATATTTGATTTAAAAACTATTTTGTGTCAATTTTGACACTATTTGATATATGATTTTTGTGAATGTCATAACAGAATTAAATGTTCAAACCAAGTTGATTAAACCAACACTAATATATCATAGTAACCTATAAAATTAGTGGAATTCATAAAAAATCTCAAATTACATTTATTTTGGTGTTTATAACATCAATTATGTCAATATTTCATTAATAAGATAATTACTGCATCATCGTTGTGTCATAAATAAATTAAATTATTTGATGTCTAAAAATTACAAATAAAATACCATCATGTAGGAAATCTTTTTAGCTTTGTAATGAATATTTACAATCTAATTTATCTAATGTATAACCCCATATTAAAAATGATTTACTTATTAAACATTGATTTTAACTATTTTAACCCTTCTTTAAATAAATTAATAATAAATGTCCTAATCTAATCCAAGTGGGCCTAAATGGTCATTTTTTTATTCCTAAGATTGTTTTTGGTCGAATTACACTTATCCAATAGAATTAGGACATGTGTTAGGGTAATAGTAATATCATATTTACCCTTAGTTACCCTATTTACTATTAACCAGGGTAAAAAAAGTAAAAAGTTACTATTCACCAAAAAATTATTTTCATCTCATTGAACCACATTTTAGTCCTTGATATTAACCGTGTCTCTCGGATTTTCGAAATTCCATTCACAGAAGCGGTAAAATTAAGTTTTATGCAAAATTCAGTTTTTTTAACTACCACTTAGTAGTTTCACTATTCCTTAAAAATTGATGTTTTTCAGAACAATGCCAAAATTTCATCCTCTGCTATATTTCATATTCCGAATTCAAAAATGAAATCTATTTTACCAAATTCATAACATAGAAGTTGCATTAATTAATTTTATAATTAAATCCCGCTGTTAAAATAAATAGCGTGTTTTTAGGAAACAAAATATATCAAAAGATTGACACTTGATTATGTCTGGTTTAAATGTGAAATTACAACCAATGACCAACATTGTATTAAATTGTAAAAATATATTCTAAATATACTTTAAAACCACTCAAATTAATAATTTATCACTATTAATTATTTCGATTAAAAAAGTTGTTTTTAATTATAATTTAGTAATTTTCACTATTCATCAGAATATGAAAGTTATCTGAAAAGTACCAAAATTTCACCTTAGGCTAAATTCGATACTCCGAATCCAAGAATGAAGTTCATTTTGAAAAATAAGATTTACAGAATTTTAAAAATTGGTTATTACTATTCATAACGGCTAGTTTTAATAATATTTTAATAGGACATCGTTGTTTAGTGAAACTCGGTATTGCGTATTACACACGCTATCGAGGAAGGTCGCGATTGCGTGTAATGCAAGGCAAGACAAGGATGCGTGTTGTGCAAGCTCCTTTTGGTGTTGCGTACAACACAAGACATTAATAAAATTAAAAAGAATATTTTTTATAAAATCTTGGGCTGTTACATAAATTCTTCCCAATTATCTTACCAAGACTCTTCCACACATACAAGATCTTTTTTTCTCAAAAAAAATACCAATCCCAAGTTCTTTAAGAGGGTTCTCAAGAAGAATGAATTCATGTGGTAAAATCCTATTTCGTTCTCTGTTAATTATTTTTTTTATTCTACAATAACCTAACCTATATAAAAGTGGAATAAAAAATACATTACTTTATATATACATGAAATTTATATACTTAATTCAATATCCAACATCAAACCACTTCTCGTGTCCCTTTTATTATATAAATGAAAACATCATTCCTGATGTGTCAATTCACAGCCTTTGTGGACAATGAGTTTTCAGTTTCCATTACCACCATAAATGATGGATATAAAACCATTATCACAGTTAATTAGTATTTTATTATACATATTGAAATATATATAATAATTTTTGAGCCAATATATAATCATGATATTTAATAAAATTATATAAGTTTGTGATGGTCGTAAAACCCGCCAAAATAAATTAAATAATTTGCGTTAACATTTTATCTAATGAATCATCCTCATAACATATAAACAAATGATATTTAAGACCATTTAAACATCTATAATTTCATTGGTAGTATATAATTTCAATTATGGATAATTATTATCATTTAACATGAATTTCCTTGCTAGTATAAAAGTGAACCGATCATGAATAGCATGAAAATAAACACTTCAGGAATTAAGGAATTGAACACTATAACTCATATAAATATATAAAAATGAACTTAATAAAATTATAATGAATAAAATAAATTTTTAATTGGTTATTTATTTTGTAATTAATTAATATAATTTTATTTTATATGATATTAATGTGATGAATGCATTCAAACATACAGTATGTGTATTTTCAAATCCATCCCCTTTTCATGGGGTAATTCTTCATTCACAGATTATTTCAGTTTGGATATTATATTAATATTCCTAAAATATAATTTCATAGTTCATACTTTTTATTTTCTAGGATATACATGTTTTTAATATTATTTTATGACAAATATGAATATAATCCAAAAATAATTATTCTTTCTATAACACATTTTGACTCATTTTGAGTCGTTTCTTCTTCACTAAAGAATAATGAATCTTATAAAAAATATGTTTTTACCTTTTCAATAAAAAATAATGACATTATTCATGGATAGTTACATACTTATGAAACCGACTCTTTTATATAGCTTACTTTATTAATTTGAATGATATATTCTCTATGTGGGATGCCTGATTGTGTAAATCTTATGATGTGATAGCTGCGCCTTGAATTTCATAGTGCTCCAATGAATTTAATTATATGATGTAACTTACAATATAATGTGTAATATGTTTGAACATTATTATATATTTATTCCCAATGAGGATGTTATGATTATACACATATGTTATGCACCGTCATGATGTTGGTTTTATACACAACTATGTGTGGTATTTGATGACTAAGACATGATGTTTCTTTTTTATGTATTGCCACATTACCTACATTTATCTAAATATTATTCCTGTGAACATGATGATGATTATATTTGGGTGTTATGATGATGATTATTATGTTATCCCATATTATATTGATTTTTTCCCTTATGTATCCACATACTAGGATTTTATCTCACCCCGTTCATTTATGTATATCTTTTTGTGACTACATGTACTAAAGAAAATGAGATATTCATAAAGATATTGAAAATTATTTTTAAAAAATATGTTTTGGTTTATTATGAATTTGTTATGTATGTTCTTAATTTTCAAAATATACTATAACATTGGATCTTGTTTTTATAATGATTTGTTTTGTCTATCTTAAAAAATATGTAATAGTTATGTTAGAAAAATAAGGGTTACTATAGTTGGTATCATAGAATGTTTTAGTTAATCTGGGAGTTAGCATCAGTGAACATTAGTAAAAATCCTTAGTATGAGATGTTGTATATGTAAGAATCCAAGAATACTAGTTTTTGAAAAAATTTAAACAAAATGATCCCAGAATATCTTCCTTTAGTGTTAATTTCATTGATTAATGTATTATTTATTAAGGACATGTATACTTATGTTTCATTCAAACATTTTTAATTTTAGAAAATTTTGGGAACTAGGAGAAATCATTCCAACAAAAAAATGCAAGGGATAATGTAGAAATTCACTGAATGACATCCCCAATCCTTTGAGAGGGGAGTTAAATATTTTATGGAAAATCTTACCTAGCTATCTCTCAGGCTATGAATAAAAAATTTCATAATGTGAACATCATCCTTTACCTTAGAGGGAGAAATTGGATATAGAATATTCTATATGGAAATGAACAAAAAAAATTATTGGCTCTTTGAATCCAATTGTAGTAGAATAGTGGGTTAACTCAATGGATAATATCGTTTATGAGCTCCACTTTTCTGAGATGGATAAGGCAACTCTAACCATCTATCATTTAAATTGAGAGGATGATCAATAATGGGAATTGATTAAGAATAAATAAATTATGGAAAAAATTGAAGAGATGGATTGGGAATACATTATGAAAATATTTCTCTCAGTCCCCAAGATTTCATAATACGTTATCTATTTTTAGTAATTGAATAACTTTTTCTACACACAACAACGAGTTCGAAGGAACCACGATTTACCACACTAGATATTAAAGAAAAAATTATGAATGTTATTAAATATATTTTTAAATTTATATACTTTATATAATATTAACAACCATAATATGTGTTTCATAGACATAATATAAGAACAAATTCATTTTTTCATATAAAATATATATTTTTAAAAAAATGTGATTTTACCACCTTTTAATGGAGAACCCTTTTTATGTCCAATATTTGACACTTTTATATATTATATTTGACAAAATATACATATTATTTAAAAGTGGGTCATAAAAATTTAGTTTGGATATGTTTTTGGTACTTTTTTGATAACATTTATATTTTGATGAATAATGAAAAAACAAATTAATTGAAAATAGATTTTTTAATTGAAATAATTTATAGTGTTAAATTATTAATTTCATGGATTTTAAAGTATATTTAATTATATTTTTACCATTTAATGTAATTTATGTCATTTTAAGTAATTTTACATTTAAACTGGACATAAACACAAGTAAATCTTTTGATAGTTTTTTTTCTTAAAAACCAGTTTTCTTATTTTAACAACGAGAATTAATATTAAATTAATTCATAAAAATTTTATGTTATGAATTTTTTAAAATATAAATAATTTTTAAATTTTTAATATCAAAATTATCTTTTGGTGAATTTTGGTAATTTTTCTAAAAACTTTCAATTTTGGATGATTAGTTAAAACACCGCATTGTAGATAAAAAATGACTTTTTCATTTAAATATTTATATTTTTATTTAAATATTTTTAATGTAAAAATAGATACATAATACCAATATTAGTCCAATTTAATTCATTGGGGTCATTTCATAAAAAGATTAGATATATAAAATTTTATTAATCTTTTAACGCTTTTTACCCACCTTCTAGGCACATTTGAAAATTTTCATAAGACATAATTTTACAGCATCTGTGAATTCAATTTAAAAACTCCTAGAGACATAGTTTAAATTAGTAAGTAAATGTGGTTAAATAGGAAGAAAATATTTTTTGCTGAATAGTAGATTTTGTATTTTATTTACCATGGTTAAAAGTAAACAAGGTAATTAATGGTAAAAATGATATTATAATTACCCTAATACATGTCCTAGTTATATTGGATAAGTGTTTTTCAACCATAATAAACCTTAGGAATAAAATATGATCCTCTTGGATCCACATAGATTATGTTAGAAAATCTATTATAATTTTTGTTAAATAAGAGTTAAAAGAGATAAATTCAAGTTTCCATAACTAAAACATAGTTAATATTGGTTTATGAAAAAGATAAATTTAACTATAAATATTAATTTGAAATATAAAATGATATACTAAATCATGGTATTTTATTTATAATTTTTATACATTTTATAATTAAATTTATTGATGACACAATGATGATTCATTAATTACGTTATTAATGAAATATTAAAATAATTGATATTATAAATATCAAAATAAATATAAATTGAGACCTTGGATTTATTCCATGAAAATTCTTGGTTAATATTTCATGATAGGGTTGATTAAATAAATTTTATCTATATGTGAATGTTGTTATGACTTTCACATAAACCAAATGTTAAATAGTTTCAAAATTGACATAAATGAGTTTTTAAAACAAATACTATATTATTAAATGATGTAATAATCCTAAAAATCTAATGTTTATCCAAATGACTTATATAATGATATATATGTCATTACTAAACCATATTAGGTTATCTTTTGTTTTTATACTATGTTTATTAACCATTTATTATAATAATATTAGAATACGTGGTAAAAGTTAAACTATTTAACTGAAAGTTAAATCTAAAAGATAATGTTAATATTGTAACCTAAAACTATCTATAACCTATTTGATCAGAGTTTTTAGACCCATCACAACCTTATCCTCAAAATAAATCCTTTGTGATCCATTATAAAGCAAAAATTATTGTACAGTAAATTAATATTTTAAGCTTTTCCTAAAGTGACCCTCACCTATCTTATAAAATGATACTTCCCCTTCTCTCAAAATGACACCTACAAATCTATATTCCTTATCCAAAACATGATAAAATATCATCCCAATTATACTCAACTTAATCTAGAGGCCTTAATTTGATTATAAAACCAATCTATGGATCCCTTTTGATCAAATCAAAAGGAAGCACCCCAAGAAGAGGTAATAATTTCATCACCCCTTTCAACGTTCTTTTCTTCTTCCGCATCTTCTTGCTTTGTTGTTCCATAGCCAAAATAATAACTCTAGTACCTTATACATACTCTGAAGTTATTATAAATATGGTACAACCATATTCATTATTCGATCCATTCTATGAATAAAAAAGTCACCATACGTACGTACGTATGGCTTACCTACTCAACATCAAGGTGTAGTATGTTTTTCAACACTTCATTATTTGGATGGGTATAATAATTAGTATAATTAATATTGATAATAAATATAATATGTTAATGATTCTGTATATATGATACACTATCATTACCCTTTCACTGGGGCTCGTGTCGTGACTATCCCAAGCCCACCTTCAATAGGCCAGGGGCTGGCGACTAGCACCGAAAGTTGTATTCCCTCAAATGAGAAGGTATTGCCTTTAAACCCGTACAAACACATGGTCTAAGAACACATCAAGAGGAATCTATGAAGTAAATGGAAATAGAAAATAGGTGCTGAATGTAATGGGGGTTGGAATACAAACCCAACTGAAAGCACGGGTATGACTGAAAAGTATAAATACAACTGAACGTAACAATACAACTAGAAAAGGAAAAAATAGATATTGAGTCATCCGCTGAGGATCCTACCTAAAGGATAAGTACAGATCGCCTCCTCAGAATTCCATGTATTCCTATCTCCTCCTCGTACCGCCTAGTCTTGGCTCCCTCAAGCCTCAGCCCAGCTACATGTCATTTGCACAAGACACAACAAGGTGTGGGCACTGCCCGTGCAGGGGTGAGTATAAAGATACTCAATAGGGACCCTGAGACCACCCGAGATTCTCTCATAATTTCACAAGGAAACCCACAATTCATGACATAAATCATGAATCACAAATAAATAGACATAGCTCAATTAGAGTCTCTGCTCAAACTAGGTATACAACTCAGAAAAACAAGATTGTGATGCTAACCCACACAGGATGGCTATAAATGATGATTGCCTGCCACATATTCTCTAGGCATAGGAACAAGTAACTTTCATGATCAAAACGCCAAACACCTCTACTACTGGAGAAATCCTCCTCTATCAAGTATAGTGGGTCTGTCGTGTCACACAGAGGCACTTCTCACTAACCATGAAATGATATGGTACTCATCCCCATCGCGTATTGTGGGTCTTCCAGGTCACACAGAGTCGCTCCCCTACCGTGGCAGGCTGAGTTACTCTTTCCCACCATATACCGTGGCTTCTCCCCAATGTGGCCTGCGAAGGTACTCCTCCCCATTGTGTACTATGGGCCGTCGAGTCACTCTAAGTGGAACATATCACCAGTCGTCAAGTCTCAGTCAGTCATAGGGTTTTGTACGTAGTGTTCTTGGAAAACCACACCCCAAGAAATAAAACGTATATCAACCATCACATAGTCTCAAAATAAGTATCGCGTCAATCGAACGCTCGGTCTATAAGTTATTGGCATTTCAGTATCGAGGGACCATTTGGATTTGTGTGGGATCCAATATGGTTGTACTCCATGTTTATTCAAAACTCTCAGGGAGTAGGTAAAAAGAAACATCTCACTTCAAGGATCCCAAAGTCACAGACGGTTTTTCAAGCAAACATCTGGTTCTCAAGATAATGCCCTTTATGTGTTTCTGGGTCTTGTTGGGCCCAGGTCCGGGTCTGGTCCGACCTGGCCAATCCAGGTCTGGGTTGGGCCGTAGCGGACGCGCATCGGTCTGTAAAAAGGGGCATCCCACATGGTTGGCCTAGGTCGTATACGGCGGGGCCCGTGGCAGGGCGGCTTGTCCTGCCGGGAGGCAGCCCGGTAGGCAGGGGACCAACAAGAGGACAGTCCGGCCGTGAATGGTGCGACTCGTGGTGCTTCCTCCAGGCATTTTTAGGGATCCTCTCCCCCAAGATCTCGAACGGAAAAAGGCTATTCTACCTTTGAAGCGGCGGTGCCATGTGGGCACCGCTCGATCACCGCAAAACCCTTCGTATGCGCAGGATCTTCCTTCTCTTCCGCGGTCTGCAGCTCTTCGGTGGTGAGCAACAGTGTGCCACCTTTCCCTTCTGCAGCCGGCTGATGATCCAGCCTCCTTCTATGACTATCGAGGCTGACGAACTGTGGCCTATTTTCACATTGGTTGTGTGTGGTGGCACACCACACCTCCTCTACTGCCAGCTGGTGCCATATGCTCTGATGACGACCACATCTTGGTGTCGTAGACTCCTCTTACAGTGTGCATCGACACACTACCCCCCACATAGCTGGTCAGTGTCGTCACACTTTTGGTCTCCCGTGGAGGAACAAGGATGTTATAATTATAACAAAGGGTTTGGACCAGTTAGTAGGCCAGCGCCCTCCATGATAGCTCATAACATCAGGGGGTTAAGGGTTTAATAAAAAATTGAAATAAACAATAAGATAAACCCCACAAGATTCCCCTTAACAACCTCCTGTAATGAAAAAATAATTGCGGGTCAACCAGTTAGTCGGTTTACCCTTGTATTAATTTTATTCAATAATGGGGAAGAGGAAATCATTTGAGAATCAAAAACAAATAAACCCCCCTACCTCAAATCATCTGAGAAATGTCTGCACTGGATGGTGGGTTGGTGTTTTTCTTTCTCTCAATTGGTTCCCGATGATGCCACTCATATGTCGCCCTTCGGTTCATGGTTCGGCATCATTTATCACCTCCTGCTAGGTCAGCTTTATCATCTAAGGGTTTAGCGTCACGATGCTCTTTCAACACTTCATTTCTTAGCGAAGCTGTTATGGTATCTTCCCCCAAGATCCATATATATATAAGAGGGATAGGGTACGTAACGACGTTGGAGTTTAATGAGGCTCATTAATTAAGAAGATTCCTAATTCCCCAATGATGTTGTTACTTAGGGTTGGCAGGTCAAGCCATTTATTGGCTTGGCACATCGCTGGCCCCACCCCCTTTACTTTTCTGTTGGAGGATATGAAATAAAATAACAAAATTATTTTTTTCATTTCTTTTAAAAAATCTGCAAAACATAAATTTTTCTCTAGACAAACAGCGGTCAAAGTAATGCCTCCCTTAATCGAATCTCGGCACTACAGATTCAACGGCGCCCTATTATTTTTAATCTAAGTAACGGTTTAAAAGATACAAAACACCACTCATGTGTTTACTAAATATACATGAAAAAATGTTAAAAAATTCATTTTTCACACTCTGGGCCTCATAATCGTGCGCAGTCAATTTTTACAAACTCATAATAATTCTATATAATTAAAAAAATTACATGGAAATATTCTGGTCTTCACATTCTCCCCACCTTAGGGTTTTTCAGCCTCGAAATCCACACCATAGACAAAGGAAACAACTGGGGGTATTGAGCATGAATCCGAGCATCCCATTCCCATTTTCTCCCCTGGAGGTTCTCGTGCTACCATCGAATGCGCACCAGAGGTATCGACCACCCACAAAGGACCCTCTCCTTTTGATCCTCAATCTCCAATAGAACCTTTGTAAATGTCACCCCATCATCTAAGTCCAGCACACCATGGTGGATGATGTGAGATGGGTCGTGCATGTCATTACTCAGCTGGGATACATGGAAGACTTCGTGCATCTTCTCCAACTATAGTGGAAGTGCCTAGTGATAACCCACCTCACCTATCCTATGATGTATCATAAATGGATCGAGAAACCTCAGTGATAACCTTCCGCCTCAGACAAATCTCCATAGTCCCCATCGAGGAGATACTCGTAAGAAAACATTGTCCCCCTCCTGGAACTCCAAAGGTCTCCATCTTCAATCAATATAAATATTATATCTACTCTATGTAGTATTCATACACTCCTCGATGGTCTACACATTCTTAGTGGTAGCTCGTAGAAACGTTGGACCCATAAGTGATGACTCTCCTAGGACTGACCATCATAGAGGTGATCTGCAAGGTCAACCGTACAAGGCCTCGAATGGTTCCATACCAATGGTAGAGTGATAACTGTTGTTGTGTAACAACCCGTGATTTTATGAGAATTATTCTTTTTAATTTCTTTGATGTCTTTTGTTATACGCTGCACCAATATTATCTTCCTCTATACGCAACACCGTATTAGCTTGCAATATATGCAACACTATTATTGGCTCATGTTACACACAATTTCAACTTCATTTTTTGGATATTATTTTACGCAACATTAAGTTTTGATTTTGTTTAATGTATAAATGAAATAAGTTATGATTATCTTATACGCAACATTGAGTGTATATATATATATATTCAATGTATAAATAAAATATGTTTGGATTCTATTATATGCAACAACAAAGGAGTCTTTCACTACACGCAACCCTAACTTGGCTTACATTATACGCAATCGTGACCTTCCTCGATAGTGTGTGTAGTACGCAATAACGTGTTTAACTAAACAGGATATTATTATAATATTATTATGAACTAGCCGTTATGAATAGTAATATCCACTTTTTGAAATTTTATAAATTTCAAAATTCAAAATGGACTTCATTTTTGGATTTGGAATATCGAAATTAGCCTAGGGTGAAATTTTGGTATTTTTCTGAAAACTTTAAAGTTTTGATGAGTAGTGAAAACACAAGGTTCCTATTAAAAACCCGACTTTTTATTTAAATAATTATTTATTTTATTTAACTTTATTTTAGGTAAAACTTGATACATAATACCAATATAAGTTCAATGTAATTCATTGGATTCATTTTATAATAATTTTTGATATATAAAAATTTTATTGAACTTTTCACAGTCTTTTACCCACCTCCTAGGAGAATTTGCAAATATACATAAAACATAATTTTACCACTATTTTAAATGGAATTCCAAAAAACCGAGAGACCCGGTTGATGTCAGTATATAAAATGTGTTTCAATGAGATGAAAATAATTTTTGGTGAATAGTAACTTTTTACTTTTTTTACCACGGTTAAAAGTAAATAGGGTAATTAAGGGTACAAATGATTTTATTATTACCCTAACACATGTCCTAATTCTATTAGCTAAGTGTAATTATACCAAAAACAACATTAGGAATAAAATATGACCATTTAGGCCCACTTGGATTAGATTAGGACATTTATTATTAATTTATTTAAAGAAAGGTTAAAATAGTTAAAATCAAAGTTTAATAACTAAATAATTTAAAATATAGGGTTATACATAAAATAAATTCGACTATAAATATTCATTATAAAGATAAAAAGATTTACTACATAATAGTATTTTATTTATAATTTTTAGACATTAAATAATTTAATTTATTTATGACACAATGATGATGCAGTAAATATCTTATTAATTAAATATTAACATAATTGATGTTATAAATACCCAAATAAATGTAATTTAAGACTTTTTAGGAATTCCAATAATTTTATGTGTTACTATAACATGTTATTATTTATTTAATTGAATTTTTTCGAAATAATATTCCTGTTATTATTTTAACAAAAATCAATTACCAAATAGTGTAAAAATTGACATAAAATACTTTTTAAAACAAATATTATATTATTAATTGTTACTTTATTCTTAAGAATCTAACGTTTGGAAACAGGACTTAGATAAGATTATATATATTAATAATAAACAACTTTGGGTTCTTTTGGCTTGTTATAGTATGTTTATTAACCTTATAGTGTAAGAAAACAAGAAGACACGGTAAAAGTTAAATTATCTAACTTAAAGATAAATCTAAATGATAAGGTTAAATTAGAAACCTAAAATTGTCAAAATTATATTTGATGAGATTATTTCGACCCATCCCCACCTTATCTTTGAAATAAATCAATTTGAAGCTATTAAAAACCGAATATGACTTTATAATAAAATAATAGTTTTAGTTATTCCAAAGGAGCCCCTCTCCACCCTTATAAAAGGGAACCTCCTCCCTCTCTTCCTCACACCACATTGAGACTTCATGCTCGGCCAACCGCTACCCATTTCACATCCCCACTTCCGTAGAAACGTCCTAGAGGTCCTGGTTTTCTTCAAACACCAATTTTAGTGCCCTAAGATGATGTCTCAAAGAGGCGCTTCAAAGAAGAGGTAATGTCCGTTACAGATTCTTTCAACTTTATTTCATATTCTACTTCTTCTTTAGTTGTTTCATTATGAAGTAATAACATAAGTATCACTCAAATACTGATATGTTATTATAAGTATGAAACAACCCCATTTCACCATCTATCCATCATACAGAAAATGAAATCACCGCGCGTGCGTACGTACGGAATACCGTCCCCACACCGTGGTGTAATATATTTTCAACGACCACCTTACATGGATGTGTATAATGGTGTAAATAATAACTATATAATATTATTGTAAATTGATATTGATTCTGCATACACTTCAATAAAATTCCATGGGAACGATATCATCGCTCGTGCGTACGTACGGATTACCGTCTCCACGAGGCGATGAGATTCATTTTCCATGTTAACAATTCAAGAATGATTATAAAGTATATATAATAAGTAATAATGAAATATCTGAAATAATAATGCTATTGTATTTATGTGTATATATATATTTATTTCATATACTTAATTCCATTCAATTCAATAAGGAAACGAAAACAGCGTTCATGTGTACGTACAGCCTACCGTCTCCATGAACGGTGTATTTCATTCCTTTTATCGATCTATGATATATATGTATATGATGAATATATATTATATATAAATCATGTTTTACATTCTATAATTATGTAAATCATGATATAAGTAATAATATTGAGAATGAAAAGTCGAAACACATACGATAAATGAAATGATTTTACCCAAAACGCTACTCTTACATGGAATTTACAAAAGAACGGGTAATATAAAGTCATAAGTGAAACATATATGATATCATAAAAATTAATATGATTATGTAATAAGTCAATGACATTATTTAAATCATTATACAGGAGGTTCTGATCCATATGATGATTATCGGACCTAAGGTAAGGGATAATTATTCCAATATCATTCTTATCCGAGATTGTTTATTCGTAAGTATTTACTGGGGTTATGATTATTATCCATATCCATATGTTCTAAAAATGTTTTCATAAAATGTATAATTTTCTTCCATGTATGTTTAAATTCATTTTTACCTTTTTCTACTTTTACCATATCATATAGAAGGAATCTTTCTTTTACGTGGTTCTTTTTTGACTTTTCCGGAAAAAGTATGAGAATAATGTTTATTTTAACATATACGGCATGAAAGGATATTTATAGTTTTATAAAGCCTTATTTTCAGGAATATTCCTCCAAAATATTTCATGACTATTTTCAACAAAATCTCTTTCTTTTAAAATTCCATGACGTTTTGTGAAAAGAAATTGATTTTAAAGAAGAAAGGATATTTTCCTCAAGAATTCATTTCAAGTGTTTTATCAAAACCATTTTTCATCTAAGATGACATTATTTCATGTGTTTATGTTTCAAGTATCATGTCTCTATGATTTACATGGTTTCACTTTTCTTAATATGAAATGAAATCCATTTCTTTTATATGGATTATGTGATGATGGGATGATGTTTATGAAACCCATTTTATTTATTGGGTTATTATGAATGATCAATGTTTATTTTGTGGCACAAGTAAGAATGATTTCATTATGAGATGGGTGGGACCTATATCTCCCTCCAATTCATTGGGTAATGATTTATATCTCATGAGATAGACATGGCTGGAATGGAAAGTTAAACCAGTTCAGTAATACAGCACTGGAACGAGGAGTGAACTCGATTCAGAAAGGGACTTTTTCCACTAAGATGGTCTTGGCAGCAATGCCTTGGATACTATGGAAATCATAACAAGTTCTGAATGGTTTCCACAATTACATGTTTTATTCCCATTATATTTTATCATGGTTGATGTTCCATTATGATATATTCCTTACATACTTCCACTATTTATGTCTTTGCTCAAGATTTTGATGTTTAAATTTCATGTTCAAGTTTTTTATTTCAAATATTTATGGATTGTTTTATGTTTTCTATGTTTTCCCTTACTGAGCATTTGAGCTCACCCTTTTTATGTTTTCTTTTCCCCTGGAAATAAAGAAAGGTTTTAGGTAAGGAAACAAAAAGGGGAAGATTGTTATCAGAGTTGTTGAAGATATTTCGACATGATTGGAAGTTTATATTCCGAGTTTCCAAAGACACTAAACTATTACAGTCCTTGTGTGTCTGTTTTTGTTATTAATTAAGTATTTTGAAAATGTAATGTAATTTCCATATACTTCAAGCTTCGGGTCACTATAGTTGGTATCAGGGGAACTGTTTAGTTAACCTTTGGAAACTAGGATGTGTAAACTTTACTGAGATCCCTAGAGATATTTCTAAGGTATGTCTAGGGATGTCCCTAAGGATAAGTATACGTATAGGTTATAGTCCTAGAATTGTGCTAACTATCTTAGAATTAATCCTAAGATGTTAGATATTGAATATACTCCCCACTTTATTATGTTATTTTTCCTAGCATGGTATTTACCTCTTACACTATTATTTTTTCGTTTTAGATGATGGCTGGAACCCGAAGGAACTGTGTTGATCAATGTAATGGAAAATGCAATTATTGTCCTCCTGACAAAACCAATGTCATGGGAGATGGAGTGCACACTCTTATTTCTATACTTAAACAAACTATGAATCATTCTGGACTTCAAAATGAGAAGAGAAAGAAGCAACATTCTGTTGAATCCTTCATGAGGAAGCGTCCACCTTCATTCAGCGGGTCCTCTGATCCCTTAGTGGCTGAACAATGGATCAATACTACTGAAAATATATTTTCAGTTCTACAATTCTCTGAGCATGATAATGTCATCCTAGCAGTATATCGTTTGGAAGGTGATGTTGATCAATGGTGGAATCTTATCAAGAATACGGGGAAAAGAGATGAAATTGAGTCCATGGAATGGGACGAGTTCAAAAACTTTTTTTTCAGTAATTACATCCCTCGTATTCTTCGAACAACGATGGAAAAGGAGTTTCTTGAGCTTAAGCAGAAGGATGATGAATCTGTTAGTATATACAAAGCGAATTTTACAGGACTTACAAGGTATGCATCTGGATTTATCATCCAACCCGAAAGTAAAGTTGATCGATTTTTCAGTGGCATAGAAGCAAGTCTTCGAAGGGCATTAGCTATAAGAGACTTCAGTAGCTATGAAGAAATTGTGCGTTGTGCTATCAAGGTAGAAATGGAAGTTGGTGTAACATATCCATCTCATGGTTTTTACAAGACATGAAAGATGGAGTTCAAGGAGAAATCTCAGAACAATGGTGAAAAGAAGATGAATGTTTCTTTATGCTCAAAGTGTGGAAAGAAGGATGGTGGAGATTGCCTAAAAGGTACTAGAAAATGTTTTTTAAGTGTGAAAATAAAGGTCATCAAGCATTTGATTGTAGAAGTAATGAGAAAAAGGTTGCTAATGATGTGAATAGAGAAAATACTACAGAGAAATCTCCACCAACACTTCAATGCTTCAAGTGCAAGGAAATGGGGCATTGTGCTAATAAATGACCTAATCCACAGGTTAATGATGATCAACGTGAGAAACCTCTTAAGGAAAAGGATAAAGGGAAGTCTCATGCGATCACTATTTGTGATGTTGGGTATGAAAATGAAGTTGTGTAATGATTAAGTGTTTATGTAATGAGATTTCAAAATAGTATCATGGAATCTCATTTATGGTATTTTAGAATTTTGGAATATCTATATATTGGTTTTCAATAATTATATGGTACTGGTAACCATGAAAAAATTGATTGAAATATTCTTGGAAAGTAGATGAAATGCGCACAATGAAGGGATAAGGAGAAAATAATATGATAGTAATCATGATCTCATGACTGATATAAGGACAAAGTGATATTATGGTTTGAGTATATATAATTTTTCGGATTTTGGTATGTGGAAAGTGTTAAAATTTAACAACATTCATGTTTTCACTAAGGTTCAATGTGTATTAATTATTCAAGAGAATACATGATTAAGATATTCAAATGTTTGTAATTTGACCAAAAAGATATATCTTATGATATATGGGGGATAAATGATGGAATTCTCATGCTTGTTAAGTGACATTTCAAGTAATAATTTTCTTTATACTATGAGCTTGGACCGAAGTATTTTAGATAAGCCAAAAGATTGGAATGGATTATGTTGTACATAAGTTAGTATTGATTAAGTATAGAACTTTTTTTCGATATTATTGATGGGATGTTATAGTAATGTAGTTTTAGAAAAAGGACAACCTGCAGGACGGGCGATAGCCCATCGCGTCGGACAAGGCTGTGGGAATCGAACCCACAACCAAAGTGCGACAGGACTTCATCACCTACCACTGGCCTAAAGGATGTCCCTGGTTACTAGAAACTCGTTTTATTTTGTTAAGCGGTATGATATATGAAGTCTAACTTTATTTTTGGAATCTTATATGATTAACCTCACCATACATGGACTTATGTATATTTGTTAACTTTTTCTAACATTTTGTTTGAAACAGATGGAATGACTCATCATTCTATCACATGATCTGCTAACACTTCATGAATGAAAAATTCAACTTCATTTCATTAATAGATGAAGTGTAAATTGTTCAAATCACGAACAACGATGAGATTGTACCAAAATCAAGTACTAAAAACCATAAATGTTGTCCTAGTTCTCTTATATCCGATGAATCAGATGGTACCATAGATCATCACAAATTTATGGCTTTGTGATTGATGGATTTTTCATAGCCATGTTTTCTACCACTCTTTATCAGAATGTGATGGTTAGATTCTTCTTCCATATCCATATTTTCACCTATGTTCTCCTATATCGAAACACATTGATGATTTACTTTGGGTAATCGTTACGTTTCATACTTTAGTTTTTAAAATTAAGTTTTAGTATTCTGTTTTACGATGTGGGTTTTTATGAATAGTAAATGATTTATAACCTCGATGAATTTTGAGGGAGAAATTCATTTTAAGGGGGGTAGAATGTAATAACCCAAGATTTTATGAGAATTATTCCTTTTAATTTCTTTAATGTCTTTTGTTTTATGCTACACCAAGATTATCTTGTGCTATACGCAACACCGTATTTTAATGCAATATACGCAATACTATTCTTGGCTCATGTTACACACACTTTCAAGTTCGTTTTGGGGAAATTATTTTATGAAACATTAAGTATAGATTTGTTTTAATGTATAAATGAAATAAGTTTTGATTATGTTATACGCAACATTGAGTGTATATATATATATTCAATGTATAAATGAAATATGGTTGGATTCTGTTATACGCAAAAACAAAGGAGTCTGGCAATACACGCAACCCTAACTTGTCTTACATTACATGCAATCGCGACCTTCCTCAATAGCGTGTGTAGTACGCAATACCGAGTTTAACTAAACGATATATTATTATAATATTATTATGAACTAGTCGTTATGAATACTAATAACCACTTTTTGAAATTTTATGAATTTCATCTTTCAAAATGGACTTCATTTTTGGATTTGGAATATCGAAATTATCCTAGGGTGAAATTTTGGTATTTTTCTGAAAACTTTCAATTTTTTGATGAATAGTGAAAACACTGGGTTACTATTTAAAAACCGAATTTTTATTTAAATAATTATTTATTTTATTTAATTTTATTTTAGATAAAAATTGATAAATAATACCAATATATGTTCAATGTAATTCATTTGAGTCATTTTATAATAATTTTAGATATATAAAAATTATATTGAACTTTTCACCGTATTTTACCCACCTCCTATGAGAATTTTCAAATTTAAATAAAACATAATTTTACCACTTTTGTGAATGTAATTTCAAAAATCCGAGAGACACAGTTGATGTCAGTAAGTAAAATGTGGTTCAATGAGATGAAAATAATTTTGGATGAATAGTAACTTCATACTATTTTTACCACGGTTAAAAGTAAATACGGTAATTAAGGGTAAAAATGATATTATTATTACCCTAAAACATGTCCTAATTCTATTGGATAAGTGTAATTCGACCAAAAACAACATTAGAAATAAAATATGACCATTTAGGCCCACTTGGATTAGATTAGGACATTTATTATTAATTTATTTAAAGAATGGTTAAAATAGTTAAAATCAATGATTAATAACTAAATCAATTTTAATATAGGGTTATACATAAGATAAATTTGACTATAAATATTCATTAGAAAGATTAAACGATTTAATACATAATGGTATTTTATTTATAATTTTTAGACATTAAACAATTTAATTTATTTATGACACAATGATATTGCATTAATTATCTTATTAATAAAATATTGACATAATTGATGTTATAAATACCCAAATAAAGGTAATTTGAGACTATTTATGAATTCCAACAATTTTATATGTTAATAGTTCATGTTATTATTTATTTAATTAACTTTTTTCGAACTAATCTTTCTGTTATTATTTTAACAAAAATCAATTACCAAATAGTGTCAAAATTGACATAAAATAGTTTTTTAAAAACATATTATATTATTAATTGTTATTTTATTCCTAAAAATCTAAGGATAGGCCAAATGACTTAAATAAGGTTATATATATTAATAATAAACAACTTGGGGTTCGTTTGGCTTGTTATAGTATGTTTATTAACCTTATTGTGTAAGAAAACAAGAAGACACGGTAAAAGATAAATTATCTAACGTAAAGTTAAATCTAAATGATAAGGTTAAAATAGAAACCTAAACTTGTTTAAATTATATTGTATGAGAGTATTTTGACCCATCCCCACCTTAGATTTTATATAAATTAATTTCAAGCTATTAATAACCGAATACGACTTTATAATAAAATAATAGTTTTAGTTTTTCCAAAGGTGCCCCTCCCCTCTCATATAAAGGGGAACCTCCTCCCTCTCTTCCTCACACCACATTGAGCCTTCAAGATCGTCCAAAACCTGCCCATTTCACTTCCCCACTTCCCTAGAAACATCCTAGAGGTACTGGTCTTCTTCAAAGACCAATTTTAGTGCCCTAAGCGGAGGTCTCAAAGACGCGCTTCAAAGAAGAGGTAATGTCTGTTACCGATTCTTTCAACATTATTTCATCTTCTACTTCTTATTCTTTAGTTGTTTCCTTATGAAGTAATAACATCAGTATAGCTCACATACTGATATTTTATTATAAGTATGAAACAACCCTATTTCACCATCTATCCATCCTACGAAAAATGAAATCACCGCGCGTGCGTACGTACGGAATACCGTCTCCACGCCGTGGTGTAATGCATTTTCCACCACCACCTTACTTGGATGGGTATAATGGTGTAAATAATGACTATATATGATTATTTTAAGTTGATATTGATTCTGAAATAGTATACATACACTTCAATACAACTCCCTGGGAATGATATCATCGCTCGTTTGTACGTACAGATTACCGTCTCCACGATGTGATGAGATTCATTTTCCATGTTAACAATTCAAGAATGATTATAATGTATATATAATAAGTAATAATGAAATATATGACATAATAATGCTACTGGATTTATGTATATATATATGTATGTCATATAATTAATTCCATTCAATTCAATAAGGAAATGAAAACAGCTTTCATGCGTATGTACGGCCTACCGTCTCCATGAACGATGTATTTCATTCCTTTTATCGATCTATAATATATATGTATATAATGAATATATATTATATATAAATTATGTTTTACATTCTGGAATTATGTAAATCAGGATATAAGTAATAATATCAATAATGACAAGTCTAAACACGTACGATAAATGAAATGATTTTACCCAAAACGCTGCTCTTACATGGAATTTACAAAAGAACGGGTAATATAATGTCATAAGTGAAACATATATGATATCATAACAATGAATATGATTATGTAATAAGTCAATGACATTATTTAAATCATTATAAAAAAGGTTCAGATCCATACGAAGCGTATCAGACCTATGGTAAGGGATAATTATTCCAATCTCATTCTTATCTGAGATTGTTTATTCGTAAGTATTTTCTGGGGTTATGATTATTATACATGTCCATATGTTCTAAAAATGTTTTCATAAAATTTTGACTTTTCTTCCATGTATGTTTAAATTCATATTTACCCTTTTCTACTTTTACCACATCGTATGGAATGAATCTTTCTTTTACGATTTACTTTTTTGACTTTTCTGGAAAAAGTACGAGAAGAATGTTTTTTTAACTTATACGGCATGAAAGGATTTTTACGGTTTTATAAAGCCTTATATTCATGAAGCATCCTCCAAAATATTTCATGAATATTTTCAACAAAATCTCTTTCTTTTAAAATTTCATAAAATTTTGTGAAAAGAAATTGATTTTAAAGAAGAAAGGATATTTTCCTCAAGAATTCATTTCAAGTGTTTTATCAAAAACATTTTTCATCTATGATGACATTATTTCATGTGGGTATGTTTCAAGTATCTTGTCTCTATTATTTAGATATTTTTACATTTCTTATTATGAAATGATATCCATTTCTTTTATAAGGATTATGTGATGATGGGATGATGTTTATGAAACCCATTTTATTTATTGGGTTATTATGAATGATTAATGTTTATTTTGTGGCACAAGTAAGAATGATTTCATTATGAGATGGGTGGGACCTAGATCTCCCTCCAATGCATTGTTTAAAGATTTATATCTCATGATATAGACATGGATGGAATGGAAAGTTAAACCGGTTCAGTAATACAGGACTGAAACGAGGAGTGAACTCGATTCAGAAAGGGACTTTGTCCACTAAGACAGTCTTGGCAGCAATTCCTTGGCTACTATGGAAATCATAACAAGTGCTGAATGGTTGCCACAATTACATGTTTTATTCCCATTATATTTTATCATGGTTGGTGTTCCATTATGATATATGCTTTACGTACTTCCACGATTTATGTCTTTGCTCAATATTTTGATGTTTAAATTTCATGTTCATGTTTTTTCTTTCAAATATTTATAGATTTTTTTATGTCCTCTATGTTTCCCTTACTGAGCATTTGAGCTCACCCTTTTTATATTTTTTCCCCAAGAAATAAAGAAAGGTTTTAGGTAAGGAAACAAAAAGGGGAAGATCTTTATGGGAGTTGTTTAAGATATTTCGACATGATTAGAAGTTTATATTCCAAGTTTCCAAAGACAATAAACTATTACGGTCCTTGTGTGTCTGTTTTTGTTATGTATTATGTATTCTGAAAAAGTAATGTAATGTCCATGTACGTAAAGCTTCAGGTCTCTACATGTTTCCTGTGAACTCCGCCAAAGGCAATTGATCCACCCAACTACGACATCTATGACGCATGCATTTAGAATGTCCTCCAGTGTATGTATGGTTCACTCTTTCTGACCATCCATCTGAGGATGAAAGGCGGTGCTGAAACGCATCTGAGTCCTGAATGCCTCCTGTAATATCTTCAACAACCAAGATGTTAAATGTGCATCACGTTCAAATATAATCTTCAATGGAACCCCATGAAGTCGCATAATATCCAGTTCGTAAAGGCATCCCACACTCGTCTACACATCCCTGCTCTAGAATGGGGTAGGAAATGGGCCGACTTGGTCAGTCAGTCAATGATCACAGAAATGGAATCATGTCCCTTGGACGTACATGGAATCCCTATCACAATGACAATGTAGATCCCATCCCACTTCCACTCTGGCACCTTTAGTGGCTATGATAAGTCTGTTGGAACCTGTTTGCTCGGCCTTTACTTGCTAACAAGTGAGACATCATAAAACAAACTCTGCCACACCCTTCTTCATCCCTGGCTATGAGTGCTGACACCAGAGGTCATGGTACATCTTTGTAACACCAGGATGTACTGCCATATGGGATGTATGAAAATCCCTCAACACCACCTCACGTAGTGCCATCGGTACGATGGTACATCCTCTAAAAAGGATGACATACTTCCCACCATCAGAAAATCCTTCAGGTGCCTATCCTGAGTATATCATAGCATGTCGAGTCTCGTAGTCAGTGTCCCCATGTTTCACCTCCATGACTCGATAAAGGAGTGCGAGAGTGACTGTCATAGAATGGAGGTATCATGCTCCATCTTTACCCATGAAGGATATCTGTAGCTCGATTATCTGCTCTGTCGCCTCACTCAGCAACTGCAGACCAGACCTCCTACTGAGGGAATCTACTACCACGTTCCCCTTCCCATGGGTATAGACTCTCTCAAAGTCATAGTCCTGGAGGAACTCTAGCAATCAAAATTGTATCATGTTCAAGTCCTTCTGACAGAAGATATACTTGAGACTCTATTGATCAAAGTGGACTATAAAATGTTGACCAATTAAGTAATGTCGCCATATCTTCAAGGAAAGGACCACTATTGCTAACTCCAGGTCATGGATGGCGTAGTTCTGCTCATGTTATCTCATCTTTCTTGGACCATAAGTGATCACTGGTCGCTCCTGCATTAGGATACACCCAAGTTCAGTCCCTGATGTGTCACAGTAGACTACATACCTGAAACCCTCTTCTGGTAGCCTCAATATGGGGGCACTTTTCAATCATTGCCTCAACTCCTGAAATATCTTTTGCAATATCTATATCTATATGAAGGGTTTCCCTTTCTTCAAAAACACTGAATAGGGTGCCAGAACTCTAGAAAGGTCTGGCACGAACCTCCAGTAATATCCATCCATCCTCCAAAAAACTACACACCTCGGTCACACTCCTTATGGTTTCCCAAGCATGTATAGCCTCTGTCTTCACTGGATCAACTGTAACTATAGCCTCCTAGATAACATGTCCCATAAAATGGATAACACTTATCCAGAACTGGTACTTAGAGTGTTTACCATAAAGCTAGTTCTCTTGGAGTGTATCCAGAACTATTTGTAGATGATAGGCATGTTTCTCCTATATCGTTGCGTATATCAAGATACCATTGACGAACACCACCATGAAGCGATTGAGGCATGGCTTAAAGATCATGTTCATGATTCCCATTAACAATTCTGGGCATTGGTCATTCCAAAAGGCATAACCTAGAACTCATAATGGCCATACCAACATCTGAAGGTCATCTTCTGCACATCCTCATCTTGTATCCTGAGATGATGATATCATGATCTGAGGTCGATCTTAAAAAAAACGAGTTCCCTTTAGTAGATCAAAAGGATCATCAATCATTATAAGTGGATACTTGTTCTTAACGGTCACCTAGTTCCAACACTGATAGTTTATATAGAGTCAAAAACTCACATATTCCCTCTTGCGGAACAAAATCGGGGCTACCCATAGAGAAATATTGGGTCATATGAACCCCCTTCCCTACAGGTCCTCCAACTGTACCCTTAACTCATGAAGCTCTGCGGGAGCCAACTGATATGACGGAGTAGATTTGAGTGTCGTCCCAATGTATAGGTCGATGCAAAGGACCACCTCTCTTCCAAGAGGTAGTTCAGAACATCATTATGAAACATATCAGCATACTAGTCGACCACTATAGGATAGCTCGAACCCTCAACATCAACTGATATGAGGGTAAGTCTATCCAACTGATGAGTAATCGGTTCTACCCTCCTATGGGTAAGTCCTTCATGTGCTGAAAATGTTCCCTTCTAACCAGAGAAGGAAAACATGGTCCCATTTGTGCAGACACACCACACTTTGTGCCTAATACAGTCAATTTGAGAATGGACTATAGATAACCAGTCCATACCCATGACAACGTCATAAGGCCTCGACGCTGCTACTAGAAGATCCCAGCTGATGAAATAGCCTCCTAGAGTAATCTCACACTACTGAAACCAGTCTTTAATCTTCGCATCTACTACCATAGTAGTCTGTAGCCTAAGGATCAAGCCAACAGCTTCACTGGAATCTCTGAGATCTGAATTAGGGTCATGGGAACAAAAGAGTGATCGGAACCAGTGTCTATAAGTATTGTAGTTATGGTGGAGTAGACATAGATCATACCTCTAATATTCTCTGAAGTTTCGTGGTCATAGGCCTTAGAAGCCTGGTGTTGAGCTTGTCCATGTCCTCATTCTCCCTATGGTCGGGGTGGACCACCTGGTGATGATGGTGGAAGAACCTTTAAATGACACCCACCACCTGCCACAGGGCCTACTCATCTTCCATGTCTGCTACCATGCATACCTCCTTGCTCGAACCTCTGCCTCAACCTTGGCGGTCCCCCGACTATCTATTGGTCATCTGTATGGCTGTTCGGGCATTGGCAAGACACATTACCCTGATCACTGCACGTGTAACATTGTGTGTCCCTCTTTTGTCTTCCTATGCCTTGCGAGCCACACACCTTTGGATCTGCATCTCCGAGTCGTCCAATAGAAGGTTTGGTCTGCTTGGGCCTCTGTGTCATCTACCTACTGCATGCTGTAGACAACTTTACTACTTGATGTTCGGTGGTGGCTCTCACTGTGTGTGCCTTCTCATCTAGGAAGCTTTCCACCAATAGTGCCCTATCTAGCACCCCCAGCTTGAGTCAGTATGCTGAGTGATACCATTGATGCTCTGATATCACATCAGAGACACTTCTCAAAGGTCTGTCCCTAATTAAAGGGTCCCACACTATGTCGGTTGAGTAGTGGGAGAGATCAGTGAACCTTGTCGACTACTGGGCCAATGCCATTCTGGTTGGCTGTAAGTGTTGCAACTCTTGTATATGCACAGAGCGTAAGGTTTCTAGGACGAACTCTTCCATCAAAATTCCCTCTAAGTCTACACAGATGAGGATCGCCTCATCGTGTACCTGGATCATCAGGCTCCACCATCTCCCTACTGCGGCCTGAAAAAGGTTGTCTTCCAGGATCACCATAAAATCAGTTGGTGTACCAACTAAGCAAAAAACTCTGGCCACAACATCTAGCCATTCCTCAGTATCCCACAGGTCTGTCTCACCTTAGAACCTCAGAGAACTCTACCTCTAGAACTCGTGAAATGTGCTCAGTTGGCGTGCATCCTCTGTTGGTGGGGCCGGTGGCCACAAATTCCCAATGGGTATTGGTGCTGCAGATACACTATCCAAAGGTGCTAACATCGTAAGAGGGCCATGCACTGAGGCCTCATTTCTCAATGGGTTGTCATCGTGTAATATCTTAGGAATCTTGGCTAGCTATGTATGAGGTGGATTATTGAAATAATATAGGTCTGTCACTGTGAATAAGATATACTTGGTGATCTGACTCAAGAGATCAAAAAACATTTGAAAATAATGAAATCAATTTTTTCGTGAGCTAAGTCAGAAATCAGAATTCAGGGTCCTAGTGTATGGATACGTCAGCCGCCGCACCAACACTAGAGTCCCTAAACTGAAAAGCATACTCATAACACCTAACACTATTTCTAAATAAAAAAATACCAGATTCCTAGTTCTTCAGTAGAACCGAACTCTTCTGATACCTCTTTTTCACGACTCGTTCGCCAGGGCCTATTCCATGACTACCCCAAGGCCTCCATCCATAGGTCAGGGGCTGGCGACTAGCACCCAAAGGAGCATTACCTAAAATAAAAAATCATTTCCTTTAAACCTATATAAACACATGGTCCGAGAACACAAAAAGAAGAAACTGTGAAGTAAGCTATTGTAAAAAAGGAGTGTTGAAAGTAAAGGGGGACAAAAATACAAGGCCAACTAAAAGTACGAGTACAACTGAAAATTACAAATACAACTGAAAGGAAGAATACAACTAAAAAAGGGAAAAATAGCTACTGAGTCATTCTCTGAGGATCTTACCTAATGGGTAAGTACATATCACCTCCTATGCACTCCACGTCCGCCTTTCTCCTCTATGTACCGCCTAGTTGAAGCTCCCTCAAGCCTCATCCCTCGTCCTCATCATCTGCACAAGACACAACAAGGTGTCGGTGAAGCCCATACAGGGGTGAGTATAATGATACTCAGTAGGGACCCCGAGGCCCCTGAGAGTCTCTCATAATTCCACAAGGAAAACCAAAACTCATTAAATAAATCACAAAGAACAAAGAAATAAGAATATCTCAATTAGAGTCTTCGCTCAAACCAGGTATACAACTCAGAGAAACAGGATTATGATGCTGACCCAAATAGGATCGCAATGAAAGCTGATAGCTAAACACAGATTCTCTAAGAATATGAACAAGTAACAATCCTATTCCCAATTTCCTACTCCTCGACAGCATGATAACTCCTCCTCTATCGAGTAAAGTGGGCCTTCCGCGTCACACATAGGCACTTCCCACTAACCTTGAACTACTGAGGTACTCCTCTCCATCTCATACCGTATGTATTCTAGGTCACACAGAGCCTCTCCCCCACCATGGACTGCTGACGTACTCCTCCTCATTGCGTATCATGTCGCTCCCCACCATGGCCTCTTGAGGTACTCCTCCCTATCGTGTACCATGGGCCATCGAGTCACTTTGAGTCCAAAAGATTAGTAGTCATCAAGTCTCATCCAGTCGTAGGGATTCGTACGTAGTGTGATTGGGAGAAACACTCCCCAATCCATCCTTAGTATTTAAAATAGCACGCAGTATCACAATAATTAATACAATGATCCTCTAATACATAAGGGTTTTAACGTAATATACTGCACGTCAATCAGAAGCTCGGTCTGTGTGTTACTGGCTTTTCAGTGCCGAGGGTCTGGTTGGATTCGTGTGCGATCCAACCCGGTCATACTCTATGTTTCTCCAAAAGTCACTAGTAGTTGTTAAAAAGGACCATCTCGCTCCAATGATCCCCAAGTAGTAGATGTTTTTTCAAACAGACATCATTTTCCCGAGATAAGGCCCTTTAATTGTTTGTGTGCCTGGTTGGGCCCGATTCGGGTCCCACCCGGTCGGACCGACCTGGTCTGGGATGGGCCGCGGTAGACTCAGCCTACAAGGTCGAGGTTCGGCTCGATATGAAAAACGGGGTGGCCTACTAGGGCGGACTAGGTCATATAGGTTCGGGCCTGTAAAGGGGAAACCCGGCCCGCATTGCGTTGTGGCCCGACCAGCGGGTGGGTGGATTGAACCACATCGGGGTGTGGACGGCTGGGAAGGTGGCCCAACCTTCTGGGTAAGTGGCCTAGCCCAATGGAAGTGGCCCACTAGAGGGTGGTACGGCCGTGAAGGGTGCGGCCCGTGGTTCTTCTTATAGGTAGCTAGGGGGAGCCACTCCCCCCGAGATCCCAAACGGGCAAAATATGTTCGACCATTAAAGATGCGACGCCATGTGCATTCCACGAAAATCACAAGAGGCGTGGGTTCTACCTCTTCTGTCATGGATTCAGTCGTGTTCTCATAATCTCTGATGGTGCCCGATGTTGCGCCACCCTTCCCATCCACGGTCGGCTGATGAGCCAGCTGACTTCTCCGACTGCTGCAGCAGATGAGCAGCGGCCTCTTTTCATACTGGCTATGCACAAGGGCATGCCACACCTCCTCCATGGCTAGCTGGTGTCAGCCGCTCCGAAAACCATTGTGGATTTGTGCTGTGACCTCCTCTTGCAGCGTATGTCGACGCGCTACCCACAATGTAGTTGGTCGGTGTCTTCACGCTGTTGGGGTCCCGTGGAGGCACAAGAATGTAGAAAATATAGTGGAGGGTTTGGGACAGTTCATTAGTCCCACACCCTCTATGATAGCTCATAACGTGAGGGGGTTAATGGTTTAATAAAAATTAAATTTAACAACAAGTTAAAACCCACAAGATTCCCCGCAACAACCTCCCGCAAAGACGATAGAATCGTAGGTCGACCCATTAGTGGGTTGACCCGTGCTCTTCGTGTTATTCAACAACAGGGTAGAGGAAATCATTTAAAAATCATAAACACATAAACCAACAACCTCAAATCATTAGAGAAACGTATGCACATGAAGTTGGGTTGGTGTTCTTTGTTCATGCTACTGGTTCCCAATGACGCCACTCATACGTCGCCCTTTAGTTTGTGGTTCGGCGTCGTCTGTTACCTCCCAAGAGGAAGCCCCATCTTCTAAGTGTCCAACATCGTGATGCACTTTTAGCACTTTTTTTCCTGGAAAAGGTGTGCTGGTACCTTCCCCCATGCTCCATATATATAAGAGAGGGTGATTTTATTTAATGATGTTAGAGTTTAATGAGACTCATTAATTAGGAAGTTTCCTAATTCACCAATGACATTGTAACTTAGGGTTGGAAGGTCAAGTCATTTATTGGATTGATACATCACTGACCTCACCCCCTTTACTTGTTCATTTGAGGATAATAAATAAAATCACAAAATTGTTTTATTTCATTTTTTTTAAAAGTCAAAAAACTTAAGATTTTCTCTGGACCTACTACAGTCAATGTCACGCCTCCCTTAAGAAAATCCCAGTGCTGTGAATTCAATGGTGCCATCAGATTTTTAATCCGTGCAACAGTTCAAATTTTAGAAAATGTTTCCCACACGTTTTCTAAACGTGCCCAAAAAATGTTCAGAAATTCAATACGGGCACTCCGTGCCTCGGAATCATGCACCATTAATCTTCACAGACTCGTAGTAATTCCATATAATTAAAAACAATTACAAGAATAAAACCCGAGTCTTTTCATATACCATCTTAATTCATATGATTTTACCATCAAAAGAATGATATTGTCTCTCGTGCGTACATACAGATTACTATCTCCCCGAAAGTGATATGATGCATTTCCCCATCATAGCCATTCTTGAGTAATATTCATATTATGATTAAAAATAATTTTTATGAACTTAATACAATTTTTCATATGTATCAAATACATCCTATCCATACCAAACATGACATGTGTTACAAAACATATAAGGGAAAACAAATTAGTTTTCACCTGAAACAATAATAATACTGAAATATTATTTACAAATCAATATTAGAAGATCATATATGATATTATATTTATGTATGTGTTTTTTGTATAATTAAATAACAATGATTTCACTATTATACAGGATGTTAACATATCATCGTCCAAGGAAAATATCAATGTAAGGGTTAATTTTACAATCTATTTAAATATCCGATATGGTTAATACGTAAAAATAAACTGAGACTTCTTTGTCATCCACATATGTTTTTCTTAATAATTTTTTTCAAAACATATTAATATTTCCTGGATTATGGGTTAAATTCATTTATACCCTTGTTTGAATTTTTTAAAAATGTTTTGAAAGGAATCTTTCCGTTATATTCCAATCAAGGTACTTGGTGAGCTTTCCGATAAATTATGGTATAAAAAAATTTAACTTATACGAAGGGTGTGATTTTTTTCCGCCATTATAAAACATTAGAAGCATCAATTACAATCTTATAAATATATTTTAAAAATAAAATATTTCTTTTATATTTACGTGACTTTTATATGATAACAAAATAGAATGATATATTTTCTCAATTAGTTTTGATTTCATCTATGTCAACATCCTTTGAGGGATTTTAAACTTGTTTGAAGTTGATTTATTATGATACAATATTCCATATTGTATTGATTGTTTCGTGATATGGTTGACTATTGATGTGTTATTTTTATACCATTCATGGTTTGTGGTAAAAATAATTACATTTTGTATGCTAGTTTTAATATGAATGTTTATGTTATGTTTCAGCCTCTTCATATGAGGAATGAATTGGACATAGTGAGTGAAGGGTGGAGCCCGCTAAAGCTCCATGATGCATCAGTTGGTCTAATGGGAAAAACTAGTTTCATGACACAAGGCCTTGACAAAATATTATTTGTAATATTTCCAAGAGGCATTGACTATGTGGTTATGATGTCTGGGATTATGCATTCTATCTTTATGAAATTAGCTGTTGATATTAAATGTGGTTATTATACTAGTAGATTATCCATGTGAATAAGTAAATGGAATTATTTGATTATCATTTCAATATTATGCCGGTGTTTAGGTTTAAAAGGCTTGTGTTTTAGTCTAATACATTTCTTTAAATTTTTATGCTTATTTATGATAGTTTATGCTATATTTTTATCCTTACTAAGCATCTGAGCTCACCCCTTTCTTATGTTTTTCTTCCAGGATGTGAAGAAATAAATTACAATTAACCTGTAGGAATAGGCCAGAGGATATAATTGTGTTCAAAGGGTTCACAATGTTGTTGTTTTTGTATGTCATGATGTAATGTAAAACTTATGAATGTATCTCATACATCCAAAGCAACTAAAGTAATTGGTTTTTCGAGACATGATCCCTTGTGATCATGGAAATGTTTTTTTATAATGCACCGAATCTGGGCTTCTGTGGTCAGGGCGTTACAGTTGGTATTAGATGAGGTCTAGTACAAACCTTTGAGGTTAGATTTAGAAAAACTCTAATTAGAGAACATTACCCAAAGATATAATTTGAGGATTAGTATAGATTAACTTCTTAGGATTTTGGTAAAGTAGAGATTTTGTTTATTTTCCAATAAATACATCCTTTTCTGGATAGGTGCTGGTAGAGGTGTCTCTAGAACAGATGTACCTAGGAGTGAAAACTCGGACAAGGAGTTTCGGGCTTGACCCAAGGTATCCTAGTTCACGACAACGGGCCAAGCTATACTCTTGGTTGTGACACTATTAGGGGATATGCTTAGGATAATTCCCATTTATTTTATAAACCCTTATGAAGGATATATGAGCAAATACTTTCTCAATGAAAACATTTTTATGATTATGGATTGTATGCATAGACTTTTCAATTTACGATAGATATTTTATGTGTTTGGAATTATCCATTGCAATTTATAAACTAATATAGTGTATGTCATTGTTTAGAAATGGTGCCCAGTAGAAGGAATGAGAACTCCAACAATATGCATGATCCAAAGAGTACGAATGGTCGTATATTTCATGGTCCTATACCCAAATTTAGAAGGGAAATAGTATCCCTCCACTACTACAAATACCACTTTTATCAGCGTTAAAAATCGCCTTTAAAAGTTCTAGAAAAGCGCTATTAAAGATGGTGTAGATAAAGGGGTCCCCTTTATCAGTGCTTTCTTTTTAGCGCTGATAAAATAGCCCTTTTATCAGTTCTTTCTTTTAGCGCTGATAAAAGTTCAAAAAAATTAATTTTTTTAAAAAATACTGGAAATATCTGGGTGGGTCTTATTACAGCACTTGAGCCCCCTTTATCAGCACATTCCCGCACTCAAGCGCCCCCACACACCCTATATCATTGCTAGCACCCATATTCCTCCATGCGCACGCGCCCCTGCCTCCACAGGTTTTGAACTCGAGACCTCCCCCCCTGCGCGCTTAATCCCCTACCACTACTCTATTTTGATTTTTTTTCCATTTCATGATATCAATATATATATATATAGTTATATTTATTCATATAGTAATATATATTTATATTAATATATATATATAGTTATATTAATATATATATAGTTATATTAATACATATATTTATAGTGATATTAATACATATATTTATAGTTATATTAATATATATATATGTAGTTATATAAATATATATTTATATATAGTTAGATTAATATATAGGTATATAAATATTCATATATTTGTATTTTAAATAAAATGATACTAGTTATTATTTAGATAAAGATAATATATTTTATATGTAAATATATTTTATTATTTATATTTATAATTAAATTTTTATGTGTGAATATATAAAAAATATGTATATATTGTTATATATTTTATTATAAATAGAAGTGAATTATAAAAAACAATAAAATTTCGAATACAGAATATCAATATTATTGTAATACCTTAGAATAAATTCAGTCCCCAACAAAAAAAAATCCAATAATACCCCCTTAAATGAGGATAAAAATCCACTAAATGTTAAAAAATTGGGGTACCCTAACTAAAAACTCAGTTTTGGAGGCCTTCTGGGCATATTTTGGCCTAGAAAAAACCTTGATCGGGGTCCCCCCCCCCTCCGATCACAATAGTGTAGAGCTCGTTGCAGGCTTCGATTTGATATGTGTTAGAGCTCAAACAGAGACATGGATCAAAAGTTATGGATGTTTGAAGTTCAAGTTGTGTTTTCAACATATTTTGGATCTTTTTTTAATTATTGTTAATTTTTTAGTCTTCATGTTATTATTAAATGACTATTACACCATAATAATTAGTAAATTATTAATTAAAAATATTTTTGAAATTTTTTTATAAGCCATTATCACTAAATATCTTATATATTAAGTATATTATGTATAAATGTATATTTATACTTATCTAAATTATATTTAAAAATTATATATTATATTTATATTAATATAACTATATTTATATATTTATATTTTAATATATTATTTTTAATTATTTTTTTTGAATTCGACCTTTTATCAGCGCTTTTAAAAAAAGAGCTCATAATGGCCCCCCTTTATCAGTGCTACTAAAAAGCGCAGATAAAGGGGGTCCCTTTATCAATGCTTTTTCGTTAGCGCTGATAAAGGTTAGCGCTGGGAAAAACTTTTTTTGTGGTAGTTCTCGTATTCGCATCATATAAAGAAATATTATCATGTGTTAATAAGATATAAAAAGAATTTTTTGAGTCCTAGGGCTTTGAAGGGAAGCCAGAGAAGAAAAGGATAGTAGAGAGAAAGATAGATAAAGCGAAGAAGGGAAAGAACAATTTTTCCATATGTGATAATTGTGGAAAGAATCACCTTGGTAAATGATTGAAGGGAATGGGATTTTCTTATATGTTTGGAGAAAAAGGACACCATTTATATGATTTAAAGGGTAAAAAAGAGTTTAAAATGTACAATACTTCATATGCAAAGAGATGGGACACTACACGAATCAATATCTCATTCATCAGAGTATATCCCAAATGATGCTATTAGACAATAATCATGTTATTATACTACTAAAGATGAAGAAGAATAATTATTGTTCCTATTTTATTAATTAATGAATTATGTCATTTGAGGGTTGTACAATGATGTAATGGTTATATTAATTATAGAAATAAATAAGGATGGTACTACAGTACTGTTTTATTGAGGATTTGAGATTATATGTTACTACAAAAAGTGACTAAACAACAATATTAACTTTTTGTAGAATACATGGTTGAAGGAAAAAATAAACATTAATATAGTTCTAATACTGAGGTAGTGATTTTTGAATAAGATATGATTGATTTTGATTAATTATATTGGATATTCATGACTACCTTGAAACTAATTAATGGTACGTTAACTCCATCATTGTTGGAGATTAAAACAAAATTTGGATTTAAAGAGTATATCATGTAATCTATGTTTTACAGAAGGAATAAGAAAGTACATACAGATTCCAAAAAGGCATTATGGTAATTCGGGTAGTTACCGCGTTTTAGAAGAATACAAGATGAATGTACTCACATGTTATTATTTAGAAAAACGAGATATTCGTTATTTTATGTTCACCTACCTTATAAATTTTTGGACAATGAGTTTGGACATAAGTATTTTGGATAAGTCTAATGGTTGGAATGGATTAAGTTAGAAATGGATAGTATTTTTTAAGGTTAAAACATTTATTAAGATTATTTTCTATTTTTTTAAAAGGACAACCAAAAGGTCGGGTGATAACATGTCATGTCCGGAAAGGATGTGGGACTTGAACCTACAATCGAATGGTGACAAGGGTGCATCACCTACCACTGATATACCTGATTTCATTTTTTTATAATGTATTTTTTTAAATAGTATAAAAAATGAATTATAAATTCATTATGTTTAAAACCCTATACGATTAGGATAAATATAATATTTTTGAGTTATATTATATTTTAAAGTGAAATATGAGTTTGTGGTAGATATTACATGAATGATGGAACTCTACATGTCAATAATATTTTATTATCTTATTCTATGAAGAAATTAATTCGTAAATATTAGTGAAAGGATCTTAAAACCAAACATGTGTTATCCTGATACCTTATGTTTTGATGAACCAATAATATTTTAAGTCATCATAGATTTTTGGCTTTGAGCCCTCAATTTTCTATTTATTGTTCACTTATTTGTATAAATATTTATTCTTTTCATCCAATTATGTTTCTCAAATTTCAACCAATGTTCTCCTATTAAAATTACTAATTTGGTGGAGACTTTTTCATTTCCCTTTCCTTCTTATTAAGACTAAATTTTATTAACCCAATTTGGGATGTGGGTTTTCCACCAAATTATTTCATATTTTTAACCTTTTACTTTCAAAGAACAATTTCAAAATGAGAGGATGAAATTTATTGAAGGAGGGAAGAATGTAACAACCCAATATTTCAAATTATGTTATCTCTTTAACATAGTTCAATATCTTTCACTACATGTACACTGAGTTCGAACTCACCACGACTTTCCAAACTAACTGTTCAAAAACCAGATATGAATGGTATTAACTGATTTTGGAATGTTATATACTCCATATAATTTTAACATCCATATTATGTGTTTCTTAGTCAAAATATAAGATCAAATTCAATTTTTTCAGAGAAAATAAGTATTTTTCAAAAAATGCCATTTTTCACCTTTTAATAAAGAACCATATTTAAATTGAATATTCAAAACTTTTATATATTAAATTTGAAAAAATAAACTTCTTCTTTAGAATCGGTACATGAAAATTTTGTTTGGATAAATTTTTGTTACTTTTCTGATAACTTTCATATTTTAATGAATAGTTAAAAACATTAAATTTTAATTAAAAACAACTTTTTTAATCAAAATAATTTATATAGTTAAATTATGAATTTGAGTTTTTTTATAGAATAAGTAGATTATATTTTATCATTTAATATAATGTAGGTCATTGTATGTAATTTCACATATAAATCGGACATAAAGACATGTCAATCTTTTGATAGTTTTTAATTCTAAGAAACTCGCTTCCTGGTTTTGATAAGGGGAATTTATTTTAAATAAATTAATTCAAATTCAAGGTTTTGAATTTCAGAAATTATAAATTATTTTTGAATTTGGAATTTCAAAATTATCTTTGGTTGATTTTTTGGAATATATCTGAAAACATTCAATTTTGATGAATATTAAAAAAGCACAGCGTTGTAGATAAAAACTATCATTTACATTTAAATTATTATTATTTAATTTAAATTTATTTTAAAATTAAAATAGATAAATAATACTTGTATTATCCCAATGTAACTCATTGGATTCGTTTTACAATAACATTACATATATAAAATTTTATTAAACTTTTAACCCCTTTTTCCAACCTTATATGAACATTTGAAAAGTTTCATAAAACGTAATTTCAACACTTATATGAATTTAATTTAAAAAATTAAAGAGACACGGTTGAAATTAGTATGTAAAATTTTGTTCAATAGGATGAAAATAATTTTTGGTGAATAGAAACTTTTGAATTTTATTTACCACGGTTAAAAGAAAATTGGGTAATTAAAGGTAAAAATGATATTATAATTACCCTAACACATGTCCTAATTCTATTGGATGAGTGTTAATAGACCTCAATCATCCTTAGGAATAAAATATTATCATCTATGATCCAGAATTATTAGATTAGAACATTTATTATTATTTTATATAAAGAAGAGTTAAAAGTGATAAATTCAGATTTTCGTAACTAAAACATTATAAATATAGGGTTATAAATAAGAAACATTTAACTATACATATTCATTATAAATATAAAAATATTTACTACATCATGTTATTTTATTTATAATTTTTAGACATTATATAATTAAATTTATTTGAGAAAAAATGATGATGCCGTAATTACCTTATAAATGAAGGATTAAAATTATAGATATTATAAATATCAATATAAATATAAATTGAGACTTTTGATTCATTTCCTGAATTTTCTAGCTTAGTACGACTTGTTAGGGTTGATTAAATATATTATTTTGAATTGATAAAGTTGTTATGACTTTCAAAAAAAATTCTAAATATTGTCCAAATGGACATAAATGAGTTTTTTTAAACAAATAAGATATTATTAAATGATATAATATTCTTTAAAATATATGGTTCCATCAGAGGACATATATAATGATATATATTTTATTAATCAACCACTTGAGGTTCTCATGTATTTTTATAGAATGTTTATTAACCAGTTATTGTAATAAGACAAGCATAACTGGTAAAAGTTAAACTATTTAACTAAGAGTTAAACCTAATAGATTAGGATTTTATGATGACCAAGACCTATGTAAAACCTATTGTTTAAAGGTTTTCTACCCATACACACCTTAACCTCTAGAAAATCATTTTTTATCAATTATAAACCGAATATGATTGTATAGTAAAATAATATTTCAAGCTTTTCCAAAAGTGAACCTCACCTCCCTTATAAAAGGGTACTTCCCCTTCTCTCGAAATCATACCTTAAAATCCATTTGGATTGACCAACCCATCATCTAATATCCTCCCATATACCCTCCCTTAAACATAAATTCCTTAATTAGATGTCAAATTCAACCTATGGAGTATTTTTTATCAAATCAAAAGAAAGCACCTGAAGAAGAAGTGATAATTTCATAACCCCTTTCAATTTTCTTTTCTTATTCCACTAACTCTGTTTTTCACACATAAATTATAAACCCAAAACCTTATACATACTGTATTTTTATTATAAATATGGTAAAACCATATTCCTTGTTCTATCCATCCTATGAATGACAAAGTCACCACACGTGCGTATATACGACTTACCATCTCCACGTCATGGTGTAGTTTTTTATTCAACATTTCATTATTTTGATTGGTACAATAATGAGTATAATTTATTTTTATAATAAATATTACATGTTAATTATTCTTTATATATGATATATCATTAAATTACATATGATTTTATCACCAAAATAATGATATTTCCATCATGCATAGGTACGGATTACCGTCTCCACAAACGCAATAAGATTCATTTCCCCATCACAACCTTTCAAGAATAATTTTCATTTTATGATTAAAATTAATTTATAAGAACTTAATATCATTCTGGATATGAATCAAATACATCATATCCATAACAAATATGTCTTACTAAACAAAACCAATAAAAGAGAATGAATTAGTTAACTCTCGAAACAATGATACTACTGAATTTTTATTAACAAAGCAATATTAGAAGATCGTATATGATATCATATTTATGTATGTGGTTATTGAATGATTTGATGACAATGATTTAACTATTATATAGGAATTCAATGTACCCTTGACCAACGAAAAGTTCAAGTTAAGGGTTAATTTTACAATATCTTTATTTATCTGAGGTTGTTTATACGTAAGTTTCTACAGGTTCTTATTTATTATCCACATATTTGTTTCTTAATAATGTATTTAAAAAAATATATAATATTTCCTATAATATGGGTTAAAGTCATTTATAACCTTGTTTGACTTTTTAAAAAATGTTTTTAGAGGAATATTTCCTTCGTTTTCCAAACAAGGTACTTTGTTGCATTTTCAACAAATTAAGGTAAGAGTGTTTTTTAACATATACATTGGGTGCGGCTATATTCCTCCATTATAAAACCATCGATTATTACCTTACAATATTATAAGAATATTTTAAAAATAAATATTTTCTTTTATAATTATGTTACTTTTAATATATTTTAAAATGGAAATAGATATTACTCTCAAATAGTATTGATTTTATATACCTCAACAACCTTTGATGGATTTTATATTTGTTTCAAGTTGATTTATCAGGATACAATATTCCTTATTATATTGATGGTTTTGTGATAGGTTTGATTGTGGATGTGTGATATTAATACCATTCATGGTTTATGGTTAATGTATTAACATTTCTTATGCTAGTTTTAATACAAATGTTTATGTAATGTTTCAACCATTTCATATGAGGAATGCATTGGACATAGTAAGTTACGGGTGGAGACCACTATATCTCATCAATGCATTGGTAGGTATCATGATATAAAATAGTGTCTTGGAACAAGGCCTTGACAAAATGTTATTTGTAGTCATTGAAAAAGGTCTTGACATTGTGATTATGATGTCCGACATTATACATTCTGTCATTATGAAATTAGATATTGATATTACATGTGATTATTCGACTAGTAGAATATCCATGTTAATAAGTAAATGGAATTGTTTGATTTATCTTTTCCATATTATGATAAATTTTATGTTTAAACGACTTGTGTTTTAGTCTTATACATTGTGTTAAATGTTTATTCTTATTTATAATAGTTTCTGCTATATTGTTATCCTTATTGAGCATCTAATCCCACCCCTTTCTTATGTTTTCTTTTTCCCCATTATGTGAATAAGTATATTATGATTATCCTACAGTAATAGGCTAAGGGATATTATTGTGTTAAATGGTTACACATTGTTTTTTCTCATTTCATGATGTAATGTAAAACTTATGTATGTATCTAGTACTTCCAAGGATACTAAACTAATCAGTCTTTCGAGACATGATCCCTTTTGTTCATGTCAATGTTATGTAATAAGGCAATGACTCTGGGCTTCTGGGGTCAGGGCATTAGAATTTCTTAATAATTATTTCCCTTAAAATATTTTTCAATGATGGAGAGATAATTGATAGTGATGAATAAAAAAGTATGGTGAGTATTTCATAGATTATAAAGGAAATTTCTTAATGATTTCAAGGTTAGCCTCATGTTTTTTTCAAAATTAATAGAAAAATATATATATATATATATATAAATGTGTCTGTTAGAGGTTTAAAACTAAACCTTATAAAGGATATATATATTAAATAAATTCGGTGTTTTGAAGAAGTTGTTTTATGTGCACTCAAAGTGGATATAATGTTTAGATAATGTTCCCATTTTTATGAAGATACGAAATGAGAGATAGAGATTATAGCTGGATGATCTAATGAGAATGATGGAATGAAATTTTATCATTCACATTTCATAAATTTGGGAGTAATAATTATGTTAATTACATCTATGAGATGGTGAAATGCTTCAAGTGTGGGAGAGAAATCCATCAGGGTCATTAATGTCAATGGGATAAAAAGAATCCGGCCAATATAAAAGAATAAAGAAGGGCACCAAACATGGTTTGATGCTTCAAATTTAGGGAGTTAGATAACTTTTCATTCCTGGGCAATAAACCACAATTTTTGGAGCATAATTAGTGTTTGTAAACCCAAATCCAAAGGAAGAAGGGAAATCTTATTCCATCAATACTACAAATGTTGAAAAAGAAAAAAATTTCTTAAAATGTTCAATTCCTATTCACTGATGAATGAAAAATTATTATTTGATTTCGATTCAAATAATTACTTTATATCATGAAATGTTTATAGAAATATTGAATTGAATTCATCGTACATTGATGTAGGGATATTATTAAAAACACCAAGTGGAATGATCATTGAATCAAAAGTGTTGGAAACATCTCTTGATGGTACATGTTGGAAATTTTTTCCAACGAATCTTGTGATACATCCCTTAGTGGGATTATATTATATACCAGGCTTGGATTATATCTCATTATATAGAGCACACATCAACTAATGGGAAATGTAGATATATATTCCTATTCTGAATCATCCCATGATCCTATAAAAATGAAATTAATACCTTCAATCTCCATTGGAAAACCACACAATGGTGTGGAAGTTAGTACCATGTGAGGAAGAATACCTCACTCAGATGATTGGGTAAAAGGAAGACATAAACCTATAGAAAATTTCCATTATGACGGAATAAAGTGATGCATTTACTAAAGAGTTACCTAGATTTTTATGATATTGTGGGGTAAATTTCTCAATAAAAATATTACCTACAGCTACTCCTATCTCAAAATTCCCCTACATGATTTCCTTGATTGAAATAGTTGAGTTACAGAAGCAGCTATAAGGGAATTTGGACAAAGGGTTCATATACCCCAGTTCATCTCCATCGGGTGCACTATTTCTCTTTATAAAGATGTAGAATGTATCGATGTGGTTGTGTATCGAGTTCTAGAAGCTCAATAATATCACCATAAAAAAATTAACCTCTTATAATGACTGATGAGTTTGTTGATAAACAATAAAGATATCTATTGATTAGCCACTAAATGAGGATAATATTAATTATTAATATTTATAATATTAATTTTCTTTCTTATTCATAAACACCATTTTGGTGCATTTTACACTTTGAACATCATTTCACATTATGACTGTAATTCCTTCTTAAAATGCACTATTATGTTGTACATTTTTTTACATCATTTAAAGTACCCAATGATTCATATGATTTTAACGAATGTAATTATCCATATTTTAATTTGATATTAACTTAAATTTATCTACACTTAAATATTAACATGTTTCATTCAGGGATCAATGGAGGATTTATAAAGGATGATGGAGATATTTGGAGATGAATGTAAGAAATTCTAGAGAAGGAAGATTGGACACCAGCCCACTGATGAAAATTTGGGACCCACATTACAAACCCAATGAAACAAAACATTTGTGGGATGCTAGAAGACATGTATAGGAACAAATCCCTCTACAGGATCCAAATCTAATTCATCCTCCATGGTGGTCATTAAGGAGTCCCAAGTTAGAGATAAAATTATGGTCCGGATTCAGTAGTCCAGAAAAACAGTTCACTAATCTATTCATATCTCTGAATCCACGTCTCCATATGGGACCACATTTAACAAGAGATTTGAAGACATACGGTGATCCATTTTCTTCTTCTATGACCCACTCTAATTTGGACATCTAGAAGGTATTCCTAGTGCATCTGTTCGGTGGATGAAATCTGGTTGCCACCTCGGGTCAAGTTAGGAAAATTTCAAGTTCCACAAGCATTCCACCACCATAGGCCTACCATAATCAAGTGGGATTATTTGTACTATTCGAGGCTCGACCCAAAGCTCCCAAAATTCCTATTTAAGGCAGTGGTGATGGAGGATTTGATCATATTTGAGCTCTGTTTTCATCTAAATGTTATGCTGCCAATTTTTCTTTGTAACGTTCTTCATTCACATGTAAGTTGTTTTAATTCATCCTAGTTTCTTAATAAAAGTTCTTCTTATCCTCTTATTCTATTGTTATCTATCTCACATTCATAACATTTCCTCAAGGTGTGAATTTATTCACATCAAATAGGGTTAAATTATTCACACAACGGTGGAGTGATCGTTATTTTATTGTGTTTTTTTCTTCTCCATTTCTTCCCTCATGAGTCTACTTTCCACTTCCATTGAAACCATAGAATCAATAGAGGGATAACCCAATTATGGGTCGATCCAAGGGAGTAGCAAGGGTATGGATTGGATGTTATTTATCACCCCATTAATTTCTAATCACTTCATTAATTGGGATTTCTATTTGATGATTTTTAAACTCCATCGTCCTTGTTGAATTTAAGGCCACACAATTCAAGTGATAATACGAACCTTTACCTTCAAGTGATCAAAAATTTGATCCTTAAAGTGTATAGGTGATTAGTATTATGGTGTGTTGGTATAAAATCAGTAAGTGATAAAGTTTTTTGATCACCTTAAATGAACTCAACTCAAATTTAAGAAATTGAAATAATTGAAAAGGGAATAAGTCCAATCCACCCCAAGTGATAACCTATGATCAACTAGGTATTTTAAATTGAATTCACTGAATTCCCTTAGATTTCCTTTAAACCCATATAAAATCAACCCAAGTTGGCCACTTCATATCCAAAAACAGTCCATATAATGTACGTGTCTGTAGGTTTCTTCTTAGGTCTCTGAGGATTCGACAACCCAAGCTAAACTACATGGACCGTCCAAACTTCTTCTCTTGGGTAAATTTTAGCGTGAATCAAATTTTAGCGCCATTTTCGGGGACCCAAATATGTCATCTTAACACCCATTATATTCTCCCCCATTTCTTCTTTTCTCATCCAAATTCTCTTATCTTGTCCCTTTCTTGTTTTTTTCTTTTGGCGCATGTCCGCCTACACCCGCGATCTATCAAACCGTCTAGTTAGGGTGGATAGTCCTGGGGTTGGGGAGTCATGTACACCAAGGGAACTCTTTCCATTAGATCCTAATCTTCCTAATACTCTAGAGTCAAAAATTGATCCTATTTTAATTGACGTTCTTCAAAGAAATCAACTCATAAACAAGGGTGAGAACCAAAATGGAAACCAAAATGAGGCAGCCCCAAACTTGGGGAATGCAATTGATCAATACATGAATGAATACCTCACACATTCCTGGACAAATGCCCCCTCATGCATTAGACACAATTCCCTAGAAGATTCAAACTAAATAATTAAACCCCATGTCCTAAACCACCTTACCACATTCCATGGAATGGAGTCCGAGATGCCCTACCTTCACATTAAGAGTTCAATAACATTGTAGAAACCATGTGTCCCCCACATCAACTCGAATCAGCTAAGATGAGAATATTTCCTTTTTCATTAAAGTATCGAGCTAAAAATTGGCTAAAAAATTTGAGACCATCATCCATAAACTCTTGGGACAAACTACAAAGATAATTATACAAAAAATACTTTCCTCATCACAAAACAATTGCACTTAAAAAGAGCATCCGAAACATTTTTGAAAAAGAGGGAGATTCATTCAATGAAACATGGAGGAGGTTCAAGGTCACTCTAAACATGGTTCCACACCATGGTTTTTATATTCCTGAACAAGTGAGAATTTTCTATGAAGGGTTGGGTCTGGGGAACAAACAATTCATTAACATTTTGTGTAATGGAACCTTTAAAAACAAAGCCCCAAGTGATGCTTACGAGTATCTAGAAAGCCCTTCTGAACAAAACCAAACATGTGGAACATCACCTTATTCTGAAAAGCCTCAATGAACTACTATAATTCATACACTTAGGGAAGAGTAATGCTTTAGGGCTAAACTCGCAGCACTCTCTAGGATGGTTGAAGAGATAGACCTTAGGAAAGTCCATGAAATCCAAACTCTTGACCCTGTTTGCTCAATTTGTGACAAACATGACCATAAGACAGACAAATACCCAACCATTACATCCATAAAGGATGTTCATTTAGGAGGAACTCCAGAGGAAGTAAATTCTTTGAACTTTCAAAAGCCTCAATACCAAAACAACTTCAACCCAAGGCATAATGACCACCCAGGCTTCCACTGGAAAGATAACCAACAACCTAGTCAACCACCGGGAAAAATCCTTACCCCCATCAGAACTACCAAACCCATAACCAGTTCTATACCCAACCTATCCAATACCAACAGCCACTAGTCCATTTTCAACAAACCATTCCACCTCCAAAATATCCTACTGGGATAAACCAATCTTCTCAAGCACCAACCCAAACTATTCCACATAGCCTACTAGAAAAACTATGCAAACAAATGGAAAGGATGAACTAAGAAGTATCTTCCCTTAAACAAGAACTTCAAACCATCAAAACTAGAAAATCACCCATGCCTACTCAGGCGGTTCCATCCTCAACTTCAAGGGGAGAGTCAAGTTGTACTCAAACAACTCATGAACAACTAAAGGCTGTTACTATTTTAAGAAATGAGAAATCAATTGAGAAACCTAAAACAACTAATTTAGAACCTACCTAAAGATTCAAACTTGGATGAAAATTCAAATGAACCAAATGATAAAACTGAAAAACGTGATAAAATTTTCAAAGAAACAACTCTTCAATAAACAACCCCACAACCTGCACCATTTCCTCAATGTATGAAGGGGAAAAACAAAACTAAATTGAGTGAAACATTGAGGGAAATCTTCTCACAAGTCATGTTGAACATTCCCCTTCTCGATGTCATCCAAACCATACATAACTACGAGAAAGTACCTTAAGGAATTGTACATTTTTAAAAGAAAATTTTCACATAAAAACCAAGTCATTTTGGCTGCTAATATAGGTACCACCATTCAAGGGACTATTCCTCTTAAGTTGAAAGTCCAGGGTTTCCATTAAATCAATCTCAAAATTGGAGAGAGAAAAGTTGTCAAGGCCTTGTGTGACCTAGGTTATAGTGTCAATCTCATACCCTATGTTATGTACTGCCAGTTAGGCCTAGAAGAGCTCCAACCCACATCTGTCACACTTCAACTTGCTGATCGTAGCATTATGGTTCCAAGGGTATTTTAAAGGACATTCTGGTAAAGGTTGAAAAAATCATCTACACTTCTGAATTCATTGTCCATGATAACCATCCAAACTTTGGAAATAAGCAACAAACCCCAATCATCCTTGGTCATCCTTTTCTTGCAGCAATCAACTTTGTTATCCGAGTCCGAAATGGGAACATGACCATAACCTTTAGAAACATGATTCTAGACTTGAACATCTATAATGCAAGATTACAAATAGGGGGTGACAAGGACATTCATGAAGTAAACGTGATAGGAAGCATTGATAATGAATCCATAGACCATCAAGGAATATTTTATGGATGTTTAATTCAGGATGAGAATGATTTATTTTGTTCACATGAAGGAAGTTTATCTCCTTCGCTTGAATCATTTTCAAATTGCTCTTATGATGAAGTCTTAGGTCCAACAATAAGTGAAGCCATTCAGGAAACCAATTTCATGGAGACCAACCAAACTTCCTTCCCTAAATCTGATCAAGCTAATCTAGTAGCTGAAAATTCTATATGTGGGGAATCAATCATATCTAAAACTCTTGGAAACAAAATTGATATTGATCCAATGTCCTAATATTCTACTGAAATTCTGAACCAACCTGATCTTGAATTGAAGGAACTTCCTGGTGCACTCAAGTATGCCTTCTTAGGGGACAATAAAACACATCCTATTTTCATTTCTTCTTCTTTTGAAGAAAATCATGAGAGTATGCTTCTATATGTCCTTAGGAAATATAAGAAAGCCATTGGTTGGACCCTGTCTGATATTCGTGGGATTAGCCCACTCATCAAGACTCATAGGATTGTTCTAAAATCTAATTCAAAGCCATGTCATCAACCTCATTGGAGACTCAAACCTAATCTCATGGAGGTAGTAAGGAAGGATCTTTTGAAATTGTTAAAAGTGGGTATCATCTATCCCATAGCTAAGAGTGAGTGGGTGAGCCCAATCCAAGTGGTTCCCAAGAAGGAAGGAATAATAGTGATAACTAATAAGGATAGAGAGATTCTTCCAACTAGGGTGAGTAGTGGATGGAGGGTCTGCATTGACTATAGGAAGCTAAACACTTTCACCAAGAAGGACTATTTCCCCTTACCATTCATTGACCATGTCTATGAGAGAGTGGCAGATCATGAATTCTACTGTTTCATAGATGAGTACTCAGGGTAAAATCATATTGAGGTATTTCTAGAGGACCATGGGAAGACTACATTAACCTATCCATTCAGAACCTTTTCCTTCAAACATATTCCATTTGGTTTATGCAATTCCCCTGGAACATTCCAGCAGTGCATGATGGGAATCTTCTCAGACATGGTAGAGGATTTTCTAGAGGCCTTCGTGGATGACTTATCTGTGTTTGGGGATACATTTGAAGGATGTATGAGGAATGTAGAGATAGACTTGTCAAGATGTAAAGAAAATAATATTGTCCTAAACAGGGAAAAATACCAATTTTATGGTTAAAGAGGGAATAGTTCTATGCCATCTGGTCTCAGGAAGGGGGATTGAAGTTGATAAAGACAAGGTTGACATCATTAATCACCTTCATCACCCAAAACAGTAAAATAAGTGAAGTCTTTCTTAGGACATGCTGGTTTCTATAGAAGATTCATCAAGAACTTTAGTTCAATCTCTCTTCCCCTTTGTGCTCTTCCAGTAAAGGATGCTCCATTTGTTTGGACATAAAGATGTGAGTGTAGAGACCCAAAGCTTGACGTACACGGACATTACATTACTTTTGCGGAATAATTAATACATAACAAAAAAAGACACACAAGGACTGTAATAGTTTAGTGTCTTTGGAAACTCGGAATATAAACTTCTAATCATGTTGAAATATCTTCAACAACTCCCACAATGATCTTCCCCTTTTTGTTTCCTTACCTAAAACCATTCTTTATTTCCTAGGGAAAATAAAACATAAAAAGGGTGAGCTGAAATGCTCAGTCAGGGAAAACATATATAACGTAAAACAATCCATAATCATTTGGAAGAAAAATCTTGAACATGAAATTTATTCATCAAAATCTTGAGCAAAGACATAAATTGTGGAAAGGCATATATCATAATAGAACATCAACTATGATAAAATATATTGGGAATAAAACATGTAATTGTGGAAACCATTACGCACATGTTATGATTTCCATAGTAGCCAAGGCATTGCTTCCAAGACCATCTTAGTGGACAAAGACCCTTTCTGAATCGAGTTCACTCCTCGTTTCAGTCCTGTAACACTGAACCGGATTAACTTACCGTTCCAACCATATCTATCTCATGAGATATAAATCATTACCCAATGAATTGGAGGTAGATATAGGTCCCACCCATCTCATAGTGAAATCATTTTTACTTGTTCCACAAAATAAACTTAAAACATTCATCATAACCCAAAGAATAGAATGGGTTTCATAAACATCATCCCATCATCAAATAATCCATATAAAACAAAAGGATATTTCATCATAAGAAAATTGAAACTCTTTAAATCATATTATACTTGAAACATACCCATATGAAATAATGTCATCTTATATAGAAAATGGTTTTGATAAAACACTTGAAATGAATTCTTGAGGAAAATATCCTTTCTTCATCAAAATCAATTTATTTTCACCAAACCTCATGCAATTTTAAAGGAAAGATATTTTTTTGAAAATATTCATGAAATATTTTTGAGGAAGCTTCATGAAAATAAGGCTTTATAAAACCATAAAAAATAATTTCATGTCGTATAAGTTAAAAAAACATTCTCCTCGTACTTTTTTGGAAAAGTCAAAAATACCTCGTATGGTAAACAAAAGAAAGATTCCTTCCATACGATGCGGAAAAAGTAAGAAAAGGGTGAAAATGTCTTTAAGAATACATGGAAGGAAAGTATACATTTTATGATTTTTTTTTTCAGAACATATGGACATGGATAATAATCATAACCCTAGTAAATACTTACAAATAAACAATCTTGAATAAGAATGAGATTGGAATAACTATCCCTTACCTTAGGCCTGATATGCTTTGTACATTTCCGAACCTCCTATATAATGATTTAGATAATGTCATTGACTTATTACAGAATCATATTCATTGTTATGATATCATATATGGTTCACTTATGACTTTATACTACCTGTTCTTTTGTAAGTTCCATGTTAAAGCAGCGTTTTGGGTTAAATCGTTTTATTTATCGTACGTGTTTGGACTTGTTGTTCACGATATTATTACTTATATTCTGATTTACTTAATTACAGAATGTAATACATGATTTACATATAATATATATTTCAGTATATACATATATATATGATAGATCGATTAAATTAAATGAAATACACCGTTCATGGAGACGGTAGGTCGTACGTACGCATGAACGTTGTTTTCGTTTCCTTATTGAATTGAATGAAATTAAGTAGATGACATACATATATATACACATAAATACAGTATCATTATTATGTCATATATTTCATGATTACTTGTTATATATACTTTATAATCATTCATTAATGGTTAACATGGAGAATGAATCTGATCGCGTCATGGAGACGGTAGTCCATACGTACGCACGAGCGATGATAGCATTCCCATGATCGTGGAATTGTATTAGAGTGTATGTATACTATTTTAGAATCAATATCACTTTACAATAATCATATATAGTTATTATTTACACCATTATACCCATCCAAGTAAGGTGGTGGTGGAAAATATATTACACCACAGCGTGGAGATGGTATTCCATACGTACGCATGCACGGTGATTTCATTTTTCATAGGATGGATAGATGGTGAAATAGGGTTGTTTCATACTTATAATAACATATCATTATAGTAGTTATACTGATGTTATTACTTCATAATGAAACAACTAAAGAAGAAGAAATGGAATAAAAAATAAAGTTGAAAGAATCTGTAACGGACATTACCTCTTCTTTGAAGTGCCTCTTTGAGACCTCCTTTTATGGAACTAAAAATGGTCTTTGAAGAAGACCAGGACATCTATTCTGTTTCTAGGGAAGTGGAGAAGAGAATTGGGCAGGGTTTGGCCGATCATGAAGGCTCAATGTGGTGTGAGGAAGAGAGGGAGGAGGTGTCCTTTTATAAGGGAGGAGAGGGGCACCTTTGAAAAAACTCAAAATATTATTTTATTATAAAGTCATATTCGGTTTTTAATAGCTAAAAATTAAGTTATTTAGAAGATAAGGTGGGGATGGGTCGAAATAATCTCATCCAATAGAATTTAGAATGTTTTAGGTTTCTATTTTAACCTTATCATTTAGATTTAACTTTATGTTAAATAATTTTTCTTTTACCGTGTCTTCTTGTTTTCTTACACTATAAGGTTAATAAACTTACTATAACAAGCCAAAAAAACCCCAAGTTGTTTATTATTAATATATATAACCTTATTTAAGTAATTTTTCCGAACCGTAGATTTTTAGGAATAAAATAACAATTAATAATATAATATTTGTTTTAAAAACTATTTTATGTCAATTTTGACACTATTTGGTAATTGATTTTTTTGAAACTAATAACAGAAATATTAGTTCTAAAAAAGTTCATTAAATCAATAATAACATGTCATATTAACATATAAAATTATTGGAATTCATAAAAATTCTGAAATTACATTTATTCGGGTATTTATAACATCAATTATGTCAATATTTCATTAATAATATAATTATTGCATCATCATTGTGTCATAAATAAATTAAATTATTTGAAGTCTAAAAATTACAAATAAAATACCATTATGTAGGAAATCTTTTTATATTTATAATGAATATTTATAGTCGAATTTATATTTTTTATAAACTCATATTAAAAATAATTTACTTATTAAACATTGATTTAACTATTTTAACCCTTCTTTAAATAAATTAATAATAAATGTCCTAATCTAATCCAAGTGGGCCTAAAGGGTCATATTTTATTCCTAAGGTTGTTTTTGGTCGAATTACACTTATCAAATAGAATTAGGACATGTGTTAGGGTAATAATAATGTCATTTTTTACCCTTAATTACCTTATTTACTTTTAACCGTGGAAAAAAAAGTAAAAAGTTACTATTTACCAAAAAATATTTTCATCTCATTGAACCACATTTTACTTACTGACATCAACCGTGTCTCTAGAATTTTTAAAATTCCACTCACATAAGTGGTGAAATTATGTTTTATGTGAATTTGGAAATTCTCCAAGGAGGTGGGTAAAAGACGATCAAAAGTTCAATAAAATTTTTATATATCTAAAATTATTATAAAATGACTGTAATGAATTACATTGAACTTATATAGGTATTATGTGTAAATTTTGACCTAAAATTAATTTAAATAGAATAAATAATTATTTAAATAAAAAGTCGATTTTTAAATAGTAACCTAGTGTTTTCACTATTCATCAAAAATTGAAAGTTTTCATGAAAATACCAAAATATCACCCTAGGATAATTTCGATATTCTGAATCCAAAAATGAAGTCCATTTTGAAAGATGAAATTTACAAAATTTCAAAAATTGGTTATTACTATTCATAACGGCTAGTTTTAATAATATTTTAATAGCATATCATTGTTTAGTGAAACTCAGTATTGCGTACGACACACGCTATCGAGGAAGGTCATGATTGCGTGTAATGCAGCCAAGTTAGGGTTGTGTGTTGTGCAAGAATCCTTTGTTCTAGCATACAACAAAAGTCATCAATAAAATTAAAAAGAATATTTTTCATAAAATCTCGGGGTGTTACATTCTACCCCCCTTAAAATGAATTTCGCCCTCGAAATTCGTCTTGGTTATAAATGTTTTTCTACTTGAAAGTTTATTTAATAGAAACCCACATCGTTAAAAGGAACACCATAACATAACTTTAAAAACTATAGTATGAAACGTAACGGTTACCCAAATTAACTAATCATTTGGGTTTCCACATAGGAGAACATAGGTGAAAATATGGATATGGAGGAGAAATCTAATCATCATGTTCTGATGGAGATTGGTAGAGGACATGGCTATGATAAAGCCAATAGTCACAAATCCATAAATTTGTGATGATCTAAGGTACCATCTGATTTATCGGATATGAGAGTACTAGGACAACATTTTTGGCTTTCAAGACAATTTCCCTAATGTTGATGAATTTGAATTAGAAGAATGCTTACTTTACTTCGGTAAAATCTCACCGTTGTTTGTTCCTTAAACAATTTCCACTTAATCTCTAAAAGAAATGAAGTTGAATTTTTTATTCGTGAAGTGTTAGCAGATCATGTGATAGAATGATGGGTCATTGCATCTGTTTCAAACAAAAGGTTAGAAAAAGTTATCAAATGTACATAAGTCCATCTATTGTGAGGTTAATCATATACGATTCCCAAAAGGACCTTATACTTCATATATCATACCGCTTAATAAAATAAATCTAGTTTCTACTAACCAGGGACTTCCTATAGGCTAGTGGTAGGTGATAAAAGCCAGTCGCACTTCAGTTGTGGGTTCGATTCCCACAGTCGTGTCTGACATGATGGGTTGTCTCTAGTCCTGCAGGTTGTCCGTTTTCTAAAACTACATTACTATAACATCCCATCAATAATATCGAAAAAAAGTTCCATCCTTAATAATACTAACTTATGTCCTACATAATCCATTCCAATCTTTAGGCTTATCTAAAATACTTCGGTCCAAGCTCATAGTATAAAGAAAATGATTACATGAAATGTAACATAACAATCATGTGAATGCCATCATTTATCCCCCATATATCATAATATATATATTTTTGGTCAAATTACAAACATGTGAATACCTTAATCATGTATTCTCTTGAAAAATGAATACCCATTTAACCATAGTGAAAAAATGAATGCTGTCAAAAGTTAACTCTTTCCACATACCCAAATCCCAAAATTTCTATATACTCAAACCATGATATCACATTGTCCTTATTTTAGTCATGAGCTCATGATTAATATCATATTATTTTCTTCTTATCCCTTCCATATTCTCATTTCATCTGCTTTCCAAAAATATTTGAATCACTTTTCATGGATACCGGTACCATAAAATTATTGAAAACCATGATAGACAAATACAAAAATATTCTAATACACCATAAAAGTACCTCAACAACATTATTCTTGAATACCAATACATAAACACTTCAATCCATCATCCTCAATGATTGTCATGGAATAAGTCCTTACTTGATTTAGAAGTAACTTTTTAGGTCAGGGCATTGAGTTGGGTAATGCCCATGTTCTCCACAAATAAGATATTGAACTCCATAATAGTCTATCACTCTATGACCCTTTTCTACACACAGATAACATTTGTCCCTCCATCTGAGATATTCCTGAAGGTTCTTCTTCCCGTCTTTAGAAATCTCAATCTTCCTTTTTTTATGATCCTCAACATGCGAACATGAATAAAAGTCTATCTTCCTCTTATTTGATGAATTAGGCATACCAGTAAATTTCACCTTGTTAATCATATATCGTGATGACTAATTTGGAATAATAACAATATCTTTCTCTCTAAGCATTACGAAATTTTTTTTCTCATAGTCACCAATTTTTCCATTGGATTAAATGTTAACCGAATTCCTTCTGGTTCCCTCCATTGACTAAAACACAAAAAGAATTTTGAGAGAGGAAAAAATCATACAAGGAAAATAACATAATCAAGGGGGAGTAACTTCAACTTCTAACATCTTAGGATTAATTCTAAGATATTTAGCGCAATTCTAGGACTATAACCTATACGTATATTTATCCTAAGGGACATCCCTAGACATACCTTATAAATATCTCTAGGGATCTCACTAACGTTTTCGCATCCTAGTTTCCAATGGTTGACTAAACCTTTTCTATAATAACAACAGTAGAGACCCAAAGCGTGACGTACATGGACATTACATTACTTTTGCGGAATACTTAATACATAACAAAAAAAAATACACACAAGGACCGTAATAGTTTAGTGTCTTTGGAAACTCAGAATATAAACTTCTAATCATGTTGAAATATCTTCAACAACTCCCATAATGATCTTCCCCTTTTTGTTTCCTTACCTAAAACCTTTCTTTATTTCCTAGGGAAAATAAAACATAAAAAGGGTGAGCTCAAATGATCAGTAAGTGGAAACATAGATACCATAAAACAATCCATAAACATTTGGAAGCAAAAACATGAACATGAAATTTAAACAACAAAATCTTGAGCAAAGACATAAATAGTGGAAGTATGTAAGGCATATATCATAATAGAACATCAACCGTGATAAAATATAATGGGAATAAAAAATGTAATTGTGGCAACCATTCAGCACATATTATGATTTCCATAGTAGCCATGGCATTGCTGCCAAGACCATCTTTGTGGACAAAGTCCCTTTCTGAATCGAGTTCACTCCTCGTTTCAGTCCTGTAACACTGAACCGGATTAACTTACCGTTCCATCCAGGTCTATCTCATGAGATATAAATCTTTACCCAATGCATTGGAGGGAGATATTGGTCCCACCCATCTCATAGTGAAGTCATTCTTACTTGTGCCACAAAATAAACTTAAAACATTCATCATAACCCAGAGAATAAAATGGGTTTCATAAACATCATCCCATCATCACATAATCCATATAAAACAAATGGATATTTCATCATAAGAAAATTGAGACCATGTAAATAATATTATACTTGAAACATACACATATGAAATAATGTCATCTTATATAGAAAATGGTTTTGATAAAACAATTGAAATGAATTCTTGAGGAAAATATCATTTCTTCTTCAAAATCAATTTCTTTTCACAAAACCTCATGCAATTTTAAAAGAAATAGATTTTGTTGAAAATAGTCATGAAATATTTTCGTGGAAGCTTCAGGAAAATAAGGCTTTATAAAACCATAAAAAATCCTTTCATGTAGTATAAGGTAAAAAAACATTCTCCTCATACTTTTGTCGAAAAAGTCAAAAATACCTCATATGGTAAACAAAAGAAAATTTCATTCCATACGATGTGGTAAAAGTAAGAAAAGGGTAAAAATGTCTTTAAACATACGTGGAAGGGAAGTAAAAATTTTATGAAATTTTGTTTGAGAACATATGGACATGGATAATAATCATAACCCCAGTAAATACTTACAAATAAACAATCTCGGATAAGAATGAGATTGGAAGAATTATCCCTTACCTTCAGTCCGATATGATTCGTATGTTTCTGAACCTCCTGTATAATGATTTAAATAATGTCATTGAATTATTACAGAATCATATTCATTGTTATGATATCATATATGGTTCACTTATGACTTTATATTACCCGTTCTTTTGTAAGTTCCATGTTAAAGTTGCATTTTGGGTTAAATCGTTTTATTTTTCGTACGTGTTTGGACTTGTTGTTCTTGATATTATTACTTATATTCTGATTTAATTAATTCCAGAATGTGAAACATGATTTACATATAATATATATATCAGTATATAAATATATATATGATAGATCGATTAAATGAAATGAAATACACCGTTCATGGAGTCGGTAGGCCGTACGTACGCATGAACGCTGTTTTCGTTTCCTTATTGAATTGAATGAAATTAAGTAGATGACATAAATATATATACACATAAGTCCAGTATCATTATTATTTCATATATTTAATTATTACTTATTATATATAATTTATAATCATTCATGAATGGTTAACATGGATAATGAATCTCATCGCGTCGTGGAGACGGTAGTCCGTTCGTACGCACGAGCAATGATATCATTCCCATGATCGTGGAATTGTATTGGAGTGTATGTATACTATTTCAGAATCAATATCACTTTACAATAATAATATACAGTTATTATTTACACCATTATACCCATCCAAGTAAGGTGGTGGTGGAAAATAGATTACACCACGGCGTGGAGATGGTATTCCATATATATGCACGCGCGGTGATTTCGTTTTCGTAGGATGGATAGATGGTGAAAAAGGGTTGTTTCATAATTATAATATCATATCAGTATTTTAGTGACACTGATGTTATTACTTCATAATGAAACAACTAAATAAGAAGAAGTGGAAGAAGAAATAAAGTTAAAAGAATCGGTAACAGACATTATCTCTTCTTTGAAGCGCCTCTTTGGGACCTCCTTTTAGGGCACTAAAACAGGTCATTGAAGAAGACCAGGACCTCTAGGATGTTTCTAGGAAAGTGGATAAGTTAATTTGGTATGGGTTTTGCCGAGATTGAAGGCTTAAAGTGGTGTGATGAAGAGAGGGAGGAGGTGTCCTTTTATAAGGGAGGAGAGGGGCACCTTTGGAAAAACTCAAAATATTATTTTATTATAAAGTCATATTCAGTTTTTAATAGTTCCAAATTGAGTTATTTAGAAGCTAAGCTGGGTATGGGTCGAAATACTCTCATAAAATAGAATTTTGACATGTTTAGGATTCTATTTTAACCTTATCATTTTGATTTAACTTTAAGTTAAATAATTTGTCTTTTACCGTGTCTTCTTGTTTTCTTACACTATAAGGTTAATAAAGTTACTATAACAAACCAAACGAACCCCAAGTTGTTTATTATTAATATATATAACCTTATCTAAGTAATTTGGTCGAACCTTTGATTTTTAGTAATAAAATAAAAATTAATAATAAAATATTTTTTTAAAAAACTATTTTATGTCAATTTTGACACTATTTGGTAATTCATTTTTTTGAAAATCATAACAGAAATATTAGTTCTAAAAAAGTTCATTAAATCAATACTAACATGTAATATTAACATAGAAATTTATTTTAATTCATAAAAAGTCTCAAATTACATTTATTTGGGTATTTATAACATCAATTATGTCAATATTTCATTAATAATATAATTACTGCATCATCATTGTGTCATAAATAAATTAACTTATTTAGAGTCTAAAAATTACAAATAAAATACACTTATGTGGGAAATCTTTTTATATTTCTATTTAATATTTATAGTCGAATTTATATTTTGTATAACCTTATATTAAAATTGATTTACTTATTAAACTTTGATTTTAACTATTTTAACCCTTTTTAAATAAATTAATAAAAAATGTCCTAATCTAAACCAAGTGGGTCTAAATGGTCATATTTTATTCCTAAGGTTGTTTTTCGTCTAATTAAACTTATCCAATATAATTATGACATGTTTTAGGGTAATAAAAATATCATTTTTACCATTAATTACCTTATTTACTTTTAACCGTGGTAAAAAAAAGTAAAACGTTACTATTCACCAAAAATTACTTTCATCTCATTGAACCACATTTTATTTACTGACATCAACCGTGCCTCTTGGATTTTTGAAATTCCAGTCACAGTAGCAGTAAAATTATGTTTTATGTGAATGTGGAAATTCTCCTAAGAGGTGGGTAAAAGACGGTCAAAAGTTCAATAAAATTTTTATATATCTAAAATTATTATAAAATGACTCTAATGAATTAAATTGAACTTATAAAGGTATTATGTGTCATGTTTGGCCTAAAATAAATTTAAATATAATAAATAATTATTTAAATAAAAAGTTGGTTTTTAAATAGTAACCCAGTGTTTTCACTATTCATCAAAAATTGAAAGTTTTTAGAAAAATACCAAAATTTCACCCTAGGCTAATTTTGATATTATGAATCCATAAATGAAGTCCATTTTGAAAGATGAAATTTACAGAATTACAAAAAATGGTTATTACTATTCATAACGGCTAGTTTTAATAATATTTTAATAACATATCGTTGTTTAGTGAAACTCGGTATTGCGTACAACACACGCTATCAAGGAAGGTCGTGATTTCATGTAATGCAGCCAAGTTAGGGTTATGTGTTGTGCAAGACTCCTTTGTTGTAGCGTACAGCACAAGTCATCAATAAAATTAAAATGAATATTTTGCATAAAATCTCGGCGTGTTACAGTGAGGGTTCATGCTCAACCCTCAAATCCTCTTTCACCTCTCCTCCCATTATGAAATTTCCAAATTGGAACCTTCCTTTCAAGCTTATGTGTGATGCCAGTGACTTTACTATAGGAGCTGTGTTAGGACAACATTGTGATAAAACTCCTTATGTCATTTCTTATGCATGAAAATCCTTAAATGATGCCCAAATAAACAACACCACTACTGAAAAAAAGTTACTTTCTATTGTGTTTTCCTTATAGAAGTTTAAGACCTACCTCTTATGATCCCCCATAACTGTGTTCACGGACCATTCTGCACTAAAATACATCTTCCAAAAACAAGATTCCAAGGCTAGACTAATTAGGTGGGACCTTCTCTTAAAATAATTTGACCTCCAAATCAAGGATAAAAAGGGTGTTGAAAATGTAGTAGCTGATCATCTCTCTAGGATGGAATTAAAAGAAAAATCAAATCACCTTTTTGTGTCTGATTCATTTCCAGATGAACACACATACTCTATGAGTGACTGCCCTTGGTATGCGGACATAGCCAATTTATTAGTTACAGGAGTCATTCCCAAATTCATAAGGACTCAAGCTCGAAGGAAATTCATTTCCAATATTAGACACTATGTGTTTGATGATCCATACCTCTATAATTTCTACCTTGACCCAGTCATTAGGAGGTGTGTCCCAGAATCAGAACAAGAGTCCATCCTTAAATTCTTTCATAGTGAGGCGTGTGGAGGTAACTTTTCCTCTAAGAAAATAACTTCTAGGATTCTTCAGTGTGATCTCTTCTGGCCCACCTTCTCAAGGGACCCCAACACATTTTTTTCAAATTTGTCCTAAGTGTCAACAAGTATGGTCAATCAAAAAAAGGAATCAAATTCCACTCACTCCCATCTTAGTGATTTAAATCTTTGACTACATGGGAATCAATTTCATGGGTCCTTTCCAAAACTCTAGGGGATACCTATACATCCTCTTAGCTATTGATTATGTATCAAAATGGGTTGAATCCATTCCCACCATGTCTAATGACTATCATGTTGTGATCTGATTTCTGAAAGAGCACATAATTTCTCGATTTGGAATTCCTAGGGCCATAATCAGTTATCAAGGAACCCATTTCTACAACCATCCATTATCTTAACTCATGTTTAAGTATGGGATTTGTCATAAATTTTCCACTGCGTACCATCCTCAAACCAATGGTCAAGCTGAATTAGCCAATAGGGAGATTAAGAATATTCTTGAAAAAACTATCAATCCATCTTGAAAATATTGGTCCGAGAAACTCTTGAATGCTCTTTGGCCCTATAGAACCATGTATAAAACCATTTTAGGAATGTCCCCATATAGGTTGGTTTATGGAAAAGCATTCCATTTACCAGTTTAAAGTGAACATAAGGCCTTTTGGGCAATTAAGAAAATGGATTATGACCTCTCATTGGCCGGAACAAAAAGGAAATTAGATCTCAATGAACTGGAGGAACTAAGGATAGAGGCTTATAAAAATTAAAGGATCAATAAAGCTACAGTTTAATCCTACCAATCTAGTAATATCAAAGTCAAACATTTTGAACCGGGAAAACTTGTGCTCTTGTATAGTTCAAAACTACATTTACACCCAAGAATGTTAAGGTCTAGATGGTTAGGTCTATACAATGTGCATAAGGTGTACCCCCATGGGGCTGTGGAAATTCAAGATCCCACCAATGGTCAAACCTTTAAAGTTAATGGACATAGAGTCAAACCATTTGTTGAACCATTCCAAAAACATGAAGTTGATGAATAATTGTGTGAACCCACCTTATATGACGAAAATAATTAATCAATTAGGTGTCCAAGTCGAGATAATGACGTTGAACAAAGCGCTACATGGGAGGAACCTCATGGTTTTCAAGTTTCCTATCATTTTGTTGTTTTAATAAACTTTATATTAAATAATATTAATTAATATTTTAGATATTTAATAAAAAAAATAGATTTTTGGCGTGGTCTTCTATTATGTGTATGGATGGGTATGAAAGGGGAGGACAATATTCATCCGTGTCATGTGGCGTGATCCTTGAATAATACCTTATCTAGAAAATTAAAAAGAAGACAATGTATCATCAATTTATTTTATTTTATTTTTATGTGTTTGTAGGTTAAAATAAAAATACAAAAAAATAATAAATAAAAATATAATAATAGAAAAAAGGCCACATCGTAGGTCCTGTGGAAAACCCCATCACAATCGGCGAAGCCGTGGGGATTCGGACTCGGGACCGAAGGGAGACAGGGGTGCTCGCTTACCCCTGTCCTATAGCTTTTTGTGCCTCCTTATTCTATGATTTTAATATATATACTTATATTTTACTTTCTTTATTATATATATATATATATATATTCTACTTTCTTCATTTCCTTTATGTACTGGGGAACTCTGCAAGTGACATAGATATCAAAAGACTAAATTAGAGCAACAAGAACTTCAACATCAACCACCAGGTGACTTCATTCCATGATCCTTATATTCCAATTTCCTTTTTTAAATTCCCTTACCTACCTCTACTCTTTCTAAATTTTTATTTCTTCATACACTAGGGACAATGTTATTTTATGTTGGGGGAGATAAAAATTAAAAAATGATTTTGTGAAAAAAAAATGATTTGAAAAAAAAATATGTAAATGGAAGGAAAATTTCCTTTTAACTATGAACATGATATTACACATTGAAAACATTGAAACTGAATATCAAAAAATTTAGCATGCCCCTATTCTAATTTTAATCCTTGTATAATTTCATGAGCATTGATTTTGGAAAGTGTGGTTGTCCAATGTGATATTTCATCGTTTATATTTTCATCCAAATAAAAAAAGAGATCACAATGCATGTCCTTTGGATGGTGGGGTATTAGTTTGAGTTCTTGGGGTCCCCCAAATAAATAATACAGGTTTGGTGATCATTTTAGTTTTAATAGTAGTATTCAATAAAAAAATCAAAATAACAATAAATTTGTGCATAGAGCAATGAAATGACCTAATGTGTGGCTTTCGGCACTTGGGGATCATGACTCCATAGTTTTCTAGCCCAAAGTTAGCTAGTTTATCTCCATTTTTGGTAATTTGAATTGTTTTTAACTTAGTTAATTTGATATGATTCCCGATTATGTGGGCTACACTTGGTTCCCTATGGTCTTTGATCCTGGGAGTCATCGGCAAAGTCTCACTACAGGGGTTGACTCCTTTGATTGCAATTTCAATTACCATGGAAAAATTGAAAAAAAACATAATAAATACAATATAAAAAAATTGAATACTCATCTTAATATTGAAATGCGATTCCACCAAGCGCTTCCGTCATTTCCCCCTTGAATAAAGATGAACCCCCATGTCTATTGTGATACACAACACATACTCATACTTAATTGATATTGGATGAAATATGGAAATGAATTTGAACAAAGGAATGGGCTTGGGATTGGGATATTCTTCTGAAAATATATTGTATTAAAATATATGGATGGGTTTCATGATTGTTTTGTATACGGGTTTTTGGGGATCATTGTGTATTAAAATGTTTTTAGAAAAGGGAATTCGAATTTCATATTGTTGATATACATTTTTCTCGGGACTAGCAAAACATAAGTTGGGGGTGTGATTAGCCACTAAATTAGGCTAATGTTCATTGTTAATATATATAATATTAATGTGCTTTATTACTCATAAACACCATTTCAGTGCATTTTACACTTTGAACATCATTTCACATTAACATTGTAATTCCTTCTTAAAATGTACTATTATGTGGTACATTTTTTAACATCATTTAAAGTACTCAATGATAAATATGATTTTAAGTAATGTAATTATCTATATTTTAATTTTATATTTAGTGAAATTTATCTACACTTCAATATGAACATTCTTCATTCAGGGATCAATGGAGGATTCATAAAGGATGATGGAGATATTTGGAGATGAATAGAAGCAATTCTAGAGAAGGCAGATTGGACACCATCCCACTCATTAGAATGTGGGACCCACATTACAAACCCAATTAATCCAAAATTTCGTGGGATGATATAATAAATGTATAGGAACAAATCCCTCTTCATGATCCAATACTAATTCGGCCTCCATGGTGTTAATTAAGGCGTCCCAAGGTGGAGATAAAATTCTGGGTCAGATTCTGCGGCCCAAAAAAAACAGTTTACTAATCTATTCCTATATCTGACTCCACCTCTCCAAATGGTCCAAACTTTTACAGGAGGGTAGAATACATCCGGGGATCCATTGTCATCTTATATACTCCCTTCTAATTCGGCCATCTAGAAGGTCTTCCAAGCACGTCTATTCGGTGGATGAAAGATGGCTTCTACCTCAGGTAAAGTGTGGAAAATTCCAAGTTCCACAAGCTTTCCACCACCCTACGCCTACCATAATCAAGTGGGATGCTTTTTAATGTTGGAGGATATACCCAAGGCTCCCAAGAAACATATTTAAGGTTGTGGTGGTTGAGGATTTGATCATATTTGTGCTTTGTTTTCTTCTAAATGTTATGTTGTAAATTTGTCTTTGTAATGTTCTTCATTCACATGTAAGTTGTTTTAATTCATCCTAGTTTCTTAACAAAATTTCTTATTCTCCTATTATTCTGTTGTTCTCCATATCACTCTGATACCCTTACCTCCAAGTGTGAATTTATTCACATCAAATCTTGTTAAATTATTCACACAACGGTGGAGTGATCGTTATTTTATTGAGTTTTTTTCTTCCCCATTTCTTCCCTCATGATTCTACTTTCCACTTCCATTGAAACCATAGAATCAATGGAGGGATAACACAATTATGGTTTGATCCAAAGGAGTAGCAAGGGGATTGATTGGATGTTATTTATCACCCCATTAATGTCTAACCACTTCTTTAATTTAGATTTTTATTTGATGATTTTTAACCTCCATCGTCCTTGTTGACTTTTAGGCCACACAATTCAAGTGATAATACGAACCTTTACCTTGAAGTGCTCAAAATATTGATCCTTCAAGTGTATAGGTGATTAGTATTATGGTGTGTTGGTATAAAATCAGTAAGTTATTAAGTTGTTTTATCTCTTAAAAAGGTCTAAACTCAAATATAATAAATTTAAATAATTGAAAAGGGAATACGTCCAATCCACCCTAAGTGAAAACCTAGGATCAACACATTCATTTAAATTGAATTCACTTAAGTATCTTAGAGTACCTTTAAACCCATTTAAAATCAACCCAAGTTGGACACTTCATAGACAAAAATATTCCATATAATGTACATGTATATAGGTTTTTTCTTAGGTCTCTGAGGATTCAACGACCCAAGCTAAACTACAAGGACCGTCCTACCATCTTCTCTTGGGTAAATTTGAGCATGAATCATATATACTTCTCAAAGGTTGATATTCATTCTGGATATCATAAACTAAATGGAAAGAAGGAAGATATTTATAAGACATGTTTCTATAAAAGATATGGGCACTATGAGTTTCTTGTGATGCCAATGGTACTTAATAATTCCCCTAAAATCATTATAGATTTGATTAATAGAATCCTTAAACACTACACTAAAATATTTGTGGAAGTTTTTATCGATGATACTCTTATCTACTCCAAGAGTAATGAGGAACATTAAAAACATCCACAAATTCTGGTATACATATTATAGAAGGATAAATTATATGCCCATTTCATCTAGTGTGACATTTTGATAAATCATGTAACAATTTTGGGAAACATGTTCATAAGTGAGATAATTTCTATAGATAATTTGAAAATAAAGGCAAATGAAGAATGACCCAAACCTGGTAGTTTCATGGATATCAATAATGTTCTTATATTATCATGGTACTACTGATTTTTTGTGATAAATTTCCCATGATTTTCCATCATGTTAACATGGTTAACAATGAGAGGGGTAAATGTTTTCTGGATAGAAGAATGCGAGGAAACCTTCATGGAGCTAAAGCAGGATCCACTCACTGCATCAATGCTGACGTTGCCAATATGTAGAGAAACTTTTTCTATATAAATTGATGCATAAAATAATGTATTTTGTTTATAACTCATGAAGAAGGATGTGGTGAATGCATATGCCTCAAAGTAGTTGAAGATCCATGTGAAGAACTCCCCAACGCATGATATGGAGTAGCTGCTATGATCGTCACCTTGAATATCCAATGACACAATATCTATAGCGATAAGTGTAACATATATACCAATCATAAGAGTCTAAATTATATTATCATATATAAGGATCTCAACATGCATCAATGAATATAATTATATGTATTGATCGTTTATAGTTTCTCTATTCACTATCATCTAAGAAAGATAAACAAGGGAGATGTTTCTCTTAGTAGAAACAAACCTGATACTCTATCTATGATTTAAATTGTGAAATACCCCATATTCATAGATATTCAAAGTATGGATATGGAATAATAATGACAACGAATACATCCTACCAATTCCAAATGACTTTCCAATAATATATCTAAGAGAAGATTAAAGAGGCACAAATGGATGACCTCGAGTTACCAAAAGGTGATTGTAGTAAAAGAAAGAATATAAATGAATTCCACATATATGATGATGCCATAATTCCATTTTGAATGTGTATTTGTGTGACTTCATCACATGGGATAATTAATTAGCTAATGGATAATTCACATAGATACCATTTATTCATCCATCGTGGAAGTAGAAATATACACCATGATCATAGAGAGCAATTTTGGAGGGATGACATGATGAAACTGATTATGGAGTATATGTCAATGTTCTTGGTATTTAATCAAGTTAAAGCAGAATGATAGTAGTCCAAGGGGATGATGCAACCATTATAGGTATGCATTTAGAAATGGAAGTATGTCAAGAAAAGCATTGTTAGTGGTCTCGTGAAGAAATATAATGGAAAAAATGTTATATGGGCTATGGTGTATAGACTCACCAATGATGCCCACTTTATCACTATTTGGGAAGATACATTACTGAACAACTTACATGATACATGTGAAGGAATTATTGAGCATGTATTCGGTTCCACTTTTGACCATCTCTGATCATGATCCATGTTTCACATCTAACTTCTATATAAGCCTTCAACATTAATTTAGTAGTGAATTGAATTTTGGTATTTCCAATCACCCCAAAAAAGAATGCCAATCTGAATGGACTATTTAGACACTAGAGGATATGTTATAAGCCTTCATAATTGAATTAAATGGTGTATGAGATCAACATCACTCATTGTTTGAGTTATCAAGAAGTAATAGATTCCACTTGAGTATTAAAATGGATACATAGGAAGCTATATAAGGAAAGCGATGTAGAACTCCAATTTATTGGGATGAAGTTTGATAACAAGAGAAAAATAGACTTCTTATTATGCAAGAGATGACTAAAAAAACAAGACATCCAAAAACACATAAAATATGCTCAAAGTTAGAGAAATAGTTATGTTGAAAACTGTCAAAGGGAATTGGAGTTTTATGTTGGAGAAAAAGTTTTCCTTTGTATATCACTATAAAAGAAAATCATGTGGTTTGGAATGAAATGGAATATTAACATAAGGTAAATTGGCCCTTTTATATCATTAATTGCATGGGAAATGTTGCATATCTTCTTGAACTTCAACAAAATATGGAAAATTTTTATGAGGTGTTCTATGCATCACTCATGAGGTGGTACATACCAGAAACATCAAATGTATTGAATTTGGAGGTGGTACAACTAGAGAATAACCTCTCATATGAAGATAAACTATTAATGATCTTGGAACGAGCATACAAAGTCTTATGAAATAAGACAAAACACCTTGTCAAATTGTTCTAGTGGATTTATATGTATGAAGAGGAAACATGGGAACTATAGGAAGTGATTAAGGAAAACTAGCCTCACCTCTATTAACATTAGTATGTAAAACAAAATTTAATTGGATAATTTTCAAAAGTGAGGATGAATTTAATAACCCATAATTTAATAATTATATTTTACCTTCTTATAAATATGGTATATGGTATAAAACACAAATATAAAATATGGATCATAACAAAAACATCATTCTTATAATTGAATAATGAAATAAGTGGTATTTTTTGAAATTAGGCAACCTATACTGTTGGAATAGAAAATTGACCATAGGAATAGTAATGTGACCATTATGAATAGTATTTTGGCCAATAAAATAGTAACCCCACTTATGAAAGTATAAATAAAAATTGGGCATCTTATAAATGAAAATATGATATATTTGTATCATGTAATAAGTAAATAGACGATTAAATAATGATAAATTAATTGTTGTTATTTTTGTAAAACATAAGTATTTATTTACAATTTTATAATTAATATAACGGTTTAAAATAAAATTTATTTTTATTTAAAATATTTATATATTATTAATTTGATATCTCATAATTATAGTTTAATAAAATGAGACCTTAATTAATTTTTCAAATTGTTATAAAATCAGTTATAATATTGAAACTAGTGTTTTTCAAACACAATAACATTTTAATTAAAAATGTAATTTCTCTATTTAAAAAATTATTTTTAAAAAATTATGTCTAATTATTAATTATAAAAATAAAAAGGGTACGGTGATTATTTGGGTTTTTTAAAATAGTTGAATTGTTGGTGAATAATGAAATACAATAATTTATAAAATAAGTAAATACATGAATTTTTGAGTCATAATTGATATATGAACAGTGTAAGAAACATTATCTCTAACTACACCAATCACATTGATATATTTATTCATATCAATCAACACATCTGATAATCTTGATCAAAATTAATAAACTAATGAATAAAATAGTTGAAAAACACTCCTCTCCTCTCCTATATATACCACCCTTCACAACCTATAATACTAAAACATTATAATACTTTAATATGGTCTAAATTATACATAATTTACTTCCTAAGACTCTTTCCCATATCCATGATCTTCTCTACTCAAAATATTACCAAACCCAAGTGCCTTAAGGACGCTCTCAAGAATAATAAATTCAAGAGATAAAATCCCCTTTCGTTCTCTATTAATTTTTTTCTTTTATTTTCTTATTCTATTCTCACATACCTTATCCAAAAGTGGAATGATAGCTATATTATGTTATATATAATATACTTTTATTTATTTAATGGAATATCCATTATCAAACCTCTTACCCTCTCCCTTTTATTCTAAAAATGAAAACACCATCTGTGATGTATCGATTCACCACCTTCTTGGAAGATGATTTTTCATTTTCTACTACTACTATCAAGTATTTTAATAAAACAATTATTATGGTTAAGTAATATTTTATTATACATATTATAATTTATATAATGATTTTAGAACCAATATTTAATCATGATATTAAGTAAATGATATAAGTTCTTCAAGGTTATAAAAACCGCCAAAATAAATTAAACTATTTCATGGATGTATTATATAATAAATCTACCTCATAACACATAACCAAATGAAATATGTCATGACCCGTCCCCAAGGGCCTGTGTCGTCACTACCCCATTCCCGCCTTCCATAGGCTAGGGGCAGGTGACTGGCACCAAAGGCGTAAATCCCTAAAATGGGAAGGCATTGCCTTTATAACTGAAAACACACATAATAGAGTACATTGCTGAATACAAAACACTATGAAAAACTGTATAACAAGAGAGTACTGTAAAGTAAAGGGGACAGAAATACAATCTGAACTGAAAGTATAAGTACAATAGACAAGGAAAAAACAGCTAAAAGGTGAAAAGTAACTTCTGGGTTGTCCACCACAGATCCTTTTTAAAGCGTAGGTACAGTTAGCCCCCACAGCACTCCGCGTCTGTCTGTCTCCCCTGTGAACTGTCACGTCATGTGGTCCACCTCTAGGTACCGTCCAGTCCTCGTACACTCAGCCTCGACCAGCGCTATCTATCGTCTGCATCCAATGCAACGAGGTACAGGCATAGCCCGTGGAAGGGTGAGTATAAAGATACTCAGTAGGGACCCCAAGAACCTCAAGGTCTCACAAAATCCAACAAGGATAAACCACAATGTATGAAAACAAAAGTTAACCTCACTTAGGTATATGACCATACATATACCAAAGTTATCAACTAATCAATCTCAATGATGAGGAAAACACAAAGTTACTGACTCAGCTCACATAGGTATTCAACTTATGTATAGAGATAGAGATGATCAAATGTAGCCACTAAATAATCTATTCTATCGAACCCACATAGGATCCAGGAACAGAAATCAGAACTGTTGAACCCACAAATGATCCAGGAACAGTTATTCTATTGAACCCACACAGGATCCAGGAACATAAGTCAGAACTGTCAAACCCACATAGGATCCAAGAACAGTATTCAGAGCTATCGAACCTGTACGGGATCCAGGAATAGTCTTCAGTTCTGTCGAACCCACATAGGATCCAGGAACAGTAGTCAGTGCTCTGGAACCCACACATAATTCAAGAACAGTCATCAGTGCACATCCTGCTAGAGGGTTTTGCACGAAGCATTCTTGATTCCGGGAGGGTACGCTCCTCAAGCCGAGTGTCGATACATAATCTTCCATGAAGTCCCAAGAATAAGTATCTCAATGATCCACTATGTCATTGGGGTCTCAACGCAAAAGATTGCGCGTCAATCGGACGCCCGGTCTGTGAGTTATAAGCCTTTTAGTCCCGGGGGCCCGATTGGCATCGTGTACGATCCGAACTGACCGTATCTCAAATAAATCGTGAACTCCATTAGGGTATACTGAATGTGATGACTATGCTCCACGATTTCCAGCGCCGCTGATGGATTATCAAATGGACATCTAGTGCCAAAGATATGACCAAAAAAAGTATAGGGTCAGTAGTGGGCCCGGGCCCAGTCCGAACAAGTCGGTCCGACCCGACCCAATATAGTCTGGGCCGACCCAATTCGATTCAACCCATGATGAACCGAGGGGTCCAGCCTTGCGTTTTGGGTTTGGCCCAGCCCAGTGGGCCACGAGAGCGGTCCTGCCTAGGCTTGGTGCCGATTCAGCCAGGGCACCGCGAGGGGGGTCGGGATGCGGGCATGGCCACGAGGGGACTGAGACACCGACTCGACCGGGAGGCCTCTAGGGAGCCAGGTCGCTGGCTAGGCCGGAAGGCCTCAAGGGGGCTGGCTCGACGAGGTGCGTGGGGCGCACGCGGAGGTCGGCAGGTGGTCAGCTTGGGTAAGGCGCGACCTGCATGGGCCGGTGCCACCGGGAGGCGTGCGAACAGGAAGTTCGTCGGCCAAGAGGCGTGTGGCCCGGTGGGCTGGTGGCCGAGAGGACCATGGCCAGGCGGGTCAGTGGCGTCTCGGAGCCGGGTGGCATGGGCCGGCGGCTGTGCTGTTGGGGTGGCTCTGTCGAGGGGCTGCGGTTCGGCCCGGAGCACAGGAGCATCGTGGGGGTGGTGCGGTTCGTGGAGGCCATGAGTAGTGTGGCCTTTGTCATCGCTGCTTCTGTTGCCTCGTTGCCTCATCGCCGAACTGAAGTTCAATCATAAACAAGATCGGTGGAGGGTTGGTCCAAGTTGGTTTGGCCCGCACCTTCCGCGTTTAGGGTGGTATGAATGGGTTCATCGAGGGGAAGAAATTCAAACTTCAATTATTCTTACAAACCACCGTAGCAATTCCTTTCATTCAAAGAAGATAAAAGAAAATAAGAATTACACAAAACAACTCATACCTTTGATCCTTGGTCATTGTTCATGTAAGGAGTCATGGAAGTCGGTCATCAAAGACGTCTCTCATTGGTTGAAGCTTCGAGGAAGAATTATAAGAAGTTTTGTGTTCTCCATTCTTCATTCTTCGTTGGGAGATGGGGTTCTTCGTTAGAGAACTCTAATTCTTCCAAGATCTCCTCTCATAGGCTCCCACCAAATGAGAAATTCCTCAAACAAAAATAATATTAGATTGTCTATTATTTTAGATGTTGGCATGAAATTCAAAAGGATAATTAAATTAATTAGATAGGCTTTTCTTAATTAATTCATAGGGTTGGTATAAAGATTAAATTTGGGGAGGTGAAGAGGATCTCCCTCATTAATGAGGGAGAGTTGAGAGGTTTTACTCTCCTCCATCAATAGGGGGATAAGACCCATGTGGTCCCCATGCGGTAACCTCTCACGGGAGGTTATGTTCGGGTGGGTCCCACCAACATAACCTCTAATGGGAGGTTATGGTGTGGTGGTCCCACCTCCCACTCCCATGATGAGATATTAACCAACAAACACCCACATGTAGACTCTAATAAAATAAATTGAAAACTAACTTTATTTTATTACATTCCACGAAAACCCAAAATCTATATTCTACTCTCAACCAACTACCATCGAGGTGAAAGTCTTTTTAAGTGAATACTAGCGTTGCGAGTTCAACGGTTCTCTCGGATTTCAATTCCAATCACCGGTTCAAATGTTATAAAAAACCTTCTCGTACGTTTACTAAACATACCCGAACCAAAAATTTTAAACTGATTCCGGGCACACCGGGCCCCAGAATCAAGCGCCGTCAATTCTCGTGGACTCAGAAATTTCCCTTGTATTTAGGAAAAAAAATCCATAAAAATTTAGGGTCTTTACATTCTTCCAACCTTAGGTCTTTACGTTCCCATAAGCTATAACTCAAACTAAGGGAACAAATGGGGGTACTGAGCATGCATCTGAGCCTCCAGCTGCCATGTGCTCTCCTGAAAATTCTCATGCTGACAACGAACGTGCACCAGAGGTATCGACCATCCACATAGGACACACTCCTATTGATCCTCAATCTCCACTAGAACCTCTGTAAATGTTGCCCCATTGTGGACGTCCAACTCTCCACGGTCAATGGTGTGAGAAGGGGCGTGCACGTATCTCCTCAGTTGAGATATGTGGAAGACATCTTGCACCTGGTGCAACTGAAGTGGATGAAATAAGTGTTAAACCACCTCACCTACTTTACTGAGGAACTAGAAAGGTCCAATTAATCTCTGAGATAACTTTCCGCCTTGGCCAAATATCATTAAACCTCGTCGAGGTGAGACCCATAGAAGGACGTGGTCACCATCCTCGAACTCCAGATGTCTCCATCTCTTGTCAGCAAACAACGTCTGCCTACTCTTTGCAGTCTTCATCTACTCCTAAATTATTTTAACCTTCTCTGTGGTATCCCATACCATCATTGGTCCCATTAGTGATGACTCTCCAGGGTCATTCCAGCACAAGGGTGATCTACATGGTCGCCCATATAATGCCTCGAAAGGTTCCATCCCAATGGTGGAGTGATAGCTGTTGTTTTAGAAAAAATCCACCAAAGGTAACTGATCCTCCAAGATATGACCGAATTTGAGGACACAAGCACACAACATGTCCTCATGGGTTTGAATGGTCTGCTCAGTCAGACCATTTTTTCATAGGATGGAAGGCGGTGCTCAGACGAAGCTACGTCCCGAAAGCCTCCTACAACCTCTTCCATATCCATGAAGAAAACCATGTGTTATGGTCAAAGACAATAAAAGAAGGTTCTCCAAGTAGCTGCAAAATCTCTTGCATATAGAGGTGTCCAAAGCTCTCTACTGAACCCTGCTCTTTGATCGGTAGGAAGTGGGATGACTTGGTGAGTTGGTCGACGATCACCCAGATAAAGTCATGTCCCCAAGACGTATGTGGAAGACCCATCATGAAGTCCATGTATATCACATCCCACATCCACTCTGGGACCTCTAAAGGCTGAACCAAGCCTACTAGTACCTAATTCTTTGCCTTCACTTGCTGAAAAGTGAGTCATCGAGAGAAAAACTCTGCTACTGCCTTCATCATACCTGGACACCAGTGCTATCGTCGAAGGTCCTAGTACATCTTCTCCACTCATGGATGTACCACTAGAGGGGATGTGTCAAAATCCTTCATTACATCCTCATGAAGTGACACTGGCACCATAGTACGTCTTCTAAAGAGGATAATGTGGTCCCCAACTTCAGAAAATCCATCAGGTGCCTGACCTATGCATATCTGATCATGTCGTGTCTTGGAGTTAGTGACTCCACGTTTGGCCTCCCAGACTCACTGAAGAAGTGGAGGAGTGATTGTAAGAGACTAAAGGATTGCTACTCCATCTTGGTCCACAAAGGATATCTATAAAGCAGCCAGCTGCTCTATCCCCTCTCGTATTATTTGTATACCAGATCTCCTAGTGAGTGCATCAGCTACAATTTTCCCTTTCCTAGGAATATATACTATCTTGAAGTCATAGTCCTAGAGGAACTCAAGACATCTTCATTGTCTTTGGTTCAGTTTCTTCTTAGAGAAGATATTCCTGAGACTCTGGTGGTTATAGTATACTATGAAATGCTCACCCATCAGATAGTGTCCCCACATCATCAAGGCGAAGACCACTACTACTAACTTCGGGTCATGTGTGGCGTATTTCAGCTCATGTTGACTCAACTGAGGAGAACCATAAGCAATCACTGCTCACTCCTACATCAGGACACACTCGATTCCATTCCCTGATGCGTCACAGTAGACTACATATCCTACACCCTTCTCTGGAAGCCTCAAGATGGGGGCACTATTCAGCCTCTACCTCTGGTCTTGAATGCTCCACTTCCATCTCTCCGACCACACAAAGGGTTTCCCCTTCCCCATAAAGGCTGAGAGTGGTGATTCAACTCTTGAGATGTCTGGTTTGAACCTCCAGAATATCCAGCCAAAACTAGAAAACATTGTACCTCCGTCACACTCTCCTGTGGCTCCCAAGCAAGTACCACCTCAATCTTCACTGGATCTACTGCAACTCCAGCCTCTAAGATGACATGTCCGAGAAAGTGAACCTCTCATATCCTGAACTAGAACACCGAGAGATTACCATAAATCTGGTGCTCTCAGAGTCTGTCTAGTACTACCCACAATTGGTAGGAATGCTTCTCCTCAGTAGTCGAGTAGATCATAATGTTGTCGATGAAGACTATGACAAAGGGATCGAGGTATGGATGCAAGATCCTATTCTGTAGTCCCATGAAAACTGTTGGAGCATCGATTATGCTGAAAGGCATAAACGAGAACTCATTGTGGTTGTATCGACATCTGAAGGTCATATTCTGCACATCCACATGTCAAACTTTGAGCTGGTGATATCCTGATCTAAGGTGTATTTTCGAGAACCATTGTGCTCACTTTAGTTGATCAAAGAGGTCTCCATCCTCAGTAGTGGGTACTTTTTCTTCACGGTCATCTGGTTCAGGCAATGGTAGTTGACACAAAGCCTCAAGCTCCCATCCACCATCTTGGAGAATAGAATCGGAGCTGCCTAGGGAGAAACACTAGGGTGGATGAATCCTTTCTTCTGCAAGTTCTCCAGCTATACCCGCAGCTCATGAATCTCAGTGGGAGCCATCCGATATGCTGGTGTAGATATCGGTGTAATCCCAGGGTATATGTCAATGTAAAAGTCCACCTCTCTATGAGGAGGTAGACTTGGGACATCATCAGAGAAAACATCAACGTACTAGTCCACCACTACAGGATATCTTAGACTCTCTAAATCAACTGCTCTGAGGGTAAGTCAGGCCAACTGATGAGTGATCGGCTGCACCATCCTCCGAGTAAGTCTGTCATGTGCTGAAAAGGCTCCCTTATTATCGGTGAAGGTGAACCTTGTCCCATCCGTGCAGACACAATGCACCTTTCTCCTAATACAGTCAATTTGAGCATGGAATGTAAATAAGTAGTCCATACCCAAGATGACATCGTAAGGCCTTGACGCCACTACGAGGAGATCTCAGCTGAAGCTCTCACCTCCAAGAGTAGTCTCACACTACTGGCACCAGTGCACGATCATCGTGTTTTCTCCTATAAGAGTCTCTATCCATAAAGATCGAGCCAATGGCTCCATTGGAATCTCCGAGCTCTGAACAAGGGCAGTGGAAATGAAAGAGTGAATGGCACCTGTGTCTATAAGAACTATAGCTAAGGTGGAGTAGATATATATCGTACCTCGAATCATCTCCACAGTTCCATGATCGTATGCCTCAGTTTCCTGGAGATGAGCTCTCTCCTATCCGCCTGATCTTTGTGGTCGAGGTGGACCTCATGGTGGTGGTGGTGGTAGCACCTCATAACGTCGTCCACCACCAGCTGCACGACCAGCTCCTCTGACACATCCAACCACACCCTCTGGATCACCTCTTTCAAACCTTTTCTTCTTCCTGGGAGGTCCCTCAACTATTTGCTGATCATCCGTATGGCAGGTCAGACACTCACGAGCCATGTGACCATGCCCGCCACATGTGAAACACTGCATGTTCCTCGAATGAATATCTCTGTCTCGTGTGCCTCGCACAACTGAACCTGTGTACTGAGGTCATCCACCGAATGGTCGAGTCCTCTTGGACCTATACGACATCAGTCTGCTTCCTGGTGTAGAAACCTCCGCTACGTGTCACCCTATGGTGGGTCTCGCTACTGGTGACTGGTCAGCAAGAAAACTCTCCAATATGATGGCTCGCTCTGACACCCCTTCCTATGTCAGGATGCTGAGGGAGATCATTGAAGCCTTGATCTCTTGACTGAGCCCCTACTCGAAGGTATGTGCCCTAAAGAATGGGTCTCGTACTATATCTGTGGAGTAGCACGAGAGGTCGTTGAACCTCACTGAGTACTGTGCCACCGACATGCTAAGCTACTTTAGATGCAATAGCTCTTGTATCTGCACTGCATGTAAGGTGGCTTGGAAAAACTCCGCCCGAAACAAGCTCTCGAAGTCTTCCTAGAGAAGTGTCACCTCATCATGAACCTAGAGCATCAGGCTCCACCATCTGCCAACTGCTGCCTAAAGGAGACTCATGACAAGGATCACCATAAGGTCTGTTGGTGTCCATACCAGTATGAAGACTCTCACCACATCCTCCAGTCATTCCTTAGCTACTTGTGGGTCCTACTCACCCCTGTATCTGGGCGGCCTCTGGCGCTGGAACTCGTGCAACGCGCTCAGGAGGTGTTCACTCTTTTCTACTGGGGCTAGTGGCATCGGTGGCCCAACGGAGTGGTACTGATGGTTCCTCCACTATGATAGGGCCCTACACCGAGGCCTCGTCGCTCGGTGGGCTGCCATCTCGTAGAAATCCTGGAACCCTTGCTGGTTGTCTGCGTGGGGCCATCCTGAAAATTAACAGGTGCACCATGGTCAATAAGTTATACCTGGTGAGCTGACTCAAAAGAGATCACAAAGAAGACCCTTCAAAACACACTTACAATCATTATTTTCATGCACTGAGTCGGAAATCAGAAGTCAGGGTCCTAGTGTATGGATATGTCAGCCGCCGTACCTACACTGGACTCCCTGAACTGAAAACCACAATCAAAACCCTTAACACTATTTCTTCACAGAAAAGATCAAAGTCATATGTTCTGCGGTAGAACCAACTCCTTTGATACCAATTTGTCACGACCCATCCCCCAGGGCCCATGTCGTGACTTCCCCAAGCCCGCCTTCCATAGGCCAAGGGCTGGTGACTAGCACCAAAGGCGTAAATCGCTAAACTTGGAAGGAACTACCTTTATAACTGAAAACACACACAAAAGAGTACACAGTTGAATAAAAAACACTAATAAAAACTGTATAACAAGATAGTGTTGTAATGTAAAGGGTCCAGAAATAAAATCCCAACTAAAAGTATAAGTACAACAGAAAAAAATAGCTGAATGGTTAAAATCAGCTCCTGGTTCGTCCACCACGGATCTCACCTGAAGGGTTGGTATAGATATCCACCACAACACTCCACGTCCGTCTTTCTCCTCTGTGTACCTTCAAGTCGTGTGGTCCACCTCTATGTACTCTCCAATCCTCATACACTCAGCCTTAGTCAGCATTGTCCATCTTCTTCATCCAACACAATGAGGTGCTGGCATAGCCCGTGCAGGGGTTATTATAACGATACTCAGTAGGGACCCTGAAACCCTAAATGTCTCAAAAAATCCAACAAGGATAAACCACAAGGTATGAAAACAACAGTTAAACCCACTTAGGTATATGCCCATACATATAACTCAGTTATCAAGTAATCCATCTCAACCATAAAAAAACACAAAGTTAGTAACTCATCTCACATAGGTATACAAATTATGAAGAGAGATAGTGATGATCAGATGTAGACACTAAATCATCAATTCTGTCTAACCCACACAAGATCCAGGAATAGAAATTAGAACTGTCGAAACCACACAGGATCCAGGAACAGATGTCAGAACTGTCGAAACCACACAGGATCCAGGTATATTAGACAGAGCTGTTGAACCCTGTACGGGATCCAGGAATATTTTTCAGTGCTAGTGAACCCACATAGGATCCAGGAATAGTAGTCAATGCTCTCAATCCCACACAGGATCTGGGAACAATCGTAACTGCACATCCAGCCACAGGGTTCAGCATGAAGGCTTCTTGATTCCAGTAGGGTCCACTTCTCATGCAGAGTATCGATACATCAACTTCCACGAAGTCCCAAGAAGAAGTATTTAAAAGGTCCACCACATCATAGGGGTATCAATGCAATAGATGACACGTCAATCAGATGTCCGGTCTGTGAGTTATTAGCCTTTTAGTCCTAGGGGCCTGGTTGGATTTGTGTACGATCCAACCTGACCGTATATCAACTAAACCTCGAACTCTAGTTGGGTATACTCAAAGGGACGTCTATGATCCAAGATTTCCAGCACCACTGACGAATTTGCAAGCGGACTTCTTGTTCCAATGACATGGCCAAAGAAAGAATAGGGTTAGTAGTGGGCCAGAGCCCGGTCCAAACCAGTTAGTCCGACTTGACCTGACTTAGTCTGGGCCGACATGGTTCATGTCAACCCATGATGACCTGAGGGGACGGCCTGGCCCAATGGACAGGCTGGCCGGTTGGGTTTGGCCTGGCCCGCTGGGCCCAGCCCAGCTGGCTACGAGAGCGGTCTGCCCCGGGATCGGGGCCGGTTAGGCCAGGGCACCGTGAGGGGGGCCAGAACATCGGCTCAGCTGGGAGGCTATGAAGGGGCCGAGATTCCAGCTCAACAGGGAGGTCTTGAGGGAGCAGGGTCGCAGGCGCGGCTAGGAGGCCGCACAGGGGCTGGCTCGGGGAGGAGCGCTGGGCGCGCGTAAAGGCCGGAAGGGGGCCTATTTGGGTAGGTCATGACCAGCAAGGGCTGGCGCAGCCGGGAGGAACATGGCCAGGCGGTTCGGTAGTCGGGAAGTGCGTGACCAGGCGGGCGGTGGTCGGGAGGCGCGAGGCCAGGCGGGCGGCGGGCGGGAGGCGCGCGGCCAGGAAGGCCGGCAGCTTGTCCAGGTAGGCCAGAAGATGGCCGGAAAGCCAAGAGGACGGCGTTGTCCGGGAGTCAGGTGGTGCGGGCCGACGGTGGTGCGGTCGGGGTGGCTAGATCTAAGGGTCGTGGTTCATCCTGGAGCAGCAGAGTGTCGTGGGGGAGGCGCGGTTCACGGAGGCCACAGGTAGCGCAAACTTTGTTGTCACCGCTTCCATCGCACCGTTGCTTCATTTCCAAACTGAAGTTCAACCATAAACAAGATCAGCGTAGGGGTCAGGCCATGTTGGTTTGGCCCGCACCCTCCACGTTTAGGGTGGCATGATTTGATTCATCACGAGGAATAATGTTGAACTTCAATTATTCTTACAATCCATGGCAGTAGTTCCTTTCATTCGAAGAAGAGAAAAGAAAAGAATAATTACACAAAACAACCCCCTACCATTGATCTTCAATCGTTGTTTGTTGACATATTTGTGGAATTCGGTCATTGAAGACGTCTCCCGACGGTTGAAGCTTCAAGGACGAAGCCAAAGAAGGTCATATTTCTTCGTTCTTCATTCTTCGTTGGGAGATGGGGTTCTTCATTGGAGAAAACTAATTCTCCCAAGCTCTCCACTCAAAGGCTCCCAATGAATGATAAATGCCCCCAAAAAATAATAAAATATTGTCTATTATTTTAGATTTTGGCATGAAATTCAAAAGGAGAATTAAATTAATTAGATGGGAACCCCTTAATTAATTCAAGGGGTTGGTAGAAGGAATTAATTAGTGGAGGTGAAGAGGCTCTCCCTCATTAATGAGGAAGAGTTGAGAGGTTTTACTCTCCTCTATAAATTGTGGGGTTAAGCCCTATGTGGTCCCCACATGGTAACCTCTCATGGGAGGTTATGTTTGGGTGGGCCCCACCACCATAACCTCTCAAGGGAGGTTAAGGTGTGGTGGTCCCACCTCCAACTCCCATGAGGAGGTTTTAACCACCGAAAACCCACATGGTGGCTCTAATAAAATAAAGTGAAAACTCACTTTATTTTATTACTTTCCATGAAACCCCAAAAGCAATATTCTACTCTCAACCAACTGTCGTCGAGTTGAAAGTATCCTTAAGAGAATACCGGCGCAGTGAGTTCAATGGTTCCCTCATATTTCCATTCCGAGAACCGGTTCAATAGTTTTAAAAACCCACTCGTATGTTTAATAAATATACCGGAACAAAACTTCATAAATTGATTCCAGGAACACCGGGCCCCAGAATCATGCACCGTCAATTCTCACAGACTCATAAAATTCCCATGTATTTATGAAAAAAACATTCCATGGAAATTCTGGGTCTTTACAACATATATGGCCATTTAAAATAAGGGAATCTCATTAACCACATATAATTTCAGTTCTGGAGAATTATTCTAAATTTACATGAACATACATTCTTGTATACATGTACAATGATTATGAATACCAAAAAAATGAACAATCCAAAAATGATAAAATTGAACTATATAAATCATCTAAATGGCCATAAAATAAAATAATACAGTTATAATAAATTAAATACTTGTAGAATATTTTCTAGATTTAGTAATGAATGAATCTAATTTGATTATCCTGGATACAAATTTGAATAATGAATTCACACATAAGGTTAGGGTATCTCGAACTCGACTCCCGATCTTTCTTTTATTCATATTTCATGCTAAATATCAGTGTGGATATTCTTTTATTATTTCTAATTTTTAATTTATTTTTCCATCCATTTTTTATTAGATATATATTTTTTCAATATTTTTTTATGAAAAAAAATTTCCAAAAAAACTCTTGTTCCCAAAAACACAATTTTACTCCTCTCAAGTTGTTTCTTCTTCGCTAAAGAAATATTAGTACTATACAAAATAAGTTTTTTCCATTTTTATTTAGGATCCCCATATTTATTAATGATCAATGAGATCCGTATAAAAATTATTCATCTTCATTTTATATTTCAGATATTTTATTGACAAATTGTATATGTGTCATGCATGATTATGCAAATTTTATGATGTTACGAGGGAATCCAGAATTATATAGCGCTCCAATGCATGCGAAGATTCTATTGATATTATATGTATTGTGCATGAAAATAATGATTTTTTTTAACAATTATTTTGTTATAATTTTTCACATATGTTATTCATGAAAATGATTGTAGCTTTGTCCATAACCACGTGTGGTATTTGAGCACTAAGTCGTGATGTTCATTTTTGTGAATTTCAAAATTGCATGGGGTTGTCTGAAGGTTCCCCCCATGATTATAATTATGGTCCTATGTTTATATTATGTTGATGATGAGTATTCTCACAGATTTTATTTTTATTCATTCCATTATTTATGATATTTTTGGGGTTTTATCTCTCCCCTTTATTTGATGTATATCCTCAACTTACTACTTGTAGTAAGGAATAATTGATATTTGGAAGGATAAAGAATTTTTTTAACTAAATGTTTATCTTTTATTATGAATAAGTTGTATATGGTCCTAATTTTCACCAGATAAAAAACCATTGAATCCCAGTTTGGTAACACTTTCATGTTTTTATATTAAAAATGATGTACTAGTTATGTATGAAAAATCAGGGTGGTTATATGTGAAGATTCCCAATTGAAACATCTAATATTGTAATCATCAAGGCTTTGAATTTTCCTCCATGTTCTATGTCCTATAGTGGGTGTCCCCATAGGATGAATAGAATTTTGGGAGGAGGTATGATTTTTTAAATAATTATAGCCTTGAGTAATTTCTATCTTGATGTTTTAGTGATGGTAATCGGTGTTGGATCAGGTTTTGGAAGTTATATCCCCCTCTGTTAGTTGTTGTGCCTTGGATGTACATTCAGTGTTCAAGAAGATATTTTTACTAATTGAGCCAGAGTTGATCACCCAAGTATGTCAAAAAAAGTATGGGAAACACAATAAGAAAAAATAGGGATGATATGTGTTATGGTAGGGATATTTTATGACCTATAAATAGTAGTTGTTTTAAAATTTAGGTATAATAGTAATTTTCAATTACTAGATGGGTTGAATTTTGATCGAATATTCAGAATGGAATTTCCAGAGTTGTAATATGTTAAAGAGATATTTTTAGATATGGAAAAAGGATTAAAAAGTTACTTGGATGTTTTGGTTATTATTATATTTTTTATATAAAATTCAGATCATTTGGGATGCTTTTTACTAGGAAGCACAGTTTTGGATTCTGGGTTTAGGGGAAATCGTGAGATACATTGAAGCTTAGGGCATTTCAAGTTCTATTGGTAAAGATTATGATTTTACATAATGGATAAAGATTGATTTAGAGGAAAATATTAATATATAAAATTAAACCATGTGTTTTATATTTTGAATGGGGTTTGGTGCACAATTTGGGCATGGTGGCGAAAAAACTATGTGCAATGTTAATAAGAAGGTTGCAAGGACTGTGCACAGTTAAAAAAACATTGAAGACAAACTATTTGATGTGTACTTACATATATTGAGAGGTATTCATAGATGACACATTATTTAGAAAATAGTCGGGAAAAACCATGTAACCAATTAAAAGGTGTGAATTTACCATCCCCTCCCTTAAATTTTCAAGAGGGTGCATCCCCTCTTCACCACTCTCATTAACTCACATGATCTGACTCCCCTTTACCTTAAATTACTTATTTAAACCCCCTTAAGGGGATATTTTTATTAGTGTTTCATGATTATTTTAGGTAATCACTTCATTCCATTGGTCTATACATGGCTTTTCCATCTCTATTATTTAATTTATATATTTTCACCATAGTTTTTATAGGTGTTTCCACCATATCGTTGTGGAATATCCTAATTCCCATGGTTCTTTCATTATATCTATGAAGTGGGAATAAATATATTCTGTCTATATGTAGTCACATAAGTATTAGACATGTTATTTTACAATTATTAATTTTCCTTGGTTTTTATATTAAATTAAATTAAAATCAATTTCTTAATTTTTTGCATTGATGATTAAGGATTTTCCTATAATTAGTGTTGGGAGTTCATATTGGTATTCTTTTGGGCAGTGGGACTTCATTTTGTTATGGAAAGAAATCATTGTGAATTTTTACTGAATATTACAATTTTTTAATTAATAAGTTTCATTTATTATAATTTATATATTTAATTTTTTGACATTCTTCGCATAGGTTGGGAGCTTAGTTGGAGACATATTTTTGGATCAAACATGGTCATACCTCTATAGGTATTGACAGAGACTACCATCCCATGGGTGTCATAGACCAATATTTGATAAAAGTTGGGTGGTACTTTATACCCAATATTATGGTTTATTCATGGTTTATATAGCATGTTTTATGTTGTCTCACCCCTGGGGAATTGAATAATTCTAATAAATTTTTTAACTCAAAAAGGTATACCTTGGTTAGGATGAAAAGGTGCTAAGGATATAATGGAAAATTTTACAAGACTTTTTTCCTCGACAAGTAATAGTCTATGCCTTGAATTGAAATATTCATATCCTATGTTAATATCCTATATTTTCTAGTTATGGTTTGGGTGAGAAGACCAAATTTATGATATCCTGATGAACAAGATGGGTTGTGATCCATCACTTTCATTAATATGGATGCGATGAACCAGGCATGGATGTTGAGTCTATGATACCTTTATATTTCTTTGGATTTATTATTCATTTAGAATTTTATTTTGACATAATTCATGGAATGAGGGATAAGACCCATGTGAGGGTTATTATATTATGTTGTGACCTAAGAGACCTGATTGGGTGTCCAGTGATTGATTGACCATGATATGGTACATATAGACCAGGTATATATGGTAGTGAGTGTCAGAATATAAACAATACAGAATGTAAAAGTTTGTGAGGAAGTGGATTTGTTTAATGGTTTTGTTAATTCTTCGAACACATTTGTTTTTTTACTGCCTTCATGTTTTTATTTTGGATTTAAAAATTGATTCCTGAATATTAACCATTGTATATAATTTCATGATGATGTTCTGATGAATTCTTAGATGGTATTTGTTGGATCTGGACCTTGGGATTATGTGGTACTTGAATGATACTTCATAGACTATGATGTAAACATGGATTCACATTACGATATGGAATCCCGCTATTGATCCAAGTGAAGGATTCCAAAGTGGAATGGATTTGACCATAGGTATACAATTGACACCCTAGATTCCTCAAATCACAAGGATTAAAATATTTTCTTGGATCAATCTATGTAGTATTGGGGTATTTAATACATCATTTCAAATAGAGAAAACATCCCTTTCATAATTCCACATTTGATAATATAGTGGATCTTTCAATGTTTAGTGACTTAGAAATTTGGAACATAACACATAAAAAGATACATAAAATTATTTATAATATATATATAATGATTCATAATAGGTTCATCAAAATATTCTTTTACTATATCTCATTCTATGGGGACTTTAATCAAAAGAAATATGTGAGTATAAAGCAAAGTAAGTGAATCGAAAATTGAGAAATTTAGTTTTTCAAAAAAAGGAAAACAATAATAATTGATCATAAGAATCTGAGAAATATCATAAAATAAAAAACAAGAATCATGACATGGAAATTTTTCAACGTCATAAAAATGATACATTCATAATAATATCACCAAGGATTATCACCAATGTGGCATAAATCATAGTTACCAAGGTTATTAATCAATGTCTCGTAAAACATGTCATCTATAGAGATTAATTCATTATCCAATGAATTATAAAACTATTGTTTTGAACCATTTATATGACCTAATAAATTTGATCAACATTTATCATAATAATTCATTTAATCAATACTATGTGCATCATAAATGACATCTTTCATATAAAAATAACTTCATATAGAAGTGATTAAATATAGAACATTACATAAATTCTAAACCATGGAAATGGAATGTGGGTTTTGTACAATAAAATACTAGAATAAAATATTTAATTATAGATGAATAATAATTCACAAGGAAATGGTTGTGGTATTAAAAAATATAACATTTTTTCATGTAAAAGTGTGGAAATTTGGGAATGAATTCGGCAACACGATAGGTGTAAAAATTTGATTAAAGGTTAAATGAGAGAGGGTAAAGTTTTAACCCAATGATAAAAATTATTTATAAGTAAATTTAATATCAAAATTGTCTGAATAGAATGTGAGTTAATATTTATAAGGCTTACCAAAAAATAAGTACATGAATGGAAAATTAGAAGAGGAGAATTATATTACCTTGATGTCTTGCTTTATAAAACTTATGAATATAACCTTGAGGGATTAAAGAAAACCATGGAGGTACTATTTGGAAGTAAAAATGACTATAATTTCATGGATTATGATTTTTTTAGTGGAGTTAAATGAGGATGAGTGGGTATTTATAGAAAAAGATGGGATGATTCTTTAATAATTATTATACATAGGTTTTGGACTTTATAATATATTAATCAAAACGAAAACCATTCAATATTTTTTCCATGTTATCTACCAATATGGTGTGTATTTAATTATTTTATAAGGTTATAAATCAAACTAATTATAATTATATCCTTGATGTAAAAGTGAGTCATGATTATAAAGACTTAATTTTAAACCAGAAAATATAATATTTGTATTTTAGTATTAATTAAGTGATTATAAAAATTAATAAAATAATCTCATAATTACATTATATTGAAAAATAAAAAAATCATGGGTCATGAATTCATTTATATAATTTATTATATAACTTTGGTCTATTATGATATCAAAAAACATACCATACATTTATACTGTATTTAATTTTTTTCTAAAAAAATAGACAATCTCTAAATATTACGATAAAATCACCACTACTGTATTCTAACATGTTGATTTAAAAATTAATATTTATTTTATCTAGATAATTATCTAATTATTAGAAATTATACTTTTAAATAAATAATCTATATTTAATGAATATAATGGTTTTTTGACACTAGTAGTTTTCTTAACCGCTTATAAAAATTATTTTTGAGTTCATAATTTTTTTTATCAAATTATCATTAATAATTATGTAAATAATAATAATATTTTAGAAAAATATAATTTATTTAAAAAATACATTGATTATTTTATAATGAGTTTCTTTATTTATACTATATGTTCCTAAAAAATATAATTTATGTTTCATCACTTCCAAATATAAATTTTATCAAAAAAATTAATTTATCAATATAATGTAATAATAAATGATAAGTTTAATACTTAATTTATTAAAAAATTAAAAAAATATCATATTGTTATGGTCTAAATATACAACCCTTTATTACACTAGAAAATTCCTTTAGGGTAAGCTGTGTAATGTTGAAATTATTTTGGGGAGATTTTATAAACATGGGTTGGGATGTGTTCTTGATAAAACTAAATTATCTCATAAATGGATTCACTCAATATATTTTTAAATAATCTCATATTGGGATTGGTTAAAGGAAAATATCTTAGATATTTATCTCCCTTGAAACTCTGATAAATGGCTTCATCAGGGTTGATGATATTGGTCGAGGACATTGTTCCCTCCTTCAGTGTCAATTGGACATATTATAACCCTTAATATATAGTAATAAAAAATTACTATATAATAGCTATATTTTCAATGGTTATGATGATTAATATAATTTTAAATATGATAGAATATAACCTATAATGGTAATAAAAATAAATTAGGGAGTTAATTTTCTATAGCTACATTACTTGATAAGGAATTTATTCATATAAATTAAAGGGAGATTCATTTATAAAATTTTGGGTCGTTATAATCATCCCCTTCTAGAAATTTCACTGTAAATTTTTTTATACTAAAATATATTATGGTACATTTGATTCATTATATATTCTAAATCATAAGTTTCATCCTCAAAATTTTGGATCTGCCACAACACTTTGACCTGCTGAGTTGATCGGTTCCATTGAATGTTTTCTCTATAGTCCAATAAATTGAATAGTTCCTCCCCATTTGAAAGATCATTTTACTAAGGTATGAACAATGGATTTAGTTCATGTGAGGGATCAGGTATGTATATCCTTCGAGATATATTTGGTATACATCATGAACATGATCCATTTTTGGTGGATGTTCTAGTCATAAGAAACTTCTATTATGTGATAAAAGATCTAAAAGGTCCTTAATATACCAAGTTATATGTTATAAATTATTCAAAATTGCATGATTTTCTTCCATGGTGAAATTAATGGGAATAAATTATCTCCAAAATCAAACTCCATGTCCCTTAGATGGTTTTCAGTATAGATCTTATGTCCACTTTGTGTGTCTTTTATTAGTTGTTGGATGGCTTGAAACTTTTCTATCCACTCTTGTAAAATAATGAGTCAAAGTATATTTCTTTCACCAACTTTATCCACAAAAATAGGATTTATACATCAATTCACATATATATATTTTGACATGGATCAATTTCCATAAACAAGTGGAAGATATTATTTTATGAAAATCAACTAAAGGGATATGTTGATCCCATAAAAAATTAAATCCAAATGAGAAATATATTAGAATTTAATTTCATGTTTTAAGGTACCCTTCACATTTTCCACTGGATTGGGTTAATAGCGTGTGCTAGAAGTCATTTCTGTACTCATAGAATCTTGAATAAATCACTAGAATTTGTAAGTGAACCTTAAATACTGATTAGAAATGATTGAAATTTTTACCCCACTCATCCTCACCACCTTCATTTCATTTATATTATAATATTGTTCAAGAGGTAAATCTAACCTAATAGAAATGATTTTAGAAGTATTGTTAATTCGATCTTCCACAACCCATATCATATTGTGTCCTTCCCATGTCATTGGGATATTAGTCATAATGTCCATGGTGATGTTCTCTCATTTTTATGTGGTTATGGGAAAATATTGGGTCATTCCTTTGGAATTATGTCTCTCTAATTTAAAATTATGATATATCATGAAAATTTAATTATAATTAGTGATTTTCCTCTTCATATTTTTCCTACAAGTAGTTCTCTCAAAGATCACAATACATCTTGGTACTTACAGCATTATTGGAGAATGATAAACAATGGGAATCATCTAATTGATCTTTATATTTCCAAGGTGATGAAGAAACAAACTTTCTTATTCCACGTGTTATGAAGTCATCATAATCTATGTGGAAATAATGACTCTTCCCCTCCTATTCTACTGTAACTTCATTTTGAATCTCTAGGTTATCCTATTGTGCCTCCTTAGTCCTATCTTAGATTTATGGTTGGGTAATCATTTTAGAAATATAGGACATATTTTTTTTCTTTTATTATTTCCAAATACGACATTTTAATATCAAAGAATATTTAGTCTTTATTAATCCACATCATTGATCAAATATAAGGTTCCTTTCTTCTAGGACCATCAACTAACTTATTTATCTTCTAAGGATAGTAGTGAATAGAGAAGTCATAAACCTTGATTAGCTATAACCATATTCATCAAAAACGTGTTGATATCCTTTTGTCTAAATATATTATTGAATCATTGGGGCTATATATATATCAATTTACCTTAAAAAGTTCATGTCTCTATATCTGTTTTGAAATGTGACTATAGCTACTACTAGGTCTAGAGTTAGATAATTTTTCTCAAGAGACATTAAATATTACAAACATAAGAAATCACATTTTCATTTTGAATGAGTATACATATATGTCCATTTAAGTCTAAATCACTATATATTAAAAATAAATACCCATTATAGGTAAAATTTACCATAGGTTTACTTACTAGCTGAGGTTCTTATTCATGAAATCATTCTTCACACTCTTATTTTAAGTAATATTAACAAAATTCCGAGTTGACTTGTTTATTGGATTAGAAGGAAATGAAATTTTTTTCACAAATCTTATATATTATCCCTATAAATCAAGGAAACATTGAATTTTTGTTACTATTGTATGATGTGGCAACTCCCCCTTGGCCTTTTTCATTTTAGGATGAGAAATCTATATTCATTGGTCATGATGTTCCTCAGAAATAATACTTCTCATAACTAGAATTCATATTTTTACAATATAAAAAATATATTATCCATCCTTTTATTTTGTAAAGAAACCCTTTTATTATCCTTTGGTTCCTAATGATATTTATAATATGTCAAAATATCATTAATAAATATTACCAAAAACTTATCAAATAATTCCTTAAAGACTATATTCATCAATCCATAAATATGGTATGTGCATTATTCATGCTGAAAGGAATTAAAAAATAATAATTCCCATATATTAATTGGAATATATTCTATGGGTTATGTTCTTTATACTTCCTCAATTAATGATACCTGGATTAAAGATCTAACTTGGAAAAGAATTGAGCCCCAAAAATGTCATAAAAAAAATCAATCATTGGAAGACTGTAATTCTTTCATCAATGTGATCCCATTATATTCTATATAATTTATAAATAACCACATTGATATTCCCATGTTATTTATAATGAAAATATTTTCTCTCTAAGAAACACACTTGGTTGAAAAACAATTAGTGTCCCCAACCCTAGTACCCCAAATATCATGTCTACCTTAATAATATAGCATAAGATGCATGGAATCATATCCCAAATGACCAGATAGTTTATTAGTCTTGGTATAATATATAAATTCATTAATATCACATTAAATTTTAAAACATAAAATACCCAATGTATTTTCATTGAGAATTATGTTATTCCTCTAAGTGTATACCTGTATATCAATCTAAAAATACTTCCTCATATCCTAGGAAAAATAATACATAAGAAAGAGGTGGGATCACATACTCAATAATGGTTAGAATACAATAGGATATTTGATAAATAATAAATAATAACTATTATAGGTTAAACAAAAAAACATACTATTTAATTAATAACTTGAGAATCATATATCATGAAAAATTATGATCAAATAATACCACAGAAATAATCACATCAGACCAAAACATAACCATTACTATTATAACTAATCATATAATCACATAGGATATCAACAACTGAATTGATAAGGATATAATGGATAATTCTAGAAATCTGAAATATATCATCATGGAATTGTTCCAATACATCTAATATTTTTAGTGTTTGTGTCGAGATATCTGTATTATTTGGTGATGCATCAACCAAAGCCCAATATAGTTTTTCTCATGATACCCTCCAATGTATAAAGGGGATATACTGGGCCCCAACCATCACATTTATATTCTAATACATTCCTCAAATAATAGGGGTGAAATATATTTCATATTAATAGTGGTATTTAGAAAAACATAAAAAATGTAGATACATTACCTATTCAATAAAAATAATCATAAACTATCAAAACTGAAGTGGATGGTACCAATACACCATATCCATAGAAGATTATATGAAAAATAAATTTTTATTTTCATTGATGAATATAATTAACAAAATAGTATCTTTAATAAAATTCATTAGGGATTTATCCTTTTAATTTTGGTAGAACCTTTTAAAAATAAAAAATTAAAAAATATTATCAATACATTTTTCATTGAAAATAACTTTTGAATTTTATAAAGTATGTTTTAAGGCATGTAGTGGTTATGATGAAAAGAAATTATTTATATTTTGAGTAAACTAAAATAAATATTTCTTTTGATTTTTGGTAAATTTTAGGTGGGACATGTTTTGAAAAATAAATAAGGTTTACATCAACAAAATTCAAAAAAAAAATAATTTGAATATATTTATTTAATAAATTATTTGTAAAATGGTTAATAAATTTTTTTATAACATTTTTAGAAGACATGGTTATGGAAGAAAAACTATTTTTGAAGGAAAAGAGAAATGAAGACATATTTTATTAAAAAGTTATCAATCATGTTAATTACCAACGAGTGAAAAGGGGTATTATTATATTAAAAATAAAATGAAAAACCAGAATATAAGAAGATTAATTTGTTTATTAATAATTATTAAGAGATCACATTAAAGTTAATTCTTGTGTAAAAAATTCCAATTAATAGATGATTATGAAATAAACCCTTGAAAGGATCATAATGTTTAAGTGAGAATAAATAAATGAATTGATTATGTATGTCAAATGTAAATCCAAATGAAACAAGTGGAAATAAATCATAAGGTAATCAAAATTTAATACACACATTATCTTCTAATATCAAATAGAATTAATTATTATTATAACCTAATTAAATGGAATTGTGTTTTGAAATTCTTTACCATATAGTAACTTTTATGTTAAATACCCTAAAACGAACGTCTCATCAGAAAGAAAAAAAAAGGGCACCATTATGATAAGAAAAAATTTTCTAATGAGATCTAGGTAGTTTATACTTATTATCTTTTAAAGGATATTCCATAGATAGAGGAGTTTAGGTTGGTTTTACCATTATTATTTAATACAAAATTAAAAAACTAAGCTGAATTGGGTTTTTCTAGATGGTCGATTAGGGGTGGTTTAATGACATCTAAAATAATTCACATCATGTTCACCATTATTATTTTTAATGGAATCTCAAACTGTTACCACGTCAATAACTGGGTACATACCAAATTTATAAAAGAAGATGTTTAGTTGGGGATTCAGATCAAATGACACTTATTAATTCACAATAGTTGAGATGATGGGAGGTCGGGCTCATCGCAACCTTTTAGGGGAAATTTTTTCATATTCCAGGACTCTATTATAGATTTAAGATTTATTCAATAATATATTCCTTATTATAATCTGGGAAAGATTTCCATAAAAAAATGATCATAGGTTAAATCCATTTATATACAACAAAAGATTTTAGAATTGTTTACATCTATATCTATCTAAGGTTCTTCATCACCTTATATTTACGGACTAGATTCTTATATGTTCAATCCATATAACCAGGAACACCAAAGTTTGTTTCCATCCAGGGAGGTGGTTTATATTTTAAATATGGTATTGATTCATTATGAGGCATCCTATATATCCCGATTTATAATAAGAATCAAACCCATAAAAGTTTATTAAACCTATATATTTTAATATATTACATAATGGACATATTTTTGAGAACTTAGGCCCAAATTATTGAGCTCAAAACATAGGGACACATCCTACATATCCTAGGTGTGATAGGAATCATAGTTATTATAGTTCAATCACACCCTCTGTACATTCCCGAAGGTTGATTCCCTTGTATGGGGGCAGTCATAACATACCTTTGATCTTGGATTACACTCTGGAGATTCAATTTTATGATGAAAATATCATATTTTGATGCAGATAAGTCATATGAACTATGCTTTCCCCCACTGGTGGCGATTCCGAACACAAGTTTTATGATCATTGACACTCCTTATGCCCACGTGATTCATGCTCACTATGGGAATTATAAAGAGAATTTATTCATCTAAACTACTCATGTTTGCGAAACCAATGTGTAGGGAAAGTCCTTGGGTTGTTTAACATAGATCTCATAATAAAATAAGGCATCCTATATATCATGGTTATGGATGGAATTAGAGCCATGCTATTTGATTTTGTTTCTTAGTCTATTGATGGATTGGGATGGATGATTTTCCCATGGGAGTGATGGGGTCATGATGGTCGAAATGTCAGATACATTGTGGGGTTAAATTTTAATAGATTCTCATTAGAGCTCGGGTCTTAGAGAGGTATCATATGTTTCCTTGTATTGGTAGTAATTGGATTCATCCTAATTCAATTGTTTTCTCACTCATCTAATGGGTGAGGAAGAATGATCATCCCAAGGGAGTGTTGATGTCCCAATGGTTCAAAAGTAAGAGACATAGTAGGTATTATATAAAAATTAATTAATTTAAGAGATCATTCCTCAAATTGGCATCGTATGTATCAAGGTTATTTTAGGAACTATATTCAACATAGTTTACTTTTATTGGGGATTCAAGAATGATGTTTCTTATATATGTCCACTGAAAATTGATATCCTGACATGGAATGTCATCTCGAAATGTCTTGATTGTCCACTTGGCTTGTTTGAGGATTTATGGACGTATGCTTATTGACTAGAGGACATGTATAAAGACTATTTTTTTTATCCAGTTGACATTTTTGGAAGAAATATAATAAACTAAACAACATGTCTTGAGTCAATTGAAAGATTAGGATTGGCATGTTCGGACACTATCGTAAGACCTGGTTGAATTTTCAGAAAGACATTTCATGATCTAGGTGGAAATGCCCTGATGATGACACTTGACGTAAGTGAATTCTATGGGAGACCATACGTGAAATTGGTTAACCTATCTTGGTGTCAAAGTGAGACATAGATGGCTTATTCTGGAGTCATCACGAAACCTAGATGGCATACATTGGTGTTGCTAAATAAATTGGGTTAAATTTCTAGAGGACATCACCAGATCTAGATTGCGAACCCAGAGGGATTCAAAATACATGGGAATCATTATTTAAGGGTTTATTTTGACTTAATTTACATTTTTAAGTGATATATCATGATATATATAGTTTTTTGACATAATATCACATGATTTGAGTGTAATGTACCAATATTGTCACATGTTCAGGGTAATTCATGTGTCATGCATGAGGGTCAATTTATATACATTTCATTTAAGTCTCATGTCGTTTAGTATTTTATTCCAAACATTATATGTTATTTTCATTAGATTTTTCAGTGTTATCTTGTTTAGGTTTTGTGTGTTTTAGCAGATATGTGGTCCTCCTCCACATAACCACGATGACACTCCAAATGTCCTACACATGATCATATGGATCATGTGTATTTCCTAAACATGCCTTATGATCTCATTTGTTTATCCTCAGATATTACTGTTAGGTCGGACAGGGTAATGGTAGATGGTCTAGAGGGGGGTGAATAGACCAGATTAAAAATTTAATCAAATAAATTAATTATCATAGTTAATTATTAAAATTAATTAGCAGTGGAAAAAATAAATAACGCAAGGATGTTTTTTATAGTTATTTAGTCAAAAGTGGGCCAACTCTACTCTTATACCTCTCTACTCGGTGAGAGATACGTGTGCACTAAAAATGATTTTTAAAGGTAAATCATAACCCAATTACAAAATCATTTTCTAGTGGAGGGATAACCACGACACTGACATTAGTGTGGGGAGTCACAACCCTTAAAACCTGACTTTAGATACTGAGAGTCACAACCCAAACAGTCTTGACTTTAGATACCAGGAGTCACAACCCTAAGATCATGACTTTAGAATCCGTGAGTCACAACCCGAATAAAAATAATAACAAATAATGCTTTTGGGTGCAAAAGCGTAAACAGAAAAATAAGAGTGCGTGTGAGAGATGGGAAGTAGTGTTATAGACTTAGAATCAGATGAAAGGGAAGATAAAAATTAAAGCACATGTATTGGTTCTTGAGGTTTAGTTCAGCATGTCTCGTCAATGAAATTGTAGTCGAAGCAGAATTAATTCAGTGCTTGAGAGACCGAGCAAGTGGTGAAGCAGAGTGTCACATGACGTTGCAAATGCACAGCAGATTCAATGTTCACAGCACTTTCTCTTTGTATTGTGTTCTTGTTTTTCATGCAAGAGAGAACTATATATATAGATAATAAAAATATCTATCACGTGCAGCAACTCCGCTTCCTTAGGATATTCAAAATTAATTAAGTTAAGAGATCCCATAAATATCTCCCTGAAAATAGTTGAACTGTTGCTTCTTTATTCTCGTAGAATAAAATATCTAATAGAGGAATTCAATATATTTTGAATAAGTCTTCCAATAAAATCTCCAGAATAATAAAAGAATTGAATGATTCAAAACAAAATTTTAAATCCATTTAAAATGATTTAAACGAAGTCAAAACTGTTCCTGAAAACTAGCAGCAGATTCTGGAATTAAATTCAAACATTTAAATTTAAACAATCTTAAAACGTACAAATTTATTTGTAAAATATGTTGATGAATGTTATTAAATTTTGTCTCTAAATATAGCACCAAAAACCTCAAAAACTATTTTATTATGATCCTTATATTTAATGAGGATATTACAAAAAAATCGTTAAAAAATAATCTATATATTTGCAGAAAATCAATTTTTAAAAAAATTGCACGGAATGAACAGTAACTTCGGAATGAACAGTATCTTCGAAGTGAATAGTAACATCCGAGTGAATAGTAACTTCTGAGTGAATAGTAACTTAGGAGCGAACAATAGAGTAACGTAGGGTATGAATAGTAATAGGGTATGAATAGTAACATAGGGTATGAACAGTAACGTAGGGTATGAACAGTTGCGTAGAGTATGAACAGTAACAGTACTTTTGATAACAAATGAACCTTACTTTTGATAACAAATGAACCTTAATTTTGATAAAAATGAACCTTACTTTTGATAACAAATGAACCTTACTTTTGATAACAAATGAACCTTACTTTTGATAACAAATGAACCTTACTTTTGATAACAAATGAACCTTACTTTTGATAACAAATGAACCTTACTTTTGATAACAAATGAACCTTACTTTTGAAACAAAAATGAACCTTAATTTTGATAACAAATGAACCTTACTTTTGAAACAAAAATGAACCTTACTTCTGAGGCAAAAATGAACCTTACTTTTGAAACAAAAAATGAACCTTACTTTGAAACAAAAATGAACCTGACTTTTGAAAAAAAATGAACCTTACTTTGAATCAAAAATGAACCTTACTTTGAAACAAATGTGAACCTTACTTTTGAAAAAAAATGAACCTTACTTTTGAAACAAAAATGAACCTTACTTTTGAATCAAAAATGAACCTTAGTTTTGAAACAAAATCTGGACAGAATGTTGTGAAATCTTCAACGAATTTTTATGGGATCTTAACAGCAGATTCAGACATCAGTCAAAACTAATGATTGGTAGAAAAACTTATTATCTTTCCAAAATAAATAATCTATTAACAAAGACATCTACAGTTCCTAAATCAATAAAAAACAAGAGCAAAACAATTCTGGAAAACTGCTACTTCAAAATAGAATATCATAACATCAAGTAATTAAAAGTACATTCAAATGATATTTTTAGACTTTAATTTAAACTAATGAAATCAAGATAAACATTTTATCTTTCCATAGAATCAAGTTTCATGAAAATCGGACAACTATAGAAGTTTTAGTAAAATAAATACATAAAAGTTTTAAAACAGTGAAATGTAGAGTTTCTAAAAACATAGTAGCAACTTCATTAAATTATTCAGAAATAGATAAGCATTTTCAAACTTCTCATTAACTAATAAAATATAGATAAATATCTTATATTTACAATTTTATAAGAATAAAAAACCCAAATAACATAAATTAAGATATCATCAAAATACATAATATAATTAATCTAACAAAATCATATGAAATCAGATTAAAGGAAATATGCACATGCACAAACAATCTCCCCCTTTTTGTTTGATTACAAAACCAAAACATTTAAACCATAAATGAATTTTTAAAATCACTAAATCCAAATTATTTCTCACCAAAACATATCTCCAAAAATTCTCCCCCTTTTTTTAAATAAAAAAAAAGTGAAAACATGCTCTCCCTAAACAATGCAGCAAATAAAATTTAAAATTCCAACATACCAAGAGAAAATTTAATTTTCTCAAACTGAGCAGAGTCTAAAGGCTTTATAAAAATATATGCAAGCTGATTTTCAGAAGGATAAATTCTAAAACAATATCACTCTTATTTACATGATCTCAAACGAAATGAAATCTAAGATCCATATGTTTTGTTCTAGAATGTTGTAAGGGGTTTTTAGAAATAGAAATTACAGATGTATTATCACAATAAATAGGTATTTTATCAAGATAAACACCAAAATCACATAAAGTTTTCTTAATCCATAATCTTTTAGCACAACTACTAGCAGTAGAGATATACTCGGCTTCTGCAGTAGATAAAGAAACAAATAATTGTTTCTTAGATGACCAAGATATTAAAAATTTTCCAAAAATGACACATACCTGATGTGATTTTTTGGTCAATTCTACAGCCTCCAAAATCAGAATTAGAATAAGATGTTAAATCAAAACAATTATATTTTGGGATAAAATAAACCAGAATCAATAGTTCCTTTAACATATCTAATTACTCTTTTAACAGCTTTAATATGACTTTCTTTAGGATCAGCTTGAAATCTAGCTCATAAACAAACACTAAAAATGATATCAGGTCTAGATGCTGTTAAATATAGAAAGCTACCTATCATACCTCTATAAATCATTAAATCAACTGATTTACCAGATGAATCACTATCTAATTTACAATTAGTACCCATAGGGGTTTTCATGGATTTAGAGGAATCAAGACCAAATCGTTTAACTAAATCTTTAGCATACTTAGATTGATTAAGAAAAAATCCATCTTTCCTTTGAGAAAATTGAAGTCCAAGAAAAAAATTTAATTCTCCCATTAAAGTCATGTCAAATTCAGAAGACATCAATTAAAAAATTATTACAATGTATGTCACTAGATGATCCAAAAACTATATCAGTAACATAAATTTGAACAATTAAAATATCATCAAAAGATCTTTTAATAAAAAGTGTGGGATCAACATTTCCTTTCTTGAATCCATTTTTTAATAAAAATAAAGAATGTCTTTCATACCAAGCACAAGGTGCTTGTTTGAGACCGTATAAAGCTTTGGATAATTTAAAAACATGGTTGGGAAATTTTTCAGTTTCGATACCAGGGGGTTGAGAAACATAAACTACTTCAGTAATAAAACCATTTAAAAAAGTGATTTTTACATCCATTTGATATAATTTATAACATTGAAAACACGCAATGGATAACAAAATTCTTATTGACTCTAACCTGGAAACAGGTCCAAATGAATCTTCAAAGTCTATACCTTTTTTCTTGAGAGTATCCTTGAGAAACAAGTCCGGCTTTGTTTTTGAAAATCTGTCCAGATTCATCCAACTTGTTTCTAAAGATCCACTTAGTTCCAATTACCTGCTTATCAATAGGCAATTCTACCAAATTCCAAACATTATTTCTAATAAACTGATTTAATTCATCTTGCATAGAAATAATCCAGTTTACATCTTTTAATGCATCATGAATATCAACAGGAACAAAATCAGAAATAAAAGCAGAATTGGCACAATAATTTAAAATAGAATATCTGGTTTTGACACCAGAATCAACATTGCCAATTACATTTTCAACAAGATGGTCTTTGTGAATCATCCATGATCTTGGATCAGGTTGAGAAGGAGTATGCTCCCCCTCAATTAATTCACTCTTATATTAAGAAAAATCTTCAACAAAATTAAAATCTCTAAACTCATCATCAATAACATTAGAATCAGAATTTATTTTAACATTATTTTCATAAAAAATAACATGAACAGACTCTTCAATAACCATCATTATTTTATTATAAACTCTATAAGATTTACTGTTATTGGAATAACCAAGAAAAATACCTTCATCACTTTTAACATCAAATTTATCTAAATTATACTTTGAATTTAAAATAAAGACTTTGCATCCAAAAACTCAAAAATAACCAACTTTAGGCTTTTTATTTTTGAATAATTCATAAAGATTTTTCTTTATCAAAGGTCTAATAAGAATTCTATTTGAAATATAACATGAAGAAAAAACAGCCTCAGCCCAAAAATATCTAGGCAGATTATATTCACTTAAAATAGTTCGAGCCATTTCAATAAGAGTTCTATTTTTCTGTTCTACAACACCATTTTTTTGTGGTGTTCTAGGTGCAGAGAAATTATGAAAATATCCATTATTTTCAAAAAAATTTTGAAAATCTAAATTATGAAATTCACCTCCTTTATCACTATTAATAGAAATAATCATACAACCTTTTTCATTTTGAACTAATTTAGAGAAACCAGTGAATTTAGATAAAGTATCATTTTTATGAGCTACAAAATATACCCAAGTAAATCTACTATAATCATCAACAATAACTAAAGTATATTTCTTTCCACCAAGGCTAGAAATTTGAGTTGGACCAAATAAATCAAGATGTACTAACTGTAAAGGCTTATTAGTACTTATCTGATTGATAGGTCTAAAAGAAATTTTGTGTTACTTTTCTTTCATGCAGGCATCACAAACATGATGTTGTTATTTATTCAAAGAAGGAAGTTGTAAAACATTCTCATGATTCGAGAGCTTATGCAACAATCTAAAATTAACATGTCCTAAACGTCGGTGCCAAAGGATGTTGTCATTATGTATAGCATTCAAACACTTTACATGTTGAATAGTTAGTTCAGAAAAATCAATAGTATAAATATTATCATTTCGATTAGCATAAAATAATAAAGAATCATCTTTAAAAACTAAACATTTATCATTTTGAAATTTAAATTCCATTCCATCATCCCATAATTGTGATATACTAATTAAATTATGTTTTAAACATTCAACATATAAAACATTTGAAATAAATGTAGAATTTGAAATACCAACTTTACCAAAACCTTTTACTTTGCCTTTGTAATTATCTCTAAAAGTTACAGTGCCTCCATCACATGTGTTGTATGTGGTAAATTTTTATGGGTCTCTAGTCATATGCCTAGAGAATCCACTTTCCATGTACCATATGTCGTTCTTGAGACATCAAAGACATTTTTCCTACAAAAATCAATTAATTGAAAATTTTGGTACCAAAGCTACTTTGGGTCCAATAGGATTAGTAATACAATTTTTAGGTACCCATACAGAATTTAAACATGTATATTAAGGTACTCTTGATAACAACGATTTAGAAATATTAGTTTTTGTAAATCCCAAATATTGTTTAAATCTATCTGAACAATCATTGGCATAGTGACCATTCATGCCACATTTAAAACAAGTAACAGTTGAAGTACAACCATTTTTACTATTAACAAAACAAGTTTTATACATCTGATGTAATCTTTTATCATAACTAAACCATATTTATTTTTATCAGTTTTATTCAAAGACATCATCTCATGATATTTTTCACGACCTTGAATAAAAGCAGATAAATTTTGTTTAAGACATTCATCATCCTTTTCAATTTCCCATTCAAATCTTGAGCAGTAATCAAATTATCATAAACTGTTGAATGAGAAGAAGAGGTCGTGTTTATTAACCTTTAATTTTCTTGAAAAAATAACTTTATTTTTAGAAATATGTTTTTCATTATCTTCTTTAAGATTTTTATATAAATCAGCAGCTTTGAAAATATCTTTTCTTAATCTTTCACTTTATTTATTTAATTAAAAAACATTGGGGTTTTCAAATTCATATTCAGAATCAAAACATTCAGAATAGTAATTAGAATTACAAACCTTATCTAGTGATTCCATGAAACAAAAGTTGGCAGATTCTTTGTCATTTCTAGATTGTTCACTAGAATCGGATTCTTCAGCACAACTCCAGCTGCTTGCCAATGCCTTTCTATCCTTCTTTTTGTACTTGTCTTTATTCTTTAGTTTAGGGCAATCGGGTTTGATATGACCTTTCTTCCTGCACTCATAACAAGTTACATCTGAAGCCTTGTAATTTGTATCACCTTTCTTATCTCTCGTATATTTTTCTTTTTGAGGATTTCTACTAAACTGGTTTTTAAAACCTTCTTTTTTCATTCTTTTGTAGACTCCAGTTACAATCTGATCCATGTCTTCCATTTCAATATCCTATAGATCATAATCAGAAGAATTATTAGATATAACATTTATAAACTTAAAATCAATACCTTTTCTTTTTGTTGACTCCTCATCAGCTATGTTCTTCAGTTCCAGTTCATATTGTAGTAGTGATCCAATCAATTCATCAAGTGTGTACTTTTTTAAGTTCTTTATTTCATCAATGGAAACCTTCTTTGCATGCCATTTCTTTGGTAATGCTCGTAGGACTCATTCAACAAGTATAGGATTTTCCAGAGATTCTCCAAGTGAATTCATTCCATTCACAATGCTTGTGAATCTATAGAACATTTGATTTACAGTTTCATCTTCACCCATCTTGAAGTCTTGATACTCAGCACGAAGCATTCCAAGTTTGGTTCAGATCAATTTTCCAGAGCCAAGTTAAGTAACATGCAAAATCTTCAAAATCTCATGAGCTGTCTTGCATGAAGACAAATGACTAAAAACACTTCTGTTAATAGAACAATATAAAATATTAACGACTTTGTAATTTATGACATATCTATTAGCATCAATTCCTGTAAGACTATCTGGACCACCTTTAGGAAGTGTGTATTGTTTTGACATGATAGACGAGTGCTCAATGCTCAACTGTTTGAGGTATGCCTCCATTCGGGATCTCCAGTATCCATACTCATTGCAATCAAAATGTTGTGGCTTATTAGGAATCCAGGCATCATTCGGGTTCAATCCTGCCATCTTATAAGATCTTTATCCTTGGACTGTGAGGTCTAGGAATAGGTTAGCACAATAAAATATAAAAGCAGATAAAAGAAATTATTGGATAAATTACGGAAGGAACAACCAAGTATAATGAAATATAAATATAGGGAAAAACTATTATTAAGAAGGTTATCCTCTGATACCAATTTTTAGGTCGTACAGGGTAATGGAAGATGGTCTAGAGGGGGAGTGAATAGATCAGATTAAAAATTTAATCAAATAAATTAATTTTCAAAGTTAATTGTTAAAATTAATTAGCAGCTGTTTCCTCACGGATTTCGGGGATGACCTCCTGGACGGGAGATTCAAACGTTCCGATCGGTTTCTAACGGGTTTGTTCGTAGAACCGGAAACATCCAATGATTCCACATCGTTTGGACCTACTTTCCAAAGGTAGGCGCTCATTAGTTTGTGGACTAATTAGGCTTAGGAATTTGCATTGGTCGAGAGGATGGGAGGTCGGACTCATCACACCTTTTTGAGGGGAATTATTGTCTACTCCGGGACTCTCTTTATAGATTTAAGTTATGTTCGTGAATCCTTATTACATTACCAAGTATAAAATGAGCTTTCCTTAAGTTTTAACAATCAATGATTAAATATGAAAGAAATTTAGAGAATCTTTTATATGTATTCGAGGTTCTTCATCAATAGAGAATCATCTGTATCTATTTAGAGATTCTTGGTCAATGGTATCCTTCGAAACATTTATAAAAGTCTCTTGGTCATTATGATGACCGGGCTGGTTTTAAAGCCACTCAGTGAGGCACTTGAAGTTTATCGTCATTCAGAAGGACATGGATTATTTCAAAGTTGGGATCGAACCCATAAATGGGCTACCTACGTATCCTTTGTTTTGGAAAAGGAATCAGAACCCACGTAGTTCGAGAAATGGAGTATGATGTTTATGATTGATGGCTCAAAGAAGAATGTCATAATTACTTTTACACTCTAAGCTCACGTGAGTCATGCTCGGTGTGAGAAACAAGTGGTATTGGTAAAAATTAGACAATTGTGCCATGAAAGATGCAATCATAAGAAATTGTTTGGGGCTTATGTATGTATGACTGCCCAAATAGATGAAGGTTTGGGATTTACTTTTAGGGAGAAAATCCAGGAACAGGGTCCATAAAGGTATATGTGCTTTATGGAGATTTGAATACTATAATCTTGGGGCTTGCTCCTAAAGAGGATGCCCAAGTTAGGAGGGGACTTATGGTTGGGTTTTACTCCTGAAAAGGAAACCCAAATCAAGGGTAAATTAGGACTGGTTAAGAGAAATTTAAGGGGGCTTGGGGTTTACTCCAGAAAAAGGGAACCCAAGATTATGACTGGGACTTACTCCTAAAAAGGAGGCCCAGGTTAGAGGACGTGGGGATTACTCCTGAAAAGGAAGCCCAAGATTATAACTGAGTCTTATTCTTGAAAAGGAGACCCAGGTTAGGGGACTTGGGGCTTACTCCTAAAAAGGAAGCCCAAGATTATGACTGAGTCTTATTCCTGAAAAGGAGACCCAGGTTAGGGGACTTGGGGTTTACTCCTGAAAAAGAAGCCCAAGATTATGACTGAGTCTTATTCCTGAAAAGGAGACCCAGGTTAGGGATTAAGGTTTGGGGCTTACTCCTGAGAAGGATGCCCACATTTGAGATTGGGGCTTACTCCTAAGAAGGATGCCCACATTTGAGATTGGGGATTACTCCTGAGGAAGATGCCCAGATTAAAGGATTTATAACTGGGGATTATTCCTGAAAAGGAGACCCAGGTTAGGATTCTCTCATCTTAAAGGATGAGGTTGAATGAATGAACTCTCCATATTTAGTGACATAAGGATATTTAAATCACTAGACTTTGAGAGATATTCCATAGAATTCCTTTCAGATAAGGAAGTCAAATCAAGAAATCATGCCATAAATGGATTTGAAGAGTGTCTTGAAGACTAAATCTTGAAAAGGAAAGGTGTGATGGCTTAAGAGGGGTAAAATGGGCTAGATAGGCACCCAAAAAAGGTAGGGGCGCACAAGTCTTGAAAGGCGCGCAAGTATTGCGGCGGCGCGCAAGTATTGGTGCGGCGCGCAAGTATTAGTCGCGCAAGTATACTTGCGCGACATGAGGGGTACTTGCGCGATTCTCAAATACCATTAGAATATTTGAGCGACTCTTTATAAATCCATTTAGAATCCTCTTGAGGTTCATCCAAAAAAGGGACGCGCAAGTATTATTGAACGAATAAGGCGGCGCGCAAGTGTTGATGAGTTTCAACACTTAGGCCTTCCTTCTTCTCTTTAAATCTTCCATTCTAGGTAAGAAATTACCTTAGAAGTGTTCCCGAAGCTTTGAGAAGAGACTTGGGCGTCGGGAGCTTCAATTCGAGTTTCTGGAAAAAAATCCTCTCGAATGGGGGCCCCACAGGGTCTATTTATAGGCAGGAGAAGACCCCTGGCGGTTACTGGGCGGTTACCACTTAGGTCGCGCAAGTCACTTGCGTGACCAAGGTCGCCGCGCAAGTAAACTTGCGCGAAAATTTGATAACTTGCGCGGTGAAGTTTCTGTTGAACCTTTCTTCCTGCCTTTGTTGATTTTTGATGTTTTCTTCAAAGGATGAATCACTTTGAGCTCAGATATTCCCTTTTCCGATCTTTAGATTCTGTGACGAAAGGAGCGTCAACAAAAGTCCCCCCTCAGAGTTGGATCCGGAGAAAAAAGAGGATTGGACTCTGAGGAAATCGAATCCCTCCAAAGGAAAAGGGAGGCGCGCAAGTCTTCAATGCACAGAGGGCGGCGCGCAAGTTTTCGTCGCGCAGGCCTTTAGCGCTCTGAGTATGGCGCGCAGATAGGCCTCCTGGCCTATAAATACACGGCCTCACCTCCGTACAAGTATCCGGATTTCCGGACTTCATACCTTCTTGAGCTCTCGCCGCGCAGGTCACCTAAGCCGCGCAAGTCTGCTCTGTTTTCCACTGTTTTTCTTGATGTCGCGCTCCTGTAAAGGTATTCGTACTTGCGCGGTTTATACTTGCGCGTCAAAAACTAGCGCGACACACAAATACTTGCGCGCCATGTTTAGACTTGCGCGCATTAATGCCTTAGCCATTTTTTTCAAATGTCTTCACAAATTTATGAAAAATAAACCCATTTAAGAGTTAGTTTATTCATCTTTTGTGCAGATTCAGTGGTTCCCAAGGGAATTGGAATGGCTGATGAACTAGCTAGCAAGTGGATTGATGACATGACGAACATCATTGGCCATGATTACTATGATATCTCTAACAGCACTCTCCCAGATTTGGCTAAGTACTTGAAGAAATATCATCCTAATTTTCCACGGAGCATCCATCTGCCTCTGTGTGTTCATGGTCATCTGCAAGGAGTCAATGTTCCATATGAAAAAAATTATACACCTGAGATGCAGTTGCACTGCTACTCCTCTATTTTGGTTATGTTGTGCATTAAGAGCAACAACAATGGTGTGAACTATCAAGTTCTTTCTCTATTCCATTTCCTTGCAGATATGAAAATGGAAAACCCATGGGCTGAAATGTTTTCCACTAATGATTGGTGGGGAGAAGACAAACATGGTATTAGAGCAATATCTGAAAAGAGTACTCTCTCCAAATGGCTCTTTACTTCCAATGCTCCATTCTCAAATCCATGTATCCATCTTTCAAACCTCTTGGACAAAAATAGAGTCACTGTTTGATCAGCAGGAAATTTTCTCAAACCGCACTCAAGAACATCATTTTACAATTGTTCCAAGAAGATCTGGTATCACTGCATCTCTTTTTGTATCCAGTTGAATGAATGAATTCCAGGTGGTTGCTGATGAAGCTCGGGATGCCGTAAATCAAAGAAGTGTTATGTTGAAAGCCTCTTGTAATTCTTGAAAAAGAGAAGAGACTCCATTCTGTGGATGTCCTTCTAACTCTTGTGTATCAATGAAAAACACTTTCATCTTCAATCATTTGTACCTGCATTCTTTGACTACCTGCTTCAAATTTACATAAGCCAGTGGACCTAGTAAGCATAGTTTGATTTTTACTAGGATTATTACAAATAATCCTACAAACTTTGAATCTCTTAATTTCTCAATATTACCTAAATCATACAAAAAAAATGTATATTTAGTGAGCTGGAACTTGACTTTTATTCAGAGTTCCTTTGTCTTTTGTGGGCAGTTTAAAGTCATGCATGCCGTACATAAAGGGGCTAATGTTTAAGGTCGAAATAGCTTTGACCAAAATGGATAAAAATTGACTCAATTCTTTGACAATTTATCTAAAAACATATTACCATACTCAAGTTTGAGAGAAAAAATGTAAACCATGGCTTAAGAATATTTGAATCTGAGGAATGATATGAAAAAGAGCTAAAAAGGCATTAGAAGAAGTAGTTTCCAAGAATGAAGTTACTATTATTTAACAAAACCCGTTAGGGGGTTAAAATATGCAGGGCCACCTAAGGGCATTGGCTGCATGGTTAAATAAATAGCATCTTTCGGCTGACAAGTCTGTTATGTGGACTATTTATGCAAGGCCACCTATGGGCACGTGCTGCATAGTCAGGCAAAAGAACTCCCAGAAATTTACTTTCCTAGTGCTAAAAGCCAGTGAAAGTTTATGGAGATTCAAATTTTCTAATGTATAGAGTTTTTTGTATGGAAAGAGGTACTTGAATATGGAAAAGATATTTCCGAACAAGAATATCGAAGAACAGGATGAACATCACTCCTACGAAGGTCTGACCCAAACGTAGGGAAGAAGAATAAACCACAGACTTGAATACTTTCAGATCAGGAAAAAGGATATGGGACAAATATGTTAAGGATGGCTATTTTTTGCGGATCCCTACATACTGTCGTTTAAGACAAATAAGGACAAAAGAGGCATTCTTCCCAAGAATGAAGTTACTATTATTTAACAAAACCCGTTAGGGGGTTGAAATATGCAGGGCCACCTAAGAGCATTGGCTGCATGGTCAAATAAATAGAATCTTTTGGCTGACAAGTCTGTTATGTAGACTGTTTTATGCAAGGCCACCTATGGGAACGTGCTGCATAGTCAGGCAAAAGAATTCTCAGAAGTTTGACATTTTTGTGATTAGAAGTCATGAAAAGGGTTATGAAGATCTGAAAATATTTAAGGTTAGGATTATAACACATAAAGATGGGTATTGTCCAATGTATATAGAGATACATAGGTCAATGAAAACCATAATCATGTTGTGGCTGGGTCCTGAATTGAAATTTTGGACTTCACTACGTATCTCATAAGAATGAGAATCAAGCCATACGTAGTTCTTGAAATGCAGTTTAACGCCGTACAGGACAAAAGTATGAGAAATCTTAGTTTAGGGTCATAGAATTCGGACCATAATAATGAATACACAGTGTGTGTTTTCACGAGGACTTTTCAGCCAAGGGACTGAAAGTGAAATTTGGGGTTCGGCCCAAAAGACATGGGACTGGATTCGAGGGACACTCGAATGTTCCTACGTATCCCATAAGGATGGGAATCAAGTCCACGTAGTTCTAGAACTACCCTTTGTACAAATTTTGTTTGTATATGTGAAGGGTGAAAGGGGACTTTAGTGCAATAATGGTTTAACCTAAGATAAAAAGTTTAGGCATTACCATGTATGCACGTAGTCTTTTGAAATGAAACATGATTGAAAAAATCAATGTCAATAATGGTTCCTTCTCAAATGAGGAAATCAAAGAATATTGTAGTTTATTGTCGTACCGGACAAAAGTGTTGTATAGTTTAACGTCATATAACAAGGACGAAAGTGAATCAATGTAAAGATATTGATTCCAGGGGCGATTTCACGAATCAACATCATATGAGATGGTGGTGAACCGATGTGAAGAGAATTTTTTTGGGCTTGAACACTGGGAGGTTTCCTACATACCCAGCCTGGAGGGCAAGGATCAAAGTCCGTGTAGTTCAATTAAAGAATGAATTAATGATCAAGTTGTTCTTGGGGACAACGATCTAATTAAAATGTTGTTGGGACTTACACATGGTTAGGGGCCCAAAGAGAGTGTTATGGTTGAGGTTTTCTCTAAGCTCACGTGAGTCATACTCGGTGTGAGAAACAAGAGGTAATAACAACCTTAACGATGCACAGTTTAATTTCATGTAGGAAATAAAAAAGGGACTATGCAATTTAAAGTCTTTCAGTTAGGACTATTGGTGCTGCACAATTTAGTGTCATGTATCAGGGACAAAATAACAGTTTAATGTCATGTAGGACATATTAAGGACTTTCTGTACAGTTTATCATCATGTAGTTAGGACGATGGGGACAATACAGTTTAACGTCATATTGGACGAAAGTGAGAATAGTTTAAGGTCATATTCATTGACCGTGGATGGTGCGGTTTAATGTCATGCTGGACCTTTGATGATTATATAGTTTAACGTCTTTTCGGACATGAGGGACTTTTATACAGTTTAGCATCATGTAGTTTAGGACGTCACAATTTAATGTCTTGCTGGACATAAGGGATTTGCAAATAGTTTATGATCATATACATGGACCAGGGATGATGCAGTTTAAGGTCATGCTGGACGGTTCATGGGACTTTTTCACAGTTTAATGTCATGTGGGACGAAGTTGTAGTTTAAAGTCATACTAGACCATTGCTGTATAGTTTTAACGTCATATAGGAAGGACGAACTGGTGTTGTACAGTTTAAAGTCATGTAGCTAGGACTAAGGTGAACTAATACGAGGATATCCGTTCTGGGGACTTTTTACAGTTTATCGTCATGCTGGACATTGGAAGTGCCACACAGTTTAATGTCATGTAGATAGGACATAATATAGTTTAATGTCATCTCGGACATAATATAGTTTAATGTCATCTCAGACAAAATATAGTTTGATGTCATCTCGGACAAATAAGGAACTTCTGTACAGTTTAATGTCATGTAGATAGGACATAATATAGTTTAATGTCATCTCGGACAAAATATAGTTTAATGTCATCTCGGACAAAATACAGTTTAGTGTCATGTAGGACATAATATTATGAACCAATGTGATTGTTTTGGATCTGGGAACAATATTTTGTGTTTATACAAATTACTTCTTCAGAAATCTGGCATTAGTTGGAGTCGTGATGTGTTCTCCATCCATTGAGATTAGAGAATATGCTCCATTGGAGTAGACCTTATGTATTTAATAAGGTCCTTCCCATTTTGGTTCAAGTTTGGGAGGCTTCTTTCTTGGTATCATTGGTGCTCTGAGAACCAATACCAATTCTCCCTGAATAAATGAACGAAGACGAACTTTTTTGTTAAAAGCTCGTGCTATTCGATTCTGATAGATTTCCAAGTGGTGCAAAGTGCACAATCTTTTCTCATCTAATTGTTCCAATTCATTCAACCGCTTTTGGGATTGCTCATCTGTAGATAACTGACCACAAATGGCTATTCTGAGCGAGGGCAATTGAACTTCAATTGGCAAGACTGCTTCTGTTTCATATACCAACGAATATGGAGTTGACCGCGTTGCATTGCGAGTGGTAGTCCGATAAGCCCATAAAGCATGAAAGAGTTTATCAGGCCATGACCTCTTATCTTTATCCACCATCTTTTGCAGTATATTTGAAAGAGTCTTGTTGAAGGCTTCTATCTGGCCATTAGCTGCTGCATGATATCGAGATGAATGGTTGGACTTAATGTTGTATTCTTGAAACAATTTCTTTACCTCAGAAGAACAGAAGTTGGTGCCGTTGTCCATCAATATGGTATGAGGGACACCAAATCTAGTAATGATGTTAGACTTGATGAAGCTAACAATGCATTTAGAACTGACTTCTTTGAGAGGTAATGCCTCTGCCCATTTGGAAAAGAAATCAGTAGCAGTAAGAATGTACTTAAACTGCTTGGCCGTAGCTGAAGGGTAAGGTCCCACCACATCCATTCCCCATGTGGAAAATGGCCATGAGTATTTAGCTGTATGAAGCAACTCTGGAGGATTATGAATGAAGTTGGCATATACTTGGCATGAATGACACTTCTTTGTAAAATTAACACAATCTTGTATCATTGAAGGCCAAAAGTATCCAAGCCTTCGAATTTGATCAGATAGGCTATGTCCAGACTGGTGGGCACCACAGACTCCTGCATGCACTTCTTTTATGACAGCCATTGTCTCTTCACCATCAATACATCTAAAGAGAAATCCATCAAAACCACATTTGTAGAGAATTTTCTCGAGGTGGTTTGGGCTATCATAAAGAGTAAAATTGACCACACGTCGCCGAATTTGTTCTTTCTCGGCTCTATCAGGTGGAAGTGTACCATTTTGAAGGTATTCCCTGATAGGTGACATTTATCATGTAGTATGACCATACGATTCAGGAATGGGACTAATTTCATTAATTTCCTCTGTTCTGACTTGAACATAAGGTGAAATTGCATGACGGTGGGCAATACAGATGGTTGTCTCGTCCCGATTTGGATCTGCTAAAGCTGTAACTATATTAGCCAGTGCATCAGCTTGAGCATTTTCTGATCTTGGGACATAAGAAAATGTCGGTTCTGAAGGGAATTCCGACATTAACTCTCTGACGTAATCATACAAAGGGATTAATTATTCTTTTCTGATGGCATAATCCCCATTGACTTGTTTGATTACCAGGTCTGAATCACCTTTCACCTTTAAGTGATTCACTTGTGCTTGAAGCGCTAACTCCAAGCCTGTAATGAGAGCTTGGTATTCAGCTTCATTATTGGTACCACCTTCCCACAACAAAAAGGAATAAGGTAACACTGCCTTATCTGGAGAAATGCGCACAATTCCTAAACCAACTTTGTTGAATTTAGGATTTTCCATTTTCTTCCCTGTTGGACTTCTAGAAGCACCATCAAAATACATTTCCCATGTTTGAGGACTCTCTTGAATAGAGAAAACTTCCTCATCAGGGAGTTCGATATCTGAATACGTGTCTTCCACTAAAGGATGTTAAGCCAGGAAATGATCCAGAGCTTGTCCCTTAATTGCCTTTTGAGACACATACTCAATGTCAAATTGCTGTAGAATAACCGCCCACCTTTCTAGACGTCCTGTAAGCATTGGACGACTAAGGATGAATTTGAGTGGATTATTACGAGATACCAATTGGACCTCATGATGTTGCAGGTAGTGTCTCAGTTTCTGAACTGCAAAGATTAATGCTAGGCAGCACTTTTCAATACTTGAATACCGGGTTTCTTCATCAAGCATAGTTCTACTGAGATAGTAGAGACTATTTTTATTCCCAGCATCATTCTTTTGAGCGAGAAAGGCACCCAATGATCGCTCTAAAGCTGTCACATAGAGGATAAGCGGTCTACCCTCAACAGGTGGCATGAGTACTGGTGGACTCAAGAGGTATTTCTTGAGAACATCAAATGCTTCTTGACATTCTTCAGTCCACTGGTAAGTGACTCCTTTCTTCAATAATTTGGTAAAGGGTAAACTTTTTCCTGCCAAATTGGCGATGAAACGCCGAATATAGGCTAAGTGTCCTTGAAGTCCTCTTAATTATTTCAAATTCTGAGGAGGTGACATACCAAGGATTGATTTGTTCTTCTCAGGATCGAATTCAAAACCACGATGGCGTACAACAAAGCCGAGGAATTTTCCTGAGGTTACCCCAAAAGCACATTTTAAGGGGTTCATCTTCAAATTATGTTGTCGAAGCTTGTGGAATATGACTTTCAAATCAGCCACGTGATTAGAACGTTGTTTGGATTTAACCACCAAATCATCAACATAGCATTCAACAAACTTCCCTAAAAGAGGTTTGAAGATATGATGCATGGCGCGTTGATATGTTGCACCTGCATTCTTTAAACCAAAGGGCATCACCCGGTAACAAAACACACCTTGAGGAGCTCTGAAGGCTGTATATTCCTCATCTTCTGGGGCCATTTGGATCTGATTATATCCAGAATAACCATCCATGAAAGAAAGTACTTCATAGCCAGCCGTCGCATCAATTAAGAGTTCTGTAATCGGAACTGGGAAATCATCTTTAGGACAATACCGATTAAGATCTCTGAAATCGATGCAAACCCTAATTTGTCCGTTCTTCTTCTTTACAGGGACAATATTAGCCAACCACTTGGGATATTGAACTTCTCTGACGAAGTTTTCTTTGATCAGTTTATCCACTTCAGCTTCAATTTTGGAAGCATAGGTTGGGTGTGTTCTTCTCGCGGCTTGTTTAAAACCTCGATGTTCTTTTGGTAAACCCAAATGATGAGTAGAAACATCAGGATCAAGCCCAGGCATTTCTGTATAATTCCAAGCAAAAAAATCTTTATTTTTCTTTAGAAAAGAAATATACATATCTTGCTCTTCAAGGGTCATGGCCGCACTAATTAAAGTGGGGCGTGGATCTTTCTCTGTACCCAGATTTACTTCTTTGAGTTCATCCACAGTGGTAGAGATACCCTCTTCAAATGCTGGAGGAGCATCTCTAAGATCTTCCTCTTCCTCTTCATCATGTGTTATTTCATCCATTTCTACTTGCAAAGTAGATGAAAAAACGAAATTCTCATGATCATAAGAGATGTCAAAATTTTCACATTTTGAAGAAGAAGCTTCCATTTCCGACCCTATTGATGATAAAGGGTCTTCTTTGGGAATCAAAGAGGAGATGATGGATCGAGAATCGACATCATTATTCACCTTTGGTGTTGCTATAACTTCTTCTGGCCTGATTAGCGACGTATAGATTTGTTGGATTTTAGCATACGAAATGAAAACGTCACCACTTATGCTTTCATCACTGCTTGGTACGTTACCAATTTCTCCCATGTTGTCTGGCTCGATTGCCGTAATTGACATTATGGATCTTTCCATAAGAGTATTTTGATGTGGGCCTATTTTGTCAATTTGACTGATAGGTAACACATAATCTGTACTCACATGTGAAAATGGATTTATTGGAATTTTTTCCAAACCATATGGAGCATTAACTTTGGTAATTTCCTTCATTGTAGATTTTTCTCTTCCCTTCATGTGATAAAATTCCACCTCAATGTATTGAGACTCACATGTCTTGAACGGGGCCTTATCACCATATAATGTTCCAACTTGACCATCAAAACAGTATTTGATACATTGATGGTATGATGACGGAATAGCTGCATGCTGATGTAGCCAGGGTCTTCCAAGCAAGATATTGAAAGCTGAGTCTTGATCAACAATCATGAAATCCAAATTGGAAACAAGATCTCCAAACTGAGTTTTGAGTATAACTTCTCCCAGTGGTTCTTGTTCATTTTTATCATATCCTTGTAACATCATGGTAGAAGGAGATAAATCAGATTCTGTGAGGCCCAATCGACGAAGTGTACGAATGGGCATGAGTTTGACTCCTGAACCATTTTCAATGAAATCTCTTCGAACATCTATACCATTGACTTTTCCAGATAAGTACAAAGGTTTTATGTGCCCATGCACAATATCATCTTCATCTTTATCAGTAAAAGATATCACTGCATGGCATTCTGCAGGATTATTCTCTATGTGATAGATTTCAGCTGCAGCAATTTCAGCTTCAAACTCCTGAGGACTTGACAATGCTTCGATGAGTGCTTCCCAAAGATCTTTTGATAGATTCAAAGCATCCAAAATTGATAACATGGATGGTACTTGGGCCAAGTGTTTCAATATATCATACTTTTGATCTAGAGGTCTGCGTTTCCCAATAGGATTATGCGGTTTAGCAGGTACCTTGGAAGCAGATGCTTTGAAAGCTGATGCATCTTGTATTGAAGTTGGAAACATCCTTGGTTTTGGAAGATTAGACTGATTAGATCCATTTACTTGCTGAGATAAAGAAGATGGAACCTTTAATCGGTCTTCCAAAATAACTATGCCAAAACTGAGTTGGCCATTGGCAGAAGAACTTGCTTGTTCTTTTTGAGCTCGCTGAAGGGCTCTACCACGAGTTTCTGCTACATATACAGTGCTAGCAGGGGTAAAATTAGAGTAGTGGCTTCGGAAAGATCCACGTCTTCCCCTGTATCCTGAACCTCTAGAACTTCCTCGGATTCCCTTATTTGATACAGGGAATTCAGGCTCATCAAGACTGGAATATGGATCTGTTAATTGAATCATATTAACAGAACCAAAGATTAACTCTTCGTCAGATAAAGACTCTGCTTGGTTAGCCTGTTTAGGCTGTGCCGTTTGGTGGGACGGTGCCCGTGGCTTTGAAGTAGATGGCATGAAATCTTCCAGAGTCAAAGGAAATTTAGGCTTTTCTACATACTCATCTTCTCCTGATTCCTCTTTCTTCTTTGAATTGCGCTGCCCTTTTGAGGATTTGTCTTTTGATGGAGGCTTTACTGCAGCTTTTGTAGGATACACAATTGGCTTCTTCAATTGTGTTCACAAAATGGAATGGGTCCGATTGATTGTCTTTATAACCATCCAATCATCATATTTTTTCGCAGTTTTGCTTTTGACTTCCTGCCACTCGCCTCCTTCCTCTGGATCTGTAGCGGTAATACACGCTACATGAGCTGAAGAACCCTTCAATTTGACTTGTCCCAAGTCGACCATCTTTTGTAGGAGGTCTTTAAAGACAAAACACTCCTGGATGGGATGCCCCAACATTTGATGAAAAGGACAATAATTGGGACGGTCTTCATCTCCATCCTTGTTTGGCCTCTTGGGCACTGGTAATTGAACCAAATTATTTTCTAGAGCTGCAATGAAGTAACCAGGAACTTGCTCATTTCAGAAAGAGTATGTTTTACTCTTCATATCCTCAAATTGTTTTCGTCGTTGATCTCTTTGATCATTTGGACGAAACGGCCTTTGTTGTTGGCATTCAGGAGATGGAGTCCTTCGAGAAGATGAAGGTTTTGAAGTAGATATAGGTACAGGTGCTTGTTTAAGCATAACTGTAGCAGTTTCTGCTTTACCCATTCTTCTTCCTGGAGATGATGGAATTATACGAGATTTAACCTTAGCCTGTATAAGGGAATCTTCAATTTGTTGAGCGATTGAAGTAAGGTCTCAAAACCCTCCTGTGTATTTCACAGGGATCAATGGCGTGCATAATTCGTCACGCAAATTTTCCACACAGATTGGCAACAATTCCTCCTGAGGGAGTGCTAAACTCAAGTAATATGTTAATCCCTTCCAACGAGCAATGAAATCAGAGACTCTTTCATTCTCCCTTTGCTTGCAGTTTGTAAGATCGAAAACTGTCGTTTTTGGAAAAGTTGAGCTAAACTGAAGAAGGAATTTTTGACGAAGATCCTCACATCCGATGACTGATCGGGATTGCAAGCTTGTATACCAGACAAAAGATGGTCATTGCAAGGTTCGCACGAAGCATCTATGTTTCACTGCTTCTTACTGCTCTGGAGTTCCCATCATAGGATCACAACAAGACACGTAATGCGTCAAATGTTGTTCAGGGTCGCCTGATCCATTGAATGTAGGGAAAACAGGGTTTCCAAAACTGGATGGAGGAGAAATTGAATCTACCCATTCAGGGTAAACTTTCTTTTCAGGTTGAAATTGTACCCGTTTCCCTTCCATAGTTTCTAACCGACCTGTTAATGACTCAATAGTAGTTATTAACTTTTGAGAAACATCAGGTTGAACTTGGTTTTGGGTAGGTGCAATGAATGGAGCTTGGACAGACGTGGTGGTTGGTGCTGCAACTGATGGTAGTGCTGCCAACCGTTGTTGCGTTTGACCCGTAGGATTAGACCTCTGAGGGTGTACTGATAAAGGAGGATATTCCTGATCCATCTCAGTAGTTACAACAAATTCCTTTGGCTGTCGGACTTCAGCATTCTTAAGAAGAAGACTACTCTAAAGTAATTCTGCATTCAACCTTCTTAATTCTTTCATTTCTTCCTCCTGTTGTGCAAACCTTTTCTCTAATGAGAGCGATTGACCTCCTTCAGAGGAAGGGTGAGAAGTAACCTGATTCTCTCCTTTCCCCTTATTGGATCCTTTTCAGAGAGGGGGAAGTGGGTTACTTGAAGGAATACCCAGATTTTGGGTAAGCCTTTGATTACGTGTGCACACACCTTCGTCATTTAGGTCTGTGTGCGCAATTTCTTGAGCAGGAACCTCTTCGTCTGATCCCTCTGATTGTGCCTCATCTGGTGAATCAGCAGCAACGACATTGATGACATTAATGGATTCATATTGCATGGAATCCTTTCTATCAGCATTTCTGTGATATTGCCTTCTTCCATGTCCATGATGAGACATGGCATTCCGTTGACTTGATCCCACAGGAACTTCTTGGAGAACCGTCACTTGGAGAGAATCTCCTGATAGCTTGGCTCTTCGTTCCTCTTGAGGCTTATTCCCTAATCGAGAGAATACTGACTTTCTCTGAGGGAGGGATTGAGGATTTGAAAAAGTCCCCAGTCCAGTGGACTGGGGATGTTCCTGCTGCTTCCGCTCAACTCCTCGAATCCCATTTGTTGACTCTGAGGGTTGGGTTAGAGAAGTCCCCAGTCTGACAAGCTGGGGTGTCTTTTGACATGCTATGTCTGAGATCTTCTTAAAATCTCTCTTGATCTTGCGAATCTTAGTTCGGTAATTAGCTGGATGCATTAACCTATATCCACTTTTATCACCTGGTTCAACAGACCGTTGGATGATTTCCGAAACTTCTGTCATTTGATGACGTGTTTGCTCCAGACGAGAGGCTTGTGCAATATTCTCGCCTGCTTGATGTAGGATAAATTCAACAACTTGTTCTCTATATACTTGATTTTGAGTGGAACTAGTTGAAGCCTGTTCTTGAGCAAACTTTTGATTATGAACAAATCCAATTGACTGTGGCCGGCCATGGGCAATAACATTGCATGAGACCATTTTCGGCGGGCTTTGCTGACCGGAAAGCACTGTGAAATGTAATGCTCCATGAACACCCCATTCTCTTATATGAAAATCAGATGGAGAATTCGCAATTAACTGACGCAATTTTCTTAGTGCGCCAAGGCATGAACATTGAAGGGTTCTCTGTTGCTTTTCAGCCTTCGGATACCGAGAGAGTGATAGAGATGCCAAATCAATCTGGCGTTGTAACCCTTCTATTATCTTAATATGATTTTCATAATCACCATAAGATAATACTTTCTTCTTCAATTGATAAAGAGTCTTCCATATGTTGAGACGAATATCATGGATTCCATCATCTGTCAACATTTTTGGAATGTCGTACTGGGAGTCAGCCAAAGGCCAAAACATGACTGGTACTTCACCTTTTACCAGTTTTTTCCTCATGTTCAGCATTTCTTCTTTATCATTAAATGAAGATTCTTCTACCTGTTTGGACCGGAGTTGGTGTTTCCTTTTTGCTTCATCGGATTCAACAAGATTGGTAGAGAAATCACTATTCATGCTGGAAGATGAATGACCCAGGGATGGTTCGGAGAATAACCTGAACCCCAGGCTATCTTCTGATGGAGAAAGAGTTTCACTTGCTGATAGTAAAGCATCAGACATGACTGGTTTTATGTTTTCAAGTGCCTCGAGATAGGAGGGCTTTCTCGTCACTACATTTCCTTCTGAAGAATTTTCGAGACAACGTGAATCACTACAGCGGAGAGGACTTTCGCAGCGAAGTTCATCACCATGAGGAGGACCGTCATGATGGGTTACAGGAAAAGATGAAATCTCTTGCTCCTTGGTCTTCTGACCACACAGAGGGTTCCTGTGGCTCTCATCTGAAGAAGAAACTTCAAGATTGACTGAACTTTCATGAAGCAAGTCTTCATGAGGAAGTGTCTGTTGAAGACCTTTAGAATTAATTTTCCCGTTATTGGGAACTGAGGGAGTAGAATCTTGAATTCCGAAAGATAAATTTCTGAGGGCTTCAAGAACTCCAGCATCGAGCAAGGCTTGGTTACATATTGGCCTTTGATCTCCTGACTGTGCTGGGCGAATCTTTTTCTTAGATGCCTTCTTACTTGCTTTAGAAACCACTTGATGATGAAAGTGATTGCTCTGAGCAGGTGTATGTGCCTGATCAGGAAAGATGGTCAGGTTAGGCTGACGATCTCCACTCAAATCAGGTGTATGTGCCTGACTTGGTTGTCCGTATGATATGGGGGAGTATGCCCCATAACCCTCTTGGACTGGAATAGATATGTGTGTCTGTTCCGGAGTGAATCGTTGATGTATCACTCCACTGCTAGGGATAGATTTATGTATCTGTCCCTGTGATGATGTTGAAGCTGTTATGATATCCTGGAAAGCATCCAGAATATGAGCAGGAATTTTCATCTGCTCTTTCACCATTGAAAAAATATGTTTGGTGACTTCAGCCGCCGGAACGGGGATATACGTCCATTCCGGGCTTGGAGTTGGTGTATGTGCCTGCTCTTGTCCTCCTTTTCCTGTCATTGAATCTTGACAGTACTCAAGTGTGGAGGCAGAGAGTTGAGTCTACCTCCTCTTTGTCATCGGGACTTTCCGACTGACTTCTCAGTGCGCTACCAAGCGAGACTGTTGGTAGGATTGATTAGTATTAGCAAGTGTATGAGCCTGCTGATTACACTTCACCAAATGCGGTTGACGAGATCCATCATATGTAGTCAGACGAGCCTGCTGACTAACTGGTGATGTATAAGCAGGTGCATGTTCCTGCCTATGGTACTCCACCGGAATTGCCTGGTGGGATTGGCGTGATGCTACCAGACGAGTCTGCTGGACAGCGGAATTAAAACAGACTGGTGATTGTGCCTGCTCGTTATTTTCCACCAAGTTAGGTTGGTGGACTTTTCTGGAGATGGCAGGGATGAAAACCTGCCTATTGTTAACCGTATTCTGTCTCTGGCGGTTCATCTTGCCTACTCGGGTTCGAGGAACCTGAGCTGAATGCCTGGAGTCGGTACCCTCATCATGTTGAGGGCGCACTACCGCACGAGTCTGGCGGCGATTGTTGATGGGAACCCTCGAGAAGGACTCCTGTGTTTTTGAATTAAGGCCCTGAGGGACCTGCTCATTCACTTCCTCAGAGTAAGGTAATGAATGGAAATTGCGTTCCGGGGATAACGACCCGAAACGGTTGGAGACGGTAGTCAGCACCACCTGCTTCTTGATCGCTGGCCGCCGTTGTCCGGACGACCAGGTAGAGTTGTTAACTTGGAGGTCTTGACGAGCGGCCTCCAGAGTTGGGATAGTACCGTTGCGACGGTACTCCTTAACCAGTGCATTAGAAACCCAGTATTGAAGACACTGAGTTGGTGATGTCATCCTCAGAGTGGACGACGTTCCAGCAGGAGTAGCATCATTGGTTTTCACAGCAGCAGACCTCACAGTAGAGGTGTTCACAGCAGCAGTATTCACAGGGGTGAATTTAAGGAAAGCCATTTTGCAGAAGATCTTGAGAAAAGAGTGCCTGTTCCAAATAACAGACATAATCAAGATGAATCCGGCCACTGCATCTTTTGGATGAGCACATGTCAATGATTGATTTGTTGGCCCAAGGGGCCTAACAAATAAGAAAAACATCATTTTAACTTGGTTAAGGATTCATGTCGGGTTCACCATTTTTGTTTCCTCACGGATTTCGGGGATGACCTCCTGGACGGGAGATTCAAACGTTCCGATCGGTTTCTAACGGGTTTGTTCGTAGAACCGGAAACATCCAATGATTCCACATCGTTTGGACCTACTTTCCAAAGGTAGGCGCTCATTAGTTTGTGGACTAATGAGGCTTAGGAATTTGCATTGGTTGAGAGGATGGGAGTTCGGACTCATCACACCTTTTTGAGGGGAATTATTGTCTACTCCGGGACTCTCTTTATAGATTTAAGTTATGTTCGTGAATCCTTATTACATTACCAAGTATAAAATGAGCTTTCCTTAAGTTTTAACAATCAATGATTAAATATGCAAGAAATTTAGAGAATCTTTTATATGTATTCGAGTTTCTTCATCAATAGAGAATCATCTGTATCTATTTAGAGATTCTTGGTCAATCGTATCCTTCAAAACATTTATAAAAGTCTCTTGGTCATTATGATGACCGGGATGGTTTTGAAGCCACTCAGTGAGGCACTTGAAGTTTATCGTCATTCAGAAGGACATGGATTCTTTCAAAGTTGGGATCGAACCCATAAATGGGCTACCTACGTATCCTTTGTTTTGGAAAAGGAATCAGAACCCACGTAGTTCGAGAAATGGAGTATGATGTTTATGATTGATGGCTCAAAGAAGAATGTCATAATTACTTTTACACTCTAAGATCACGTGAGTCATGCTCGGTGTGAGAAACAAGAGGTATTAGTAAAAATTAGACAATTGTGCCATGAAAGATGCAATCATAAGAAATTGTTTGGGGATTATGTATGTATGACTGCCCAAATAGATGAAGGTTTAGGATTTACTTTTAGGGAGAAAATCCAGGAACAGGGTCCATAAAGGTATATCTGCTTTATGGAGATTTGAATACTCTAATCTTCGGGATTTCTCCTAACGAGGATGCCCAAGTTAGGATGGGACTTATGATTGGGTTTTACTTCTGAAAAGTAAACCCAAATCAAGGGTAAATTAGGACTGGTTAAGAGAAATTTAAGGGGACTTGGGGTTTACTCCAGAAAAGGGGAACCCAAGATTATGACCGGGACTTACTCCTAAAAAGGAGGCCCAGGTTAGAGGACTTGGGGCTTACTCCAGAAAAGGAAGCCCAAGATTATAACTGAGTCTTATACCTGAAAAGGAGACACAGGTTAGGGGACTTGGGGCTTACTCCTGAAAAGGAATCCCAAGATTATGACTGAGTCTTATTCCTGAAAAGGAGACCCAGGTTAGGGGACTTGGGGCTTACTCCTGAAAAAGAAGCCCAAGATTATGACTGAGTCTTATTCCTGAAAAGGATACCCAGGTTAGGGATTAAGGTTTGGGGCTTACTCCTGAGAAGGATGCCCACATTTGAGATTGGGTCTTACTCCTAAGAAGGATGCCCACATTTGAGATTGGGGCTTACTCCTGAGGAAGATGCCCAGATTAAAGGATTTATAACTGGGGATTATTCCTGAAAAGGAGACCCAGGTTAGGATTCTCTCATCTTAAAGGATGAGGTTGAATGAATGAACTCTCCATATTTAGTGACATAAGGATATTTAAATCACTAGACTTTGTGAGATATTCCATAGAATTCCTTTCAGATAAGGAAGTCAAATCAAGAAATAATTCCATAAATGGATTTGAAGAGTGTCTTGAAGACTGAATCTTGAAAAGGAAAGGTGTGATGGCTTAAGAGGGGTAAAATGGGCGAGATAGGCACCCAAAAAAGGTAGGGGCGCGCAAGTCTTGAAAGGCGCACAAGTATTGCGGCGGCACGCAAGTATTGGTGCGGCGCGCAAGTATACTTGCACGACATGAGGGGTACTTGCGCCATTCTCAAATACCATTAGAATATTTGAGCGACTCTTTATAAATCCATTTAGAATCCTCTTGAGGTTCATCCAAAAAAGGGACGCGCAAGTATTATTGAAGGAATAAGGCGGCGCGCAAGTGTTGATGAGTTTCAACACTTAGGCCTTCCTTCTTCTCTTTAAATCTTCCGTTCTAGGTAAGAAATTACCTTAGAAGTGTTCCGGAATCTTTGAGAAGAGACTTGGGCATCGGGATCTTCAATTCGACTTTCTGGAAAAAAATCCTCTCGAATGGGGGGCCCACAGGGTCTATTTATAGGCAGGAGAAGACCCCGGGCGGTTACTGGGCGGTTACCACTTAGGTCGCGCAAGTCAATTGCGCGACCAAGGTCGCCGCGCAAGTACACTTGCGCCACAGTTAGATAACTTGCGCGGTGAAGTTTCTGTTGATCCTTTCTTCCTGCCTTTGTTGATTTTTGATGTTTTTTCTTCAAAGGTTGAATCACTTTGAGCTCGAATATTCTCTTTTCCGATCTTTAAATTCTGTGACGAAAGGAGCGTCAACAGCAGCGGAAAAAATAAATAACGAAAGGATGTTTTTTATATTAGTTCGGTCCAAAGTGGGCCTAATCTACTCTTATACCTCTCTACTTGGCGAGAGATACGTGTGCACTAAAAATGATTATTAAAGGGGAATCATAACCCAATTACAAAATCCTTTTCTAGTGGAGGGTTAACCACAACAGTGACTTTTGGGTGGGGACTCACAACCCTTACTGCCTGAATTTAGATACCGGGAGTCACAACCCAAACAGTATTGACTTTAGATACAGATAGTAACAACCCTAAGATCCTGACATTAGAATCTGAGAGTCACAACCTGAAGAAAAAGAATAACAAATAATGCTTTTGTTTGCAAAAGCATAAACAGAAAAATAAGAGTGTGTGTGATAGATGGGACATAGTGTTACAGACTCAAAATCAGATGAAAGAGAAGATAAAAATTAAATCACATGTACTGGTTCTTGAAGTTTAGTTCAGCACGCCTCGTCAATGAAATTGTAGTCGAAGCAGAATTAATTCAGCGCTTGAGAGACCAAGCAGGTGGTGAACTAGAGTGTCACATGACGTTGCAAATGCACAGCAGATTCAAAGTTCACATCACTTTTTCTTTGTATTGTGTTGTTGTTTTTCCTGCAAGAGAGAACTATTTATATAGAGAATAAAAATATCTAGAAAATACAGCAACTCCACTTCCTTAGGATATTCAAAATTAATTTAGTTAAGAGATCCCATAAATATCTCTCTGAAAACAGCAGAACCGTTGCTTCTTTATTCCCGTATAATAAAATATCTAATAGAGGAATTCAATATATTTTGAATAAGTCTTCCAATAAAATCTCCAGAATAATAAAAGCATTGAATGATTCAAAATATAATTTTAAATCCATTTAAAATGATTTAAACAAAGTCAAAACAGTTCCTGAAAACTTGCAGCAGATTCTGGAATTAAATTCAAACATTCAAAGTTAAACAATCTTAAAACGTCCAAATTTATTTGTGAAATACGTCGAAGAACGTTATTACATTTTCTCTATAAATATAGTACCAAAAACATCAAAAAATCTTTCATTCTGATCCTTATACTTAATGAGGATTTTACAAAAAAATCGTTAATAAATAATATATATATTTGCAGAAAATCAATTTTTTAAAAAATTGCACGGAATGAACAGTAACTTCGGAATGAACAGTAACTTCGAAGTGAATAGTAACTTCGAAGTGAATAGTAACTTCCGAGTGAATAGTAACTTCCGAGTGAATAGTAACTTCCAAGTGAATAGTAACTTCGGAAATAACAGTAACTTCGAAGTGAATAGTAACTTCCAAGTGAATAGTAACTTCTGAGTGAATAATAACTTCAGAGCGAACAATAACTTCGGAGCGAACAATAAAGTAACATAGGGTATGAATAGTAAAGTAACGTAGGGTATGTGCAGTAACGTAGGGTATGAACAGTAACGATACTTTTGATAACAAATGAACCTTACTTTTGATAAAAAATGATACTTACTTTTGATAAAAATGAACCTTGCTTTTTATAACAAATGAACCTTGCTTTTTATAACAAATGAACCTTCCTTTTGATAACAAATGAACCTTAAATTTGATAACAAATGAACCTTAATTTTGATAACAAATGAACCTTACTTTTGAAACAAAAATGAACCTTACTTTTGATAACAAATGAACCTTTTGAAACAAAAATGAAACTTACTTTTAAAACAAAAATGAACCTTACTTTTGAAACAAAAATGAACCTTACTTTGGAAACAAAAAATGAACCTTACTTTTGAAACAAAAATGAACCGTACTTTTGAAACATAAATGAACCTTACTTTTGAAACAAAAATGAACCTTTTGAAAAAAATGAACCTTACTTTTGAAACAAAAATGAACCTTACTTTTGAAACAAAAATGAACCTTACTTTTGAAACAAAAATCTCGACAGAATGTTGTGACAAATTTTAACGAATTTTTAAGGGCTCTTAACAGCAGATTAAGACTTCAGTAAAAAATAATGATTTGTAGAACAACTTATTATCTTTCCAGGAAAAAACTAATCAATTAAAAAAGACATCTATAGTTCCTAAAATCATTAAAAAACAGATGAAAAACAATTCTGGAAAAACTGCTACTTCAAAACAGAATATCAGAACTTCAAGTAATTAAAAGTATATTCAAACGATATTTTTAGACTTTTATGTGAACTAATAAAATCAAGATAAACATTTTATCGTTCCATATAATCATGTTTCATGAAAATCGGAGAACTGTATAAGTTTTAGTAAAATAAATACATAAAAGTTTTAAAATAGTGAAATGTAGAGTTTCTAAAAACATAGTAGCAACTTCATTAAATTTTTGAGAAATATATAAGCATTTTCAAACTTCCACATTAACTAATAAAATATAGATAAATATCTTATATTTATAACCTAATAATAATAAAAAAATTAAAATAACATAAATTAAGATATCATCAAAATACACAATAAAAGTAATCAAACAAAATCATATAAAATCAAATTAAAGGAAATATGCACATGCACAAACAATTACATGGTATAAATCCTTTGCAGTCTTGAGATTAGATTCTCTCAAGAGATCCTCTCTATACTGGATCTTTCATGGAAACCTGGATATTCCAGTGCGATGATTCAATGTTGTATTTTCTATTCTAAGTGATGGGGAGGTTTATAGGACTTTCTACACATGTTATATTCCACCTTGTGTGGTGAATATCTCATATATTTTGGCTGGATTCAGTGGAGAGAGTTTCTATTACATACTTCTCATAATCCATCCATGGGTTGTTTGGGGGGAATCACATGATATTTAGTGACCCCAAGGCCATCCATCCTAAAAAACAAATTTATTAAATTTTTTACTATCAAAGGGGTCTTGGCTAATCATGTGTACATTACAAGGGGATTTCACAAAGAGATGATGATATTTATAGGCACCTTAAGTAGAACAATATGCATGTTGAAATCCATATTTGTGTTTTGAGATTTTTTGTTTTCTTTCTCCAAGAGATAAGTTTATTTTTTTATGGTAATTTTCAAGAAAAAATCATTTTTTGAGAGGGAATCCACAAGATAGTGATCGCCTTCTTATATGGGTTTTTCTATTTACAATGGTGATCACCAAAACTTTACAACCCCTTTCAAATGAAATCATCATATTTTTCTATTCCAAGAAGTTACCATCATTTTTTTCTCTTCTATATTTCATGTTATTGGGATCTTTCTTGTTTTTATAAGTGTGATCGAGGAAAATCATTCTATCCTTTGGTGATGAATCCCATCACCAACTATAGTTTTTTGTTGTGATGTTAAAACATTACCATGGATAACCCTTTTATTATATAAGGAGAATATGGCATGTCCTTAGGTTATTTCATGGTAATATGGGTATGTTGTCAGGGCCTCTACGATGTCTTTATATCAACATGTGTGTGTTTTAAAGAGATTACCAACAGCAATAGGCTCTTTTTTTACATATTTTTCTTATTATTTTTTAACTATTTTTGTATAGTTTTTCATGTTTTGTTCGACTAACAAGTCACATGATCTATAATAGATCATCTAGATGTCATCACATGATTAACATGTTTTATGGACACCTTTATAATGAGAAAGAGGTTTTTCATAGCAGCTCTACATGATATCCTACAGGTCATGCGTTGTGCATACCCTTTCTCGTAAACTTCTGAAGGTCATACGAACATGTTTATTTTGAAATATAACTCAATCCATATGAGCATGGCCACATTCCCTTATTATTTGTAGAAAAATAATACACATAATTTTGGTATTTCTTCTCTTATGGAGTTTTTCATTCTCATTTGGCCAGAATCAACAAAGTTTTCACAATCGAGATCAATGAAAAAGGGGACAAGGGCTTGGTTTTCACGAATGAAAATACTTGTCTATGGATTTGGTGCTATCACCAATCAGTGTTTCGTCCGACGTTTGGACTTCCGAGTGACATTTTTTATTCCATTGAAGACCCTACAAATAGAGGAATAGATGGAGGTTCATTAACTAGCTACCCTATAAGGCCCCGACCTTAAACATCTCTTAATATTGAATTAAATGAATAATTCACATTGAGGATCTTTTCAGGTTTACAGTTTTAGAGAATTAGAACATAACTACTACATCTCAAAAGATTACAAATTAGACACTTCTACTAAGTTTCCGTAGAATAAAAAAACCCTTAAAAAGAAACTTGTCTAGTTCCAAGTTTTATATAGCATGACTTTCCCTTGATCCCATCCTTGACCCTATTCCACATTAGGTCCTGTGAAAAACATTTCAAAAAAAACTAGGGGTGGGCATAAAGAGCTTATTAAGGGATACACAAAGAATGAAAACTATTAGTTTATCAAAACAACAAGTAAACCATGTATACTTTATCAAAGTAATACTTTTCACCTTTATGAAGTAGTAAAAACTCTTCACTGAATAAAAGATCATTACTTACCCTTTTGTAACAAAAATATTACCATAAAACCCATAAAAAGATCACATAACATATAAAGGTAAATTGGGACATAAACATACTTAAGTGGAATAACCATACGGCCGACTTCCACACATATCACTTAATAAAATAGCCATACGGAAAACATCCATACATACTTAATGGAGTATCCATACGGCCGACTTCCATACCCAATGCATTGGAGGTTATAACGTAACCACCTGTCCTGGTATTCACAACACCACCCGTCATATGGTTTATCACGTAACCACCCGTCAAATGTCTAAGTACCATTATAAAATCATAAGACATAAAACAAATATAATGGAAAGAAAAAATTTCCACACTTTGATCACAATATATCACATAAATATATTGACATAACAAATCCATTATAAAAACCATTTACAATACCAAAATACATAAAAGAGTATATGGTATTCATTTCATTTTAAAAACATTACGGCTTGTTGAGGAAGCCAAAGACCAAATAATACTCACGGCGGTGGAAAAGGTCGTTGTCACCGCGTACGTTAAAAAAACATTCCCTTTTTTTGTTTAGTAAAACGCATCGTAGAAAAAGATTCCTTTTGTATAAAAGTAAAATTAAATGGGGTTTATACACCTTATAAAAGAAAGTTGTGTATAAAACGAAATATGCCTCAATGAAAGGAGATTGAGATGAAGTCCCTTACCTCAGGTCCGACTTGACTTGATCGTTCTTTAACGTCCCGAATAATAAACTTGAGTTAATTTCTAATTTCTTAAGAACCTTTTTCAAGATTTTTATTCCTTTTATATCACTTATTTCCATGTTATAATCATTATGTAATCATTAAGTTAATAATGTTTGTTTTGTCGATATTTGGTTCTTAAGTCGAAAGTGGACTTCTTACAATTACATGTTGTTAGTGTGGTCAAAGGATTTTTATATCCAAAATGAAATTTCTGATTTGGATATCATATATATCATATATATCCAGAATATACGTGTATTTATAATATTACATAGTCATTTATAGGTAAGAAATGAAATGCACCATTCATGGAGATGGTAAGCCGTACGTACGCATTAACGCTACTTTCATTTCTTTGTCAGATTAATGGAATTAAAACTAAATGAGAGGTATTTATATTTTAATTCCAGAATTATATTAATCATTTATATGTAACATACATCATATATATCCATTATATATATGTACTTATAACAGTACATTGCATTTGGGGATAAGAAATGAAATGCACCGTTCAGGGAGACGGTAAGTCGTACATACGCATGAACGCTACTTTCATTTCTATCTCATAATTTAATGAGAAGAAATAATACTGATATAGAGGTATATTATAATTCCAGTATAACATCATATATAATAACTTTAAATCCATCCTTTATACGTCCCACATATGGCATTAATGAATCAAATCACTTTGAGGGGGCGGTAGTCCGCACTTCCTAAATTTTAATTATCGTGTTTACCCACAATGGAAACCATAACGGTATACCAAAAATGTAAAATAAAGAAGCATAACTGAAACATAAACATAATATATATCATATATAAATAGAGTGACATCTTAATGGCCACCATTAAAGGTGTTTAAAAGAAGATTTAACAATCATCGTTCCGTGAGGCAGAAATTCACCAACAACAGAAACAGTATGTTCTTTAACCATTAGATGTAGATGTGTGTAAGTGTAGCTAGAATTATTATTATAAAAACATCCTAGTATATTTAAGATACTGTATTTGTTACAAAATAAATTAATAAAAATAGTTTAGGGGGTTGGAAAAGCAAAATAAAACAAAAGAACACAAGTGAACACATTACCTCAAAATCGAGTAACTCTCTTAGATTTGAGCTCAAAGGCTTACTTGGGAAGACTTCTGCTCAAAGTGAGGCTTCAAGGAGTAATATAGGGATGTGGAGAGACAAAATGGGTAGGGGTTGGCCGATCCAAAGGCTTTGGAAGTGTGGGTAAAGAGGTAGAGGTGGGGGCCTTTTATAAGAGGAGAGAAGGGGAACTCTTGGAATGTAAAGAAAAGTTACTTTATTTTAAAATGAGATTCGGATTTTAGAGGTTCAAAATTGTTATAATTCTAGGATATAGTGATAAATGTTCTAAATATACCCATACAATCGGTTTTGGACATGTTTAGGTCATATATTTGACATTATCATTTCATTTTATTTAAATCCTTTATTAATGAAGTAATCGTTGCATCATCATTATGTCAAAAATAATTTAATATATTTAATATATAAAAATTATAAAACAAATACCATTATTTAGGAAATCTTTTTATCTTTCTAATGAATATTTATAGTCAAAAATATGATTTTTATAACCCCATATAAAAATTGTTTTAGTAAAACAACTCATGTTTGTGTCATTTTTACTCTAACATTAAATAAAAAGTTATTTATGTCATTTCCCAACCAAAGTGGCTCCATGGGGTCCCTAAGTTGACTCATGGATTTTCTTGGTCGGCCATGACACATCCAATGAGGGTAGGACATGTGTCAAGCTCATCTCATATTAATAAAACATTATTTTTATCTTAAACTACACTAATTACCTCTAATGGCGATTAAAAACATAATAAGTTACTATTCACCAAATAATTATTTTAATCCCATTGAACCACATTTTACTTAATAATGACAACCATGTTTGACGGATTTTTGGAAGTCAAAACACAGAAGTGTTAAAATTTCATTTAAACGAAAAAATTAGTTTTTATAAGTACAACTTAGTGGTTTCACTATTCATCAAAAATTGAAGTTTTTCAGAAAAATACCAAAACTTCACCCTAAGCTATATTTGATATTCCTAATTCAAAAATGAATTCCATTTTACAAAATTCCAAAAATATAATTTGCATTAATGAATTTAATTATTAATTCCCGCTGTCAGAGCAAATAGCGTGTTTTTATGAAACAATAAGTATCAAAAGATTGACACTAGTTTAAGTCCGATTTCAAAGTGAAATTTATTCCAACGACCACTATTGGATTTAATGGTAAAAAAATATTATAATTTCACTTTAAAACCAATTCAAAAGGTAATCTAATCATATAAATAAATTATATTAAAAAGGTGTTTTGAATTAAAATACAACATTTTACACTATTCATTAAAAAATGAACTTTATCAGAAAAATACCAAAAATTTACACAAAGTAAATTTTGATGTCCCGATTCTAAAGAAGAGTTTTATTTGGTCCAATAGAATGTATAAGAGTGAACAAAACTATATTTAATGACGGTTCTCCATCAAAAGGCGATAAGTGAACCTTTAGTGAAAACTAGGGCATATATGCCTAAAATTGACTTCTTTCCTTATATTAAGCCTTTATATTTTATTAGATAAAAGTAAAAACATTTAAAAACATATATAATCATATTATAGTTATTTCTATCCATTCCTGCCAATACAACGACGATGTGTTAACTACCATTTAAAATAAAATTATTTTATTACTAGTCTGCAACGTAAGATTTCAAAGAAATTATTTGTTGCGTATAAGGTATGCTATCGAACATAGCAACCTCTTTAAAGTACAATTAATATTTAATTCATAAATGTTAATAAATATGAAAATTTTTTATTCATTATTTACCTGGGATGTTACATCCTTCCCCCCTTTTGTGAATTGTGTCCTCGTAATTTTATTCACTTATCAAAATAAGTGGGGGTATTTATCCCTCATAGCATTTTCAGATTCCCACGTTGCCTCTTCAACAATATAGTTTTTCCAAAAAACATTTACCTAGTGAATTAACTTATTTTGCAACACTTTCTCTCTTCGGTCAAGAATTTAGACTGGTTGTTCTTCATAAGAGAGATTCTCTTTCAACTGAACTACCTCTAGGCTCAAAACATGAGAAGGATCTGGCATATACTTCCTCAACATCAAAACATGAAAAACATTGTGTACCCTAGATAAACGCGGAAGTAAAGCCACTCGGTAAGCAACTGATCCAACTTTCTCTAGAATTTCATATGGTTCAATAAACCTTGGACTCAGCTTTCCTTTCTTACCAAATCTCATCACACTTTTCCATGGAGAAACCGTGAAAAAAAAACATCATCACCTACCTCAAAAGATAGATCCTTCCTCCGGTTATCCGCATAACTCTTCTGCCTGCTCTGAGCTGTTCTCATGTGCTTCTGAATAAAATGAAATTTTTCTGCCATCTCTTCTACCAATTCTAGTCCCATCAGCTTCCTTTCACCCACTTCATCCCAAAATGCTGGAGTTTGACACCGCTTCCCATATAATTCCTCAAATGGTTCCATCTGAATACTGGAATGAAAACTTTTATTATAAGAAAACTCAACCAAAGAATGATGTTGGTCCCAACTTCCTTGATAATCCATCGAACAATCTCGTAGCATATCCTCCACGGTCTGAATTGTTCGTTCTAACTGCCCATCTGATTGCGGATGAAAAGTTGTACTAAAATTTAATTCAGTACCCAACGACTTCTGAAGGCCTTTCCAAAAGTTAGAAGTAAACCTGGGATCACGATCAGACACAATGGAGAGAGGAACTCCATGTAACTTGACTATCTATTTAAGATACAAACGGGAAAGTTGATCTTGGGGAAAAGTATCTCGTATAGCATGGAAATGATCCAATTTAGTCAAGCGATCAACAATAACCCAGATTGCATTATTACCACTAGATGTCTTCGGTAATCCCACGACAAAATCCATGGATATTTATTACCATTTCCACTCTAGCACAGGTAAAGGATGAATCATCCCTTTCGGTAACTACCACTCTGCTTTAACCTGCTGACAAGTCAAACACTTCACAGTAAAATCAACAATATCCCTTTTCATTCCATCCCACCAGTAATACTCCCGCAGATCTCTGTACAACTTAGTACTTCCAGGATGAACTGAAAATGAGGAATTATAAGCCTCACATAACAACTCATTCTTCAACTGTGAATCACAAGGCACACAAAATCTCTTCCCAAACCTCAAAATACAATCATTATCAATGTTGAATTCAGGCAACTTACCCTTCTGAACCAGCTCTACCTTTTTCTGCAACTCACTGTCTTGCTTCTGTGCTTGCTTGATTCTGTTTGATAAGGATGATCTCACTGATACCTGAAACAAAACAAAAGAACATCCTACACCAAAAACTTCTATGCCAAAGTTCATCAAATCAAAAACCAAAGGATCTCATTCCAAACGTAGCATGGTTAATGAATCATTACTTTTTCGACTCAAATCATCGGCCACTTTATTTGCTTTTCCCGGATGGTAATGAATTGTACAATCATAATCCTTGATTAATTCCAGCCATCTCCTCTGTCTCATGTTCAATTATTTCTGAGTGAATATATACTTTAAACTTTTGTGATCAGTATATATTTCACACTTTACTCCATACAAATGATGCCTCTAAATTTTTAAAGCAAAAACAACAGCAGCTAATTCCAAATCATGTGTAGGGTAATTTACCTCATGAGTTTTAAACTGACGTGAAGCATAAGCAATTACCTGATCATTTTTCATAAGGACACAACCATGTCCCTTCAATGAAGCATCACCGTATATAACAAACTCACCATTCCTAAAAGGAAGTGCCAAAACTAGATCATTCACCAATCTTCTTTTCAACTCCTGAAAACAATCATCACATTCCCTTGTCCAGATGAACTTGACACCCTTACGAGTTAGCTTAGTCATTGGACTAGATAATCGTGAAGAATTTTCAACAAACCTTTGGTAGTAACCTTCCAATCCAAGAAAACTACGGATCTCGGTTACATTTGTGGGTCTTGGCCATTCTTCAACAACTTTTGTTTTAGCAGGATCAACAGTTATGCCATCTTCTGAAACAATGTGACCCAGGAAAGAAATTTGTTGTAACCAAAACTCACACTTGCTGAATTTTCCATATAGTTTCTTTTCTTTTAATGTTTCCAAGATAACCCTTAAATGACTTTCATGCTCCTCTTTACCTTTATAAAACACCAAAATATCATCAATAACACAACCACCATTTATCACTTGATTCAATTGATCCATCACTACAGTAAACTGCTCAATTCTGATTATGACCATCTCAGTATGCTGATTTGGAAGGTCATTTCACTCAGCATGCCTTCCCAAAAAAACATCTATGTTTCCTCTATGAAAAACCTTTATTAACACTGAAATACCTTAGGTGAAGCAACATGGTAATCTGTAAATGCTATATCATTTCAATCATACCATAAATTAATTTATAATTTAACAATTTTTTAACTCCTAAAGTTGTCTAAACCGACCTATGATGCCAACTATAAGGCCACGGCCTTAAACATCTCTTAATATTGAATTAAATGAATAATTCAAATTGAGGATCTTTTCAGGTTTAGAGTTTTAGAGAATTAGAACATAACTACTACATCTAAAAAGATTACAAATATACACTTCTACTATGTTTCCATAGAATAAAAAAACCCTTAAAAAACATGTTTAGTTCCATGTTTTATATAGCATGACTTTACCTTGATCCCATCCTTGACCCTATTCCATATTAGGTCCTGTGAAAAACATTTCAAAAAATACTTGGGGTGAGCATAAAGAGCTCAGTAAGGGATACACAAAGAATGAAAACAGTTAGTTTATCAAAACAACATGTAAACCATGTATAATTTATCAAAGTAATACATTTCACTTTTATGAAGTAGTAAAAACTCTTCACTGAATAAAAGATCATTAATTACCCTTTTGTAACCAAACGATTACCATAAAACCCATAAAAAGATCACATAACATATAAAGGTAACTTGGGACATAAACATACATAAGTGGAATAACCATACAGTCGACTTCCACACATATCACTTAATGGAATAGCCATACGGCAAACTTCCAGACATACTTAATGGAATAGCCATACGACTGACTTTCATACCCATTGCATTGGAGGTTATAACGTAACCACCCATCCTGGTATTCACGCCACCACCCGTCATATGGTTTATCACGTAACCACCCGTCAAATGTCCAAGTACCATTATAAAATCATAAGACATAAAACAAATATAATGGAAAGAAAACATTTCCACACTTTGATAACAATATATCACATAAATATATTGACATAACAAATCCATTATAAAAACAATTTCCAATACCAAAATACATAAAAGAGTATATGGTATTTATTTTATTTTAAAAACATTACAGCTTGTTGAGGAAGTCAAAGACCAAATAATACTCGCCGCGGTGGAAAAGGTCGTTTTCACCGCGTACGTTAAAAAACATTCCTTTTTGTCGTTTAGTAAAACACTTCGTAGAAAAAGATTCCTTTTGTATAAATGTAAAATTAAAAAGGGTTTATACACTGTATAAAAGAAATTTGTGTATAAAACAAAATATGCCTCAATGAAAGGAGATTGAGATGAAGTCCCTTACCTCGGGTCCGACTTGACTCGATCGTTCTTTAACGTCCTGAATAATAAACTTGAGTTAATTTCTACTTTCTTAAGAACATTTTTCAAGATTATTATTCCTTTTATATCACTTATTTCCATGTTATAATCATTATGTAATCATTAAGTTAATAATGTTTGTTTTGTCGATATTTGGTTCTTAAGTCGAAAGTGGACTTCTTACAATTAAATGTTGTTCGTGTGGTCAAAGGTTCTTTATATCCAGAATGAAATTCCTGATTTGGATATCATATATATCATATATATACATCATATACATTTATTTATAATATTACATAATCATTTAGAGGTAAGAAATGAAATTCACCGTTCATGGAGACGGTAAGCCGTATGTACGGATAAACGCTACTTTCATTTATTTGTCATATTAATGGAATTAAAACTAAATGAGAGGTATGTATATTTTAATTCCAGAATTATATTAATCATTTAGATGTAACATACATAATATATATCCATTATATATATGTACTTATAATATTACATTACATTTGGGGATAAGAAATGAAATGCACCGATCATGGAGACGGTAAGCCGTACGTACACATGAATGCTACTTTCATTTCTATCTCATAATTTAATGGGAATAAATAATAATGATATAGAGGTATATTATAATTCCAGTATAACATCATATATAATAACTTTAAATAAATCCTTTATACATCCCACATATGGCATTAACGAATCAAATCACTTTGAGGGGGCGGTAGTCCGCACTTTCTAAAATGAAATTATCGTGTTTACCCACAATGGAAACCATAAAGGTATACCACAAATGAAAAATACAGAAGCATAAGAGAAACATAAAAATAATATATATCATATATAAATAGAGTGACATCTTAATTGCCACCATTAATGGTGTCTAAAAGAATATTGAACAATCATCGTTTCGTGAGGTAGAAATTCGCCAACCACAGAAATAGTATGTTCTTTAAAAATTAGATGTAGATGTGTGTAAGTGTAGCTCGAATTATTATTATAACAACATCCTAGTATATTGAAGATACTGGAGTTGTTACAAAATAAATAAATAAAAAGAGTTTAGGGGGTTGTAGAAGCAAAATAAAACAAAAGAACACAAGTGAACACATTACCTCAAAATCGGGTAACTCTCTTAGATTTGAGCTCAAAGGCTTCATTGGGAAGACTTCTACCCAAAGTGAGGCTTCAAGGAGTAAGATAGGGATGTAGAGAGAGAAAATGGGCAGGGTTTGGCCGAGCCAAAGGCTTTGGATGTGTGGGTAAATAGGTAGAGGTGGGGGCCTTTTATAAGAGGAGAGGAGGGGCACTCTTGGAAAGTAAAGAAAAGTTACATTATTTTAAAATGAGATTCCGATTTAAGTGGTCCCTAATTGATATAATTCGAGTATAAGGTGATAAGGTTTCTATATATACCCATCCAATAGGTTTTGGACATGTGTAGGTCATATATTTTACAATATCTTTTCATTTTATTTAAATCCTTTCTTAATGAGGTAATCGCTGGATCATCATGATGTCCTAAATAATTTAATATATTTAATGTCTAAAAATTATAAAAAAATCATTATGTATGAAATATTTTTAGCTTTCTAATTAATATTTATAGTCAAAAATCGGATTTGTATAACCCCATGTAAAAAATGTTTTAGTAAAACAGCTCAGGTTTGTGTCATTTTTACTCTAACATTAAATAAAATGTTATTTATGTCATTTCCCAACCAAAGTGGATCCATGGGGTCCCCAAGTTGACCCATGGATTGTCTGGATCTTCCATGAAACATCCAATGAGGGTATGACATGTTTCAATCTCATCTCATATTATTAAAACATTATTTTTATCTTAAACTACACTAATTACCTCTAATCGCGATAAAAAAATTAATAAGTTACTATTCGCCAAAAAATTATTTTAATCCCATTGAACCGAATTTTACTTATTAATGACAACCATGTATGACAGAATTTTGAAATTCAAAACATAGAAGTGGTAAAATTTCATTTAAATGAAAAAAATCAGTTTTTATAAGTACAACTTAGTGGTTTCACTATTCATCAAAAATTAAAGTTTTTCAGAAAAATACCAAAACTTTATCCTAAGCTATATTTGATATTCCGAATTCAAAAATGAAGTCCATTTTTCAAAATTCCAAACATATAAGTTGAATTAATTAATTTAATAATTAATTCCCGCTGTCAGAGCAAATAGCGTGTTTTTATGAAACAATAAGTATCAAAAGATTGGCACTAGTTTAAGTCCGATTTCAAAGTGAAATTAATTTCAACAACCACTATTATATTTAATGGTAAAAAAATATTCTAATTTAACTTTAAAACAAATTAAAAATATAATCTAATCATATAAATAAATTAGTTTAAAAAGGGGTATTGAATTAAAATAGAACATTTTACACTATTCATTAAAAAATGAACTTTATCGAAAAAATACCAAAAATTTACACAAAGTAAATTTTGAAGTCCCGATTCTAAAGAAGAGTTTTATTTGGTCCAATAGAATGTATAAGAGTGAACAGAACTATATTTAATGATGGTTCTCCATCAAAAGGCGATAAGTGAACCTTTAGTGAAAACTAGGACATATATGTCTAAAATTGAATTCTTTCCGTATATTAAGCCCTTATCATTTATTAGATAAAAGTAAAAACATTTAAAAACATATATAATCATATTTTAGTTATTTCTATCCATTCCCACCAATACAACTGCTATGTGTTAACTACCATTTAAAATAATATTATTTTATTACTAGTGTGCAACGTAAGATTTCAAAGAAACTATTTGTTACGTATCAGGTACGTTATCGAACATAGAAACCTCTTTAAAGTAAAATTAATATTTAATTCATAAATATTAATAAATATGAAAATTTTTTATTCATTATTTACCTGGGATGTTACATACCCAACTTATATAGATCCTGTGGTATTCCTCTGTTTTGTGTCCCTTTTACAGCGCCACCCATAAAAATTGACCAGGAGATCTATCCATAAAACCGTTTTGATAGAACTGCTTTGCAATACTATGTTTTCCAAAAAATTATTTGAATTAACCATGAAATAATATTTATTAATTGATTATAACTTTTTCATAAGGACTCATTATTGTCATTAAAGGATTCATATAATCTGATTGTTCAGTTGCATGATCATTTAACTATTATACCGCTTACATGGCTATGTCGAGTTCACACGATTGCAAGTTTTATTACTGGACATGATGAATAAATTTTCTAATTGTTAATTTGATCCCTAGGGTACCCATGAGATAGAAAATTTGTGATTCATATATATATATGATCATGGTTCCCAAATGATTCATAAAATGTGCATGAGGCTGCAAGGTAGTAATCCATTTACCATTAATATCATTTTTAGTAGAAGAACCAACTGATGCGGCTGTAGTGTGTGTGGTTCCAGAGTGTGGAGCTGCATTATTTTTACTATTTCCTATCACATTTTTATAGTGGAAAACATGGATAATGTTGGAATCATAGGATGATATCTAGGATATTCTATGCAAGAAAAAATTAAGTGTTAATGGCTTTCCCACATTACCACCCCCACATGAATTAGTATTAATGATAGCCATGTGGAGGTCAAGTAATTCTCTTAATATATTGATGTAGTTTTGTAAGGTATCATTGTTCAGGAATGAAATTACTATTTTCATCACCAAATTCTAGTTTGGGGAACACTAAAAAATATCCTGGATAAACATGGTTATCTCATTGTAGAGGAAGCGGTAATGATCAAATTAGTACCACGTTTAAAGGGTCATTGTTCCATTGAAGCAGTACTATCATCATTTTTATTTCTGTTGAAATATTGGGAGGTTGTATAAGAATCACCAATTATGTTGTCCCCTATAAATTTTCCTTGAGGTATGACTATTAGAGGTGGATTTGGTAGTAACCAAGGTACTGATGATGAGTGCTCCCTGGGTAAAATTTATTTTATGAGCTGATCAATTTCCATCCTTGGAGAGATTCAATTAGTATTGTAACATTTGGTGGATCCTTAATTAATACCATCAGTATCATTACTTTTGGGTGGAACTACTCCATTAGGGAAAGATAAATAAGATAATTCTTAATTGTCATCACCCTATCCTCAAGACTAATCAATTACATTTGGAATTTCACTCTTTAATTTTTAAGACTATATATAGTGAAACATCCTGATTTTTTAATAATTTGATGGTCCCCACCAATCCCACATAGAGGAGGATGTATGTGACAATGATTATGTGAGTGAAAGTTAGTTTTTTTAGTAAAACCATTACTATTGTGCCTAGCCCATAAAGAAGTAGTTAAAACTATGGTTATAACTTATTTGTGCACATTTCCTACTAAAGATGTCTCAGTGGTTGTACAATTTTATTATTCATGGGAAACTAAACTTTTGGTGGATACAGATACAAGTAGTTATTCTTCCCTAGAGTTAACATTAATGGAGTTGAGTTTCAGATAGGATTCCTACTTATTATGAAATAGGAAAAAAATTCACTATTTTTCATGTCACATAATCTTATATTTTTTTTTATTTTATTCCTCAAGGGTGGTTGGGAAAACATATCTTTAAGGAAAGCACCATTGGTGGTACAAATAAACTCTTTATAAGTGTGATTTGAATCCTCACTATAGGATGGGGTTGAGGGATTCAATGTTACTAGTTATATAGCCAAAAATGTATGCTGCCAATAATGATGGCATATGTTGGTCATTTGGGGGTATCATAAAACATACTCCATGACTGATGAATCCCTATTCTCCTTGTTTTATTTCCTTCATTCCAAATATTTTTGTTTCAAGTCACTTATTCATTGGGGATTCCTCTGACTATGTCAACAAATTTAGATGTTGGCCCCCTTCCTAATTCATCTAATTCTAAAAGAATGACTCCATCATTTAGTTTTGTAGATATTCTGACAATATATTCACATTTTGAGTATATTCATAGATAAACGATTATATTTTTCATCAATTTACTAGTCTATTTGATGAAATATGGGGGATGATCTAAACCTATGTTCTTAATACCACTTTGGAAGGGATGAAAAACATTATAAGACACATTTTATTTACGTCTTCTAACCTTATTTATGATGGTTTTTACTATACCACCCTTCATACCAAATTGAAAGAGGTGATATATTTGAGATAGTAGAATAGGGCCATTGAATTGAGTTTGGTAGCAACTAAGGCTTCCCCTTTAGTAAAGATAATCTAGTATGAGGCCTTAAACTATTCTTTATGGTGTGTGATGGAGGTGGCAACTAACAAGGATGTAGTCAGTGCTAGGAAGGATGAAACTAACCATATCTTGTATTTAATTTGTCGTAATCATGCTTTTTCATACCAATTTCATCAAGGACCTCCAATATCAAAGAAAAATTTACTGGGGTAATAGAGACTTCATAACGGGGAAGAGATTTCTAGGCATGGTGTAGTTGTATGGACGGAGTACTTATAAAATATTATACATGAATATACTCTTTTTTTTGATCAATTATTCCATTTTATTACTTCCCTGTAAAAGATGTTTGTAGATTAAAAGGATTCCTCAGAGTACATGTCATGACATACATGTAATTTTTTAACTTTTCATTTTCTCATATATTAAAAAACAGACAATAGGATGTGTTTATATTCCTCCTACTATGTTATATCATAAAAATATTTTGAAACTTTTAATTTTTTGTCTATTCATATATCATTCATGAACTAAACAATATTTCATTGATCCAATGTTTGATGAATCATTAAAGATACCCACTCTTTACATAGTATAAAATAAACATGAATTCATTGAGTTGTATGTTTAAATCGTAACATAATTTTCTTGAGAAATGATCATGAATTACCACAAACATGACACTCCCCACTAATGCATATTCTCAAGTTATCTTGAGATTACATGATTCACAAAATGATAAAATGGGTAGAATATATTTCCTGGAGAGAGTTTTCTCTATCTTCTTCCGAAGTCAGTGGAGTTTGAAAGCATACCTTTATTTTTTTCTATGGCTATATAGTGGACCTCAAAAGATTGAAATTTTATTATTTATATTTCTGTAATTATTTCTTAACATTCATACAGGGGATTAATTGCCTGGAATGGACCCTATATTTGATCAAGACACCATGATACATGTTTTTGGGCCCATATTTTCTATTACTTCTAGATTATTTTTGAGACATAATTGTTATCATGTTGTATTTTATGTTCATTTAGCTATGAAAATATATTGTTTTTGTTTAGGGTATTTTATTTTGGACCTTATATTGTTTAATTTTAGGTTTCTTATATCATAAAAATATATTACTGTAGTTTTGGGGATTTTCATCTCAGACCTTCTATTTCTGTAGTTCGAGGTCCTTTAGCTCGGACCGTCTATTGATATAGTTCATAATATTTTATCATGCAAATTATATTTTTGTAGTTTATGGTCACTTATTCTAGACCTTTTATAGTTGTAGTTTAGGTTATTTATCTTGGAACTTTTATTACTCATGTTTATGTTATTTTATCTCAGACCTTCTATTCATTTATTTTAGGGTTTTTTAGCGCAGAAATATATTTTTTGTTATTCAAGGAGTTTTCTATCTAACCTTATATTTATGTAGTATAGGTTATTTATATTGGACCTTATAATTCTATATGTTAGGTTATTTTAGCTCAGACCTGGTATTACTATAGTTTAGGGTTTTAACTCTAAAATTATATTTCTATTGTTTAGGGTCTTTTAGCTTAGACCTTATTGATAAATATGGAATATAGGGAAAACATCCTAGGATGAACCTATACACCCTATGTTAATGAGTTCCATCGTGGTGTTTGTAGGGATACCAAGTATTTAGATCCTTTCCTATGAGGAGGATATGCTTTTGGTAGGTAGTTTTATTCCCCATATGAATTAATAGAATACTCAATCAATTGTGTTACCACTCCTTCCCATGGCCCAGGGAAGAATATAGTGGTGGTATGGGTGGATGGAGAAAATATAGGTAATACAAGGTCCAAAAAATAGTTTAAAAATTTGTTTTATAATTAATAATATGGATGTTCGATTTGATAAATATATAATGTGGAAGATGTGTTGGGAAGGACACATAAAACCATGTGGTTCTAGGTTTTTCCAAGGTTCTACTAGGGCTCACAAGGATTGGTGTTTTTTTTCTATAAGGAAATGATGTATCTTGTTGGTAAGGAAAAGACCTTATGCATCCATATCATAGTTAAAAATATGTTTTCCCACTAACATTTTAGGGCCATGAAAGATTTATGAAGACTCAAATATCCAGATGATGAAGTTGGGTATGGAAGAAAATCTATCATGGAAGGGTTCTATTGCATTAGTTAGTTTAGATTTTTTGGGAAGCATAGGCTCTACACCCTATTGTTTCGAGTCACAAGGGGTGGACCATGCAATGTTTTTTGACTGGGGTGACACATAGCTTCTTTGTTAAAGGGTATAAAATAAATTCAAGTAATGTTGTTGATTTCAAATTCATTTGAACTATCTGGGATCAAGGATTGTAAATGAGGGTCCAATGTTCTCTGGTCATGAGGATGATAATGGAAAATCAAGTCGGGAATGGACCAGAACACTGTATGGTGTTTTTTTCTTCAATGGTGATGTCAGGCTTACAGAGATCATAATTCCACGGTTGAAAATTTATAAATTTGGATCATGACGATTGGGACATTTTAGGATCCACATGCATACATGCATAGGTAAGAAAATTTTCTCTTGAATATAGGAGGCCTTTTCCAATGACTATTGATGGTTTATTGTAATATTAGGTGTACAAATCATGATGTGTGATTTGTGGAATGTGTAATTTCCAAGAAGAATTTGAGAACCCTAAAAAATTTTTCACCTCCTTGAGAACAAGTTCACATAGAAAGGAGACATAATAAATAATTACTCTACATTTTTCATAGACCAGCTAGTCCAATAACCATATCTTGGAATTTACTAGGTATAAAAATTGATCTCTATGATATTTACACCTCATTTATTTATTCCCCAAAATGTTTCCTAAACTATATAGATGAATATTTTAGTGACTGAAGACTTGAATTTTACTAATGATTCCCTTTGAGGGTATTCAACCGAACATTTTTTTTATAAATCTCTACCTGTTTATGGTCTTGATATTTAGACCATCAAATTATAGAGATTATGTTTGTATAAGTTTGAAAAAACTGTAGGTAGTTTATGGCCGTAACACACATGGACCTATTATCAAGGGAATGTTAGACCATATCCTAATTTAGATACCCATGTTCAAGAGTACTCAATCATCCTTTTGATAAGGAGATGATTTTTTTAAAATAATGGACTTAGTTTCATAGTTCATGAGAAATGACATGGGACAATCATGAAGTGGATGGACCCGAACACCCTCATGTGTTATGTCCTACCAGATTGATGTTAGGATCACAAGGATCCGAAAGAGCTTCATATATGGCCTAGATGTCTTTCACTGGTAGGTCTAAGACCTTAAGATTTAATAGAAAGGTAAAATATAGATTACTATTTTCATTCCCATGGGACATGAAAGGTTTTTGGAATCCCAAGGTGCTCCAAACATGAAGTGTGATCTATGGATATAATGGATTAAAATATTATAGAAACACCCCAATCTTCGTTTGTTTGGGGTCAGGCTTATGTGGTCCATTAACAAGGGATGAGTATGGGTGATATCTTGCACATATTAGAATCATGTTATGAGGATTTATTTTTCATAAACTATTAATTTCAAGCATCGATGTCATTTTCCATGCATTTTATCATCATTCGGTACAAATTTTCGAACATAAGTTTTTTATAATGGCATGACCATACACTAGAATGGTGAAATTTTTGTATTGTCGCATCTATACAAAAAAATAGATATTAAGGTAACTCTAAATATCTTATGGAGATAAAAATCAAGCCAAAATTATTTATTGGATAAGAAAAACTCTACACAGGTATAACCCATTTGCATAGGGAGTAATTTTTCCTACCAATTATTATACTTCATCCTAAGATAATAGATCTAAGTGCCACTACATATCCTATGCTGATAGTAATCAAGAAACACATATTAATCGTGATGTCATATAGTTTATCATCATGCAGTAAGGTCATAGGCTCCCCAACACGAAAAGGGAATGTTCTGAATATGCCTAAGAATAAATGTGTGGGAATCACTACGTATCCCACGGTAAAAGGAATCAAACCACATGTACATCATCAATAGGATAATCATATGTAGTTCTTACCCATACACATAAATATGGAATTTTTGTGTTTATTTTTTGTTACTGGACTTGGGTTTGGGGATCCAAGCATCACTACATATCATGTCATAACAAGAATCAAGACACCTATTGTTCTTGAATGAAGGTGTGGTGGGATACCAACACCAACATGGTGGTCCTATAGGGTGAGGTATTCCTAAATGTTGAATTTTATGTCATGAATTATACATCGTACATGCATCTTAACAACATGTTTCATGGAATCATGGTGTTTCTTTTATGGTCTTGCCTTCATGACCATGAAAACCCTATCATGAGATGAAATTCCTTAAACACTTGAGGACGCCCTCACCAAGGATCATAAGCCTAGATGAGCTATTCTTGGTGCGAGAAACAAGGAGTGGAAAAGTTTTCTCTCATGATATATATTCAATTTAGAGAATCAAATGGTTAATTTTGTATCATGTAGTGGTTTGGTTAAGATATAGGATCTAGGAATCCCTACAAATCCCTTTGGAATGAGACTCAAGTCATACTTATTTCTAGAAAATTGTGCAGTTTAATGTCATGTGGCAGGGAAATCATCTTTGTAGTTTAACATCATGTGGTAAGGATGAACATCACATAAAATTATAGAAGCTAATTATTGTGTTTAGGCTATTAAATGTATTTCTAGGTGTCACTACATATCCCATGATGGGAGGAATCAAATCGCACGTAGTTATGGGAGACTGTAAAGATTAATTACATGTGGAGAAGAGATCATCCATGCAGTTTAACCTCTTTAAATAAGGATTAAGGTCAATCGACATGGAATAAAATGTATTTTCGGGATATTTGAAGTTTAATATCATGTTCTGAGGAAGTATTCTGTGTAGTTTAAAGTCATGTGGTATGGATCAAAAACATTACGCAGCTTATCATCTTTCAATTTGGACATGTTTGGTATAGTTTTAACACATGTGGTTAGGATGAGAGTCACATGATTGAAGCTTTGAAATGTATTTCTTTATAAATATTTATTTCATGGGGGGGGGGGGTTGACACATTCCCCATCCATTGTAGTCAATTAATAGGCTCTAGTGTGATAAGCCTTATGTATGATATAAGGACCTTACCATTTGGGTTTCAACTTTAGAGGATTATATTCTAGTTTTTCTGGGGTTATAAGAACCAATAACACTACTCCTATAAGAAATTAATAATGGTATACCATTTTATTTATGCCCTATGTAATCTGATTGTGATAGAATTCAAGGTTGTGTAATGTACTCAACCTGTTCTCATCGAGTCGCTCACGCTCTTACATATGATTTTTTTAATCACCATCCTAATGTTGTCCAAAAATGTCTAATTTAACAAAGGGAAACTAGAAATATATGGGAAATAATTACTCTATCTCATACATAAGAAAATATAGTGTTTCTTTTGAAAGAGTACGTGTGGTGGTATGATAGGCACATAAATCAGGGATGAGCTTTTTCACCCAGATTTATTATAATTATTCACCATCTTATGTATTATATTTGATAGAGTCTTATTGATGAGATATATTTTTTCATTTTATATATCTTAATATTAGGATGAGTGATATGATTTGATTTTTTACTCTTGGTATAATTTCTTCATCTATGAACCTTGTGAGGATATTTGACCATAGTAAGTTTATGATATTCCATTATTTGACATTCATGATAGCCAATTTCAAAAAGAATCCAGTAACTGAAAGGATGTATGTGAATTTCTTAACTGTGGCTAGGGGATATGGCCCCACAACATCCATTCCCCATATGATTAATGAAAATGATTATTTATCAATATCTAGAAATTACGAGTGTTAATGGATGATTTTTTTTGAACATGGAATGTATTAAATTTACTTATGAATTCCATGCATTCTTATATCATGGTTTTCGAGTAGTAACCCAGCCTCCAGATTTGGTGGTAGAGCGTGGTCCCTAGCTGATGGGTGCCGCAAGAGCTTGGGTGGACTTCTTCCATAATAGGGCACCTATTTCCTTCTACTATAAATATGAGGAAAATTTCATCAAAGATTCTCTTATATAGAGATTGGTTCTCATTTGCACAATCTCAACGAGTAAATTTCATTTCATAGCTCCAAATACAGTTCCTTCTAGCTCGATCTATTGATTGGATTCCATTTTAGAGACAAACAAGTATGGAATCTATCATTCTGGGGTAGATATTGGTTCATAATGCTCTGGGGTGGTGTTAACCTGCATGATTTGTTATATTCTATAGATGATGATTGATGATAACATTCATCGGTACATGATATGGAATATATATTCCTCCTAATCAGGGTCAACCAAGACTGTTTCTACAATATCCAATGCATTTTTGCGGGCATTACATGATTGGGGAACATGAAGAAATGTTGGATTAAAAGGGAACTATATCATTAGTCACCTAATGTAGATGGTGAGAGGGTCTAACAATTCATTTTTATGGATTATTCTTCATTAAAATAATTTATCGAATGCATTGGATCCCCTTTGATGTTTAAGTAAGATATTTATAGCGGTAGGGGTAGTTCCAAGCTAGTTATGAGGGCTTTATAATTATTTTAAATTTTTTAATCATTCAAATGGTGAGAAAGAGTGGGATAATTTTAATTGTCTGGATATAATAATAAAATCTCTAAGAGTACCTAATTGATAATTTGTATTTTCTATCCTTTTTTATGATAGGACTTAGAGAGGCACCATCAAAATACATATCCCATTTTCCAGGAGTGTAATGGGTATATTAAACCTCTTCATATAGGTTTTTGGTGTCTAATGAAGTACATTCTAGGGAAGGATGTCTGTACGGAAATATTCTAGGGATTTCCCTTTCATAGCCTTTTTTTATACAAATTAGATGTCATATTGTTGTACGATGATCACCCAACGGGCCTAACTCCCAGTCAACATGGGATGAAAAAAATGCAATTGATAGGTTCAATAAAAGAGTTGAAGTGGACTTTGTGGTTTTTTATGTAAAGCCTCAAATTTTTCTGTATAAAAAATGAGAACAAGGAAGTTCATCTCTACATCTAAATATTGAGTCTTGGAACCATGAATTGTTCGAAATTTTTAGTAGATACTATTCTCATTCCCTATATAATTTTTCTCTGTTATTAGAGTTCCATGAGATAATTACATGGAATAATCATTTAATATGAATGGATTTCATTCCAACAATGGAATTAGGACAAGTGGGTGTAACAGGTACTTCGTGAGAATCTTGAAGGCCTATTGGTAGTTATCATCCCATTTATAGGTTATTACCATAATTATATTGATAAATGGGATAGATATTATGGCTATATTGGATATAAAATTTTGAATTTAGGAAAGTATACCTTAGAGTATCCTTATTTATTTGATATTCCATGGGGTAAAATTGATACAATTGCACTAGTTTTTTATTGGTTGACCCTGATGCCATTGTGGTGTACATAAAATACAATTAAATCCATTGAAGTTACTAAAAAAGTGTATTTTAGTGGATTCATATTTAGAACATTGTATCATGGATTGTAAAAGACTATATGATGATATATAAATTGATAAAGTCTCTCTCAGGATTTCACCACCATGCCATCGACATAACACAATTCTATTCATCCTAAAGTGTATAAAGATATGTTAAATTGTACATTGGTATGTAATTACAGTATTCTTTAATCCTAAATTCATGAGACAATAGAATAAAATCCCATGAGGTTCCCTGAAGGAGGTGGATTCCTCATCTTCATCGGCCATATTTATCTGATTATATGATGAATACCCAACTAGTTAGTAAAGGGTTAAGAATATACCATTTCCATCAATATATTGTTTTGTGATCAGTAATGGGAATTAATCCTTTGTGATATGTCGATTAAGGTATCTAATGTCGATGAAAACCCACATTTTACCATTATTGTTCTTGGAAGTGACAATATAGGTGGGCCATCTTGTGTATTTCGCTTCCCAATTTTTTTTGGCATTGATAAAATTGTCAATATTTGCATCTAAATTGGTAGCATGAGAGGGGTCAATCCTCCTAGATATCTTCTTGAATAAATGATTTTAATCGGGTATGATGAGATGGTATATAGAAACAACTGAATTCAATCTAAGAAATTCTATATAGTTTCAAGATAATGCGTATTAGTGTTTCAAATGAAATGAAATTTATGTCTCCTTATATTTGAGAGACATGGAGGTCCTAATCAATGTTGATAGTAGGTATTGTTTTGTTCCATGATTTTCTTCATAATCCCATTAATGGAGGTTTATACACCTACCTCGAATGTAGGAGGGGTGGACCTAAGGTCATCCACGTCTTCTTCAACCTCTGAGTCTATGAAGGCATTTTCAGATGAAGTTGGAAATATGAGGACAAATCTATGACTATTGGGGTGATACAGTCGATGATAAAACACATTACCATCCCATACACTTGAGTCATCAAAGATTTATTTTGTTGCAGATTTTATTTTACCCTTTCATTGGGGAAAACCAAATCATGGATATCTGTGATTGAGTCTACATCCTCAATGAGATTTATAGTAAACACATAATGGTTTTTTACTATACTCTAAGGATTTTTAAGAGTGGTTTTAAATCCATTGGTGGTTGTAATATTCATATTTTTACCCTCCGATGATAATTTTCCTCCTATTTTTTGAAGAATGTCATGGAATATGTTGTTTCAAATTACTCAAAGGGGGATCATTTTCCATGTATTATGTCGACATTTCGATCAATGTGGGTATTTCCAACACCGATTGAATGTTGTGGGTAACAACATGTGGTTGTGAAGCCAATGCCTTATTATTAGGACATTATATGATTTTCATTACTAGATAACCATGAAATCAGTGTTTGATATGACATTCCCAAATTAATCTATGAGAAATCTCTTCTTGATATATCTTTTATCACTCTTTCCATACACTCTAATATTCATATTTGCATTAGATAAGTCCCATTCACTATATCTCAAACATCATAGGGTCCTAATCATGGTGAAGTTAATCCAGAAACATTTTCAATCATATATCTTTGGATTTCGACATTATCCAGTCTGCATGACACATATAAGGGCATGATGTGTCCCTGGTTGACCTCCTACAGATCATGTTCTATGAATTAGATGGTTACCTGGAATTTTGAAGGAATTGTCACTATTCAACAAAACTCGGTTGCAACGACCTCTATATTAAAATCTTGTGGGCTCAGGAGGGATTCAATAAGGGACTCTTGGATTTCATCTGAAATATGGATCAAATATTGGATTTAGAGCTTGGTTGGGACAATAGGGAACTCTTTAAAACTATAGTAATTTGTAATCATAATTCAGTACTTTCTAAGGTGAATATTTTCATTATTCTGTGTCTCAAAAGATGAGAAATTTGAGGTAGTGGGGGCCTACAGTCTATATATCGGTTTAGAGATCATGTACTTCTAGAGGCACTGGTCGCACCAACCACACCCGATACCCAGGGTGATCAAGAGATGACACCGCACTAGGTGTTCGTGTAAGACACATGGGATTGGGTGACAATTTAAGGGTTTTGGAACACCTCCATGTCTATATAAGGATTTTTTCAGTTCTTTACAATGGGTATCATCTATATATATGTCTTCTATTGGTATGCGAATGAAATAGTTGGTATGACCAAGATTTATTATCCCCTATATCCTTAGTTCCTAGGCACGAGGACTCATATCCTCAGTTATGCGTGGGGATGTTGTACATAGAATCATATTCCCCATTATAGAAAGGGAATTCCAAGTGTATCATGCTACCAAATCCAAGGATGAGTTCTTCTTATTATGGGGGTTTCATTTTTTGGGGCGATGCTTCTGCTTCAGATGATGCATTAAACAATTATTCCATAGTCAAAGCTTACAATAGATAAGAATATAACTCTTCCTCTTCTTTCTCTTCTTATGTCTGATGGTTGTGTCCCCCATTAGAAGGAATATCAAATGTTACCTCCCTAGGGGGTAGAAATATTTGTAGTCATGTGATGTTTTTCTCATAGGGAGGCTTATGCTCAGTCAGTTGCCTTCCTAGTAATCCAGTTGTTGAACTTACATCCATTTTTCTATGGAACATTTTTCAAGTCACCCACTTTTTCTAACTTAGACACAATTATGTAGTTCAACTATGATGAGGAGTTATCTAATATCAACTATCCAAGAATCAAATATAATTTGGAGAATGTATTTTAAGACAAAGCAATTCTGGATTTTAGGACCCATCCTTCTATGAAAGGGAAGTAATGACGATGATTAGTGAGATTGAACTCATTTGGATACCTAAATTGTAGAATATTTAGTGATTTATTGTTCATGTATTCATGGAAATAACTATAGACTTTTTTATTTTAGATGAAGTATGATTTATTCATCCATTACTCAAATCGTAGGAGACACTAGTATGTTTTCACTTTTGTATAAGAGAATCTGTGTGGTTATTTCCACTCAATACAAGGAACTATCTAATTAAAGTCATTTTTTATTCATTGATAGTAATTGTTATAGGTTGGATATTAACAATAGAAGTCCCCTTCATGATGATCCCTTTAACTTATGTTTAACTAATGATTTGAGATTTATCATTTTTTTTCTAAATGTCATCTTCCAGACATTGTTTCGTTTCTGCAAACTCACAGAACCCACCTAGTTACTTTATTAGTATTAGAGGTGTTTGTAGCTCATCCTTGATATTTTCATCATATATTTATAGTAATAGTTTCTATGAGAGAGAGATATGCAGAGTGAATTGGTTATAACATTCTATATTTTTGTTAATTTTGGAACTATATCATTTTCTCTTTGCATGTGGTTCATTATGATGATGTTTGTTTTTTCCTTGGTGTGGAGCTGAACTGGTAAAGGAATTGATTAAGAAGGACTTACAAACCTATTATGGATTCTAGATGAAGGCTGATGTACCGAACAAAGTGTGTCCCTATTATAGTTGGTAAAAAACAAAACTTCTTGGTCTTCTCTCGATGAACATGAGGGACCATCAACAAACTGCATTGAGATACGAATTGAGTGAGAATTTTTTGAGGTCTCCCACACAGTCAAAGGTAGAGAAGATGGGGTTTCCAAAATTTGGTGGATGAAAAGATTCATCTACCCATTTTGGGTATTTATTTCATTCAATTTTAATAGTTGTGTGTTTCCCTTCTAGGACTTCAATTTGAATATACAAAGACTTAATAGCATTGAGAAATTATTGAGGTAATTCATTATAATAGACTGTTCCTATATAGAGTGCATGAGGGGCCTGATTAGATGGTCGTATTTTTAGGAATTGATGATTCTAAATTCATGTGAATACTATATGACTTCCATGAATAGGGAGTGGTTTTTCTCATAATGGGGGGAAGTCATGATCAATTTATATTGTTCATTTATATAGACAATTTTTATGGATGCAAGTCATCTGAAGTCTGGACACCAATCATATTAGAAGATTAATTTATTCCAAATGTAAGGGAGGAAGGATTGTCTTCTTTGTCTGAAGATGATACCCTGTGATAATATAACCCCTTCGTAGCTTCTCCTTGAGTTGATAGAAATTTATTTATCATTTTCATATTTTTTCATTCATTACATTAAGAAATGAACTTTGATTATTAAAGGTGGTGATTTGGATGTATCTACACCCTTCCCTTTATCCTTGGTAGTGTTCTATTGTAGAGGGGGAACTATCTATTCATAGGTTCTTGGTTTTGGTACACATTTACTTCCAGGTATATATAGCCTCAGTGCGTGCAACCAGATCCTCCTCTCCTAGTATTTTTTCCATATTGGGTCCTTCTTCATCTATTTCTCGATCTATATTATCTATTATATTGATCGTGATGAAATGTAATGAGGTTTATAGGGAAATGATAGTATTCCAATTAAATTCAATGCCACCAGATAATTATTTAATGCATGTATTAGGGTCATTTGTCGAACCTTTATCCATATTGGGATATTTTGGATTACGAACCTAAAAGGGTTTTATTCTATCCATCATACACTCTTATCATATCTTCCTATGAGTAGTGACATAGAGGTAGTTTCTATTAATATTTAATGAAATAGATTATAATAGAAGAATTTTGTCTTTCGGCAGGAGGAATGGATGCGATACTGACCATTGATATTTATCACCCAACTAAGAGAAGACGGATTCCCTCTGTGGTGGTGATGGTGATGATAATTCCCCCACCACTATGGGTTGTGGCCAATCAGAGGACACAATTGGAATTGGATGATCCAGTTGCTGAAGATTTGATTCTTCCAGCTAAGGATATGATATATTTGGGTGTGTGAATTGATATATTAATTCTCAATGCCCAGTGGAATGGAGTTGAACTGGAACTACTGTTGATTTCCCAAGACCCTCTTAGAAGATAATTATTGTGGTGATGGTATTCAGATACAAATTCCCTAATTCTAGTGGGATGGGTTTTGTTAGGTGTTATTGCTAACATGTCCTAGATCCTATCAGATATTGATGATCCGATTAAAGGATATAGTGGAAGATATTCCCTCAACCCAGTAGGATGAGTTCACTCTTATATTTATACTATAAAAGCTATTAAAGTGGCCTATTTGTTATGGAATAGTTGTGCATTTTTACAATCTGGTAGATGTAGAAGCTAATTACAAGGGTTATTTTCAATGTTAAGTCATTGGTTTGATCACAAATTTTGCTTCTATGTTAAAAAAGAGTAGTCCTAGTGTTGAGGGTCTAGTTCAAATATTTGTTGGATATCATATTCATCCATTCATGATGTCTCAAAACCATTTATAGTGGATAATTTCATTGTATTGAGCAATTGGATCATGTGTAACCGGACCCCATGATTTATCCAGGGACTATTACATTATAGGAATCCATATATGAAGGTACATACTATATTAGTGGTTTGGTAAAATGAATCACTCCATGCATTCCACTTCCAAGAATAATAATTCATGAAGAGGCATCGACTATCAGTTGTCGAAGAGTTAGGATGTAATTGAAAAAGTAATTTATGAATTTACACTATGATTTTTTAGTTTTGGATCATAAGAAATGAAGATATAAATTATGTCTAGTAGAGAATGTATTGTCTTGATGGTATAAAGGGGACCCTCATATCTTGTATAAGGTAGGTATCTAGCAATTAATTTCTAATGAGTTTCCCATATATTTTGAAATCAGTAAGAAATATATCCCATTATTATCTTAGTTGATATCTCATAGTTAAATTTAGAGAGGGTCCAGAATATGTTTGTGAGGTTTTTTCAGGACATTTATTTCCATATGTTAATGAATGAATCCTCTTTATTATACTTAAATTCCTCCATCTGATAAGACCATAGAAGGTCTTACAAGGGGTCACCTACTGACCACAATGGAGTGTTTGAAGATCTTGATGGGGAAAAATTTATGATTGACTCTGATGTTTCAAGAAACACATTATATGAAGGAGTCTGATTTTCGGAAACATATACATATGTAGGTGTCTAGAAAAGCGAAGGTTTTACTTATCTATAGGAGATATCATTGTGGAGAGGCTAGCCATAGAGGATGTCAATAGTAGAGTCCATGTTATCCATATACAAAGTAACACAAGGAAGTCTATCATAGTAATGATAACCTTCTACATTGATTTATGAGTTGAAAGACCCTTGTGTTTGTCCCAAGCAACCTCAAGGTAGAGGCATTAAGTGAATTTTAGAGGCAGGTCTTTTTCTAAATCATGACCAGAATATGCAGACATTCCTTTTTGAACTGTTCATGGATATAGGCCTACTATATTATGAAAACTAGACTTTGTTGAGAATATTCTGGTGCTATATGAATATTGGCCTTCTTTTCAGAAGCTACTAGAATATTCCATTAGAGTCTTGAATATTGATCGGAATATAAACCTGTCCTGAGGCATGTTCCATTCTCACTTGGTGAACCCCTATCAGAATGGGGATATGAGATTGATCTGAGACATTGGAATATTCCACTAGTCTTTTGAAAAAACAAATACGATCCTTTGCTATAACACCCAAGCTTTCATGGTACGTTTCTTTTTGAATAATACTATAGTGTGTGATGTACGCAACACCATGTTCAAGCGCACCACGACCCATCAAACTATCCATTTAAAAAGTGGTTATGAATATTAATAACCAAATTTTTAATTTTATATACATCCCATATTATTTTAACATTCATATTTTTTCTTTATTAGATGTAATATAAGGACAAATTCAATTTTTTCAGATAAAAGATGTATTTTTTTCAAAAATAAATTTTTTACGCCTTTCAATGAAGAACCCTTTTTAAATCAAATATTTGACAATTTTATCTATTAAAACTGATGAAATTAAATTATTATCTATAATAGGGACAAAAAAATTAGTTTCGATGAATTTTTGGCACTTTTTTTATAACATTCATGTTTTGATGAATAGTGAAAATAGTAAATTTTAAATAAAAACATTTTTTTAATCAAAATAATTTATAGTGTTGAATTATACATTTAATCGGTTTAAAGTATCATTAGATTATATTTTTATCAATTAATATAATGTAGGCCATCATATTTAATTTCAGATTTAAATTGTACATAAACACATGTCAATTGTTTTTAGTTTTTACTTCTTTAAAAATCACCTTTTGGTTTTTTCAATGAAAATTAATTTTACATTAATTTCTGTAACTTATGTGATTTGAATTTGGAAAAATGGGTTCCTTATTTGGAATTGGGATGGCTAAAGTGTCTAAATAGTTATCTTTTATTTTTAGACATTATGAATAGTTACTTCGGTAAATATTTTATTTACCATGGTTAAACGGTAAATCCATTAAATAAGAGTAATAAATAATATTAAAATTATCCTAACACATGTCCTATCCCTATTAGATGATACATTCCGAACCATGGGCATTCTGGGGTCGATTTTAGGACCCCATGGAGCAACATGGGAGTGATAATGAAATTTTATATTAATTAATTTAAAGTAAAGACAAAAATAACATAAGCATGTATCATTTAGTAAAACAATATTTATATGAGTTTATATAATTGATATTTTTGACTATACATAGTAATTAGAAATATAAAAAATATTTTCTCCATCGTGATCATTTTATTTATAATTTTCAGAAATAAAATAAATATATTTATTTGTGACACTATAATGATACACTATTTTCCATATTAATGAAAGAATCAAATAAATGATATTATAAATATCAAAATAAATTTAAATTGATTCTTTTGATTCCATATAGGAATTTTCTATGCTAATATGAAATGGTAAATATGATGTAATTTTTTCGATGTAATCATGTTTTTTTACTATCACAAAAACCAAATATTAAATAGTGTCAAAATTGACATAAATGAGTTTTTAAAACAAATACTATATTATTAAATGTTATAATATTCCTAAAAATACACAGTTCAGTAAAAGAAATAATATAATAATATTAATGTCATTAATTAACCCCTTGGGGTTCTATTGCCTTTTTATAGTTTGTTTATTATACATTATTTATAATAATACAATAAGGCGTGGTAAAAGTTAAACTATTTAACTAAGATTTAAAACTAAAGTATAATGTTAATATGGTTACCTAAACTTGTAAAAAACCTCCTGGTTGAAAGGGTATTGACCAAAACCCCCCTTATCCTCGAAAAAAATCATTTCAGAGCCATTAGAAACTTAAAACATTTTTATAATAAAATAAATTTTCAAGCTTTTCCTAAAGTGACCCTCACCTCTCTTATAAAAGGGTACTTCCCTTTATCTTACTTTCACACCTCCAAGTCCATTGGTCTCGTTCAACCACTGATCAAATATCCTCCCAAAAACCCTCACACCAACCTATATTCCTTACATTGATCATAAAGACAACCTAATGAGACTTTTTGTTCAAATCAAAAGGAAGAACCCAAAGAAGAGGTAATTATTTCATCATCTATTTCAATGTTCTTTTCATCTTCCACTTCCAATTTCTTTATTGTTTCCATACCAGAATAAAAAATATAGTTCTTAATACAAACTAATATGTTATTATAAATATTTTACAACAATATCCATTATTATATCCATCCTATTAATGTCAATGTCAATATACGTGCGTACGTACGTCTAACCATCTCTACGTCGTGGTGCACTTTGTTATTCAACACATAATTATTTGGATGGGTATAATAATGAGTATAACTCATGTAAATAATAAATATAAAATATTAATGATTATTTATATATAATATACCATCCATTTAGATATGATTTCACCATCAATATAATGATATCGTTGCTCGTTCATACAAATGGCTTACCCTCTCCACGACGCGATGAAATTTATTTCCACGTTCACCATTCAAAGATGATTATAAAAATATTTATTATTAATAAATTTGTTATATATGACCAAAATATTTCTACTATAAATATATATATATATATGTATTGTGTGTGTGTTTATCTCATTCACTTACATCCATTCAATATGATATTAAAATGGAAACAACATTTATGCGTACAAACGACATATCTTCTCCATAAACATTGTTTTCCATTTCCTATATCTATATATTATACATATTTATATAATGAATATATATATGATATATAAATCATGTTTTATATTATTTAATGATGAAAATCATGATCTCTGTGATGCGATCAAGAATAAAAAGTTAAAACACGTACAATAAAGCAAGCGATTATAACATGAAATGTTACATTAACATGAAAATTATTATTAAATGTTTATTATAATATAAAAAATGATTCAAATATGATATCATACATATTTATATTGTTCTTGTATTATTTAATAACATAATATGGTCATTATACAGGAGGTTAAACGTACCCCCGACTAAAGGAATGTACAAGTTAATGTTTATTTACTCAATTTTATCATTATCTATGATTGCTTATCAGTAAGTATCTACTGGGAAATATTTATCATCTATGTCCATGTTTCATTAAAATGGTTTAAAAATTAATATTTAATGTTTTTATGTAAGGTACTCTTTAACTAGATCATCATTTTAAATTTTTATAAATATTTATTTTTCGAAATCTACTAATTAATGTCCATGTTCCCAAAATGATTTAATGGATTTTTACGTAGACCTGATTGTTTTATAGTGTTATTTTTTTCAAATGTTTCAAAGTGGTATTGGAAACTTTGATTAAAAATTATATTTTAAATGAAGTACTTTCTAAATTGTGGGACTTTTAAATGATTTTTTGAAAAGGGGTATTTCTCTTAAAGAGTTTTATTGATTATTTTCAACTATGTCAACATCCTTTATTGGATATTATTCTTGATTGAAGTTTATTTATAATAATACTATCTTCCATATTGTATTGAATGAGTTATGATATTTTTGACTGGGGATGTGATATTTTTATACCATTCATGGTTTATGGATATAGTATTAACATTTTGTATGAATGTTTTATACGTATTTTTTGGTAATGTTTCTTCCTTTTCCTATTAAGAATGCATTGGACTTAGCAAGTGATTGGTGGATCCCTCTATATCTCCTCGATGCATCGGTAGGTCTCATGAGAAAAACTAGTGTCTTGGTACAAGCACTTTAAAGCAAATTATTTGTATTCTTGGCATGAGACCTTGACTAAGAGGTTATGATGTCTGACATTATGAATTCCCTCGTTATGAAATTAGTTATTACACGTGATTATTCGACTAGTAGAATATCTATGGGAATTTTTATATGGTAATTCTTGATTTATGTTTCACATATTATGTTCATGTTTATGTTTAAAAGGATATTTTTTTATTACACATCTTTTCTTAAAAGTTTATAGCTTCTGCTAAATTAGTTAACTTTACTGAGCATCTGATCTTATCCAATTCTTATGTTATGTTTTTGTAGGATTACAAGAAATGTATTATAATTGATATTTAGGGTTAAGATAGGATAATAATGGTTTTCTAAATGTATTATTTATGTTTTGTTTTTGGTTTGAACTTGGGATGTAATATTAATGTATGTAATCTATTTTCCAAGATTGCTAAACTAATCGGTCCTTCGACACTCGATTCCTTTTAATCATGCCAATGTATTAGAATAATGCACAAGATCATTGCTTCTGGGGTTGGGGCATTACATTTGGTATTAGATTAAATTTATAACAAACCTTGGAAACTATCTATAGATAACTCTGATTAGAGAAAATTTCCCTAAGATAGACTTTGAGGATTAGTATAGAAGAACTTCCTAGAATTTTAGTAATGTAGAGATTTGGAGAGTTTCTCAAGAAATAAATCATCATCTGGATACGTGTAGGTAGAGGTGACTTTGGAAAATATATACCTAGGAATGAAAAATATGACAAGGTGTTTTGGGCTTGAACTAGGGTATCCTGGTACACGACAACGGGCCTTGCTGCACTCTTGGATATGACACCCCTAGGGGATATGCGTAGGATGATTCACATTTTCATTACAATCCATTATGAAGAATTTATTAGTAAATAATTCCACTAAGAAAACACTTTTTTATGATTATTTATAATATCCATAAACTATATAATTAATGTTTGGTATTTTACAATTTTGGAATTATGCATTGTGATTCATAAAATAACCTACCATATGCCATTATTTCAAAACAATTCCTAGTTTAAGTAATGGAAACCAAATCAACGCACCTAAACCATGCAGGGATTTCCCTCTTACTCATGATAATTATAGTGGAGCTAGTGATGCAACTTGTGATGATCAGATTATAACCATATTGGGACAACTCACTTAGGTTATGAATAATAACCTTATCCGTATGAAGCACCCTGATCCACAATACGGAGGATAAATGTTAGACAGCTTCATGAAGAAACAACCACCAACAATCAAGGGGGCTAAAAATCCATTTTATGCTGAGCAACAAATATGTTCCTTTGATAAAATATTTCAGGATTTGGGGAGTAGCGAAAGGGAAAAATGTTTCCATGGAAGTCTATCGCCTCACGGGAGATGTAGATCAATGGTGGTCATTAATTCGAAACACAAAGGAAGATGAAGAAGTATCAAATATGGAATTTTAAGAGAGTTTAAAGATCATTTCATAGAAAAATACTTTCCTCATGACCATTGATAGGATATAGAAATCAATTTCTGAGTCTTAGGAAAAAGGAGGATGAGACTGTCGCAAAGTATGAGGATAACTTTACAAGGATAAAAATTCATGATTCAGATTATATAAGTAACCCAAGGAATAATATTTATTGATTCTTTGATGGGTTAAAACAATTTTTCCATCGAGAATTAGTATCACAATCCTTATCGACGTATGAAGATACAGTCTCATGTGCTATCAAGAATGAAAAGTAATTTTCTAAGTCTTATGACTTTAAAGTAAAGAAAGAGGAAAAGTGAACATTGGAGCAAGATACATATAAAGGGAAATAAGTAAAGAATGATTTTCACTTATGTAATAATTTTGGGATGAAATTTATCGATACTTTATAAAAATAATGGGAGTTTGTTACAAATGTTGAGAAAAAGGTCACCAGTCTCGTGATTGGAAGGAAAAGAAAAAGGTTGTCAATGTTGAATACTAAAATTGTATAGAAATGGGGCATTATGAAATTGAATTTCCTAAGTTCTGAGGGAAAAATACCTCATAAAATGCCAAGGGAAAAGGGCCAAGATTATTCTGTTATAATAGTGGAAGTGGAATAATTAATGAATTTATGTTTTTGGATTCAAGAATTATATTCTGGTTATAAGAAGAATGTGATATATATAATAATTTTACTGTAGTATTTATTGTTTTCATTAAGGTTTTAATATTATTAAGGTAATAATATTTTTAGTATGTGACAATAAGATAATGTTTACATAGTTTAGGGAATCTGATGTTATAGTTGGTTTTGGAATTTATAGGCGTTTTAGAGAGAGTTTGGACAGAAATATTTTCGATGACTAGAAAGGTTGGAATGGATTAAGTTGAACTTTTGATAGTATTGTTTGTGGTTAAAAAATTTCTTATGATTATTATTGGTATATTATAATACTATAGTTTTAGAAAAATATCAACTTACAGGTCGGGCGATAACACATCGCATCAGACAAAACTGTTGGAATCGAACCGACAACCAAAGTGCTACAAGGCTTTATCACCTTGCACTGGCCTACAAGAAGTCCCCAGTTATTAGAAAATATTTTTCTATATTTAAATGGTATATTTATATATTTTGAACAATATAAAATTTGGATAAATAGAATATTTTAGAGTTCTATTATGTTTTGGAATGAAATATGAGTTAGTGGTAGAAATTAGTTAAAGGATGTTATTTTACATGTCAAGTATTGTTTGTTCTTATTCTACGAAGAAATTACTGAATAAACTTTAGGGAAAGGATGTTAAAACAAAAAATGTTTTACTCTAATACCTTATGTTTTTTTGAACTGACGATATTTTAAATCATTGTTGATTTATGGTTCTAAGGCCTTCAATTTTCCATTCACTTTTTTTGTGATTAGTGACCTCAATCACACCCTATAAATATATATATTTTTCTTCTAATTATAATTTCCACCAATGTTATCCTATTTGAAATCCTAATTTTGTGGTGACTATTTCTGTTACCTTTCCATCTTATTACAATTAAATTATATTAACCCCATTTTTGATGTGGGTTTAAAAACATGAATTTTTTTAAAGCATTAATTTTTGAAGAAAAATTTCAAATAGTGAAGTCTCAATTTATTGATGTAGGGAAAATGTAACCCCCAAGCTTCCATGGTACGTTTCTCTTTGAATAATACAATAGCGTGAGATGTAAGCAACACTGAGTTCAACCACACCATAACCTATCACACTAGCCATATAAAAAGCAGCTATGAATAGTAATAACCACATTTTGACTTTCATATAATTCCCATATAATTTTAACATTAATATTTTGTGTTTCATAGACATTATATAAGGAAAAATTAAATTTTTCCAAAAAAAAGAAGTATTTTATGTTTAAAATGTAGTTTTTCCTCCTTTTAATGAAGAACCCTTTTTAAATCCAATATTTGAAACTTTTATATATTCAAATTTATGAAATTATATTATTTATTAGAATTATTACATAAAAATTTGTATTGGATAAAATTTTGGTACTTTTCTGATAAATTTCATATTTTGATGAATAATGAAAAACACTAAATGTTAATTAGAAAATATTTTTTAATCGAAATAAATTATAGTGTTAATTTATAAATTTGAGTGGTTTTGAAGTATCATTATATTATATTTTTATAATTTAATATAATTTAGGTCATTTTTTGTAATTTAACATTTAAATTGTACATAAACACATGTCAATCTTTTGATAGTTTTTACTTCTTATAAACCGGCTTTTTGGTTTCGACAAAGAGAATTAATTTTAAATTAATTTTTGCAACAATAGTGTTTTGAATTTTGAAAAATGGATTCAGTATTTGGATTTAGTAGTTCCATATTGTGTAAATATATAACTTTTAAAATTAGACATTTTTAATTGTTACTTCAGTAAATATTTTATTTACCATGGTTAAAGGGTAAATTTGTTAAATTAGAGTAAAAACAATACTATTATAATAATATTTAAATTTCCCTAACTTTTTTATTAACCCTATTTGATGATATAATTCTGACCATGGGCATCCTTGTGTTGATTTTAGGACCCCATTGAGCCACTTGGTAGTGATAATGACATTTTATAGTAATTAATTTAAGGTAAAGACAAAAATAACATAAGCATGTATCTTTTAGTAAAACAAATTTTATATGAGGATATATAACTGATATCTTCTACTATTAATATTAATTAGAAAGATAAAATTATTTCATACATAATGATATCTTATTTATATTCTTTATGTATAAAATAAATTTATTTATTTATGCCACATTAATGATGTTGTATTTTCCTTATTAATGAAATAATCAAATAAATGATATTATAAATATCAATATAAATGTAAATTGAGACTTTTGATGCCATAAATGAATTTTATTGGCGAATATGATATTTTATGGAAGATTTAGTATATTTTTTTCCTAATTAATTAATCTTTATTGAATTTCACATAAACCAAATACTAAATAATGTCAAAATTGACAAAAATGAGTTTTTAAAACAAATATTATATTATTGAATATTATATTATTACTATAAACCTAAGGTTCAGAAATTAACTTAAATAATAATATATATGTTATTAATGAAACACTTGGGGTTATATTGGATTTTTTTAGTATGTTTACTAAACATTTGATATAATAACACATGAAGACAAGGTAAAAGTTAACTATTTAACTAAGAGTTAAAACTGAAAGATAAGGTTAATATGGTGACCTAAGCTTGTCTAAAACCTATTTGTTGAGAGGATTTAGACCCAAAAACATATTATCCTAGAAATAAATTATTTTTGAGACTTTATAAATTGAAAATTATTTTATAATAAAATAATATTTTATGTTTTTTCAAAGTGACCCTCACCTCACATATAAAAGGATACTTTTCCTCTTAACTTCACACCTCTAAAGCCATTTTTCACATCCATACCCAGATCAAATATCTTACTAACTACCCCAATTTCAACATAGAGTCCTTACTTTGATCATAAAGCAAACCTAAAGATCCCTTTCATTAAAATCAAAAGGAAGAACCCGAAGAAGAGGTATTTATTTCATCACCTCATTCAATGTTCTTTTCTTTTTCCACTTCCTCTTTCATTGTTCATTCCATAAAAAATGATAAATCTGGTGAATTATGCATACTGAGATGTTATTATATATATGGTGAAACTATATTCATTATTATATCGATCCAATGAATGACAAAGTCACCATACGTGCGTACGTACGACTTACCGTCTCCACGTCCTGGTGTAGTTTGTCATTCAACCCTTAATTTTTTGTATAGGTATAATAATGAGTATAATTGATTTAAATAATAAATATAACGTATTAATGATTCTTTATATATTATATACCTACCAATAATAAATGATTTCACTATCAATAGAATGATATCGTCACTCGTGCGTACGTACGACTTACCGTCTCCACGACGTGATGACATTCATTTCCACGATCACCATTCAATAATGATTATAAAATATATATTATTAATAAGTATGTAATATATTAAATAATAATTCTAATTTATATATATATGTATGTCTGTATGTATATGTATATGTATTTATCTCATTCACTTACTTCCTTTCAATACGATATGAAAACAGAAGCATCGTGTATGCGTACGTAAGGCCTACCATCTCCATAAACAGTGTTTTCCATTTCATATATCTATAGATTATACATATTGATATTCTGAGTATATAGGATATATAAATCATGTTTTTTATTCTTTAAGCATTTAAATTATTATATAAGGGATACGATCAATAATAACAATTTAAAACATGTATGATAAACAAAGTGATTATTACATGAAATGTTACTTTAACAAGGAAATCATTATTAAATGGGTAGTGTAAAGTAATAAAAGAATAATATATGATATCATAAATATTAATTTTATTCTGTTATAATTTAATAACATACTATGGTCATTCTACAGGAGTATAAATGTACCCTCAACTAATGGAAAGTACAAGATAAGGGTTATTTCTTTAATCTCATTATTATCCGTGATAGTTTATCTATAAGTATCTACTAGGATGTATTTATCATATATATCCATGATTCATTAAAATGATTTAAAAAGAAATATTTTATGTTATTATAGAAGAGAATCTTTAACTAGATCATAATTTTAAATGTTTTAAAGATTTATTTTTCTAAATATTTTAATTAATGTCCATGTTTTCAAACGAATTTTAAGTTTTTATTTACGTAGACGTGATTTTTTTAAAGTGTTAATTTCATTAAAAAGTTTCAAAGTGGTATGGTAAATTTTTATTCAAAAATAACTTTTAAATTACTTGTTTTATAAATTTTGTGACTTTTATATGATTTCTTTAAAATGGGTATTTCCCTCAAAGAGTTTTATTTATTATTTTCAACTATGTCAACATCCATTATTTGATATTATTCGTTATTGAGGTTGATTTACTATAATAAAATCAGCCATATTGTATTGAATGAGTTATGATATGTTTGAATGAGGGTGTGCTATTTTTATACAATTCATGGTTTATGGTTAAAGTATTAACAATTTGTAGACTTTTTTTAATATGAATGTTTATGTTATATTTCAAAATTTCATATAAAGAATAAATTGGAATTAGTATGTGATGGGTGGAACCCACTAGAACTCCTTGATTCATCGGTAGGTCTCATAAGACAAACTAGTGTCTTGGAACAAGACCTTGAATAAAATTTTATATGTTGTCTTGGCACGAGACCATGACTATGTGATTATGATGTCTGACATTATGAATTCCCTCATTATGAAATTAGTTATTACATGTGATTATTAGACCAGTAGAATATCCATGTGCATGTTTATATGGTAATGTCTGATTTATTATGGCCATTTTATGAATAATTTTTTGTTTAAAGGGATTTTTTTAACATCTTTCCTTAAAAGTTTATAGCATCTGCTAAATTTTATACCCTTACTGAGCTTATGAGAGTACCAATTTCTTTTGTTTAATTTCCCCCAGATTCCAAGAACTGTATTATGATTGATATGAAGGGTTAATATACGAGAATAATGGAATTATCAAAGGATTATTTATGTTTTGTTTTATGTTTTAATGTATAATGTAATGAACATGTATGCAATCTATATTCCAGGATTTCTAAAATACTTGGTCATTTAAGACTTGATTCCTTGTAACCATGCTAATGTATTAAAATAATTCATCGGATCCAGGCTTTTGTGGTCAGGGAATTACATTACCTATGGCATGAGCTAATCTCACTTGATGATCCCCTGTTGTAACAGAAATGTGATCCCAATCTGAATACGTATTCCCCATGAGAATATATCAAAAAACCTCTAGAATGAAAGAAGGGATATTAGCCTACTTTGAATAGACATTGGAGGATGATAATGAAGTCATTCATTGGAAGAATTAGGTATATGATCATATATTATATGTTCTTTTAGAATATTCCTAGAAGATTCACTGATAAGAATATGAGCATTCCCCAAGGCATGTCCTACTATCACTTGGTGAGTCCCATCTAAAATAAGGATATGAGTATGATCCTAGGATTTTAGATTATGTGGTTTTTATTCATAAATAAGAATATGATCAAATCCTGAGGCATTTTTTGCTCTCACATGGTGATCCCTAGACAGAATATGGATATGATTCTTATCTCGGACTTTGGAAAAAGAAATCATTCTTTTACATATATGAATGTGCCCTTGTTCCAAGGCATGTGAATCTATCTGTTGGTTAGCCCTGGTCAGAATGTGAATATGATCATGGACCAATGCCTCTTACTTTACTATAATATGCTGATAATACTCACAGATGTGATAATGAATGTGCACCTACTCCGACGGAACCACTTCCTCATACTTATTAGTGTGATGTGCTATCCTAGCTACGTGGATATGAATATTAACCAATCTTGGTATATGTTCCCATTTTTGAATAGGTTAGTGTATTTTCAACATTTTTATGATGTATTGAAACTGTAGAAAATTATCAATGGTAAAATAATCCAACACATTTTCTATCTCCACTATGTACTGGAACATATCGTCAATTAAAATGGAGATATGAGCTAAATTTTTCTCACCTTAATCCACGTAAATATAATGATGGAATTCATGCACAGGAATAAGAGTATGCACCTCACCCATTTTTTCTATAGTTATATGCCTCCAGCCTTCTTCTAAGTGAGCAGGGTTATGATCCATCTTGCTTGTTATCACAAAAATATTCTTGAATACTTCATTAGTGACAATGGGGATATGATCCCACTCATGATTAGACAAATCCAATTACTTCCATTGTTTCCTCATTATTTCCCATGCTTGGGGATCAGAGGTGGTAGTGCATCAGGTGGCACCCTCAACATGTGATTAAATGGAAGTAATGGGATAATGTTGGTGATGACGGTTGATAGGCTCCATACTTTAAATCCTTTTAACCATAGGTGAGGCAATGTTTACTCCTTGATACACCATCATTAGATACACAAGTTGGTTATAGTCTCACATTAGGTATAATATTCCAAAGTCAATGGTTTTGTCAATGAGGTCCACTAAATTTACATCATCTTTCTTTGCACAATGAAGACTCTTCGATTTTATCAATTTGAGAAGCTCTCAGGTATGCACTAGTGTCGGGATCATACCATGTTGATGAAATTTTTCATGAACCATCCCCTATGTACCATTTCGGGACAACCCCAAGCCCTCCTTCCATAGGCAGGGGTTGGCGACTGGAATCGAATATCCTTATCTCAAAAGGGATGCCATTTGCCTTTAAACATGTTCACAAACAAAAAACAAAAACTGTAGGAAGTTAAACACATCGAAAACCGAAAAAGTCATAAGATAACTAATGTGAGTATAATACCACTAAAAAGTAAAAGGATCTAGAATACATGCCCAAACCATGAAGGAATGTACAGCCTCCAAGGTCTTTCCACTCATGCCCTACCTAAATGGTAGGTGGTTGGTAGGTGTCAGTATCCATATAAGTACATCTTTTCAGTCTCAGCAAACTGGGCATTGTTGAGTCATAGGCCACCAATTTTTCCATTAAGGCATCAGGAATCTGAACAAGACACGACACGTGCTAGAAAAGCCTGTGCATGAGTGACTAACACAATACTCAGTAGGGTCCCCAATCCAAAAAGGAAAGACCACAAATCATAACCACAAAAAACCACAAAACAAGATAGCTCACACCAGATGTAACTCAAATTATATGAAGTATATCTTTCTTTCATAATGCTAAATATTCATATTGCTAAGGGATTCATCATATGGGATTGCTCATCACCTGGGCCAGCTATATCACTGAGACCCACTCATCTCTGAGGCCACCTGGATAACTTAGACTAGATCTCCTATGGGCCAACTGGATCACATAGACTAACTCATCAATGGGTAAAGATGGGTAACATTGACCTACTCATCTTTGGCCCAACTATATAACTTAAAAACACTCGTCTCTCAGCAATCTAGATCACTAATACCCTCTTGTATTTTGGTCCCGCTAGATCAATAAGACCCTTTTACCTCTTGGGATAGCGAGATCACATAGACCTACTTGTCTTTGGGCCAGAAAGGTCAATAAGAACTACACTTCTATGGGCCCACTAGCTCACTTAGACCTAATAGACTCTAATCTAGCTAGATCTCCATTACCCTATCATCTCATGACCATATTAATCATGATGACTGCTCATCATATCCTTTATACCACAGCCAGCCGTAGGATTTCTTCTTGTAGAGTACTTGATTTCAGTAGAATCTACTCCTTTAAGCAATATATTGCATCTCAAATACCACAAAATCTCACATAGAGTATTTCTAAATGCTCGTTTAATCACTAGGGTCCGAAAAAAGTAGACGGCGTATCAATTCGATGACCTGTATGAATGATAATGGTGTTTTAGTAATCAGGGTCTGATTGTGTCTGGGTCCAGTTCGACCCGGTTGGACTAACCCAAACAACCCAGATAGGGTGTCCCGCATGACCCGACCCAGTTCGGCCAACCCAAACTGAACCAGTGGGGTTGGGGCCAGTTTGGTCTAGCTGTCTACTAGGCTAGGCCCTTTGGGCCTCACTGGACCCGTCTCAGTTCGGCCGTGGGTCAAGCACATTGGGTCGCCCAATGACCCAGTTCCATCCGGGTTGGCCTGCAACAGGCGGACCTATTCTATCCACATCCTGGGCTTCCCAATGGCTCAATCCACCCTTTCAGCCCAGCCTGCACAGGTAGGCCGTCTTACTTCCATCCTGGGTAGCCCAGCCACCTGGTTCGTGCAACCAGCCCATCCCGTATGGTGGGAAGGGTCTTCCCCTGCCCTGATGCCCACTGGGCATCCAATTCATACCTGACATGGATGGCTGAGGCTGGACATCTCCTCTATACAGGCGGTCCCATAGGGACCGCGATCCATCCACATATGGCGGCCCACAATAGGTGGGCCAATTCTTACAACGTGGCGCTTGTGAGGAACCACCCTCATGCGCCAGTGCACTCATGCAGATCAGCTTAGTCGTGGATCGAGCCTACTACCACTATCACTTTCTGGTGCCACCACTCGCCTATCCATTAAACTTCCCCCTGGTTATTTAACAGTCATAATTCCAGCATCTGGTATGCCACAGAGTACGAAAAGAGAAAGAGATAGCGAGGATCTCAACTAACACCTGAATTGAACAACCCAGCCTTTGATCGTGCCAACTTGGGATTGTTCTAGTTAGCGGGATCGCAACGTATAGGGTTATAAATCACTAAAATGTATACCCAGCATCAACAAGTAAATATTTTCCCCATACCTTAAAATATTAACCATCCTCAGATCAACTTGTATGTGAGTTGATCTGCATTCTTCATTTAGAGTGGAGAACAGAAAAAGAACAACTCACAATGAATTTAAACCCCTACCTAGTCGGAGATCGATCATAAGAAGAATTATCCATTGAAGGTGATCCTTACATTGAGAAATAGAAATCTAGAAGAGGAGGGGAATGCTCAATGTCATTGGTGATCATTGTTTTTCATTCTTCAGTGGTTATCCTATCGAGATTCAGAGTGTTTCTTATGACATGATAATGAAGCACCCCCCATTTAAAACATTAAAGGATGAAATAATTTTTCATTACCATTTAATTGTAGTTCCATTATGTTGTTTCATTTATGGAACAACATTTTCAGATACATTTTGATACAATTTCGTTTTTCTACAAAAATTTCAAAAGTTCAACAGAAAAATTATATAATAAAGTATATTTTATTATATTTTTTATAAAAAGTTTGAAAATTAACATTCACCCTCAACCCGCGCTAGTCGAGTTTATGCTTTGTCTAAGGGAAACTGGCCCTCTTGAGATCAATGGTACTCTCAGATTTCCAATTAAAGTTACCTTTTTGGAGTCATAATGTTTTGAAAAAATAAAAATTGTTACTTAATTATTTTATTTATGGCCAAAATCTAATTTCCACCAGTGGCCCACACCGGAAAATTTCAGACTATTTCTAGGTGAAACCTAATTCTTTGAGTTCAATGGAGCCTTCTAATTTTGGATTAGTTCATGTATTTAAATGATAGAAAACCCCTCTTGCAAAATTATTTTATGAACCTTTAAAAATAGGTCAAAAATACGTTTTGGCCACTTCAGGCCTTGGAATTATGTGTCGTCTCAGAGGCTCATCTTGAAATAATGTCTTTTAATTTAAAAGAAATACATTCATCTAATTCTGGGGTATTACATTACTCCCCCCATTATGGATTTACATCTTCATAAGCCAAAACAACAAATAATCCAATAAATGGGAGTATTGAGCTTGAATATGAGCCTCCTGCTCCCACATACTCTCCTGGAGATTCCCATGCCGCCAATGAACACACACCATAGGTATTGACCATCCATGAAGGATCATCTCACGTCGATACTCTATCTCTATCAGGTACTCCACAAATTTCGCCCCACCGTCAATCCCCATCTTGTTGTGGTCGATGACGTGAGAAGGTTCATGCACGAGTCTCCTCAATTAGGATACGTGGAAGACATCATGCACATTCTCTAACTACGACGGTAGCGCTAATTATTATGACACCTGGACCACTATACATAATATGAGGAAATGTTTGATGAACCTCAGAGATAACATGATTCCCATGCCATATCTATTCATCCCTCATCGAGGAGAGACTCATAGGAATATGTGGTCCCCCTCCTCGAACTCCAAGGGTCTCTGTCGCCAATCATCATATGACTTATGTCAACTCTGTGCTATCTTCATCTGCTCTCAGATGACTTGTACCATCTTTGTGGTATCCTGTACCATATATGGACCCATAAGTGCTAAATCCCCTTGGTTTATCCATCATAATGGTGACCTGCATAGTCATCCGTATAGTGCATGTAACTGTGCCATACGAATAGTGGAGTGGTTGTAGTTGTTGTATAAAAACTCCACTAGTGGTAGGTGGTCCCCATAGATATGACCAAAATCAAGGAGACAAGTAGAAAGCATTCTTACATTGTCTTTATGGTCCGCTCTATCTGACCATCAGTCTGTGGGTGAATGGCTGTGCTCAAGCAATGATGAGTCCCAAAAATCTTCTTTCAATCCCTTCCACCATATTAATGTAAAGTGTGCATCACGATCTGATACTATCATATATGGGACTCTAGGGAGTCAAACTATCTCTTGTATGTTGTGGTATCTTGATATCTCTAATGAACACTACTCTTGAATGGGTATAAATTGGACCGACATGGTGATTCGGTCTACGATCTTCCAAATTGTATCAGGATCTTGGACATACCTAGAAAACTCGTTCAGAAGTCCATCTATATTGCATCCCACATCCACTATGGTACCTTGAATATTTGTGTCCGGCCTATTGAAACATGGTTCTCAGCCTTCACTTGCTGATAGTTGAGGCATCTTGAGACAAACTATGTGACTGCCTTCATTATCCCCAACAACCAGTACTAACATCGGAGGTCTTGGTACATCTTCTCCACACCTGGTTTTACTACTAAAAAATATGCATGGAACTCCCTCTATAGCTCTTCCCGTAACAATGTGGGTACTACGGTGCATCCTCTGAAAAGGATGACATGCTCCCCACATTTTGAATATCTAATAATAGAATTCCTTGGAGACATATGGGAACATGTAGTCTCACAACTGGGATCTTCATGTCACACCTCCTTGAATCACTATAAGAGTAGTGGGGAAACCACCATTGACTATATATAATATAGATCATCTCTATACACAAAGCATATATGAAGCGAGACCAATTTCTCTGAGGCCTCGTTCAGTAGATGTGAACCCAATATCCTACTAAGAGTATATGCCACTACATTCCCCTTCCCAAGAGTATAGACTATCTCGAAGTCATAGTAATATAGAATTACTATCCAACATCGTTTTCTCAGATTCATATCCTTCTATGAAAATATATACACAATACTCTTCTGGTTAGAGTAGATGATTAATCGTTTTCCCATAAGGTAGTGTCACCACATATTCAGTTTGAAGACTACGGTGCCAACTCAAGGTCATGAGTTGCATTGTTATCCTCATGAAGTATCAATTATCTTGATCCATAATTAATCACTTCATTACCCTTAATTAGGACACAACCAATCTCATATCCCTATGCTTTACAGTACACCACGTAGTCCATTCCCTCCTCTTGTAACCTCAAGATTTGAGCACTCGTCAAGCTTTGCCTCAACTGCTAAAAGCTCTGTTGGCATCCTTATATCCACACAAGGGTTTTCCCTTCTTCATCAATGTTATCATGGGTTCTTCCAATCTGGAGAAGTCAAGTATAAACCATTGATAATACCTTGCCAACCCATGGAATGTCTTCACCTCGTTAATGCTCTTGTGTGGCTCCCATGCATAAACCGCCTCTATCTTCATTGGATCCACCACAACTCCTGCCTCTGAGATGAGATTTCCTAGAAATTGTAACTTTTTTATCCATAACTCACACTTTGAGAGATTAACACAAAGCCGGTGCTCTCATAGTATGTCCACATCCATCCTCAGGTGTATCGCATGCTCCTCCTCTGATGCTGAATACACCATGATGTCACAAATGAAGACCACAACAAACCGGTCTATGTATTGTTGGAATATCAAATTAATGAGTACCATCAACACAACTGAGTCATTATTTACACCAAATTGTATAACTAAGTACTCGTAGTGGCTACAAGGACATCTCAAAGCCATCTTAAAGATGTCCTCATCTTATACTCGAAGCTGGTGATAGCCCGATCTGACGTTTATCTTTGAGAACTATCTCGTTCCCTTCAAATGATCGAAGAGGTCATCAAACCTTAGGAGAGGATATTTTTTCTCCACAGTCAACATGATCTAGTGTCAGATGTCCACACAAATTCTCAAGCTTATGCCTAACTTCTTAGAAAACAACAATGGGATACCCATGGGAAAGTGTTGGGCCTTACGAACCCTTTCTCTACATATGCGAAAATCTTTAGCCTCAACTCTCAGATATTTGATGGAGCCATCTGATATGTAGGTGAAGATATTGGTTTCATATCAGGGTACATATCAATGCATAAGTGTTCCCCTCAATGTGGAGGTATTATTGGAAAATCATTTGGAAATACATCCTCATACTCATCCACCACTTCAGGAAACTGTGGACTCATCTCATCCACTACACAAAGAGTCATGCAAGGTAAATGATGAGTGATCGGCTACACCCTCCAATATGAAATCCCATCCTGTGATGAACAATTTTCCTTCTAACAGATAAATTAAAAATTGTTCCCATATCTGCGAACACACTGTACAGTGCACCTAAACTAGTCGATATGAGGATGTAATGATGATAACCAGTCCATACCACAAATGACATCGTAAGGTCTAGAAACTGATACTATGAGATCCTTGCTGATTCTTTTGACTCTGAGAGTGAGATCACAATACTGAAAATAGTGTCTAATTTCTAAATCACCTCCAGTAGGATTTTATAACTGTAAGTATCGAGCCAACAGCTTGATCAGAATCATTGAGCTTCGAACACGGTTTGGGGAAAGGAAGGAGTGACAGGACCCTATGTCTATAAAAAAAGTAGAAAAGGTGTATAAGACACATATCATACACGTAATAATCTCTGTATCATCATGGACATAGGCCTCCATAACTTAAATATGGCATCGCTCCTATACACCGGCTCTTGGATCCCCTGGTACACCACCTAGGGGTGGTGGTGGTAGCACCTCAAAACTCCATCCATAAACTTCTACTCTACCAGCTCCTCTTACACATCTGTCATCCAAAAATCCTCATCACTCAAACCTCTAAAACTGGCTCAAATGCCCTTCGACTATTTGTTGATCGTATGTGCAGCGGGTCGGGCAGTAATGAGCCATGTGTCGCTTCCCACTGCATGAGTAGCATGCCTTACTCTTATGCCAACTCCTGTTGTCCTGGTGTCCTTGTACCACAGACTACATGTCCTGGGGTAGTCCTCTGGATAGTTTGGACCACATGGTCCTCTACTTCTACTATCGGCTACCCATAATGGATGAATCGACCGCCCATCTCTTGATGGTAGCTCCCACCATCGGTACCAGCTCATCGAGGATGCTCTCCACCAGTAGAGCTCTCTCCAACACCCCAGCCTACATAGGGATACTGAGGGAAGTCATCGATGCCTAATTCTCCCATCGAATTCCTCACTCAAAGGGTTGGTCCCTAAATAAAGTGTCTCACACCATATCTATAAAGAAAGAGGAGTGGTCTATGAACTTCATTGAGTACCAAACCACAATCCTTATACCCTGGTCTATGTGAAGCAACTCTTGTATGTGCACCATGTGAAAGGTTGTAGGGAAGAACTCCTCTCAGAAAAGTCACTCAAAGTCAGACCTGGTGAGAGTATATTACTCACGTGTCTGAATGGTAAAACTCCACTATCTACCTACCATGCATTGTATAAGGCCCACTGCTAGAACTTCCATCTGATCAAGTGGTGATCTCGCAAAATAGAATAATCACATCATTGCCTCTATTTTATCCTCATTGACCTGAGGATCTATATCCCCCATGAATCTGAGAGGTATCTATCACTGGAACTCGTGTATGGAACTAAGCCTACGTGCATCCTATACTGGTAGTGATGGTATTAAATACTAGACAAAATGAGGTGGTATTGCTATGACAGTTCCTGAAGGTTCCATCTTGGGAAACTATCCCTGTACTAAAGCCTCATCACCTTGTGGACCATCCTCATGGTCATGCACGGTAATCCTGGATGACTGTCTACGTGGGGGCATATTGAAAGAGATCAATATGAACCATGGTCAATAGGTTATACCTAGTGAGATGACTCTGAAAAAACAAGATCATGATAAAACACTCAAATTCACATGAAACCAGTGCTTTCATGCTCCATATCGGAAAGCAGAATTCAGGGTCTTGGTGTATAGATACGTTGGCCACCGAACCAAAACTGCACTCCCTATCCTAAAATCTGAACTCGATACCTTTAACACTATTTACCCTTGAAAATATACAGACTCTTAGTTCTTCTTGTAGAACTGAAATCCACTGATACCTCTTTTTCAGGACGCGTCCCCCAAGGCTCGTGTCATGACCACCCCAATCTGACCTTTCATAGTCATGTGGATGGAGACTAACACCAAATAAGAATTTCAAAATAATGGAAGGAATTTTCCTTCAAAACTGTACATGCACTCAAATAAAAAAAATGTGGAAAGGTAAACACTAGGAAAACCACAATAGTCACAAGAAAAATAATGTGAGTATAATACAATTAAAAATTACAAAGGGCCATAATACAGGGCCAATCCATGAAACAATGTAAAGCTTTCATGGTCCATCCACTCAAGACCAACCTGAAGGGTAGGTGGGAGGTAGTTGTTGTTAGCCATAGAAGTATGTCCCACCCATCCTATATCACTTGTACCATACGGTCCTAGGATTCCTAGTCCTTTTCCAAGGCATCAGTCATCTGCACAAAAAACGACATGTGCTGGTGAAGCCCGTACATGGGTGAGTAACACAATACTCAGTAGGGACCCCAATCCACAAAGGAATTACCACAATGAATAACCACAAATGAAAACCAAAAATGTGATAACTCACAATAGTTATAACTAACTGTATAGAAAGTAGAACTATTTGTTTAAAATATGAACACGCATACTATGGAAGGATTCAACCTTTTTCCTGCTCAACAACTAGGAATTCTGGATCACTGAGACCCACTTTTCTTTAGGGATAGTTGAATCACCTAGACCTACTCAGATCTAGATAAGCTGGATCAACTAGACCCACATGTATCTGGGATAGCTAAATAACTAAGAACCAATCTTCAATTGCACCACTTGGATCACTAAGACCCACATGTCTCTTTGGCTAGCTGGATCACTCAGAACTGCTCATCTCATGGACAACTCGATCACTTATACCCACGCCTCTCTTGGATAGATGGATCACTCAAACTGTCTCCTCTATGGGCTAGTTGGACCACTAAGACCCACTAATCTCTTGTCCAACTTGATAGTTATGTCCCTCTTGTCATAACCTATATATCACAGCCAGTCATAGGATTCCTTCTCATAGCACACTCAATTCAGGGATAATCTACTTCTAAATCCATCAGTTATATCAAAAACATCCACAGAATCTCACTTATAGTATTCTCTAAGGATTGTATCATCGAAATGGTCCCAACTCTACATACGTTGTGTCAATCCGACACCCATTATGAATGATATTGGTGTTTTATTTATAGGGGAAAGTCGTGTCTGGGCCCAGTCTGACACGGTCAAATCGACCTGAGCAACCTGTCCCGGGGGCTCCCACATGACCTGAACTAGTTCTGCGGACCCAAACGGACCTGGTTGGGTCTATGCCGGCCTGATACGGCCGTGCTACTCATCAAAGAGCATTTGGCCTTGCTGGACCTAGACTGGTTTGGCTGATGGTCCAGCCCGCCAGGTCACCCATCGCCCCATTTCTATACAAACGAAACCGCAGAGGCGGTCTAGTTCGTTCCTCCGGCCCTGCCCGCTTGGTGAGATAATTCTTCCCCTACCTGGAAACCTGATGGGAATCTAGCTCATGCTGCACGCGGCTGGCTGAGGCCAGTCACCTCCCCTCTGCATGCTGTCCCGTAGGGACCACGTCCCAGATACATGCTACGGGAAACAAAAGGTGGGTTTCCCCCCTAAGGCACCACCCAAGCGTCAATTTCCCTCTATAGTAGTTCTCTCACATGGACTGCCTCTGTCGCGGGTCCTACCCACCACTACGGTCTGTGGACCCAGCATTGTGGACCATGGCTCTATGCCACATGCACCTCTGACACGGCTGAGTGGGTGCGTCCCCTACCGCCAACAGCTAACCTCAGTGTCAGTGGCTCTTGTAGCCACTGCGGCATGCAGCTAGTGTGCCTCTGGCTTGCCACAGTGGCTGGGGTTCTATGGCTGAGTTCCACCACAACAGCAGGGTGCCTCAGTCACTCGCCAATATGAAGTCTGGACTGGTCGCAACCTTTCCACCTGGTGCCTCAACGGCCATTACTCTGTAATCTTTTACACCACAAAGAATGAAAAAAGGTGGAGAGATATATGGATGCAATAAAAAAATAACACCCAAATTAAAAAAAAAACCCCATCATTTGATCATCTCAAACTGAGATTGTTTCAGTTTGCGGAATCACGAAGTATAGAGTTATCACTCATTGTGATTTAATCATGGTATCAACCAACAAAATTTTGTCCAATCTCCACAAATATTAGACATCTGGAGATGATCCTTTTAGGAGTTTATCCACATAATTTGTTTAGTGGAGATAACATAAGAAGAACAAATCACTAAGAATTTAAACCCTTACCTAGTTGGAGTTCAATCACATAAAGAATATGTAGCTAAATGTGATCCATCCATCGATGAATAGATCTCTGAAAGAGTAGGGGGTGCTCATAGTCTTTGGCGATCATTCTTCCTCATTTGGTACTAGTGATCCTCTAGATATTCAAAGTGATTATCCCATTGTAACAATGATCCAATCCCAATTAAAACATTAAAGGAGGAATCACTTTTCTGTTACCATTGAGTTGAAGTGTTGTTACACTATTTCATTTATGAAATTGCACTATGATTTCACTATTTTACAACTCCATTTAACTTTCAAAATTTCAAAATGTAAAAAAAATTATCAAGTTTATTATATGTTAATTTTTGTAAAATTTTAAAAAATTATCATTCACCCTCGACTCGCACTAGTTGAGGTTAAGCTCTACCCAAAGGAAACACACCCTCACGAGCCCAACAAGACTCTCAAATTTCAAATATGAGTTACTTGTTATGAGTTAAGGATTTTAAAATAAAATAATTGTTTCTTAATTAGTTTATTTATGACCAAAAACTACTTTCCACTACTGGCCTATGCTGGCCAATGTTAGCCCCTTTCAAGGTGAAACTCGACGCTCAGAGTTCAACGACGTCCAACGATTTTTGTTCTAGGCTCCATTTTAAAAGATAAAATAACCCACTCACATGTTTATTTAATGAACCATTAAATATAGTTCAAAAATACATTGTAGCCTCTCAGAGTCTCAGAATTACATGTCGTCTCAGAGACTTGCCGAAAAATAATTCCATTTAATTTAAAAAAACATAAAATTATGGGGTATTGCAATATTCACATTCTATTGAATTTTCTAAATGATATTGAATGTTTTGAGAAGTTTACATTATTCCGAGACCTTTTGGGGTTCTATACATAACTTATTTTCTTGATTTCTCACTAGATGAAAACATTATCTTAGGTTGGGATATATTTTTGAGAGTATTTTCCCCATCATGATGACCACAAGGAACATGTTCATCAATAAGTGCATCATTATAGACATGAAAGGTGCTAATTAAAACATGCATGGGTAACATAATATTCCATTATTATTCTTGATCTAGGCATTTGGTTCATGGGGTGTTGTCAATGTGAAGATGGACTTATTCATGAGAAACACAACAACAAAAGATCATTCATAATATTCATGTATGGTTTCCCACATTTTCTTTTGTGTGATGTGAGAACATAACTATCTAATGCATGGTAAACTAATCATTCTATTAGTTAAGATAATCACATTAGGTTCACCATTTTGATTCTTCAGAAAGATAAAAAGGGAACCTGTAATATATGAATAAAATGTTCTAACCAGAATATGGAAGTCTATCCTTTTTATCATGTGAATGAGATTCTGCAATTAAATGAGTTCATGTGGGGTTCACCATTTTTGATTCATCTAAAAAGATACAGTTGTGGGGAGATTGGGTTTAGCCCAGTGGTTTATTTTAGGGGATTAAATATATTTCATAACCATTCATGTCGGGTTCAACATTATTTTTCTTAACTCAAACTCCCAATATTTCCCACATACATAACCTGGTACATACCGTCATTCCCAAGGTAGGTGGATAGTTAGGGGTTTAGAACCAATGGAACCTAAGAAATCATGTTGGTTAGAGAATGGGAGGTCTGGCTCATCACACCCTTTTTGGGAAATTTTTTCCTACACATACACTCTATTATAGTTTTAATCCTAATCCTTAAATAGGACCAGTTAGCCTAAAAATATTTATGATACGTTAAATCCTTTTATATACAAGGGGGATCTTCTTAGTGAATACATATCTATGTAACTGAGGTTCTTAATCCATTTACCATAAATATGTAGCTACTTATATGTTAAATCCATATAAATAGGTACTCTAGTGTTTGTTTTCATCTAAGGAGGAAGTTAATATTTCAAGGATGGGATTGATCTATTATGTGGCATCCTAAGTATCTTAGTTTATAAAAGGAATCAAAACCCATATAGTTTGTTAAAATTGTGCATTTTCATTTCATATTTAATGTATATAAATGGTGGAATATAGGAACCCAATATTGATCTCAAATATTAGGGGGGTGTCCAATGTATCCCGATTAATCTTGGAGTAATAGTTTTCCTTGTTCAATCGGGCCATTGGGACATTCCTTGAGGTCAATACCCTTTTCTGGGATAATTATATCATACTATGGATTGGGGATTAGACACTGAGGTATTCTTTTTATGGTTCACATATGATATTATTCTACTGATTGGGTATTACACACAGACATTTCTCAGGCTGTTGAATATTCATAAGGTAATGATATGATCTTTGTAACCCACTAGTCCCATGTGAGACTTGTTCAGTGTGGGAAAAAAGGGATAGAATTTAATTAGTTTCACTGCATAAGGATGCAAATAATATGAGTTCGAAAAATCTTTAGATGTTTAACATGGATCCAAAGACCTCAAGATCCATATTTTGTATCGTAGTTATTTAACGAATCAGATTTGTTGTAGTTCAACTACTTTTGATTCCACTAATGGATAAAGAAGAACATCCAAACCCATGGATGTGACAGGATCCTGATGTTTTAAATGTTAGATACATGGAGGTTTTACATTGAAAGAGATGTCCATTAGAGATAGATCATCAAAAATACATCCTACATATACTGATTATGTAAGGAATCAAAGACTTAATAGTTTAGTTGGTCTCTCAGTCCACTAAAGGATGATGAATAATGATCAACCCATGGGATTAATGGGGCCCTGATGGTTTAAATGATTCAGACATAGTGTGTCTCACATAGAAACATGTGACTATTAGAGATCGGGACTCAGAGAGGCATCCTATGTATCTTGAAATGGTAGGAAAGTGATTCATTGTAATTTATTTTTATCTGGGATTACAAACCATGCTTTCCCTAAAATGACAACTTGAAATGGTTTTCATGTCATTGTATGTTGTCTTGACAAGTCATGATTTTCTGCTTGACATGTTTGAGGATGTTTGGATAAGTCCACGTTGAATAGAAAACATGTCTAAATATAATAGCATGATTCAATTTACATGTACATAGGGGATTGTATAACCATAATGACATGTATAGAGTTAATTTCACGATGAAGGAGGACATGTTCGGAGGGTGGCGCTAGACCTGGATAACTTGTCTAGTTGACATCACATGATTTAAGTGGAAATTCATAAAGGATTCCACATAACTTTAGATGAAGTTTCCAAGGGACATCGCATGACCCAGGTTGACATGCATTGGTGTCAGCAGAATCCCTAGCTAACTTGTTCTATTATCATCTTGAGACCTATCTAACATAGACAGATGTTTCTTCTTAACATGAGAGACATGACTAGAGGAAATTTCAATATACTATGGAGAACTCATAGGGATTTTATATACATAGGTGGAATACATAGAGGGTATTGGATGACATCCATATGTTCCATATATTTATTTAGTGTTACGTTGTTTTAGTTTCATGTTTTTTAGTAGATATGAAAGACTTCCTTCACAGAACTCGGATTTCATGCATGAAATTATTCACATGATTTAAAGAGATAATACAATGTTCCTACACATGCCTCATGATAACATAGGTTTTTTCCCATATTTTACCTGGTAGAAAACCTTTGCAATCACAAGATTTCACACTCCATGAAATCAACTATGTAGGTGTTTGGTCAGGGATGCCTAGATGCAATGATGCATAGTTCCAATGATTTATTTTTTTGTGATGTGATGGATGGAGTTATCTACCTTTCCACCTTTGTTAGACACCTCCTTTTTTGATTCATATCTCATAGGTTCAGACTGTATTTTTAAAACGTATATGGTGTTACATTCTCCATATGATCTATCCATGGGTTATTCTGGTGGAGTCACATGTTTTTCATAGACAACAAGACAATACTGTCAAAGCACAATTTATTATATTTTTTCCAATAAATGGTTGTGTGAAAAATAATGTGAAATTTACAAGGGTAATTCACATGGTTAACACTATGAAACATTATGATAACCATATGCCTGTAGAAATTCTTTTGTGGGACCCAAGATTCTTGTTTAGCGTTCCCCCGGATATAGATTGATCATTTCTAGGGCCATTAATTAGATAAAGACATCTTTTAAAGATGGTTTCCATGAAATTTATTTGACATTTCAAGAAGGATTTTGCATGGTCAATAGTGATTGCCTAGGTTTTGTAACCCTGTTCACAAAAAATCATCACATATTCCCTAGTAAATAAGAACTCACCATTTCTATTTTAATTTCCTAGTTTATTTTATAAGGGTTGGGGATCTCACAAGTTTCTATGAGTGTTATGGAAGATAATTGTTCCCTTCATTAGTGATGCATCTCGTGACCAACAAAGAGAATTATGTTGATAAATGAGCATTTTCATGGAAAAATTCTTTGATTGTCTATGTTGCTGAAGGATTGCATTGGGATTTTTCATGTTATGTTGGGAATATATACAGTTCATCCACAATGTCTTGTGAACCACATGGGATGTCTCATGAATATTTATGATTGTAATAGGCTCCCTCTATTTTCATATTTCACCTAATTTTAACCCAATTTTTTGATGGATGTTTAGGATCTAATTGACTAACAAGTCACGTGATCTAAAAGGGATCATCATGTAGAATCTATGAGATCAGTGAGTGTCTTGGATGCCTTTTCAATAACAAAGTGGTTTTTTATAAGGGATCGGTGAGATCTCCCTTGGGTCATGTATTTTGAAAGACCATTTTAATTACCCTAATATGGTCATAATATCATGTTTGTTTCGGAAATATACACAATAAAATTTTTTTGGACACCCACCGTTTATTATTTTTGTGAAAAAAATATAATACAAATAGTTCAGGTATTTATTCTCTAATGGATTTACCGATTCTCATTTAACAGGCGTCAACAATTAATTAATTCAAATTGAAACATAAAATACAAAGAATTGTTTTTTAATATTAATATTTCATATCAAAGGTGGTGTATTTATTTCATATAAAATTAATTAGGTTTATAACATTAAAATATGAATAAATGAAGGTAAATAGAGGCCATATCCATTTCCTTGTGATTAATGTTGGTTGAATGTGATTTAACCTCACATATAGTGGTTGGAAACATGTTTTTAAATTATTACAGAACCATTTTACTATTTTTTTAATATCATTTATGATCTTATCACCCATTTTTAATAATATTTCACTATTTTTATTGTTTTTAGTGTTAATTGCCTTGTTTTCTCCTGCGTGTTTTCCCTTGAAAGATCTGAATCTTGTGAAAATTATACAGGTATATCATCCCAAGAATAATTATATAGATATATTCTTCATATTTATATATCAAATATACTTTTAAGAACAAAAATTAATTTTATTTTTGAGAAATTCAGTATTTTATGATCATGGAGTGGGTAGGTCATATATACACATGGGTAACATTTTCATTTTCCAATGATCATTATTGAAAATAGCTGTCTAATATTTTATCATTATATAATGATCATAATATCATAAATACTAGATTATTTTATTAGATATACTCATATATATATATATTATCCATGTGGTTTGGTTTTGAAAAGAGGGTCACATCGCTTCATGGAGGTGGTAGTCCACACATACATGAATGATATTAGCATTATTATGTGAGTGAAAAGGTAAAAAATAAAATGATGTATTATCTGTTTTAATTATAAATATATAATTAATAGCATAATTATTTCATGTATATAAAATATTATCATTAAAATTATCCTTATTAACTTCTATGTAAAGCTTTAGTGAAAAATGAATGACATTGTTTCATGAGGATGTAGTACGTAGTACACAGGATTGGTGTTATCATATCCCCAAAAAAATAAAAACTAAAAAAGGTATTTATGATATAATTAAAACAGAAGTACAGTTAAGATATAAATATATTATACAAATTGAAAATAAAATTTATACCCAACAATATTCCCTATCATAGGACTTTGTAATTGAAAAATTAATGACATCGATTCGCAAGGAAGAATTCCACCATACGGACAAATAATGATTTTGAAAACTATTTGATGGATGTGGGGATGGTGGTAGGTCATTCCCTCAATATATTTTTTTATATATATGGAATATAATTAGTTCATTATATCATAAAAAATAAAAAAAATTAATAAATTGGAGAAATAAATAAAATAAAAACACTCATCAAAGAACGTTACACCTTCTTCAGCATCCCCCCTTATGTTTGTATATAAATACTTTCTAGGCTGGATTTATTTCCAAAATAAGGATTATAAAATTATATTAGGAAACCTAGGATTTTTTTTATAGTTAATAGAAGAAAAATAATAGTTTTATAGTGTGATGTTGATGGGATATGAGGTGGCTATTTATAAGTGAGGTGAATGGGACAGTTGTAATTTTTTGGAAATAAAAATGTGTTTGCATGTTTTTAACATTATGGAAGGGTGAAAATTTTATTATTAGTGATTAATTAACATTATAAAAAAAATTAATTCGATATAGTGGGTATTTTAATTCTTTTTTGTCATTTTAACCATTATCATCTTTGTGTAACCACAAGAAAACACATTTTTACCTTAATTGTGATAAATAATTTTCACTATTTTTAAATTTAATAATGGTAAAAAAAGTTATTTATTTTGTTACATAATTTAAAATATTTTGATTTAAAATATTGAAACCATTTATTAAAATTCAATCGATTTAAATGAAAAATTAAAATTTATAATTGATCCTATAGATGTGACAAGAAAGCTGGTTTTCAAAGAGGAAATTTTTAAAATTTTACAATGTTTTTATATAAAAATAAAATATTAAAATGATTATAATTACATAGATTATATTAATAGATATATCATTTAACAAATTTTACATTATAAAAAATTTAATATATATCTTTACTTTATAAATAATTTTAATGAAAATCTGGTGTTCAATTAAAATTCAGTATGTTTTATTATTCCTAAAAAAATAGAACTTTTCATAAAAATAAAAATAATTCACACAATTATAATTATGATATTATCATTTAAAAAATTAATTACAATTTTCCAATTATATTTTCTAAAACATGTACTAATTGACTTTAAATTATGTGTGTAAAGCATGACTAAACTATCATTTAGAAAAAAAATACATTTCTTAAAAAAATATTCAGTGTATTTTAATTGATATATTTTTTATAATCAACAGATAACCATAAATTTCATAATTATTTTAGTTATATTCATACCCACAAATATTATAGTTTGGTTAAATCAATATTACGGTTTATTTAAACTTGGATTTTAATATTTCATAACCAATCGAATATATAAAATTTAAAGAAATAAATTTCATTGGTCATTTAAGCTTATTGTTATGTGTCACATATTCTATTATTTTTATTCTTTTGTTAAAATATATGGGTGTTAAATTTATTGAACAATAAATAAACGTTATACTAAAAATATTAACATGATCTTAGAAATTATGGGTTTGATATTTGTAAATACCATTGTTCAAAAAACAACATCGTAAAAGGGATAACTGAATATCCTCTTAATAAGAGAGAAACGGAAGAACAATAATATTATAGAATAAAAAATAACTAGGTTTTTAAACAATATAACATTTTTCTAATGTGGAGATATGTTCATGAATGAAATCAAAAATAATTATATAAAATGATAATGTTCATTGATCATGAAAATGTGAATGAAAAATTGATAGTCAAGCACATAAAAACCATAAATTTGTGATTCTTTTAGAAGACTCATTAAATCATTAGATATAAAGGTAACACGATAAAAGTTTCTTTTGAATATAATTTTCTTCATGATAATAAAGAGTTTATTAACCATATTTTCTATAGAAATAAGGAAAAATATTTACTTGATATCATTAGATTTCATAAGAAAAAATATAATCTTTTGGTTGTGCTTTGATGAATTTTCAATTCACCGCTTACTCTAAGAAATGAATATGGAAAAATTAAAAATTTATTCCCAATGAAATATAATTCACTTTTAAAGAATTATAATATCCAAAAATGAATGATAAGTCATTCATTTTATTCCATCATATTTCTTAATTAATTTTTTTAGCATAATTTATCTTGTATGCACAAAAATTCAAATAGTGAAGTAATAAAATAATCTCTAAAACCACATCCATAGTTTCTCTTAATCCATTTCATAAATGGTTATCCTTTTGAACTATCCAAATTATTATGATCCAAAACAATATAAATAATTCAACTAGTTTTCAAAAATTATGTTATCAGTAATCCCACCAAAAACATGATGTATCTTGTAATCGTCACATTCCAAACATGTGAATACCTTATTCATGTATTCTTTTAAAAAATGTTAATAACCTGAATTTACATAAAAATTTATCAAAAAAAATGTTTTGTTTCTTATTAGTAAAATAAAACCATAGTTACTGTATATATTCCTAAAATCCAAAAACACAATTAACTCCATCAATGATATGATAAAAAACTTTTTCACCTAATAATTAATCAGTTATATGGTAGATGGTTCTATACAATTTTTTGTATCCATATAAATAATCTCTTTATCTCAAAATCATTATTTCAACTTTTGGAACATATTAAGGGTTATATTTTTTATAACTTTTTGTTTTTTAAGAAGTTCAACATACTACTGAATCAATTTTTCATGGCTATTGATATTGTCCAATGTACACTTTCAAATCCAAAATGAAAAGGTATTATAGTATAATCCTTATACATTTCATAATTCTCACAATGTGGATATCATTGATGAAATACTCAAATGACATAATTCATGAATCCAATAAAATTATATTAAACATTCTTGTTCATATGTGGAAATAACATAATCATGACCATGATCTTTTAACAACATTTGAGGTATATTCCTACGATACATGGGAAATTTGTTTTTATAGATACCCATCACCTAACAGTTGAAACATTAAGTATTATAAAAATAATAATTTCCCTTTCAGTCTTCAATATTGTTTAAATTATCTCTAAACATGTAGAGAACTTCCATTCCCTTTTATGAAAGTACCATAGTTTCTCTTTCCACATTTGTCACATCTGGGAAAATCCTCCTTTCCCTTCTTCTGTTTATATTTATTTTTCTCTATAGTTCTCTTCATATATTTCATTATTTCAAATACATAATACTAATACAGTTCCTTCTCTACCTTTTTAATACATGATACTATGTTCCCATATGATGATAATGTTTTGGATCCAAGTTCCCTTCCAAATAGTAGATTATACATATCAAAGAGATGATTATTCTTACTCATTGAATAATATGAATGGTTATGGATACCATTACTTCTATTAGGAACCATTTCTAAATGATGAAATATAGTATATTAGATCACACCATTATGGATAATATTATGTAATCACAAAATTAGTGAAAATGTTAACATAAATTAAAAAAATTAATCATAGTTAATCTCATAATAATAAACATGGTTTCTTTTGAAAAGGTATCAAATCCTGAAAATATATTCTATTAGTTCTTAATAGTCTGTACAGAGATGTGAATTAACCCAAGAATATCTGATGGGGGTGTCTAGTGAGGTATACAGTAAGACCTATTTCCGTTCACCAAGTAAAGATAATTTCAAACCAAATGAATGCTTTTCAGAGATATTACCACAAGGAAAATTGGTTTTATATCCACATCCACTTGTAGTATCCATACAATGATATATATTTGATGAAAAACCACATAGTCTATTATTTACTAAAACATTAGGATGTTCTACTATAGTCATCATTAATTTATATCAAATTTTTATCTTCCAAAATAATTTTTTCCCTTAATCAAGTTCCCAAGGTTTCTACTATTCAGTCTATGATACCAACTATAGAGACCCTAACCCCAGTATCTCAGATCCTATGTCTTCTTTATTGAATATTTATAAGATTTAAGGAATCAAATCCTGGTAAAATGAATAATTTTTTAATCTTGATAAAAAAGTAAAATACTTGAAATTCACATTATATTTTAAAACATAAAAAAATATTTGGGAATGTCATTATTCCACTTAATGTATCCCCACATATAAATAAAAAAACTTCCTCATATCCTTTAAAGAATTAAATGTAAGAAAGGGGTGATCTAAAATACTCATTAAGGGTTCAAGTACATAATTAAATATGAATAAAAATTTTATAATCTATATATATTGTTAAATAACTAAAAAACATGCCATTTAATCAATAATAAGAGAATAATATGGTAGGAATAAAGGATGATCAAATAGTCCTATGAAAACAATCATATAAACATAAAACTAAATAATGGATACTATAAAAAATCGAATAATCACATGGTATATCAATATATGAATCTATAATGTTGGAAGGCATAATGTGGTACATCTAAAAATACTATTCCGGACTTATTCCAAGACATCTAATACCAATCTGTACTTGTTCAAAGACATCAATAAAAATGGGTAAGGACTAAAAAGAACCCAATCCTATTTCTATCATGATACCTATCAATTCCTAAAGAAGATATAATCAGACCCACTATTCAGTTAATGATTATAATACATTCCTCCTTTAAAATGGATGAAACATATTAAACATACACATTCATATTTAATATAGTATACAAAATGTAAATAATTTTCCCGATATATAAAAATAATCCCAAACCATACTGAGTGAAGTGAATGATATCAACCAAAAATAGCCGACGAAGTGTATATGTAAAATAATTGGTTGTTTTAATTGATTAATAAAAATACCATAAAAATACAGTACTATAAATCTTGCATTTAATAGCACTATAAATATACATTATCAGTGCTAGAAAATCCTCACTGTATGAGGGATGTTAAAATACTTGGTATTTTATCAGGGATGAAAAACAATTGATAAAGGGGAAATTTATTAGTGCTAAACAATGAGATGATAAAAAGAATCATTATCAGGGCTTTTAAAAGCACTGGTAAAGGAAAAATTTATCATATCTTTAATATTGCGCCACTAAATGAACCATTTATTAGCACTTATAAAATCAATGATAATGTGTATTTTTTCAGTTCTTATAAACTTTTTACTAAACTAGTCCTTTAACCACACTTATTAAAGTCTTGATAAAAGAAATTTTATAATCGCTTTTAAAAGTGCTAATAAAGGGCAATACTGTAGTGTACTACAATAACACTCTATAGCACCACTACAATGTTTTGTAACAACACACAACACTAGAAACACCCAAAATATCAATATATATTAGTACCAGTACTAGATTTAAATGAAATTAATTTTACAACCAAGAAAAAATATAAAACATGATATTATAGACAATTCATAAATTGGTTTATACAATTACATATGTACAAATTATTACATACATTCAAAAAATGATTGTTATTTTATCTATTAATCATAATCCAACCCATGAAATTTTTCAAAAAACCACCCTTGATTGAGAAAAATAAAAAACCATTATATGAAAAACAATTCATAAGTTTGAAACAATATAATGAAATAATTTAACTGGAAGTGTTAATTTGGCTAAAATTGATGTCTATTCTAAATAAAAAGATGTACTTTGAGTCATAATGGTTAAACCGTGAAACACCTTGAGGTGTGGATAATTCCAACATATCTCAAATGACTTTTGGATCATTTTAACAATGTATCAATACAACTTGAATGTATTTTCTCATTATTGAGAATATTATTAATTTTTTTATTAGTAAAATGTCAATTTAATTTGGAAACACGCACTTTTGACACATTATGATAAAATAGTATATCAATTTTACATGAAATTTATTCCTACACATCAAAATTTATTTATAAATTTTTACTTAACTTATCAAGAAAATCCTAGTGTGTTTGATTTATTTTTACTAAGTGATAATTTTTGAACTAAAATATTGATTTTAAACATTTAATTGACACATTGAGTCATACTAGGGACATCGTGTACCATATTGAAGTTTTTCTTATTAATAAATATCAAAAATGACTTATGGATCATTTTTATAATGTAACAAACTAATTTCAATGTGTGTTTTTTTGAGTAGGATAGTTGTCCATTTTACTAAAATAGATGTCATTTTTAAATAAAAAGACACAATTTGAGTCATACCGGTCACACTGTAAATAGGATATTCAATAATATCCCAAAATTCATATGTATCATTTTAATAATGTTTAAAAACAATATTAATGTGTTTTCATTATTTTGCATACATGACTTGTCTTTCTTACTAAAATGTCATTTGAAAATTGAACCACACAGTTTGACTCATATCGATCACATTATGTATTAGATTGAGGTGTAATGGATTCATATACATAAAAACCACTTATGGATCATTTTTAAAATTATTTAAACAATTTTAATGCATTTAATATATTTTGAGTAGTTCAGATGGCCTTTTTTCAAAAAAAATTATTGGCACTTTTAAATAAAAATGGCACACTTTGAGTCATACCAGTCACATTGTGTGTCGGATTTAGGTGTGAGTGAATCCTATACATATCAAATTCATGTGTATCATTGTAATAAATGTCAATTAATCACATATATGAGCATCATACATTTCAAAACATTTATCTCACATCAATTTATGATCTTTGATCAATGGAGCCAAATAGGCATCAATAACATTACTTGGTAGCATTGATCAAAATATAAATATAGGCAACATAATTTATTTTCAATTCATGCATAATTATGAAGGCAAGTTATAATATACCAAAATGAAGGTCCATGTACTATGAGTACTACTCTATACACCAAATATATTTCTCCCATATGTAGATAACGTAAAATAAATGTTTATTGACCAATATCTAAATTCAAAAAACATGTAATTATTTTTCATCAACTGAGGAGAATCTGCTAGATGAAATAGGAACACATATTTAATTCTCATATCTGCATGACATATTAATTGTCTCATGGTTTCATGAAATTAATATAGTATTTTAAATAATGTAATTACAAGAAAGTAAAATATAGATTTTGAAGGACTTGATTCATTTTTCAGGTGTCGATTTGTGCCACCCTTAGGGTATTTTAATAGTGATTCGTGGTCCTTGTGAAACAATATGAAATGATTTGGACAAGAATATATATATTTTATAGATCATTCCTATAGAACATAACATTCTTTTTATTTCATATGTTTGTCATGGTATTCCATATTCTTCTAGTAGCACATCTTTAAGAAGATTAGATAGTTATTTACAGGTGGTGTCACTTCTTCCACTTCCAGTATTCAAATTATATAACTACAATACAACTAACAATGTTGTGTATTTAGTAAAAATGGTATAAAATAGTTCCATGGAACATCTATTTAACTCCGGAGACAATATTTTATAACCGTAGAGACCATCTTTAATTAATATATTTATTTCATCCATACGATCTCCACAATCTTTTTCAAATGTATTAATATCAAAAGATTAATAAACCATAGTATCAACCCAATCAATGTCCACATTAAGTTTTTTTTAGTGTGTTTTCCAACATTTACATATTTTATATATTCCATGACAAATAAAATGTTCTTCAAACTCATCCATACATTTTTTTTGTGAATAACAACAACGTAAACCCAAGAAAAGGATTTTAGAACGTTCGTATGAATTCTCTATTGGCTAACTTGTTGAAATCTTTAAATCCATCTTCATATATATTTCTCAAATGATTAGTGTTCGTACATATTCAGTTTTTATCCATAAAATTGGGTTCATAAAATATTATTTTTATAAAATATATAAATAAATACACATAAGATATTCATTATCAAAATTGAATTCTATAGACAATTCTAATAATGTAAAATAAATAATTGGTAGTTTCGAAGAATATCCATACGTTGATGGTAATGGGAAATTGAATTTAGGAAAATATTTACTAAACATAATATCTTTTCTAAATATCATAATCAAATGAAAATATAATATATAAATTAAGGTTTAATAAAAACTCAAACATAATAAAAAACTATAATAAAATATCATTCGATCAACTACATCAGTGGTTTCATGAATCATGGAATAACGCTAATGATAAAAGAGATAGAACTATCAGTATTTTGTATCAATTTGGTACCTTTGAAATGAATTGAATATATCATGGTTCGAAGGGATTAATAGTTCAATGAAGGCCATGATTTTCAAAACTATAAGTTTGTTTCAAAATACGGTGTAGTCTCTCAAGTATTGGGATAATACTCTCTCTTTTTCATTCTCATATAGGCTATGAAAATGGAAATTAAGAACTTTTCTACTAGAATTAATAAATTAAAATATATTACTAATCCATCAAATAGTGTTATATAAATCACATCCTCAAAAGATCAGGATGTTTCGTCATTTATTCATGTAACCCCACATATTCTATTATATATATCGTGTAATTGATGCTATTTTTCATTCAGCTATAATTTCAATGGAGAACTATTCCTCTATATTTGGGGGAGGTCTAGGAAACTCTTCAAGAATAAATTAACACATTATAATATAATGTTAACATTTACAATATTTTTTTATTAATATTATTATACATTTCGCCAATAATTTCCATAAATAAGTCTATAGGAAGTTCTTCTATATAGAGTTTAGATCGGGATATCACCCCTTGAAAAAATTATAAGTTGTCCATTCAGACTACATAAATATAATTAATTTTTTATTTGATATTAAAATTATAATTGAGAGACATTTTATCCCTACTACAGTTTCTAATTAAACCATGGTAATTACTATTAGTTTTTATGAGATTATACTCATTAATGTTGATTCTATAGTATCTATACACATTTGATGTTTGGAAAATTTATTTGGGAGACATAAATAACAGCTCAACTTCTAGCTATTCAAAGTTTTATTCTCTAATATTTTAAAAATTAGGGAAACATTTTAATACATAGAACATTATTCAAAGAAAAAACTTGGTTTCGTTGGGAGAATAATTAGTGTACATTCCACCACATCATTTAGAGCCTTTACTCCAACCTTCATGATTATAAAAGAACAAACATTATCTCATAGATTGTATTGATATTTATAAAGGTTCATATCCATTATTTTAGATATGGATAATTATTAACAATGCCTGAATTATTTCCACAATTGAAGCATTGAACATCTAGTTGTACATGCACCATTTTCTCTTTATGGTTTTCATTATCATATCAAGGTTTCACCTCACTATGACACATTATATAAATATTCCCATCTCTCCCAAAATTGTAACACATTCCAATACCAATAATGAAGCTACCTAAATGATTATTCCCACAATTATTAAAAACTAGAAAATATATTTTCTTCCATTCTCTTCCATGATAAGAAACTCTTCCCTGATATAACCTCTGTTAATCTCTTCATTTCATTAGGCCTATGTGACTATTAGATACATCTAAACTCAATTTAAACCATCATAGAACTCTAAATAATATCCCTATTGATTTTATATTATTGATTTCCTTGTTTTATATGAATATGGGGTTTCATTCCACTAATTATCCAATCAGGCATACCCATATAATCCATAAAAATTCATATATGTTATACGAAATTATTTTAATGTGTATGGAATAGAATCCCATTGATTGATTTTATTTCTTCTTCACCACTTAAAATTCTTTCTCTATAATTTTAATCATTTAATGGGAAAAATATTTACTGTAAAATATTATCCTGAATTTTTACACTCTATAGAATCAATATCTCATCTTGGGTTCATGTTCTTAATCAGTTTCCACCACTGATAAGTTTCTCCTTATAAGAGGAGTTCTTCTAAGGTAACATTATATAGCTCTAAAAAATGTTGTTAATAAAATATCTTCTCTATAGATGAAATCCATTATTCATAAATTAATAGATCTGTATATCCACTAAAGGAAGGGTTTATTTGATGCCTGAAGGAATCACCTTCATGTTTCTCCCTTCAAGATCGATATGGCCACTAAATATGATTTGGGTTATTAGTTAGAAACAAATATATTTGATTCATTATCATCACGAAGTTTTTCACTCCAACCTCCATCACCTTAGGATGGTCATCACATTATCATTTTTGGTATTCATCATTTATAGAGTTCCTTTTATTCCTTATATTTTTCAAAAATAAGAGAACCCTAGTGACAAATGTGTTACATTTAGGAATCTTTTAGTTGTAATGGATGTTCAAGTCCATGAACAACACGGTTAAATAAATTATTCTTTAATCACCTATAACAATTAAAATTTTAATTTTTAATTCATATTGTTTCATAAAAGTCATGTCATTAACAAAATATACCCCAATAAGTGTTAAACCATGTGTTCAACAAGGCCCATTTTTTGTGCACAAGGAGAAACTCAATCCCAGATCAATTGAACCCTTCATAGGGTTTTTATGCCAACTTAAAATGGTGATAGATCTACATCAACATGTTGTATCTAGATATGGATTTAATTTCATGGAAACTAATTTGATAAAACTTCACAAAAATTCCAGTATATTTACATATTTTTAGACCTATACATAGGGTTCATACTAGGTTTTTCTAATCTAAAATTTTACAAATAACTAAACCTACATTCGACACAAAATTGGATATCCATCCATTTATATACGTAAAAATTTTCATACATAATAAATCATTTTAAAATATATAGGATCTTTTAAGGATTGGTGTATTGGAAATTTATATCATAATAAATTGAAATATGCATAATAATACTCTTAATTAACTTGAAAGGATTCATCAGAGGTCCATTGTAAAATAATTTTACAGCATCTCAAATTTATGGGACCGAAAGGGTTAGTCATTTCCATTGGGTATAATAAAAATAAAAAATTATTAATCATAGATCAAATCAACATAATTTATTAAAATTAATAAAAAGGAATGTTCAGTATTGATCCCATAGACATGGTGAAATTAGTCTAATTTGTTTTATAAATATAATTTTATTGGAAAGAAGGAAAAGAAAAGTTTTTTATTTTTTTTGAAAAACGTGATATAGAACTATTTTGAGATGTTTAGGGTTTCTAAATAATTTTGGAATGTATGCTCAGGTTATATAGTTTTGGGGTTTGGGTGGTAATGACTGTGGATTTATAAATAATACATTTTTATTCTGATAATGTATGTTGTGTTATATTATATTATACATGCTAAAAATATAGAGTAACTAATGAAACATTCTCTCTTTAATAAAAATTAATACATAATTAAACTATAAAACTGGTGAAAATTAAAGACATTTTATTTCGAGAAAAAATATAGAATAGAAAAGATAAAATGGTAAAAAAATGGATCACTGAAATATGATAGAATAATTTTCCCCCTACCAATACTATAGAAATCAAAAATATATATTATCTGACAAATCAAAAAATTATAATAATGAAAATATAACATTAGGTTGAATGTTATTGAATATTTAGTGAAAGAATGAAGTGGCCGTTGTAAAGGTAATATGAACATTGGTCCAATATGATCGTTGGTTAGTATCATAGTTGTTCTATTTGACCATTGGAAACTATACTTATTAGTAACATTTTAACCATTATAATTATTGTTAATAAGTTTTTTTGAAAAGGGATATTTGATGATAAAGGGAGAAATGATGACCTCAATGAGTAAATTAAATTTTGTTTGAAGCCCATTTTATGTAACGTGGGAGGGCGATCGTATCACTGGGGTAACCCCACAACCATGCCCTAGACTAGAATAAAAATGTTAATAATGAATGAAATTTCCAACAAGATATGATCAATTTAGTATATATTAAAACTCATTCAATGTTATCCAAGACACCACCTGAAACTATGATAATCACACACTTTACAATAAGTACGTATGAGGGTGTAATAAGGTGTTATGTGTCTAGGATGTAACACCCCGACCCCACCAGGATAGAGCCGGTGCATTACTTGTGATATTGGCATGGTTAGAAGGAATGAAAATACCGATGGAACGATCAGTTTATTAGTATTGAAGAAACTAGATACATAGATTTAACATACATTACATTGGATAAGGTTACAAAGTACAATACATAACAAAAACTAAAAACGGCATCCCCACGAACACAATAAAAGATCTTCTCTTCATCACCTGTTGAAGGTAGACATTGAATGGTGTGCTTTCAAATTCTCATTAAGGGTTAAAAATAGAAGAAGAATGGGTACAATAATAAGTGAATCACAATCAATCTAACATAATCAATATGTCATAGTGAATAAATGAACAACTAATGCCATTAATAAACTAAGAATGAAACTGCATCCATAGATTTTGTCATAGTGAAAACCTCATGGATAATAATAACTGATAATGAATAAAAAGAATTATTATTAATTGGACGTAATGTATCTGGCATGTGAAACCATAATACTATAAAGACGTTTTTGTTCTATGGGTATAAACCCTTCTAATCTTTTTTGGAAACAAACTCGAAGGGTCTGTCACCAAACTATTTTGTCTCATGAGACCTACCGATGCATCAAGGGGTTTTAGTGGGCCCCAACAACCTCAAAATTAAATAATTATATATAATTATATTAAATATAATAGAAATATGTATTTACATTATCTTTATAGAATAGAGGATACGGATTCATCAACATTTCCACAATCAAAACAACATTCAAAATAAATACAATATGTAAAATGGTATACAGCTTAGACAATAATAATATCCATGATATGAGAATATGGATATTTAGATGGAATATACATTCAATTAAAAATTGATATCAAATGGTCAGTAGGTACACCACATAAGAAATATTAGGTGCTCAATTACTAAGAAAGTCACAACGAAGTGAAAATTGAGACAAAGCTCGTTACTGTGTTGTATTCAATTGAGTCGTATGAAAAATAGTCTATAACCACCAAAAGAGTCCTAGAATAAAATGAATATAATAAAAACCATGATAACATATGTCAAATGTCAGTACACATATACCACATATAAGAAATAATAGGTGAACAGTGGCGATCCCACATAATTGAAATGAGATGAGAAAAACCCCTTCCAAATATTTTGGCATGGTAACGAGTGTTCTTGTGAGGGCTTAATGAGAGATAAAAGGTTATCCCATGTTTTTTATATCATAAGGGTAGTATGAGGGAGATGAGAAAACATACCCCGTCATTATAAATTAAAAACAAAATCATACAAGATAGGGTGGATTCTTGAATAAAAGTGAAAGAGGGGATCCCTTAACTTATGCTTGAAGGTGTTCTTGACTTGTTATTTAAAGACCTGAATAAACAAATTAGGATTATTAATTTATAATTCCAGAAACTCATTTATATGTAAATGATTTATTAAATTCTTTTTTAGTTCATTCCTGGACTTTTTGATTGGTTATAAATTTCAATTTCATTGTTCGGGATTCGTTTGATTACTTGGTTTTAAATGATTCGTTCAATCATATTCAAGTTCGGATAAATATATAAGATGGATGTGTGTAACGACCCGAAATTTTAAATAAATCTTATTTCCTAATTTTATGTGTTATTTTATTTTATTTTTATACTCAACAAAGATGTTTCATTTGATAACATGAGTATAATTAAAATGAGACTGTTGGGTTTTGACTATTATTTGACCATTGGTCAATATGACCGCTGGAAACTAAATGTTTTGATTACTATCTCTAAATACAAGCAATCTTGGTTAATTAATATAGAAAGAAGATTCGATGGCCTCACCCAGTAGTCTTGGACCGATCGAATCCCATCTAACAGAACATGGGAAGGAGGTAGCACCACTGGGCTTTGCTCTGACCAAACCCAAGCTAAACTTCATCATGTGAATCTAGAACGGGATCGCCTTCGCGAGAAGTTCAAACTGATAGAAATTACGACTCGTGCGATGTTGGCCGAGCCTCCCTCGGATTCTCTCACCTTAGCACACCTTACACTTATGTCCTATGCTGGCGTGATAAGGGGCTATGTAAGGAGACCGTAATTGCCTTGTGTAATCCTTTGTTTTAAAAAAAAATTGGATTTCTTCTTATGATGAAGTTTATGAATTTTCAAATGTCCAGATAAATATAGTATGCATATTTTTGATGAATTTTAGAGAAAGGATATTTTAAAAATGTTTATGTAAACCTTAAATAAATAAAAATGTGTAATGATTTTCAAAAAATGGTCTTCTACAATTATGTTCACTACGAAATTTCGAGTCTAATAGATCAACTTGATTTTTGATGAATAGTAAATTATGAATAGTGATTTTACGCTTAGGATTAGTAATGTGACCAAATGGATTAGTAATCTCACTTAAAGAAAGTATTAATATAATCTAGGCACCTTGATTAAGTAATGTGATTCAATAAAATGGTTAAATAACGGTTTCATAAATTATTATTCAAGTATTAGTTTTTTCGGGTGAATAGTTTTTTATTTAAAAATTAAATTAAAAATATTTAGAAAAATATTTTTATAAAATGGAGTTCATATTTTTAATCAGAGCGTTGATATTTGGTTAAGGTGAAATTTTGGGATTATTCTGAGAAAGTTGAATTTTCGATGAATAGTGAAAATACAGTTTTTAAGTTATGGGTGTTTAATGACATCATTAAATGATGTATTAAGTTTGTAATCAATATTTTCGAATTATGAATAGTGAGATAAGGTATGAGGTGTCCCAAGTGGCCAATACCATGGGAAAATACCATGGGCAAGCCCATGGTTTTTCCAAAACCACTAATGAGGTGTCCCTTTGCCATTAATGCCTTGTCCCCTCACATTCCCTATAAATACCAATCCATCCTCTCATCCATTCGACTCCCCACTCTCCCCCAACGAAGTTATGGTCTCATTACCTCCCAAGGAGTCCTCCCATGGTGCCCCCAAGCCCTCAAGGTCCCAACCTTTGAGTTTTAAGAGTTATGTTTTAAGGTAAGGGATCCGACCTCTCTCTTTCATTTCAAGTAATCTCTTTTATGTCAATCCTTTTATGCTACGTGTTCTTATGTTGGAGGATGTTCTTGTATACTCCTATTACTTCCCTTTTTATGTTCATATAATGAGAGATCCCATCTTACTCTCATTATTTTGTTTTATGATGTTTTAAGTGGCGCCGTTAGTCTGCCAAAAGTTTTGTAACGGACTCTTTCCCCCTTCTCATTTTTCAAGATCTATTTTCATGTAAAGTATTTCAAGTTACTTTTTATTATGTTGGGGTATGATCTCTAAATTTATCATACTTATCTTTTATGATCATATTATGAGATACCCCATTTTATCTTTTCAATTCAGTATTTTGAAGTTTTAAGTGGCGTGGTTAGGCTGCTGAATTTTTAAGTGGTTCTTCACCCTTCTCGTTTTGAAGTTCTACTTTCATGTCAATTCTTTCATGTTCTTTTTTGTTATGTTGGGGTATGATCTATATATCTATCATACTGGACTCTTATGTTCATATGATAAGATACCCCATTTGATCTCTTCAATTCAGTATTTTGAAGTTTTAAGTGGCGCCGTTAGGCAGCCGAATTTTTTGGGGATTCTTTCACCCTTCTCATTATTTTCAAAGTTCTACTTTCATGTCAAGTCTTTCAAGTTCCTTTTTAATTATTTTGGGGCATTATATCTATATCTATCATACTGATATTTTATGACCATATGATGAGAGACCCCATTTGATCTCTTCAATTCAGTATTTTGAAGTTTAAGTGGCATCGTTAGGCTGCTAAATTTTTAAGTGGTCCTTGTACCTTTCTCCCTTTTCAAAGTTCTAATTCCATGTCAAGTCTTAAAAGTTACTTTCTATTATGTTGGGGTATGATCTCTATATCTATCATACTTTAATCTTATGTTCATATGATGAGAGACCCTATTTGAACTTGTCAAATCATTTTTGTTGAAGTTTAAGTAATGCCGTTAGGCTGCCGAACTTTCATAAGAGAAATCTAATTTTTGTCTTCCTTTCATGTTCTTCATTTCATATGGTATGTCCTTGAAATTTCATTACCATGATCATGTATACTTATTATTCTGTCCATCTACTATTTTATGGGTCATTTATGAATGTTTTACCCATTTTCCCTCTCTTTTTAATGTCTTCTAAAACCTCGTAACATAGCCGTTATGCTGCAGAATTTCCGTCTCAAAATGTCTCTCTCTTTTTCTAAAGTTATTTTATATTATTAAGTGAATAATCAAAGCTCCTTATTATAAAGGTATATTCACATATATACCAAAATGTTCTATTTTAAATTCTGGTATTTACATACATGAGACCCACCTTCCTTTTCTATGGGTTTTAAAGTGACGTAAAGATCATGTCTTTAAAGCAGTTTTTAAAACGTTGTGATTATGAAATGAAACCCATTTATTTTATGCTATATGGGTTATTAATGAAATGTTTGATGATGATATATGTGGATCACATGATAATAAAGGAAAATTTAAGGGTGAGCCCTAATAGCGCTCCAATTCATTTGGTAATGATGTAACCACTAGAGATTACAATTTTCACGATACCTTGGTGAATAACCTTGGTAATTTTCAAATGACACCTTGGGGATGGACCTTGGTGATATGTTCATGATTTTCTATGATAAATTATGTAGCCACATCTTCAAGTTATGAAAAATGTTATTTTTATTATGAAATGCCTCATGATTTCTTTCTCATGCCTTAAAGTTATTTTCATGTCCTTATTGAAGTATCTCAAGTTCACATGTAAAATGTTCATCTTGTTTCCCTTACTGGGCCTTTTTCTCACCCTTTCTTTTGATGTATGTCCCCAGGTTATGAGATGCAGTAATGAACCTATGATAAACATAAGGAGAAGCCTTTCAAGTGTTTAAGAAGAATGTTTTATGTTTTTTTCATGTATTATGTTCCTAGTTTCCAAGACACTAAACCTTAAAGATCCTCAGTTTTGTGTAATGTAATGAAAGTTTATGTTATAAAAAGGCGGGATGCTATAGTTGGTATCAAAGGATGGTTTAGTTATTTGTGGAAATTAGGATATGAAAACTCTAGGAAGAACCCTATAGAAAAGTTAAAAAAAATAGAAAATATTCCTGGTATTTTGGTGAGTGTTGAGTAAGGGGTTTCCAAGCAAATACATCCCTGTCTGGATACGAGCAGGTAGATGTGGCTCTGGAACAGATGTACATAGGGGTAAAACCCGAAAACACCGCTTTGAGCTAGACTCGAACGGGAAATGGTACACAAAAACGGGCCTTGCTGCACTCTTGGTTACGACACTCCCGGGGGATATGCTTTGGTAAATTCATAAGCTTAGTATGAACCATTGTTAAAGGAACAAAGATAAAATAAAATAAAGATTCACATAAGAGTATATGATCATGGATAACCTAGATGGGAACCTAGTGGATCACAAGTTAGGGTATACTTTTCTTCTACAAGTTATCCTTATATGCTTTCAGTTCCTTTTCATGATTATGGGCTAAGTACTTAAGCCCCTAATTATGCTTTCTCTTCATAGTTAATGGTGGGAAATGGAAGAACATGTCCAAACAACCAATGTGATAGGAAATGCGATGATTGTCGTATTAATATGACAGGGATGAATAGGGGATTAAAATATGATTATTATTTTGGAAGATGTTCACCATTTTGGGGACCCTATATGATCGAGGTAAATAGATTACTACGGTATTTTCATTGAAGAGTAGGGTTGACTTATATTTTGAAGAATCGATGAATTTAAGGTGGAATTATAGTAATTTAGGTTACTTATGGAAATTATTAACCTATCTTGGGGTAAATATGTTTATGTTAGTCATTTTTTTTATAAGATGTTAGGAGTGGTTAATGTTGTTTGGAGATGAATGATAAAGTTTACCTTGGAAGACTATGTTATCAAATCCTTCTTGTATTTGGGTTTCAATCTTAGTTTGGTTTATATTGAGGATTTTTAAGGATAGTTATTTATGGAATGGACTATGATGAACTTTGGTTAGTACCATGGAACTTTGAAGATTTAAAAGTAGTTTCCATTCCTATGGGATTATTTCTTTTTGAAGAGTTGTTTTACCTTACCCTTTCTGTTTTTGGGATAATGTTTGATGATAGAAGAAATAGATAGTTAATGTTTTGTGGATTATGAAGATGATTCTTGTGTTTTGATGAGACCAAGTAGTTTTAAATGCTCATAATTTGGAGAAAAGATTAGTTTTGGGTAGAAACTTATTAAAGGATGAAAATCTACACGAAGATAGGTATATTTTCTTATGTTTTTGTTTTATGTTGTAAATGAATTCCGAAAAATTATGAAAAGGAACGTGAAACAAAAACGTTGTTGGTTTACGTTTCCTACTTGGTAATCAAAGACCGTTTACACACATCATATGTTTGGGATTTTCTTATGGTTAACATTCTCCTAATCATGTTCTCTATCACTCTCCCCTAGAAATTGACCCTTTGTTTTTCTTCCATGTCCATGTTTTCCTCCATGGAATCCTAGTATGGGTTAACTCGGGTGAGCTTTGTACTTCCCTTTCTTTCTTTTAAAGTAATAGTTTTACTGACTCCTTTTCCGATGTGGTACTTTCAATGAAATTTCAAAACCCAATTTTAAAAATTGCGAGGACGCAATTTCTTAAGGGGGGAAGATTGTAACGACCCGAAATTTTGAATAAATCTTATTTCCTAATTTTATGTGTTATTTTATTTTATTTTTATACTCAACAAAAATGTTTCATTTGATAACATGAGTATAATTAAAATGAGACTGTTGGGTTTTGACTATTATTTGACCATTGGTCAATATGACCGCTGGAAACTAAATGTTTTGATTACTGTCTCTAAATAAAAGCAATCCTGGTTAATTAATATAGAAAGAAGATTCGATGGCCTCACCCAGTAGTCTTGGACCGATCGAAGCCCATCTAACAGAACTTGGGAAGGAGGTAGCACCACTGGGCTTTGCTCTGGACCAAACCCAAGCTGAACTTCATCATGTGAAGCTAGAACGGGATCACCTTTGCGATAAGTTCAAACTGATAGAAATTACGACTCATGCGATGTTGGACGAGCCTCCCTCGGATTCTCTCACCTTAGCACACCTTACACTTATGTCATATGCTGGCGTGATAAGGGGATATGTAAGGATACCGTAATTTCCTTGTGTAATCCTTTGTTTTAAATAAAAAATTGGATTTCTTCTTATGATGAAGTTTATGAATTTTCAAATGTCCAGATAAATATAGTATGCATATTTTTGATGAATTTTAGAGAAAGGATATTTTAAAAATGTTTATGTAAACCTTAAATAAATAAAAATGTGTATTGATTTTCAAAAAATGGTCTTCTACAATTATGTTCACTACGAAATTTCGAGTCTAATAAGATCAACTTGATTTTTGATGAATAGTAAATTATGAATAGTGATTTTACGCTTAGGATTAGTAATGTGACCAAATGGATTATTAATCTCACTTAAATAAAATATTAATATAATCTAGGCACCTTGATTATGTAATGTGATTCAATAAAATGGTTAAATAACGGTTTCATAAATTATTATTCAAGTATTAGTTTTTTCTGGTGAATAGTGTTTTTATTTAAACATTAAATTAAAAATATTTAGAAAATTATTTTTATAAAATGGAGTTCATATTTGTAATCAGAGCTTTGATATTTGGTTAAGGTGAAATTTTGGGATTATTCTGAGAAAGTTGAATTTTCGATGAATAGTGAAAATACAGTTTTTAAGTTACGGGTGTTTAATGACATCATTAAATGATGTATTAAGTTTGGAATCAATATTTTCGAATTATGAATAGTGATATAATGTATGAGGTGTCCCAAGTGGCCAATACCATGGGAAAATACCATGGGCAAGCCCATGGTTTTTCCAAAACCACTAATGAGGTGTCCCTTTGCCATTAATGCTTTGTCCCCTCACTTTCCCTATAAATACCAAGCCATCCTCTCATCCATTCGACTCCCCACTCTCCCCCAACGAGGTTATGGTCTCATTGCCTCCCAAGGAGTCCTCCTATGGTGCCCCCAATCCCTCAAGGTCCCAACCTTTGAGTTTTAAGAGTTATGTTTTAAGGTAAGGGATCCGACCTCTCTCTTTCCTTTCAAGTAATCTCTTTTATGTCATTCCTTTTATGATACATGTTCTTATGTTGGAGGATGTTTTTGTATACTCCTATTACTGCCCTTTTTATTTTCATATAATGAGAGATCCCCTCTTACTCTCATTATTTCTTTTTATGAAGTTTTAAGTGGCGCCGTTAGGCTGCCGAAATTTTTGTAATGGACTCTTTCCCCCTTCTCATTTTCAAGATCTATTTTCATGTAAAGTATTTCAAGTTCCTTTTTATTATGTTGGTGTATGATCTCTAAATTTATCATACTGATCTTTTATGATCATATGATGATAGACCCCATTTTATCTCTTCAATTCAGTATTTTGAAGTTTTAAGTGGCATCGTTAGGCTACTGAATTTTTAAGTGGTTCTTCACCCTTCTCGTTTTGAAGTTCTACTTTCATGTCAATTCATTCAAGTTCCTTTTTGTTATGTTGGGGTATGATCTCTATATCTATCTTACTGGACTCTTATTTTCATATAATAAGAGACCCCATTTGATCTCTTCAATTCAGTATTTTGAAGTTTTAAGTGGCGTCATTAGGCTGCCGAATTTTTAGGGGATTCTTTCACCCATCTCATTCTTTTCAAAGTTCTACTTTCATGTCAAGTCTTTCAAGTTCCTTTTTAATATTGTTGGGGCATTATATCTATATCTATCATACTGATCTTTTATGAACATATGATGAGAGACCCCATTTGATCTCTTCAATTCAGTATTTTCAAGTTTAAGTGGCATCGTTAGGCTGCTAAATTTTTAAGTGGTCCTTGCACCTTTCTCCCTTTTCAAAGTTCTAATTCCATGTCATGTCTTGAAAGTTTATTTCTATTATGTTGGGTTATGATCTCTATATCTATCATACTGGACTCTTATGTTCATATGATGAGAGACCCTATTTGAACTTGTCAATTCATTTTTGTTGAAGTTTAAGTAACGTCGTTAGGCTGCCGAACTTTCATAAGAGAAATCTTATTTTTGTCTTCCTTTCATGTTCTTCATTTCATATGGTATGTCCTTGAAATTTCATTACCATGATCATGTATACTTCTTATTCTATCCATCTACTATTTTATGGGTCATTTATGAATGTTTGACCCATTTTCCCTCTCTTTTTAATGTCTTCTAAAACCTCGTAACATAGTCGTTATGCTGCAGAATTTCCGTCTCAAAATGTCTCTCTCTTTTTCTAAAGTTCTTTTATATTATTAAGTGAATACTCAAAGATCTTTATTCTAAAGGGATATTCACATATATACCAAAATGTTCTATTTTAAATTCTGGTATTTACATACATAAGACCCATCTTCCTTTTCTGTGGCTTTTTAAAGTGACGTAAAGATCATGTCTTTAAAGCAGTTTTTAAAACGTTGTGATTATGAAATGAAACCCATTTATTTTATGCAATATGGGTTATTAATGAGATGTTTGATGATGATATATGTGGATCACATGATAATAAAGGCAAATTTAAGGGTGCTCCCTGATAGCTCTCCAATTCATTAGGTAATGATGTAACCACTAGAGATTACAATTTTCACGATACCTTGGTGAATAACCTTGGTAATTTTCAAATGACACCTTGGGGATGGACCATGGTGATATGTTCATGATTGTCAATGTTAAATTATGTAGCCACATATTCATGTTATGAAAAATGTTATTTTTATTATGAAATGCCTCATGATTTCTTTCTCATGACTTAAAGATCTTTTCATGTCCTTATTGAAGTATCTCAAGTTCACATGTAAAATGTTCATCTTGTTTCCCTTACTGGGCCTTTTGCTCACCCTTTCTTTTGATGTATGTCCCCAGGTTATGAGATGCAGTAATGAACCTAGGATAAACATAAGGATAATCCTTTCAACTGTTTAAGAAGAATGGTTTATGTTGTTTTCATGTATTATGTTCCTAGTTTCCAAGACACTAATCCTTAAAGATCCTTAGTTTTGTGTAATGTAATGAATGTTTATGTTATAAAAAGGAGGGATGCTATAATGTGGTTGTCCAGAAATGATGTTATACACTATTAATTAACATCCATGAGATTATATGGTTTTGAATTTAATTTTTTCTACTTATATTGAAGTCTCATTTTTATATATACAACCTTAGTGATAACGGTTTCGGTTAATCGGTGAGTTTGATTACGATGATCATTTTTTGCATTATAACTTAGTACCATGTGTAAAAAAGTATTACAGATCTAAAAATAGGATATATTACATAATAATCTGGTTCAACCATAACAGAAATGGTCTCTTGACTAGAATTAATGATTATAATAGGAATTGATAAACTGTTGTCCTTGAATGTGCTAAATTAGCACATCTCAAACGGTGCTTTCATTTCATTCAAATAAAAGTGGGGAAAGGAGAAAAGATAATTGAATATATACCATTAGCATGAAAACATTCCATAAAATGTATGTTACAGGATTTATCATACTATTTTGGTGATGGGAGGTGAGAAAAGAAACAAAAATAAAAGAACATAAAAGAAAAGAAGGGATTTGAAAGAGGAATTTACCTCTTGAGACATCCTCCTTGAGAACCTATTAAGGGGAGAGGTTTTTGTCTTTTTAAGAGACCAAAGCTTTCTGGACGTGGGGGAGGAGGTTGGTAAGGTATTTGGATAGAATTTGGAGAAGGCACAAGGCTTGAGAGAGTGAATGAAAGGGGGTGAGAGGGGGTTTTTATAGTGGAGGAGAGAGGGGATTTCTTTATATAAAACTCATTAATTTATTATTTGTCCTCAAGAAAAGGAATAGTGAGTATTAAATGACCAAGAATAGTAATTTTATCATGTGATACCGAAACAAGTGGGCTTACATCAGCATAAAAACAAACATGACTCTATAATTAGTGTATTTATCTTAATTTTGCAATCTATGGTATGCCAGTATTCATAAAAAATTCAAGTATTTTAGAAAAATACCAAAAATTCACCCTAACCATTTTTCAACGTGTAAAATCCAAAAATGAAGTTTATTTTTTAAAAGTAATTTTCCAAATATGATTAATTAAATATTTAATTATATCATCATTTAATTGAAATATATTAACACTTAGAATATTCATCTTCGTCTATGGGGTGTCTAAATTCATTTATACACTCAAGGGTATGGATACCATTCATAAGATTCATAATACTATTCATAAGGATAAGTTACTATTCATAAGGGTATGTTACTATTCATAAGGGTAGGTTACTATTCATTGAAAATTATGTTAATTCTATCAGACTCTAAATATCATCTTGAACCCAACCGTGTATATCAGATTTTTAAAATTCAAATCACAGAGCTGGTAAATTGATGTTTAGTGGCTAAGTTTTGGCTATCTCCTATAAGTAACCATGGTTTGTTCTATAGGGCTCAGTGATTCATGAAATATAGGGTACTTAATGAATACCGTGTATTTAAGATAAACATACAATAAAATGTTTGGGGTGCTACCTTATTCCCCCCTTACAAAAATTTTGTCCTCGAAATTCACAAAATATTACCTAAAAAGATTTGGGTATGACTTTAACAAAATCTCATCAGGCTCCCATGTTGCTTCTTCCATCTTATGGTTCCTCCATAGAACCTTTACCAGACGAGTTGTCCGATTTCTCAATACTTGTTCTCTAGTATCAAGAATCATGATAGGCTCTTCATAATAAGATAGATCTGGCTCAAGTTCTACTTCTTCATAAGTCAGTACACGTGTTGGGTCTGGCATGTACTTTCTCAACATTTACATGTTGAACACATTGTGAACCTTGGAGAGACTTGGCGTCATTTCCAAATGGTAAGCTATATCTCTAATTCGATCCAGAATTTCAATAGGTCTGATGTACCTGGGACTTAACTTTCCCTTCTTACGGAATCCTATAATACCCTTCCATGGAGATACCTTTAAGAAAACATGATCTCCTTCCTGAAACTCCAAATCCTTCCTTCGGTTATCTACATAGAACTTTTTCCTATTTTGAGATATTTTGATATGGTTCTAGATAATCTTCACCTTTTCTGTTGTTTCTTCAACAAGTTCTGGTCCCATAAGCTTTCTTTCACTATCTTCATCCTAGCAAGTTGGTGAACGACATCTCCTCCCATATAATGCTTCATTGGGTGCCATCTGTATACTTTAATGGAAGCTATTGTTGTAGGAAAATTCCATGAGAGGTACATACTGATCCCACATGCCTTGAAAATCATGTGAACAATACCTCAACATGTCTTCCAATGTATGAATAGTATATTATGAGTGTGCATCAGTTTGTGGGTGGTAGCCAGTTCTCAAACAAAGATCAGTATCTTGGTCCTTCTGAAGACTTTTCCAGAGTTGTGATGTAAAACATGGATCATGATCAGAAACAATCAATAGGGGTAGTCCATGATGTCTCAAAACTTTATTAATATATATTTTTGCTAGACATTCAAGTGGTAGATCTTCTCTTATAGTATGAAAACTTGTTGACTTGGTAAGAAGATCAAAAATGACTCATATTGCATTGTTCCTTCTAGGAGTCTTTGGTAGTCCCATGACAAAGTCTATTCGGATATTATCCCATTTCCACTCAGATATGGGAAGAGGTTGCAATACTCCACCAGGATGTTGCCTTCCATCTGTCACTTGTTGACAAACCATACATCTTGACACAAAATCAGAAATCTTATTCTCAATTTTGTCCCACCAAAAATGTTCCTTCAAATCTCTATACATCTTAGTGCTACCAGGGTGTATAGAGAAATTGGAACTATGAGTATCATCCAACAATTGCATTTTTAGATCAGGTATATCGGGAACACAAAGTCTCTTCCCAAATATCAAAATTCCATCTTCATATACGATGTCACTCAATCTCTCATCTTTCACATCTGTAATATTCTTTTGAAACTCTTCATCATCAGCTTGAGAACTTTTTATCCTTTCTAGTAAATATGTTTTGGCTACCATTTGAAAAAGCATTGATGTTTCACCATCCATGGATAATCCCATATCCATATTTACTAGATCTATGAAAATAGGATTCCTTTCAACTGTCATCTTGTTCAAAACTCCATGATCCATTCTAATCAAAGCATCTGCCACCTTATTTACCTTCCCTGGGTGGTAGTGTACCGTGTAATCATAATCCTTGAGTAGTTCAAGCCATATCCTTTGCCTCATGTGGAGTTCTTTTTGTGAGAAAATATACTTCAAACTCTTGTGATTAGTATAAATCTCACAGTTCTCACCATAGATATAATGTATCCATATCTTCAAAGAAAAGATTACAACAGATATATTATGATCACGAGTAGGATAGTTTTTCTCGTGAACTTTTAGCTGTCGTGATGCATAAGCAATACCCTTATCATTTTGCATAAGGACACAACCAAGTCCTTTCTTTGAAGCATCACTATAAATAACAAAATTGTCATTCGATGATGGTAGATTCAATATAGAAGCATTGAATAATCTTCTCATCAGTTCTTCGAAAAATTCTTCACAGTATTCTGTCCAAACAAATTTAGCCCCTTTGCATGTGAGCTTCATTAGTGGGTTAGCTAGTCGGGAAAATTTTGGCACGAAACAACGATAATAACCTGCTAAGCCAATAATACTGTGTACCTCAGTTATGTTTGTTCGCATGGTATATTCTTGGATTGCCTTTTTCTTTTTAGGATCAACTATTATTCCATCCTTAGAGACAATATGACCTTGAAAAGGAACTAACTGAAGCTATAATTTTCACTTTCTAAACTTCCCATATAATTGATTTCTTCTAAGATTTTTCAGAATAGTTCGCAAATGATCCCCATGGTCTTCATAGAATTTGGAGTATACAAGGATATCATTGATGAATATCAAAACAATGTAATCAAGATATTCCTTGAAAACTCTATTCATTAAATCCATGAAAACAGAGGGTGAATTTGTTAGTCCAAAAGGCATAACTATAAACTCATAATGCCCATACCTGGTTCGAAATGCTGTCTTCGGAATATCTTCCTTCCTCACACGCAGTTAATGATATCTAGATCGAAATTAAATCTTCGAAAAGTATTAAGCTCCATGAATTTGGTCAAATAAATCATCAATTCGGGGTAGAGGATACTTATTCTTTATTTTAATATCATTGATTTCCCTGTAATCAAAGCAAAGCCTCATGGATCCATCTTTCATCTTGACAAAGAGGACAGGGACTCCCCATAGAGAAACATTAAGTCGAATAAATCCTTTTTCACTAAAATCCTTTAGTTGTTTCTTTAGGTATATTAATTCCACAGTGGCCATTCTATAGGGAGTCTTTGATATAGGTCTTGCATCAGGAATTAAATAAATAGAGAACTCAACTTCCAGCTCTGAAGGATGTCCATGTAAATCCTCTAAAAATACACCAATGTACTCTTTCCCAATGTACACAACATCAATTTGAAGATTTATTTCCTCTCCCGTAGAAATTGGTTTATCTACCTCTCCAAGTATTGGATTCAATAGAGCTACTGGGGGTGGTTCTAGATAAGAATCGGGTGGCGATGTTTCTGCCATAAAGACAAGGGATTATACACCATTTTCAAAAATTGTAACTTTATTTATCTTGCAATAAATCCTCGCATCATAATCTGAAATCCAATCCATACTAAGAATTATATAAAATTTAGTAATGGGTATGATGATAAGTTTAGAAACTAAATCAGGTTTTGGTGTTTGGAGGGGGACTAGTCGACATTCCTTTGTAGCAATGATACATCCCATGGGAGTATTGACTGACAACCCCTTCCTTAAATAAAACTGGACATATCTTATTTTCTTGGAAAACTGAGAGGATATAAATTAATGCGATGATCCAGAATCGAATAAAGTGTTGGGTATGTTTGAGGAAACAATTAAAGTACCTACCACCACGTCACTAGGAACTTCAACCTCTGCAGTTGTAATCGCATAGGCTCTCCCTTGATCTCTTGGATTTTTCTAAGACATGTTTCCTTGACGCTTAGGACACTCATTTTCATAGTGTCACATGTCTCTATAATTTTATCATTGAATATCATTGAATTTTTTATTCCCTTTATAATAACCAGATCGATGACCCTTTTCTCCATAGTTATAGCAGACTCTCATTCCTTTCAAGAATTTCCCGAGATGATTCTTTCCATAGTTCTCGCATGATGGGAAACTACTCGTTCCCTTGCTCTTATTTGGTGCTTCTCCTTTTACTTTGTTATCAGAGTACCACTTCTTATCTTGGTTTTATTTGAAAAAATTTGATCTAACAAATTCCTTCTCTGTTTTGATGGCACTTGATACAATTTCATCATATGATGAAAATGTTTTAGAAGCCAGTGCCCTTTGAATAATTGGCTTAATACCATCAAATAAATGATCAATCTTGTCCGCCGAGTCATGTACGTAATATATGGAATAACTGGATAGACTTCTGAAGGTATCCTCATACTCTGTAACACTTTCTTCTTCCCTTTGTTTCAAGCCAAGGAATTTACTCTTCATTTCAGTTCGTTGCTCTCGAGGGAAATATTTTTCGAAGAAATTTTCCTTAAAAGTCCTCCATTCAATATCCTCTATCTCTTCTTCCTCCATGGTATTTTTAATTAGGGACCACCATTGATCAGTGTCACCCTTGAGACAATATACTGCTAGTAGTACCTTCTCATTTTCATTGAATCTAAACGCCATGAATATATTTTCAAGGGACTAGATCCATTGCTCATCAACAACTGGATTAGTAGTCCTGTTGAAATATGGGGGATTTTGCCACATGAATTGATCCAAAACAGGACTTGAATTTTTATTCGTTACAACTTGAGTAAGTTGTCCTAATATGGTCATTATTTGATCTGCTCCAACGTTTACTATGTTGATTTTCTCAATAGTGATATCCCTACCGTGCCCATGAGTATTGATTCCCCTTCTTTCATTAGATTCCATTTCTATATAATGGGATACACTAGATTAGTTTATGAATCGAAAACATAAAAGCACCCAACATAGATTGATATTCTATGCATAACTAATCTTATAAACATGGTTCCTCTGAGGAAAAATTTACATTAACTCCTTCATAATGTCTTGTAAAGAGAATATGAATTATCCTAAGAATATCCCTCGGGAGTGTCATAACCAAGAGTGCAGCAAGGCCCATTTTTGGGCACCAGTTGCCATTTGAGTCTATCTCAATGCGGTGTTTTCGGGTTTTACCCCTAGATACATCTGGGCCAGAGCCGCCTCTACCTGCTCGTATCCAGACAGGGATGTATTGCTTAAAATATCCACATAATCTATTCCTTACCAAAATACCAGGAAGTTATTGTATGTTAATCCTCAGATACTACCTTATGTATTTGTTCCCTACTATAAATTTCCTACTCTAGTTTCCATGTTTTCTACTATACTTCCTCTGAAACCAACTGTAACACCTCGACCCCACTAGGCTGAAGCTGGTGCATTACATGTGATATTTGCATGGTTAGAAGGAATGAAAATCCCAAAGTAATGATTAGTTTAGTAGTCTTGAAAAAACTAGATACATAGATTTAACATACATTACATTGGATAAGGTTACAAAGTACAATACATAACACAAACTAAAAATGGCATCACCAGAAACATAATAAAAGATCTTCTCTTAATCACCTGGTGAAGGTAGACAATGAAAGGGGTGAGATCAAATGCTACATAAGGGTTAAAAATAGAGGAATCATGTGTACAATAATAAATGAATCACAATCAATCTGACATAATAAACATGGCATAGTGAATAAATGAAAAACTAATTCCATTAATAAACTGATAATGAAACTGCATCCATAGATTTTGTCATAGTGAAACCCTCATGGATAATAATAACTGATAATGAATAAAGAGAATTCTTCTTAATTCGAAGTCATTTATCTGGCACATGAAACCATAATACCATAAATATGGATTAGTTCTATGGGTAGAAACCCTTCTGATCTTTTTTGGAAACAAACTTGAAGGGTTTGTCGCCAAACTGTTTTGTCTCATAAGACCTACTGATGCATCGAGGGGAAATAGTGGGACACAACCACCTCTACATTCAGTCATTATTTATAAATAGATTCAATACAAGATCAATATTTATTTACATTATTCTTATATAATAGAGGATACAGATTCATCAACATTTCCACAGTCAAAACAACATTCAAAATAAATATCGTATGTAAAATGGTATATGGCCTAGAAAATAATAATATCCATGATATGAGAATATGGATATTTAAATGTAATATACTTTCAATTGAAAAGTGATATCAAATGGGTAGTAGGTACACCACATAAGAAAGAGTAGGTGCACAATTACTAAGCAAGTCACAACGAAGTGAAAATTGAGAGAAAGCTCATTACCGTGTTGTATTCAATTTAGTCGTATGAAAAAGAGTTTATAACCACAAAAATAGTCATAGAATAAAATGAATATAATGATATGAATGATAACATATGTCAAATGTCTTTACACCTATAACACATATAAGAAATAAGAGGTAAACAATGGAGATCCCACAGAATTGAAAGTGAGATGAGAAAAACCCCTTCCAATCATTTCGGCATGGTAACGAGTGTTCTTGTGAGGGATTAATGAGAGATAAAAGGTTATAACATGATTTATATATCATAAGGGAAGTATTTGGGAGATTATAAAACATACCCCATCATTATAAATTAAAAAAAAATCATACAAGATAGGGTGGATTCATGAATAAAAGTGAGAGAGAGGATCCCTTACATTATGATTGAAGGTGTTCTTGACATGTTATTTAAATTCCTGAAAAAAAACAGATTAGGATTATTAATTCATAATTCCAGAACCTCTTTTATATTTAACTGATTTATTATAATCGTTTTTAGTTCATTCTAGTTCATTTTGATTGGTTATAAGGTTCAATTTCACTGTTCGGGGTCGTTTGTTTACTTTGTTTTAAATGATTGGATCACTGATATTCATGTTCAGATAAATATATAAGAGGGATGTGGTTGTCAATAAATAAATTTATACACTATTAATGAATATCCAAGAGATTACATGGTTTTAAATTTAATTTGTTTTACTTAGATTGATGTCGAACTTTTATATATATAACCTTAGTGATAACCGTTTTGGTTAATCGGTGGGTTTGATTACGGTGAACATTTTTTGCTTTATAACAAAATAACATGTGTAAAAAAGTATTACAGAACTAAAAATAGGATAAATTACATAATAATCTGGTTCAACCATAACAAAAATTGTTTACTGACCATAATTAAATATTATAATAGAAATCGATATACTGTTGTCCTTGAATGTGCTAAATTAGCACATCTCAAACGATGATTTCATTTCTTTCAAATAAAAGTGGGGAAAGGAGATGAGATAATAAAATATATATCATTAGCATGAAAACATTCAAGTACATGTATGTCACTATATTTATCCTACTATTTTGGTGAAGGGAGGTGAGGAAAGAAACAAAAATAAAAGAACTTAAAAGAAAAGAAGGGATTTGAAAGAGGAATTTACCTCTTGAGACTTCCTCCTTGAGAACCTCTTAAGGGGAGAGGTTTCGGTCTTTTTATGAGAACAAAGATTTTATGGACGTGGGGGAGGAGGTTGGGAAGGTATTTAGATAGAATTTGGAGAAGCCACAAGGCTTGAGAGGAGTGAATGGAAGGGGTGAGAGGGGGTTTTTATAGTGGAGGAGAGAGGGGATTTCTTAATATAAAACTCATTAATTTATTATTTCTCCTCAAGACAAAGAATAGTGAATATTCCATGACCAAGAAGAGTAATTTTATCCTATGATCCCGAACCAAGTGGGATTACATCAGCACAAACATTACACATGACTCTATAATTAGTTTATTTATCTTAATTTTGCAATTTATGGTATGTCACTATTCATAAAAAAATAAAGTATTTTAGAAAAATCCCAAAAATTTACCCTAACCATTTTTTGACATGTAGAATCAAAAAATGAAGTCCATTTTTCAAGAATTTTTTTTTAAATATGATTATTTAAATATTTAATTAAATCATTATTTAAATGAAATATATAAACACATAGAATATTCATCTTCATCATTAGGGTGTCTAAATTCATTTATACACTCAAGGGTATGGATATCATTCATACGATTTATATTACTATTCATAAGGGTAAGTTACTATTCATAAGGGTAGGTTACTTTTCATAAGGGTAGGTTACTATTCACCAAAAATTAAGGTAATTCTATCAGACTCTAAATATCATCTTGAACACAACCGTGTACATTAGATTTTTAAAATTCAAATCACAGAGCTGGTAAATTTAAGTTTAGTGGCTAAGTTATGGCTATCTCCTATATGTAACCATGTTTTTTTCCATAGGGCTTAGTGATTCATGAAATATAGGCTACCTAATGAATATAGTGTATTTAAGAGAAAAATACCATAAAATGTTTGGGGTGATACATAGGATTTCATTAATGTAAAATTTTCTTTGAAAAAATAAAATGGTTATTTCATCAACACCATTTTATGACTAATTTTATTTAATAAAATATACTTTTATGGAAGTACAATTTGATAAATTTATTAATGGATGTAAATAAAACATAATTTAATTTATAAAATGTATATATATTTTTTAAAATAATCAATTATTCATAATAATATTTATTTTCATTAAATAGTCTTTTAAAAAACACTTATTTAAATTGAAATGATGAAATAATTTTATAATATCCTAGAAAATTATTATAAGCCTTGAACATTTTAATGTGTCCAAAAACTGTTATTCCTCAATAAAAATGGATGTTTATATTTACGAATTAAAAATATTATTTACATATATATAATTTTATTAATGAAATAAATATTACATTATAAATAAGAACATTGAAATTTGGCTTGTTTGATTTTTTTATAATTTTCTAAAATACAATATTTTTATTGAATTTTAAAGACATAGTTTTGGGTTTTATGTATGTTCTATGACATAAAAAGTATGTCATAATGATTTAATAAGTAATTACCATTAATCCAAAGCCTAAAATATTTCATTACATTAATATTTTTTTAATATAATTTAATAAAATAAAAAATGTATTAATGAGTTTCCAATGTCTAAAATAGAAATTTTGATTTTAAACACATTATTTTTTGTAAAATATACTTTTCTTTGTCCGAATAATTATTTAAAATGTTTTTACATACTAGTGGATTAAACAATAATAAAATTTCACTAAAATATCCTAGACTATAAGCATAAACCATGGGTAATACAATGGTTTTTCATTTTCCATAACCTATATTTCTAAAACCTATATTTAGAAATTATTAAACAATTCCTATAATTTTTCTATAAATAAAAAAAAAATATTATATTCCCATTCACCCCAAAACTGTAATCTATGATGATATGTTAATTTTTCCTTCCAATGAGTCTTCATAATATTTCCTCAATACCCTAAAGTTCCATCCACAATATTTAACAGTAACTCATCATGGTAATGGAAATATGCACCTCTTGATTACATTCATGTTCCCTTTTTATGGTAAGTCTTCTATATTATAAAATAATTTATTTCTATCGACATAATATTTTCCAATTTCTAAAATAATTTTCAATTATCAAGGGAATGATATTTTTCCATCTCAATTTCCATTTCCTTAATCCATGTTTTATACTTGTCATGATTCTTAATATATTTTTCTCATTTACATGAGAAATTTTCATTAATTTATTTTGGTGAATACCCAAACCACTTATATTTTCATGGGTACACAACTATAAGTAAAAATGACTTATTTTCCTCATGATTTACATATATGAAAATGAAATTACCTATCATGGGTTATGAATTATGAAAATAGAACGTATTTAAGAACTTTTTAAAGTCCCATTATTAATAAGAAACCCATTAATTATTCTCTAATAGCTATTAATGAAATGATTTATTTTGATTTATGTATCTCAAATTAATCGGTAAATAAGATTTGTGTTGTCTAATTTTAATCCAATTAATTATGTAAATTTTATTCTATTGAATTGATAGGTTTTATGGTACCTAAGAGAGTAACCATGGTAATTTTTATTTCTAACACATTAGTGTAAATCCCAAGTGATATACTTATGAATGTCTTATTTAAATGTTGTAGCCTCTTTTTTATATTATTATTCATATAATATTTATTATGTTATACCTCATGTTCTATTTATATTATTATATTATTATACTTCATGTTCTTATTGATATGCCTCATGATCAGATGAAAAATGTCTCCCTTTCTTATTCCCATATAGTTGTCATGATCACCCATTTCCATTGCTATATATCCCCAGGATATTAGATATAGTAAAAAAACATAGGGTGAATCCTTGAAAAATTATTTCATTTGGATTAAAATATTTTTTTATTTTACCAATAATTAGGTTCCTAATTTACAAGAAATTAAAATTTTAAAGTTCATGTGTTTTGTTCCAATATTTGAAAAAAATGTGTAATAAATATTTAGGCTTCAATAGTTGGTATCAAAGTATTGTTTAGTTATTTGTAGGAATTATTAGTTGGAAAATTCAGTAAAACAAATTTGGGTATGTCTTAATACAATAAAACATCCTAGTAATTTGGTTAAGTATTAAGATATTGGTTTCAATAATATTAAATCACTGTCTGGATTCAAAAGTGGTTGTATCTCTGAAACATACATACCTATGGTTAAAACCCCCAAAAAACAATATTGATTTGGACTCAATAAGGAACTAGTTCATGACATTGATCCTTTTTACAACCTAGTTTAACACTCTCTAGGGATATGTTTAGTAGATCACATTTTTTTATGAAAATTATGAAGGTTGCATAGAAAATGAAATTGTTATTAGAGGTTTTAATGAATAACATATTTATGAATAATATTTGGAGACATAAAATACCTTTATAATTATAATAATCTTATTGGGGGTTATTTGAGGGATTCTCACTAGATCAGTTAACCAACCTCACGATGTGCTCTCCATCTTCCTCCCTACTATTAGGGTTTTCACATTCTCCCCATAAGAGATTATCATCCCCAACCTTTCAAATCATCCATATATTCCTCTTCATACATTCCTAAACACTTCATCAACATCACATTTTGGTGACATGTCCAATTTTATATCCACACATAGACCATCTATGTCCTTAAATTCTTGACAAGATCAGAGAAATTTTGGATGATATACATAGCAATGACCATTCATCCATTATTGGGAGACTGAATCAGTGGTGTTGGAATTGTTGCGTTGGATGTAGAGAATCTAGTTAATCAAGGTGGATTTTTATTTTCTTTTTGGTTTTGTGTTGGGTGGGGAGGTTGTGACAATATCTTTAATTAATTTTGGTTGCTCATTCCCCATCATGGATAGAGTTAGGATGGAGTGAATATGTAACTTCTCCATCATGGAAACCACTAAAGAGTGCCTCAAGACGAGATAAAAAATGACCTCAAGTGCACTTCTTAATACACTAGAGGATTCCGACTAGCGGAGAGTGTCTATATTAGTTATGTGGGGAGAATATATACTCTATAACAGAGTAATACACATTAGATAGCCAGAATAAATAGTGGAAACAAGTGCAATAACTGATAAACATGCATAACTAACAACTCCAAAACTAGGTGGAAACCAGAACCAACAATAACCATGTTATTTTATACTAATCAATGATAAAGTGAAGAAAACCCCAAATAATTTAAACAAAGGAATCCCCAAACCGTCTATGAATCTTGGTCTAGAACCTCTCTAATGCTTGTCTTATTCCCATATCAACTCCCTATAATAGGTTCTTTGCCCTTTTTCCTAACCTGTAATCAAGAAGTATTTTTTGGGTTCCCAATGAATCCCAAACTGGGTTTGAGTAAAAATCAGTAGACCACCAACAATGTTATATACCAAATATATAGTCAATATATAGTGCATGAAAGTTCTAAATGAAAGATAGGGTAAATAAAAGATAGCTTGAGTGACATTTGTTAATAATGTTCTATTAATTCATCACTAACTTTAACTCATCTTTATTTCATGTAACAATTCTTACATAATCATTTATACAACTGACCTTACATTATTCATTTTCATCACATGTTCATTGGATCAGGCATATTCAATAATATAAATCATAATGGAAAAAAATAATGTTCCATGTCTCCCTAGGGATAAAAACACTCACCATGGAGCTGCAGTCCATGTGGTCTCATAAAAACCCATTAGGGGAATAGAAATAAATTTCCTTCCCTAACATGTTAATTTTCTAGTGGATTTCAGATCCTTATGATAACTCATCCCATGGGTTTAGAAACTCATGTCAATACCCCACACTATGGATCCATGTGAACATGCTTATTTAACTGATCACCGCCCCATTCCATATCACACCCAAACATAACGAATGACACTGATAATAATAATACACAACAATGAACATGGTAATAATAATACCAAGCTATAATCCATTGAATTTTTATTAATTTATGTTACATAAACAATTTTCCCCATTTTCCATGGCTTATGCCCAATTCACTAAGCATAATCATTAATTCCCACTCCATTCCCAAATGAAATATTAAACCATTTCCCATATAAAACCCATTTTTCATATTCACCCATTCCCATTGGTTATATCATTGAACATATTCATCATTTCCATTAATAAACTCACTTTTTCATCTCATGATAATTCATAATCCATTTGTTACATTTAACCATAACCCTATTTAGAATCTATTACAAATTTAACATGTTCACTATCTATTATTCCATAATCCTCCTAACTCTTTCAACACAATTTTTTAGTCATGGAACACATTCTATGTTAACCCAATCAACCCTTTTTAACATCATAAGTAAAAATACCATAATCAATATCTGTCACAGATAACGACTACCCATATTACCTTATTATCCCACATGAAATCAATTTAACATGTTTTTGGTGGACTCTATTTAACATGAATCAACTTCAACAACTTTTATATCCATTAACCATGTTCATTAGAGTCGATTGTTTTCGCCCAAATTTACCCAAGTTTTAAGGGTCAAGCGGTCACTTGTAGTGTAGCTTGGGTTGTCGAATCCTCAGAGACCTATGAAGAACCTTTAGACACTCAATAAAAAGAGATGGATTTTTGGCTGTGAAGTGGACAACATGGGTTTATTTTATATGGTTTTGAAAGAGCACTAAAAGATTTATGTGAATTCAAATTATGATAAAATGAGTTGATCCAAGGTTATTGCTCGGGGTGGATTGAATGAATTCCTTTTTTTACGATTTTAATTTCATTAACTCGAGAAGGATTCATGCAATGAATTCAAACTAATCTCATAACTTACTAATTAAACTCCTTCAAAACAAATGATAATCACCTATAAACTTGTAGGATCATTTTCATGAGCACTCCAAGGTAAAGGATGTAATTAGCACATGAAAGTGGGGTGAATAAATTCAATAAGGAAGAGGAAGAATAAAAATCATTGAATGAAAGAAACCCAATTAAAAGAAATTAATAACATTTAGGGAGTGATAAATAACATTCAATCCAACCCCTTACTACTCCCTTGGATAAACCCATAAAAGAGCTAACCCTCCATTGATGACAAGTTCTCAACGGAAGCGGAAAGTAGACTTATAAGGGTGGAGTTGAACAGGTAAAAACAAAAAAAATAACGATCACTCCACCATTGTGTGAACAAAATCACAAGGTTTGGTGTGAATAAATTTACAATTTGAGGAAACAGTATCAAGGTTATAAGAATAAGAACAGATCAAGAGAAGAAGAAGAACTTTTATTAAAAACTAAAGTGATTCGAACAACTTACATGGGAAAAAAATTCTACAAAGACAATTTGTCATAATAACATTGCAATCAAAACAGAGCTCCAAGATCCCTAAATAATCCACCACTACTGCCTTAAATAGGAAAAAATGAAGTCTTGACCGAGCCCCCAACATCACATGTTCCTTTAATTAATTGTGTTGGGGAAAGGTGGGTGGAACATTAATGTTGAGAGACTTTTCCACTTCTTGCCCCGATGTTGCAGCCAGCTTGCATCCACCTGAAAGACGCTCCTAATGGACCTTCTAGAACGCCGAATTTGAGTGGTCCCTAGAAGAATTAAATAAATCCCCGGATTTTACCTAACATTCTGTAAAATCGTATCTCAAAATAATAAACATTTCGCGAGATATGATATAAATAGTGGGATGTTTTTCTGGGCCGCAGAATCTGGCCCAGAGATGAATCTTCAACTTGGGCCGCCTTAATCACCACCATTTAGAACTAATTAGCACTGGATCCAGTAAAAATATTTGTTCCTCTATATGTCTTCTAGTCTCCCAGGAATTTTGGGCTTTATTGGGCCTATATTGTGGGCCCCAAATTCCCATCATTGGGTTGATATCCAATCTACCTTCTCCAGAATTATTTCATTTCATCGCCAAATATCCTCATCATCCTTTATGAATCCTACATTGATCCCTGAATGAAAAACGTTCATATTTATGTTTATATACATTTCCAAAATATAAAATTAAAATATGGATAATTACATTATTTAAAATCAGATGAAACATTGGGTCTAAATTGGTGCATATTAGGCATGAAGTGCACAAATGATGAGAATTGATGTTCAAAATTTAAATCCACTAACTCAGGCCAATAAGATCAAAAATGAACATTTAATAACCTTAAAATTTAATCAAAGTATGTGTTTTAATTGGATAATCACACCCCCAACCTGAGTTTTTCTATTCCCGAACAAAATATATCTCACAAAAATGAAATTCAAATGACCTTTTCCAAAAACATTTTAATACACATTTCTCACCCAAAGATCACATACCAAAAAATTATGAAACCCATCAAAATCATTTAAAACAATCTATGTCCACAGTCATATCTCAAGCCCAAGGCCATTCCTTTTTTCAAATTCATTGCCATATTTCATCCAAATTCAATTAAGCATGATGAAGTGTTGTGTGTCACAATAGACATGGGGGTTCATTTCCATTAGAGGTAGAAAAGATGGAAGCACTAGGAGCAATCAAATTTTAATAATAAGACGAGTACTAATTTTTTTATTTTATTTTATATTGCAATTTTTCCATGGTAATTGAAATTGAACTCAATTGAGTCAACCCATGTAGCAATACTTTCCCGATGACTCCCAGGCTCAAAGACCTTAGGGCACCAAGTGAAGCTCACATACTCGGGCATCATCTCGAGTTAACTCAATCAAAAAAAAATCAAATTACCAAAAATAGAGATAAAATGCCCAACTCTGGACCAGACAACTATGGAGTCACGATCCCCAAGTGCCGAAAGCCACACATTAGGTAAATTCATTTCTCTATGTGCAATTGATTTTTTTTGAATACTCATGTTAAAATTAAAATGATCACCAATCGTATGCTATTTATTATGGTTCCCCAAGAACTAAAACTAAAACCCCAAAATCTAGAGGACGTTCATTGTGTTTTTTTATTAAATGGATGAAAATATAATAGTGAAAAATCACATCGGACAACTGCACTTTCCAATATCTATGCACATGAACATAAACTTGGATTAAAATCAGAATCAAGGCATGAAAAATTATTTGATATCCAATTTTAGAGTTTGGAATGTGTGTCATCATGTTCAAGTTTAATGACATTTTTACTTCCACACATTTTCATCTCCCCCCCCCCAACTTGGAATAACATTATCCCCAGTGTTTAAGGAATTGAAACATAGAAGGGGCAGGATAGAAGTTCAACGAATACATTGAAAATGAAAATTATGGAATGAGGTCACCTGGTGGTTAATATTGAAAATGCATTCCCATGCCTCCCTTTAGTTCTGGTTTATCTCCCAATGGCATGGATGGTTGTGACCAGCTTTTCCCAATGACCTATGACATGCCTTTAAATTTTTTTAATATATATATATTTTTTGTATTTTTTTAACCTAAAAAAGGTACAAAGAACATAAACTGAAGATACATTGTCTTCTCTTAAATTTCTGGGTAAGGTATTACTCAGGGATCACACCGCGTGACACGAATGAATACGGTGCTCCCCTTTCATACCCATCCTTACTCATAAAATAAGAATAGGTTAACAATATATTTTTTTTAAAAATACCTACCAAAATATAAAATAAAATAAAATAAACTGATGATATATTGTCTTCTTTATATTTTCTGGGTAAGGTATTACTCAGGTATTACACCGCGTGACACAGATGAATACAATGCTCCCCTTTCATACCCATCCTTACTCATAAAAGAATAACAGGTCAATAGTCTATATATATTTTTAAAATAACAAAATGAAGAAGAAGGAAAAAAAGATGATTCAAAAATATTAGAAACATGAAGACCACAGGTTTCCTCCTGTGCAGCGCTTTTGGTTAACGTCATTAGCCCGACATAGATCCTAAATCTATCATTTTTTTCCCGGTTCATAGGTTGGATCTGTTAACTCTACCTCTATTTCCTGTTTATTTAATGATTCAATGAATGGTTTTAACCTATAACCATTGACCTTAAAAATGTTACCACTTGTGGGATCTTTAATCTCTACTGCCCCATGGGGGTACACATGATGCACTATGAATGGACCTGACCATCTAGACCTTAACTTTCCCAGGTGTAAATGAAGTTTTGAACTATACAAGATCACAGGTTTTCCCAGTTCAAATTGTTTGACATTGATATTCTTAGATTGGTAGACTTGAACTCTATCTTTATTTATCCTTGAATTTTCATAAGCCACAATCCTAAGTTCCTCAAGTTCATTAAGATCTAATTTCCTCTTTTCTTCGGCTAAAGAAATGTCGAAATTCATTTTTTTGATTGCCAAAAATGCCATATGCTCAATTTCAATAGGTAAATGGAATGATTTTCCATCAACCAATCTATATGGTGAAATTCCTAGGATGGTTTTGAATGCTATACGATATTCCCAAAGAGCATCCAAGAGTTTCTCACACCAATCTTTCCTAGAGGGGTTGACAGTTTTTTCAAAATTTTTCTTAATCTCCCTATTTGCTAACTCAGCTTGACGATTGGTTTGAGGATGGTACGCAGTGGTAAATTTATGGGAAATTACATACTTAGACATGAGTGAAGAGAATGGGTAATTACAGAAATGGGTTCCACGATCACTGATTATAGTCCTCAGAACTCGAAATCTAAAAAAGATATGCTCTTTTAGGAATCGGATCACAACTTGATGATCATTAGCCTTGGTGGGAATGGCCTAAACCCATTTTGAGACGTAATCTATAGATAAGAGGATGTAGAGGTATCCCTTAGAGTTTGGAAAGGGTCCCATGAAATAAATTCCCCAACAATCAAAGATTTCAACGACCAGAATGGGTGTGAGGGGAATTTGATTCCCTTTGGAAATGGATCCTAATTGATGAAACTGAGGACAACTTTTACAGAATTTGAAGGAATCCTTAGTGAGGTTCGGCCAGCAGAAACCACTTTGGAGGACCTTTGTAGTGGTTTTATTTTTAGAAAAGTGGCCTCCACTTGCCTCTCCATGACAAAATTTTAGAATGGACTCTTGCTCAGACTCGGGAACACATCTCCTGATGATTTTATCAGGACAAAACATTAAGAGATAAGGATCATCAAACACGTAGTGTTTGACATCAAAAAGTAATTTCCTCTTAGCTTGGGTCCCCATGAATTTTGGAATGTCACCCATCACCAAATGGTTTGCTATGTCAGCATACCAAGGGAAATCACTCACTGAATAGAGGTGCTCATCGGGAAATTAATCAGACACAGAGAGGTGGTGTGAGTTGTCTTTGAATTCAATCATAGAGAGGTGATCAACTACAACATTTTCAACACCTTTTTTATCCTTAATGGTTAAATAGAACTCTTGAAGTATAAGGATCCACCTAATCAATTTATCATTGGCATCTTGTTTCTGGAAAAGGTATTTTAGGGCAGAAGGGTCAGTGAAGACAATGATGGGTGATCCTAAGAGATAAGACCCGAATTTCTATAAGGCAAAGACAACAACAAGAACCTCTTTCTCAGTGGTGGTGTAGTTTATTTGTGAATCATTTAAATATTTTCTTGCATAAGCAATGATACATGGAGTTTTCTCACACCATTGTCCTAAGACTGCCCCTACAGCGAAGTCACTTGCATCACACATGATCTTGAAAGGAAGTTTCCAATTTGGAGATTGCATGATAGGTGGAGATATAAGAGTTGACTTGAGTGTAGAGAATGATTCTTCATAGCTTACTGTCTATAAAAATGGAGCATCTTTTACCAATAGAGAACAAAGTGGTCGAGAAATAGAGCTGAAATTCCTAATGAACCTTCTATAAAAGCTAGCATGTCCTAACAAGGACCTCACCTCCTTAACAGTTTTAGGAGAGGGAAGGTGGAAAATGATCTCAACCTTATCTTTATCAACTTCAATCCCTCTACTAGATACTAGATGACCTAGAACATGTCCTTCCATTACCATGAAATGGAATTTTTCCCAATTTAGTATGAGATTATTCTCCTCACACCTTGACAAAACATTTTCAACATTTAGAAGGCATCCCTCAAAATTATCCCAAAAGATGGAGAAATCATCCATGAAGACCTCTAAAAAATCCCCCACCATGTCCGAGAAGATTCCCATCATGCACCGCTGGAAGGTACCAGGGGCATTACATAACCCAAAGGGCATGCGCTTGAAGAAAAAAGTGCCAAATTGATAGGTGAAGGTTGTTTTTCCTTGATCCTCTGAGGAGAATTCGATTTGATTATAACCTGAGAATCCATCTAAAAAGTATTATAATTGATGACCCGCCACTCGCTCGAGGACTTGATCAATAAAGGGAAAGGGGAAATGTTTTTTCTTGGTACAAGATTTGAGCTTCCTATAGTCAATACAGACTCTCCATCCACTACTAACCCTTGTTGGAAGCATCTCTTAATCATTATTGGTTATTACTTTGGTTCCAGCCTTCTTTGGAACCACATGGATTGGGCTAACCCACTCACTCTAAGCTATAGGATAGATGATACCAGCTTTAAACAATTTCAAAAGTTCTTTTCTCACTGCTTCCATGAGATTAGGATTGAGTCACCGCTGAGGTTGACGACATGGCTTTGAATCAAATTCTAGAAAAATTCTATGAGTCCCGATAAGTGGGCTAATCCTAGGAATATCAGATAGGGTCTATCCAATGGCTTTCTTGTGTCTCCTAAGGACATCTAGAAGCATCCTTTCATGATTGTCTTCAAGAGAGGAAGAAATGATAACAAGAAAGAATTGATTTTCCCCTAAGAATGCATACTTGAGTGATGAAGGTAAAACCATAAATTCATGATCAGAGTGTTTATCACTTTCCACGAAAGGATGAGACTTTGTATTGAACTCAGTTTCTTTGATCAGATTGCTTGACAAAATTGGTTCCTTGTGAAAATAATTTTCATCCGCTAAATTAGCTAGAGTAGTTTCATGAATGGGTATGGACTCGATGTTATTGATTTCTCCCATCGTATCATTGATTGTTGATTCTATAAAATCATCAATAGAGAAATATGAAAGAGATTCAAGAAAAGGAGACAAATTTCCATCATGTTAACAATGAAAATCAATATCTTCTTGACTTAAACATCCTTCGGTAATTCCTTGATGTTCTTTGAGTTCACTATCAACAGTAACTATCCAATTAACCTCATGGATCTCTTCATCATCCTCAATTTGACAGTTTTCATTGTAGATGTTCAAGTCTAGACTCATGTTTCCAAAGGTGATGGTCATGTTCCCATTTTGGACTCGGATAACAGAGTTGATTGTTGCAAGGAAGGGATGACCAAGGATGATTGGGTTTTCTCCCTAGGACCTAAGCTTGGGTTATTTTCTAGAACAATGAAGTCATCTGGGTAAATGAAATTTTCAACTTTCACCAAAACATCCTTTAATATCCCCTTTGGAACTCAAATACTACGATCGGCAAGTTGAAGAGTGACAGATGTGGGTTGGAGTTCTTTGAGCCCTAACTGACAATACATATCATAAGGAATGAGGTTCACACTGGCTCCTAGATCACAGAAGTCTTTCACAACTTTGTTCTCTCCTATTTCAACATTTATGTAAGGGTATCCCGGGTCTTTCATCTTTTGAGGAAGGTATCCTTGGATTGTTGTGCTAAAATTTGCTGCCAGAAGGACTTGGTTCTTATGTGAGAATTTCCGTTTATATGTGAAGAGGTCTATAAGGTATTTTCAGTATACAGTAATGGTTTGAATGGCATCGAGGAGTGTAATTTTCAACTTGACTTGTGAGAATATTACCCTCAATGTTTCACTCAATTCATGCTTGGTTTCCCCCCTCATGCATTGAGGAAATGGGGCAGGTTGTGGGGTTGTTTTTTTGAAGAGTTTTTTCTTTCACATTTTTATTAGTATCTTCAGTTTGATCATGTGTTTCATTTGAATTTTCTTTAGATTTTGAATCTTTAGGTGGGTTTTGAACTATTTGTTCAGGTTTATCAATTGATTTCCCACTTCTCAAAACTGTCACAGCCTTTAGTTGTTCATGAGTTGTTTGAGTGAAACTTGTCTACCCCCTTGATGTTTGTTGTAGAATGGCCTATGTGTGCATGGGTACCTTTCAAATTTTGATGCTTTGAAGTTCTTGTTTTAGGGAAGAGACTTCTGAGTTCATCCTTTCCATTTGTTTGCACATTTGTTCAAGGATTGGGAGAGGGATAGATTGGGAAGGGGCTTGTGTTGGTTGGATTATCCCAGGGAGATACTTTGGTTGTTGGATGGGTTGTTGTTATTGAACTGGAGGATGTTGGTATTGGACTGGTTGTGGTTGGAATTGGTTATGGTTTTGAAAATTTTGTGTAGGGTAGGGGTTTGGTCCTTGTGGTTGGCTAGGTTGTTGGTTATCTTTCCATCAGAAGCCTGGGTGGTCATTATACCATTGGTTGAATGTGTTTGGGTATTGAGGATTTTGAAAGATTAGGGCATTGAATTCAGTAGGTGGTCCTCCTAAAATAACATCCTTGATGGATGGAATGGTTGGGCATTTGTCTATTTTGGGGTCATGTTTGTCACAGATTGTGCAAACATGGTCTACGGTTTGGATTTCATGGATTTTCCTATGGTCTATCTCTTCAACCTTCATATAGAGTGCTGAAAGTTTCTCCCTAAGGCTTTCCTCTTCTCTAAGTGTATGCATTTCAGTAGTCCTTTGAGGATTTTCAGAATAAGGCGATGTTCCCCATGTTTGGTTTTGTTCAGCATGTATTTCTAGATACTTGTAAGCATCATTTGGGGATTTGTTTTTAAAGGTCCCATTATACATCATGTCAATGAATTGTTTGTTCCCTAGGCCCAAACCTTCATAGAAAATTCTTAATTTTTTAGGAATAGAAAAACCATGGTGTGGAACCATATTTAGGGTGTCTTTGAACCTCTCCCATGTTTCATAGAAGGAATCTCCCTCTTTTTAAAAAATTTTTGGATACTCTTTTTAAGTGCAATTCTTTTTTGGTGGGGAAAGTATTTATTATAGAATTCTCATTGCACTTGGTTCCAAGTGTGGATTGATGAAGGTCTTAGATTATTTAACCAGTTCTTTGCTTGATCCTTAAGTTTAAAAGGAAAGAGCCTCATCTTAGCTGACTCAAGTTGATGCGTTGAGCACATGGTTTCAACAATGTCATTGAACTCCTTGACATGAAGGTAAGGGATTTCTGACTCCATCCCATGGAATGTTGGAAGGTGGTTTAGGACATGAGGTTTAAATACATAGTGGGCATCTCCTAGGGTTGCATGCCTAATGAAAGAGGGTTCATTGGTCCATGTAGGTGTAAGGTAGTCATTCATGGTTTGATCGACTGCATTCCCCAAATTTGGGGCTACCTCATTTGGATTTCCATTTTGGTTCCCGCCCGGGTTTATGAGTTGGTTTCTTTGAAGACCCTCCATTGAAATTGACTCAATCTTTAACTCTAGGGTATTAGGAATATTAGGATATAATGGTGTACTTGAATCCCCAATCCTATGAATTTCCACCCCAACTAGTCTGTTTGAGTTATCGCGGGTGAAGGCGGACATGCGCCAAAAGAAAAAAAAACGAGAAAGGGAAAAGATAGGAGATCTTGGGTGAGAATAGAAGAATGGGGGTGAGGAAAGAAGGTTTTTGTCTGAGGAACTTACTTGGTCCCCAGCAATGGCACTAAAATTTGTTTTCTCCCAAATTTACCCAAGTTTTAAGGGTCAAGCGGTCGCTTGTATTGTAACTTGGGTTATAGAATCCTCAGAGACCTAAGAAGAACTTTCAGACACTCAATAAAAAGAGATGGATTTTTGGCTATGAAGTGGCCAACTTGGGTTGATTTTAGATGGTTTTTAAAGAGCACTAAAAGATCTATGTGAATTCAAATTATGAGAAAATGAGTTGATCCTAGGTTATTGCTTGGGGTGGATTGATTGAATTCATTTTTTCGATTTTAATTTCATTAACTCGAGAAGGATTCATGAAATTAATTCAAACTAACCTCATCACTTACTGATTAAACACCTTCAAAACACATTATAATCACCTATACACTTGTAGGATCATTTTCATGAGCACTCTATGGTAAAGGATGTAATTAGCACATGAAAGTGGGGTGAATAAATTCAATAAGGAAGAGGGAGAATAAAAATCATTGAATGAAAGAAACCCAATTAAAATAAATTAATAACATTTTGAGAGTGAGAAATAACATTAAATACATCCCATTACTACTCCCTTGGATCAAACCATAAAATATCTATCCCTCCATTGATGAAAAGTTCTCAACAGAAGCTGAAAGTAGACTTACGAGGGTGGAATTGAACAAGTAAAAACAACAAAAATAACGATCACTCCACCGTTGTGTGAACAAAATCACGAGGTTTGGTGCGAATAAATTTACACCTCGAGGAAAAAGTATCAAAGGTATAAGAGGAAGAACATAGCAAAAGAATAAGAAGAACTTTTATTAAAAACTAAGGTTATTCGAACAACTTACATGGGAAGGAAAAATGCTACGAAGACAATTTGGCATAATAACATTACAATCAAAACAAAGCTCCAAGATCCCTAAATCCTCCACCACTACTGCTTTAAATAGGAAAAAATGAAGTCTTGGGCTAGCCCCCAACATCCCATGTGACTTTAATTAATTGTGTTCAGGAATGGTGGGTGGAACATTAATGTTGAGAGACTTTTCCACTTCTTCCCCCGAAGTTGCATCCAGCTTGAATCCACCGTAAAGGCACACATAAAGTACCTTCTATAAGGGAGAATTTGACTGGGCCCCTCATTAATTAAATGAATCCCCAGATGTCCCCTAACAGCCTGTAAACTTTGAGCTCAAAATAATAAACCTTTCGCGAGATATTATATAAAGAGTGGACTGTTTATCTGGGCCGTAGAATCTGGCCTAGAATTGAATCTTCAACTTGGTCCACCTTAATCACCACCATTTATGACGAATTAGCACTGGATCCAGAAGCATTATTTGTTCCTCTATATGTCTTATTGTCTCCCAGGAATTTTGGGCTTCATTGGGACTGTATTGTGGGACCCAAATTCCCATCAGTGGGATGATATCCAATCTGCCTTCTCCAGAATTGTTTCCTTTCATCGCCAAATATCTGTATCACGATTTATGAATCCTCCATTGATCCCTGAATGAAAAATGTTCATATTTATGTTTATATAAATTTTCCAAAATATAATATTAAAATATGGATAATTACATTATTTAAAATCAGATGAAACATTGGGCCTAAATTAGTGTAAATTAGGCATGAAGTGCACAAATGATGAGAATTGATGTTCAAAATTAAAATCCACTAAATCAGGCCCATAAGATCAAAAATGAACATTTAATACCCTTAAAAATTAATCAAAATATGTGTTATTATTGGCTAATCATTGATTCATCCCATAGGTTGCACTAAAATTAGTCAATTCATCACTTATACATCATAGAGGGATCATAATCGATTTAATTGGTCACTTAGAAACCAATTTCCCCCAATCCACTAACAACCACATGAATAAAACTAATGGAAAACAATACATGAGATTCCATGCACAAATCAAAAATAAATAGTATGGTATAATACTTATAGACCATCACTATTGACTTCATTGTTGAACACATCATAAATCATAGCCTTTGATCTAGATACAAACTCCCTTGGAATCCCCAACCAAGAACTCACAATAAAAAGAGGATTTTAAGGTTTCTAAAGGAGGGGAGAAATATACAATCCCAGATTAAGAAAAAAACAAAAAGAATATTATACTCACCCAAGATTCGATCTGCAACCAACAGTGCTTCAAATGGTCTAGGATTAGAAGAGAATCAACCATGGGATGATTGGTTCACCGAATCATGCTTAAAGGGTTGCAAGAATAGGAGAGAAGTAAAATATCGAGTTAGACTTGAAAATCCCGAGGGGGAATTTTCGTAAATTTTACCACCCTAATGGTGCATCTTGGTTTTCTTGTATGGTTTTCCCAATTTTGTGAAAACTGTATAAATGCTACTATATAAAAAATTTTAGATCTCAAAATTACAGGGGATGAACCACAAGGATTACAAATTGGGCTCCGACGATGTTGTATACCACTCTATATCTTTTCATGGTTTACCTGGAAATGCCTCATAGTTTTCTTAACCACCCGCTAACCATGAACCTATCACATTTTGGCTTAGTTTTCATCTATTTTGTCTCCTATAACACTATAACACCATCGAGGCACCCCATGCACTCGGGAAACATTCCATTAGCCTACATAAAAGAGATTTAAAAAAATTAAACTTGGACCTACATTCAAGAGGTCCAGAATCTTAAAACCTCCCCACCTTATAATAGTTCATCATGAAACAACATTCAAAAGAATTATTATGCCTTAAAACAAAGAGATCAATCCACTAGGGCTGTTTCTCCATTTAATTATCCCAATATTACTACTAAACATTACCATGATTCCACAAAAACTCAACCAAATGAACATTCTTAACCTACAATACATTCTCACTAAAATTCCATCACATGAGCTAGATTTTCCTCAAAAGACGTTTCAAATTTTACCATACCCCTACCAATAGAAATACATATGTAAAATTTAGGAAAAAATCATAATTAAAAGAACAAAAAACATCACACATAACATCACACAATCATGAAAGAACCAGTAAGGACCCCACCAGTCTTATCCTCCTCGCAACTCATGACTTTAATGTATTCAAAACACATACAGTGGCCATGACTCCACATCTCCAAGGTAAAATAAACTGAATTTACATCTACATTTCCCAAACCATTTAGATCCTCCACTTGTGTCTTTTTGATCCCATTACATAACCATACATCCAAACACAATGAAAAAATATTCATAACTCAACTGGTAAAACTCATTCCAACCCTCACTATCTAGGATAATTATGCTTAATGAGGATCACTCGACTCCTTACTCAAAACTCTGATGAAATCACCAACAAAACACTTTCCTTTTATGTTTATCTCCATTATATTATGTTATTTTTCACTCCAACTATTGATGAAATACTACCATAATCTCATTTCAAATTTCACATCATACATGATGTGTTCCCAAATCACTATGCCTGATCATCTACATAGACTTCTACCCATAATGGCCTCTAGAAGAGCCCTTGAAATTGCATGTGAGTTCATTCATACTATATCCAATTGAAGAATGTGAAAAAAAAATTGATCTTAATCACGTAAAAATTTCCTTCAAAAAAGCACCTGACACAAAAAAAACATAAACTGGAGGTGGGTTACTCTCACCATACCCATTCTTGTTTACCATATCAGGTCAGTCTTCCCTTGAAGAGCTTGTCCCGGAATAGACCTCATCCACTGATGTAATGCTACACTATTTTAACCTTCCCATGGATCCTGCTGACACAAAGCCTATCATTATGATCCAATGGACTAATTGAGTTCTTTCCACAACTTCTAAGAGATTTTTTTCATCACGACATCAATGCCCTCCATAACTTCATCGGGCTCCACCACCCCAATAATAATTCCCACAACAAGAACTTCAACCACTTGTAAACTAACTGAAGAGATACATATTCACACTCGAACCCACTCTTATATTTTAAATATACCATTCATCCCAAAAAAATATACAAGGACGATTCATTAATCTCCAAATTCATCTTTTTCTCCAAACTGAGTCGAGTTTTCCATGACTAACTTATCCTATAAGTCTTTGATTCAATATTATAATGACACTACATTATATGGACTTGGTACCATCAAACATAATAATTTTCCAGTACCACCCAATGAAATATACAAGAATCTACATCATATTTTTGTTGGATTTATTGAACCCAACCTCTCTATAAACAAACCATTGTTATGCCTCACTTCTCCATTTGACAACTAGTAACAAGAATCTAAAATGTCCTTTGTAACCACCCTATGACAAAAGACTATACATTGCTCAAATGACCACTATAATCAAGTAACACACAGCCCCTCTAAAAGGCCTAGTGGGCACCTCATTAAGTCTGCATTGGCATCCTGATGTCACTACATCAACTCATAATTATTCTATCAACATCTATAATTGATTTATCACTTTTCACATTAGGATTTTCATTACCTATACTATTTATGAGGGATTCCACACTCAGATATTACACTAGATCATAATCTGAACCCCCAAAAAATAGACATGACTATAATGATTTACCCAGAATAAGAAAATGAACATCACCCAATGCTTTTTCCTGGATTCTTTGAATGGGACCCATGATATTTTTTGACACTCGATACATTCTGAATACCTCACCCAAAATCTTTGATGTTGTAAATCAAATCATTTATCACCACATAAACTGACCCCCTGAGCATAAACAACATGGTTTCCACCATCGAGGAAAAAACCATCATGTCTCTTAGAATAAAGCTATAGATTCTAAAATTACCTGGGATAATGTCATGATATTGGGCATGATCATCAATAGGTGAGGAACATTGAGAATTTTTCAGAGTATAACACCACCAACATATCAATTACTAATGTGACCTCCCACTATAGGACATCGTGACCTGCCAAGGGTATCAAAATTACCTTCTACAGACATCTCATCCAAACATAACAACCAACTCTCAGGTGTGATTTCAAACAATGACTCACCACCAATCCATGACCATCCTTTATTAAGATGTGAATGAATGTTTCCTGTGGAAATAATTCTACCATACTACTTAATATCATTCCACATTCCCATAACAATTAACAACTGAGCACAATGGTCCACTAGACCAAATAAATCAAAATTCTCCTCACATAACCACACTTCCCTTCGCGGTTTCATAGAGAAAAATGAACACTTATCCAATTCGAAATAAAACCTTACCAATGTGATCCCACATATGGAACTCATTATATTTTTCAAGGTTTCTCAGGTTCCTGTGACCACTCTTATGCCGACTTTAGTCCCCAAAATCCCACCATCACTTTAGCATAGCCCAATTCCCACTTACTCACATAATAATTCCTCTTCGTCTGTCAACCTCATCATCCCCATGGAATTATCAACATCTAACTGAACTACCAAACAATTCATAGAAGCAAGCACAACATGTGACCACCCTCACCTCAGGAATCACCTTCCAAAAAGAAACATTTAACCTATCTATAGCAACCCTTGTCTTTTCTACTCAAAATCTACATACAGATATCTATAAATCACCATCCAAACAGACAGGTCAGACAAGGATACGATATAGATCCTCGAACATACCTCACAATCAACTATAAGAACTTAGGTTCCCTTCAGACGAACTATGGAACAACTATACAATTTACCAAAACATTATGGTACTTGTTATACATTGATTCTACCCTTAATCATCTTCAATGATTCATAATTCAAGTCACCTACATCTCTGGTCTAGCCTCCAATGAGGTAACCCTTGAATTCCAAGAAAATTTCAATTTTTATTCACAATTAATGTTTCATTACCAAGCCACCAAACTCCCCACATATCCCTCTAGGAAAAACACAATATAACACTCTATATTACTTAATGTAAATGTCCAAAAGATTCACATTTGTGAAACACGCCCTAAATCACTTGGAACCCTATATGGCCTCTCAAATAGGTCACCGTGAAGGTTGAATGATACCAACCCCCATAAACTAGATCCACGATAATTAAAATCCATTTATCCTCTTTCTAAACCATACACATCAAGAAACCAAAAAAATTCAATTTTATTGAATGGAACTCTCACCCATGTACGAATAACCACTATGCTTAGCACACCACGAAACCATTTTCTCTTAGTTCCACACCAATGTTTACCATACACATACATCAACACTACGAGACAAACACACACTATTATTCCAAAACACAACTTAAATAGTCCATACTCTTAAGATCACCAAAATAAATACAACATCATTATGGTCTAATAAACACTATGAATGGTCACACCACATTAGGGTTTCTACACTCACATTATTGAACAACTCCTCACATGAAAATGGTTACAACCCTACTGGGGGTTCTCTATGCACATATCATATTCCATAGTATAACAAAAAAATATTGAAAACTCATATCAAAGGTCTGAATGTATGTAACAATCACTTCCCGATTCCACCCATGCAAAGGGTCAATTCAATAACACAAGGAATACATACTAGTTGATTCACCCAATGTTCCATAATTACACATCCCTAATAATTAACATCACCATTTTTAAACATACTAATTCACATTTTAAACTCCCCATTTCATAACTTGATGTTGTCAACATTTAAACTCATCGACACATTTCATTACACGAAATTCATTAACCATTTTACCTTTACTACCCAAATATCTCTCTTTTAGAAACCATTGAATCCTTTCAATTTATCACAACCAAAAATTATAACCCAGTTAGGAAGTTTCATTATAAACACTATTACATTCTATTAATTTATACTATTTTTATTTACCCACTTGAATACCAATTATTGGGCACCATTTTCTTCAAATTTTCTAGTAAATAAAATGGATACTACTCTCTTTTCACCACACATCGCTCTCATGTGTTCTTATCATGATGCATGTAACCTATATCCTTAGGTGCCTAAAATGATAAATGAATGGAAAACCACATTCCATTTTGTTCAAAATAAAATTAACAAGAAATTATTAGGTCACAAAATAAGTGCTTCACCCAATTTTGAAATATCATCAAAGGTAACAACACACAAAATGAACAACAATTTCCACTAAGGGTTGAATTAGGTTTTCCCCCATACATGGGTTAGGTACTCCCAAGAACAAGATCATTTATAATTCCTAAAACCATCCTAACCTCTTTTCTACCCTTCATACATAATATTTCATATAAAAGGAATAATTTGATACCACTTTATAACACCCCTGCCCTGAAATCCACTAAATGATTCTCCAATTTGAGTCACCACATTAACTCATCGTTATTTGAGAATCCATGAAAAATGCTCAAAATGGCATAAGATCAAAGTAGAATCAGCATTGGGAAGATTGGGTCACCCCAACATTCATCTAGGGTTCTTGGAGGAGGAGAGTAATAATTTCTCTCCATGACCCATGTGTAAAAATATATTGAATTATTTTTCCACCTTTAAATTTTTTTGCTGGGGTATGGGGTGAGTCCCGAATGAAATAACTGAGTTTTTGATAAAAAAAAGTGCACATTTTGGGTTTGACGTCATTGGATGCACGGGCGGACCACGATGCCACATGACTTTTCCCATTCAAATGAGTGGCCTTTTCATCTTTTAATAATTAATGTGAATAAAAAATGTTAATTAGTTGCATCATTTAAAATTTTTATTATTGTAAAAAAATTATTATTATTAAAATGGTATAAATATATTATTTTTTTTGATTTTATCATTATGATTATTATTATTTTTATCACTATTAATATTATTTTTATAATAATTATTATTATTTCGTTAATTATAATTATTATAATTATTATCAATCCTATTATTATCATTACGCTTTTAGAATTTTAATTAGTCTTCTTTTGGGTTGGTTTTTCCTTTTTTAGGGTTTCTGAAATCCTTCCCCTCTCTCCAATTTGAGTGCCCCCACATTTTTCCTTGTCTATGTGCGACACGACCTATCCTCGAACCCATCATTCTGATCCTCTCAATAGAGGACATCTCCTCCCTCCTTCTGCACGCATAACTAAGCCCCCCCCCTTCTATCATAGCGACCCTAGGTCTCCCACTCGGCCTCCTTGAAACAGCCATTTTTCCCCATGAAACAACCCCCTCTGCCTTCCCTCTCAATGATAGGCAGCCCCCTGGTGCAATCTCCCTATCCTGCTCTGGTGTCTTTGGCTCTACGCACTCCACTCACCCTCGCGCACCTCCTACCCTGCATGCTATGACCCAATCCGATCCTCCCTTGTACCCTACACTAGGTGAACCCCCCTAGGCTCCTCCCTCCCTTACAGCATGACCAAACACCCCCCCACCCCCCATCCCCCCCCCCTCAGACCCCATGCTTCCCGACGCCTTTGTATCCGACCAGATCGCTGCCTCCCCAACCTCCCAAACACCTCCCCATCAGGCGCTGAGCTGCCGACCGTTCTCCCTATTCAGCGGCTCAAAAGCTCTCCCCCAACAAGCCTCTTGTTTCCCTTGTCATAGCCTCCACTGACCCCTCTTTATAGCATAGTCAACTCCCATCCGATGGGTAAATCATTGTTGAGCCATTTATTTCATACTTCATTTTATATTTCCATTTGATTCATATATTTTTTAAGATGGTTTGATTAGATTTATTTGTTAATTATGTGTTTTTGGGGGTAGGATTGAGTTTTTATGACCCATGTGAAGCGCCTCGAAATGTGAATTATTTCATCGCACCTTGGTTCCAAGGTAGGATTCCAATGATCCTGTCCTTTTTAATTCAGTAATCATAAATTTTATGCCTTCCATACCTTATATTATTATTATGTGTTAATGTCATGCTTTGTTTAAATTTGATTTTGTGGGAAAACATTTCCTGAAGATTGTTTGATGACATTTGACCAAGTTTTGTGAAACAGCACACATTGGATGTAGGGTCATATTGTGCTTGACTATATAATTTATGTGTCATCTATTTTTTCTTTTTCTCCCTTTGTCTATGTGTTAATTTTCATCTTGAAACTTGTGGTTAATTCACTTTGTTTGAAAAATGGGTAGTTCCGGCATTGTTTTATGAAAATGGTATCGTCCAATTATAGTTGTGCACACTGTTTTCTTTAATTAAATGATTTGTTTGGTAGAAATTTTATCTGTGTGTTTTAGAACGTGGTTAATCATTTTCTATAATATTTTACCATGAAAATTGGTGTTTCGTAAATTTCTGAGTGTCAACTAAAATCATTTGCTGAGCATTGCATTTATGGTCTTCGGAATGGTATATGTTTGGATTTTATGTGTCTAAAGTGATATAAAATGTTTTGTTTTTTTGTTAATGTGTTGGATGTGAGAGAAATTATGTCTTAGGTTTCTTGGAAAATGTTTAAATGTTTTAATCTTAAATAAGTATTAAGTTAGTTTCTTTTTTATAATTTGGTTTGTTTTGTTACAAGGAGTTGTAGGTCGATTGGCGTTTTCGTAAAATTTGGTTTTTTTGAAAGTTCATCAGAAATGTTGTGAATGGGTTTTACAAATTCTTCTATTTGGTAAACAGTGTGTCTTGAACCTCCACATAAATTGGTTTTCATATTTTTTTAATGAATGGTTTTATGGAATGTTTAAGGGCCTGTTTGACCACTTTGAGAAAATAAGGGTACTACTTATCATGATAACCTTCTATGGTTTCCTCTAATTCCATTCCAACATGTATTGGTTAGGATTTCCTCAGTATGGAATCACAGAGTTCCATCATGTGGGTTCCTCGGTTGGGAACCATTATTAATCTATTTATTTTATGGCATGAGAGTAGACATTTGGAGACTCGGGGTGTGGCCTGCTTGATTATTATTATAAAAATTGGTTGTGATTTGATGCTTGGAGGAATCTAATGGACCACACCCTTTCATACAAGAGACATTAGAACCTATAATATTGAGATAATTTTCTGAGATTAGTACTGAACTAGTAGGTTATGGTACTGACTAGTGGTCCATAGTAGGTGAATATGTTTGGGTATATTGTTATGGGATTCTCCCTCGGCCTGTCTGAGAGAGGATGGTTGAACATTTTATAGCATTATATTTCATTTTATGTGGTATGGTACTGTAGATGTGGTCATAGGTATTAGTGTCATGTGAATTATTATCAATCTCCCAGGTCCGCCTATGTCTAGTGATTTTTAACTATTGAACTGATGTTGTGATACTTTCATACCTATTTACATTTCCCTTTCTATATTTTCAAAGGTACCCTCATGTGGAGGTCTCATGAAAAGTGACATTTTGGTTTAATAACTATTATGAATATGATTTTTTAAAAGAAAACATGTTTTAAACTATTGTGTTCTGGTTTTTGAATGAAATCATTACTTTCCCCATGAAATAGGATGGAAACACTTATGGCTAAACTCCACTTTTTCAAATGATTAAGGGAAATGGTTTGTACTTTTTTTAAGTAAAAATTGTAGAAATGAATACTTTAACATATTGTAGTTCAAACATATAATTGATGTTTCTAATTTTTAAAGGTCGTGAATTGGGAAATAGTATATCGGGCTAACCTACTAAGTTTTAGTAGTCACGCCTATAGTTTATCTCTGTTTTTAGTTTGTGGGTAGCCACCATCATGGATGTTCTCGCCTTGGGTGATTTTTTATTTTTCTTTCGGAGGTGGACCCATGGGTTAACATGGAGTTAGTTTGGATGTCAGGATTTGTTATTTTTATCCTCTTCATATCTTGTTTAGTTGTTTGTTCAATTTATTTGTTTTGTGATGGTCTATTTTTTCCGTTGTTTTTATTTATTTACCTTTGGTGAAATCATTCCCATCATCTATATCAATGCCCTGGCACTTGTCGCTAGCGAGGGAGGATCGGGAACGCCTCTTGAGCTTTGTCACGGGCTGACTCGAGGGACCAATTCAGGGTCGACCTAGGTTTGTTCATTAAATAATTTTATCATAGGTTGTCGGCTCTTAGAGGATATCACTTTTCAAAGCGCCCTTTTGTATTTGTGATGTCAAGGTAGATGGACTAGAATTGTTGGGACTCAAGGGGTAGGTGCGGAAAGCACGTCGCGAAATCTTGCTCATTATGATCCTCAGGTTTCCATGGGAAATGTAGTTTAATTAGTTTTCGTGAGTTTTTATGGAATGTTTTGTGATTGGTATAATACAAGGGTAGTTGAGATAATATTCCTCGTGAGCCTTACATCCTGGAATGCTAGGTGGAGTTTGGGGAATGGTCCTAAAATGATCTACGTGTCAGTGATGTGTTTGGAATATGGCCACCGACCATATGGTCAAGTCACCCACCAGCAGTAGTTCACTGTATGAGTTATTTTGGGACTCCTACAACATTTGAATATTGTTTTATTTAGAAAAATATGATTTAGAAAAAGGGCATTTGAAATGAAAATTTTAATTTTGTGTATTCTTTTAATGGAAACAGGATAAAGAATTTTGTTTCAGAAAATGATGTTGTTTTGTTTTGGCCTTGGTATTCCTAGGGGTGCTCACGTGCATAGTGGTATGTGGTAATATGCAAGGATTTATGGTGTGGTGGATGGATGCCTAATGAGGAACGAATACGTGTATGTGAGTGAGACTCCAAAGAATACCAATGGTGAGGGTTTAACCCACAAAGCCTGTTTTAAAATAAATTTTTTTTTCAAAAATGAATGTTTTGATGTTATGATAGCTTGTTTTATTGTGTTTAGATATTATCACCTATGCAGTGTTTAATTTTTAAGATTTTATTTATTTAGTTATCCTAGATTTGGTTCTTGACTTTCCTTGACTTGCATTTGTCCCCTACAATCATGGATGGGTGATCGTAGTGTGGATGATCAACCTAAGGATTTTATTCTTGAGTTTCATAATCTATATCCACCAATCTTTTATGGTTAAGAATACCCTTATGTAGAAAAAGTGTAGATGAAGATGATTGAAAGGGACTTTAACCTCATTGAGTTTCCTGAGTCATTGAAGGTCATGTTTGAAACCAGCATGCTTGAAGGTTCATTGTGGATGTGGTGGAAGTAAGTGTCTTGGAACAAGCCCCATCAAGAGTCTAGTTGGGAGTTTTTAAAGACTATGTTCATTCATATGTATTGCTCTAAGGAAGGGGGAGAAATAGGATAGAGATATGTAATTTTCAATTGGGTGACAAATTCATGTTGGAATATTTTCGACACTTTGTGGAGATAGTCCCTTATGATTCAGGGTATGGAAAAAATGACATCATGAAGGCTCATCATTTAGAGGTAGGTCTCTGCATTGATATATAGTCCAAGGTGTCAGAGTCCAACCTAACTTCTTTTGTTGATGCGGTGAGATACGATTTTCATGTCGAAATCGGGATGGTAGGAGTGCTCAAAGTAGTCCTCCCTCCATCAATATCAATGAAAAGTGGTGAAGATTCAGTCAAGGATACGAGGATGTAATTGAAAGAGGATAGAGCATGTCATGGAATTAAAAGGCCACAGGATCATTCATAATTATCTTCACATCAGGAGATCTTCATGTCATTTTATTGTGGTTAGTTGGGTCACAAAAAGTCATCAAATGCAAATGCTATGAATCCCTGCCTGTCATGTTGACCCCTGGGTCACTTGTGGCTATTCTTATGGGGCGTTTCTAGAAAGCATCAGGGGGGAAGTTCTCAGAATTGTTGTGTTTTTTTGGGTTTTTGTTTAAAGTTTCATGTTTATGTTTCCTTTCAATGTAATGGATCTCTTATTGTTGCAGTGTACTAATGGTGTTGTGAGTTTTGAAATGATTGGGAATGTCCTGGGTCTTTTTATGAACTATGGTTTTCAATACCAATGGGGTTTCATTTCAAAATTATGTCCTTCCATCTGTCAGATAAAAAATGTATGTCTGTTATTGGAATTATCAATACCTGACTGCATGGAAAGAGACACTTCATCCATCAGAGCTCTAGCTGAAAGGCCTTGGAGTGAAGTCATCGCGTTGTCAGAAACCCCGGGGGATTTTATAGATTCTGGTTAATGTTGTGATTCTATAGTTGTTGTGAGGTAGTCTTAGCATGTATTTTGAGGTTTATCTGTCATTTTATATTTTCTATTGTTACAAAAAGTATGAAGGAATTATCCTTCGTGAAATTTCAGTAATTGTGCCTTTTTGGATGCAAGTTTCCAATTAGTGGCCTTGTGTGGACCACCCATGTGTATCATTTGCAGCTTTGGGTTGTGTCCATCCCAAAGTGGGGAGTCATAAGTAGTTTTATGTCATAATTTAATTGGTCCAATCATTGTTCCCTCCCTCTCATCCCATGGGGTTAGGATTTTTGGTTTGTGCAGTGTTTTCAATTAAGCTCTTGCCCCTTTCAAACACGTTTGAGTGGTTTAAGTGTTCTTTCAGTGTTTCATTTGGCATGGGTAAGGCCCGGTTCAGGTCAAAGTTGATTTTCGGTATGGTCTCTTGTAGGATGGTACTTTTTACTGGGGAGAACAACCTTCTCTTAGGGATCTCTCATAAGTCATTATCATATGCTTGTTGAGTTCTTATAGTGGGGAGTCTGTTCATGCCTCCCTTTTGCAGGTAATTTATTTCTGTCAATTGGGATGAGTCTCGTTGTTGGTTGATATAATGTCCTGGGGTTAGGAGGTTGGATCGTGTATATGTGAAATCCTTAGGTGTTCATCGATTGACTGAATAGTGTTGTGGATTTTTGAGGATATAAATCGTTAATCTGGGGAGAGTTTTCCCACCCCGGCCCGGATGTATAAATTATTTAATTATTTTTCTTCCTTTTATTATTTTTTCTGGGGTCCGAGGTGAGTCCCAGACGAAATTTATTAGTTTTTGATAAAACGTGCACATTTTGGGTTTGACGTCATTGGACGCAAAGGTAGAGAGTGATGTTGTGTGGCTTCACCCATACAACTGCATGTCATTTTCATCATTGAAGAAATAAATTGAAAAAAGAAATGTTCATTTAGCGTGTCATTTTAAATTTGTATTATCTTATAAATTTTTTTTATTATTAAAATGATATGAATACCTTGTTTATTTTTATTTTATCATTATGATTATTATTATTTTTATCACTGTTATTATTATACATATAATAGTTATTATCATTTCCTTTATTATCATTATTATTATTATTATCATTCCAATTATTATTATTAGGTTAATATAATTTTAATTAGTCTTCCTTAGGATGACTTTTCCGTTTGTAGGGTTTTTGAAATCCTTCCCCTTTCCCAAATTTTAGAACCAAACACTTTTTCCTTGCCTATGTGCGGCATGAACCAACATTGGACCCATCCATTGGCTTCCCTATAAAGTGAGAATATTCTCCCTCCTCCCTTGGCACACATACACAGATGATCTCTTCTTTCGTAGCGACCCCCGATCTCCCCCTCAGCCTCCTTGCAGCAACCCTATTTCCCCATGCAACAACACCTGCCACCTTTTCTCTCAGTGACCAGCAGCCCCCTAGTGCATTCTCCACATCCCGCTCTACTACCTCTGGCCCTACATGCTCCCCCCCCACATTCTTCCTTCCATGCATGCTCTGACCCGGCAGACTCTTCCCTTGCACCAAACATAGACCAAACCCCCTAGGCTCCTCCCTCCCTTACAGTACACCCCAACAACCCCCTCAGACCCCTAGCTTCTCGTCGCCTTTTTACCCAACCGGCCAGCCACCTCCCTGACCTCCCAGATTCCTCCACGTTATTCATTTAGTTGCATGTCGTCCTCCCTATACAGTGGCGCAACACCTCTCCCCTAACCAGCATCCAATTTCCCATGTTGCATCCCTAACTGAACCCTCCTTCAGGCATGCACAACTCCCATATGATGGGTAAACTATTGTTCACCCATTTAGCTTGTATTCTATTTTTTATTTCCATTTTATTAATCTTTTTTAACCATGGATTGATTAGAGTTTTGGGTTTATTATTTGTTGTTTGGGGTAGGTTTGATATTTCAAGATCTACGTGAAGCATCTTCAAATGCACGTTGTTTCATCACACCTTGGTTTCAAGGTAGGATTCCTATGCACCTATTCTTTTTAATTTATAATTCATCAAATTTATTATTTTCTTACTTTATATGATTATTATTTTATAAATTCATGCTTTGGTTTATGTTGATTTTGTGTGCTAAAATTACATTAAGATTGTTTGATGATATTTGACCTTGTTTTGTGAAATATCACACACCGAATGTAGGGTCCTATTTCGTAGGAAATTATAATTTGAGTTACATCTATTTATTCTTTTTTTCCCTTTGTATAGTTGTTAATTTTTATTGTGCAACTTTTTTTTAATTGAATTTGTTTAAAAAATGGTTAATTCTGGCCTTGTTTTATGAAAATGGTATCGTCTAGTTATTATTGTGAAAACTGTTTTCTGAAATTAAATGTTCAGATTAGTCCGCATCTGATTTGTGAGTTTTAGGATTTTTTTTTTGGAATTTTCAATAAGATTCTGGCATAAAAATTAGTTTTTGAGTGTCAACCGAAATCGTTTCGTACGCATTGCATGTTGGGTCTTCGGAATGGTGTTTGGTTGTCTTTTAAGTGACAAAAGTGATGTAAAATGTTTTTTTGTTAATGTGTTGGATGTGTTCCAAATTGTATTTTGGGGTTCTTGGAAAAGGTTTAAATGTTTTATGTTAAGAGTATTTTGACATTATTTTATTAAAAAAAATTGGGTTGTTTTGTGAAAAGTAGTTATAGCTCATTTTAGGTTTTTGTTAATGTTTTTTTTGTTTGAAAGTGCATTAAAAATTTTGTGAAGGGGTTTTGAAAATTCTTTTATTTGGTAAACTGTGTGTCCTTTACCTCGATAGAAATTGGTTTTATTCTTTTGTAATGAATGATTTTATGGAATTTTTAATGGCTTGTTTGACCACTTTGTGAAAATAAGGGGTAGTGCTTATTATGAAAACATTTTATGGTTTCTCCTCATTCCTTGACAACCTGGAATGGTTGGGATTTATTTAGTATGGAATTCCAGGGTCCCATCATGAGGGTCTATCAGTTGGGAACAATTATTAATCTTTTTATTTTAAGGCATCAGAGTAGACCATGGGGCGACTCTGGGTGTGGCCTACTATGATTATTATTATAAATATTGGATGTGATTTGATCCTCGAATGCATCTGATGACCCAACCACATTCATACCTAAGACATTGGAACCTGAATATTGAGAGAATTGTATGATACGAGAACTGCACTGGTAGGTTATGGTACTGACCAGTGGCCCATAGTAGGTGGATATGTTTGGGTTCATTACTATGGGATTTTTCCTTGTCCTACATGAGGGGGTATGTATGATCATTTTGAAGTGTTAGATATCATCATATGTAAAATTATACTATAAATAGGGCTACAGGTATTTGTGTCATCTTGATTATTCTCGATTACCTAGGTTCACTTATGTCTAGTTATTTTTAGCTATTCAATTGTGGTTGATATACTTGCATACCTATTTACATTTCCCTTGATATGTCTGCCTTGGTATCCTTGTGTGGTGTTTGTCCTGAAAAGATACATTTTGGTTTTCTAACTCCCATGAATTTGTTTACAAGAAAATGTGCTTCAAACTCTTTTTTTTGTTTTTTCAATAAAATCAATACTTTCCCCTTGAAATAGCATGGCTATACATAAGGTTAAATTTTGGCGTTTAAAATGATTAAGAGAAATGGTTGTACATTGTTTTTAATTAAAAATAATAGAAGTGCATACATTAATATATTGTAGTTCACACCTAAAATTGATGTTTTTATTTTTAAAAGTAGTGCATTAGGAAATAGTATATCGGGCTAACCTACTGTGTTTTAAAACTTACGCATATAGTTCTTCTCGGTTTTAGTTTGCGTGAAGACTCTAGCATTGATGTGCATACCTTGGGTGACATTTGATCATTGAGTCGGACTGTGAACTGTGGGGTCACACAATGTTAGTTCGGACGTTGATTTTGTTGAGTCTTATCCTCATCATCTGTTGTTTAGTTGTTTTCTTAGTGTATTTGTTCTACGCTGCTCTATTTTCCCTTGTTTTTATTTATTTACCTAGTGAGAAATTATTCCCATCATCTCTCTCAATGCCCTGACGCTTGACGCCAGCCCATGAGAATTGGGAGCGCCTCTTGGGCCTTGTCTCGAGCCAAATTGGGGGACAGGTTCAGGGTCGACCCTAGTTTTTTCATGAAAAGGAAAATACATATTTAGAATTAAAAATCCCAAGGTGGAATGTTCTTAATTTTTTCCAACATTACTGGGCATCACAGTATTCCAAATCATGAAAAAACCATGAAAAAGGCACTATCTAAGGAAGGAGAGGTCATACAGTTACATGGGAAGCTCCACACAGTTTAAAAACCATGCTCCAACTATGCGATATTCAACTTTCTAGGGTTGTACAGTTTACCTTGGCAGGCCACACATTTTTTTATCCATGCACCAATAGTGCGTCATGCATAGTTTGGCTCGAATTTCCATTCATTCATGTAATGAACCCCTGGAACACCCTTAAGGCCCCTCAAACAACCATGAAAAATTTCACTGACCTAAATCAAGATATTGAAACCAAATTTGTACTAGGATGGACCATCATGTTATATGGTATCTTAAATCATTATAGTTCATTGTTCATAGTGAAGATATATACTGCTTATAGTGAACACATCATGCATAATGGAGGGGGAGTTGATGTTGGTCTTCATATCTATATTAAAAAAATATAACTATAGGAGGAGGGATAAAGGAAGGTGATGAATTATTCTTTTATGGTAGTAATTAGTGTTCTATTTATCATATAGAGAATCATTTCTAGTTTTTTGGTTGTAAATTTTTCATATTTCTTTTAGGCAATGACACTTTGATGGTATGAAGATTCCATTGCAAGGACTAGTTTTTGTTTTCTTTCATTTGGTAGGATGATATACCTATTATAGTTATCAATTTATGGGTGGCCTTTAATGTGGGATATGTGTGTTTCCACCCATCATTCAACCATCTATCCTCTTTTTTGGATGGGTGTATGAAAACACTATTAGGAATTGTTTCATTGTGTTTTAAATCTAATTTTATAGTGCACTATGTTTTCCATGTACTGAATATATCCTAAGTAGCATTATATGGAATCCGAAATTATAATTAAGTGTGTTGAAACATATCATACAATCCTCTTATGACATTTTTGTGAGTTATGTAGGAGTTCTTCACAATGTTGTGTCGACCGGCGCGACAGAATTCATGGAGGGGGGAACATCATCTTAGATAGGAATCACTATTGGGTTGACTATCAGGGGGGAAATGGGACTTTTGGCTGGTACTGGTTATGAAATAGGTTTCTTATTGAGAATTTGGGACTATATAAGGGACTATGGGTCATGTTATCTTATGATGTTATGCATATGGTCTATGTAATGGGTTCCCCATTTTCCCATTTTTCAACTGATCCCTATTTGTTTTTAAACAAATGTTGCTTGACCCTAAAGCTTTAAAATTATTATAGGATCCCTAAAAATAAAATTTTTACCACTAAGGTTTTCTTCTATTTTATAAATTTCAATAAATATGGGGAACATAGAAAATGATGAGCATAATAGATGATACATTAGAGGCCTTCTTAACATGATGAATGTTGGAATATAAAACGTTATTAGGATGATGAATCAACTATCTTATGTATTAAAAAATAACATAAATCATGTCGAGTCACCGGATTCACCTTGAAGCACACAAATTTCGTTTAAGTCCTTTATGCATCAATAACCAGCTTATTTTAGTGGATCTAATGACCCATTGATTACTAAATAATTAATTTCCAATATAAGAATTATATTTTCTATACTCTACTATTTGGAGCTGTAGATACTATTTAGCAACCTAGGATTAACAAATATGGATATTACAAAATATTAGATAAATATTGAGTACACTAAAAAAGTTCTTGCACAAGGACCGTAATAATTTAGTATCTTTGGAAACATGGAAGAAAAATATTCTATCCTAATGAATGATCTTTAAAATATACCATAAATATCTCCACATTTAGTAATTATAACAAGAACCTTTATTCATAACCTGAGGATAGGAAACATAAGAAATGGGAGAGCTCATATTCTTAGTAATGTTAAATGAATGAAATATGATATAATAACATGATGAAATTGGTATGGAACCTGACCATATCTTTTGAAGATCATACCCTACATATTATAGAATATTATAAATATTGGAATTTCATAATACATGGATAATAAAATGAATTATGATCCTCAGTCATGAAAGTATAACATTGTAATAAGAAACATTATTTATGGATTGTGAATTTGTTTATAACATTATGAACATGTATATGTAGGAACCAGTTTACTCATTATAGGTAGGAAATGAAATCAAGAACCCACAAAAACTTATGGAAATGAAAACAAGTACATGAATAACATTTTGAATGTGCAATCTGGTTCACACATAACAATTATGGGCTTGAAACCAAGTCGATCCATAATATTGTGAACATTTAATCAGGTTCACACATAACATTGTGAACATGTATTCTGGTTCACGTATAAACTTATGGGATTGCAACTAGGTCCACGCACAACATTATGAACATGAAATATGGTTCAATAATAAAATTTTGAACATGTAAACAAGTTCATGAATAAACTTATAGGCATGAAACAAAGTTTGTGCTTCGTATTTTGACCATGTAATCATGTTCACGCATGACATTGTGAAATGAAATCATTTCAAGAATAATGTATGTACTAAGGAGTCGTCCATTAACTATCCAATGCATTTCAGGTAGATATAGATCCAACACAAAACATAACCAAATAATACATATAATTATCTTATGATTATAAACAATAATAATATTTTAAACCACGAAATGAGATAGGATGAATGAAAATTTAATCATATCATTTCCTATGGAAAAGAGGTATGTCATATATCACAACCTGTGAAAAGATATGTGATTCAAAATAATATAACCTCGGAAAGAGAAATGTTTTTCATAAACTTCATTTCTTAAAAAAAACTAACCATTTATACGTATAATATGAATGGATTAATTGATTATTTTATACATAAGGGAATGAGTAGCACTAATAAATGTCATCTTAGATGGGATATAATTTAGAAATATATTTTAAAAAAACTTTATGATGAAAATATTCATTTATATTTAAAAAATTACTTTTTTAAAACATAAAACCTTTTGAAAAACATTTCCTTGAAAATAAACGTGATAAATTATGAAGATAGTCGTGAAATCATGTTTTATAATTTTTTAATTAAAAACATATAAATAATTCATGTAAATTATTAATAAATTTCATAAACATAAAACATTCTTGAAGAATGTTTTCTTTGAAAATTTATTTGAAATATTTTTAATGTAAGCTTTGAAAAACAATAAAACATTTTTGAAAAAAGATTCACTGAAATCCACATTTAAAAAAATAAATTTATACTATATAAAAAAACATTTCATTTAGATTAAACATTTAAAAGTAAAGTGGATTCTTCATGGAATTGATGGTCTCAGTTGTGGTATGTCCATATGTGAGGATCATTCCTTTTTACATTAAAAGTTATGAAAAGTTCCTTGATAGGAAAACAACAAGTTGATTCCTTCTAAGAACATAAAAGGTAAAAAAGGGCTAAAAATTCCCTTTTACATTATATGATAAAATAAAAACAAATTTTAATTTTTTTAGAAAACATGGTTTTTAAAGAACACATATTTATGATAGAAATTATAAAGAAAGTCATATTTTCATGAAATTTTTTTTTAGTTATCATAAGTACTAATCCTTACGAAAATGGTACCAATACATGAATATGTCATTGAAACCCATTTGATATGTTATGTCATGGGTGTTCTTGGGAGATGGATAATAAGATATCATCAATTGAAGCATAATCATAAAAATTCTCTAAAAATGATGACATTTTTTAATAAACTCTTTCCACATGGTAAAATATAAACATACTCCCAATGTAAGAAAATGAAAGTTCATGAATATTATAATATCAAAAAAAAATAAGATACTTGATATAAAATTTCAAATGGTGGTATGTATACCACAAATTAATTGGGAATGGTTACTAAGGCATGTAATTCATACCAGTAAAAGGTTAGATGAAATTCTCTTACCATGTGTCTTGACACTCATCATACACATTGAAACATCATGTATAATAAATTTTAAATTATTATACATATTCATAACCATATTATTATATATAATATCATATATGGTTTGATTATGACTTTATATTATTTTCTTGTTAGTAATTCTATTTTAATGTTTCACTTTGGGTTATATCTACTTTGTTATTGGCATGTGTCTTAAATTGTTATATCATTGGTCCTTATAATGACATCATGATTTCAGTAATGTAAACCATGATATAAATATCATTTATATTCACTATATTTTTATTATAATAATCTATATAATATATAAGTAGGAACTAGAATACACCATTCATGAAGATGGCAGGCTGTACGTACACATGGTCATTGTTTCTATTAAATTTTCATGATGAAATAATGACTCTAAATGAAATATATGTACCTATATTTATATATATAATTATTATATTAGAAATATTTTATCATATATATAATATTATTTCTCTAAATATATCTTTAATACATTCAATGTAGTGTGTTAATGAATCACATCGCTTTGAGGGGGTGGTATTCCACACTTCCTCAAACAAATTTATCATACTAACACAAAATAGAAAGAATAAAGATATTTGTTCTAAAATAAATAAATAATAATAAATATATTATAAATAATATATATTTTATATATAAATATATTTTCCATCTTTATTCTCACTATGAGGAGCGTTAATATAATAATGAACAATCATCATTTGGTGTAGCGTTAGTACGTTGTAGACAAAACAGTCTGTTTGTTACCCATCAGATGGAGGTGTGTGTAATTTTATGATGAATAGTTATAATAAAAAAATACTGGTATATTTTGATTACTGGTTTTTTATAAAATCAAGGAATAAGAAGATTTGAGGTGGTGGAGAAAGAAAATAATCCAATGGAGCTTGAGGCATGTTGTTTCCTCTAAATCAGGAAACTTTTTATGGTTTCCACCAAAGGGATTCCTTAGAAATATTTCATCCAAAAAATAGGATTACAGAATTATGGGAATTACTTTTGGAGGATATAGGAGTATATACTGGTCTATATTATGTCATTTGAGAGGTGAAAATAATTTAAAGAGAGGATGTCTTTTTATAGTGGAGGAGGAGTGGTGCTCTTGTAATATTTTGACAACAGAATTCATTACATGTTTTTCACTTGTCCTGTAGATCCAATAATTGAAAACATTAGAAAAAATGGAGTATAGGTTCTATATATGTCCATAAAATGTATCTTTTACATGATTCTAAGTCATTTTAGGTCTTAAATATAAGGTTTAGTCCTTATTTAAGCTTAATTTTATTTTAATCAAGGTAATTAATATTTATTACATTCACTAATTTTTTTCTCAAAGATAATTTTAAATTACTATAAATAAGAAATTATTATTATTAAAAACATATAATACATTTTTTATAAATTTCCTTCACATAAGTGGAATAATTTATTTTAAATTTGATCCCACTAACAGGACGACATGCATGTTTTTAAAGTAAACAATTGATTAAAAGATTATTAGAACATTATATCAAATTTCAATGTGAAATTGGATGTAATGACCAAAATTGGATTATATTATAAAAATATTATCTAATTAGACTTATAAACCAATGTAAAATGTAATTTAACCTTATAAATTAATTATATGAAAAATCAGTTTTCAATTAAAATTCTGTAATTTTCACTATTCATTAAAAAAACGAGTCTTTAAAAAAACACCAAATATTTACCCTAAAATAATTATTATGTTATTATTTATAAGAATAAGTTTATTAGTAAATTTTAAATCTATAAATGTTCCAACAATTTCATTTAAAATTTGTTTTTCATTAAAATGTTGTAAAAATGTATTAATACATAATATTTGTTTTTAGCATAAAATTCATATTGTTTTTATCTTTTGTATATAAAATATATTTGATGAATATGAAAAAATATTTGATTGAATATATGAACTTTTTTAATATTAGCATCACTAACTTATTAAAATTAATTTTATTTATTAACCTAAGACATCTAAGAATAATAATTATGATAATAAAAATAAAAATCATATTTTACTATATATTAAATTTGATGCTTATATTAAATTCTAATTAAATTATTACTATTGAATTCATCCATGTATTTTCGTATGTTAGTTAATACTATTTGTAACCATCAACATAATTTCTATGCTATTTTCTTTTATAATAAAAAATATATTTTTAATAATATATTACATTTTGGTTACACTCCGTGTAGAGGGTAATGCAAGCCATCGATGAATGTAATTCTTCTGTGTAATGTAGGCTAGCCTCGGTGTTCTGTATAGAGAATGTTAAACTTTATGTTGCATGTAGTAAGCGATAACATGGTGTTATGTATAACCAAATCCAATCTTAGTTATTTAATATAAAAAACTTTTTTCAATGTTTCGTGAAATTAAAAACATCAAAAAGATAAGATTAATTTAAAAAAATCAAAGCCTATTAGGGTGTTACATTCTACACCCACTAAAGTGAATTTTTCCCTCAAATGTTTTTTCGATAATAAAATTTTTAGTTCATGAAAGTTTCATTCATTGAAACTCACATTGTAAAACCGAATACTAAAAATTCCCATATAAAGGGAGTTTTGAAACCATAACTATTACCCAAATTAAGATATAATTGAGTTTCCATATAACAGAACATAGATTTGGAGTGAATATTGGACAAGGAAGAAAATCATAAATATTTATAAGGAGTGATTGAGGTCATCAACTAAAAAAAATGAATGATTAAGAAAGGTTTAGTTCCTCAATGTAATAAATAATTGATGGTTTAAAATTGCCATTATTTAAAAAATTAATGTATTAAAAAAAAATTTATTTCTTGATCAATTTCCAAAAATTTATGAATTTTCCTAGAAATATATAATTTAATGATTTCAATAAAATATTACCCTTTTATGTTCTATGATCGACTTCACCTCTTTCTCCAAAAATAAAGATGTATTTTTCATTCCTGGATTACTAACAAATCAGGAGATCCATGACATTCCATCCCTTTTTTTATTAGTTATCATAAAAAATTGTTAGATTATGATATGCAATATTTATAAATCATCGTGTGGTGAGATAACAATTTAATCTTAGTGACTTCATCTTAATTTTAACATAAACATTCCATAAATGTATAATGTTATAACCCTTTTGAAATATAAAACTCCAAACCTTCATAAATAATGTCACAAAATTAAATTAACATTGATTCCCCATACATCAGATCCTATATCTTTTTTTCACATTAAAGAAATGTGAAAACCCAGATCATAAATTATTTTGAAACTTTTTAATAACCTGGATTACCATAAATCCTTTTGGAAAAAATGCATGCCTCATTATTCCAATGATTGCTGGATACATCCTTTAAATAAAAGTACTTGTAAACTTAATCCTTGAGGATATAGTCCACTTTTTCAATAATCAGTTATAGGGTAATCTGTGTCATCCAATTTACTTATTCATATCCAACATATCATTATTTACTGATCATTGTCTCAACATTAGACATTAATTAAGCGTTACCTTCCCTAAATAAAAATATCACCTTTCCATGAAACCGTCATTCAATATATCATTTTCATTATTGAATGAAATCATATAATAATATTATTAATATATTTCATGATTCATATAACATAATCTCTAAATTTCCAAAACACAAATACTTTGTTTATCCAACATTATTCTTACACCATTAATCATGCTTCATTAACTTATTCCATATTACCTCTTTCCTATAATATGAAATAAGAATCATGTATTAAGGTTACTAAACCTACCTATATTAATTATTCATATGTAAAAACTACTCGAAGAATATCACATACCATTCACATGTAATTTCTAGTATATTTATATTCATATGTATAACCATTACTTATACCAACATCATGATTTCAATTTTGATACTTCCACTAGGGAAATCAATTCATATAATTCCCATACCTTCCATATATGAATAATTGAAGGTTAACCATGTTCATTAATGTTCTATCTATTCACTAAAACCAAAAAAAACATATTCATAGAAACATTTATCATATTGGGATACCATTTAACCATGAAAATTACATATAGTGTTCTGAAATCAGGGATCCTACATCACTAATATATAACACCTTAGGTTTATCCATGTTTATACATGAAAAAATTGTATTCAAATAGTACATAATGGTTCATGAAGAGTTTATGAATTCTAAAATAATATCCCCCAAGAGTGTCAAACCAAGTGTGCCACAAGGGCCATTATTATGTACCAGATTATCCTAAGTCTGGCCCAGAACAGCTTTTCTGTGTTGTTACTCCTAGGTACATTTTTTCAAAATCCAAATCCACTATTTTTATCCGAAAAGTTTTGTATTCAAATGAAACCACATTACCTATCCTTTAACAAAATTCTAGGACATTTTCATATACTTTTCCTTACTCTAAGACTTATCCTTAGAGACATACCTATACATATTCTTAGAAAGACCCTTAGGGATATCACTAAGATTTTATAATCATGGTATTCAAGGATTGAATAAAATTTCCTTTGAAACCATATCTAGTGACTCAGACTTAATATAGATGGATATTACATCATTTTAATTGGATATTCATTAAATCACAAAAATACATGCACCAATACTGTAATAGTATACTGTATTTTGAAACATTGAACAAAATACTCTATCATTGTGAAATATCTAAAACATCTCCCATAAATATATCCAAAATTAGTAATTCTAACTAAAACCTTTATTCATAAACTTGTGAAAGGAAACGTAAGAAAGGGGTGAGCTCAAATGATCAATAAGAGTAAATAAAGTAAATATGTAAGAATAATATGAAATGAAGGGTTTATAAGCTGAGCATAAAATTTGAAGATCGTGCCCTTTATATTAGAGATCATAATAAATAATGGTAGTTTATAAGACATGGATCAGAATATAATATAGAGCATAAGTAAATAAAGCATAAATTTGTAATAATACATGTAATTTTTGGCTTGAACAATGGTTTAAAACATTATGAACAAGTATATGTTGAAATAGGTTTACTCATTATGTTAACGACATGAAATTAGGCCCCCACATCAACTTATCAATATGAAATTAGGTTAATGAATAACATTGTGAACATGTAATTAGGACCATGCATAAACTTATGCAAATAAAAATACTACTAGAAATATGATCATACCAACAGTTTTTGGCAAACCGTTGTTATAGTTCACTAATTTTGACCCATACCAACGGTTTGGCCAAAACTGTTGGTATAGGTCACTTATATGGACCTATACCAATGAATTTGGAAAAACCGTTGGTATAGGGGGGGACCTATACCAACAGTTTGGCCAAAACCGTTGGTATAGGTCCATTATAGGGACCCTATACCAACGGTTTGTCCAAAACCATTGTTATAGGTCCCAAAATCATAGAAACTATACCAACGGTTCTCAAAACCATTGGTATAGGTCTATACCAACAGTTTTGAGAACTGTTGGTATAGTTACATGTATTTTTAATGGAATCATCAAACATCAGACATTAAATAAATCAAAATTTAAAATACTTATGATAATACATATATATATTTATGAAATTATGTTCACAAAAGTATCTTAGGTTAGATGTTAGGTCGTTCAATCACAAATGAGAGGTGATGAGATCAAAACCAACCAGATGATTATTTTTTGAATTACATATACGAATGGTTTATGGAAGTGTTGGTATTGATTTTCATATTACTTATACCAATGGTTTTCTAAACTGTTTGTATTGGTTTATACCAACGGTTTTCCCAAAACTGTTGATATTGACCTATCCTCATGGCTTACTTGGAAACAGTTCTCCAAACAATTGGTATATCCTATACCAATAGTTTAGAGGCATATAACAATGGTTCCAAACCGTTGGTATAGGGTATTTTTCCAGGAGTGAAATAGGTCCATGAATAACATTTCGAACCTTTAATCAGGTTCACTCATAACATTGTGAACATGTAATCAGGTTCATGTATAAACAAATATACAAGTAATTGGGATCTTGTATAACATTGTGAACACATAATATGGTTCACCCATAAAATTGTCAATAAATTATCTAGTTCACTCATAAATATATGGATATGAAATCAGGTCCATGCATTAAATTGTGAAAATATAATGAGGTTCACACATAACATATATAATCACGAGTCTTTCATCGGGGCCTAATACATTGGAGGGAGATATAGATCTGACCTAGAATACAAAAATTCATACAAACTAGTGCTACAATATTATATACAATAATAATATCACAATGTAAGAAATGAGATAGGTGTCATGAAAATTTAATAATATCATACCTATAGAAAATAGGTAGGTCATGTAATCACCACCCTTTAAAAGAAGTAGGTTTCAATAGCATATTACATGTAAATGAGAAATGGGGTTAGTAAGCATCATGCCATAAAAAATTACCATTCATAGAAATAATATGAATGGAATCATTGAGTCATTTACATAAAAGGAATAAGTAACACCAATGGATTTCATTGTAGACGAGAAATAATTTGGATAGATATTTTAAAAACACTTCTTAATGAAAATATCCAATATTATTTGAGAAATTCCTTTTTAAAAATAAATCCTTTTAAAAACCATTACCTTGATAATAAACTTGAAAACAAATAATTAATGCATTGAAATCATTTTGTAAACCCTTTTCTTTGAAAACATATAAACAAGGATTGAAAAATATTAAAACATTTCTTAAAAATAAAACATTCTTTAAAACATTTTTTTTTAAATTAAAATATTTGAAAGAAAAATTTGAAAACCCATAAAACATTATTGAACACTTTTTTCATTGAAATAAACATTAAAAAATTTCTAGAAAAATAAGAAACAATTTTTTATTTAAATAATTTAAATTTACAATGAAGGCTTTAAAAAATGACAGTCCCAATGGTGGTAACTTTGTACATAATGAAAATTCATTTTCTTACATTGAATATTCTGAAAATTTCCAAGTTATTAAAAAGAAAAGAAGATTAATTATAATACTATTGAAGGTAAAATATGGGTAAAAATTTCCTTTAACCTCATTTAATAAAAGTATATCATTTTTGAAATCATTTTTAAAATATTATTTTTTAAATAACACCTATTTCTGACATAAAGGAGAAATAAAGTTGGATTTTCATTAAAAAAAATCTAAGTTATCCTAATTAAAAAATAGTCGAAAAATGGTACTAAAACAATAATTTATCAAGGAAAACTAGAGGATAAGATAAACCATTGGTGTTCTTGAGAGACTGATCACAATATTTCATCAATTTAAGCATAATAACATACAATCTCAATAAACAATGAGATTATTGAAATAGACTCTTAATACATTGTAACATAGAATCATACTCCACATGTAAGAAAAATAATCCTCATTAATCTTATAATATCATGGAAAATATTTTTAATTAAATAAAGTTTTATAGGGTATTTTATATACCACGTAATAAAAGTGAGTGGTGAATAACTCGTGTATCTCACAGTAGTAATGGGAGATGAAATTCACATACCTTGTGTCTTGACTCATGTCGTACTCATTCAAACCTCATGTATAAGAAATTTATTTTTGATATATATCTTTTTCAGAACAATATTATTATATATAATATCACATATGGTTTGCTTATGACTTTATTTTCCCCTCTTGTTAAGAATTTAATTTTAGGGTTTCACATCATGTAATATCCACTTTGTTTTTCGCATGTGTCTAAAATTGATATATCATGGGTTCTTATACTTATATAATAATTTTAAGAATTTAAACCATTATATAAATATCATGTATATTAATTATATGTGTATTATATAAATCGTTGAAATATTGGGGTATAAAATGGAGTACACTATTCCTGGAGGTGGTAGGTCGTACGTACACATGAATGTTGTTTCTGTTTAATTATATAATTGAAAGATTGAATATAAATGGAATATATATATATATATAATTATAGTATCATTATTATACCATATAAATCATATAAATTTATTAAACCCATCATTAATACATTTATTGTAGTGTGTCAACGAATCATATCATTCTGAGGGGGCAGTAGATCATACTACCTCAAAAAAGATATTATATTAACAAAAAATGGAAAGTATAAAAATAAGTGCTTTAAAATTATTTAAAAATAAATAATAAATAATAAATATAATATATATTATATATAAATATACTTTTTATCATAATTCCCATCATGATATGTGTTAAAAGAAAAAAACAAAAAATTATCAATTTGGGAGGTGGTAGTTCGTCGTACCGATAAAAAGTATGTTAATTACCCATTATATGGAACTATATATAAGTGTTGGTCAAACCCGTATCATAAAAAATCCTAGTATATTCAGTATAATGGTTTTTTATACATTAATTTAATAAGAATAATTGTGTTGGGGGAGATATAAAATAAAATAAAGGAGCATGATGGAGGGTGTTACCTCTTAATTGGGTAACTCCTTTTGGATGTCATCAGAAGGATTCCATCGAAGGACATATGCCAAAATGGAAGTTCCAAAAAGGAATGGAGGGATGTTGGGAGAATAGTTTAATAGATAGTGGCTAAACCTAATTAGTCTGATAGGTGTAATGAAGTGGAGAAGGTGGGGCTTTCTTATAATGGTGGAAGAGTGGCACTCTTGTATTATTTTGACAAACAAAATCCATATATATTTTTCACATGTCATGTGGATCCAATAATGAATAAAATTAAAGAAAATAGAGGATTGGGCTAAGATATATATACAAAATGGATCTTTTAAAAGTGTATAGGTTTTTTTGGGTCTTAAATTTAAGGTTTAGTCCTTAGTTAAGATTAATTTTACCTTAATCAATTTAATTAATTTTAATTACATTCACTAATATTTTGGGTCAAAACAAAGTTGAACTTATTATAAATTATAAATTATACCAATTACCAGTATGGAATCCATTTTTCCATATTCCAATCATAGAATTTTTAGAAATTAATTTAAATTTTACCCCACGTATGGGAGGACTCTATGGGGTTTTAAAGTAAAAATGATCAAACATTTGCTAAGTTTTTATATCAAATTTCAATGTGAAATTGGTTCTAATGACATAGATTGGATTAATTAATGAAAATGTTATCTTATTAATATTTTAAAAAAAATATAAAATGTAATTTAACAAGATAAATAAATTAGATAAAAAAGATGTTTTTAACTAAAATTTACTATTTCTCACAATTCAATAAAAAATTAAACTTCATAGAAAAATACCAAATATTTTCCCTAAGATAATTATTATGTTTTTATTTAAAACATGAATTTAATTTGGACATATTAAATATATGATAGTTAAAGGAATTATTTAAAATGGGTTCTCCATTAAAAGGAGGTAAAAATAACTTAATAATAAATATCGGTGTTTGGTATAAAAGTGGTTTTATATTTATATTATGTCTATCAAATATATTGGATGAATATAAAAATTATTTTATTGAATATATGACTTTAATATTATATAAATATTAATAAATAATTTTCATTAATTTAATTTATTTGTATAAAATAGCTTATAATAATAATAATATTTTCATTTATATTCAATAGGTTCTTATATTCAATTCTATTTAATTTATAACTAATGAATTAAAAAATATATTTTTATCAGTTAGTGAATAATATTTGTAACCATACACTTAACAACTAGTCTTTACCCAATTATATTCAATCCGAATATTTATAATGATTTATTATAGTTTCGTAACACTCGGTATTGATTGTTATTTAAGCCATCGAGGAAATTCAATCATCCATGTAATGTATACAAACCTTTGTGTTCCATGTAGAGAACATTAAAAATTATTTTTCATGTAGTGCATGATAACTTAGTATTGTGTATAACCTAATCCAATCATAGTGATTTAATATAAAAAACTATTTTCAATGTTGTGTAAAATGAAAAACATCAAATAGATAAAATTAATTTGTAACAATATATTTCAAAAAATGTAGAGGTGATACAAATTAACACTTCTAGTATAGAACCTAGAAGTATAAGCTGATATATGGTGGAAATGTTTTAAAAGAAGAAATCTATGAATGGATATTGATGATATATAGTGGGTAGTGTTTTGGGGAATTGTTTTCAATAAATATTTTTCCCATTCAATGTGGAGAAAAACAGTGATGGAATTATTAGGAAAAAATTAGAAGGAAATTGGATTAGTTGAAATCTATTCAATGATCTTTACAAGAAATTATCCATACAACTCTATCATTTTCATGGATAATATGAAAAATATTCTTTAGATTATTCATTGTATTGAGATCCCATATGGATTAGAATTTATAAAATAATGACTATGAAAGATATGAGGAGACAATGTAATGTTTTATGAAGGTTGAATTGGTGTTCTGAGAGATCTAGTTGTCACATAGGGAAAATGAATAGAAGAGAGTAAAAGATCCAAACTGAGGGAACAATTTTGTTAATGAAAGTTGAGGAAAGTAACTGAAACATCCCACAAAGAAAAAATGTGGGATTAATAATTCAAGGAAGTAATTTCTTGGGAGGGAAAAGTGATACATGTGCTGAATAGTTGTGAATATAACTCAAAACTATCTTTTAGAGGTGAAGGCTCAACTTTTCAATAATAAATACAATGGTAGTAGGGTTCCATCCTAGCCTAGAGTTCAATGGTTCAATTTTGGACAACATTGGAACATTACCAATTGATTTCCAAACCAGGAGATAATAGAGGAAATCACCATCAACCTCTGCATAGGCCAAGAGAGAAATGTTGGGAATTTTTTATCATGAATGCTGGTATAGAGGCTAAAAAAGATGTGGCAGAAGGTACACTCATTTTCTTATGAATTAAATAAAGTACATTGATTTATTCTAGTTTTATCTAATCATTTATTTCATCTATGTGTTCCCATAATATAGAATAGATCATCCAGATATGATATGTAGAGTTATCAATCGAGAGTCCTAGAGATATTATTGTAGGATTAATAGTCTATAGAAACTCTAGTATTTACTTTGGTGGGTAAAATATAATTAAAAATATAGTACTCATTACCATGGAGGAATTCGAAGGTATACATGGGATGGGATAGCCCTTAATGTATAATGATATCATCGACTATGGGACAAAGGAAATTTCAGTAGTCTTCAATCGAAATCCTATAGTTATTTTCCATTTAGAGATATCATGTCAAGAAATTTTTCTAGAAGAACCTCCCATAAACATCATTATATATATGATCGATAAAGAGGTATTAGGAGATGAAATTATAAGTATCAAAAAATTTCCTCATCATTCAAGAATACATTGATTGCTTTCCTAAAGATTTACTTAGACGTACCCCATAAAGAGAGATAGTGTTCAACATTGAAATCATATCTAGATCCAAGAATACATCAAATAACCTATATAGAATTTAAATTGTGGAGTTAGAGTAATTAATGAAACAACATCAAGATATTTTTTAGAAAGGATTTATCTAACCATGTGTGTCTCCTTGAAGTGCAACAATTTTTTTTAATGTAGAAGGATGGATCAATGAAGTTACTAATAGATTATAGGGAACATAAAATGATCGCATTAAAGAGAAAGTGCCCTCTCCCAAGGATTTAGGATTTATTTGACCAGTTTTTTGGGGCTTAATTTGTCTATAATACTAAACTCCAATACAGGTATCCTCAGTTAAGGATTAATAAAGAAAATATTTAAATAAAAACCTTTTAAATAATATATTATTAGTATTATTTGGTTCTTATTCTTTTTTTCATGACTAATTCTCCTCTATATTAGTGTATTTTATGAATAGATTATTTAAGGACAACCTTGATAAATTCATGGTTGTTTTTATTGGTATTATTATGATATATTCCAAAATACATGAGGAGCATAATGATTATCTTGGAGTTATATTAACATGGTCGGGGAGGGAGATGCTATTTCTAAAATTATGAAAATGTAAATTATGGTTGAAAATAGATCCATTCATAGGGTACATAATAACCAATAAAGAAATATTAATTAACCTTTCGAAGAAAAATGATATAGAGGAGTGTCCAACTACTACAAAAGTAAATATGATTTATAGTTTCTTTGGATTATAATTATATTATAGGATGTTTGTCAAAACCTATTAATGAATTCTGAATCCATTGTCCATGTTAACTTCAAAAGGATTCAAGTTTATTTGGAAAAAGGTTTGTGAATAATTTTTCTCTAAACTGAAGAAGATATTTGTTACTGCGCCTATTTTAACTCTACCCCCTATTGGTGGATGATTTGTTATTTATAGCGAGTCATCTTTTAATGGGATTGACTGCTCCCTCATGAAAAATGACACTGTGTTCTCTTATTCATCTTGAATGTTAAATCATTATGAATATATTTAACATATTCTTGACCTCGAGTTAGTTTTAGTAATTTTTATTTGATAACATGGAGACACTATCTTTAAGTGGACAAATGTGATATATACATTGGCCACCAAATTTGGATTTAGATATTCATGAAAAATGAATAGAACATGGGACAATTGAGATGATTGGGGATTCTTAAAGACCATGACTATTCAATTCATATCTCACCACAAGGTCAATAAAAATCATTGATTCTTAAACAAAGTGTGAAAATGTTGTGTTGTAAATGATGAGGTTTCACGGAGATCTGTTGATGAAGGACCTGGTAAGGTTTAAAATGGGACTAATTAAAGAAGGGAAATGTTCAATCTTATCCCAAATGATTTAAAAACCATCATTAGTAGTGAAGAGAAAGAGATCTCAATGATAATATCCAATGATACAAAATAAGATAGAGGTTGTGAAGAATGGAAAACTTTTGTATGTTCAATATTGATCAAGTAGATGTACTGAAATTTCATTCAAAGATATTTTCCCCATCTATCCTGAAGATAAGTAAGGATTTGGTGGTTGAAGGTCATTTATCTACATTTTATATACATCCTGAGATAACTAAAATGTATAGGTACATTCATGATCATTATTAGTAAGATTACATGTAAAAATGGATTTAGGTCTATACTGAAAGGGTATTTGTTTTTTAACAAGTGAAAGTTGAGAAAAAACATCCAAAAGGTCTGTTGAAACCACTATCCATACCAACATGGAATTTGGAAAATATTAGTATGGATTTCATCATATGTCTCTTATGGACATCCAATGAAAATAATGTAATATGGGTGTTATTAGATCAACAAAATGAGACTTGCAATTTCATTTCTATTCAGGAAGATTTCTATCTTGACCACATTTCTAAGATATACATAATGGATGTGGTGAGATTGCATGGGGACCCATTCAATTTATTCTGATTGTGATTGAAGGTTCACATCCAAATTTTAGAGAATTCATAAATAAAATTAAACACTATATTGAAATTTAGTATGACCTATCACTCGCAAATGGATGTCTAGTCTAAAAGGACTACTCAAACAGTTTAGGACGTTCTTATTACATGAAAAATATAATTTAAAGTATGATAGGATGAAAACCTTTCATTTTTTCAGTTATCATATGAAAAAATATTCCACTAGTGTATTCAAATGGAACCTTATGATGTTCTATATGAGAATCAATATAGAAATCCTACCTAATTGTATGAATTTGGTGAGAGAAAGATACATGGGAAAAATCTTGTGCATGATATTATAGAATAGTTTTATTCCGTCCAATGAAATTTAAAATATGAATTGAGTCTATAGAATATCCATGATAACAACCATTAGTGGGACTTGGTGTTTGATGTTTCTGTTAAATTTCTTCCTTATATATCACTATGGAAGGGAGTCATGAGGTTTGGAATGAAAGGAAAGATTAGGATCAGGTACATTTTCCCCTTTGAAATTCTAGATTATAAAAGAGAAGTTTCCTATTGGGAATCACATCCACCTAATATTAATCAATATCAATCTGTTTTCTCCATATCAGTGTAAAGGATTTGAATACATGTTGACTCAAATTAATTTAATCCATATGTACTTTAATTGGAACACGGAATCACTTATGAGGGGCATATGATGAAGATCTTGGATCATAGAGGAAATTTTCATTGAAAAAATAAAACTACCCTTGTCAAAGTGTTGTGGATGAACCATAAGTATGATGATCTGACATTGGAACTAGAAGAAAAATGAAACCTAAATACCCTCACCTATTCTAAACCGATAATATGAGTCTAAATTTTATGAATGATATTTCTAAAGAGGGGGGGAAGAATATTATGAATCATGCGTTTAAAGTGATTTTTTTTCTAAGAAAATTTATGTTATATTATATAATATTATATAAGTACAAAATATATGGGAATAAATAAAGCCTTATCTAATTAATAATGATCATTGCATTAATAATCTATATAACCCGTAAAAGGGAAAAAATTACAATTGGATAAAAAATATAAAATAGAAAAGATAAAAAAAATATGGATCCCCCAATCTAGTAGAATGATATACCCCATGATGAAAAATAATGAAATTGAACAAAATAACCATGAACCAATCAACATATTAGAAATTTTAAATATAACTTTTGGAAGAATTGAATTTAATATTGAAAAAATAATGTAGTGGTATTTATAGGGATTAATGTGAATTTTGGAATAGTAATATGAACATTGGACAAATATGACCAGTGGTCAATATAAACATTTTTATATTCGACCATTGGTCTTTATACCCATTATAAATCATTTTACCTTTATAATGACTATTTATAAATAGTAGCGATACTGGATAATTGATTTAGAAATGGGAAACGATGGAATTAACCAATATAATCCTCCAATTTGAATTCCAATTATTAGAAAATGGATGGGAGGTTGGGTCACTAGGTTTGACCCCTTAACATTCCCAAGATGAGTTAAAATAAGTGAGGATTCAATTAAACTACCTTTGGGAGACATTCATGTTAGTGATGATTAGCACTCGGTCAATGTGATCAGATCCACCCCATGAAACTAAAACCATATCCCACCTTACCCTTAGGGAATAAAGGGGTATAATAAGTAATTACATGTTAAGGAATTAGTTACATAAAGTGTAATTTATTTTTTATAAATAAAATAATTATTCCATAAATCAATTTTGAGAAAAATATTTTTTTCAAAAATTTATTTTTGAAGAATTACATTTTGATAAATTCATTGATAGATGAAAATAAAATATAATTTTATTTATAAAAAATATATACACTTCAATAATAAAATTAGTTAAAATGAAAAATATTTGGTTTTTTAAAGACTTTTAGTGAACATTTTTTAAATATAGTGTATAATATAAATTTATAATTTCCATGGAATTTTTATATGTGATAGAAATTTGGCTGTCTTACAAATTATTAATTTTAAATAAATAAGAATGTTTATATTTAAAAGTTATAATTATCTTATTGAGGGAATTTTTTTATAAATTAAATATCATATTATAAATAATAATTTAAAATTTTATAGGATTAATTTTTGATAAATTTTTAAAATAAAATATTTATCTGTAAATAGTTAAAATATAGTTTGGGGTTTTTAGTATGTTTTTTGACTTCATATTTTTATAATAAGAATTTAATAATTTATTAAACAAATAAATGACATAATTTCCTTCATTTTATTAATATAATGTATTCATATATATTTTAATCACCTTTGAAACATATAATTGTCATTTAAAAGTCTAAAATGGGAAATTTGATTCTACAAAGATTAATTTTTTTTGAAAAAATAACTTTCAATTTCTAAAGATGAATTAAAAATGGTTATCAATTCTAATAGATTATAATATCATAAAACAGGACTCAAATTTCCAAAACCATAAGATAAAACCATGGGTAAGTTAGTGGTTTTCCATTCTTCACATTATAAATTTCCATGTCCTTTATATGGATATTATAAAACATTCCTCCAATTTAGCTATATGTATCCAGCAATTTCATCTTTACACATCAATCCAAATTTAAAATAAATTAGGTTATAGTAATTATTCCTCATAAATAGTCCCTCATGTTTTTCTTAATCCCCCAAGATTCAGTCCTCAATATTTAGAAGAAACTCCTCAAAGTAATGGATATCTTAAATTCTATTTTTATTCACGTTCCTTTTTGTGGTGTGTATTATAATTGATAAAAAATTATTTTTTCCAATTTTTGTTATCCCATTAATATTTTAAGAGACTCTTATCATTGGGATACCCATGTTACCTCTAATATTCCCTTTTGTAAATCCATTTTTAATACCCATAATGGTGCCCAATTTATGTCTCTCTTTTACATGGGAAATTCTCAATAATTGTTTTTTGTAAGACAGAAACCAATACCTTTTCCAAGGGTATTAATTTAGATTAAAAATTTATTTATTTATTCATAGAAATATATATATATTTGACCCTCATTTACTTTTCTAGGATTATTAATGATGTAATTATCTATCATTGATAACTTTTGTATGCCATGATTTTGATATGAATCCTGTTATTAATTGATAAAGGGTTGTAAATGAAATTGATTATTATTGTTTAAGTGGATAAAACTAATGAAGATATATGAATAGTGTTCCATGAGGTAAATTCAATGCATTGGTAAATTACTTAGTTTCTATATATTAAATGTTTTATGATACCTTGTTCAATAACCATGGAAATTTCAATTTATTAAAACATGGTGTTATTTCTTGGTGATATGCTTATGAATGAGTCATTTAAATATTGTCGCCAAATTTATATGTTATTATTAATTCAATTTTTATTATGTTACACCCCGTTTTATTTTAATCATTTAATATCATTATATCTCATGTTCTTAGTGAAATGAATCCTAATCACATGCTAAAAGTCTCTTTTACTTATTCCCCTATTAGGTTCACACTCACCCCTATCGTTAGGTGTATGTTTCTAATAAATGAGATATAGGAAATGTGACATAGGTTTATCCCATTTATAATCCTATCATGTGGTTTATAATAATGTTTTATGTTTTACTATATTACGTTCTTTATTTTTTAGAAACTAATCTTTAAACAATCATATGTTCTTCCTCATGTAATGAAAAGGTTAAGTAATAAAAAGGTGGGATTCCATATATATGTAGTTTAATTTTTATAAAGTAATCCGATGAATATATTTTTTTGGACTCTAGATGGGGTAGATACAATGGTCATTGAATACCCTCCTCAATATAATAATCCCCTATTTATCTTGGTCCAGTAAATTAGGGATTCACTGAATCAAGTTTGCCTTGATACCTTTTCTAAACCTAGGTAGAATAAATGGGGAAATGGTCTTTTATAGTTAATTAATCATGTCACCCAACATAAAAGGTTCCTTTTATGTTCAATTTAATGGTCATGAAAGGAATAAGAATGAGATTTTAAATATGTTAATGAATTTCTGTAAACCAAATACATGAGTAATGAAAGATAAATTAGTCCAATAACACATTCCCAATTATAATACATAACCCTAGAATATGGTGAGTTATAACCTATCATAATAGTGTAGAGGGAGTCATGAGGTAGATGAAAAAAATAAATAATTATGAAAATTGAAGAAAAAATTGTGGGGGAACCTACAATAGTGAAACTTTTCAACATAGACATTAGTATCCAGCTCACCATAGTAGAAATATCCCCAAACTATACTTATAAAACACTAAGAGGTTCTGGTTTTATTTATTTCATCATCATTATGTTCCAATATGAGACATGAGTCCCCCTCAAAATTAAATGTTTGTATAGGACTTTAATAGTTTATAATTTAGTTGAAAATCCCATCAACCACTCATAAGTAGGGATATTGAGGATTTTTGATAATAAGAAAGATGGTTTCACATCATAAAAATGTTAGGATCTCCTACAATTATATTTTCTTCTCTACAAATTTTGTACATATTTCATGCCTATTAATTATTTCACAATGTTACTTTTTTGACAAACTGATTCTTCACATTTTAGTGTAGTAACCTCTAAAATGTCATGATTCTTCACAGTTCCTAGAAAAACATTAACTTCAAATTTCCAGTTTCTTACCATATTCTTTTTTGGATTATTGGTTGTATATTTTAATAAATCAAAAAACATTTTAAAATTTTAAAATAATGGAAATAATGTCAATTATATTATAGTAATTAATGAATTAAAATATCCTAAAATATATCCATGAAATAAATTTCAGGCATTTAATTGGGACACAGATTAAAAAAATGTGTTTTGGGTAAATCCAAGTAAGGGAATAAAAAAAGGATATATCTCATATATTTCTATGAGGAAAGTAAATAGGAAATGAATATAAGTAGAAGAGGAAAATAATAAACAAAATCCATAATAATATCATTAAAATGTAAAATCATCATAAAAATGAGACATACATAAACATATCACTAATTCTTATCACCAAGTTTTTGTAAATTATTATTACCATAGATATTCACTAATGTATCATAAGACATATAGTCTCAAGAGATTAATTATATAATTAATGATTCGGATCCCTATCACGGAACATGAATCATATGTATTAATTCATGGGAGCCATATTTATCATAATAATTCATTTCATCAGTAACCTGTAGATAATAAAGAAGAGGTTCCATATAAAATCAATGGGTTTATAAGTGATTAAATTATTGAAAATTTAATCATTTTAACCCACATAAATGTTATGTGGGATTTGTTTATATAAATAATTTAATAAATAAAAAATATTAGGATATATATGAATAACCATGGATAAGAAATATGTTATGGAATTAATGATATAATAAATTTACATGTAAAAGAGTGGAATTTGAAAACAAATTAGACAGCATGAAAAGCGTAAATCATGGATTAAGGAAAGGGTGAAATGGGATGGAATGAAGGTCTCCCACTGATTGAACATGTTTTGGATGAAATGTTAAGATAAAAAGTTTATGAAAATAAAGTGGCGTAACATTAAGAATATTTAAATCAAAAATTACTTGAATGGAAAATAAGAAGATGATAATTCCCTTTCTGTGAATTGTTTATTCCTAAAACATGAGAATGGAACCTTGAGGACATAAAGACGCCTTAGAGGGACTATTTGGGAGGGAAAATTACTAGAAAATAATTTACAATAAATTATCAGTAGATAGTAATTAATATGTTTGGGTATTATAGGAAATGATAGTGGAACTATTTTATAGCTTCTACACATAGGTTTTGGAATCTATATAGTAAACTAATCATAACCACAAACCGTCTCATTATTTTTTACCATTGGGAATATACAACGTGAATTGGATTTCATTATTTATAAACCAAACTTGTAAAAATAATACTCTTATTAGTGTGGATGTGAAAAAAAATTACATAATAAATTTTAAAAACATATAATATGATATAGGTTTTGGAGGATTCATTAGGGGATTTTAAAATTAGTCAGATAACTTCATAAATACATTATTTTAGGGGGGGAAATATATTGTGTCATGTATTATATTTATACGATTTATAACATAACATTGGGATAAAAGGATGTAATAATACATACAATATATTAATATAATAGATATTTGGGGGTACATTCACAACAAATACCCACACACCACACAGACATTGTTTGGAAAGGAAAGTCATAGCCTTGCCCCCAATAAATATTCCACCCATAAAGCCTATATAGTTTATATAAGTAGATCATAAGCATTATTACATATATAGATCCCCAAATGCACTATTTTTTAAATTGAAAAAAAACATATTCACCAGTGGGGACCACTACATGCCACCTTTTTCAAGGTAATCGTCGCCCACCACCGTTCAAAAATTTCATCACCACACTGATTTATGTTTCCTTCACCAATATTAAAGGAAATTTCGACCATATTTTATAGTCTAATTCATCACCTACAGACCTCCATGCTGAGCTGAACCAACTAACTTCTTACTTGTTGTGTATTATTGCCTACCGATCTAAGAAAAATACTCATCCCCCTACTCTAGCCATGCATTCTCTTGCCATCATCGTCAGATGCTACTAGTGAATAATCAGAGCATTAGGGATAAATATTGGTCTTCGAAGTGAAATTTCAATTTATTTGTAGCCATATTTTTCAATATTCTCTAGCATAACCATCATTTGATTGAACTCACAACCCCTGTTCATATCAGAGGCCCAATACACCACTATCATTATTACCGACAAACAACATCTCCCAAAATTTAATTGGGGATGAATTATACTATGGATATGATTCAACATGGTAATTTAAAAAATAATGTTTATTTTTTATAAATAATTTTATGTGTATGATAATTTAACCATTTAAATCATAAATCCATATTAATTGATAAATAATGGTATATTTGACCATAATTGTTTTGGACCATATAAAAAATATTTTTTTTTAATTAAATTGAATTATAATTATATATACAATAATTATTTAATAAAAACATTTTTTAGAAATTTAAATTATTTATAAAATCCTTGAATTCATTTAAAAGTTGTGAATTAATTGAAACTAAGTATTTTTTTAAAATAAAATTAGTGTTTCGTCCAAAAAAATTACTTTTTTGTCCAAGATATTATTTTATCATTATAAAGTAATAATAAAAGATATATATAATTAAAATTATATTAAAAATAAAGTATAAAATTTCATACTCTTTGGATCCAGATTTATATCCCCTTATCACACTAGTGAATGAAACAAGGATTATGTGTGTGCTCATGATATTTTCTTGGGGTGGTTCAACGTACATGGTTTTGGATTGGATCTCAGGAACCTTAAAATTATCCGATAAATAGTTTTAATAATTATTATGTTATATAATATAATCATGGTATTGGTCAATAAAAATTCCAGTGAAACTACCTCCCTTGTTAGATTAGAAAAATGGGCCTTATAGGTTACGATCCTAATGGGAAAGGATATCGTTCCTTCCTTCTATGTCAGTTAGATTTACAATAGAAATTAATATATATTAATCATAAAATAACATTATAAAATTTATATTATCAATTTTTATGATGATTAATAGTCAACTAATTAAAATATGATATAACTTATTGTAGTCTAAAATAACCAAAGTAGTGATATCTTTTTCAATTACTACATCACTTGGTAAGACATTTATTCATTTAAAAAAGTTATTTTCATTTATAAATGTAACACCCTCGAATGATACAGGGTTAAATAAATAAATGATATGACTCATGTCAACAATGTGCACCTTTCTTTTCCGGAGCCGGTCTGATTAGAACTCTATTGTTAAGTGTGCTTGGATTAGAGTAGTGATCAGGATGGTTATCCTTCTAGGAAGTTCCCCAGGGTGAGTGTGATTGAGGAAAAAGCACACTGGAAAAAACAAGTCTTGGCATGTGAGGAATTTCATTATTCAGATGACCTGTTTAGGCACGTGGGTGGACCCCATATTAGGGACAACGTGTCCGCGGGGCAACTGGTGGAACCTGATGGGCCAGGACCAAACTGCCGAGTTATGGCAGTGTGTCTGTGCTGTCATCGAGGCCCAATTGTCACATTTGGTATCAGAGGTGGTACCCAGCAATAAGTGTGGTGCACTACCTGGGTTGAGATGTAGGGCTCACAATGAGGACATTGTGCTCTAGGGGGGATTTTAACACCCCCGAATGATAATGGGTTAATTGACTAAATGTTATGACTCATGTAAACAAGATGTACCTTCCTTTTTGGAAGCATCTCTGATTAGAAGTCCACAGTTAAGAATGCTTGGATTGGAGTAGTGGTCAGGATGGGTGACCTTCTGGGATGTTTTCCAGGGTGTGTGTGAGTAAGGACAAAGCACAATGGAAAGGACAAGTGTTGGCATGTGGGGACTATCATTAGTCAGATAACCCTTTCAGGAACATGGGTGGACCCCATGGTGGGGACCACATTGCTGCGGGGAAACTAGTGGTACCTAGTGGGCCAGGACCTGACAGCCGTGTTAGGGCAGGGTGTCTGTGCGGTCACCAGGGCCTAGTTGTCACAATTAAAATGTGTAATTATATGGGGGTCATTTATTTGTGATTATTATTATGATAATGAGATACCTATGTCATTCCTCTGATCCGAACTATCAAGCCTAATGGTTTACTTGTTATTGATTCAGATTCCTGGAATCCAACCCATTAGAATAGTGACTTCGGGGGATTTTTTTATTTAGTGATTTCATAGGATGTCAAGAATGATCCTTGATACATTCCTAAAAATTAATGGCCAGAGAGAGTCCCCAGTCATGTGGTATTTCTTCATTGATCCATTCATGTTTATAATAAAAACATTTGAGTTTGACATATGGGATTCATTGGTTACACTAGGATCAAATATTTATATATTTGGAATGATATAATGATGTTCCCAGTGACACCCTGACACTGGATGAAGAAGTTATAGATGATTGAGGCCATGGGCTTAAGGATTAACAGTCCCATGATAGGTATATGGTTTGTAGTAGTCCATACAATATACTAAAATATATTTTGGAATCGAGATAAAAGTGAAATTTTCAAGTTATTTTTTTAAATTATTAATATATTTATATTGGGAATGTCACATGCACATTTCACTGCATAATCCGATTGGTATGAGACCATGTCATTTTTTCCCTACTTAGTTTGTACTCAAATCTATATTAGTCTTCCATTTCACATGTGTACACTAGCTTCTCCCCCTTAGTTATTACAGGCATGGGTTGTGTTGAGGATTGTGGTATCATGGTCAATTGGGACTACTCAGATAAGGTTGTAGATCATTTTGAGATGGGGCTCGGTGTAGTCATAGAACAATCATATTTTATTTCATCTATACTGATATTTAAATGTGATGGGACTAGTGTGGGGATAAACATTGTTATAGAATGGATGTTCGAGCCTTTGTTGTATTTCATTTAAAACATGCCATGTTTATATTTCATTCTTAAACTTTATATTATCACAATAGGTGATATTTAGTAATTTATTATTCCACTATGCATTCTGATATGTGGGGTATAGTCTCCCAATGATACATCCTGAGACACCCACTACTAGTCAATAGCCTCTGGCGTTTAGGGAGTCGAGACTGAGGTATTGGGGAAACCTAGTTTGGGGCACCGGTTGAGAAACCTCTTAACTAGGACATTACAATACCAATAATTGAAATGAAATATTTAAATATTTAAATTCATGTCATTTTTATTTGATAATATATAATTAATAATGATTTCTATTTATATATAAAAACAATGGAAACATATATTCATTCAAGAAGTTGTATTATTTACACTGAATAATGATGGTATGGATTTATTTCTTAACTTTTCTTTTCCTATTTTGGAATCTTAGGATATGATTCATGATTTTGTTTGTAGGAAATATTTATTTCATAAAAAGTTGGAAAGGAATGGTTAATGGATTATGAAGAATGTTGAATGAGTATGAAGTCAGCATATAAGGGCTTCAAGAGTTATGGTGAAATTCTTAAGAGTATTAAGTCTATTTGGATGATGGGGGTTACATTAGAAGACTTTTTATAGTATGTGTAACCCTGATGTTTGATATATGAAAATTTTATTCAAGGAATAGTTATTTGTTCTTTGGTAGACATAGATATACAAAACTATTTGGGTTTATATGATCCTTACTTTTGATGTAATTATGTGTTACTATATGTTATAATGGAAAGTGAAAGGCATGAGATAAAATAGAGGTTAAATTATGTTATGGTTATTTTTGATGATTTTATATCTTTTTGGGGAATGATTTGAGAATTATATAGTTTGGATAAAGGACAACACGCAGACCGTGTGACAACCCGTCTCGTCGGACAAAGCTGCGGGAATTGAACCCACAACCAAAGTGCGACTGGTATTTATCACCTACCACTGGACTACGTGAAGTCCCTGGTTAGTTTGACTAATTATTTTTAGTTAGATGATTTTATGAATTAAGAGTAATTTGATTTTCAGTTACCTATAGAAATTATTAACCTATAATGGAGGATATGTGATTAGGTTAATTACTTTTCAATATGAGACTTTAAGATAAACTGATGTTTTTTGGAGATAAATGATACGATTTAACTTGGAAGACTATGTGGTTAAATCCTTCAAATATTTGGGTTTCAATCTTAGTTTGGTTTACTTATGGTCTTCGTTGAACTTTGGGTTTTGTTGGACAAATTTTGGAGATTAACAATAGATTTTCTTTTTAAAGGGTTATCCTTTTCTGGATTATCTGATCTTGTACTAACCTTTTTGGTTTTGGTTTTGGTTAAAGGCTAAAGACAGGGGAAGTATATAGTTCTCTTTTGTGGATTAGGTGATTCTCTAGAAGTTGATTATAGTACACTTAATGTGAGCAAGTCTTCCTAAATACTCATCATTTGGGGAAAGTATGAGTTTTTGTAAGAAATCTAGTAAAAGTTGAAAGTCAACATCACAAGTAAGTATGTTTACATAAGATCAAAAATAAATTCCTCAATGAAAAGTAACTTAAAAAAATGTTGTCTGTTAACTTTTCCTATTGGGGAATCGAATACCGTTTAACCCACCACAACTTTGTGATTTTCTTGTGGTTAACATTCTCTTAAACATATTTTCTATCACTCTCACTCAGAACATGACTCTTTTCTTTTTCTTCCATATCTATGTTTTCCTACATGGAATCCTAGTATGGGTTAGCTCGGGTAACCTCTATACTTCTCTTTCTTTCTTTTAAAGTGATTGTTTTCCCGAATCTTGTTTCGATGTGGGATTTTCAATGAAGTTTCCAAGCCCAATTTTAAAATTTGTGAGGACGCAATTCCCAAAAGGAGGGAAGGATGTAAGACCCCAGGTAAATAAAGAATATGACATTTTCATATTTATCCATATTTGTGAATAAAATATTAATATTACTTTAAAGGGGACACTATGCTCGATGGTGTACCCAATATGCAACAACGAGTTTCTTGGGAATCTTGTGTTGCACTCTAATAATAATATAATATTATTTTAAATGGTAGTTAACGCCTTGCCGTTGAAAAGGCGGGAATGAAAGGAAATAACTACAAAATTATTATATATGTTTGTCAAATATTTTTACTTTTATCCAATAAATGTTTGAGGCTGAAAATGTGAATGAATCCAATTTTAAGCGTAAATATTCTAATATTCTTTATAAGGTCGATTAACCACCTTTTAATGGAGATTGCTTTTTTAAATCCACCTTTTGACATTTTAATATGTTATATTTTACTAAATAAAATTCTTCTTTATAATTGGGACATCAAAATTTACATTGTGTAAATTTTTGGTATTTTTCCGAAAAAAATTCATTTTTTATGAATAGTGAAAAATGATGTATTTTAATTCAAACCCTCTTTTTAATATAATTTATTTATATTATTATATTATCTTTTGAATGGGTTTTAAAGTCCAATTATAATATATTTTTACCATTTAATCCAATAGTGGTCATTGTAATTAATTTCAGTTTGAAATTGGACTTAAACTAGTGTCAATCTTTTAATAAATATTATTTCATAAAAACACGCTATTTGTTTTGACAGCGGAAATTAATTATTAAATTAATTAATGAAACTTATATTTTTTGAATATTGTAAAATAGACAACATTTTTTAATTTGGAATATCAAATATATCTTAGGGTTAATTTTTCGTATTTTTCTGAAAAACTTCAATTTTTGATGAATAGTGAAACAATTAAGTGGTAGTTAAAGAAACTGATTTTTCATTTAAATGAAACTTTTCCACTTCTGTGATTTTATTTTAAAAAATACTACATACATGGTTTTCATTAATAAGTAAAATGTGGTTCAATGAGATTAAAATAATTTTTGATGAATAGTAATTTTTAAGTTTTATTAATCGTGATTAAAGGTAATTAGTGTAATTTAAGGTAAAAATAATGTTTTAATAATATGAAATTACCTAGACACATGTACTACCCTAATTGGATGTGTCATGGACGATCAATACAATCCATGGGCCAACTTGGGGTCCCCATGGAGCCACATTGGTAGGAAAATGACATAAATAACTTTTTATTTAATGTTAAAATTAAAATGTCACAAACATGTGTTGTTTTACTAAAACAATTTTTACATGGGGTTATACAAGTCATATTTTTTACTATAAATATTCATTAGAAAGATAAAAATATTTCCTACATCATGAGATTTTATTTAAAATTTTTAGACACTATATAAAGTAAATTATTTATGACACCATGATGACGCAGCAATTACCTCATTATTTAACGATTTAAATAAAATGAAAAGATAATGTAACATATAAGATATAAACTTGTCACAATCCTATTTTATGGGTGAATTTAGAAACTTTATCACCTTATACTTGAATTATATCCTTTTGGGACCCTTAAAATCCGAAAATCATTATATAATAAAGTAATATTTTATTACTTTCCAAGAGTGCCCCTCCTCTCCTCTAATAAAAGGCCCCCACCTCTATCACCTTAACCACACCTCTCAAGATTTTGGCTCGGCCAACCCCTGCCCATTTCATCTCTCCACATCCCTCTCTTCATCATTGAAGACTCACTTTGGGCATAAGCCTTTCCAAGGAAGCCTTTGAGCTCAAATCAAAGAGAGTTACCCGATACAAAGGTAGTGTCCTCTCTTGTGTTCTTATGTTTTATTTTGCTTCTCCAACCCACTAAACTCTTTTTATTCCTTTCTTTTGTAACAACACCAGTATCTTCAATATACTAGGATATTTTTATGTGAATTATTTGAGCTACTCTTACACAAACCTTCGCCTAATGGTTAAAGAACATACTGTTTCTGTGGATATCGAATTAGTGCCTCACGAAACGATTATTGTTCAATATTATTTTAACACCTTCAAAGGTGGCCATTAAGATGTCACTATATTTATATATGATATATAATATGTTTATGTTTTCCTTAATCTTATTTATTTTTCATTTATGTCATACCTTTATGGTTTCCATTATGGGTAAATGCGATATCTTTATTTTAGGAAGTGCGGACTACCGCCCCCTCAAAGTGATTTGATTCCTTAATGCCATATGTGGGAAGTATAATGGATGGAATTAATGGTATTACATATGATATACTATTATAATTATAATATACCTTTATATAATTATTATTTAATTCCATTGAATAAAAAAAGAAATGAAAGTAGCGTTCATGCGTACGTACGACTTACAGTCTCCATGAACGGTACCTTTAATTTCTTATCTCCAAATGTTATGTAATATTATAAGTACATATATATAATGGATATATATGTAATATATTACATCTAAATGATGGATATAATTCTGAAATTATAATATGTATATCTCTCATTTTGTTTTAATTCCATTAATATGACAAAAAGAAAGAAAGTAGCGTTCATGCGTACATACGGCCTACCGTCTCCATGAACAGTGTTTTTAATTTTTTATCTCCAAATGTTATGGAATCATATAAAATGAATATATGCTGGATATATATGATATTTAAAACATCAATACTATTCTTGATATAATGTACCTATAACTACATGGAAAATTCTTTTCCAACAAGTTCAATTTTTACTCATGTACCGAACATCGACAAAAATGTCTGATATGAACTCACTTTATTAACCAATTGTTATAACATTATAATATGTGATATGAACTAAATAATAATCTTTAAATGAGGTCCTTAAGAAATTATAAATTGACCAAATTTTATTATTCTAGAGATCAAAGAACGATCGAGTCATGTCGGACACGAGGTAAGGGATCTTACCCCTCCCTTTCTTTTTAAGTACTCTCCTTTATGTCACTTCTTTTAAGCACCTCTTCGTTATGTTGGGGGATGTACTTTTATATTCCTCTTGATGTAAGTTTTATTTTAATATTATGAGAGACCCTATTTGATCTCATAATGGTAGATGATGTTATACAGGCTGTATATTGAAATGGATTGGGAACTACTCTTACAATATAATGGAGCTTTCTAAGAAATTACTATGTACTTCTCCTAAGCCTAATAGAGGTAGTAGGTCTATCAATATTGATATGAGAAATGTAAAAGGTGATAAATTACATCAATAATGGAATTAATTTTTCATCCCTATCTAGATCTCAAAATTATCCTTCCCCATTGGTAGAAATTGAAAATTACCAAACTATATCACTTTTAATTGTGAACATAAAATTTTCTCCGTGTTACCTGTTATACCTTATTAGAGATGCAGATGACCCCATAGTATTTACCATCCTTGAGAACTATTTCATTAAAATTATAATATAATTATAGGAGTATGAACATATAAAGTCGCCTCCAACATTTGAGGAATGTTCTCTAAAAAATCAATGATCTCATAAAGGTAAATGTAGGGATAAAAGTGGCCATGTGACCTACATTGGTCAATGGATCCATGAATCTAGTATAGAAGGTGATGTATATCACATTCCAGAAGTAGTATAATTATGTGTTTTAATTTATTTATATAGATATTCCTGAAAAGGATCATGATGTTCCCACACATCACCTGGTCGCTCCATATGATTGTGGAGGATTAAAATAATAATATTGAATAATTCATCCCTCACATGCTACAAAGGAAGAGTCCATGTTTGATAATATCATCAAATATGAAATTATTTGAGACGTGAAATACCTAAAATGTATTTTTAAAATCTTATTTATTAAAAAATTAACACAATGATAAAGGGATTCGTAGATTTCAGGGATCTCAATAGATAATGATCCTAGGATAATTTCCCATTTTGAATATTGAAGCACCTAATCGATGCAACTATGGGCATCCAACCCCTTTATTTTATGGATGGTTACTGAGGGTATAACAGAATCGATATAGATCATGATGAAAATAAAGAAACCAAATTCCAATAATCCCATGTGATAATTTACAATGAGGACATGATATTTGGAATAAAGAATATTGATTCCACACACTTACACGCTATAAATCATATATATAATCCTTTGATAAGAAGAATCATCGAGTTGTATTTATATTAAATGGTTGTTCAATAATTTTAGTTATATGATCATATCACTAAACATGAAAAGGATATGAAAAATTTATGTATTATAGATTGATGATGAATCCTGTGAAGTGTGATTTTAGGGTAAGATCAGAAATATTCTTTGGCTTTATTGAAAACAATCATGATAATATGGTTAATATAGCGACCCAACCTTTTCTTACATTAATATTACAACATTTTAAAGATAAAAAACATAATAGTATTACACATAGAGGATCCAAAGGTTTAATGTCTTGGGTAAACTAGGATCGTACATCACAATTACAACATCGAGCATAAACATTATTTAATTTATTCTTATCTAGTTTCTCATTGGCACTTGTCCTCTCCTTAGTAAATGTAGCCACCTGAGGATATAAATCAAAAGGGGTGAGCTAAAAGCCTAGTAAGAGGATAGATAAGAATAATATATCATGTGGTGAGCATAATGATGACATAGGCAAAAGATCATGAACATGAGAGGAGCATAAAAAAAGACTTGAAATGTGGCAATGCATAAAAAACTGAAACATCATGTCTTAGTGGATAAATACCACACATACTTGTGAACCATGCTAGAATCTTGTTCAGACATCATTTCACATTTACTCATGATATTCATCACTTTACCCAATACATTGGAGTGCTATATAATTCTAGGCGCACCCGTGACAGTCAAACACTCATATTGCGCTATATAATTCTGGGCACACCCGACACATCATAATATTATCATTATCATGCATGTCACATAGAACATAAATCAATTATGAAAATAACTATCCCATGGAAAGGAATGGGTTTAGTCTCATTATAACACATTCATAAACGTTGGGTTCCCAAAACAATGAGGGAATAACCTACTTGATACAAGAACCATCAACCTTGAATGTGAAGTAAAAGGTGTGCTCTTAGAAGAAGAGTTCTTTTGGAAAACATTTTGTTTGACATAAAAAATATTGGTGAACATTTATATCCCATAAAAGGAAATAAAATTAGGAAAAAATATTTTTTTTTTGCAGAAACCATGTCAAAAATGGAGTGAAAGAGGGAGAACCTGAAGGAAGAAAATTGGGTTCCAGAATTTCCCCTTACCTTGTATCTGAATACTTCCTTCTCTTTAATGTTTTTTATAATGATATTATATTCATTAATAAGAAATACAGAACCTTTTGAACATTAATATGGTTAATTATGGTATCATTAAGTGATTTTATGTTCCTTTGGATGAGTTATAGAGTTTAAAAACATTATTCGAGAATGTTTGTTTTTATGGTTTTCTTGAGTGGTTCACTTGTATTCTTAAATTAAAGTTTGGGTAGAACATGGGTAAACATCCAGAACTGATATTACATGTTATTAATGATATTACAGGAGTTATAATGATATTATAATGAATTATATTAGATCCATGTGGATGAATCATTATATAATAATTAAATGATGATTGTTTGGGTTAATTTGAGAGATTTTTTGATCATAATGAACTTGTTTTATTTTATCACTAGTAATATGGTCAAAATTTAATTAAAAAACTTTAAATAGGAGATAATATATATAACATGTTCTTTTTAAACCATAAAAATGGTTTCATGACCAGATGATAAGTTAGAAATGGAAGAAGAAAGCATGTCGTTCTTGAAGGTGATAAATTAACACCTCACAAACAATGTTCTCTTTAATAAAATAAAAATACGAGGGAAAGGGAGTTGGATGATATAATATCCCATTATCAGCATAAAATAATATTAGTTTTATAATAATGAATTTTAAATACCATTTTGATGAATATTGGTGGGGATAGATCAAGAAATCAACTTGAACTTGAAAGGAAATTAAAGGAGAAGAGGGAGAGAAATTACCTCTTAAATCCTCCTCTTGAGATTCTCATTAAGAAAGTTAGGATTGGTCTTTTGATGAGACCAGAAGCTCTTGAACGTGGGATAGGGGCTAGTGAAGATGTTTGGACAGATTTTAAAGAAGTCTTGTAGCTTGAGAGGTGTGAGGAAATGAGTGAGTGAAGGGTGGTTTTTATAGTGGAGGGGAGAGGGGTTTCCTTAATATAAAATTCATTAGTTTATTAATTTCCCCTAATACAAGGAATAGTGAGTCATCAATGACCAATAATAGTAAATAAGGCATTTGATTTCGAAATTTGGGTGCCTACATTACTTGTGATGTCATGAATAGTGGGTTTTAATTATAATGTTTTTATACAGTAAACCAATGTATTTTACTATTCACCGAAAATTCAAGTATTTCAGAAAAATCCCAAAAAATTATCCCGCCCATTTTTCGACGTTTAGAATCCAAAAATGAAGTCAATTTTTCAAAAATATTTTTCTAAATATTTTTAATTTATATTTAATTAAAATCCTAATTGACTTTAAAAAACATTTTTTAAAATTAAAACTGATTTTATATTGCTTTCAAAAATTATGCAGGGTCTTATAAAATTATCTAAAAACTATAAGAAAATGATTTTTTAATTTATGAACACATTTTAAGAAAATAATTTTTTTTTAAATTAATTAATTAATTTTAATTAATTATTTATGACTTACAAAATACAAAAATGTTTACTAAGGTCAAATTGTCACTTTCTAAGATTTATAAATTTTATTTAATTATTCATAGGTAAGGCTAATATTATGTAGGGTGATTTAATATTCATAAGGATCATATTAATATTCATAAGGGTATGTTACTATTCATAAGGGTAGGTTACTATTCACCAGAAATTATTTTTGTTTCATTAGGATCCAAAAATCATCTTGAACACAACCATGTATGTTAGATTTTCAAAATTCAAAACACAGAAGTGAAAAAATTATGTTTAAAGGTCACTTATCACTTTGAAGTTCATTATGTTGTTTTTTCATGTTATTTTATAACATCATTATAAGAAGGGACTTTCCATTGAAAAACGTTGGTTTGTTAAATTCTTCCCCCCTTATAAAATTTTGCCTCTGAAATTTCACTTTACATAAACAGGTGTGGGTGTTTCTCTTTCATTGTCTATTCTAGTTCCCAAGTTTCTTCCTCAATCTTATGGTTCATCCACAACACTTTGACAAGATGGGTTGTCTTGTTGCGTAGAACCTTATCTCTGCTATCCAAAATTTTTACTGGCTACTCCTCATAGGAGAGATCATCTTCCAGCTACACCAACTCTGAGTTTAGTACATGTGAGGGGTTTGGTATGTACTCTCTCATTAGTGATGGCATAAGCCTTCCCTTGTTCCTTTGGATGTGGTGGCTATTGATGATGATTAACCTTTAGAACTCATGGTTTAGTGCACTGGTTTTCATAGTTCCCTATCTCCCTATAGTTGTAGAATTTAACCATGAGTGGTTCTCTCCTTTCATCGGCTACATTCTCCTTCCTTTTCGAGTTTTTTCAAAACTCTTGAGCACGGTGTCCTTATTTCCCACACTTGATGAATTTTCCCGTCCCTTTTTGGGAGTTCCCATGGTGCATCTTTCCACATTTTTGGCATGTGGGTCGTCGAGTTTTCTTCCCACCCTTATAATTAGATCCACCGGCTTGATACTCCATCTTTATTTTCTTATCCCCATATCCATGGGACCACTATCCAAACTCCATCTCCACTTTGAGTGCACATCGAACAACTTCTTCATAATTCCCAAATACTCGAATTGCAAGAGCCTTTCGAAGGTGTGGTTTTAATCCACTAAAGAATCTATCAATTTTGATATCATTATTGATAACAAAACCGGAAACTTACCTTTCAAGCCTTGTGAAATTTTCTCCGTAGGTTGTGACATATTCTCCTTCTTTTTTCTTGTGTTCTATGAATTTTCTCTCCATCTTCATGCGAAGAGTTCTTGGGAAATACTTGTTATGAAATATTAACTTAAAGTATTCCCATTAGATCTCTTCAATTTCACCCCTTGGCTTGGTGTTATTAATCAAAGCCCACCATTTATCAGCTTCTCCATCTAGATGATAAGCGGATAGGGTCACCTTCTTCATCTTAGAATAGTGAAGCACAGAAAAGATCTTCTCCAGGGAGTTTACCCACTATTCTGAAACTAGGGGATCTGAGGATCCACTAAACATCATTGGTTGTTGCCGCATAAAACATTCGATAGCCAGTTTCTACCTATTTTGTGAAAGAGGATGTTACCCATTATTATGGTTATATTTCATAAAATGAGATAATTGGGTAAGAATCTCTAGGAATTTCTGAACTCCAGCTCCCAAATCATTGGGAATGTCATTCGGGAAATCATTGCACTGGCCCTCGCACGAGTTGTTGGCCTGCTTTCTCCTGGTTCCCACCATTTTCTAAAATAGAAAAGGTTAGAACAAAACATAATTATATAAGTCATGAATAACTTATTCATTTAAAAAATTTATACCAAAAACATAACATATGGGATCCCTATGTAAAATTCTTGTGTGCATATTTTTACTTAGTCTCATGCTAGAGGTTTTCTCTAGGGTTCACTGATCCTACTTCCCAAATTAACTAAACCTTGCCTCTGATACCAACTATAGTGACCCAATCATTTCTTAAATTACTATTACACAATTTTAAAGATAAAAAAAATAATGGTTTTAAACATATAGTATCCAAAGGTTTGGTTTCTAGGGTAAACTAGGACCATACAAAACAATTACATCATCAATCATAAACTTTATTTAATTTCTTCTTCTGTAGCTTCTCATTGGAACTTGTATTCTCCTTAGTACATATATCCACCTAAAGATATACATCAACATGGGTGAGCTAAAATCCCAGTAAGAGGATAGATAATAAGAATATAGCATGGGGTGAGCATAATCATGACATAGGAAAAATATCATGAACATGAGAGGAGCATAAATAAAAGACTTGAAATGTGGCAATGCATAAAAACTAAAACATCATGTCTTAGTGGTTAAATACCACACATAATTTTGAAACAATATATCATCTTTTTCACACATCATTTCACATTTACTCATGAGATTCATCCCTTTACCCAATTCATTGGAGCGATGTATAATTCCAGGCGCACCCGTCACATTCAAACACTCATATTGCGCTATATAATTTCGGGCTCACCCGTCACATCATAATATTATAATTATCATGCATGCCACATAGAAAATAAATAAATTATGAACATAAATATTCCATGGAAAGTAATGGGTTTCATCTCATAAGAACATATTCATAAACATTGGGTTCCCAAAACAAAGTGGGAATAACAAACTTGATACAAGAACCATCAACCTTGAATGAGTAGTAATATGTGAGTTCTTAGAAGAAGAGTTCTTTTGGAAAAAAATTTGTTTGAAATAAACAATATTGGTGAACATGTATATCCTAGAAAAGGAAAGGCAGTGATGAACAAAGGATTTTTTAGCAGCAACCTTGTCAAAAATGGAGTGAAAGAGGGAGAACCGGAAGGAAGAAAATTCGGTTCGAGAATTTCCCCTTACCTTGTATCTGAATGTTTCATTCTCTTTAATGTTCTGTGTAATGACATTATATTCATCAATTAGAAATCAGGATCCTTGTGTACATTAATATGGTTAATTATAGTTTCATTATGTGATTTTATGTTCCTTTGGATGAGTTATAGAGTTTAAAAACAATATTCGAGAATGATTGTTTTTATGGTTTTCTTGAGTGGTTCACTTGTATTCTTAAATTGAAGTTTGGGTAGAAAATGGGTAAACATCCAAAACTGATATTACATTTAATTAATGATATTACAGGAGTGTGAATGATCTTATAAGTAATTATTTTAGATCCATGTGGATGAATCATTAGATAATAATTATATGATGATTGTTTGGGTTAATTTGAGATATTTTTCGATAATTATGAACTTGTTTTATTTTATCACTAGAAGTATGGTCATAAGTTAGTTCTAGAACATTAAATATGATATAATACATATAAAATGTTCTGTTTCAACCATAAAAATGGTTTCATGACCATATCTGAAGGTAGAAATGGAAGAAGAAAGCATGTCTTTCTTGAAGGTGATAAATTAACACCTCACGAACAACATTCTCTTTAAGAATATAAAAGGAAAAGGGAAAGTGATTTGGATGATATAATATCCCATTAGCATCTTGAAATTCTAGTATATGTATAATAATGGAGTTAAAATACCATTTGGATGAATATCGATGGGGAGAGATCAAGAAATGAACATGAACTTGTAAGGAAATTAAAGGAGAAGAGGGAGAGGAATTACCTCTTAAATCCTCCTCTTGAGATTCTCCTTAAGGAAGCTAGGCTTGGTCTTTTGATATGACCAGAATCTCTTGAATGTGGGATAGGGGCTAGGGAAGATGTTTGGGCAGAGTTTAGAGAAGGCTTGGAGCTTGAGAGGTGTGAGGAAATGAGGGTTTGAAGGGTGGTTTTTATAGTGGAGGGGAGAGGGGTTTCTTTAATATAAAATTCATTAGTTTTTTAATTTCCCTAAGACAACGAATAGTGAGTCATCCCTGACCAAGAATATTAAATAAGGAATTTGAGTTCTATATTTGGGTGCTTACATCACTTGTGATGTCAAGAATAGTTGGTTTTAATTATAATGTATTTATCCGGTAAACTAATATATTTTACTATTCACCGAAAATTCAAGTATTTCAGAAAAATCCCAAAAATTTACCCCAACAATTTTTTGACATGTAGAATCAAAAAATGAAGCCCATTTTTTTAAAATAATTTTATAAATATTATTAATTTAATATTTAATAAAAATAATAATTTACTTAAAAAACAGTTTTTAAAATTAAAACTGATTTTATAGTGCTTTCAAAAATTACGTAGGGTCTTATAAAATTATCTAAAAACTAAAAGAACATGATTTTATAATTTATGAACACATTTTAAGAAGATAAATTTGCTTTTAAATTAATTAATTATTTATAATTATTTATTTATGACTTACAAAATTCCAAAACGTTTACTAAGGTCAAATTGTCACTTTCTAAGATGTCTAAATTTTATTTAATTATTCCTGTGTAAGGTTACTCTTATGTTAGATGATTTAATATTCATAAGGGTCATATTACTATTCATAAGGTTATGTTACTATTCATAAGGGTAGGTTTCTATTCCCCAAAAATTATTTTTGTTTCATTAGGCTCCAAAAATAATCTTGAACACAACCGTGTATGTCAGATTTTTAAAATTCAAAACACAGAAGTGAAAAAAATGTGTTTAAAGGTCACTGATCACTTTTTAGTTCATTATGTTGTGTTTTCATGTTATTTTATGACATACTTATAAGAAGGTAATTTCCATTGATAAACTTTGGGTCGTTACTGTTAACCCCAAGAAGACTATAATAATTTTATCAAAGCCTCTTCCATGAAACCGTAAATATTTTATATGGATCTTAGTATTTTAAATTAACACCATGTTCATCATAGACATCCAAGCTATATAATACACAATTTTGGACTGGTTAGAAATTCTATTATAAATTGATCTTTTCATGTGGTATGTGGGAAAAATAAATAAATGATATTTGAAATGTATTAAAAAATATAAAATCCTAAAAGTGACCTTTATTTGGATGCTTAAGAATATAGAGGTTTTATAGGAGTTCAAATGCATTTTTGAAGCATCAGGTTCTGAAAAAAAAAATTTGGAGAGAAACTGGAAAGTAAGGCAGTTGGATTAAGGTTACTGCTGACCATGTATCCCAAAATCTGTGTAATATTTATTTAAGGACATAGTTTGATGAAATAATACAACACTATAGAAAAAACAATGTGACTTGGTATTGGTGTACATATGGGATATTCATTGTAGGAACACAGTTTTTCTAATGATGCACTGAAACCATGAAAGGTGTGGGTGTCCATGGATAGTGGAACCACACTGTTGGCGTATTATTTTCCAAAAAATTTATCCAAAGTATTCCAATATTTAATGGTATGGAATTTACCCTTTTAAAATATATTGTTTAACCTTCTATCACCATTTCACTTCCGTCATTTCTCCCATTCTAGCTTCCACTTATTCTACCCCCTTGGTTTGTCTTAGTTATCAATGTATCTCTTTTATTCAGGGCATTAATTTCTCATCATAGATTGCATTGGAAAACCTTGGGAAAGCCTATTGATCCTCTTCCACCTCTTCATTAATCTTTATGCATTGAATTATATCTCAATAAAATCTTATATTCCCAATTTTCAAGGGATTTATCTATTTTTTTGATTTATATCATATTTCATAGAATCAATGTTGAAGAATTTATTAGTGATGAATCATTGTTATAATATAGGCACTCTACACACTTTTACCATAAACTATTTATGGTTTTATCTCACTCCATAATGAAACTCACTTTAACATCCAATTTTTTCTTCTAATATGAGTAATAAAATAAATTAAATGTTTTAAAACTTGTTTTTATTCCCTATTTCTCCATTAAAATCTCTGAGGTCACCCAACTCAACCCGAAACACCCATTGAGGTGGGTTAGTTTGAACTCGTAGGACTATTCCTCCAATTTTTGTGGATTGGGTTTTATAACATTAGTTTAAGACTTGTATGAATTAAATATGAATTTAATTGTTAAAAAAAATTTATGGATCAATTAAATTTAAATAAAGGGATCATGAAATTTATTTTGGTGGGTAATTGTGATTAATGAATAGTTATGGAGAAACAACATCAATATCACTACTATACACGTTCCATATTTATCATAGATAAAATATCTCAATGTTTTTTATATAAATAAATATTTACTTTACTCCATAAAATACAAGAATTAAATTTTTCTATGTATTCACCAATAAACAAAAAAACCTTCTCTTATGTCAGGTAATTAAATCTTGGAATAGTCATGGCTCTGTGAAGTAAAGGATTTCATTTGTTGTAATCCATAAAACATTTTTGGAAAAGAAAGTCTTATAAAACTATTAGATGTATAAAAAATATATACCTAATAGTTTTTCTAGTTTGTGGAAATATTATGTTGGTAGTATTAATGTATTAATTTAATCCATATAAATCTATCATGCATTAACCATGAAAAATAAAAGTACATTCCTTCTTAAGTAGTTTAGTCAAGAGAAAATTAATTATTCTAATGTCCATTATAAAACATTTATGAAATATATTTTTCCAAAGAGATAATATATTGTGTTAAATATAGGTGTGGTATGTTAGTGTGTAAATAACACCACCTTTTTCCATATGTATGGAAATTCCATCTTTAAAAAATATATAGAAAAAACATTTCTATTTCCAAAAGAAAAATGGAACCTTTAAAAACATAAACAATTTTTTTCCCAATACATATTTCTAAAAAACGGTTCAAATGTTCCAGAATGATTTCTAATAATGTTATATATATTGTAAATTCATTGATAAATACCACCATGAATACTTACATCATGTATGAGAAAATACATAACATACGGTGCTAAAATGTACATAGAGCACTGCCAAGGACTGATGGCACCCTTTAGATGAAATATATATCAGAGGGACATGTGATCATGGAAATATATTGGAATAGTAGATAGAATAAAAAATTTGGGTTCCCATGTGGGATAAATGAATTTATGGTCAATAAGGATTAATTGGAATTATTTGGGGCTCAACAAACACTTGAAGGTCAGAGGTTCATGCGATCACATAATGTAGTTTGGTATCATGTGATCCCATTAATGACAGATGTTTCATGTGATTCACATGAAGGAAATATGGTCACATGATCACATAAATTGTATTAGGACAGGTGATTGTGTGATGTGGTCTCATGACCCATAGATCAGTTATAATATACAAAGGCATAAAATACACATCAAGGGACACATTTTGTAATGGGAAGATGACTTTTTTTGATATGTTAGATGATAATTTTTATTATATAGATACATAAAAGAATTTTTATGAAGTGGATCCCATAATTCTATATATTCCACATTCCATGAGTGATGGAATATTTTTAGTAATCCAACACACTCAACACATGAGGAGTTATTTATGGATCTGGTGATTATAAAAGATTATTGAAGAATCTTGACCCATTCTTGGTAATAGTTAGGATATTTTGGCCTATGAAATCAAGTGATAATAGATTATGGAATGTATAGTTTAACATAAAGTAATAAATATATAACATTCATCCATTATAACATCATGTGACAATGACTCAAGTATTAGAAAATTTAATGTCATGAGATGAGGAAAATGTAATATGTAGTTTAAATACTTAATTTTTTGATAGGGTGAAAGGGAAATTTTTTTCATTCATAAGGTTATTGATAAATATTTATATGTTGGGGTCCTTATATAAATTATACTCACACACAATTAAATTTGGTCTTTAGGTCTATACTATCCCTAAAAGATGAAGGCCTTGAATGCTAGAAAAATCATTCCACCTTCCATCATTAGACTTGAGGTTCTATGTTTTGTAGATGGGTTGATCATCAAAGACCACTAATCCCACAAGAGGAATTCTTGGTTATAGAAATAAAAGGTGGTTATAAAATGAATAACATTGGTTCCACTAGAGGTGCATGACAATGAGGGATAGTAGATATGGGTGTTATTTAACCATATTGTGGGTATAAACACGAGGGAACTAAATATGAATTCTCATGTGAAGATATGGATCATACAATTAAGGATACCCCTTTCATTTTTTTTTGTATTTTTTTGTGGATTTTATTTTCTTATAATATAGAGGCATCACACCATAGTTATGTGAAAAAATGAGACCCTCCACGAATGAAAACTCATTATTTTCTGGCACTACAATGAGTTGACGGTATTTTAAATTTTTATGATAATATATATATATATTGGTTCACTATATATCATACACGAATATGAATCTTGGAATAGGTACATTTCATAAAAAAATACACTATGTATTTCTATATCATTTGATGAGGGGTTACTTTTTGGAAATTGTGTATAGGTTTTGGTTAAGATATTAGAGCATCCCTATGTATCTTATGGATATAAGAATTAGTCCATATATAGTTATTATATTTGTGGTCCGCTGTACAGTTCTAGATTTTATATAGGACAAAAGGTGTACTTTATTTTATCTTTGTGTTTGGGCCTATGAAAGAGAATCATGGTTTCACAAAGTATTTTGTGATAATAGGAATAAATCCACACTGATTTATTTTTATAGATCACTACAGAAATCAAAAATACAGATAGTGAGTTGATCATTTTATGCAAACTGATGAATTATTTGTGATCCCTCCACTTAATAAATATTACTCACTTGTAGGTAAAAACAATTGATCTATTTATTTGTAGATCTCCATTTGTGAAAGGAATTATAAGCATGAATGATTAAACACTATGGTAGGATGAGATACCTGTTTTGGAAATTTGGGCCTAGGTTCATGATAGGATATGTAAGAATCACTATATATATTAAACTGGCATGAAAAATCCATGAATAGTTCATGGTTTAAATGTTCCTTATACAGATATAGGTTATATATGGGGGAAATTGAAAGGGGTTTTTCATTACATCATGTCCGTTTATTGATGTGATGGAGTCCAAAACATCAAGGATAAAGGGAGAACTTTTATATCTAATTTTTTGATGATTCCATATGTTTTTATAGGAATTTAGTGGCACCCCCACCCCTATATAAATTAAAACTATTTGCAGGGATAAAAAATGTATTATTATGTTATGTATTTTTAGGGGGTACATGAGGGAGAGTTTAGGAATCATTACATATCCTATATGGATATCCATCAATCCATATGTAGTTCTTAAAAATAGAACCCCTACATATAACTGAATCATATGTTTGGGAAAGGAGAACTTTAATTCTAAATAGAAAAGCTATCCACTACCATATAGTTTCATGATCTCTAACTATTAGATATTTTGTGAAGGTGAAGATCTCTCATATAGGGAGAGGCTTTCACTATATCATTCATTTCAGTCCTTTATTAATATATTTTATAGTGGTCCTATCAAAATACAAATCCCATGATTGGTGAGTGTCATCTTTATAAAAACCCACTTATTCTGGGTGCTTAGTGTTCACCAACATTTTCTCTTGGGAGGATGTGATTTAATAAAACCAGTTTGTGCCTACTCTTAGATTATCATCAATAATAAAAATTTGATGATGTATTTTTATAGGATATTTAAAAATTGGGATAAATGCATTGTTATTATACGGTGGATGAATATGTAATTTAAAATGACTTTATGGGAGATAAAATAAAATTCAATAAGTTGTAAGTAGTGACTCAATTATTATACAACAAAAAATAGGTGAAAGGGAGTTCTTATAAATATTGGAATATCAGGTAACAATATTTAGAATTGTTCAACTAAGATAGTGGATACTATTTTAATCCCATGTATCGTTCAACTATGAAAGGAGGGTACTGATGAATTCTTCCATAGTTACCAAAAATAGGATGAGTAACATCTATTCTAATTATATCAGTATGACTAGTGGGTGTATGAAATATTGATAGAGGTTCATAAAATATTCTTGGAAATATTCAACAAATCGATAAGTGAATCTAATCTTCATTAACCATGTGAAGAATTGAAATTATGGACACATATCATTGGGATCTCATCAGAATAATTTTTTATCCCCTATAAAATGCAGTGGTATTGGGACTTAGGTTTTTCTCTAGAGAGGATAGTTTTATGGTTGTGTTCCTCTTTTTTGGTGGGATCAATTTTTATATAATAGTAATGTAATTAAAATGGATTGGTTTTAAATTATATATGATTTTTTTTCTAACCTCAAATCATCCACATATCTTACTAGTTAAATCCATATTCCAATTTATACTCTCCCATATTTCCTCTATTCATGTGAAATCACACAAGATTTCCATTAACTAGATTTTTCAATTTAACTGAAGGATGAAATGCCCACTATTACCTAGAATTTTTAAGTCCATGGTTAACATAAATCATCAATTACCCATATCTAAACCAACTTATCATGATATCTACCTATATTGTGTTTTCAATGGATGATCTTTGGGCTTATGAATATTAATATTAATGGTGGAAGGTGTAATGGATACTAATATGGACCCTCTTCCTATCACATAAAATAAAATAGATTAATGATATGGATGCCATAAATTAAAATGATAAAATAAAATTGATACTTACATGGACCCTTTAAAACCATATATTATATATTTAATGGTGGATATTTCATTATGGAATCAATTTCATATTATAGATCAAAAAGTTGGTTTATGTTTGATTACTGTGATTATTACCTTTGATCTATCTTGCTCGGACAACCTATTATTAGCTCCTTGGGATCCAAAAAATTATTTACACTATTTAATATGGATGATCTCTTTGGACTTGAAGAGGCTGCCTAAGTCAATGGCCTTGGGTTCTCGACCAATATTGGTCTACATTATAACGTGTTTCCTATGGGTTAGCTCTATATACTCAAAGAAGATTATGTGGTCAACGACCCGAGGCTCTAAGTACATATATATCTTTATTATAATGATTTTTCTAAATATGAGATCTATGGACTCTAAGAGTATTCCTTGGTCAATGGAATTGTGTCTTAACCCTCATTGTTTTGATAATTGATACTTCCATAGAATACCATTTCTGAGGATTTACTTTGGTATATAGTTTTTTTTCATTCATAAAGTTCTTCTAAAAAGATTTGTGAAGGTTGACTATGATTGTCTAAAATTATCATTTATATCGGTATTACTATATTATGTTCACTGTTTAAAAACATATATGCACTAATTGGATATGTTATAAACATTATTGGTGGTGACCTACTATGTTCATCACAAACCTAGCTTGGTATTTCTTTTGATACCCAAGTAGATATCCTATTATAAGGATAGGATCCAGACTTTCCACTATATTGATTTTATTTATGGACTAGGAGTATACATGGGATCTTGGAAGTAGTGGTTAAGCTTGTACATGGGCTGTATTCTGGAGTCCAAGACTTATTTTTTACCCTTATCAATCAATCCAATTTTATTGCATCACTTATTTCATATCTTTTTCTTTTACATCATAAAATATTCATGCATGGTTATTCCTTCATTATTTATTTATTTTCAGTATATTATTGCACTACTATTTATATATTTATTCTCCGTCTATTGTTTGTTTTCACATACAGATGTTGAATTCTATTTTTCTGAGTATTGTCTGACCACCTTACCATTATAAACACTCCTTTCTCGTTAGCATCCATTTTAATAGTGGGAGAAATGTTTAAGGACATGTGACCCACAAGACAACTATAGTGTATAGATTGAATAGGTTTAAGACATTTTATGGGCCAATAAATTCCATTATGTGAGAAGAGAAGATGTATCATTTTTTCTATTATTACCTGAAAATACACCTAATTTAATTAATATCCCATGTTAATTTGTACTTTTGTGGATTTTTTAATTCTAAACATAATTATTATGTTGATCAAGAAATGGTTTTTAGTGATTTATTAAATTTTCAATTTAAATTATGTATCAATAAATTTAATTTTCTATTTAAAATTAAATTATTTAACTAAATTATTAAACACAAAACTTAAACATTGGAATGAATAAAGACCAGGATTACAATGGATCTGTTCAATTTTTATACATAATTGTAAAATTCATACTTCGAATTGGTGAAATGTTTTGAATTTAATATATTATTGTAGGAATAATTTTTTTAATAGTGAAATGACATTCTTAGAAATGCGAATGTGTTTATAAAATGAAAAATGATAGTTTTTTTATTTTTTTAATGAAAATTATGAATAAAAGTAGTTAATAAAAAACGATTCAGATTTTTTTAATATTATAAATTCTTAATACAATATGTGGGTAGAATTTAGAAAAAAAAATTATATAAATTATGCCAGTTTCAAGGATTTTAGAAAAAGCATCTGATTCCAGACCTTCCACTACAATATCTACTACAAGTCCCCTATTATTCCACTAGAAGTCCACTACTATCAATTGTATTAATCTTATACCACCATTATAGAACCCTATGAAAGTTATCATGATATCAATATGTTCTACCAATTCAAATATAGGTACAAATTTACTACTACCATCTTTTAAAAATTCTACTTCTTCTGAATTTTTTTTCAAATATATCTCAATGAGAAAAACATCTACAAGCGAGATAACCTACCACTACCAGACTCACTGCCAACATACTTAACATACCAATTCTACTACCAATATTTTTCTTCCTACTTCCCTCATGAGGGCAACCTCTCATCCACCCCCACATACTACATCCATATGATACTATTCACCAGCATCAGGACATCGTGAGAAGGTTTCATCCACAAACTATTTCATAATGAAAAATCAAATACTTATTCCAAGGATTAACAGGTTATTTGGAAAATATGAGACTCACTCTGACTTATTCTATCCTTGTTTAAAAGTGTTGATAAATACAAATCCTCTAAAACCATTGATGGATGAGTCTCAAATAAAACAAAATATTGATGATGTGGTAAGTGAAGAATCACTCAAATTCATGAAACTCTAAAGATACAAGGATACATGATTTCACTAAAGGTCATTGGATACACCATTGAAATTGTGCTCAGATATCCAAATAAATAGTGTCCATTAGATTAGGTGAACCATAGTGTATCATGAAGATATAACAGACAAATTCCTTTTGAACGTCAATTTTAATTCATTCCACGTGCCTATTAACCACTACTGAAGCATGAAATGGGGATGAATATCCAAATAATAACCATTCACTACATCACCTCTAATGACTATATCTCTTCAGAGAACAAGCTAGTTGAGTATAGTTCCCTATCACAACTTGATTACATAGGAATTTGACCAAGGCACAAAAGATGAGGGATCCCAAGAATCATGTGAGGCTAAGCCCTATTTACTCACAATTTACCTTTTATAAATACCGAATGGTGCCTTAACGATTGAAAATAGTGGTATATAAAGAACAAAAAAATATATGTACTTGATTTTTTATCAGATCCAAAGAACAAATATATTGTTATTTGAATTATCTATTTTATTCTTTCCCTGTAATAATCAGAAGTCCTAAGAGACTCTATCTCTCCCAATCATGAAACATCTAATTTAGAAAAATATCCACCACTTGTTCTGGATAAAATGTCTAAATTAGTACATAACTATGGAATGTATTGTTAGATCAACCATACTATATCCAAAGTCGCAACTAATGCTTATTCAACACTTTACCAATTCCCATTGGGTGAATACTAAAGAATATTCAGTGATGGCTATCTCAAATTAAAATCCAAATATTATAGAACTGATGAAAACCTTGAAATAAAACCCAAACATCATTTTGATATACCATGAACCATAACTAACCTCATATGATATTAATTTATTTATGTGAATTATGATTATATCCTACTCAGTCCTCCACAAAACACAACCTTTAATTGTATGTATCTTTCTAATTATTCTATTCTAATTGAATTTATTTAGAAATCCAAATTTGATAGAATCTATATCTACTACTAGGTCCAAATATTTTCAATCCCACTTTGAATACTAATGATAAATTTAGTGTGTATATTACTCAAAATTCACACAAATCATAGCATTATTTCCCATTAGGTTTGCGAAAAACTAAAAAATTACACTCCAATTATTCTTAAAATCATAAAAACTCAATCATAAGAAGAAATAGTTTCAAGGATAGTTTAAATCAATTAAACAAATTCAAACTAAATCACCTAGGCCATTAATGTTGGAAACATGTCTATTATTCGATGATGTATAGGAAACATCCCAACTATGAAAATGATAACACTCTTATAGTCACCTGATGAAGTTAATGAAACTTGTGATGGCCAGATGTTTAATTTTGATGTGTTCCAAAAAACTCTAAGTGATATTTTTTTAATAAAAAATTATTCATTTGATATAGGGGCCCTATATATTTCTAATTATATGGTTTTGTTTTTATGAGAAATATCTACTGATACTACTTCTTTAATTTCTTTAATTGATTTTATAATAACTATAGTGATGGAACAATATGGAATTGGTGGATGAGTTGAAGAGTTCCTTTATATACCATGATAATGAATTATATTTTTTAATTTGTCAATCTCTCGTGATATTTTCTCTACATTATGTAAAATTTTATAGACATTAATAGATTTTTATTAATTAAAATTTGAATAGATTTTCCCTTTTTATATGGATTTCACAAACATGCCAAATAGTCCCTCTCCATTTGTTATGATAATGAGTAGTAGGATTACTTATGTGTAACTAGGGACTTCTGATTACTAGGTTATGAGATATTTGTATTTTTCATGGTCATTATAAAACTCCATTATAATTGAAAATTTAACATGATATAAATCAATTGAGAATTTACTTGATAAGAAATAAACCACAAGAGTATAAAAAGGAATAATATTTTAATTGGATATATTTGGAGATGATATAGGTTTAGGAATATTCTTTTTATTTTGGATTTGAAACCAATATAGTTTAATTCCATCATTGTTTTCACATAATTTATCCATCAAAACAATTCAGAAACACACCAATAGCACTATTATATATGGTGTAGAACACAATCCCCACTACTACTACTACAATTTACATGGGTTCAAAAAAAATTCCATGTTCTCGAGGTTAGATTACCCTGAATCCTGATACTATTATCGGGAGGCTAGTTTTAGTGTCTAATTTTAAAAAAACAATATCAATAAATGGCCAAATAATTTTCCATAATCCTAATTGGTTTCAATCTATAGCTATTTCCAATGATTTTTCTGGGAAGCATATCCATCTGTCGAGGGCGCGTAGTTGTTTCCCTGCAATCACTCTTTCCAAAGGTGGGTGGTATCTGTCTCTTATTTAGGGACATTTTCTCCATGGTCAAAATGAGATGATGGTATGTCGGTCTATCCTTCCATGGATTCCTCCTCTAAATATTTTTCCTAGTATGTGTCCCCCTTAAATATTAATACATTGTTTTTGAAAATCATCTTGGTGCCATATCTTTGCAGATGTCGGTTAGTTACAGTGCTTCTGTGAGGACATCACATGGGGCCAATCAGGGTTGCAACAATCGATCAGGGGAATAGTCACATTTTTCATCACTGGATTGTCAAGATGCTGAAACACTAGTAAACTGATATTCCCCCCCCCATTTGACAGGGATTCTCAAGGGCGTGGAAGCCATTGGCATCCCACGTTGAGTGTGAGAAATCTTATGTCAAAGGCATGTCTCAGAGGTTTTCCTCAACTTCATATTTTTATCATGTTATATGTCCCATATTTAATGTTTAGAAGAGATAGATATGACTGATCAAAACACTGATAAGGACCATAACAGTATATCCCAAAATGGGAGTACCATATGGAAGGATTTGAACGCCCAGACAGAGCGGACCAAGGGTTTTGTGTCCCATAAAGAGAAGATGTCACACCGTGAAGGTAAATCCCAAAAGTAAGTACCAAATGGATGGATCCTAATTCCCAAAAAGAGCATTCACATGGTGGTGTGTCCCCTAAAGAGAAGATGTCACACTGTGAAGGAAGATTAGGACACCTCAAAGGGTGGATCAGAGGATGATTGGGTCCCAACAACGGGTACAACAATGTTTTCCATTGGATAGTATTACACCTCAAGGAAGTTTCCTAAATACCCATAAAGGGATCAAATAATGCGTAGTTAAAGAGGATCTGACATGGAATTGGGGGTCACATGAAGTAAAATATCCCGAGAAACTATTGGGACTTATGCATGAGTAGCATCCTAGGTGCATGAAAGAGCACTGTCGTGGGTGCCCTCAAATGATTAGTGTGATTTTGGGGTACTTAGGTGTAGCAGAGTGGCTGACCAAGGTCGTCTCTCAAATGAGGAAGTGAATTAAAACAACATTTTAGAGGTATTATAGAAATAAAATAAAAGAGAATAAAAACACTGCTTGAAAGGATGGGGGTGGTTGTTTATAGTTTATAAAACTTGAAGAAGATTGCTGGAAGAAGATTGCATTTTTTTTAAATTTTGAAATGAAGTTCGATTAAAATGACACAACAAAAAGATGTTTTTAAGACATTATTTAAAAGAAGTAATTGATCTAACTCTACCTCTTCAATAATTTATTAATCATTATCATTTAAATTAATATTCACTTCATTATGATCCATTAATTTGTTAACCCCTGAACCCTACGAGAATTAACCTTACCACAAAGATGAAATTAATTAAACCCTAGGCTAGCTTCGAAACATGCTATCGTAGCACCCTGCATTGATTGATGTTATAAGGCTAGATTATGGTCAGTAGTAAATTAAGGCACATAACCACTCGGGACATAAGGATTAATTGAGATTAGGGAGTTTATTTAAACTCTAAAAATTTATCCTGTGTGGTCTTATATTACCGATTAAGATTGCGCTCTCACAATTCACACAAATCTTGACCTCACGCGTTTGTGTTAATTGTTAAATTGCTCACTTAGTTTCTTATAATTTAAAAACTCAATTAATGGATCAGGTTTAGTGAATTATAGTAGATCATCGATTTAAAATAAATGAATGAAGAAGGTGTGAGGTAGATCGATTACTAAAAATAACTACTCTTCCAATGGTGGCGTAATCACCGTAGAAGCATTTTGCATGTGTAAAGGTTTATAATGGGTATAACCCAATAACGCTTCTACTCAATAATTCTAGACCAAAGAGGAAGATTAAGAGAAGAATAAATTTAAACAAAACAGAACAAAATAGAATAAATAAAAAAAGAACAAAGAAGTTTATTAAGAAAACACAAACATTACAACATGAGGAAGAAGAATAGGGCTTTGACGAAGGGATCCTTGCTTCAAGAGCTACCCATATTGAATTGCTTGGATAATTGGAGTTTAACCTCTTCTACTCTTCCCTAAACTTCATAATACACGTCCCTAACCCCACAAAATTGGAAAAACACCAATTTATAGAGTGGTGGGAAGACTAGGTTCAAAGTGGTTTCAAGTGTGAATTGGGAATCTCGGACAAATATTTTATTCCAAATTACACCGACCATTTGACCACCAAAAAGCATGAATTTTCCAGCCTTCCATAAGGAGAATATGTGAGGATATGTGTCCTTTATCTCTTCTAAAAATGTGGGCTCAATTCAAGCCCATATGAAGTAGTTATGGTCGAAATACAGAAGCTTCTCCATTCTGGCGAGTCCAGCCCAACTTTGACTTCATGGCCCATTTTCAACAACCCAATGCACTATTTAGCTCTAGTGTCCTGAATAACTGTTGTAGAAAATTATGTTTGAAACACTTTTAAAAAATTTAAAATTCCAATAATAAATATAAAAATATTTATCTTCGAAATAATACAGTGCACTATAAAGTGTAAAACTGGAATTTTCACCAAATTTTCAAATGAATGATAAAATCTCAAATATTTTATAAATAAACATATTTAACACAATGTGAGGAAATTATATCATTTATTATCAATAAATTATTCAACAAAATAGTGTTTTATCAACACCCCCACACTTACCCTTTTGCACTCCTGGGAAAAACCTCATTTCAAGTAAACATCAATATCAAATCAAAACCAGTTTTAAAACACATATTCTTGAGATCAATCAATTTCACACCAACAATCAAAAGATATCATGCCTCATAAAAAAACTTATTTCAAGTTCTTCATTTATATAATTTAATATATTTCCACTTCATTTATCCTCCCATCCACAAAACACTTACCTCACTTGAATTTTCTCTCATCACTCAAATATCAATTGTTTTTTGCAATGTCTTTCTCATCCAAACTCATAAAAGGGTCACCGTAGGCTTGATAAATTCCTACATCGCCACCTGATATGAGTCAAGGACATATTTTTATCATGGGGACTTTTTAGGGTTGTTCTGTGGCTTTCGGGTGGTAGGATTATGCTGTGAAAAACTTTGAGGCTGAATGAGGAGGGATTGACTGATCTTTTTGAAGTAAAATTGCATTAATCTAATTTTCACGTAAATATGGTCTTCTAATTAATCCCCATAGTATCAATTCAGCTCCATCATCATGAAAAGTCATGGAAAGTTTACATCATTCATCAATTCAGCAACAAAAATGTTAATCTTCTCAAACATTATTTTCTTGAAAGCTCCAGATAGGCACAACTTTCTACCTCAATTAGAAGCTCTATAAAAGGCACAACTTCGATTGTCGTGAAAACTCCAGAAAAGGCACATCTTTCAATATAATGATTTTCTTCAGTGGAAAACACATCTCTTCAGAATTTAATTTTCCACCCAAAGTATCAGAGAATGTGGTAGCTCAACACAACATAGATTCCCCCACACTTAAGATCAACTAGATTATGCAATTTCACTTCAAGAGTTGGTTGGATATAGAAAATTGGCTTGTAAAGTGGCTAACCTAACAGGCTATGCATGGATTCTAAGGGATAAAAGGATTAAATGTTCATGTTAGGCCATTATAAAAAACGATTCTTTGAAATAGGGGCTTTAATACCAAACAAATGTCTCAATCATTTAAACATAAGTACCTCAAACCCTCAAGTGTTGGCAGGAGTAAATCAAATTCTGGTTTTAATCAAGCATGGTTTGGTTCTCTCATGAAGTGAGGTGAATGTAAATAATATGAAAATAATGGTTCAGAAGCCTCAAAGGAAAGTGATTTCAAATATAAAGACAATGAGATGTGGCATGAGATTCAAAATTCAGTGTACTTTTCATGAAATTACTAAATATTTGAACTTGAAACAAAGTCATTTCAGTATTCATTTAAGCTCAGTTTCATGGGATAAATTTTTTCACTCATTGATATGCATTTCAAAATTGTGATGAGAATCATTTCAGCTCAAAAAATTTAAAAACACAAATACAATTGAAAAATAAACACACAAAATTTGAAAAAAAACAATTTTTGTGTTTGTTTTTTTTAATCAGGAAAAGAATTGAAATTACTAAACTAAATGGTTCCCTCCCCCACACATAAAATATATCATTGTCCTAAATATGAACCCATGAGATGATATATTCACATGAAATGCGGAATTTTTAAATAGGACAAATAATATAAAAGTGAAAGGGTTAGGAACAGACTGATGTGCTCAAGTGATGATGGGGTCATGCAGTGTGATAAAATCCACTGTATCAGTAGGAAGTCCCTCAATGTATCTCTTCAAATGTTGTTTGTTGACTGTAAAGATCCTTCTTGTGTCCTCTTCTATGATCTCCACTGCACCATAAGGAAAAAAATTTGTCACAACATAAGGACCTAACCATCTGGAACACAACTTACCAGGCATCAGCTTCAGTTGTGAAATGTAGAGAAAGACTATCTCTCCAACATGAAACTCCCATTATTGGATCATTTTGTCATGAGATTATTTTCATCTTTCCTTGTAGAGCCTTTAGTTCTCATATGAAGACAATCTAATCTCCTCAAGCACTTGATTTTTCAGCTTCCTTTGGATTCAATCTTGGGCCAAATCCATGTTGCATTTCTTTACAGCCTAATAAGCCTGATGCTCAACTTCCACGGGGAGATGACATGATTTCCCAAAAATAATCCGAAATGGGGACATACCAATGGGAGTCTTGTATGATTTCCTATAAGCCCACAATGCATCATCCAAGTGCTTGCTCCAATCCTTCCTATTTGGCTGCACAGTTTTCTCCAATATTTGTTTCAACTCACGATTTGAAACATCAGCCTGGCCATTTGTTTGGGGGTGGTATGGTGTTGATGTTTTGTGTGTCACCCCATAACATTGAAGGAGGGAAGAAAAATTCCTATTGAAAAAGTGTGTCCCTTAGTCACTGATGATGGCATTTGGTACTCCAAACCTGCATAAAATTTGAGCCTTGACAAAATCCACTACAACATGAGAATCTTCAGTCCTGGTGGCCTTGGCCCCCACCCATTTACTCACACAATCAACAGTAACCAAAATATATAAAAATCTAAATGAACTGGGAAAAGGTACCATAAAATCAATTCCTTATACATCAAAAATCTCACAGAATAGTATGGGTTGTTGGGGCGTCTCATGTCTCCTAGAACTGTTCCCAGTGTGTTGGCAACGAGAACATGACTTACAAAACACATGGGCATCATGGAATATCCGATGACAATATAATCCAGAGTCCAAAACATTCCTAGCTGTCCTTTGGGGTCCAAAGTGTCCACCGCAAGCAAGTGTATAACAGAATTACAAAACAGACTCAAACTCATGATCAGGAACACACCTCCTAATAACAAGGTCACTACACATGCACCGTAGGTATGGATCATCCCAAACATTAAATCGTGACTCACTCTTTAATTTTTGGACTTGATGTTTCTTTAAATTTGAAGGGATTTCAGAGGAAACAAGGTAGTTCACTAAATCAGCATACCAAGGATGTGTACCTGAGATGGAATAAAGATGCTCATCGGGAAAAGTGTCCTGATGTGGTACCTAGTCCAAGGTGTCATCCTCTAGTGTGTGAGTAAGCCTACTCATGTGGTATGCCACCAAATTCTCTGAACCCTTCTTGTCCTTTATCTCAAGGTAAAACTCTTGACGATGGAGCATACAACGGATAAGCTATGGCTTTGCATCTGGCTTCTTCAAGAGGTACCTCAATGCTACATGGTCAGAAAAAAAAACTACTTTAGAGCCCAATAAATATGAACGGAATATATCTAATGAAAATATGACAGCAAGAAACTCCTTTTCCATGGTTTTGTAATTTGATTGGGCTGAATCCAGAGTCCTCGATACATAGGTGATCACATGTGAACGTCCCTCCACCCTCTGAGATAAGACAGCTCCAACCGTGAAGTTCGAGGCGTCACACATAATCTCAAAAGGAATCTCCCACCGTGGGGGCTGTATGATAGGTGGAGTGGTTAGACATTATTTTAGCTCATCAAATTAATTCCTGCAAGAAACATCAAACACAAAATCAGAATCCTATTGAAGTAATCTTGACATAGGAAGAACAATCATACTAAAATCTTTGATGAAGTGCCGATAAAATCTAGAATGTCCAAGGAATGATCAAACATCACGCACACATTTAGGATATGGCAGGGATGAAATAATATCTACCTTAGATTTATCAACTTCAATTCCATGTTGTGAGACTATATAACCTAAGACAATTCCCTTTTCGACCATGAAATGAAATTTTTCAAAATTTAAGACCAGATTCTTCTCAATACAACGATGCAACACATCAACCAAACTAGAGAGACATTCATCAAATGAGGATCCATAAATTTTAAAATCATCCATAAATACCTCCACGCATGTCTCAATGAAATCTGAGAAAATACTCACCATGCATCTCTAGAAGGTTCATGGGGTTTTGAAAAGTCCAAATGGCATCCTTCGGTAAGCAAAGGTACCGAATGGGTAGGTGAATTTCGTCTTCTCCTAGTCCTCTACTTCAATGGGTACCTGAAAATATCCAGAGAATCCATCCAAGAAACAATAGTGTGTTTTCCCAGCAACTCTCTCAAGCATTTGATCAATAAATGGGAGGGGGAAATGGTCCTTGCGAGTGGATTGATTTAGTTTCTGATAATCAATACACCCATGCCAACTGTTTTGCACCCTCATTGGAACTAAGTCATCTTTCTTATTTTTAACAATAGTAACACCACTCTTATTAGGCACAACCTGAATAGGACTTACCCACTAAGAATCTAAAATAAAAAAGATTATACCTACTTCGAGAAATTTCTCAACTTCTTTTTTAACAACTTCCAGGAGGGTGGGATTGAGTCTCCTTTGTGGTTGCCTCACCGGTTTAGCCCCATCCTCCAAGAGAATACTACGCATGAAAATGGAGGGGATAATACCTGATATGTCAGCCAAGGTCTACCCAATCTCCCTGATGTTCTCCCTCAAAATATTCAAAATCTTTTCTTCATGTTCAAAAGGGAGATTGTTAGCAATGATAACAGGTAATCTATCACCACTCAGCATGTATGCATATTTAAGATTTTGGGGCAATGTCTTCAATTCTAATGTAGGGGGTGATGTATGGATGTAGACATTGAAGGAACCAAAATATGTGCACAAAGAGCATCAGTATCAGAATAGAAATCATCAATATCAGAGAATAAAGCATCAAATCCATTATCATACTCAACAGCCATGTCATAATCAGAGTGAACATGATCAAAATCATAATATGAATACACATCCAAATCAAATCCAAGAGAGGATTGTGTATCAGCAACATGTGTGGAAGTGCTCTTAGACATCAAACTCTAACCAATATTCATAATCTCCATAAGCATAGGACAATCAAATTCAATGGAGTTTTTCTTTGGTGGTTCAAAGTGGGAGATAACAAATGCAGAGTGATCCTCTGAGGGATACTTCATGGAATCCATAACATTAAATATCACAACTTCATCTCCAAACTTCATGGAAAGTGTACCCTAATTGACATTTATGATAGTTTTTTCAGTTTTGAGGAAGGGCCTACCTAAGATAATGGGGGCATGAGAACTTGCCTGATCATCCTCCATGTTAAGCACATAGAAGTCTGCTGGAAAGATCATGTCTCTTACCCAGAAAAGTTCATCCTCAAGAACTCCTGCTGGATATGTTGTAGCTCTATTTTCGAACTGCATCACTACTCTTGTTGGATTCAACCCACCAACCTGCAAGGAAGATAATACATAGTGAGACATCACATTTATTGAACCTCCTAAATCACAAAGAGCATCAGAGAAGTGAAACTCCCCTATGGTACATGGGATGGTGAATGTCTCGGGATCCTTGCACTTTGTTGGCATTGTTAGCGTTGGTGTAATGAGTGGTGAGACATTCCTTCCAAGTTTGATCCTCTCATTTACCTTGAGCCCTCTTCGATTGTTGCAGAGTTCTTTTAAGAATTTGGCATACCTTGGGATTTGATTAATGGATTTAAGTAGAGAAATGTTGATCTCCACACGCTTGAATGTGTCCAAAACCTCCTTTTTCATTTCTTCTTCAGAAATATTCTTTGTTTGAACAACCCTATTTGGAAAAGGAAGGGGTTTAGGAGGAACATCATAAATATTTTTCTTACCTTTATCTTTCTCCTTGGATTGCTCATCAGTTGGTATGAAATGTGGCTTCTCTAGAATAGAGGTGAATCCCGGTGGAATGGTAGGTGTAGATGTATCGTTCATTTGCTTCCCACTTCTCAATGTGATGGCACTAACATTCCCTTTGGATTTGGAGTGGGTTGGGAAGGCAGATTTCTGGAATTCTTGCTTACATGTTCATGGAGGGCCGTGGCAATCAGGCTCATTTGTGTCTTCAACTCACTCAACTCTGAACTTTGACTCTTCATCTCATTCTATTGATTAAGAACAATTTTCTTCAAAATATCATCAGTATTAGAATCTACCTTTGATGGGGGATTCCCTTTTTTTGGCTTGTTGATACTTGGGCTTCAAATCTCCTTTGGGGTTTTTGGAAACCCTACTGGTAAGGCGGAGGCTGCTGGAAGTTTTGTTGAAAGTGTGGCCTCTGTTGTTGTCCAGAGCCATACCTCATGTCTGATTGATATTTCCACCCTTGGTTGTATTTTGGGGCAAATGAATCAAACTTATTTTGGGGATATGGTTGTTTTTTCGGCTGAAATGGTCTCCCTGGGAATACTGCTGCGCAATCCTCTGTCTCTTGTAGTTGTGGGAAACAGTCAGTTGGGTGGCTTTTCTCAGTGCAAATGTCACATGGCCTTGATGGAGGGGTTGGGATGTCTTCTGAACCAATGCAATCTGCCTCACCATAGTTGTCAATTCTTACAACTTGGTATCAATCAAATGACTTTTAAGAGAAGAAGGACTTGCCTGATGTACTCCCCTAACATGTGGTGTACCTCGAACGCCAAAATGTTGGGAGTTTTGTTCCATATTGTCGATCAATGCATGTTCAGCTACTGGTGTCTTTTCCACCAATGCCCCTCCTTCTGCGACATCTACCATGCTTCTCTCCATAGGTGTGAGTCCTTCATAGAATTACTGGATGAGTAGTTTCTCACTGATTTGGTGATGTCGGCAGCTTGCACACAACTTCTTGAATCGCTCCTAGTACTCATACATTGACTCCCCTTGGTCTTGTTTGATCCCCGATATCTCCTTACGAATTGAAGTGGTCCTTGATGCTGGAAAAAATCTTTTCAAGAAAAGAATTTTCAAATCATTCCAACATGTTACATCTTCAGGTTGCAAATAATACATCCAATATTTTGTAGCTCCATCAAGTGAGAATGGGAATGCTCTTAATTTGATTTGATCTTCAGAAATATTTCTTGGTTTTAAGGTTGAGAAAACCACATTAAATTCTTTAAGGTTTTTTTTGGGATCCTCACCAGATAAGCCATGAAACTTTGGAAGAAGGTGAATTAATCCAGATTTCAATTCAAAGTCCGATTAGAGGTTCGGGTATGCAATACAATTTGGTTGATAGTTAATATCTGGTGTAGCCAATTCTCGAATGGTTCTATTAAGTTCATTTCCATTATTTCCAGCCATTGGTTCCTCTTTATGTTTGAAATTGAATTGCTTCCAATTTCAATGTTTCTAGAAGAGAGGAATTCACCAACTGGTTGAATATTGAAACTTCCCGTAGACTGAGAATGTCTGATCCAAGTCCTAAGGTGACGTTCAATCTTAGGGTCAATATCTAAGAGATCTTCGGGATTAGTTCGTGTCATAAATCAAATAAAAAGGAAAAGAAAGAAAGTGGACCATAGTAAAATAAAAATGAGAAGTTTGATTTGATGGTCCAAAAAGAAAAGAAGAGGATGAAAAAAAATGTAAACTTGATAAAAGGGAAATATGAAAGAGAGAGGTGAAGAAAATAATAAAATGAAAAATAAAAGAAATACCTCTAAATGGTTGAATAAATTACATGCATCCCCGAAAACGGCGCCAATTTGAAAGAGCACTGTCGTGGGTGCCCACAAATTATTAGTGTGATTTTGGGGTACTTAGGTGCAGCAGAGTGGCTGACCAAGTTCTTCTCTCAAAGGAGGAAGTGAATTAAAACAACTTTTTAGAGGTATTATAGAAATAAAATAAAATAGAATAAAAACACTACTTGAAAGGATGTGGGTGGTTTTTTATAGTTTATAAAACTTGAAGAAGATTGCTGGAAGAAGATTGCATTTTTTTTGTTTTTAATTTTAAATGAAGTTCGATTAAAATGACACAACAAAAATATTTTTTTAGACAATATTTAAAAGACGTAATGGATATAAATCTACCTATTAAATAATTTATTAATCATTATAATTTAAATTAATATTCACTTAATTATGATCCCTTAATTTTTTAACCCCTGAACCCTACGAGAATTAACCTTACCACAAAGATGAAATTAATTAAACCCTAGGCTAGCTTCGGAACATGCTATCGTAGCACCCTACTTTGATTGATGTTCTAAGGCTAGCTTATAGTCAGTGGTAAATTAAGGGACATAAACACTCTGGAAATGAGGATTAATTGAGTTTAGGGATTATATTTGAACTCTACAAAACAATCTCGTGTGGTCTTGTATTACCGATTAAGATCGTTCTCACACAATTCACACATATCCCGACCTCGCGCGTTTGTGTTAATTGTTCAATTGCTCACTTAGTTTCTTATAATTTAAAATCTAAATTAATGGATCGTGTTTAGTGAATTACAATAGATCATTTATTCTAAATTAATTAATGAATATGGTGAGAGGTAGATCGATTACTAAAAATAACTACTCTTCCATGGGTGGCGTAATCATCGTAGAAGCATTTTGCATGTGTAACCGTTTATAATGGGTATAACCCAATAACTCTTCTACTCAAGAATTCCATCCCAAAGTGGAAGATTAAGAGAATAAGAAATTTAAAGAAAACAGAATAAAAGATAATAAATAAAATAAGAACAAATAAGTTTATTAAGAAAACACAAACATTACAACATGAGGAAGAAGAATAGGGCTTCGACGAAGGGATCCTTGCTTCAAGAGCTACCCTTATTGAATTGCTTTGATAATTGGAGTGTAACCTCTTCTCATCTTCCCTAAACATCCTAATGCATGTCCCCAACCCCACCAAATGGGAAGAACACCAATTTATAGAGTGGTGGGGAGGCTAGGTTTAAAGTGTTTTCAAGTGTGAATGGGGAATCTCAGCAAAATATTTTATGCCAACTTGTACCGACCATTTGGCCAAAAATGCGTGAATTGGCTGGCCTTCCAGAAGGATCATATGTGCCGATATGGGTTCTCTATCTCCTCTAAAAATGTGTGCTGAATCCCAGCCCAGATGAAGGAGTTATGGCCTAAATACAGAAGCTTCTCTATTCTAGCGAGTCCACCCAACTTTGATTTCATGGCCCATTTTCAACACACAAATCCACTATTTAGCTCTGGTGTCCTGAATAAAAGTTGTATACAATTACTTTAATAACACTTTTACAAAATTTCAAATTGAAATAATAAATATAAAAATATTTATTTTTGAAATACTATAGTTCACTATAAAGGGTAAATCAAGAATTTTCACCAAATTTTCAAATGAATAATCAAATCCCAAATATTTTATAAATAAACATATTTAACACAATGTGAGGAAATTATATCATTTATTATCAATAAAAAATTCATCAAAATAGTGTTTTATCAGTGCAACGAAGAGAACATGGATGAATTTCATGATTCCACTAGGACATGGCGGCATGGATGAAATCTAGATGGATATGGATAGTGTTTTGGGAATAGAATGAATGGATATGTGGACTGAAGTGAAAATTATAGTGTTATTCGTGAACCTCAGAGAGGATTCCAACCTATCCCCGTGGAAAGGAATCAATTTCCATGTAGGTATGGAGATGGGGTGATGAGTCACATGAGAAGGTGGCTAGTGGGAATTGATGTATAGATGGGACTTGAATGAAGTGAAACCACCAAGCTGAGTAATGATCTTCCCAAAACACAATGGATTAAGGGAGAGATCATTATAGGACATGGGAGATGGTATTTAACCTTGTGAAGGATTCCTATGTACCTTGCTCAAAATGGGAAAAATTCAAAGTCCATGTAGTTCAGGAATGGGGCACAAACACAGAGATTACACAAATGAAAACAACCTGAAGGCATGATTGGGATTACATGTGGTTAGTGGACAATCATAAGAGGGAAACTATTGGATGGATGGGTATGGATTGACGGTGGGGCCTATTCATGGTTAGTTTCCCTATAACTGGTCTAACACCACCAATTGGTGGACCATTGATATGGGTCCTAACAAAGGGGACGCCAATGTTGACCAATGTTTGGGGAGAACCTCAAGGAGGATTCCTATATAACTTGTCTAGGATAAAAGGATAAAAAACCATGTAGTTCAGGAATCATACAGTATAATATCATGCATGATGAAAGGGTAACATAGTAAAACATCATGTGGGATGAGGGTGAGATGACGTGAAGTGACTGAGGACAGATGGGTGATGAGCTCGAACCATACGGAGGCTACCTATTTTCCCTGCTTGAAAAGGGGAAAGGATCAAAGTCCACATAGTTTTGTGTATAGGAGCTATGGGTTTACATATGGTTAATGACCCAAATATTATGTCACAACCGATGCTTACTTTAACACAATGAGAGTCATTCTCGGTGTGAGAAACAAGTGGAAACAAAAGAGCTAACAATTGTGTTGTGAGAGGGGTGTCTGCCTGGGGTGGAGTGGGACATATTCCTAGTTAGTAGCCCATGATAAGAATATTGGGACTTACTCCAAGAGGTAAACCAAATGAGGGTGTCAAGATTTACAATGAGGATATGACTATCATACAAGGAGAACCTTATCAAGTTTGGTCGGGGCTTAGGTAGAGGCTACCTGAGGTGAACATTATGACAAAGCTCAAAGGGAGAGGAAAAGTGAGAGGGTGTTGGTGCCCATTCCCATATAGGACCCCTCAAACTTATCCCATAGGTGGTGGGTAGAGTTTAATGTCATGTTTTGATGATGTGGGTGCTTGTCCGTTTGAGAACCTGCATCTCGGATGATTAGGATTCACTCCTCATCCTTAGGAATTACATGACTTGTATGGACCCATTCTTGGGGGTGAGAAGGAAGAAGCAATTCCATTGATTAACAGGGTCGTGAAGTGAACCATTTAATGGTCTACATTAGTGTAAATATATGAAGAAGCAATAGTCGTTAGTGTTCCTATGTGAAGAAGCGTGAGGTAGGACAACATAACATTAAGCACCTCCCAACAAACATTGAAATCACTTTGTACAGGCCTGGATGATCACACAGAAGATGGGTGAACGAAGAAAGAGTTCTCACAAAAAGGTTATTTTAAAATATCAGTGGATCGTAAAGGATAAGTTCTCATAGAGAACATGCCATTGTAGAGCACATGGGATCGTAGAGGATAGGGGCTCGTAGAGAACAGGGCTTTACAGATCTCAGGGGTTCGCAGATCATAGGGCTTCACAGAGCATAGGGGCATGCAGAGGAAAAGGCTTTACAGAGCATAGGGGATTCATAAATCATAATGCTTGCAAAATATAGGGCTTCACAAGAGATAGGGATTCACGAAGAAACGTGACCTAGACTAAGCTTGGAGTTCACATGTGCTTGGAGGCTGATTCATGAAGCATTGTGTTTCAAGAAGTTTCGAGATCCTGAAGGGGTCACTTTCCTATGAGATGGACAATATCCTTTATGAATGGAATCCCTCTTCGAAGATGAGGTAATTTTAATCAAAGTGAAAATGGTTTCTCAATGCCCAAGTACCTCAGATGATGCATTTTAGTGGTTGGTTTGAAAAGCCATGAATGCTTCGTAAATTACGAATTCAGAAGGCAAACAGTTGAGGTCTCAATAATTTTGAGTGTGGAGATGGATATTTATAGGGTCCAAGGGAACAATGGGATGATGGAACACCGCAAATGTATTTACACTCTAAAAGTGGAGGTCGATTACATGACGTTTCTCGAAATCGTAGAGCTGATAGTCACTCCCTTAGCGGTGGTAGTATGGGATTCATGGTTCCCTCAATTTTCAATAATTTGCAAAGGTGACTGTCACTCCCTTAACAGAGGTCACAATGACTTTATTCATCCATCTTGTTCTTCAAAGTCATGGATTTGAACATCATTTTTCTCAGCAGTAGTCACAATGGACTTGGAGGCTTTTCTCTAGCTACGGTGCTGGGGGTCTTTGCGAAGATCCATCACGAAGCATCCCCTTTTTCTTTATTTTAGGGTTCTTCATTAATTCTTTTCTAAGGCATGGATTTTGGCGGTAAACCCCCCCCCCCAGAATGGGAGCCAATGAGAAAATTATGGTCAGCTTTCGAGGGTAGATCTCCAATATTTAGGAATGTCGCGAAGTGGGATTGCGAAGCCGGATCGTGATGCTGATAGGCAATATACAGGTTGAGAATGCCAAAAAGATCACTCCAACCAGGAACTCCATGAAGCTTAAAGGTCATCTTTTGTAAATATAGAAGGAATAACTTTTTTTTCCTTTCCTGTCTCTGAAATTCCATGCTTGAGCTCTTGAATTTTAAAAGCCCCCCCACCCCTCTGAAATTCCATGCTTGAGCTCTTGAATTTTAAAAGCCCCCCCAGAAATTCCCTACATTGATTGATGTTCTAAGGCTATATTATAGTCAATGGTAAACTAAGGCACATAACCACTCTGGAAATGAGGATTAATTGAGTTTAGAGATTATATTTGAACTCTACAAATTGATCATGTGTGGTCTTGTATTACCGATTAAGATCACGCTCACACAATTCACACAAATCCCGACCTCGCGTGTTTGTGTTGATTGTTCAATTGCTCACTTAGTTTCTTATAATTTAAAAACTAAATTAATGGATCGTGTTTAGTGAATTATAGTAGATCATTTATTCAAAATAAATTAATTAAGAAGGTGAGAGGTAGATCTATTTCTAAAAATAACTACTCTTCCATTGGTGGCGTAATCATCGTAGAAGCATTTTGCATGTGTAAAGGTTTATAATGGGTATAACCCAATAACGCTTCTACTCATGAATTCCAGCCCAAAGAGGGAGATTAAGAGAATAATAAATTTAAACAAAAAATAATAAAAGATAATAAATAAAAGAATAACAAAGAAGTTTATTAATAAAACACAAACATTACAACATGAGGAAGAAGAATAGGGCTTTGACGATGGGATCCTTGATTCAAGAGATACCCTTATTTAATTGCTTGGATAATTGGAGTGTAACCTCTTCTCTTATTCCCTAAACTTCCTGATGCATGTCCCAAACCCCATAAAATGAGAAGAACATCAATTTATAGAGTGGTGGGGAGGCTAGGTTCAAAGTGGTTTCAAGTGTGAATGGGGAATCTCAGCCAAATATTTAATGCCAACTTGTACCGACCATTTGACCACAAAATGCGTGAATTGGCCGGCCATCCAGAAGGATCAGATGTGAGGATATGGGTCCTTTATCTCCTCTAAAAATGTGGGCTCAATCCAATCCCAGATGAAGGAGTTATGGCCTAAATACAGAAGCTTCTCCATTCTAGCGAGTTCATCCCAACTTTGAATTCATAGCCCATTTTCAACACAAAAATGTACTATTTAGCTCTAGTTTTTTTAAAGGTTGGGGCCGAAGCCTCATTTTTATTAATAAAACAAAGCAAAGACCTCTTTTGACTGTGTAGAGGGAGACCCATTACATAGCCCGAAGGCCCAGTGGGCTAGTAGCCCATTACATAGCCCGTAGGCCCAAATTTTTGCCCAAATTCCTATTCTGTGAATAATAACCCGGCTTCTACAGTACCGCCGCCGCTACAGTGCCCTGCCGCCGCTACAGTACCCGCCGATCAACACTACCGCCACTGCTACAGTACCCGCTACAATACTGCTACAGTAACCTGCGCCCAATAGGTTTTGAACCCCCATTTTGCATGTAGTATTACGGGGTGCTTACCACTAAGCCAAACCCCAACTACTACTATTTAGCTCTAGTGTCGTGAATAAAAGTTGTAGAAAATTAAGTTAGGAACATTGTTTCAAATTTTCAAATCCAAATAATAAATATAAAAATATTTTTCTCTGAAATACTATAGTGCACTATAAAGGGTAAAACAAGAATTTTCACCAAATTTTCAAATGAATAATCAAATCCCAAATATTTTATAAATAAACATATTTAACACAATGTGAAGAAATTATATCATTTATTATCAATAAAATATTCAACAAAATAGTGTTTTATCAGTGAAACGAAGAGAACATGGATGAATTTCATGATTCCACTAGGACGTGGCGGCGTGGATGAAATCTAGATGGATATGGATAGTGATTTGGGAAAATAATGAATGGATATGTGGACTGAAGTGAAAATTATAGTGTTATTATAAGGCCCCGGCCTCAAACCTTACTTAATCTTGAGTTATTACAAGATTACACATTGAGGATCTTTTCGGGTTTAGAGTTTTAGAGAATTAGATCATAAAACTTGCATTACATTCCACATATAAACAAAGTGGTTACATAAAGATAGTATTCCTCATTCCCATCAATGGAAACACATTTGAATTAAAACATGGATTCTTTTTGACAAATCCTTGACCCTATCATCTTATCATGTACCTTTCCCTTGACCTGTGAAAAACATTTCAAAAACTTGGGATGAGCATAAAAACTCAGTATGGGTTATAGAAAACATGAAAAGGAAACATGAGTTCATATGTACATAAGAATGAAATCATACTTTACCCATAAAACATAGGCACTTTAACATGCCTCATAAATTCATGAATAAATCATAGAAACCATAAGACATAAAGGTAACTTGAGGCATTCATAACATTCTTACGTAGGGAGTAACCCTCTTGGTTACGTTTGGAATACCCATCACAGTATATTCCCTGAAAATCTCTTCGGAGAAACCTTAATGTTTCACTCCTTCGCGTTACCCAATGCATTGGAGAGCTATAACGGGCTCACCCGCCCTTAGTTTATCACGGAACCACCCGTCTTCATAATAATGCCCAAGAACCATAACATAATCATATCACATAAAACATGCATAAAGGAAACATAACATTTCCACATTTCAATCACGAGATATCAATACAACACATGGATATAATAAAAACATTATGAAAACCATTTTCAATACCAAAGTAAAACATGGTATTTATTTTTCTTTTAAAAAAAAAGGTATGGCTTGTAGAGGAAGCCAAAACTCAAATAACGGTTACGACGGCGGAGAAGTCGTTGTCGCCGCATACGTACGACAAAAACATTCCCTTTTGTCGTTTAGTAAACGCTTCGTATAAAAAAGATTCCTTTTGAGTAAACGTAAAAGTCAAAGGGGTTTATACACCGTATAAAAGAAAGTTGTGTATAAAATAAAATATGCCTCAACGAAAGGAGATTGAGACGAAGTCCCATACCTCGTATCCGACTTGACCCGACCGTTCTTTAAACTCCTGAATAATAAACTTGAGTTAATCTCTACTTGCTTATGAATCTTTTTCAAGTTCATTATTCCTTTTATACCATGTTATGAACATCATGTAATCATTTAAGTTAATAATGTTCATTTTGTCGGTATTTGGTTCTTAAGTCAAAAATTGACTTCTTATACTTACAAGTTGTTAATTTGGTCAAAGGTTCATTATATCCAGAATGGTATTCATTATGTAGATATCATATATGTCATATATATCCAGTACATACATTCATTTATAATATTACATCACATTTAGAGGTAAGAAATGAAATGCATCGTTCATGGAGACGGTAAGCCGTACGTACGCATGAACGCTACTTCCATTTCTATTTCATATTTTCTGGAATGGAATCATAATGATATAAAAGTATATTATAATTCCAGTATAACAATATATATAATATCATTAACTTTATCCTTTACACATCCCACATATGGTATTAACGAATCAAATCACTTTTAGGGGGCGGTAGTCCGCACTTCCTAAAATGAAGATATCGTGTTTTACCCATAATGGAAACCATAAAGGTATGCCCAAAATGAAAAAAACAGAAGCTTAAGGAAAACATAAACATATAATATATCATATATAAAAATAGTGACATCATAATGGCCACCCTTGAAGGTGTTAAATGAGTATTGAACAATCATCGTTTCGGGAGGCAGAATTTCGCCATCCACGGAAACCGTATGTTCTTTAACCATTTGATGTAGTTGTGTGAGAGTGTAGCTCAAATATATCTTATAACAACATCCTAGTATATTGAAGATACTGGTGTTGTTACAAAAGAAGTAAATAAAAAGAGTTTAGGGGGTTGGAGAAGCAAAATAAAACAAAAGAACATGAGAGAATGAATTACCTTAAAAAGTGTAACTCCTTTTGAGTTGAGCCTAAAGGCTTCCTTTGAAAGGATTCTGCCCAAAGGGAATCCTCTAGGATGAGGAGATGGATGTGGAGAGAGCAAATGGGCAGGGGTTGGCCGAGCCAATGGCTTGAAGAGTGTGTGAAATGAGGTAGAGGTGGGGGCCTTTTATAAGGGGAGAGGAGGGGCACTTTTGGAAAGTAAAGAAACATTACATTATTTGAAAATGTGTTTCGGTTTTAAAAGGTCCCACATTGATGGAATTCGTGGATAAGGTGATAAGGCATCGAAATCCATTCATCCAATTGGTTTTGGACATGTGTAGTTCATATATTTTATTTTATCTTTCCATTTTATTTAAATCGTCAAATAATGATGTCATCGCTGCATCATTATTATGTCATAAATAATTAAATTTATTTAATGTCTAAAAATTATAAACAAATTACTATGATGTAGGAAATCTTTTTAGCTTTCCATTGAATATTTATAATCAAAATTTGGACTTGTAAAACCCCACTTAAAAATTGTTTTCGCAAAACATATTATGTTTGTGTCATTTTCACTTTAACATTTAATAAAAAGTAATTTATGTTATTTCCCAACAAAAGTGGATACATGGGGTCCCCAAGTTAGGCCATGGCTTGTCTTGGTCGGCCATGACACAACCAATGAGGTTGGGACATGTGTCTAAGTCATTTTATATTATTAAAGCATTATTTATACATTAAACTACACTAATTACCACTAATTGCGATTAAAAACTTAATAAGTTACTATTCACCAAAAAATTATTATAATCTCATTGAACCACATTTTACTCCTTAATGACAACCATGTATGTCGGATTTTCAAAATTCAATACACATTAGTGGTAAACTTTCATTTAACTGGAAAATCAGTTTGCTTGATTACCACTTAGTGGTTTCACTATTCATCAAAAATTGAAGTTTTTCAGAAAATTACCAAAAATTCACCCTAAGCTATATTTGACATTCTGAATTCAAAAATGAAGTCCATTTTACAAAATTCAAATCATATAAGTCACATTAATTAATTTAATAATTAATTCCCGCTGCCAGATCAAATAGCGTGTTTTTACAAAACAATAAGTATCAAAAGATTGACACCAGTTTAAGTCTAATTTCAAATCGAAATTGATTCTAATGACCACCATTGGATAAAATGGTAAAAATATATTCTAATTCCACTTCAAAACCAAATCAAAACATAATCTAATCATATCAATAAATTAGATTAAAAAGCAGTTTTGATGTAAAATGCAGTATTTTTCACTATTCATTAAAAAAAATGAACATTGTCAGAAAAATACCAAAATTTCACACAAGGTAAATTTTGATGTCCCAATCATAAAGAATAAGTTTATTTTGACAAACATAGTTTATAAAATTGTCAAAATATAGATTCAAAAATGGTTTGCCATCACAAGGCAGTAAAACAATCTTTTAAGAATATTAGTGTATTCCATGCATAAGATTGTATTTATTTTCATTTTAAGCCTCTATAACACTATCTTAATCATTAATAGACATAGATAAAAATATCTATTATTCATTACTTACTTGGGATGTTACATCCTTCCCCCCTTTAGAAAATTGCGTCCCCGCAATTTATTTACTTATCGAATAAATGGGGGTACTTATCCCTCATTGCATTTTCAGATTCCCATGTTGCCTCTTCAATCATGTGGTTTTTCCACAAAACCTTTACCTGCTTAATCACCTTATTCCGTAACACTTGCTCCCTGTGGTCAAGAATCTGGACCGGTTGTTCCTCATAAGATAGGTTTTCTTCCAGCTGAACTACCTCTGGACTCAAAACATGAGATGGATCTGGCATATACTTTCTCAACATCGAAACGTGAAAAACATTGTGTACCTGAGATAAACTCGGAGGTAAAGCCACTCGGTATGCAACTGATCCAACTCTCTCTAGAACTTCGTATGGTCCAATGAACCTTGGACTCAACTTTCCTTTCTTACCAAATCTCATCACACTTTTCCAAGGAGAAACCTTGAGAAAAACATGATCACCTACCTCGAAAGATAGATCCTTCCTCCGGTTATCCGCATAACTCTTCTGCCTGCTCTGAGCTGTTCTCATGTGTTTCTGAATCAGCTGAACTTTTTCTGCCATCTCTTCTACCAATTCTGGTCCCATCAACTTTCTTTCACCCACTTCATCCCAGAAAGCTGGAGTTCGACACCGCTTCCCATATAATGCCTGAAATGGTGTCATCTGTATACTGGAATGAAAACTGTTATTATATGAAAACTCAACCAAAGAAAGATGCTGGTCCCAACTTCCCTGATAATCCATAGAACAAGCTCGTAGCATATCCTCCAATGTCTGAATTGTTCGTTCTGACTGCCCATCTGATTGAGGATGAAAAGCTGTACTAAAATTTAATTCAGTACCCAACGACTTCTGAAGGCCTTTCCAAAAGTTAGAAGTAAACCTGGGATCACGATCCGATACAATGGAGAGAGGAACTCCATGTAACCTGACTATCTCCTTAAGATACAAACGGGAAAGTTGATCAAGAGAGAAAGTATCTCGTATAGCAAGGAAATGAGCAGATTTGGTCAAGCGATCAACAATAACCCAGATTGCATTATTACCTCGAGACGTCTTCGGTAATCCAACAACAAAGTCCATGGATATATTCTCCCATTTCCACTCTGGCACTGGTAAAGGCTGAAGCATCCCTTTCGGTAACTGCCGCTCAGCTTTAACCTGCTGACAAGTCAAACACTTCACAGTAAAATCAGCAATATCTCTTTTCATTCCATCCCACCAGTAATACTCCCGCAGATCTCTATACATCTTAGTACTGCCCGGATGAACTGAAAACGGAGAACTATGAGCTTCACATAACAACTCTCTCTTCAACTGTGAATCAGAAGGCACACACAATCTCTTCCCAAATCTCAAAACGCAATCATTATCAATGTTGAATTCAGGCAACTTACCTTTCTGAACCAGCTCTACCTTTTTCTGCAACTCACTGTCTTGCTTCTGTGCATGCTTGATTCTATCTGATAGAGAAGATCTCACTGATACCTGAAACAAAACAGAAGGACTTCCTGCACCAACAACTTCCATGCCAAAGTTCATCAAATCGTTAACCAAAGGATCACGTTCCAACCGCAACATTGTTAAAGAAGAATTACTTTTTTGACTCAAAGCATCAGCCACTTTATTTGCTTTCCCCGGATGGTAATGAATTGTACAATCATAATCCTTGATTAATTCTAGCCATCTCCTCTGTCTCATGTTTAACTCTTTCTGAGTGAATATATACTTTAAACTTTTGTGATCGGTATATATTTCACACTTTACCCCATACAAATGATGCCTCCAAATTTTTAAAGCAAAAACAACAGCAGCTAATTCCAAATCATGTGTAGGGTAATTTACCTCATGAGTTTTCAACTGTCGTGAAGCATAAGCAATTACCTGATCATTCTGCATTAGGACGCAACCAAGTCCTTTCAATGAAGCATCGCTGTATATAACAAAGTCACCATTCCTGGAAGGTAGTGCCAAAACTGGAGCATTCACCAATCTTCTTTTCAATTCCTGAAAACAATCATCACATTCTTTTGTCCAGATAAACTTAACACCCTTCCGAGTTAGCTTAGTCATTGGACTAGATAACCGTGAAAAATTTCTAACAAACCTTCGGTAATAGCCCGCCAAACCAAGGAAGCTACGAATCTCGGTTACATTTGTGGGTCTTGGCCATTCTTCCACAACTTTTGTTTTTGCAGGATCAACAGTTATTCCATCTTTAGAAACAATGTGCCCAAGGAAAGAAATTTGTTGCAACCAAAACTCACACTTGCTGAATTTCCCATACAATTTCTTTTCTTTTAAGGTTTGCAAGATAACCCTTAAATGTTTTTCATGCTCCTCTTTACTTTTAGAAAACACCAAAATATCATCAATGAAAACAACCACAAACTTATCCAAGAACTCATGGAAAATTCTATTCATTAAGTCCATGAATACAGCAGGTGAATTGGTTAGCCCAAAAGGCATTACTACAAATTCATAATGGCCATATCTCGTACGGAATGCGGTCTTCGGAATATCTGCCTCCTTTACCTTCAGCTGATGGTACCCCGATCTCAAGTCAATCTTTGAAAAAAACTGAGCTCCCTGGAGCTGATCAAACAAATCATCGATATGAGGCAAAGGATATTTGTTCTTAACAGTGATATTATTCAAGGCTCTATAATCAATGCAAAGTCTCATAGAACCATCTTTCTTTTTAACAAATAAAACAGGAGCACCCCATGGTGATGTACTAGGTCTAATGAAACCCTTCTCTAATAAATCTTGCAATTGCTCCTTCAACTCTAAAAGTTCGATTTGTGCCATTCGATAAGGGGGTTTTGAAATTGGCTTAGCATCAGGAACTAAGTCAACAGTAAACTCAACTTCCCGATCTGGTATTATTCCAGGCAACTCATCAGGAAAAACATCAGGATACTCATTTACCACTGGCACATCATTAATCTGAACAGTTCCTTTATTTTCAACGACGTGTGCAAGGTAACATTCATTTCCATCTTTTACAAGTTTCTCGGCCTCTTCATATGTTATCAAAAGTAAGGGTTCATTCTTGTAAACAAACTGAAAGTCTTTCTGAAAAGAAACTTCTTTAGCTCTACAGTCAATCTTAGCATGGTAAATAGAGAGCCAATCCATACCCAGGATAACATCAAACTCTACTAGAGGTAGAACAATAAGGTTTGCAAGTAGGTTCTTTCCACAGATAAGGATAGGAAGATTCTTATAAATTCTTTTTTCCTCGACACTTCCCCCAGGTGTTTTTACCAAAAGTTCAGGAGTCATTTCTTGAGATGGTATTCCCATTTTACTAGAAAAGGTCTCAGAGATGAAAGAATGTGTAGACCCCGAATCAAACAACACACTGGCATAGTCTGAAAAAACAAACAAAGTACCTGATACGACTTCATTTGATGGCCCGACATCCGCTGAAGTAGTTGCAAAGGATTTCACCACCCCTTTCTGCTTGTAGTCTAACTGCTTCCCATCACTCAAGCTCCTTGTCGGACACTCGTTTGCATAGTGACCCATCTCATTGCACTTAAAACATTTCACTAACTGTAAATCAAATTTGTTTTTACCTTCACCTTGATCCTTTTCAGTGCAATCACGAGCCTTATGTCCCATCTTACCACATCGGTAGCACTTCCCAGAATTCAGAAGACATTCCCCAGCATGCCTTTTGCCACATTTATCACAAACTGGAAACTTAGTTCTCTTACCATCAGACTTCTTTGAAGAATTCTTACCTTTCTCCTGCCACCTCGGTCTCTTCTTCTGCTGGTTGTTATAGAACACTTGGTCATCGGCAAACTCCATTTCCACCTTCTCAGCACATCGAACAAGCTTTTCATAACTTTTAAACTCACGAGAAGCCAATGCCCTTCGATACTTTGGCTTTAATCCTGAGTAAAAACGATTGATTTTACTATCAAGGTCCCGGATAAAATTTGGAGCATACCTTGCCAATCGAGTGAACCTTTCTTCATAGGCAGCCACTGAGTCTTCCTCTTGCCTCAATTCCAAGAATTGCTTTTCCATCCTAAGTCGAACAGCCTTAGGAAAATACTTCTCAAGAAAGATACCTTTGAAGTCATCCCAGTCAAGAGCATCAATCTCATCGGTATCCCTGATGTTTTTAACCATAGACCACCACTGATCTGCTTCACCCTCCAGACGGTAAATAGCAAGGCTAACCTTTTGATTGTCTGAACACCCCATGACATCAAAAATCTTCTCCAGTGCCTTAATCCACCCTTCAGCTAGCACAGGGTCAGATGATCCTCTGAATGATGGTGGATGTTGCCTCATGAAATGTTCCACCACTGACATGTTCCTCTGCGGCTGATCTGGCTGATCTCGTGCATGGATACCTCCACCATTTATCGCTTGAGTCAACTGCGCCATTACTGCAACAAACTGTTCAGTTCCAATTCCGACCATTTCTGGATGCTGATTCGGAAGGTTATTTCCTTCTGTATGCCTTCCTAGCACAGCTTCCCTGTTTCCTCTGCGGAAAACCATTCTGAACAAACATGTCTTAGATGAAGCAACATGGTAATCTTTAAATGCTATATCATTTCGAAAAAGAAAAAAAAAATATTTTTGGATAATCATTTAATAGAATTCTAACTCCTAAAGTTATCTAAACCGACCTCTGATACCAACTATAAGGCCCCGGCCTCAAACCTTACTTAATCTTGAGTTATTACAAGATTACACATTGAGGATCTTTTCGGGTTTAGAGTTTTAGAGAATTAGATCATAAAACTTGCATTACATTCCACATATAAACAAAGTGGTTACATAAAGATAGTATTCCTCATTCCCATCAATGGAAACACATTTGAATTAAAACATGGATTCTTTTTGACACATCCTTGACCCTATCATCTTATCATGTACCTTTCCCTTGACCTGTGAAAAACATTTCAAAAACTTGGGATGAGCATAAAAACTCAGTATGGGTTATAGAAAACATGAAAAGGAAACATGAGTTCATATGTACATAAGAATGAAATCATACTTTACCCATAAAACATAGGCACTTTAACATGCCTCATAAATTCATGAATAAATCATAGAAACCATAAGACATAAAGGTAACTTGAGGCATTCATAACATTCTTACGTAGGGAGTAACCCTCTTGGTTACGTTTGGAATACCCATCACAGTATATTCCCTGAAAATCTCTTCGGAGAAACCTTAATGTTTCACTCCTTCGCGTTACCCAATGCATTGGAGAGCTATAACGGGCTCACCCGCCCTTAGTTTATCACGGAACCACCCGTCTTCATAATAATGCCCAAGAACCATAACATAATCATATCACATAAAACATGCATAAAGGAAACATAACATTTCCACATTTCAATCACGAGATATCAATACAACACATGGATATAATAAAAACATTATGAAAACCATTTTCAATACCAAAGTAAAACATGGTATTTATTTTTCTTTTAAAAAAAAAGGTATGGCTTGTAGAGGAAGCCAAAACTCAAATAACGGTTACGACGGCGGAGAAGTCGTTGTCGCCGCATACGTACGACAAAAACATTCCCTTTTGTCGTTTAGTAAACGCTTCGTATAAAAAAGATTCCTTTTGAGTAAACGTAAAAGTCAAAGGGGTTTATACACCGTATAAAAGAAAGTTGTGTATAAAATAAAATATGCCTCAACGAAAGGAGATTGAGACGAAGTCCCATACCTCGTATCCGACTTGACCCGACCGTTCTTTAAACTCCTGAATAATAAACTTGAGTTAATCTCTACTTGCTTATGAATCTTTTTCAAGTTCATTATTCCTTTTATACCATGTTATGAACATCATGTAATCATTTAAGTTAATAATGTTCATTTTGTCGGTATTTGGTTCTTAAGTCAAAAATTGACTTCTTATACTTACAAGTTGTTAATTTGGTCAAAGGTTCATTATATCCAGAATGGTATTCATTATGTAGATATCATATATGTCATATATATCCAGTACATACATTCATTTATAATATTACATCACATTTAGAGGTAAGAAATGAAATGCATCGTTCATGGAGACGGTAAGCCGTACGTACGCATGAACGCTACTTCCATTTCTATTTCATATTTTCTGGAATGGAATCATAATGATATAAAAGTATATTATAATTCCAGTATAACAATATATATAATATCATTAACTTTATCCTTTACACATCCCACATATGGTATTAACGAATCAAATCACTTTTAGGGGGCGGTAGTCCGCACTTCCTAAAATGAAGATATCGTGTTTTACCCATAATGGAAACCATAAAGGTATGCCCAAAATGAAAAAAACAGAAGCTTAAGGAAAACATAAACATATAATATATCATATATAAAAATAGTGACATCATAATGGCCACCCTTGAAGGTGTTAAATGAGTATTGAACAATCATCGTTTCGGGAGGCAGAATTTCGCCATCCACGGAAACCGTATGTTCTTTAACCATTTGATGTAGTTGTGTGAGAGTGTAGCTCAAATATATCTTATAACAACATCCTAGTATATTGAAGATACTGGTGTTGTTACAAAAGAAGTAAATAAAAAGAGTTTAGGGGGTTGGAGAAGCAAAATAAAACAAAAGAACATGAGAGAATGAATTACCTTAAAAAGTGTAACTCCTTTTGAGTTGAGCCTAAAGGCTTCCTTTGAAAGGATTCTGCCCAAAGGGAATCCTCTAGGATGAGGAGATGGATGTGGAGAGAGCAAATGGGCAGGGGTTGGCCGAGCCAATGGCTTGAAGAGTGTGTGAAATGAGGTAGAGGTGGGGGCCTTTTATAAGGGGAGAGGAGGGGCACTTTTGGAAAGTAAAGAAACATTACATTATTTGAAAATGTGTTTCGGTTTTAAAAGGTCCCACATTGATGGAATTCGTGGATAAGGTGATAAGGCATCGAAATCCATTCATCCAATTGGTTTTGGACATGTGTAGTTCATAGATTTTATTTTATCTTTCCATTTTATTTAAATCGTCAAATAATGATGTCATCGCTGCATCATTATTATGTCATAAATAATTAAATTTATTTAATGTCTAAAAATTATAAACAAATTACTATGATGTAGGAAATCTTTTTAGCTTTCCATTGAATATTTATAATCAAAATTTGGACTTGTAAAACCCCACTTAAAAATTGTTTTCGCAAAACATATTATGTTTGTGTCATTTTCACTTTAACATTTAATAAAAAGTAATTTATGTTATTTCCCAACAAAAGTGGATACATGGGGTCCCCAAGTTAGGCCATGGCTTGTCTTGGTCGGCCATGACACAACCAATGAGGTTGGGACATGTGTCTAAGTCATTTTATATTATTAAAGAATTATTTATACATTAAACTACACTAATTACCACTAATTGCGATTAAAAACTTAATAAGTTACTATTCACCAAAAAATTATTATAATCTCATTGAACCACATTTTACTCCTTAATGACAACCATGTATGTAGGATTTTCAAAATTCAATACACATTAGTGGTAAACTTTCATTTAACTGGAAAATCAGTTTGCTTGATTACCACTTAGTGGTTTCACTATTCATCAAAAATTGAAGTTTTTCAGAAAATTACCAAAAATTCACCCTAAGCTATATTTGACATTCTGAATTCAAAAATGAAGTCCATTTTACAAAATTCAAATCATATAAGTCACATTAATTAATTTAATAATTAATTCCCGCTGCCAGATCAAATAGCGTGTTTTTACAAAACAATAAGTATCAAAAGATTGACACCAGTTTAAGTCTAATTTCAATTCGAAATTGATTCTAATGACCACCATTGGATAAAATGGTAAAAATATATTCTAATTCCACTTCAAAACCAAATCAAAACATAATCTAATCATATCAATAAATTAGATTAAAAAGCAGTTTTGATGTAAAATGCAGTATTTTTCACTATTCATTAAAAAAAATGAACATTGTCAGAAAAATACCAAAATTTCACACAAGGTAAATTTTGATGTCCCAATCATAAAGAATAAGTTTATTTTGACAAACATAGTTTATAAAATTGTCAAAATATAGATTCAAAAATGGTTTGCCATCACAAGGCAGTAAAACAATCTTTTAAGAATATTAGTGTATTCCATGCATAAGATTGTATTTATTTTCATTTTAAGCCTCTATAACACTATCTTAATCATTAATAGACATAGATAAAAATATCTATTATTCATTACTTACTTGGGATGTTACAGTTATTCTTGACCCTCAGAGAGGATTCCAACCTATCCCCTTGGCAAGGAATCAATGTCCATGTACTTATGGAGATGGGGTGATGAGTCACATGAGAAGGTGGCTAGTGGGAATTGATGTATAGATGGGACCTGAATGAAGTGAAACCACCAAGCTGAGTAATGATCTTCCCAAAACACAATGGATTCAGGGAGAGACCATTATAGGACATGGGAGATGGGATTGAACCTTGTGAAGGATTCCTACGTACCCTACTCAAAATGGGAAAAGTTCAAAGTCCATGTAGTTCAGGAATGGGGCACAGACACAGAGTTTACACAAATGAAAACAACCTGAAGGCAAGATTGAGATTACATGTGGTTTGTGGAAAATAACAAGAGGGAAACTATTGGATGGATGGGTATGGATTGACGGTGGGGCCTATTCATGTTTAGTTTCCCTATAACTGGTCTAACACCACCAATTGGTGGACCATTGATATGGGTCCTAACAAAGGGGACGCTGATGCTTACCAATGTTTGGGGAGAACCTCAAGGAGGATTTCTATATAACTTATATAGGATAAAAGGATAAAAACAATGTAGTTCAGGAATCATATAGTATAATATCATGCAGGATGAAAGGGTAACACAGTTTAACATCATGTGGGATGAAGGTGAGATGATGTGAAGTGACTGGGGACATATGGGTGATGAGCTCGAACCTTACGGAGGCTACCTATTTTCCCTGGTTGAAAAGGGGAAAGGATAAAAGTATACATAGTTTGGTGTATAGAAGCTAGGGGTTTACGTATGGTTAATGACCCAAAGATGATGTCACAGCTGATGCTTACTTTAACACAATGAGAGTCATTCTCGGTGTGAGAAATAAGTGGCAACAAAAGAGCTGACAGTTGTGTTGTGAGAGGGGTGTCTGCCAGGGGTGGAGTGGGCCATATGCCTAGTTAGTAGCCCATGATATGAATATTGGGACTTACTCCAAGATGTAAACCAAATGAGGGTGTCTAGATTTACAATGAGGATATGACTATCATACAAGGAGAACCTTATCAAGTTGGGTCGGGGCTTAGGTAGAGGCTACCTGAGGTGAACATGATGACAAAGCTCAAAGGGAGAGGAAAAGTGAGAGGGTTTCGGTGCCCATTCCCTTATAGGACCCCTCGAAATTATCCCATAGGCAGTGGTTAGAGTGTAATGTCATGTTTTGAGGATGGGGGTGCTTGTCAGTTTAACAACCTGCATCTCAGATGATTAGGATTCACTCCTCATCCTTAGGAATTACATGACTTGTATGGACCCATTCTTGGGGGTGAGAAGGATGAAGCAATTCTATTGATTAACAGGGTCGTGAAGTGAACCATTTAATGGTCTTCATTAGTGTAAATATATGAAGAAGCAATAGCCGTTAGCGTGCCTATGTGAAGAAGCGTGAGGTAGGACAACATAATATTAAGAACCTCCCAACAAACATTGAAATCACTTTGTTCTTGCCTGGATGATCACACAGAAGATGCGTGAATGAAGAAAGAGTTCTCCCAAAAATGATATTTTAAAATATCAGTGGACCACAAAGGATAAGTGATCATATAGAACATGCCATTGTAGAGCACAGGGGATCGTATAGGATAGGGGCTCATAGAGAACAGGGCTTTACAGATCTCAGGGGTTCGCAGATAATAGGGCTTCACAGAGCATAGGGGCACAAAGAGCACAAGGCTTTTCAGAGCATAGGGGATTCCTAAATTATAATGCTTGCAAAATATATGGCTTCACGAAGCATCGTGACCTAGACTAATCCTAGAGTTCACATGTGCTTGGAGGCTGATTAATGAAGCATGTGTGTTTCAAGAAGTTCCGAGATCCTGAAGGGGCCACTTTCCTATGAGATGGACCATATGCTTTATGAATGGAATCCCTCTTCGAAGATGAGGTAATTTTAATCAAGGTTCATCGCATGTAAATATAGGAGGACTAACCTTATTTTTTCCATTCCTGTCTCTGAAATTCCATGCTTGAGCTCTTGAATTTTAAAAGCCCCCCCCCCCAAGAATAGGATCCAAGGATAAAATTATGATAATATTTTGATGGTAGATCTCCAAAATTTAGCCAAGTTGCGATGCGGGATTGCGAAACCCGATCATGATGCAGATAATAAATACATGTGTTGAGAATGCCAAAAAGATCACCGTAGCCAGGAATTCCATGAAGCACGAGGGTCATTTCTATAAACATAGGATGACGAACCTTATTTTTTCCATTCCTATCTCTGCAATTCAATGCTTGAGCTCTCAAATTTTAAAATATCTGCACACTCCGCAAACGCTCTTGGCGAACAAGGTTTCACTACCAGTGCTTTGAAAATGCTGCTTAGTGAATTGCTGAACTGTGACCCCTGGATGATTTGTGCAACACATTGAGTCCATAGACTCTGCAACTCCACGCTTAATGAGCTGTGTTTGAAAATGTGTTATACAAGAGGACAATGAGACTGTGCTCTATGACTGATCTCTGGGAACAAGCTTTGGGGACTGTGCTCTATGACTGATCTCTGGGAACAAGCTTTGGGGACGAGCTCTGAAAATTTTAAAGAAAATGCCAAAAAATATTTTGAAGGGAATGGAAAACCAATAAGTCACTCATGAGGTCCTCACGGATTCTAGCATGGGGGGTGAGATAGTGAATAATATGTTCATTAGAGAATATGTGTGAAGCCACTCAGATCATGAGTCCCTTATGGAGATACTAACAGAAAGACAGAAGAACTATCCACTCTGCAGGAGACTCTCTCTAAATGGCCTAATACTGACAGAAGATGTTTTCATCCTTGAGTCAAGTAAGGTTGATCCAACTTACATGTTTGGGAGAACGTCATGCCAACACCAGTAGTTCAGGGCTGCTGTCAGTCATTGATGGGAGAATCACCCTCCTGTTGATGTTGTCTCCATGTATAACCATGTTAATGATGTTGATGGGAAGGTGTTGCATCCGGAGGTATATCCCCTGAAATACAATACCATTCCGAAGGATGCTCTGGGGAACCCAGAAACAGGGTGGACCGACATTTACGACCTTCTCCATGGTTGCAACTTCAAGGAGGACTGGGCTTGGGATAACTGGGTTTGTGCATCCTGTGGGGAATTCAGGGAAGAGCTAAAGTGAGTATGGTTGTATGAAGCTGTGTGGGCCTCCCAATTACACATTTAATAGATGAAACACATTATGGCTGATTTACTGAGTAGGTGGTAACTAAGGACCACCAAATTTCATATTCACCATAGCGATGTCGGCATCAGCCTTTTGGACCATCATATGATCTTGGGGATTCCAATTTTGGGGGTGACATATGATCAGTTCTTCCGTGTTGAAAACACATGGGTGGATATAGAGCAGATGATGTGGTTTGGAAAGGCCAGAATGTAACTGGTGTTGGGTGAGGAAAAGTAATCGGTGAGGGATATCCGTATCATGTTATGGGTATGGAGTTTTATAAACTTCTAGCCAGAGAAAGTTGTTGAAGGGGTGGAGGTGCCCAAGAAGTAACCAGTCAAGCCTCCTATCTATCCAAATAGAGAACATAGTAGAAAAGATATTTACTACTAGAAAATCCGAGAAGACAGACAATGGATGCTATTGGGCTATAGTGTCAGCACAGAGAAGTAACCGGTATTTAGGCTATATGGGTATATCTCCGCTCTTATCTATGGTTGGATGTTGCCACTCAGGGACACAAACATGGGTGTGAGACCAAGAACATTCATTATGGAGTACATGCTGGCAATGGGGCAACACATCAACCAGGGGATCCCAGTGCTTTCCAAACTATACAAGGTGTTGCGGAACATTAGTGAGGGAAAGAAGCCACAATGGGTGTGTAGAGCGGTCCATTTATTATATGGATGGATAATGACACATATGGGAATCAATGGTAATCCAAATCCTATTTAACCACCTAGATCAGACTTCCGACCATCCATCTTGAATGCAGTGGGGAGATTTCTAGCAAATCTAACTACACCACTAGTGCTGAACAGAGTCTAGAAGATAGATAAATTCAACTTCCATTCATTTCCACTTCAAGCAAGAGTATTCACTAATGATGGCCAGGGAACTCGTGTGAATCAGTCTTATCTCCGAGCCATCCGACGTTGAGATCTCGAGGCACTGGTAGACTATGAGCCTATCAGTGAGCCATACACCCCACACCACTTTTCGAGGCAGTTCCAGTACATGCAGATCTTTTCCTCGCAAGTCTACCTGGGAGTATGCCATGAGAATCATCTATGAACGATGATGCAGATGTGGCTAATGTTCACGTGAGAGTATGAAAAAATGCAGAATGAGTTGCCTACACCCACTACTACATATGGATTGGTCAAGGAATATGCCAAGCGATGGGAACCAGCCTACCTGGGGGAGATGCTGAAATAACAAAATGTTCATGCCGATGAAGGGGTTCCCCCACAACCTCAAGGTCTGGTTAATAAAATGGCAGGAAGACATCATGGTGGACGATCCAATTCACATCTTAGTGGAGGGGCTCTTGCAAGGCCAGTGATCCGAATACATACACTGAGTAGAGGGGAGGAATCAATGATTGAACTAGTGGCCCCAAATGAGTAATGCTAAAAGAGAAAAAGGACAGCCAGAGGGTTCTGTAGGATACCCATCAAGGATCATGGGGTGTGGTTGTGCCACATAGATATTCCTCTTAATTCATTATTTCCAAGGGCTTGGAACAATTGGGAAGTAAATAGACAATTTCTCATTCCTTCCCAGATGTGGGATCACATTAATCATTATGGGATGGATCTGTTTGAGACCATATGTGCCAAGGCTAAAATTATGGTGTCTTTGGAGGAAGGGGAAAATACATCGTCAAGCTGGAGGACTTTATGCATCCTCGCGGTGCTCCACGTCTAATGACTTACTGGTAGAAAGTATTTATCGGTCAAACTGTCCCACCCCAACCATCTACAATTGAGATGAGGGAGTTATTCCCTATACCTATGGAATCAGAGGGATCCCCCTGGGGGGAAGTGACTGATTGGGGTATCCCTTCAGAGGAAGGAGAGGTTGTGGAATCAGAGCTGGAAGAGCATTTCAAAACTCTTAAGGTAATATCTAGATCGTTCCAATATGGAAACAACTTAGGTTGTCCTGGTTTCTCAACTGATTTTTTTTTGTACAGAAGAGCCTCATACCTGATATTGCTTCCCATTTTACCACGAGTGCAGCCTTGGGACCTCTTCCTTGGATGTTGATGATTTCATAATCTAGTAGGGCTGTAACACCCATTGTGGTTCTCCTGGTGTCTTCAGGGTTCCCAACCATATATGGGGGGCCATGTACTAGGATTTCGACAAAAAATTCGTGAGAGTGAGACACATTGTTTGACCTATGTAATACCTATCCATCAAAAGACTCATAACTATTTTCAATTTTTCCTGTCCCACTTTTATCATAGTTCTGTATGAATAGTTATTCAAATGGCGTGTGCCACACAAGCAACACAGGATAGGGCTCATGACACTCATTTCCTGAGGGTAACACTGATTTTCATGGACTAAATCATGTACGATGTGACCATTGGTGGGGTTACCAATGAGAATGAAATATACATCATCGTGATGGAATCTGTTGACGAAGACCAGTCACATGATGTTGAAACCAGCCTACCTAATAAGACACCAGAGGATGATCCTATTGTCAAACTTCTGGAGGTGTTCCAAGTATACAAACCTCCCAACCTAGAGTATCGGTATGAGACTACTTCTGATAAAGAGAATAAAAAGGTTTTCAGCTTCTTTTAGTGGAAATTGATCAAGTGCATCATCGATCAAACCCCGATATTAGAGTTTCTAAGATTGGTGGTGATAAATCATCTCGGTTCTGAGAATTGGTGTTGGAGGGGTAAATTCTTTCTTCCCTCATAAGCTCATCTTCGATTACACTGCTGAGAGGGTCTGGAGTACACACGTCACCTCAGTGTAGGATTACAGTAGAGGGAAGAGGTCACATCTAGAGACTTCTAGAGATTGAATAGTAGATCCAGTGATATGGAATGCAGCTACATGGGTGATCCTATTTCTTTGATACCTGAACAGGGATAATATCACAATTGCAGACTGTACATTCAATAGCTGAGGAGAATCTAGGGAAAGCATCCCATGAAGTGGCCAATATCTGAGATGAGAGGGATCATGCACTGATCATGTCTAATGAATTGTTCCCCATTAACAATGAGGAATAGAGGGAATGTGTAAGGTGAGAGAAAATTCTATAGGCCAGACACTAAAGTGTGGTGAAGCTATAATTCTCTATTGAAGAGCTTAATCAATCCACTAGTGGGGCCAATCCATGGGTGAAATTATTTTCATGATCTCACAAATGTACATTCATGCTTGTTTGTTTATTTTAAGTGAATTCATGTATATGTTTTTTATTTTTTTTTTAATTAACAATTCTCGATCATTACATGTGAAATAAGTAGTGATAAATCCCTATGATCATCTGGGTCATGCCCGTTGTGAGAAACCAGAGACGACTTCATAATCATTCAGTTTCTGTATGAGAGTGCTATCCAATTATTGGGCACTCTGGGATCAGATGGCCGTCTAGTATATTTGGGACTGGGATAGGGGTCGCAACTGGAAAATAGGGTTATCAAAGTAGTCAAATTACCTTTCCCATCATGCTCTAGTGCATCAGTAGGATAACACTAGGGGTGTTAGAATAATTCTGAAAAAAGGGGAATGGGAATTGTGAATCATAATACCCTAAATTCAGAACCTAGTGAGTGGAGAAATGGTGATGGAGAATAGTTGTTGACCAAATTCAAAACATAGTATATATATCATGTTACCCAGAAATGGGGACAAACAAATGAGGGTCATCTGTTGACCATTATTGAATAGAAGGTTCCTAAGTCGAAATGTCATCCAATATCCTCTGGAACGTTGGCCATAAAGGGTGGGAGAGCTGAAATTCTTAGAATACATTCCATTTTTGGGTCCCTTTAGATGTGATAGGCGATGAGGATAAAAATAAGGGAAATAAAATCATGGGGTGGAGTGATGGGATGTTCAAATTGAGTTTAACACTCTTAGAATTACGCAACCAAGAAAAAACTACATCAGGAGATTGTATCAGTCTAAATTGTGAATATGCCTACTTTTGGGAGGGACCTCTCTTTTGATGACCTATGGTAGTATATAGTTTTACATCGTGTATATGGGAATGATGAGCTTGCAGTTTAGCATCATACAGTGAGGACGATGCATGGAAGAGTTTAATGTTGTATAATTAGGAAGTCGAACATAGTTTAAGGTCATATTACCAAGACCCTAACCAATGGTTTATAGTCATGTTATAAGGACTAAGAATACCTAGTTTAAGATCATATAGTTTAGAACATGATTTGGGGGAATGAATCATGAATGTAAGAGGTCTTGGATATGGGATCGAGGCGAAATGCCTAGGTGTTGCATTGTATCCCCTTAGGATGAGAATCAAGTCAAACATAGTTCTTGAGAATAACATTGGCAGAGACCAACACTTGTGGGGGAAATCGTGTCCAGTGAGGAGGGTGATGCATCCCATAATAATCATGGGGCATCATGAACATGTTTATGGTAGGGTTATAGATTAATCTCATGCATCACGGACTTCGGTACCCCAAAGGATAAATGTGGGGTGTAGTTCACAACCAGACATGAATGTGGACCATAGAGGTACACAACACATCGTAGATTCCTAACAGGGAATTCAGGTTTGAGAAGGACAAGATTGGGAGTTTACCATTAAGGATATGGACCCAGAGATCAAATACCTAAATGTCTCTATAAATCCTGAATGTCTAGTAATCAAGACTTACATAGATCATTGTATTCCAAACAATTTAACATCATGTGGTGAGGATGATTGAGTCACAATTTAAGGTCGTATGGCAGCACCAATGGGTCCCATATTCTCGTATATGGATATTACCCTACCACAACCCCTAGGCCTACATGATCCATACTATTTGTAGGAAACAAGTATCATTATCAGGAGTTTCCTATCCAACAAGAGAATGCAATGGTGGAATGAAAATTTTGGGTGAGAAAATCATAGATGAACCAACATTCATAATTTTTGCATGCGAATGCGTGGAGTTACAACACTAGGGGTTTCTAGAATCCACAAAATGTACAGGGGAATTAAACATGTGATTTACAACATTTGATATTTAGGATGCAATGGGAGTAGCATGAAAATGAATGATAACTGTTGACCATTTTCGAAACACAACATCTATTTCACGTTAGCCAATAATGGGAACAAACAAATGATGTTCGACCGCTAACCAAATTTGATACATATAACAAATCTCATAATGCCATTTGAAATCCTCTGGGATGTTGGTCGAGGATAGTAGGGGATCATTGAGGCCTATCATCCATGAAATTAGGGGGTCCCTTTGGAATCGAAAGACAATCAAAACCCATATGAAGGTATGTGTGAAGAAGGAACATTACCCAGGTAGTTTAATCATCATGTAGGATGAGCGCAAGGAGTGGTAATGTTGAAGAAAGTACATGGAATGGTTATTAAAAAACCCACATGAATGATGATCGAAGAAGTATAAAACACACCACGGACTTCTAAGAGAACCTTGTCCATAAGGGGTTAAGGAGGCGAAAGTGGTTTTGAATTGACCCCAGATAGGATGTTTGGGCATAAATATGTATCCCATAAGGATAGGAATCCATTCACATGTATTTCATGGAGGTGTTATGGTAGGTGACAAATATCAAAAGGGAGTGATATCCTATCTTAAATAGGAATATCATAATTGTCATGTAGTTTAATGTCATGAGATCATAGACATGAAGAATCTTAGCTCATTGTGGTATAGATTGTACTGTAAAAGTGTCCAGTTTAATGACTTGTGTATGAGACATGATTGTGCAGTTTATCATCATGCGGTATGGACGATGGATGTCGAGATCTTAAGGGAGGAATGTGGTGTTGTTATTGCAAACCTGATGTGATTGAGTACATAGATGTCCTCCTTACACTACACACATAAAAAAATACACACGGTTTAGATTCGGTATGGTCGGACAATGATACCGAGGATCCTAGTTTAAGGTCGTAGTGTTTAGAACGTAAGGTTCATAAAGGTGTGACGTAGCACCATGGGAAAGGAAAAACAAGAGTATGACCGAAGAAATCCTTACCAGATCACACCATTTCAAGAATAAAGGAACCAAACCGAAAAAATTGGATAGTCAATGTTTAAAAATATACGGATGAACCTGAAGGAAAAGTTCCCAGGTATCACTACATATCCCATAAGGGTTGAAATAAAAGCTACATGGAGTTCTTAAATGTGGGATTTAATAAGGAAAATTCCATTGGGACTATGTATTTTTGAATGAAGACATCATATGGAAGGGAAGTAATCAAAAGATAACCTGGATGAAGACGAATTTTAATGTTGTACAATAAGGACATAACATATATTAGCTTATGGTCATAGAGAACAAACGAGGAGAAGTATAGTTTTTTCATGATGGAACAAACCTTACCCATTTCCCTAAGCTCATGTGATCTATTCTCTGTGTGGGAAACAAGAATGTAGAAGATATTTACAACACATAGAATACTCTGTAGGGGGGAGATGGTGTGGAATCGAAGATAACTCTATGATGATGTTTCTTATTCTTAATGAGAAAAGGTGAAGGGAGGGATAACATTAAGGGAGTCAAAATTTCACTTGAATGTAATGGAGTGGAAAGGAATGTTAATAATGAGACCAATATTTAAGTCATATTGGGCCTGTAATAACGTTGGAGGATAACTGTTGACTGTATTCGAAACACAATATCAATATCCTCTGACATGGGATGGGAACAAACAAGTGAGGGTCAACTGCTGACAATATTCATGATGTGGGACCTGTGTCAAATTTCCTTCAAGATCTTCTAGGATGTTGTCCCAAAATGTTTGGTGAGAGATAAGGAAAATCATCTATACTGCTTGAGGGTTCATTTAAGTACGAGGTATGATGAAGACACAAATAAAGGGACACATGAAACATGAAGATGGAATGAAGAAATTTCAATAAAGAAATCAACATTCCAGATGATAAAATACAATGCATCTAAGCACAGTGAAGAGGCATAAATTATTTTGAGGGGTCCAGTTAAGGGTCGAAGACTCGAGAAGTTGAGTGGAGGATAGGGGAAATTGGTTGATGAAAATTCCTCATGACCCAAAGATAATGTGTTTGGGAGTTCCTACATACTCCATAAGGATGGTAATCATGCCATTAGTAGTTATTGAATTTTTTTTTCTGTTTAATGTCATGTGGTGAGGATATTAGTGGAAAAAAATATGTTCTAAAGGGAAAGTGTATGGTGTGATAAAGCATCCACAACGTGAATGAAGACAAAAGAAGTCCACACAACACTATATGTCGTCCCAAAGGGAAAAATATGGCCAAGGGGCCGAAAAAGATCAAGAGACCTGGGCTGGACCCAAAGACCAAATGTCTAGGTGTTCCTATGTATCCCATGAGGATTAGAATCAATCAATATGTAGTTCTTAAATTTCATGTAGTTTAATATCATATGGTGATGGGATTAATAAAAAACGGATGTTCTTAAGGGTGGGGCACATGGTGAGGCCATTGTAAACCCAACTTGAATGTGGTAAAAAGTAGTCCACACCACACCATATACAACCCTATAAAATAACTAAACCAAGAGGGGGAAACCAAGGTGATGGAATGATTTGCTGTTATGGCCCTAATGAAAAAGGGTCTGGGAATTCCTACGTATCCCATAAGGATAGGAATCAATCTACACATAGTTCTGGAAATAATGTGCAGTTTAACGCCATGCGGAGAGGATGATGCTGGAATGGGAGATCTCTAAAGGGGATACGTGTTGTGGTAGTTGTAAGCCCAACGTGAATGGGGAAAAAAAGTCCCACAACACCACACACTTCCAGTAGTAATCTTAGTACAATGGTCCAAAAAGGAGGATGAAATTAATTATTGAATTAGATATGTTTTGGTTCTCCTAAATATCCCATATGGATTGGAATCAAGTCACACATAGTTTTTGAATGTCATGCAGTTTAATGTCATGCTGTAAGGACACACCAAGAAGAGGGTATTTCTGAGGGAGGAACATGGTGCAGAAGTTGAAAACATAATGTGAATGAATTCCAAAGAGGCCTCATCACATCACATTCTTGTAGGTGGAACCATATATAGAGAAATATGGTACTGGACCCGAAGAAACAATAGTAGCGTGTTCCTATATATGCCATGAGGATGGGAGTCAATCCATATGTAGTTCATAATATGTCATCATGTTTAACATCATGCAGTAATGATGTAGATGAAGGGAGAAGTCCCATATTAGGGAGAGTACAAGGTTCGACTATCATAGACACAACATGAATGAGGACACAAGAAGTCCATACCACATTATATTCTTATAAAAGGGAAATTCCGGCCGTTTGACCTAAAAATGGGGATCATTGGGAATGACCCAAAGACCAAATGTTTGGTCATTCCTACGTATCTTGTGATGGTAGGAATAATGCCACCCATTGTCCTTAAGATGTTGTGAAGTTTACATCATGTTGTAAGGAAAAGGTAGTAGAGGTGTCTGAAAATAGGAATGTGTATAACACGAAAAAAATATCCTAATGTGAATAAGGATACGTAAGTCCCATACACAACATCATTCCAAATTATAGGTGAGAACATAATCTAAGGGGCCGAGAGAATGAATATATGAACATGGGTTGTACCCGAAGACAAAATGTCCAGGAATTCCTACATATACCATATGGATGGGAATCAATCCATACGTAGTTCACGAATGTCATGTAGTTCAGTGAGGATGAGGAAGTAGAGTTTTTATGTGATTTAATTTGTGGGAATATTTCAATCCCAATGTGAATGAGTACCAAAGAGGCCTTATGCCACAACATGGAATCATAGAAGGATGAGGACCAAGAGGCTGGATGAAATATGTGATTTGGGGACCTTGGGGATAGACCCAAAGAAGAGATGATTGGGCATTCCAATGAATCTCATGAGGATGATATTGAAGAAACATGTAGTTCTCGATACATTACACCACGATAGACTAACACATGCATGAGAGGAAGAGACATTGGATGTATCTTGTGTTTTCTTATCTCCCCCATTTTTTTGGAGAAAAAAACCCAGGATAAGGAGTCTAGGTTTCAATGTTCAAATCAAGATATATGTAGACCTTACCAAATATCCTGATGAATGACCACTTCCAAATGTTATCCCCTCTTAGGCAAGGACACCACAATGCGGTGCAATTTTTTTTCATTCATCCAAGATGATAGTTTCATAGTTTAAGGTTGTATGATAGGATAGACCCATATATTTTAGCATTGTGTAGCAAGGACGTAACAATTTAAATTCAAGAGTGACTAGGAATCATAGTTTAATGTCATATGGTTTGGATGAGAGAGATCTTATTTAAGGGTCGTAGATCTAAGACTTTGGCATGCTTTCCATATATAGTTTAACATTATGAAGGACAGGTGTGGTCTTAGTTTAAGGCCATATAACTCATACAATTTTTCTATTTATCATCCTATAGGATGAGTGTTGGGTGAATTTACGTCCTTCGGCACATATGGATCACATAGTTTAGCATCGTGTGATAAAGATGGAAGAATTTATTCATATAAAAATACTACTTTAAGAATTTGGCATTGGTGGGAGGAGTAATACACTCACCATCCATAGTGACTAGGGAGTATGTGTCGTTGGGGTAAACCTTGTGAATGATGTAAGGTCCCTCCCACTTAGGCTCTAACTTTGGTGGCTTCCTACCAGGTATCATTGGAATTCCAAAGGACAATATCATGTCAATTTGAAGGAATAATCTAAGATGAACTTTATTATTGAATTCTTTGGCTATCTTGTTCTGATACTTACCTACATTGTGCAAGTCCTGGAGACTATTCTCCTCAAGGGCTTCAATTTCACCCAGAGGGACTTCCACTACTCTGTATGACATATGCAATTCTTAGACAATTATGCATAGTGAGGGTAACTGAATCTCGTTGGGAAGGACTACCTCTATTCTGTACACCAGGGAATACGGGGGTACCTAGTTGGATTTACGATTTGTTTTCTAGTATTTCCCGAGAGTATATGGGAGAATTTCTAGGAAACCTTTATTGTTCTGACTAACCATCTTCTTCAAGATTTTATGATAGGGTCTTATTAAATGCCATGATCTTCCCATTTTATTTCACATGAAGTGATAGGTATGATTAGAAAAAATATTATTCTTGGTGTATAATTTATTCAATTCGGATTCCTAGAAGTTGGTGCCATTATAAGTGATTACAACATGGGGACTCCAAATAAAATGATGATATTAGTGTTAATGATGTTAATGTCACTATGGGACTTGAATTACATTAGTGGAATTGAATCTACCCACATAGAAAATAAATCCTTAGTGGTTAGGATGAACCTGTACTGATGATCTGTCCAAGGTAGATATGGCCCCACAACATCGTGTCTGCATACAGAAAAGGGCCAAGTGTACATGGTGGTATGAAGGGACAATGGTGATCGATGCACAAAATTAGCATGGATATCACATTCATGAACCATTTTTGATGAACTCTATGTAGTCATGGATCATGATGCGACATATGCAACCCAACATTCAGATCTGGTGGGAAATATTCAGACCTAGTTTTTGGACTCTTCTTGAACTGGGATGAACTTCTTGCATAACATGGGAAATCTCATCTCCTTGAATGTAGTGGAAAAGAACTCCATCGAACCCATGTTTGTAGAGGATATTCTCAAGGATGGGTCCACTATGAAGATAGAATTGTACTACGCACTGACAGATTCAATGACACATGGAACTATCTGTCAGGAGATTTTTTTGTAAGAGATACTCAGCAAAGGGATTTGTCCAATCAATGGTCTCATTGGCTATGACAGGAGGACATAGAGGTTCCGATGAAAATTCACTAGTGGTAAGATTAAATACATACAAAATATAATCATCTCTAAGAGTGACAGGAGTGATGACACTTCAGTGTGCCACATTGATAACGAGATCACCCTGGTCGAGCTCTACAAGAGATTTGTCAAGGTTGGACAAGGCATTTGCTGGACCGTTCGGTGATCAAGGAACATGAGTAACCTATGGTGGAGAAGATAATTAGTACATTAGATAGAGAGTGATCTCTAATAAAGGTGTGAGCTCTAGCTTCCTAACAAAATAGTCACCATTGATCTTTTTGATGTCTAGCTCAGAATCCCCCTTCACAAGAAGGTGTGAAACATCAATCATGAGGGGCAACTCGAGGACAGTGATGAGAGCCTAATATTCAGCTTTATTTTTTGTGCAAATTTCTGAAAACAAAAAATAGGGTAATTAATCATGTGATAGTGTGGTAATAATGATACCATGTCCTACCTTGTTATGTCTTGGACAAATGGTATTTCTTTTTTTCAGAATGTGTGAAGCACCATATAAGTGCATCTGACAACATGGCGTGGATTGATCCTCTGATAGGATTGCCTCATCTAGGAAATCATGGTCTAGAGAATTCTCTATGGGGGATGGATGGGGGATAAGAAATTCTTCCAGTGCCTTTCCCTTGATATCATTCTTGAGAACGAACATGATTTCGAAATGTTGAAGGATCACAGCCCACCAAGAAAGATTTACTATTAGCATGGGGTGGTTCAAAATGTACTTCAGTGGATAAAAGCAGGACACTATATATATCTCATGGTTCTAAAGGTAATGTCATAATTTCTAAACTAAGCATACTAGTGAAATTCATCTCTTCTTGATAGAGGACTATCTTATCTCTATATCGAGGAGCATGCGGCTGAGATAATATAAACTGTTATCTATCGCTTTATTGTTATTCTAGGCCATAAGGGTTCCAAGGGATTGATCCAGCATAGTCACATAAAGGACCAAATAATTTCCAAATACATGTGGAATCTGAACTAGAGGTTGTATTAGATACTACTTGATTCCATCAAATGCAGTCAGGCACTTCTCATTGCAATGATAATCGGAACCTTTTATCATGAGTTAGGAAATGTGTTTACACTTGCTAGCCAGATTTGGATGACTAAGTGTATATAAGAAATTTTTCCTTGGAAACCATAATGTTCCCAAATTTTTCTCAGATGAGGAATCATGATAATATCCATGATCTTCTCTAGATTGATTTCAATTACTTTATATATGATAACGGAGCCATAAATATTTTCAAAGGTGACCCCAAAGGCACATTTCAAGGGGTTCATATTCAGGTGGTAGGAATGGATGAAGATGAAAAGTGTATCATGAGCTATGAGATGGAACTAGAACATGTAGGATTTTACCACTACATCATCCAGATATCATTCCAAAAATTTATCGCGGAATGTCTTGAATATGTAGGGCATTGAAATCTAATAGATGTCTTTTGCATTCTTCAGACCGAAAGGAATTACCTAATAGAAGAAGTTACATTGCATGACCCTGAAGGTGTTCTATTCTTCATCCATTGGGGTCATTCAAATTTGATTATATATGGAATTACCATTCTTGAAGTAACATTATAAGAATTCAACCGTAGTATCCATCAGTTGCTCTATTGTGGGGAGGGCAAAATCCTCAGTCAGACATGGATGATTTAGATCCTAGAAGATGATGCAGACTCAAATTTGTGTGTTATTTTTCTTGATTGGCATAATGAAGGCTATCAATCTATGGTAATGGACTTCCTTCATGAAGTTGGATTAATTGATCTTATTAACCTTGACCATGGCACTGTGAGAAGGGTGCATCTTTTCGGGAGGCTGTTTGAACCCGTGATGATTTACTGGGAGACAGAGATATGAGGATCTAGCCATGGAATCTCATCATAGATCAAGGAAAATAAATCGTGATATTTCTTTAAGAAATCCACAGACTTTTTCTTTTCTTCTGTAGATATGGATGAAATGATCTGTGTTGGTTTTGTATCTATATAGATACCATGATTCACCTATAATAACTCATAAATGGTGGTGGATACACCTTCCTAGAATGTGGGAGGGCCATCATACAAATCCCCCTCATCTTCTATAGTGATAGGAACATCAGTATGAGGCAACTAGTTCATGTTGGATGATCTTAACAGAATGCTGGTGCCAGCCTGAGCGTCAATGGAAACCACATCGTGGAACTCCTGCAATACTGAATCCATGGAGAAGATAGATTTTGATCTAAATCCATTAGGCCTTCAACATAAGGGGTATTTTTTAATAATATCAAATAAATAGTCATGTTTCATTTTGATCAGGTTTATATTAGCCCAACGAAACAAGAAAGAGCGATGTATTGTTGTTTCCATGGGGCGAACATCCTGATACCTCACAGGGGTATGGGGCTCTCGGTTTACTTGATCATGATTCATATAGGAGAAAGAAGTTAATTTCATGTGTCTTTATGTCAGGGAACAATATTTCCCCTTTTCTTAGAGATGAAAATGTAGTACCTCATATCTAGGTTTGTGGCCTCCAACTGGTGAATTGGGAAAATATAGGTGTCATCTAGGTCTTCCAATGGGTTAGCCACAACATTAGTATGTTGAACCTCATTACCTCTAATATTCTTTTCGTTGCTCCTATAGTAGTCAACATCCAGATAAATGACATCACAAGAAGAAAAAAAGACCCATCACCTTAATGTACACCTTCTAAACCAATAAGGTAGTACATAAGGTATTTGTGATACGAGGATGTGATTGTTGGGTGCCGATGGAGCTAGGGTATACCCATCAGCACATTTTAGGTGGTGTCTTGCAAGAAAACCATTAAATCTATACTAAAAATGAAATCACTAAATTGGGTCTTCAAGAATATTTTACCAACATGCATCTTCTCTATCTTGTCATAACCTTGAATCTTTAGGTCAGAGGGATACATATCTACTTTTGACAACCACAACATGTGGAGCACATGGGATGGGATAAGATTGATCCCAGAACCCGTATCGATGAGACAATGGATGAAATTCACACCATTTAACTGACTAGAGATGTTAAATTGGCATATTTTCCCTTTTATAAGAGATCCTTAATCTTCTCAAGAGAAATAGATGATGGATTGAAATTCCCCATTATTGACTTCTTTAAAATAGAAGACTTTTGTGGATTTTAACTCTATTTTCTAACTATAGAGTGGTCTTTGAATCCTTTATGAGGGCTTCACACATATCTCTATATTTTCATAGTTCCTCGAGGTTCAAGAGACTTATGTGAATTCTGGAAAAGTTCTTGAGAGAATCATAATTTTTCATGGGGTGGAAACATCTACTGACAGGAGGTTTCTTTCATACATGAGACATGGCAGGTGTTGTTGGTATAATTGGTGGATTAAGGCTGGTGCTGGGAATGTATCGTTTCATACTAGTCAAACCACATAATGTGGCCACCAGATGACAGATGATGATAGAGTCTTGTCCTTGATGGAACATTGTTTCTCACTATGTAGTCATGGTGGATATTCCCAATCAAACAATATGAATGGATGTGGAGGTGAATATGACAAACCATGATGATAAGGTTGTGTGCGTTGAGCCCCACATTGGGTCTGCTCTATAGTTTTTGTTGAGTGTACGGATTGGCTGGAAGCAATGACCAATATATTCAGGAGTTTTGTATACCCATGGCTCCACCAATGCCTGTGTCTACTGGGGACATTATGAGGGTCCACCCGACATTCCTCATCATCAAGAACCATGTAAGGGACCACTAGTTCAGCAGTATTCACCAGATCATACTCCAGATTATCGATTGAGGAGTATTCTACTACCTGGTGAATTATGGGGGTAATACCAAACTCTAGGTTCATGAAATCATTGAGAGTATGGGACAAATTTTGTACATGAATAGAGATTTGTTTCCCCTTGAATCATCAATGCTTACTCCCCTAAGAAGATGAATGCTTAGATTTTGATTCATTGGTAGTATCCTAAGGTAGCATAGAAAATTCAAAAGGGTTGGGAAGATATTAATGTGCATTTATAATACCATGGTTATGAGAGAATAACTTGTGAGCTATCCAATAGTCATACATTTGAGACCCGGGGTTAGAAACATGTTTCCATTCACCCTCACTATTTTTTTCCGGCTTTATAAACACACATACCACCTCTGCAGTGGATGGACCCAATCTAACTATATTGTTTTCAACGCAGTATTGTAGAAAATCTTAAAAACATATCACCACATGAGGGTGTTCCCATGGAACTGGTGATAAGAGAAGGAAATGGGGCTATAAGTGATATCTTCCTCTTCAAGACTCTTGCATTCTGGCAACCGTAGGATTCCATGGACTAAGGTGCTTCAGAAGTAACCATGAAACTGAGCCTCGTTAAATGAGTAGGTCTGGATCCTCTAATCTGGGAAAGGATCTCTAAGAGCCTGGACTTGAAGAGGGGCTGTCAGAGTCTGGAGAAGAGGTGGAAGCTGTTTATCTATCCTAAGAAATGATGGTGTATTACGAGGGTAACCTGTCAATTCTTAGGCGGGCACTACTGCTCCAGAGGTAGTTTTTGAGGTGGTGGGACTCAGTGAGGATGTAGATGTATCTCATCCGGTAAAAATTATAGTGGACTAGAGGCCTCTATTTTTTGCAAAATCTGTGGTCTCAGACTTGGTGTCTCTTCTTGCGAGAGCTAGATGAGGCAAAAGACGGGCCTTCTAGGCATACTACAAGGATTATTATAAATGTTGATCTTTTTCAAAGAAATATTGTAACCAACCTAGGAAGATGTGAGTGATGTGAGATGGGAATATATTGGTCTTCATATTACCCATACACAATGTTAGATATTGTATTTATGTTCGTGGAATATTGAGTGAATATGTGAGGCCCTTCTACCTGGTGAAAAATTATACGTCTCACTCATCTATCCTTTGCTTGAACGTGAAGAGATCATTGATGCTAGTCATCCAGGTGGAACTAAAATGGTAGAGAAATTTCTTTCAAATATCCACCCAATCAGCTAGTTACCCAATGGGTAACTGGCTATACCATACAAACATGGTCCCTTCCAATGTTTTTATGAAACACTAAAGTAGAGCAGCTTCATGTTGGGCTGATGTTCCCAAAATGGGTCCACACCTTGAAATAAAGTGGTCCAGGTGCTACAATGGATCTCCCATCACATTTAATGGATATAATGTAATATTTTATAAACCTAGGGGTGTTAGAATATCATCCAAAAATGCTAGATATGGTTTACCGTCAGGTAGAATTGCCACCATTTGAGTTTCTAGAGCCTTGAGGCAAGGAATAAGAGCAGCCATCAGGTCATCCTGTTGAGGTTTCTTGTCTTGACGGGGATCTCTGACCATCAATGCATTGGAAGGATTATCAACAACATAGACAGGTCAACTGTCTTGTGTATTTATTAGAGGAATTACCCATGCAGTTAGGGAAATAACCTTTGGGTCCTCTGGAGGCAGCTGAGGAGCGATTAGTGGAGCATGAAGAACGACTAGTGGAACCTGAGATGGGACCTATGTGAGGTCAGTGTGCATCCCAGGTGGGTTTGGGGATTCATTTCATGGACAAATTCCTTATAGACCAACATCTACCTTGTCTGGATGGGTAGAGTTGTCAATATAACCAGGAGGAAACTCAATAGGATGAAGTTGTACATGCCCCTACCCCTGCTTCTCCGATCACGGATTACAGTAATTTTCCACCGTTCAGCATAACGCTCGGTGAGGATCTCATAAATAATATTTTTTTGTTCTGCAAGATATGGTCATTGATTGACCTCTTCAAGGTCATCCTTCATATCATGAACCGAGCTAGACAGATTAGCGGTTCGACGGTCCCAGCATGCTATATACCCATGTTGGGGTCTACACTAAGATACAATGACTTAGAATGTGCATAAAGGCCAATAAAAGTACTTCTTTGGAGAGTATGGAATATTTAAGGGTCTCTTGGGTGTTGAAATCCCCAGTGGGATGATCCCCTTCTCAAGGCCTGGTTCTAGTCCCCCCTTCTAGGTATATCTCTAGAATGACCATGTTCAATGTGACGATGCCTAATGTCATATCCTCAATATCACCAGGTGAACCAAGGTAACACATGATTGAACTAAAATGCAGGGTAGTGTACTGCTCCCAACCACGAATCTAGACATGTGGTGAAGCCTTGATAATAGATCTATGAAGCACTATAGACAATTGAACACATCAGTATTGGAGGGTATGATGATAACCAGGATACATTAGGTGCTAAACAACAGGGAATGCAGCCAACTCAACAAAGGCAGCACTGCGGGCCAATGTCGTCGAACTATACACAACATTTTTGTTAAACCAACCTTCAATTAAGGAGACAGAAATGAAACTTCACTAAAGTTCGGCGGAGGAACATAACCACATCCTCGGTGAGGGACTCCATAATGTTGAGGATTTCAGTTGTAAATGTCCATAACATCTCATGGAAATGGTCCGCTGTGATAATGTCCCACAAAATTATCAGCTCACAATTGGGATATAGACCTTGATTTCCCCATTCGTCAACTATGGGAGGTGAGGGACTAGTAATAGCACATATTCAGACCATTGTAGTAGAAGGCTGGTGAGTGGATAGTACGACATATGAGCTGAAAAACATCTCCATCTTGGGATGCTTCCTGAAGAATGCACTGATTGAACAACCAAATCCATATAAGAAGGAATAAGGAACACTGATTCCTACACAGGGGATTTGGTCATTGGCGGTGGTTCATGCTAGTACTTGTCCTCTATTTTTTCCTAGAACAACCATATGTTATCTCGTGTTGAGGCAGAGAATGATCTTGTTGAAAATAAGGAGGATTTAATAGTCATAACCCAGAAAAGAGCCAAATCATCCTCCTACTATATGTATCTTCAGAGGGCCTTATGGATATGGTGAATCACACTTTATAAGAGGAAAAAGACGATATACCATGTTCCTACCCCAATTCCTGATACAAATTATTGGGGTGATTGTTTCCTTAATGAATCACAATCCATAATGGAATCTAAAAGGAGGACGGGTTGGATTACAGTTTGAGGATTATTAGGGTTTTTCCTCTCATGGTGATGACCCACCCTCCTACTCTACAATGGTTCTTCAGGTAAGGATAGATCTCAGACATGGGTAGGACATCTGAATTAATGGTTTGGGGTGAATGGGGCACCCATGCAGATGCCGAATGAAACAAAGGGAGGAACTTCACTTGAAAAAGATGGGGTTCATAGAGCACCTTGGAAAATGCCCAATGGAACAAGGAGAGGACCTCAATGATTGAGATTGTTGGTGCAGGGAGGGCCTCCATTGGAGATGCTAAGGACATGGGGAGTTACTCCATGGTGGTCTTCCCTAGCTCAAGGAGGACTTTTGCGTCGACCGAATCTGTTACCTTTCGTACATTGAGGGCACTCGTACTGAACATAATGGATACTGGAAAGACCTTTTTGATGACAATAGGTAAAGTGGGGAGGGCCTCCACTAGATTTGGTGAGAACACATGGAGGATATCCATGCTGGTAAGTGATAAGGGAAGGAGGATCCATGGGTTGATAACCTGACAGGAAAGGAAAAATTTTATACGTGGGACCAAGGGAATGTGGAGGACAATCGTACTACGCATCAATAAGACGGGGATAACATCATCCCAGGACAATAATTGTGGAATGGGGACAAACTACATACTAGATACGATAGTAGGGAGGAACTCCACATTGTATGATGATGTTATGGGGAGGACCTCTATACTAAATTAATTATTAAGGGTCATCCTGCAATGGCAATGACATGAACCAGTGACTGGTGGAGTCTACTCCGTCTACTTATGGGGTGGTTGGTGCCTCACTCCGATCTAGGCATAGAAGCGTTTCTACTCTGGCTTATGGATGTTCCCGTAATCTATAACAACAACTGGGGTCCAATAGTGCATTCTAGTGGTGGCACAAGACATAGAATATGTGGATGATGATTCCCCCTGGAGGCAATCTTCCTAGACTTCACTCATGATTGATGTTGGGTTAACTGAGCTAGCTGTGTAGTGGTATGGATCACAAGTTGCTCAATCTATGGGACCAGCTGGTGATACTGACGTGGCTAGGTGGGGGCACTCGTTGGCGAATCCCTGGATAGTAGGGAGGACTAAAACATCCCTTAATTAATCCTCATATGGTATTTAATCGTAAGAGCACTCTAGGGATAGTATCCAAAGCTATTGGAGGTTGGAGTTGGTAGCATTGGCTCTCTAAATGGACCCTGGGGATAGCGTAATTGATGGGGCATGAAGGCATGTAGGTCTTGATGGGAAATATCTGTTGTTGGGAAAACCTCATCATGTTTGTATTAATGGACAAGAGTTTTAATCAACCTCCTTAGAATAATTTTGGAGGGAGATATATGGCATGGGAATCCAAAAATTATGGTATCAAAAGTTATTGTAGAAGTGATGAAGCCATTCCAGACTGCTTTGTTGGAATTTACCCTGCCACTATGTCTGGGAGTGGGAGGTGATAGTTTTCTTGTAGTTGTAGCTTGAGTCCTACAAATCAGTAAAATTCAGCCATCTGTACTGATAGTAGGAAATCAATGCATAGTTCCCCATTACCATTCAGTCGTCCATGGGCAGATAGAAAGATTCGTGCTGACAGAGTCGTAGACTGGGATCCCCAACAATTAACTACCCCAAATCCTTTTGAGTTTCATTCCAATCCCACTATTTTTTTAATGGGACTTTGCATTAGATAAATGAATCTCGTGACAAGTACATCTGTTAATGCCTCAAATTCAACTAATCCACATATTGAAGAGAAAAAATTTCACATTAGGATCACTATTTCTATTTCTGATTCTTTCATTGAGGTGTGCATCTGTATGTCGAGGACACGTAGATGTTTCCCGACATTACCACTTTCCAAAGGAGGGTCGTATTCATCACATCATCATGGAAGTTTTCTCCATGATTGAAATGGTATTATGTTATATCGGACTACCCTTTCATGGATACCTCCTCAGAATTCATTGCCTAGTCTAGGTCTCCCTTAGATATTAATATGTTGTTCATGAAAATATTCCAAGATCCATATCTTTATGGACACAAGTTATCTAGACTTCTTCTGTCATGACATTCCATTGGGTCAAGTCATGGTGCCAATCGTACAACAAGGGAGTAGTCACATTGGTAATCACATGTGTGTCTAGATACTAAAACACTAGTACACCTGGATTTTATACCCTTATGATAGGGATTACTGAGGGTACGGATGCCTGAGGCATCCCACGTCAAAAGTGGGGAATCATAAGTCATATGCATGAACACGAGGTTTTCCTCGACTTACCATATTTATAAATGCGTATGCCCCAATATTATCTTCAAGCCAAGAAAAATCAGAAATATCTGAAAACTGATGAGGAACATAAAGGTAAATCCAAAAAAGGGAGTACCAGATGTATAGATCAGAATGCTTAAAAAGATAAGACTCAAGGTGGTGTGTCCCATAAATGGGAGATGTCACATATTAAAGGTAATCGTCAATAAGGTAGAACTGAATGGATTGATCAGAATGCCCAAAATGAGTGGACCCATGGTGGTGTTACTCATAAAGGGGGTATGACACACCATGAAGGTTGATTAGGACACCTGAAAGTGCAGATCAGAGGATGATTGGGTCCCATAAAAGAGGACACCAACGGTTAACAATGTTTTTCATTGCAGCTCAAGGAGTTTTCCTTCATACCAAAAAATGGATCAGTACCATTGTAGTTCAATAGGGTATTGCATGGAATCGGTGTGAAAATGGAGGAAAAAGACCTGAGAACCTTTTGGGACTTAATCATGATTAGCATCCTGAGGTCTACAAAGATCACTAGGATGAATCAAATGAATCCACCAGGACATGGAAGCCTGGATGAAATCCGGATGGATATGGATGAAGTTTCAGGGAATAAAATAAATTAATATAGGGACCAAAATGATGATTAATGTGTTGGTATTGATCCTTAGGGTGGTTTTATATGTATCCCTGTGGTAGGGAATAAAATTCCACGTAGTTCTGGAGAAGGGGTGATGAGTATTTAGATAAGGCAGATCATGAGAATGGATGTGTGGATAAGACCTGAAGGAAGTGGAACCTCCGAGATGGTGAATGATCTTTCTAAAACATAAAGGCTCGAGAGAGAGACTTGGATGGGACATAGGAGACATTCTTGAACCATGGAGTGTATTCCTACGTACCTTTCTCCAATGGTCTAAGATCAATGTCCATGTAGTTCAGTAATGTGGAACAAACTCGGGGTGTACACAAATGAAAGCAACCTGATGACATGTTGAAGTTTATGTGTGGTTAGCGGCACATCACAACATGGAAACTCTATGTTAGAGGAGTATGGATTTAGGGTAGGGAATATTCATGGTTATCTTTTGGAGAATTGGTCTATAACCACAAAAGGGTGACCAAGGATATGGTTCCCAACAAAGGGCATGACAAAGATTAGTAGTGTTTGTGGTTGAACCTCCGGGAGGCATCCTACATACCTTGTCTTGGAGAAAAGGATCAAAACCCATGTAGTTATAGAAGAATACAGTTTAACATCATGCATGAAGAAATTGAAATACAATTTAAATCATGTGGGACAAGGGGAAGCTGACTTGAAGTGGATGGGTATAGATGGGCGATAGTCTTGAACCTTAGGAGGGCTTCCTATGTTCCTTGCTTGAAAAGGTGTAAGGATAAATTTCCATGTTGTTTGGGTTGATTTTCTTGGGGTTTACTTATGGTTAAAGAAAAAATACTACCGCTTGTTTGATGCTTACTCTATGTCCACGTGAGTCATGCTCGGTGTGAGAAACAAGAGCCAACAAAAGAACTGATGATTTCATAATGCAAGGCGTGTCTGTTAGGGGTGGAGTGGGACTTATTCCTAGTTATAGGCCAATGAGAAGAAGATTGGTAATTACATTAGTTGGGAAGACTGAGGAGGATGCCTAGATGTATGAGGAGTATATGGTTGTCGTATAAGGAGAATCATATCATGTTGGGTCATGGAATACATAGAAGCTTTTCGAGGATCACATGGTGATATACCTCAAAGGGAGACGAAGAGTGAGAGGGCATTGGTGCACATCCCCTTATTAGTTCTCTCAAACCTATTACACATGTGGTGTTAATAGTTTAATGTCTTGTATTGAGGATGTGGGTTCTTGGATGTTTAACGCCCTATAGCTTGGACAATGAGGATTCATTCCTCATCTGTAGGACTTACATGACTTGTACTAAAAAGTGCTTTGGGGAGGTAAGGTAGAAGAAATGTGAGGCATTAACGGGGTTGTAGAGTGATCCATTGAATGGTCTATGTTAGCATGGCTATGTGAATAATAAATATTTATTATAGTGCCTATATGATGAATACCAGGAAGTGCAACATAATATGAAGCACTCCCTAAGGGACTTTGAAATCACTTTGTGAAAGCCTAGATAGCGGCAAGGAAGAGGAGTTCATGAAGCAATAGGCCTAACAGAGAGGAGATTTTCAATGTTTAAGGGCTTGAAAAGGATATGGGATTACATAGAATATGGATTCATAGAGCTCAGGGGATCTAAGAGAATAGGGGATCATAGAGAAAAGGGATTTACATAGCTTAGGGGCCCATAGATCACTAGGGCTTCGCATAGCTCAGGGGATCACATGGCATAGGGATTTATAGAGATCATGGTCTCGTAGAGAATTGGTAGTTTTTGAGCACAAGGGATTAATGATGCATAGTTCTTACATAAGATAGGTCTTTTCAAAATATTTTTCTTCTTGAATCATACTAACCTTTCCAAGGAATAGAGTTCACATTTTCATGGAGGGTTATTCGCGAAGCCTCGGTGCTTTGGAATGTCCCACATACACGAAGGGGTCTCCTTCCTTTGTTATTTCCCAGGGTGTTTGTGAAGGGAATAACACATTGAAGAGGGGTAATTTTGATGAAAGGGAAAATGGTTTTGTATTTCCAATGTAGCTCATATGATTCATTTTCCAAATTGGTTCACAGAGCAAATAATGCTTTACAATTTGGGAATTCGGAAGGTGAATGGTCGAGGTATCATTCTTTTGGATTAGAAGAGCTTTTTATTTCTAGGATACAATGGGAATGATGGGTTGAGGGTGCACTGTGAAGAAATTCATACTCTAAAACTAAAGGCAGACTCCATCATGTTTCATAGAATCGCAGAGCCGACCATCACCCCCTCTATGGTGGTCGTAGAGGATTCTGTATTCCCTTAATTTTCTCAGAGACATAGAGGTGACAGTCACTTCCTTCACTACTATCACAATTAAGTTCTCCCTCTGTCATGTTCTTCATATTCATGGAGTCGACTATAATTATTTTCTGCCGTGGTCACCAAGGACTTGGTAGATTTGCGCTAGCCGAGGTGCTGGAGGTCATTACAAATTTTCTTCGCAAATCAACCCCTTTTTGTTTATTTTAGTGTTATTTAATTATTTTTTTCCAAGACACGGAATTTTTTTCCAATAATAGTTTTAGATAAAAATAATTTGTATAATTCATAATTTAAATGTAAATGTACAATATGATGTAGAGTTTTCCCGATTCCATTAGTTCACTCTCCTTAGATTCTTGTCTACAAGAGTTAGATTATGATGTGAATGAATTGAATATAATCTTTCTCTAGTGAATTGTACTTCGAGTTATATTTATATGAAAAATTTCAACATTAATAACAATAAATTGAAATAAAATAATAGGATTATGAACATAAAACTAGAATGATTGTAATTATGCCTAAATTACATGTAATTTCATGTGAAGAATCAAAAAATAACTTTAGAGTGTTTAAATGTATTTTAAATTTATTCAATACTAGTGTACTCATTGAGTCTCAAATAAATTGGAAGGGTTTCCCATTTTCTCTTGAAGGGTCATCCAAGGAGTGGATCTATAATTTTAAACATATAGAAGTCACCACATGAGATTATAAATATAAGTCCTCCATACAAAAAATAATTCCATACATGAACGAGAGAAAATATATGTAAGGAGATCTATGTAATCATAAAAGAAACTACGGATACTCTCTTTGAGTTTTGAGAGATATAAATAAAATGATTAAATCCAGACAACATTGGCCCAACATATAAAATCAATTCATATCATTCTTTTATTAAGGGTTAATGTAAAATGATCAAAACCTACTAAAAACATATAACGGATGAGCACTAACAGATTAGTAAGATACTAATGATAGAATACTGATAAATATAATCTCTAAAAATTCCAAAAAAATGATATAAAAATTGTTCCTAGAAGATTCCTTGAGGAAAAAATATAACAAAAATCTATCTTGGAAAATAAAATTCAAGAACTAACATCCATTGTGAGACATCTAACTGTAAACTAGGTGCATGAGACATCACTTACCACCCGCCATTGGGAAGAATAATTTTTCTATTCATAATAAAATTACACAGATGGATACCATCAAATTCAAGGGAGTGAAATCTATGATTCCATGTTCCATATATAGTTCCTGAATCAAACTAATGGAAAAGAAGTTTTTATAGAATTTTTAAAAAATCAATTTTAATATTAGAAACAATATCCACAAAGGCCACCATTCCAGAAATCCTTATAAAATTTTTTTGAGTAACATTTTCAACCCCCTAAATTCTATATACAATGTTTCTAGACATCCATAATCTATAAAAAAGGATAACATCAATATCCTTATAATAATGAAATTTTGAGACATGTAACTGATTCTAAATGTCTTCAACCAAAAAAACTCACCACTCATGGATCATAGTTGAATGAAATAAATGTACAGTTCTGCTAACTCATGTTCACTCACAAAAATATTGGAATGCGGTTCCTAGGTACGCTCCATGAAAAAAAATTTATAACCCCAAATTAAATGTTACCAAAAATGAAATTAATTATTATAAATGAGTGATAATGAAGTGATAGATTATTCTTGGAAACTGATGCTAGAAGTGGACACCAACCATTACATGATGAATCTACCAAGGAAAATAGACCTTAGGGGGAATATATAAAGAAAACCCCTATGAAGAAAGAGATGGGGGATGATGATATAAAAGATACAAATCAATATGGAATCCCTTTACATTAAATATTCTATCAATATTGAAAATAAATGAATAATCATTTCAATAAAAAATCTTGGAGGTGTTCTAAAAAGAAGGGATCAACATGCCTCTATTAGAGGCTATCCTTTATATTCCATGGAATAAAAAATTGTTAAAGAAATGTGCATGAGGAGTAAGATATTAAAAGCAAATGATGATGTAATATCAGTTATGAATTTTTATACCAACTTTAACGAATAATATACAATGAAATGTCAAGATCTTGGTACTTTCACCCTTATATCCACTATTATATGGAAGAACTGTAACCTACCATGTGTATATCCAACATGTCGACTAAGATAGTACCTATAATGTACATGAAGATAAATAGGAAAGTGTATAAGGATTCACATTCCCTTCGAACTTCCACATTCTCAACATGGAAGAAGGAAAATGTAATGATAATTCACTAACAATTATATGAAAACCATTAATAAATACCACTAAAACTATAATAAATATTAATAAAAGAACACTTTACATGGATTTTTTATATAAAATAGTGGATTTACACAACCATGACATAATGAAACATACACATGAAGCACAATATACTTATACATTAAATAATTTTTTATTATATTACTCTTCATGGAAGGAAATTGAATGTTTTTATGATATATTAAGATTAAGTAAATTTTTAGAAACTCCCATGATTATTAAAAAATATATTTTTTAAAATGAACTATATGTAGAAATATCATTGAGTTTTGAACTGTTTGATGTAATTAACAAATGTTTTTTGATGAGTTACTCAAAACTTCAAGTAATATTTATACATTTCATGTACATGTATCTAACCTGAATAAATATGAAATAAAACCATATCTAGAAAAACCTATTTACTAAAAATCAATATTTTTCATTCAGATGGTATTTTTTAAATACATATTATAAAATTATTGTAAAATTTAAAATAATTTAGAGAATTTACAATAACACAATCTCTTGGAAATTATGAAATAAAATGATAGGAATTTGGGATGTATGTTTCATGAATTTTATCTACCACATGCTCGCATGATATTTTTATTATATATGAATACAAACCTATGGGATAACCATAATCAAGGCTCAACAATACCTTTAAAGAAGTATAACAAAAATGGAAGGAAAACATAAAGGATATGGAATAATATATTATATCATGAACTCTAAAAACGGTGTGTCCTATTAAAATTTCCCCAAAAACACTACATATAAAATCTTTCTTGAAGATAAAAATGCATGGAAATAGAAAATATTTCCAATCATCTAGAGAGTATTTATAAATTATTTGAATTTGATCCATGTAAATATAAAAGACCAATTTCCTCTACCCATTATGGGCCAAATGTTGGAGAGAATATATAAGAAGATCCATCATGGGTTCTTTGATTACTTTTTTTGTGGTATTTTTAGGTTCTAATAACTATTAAAGTCCAAGATAATACAACATTAACATTTCATTTTAATATATATATTTATTGAAGGGTGTATTGTTGTCTTTAAAGTGATTTGTTTACCATTTAGCGCTGTATGTTATGTATTTTATAAGACTAGATTGAAAGATTCATAGAGGTATTTCAGAATTATGTTACTATATATGGAATAATATTTTAAAACTGTATGGAAGATTTGAACAACTTTTTAATAAATAAATATTGCGATTTTTTTTTGAAAACATCCAATTTAGGTTGGAAAATGGAATTTTTTTTCAATTTAATTTCTAATGATGGAATTTTTGTACATATGTACGAATTTGGTGTTATTTCCACACTACCTTATGCCACCACTATGAGAAACATTATATCATCTCCTACGAATTATGTATTTTATAAAAGGATTATAATTGACTTATGAAAAATTACTTTTCACCTATCTAACCAACTCAATAATGAAGCTAATTTTGGTTTTGATGATTCGTTCATGATAGAATTTGATGTATTAAATTAATACATGAATAATTTACCTGTAATCATTCCCAAACTATAATAAAACACTAAAATATTGATTGATGCTTCTAATTGAGCTATGAAGACAATATTTTTCCAAAATATTGTTAGATTACCACAAATGGTAGTCTTTACATCACATACACTAGAAACTTCCCAAGTTAACTACAAAACATCAATGAAGGTGTTTTTTATTGATGAATCATTAGAAAATTTCATTCTAATATTTTATTGGGGAGAAGTAAATATTTATTTTAATAAAATAACATTGAGATATTTTATCAATGAAACTGATGGAAAGTTCATATTAGTGATATTGATATTGTTGCTCCATTATTTTTCCATTATGCACAGAGATTTGAAGCGATCACATAATATAGTGGTAGATAAAAAGATCTAGATTTTTGACACTATTGAGGTTGAACACATCCATAAGGCCAATATGGATGGCTCATTCTCTAGTGAGAAAACTAAAAAACTCACCCAATGTTCCCTATTATGATGAGATAGTAAATTATTTCATCATGAAAAAGGAACCCCCTTTATTTTATACACATAAAACATGTATCAATCTGGTAAATTGAGATATGAAATGAAATATTATGTCTATGAGGATCCTTATTTAAAGAAATATTTTAATAATAAGTCAAATGAAGGTGAATATCGAAAGAGTAAAATTTTTATTTTCCTTATTTTATCCAGAGAGCTACATGTGGAGGCCATTAATGACATAAAAGAACTGATAGAAATTTTTAGGATGCTGGTATTCATTGGTACTATTTTTTTTCATTGACATGTTTTTTTCCAAAACATCCACACTTCATGTTTACTGGTGTAATTTTAAAACATCATGAGATTCCCCAAAACCCTTTGAATTTATATGAGATATTCTATCTAAGGGGAATATATTTCACAATACCCTATCTATTATAGTTTGGGTTTTCCTATATTCAGTTTTTTTGGACAATGTTTAGAAGTTGATTGAATGAAAATATATGTAAATTAAAGGGATTTAAAACTATTATTGCATTTATAAAAGAATAAATTTTAGTAGGTTTTGAATACCTAAATGCATTATCAAGGATAAGGGAATCCACTTCTATAATAATAATATGGAATTCCTCATGATGAAATATATAGTACATAATTAAACACTCCCATCCAACTAACCAATGAAAAATGGACTGGATGAGGTTTCTAATTGAGAAATGAAAATTATATTGGAGAAAATAGTGTATCTAAACTGTAATTACAAGAGAATAAATTAAAGGCTTTAGTGTGAGACTAACTAATTGCCTACAAAATTCTATATGGTATGTTTTCCTATAAAATTATTTATGGTAAATACTATAACTTTTTTAGTGAGATATAACATAAAACATACTAGGAAATTGAAAATGTGATCCTAACTTATGGCATGGGTGGAGAGTAGTAGAAACTGCAGATGGCAGAGAATGAAGATTTGAAAAGATAATAATATGATAACTCAATATTATAAAGGGTAAAAATAAATGTTCTCAGGGTAAAATGATCTTAAAATTTGTTTTCATGTAAGATACAAAGTAATATTATTTCACTCATGGATAAATATATACCCTAATATTATTGATTATAAATGGATTAGGAACAAAAAAAACTAATCTTTTTATTTTCGGTGTAGTTCAAATTAATGGATATAGTTTAAAGAAATTGTTCTCAGTGAATAGAGAATAATTGAAGTATATTCTATGGACTTTCTTGATCAATTGATGGGGGAGTCCAAACTCCTCCCCACTACCATAATATAGAGAACATACAAATTGTCTCTTTTCCCATATTGGTTCGATACATAATTTGTTAACATATATTTATTAAAACAATTCATGTTGGAATTCAATTGGAGGTATGTGTGAACTAGGTGTGGGGGAGATAGAATAAGTAGTTTTATATGTAAATATCCCTTTACTTGTTTTAAATTTAGTTTTTAAGAATAGGAAAAATCAAAATGAAAAGAAAAATATATTTTTTTTTTGTATTTTTTATATTATTTATGTATATTTTATCTTTATATTTATCAAGTGTAAATAAATAAATGGATAGAAAAAAGAAATTGATATTTAATTTTTTATAGCATAATTAAGTAAATAATCCATTTATAAGGATTATATTAATTTGAATTAATGAATGTGAATGATTTCTGATAAAAAATAACTTTAGATTTATGAAGATTCTATCGTAAGAATAGAATAATGATGTAAAAAATGAATGGAATTTTTTAATGAAATTATTACATGTGGACACTGTAATTTTGAACATAACGTTGAGTAACCCGACCTTTCTCATGTAATATCACCTCAGTGAGCCTCCATTAAGTAAATTTATATAACTAAATTGAATATGGAATAAAATAGGTAATTACGATCCAATAATGAATCTCTGATACAATGAAACTACTTGTGTAAGATTAATATATATTTAAATATTCCTATAATTTTTTTTTCATGGAAATCTGTAGATAAATTCTTAAGAAAAAAAAATAGATATCCCATTTGAAAAAATGAATTCATTCTGATGAGGAGAAAGTTGAATTCAGATATAGAAGACTTCCAATTTCATTTAAAACTTTTATTTAAGATGTATCATTTTCATGTGAAAATATTTTTTTTGTTTAGGAAACTTAGGAATGCAGGAAATTGGATGTTGTAGTTGTAAATTTTTTAATTCCACATAAATTTATGAAAGTCATTTAGGAAAATGGAATTCAAATTTGAATTAAATTTTTTTTTGTGAATGTCTCATAGGTGGTATTACCATTTAGAGGATGAATTATTAGATCTTCCTTGATTTTGGATTCAATATTTTGATGTTATGAAGGATAATTGTCCTCTACAATTCAATAATAAAATTTCCTATGATTACAATATCACATGAGTGAGGGAGTGTTGTGAACAGAAAATTTGGAAATTTTTCCCCATTATTCATTGATAGTAAACCAAATATTATTATAATCACTAGTGAATTTTTGATTTTCTGTGAATTTTTGAAATCAAAAAAATTATATGGATCAAAACACAATTTTTAGTTATTTATTAAAATTTGGAATTTATATTTGAAACAATACATTGATTTTGGAATATTAAATTTAATTGGTTCACTAAATTTGAAAACCCAAAAAATAAATGGATGAATATCCCAAAAAATCATTATAATTGTTCAATTCAATTTCTATAAATAATTGAAAAATTATTATTTTTAATTGATGATTTTTATTGAATTTAATATGTAATTGTGGATGTAATATTATTAATTGAAAACTTAGATTTTTAAATTTACGAACGTGTTTCTAAAAAGATATGTTGAAAAATATTTTATCTTTTTGAAAATATGAATAAAATTGGATAATTGAATAATGAATCAGAGTTTGTCTCTTGAATTTTTTGGAACATATAATCATCAATATGCCAACACTTTTATAATTTTAATGTCAGAAATGTAGGTGGGAAATTTTTTGGTTATATGTGATGCATCCAATCTTTCAACCATTTTATCAACTATCTATCCCATATTTTTTCTCTACTAGTCTATGAAAATCAATGGTACCAACCATCTACCACTAGCACTAGACCCAGAGACCATTTTCCTGCTATTGATGTTCGCTACCAGTTTAAATACATGTAAAAATTGTCTACAATTTAAAGATTAATTTTCATCTACCATGAATAAAAAATATACTTCTGCAAGAATAAAATTTTCCTTCTATTTATAGAAGAAATTGATTTCTAAAATTAAGATAATCTATTACCACTGGCATTTCTACCTCCATCCATTAATTCCTAATTCTGCTCCCAGTACATTTCTTCAAACAATGAGCACCTGATGAGACCATACCCATTAGAATCATCACCTATCTCGAATAAATTTGGAGGATGAAATACCAATTGATGAATCTAGACAAGATAGTTTTTAAGGATGAATAACTATAACTATGTATTAAATTTATGGTCGAAGTTGAATATTGAGGCTACTTGAAAGCCTAATAATAAGCACCACATATACTGAAAATAAAATATCTCGACAATATCATATAATTAATTCAAATCCAATAAAAAAATATATTTTTGTCTAACTTCTCTGCATTTTTTGTAAAAATTAAAAGATTTGTGATACCCCTCTCTATCCTAATTAATAGAGCATGTATAAAAACAAAATATCCACCATATGTTCTCACTAAATGAACTCAATGAATTAAAAAATATGGAATGGTTTGTAATAGAAACAGAAATTGAATGAAATTCACCATTTTTGTTCCTTCTACACATTACCACATCCCTTTAGCTATGAACTGAAATAAAATTTAGAATCTACTACATCAAATTTAATACCGTATAGAAAAAATTCAATCAATCGATGAAATTCAACCAAAATTTTATTTTGATAAATAAAGAAGACCCAACATCCTTGTGGGTGCTAACATGATTAAATTATATGTTGATTAAAACCTTCCAAATCCAATATAAAATGTAAATTTTAATTCAATAAATAATTTTAATTATTTATTGCAATTTATTTCTATATACATATCCAAATTTATGGAATTATATGTCAAAGATTAAGACCAAATATTTTCAAGCCCTCTATGAAAACTTATGATCCATTGGGAATGTAAAATAATCAAAATTTGAATAAAAAATGCCTGATTTTCTATTGGATATGTGAATCACTAAATCATTCCAGCCTGATTCTAGTTGAAGTTATCAATGAAATCGATCATTATATGGAACAATTTCCAAGATATAATAATTTAGGAAAAAATTTCTAATTGATTCATTCAAATCCTCGTTGATGGATATGCATCGATCATCCGGTGATGAAGAGGTCACTGTTCAACAATAAAATCAAGAACATGACCATTGTTAGATAGAAAAGTTGAAAATTCAAATACGAATCATGTATTGAGTTTATAAGTGGGCTAATAAACTCCATGAATTATTCTATAGATATATAAATATACAATAGTTATAAGGGACTCTCTCTGTCACATTTTTTGAGAGGTTGTATCTACATTTACATGTTGAATCTACTATTGAATTCCTTTATTTCTTTTTGTAATAAATATGTTAATATGGAATTACTAGATGAATAGTGGAGACTATCCCAATTATTTATTAATGGTTTCTAGTTTTTAATTATTAATAATCTTATTATTTTATATCTAGATTCAATTCATGTTTGTAGAAATTAGTAGATTTCATATTTCTTTCTTTTTGAATTAATCTTCTTTTCCTCACTAGATTGCAAAAACAAGCCTGTTAGGCCATGTCCATTACTTTTGTTCATGAGAAGTGTGTTTACATATGCGTAATTGAATATTTATGATTACTATAGACAAAGATATTCATGTTTACCATGTACATTTAATCTATTTAGTTAAAATGAATAATATAGGTAATCATAATCAATTGATATTTCACTTGAATAAAGGAAAACTGTAGAGTGTAAATTAGAATAATGATTTAAATAAAATGATATGTTGATGATATGAGGATTGAAAAATAAATTTGATTGTGAATTTGAAAATATTCTATTTTAATTCCATTACAATTTTAAACAACTAAATCCCAAAAAAAACAATCACACCCATAATACTATCCTCTCAATAAACAAACCCGAGTCCCATTTGTACTATATTTTATAGGGGATCAATTTTTTTATGGATTCCCTGTGATATTTGTCCATGATTTATATTCTTCACTACATTAATAAAGATGAGATTCACTTATCAATTGGATGAATATTTTCCAGAAGCATTCATGATCCTTTAGAAATATTTTTTAAACCCACAAGTCCTAATGAAATAATTAGAACAAAATTCACTCATCCTATATGAGTTCACTATAGAGATATAAATCGGTACCCTCCTTAAATGTCACGACCCGTCCCTCGGGGCTCGTGCCATGACTACCCCAAGCCCGTCTTCCATAGGCTAGAGGCTGGCGACTGGTACGAAAGGCATAATTCCCTAAATCTAGGAAGGCATTGCCTTTATAACTATAAACACACACAACATAGCACATAGCTAGATACAAAACACTAACCAAAACAGTATAACAAGAAAGTGATAAAAAGTAAAGGGCCTAGAAATACAAGCCCAACTGTAAAGTACAAGTACAACTGAAAAGGAACAAAATAGGTGAACGATAAAAATCCGCTCCTGGATCATCCACCACAGATTCTACCTAAAAGGTAAGTATATATAGTCTCCTCATCACTCCACGTCTGTTGGTATCCCCTGGGTACTGACTCATCATGAGGTCCACCTCCAAGCACCGTCTAGTCCTAGTACACTCTACCTCGGTCAGCGTTGTCCTTCGTCTGCATCCAACACAACGAGGTGCAGACATAGCCCATGCAGGGGTGAGTATAACGATACTCAGTAGGGACCCTGAGACCCTCAAGGTCTCACAAAATCGAACAAGGATAAAACACAAGGTATGAAATCAAAAATAACCCCACATAGGTATATTCTCATACATATACCAAAGTTTTAAAGTAATCCATCTCAATAATTAAGAAAACACAATGTTAATGACTCAGATCACACATGTATACAATATATGTAGAGATATAAATAAGATCAAATGTATCCATTGAATCATCTATTCTGTCAAGCCTACATAAGATCCAGGAACAGAAATCAGAACTGTCGAACCCACACAGGATCCAAGAACAGTAAACAGAGATTTTGAACCCACACAGGATCCAAGAATAGTCGTTGAAGCTATCTAACACACATAGGATCAAGGAACAGTCATCAGTGATGTCGAACCCACACAGGATCGAGGAACGGTCATCAGTGCTATCGAACCCACACAGGATCCAGGAACAGTCGTTAATGCAAATTCAGACACACGGTTCCGCATGAAGCATGTTATATTTTAGGAGGTTCCACTCCTCAATCCAAGTGTCAATACATAAACTACCATGAAGTCCCAAGTTGACGTATCCAAATGATCTATCTTTCCATAAGAAACCCAATGTGACAGACAGTGTGTCAATCGGACGCTCGGTCTGAGAGTTATCGACATTTCCTTTCCGAGGGCCCGGTTTGATTTACGTTCGATCCAACCCATCCATACACAAATAGTGACCAAATATCCATTGGGGTATACTAAAAGAACCGTCTTTCTCCAAAGTTTCCATCTCCACATGCAGTTCTACAATTAGACACTCGTATCTCTGGTTATGGGAAAAAGAGTGGAAATAGGTCAAATGGGTCCGGGTCCGGTCCGGCCTAGTCAAACCGACCCAGTCCGGGACTCTGACCCAGTCCGTGGGTTCGACCAAGCCCTCGGGGGTGGCCCGGCCGGCGGGGGCAGCCGGGCCCGCACTAGGTCTAGCCCGGCGGCCCGGTGGCCCATTGGGTCCTCCCTAGCCGTGTCCAGGGGGAGGCCACGTCCCCTGGATCCCAAACGGCTTAGACATTCTTGTGAGAGTCAAATCGGTGCCACATGTCATTAATCCACATCACACGAGACCCATGCGGTGTGTCCCCACTATTTTCGGCTGGCCGAGAGGCCAACTGCCTCCAGTGCGGCGCGGTTCCGCCGCGCCTCCTCCGGTGACCCGGTGGCTCGGGCTGCCGGTCTTCCTCACGGTCAGCCTAGCGTCGGCCGATGTTGCACTGCCGCGGCCAGGGGCCGTGGCCCCCCTTCACTCTACCATACAGCACAGCTGTGCCGTGCCTTCCTCGAAAACCTGGCAGCTCGATCCGCCAGTCTCTTTCACGGCTGGGATTGTGCCGGCCACCGCTGCACCGCGGTGGCCCGTCATCCGCGGGCTACTCCGGCGGTGTGGTTGCGCCGCCGCCGCCACACGGTGATTCTCGTTAGTTCCATCTGCCGACGATCTTATAGCGGGTCACTGGATGAGTTCCAGTGGCCTGATTCTTGTTTTGGAAGAAGTTGTTCTCTCCTCGGGATGTCGCATTCGATCTGCAATCATTGTTGATGAGAGTTGGTCATCCAGGTCTCATGTCGCGTTTAACGTCAAATTCCACAAATAAGGCAGGGGTTCAGGCCATGTTTGTTCTTCCCACACCCTCCGTGTTATGGTGATATCATGCAACTTCAATTTATAATCCTCGATGGAAAACGAATAAAGAGAAGAAAAAACAAAGCTCGAGCCCCTAAAATTGTTCGTTGATCGTTGACGAGGTCACAGAAAAGAGAATGTCGATTCATTATAGACGAACGTGTCCTATGTTGTGGAGGTTTCGAGTAAGGATGTCGAAGTCCGGATCGGGGTCGACGTTCTTCGTTGGTTGGAGCATTCTTCATCGGTGGAACACGTTCTTTGCTGGGACCCTTCTCCCAAGTTCTAACCTCTCCCACATTCCACCCAAGGACAAATTCCAACACAAATAATAGATTATTCTTTCCTATTATTTAATCGTTGGCACATAATTCAAAAAGATTAAAGTTAATTATTTTTTTTCTCAATTAATTAATTGAGAGGATTTGGCACCATAAATTGGGGATCTCAAGAGGTTTCTCCCCACTTAATGGGGAGTTCAAGTGGTTTTAAACTCGGGTGGTCCCCACCAAAGTAAACATGAAGAGGAGGTTAGGCTTGGGTTCCCCCCTCCAGAAAAATTCAAGGGAGACTAAGATGTGGCGGTTCCCACCTCTATCCTCCACATGGAGTTTTTAACCAACTAATAAAAATAAAGTTTACACAACCTTATTTTTATTTAATTCACTCACAAAAAACCCAAAAACTAACTTTTATTTCTGACCATCTTCTATCGAGGTGAAAGTCTTCTTAAGTGAATAATGGCACTAGGAGTTCAACGATGACCATGTATTTCAATTCCGAGCACCAATTTAAAAGTTATAAAAACTCGCTCGTACATTTACTGAACATACCCGAATAAAACATTCGAAATTGATTCCAGTCACACCGGGAATCGAAATCATGCAACGTCAGTTTTTACAGACTCGTAAAATTACCAAGTATTTATGAAAGAAATATTCTACAGAATTTCCAGGTCTTTATATTCTCCCCACCTCAGGGATTTATGTCCCCGTAAGCTACAAATCGAACTATGGGAACATGTGGTGGTATTGAGCATGCATCTGAGCCTCCCGCTCCCATGTGATCTCTTGGAGGTTCTCGTGCAGCCAAAAAATGAACACCAGAGGTATCAACCATCCATGAAGGACCTTCTCCTATTGATCCTCAATATCTACTGGAACCTCCGTAAAATTCACCCCATCATCGACGTCCAACTCCCCATGGTCAATGTTGTGAGAAGGGTCGTGCACGTATCTCCTCAGCTAGGATACGTAGAAGACATAGTGCACCAAGTGGTGGAAGAGCTAAGCGGTATGCCACCCCGCTACCTCTACTGAGGACCAGAAAAGGTCCGATGAAAAGAGGAGATATCTTGCCTCCTCGACCAAATCTCCGTAAAACTCGTCTGGGTGAGACCCATAGAAAGACGTGGTCACCATCCTCGAACTTTAGAGGTCTCTGTCTCCTATCAGCATACGACTTCTGTCTGCTCTGTGCAGTCTTCATCCACTCTTGGATGATCTACGCCTCTTTTGTGGTAGCTCGCACCATCTCTGGTCCGACTAGTGCTGAATCCTCAGGGTCAGTCCAGCACTACGGTGATCTGCAAGGATGTCCATATAATGCCTCAAAAGTTTCCATCCATATGGTGGAGTGATAGCTGTTGTTGTATGTAGACTACACCAAAGGAATGTGATCCTCCCAGCTGTGACCGAAGTTGGGGAAACAAGCACGCATCATGTCCTCGAGGGTTTGAATGGTTCTCTTAGTCTAGCCATCCGTCTAAGGATGGAAGGTGGTGCTCTGACTAAGCTGCATCCCGAAAGCCTCATACAAACCCTTTAATATCCTAGAAGTAAACCATGCGTCATGATCAGAGACAATCGTCGAGGGTACTCCATGTATCCGCACAATCTCCTGTACATAGAGGCATCCCAATCTCTCTACAGAACCCTGCTCTTTGATCGGTAGGAAGTGGGCTGACTTTGTGAGTTAGTCAGCGATCACCCATATCGAGTCGTGATGCCTGGATGTATATGGAATTCCTATCACTAAGTCCATGGATATACCATCCCACTTCCACTCTAAGACCTCTAAAGTACGAACCTAGCCTGCTGGTACCTGATTCTCTGCCTTCACTTGCTGATAAGATAGGCACCATGAGACAAACTCTTCAACTGTCTTCTTCATCCCAGGCCAACAGTGTTGTCGTCTGAGGTCCTGGTACATCATCACCACATCTAGATGTACTGCTTGAGGGGAAGTGTGGAACTCCCTCAACACTTCCTCCTGAAGTTCGACTGGTGCCTACCTTGTGGATATCTAATAACATCACGTCTCTTAGTCAGCGTTTCCATGTCGCGCCTCCCTAACTCGCTAAAGAAGTGGATGAGTGACTGTATGAGACAGAAGGAAAGATTCTCTATCTCGGTCCACAAAGGATATTTGTAATGAATCCAACTACTTTGTTGCCTCTCCTAATAGCTATATACCAGATCTCCTGCCGAGTTCATGTGCAACAACGTTCCCCTTCCTAGGAGTATAGACTATCTCAAAGTCATAGTCCTGGAGGAACTCAATCCAACATCGATGTTTCAGGTTTGAGTCCTTCCACGAGAAGATATACATGAACCTCTTGTGGTCAGAGAAGACTTTGAAATGCTCACCCATCAGATAGTGTACCCACAACGTCAAGGGGACGACCACTACTGCTAGCTCCAAGTCATGGGTAGCATAGTTCTGCTCATGATGTATTTGATATCGAGAACCATATTTGATCACTGCTTGTTACTGAATCAGGACACACCCGAGTCTGGTCACTGATGTGTTTCCATAGATTACGTACCCTACACCTTCCTCTGAATGCCACAAGATACATGCACTATTCATCCTCTGCCTCAGCTTCTGCAAGCTCTACGGGAATCTATCTGACCACACAAAGGGTTTCCCTTTCTTCATCAAGGCTGATTGCAGTTTTGAAACTATGGAGAAGTCTGGAACGAACCTCTGATAGTAACCATCCAAACCCAGGAAACATCGTACCTCCATCACACTCCAGGGTGGATCCCAATAAAGCATCGCCTCAATATTTGCTGAATCCACTGCAACTCCAGCCTCCGAGATGACGTGTCCGAAAAAGTGAACCTCTCAGATCCAAAACTGGCACTTTGAGAGCTTACCATAAAGCTGGTTCTCTCCAAGTGTGCCCAGTACTACAAACAAATTCTAGGAATGATACTCCTCAGTAGTCAAGTAGATCAAAATGTCTTCGCTGAATAATACAACAAAGTGATCGTGGTAAAGATGGAAAAGCTTGTTCATGAGTCCCATGAACACTTTTAGGGTGTTAGTTACACCAAAAGTCATAACCAAGAACTCTTAGTGGCCGTATCGACATCTGAAGGCCTCCTTCTTCACATCCTCATCTTGAACTTTGAGTTGGTGACAGCCTGATATGAGGTCTATCTTTGAGAACCACCGTGATCCCTTCAGTTGATCAAAGAGATCTTCAATCCTCGATAGTGGGTACTTGTTCTTCATAGTCACCTGGTTCAAGCGATGGTAGTCGATAAACCACACCAACCTCCCATCCACCTTCTTGGCAAACAGAATCACAACTGCCAAGGGAGAAACATTGGGCCGGATGAATCCCTTCCCCTGCAAGTCCTCCAGTTGTACCTGCAGCTCGCGAAGCTCAGTGGGAGCCATATGATATACTGGTGTTGATATCAGTGGCATCTCGGGGTACAGGTGAATGTAAAATTCCACCTCTTTGCGAGGAGGTAGACCTGGGACATCATTAGGGAAAACATCCGCGTACTGTTCCACCACTGTAGGATAGCTCGGCTCTCCACATCAACTGCTCCATGGGTAAGGCAGGATAACTGATGATCGATGGGCTGTACCCTCCTCCGAGAAACTCTATCCTGCACTGTAAAGGCTACCTTCTCACCGGTGAAGGTGAACCTGGTCCCATCCATGTGGACACACCACACTTTGCGCCTAATACAGTCTATCTAAGCATGGAGTGTAGATAACTAGTCCATACCCATGATGAAGTCATAAGGCTTTGACGCTTCTACTAAGAGATCCCAGCCGAAGCTATAGCCTCCTAGAGTAAGCTCACACTGCCGACACTAGTGCGTAATCATCAAATCTTCTCCCATAAGAGTCTCTAGACATAAGGATCGAGACAAAAGATCCGTCAGAATCTCCGAGCTCCGAATGAGGTAAGTGGAAATGAAAGAGTGACTGGCACCTATGTCTATAAGAACTTCAGTTAAGGTGGAGTAGACATTGATCGTACCTCAAATAATCTCCGGATCTCCCTGATCGTATGCCCCAACTGCCTGGAGCTGAGATCTCCCCTGTCCACCTACTCCCTGTGGTCGGGGTTGACTTCCTAGTGGTGGTGGTGGTAACACATCATAACATCGTCCACCGCCAGTTGCATGACAAGATCCTCTGCCACTTCCGCATGCACCATGTGGATCACCTCGATTGATCCTCTTCCTCTACCTGGGAGGTCTCTCAACTGTCTGTTGATCATCTGAATGGTGGGTTATACATTCATGAGCAATGTGACCCTACCCACCGTATGTGAAACCATTCCTGTTCCTAGAATGAATATCTCTGTCTCATGTGCCTCGCACAACCGAAACCATGTCCTGAGGTTGTCCACTGAATGGTCTGGTCCGCTTGGACCTCTTTGACATCTTTCTGCTGCCTACTGCAGAGGACTCTGCTACGTGACGCCCAGTGGTGGGTCTCGCTGCTGGTGACTGCTCATCAAGGAAAATATCGACTAATAGGGCTCACTCCAAAACCCATGCCTGTGTTGGGATGCTGAGGGAGATCATTGAAGCCCATATCTCTCACATGATCCCATGCTCGAAGGTTCAGGACCTGAAGAATGAGTCCCTTACCATATATGTGGAGTAGCGCGAGAGGTCGGTGAACCTCGCTGAGTACTGTGCCACCATCATGTTACCCTGCTGTAGATGAATTAGCTCCTATATCTTCACCACACGTAGGGAGGATGGGACAAACTCCGCCCAAAATAGGCTCTCGAAGTATTCCCAGTGAAGTGTCTATTCATCATGCACTTGGAGAATCAGGATTTACCATCTACCTGCTGCTACCTGAAGAAGGCTTGTGGCAAGGATCAACAAATGGAATGCCGGTGTCCCTACCAGTATGAAGACTCCCACCATAGCCCCTATCCAATCCTCAGCTGGCCGTGAGTCCGTATCTCCAATGTTTCTGGAAGTCCTCTGGCGTTGAAACTCGTGTAATGTGCTCAGGCAGCATGCACTCTCTACTGCTGGGGCTGGTGGCATCAGTGGCTGAATGGGTAGAGGTACCGCTGGTGAATCCAATGTGATAGGGCCCTGCATTGTGGCCTCATTGCTCAGTGTGCTGCCGTCTCATACAAAACCTAGAACCCTGGATGGATGTATGTGTGGAGGCATCCTATAAAGAAACAGGTGGGCTACAGTCAATAAGTTATACCTGGTGATATGACTCAAAAGAGATCACAATGAAACCCATCAAAACACACACACAATCAGTGTTTTCATTCCCTGAGTCAGAAATCAGATGTCAGGGTCCTGGTGTATAGATACGTCGGCCGCCGCACCAACACTGGACTCCCTGAACTGAAAAACACACTCAATTCCCTTAACACTATTTCTTTATAGAAAATATCAGAGTCCTATGTTCTGCAGTAGAACTGAATCCTCTGATACTAATTTGTCATGAACCATCCCCCGGGGCCTGTTCTGTGACAACCTCAAGACCTCCGCCCATAATCCATGGGTTGGAAACTAGTACCAAAGAAGTAATTCCATATATATAGGATGGAATTTCCTTTATAACTATAAACACACACAACAGAGAACACAACAAGATACAAAAAAATATGCAAAACTTTATAACAAGAGAGTGCTGAAAAATAAAGGGGCTGGAAATACAAGCCCAAATGTAAATTACAAGTACAACATGAAAAGGAACAAAATAGCTGAAAGATAAAAAGCATCTCCTGGATCATCCACCATGGATCCTACCTGAAGGGTAGGTACAGATAGCCTCCTCAGCACTCCACATTCGTCAGTCTTCTCTGGGTACCAACCCGTTGTGAGGTCCACCTCCGAGCACCATCCAATCCTAGTCCACTCAGCCTCGGTCAGCGTTGTCCATCGTCTTCATCCCACACAATGAAGGGCAGACATATCTCATGTAGGGGTGAGTATAACGATATTCAGTAGGGACCCCAAGACCCTCAAGGTATCACAAAATCTAACCAGTATAAACCAAAAGGTATGAAATCAACAAATATCCCCACTTAGGTATATGCCCATACATATACCTATGTTATCAAATAATGCATCTCAATCATGAGGAAAAAAAATGTTACTGACTCAGCTCACACAGGTATACAACTTATTTAGAGAGATAGAGATGATCAGATAGAGACACTGAATAATCTATTATGTCGAACCCACAAAGGATCTCAGAACAGAAATCAGAATTGTCAAACCCACACAAGATCTAAGAACAGTAAACTGAGCTATCGAACCCACACAGAATCCAGGAACAGTCTTCGAAGCTATCGAGCCCACACAGGATCCCAGAACAGTCGTCAGTGTTGTCGAACTGACACATGATTCAGGAACAGTCGTCAGTGCTGTTGAACCCACATAGGATCCAGGAACATCTGTCAGTGAACAGTGAGCCAAAGGGTACTGCACGAGTCATGCTTGATTCTGAGAGGGTCCGCTTTACAAGCCAATTGGTGATACATCAGCTGAATGAAGTCCCAGGTTGATGCATCCAAATGATCCATCTTGCCATCAGAAACTCAATGTGATAGATGGTGCGTCAATCGGACGTCTGGTATGAGAGTTATTTGCATTTCCTTTCTGAGGGCCCGGTTGGATTTACATTCGATCCAACCGGGATGTACCCCAACTGTTTCCAAACCTTGAGTGGGGTATACCAAAAGAACCATCTTCTTCCAAGATTTCTATCTCCATAAAAGATTCATAAATAGGACACCCATAGATTGGGTTATGGGAAAATGAGTGGAAATTGGTATAATGGGTTCGGGTCCGGTCAAGCCAAGTCGGACAGACCCGAGTCCGGACAGAGGTCTAACCTGGTCCGCGGGTCCGACTAGGTCCGCGGGTCCGACCCGGTTCACTGGGTCAACCCAACACGCTATGTGCTGGGTCCGGCCAGTGCTGGGTCCGGCCAGCGCTGGGTCCGGCCCGACGACCCGTGGGGTCCTCCCTAGCCGCATCCAGGGTGGAGGCCATGCCCCCTGGATCCCGAACGACCTAGTCGTTCAGGTGGGAGTTAAACTGGAACAACGTAGCGCCTCTCCGTGTCACGTGGGACCCATGAGGTGGGGTCCCACTATTCTTGGCTGCCCGAGTGGCCAACTGCCTCCTGCGCGGTGCGGTTGCGTCACGCCTCATCTAGAAGCTCGAGCCGTCGACCACCATTACACCACCACGGCTAGAGGGTCGTCCCCCCCCCCCCCTTCGCTCCATCGCGCGACGCATTTGCGTCGCGCCTTCCTTGGAAACCCGGCAGCTCGAGCCACCGGTCTCCTTTGCGGTTGGTCTTGCACCGGCTGCCGCTACGCCACCACAGCCCGTCGGCCATGGGCTATTCCTCCGGAAGCATGGTTGCGCCACCCCTGCCACGTAGTGTTGCTCATCTATTCCATCCACCGATGATATTTCCCTGGGTCATCGGATGAAATTGGGTGGGCCGATTCTCGTTTCAGAAGAAGTCACACTCTCCTCGGGACCTCGCTTTCGATCCGAAATCATTGTTGACAAGAGTTTCTCATCTTGGTCTCATTCCACATTTAACGTCAAATTCCACAAAGAATGTGGTGGGTTCAGGTTGGGTTTTTTCAGCCCGCACCATCTGTGTTAGGGTGATATCATGCGGCTTCGATTTATAATCCTCAACGGAAAATGAAGAATGAGATGAAAAAACAAAGTTCGAACCCTGACCTTTGTTCATTGATCATTTAGGAAGTTGCAGAAAAGTAGACGTCAATTCATTGTAGATGAACATGTCCTACGTCGAGGAGGTTCCAAGGAAGGAAGTCAAAGTCGGGATCGAGTTTGATGTTTTTCGTCTGTTGAAACGTTCTTCATTAGTGGAACACGTTATTCTCTGGGAGCCTTCTCCCAAGTTTTCCCCTGTCCCAAGTTCCACCCAAGGACAAATGCCAACAAAAAAAACAGATTATTCTTACCTATTATTTATTCGTTGTCACATAATTCAAAAAGTTTCAAATTAATTAGTTGATGTGCTCAATTATTTAATTGAGAGGATTTGGCACCATAAAGTGGGGATCTCAAGAGGTTTCTTCCCACTTAATGGGAATTTCAAGAGGTTTTAACCTCGTGTGGTCCCCACCACATTAATCATGAAGAGGAGGTTAGGTTCGGGTGGGCCCCACCTCCATAACCTCTCATGGGAGGTTAAGGTGTGGCGGTCCCCAGCTACAAACTCTACATGGAGGTTTTAACTAACTAATAAAAATAAAGTTTACACAAACTTATTTTTATTTAATTCACTCACCAAAAACCCAAAAATTAACTTTTATTTCTGACCATCTATAGTCGAGATGTAAGTCTTATTAAGCGAATACTGGTGTTGCGAGTTAAACGGGCCCCTCAGATTTCAATTCCGAGCACCTGATCAAAAGTTATAAAAACTCATTTGTATGTTTACTGAACGCACCCAAAAAAACTTCAGAAAATGATTTCAGGAACACCGGGCCTCAGAATAATGTGCCGCCAGTTTTCGCAGACTTGTAAAATTTCCAAGTATATAAGAAAAAAAATTTCACGATATTTATGGGTCTTTACATTAAGTGGGGAGAAACCTCATGAGCTCCCCACTTTACGGTGCCAAATCCTCTCATTTAATTAATTGATCACATCAATTGATTAATTTGATCTTTTTTGAATTATGTTCCAATGATTAAATAATAGGTAATAATAATCTATTTTTTTGGTTGGAATTTCTCCTTGGGTGGAACTTGGGAGAGGGGAGAACTTGGGAGAAGGCTCCCAGGAAAGAACGTGTTCCAACGATGAAGAAAGATCCAACCAAAAAAGAACGTCGACCTCGATCCAGACTTTAAATTCCTTCCTCGGAACCTCCTCGACGTAGGACGCGTTCATCTATAATGAATTGATGTCCACTTTTCCGCGACTTCATCAATGATCAATGAACAAAGGTAGGGGTTTGACCATTGTTTTTGCTTATCGTTCTTCATTTTCCATCGAGTATTATAAATCCAAGCCGCATGATATCACCCTAACGTAGAGGGTGCGGGCCAAACAAACACGACCCAAACACTCCACCTTTTTTTGTGGAATTTGAAATTAAACATGGCATGAGACCAGGATGATCAAATCTCGTCAAAAATGATTGAGGATCGAAGGCGACGTCACGAGGATAGTGAGACTTCTTCCGGAATGAGAATCGGGCCACCAGAACTCATCTGGTGACCCACCGAAAGATCGACATCAGATGGAACTGACGAGAATCACAGCATGGCGGCAGTGGCGCAACTGCGCCGTCGGAGGTGGAGCTGCGGCCGACGGGCCGTGGCGGTGTAGCGGTGGCCGGTGCAAGCCCGACCATGAAGGAGACAGACGGCTCAAGCCACCGTGTTTCCGAGGAAGGCGGCGCAACTGTTCATGCCGTGGAGCGAAGGGGGGCCGCGACCCCTGGCCGCGGCGGTGCGACGATGGCCGAAGCTAGGCTAACCGCGAGGAAGACCTGTGGCTCGAGCCCCTAGGTTTCCATAGGAGGCGCAATGCAACCACACCGTGTGGGAGGAAACTAGCTTCTCAGCCAGTCAGGAACAGTAGGACCCCAAGGAATGGGTCTCGCGTGATGTGGACCAGCACCACGTGGTGCCAGTTTGACTTCCACTCGAACGACTATGCTATTTGGGATCCAGGGGGAATGACCCCCCCCCATGGACGCGGCTAGGGAGGACCCCATATGTCTCCGAGATGCTGGGCCACCAGGCCGGACCCAGCGTGCACCGGACCCAGCCTGAGCTGGGCCGCCCCCACGGGCTGGGCCACACCCGCGGGCCGGGTCAGACTCGTGGACCGGGTCGGACCCGCGGACTGGGTCAGACCCCAGTCCGAACCCGAACCCGTTTGAGCTTTTTCCACTCTTTTGTCTGTAACCTGATCTATTGTTATTCTATTGAAGAACTATCTACAATGACAGAAACCATGGAGAAAGATGGTTCTTTTGGTATACCCCAATCAATTTTTATACACAGTTGTGGTATGATAGGGTTGGATCAAACGTAAATCCAATCAGGCCCTCTGAATAGAAATGGAAATAACTCTCAGACTGGGCGTCTGATTGACGAACTGTTAGTCGCGTTGAGTTTCTTATGGCGAGATGGATCTTTTGGATACATCAACTTGGGAAATTGATGCAATTGATGTATCGAAACAAAGCCTGAGGAGCGGACCCTCCTGGAATCAAGCATGCTTCATGCAGAACCCTATGGCTGGCTGTGCACTGATGACTATTCCTGGATCCTGTGTGGGTTCGATAGCACTGAAGAATGTTCCTAGATCCTGTGTGGGTTCGAAAGCACTGACAACTGTTCCAGGATCCTCTGTGGGTTTGAATGCTTCGAAGATTGTTCCTGGATCTTATGTGGGTTCGACAGTTCTGAATACTATTCTTGGATCCTATGTGGGATCGACAAAATAGATGATTCAGTTGCTATATCTAATAATCTCTATCTCTCTACATATTTTGTATACCTATGTGAGACGAGTCAGTAACTTTTTGTTTTCCTCATGATTGAGATAAATTACTTGATAACATAGATATATGTACGGGCATATACCTAAGTGTGGTTATCTGTTGATTTCATACCTTGTGGTTTATCCTTGTTGGATTTTGTGATACCTTGAGGGTCTCAGGGTCCCTACTGAGTATCATTATACTCACCCCGGCACGGGCTATGCCCGCCCCTCATTGTGTTGGATGCTGACGATGGATAGCGCTGACCGAGGCTGAGTGTACTATGACTAGACATTTCCCGAAGGTGTAACTCACGACGAGTCGATACCCAGAGGAGACTGACAGATGTGGATTGCTGAGGATGCTATATTTATCTACCCTTCAGGTAGGATCCGTGGTGGACAATCCAGGACTAACTTTTCATCTTTTAGCTGTTTTGTTCCTTTTCAGTTGTACTTGTACTTTACAGTTGGGCTTGTATTTCTGGCCCCTTTACCTTTTAGAACTCTCTTGTTATGCATTTTTTCATAGTGTTTTGTATCCATATGTGTGATCTATTATGTGTGTTTACAGTTATAAAGTAAATTCCTTCCCTGATATTCCAATAGTGAGAAGAACATCCTTACACTAATTTTTGTTTTATAATAGTTGAGTCAGTACTTAAGACATATTAAATTTCATTTTATCTCCCATAATGTTCTTCATAAATACATCCCATACAACTATGTAATAACTATTTACCTATCCTTATTGAAAGTTATCATGTACGATAAATTAAATAACTTGTATTTTTGAAGTTAATATAAGGGTAGGAGCAAAATTATTTTCCTACAACACATGATCTTAAGAGAAACCTCCGATGAACATGAGGTATTCAAATAAGGGTTTGTCTATAAAGGTTAAAATCCCCAAACATAGGATATATATTTTGATAGGGACACACTATGATATATTGATAATGGAATGAAATGATAGATATCTTACTAGGATAGTTTAGGGAATGTGTTTTTCTCCTAAGCTATAGAAATTTTGTCATACTCAATCATGAAATCCAAAGGATGTGACAAAATGAGGAGGAATAAAAATCCCTCATCACAAGTATAAAATGTTACCCATAGTCATATATTTTACATCTATATTTTAGGGGTGATTTAGATATTGTGATTATATATATTAATGGTGAATATGCTACCAATAAGGAAGAGTTTACACCTCTCAATATATATGTAGGGGTATTGATGGAGGAATACCATTTTGAATAGAGGAAGAATCACAAAACTCATAAAAATGATTATGTTGATGTACTGGATGGTGTATCAACAATTATTGGTTATTCAGACTAGGATAAGATAGTCCTCCACATCACACCCCTATGGGTATCCTCCATGGACATCATGCAAAACTTGGATGAGATTATTCATATTAGTGTTTCCATGGATTTTGATTGGAAGATATATATTATTTTGAGGACGAGATCCACAATTTACTACCTTTTAGATGAGACTATCTTGTCAATTGAGTAATAACATAAAATATTTAATATCGAAAAAACATCATCATTCCCAATGGGATGAATGAACATACTATACCATATAAAATATGATTCTATGGAGTCTTCAATAGATGAATCACTAATGTGGATACCATCACCATAATGTAAGAAGTCCATATTGGCTTGTGTGGTTCCCATCAGTTTGGAACTAGGGTCCCCCCAAAAAATAGGACTCTATATTATTTTCACGGAAACTGATAAAAGACTGTGTGGAATTCACCAAAAAGTTTCATGCCTACCAAAAACATTCAATCATCATCCATAAAGACCAAGAACTATTTCACACCACATAAAATTACTGTCTATTTTATATTCTGGGAATAATTGTTAAGGTACCACATACCATTTTGATGGATAGTGAAACCAACTTCTATTATTCCTAGTTCAAAAGGATGTAATATTAGTATATCATTGAGTCAGACCATCCATATCAATATCACACAATTATAAATGGGTTGATATTGTTTTAAAACACTACCTTATCAAATATTCTGTATAAAATAGTGGATAATGACAAAAAATATTGCTTAATAAAACACATTCTTGTATTGTGGCCCTACCATACCACAACCAACATAGTTACCCACACAACCCTGTATTCTATTTTATATGGAATATAAATAGAAGTTTCTATAAATTTATATTAACCATCACTTTGAATTGATTTTTTTCCTACTATTATAGGATGAACAATAACAGTAGTTAGATGATTATTTACAAAGACTTTATGATAAGAGGATTAATATATTGAAAAAACATGATGCCCTTTAGAATTGGATCATGTGAGCCTTCAATAAGAAGTTATTCCTCATTTCACTTATCAAAGTAGAGATAGTATTTGTTACCAAACCCCGATTATACTAGGGAATAAGATACAAATCTAAAACCCATGTGAGAAGGACCTTACATCATACACATGTTCAGTTCCAATATAGGGTACTGTTTTGACATAATATATTAGGAAAACATCAAAACTCTCTCTAATGCAGTTATTCAAAGAAAATAAATTGCATAATTATTATGTGAGTATCCATGTCGTGATAGAAATAGTTTAAATTTTTTTGAATATATGACTTTGTGATAATAAATTAAACTGAATATCACCCACGTTCTTCTTATATAACGGTAAACTACATTGTCACCATCCCAAATGCATGATGTTAAACTATGTGGTATAAGTCTACCCCACATGAAATTAAATCACATGGATGGTCTAATTACTTTTTTCCACCTTACCTATACATAAGATATAGATCAATGCATATATCTTTGGGACATAATCTTCATGTACCATAGATCATTAATTCCCTTATTCCATGCATATGATATAGAACTATGATCAAAATAATATTTACCAAAAAAAATTATGATTGATTCCAATATCTATAAGATATATCATTACATCCATATACTCCATAATGGGACTATCCTCTATTCTCTTAATAAAAATATGAACATGGCCTCTCCTGCATAAGAACCAGATCTATACATGAAGATGAGATCACTCTTTCATGAACCTATAACTGAATTAAGATACGCATTAACCTATATATGAGTTAATATTTGTAGTTGGATGCTTTCCATGAAATATATGTGCCTTGATTTCTATGAATACAAGATAATTAAATTCACCCAGATCGCATATTTTGGGCTCAACTAGGATGTCAAAAAATACCTTCCCCATAAACTATAGTCTGATCTCTACGGGGGAATCTACATATAATCATTACATTTGGATTGAAAACTAACCCTTCAAGATTAGTTATGACAACTACATATTTTCTTCTGGGTAAATACATAGGTCATCAATATAATAACCTTCTTTGGTTCTTTCTTTGCCTCAAATGTTTTCACCCCAATTTGGCTACAATATTATAAATGTTCCCCTTAAAGTTTTATCCTCTCCCAATAAGAGAGATAATCACCGTCATAAAATAGTTTATAGTTTGAGATCATTCACATATATGGTAGTGTATTTCTTCTCTTTTAAGGAGAAAAATCCCACTGTCTACAACATATTAGTCAGTTATTCATAGGGTACCCTCTTTTTTGACTAATGTATGGATTTATTATTGTCTATATAGGATATGTAGTGATGTATAAACACTCCATCATGGCCCAAATAAAAATTCAAAAATAATAATACTATTTTTAACACTTAATATAAAAAAGATATATGTAGTGGTGGGGGTTCCACGTAATTTATATAAATACATATTTCGTCATCATTTAAATAAGATATAAAAATTACCCCTTTAACCTTGATGTGTTGGCCTCCATCACCACACTAAATTAACATTCAGTAAGGGGAAACCACTTTACATTTCCCCTATATATGACCTAAATCATTCTAGGGAACATTTCAACTTTGAATTATGCATGGATTGATCACACAAGTACAATATATGTTGTTATTCATACATATCCTATGATGGAAATTTCCAAAAATTTCCAAAAAAATACCCCATCCTACATTAGTGTTGAACATTCATTTTGATACATTACTCACCAGATGGAGCTTCACTAATACATGGATCAATAAATTTTTCCTATATGTGTGTAAGATCTGTATAGTGGAGGGATAAAAAATATTGTATAAGTCTGTATAAAATGATCCAGTCACCATATGTATGTTTGACTTGTGTAGGGAGATATACAAATAACTAAGCATTGCTTGATTCCTATTATCAAAAGATTCTTACTGACCCAATGATTCTCTATTATAGTCCAAACCAAAAAGTTAAACTAATATACCCTATTTGTCATATATACAATCTAGAATAGTATAGAGGACCACCAATATAATAACTATATATGGTTTAATTTTTTTACCCATAGGATACGTAGTGATGCTCAAATATCTTAACATGATTCTACACACAATTTCTACAAAGTAACCAATCATAATATGATATAGATATACACATGTGATTTTCACTAACATATATCTATTCTATGATTCATATCGTTGTATAATACATAGTGAAACCCAAATATATATTTTCTAAAGAATTTAAAATACCATCAACTCATATTGGTACCCGAACAAATGAACTATCTTTCATGGTGGGTCTCATTTGTTCAAAAAATTATGGTGTGTTCCCTATATATTATAATAAAATAAAATCCATGAAAAACATGACACCAAAAAGTGGTATTATTTTTTGTACGATCAATATATTCACATGATCCTTCAATGTTGGTTCTCTCAATTTTATACCCACACTATTGTTAAATAACACTTATGTTTACTATAACTCCTTACAATTCTACTATAATCGACACAATTTAATTCATTATTTTCCCACCTATACCTTCTCAAACAATGAATAACTCATTTAATCTTATAGGTCTTTGATAATCACTCCATCATGCAAAACATCGAGCATCATGGATTAGGATTGAAGGTGTAAGGAGTGGCCCACCGTCTAAGACCTTTATCTTCTTATGAATTTTCCAAAACAAAAAAGCAATTTTATTGTGTATGATTCTAATTTCAATAAGTGTCCCTATCATATAACTATTTATATATAACATTATTAATGGATAAAATTTCCCTGGAACCCCTCCTTAAAATTATTTATTTAAACTAAATAGAAAATGTTCCTCATCTCATGACCCTAAATTATGTTATACTTGAGTCATTGTCACATGATATTAAACCGAATGAAATTTGTATCATTATTACATGATGTTATATTAAAAATTACATCATCTAATATCAATTTATATCGAAATAATAATATAGACCAACTATTGCTAACAATGGTTCAAGATTCTACTATCTTTATTTCTAGTCACATCAATCAATAAAAGATAAGTCATATATTGAGTGTGTTGGATTAAGTAAAATATTCCAATACCCTTGGAGTGTTGAATATCTATATACAAGGTACCCACTTCTTTATAATTATTTTATTCTTTTTTGTAATACAAATAATCCTCTAAACTATCAACCAGTGGAATATTCATCTTACAAAAGAGGTCCCCTGATCCCAATTTTTCTTGAAAGAATTACAGTATTACCCGTTATCCTAAAGTGATTATTGGCCCTTCCTTATGTATGTTTATGAAAATAGTACTCATGGTATGAGAACCAAGATCCATTATTTGTACCATCATAAACTATCCATAGAAAATTTAATAGAGTGTTATCAATTTCAAGAGTCCCAATAAGGTTATTACGTAACATATCTCTTATATAACTATTCCATGCATCAATAACATAAAAAAATTCACTTCAATGAAGCATGTAGAACTATAAAATATATTACAAAACAGATCAAATCATATGACTCTAAACTACATGTGGAAGAGGAATAAAATTTTATAGACTAATAACATGAATGAGGAAGTATGGTAAAAAGTTAAGTCTCAACTCCCTAAGCCCCATAACATCAAATCTTTGTAAAAAGTTATAACAAATGATATAAAAGAGGTGTGAAGTGGTAGGTCCCATCTCATGACCATAGAAAAATATGAATTGATTTCACTAGACCCTTCAGTCATGGAAAAGACAGAGTTCTGATTTATCAAATCCCTTATCCTTGATAACATTTTTAGTACATGATGATATAATATTTTGGAATTGATAACCATTATTGGATGTTCTTTTCTCAATACCCTAATTAATTTCTCAACTGACATAATGTTAAAAAATATTCAATGTCCTTTGGAAATGAGAATTTGTTGAATTAATGGAACATAAAATTGATTGTACACATATGCCCCTAAATCTTGCATATAGGCCCTAGAACTATCAACCAGAGCTTCCATCACATTTCAAAAATCCATATAAACCTTGTAATCCCGAAAACAATTGCAGATAAACTCATAATTAAATTATTCAAGTGGATTTTACATCCTTGATGTTATGTAACTATATAACATACCCATTATCAATGCATTAATTGGGTACCTCATTTTTAGACTATGCATAATGATTGTTAAAAGAATTCCCCTTTTTTAAGGTGTCCAATATTAGAAATAAACCCTCCATTCATAACGTGTTTCACTCATCCTGTTAAATATATATAATCTATAGGGTTCTAGAACCATCCTTTAATGTATTTCTTCGATAACCTACTTCAATCTTTAATTTATTGAATGCCCTTAAATCTTCTATTTCTCTAGGTGAGTATAATTTACCGATTTTTAGAACCCCCTTCAGGAAAATTTAGTGGTACCCCTGAATCATGTATATGAGAACAAAATTTATCATGAAGTGGATCCTTTTCCTAAAAAAAGTCCCCTTAATACCTATGAGGACTAGGAATATTATAGAAGAACTCATTAGACCTATGTGATTCAAGGGTATCCTCATCATTTCTACCCTATATCATCATCCTAAATTCATAATCCATGACGGATGAATTAGAAAATCCATAATCCACCTATTAAGGTGGATTTTATATCCTTGATTCTACATCACTACAGACCATAGTGATTCCTGAAGAATGAATGTGGTCACTAATTCGTGATCTGATATTCCAGACCATATATAGAATTCCACCATTTATGAGGTAGTCTAAAATGATAATAAAACATCTATAAAAAATGAGTTTCACCCATCCCCTGATATATAATAAATCTATATGGTTCTAGAAACCACCTTGGATATATTTTTATCCATTCCCTACTTCATTTCTCAAGTATTTGAATCATAAAAAATATTTAATGAACCATAGCGGGGATTGTATCTAGCTTCATATGACTCCCTTCTTAAATATGTGTATTGGGCGCTAGATCCTATAAATGAGACCTCAACATTTCAACCAAAGGTGTATTCACCTTCCAAAAAGGTCCTCCAGTCCCTATGAGTTCCAACAACATTGTAAAGGAACTTTTTATACTATATTGATTCATGAACATCCTCAACATTTTCAACCATCTAATCATCCTCGGTTCAAACTCAATGAGAGATGATTTAGACAAACTATAATCCAACTATTTTATTTGTATGGACTTATTTAATGTTAAATCATTATGTACTATACCCATCCTTAAAGAATGGAAGATTTCATGACCCATACATTCCACACATAAATGTGAAATATTTTAAATTGAATATTAAATAAATAACATTATGATCAACACTATAAATCTATAGGTTAAGTGTATATGGAAAACTAGATACATAATAAAAATTCACATAATAGATCTGCATAACTAAAATCTAATTTATTTATAAATATCAACCTTATTAGACATATAATACTTAAAACCTTTCTTCATAACATGGGGAATAAAACGAGATTGAAAAAAGGATGGTGTGGTTCTGGAGATTCCCCGGTCATGAAGTTATTGGGAATATGCAGATCTAGATTTAGTTAAATATGGTTCATACCCACTTTCATGGATACACACTACTTGCTATAGAATAGAGATCTCTGTAAGAGTAAGATGATTGGTTCCAAATGATGCAATCTCATGGTACTTTGATTTTTTTGATGGTCGTAGCTATCGCAAAGGATATTTTTTATAGGTATACTTTAGATATGAATCTAGCAGCCATGGGAAATTCTGATGGTGCTTGATGTTCCTCAGGGGGTTCTGAGATAATAGATTGAAAATATTCAGTGAGGGATACCTCGCATTTCAACATGGGGGGTTGATGCAGCATTGTTGTGAGTATCACCACATACCAATAGTGTCTTCATCTGGTAGCCTGTTGGGTTATATAATAAGGGCTTTATACTAAATCATTTTTAAAGATTCTATTATAGGAATGGATAACTTTGGTTTCCCTTTGGGTGGGTTTCCTAAACCATTAGTAGAGAGGGGGATAAAAAATATCCCTTTGGATAAGGTAGAGAGGAGGCCTTCACTGGGTAAATTGACTGATGTAGGGAATTCAAGTAAGGGCCTTGGAAGAGTTGGATGGTATTCTGACTAAAGGAGTTTCACTTTTTCACATGATGGTATTATTGAAAGAATCATTAGAATAGGTGGATGGACAATTATTGTAGGTAATATGGATGATATCCGTGATAGATTTATGTTTTCTGAGAAATCAATTATTTCTAGAAATGTTCATCCTGGTAGAGGATAAGATTATAGGATTGGGGATTTGGTTCAGAATCTAACCTATGTATGGGGGTCTTATTATTAGATATTCTTACCTATTGAAGAGTATTTTTCAACATAATTTTTTCACTAGAGTATATCAATAGTATGGTATGGGGAATTGTGTCAATTTTATTAAATAAAAGTATGGTTTTCATTCAAGAATGTGATTTTTGTTTCAATACTTTGTCCATAAAAAGTATGAGGGATCAATTATAGATCCAAATTATTGGTCTCAACAAAATCCCATGGAATCCAAAAATCTTTTTCGATATTTCCTCTACCATGGGAATTCCATTAAAAATTGTAGGACCACTAAGGCTATGAAATTTGGCCACTATGAAAGGGTCCAAGTAGATATTAATCTATGTACATTCATGATTCATAATATATTTATGTCTGCCATAAGTGATGATATCTCTTAAAAGGTGGAGTATGAGATATTTCCTAACATTTGACTTGATTGTAATGTTGTAGATCATGTCAATTTTATGTGATGTAAAAATATTTTATGCACTTTTTTCTCATTAAAAGGGAATCATGAGACTTTCTATATGATGAATATGAGGAATAAAACAATACAGAAGATGGGGACTTTTGTTGGTGGTAGGTAGTTCCCTACAAACATAAGTAATGAGAATATTGGTGTTGATGCTTAATATGATACGGAAGATGCTTCTCATGATATTTCACATGATACTCATGTGGATTATGTTACTGAATACAGTTTACAAGTGCATGGAATAGAGAAATGAAGAACATCCATGAATTAATTTGGGATAGGTTTGGAACTGACTTTGGTTTCCTGTCATGGTGAGGGTGACATGAAGTCAATAGTTATTTTGGAAAAGGCGAAGCATGTATTTGGTCCTATTATTGAGGAGAAAAAAACTCTGAGTGAAGATGTGAAGGACCTAAGAAAGAATTATTATATTAAAGAAAACAAATGCACTCCAAGGAAGGTTGGATGATGTCGATGACTACTCCCCAACAAACCCTCATACTTTTCGGAATGATTTGTTTTGTGGATGGAGAAGGTTTTCAACATATTCTTCTTAGGAGAGAATGACTAATGGGAGACTATTAATATATAAAACCAACAATGGTTACCTGGTCCCATGGCCCTTATTATTATTATTCTTCCTGAAGTGCCCAGATCAGTGTGAATCACTGAGAGGGGGAGGGGGTGAATCAGTGATCCTTTAAAACTTTTTACTAATTGATTCCTTATCAATTAAACCTCTATGGCTGGTTAAAGCCTCGATCCACTCTTCTTGTATCTCTCAACCTTTCCCGAATAATGCAGTAATGAAAAGGCACAGGACACAAGGATTTACAAGGTTCGACACCAAAGGCCTACATCCTTGCCATGCTCTTCCAGCATGGATTCTCCATTATAACCTGTTAAAATTACAATGGTCGATACAGAGTCCCACTGTATCTCTCCTGAGTCCCACAGGAGGGTCTTTATACTGCGTCCCACAGTGTTACCAGAGTCCCACTGGCCTGCTCCAGAATCCCCCTGAAGACTTCTTCTCCCTTAGTCCCACAGGGTCTTCTCCTGGCTCCTCGAGTCACACGAGTAGCTCTTCTTCACTTTAAGTTCTTCAAGTATCTTCAGCAGTCTGGGATAAAGACTGCTGGCCTTGCTCTGTACCTCTGATCACTTGAGTTGATCAGGTCTTCTCGTCTTGCTCAGGATTTATCACCTTCTTCTAAGGATGACCTGGCCTTCTTTCTTCAACTACTGAATGCTCAGACAACTGATATCTTTATCTTCGGTCTGGTCCAGTCTCAGTTGCACACCACTGATTTAGCACTGTTCACGTGTGCACGTGCATGCATGCATGCATGCACTCTCCTTTTCTTCCTCTTGGTGCAGTAGACCCACAAAGGGTGTAGTCACTTTAAGCACACACCTTCACTGAACTTCACACACTTTATCCAATTTGTTTACACACTTAGAGTGTGTTCTACTTTTGTGTGGGTCACCCCTTCTTCTTCTTCTAATGTGTATACACTTTTAGTGCACACACCTAGGTTCGACCACTTCTTTAATTTGCACACAATTGTTTCACTTTAGCACACACATGAGTTGGCCTCCTCCTCTTCTTGTTGCACACACACACTTTAGTGTTCTTTTAGTTTGTTCTTCAAGGTATGCACACACAAGGTCACAACCCTCGGCCTCTTCAAATGCACACACTTAAAGTGTGTTCCTCTTTGTTCAAATGCACAACCAAGACTATGGATTATTCAATTCTTACACACACACAAAGTGTGGTCTTCCACTTCACTTGGCACACACCACTTGATGTTGTTCTTTGTGCACACACATGGCCTCGGGTTCTTCTTCTCCACTTGGCACACACATGAGGCAAGGCCTTGGCCTCCTTTACTTCTTTGCACACACTAAGTGTCCTTCACTTTTCACACACAAGTGCTCAAGCCTTGGGTTCTCCTTGCACACACCAAAACCATAGGGTCTTATCTTCACTATGCACACAAGGCATGCAAGTCTCAGCCTTCACTTGAATTGCACACACACAAGTAGTGTGGTCTTCCTCCTTATGCACACACACAGCCACGACCTTCCTTCTCTTCTTGCACACACACAAGGCTACGACCAACTCTTGTTCACTTTGCACTAAGGCCTCGACCTTCCTCCTGTTTTTCACCCACCAACCGTAGGATGTAGATACCCTTCACCCGAACTCAAGGAGGCGCGCAAGGGGTGCAACCCTCCTCTTCTTTCCTACTATCGCGCAAGTCCTCAAGCACTTGAGTGCAAGGAGGCTCGGGTGCGCAAGTGCCACTGCCAACCGCTGGGCACACAAGGTGTTGCGGCCCTGGGTACTTCCTGCCGCGCAAGGGATTAGCGCGCAGGGGAATCTTCACCTCTTTCGCGCAAGGGGTGCGCGAAAGGAACTCCTTCGGGCCTCGGGTGGCACCGGGACACACTGTCGCGCAAGAGGGATGCGCGGGGGCTTCTTTCTTCGCGAGGCAGAGAGCTCACGCGGGACTTCAAATATTCAAAGGATCAGCACATCAGCAGCAATCAGAGAGCCTCGGGTGCTCCTTTTATAGGCAGAGGCTGCCTCGCATCATCCGCGTGGTTTTAACTTCAAAATCCCGAAGATTTCGGATCTTCAAAAATATTTCCAAATCTTGTTTTTAATTCTCGGTTCGACGCGGGCTCATTATTTTTTATTCCTCTACGTGCATGCGACTCATAACGCATGCACGGCCTCTGTTTGGCCCATCCCATGCAAAACATGAACACCTCATGGCCTCGGCAACTCCGTTTGCCTCGGCTTTCATCAAATTTTCTCATTTGTCGCATGCAAGTCTATTTTTGTGCATGGTTGTGTTCAGTGTGGCCAGACGAGCCGAATGGAGGTCTCGGTTTCGAAAATGGTGGCCGGGAACTCGAAATAGGTCGTCGGGGAGGCTCTGGTTCAGCGGCTGCTCGCGGGTGGCTTCGGCTCGAGCTCGAGGAAGGAGACGAGCTCTCGGCCGTCGGATGCAATGTTTAGCGGCCAGGATTAGATCATCGTCGCGGCGGATCAGATGAGGGGCTCGGATCGAGCGCGCGATGAGATGGATGGCCAGGATCTTTTCTGCGGGAAAATCCCGCGTCCCACATCGAAACGAAGCCCGGTTTATCCGCATCTTATTACCCTGGCGCTGCCTCAACACGCCAGTTGAACTTCTCCCCTCCCGGTGCCGCCCCGCACCGGGTTCTCTCTGCGGGCGCGCTCTGCGCCCACTCAGTGCTCCTGCGGGCGCACTCCTAGCACCCACTATGCTCTCCGGGTGCGCGGGTTTCACCACCGCGTGCCCTCGGGGGCTTACACACGGCCCCCTATCGCGCTCCTCCGGGCGTACCCCAGCGCCTCTGTGGTGTCTGCGGGTGCGCCCCTGCCGCCCTGAGCTCGCCCCACGGGTTCCCCCTTGGGCGTGGTGCCTTAGGCCCACATGAGCCTTGGGGTTGAACCCACAAGGTGCTCACGGGCTGGCAATATTTTTTGGCAAAGTATAGAATAAGACTTTGTCAAAAACAAAGTCCTCCATGAGTATAAGCCAAATGCCAAGCCCTTTCATTCTTCTTCTCAATTTCATCCCTTCTATACTTCTTAAGAATTCCTTAATCCTCCTCAACATATAATCTTCACTTAGGATATGGAATTCAAAAGGTTTCTTCATCTTCAACCGAGCTCCTGAATCAAATATTTCTTCAATAAACTTTGTTGATCTAATCAGAGATCAAATTGGGACTTATTCAGATTCACATTCACTAAGTGTTAGTGCATGGATTTTATTAAACCACTTCATCCACTTAGAACATGTGAATGGATCATCTTCAACTCCTCATGCATTGTCACTACAATGCATGGTCTTCAAACATTGTTGTGACTTTGTATCATCATGATACAAGTTCTTTGAACTTAAAGAACAGCTCAACAATCATCAGATTTCCATGGAGAATGTTTCAACCACAATTTCCAATACCACTTAGTGAATCTCCTAAGTGACATGCATCTTAGTACCATGGCCATTCTCCTTCATCTCCATCACCATCACATCCTTTGACATTCACATCTTGACTCCTTGACATCCATTCATTCCAAGACAACTTCATGCCTCATTGACAACAAATGCAACACAATGCACTTCAATCTCCCCCTTTGTATTTGTTGTCAATACACCACTTCAGCACATATGAATGGGTCAATATGTGTGCCAATATTTTCTCCCCCTTATTGGAAATCAAATGCAAAGGTGTGGTGTGGTTCTCTTCCAGAAATATCTTCCTCCCATTGAAAAGTATCTTCTTGAAAAACACTAGGAGAGGGATGATGTCACATGTTCTCTTTAGCAATGAACCTTTAGTAAATCAGCTCTAAGTCTACTTGGGCTAACCCGGTGTAGAAAACAAGAGTGATATGACCAAGGTACTCAATGCTGTCCAGCATTCTCTACACATGTGAGATCATGCTTAGGGGCTTGAAATTTTTCAGATATAACAATGAATTTGCTAAATCCTGCACATGCTTCACAAAACTCATTAGAAAGTTCAGGTGCAAAGATAAAGCTCCCCCTTTCATCCATTTGTCTTCAATCCATACTCCCCCTTAATTGACAAGATAAACTCAATTAAGAAACAAGGGATGAAAGCATGATTGGAATACCTTCACTTTCTCAAGATGATATTAATTTTAGAACATCATCTTCTCCAGATTGGCTCCCCCTCAAGGGGTGCACTCCATTCTGTCCAAACCATCCTCCAGTTGAGAATGATCATCATCTTCAATTCCCTGCAATGTTAGCACATGTAAATACCAATGTATAAGGGAATAAGATGGAACCTCCTTGGTTCATCAATGTGAACAACAAGGTTGAGAAGATTCTCTCAACCGAGATGTCCCATTTTCACCATTCTTCAAGCTTGCACATTTTATCTTCATTAATGATTGTGCTGGTGTGGTTCTCAAAACATCTTCATGTGAAACCTTCTTCTTCCCTTTTGCTTTAGCAATTGCCAGAGCTTCATCTTCAACTCTTTGTAGTTCTCTGGCAAGTTGCAACTGATTTGGCCATATGACAAGTAAATCACTTGGAAGAGTGGCCCCAGTTCTGGAAGTTCCACATGGTTCCTTTGATGCTGTCAAGCTACCTCTCTTAGGCAACTTGTTTTCAATCAATCCCTTCTTCTTCTGGATTGATTGTCTTTTGGAGTTCAGTCTGCTTCTATTTAGTTTCATGGCTTCTTTACAAAGGTCCATGATGTGTCCTTTCTTTCCACAGTACAAGCATGTTTTCTTGGTGGTCCTTCTGGATGCATCACCCTTCTTGGATTTCAATTCCAAGGACTTCTCTTCATTCTTCAAACTCTTCTTGGGAGCATCTTCCACTTTCTTCTGCTTGCTTCCCAAGGAATCTTTTTTAGCCAGGTTCAGTGATCTTTTCTTCTTTTGAGCTCTGGATACAGTTGGAGATTGACATGTATCTTTTTGACCACTTTTGCAAACATCCCAGATGTTGTCAAGCAATCCAAATCTGTTAGCAGTAAACAGATGTCTCTGGACCTGTGGATGCTGCTTCTTTTCTTCTAGCTTGCTCCCCCTAGGCATGGGCTTTCTCTGTGCTTTGGCATTCAGTGGATTGTACCAACAATCCTTTGCACAATGCCCATACTTGTTACAACACCAACACTGACCCACGAATCTTGACCTCTTCAGTCCTTCTGATTGTAGGGTACTTTTCTTGACCTGTTGTGCTGTTTCAGGAGAGCTCTGCTTCTTTACTGTCTTCATCCATATTTGTTTGGAATTATTCTTCCATCCTGCACTTTTTGTGGAAACACAATTAGAAGCATCAGTACAAGATGGTATGGATGGTACCTTCTTTTTAGAAGAAGTTGCCCTTTCATTAGAGGATGTCTTTATTTTAGAATCATCCTGCTCAATGCATACTTGATTAGCAACATTTCTCCTTTTAGCTGACTGGGAGGCTTCAGCTTTGGGTGATTGCAGATTTTTCAATATCACCTCTAGTTCTAAGCATTTCATGTTAAGGGAGTTCTTCTCATCCTCAACAGTTCTTAGCCTTCCTTCCCATTTCTCTTCCAGCTGTTTTATCTGGTCTTCATGCACCTTCTTTAATTCTTGCAATGAATTGTCCAGCTCCTTCACTTCAAGTTGAGCATCTCTGACAACCATTGATACTTTATGCCTCTTTTCCAGTGCATGGAAAACATCTTTGACCACAGTCTTAAAGAATTCTTTCTCAGAAAGGCTTCTTTGCAATTCTTCACAAGTATCTTCATATCTTTCATTGCAAAGAGATACTGTTTCATCTTTAGCATTTACCAGCTTTCTGAGAGTGTTGGTTATGCCAACCCTTTTAGCCAATTGGACTTCCAGAGAATTGGCTTCATCTTCTAGCTGTAATTTTTCTTCTTGAAGATCAAGGAGGCCTGTAGCTATATACATTGCAACTTTCTTGGGGACTCTCTTCTGAAGATATTTGATTGCATTTAGAAGATCATTGTTTCTTCCATCTTCATCACAGCTAGAGCAGGCTTCATCAGAAGAATGATAAGAGGAATTGTCATCTGATGTGACATTCACATTTCTTTCCATAGAAGGAGTTTCTCTGATTGCAACAACCTTCTTCCTCTTCTTCTTTGCCTGTTTCTTCTTTCTATTTTTCTGAGTCTTGGCAGATATCTCCATTTGAGGCTGGTCACTCATTTCCTCAAATATGCACTCCATAAAGACTCCCTTGGATCTTTTAGAGGGAACCTCCCTTTGATACCAATTGAAGTGCCCAGATCAGTGTGAATCACTGAGAGGGGGAGGGGGTGAATCAGTGATCCTTTAAAACTTTTTACTAATTGATTCCTTATCAATTAAACCTCTATGGCTGGTTAAAGCCTCGATCCACTCTTCTTGTATCTCTCAACCTTTCCCGAATAATGCAGTAATGAAAAGGCACAGGACACAAGGATTTACAAGGTTCGGCACCAAAGGCCTACATCCTTGCCATGCTCTTCCAGCATGGATTCTCCATTATAACCTGTTAAAATTACAATGGTCGATACAGAGTCCCACTGTATCTCTCCTGAGTCCCACAGGAGGGTCTTTATACTGCGTCCCACAGTGTTACCAGAGTCCCACTGGCCTGCTCCAGAATCCCACTGAAGACTTCTTCTCCCTGAGTCCCACAGGGTCTTCTCCTGGCTCCTCGAGTCACACGAGTAGCTCTTCTTCACTTTAAGTTCTTCAAGTATCTTCAGCAGTCTGGGATAAAGACTGCTGGCCTTGCTCTGTACCTCTGATCACTTGAGTTGATCAGGTCTTCTCGTCTTGCTCAGGATTTATCACCTTCTTCTAAGGATGACCTGGCCTTCTTTCTTCAACTACTGAATGCTCAGACAACTGATATCTTTATCTTCGGTCTGGTCCAGTCTCAGTTGCACACCACTGATTTAGCACTGTTCACGTGTGCACGTGCATGCATGCATGCATGCACTCTCCTTTTCTTCCTCTTGGTGCAGTAGACCCACAAAGGGTGTAGTCACTTTAAGCACACACCTTCACTGAACTTCACACACTTTATCCAATTTGTTTACACACTTAGAGTGTGTTCTACTTTTGTGTGGGTCACCCCTTCTTCTTCTTCTAATGTGTATACACTTTTAGTGCACACACCTAGGTTCGACCACTTCTTTAATTTGCACACAATTGTTTCACTTTAGCACACACATGAGTTGGCCTCCTCCTCTTCTTGTTGCACACACACACTTTAGTGTTCTTTTAGATTGTTCTTCAAGGTAAGCACACACAAGGTCACAACCCTCAGCCTCTTCAAATGCACACACTTAAAGTGTGTTCCTCTTTGTTCAAATGCACAACCAAGACTATGGATTATTCAATTCTTACACACACACAAAGTGTGGTCTTCCACTTCACTTGGCACACACCACTTGATGTTGTTATTTGTGCACACACATGGCCTCGGGTTCTTCTTCTCCACTTGGGACACACATGAGGCAAGGCCTCGGCCTCCTTTACTTCTTTGCACACACTAAGTGTCCTTCACTTTTCACACACAAGTGCTCAAGCCTTGGGTTCTCCTTCCACACACCAAAACCATAGGGTCTTATCTTCACTATGCACACAAGGCATGCAAGTATCGGCCTTCACTTGAATTGCACACACACAAATAGTGTGGTCTTCCTCCTTATGCACACACACGGCCACGGACTTCCTTCTCTTCTTGCACACACACAAGGCTACGGCCAACTCTTGTTCACTTTGCACTAAGGCCTCGGCCTTCCTCCTGTTTTGCACCCACCAGCCGTAGGATGTAGATACCCTTCACCCGAACTCAAGGAGGCGCGCAAGGGGTGCAACCCTCCTCTTCTTTCCCACTATCGCGCAAGTCCTCAAGCACTTGAGTGCAAGGAGGCTCGGGTGCGCAAGTGCCACTGCCAACCGCTGGGCACACAAGGTGTTGCAGCCCTGGGTACTTCCTGCCGCGCAAGGGATTAGCGCGCAGGGGACTCTTCACCTCTTTCGCGCAAGGGGTGCGCGAGAGGAACTCTTTCGGGCCTCGGGTGGCACCGGGACACACTGCCGCGCAAGTGGGATGCGCGGGGGCTTCTTTCTTCGCGAGGTAGAGAGCTCACGCGGGACTTCAAATATTCAAAGGATCAGCACATCAGCAGCAATCAGAGAGCCTCGGGTGCTCCTTTTATAGGCAGAGGCTGCCTCGCATCATCCGCGTGGTTTTAACTTCAAAATCCCGAAGATTTCGGATCTTCAAAAATATTTCCAAATCTTGTTTTTAATTCTCGGTTCGACACGGGCTCATTATTTTTTATTCCTCTACGTGCATGCGACTCATAACGCATGCACGGCCTCTGTTTGGCCCATCCCATGCAAAACATGAACACCTCATGGCCTCGGCAACTCCGTTTGCCTCGGATTTCATCAAATTTTCTCATTTGTCGCATGCAAGTCTATTTTTTGTGCATGGTTGTGTTCAGTGTGGCCAGACGAGCCGAATGGAGGTCTCGGTTTCGAAAATGGTGGTCGGGAACTCGAAATAGGTCGTCGGGGAGGCTCTTGTTCAGCAGCTGCACGCGGGTGGCTTCGGCTCGAGCTCGAGGAAGGAGACGAGCTCTCGGCCGTCGGATGCAATGTTTAGCGGCCAGGATTAGATCATCGTCGCGGCGGATCAGATGAGCGGCTCGGATCGAGCGCGCGATGAGATGGACGGCCAGGATCTCTTCTGCGGGAAAATCCCGCGTCCCACATCGAAACGAAGCCCGGTTTATCCGCGGCTTATTACCCTGGCGCTGCCTCAACACGCCAGTTGAACTTCTCCCCTCCCGGTGCCGCCCCGCACCGGGTTCTCTCTGCGGGCGCGCTCTACGCCCACTCAGTGCTCCTGCGGGCGCGCTCCTAGCGCCCACTATGCTCTCCAGGTGCGCGGGTTTCACCACCGCGTGCCCTCGGGGGCTTACACACGGCCCCCTATCGCGCTCCTCCGGGCGTGCCCCAGCGCCTCTGTGGTGTCTGCTGGTGCGCCCCTGCCGCCCTGAGCTCGCCCCACGGGTTCCCCCTTGGGCGTGGCGCCTTAGGCCCACATGAGCCTTGGGGTTGAACCCACAAGGTGCTCACGGGCTGGCCATATTTTTTGGCAAAGTATAGAATAAGACTTTGTCAAAAACAATGTCCTCCATTAGTATAAGCCAAATGCCAAGCCCTTTCATTCTTCTTCTCAATTTCTTCCCTTCTCTACTTCTTAAGAATTCCTTAATCCTCCTCAACATATAATCTTCACTTAGGATATGGAATTCAAAAGGTTTCTTCATCTTCAACCGAGCTCCTGAATCAAATATTTCTTCAATAAACTTTGTTGATCTAATCAGAGATCAAATTGGGACTTCTTCATATTCACATGCACTAAGTGTTAGTGCATGGATTTTATTAAACCACTTCATCCACTTAGAACATGTGAATGGATCATCTTCAACTCCTCATGCATTGTCACTACAATACATGGTCTTAAAACATTGTTGTGACTTTGTATCATCATGATACAAGTTCTTTGAACTTAAAGAACAGCTCAACAATAGTCAGATTTCCATGGAGAATGTTTCAACCACAATTTCTGATACCACTTAGTGAATCTCCTAAGTGACATGCATCTTAGTACCATGGCCATTCTCCTTCATCTCCATCACCATCACATCCTTTGACATTCACATCTTGACTCCTTGACATCCATTCATTCCAAGACAACTTCATGCCTCATTGACAACAAATGCAACACAATGCACTTCACTTCCTTATTTGGTTCTTAAGACATTCCACACAAGTGTGAGTTTGATATTTGACTGTTTCTTTTCATTTTGTTGGATAGTCATGAGGGAATTTGTTATTGTATGACCCTACCTATTTTCATTTTTCCTTTTCATTTCATTTAATAATAATGGATTCTATCTAATATTTCTCGTGGGGAATTGAAAATAATAAAGGGTGAGTTTATATTCTCAGTTACCAGATTCAAGGTTGGTATCTTTGATCACTTATACATAACAAGATCATCTGTGTATACTAACTCAAGATTTTCATTTGAGAAAAAATCCATGAATACCATATTTCATAATCTTCTATAATGTAAATATATTGGTAGTTATAATACATTAATCATAAAATAATCAAATAAAATGACCGATGAATGAATAATATTGGGATAATACTTATGTTTTTTATATAGACGTATGAATAGAAAATAATTTCCCAAGTTATGGTTCAGATACTAGACTATCATATTAAATTTTTTTCACTCTTTATTGCATCATATCTATGGTCAATGTTCACTATAAATAATATCATCATGGAACAAGTTCCTTACTAAATGGGGTTCTATCCCCATTCAAGACCATATTACCTCATTAGATATTCACTATTTCCCAATGCATTAGAGGTATATATAATTCTGTCCCACAAACATCACATTATTAAAATCATATATATGTACTCAATAAGATCATATCACATTCATCATATCATAACATATGGAAGGAAAACATGATTCATAAACATTTATTCATTCTATCATAGTATAATAAATTGAAATAAAATGAGTTTCATAATGGTTTTATCATAACTTAATTATCCCATTAGAATGAAATGGATTTCATTGAATCATCCATATATGATTATCATCATGAGACGTAAAGGAATTTATGTTTATTGAATCATTATATCATATCACCAATAAATCATAACTAATATATAAGGATGTTATCCTAGATTAAAACAATATTTAAAATATAATTTGAACATTTCAAGGTGAAAATACCCATTCCAATTAGTAATAAATTATATAAAATATAAATTATCCCAAATATGAAGAAAAAAATTACTTTATAAATAACATTGGAAACATGTGAAGGAAGCTTCAAATAATTTAGAATTTATGATGGTGGAAAATTTCATTCATGTATGGAATGTAAAAATAAATATTCCTTTCACGTTTATTTTAAAAATTTAATCATACATTCTTCAAAGAATAACAATAATATTCTATTTTTAATATTTAAAAAAAAATCGGTTAAAATGACTATAAAAATCATTAGTCATTATGAAAAATAATCTTCAAAACATTTTAGAGAATATGTATATTGAATAAAAAAGACGTTCAATTAAAGAGATAAATAATATATTTTTTCCATAAACAAATTCTACTACATTATGGAGTTCGTAAATATGAATAAATTAAAATAATACATGTTATATTTATTACATACCATAAGAGATGAAATTTTATTGTACTACCAAGATTCAGATCACAAATGTCATTATCAGAAACATTATCATAAACAATTCTCATAAACAATTAATTTTAACATAAATCCCTTACAACGTCTGTTACATTAAAAGAAAACCCACAAAAAAGGGAAAACATTATATTGAAATTTATATTCCCATAATTGTTTTTGTAATAAATATAAATCTCATTCATGGGATTTAAACACATAAAATAAAATAAACATGTCATGAATATGTTGTGTCTCATAGAAATAATAGTGAGATGGAAATATATTACCTTGAGTTTGACGTTATATAAATGCACCCAAGAATCATCTATAATAAATTTAAATTTGTTAAAATTACATTAAAAATAATATAAATACTTATAAAATCTTATATTTACCATATATAACATTTCTACTCTAATTTATTAAAAATTACTTACTGAAATCATCATTTCCCAGTGTTAAATGTTTTGATTTTTCATGAGAATTTCAGTTGGGTAGTTCAAATCATTGAACAGTTATCCATATTTCATAATATAAATTTTTTTAATCATTATATAAATATAATATAAAATAATTATATATATATATTCATTATATATATATATCCATAAAATGTAGAGATAGAATAATAAATTACACCATTCAAGGGGACTCTAGGACATACATACACATGAACATTTTTTTTACTTTTGAGAAGTTGGATTAAAAGAAAGGTAAATACTAACACTCTATAACAGGATCATTATTATATTATATATTAAACTATATATCATATTTATTCATTAAATATATCCATAAACATTGACGAATGGAATAAATGAAGAAATAATCAAATCTATTTGTGGAGGTGGTTGTCCACACAAACGCACAAGTGGTGTTTTCATTTACAATGGGTTTGATGGTAAGAAATTAAATTTAATATTATAATTATAGAAGGATAATTATTTCATAAATATAATTTAACAATACTAAAACCATCTTGATAACCATCAATCAATTATAGTGATGGAATAATAATCTTATCACTATACAGAGGTGGTAGTCCAATCGAATGCACGAGTGATACTTTAACTTCCCATATTATTATGTAGAGGGTGGATATTGGTGGTTCCATATTAAAATAACATAATAGTATATTTATAATTTTTATGATATTATATTATTATAAATACCTTATATTTGGATGAGTTATTAGAATAAATAAATTGAATGTGGTCGTGTAAGGTGATTACCTCCTCTTCAATATACGTTTTTAAATCCATTCATATTGACAAATGGAAAGAAATTTTGAGAAGAAAAGAACCTATAATTAATGAATATTGAATTTTAGAATATATTTTGTACAGTTTTTGTTTTGATAGATTGAACAATTTGGTGCAATGATGTGAATGGAGGGATGCCCTCTTAGAAGCGGGGGATAGGACAGTCTTGGAATTTCATAAATGATTAAAATATACTAAATTTATACCCTTTCTATATGGTTCCAAATCTAAATTTATTAGATGTTGGATAGGATAAGTATCAAATATATCAATAAAAATTTATTTATATAAGATTAATTTGTAGTCTTACCATTATCACTTCAATTAACAAATATTAAACCCCCATTAACTTTAATAATGTTATTGAGTTATTACCTTTGTTAATACTAATGATGTAAAGAATTAACATGAACATATAATACAATATTTATTAAAAAAATGAAAATAATTTAATATATTTTACGAAATCATACTCCCAATTTTTTTGAAATTTAATTTTATATGAAACTAAAAAATGTAATGAAATTCAGGTTTATGAAGGAAAAGTTATCTTCAGTATAAAATGTATTTATATCATAATTTGTCATCAAAGTGATTATAATGACCTAAAATAGACTATAATAATCAAATTAATTTAATAATACTTTTAATACCATATTAAAAGAAAAAGGTATTTTTTAAATAATTGAAACAAAAACGAAGTTCTCAATAAAGTGATTACTTTTCACTATTCATAAATAGATAATTATTTTTTTTAAAATTATTAAAAAATTAATTCGAAGATATTTTTTGAATTTTAATTTCAAAAAATCGAGATAAAATTCTTAAATATGTTTTTTAAATGTTTCAGAATTTAATATAAATATGAATTTATATAATGAAATTTAATACTATTTTTAGAAAAATACCTTTTAACCATTGTGAAACTATAACTAAGAAATCAATATTTATAAATAAATTAAATTAAATTAAATTATAATATATAAAATTAATTATATTTCACTTTAAGTGAGAGTTAAAAATATAATGGTTCTTTTAATTTAAATGATTTAATGAAAAATGAGTGTATTTGAAAAAATCTAAATTTTAGAAAAATTATAAAATTTCGCGCTATGTTATTTTTGATATGTTAATTTCAAAAATGATAATGAATTTACATAATATAATTTATAAAATTAAAATAAATTAAATATAAATTTCACATACAAAAAATAGTTTTGAATAAAATTTATTTTTGATTCATAAATAACTACAAAAACTAAGTTCTTATTTATAAATAATTAAACAATACCATTATATTAAGTATGATAAATTTTCAATATATTTTAAAATATGATTATTCATATTAATAACCACCGATTAAGTTCCTATGTAATAGTTTTTAAATTTAAATAATAATATTTCTATAATATATATCAACTTGATTAAATCTCCGTGTTGAGTGTAAAGAAAGATAACGTTATTATTATTCCTTTAAAAAATATTTTTTGGGGGCTATCTTCTACACCACATAATTAAAAGTTTCCCAAAAAATTTTATTCTACTCATTCGAGGGTCAATATTTGAAAATAATTTTATTGTAAACCCATATCATACAGTGGGATAAGTAATCTTTTATTGAAAATGGAATTTTAAAGACATAATGGTTACAAGAAATAAGACATAATCATGTTCCTAGATTACAAGAACATTGGTGGGAGGATTGAATAAAAACAATGAGAACAATACTATCATCTAATATCTAATTGATGGAGATATATAACATGGTAATAATAATGTTAATGACCATAAAACCCTAATGTAATGATGGTTTAAAAGATTGTCAATTCATCATAAATAAAGGTAAAATAATAACAGTATTATTTAGATACCCCTTTCATTATTCTGATGTATTACATCCCTATATATATAATTAACTTAATAAAGAACAATTAATTGATTTTTTAACACCCCAAGCTTCCACAGTATGCTTCTCATTGAATAATACAGTTGCGTGTGTTGTACGCAACTTCGAGTTCTAACACACCACAACCAATCAAACTATCCATTATGAATAGTAATACCCAATTTTAAAAATTTTATCTTTCAAAATGGACTTCATTTTTGTATTCGGAATATCGAAAATATCTTAGGGTGAATTTTTGGTATTTTTCTAAAAACATTAAATTTTTGATGAATAGTCAAAAACAATGAGTTATAGTTTAAAAACGAATTTTTATTTAAATAATTATTTATTTAATTTAAATTTATTTTAGGTAAAAGTAGATACCTAATACCTATATAAGTTCAATTTAATTCATTGGAGTTAGTTTATAATAATTTTTGATATATTAAAATTTTATTGAACTTTTTACCGTCATTTACCCACCTCCTAGGTGCATTTGAAAATTTACATAAAACCTAATTTTACCCATTCTGTGAGTTGAATTTCAAAAATATGAGAGACACGGTTGATATCAGTATGAAAAATGTGGTTCAATAAGATGAATATAATTTTTTGGTGAATAGTAACTTTTTACTTTTATGTGCCACGGTTAAAAATAAATAGGGTAATTGAGGGTAAAAATGATATTATTATTATCATAACACATGTCATAATTCTATTTGATAAGTACAATTCAACAAAAAAAACTGGGGAATAAAATAGGAACCTCTTTGGTCCACTTGGATTAGATGAGGACATTTATTATTATTTAATTCAAAGAAGAGTTAAAAGAGTTAAAATCAATGTTTAATAATTAAAACATTTTTAATATAGATATAAAAATAAGATAAATTCGTCTATAAATATTCATTAGAAATATAAAACAAATTCATATATAATTGTATTTTATTTATATTTATTGGTCATTAAATAATTTAATTTAATTTTGACATAATGATGATGCAGTAATTACCTAAATAATGAAATATTAAAATAATTGATATTATAAATATCCAAATAAATGTAATGTGAGACTTTTTATGAATTACACTAATTTTATTGGTTAATATAACATATTACGGTTAGTATGATGAATTTTATTTCCAATTAATAATGCTTTTATAAATTTAGAAAAAACAAAATACCAAATAGTGTCAAAATTGACATAAAAGAGTATTTAAAACAAATATTATTTTATTAATTGGTATTCTATTCCTAAAAATCATAGGATCAGACAAAATACTTATATAATGATAGGTGTATCATTAATGATCCACTTGGGATTCACTAGAAAGTATATACTATGTTTATTAACCAAATAATATAAAAATACTAAGAGACATGATAAATGTCAAACTGTTTCACTAACAGTTAAATCTAAATGATAAGGTTAATATAGTTACCCAAACCTGTCTAAAACATATTGGTTGAGTGGTTATAGACCCATCCCCACCTTATCCTTTAAATAATCTATTTTGGAGCCATTATAAACTGAAATGTATTTTGTTATAAAATAATATTTCTAGCTTTTCCTAAGGTGCCCCTCACCCCTCTTATAAAACGGAACTCCCCCTTCTCTCTAATTCACACCTTCAAAGCCATTTGGCTCAGCTAAACCCTGCCCAAATACCCTCTCAATTGTCCTAACTTAATCTTAGATGCCTTCCTTTAGTCAGAAAGCCATCCTATGGAACCATTTTCATAAAATAGATATGAAGAACCCGAAGAAGAGGTAAATATGTCATCACCTTTTTCAAGTTCCTTTCTTCTTCCACTCCCTCTTTCTTTGTTTTTTCCATTCTAAAATAACAAATCCAATATATTCTATATACTATAATGTTATTATAAATATGGTATGACCATATTCATTAATCTATCCATCCTTTGAATGACATGTCACCATACGTGCTTACGTACGACTTACCATCTCCACATCATGGTGTAATTGTTATTCAATACATTATTATCTGTATGGCTATAATAATGATGTGTAATTGATGTAAATAATAAATATAACATCATAATTATTATTTATATATGATATAACATCCAATTATATATTATTTTAATATCAAAAGAATGATATTGTCGCTCGTGCGTACGTACAGATTACCATCTCCACGAACACGATGAGATTCATTCCCCATCGTATCCATTCAAGACTAATTTTCATTTGATGATTACAAATATTTTTTAAAGACATAATACCATTCTGGATATGAATAAGATACATCCCATCCATAACAAATATGACTCACATAACAAAGAATATAAAGGAAAATGAATCCATTAACACCCGAAACGACGATAATACTAAGATATTATTTACAAAGCAATGTTAAAAGATCATATATGATATCATATTAATGTATATTATTCTTGTATAATTTAATAACAATTATTTTACCATTATATAAGAGTTTAACCTACCCTCGATCAAGGAAAAGTACAAGGTAAGGGTTAATTATACAATCACTTCATTATCCGAGTTTGTTTATACGTAATTATCTACAGGGACCTCTTTATCATCCACATCTATGTTTCTTAAAAATGTATTTCTAAACATTATTAATATTTTATAGAATATGGGTTAAAGTCATTTATTCCATTTTTTGACTTTTATAATATGTTTATAAATGAATATTTCCGTCATTTTCCAAACAAGGTACTTTTTGACCTTTTCGACAAATTTTAGGTAAAAATGTTTTTTAACATATATGGTGGGTGTAGCTATTTTATGCCGTTATAATATCGTCAAAGATTTGATTACAATATTATAATATTATTTTCAAAATAAATGTTTTCTTTTATAATTATATGACTTTTCAATGATTTCAAAATAGAAAGAGGTGTTTCTCAAAAAATGTTTTGATTTCATCTATGTCAACATCCTTTGATAGATTATATTCTTATTTGAAGTTCATTTATTATGATACAAAACTTCCATATTGTATTGAATGTTTTTTTGATATTTTTGACTGTAGATGTGCTATTTTTATACCATTCAAGGTTTATGGAAAAATTATTGACATTTCATATTCTAGTATTAATACAATGTTTATGTTATGTTTAAACCTTTTCATATGAGGAATGTATTGGAATTAGTAAGTGACAGGTGGAGGCCGCTATAGCTCCTCAATGCATTGGTAGGTCTCATGAGACAAACTAGTGTCTTGGCACAAGGCCTTGACAAAATCTTATTTTTAGTCTTGTCACAAGGCCTTGAATATGTGGTTATGAATGTCTGGCATTATGCATTCCATTATTATGAAAGTGGCTATTGATATTGCATGTGATTATTCAACTAGTATAACATCCATGTGAGGAAGTAAATAGAATTATTTCGATTTATATTTTCCATATTATGATGATGATTATGTTGAAAAGGATTTAGTTTTAGTTTTATACATTTCCTTAAATGTTTATTCTTATTTATAAAAGCTTCTGCTATATTGTTATCCCTACTAAGCATCTGAGCTCACCCCTTTTTATGTTTTATTTTTCCCAGGATGTGAAGAAGTATATTATTACTGACATGCTGGGATAGTCTATGGGATCTCAGTGTTTTCTATGGAAATAATGTTGTTGTAGTTTTCAATTTTATGATGTAATGTAAACCTTATGAATGTATCTAGTAATTCTAAGGCTACTAAACTAATTACCCTTTCTAGGATTCATATTTTGTGATCGTTCAAATGTTATGTAATAATGCACCGAATCTGGGCTTCTAGGGTCGAGGAGTTATAGTTGGTATCAGAGGAAATTTTTTACAAACCTTGGAAGCTAGATTTAGAAAACTCTAAATAGAGTAAATTAACCTAAGATATACATTGAGAATTAGTATATAAGAACTTCCTAGATTTTTTCTATTGTAGAGATTTTGTTAGTTTTATGTGAAATACATACCTGTATGGATACAAGTAGGTAGAGGTGGCTCTGGCATAAATGTAGCTAGGGGTAAAACCTAAAAACACTGCTTTGAGCTAGACTCGAACAAGAACTGGTGCACGAGAAGGGCCTTACTGCACTCTTGGTTATGACACTTCCAGGGGATATGGTTAGTAAATTCTAATTTTTGTTACAAATAATTATGAAGGTTTTATGAGTATATACATCTTCAATGAAAACATTTTTTATGATTATGGATTATATCCATAAACAATTCAATTTATGTTAAGTCTTTTACAAGTTTGGAATTATGTATTTTGATTCATAAACTAATCTAGTTTATGACATTGTTTAGAAATGGTTCCTAGTGGAAGGAATGAAAACCATATTAATGCATGCACTCCATATAGGGATTTTCTTCCTAATGAAGATAATTATAGTGGAGCTGGTAAAGCAACAGGTGCTGATTAGCTTATCACTATACTGGGATAATTCCCTCAGGTTATGATTAATAAACTTACCCGTATGGAGCACCCTGATCTGCCGCATCCAGGATCAATGTTAGATCAATTCATGAGGCAAAAAACTCCAACATTAAATGGGAGTAAATATCCATTATTTGTAACACCCAAGGAAAATAAAGAATATGACATTTCCATATTTATCCATATTTGTGAATAATATATTAATATGTCTTTAAAGGGGACCTATGCTCGATGGCATACCCAACACGCAACAACGAGTTTCTTGGGAATCATACATTGCACTCTAATAATAAAATAATATTATTTTAAATGGTAGTTAACATGTAGCCGTTGTATTGGCAAGAATGGATATAAATAACTAAAATATGATTATACATGTTTTTAAATGTTTTTACATTTATCCAATAAAAGATAAAGGCTTAAAATACGGAAAGAATTCAATTTTAGTCGTATATGCCCTGGTTTTCACTAAAAGTTCACTTATCGCCTTTGATGGTGAACCGTCATTAAATATAGTTTTGTTCACTCTTATACATTCTATTGGACCAAATAAAACTCTTCTTAAGAATCGGGACATCAAAATTTACTTTGTGTAAATTTTTGGTATCTTTCCGATAAAGTGCATTTTTTTAATGAATAGTGTAAAATGTTGTATTTTAATTCAAAAAATCTTTTTAATCTAATTTATTTATATGACTAGATTATCATTTGAATTGTTTTTAAAGTTAAATTAGAAAATATGTTTACCATTAAATCCAATAGTTGTCGTTGGAATTAATTTCACTTTGAAATCGGACTTAAACTAGTGTCAATCTTTTGATACTTATTGTTTCATAAAAGCACGCTATTTGCTTTGATAGCGGGAATTAATTATTAAATTAATTAATGTGACTTATATGTTTTGAATTTTGTAAAATAGACTTCATTTTTGAATTCGTAATATCAAATATAGCTTAGGGTGAATTTTTGGTAATTTTCTGAAAAACTTCAATTTTTGATGAATAGTGAAACCACTAAGTGGTACTTATAAAAACTGATTTTCCGTTTAAATGAAATTTTGCCTTCATTGTGTTTTGATTTTCAAAAATCCGACATACATGGTTGTCATTGAGAAGTAAAATGTGGTTCAATGGGATAAAAATAATTTTTTTGGTGAATTGTAACTTATTAAGTTTTTAATCGCGATTAGTGGTAATTAGTGCAGTTTAAGGTAAAAATAATGCATTAATAAAATGAGATGATCTTGAAACATGTCCTAAACATATTTTTTGTGTCATGTCCGACCAAGAAAACCCATGGGTCGATTTAGGGGACCCCATAGAGCCACTTGGGGGAGATAATGACTTTAATGCCTTTTTTTAAATAAAGGTGAAAATGACACTATCATAATTTGTTTTACTAAAAAACTTTTTAGAAGGCGTTATACTAATCATATTTTTGATTATAAATATTCATTAGAAATCTAAAAAGATTTTATACATCATAGTATTTTTTTATAATTTTTAGACTTTAAATAAATTAAATTATTTATGACATCATGATGATGTAGCGATGACTTCATTATTTAACGATTTAAATAAAATGGAACGATAATGACAAATCTAAAACATACACATGTCCAAAACCTATTGTATGGGAATATTTCGAAGCCTTATCATCTTATCTTTGAAATATATCAATGTGGGACCTTAGAAATTTGAAACACTTTTGAAAATAAAATAATAGTTTCATGATTTCCAAAAGTGCCCCTCCTCTCCTCTTATAAAAGGCCCCCATCTCTACCTCATTTCACACACTACTCAAGCCTTTGGCTCGGCCATACCCTTCCCATTTACTCTCTCCACATCCCTCTCCTCATCCTAGAGGATTAACTTTGGGCATAATCCTTTCAAAGGAAGCCTTTAGGCTCAAATCAAAAGGAGTTACAATTTTAAACGTAAATCATTCTCTGTTGTTCATTTGTTTTATTTTGCTTCTCCAACCCCCTAAACTCTTTTTATTCATTTTTTTTGTAACAACTCCAGTATCTTAAATATACTAGGATTTTGTTATAAGAAGGATTCGAGATACACTTACACACACCTACATCTAATGGTTAAAGAACATACAGTTTCCGTGGATGGCGAATTTCTGCCTCACGAAACGATGATTATTCAACACTCATATAACACCTTCAAAGGTGGCCATTAAGATGTCACTATATTTATATATGATATATAATATGTTTATGTTTTACTTAAGCTTCTGTATTTTTCATTTGTGTCTTAACTTTATGGCTTTCATTATGGGTATACACGATATCTTCATTTAAGGAAGTGCGGACTTCCGCCCCCTCAAAGTGATGTGATTTGTTAATTCCATATGTGGGACGTATAAAGGATGGATTTAAAGTTATTATATATGATGTTACACTAGAATTATAATATACCTCTATATCATTATTATTTATTTCCATTAAAGTATTAGATAGAAATGAAAGTAGCGTTCATGCGTACGTACGACTTACCGTTTCCATGAACGGTGCATTTCAATTCTTATCCCCAAATGTAATGTACTATTAAAAGTATATGTATATAATGGATATATATAATTAATGATACATCTAAATGATGAATATAATTCTGGAATTAAAATATACATACCTCTCATTTAATTTTAATTCCATTAATATGAGAAAGAAATGAAAGTAGCGTTCATGCGTACGTACGGCTTACCGTCTCCATGAACGGTGCATTTCATTTCTTACCTATAAATGATTATGTAATATTATAAATACATGTATATTCTGGATATATATGATATATATGCTATCCAAATCAGGAATTTAATTCTGGATATAAAGAACCTTTGACCACACGAACAACATGTAATTGTAAGAAGTCCATTTTCGACTTAAGAACCAAATATCGACAAAACAAACATTATTAACTTAAATGGTTACATAATTTTTATAACATGGAAATAAGTGATATAGAAGGAATAATGAACTTTAAAAAGATACTTAATCAAGTATAAATTAACTCAAGATTATTATTCAGGACGTTAAAGAACGATCGAGTCAAGTCGGACCCGGGGTAAGGGATCCTACACCTCTCTTTCTTTTTAAGTATACTCTTTTATGTCATTCCTTTTAAAGCTCATATTTATTGTTATTGGGATGTTATTTTATATTAATCTTACTGTAATTTTTATGTTCATGTGATGGGATACCCTATTCTCTCCCATCAATCCATTTTGGAAGTTTTGAGTGGCGCCGTTAGGCTGCCAAATTTTTATAAGAGATCTAACCCCTCTCTTTCTTTTAAAGTACTCTCTTTTATGTCACTTCTTTTAAGCTCCTCTTTGGTATGTTGGGGGATGTTATTTTATATTCCCATTTCTATAAACTTTATATTGATGTGACGAGAGACCCTATTTCCTCTCATCAATCCATTTTGGAAGTTTTATGTGGCGCCGTTAGGCTGCCGAGTTTTCGTAAGAGATTTTTCATCTCACTTTTATTCCCGTGAGATTTATGCTACATTTTCCACAATTTCCTTTGAGTGGTTTATGTACTGCCCACTATTACACTACTTTTTTAATATAATTCCATTTATGGGTATTTACATATTCATTGTATGACACTTATTTAATGGGGTGTACTTTTCAAAAGTTACCCAAGTCGGTAAGGGAACCTTTCACCCTCCTCTCTTTAAAAGACTTCATTTGTTATGTCATTTAAATCACATACTATTATGTTGGGATATGTTCTTCTATATCCCGATTGATGTAAATTTTATGTCCAAGTGATGAGATTCCCTTTTTATCTCTCATCAACTCATTTTCTGAATTTTTGAAGTGACGCCGTTAGGCTGTCAAATTTTTGCGAGGGAACTTCTTAGCCCAAATTTGATTCTTTGAGATAAACTTGTACTACTTGAATATGTCATCATTTGAATATGTGTGAATGACCTCTGATTATTTTACACTAAATATCCACTTATATTTGGTGTATTCGTTTGTCACACATTATTATGTAATTGGTTTATCCTTAAAACAAGGATACCGTCTTTGTAAGGGACTTCGTCTCAATCTACTTTCATTGAGACGTATTTCGTTTTATACACAACTTTCTTTTATATGGTGTATAACCCCCTTTGACTTTTACATTTATACAAAAGGAATCTTTTTCTATAAAGCGTTTTAAAAAACGATAAGAATGAATGTTTCTTTTAACGTACGCGGTGACAATAACCTTTTCCGCCGCCGCGAGTATTATTTGGCCTTTGGCTTCCTCAACAAGCCATAATATTTTAAAAATAAAATAAATACCATATACTCTTTTATGTATTTTGGTATTGAAAATGGTTTTAATAAAGGATTATATTATGTCAATATATTTATGATATATTGTGATTGAAATGTGGAAATGTTATCATTCCTTTATGTTGGTTTTATGTGTTATGATTTTATAATGGTACTTGGACATTATGATGGGTGGTGCCGTGAATACCAGGACGAGTGGTTACGTTATAACCTCCAATGCATTGGGTGTGGAAGTTGGCCGTATGGATATTCCATTAAGTATGTATGGAAATTGGCCGTATGACAATTCCATTAAGTGATATGTGTGGAAGTCGACCGTATGGCTATTCCACTTAAGTATGTTTATGTCCCAAGTTACCTTAATATATGTTATGTGTTCTTTATATGGGTTTTATGGTAATACTTTGGTTACAAAAAGGTAAGTAATGATATTTTATTCATTGAAGAGTTTTTACTACTTCATAAAGGTGAAAAGTATTGCTTTGATAAAGTATACATGGTTTACTTTTTGTTTTGATAAACTAAGAGTTTTTATTCTTTGTGTAACCCTTACTGAGTTTTTATGCTCATCCTAAGTTTTTTGAAATGTTTTTCACAGGACTTAGCATGGAATAGGGTCAAGGATTGGATCAAGTGAAAGTCATGCTACCTAAAACATGAAACTAGACAAGTTTCTTTTTAAGAGTTTTTATTTTATGGGAATTTATTAGAAGAGACTACTTTGTAATCTTTTGAGATGTAATAGTTATGTCCTAATTCTCTAAAACTCTAAACCTGAAAAGATCCTCAATGTGAATTATTCATTTAATTCAATTTTAAGTAAGGTTTAAGGCTGGGGCCTTATAGTTGGTATCAAAGGTCGGTTTAGATAACTTTAGAGGTTAGGGTATTCTTTAAGCATAAGTGACATTACCATAATGGTTAGGATTTCAGAAAGAGTACTAGTTTTAGATAAAGTGAATGAGTAAGTGTATCTTAGTGTTTACCTTACTCATTAGTACATGATGGTTTCATTGATATAATCACACTGACATTTCTATTTTTAGTGATTGGATGGATCTAGCAGGCACCAAAGAGACAACAGTTTTGAAGGAAACTATGGTGGTTCTATGATTAAGATACTAGATAAAATGGGGGATTCAATGAGGAAACTGGTGGTTGTTATAAACCAACTATCAAGGAGTCATGATCAATCACTTGAACCTTGGTATGATCTTTAATGCATCATGTACGAGATGACCAATCCATGTGGAAGTTCACGTAATAATTATAAAGGTAACCATTAGAGTTTATATGATCCTTACTTTTGAGGTAATTATGGGTTACTATATGTTATGATTGAAGTGAAAGGCATGAGATAAAATTGAGGTTAAATTATGTTATGGTTATTTTTGATGATTTTATCCCTTTTTGGGGAATGATTTAAGAATTATATAGTTTTGGAAAAAGGACAACATGCAGACCGTGTGACAACCCGTCGCGTCGGACAAAGCCGAGGGAATTGAACCCACAACCAAAGTGCGATTGGTATTTATCGCCTACCACTGGACTACGTGAATTCCCTGGTTAGTTTGACTGATTCTTTTTAGTTATATGATTTTATGAGTTAATAGTAAGTTGATTTTGGGTTATTTATGAAAATTATTAACCTATCATGGAGGATATGTGATTAGGTTAATTACTTTTCAATACGAGACTTTAGGAGCAACTGATGTTGTTTGGAGATAAATGTTACGATTTAACTTGGAAGAATATGTGACTAAATCCTTCAAATATTTGGGTTTCAATATTATATTGGTTTACATTGAAGAATTTAATGGAAAAATTGGTTATCGGATGGTCCTCTTTTCACTTTGGGTTTTGTGGGACAAATTTTGGAGATTAAGCTTAGATTTTCTTTTTAAAGGGTTCTCCTTTTCTGGATTATCTAACCTTGTACTAACCTTTCTGGTTTTGGTTTTGGATAAATCCTAAAGACATGGGAAGTATATAGTTCTCTTTTTTTGGGTTAGGTAATTCTATAGAAGTTGATTATAGTACTCTTAATGTGAACAAGTCTCCCTAAATACTCATCTTTTGAAAAAAAAAGATTAGTTTGTGTAAGGAATCTAATAAAAGTTGAAAGTCAACATGATAAGTGATTATGTTTCCTTATGAATAAATTCCTCAATAAAAAGTAACTTAAAACAAAAATGTTGTCTATTAACTTTTCCTACTGGGGAATCGAATACCGTTTAACCCATCACAAGTTTGTGATTTTCTCATGGTTAACTTTCTCCTAAACATGTTTTCTATCACTCTCCATCAGAACATGAACCTATGTTTTCTCCTCCATGACCATGTCTTTATACTTGGAATCCTAGTATGGGTTAACTCAGGTGACCTTTGTACTTATCTTTCTTTATTTTAAAGTGATTGTTTTACTGACTCTTCTTCCGATGTGGGGATTTCAAGGATGTTTCCAAGCCCAATTTTAAAATTGCGAGGACGTAATTCCCAAAAGGGGGGAAGGATGTAACACCCTAGGTAAATAAAGAATATGACATTTCCATATTTATCCATATTTGTGAATAAAATATTAATATGTCTTTAAAGGGGATGCTATGCTCGATGGCGTACCCAACACGCAACAATGAGTTTCTTGGGAATCATACATTGCACTCTAATAATAAAATAATATTATTTTAAATGGTAGTTAACATGTAGCCGTTGTATTGGCGGGAATGGATAGAAATAACTAAAATATGATTGTACATGTTTTTAAATGTTTTTACATTTATCCAATAAAAGATAAAGGCTTAAAATACGGAAAGAATTCAATTTTAGTCGTTTATGCCCAGGTTTTCACTAAAAGTTCACTTATCGCCTTTGATGGAAAACCGTCATTAAATATAGTTTTGTTCACTCTTATACATTCTATTGGACCAAATAAAACTCTTCTTAAGAATCGGGATATCAAAATTTACTTTGTGTAAATTTTTGGTATCTTTCTGATAAAGTTCATTTTTTTAATGAATAGTGTAAAATGTTGTATTTTAATTCAAAAACTCTTTTTAATCTAATTTATTTATTTGATTAGATTATCATTTGAATTGTTTTTAAAGTTAAATTAGAAAATATTTTTACCATTAAATCCAATAGTGGTCATTGGAATTAATTTCACTTTGAAATGGGACTTAAACTAGTGTCAATCTTTTGATACTTATTATTTCATAAAAACACGTTATTTGCTCTGATAGCGGGAATTAATTATTAAATTAATTAATGTGACTTATATGTTTTGAATTTTGTAAAGTAGACTTCATTTTTGAATTCTTAATATCAAATATATCTTAGGGTGAATTTTTGGTAATTTTCTGAAAAACTTCAATTTTTGATGAATAGTGAAACCACTAAGTGGTACTTATAAAAACTGATTTTCCGTTTAAATGAAATTTTGCCATCATTGTGTTTTCATTTTCAAAAATCTGACATACATGGTTTTCATTATGAAGTAAAATGTGGTTCAATGGGATAAAAATAATTTTTTTTGGTGAATAGTAACTTATTAAGTTTTTAATCGCGATTAGTGGTAATTAGTGTAGTTTAAGGTAAAATAAATGCTTTAATAAAATTAGATGATCTTGAAACATGTCCTAACCCTATTGGTTGTTTCATGGCCGAACAAGACAACCCATGGGTAGATTTAGGGGACCCCATGGATCCACTTGGGTGAGATAATGACTTTAATGCCTTTTTTTAAATAAAGGTGAAAATGACACTAACATAATTTTTTTTACTAAAACAATTTTTAGAAGGGGTTATACTAATCATATTTTTTATTATAAATATTCATTAGAAAGCTAAAAATATTTTCTACATCATAGTATTTTTTTTATAATTTTTAGACTTTAAATAAATTAAATTATTTATGACATCATGATGATGCAGCGATGACTTCATTATTTAACGATTTAAATAAAATGGAAAGATAATGTAATATCTAAAACCTAAACATGTCCAAAACCTATTGGATGTGAATATTTATAATCCTTATCATCTTATATTAGAAATATATCAACATGGGACCTTAGAAATTCGAAACACGTTTGAAAATAAAATAATAGTTTCGTGATTTCCAAAAGTGCCCCTCCTCTCCTCTTATAAAAGGCCCCCACCTCTACCTCATTTCACACACTACTAAAGCCTTTTGCTCGGCCATCCCCTGCCCATTTACTCTCTCCACATCCCTCTACTCATCCTAGAGGATTCCCTTTGGGAATAATCCTTTCAAAGGAAGCCTTTAGGCTCAAATCAAAAGGAGTTACAATTTTAATGGTAATTCATTCTCTCTTGTTCATTTGTTTTATTTTGCTTCTCCAACCCCCTAAACTCTTTTTATTCATTTTTTTGTAACAAATCTACTATCTTCAATACAATAGGATGTTGTTATAAGAAGTATTCGAGATACACTTACACACACCTACATCTAATGGTTAAAGAACATACGGTTTCCGTGGATGGCGAATTTCTGCCTCACGAAACGATGATTGTTCAACACTCATATAACACCTTCAAAGGTGGCCATTAAGATGTCACTATATTTATATATGATATATAATATGTTTATGTTTTACTTAAGCTTCTTTATTTTTGATTTTTGGCTTACCTTTATGGCTTCCATTATGGGTATACGCGATATCTTCTTTTAAGGAAGTGCGGACTATCGCCCCCTCAAAGTGATGTGATTCGTTAATGCCATATGTGGGACGTATAAAGGATGGATTTAAAGTTATTATATATGATGTTATACTGGAATTATAATATACCTCTATATCATTATTATTTATTTCCATTAAAGTATGAGATAGAAATGAAAGTAGCGTTCATGCGTACGTACGGCTTACTGTCTCCATGAACGGTGCATTTCATTTCTTATCCACAAATGTAATGTACTATTAAAAGTATATGTATATAATGGATATATATAATGAATGATACATCTAAATGATGAATATAATTCTGGAATTAAAATATACATACCTCTCATTTAATTTTAATTCCATTAATATGAGAAAGAAATGAAATTAGCATTCATGCGTACGTACGGCTTACCGTCTCCATGAACGGTGCATTTCATTTATTAACTCTAAATGATTATGTAATATTATAAATACATGTATATTATGGATATATATGATATATATGATATCCAAATCAGGAATTTCATTCTGGATATAAATAACCTTTGACCACACGAACAACATGTAATTGTAAGAAGTCCATTTTCGACTTAAGAACCAAATATCGACAAAACAAACATTATTAACTTAAATGGTTAAATAATGTTTATAACCTGGAAATAAGTGATATTGAAGGAATAATGAACTTTAAAAAGGTTCTTAATCAAGTAGAAATTAACTCAAGTTTATTATTCAGGACGTTAAAGAACGATCGAGTCAAGTCGGACCCGAGGTAAGGGATCCTACACCTCTCTTTGTTTTTAAGTACACTCTTTTATGTCATTCCTTTTAAAGCTAATATTTATTGTTATTGGGATGTTCTTTTATATTAATCTTACTGTAATTTTTATGTTCATGTGATGGGAGACCCTATTCTCTCTCATCAATCCATTTTGGATGTTTTGAGTGGCGCCGTTAGGCTGCCGAATTTTTATAAGAGATCTAACCCCTCTCTTTCTTTTAAAGTACTCTCCTTTATGTCACTTCTTTTAAGCTCCTATTTGGTATGTTGGGGGATGATCTTTTATATTAATCATTCTATAAACTTTATGTTGATGTGATGAGAGACCCTATTTTCTCTCATCAATCCATTTTGGAAGTTTTAAGTGGCGCCGTTAAGCTGCCGAGTTTTCGTAAGAGATTTTTCATCTCACTTTTATTCTCGTGAGATTTATGCTACATTTCCCACAATTTTTTTGAGTGGTTTATGTACTGCCCACTACTACACTCCTTTTTTAATATAATTCCATTTATGGGTATTTACATATTCATTGTATGACACTTCTTTAATGGGGTGTACTTTTCGAAAGTTACCCAAGTCGGTAAGGGAACATTTCACCCTCCTCCCTTTAAAAGACTTCGTTTGTTATGTCTTTTAAATCACATACTAATATGTTGGGATATGTTCTTCTATATCCTGATTGATGTAAATTTTATTTCCAAGTGATGAGATTCCCTTTTTATCTCTCATCAACTGATTTTCTGAATTTTTGAAGTGACGCCGTTAGGCTGTCAAATTTTTGCAAGGGAACTTCTTAGCCCAAATTTGATTCTTTGGGATAAACTTGTACTCCTTGAATATGTAATCATTTGAATATGTTTGAATGACCTTTGATTATTTTACACTAAATATCCACTTATATTTGGTGTATTCGTTTGTCACACATTATTATGTAATTGGTTTATCCTTAAACCAAGGATACCATCTTTGTAAGGGACTTCGTCTCAATCTCCTTTCATTGAGGCATATTTCGTTTTATACACAACTTTCTTTTATATGGTGTATAAACCCCTTTGACTTTTAATTTTATACAAAAGGAATCTTTTTCAACGAAGCGTTTTACAAAACGACAAGAAGGAATGTTTCTTTTAACGTACGCGGTGACAATGACCTTTTCCGCCGCCACAAGTATTATTTGGCCTTTGGCTTCCTCAACAAGCCGTAATATTTTTAAAATAAAATTAATACCATATAATCTTTTATGTATTTTGGTATTGAAAATGGTTTTGATAAAGGATTATATTATGTCAATATATTTATGATATATTGTGATTGAAATGTGGAAATGTTATCATTCCTTTATGTTGGTTTTATGTGTTATGATTTTATAATGGTACTTGGACATTATGATGGGTGGTGCCGTGAATACCAGGACGGGTGGTTACGTTATAACCTCCAATGCATTGGGTGTGGAAGTCGGCCGTATGGATATTCCATTAAGTATGTATGTAAATTGGCCGTATGGCTATTCCATTAAGTGATATGTGTGGAAGTCGACCGTATGGCTATCCCACTTAAGTATGTTTATGTCCCAAGTTACCTTTATATATGTTATGTGTTCTTTATATGGGTTTTATGGTAATCCTTTGGTTACAAAAAGGTAAGTAATGATATTTTATTCAGTGAAGAGTTTTTACTACTTCATAAAGGTGAAAAGTATTACCTTGATAAAGTATACGTGGTTTACTTTTTGTTTTGATAAACTATTAGCTTTTATTATTTGTGTAACCCTTACTGAGTTTTTATGCTCATCCCAAGTTTTTTGAAATGTTTTTAATAGGACTTAGCATGGAATAGGGTCAAGGATGGGATCAAGGTAAAGTCATGCTACCTAAAACATGAAACTGGATATGTTTCTTTTTAAGAGTTTTTAATTTATGGAAATTTAGTAGAAGAAACTACTTTGTAATCTTTTGAGCTGTAATAGTTATGTCCTAATTATCTAAAACTCTAAACCTGAAAAGATACTCAATGTGAATTATTCATTTAATTCAATTTTAAGTAAGGTTTAAGGCTGGGGATTTATATTATTAGCTGAGCAATGGATAAATTACTTAGAGAAAATATTCCACACCTTGGGGAGTAGCGAGATCAAAAAGGCTGTCATGGCAGTTTACCGCCTCACTAGAGATGCTGATCAATGGTGGTCATTAATTCAAAACACAAAGGAAGATGATGACATATCAAATATATAATGGAGGGAGTTTAATGAAATTTCTTAGAAAACTACTTTCCTCGTGACCGTCAAGTGGATATGTAAAGACAATTTCTGAGTCTGAGGCAAAAAGAGGATGAGAATGTAGCAATGTATGAAGCTAACATTACACGGTTAGTGAGGCATGTTGTGGATTATATTCATAACCCAAGAAGTAAGATTGATCATTTCTTTGATGGGTTAAAACCATTTTCCGTCGAGTATTAGTCTCATAATCCTTCTCATTGTACAAAGATATTGTCTCATTGCAATCAAGAAAAAAAAAGAATTCTCTATGTCGTACGACATTAATGAAAAGCAAGAGAAGAAAAGATCTAGTAAACACTCTTAAAATGGAAATAAGGGGAAGAAGGGAAAATATGAATATCCATCCTACAGTAAATGTGTGAAGAAACACCATGGTACTTTCTTAAAGGGAATGAGAGTCTATTACAAGTGTGGTGAAAAAGGCCACCAAACTCATGATTGTAAGGGGAAGAAAGAGGCTGTCGATTTTGAATGCTGTAATTGTAAAGAAAGGGGGAAATATGGAAATGAATTTCCTAAGCATGAGGGGATATTACCTTAGAAAAGGCCAAGGGATCATGGCCATGCTTATGCTATCACTACTACTGAGGTTGAAGATCTGAAAGACGTGGTGGTATGTAATTTAATGGTTTCCTCAAGTTTAGAAAATGATTTATTTGATTATGTATCATCACATTATTTCATATGTTCCTAGTTTTCTATGAAAATTATATATTTCCAATTGTATTTAACAATGGAGTTTTCAGTCATAACTCCTAAGGGAAGTATCATTGAAACACTGTTTTGTGAATCGGTGCCCGTTAGGGCATATAAATGTTCTTTATTTTCTGATCTCATCGTCATACCCATGAATGAATTTGATATATCCTCAGTATTGATTGGCTTTTCGACCATGATGAAAAAATTTATTGTAAGAAGAAGGAGGTTACTATTTTTGATGATGATGATAAAGAACTCATTTTCTTTACGGAGGAATCGTCACCACCTAATTCTTATCTTAATCCACCACAGTAGAACAACTAAATTAAATTATTTGGGTGGAAGAGAATGAAATAATTGTGGGTGAGGAATGTAATTTTCAAATAGATGCTATACCTATTGTGAAAGAATATGTTGATGTGTTTCTAGAAGAATTACCTAGACATCCTCCAGAATTAGAAATTGAGATTTCCATTGATTTATTTCCTAAATCAAGGCCCATATCGAAGACCCTTTATTGAATGGACACTATGGAATTATTGCAACTAAAGAAAAAACTAGAGGAATTGAGTAATAAGGGATTTATTCTCCCTTGTGTTTCTCCATCGAGAGCCCATATCCTTCTTTTTAAGAAGAAATATGGATTTATGAGGTTGTACATTGACTACAGGTAGATCAATGCTATAAAAATAAATAAAAAGAATCCCCTACATTGCATTGATAATTTATTTGAAAAACTTCATGGAGCCCAATACTTTTCGAAGATTGATCTTCGATTTGGATATAATCAGTTGTGTTTGAAGATGGAAGACATTTCAAAAACTGCATTTTGAACCACGCACATGCATTACAAATTTACAGTAATGCCTTTGGTATTGACTAATTCACCCTCTGTCTTCATGGATCTAATGAATAGAGTTTTCAAGGAATATCTTGATGACTTTGTAGTGGTATTTATTGATGATATTTTGGTATATTTCAAAATCTATGAAGATCATGAAAATCACTTGCGCATTATCTAGAATACTATTAAAAGAAATGAATTATATCGGAAGGTTAGGAGGTTTGAATTCTAGATTTAATAGATTTCCATTCATGGCCATATCGTCACTAAGGATGGAATCTCTATTGATCCTTCTAAGACAAAGGAAATCCAAGAATGTCCAGCACTGACGAGTATAACTGAGGTATGCAGTTTTATCAGTTTAGTAGGTTATTATAGGCGTTTCGTCTCGAATTTTTCCCAGTTGGATAACCCATTAACAAAGATCACACGTAAAGGGGTTAAATTTGTTTGGAAAAAATAGTGTGAATAAATTTTTTGATGAATTTAAGAGGATATTAGTCAAATATCCTATCTGGAATCTACCATCATGGAATGATGGGTTTGTTATTTATTGTGATGCATTGAAGAAAGGAATTGGTTGTGTCCTTATGCAGAATGATAGAGTTATTCCCTATGCATCACAACAGCTGAAAATTCATGATCAAAACTATCCTACTCATGATATTGAGTTAGTAGCTATAATATTTTCTTTGATGATATGGATGCATTATCTCTATGGTGAAAAATATGAGATTTATAATGATCACAAGAGTTTGAAGTATATTTTCTCATAGAATGAACTCAACATGAGGAAAATGCGATGGCTTGAACTACTCAAGGATTAAGATTGCATGATACACCACCACCCGAGGAAGGAAAATAAGGTTACAGATGATTTGAGCAGAAAAGGTCATGGATTTTTGAACAAGATTAGAGTTGAAAGGGATCCTATTTTCATGGATCTAGTAAAGATGAATATGGGAATCACCATGGAAGGTGTAACATCAATACATTTTTAAATGGTTTCTAAACCATATTTACTAGAAAGAATAAAGAGTTCTCAGACTGGTATTGAAGAGTTTCAAAAGAAGATTAAAGCTGTGAATGATGGGAGATTGAGTGAATTTGTGTATGAAGATGGAATTTTAAAATTTGGGAAGAGACTTTGTGTTCCTGATATACCTAATATAAAAAGAGAATTGTTGGATGATGCTTATAGATCCAATTTCATTATACACCTTGGGAGAACCAAAAATGTATAATGATTTGAAGGAACATTTTTGGTGGGACAACATGAAGATGGAGATTGCTGATTTCGGGTCAATATGTATGGTTTTTCAACTAGTGAAAGCTAGAAGAAAAAATCCTAGAGGAGTCTTGCAACCTCTTCCCATACCTGAGTGTAAATGGGATAATATTACGATGCACTTTGTCATGGGACTACCAAATAATCCTATAAGGAACAATGAAATATGGGTCATTGTTGATCGTCTAACATAGTCATCACATTTGCATGATATAAGAGAAGATTTACCACTTGAACGTCTATAAAGACTATATATTAATGACGTTGTGAGATTTCATGGCGTACCCCTATTGGTTATTTCTGATCGTGATCCCCATTTTACATCAACATTCTGGAAAAGTCTTCAGAAAGCCCTGGATACTAAACATCGCTTGAGCACTGCCTACCACACCCAAACTGATGGATAATAAAAATGGACTATTAAAACCTTAGAAGACATATTGATATCATGCTCACTTGACTTTCAAGGTATGCGGGATCAATATTTACCTATGGTAGAATTTTCCTATAACAATAGCTTCCATTCATGTATTCAGATGGCACCATATAAAGCATTATACGGAAAGAGATGCCGCACACCAACTTTTTGGGATGATGTTAGTGAAAGAAAACTTGTAGGCCCAGAACATGTGGAGGAAATCACGGAAAAGGTAAAGGTAATTCAAAACCACATTGAGGAAGCTCAAAGTAGAAAGAAGAGATATGCTAATAACTGAAGGAATGATTTGAAATTTCATGTAAGAGATCATGTTTTATTGAAGGTATCTCCATGGAAGGGTGTTATAAGTTTTGGTAAGAAGGGTAAATTGAGTCCCAGTTATATCGGACCTTTTGATATTCTAGAACGAATCGGGGTTGTAGCTTACCATTTGGTAATGCCGCCAAGTATCTCCAAAGTTCACGATGTGTTCCACATATCACTGTTGAGAAAATACATTTCTGACCCAACACATGTACTCACTTATGAGGAATTAGAACTGGAACATGATCTGTCTTATTGTGAAGATCCTGTCATGATTTTTGATACAAGAGAACAAGTGCTGAGAAATCAGATGACTCGTCTGGTAAATTTGTTAAGAGAAACCATAAGATGGAAGAGGAAACGTGGGAACCCGACGAACTTATGTTGAAGAACCACCCGAGTCTTTTTATGCAGTAATATTCTAGAAATTTCGAGGAAGAAATAATTTTAAGGAGAGGAGAATGTAACACCCCAATCTTCCACGATATGCTTCTCTTTGAATAATACAGTAGCGTGTGTTGTACGCAACATTGAGTTCTGACACACCACAACCAATCAAACTAGATGTTATTAATAGTAATAACCACATTTTGAAATTTTATAAATTTTATCTTTCAAAATGGACTAAATTTTTGGATTCGGAATATCGAAATTATCTTAGGGTGAATTTTTGGAATTTTTCTGAAAACATTCAATTTTTTATGAATGGTGAAAAACACTGAGTTATAGATTAAAACCAAATTTTTATTAAAATAATCATTTATTTTATTTAAATTTATTTTAGTTCAAAATAGATACATAATACTTATATAAGTTCAATGTAATTCATTGGAGTTAGTTTATAATAATTTTAGATATATAAAAATTTTATTGAACTTTTTATCGTCTTTTACCCACCTCCTAGGAGAATTTGAAAATTTACATAAAACCTAATTTTACTACTTCTATGAGTTAAATTTCAAAAATCCAAGAGACATGGTTGTTATCAGTAAGTAAAATTTGGTTCAATAAGATGAAAATATATTTTGGTAAATTGTAACTTTTCACTTTTATTTACCACTGATAAAAGTAAATAGGGTAATTAAGGGTAAAAATGATATTATTATTACCCTAACACATGTCATAATTCTATTTTATAAGTATAATTTCACCAAAATATATCTTAGGAATAAAATATGAACCTCTTTGGTCCACTTGGACTAGATTAGGACATTTATTATTATTTAATTTAAAAAAGAATTAAAAGAGTTAAAATCAATGTTTAATAAATAAAACATTTTTAATATAGGGTTACACATAAGATAAATTCAACTATAAATATTCATTATAGAGAAATTTTTTTCCTACATAATTTTATTTTGTTGATATTTTTTAGAAATTAAATAATTTAATTTATTTATAACACAATGATGATGCAATAATTACGTAATTAATGAAATATGGAAATAATTGATATTATAAATATCCAAATAAATGTAATTTGAGACTTTTTAAAAATTTAATAATATTAGTGGTTAATATGACATATTAGGGTTGGTTAGATGCATTTTTTTCTAAGTAATAATGCTGTTATGAATTTAGAAAAAACAAAATACCAAATAGTGTCAAAATTGACATAAAAGAGTTTTTAAAACAAGTATTATATTATTAATTGATATTCTATTATAAAAAATATAAGGTTCATCCAAAAGACTTATATAATTATATTTTTATCATTAATGAACCACTTGGGGTTCTATTTTAAGTATATATCATGTTTATTAAGCAAATAATATTAAAATACAAAGAGACATGGTAAATGTCAAACAATTTAACTAAGAGCTAAATCTAAATGTTTAGGTTAATATAGTGACCCAAACCTGTATAAAACCTTTTGGTTGAGTTTTTTTCGACCCATCTACACCTTAAACTTTTAATAATATATTTTGGAGCCATTATAAATTGAAAATGATTTAATTACAAAATAATATTTGTAGCTTTTCATATGGTTCCTCTCACCCCTCTTATAAAAGGGCACTCCCCCTTCTCTCTAATTCACATCTTAAATGGCATTTGGATATGCCAAACCTAGACCAAATAACCTATAAAATTTCATACCTTCATCCTAGTGGCCTTATTTAGTCATAAAGTCAAACTAAGGATCCCTTTTGATCAATTCAAAAGGAAGAACATGAAGAAGAGGTAAATATTTCATTACCTCTTTCAAGTTCCTTTCTTCTTCCACTTCCAGTTTCTTTTTTGTTTATATTATAAAATAATAACTCTATTATCTTCTATTTAATGTGATATTATTATAAATATGATACAATGATATTCATTATTACATCCATCCTTTGAATGACATGTCACCATATGTGCATACGTACGGCTTTCGGTCTCCACGTCGTGGTGTAATTGTTATTCAATACATTATTATTTGGATGGGTATAATAATGATGTGTAATTGATGTAAATAATAAATATAAAATGATAATTATTCTGTATATATGATATAACATCTAATTATATATTATTTTAATATCAAAAAAATTATATTGTCGCTCGTGCGTACGTACAGATTACCGTCTCTACGAACACGATGAGATTCATTCCCCATCATATCCATTCAAGACTAATTTTCATATGATGATTACAAATAATTTTTAAAGACATAATATCATTCTGGATATGAATAATATACATCCCATCCATAACAAATATGACTTACATAACAGAGAATATAAAGGAAAAAGAATCCATTAACACCCAAAAGGACGATAATACTAAGATGTTATTAACAAAGCAATGTTAAAAGATCATATATGATATCATATTAATGTATATGATTTTTTTTATAATTTAATAACAATTATATAACAATTATAAAAGAGATTAACCTACCCTAAACCAATGAAAAGTATAAGGAAAGAGTTATTTCTACAATCTCTTTATTATCCGTGGTTGTTTATACGTAATTATATAATGGGGCCTCTTTATCATCCACATCAATGTTTCTTAAAAATGAATTTCAAAACAATATTAATATTTTATAGACTATGGGTTAAAGTAATTTATACCCTTGTTTTACTTTTATAATATTTTTATAAAGGAATATTTCAGCTGTTTTCCATACAAGGTACATTTTGACCTTTTCGGAAAATTTAAGGTAAGAATGTTTTTTTGACATATACGGCGAGTGCGACTATTTTATGCTGTTATAACATCGTCGAACCTTACCTTAAAATATTATAAGAATATTTTAAATAATAAATGTTTTATTTTATAATTATTTTTCTTTTAAATTATTTCAAAATAGAAAGAGATATTTCTCAAAAAATGTTTTGATTTTTCTATGCCAACATACTTTGATGGATTGTAAGCTTATTTGAAGTAGATTTATTATGTTACAAAACCTCCATATTAAATTGAATGTTTTGTGATATTTTTTACTATGGATGGGATATTTTTATACCATTCACGGTTTATGGATAATGTATTGAGATTTCATATGCTAGTTTTAATATGAATGTTTATGTTATGTTTAAATATTTTAATATGAGGAATGAATTGGACTTAGTAAGTGATGGGTGGAGCCCCCTTATAGCTTCTCGATGCATAGGTAGGTCTCATGAGAAAAACTAGTGTCTTAGCACAAGTCATTGAAAAAATCATATTTTTAGTCTTGGCACAAGGCCATGACATTGTTGTTATAAAAGTCTGGAATTATGCATTCCATCATTATGAAAGTGGATATTGATATTGCATGTGATTATTCAAATAGTAGAATATCCATGCAAGTAAGTAAATGGAATTATTTTGATTTATATTTTCCATATTATCATCAAATTTATGTTTAAAAGTCTTTTGTTTTAGTTTAATACATTTCCTTAAATGTTTATGATTATTTATGAAAGCGTCAGCTATACTGTTATCCTTACTAAGAATCTGAGCTCACCCCTTTCTATGTTTTATTTTTCCCAAGATGTGAAGAAGTATATTATAACTGACCTACAGGGATAGTATATGGGATCTCTGTGTTGCCTATGGAAACAATGTTGTTGTAGTTTTTCAATTTATGACGCAATTCAAACCTTATGAATGTATCTAGTACTTAAAAGGATACTAAACTAATCGACCTTTCAAGACTTGATCTTTTGTGATCATGCCAATGTAATGTAATAATGCCCCGACTCTGGGCTTCTAGGGTTAGGGCGTTATAGATTTAATTCCATTTCATGAGAAAAATTTCATCCTTTGTTCATCCTTCAATTAATTCATACATCATCTCTTACATGAAGATATAATAATTCAAGATAAATTTTTCATGCCTGAAGACCATAAATTATCATTTAATGGATAATAAGATTCATAAAATTAAAAGAATAAATTCCATCTATATCATGATATTTACCAAAATAAAAATTATTTTCCCTATTTTTAAATATGTATAAATAATATTTTAATATCTAAATAGTTAATAATAACAACCATAATTAAAAAAAAGAATTCCATAAGTTGATATCCTTAATTACTTCAAAAATATGTTTGATCAAATTCAAATTCCAAAAATTTAAAAACAAGGTCCCTTAAATTCTAAAATCATGTTAACATTAATCCATGAAATAACATATGATCGTATATTATCTAAAAACCTATTAATAATCTAGATAACCACAAAACACAATAAATTTTTTCAGGCTTTCAAACATTAACTCTCTCTGTATTCCCTAAATAAAATCATAGATTATCAATTATATTTCACAAGCCCATAAATGTAATAATATACATCAATGATAACATAAAACACTATTTCATCAAATAACTAAAAAATTTCATGGTCACAAACACAATCACATTCACTTCATCAATGATAACAATATATTTATCCCAACTAAAATTTATTAAATCTGCATTAGAAAACAATTATGTGTTATATTTCTCGTAATCATGTGTTATATATAATTAACACCTTAGAATTTAATAAATTTCCATTACTATCAGTACTATTCAATAAATGTTTTAAAAAATTGAATGAAAACATTATGCAGTATAGTTTTTAGATGTGTCATAATTATTTTTAGAATAATATCATTATTATAACTCCATTAAAATATAATTCTCCAACAATAATTTTTACAAACATCAACCCAATAACATAAATTATTGTCTTGCAATAGATCTTTACTTGGTCTAGGTGATAACCATTATATAGGGAATTAAATTAGATAATTCACTTTTCCCAACCACAAAAATACATTGAACTAAAAATGGTAATGTATGATGAAAATTATATCCCTCCATAATACTATTCTTTTATCCCCAATAATTACTATCTCTATTCCCTTATCTATCCCACATAATACAAATTCATATTCCTCTACAAAAATTACTTAAGATCATTTTATCACACATTCTAAAGGTATGAAGTTGAATCTTCATCCCCCTATAAATTTAATGAAACTCGGTTTTTCTCATAATAGGTGTCTCAAGAAACTCACCCATGTGGACATTTTTAATATTTTAAAGATAAATATTATCAGGAATAATCACAAGGTTTCAAATTCAATTTCTATTTTAACTTGCTTTATCATGAATAAAACCATTCAAATGTCCATCACATTTAGAATTAATCCAATTCATCTTGGTTCTATCCGTTAAATAAAGAACAATACCATAGTGACATAAATTATAATCCTAATAGAAAATTAAATCATTATGATAAATCATTTATTAGATGCCCAAATCCTGACATCTTCTTTTTAATCAATAAATAAATATTTTTAACCTAGGTAATTAATGGTCATTATATATTCAAATAATTAGCAATGGATTATAATGAATATGTGAATTTTCGCTGGAATATACACTTGGAATTTCAAACCAGCTTCATAATAAGGTTACACTAATTTTACATCCCAATGATGGTTTTGATATAATCAAACAACTATTTTCAGGGTCATTACCACAATATGCTTCTATCCCAAAACCATTTCTATTTTTATTATCTGGAAATTGATTTTTTTTCTAGAAAAACCACACTCCATTCATTAACGTAACATAGGATGTTCTACCATACATATGATTAGCCTAAGGTTTCTCACTTATGTTTACTTATCATAGTTCCCAAAGGTAGCTAATCCTTTATTTAATACCAACTATATCAACCAGAAAATTTCATACAAAAAATTTCAAATCTTTTTGTATGAATATCCAATTGATAATATTGTGATCAACTCCATTATAACACCCTAGTTACTAATATAATGAAATGTTTTCATATTTATTATCATTCTTGAATTAAATTTTTAAATTCCTTATAAATATGATAAATATGTAATAGTTTTATCGAAATCATTTTATAGAAAAATATATTTAAAAGACTAAATTTTAAATTATTGATTTTAATTGAAAATTTTTTAATTTAATTTTTGGATTATCCATGTAATATTAATATTAGGATATATTTTATACATTTTTTTAAAAAAATATTACTTTTTCAGTTAATAGAGAAAATATAGTTTTTTGTAAAAATGTAATTTATTTTCAATAAATTCATAAACATAAAAGTTAAATTATATTTTGAATAAGGATTAAATTATAAAATTTATTATTTAGTTTTATTTATACACTTAAATAAATTTTGATTCAACATTATATTTTTTATTTGATTATTTTTATTTTGTGTTTAAAAACATGTTTTTTTCTAAAGTTAGTTTTAATGTACATATTGTTTATCATTTTCATTTAGTTAAAATAATACAAAATAGGGGATTTATTTAATAAATTTAAATAATATATGTCAGTATATATTAATTTTGTTTCATACATTCAAAATTATTAGTAATATAGTTAATATAAAATCATATTTTTCTTGAAAAATCGACTTCTTAAAATCCAGTCATTTCATCGCATATGTCGATTTTGATTTAAATTTTATATTTCCTATTATATGAATTTAATTTGGTAAAATGGATTCCATATTTAGAGTTATATGTACCAAATTATTCAATAAGATAAATTTAAATTTTATGTATAAAAAACATACCATGGTGTAAAAAAATATTTACTACAGTATAGATATAATAATGAAAAAAGTTATTTTTAAAATGTAAAAGCGTATATACCTAAAACTACAATCTTAAATGGGTTTATTATGTCTTTATAGACCATAATATGCATTTAAAACATTAATTATAAATATAATTAGTGGGAATTAATTCCACAAAAACGTTGTTGGATTGAAAAGTAAAATAAGGATTCTTTAATCATTTTAAATGACCCATCCTAACATAAAATTACCAATCCATACCATCTCTCTATATGAAAAATCTTAATATATTCATATATATTCAGAAAAATCTTATAAAATTTATTCCATGCATCCATGTTTTGTTTTTGTCACCAAAAGACCAATTCCATGATCCAAAATGAGTCTTTCAACGAGGTGATATTCAAGTGGTAACATTCCCAAACAAACTATCTAAATTAGTTTTCTTATTCTACCATCTTCGAAAATCATTCTTCAATAAAGGAATAATAAATATAGTGTCATATATATAAATCAACATTAAGTTGATATTTTTATATCTTTTAATCATCTCATATATTATTTTATCTTATCCAATTTATCAACACCATTATCGAAATTATGGTGGTTAACCAAATCCGTGGATAATGAGTTTTTGTTATCCGTTTCCACCTTCCATGATTCTCATAAAACTATTTTCATGGTTAAATAATATTTTAATTTTTTTATTATGAAATATTTCATGTTATAGAACCAATTTATATAAATAATATTTAATAAAATGAAACTAGTTTGTGATGGTCGGATAAATCACCAAAATAAAATAATCATTAATCATTAATTTTTACCAAATAAATTATCATCATTTAAAAAAATTATATATGGGACCAGTTATAATTTTTTATATACGTTATTACATTTTCAATATAATTATTTAGATTTATCCCCATTTTATAAGAATACCAAAAATATACATGAGATAATTGATTATGAAATAGTGAAATGAACACCTTCATAACAATAGAATTGGACACTGTAACTCATCAAAATGGAATTAAATAAATGAAAAAAACTATAATAAATAAAATATATGTAAAAATGGTTGTATATTAATTAAATCATGTATATAATTTTATTATTAGACACATTAATATTAATCTTTAAACTCTTTTGGACACAAGGTAAGAGACCTCTCTACACCTCTCTCTTAATTTCCATTCAAGTTAATTTCATATTTTGTGTGTATTATTTACAATTAATATTAATAATATATTATTTTTATAAGTACCTATTACTTAAATTTTATTTTAAAATTATGAGAGTAAACTATTTCACACATTAAACCATTTTACAAACGTTTAAGTACTGATGTTATGCTTCCAAAATTTATTAAGGAACTTCATTTCAATTTCCATTAAGTAAGGTATATTATGATGTTATTCACACATATTATTTAATTTGGTGTATATAATTCCACATTAACATATTATTTCATGAATTTATCTATTTAAATGATATTTAATTTACTGTTAAATTTTATTCATTTATAACTGATTACAATGTAGTAAGGGGAATTTTTATCTCAATTCCAAATCATTACGGTAAAATTCTACTTCTTTGATTATTTCATTCAAAAAATTATGTATAAAATTAATTTTTGATTATCGTATTCTTTATTTCAACATGTTTTATATGGATTCATACCTGATACACATAATTGATTCTTTTTATTAACTCTTACTTTAATTATTTGATATTTGTAATGGGTATTTTCATATCCAAAAGTTATTTGAGTTTTCAAATATTTTATGATGTTTAATTTCAAGAATAAAAATATATATTCTTAATATTGTCCATGATAATTTTACTATGTGGTGGCCCATATAACACCATGTTATCATGTTAGTGCTTATATGGTGGGGTGATTCGAATAGTGTCATGTGAGCTCATTACAACCTATATAAGGGGGTGACCTAGATAGTGTCAAGTGAACATGTTGTAGTTTTGGGGGGGAACTAGATAGTGATCTAATTAATTGGGTAATGATTTTATTTTGATTTGCCCATATTTTTATACCAAATAAAAATTATTTTAAAGGGATTTATTAATGTTATTATCTATGTTTCCAAAAACGGTGTTTATTTTTATTTATATGGGTTTTAATGATTTTATTTGAGCTAAAATTGTATTTTTTATTTGAAATTAATTAACAATTTTTCTCATAGAACATTGAGATTAAGGTAAATAATTCATGGGCATTCATGTTTTTCACTAAACAAACTAGTTTATAATATTTATGTCCCATACTAAGAATTCTGTGTTCATACAGCATTTTTATAATGATTTTCATATGGATTAAGGAAGTATAGGGACATTAATGAGATCAAGATGGAAATTATAAAGATTTATCAAGAAAATTGAACTTGTTTTATTTTAAATACTTTTATTTTATAGAAAAAATTAATACATTTTAGTAGTTTCTACTAGGATATTAAAAATATAATTTGTTAGAGTTTTTCCTAATTTTCTAAAACTCTAAACCAAAATGATCATTGGGATAGTATCAATGTGAAATAAATTTTAAAATATATAGAATATTATATGTTAAAGGATACGTCATTACATTTGGTATTATAGAAAAGTTTATATAATATTTGGGGTTAAGATAATGTAAATACAATACCCATAAATGATTTTTACATTATAGTTATGTAGAAAAGATATAGAATTTGAATATTACCATGTTGTAACAACTGTGATATTTATGTTTAGAATAGTTTTTATAGAGGAAACATGATATCTATAGTGGGAAAGTGTCACGAGTAAAAAGTCCTCCCATATCAATATCTTGAGATGGTTGGAATTAGTTAAGACATTTTTGGACAAACGATATAAATGGTGGTGGTATTCATGCTAGGGAGAAGGTGTGTAAACCATTGTGTAATATATAAGTAGTGGGGTAGTTTATTAGAAAACATCCTCCATATTTCAGTTGAACATTCGATCTAGTGGTTTCCAAATGATGGATAAACACTCTAAACATATATTCAAAGTCATGGGATGTTTGAATGGCCCAAATATAACCCATGTTGTTTATTATTTTAAGGTGAAGTTGATCAATAGTGGCCTCTTCATAATAATACACGAGACAAATATGATCTTGATTCCCAGATATGGGAAAAAATTAAGGATATTTTCCATAAAATATATTTCCTTTTGATTTTTTTGGATCTATATGGGAAACCAATTTCTATAAATAAGGAAAAAGGATGACAAATCCATATCTTTTTATGAATCCAACGTAAAAAGGATGTCTAGGTTGACGATATATTTTATTTATTAAATTGATAGAAAAATTAATATGTTTTACGTATGGTTGGAACAATGTTTGGAAAGAGAATTTTCCATATGAGAATTCATAAGTTAGGGGAATGTGGTTTGTTATGTTGCGAATGTTAAGATGGATTTTTTGGATGCCTATATTACTCGAAATAAAAAAAGTAAAAAAAATTCATGTTGTAAGGAATAAAGTAAAAAATCAATGAAGTTGAGAAGTAAGACCCCAAAATGTTCCATGTGTGGAAAACTGAATATTATGGAATGTTTGAATGGATATATGATGTGTATCCTCTGTGGATTATTTGGTTGTAGGGATTGTCACTGTAAATAATAGAGTCTTGAATAACCAAAGAATTGGGTAACTATTATAAATAAAATGGTGATTTGTTTTAGTTTAATCGAGTTGGGTCATTATACTAACATGTTTCTGAAGTTAGTAAAACAATATGAAAATCATTAATGATCAGAAAAAGAAAGGTGCATCATGGTAATTTTATACTAAAATGGTTATTGTGGGGATATCAGATGAATTGGTAATAGTTATGTTACATTTTTATTCAAATTATAAAAATAAACTATTTGATTTTGTAACATATAATTATTTCATTTTTGAGAAATTTCTATGTATAACAAGAATATCACATTATAAAAGTATGTATAACTTTTTCTGAAAATACAAGGTGGGTGTATTAATGAAATAAAGATATATATTACTCATTGTATTGTTATCGGTGAAATGGTATTCTTTCTAAATCATTTTTTGAAACTAATATTAGAGTATTACATTAAATTGGTTATGTATTGTCTTTATTCTTATCATGATATGATATATTACACATATAAAAAGTCTTCTCACTATTTTTTTTACATTTAATAACAAACCAAGAAGTAAAAAAATGATTATAAATAGAAATGTAAGTTAAATATATCATGTCCTTTGAAAAATTAAACAATTCAGATTAGTTATGTTCCTGCAGTGAATAAATACTTGGATGTTTTCTCAGATTATTTCCCTAGTTTTATTTTTAACTTGGAATATGGGTTTATTATTTACTTATTCCCTGATACTAAGCCTATCTCAAATCACTATTATGTAATTTCTCATGTATAATAGTTAGAAATGAATAAGAAAATACATGATCTTTTCGGTAAAGGTCTAATTCAACCTTGCACATCACCTTGAGGTGACACTATTTTTTTTGTTAAAATTAATGATGGTTCTATGAGGTATTTCATTGATTATAGAGAATTAAATAAAATCACTATTAAGAAAAATAATCCATCTATTGATATCAATGATTTTTTTTGGTAACATCCTGGGAGGGCAGTTTTTCCATGACTATCTCTGGTCTGGGTACCATCTATTAAAATAAAAGGGGTAAGATATCATTTCTAATAAGATATGGGAATTATTAATTTGTTTTTATTTCATTTGGGATGTAAAATTACCCAACTATATTTATAGATTTTGTTATTGAAATTTCTGTGAGTTTTTTGATATGTTTTTAGTACTTATTGATGATTTTCTGGTTTACTGAAATGACTATGATGATAGTGAGAAATAGTTAAAGATTTTTCTACAAGCCCTTAATGAAATTATGTTATAAGAAAAATTTAAACATAATAATTGGTTACAAAATATTTCTTTCCTTGGGAAAATTATTTCTACTGTTGTCACTACCATTGAACCTTCTAAAATAAATTTCGTTGAGGAATGGATAAGACCAAAAAATTTCATGAAGATTAGTAGATTTTTTGGTTTTTTAGGTTACTACAATGGTATGTTAATAAAGTATCAAATGTATAGGATAATTCCTATGTCAACTAAGGAGGGATTAACAAACATCTAGACAAAAGAATGTAATAATATTTTTCTAGAACCAAAAATAATATCAATGAATAATCTAGTTTTAACCATTCTTTCAAGAAATAGTGATTTTATTAAACATAAATAATTCTATTAAAGGAAATTGGTTATCTTTAAATCATAATTATTAGGTAATTTATTATGATTCACATAAATTAAACCATGATGAGAAAAATCAGCCTAAAAATGATTTTCCATTAGATGTTATGGTTTTTTATTTGAGAATTTGAAGGTATCCTTGATTGGGAGCATGGTGCGAAATGTATATTGATCAAAAAAGATTTTATTATAAATTTACATAAAAATATATGAACATAAAGAAGATAATATGGCAGGAACTGATTAAGGATTATGATTTCAGGATCCATTATTATCATGAAGGAGAAAATATTGTGGATGAATCTTGGAGTATGAAACATAATTCTACATTGCCAATTATGTGTTTAAAAATTCTCATTTGTTTAGTGAATTGATCTATCATTTCCAAGAAGTTTTGTATAGAATAACTTCTATTTTTTTACATGTCAGTGTGATCCTATTTGTCTGATTGAAATAAGACAAGTTAGAAGGAAGTCCGTGAGTTACAGGAAAAGGTAGGGTTGGTTAAAAGGGAATGTTTTCTTTAATTTAATGTTGATCCACAAGATGTATTGATATTTTGAAAAAGATTATGTATAACTTGTTATTCTTAGAGTAATTGAGAGTTATTAAATGATGTTCATAGTTACCAATTATACGTTCATCTCAGAAGCACTATGATATAAAAATTACTTTGGGTGTACTGTTGGTGGGACAGATTGTAAAGACATATTGCTGAAATTACAATGAAATGTTTGACTTTTCAATAGGCTAATGAATATTAAAAATTTAGGATCGGAATGCTTCCGTATTTTCTAGTTCTAGAATGTGAAATAGTAATATATATCCATGGATTTCAGGGTAAGAATACCCAATACTTCCCAAGGTACTAATTCAATTTGTGTAATTATTAATTAACCAAGCCTAAAAATGTTCTTCCAAAGGATAGGAAAAAATATTTAGATAAATTTTCAGTCAGTATGTTATGGATATATTTAGGTTATATGATTTTCCCCTCTCCATAATTTCTGGCTATGATCCCATATGAAGATATATTTTTTGAAATGTCCATTATATGTAATTGAAAATTGAATTAAATTTCAGCACAACCATTCACCCTCAGTCTAATGGATAGTCAAAATGAACAATTTTTACCTTATAAGATAGTCAACATGGTTATGAAATATAATACTAGGGATGTATAGATCAACACTTTTATTTTATTGATTTTTATTCCCATAACAATTTTCATTCTTGTATATAGATGGAACCTTTTGAGGCATTATATATAAATAAGTGTCGAACCAAAAAAAATTCGGATGAAGTAGGTGAAATAATTTTCATGGGGCTATAGTTTCTATTAGAAATGGATGAAAATGTTAAAAAGAATCCGCAATATATGAGACCAGCTAAGAGCCGGCATAAAGGTTATGAATAAAATAAAAGGAAATAAATTTCACTCGAGGTAGGTGATCATATTTTTTAATAAAATATATCTAGGGAATAGTGTTACATGTTTTTGATAAAAATGGAATGTTATGTTGTACCATATAAAATTTTGTAGAATTTTGGACCATTTACCTTTTGATTTTCACTGCCTTAGTGTTTTTCGTTGGTACATAATGTTTTTAATGTTTTAATGTTAATAAAATGTGTTCCTCATTATTATTATGTTCTTATACATAAAATACTTCAGTTAAAATTGATTTTTTTTATAAGGAATAACGTATTCTTATTGTTTACCATAGAGAAAATGTATTTCGGAAGATGTCAATTCACCATGTTAAGGTTTTGTGGAGAAATTATATGGTTAAAGATGAAACATGAGAATCAGAATTTTATTGAGGAAATGTATCCCCACATGTTTAGTAAATGAAAAAAATTATGAGAATAATTTCTTAATTTGGGGGAGAATCTAACAACCTAGTTGGAAATAGAATATTTTTTTTATATTTATTAACATTATTGAATTAAATAGTTGAATTTAATATAAATATGTTATGAAGGAAATATTTTCATTAATCTCATTTATTATAAATTCATATATAGAAGGATAATTTTATTATTATATAATTTTAATTTTGAAAAACTAAATTCATATTTGGATTAATCATTCCATGTTTATATAAGGATTATTTTTTCAAATTTTTTTTAAAATGAATAATATTTCATTGAATAGTGAATAATATCATTTTTAGAAAAATGTCATTGATTTTTTATAAATTAAATAACATAAAAGTTAAATTTTTTATTATGGTTTCAGGTAATATAATTATTATTAGTTTTATTTCAGCCACTTAAATTATTTTTAATCAACTTTATATTTTTGTAATAAGTTAAATTTTTGTTATAAAAATTTAATTTTTTGAAAAATTATTTTTATTTATATTATCTATCCTCATTGTTAAATAAAATTAAATAATCCATAAGATGGAATATTTTATATAACATTTAGGTATTTTATATAACTAAATAATAATTGAGTTTCATAAAATTATATTTATTAGTTTTAGAGTTAATATACAACCATTTATTTCTTGAAAAAATATTGTTCTTGAAAACCTGTTTTTAGTCATTTATTCAGGTTTTTTTATAAAATTTAATTTCCAAAATTATGATAATAAAATTTGGTACACTTAATTTATTAATATTAATATTAAGTTCTGATGTAGGTAGTAAGGGCATTTTAATTTTTTTTATTAAAAATTCACCATTGTAAAAAATATTTTCCATAGTATAGGTAATATAATGACATAAGTTAAAGTTATAAAGTAAAATATTAAAATACTTAAGAACTACAAAATTAAATGGTTAATTGATTTTTTTATCAACCATAATAGGCAATTCAAATAATAATAATAATACTAATTAATTTTTTTAATTCTTACTAAATTTGGATGGTTTTAAACAAAAAATTATCATTACTTAATCACTAATACCAGCCTCTCCTTAAGTATAAATACCACCTCTCACCAGCCTTGTTATCCAAAAAATCCTTGAATATCTGAAAATATCTTCCAAAAACTCTCATACCCAGTATCTCCATATCAAGTCTCTTCTCGTATGACTTAAATACCAATTCCATGATCCATAAGGAATCCTTCAAAGAGATGATATTCATGTAGAAACTTTCTCAATCCACCACTCTTAATTTATCTTCATCTTCAACCATCTCACCACAAATATCATCCAATAAGGAATTATCAAACAATTATCATTTAAATTCTTGAATTTTATATTATAATGGAATATAATATATTTATCGCAATTTATATCTCAATTTATTCAAATAAATGAAACCATTTCCCAAATTATGGTGATTAACCATCTTAGTGGATAATGAGTTGCAGTTTTCCATATACACAAATAAGGATAGTCCTAAAAATATTATTATTATTCAATATGATTATAATAAGTATATACTAACTTCTTTCATATCATGGAGCTCATTTATATACATAATATTAAGTTAAATGATACCTGTTCATCATCATCATAAAAATAGCCAAAATAAAATAAATAGTTTTCACTAATGTTTAATCAAAGGAATCATACTCTGGAGAGAAAAAATGATATATCATACCATTTATAAATATTTAATCTAATTATTTTCATTTAATTCCACATTTATATTTTTATTCCCATTTAATAATAACACCAATAAATATATAGAAGATAATCAACCATGAATCCATGAAATTAACAACTTCAAAATGATGAAATTTGACATTATAACTAATTTTAATAGACATAAATAAACATAATAAACTTATAATAAATTTAATAAAGTGAAACATGTTATGAATTAATAAATTAATGAATTCATCTTAAATATTTTTTACATTACTAAATGTTTATAACTCTTTTGGACACAAGGTAGAGGACCTCCCTACATTTATTTCTTAATTTACATTCAAGATATTTCTTTATATTATATGTTTAATTACAAATTAATATTAAATAGTTATGATATTACATGTACCTATTACTAAATTTTTTTATCTTAGAATGATTAAAGGGATATTTTGGATATCATTAAACAATTTTATGAATCATTAAGTACCGCCATTATGAAGACAATATTAAGTATAGAAATTCATCTAAATTTTCATTAATTGATGCATATTTTGATGCTATGTAACCATATTATATAATAATATGTATATAATTACCTATTGGCATATTATATAATTATTTTATCTATTAAAATTATATTTAATGTTTTTTGAAAATGCTAATCATTCACAAGGAATACGATTCAGTTGATTACAAAGTGGTAAAGGAAATTCTGAAGTCAATTTCAATTCTATGGGATAAACTAATACTTTATTGTTTATGGAATGCTAATTTTTTTGAAATAAATGACTTTTTTTATATTAATTTGTATTATTTCCACATTTTTATGTTCATTTACAACTGATATAAATAATTTATTCATTTTATTACGTCTAAATTAAATCAGATGAATTTGTAAAGGGTATTTTGATATCCAAAAATGTTTTTTATTTTTACAATATTATATGATGAACAAGTTAAAGCCTATAATTGTTATTCATAATATTTTAGTTTTGAATTATATGATGGGGTAGCCTAGATAGCCCTGGGTGATCTCATTATATGTTATAAGATGTGGTGGCCTAGATAGCTTTCGGTGAGCCCATTATAGTTTATACCATGGCATGGCCCTGATAGCTTAGAGTGAGGTAATTAGTGATTTGGGTTCATCCAGACAACACTATAATTCATTGGGTAATTATTATATTTGATTTCGGACATATGGTTATTCCAAATAAGTTTTTCAAAAGATTCTATGAATTTGATTATCTGTGTTTCTATAATGTATTTCTTTAACTTTATAGGGGTTTTAAGGATTTTATTTGTGCTAAACATCTGTTAGATTTAATTTAAAATGAATTATAACATTTTCTAAAAGAACATTGAGGCAATGGTAAATAATTCATGGTATTTCATGTTTTTCACTAGACTAACATATTTGTTCTTTTTTCTATCTCTTTCTGAGTATTATGTGATCATCTAAATTTTTTTAATTTATTTTAACAGGGCCTAAGGAATAGTATTTAAAAAGATTATATGAAGAATAAAATCAATATGGTTTAACAAGGAATTTTTTTCATTTATTTTATATAATTTTTATATTGAAAATTTATATTTTGTAGTAGAATAAACTTATACTGTAAGATTTTAATTTGTAACGCCTTTCCATAATTCAATAAACTCTAAACTAAAATTATTATTGTAATGGTAAAAATTTGAGTTCTAGTTTAAAATATCCCGAATATGAAATGTTTAAGACTGGCTAAATACAATCATAATCATACAGATTTAGTGTATTTGGAAACATTGATATATAGATAAGTTTTTTATAAGATATCTACATCATCAACCACTAATTATAGTATAAAAAACACCCTTATTTAACATATCATACAGAAAAAAATTCTTCATAACATAGGGAAAGGAAATAAATGAAAGGGTGATCTCAGATGATAAATAAGGGTAAATAAGAAGGATAAAAATGATTACATAAACATAATATTTGAATAATGGTATGTTAAAATGATTTATCATTTGAAAACCATACCATTCATATAACCAATCATAGTAATTATTAATGGAGTAATGCATGGATGTTTAAAATAAAAAAATCATAATGGAATAAAATAAAATCATATGTGGAAGCATAACATTGGAAAAAGGCATATGACTTTTTAATTTAGATAAAATAGTAAAATCAATTCATCAGTCAAGGATTAATTTATTGACTATCATGAAGTATTCAGTTCACTCATAATTTAGTCATATCCTTGGTCAAGGTTTTGTCCCAAGACTATCACAATGGAGAGGTTCCCTTACTAAACCATATCCACTCTCTATTTAATTCTTTATTTTCTTATGTGATATTCATATTTATGGCATCATTGGATCATAAGACTCAAAATAAATAATGTTGATGTCATCATTGGATCATATCTAAATTAAAGAATAAGTAACATCAAAATTTATTGTCACACACAAATCCAAGATTGTATTAAAATAATATCACACCATAGAAATCAAGGAGGATTAAAATGTTGGAGCCCCAAATAATCATATCTTATAATTGTCATACATTAATTTGTATATGACAATGTACTTGAGTATGTAGAAATATTTTCCTCTTTATACTGACGATAATTGAAAAATAAATATTATATTTCACTCTAAAAAAGTATGTGTGAATTCTGCATGATGATTTAATAAGGCATTTGCATGATATAATATGATAAATAATTGACCAATGTGAATCTACCTCTCTTGTTTGGGAAATCCAATCCAATGTGGAATCCATCTAAACATCATAAATATTTATGTTATTAAGTTTTCAAATAATTAAGCCACTATGTATTGAGTTTTCCACGCAATAAATAGAGGTTCTAGGTTTATAAAATGCAATGTAAGACACCAATATTAAACAACATTTATACTTCTCTAGCACACCTCCTATCACGATCCATAACTTACAAGACCCTATACAGTGATAAATCCTACACAAATCATGTTTTTTCTTGAACACCCAATTATGGTTCCAAATGGAAAAAAATATAGATGATGGTCAGTCATCTTTGTGAGAAACCTAAGAGTAAGAAATATTTCCTTCGCTATTAAGGGGCCACTTAGCTCCATGGTCAAAGACCAAACGTTATTTTTCAAAACCAGGATAAATATGTGGTGACCCTTATTTATAGAATCATAATAATCATCCTATCTAACCCAATAAACCCCCACAAGAATAAGATGACTCATTGTAAATTAACAACCCATACAATCAATATCATTATCATCAAGTAATTTTTTTTTAAAACTGGGGAAGAACAAAAGATAGGGGACATAGCCCAAGGAGAGAAACTAAGGGGGTCTGAAATAGTGAATCACAAGTGCTTCCCCTTTAATAAGAGCCACCCCATTGGGATTGATGCTGTCAGTCGTGTGCAATAACACCTCTGTCATGCTAGGGAAATCCACTGAGGCCACGTGGTCTGCAACCTTATTTTCCTCCCTCCAAGTATGAAGCACTCTAACGTTGTCGCTGAGCATGCCTTTTCATTTTCTTATAGTATAGAATATTTCCCAGGGAGAAGCACCTCTACCTTTCAAGGAATATTAGACAATTAAGGAGTCAGTTTCGACCTCAGAGATCTCTAGACCCTTTTGACTACAATCTTTGATCCCTTTGAGAAGGGCCATGGCTTTTTCTTGGAGGGGATAGCCCTGGCCCAACCGGACCGAATAGGCCAAGTACACAGAACCATTAGTATCGCGCAACACACCTCCTCCACTCATGAGCCCTTGGACACAAGATCCATCTGTGTTGAGTTTCAACCTGCCCGAAGGGGGACGCTATCTGACCTAGTTGCCTGAACTGTTGTTGGAGGAAGACCCTGCCCTGGCTCCTGCCTGAAACAGGTGGAAATAAAGAGCTTCCTTAAATGAACACACTGCCTTGTTCAGGTCGAGAATCATGTTTTTATCTCAGATGGTAATGACACGATCCGTCACCGCACTACCCTCATTCTCTGACTTATTCCGCGCTTTCTAGAGACTCTAGCATCCTACATGCAGGACAACCGCTCGGGCCACCCTCTCCGGTCCTCTCCCCTCACTTCCATGAAACCATTTGTCAAGGAAGGAGGGGATATCATCATCCAGAGATAGCCCCGTAGAGAACTCCCCGAGGTATTTCCACACCTCTCTTTTCCAATCACTGCCGAAGAACAGGTGAGAAATTCTCTCCTCCTTATGAAACCTGCAACACACACATCTGGACACAAGGTTCATACCGCATCGACAAACATTATCATCAGTAGGTAAGGCTCTGTTTCAAAGCCTGTAAGTGAGAAAGTTTTACATGGTGGGGATATTTTTCACCCACATAATCTCATCCCAGCCCCCCAACTTCGCCTGATCATGAAACAGACTCCCAAAATCCTTTGGAGAGAATAGACCCGAGGAGGCCGTAGTGAAGATGCATTTGTCCTCTTCTCCATTGAGCTCGATGAGGTGGAAAGATTCCAGCTAGTTCCACGTAAACCCAACAAGCTGCACTGCAATGGGAACTGAATTTTTAATCCACCATAACAAGGACATAATAAGAAAGTAAGTGGAGGAGGATGCAAATGGATATCCATACACTAGAAGAGTTTCACTATCTAAGGAGGATGAATCAACTATAGATATTCTGATAGGTATAACTAACGATTTTTTCACAGGGGTATTTCAAAGGAATCACTCTTCATAAAAGTGTTTCTCTCCAAATCAAACAGATTCAAACCCATTAAAGAATTCAATAAGGAGATAAAGCTTTATTGAGAATGAATAATTTAATTACTAAAAATACCTAATGTTATCGAACGAGATCATGAGACCGAATCACGTCATACATCAATATCTTTTTCTAGGAAAAATAGATACCATTATTTCCCCTCTATATTGATGGGTATATCATTATTATTGATACAACAAATTAAAAAGTTGTACTTGAAATTTATTCATTAAATCCATACCCTCCCAATGAATGAAACTATTTTCTAGTGTGTATAAAATCTACTTTAGTGTCCTCAACTCTCAATGAAATGAATCTACAAGAAATAAAAAAAATTAGTCATACACTTGGAAAAAATAATATCTTCTTAACAATTTATTACTTATTTATATGAGTATAATTAATGAAAAGTTTCATAATTATTAATTATTGAATAAAAAAGTTTGAAATGGGATTTTAATGAAATAAAATGATATCCCAGACCAGTTAAATATCCAAAAACATACCACACCACAACCATTGATTCATCTCATTTAATAGTATAGGATTTATATGTATCCTTCGATTCATCAACAATGTAACAAATACATCCCTAGATCTTAAGTGTAAGTAGCATCCCTATAATTTTATTCATCTGATTTGACTATATAAAAAATATTTTCACCATCCATTATTTACCATGAATTCTTATCTATATGGTATAATAATGATTCTGCATTGTTATAAGGATTAATTCATCTCTCATCAATGGTTTTCAACATTAATATACATAATTCCATTTGAAACGTTTCTTCATAATGTGAATTTGTGATTTTTTTTCAGAATTCATTAAATAGATATGAAAAGGTTTTGGGATCCCAATATAAATATATGACATGCATGAGAATTTAGGAAAACCCATTTTTCAATAATTTATCATTTCCATTAAAGGATAAGAAGAAACTCTTCAAAATTTCAACCCAGTTAGGGATGCAGTTCACCAAAGGAACAAAATGAGGGATCCATGTTTCAGTTGGAGAAATTGTGCCCTTAGGTATTCGTTAAAAAAGATCATATTAACCATTACTAGCATACTGGTAAATCATTTTTTGTTCTCTACCTCTAATTAGATTTGAAATTATATATATAACTCATGGAAGTTGGTATTATTTGACTAATCTATTTCCTATATGCTATTATAATATGGTTGAACCCCATAATTGATATTTATGTAGAATTGATGATTACAAATACATCATTTAAAAAAATGAGGGGATACACTATAAATAAATTATAATTACCTATAAATTAATAAATACTTCCATTCATTGATCTACATTGATATTTTTTAATTATCAAATCATGGGCCACAATGAATAGGGAAGGAAAGCTAGGATCACCTTAGGGAGTTCCTCACATAGACCAAATGAAGAAAAAAATTCAACCCATAATATAAATAAAAAACCATGGAGATGTATAACCTTGAAAAACAATGTCTCTAAACTCTTGATAAATTCCATACCATATCATAGCATGGAAAATAAAATCCACTTTACCTTGTTATAAGTTTTATCTATATCAAACTTAACTAGAATATTTGAACCAACCATTTTCTGGGTGATCTATTCAACCATATCATAAGAAATTAAAATAGCTCCTTGAATGATTATTTTCATAAGGAGACCATATTATTCCTCTGAAATAACGTTTAGGGTCAAAACAGGGATCCTACTGTGGCTTATGCTAGTCGTGATTATATAAGTGAAATTATGATTCAAATTTTTTTGGAACTTCTTAAAAGAAATTGGATCCTTAAAATAAGAATAATGGTAGTTAAATATGACATTATTGGAAGATATCTCTCTAAATAAATCATGAATAGAATTAATGAGGTCATCATTAATGAATAATGACGTTAAAAATCACTAGAACATTTATTGAAAAAATACCCTTTTAGTGTTGTAACATCCTGGCTCTCACTAATTGGATTGGGAAGAGGCAGATAGGATACTAGGTTATAGGTGGCACTGTCAAGACACCAAAGGTAGGAAATAAATACAAAGAGATTTATAAAATTTAGTGGTAGTTTTACATTTATAGAAATTTAAAATCCCTACCAAGACAACCATTAACAAAAAAATTAAATGTTGGAAGAGTACAATGAAATAAAACTCAAATTAATACCAACTAAAAAAACCAAACATCAATATGGATTATATCAGAGTACAGAGAGGATAATAAAATGAAAATCTCAATGAAAACAAGACATAAATTCCAAAACTCCAAAATTTTCTATTCTCTAACTCCACATTCCATTCCCAAGGTATCATTATGGAACACTAATGAAATGAAACACATTTCCTTTACTGGTGTCCTGATATATCATATCTACAAATGAACCAATGTTTTTATGATGGGGGTGATTATAATACCCACTATGATTTTACTAAATAAATTCCTAATATATTCCACAATGATATAATAGGATTGGAAATTTATATAAAACAATTTATATAATACAAATGAATTTTTTATACCAAATAATTAAAAGAGTTTCCACACTAAAACCATTTCGATTGATGAAAACAAATAAAAAACATAAAACAATTTTTTAAATGTACATTTTAGCACAACCCAATTTAATACATTAATGAAAATAAAAACACACATACAAGAATGGTGTTTCCTTGGATAATGGATCTTCATATCTACACTATGTCCCTTTTAGTGGTGGGACATAAAAACAATTACCCATATCATTCAACCCAATAACAATAATTATTCCAAAAACCATGCCAAACCAATTGTGCAATGTATATTAATAAAATATTAATTTTATTTAAATCACTATCCAACCAATTTTCTATCCATAAAAAGAAATCAACCATTTTAAATTCATTAATTTAAAATCACATAATAAATTTTTCTCTAGAAAACAAATTCATACAATTCAAAATACTATACACCAAAGAGGGTTTCCAAAAACAATGAACATCAATTTAAATATTCAAAATAATAAAATAATTAATATAAATTAACCCTTACTTTTATAATAAGAAGAGTCAATGTTTAATCCACCAACCTCAAAACATAGCAAAAAATGAATAATTGTCCAAAAACATAAAAAAACATAGATCAGAACATCCAAACCCCACCATAGATCATGTTACCAATCATAAAAACATCTATATATCATCCTGATTGTATATAAAACCTTGGATATATCCCCATAATATTAGATCCATAAATCTAAGAGAAGGAAGAAGATAAAAACTGAGGGAAACCACCAATAACGGGCACATACAAAAGAATCCAGACATCCAACTCATAAAAAATCACCAAGTTATTTATATTGGATCAAGGGGAAGGGACTCTACAACTATTGGGAGGAAACTTATTAATTTTAGGGTTTATTTAGGTGATAAAAATACATTAAATAGTAAATAGTAATTAGATTCCCAATTATTAGATCTTGTTTATAACGGTGCATGGTTAGGGTTATCAGTTTGATAAACCATGTGAAAACCATGCACCAACAACTATATCCTCAAAACATTTACATGGTTTGATCACATGGTTATAGAAATTACATTCCAACCATGTAAAAAACCTCTAAGAAACATATTTTGGTTATTTTTGGGTGGTCAAACAGTTTGGCCAAACAGTGTGCCTACCCAGTTCCCACTGTATCAGTTTCACTAAATTGTGTAAGGTGTTGCACAATTTATAGTAACCATGATAAAACTGTGACCATTTATAAATGACCTAAAAACATGCCAAAACACCTCCATAACACCCAAAAAACTAACTAAATAACGTTATATATATAAAATACATAAATAATAGGTTAATTAACTGTAACTTGTGGTTCTTAAGGTTTGTAATATTGCAAGAAACTATATATCCTTTTCACCGTGTCCACTGAATGGTGTTGTTGTTATCATTCCTTATAAAAAATCAAGGAAAAATTCATGTTTTTTATCTTAATAATGTTTAAATAATCAAATCGATTGATATTTCTCAAATTCAAATCATTTAAATGAAAAAGATGGTAATACTATAGTTGGGTGTTATACTAGTCATATTAAAATTATTCTTTATCAATTTATAATACTTGTTGTTAATAATTTAATGCATAAATATTGTTATTTAAATGATTTATACATTACATATGTTTAGTTTATAAAATAAAATTCTTATATTTCCATAATTTAAGTGACAACCTTTTCTATCTCTATGGGATACAAAACATCTATTTTTGGTTATTACCAGAAAACAATAACAATATACTAAAACCAATATCAATAATGTAGGAAATTTAAGGTTTTATTCTCTAATGGCTAGAGAATCAAACCTCACATCATTAGCATCCTGAAAATACACCTATCCTCTCTATGTCTTTGAATATCTACATTTTTCTTGCATTTAGAATCATATGTGAGGAGAAAATATATATAACACCCAATGTAGAGATATAGAAATATTTCAATCAATAATAACTAAAATAATAGCTCCCCCATTTATTTTGGGTGTATTTCCTTTTCAAATGTCTTTTCAAGGTATAATCAATACATACTACTTCGTTTTATTTTCCTTCCCTTTTGATCTACCGCTTCATGGAAGGATGGTTCACAATAGATTTAGACTTTTTTGGAGTCTTGGAATCCGTTGACGTTTTATTGTTTTTCTTATTAACAATAATAATTTTTTTGGCTCCATGTCCTAATCCACTTAGTGAATCTGAGTTTGATGATTTGAAAGACTCTTCCTATTATTTCTCAGTTTATAATTAACAATAACATTATAAATATGCTTGAGTGGTGTGTAATGGATGAGATAAATTTTTAAATAATCATTTAATTTAATCCATAAGATATATATGCATTAATTAGAGCCAATAATCATGACTACATTAGGTATATATAGTTCCAAATCTCATAGTTCTATTTGAAAATAGAGTAATATTGTTATCATATTACCTTTGTAACCCCTAATATCAATAGTGATCCTAATTATTATAAATCATTCCATATGAATCCATATTTCCATGTTGATTTAGTATATTATTGGTTAGTTATGATAGTATAAAACATTTTAAATATAGAGAATCATTTAGATGTTTAACCTAGAGAGAGTACTCTTCATATATAAGGCCCTGGCCTTAAACAATACATAATCATGAATTAAATTAATAATTCACATTGAGGAACTTTTCAAGTTCAGAGTTTTAGATAATTATGCCCTAACTATTATATTACATCTCAAAAAATAAAAAATTAGACACTTCTACTCAGTTTCCATTTTTTCATAAAATAAAAACTCTTCAAAAAAGAAAGCAGTCTAGTTTTAGGTTTTAGAAAGCATGAATTTTCCTTGATCACATCCATGACCCTATTCCTCTTTATGTCTAGTGAGAAATATTTCCAAAACATGGTATGAGCATAAAAATCTCAATAAAGGATACACAAAGAAGGAAAACTGATCATTTTTTAAAACAAGTAAAAAATGAATACTTTATCATATGTAATACTTTTTACCTTTATGAAGTAGTAAATAATCTTCACTAAGTAAAAGATCATTCCTTACCCTTTTATAACCAAAATATTTCCATAAAACCAGTATAATGAACTCATATCATATAATTGTAACATGGGACATAAAAATAAATAAATGGAATAACCATGCAGTCAACTTACACACATATCACTAAATGGAATAGCCATACGACTGAGTTCTATACCCAATGCATTGGAGGATATAACCTATACAACCGTCCTAGTTTATCATGACACCACCCATAATTTGGTTTATCACATAACCACTCGTCAAATGCCTTGTAACCATTATAAAATAATTACATATAAAATATTTCAAATATAAACATTTCACTAAAACATTTCATTTTCACTCACAAGAAATCATTTCAAGATATTAAAATAATAAATCCATTTCAAATACCAATTTCAACACCAAAACAGCCAAAAACAGAATAAGGGATTTATTTTCCATTTAAAAACATTAAGTCTTATAGAGGAATTCAACTAACGATTACAGCGGTGGAGAGCATATTATCACTGGAAATTTTAAAAATATTATCTCTATCATTTAGTAAAACTCTTCTTAGAAAAAGATTCCATTTCAAAATCATTTAAAGCATTTAATAAATATATTTTTGAATCAATGTTTCCCATACCACATTGAAACATTTATGGGAATTAATAATTGAAAACAATAATTTTCATATAAATAAATCATTAAAACCATTTTGAAAACATTGAAATTAATAAGAATGGATTATAAGATTAAATCAATAAAACATTTAAAATAATGTTTTAGTTAAAAAGTTTCTTACAACTTAAGAAAATACTTGAATATAAATTTTGAAAGAATAAAATTAAACAAAACATATAATATCATAAGAATATGTATATTCTTGATATAATATGTCAAAGGGTTTTATATACACTCTATATGATAATAAAGGTGCACAAGATCAAGATATTCTTCTAATGAAGAGAGATTGAGACATTGTCCCTTACGAAAATTTGGAAACCTAATCAAGTCACATTAAAATTAAAAAAATGAGTTGATGAGATAGAAAATGATCTCTCATCACTTAAAAATAAAATGAACAGAAATAAGGATATATAAGAACATATTCCAGTCATAATAAAAAGTAAATTAAAAGACATATCAAAAAAAGAAGCCTTCTACTAAAAGAGCAGGGTGAAAGGATCCCTTACTGAGTTCGTATCTTACAAAACATACACCCCTTGAAGGAAGAAATATAAAATGAAGATGGAAAATAACCATAAATTGAAGTATATTACAGAATGAATACAATCATGGGAAGTTCATACACAACACAAAAGGAATAATTGGCAAATATTGCATGAATCTCATGGGAATAAAAAGTGTGATGAAAACCCCTTACCTCTTTTCTGAAATGACGCATTTGTTCTTTAATTTATTGAATAATAAAAATAAGTTAAGTTTTACTTGCTTAAGAACATTTATAATGTTTATTATTCCTTTTATATCACTTATTACCTTACTATAACAATTATTTAATTATTTGAATTCATATCATACATTTTGTCGATGTTTGGAACATGAGTTAAAAATAACAAGTTTTAATTACAAATTTTCCATGTGGATGAAAATTACATTATCTCTAGAATGATATTCATGATTTATATATCATATATATCATATATATTCAGTATATATATATTAAGAATAGTCTATATCTTTTTGATATATGAAAATGAAACGCACCATTCATGGAGATGGTAAGTTGTACGTACGCATGAATTCTACATCCATTTCATTTTAAAAGGACTGAAATTAAATTGTGTAAGAACCCAGATCTTCATTTCAGGTGTGCCTTTCATTCCTAGTTGTATTGGGAAAAATATGAGTTTTTTGAAATTTCATGAGTACACGCCATGTACTTATAAGTACACTATGTGTACCCGGTTGCCGCAGATGACCATGTACTGGCCGTGTAATAGCTGAGTACATGACCGTGTTTGGTTACCTAGAAAAACCCTAAAGAAGATTTCAGGTAATAAAAATACTTGCCTTGTAGTTTTAAAGAACAAGGCATGTACTTTCTTTTTATTTCATTAAACGGACTATGGTCGCATCTAATCTGTTGAACACACTTCTTCTTCATCTGTCTCGTCTTGGAGTGAACAAGAATGTCTATTATTCTCTAATCCACTGACTCACCATCCATTTTCTGAATCTACTACCATTGATTGTGTTGGAATCACCACATAAGTCTATTCCTTCTTCTAGAACAGCATTTCCTGATTCCTCTTCTTTCGTGAGTAATCTTTGGTTGTGATTTTTGGATTATTGGTATATCTACAATGTCCTAAGGCGATTCAAGCCTTAAGGTTCACATATATCATTTATACAATTCTGAGGTAGGTGGTCTATGCCTTCTTGTAGTTAGTCATTGAGGTATATGTGCAAAAGTGACTAATACCCTCGTTCGGTTTATTGGGTGTTTATGGGTTTAGCCTTGTTATTGCCTGCTATGACTTGTATTCTTGATTAGAGGATTTATGATTGTATATAGGGTTATCTTTTTCATGATATTCCTTTTTTTCTTGAGTAGATGATTTATGTGCTCTAGTTATTTATTTATTTTGGTCATCCACTTTCTACTTATGTATGGTATTATTACTACTTCTGCTATTATTATATGTTTTCTTTTATTGTGTTACTCTCACAATGAGAGCATATATTCCGAACTATCACACACAAGGCTATCACAGCAAGTTGGGAACCTATAGAGTTTGGGGAAATGCTCTTGAGGCCACGGGATGAACCGGGTACGGGGAACCTCGGGCGGCACCCAAAACTGGGACATTACAAAGTGGTATCAAAGGATTATTTTCTTCTTGACTTACTGTTTGGAGCTTATATCCATGGATAGGAAAAAATAGGTAGTTGTTAATAAGTTGTGCCTAGGAGTAGCTAACTGGTGTATAAGTAAAATCCAATTTTCCTCTTATATTAAAATTGTTCTGATTTTCCCAATATTATTGTTGATTTGATTTCACTGTTGGGTGATTCACATGTTTTGTGCTTTTATCATAACTATTATTGAGGTTCTATTTCTATTGAAACCCAATGAGATGAGGGTATTCCATCTCATGCATCATATAGGCACTTTCTATAAATCCCTTATCATGCATTCTCCCCATGAAATTGACAGTGCATTACCTATTGCATGTTGTTGTGATACATGTGGTGCTAGATATGCATGCTATTGTGATATATGCCTTGATAGAATACATGACTTTTTATAGGATATTGAATTGTGTAAGGTTTTGTTTGAATGAATGAAACCCCTTGTTTCATGAGGTGTTATGGGCCCTCATAGATTTGAATTTGGTGGATCATTGCATTTTTATGCTTGTATGCGACATGTATAAGATTCCATGTTTTAATTAACAGGGAGTATCGGCCCTCACGAATCAGATTTTTGCACATTAATGTTCGTTATAGTGTTTTTTGGGTTCCGAAGTAGTTTCTAAGGATTACAGTGCAAAAAAACCCATAATACACAATGTGTAATGATAAATACATGTCATTTACCCTTTTGTTTGGGAAGGAACTATTTTTCATAAGTTCACGTCGTGTACATTAGGTACACTCCATGTAGTCTCTAACCGTGTCACTGGTTGTGTCAGTAGAGACACGGGGTTGGGAAATATTTGATGGGACAAAATGTATACCATATGTACATTTCATGTTTTGTAGACCATGTGTCCACCCATGTGACTAATGGCATGGTGAGATAAAACCTAGTTTATACATTCCATGTCAATCTTGAACACACAGTGTAATATAACCCTTTTATCTGGATGTGTAGAGAACAACACGCGGCAGAGGAAATACTTCTTGTACACATTGTTCCGTCCATAAACATTCCCTATATTGTCATCCATGTGTCCAACTATGTGACTAAAAACATAGGCAGTTGAACCCTAAGTGGCGCACGCCATGTCTAGCACAAAAACACCGTGTAGTCCTATCCTAGGTGAACCATGTGTGTTAGTCCTATAGAAGAACTCGGGTAGCAGAACATGATTAATGTCCATGTCGTGTCATGGAGAAACATGCTATGTATATGGGGTGTTACACGACCTATTTGGGCAGTAGTACATGCCCATGTGAAGGCTGAAAGGAACACACCGTGTAAGGGTTATACACACCATGTATCCATGTTTTGAAAAAATTGAATGATTTTCTTTTCATGTTCCCTTATTGAACATCTATGTTCTAGTTTCTGATAATATTGGACTAAGTGTGCACTTGACCTTGTAGAGTCATGCCAATAAAAATTTCTCTGGTTGTATGCCAGTTACAAGGTTGTGATCAGACACAGTACATGGATGATATTGGACTACCAGTAGATCCTCTTGTATTGCCCGTCTTGGCACCGATCATTATTCTGGACACAAGTGCTGACTCACAGTTCCCAGATGTCTTTATGAGGTTCATGCATACCATCCAGGGAGCACCGTATCCTGCCCCGTCAATGGCATAATTGATGCTATTTTTCTAACATCAGTATCCTCCCACCTTCACAGGGTAAGGAAGACCTCGGGATGGAGAGTCATGGTTAGAAGTCATTCTTTCTATTATTGAGCATCTTGAGATGCCTCCAGTGAGGAGGGTGAAGGTCTCTAATTATATGCTTCGGGACTCTACCAAGAGATGGAAGGATGTGATCTCACAGGTGGGATGCTAGTATGGTATGGATTGGGATGAGTTCCAGTGTGCCTCCTATGACAAATTTTTCCCGGAATAATTGAGGGATTATCAAGTTAGAGGTTTAATGAGTCCGAATCTGGGTAATCTCTTAGTCATGGAGTATTCTTCTCGATTCACCAACTGCAGCGCTTACACCCATACCGAGTGGAGATTAGTTGTTCTTAGCCAGAAATATTGATTATGGTCAGAGGAAAAACATCTGATATTATGTGAAAATCATTAGGATGAATTCTATCACATCTATAGTCAACCAGACGCTGATCACAGAGCACAATCTAAGGGATTCTGGAGAGTTGATCCTGGGTGGTTCAACATCTGGAGTTGGTACCCGTTAGACTAACAATAAGAATCGTCTTATGGAGTCTACATATGGGGGTAGTATTAGGTGGGATACATCTTATAGTTGCTATGTGGTGTGCTAATAGTGTGGGAAGAGCAGGAAAATGAGGAAACATTTCCTGAGAGACCTAGTGGAGTGTCGATCAAGAATCAAGATGGTTCATCTTCAGTGGATCTATCAGTTCTTCTCACCAGTAGCTTTTGATAAGAGTTCTTCTATGACTCCACATTCTAGAGCAGCACCACCCATTTCTTATAATTCTGGAACCTGGAGTTCTTCTGGATGATCAGGCTGAGGTGGAGGTCGCAGCCATGGTGGTCAGTCAGCAGGCTTTCAGCAATAACAGGGTGTATCACCTTAGGGTGGTCAGGCAGGGTCACAGGGTTATGGTACTGACTAGATATTTTTAGTGGAGTATACCCAGCAGGAGTAGGATCTAGGACCCTCTACAGTTCGAGGTAGGATCCTTTTTTCCTCAGTTTTAGCTTCTTCAATTTTTTGATACATGGGATTTCCATAGTTTCATATCTATTACTATTATGGAGATCCTTGGGCTTTGTATTGTTACCTCTATTGATATCATGATGCTAGAAACTCTGTTATGGACTAGAACGACTAGTGTACATTAGTGAAAGGTGTGACCTCTTAAGGTTAGTGGGTGTCACTTCTCATGGGACCGTTATGTCTTAGAAATGATGGGCTATGACGTCATTGTCAAGATGTATTGTGTAGTTTTCTTCTAAGAATTGGTTGATTTCTCTGACCGTAGGTTGAGTTTCTAATCACCAATGGGTGGATCGTTTCTTCATAAGGGTAAATAGAATGTACATGCGACTATAGAAGGTCCCGAGCATCATGGGTTAGGAGGAATTACAACCCAGATTGCAAGTCTATATCCAGATGACCAGGGGAATTCACAGTTTGACATTTGTCCAGCGGTCTATCACTTTAGGGATGTCATTCCAGAGGACTTTTCAGATTTTTCTCTAGAGTGAGATGTGTAATTTTTTTTGAGTTTGTTCTAGGAGTAGAACCAGTGTCCATTCCTCCCTATAGGATGGCTACACCATAGTTATTATAGCTCGTGAAGTAATTAGAGGAGTTACAGGCGAAGGGTTTCATCCGACCTAGTACTTCTCCTTGGGGTTCGCCTGTCCTGTTTACGAAGAATGCAGGTAGTACCCTCTGACATTTTGTGGATTATCGGATGTTAAACCAGTTGATGGTTATGAACTGATATCCATTGTCAAGGATTTGTGATCTATTTGATCAACATCGAGGAGCCTGAGTGTTCTCGAATATTGACTTGAGATCTGGTTACCATCATTTACCCGTAAGACCATTTGATATAGCTCTTATAGCCTTCCAGAGCAGGTATGGTCTATATGAGTATGTAGTGATGTCGTTTGGTCTAACAAACGTGGCTGCAGTCTTCATGCAACCGATGAACCGATTGATCCATCTATACATGGATTCATTTATGGTAGTCTTTGTGGATGATATCTTGGTGTACTCTAACACTTGACATGACCATGCTACCCATATTGAGATCATTTTGAGTACACTGATAGAGAATCAGTTATATGATAAACTCTCAAAATGACACTTTCAGATGGACTGAATTCATTTCATGGTTCATGTTATCTCCGAGACAGGTGTATCAATAGACCTAGAAAAAGTGAGATAATTAGTTTCTTAGGAGAAACCGAAGAACATATTTGAGGTGCAGAGTTTTCTAGGTATGGATAGATAATGAAGACGTTTCATATATGACATTTCATGTTTAGCAGTTCCACTGACTAGCCTAACTATGAAGGGTGTGAAGGACATGTGGTCATATTCTTGGGAGTCATCCTTTTAGAAGCTGAAAGGGATGTTGAATTCAGCAATGATACTAGTTTTTTCAAATATGAGTAAGAGATATACTTTGTACTATGATGCATAAGTTATTAGGTTGAGAGTAGTGCTTATGTAGGGAGAAGGAGTCATTATGTTTGGGTCTCAGTAGTTGAGGCTACATGAGAGGAATTACTTGACACCCGGTCTCGAGTTGGAAGTTGTTGTTTATTCCATACTAAGTTGAAGACATTATCTTCTGGAAGAGAATTTTGTGGTTTTCACCGACCAAAAAAATCTCAAGTATATCTTTACTCATCATGATCTGAATCAGAGATAGCGAAGGTGGGTTGAGTACCATCAGTCCTTTAACATTGAAATTTCCTATACGTATAGGAAATGAAATGTAGTAGCTAATGCGTTCAGAAGGAGGACTCAAGTATAGGAAGTTCAGGAGTCCAGCTATGAGTGGATGCGTATGGCTCTATTATCTAAGATGCATTTGGATGTGAAAAACAGATTGGGGAAAACATTTCTTTTTTTCTGTAGCTGTTACCTCTACTTTACTTGATCGAGTGCAAATAAGGAAGCTAACAGATTTTGATGGTCTGATCCTATGGGAAACCGTTTCACGATAGGACTATATTTTGGGATGGATAGTAGGCAAGGATGAGATCTTGTGATTTCATGGATGTGTATGGGTGTCAATAAACATACACAATGAGCTAATGCTGGACTTTCATTTTTCAGTTTGGTTTGTTCATCCTAGTGTTAACAAGATGTATCATGATCTACGCCATCAGTATTGGTGTCCATGTATGAAGAGAGGTGTTAATGGTTTTGTCATGAGGTGTTCCACCTATCACCAGGCGAAGGCAGAGCATCAGCAACCATAAGGTATTTTGAAGATGTTACCCATTCCCAAGTGGAAGTTGAATGATTTCACGATGGATTTCATGATGAGTTTTCTGATATCACCTCGAGGGAATGATGTAATATGGGTTGTCATTGACAGACTCACGAATGTTTCTCATTTCATGCCGATCAAGGAGACCTTCTGTATTGATGAATTGGGAAGTCTATACATCTGAGAGATTTTTACGTCTACATGGGGATCCACACTCCATTGTTTCAGACAGGGACGCATGTTTTACTTCTTAGGTTTTGTAGGGACTACAAAGGGTATTGGGTTCCCATGTACTTTTGAGTATAGCTTACCATCCCCAGAAGGAGGGATAGTCTGAGGGTATGATTCAGGTGATGGATTACATGATGGGAGCATGCATCCTAGATTTTGGTGGTTCTTGGTAGAAACACATATATCTTGTGGAGTCATCCTACAATAATAGATTTCACGCAACTGTTCATATGGAACCTTATGAGGCTTTGTACTATAGGTCATGCCTATCACCCATATGTTTTCTTGAATCGGGAGTGGCAATGATGTTGGGACCTCATCTTGTCTAGGAGACTATAGATAATATAGAGTTGATTTAGAAGAAGACGGATACTACACAGTCATGATAGAAGTCTTATTCCAATCAATTGAGATGACCTCTAGAGTTCGAGGTCGGAGATCAGGCTTTCCTATGTATCACAATAAGGATGGGACACAGGAGAATTACGAGACAAGGCAAGCTTCCACCGAGATTTGTTGGACCGTTTGAGGTTTTTTAGAGAGTCGGGCTGGTTGCCTATCGGCTACAGTTACCTCAATGGTATCAGGCTATGCACAATGTCTTCAATGTTTCTTATCTACGGCATTACTTCTCATACATGTCTCTTTTCTTTCAACCCAAGGAGGTTGAGCTAGAGGTGGGAACATCGTTCTAGAAGCATCCTATCTGTAACACCCCGAGATTTTATGAAAAATATTCTTTTAATTTCATTAATGTCTTGTGTTTTATGCTACACCATGATTACCTTGCGCTATACGCAACACCGTATTAGCTTGCAGTATACGCAACACTATTCTTGGATCGTGTTACATACAATTTTGATAGTAGTTATTCTACTCAACATTGAGTATATATATATATATTCAATGTATAAATGAAATATGGTTGGATTATGCTATACGAAACAACGAAGGATTCTTTCACAGCACACAATCCTGACTTGGCTTGCATTACACGCAATCGCAACCTTCCTCGATAGCGTGTGTTGTACGTAATACCGGGTTTTACTAAACAACCGTATATTATTATAATATTATTATGAACTAGCCATTATGAATAGTATTAACTAAATTTTGAATCTTATAACATTATTATTCGTCATGCACATTTTCTAAAACATGGTATAAGAACAAAATAAATTTTTCGGGTAAAATAAGTATTTTTCAAAAAATGCTGTTTTGCCGCCATTTGATGGCGCACCCACTTTAAATAAAGTTTTTTACATGTTTATAAGTTTAATTTTACAAAATAAAATTCTTCTTTGGAATCATGAAATAAAAATTTACTTTGGATAAATTTTCGTATCATTCTGGTAACTTTCATATTTTGATGAATAGTAAAAACACGCTATATTTTAATTACAAACAACTTTTTTCATCGCAATAATTAATATGGTTAAATTATAATATTGAATGGTTTTAAAGAATAAATATAATATATTTTTACCATTTAATATAATTTATGTCATTAGCATTGATTCTACCTTGAATTCGTAGGATAAATCAATTCAATCTTTTGCAATGTTTTAAAGAAAAACCCGTTTTCTTTCGACAATGGGATTAATTTTAATTTAATTTCTGAAAATTTTGTGTATTGAATTTGGAATAATGGATTCCATATTCGGAATCAGTGGATCCAAATTATGTTAATAAGCTACTTTTTATTTTTGGGAATTATGAATATTAACTACGGTAAATTTTATTTACCATAGTTAAAGGTAAATCAGGTAATTAAGGGTAAATATAATATTATAAAATTATCCTAACACATGTCAAAATACTATTGGATGACTAAAAGTCGACCCATATCACCTAAGGGTCGGATTAGATTTATTTAATAGACTTTTTTCCATGAAAATAATTTAATTATTATTAAAACTAAAGAATGTGACAACATGTCACTTTCTTAAATCTTATAAGTATAATAATTTTAATTTAGTGATACACTTCATGAAACTTCGAACATGAATAGTATCAAGAAATCTAATACAGTTATCTACATTATAGGTGTATATTTAGAATTTTTAGGGATTAAATAATTATCATTTATTATGACACAAACTTGATGCAGTAATTGTCTTATTAATGAAATATTGACATAATTGATGTTATAAATACCCAAATAAATGTAATTTAAGACTTTTTATGAATTAAAATAATTTTATTGGTTAATATTACATGTTAGTATTGATTTAATTAATTTTTTTCGAACTAATCATTCTGTTATGATTTTCACAAAAATCAATTACTAAATAGTGTCAAAATTGACATAAAATAGTTTTTAAAAAAAATATTATATTATTAATTGTTATTTTATTCTTAAAAAACTAAGGATCAGCTAAATGACTAATATAAGGTTATATATAGTAATAATAAACAACTTGGGGTTTGTTTGGCTTCTTATAGTAAGTTTATTAACCTTATAGTATAAGAACACAAGAAGACACTGTAAAAGTAAAATTATTTAACTTAATGTTAAATCTAAATGATAAGGTTAAAATAGGAACCTAAACTTGTCTAAATTCTATTGGATGAGATAATTTCGACCCATCCCCACCTTATCTTCAAAATAAATTAATTTGGAGCTATTTAAAACCTAATTTGACTTTATAATAAAATAATATTTTTAGTTATTCCAAAGGTACCCCTCTCCTCCCTTATAAAAGGGAACCTCCTCCTCCCTCTTCCTCACACCACTTTGAGCCTTCAAGCTCGGCCAACCCCTGACAATTTCTTCTATCCACTTCCATAGAAACATACTAGAGGTTCTGGTCTTCTTCAAAGACCTATTTTAGTACCCTAAAAGGAGGTCTCAAAGAAGCACTTCAAAGAAGAGGTAATGTCTGTTACCGATTCTTTCATCTTTATTTCTTATTCCAATTATTCTTCATTAGTTGTTTCATTATGAAGTAATAATATCAGTATCACTCATATACATATATGTATTATAAGTATGAAACAACCCTATTTCACCATCTATCCATCCTATGAAAAAAGAAATCACCGCAAGTGCGTACGTACGGAATACCGTCTCCACGCCGTGGTGTAATCTATTTTCCAGCACCACCTTACTTGGATTGGTATAATGGTGTAAATAATGACTATATAAGACTATTATAAAGTTATATTGATTCTGAAATAGTATACATACACTCCAATACAATTCCACGATCATAGGAACGATATCATCACTCGTGCGTACGTACGGAATACCGTCTCCACGATGTGTTGCGACTCGTTCTACATGATTTTCATTCCATAATGATTATATAAATGAATTTAATGAATTAATATGATATATATTACACTAATACCATTATGGAAATGTGGTATCTATAACCTAAAGAGAATAATAATAATTTATTCGACAAAACACGCATAAGAACAAAAAGTAATAAACACCCGAATAACAAGTAGTAAGGAAATATTACTAATAAGAAGCTAAGAATATGACCATATATGATATCATAACAGTAAGTATGATTCATTAATAAGTCAATAACATTATTTAAATCATTATACAGGAGGTTTGGACACTTACGAAGCAAATCATACCTAAGGTAAGAGAAATATCACAATTTCATTTTTATCCGAGATTGTTTAATCTTTAGTATTTACTAGGGTGTATTTTATCATCCAAATCCATGTTTCCTCAATATGTAATATTATTTCCATCCACCTACAATTGTTTAAATCCAATTTTACCCTTAGGTGAGTTTTTAGTAAAGGATATGAAAGGAATCTTTTGTCATTTTTCAGACGAGGTACTTTTTGACTTTTCTGACAAACGTACGAAGAATGTTTTTTTAACTTATACGGCTTGAATGGATTTTTAAAACATTATTTCCAAGAAGCCTAATTTAAAAGTTTTCAACTTTATTTTTAATCAACTTCTTTTAGTTTAAAATTATATGATATGTTAAGAAAGGAAAATGTTTTGAAGTAGAAAGGATATTTTCCTCAAGAATGGAGTTCAAGTGTTTTATCAAAATTATTTTCCATCTATAATAATAAAGGGTTCTGTTTCTATCCCTATTATTACATTTATTTGATTATGTTGTGATGGAATTAATTTTATGAATTCCTTTATCTTATATGAATTGTTTTATGATGTCACGATGTTTAAGATTCCCATTTTTATTACATGGGTTATGCAATGATGTATGATTTATGATTTTGTGGCACACATAAGAATGGTATCATTATGATATCGGTGGTACCTATATATCCCTCCAATGCATTGGGTAAAGATTTTATATATCATGAGATAGACATGTCTGGAACTGTAGGTTATACCAGTTTAGTGAACTAGGATTGAAACGATGAGTGAACTCGGTTCAGAAAGGGACTTTGTCCGCTAAGATAGTCTTGGTGATGAGTCTTGACTAATAAGAAATGATTCTCTATTATTATTTTTGTATGCCACAAATTTTCATGTTTTATGTTATGATTATTGGGATTACATTTCACTTCTATGATTTATCCCATGTTATGAAGTTGTGATCTCTTTTGCAGGTTAAGATTTCCAAAAGATATGTTCTTACGAATATGACATGATTGATATTTATTTTGTTTACCCTTACAGAGCATTTGAGCTCACCCTTTTATGTTTTAATTTCCCCAGGATATAAAGAATGTTTTTAAGTTTAAAAAAATAAGATCTTTATGGGAGATGTTGAAGATCTTTCACCACGATTAGAAGATTATATTCCAAGTTTCCAAAGACACTAAACTATTACAGTCCTTGTGTGTGTGTTTTTGTTATGTACTAAGTATTCCGAAAAAGTAATGTAATGTCTATTTACGTTAAGCTTCGGGTCTCTACAGTTGGTATCAGAGGAAATGTTTAGTCAACTTTTGGAAATTAGGATGCGAAAACGTTAGTGAGATCCCTAGAGATATATCAAAGGTATGTCTAGGGATGTCCCTAATGATAAGTATACGTATAGGATACAGTCCTAGAACTACGGTAACGATCATAGAATTTAACCTAAGATGTTAGATATTGAGGATACTCCCCCTTTATTATGTTGTTTTCCCTGGCATGATTTTTGCCTCTCACACTATTCTTTTTGGGTTTTAGACGATGGCTGGGACCCGAAGGAACCGTGTTGATCAATGTAATGGACAATGCAATGATTTTCCTCCTGAACAAACAAATGTTATGGGAGATGGAGTGAAAAATCTTATTACTATTCTTACACAAGCAATGAATCATTCTGGACTTCCAAATGAGCAGAGAAGGGAACAACATTCTATTGAGTTCTTCATGAGGCAACGTCCACCTTCTTTTAGTGGGTCTTCTAATCCACTTGTTGCTGAACAATGGATCAGTACCACTAAAATGATATTTTCAGTTCTTCAATGTTCTGAACATGATAAAGTCATCTTAGCAGTATATCATTTTTAAGGTGAAGCTAATCAATGGTGGAATCTTATCAAGAATACGAGGCAAAGTGATGAAATTGAGTCCATGGAATGGGATGAGTTCAAGAACTTATTTTTCAATAAGTACTTCCCTCGTATTCTTCGAACAAAGATGGAGAAAGAGTTTGTTGAACTAAAGCAAAAGGATGATGAATCTGTTGGTATATACGAAGCCAATTTTACAAGGATTGCAGGGTATGCATCTGGATTTATCATCCAACCTGAAAGTAAAGTTGATCGATTCTTCAGTGGCTTAAAACCAAATCTTCGAAGGGAATTAGCTATAAGAGACTTCAGTAGTTATGAAGAAATTGTGTGTTGTGCTATCAAGGTAGAAATGGAAGTTGGTGTTACTTATCCATCTCATAGTTTTGACAAGAAACGAAATATGGAGTTCAAGGAGAAATCTCAGAATAATGGTGAAAAGAAGATGAATATTTCCTTATGCTCAAAGTGTGGAAAGAAGCATGGTGGAGATTGTCTTAAAGGGACAAGTAAATGTTTCAAATGTGGAAAGGAAGGTCATCGGGCATTTGAATGCCGCAATGATGGGAAGAAGATGCCCAATGATGCAAACAAAAAAAGTGATACACAGAATGAACCTACTACACATCAATTATTCAAGTGCAAGGAAATGGGGCATTATGCTAATAAATGCCCTAATCCAAGGGTTAGTGATGATCGACATGAGCAACCACTTAAGGAAAAGGACAAAGGGAAGTCACATGCGATCACCATTGGCGATGTTGATTATGACAATGATGTGGTGGAATGATTAAGTGTTAATGTAATGGGATTGCAGAATAATGTTGTATATAGTATTGTGGAATATTGGAATATTTATGATTTGGTCTATCGTGGTTTTCAATAATTTTATGGCATCGGTAACCATGAAAAGTGATTGAAATATTTTTGGGAAGTAGATGATATGCACATAATGAAGGGATAAAGAGAATCTAATATGTTTGATAATATTCATGAGCTTATGATTGATATAAGGACTAAGTGATATCATGGTTTGAGGATATAGAATTTTGAGGATTTTGGTATGTGGAAAGTGTTAACTTTTAACTGCATTCATGTTTTCACTAAGGTTCAATGGATATTAATTCGTTAAGATAATACATGATTAAGGTATTCACATATTTTTAATTTGACCAACAAGATATATCTTATGATATATGGGGGATAAATGATGGCATTCACGTGATCATTTTCTTTATACTATGAGCTTGGACCGAAGTATTTTAGATAAGCCTAAAGTTTGGAATTGATTATGTTGGACATAAGTTAGTATTGTTTAAGGGTAAAACTTTTTTGATATTCTTGATGGGATGTTATAGTAATATAGCTTTAGAAAAAGGACAAACTATAGGACATGCGACAGCCCATCGCGTCGGACAAGGCTGTGGGAATCGAACCCACAACCGAAGTACGACTGGCCTTTATCTCCTACCACTGGCCTACAGGAAGTCCATGTTTAGTAGAAACTAGTTTTTTTATATTATGAAGTGTGATATATGAACTATAAGTCCATTTTAGGAACCATATATGATTAATCTCACTATAGATGGACTTATGTATTTTTTTGATAACTTTTCTATCCTTTTGTTTGAGACAGATGGAATGACCCATCATTCTATCACATGATCTGCTAACACAACACGAAGGACAAATTCAACTTCATTTATTTAAGAGATGAAGTGGAAATTGTCCAAAGAACGACAAATGGTTAGACTATACCAAAATCACGAAAGTATTTCTTCTAATTCAAATTTCATCAACTTTAGGAAAATGATCTTGAAAACCAAAAATGTTTTCCTAGTGCTCTTATATCTGATGAATCAGATGGTACCATAGATCTTCACAAATTTATGGCTTTTTGATTGTTGGCTTTTCCATAGCCATGTTCTCTACCACTCTCCATCAGAACATGATCGTTATATTTCTCTTCCATATCCATATTTTCACCTATGTGGAAACCCAATGATTAGTATATTTGGGTAACCGTTACGTTTCATACTGTTGTTTTTAAAGATTGGTTTTGGTATTCCTTTTTACAATGTGGGGTTCTATTAAAGAAAATTTCGAATAGTAAACCATTTATAACCCTGACGAATTTCGAGGGCAAAATTCATTTTAAGGGGGGTAGAATGTAACACCCCGAGATTTTATGAAAAATATACTTTTAATTTCATTAATTTATTCTGTTGTATGCTACACCAAGATTACCTTGCTCTATATGCAACACCGTATTAGCTTGCAGTATACGCAACACTATTCTTGGATCGTGTTACACACAATTTTGATAATAGTTATTCTACGCAACATTGAGTATATATATATATATATTCAATGTATAAATGAAATATGGTCAGATTATGTTATACGAAACAATGAAGGATTCTTGCACAACACACAACCCTGACTTGGATTGCATTACACGCAATCACGACCTTCCTCGATAGCGTGTGTTGTACGCAATACCGGGTTTTACTAAACAATGATATATTATTATAATATTATTATGAACTAGATTTTATGAATTGTATTGGCTAAATCTTGAATCTTATGACATTATTATTTGTATTTCACATTTTCGAAAACATGTTATAAGAACAAAATAAATTTTTCGGGTAAAATAAGTATTTTTAAAAAAATGCTGTTTTGCCGCCTTTTGATGGCGCACGCACATTAAATCTAGTTTTTGACATGTTTATAAGTTCAATTTGACAAAAAAAAAATCATTTTTTGGAATCATGAAATAAAAATTTACTTTGGATAAATTTTAATATCATTCTGCTAACTTTCATATTTTGATGAATAGTAAAAACATGCTATATTTTAATTAAAACCAAATTTTTTCATCGCAATAACTAATATGGTTAAATTATAATATTGAATGGTTTTAAAGTATAAATAGAATATATTATTACCATTTAATATAATTTATGTCATTATCATTGATTCTACCTTGAATTCGTAGGATAAATCAATTCAATCTATTGCAATGTTTTAAAGAAAACCCCATTTTCTTACGACAACGTGATTAATTTTAATTTAATTTCTGAAACTTTTGTGTATTGAATTTGGAAAAATGGATTTAATATTTCGAATCAGTGGATCCAAATTATGTTAATAAACTACTTTTTATTTTTGATAATTATGAATAGTAACTACGGTAAATTTTATTTACCATAGTTAAAGGTAAATCGGGTAATTAGGGGTAAACATAATATTATAAAATTACCCTAACCCATGTCAAAATCCTATTGGATGACTAAAAGTCGACCCATATCACCTACGGGTCGGATTAGATTCATTTAATGGACTTTTTTCCATGAAAATAATTTAATCATTATTAAAACCAAAGAATGTGACAACATGTCACTTTCATAAATATTATAAGTATAATAATTTTACTTTAGTGATAAACTTCATGAAACATCAAACATGAAAAGTATACAGAAATATAATACAATTATCTACATCATAGGAATTTATTTAGAATTTTTTGGGATTAAATAATTATCATTTATTATGACACAAAGATGATGCAGTAATTGTCTTATTAATGAAATATTGACATAATTGATGTTATAAATACCCAAATAAATGTAATTTAAGACTTTTTATGAAATAAACTAATTTTATATGTTAATATGACATGTTAGTATTGATTTAATTAAATTTTTTAGAACTAATCATTCTGTTATGATTTTCAGAAAAATGAATTACTAAATAGTGTCAAAATTGACATAAAATAGTTTTTAAAAAAAATATTATATTATTAATTTTTATTTTATTCCTAAAAAGCTAAGGTTCAGAAAAATGACTTATATAGGGTTATATATATTAATAATAAACAACTTGGGGTTCGTTTGGCTTCTTATTGTAAGTTTATTAACCTTATAGTATAAGAACACAAGAAGACACGGTAAAAGTAAAATTATTTAACTTAATGTTAAATCTAAATGATAAGGTTTAAATAGGAACCTAAACTTGTCTAAATTCTATTGTATGAGATAATTTCGACCCATCCCCACCTTAGCTCAAAATAAATCAATTTGGAGCTATTAAAAACAAAATTTGACTTTATAATAAAATAATAGTTATAGTTATTCCAAAGGTACCCCTCTTCTCCCTTATAAAAGGGCACCTCCTCCTCCCTCTTCCTCACACCACTTTGAGCCTTCAAGCTCGGAAAAAACCTACCAAATTTTCATCTCCAATTCCCTAGAAACATCCTAGAGGTTCTGGTCTTCTTCAAAGACCTATTTTAGTACCCTAAATGGAGGTTTCAAAGAAGCACTTCAAAGAAGAGGTAATGTCTGTTACCGATTCTTTCATCTTTATTTTTTTATTCCACTTATTCTTCTTTAGTTGTTTCATTATGAAGTAATAACATCAGTATCACTCATATACTGATATGTTATTATAAGTATGAAACAACCCTATTTCACCATCTATCCATCCTATGGAAAAAGAAATCATCGCGTGTGCGTACGTACGGAATATCGTCTCCACGCCGTGGTGTAATCTATTTTCCACCACCACCTTACTTGGATGGGTATAATGGGGTAAATAATGACTATATATGACTATTATAAAGTGATATTGATTCTGAAATAGTATACATACACTCCAATACAATTCCACGATCATAGGAACGATATCATCACTCGTGCGTACATACGGAATATCGTCTCCACGATGTGATGCGACTCGTTCTACATGATCTTCATTCCATAATGATTATATAAATGAATTGAATGAAAGAATATGATATATATTACACTAATACCATTCTGGAAATGAGGTATCTATAACCTTAAGAGAAGAATAAGAATTTATTCGACAAAACACGCATAAGAACAAAAAGTAATAAACACCCGAATAACAAGTAGTAATGAAATATTACCAATAAGAATCTATGAATATGACCATATATGATATCATAACAATAAGTATGATTCTGGAATAAGTCAATAACATTATTTAAATTATTATACAGGAGGTTCGGACACTTACGAATCAAATCGGACTTAAGGTAAGGGAAATATCACAATCTCATTTTTATCCGAGATTGTTTATACTTTAGTATTTAATGGGGTGTATTTTTTCATCCAAATCCATGTTTCCTCAATATTTAATATTATTTCCATCCACCTACAACTGTTTAAATCCAATTTTACCCTTCGGTGAGTTTTTAGTAAAGGATATGAAAGGAATCTTTTGTCGTTTTTCTTACGAGGTACTTTTTGACTTTTCTGACAAAAGTACGAAGAATGTTTTTTTAACTTATATGGAATGAATGGATTTTTAAAACATTATTTCCATTAATCTTCATTTAAAATTTTTAAACTTTATTTTTAATCAACTTCTTTTAGTTTAAAATTTAATGACATGTTAAGAAAGGAAAATGTTTTTGAATTATAAAGGATATTTTCCTCCAGAATGGAGTTCAAGTGTTTTATCAAAATTATTTTCCATCTAAGATAATAAAGGGTTCTGTTTCTATCCCTATTATTACATTTATTTGATTATGTTGTGATGGAATTATTTTTATGAATTCCTTTATCTTATATAAATTGTTTTATGATGTCACGATATTTAAGATTCCCATTTTTATTACATGGGTTATGCAATGATGTATGATTTATGATTTTGTGGCACACATAAGAATGGTATCATTATGATATGGGTGGGACCTATATCTCCCTCCAATTTATTGGGTAAAGATTTTATATCTCATGAGATAGACATGGCTGGAATGGTAGGTTATACCGGTTTAGTGAAAAAGGATTGAAACGAGGAGTGAACTCGGTTCAGAAAGGGACTTTGTCCGCTAAGATAGTCTTGGCAATGAGTCTTGACTAATAAGAAATGATTCTATATTATTATGTTTTTATGCCACAAATTTTCATGTTTTACGTTATGATTATTGGGATTACATTTCAGTACTATGATTTATCCCATGTTATGAAGTTATGATCTCTTTTGTAGGTTAATATTTCCAACAGATATGTTCTTATGAATATGACATGATTGATATTTCTTTTTTTTACCCTTACTGAGCATTTTAGCTCACCCTTTTATGTTTTCTTTTCCCCAGGATATAAAAAAAGGATTTAGGTTTAAAAAAAGGAGATCTTTATGGGATATGTTGAAGATCTTTCACCATGATTAGAAGATTATATTCCGAGTTTCCAAAGACACTAAACTATTACGGTCCTTGTGTGTGTGTTTTTGTTATGTACGAAGTATTCAGCAAAAGTAATGTAATGTCTATGTACGTTAAGCATCGGGTCTCTACAGTTGGTATCAGAGGAAAGGTTTAGTCAACCTTTGGAAACTAGGATGTGAAAACTTTAGTGAGATCCCTAGAGATATTTCTAAGGTATGTCTAGGGATGTTCCTAAGGATAAGTATACGTATAGGATACATTCCTAGAACTATGGTAACGATCAAAGAATTTAACCTATGATGTTAGATTTTGAGGATAATCCCCCTTTATTATGTTGTTTTCCCTAGCATGATTTTTTCCTCTCACACTATTCTTTTTGGGTTTTAGACGATGGATAGAACCCGAAGGAACCGTGTTGATCAATGTAATGGACAATGCAATGATTTTCCTCCTGAACAAACAAATGTTATGGGATATGGAGTGCAAAATCTTATTTCTATACATACAAAAGCTATGAGTCATTCTGGACATCCAAATGAGAAGAGAAGGGAACAACATTATATTGAGTCCTTCATGAGGCAACGTCCACCTTTATTTAGTGGGTCTTCTGATCCACTTGTTGCTGAACAATCGATCGGTACCACTGAAAAGATATTTTCAGTTCTTCAATGTTCTGAACATGATAAATTCATCTTATTAGTATATCATTTGGAAGGTGAAGCTTATCAATGGTGGAATCTTATCAAGAATATGAGGCAAAGAGATGAAATTGAGTCCATGGAATGGGACGAGTTCAAGAACTTATTTTTCAATAAGTACTTCCCTCATATTCTTCAAACAAAGATGGAGAAGGAGTTTCTTGAACTAAAGCAAAAGGATGATGAATCTGTTGGTATATAAGAAGAGAATTTTACAAGGCTTTCAAGGTATGCATCTGGAATTATCATCCAACCTAAAAGTAAAGTTGATCGATTCTTCAGTGGCATAAAACCAAATATTCGAAGGGCATTAGCTATAAGAGACTTCAGTAGCTATGAATAATTTGTGTTTTGTGCTATCAAGGTAGAAATGGAAGTTGGTGTTACTTATCCATATCATAGTTTTGACAAGAAGCGAAAGATGGAGTTCAAGGAGCAATATCAGAATAATGGTGAAAAGAAGATGAATGTTTACATATGCTCAAAGTGTGGAAAGAAGCACGGTGGAGATTGTCTTAAAGGGACAAGTAAATGTTTCAAATGTGGAAATGAAGTTCATAGAGCATTTGAATGACCCAATGATGGGAAGAAGATTCCTAATGATGCAAACAAAGGAAGGGATACACAGAATGAACCTACTACACTTCAATGCTTCAAGTGCAAGGAAATGGGGAATTATGCTAATAAATGCCTTAATCCAAGGGTTGGTGATGATCGACATGAGAAACCACTTAAGGAAAAGGACAAAGGAAAGTCACATGCGATCACCATTGGCGATGTTGAATATGACAACGATGTGGTGGAATGATTATGTGTTTATGTAATGGGATTACAGAATAATGTTATATATAGTATCGTGGAATATTGGAATATTTATTTTTTGGTCTATTGTGGTTTTCAATAATTTTATGGCATCATTACCCATGAAAAGTGATTGAAATATTTTTAGAATGCTGATGATATGCACATAATGAAGGTATAAAGAGAATATAATATGTTTGATAGTATTCATGAGCTCATTATTGATATAAGGACTAAGTGATATCATGGTTTGAGGATATAGAATTTTGAGGATTTTGGTATGTGGAAAGTGTTAACTTTTAACTGCATTCATGTTTTCACTAAGGTTCAATTGATATTCATTTTTCAAGATAATACATGATTAAGGTATTCACATATTTTTAATTTGACAAACATGATATATCTTATGATATATGGGGGATAAATGATGGCATTCACATGATCATTTTCTTTATACTATGAGCTTTGACCGAAGTATTTTAGATAAGCCTAAATATTGGAATGTATTATGTTGGACATAAGTTAGTATTGTTTAAGGATAAAACTTTTTTGATATTGTTGATGGGAAGTAATATTAATATATCTTTAGAAAAAGGACAACCTGCAGGACGGGCGACAACCCATCGCGTCGGAAAAGGCTGTGGGAATCGAACCCACAACCGAAGTGCGACTGGCCTTTATCGCCTACCACTGGCCTACAGGAAGTCCCTGTTTAGTAGAAACTAGTTTTATTATATTAAGAAGTATGATATATGAAGAATAAGTCCATTTTAGGAACCATATATGATTAATCTCACTATAGATGGATTATGTATTTTTTAATAACTTTTCTAACCTTTTTTTTTGAGACAGATGGAATGACCCATCATTCTATCACATGATCTGCTAACACATCACGAAGGACAAATTCAACTTCATTTCTTTAAGAGATGAAGTGGAAATTGTCCAAAGAACGACAAACGATGGGACTATACCAAAATCACGAAAGTATTTCTTCTCATTCCAATTTCATCAACTCTAGGAAAATGATCCTGAAAACCAAAAATGTTGTCCTAGTGCTCTTATTTCTGATGAATCATATGATACCGTAGATCATCACAAATTTACGGCTTTGTGATTGTTGGCTTTTCCATAGACATGTTCTCTACCACTCTCCATCAGAACATGATGGTTAGATTTTTCTTCCATATCCATATTTTCACCTATGTGGAAACCCAGTGATTAGATTATTTGGGTAACCGTTACATTTCATACTTTTGTTTTTAAATATTGGTTTTGGTATTCCTTTTTATAATGTGGGTTTCTATTAAAGAAACTTTTGAATAGTAAACCATTTATAACCCCGACGACTTTCGAGGGTGACATTCATTTTAAGGGGGGTAGAATGTAACACCCCGAGATTTTATGAAAAATATTCTTTTAATTTCATTAATATTTTGTGTTTTATGCTACATGAAGATTAACTTGCGTTATACGCAACACCGTATTAGCTTTCAGTATACGCAACACTATTCTTGGATCGTGTTACACACAATTTTGATAATAGTTATTCTACGCAACATTGAGTATATATATATATATATATTCAATTTATGAATATAATATGTTTGGATTATGTTATAAGAAACAACGAAGGATTCTTGTACAGCACACAACCCTGACTTGGCTTGCATTACACGCAATCGCGACCTTCCTCGATAGCGTGTGTTGTACGCAATACCGGGTTTTACTAAACAAAAATATATTATTATAATATTATTATGAACTAGCCATTATGAATAGTATTAAATAAATTCTGAATCTTATAACATTATTATTTGTCTTTCACATTTTCTAAAACATGGTATAAGAACAAAATAAATTTTTCGGGTAAAATAAGTATTTTTCAAAAAATGGTGTTTTGCCGCCTTTTGATGGTGCACCCACATTAAATATAGTTTTTGACATATTTCTAAGTTCAATTTGACAAAATAAAATTCTTCTTTGAATCATGAAATAAAAATTTACTTTTGATAAATTTTCATATCATTCTGGTAACTTTCATATTTTGATGAATAGAAAAAACACGCTATATTTTAATTAAAAACTACTTTTTTCATCGCAATAATTTATATGGTTAAATTATAATATTTAATGTTTTTAAAGTATAAATAGAATATATTTTTACCATTTAATATAATTTATGTCATTATCATTGATTCTACCTTGAATTTGTAGGACAAATCAATTCAATCTTTTGCAATGTTTTAAAGAAAAACCCATTTTCCTTCGACAACGGGATTAATTTTAATTTAATTTCTGAAAATTTTGTGTATTGAATATGGAAAAATGGATTCCATATTTGGAATCAGTGGATCCAAATTATGTTAAGAAGATACTTTTTGTTTTTGGGAATTATGAATAGTAACTACGGTAAATTTTATTTACCATAGTTAAAGGTAAATCGAGTAATTAAGGGTAAATATAATATTATAAAATTACCCTAACACATGTACAAATCCTATTGGAATACTAAAATTAGACCCATATCACCTAAGGGTAGGATTATATTCATTTAATGGAGTTTTGTCTATGAAAATAATTTAATTATTATTAAAACCAAAGAATGTGACAACATGTTACGTTCTTAAATCTTATAAGTATAATAATTTTAATTTATTGATACACTTCATGAATCATAGAACATGAATAGTCTCCAGAAATATAATACAATTATATAAATCATAGTAATTTATTTAGAATTTCTAGGGATTAAATAATTATCATTTATTATGACACAAAGATGTTGCAGTAATTCTCTTATTAATGAAATATTGACATAATTGATATTATAAATACACAAATAAATGTAATTTAAGACTTTTTATTAATTAAACTAATTTTATAGGTTAATAGGATATGTTAGTATTGATTGAATTAACTTTTTTCGAACTAATCATTCTGTTATGATTTTCACAAAAATCAATTACTAAATAGTGTCAAAATTGACATAAAATTGTTTTTTTTAAATATTTTATTATTAATTGTTATTTTATTCCTAAAAATCTACGGTTTGGACAAATGACTTAGATAAGGTTATATATATTAATAATAAACAACTTGGGGTTCGTTTGGCTTCTTATAGTATGTTTATTAACCTTATAGTATAAGAACAGAAGAAGACACGGTAAAAGTAAAATTATTTAACATAATGTTAAATATAAATGATATGTTTAAAATAGGAACCTAAACTTGTCTAAATTATATTGTATGAGATAATTTCAAACCATAACCACCTTATCATCAAAATAAATCAATTTTTAGCTACTTAAAACCGAATTTGACTTTATAATAAAAAAATAGTTTTAGTTATTCCAAAGGTACCCCTCTCCTCTCTTATAAAAGGGCACCTCCTCCTCCCTCTTCCTCACACCAATTTGAGCCTTCATTATAGGCCAACCCCTGCAAATTTATCATCTCCACTTCCCTAGAAACATCCTAGAGGTTCTGGTCTTCTTCAAAGACCTATTTTAGTACCCTAAAATGAGGTTTCAAAGAAGCACTTCAAAGAAGAGGTAATGTCTGTTACCGATTCTTTCATCTCTATTTCTTCTTCCACTTATTCTTATTTAGTTGTTTCATTATGAAGTAATTACATCAGAATAACTCATATACTGATATGTTATTATATGTATGAAACAACCCTATTTCACCATCTATCCATCCTACGGAAAAAGAAATCACCGCGCGTGCGTACGTACGGAATACCGTCTCCACGCCGCGGTGTAATCTATTTTCCACCACCACCATAATTGGATGGCTATAATGGTGTAAATAATGACTATATATGACTATTATAAAGTGATATTGATTCTGAAATAGTATAAATACACTCCAATACAATTCCATGATCATAGGAATGATATCATCACTCGTGCATACGTACGGAATACCGTCTCCATGATGTGATGGGACTCGTTCTACATGATCTTCATTCCATAATGATTATATAAATGAATTGAATGAATGAATATGATATATATTACACTAATACAATTATGGAAATGAGGTATCTATAACCTAAAGAGAAGAAGAATAATTTATTCGACAAAACACGCATAAGAACAAAAAGTAATAAACACCCGAATAACAAGTAGTAATGAAATATTACTAATAAGAAGCTAATAATATGACCATATATGATATCATAACAATAATTATGATTCTTGAATAAGTCAATAAAATTATTTAAATCATTATACAGGAGGTTCAGACACTTACGAAGTAAATCGGACCTAAGGTAAGGGAAATATCACAATCTCATTTTTATCCGAGATTGTTTATACTTTAGTATTTACTGGGGTGTATTTTATCATCCAAATCCATGTTTCCTAAATATTTAATATTATTTCCATCCACCTACAATTTTTTAAATCCAATTTTACCATTCGGTGAGTTTTTAGTAAAGGATATGAAAGGAATCTTTTGTCGTTTTTCGTACGAGGTACTTTTTGACTTTTCTGACAAAAGTACGAAGAATGTTTTTTTAACTTATACGGCATGAATGGATTTTTAAAACATTATTTCCAAGAAGCTTCATTTAAAAGTTTTCAAGTTTATTTTTAATCAACTTCTTTTTTTTAAATTGTATGACATGTTAAGAAAGGAAAATGTTTTTGAAGTAGAAAGGATATTTTCCTCAAGAATGGAGTTCAAGTGTTTTATCAAAATTATTTTCCATATAAGATAATAAAGGGTTCTGTTTCTATCCTTATTATTACATTGATTTGATTATGTTGTGATGGAATTATTTTTATGAATTCCTTTATCTTATATGAATTGTTTTATGATGTCACGATGTTTAAGATTCCCATTTTTATTACATGGGTTATGCAATGATGTATGATTTATGATTTGGTGGCACATATAAGAATGGTATCATTATGAGATGGGTGGGACCTATATCTCCCTCCAATGCATTGGGTAAATATTTTATATCTCATGAGATAGACATGGCTGGAACGGTAGGTTATACCGGTTCAGTGAAACAGGATTGAAACAAGGAGTGAACTCGGTTCAGAAAGGGACTTTGTCCGCTAAGATAGTCTTGGAAATGAGTCTTGACTATTAAGAAATGATTCTCTATTATTATGTGTGTATGCCACAAATTTTAATGTTTTATGTTATGATTATTGGGATTACATTTCACTACTATGATTTATCCCATGTTATGAAGTTATGATCTCTTTTGCAGGTTATGATTTCCAAAAGATATGTTCTTATGAATATGACGTGATTGATATTTCTTTTGTTTACCCTTACAGTGCATTTGAGCTCACCCTTTTATGTTTTCTTTTCCCCAGGATATAAAGAAAGGATTTAGGTTTAAAAAAAGAATATCTTTATGGGAGATGATGAAGATCTTTCACCATGATTAGAATATTATATTCTGAGTTTCCAAAGACACTAAACTATTACTGTCCTTGTGTGTGTGTTTTTGTTATGTACTAAGTATTCCGCAAAAGTAATGTAATGTCTATGTACGTTAAGCTTCGGGTCTCTACACTATCTAGATTGTTGATCTCAATGAAAAGGTTTCCTGTGGCCTGTCTATTTCCTCTGATATGAGTGATATAGAAGAACATGTGATTATAGGATGAGAATTGGGAGAGGGAGGCCGATGTACGATCGTAGTGGTCAGAGTTGTTCATCGATTCTTCTTTTATGCCGCCTTGCTAAGGAAATTTGGGGATAATTTTTTTATGGGGGGGGATGTTTTTATGTACCCAGATATTCTTTTTAGTTATTCATTTCATTTCTGGTTGTTTTTGAGAAAAAAAGGAGTTTTTGAAAATTTCAGGAGTACACGCCATGTACTTATAATTACACACCCTGTACCTCATTGTCAAGGGTGACCATGTACTAGTCATATAACGGTTGAGTAGATGGCCGTGTGTGGTGACAAGGAGACTGTATAATGCGGAGGCTGGATAAGGCAAGTACACACCGTTTACTTTTAAAAAACATCATGTGTATTATATTTTTATTTCATTAAACAGACCGGGGTCGCGTCTAATTTGAAGAACACACTTCTTCTTCGTCCGTCTCATCTAGTAGAAAATAAGACCACTGATTCTTCAATGATCCATCAACTAGCCATCCGTTCCCTGAAACATTTTCCATCAATTACGTTGGAATCACCACGGTATGCTCTTCCTTATTCTAGAAACTCATTTCCGGATTCCTATTATTTTGAGAGTTATCATCGTTTGATCATTTTTAGAGTTTTTGTATATCTATGACGTTATATGGTGATTCAAGTCTTGAGGTTCACGTATAATGTTTGTACAATTATGAGGTAGGTGGTCTCTGCCTTTTTATAGTTAGTCTTTGAGTTATATGTTCGAAAGTTCCCAATACCCTTGTTCGGGGTATTGTGTGTTTTTTGGTTTTAGCCATGTTGTTTCCTTCCATGGTTTGTGTTCTTGAATAGAGGGTTTATGATTTTTATTAGATTTATCTTCTCCATGTTATGGATGTTTTTCCTATGCTTGTTTGTTAATGACCATTTGGTCAAGGCTCGCCTGTTAGTATGCTTTGATTTCCAGGCCTAGTATTGTTAGGATGTAGTGATTTTATCTGACATGTTTTGATATTCTATATACATTCTAGAAAAGTAGTTATTGAAGTTTAAATTGGATTAATTTATATCATATTGAACAATTTACATAGACAGGGCTGTGAGAATATAGTGTAGTAGACCATAGAGATAATGGACATTGAGGGATTCTCCCGAGTGTCTGTTTACTTTTCACGTTGTGAGATCATAGGGGGGTTGGATGCGAGTGCTCCCTCAGAGTGTCTGTAGTTCCTTTTTACAAGGCCATAGGGGGAATTGGATGTTGTCTTCTTCCCTAGAGTGTCTGTAGTTTACTGATAAAAGACCATCAGGGGAATTGACGGTGAGTGCTTCCTTATAGAGTCTTTGACAGAGCTAAACTATAGGGGTTAGACTGTGTGTACTTCGCAATGGGTTCCTTGTGTCTGATTTGGAAGATACATAGGGGTTAGGTTGTGAGTAATTCCAAGGGGGATACCTGTTTGTGATTAGTTGCTTACTTGATATGTGAAATTGAATACAATTGAACTGTAAGATTGTTTACTTTTCAGTACATCCTTGTTTACTGCATCATTATTAATATTTCCTACCATATATATATATTCATTGTATGTTAGTCACTGATCTATGGGGGGTTTACCATTGGGATTCAACTCACACTCTATTTGGGTCATGCTTTTGGGCCCAAATAGATTATGTTGTTGTAGGTATATATAAGGGCAAGCGGTCTTCTACTTCAGGTACTTGATTGATATACAACTAAGGAGCATGTGAAAAAGTTGAAGCTTACGATGCTGTTATTGTTTATTTTATTATTTTTACTTTGGTTTAGTACTATATTCCAACATTGTGACTTATTTTTATGCTTTCCTAGACATAAGTATCATGCATCATTTATATATGTGCTCCAGTTATTTACTTCTTTCAGTCTTCTATTATCTACTATTGTATGGTATTATTATTTCTTCTTCTATTTTTATATATTTATTTATAATATATTACTCTGCCAATGAGGGAATAGTTTCTCCACTATCAAACTGAAGGCCCTCGCTATTGGTCGGCATCCTCTAGCATTTGGTGAAATGCGCTAGAGACCATGTGACCAACCGGGTATGAGGCACCTCAGGGCTGCACCCTGAACCATGACGTTACAAAATGATACATAGGTATATTATTATTCTAGTATAATAACATATTTTATATATGTTACATATGTTCATTAACACCACCCTTTATATGTTCCGTGTATGGAATGAAAGATTCATTTCACTTTGAGGGGGCGGTAGTTCGCACTTCCTCCAATGTAATTATCGTAATTAAACATTATAGAAACCATAATGGAATACTATAAATAAAAAATGCAGAAACATAATATATATTATATATAAATACAGTTCCATCATAATGACCACCATGAGAGGTGGTAGAAGAATATTGAACAATCATCTTTTAGTGAGGTAGTAGTTTTCCATCTACAGAAACAGTATGTTCGCATCCATTAGATGGTGTAGTGTGTAAGATGAGTTCTAATAAATCTCATATAAACAACATAGTATCTTGGGGATACTGGTGTTGTTATTCAAGAAAGGAATAAAGGGAGTTTTGGGGGTTGAAAAGGTAAAATAAAAAAAAATAACTTAAGAGAATATGTAGCCTTTAAAACAGGTAACTCCCTTTGATTTAAACCAAAAGGATTATTGATGTTCCTTATGCCTAAGGTAAGGATTCTACGTCAAATAGAGGTATCATGGGAGCTTATTTAGGTAGGTGTTGGATGGGCAAAGGGGCTTGAGAGGTGTGAGTAATGGATTAAAGGATATGGCTTTTTATATGGGAGAGGAGGGATCATTAGGAATGATTGAAAATATTATTTTATTGTAAATTTATTTTCAGTTCAAAAAGGTACAAAACTCATTTAATTCTATGATAAGTTGACTCTAGTTCAAAATAAAATCATCCAATAATAATAGGATAGGTTTTGGATAGTTTTTTTGAATTTTATATTTTCATTTATTTATATCATTCATTAACATGGTTATCACTTCATCATCATTGTGTCATAAATAATAATATTTATATTATGTATAAAAATTATAAATAAAATTCCATGATGTAGTAAATATTTTTCGCTTTTAATTAATATTTATAGTAGAAGGTGTAGCTTATATAACCAAATGTAAATATTGATTTACTAAAAGATATATTTTTATGTCATTTTTGTCCTTAGTTTAAATTAATTAATATAAAGTGTAATCATCACTCCCAATTGGATTCATGGGGCCCCAAAATAGACCCAAGTATTTACATGGTTTGACATGTATAAACCAATAAAATAAGGCACGTTTCAGTGTAATTTAATATTATAATAATAATATTTTTTACCTTTATTTACCAAATTTATCCTTTAACCATGGTAAATAATATATGTACTGAAGTAAATATTTATAATGTATAAAAATAAAATTTAAATATTTAAAAAATATGGACCACCTGATTCAAAATATGGAATCAATTTTACCAAATTCAAAACATAGAAGTTGCAGAAATTAATTTAAAATTAATTCATGTTGTCAAAAAAGCGTTTTTTAAGAAATAATACCTATCAAAAGATTGACAGTTTTTTATGTCCAATTTCATTGTGAAAATATTTATAATTACAAACATTGTTTTAAATGGTAAAAATATAATCTAATTAAACTTTTTAACCAATTAAAAAGTTAATCTATGAATGAAAATAAATTAGATTAAAAGGAAGTTTTGAATTAAAATAAAATAATTTTAACTATTCATTAAAAAATGATGTTTGTCAGAAAAATAACAAAATTTTACCCAAATTAAATTTTGATGTCCTAATTCTAAATTAGAATTTTTTTTTCCAAATAGAACATAAAAAAGTGACAAAAATAGTTTTAAAAAGGGTTCACTATCAACATGTGTTAAATCTACCTTTTAATGAATATTAGAGTATTTATGCTTAAAATTGGATTCATTCGCATTTTATGCCTATAAAATTTATTGGATAAATGTTAAAAAATTTAATAAAAATGTTTAATTATATTTTATTTATTTATTTTCATTCTAGAAATTAATAATACTATACGTTAACTACCATTGAAAATAATAATTTTATATTATTATTTTTCTGTATAACTCAACATTTTTTGCAACGTAAGATTTTAAAGAAACTCATTGTTTTGAGTTGAGTATGCAATCATTCATACCATCCCATTTAAAGTAAAATTAATATTTTAGTCATAAATATTATTAAATATGAAAATATCATATTATTTATTTTTTTGGGATGTTAAATCCTTCCCCACTTTTGGGAATTGCATCCTCGCAATTCTATAATTGGGCTTAGAAACTTCATTAAAATTAACACATTGGAAAAGAGTCAATAAAACTATCCCCTTAAAAGAATGAAAGAGCTGTAAAAAGTTCACCCGAGAAAAAAATACTAGTATTCCATGTAAGAAGACATAGATATAAAAGAGAAACTAACCATAAAGTTCTGATGGAGAGTGATAGAAAACATGATCAAGAGAAAGTTAATATTCTAAAAACCATAAACTAGTGTTGGGTTAAACGGTATTTGATTCCCAAGTAGGAAATGTTAACAAAAAATATTTTTGTTTTAGGTTACCTTTCATAATGTTGAGAAATTTATTAATGAGATTGACTAAGAACATAATGAAGTATTCTTACCTTTCAGGTAGAGTTTCATCCCTTAATAATTTTCTTACACAAAATAATCTTTTCTCCAAAAATGAGTATTCATGATGATATGGTCACACCAGAAGCGCTACAATCAACTTATAGAGAATCACATTAACCAAAAAGAGAAGAATTATATATTTTCCATATCTTTAAACATTAACCAAAACCAAAAAATGGTTAGTACGAAATCAGATAATCCCCAAATAGGATAATCCTTTAGAAAAATAAATACTGCACTTATTCGCCAGAATTCAAAAAACAGTACCCAAAGTTCAAGAAAGACCATTAAATACACAATTTCCCTTAATATTCATCAACATAATCAAACTATGATTGAAACCCAAAACATAGAACGAGTTGATCACATACTCTTCCATGATAAATCATAACATTTATCTCCAAATAACATCGACTACTCTTAAACACTCATACTAAAGTGTAATTAACCAAATCACATATTATCTATGTTAGGTTTATAATTTCCTTAAATAACCCAAATCATCATATGTCCACAATAAAAACATATATTTTTCAAAATAAAATTTCAATAGTTACTACACAAATGAGATCCCATAGTATTCTATTTACCTTAAGCATATAATTTTTCAAAAGAGCAAACATCTTCTAAAAAAACCTTTATCACTTAATCACCAAATAATTTTCCTATAATAAATACATGGCTTTGATAAAACATAAGTTCCCATAATAAATTTAATCTTGATCCAAAAAATCATTTAAAAAAATTAATAAGTCATACTAACCAGGGACATCATATAGGCCAGTGGTTGGTGATGCGCCCATGTCACCCTTCAGGTGTGGGTTCGATTCCTGCGGCCTTGCCTAATGCGATGGGTTGTCACCCATATTATAGGTTTTACTTTATATAAAACTGAAAATAACCTTAATATTTTTTAACCTCAAATGTTTTCTTATACATTTTCATGATCATCCCTATACATTAATACCTCAACATCTTATATTTTTTCAATGTGGCATACTCTACTACCTATATTATATCAACAATATATATCTATACCTCAGGCCACCTAGCAACGATTGATGTAAACGGGGGAAAGGAAGGATGAATTTCCCCTATATCCCCTTGCAGATGAAAGTAACGTTTGGTTATTCAGATGCCAATGAACCAACCATCTACCCCCAATCGTAGGTAGCCATAATGTATGCTTTGGATCTCAATCCACTGTCTGATGTTGTATTTCCCAAAAGAACGAACATCATACATTGACCATTGTGTCCATATGGTTTCATCATCATCTTGTTCATATAGGTAGAAGGTCCATGCATTACAACAATAATTTAGAGATACTTAAAAATAATTTACATCCTTCATTCAAATACACCTTGTTCAACTTGGGTCATATAGTTGTTCACAGAAAAATAGTTTTTGAAAATAATCATGTATTAAATATAATTTCAAAACATCTGATAAATCATTATTTTTATAAAATAGTCAGAAAAAATTTGATTTGAAACTTTAAATCAATGGTCCTTTTGAAATACCATAAGTATCTTCTGAGAGACTATATTGTAAAAGAAAATATAAATATGTTTCGAAAGTTTCTCCTTCTTCAGCACCTTTTTCAAAATCATAATATGCTTCAAAAATTGTGTAATAAGGTAAAATATTTGAAAACACCTTGATAATATTTTTTTTATTGAAAATATGAGAATATTGTGAAAATAGTATTTTATTGAATACAACCGATTATACAGAGTGATATCGAGGTATAGTGGAGGTGTTTGATATCTCAAACAACTTTATGCAGGTGAGTTGTATTCTAGAATATGTTTCACAATCATTTTAACATGACTTTGCAGAAATTATTGTAAGAATGTCATCAGTAAGAGATAAGAATGTTGTTTGAGATCCTTCTCCTTCCATTTGAAACCAACTTCCATTGATCTAAAAAAGTTATAATACAAGGATTTAACTGAAATAATAGATATAGGGACTAACCATGTGTTTTACATAAACTCCAATTCCCTAATGTTTTCTAAACCAACCTCTAATAACAAATGTAAGGTCCCAACCTTAAACATTAAATAATCTTTAATTATGTTAATAATTCACATTGAGGAACTTTTCAGGTGTAGTGTTTTAGAGAATTAGGCCATAACTACTACATTACTTCTCCAAAAATTTCTAGGTAGACACATCTAATCAGTTTACATTTTTTCATAAAAAACTCTTAAAAAAAGAAACATGTCTAAGTTCTATGTTTTAGACATCATGACATTTCCTCAATCCTATCTTTAACCCTATTCATCTTTCTATTCTTTGAAAAAAAATTCAAAAAATAGGGATGAACATAAAACGCTCATTAAGGGAGAGACAAAGAAGGAAAACTATCTGTTTTTCAAAACAATAAGTAAACCATGAATACTTTATCATAATTAATAATTTTTACCTTTATGAAGTAGTAAATACTCTTTATTTAATAAAAGATCATTGATTACCCTTTTGTAACCAAAAGATTTCCATAAAACCCATATAACAAAAGCATAACATATAAAGGAAACTTAGAACATAAAAAAACATAAATGGAATAACCATATGGTCGACTTCCACACATATCACCAAATGGAATAGCCATACAGCCAACTTCCATACCCAATGCATTGGAGGTTATAACGTAACCACCCGTCCTGGTTTATCACGACACCTCTCGTCATTTGGATTATCATGTAACAACCTGTAAATTTTCCATGTACCATTATAAAATCATAACACATAAAATATTCAAAATACTAACATTTCACTAATAAAATTTCATTTGCAATCACCAGAAATAATTTCAAGATACTGAAATAATCAATCCATTTCAAAATCCATTTTCAATACCAAAAAACCCAAATATTGAATTAGGTATTTCTTGTACTTTTAAAAATATTAAGGATTATAGAGGAATCCAACTGACTATTATGGTGGAAGAGAGGTAATTGTCGCTATAAACGTTAAAATCATTCCTTTTTTCGATTAGAAAAATGCTTCGTAGAAAAAGATTCCTTTTGAAAATAATTTAAAACATTTAGAAAATATAATTTTGAATCAATGTGTCCCATACCACATTGAAACATTTATAGAAATTAAAAATTGAAAACATTAATGTCCATATAAATAAATCTTTAAACCCATTTTTTTGAATAAAAATTAATAAGAATGATTTATAAGATTAAAGTATTAAAACATTTAAACTCATGTTTTAGTTAGAGTCCACTATCACTTGAGAAAATAATTGAATAAATATATTTATAGAATAAAAATAAACCAAACATATAATATCATGAGAATATGGAGATACCTAATATAATATGTCAATGGTATTTATATACACTATATAGGGTAATAAAGGTGAACAAGATCAAGATATGCCTCAAATGAAGGGAGATTAAGACATAGTCCCTTATGAATATTTGCCCGCCTAACAACATCAATTTAAATTAAAAAAACAAGTTGATGGAATATAAAATGATCTCTCAGCACATGGAAATAAAATTTATAGAAATAAGGATTTATTAGAACATATTCCAATCATAAGAATCAAGAAAATAGAGGACATATCAAAAAAGAAGTCTTTTAGTAAATGAGGAGAGTGAAAAGTTCCCTTACTGATTTGGTATCTTATAAAAAATACACCCCATGAAAGAAGAAGTATAAAATAAAGATGTGAATACCAATAAATTATAGAGTATTATAAAAATAATACAATCATGATAAGAACACATAGAAAACTAAAGGATATATTTTCAAATATATCATGAATCTCACTGTAATAAAAAGTGAGATGAAAACCGCCTACCTCGTGTCTGACTTGACCTGTTCCTTATTTAATTTCCTGAATAATAAAACATATGTTAATTTATACTTTATTAGGAACATTTATCATGTTTATTATTACTTTTATATCACTTATTACCTTGCTATAATTATTAGTTAATTATTTGAGTTCATATAGGACATTTTGTCGATGATCGGAACTTTAGTTTAAAATAAACTTGTTATAATTATAAATTGTCCATGTGGATGACAATAACATTATACATAGAATTATATTAATTATTTATATATCATATGTAACATATATATTATGTATATATGTATTTATAATAGTCCATATCATTTGGATATTTGAAAATGAAATGTACTGTTCATGGAGACGGTAAACCGTACATAAGAATGAATGCTACTTCCATTTAATTATAAAAGGAATAAACACCTCATGATAAATATGTAAATTATTATTCCTGTATAATATAAAATTTTCTATACATTAAATATGTTCATTGAAACCTTCCTTTATACATTTCATGCATGGCATGAATGATTCATATCACTTTGAGGGGCAGTTGTCTGCATTGCCTTAAATGAAATTATCATATATAACCGTAATTGAAACCATAAAGATATTATATAAATGAAAAATACATAATAATAGAGAAAAAAGAAATAGTATATATATCATATATAAATATATTTCCATCATAATGGCCACCATTAGAGGTGGTAGAAGAATATTGAACAATCATTGTCTCATCAGGCAGTAGTTTGTCGTCCACTGAAACAGTATGTTCGTATACATTAGATGGAGGTGTTTTTAAGTGTAGTTTGAATCATTATAATAAAAAAATATAGTATATTGATGATACTGGTGTTTTTATAAAATAAAGGAGAAATGAGAGTTTAGTGTGTTGGAGAAGTAAAATAAAAAAAAACTTAAGAGAAGATGTTACCTTTAAATCGGGTAACTCCCTTTGGTTTGTATCAAAAGGCTTCCCTGAAGTGCATTATTCCTAAGGTAAGTCTTATAGGTGGAAGGTAAAGATATTATGAGATTATTTGGGTAGTGTTTTGATGATCCAATGGTATTTAGAGGTGTGATTATTGGGTTACAGGTGTTGTATTTTTATAAGGGGGGTAGGGGCTCTTTAGGAATGTTTGGAAATATTATTGTATTATAAACTGATTCTCTATTTCAAAAGGACCAAAACTCATTAAATTATATTCTATGATTACTATTTTTAGAAATAAAATCATCCAATAAAAATTGGATACGTTTTGGATAGTGTTTTTAAATTAATAATCTTTTTTATATAAATCATTCATTAATAAGGTAATCACTGCATCATCATTGTCTCATAAATAATTTTTTTATATTGTGAATGAAAATTATAAATAAATGACCATGATGTAGGAAATAGTTTTAAATTTCTAATTAATTATTATTATCTAAGATATAACTTGTATAACCCTATGTAAAAACTGATTTACAAAAAGATATATGTTTATGACATTTAGTCCTTACTTAAAATTAATTAATAGAAAGTGTCCTTATCACTCCCATGGGGCTCCATGTGTCACACCCCGACCAACGCATTATTTTAATTTAATTATTTTAAGTCTTTCTTTTGAGTTGCAGTTTGAACCGGTTCTATTTTAAAAGGATTTTGAGATCTTTCATGGGTGCTCGACCGTAATCGCGACTAAGCGCGCGAACGCGCCCGTGCATGCGACCGCGCACACGACCGCTCAAGTGGCCATACACGGTGTCCAGGCGCAGTTAATAGTGACATTATTTTGGTTTGTTTTATTATATTATTATTATTATTATTATTATTATTATCTTTTTTTAATGATTTAATCATGTTATTTGTTGAATGATTAAGATCATTATTTTAATTGGTATTCTATTAAATTATTTTTTTTATTATAATTATGATTCATTAATATTATTATATATTATTAGGATTTCTTTTATTTATATATTTTTATTTTTATTTATTCTATTTACTCTCTTTTTTTGCTTTGCGTTAGGGTTTCATCTCCCCCCCCCCCATTTCGGCGCTCTTCTTTTTTTTTCTCCCTGGTTCCATCGCATATCCCCCCCCCTTTGTTCGGCGCAGCAGCCCATCGGCGCCCCTCCGCTCGCTGCTCCCCGCCAGCACCCCTCCGCATCGCCGACCTCCCGTCTCGCCTCCTCCTCTCCCAACCGCGACCGCCGCCTCTCTCCCATCACCAGACCACCCCCCCCCCCCCCCCGCGCCGTCCTCCCTTCGTCGGACCACCCTCGCGCCGCCCTCCATCCATCGGACCACCCTCGTGCCGCCGTCCCGCCTCACCACTGGCCGCCCTCCCAGCCTCCTACACAGCCTTCCCTTGCGCGGACGCTCCTCTCCGGAAGCCCCTTTGGGTAAACCCCTGTTTCGATTAGGAGATTTAGTTTTTTTCAGCGGGTTTGATGTTCATGTTAGGGGTTAATCTTGAGTTTTCTTGTTTAATATTCTGGATTAGGGTGTATTTCAGTTTCCTTGTGGTGCGTTTGACATGCAATTGAGGATTTGACATCAAATTTTTAGGGAAAACGACTCTGTGGTAAGTGTTTCTGTATTTTAATTTTAATTGATGACATAATTTGCTTATTTAATATATTTAGCATGGTTATTGATTGTTTTCTTATGCGAATTCGATTTTACTTGAGGTTTAGTATATTTCTGATGTGTTTATGAGTTTAGTGTTATGTTTATATGATACGAGTAGTGGTTGATATGAGAAACCATGTTGAACTATTTAAATAGTGTTTTATAAATTGTGCAATTAGTTTATCAATATGTGCAGGTGGTGCAGAGTGTATTTTTATATGGAGTTGTGTGCGTTGGATTTCGAACAAGAATATTTTGGTGTAGTTTTGTGGTAAAACATTGAAGTACATCTTGAAAATGTTGTAGTAAGTGTTTCTTTAATTTATTTAATTGTTTATGTGGTTCCAAAAATAGTTTTAAGACAATTTATTATACATTTGATTTTAAAGTGGTATCTTAATATGAGATACGATGTGTTTTATTTGAAAACCCATGTCAAGATTATTATAACTATTTTATAAAATGTATTTTTGTTTCATCAAACTGTGTAAAGGATGCAGTTAGGGTTTTTGGGTGTGTTGTTGTTTCATGTTGAGTTATGTCTTTTTAAAATGTTTTATAAGCGGTGCAGATGGATTATTTAATCTGTATAAATTATGAGATTCATGGTTTGCAATGATTTTGACGTGCGAGTGTTTTTGAAGTGGCGCTATGATGTAGTTTGGGTGTGTTTCGTTCGTGTAAATTTTGTGGTACTAATTTTGATGTATTGCATAATTTGTTTTTTTTTAATTTATTACATGTTTTGTGGAGTGCGCAGGACCCCGCTAAAATGGTTTTGGGCCGCGGGTATCGAGGTACCCCGCATGCACATGCATAAAGTAAAGCATATACATATATATGTGCAATGTACCTATGGGTGTGTGTATATATATATATGTAAATGCATGTGTGTGCGCGCCAAGTGTCAATTCGAGTGGTCGTCGGCAATAATGACATTATTGAGGTAGGTCCTCTATGCCTATGCCTTAAATTTGAGATTCATCATTGCTTGCTTGTTTTAAAAATATGCTTTACATTTACGCTATATACACATGCTATGAAATCAGGTTACAGTTGCTAGAAATGATTTCGCCTTTGATTTGGAAATTTAAATGTATTTTTAATGCTATCGGTCTTAAGTGACCTTTTATTGGAAAATTGATTTCTTAAGTGGTTCTGAATTAGTAATGTGTATTTCCAAAGGTGTTTGGCCTTTTCGCTGATTGATTTTTAAAAGTTTACCCTTTAAGTATTTAAGCATGTTTGGCATCTTAATAATGTTTTATGAAAGGCCCGGTTGGCACTTTAAGATTTGGTTTGCGAAAATAGAAAACCCCTTTTTAGTCATTCCCCCTAAATTTGAAAATAAAATGTGATGCAAGTGTTAATGAGTGGTTTGTGATATGTGCCTAGTGTAAAGGCTTGTGTGTATTTATGTGATGTAAAGAGGGGGAATGCACTTAAGTAGGGAGTGCGGTGGTGAAAGGTTGAATGAATTTTAGATAAAGAAAGTGTAATGTACTTGTTTGATTGTTTAATGAAGAAAACTCACCACCATTTGAAATAGAGCACAATGGGAAAACCCGGGTATCTAGGTGGGTGACCAGGACTAGTACGCTAGATGACACAGCAGGGGTTCGTCCCGGTTTGTCTAGCAGGATTGACGCAACAACACTAACTAAACATATGAAATTCTGAGGGTCGTGGCCTTCTAAGCCACGTTTTCTGAGGGTCATGGCCTTCTAACCCACGTTTTCTGAGGGTCGTGGCCTTCTAAGCCACGTTTCACTGAGGTACGAGGTCTTTAGTTTCCCACTTGTTTTAGCTACCTATAGGGATTACCCATGGTGCTCATTTTTTTGTCATGCTGCTAATGATGTAACTTTCTTTTCAGCTGTCTCATACTTGATGTCTTGTTTGTGAAAACCATATTTTAACCCAAACTGGTTTCTTTCATTTTGAAATGTTAATGCATGCTCGAAATCTATTTTGAAAATGCAGTGGGAGTAAAAGGCCTTCCCTGAAAATGCAAACTTGTTACTTGAATTTGAAAAGAAGGAAAATATTATTTTAGTATATCTTATTTTCCAAACTGGCATTGGTTGGATTTCTTATTAAAGGCAGAGGCATAGGATGTGGTTGTTTTTGGCTTCCTACTGAGCATCTCGGTGCTCACGCCTACATAAATTTTCAGTTGCAGGTTTTAGTCTTGGATCACTTTAGGGAGCGAGCGGGGTTGTCGTACCGTGGTGATCCACAGGGTCACCTGAGGTATGTCACGTTCTTGGCTTATTTCTTTTTCCGCTGCCACGTTGTTCAGTTTATTTTCTTTTATTTATATGCTTGTTCAGTTTATGTTTGTTTATCTTGTTATGGGCTAAATCGTTCCCAACTGGTTTGTTTTGATGCCCGGCACTAGTTGCCAGCCCATGGGGATCGGGAACGCCCTTCGGGCCATGTCGCGGACCGGGTCGGGCGCCGGGTCGGATGACACACCGGCTTGGTTCGTGACAAAATGGTATCAGAGGTGCCCTTGTTATTTGGGGTGTCAAGTAGCTTGGTGATTAGGTGTGTCGGGACTCGAGAGGTCGGTGTGGGAAGGACGTCATGAACCCTTGCCTGTCCCGAGACTCGAGTTTCCAGGGTTAGTCCCGGATTTGAATTTTCTTCTTTGGGTTGGTATGTGTGGATGAGGGATGACCAAGGAAGTGAGCCAGTGTTACGCGGCAGACTTGCATGGAGTAGCGACCCATGTACAGCCCGAGTGCACGGTTCGAGATACTTTCTGTGGTGGATGCCCGCTCGGAGCATGGTCTGCTAAGCCATGTTACCGGGTTGGCATAGCCACTAGTCCCTTATTTTTGAAAGTTTAATGTGAGTTATGTTTGACCTTAATTTTGGTTGGTGTGAGTACATCTCAAAAATGAAAATGGGTTTGTGTGAAGGTGGTTTAAAAATGGGAATGTGGTGTTAGAGTGGAAAAGTGGTTTTGAAATGGAAATAGTTTTCTTTCAACAAATGTGTGGTTTCAAAATGCAAAATGGGAGGTGTTTTGGAAGTTGTTTTGGAATCTCAGTAACACTTTTTGGAATATGAATTGGAAAATGTTTTGAAAATTGGAAATGTATTGCTTTGATGATAAGTTACTTTTTCAAATTGGTTGGGAATTTGTGATGTGTGCTTAATGGTCTGACTTGGAAATGAGAAGTGTCTTGAATTGACCGTTGGTATTCCTATGAGTGATCACATACATTGAGGTACGCATGTGGAAAGTGGGGAATTGGTGATGTGAGTGGATGGGTGCTTGAGCTAGCACTGGATATGTATGTGTGAGACTTCATGGGGTATCAATGGTGGATATTTAAGTTGTTTTGTTTGCTGAAAAATGGTTTTCAAAAAGTGGGGTTTTCAAATATTTAGAAGAGTGAGTGAGAAATTGTTTAGCGTTCTCTTTTCATGTTGGGTATTCTTTTTCATGAGTCCTTGGTTTTGACGTATTGAATTGTGGTTGGAATAGTGATTTGAGTTCGAGCTTTCGTTTGCGATTGAGGTGTGGAATTTTGATTTATGATGAGTTTTGATTCGGATTCGTGCCTCTTGTTTGAATATGCTGCCCAGAAAAGTCCCAGAAGTTTCTAGTGAGTCTCTTCTAGTTGTTGGTTCTACCTAGACTCTTAGCGGGGTGGTGGAATTGAATTCATTTCGGTTGATGTCCATCTTTTATAGTGATCGTGATCTATTGAAGGTAACAAACTGGCATGGTGAAGTCGTTGGTGTTTTCATGTTATTGGGAACTCCTAAAGCTAAGAGAGTCTGTGTTGGTTCAGGTCCATTTGAAGGTGCAACTTGGGATTGGTGGAGGAGATAACCCTAGTGTCATTGCATGATGGTATGACTTGGAAGGTGTTTAGGACCACTCTCATTAGGTGGTTTATATTTGTGGAAGCGAAGGTGATGGAAGCGACAAGGCTCGTGAGTGTCCAGCAATGCCAACGAATAGTGAAGGCCTACGTTGGGCATCTCAAGAAGTTGGTTCCCTTTTTTCTCCAAAGATAATCTCACAGAAACAGTTAATGTTTCTCTTGTGTGGGGTCTTTGTCTATTGTTCAAGGACCGGTCCCCTTTGGTGTTTGGGATGATTCCCCCATTCGGTGAGAGCGAACCGGAGGAACCCATCTCAGACAAGTTTCATTATCAACTCCATCTTCTATTAGTCGGGCCACTCTCTTGTTCGCTTCTTGTGTGGCCGGTTTGGGTACTTTAGGTCTCCTTATCGTCATTCATTTAAGACTTGTCGACAGTGTGGCTGTTTGGGAAACCTAGAGAGGTTCTGCTAGCGGCTTCGTCAGGATGAATCTCGACAGGAGAATGTCAGCTCCTGACTGCGGGGCAGCAGATGCTTCAAGACATCAGAGCTCCAACCACAGGTCTCAGAGCAAAGCTCTTCACGCAGTCAGGAATCATTGGGTGTGGGGCACCATGGTCTAATTTTTGTCTCCAATGATTAAATGCGGACGTTCTGAATTTCCCTGTTTCATCTCTCCCGTCTTTGAAGGTTCGGTTTTTCTGTAAGAGGCGCAAAGGTCTCTTTTTCTCGTTGTGGTCTTTGTTCTTTGAATACCCCACCGTGGTTGTAAAAAGGCATGGTGATCTTGTTTTCTTGTAATTCCAGTAGTTGCGCCTCCTCAAGTGTTACATGTTTTGTTCTAGTACATGCTCGTTTTGGAGATTCTCACCTCTTGTGGAAATGATGAGTAATGGTTAAGTTTGTCTTTTGGTAGAATTCTTCTTTGGGTTTCTCTTGTCACAGTGGTCTCTGGTTTGGGTCGAAAGATCTCATGTCGGTTTATACTGGTTGGTTAAAGCTGGTTAGTTCTTAAATGGTGGGGAGACCCACCATGAATCTTGAAGTTCCTTTTTTTTCGAGGTTTGGTCTGTGTGGTGGTTCCCTCTTGGATCAAGTTAGCAGTTCCAGAGTTAGTTCATGCTATGAGTCTCGATGTCGGTTGTGCTAGTCAGGTTCTTGTGGTGGGGAGAACCCTCCTCGTTTCCTGATGGTTCTTTTCTTTTCAGTTTCCCTCAGAGTTGGTCGGGTGTGACTGATGGAGTGAAAATTTACGCCGAGTTGTGATTTTGTTGGCCTCGTTCAGTTTCGAACTCAAGTTTGTTTCCTCGTTTGGCTGGGTTACTTTCTGGGGGCAGAAAGTTTTTATGGTGGGGAGAATTGTCACACCCCGACCAACGCATTATTTTAATTTAATTATTTTAAGTCTTTCTTTTGAGTTTCAGTTTGAACCGGTTCTATTTTAAAAGGATTTTGAGATCTTTCATGGGTGCTCGACCGTAATCGCGACTAAGCGCGTGAACGCGCCCGTGCATGCGACCGCGCACACGACCGCTCAAGTGGCCATACACGGTGTCCAGGCGCAGTTAATAGTGACATTATTTTGGTTTGTTTTATTATATTATTATTATTATTATTATTATTATTATTATTATTATCTTTTTTTAATGATTTAATAATGTTATTTGTTGAATGATTATGATCATTATTTTAATTGGTATTCTATTAAATTATTTTTTTTATTATAATTATGATTCATTAATATTATTATATATTATTAGGATTTCTTTTATTTATATATTTTTATTTTTATTTATTCTATTTACTCTTTTTTTTTGCTTTGCATTAGGGTGTCATCTCCCCCCCCATTTCGGCGCTCTTCTTTTTTTTTCTCTCTGGTTCCATCGCATCTCCCCCCCCTTTGTTCAGCGCAGCAGCCCATCGGCGCCCCTCCGCTCGCTGCTCCCCGCCAGCACCCCTCCGCACCGCCGACCTCCCGTCTCGCCTCCTCCTCTCCCAACCGCGACCGCCGCCTCTCTCCCATCACCAGACCACCCCCCCCCCCCCCCCCCCCCCGCCGTCCTCCCTTCGCCGGACCACCCTCACGCCGCCCTCCATCCATCGGACCACCCTCGTGCCGCCGTCCCGCCTCACCACTGGCCGCCCTCCTAGCCTCCTACACAGCCTTCCCTTGCGCGGACGCTCCTCTCCGGAAGCCCCTTTGGGTAAACCCCTGTTTCGATTAGGAGATTTAGTTTTTTTTCAGCGGGTTTGATGTTCATGTTAGTGGTTAATCTTGAGTTTTCTTGTTTAATATTCTGGATTAGGGTGTATTTCAGTTTCCTTGTGGTGCGTTTGACATGCAATTGAGGATTTGACATCAAATTTTTAGGGAAAACGACTCTGTGGTAAGTGTTTCTGTATTTTAATTTTAATTGATGACATAATTTGCTTATTTAATATATTTAGCATGGTTATTGATTGTTTTCTTATGCGAATTCGATTTTACATGAGGTTTAGTATATTTCTGATGTGTTTATGAGTTTAGTGTTATGTTTATATGATACGAGTAGTGGTTGATATGAGAAACCATGTTGAACTATTTAAATAGTGTTTTATAAATTGTGCAATTAGTTTATCAATATGTGCAGGTGGTGCAGAGTGTATTTTTATATGGAGTTGTGTGCGTTGGATTTCGAACAAGAATATTTTGGTGTAGTTTTGTGGTAAAACATTGAATTACATCTTGAAAATGTTGTAGTAAGTGTTTCTTTAATTTATTTAATTGTTTATGTGGTTCCAAAAATAGTTTCAAGATAATTTATTATACATTTGATTTTAAAGTGGTATCTTAATATGAGATACGATGTGTTTTATTTGAAAACCCATGTCAAGCTTATTATAACTATTTTATAAAATGTATTTTTGTTTCATCAAACTGTGTAAAGGATGCAGTTAGGGTTTTCGGGTGTGTTGTTGTTTCATGTTGAGTTATGTCTTTTTAAAATGTTTTATAAGTGGTCCAGATGGCTTATTTAATCTGTATAAATTATGAGATTCATGGTTTGCAATGATTTTGACGTGCGAGTGTTTTTGAAGTGGCGCTATGATGTAGTTTGGGTGTGTTTCGTTCGTGTAAATTTTGTGGTACTAATTTTGATGTATTGCATAATTTGTTTTTTTTAATTTATTACATGTTTTGTGGAGTGCGTAGGACCCCGCTACAATGGTTTTGGGCCGCGGGTATCGAGGTACCCCGCATGCACATGCATAAAGTAAAGCATATACATATATATGTGCAATGCACCTATGGGTGTGTGTATATATATATATGTAAATGCATGTGTGTGCACGCCAAGTGTCAATTCGAGTGGTCGTCGGCAATAATGACATGATTGAGGTAGGTCCTCTATGCCTATGCCTTAAATTTGAGATTCATCATTGCTTGCTTGTTTTAAAAATATGCTTTACATTTACGCTATATACACATGCTATGAAATCAGGTTACGGTTTCTAGAAATGATTTCGCCTTTGATTTGGAAATTTAAATGTATTTTTAATGCTATCGGTCTTAAGTGACCTTTTATTGGAAAATTGATTTCTTAAGTGGTTCTGAATTAGTAATGTGTATTTCCAAAGGTGTTTGGCCTTTTCGCTGATTGATTTTTAAAAGTGTACCCTTTAAGTATTTAAGCATGTTTGGCATCTTAAGAATGTTTTATGAAAGGCCCGGTTGGCACTTTAAGATTTGGTTTGCGAAAATAGAAAACCCCTTTTTAGTCATTCCCCCTAAATTTGAAAATAAAATGTGATGCAAGTGTTAATGAGTGGTTTGTGATATGTGCCTAGTGTAAAGGCTTGTGTGTATTTATGTGATGTAAAGAGGGGGAATGCACTTAAGTAGGGAGTGCGGTGGTGAAAGGTTGAATGAATTTTAGATAAAGAAAGTGTAATGTACTTGTTTGATTGTTTAATGAAGAAAACTCACCACCATTTGAAATAGAGCACAATGGGAAAACCCGGGTATCTAGGTGGGTGACCAGGACTAGTACGCTAGATGACACGGAAGGGGTTCGTCCCGGTTTGTCTAGCAGGATTGACGCAACAACACTAACTAAACATATGAAATTCTGAGGGTCGTGGCCTTCTAAGCAACGTTTTCTGATGGTCGTGGCCTTCTAAGCCACGTTTTCTGAGGGTCGTGGCCTTCTAAGCCACGTTTCACTGAGGTATGATGTCTTTAGTTTCCCACTTGTTTTAGCTACCTATAGGGATTACCCATGGTGCTCATTTTTTTGTCATGCTGCTAATGATGTAACTTTCTTTTCAGCTGTCTCATACTTGATGTCTTGTTTGTGAAAACCATATTTTAACCCAAACTGGTTTCTTTCATTTTGAAATGTTAATGCATGCTCGAAATCTATTTTGAAAATGCAGTGGGAGTAAAAGGCTTTCCCTGAAAATGCAAACTTGATACTTGAATTTGAAAAGAAGGAAAATACTATTTTAGTATATCTTATTTTCCAAACTGGCATTGGTTGGATTTCTTATTAAAGGCAGAGGCATAGGATGTGGTTGTTTTTGGCTTCCTACTGAGCATCTCGGTGCTCACACCTACATAAATTTTTAGTTGCAGGTTTTAGTCTTGGATCACTTTTGGGGGCGAGCGGGGTTGTCGTACCGTGGTGATCCACAGGGTCACCTGAGGTATGTCACGTTCTTGGCTTATTTCTTTTTCCGCTGCCACGTTGTTCAGTTTATTTTCTTTTATTTATATGCTTGTTCAGTTTATGTTTGTTTATCTTGTTATGGGCTAAATCATTCCCAACTGGTTTGTTTTGATGCCCGGCACTAGTTGCCAGCCCGTGGGGATCGGGAACGCCCTTCGGGCCATGTCGCGGACCGGGTCGGGCGCCGGGTCGGATGACGCACCGGCTTGGTTCGTGACACCATGGGGGACTAAAATCGGCCCAAGGATGACCATGGTCGGACAGGTATAAACCAATAGAAATAGGACGCATGTTATCATAATTTAATATTATTATATAAATATTGGTTTACCCTTATTTACCATATTTACCCTTTAAAAATGGTAAATAAAATATTTACTGATGTAAATATTCATAATGTCTACAAATAAAAGTTATGTATTTACACAATTTGGAAAACTTAATTCCAAATATGGAATATTTGTTTTCAAATTAAAAACACAGATGTTGCATAAATAAATTTTAAATTAATTTCCGTTGTCAAAACAAAAAATGTGTTTCTTAAAAATAATACCTATCAAAAGATTGACACTTGCTTATGTTCAATTTCAAAGTGAAATTACATCCAATGAACTAAATTGGATTAAATGGTAAATATATAATCTAATTACAATTTATGACCAATTAAAAATATAATCTAACAATTTAAATAAATTAGATTAAATGATAGTTTTGATTTAAAATATAGTATATTTCACTATTCATTAAAAAATGAATTTTATCATAAAAATACCAAAATCTTACCCAAAGTAAATTTTGATTTCTAGATTCTAAAGAAGAATTTTATTCTATAAAATAGAATAAAAATAATTGACAAAAACTTGATTCCAAAAAGGTTCTCCATCAATAGGTGGTAAATCAACCTTTTAAATAATATTAGAGTATTTATGCTTAAAATTGGATTCATTAAAATTTTAAGCCTAAAAAATTTATTGGATAATTGTGAAATTTTTTATTAAACATGTGTAATAATATTTTAGTTAGTTATTTAAAATATTGGAAATACAAAATATATGTGTTAACTACAATTTTAAATAATAATATTATATTATTATTTTTCAATACAACTCAAAATTTTGTGAAACGTAAGATTTTATTGAAATCTGTTGTTATGAGTTGTGTACGCTATCAGAAATATCATCCCCATTAAAGTGAAAATAATATTTAATTCATAAATATTAATAAATATGAAAATATCATATTCTTTATTTACATGGGATGTCACATCATAACTTTCCATTTTTGCAAGAACTTCATGAATAGGTTATTCCAGCACATTAAATTTCCATTCATGAAATTGGATATTGTGTAATATTAATTTCCATTAATGGAATTTAGTGTTGTTGAGAAGGATAACTTTTACATGTATGGATCATAGTGAAATTTTTTAGGTTACCTTAATTGTCATTTATTAAAACTAAAATAGAATAATTTCTGTGTTTATTTGCAAATGTAGATGTTATATAAAATTTATATTTTGTAATCTCACACTATTTTATCAAAACCCAAAATCCCTCACCATTGGATTCATAATATCATGATTCATGGTAATTCTACTGTCATTGATCCATATTCTCCTTCTAAACACCCCAAATTTTTCTAGTCATTATATTTGAAAGGTTTTATATAGGAATTAAAATTACAACTCCATTAGCTCCTAATTTCGTAATTTTTTGAGTGGACCTCCCAATCCAGAAAACCATAAATTGGATTTATTCAACAATTTCATCTTAGTCACACCAATTTATGTATTTTAAATATACCATTTATGTAGATTAAAATATATTAACACCAAAAATCAAGTTATAATTCCTAGATTATTTAATAAACCTCTAAAATGGGTGGTTAAGCACATTGAATTATTGTTCAATTTTAACATAAGAAGTGGAAGGATATACCGACCTAATATATATAATTATGATGTTATTTTATTATAGATTAATTATCCCATTTATCTTTATTACAATCACTTTAATATTATATGGATTTAAACAAATGAATGAAAACATATTCGATAAAATTGATGCATAATCCATATTATTTTATCCATGTCTAGAATGGTTATTAATTAATTAATTAATGTGATCATGAAAAAAAATCAACAATGATATAAAAATGAATCATAAATGAAATAAAATAAAAAATTTGTATCAAAATGATATATTACTAATGGTATTTTTATCTAGAGAATGATAAATTGGACACCGACCATGGGGAAAAATACATTGAACCATTTTATGCGTTGTGATACAGGTTTCCACCTATAAACCATTGTATATCTCTTATATTGGTTTCAACATATCTATATACATGAAAATAATCAACTAGATTTGGTACTCCATAAATTATATATTTCTTTACTCATTCAGAGGCTATAAAAACCAATGAATAGGTTAAGGAGTATATATAAAAGAAACCAAGGTCTCAAAGGTCCTTACATAGTTAGAGTAGGGATAACACGTAGACCATCAAATTAATTTAATAATAAATTAAAATTAAACCAATACCACACAATGGGATGTAAAATATTCAATATCATCCACATACATGCAATTAATTACACATTAAAAAATTTAATTCAATGTTAATTGATCTTATTTAAGATATATCAATTTCGAATCAATTAATTATATTAATTAATTAATCAATTATTTTATCATATTTCTTATACAAAATTTCATTATATAATCATCGACAATAATTTTAAAAATTTAAATAAATTTATTTAAAATTAATTGTTTATTCTATATATACCTTAGTTGAAACACGATAAGTACCCATCCACACATCCCAGTGTATATTATATTCTTACAATATTTTCTCATATAATATGTAACATAGATGAATTATTTTGTAATTTCATATCGTAAACATATTCTAATAAATTAAACATATAATACATGTTATTTTCATTGAATGTTATGTTTCGCTGCAAATAGAGTAATGATTGTATTATGACTCATATATGATATACAGCTCCAAAAAATATGATGAAATTAACAATAAATATATTATATATATATATAAACCATCACATGGAATGTACATAGTCATATAAATGACACACATAAAACATGTTAATAGTTTAATAGATTATGTTTTTATTCTTTGTATTTTGGTCGTATACATGTCATGTACAATCCAGATACACTCTGTGTACACGACACACTGTTTATCTACAGTATTCATGTATGTACTCATCATGCATTCATTTTATAATGAATAATGTTGTACAAGGCATTTACATGGACTACATGAAGTGTAGTCTCCTGGATGAATGACCGCCAGTTGTGTAGGATCTGTAAGAGAATACATGGCATGTCTTTGACTAATGAACTAAACATCATGTACAGATGTTATATGCCATATAGATTGACTGACTACACACCATCCTAGCCAGATAAACTTATGTTTTATTCAATAGACACAATTTTTAATAAATAATAATGGATAAAATTAATTTTGAATTAATTATTAATTCATTAAACAAGTGTACATTGAATGTACTTGTTGGATACAAGGTGTTCACTCTTGTGTAAACTAGAATGAATCCTTATTAGAAATAGTTATGTTTTTTTGAATGTTATTCATTTATAAAATTAATTTATTTAATTATAAATATAATAGAAAAGTGGAAGAAGATATGTTATCATGATTTAGATAAAAAATGATAATATCATATTTATAATTTAATGATAAATGTTCAAATCAACCAACAATAATTAAATAATTATATTTAATGATGAAACCACTATGACACCACTAGAAGGTTTTGTGAACATATGATGTGTCCAATGTAGAATGACCAACTTGGTTTTTCTATCTTTACTGATATCTATTTTAATATTTACATGGATAATAAATTTCATTCTCAATAAAAATTAATTGAAGAATAATTTATTAGTGAACAATAGAACAAAATTTTAGAATCAAAACATAATATTTCTAATTTACATAAATTTTTAAATAATTATCCTGTAATGGATTATTTATTCATTGATTAATTTGAAAATGTATCTACATCATACCACAATTTCGTTGTAGGAATGAATAATAGATTTCCTATACCGATGATCCACAAATTCCCTATGATCCTCTTATCCTTACTGGGGGTATCTCTTATTAATGTTTCATTAGATCATAATTATTTCATTATTAATCATTGATCTCTTTGAGAATATATTCAAAAAAGTGTCCAATATAATACTTATAGACCTGAAATTGATGGTCGAGGATGATCTATCTCCATTTTTGCTAGTGTTCTTGGAGAAGGAAATCTCAAGGGCTTCGAGAGAATAATCTCAGGAGATATTTTTTTTTACCACAAATGAATTGCATACCCTTTAAGAAATAATGTTATTTGTTTATATATCGATTGGGTGTGAAAAAAATAATTCCATATGATTTATTACTATTTTTCATAATCCTTGACGAACCTCGTGTTTATAATAATAAGAATAATATTATTATTATTATTTATCGACAACTGTAAAACTCATGAATTACAATAAACATTATTTTATTGAAATAATATTAAATATATATTATTTCTCACCAAAATACTAAACTCAGTCAACCATTACTACAAAATATATACATAACATAGACTAATTAATATTTTTTTAAAAAATTCATTACTATTTCTCATCAATAAAAAAATATTATTTTCACTAATTTGTAAGAAAATATATAGTAACTATCAGAGCCACAAAATATAATATTGAATAACTAGTGAAATAATATATGTGAAAAATAAAACATGATTACTTATGATAATGATGCGTGGGGATTATATTGATTCAACTTGTTAAATAAAAATTATATTATAATTTAACTAATGTTTTGGATAATCATTTAGTCTGAAACTCTAGGCCTCATTCTTAGTGGAAAGAGGAAAGTAGTCAAAATTATATAGTTTTAATCGTAAAACATACCAATGCTCCAATAGAGAATTAATTTAATGTGAAAAATATATAAAACCTCATATGGATGCTTACTGGATAATATAATATTTTTTTTGTTATATCCCTAATCAAGCTAGTTTCATGTTTGTGCCATTAACCAATGGGATCAATGTTTATTTATTTAAAATTCTATAAATTGAAATTTACTAGAGAACATCATGAATATGGATATATTTATGGTGTATCATTTCAAATTAGTTTTTAAGAGAAGTCAACATCGGTTTAATAACATAAGTGTAAATCCTTTATCATAGAATTTATCAATGCAATATTACTCGTGACACAACAAAAATATCATACTTTGTAGTGAACATATGTAATCGTGGTTCTCAGGAATACATAAAATCACATGAATTGTAATATAAATTAATAATAACAATATTTTTCATGGATTAACACACACACACACATAGATAAGATCATCAAATGATATATCTAAATATGGATTTCCTATTGGCGGGTCTCATTCTCAAAAATTTTTACACTTGAAATTATCATGTGAGTAAACTATATGAGGGTTCCTGAAATTACATATAGTATCCACCCCTGATAACCTATATCATTTGTCACTCTCAATTTATTTCATTATGAAATATATCATATATCTTTTTATATATTTTAGGGAACTTATAGGTTCTCGTCATTATTGGGAATTTATTTAAACCTTTAATGGGACAACTATTATTAGGGAATCCTTACATACTATGTCATGCAGAAAAATATTATTATGTGATAAGGATTTTACTAATATTCAAAAAAATTAATACAGGTTATCATAAACTACATATAATATTGTTTTAGGGAACCAACTCCATCATTCCCCATGTACATATGAGCGATATTTTTGCTTCCAATGGATTGAAATATAAAAAGAAATATTTCATATTGTAATTTCATAATAATAATTATATAATAAATATTATATGTAATCATTGAACTCATCATTTTAACCACCTTTAATTTTAGATATGGAAGGTGAATATTATTTCCATAAGGAGTTTGTAGTCAACACGTAAAAATTTATGATACTTCCACATACAATTTGATGGAATTGAAGGTTTATAATGTTGGTTACTATAAGGCCCCAGCCTTAAACCTTACTTAATCTTGAGTTATTACAAGATTACACATTGAGGATCTTTTCGGGTTTAGATTTTTAGAGAATTAGATCATAAAAGTTGCATTACATTCCACATATAAACAAAGTGTTACATAAAGATAGTATTCTTCTTTCCCATCAATGGAAACATATTTTAAATAAAACATGTATTCTTTCTTGACACTTCCTTGACACTATCGTCATATCATGTACCCTTCCCTTGACATGTGAAAAACATTTCAAAAAAACATGGGATGAGCATAAAAAGCTCAGTAAGGGATATAAAACTATGGAAAGGAAACATGGGTACATATATACATAAGAATGAAATCATACTTTACCCATAAAACATAAGCACTTTAATATACCTCATCAAATCATGAATAAATCATAGAAATCATAAGACATAAAGGTAACTTGAGGCATTCATAACATTCTTACGTAGGGAGTAACACTGTTGGTTATGTTTGGAATACCCATCATAGTATATTCCCTAAATCTCTTCGGAGAAACCTTAACGTTTCACTCCTTTGCGTTACCCAATGCATTGGAGAGCTATATCGGGCTCACCTGCCCTTAGTTTATCATGGAACCACCCGTCTTCATAATAATTCCCAAGAACCTCAACATAATCGTATCACATAAGACATGCATAAAGGAAAAATAACATTTCCACCTTTCAATCACAAGATATCAATACAAAAAATTGATATAAAAACATTATGAAAACCATTTTCAATACCAAAATTAAAGAAAAGTAAAACATGGTATTTGTTTTTCTTTTAAAAAAAGGTATGGCTTGTAGAGGAAGCCGAAACTCAAATAATGGTCATGGCGGCGGAGAAGTCGTTGTCGCCGCATACGTACGACAAAAACATTCCCTTTTGTCGTTTAGTAAAACGATTCATATAAAAAAGATTCCTTTTGGATAAACATAAAAGTCAAAGGGGTTTATACACCATATAAAAGAAGGTTGTGTATAAAACAAAATATGCCTCAATGAAAGGAGATTGAGACGAAGTCCCATACCTCAGGTCCGACTTGACTCGATCGTTCTTTAATGTCCCGAATAATAAACTTGAGTTAATTTCTACTTTTTTAAGAAACTTTTTCAAGTTCATTATTTCTTTTATATCACTTATTGCCATGTCATGAACACTAAGTAATTATTTAAGATAATAACGGTCATTTTAACGATCATTGGTACTTGAGTCAAAAATAAACCCTTTATAATTACATGTTGTTCATGTATCCATTATATCCAGAATTATAATAATTTTGTATATATCATATATATCCAGTATATACATGCATTTATAATATTACATAATCATTTAGAGGTAAGAAATGAAATTCACCGTTCATGGAGACGGTAAGCCGTACGTACGCATGAACGCTACTTTCATTTATATTTTGTATTTTATAGAATGGAATCATTATGATACAAAGGTATATTATAATTCCAGTATAATATCATATAAAATATCACAGTTCCATCCTTTATACGTCCCACATATGTTATTTAACGAATCAAATCACTTTGAGGGGGCGGAAGTCCGCACTTCCTTAAATGAAGATATCATGTTTACCCATAATGGAAACCATAAAGGTATGCCCAAAATGAAAAATACAGAAGCTTATGGAAAACATAAACATATTATATATCATATATAAATATAGTGACATCTTAATGGCCACCTTTGAAGGTGTTAAAATAATGTTGAACAATCATCGTTTCGGGAGGCATAAATTCACCATCCACAGAAACAGTATGTCCGTTAACCATTAGATGTAGGTCTGTGTAAGTGTAGCTCAAATACATATTATTAAAACATCCTAGTATATTTATTATACTGGATTTTTTACAAAATAAAATAATAAAAAGATTTTAGGGGGTTGGAGAATCAAAATAAAACAAAAGGACTCAAAAAAAAGACATTACCTTAAAATCGGGTAACTCCCTTTGGTTTGAGCTCAAAGGCTTCCTTGGGAAGACTTCTGCCCAAAGTGAGGCTTCAAGGAGTAAGAGAGGGAAGTGGAGAGACAAAATGGTCAGGTTTTGGCCGAGCCAAAGGCTTTGGGAGTGTGGGTAAGGAGGTAGAGGTGGGGGCCTTTTATAAGAGGAGAGGAGGGGCACTATTGGAAAGTAAAGATAAGTTACATTATTTTAAAATGATTTTCGAAATCAAAAGGTCCCACATTGATATAATTAGAGGATAAGGTGATAAGGGTTAGATATCCACCCATCCAATAGGTTTTTACCATGTGTAGGTCTTAGATTTTACATTATCATTCTATTTTATTTAAATCGTTAAATAATGAGGTCATCGCTGCATCATCATGATGTCATAAATAATTTAATTTATTTAATGTCTAAAAATTACAAAAAAAATACTATGATTTAGGAAATATTTTTATCCTTCAAAGAATATTTATAATCAAAAATATGATCTTTATATCCCCATGTAACTACTGTTTTAGTAAAACATCTCATGTTTGTGTCATTTTTACTTTTACATTAAATAAAAAGTTATTTATGTCATTTCCCAACCAAAGTGGCTCCATGGGGTCCCCAAGTTGACCCATGGAATGTCTTGGTCGGCCATGACACATCCAATGATGGTAGGACATGTGTCAAGCTCATCTCATTTTATTAAAGCATTATTTTTACCTTAAACTACACTAATTACCTCTAATCGCGATTAAAAACTAAATAAGTTACTATTCACCAAAAAATTATTATAATCTCATTGAACCACATTTTACTTCTTAATGAAAATCATGTATATCGGATTTTTGAAATTCAAAACACAAATATGGAAAAATTTCATTTAAACGAAAAATCAGTTTTTATAAGTACCACTTAGTGGTTTCACTATTCATCAAAATTGAAGTTTCTCAGAAAATTACCAAAAATTCACCCTAAGATATATTTGATATTCCGAATTCAAAAATAAATTCTATTTTACAAAATTCAAAACATATAAGTCACATTAATTAATTTAATAATTAATTCCCACTGTCATGACAAATAGCGTGTTTTTTTGAAACAATATCTATGAAAAGTTTGGCATTAGTTTATGACCAATTCCAAAGTGAAATTAATCCTAATGACCACCATTGGATTAAATGGTAAAATTATATTCAGATTACACTTTAATACCAATTAAAAATATTATCTAACCATATAATTAAATTAAATGAAAAAGCAGTTTTGATGTATAATGCAGTATTATTCACTATTCATTAAAAATGAACATTGTCAGAAAAATACGAAAAATTTATCCAATGTAAAATTCAATGTCCCAATCATAATTAATATGTTTATTTTGACAAATATAGATTATAAAATTTTCAAAATATTTATTTAAAAATGGTTTGCCATCAAAAGGCAGTAAAACAATCTTTTAAAAATATTAGTGTATTCCATGCTTAAGATTGGATTTATTTTCATTTTAAGCCTCTAAAAACTATCTAATTCATTAATAGACATAGATAAAAATATCTATTACTCATTACTTACTTGGGATGTTACATCCTTCCCCCCTTTTGAAAATTGCGTCCCCACAATTTATTTACTTATCGAATAAATGGGGGTACTTATCCCTAATTGCATTTTCAGATTCCCATGTTGCCTCTTCCATCATGTGGTTTTTCCACAAAACTTTACCTGATTAATCAACTTATTCCGTAACACTTGCTCCCTGTGGTCAAAAATCTAGACCGGTTGTTCCTCATAAGATAGGTTCTCTTCCAGCTGAACTACCTTTGGACTCAAAACATGAGATGGATCTGGCATATACTTTCTCAACATCGAAACATGAAAAACATTGTGTACCTGAGATAAAATCGGAGGTAAAGCCACCCGGTATGCAACTGATCCAACTCTCTCTAGAATTTCATATGGTCCAATAAACCTTGGACTCAACATTCCTTTCTTACCAAATCTCATCACACTTTTCCAAGGAGTAACCTTGAGAAAAACATGATCACCTACCTCTAAAGATAGATCCTTCCTCCGGTTATCCGCATAACTCTTCTGCCTGCTCTGAGCTATTCTCATGTGCTTCTGAATCAGCTGAACTTTTTCTGCCATCTCTTCTACCAATTCTGGTCCCATCAACTTCCTTTCACCCACTTCATCCTAGAAAGCTGGAGTTCGACACCGCTTCCCATATAATTCCTGAAATGGTGCCATCTGTATACTGGAATGAAAATTGTTATTATATGAAAATTCATCCAAAGAAAGATGTTGGTCCCAACTTCCCTGATAATCCATAGAGAAAGAACTTAGCATATCCTACAATGTCTGAATTGTTCGTTTTGACTGCCCATCTGATTGAGGATGAAAAGCTATACTAAAATTCAATTCAGTACCCAATGACTTCGGAAGGCCTTTCCAAAAGTTATAAGTGACCCTGGGATCGCGATCAGATACAATGGAGAGGGGAACTCCATGTAACCTGACTATCTCTTTAAGATACAAATAGGAAAGTTGGTCTAGGTAAAAAGTATCTCGTATAGCAAGGAAATGAGCAGATTTAGTCAAGAGATCAACAATAACCCAGATTGCATTATTACCTCGAGATATATTTGGTAATCCCACAACAAAGTCCATGGATATATTCTCCCATTTCCACTATGGCACTGGTAAAGGCTGAAGCATCCCTTTCGGTAACTGCCACTCTGCTTTAACCTGTTGACATGTCAAACACTTCACAGTAAAATCAGCAATATCTCTTTTCATTCCATCCCACCAGTAATACTCCCGCAGATCTCTGTACATCTCAGTACTGCCAGGATGAACTGAAAACGGAGAACTATGAGCTTCACATAACAACTCTCTCTTCAACTGTGAATCACAAGGCACACACAATCTCTTCCCAAATCTCAAAACGCAATCATTATCAATGTTGAATTCAGGAAACTTACCTTTCTGAACCAGCTCTACCTTTTTCTACAACTCACTGTCTTGCTTCTGTGCTTGCTTGATTCTATCTGATAGAGATGATCTCACTGATACCTGAAACAAAATAGAAGAACTTCCTGCACCAACAACTTCTATTCCAAAGTTCATCAAATCGTTAACCAAAGGATCACGTTCCAAATGAAACATTGCTAATGAAGCATTACTTTTTCAACTCAAAGCATCAGCCACTTTATTTACTTTTCCCGGATGGTAATGAATTGTACAATCATAATCCTTGATTAATTCCAGCCATCTCCTCTGTGTCATGTTTAACTCTTTCTGAGTGAATATATACTTTAAACTTTTGTGATCTGTATATATTTCACACTTTACTCCATACAAACGATGCCTCCAAATTTTTAAAGTGAAAACAACAGCAGCTAATTCCAAATCATGTGTAGGGTAATTTACCTCATGAGTTTTCAACTGTCGTGAAGCATAAACAATTACCTAATCATTCTGCATTAGGACGCAACCAAGTCCTTTCAATGAAGCATCACTGTATATAATAAACTCACCATTCCTGGAAGGTAGTGCCAAAACTGGAGCATTCACCAATCTTCTTTTCAATTCCTGAAAACAATCATCACATTCTTTTGTATAGATAAACTTAACACCCTTCCGAGTTAGCTTAGTCATTGGACTAGATAACCGTGAAAAATTTCTAACAATCCTTCGGTAATAGCTTGCCACACCAAGGAAGCTACGAATCTCAGTTACATTTTTGGGTCTTGGCCATTCTTCAACAACCTTTGTTTTTGCAGGATCAAGAGTTATCCCATCTTTAGAAACAATATGACCAAGGAAAGAAATTTGTTGCAACCAAAACTCACACTTTCTGAATTTTCCATACAGTTTCTTTTCTTTTACGGTTTGAAAAATAACCCTTAAATGTCTTTCATGCTCCTCTTTACTTTTAGAAAACACCAAAATATCATCAATGAAAACTACCACAAACTTATCCAAGAACTCATGGAAAATTCTATTCATTAAGTCCATGAATACAACAGGTGCATTGGTTAGCCCAAAAGGAATTACTACAAATTCATAGTGGCCATATCTTGTACGGAACGTGGTCTTCGGAAAATCTTCTTCCTTTACCTTCAGCTGATGGTACCCCGATCTCAAGTCAATCTTTGAAAAATACTGAGCTCCCTGGAGCTGATCAAACAAATCATCGATATGAGGCAAAGGATATTTGTTCTTAACAGTGATATTATTCAAGGCTCTATAATCAATGCAAAGTCTCATTGAACCATCTTTTTTTTAACAAACAAGACAGGAGCACCCCATAGTGATGTGCTAGGTCGAATGAAACCATTCTCTAATAAATCTTACAATTGCTCCATCAACTCTAAAAGTTCAATTTGAGCCATTCGATATGGGGGTTTTGAAATTGGCTTAGCATCAGGAACTAAGTCAACAGTAAATTCAACTTCCCGATCTGGTATTATTCCAGGCAACTCATCAGGAAAAACATCAGGATACTCATTTACCACTGGCACATCATTAATCTGAATAGTTCCTTTATTTTCAATGATGTGTGCAAGGTAACATTCATTTCCATATTTTACAAGTTTCTCGGCCTCTTGATATGTTATCAAAAGTAAGGGTTCATTCTTTTACACAAACTGAAAGTCTTTCTGAAAAGAAACTTCTTTAGCTCTACAATCAATCTTATCATGGTAAATAGAGAGCCAATCCATACACAGGATAACATCAAACTCTACTATAGGTAGAACAATAAGGTTTTCATGTAGGTTCTTTCCACAAATAAGGATAGGAAGATTCTTATAAATTCTTTTTTCCTCAACATTCCCCCAAGTGTTTTTACCGAAAGTTCAGGAGTCATTTCTTGAGATGGTATTCCCATTTTACTAGAAAAGGTTTCAGAGACGAAAGAATGTGTAGAACCCGAATCAAACAACACACTGGCATAATCTGAAAAAACAAACAAAGTACCTGATACAACTTCATTTGATGGCCCGACATCTGCTGAAGTAGTTGCAAGGGATTTCACCACCCCTTTCTGCTTGTAGTCTAACTGCTTCCCATCACTCAAGCTCTTTGTCGGACACTCGTTTTCATAGTGACCCGTCTCATTGCACTTATAACATTTCACTAACTGTAAATCAAATTTGGTCTTACCTTCACCTTGATCCTTTCCAGTGCAATCACGAGCCTTATGTCCAATCTTACCACTTCGGTAGCACTTTCCAGAATTCAGAAGACATTCCCCAGCATGCCTTTTTCCACATTTATCACAAACTGGAAACTTAGTTTTCTTACGATCAGACTTTTTTGAAGAATTATTACCTTTCTCCTGCCACCTCAGTCTCTTCCTCTGTTGGTTGTTATAGAACACTTGATCAACGGAAAACTCCATTTCCACCTTCTCAGAACATCGAACAAGCTTTTCATAACTTTTAAACTCACGAGAAGCTAATTCCCTTCGATATTTTGGCTTTAATCCTGAGTAAAAACGATTGATTTTACTATCAAGGTCTCGGATAAAATTTGGAGCATACCTTGCCAATCGGGTGATCCTTTCTTCATAGTCAGCCACTAAGTCTTCCTCTTGCCTCAATTACAAGAATTGCTTTTCCATCCTAAGTCGAACAGCCTTAGGAAAATACTTCTCAAGAAACATACCTTTGAATTCATCCCAGTCGAGAGAATCAATCTCATCAGCGTCCCTGATATTTTTAACCATCGACCACCACTGATCTGCTTCACCCTCCAAACAGTAAATAGCAAGACTAACCTTTTGATTGCCTGAACTTCCCATGACATCGAAAATATTCTCCAGTGCTTTAATCCACCCTTCAGTTAGCACAGGGTCAGATGATCCTCTGAATGATGGGGGATGTTGCCTCATGAAATGTTCCACCACTGACATGTTCCTCTGCAGTTGATCTGGCTGATCTCGTGTATGGATACAACCGCCATTTATCTCTTGAGTCAACTGCGCCATTACTGCAACAAACTGTTTAATTCCAATTCCGACCATCACAGGATGCTGATTCGGAAGGTTATTTCCTTCTATATGCCTTCCTAGCACAGCTTCCCTATTTCCTCTACGGAAAACCATTCTGAACAAACATGTCTTAGATGAAGCAACATGGTAATATTCAAATGCTATATCATTTCAAAAAAAATATTTTTGGATAATCATTTAATAGAATTCTAACTCCTAAAGTTATCTAAACTGGCCTCTGATACCAACTATAAGGCCCCACCCTTAAACCTTACTTAATCTTGAGTTATTACAAGATTACACATTGAGGATTTTTTCGGGTTTAGAGTTTTAGATAATTAGATCATAAAACTTGCATTACATTCCCCATATAAACAAAGTGGTTAAATAAAGATAGTATTCTTCTTTCCCGTCAATGGAAACATATTTAAAATAAAAAATGGATTCTTTCTTGACACTTCCTTGACACTATCATCATATCATGTAACTTTCCCTTGACATGTGAATAACATTTCTAAAAAACATGGGATGAGCATAAAAAGATCAGTAAGGGATATAAAAATATGGAAAGGAAACATGGGTACATATATACATAATAATGACATCATACTTTAGCCATAAAACATAATCACTTTAACATAACTCATCAAATCATGAATAAATCATAGAAATCATAAGACATAAAGGTAACTTGAGGCATTCATAACATTCTTACGTAGGGAGTAACCCTCTTGGTTACGTTTGGAATACCCATCATAGTATATTCCTTAAATCTCTTCAGCGAAAACTTAACGTTTCACTCCTTCGCGTTACCCAATGCATTGGAGAGCTATATCGGGCTCACCCACCCTTAGTTTATCATGAAACCACCTGTCTTCATAATAATGCCCAAGAACCACAACATAATCGTATCACATAAAACATGCATAAAGGAAACATATCATTTCTACCTTTCAATCACAAGATATCAATACAAAGCATTGATATAAAAAATTATGAAAACCATTTTCAATTCCAAAATAAAAGAAAAGTAAAACATTGTATTTTTTTCCTTTTAAAAAATGGTATGACTTGTAGAGGAAGCCGAAACTCAAATAACGGTCATGGTGGCGGAGAAGTCGCTGTCGCCGCATACGTACGACAAAAACATTCCCTTTTTTCATTTAGTAAAACGCTTTGTATAAATAAGATTCCTTTTGGATAAACGTAAAAGACAAAGGGGTTTATACACCGTATAAAAGAAGGTTGTGTATAAAACAAAATATGCCTCAATGAAAGGAGATTGAGACGAAGTCCCATACCTCGGGTCCGACTTGACTCGATCGTTCTTTAATATCCTGAATAATAAACATGAGTTAATTTCTACTTGTTTAAGAACCTTTTTCAAGTTCATTATTCCTTTTATATCACTTATTTCCATGTCATGAATACTAAGTAATTATTTAAGTTAATAACGGTCGTTTTAACGATCATTGGTACTTGAGTCAAAAATAAACCCTTTATAATTACATGTTGTTCATGTATCCATTATATCCCGAATTATAATCATTATGTATATATCATATATATCCAGTATATACATGCATTTATAATATTACATAATCATTTATAGGTAAGAAATGAAATGCACCGTTCATGGAGACGGTAAGCCGTACGTACGCATGAACGCTACTTTCATTTCTATTTCGTATTTTATAGAATGGAATCATAATGATACAAAGGTATATTATAATTCCAGTATAATATCATATATAATATCATAATTCCATCCTTTATACATCCCACATATGGTATTTAACAAATCAAATCACTTTGAGGGGGCGGTAGTTCGCATTTGCTTAAATGAAGATATCACGTTTACCCATAATGGAAACCATAAAGGTATGCCCAAAATGAAAAATACAGAAGCTTAAGGGAAACATAAAAATATTATATATAATATATAAATATAGTGACATCTTAATGGCCACCTTTGAAGGTGTTAAAAAATGTTGAACAATCATCGTTTTGGGAGGCATAAATTCACCATCCACGAAAACAGTATATCCTTTAACCATTAGATGTAGGTGTGTGTAAGTGTAGATCGAATCCATATTATAAAAAAATCCTAGTATATTTAGGATACTGTATTTGTTACAAAAGGAAATAATAAAAAGAGTTTAGGGGGTTGGAGAAGCAAAATAAAACAAAAGGACTCAAAAGAAGACATTACCTTAAAATCGGGTAACTCCCTTTGGTTTGAGCTCAAAGGCTTCCTTGGGAAGACATCTGCCCAAAGTGACGCTTCAAGGAGTAAGAGAGGGAAGTGGAGAGACAAAATGGGCAGGGGTTGGCCGAGACAAAGTCTTTTGGAGTGTGGGTAAGGAGGTAGAGGTGGGGGCCTTTTATAAGAGGAGAGGAGGGGCACTATTGGAAAGTAAAGATAAGTTACTTTATCTTAAAATGAGTTTCGGATTAAAAAGGTCCCACATTGATATAATTTGAGGATAAGGTGATAAGGGTTCTAAATCCACCCATCCAATAGGTTTTGACCATGTGTAGGTCTTAAATTTTACATTATCATTCCATTTTATTTAAATCGTTAAATAATGAGGTCATCGCTGCATCATCATGATGTCATAAATAATTTAATTTATTTAATATCTAAAAATTATAAAAAAATACTATGATGTAGAAAATATTTTTATCTTTCCAATGACTATTTATAATCAAAAATATGATCTTTATAACCCCATGTAAATATTTTTTTAGTAAAACATCTCATGTTTGTGTCATTTTTACTTTTACATTAAATAAAAAGTTATTTATGTCATTTCCCATCCAAAGTGGCTCCATGGGGTCCTCAAGTTGACCCATGGATTGTCTTGGTCGGCCATGAAACATCCAATGAGGGTAGTACATGTGTCAATCTCATCTTATTTTATTAAAGCATTATTTTTACCTTAAACTACATTAGTTACCTCTAATCGCGATTAAAAACTTAATAAGTTATTATTCACCAAAAAATTATCATAATCTCATTGAACAACATTTTACTTCTTAATGAAAACCATGTATGTCGGATTTTTGAAATTCAAAACAAAATGATGGCAAAATTTCATTTAAACGAAAAATCAGTTTTTATAAGTACCACTTAGTGGTTTCACTATTCATCAAAAATTGATGTTTTTCAGAAAATTACCAAAAATTCACCCTAAGCTATATTTGATAATCCGAATTCAAAAATGAAGTCTATTTTAAAAAATTAAAAACATATAAGTCACATTAATTAATTTAATAATTAATTCCCGTTGTCATGACAAATAGTGGGTTTTTTTGAAACAATATCTATGAAATGTTTGGCATTAATTTATGACAAATTCCAAAGTGAAATTAATCCTAATGACCACCATTGTATTAAATGGTAAAATTCTATTCATATTATACTTTAAGACCAATTAAAAATATAATCTAACCATATAATTAAATTAAATGAAAAAGGAGTTTTGATGTAAAATGCAATATTTTTCACTATTCATTAAAAAATGAACATTGTCAGAAAAATACCAAAAATTTATCCAATGTAAAATTCAATGTCCCAATCATAATGAATATGTTTATTTTGACAAATATAGATTATAAAAATTTCAAAATATTGATTTAAAAAGGGTTTGCCATCAAAAGGCAGTAAAACAATCTTTTAAAAATATTAGTGTATTTCATGCTTAAGATTGGATTTATTTTCATTTTGAGCCTCTAAAACACTACCTAATTAATTAATAGACATAGATAAAAATATATATTACTCATTACTTACTTGGGATGTTACAGTTACATAACCATAATAAAATTTTAATATGTTAAGAAATAAATAATAAATTATTTTAAAGTAAATACAATTAATTGTAATGCATTTATAGAATAAATAAAATGAAATATGTAGGGTAATATTATTTCTTATTCTTTGGTAGGTTTCCTTTAGTTTCTTTCGTAAGAAAACACAAAATGTTCTTTATAGAAGAAAAAAATTATACATCATATATTGGGAAGTTTAGAAGTAAATTATATTTTTTTGGTGAATTTAGATGGATCAATATGGTGTAACATTGTGAAAAGTGGGCTGTCCATTTATTAGTGGAAGAGAAGATACAATTGGAATTTATTAGAAAAATAAAATATAATAAATCCGTACACATGAAAATTATTACAAATGGCTAGATACTCGATATTTTCATAGAATGAGGATAATTATAGCCATAAAATATGATGTTGGCATGTATAAAATTAAATACTTCCATTATATACGGGTTAAACAACTTGGTAAACCCGTTTTATTCTTAATTATGATACGTAATTTTTCGTCTGTTTTTATTCATTTTGACAAAAAATTATGTTAAACTAATAAAATTTTATAAATTATAGTAATTTAAATTTTATAATAAATTTTACCAAATTCAACTCACCAAATATGTATAATTTAATTTAACTATAGTCCAATAAACCGTGATAAATACTAGTTTTCCCAATATAAAGGTTTCTTAAGTATAAAAATATTTCATATCAAAAATCAACATAAAAACAATTAAAGTGAAATAATTTAGATTATTAAAAATATAAATGAAATAATTATACTTTTTAAACCATTTTTAAAAAAATTTATCTTTTTGAAAGATTTTAAAAATTATTTTTGAAAAACAATCAATTTCATCATTATTCATTGAAAAAGAAGTATTTTTAGAAAATTATAAAAATGTCACACTAAAATAAATATGACATGATTATTTCAAAAATTATGTCAATTTTTAATTTAAATTATATAAAATATTAATAAATTAATTTTAATATAAGTTAAAAAAAGACAATGAAAAATGGGTTGTAGAAAATAATTCATTCATAAGCATAAAAAATATAATACATCAAAATCACGAATATGTTTAAATAAATTGGAATTAATTTTATTATTATAAATAAAATGGATAATATGTAACATTAATACCAATTTTTTTCAAAATGTTTCTTTTAAATTACTGTATATAATGAATTGAAATGAAAGTATTTTAAAAGAATCTTATTTTTTTCTATTTAGTGAAAAATAAATCATTTTAGATGAATCTAAAAATTTCACCATAAGTAAATCGAGTTATATTTATTTTAAAATTATGTTTATTTTATAAAATATATAATCTAAAAGTGGAATAATTTAATTATAACTTTAAAAATCAATTGTTTTATAAAATTAATTTTTGAGGAAAAAATGACTTAAAATGAGTATTTATTTATCAATAATTAATCAATACCATTATATTAAATATAACCATTCTAAATATAAGTCATAGATTTATAACACATATTAATACCCCCAAATTAAAAATCTAGGTTATATTGGATACATTTTAATAAAAAAAATTATACTATATCTCAATTGACATAATGCTAGGTGTTTCATATTTTGCATGCTAAGATTTATTTTCTCTAAAACTAAATTTTCATTGTGTTCAAAATGAAGTAGTCCAAACCCCTTTATAAATATTCATCCTTCCTTGAAGAAAATTATGATGTTTCTTGAACTATTAATTAATATTCATCATATATGAATCCACTAATATATTGATCATATAGATCCCCTATAAAATATTATATCCACTCTATGGAGGAGAGTATATTTAACTAAGGGACCTTATACTTTAAAAAATCATGTACACACATACTGGATCCTGTATATGACACCTTAACATCCAACCATAGTAATATTTACCTTGCCAAATGTTCTTATGATCCTTCTAATCCCTAGAAACACAACCTTGAAACTCATCTCACCAGTGAGATTCCAGATCATACTTATATTTTTATTCCATCTCATCATCCTAATTCAATATCATTGACACATAATTCATATTTTCAATGAATCAATATTTCATGAAGTGGTATTTTTATTCCAAAATATGATCTATGGTACATGAACATAAATTACACTAACATATGATCTGAGATATATGACCTTAAACTAAAGTAGAATATGTTCTGAACCACATAACCATAATGAAAACAATATTATCTAAGATATAATACCTTAAACTAGAACCACATATTGTCTATCTTATATGACATTAAACTAGAAAAAATATTTTATATGGTATATGTAATTGAACATGAGATTTTTTAGGTCAATGATATTTAAATATAATGATATGGAATATTATTCTATCATACATGAACTTAAACTACCCATGTGAAAATACATCATATTATTTAGGCTAAATACATGTGAGGGGTGATTCTAAAATAAGTATTCTGCATAAAATCTAGACACATAACTTGTGTGATCTATAAAAAAAATTATTATTAAAATAAACTACAATTATAGAGACATAAATGTTGTTATGAATGAAACCTGTATAGGGATGCTTAAGAAAAACAATGTTACTTTCAACCCATCATACCTTATAAAAATAATTGGAAAATGTAACGGAAATAAAATAATGTTATGTCATGATTTTGGGTGATGTCATATGAAACAAATAAATATTCTTTCTATCCTCATTATTCTTCTTGAAAATGAAATACATAGAGGAATACAACACTAGTATGTACTCACAAACTTCACCCCATTGAACCAAATCATCCATCATTTTATAGAATTAATTATACCTATTGTGTTGATGTAGGTGTTTATACTAATATCAATCTATGAGACATACCAAATAGAAATTTTTTATTTATTCAGTTTTTAATATTCATAAATACAATTACTTAATATTTTTGTATTTGTTCAATCACTCATAATGAAATATAATTTTTGATTCATTAAGAATCCATTGATGATTAAATGAGAGGATAAAAGAGATTGAATGGAATAGAAGGAGATAAAAATATTTAATTTATTGATATAACTACATGAGGGAGGAATATATACATATTATATTTTCCCTAAGGACCACCACATAAATATATATGGGGAATATTAAAATTATAAAGAGAACATCTGCTCTAAAGATTCCCAGAGATGTGCCAGCCTTTACATCAGAGAAACTATGGATTGGATAAAAACATCTAAAAATGAGTTATCTACCTCTAAAATACATTATAGCTTCCCTAACATAATAAAAACCTTGATAATTTTATATTCCACAAAAAAAATAATCATTTTTTTAAATCTATATTTTTTTATATGAAGCATTGAGAATGTTTCATTGGCGGGACACCTCTTTGTTGTGGCATGTTAATCTTCGTCATCATAGTGATTACTATATTTAGGTTAGTGACTTTTTAAATTTCAATCTAGGACTCTATATTCATGGTCTTAGTGAGATACTGAGTAACCATAGATTATTCCCCTCGCATTGATACTCTTTATAACATTCCCCAATCTGGAAATCTCTCTTTTGGAAAATTCTAGTTAATCAAAAGACCTCAAGCATGACTTCCCATATGCAAGAGGAATCTGAGTGGAAGAGAGGGTGTGTTGAGTATATAGGGGAGACTATAAACCATTTCATAGAGTAATAGTACAATGTAAATAATTAATATAATTAAAGTTGTGAGTAAGGGAAATATCCAAAACATAGCACATACAACTGGGAAGAATATAATGTTGAACCAATAAAAAAATGATAATGAATCATGTAATGAAAGAATAAAATGTATCTAAATGTAATAAATGCATGTAATAATAGTATATGAAACATATATCACAAATAATATCAATATACACTATTAATGAAATAAATTTTGGTCCCATCACCAAAATCTTGTCCATCCAGCAAGAAAAAAAATACAAGAAGGTACCGTTTTCTTTTACAACCATGCATCGATGTAATCTACTACAGTACAAAATGGATACATGAATATAGCATGAGTAAAAATCAGTGGGTTGACACCACCATATATAATATATAACAATATAATAAAATGGTCCTGAAATAAAGGGTTAATGGATATATTATTTTCATCTATTAATTCATTCCATAAATAAACCTACTTTGACACCATTCCTGAATGCCTCAGTGCATGTCACACAACAAAGACAACCATAACCATAAAAAAAGAATAATCACATAACCTTTAAATTACACCTATATAATCATTAAAACCACTAAGAAATCCCCTATATATAATAATTTCAATATCAACTATGCTAATCCCTATATATAATCATTTCAATATCAACTAGTTTAAGCATGCTATAGAATCATTTCAGCATCACTAGGAATATACCAATATATAATAATTCAACAATCACTATTAATATCAATATATTAAATAATATTATCATGGAAAATGTATAAGAAAACTGTATAATCATTATTACATAAAACTAAACAAGTCTTAACAACAATAATATCACAATATCATATCATAAACCACCATGGACAATTATTAAAATTATCTATTGACTTTCAAAACCATATTAATTTATATATAAATTTATCAAAAATCATATAAATTTCCAACAATCCATTACCAAAAGTTATTCAATATCAATTAATCAACTGGAATATTATTTCATTATAAATTGAATATAAATCACAACCTAATTAATTATTTATCAAGGGACTGCTCACCCAATGGGTAGTGAAAATATAGGTCACAATACCATTGGATCCAAATGAATCCAGGGAATGATCTCATAGATGATTTAACATATTTAATCATTCAATTAATTAATTCAAAAATCACGGTGGAATAATTATATTAATTCATATACCCAGCAATTATACAGAACATAGGGCATTGTTTTGAACCACTGCCATTATTTGGTGAATATGGAATGCTTCTATCTAGAATAAAAAATGAGAATGGAGGATAATAATATCACCAGAAGGAACCAAAATGTCACCTGATCATGATAAAAAGAAAAAGAAAATCTTTTAAATATATTTACAGAATAATTATGGAGGGAAACAAAAGAATAAGTTTGACAAATCTAACAAAAATAACCCACTGGGGACTGGACATGTAACCAAAAATCCCAGAAGAGATGATAGGGTTCCAAAATTTCCTAGATATCTCTATACGAAAGGTAGAGAGATAAAATACTAGGTGATGTAAAATAAATCTTTTGTGCCCCCCCTCTTTAGACCAATAGATCCAATAAATACATGATGTGTGTTTCTTGGACATCATGTATTTGACTAATTTTGAGTTATGATGAAAAACCCAATTCCTCGGTTGAATTTAACTCTTCCTGAACCTTACACATCATGTAATAGATTCATAAAGCATATTCATTTCACATCGTGAACCTAGTTAACATATTTTTCATGTAGATAGTTACATTTCAGGTAACTTAATTACAAGGAATGTAATTTCCCTATAAACAGTTTTCTTCCTGTTTCCCATAAAAATAACCTGAATCACCTCTGAAGATACCCAAACTGTTGGGAAACCCTTGAAATCCCATTTAACACATTTATAACAATAATCTAATACATCAAAAAAACATAAATCCCATAACATTAAGTAATTTTCACAATAAGTCTCATTATCTCTAAAAGAGACTCGACCAAAATGGTTAAAATACAATGAAAACCCAAAAAATATAAGTATATCACAAAAATAACAATGGGATGTACATATAAAAGGATGAGAAGTTACGACAACCCACTATATAAATTCTTTCCTTGATATTCTCAAATAATCACTATGGGGTCCTTGAAAACAAGTATATACATTTCACTCGCATATTATAATCCCTCTTTTAGGTCTCACCTTTAACACACCCATGCTTCCACGCAGTTAATCTATAGGTATAGTCCAACCCTGTAGATACTTCATACTATAGTACAAAATCTATTTTATATTATATTCAAATGATGTTTTTCCATAATTATTGAAGTCCTGGAATCATATCACAAGGTATGTGTTAGGAAAATATCTTCAATTATTTCACATCAGAAACACATCATGAATGGAACTATAGTGTTTTGGAAATTCTAATCAACAATCCACTGGACTATCCATATCCACTATCTCAAATGACCTGAAACCCCAAGGATGTTACTTCACATGTTTCTTGATATGGTGTTGAACCATCCTAGGAATCACCTAAAGTAAGACATAGTGTCTAATATCTAATTCTAGAGGGAATCTCTGGTGGTCGGCGTATTATTTCAACAACATATTAATAGTAACCAACCATCAATGAATTGGATGAACATTTAAAGACATCTCCAATAAGAGAGTATGTCTCACTAGTGTAGACTCACCTACCTCTAATAAAAAAGCGAAAAAGACACCACCTTCCATACAAAGCATCAAAATGTTCATTTTTTATTGATGTGTGGAAGATGTTATTACACACAAAATCTACATGTTCTATTTTATTCTCCCACAATACACTAAAATTCAAATCATGGGATAATAAAAATCCTCTAGAACATAATTTGTCTCCTCATATTACCAATCAGTCTATAGATTATTGATTGTTGTTAGAAAACCTATCATACAAGATCATTTTGATGACCCCACCAAAATTGAGATGTTTAATGATGACCATTATCTAAAATGATACGCCTTAGAACACCATGAAACCAAACTATCTCATGCACATAACGACTACACATATCATAAATGGTTACAGTCTCCTAGATTGGTTTGAAGTGAGATACCTTCATAAATAGATCCAAAATCACCCCTATTATACTATCTTATATGTTTTAATAAGTAATTATATAACAATATACATAGATAAATCATCCCATTTTTATTATAGAATGGGAACAGGCTATATACTCTAACATTACTATGATGCTCATATTTTGCATGATGAAAGGTAAAAAACATTTCTATGAAGCATGCTACCTTTTTATTCATTATAGTCCTCCATTAATTTAATGATGATCTTGATAAATCATAGTAGGAATCAGGATTTAATGCAATTTAGAATGTAGAAACTATCTCATTAACCAATTTCACATACTTGTAGGAATGCATATCCAACAAAAACAAATGAATAGAATTTCAGCTGACAAGAGACCATTCTAGTGGTGTCTCCCCCATATAAGTTATCTATTAGAAGTAGTAACTCAATATTAAATAACTCCCTTATATTGAACCTTTGAAAAACAATGGGTATTAACTATGTTCATGTCATATCTACTCATCTCTGGGACTCTAGAACATCTAGATGCATGACTACAAAGAGCTTTATCTTCTTCCACTCATCACAAGACTCCCAAAAATCCAATTTATACATTATCTAGCACAAAGAATCAGAAATTATGTTTCCCATACGTAGTGTATAATCAAATGTGAATTCAAAGGTGTACATATAATTAATCCACATCATTTTTAAGGTTTATGTCCTACTGAGAAATGATGCACCTGAGGCTCATATTGTTCATGTAAACTAAAAACCACTAGTCCAAAAGATAATGTCTCAAATAATAATAGGGATTCAATACTACAACTAACTAGAAATCTTGAGTAGGAAAATTCCTCTCATAATATTTCTACATATTGGAGCCATATGAAACCACATGATCCTACTACATTAGACCTAATTTGACTCCAAATCTAGATATGTAAATGTAAATGTTATATGATTTACCTGGAACAAGTAATGTGGGGATAGTTGATAGGGATAGCCTTCATTTTTTCTCCTAAAAATCCCACTCACGAGAATTTTACAAAAAAATGTCACTCCTTTATTTGTCATCCTAGACATTGGTGCTTCCAAACAAAAGATGTCTAAGGTAAAACGTAGATAACAACATTATATATGTTTAATGATTTATACCTTGAAAATATTCTTAGAATACTCCTAATATACTACAATGGGATCTTTCTCTAGGTCTATGGATACTCGTGCTTCTAAGATGACATAACCCAATAAGTTCACATTACTATTGAAGAAACTATATTTTGTTAGTTTAGATTAATGAAAATGCACTATCATTGTACCTAATGTATTGTTAAATTTTTTTCATGATTGTTTTCCTACTAGAATTAAACTATGATTTCATCAACAAAACCACCAAAAATTAGTCTAGGAAATGATGAACGATATGATTAATCGAGGCATTGAATAACCCTCGTGTGTTAGATAATCTAAATTAAATAATAAACTCATATAAGAACTACATTCTTCTAATATCAGTATAAGGTACGCCTTATGGAAACACTATCAATTTATTTTATCCACATCTCAAATAAATCATTGAGATGATATTAGAACCACTTCACTAAATGAAGTTATCATCGATATGTGTTTAGGGATAGTAGTTTGTGGGATTCATCTAGTTAAATATCATATAAACCACTCATTAGAACAAATTTCCATCGCCCTTATGAGATAAAAGAACCATAGAACATCATTGAGATATTCTAGGAAATATTATTCCATTGGGTTCTAAATAATCCAAATAAACCATTTACTCCTATATCTCTGAGGGTACAATCCTGTATGGAGGCATGAAAACAAGTTATTCTCCCAACACTAACTCAATGATGAAGATGATCTTTCACAATAGTGGGAATCCATATATAACTCATCAGAAATTACATCCAAAAAATCGTCTACCACGAGAGGAAAATAATTTTATTTCATTCTGCAACCATCCAAAACTTGGATCCTCGTATGATTTATGAGACAGTCCCATATAAATATAAATGGTCATTCATGAGTAGCCTGAATATTTCTCCACCATGGTGAGAATACATACATCCTTCTTGATATTGATAGGTAACTCTACTTTAAAAAGAGTTGATATGATCATGGTATATAACTAGCCAATCCATAATAAGAATAAAAAAAATTATGTTCAGCAGTAATGGTTCCAATAGGAAATGGTAACTTCGGATTTCAAGAGTACATGCATTGAAACATTTGATATTTTCTAAACCCACACCTATAACTGAATGGATAGTCAAATAACCAACCTATATTTCCACAATAAATACCAAACCATTTGAAAAAAAGGATGATAAAAAAGGAACTTTATATTCCTATACCAAAAAAAACATATGAATGTATTGATGATACACAGATCATACCTATGACTATAAAGGGTATGAAACCCACATTATATAGAGTATTCTACATAATGTGAATCTGAATAGACCCTTGTTCCAAGGATGCAGCTTGAGTACCCCGAGTTATTCCATCTCCATGGTAGTACTACTCCTGGAATGGGGGACCACGTCCCCTTCACTGACCTAACATCTTGTGGAACTCAATCTACCTATCATGAAGGTAGTAGATGAGTCTTCCCAGACTTTTTTACTTCTTGTGATCTATTACAACCACTTCAATTCTTTAGGACCATAAAAAATCTATTTAGGTTTCTCAAGATACCACAATCAAGGAACTTGAATGATGGTTATAAGAACTATAGAATCATTTGGACACTCCTTCCAAACTGATAGAACTCTAATAGAACATGGTAATTAGAGGGATTCCCACATCCCAGACTACTATACCCACAACTTTTGTGGAAAATACTATCCCTTGGTTCTTCTTACCACCTTAAGAAGATCTCATAGTACACCCTATTAGAGTTGAATGGAAAATACATGAAGCCTATTTCTTATTCCATTGTCGGATGATTTCCTAGTTCATCACAACTGAAAATATTCACATGAAAATTATATTCATCTATTAACAAATCTCATAGTGAATCTTATCATGAAAATGCCACACCTTAGAGATCTGATCAAATATTAAGGGTGGAAAAAATCATTGTAGGTCACTAAAGAATCTATTGCAGTCTATTACTGGCATAATTTCTATGTCAGGTGCTTGAAATCACGATCATTATAACCCCACAACACCTATGGATAGAAGTGTATGAAGAAATTTTCAATGAATTCCTTCTTAGATAACTCTTCTTGATCACCATATTTCTTTAGAATGTCCCACCAATGCTTCCAACATCCATAAAGAATATATATTACAAGCATCAAACTTCCATACGCTGGTCTCTCAACATGTTGGAAGATCATATGGACACTTTCCATCCATATCAAGGCTTCTTGGGGGCCTCCCAATCCAGTGAACATGGTAGGTTGGTAATGCTAAAATTCTTCATTTTGATCAGACATCAAAGGCATAGTTAGGATGTAATCCATTTCAATGGATCACATAACCCAATGAAAGGTGTTGTGAACCTAAACATCCTTTTGATATATAGTAGATATCAGAAGATATGGTTTAGAAGTGTTATGATTGTGATGAATTACAATTTCCAGATGCACATCTCAAATATGACAAGGATGAATTTTTTCTACAATAAAAAGACGCACTTGATAATAGTAGATTAAAAAATTCAGTCACAAAATAAAGGACAAGAATTAGGAAATACAAAAACTAATCTCTGTAATGATGTATTGCAGTTTTTTGGCTTGAAATAACTGTTTATTAATTACATTTATAAAATATAATAGGTATCTCATATCAATTTTCATAAAAGAAAATATATCACATGCAATAAATATGTACCTATCATGAACACAGTACATAAGGATATATCCATATATGGCTATCATAATGGACTAATTCTCATCTTATACCACAATAGGCCATTAGTATAGACCCTAATAAATAATAACATCTCACAACATGTGAATCACATTTAGTTAAATAACACCAACTGTAACAAGAGAACATCATAAACAAAAATCCCTTCCCTAAGAACTCGGATTTACCTTGTACATGGGTCAACTACTCCAATGAAAAAAACCATTACCATGTATAGAAAAAGTATATTATTATTTATACCTTTAAGAAATAGTAATTAAATTGAAATAAATAACATGATCTCCTCTGATAAAATATTGTAATGACCCCCGATTCGATGCTCTTTCATGTGGAAAAATCAAGTTGATGGCATGAAGTCAAGTGGACCTCCTCATAGCCGAGAGGCTTCTGACTTGTTGCGAGAGTGTGATTCATATAGTGTGGAGACTATACCCCCTATTATATTGTAACAATATATCAGAAAAATTAAATATAAATTAATTTCAGAGTATTGGAAATTGTGGAAATAAAACATGTACAATTGGGAAGGAAAAAAAGGAAAAAATAAACCAACGATTATGAATCATGTAATGAAATGATAAATATATCTAATTGTAAAAATTAAAGAAATAAAAATAAATTAATTAGCTAAAAAATATTCTCAAAATACCCTGGTCTTGAACCCCATGTTTTCCAATCACCAGACTTTATCCCATCCAGTAAGAAAATATCAATGATAAGTTCAATTTCCCTTTCCAAACCTTCATCTAGGTAATTAGATTAGGTTTTGAATGATAACATAAATATGGTTTGATTATAACCTAGTACGTGGACTCTACCATGCATAAATAAAACTAGTCTTAGAATAACTACATGATATTAAATAATAACATGTGTTTTTATTTAGTTAATAACTACATTCCAAAAATAAACCCACTCAAGACCAATATCGTAATTCCTCTGAGCATGTCAGAAAACATTGAAAACCATTACCATAATGCATGAAATAGTTACATAACCTTAAAAAACCATATATATAACCGTTTTAGCCTCTATGAAATGACCAATATAGAATACTTTTAGCATCAACAAGGCCAATCCCACCATATAATCATTTAAGCATCAACTATACCATGGATTCTATATATTTATTTCAACCTCATGATAAATAGTCCTATATGTCATCATTTCATTAACACTATGAATAAACATATTTATAATCATTTTAGCATGAAACATGTTCAATACCACTATACAATCATTACATCATCAAACCAAACATGTCCTAATTACAAACATATCACAATGGAACACCATAATCATTAATGGATAATTATGTAAATTAAAAATTTTCATTCAACTACCCTTTCATTTATATATGAATTTATCAAAAATCATATCAATATCAGATAATATATTTCCAAAGTTGATTCTACTTCAACAAATCACCTCAAATATCAAGTAATTCTAAAAAAACATTAATCCATCATCCAATTCATTGTTTATCCATGGTCCACTCACCCAATAGGGAGCCACAGTCTAGGTAAAATTATAATTGTATCCAAATGGATCTAAGTAACTATACAATATGTGATTTAACTTAATTTATCATTCAATTTATTTTTTCACACATCATGGTGGTAAGACAGATGTATTTCACTTAATCAAGGATTAAATAGATTAGAGTGTTAGGTTTAGATCCACTTTCATTATCTGATGATTAAGTAATGCTTCTATCTAGAACAACCAAAAATAACTGTGGAGATGGAGATTTGAAGAAGGAACCTATATCTCACTAGAAAATTATCAATAAGAAAAACATATGTTTTCATGAGATTTAAATAGCAAGTACAAGGAGGAACAAAAAAAGAAGATATTGAAACCTATGAAAAATAACTCAATTGGGATCAGATGTAAAATAAAGATATCAATAAGGGATGAAAGGTCTCAAAATTTCTTAGAAACTATTCTAGGATGTAGGTTGGTTATTCAAAAGTGGATGGAAAAAAATTAACACGCCTTCCCCTATAAAACTGCTCGAGCCATGAAATACAAGATGTGTAATGATCACACATCATGTATTTGTTTATTATATATTTATGTTGAGAAACCAAATTCCTAAGATACACATAATTATTCTCAAACATTACACATCATGAAATTACTTTACATAATTTATTCATTTCACATCATAATCAAGTTCACATTTTTTTCCTATAGATTGTTTTACATCATGTAAAAAATTTAGACCATGTGTAATTTTTCAGGAAAATAGTTTTCAGAATCTATCCTATGAAATGAACCTGGAATCCCTATGATGCCATCCAAACTCTTATAAAACCATCACAATCCATTTGAACACATTTATACATGGATTATATTAACTAAATAAAAAATGAATCCATACGATTTAAGTCATCTTTCCCCATAAGGCTATCTGTCTCTAAACAATAATCTGGGAACAAGCTTCAAAGACAAATAAAATGAAAAAATTGGTTTAACAGAAGAAAAACTAGTGAATGACTGAAAAAACATTAGACCATAGAATCAATGTTTTAGGTTACACTTACTCTCCCTCAAAATGACCAAATAAATCACTCTAGAATAGAGTGATTGATAATATAACTCACGATATCCTAGAATTTTTAATACATGTTATAGCTGGCCCAAATTATCCTTTATTACTTCAAGAGGGTCCTATGTGATTAGGATCTAGATATCTCACCGTACATATAGCCTTAGTTGCTGATAAAATGATTTATGTTCTATGCAACCACCGAGACCTATACTGGGAATAATAATTTATTCCAAATCCTCCTTTCTATGAAAGGGACACATACTGAAACCCCTTAGTGAGCTTAATGTAGTAATTAATCTTGTTTTGCGTATTTCCATTTTATGAGATTCTGAAATTGATTGACTGTAGATATCTATAACTTTAAGAATAGTAGTTTTAATCACATAATTAGTGAATTTTATTTAGTTGAAAAAAATCACACCAGACAATAATTATTCATTTTTAAACACAGAGAATATACCATTGGAATCCTTGAAAATGACCACCTCTATTAACTCAACCTTATATTGAGGGGAAAAAAGTAACATCATTCTATAGAAGATGAACATGAGACATAGATTAATTACCTTATATCAATGTATAATATTCATTATCTTGAATGGATACAAGTATAAACCTAGATTAGAAAACATACTAAAAACATGATCGTGTATTAAATTTTATAGGAAATTCTTACACACACCTAATAGTGACTCGATATTTTCAAATTTAGAAGAAGAGTAACTACGTACATCAAGATCTAAGAGAGTGACTTATATTAAATTTACATCAGACACAGGGTCCAACCCTACTTGGATTTCATTTTATTACACCTCTATATAGACTCATCCAATGTCTGAGGTCCCATTAATGGTATTAAAGGTGATAATTTATTAGTGTTATATATTTATTAGTAGGAGGGGAACTGATGAGAATGGGTAAAATTAAATAGGTCAGGATAATCAAAAAGGAGAAATATAAATGAAAAATCATACATGTAGAATAAATTAATTATTAACTCTTGATGTTTTTGGTTATTTGAAACCCATTCATGTTTCCTCTTATAAGTATTCTATAGGGAAATAAACAAAAATGCTATTGAAACATGAGGTACATGAATTAGAAGTGGAAGAGTTATGGATGATGTATCATCCAGATCTGAAAATATTTCTTCCACAAGACCATTTGAATAGGACATCCATGATTATTTGCCACCCAAATGCAATTGGAACTACCCTCGGTGGCCATCACCCTAGGAGAGTATATAGAACATGAGAGAGGTGAATAAATTTATATATCATCTTATATTATAAAACATAATAAATATCATTATAAAACATATGTTAGGAAATAAATAAATTTATCATACAGATTTTCTTAATCCAAACTTGTCTCCCATATCACCAGAAGCTACTATTGAGTGGAGAATCAATTTTTTGTATTGCCCGATGTGTATAATAGTCCTCTACCTTAAAAGATTGTATTTTTGTTTTGAGGTACCAGTGTAATGCATCAAAATCTTTGGTTGTTATTCATAATAGACACCATAACAATTAATCACATTCCAAAAAGACACCAACATATTCTCCACATGACATAGCACACTATATTCCTTAATTGAGTATATATTTTTCCAATCATCACATTATTGGAATGTAATGGTAAGGACCACCATATATGGAGCATGCAGGTTCAAAGAAATATGGAAGCTGCTTGGTAGGATGAAAAATTCATATTTTCAATATTAATATCTTTATAATTTTATCCACACCTGACATAAAAATCATTTAAAAAAACCATAAATTACATTAATAATTATTAAAACTATAAATAGAAGAGGGGGATCTTCACATGAAAATTATAATTAATTTATGAGTAGATATATAATTACATGAACTTATATTTTTCTATTTTTTAAGATCTAGATGATAAGGTCTTGATAAAATGTGGAATCTATATAGTATCGAATTGTAGAATTCATTTACTGATGATCTGAACATGTAATGAAATCTGTAATCATCATTTTAGAATCACTAGGTTCTATAACGAACACTCATAATTTCTCAGGTAGTTTGTAGTTGATCTGAATAGAATTATTCTTACAGGGGTAATAACAGTTGATGTTCTCTCAATTGAATGAGATTGGAGGAAGGGTGATGAATACAAATATCTCTAAATATATCATTAGGTATTGAGAGAGTCCCTCTGTAACTGTTTTGAAAATAAAAATTAATATAAAAATATTTATAATGAGATATTTAATATATAATTTTTAGATTGATCATTTTTCACACAAGCCCTTTCCCTACATAATAATTCCTCGTTGACTCCATGTCCCATGATAATAATAATAATATTATCCAATTGAAATGAGAAAAAATTATAAATATAAATAAGCATATTTTATACAATTTCTGATTAGACCATTAATATTGATATACATTCCCTTCTCAACATTTACTGACGTTTGATAATGACTATTTATTTAATAAAAAACATCATTACACTAATCATCAATAAATATAAAAAATTTATATACACCAAAACTTACCCAATTTATTATTATTATTATATAAGTCTTTTAATTCTTTCAAATATCGAATTATTAAATCATGGAGATACAAAAAGTCAAATAAATATTATTTATTCTAACTTGATAAATTCAATACTTGAATTTAAAAGATATTATAAATACAGATTGTGTGTGACCATATATGCCTAATTTTCAATGGCATTATATATAACAACATGGATTACACAGATATTATATAAAATCATTCTATAGAACCACTAAAGACATAATTAAATGTCACAATGGCATCCAATATTATATAAATTCATACCGTGTTATATAATTCAATTACCATGATACCTCAAATCCAGGATGTAGCATATTGGTGTCATAAACTGATGCACTTGATTTATGTTTCATTGAATTCACAAATATGAACACTCCCACTAAATACCATGTCAATGGATTTATACAGGATTTTTAATTCCCACTAATGGTCCTAAGATATCAACTTCCATAAAGAGTGATAATTAATTAATTATTTCTTAGATTATCAACTATTGTAATATCAACCATGATGTAGAAAACCTACCCTAACTTACCATTAACATATTTCATCGTGGTATTAATTAAAAAATAAATATAATATGATTCATGATATCCATTAATTAGAATATAAAAGTCTGATGAGCAAAAAAGTAATCCTCATTCAAGAACATCCAATTACACATGAATATGTGGATTTCCTATTGATGGGTATATTTTTATAACCATTCATCTGGAATATTAATAAGGTTGAAAACCATGAGAAGATAAATGAATGTATTATGATCATAAAAACCCTAATATCTTGCATCTTCTATGTCTCATTTGGAAATATCATCATGACAGTGATCACTTTTCATTAATACCATCATGTAACCTCATGTTTCTCATCATAATGGTGATCTAGAATTCAATTTAGAGTGTACACACATTCTTATGATATTATCACCTTCGAGTTTCATTCATATATACAATCAATATGTGATTAGAAACATCATTAATAATGAAAAAACATTTTCTAAAACTAATAGTTTCATTTATAGTAAAAAAACTAAAAAAGAAGCACACTTGAACAAGACCCAAATGACAACAACATTCTGTCTATTACCTCTCATATTATACTACTTTTTCTACTCATATAAATCCTTCATCACAAGGTCTTTCACATTTTCATCAGGGTATGTTTTTCCCACCAGAACATCAACTAATTGATGAAAATTCCTCATGAGATGAAACATAATAAATATGTTCTTTTATTCTTTTATTAGACCTTGGATGTTTGGAAAGGGAGACCACTATAATGTTATCACAGTAAAACATGATAGCGTATTAAAATTTAGGAAAAATATGAAGATCATATATGATGAATATAATCAAAATTGATTCATTAGTTTAATCCGAAGTTAAAATATACGTTGAGTCTGATGTAAAATTAGTATAAATTGGTTGATTTGTAATTTTATTGCTCAAAACTCCTCAGTTTCGATAAGATTCATATGTTGATTATATATTCAGATCATTCTGACTTTTTTGAAAGATAATATCTATTTAACCCCTTATGACTAGATCTTCATATACTCCATACACTAGGATCATATCATATGTTCAACATAGATACTTAAAGATATCATTAATATTAATCAAATGGAATTCATAGAGATATATTTTTTATCTCCTAACCATGCTCACTAAATTTATAACATTAATCCCCATGAATAATATGACATACATGAGAGATCATATTATATAAGTCCCTTTGATATTAGCCATTCTATATCATTCCTCTTAATTATGAGGAAACCTTTTATTAAAAACATGCATACTATGTGACACTAGAAACAATCATCTCTTAGATTCTTCGATACCAAAATCAATCATTATCCATTAGATTTAAGTACTCTTTCTTTTTCCAAGAATCCTCATTGATATATCATGCAAGATCTTGATTACTAGAATATAGGATACTTCTTAAAATTCCATTATAGAAAATCAAAATATCAACCACAGTTCATTATCTTATAAGGGTGGTATATAATTTTTAATTAGTATTATTACATCAATATATAATACTATGAAGAAAATTTTACTCCCAATTAATTGATTGTAAATTCATGGATTACATTACTTCTAAATAATACTAATTTTATTATGGGTTCATCTAACTGAAATTTCCAATACATGGAAGCTTAATTATGTAATTAGATATTTCTCTATAATAATATTTTTTTTGGAATTTCTTGGAGTCATACAATATTCTTGTCGTTTCATATACACATCCTCCTAAATCTTCCAATTATAGAAAACAGTTTTGACATCCATTTTCCAAATATTATACTCAATTAAATATGATACAAAATGAAATATTATAATAGATTTAAACATTAAAACATACTAAATGTATTATTCATAGTAATCTCCTTGATATTGGGTAATCCTTATAGCCATAATCCCTGCTTTATAAAGAGTAAATTTACCTTCCATGTCAAATTTAATATTGAATAACTATTTACAACCAATATTATTTTCATTAACAAGTAGATCAACGAAAAAATATAATGTTATTGATACATAGAATCCATCTTATAATTTAGATCTTTCTTCTATCTTGTACCATTTGATATATATAATTATTTTTTATAGGAGAGTATAATTATTGTAAAGAACTAGATATTTTCATTTATTTTTATTATTATATAGAAATATTGTGATTCTGCAAAAAATGATGGCACATGATTATGAGGTCTTGTTTGCCCGAAATGAATTTATGAACATTTTTTTGTTACATTTAGTAAATGCACGAGCTGAATTTTGTAACTTTTGGACCGGTGCTCAAAATTATCAATATGAGGACACCATTGAACTCGCAGTGCTGATATTCGCTTAATAGAGCCTTCACCTTGACCTCAGTAGGTCAAGGGTGGAAGATAGTTTTTCGGTTCTTTATGGGAGAGTTAAAAATATAATAAAATAAAACAAGAACACTTATTTTATTTACTTGAAAACTCTCATTTGAATTTTGGGTTTTTTGGACCACCCAACCTTGGATGCTTTGTAACTCTTGGAATCCCCCAATTTATGTGCCAACAATAATTGTTCAAGTAATTAATTCTTAAACCTAATGAGGTTGGAGTCCACCTTACTTCTTCCACTAGGGGGTTGGCAAACGTGGAGAAAACATTTTCCAGATAACTCTTGAAGGAATAAAATTCTCCAATGAATAAGATCCTCCCACGAAGAGAATCATTTGAATGAGGAATGAGAAACCAACATTCGAGAAGCGTCGACGCATCATCTTCCTCCACACGCCTCCTTCAACAGACGATTGAGGTAGAGATTTTATTTTGATATTTGATAAACATCTATTTGATTATTCATAATAATATTGATTCTAAATGAAGATGGATAAACAAACATAGTCATCGATCTGCACATATATCATGATCATTTCTATTCGTACTTCACATGTTCTTCACGTGTTCTTTGTCGCAAAATAATTACATGTTCTAAAAATATAATGTTTCGTTGAGCGAGACATATGGATGTGGATATCTCGTCCGGAGGAATGAAAATATGCAGACGATAGATTTTTTGGGCTTAAAATAAAGCTGCGTTGGCCCGTGGAAAAAGGCAGCGGCCAGAACGGTAGCCGACCGTGTCGAAGAAGGTGGCACACATCTGTTCTTCCTGAAGAGGAAGTGTCTGTGACTGTCGAGCCATTGTGGAACACCTGGGCAGCCAGCACCCGACCAACCACTGGGGGAGAAGTGGGCGGACTCACATCCACTCCACCATTAGAAGAGGAGGCCATGACTATTGAACCATAGCGACGCACCCGGAGGGCATCTCACAGCCGGCCGACCGTGGGAGGAACAACGGCGCCAGCGCGCTGTTGGAAGGGGAGCCGACCAGATTTCCAGCCGGCCATGTCACGCTGAGTGGGACCGCTCCGATGGGTCCCGCGTGCCAGTAGGCAGCACCGTATGGTTCCATCATGATTTCCAAAGCTTAATGGTCAATTGGATTATTTTAAATTGTGTGTGTGTGGGGGGGGGGGGTGGCTCCCCACTGGGTAGCGGCTCGGGCAGGCCCCGCAATGGAGGACTGCACCCAACTGAGTGTGCTATGCTTTACAGGCTGCGCCGTGTAGGCTGTACCCAATGGGCTAGGCCACCCCCTTTACGGGCCGATCTGGGCCCACCATGGCCTAGCCCATCTAGGCCAGGCCTGGCCGGGTCTGTCCGACCAAGGCAGATCCGAACCGGGCCCATCTAGACCCAAAGACACCTTCTTGGCCATATCTTGAGAACCTGGTTTCTATTTGATGAACACTCTACAACACTGGATTCCAGGGATTGAAATAGTCAATTTGGTATAATCCACATGGGTTTTGGATAATGTTGGAGTATTACTGGGTTGGATCGAACCTGAATCTAACCAGGCCCTTGGAATAGAAATGCTAATATCATATAGACCGAGCGACCAATTGGCACCCCATTTATTATGTTGGGACCCTTATAATGTGGCAGTCCTTTGAGATACTTCTTCATGATACGTTATAGTAGTTGATGTATCGACTGATTTCTTGAGTAGAGGATCCTCCTGGAATCAAGCGCGCTTAGTGTGGGAACCCTTTGTCTAGCTATACTTGAAGAATATACAGATCCCATGTGGGTCATCTTCAAATCTTGTGTGGGTCATCTTCAGATCCTATGTGGGTCATCATTGAATTCTGTGCGGGTCATAATCCTCATATCCTGTGTGGGTCATCTTTAGATCCTGTGTGGCTCATCTATGATCCTGTATGGGTCAACAACAGAGCCTCTCGACCAAGTAAGATAATCTAGCAATATAGATAATCATATATACTTCTGTACTTATGTTATACCTCGTGTTAGTTGAGTCTTTACCTTTGTGGTATTATTTGTGTGGTGATACTTTCGTGGTATTCTTTTGTTTGGTGATACCATTGTGGTATTTACCTTTATATTGTAACATGTGTGGTACTTCTATCTTTGTTGTTTTACCAGTGTGGTACTATTATCTTTGTGGGGGTACCTTTGTGGTATTTATCCCTCATGTGTAGGATATGTATACATATTGATAACCTAGGTGTATGTATGGGAATATACATAAGTAGTTTTGATGAATATTTATTCATTCTTTGATATTGAGGTCTTTCTTTGTGGGTTATCGTTTGTGGATTCTGAGAGACCTTCAGGGGTCTTGGGGTCCCTACTGAGTATTGTTATACTCACCCCAGCATGGGATATGACCGCACCTTGTGTATCTTGTGCGGACTAGAAACTGTATTGATCGAGGCTGAGGGTGTCAGGACTAAAGGCTGATCGGAGGTGGACCATTAGACAAGACAAACCACAGAGATGACTGTTTGAGAGTTGTACCTACCCTTAATGTAGGATTCATGGCTGGTGTTCATTGAAGATATTTTCAGTTTTACTAGTACATTCCAACTAGGCTTCTATTCCTACCCGTTTACATAGTGTACTCACCCTTTTTACTATATTTTTTACTTTGTGCTTGTATCTTATTGTGTTGTTGGATTTTGTGAGATTGCAGGATAAAATTCAATACCTTCTTGGTTTTAAGTAAATCCCTTTCCAAAGCTAGTTTCCAGCCCATGGCCTATGGAAGGCGGGCTTCGGGTAGTCATGACATGGGCCACAGGAGACGGGTCATGATAATTTGGTATCAAAGGAGTCGGTTCTACTAGAAAACTTGGATTATGATCTTTTAATCTGCAATAGTCTTATGGGTTATGAGTGTGGTTATCTGTTTGGGGAATCCAGTGTTGGTGCAGCGGCCGTGGTATCCATTCACCAGGACCCTGACTACTGATTTCTGACTCAGTGCACTAAAACACTAATTGTGTGCGTGTTTATGAAAATTCGTCTTTGTTATCTCTTTAAGTATACTCAAAAGGTATAACTTATTGACTATGACACACCTATTTCTTTCTAGGATTCTTTCATGAAGACAGCAATCCAGGGTTCCAGTTAGAGTACACGATGACAACCCACCATGTGACGAAGCATTAGTGCATGGCCCCCTTTTGGCAGTTGTACCATCAGGTGGTATACCTACTTCCCCACTACCCATTGGGCAGCCAATGCCACCATCCCCAGAAGTAGAGGGTGCATGCCACTTGAGTGAATTATATGTGTTTTATCTCCAGAGGCCACTAAGGACCCTAGCATAGATGGATCCATAGGTGACTAAGGACTGGATGGAGGTCGTGGTTAGTGTTTTTCGACTGGTGGGGACACCAGCTGATCTCAAGGTGATCATTGCCGCCAGTCTTCCTCAGGAAGTAGCAGACAGATGGTGGAACTTGACACATCAAGTTCATGACAAGGTGATTCTCATCATGGAGACCTTCAATAGCCTTTTTAGGGTAGAGTTTGTCTCAGTGACCATACGATATGTGCGTTTATAGGAGCTCCACTACTTGCAGCAGGGAATCATGACTGTGGGTCAGTATTCAGGGAGGTTTACTGACCTCTCGGGCTACTCCACTGACATGGTGAGAGTCCCTTTGTTTAGGGCCCTGACCTAAGATATGGGGCTTAGACTATAGATTAGAGCTCCGAATATTTCCCTCAGCATCCCGATGCAGGCGGGGGAGGGGGGGTTAAAGCGATGACTTTTAGTGGAGAGCTTCCTTGCTAAGTAGTCACAAGCAGCGACACCCACCACCAAATGTCATGTAGCAGAGTCATTTGTAGCTGGAAGAAGTCCGATGACGTAGAGGTCCAATAGGACCAGACATTCAAGTGGACAACTGCATGATATAGGGTCGGTTGTGCAGGGCTCTCGAGATAGAGCATGATAGGCAAGGAGCAGGCAGTGTCACTCATGCAGCAGGCAGGGTCAAATGCCTTGCGACTGACTGAACCTCCATACATACGACTAGCCAATGGTCGAAGGACATCTTAGCCATAGGTGAAGATTCGATTGAGGAGATCCACAAATAGCAACTAGACGTGACCGAGGAGCTGGCCGTAAAGCAGTCGGTGGGTGGCGATTTGAGGTTCTACCGCCACCACCACAAGGTGGTCCACCCCGACCATATGGAGTAGGTGGACATCGATGAGCTCAACTTAAGGTATCTGAGGCCAATGAACATGACACTTCGGAGATGATTCAGGGTATGATCTATGTCTATGCCACCTTAACTGTAGTACTTATAGACACAAGTTCCAAACACTCTTTTATTTTCAAGACCATTGTTCAGAGCTCGGGGATTCCGGTGGAGTCATTGGCTCGATCCTTACTACTAAAGACTCCTATGAGAGAGGATTCAAATATTACACATTGGTGATGGTAGTGTGATATTACTCTTAGAGGTGAGATCTTTGACCGAGATATTCATGTAGTGGCATCGATGCCTTACGAAGTCGTCTTGGGTATGGATTGGTTATCTAAAATCCATGCTCAGATTGACTGTTTTAGGCATAATATGCAGTGTGTCCATGGGGATGGGACCAGGTTTTCCTTCACTGGTGAGAAGGGAACCTTTTCAATGTAGGATGGACTTACCCGGAAGTGGGTGAAGCCGATCACACATCAGTTGGCTAGCCTTACCCTTGGTGTGTTTGAGGTTGAGAGTCCGAGTTATCCTCTATTGGTGGACCAATATTCTAATGTTTTCCCGGATAATGTTCTGGGTCTACATTCTCATAGAGAGGTGGAATTCTATACCAACTTGTACAACATGACAACACTGATATATACACCATCATATTGGATGGATCTCATGGAGCATCGAGATCTACGAGTACAGCTGGACGACGTGTAGAGAAAGGGGTTCATTAGGCATAGTGTTTCTCCTTGGACTGCCCGGATTTTTTTATCTAAGAAGTAGGATGGGAGTTTGAGACTCTATGTGGACTATCGACGCCTTGACCGGGTGACCATCAAGAATAAGTACCCATTACAAAGGATTGACGATATATTTGATCAACTGAAGGGAGAATGATGGTTTTTAAAGATAAACCTCAGATCAGGATATCACCAGCTCAGGGTACCAGATAAGGATGTGCAGAATATGACGTTCAAATGTCAGTATGTCCACTATGCATTATTGGTTATGCCATTTGGTCTGAACAACACCCCAGTAGTGTTCATGGGACTCATGAACAATATTTTCTTTCTTTAACTCGATCAGTTGGTGGTAGTCTTCATCGATGACAACCGGATATACTCAGCTACATAGGATGAGCATTCAGATCATCTGTAGGTAGTTTTGGACACACTCAAAGAGCACCACCTTTATGGTAAACTCTCGAAGTACCAATTATTGAAATGAGAGGTCCACATTCTGGGACATGTCATCTCAGAGGCTAGAATAGCGATGGATCCAGCAAAGATTGAGGTTGTTGTATATTGGGAGCCAACGAGGAGTGTGACTAAGGTGCAGATTTTCCTAGGATTGGATGGTTACTAATGGAGGATTGTGCCTGACTTTTCTAGAGTTGTGGTACCCTTATCATCATGGACAAAGAAGGGGAAAAACTTCTTTTTGACAGAGAAATGCCATCAATGTTTCCATGAGCTGAGGTAGATATTGAAGAGTGCCCCCATCTTGAGGTTACCAGGGGATAGAATTTGGTACGTAATATTTTTTGACGCATCAGGGACTGAGCTTATATGTGTCCTAATGCAAAAGAGATCAGTGATCACTTATGGTTCTCGACAGCTGATACAACAACATTGGATTGTGTTTCTCCAGGAAAATGACTTCAAGATAGTCTATACTCATGGAAAAGGGAATGTAGTAGCATATGCACTCAGTAGGAGATCTGGTATACAGTTGTTGAGTGAGGTGATAGAGCCGCAAGACGCTTTGCAGATATCCTACGTGGAATGAGATGGAGCAGCTTATCTTCGGCCTCTAACAGTCACTTAACCACTCCATTATCGATTCATGGAGGCGCAACATGGGGACACTAAATGCGATGCTCAACATGCTCATATATCCCCAGGATAGGCACATGATGGATTTCTTGAAGGTGGGTAGCACGCCATACTCTTTAGAGGGAGTACTATGGTACCGGTGGTGCTTTAGGATGATGTTTTGATGGAGTTCCATACAACCCCTCTAGAGGTACATCCATGAGTAGAAAATATGTAACAGGACCTTTGGTGTCAGCACTAGTGGCCATGAATGAAGAAAGTAGTGGCATAGTTTGTCTCATGGTGCCTCACTTATTAGAAAGTGAAGGCAGAGCATCGGGTTCTAGCAGACGTAGTTCATCCACTTGAGGTGCCGGAGTTGAAGTGGGATGGAATTTCTATGGACATCATGAATGGACTTCCATGCAAGTCCATGGGTCATGATTCCATCTGGGTGATCATTGACCGACTCACCAAGTCATCCCAATTCCTACATATCAAATAGTAGGGTTCAGTAGAGGGCTTGTGACGCCTCTACGTGCAAGATATTGAACATATTCAGGGAGTGACTTCGACGATTTTCTCCGATCATGATGCACATTTTACTTCCCTACAATGGAAGGGGTTGCAGGAGGCGTTCGGGACTCAGCTTTGATCGAGAAGCACATTTCATCCTCAGAGGGATGGTCTGATAGAGCAGACTATTCAGACCCTCGAGGACATTTTGTGTGCTTGTGTCCTTGATTTTAGCTGTATCTGGGAGGATCACTTGCCCTTTATGGAGTTCGCGTAAAACAACAACTATCACTCCACCATCGGTATGGAACTATTTTAGGCATTGTACGATCGACCATGTAAATCACCTCTGTTCTGAACTCACCCAAGGGAGTCAGCACCCATGGGACTAGAGATGGTAGGGGCTACCAAAGAGATGGTACATATCATTCAAGAGTAGATGAGGACATCCCAGAGTAGGCAGAAGTCTTATGCTGGCAGCAGATGGAGACCTGTGGAGTTTGAGGATGGTGACCATGTCTTTCTACGGGTCTCACCTCGACCTGGTTTGTAGAGATTTGTTATGGGATTCAAGTTATCTCCGAGGTTAATAGGACCCTTTTAGGTCCTCAGTATAGTTGGAGATGTGGCATACCACATAGCTCTTCCCCCTCAGTTGCACCGGGTGCATGACGTTTTCCACGTATCACAACTGAGGAGATACGTACATGATACCTCTCACACAATTGACTGGGGCGTACTAGACATCAACAATGGGGAAACATTTTTAGTGGTTCCAGTAGAGATTGAGGATCAACATGAGAGAGTCCTATGTGGGTAATCGATTCCTCTGGTGTGTGTATGTTAGCAGCATGAGAACCTCCAAGATAGCACAGGGGAGTGGGAGGCCTAGATTCGTGCTCAGTACCCCCACTTGTTTCACTAGTTTGTGTTTTGGATTTCAGGGACGCAAAGCCCTGAGGTGGGGATAATGTAAATACCTATATTTTCTATGTAATTTTTTTATTATATGGAAATATTACGAGTCTGTGATAATTGACTGTCTGTGATTCTAATGCTCAGTGTGCTCGAAATGAATTTATAAACTTTTTCTGGTATGTTCAGTAAACAAGCGAGCAGGATTTTGTAACAGTTGAACTGTTTCTCTAAATTGAATCCAATGGAAACTGTTGAACTCGCAGTGTTGATAAACACATAAGGGAGCCTTCACCTCGACCGTAGTAGGTCGAGGGTAGAAATTGGTTTTTCGTTTCCTCATCAGAGATTTAAAATAATAATAAAATAAAACAATAACTATTATTTAATTTATTTGAATCATTTCATTTGAATTTGGGTGGTGGGGATAACCGGTGCTTAAATCCATTGTAACTCTTGGAATCCCCCAATCGATGTGCCAACATTAATTGGTCATGTAATTAATTTTTAAACTTAATCAAGTTGGCTTGCCCCTTTCTTCTTTAACTGGGGTGTTGGAAAATGAGGAGAAAACATTTTCTAGAGAACTCTTGAAGGAAAAAAACCCTCCAATGAAGAAAATCCTACAACAAAGAGCATCCTCTAAACGAGGAATGAGAAACAAATGTTCGAGAAGCACCCACCCATCATCTCCCTCCACACACCACCTCTATCAAACGATCATGGTAGGGAGTTTATTTTAAAGTTTGATAAAAATCTATATTTTGATTCTTCATAATCAATGATTCTCAAAAATGATGGCCAAACAAAAATGTCCATCAATCCACACATATACCTTTATTTTTTTCTATATGTTCATTGGTCATTCTTTACGCATTATACGTCTCTAAATAATTAAGCTCTCTAAAAATACAACGTTTCATTGTGCACGACATATGGATGCGGAGATCTTGACTCAAGGATTGAGAATATGCGAACGACACATTTTTCAGGCTAAGAATAAAGCTCCGTTGGCCCGTGGAAGAAGGTGGTTGCCGACATGCCGATCGGTCGCATGGATGATGGCAGCGCACATCAATGCTGCCAGAAGAGGAGGAGGCCGTGGCTGTTGAGCAGCGGCGGTGCACCAGGGTAGTCGGCTCCTGGTCGACCATGGGAGGAGCTGTGGGGCAGTGCACGTCCACGCCGCAAGTAAAGGAGGAGGCCGCAACTACTGAGACAAGGCGGCACACCCAGAGGGATGGTGTCTATGGAGGGCTGGCGGCATCTGGTCGTCCGCATCACGCCAAGCTATACCAATTTGGCGTGTCCTGCACGCCGGAAGGCGGTGCCACATGGGTCTGCAGGGTTTCCCAAAACCAAATAGTGCATTGGACTATTCAGAATTCTGGGGTGGCACCTCCCCTCGGGTAGCAGCATGGACATGCCCCACCATTTCTGACTACACCCAGCCGAGTGGGCCGTGCCCGACGTGGGTCGGATTTTTTGGGCCGGGTCGGGTCGGCTTGGGACGGGATGGGCGGGTCGGCACAAGACGGGTCAGGCTAGACTGGGACCAGATCGGGGTCGGGTCGGGCCATCCCACCCGGGTTGGACTGAACCCGGACCATCTGGACCACAATACACCTTTTTTCCACATCATGTGAAGTGGGATTCCTTTTGACTAACAGTTTAAAGAACTGGATTCCATGGAACGAGATGGTCCATTTGATGTACTCCACATGAGTTTTGGACAATGTTGTACTACGACCGGGTTGGAACAAACCCGAATCCAACCGGGCCCTCAGAATGGAAACACTAATAACTTACAGAACGGGTGTCTGATTGACGCATCGTCTATTGTGCTGGGAACCTTATGATGTGGCAATCCTTTGAGATAATTCTTCGTGGGACTTTGCGGTAGTTGAAGTATAGAGAAATGGCTTGAGGAGCAGATCTTCCCAGAATAAACCGCGCTTAGTGCCTGAACCTTATGGGTGGTTGTACTTGAAAAATTTACAGATCCTATGTGGGTCATCTTCATATCAAGTGTGGGTCATCTTCAAATCATGTGTGGGTCATCTTAGGATCCTTTGTGTGTTAGTATCTTCAGATCCTATGTGGGTCATATTCAAATCCAGTGTGGGTCATCTACGATCCTGTGTGGGTCAACATCATAGCTTCTCAACGATGTAAGATGATCTATTGATACAGGTAATCATCTATACTTCCATAATTAAGTTATACCTATTGTGTGCTAAGTCTTTACCTTTGTTGTACACTTTGGTGTGGTGATATCTTTGTGGTATTTTTCTATGTTGTGATACCATTGTGGGACTTACCTTTGTGGTGTTAACTTTTTGGTATTTTTCCTTCACATGTGAGATAAGTATATATATTGATAACTTAGGTATATGTACGGGAATTTACATAAGTTTTATTGATGACTATTGCTTCACACATTGAGATTGAGGTCTTGCTTTGTGGTTTATCCTTTGTGAAATCTGAGATACCTTCAGGGGTCTCGGGGTCCCTACTGTGTATTGTTATACTCACCCCTACACGGGATACGCCCACACCTTACTGTGTCTTGTGTTTAAGACATACAACATTGATCGAAATTGAGGGTGCCGGGACTAGTGGCTGCTTAGAGGTGGAACATTAGATGAGACGTACCGCAGAGATGACCATTTAAGTGTTGTACCTACCCTTCATGTAGGATTTTTGGTGGGTGTTCACATGAGTTGTTTTCAGTTTTACTTGTACTGTAGAGACCCGGAGCCTAACGTATATTGACATTACATTACATTTGCGGAATACTTAGTACATAACAAAAACACACACACAAGGATCGTAATAGTTTACTGTCTTTGGAAACTCGGAATGTAATCTTCTAATCGTGGTGAAAGATCTTCAATATCTCCCATAAAGATCTTCCTTTTTTTACCTAAAACCTTTCTTTATATCCTGGGGAAAATAAAACATAAAAGGGTGAGCTCAAATGCTTAGTAAGGGTAAACAAAAGAAATATCAATCACATCATATTCATAAGAACATAACATTTTGGAAATCATAACCTGCAAAAGAGAGCATAATTTCATAATAATGGGATAAATCATGGAAGTGAAATGTAATCACAATAATCATAACTTAAAACATGAAACTTTGTGGCATTCACACATAATCATAGAGAATCATTTCTTGTTAGTCAAGACTCATTTCCAAGACTATCTTAGTGGACAAAGTCCCTTTCTGAATCGAGTAACCCTCATTTCAGTCCTGTTTCACTGAACCGGTATAACCTACCATTACAGCCATGTCTATCTCATGAGATATAAAATCTTTACCCAATGCATTGGAGGGAGATATAGGTCCCACCCATCTCATAATGATACCATTCTTATGTGTGCCACAAAATCATAAACCATACATCATTGCATAACCCATGTAATACAAATGGGAATCTTAAACATCATGACATCATAAAACAATTCATACAAGATAAAGGAATTCATAAAAATAATTCCATCACAACATGATCAAATCAATGTAATAATAGGGATAAAAACAGAACCCTTTATTATCTTAGATGGAAAATTATTTTGATAAAACACTTGAACTCCATTTTTGAAGAAAATATCCTTTCTTCTTCAAAAACATTTTTCCTTTCATAACATGTCATAAGACTTTAAAATAAAATAAGTTTATTGAAAATAAACTTGAAAACTTGTAAAGTAAGCTTCTTGGAAATAATGTTTTAAAAATCCATTCATGCCATATAAGTTAAAAAAAACATTCTTCGTACTTTTGTCGGAAAAGTCAAAAAGTACCTCGTACGAAAAATGACAAAAGATTCCTTTCATATCCTTTACAAAAAACTTACCTAAGGGTAAAATTGGATATAAACTATTGTAGAAGGATGGAAATAATATTACATGTTGAGGGAACATGGATGTGGATGATAAAATACTCCCCAGTAAATGCCAAAGTAAAAACAATCTCGGATAAAAATGAGATTGTGATATTTTCCTTACCTTAGGTCCGATTTGCTTTGTACGTGTCCGAAGCTCCTGTATAATGGTTTAAATAATGTTATTGACTTATTCCAGAATCATACATATTGATATGATATCATATATGGTCATATTCTTAGCTTCTTAGTAGTAATATTTCATTGCTACTTGTTATTTGGGTGTTTATAACTTTTTGTTCTTATGCGTGTTTTGTCGAATAAATTCTTATTCTTTTCTTTAGGTTATAGATACCTTATTTCCAGAATGGTATTAGTTTAATATATATCATATTCATTCATTCAATTCATTTATATAATCAGTATGAAATGAAGATCATGTAGAACGAGTCGCATCACATCGTGGAGATGGTATTCCGTACGTACGCACGAGTGATGATATCGTTCCTATGATCGTGGAATTGTATTTAAGTGTATTTATACTATTTCAGTATCAATATCAATTTATAATAATCATATATAGTTACTCATTACACCATTATACCCATCCTTGTAAGGTGATGGTGGAAAATAGAGTACACCACGGCGTGGAGACGGTATTCCGTACGTACGCACGCGCGGTGATTTCATTTTTCCGTAGGATGGATAGAAGGTGAATTAGGGTTGTATCATATTTATAATAACATATCAGTATGTAAGTAATACTGATGTTATTACTTTATCATGAAACAACTAAAGAAGAATAAGTTGAAGAAGAAAGAAATTGAAAAGATCGGTAATGGATATTACATATTCTTTGAAACGCCTCCTTGAATCCTCCACTTAGGGAACTAAGATTGGTCTTTGAAGATAACCAGGACCTCTAGGATTATTCTAGGGAAGTGGATAAGGGATTTTGGAAGGGGTTGGCCGAGCTTGAGTGCTCAAATTGGTGTGAGGAGGAGGGGGAGGAGGTGTCCTTTTATAAGGGAGGAGATGGGCACCTTAGGAATATCTCAAAATATTATTTTATATTAAAGTCAAAATCGGTTTATAATGGTTCCAAAGGGTCTTATTTAGAATCTAAAGTGGATATGGGTCGAAATAATATATACCAATAGGATTTAGAAAAGTTTAGGTTATTATTTTAACCTTATCAATTAGATTTAACTCTAAGTTAAATAATTTAACTTTTACCGTGTCTTTTTGTTTTCTTACACTATATGGTTAATACACATACTATAACATGCCAAACGAACCCCAAATTGTTTATTATTAATATATATATCCTTATCTAAGTCATTTGGCCGAACCTTAGATTTTTAGGAATAAAATAACAATTAATAATATAATATTTGATTTAAAAACTATTTTGTGTCAATTTTGACACTATTTGATATATAATTTTTGTGAAAGTAATAAAAGAATTATATGTTCGAACCAAGTTGATTAAATCAACACTAATATTTCATAGTAACCTATAAAATCAGTGGAATTCATAAAAAGTCTCAAATTACATTTATTTTGGTGTTTACAACATCAATTATGTCAATATTTCATTAATAAGATAATTACTGCATCATCATTGTGTCATAAATAAATTAAATTATTTAATGTCAAAATATTATAAATAAACTACCATCATGTAGGAAAGCGTTTTAGCTTTCTAATGAATATTTATAGTCGAATTTATCTTATGTATAACCCCATATTAAAAATGATTTACTTATTAAACTTTGATTTTAACTATTTTAACCCTTCTTTAAATAAATTAATAATAAATGTCCTAATCTAATCCAAGTGGACCTAAATGGTCATATTTTATTCCTAAGTTTGTTTTTGGTCGAATTACACTTGTCCAATAGAATTAGGACATGTGTTAGGGTAATAATAATATCATATTTACCCTTAGTTACCCTATTTACTATTAACCGTGGTAAAAAAAAGTAAAAAGTTACTATTCACCAAAAATTATTTTCATCTCATTGAACCACATTTTAGTCCTTGATATTAACCATGTCTGTCGGATTTTCGAAATTCCATTCACAGAAGCGGTAAAATTAAGTTTTATGCAAAATTCAGTTTTTAACCTACCACTTAGTGGTTTCACTATTCATCAAAAATTGAATGTTTTCAGAAAAGTACCAAAATTTCACCCTAGGCTATAATTGATATTCCGAATTCAAAAATGATTTCTATTTTACAAAATTCCCAACATATAAGTTGCATTAATTAATTTTATAATTAATTTCCGCTGTCACAACAAATAGCGTGTTTTTAAGAGATAATAACTATCAAAAGATTGACACCTATTTATAACTGGTTTAAATGTGAAATTACATCCAATGTCCAACATTGTATTAAATTGTAAAAATATATTCTAAATATACTTTAAAACCACTCAAATTAATAATTTATCACTATTAATTATTTCTATTAAAAAATTTGTTTTTAATTAAAATTTAGTAATTTCCACTATTCATCAAAATATGAAAGTTATCCGAAAATTACCAAAATTTCACCTTAGGCTAAATTCGATACTCCTAATCCATAAATGAAGTCCATTTTGAAAAATAAAATTTACTAAATTTCAAAAAGTGGTTATTACTATTCATAACGGCTAGTTTTAATAATATCTTAATAGCATATCGTTGTTTAGCGAAACTTGGTGTTGCGTACAACACACGCTATCGTGGAAGGTCGTGATTGCGTGTAATTCAAGCCAGGTAAAAGATGTGTGTTGTGAAAGCTCCTTTTGGTGTAGCGTATAACACAAGACATTAATGAAATTAAAAAGAATATTTTTCAGAAAATCTCGGGGTGTTACATTCTACCCCCCTTAAAATGAATTTCGCCCTCAAAATTCGTCGGGGTTATAAATGGTTTACTATTCGAAAGTTTCTTTAATCGAAACCCACATCGTAAAAAAGAATACCAAAACCAATCTTTAAAAACAAAAGTATGAAATGTAACGGTTACCAAAATAAACTAATCAATGGGTTTCCACATAGGTGAAAATATGGATATGGAAGAGAAATCTAACCATCATGTTCTGATGGAGAGTGGTAGAGAACATGGCTATGGAAAAGCCAACAATCACAAATACATAAATTTGTGATGATATAAGGTACCATCTGATTAATCAGATATAAGAGCACTAGGAAAACATTTTTGGTTTTCAAGATCATTTCCCTAAAGTTGAAGAATTAGAATTAGAATAAATACATAATTTATTTTGGTACAATCTCACTATTGTTCGTGCCTTGAACAATTTACACTTCATCTCTTAAATAAATGAAGTTGAATTTGTTATTCGTGAAGTGTTAAAAGATCATGTGATAGAATGACGGTTCATTCCATCTGTCTCAAACAAAAGGTTAGCAAAAGTTATTAAATATACATAAGTCATTCTATAGTGGGATTAATCATATATGGTTCCTAAAATGGACTTATACTTCATATATCATACTGCTTAATATAATAAAACTAGTTTCTACTAAACAGGGACTTCCTGTAGGCCAGTGGTAGGTGATAAAGGCCAGTCGCACTTCGGTTGTGGGTTCGATTCCCACATCCTTGTCCAACCCAATGGGCTGTCGCCCGTCCTGCAGGTTGTCCTTTTTCTAAAGCTATATTACTATAACATCCCATCAATAATATCGAAAAACGTTTTATCCTAACTTATGCCCAACATAATCCATTCTAATCCTTAGGCTTATCTAAAATACTTCAGTCCAAGCTCATAGTATAAAGAAAATGATTACTTGAAATGTCACAGAATAATCACGTGAATGCCATCATTTATCCCCCATATATCATAAGATATATCTTGTTGGTCAAATTATAAACATGTGAATACCTTAATCATGTATTCTCTTGAATAATGAATACCCATTGAACCTTAGTGAAAACATGAATGCAGTTAAAAGTTAACACTTTCCACATACCAAAATCCTCAAAATTATATATACTCAAACCATGATATCACTTAGTCCTTATATCAATCATGAGCTCATGAATACAATCAAACATCTTATTATCTTCTTATCCCTTCATTATGCTCATATCATCTATTTACCAAAAACGTCTCAATCACTTTTCATGGTTACTGGTACCATAAAATTATTGAAATCCAAAACATAAATATTCCAATATTCCACGATACTATATACAACATTATTTTGGAATCCCATTACATAAACACTGAATCATTCCACCACATCATTGTCATATTCAACATCGCCAATAGTGATCGAATGTGACTTCCCTTTATCCTTTGCCTTAAGCGGTTGCTCATGTCGATCATCACTAACCCTTGGATTAGGGCATTTATTGGCATAATGTCCCATCTCCTTGCACTTGAAACATTGAAGTGTTGGTGGTGCGTTCTCTGCAGTCTTTTCTTTATTCACATCATTAGAAACCCTTTTCCCACTACTTCGACATTCAGCTGCTCGATGACCTTCTTTTCCACACTTAAAACATTTTCTAGTCCCTTTAAGACAATCTCCACCATGCTTCTTTCCACACTTTGAGCATAAGGAAACATTCATCTTATTTTCACCATTATTCTGAGATTTCTCCTTGAACTCCATCTTTCGTTTCTTGTCAAAACCCTGAGATGGATATGTAACACCACCTTCCACTTCTACCTTGATAGCAAAATGCACAATTTCTTCATAGCTACTGAAGTATCTTATAGCCAATGCCCTTCGAAGACTTGGTTTTAAGACACTGAAAAATCGACCAACTTTACTTTCAGGTTGGATGATAATGCCAGATGCATACCTTGAAAGTCTTGTAAAATTCGCTTCGTATATACCAACAGATTCATCATCCTTCTGCTTCAGCTCAAGAAACTCTTTTTCCATCTTTGTTCGAAGAATACGAGGGAAGTACTTACTGAAAAACAAGTTCTTGAACTCGTACCATTCCATGGACTCAATTTCATCTCTTCGCCTCGTATTCTTGATAAGATTCCACCATTGATCAGCTTCACCTTCCAAACGATATACTACTAAGATGACTTTATCATGTTCAGAACAGTGAAGAACTGAAAATATCTTTTCAGTGGTACTGATCCATTGTTCAGCAACAAGTGGATCAGAAGTCCGACTGAAAGAAGGTGGACGTTGCCTCATGAAGGACTCAATAGAATATTGTTCCTTTCTCTGCTCATTTGGAAGTCCAGAATGATTCATAGCTTGTGTAAGTATAGCAATAATATTTTGCACTCCATCTCCCATAACATTTGTTTGTTCAGGAGGGCAATTATTGCATTGTCCATTGCATTGATGAACACAGTTCCTTCGGGTTCCAACCATCGTCTAAAACCCAAAAAGAATAGTGTGAGAGGCAAAAATCATGCTAGGGAAAACAACATAATAAAGGGGGAGTATCCTCAATATCTGACTTCTTAGGTTAAATTCTAAGATCGTTACCGTAGTTATTAGACTGTATCCTATACGTATACTTATCCTTAGGGACATCCCTAGACAAACCTTATAAATATCTCTAGGGATCTCACTAAACTTCTCGCATCCTAGTTTCCAAAGGTTGACTAAACCTTTCTTCTGATACCAACTGTAGAGACCCGGAGCCTGACGTATATTGACATTACATTACATTTGCGGAATACTTAGTACATAACAAAAACACACACACAAGGATCGTAATAGTTTAGTGTCTTTGGAAACTCGGAATGTAATCTTCTAATCGTGGTGAAAGATCTTCAATATCTCCCATAAAGATCTTCCTTTTTTTTACCTAAAACCTTTCTTTATATCCTGGGGAAAATAAAACATAAAAGGGTGAGCTCAAATGCTCAGTAAGGGTAAACAAAAGAAATATCAATCACATCATATTCATAAGAACATAACATTTTGGAAATCATAACCTGCAAAAGAGAGCATAATTTCATAATCATGGGATAAATCATGGAAGTGAAATGTAATCACAATAATCATAACTTAAAACATGAAACTTTGTGGCATTCACACATAATCATAGAGAATCATTTCTTGTTAGTCAAGACTCATTGCCAAGACTATCATAGTGGACAAAGTCCCTTTCTGAATCGAGTAACCCTCGTTTCAGTCCTGTTTCACTGAACCGGTATAACCTACCATTCCAGCCATGTCTATCTCATGAGATATAAAATCTATACCCAATTCATTGGAGGGAGATATAGGTCGCACCCATCTCATAATGATACCATTCCTATGTGTGCCACAAAATCATAAACCATACATCATTGCATAACCCATGTAATACAAATGGGAATCTAAAACATCATGACATCATAAAACAATTCATACAAGATAAAGGAATTCATAAAAATAATTCCATCACAACATGATCAAATCAATGTAATAATAGGGATAAAAACAGAACCCTTTATTATCTTAGATGGAAAATTACTTTGATAAAACACTTGAACTCCATTCTTGAGGAAAATATCCTTTCTTCTTCAAAAACATTTTTCCTTTCATAACATGTCATACGACTTTAAAATAAAATAAGTTTATTGAAAATAAACTTGAAAACTTGTAAATTAAGCTTCTTGGTAATAATGTTTTAAAAATCCATTCATGCCATATAAGTTAAAAAAACATTCTTCGTACTTTTGTCGGAAAAGTCAAAAAGTACCTCGTACGAAAAATGACAAAAGATTCCTTTCATATCCTTTACAAAAAACTTACCGAAGGGTAAAATTGGATATAAACTATTGTAGAAGGATGGAAATAATATTACATATTGAGGGAACATGGATGTGGATGATAAAATACACCCCAGTAAATGCCAAAGTAAAAACAATCTTGGATAAAAATGAGATTGTGATATTTTCCTTACCTTAGGTCCGATTTGCTTTGTACGTGTCCGAAGCTCCGGTATAATGGTTTAAATAATGTTATTGACTTATTACAGAATCATACATATTGATATGATATCATATATGGTCATATTCTTAGCTTCTTAGTAGTAATATTTCATTGCTACTTGTTATTTGGGTGTTTATAACTTTTTGTTCTTATGCGTGTTTTGTCGAATAAATTCTTATTCTTTTCTTTAGGTTATAGATACCTCATTTCCAGAATGGTATTAGTTTAATATATATCATATTCATTCATTCAATTCATTTATATAATCAGTATTAAATGAAGATCATGTAGAACGAGTCGCATCACATCGTGGAGACGGTATTTCGTACGTACGCACGAGTGATGATATCGTTCCTATGATCGTGGAATTGTATTTAAGTGTATTTATACTATTTCAGTATCAATATCACTTTATAATAATCATATATAGTTACTCATTACACCATTATACCCATCCTTGTAAGGTGATGGTGGAAAATAGAGTACACCACGGCGTGGAGACGGTATTCCGTACGTACGCACGCGCGGTGATTTCATTTTTCCGTAGGATGGATAGAAGGTGAATTAGGGTTGTATCATATTTATAATAACATATCAGTATGTAAGTAATACTGATGTTATTACTTTATCATGAAACAACTAAAGAAGAAGAAGTTGAAGAAGAAAGAAATTGAAAAGATCGGTAATGGATATTACATATTCTTTGAAACGCCTCCTTGAATCCTCCACTTAGGGAACTAAGATTGGTCTTTGAAGATAACCAGGACCTCTAGGATTATTCTAGGGAAGTGGATAAGGGATTTTGGCAGGGGTTGGCCGAGCTTGAGTGCTCAAATTGGTGTGAGGAGGAGGGGGAGGAGGTGTCCTTTTATAAGGGAGGAGAGGGGCACCTTAGGAATATCTCAAAATATTATTTTATATTAAAGTCAAAATCGGTTTATAATGGTTCCAAAGGGTCTTATTTAGAATCTAAAGTGGATATGGGTCGAAATAATATATACCAATAGGATTTAGACAAGTTTAGGTTATTATTTTAACCTTATCAATTAGATTTAACTCTAAGTTAAATAATTTAACTTTTACTGTGTCTTTTCGTTTTCTTACACTATATGGTTAATAAACTTACTATAACATGCCAAAAGAACCACAAATTGTTTATTATTAATATATATATCCTTATCTAAGTCATTTGGCCGAACCTTAGATTTTTAGGAATAAAATAACAATTAATAATATAATATTTGATTTAAAAACTATTTTGTGTCATTTTTGACACTATTTGATATATGATTTTTGTGAAAGTCATAACAGAATTATATGTTCGAAACAAGTTGATTAAATCAACACTAATATATCATAGTAACCTAGAAAATTAGTGGAATTCATAAAAAGTCTCAAATTACATTTATTTTGGTGTTTACAACATCAATTATGTCAATATTTCTTTAATAAGATAATTAATGCATCATCATTGTGTCATAAATTAATTAACTTATTTAATGTCTAAAAATTATAAATAAAATACCAGCATGTAGGAAATCTTTGTAGATTTCTAATGAATATTTATAGTCGAATTTATCTTATGAATAACCCCATATTAAAAATTATTTACTTATTAAACATTGATTTTAACTATTTTAACCCTTCTTTAAATAAATTAATAATAAATGTCCTAATCTAATCCAAGTGGACCTAAATGGTCATATTTTATTCCTAAGTTTGTTTTTGGTCGAATTACACTTGTCCAATAGAATTAGGACATGTTTTAGGGTAATAATAATATCATATTTACCCTTAGTTACGCTATTTACTATTAACCGTGGTAAAAAAAAAGTAAAAAGTTACTATTCACCAAAAATTATTTTCATCTCATTGAACCACATTTTAGTCCTTGATATTAACAGTGTCTGTCAGATTTTCGAAATTCCATTCACAGAAGCGGTAAAATTATGTTTTATGCAAAATTCAGTTTTTAACCTACCACTTAGTGGTTTCACTATTCATCAAAAATTGAAAGTTTTCAGAAAAGTACCAAAATTTCACCCTAGGCTATAATTGATATTCCGAATTCAAAAATGATTTCTATTTTAAAAAATTCCCAAAATATAAGTTGCATTAATTAATTTTATAATTAATTTCCGCTGTCACAATAAATAGCGTGTTTTTAAGAGATAATAACTATCAAAAGATTGACACTTGTTTATAACTGGTTTAAATGTGAAATTACATCCAATGTCCAACATTGTATTAAATTGTAAAAATATATTTTAAATATACTTTAAAACCACTCAAATTAATAATTTATCACTATTAATTATTTCTATTAAAAAAGTTGTATTTAATTAAAATTTAGTAATTTCCACTATTCATCAAAATATGAAAGTTATCCGAAAATTACCAAAATTTCACCTTAGGCTAAATTCGATACTCCTAATCCATAAATGAAGTCCATTTTGAAAAATAAAATTTACAAAATTTCAAAAAGTGGTTATTACTATTCATAACGGCTAGTTTTAATAATATCTTAATAGCATATCGTTGTTTAGCGAAACTTGGTGTTGCGTACAACACACGCTATCGTGGAAGGTCGCGATTGCGTGTAATTCAAGCCAGGTCAAAGATGTGTTTTGTGAAAGCTCCTTTCGGTTTAGCGTATAACACAAGACATTAATGAAATTAAAAAGAATATTTTTCATAAAATCTCGGGGTGTTACATGTACTTTCCACTTCAGCTTGTATTCTAGCTCCATTACTTAATTTAATCACCCTTTTTACTATACAGTTTACTTTGTGCATGTATCTTTTTGTGTGCTTGAATTGTGTGAGATTGAAGGATAAAGGCCATGCCATCCTGGTTTTAGGGACATGCCTTTCCGGTGCTAGTCGCTATCCCCTAGCCTATGGAAGGCGGGCGTGGGGTAGTCACGACAGGGCCCTGGGGGACGGGTCATGGCAATTATTTTCTACCAATAATGAGTCATCTTCATCAATAACTAGAAAACCATATATCTATGGTTATATTATCTATAAATAGATTGTATTTATTACTTGTGTTTCAGGAACAACTTATTCAATGGATACCTGTGGTTTTTTCCTATACAAACTATTATGTATCTAGGGAATCAACTTCATTTATGTTAATCATTGTCCCATTATCATCCTTCAGTAATATCCCCATCTAAATTAAGATTACATATCTTATGATCATTAAATTATTCTCTAAAGGGTCGTATATATAGTATTCCTTCATTACATTATGATATCCCACAATGATACACATCATGCCTCAGGGTACCATTTTATCTATTGAGCTTTAGTTAAAAAACACGTCACAACCTCATATATGAATGTTTGAAATAAATAGTTTCATTCCTATCTATATCATAAATGAGATACATTTTTCTATTTTTTTGGTAATAAATTTAGTAAGTGTTGTTCATTATGTAATGAGTATCCATAAAAAGATAATATATGCCTTTCATGACTCATTAGTGACCTTACCATGTCCATTAATGTATAATTAAAATGTCATCTATTGTATAATTTACTCTATAGATCACACTATTCCATTTCACCGAATAAATACATTAAATATAAGAAAGAACTAAATATATCATGTGACTTAAGATTACAATCGTCTAAATAAACATCTTTTTCGATCTTAGTCAAATAATACTCTTTTATGTGACAAATATAGATATTCCACAACTAGGATTCAAAAAAATAATTTCTACGTGATTCATTATAAATGTGATGTCTTTGGATTAATTAGTTTAATAAAAAAATTCCATTATTTAACTGTAACATCCCATAACATATAATATCTTTATAAAAGATGAAGCTCTTATTTCCAAAACTGAAAATAAATCCATCCATGTATAAATATGATACAAAAATGATGTTTTTTTAATACTAGTCATAGAATAAAAATTCAATAAATCGAAAATCAATCTAGAAGGTAATGTGTGATTGTAGTCTCTAATGACTAAAATATAGATCTTTACCCTATTGGAAGCCTTTAGACCAACTCACATATAGATACATTCAAAAATATAATTGTTTATAGTATTTGGAAATAAAAATGATCTCCACTTATTATATCTAATAAGAAAATATTATATGTTGAAAGATTATACAACATATTTAATGCACTTAAAGAATTATCATTCTTATTTGGTTGGTTGAAATTCCCTTCTAGTGGACCTTCTTACTACATGAATTACATACTTCATTAGGTAACATTCTATTCATCTATATTTTACTCTACTTTGTAAGATAGTTCTCTAGATCCACATACATGGAACCCAAATTCAACCCCTTTTCAGTGTTCCTCCAATTTATATTAAACATATATACATCATTTTTTTTTCAGACGCTATGTATATATCAACTTATTAAATAAGAGTAAGAAGTTCCAATGGTTTCTTCTCTCCATTGATAAGATTATAATTAAAAATAAAAATAATGATTCTTTTAGTTAGTCAGGAATTAATGTCTTCAATGAATAGAAAATCAATGATCTTAAAGCCCAACTTATCTAGGCACTCATTGCAGCTAGTCATCTTAACTACATGTGGCCCTACTAGAGATAACTCTTCAAGCTTGCACATGAACTATGCATTGACGATTTCATATCACTCTGATCCTGTCTTGTCTTTATATTGAAATCTAAGGTGTGAAATGATTATATAGAAATCCATATCCTCACATTTCATTGTAATATCATTATACAAGTAAGATCTAATGATACATATGAGATCCATTACATCTTCTACGTTCCTAAAATAGAGAGATGATTTTTCCTCACATTCCTCCTTCACAAGGGACCTAGGTAGTGGGTTTCATGTACTTGTAACTTTATTCCATGGTGTAGTATAACATAAATGTGCCAATACCATTCCTAAAATTTATTTTTGATGTGAATGCCATCCTTCTCTAGTATCAATCACTGTGATATTATAAAAATTACATGATTTTCAATATCAATAAATTTAGAGAACACAATTTATATTATTTTAATTACAAAATCAATTAAAACATATAAATTAAATTCAACTAATATCCTCCAATATTTTTTAATGATAAGATTCCTCACCATTTGTTTCTTTATATCATTCCTATTAGATATTATAGTGGAAAAGATCTGTATTCTCCTTCTTAGAAACTATATATCAGAAACAATATACATCTTAAGGGATTTCTGAATGTGTAATTTTCTCAATAATATAACTCATAGTTCCTTGATTCATTGGGTAGAACCCCAAATTAGAAAATAATAAATCACAATTTCCTTGAACATTGCCTCTTCGTTACAAATTGTCCATCTTTGTAATTGAACACATTATTTCAACCCAGTTATGTTAACGATGAACATCAATCTAAATGATCCATGATAATTGAAGGCACCCCAACTTTGGATGGTTAGAATCATTGAACTATGTGGATGATTATAAATTAAGGAGTGAAAGGTTATACCAAATTAATATTTTAATTAAGTAATTTTCATTATTGTGCATCAAAAACAATTTTTTATTAACAAATGACTTGTAACGTTTAATTGGATTTTACATATGTTATTAACCATGTGCATAAAACTTTCATCGACAATCTGATTATATTTTATTCTACCTTTCACGGTTGTTAATTCCTTTATTGGGTGATGGTGAAACATCTAAAAACATATATTATTAACTATGTAACTTGATGAAATAATATTTATGTTGAATGATCATGATATTTTCTAATGGTGATGTTATCTAGAATAGGATAATCTAAAAATAATACATAGGGAAAAAATCCTTAAACAATAGCGTAGTTCCTATTTCACCATTCCCTGATGGCTCATATATATCTCCTCAATTAGTAACCCCCTTTATCATAGACTCAAACTACCGCCTCTTAACTAGGATCTCCATTTTAATCAAATAATTAACTCGCATATTGGTGTGGTTATCCAATCGATTGGATAAATAGGGGTTACATAAATGAACATTTGAGCATTCATGCCATTACAAAATATAAATTTGGAGATGACTTACTTGCCATAAATTTTAATTTTTCCACAAAAATTTAAAAACAACCCAATAACATATATATATATGATCTAATATAATGATCATCCACATATAAAGCAATGAGAAAACATTTACAATCTATTCATCAATTAAATTGATATTTTCATTAATCATGAAAATGAACATTGAATTATTCCAGCTAAGTAAATTTACGAAAATTTCATCCATGAAACCTTAACTCACCATCATCTATATGTTTTTAAAAAATAAATTTCAATTATAATTAATGATGTTTAGAAGTGTATATAGATGATAATTCAAGTGTCTATCCCAAATTTTATGACCAGAATTGTCTCTACTTAAAATTATTAGTTCGATGACATGAAGTGTAATGTCAAATGAATGAAAAACATGTTAGTAGTTTTAGTTGAATATCTAATTATTATTTTAGTTGGGATGTTTTAAGGAAGCAGAAGGATTTGAGGGTTTTTTCTAGTTTTTGATATGGTGTGGATTCTTCTAGATGTTTTAGAAAGATTTTCTCGAGACGAGGATTAGAGCAGGTGATTTCATCGGGAATGACTAATCAGATTTGGATGTTTGAGAGGGTATGGATCATCCATCGATACCATGCCCATGCATTTCCACACGGGACAACTAGCTGAACAACTATTCATTTGGTGGAGGTTTTATATATTGATGATGGTGATATGGAGGTGTATTTCCAAGTAGTCACGTTCTGGGCTTTGAGATTCATTTTTTGTTGATGTATATACATCCTTCAAATCATGTGAGTAATCCCTACCTATTCCTAAAAAGAAGTTTTATCCAAAAAACAATAAAAAAGTTTTCCTTCGGGACATTCAATATGTATATGACAAGTATCGTTATCTACAAGTGTCATTAGTACATACCTTATGAAATATTCCATATTATCCCCATATTCCATTTTTATTGTGTATATACTACCACATTTATATTTTATATCTATAATATTATTTTATTCATGGTATTTAAAGTTTCATTTTATGTTATTTATTTTATATGGGGTTAATATTTTAATGTTACCGAAGAGGAAAGGTTTTATTTCACAATCTCATTATGATATTGGGTTGTTATGTTTAAGTCTCTGTTGGGATAATTGTTTGAAATTTTTATATAAAACACAACATATTTAATTATAATATTGTAATTTATGAACTTTTTTATCAATATGACTAATTTACTCTTTGTGTTACTTATTATTATTGGGAAAATGTATTTTAAATAAAATACATCCTTATTCCACTCTTCGGTCAAAAATCCATTTTCATCCATATCCATGTTTTCTAAATGTAATTTCAAAAAATATTTTGTAATTATATATATGATTTAATAAGGATTTTTTTACATATACATTACTTTAAAAAATGGTTCAAATAAAAAATATATATCTTTTTCTAGAAGAGGTACTTTATAAAATGGTTACAAAAGGGTGAAAAGAATGTTTTTTGACATATAATCCTTGAATTGAATTACCAAAAATAATGACCACTCAATTATTTGAATAATAGATTATAGGTTTCCATGGTTACTTTTAAAGAATATAATTTCTATAATATTCAGGAGTTTTTTTTATTTTGATTAATATTTTTCAATTTGAAAATGGTATTTTACTTAAAAACATTTGACGAAATATTTTAATGATTTTTTCATTAGATATGTAAACATTTTATATTATTGAATGCATGTAAATTATGTTTTTATGTGCCTGAAATTTATACTTATATAATTATCCAATATATAGATAGGGAATACATTTCGATTATCCTATGAGACACGATTATTCCTCCCATTTTATTTCCATTGTTAATTGTTATTTTTATGCCTTATGATTGATTTATTTATTTGGAACATGTATGAATTTACCCAATGTTAATGTGATGAGTGTGACTAGAAATATATATCCCTCTAATTAATTATGTAATTTTTTAGTCTCATTATGCATCATGTATGAGATTAGGGAGTGAAAAAAATTCACTATGGATCTCTGTCTACAATGTGATAATGCCTCTGTGAATATCAATGACTTATGTTTATGTAATGTTTTATATTACATATATATTTCCTATCTTTCTAAGATCATATGATACAATGTTATTTATGTTACACACCCATGTTATTTCGAATGATACTTCTCCTTTATGATATCATGTTATACCTTTGACTCACATGCTATGTTTTCATTTTATGTTTATTCCCATACAAGGATTTTTGACACACCACTTTCTTTAAACTTTTTTACTAGTTATCCTATTCAGTTTTGGAAGATAATATGGATATAAAAGCTCACTAAGAGAATAAAAAAAATAATTTCATGGATGATATTCCTTTTTTTATTAAGATTATTATATTCAAAAGACAGCAGGCATTTTCGATCCATTATTTTTATTAATATATTTTTATGTTAAAAATCAAAAAATAATATTTGTAAAAATGTTGAGTCACTGTGTTATCCATTCCTAGAATAACTTACCAACCACATGTTGCATAGTTTAATTTTTCTAGCATATGATAATATGCACCTAAAATAATGTGAGACCTCTAGGATTGGTTGGCTGATAGTGTTTTTTACTCAGGAACCTGACCTTTAGAATTGATATGTTGAACAACCCAAAAACAAAAACGGAAATAAATATTCATGTGATTCTCATCCATCATGATATTCCATTATATTTTTAATATATCCCTTTTTAGTATAGGATTCCTTTATATGTTTTTCCATGCCATTTTATAAGGAAAAATTAACCATACATTTCTCCATGGATTTAGTCTCAAATGATAATTCTAATGTCTCAATAGTTAATCCAAAACTCGTTATGTATTATTTGGAAGGATTTTCTATCAAAACCACTTAGAAAAAATAAGTCTATAATTTTATAAAGGTTTTAGTGATATAATAATTAAATCAATATAACCAAATATAAAAAAAACATTTTGTTCATTTTCATAATCAACAAATATATGATATAAAAATAATAGATAAACCCAATAAATATTGATTGTGTCAAAAAAACTAAAACATTTTGTTTTTCGATCAACCCATCTAATGATTAATAGTTGAATTTTTATGATGAACCATATCTATGAATTTCCACATAATAGGAAAAACATTAACTTTTTAAATATATTATATATCATCGTAAAACATATCCATCAGAATTGTTTTCCTCTAGGATGAATTATACTTTTGAAGGGATGTTTTATCGATGAATTTTACAGTGGTGGATGGTCCACATGAATGGAAGTCTCATGGATCATTTTTCTTTAATTGTTAAATTTATCTGTAATTTTAACTCATATATTATTATCCATTATGAATATTGATATTCTTGTAATCATAACTCCATTAAATATGAGAGAAGTTTATTACCAATTAGAATATTTTAATGCTAGGTAGAATCAATCATATCAATAAATTCAAACTTTTTGATGTTAATTTCTTGGGAGAACTATTTTTAGATGAACATCAATAGGAAATGTAGGAATATATTAATTTTTGTGAATATCATCACATTTATATATTTTCCTATAATATATTTTCAAAAACAATAGAGGAAGGTTACATTGACAAAACCACACAAATGGAAATGATGTTCACATGGGAAAAATGGACTCATGGAAAATGAATGATGACCACGTAAACCCTGATGTGATAGTGTGAACTATGAGCTAACTACATGATTAATGAATTCCTGGAGAAAAAACTTCTTATCTCATGGAATCATTGATTCAATTCTTAAGGTAGTGTTAATTCATGAAAAAACATTCAAATGTATGCTATAATAGAAAAGTGAAAATGAATGGATGTGGATCACATATATATAAGGGTATACCTCACAATGTACCTTATGAATATGATAGAGAATTTTATAATTCATCCGAGTCATCCCATTGTCATATTGAAAAAATCAATCATGGATTAGGTAATTTCATAAGGCTTATAAATTCTGAAAAAACAATTAAAGTCAAAATTGATATGGGAAACTAATGAAACTTCATCTCAAACAGTTATTGGACCATGAAAAATAAAATTTGATAAATTTTGAAGTCCTCATACTTTTGAAGTAACTAAATCTTGACGATGTTCCATTAACACTATAACAAACAATGTTCCCTCACACCTTCAGAGTGTATTTTTTGTCCCACTATATATTGAGTTTATACTGGGAAGCAAAATAATATAACATTATGAGTTCTCTTCTTGGTGCACTAAACCTCATGAGGATGTGTAACTCATTGCGTCAGAGTTGTAATTATTATAGACCAATGCAGTACCCAAGAACACTAAATTCATGGCCACATGTAATATAAATATCTCCATCCGTTCAGAGAATTATGCCTTAAATATTGTTCTATAAATAACGTGGTTTCATATTTTCAATGAAGAAACATGAATAATGACCTAAATTTTGATATAAAAATAGTGAGATATGATTTTGGGAAGATTTATCTAACAAAAGTAATTTATAGGTAACCAAAAAGGAAACTTCTGAAAGGAGAAATAAATGACAACCCACCTCACATGGGAGATTCATAAAGGGAATATCACAAGATAGATCTTATGAGGTTATATCATGAATGAAATTCCATGAGGTAATATCATGAATATTATATCTTTATGGAAGATAATTTATGTTATCACACTATCCCACCATTCAAACCTGAGACCACAATAACATAATTTGATAATGAGATTATGGGGCCAAATCATAAGGGTGATCAGGTGTGGAAATATCACAAGGGATAGCCTCCATGTCTATATTTATAAATTGATCCCATGAGTGCTATATAAAAATGCGACCCCACTTTACCACAATGGAAACACAACCCTATAGGTCCACCTAAAAATGTCCAACAAAAGAGGTCACATAGTGGGGGAATGGTCATGAAATATCCCAATGCAAAGGTTTTGTTATTTTATAAACCTTCCTCATTCATTTTGTGTCTCTAAGAGTTGGGGATAATATGTTTAATCCAACCCATATTAACTAGAAGCACTCAATTGGTTAGAAATTTCACACACATAAAATCCCTAAATTTTGCATTGTTTCATCCATAGGAAAATCCATCTAGAATTACCTCTGATTTCAACTCTATAGGTGTAATATCCAATAAATCATTCCCTCCACAATGGTATCATTCTGAAAAATCATTATTGTGTTGTATATTGACGTACCATGTTTATGCCTAAAATAATCTTCATGGGGGCCTATCCTCCATGGAATTTTCCTTAATGTTCCTCATTCCTTGAGAGATATTATCTATAAAGGGAAAATATTCCTAGGATATCACATACTCATATAGTCAGGACATGTATAATCCCAAATCATTTCCCCTTGAGCCCATATCCATAATTAGTCCAATAATCCATCCCTTGATTACTTTGGAAATGAATATGGGTGAAACATGTACATATAATCTACCTTTTATGTAATAAGACCCAAGATGACCCCCATTTATTACATCATCACTAGGAACACCCATTAAATGGAAATCCATGAAAATTTTCCACTCAATTTTCTATTATCACCCATTTTATAAAGTAGAATTCATAATAATATGGTACAAAAATTCATGACAATATTATAGTCACATAATGTAAAACTGAACAATAACATCCTAACCATAAGATACAAAACAACACATAAACATCTTAGTTTCATGATGCAAACCTACATGAGACACTTCATTACTGCATAATATGAAACTACGTGGTTCGGTCCTATCACATGACCCTAAGAAATGGACAATATACTATGTGTTAATTGATTTATATTTTTTACACAATATGTATAGGGACTCCCCAAAGTTCAATCCTAATATAAAAAGTTGTTCATCTCATCATTGGTCTATATCTCGAATAATATCATACCCCTACCCATATGGAAACATATTATCAAGGTAATTCTTATAACATTCTCTTGAGGTCTATTTTCATGTTAGAAACACCAACCACATACATCATGGAGCCATATTCCATGTGAATCTGACATATCATCCTTAGTATATATCTCATTTGAGGTAAATGAAAAAGGTCAATAAGGTACATGTCCCATACCAGCCATTTCTAGACACATTACACTAATACATCCATTCCCCATGGTGTTAAACTTCACAATATAGTCTTATCATATGTACTTAATTAATGACACTAGAAATATGTGTGTTATGATTCCATTTATAAGGATTCTAAAATCTATCTTCTCATTAGACCGATACCAATTAAATTATAATAACCACATCTCTATATATAGATAAACTCTAGAGTTCCTAACAGTGAGGATTTAAATGATAGTATCTTAATATATGGTTCAATAGTTAGTGAAAAAATGGGGGAAGTTTATTACATACCAATTTTCACATCAATGCATTTCTTCATCAAAAAATGGAATGATCTTACCTATCTCGCTCTTGGATTTGGGAAGGATTCACAAGAATTTCATAAATCTCTTATATATTCCTGAATTCGATAATAATTATCCCATAAAAAGTTTTGAATGATCCTAAACTCCATCATCTCAACCAATATTTATTCTCAAGTGTCATTAGTAAAGTCCTAGAAACCACATACCCTTTAAAAAAAGGCTAGTACTAACTACATACATTGTTGTTATTAATCATCATTGAGGTTTTTGTATTCATAAATAATAATAATTCTTGAAAAACTATCATTCTGATTGATGAGTGATATGTGTTTTTATAATAAAACTAATCCAAGGAATTTTCCATCACCCAGGACATATAAAAATTAATAACACAATGCCATAAAATGTTCAACATAACTTAAATTTTTTTACTCTATATACTCATCTGTGTGTGGATAGAATATGATACTTAGACATATTTGAAATAAAAGACATGATAAATACCTACCAAAATATTTGAGGTGAAGAGAGGATCACAATACGAAATAATTTTCATCAACACCCCAGGATGTTGCACAATCTCATCCACATGTCTTCACACAAAAAACTGTGATTGTTGACAATCTAATCAATATAAAATTAAATGATTTCATCAACCAATACATAATTACCATTAAAAACACCATAAATGGGATAGATTTTATCCTTTAATGAAATAAATCAAGATATGCTACTATTTTCTCCCGTGGATTTCCAATCTCTAAAAAAATCATAAGAAGAATGATTCGTTTCATTCAGAAACTGGAAGACAAAACATTGTTACATGATCCATGCTATCAAACAACTCAATCCAAGACCCAAAATATAACCCCTCAATGAAGGATACATTTTAGATAAATCTAGATGCACTTCCAATATTGAGATACCAATCTCATGACAAACCTCCTGGTGCATCATCGATTGCACAATATACATCACCTAGATTAAAATATATTTCCAATATTCCTCTAACTAACCCTCATGTGAATCACCTTGAATGACACAAATTGGCATAAACACTATGTTTGATTCCTCTAATTGAGACTCCATCACATGCTACATCAATTCATACTACATTTTCATCTAGTAAATCTGACATACACAAATATCCTCACCAAAATTAATATGTATCACTAAATTATTCTCCATAACCATTAAAACATCTATGGACTCTCAAAAAACAACTCCATATGACACTATACTATGCAAATAATTAAATACATTTCATTTTCTAGGGTGAAATAGATCTTCAATTTAATGTCCTATAAGAACTTAATCCACTACCATATTATCATATGTAAATCCAGTTTGGACCCTCCAAGGAAATAAATGATAATACAATGATAGGGATGAAGGGGGATGCCATAGGGTTTGATAATTCATTAAATATTGAAAAATAGACCACAAAAACTTTCACTACCCTATTTATTTTGTCCTAACTATTATTTGGGTAAAATATTCTACTTTTCTACGTTGTTTTGACCTAATTATACATTTACTTAGTAAAACATTTATAGATATTATTCATATTTCATTATGTTCTTTATCATAAATTAGATAAATATGACAAAATGATATATACCTTTTTTACTAGCATTGGGATAATCCAAGGATCATGCAACATCGATGTTCCATGAACCAAAATCCTATATCTATAAAGATAGATGATTTTTCTATATAATAGGTCACACATTTATTTACTCACTTCCCATACAAGGATGTGGAATGTGCATAATTCTATCCCAAACAGAACTACCTCCCCTCCACAACCATTCACTAGATTGGGGTAGGAATCTAAGAAATCACTTCTCCTTCAACCACATTCTCCATCTAATCCATGGTAGTATCTTCACAAAATTTATTACATATAAAGCCCTTAAAACATAACAATTTTTGATAGGTTTCATCTTTTTATGTGAAAGGAGGAACTACTGAATATCATTAGTGATCCTTCGTAGGCCTAGTATTAACTACCTCTCAAAATCATATTCTTATTTATAGAATATATTTTAATTCTATTCTTCAAATTTCATGAAAATAGAATATAGTTATACTTCTATGGATTTATATCTTCAAACAGGTACCAAGTCTTCCTCTTCATCGATGTAAAGAATAATTTATTCAATTGAAAACCCATAGAAATATTATTCTTCAATGTATTCTATCAACTCATATTCAATGTGCCTCATCTACTCTTATAATTAATGCATCGATTATTTTTTAGTGTCTTATTGTCTCTTCCATATTTCTTATTAAATTTTAGACGACATAATATCTCCTATGAAATATTTGAATTAATCCATGATCCTACTATAATATTTTTTTGATGAGAAGTACTAATCCAATTTCAATAAATTGAAACCCATGATGACATTCTATAGTTTTCCAAACCAAATCCTCCCATGATTTCAGGAATTTAAAACATCGCATGTGATAGAAAAAAGTGTATTTAAAATACACCCATGTCTCTTATCAACTTCAAACGTCACGTCAATAAAATAAATTTTACATTGATTTCATCATAGAGGATCTTATAATAATTAATACTCATGATATCTACCTCATTGGGATACAAAAAGATTTATCATTAATTAATAAAACAAAATCATCATGTTTCTTATAGAAATTATACTTTCTTGATGGATATAACTATATTTTTTTGTGTGACACTACATACAACATGAATATATTTTGTATAATTCATTACAAATCACTGAAAATTTCTATATTCATTACGGGTTTGGTTGAAGGTGCCCTTGTGATGTTCCATGTTATTTTATTCATTTTTAAATATGTTATACACCACAATGTGTGTTTTCATAGTTTTCCAATGTTATTAAAAAACACAATGAAAACCCCCATGTCATAGTAGAAAAGAAATATGTCATGAGAAATCTAAATATATCAATATATTCCACTACAATGAATGTCAGATATATTAATTTCCAACCACTAGGGATTCCCATACTTAAAATTAATCATGTATAATGATGAAACTATGTTATAATTCACATATTTGTTCATTACAGATTTCTGCAGCCTAGAATTTATATTAGAGAACTTATTTCGGTAACCTGATTCCCATATATTATCATTCACATATTTGGATACATTCTAATTTTCTATTCATGGGACTTTCATATGTGGACTCCTCATATAGATGAATTTTCATACATCATTGTAATTTCATATATGAACTCCCTCACATATCAAGATTCACATAACTTGAAATTTACAAATAAAAACTATAATGTATCCAACCTTCCTTATATGGAAAAAATTATATACGTATCCCTTTGGAATAATCTATTTTATACACCTGGTCCTTTTATGAAATCATGTACATGGGAAATCCAATATGTGGGTACTTGGCCATTAGTCTAAATTTCTAATGCATGTCATGATCTGAAATAAGATGCTTCCAGATCTATTTCCCATAGCTAGAATCCTTAATGTATTAGTATATAAACTCTTCATGGGTTTTTACATGGGATCTAAAATTCATATGATAATGATATATACATTCAAAGATTCATCACGACATTGGTCATTTTTTCATCAACTCCATCATAAATATCATCAACGCAAAATCTTATAGTAAATAAAAACATCACCTCAACCGCTTTATCAACAATTTCAATAATCATGGGTATATAAATCAATATACCTATCTTGTAAAAAATATTCTTAGGTAGAGTGATATCATTTTTCAAAAAAAACATCAAGGGTAATCCAACAATATCCCCTTGTTAATTTTGAGGACAAGACCCTCCAAAATACATGATTTAACCTTTTTTAATGAAATAAAAAGGGGCCAACAACGAGGTGATACATAATTTTATTTTTTCAACTTAGGGGGTTATTAAATATAATCCCACTAACTGGTAAATGTTTCAAACGTAGATCATACACCCCCTCTAAACATGGTCCTCCATTTCTATATTCTGATAGAGAGATATTATTCTCACATATTCAACAACACATGGTATTCTTTAATATTTTTCTCATCTTTAATGTGTGGGATGAAACTAGAATAAGGATTATCTCTAACTATTTTCAATAGGGTCTTTGTTACTAGATTATATTACTATAATTGATGAAAGGTACATATTCTCTTACTGTAACGACCCGAAATTTCGAATAAATTTTGTTTCCTAACATTGTGTGTTATTTTATTTTATACTCAAAAAAACTATTTCATTTAATAAAATGTGTATAATTAAAATAAGACCGTTGGGTTTCGATTGGTATATGACCATTGGTCAATAAGACCATTGAACTCGAATTGTTGTGATTATTGTCTATAAATACATGTAATCTTGATTAATTAATATAGATCGAATATTCGACGGCCCCATCCAGTAGTCTCGGGATGATCTAAGCCCATCTGACAAAACATGGGAAGGATGTACCACCTTTGGGCTTTGCTCTGGACCAAACCCAAGCTGAACTTCATCATGTGAAGCTAGAACAGAATCGCCTTCGTGAGAGGTTCATGCTAATGGAAATCACTACTCAGGCAATGTTGTCTGTACCGCCCCAAGATTCTATCAAACTAGCACAACTTACTCTTAGGACTTTTTCTAGTGTTATAAGGGGCCATGTAATGATACTGTAACTGCCCTGTGCAATCCTTTGATTTAAATAAAAATTGTGATTTCTACTTATGATGAAGTTTTTGAATTTTCAAATGTCCGGATAAATATAGTATGCATATTATTGATGAATTTTAGAAAAAGGTTATTTTAAGAATATTTATGTAAACCATAAATAATTAATAATGTGTAATGATTTTCAAAAGATGGTTTTCTACAGCTATGTTCAGTAAGAAATTTAGAGTCTAATAAGATCAAATTATTTTTTGATGAATAGTAAATTGTGAATAGTGATTTTATGCTTTTGATAAGTAATGTGACTAAATGGATTAATTAACTTCACTTAAGAAAGTATTAATACAATTTAGGCACCTTGATTAAGTAATGTGATTCAATAAAATAGGTAAATAACTATTTCATAAATTATTGGATATGTATTAGTTTTTTCATGTGAATAGGGTTTTTTATTTAAAAATTAAATTAAAAATATTTAGAAAATTATTTTCATAAAATGGAGTTCATTTTTAAAATTAGAGCATCAATATTTGGTTAAGGTGAATTTTTGGGATTTTTCGGAAATAGTTGAATTTTTAGTGAATAATGTTTTTTATTAAATTTTAAATATTTAGAAAATTATTTTCATAAAATGGAGTTCTTTTTTGAAATCAGAGCATCTATATTTGGTTAAGGTGATGTTTTGGGATTTTTCTGAGAAAGTTGAATTTTCTGTGAATAGTGAAAATACAGTTTTTGAGTTTCGGGTGTTTAATGACATCATTAAGAATGTAATAATTATGAATTAATTTAGGTATACTTATGAATAGTAATATAAAGTATGAGGTTTCCCAAGTGGCCGATACCATGGGAAAATACCATGTTCAAGCACATGGTTTTTCCAATACCACTGATGAGGTGTCCCTTGGCAATTAATGCTTTGTCCCCTCACTTCTCCTATAAATACCAAGCCTTTCCCTCATTCATTTCATTTAAAAATCCTCCCCCAACAATTTTCTGGTCTCTTTACCTCTCAATTAGTCCTCCCAAGGTTCTCTCAATCCTCCCAAGGTCCCGACCATCAAGATTTTCAAGTTACTCGTCAAGGTAAGGGATCCCACCTCTCCCTTTCTTTTCAAGTACTCTCATTTAAGTCATTTCTTTTAAGCCCCATGTTGTCATGTTGGGGTTGTTATTTTGTATTCATATTACTGTCCTTTTCATTTTCATATTATGAGAGTCTCTATCTTTCTATCATCATTTCATTTTAGGAATGTTTAAGTGGCACCGTTAGTGTGCCAAATTTTTGTAAGGGATTCTTTCACCCTTCTAATTTTCAAAGTTCTATTTTTATGTCAAGTCATTCAAGTTACTTATTATTATGTTGGGGTATGATCCTTATATCCATCATACCATCCTCTTTAGTTTCATATGATGAGAGAACCTATTTGATCTTATCAATTCATTTTTTTAAGTTTTAAGTGACGCCGTTAGGCTGCCGAATTTTCATAAGAGAAATCTTATTTTTTTCATCCGTTTAAGTTTTTCATTCTATATGGCATGTATTTTAAATTTAATTACCAAGTTATTATATCATTTATATTCGACTAACCCTTTACATTGATGTATGCTCCCAGGTTATGAGATATGGTAATGAACATAAGATGAACAATGAAGAAGCCCTACAAGTGGTTTAGAAGAATGTTTTATGTTGTTCTCATGTTTTATGTTCCTGATTTCCAAGACACTAGACTTTAAAGATCCTCTATTATTTAAATTTAATGAAATGTTATGTAATAAAAATGTGGGATGCTATAGTAGGTATCAAAGTAAGTTTTATTTATTTATGGAAATTAGGATATGAAAACATTAGGAAGAACCCTACAAAAAAGTTTAAATATAGGAAATCTTCCTGATATTTTGGTGAGTATTGAGTAAGTGGTTTATCAAGAAAATACATCTATGTCTAGATACGAGTAGGTAGAGGTGGATCTGGCATAGATGTACATAAGGGTAAAACCCAAAAACACTGTTTTGAGCTAGACTCGAATGGGAACTGGTACACAACAATGGGCCTATTTAGTTAATAGATTCATAAATAAAATAATTTTCTCACGAATGATTTATTCTTTTAGAAAATTTCCCCATCGTCTAGGAATACGTTGATGTATTTTTTGAGGAGTTACCCAGAATTCCCCCAAAAATAGAGGTAGAGTTATCCACTGAACTCATACCTGGATATCATCTAATTTCAAAGATCCCTTATAGGATAGAAAATGTGGATCTAGAGGAAATAAAGAAACAACTCAGAGATCTTTTGGTGAATGGGTTTATCCGACCAAGTGTGTCTCGTTGGGGAGCACCAGTTCTCTTTGTGAAGAAGAAGGATGGATCAATGCAGATATGCATTGATTATAGAGAACTGTATAAGATCACAGTGAACAAAAATACACTATTTTAAGAATTGATGACTTATTTGACCAACTTCATGGGACTCAATTCTTCTCTAAGATTGATATTTGTTCTGGTTATCATCAATTGAGGGTGAAGAATGATGATATTCCGAAAACTGCCTTCCAATCAAGATATGGGCATTATGAGTTTGTTTTTATGCACTTCGGACTGACTAATTCACCTGATATTTTTTTATCGATCAACAATAAGTTGATTTTTGAAACTTGTTTTATCAAATGGATATCCATTGTCTAGGAAAATGATTTGGTGATTAGATAATAAAGGTTATTTTGGATGATGTTTTCTCTTTTGGAGTACTATATGCCTAAGGGAAATAAAATACTACATGATTTAATTTGAGGAGTAATGGTTGAATTTTATTTGTAGGAATTTATGTATTTACTATGGATATATGGTGATTTGGGTTATTTCTAGAAAATAATGAACCTAGAATAGAGAATATATGAATATGTTAATTATACTTTAGTATGAGACTTTAATAGTCATTGATGTTATTTGAAGATAAATGTTAAGATTTATTGGGGAAGACTATGTGATTAAATCCTTTTGAGTTTTGGGTTCCAATCTTATTTTGGATTATTCTGAAGAATTTTAATGATGGTTGTGTATTTAATAGTCTTTCTGGAACTTTGGGTACATTTGTTGAATTTTGGAGATTAATAGTCCTATTTATTTTTATATAGGATTATCCTTTTTGGGGATTATATGATCTCGTATTAACCTTTTTAGTTTTAGTTGATAACTAAAGATAATGAAAAATATAGTTATTCTTTTGTAGATTATGTGATTCTCCAGAAGATGATTCATGTGCTTTTGATGAGACCAAGTCTTTTTGAATGCTCATTGTTTGGAGAAAATTTTATTCTTGGTGGAAACTTATTATGGGATGAAACTCTAATATAAGGTAAATATATTTACTAATGTTTTTATTCTATGTAGTAAATAAATTCCTTAAAATAATGAAAAGGAACGTAAAAAAACGTTGTTGGTTTACGTTTCCTACTGGGTAATCAAATACCGTTTAACACATCTTATGTTTGTGATCTTCTTGTGGTTAATTTTATCATAATCATGTTTTCTATCACTCTCCATCAGAACATGACCCTTTTTTTTCTCTTCCATATCCATGTTTTCCTATATTGAATCCTAGTATGGGTTAACTCAGGTGACCTTTGTACTTACCTTTATGTATTTTAAAGTAATAGTTTTACTGACTCTTTTCCAATGTGGGACATTCAATGAAATTTCCAAGCCCAATGTTAAAATTGCGAGGATGCAATTTCTTAAGGTGGGAAGATTGTAACGACCTTAAATTTTGAATAAATTTTGTTTCCTAGCTTTTTGTTTTATTTTATTTTATACTCAATAAACTATTTCATTTAATAAAATGAGTATGATTAAAATAAGACCGTTCAGTTTCGATTGTTATATGACCACTGGTCAATAAGACCATTGGAAACTAAATGTTGTGATTATTGCCTATAAATACAAGTGATCTTGATTAATTAATATAGAATGAAGATTCGATGGCACCATTTAGTATTCTTGGGCCAATCAAATCCCATTTGACAAAACTCGGGAAGGAGGTAACACCTTTGGGATTTGCTCTGGACCAAACCCAAGCTGAACTTCATCGTGTGAATCTGGAACAGAATTTCCTTCTCGAGAAGTTCAAGCTAATATAAATCACTACTCGGGCAATGTTGTCCGAGCCACCCCAAGATTCTATCACCTTAGAACACCTTACTGTTAGGTCTTATGCTGGTGTTTTAAGGGGCTATGGAACGAGACTGTAATATCCTTGTGTAATCCGTTGATTTAAATAAAAATTGTGACTTCTTCTTATGATAAAGTTTGTGAATTTTCAAATGTCCAGATAAATATAGTATTCATATTATTGATGAATTTTATAAAAAAGAAAATTTTAAAAATATTTATGTAAACCTTAAATAATTAATAATGTGTAATGATTTCCAAAAAATGGTCTTCTACAGTTATGTTCAGCAAAAAATTTAGAAAATAATAAGATCACTTAATTTTTGATGAATAATAAATTATGAATAGTGATTTTATGCTTATGATTTGTAATGTGACCAAATGGATTACGTAACTTCACTTAAGAAATTATTAATACAATTTAGGCACCTTGATTAAGTAATGTGATTCAAAAAAATAGGCAAATAACTACTTCAGAAATTATTGGAAAAGTATTAGTTTTTTCAGGTGAATAGTGTTTTTTAGTTAAAAAATTAAATTAAAAATATTTATAACATTATTTTCATAAAATGGAGTTCATTTTTGAAATCAGAGCATCGATATTTGGCTAAGGAGAATTTTTGGGATTTTTCTGAAACAGTTGAATTTTTAGTAAATAGTGTTTTTATTTATAAATTAAATTAAAAATATTTAGAATTTTTTTTTCATAAAATAGAGTTCATTTTTGAAATCAGAGCATTGATATTTGGTTAAGGTGAAATTTTGGTATTTTTCTGAGAAAGTTGAATTTTCGGTGAATAGTGAAAATAACATTTTTGAGTTTCGGTGTTTAATGACATCATTAATGATGTAATAATTAAGAAATAATTATGGTCGACTTATGAATAGAAATATACGGTATGAGTTGTCCCAGGTGGCCAATACCATGGTAAAATACTACGGGCAAACCCATAGTTTTTCCAATACCACCGATGAGGTTCCCCTTGGCAATTAATGCTTTGTCCCCTCACTTCTCCTATATATACCAAGGATTTACCACATTAATTTCATTTAAAAATCCTCCTCCAATGAAGTTATGGTCTCCTAACCGCCCAAGGAGTCCTCCCAAAGTTCTCTCATGCCTCCCAAGGTCCTGACCATTAAGATTTTTAGGTTACTCTTCAAGGTAAGGGATCCTACCTCTCTTTTTCTTTTCAAGTACTCTCGTTTATGTCATTTCTTTGAAGCCCCATGTTCTCATGTTGGGGGTGTTATTTATTATTCATATTACTTTTCTTTTTATTTTCATAAGATGAGAGACCCCCTATTGCTCTCATCATTACATTTTATCAATGTTTAAGTGGCGCCGTTAGGCTGCCGACTTTTTGTTAGGGATTATTTCACCCTTCTCATTTTCAAAGTTCTATTTTTATGTCAAGTCTTTCAAGTTCCTTTTTCTTATGTTGGGGTATGATCTCTATATCCATCATACTATACATTTTATGTTCATATTATTAGAGACCCTATTCGATCTCATCAATTCAATTTTTTGAAGTTATAAGTGACGTCGTTATGCTGCCGAATTTTCATAAGAGAAATCTTATTTTTGTCTTCCTTTAATGTTTTTCATTTCATATGGTATGTGTTTCTAATTTCATAAACATGTTCTTATATCATTTATATTCTTCTCACCATTTTCTTTGATGTATTCTCCTAGGTTATGAGATGTTGTAATGAACTTAGGATGAATAGTGAAGAAGCCTTACAAGTGGTTTAGAAGAATGTTTTATGTTGTTCTCATGTTTTATGTTCCAGATTTCCAAGAAACTAGACATTAAAGATCATCTATTTGTAAAATGTAATGAAATTTTAAGTAATAAAAAGGTGGGATGCTATACTTAATCTCAACAAATCTATTTTTTCCAAATAACCTCATCTTTCAGTGTCATTAATTATAAATATTTTAATGATATTAATTATTGATTAACTTCTAGAAAAACCATGTGTTATATTTAAGAAGTTTGGGCTTCAATTTTTTTTAGACTACCCAATTATACAATTTTTAATTATTAATCATTTTTAGATAACTATTATATCATTGTGTGAATTTACACCACATAAAAAGTGATATAGACCAATTCTCAAAGCCTACAGAGCAAGTTCATTATTTATGTAACAAGAGTTTTTATAAACATACCCAAGGATATATATCCGTCGCCATTATTATAGTTGATATTATAGCTTTTTCATCTTTCAATATTCCTTAAAAATGAACATGTGATCTCTATAACACTTTCACACCAAATAATTAATTATTTTTAAAAAATATTGATTATGAGAAATCCCAAGAAATTTCCAATTTATAAGATCATCCCTAGTGAAAATAATGCTTAACACCCTTGAATGATTATATTCAACTACACATGAATCTATTTTTTCAATCTTGAAACAAATTATTGAAACATTTCTTTATTATTTGTTCCCCCCCATGTTGGTAAAACCGTATATATGATAAAGATAATAGAAATCCTATACATAGAGTACTACTATTAACAACATTTAAAAAAATCAGAAAAAATCATTGAATGAAAATATACCTCAACTAATAATTTCAATAATTCAATGATATTTTTTCACTTATCATAGGAATTAAGAAAACTAGACTCTAATACTATAGTACATGATACCATTTATATCTCACATAAGTATTAGAAACATCTTTTAGATTTATACCTAGCATAGTTACATGATAAATTGATTCATTCCAGTGATTAGTTGTTTAATTTGATATTGAATTTCTTCTTCAAACATGAAACATCCATGTGTATTGGTGGTATTAAAATAATTCCATTGAAACTTAATTATTTTTAAGGATAATCCTCAGCCTGGATTAATACAAAATGACGTGTTTTAAAACTCCTAAAAGACACTAGATTCATTCACTTTACAAATATGTAAACTATAAAATTAAGATCCCAAACATGTTCTATTATAGTACAAATTAATCATGGATTTTATCTCTTAAATATAATTACATCACCTAATAAAAATATCGAAAAAAATTAAAACATTGGGAGAGGGGTAACTCAAACCTCCTCAAGTAGAATAGTGGAATTCCAACTCTTCACACAATTCTTATTCCTTTGGATAATCCTATTTGGAAAGATTATTCTCTAATGGAATTATTATATTCTTCATTGTGAGTGAAATGCCACATATTTAATTTTACCACCTTGTTTCCTTATTATACCATATTCAATAAAATTTTATCCTCTATTTGAGGATAATTCTTCCAATCATCTTTCCTTGCCTCATAGAAATTTTTTTTAGAACCTCTATGGAATGTAACTTCTTTTGTGTCCATAATATCAAATTTTGAGTAATCCTTCTTTAATGGATTATTTTATTTTACCACAATTGGGGAATCCATGTTAAAATTCTCTATAATATAATCCTCTCTTTATTTTTCCTCCATTTCAATGTTATTTATTCTTAAGATCATTTTCTATATGTAGGTAATTTAATTCCCTTTATTGAGATACTTTAATTTCAAAATCATCTATATTCTTCCCAAAAAATTATTTTCCAAGGGGAAGAAGTTAACTTTTATTGATATCTAGTTTTCCCCTCTATTCTAGCTAAACTCCCCCTGAAATATTCACTTAAGGAACCGATTAAATAATAATAATTTTTGTGATAAGACCCATACCTCATTTTTATCTTAGATAAATTAATATTTTTGGTATTACACTAGATTTCCTACATTTGATATATTTTTATCCATCATGAAAAAACTAGATGTACTTCCATGCATCCCATAGAAGTAGCACATGTTACCATTCCTACGTTATTCCATTGTCTATTTTTATTACCTCTCATTGGGATATGTCTATTTTTATATTCTACATTTCAAAAAAATTTCCACTTTTGGGATCCTACATAACAACCAATTTATACTTATCCTTCTAAGCTATGATAACCTCCCACTCAAGCTACCAAATTACCATGATTTATAACTCAAGATGAGCATTCATAATGTTCAACAATATATTACCAATGTTAATATCATCATCCAATACACGATAAAGAATTAATAACATGTCCCTTTTCTCAGTTATTTTGAAATTAATTTGAAAAAATAGTGTTTGAGCCTCACTTTTTTTATTGTAGTTGTTTATTCTTATTGATCAGTTCTTCTATATGTGCATCTAATTACTCATTCATGGACTTATGATTGAGAATTTATGTTATGTTTTTCTCCATTATATTTTGAATAATCCTCGAGGTAAAACACATTGGAAAGAATCACTTCTAATTCCTAATATTGTGACTAAATATTAAAATATAGAATAATTCCCAAATTCACTAGTAATTTGTTCAATCTTATCAAATTACTGACTTTCTTGAACATTCACCTAAACATCATGTGACCTATTATCTTATTTTAACCTTATATTTTCCTCTTCATGTTATATATTTTATTCTTCTAAAATGTGGATAAATTCAAGATTAAAACTACTTTTCATATCATCATCATCGAAAATCCCAAACTAACTAGGCATGTTAGATTAAAAAGATATTACTATAACATTATTGAATATATAAGAATGTTCACAATCTTAAATCTTAATATATTCCATATAAAATCATCCAAATTCATCAATTTCAATCATTTGATTGACCAAAAAAATTACAAACTATGAAATTCTTCATCAGGTCAACAACCTTATTTATTTTTAACCTTTTACATTGTACCAATGATTTATATGAGAAGCATAACTAAACTCTATATGTTAAATAAGATCAAGTTAGAGTAGGAAAAATAAACCTATGATTTGAGTCCTATTTATAGGAACCTAAAGGGACTTATGGGACAATTAAAATGGGGTGGGGGTTGTATCAAGGAATGGTAATACTATCAATATTTTAAAGTCTCCCCTAGAATACATTCACACACCTACTGATCACGACCTTGCTATTATTATCGTCACTAAATAAACTAATAATTTCATTGTTTATTTAATTATGTTTTCACTTGGCTTAACATTACAAGATATTATTTTGATTTTGAAAAAAAATTTATAGATTGAAGTGGTGCATAAAATATTTAATACAAAGTGATTTTACTTTGGACACTCACAATATGATGATCTAAGGAGAATGGAATGATTATGTTTCATGAGAAAACATATAATAAAACCCCTAATAAATTATAGATTTTTAGCTATGAATCACAATCTATTATCACTCCGCATGAAAGGTTTAAGGAAGAGTTAACTCCTCTCTCACCTGAACTACTATTCCTGCACTCACTATTCCATGGCATGACACCATGAGATCAATTATCTTTATAACTCCATTTATCACTTCTTAGGGGTACATACATCATATATTAATTGGAATTATTGTGTCCATCAATCAAAAACTATTTTTATTGGTTAGATGTTATTATTTGAATATAAGCACATTTTATTCTCCTTACTATTCAATCATATGCCTTATTAATGATTACAACTCCTCATATTATTTTTCTATAGATAAGAAATCATGAAAACAATAAGATATTGTATACACAACATAACCACTTTATTCATTTGTTAATTTAGATCTTAAAGAAGAACTTAGTTCTAGTTTTCCTTGATGTAAAGAATATTATCATAGAGAATATAATTATTGACCTCCACTTATACATTCTAATATCTTTATTAAACCCCATAATGCTTATTTTTTTCTACTCATTTATGTATCAAAGATTTTTCACTTGTCCATCTTTCCACTAATTCATAATCATCCATTTTATTATTATGTGACACAAAATATCACTTATAGGATTATAAATTTTTCGTACACAATCATACTACAAAACATGTTAGTGAGTAGTGGTTATATATTTTTGAATTACCTACGAAAAGCTATGTTAATGTGTAGTGGTTTTATGAATTACCTATTAATTGATTCATATGTCTTTATTGAAATAAAATATCATTAAATAATTATTATTTTTTATTAAATATATATATATTTTGGAGATATTTTTTCTTATATTTAAAAGTTATTAAATTTGTTCGTGCATATATAAATATAAAAAATATTTTTTCTTAGAAAATGAAATGTTTAAATTTTAATTGTTTAAAATATGAAAATTCTATCTCACATATAATATAGGAAGTTTCTATTAAAATTCGAACCATTTTTGCGGAGTTCATTAACATATATATTATGTTTTTTTGAAACGTTTTATTTGTGGAACTTATTTTATTATATATAATATCAAAGAAAATCCATATGGAAAATATTTCCATGTGCATTCAATGATGAAATAACACATTTTATTGTAGAGGATGTATTGTAATGGTTTTCATGATATAAATATGATAATCATGAATGAAAATTATATGTTGATTTTAATAAAAATATATCATTCTAAATAGGTATAGTATATTCTTGAAAAGTACTATGTGGTCATCCTAAGAGATCAATTACATTCCTTTCCTGGAGATAAATCATTCATTGCATTCCTAATGGACATAACCTTACATCCTTAACACTCAAATCCATTCTTGTTTATTTGTTTTATATAGATCATTCTTGTTTATATAATTATTTGTTCTTAATTTTGTTAGTTTTTAATAATACAATAAGGTATGATTATTAGGTTATGACTCCCATATAAAATTTAGGAATTAGGTTGTACCTTAAGGTTGCGAAAGATAGTGATTTTCAATTTTTTCCTCTTGTTAAAAAAATACCTCCTTGTTTGGGTTCTGCGTTATGTTAGAAAATGGTAGACCAGTAGGGTTGTGAATCTAGTTGGGAAAATTTCATTATTGAATTGTTTGTTTAGGGTGTGAAAATTTAGTTTTAAAGGTTTCTTACTCCCATCAAAAGTCACACATTCTATTATAATGTGTTCCATATCTCTCACCATTTAATAGGTTGAAGAGTAGAGTATTATAATTTATATATGAACTATATTATAAATTAATGTGTTCATTTATATTTCTATTTCCAAATTTTTAACCAAAAATTTAATAATGATTTCTTTTAAAATTTCATTTCACCCCTACCAATTTCCCATTTGACAATTTTAATCATGTCATAACAAATTTTATAAAATCAATTTACCTCGATTTACTATATTTTTATATATTTTTTTCCAATAGTATATATAATTAAATTTTATAGGGGGAAATTTCTATTTTGGGATAGAGGGAATGGATGATAATGATGGTTGGACTCATAGTATACCTCCACTCTTTGATGGAATTGATTATTGCTACTAGTAATCTCATAAGATGGATTTTCATAATGAGACAAGAATGTAAAGATATAAAATAATGTTGAATCCATAAAAACCACCTAATATTGATTATGAAACCTTAATATGGTAATGATTTTTATGGTTTATTCTAATTAAATTATGAACAATATTCTTTATTGTGCATTTAATAGGATTACGTATAGTTACATTTTTTCATGAAAAAAATGATATTTGAAAAATAAATAATGATAATAATATAGGATTAGATAAAATTAATAGAAATAAATTAGAAATTTTAAGAGAAATTAATCAAGAGTTCAATATATAAGAACAAAAATAGTTAATCTAAATCTTCATTGATATAAAATTGTTGTACGTGATATTATTTCAATGATAAAATTTCTAGATAATTCTATTTTGGTCAAATGATTTTTTAGAGCCTTACCCAATAAATGAAATTAGAAAAATTTATAAATCATGGAATGTATTAATTTCAAATAATATTCATTAGATGATATTATTTGATATCTATTATGAAATGAGTTATATTTAAAAAATATTATAGAAGAATAAAATTAAAAAAACTGTTATTTATTTTAAATCATTAATATGTCTTACCACCCACTCGTCTATTTTTTAATTTAAAATAAAGGGGTGATATAAAGGTGTAAATGTCTCTTAATGATGAATAATGAAAAGAAATCCAAGGAAAAGTTAATGAAATTACCCATAGAATAATGAATGGCAATTATTGTAATGAAGTTATTTATTATGAATGCCATTAAAGAGGGAAAATTAAGACCAACTAAGGCTCAATAATGATAATAATATAACTAAGTTGTATAATACGTAAATCAAGGAAATGTAATCTCATTGAAGATATAATTGTGATTCATATTTAGGCGACATATTTGTTGAATGAAATTAATTTTCACTTCCATGTCTAATTACTTATTCATGATAGGTAATAGAATTTGACTCCTCTTTATCATCTAATTTTGATCACAATTACTTTTATAGTGAGTTTTATGAAGATATTAATAAACACAATCATAAATATAATATAATTATTAGATTAATAAAATCCCATAAGATTAAACATAAGGTTCTCCTAATTGAAAATGGTGAATTGAAAAATAATCAGTTTAGTTCAAATGATAAATTAATTAATGATATGGAAAGCTTTCATCTTAAAAATTATAGATTAAATATTAATAGTCTATATTTAATGAATTCCATTCAATAAATTTATATTTTGTTTTAGAGGGAAAAATCATAGAAATAAAAATGAATGTCTGAAGGAAGATGAATCCATTTTTTTTCAATGATGACAATGTAAACATAAAATAATGACTTTGAATGAAGTTATTAAATTGAAAAATTTTATTAGATACGATAATATATTCTCAAATATGTATAGACTATGTTTTTAAATGTTTTTAGTGGACATTTTTTAACTGTAACATTCTTAATAAGTTAATTAAAGGTCCATTATACAAATGAATGTTCCTTGATATTTCTACAATATCTTAGTAACACTAAGGCCAATATATCAAAATCATTATCTCATAGATTTCATGTATTTTAGTTCATGAAACTAGTTTGGGTTCAGAAATAATTCTTTTCTTAAATTTCAATTGGACCTTAGTTTGATCAGAAACTAAAGGCTATTTAAATAAATATTTTTCAGAGTCTTATCTTAAAAGCTAAAAAAATATGTATGGTACCTGGATAGAAAGTTTCAAAAACTTATGATATTTGATATATTTAAATTTTTATCTTTTAATAAGTGTTATGGTTGTAGTGTTAGTTTTAGTGAAAATAATATGGTAAAAATAAAATGTTTTAGGGAATGTAAAATTTAAAATTCATTTACTGTCTCAACCTTTTTTTATATTAATGGATTAAAACAAAATTATATATATGTCTATTAGTTTTGTGATAATAATAAGAATATATAATCATAAAATGATAAATATATTTTATTTTAATAAGAATAAATATATTTTTATGTAAAATGAAAGGAAATTATTTATTCAATTAATATTCAATTTATAAGTAAAAAATGATTTTTATTAAATTAGGTACAATCTAAAATTAGTATCCGGAATAAAATATTGGGTCATTAAAATTTTAGGTTGTTACACATTTTTCAAATGAAAAAAGTACATTGATCTACCTTATTTGATTCTATAAAACAATAATATGTGTGATTTATTCCTAAAATGTAATAAGTATAAATAGTCATAAAATCTTATCAAATAGATACATTCTTCTATACTACCTCAATAATAATATTTGAATTTAGCAGGCCCCCCGAAAAATGTTATTCATAGAGGTAAATGTTTATGATTAATATTTTCTTAGGTTTATCATAGATTGAAATGGTCTTATTTTCTTATACATAAACATTAGGTATTTTTTAAAATGTATTTTATACTGTAAATTGGTTCAAAATGAAAAAGGGTATCAAATATTATCATTTAAAAGTTATATAGGTGGTGTGTTATCAAATTTGGAATTTTATAAATTCTTTAAATATATTTTGATTTCTATATTTCTTTATCACATAGGACTCTACAAACAAATGTTGTGTTTGAAAGGAAAATTATTTATATTAAATGATTCAGAAAATGAATAAAATGTACCCATTGAAAACATATTTCAAAAATGAAGATATTATATCAAACACTCATGTTTCTTATCAAATTCATATTATAATAATTTTAAAGAATACACCATATGAATGTTAGAAATAATGGAAATATATTATTGGTTATTTCATTGTATATGGTTATACATTTTATATTTATAAAACCAATGATTTAGTAGAATAGTTTTACAGAAAATTATTCGAAGGTATTTCTCTAGGCTATTTTAATTTAGGTAAGATGTTTAAAGTTTTTATTTAAAAATATTAGTAATTAATGAATCTGTTCATGATAAATATGATGAAAAAATTATAATGGAATGAAAACATCATTGTGAAAATTCTAATGATGTTTTTAGAAAATTGTAATATGTAAATCATTAGTATTCTAATCTGGATGCATATATTATGGGGGAGGGTATCTCAAATGAAAAAAATATTGTATATAATGATCATCAAATTTCTACTGTAATTAGTGTTACAACTACTTTTGTTAAAACCATAAATTCATTAAATTTTTTTTTTCAGACAATATTAATTCAATATTATAGGAATGATGTCTTGAACTTATTGGAACATAATAAGGATTAAAAAATTATTAGAATCAAATAGATATTTTAAAAAAATTAGACGATTATTGTTAATTAATATTAAACAAAATAGGTTTTTGAATGAAGGATATAATAATGAAGAAGTAATTGATTTTGATTAATTATTTTCGTCAGTTTTTAAGTTTATATATATATTATTTATTATTGAATATTCATTTTAGTTTGGAATTATAATTTTTCTTAATGGATTTAAAAAGTGTATTTTTTAATTGATAGATTTTATAAACCAAATTAGGTTAAAAACAACCATGTTTTTTATATTCAATATAATTATAACCACTTTCTGAATCATATTTTTTTTTAAAAATATTCTCAAGCATAACATGAGAGATATCCAATATTTATTTAGAATAATTGTTTATAAAAGAAATAATTTAATCTTACTTTATTACTAAATAGGGATTGAAATGATAGTTTATTTATTCAAATATATTTTACGATGCTATATTTGGATTCTCTTGTGAATAATTATTAATGAATTTTAAAATTTAGTTTCTTAAAAATTTGAAAAGACTCTTATCATTAAACTTATACTATTTTTAACATTGAAAATAGTTATAAGGATATATGGTAAATTTCAAAATAAATAAAAGTAATATAAATAATTTGTTAAAAGGATTTGTCTTGATGGTTATAAAATATCAATTATTCCTAAAATTACCTATTTTTATCAAAATTATATTTGAAGATAGAAAACATTTTGATAAGAATTTATTTAGATAAATGAATGGAATATTAATATTTTTAACAAAAAAAAGAAAAAATTGATTTTTTTATTGTGTACAACTTCTCTATTCCAATATATTCCAAAAAAAATTAAATAAGATTAAATGCGTAATTACATATATAAAAGGATATATAAAAATTATATTACTTTATCCTAAGGAAACTTCATTTAAAATAAATATTCTTTTAGATTCTTATTTTAGTGGTTATAAAATTCATAAGAAAATAATAATAGTTGTGTGTAACTTAATTTTTAATTGTTTAGTATCACAGAGTTCTATGAAATGAAATATAGTTTCTTTATAAAATATTGAGAGAGAGTTTGTTAATGTCATATCTTGTTTCTCAATATCATTATATATTAAACAGAAACAATGATATTTCAGTTATAATTTTTAGAATATCTAGAATTTTTTGTGACAATAGATCATATATTACTATATCTAAAATTAATTTTTTGAATTATACAATTGAATACATTAATGTAAGGTATTACTTTCTATAGGATAATGCCTAAATATGAAATATTATTTTGGAATCTATTTCTATGGAGGATAAATATACTCGTATTTTTACTAAACCAACCAATTATAAATAATTTGAAAAAATAATATTTGAACATTCTATTATGTAAATAAAAATTTATAAAATAATTTTAATCTAATTTAATATATGTTTTTGGGTAAATTAGGTATTTTTTTTGGAATGCAGTATAAATATTTATATTTCTCACAGAATTTTGATATTTACATTTCCTACCAATTAATTCATTAATAATGATAATATTCCATTCTATGGAAATTTTGAAATGTTTTCATGCATCCTATAGAATTTAATTTGTTTTACCAAAGTTGTTTAAACAATCATATAGAAGATGTTTTATCATTGCACACACTATTGAAAATACCAGAATTTTGGGGAACCTAGTTATGTGTTTTGTGTAACTATTAAATTGGGTTCTTTTTTGATAGAAATTTAATAGAATATTTTATAGTAATTATTTTAATTATTGGGAGAATATTAACATTAAAATCTTGTTACATATATAGAGATATTTTTTGTCCTTTTTGATCTGTTTCAAAAAGTGAGATAAAAATTTTAATCTTCATTTGTATTTAAAATATATAAGACGTAGAGAATATTGTTATGGATTATTAGTCCACTTATTTTATATGTGTTTTAATAATTAAAATATATTTTTATTTTCATATTTATAAATTTTTTATATTTTAATTCAATCCTTTATTCCCTCTAACATATGTTAAAAAATTTATTTTATAATAATTTTTTTACAATAAATAAATAAATTAGTATTATTATGTGGATTTTTTGGGGAAAAATAAATCCCCATGTTGATTAATATACAATAGATAGTAAGTATTTAGATTAGTATATTCTTTATATTTCACTTTGTAACATTTAATGTGATTGTTTGTCTTTAGATGTCCCCTGAAATATTGTCAATAGTGTGAGGCATGACATTGTGCAGAGCATAACAAATAAAAATATAATCCTTGTGTTTACAATAATTCATTTTGATAAACATATAAATTCAATGTAAAACTTGAAGATAATTATAATAATTCAATAAATAGATAATGTTTTTGGGATTCTACTAAGAGTGTTACTTTAGAGAATAAGTCATGAACTAAATGTAAGACATTTATATGAAAATATGAATTTACATAAATCTTTGAAATGTCTAGTGTTACTGTGCGCTTATGTAAATTTGATAAGTTCCACAACATATCACAGGTTGATAAGAAACTCACCATATTTCTTTATGTGTTGATGAAAAGAGATATACTATTGAGAATATGACTCTAAAGCCTCACCATAGAATATTTGTGTCTTTTAATCTCCAATATTAAGACTTCAACACTAATAACAATTTGGAACGGTATTTAACATATTATAAGAAAAAAATGAACTGACCATAAGGATGAATATAATATTTCTATAGGAATAATAAATAAAAAATTGAAATAAGGAAAATGTATCTACCTAAATTTGGAAAATGAACCTATAGTATAATGTCAATATTTGGAAATAACTCAATTTTTCCTTATAAACTAGGATTAATTGATTAATTTGTAATATGTCTTTCCAAAAAAATCTCTATTATATGTTTCTAATTATATTATAAATCTTTGCAAGTTTTTTCTTATGTTTTTATTTCATTAATTATTCCTTGAATACCCAAAATTTATTTTCCCACTATATAAATATATTTATATTTTTTATGATATTTATAAATAAAATAAAATTATATTTACATTATTTTAATATACACATTTTTTTCTTCAACCTTGAAATTATTAAATCTCAATTATTTGAAATATTAAATATATTTCTTTAGTACATAACGAAATGTTTCAAAGAATATTAATAATGGTTTTACGAGGTCATTTAGAATTTTATTAAATTTTATAACAATTTCTATCATAAAACATATTTTACTTTTAATTATTAATTATGATAACCTATGGGATAATATTTTTCATGTGCATTCAATGAAAAAATAAAATGGTTCCATGGGAATGATGAAATGCACGATGCTTCATGAATTAAATTTTCATCACATAGAAGAAAGATATATATTGTTTTCTATAGAACCAAATCATTATAAAGAGGTTGAGGATATTATTAAATTGCATGTTTAAGTTAACCATGATGATTAATTTATACTCTTATACGAACTTTAATCATTTGACCCACTTCTGATATAGAGATCATTTTTACATTAAATATCAGAATCATTATTGTTCATCTATTTTCAATAGTTTTAACTTATTTCTATTATTATATTTTCTTAACCATGTTAGGATGAAATCCCATAAAGTGTAAGGTTTTTGTGTTGTGGATATCATATAAATGAAATGAATTTCTTCTTGAGTCAATTTCAAAAAGTATGTACTATTTGATTTATTCCTCCAAGTTGACAAATGTATAACTATTTAGGCCACTCAACTAGGTCGAAAAGAGAAATATTATTTAGTTTTGAATATAGATTAAAAATTGGAGTCTTAGGTTGGGACTCTAGGATTTAAAATTGTAGTTTCACAATGTAACGACAACCTATGAAAACTAGATATTATATTATAGTAGAATCTATCCCTGTATACGTTTAATAGCTGTGAAGAGTAGCGTAGGATAATTTTGATCAAAACAACTATAAACATAAATGTGTCCATTAATACTAATATTTCCCCTTCATAAACATAAATTTGATAATTGGTAAACAAAAAATATATATAAAGTTCCAATTCCCCCCTATTTGATTATTTGAAAATACACATCTAGATTTAACAATTCCAATCTAAGGTGAAACCCTTGATTTATTATATTATTAAATTAGTTGATCATTAAAAATAATAAAAAAATTAAGGGTTAAAAATATATTTCACATTGGACTAATAAATGAAAATTGTGGATTAACACTTCAATAACCTCTATGCTTTTGATGGAACTAATTATAGATAAAAGAAGTCTCTCACGGTGGATTTTCATAAACAATCACGTATTGAAAATTGGAAAATCATAGTGAAAATATAAATATATATTCATTTTTCTCCTTCCATATTACTTTTTTCATGATACATTAAAGTATGTGTTAAATTATATGGTGATGAATATCAAATATTATTTAATAAAATGGAATATGTATTTTGATATTAATATATGAAAAATAATAGATGAAATTTGGAAAATATTGTATATTACTCATATAGGTTTAGATAAGTTGATCAGAACTAAAAGAGGAATGTTATGAAATGAATATTAGGAATTCAAAATGAAAAAAAATTAATCAAATTTTTCATAGGTTTATATTTATTATAAATGGAAATAGTGCTTTGAGAGAATGTTTAGATAATTCTATTTAGGTCAAAATAATTTGGAAATCCATAAAAACAATTAATAAAAATAAGTTAGAAATTAATGAGTTAAAAATGATGAATGAATATATATAAGATGAGTTTATTGGATCTTTATATCAATATAATTCATAATGAAAACATATTTCTAAACAATAAAAAGAATAAAATAATGGTATAATATTGAATAAAAAAATTCATTTTTCCAATCATTCTTATAATTTTTAATTGAAAATTAGTTTTAGAGACCTTGTATTACATGTTGATCAAGAAACAAAGAAGATACACTGCTAAAGGAAAATAAAATTGAATTACTTATGAAAACAATAAATCAGGAAATTTAATCATGTTAACAATTCTATTTGTTAAGATTGTAGATAAGTCATACTTATCAATCCCAACTACCCAAGGCTTAATAGTGACAAAAAAGACAATAATATTATAAAAATGAATTGAAATAAATATAATCTTTTTTAGTTAAAAATATCTTTCAGTTTCAAATGATGAATCTAGTGTCTAAAAAGGATCCAGGAATATATGTCTATTATATTCACCAAAACATGTTAGATAGTCTGATTTCTCTCCCAATTCCCAATATTATTCTTATCACTCTAACGACGAGTTTTACCAATATATTGATAGAATTAAAGACAAATTTATCAATATTACAGGATTATTTTGGAATCTTATGAGTAAACGCAAGGATACACTTTATAAAAATAACAATTAAAAAAATAATTCGACATAAAATTAAATACTATATGATGATATATAATGTTTTTTACATGTCAATTATAATCATAAACATTATAATTTTACATGTTATGATTCTTGAATAAATTTATTTGATTCTATTTTTGATGAAAATTATAAATATAAAAATTAAAATGAAATATTGTAAGATTTTCAATAATGTTTTTCTCTATTAAGACAATATTTTGTTGAAATGGTGATCTAAAATGAAAATAGAAAAATAAATAATGTCATGGATATGAAAGTATTTTTTCTATTATTTTTATAACTATACTTTTTAATGGTTCATGTGGAAATGTTTCACATGTCATACGTTTTAGGTTTATTTTGAAAAATAATTTTATTTGATACTTCTATAGTATATAGGTTGTACCGTGGATTTTAATTAAAAAATAAAATTCCTCATGATTTAAAATAATATATTTCTAGAAATATATATTAGATCAAAATTACACTTTAACGAAACCGACTACAACAAAATTTTAACGGGTTGAAAGTAAATCATTACTATGTTTCGATAAGAAAAATATTTGGAAGCATAAAAAGGATATTTTAAACAATGAATGGGGTTTTTAAAGAAACATAACCAATGATATCACTCTATTTTTATAATTAAGTATACATTATTATTGTAGTTAAAATTTTTGTGATAATTCAAATGGAAAATAAAATGTTTTTGAGATGTTATTAATATCAATTTTAATTTTTATCTAATTTTTTATGTTTTTAAATAATAAATTTATATTTTACCCATAACATTATGATGAAAATTTAAATGTAAAATTTTAAAATGACTGGTGTATCGTTTTTATAGAATAAAAAATATTTTCTTATTTAAAAAGGAAAATCTTTATTCTATTAATTTTAAAATGTTTTTCTAAAAAATATCATATTTTAATTGTAGTACATTTTTCAAATTATTTTTGGAATATAAGAGTGGTTCATGAAAATATAATGTTTCTAGACAACCTTTCAAAGGAAGTTTTTTAGGACTTCTCCATTTGATACATGAAACACCTATGTTTTTTATTTATTCTTTAAAGGTAATAAACATAATGATTATTTGATGTCCAACTAAGATTTAAATACATCCATACTAATCTATCCTTTATATTTGGAATTATTTTGTCCCATGAAACTTTTATGTCTTCCAGGGAAAAGGAATGCATTGTTATTGTTTACTACTATAGTAGATTTACATGGGAATATTTTGATGAAAATAAATATTATAAATTATATAATTTTATTTTGTTTTGGGAATTGGATAAAATAGAAAAAAGTAATATTAATCTATAAAGTATATGTGATAGAGGTGGTGAGTTATCAAATTTATAATCTGATAAATGTTTTGATGATAATAGGTAAATTCATATTTTTTCAAACCATAGGGTTCAACATCAAAAAATTACGGTGGAAAAAGGAAAATATAAATTTACAATGCATCATAAGGATAATAATAAATGTGTATTTTTTTTAAAATAAATCTATATAGAATAGTTTTACTAATATTTTCATGTTTCTAAAATAATTTATCATATTTCATTTTTAATGAAGAAAACTTATGAAATTTGAAAATGAAGGAAGTATAGATTTTTTTATTTTAGAGTATTTTTTCAATGTTTATATTATTGATAATAAATATTTAGTAGAACATTTTGATCCAAATGTATAAGAACAAATTTTTCATAGGTATTATAATTCAATTATGTAATTTAGAGTTCATAAAAAATAAAATTTTTATTTGATAACAATATGAATTAAAAATTTGATGAAAATTATCTAAAATAATGATAATATAAATTAGAAAACGATGAGGATATATTTTTAGAATTTAAGTTTAGAAATCCTGAAAATTTAATTTTTTATGATCGTATTGAGCAATATTGTATCTTTCATGAAAAGAATTTAAATGTTAATAATGTTCATCTAGATGAAAAATTAATTGGGTATATCATTGTAAGTGTTAAAATGTGAAATTATAAAATAAATCTTTTTTCTTTTCATGATTTTATATTTTATTTTTTCAATATAATATTAAAAATTCACTGTTTTATTCAAACTATAATATGAGAATATAAAAATAATTTAATTAGTTATATAGGAGTAAATTAAATACCTTAGTCAAACCCACTAAGTATCAAAATATTATTTGAACTAAATACATCATTATAATCAAATTATATGAGTCTTGTCACATAATTATAAATAATGCTATATTAGGGGCCCAATGTCATAATTAAAAAAATGATCTTATTTTGAAGAAAAATTTACCTTTATTTAGTGATTAGAATCTATAAGAATTATTTTATATTTTTAATATAATTTTAGAATTAATCATTTTCAATTGGATATGAAGAGTGTATATTTGAATGGATGTATTTTAGAAAATGATTTTGTAAAAAATGCCAATGTTTTATTAATGAATATAAACTTATAATGTATTGAATTTCTCAAAATCACATGATGTATTGAAATAATATCCGACAGATTTGTATGGGATATATTCATTATTTATTTTGAATAATTCTTTGAAAAGGGAAAAGATGGTCCAATATTTTTTATCGAAATGGATTCTATATATTTTTGAAGTATTAAAATATATGTTGATTTAATTATATTTGGATCTTCAAGTAATTAAAAATATAATGAATTTTTGAATTTATTGTATTGAAAATTTTCCAAGAGTCCTATAGTTGAACATATATTGGTTTTTTGTTTGAAAATAGTTCATATGAAGGATTTTATATTTTTAAATCAATAAATGTATAATAAATAATTTTTTAAAATGGTTAGGTAATGATGGTTGTAAAGTTTCAAATAATCCACTAGTTATTTATTAAAAGATAAAATATAATGAATAATTAATTATTGTGTATAACCAGATGTTTATTTGAATAATGAGTAACATAATTTATTTTAAAACATATAGAATTTGTTTTCTTCAGTGTTTATACATGTTTTATTGCAATATCATATAAAATAAATTCATTAAAAGTTATACTAATGTGTAATTATATATGTTATATAATATGTAAATCTATGATTATTTTTTCTAGTATATACTTCATTTGAATGAACTATGATTACAAATTATAAATTGGAATTAAAAAAATAGAATTTATTTTAATAAATATGTGTCACTTTTAGATAAATTTTTAGTTTCATGGATTTCAATGAAACAAAACTCATTTATTTTATCATATTATGAGAGTGAGTATGTTTTTTATTCTTATTATTCTTCACCGTCATTATTTATTAATCAAACACTTTATGATATTGGTATTAATTTGGATAAGATCATGATTTATGTGATAAATTTTTTGGAACTTCTACTTCTAAAAATAATTTTCATAAATATAGGACTAAACGCGTTGAAGTCATGTAAAATATTATTACAATTAGTTCTTAAAAAAGAAATTATATTTTCGTAATATGTTTCTATAAAAAAATATATAAAGACATTTTTAAAATTATTAATTTATCTAGGTCTGATAAATTCATATTTGAAGTTGTTATGACAGAAATCAAAATTTATAAAATATTTTTATGGGGATTTAAACTAGTTCATTATAATAATTTGGTAATTCCCTCATTAAGAATGGTAAACTATTATATATATCACTACATTTTTCTATGTCACACCCCGATTTCACGAATTTAATTATTCAAATTATTTTAACTATTTCAATCCTTGTTTTGATTGCGATTTGAGCCCGAGTTGAAATTTGTGCGCTTTTTCTTATAAGCGATCGTTTTTTTGGCTTTGCAATCTCCGATGCATGGGCAGGGCACAAGAGAATCCATGTGGCTTCGCCAGACCACCGTGCGGCCTGCTTGATGTGTAGTTAGTTAGTTAATCAACCGAATGAATAATAAAGTTAACACAAAAGAAAAATAAAATTATTTATAACTATTTAAATAATGACAAAAAATATTAATAATAATAATATTATTATTATTATGTTTTTTTTAATATTTTAATTATGTTATTTTATTTTATTAAGCCTTTGACATTTTTATAAAAAATATTAACGTTATCGTTTTATTATAGTTGATAATTGTTATTATTATTTTATGTTTGTTTATCTCTTTTTTAAAGGTTTTAATTTAATTGTATTTCCATTTTCTTTCCTCTTTTATTTTCTTTGATTCCTTTATTTCTTTGATTTATTTTTTCTCATTCAATTTCTTATTTAACTTTTTTTTATTTCTCTTATTAGGGTTTCCTACCCCCCCCCCCATTTTCTTTGCGTCGGGCGCTTCTCCCCCCAACCTCCCCCTTACGTCGCGATTGGCCCCCCTTGCGCCGAGCCCCTTTTTTCCCCCTCTCCCTGGTCGCAGAGGACGCCTCCCCCACCTAAAACCCTACGACGCGTGACCTCCCCTCCAGTGTGGCAGACCTTCACGCGACCTCCCCTCGGTGAGGGCCCTACGGCGCGCCTCCCTCCTTCCTCCGGTGCGATGACCCTGCGTCCAGCCTCCCTCATTCCTCCGGCACGATGTCCTTTCGGCCGACCTCCCTCTGCGGTGCGACCCCCTCTGCGCGACCTCTCCTGGCCACGTTTTCCAGCAGGTGCGAAACCCCCTCCCAAGCGACGCAATGCCGCACCCCAGGTCCTCCTTCAACGCTTGTTTTTTTCCTGATCCCCTTCATAGGTCTTTTCTGCCTCGGCATGGTAAGACCTCCCTGTGTGCCTCCATCATCGCATAGACCATTTCAGTTTCCCCTTCGCCTGATTTTCGTTTGGCCAATAAACTTTGCTTAGGCTTTGAACCGTTGTGGTTTTCTTCCAATTGCAGGGTGTGCGGCGCCTCAACCGGGTGATGTTGGTTTGTAATCTGACATCTGCCACCAAAGGCGAAGAAGATTGACTATTTTGTGGTTCGCTTCCGACATTCGAGGTATAGTTTTATGTTGTAGTTTGGTTTCACAGTTATTTTGTGGCATCCTTTATGTGTTTTAAGGTTCGTAGTAATTACCTCATAGTATGTTGGTCATTACTTTGTGTTTAGGGTCCAATTGTTATGAATTTGGTTTGATGTCTTGTTTTTAGCATTCAATTTGAGTTTTTTGTGGTGCAGTTGTCGTGTAGTGAAGTTTCCCCACTACTTTTGTAAAGCCTTATACACCGATGTAAGTGTTTTATCCCACTTCTGTATTTCACACGATCTGTGATAATTAATTTGTGACTTGAAATATTTAGTATAATTTTATTAATGTGGAATTGCATGGAGTTGAGTTTTTTATGAGAAAATTTGGTATTTTGTGTGTGCAAAACCAATTGTCTTTATTTGGTGGGTTATTTTACTTACTTAAATGAATTTGTTGTTCTATGGTTGATCTGTCTCGTGTGAAAATAGTTTTAAAGAAGTTTTGTGTGCCTTTAATATTTTATAGCATGTTTGTATATAATGGGGTGTGCTTTTGAGGAAAACCCATGTTGTGTTATTTGATGTTAATTTATAAATCATGAAGTTGGTAATTTAATATTTTGTATGTGATGCGAATGATGTCTGGAAAGGTTTTTAGTGTGCATTTGATTTTTTTAAAAGGAAAAGGAATTTGGGGGTTTTTGAGGTAGTCCTATGTTGCATTATTCATGGTTGTTTTATGACTTCTGGATTTGATTTATTTAAGGACATTAAGGCTGAAAATCTAGTTCTGCTTGAGGGTTGGGTGTGTTTTCTTTTGCTGGTAGTGTTTTTATGCGTTGCGCATGAAACTGTTCTATGGAAAAACCCATGTTGAATTGTTTATCAGTGTTTTTTAAACTATGCAGTTTTTCTATTAAAATGTGTGTAGGTTGCAGTTGGTGTTTTGGTGTTACATCTTGGCGCGTTTGGTTTTTAAAAGGGTGTTTTGAATGTTTTTTTGGGTCCAAACCCTTGATTTGTTAGTTTGAAATGTTTTGTAGATTTTTCAAGTGTTAAGTTGTTTTTATAAAATTATTTGTGTAGTGCGTTGGACCTCGCTACGATGGATTCAAGTTGCGGGTGTCAAGAACGCCTGCATGTGCATGCATAAGGTAAGACACATATATATATAAATGCTCTCTTTGTACATATTCCCTCATGGCGCGAGGAATATGTGCAATGCATCTTGGGGTATTTATATATATGTGTATAAATGCATGTCCATGAAAGTGCACAGGGTCGGTTCGGGTGGTCGTCGACGAATAACGACAAGTTTGAGGTAGGTCCTCTATGCCTATGCCATTAATTTGAGATTCATAATTTCTTCCTTGTTTAAAAATTATGTTTTACATTTACACTATATATACATCATATGAAATCATGTTACAGCTTCTAGAAATGATTATGATTTTGTTTTGTAAATTGAAATGAATTTTTAATGATATATGTCTTAAGTGACCTTTCCTTGAAAAATTGATTTCCTGAAGTGGTTTTGAATTGGTAATGTGTGTTTCCAACGGTGTTTGGCCTTTTGGAAAGTTAATTGTAAAAAAATATTCCCTTTATGTAATAAATCCCATTTGGAACATTAAGAATGTTTTATGAAAAAGAAAAACCTCTCTTGAGACACGCCCCCTTAGTTATAGAAAATGATTTGTATGTTGAAAGTGTTATGATGTGACTAACGTTGAAGTCTATGAATTGTGTGATGTGAAAGAGGGGGAATGCGCTTAAGGAGGAAGAACAATGGTGAGCGGTTGAATGAGATTTTGATAAAGAAAATTTTATATTTATATATATTTACATGATAAAGAAAAACTCACCACAACTTGAAATAGAGAACAATGGGAAACTTGGGTATCTAGGTGGGTGACCAGGACTAGTACGCTAGATGACACGATAGAGGTTCGTCCCAGTTTTTCTAGCAGGATTGACGCAAAAACACTAACTAAACATATGATCTTCTGAGGGTCTTGGTCTTCTAAGCCACGTTTTCTGAGGGTCGTGGTCTTCTCAGCAACATTTTCTGAGGGTCGTGGTCTTCTAAGCCACGCTTCACTGAGGTATGAGGTCCCTAGGTTCCCACTTGTTCTAGATACCTATAGGGATTACCCATGGTGATCATTTGTGACATGTTGCTTGGAATGTAACTTTCTTTTCAATTGTTTCATACTTGATGTCTTTTTGTGAAAACCATATTTTAATCCTAACCGGTTTCTTTTCATTTGAAACGTTAATTCATGCTTCGAACCTATTTTGAAAATGTAGTGGGATTGAAATGCTTTACTTGGAAATTCGAACTTGTTACTTGGATTAGAAAAGAAGGAAAACCTTATTTTATTATATCTTATTTTTTCCATACTGGCATGATTGGATTTCTTACTAAAGGCAGGGGCATAGGACGTGGTTACATTTTGGCTTTCCTTCTGAGCATCTCGGGGCTCATGCCTACATTACTTTTCAGTTGTAGGTTTCAGTCTTGGATTGCTCTTGGGAGCGAGTATAGTTGACGTACCATGGTGATCCACAGGGTCACCTGAGGTATGTCCCATTTTGTTTATTCCTCTTTCTACTTCCATTTTGTTTAGGTCTTTTTCCTTTATTTATCTACTTGTTTAGTTTATGTTTATTCATCCTTTTTATGGGCTAAAAGCATTCCCAACTGGTTTATTTTGATGTCTGGCACTAGTTTCCAGCCCGTGGGGATGGGGAATGCCCTACGGGCCATGTCGCGGACCGGGTCGGGGGACCGATTTAGGGTCGACCCGGGTTGGTTCGTGACAAAATGGTATTAGAGGAGGCCCTTGCTATTTAGGGTGGCAAGTAGCTTGCTGATTAGGTGTGTCGGGTCTTTAGAGGTATGTGCGAGAAGGACGTCATGAACCCTTTCCTATCCCGAGACTCGAGTTGCCAGGGGTAGTTTGGGATTTCAGTTTTTCTTTGGCTGGGTTTGTGTGGATGAGGGATGAAAATGGAAGTGACCCGGTGTTACGTGATGAGCCTGCATGGAGTAGCGACCCATGTCCGGCCTGAGTGCATGGTTCAAGATACTTCCTATGGTTGATGCCCGCTCGGAGCATGGTCTGCTAAGCCATGTTACCGGGTTGGCATAGCCACTAGTCCCTTGTTTTTGGAAATTTTGACGTGAGTTATGTTTGACCTTCGTTTTGTTTGGGAAGTTGTGCTTTGTTCTTAATGGTCTATTTTGGAAATGAGAAGTGTCTTGAATTGACCCTTGGTATTCATATGAGTGATCAAATACATCGAGGTGTGCATGTGGAAAGTGGAGAAATTGGTGATGTGAGTGGATGTGTGCTTGAGCTAGCACAGGGATATGTATGTGTGAGACTTCATGGAATACAAATGGTGGATATTTAGGTTGTTTTGTGTGCTGAAAAAAAGGATTCCAAAAAGGAAATTCAAATGTTTTGGAAGGTGGGTGAGCAACCGTTTAGAGTTCTCTTTTCATGTTGGGTATTTTTTTCGTGGGTTATTGGTTTTGACATACTGAATTGTGGTTCGAATAGTGATTTGAGTTTGAGCTTTCGTTTCTGATTGAGGTGTGAAATTTTGATTTATGATGAATTTTGTTTATACAGATTTGTGCCACTTTTTTTTAGTATCCTGCCCCAGAAAAGTCCCAGAGCTTTCTATTGAGTCTCTTCTAGTTGTTGGTTCTACCCAGACTCTTAGCGGAGTGGTGGAATTGAATTCTTTTCTGTTGTTGTCCATCTTCTGTAGTGATCGTGATCTATCGAAGGTAGCGGACTGGCTTTGTGAAATCGTTGGTGTTTTCAGGTTATTGGAAACTCCCAAATCTATGCAAGTCTGTGCTGGTTCGAGTTCATTTGAGGGTTCATCTTTGGATTGGTGTGGGAGAAAATTCCGACGTCGTTGCATGATGGGATGTCATGGAAGGTGTTTAGGACACCTATCGTTTGATGGTTTATATTTGTGGAAGTGAAGGTGAGGGAAGAGGTGAAGATCGTGAGTGTCCTGCAAGACCAACATATAGTGAAGGCCTACGTTGGGAATCTCAAGGAGTTAGTTCCCTTTTCTCCGAATATAACGTCGCAGAATCAGTTAAAGTTTCTCTTGTGTGGAGTCTTCGTCTATTGCTCAAGGACTGATTCCTTTGGGTGTTTGGGATGGTTCCCCATTCTATAAGAGCGATCCGGAGGAACCCGTCTCAGACAAGTGTTATTGTGAACTCCATCTTCTATTAGTCGGGCCACTCTTTTGTTCATTTCTAGTGTGGTCAGTTTGGGTACTTTAAGTCTCCTTGTTGAAATCCTTCGAATATTTGTCGTCGATGTGCCATTTGGGACACTTGGAGAGGTTCTGCTAGAGGCATTGTCAGCAGGAGTGTCGACCGAGGGATGTCAGCTCCTTACTGTGGGGATGGAGATGCTTCAAGACATCAGAGCTCCAGCCACAGGTCTCGGAGTGAAGCTCTTCACGCAGTCAGGAATCGTTGGGTGTGGGGGAACCTTGGACTAATTTTTGTCTCCAATTCTGAAATGGGGAAGGTATGAATTTCCCTATTGTAGCTCTCCCTTCTTTGAAAGTTCTATTTTTCTATAAGAGGCGTAAGGGCCTCTTTTTCTCGTTGCGGTCTTTGTTCTTCGGATACCCAATCGTGGTTGTAATAAGGCATGGTGATCTCTTTTTCTTGTAATTCTAGTATTTGTGCCTCCTCAATTATGAGTATTGAAGTTTGTCTCTTAATGCCTGTGAGTCTTAAGGTTATTGTCTCACTTGTGTGGATATCTCCTTTGGTGACCCATTATTGTTTTAGGATGTGATATTTTTGGAAACACATGTGTCTTGGAAAATGACAAATAAGGGTTTGGTCCGCCCTTCGGCTCGAGGTCTTTCGTCAAGGACCCCATGTGGGGGGGAGTCTGGTTTATGTGGAGAGTTCATTGGTCGGTTTGTGCTGGGTTTCTCCTATTAGTCTGTGCTAATTGGCTTAAGCTGGTCAGTTCTTAAATGGTGGGGGGTACCCCCTATGAATCATCTTGTGCCTTCTTCGAGGTTTGGTCGGTGTGGCGGTTCCCTCTTGGATCAAGTTAACAGTTCCAGAGTTAGCCCATGCTAAGATTCTCAATGTCGGTTGTGCTAGTCGGGTTCTTGTGGTGGGGAGAACCCTCCTCATTTCCTAATGGTTCTTCTATTTTCAGTTTCCCTCAGAGTTGGATGGGTGTGACTGATGGAGTGAAAAGTCATACCGAGATCATGCTTTTGTGGGTCTTGTTCCGTTTCAAACTCTAGTATGATTCCTCATTCGGGTGGGTGACTTTCTGGGGGCAGAAAGTTTTTGTGGTGGGGAGAATTGTCACACCCCGATTTTAAGAATTTAATTATTCTAATTATTTTAACTATTGCAATCCTCGTTTTGATTTCGATCTGAGCCCGAGTTGAAATTTGTGCGCTTTTTCTGATAAGTGATCATTTTTTTGGCTTCGCAATGTTCGACGCATGGGCAGGGCACAGATGAATCCATGTGGCTTCGCCAGACCACCGTGCGGCCTGCCTGATGCACAATTAGTTAGTTAATCAACCGAATGAATAATAAAGTTAATGCAAAAGAAAAATAAAATTATTTAGAACTATTTAAATAATGACAAAAAAATATTATTATTATTATTATTATGTTTTGTTAATATTTCAATTAGGTTATTTTATTTTATTATGCCTTTAAAATTTTTATAAAAATTATTAACGTTATTGTTTTATTATAGTTGATAATTGTTATTATTCTTTTATGATTGTTTATGTCTTTTTTTAAGGTTTATTTTTATTTTTATTTCCATTTAGTTTTCGCTTTTATTTTCTTTGATTTATTTATTTTTTTATTTATTTTTTTCATTCAATTTTTTATTTAACTTTTTTATTTCTCTTGTTAGGGTTTCCTCCCCCCCCCCGTTTTTTTGCGTGGGGCGCTTCTCCCCCCAACCTCCCCCTTGCATCGCGATCGGCCCCCCTTGCGCCGAGCCCCGTTTTTCCCCCTCTCCCTGGTCGCGGCGAACGCCTCCCCCACCTGAAACCCTACGACGCGCGACCTCCCATCCGGTGCGGTGGACCTTCACACGACCTCCACTCCAGCGAGGGCCCTACGACACACCTCCCTCCTTCCTCTGGTGTGACGACCCTGCGGCCAGCCTCCCTCATTCCTCCGGCACGATGACCTTTTGGCCGACCTCCCTTTGTTGTGCGACCCCCTCTGCGCGACCTCTCCTGGCCGCGTTTTCCAGCAGGTGCGCAACCCCCTCCCATGCGACGTAATGCCGCACCACAGGTCCTCCATCCACACCTGTTTTTTTTCTGATCCCCTTCATAGGTCTTTTCTGCCTCGGCATTGTAAGACCTCCCCGTGCGCCTCCATCTTCACATCGACTATTTTAGTTTCCCCTTCGCCTAATTTTCGTTTGGCTGAGAAACCTAGCTTAGACTTTGAACCGTTGTGGTTTTCTTCCAATTTCAGGGTGTGCGGCACCTCACCCGGGTGATGTTGCTTCTTAATCTGACATCGTCCACCAAAGGCGAAGCAGATTGACTCCTTTGCGGTTCACTGCCGACATTCTAGGTATAGTTTTATATTGTAGTTTGGTTTCACAATTATTGTGTTGCGTCCTTTATGTGTTTTAAGGTTCGTAGTAATTACCTCGTAGTGAGTTGGTCACTACTTTGTGTTTAGGGTCCAATTGAGATGAATTTGGTTTGATGTCTTGTTTTTAACATTCAATTTGTGTTTTTTGTGGTGCTGTTGTCGTGTAGTGGAGTTTGCGCGCTGCTTTTGTGAAGTCTTCTACACCGATGTAAGAGTTTTATCCCACTGTTGTATTTCACATGGTCCGTGATAATTAATTTGCGACTTGAAATGTTTAGTATAATTTTGTTTATGTGGAATTGCATGGAGTTGAGTTTTTTTATGAGAAAATTTGGTATTTTGTGTGTGAAAAACTTATTGTGTTTATTTGGTGGGTTATTTTACTTGCTTAAATGAATTTGGTGTTTTGTGGTTGATCCGATTGGTGTGAAAATAGTTTTAAAGAAGTTTTGTGTGCCTTTAATATTTTATAGCATGTTTGTATATAATGGGGTGTGTTTTTGAGGAAAACTCATGTTGTGTTATTTGATGTTAATTTATAAATCATGAAGTTGGTTATTTAATATTTTGTAATTGATGTGAATGATGTTTGGAATGGTTTTTAGTGTTCATTTGATTTTTTTAAAAGGAAAAGGAATTTGGGGGTTTTTGAGGTAGTTGTATGTTGCATTATTCATGGTTGTTTTATGACTTCTGGATTTGATTTATATAAGGACATTAAGGCTGCGAATCTAGTTCTTCTTGAGGGTTGGGTGTGTTTTCTTTTGATGGTAGTGTTTTTATGTGTTGCACATGAAACTCTTCTGTGGAAAAACCCATGCTGAATTGTTTATCAGTGTTTTTTTAAACTATGCAGTTTATCTATTAAAATGTGTGTAGGTTGCAGTTGGTGTTTTGGTGTTGCATCTTGGCGCAGTTGGTTTTTAAAAGGGTGTTTTGAATGTTTTTTTGGGTCCAAACCCTTGATGTGTTATTTTGAAATGTTTTGTAGATTGTTCAAGTGTTAAGTTGTTTTTATTAAATTATTTGTGTAGTGCGATGGACCTCGCTACGATGGTTTCAAGTTGCGGGTGTCAAGAACGCCTGCATGTGCAAGCATAAGGTAAGACACATATATATAAATGCTCTCTTTGTACATATTCCCTAATGGCGCGGGGAATATGTGCAATGCAGCTAGGGGTATTTATATATATGTGTATAAATGCATGTCAATGAAAGTGCGCAGGGTCGGTTTGGGTGGTCGTCGACGAATAACGACAAGTTTGAGGTAGGTCCTCTATGCCTATGCCTTTAATTTGAGATTCATAATTGCTTTCTTGTTTTAAAAATATGTTTTACATTTACGCTATATATAAATCCTATGAAATCATGTTACAGTTTCTAGAAATGATTATGCTTTTATTTTGTAAATTGAAATGTATTTTTAATGATATCATTCTTAAGTGACCTTTTCATTAAAAATTGATTTCCTGAAGTGGTTTTGAATTGGTAATGTGTGTTTCTAATTGTGTTTGGCCTTTTGGAAAGTTAATTGTAAAAAAATATTCCCTTTATGTAATAAATCCCGTTTAGAACCTTAAGAATTCTTTATGAAAAAGAAAAACCTCTCTTGAGACACGCCCCCTTAGTTATAGAAAATGATTTGTCTGTTGAAAGTGTTATGATGTGCCTAACATTGAAGTCTATGAATTGTGTGATGTGAAAGAGGGGGAATGCGCTTAAGGAGGAAGAAAAATGGTGATCGGTTGAATGAGTTTTTGATCAAGAAAATGTTATATTTATATATATTTGCATGATAAAGAAAAACTCACCGCCACTTGAAATAGAGCACAATGGGAAACCTGAGTATCTAGGTGGGTGACGAGGACAAGTACGCTAGATGACATGGTAGAGGTTTGTCCCGATTTTTCTAGCAGGATTGATGCAACAACACTAACAAAACATATGAACGTCTGAGGGTCGTGGTCTTCTAAGCCACGTTTTCTGAGGGTCTGGGTCTTCTAAGCCACGGTTTCTGAGGGACGTGGTCTTCTAAGCCACACTTCAATGAGGTACGAGGTCTCTAGGTTCCCACTTGTTCTAGCTACCTATAAGGATTACCCATGGTGCTCATTTGTGACATGCTGCTAGCGATGTAACATTCTTTTCAGTTGTTTCATACTTGATGTCTTTTTGTGAAAACCATATTTTAATCCAAACTGGTTTCTTTTCATTTGAAACGTTAATGCATGCTTTAAACCTATTTTGAAAACGTAGTGGGAGTGAAATGCTTTACTTGAAAATGAAAACTCATTACTTGGATTAGAAAAGAAGGAAAACCTTATTTTATTATATCTTATTTTTTTCAAACTGGCATGATTGGATTTCTTACTAAAGGAAGGGGCATAGGACGTGGTTACATTTTGGCTTTCCTACTGAGCATCTCGGTGCTCATACCTACTTTACTTTTCAGTTGCAGGTTTCAGTCTTGGATCGCACTTGGAAGCGAGTGTAGTTGACGTACCATGGTGATCCATGTGGTCACCTGAGGTATGTCATGTTTTGTTTATTCCTCTTTCCGCTACCATTTGGTTTAGTTCTTTTTCCTTTATATATCTGCTTGTTTAGTTTATGTTTATTCATCCTTGTTATGGGCTAAAATCATTCCCAACTGGTTTATTTTGATGCCTGAAACTAGTTTCCAGCCCGTGGGGATCGGGAATGACCTTTGGGCCATGTCGCGGATCGGGTCGAGGGACTGATTTAGGGTCGACCTGGGTTGGTTCGTGACATTCTATAACATTTAGCTTCCATTAAATTCATTGAAAATCATTATAATTCATTATTTGAAAAATAGGAAACATTTTCATGGATCCATAAGTATTTTAAAATATTTATACAAATAATTTTATACTATTATTCATATTTAATTTTTTAATTCTGTAAACATAACAATAATATAAATGAATTTAGGGGAAGCCTACTAAGGTGATAAATCATAATTTTACATTCAACGCTTTTCTAATAGTGATTGAGGGTGCTTTCCTAGTAATGTCAATTTATCATAGAGAAGGTATCTTTAACTGTAAAATATTCATATATTTAAATGGACATTTTTAAATCAATATTATTAATTTAAAAAGTGTAATAAAATTTTTATTTAAAATTTATTTTAATTCCCAAAATGTAAGAGAACATTGATATGGTTTTTAACCCACTTTTTTATTTTTATTTGGAAAATTACAATTTTTATATATATTAATTATAAATTATCTTAATATTTTTACAATTATTAGTTCTCTTTAAAATAGTTCATGTAATATATTTTATGTGTATATTGTTTATAAGAAATGAATTTAATTTTTTATTATGTTCATGTTTTTTTTCAAAATAAACCATCATTATTTAGATTAATATAAAAAAATATGATGTTGGTATATTAGTATATTCATTAAATTTGGAATAATATGTTTTCATATGATCAAATGTATGAAAAAATATTGTAAAATTATTGAGAATAAACCATTATGATTATAATTATACTTCAGTGTATATGCCCCACATTTAACACAATCCTTTTCAATAAACAAATTAGTTACTCACAATTCAATAAATTGATCATTATATCACAGGATATAAAAAAAATTTGAGTTTTTTTCAAAATATAATGACTCAAAGAATAAGAATTACACTAAATGTTACCATTTTTTCTAAATGTATGACTTTAGTTTAATACCTAATGATACTAGTTTATGAATTCAACACATAATAAAATTAGGTCATGTCTTCAACAATGTAAATGATGAAAAGGAACTACGCATAACTCTTTAGGATATGAATGTAAGACTTTTGATAATAATTTTATGTCTCTTAATCCACTCCTTTTAGAACATAGTATTTTATGATCTAAGTTAAATACATCAACACATAGGAAATTTTTTCCACATTCTCATCCTATTACAAGATGAAAAAGAGATTTCCATATGAAGGAAAATATATATATCAAAATAATCCTAATAAACAAACCACATGAAAGAAAATGAAAATACCACAAGAAGAAAAATGAATCTATCACAATAAGGAATAAAAACCTACCATAAGAAGAACTATGAACCAAAAATAAAAAATAACATTATCCTACCAAATAAAGGAAAATCAAATTTCTGAATGAATTCAAAATTTTCAAATTCAAAAACTTACCTTATGACATACAGTTAAATATTTAATATCATATTTTAGTGCCAACCATGCATTATCATACATATTATATTATATATAGAACTAAAACATGTTTTTATGAAATTTTTCTATATAATTAACTGTTCAATAAATGATCAGAATGTATTTTGAATATTTATAAATTTATTTAGAGATATTTTATGATATTTTTTAAAATTTATTAAATTTTATAATTTATATTTAAATAAATATACATTATAATTTCTAGTAATAAAAAATTATTCAATCTAAATTATATGAAATATACATATTATATATTACATGTGTCTTGTGAATCTTCTAAAAAAATTTAATTGGTTTCATGGAGCTTATATACCATTTTACTAAATTTAATAACAAGTTATGTAATATAACATACTATTGTTTTATATGTAGTTCAATTTAAATACAGAATTTAATACTTATCATAGAAATTTAATGATGAAACCATAAATTTATTTTGGAAGGATAAAATACATTGAGATTCATGCATTGAATCTTATTTTCAAGAAATATATATGTACATATATATACTTTGAATTCAAGATAAACAAATCAGTATAATGAGTTTGAGGATATTTTTCAATTTTACTATTGTATTTACCTTTCGATCATTTACTACTATTAGTTAAACATTAATAATTTTATTAATTCATATTATAGAGAAACATATTACCTCAACACTTAGACCCTTTATTGTTCTTATGGTTTATATATATTTTCATAATTTTTGTTATTGTATAATCTTGATTTTTAGTGTTATACTACCATTGAAATGTATGATTGTGGGGTTTTATCTCCCATAAAAAATATAGTAAGTGGGTTGTGCCTCTAGGTTTTCAAAGGATGGACTATTTTAATGTTTCCTCCAGTTTAAAATAGACTTGACTATTTATGTTGTTCCTTTTGGTAGAATAAATAATTATAGTGTTATTGTCACTCCTTGATGGTTTTTTTTGGATTTGGATGATACTACATGGTTCAAATAATAATTATTGAAGGGTTATCTATCCCTTCAAATGTCTGAGAGTCTACTATAGTTGGTTACCTATCTCTCTATGTTTGAGAGGGGTAAAGTGTAATAAACTTATATTTATAAATAATAATATTATATTAAATAGTTTATGTGACACAAAACACCAAACTTAAACAACCTATAAAATAAATTTCTTTAAATTTTATATCATTCAAAGCATCTAATAAATGAAACACTGATTAAAAAAACTATTAAAAAATATACCATTATAATATAGACATTAAATAGGTGGGTATGAAAAGGAATAACTAAATCATGAAAATTTTAAGATTTAAACAAGAACAAAAAATTAAATGGTTATCTATTTAATATATATATAAATTAATCATTTCAAATACAATAATTGTTTTTAAAATAGTATTTTTCTAATAGTTGGCATCATCATGCTTTCTGAACAGACATTAAAATTTATTTTTAACAATATTATAAAATTAATTTTATATAAATAACATTATTCATTATATTATAATGTCAAAATTATCTTTGTGTTATTTTTTTGATGAATTTCGAAAAGATAGTTTTTATTGAAAATTGGATTTTTGTTTAATGCATTAAAAATTTTCATTTATATTTATAGTTTTCTAGAAGTAATTTTTTTTGAATTATATTATGATAAATAAATTTTAGGTAATTTTAATTAAATTAATTTTTATTTTTTATATTATAAAATATAATAATTAAGCTAACATTCTATTTGGGAAAATAATTTTTTCATCTTGTCTCTAGGTATAATTTCAATTTTTGTTGATATGTTAATGTATTATTAAAAAATGGATTCTATATTTAGAATCAGTATATTTAATATTATATAAAAATTTCAAATTAATAATCTAACATAATTAATAGTAAAATAGTTAAAAAAATTAATTACTGTTTGTATGGAAAAAAGGGTTTATCTTGGTGTTAAACTAAAATGATAAAGGTTAAAATAAAATATAATAATATAATATTTATATTTTATAGAAATATATCGATCTTATATTATCCATGCTTCAAGAATGAGACATTTAGGATTCTTTTTTACTTGTGTAAAATCAGGGTATCACTTTTTCTTTTAAAACTCCTAATTGTGTCCTCTCCCCCACTTATAAAAGGTTACAACCACTCCTCTTCAATCCACACAACAAAATCCATTTTGTATTCCAATAAATAAATATGTTTCTTAAATCCCTATATACATCATATTGTCTTTTTTATGATCATAAATCAACCCATTGAAGGTGTTAGGTTTAATCCTAAAGAGGATGTCTGAAGAATTGGTAAAGTTCCTAAAAAATTGTTCTCATTTTAGTTTATATAAATATGTAAAATATCCTTTAAATATGATAAAATAATAAAATATAATATAATATAGAATTATATATTTTATTATAATAGAATAACTTATATCCATAACCTCCCCAATCAAATGAAAATGAAACCATTGATCATATACATGACAGACTACAACCTCACAAACTGATGTCAATCATTTTCAATCACTACCTCTAATGATTGGAGAAAATGATTTAATTTTAATATGTATATTATATTTATAAAATTAATATAGTTATATGATTATAATATTACATATACATTTTTATAATCCAATCCATTAGAAAATATTTACGTCACTCATGCATAAGGGTAGATTATCACCCCCACATAGTGATACGAAATGTTAATATGTTTATTTAGAAATGGATGATAATAAGGATATGTTTAATGAATATAAATTAAATATTTGTTATTATAATTTTTATTTACAGTTTAAACATTATTTACCTTATTTACATTCCCTCTATTGTGAAAATTGAAATAGTGTCCCTGTGTATGTATGACCTACATCACCATGAACCGTGTGACTCATTTTCCCATTTATAGCTTTTATAGACTTGAATAAATACATATATAAATATAATATATGATATTAATATCATGGAAAATATTTTAGATATTACGTAACCATGATCTATATAAATGGCCTAAAACTACTAGTCAAAAACATACTTGAAAAACGTAGCTATGATCACCTGAAGTATTGATTATAACAATGAATTATTCATAATATAGAGAATAAAAGTTATATTATAATAATATATGTTATAATATATATGGTTTTTTATGTTAAAAATTTATACTTAGTCAATTTTTATTATATAGGATGTTGGAACATGTATGAAAGAAAGACGACCTGAGGTAAGTGTTTCCCATCTATCATTTACTTCAATGATACATATGCTATATTCAATAGATAATTATTTTTTGTAGTGTTTATTCTTCTCCTTTGAAAAGTTATATCTTTATTTTTTATAATTATTTTATATAATGTTTCATTTTAGGTAATTTATTTCATAGGGCTTACGATTGAAAAGTTACCAATGGGGAATATTTTTATTTCATGATTTAATAATTATTCATGATTATTTACATTTTAGTATCCCATTTGGGAATTGCTTGAAATTTTTATATTAAAAATTAAATATTTTATTCTCCATTGGATATTTATGAAATTTTATGTAATATTACAATTTTATTCTTCTTGTTACATAAAATTAATGATAAATTTGTTTTAAAAAATTCTGACTTTTTTCATTATTTGGTCAACATTATTTTTCTTTTAAAATAAATGTTTTAAAAAAAGGTTTTTTAATTTTATATAAAATTAACAAAATGATTTTCAATAAAAAATTTACCCTTTTTTAATTTTTTAAAAATTTCCTTCATGTAACCTTTTTGTAATTTTTCAAATGTGTCACTTTTTATTCCCTTTAAAACTATGTGGAAATAATTTACTTTTCGTATAAGATGTGTATAGAATTAATTATCATAATTATTTTTAATATATGTTACATGTTTATAATGTCATTTCCAAAGAAATTTTTCTTTAATATTCATGAAATTTATTTTTTAAAAATTTATTTTCTAAGTGAAATGATATTTTCCTCAAGAATGTATTTATATAATTTTATGGTATTTCAAATACTCAAAGGAAATAACCCCCATTTTAACATTGTATGAATTGTAAATATGTTTTAAAAAGTTCATAATTAAGATTTTTTTTGATTTTTTATTTTTTTATTGGGTTGTACTGTATTGACACCTTTATTCATATTACTAGGAATGGATTATGATTATGATTATTAATGAATGAAATTATTAACATTTAGTGTGATAATTATTTTATATAAAACTTTATATCATTTTATTGATAGAATTATATATGAGGAATTCATTGGACATAGTTATTGATATGCACCTTCCTCCATATCCCCTTTATGCATTGGCAGGTCTCATGATAAAAACTAGCTTCAGTTTTTGGATGATGTTATTCACATTTATATAAGATGTCATTTGATGAGGCCTTGATGGTATTGTTATGTTGTAAGAAATTATAAATTCTCACATTAAGAGATTATTTATTAATCTACACATGATTCATAGATTATTTATATTTCATATAGTTATGTTTCATGAGCATGTTATTATTTATATGGAATTATTTGATCTTTATTTATTAATTCCATATTATGATAAATTAACATATTTCATTTCTTGTGTTTCTATTATATACCATTCAATATTAATATTATCTTATTTATTTATGACATATTGTAATATACTCATACTTTTTCTATGAATTAGTGCTCACTTATAACTTATGTTACCTTTCCAATGGCTTCCAGGATGTGTATTATGATTGATATGAATGGATATAATAAAGGTAATAATGATGTACTTAAATGTAAACATTATGTTGTATTTTATTTTTTCAATTTTAATATGGGAATCTAGTATGCACCTAGTATACAATAAATATTAAACAATTTGGTCAATAGGATTCAATTCCTTATATCATAAGCCAATATAGTAATATAGCCACTGATTATGTGCTACTAGGGTCTAGGTATTTAAATATGGTATGAAAGGATGTTTGTAAATACATTGGGTACTTGTAATGTCCCGGTTCCAGAAGCCAACCAGAGGTTCCCGGTACCCGGTTGGTCACAAGACCTCAAGCACATTTCCCCAAACGCCAGAGGCTGCCGACTAGCTGCAAGGGCCTTGGTTGTGATTGTGGGGAAACTATCCCCTCATTGGCAGAGTACACAATGGAAGAAAAACAAAAGCAATTGTGGAAGAAGTAAACATCAATACAAGAGTTAACAATGGAATACTGAATGTAAAAAAAACTGGAGAACATATATAAATGATGCATGATACATATATCTAAAAAAGCCGCCAAACAAGTCACAATGCGGGAATACAAACAATACTAAACCTAAAGTAAAAAATAAAAGATAAATAACTCCTCAGCATCGCAAGCATATGCTTGGTCCCATGCTCTCCATCTCCAAAGCATGTCAAATACCTAATGTAGAAAGGCACTTTACCATATCTATAAATTTAGTAATATAATCTCTTTGGGCCCACACACATGGCCCAAACTAGGTGTGACGCTAAATCCTAGTATGCAACCACCCATAGATATGTGCCTAAAAGTCGACGAATATATGGCTGGTAATGTACAAAAAGCAGTAAACATGAATGTACTCAGAATTAAACAATCCATAGTTTCATCATCAATCATCAACTAATCAAATAGATAAACACAAATAGGTTACCCTCTGGGAAGTACTCATGACCATCAACTCTGGTCCTACCAAGAAAGTAAAGCAACCCTCTGTGCAGTGTACTCAACCTAACTCCTATAGTTCAGTATATAAAGGCTATCTGAGGAAGCACTCACAATCAATTCCCCTTATAGTCTATGGTAGTCAGGAACTCTCTAAAGAAGCTCAAATGGTCAATTTCTCTTATATCCTCAAGGTCAAGGACTCTCTGAGGAAGCTCACTCGGTCAATACCCCTTATATCCCAGTTCGTTCATTGAAACTCTAAGGAGGCACTCACCGTCAATTCCGATTATAGTCTAAACAGTTCAAGAATAATAATAAAACACTCACTGAGGAAGAAAGCTCGTTCAATTGCCCTTATAGCCTAAATCACAAAAGGACTCTCTGAGGAAGCTCACTCGTTTCGTTCCCCTTATAGCCCAAAAGTGTTCCTAGGCTCTCTGAGAAAGCTCACTCGGTAAGTTCCCCGTATATCGCAATGTGCTCAAAGACTCTTTGAGGAAGCTCATTCAGTAAATTCCCATTATTGTCTACTACACCAGGTTCTCATGACCATGTTTAGGACAAAGAGAAAATCAATATAACATGGCCAAAGTAAACCTACATAACTACATGGCTAATCAGTCTACAACATATCAAACATTTCAGAACACTAACTCTCCATCCTACAGCAAGAGGAATGGAATATAGATAAAGCATCCAAAGGCGAAGCAGGACCAAATGGTCATAAATAGAACATGCATGGAAAAAATAGATCCAAAGCATATCAATAATCCCTATTCATATCTAAATATCCTCTACACAACATGAGAGCATGGCATACAATCAACAGGGGTAAAACGATAATCATGTAATACCCTGTTCAAGGGTATTAGTAGAATTTTCAGATAATACTCAATGACTTTGAACGGAAATGCACAAACCACCTACCTTGGTGTTAGGAGATCACTATATGTGATACTCAAAAAATGAATCACCCTAGAATATCGAAGATCTAAAAAAACGTCTAAAACATTCAACCCATGATATCTCACGATAGAGGAGAAATTAGAAGATGGTGATCTAGGATAAGAGAGAACTCACTGATGTGATCCGAATGCAACCGAAGGGGTTCGATTCGGAGGATGGGCACACGCTCAGGGGTTCGTCGAAGATCTGCAGTCACGCGATGATCTCGGTCGAACAAGACCAAAAAGAAGACCATGCTAGTGATTAGACACTTCCCTGGTGCATTTAATGAAAAAAAGAAATTACATGGCATGTACTCACAATTTCTGTACTCCTCCATAAGTGGCCTCAAAATCACCCCCACATGGCAATGTGTGTGGCTACTACACGGTAAGCACATATCCTTTTTCCACAAAGCAATACACGACATGTACTCATAAATTACATGGCATGAACTTATAAAATTTAAAGAATTTCCTTTTCCCCAAAAAATGACCAGAAAATGATAAAAATACCTAAAAAGAATATATGGGTTATTACAAACTTCCCCCCTTAAAGAAATTCATCCTCGAATTTCCCTAGCATGGCGTAGAATAAGAAAACATGAACAGATCCGGCCACTATGATCGTATGTCTTCCTCCCTCTGCCTAGTCTCATCCTATACTCACCCATGCTTCCAAAACACACGTACCATAGGAACATACCAGCCATAGAGAACCTTAATACTTAGATCCAAAATTCGGATATGATTCTCATCAACAGATGCAATCATTTCCAACTCAAGCTCTTCATGTTGGAAAACAAGAGCCAAGTCTAAAGAGTAACGTCGAAGCAGCGAAACGTGGATGACGTCATGTATAGCTCGGTACGTGTGAGGTAACTGCAACCGATAGGCAACCGACCCAACTCTCTCCAACACCTCAAACAACCTGACATATCTCGACGAAAGCTTACCCTGTCTCATAATCCTATTGTGTCCCAACCTCAGTGTGACAGGCAGGAAAACTTGATCCCCAACCTCAAACTCCCAAGGTCATCTCTTCTGATCAGCAAAAGACTTATGACAAGACTGTGCACCAACCATCCTATTCCGAATCAACTCTATCTACTCTGTGGTCTCCAGAACCAGATGTAGTCCCAGCAAAGCTACCTCTCCTGTCTCCAGCCAACATAAGGGTGATCAGCATGGCCTACCGTACAATGCCTCATAAGGTTCCATCTGAATTGTTGTTTAAAAAAATTATTGTAGGAAAACACCACAAAAAGTATATGCTTCTCCCATGAACCTCCAAAATCCATAATGCATGCTTGGAGCCTGTCCTCAAGCACTTGAATCGTATGCTTAGACTGGCCATTTATCTGGGGGTGGTAAGATTTACTCAAAATTACCTATATACCCAAATACATTTAAAGCCCCTACCAGACCCGATATGTAAAATGCACATCCCTGTCTGAAAAGATGGAGTGTGTAACTCCATGAAGATGTACAATCTCTCGGATGTACAACCATCCTAGCTCATCATCACTGATGGTCTCCTTAATCGGTATGAAATGAGAAACCTTCGTGAGTCTGTCAATGACAACCCAAACTACATCATTCTCTTGAGGCGACCTTATCAATCCAATCACGAAGTCCATTGCAACATCATTCCACTTCCACTCAAGAATGGGTAACTTCTATAAGAGCCCTATTGGCTGCTGATGCTCCGCATTGACCTACTGACAGGTGGAACACCTCATAACGAAACCAAAAACATCCCTCTTCACACCTGGCCACCAATACTGAGAGTGTAGATCATGATACATCTTGGTGATGCCATGATAAACTGCCCAAACTGAGTAATGAAAGTCCCTCCTCATCTCTTCATGTATGTCTATTGATACCCATACACATCCCTGGAAATGAAAGATATCATTCTCGCATATTTTCCATCCAGGAATAGGGTCCTCTCCTGACATGCTCTCCCTTAGGACTAGGCCTTTATAATCTGATAGCTTTCTCATTCGAACTCAATCAAGAAGAGTAGAGGTAAAAACTTCTGACGATAGAAAAGTCTGCCCCTGTCTGTCATGAACCTCCAAATGCATCTCAAGGAACAGAGCAATAAGTTTCCACTCACTACTGGACTCATGAAATTCCTGTATTTGAGTCCTCCTGCTCAACAAATCAGTCAGTGCACTTCCCTTCTCAGGCGTATTGGCATGATCAATGTCAAAATAATATAGGTACTCGACCAACCTCTGATGCCTTAAATTCAGATCACGCTATGTGAAGATGTACTTGAGAAATTTTTGTTTGGTGAAAACCACAAAATGATCTCCCAGAAGATAATTTCTCCAAAATCGTAGGGAATGAACATCAATTTCCAACTCCAGATCATTCATTAGTTAATTACTCTCATGTGGGCTCAAATGCTGAGACTCGTACGCAATGGATATATCTCCCTATATAAGCACAACTCCCAGCCTGATACCTGACGCATCATAGTAAACAGTATAGCTCTTGCCCAGCTGTTGAAAGACTAGTATCGGTGCTTAAGTCAACCCGCCTTTCAGCTCCTAAAAATAAGACTCAAAAGAATTTGACAAAAATAACTTGACACCCTTCTTATTCATACACGTCAATGGTGCATCTATGTGTGAAAAGTCATGTATGAAATGTCTGCAGTATCTAGCCAGCCCTAGAAAACTCTACACCTCAAAGACATTCTTCAGCTGATCCCAAGAAACTACTGCTCTCTCTTTATCTAGGTCTACTAATACTTATGTCTCTGAGATAACAAGACCCTATAAGTGAATCTGATCCATCCAAAAGTGTCACTTTGAGAGCTTATCATATAACTGATGCTCTCTAAGTGTACTCAAAACTATCTCAAGATGGGTATCATGGCCATGGAGAGTGTGAGTGTACACCAAGATATCATCCACAAAAACAAAAATTAAGTAATACAAGTATAGATGGAACACTAGGTTCATCGGTGCCATGAAAACTACATGAACGTTCATGAGACCGAATGACATAACCATAAAATCGTATAGACCATACCTACTCTGGAAGGCTATAAGAGGTATAACTGATGGTCTAACACGCAACTAATGATAACCGGACCCCAATTCAATCTTAATAAACACTTGGGCTCCTCAAAGACAATCAATGATATCATCGATCCTTGTAAAGGGATACCAGTTCTTGACCTTCAACTGGTTCAACTTCTGATAGTCCGCATAATGCCTAGGGGTGTTTTCTGACTTCTTCGCAAACAGAACAGGAGAACATCAAGGAATAGTACTTGGTCAGATGAAACCCTTTGCATGAAAATCCTCCAACTGCTTCATGAGACCATGAAACTCAAGTGTATATATATTAAAAGGAGTAATGGAGACCGGTGCTACTCTTGGAGCAATCTCAATCTAGATGTCTACCTCATGCTCTGGAGGCAAACCTGAAAAATACTCTAGAATGAAAACCCTGAAACAATACACCACTGGAGGAAAGTCCAACTATGAATTACCCCTGTCATCTATATATAGAATATAAATCTAGGATGTAAATCCTCTCAACCCAAGATGCTCTGGACCTACTCTACTAGTCCGGACTTCCAATTCTCCCTTATGAATAATGGATTCACCTTCTAGGGATGTCAAACTCACCCTATGGTGAAAAAGTAGACAACTGGCTAGAATGGAACTAACCCCTCTATCCCAATAATGGCATCATATCATGTCATCTCTAGGACATAGTGGTCCCATAAGAAGTGACACCCACCCACCTGTAAAGGGCACTCCCTGCACTGACGTACACTAGACGTTCTAGTCCCCAACGGTGTGTCTGGAGTCAAAATATCGGCAGAGGAAAAGATGTAGAGCCCAACGATCTCCACAAAAAAAACATATATAAATCTATGATAAGACCCTTTGTTAAAAAGATCTGAAGATAAAATGGAGGCAACTAGGATCGTACCTAGAACTGTAGAGGGTCTGAGATCCTGCTCTTGTTGGGTTTGCTCCACTGTAATAGTCTAGCCTATACCGCGACCCTATGACCATTTCTGAATACCCTGAGATGATCCAACCTGCTATCTCTAAAGAAAAGGTGACTAACTACCACAACCATGACCTCCACCTCGGACCAAAAGACCGGATGAACTCCAGATCCCAGACTGGTGAGAATGTGGTGGCGCTGCTCCTGAATGCGGGGTCATAGAAGAACCTCTATCACCAACTACTGGTGAGAAGAACTGACCAAATAACTGAAGGTGAACCATATTTCCACAATATTGGCACTCCACTAGGTCTCTCTGGAAACATGTCCTTGTATTCCCGCTCTTCCCGCACTAGTAGCACAACACCTAGCTACCTGAAGATGCATCTTGCCTACTTTGATCTCCTCGTGAAAGCTCCCTACGGCGCTTCCTGCTATCAGTAAGAGGAATACTAACTCTGGATGTCGAACCACCATGGTTCACCACTCTATAATCACTCAGATTGTGCTCTGTGATCAACACTTGGTTGACGATAGAAGATATCAAAGTCAACTTGAAGATGTTCACCAGGGATCAGATGTCGTGCCTGAGACCATCCTTAAACTACCGTGCAAGGAACAAATCATTACCTTTTGGAATGGGCGTGAAGCACTGCATCTCTTTGAAGCAATAAGAATACACCATAACATTATGAGTACCCTGCTCCAGACTTAAGAACTCTTAGTCTCAATCGGCCCACAAGGTCTTCAGATAGAAGTAATCAAAGAAGAGATGTCGAAACGCATCCCAAGCCATATTCTGCAGGCGGCCTGCCTGTGAGATCAAATCCCACCACTTCTTGGTGGAGTCTCTAAGAATGTAGGTAGCAAGAATCATCCTCTTCTATAGAGGTATCTTTATATGTTCAAAAATAGTCATCTTGGATTATAGCCATGACTTTATAGCTTGGGGTCCTATAACCACTGATAAGGTAGGGGAATGTTGCTACTGAAAGACCAACATCAATTCATCCATTGATGGGGTAGGAGACGATGGTCCTTGAAAGGTCTGAATCATCCTTAAAAATCCCTCGCTGAACTATGCATAAGCACCTATGTCAGGTACTATGGCTGGTAACAAGGCTGGCCCAACTGGAGGATCCGCTGGGAGTCCCTGATCGACCATATCCGGTGTCTGATCACCACTTGGAAAATGGCGCACAACCAGAGGAAATCGCGGTGGAATGACTATGCATGTTTAAGTGCAGATTGTAGATCTAGATTATCAAGGAATGAAACAAGAATCATAAGAGGGGAACAAGAGAAAGAAAGCATTCAAGTTTTACAAAACATGACTACATGACATATACAATTCCTACATGGCGTGTTCCCTTACGTCATTTACATGGACGTGTACTACTGCCTAAATTGTTCATGTAACACCCCAAACACACGGTGTGTTGTCTTATCAAAAAGTGTGTACTTGAATCCTCTTACACTTCCTGATTCCTTATATACGGTCAAGCCACACAGCACTCCCCAGACAAGACTACATGTCGTGTTCACAGTAGACATGGCATGTACTAGACAAGCTTCACCTGTCCCGTGTAGTTAGTGACCTGACCTGACACACGGCACGCACTACACAGTGTGCTCAAGGTAGACACAACGTGTACGTGAAAGGATAACACTGACCTGTGTTGTTCATGACATGGCTGGGTACTTGGGTCAGACTACACAACATGTTCAATACTGACACGACATGTATAGCTTAATGTTTATCGGTTTGTGTTGTTAGTTACACGGGCAGGCACAAGGTCAACACTACACGGCGTGTTCGACTTTTACACTGTGTGTTCCCACAAGTCTTCCCCCCTCCCATGTCTCTACCCACATGGTCTATGACACGGGTAGAGACTACACGGCGTGTACATAAAGTACACGATGTGTAATTAAGAAAGATAGTTTCATCCTGAATAGAAGAACACGTTCCATGTATTCAAAACTACATGGTGTGTATTCTGGATTTTTCTGGATAGTAAGCCTCAGAAACTACTCCAGAGCCCAGAAAAACACTGAAATGATCCTTAAAGGTGCAAAATTCGTATCCATGAGGGCCCATACTCCCCGTGAATCAATTTTTGGCATCAACTACATGATATTACATGGAAAACAAGGCAATTATCTACTAAATTCTAGTCCATGAGGTCCCATAACACCACAATAACCAAATCATGGTGTTCACTCAACAAAACATTACAAAAAAATACCCTATCAAACAACAAGTAATTTTATCACATCATCTATCACAATGGCATGCATATTCTACACAATGTCTATAACAACAACATGCAATCGTTAATGCATCTAGATGAAAAGGCAAGAATGCATGTCATGCAACTTCTAGCAAGTTACTATATGATTCATGAGATGGAATACCCTCATCTCATCGGGTGGCGATAGAAATATAACCTCAATAATGTCAATAGTAATAACACAAAACATGTGAGTCACCCAATGGTGAAAATTAGATCAACTGTAAACTTGAAAAACCCAAAGAAATTGCAATAAACGAGGTTGAATGGCTTTTCCATGTACATGGATTAGCAACTCCCAGGCAATGCTTATTACCAAGTATATATTTCTTCCTATCCCTAGCTAAAGGATCCAAAAAGTAAATCAAGAGAAAAAAATTCCTCTAATACCACTTTTTAATGTCCCGGTTCCGGAAGTCAGCAAGAGGTGCCCCGTACCCAGTTGGTCACATGGCCTTAAGCACATTTCCCCAAATGCCAAAGGCTTTCGACTAGTAGCGAGGGACTTGGTTGTAATAGTGGGAAAACTATGCCCTCATTGGCAGAGTACACAACAAAGGAAAAAAAAGCAATATTGGAAGAAGTAAACATCTACGCAAGAGTAAAAAATGGATGACTGAAAGTAAAAACCACTGGAGCACATATATAAATGATGCATGATACATATGTCTAGGAAACAGCCAAACAAGTCACAATGATGGAATAAAAATAGTGCTAATCCAAAGTATAAAATAAAAAATAAACATCTCCTCAAAATCGCAAGCATATGCTTGGTACCATGCTCTCCAGCTCCAAAGAAATTCAAGTACCTAATGTAGATGGGCCCTTAACCATATCATTACCTACAACAATATAACATGTTTGGGCCAAAAACATGGCCCAAACTGGGTGTGAGACTAAATCCCAATAGGCAACCAACCAAAGATTTGTGCCTAATAGTGAGTGAATATATGTCAGGTAAAGTACAAAAAGCAGTAAACAAGAATGTACTCAACAATAAACAATCCACAATTTCAAAATCAAGCAACAACTAATCAAATAGCTAAACACAAACAGGTAACCCTATGAAAAGTACTCACAACCATCCCCTACGGTCTACCAAACAAGTACAAGCAACCCTTTGGGTAGTGCACTCAGCCTAACCCCTCTAGTTTAGTATATAAGGACTCTCTGAGGAAGCAATCATAGTCAATACCGCTTATATTCTAATGTAGTCGGGAACTCTTTGTGGAAGCTCACACGATCAATACCTCTTATGGCCCCAAGGTCATGGAAACTCTGAGGAAGCTCACTCGGTCAATTACCCTAATGGACCATGTCAGTTATAGACTCTCTGAAGAAGCACTCATTGTCAAATCCTCTTATTGTTAAAAAAATTCAGAAATAAATATCAAAGACTCTCTTAGGATGCTCGCTTGGTCAATTCCCCATATAGCCTAAAGAAGACAAGGAATATCTAAGGAATCATGCTCAGTCCATTAAACTTATATCCCTAAAGTGGTCCTACTCTCTCTGAGTAATCTCACTCGGTCAATTCCATGTATAGCCCAAAGTGCTCAAAGGGTCTCTGAGGAAGCTCACTCAGTCGATTCCCCTTATAGTCTACTACACTAGGTTCTCATGGCCCTGTGTAGGTCAACAAGAATAGAAATAAAATATGGACAAAGTAAACCTACAGAACTACTTGGATAATTAGTCTACAACATATCAAACATGTCAGAACACAAACTCACCATCCTACAGCAATAGGAAAGGAAAATAGATAAAGCAGTCAAATGCTAAGTTTGACCAAACGGTCGTAAACAGAACATGAGTGGGAAAAATACACCTAAAGCATAACAATCAATGCTATTCATATCCAAATAGCCTCTACACAACATATGAGCATGGAATAAAATCAACAGAGGTGAAATGGTAAACACGCAATACCATGTTCAAGGGTATTGGTGTAATTTTCACATAATACTCAAAGACATTGAATGAAAAGGAACAAACCACCTACATTGGTGTTAGGAGATTGCAGTACGTGATTACTCAAAGCTTGAATCACCTTATTTTTTCAAAGATCTACAAAAAATTCTAAAACATTCAACCCATTATATCTCACGAGAGAGGAAAAATCAGAAGATAGTTCTCTAAGAGAAGATAGAACTCACCGATTCGATTCCAATGCAACCAACAGTGTTTGATTCAGAGTATGGATGCATGCTCTAGGGTTCGTCGAAGATCTGTGGTCGTACGATGCTCTCGGTCGAACAAGACCTAAAAGAAGATCATTCTGGTGATTAGACACGACCCTGGTGCATTTAATGAAAATTGAAAGTACATGGCATGTAATTTTGAAGTACATGATGTGTATTCGCCGTTTCCGTACTCCACTTTAAGTGGCCTCCAAATCACCCCCACAAGGTCGTGTGTGTGGCTATTACATGACCAGCTGACGGCCTCCTGCGGCAAAGCAGTACCTGGCGTGTACTCATAATGTACATGATGTGTACATTGAAAATTTCGAAAATTTTCTTTTTCCTCAAAAACGACCAGAAAATTATAAACATACCGGAAATGAAGATTTGGGTTCTTACAGTACTAAATTTCAGAAATCATATATTATGGAAAATAAAAATTTGGTAAAATTTGAGGATAAGTATATTATAAAATTAAAATATATTTTAATGTTATATATTATGTTGTTTTTCTATAAATATATCCTTGTATGGATACTACTTGTGGATGTGGCTCTAGAATAGTTGAACACCATGGCAAAATCACTAAAAAGGGTGTGTGGATATTTGACTCGATCATAACCTGGTGCCCCAAAATAGGTCCTGGTGCACTGCTGGATTGATACTCCGGGTAGATATTTATGGGATAGTCACAATTTGGTTACATACTATGGTGATGGATTTAAAAATATGTTTATGATTGGAAAACAATCCCAATGAAAATGTGTATGTGATTATGATATTTTCTCCTTATAAAATTTTCAATTTATATAAATTATTTCACATGTTATTGGATAATAAATTATGTATTATAATTTTATAAATTATTTTAATGTATATTATTGATTAGAAATAGATACTACTAGACAGAAAGTGAATCTTATCAATATATGTAATCCATATAAGGAGCATCCTGCTAATCCCTAATAACATTGTCCATATGGAATATACTTCTAATCCAAAATATAGTGAAATAATGTTAGAATTTTTTATGCATCTACAACCATTATAATTGAATGGAAATCAAATCCATTTTTAGATAAACAATGGAAGGTATCATCAAATAATATAATTCTCCCACTGGGAAATAATGAATGTGATAAGTTTTTCATGGATGTTTATAATCACTCTGGGGATATTGATCAATGGTGGTCATTAACATATGAGGATAAAATTTAGAGTGTGGAGTGGAAGGATTTTAAGGTAATAGTATAGGGGAAATAGTTTTTTCCAGAGAAATAAAAATATATGGAGAAACAACTATTATGTTTGAGATTAATGAAATTTGAAAATTATGGTAATTACGAATGTAACATTAAAAGGTTATCAGGGTATATTTTAGACTACATACATAAGCCAATGTTAAATGTTGGCCACTTCTTTTATGGTATTAATCCAATAATTGAATGGTAACTAGTATTCCAAAAATCCTCAACATATGTGGATATAGTATCTTGTTCCATGAATATAGAGAAATAATTCTTCATATATTAATTCATCCAAGGGAACAAATGAAAAAGATGATGGTATGGAATGGAATTGATAAGGGGAATAAGGGAAAGACATATTTTCCCAATTTTTTTAACTATAGAATAAAAACCAAAGTAAATTCATAAAGGGAAAAGGAATTTTATCTATGTGTGGACAGAATTTACATTATAATAATGAGTGAGAGGGTATAAAAGAAACCCATAATGCTTAGTTTTAAAAAAATAATTAGATAGGGAACTACAAAAACGAACTCCCCAAGTGTCAAAGGAATGTAACTTCAAATAAGATAGGGAATAAAGGCCAGACATATGTTACGAAAATGACCTAAGTGGAATGGTAAAAGTTCATGGGTATTTGTATTCAATAATTATGTTATAAAAATATTTTCAGAAATGGTAATTTGGATATAAAAAGAATGATACATCTAAGGATTGTATTAATTTGTTAATAATATTTGCCTTCATTAACATAAGTATTATGAATACCATCTTGGGTTTATGAGTTTGAGGCTGACCATAATATTATGGTCTTAAACACACAATTTCAGGTTTTATGGGATGATAGTTTATCAATATTATAGATATTTTTTGATACATTTTTAGAAGTACAACACCGTTTTTTAGTAAATATATTAGTGGAAATATTATTTATGGAAGAATTACATTGATATTCTTGGATATAAGATTAATGGTAAGAGTAAAATTTATGGTTTAACTTATCTTTTTGAATTAGGTAATTATGGGTTATCACAATTTGAGAACAGTATAGGAATTATATTGATATTTCATCCAAAAAGGACAACTTGAATTGCAGGTGACACCCGCCACATCCATCGAGGTCCCAAGGCATGAACCCACAACTGAAGGTCGATAAGGGTCAAATGACTACCATTGGACTACATAATTTACTTTTTAGTATGAAATTATTTTTCCATATTTATTTCGACAAATAGAAACATATTAAATTGATCAATTTATATTTTGGGTGATACTATTAATGTATAGTGATTAATGTATTTTTTTTAAAATAACTCATGGTAACCATTTCGGTTATGTTAAATTTTTTGGGATATATGGAAGGAAATTCCACACTTTTATATATATTTTGACATGTTAAAATATAATTTTACTTCTTCTATAATAAATAATTAATATTATATATTCATTTCATGGAATAATAAATGCCGTGTAAAATGATTGATGCACAACGAATGGAATAAATTATTCTTATGAAAATAGAGAGTTATAAAGTATTTATATTTCGAAGTGTTCAATATCATGTTATTAAAAGGATATCCTAACTTTAGGAAAATTACCAAGAAAAAAAACCATTATCCAATTAACATCACTTATAGATAACCGATTGTATTTTAAATCATCACATAAATACTCTTTTTCTATTAATATCTTTCTTTTGTTCATTAAATTTCTAATTATTAATGACCTCTATTATCCACCATTATTATTTGGGCATTATGCTTTTATTCATAGTCAATATAAAATATTCCCACCAATGTTCTCCAACATGGAAACCAAGTAATTTGTGAATATTTATGAATTTTCATATATCTTAACGTATTTTAATAGGGTGGTTTCTTATCTTTTTTCATGATTTGTGTTTTCAACATAGGTATTTTTATATAAAAAACGCATTTATTTCGAAATGGATATTCAATTTGTGAGGGTTAAATATATTGAATGTTGGGAGAATGTAACACCATGTGATTTTGAAATAATTACATTATGTTCGATAGCATATGTGAATATATGTAACACCCCATGATTTTATGGCACATCACAATTTAAATTTAATTTCTTCAACATCATTGTTTTTACACAACACATAGCTTAAATAAACAATAATATACAATTAAATATCATTATTTTAGAATGATCGAGATAACCTAGGAATTAAATTTGTTAGAGTGATTAGTATTGACCATATTATAAAATTTATATATTATATATTTAATTTGTTAATTTTACCTTCATTCAATTTATTATATAGGCATAATACAAGAACGAATCTAATTTTACAAATTAAAAGGCTATATTTTTCTAAAGGAAATTTTACCTCCTTTTAATGGATTAACTATTTTAATACAACATTTATAATATTTTATAAAAACTATTGAACAATATAAAATTCATTTTTAAATGTATAGTTTCAAAAAAATACTAGGGTGATATTTTGGTATTTTTTTTGAAAATATCTATTAACTTGTGAATTGGGAAAAAATAGCGATTTTAATTAAATTATCAGTATCGTTATATTAAAATTATAATTATGATATGAATTAGATATCACCTATAGAAGTATAAATAAAATTTCGGTATATCATGAATAAAAATATAATACATTTACATCATGGAATAAGTAAATAAATTCTTTAAAAGGATAAATTATTTATCAGTATTTTTGTGAGACGTAAATGTTTCATTAAAATTTTATAATTAATTTATGGAATTAAAAAATTATTTTTTAAAAAATAGATTAAGAAATTTAAATTTTTTTTCTTATGATTACAATATAATTTTATGAAACCTTAATTAATTAATCAATGTGTAATATAATCTATTATAAATCTAAAAATTATATTTTTGAGTAGATGATAAATTTATTTGAAAATTAAATTTTTCAAATATAGAATTTTATAAAAAATTGAGTTTATATCATAATCCTAAACATTGAAAAATGGTTATGGTGTATTTTATGTATTTTTATAAAATTGTTTAAATTTTTGTGAATTGTGAAATATGTTAATTTACATTAATTCTCATTATATGTAAATAAATGAATTATTGAGTCATAAATGAAATATGAATGAGGCTTCCAACCATTGGATAAAACACACAGTCACTATTTAATTTATATAGTCACATTAAATAAATCTATTCATAGTCTTGATTGAAAATATAAAGAAGAATTATTTTAATAATCAAAACCACCCCACTCCACCACTAAAAATACCATCCCTCACAATCCATTTTCCCAAAACATCCTCTACATTGAATATATCTTATATTTAGCCCATTTCCTCTCCCAAACCTCCATTACACATTCTAGATAATATTGTATCACCAAAATACCATTTTTGATTAACTTAAGGAGGTTCTCAAAGAGGCAACACTAAAAAGGTAGAACATTCTCTCTCTATGTCTCTCTATCTATCTCTCTTTCAATTTCATTTTATTTCTTATCATTCCATAACCACCCCTATTGAAAATGAAATCACAATCCATTATCATTTATATACTGTGTTGTTATTAAGTTAATGTTATATGAGTAATCAATTTTCTAATCTTCTCATTTTAATATTAAAAATTAAATTATTGTATGTGATGTGCTGATTTACTGCATTCATTGGCGACGAGTTTTTTCTTTTCAATTCCTCCTTCATGGATCATTATAAAACCTTTTTTATAATAAAATACCTTCACATATATATATATATATATTATATGACATATTTAATGATCTATAACTAATAAACACACAATATTAGTTTACAATACAAAACAATTTTTAATGATAGAAAGAACAAAAAAATAATATAAATGGTTATAATGAATGTTTTTTGTAATAAATTAACCTATTTTCTGGAAAAAAGGATATATATAGTGTCTCAGGTTATCCCTATCGAACATTATAATATTCTTATGAATTATTCCAGAGATAGGTATAGAGACGACGTGCGATTTCCTAGAGCATTATGCTCAGAATAAATTTTCTAATGAAATATTATGCATTGGAATATTATTCCCATGGAAGAAATGGGTTATCTCTTTAATGGTATCTTAGATCCGAAATTATAGTTCATGGTTTCGTCTGGAGCGTGTCATTCACTCTATATGGGGTATATCTTTTGTAGGCATGCGCCTACTATAGAAAAAGAAATCGAGCGTGTTTTTGTAACCAAATTTAATTTATTTATTTTAGATGTTGGCTCAAATAAATTTTGAACGGAGTCTCAGATCATATTTGTGAGAACGTGGTTGAGTCTGGAATGCTTTGGTCACTCGATGTACGAAATAATCATTGTCGGCATCAGGGGTCGGGTTGGAGGCATGTTGGGGACAAGAGATAAATGAGAGGAAATAATTCAATAAAAAATAAATAAATTCCACTTACACTTATTCTAAATTTCTTATCAAGGAACCAACCCCCTCTCCTTCCTTCAACATGATCGAACTAAGGAGGTGCTAGCAGTGGCCATTTTTTGACGTTGATTGTCAATCGATCAAGAATTAGTGCTTCGTGGGGGTCATTCTTCCCAAAAAACATTAGGATAATTCCATGGGGTAGGTAGTTTATTCATTGATCTTGTGCAACTATTTATGCATGATATTCCTTTGATTCATCAGTAAGGGAATGTAGATCAGGTCTTGAGCATTATAAAACATTCTTCAGATCGACTTTTGGACTTCGAGAGTGTTCCTGGTGGTCTGCAAAAGCTACATTGGTGAATTCTGGCATAGTGAAATAGATTTTGGGGAGGAAAAGGTACTCCAGAAAGGAAGTAGTGTCCATAGGGCGGTATAGAGGCTCTGACAGGGTGGCATGGATGCTCTGGTAGTGCCAACGGGTGTGGTTTCTATTTAAATTCTCATATTATACAAACAAAGGGGTCTATTTTCCATGACATCTGCAGTGATGGGACACTAGCTTTGAGGAAGACCTCTTGAGGCAACTTTGAGGACCTTTTTTGAATTCTTGAGACGTGGTGGCATGAAATGATTATTTATAATAATAATAGTATTATATTTATTATTATTTGGAGATTTGGTGATCAGTTGTATCTCCTAATTCTAATATTTGTTCGATGAACCGTTAGTGGTGTTGATACCCTGGAATTAATGCAGATTTTTTATGATTGAATTTTGGTGATGAAACTGAAATTGAGTTGTGGTCTCAATGGGGCCTGGTTTAGGTGTTTACGGTGAAATGCGACTTTTTCACCGGGTGTCTATTTTTGATGAATAAGTAGTCAATCCAGTGTGTTATTCAAAGGGTATTGCAAGGGAGAAATCAATTTTATGTGATATTGGATCATGGATTGGGTCCCATTAAGACTTTTTGGGGCATGTCATGTTGAATAGTTCCATTTTCACTGATTTTACATTTTAGGCAACTAATTACCCTATATTGCATGTTTTTTTGTGTAGAATGCGATTATTGCTATGGTTGGGGCATAAGAGACATGGTGTGTCATCAATTTCATGTTGGTTTCTTATTTTAGAAATTATGACTATCTTGGTTCAGTGGTTCAACTTAGTCATTGATGGCATTGTTATGAATAGCAGGGTTGAGAGGGTTCCCCTAGTCATTTCACTTCATGGGTTATTGATATCATGTTATCTTCACCGGTATGCGACCTCTCTTCGGCTGCAATACAAACATGCAGTGGGGTGGTACTCCCCTATAGTGTAAGGGAGTCAGGTCATGTTTATTGGAGTGGTTCTCCCCTACTATGCTAGAGAGCAGGTTCACATTACAAATATCTATATTGAGTATCCTCAGTCCTCTTCAACTACAGACTAAGCGTACTTAGAGAAAATATCTCCCCAATAAGCCCAATGTGATCTTCATGTCACTTCATGTTTCCGCGGAGGAGTTTTTGGAATTAGTTCTACCAATAGTTATGTAGGCATCGATCCTCTACCAATGATTTTTTAGTAGGTAAGGGAACCCCCAATAAGGTCTACGAGCAGACCCTATATCTCTTTATCGATATATGATCGTCTAGAATTCTTTTGAAAATTTCCACAAGTTTCCATTTGGGGTTTATTGTATCATTTTGACTGATAGTAGATGGGATATTATCCTCTATCTGAGTGATATGATCTCTAGGGTGCCCGATCGAGTTTGTGTTATTTCCTCGGAAGAGTTGGAATTAGTGTTCCCCATTACACACAAGTTTTGATCCTCTTATAAATGAGTTTTTCGAGATTTCCGTTGTTGTGTGATACCTCCTTCTATGTTATGTGATCCTTCTATGGGTTTTAGTGTACCCTAGTCGACCCTGGGTGGGATCCCCTACCTAAAGAGTTGAATGTAGATTAGAAACAGAGTGACATTTTCTGTGATGATATTCGTCGAGTATTCTCTTACAGATAGATATCATGAGTGTTTTACATATTGTTCTATTTGATTGTTTCCCTATATATTGGCATATCTCGGTAGATTTCCATTTGGTATGGTGAGGTTGTATCATCAACATCGTGGTTTTATTGCTCTGCCCCTTTGATTTTGCAAGCTATCAGGCTTATCTTGGCCCTAGTTTCTGTATATTAAGTCGGTACCTGATGATACCATTGAGTGTGTTTCATCATAAACTTGATTTTTTCACTAGGGAAATTCTATGGTTGAGAGCATGAGATGTGGTGAGAGATATGGGTATATTTGGATATTTTTTGGGTGACTTAGTGGCATGCAATGTTTATTGTACATGCTAGGGACATTGAGCTGACTAGAAACGCATTGCCGAGGATGGTCTTGAGAAGTATTCCCCCACTAGTTTTGGTTCACTATGGATGGGTCGAGTTAACAGATGCATATTAGTAACTCCCTTCTTGTTTTGGTGTTTTGGGGCACCTACTGAATATTCTTATACTCAACCATACAAATGATTTTTCCCCACATGACTAGTGTAATTTCAGGACCACTGGTCCTTTGATAGAGTCCATGTAGGACCCTGAGTGGGAAGAGTGTAGTTGTTGGGATGACAAGAGTTTTCACCGAAGCATGGACAAGGATCTTATGTGTGGGTGTTTAATAGTGATCCATTTCTTTAGAGAAGGTTGGATGTTATTGTAGTTTTATTTGGTGGACCCTATATTTTTTCATTTTTTATTTCTTTTTTACTATGTTCTGGGATAAATGTATGCATGCATTTTAGTTTTTAGTTTCTGTGTATATATATATTTATATATCGACACTATTTCATGGAGGTTTTTGTGGGTGCTTGGGTATATGTACGATTGGCTGAGGCTTCCAATGTGTGTGATAGCCTACTCGGCGCTAGTCACTAGTCCCAAGCCTATTGGAGGTGGGCATAGAGAGTCACTCCTCGAGCCACATTGGTTCAGGTCATGACAGAGTTGAATCATAGAAGGTTCCACATATGGGACATCAGAGCATAGTTGGTCTAGCTTTGAGCATTTCTTGGGTAGCATAGCTTCAGGATGTATCGAGATGTTGACATTAGGCTAGGTACTAAAGTGTAGGTATGGGTGGCTGACGTATCCATACAGTTGGACTCTGATAACATTCCTTTCGACTCAGTACATTAGGACACTGGTCACATGGCTATAATTGAACATTCATCATATAGGACCAGGTTTTGGGTTTTTTCTATCCTTATTTATTCATCTCTCTAGATATACTCTTTGATCATGGTGCGTCTTAATTTTTGTTAAGATGATTCCATAGTGACAAACATTGTGGGTTCCACAAATGGGTTTGTTTTGAGACCTTATGAGTGAATAGGTCACCTTGTAGAGGCCAATCCATGAGGTACGTTCACTTTTCGTTGTGTAGTAGGTTAAGCCACAACCCGTCGAGTATCATGTAGACCCACCTCTGAGGGTTCATGTGGATGGAACATATCATAATAATCTCTATATGGATATGTTGGTGTTTGTGTTTTTCGACATAGCTTATACTACAGGAGGGAAAGGGATCATTCCCCCATTGAGATGAACATTTATGATGAACTAAAAAAATGTGTGGATGAGTTATTACCTCACAAAGAGAATAGTTTTGAGGTTCGATGGTTGATTCATATTGATTTTTGTACATGATTCTCGGTAGCATGTTCTTAGTAGAGAGCCTAGTAAGACCCAGTGGGAGTTTCAAGGAATACCTTTGTTGTTCGTCAGTTCCCTCGTGTGCTCGGCGTTAGCTTTTATATGGGAAACTCGAGGATGTTTTGGTGTGGTTCTTTGTGCCTTCGAAATTTTGGGAAGGATTGAAACATACCCCACTATGATGCATCCTTGAGGCATGATCCAAAACTATATGTTTGAGTCAACGCCATCCAAAGAGTATAGGGTCAAGGTTCAGTGGATGAGTTATGTCGACCTCTGAGTTTGAGGTTGGTTTTGTGCATTTGCGATGATTCCGTAAGGGATTGTAAGACCTTGTGTACGGTTGGGGAAGAAATTTTTTTATCCATATGGTGGATATGTTTTTGTGAGGTATTGATGTTTTTTTTGAGAGGTCCCATGTGATAGGATATCAATTTTTCATGTTCACAATTTCTTCTCATTATGTCGGGGAGTACATCATACTTCTAAGGTTGGGTGTTGGGACCAATCATAGAGAGACGCATGGTGTTGAGATGGAATTTTCACAGGTGTCGTTTTCTTGTTGGAATGGACTATTTGAAGCTGGTTGAAGTATGTTGGGGATCATTCGTGGTGGTAGAATTACAAGGGTAGACCTAGGTTTTCAGTGATGAGGTCTTCTATTCAGTTGGATCTCATTGAAGGTTGAGAGTGTTAGTTAGGGAATCAGGATACCTATGAGGTTTGTAAAACACTCTCTTTCATTTTAGGTGCTATGTTTCATCTTGGTTGGTGTTTTTTAAAGCATAGTAAAATCTCATGATCGTGACGGTGTGGGAGATTTTGTGGAGAGATGAGGTCTTTTCCCATATTCCTATAATTTTTATTTTGTGGGATGAAAAAGTTTAAGCTGTGGAGGATGTAGCGACTCGGATTTTTTCCTGACAGACTTTGGAATATTTATATGGAAATTTATAGAGTATGGAATGGAGATGGCATGAGATTCCATGTCCTGGTGTGCCCCGAATAATTTATACAAAAAATATTATGTATTATTATACTATGCACAAGATGGAAATGTGTTATCTCTAAAATAGAATCGTGGATCCGAAATCTGAGGTAACAGTTGAGCCTGAAGCGTGTCCTTTACCATAGGCAGGGTCTAATATTTGCAGGCATGGGCTTCTATAGAAATAGTTATCGATGGAATTTTTATAAATAAATGTAATTAAATTATTTTTGAGTTCATTTTCAATTACTTTTTAAAAGTGACTTAGATAATATTTTTGAGACCGTGGTTGAGTCCGAAACACCGTGTTTACCCTATGCACGACATAATAATTTTCGGCATCAGGTGATGAGTTGGTGCCTAGTCAATTATCAAAATTAATTAGGAGGAATTAAAATAATAAAAAATAAATAAATTTCACATCCCCTTTATCCCCATTGGTTCACAATGAACCATCCCCTCCCCCTTCATCATCGATGATCGAATGAAGGAGAATCTAGAAAAAGATATTTTCGACGCTGATTGTTCGTAGATCGATCATCACCACATCGTGGAAATTTCTCTACTCCCAAATCTTCTGTATTCCCGTATGAGTTATGAAATTTGATCTTTCATCATGTTCCACTATTTAGTAATCATTTATGTTTGGTTATTCCTCATGTGTATGTAAATTGGATTCCATGCTTTCCGAAACAGCTGCCAGGTTGATTTTTGGACCACCGGAGTGCTCCTGATGGTCCACGGATGTTCTAGTACTGAATTTTGGTGCGACGTGAAAACTTTGGGTGTGGTGGAGGTGTTTTGGAATAGTGGTGGTGGTTGTAGGGTAGTGCAGAATCTCCGAAAGGGAGTCATGAAGACCCTAGTATGGACAGCAATGGAGGGCCGGTGGGCGGTGGTTTTTATTTTACACCCTGTATCTTTCAAAACAAGGGTCCATTTTTCATTCTGTCTATGGAGACATGACCATTGATTTGAGACAGACCTATTGAGTCTTCTCCTTGGAAAAATTAGTTATGGAATTAAGAGGTGGTGTATTCATATGTTTATTAATAATATTACAAATAAATTAATTATTATTTAGCGAACAGTGGATCAGACATATGTCTTACATCTGATGTCTATTTGATATACTATCTACGGAGTTTGAGACCATATAAATAATTTGTACATTTTATGAATAATTTTGTGTCATGAAACCAAAATTGAGGTGTGTTCCCCATGAGGCCCAGTTTGGGCGTTTGTGGTGAAATGTGACATTTCACTAGGTATCAGTTTTATAGGAATATGTAGTCAATCTTGTGTGTTTTTTCAAGTGGATCATAATGGTATGATCAATTTGATGTATTCTAGGATCGTGGTATGGGCCCCAAGAAGACCCATTTGGTCTTGTTGTGGTGAATAGTACCATTTTCAGCAATTTTCTATTTTGGGTGAGTAATTAACCTATCCTACATTATTATTCATGTAGAACGTGATGGTGGACACCATTTTGGTTAGGAGACATAGTGTGTTGGCTATGTAATGTGGACCCCTTGGTTAAGTGATGATGACTATTTTGGTTGAGTGGTTCCCTTTAGTCTTAGATGGTGACTTTATGACTAGCTGGTTTGAGTGGGTCCCCCTGATCCTTTCGTTTCGAGTGTTTTTAATATCATATCCTCTTCACAGGACTATGAACCGTCATAGAATTCATTTCATATGTGTAGTGTAATTGTACTCCCATACCATGTTAGGGAGTGGGTTCACATTTTGTATTGTGGTTCACCCCTATCGGGCATGGGGACAGGCTCACATTTCCACTTTCTTCAGTGAGTTGCCTCAGTCTGCTTCGACTACAGACTCATCGGACATGGACAACACATCACCCTAAGAATACCATCCTAGTCCTCATAGCACATCGTGTTTCCCCACTGCAGTTTCTAGAATTTATGTTACCAACATTTATGTACGAATCAATCCTCTATATAGGATTTTCCATTATGGGATGGATCACTTGTGTGCCCAGGGAGCTGACCCTCTTGATTTTTATCAATATCTGATATTTAGGCTTTCTATGGAATGTTTTCAGGAGTTCCCAGGTGATATTAGTGGTATCATTGTGAACGAAAATAAACGAGCGATGATCCCATGTCTGAGTGATATTATCTCTAGGGTGTCAGATTGTGTTTTTGATGTTTCTATAGTAGATTTTGAATCATCATGCCAAAATACACACATGTATTGATCCTCAGATAGGAGAGTTGTTAAAGATTTGGGTTACTATTCCATAACCCTTTCATTGTTCATTATTCCAGATTGGGTTTATAGTGTCCCCAAGAAGACCCTTGGTGTGATGCAATACCAAAGGAGTTGGAGGTAATTTATCAACTGGGTGACTTCTTTCGTGATTTTGTTCATCGATCATGCCCTCATGGATATATATCAAGAGTGTTTTCATGATTTTTTTTTGATAATTATACCAATGGAGTGGCGTATACTAGTGGAGTTCTTTTTGGGATGGTGAGTTTGCCTCGTTGACTTTGACCAGTTGATACTTCCCTTGTTTCCTTTTGAGAGATATTGGGGTTGGCTAGGCATTGGATGCTCTCAATGAGGTCTTTACCTCATGCGACTATTTCCAATGTCGCATTGGAACATCAATTATTTCACTGCAGTCAATACCATGAGATATGGTGACAGAGATTATTATATTTGAGTTTGTTCTAGGTGTCTCTATGGCATGTTTCTTGTAGTTGACATGCCAGGGATGTTAAGTTGACTAGGCAAGTATTGCTGAGAATGGGAATGAGATGGAGTTGCTATCTCATTTGGGTTACCTTTGGATGGATTGAGTATAATAATTTCTATCAGTTACTAACTTTTTCATCTTGGTTTTTGGGTATCCTATCGAGTATTCATATACTCACCCTTGCAGGGGCTTTGCCCGAACATGTCTTCGGTCTTGTGAAGACCACAAGTCCTTCGATAGAGTCCCAGTAGGGATCAGGGTATGAAGAGAGTAAAATATGAAATGACCAGAGTATTCATCGATACATGGATGAGGAGCTTATCAGTATGTGATTTAAAATGATCCCATCCTTTAGAACAGGTTGGACATTTTTTCAGTTTTCATTGGTGGGACTGGTTTTTTCCCCTTTTGTACTTCTATTGTACTCTGGACTAGGATAGATATATGAATTAATATTATTATTGATTATATATATATATATATTTTAATAATTTCTTGGAGGTGTATGGGGGTGCGAGCGTATAGATACGATAGTCTAACACATCCCATGTGTGTGATATCCTACTCGGTGCTAGTTGTGTGCCCTTGTCCAATTAGAGGCGAGCTTGGGGAGTTGCAGATCAAGCCCCGTTGGGTCGGGTCATGAAAAACTATAAGACCATTAAATATTTTATAAATTTATTAATAAAATATACATCCAATTCTGGTTAACAAATAACATTTTATACGATCTTTTATATATGTATACAAGTGAACCAATCATGAAAACCTTGGAAAAAACACTCCCATGTGATGAAATAGAATCTTATAACTCATCAAAAATCCATGAATGTACCTAATATAATTATAATAAATCAAATACATTTTCAAGAGTTTACAAATTAAATTAGTAATGAATCTAACTTCATTATAAATGATTTTATGGAAGTTCGAAGAGTAATTTCCTACATAAGGTATGTGATTCTCCCCAGACCTCTATTTTTCATTCGGGTTACAATTTCCTTCTCCTTACCCAAATATAATTTTTCATTATTTATGTACCACTTATAAATTCTATGTATATATTCCAAAATATTGTATCGAGGTTATTTTATCTTTATTATATGGTAAAATACCAGTTTTATATGGTTCTATTTTCAATTCCTTTAAATAATCAAGAACCATTTAAGGGAACATTCCAATTTCATACCCATTTTCAAGTTCACTACATAGTCTATTTTATTCAAAAAATAATTTTTAAAAATAAATTTGTCTTTCAAGTAAAACTAACTCATTTACTTTATGTTTTCAAGAAACCAAGTAATCATTCATTAATTTTAAATCCTCTTTAATGTTTTCCTTTAAACTGCACTAAAGAGGCTTATTTCTAAGACTTACTAAAAACTAATTTTAGATGTTTTAACTTCTAATGGAAATAATTTATGACTGCAATATAATATTATTTTCCTTATATTTTTATTTTCTTGCATATTCATGTTCACATTCTAATTTTATGACAAATACAAATGATTCTCCAAAATAACACGTCCTCCTGAAGTAAAAAAGTGTATGTATATCATGAAATTTTACATGATTTTAATAGATAAGTATCATCTATGAATAAGATAAAAATATTTTGAAGTGTCATAAGACACTATTATTTAAATATATCTTGTTAAATTGATTATTTGACATTTTAGAAATGTATTGGACTTATTTTGTGATGGGAAGGTCTTCTATAGCATATCGATGCGATGGTAGGTATCGTGAGACAAACTAAACCATTTTTACACATTTATTTAAGGTGTCATGGAAGAAGATTTTAAGGTATGTTTAGATGTCCATAATGATGAATTCCCTCATATTAAACTATTAACTGATGGTCCATGTGATTATTTTACTTGTTGAATTTACATGGTTTAAATTCTTTCTCATGTGATTATTTGTTGAATTATATAAGCATAATTTATCCCTTCCATATTATGTTCAATATTATGTTTTAGTAGAATGACATTTAGTTATTCACTATGCCTTATTATTTATATTTATTTATGATTGCTACCTCTATATTTATTACCATTACTGAGCATCTTATCTCACCCCTTTCTTATTTTTTTCCCATCATAATTCAAAAAAGTATATTATGAATGAATTTCATTTGTAATACATGAATTTGTGGGTGTTTCCAATGTATTTTATATGTTTTTCATTCAGATTTGTAATTTAAAAAAAATATTTTTATCTTATTTTTCGATGATACTAAACTATTATGTCTTTTGGGATGTAAAGGCATGTTCTTAGTACCAATTTAATTTAGTAAGGCACCGGCTCCAAGCTACTAAAGTCTGAGTATCGATAATTTTTATTAGATAATGATTAGTAAAAACAATGGATACTAGTTTTAGAAATCACATATAGGGTGAAATTTTCAAAATATAGAAACATAGGATAAGAAGGGAAGAACACACTATTTTGTGGATTGTAGAGATTATGTGGGTCTTCTAAGAAATACAATAATGTCTTCATACTATAAGTGGATGTGTCTTTGGTAGATATGGACCTATGGGTAACAACACTAACAAGGTGTGTCAAACCTAACTTAGCGTAACTTGCTTCCTGAAAATGGGCATTATTGCGCTACTGGTTTGACACTTCTGAGGGGTATGCTTAGGATAATTCACATTTTCATTACAAAACCTTATGAAGGATTTACAAGTAAATATTTCCCCAAAGAAACCATGTTAAGGATTATGATATATTCTATGAAGAAATATTGAATTTATGTTAATTATTATCATAGTTTGAAATTATACGCAATGACTTATAACCTAATTCAGTGTATTCCATTTTCTTGAAATGGAGCCTAGATGAAGGAATGGAAACCATATCCATGCATGTATCCCATGTAAGGAATTCCATACTCTTCAAGATAATAATGTTGGAGTCTGAGCTGAAATTGAAGCTAAAAAGCGTATAACTATACTAGTACAACAATGTTAGGTTATGAGTAATAAAAAAACTCGCATAGGGCATCCTAAACCAAATTATGTTGTAATAATATAGTACAGATTCATGAAACACCAACATCCATTATTAAATGGGGCTATAAATCCATTTGTACCGGATCGATGTTTAAATTATTTAAAGAATATATCTCTCCCTTTGTAATATAATGAACGTGTTATGGTTATCATGGAAGTTTATCATCTTTCAGGAGATGATAATAAATAGTAGTCATTAATTCAAAACACATGTTAGGAGGAAGAAATTACAAATTTTAAATAGAAGCAATTTAAGGATATTTCCATGGAAAAATTCACATTGGAACCCTGAAAAGATATGGTGAGTCAATTCTCGAGTATGAGGAAAAAAGTAGGATTAAACAGTTTCCATGTATAAAGATAACTTTACATGGTTATCAAGCCATGCTATGAACTACTAATGTTATCCAAAAAATAGGATTTTTAAATTCTTTTATAGTTTAAAACCATTCCCCTAAAAGGAAATATTTCCCAAATATTCTCATGATATGAGGATATATTCTCATGTGCTATCAAAACATTGAAATAATTATCTACTTTTTATGACATTAAGGGAGTGCAAGGTAAAAAATGCAATGGTAGAGGAAGAGATAGATAATGTGAAAAATGAATATAGGATTTTCCCACATGAGATAATTGTGGAATGAAACACCTTGGTACTACCCTGAATGTAATGAGATATTGTTACAAGTGTGGAAAAAAGATCACTTGGATCGTAAATGTAATGAAATGAAATAGTATGTATATGTGCGATGTTTCAAATTTAAGGACATGGGGAACTCAAAAAATTAATTTCCTATGTTTTAAGGAAATATATCTCCAAAAAAGTAATGGGAAGATGGTCAATCTTATATTGATACTATAGTCAACGTTTAAAAGTTATTTTATATTTATTTTATAGATTCATGAAATTTTTTATGATATTATAGTTATATAAATAATAAGATATGTATGGATTGTACAACAGTCCTATTTATTTATGGATTTGGGAGAATGTATGATTTATTTATGGATTTAAGGTGATCATAGTATTCATGTATTTAGTATGTGGGATTAAAAGATAAATTATTTTGGGACTCTTATGTTATGTTGATTTTGGAAATTCAGTGACCATCCTTATAAATATTAATTCACTAAATATGGAATGATGTATTTTTAAAATTATCATAAAATCAGTTATAATTTGAAGTAATGAATTTTTCGGGTAAATGATGAGTATAATTAAATATTAAATTTATCTTTTTTAGTAAATTATTTTCATGAAATGGATTTCATTTTAGAATTATACATATCATAAAATGGTTATGGTGATTTTTTTGTATTTTACTAAAATAGTAGAAATATTTGTGAATACTGAAGTATTGTAATTTATAGTATTTAATATTATAAGTAAATAAATGAATTTTATAACACTCCTAAATAAATAAATACCAAACCTCTATCCTCACACCTAAAATGAATTAAATTATTAAAAAACACACCTATCCTCTACTATAATGACAAAACACCCCTATCCTCCACTATAATGAAAAACAAACCCCTATCCTCACACCTAATATTGTTATTTATAGTATTTATTGTAATTTATTTTATTTAACAATATCCATAGTCCTGATCCAAAATAAAAAATTAAATGAATTAAATAATGAAAAAACACCCCAATCCTCCACTATAAATACCACCTCTCACTACCCCTTATCCTCACACCTAAAATGACATGAACATTTCTGTTTTCTATCCCTTTATATCTCCCACACCTATTTACCATGTTTTTTTCTTATAGGTATCACCATAAGATATGTTTCATGTCCCTTAATAAGGTTCTAGAAGAGGTGACACTCAAGAGGTAAAACCTTCTCTCTCACTCTATTTCAATTTATTTCCATTTTGTATACATCCCTCACATACCTTGTCCAAAGTGACCTCATGTATACATTATATTTTATATACTGGAATGTTATTATATTAATTTTATATCAATAATAAATTATATTCTCTTGTCATTATTATTATAAAAATGGAATCATTATCAGTGTTATGCCGATTTACTGCCTTCATGGATGACGATTTTTTGTTTTCTAATTCAACCTTAAATGATGGTCATCAAATGATTTTTACTGTTAATCCAGACATTCATATAAGTAATTAAACGTATATAATGTAATTTAACTAGTTTGTTAACACAATATTAAAATTTAATACAAAATGAGTTCATGATGATTGAAAAAATTCCAAAATAATCTAAATGTTTTTCATTGACGATTTATATATGAATCATTGTCTTATAGTAAAAATTGTTAAATATGACCTTAAAATATATCTGTTTCCATTAATAACATAAAATTTAAATTTTTGATAACTATTATCATTTTACAAGACCATTTATTCATGTATACATGTTAACCAATCATGAAAATCATGGAAACAAACAATCCCGAATGATGAAATTGAATCGTATAACTCATTCAAAATTCTATAATGGAACTGAAAAAAATTATAATAAATCTTATAAATGTTATATATATTATTTTTTGAATTATTAATTAATTTTATTTCATTATCCATGATTTAAATTACAAGTACGGAACTCTTTTATACATAAGGTCAGGGATTCTCCATAGATCTCAATTTTTTATTCAGGTTATGCGCTCTCTCTCTTTACACCAATGTAAATATTTATTATTTTTTTAATTATTCTATATTCTATATACCTATTTCAAAATCATATACCTAGATCATATCTTCTATCTTTGAGATGAAATCCATGTTTTTAATGGTTGATATTTCAATTTCATTCGATAAACATGCCCGATTAAAATAAACAATCCAATTTCATACACATTTTCAAGTATACACCCTAATTTGATTCAAGACATATTTTTTAAAAATAAATCTGAATTTTATATAAAAATATCTAAATTATTTATGGTTTTTTCGAAAAAATTATTCCTTTTCATTTTAATCATTTTATAATAAATTCCCTTAAACTTCACTAAAGTGGCTCATTTCTTATGTTTCATAAAAACATTTTTACAAGTTTTCACTTCAACTAGATATCTTTTATGACAAGAATAATACATAATTATCCTTATATTTTTACTTTATGGGTTATTCATGTTTTTGAGGATATTTTATGAAAAATAAAAATGATTTTTCAAAATAAATCTTCTTTCTAAAGGAAAAGGGTATTTCCCTCAATAAATTTTAAATGATTTTATTATAGTATTTTTAGATATTATTACAATTCACATATTTAAACATGGTATTGGACACTTTTTATTTAATGATATATTTTTAGATATATTATTTGACATGTGAGGATGATATTGGACATTAAAAATTATGGGTGGCGCCTTATACAACACATCGATACATCAAAAGGTCTCATGAAACAATTTGGATTGGGTTTTTACCAATTTATATATGGTTTCTTGGAAGAATCCTTTCTAGTTTATTTAAAATTTCCATCATTATGAATTACCTGATTAGGATAATATTAATTAATATTCCATGTGATTATTTGGCTAGTATAATATCCATGGTTATGTATCTTTATAATGTGATTATTTATAGAATTATATAATGCAATTTTATACATTATATATTATGTTAAAGATTATGTTTTATTGTCATGTGTTTTAGTTATTCACCATGATTTATATTTTATATTTAATTATGATATATTCTACTATATTTCCTAACCTTATTGAGTATCTAGCTCACCCATTTATTATTTTTTATTTTTCTGTAGGATGCGAAGATGTATATTATGAATGATTTGAAGAGAAAATCTAGGATTTTATGTGTGTTTCCAATAGTGTTTATATGTTTTTCTCTCAATGTTTTAAGGTAACAATTATTTTTATATCTAGTTTTCCTATTATACTAAAATATTCATTCCTTTTGGATTTGAATGCTTGTTCATAGTGACAATTTAATTAAGGCACTTGATCTAGGATATGAGAGGATAGGGTAATTAAAAAAACAACACCAAGCTTAAAATACCTATTATATATATTTTAAAATTTAATATATTATGAATCATGAGATACACACAACCCTGAGCCTAAAATAACCATAAAATTCTATATTATTATAATATATCTGTTGAATAAGTGGGTATTAATTGAAATAAATAAATTATAAAAAATATATGTTTTACACATTCATAAAAGAAATTCAATTATTTTATACTAATTTGACACAAAATCAAAAATCATTTCCAATATTTTTTTAAAATCTTGTCTCCTCGTGATTTTCCAAATTATTTAAAATAATTTTTTTGATTAAAGAAAAATTAAATTAATAAAATGAACATAATTTTTAGAAATGATCAATTAAATTTTTTTATCTAGTATATTTTTTTTATAATTTCATTAAAATATAAATTTTTCAATGAGTATTAAAAATTATTGGTTTTTATTGAAAACAACCATTTCATTTCAAGCCTTTAGAAGATTAATTGTATTTCAAAAATTATTCTATTTTTATTTGTTAAATTACATTATAACATAATAAATTTAGGTAATTATAATAAAATTAATTTTGTTTTTTTACTTTCATATCTTTTAATAATTTTGTTAATTGCCTCTTTGGAAAATCACCATTTCTCTGTGTTTATGGGTTTCATTTTAAAATAATTTTTTTTCATATTTGGTGATTGGAATTTTCTAAAATGTATTCCATCAATGGAGTTGGAATAATTGATATTATATAATTACAAAAACATATTTTTTATCCTAATAAATAGAAAATATAGTAAACAATTAATTATCATGGTTAATGTTAAAACTGGTTTTCCTCGGGTTAAACAATAAATATGAGTGTCAAAATTACATAAAAATTTTAATAGTTATATTATATATACATATTTAGAAACTATAAAATCTATATTTTGATAATTATACATTTAAGATCATTTGGGCATGTTAACAATGTGGGTATAACTTTTTCATTTATAAAAATTTAAGTGTTTCCTCTCAATCAAATATTAAAGTCCACAAATATTCCTCTCAAATCCAAACTCACATTGCCTTTTGATTTAGAAAAAATGAAAACATATATATTAATTATATCAAACCCCATATCATAGATTCATTTATTTTATCATAAATCCAATCTTGGAATTAATTAGGTATAATCTTAAAAAGGTTGTCCAAATAAGAGGTAATGCTCTTAACCATGTGTTTCTATTTTAATTATTATAATAAATCTCTAAAATATTCTACAAATATGATTAAATTATAATATATGTATCTAATAGATACTAATATGTTATTATTTTAATTTAATAACCTATATCAATCTTCAATTTTCTCATATGGGAAATGAAACTATCAATCGTGTGTATGGCGGATCACCACCTCATGAACTGATGATAATAAATTTCCATCACCGACTCACATGGATTGATATAATGATAGATTTAAAATATGTATATGACATTTATGACATTAATATATTTATGTAATTATAAAATCAAATATACATTTTCCCATACAATCCTTTTGAAAATAAAAATAGTGATCCTGCTTATGGCAATACTACCACATCCATGTTGAGATGTGAAATATTCTTAATTTAATTTGGAAATGGATAATAATAATAATATATTTAAAAATTATAAATGAAATAGTTTATATAATGAATTTTCTATAAATTTGAAATATTATTTTTCCTTCTGACATTAAATATTTTTGAAAAATAGAAACAACATTAATGTGTACATATAACCTACCATATCTATTAAAAGAGAAGTTAATTTTCCCATAAATTTTTTTTGTTGACCTATATAAATATTTATATTGTTATTATATGTGTTTTGATTCCTGCAAATTAAAATTCAATAAGTTGACTATATCATTATTGGAAAAGGTGTAGAAATTAAACCTAGAAGATGATTTAAGAAAATATCCAATTGGATGAAACCATGAACAAAAATTTTCTTCACAGACTAGCACTCTATATCAAATTCAAATGCTTTCATAACCACATTAAAATAAGTTCCTGGAATTGGATGGAACCAATAACACCCACAACCAAATTAAATTTAGCACTGGTGACATGAGATGATTTATATCCATCAAATGACTATCACCATGAACTAAACATTTCATGGTATGAGGCATTATCATCGGAACTTACAAACCTAAAAATTTCGTTTTATTACCAGATTGTGATTTTCTCCCTTGAAAATTATTGGTCAATGTTGACAAAGTCATACACGATATGGGGAGTTCTCATGGTCATCCCAAAAAAGAAGTCTCATGAGCCACCATGAATGACCTACCATGTCAATATTTGATCCCACCATTTATCAATAAATGAACCCCATGAATGACAAAAAATAAAATTGATAGAAGAGAATGAATAGAGATGAAGGATACAAGCAATGAGGCTACATTAAAACCTGAGCTCTATGTCGATTATCATCATTTAAAAACACACCTCATAGAATAAATATTAATGTAATAAATCAATTATCAATCTATGAACACAAAACCCCTTTACAATGAATCCCATGGGGTATAAAAAATTACACCTTCACAGATAATCATCTTTTATAGCAACATGATATGCGAGTGGAGCCCTACACTATGTAGCAAAATATTACATGAGAGAAATTAGGTCCAACATATAAAAATGCTACATGTGTGGAACCTAGACCCACATCGAAAAAACTATATTGGAAGAACCAATTTTTTCATAGCACAACACTATGCATAAGGTCACCTCACATACATGGAACCATGATATGCAGAGGAAACCTCATCCCACATAAAAACCTACTACATGGAATAGGGAATCATTGGGAATTCCACACTCCATCTCACATCACATCCTTCTATAGTGTCACTGGTCTTTAAGGTTTACCCTATGCAAAATAATAAAAATTTATCTAGATAAGGCCACATTAAAATTATCTTGACATGTATGATAATATCATTGTGTTGGTTAGGGTTCCCTATTGATTTTACATACTTTTTTTAGTGGTTTTGTGTTCGAAACCTTTGCAGTAAAGAAGACCCTCATAATATCCCCAGGTTTACAATCCTTTGGTAACATGGGATCTGAAATTTGGGTGATAATGTGAACCTCTCTATTCTATGTGGGTATTGATGGGATCACTCATGATTTTAATATTGACAGAGAATGTAATTCTCTTCCCCCCTCCCTGATGAAATTTTAGGGTACTCCTACTATGGTAAGACCCTATCCATTCTTGCAGGTGGTGGAAGTACTTTTCATCTTAACCTCTAGCTAGGAAATAACATGATAGATCACCATATGTGAATTTCTATTCTATGAAATAAAATATGAAACAAGAACACTAAACACCCACTCCCTATCCCTTTAGTCTAAAACACCATCCATTAGCATATAAAATGGGTCATGTGATATTCATATCTACCACTTCCTCGTGTATATCCCACCGAGCATGACACAATTTGGCCAAGATTTTATTGGCGATCATGACATCTGTACAATACCAATCTTCAAATTGTCCTCCCATATGTTATAAGCCCCAATAAAAACCTCTAGAATGGGGATCCTATAAGGTATAATCCAAAAATCCCATATGATCAAATGGGCCATATCTATAGATGTAATCCCCAAATTCAAACAAAAAATGGCCCACTTCCATGAATATTCCCTATACACATTTAAAAACATGTTATTTGATTCCCAACTACCTATGATACATATGAACCCACCCGGAGGTCCAAACCCAGCACCCAAATCCACCCCAATGTTCTCTAGTACACATCCCTTGTATGATAATAACAACACATGAGACCATAACTCTCTAATATCCCTAGGACTACCTCAGTATAAGTCCCAAACTCTCTATGACTAGGTACATTACACTAGGGAATAATTGCATAATAACATTAAACTATATGGTTGGGTCCTTATCACAAAACCATCAAAGGTTATGTTCCATGTCAAGGGGAAATAAACAATGTGGGTTCTTCTTCCTCTCACAGTTTTACATAATAATTCCCTCTTATCGATTTGATCCTTACATATAAAAAACATTTTTCTCCCTAGATTATTTAAATCCTTAGAATCCCTCAAAAATTGACATAAAATCCGCATCGACCTAATACAAATCCAAAGAATCAATAAACTATCCACAATGGGGAACCATATTTTAAGAACATAAGATACAATGAGATGTTTCTTGAATTATGTTTAGTCATAATGGATCATTAATTTAGTTTTGACCACCAATGCCTACTTTGGAATGAACAAAGGATTTTTAAGCATATCATAAATCTACAAGAGAGTCTCGAAATTGGAAATAGTTCCCCATAAATTGGGTGTGATGACCCCAATATACAATCATCCTTACTAATTTTAGTTCTTAAGTGTCATTGCAAATGTTAACATACAAACATCTACCATTGTATTGTATATCCTTAAATCATGGATATGAGAGAAATTTGTAATTTTTGGTTCCACTTACAAAACTTGTTGGAGAAATTCAAATAACGTGTACCCAACATTAGTTATTTCACACCATTTAAACCCTTTAATTAAATCATTCATTCAAAAAAATGATTCTTTGAGGGAATAAATATGGTGAACCTAACATGAACCATTAACCAAGGAGGTAGTGTTTCCCATTTCGGTACCCTAACACATACAAAATTGAATGGATCTATGTGAGACCATAAATTATGCATATTGGAATGAGATGCTACTTAGATGAGTTTTTTTGTCTTTATATATCACATGTACCATTGAAACTAATTACATATCTCTTTAATAAAATGTAATGTCAATAATTTTCACAAACACATGCATCAACCACTATATATGTTGAGTTATCAACAATCATAGGACACCATCACCCACCTAGAATCCTCAATGTTGGGGTTTGAATGAAATGGTATGGTAGTACCACCAGAATGTTACTCTACCCCCAATTGAGGTAGATAAAAAATCCATCTTTTCCATGATGTCCTGCCATTCATCCACCCAGTGGTAATCAGTTGACTAGAACCGGATGGCCCCACTAGCCGTCTCCAACCATTTTGAGAGAGTGTCATCAGAACATGACCATGAGTTACTCCCTTGCATTATGGAGTATGAGGATGTTTTCAAAAATGAATATATCACAACATCATAGGGATCCCACACATGTAACGCTACCTAAGATCATCACTGCCAACATTGTGTGCCCTACATCATCATTAAGAAGATGATACTACCACATGGGCTCTAGGTGAATTCAAGAAGAACAATTCCCCTACAGTGTACCACAATGGGTGAAAATCATAAAATAAAGAATATAATATCATATTGGTTTCTATTGAAAACTCCTTCTACATAACTCTTGAGGTGACCCATGAGATAAAATATATCCATGTTCACACTCATAAACCATGTCAGTCAGATACGATGGAAGATTATCTTCAGACATATTTTTTGGTCAATAAAATAAAATCTCTATATGAAAATATGGTAGAATAATGCAACAATACATATATTCATTCCCCCAATTATGAATTTCATTGGTCAAATAAAAAATAATATTATTATTAGGCACCAATTCATGATACTGATCACTAAGTCCATCATTGTAATAGGGTGGAAAAATATAGGATGGTGCATAAAAATACCAATACCAATGAACCCCTTAATCCAAATAGGGAGTAAACCATCTATTAGATGAGACAAATTTCCACTAATACACACCATTCCCATCATCCAATAGGCCTGAAATCTATAGGAAGTCAGATATCCCTACTATCCCATATAAAGCCAATTAGTCAAAAATAATTGAAAAATCATGCATAGAAAAATTCCTATGGATTAATATTAATCACGAAATTTAAATACAATGGAAAAATATACTATAAGAGAAAATTTCATTTGGATTCATATTAATAACATTAGTCAAATATGATGGAAACAAAATACAAGAAGATAAAAATTCCAGACGATCCATATCAAGCATATCTGTCAAATACGATGGCAACTAACATAGAGATAAATGTCTATGTTCATTGATGTCAAAGACACTTGTAAAATATGAAGTAAGTTAGAGAATTATTCAAGACTATACAAATTAAAAATCTTGGATAGACTCATATCCCTATTCCCACACAACAGAACTTTTATTACTCATTGGATGAAAATAGAGGACCAGAGTAGGCACATATTCCTTCTCCGACATCAGAATGAAAATATTTTCATGTTCCATCCAAGGATATCTCTCAAAAAATCTTATAAATTATATAGGGTCACAAATCAATTCCTTACCATATCCTACTGACTTTTGAAGATTTAATCATGGATATGGTAATATAATGGAGTTGGTCCTACAACTACTTCTCCCCATGTGGAGAGACTCATCCACACAATGGGGTGGTCACTCTATAGTGGACATGCATCCATCATGACATATAGTTGTGTCTATGAAAATATTTCACAATAAATGGAAACATTTTTGAGGAAAAAATACTCATTTCAACTGGAGGTCATCGGTCCACTATAGTGGACGCTCTTAGGCAGGAACATATCCCTTCCTAGAATCAAGAATCTTTTCAGTATATCTGAGTAGCACAATGAGATCCACTCAAATAGTCACCATACATGATGACCATTACCCATTGCTGGTATCCTTAGTTTCCTAGAAGAGAGTGGATAAAAATGAATTGTGCCAAAGGTAGTTATAAAATTAAAAGAAAACACATAACCCCACTCTATTGGATGATGGAATTCAGGAGTCCTTCAGAAAACTATTTCCATTTCCCAATGATTCTACTATTCGATTAATGAATTTTTGATGTTGATGTAAAAGTATTGAAGGTCCTCCATGAAACATTTTTACCATCATCTCTGAAGGTCTTCCCCCAAGCATTGACCATGAAGGCTTCCTCTGGTGTCACAAACCATTCAATCATGAGAGATTATATCTCAATGAGTGTCATGGTTGCACTAATCAAGGCCAAATTATCAGAAAACAATATGGTCCACCTTCCTTTCATACTCCCTAAAATTCGTACCAATCGTATGTGTTAACAAAATTGTCCTCGTTGTTAGGAATCATGTAATGATGGAATTCCTTTCCATGGTAGTATACGCTACAAACATACTCTTCATAGTTACATCTCATTATATAAATAATGTCATTCCCTTGTTATCATCCACACAGAAGGTCCTTCCCATGGTATACTCTACATAAACTCTCCCTACATTCATATATCAAACTATAATGGTTGTCATCTCAATGGTAGCATGCACAGATAAGTTCCTCCCAGCAATGAAATGTCATTTCAGCAAGAAGGTCATCCCCTTCAATTAATCATCCCGGGAGGTCCTCCTGAGGTAATATGCTACAAAAATTCTCCTTGCAGTTTGGAATCATTCTATAATGGTTTTTCTCTCCGTCATAGATCCTACTATGAAGGTACTACCCCCATCAACACATCATTTCAAAAAATAAGGTCCTCCCATTTCCTTGTAAAACAAAATAATTTCCTCATATGTTAAGGATCATGGAAAGATGGGGTAATACATTTTTGACCCCATATCATTAAATGAAGACATATTTTATCAACCATAAAATTTCCAGAAGAAGTCCTCATCCTACGAGCTACCTCGGACCATTCAAATACCAATGTGAACCCTATTTCCATACCACTTTCTACAAAATAGTCAACAAGAATCCATGTTGGGCTGATTTGGTAGAAGAATCGTTAGTGGTATAATGAATGGATATGGACTCATAAGAAGAAAGTTGTCCAAGGATGAAATAATAGTTATGTTTTGGACGTCTTCCACTTCTAAGTTCATCATACAAATGGTGTTATTAGAACAAATTATACACAATATCCATCTCAATACTTAAATAGCTATCTATGAATAGAAATATAAAATCCTTCTCTAAAATGGGTGTGTATACTTTTCAAAATATAGGGAGATATTCCTCATCAAATAAAAATTGAATTCCTTCCATCAATATAGAAACCATAACCTGATATTTGGATGGAATATGTCTTATTAAACTATCTTAATGAACCAAGAAAGTTGTATAATCTAATTGTCAATTTCCCATCCACTGTGTTCACATCTAGTGATTGGGGAAACATAGAGATATGAATTTTACCCCATGCCCCATCTAATAGAACATAATAGAAAAAAAATCATAAATTTTTATTATTAAAAGGAATATATTAAGAGAAATAGCTTCACTAGATTGGTGACAAACCCAAGAAAAACTATCCCTGAGTAAGTATCAAAGGCATTAGGACATAGGAGAGAAAGCCATTGAAAATATCCAAAATCAGTAAATCATGAATATTGATGAGTATTATCACCTAAAAGAAGAAAATAATCAAGAACTCTCAGTGTCCCTAGAAACAAACAGTTCACATGCTTACCTAACATCATATATAGCTATCTCTTTAATAGTAATGTACAAAATTTTTAGTGCATCTATTGAAAAATTTGTATCCTCAATACGGGGTTAGCCCTAACCCATAGGGAAAGGGTAATTATTAACATAAAATTCCCACATAGTATCATCAAATCCAAGAATAGTAATTTCCTCAAGGGAACATGAGAAAAAATACATCCCATAGGGATGTGGGAACTTTTAACTCAACCACATCCTCAATGAAAATTAATGGTCTCCCATTTTGGGAGGACAACATGTTAAGTGGTCTCTCATTAAATCACTTTTCATGAATCATTTCCAAAATACGGTAAAAATATGAAAATGGTTCATAGAGGATCCATCCAAGTCACCCTCAACAAGATTCCAAAAAATAATCCCAAAAAGGAAGGGAGAGGTCCATCAAATGACCAAAGAAAAAATTCTACCAATTAGAATCTAGTATGTTGCGTATAATGTGTTTTGAATTAGTGAACATCATGGATATAAACCCGGTAAATCAAAAAATAATTATATAAATATAGATGATCATGGATAGGATAGTTCCTCCCAAATTCTAATTAACACTAAGAATGTAGGTTTGATTACCTAGAAGTAAAGAATCACTCTAAATATGGGTGCTACCTTACCCAACTATCCACCAACACCCTAGAGAATCTCTATCATAGAGTATAATTAAAGTTAGGTTCGGTATGTACCATCAAATCCTCTCGATGAGAAGAATCCCCTTACACTCAAATAGGATTCTATTGCAATAAAAATTAATGAAATTGGTGAGGCAAGCCAACATTGAGCTGCTCTGACATACCTGCTCTATCAAATGTGTCCCTCATGTAGAGAATCAATTTACAATTATAGTAGATGTAACAAATCCATAAGGATTATCCCTGAAAATTGATGTATGTTCAAGAAAACAACACAGTTTAGATATTAGGCCATCAGGTCACCTAGACCTGATCATGGATGGATATCACAATTTCCCTCTATTTAAGATATATATGGAGTTGGATCGAGGAAACCATACAAAGACAAAACCAGATTGATATTTGGCTCAAATAATTGCAGATACAAAAATTTAAATCATTCTACTTGTTTCACTTTTCTAACCTCTATTTTCAATGAACACTAATAAAGGTCTTAATGATAACAACGAATCATTGACATATCTATTTCAGGTCAGGGAGGAGTGGCGTGCACTGGTACAGTCCTAACTGTGACATTACCCTCATTGGGTGAGTGTCACGCCACCCCTTTCGAAACAACATGAGTCATATTGTTCTGATAATCAATGGAAGATGTTATCAATAAAAAATATGACCCATTATGTTTCATATTGTGATCCCATGATGGGACCTCCAGAATAGTAATAAGAAGTGAAACTGAAATTCATCATGAGAACCCTACAAGTGACAAACATCATATCATACAACATTTTTATAAACCAGTCTATCATTTGATGGGAAGAACTCTACCTGAAGTTCCTCAACCAGTATAGCACAATGTTGTAGAATAAAACACTCAGTGACATCCCAAACTGCAATCTGGAAGAGAAGGAGAGAGTCTCATACTTCATTTCATTATTGAAAGGGTTGGCCTATTCTATAAGATGTCCAATCCTCTAGTTGGATATGAAGTCTCTATTCATCGATAACGTCTACAATGAGCTTCCAACAACGCTAATCTTGGTGATATATAAATGTGGGTTCTATTATTTCTTGTCCACTTCCCATAGAATAGAAGATTATATACGGAAATCCATGTTCAACTCCCGTATAAACCCACCGGTACTGGAGAAAATTGTTAACAAATGTAGTGGAATAATCATTCACACATAAGCCATCCCCGTCACCAACTCAACCTCAAAATCATGCACTATATCATACATCACCCCTGGGAATCAACAGTGACCTTCGTCTCGACATGATAAGTAGAGGGGACTCAGGCCAAATCAATTCAAAAAATAAAGGGACCAATTTTATTCTTTCCAGAATAATCAAGCCCATAGTTATTTTATAATTGAAAGTTTCTATGATTTACACTATCTACTCGATAAAAAAAAGAGTCGATGTGGATGGTCTCAATGATTGGGTTGATTATTTCCCATTTCACCAGATAATTGGACATAAAATTCAAGAATGTTTCATCTTGAAAATCCTTCTACAAGAATTGATCAATTCTGGGAAATAAAAACTAAGACTGGCACCGGCACAGGTGGCACTAGATTCCACTGCATACCCTATTTAACGATATGAGTTCCAAGAAGTTCATAGTAGTGGATGGGAACATAATTTTGAAAGTTGTATGACTTGGAAGGAAATTAACCAAGCTCATGGAATACTCTTGGAAGAACTATAAAAATCAACCATTCCCCCAACCACTCCCACTACAATAAAACTAATGCTATCGAAGACACATGACCCCAACGAGCCGCCCTTTGAAAAGTAACATGGCTTAAATGACAGAGATAAAGCAAAAAATAATGATCCTAAATAAATTAAAATGCTGGATTTGACACTCTGATATTAGATTCCCACAAATATGATATAAAGGGAATCACCTCACCAAATGGAAGAACCAAAATGGGTCATCTAGGAAAATGCCTCATTTGACATGGACTTGATCTTACTTTACATTAATTTCATTAATTTAATGGATTCCTTATTAGATTATGAGTATGGTTATGAGCCCATTATCCCCACACATAATTGAGGAACTGGAGGAAGAGTCCATAGGATTATAGGATACAAGGGAACATATTGCCATGATAGAAATCAGTCCACTGGGTTCACCCCTTCAAAGACTGCCAATGTCAAAAAAATCATAGAAAATTCATTTAGAGGTTCCAACCGAAACATGATATTCTCCCACACCAACTAGAATCCACCCTTACACATTCACTCGTTATATAAATTAGGATATTAACATGTGTATTATCTCCATTGAAAAGAAGACACACATACCTGGCCTAAGCCACCATGGACGTGGGGATCCTCCAACTCTTATCATGAGAGATGATCCATCTAAATCAAATTCTTAATCAACTAAAGGGACTAAAAATGATAATCATCACCCTAGGAATAACATTATTTTAGAACAAAATTAGGAAATTAAAAAAAAAATTATCCTTGGTACCAGACAATCTATCGATCATGGGTGACATGATTTATATAGAAGATCCTAGGTTGGCATCAATAGAAGAATTGTAAATCCCCCTTGGAGTTTGAAGCCGATGAGGCTGCTGATGAGGTTTATCGAACATATACTTACTCCTACATATTCAACAACACTATCCCATTCACAAATCAAGATGAAGAAACCATTTTACTAGGGAAAATCAGACCATTGATTATGTAAGATATGTTAAATGATGTCAACACCCAAAAAGATAAAATTGATAATGGTTCGGTAGTTAATATCCTCTTAATAGGAATAGTTCAACAAATAGGAAGTGATTTAAATAACCTAATGCCTTCCTCCATAAAACTATGAGGCTATGAAAAAGTAATAAGATGCCCTTGAAAAAAATCATTCACAAGGTCCATTTTATGGAACTCATATATGACTCTGAATTCATAGTTGTTCGCCAAAACATAACCATAAAATGCACTCTATAAAGGAACTAGGTTCACCAACATGTGAGAATCATATCCTCATGCCATAAATGCATCAAATACAGTGTAAATTGAAAAAAATGGATATTTTATTCCTATAAGGACCCATTCTAATACTTAAATATGTATTATATCAACATAGGATTATATGATTAGAAGAAAAAAAAACACTTGGTTGAGGGTGTTGAATGGGTCACCACCCTGAACTGTTTTTAAATAATCCTATTTGACACCACCAGGAATCTTGGAGAAGAGTATGTTCGACCTGTCAAATAGATGCTGCATATGAGATTAACACAGAAATATATTTAGAAATCTTCATGATATCAGTAGTGACCACTAAGTCTAGTTGTGTTGAAAATTTTGATGACTCCACAAACAGTGGTGAATGATCGGATGTAAGTACATTTTTTTCATATATAGAGCTCCAATAAATACCTACCGGTAAAAGTGAGACTGAAGATAATATATCATCAATCAATGATGAAGAAGCCACTCCTATATACCTCACCTCTCCTATCAATAGTTTCAATGATATCCCCCCTTGTTTTAAGGATCATAGGAAGTCAGTCCATACTTAAAATACTATGATATAGAATCCTCTATGAACTCTAGATAACTCATACAAAGACATGTTTCTCCATCTAAACCTAAAAAAAAGATATAGAGGAGAAATGGGAAGAGGATAAAGAATAGCTTAGGGATATCCCTCCATAATTTAAGGATGTAATATCTACCATAATTGATTAACTCATAAGAATAAATATAGGTACATAGGAAGATCCAAGACCCACCTTGAATATTATAGACATGTCTTAAAAAGTTCAAGAAGAATATACCTTATTCAAATGGAAGAATTAAGATTTATTATCTTGGAAGTACAAATACATGACATTCCACAGTTATGAAGTGTTCACTCACCACCTGCGCTACACAGAGGACCAATGGGGCTATAAATAAGCATCTAAAAGGACACAACAAAAAAATACTTCCAAAATGTAAGATACAGTTGGAATGATAATTAGAGTAAACTTTATTTGGGAGTTCCAATATCCAATGTGTCTAGCCAACATATTCCTTGTGAAAAATAATAATGATTAAATGAGAGTCTTTATTTATTACCAAGTTCTCAACCGGCAAAACCTGAAGGGTGATTTGTTAGTCCCGATCCCCAAAATTCTAATCAAGGAAATAATATAAAACCTTTCTCCCATCATCATGTATGTCTATTTAGGATACAATCAAATCTTAATATCCTAAGAATATGAGGAACCTTCCACCATCAGGGACCCGAGGGAGTATTTTTCTATCAGGTAAGGCCCTTTGGTTTGAAAAATAATGGCTGTGAATATCACTGTATCATTTATCGCATCATCAAACCATTCAATAGAATGTTTTTAATGTTATTTTGATGAAGTGGTTGTTATATAAAAAATATTATTAAACGAACATGTTTATCATGAAACCATCTTAAAAAATGAAAATACATTGTATGAAAATGAGCCTCTTGAAATGTGTTTTTTACCTTACCTCATGGACATTTATCACGATCATTGTATGCCATTGTGGAATCAATGTTGACCCCAAGATGAAAAATTCAATCCTTTTAATGTCACCTCCTCACAACCTCACCGAGTGGAGAGGATTCTAAGGTCGCTTGTCATATAATCGACGCATCATAGACAACCGTGTAGCCAATTTTTTCGATTCATTAGGATGATGAAAAAGGGGATACATATTTGTGAAATGATGATTGTCAGGAAGAATTAGACACTATTAAGATATACCTCTTGATCCTAATAGTTTTAATTGCATCTATCAAAGGAATACAAATTATCTTGTATGTGATATCCATGGAGAGATCAATGGGTTCCATCCTTGCACAAAAAATGATAATGGTGGTGAAAAAATCTCTTAAAATCTAAGATGAAACATGATCAATGTTGAGAATCATTAATCAAATATCAAAAAATATGTCTAGTTCTAAAAATTATAGTCCAAAATCTAAGGATTTATCTACATCCCCATGAATACCATTTTGTCTCTCATAAAATACCACTAAAATATATCCTTATTCATCCAATGTTTATTGGGAGACTGACATGGTCAGAGGTAATCTTGTTGTAGTTTGAAATTAAATTTTTTCCATAGATAGAAAGAAATGTACATTAGTCAGTAGATTATCTAGTAGAGAACCCTTGAAAGGAAATTACATCATTGGATTCTGAACTAACTAAGAATGAGTTTTTCATTTTTCATGTGGACCCCCATATATGGGAGATGCATTCTGATGGTGCATCTAGAAAACTAACAAGGAAGATAATGGAAGAACATAGGCTCAACAAAGGGGGACTGACAGTTGTACTCATAAATCTGGAAAAAGAGGCCCTACCTTACTCATTCTTACTATCAGATGAGTTCATGACCAATGAAGTAGAATATAATGCTCTCATTGTATGGCTAGTTATGTTAAATAATGTACATGTAAAATGCATGATAATAAATGGAGATTTAGAATTGGTCATTAAGAAGGTCACCAGTGATTATTCTATCAAAAAATCAAAAATAATCCCCCTAACAAATAATATAAAAGGAATAATGAAGGAATTATCAAAACATCCTGCATTAACTCAAGTCCTAAGGCCCCAAATTTCATAGTTCAATGCCTTGAAAAATTCAGTGACAACATTTTCAGATCCTAAGAGGACTGAAACAGTTAAATTCGTTGAACACTATTGGATGGCCTCACCGTTTCTTTGTTGAAATGTAGAAGAGATCGATGAGATTAATACCTTCTTTAAACAATATGGTCCAACAATCAGTCGGATGAAAAAAAATCTGGACTACCTTAAACATAGATAACTCCCATCAGATAGAGCTAGGAGATATTAAATCATAAAAGAGAGAAATTGAATTGGTTCTCTATAACAGTACTAAACAAAAAAAATTACTCTATATAAAAAGCTTCTATGGGGTTCTTTCAAGGTGAATTGATGGATAATAGACCATTATGTTCATGAAAGATGTTTATTCTAGAACATATAGTGACAACTAGTTAAGAAAAAATAATTACCAAAAAATATGGATTATTAGGTACTACTAGCCTACTTTTACACATGACTACACTGAATCCACCAAAAAGTTGCATTCCTACCATGTTCATTCCATCTTTATTCACCAGCACCCAATGTTATTGCAGACAACCATGTACCCTTTCAAATATTCCATATGTGTAATGGATTCCATGGGACCATATCCTCTCACTACATCAAATATGTTTAAGTACAAACATTCTGAAATTAGATTCTTCTCTAATTAGATCAAATTGATACCCCAAAATGAATTCGGGGAAAGGAACATTGTCAGGTTCATGAAATCCAATGTAATCACTAGATTCAATGTCCCTCATATAATTATGATCGATGAAAACCCCAATTTCTATACTAATTAATTGGAAAATTTATATCATGAGTATGAAATCAAATCCAACAGTTTGTCCTACTATAATAAATTTGAAAACATTCATATAGAAAACATCAATTTGAGACTATCAAATATACATGATAACATGGTAGATAATGTCCAAAATTATTAGCATGAAAATATTTTACATGCCTTGTGGGATTACTGACCATGACCCCAACATCCACATAGATGTCCAAACACTCACTAGTTTATGGGATAGAGGAGGTCCTACCTATAGAAGCTAAATTTTCCTCACCCAGTGTTGAAATATGTGAGAAATTACACATGAATGATAAATCCTAGAAATGGGTAAATGTATTATAGTTATAGGATGAGAAAATATTTCATACCATGAATCTTATGGATGTACACCATAAATATATGACACATTTTTTTAACAACAAGGATCAAATTAGATCATTCCTCAAATGGGATATTGGGTTTGTATTCTAGATTCCAATGATACCCTATGAAAACCATCGATGCAGGAGCCAAAATGACAGGGACCCTATAACATATATAGAGTGTACTAAATTTGTATCTTACTCCTTGATATATTTGGACCAACTAATCACCATGACAGTAACCAATTCAAGGTCCTTGAATAAATATTTTCTATAACCAGAAGATCATCATCATGATAACATAACATTAAACTACATGATATACCATCCTGATCGCATTCTGTCAAATAGATAGAAATATCATCATAAGAACATGATGTTAAAATGTATGATATATCATACAGATCACATAATGCTAAACTACATGATGTATCATCTAATTCATATGATGTTATATTTCATGATATATCATACTGATCATACGAAGATAAACTAAATGTCAAAATTCTCCTGACAGCATGATGAGAAACTACATGAAATTAAACCTAACTATTTGAAATTAAACTATGTGTCTATGTTAATACATAATGAATTTAAACTATGTGAAATACTATTGGGAATGTGTGTTGTAGAACTGAGCCTCATAGGCCCTCACTCACATTTTGATTACAATGCCACCACATGAAACATATCCCCCAGGGAGTACCCACCCCATTGTCTTGAAATCTAGGAATATAAATTAATTGTTATCATCAGGATCACGTGACATTAAACTGAATGGGAATCATTGTTTCTATCAATTATTCACAACACATGAGCTAGATCTACATGAGAGAGATATAAGGAGTGAAAAATGACTCTATCCACCATGTGTCAGTCAGAACCACATAGGGAATATCTATTAAAAAACTATATATTTTTTGGTTCATATGCACCCAAAATATGTAGAAATATCTTGAATTTTATAATATTGGTCTATCCACCCCATAGGAGGAGTTAAAAATTCCTCTCTCTCTTCTTATAGGCTAGAGTAATTCAGGGAGTGTTGTTTACCCACAACTACATGTGTCTTTATTACCATCTTATGGTATACATATGGATTTAAATACCTCATTCCCTATCCCTAGTCACAAAATACTAGACGAATACCCCCTCTACATATGGGTTATACCATCATGGTGAATTCTCATACTTATGTACATGTGGATTAAATCCAATAATTACAGGATACATAATGATGTCACAAACACTCATGTTAAGGCCCATCCAAAAATTTCCATCCATTCATAAGATAATCTTCTTATCTGACTTTGGCCTCAAGAACTCTGTTTACATCATGATTATGTCTCAAATTATTCTACCAAATAATCCATCCAATAAATAAATTGCACAATATTCCTGATCATATTATGTTTAACTTTATGGTATGATTTCCTAGTAGAATCAAATTGAACAACATAATATATTATTTATATAGGGAACTAAACTACACAATACCATAATGTTATCAACTGAGATAAAATTGACACTAAAATTGTTCTTATATTATTTTGTAATCCAAAACAACGTATGGATTGATTCTTATCCCCACATGAAAGGTAACTATTACTATTTTTTCATCCCTATCCACCTACTAAAAGAGTTAAAAAAATGCCACTCATTTTGAATGATTCAGACCTACAAAAAATGAAATCATCAATAACTACATACAAAATGATAATCATTTTAAGAGATATGTTGTGACACTCATGCCTCATGTTCTCAGACCAGATACAAAAAAAATTACTCTCCACAATGTATAAACTAAATCATGTAAGGGGACCCTAAATAAGGTCATATATTCAGATCAATTCAAAGGATAGATCCCTTTACCTATGCATGAGTCAGATCATTCTTGGGATGTTCTTCGAGAACTACGTTTGTCTTGATTACTATCATCATGTGATACATAGTTATTCTTTGATCTCTAATATAGGGTCCATCAAAAAAATTTGGTAAATAATTCCTTCCCCCTATGTTTGGGTAACATCGTCACATACAGTTTTCGGAGAATAATGTGTTCCTTGATTCCTAACAATGAAAGATATTTAGTGAGACACAAATAATTGGTTCTGGGTCCAGTTGATGCAAATTCAAAGTCCCTATATCATTATTTTATGTCACCTCTGTGTGGAAGAATAATCCTTGGCCACCCCTTCATTATCACACTATGAATAACTCATGTGTTATTTGGGTTTTTTACGGATTCCCCACATCACCAAGGCATGTCATTCCAAATCAGCGTTCCATGGTCCATGTTGAAAGGACCTGAAAAGAACATCAATTATCCTCACCAAAAGTTGAAAAAATGAACGAATTCCTCACATCCATATTTATGAGCATCAGTTTACCAATCGTCCTTACCACATGAAGTTAAACTACAATAGTTTTTTAGAATTGCATATGTCGATATTCTTGCCATAATATGATTTTTGTGATGTGAAGATGTTTTAATATTGGTTCCAACTACAATATTTCCTCTACACATTGGGGAAAATAAATACTTAGTACATGAAAATAAACTAAGGTGTCCCTTAATAACAATAAATTAAATGATTCTACATTTATTGATATATATATAGATGTCTAGGCCTTGTGTCCTAGTCTAATAATTTGATAAAAAATATGAAAAATGTCCCAATATACTCTATGAAAATTAAAATCTATGCATTAGATCTCAATTTTGGGTCTCTCAATCAAGGATCTACAAAGAGAATATAACTATCCCCCCATAGGTATGAGTTAGATCAATTAATAGAATTTCACAATACATGTCAAATCATTTTCTTATGGTTTCTTTTTTTCCTAGACATACTATTTAAATTCATCAAACTCTATGTCGAAGGAAATTTTAAATCTTCACAATGTTCTTACAACCATTTGAAATTCAGGGTTAGTGTCCTAGGGAAACCATTGATTGAGTAAGCATAATATTACCTTGTTTTCTATGCATATGTTTTAAAAAAATGTTATGTCAACCAAAGGTAAATTCCACCCAAATAGATGCCTCCTCCAAATTTGTAATCCCTAATGTCCTTAATGTTCTATATGATTTACCATTTTCTAGAATCCATGGGATCATGGTTTACACATTCTTCCATCATCACATATGGGGCATGTCAGAACATCTCATCATGGTTAGCCTCCAGTTGCTCTGGGTTCCAATAAAAAATGGTTCTAGACTTATGACCTCAAAACTACCTGAATCCATTTTGTCCTCACTACATGATTTAAACTGCAGGAGTGATTCCATAGTCACATGAAAATAAACTAAATGATAGTAAGAACTACATGTGACTTGATTCATATTCAAAAATGATATGTAGTGACACCTGAATGATCAATATTTTTCCCATCCATAACATTAATTACAAATTACCCTCCCATGGGAATGAGACAGAACTATATAGGGAAATAATAAATAACTATGTCTGGTATGTTTTATTATTATCACATGATATGTAATGACACCCAGACCAAATATCATGGGTCAAAAAATTAAGTAAAAATGTCCCCTTTTTTCATGTTTATGAGTCAGACCTACATTTTAATTTTCTAACCCCCCAGATTACATTACATGAGGAATTTTTCATAGTATTGTCCAACATGATCCTATCCCCATTCATAGACTCACATTAAAAAAACCCACCCCTTCCATGTTATGGGCTAGTACATCATGGAAAACCTTCCCAGATCTACGTATGGTTTGATTATCATTCTGAAGAGATACATAGAGAGGTATATGCCTAATGTATCAAACCTATCCATAGAAGAAAATATTATTTCCTATGATAGGGTCATACCAGCATAATGGAAACATGTATAACTATTCCTACGAAATTTCAACAAAGAATAACCCTCTCATGTTGAGAAACCCTCCCTTCACAAGCCATACCCAATGTCAAAAATGGGCTGAATCCCCATAAACATCCCCATACATAAGAAATAGAGGCCCATTGTCTGTGGTACACCTTTCCTTGATGACGAACAATATTCCCAAGTCTTCACTCCACATGTTTCCCAAATAGGCATGTCAACCAAAAGAGTATTCATATCAAGGATAAAATTTTCCTAAATTAATTTTCCCCAAAATAAATTTATGCTACACATCACTACATTGATTTATAAACCCCCAAATTACAGTTTAAATCTCCCCTTAAATCATAATGATTATAAAACATTCCAGGTATGATTTCCCTAAAAATGAAAAATCATTATCCCATAGACAAACAATATTAAATTTAATTATTAAGCCCAGAATATCCGGGATGTAAGAAATTAAACTACACCAAACATTTATTAGTTTATCACTACTTAATTGCAACATGGTCTAACCCTCATTTACGAAAGAAAAATAACTGTTGGAGTGGTTTCTCATTCATGAAAAAAATCCGGTATAGTTTTCCCAAGAGTTTGTAGACATTATTTTAGATGATAATCCACCTATTATGGTTATGAAAAATATGAATTTGCATATAAATTCATATACATCAAAAATTTATGGTTATTTTCCATAATAAAACATTATTTACCTATATATAAAATTTCCCAAATATATCAACATGAGTCTCCCACATTAAAGATCTTTTATCCAAAGGAATGTTTTTTTCATTAGTACTGGCTTTTATTACATCTATAGTTTCTTTAAAAATCATGTTAGAAACCATTATTATAGTTAATCCACAGACACCTTCCATATATCATATATTTTATTTGAATATCAAAAAACCAATTTCAATAAAATCCCTCATTCATGAATGAACAAATAGGGGCATTCTTAGGAAACAAGAACTTTTGGGGCTCTTACCCCAAAAGTTCTAGTCAAATATGATCAAACTAAAACCTCACTAAAAATAATCTTGTTTTGAAATCTATAATCTAATAATGAAAAGGGGAAAAAGTTTTGATTGGTTGAAATCCCAAAATAGAAACCCTAGAAAAAGGTCAACCTTTAGATTGGTAAGCCCGTACTACTCATGGTTCAAGAAAAATTAAACCATCAAAAGAGGGGAACATAATATGTTAGGATGACAAATTATTAATAAAAATACATTTTATGCACACAAATCTCAAATGACATTGAATTAAGGAAAAAGGATAAGGAAATTGATTAAAAGGAAAAAATTGATCTTGTTTTTCTTGGAAAGATAAGAAATAATCAAAACTACACATTCTAAGTCCATCAACTAAGAAAAAAATTAGATCCATATAGGGTCATTTCAATTTTGTAATCCCATATGGTAATCGAGATTGATATTTGATGACAAAAGATGTCAAGGAATCTGAAGAAATGTTCTTCAATGCAAATTGGAAATTGTGATATATAGAAATTGATGAAAAATATATTGGATTGGAATTGAAGAAGGAACATGTTTTCATTTAAAAATAAATAATTGGGGAACCACTACATACTAGTGTATCTCCCCAATGATAAAAAATAGGATATATAATAACCAAAATGGATACAATGAAGTCTAACATGATCTATTAACAAATTTGACTACTTAAAGAGGAAATCCATAATGATTTTTGGCTCAAGTGGTCCTTTCATAAGCCTCTATATCAAATGTGTGATTTTTTCCTATGTATGGACTATAGGTATTGACCTTTCTTCTTGATGGAATATAAATTTATCATTTCTGATGAAAAATATTCCTTTACCCGTGCCAGATGGGCCTCTTATTCCCATTACTCATTAGCTTGTACAACAAATTGATAATAAGGTCATCATTATTCATAAATGAAGTGGTGTAGATCAATGATAATATCCTATATGGCTACCATTTGATGATGGAATGTGTTAAACTAAGTAAGGATTTATTTATAGGAGTCTATGTCATCTCTAGATTTGAAATTCTTGTGGATAAGAATGTGAAGGTGTTAAAAATCAATGTCATCTAAGCCCAAGACAATAAAAATTTGATGAATGGTGTCATAATTTTTTGAGAACATAAATAATGGGGTCCTTGAAATTATGGTGATGATTTGGTTCTTGGCCCATTTCTGCATAGCCTGATGTTCGGTGGCAGCGTTGGGGCCTCGATATTTCACATCCACCTACACATGCATATAATTTAGGATTCTGATTAAAATAGATAGGCTCACCCAAATTGTCCATACCTATGAAGTAAAATCCTATATATCTATGGATGATTTAATCTCAAATCCTCAATAGTTAGGGTTGGAATCAATATCAAGAATTCTTTATGTTTTCCTACTTGGGATAGACTCAATTGGATTATCAACAGAATCATTCATGATTATGGGGTCTCAATCACTCCCCACAAGAATATGAATTGTAGATAAATATCCATTTTAATTCCTCTAATGATGATAATAATTTATTACTATAGAAAAAGTTGTTAAATATGGAAAAAATAGGTGAATGAACATGATTTTCTAATAGTTTTTAAACACATCAGTCTGACCTCGATGACACTCTGCCAGGGTAGTGCACCACCAAAATCTGATCATACACTCATGATATGTTTGTATAATCTCCCATGGGTGGGAGAACAATTTTTATTTTGGAATACTCATTCATCATCATCATCGATAATTTTTAAAGAATGACCAAGTATGATTTTCTTTTAATCTAGGTAGTTTCTAAAGATGCAACTGTATTGAAGCATACAAATTACCTAAAAAACTACATGGATTATAAGGATCATAAATTTTTACCATATTCTCCCATGTGGCTGAGATATCATCTCAAAATTCCATGATACATGAGCATTCATATGAATAACACCATCTACCATCCACCACTTCACTAGGGGGTAAGAAGGTAAGGCATTGAAGTGAATTGATAAAAATCACCCAATATAGAAACAATGGTGTTGATGAAAAAGGATTAGAGGTAAATAGTGGAATTGTTGAGAATAGAAAGATGGAAGATAGACCAAGGTAATATTATAGTATTTCGGTACTTGTATCATTGATTGTTCTTGGTCACCTATCCATACAATAAATAAAATTGACCACTGAAGAGATGCAGTTTTCTTCCTTATTTTATTTGAACTAGTAATTCATAAATATGAGTAAGAGTTGTAATGGCCATGTTTATTGGAATTCATTTTTCCAATGAGACCACAAATATTATGGTAGAGATTTACACACCGGTATAGGAATCATTGGAAGTGAAAATCCATCAGCACATGAACATGGAAAAGGAACCCTCAAGGTTAAATTTAGGTGATAAGTTTAGATACACTCTATAACCCCATGTGGTGTATTGACCCTTCTCGAGGGTAGTCCACGATGAACCCCAAAAAATTAACATATTTAGGGTTGGGTCAGTTTTTCTATAGTGAACTTCCATCCTCGTTCCACTAAGAGTCATGAAATTTGTTATCAAATAATTGAATGGAATGAGTGAGCGGGTGTTGAAGGATTCACCACGTAAATTCTCTATTATTATAAATTGGTGTCTTGACAAGAGGGATACATGATCAATTATTTCCCATGATTTTTATATATGTAGGAATTCATAATAAATTTTACAAATAATGGGGATTCTCCCAATATTGTAAATATCCTATAAACTAATCCATACCTCACTGTGAAATAGGTACATGTTTGTGGTGCTCAAACCATATTAAATGAGCTATTTATGTAATATCTTGATTTGTGGGTAGACTAAAAATTATTGGACACAAACTTCTTAGTATAAGTTGGTTCCCTATAACTATTTAGGCAGTTCCCTAAAATTATACTACACCTTGAATTCCTAATCATATTCCAATGAAAAACTCCATCATAACCACATGTACCCTATGGAGCACCAAGCACCGATGAGGATTCTTAATGAGAGGTTTAAAATATATAGAAAATATTGAATTTACTATTTAAATGATATATCACAACTGTTTCGAAGGATTTTTTCCCACATAGAACCCTTCAGAACAAAGATGCTCAATAGAATTGGAATGGAAATGATTTTCCCTGTTGAATATATGTCAACTTCATCATGCTCTGAGGATGTCATGGAAAAATAAGAGAAGAGATTTATGTTAATCAATTGAAGAGGATAATTTAACTGAATAACAATATTATAATGTGGTAATTAGTTCTATAGTAGATAATCCATTAGTTACGGTGAAAGGAGGTTCTTCAGGACACCCTCTTGAGGGGTGATGTAAGATCAAATATCGTCTTAAACATTCACAGTCAAGGAAATTATTAACCGACCATCGTCGTAGATGTTAATTCTAGTGTAATTGTTTTACCTACCACATATCATTAATTTTTTTTGAGTTTCATTATAGGGGATGAAAATGAATTCCTCAAAAAATAGGAAACGTTATGAGGCATAACCAACATAATCCTGCAAACCATCAGGTCATGGAGTGATATACCATGAATTGATAACTCATGAAGGTGATATCCCCTGAAGAACTTGACAGTTGGGTGACAGTCTATAGAACAACCAATATGAAATATATCACTTTCTATGTTAAATATTTTAAATTAATATTATCATGTAGGGATTTATGTTTGCGGTTGAAGTGTATTAGTTCACGAGAAGAGATTTCCACAAAAGAGCATGTTTATGGACGTATTATGTGGTCAAGATAATCTACATAGTTCTATGTTAACTAAATAATTCCTTAATTGAAAATGATATAGCCTAATATTTGTTGGTGTGGTTTTCTCTTGCGGGTCCACCTATGTATCGTAAACCGGTTTAAAATATAACTACTTTCTATAATGGAATAACCACATCTTTGTGCCGATTATAACTCATTATGATGATGAGCACTTGATGGGTCCTGAATATAATATATTTATGAAGTTAATTATATCAATATCAGAAAAGTGGTATAAATTTATCACAGAATAATGTAGAAGAAACTATTCAATGGGATGAAACCATGAATCACAAGTTTCTTCATGGGCCACCACTCCTCAAGGCGTTTCACACTTCACAATATAACCACTACTGAAATATTTTGTGAAATGGGATGAAACCACTAGTTCCTGAAAAAAGAAAGTCATTTCTGAGGACATACATGGATTTCATCCATCACGAATGTCTATCCCCTTGAAATAAAATGTTCGTAGGATGAGGTGGTACATCTAGCACCATCAAATGAAACAATGTTGTTTGCAGGGATGAATGGTGATTTTCTTCTTTGTGAATGGTTTCTCAGGGAATATTAATGTGTTTGTGGGTGGGGCCAACCTCTTGGGCTCCAACAAAAGAAGGCTTGAGACCCATCATGGATTACCATCCTTGCCAGTTACAATTCCCTCCAATCATCTATAAAATGAACCCAGGGGGGGATGAAAAAATAATAGATAGATGAGAATGATGATAGATAAAATTATATGAGAAATTAGGCTACATAGAAACTTGTTTTCCCCATAAATTCATTGAAGGTAAAAATCCTTTACATAGCATAAAAAAGGAAATAATAAATCACTCATCCATCCATAATATCAAATCCACTTTATGGACCATCCCATAGACCATAACGGATGCCCCCATTATGGATAAGCACCATACATAACATCATTCGATGTGGGTGGAACCCTACCTCACATAGAGAAATGCTATGTTGGAGGATCTCAGTCCCATGGAAAAAATTTCTACCCATGTGGAACCAAGCCCCTCCTAGAAACATGCTATGTATTAAGAATTGTGGTCTGTTTACAACAATGCTACCTAGAAGGTCCCCTCACCTACGTAGCCACATGGTACATAGAGGGAACCACATAATACATAAGAACCCACTTCAAAAATTGGTGCATCCTAGGTCATTCCTCTCTCGAGATATAATAAATCCCCTCCATCTGGTCATTGGTCCCAATTTTGGCCCCTCCACAAACCAATAAGAAGTATTAGGACAACTCCCCTTCCAAAGCATCCTGACACATATGATAATATCATTGGGAATGTCAATGTGTCGTCTTATGTTTACATACTCGTGGAAAGTGGAGTCATGTGGGTAATTTCAGTTATAAGTCAGAACCATAGAATATCTTATGGTTTAAATTCCATTGATAACATTTCTTCCATCCTTTGGGTGTTCAAATGAACCTCCCTGTTTTGGGTGGGGATCAAGGGGATCATGCTTGAATTTTCATTTCACATGGAATGAGATTATCCCATCCCCAGAACAAATTTTAGCGAAATCATCTTCGGGTAATCCCCATGAATTCTTCTAGGAGGTTACAATTTCTCTTCTCTTTATCTTCACCTGGGACATAGTCAGATACTTCACTATATGTGACTATCTTGGATATAATAATAAAGGAATAAACATTCACAATCAATACCCCCTCCTTCTCCCTTTGGACTCTAGTACTATCCATTGGTGGATATAGCGGGCTGTGTGATCATTATTTACATTAATTACTCTTATTTTCACCCCAATAATGAATTATGTGGCCTTATAGGTTAGCTTCATCATGGCATCCACACAATCACAATCATCAAATGGGAATCCCATATTGTATATTACCTAATCTTATGCCCTCAAGTATGGTTCATATATCGTATAATACCCAATAAAATAATCTCAAATGGGACGTCAACAAATATGTAAGCCCAAATTGAAACAAAAAAATTTTATTTTTCTACTTTTAAGACCCAAAATCATTGAAATATGTCTTCTTTGATTCCCATCTAATTGGTAATCGTAGGAAGAATCTATGAGGTCCAAACCCAGCACTCAAATCCACTGAAATGTTCTCCAGGACACATCCCCGACAGGCTCATATCAACCTAGGGTAATATATCTATAATGGTTCACTCAATCCTCCTAAATATAAGTCCTACACTACCATTTAATAGATACCTTCTTCCAAGGTTTCCTTACATCATGATGTTAAACTGCTTGGTTGGGTCCTCATCCCACGACCATTAAAGATTATGTGCCCTTTTAAGTGGCAACAAACTATGTGGGTTCTGATTCCTATCATGGGGATCCATATGAATCCCATATTATATGTTTGATATCAAAATAAAAACACCTTATGTCTTCCTATATAACATCAAAATCTTGAGAACTTACAAAAGTTTCTTAAAATCAGTGTTGACCTAATAATCTACCAAAGAATCATTAATCTGTCCATATAGCAGAATGATTGATGAAGATCCTTTGATACATTAGAATTATTCATGAATAATTATTAGTCATAATGGATCATTAATATATGTTAAACAAAATATTAATAACTAGTTCTGAATAAAGAATTATTAAATATATCTTAAATCTACAATAGATTCCAAAAATAGGTAATAATTCCCCATAAAAGGGTGTGATGAGCTTGACCACCCATCTATTCTTCTAAAGTGATTTATTATGTTTCATCAGCCTTGTTACCAAATGAATTTATTCCGGGAAGAATAAGTTCCACGAATAATGGATTTTAGAGCAATTTTAAATTTTCATCTCAATAATTAAAACCCATTATAGTTCATTTGAAGACCTTGTATCCAATTTTAGTGATTGAACACCATTTAACCCCTTGGAATCAATCGTTGAGGACAAAAAGGGTTATTATAAGGAAATTATGTGACATTAATATAATGGTTATCATTATGGTGATTACATAACCATGATCAATATAAATGAAATGGAACAAAAAAACTAGACATACATAAAAAACAAATCAATTTTCACCTGAAACACTGATTTTAAAAATAAATCATTTATAAACAAGTGATATAAAGTTATAATAAAATCATATGTGGTATTATATATATGATTATGCTTCTTTAATATATATTTAATTATTATATATTTATTATATTGGTGGTCCTAACATGTATGAACGAAAGAAGACTTGAGTTAAGGGATTATTTTCTCACTTTTACATTTATCAGTCAAATTCTGTACTCACTAGTTAATTATTTTTTTGTGGTTTACTTACAAAAAATATAATATTTTATATAAAAATTCCCTTTATCATCATGGTATTTAATTTATAATTGGAATTTATTTATTTCATAGGGATTATAATTCAAAATATTCTATTAGAGACAATTTGTTTTTACAATATCATCGTTATTAAAGATTTTTTAGGATTCATTCTCCCCTTGTGGAATTGATTGATATTATGATCATAAAAGGAAATAATTTTTTTTTCATTGGATTATCATTTATTTTATACAAGTAATAGTAAAATTTTATAACTTTATCAATTAAAATTATTGAGAAAATATTTCTATGAAAATCCAACATTATTTCTCCCCTCAGTCGAAAATCAGTTTTCATGAAAATATAGGTTTTCTATAAATATTTTAAAAAACAATTTTAAATTATATAAATTTTTATTAATGTAATTTTTAAACATGTTTATCATTTTAGAAAATTGGTTCAATAAAATATTGTACTAATTTTTTGATGAAATTACTTTTGAAACGTTTTAAAACCATATGAAAGGAATGTTTTCACTCATAATGATTGTAAGGAATTACCCGAAAGCATTTTTTCGAATATTTATTATAGTTTTACATGTTTAATTTCATATAAAATATTTTCCTAATATTCTAGAAATTTTTATATTTTAAAAATAAATTTCAAATCAAATGTTTTATCCTCATTTATGTTTTAATGGATTTTTTGTGGTATATATGTTCATAAATGGAAATAACCCACATTTTATCTTATAATCCATTGGTAATTTATTTTAATGATACCATATTTAATAATTATCTAGTTGGATTAGTATTAGTATTTCTTGGATTTAATATTTTTATACCACATTACATAAAGAACTAAATGATTAATGACTAAGTATATTGACTGAGGAAATTATTAATTATTCATATGACTGTTTATAAAAAATATTTTTTTATTAATGTTATATTCATTATTGTGATAAATAATAAAGTTATTTTATGTGATTTATATGTCTTTTTATAGTCCTTAATTAATATTTAGCTCTCATGAAGTATATAATAATTGGATTTGGAAGAGGTTTTGCCAATTTATATAAGATTTCTTAGAAGAATTCCTTGATGTTATGGTTATGATGTCAAAAAATTTGAATTCCCACACTGTAGGATTGATTTTTTATGTCCATGGGATTATTTTATTAGTTTCAATATCAATTTTTACATTTCAATATCATGATATTATATATATGAAATTATTTTATCATAATTTTTCCAACTATTTTATTCTCAAGTAATCTACAAAAATAAATTTGTTTTATTTATTTACCTTTTCCTATTGACTATGAATTATTTATTCATGAAAAATTTCATCATACACATACCCTTACTATAAGGACTCACCCTTAAACATTACATAATCTTGTGTTAAGTTACGAATTCACGTGGAGGATCTTTTTATGATTAGATATTTAGAGAATTAGTCAATAACTATTAAATTACAAATCAAATATTACAAAGTAGACCGTTCTAATCAGTATCCATTTTTTTGTAAAATAAAAACTCATAAAAATAAGAGTCATGTAAAGTTCCATGATTTAGAAAGCATGAATTTTCCTTGATCCAATCCATGAGCCTATTTATCTTTATGTCTAGCAAAAAACATTTGAAAAACTTGGGATGAGCATAAAAAGATTAGTAAAGGTTATACAAATAAGAAAGAAAACATTAGTTTATAAATACAGACATGAAAATTAAATAATAATTTTCAATCATTAACATACCAAAAATGATCATCAGAAATATGAATTACACATGGAAATCATAAATCCTAAAGGTAAAATATGGCATCCATAACATACTTATGTTATACCTTTCACAGAAACAGAGGGATGTACATTTGTAAAACCCATCACAGCGTATTCCCTAAATCTCTTAGGATAAAAATTAAAGATTAACTTCATCACATTACCCAATGTATTGGAGATCTATCTCAGGCTCACCTACCCTAGGTTTATCACGGAACAACCCATATACGTAAATAATTCTCTAGAATAATAACATATTCATAAAAACTAAAACAAAAATAAAGGAAAGATAACATTTACACATTTCAATACTAATATATTAATTAAATATATTGACATAATAAATCAATTTTAAAACCCACTTTCAATACCAAAATATGTAAATAAAGTATATTGTATTTATTTTCCTTTTAAAAGTTCTATGGCGTGTAGGGGAAGCCAAATATTAAATAGTGATCATGGTGGCAGAAAGGTTGTTGTCTTCCCGTATGTTAAAAACATTCATTTTTTGTCATTCAATAAATCTCTATGTAGAAAAAGATTAACTTTTAATGAAATGAAATGTCTATGGGGTTTATACACCGTATAAAATAAAGTCATGTAGAAATCAAAATATGCCTTAATTAAAGGAGATTGAGAAGAAGTCCCTTACCTCCTATCTGACATGACTCGTTCATTCTTTAATATATTGAATAATAATCTAATGTTAATTTATAATTTTTTCAGATACTTTTTAAATATTATTATTCCTTTAATATTACTTATTACCACCATAAAAACATTACATAATCATTTAAGTTAATAATGGTCGTTTTGTCGATATTTGGTACTTGAGTCCAAAATGAACATCTTATTATTATATGTTGTTCATGCGGTCAAAAAGAAAATTATCTCCAGAATTATCTTCATGATTTATATATCATATATATCATATATATCCAATATATATTTATTTATAACAGTACATAACATTTGGAGATAATAAATGAAATGCACCGTTCACGGAGACAGTAAGTCGTACGTACTCATGAACGCTGCATTCATTTCTATTTTATTTTTAAGGAAATGAAAACATCATGATATATAGGTATATTATAATTCAAGATTAATATCATATATAATTTCATTAACTAAATTCTTTTATACGTTATACAAATGTCATGAACGAGTCATATTATATTGAGGGGCGGTAGTCCGCACTTTCACAAATGAAATTATGTTATTTACCCAATATGTAAACCACAATGTTATTAAATAAATGAAAAATAAAAAAGTGTAGAGATAGAATAAATAAAATATATAAGACATATAAATACAAAGCCATCATAATGGCCACCCTGAGAGGTAAAAGTATATAAATGAACAACAATCGTTTCGCGAGGTAGTAGTTCACCGTCCGCAGAAACAATATGTTCGAATCCATTAAATAGAGGTGTGTTAAAGTGTAAATCGAATACTTCTCATAAATACAACCTAATATATTGGGGATAAGGGTGTTTTTATGTAAACCAATAATAAGAATAGCATTGGAAGCGAGGATGTTAAATAAAATAAGATAACTTGAGAGAAGACATTACCTTTAAATTAGGTAACTCTCTTTGGATTGCCCCAAAAAGAATATTTGGAAGTTCATTTTTCCTATTTTAAGGATTCTAGGTGAATTATAGGGATGTTGGGAGCCTGTTTGGGAAGATTTGGGATGCGACAAGGGGAATTAAGAGGTGTGAGTAAGGGTTATAGGTGATGGCTTAATATAAAGGGGAGGAGGGGCTTTTTAAGAAATTATGAAAGTATTATTTTATTATAATATTATTTTAGGTTTCAATAGTTCCAAAAAATATTTAATTCGAAGATAAGGTGCATATAATTCTAAATAAAGTCATCCAATAATAATTGTATAGGTTGTTGATATTTTTTAATCTGTATCTTTATTATTTAACCCTTTTTTAAATTATTTAATGTTAACCATGTCCTCTTATATATTCATAATATAAGGTAAATATATTTACTATAAAATACCAAGCTACCAAAAATGGATAATTTTAGACATTTGTATCATTATGTGTGTTATCTTGACGAATATTAGTTTATTAGGACTATTTTATTGTTTAATACAATATTAATTTTTTTAAAAACTTATTTATGTCAATTTAAAAACTATTCATATCAATAATATCACAAAAATAAAAATAAACTTGATTCATTCAAAAAACATCCATTAATTATAATATAACACGTAATAATTATCTATAATTTGTTTTTGTGGCATAAAAAGTTTCAAAATAAATTTATATTAATATTTAATATCTCATTTATTTAAAACATTATTTAATGAGGTAATCATTACATCATCATTGCGTCATAAATATATTTATTTATATGATGCCTACAAATTATAAATTAAATATCATATGTAGGAATTATTTTTAGCTTTCAATGAAATATTTATAGTAAAATATATCACTTATATAACCCCATATAAAATTGTTTTACAAAAAGATATATGTTTATGTAACTTTTGTCTTTACTTTATATTAATTAATATAATGTGTCATTATCACTCCCATGTGGCTCCATGGGGTCCCAAAATCGACCTAAGAATGCCCTTGGTTGGGAATATCTCATTAAATAGGTTTAGGACAAGTGTCTGGGTAATTTAGTATTATTATAATATTATTTTTAAACTTATTTACTTGATTTACCCTTTAACCATGGTAAATTATATATTTACCAAAGTAAATATTCATAATGTCTAAAAATTTAAAGTCACTAATTTAAAAAAATTTAACTGATTAATTCCAAAAATGGAATCCATTTCTCCAAATTTAAAACACATAAGTGAAAAAAATTAATTTAAAATAAATTACAGTTATCAAAATAAAATAGTGTGTCATTAATAAATAATAACTATCAAAAGATTGACATTTTTTTAGGTCCAATTTCAATGTGAAATTACATCGAATGACCAGAATTAGGTTAAATTGTAAAAATATACTCTAATTTCCCATTAAAATCATTTAAAGGAGAACCTAACAATATAAATCAATTAAATTAAAAGTCATTTTTGAATTAAAATTTTGTAGTTTTCACTATTCTTTAAAAAAGTGAATTTTATCAGAAAAATAACAAAATTTTACCCAATGTAAATTTTTGTGTCTGTATTCCAAAGAAGAATTTTATTTTTCAAATAAAACATACAAAAGTTAACAAAACATGATTTAAAAAGGGTTCTCCATCAAAAAAGGTAATCATCCTTTTACTGAGTAATTGAGTATTTATGCTTAAAATTGGATTCATTCATATTTTATGCCTCTAATGTTTTTTGGATAAATGTAAAAACATTTAACAAACATTTATAATCATATTGAAGTTATTTATATTCATTCTTTCAAATACAATGACGTGGAATTAATGACCATTTAAAATAATATTATATTATTATTATTTAGTATGACTAAGCCTTATGTGCAAAATGAGATTTTAGAAGAAACCCATTATTGCGTGTCACGTACGCCATCAAACATAGAATCCCCATTAAGGTAAAATTAATAATTAATTAAAAAATATTATTAAATATGAAAATATAATATTCCTTATTTTCCTGGGATGTTACCTCCTTCCCCTTCTAAAAATTGCATCCTTGCAATTTTAAAATTTGGTTTTGAAACCACATTAAAAGTCTCATATTGAAAAAGAATTAATAAAACTATCACATTAAAAGAAATAAAGAGAAGTAAAAAGGTCACCCAATATAATCCGTAATATGATTCCATGAAAACATGGATATAGAGGAGAAACAAAGTGTCATGTTATGATGAAGAATGATTGAAAACATGATCAGGAGGAAGTTAACCACCAAAAGACCAAAAACATGTGATAGTTTAAATGGTGTTTGTATTCACAATAAGAATAGTAAACGGACAACGTTTTTGTTTTATGTTTCATTTAGTAAATATAGATAATTTATTTATAATATTGACTATGTACATAATGAAATATACCTACTTTTCATGTAGACTTTCATCTTTTAAGAAGATTCAACAAAAAACTCATCTTTTCCCAAAACAATGAGTATTTAATATGACTTGGTCACACCAAAAGTAGTAGAATCATCTTTAGAGAATCAGATAATCAAAAAAAGATGAACTATAAATTTCACTTGTATTTAGGCATTAACCAAAACTAAAATGCTTAGTAAAAGATCATATAATCACCAAAGAAGAAATTGCTTTATAAAAAGAAATACTACTCTTAATCCCCCAAATTAGACAAACAATTTCCAATGTTTAGCAAAGGCCATTCAATAAACAGTTGTCCTTAAAATTATTCAGTGAATCCCAAACTAAGATTGAATCCCAAAACACATAAGGATTTAATCACTTTGTCTTCCAATGTAAATCTTAACATTTATATCCATATAACATTGACTACGCTTAAAATATCATACGGAACAGTAATTAACCTAATCACAAATTATCTATAAAAGGTTAATCATTTCCATAAATATCCAAAATTTCTATATGTCCACAATAAATACATATATTATTCCAACATAAAATTTCAACCATTACTCCACAAATGGGATCCCATAGTATTCTATTTTCCTTAAGAATATAGTGTTCCCAAAAGAGAGAATGCCTTCCAAAATAACCTTTATCACATAATCCCCAAATAATATTCCTATAGTATGGATATCCATTTGGTAAAAATTAAGTTCCCAAAATAAAAATTTTATTGATCAATAATATCATCTAACTAAAAAGATTATGTCATACTAACCGGGGACTTCACATAGTCCAGTGGGAGGTGATAAATCCCTATTGAACATTTCTTGTGGGTTTGATTCTCGAATCTTTGTTTGATGCGATGGGTTATCACATGATCTGTGTGTTGGATTTTTTATAAAAATATATAATTTTATAACATTCACAAAAATGAGATAAATTCCATAAAAATAACCATAACTTATTTTAACCCCAATGATTTTCTAAAACCGTTCATTTTCATCCCAATATATTATGACGTCAACATCTTATATATTGACAATTTTTTCACCTCTATATAATAATATAAAATTATTCCCAATAGAAATAACATCATACATTGATATTGGTGTCCATATGGCCTCATCATCATCTTGTTCAGGTAGGTAGAAGGTCCATTCATTGAAATAAAGATTTAGAGATCCTTCAAAATCATTTTCTTCCTTTATCAAAATACACCTTTTACAACATAGGTCATATTGGTTTTCGCAGAAAAACAGTTTCGGAAAATTATCATGTGTGACATATTATTTCAAAACATTCGATAGAATATAATTTTAATCCAATAGTTGGATAGAGTTTGCATTGAAACATTCAATCAATAGTCCTCTCAAAATAACATTAGTATGTCTTGAGATACTATATTATAAAAGAAAATATAAATAGGATTCTCAAGGGTCTCCTTCTTTAGAACCCTTTTCAAATTCATAATATGCTTCAAAATCTTATGATAAGGTAAAATATTTGAAAATTCCTTGATAATATTTTCTATTCTTGAATATATGAGAATATTTTGAAAATAAGATTTTATTAAATACAACCGATGATACACGATTATATCGAGGTATAGTGGAGGTGTTTGATATCTCAAACAACTACTTGCATGTGAGTTGTATGCTAGAAAAAGATTCACAATCATCTAAACATGACTTTGAAAATATTATTGCAAGCATGTCATCAGGAAGAGATATGAATATTTTTTGTGCTCCTCCTCTTTCCATTTTTCACTCACATTCCTTGATCTTAAAAATATATAAAACTTGGATTTAACTAAAATAATAGACATAGGGTCTAAACATGAGTTTAATGAAAACTATTATTCCCTAAATTTTTCTAAACTTACCTTTGATACCAACGATAAGGCCTTAGCCTTAAAAATTACTCAATCTTGAGTTATGTTAAGAATTCACTTTGTGGATCATTTCTGGTTTATAGTTTTAGAGAATTAGGTCATAATTATTACATTTTAACTCAAATATTAAAAGTAGACAATTCTACTTAGTATAAATTTTTTTATAAAATAAAAACATTTGAAAAAAAGAGTCAAGTCTATTTCCATGTTTTAGACAACATGAATTTTCCTTGATCCCATACTTTTCCCTACTCATCATTAAGTACTGTGGAAAACATTTCAAAAACATAGGGGGAGAATAAAAATCTCTGTAAGGGTTATAAAACATGTAACGAAAGCATTAGTCAATAAATACATACATTTCAATGATATCATACTTTTCAATCTTTACTATAGCACACAAGATCATATGATTTATCAATAACACATGAAAATAATAAATCATAAAGGTAACTTCTTGCATCCATAACATACTTATGATGTAGCTTTCACAACAACCTATAAAATTAAATTTGGAATACCCATCACAGTATATTCCATATATCTCTTAGGATAAACTTTAACGTTTACCTCCATCATATTATCCAATGCATTGGAGATCTATCTCGGGATCACCTGCCCTAGGTTTATCACAGAACTACCTGTATACATAAACAATTCCCAATAACCTTAACATATTCATAACACATAAAACAAAAATAAAACAAAGATAAAATTTCCACATTTCAATCACAATATATTATTTAAATATATTGACATAATCAATCCACTCTCAAAACCATTTTCAAAACCAAAATACATAAAAAATAGTATATTGTATTTATGTTCCTTTTAAAATCACTACGACTTGTATAGGAAGCCAAATACTAAATAATACTCACACCTGTGGAAAGGTCATTGTCACCACGTACATTAAAAAAACATTCTTTTTGGTTGTTTAGTAAAACTCTATAAAGAAAAATATTCATTTTCAATGAAATAAAATGACAAAAGTTTTTATAAACCGTATAAAATAATGTTTTATAGAAATCAGAATATGCCTCAATGAAAGGATATTGAGGCGAAGTCTCTTACCTTGTGTTCGACTTGGCTCATTTTTTCATTAATCTCATGAATAATAAACTAATGTTAATTTCTACATACTTCAGAACATTTTTCAAGTTTACTATTCCATTTATATTACTAATTACCACATTATAAAAATTACATAATAATTTAATTTAATAGCGGTAGTTTTTTTGATATGTGGTATTTGTGTCAAAAATGAACTTCTTATAATTACATATTGTCCATTTGGTCAATAGTACATTATCTATAGAATGATATTCATGATTTAGATATCATATATATCGTATATATCTAGTATATATATGTATTTATAATAGTACATAACATTTGGAGATAAGAAATGAAATGTACTATTCAAGGAGACGGTAAACCGTAAGTACGCATGAACACTACTTCCTTTTTTATTTAATATTTAATGTTTTAAAAACATAATTATACATATGTATATTATAATTCCATTATAATATCATATAATATTCCATTAAATTCATTCCTTTATTTGTTCCATGTATGGCACGAATGGGTCATATTACATTGAGGGGCTGGTTGTCCACACTTCCCCAAAAGAATTTATCATATTTACCATTTATAGAATCCTTAAAGTTATGATATAAATGAAAAATTAAGAATTATAGAGACAATATTAATATAATATATATCACATATAAATACAGTTCTATAATAATGGCAACCATTAGGGGTAGTATGAGAAAATTGAACAATAATCATTTCGTGAGGTAGTAGTTTTTTGTCCATAGAAAAAAAAATTCATATCTACTTGATGGATGTGTGGGGAAGTGTAGATAGAATCCCTCTCATACAAAAACCTTGTATATTGTGTATATTGGTTTTTTTGTAAACAAAGAATAATAATACAATAGGGAGTAAAGACGTTACCTTTAAATTGTGTACCTTCATTTTGATTGAACCAAAAGGATTTATGGAAGTACCTTCTACATATGATAAGGATTATAGGTGGAATAGAGGGATGTTGGGTGCTTATTTGGATAGATTTGGGATGATCTATGTGGGTTTGAGAGGTGTGAGTAAGGGTTAGATGTGATGGATTTTTATAAGGGGGGAAGGGGCTCTTTACGAATGTTTGAAAGTTTTATTTTATTATAAAATGATTTTTGGTTTCAATAAAGCGAAAAACTTATTTAATTCATAGATAAGGTGCATATAAGTTTAAATAAAATAATCCAACAAGAATTGGACTGGTTTTTGATATTTTTTAATCATTATATATTTATATAACCCTTTGTTAACTAATTTAACTTTTACAGTGTCCTCTTATATATTCATACTATATAGTTAATATTTTTACTATAAAATTCCAAGAGACCCAAAATGGATGATTTATGACATCTTCTACATTATTTAGGTCATTTGGAAAAATCTAATATTTTTAGGTTTATCTTAACATTGAATAAAATATTAATTGTTTTAAAAACTCATTTAGGTGAAATTATAAACTATTCATATAAAGAATTTTAAAAAAATATGAACCAACATGACTACTTGGAAAACCCTCATTAATTTAAATATAACAAGGCATGCTCATCTATAAAATTCATTGATGAAATAAAAAAGTCAGAATAAATTTATTTTAAAATTTAGAATCTCATTTATTTAAAAAATTAATTAATAAGGTAATCATTAAATCATCATTGTGTCATAAATAACATTATTTATATGATTTCGAAAATTATAAATAAAATGCCATGATTTAGTAAATATTTTAATCCTTAAATTTAATATTTATAGTTGAATAGATCACATATATAAACCCATAACATGTTTTTTTACTAAAAGATATGTGTTTATGTTACCTTTGTCTTTAATTTAAATTAATTAATATAAAGTGTCATTATCACACCCAAGTGACCTCATGGAGTCCCCAAATCGACCAAGGATTCCCTCGGTCATCTATATTTCATACAATAGGGTTAGGATAAGTGTAAGCGTAATTTAATATTGTTATAATATTATGTTTCACCCGTATTTACTAGATTTACCACTTAACCATGGTAAATAAAATATTTACTGAAGTACATATTCATAATGTCTAAAAAATTACCTATTTACACAATTTGGACATCTTAAATACAAATATAGAATCCATTTTTCCAAATTCCAAACACATAAGTGGCATAAATAAATATAAAATAAATTCCTGTTGTCAAAACAAAAAAGCGTGTTTTTAAGAAATAATAACTATCAAAAGATTGCCACTTTTTTACGTGAAATATAAATGTGAAATTAGTTCCAATAACCATAATTTGATTAAATGGTAAAAATATAATCAAATTACACTTTTAAAAAATTTACAAGGTTAATCTGGCTATATAAATAAATTATATTTAATGGCAGTTTAGAATTAAAATGCAGTAATTTTCATTGTTCATTAAAAAATGACCATTATCAGAAAAAAATCAAAATTTTACCCAAAGTAAATTTTGATGTCTATACTTTAAAGAATAATTTTATTTCTTCAAATAGAACATAAAAAAGTGACAAAACTGGATTTAAAAATGGTTGTCCACCAAAAGGTGCGAAATCAGCTTTTTAAAGAATATTAGAGTATATATGCTTTATATTGGATTCATTCACAATTTATGACTCTAACTATTATTGGATTAATGTAATAAAAATTAACAAACATGTATAATCATATTTTAGTTATTTATATTCATTCCTACCCACACAATTTCTAGGCGTTAACTATCATTTCAAATAATAATATATTATTATTTTTTAGTAAGACTCTGCCTTTTGCGCAACAAGAGATTTTCGGAGAAATCCATTGTTGCGTGTCAGGTACTCCATAAAACATATAATCCCATTTAAAGAAAAATTCATATTTAATTCACAAATATTAATAAATATGAAATTGTGATAATTTTTTTTACATGAGATGTCAAATTTACTATGCTTTCAGGACCACCCATTTTTTATGTTTCCATTGCCCAAGATTTTAAGAAGGGTTTTATGAATTATATAAAGGGATATGGTAAAGTTAATAATGTTGTAATCATTGAAAATACTAGTTTATATTTTATGTTTTTATTTTTAATATGAGATTATAGTATATATAATGAGTAAAAAAATACTTAACAATTAATTGCATCCAGTTTCAATTCCTTCAAAATGATGCCAATGTAGTAATGAATCCACCAACTTTGGGCTTCTAGGGTATGGGTATTTATAGCTACTGTTTATTATTATAGATTTTATGGAAATGGAAAAGAGGTGAGGTTAATTTTATTTCATATAAAATTAATTATATAATAAAATTTATGACTGTAAATTGATGGGTTTCAATATCAGAAAATTCTAACACACCGATAGAAGAAAGGGAGAGAAAATAAAATTCATGAATATAAAATATGAACACAAGAAGTTAAAAGTGGTTCTAATAAAAATGACCCTACTCCAATGTACAACTCTCTCATAAAAAGAGATATATTGAACCCAATATATCATATCACTTTTGAGGAAAAGTAGAAACTATAGAGATTAACCTTGTTAACCCATGAATGCCAAACCCAATCCATTTTTACAGTTTCATACAATAATAGAACATTTTACTGGAGAAGACATAACCTGTAATTTTATATGCTCCATAGTAACATCTTACCATTTTTTTGTTTCGGAAGAACCATGTATTTTACAAGATAAAACTTAAACATGTCTTTTATTAGTGCATACCCGACCAAAACATTCACAAAAATAGTTCTAAACTCTTATAGGTTATTTTTCAAGAGGAACCATGTGTTTTAAGGGGAAAATCTAAAAATGGACTCTTATAGGATAAGTCATTTTATCTTTTATTACACGGGTTATGTGAAACCATGTCTTCTAAGGGGGTATTCCAGACTAAAATATACATTTTCATTTGGTAATATAAACCCATTAATAACACACTATGCATGATAATATAGCCAAGATGGTTACAACATGAGGATTGAATAAAACCATTCCACCCGGTTAATGAACATCAATAGAGATGTTTTTTATTGTATTATTTAGTTCTCAAGCACTTCATGATGTTTAAATAGTGATGTTTGGGAAACTAGTAGTTTACATTATCCAGTAGTTAAAAAATAAAGGAATACGATTATGTTTATAAGCTATATAACATGAAAGAGTAAATGTATAATCACGTACCTCATTTTTTACTACATTATGTGATATTTATTTTTACTAAAAATCGGAACATATATTTTATTTACTTTTGAATCAGTAGTACTCTTTCATAAATTTAGTCATTAAAATCTTTACATAGAGGTATCTTTTAATTATTTTTGATATAATATAAAATGTAAAATTCCGTATTGATAATTAAATGTTGATAATAAAGATGTTGGAATAATACCATAATTTATGAAAAACTGACTCTCTATATTCCAAAATAATTCCAAGTTAAAATTTTCAGAATCTTATTTCTCTATGGATATTCTTTCAAACACACACTTTATAGGAAGAAACAAATATCAAAAAATTAATATAATAGTTAATAATAAATATTAAAATCCATGATAAAATGAAAAAAAATATATTTGAGAGAAACTCATCACATTTCAAATGATTTAAATTTTCATATTTCATTTTGGAGAATTCATCAATAATATTAGTTTAGGATAAATCTCATGAGAATTATATTAAACCAATCCTTGAATTTTTTTTAAAAAATTCACATGTATTAAATATAATTAATGAGAAATTATAGACAAAAAACATTAATTATAACTATAATATACATGCTGGAAAATAAAATGTCATGAATAAATAAAATAGTACATATTTATATGCTTTACAAAAACCTAAATAACGATGAATAACCATGTAGGAAAATCCTCATAGGTTGTCTATATAGATAATTCATTTAAAGAATTTTTTTTGTTTTTTTACATAATTGAATTGACATAGAAAAATTCACGAAGATGAATGTCGTGTAAGAGAATTCATATAATGGAATAAACATAATTGATTTACCTGTGGAAAAAAACATATCCATTTAACATAATAAAAATCATATAACCATTACTCCCTATGTAGAAAAATCATTTATGACAGCCATACTTTTCACATATATCAATATCTATGTATCTGTTTCTCATGTATGAAAATATATCATGTAGTAGATTTGATATTTGTGATTTTGGAAATATTTCAATACCTTTCATTATCAAATTTAATAATTAAAAGTTTCTTTCAAAGTAAAAAAATCATATTTATATATAATTTTATTTTATTTATAAATTTTATTTATCCCCCATAGAATCAATAATACCTTAAATCATTCTTCTATTTTTCATTTTACCACAGAAATAAAGTAAAAAAATAATTTTATAGAACTGTAAAATTCTGATCGAATATATATAGTGATCTCAAACCTAATTTTGAACATGCTATAGATCAATTTAAAGTATTATTTATTCTACTAAAATGCAGAGAATATTATTATCATTCAAACTCCTCAATAATCATCCAATATTAAAGTCTTTAGACAATTGTATGGGAGAATTAATGATGATAACCTTTATTAGAAAATCAAATACAGGGATTAGAAATTAGTTATGTGGATATCAATTGGGCTTGGGGAATTTATGATTTTCTATGCATTTTTTGGTAATTTTTATATGTGGTTGATATGTAAAGTTTATATAAATGATATTTAATGTTCTTAAATGACTTGTTTAGTCTTGGAATACAATGTAAAATTTTTAGAACAGGTATTGAACAATAATAATATGGAATTTAAATATATTTAAAAATAATAATTTTTTTGATATAATTAATGTAAAATGTACTTTAATAAATACTTAGGATAAAAAATCTAAAGACAAATTAACTTAAATAAGAGTAAAATTATAGCCTATATCGATAAATATATTCTATAATAACCTAAAGATAATTATAAAAAAATAAATATGATTTTTTTAAAATGAATAGAACAATTAATATTAACAATGTAATATGACTTAAAAACAATACAATGACTAAAAAATAAAGATAATACATATTTAGGATTTTAAAACTATAATTTAATGTAACGACCCAAAAATTAATTAATGAAAATACTTATTGATCTATTTAAATGTCTATTTATGTAAAATTTTTATACAAAATTTCAACTTATTTGGTTTTATTTTAATAATTGTGATCGTTGCTAATATAGTCGTTGAACAACGATCGCATGATTAATATAAATATAGGGCATTAACAAATCCAATTTACTCAGAAAAAGGAAGTGATGGCCTCATCAAGTAGATGATCCCCATACAAAGCCCATTTTTTAGATATCGAAAAGGAGGTGGTGTCATTGGGATTCGATCTTGACCAATCCAAGGATGAGCTTGAATATGTAAAGCTCGTGTGGGACCACCTATGAGAGAAATGGATGTTGATAGAGATTACCACCCGGGAAATGTTAGTCAATCCATGCCAAGAGTCTGTCACCATCGCACACCGTACTCTTCTATCTTATGCGGGTGTTATAAGGGGTTATGTAATAAGACCATAGAACTATGTTTGTGTATATTATTTTTGTATATAGTAATGAATATAATTTAATTTCATTATTGTTACCTTGTAAATAGTTTTTTTAATGCCCAAATAATATTTTTAGTTAATGTTCAACTGAGAAATATATTTTGATGAGTTAATGTATTTCTGAATTAAACAATATTTTAACAAAATGTTATTATTGTCATTATATTAATTTTTATTAAATATAAATGATCGTATAAAATTATGAATGCAAATGTTATTTTTATTAAGGTTTGAAAGCCATTTTTTCAAAACCCCTGAATTTTCAAAAATGTCGGTTTCTTATTTTAAAAGTTAAAATTAAAATATTTATAAAATTATTTAGATAAAATAAATATTATTTCTAGGATCAGGATGTCAAAATTATCCAACAGTGAATTTTTCATAATTTTATGAGACAGTCAAATTTTTTGGGTAAGCATTAAATACCATTTAAATATATAATGTGTTTTATGACAACATAATGAACCAATAGTGATGTAATAAAATACTATAATATTTATTTTTGACCAATATTTGTTTAAACATTAAAATAATGTGATTTGGGGTTTGTTTGACTTATTTTACAAAGCATTAATGGACCCTTCAAGAATTATTAAACTTCTTGTCTTTTTAAATTGTTTTCCTTGGGAGTGTGACTCACCTCCACATAAGAAACCACATTATTTTAAGAAATTAGGACTTTGGCCTCATAATTTTTTTTCCACTTCCATTTTAAAAAAACCATTGGAAAACACCATGTGATGGTTTGGGGTTTGGATTAGTTTAATTTGAGATGTCCCAAACCTAAATAATAAAGAATTTCATCACATTTCCAATATAAACCCACCCAAGATCCCACTTACTCCTCACAAAAATCCTTTTTAGTTCATTCATCTTATTCCCTACTCTCTCTAGAATCCTACAAAGGTACCCCAGGCTCCCAAGAAGCCTCTCTCATGCCTTTGGAAGCACACTTCCATGTAAGGTTTTTTCTTCCTTTCCCATTTTTTCCATTTTTTTAATGTAGTTATGCCCTTCTAATTTCAATTATAAATGTTGGGGTATGGTTTCACACCTCCCCCACACGGCACTCTTTATGTTTGAATGATGGGAGACCCATTTCTCTCTCATTAAATTCCTCTAATGCACACCCATTTCTATGTCGAAATTCTGAAAGGAATTTCTCTCTTATCATTTACATTCAAGAAATTATTTTATATAATGATTCTAAATTACATTACATTTGTGGGGAAATGTATCTATATGACCCCCATAATTTCCTTGTCCTATAAAAACGATGAGACACCCCATTATCTCTCATAAACCATTTTTATGAGTTCTTATGCAATGTCGTTCTGCTGCAAAAATTGCACCGCGCTTTTCCAAGCCAAAGTCATTGTGTAGTGAACGACATGCCCATTTCTCTATCAAGGGTATTCACCTTTATGCAAATTTACTTATTGTTTAAAGAGTTTCATGTTTTTATTACACATTCTTTTATAGTGAAAAATGATTATGTTGAATGATTCAATGTTTTATGATCCATGTGGCACACTTATGCATGAAATGAAATGTTTAAGAAGGCTACACCATGATAGTGATCCAATGCATTGGGTAATGTATAGAATCATGATACATCATTTTAAATGGGTGTTTACTCATGATAATTCAAGTGAAACGATGTTTTACTCATGAATCATGTGCAATGAGGATTTACTCATGCTCTATGTGCAACAACCCTTGGCTCATGCTAATTACATCTTATGTGTGGTTGCCACATTTCCATGTTATGATTATCATGGATTATCATGCATTTATGTTTATTATTTTTTTGTGCTCTATTTATAATTTTATTTTCTAACATTTATTTTATTCCTCATGTTATTCCATGATTATTACCCTACTGGGCTTTATAGCTCACCCTTTTCTTATGCATGTCCTCAGGTTATCCCATACAGTGCTAAGTACGAGGGAATATAGTGGTCACCTAAAATAAGTTTTCATTAAAGATGTTGTATTTCATGTTTTATGTTGTTATGTAATGATCCTAAGAACCAAAGACATAGTACCTCTCGATATTCTATGTTCTGTCAAATGAATTTTATTTAATAATTTATGTTTAATTGTGTAATAAAGGGTTGGGGTTGTCATATTCATCATTATATGTTATTTTTCAATTATTAAAAAACGATGTGTCTTACAGATCCTATCAAAATTATCCCCATTTGGTGTTATTACAAAACCATGTATTACTTCAAAAAATCTCTACCTTTTTTAAATTATAAATATGGTAATGTTTCTACCAAAAAATTTTATATTCTTAATAAATAATAATAAAGTAATTAACTTGAATTATAAACATAAATATAAATCACATTATATTTCATAAAATTCTTAACATCGCATATCTCAAAATCCCAGAACAATGATTTACTTTAAAATCATTCAACACTATATGATTGGAATACATTTACTAGTTATTAATGAAAAATACTAAGAAAAATTTCCTAACCTTTAATTTCATGTAAACAGAAGGTTTCAAAATTAAAATAATATAAAATATTATGTATTATTTGTCTTAGAACATTTATATAGTAATAACATAATTACAATAATTATAATAATAATACTAAAATACAGGTTATAGGTTTCATAGATTTCATTATAAAACTGATAATTTCATCATGTACTCAAACTAACCTGAGGAAAAATATTAAATATATATCTGCATTGTTTTAATAAAATATATTTTTTCTAATGGATAAAACTAAATTTTATCTACATACACATTATGTACAAAGTGATAATAACTGAAAAGACTAATAGTTAAGGAGAAATTCTAGAATTGAAAATATTTATCTTCTTCTTAATTTATGAATTCAATATAAAAATTCAAAAAATTAATATTTGAAATGAAAGTATATAAATCCATTATAAACTATATAAAAATTTAAATTCAAATTTTATGTATACTGATTTAAATTTTAAAATAATATGTATATACAAGAGTAACACCCCTAAACTGAATCCGTGTTATCAAAATAAAATAAAAATACTTATGAGTGTAATTAAAATTTAAATAGTGAATAATCCTAAAAAAAGATAGATTAATATCAAAAAGAACCATGAAAGTTTTCATTTTATATATAAATACTTTTTAAGGTAACCAAATTATAATATCATAATTTTAAACAAGGATATTAAACAAAAATAACATATTCACCATCTATATAATTATATTTACCATATTTTTTAAAAGATATCGTAGAGTTCCAAAGTAAATATATATCATTAAATATTAATAAAAATTAAATACTAAAGATTATAATTCTTATTCCAATGTGATAATAATAAATCTACAATGACATGATAATTAGAAAATAGATATGACCAATGTATAAAAAATTAATAGAACTTACATGAATAAGAATACATACCAATAGGTACCAATATAGTATAGAGTGTTAACAATTTGGCCCTGAAATTGGGTTTAATAATTATCTACCTTTTGTGACAAAAATATTGCATGAAGATAAAATGCAAAATCACAAGCATAATGACCATAAGAACTAAATATAATGAAATTATTTGTTGAAATTTATTTTGTTTTTCAATTTAAAAATTAATTTTAAATATAATTGAAACAAAAAAATTACAATCATCTAGATTCATTTTATATTTACTTATCCTGAAAAAATATGTATTTCTAAAATTTACATTTTAATAACATCAATTAAAAATTTTATATTTCAAATAAAACACATCATTCCTAACTCTATCAAATTCATTTTTCAATCATCCATTTTCTTTTTAAAATACATTGAATTATCACAAACATTTTCTTGTTAAAAAAAAGCTCTATTTTAAATATTATAATATTAATTTTTATGCTTCTTACATCGGTCATCACTGTTAGAAATAACATCTAATAATAAATTTATCCTTTCTTATTTATCTTCATTATTCATTGATTAAAAAACTATAATCCCATCATTTTTTAAATTTAAGTATCAACCATCCAAAATAAAAATTCATATTACATAAATATTCAATTTCAAGAGAGAAACCATCTAATCCTCAATAGAATTCATAAATATAGAAGATAAAACCAATTTTTCTCAATCCCTTCTATATTTATCTTTGAGTGATACATATGTAGAACTCAATTATTTTATTTTATAATAATATAAATCATAAATTTAATTTAGATATTCAATAATTGGCACATCATTGGACGAATTGATTGAATCACGAGGATTAGAACAAAAATAATTATATTTAATTATATTTATCACTAACATATTTCTATATTTGGTAGAATCTAAACCAGGATCACTTGATATAGAATGTCAAGGTGAAGCTATTACCTTAGAATAATTTATAATAAGTGAAACACTACTAGTTTCATTTGGAAATTTAGATTTATTGTAAGAGCTTTAAGAATCACTCTAAGTAGTCAAAATTTTTATTTATTTATTATTAACAATCATTTTATTTTTGATCATTCAATGATTGGGTTTAATATTTCAAACCATTCTGCAACCATTACTATTAAAATTGGAATAATATAAATTCAAATTTTAATTACATTTAATGATAACCCCTTGAAGATTTTTTTTTAAATTTTTCATGGATGGGTTTTGCTTTAAAATGTGTCTGGATATTTTATAATTGGAGAGAAAAAATTCCATAGAGTATTTTTATTAAAATTAATTCATCTCAATATATTTCTAAATCTCATAAGATTTTCTTACAAAATAATTTTTTTAAATAATTTTTTTTCTAAAATAATAATAATTAATATTAATGAACATATAACTAATATCATATTTGACAACATATTATCCTTTCAAATATTTGAGGAAAAAATTAGTTACATATTAAGATTTTCTAATAATATCCAAAAACATAATATCATACATTTTATATCAGATCTCGTACAAATATTATAATGATTATACTTACTACCGTTGAAATGTGGTGGAAATGTCATATTCAATCGACTATTATTGATAAAATAAGAAATCACTAAAAATATCTTTCATATAGTCTTGTTATGTAATAATATTTAAAGTGATCACAATTAATAAAAACAATTAAATGATGACCAATATAACCTTAATATCACCATGCAATGATACTAATTGTGTGTAGTTAAACAATGTGGAAAACTAACATAACCCTTAAAAGGGGCATCCCTTAATACCCATCATTATTATTTTTGGATGAATATCAAGATGAACATATCCTTATACAATCCACCCTCAGATACTAAATGTTAGGTCATGGAGAGGTGATAGAAATGGTTGGGGTGGTGGGGCTGAAGTTTTTTTTTCATTTAAAAATTAAACAAATTGTAAACTTTATGAGATTAGATTTTCTGTTTCATTATAAAACAATTAAAACACACCGATATAATAAAAAGTGTTTAAAAATTAAAAGAAATATTGTAAAATATGAAAAAATAATTTTTTAGTGTTTCCAATCTAAATGAACATACTTAACTCTTCACCCCTCTCATTAACTCACAAAGATAGAACCCACTATGGTATATCAATTTTTATAGAAATTTAAATCTCTTTTTATATGCTCTTCTTACACCTAGGGGGTAAAAATAATTCGTTTTCTTTTATATGTTGAGAAAAAATCCATCTGATAATAATAAATACTCAAAATTTCCATTTACAATAGAAACTCTATGCTCTTTCCTTTATTGTGTTTATATAGAGAAAAATATTTTATGATATAAAAACTAACCCAATATTTTATAGGTGTAGACCCAACAAATAGTTTCCTAGGCTCAGTCCAAACCTCTTCTATGTTACAAGTTTATAATAACCTAGTTATTTAAGGGGATATAAGAAAATCACTCTCTTGAATGATAATTTGTTTTCTTCTATTTTATTGCTTATGTGATAATTGTTCTCCTATGTGGACAAAATAACCAAAACATAAATTTTAGGGTAATATAACCATGTTAAAGATGGATTATGTGTGAAAATATTTCCTAAACAGTTAAAAAATATTGAATTAATAAAAAAAATTAACCTGATGAATGATTATTGATGGATAATTTTGTGTTGGAATAAGGTAGTTCTCAAGCCCTTCTAGATGATGAAACAATCCAGCTTAAAAAATGATTAGTTTACTTCAAAAATCAATTGAAAAGTAATTTTATTGGAAATATTTTTATAAATATATAGTATAAAGGATTAAGAAAAGAGTTATGTATGTGATCTTTTTATTACATTCCGTGGTTTGTTATATGAAAAATATCATAAAATATTTACTACACTTTAGAAACAATGAAAATACATTATAAATTACAACGTTATAATCATTACATGGTGGTAACATTTAATTTTCATCGATATACAATAAAATGGATAACACATTATACACAAATATATATTATAATGAAAAAATTAACTAATATATTAGTTAACATAATCATTAAAAATGATATTAAATATGTTGTAATCTAATATAATTTAGGTGATATTAACTCTCCATTTTCTGAAACAATTCTTATATATACATTTCACATTGTGACTTTTCTCTCAATATTATACAAAGCACACATTATCTAGAAAGAAAAAATTTTATAAAAATGAATATAGTAATTAATAATATATATTAATATCTTTGAAAAACTCTCAAACAATAGTTGAGATAAAGTCATCATATTTCAAAAGATTCTAATTTGGATATTTTAGCTTCAAAACGCTGAGGAATAATATTATATAATATAAATCCAATGAAAATTAGATTTAATTCATCATTTGAAAAATTAAAAACAATTTTCATTGATTATATATGATTAATGAGTAATTATAAAACAAAAAATAGTAATTATATCTATAATAAACATGAAAAAAATGAAATATGATGAATAACAAAAATAAATCATATTTTTAGGATTAAAAAAACCCTAAAGAATCATTAATAACCATGTAAATAAATCCATATATGTGACTCACATATGTGATTCATAAAATTAAATTTATGTAACCATTTTATGTAAAATAATCAATATGGCTGAATTCATGTAGATGAATGTCTTGTAAGAGAATTTATATAGGGTAATCCATGTAACTTGTTAACATAATGGACTTTACATATCCATTTCATATAAAAAATTTCAAGTAACCATTTCTCACTATAAAAAAAAATCACTCATCTAGAAAATAATTTTCACGTAGCTAATTATCCATGCATCCATTTATCATCAATGAAAATTTATAACATAGATGAATACATGTAGGATATTTTGGAAATATATAAAAATAATTCTTATCAAATTTAAGAAATAAAAAAGTCTTTCTATATAGAAGAATTAAGATTATCTCCATTTTAATTTTTTAAATTTTTTTGATTTACATTGAATCATGAATAAACTAAATCATACATAATTATGTAATTATATTTCCAAAATATAGGATCTATGTAATTATATAAAAATGTACAATCTAGACTAAAATAATTTAGTGAATTATATCATAATTTCAAACATGAAAGAGATAGATTCATAGTTTGATATGTACTAATTAAATTTATATATTGTTTTTATGTTTCTAACTCATAAATAATAATAAAAAAATTAGATTTTTTAAATAGTGAATTACTTAAATTCAATATGAAACTGATTTTAGAAAATCGTATACATGGTTGACAAATAGGTTATGTAGATTAGAATTTGGAAATGTGAATTTCTAATTGGATACATGGTTTTTGGATGTTTTTCTATGTGGGAATTGTTTAAATCATACAAAAAATATATTTAATGGTATTAAATGACTTAAAAATTATATAAACTCGAAATTAATCTGGTGGAACATGTTTATAAAATAAAAAAATGAAATCTAAATATATTTTAAACAATTAAATAAGATGATATAATTAATATTAAACATACATTGATAGACACAATTTTTGAACAAACAAAATTATAATTATGTTATATAACATTCAATGTAGTGTATATATTAATCAATAAATAAGATAACAACATAAATATTATAATTAAAACATAATATAAAAATAATAAAACCTATACTATTATCACTAGATTAAGACATACAATCAATACAATGAAAACCGATCTAAAGATAATACATAGAAAAAATTATAAAAATTATAATAAATCTTGATATAAAATTTTAAATTATAAAAACCGAATGTGGTTCATGGAGACACTCAATATTTTGTATTAATGGAATTATAGTATAACAGTTAAGAGGTAGATTTAGGAAAAGTAATATTAGGGAACAGAAACCAATTATAGACAATGAGGATAATTACAGGATAAATTCATGATTTTTTGGTAAGCTAGATATTATGTGGGTTTTTAAGAAATAAATTTAAATATAGATTATAAAACTAGATGTGGGCATGGAACAAATATACCCTGGAATATGGACTCCAAAAAATGATTCATTAGTCTTTGACTTGATTGTCACATTGTTTACAATAATATTTCTAGATACAGACCTAGATTAAAACTCTATATATATATATATATATTATTGGGATAATTAAAATTTTCATTACAAACCATTATAAAGGATTTTAATTTTTTTAATTTTACGATACTACCAATTAAACCATGTATACGCTTATCAGATTATATATTAAAATAATTTTCAATTTATATTAATTATTACACTAGGTTTTTGTTTATAAATTATTTTTTGTAATTGTATAATATAATCATGTGAATTATATTATTTGGAAATGGAAAATTTAAGAAGAAATATGAACAATATAAATTCACATAATCCATATATAGAAAACCCTATTGGGCATGATAATGAAGCTAGAAATGAACCTATAACCAGATGTTAATATGATATAACCATATTGGGGTAGCTGAATCAGGTTATGTCCAATAACGTTGCTTTTAAGAAGAAACTTGTTGATCAAAAACATGGTTCTACAGTGTTAAACTACTTTCTTTCATCAACAAACTCAATTATTCAATGAAACAATGAATTTATTTGAATACAAATATTGCATAAGTTCTTTAGATATTATATTTAGTATAACAGGATGTGATTTATTGGAGATGGTTTTCATGGAAGCATATCTTCTCTCATGGGATGTTGAGAAATGGTGGACATTGATTCCAAACTATAAGAACCAAGAGGAAATAAATAGAATGGAGTGTATGTATTCTAATGTACCCTTCTTGCTAAAATATTTTCCATATGATAAACAAGAAGATAAGGAGAGACAATTAGTGATTTTGAAATAAGAGGAAAAGAAAAATGTAATTTTGTGTAAATCTCACATTAGAAGGTTATCATGGAATATTATGGAGTATGTATAATATACAATGAGAAAAATTAATCATTTCCCTAATTGGGTTAACTTAATAATTATAATCCCACAAGTATCCCTATAATTTTTTTCCCATGAAGATATAATATTATGTTCTATCAAGATATATAAAAAATTCTAAAATTCATAGATATTATTTATGAATCATTAGAAGAATATGATGAGTAAAAAATATGAATTAGAGGGTGAAGGGGAAGGAATGAATTTCACATATGTGATAATTTTTGTAAGAAATTGATTGGTTCATTCTTAAAGAGAATTCAAGTATTATTCATGCACAGAGTGAAAGGCAATTAGGAGCATGAATGTGTGGGGAAGAAAGAATTATCTAATGTTCAGTTTTTAGAATTTTAGGAGGAGGGAACTATGTAAAATAATTCCCAAATAATTAAGGGAATATATTTCAGAAGAAGCTAAGTGATTATGTTAAATATTATGTTTTTAATACAACCTAAGTGGAAGTATTATCCTACTTGTGAATTTTTATTAAATAAGTAAGTAGTATAAGTATTCTTACTAATGGTATTTTGGTTATAATAGTCCCAAAACATATAAGGAAGATGTAAATTTGATAATCATATTTGTCTTCATTAACATACATGATATGGATACCTTAATGACATTAAGAGTATAATAATAGTCAAATATTAAATTTATTAAGGAACCCTTTTGTGGGTTTATATGATACAATTTTATCAATATTGAGGTAATCTTGGGAGATATTTATTGAAATACAACCCATTAGTTTAGTATATGTCTCAATAAAGAATTTATTTAGGGAAGAGTAAATTAACATTTTCTGGAAATAAATTTAATTGTATTCATATCCTTTATAGTTTATCCTATGATTGAAATTATATTAATTCTAGGCTATTACAATTTTGGAAAATTATTAGAATTATATAAATATAGTTTTTGAAAATGTACAACAAACATTCCTAGGAAAAACCCATCGCATATAGTGCGATCAAAGAGCTTGAACCTACAACTGAAGAAAAAGAAGGGTGTTGTGCCTACTAATAGCCTTTACGACGAGCTAGTTAGATAAAAAACTGAGTTTACATCAATGATTGGATTGAAAGATACTTATGAAATATATTTTGAAAAATATTTTTTGTTACTATTGACATTTGAAGAATATAATTTTTTTGAATCTCAATTCCCATTTTTTTTCAATTTTTAGGCAAAAAAAATTGCCTTGTCACATTTTTTCTATATTATGATCGGTTAAATTTTAATTTTAGTGCTTAAGAAATAATAAATTTATATTAGATTTTAATTACAAAAAAATGAAATGATGTTTCAATTGATTAAATCACAACCGGAGGGTGAAATTGTTATTACGAAAATTGAATGATATCAAGAATATATATTTTCTATTTCTCCCTATCTTGATATTAATGGAATCATTAAACTCTTGGAAATGGATCATGAAACAAAAATGTTCCATATTACCCTCATTTGAGATGAAATTATTGTCTTTTTACTCATCATTAAATTACTGATTTTTTTAAATAAAATTTTCCTGATAAATAACATTCTTATGATCATTGATCTCTATCACTATCTACCATAATTTTGGAATTGCACCTTTCTTCGATATCCATATTATCACTTCAATTTAATAGTATCAAACATGGAATCCTAGTTATGTTTTATTCCAAATGAAAGTTCATATTACCCTCAACTACTTTTAATAGTATGTTTTTTTACCTTTTTTTAAAATTTGGGTTTCCAATAATGGTATTTTCATATTGAAAACCATTTATTGTTGAGTGCGAGTTTAGATTTTGCGTATGAAATTTATTTAAAGTGACAATAATTTAACAATTGTGAATTTTAGTGGAATAAAATTGTGTTCCATAAAATATTATCCACATAACACAAGTCTTAAATTACCCATTAAATATATTTCTCTAAATTTAAATTCATTAATAGATTACAATATAAATAACCTAGAGTCTAAAAGAACCATATTATAGTATACCATTATAAGAATCCATTAAATTAATGGGTACAAAAATAAATAATTGTATTATTAAAATTATATGGTTTAAAAATTATAAAAATCATTTGAATTTTCATTTATTCATTAGAAGTAAAATAAAAAAACTTTTGAAACAAAAGAAAATATTTTCTGAATATAGTATTTTTCTAAAAGGTGATCTAATCACGCATTCCGAACATAAAGTAACATTATTTTTAATAGTTTTATAATATATTTTAAAAAGAGTGAACTTAATTTTTATAAATAATTAAATAAAAATTATCTTAGTGTAATGGTTTTTTGAATATTTAAATTTTTTTAATTTTTTTTTCAAAATTATACTCTTTATTGATAAAACTTTTGTATTAAAGTATATAAAAATTAAGGTTTTTTTATATTTTTTAAAAAATTTAAATTATTTTACATATATTATTATTAATTTAATTAATGTGATTGTAATGAAATTCATTTTTTATATTAAAACATTATATAGTTATAATAATGTTCCATTTAGATAACTTATTTTTTTCTCTTTTATGAATTTAATTTTTAATTAAAAATTTTAAATTATGTCTACAAAATTTGAAAAAATTTATGAAATAGTTTTAACATGAAAATTTAATATTTTATAATAATTTCAAATTATTTTTTTTTTCATAATTAATAGTATGAATAGTAAAAAATTAATTCATCGAGTTATGTTTTAAACAGGTTTACAAGGGGGTTAATCTAAAAATATAATTTTTCAAATATCATATAATCATTTATAATTTATTTTGAATAGAAATATATGTACCAAATATCATAAATTTCTTTAAGAAGATAAATTTTGAAGGCCTTTGTAATGTGAATTTCCTAGGTATCACTTTTTCTTTTATAAAAGTTCAAGTTCATCCCCCCTTCTACTAATAAAATGACACCCCTCTCCTCTACACATAAAAAATGATTTTTATGCCAAATCCTGGTGTAATATATTATATATTTCATTACCAAAATACCATGGGTTTTTTCTTGATAAAAAATCCATTCTAGGAGAGATTTATTAATAATTCAAAAGAGGTTTTCTGAAGAATTGGTAATGTTCCTGACCACATGTTTCCATTTTATTTATTCATGTAACTCATTAAAATATTATACAAAAAATGATAAACAAATAAAAATCGTTTCTATTATATAATTTGAATTTATTTTTTTAATGAAATAACATATATCCATATCCCCTTCAATCAAATGAGAAGTGAAACCATTGATTATGTGTACAGATAAATATCGCCTTGCGAACTGTGTTGACTTGTTTTAAATCACAACATATAATTCAAGGATATAGTGATGAATTTAAAAATATTATATTATATTTATGAAATTAATATACTTATTGTATTATAATATCACATATTCTTTCTTATCTACCAATATATTATAAAATAATAACATTTCTAGTGCGTACAAGTGGACTACTACCTCCACATAATGATGCTAAATGTTTTTGTTTGTATTTTAGAAATGGCCGGTAATAAATTTATATATAATTAATATAAATGAAATATCTGATATAATATTGTATCTATAAATTTTAATTATTATTTAACATTTTAATATTTCATCTATTGGAAAAACTGAAACAGAGTTGATGCATATATACAGTCTATGGTCTCTATCAACTGTGTCACTAATATTTTTATATCTATATTTTATAGAATATAATAAAAAATAATATAATTAATAAATATGACATTGATATAGTTTTCAACATTATATACTTTATTTATCCATGATCAATGTAAAATGACTGAAACTAATATACCGAAACATATATGAAAAACAAATCAATTATCACCATTAATAGTGATTTTGATAATGAATTGTTAATAAAAGAAAAAAGAAAATGTATAATAAAAATATATAGTTTATAATATAGATATTGGTTTCTATAATATAATTATGATATTTTTATATTTACGATACATTATTTTTAAATAGTTAGTAAGTAAAATTATTCTATGGTAAACGTTCCACATCTCACTTTTATATACCAAAAACATATGGCATATTGACCAATTATTTATTTTATGAGGTGTATATTGTGCACCATTAATGTTTTATATCATGAATATTTTTATATTTATGGTATTTAATGATTAATTTGATGTTATTTATTCCATGGGGATCATGATTCAAAAGTTTCTAATTGGTTGAGGGTTTATTTCACAACATCATCAGTATTCGGCATTTTATATCTTAAAGAATACGTTGGGGTAATTGTATGATATTTTTATATTAAAACAAATAAATTTAATTAAAATATTTTAATCAATTAAGCTTTAATACAATATTACTATTTTACTTTATTTATCAAATAAACTGATTGAGAATATATTTTTTTACAAAATTTGACTATATAACTCTTTTTGGTCAAAATTAATTTTTCATCAAAAATCCATATTTTTTAAAATATTTTCTAATTTTTAACAATATAATAATGATTTATAAAAGAACATTTTACCCTTATTTGACATATTAATGATTTTTCATAATGAATATTCTTATTTTTTTCGATGAAGTTATTTTTAACCATTTAAGACAGTGTGAAAACAATGTGTTTTTAATAGTAGGGAATGTACACAAATAACAACCATATTTTTTTTGGAAGATTAATTTAAAATCATAAATTATATTATAAAATATATTTCTTTACTAATATTTTGTTTAATTTTTAGTTTTGAATATTAATTTACATTTTCAACTATGTATTTTCTTGAAGAATGGTTTAATGGAATTATTATGGTATTTGTATTCTTCTACAACAAAAACCCTCAAATTAATATATGATCTATTGGGAATATATTTAAATGATACCAAACTTATAATTTCTCTAGATGTTTTATGATAAATTTGACTGGGATGTACTATCTTGATACCATTCCCTATATTACTCTGGATGGTTTATGACTTTGTTTATTGACTAAGAAAATTATTAATATTTTTATGCAAGTTTTTCAATACTAATATTTATGTAATTATGGATATAAAATTTCCTATCAATAATGGATTAGTCTTAGTAAGCTTTGATAAGGGATACCAATAACCCCTTAGGGAAATAATAGGTCTAATGAGATTAACTTGATGGTTTTTGGTTGATGCCATATCCATTTATGTAGGATTCTGTTGCATGTGACATTGAAGATATGATTATGACGTCAAAAAGTAATGGGTTCCATATATATGATATTATTTATCGATGAACTCCTAATTTTTATATTAGATAACATATAATTGGGTAGGGTAAAATCTAATCAGATTATTTATGTGGAATTATTTCATCATAATTTATTACATCCATATTTTTCACATTTAATTAATTTAATGGAATGTGTTTCAGTTATTTACCTTTACATATAAATTTTTCCTTATTTTTTAATGATACCTACTATTTTACACATATCATTAGTAATAATTATATGTCACTCAAATCTTATTTTTTCCCTTATATTCTAGAAAGTATTTTATTATTGATATAGATCGATATGTTAAAATGAATTATGGTGAACTCAAAGAAAATACTATGATTTATTTTATGTTTTCAATTGTAATGTTAATGTCTTGTATGTATCTAATTTACAAATACTACTAATGTATCTAGTCCTTCAAGATGTGATTCTGTCTATGTTATTCCAATGCAATATGGTGACCATTAAATTCCGGCTATTAGTGTTAGGATCACTAAATAAAGAGTATAGTATTTTAATTTAGTAATGATATACTATAAAAATCCATATTTCCACATATATTTATATTTTCAATTAATTATACTAACATTGATATGTGTTAGAAATATTTAAAAAGATCAATTAACCACTATATTGACCATTCTCCAATTATCATCAAGATCTAACATAAAAAACATCTATCTAAATTTCTTAGTAAAGACTCTAAGGTTTTCATCACTGATATAATTTCACAATAAATTCAGAACATATACCAATATAACCAATATTAGATTATCAGTGACATAGTTTCACTTCTTGGGATATATATTCTTAGACCAATTTGAGATCACTATACAATATTTCATCAAGAATAATTAAAAAATGAGACATATAGTGTTATAAAAGACTATAAAAATCATTCATCCTATGGAATATAAAGAACATGATAACTTAAAAAATTACCCTTTATGTATCCAAAACAATATTACAGTGATTAGTCCATATAAAATCACAACCCTTCATGGTTAGATTTTACAACCTGGATGTGAACTGAGTTGACATAATTTTGTATGAATCTATTGAAAAATTGCCTCAGTCATAAAATTATTGATTTATATTAAATGATAATGCACAAAATATCTTTGAAAATTCATCCCTCATGTCTAAAATCTACACATATATGCTTTCAATAAAACATATGGAGCTAAATGACACGTAAAATAACCTTATGTTGAATGAAAAAATATTCCTATGACCACTAATATATAATTATTTTTTCAAAGGAAAATAACATGAACTGATACAAGAGATAAAAAAACACATTATTTCATGAGTAACATTAAATAATATTTGGGGATCATGACATTGAAAGAAATAAATATAAATATTAAATTCCCATAACAACATTAGAAGGTATTTTTCGGGATATCATCCTCAATCACCCTAATCTAGTTATATCTAATACAAAAAATATGCATTTGGAATCAAAACATCACCCATAATATTATTAAATAAATAATCAATCTGTTGAATATGGTAAAGGATATGGAGCATTACATGATTTGACCACTAGTAGTCTATAAAGAACCTCAAACTACCATCGTCTATTTTAATGAATAACCCTTGAGAAACCCATAATGATATAATGGGTTTGTTGAAATGATTTTGAATTATATTTTTAATATAAATCCCTATATATCATTCTCAGACTGTTCCATATTAAAAAGGGTCATTAATATCTGGTAGGCAGTTAGTCATAAATATATCCCAAACTCGATATCACATCATGGGTAAAGAATTGAAACCTCCATAGGAAATAAATGTTGAAACTTATAAAAAATCATGGAATCATTTCCAGTATAATCTCAATTAAATCCAATGAAAGAACTAGTAATTGGGACAATAAAAACTCTAGAGACATAAACCATATGTGATATCCCCACTCACCAATGAACATCATATTCAATACTTTCTCATCATAGAATACCACTCCTTTGTGGAAAAAATCAATGGATTCATATAAAAAATAAACTATTAATTATTAATAATTACACTAATTTTTTGTATTTTACAAAAGAATAAATCCATAAATTATTGATATTCGACCATCATAAGCCCACATCCTTGATAAAAATCAATGAAAATTCATTTGAACTCTAACCAGCATTGTCAACACTAAGACAACTGAAAACATATACACAATGATTCCCAATGCATAAAAATATGGAGGACATAAAATGTATGTTTGATTAAATAGAATCAAATAAAGCCTAATACAATGTAAATGATAAATATAAATGTACCTTAACAGATCTATGAACCATATATATTGAAATTATATGTTATATATCTTTTTTATTCCAAAAGCATTCACCTCAATGTTGATGGATAGCTTTAAAAATGTGATCCAATTGATGTCAATGAGAATATGGAACATAATAGTGAATGAATATACTAGATATACCTCCCATTAGTGAACCAAAATCCAATTTTCAATACTGTTGTAATGTCCTCTTAGTGAATTATTATATTGGGGATGATAAAAATATAGCATCCCATACAATGATAAGCCTACAACATAGTTGGGGATAGATGTTAATGATTCCCATGAAAAATAGGAAGAAAGTGCAATATCAAAAATCTTATGGTGGATTCATAAGAATTGGTAGATCCAAAAAATTTATGAAGGAAACTATTTAGGCCAAGTAAAAGTTGTTTTTCACCTCATTGGGCATAGTATACGAGGTCATCCACCGACATACTTACTTTTCAAGGAGATTTAATGAATCCTCTATTGAGATGATCCATATTTAATATAAATCTTTTTAATAACAAATTAATTTTTTACACATCAATTTATTCATCCAATATAAATATAGTGACACATATGGAATACCTAGGAACATCACATCCTCTAATTTCGCCCCCTAACTCCTCTTTTAGGAAAATATCTGAGCCAAAATGAATGGGGTCTATAAATTAGATTAAAATATACTGCATTCTTAGGCTCTAAATTTAATTAGATAAAATATCTTACCTCTTCATCTCAATAATTATTGATGAAAGTAAGTACATATAAAAATTCATATTAAAATAATAAAATATAATATTTTTCAAATTCTTATCCCAATGATATATAGTCCACCACTGTTTTCACCTCGTACATATAATTTACATATAGTAGAATTCAATACTCGTCTTAGTTTTCTGTTATACTAAAGGATATATGATGATAATCAACTAGATATCAATATCAAAATAATTTAATCTATCTATTTATATTATTAACACCTAAAACTAGACCTCACAAAACATTTTCTTCTAAAACTAATCCTATTAAGCTGAGTGGATCCTCAAATGATAAATTATATCATCCTAAAAAAACATTCAAACATGAACCTCACATTAATGAAGTTTAATAAGAAAATATGAAAAAAGTGAATCATTATATTACTGGGTATGAATTGATCCAATAATTTAAAAAAAATATTGATTTTGATGCTCCCAATCACCCAAATTTTTATTGATAATTTAATTTTTTTTCGATTTTAGGATAATATTTCCAGATAAAATTGTTTTATTATAAAATAAATATATTTTTAAATACATCATTTGTTTAATCTTTTCTACATAGTATTTATGTTTCAAAGGAGTCGTGAATAATTTTTCATAACAATATGGTTCATATAAAAATATAGATCAAAATTCATAATTTTTGATAATATACTATACAATTTGAACCCTATGATTATAGTAAACATTAGGTTTAACAAGTATAATTTCAAATTAGACCATCTTTTAAGGAAATAACATGTAGTTTTTAAACCATATTATTGGAATCAACTATAAGCTATTGACCATAATTTTGATGATTATTTCTTCAAAGAGTAACCCTATGTATGACTTGGTCAAACATTGAGTTTATAATTGTATATTATTCCCATGATTTCGGTAAAAGATTTCACTAGATTAAAAATATATTTAAAAAAGATTAATGTTTGATTCAAAGGTACTTGTTCAATGGATTTAATCATTTATATTTTTATTTTAAGTTATTATTTTATCATTTCATTTTAATTAAAATGATTGTGATTTATTTGGAAGATTTTATAGACTTGTTTTAACTGAAAAAATAAAATATACCTATTAGAAAAATAATGATTGATATTCTAAATATATAGTCTTGAAATCTATTTTGTCATTACCTATCTAGTTTCATGAGGAGACACACTTTATATATATTTAGTTTTTGATACTTTTCTATTTTATTAATGTTCTACTACCATTGTATGTCTTAGTTAATATTTTTTGGATCACAGGAAAATAATTTATCAGATATACTCATTGGATACAAACATGATTATTATATGATAAGTTTTTTTTGATGATTTTTAAGAAAATGATTCCTATTAAATTTAGAATATAATTTTTTGAGGCATTTTATTCGACATTGTTTCATTTTTTATTTTTTTGTGATACTATAATTTGATACTTTTACTCATTAATCTTCATAAATCTATAATCTGTTAAAGTGTCAACTTCTCATTCTCAGATGTGGTGGAGTGTGAGATTTTTTACTAATATATAGAAATTTCGGTTCACATAAAATGAAATATAAGGAGCTATATAATATATATTAAATGTTTCAACTACTTACTCTTTGTGGTAGTGGTCCTCAAAATAAGGAACCACAGGTGAACCTCACCAAACTCATGAAGGGATTATTGGTGGAGTGGGCTAGATTATTTTTGGGCCCTAAACAAATATAAATCATTATGGTTGATTCTATCATTTATATATTTTACACTACTTTCTCATATTTGATTGTAATATAATGGATAACTCAATTTCATGTGAATCGTTTTGGTTTTTTAAATTAAATGAAAGAACACAATTATCCCCACCACTTGTTTTTTCTTAATTTTCATTCTAACAAAAAAAATTGATATCAATGTATTAGAAAAATTTAATATATTTACTTTTTAAAATCGATGTGGATTATATTATTTCCATTAGATATCATAAAATTAGTATTTGGACATGAAATCTAAGGGAAGTGATATTGTTTCTACCTGAAAACATCTAGTGGTGCCAAAAGTTTGAATCTTTTAGAACTATTTATATGTGTTCTAATGAGTGAGATATAATGATCTAGATGATGAAAAATTGTGAATGGTTCATCTTAATGACACTATTTCAATGATTCATTCTCCTTATTTTAATTATAACAATTATGTCTTCTATAAACCAAACAAGAATTTTTTTATTTTAATACTCTAATTGTAAGAGTAAATTTGAAAATATTAAATTCATATATAATCCCCAGTGAAGATATGGATAAATTTAATAATTCTCATGAGAAAGATTATGATCTTAATTCGAGAGATATGGGTGATATTTTTTTTCGGATCAGGAACTGATGAATTCAATCAATGTACTCGTTGTGCTATAGTTTCTGATATATGGAAACAATCGCAATATATTACGAAGGTACTTAAAATATCCGACAAGTATGGTATAACACAGGTAATATATGTTATGATACCTTAATTATGCATGATGGGGAAGAACCACTCAGAATAATGGGTGATTGAATGAAATATTCAATGGTGTTTTTTAATTGGCAGAACCAATTCCAAAACTAGACTAGGCCTCAAAATATCTAAGATTTTTATTTTATAAGTGGAATGGGATATCTTATAAAATTATATGATCCAATCATATAAAAATATCACAAATTAAATTAATTATAATTATAGTTATGTTAAATTTTAATCTGTATGAAGAATTTTAAAATCATATGTTTTTAAATGATTATAGTGTAATGAATCTTTTATTGGATGAATTTTCAGATTCTAAAAATTCATGTTTAAATAATGAGAAATATGGTCCTTGTAAAAACTTATGAGTAATGTACAAAATGAGAATAAAGAATTTAATTAATAAAAAACATGTTAGATGAAATTAATGTATGGACAAAGGAAACATGAAAAATGAATTTTCCTCTGATTAAGGAATAAAGAAATTATTCTTGTAAATGGAATGGACCTAAATTCAAAAAATCTACCTCGGGTGATTATGATGATACATGTAATGAATCTACTACAATATATGAATATTATAATAAAAAAATGGTAATCCGAGGAATTATGGATCATGTTGATGAGGATTCACCACTTTATTCTCCATGTTATAATTCTAAAAATCATTCTTATAATAACATTATAAATATTTTTTTAAGATTAAATATTAATCAAAATCATTAAATAATTTTCAGAAAAATATTATAAAATAATAAAAAACTATTTCATTTTAAAATGAGTGTCTAACCAATCATATATTATAATTAAGATATATTCATTCCAAATAATCATATCCATTTCATGAGAATAATATTAAGGAACTATTAGATGATGTTAATACTTTAATGAAACACTATAGCTTGCATATTATGGGAGAAAAAATTTCAGTTAAATTCATTATAAAAATAAATCTAATATTAAAGGAAATATTAGGGTTTATGGTAATTGTGAAAAAGAAAAAAATATGAATGAATTATTTATTTTTCTTTTAAAAATAACGGTAAAATCTAATCTTAAATATTTAAAAAAATTATATTTTGAAATAATACAAAAACCATTTATTTTAGAAAGATTAAATTCTATGGTTCAATGAATATTCATTATTCAAATATATTTTATAAATTGATTTAAGAAAAATCTTCTCAAAATAATGATATTGGGTTACATAAATCAATAGTTGGTAAAACTACCGAATCCAAAACCATATAGGTAATGGAAGGAAACTATGTTTGATATTTTTAATTATATTCCATTAAAATACATTATTATATTAATGATTGGATAGTTAAAGAATATGTAAATATTTATTGTTAATTAAAACCATTATTATCATTGATCAACTATGAAAAAGTTTTTTTACAAAAAAAATAAACTCTATTCCACACTGGAATTGATAAAATTCAGTATGTATTCTATTTTATATTTTTAAATTAATAAAATATTTTATACAAGGGGATAAAAACTTTAAATGGTATATCATTTTCCTTTCTCTACAGTTTATTATTTTTATTCATAAACAATTAATTAAATTATCAATCTATATTTTTTATATTATTATTGGATTTATTTTGATTGAATCTTGAATTTTTCATAAGATGACATATTCTATCATTCTAGAGCCTTTGTATTATAACAATATGATATAGATATTTATATAAGGATATGTGTAGAAATTTCCACAATATTATATTTTTCAATAACTATTTCAAAAGGCCTATATTCTTCATATATCATTTTTTCATTGAATAATATTTTTTATATTTTATTATGAATATCTTTTGGGAAGAATCTATAATAATGAGAGTTTTCATAATATATAATGAATCAGAAATCATATATGGAATTTTAGGTTTATTCAATTTCAATATCAAATTTTGTTCTTTTCATAATTAATATTTTTAAATCATTCCATTTGAAAATTATTTTTTATTAAAAAATTTATTCATTTATATATTTATGTAATCATTTCTTATAAAAAACTATTTTTTAAATTGTAAATTATCAGTTGATTACAATATATTTTTATCTTGAGAAATGGAAAATCACGTAAATACCATTAGAATAAAATCCATCCTTTATTTCACATTATAACCCAATACATACTCTTCTCTCAAAGAATATCAATTCATTTTACTTAAATCCAAGAAATAAAAACTCAAATACTATTATGAAATATATTAAATGTGTTATGATGTTACTAAATATCTCTAGTTATAAATAGTGAGTAAGAAAAATTTAAAGTATTAATGGTGTGGGAAAAATAATTATAATAGTTATTTAGAATGTTCTAAGAAGGATGAGATTGGAATAATTTGTATGTATGATCACTCTTTACATGGTTAATTTACTAATGTGTTTGAGGAACTTTAAGATTTGTTTATTTATGATTTTTAGTGAACTTTTATAGTCGTGTACATATTTTCCTTGTGGAGATGAACTAATTGGTCAACATCATTAAATCGATAATGGTAAAATTCTAACTATTAGGTATGAATAATATCATTCTAATGATGATGATTCAGTTTGTAAACATCATTTTGTTTTAAGTGTTTTTGAATAAGTATCAATTTTTAATATTTTAAATAGATATGTATTGAGGATGGATGACTATTATAAAGGATTTAGGAAATCATTTGAAGAGTAGGAAAAAATCATCTATTTGAAAAATAAAATTTTAATCCATTCAATGAATGTATCAAATTTATCATTAGTGGTAAATTTCATGATATGATTATGATTCCCATAGTGCGAAGATAATAATTCAAAGAAATCAGTTATGACATTGTGTTTTTTTCCAAATCATATGTTAATGACCAAAAATAGTTATTGATTATTCAATTTTATTATTCATTAAGATATCAATGATCTATAAAAATTCAATATAATTATAGAACTAGTATCAAGGGTTATAAGAGATGTTAAGAAAAGAGTTTGGATTTTAGTTTTAAATGATACACCCTTTAAACTTTTGAAAAAATCGAGCATATTGACCATCTTCCAACAAAGACAATTGAAAATTAGAACCAAAATATATTTGTTAATCATGGATGAATAAAGAAACTAAATGTTCTATTTTTTATTTCTATATTGAATATTTTTCATAGTTTAATTTATTTCTTCATCAGATTATTTTCTATTATTCTATTTATATATTATTTTTTATATCTCAAAATAGAGTGAAATTTGGATTGACAAAACAATTTCCAAAAAGATTCTTTACTATTCTATTCAAATTTTCATATTTGTAAAAAACAATTATCATATAATTATAATATTTTATCGGTTATTTGATAAATAGAGATAAATCATAGATTTATTTTAAGAGAATGTTGATTATATTTTTCCAATAAATTTTATATCAGTGTTATTTGTTATTGAAATTCAGACATATCTTTTTGTTTTTACGATTATATGGGGTTTATGATCAAAATAAACTTGGATATTGGTGGTTATGTTTCAATTCAACAAGTTCATTAATTTTATATTGATATAATTGTTCAAAAAACAACATTTTTGTTTCTAATAATGTTAAATTAAGTGTATTTCATTATTATATTTATTGGAACAATTATTTTATTTTGTAAACTCTTTATTGATTAAATATACTTGAATAAATTTTTCCCCCATGAATAAATTATATTTCAATGGAGTTTGGAATCACACTTCATCAAATATAATTTGATGTTATAATATAGATCAGGAATCCTACATTCAGTAAAGAACTATACCTTTTGAACTCTACATCTTCTATAAAACATATGGTTCAAAAACTACAAATTTTGAAGATAGCCTGTATTTGTGGAACATATGTTTTGTTTATCAACAGTATATATAGAATGAATTGTTTGTAATCTACCATAAATTTCATTTTTATTGATATAAAGAGAAATCCAATGATTAACATGGTTAAAGTAAGAGTTATTAATAATGGGTTCTTTGGTATATTTTTTTAATGGGTTTAATCAGATTAAATCTCTATTTAATGACGTTATAATAAATATTCAAAGGCTCATTTTCAACGGATTAAATAATTACCCCTTAAAAGGGATGTTATTATTTCTTTGACCATTTTGATTTAAATGATTAAAAAATATTATGCTGATTTTATGGATCTTTTTGAGGTAATGGAATAAGATATGCTTCTAAAATTTTGAGATTTTACTATAATAAAAATATATATGTGAATTTAATAATGTGATTTCATCAGTCATTATTTTAAGAGATATAATTATATGATATTAATTTTTGGATAAATTTCTATATTATTTACATTACATTATTGTTATAGATCTATTTCAGTCATTTTTATGCTCCAAAAACATCTACCAAAGAAACACACTATAGAATTGCATGTTTGTCATATGCTAAAAGGTTTCTATATTATTGTTCAAACAAAATGGAATTATTCTCAATGTCAAGGTTTATTTTTTTGATGTTGTGTCTTACTGAATGTCATTTTATCTATTATATTTGTACACAACTATATGCTGAACCTATTACTAATATTTTTCATCAAATATTTTTTCTATTATAGTTTCATCCTCTTATTCCTAGTCGTGGTGGAGTTTTTGCATCTCACACTATACTATGGATATTTCAGTTCCCTATTAAAATATTGGAATGACCTTGAAAATAGTTTTTGTATGGTTTCAACTATATGAACTCTGTTTTATAGGTCCCCAAAAAGGACATGCTGTACGAAATCACCAATCTCGTAGGGACTAGTGGAGAAGTGGACAAGGGGTATTTGTTTCCATGATATATTATATATCTATATGTTATAATTATTACATTAATTATATTTTTATTTTTTACTCTTCATTAGGATTAATGGAAATTATATATTCATTTCAAGTGGTTTGTTTTAATTTTTAATGATTTTTAAAGGACACAATTAACCCCTCCCCCCTTTGTGTCTTTTCCATTGTCATTCTGAATATTCACTTAGTACCAATATAAATGTATTTATTTAAGGTACATCTAGTTATGTTCTAGGTATATTTTCTCCATATTTTACCCTATTTATGAAAAAGTTAAATTAAGTGTGATTGATATGCCTAACATAGGAATCGAAAACCCAATTAAAAATTATTCTCTCATTCTTCTTATAAACTCAGGGTCTATATGTGACATTATAGAGGAACTCAAAATCCATTATATTAGCTAATCCCCCTGAAATATGTTGTGAATCAAGATCCACTAGTATATTTTCATTACTAACCCATTTAATACTCACTAGTTCCTAACAAAAAACACCATCCAAACTCACATCAATATCCACAAAACCAATTTATTTATGACTCTACCCAATACGTACACTTCTCTGGTGTATATTAAATATGAGGGTATCTCCTGAGGCCCTCCTATAATATTAACTACTTTAGTGATTATATTTCAAGGTATAAAAATTGTAAATGGATGAAATTAACCTCTTATATCAGTGGAAAATAATTAACAAATCCTTCAATAATTTTTATTACATAAAATAAACCAATATCCTCAACAATTAATCAATATAAGAATATGGATTAAAAAAAGTCTCCTAAAATGTAAAATTCAAAAATAAACCAATATGTTACAGATCTAACTTGTTATTCCTAGTTCAATCTCCGACCTTACCATGAACACAAGACTATTGTTTTTATATATTGGGATAAGGATATATGTATAAATAGTATATGAATATTGAAAAAAGAATAGAAATTCACCAGTGAATAAAAACCCGAACCAACAAAAAACTACCAAGGAAGGAATCAAAAATCCTCACTATGAATCACTTACCCAATATATTATCAATGTATATTAACATATTAATGATAGAATATAGTAAATGGGGACCCTACGCCACTATGACATAGCTTTATCACTATCATTATCCAACACTAATCATACTGGTGACCCCATCATTTCTATATCATAATTACCATATCCCTATAACATGAATCAAAACATAATTGATATGGACCAGACCATAACCATGCCCACCCCCACATGTTATGGGTCTAAGATTCTCAACATAATCACTAAATATAACATTCTATCAACTGATGTGGATCAGACAATATCCCTAAAAATCCCAAAATTTCACACTGATCAATATCTTTTATAGACATAGATTTACATAAACAACCAAAAAACTATATCCAATTTAATATGGAATTTTTAACATGAAGGAAATCAACCTTTTTCCCTCCCCATACAATTCATGACCCCAACATGTACCATTTTTTCACTTAAACAACATTATGAAGATAGAGCATGGAAGGGGGAGTTGGTATCTATATATTCCGTCATCAAAATTGATGTTAATAAGAAACCCAAAACCCAAAACCAATGTGTTTTTGAAAATTAACTTGATGTATGTGTGGTTCATAGAGAAACACCAAGAAAACAATTACAATAAATAGACACAAAATCCCAACCCTGAGGGTCCACACTATAACTTCAGTAAAAACCCATCAGTATCACCATTTAATTTTTCCATATAATAAACTTTAGTTCCCATTAAAAAACCTCTAATCCAACATTAATTTTAATGAAATAGTTGCACCAGGTAGATATCAATTTAAATTTATTCAATATATTTTAATATTTTGAAAATTTTATTCTAATTATCATGTTAAATTCATGAAAATATTCAATTCCATGTTTAATAAAAATATTTTATTAGCCATTATGCATGTCTACACCACATATTAACTATTTAGTGAATCAATATATATTCATTTACTAAGACATAGTTATTTAATTTCAGAGATTTCCATCACCTATATTTACTATTTATAAAAATCGTCTAATTCTATATTGGAATAAGTAATTAATCCATAACCATACACCATCCACATAAAATTCCTTGTTAAAAACATTTCGATACCATCAATAGAATCTATAAAAAACCATCAAACTTTATGGGTTAACAATTCTATCTACAGTCACAAATCACTTCTCCTTCCACATAATCAGCTACACCATCATGCGATAAAAATCATCACACCTCATCTCATAAAATGTGGTAATGATATAATATCATCTTTGTGTAATCGAAACCATCATTAGGAAACCAATTATAACTACACCATCAAAAAATCCTCAAAATAGAAACATAAATTGTAATAACATAACATTATATAAAACCACAATCCACACCCAAAATGCAGTATCTACACTCTCACACACTCCATCTTCTCTTTACAAGATACATAATAGTCAATATCATATTCGAGAGAACATGTTTATTTACCCTATTTACATTATAAACCATTTTATTAGTGGTAATTCCACCTATATAATCAGACTAATAATCCAAAACCATATAATCAACCACTTTTTTAGCAACGTCAGCAACTAGGAGACTTTAAAATAACAATATAAATGAAATAAACATAACATATGAGTAATACACCTTCCACACAATGAGGAGGGTGAAGATGGATTATTCCACTCTCCCCAGACCCATGGCTACCTGGGCATCATCAAAGGCAGTTAAGCTGAAAATCAAAGTTAATCATCAGGAGCAGCAGCATTCCCCGGAACAAGAAAAACGAATGGAGAAGTTTCTGATGCTCCTTAAACTTAATGAGGAATACGAGTCAGGGTGGGATGAATATGACTCCTGGTTTGATGATGTGTCCTCTAGATATGGTGTGGATGGTGACCCTTGTGGTGCGGCTTCTGTTTCGGACTTTGGTGGTGATGTTGACTGATTTTCTTTCTTTTTTGGTCTTTTCTTTTCTCATTTTTGATTTATCTTTTTGGGTCTTTTGTGTTTTGGGTTGTAAGGGTTTTTTGGTGTGGGCCATTTGACCCCTCCCCTCCCTTGTCTGTTGTGTCTCTTTTCATTCTAATAAATTTGGGGGGCTGGGAATAGCCCGACCCTCGCATCTTCCTTTCCCTTACCATAACAGAATCTTCAAAAATCACAATGAAATCACAAAGTGAAGAGTTAGTGATCAGCATTCTAGAATAATGAATTTAAACCAAAATAAATTTAAAATATAATTATAAAATTTAATCAATGGCCCATTCCATATATACCAAATCTAAAACATTTTGGAATAACATCTACAGTTGAGGAGTATAGAGAAAGAATATGAGGAATAAGGGAAGTAATACCTATGATTGAACTGGTTGATCTTCTGATGATAAGAGATATAGAAAAATGAGGAATTCTCAATGAACTCTATAGACACACCTTATATTTCCTGAGGACTAGTAGAAGAAAAATTAATATAATGAAATAAATGATACTTCCAAATTTATACTATGTTTTAAAACTGCAACATTATAGTGTGATTTACTAGGGTCACATTGGGACGATATAATCCAACCAAAATCCAAAAAAACACACTTAAAAAATTTAAATATCCTCACATTTAATACATAGTCTACATCCCAAATTTGTTACAACAAAATTTTGAACTCATTACAACACAAATTAATACTACATGACATCACCTAAAATGATGTTAATAAAATCCATCCCCTAGTCCTGCACCCCATGAAAACCAAGTTCATAGCATGAATCTCAACTATGAAATGTCTCAAAAACTTCATTGAGGAAAATATATAATTTTTAAACTAATAAAAAAAACACAAACATTAAATTAAAAAATTCATCTATGTAAGACATCCATTTGTATGGTAAGTAAAAATCTCTTATGAAATTTTGAGGAAAATTGTATTTGTAAAATTTTCCATTGAACCTATCATGTCACGAAACAACACACCATTTTGTGAATATTCCCACAACAATGAAACTATTTATACTGTCACACACTTTATATCCATGATTCTTCCCCCACTACCCAATATTCAAACCAAATGTATCTCCCCTTTCATTATTGGCAACCCTTTAGGCCGCAACCCAAACTACGACACCATGACCTTCAGTTCCTCATTTGGATTTTAGATACAATATACAAAATACCTATCCAAAAACCATTAGACAACTCAAAAATATGAATAAAACCAAGGAATTAATGTGAAATTTTTGAATTCTTATTAACATATTATATATCTAATTTCTTATCATACTTACATTTACCATAATCAGAATATGAAAAAATTATATTATTAAATGAGAAATATTTTCGGTAAAATAAATAAATTTTAAGAAAATTTTTTATATAACAAAATTATATTTATAAAAATATTAATTTTAGTTTTATTTAAGTCTTATATAAGGATATATATTAAATGAAACATCAGACTAACATATTATAATGTAAAAACTATATTTAATAATGGCACAATAAATATTTTGTTTAACTAGTTTCCCAAACAAATACAATTAAAATTTATAACTAGTATTCATTATAATATCAATTATTATACTAGTATCCATGTAATATAATTAAAAAATATATTTTATACATAATTTTATTTAAAAATATACTAACAATTTTTAGGTAATTTTAAAATGACACAATGAATTTTTACTCAAATGTAAAACTCAAATTAAAATCAATTTTCCAAAATGTTAAAAAGTTATTATAAATAATAATTTTTAGAAACAAATATATTTTAATTAGAACATATTTTACAAATAGTTAAGCCTTTTAAAAAATTATATATAAGTAATATTATATCACTATTTTTTTATTAATTCATTTTTAATAGAATGGGTGAAAACCAATTATACCATGTTCATAGTGCAAGTAATAAATAATTTATTGTTTTATTATTTTTTATCATTATTTTGGAAGATACTATTTCTAAAAATAGGTGGTTATTTAGTAAATAATTAAAAGACTATATATCCATTTAAAAATATATCTGATGTTTTATTTCATATAATTCTAAAATACAAAATGAGTTTCATGTGAAAGATATATCATAAATAACTGAAATATAACTACTAAATCAATGATTTTAATGGAATAAATTTTTCTCTATTTTCATGACCATGTGTAATTAATATATTTGAACATATAAAAACCACATTAGATTCATCTTATTTAATTCTAATTTGATACACAATAAAATTTCAATTTGAATGGGTTACATTATATTAAATAATACATAGCTTTTTTAGAAATTGTATATTGAAACACACTCATACATATTAGAAAAAATATCCACAGTATATTTATCTTTTCTCATTATGAGAAATATATTTCATGAATTTTAAAGACCCATAAATTTCAAGGAAATTTTTATTCATAAATTCTTTGGGATTTTACGAGGATGCAGTTTCTGACGGAACCTGATTCTGAGGCCCACTGTGCTCGTAATCAATATCCGACGTTTTGCTCGGGTACGTTTAGTGAATGAAGGAGCGGGTTTTTCTAACTTTTGAACCAGTTATCGGAATTGAAATCTGAGGGCATCAATGGAACTGAAACACTGGTAATTGTTTCAGAGGACATTTACCTAAGATTCTTCTGCTCGGGAGGAGTTGTTAAAAAAAGTGGCTTAAATGAAAAGTAAAATAAAATCGTGTTACAATTTTATTCTGTATTCTAAGTGGTTATCACTACTACAAATTTGGTCTATATCCATGGACCTATAGACACAGTTTTATAGGTCCGTGGCTATAGGTTTCATACTACCACGGATTTTTTTCCAATCCGTGGCTAAATAGCACGATTCCATTTTTTCCCCCAATCCATCGAGCTTCCTCCATGCCTCGCGTTTTCCTCCTCCTCGAGCCCTCCTCCTCGCCGCGCCATCCTCCTTCACGACGCCTCCACGCCACGCCCTCCTCCTTCACGACACCTCCACGCCGCGCCCTCCTCCTCCCTGACGCCTCCTCGCCGCGCCCTCCTCGCCACGCCCTCCTCCCCGACACCTCCTCGCCGTGACCCTCCTTCCCGACGCTACCCTCACCAGCAACACCTCTTCAGCGATTACCTATAGCGGACGGCCTCCCCTCCCTTGTGCTCCCTCTCCAGCCGCGGCCTCCCCTCCCTGCGCGCACGCCTCCGGCGCACCTCCTTGTTGGCCAGTCCACCTCCAGTGACGGGACCCCTCCTGGTCGAGCCCTCTTAGCACTGCCTAGATTATGTAAAAGGTACATAGTATTCATGGATTTCTAGGGTACTATAAGTGATTTTTGGCACACATCGCAAGGATTGTAATTCATTTGACCTCCCATATGTGGAATAGGAAGACGTTTTTCTAGACTAAATAGTACCAAAGATCCATCAAGGGATTGAAGTTCAGGCTAATGAGTGATCATATTTTTAGACTATCTAAGGAGATCATGGAGTACTTAGTTTATTGTTCTGACTTTAGAAAAGTTATTGGTTGGATGTTGATGCAGATATATAATTTTATTACATATGGGTCAAGGAAATTTATACCCCATGAGTAGAAAAACATGAATTGTGATCTAGATCTAGTATTATTAGTCCTAACTTAGATGATTTGGAAGAATTGTCTTATGCGTGATCAAATAGATATTTAATTAGACCATCAGAGTCCCGGGGATGTATTCACATATAGGGACATGAACATGAGGAACTGTTTCATGTTGTAATTATTATAGATCAATGAATTTGAGATATTATATACTCATTGAATTTAAAAAATTGTATTAGATTCCATTAGAAAGAAGTCCCATGCTCATTTTACTTAGGAGGCATTTGAGCGATTTTCTACCATGACATGAACACTTGTTGGGATTGTGGGTGAATATTTTATTCAGTTGAGGGTGATGAATCCTTTAATTATCCATCATATGAGATATTCAATTTTAGGTTACACCTACTATGAGTTATTATGTGACTAGATATCCTTCGCAGATTCACCCAAAAGATTTTTTGAATAAGGGAATGGTATCTTAATTTTATAGGGATGGACTGTGGTCCTAGTAATGATGTTAGAGTATGTGATTATAGAGATTCCCACAACCCATTTTTATACATCCTTAGGTGTGGAATATGTACATAATACTTCATTGGAAATTTTTGTGGGCTATTATGACACAAAACAAGGCTGATTTCATCTCTTGATGCTTCACATGTCAGTAGGTGAAGACTATGATCCAGGTTCGAGTTGATTTTTAACAACCCATAGTGATCCTAGAGTGGAAATGGAATTGAATTTCCATTTACATTAGTACATGGTGTTAATGTACATCAAGATCCCATGACCCCATCTATTTTATAATTGACCAACTTCTGGAGATCGTGAAATTCCATTATATCCTGGAGTAATGTCTAGAGGAGTGTTTGGGAAAGTCGTAAAATAGTAGATTGTTTTCCATTATGGGTTACCCTCATATATTCTATCAAACCCTGATATATGGTTCACATTATGGATTTGGAGGGGCCTATATGTGATAACTATGAGCTAGATAAATATGAGTACAACCTTCCAACCCTAGACAAATGGGAACACCGAGCTCACTATAGAGGTACTTGATTATATGCTAAGGGCTTGTGTAGTAGACTTCATCTACAGCTATGAAAATTGCATTCCCCTGATAGAATTTTTTTTAAATAATAGCTTCCATTCTACTATCACTATTTATCATCTTGAGACCATCTATGAAAGTACCTTCAGGCCACCATTGTTCCCCAAATAGACCATAAAGAAATAACTTGTTGGGCCATATATTGTCTAGGAAATGATAGAGAAGTACAAGTTCATCCATGAGTTCATGAAGACATCCCAGAATAAGTTGAAATATAATATATATCTATAGAAAAGGCCATTGGATTTTGAGTAGAGAGACCAAACATTCCTTTATGTCTCCCCGCAATGTGGATTGGGGAGATTTTTCCAGGGTTCATGATATCTCTACCGCCACGATTCGTATCCCTCTCTGTGGATAAATCATAACCCGTTTTTTTCTCCCAATTATCATCGGGCGCCTCCTCTGCCCTCTCGCCGCTCCCTCCTCCTCCCCGACGCCTCCTCGCCGCGCCCTCCTCCTTCCCGACGACTCCTCGCTGCGCCCTCCTTCTCCCAGATGCCTCCTCGCCGCGCCCTCCTCGCCGCGTCCTCCTTCCCGACGACTCCTCGCTGCGCCCTCCATGTAGCTTCTCATATATTACAACCAATCACTAGTTGAAAACTCATGTAACATGAGTGGCCTTTTTTGGGAGATCATATTTCTTCTCTTCCTTGTCTAATTCTTATGCAAAGTTAGATGATTCTGTTGTTTCTGATGCATACATTGATCTCTTGACAATTTCATTATCCAATTCCTTGCTTGGTATGGATGCCAATGATCCTCGTAAAACATTGGAAACCATGAAATTTATTGGTTCCATATTTTCCAATGTAAGAACTAGCTTTCATAAAAAAACATGATATATGTGGTTTTACATGGAGAAGAAAACTTCTGTTTCATTGGAGCATCATTACAGATAGCTGCCCGGAAGATGATAATGATGGTTTATCATTCATGCCAATGATCCAAATTTCTGAATGGCTGGATGAGTTATCGTGTCATCTATTTTCTTTACTTCTACACTTTGAACCATACAATTTTATGTAAGTGTTTATGCCTTTTTTTCTATCCCTTTCTTCAATCATTCATGTATTATTCTAATATTTAGTTATGAATTGTCTAGTTATTAAGTAGTTTATGGTATTGCAGAAGTTAAGGGATACACTCTTCATCGGTTTTAGGAATGATCCTGATTGGGGATGGTCCCTATTATTTTTTCATGCTGAAAATCCTGCTTGGGAAGCTCTCTCAAAGTCTCTATAGTCAGGTATGTCCTGTAATTGAAGGTTGTTCAATCTAGTAGCTTCAAGAATCCATTTTTCTTCATTTTTTAAGATGATTTAATCTTTTGAAAATTTGTATAATTACCTAAATCGTGAAAAATGTGTCCTTTTTTCTATCTACAGTTGACACACTGATCACATATATATAAGAAGTTGTTATATCTCATTTCTTTTCCCACTATTTTCTTATAGGTGGTTTCTTATGATAAGACTGGTTCTATCCACCACCATCAAAGACAATGAGTTCAAGATTTGGGTATGGTTTATTCGATTTTTATTCTTTCAGCCACCTATGTTCAATATATGAGTAGTCATTCAATTTGACATTACCGTTTATCAGCTTATAGGGTGATTCTTCTGGTGCAAGATCCCAAACAACTGACTCAGGTACTATATCAATTTCATCATTGTACCTAACGGTATGTAATAACTTATTCCATCATTATTTTTGTTTTATGTACTCTGAATTCTTTATTCAAATTACAAAATTGTAAATGTGCTTTTCAAAATATTCTCTTAATGAAAAATGTAATTTTATCTTATGCAATTTAATTTCTCCATGCATCCAAATCTAACATATCATTCTTTATACATTGAACATCAACTATTCTCTATACTTTCAAGGGAGTTATATGATTATTAGCTGCTTTACTGTATTTATTACTCAGATCGATTGTATTATTATCACATGATCATCAGTAGTTGCATTTTTTTTGGTTCTCCAACTCTTGTGTATGTAGATTCATATCATAGTCTTTCAACTTTTCTACTATCGGGTATGTTATACCTGAATCGTCTGATCATAGGGTGTCTACTTAGCATACAATTTTATTGGACCATCCGATAATCCTCCATCGCATATTGTATTCTCATAGCGCATATTCTTTCCTCTGATTGCAGTGTACTCCATCCGATGATGAATCTGATATTCTCGCTCTGCCCATTCGTGTCATTGCATGACCCCTTCATTTGGTTGTTTTTCATTAAAATTATCATATTGTGTCTGGTTATCATGAACCATTTCATCTATGATTATAACCTTTTGATAGTTACTGCATGCGGAAGTATTGCTAGATCGCCTCTATCCGAGCAATGGAGTCTTGGTTTATCCGAGCATCTCGGTCGGTGTATTTATGTCTGAACATCCCCCCTGCCCGCAACACCCACCCTGCTGCCTTCGAATCAGCCCACACCATCCCCCCAACACCTGCAACCAGCCCCTTTCAACCAGCATTCTCAGCCCCCTCCTGCTCCCTTTGCTCCTGGCCTGAAGATGTTGCCCCGCGGATGTCGCTGGATTGGGCCAACACGCTGCGGTCACGTCGCGGTCACTCTGCGGTCATGAGGCGGTCACGCGGAAGTCACGCCGCGGTCACGCCGTGGTCACGCCGCGGTCACGCCGCGGTCGTGCCGCGGTCACGCCATGATTTTGCCCTGCTCCAGCCACATCCAGCCCACACCAGCCCCCTTCCACCTTCATCCCGCTGCCACCAGTATTCCAGCCCGCAATAGCCCCCCCCCCACCACCTTCGAATCAGCCCGCACTATCCCCCCAACACTTGTAACCAGCCCCCTTCCACCTGCATTCCAGCCTCCTCCCACTCCCTTAGCTTCTGGCCGGAAGATGCTGCCCTGCGGATGTCGCTGGATCGGGCCAACACGCTGCGGTCACGCCGGGGTCATGTCGCGGTCACGCCGCGGTCACGCCGTGATTTTGCCCTGCTCCAGCCACATCCAGCCCACACCAGCCCCCTTCCACCTTCATTTCAGCCCGCTGCCACCATCATTCCAGCCCGCAACAACCCCCCCCCCCCCCCCACCACCTTCGAATCTGCCCGCACCATCCCTCCAACACCTGCAACCAGCCCCCTTCCACCCGCATTCCGGCCTCCTCCCACTCCCTTCGCTCCTGGCCGGAAGATGCTGCCCTGCGGATGTCGCTGGATCGGGCCAACACGCTGCGGTCACGCTACGGTCACGCCGCGGTCACGCCACGGTCATGCTGCGGTCACGCCGCGGTCACGCCGTGATTTTTCCCTGCTCCAGCCACATCCATCCCACACCAGCCCCCTTACACCTTCATTTCAGCCCGCTGCCACCAGCATTCCATCCCGCAACAGCCCCCCCCCCCCCCCCACCACCTTCGAATCAGCCCGCACCATCCCCCCCAACACCTGCAACCACCCCCTTTCCACCCGCATTCCAGCCTCCTCCCACTCCCTTCGCACCTGGCCGGAAGATGCTGCCCTGCGGATGTCGCTGGATCGGGCCAACACGCTGCGGTCACACTGCGGTCACGCCGAGGTCACGCCGCGGTCATGCTGCAGTCACTCCGCGGTCACGCCGTGATTTTGCCCTGCTCCAGCCACATCCAGCCCACACCAGCCCCCTTCCACCTTCATTTCAGCCCGCTGCCACCAGCATTCCATCCCGCAACAGCCCCCCCCCCCCCCCCCCACCACCTTCGAATCTGCTCCCCACCATCCCTCCAACACCTGCAACCTGCCCCCTTCCACTCGCATTCCGGCCTCCTCCCACTCCCTTCGCTCCTGGCCGGAAGATGCTGCCCTGCGGATGTCGCTGGATCGGGCCAACACGCTGCGGTCACACCGCGGTCACGTCGCGGTCACGCCGCGGTCACTCTGCAGTCACGCCGCAGTCACGCTGCGGTCACGCCGCGGTCACGCCCTGATTTTGCCCTGCTCCAGCCACATCCAGCCCACACCAGCCCCCTTCCACCTTCATTTCAGCCCGCTGCCACCAGCATTCCAGCCCGCAACAACCCCCCCCCCCACCTTCGAATCAGACCGCACCATCCCCCCAACACCTGTAACCAGCCCCTTCCACCCGCATTCCAGCCTCCTCCCACCCCCCTTCGCTCCTGGCTGGAAGATGCTGCCCTGCGGATGTCCGCTGGATCGGGCCAACATGCTGCGGTCACACTGTGGTCACGGCGCGGTCACGCCGCGTTCACGCCGCGGTCACGCCGTAAGGGGGGTGTTCAAGGTGGTTGCAGGGGGTGCAAGAGGGCTGTCCAGGAACCTAATCCCATGCAGGTTATGAATGTCTCTATAGAGAAAATACAGTGTTGTCCAGATCTGAAAAATATCATAAAACATCCCACAGATACTTCACAGCCACCAGGTATAACTATTTCACCACCTATAGATAGTGAGCATGGTGCTATAAAATCTGGTTACTCTATTTCAAATCATAATTCCAATGTTTTGTTTAATGCAGTACTACATGAAATCTGATGATTTATGTTGATGACATGACTACAATTTGTAAGAACATGAGCCTCATAATTATTGTAAAATCACAAAATAATGGTAAGTTTGAAGTGAAAGACTTAGGCATAGCTAATAAAACCTTAGGCATTGAAATTGTTAGAGATAGACCAAATAAATTTTCTTACTTATCTCAAAATGGTTAAATATTAAATATTAAAAATAGACAAATGTTTGAATCTCCCAAAATTTCCAATGTACTCCTAGTAAAACACTTTAAATTTTCTTCAACACAAAAACCCATTGCTGATGATGATATTCAATTTAGGTGTAAAATCCATTATGATAATATTTTTTGGTAGCATTATTTACTCTGATTTCTATGAAAACAGGGCTTGTTTGTTATGGACAAAGATGAAACTAGAGACCTGGTTTTCTTGAAGAGTTTCCATGAAGGGTCTTCACTGTAGAGGAGACTAGCTCTGTATTTGGTAGTTGCTTCCATGATGGTTCCCACAACCGTTTGATGGAATTTCACACCAAACCAAGCCCTGCTAGTGACTCTTTTTCGATGCACTATAAAAATCCCATGGCCAACCCACCAAAATCAAACCAGCTATTCCAAGGCCATTTCCACTCTCACTAAAAAATCCAAACTCAAGCCCTACTACAATTCCAAGCTCCCACTTCAATTTAGCCACTATGAACACCTTTCCAGTCCCCCGCCATTTTTCAATCCACCTAGGCAACCCATCCACAACTTAACCACCAATCAGGCCTACCCACCTCTCAACTTCTTAGCCACCAACCCCACATTTTCCACCAGGCATCCCAATTTAAAACCATTCCAAACCTCACCCAATTATAACAAATTAAACCAGACCCCTTAACATTTTAATCCCTCATCTAAATTCCTGTTCCAACTCACTTAAGGGGGGAGGGCTGTCCAGTAGGGGGGAGGGGCTGTCCAGTAGGGGGGAGGGCTGTCCACTAGGGGGGAGGGCTGTCCAGCAGGGGGGAGGGGTGCCCAGCAGGGGGGAGGGGTGTCCAGCATGGACTTAACTGGTTTTTTGGCACCAAAAAATACTGAATGATATTGTCTCATGCATAGTAACCGCACTTAAAATTGATCAAAGGACTTTACATGCTAACTTGGATCTATTCAACAGAGTAATGGTTGAAATAAACCTTGACTCAAAACTTCCCAGCTCAATTAACTTCAATGCCAATGAATACAAAACTGAAGATATAGTTCAATATGAGTGAAAACCCCCATTTTGGGATCACTATAAAATCATAGGGCATAATATCTTCAACTATAGGGTGATTAGGAAGCAGGTAATACAACCATCTGAGAATGAATGGAAGGAAATGAGGAGACCTAAAAAAGACAAAGCCCCCATGATAGACATGGCTGAAATATCCAAAAAGAAATATGAAGTTTGGGTCAAAAAAACTCACACTTTGACTCACATAAGAGATAGTTCAGGAACCAAATGGGTGGATGAAGTGGAGGAAGAAGAAAACTCTATTAATGATGAAAACCTCTCAATTGAAATTACAAACCTTTTACTAGACAATGTTAGAGTATCAACCCAGCAGGAAAAGATTTATAGCTATCAAAATGACCTAGAAAAGCATATTCTCTAGCACCCAATCTTGGATGGAGGGAATTTTTCTGCTAATGAACTGAAGAAACTAACCTGTACTCTTAGTACTTCAATCCACAATAATGATGTTTGCACTAAAGAAAATGATTTTGCTGACACTCCATACTTAAGTGCCAAGAAGACCCATATTACTTCCAAACCTAAATTAGGTATGCAAAAGGAAAATTAGGAAACCCCCTAGTCTTCTAGATCCATGGTGAAACCTGCCTCCAAAGACCTAGAAGCTCGAGAAGGCATGAAAAAGATTCCAGCACCTGTTTTATATGACAATTCAGTTTCGGTTCTCGTACCCTAACATATGTAGGTTTTTAATGTTACCCCAGAGAAGAAGTAGAATCTCTCTCAGAACTCTATCGAACAACAATCTGCTCTAGATCCTGTTATTCCAGGTACTTCTCCTCCCCTTTCTTATGCTACTAATAACTATTCCATTCTGTCTAAAAAACTGCTTTATGATCAAAATGAATCTTCCTATGAATTTTTCTCTAAGAATTCTGCTTCTCTACACTGATGCAACCTGACCACTACTATCCCATCCCATATTTCTAAAAAAACAATGCCTCTTTTATGAACAATATCTAGGTTTTAACTACAGGTGACTCCACAATGGGAAAGTAGCATGAGACCAAATCACATGTCCATAATCCTGGGTCTGGGGGGGGTCTATCTTGGGGTGTCCAGAGTCTAGGGGGGGTAGGACTGGCAGGGGTGTCCATGGTCTGGGGGGGTCTGTCCTGGGGGGGGGGGGTCTGTCCTAGGGTGTCCAGGGTTAGGGGGCAGGGGTGTCCAGCAGGGGGAGGGGTGTCTAGCAGGGGGAGGGGATGTCCATGCAGGGAGAGGGGTGGCCAGCATGGGGGAGGGGTGTCCATGGGGGGTGGTCCAGGGGTGTCCATGGTCTGGGGGGGGGGGTCTGTCCTGGGGTGTCCAGGGGCAGGGGGCAGGGGTGTCCAGCAGGGGGAGGGGTGTCCAGTAGGGGGAGGGGCTGTCCAGGCAGGGGGAGGGGTGTCCAGCATGGGGAGGGGTGTCCAGGGGGTGGTCCATGGGTGTCCAGGGTCTGGGGGGGTCTGTCCTGGGGTGTCCAGGGTCAGGGGGTAGGGGGAAGGAGTGTTCAGCAGGGGGAGGGGTGTCCAGCAGGGGGAGGGGTGTCTAGCATGGGGGAGGGGTGTCCAGGGGGGTGGTCCAGGGGTGTCCAGGGTCTGGGGGGGGGGGGGTCTGTCCTAGGGTGTCCAGGGTCAGGGGGCAGGGGGGCAGGGGGCAGGGGTGTCCAGTAGGGGGAGGGGTGTCCAGCAGGGGGATCTAATATAACTCTTGAAATCTCATTCATGTGTTTCCAATGAGTTCTTCGACTGATGTAACAGTATAAAGCATAAACCATTTAACAAAAAGAGATCTGACCCTCGTTAAGGAAGGTTCAAGTGATATGCTTGCAAGTCGGATTTCATGTCCTTAAAGCACACAAAATTTAGAAAAGTTCTTGAACCTTCCCTACTGTTTTTGTACATCCACATTTCCCAAAAACTAATTCCCAGCTCACCATAAGCCTGACAACGATAAGCTCTCTCTTTTATCCAGTTTCGATACCGCCATCACTAGCTGGTCCATTATGGACACTTAATGAGTAGGTTTTCACTGAAGGTAACCTTACAACCTATGCTACAACTCTATTCTGCTATGACAATAATGAGGAAATTTCATTTGGCCAACAGGGGGGGCTGTCCAGCAGGGGGGCTGTCCAGTAGGGGGGGTTGTCCAGCAGGGGGGGATGTCCAGCAGGGGGGGTGTCCAGCAGGGGGAGGGGGTCCATGGGTGGTGTCCAGGGGGTTTCCCGGGGTTTAGGGGGTCCCCGGTGGTGTCCAGGAGTGGTGTCTAAGGGTGTCTAGTGGGGGTCCAGGTGGTTGTGTCCATGGGTGTCCAGTGGGTGGTGTCCAGGGGTGTCCAGTTGGGGCATGGGGGCTGTCCAGTGGGGTGCATGGGGCAGGGGGCAAGGGTGTCTAGCAGGGGGAGGGGTGTCCAGCAGGGGGAGGGGCTGTCCAAGCAGGGGGGAGGGGTGTCCGGCAGGGTGGGGAGGGCTGTCCAGGGGGTGCAGGGGGTGTCCAGTGGGGCTGTCCAGTGGGGGCACGGGGGTTGTCCAGTGGGGTGCAGGGGGGCATGGGGGACTAAGGGGCATGGGGGGTGCAGGGGGGTGTTTTGTTTCATGTGGATTTGTGGCCTCACCAGATTGGTTGTTCCATTTTGAGGTACTGTAGTGTAAGGGTAGTGATAACCCCTATGACCCAAGTATCTTCAAAATATTGATAATTTCTATTTCTCATCCTCTAATATATTTCTATAGGTTTGCTCTGGTGAAAACCTTGATGGCCATTGCTGCTTTGCTTCATCAGAGCTCTTTCCATACCTATCTCTCCTTGAACTCATATCATTTCTTGTTTTATAGTGGAGATGACGTCCTTCCTTCAAGAAAGAAGTGAAGACCCTTCTTGGTGATAGTTCCACAAGTGCAGAAATGAGAATATAAACTTTTGGATCCTGGTGCAGATGGGCTGCGGGGGGGGGGGGGGGGCTGGTGCAGGTGGGCTGGGGTGTTGCAGGGGGCAGGGGGGAGTGGCAGGGGGTGGTAGGGGGGACTAGTAGGGGGCTGGGGGGCAGGGGGGACTGGGAGGGGGTGGGCTGGCAGGGGGACAAGTAGGGGGGGGGGGCTGGCAGGGGGGTGGAAGGGGGCAGGGGGCAGGGGGGACAAGCAGGGGAGTGGCAGGGGGGACTAGTAGGGGTCAGGGGGCAGGGGGGGCTGGAAGGGGGTTGGTAGGGGGGACTAGCAAGGGGCAGGGGGGCTGATAGGGGGACAAGCAGGGGGACAAGCAGGTGGGTGGCAGGGGGCAGGGGGGACTGGCAGGTGGGTGGTAGAGGGGGACTAGTAGGGGGTGTGGCAGGGGGTAGGGGGGACTGGTAGGGGGCAGGGGGACAAGCAGGGGGGCTGGCAGGGGGGTGGCAGGGGCAGGGGGGACAAGCAGGGGAGTGGCAGGGGGGACTAGCAGGGGGCATGGGGCGGGGGGGGCTGGCAGGGGGGTGGCAGGGGGGGACTAGCAAGGGGCAGGGGGGACTAGTAGGGGGTAGGGGCTGGTAGGGGGACAAGTAGGGGGACAAGCAGGTGGGTGGCAGGGGGCAGGGGGGGACTCGCATGGGGTGGCAGAGGGGGACTAGCAGGGGTGTGGCAGGGGGCAGGGGAGACTGGAAGGGGCAGGGGGACAAGCAGGGGGGCTGGCAGGGGGCAGGGGGGACTGGCAGGGGGGTGTCTGCAAGGAAGTGGGGAGGAGGGCAGGGGGGGTCTACAAGGCATAGGGGAGGGGTGCAGGAGGTGTTCAGGGGGGGTGTCCAGGGGGTGTCCAGGGGGTGTCCAGGGGGGTGTCCAGGGGGTGTCCAGGGGGGTGTCCAGGGGTGTCCAGGGGGTGTCCAGGGGGGTTTCCAGGGGGGTTTCCAGGGGGTTGGGGGTATTTTTTTATGTATGTGCACACCCTATAGCCACGGTTTTAAACCGTGGCTATTGGTTTATTGCCACGGTTTTTAACTGTGGCTATAGACCTAACTCCACGGTTTCCAACCGTGGATATAAATCCTGTCCAGCGTCTAATATAGCCACGGTTGAAACCGTGGCATTAAGTATACAGCCACGGTTCGAAACCGTGGCTTATACCTAAAGCCATGGTTTCAACCGTGGCTATTACCTATAGCCACGGTTTGATGGCCTATAGCCACGGTTTAGAACCGTGGCTATAGCCCGAATTTCCAGTAGTGTATATCCAAGGTGTGGGAGTTGGGGTGGGACCAACTAGTTACTAACTACCCTTGAGAGGATAAAGGTGAGTTGGGGCCCAAACGAGCCCCAAATCTTCATATTCCTTAACTCCCTAACTCCCCCTTTATTTTGAGTAACTCCCCTCTCTCCCTCTTTAATAATGCCAACTCACATTAATTTAATTAATTGAACCTCTTCAATTAATTGAATTAAGTTTTGAATTTTGATTTTTTGAAAATGCATGGAAATGTAAAATAAACTATGGGAAAGCTTATTTTATTTTGGGGTTAGATTGTTGTGGTGGGAATTGGGGAGAGAGCTTTAGATTTTTTGGAAGAACTTCATCCTTCCACGAAGAATGACACCCTTCGATGAATAACACCATCACCACAAGGAGAAACGTCCTGCCATTCATTCTTCTCTTCACAGCTAGTGTGAGACGTCGTCCCCCTCCTTGGACGCAATCCAACGTCGTCCTCGAAACCTCACCCCGCGTCACCATCTTCGACATCGCCATCAAACGACATCGTTTATCAAGGAAGGGGTTATCTTTGTTCAAGTTTAATTTAATGTTATTCGTTGATTAATTTGTCCGCTTCTTATCATCTTAACGGGAGGAGATTGGACCACACAAACACGGTCGATCCTCCTCCCCATTTCATGTTGATCCTCATTGATCTTTGCGGTGAAGGCGGTGCGGTGCCATTGGACCGCCCAAGAACGAAGAGGACATCGGCCGGAGTGGGCCGCGGCGGTGGTGCGTGGCGCCGTCGTGCCGCGCCGGTAAGGCCGAAGGAGGCTGCGGACAAGAGCGGGCCACGGTGGAGAGGAATGATGTCGTCGTGCCGCACCAAAACTTCAAGGGGGCCGCGGTCGGGGCGGGCCGCGATGGAGGGTCACGGCGCCAGTGCACCGCGCCGGTCGGACAGGAGCCACGGTCTAAGGCCACGGTGGTCTTTAGGAAGGGCGGCCAGGCTCGACCGGCCACCGACGTTCAGGAGGAGGAACCCCTGCGGGTCCCGCGATGCCTCAACCGGCCGGCCATTATGGCTGGCAGTTTTTGAAGAAACTGGGGGGAATAACCCCCTTGACCTGCCTAGGACGGACCCCACCAGAGGGGCCGCAATTTCCAAAACAAATGGGGTCGCGCCCCCTTTGTACCCCGCTCGGCCGCGAGCTGAGCCACGACCAACTTCCGAGCTGGGCCGCAGGCCACACCCAGCCGCGGGTTGAGCTGTGGCAGCGCCGGGCCAAGCCATGCCTTCTGGGCCGGGATGTGGTGAATCAGGCCGGATCCGGACCCAGGTTGGGTCGACCCAAATCGGGCCGACCCTGTGGGTATTTGGCCGGGTCGGACCGGGCCCAAACCTCCTATTTTCGGACAAGTTCATTCAAACACCCATAACATGGGCTACAGACCTCCGTTAAATGCACCATCCATTGCGTTGGAATCCATGGATCGAGATAGTAGTTTCGGTATATTACACTCGAGGTTTTGGAGAAGTTTGGGTACAACCGGTTTGGTTCGAACCCGAAACCAATCGGGCCCTTGGAGCGAAAACGCTTATAACATAATGACCGGACATCCGAATGACGTGTCGTCAATCACATTGTTTTCATATTAGTGATAAGGTTATTTTTTATTACTCCACTTGAGGGTTTGACGTTTCTGGAGTACGGTCGGGTTGGTTTTAGCTTAAAAACCAACCGGGCCCCTGGGACGGAAAAGCCAATATCTCTCAGACCGGGTGTCCAATTTACGCACCGTCTGTCGCGTTGAGTTCCTATTGACAAGACAGAACATTGTGATACATCAAGTCTGGAATTCGTGACAGTTGACGTATCGACCCCCTTGGCTCGTGGATCAGACCCTCCCAGAATCGAGCATGCTGTGTGCGGGAACCCTAGTGTTGGTTGCGACTGCGATGACGATGGCGACTGTACTTGGATCCTACGTGGGTTCGGCAGCGAGGACGACTGTACTTGTATCCTCCGTGGGTTTGGAAGAAATGACGACTGTACTTGGATCCTACATGGGATCGGCAGTGATGATTACTATACTTGGATCCTACGTGGTTTCGGCCGCAATGACTTCTGTATATGGATCCTACGTGGGTTCGACAGAGGAGATGATTCAGAGGCTACATCTAATCATCTCCACCCCTCTTCGTGAGTAGTATACCTGTATGAGCTGACTCTCAGCTTTCAATCTTTATCATCGATGTGATTGACTTTCCTTCCTGTGTGGATTGGGTTGTGTTTTCCTGTGTGGACTGGGTTGTAGTTGGGCTCGTGAGTTGGAGCCGAACTGGAAATGATGACTTAGGTATATGAATGGGCATATACCTAAGTAGAGTTGGTTGATACATGTGTTTGTATCCTTCCTTTGTGGTTTATCCTTTGTGGATTCTGGAAGACCTTCAGGGGTCTCAGGGTCCCTATTGAGTATCATATACTCACCCCTGCATGGTTCATGCCCGCACTACGTTTGTTAGTTGCAAACGACGGACATCGCTTATCATGGTTGAGGCTTGTGGAGTGGGACGGTACCCGGAGGTGGATTATCAGGCGGGACGTACACGGAACGGATGATCAGACCCAAGGAGATGAGGAGACCATCTGTACCCACCCTTCAGGTGGGATAGAAAAAGGACGACTCGATGGTTGCTAATTTACTTTACTGTTGTTGTACTCTTTTTTCAGTTGTACTGTACTTTCACTTGGGTTTGTATTTTTTCCCATTTACTTTTAAGCACTTACTTTTATACTCAATTTACTTAGAGTCTACTACATCTTGCGTTCTCTATTGTGTTTTCTTACTTATATAAAGGCAATTTCTTCCCATTTATCAGGATTTACGCCTTTGGTGCTAGTTGCCAGCCCCTGGTCTATGGAAGTCGGGCTTGGGGTAGTCATGGAACGGGCCCCAAGGATGGTTCGTGACAAATTGGTATCAGAGGAGTCGGTTCTACTATAGAACTCAGGACTCTGATAATTTATTCTATGTAAAGCAATAATGTTTAGAGCATTGAGTGTGGTTATCAGTCCCGGGAGTCCAGTGTTGGTGTGGCTACCAACGTATCCATACAGCAGGACCCTAACTTATGATTTCTGACTCAGTGCACGAAAAAATTTATTGCATGTGTGTTTCAAAAGTTTTCTTTGTGATTACTTTGTGTCATGTCACCAGGTATACTGTATTAACCGTGGTGCACCTGCTTCTTTTCAGAATGGCCCCACGACGTCCGCCAGCTAGGGTTCCGAGCATTGTACGAGATGGCAGCCCACTGAGTGACGAGCCCTCGGTGCCGGGCCCCATTACAGCAGAGGCACTGGCGGTACCTCAACCCTCCGAGCCACTGATGCCACCAGCCCCAACAGCTGAGAGTGCACATCACCTAAGTGCACTGCACGAGTTTCAGCGTCAGAGACCTCCTAGGATCTGCGAATAGACGGATCCTCAGGCAGCCGAGGATTGGCTGGAGGCTATTGTCTGAGTCTTCAGATTAGTAGGGACACCAGCTGACCTCATGGCGATCCTTGCGGCGAGTCTCCTGCACGTAGCAGTAGGTAGATGGTTGATCCTGATGCTCCAGTTGCATGACGAGACATCTCTTCTTTGGACGGAATTAGAGAGCCTCTTCTGCTCGGAGTTCATTCCATCCACCCTCCATGAGGTGCACATACAAGAGTTACTACAACTGCAGAAGGGCATAATGACAGTAGCCTAGAACTTGGTGAGATTTATAGACCTCTCGCACTACTCCACGGACATGGTACGCGACCCATTCTTCCAGGCACGGACCTTCGAGCAGGGATTGAGGCATGATATCAAGGCTTTGATGATCTCCCATAGCATTCTGACACAGGCTGGAGTACTGGAGCGAGCCCTTTTGTGTAGAGCTTTCTTGCTGAGCCTACACCAGTAGAGAGACCTACCGCAGGGTGGCCCGTAGCAAAGTATTCTACAGCCAGAAGTAGACAGATGTCACAGAGGTCCAAGCGGACCAGACCATCAGGTGGGCGACCTCAAGATACTAGTTCGGAGGTACGAGGAAAATTCATCAGAGCCATTCATTCGAGAGGCAGGTAGTGCTATGCATGCGGCGGGCAGGGCCACATGTCTTATGATTGTCTGACCCACCATGCAGAGGAGGAGCAGATGGTAGAGGGACCAACTAGGCAGAGGTAGAGGTTCGACCATGGCAGTCCGTAGGGGGAGGCGGACAAGGTAGAGCTGGCCGAGCAGTAGGTGGTGGATGATGCTTTGGGGCTCTACCACCACCACCACCAGGAGGTCCACCCTGACCATAGGGTTCTGGCGGGCAGAGGCAGGCTCAACTTCAGGCAGTGGAGTCCTACGACCACGACTAACTTGAGATGATTCGAGGTACTATCTGTGTCTACTCCACCCTTGATGCAGTTCTTATAGACACAGGAGCGAGTCATTCTTTCATTGCCGCTGCCCTTGTTCAGAGTTCGGAGATTCTGACAAAGACGTTGGCTCGATCCTTACATCTAGAGACTCCTACGGGAGAAGAATCGATGATTACGCACTACTTTCGGTAGTGTGAGCTTACTCTAGGAGGTGAGAGCTTTGGCTAGGATATTATTTTAGTGGCGTTGAGTCCTTACAACATCATCTTGGGCATGGATTGGTTATCTACGGTCCATGCTCAGATCGACTGTGTTAGGTGCATGGTGCGGTGTGTCTGCAATGATGGGAGTAGGTTCACCTTCACCGGCAAAAAGGGATCCTTTGCAGCGCAGGATGGACTCACATAGAGGAGAGAACAACCGATCACTCATCAGTTGGCTAGTATCATCCTGGGATTAGTTGATGTGAGGATTCTGAGTTTTCCTTTTGTGGTGGATCAGTATGAAGACGTTTTTTCTGACGATTCTCCAGGACTACCTCCTCCCAGAGAGGTAGAATTCTATATTGAATTGTACCCATAGACAACCCCGATATCTACTCCAACATATCGAATGGCTCCTGCTGAGCTTCGCGAACTATAGGTAAAACTGGAGGACTTGTAGGGAAAGGGACTCATCTGACCCAGTGTTTCACCCCGGGCTTCTCTAATTTTATTCTCCAAGAAGGCGGATGTAAGCTTACGACTGTGTGTCAACTACCGCCGCTTGAACCCGGTGACCGTGAAGAACAAGTATCCACTCTCGAGTATTGACGAACTCTTTGATTAGATCAAAGGAGCACGATGGTTCTCGAAGATAGACCTCAGGTCATGCTATCATCAGCTCAGAGTTCGAGATGAGGATGTGTATAAAATGGATTTCAGGTGTCGTTATGGCCACTTTGAGTTTTTGGTTATGCCTTTCGGTGTAACCAACACTTTTTTAGTGTTCATGAGTCTAATTAATAGGATATTCCAGCCTTACCTCAATCGATTTGTCGCAGTCTTCTCAACGACATATTGATTTACTCGACTAATGAGGAGGAGCACACCTACCACTTGCTGGTTGTATTGGATACACTCCGAGAGCACCAGCTTTATGGTATTCTCTCAAAGTGTCAATTTTGGATTCGAGAGGTCCACTTATTGGGGCATGTCATCTCTGATATGGGATTTGTGGTAGATCCTGCAATGATTTAGGAAGTACTAGCTTGGGAGCCACCCAGGAGTGTGACGGAGGTGAGGAGATTCCTAGGTCTGGCTAGGTACTATCGATGATTTGTGCCAAACTTCTCCAGAGTTGCAGCACCACTTTCATCATTGAAAAATAAGGGGAAACCCTTTGTGTGTTCAGATAGATGTCATAAGAGATTTCCGGGGGTGATACAGAGATTGAACAGTGCACCCATCTTGAGGCTACCAGAGGAGGGTGTAGGGTACGTAGTTTACTGCGATGCATCAGGGACCAGACTCGGTTGTTTCCTGAAGCAGGATAGGGAAATGATTTCTTATGGTTAATGAAAGTTAAGGAAGAATGAGTAGAACTATGCTACCCATGACCCGGAGTTAGCAGCAGTGGTCTTCACCTTGAAGATGTGGTGTCACTATCTGATGGATGAGTGCTTTACAGTCTACTCTGACCACCAGTGTCTCAGGTACATCTTCTTATAGAAGGACCTAAACTTGAGACAGCTTCGATGGCTCGAGTTCCTCTAGGACTATGACTTAGAGATAGTATATACTCCTGGAAAGGGGGACGTAGTAGTTGACGCTCTCATCAGGATGACGGGCATTCGGCTACTTGGAGAGGCGACATAGTAGTTAGCCGCTTTGTAGATATCCTTTGTGGATAAAGATACAGCGGCCTTTCTATAGCCGCTCACAGTCACTCCTCCACTAATTCAGTGGGTTAGGGAGGCACAACATGGGGATGTTAACTGTGAGACCCGACGTGCACAGATATCCACAGGACATGCACTTGATGGATTTTCTATAAGAGGAGAGCACGCCATCATTTTCAAAGGATGTACCATGGTACCAGTTGCATTGCAGGAGGAGGTGCTGAGAGAGTTTTACTCTTCCCCATTGGCGGTACATCTAGGAGTAGAGAAGATGTACCAGGATCTCAGACGATAGCACTTGTGGCCCGGTATGAAGAAGGTTGTGGAAGAGTTTGTTTCACGATGCCTCACCTGTCAATAGGTGAATGTGGAGGACCAGGTACCAGCAGGCTTGGTACATCCCTTAGAGGTCCCGGAGTGGAAGTGGGATGAGATCTATATAGATTTCGTGATGGGACTTCCACGTACATCCAGAGGACACAACCCCATTTGGGTGATTGTCGACCGACTCACCAAGTCGGCCCACTTCATACCTATCAAAGACCAGGGCTCAGTGGAGAGCATGAGACGCCTCTACATTTAGGAGATCGTACGACTTCAGGGTGTGCCATCATCTATCATATCTGATCGAGACACTCTCTTTACATCCCATATTTGGAAGGGGTTGTAGGAGGAATTTGGGACGCAGCTATGCCTGGGCACTACCATTCATCCTCAGACAGATGGCTAGACAGAGATGACCATTTAGACTCTCGAGGACCTGCTCCATGCATGTGTCCCCGTCTTTGGTCACCGCTGGGAGGATCACATACCCTTGATGGAGTTTTCATACAACAAAATCTACCACTCCACCATTGGGAAGGCACCATACGAGGCATTGTATGGCCGAACTTGAAGATCAACTCTGTGCTGGACAGACCTTGGGGAGTCTGCACTTGTAGGACCAGAGATGGTCCAAGCTATGAAAGAGAAGGTACAGATCATTCAGGAATGGATGAGGACTGCTCACAGACGACAGAAGTTCTATGTTGATAGGAGGCGGAGACCACTGGAGTTCGAGGATAGAGACCATGTTTTTTTACGGGTCTCACATCGACGTGGATTACAGAGATTTGGCTGGGGTGGCAAGTTGTCTCCATGCTTCATCGGACCATTCCATGTTCTCAATAGGATAGGTGAGGTGGCTTATCGCCTGGCTCTTCCACCTTAGTTGCACCAGGTGCATGTTATTTTCCACATATCTTAGCTTAGAAGATACGTTCATGACCTGACACATATCATCGACCATGAGGAGCTGGATATCGATGATGAGGCGACATTTTCGGAGGTCCCAGTGGAGATCGAGGATCAACAGGAGCGGGTCCTATGTGGACAGTCGATTCCTCTAGTGTGCATCAAGTGGCAGCACGAGAACCTCCAGGAGAGCACATGGGAGCGGGAGGCTCAGATGCATGCACAATACCCTCATTTGTTTCCATGGTTTATGTTGTATCTTTACTGGGACGTAAATCCCAGAGGTGGGAGTAATTTAAAGACCCATAAATTTCAAGGAATTTTTTTTCATAAATTATTTGGGATTTTACGAGTACGTAGTTTCTGACGGCACCTGATTCCGAGGCCCGGTGTGCCCGAAATCAATTTCTAAAGTTTAGCTCGGGTACATTCAGTGAATGAACGAGTGAGTTTTTCTATAATTTGAACCGGTGTATGAAATTAAAATCTGAAGGAACCGATGGAACCGAAGCACCGGTAATTGCATAAGAGGACCTTTACCGAAGATGTGTCTGCTCGGGAGGAGTTGTTAAAAAAAAGTGGATTAAATGAAAAGTAAAATAAAATTGTGTTACAATTTTATTCTTTATTCTAAGTGGTTATATCCTAGGTGTGGGAGTTGGGGTGGGACCCATTAGTTACTAATTACCATTGAGAGGTTAAAGGTGAGGTGGGGGCCGACACGAGCCCCAACTCTTCACATTCTCTAACTCCCTAACTCCCCCTTTATTTTGAGTAACTCCCCTCTCTCCCTCATTAATAATGCCAAATCACATTAATTTAATTAATTGAACCTCTTCAATTAATTGGATTATGTTTTGAATTTTCAGTTTTTGAAAATGCATGGTAGGGTAAAATAAAATAAGGGAAAGCTCATTTTATTTTGGGGTTAGCTTGTGGTGTTGGGAATTGGGGAGAGAGCTTTAGCTTTGTTGGATGAACTTCATCCTTCCGCAAAGAATTACACCCTTCAACGAAGAATGTCGTCACAACATGGAGAGACGATGTGCTATTCCTTCTTCTCTCTGCAGCTAGTGTGAGACGTCGTCCCCTCCTTGGATACACGCCAAAAACATCCCTGAAACCTCACCCCGTGACACCATCATCCGCGTCACCGGCAAACGACATCGTTTATCTAGGTAGGAGTTATCTTCATTCAAGTTTAATTTAACGTTCTTCATTGACTAATTTGGCCGCTTCTTATCATCATAATGGGAGGAGATCAGATAGTACAAACACGGCCGATCCTCCTCCCCTTTTCTTGTTGATCCTCGTTGATCTTTTCGGTGAAGGTGGCGCGGTGTCGTTGCACTGTGAGGGAATGAAGAGGACCGTGGCCGGAGCGGTCCGCGGCGCTGTCCCGCCGCGTCGGTCGGACAATAGTCGCGCCCTAAGGCTGCGACAGTCTTCAGCAGGGGCGGCCGGGCTCGACCTCCCATCGGCGTTCCTGGAGGCGGGACCCCTGCGGGTCCCATGGCGGCTAAACCGGCCGGCTGTTTCTGAAGAAACAGGGGGGCATAACCCCCCGGACCTGCCTTGGGTGGACCCCACTAGGGGGGCCGCTGTTTCCGAAACAAAGGGGTTGTTCCCCCTTCGCACCCCGCTCGGCCGTGAGCCAAGCCGCGACCAGCTTCCGAGCTGGTCCGGGCCGCGCCCAATCAGACCGGACCCGGACCCAGGTTGGGTCGACCTAGTTCAGGCCGACCCAGGGGGTATTGGGCCAGGTCGGACTGGGACCAAAACCTCGATTCTCGGACTGGTTCTTTCAAACGCCCATAACAGGGGGTACAGACCTCCAATCGATGCACCGTTAGTTACGTTGGGATCCTTGGATCACGATGGTCGGTTCAGTATATTACACTCAATGTTTTGGTGAAGTTTGGGTATGGCTGGGTTGGTTCGAACCCAAAACCAACCGGGCCTTTGGAGCGGAAACACTTATAACTTAACGACCATACATCCGAATGATGTGTCGTCAATCACTTTGTTTTCTTCTTATCGATATGGTTCTTTTGGCTTACTCCACTTGAGGTTTGGACACAGATGGAGTATGGTTGGGTTTTTTTTAGCTTAAAAACCTACCAGGCCCCTAGGATAGAAAAGCCAATATCTATCAGATCTGGTGTCCGATTGACGCGCCATCTGTCACATTGAGTTCCTATTAACGAGATGAAACAGTGTGATACATCAACTCTGGACTCCATGACAGTTGATGTATCGACCCCCTTGGCCCGTGGAGTGGACCCTCCTAGAATCGAGAATGCTGTGTGCAGGAACCCTAGTACTGGTTGCAACTGCGATGACGATGGCGACTGTACTTGGATCCTATGTGTGTTCGACAGCGAGGATGACTATACTTGGATCTTGTGTGGGTTCGGCAGCGATGACGACTGTACTTGGATCCTACATAGGGTCGACAACGATGGTTACTGTACTTGGATCCTACGTGGGTTCGGCATCGAAGACTTCAGTACTTGGATCCTATGTGGGTTCGGCAGAGGAGATAATTCAGAGGCTACATCTAATCATCTCCACCCCTCTTCATGAGGAGTATACCTATGTGAGCGGAGTCTTGACATTCAATCATTCTCATTGATGTGATTGACATGTTTTCCTGTGTGGATTGGGTTGTTTTTTCCTGTGTGAACTGAGTTGTAATTGGGCTCGTGAGTTGGAGCCGAACTAGAAATGATGACTTAGGTATATGTATGGGAATATATCTAAGTAGAGTTTGTTGATACTCGTGTTTGTATACTTCCTTTTTGGTTTATCCTTTGTGAATTATGGGAGACCTTCGGGGTTCTCGGGGTCCCTACTGAGTATCGTATACTCACCCCTTCATGGGCCATGGCCACACTACGTTGTGTTGGTTGTAGAAGACAGACACCGCTGATCATGGTTGAGGCTTGTGAAGCGGGACGGTACCCGGGGGTGGACTATCAAGCGGGACGTACACTGAGCGGACGGCCGGACCCAAGGAGCTGAGGAGACCATCTATACACACCCATCAGGTGGGATATCCAGAGGATGACTCGGTGGTTGCTGATTTACTTTACTACTGATGTACTCTCTTTTTAGTTGTACTGTACTTTCAGTTGGGTTTGTATTCTGGCCCATTTACTTTTCAGTAATTACTTTTGTACTCAGTTTACTTATTGATTACTACATCTTGCGTACTCTATTGTGTTTCTTTACTTATATAAAGAAAATTCCTTCCAATTTATCGGGATTTACGCCTTTGGTGCTAGTTTCCAGCCCCTGGACTATGGAAGGAGGGCTTGGTGTAGTCACGGCACGGGCGCCGAGGACGGGTCGTGACATGAATATAAAATAAATAAATTACATATGGTGTTCTATCAAGGACTTTTGTCTATCAGAGATAATGTCCTTGGTGTGATTGTGGATTGAATCCCACATGTCACATTCATACTATTCAAATAAAGACTAATAAATAACGGAAAGTCTATATCATTAACCCCTATATTATAAATCATAATATATATATATATATATATTAGTAGAATCCATTTTTTTATTTACTCAATGATTTTTATTATAAAATTGTTTATGAAGATCACTTACTTTGAATTTAATCTTTTTCATCTACATAGAATAAAAAAATGATAATCTATTGGAATTTGATGAATAAATTAATTTCAATATGTCCAATGTTTCCTATTTTCTACTCCTCTCTTAGTGATTGTTATATTTATTAATGTAATACATAATTCCATATTTTAGTAATCTTAAAATTTTGTTTTACATGTATTATTTCTGAAATATATTCAATAATTTATTACAATTAATACAATATGATTGTTAATTTTAATAGGAATGTAATATTTCATATGGTATTTTCATTTTTCATGTTAAATATTTTTAAAATTCATTTTTCTTATAAAATTATAAAAAATTACCATAATATTTCTTCACTAAAATTTAAAAATGAATTTATAAATAAATTTATCAATATATTGAATTAAATTCAGTTGTTAAAAATTTATCATTTCTCTTATATTTTCTATTTAATTCATAGAAAATGTATCTAAATAAAAGATCACCCTATTATGGATATAATAGATATTTTCTGCCATGATATTTATATAATACGTGTATAATTAAATTCTAGTAGTCCATAATTTTAAATTTTATAAAAAAATCAAATTAAATATGCATAAAATATGTAACACAATTTTATCCCTTAAAAATCAATAATTTTAGACCTAATTACTAAAACTTATTCATAAAAATATCAGTTTTCCAATCTTATATAAACATTAAAATTTTATATAATATATTTTTGAAAATACTCAATCAATTATATCATAAATAAGATAATAATAATTAATGAATTTCAAATATATATCATACCAAATATCACATTTTATAAATTTATTCATTGAATTATAAAATTTGATTTTAATTTTTAATTAAAACCTTTTTATATAATGATCTTTTGAATGAAATAAAAATGAATGACACCATAATAAATAATGAAAGTGAATAAATGAATTATTTAATCAAAACCTTTACAATAAATTTGTCAACCTATAGAAAATCGATTCGAGTATTTTCGACCATCATTAAATAATCATGGGACCTCACTTTTTTTAAAGAACCAAATATTTTTCTCCCTATGTTTGATATTTATCCTAATAGGTATCTTTTAGCTACTATATATCACAAAATATCTTGTAGTGGTCACGTAATTTATTATCCAATAATCTCTTCATTGGAAAATCTACTACAGTCTTTATAATGATCTAAATATTAATTTTATTTTTACATTGTAAACAAAATCATGAGTATATGTAATAAAACATATTAAAAAAATAATATATATAATTAGAATAAAAGTGTATTTATTTCTTTATTACTTCTAATTGAATAATATACATAAAATTATCTAATATGAGTTTTTTTCATGAAAAGAAGCATTACATAGAGTGGAGTTAGAGAGGAACATTCATTCCATTTTGATAAAACACATTAATTATTATAAAAATTGTATTATTTTTCTCATAATTTAATCAATATTATTATTCTACACATAATACAATCTTTTATTAATTTATATTATCATAAAATCATATCTATTTTTATGATACATTGGTAAAAAAAATTAAAAAACCAATATGGATTCTTAAACCTCCCCCATTTATTTTCGTATTAAAAGATGAACATTATAAATGATGTTTTACATTATGATGTATTATGAATCAAATTATAAATATTGAAACCCAAATACTAAACCCCATATAAATTGATGATCTCATTTTATATGAGGTATAATGGTCCAACATTATGAATTAAGGTTTTAATTTTATTTGTATATTTTTTAGTCATGATTTCTAATATTATCAAAATAAATATAATTGGAATTGTATAAGATTTATAAAATAGCTTATAGAAATTGATATAAGTTGATGATTAATTTTAAGATTTAACATATCACATAATAAGGTAAGATAACATTTTGGAAGGATTAAAATATTTTTTTTCATATTAATCATATTCCATACTGAAATTCTTCTTCCAACACGGAGTATCCATCATCACCTCAGTCATTCGCAATGTTCTTGTACTATGTCAAATCACCTCACTATTTTAAAGAACAGAATTTATGATCACTCTGATAAAATATCATTAACATGGAATAGTTTATATTTTATTAAAAAATACTATTAATTGAAATACTATTTCCTATTTTTACCCTTAAAACATCCTGAACCCATTATCTTCTTTATAGACGCACCTCCAAACCAAAACCCTATGCAGGGTTCCTCATTAAACATCATCAATAACAATTCAGTATTTGTTATTGAACTAGAAAATTGAGTCCATAATATATATCAAATAATATCACTATAATATCCTAATCATTTTAAAAACATAACATTACTAGACTCTATAGAACCCCCAACCATACACCATGGGCCATGCCTCTGACATCACCTAAGTTTAGTTCTATGTCAAAATTTTCAAATACATTGAATTTGGAACTATACTAACACTACTAACCAAATAGTTCATGTATACTTATGTTTCCACTTCGAATGTATCATGAAAAATATGACAAACCAATGTTTAAAAAATCAATAAACCTAATAGAAATTCTCATATTCTGACCAACCATGACTATGTCCTCAACCCACACTCTCACTTTTTAACACACCATTGGATTAATGTAATTAGTATATTTTATAATAAAAATCCCCTAACCATAAATTTTTATGGTTATATAAATTGATAAACCAAATTGATTATATATACATTATAAGGAGAAACTGATGTGGTCAAGAACATGAATCCATATTATCATGTAGGAATTCGGATTTCAGCTATATTAACAAGTTACTTGTTAAAAATAAGCCTTGAGAAAATCACTCAGGTCATGGAAATTATTTAAATAGATCTAATAAAATAAATATCCATCACTATTACATATAATAAAAAATGTGTCTTCTTTATTGAAGGTTGTATGAGATTTCAAATGAATGCTTAAAAATTTATACATGAGACATGAATTTATTCAAATATTTTTAATGATAATAGGGAATTATTGAGTTTATGAAATGAGACTCATTTTAAAAGTTGTATATTATAAAATATTGTGATAATAACTGTTTTATGCTTTAATTGTGTGTGAAAAACATTTTTCATGCTTTAAGACATAGTGAAACAGATTTTGTTAAATTGGAAGTGTAATTTCATGAACATTAATTATAATGATGGAGAAGAAGTAAAATTTTCTATAAGATTATATTTAATATATATTTAATGATGTAAATTCAAAATTTAAATTATAATTCACCACTGGAAAACATTTATATAATTTTTATAAAAATGAAAATAACATGTGTAATGGTTTTTTTGATAAATGATTATGAAAGGTTTATCCTTTTGATGAATTTTGGAAAATATATTTTATAATATTCTTTTGGGGGAAATTTTAATTATTTAAGTTTGAGTGTTTTTAGAAAATTAATATCATAGCGAATAATGGAATAGAGGAATTGTGATACTTTTACCGAATTAATATATAAACCTAATGATACAAGATTTCGGCAAGAATAATCCATAATGACAAGAAGATATGATGGCTGGCTCAAGCAAAAAAACTATACTATATTTAGTAGGTTAAATCACATCTTTTTATATGAAATCAATCTACTATAATAATATTTTGTTTGTTTAATGAAAATTAAAACATGGAACCAACCGTATAGTAGGAATCACATCAAAGTATGTAATATTGACTTTTTCCTTTTTTATTTTCTTATTATCACAATGATTGGAAATTCATTCAATTTTTTATTTGAAAATGTTTTTCATTTTGGTGTAGTAATTTAGGATTTTTGTTCTTCAATGATACGGACACCAGAGTATGATATTGTACTGGTCCATTTTTCTTAATAGTACATTATAATGGATATTTTAATGACCCATCCTTAGAATATTACTTAATCTTGAATTAAATGAATAATTAACATTGAGGATATTTTCAGGTTTAGAGTTTTAGGGAATTAGGACATAACTATTACATCTCAAATGTTACAAAGTAGACACTTATACTCAGTTTCTATTTTTTTCATAAAGTAAAAACACTTGAAAAAAAAAGATTCATGTCCAGTTCCATGTTTTAAACAACATGACTTTCCTTGATCCCATCCTTGACCCTATTCCACTTTATCTCCTGTGAAAAACATTTCAAAAACTTGGGATGAGCATAAAAATCTCAGTAAGGAATACACAAATAAGGAAACTATTAGTTTTTCAAAACTACAAGTAAACCATGAATACATTAACATAAGTAATACTTTTCACCTTTAAAAAGTAGTAAATATTATTCACTGAATAAAATATCACTATGTACCCTTTTGTAACCAAACTATTACCCATATAATGAACACATATCATCTAAAGGTAACATGGAACATAAACATACTTAAATGGAATAACCATACGGTCGACTTCCACAAATGTCCCTAAATGAAATAGCCATAAGAATGCCTTACATACCCCATTAATTTTGAGTTTATAATGTAACCACAAATCCTGGTTTATCACGGCACCACACTTCATTTGGTTTATCATGTAACCACCCATCAAATGTCCAAGTACCATTATAAAATCATAACACATCCAACAAATATAAAGGAAAGAAAACATTTCCACATTTCATTCACAATATATCACTTAAATATATTGACATAAAAAATCCATTATTAAAACCATTTTCAATACAAAATTATGTAAATGAGTATATGGTATTTATTTTTCCTTTTAAAAACATTACGACTTATTAAGGAAGCCAAAGATCAAATAATACTCACAGCAGCGGAAAGGTCATTTTCACCACGTACATTAAAAGAAACATTCGTTTTTGTCATTTAGTAAAATGATTCATTGAAAAAGATTCCATTTGAATGAAATAAAAAGTAAAATGTGTTTATACAGCGTATAAAAGAATATCTTGTATTAATACAAAATATTCTTCAATGAATGTATATTTAGACGAAGTCCCTTACAAAGACGGTATCCTTAGATTAAGGATAAATCAATGGAATAATCATGAGTGAAACATATAAATACAAAAAATATGAGTGTATATTAAGTGTAAAACAATCATAGGAAATTCACACATATTCATAGAATGACATAATCAAGAGGTAGAGGTTTAACCCAAAGAATTGAAATTGGGTTAAGAAGTTCCCTTGCAAAAATTCAACAGCCTACGATCGTCACTTTAAAATTTAGAAAATGAGTTGATGAGAGAGAAAGTGGTATATCATCAATTGGACATAAAATTTAAATCAATAAGGATATATAAGAACATATCCCAACATAATAATTAGTAAACTAAAAGGCATAAAAATATGTCTTTTAAAAATAAGAGGGTGAAAGGTTCCCTTACCGATTTTGGGTGACATTCGAAACGTACACCCCAAGAAAGAAGGAACATACAATGAAGATGTAAATACCCATAAATTAAATTATATTACACAAATAATACAATAATGGGCAGTAAATATACCACACAAAAGGAAATAGTGGAAAATGTAGCATGAATCTCACGGAAATAAAAAGTGAGATAAAAACCCCTTACCTCGTTGCAATCAATCGAGTCGTATGACCAAAGGATAATAAAAACCAAATGAATCACATAACACCATGAATATAAATAGAATCATGATAATATATATGCAATTTCAGTAGAAAATACATCACCTGCAACAAATAAGTGGCGAAGAATGGAAATCACATGGAATTAAAAGTGAAATAAGAAATCCCTTACCACGTGTCCGACTTGACTTGCTCGTATGTTCCTTGTTCTTCCTGAATGATATACTTAAATTAATTTCTACTTGATTAATAATATTTTTCAAGTTTATTATTCCTTTTATATCACTTATTACCTTGTTATAAACATTATGTAATCATTTAAGTTTATAACCGTCGTTTTGTCGATATTTGGTACTAGAGTCAAAAGTGAACTTCTTATATTTACAAGTTGTTCATGTATTAAAATATCCATTTTCTTAAGAATTATATTCCTGATTTATGTATCATATATATATATATTATATATATCTAGTATATATATGTATTTATACCAGTACATAACATTTGAAGGTAAGAAATGAAATGCACCGTTCATGGAGATGGTAAGCCGTACGTACGCATGAACTCTACTTCCATTTCTATTTCTCATTAATGGAATGAAAACATTATGATATAAAGGTATATTATAATTCTGGTATAATATCATATATAATATCATTAACTCCATCCTTTATACATCCAACATATGGCATTAATGATTCAAATCACTTTGATGGGGCGGTAGTCCGCACTTCCTAAAATGAAATTATCGCATTTACCTAATATGGAAACCATAAAGGTATGGAATAAATGAAAACTACAGAAGCATAAAGAAAACATAAACATAATATATATCATATAAAAATATAGTGACATCTTAATGGCCACCATGATAGGAAATATGAGATAATTGAACAATCATCATTTCGTGAGGCAGTAGTTCACCATCCACAAAAACAATATGTTCTTTAACCATTAGACGGAGGTATGTGTAAGTTTAGGTATAATCATTTTCATAAAAAAATAATATTATACTTAGGATAATTGTGTTATTATGGGATAAAATAATAAAAATATAGAGGTGAGTGATGAAGGAAAATAAAAGGAAGAAACTCGAGAGAAGACATTACCTCTAAATCATGTAACTCTTTTTGATTTGAGCCAAAGGATTCCTTGGGAAGAATTCTGCCAAAAGTGAGGCTTCTAGAAGTATGAAATGGATTTTTAGAGATAATATGATCAGAGGATGGACGATAAAAGGGCTTGAGAGGTGTGGTTAAGGGGGTAGAGGTGGGATCATTTTATAAGAGGGAGGAGGGTCACTTTTTGAAAGTCTTGAAATATTACGTTATTATAAAATGTTTTTCATATTCTAAAGGTCCAAAAATGATATATTTCAAGGATAAGGTTATAAGGGTTCTAAATCCACCAATACAATAGGTTTTATACAAGTGTATGTCTTAGATTTTACATTATCTGTTCATTTTTTTAAATCGTTCATTAATGAGGTAATCATTGTATCATCATGGTGTCATAAATAAAATTATTTATTTAATCTCTAAAAATTCTAAAACAAATACCATGATGTAGGAAATATTTTTATCTTTCTAATTACTATTTATAGTCTATGAGATCTCTTATTTAAACAAAATTAATTTTTTTACTCTGGTATTACATTGATTGGTTATATTTTCATTTGATTAAAAATAATATGATTAAAGGTCACTATCACACAAAATTGATTCCATGCGGTCCATAAGTTGGCACAAGGAATCCCATGGTCGGAAATGACACAACAAAATATATTTGGACACATTTTGGGTTCATTTTATATTAATATTATATTATTTTATTACCCTTAACTACCCAATTACTAATTAATCATGATAATTAAAGATAATTGTCGTCGTTACTATTCATAATGTCCAAAAACAAAAGAATATTAATTAAATAATTTGGACCATATGATTCCAAATATGGAATCCATTTTACCAAATTTCAAACACAGAAATTGCAGTTTTTAATTTAAAAATAATTCATGTTGTTACAACCAAATATGAGCTTTTAAGAAGTAAATTTTATCAAAAGATTGACTTATTTTTACATCCAATTAAAAAGTGAAATTACTTCCAATGAACAAAATTGTATTAAGTGATAAAAACATAATTCAATTAAACATTAAAACCACTTAAAAGTACAACTTTATGACATAATTAAATTAGATGAAAAAGTAGTTTTGAAGTAAAATGCAGTATTTTTCACAATTCATTAAAAATGAACATTTGTTAGAAAAATACAAAAAATTCATCCCAAGTAAATTTGATATTCCAAATTAAAAAATTATATCAATTTTACCAAATTCAAAATATATAAGTTGCATTAATAAATTTTATAATTAATTCTCACTGTCAAAACAAATAGAGTATTTTTATGCAACAATATCTATCAAAAGATTAACACCTGTTTATGTCTAATTTCAAAGTGAAATTAATTACAATGACCACCATTTGATTAAATGGTAAAAATATATTTCAACTAAACTTTAAACCCAATTAAAAAGATAATCTATCTATATAAGTAAATTAGATTAAAAGGAGTTTTTGAATTAAAATACAACATTTTCACTATTAAAAAATGAACTTTTTCAGAAAAATAATAAAAATTTACAAAAAGTAAATTTTGATGTCCCAATTCTAAATAAGGATTTTATTTTGTCAAATATAACATATAAAATTGACAAAAACTATTTTTAAAAAGGGTTCACCATCAAAAGGCGGTTAATCTTCCTTTTAAAGAACATTAGAATATTTATGCTTAAAATCAAATTCTTTTCTTATTTTAAGCCTCTAACATTTATTGGATAAATGTAAAAATATTTAACAAAAATATATAATAATTTTTTAGTTAGTTTTGTTCATTCCCTCCATTACAACGACTAAGAGTTAACTACCATTTAAAATAATATTATTATATTATTAGTGTACAACGTAAGATTTCAAAGAAACTCGTTGTTGCGTACTCGGTACGCCATCGAACATAGCATTACCTTTAAAGTAATATTAGAATTTTTTTCACAAATATTAATAAATATGAAAATTTAATATTCTTTATTTACCTGGGATGTTACAGATATAATCTATCTGATTATTGAATTCTAACATTTCTCCAATTATTAGTATTAGATCCTTGGTTGGATGAGTTTTAGATGACTAGATACTTTTGAAGGTATTTTCATGTTTGGTACTGTAAAATCATTCCTCCATTTTCCCAAGAGGAGAGTTTCATTACGTAGTTCCTGATCCCTCTTATGTTTTATGAAATTTATATTGAGATCATTAATTTCTATGAAAAAATGATGATGGTAAAGAATAGGTGGGGAAGAAAAATGGCATTGATTTTGGAAACTTGTGAATATAAATGGGGGGTAATCTACTATATAAAGAACTTGATTTTATGTTTTTGGGTATAATGTAGATTGTCATGAATAAAGAGGAATTGAAAGTGTAGGATAAGAAATAACTACAATTTATTTGGATATAATTACCAAATAACATGGAATATTATTTCCATGAAATGAAACTTAAAACAGAAAATATCGAGAATCACAATCATTTATGAGAATCAAGTTATAATGAATTAGGGTATCCTATTTCAGAGGATATATTACATGGGGATATAAGAAGGTAACGAATAAATATATTATATAAAAAAATTATATATGATATAGAGTCAGTTATTGTTAGTGAAGGTGATTTGTTGAGATTAAGTGTGCGTTTTTTCATTCAACAACCCTTGATTTTGGGGATGTAATGACCACATCTATGAGAAAATAAGCTAAAAAAGACTTGGTGATTGTGGTTGTTAGAGACCTAATCCTAAATAAGGAACATCATCATAAATAGATCAATGAATATTTAAAAAATTAATATATTTTGAAATGAAATGGAAAAACCTCACCATTAAATTGTTATATAAAATAGAAAGGGAGAAGAATTCATATCAGAAGTATGTCAGTGAAGGTGGTCTAAAGTGTTGGTATTTGGGTATAAAAGTTCAACTAAAGAAACATTTCAATTACAATAGAGATAAATCATGATGACACACTTCTATATGTGGATTATTGAATCCTATACTAAAATTTATGAGTGATATATTTTTGAGTGATGCTAGCTCACATATGTCATGGATTATAAACGATAGATATTCATTTAACTCAATATGTCAGAGAGAGAGTGATTTTAAAAAACCAGACTCTAGAAGATATAATTAGGTTCATCGTTTTGATGATTAGGCTTCCAAGGTTGTGGGAAATGGTGACATCTCAATTAGAATATAGGGAATAAATATACTTTACTTGAAGGATTTGGGACACACACCAAGATTAACTGAGAACTATCTTTTTATAAGAGAGATTAATGATATTGTTATATATGAACAAATAACTGATAAAGATTGAAAAATATTACTTGGATCTGTGTTTTTACCCAAATTAGTGAAATATGGGATGTTATTCCCTTTATAAATATTATAAATTTAAATTCATCCTAGGAAATAATCGTATAAAAATTTATAGTCTGGTCATATAAGTTACATGAGTGAAAAAGTGATGATGATCCTCATTAATTACATTATTACAAAGGATATAAGTATGTAATAAATGAACTAAAATTATTTTTTATTTTGAATTAAGATATAGTGTTCCCTCAAAATAGATTGTAACTCATCAAATAACCATTATTTAGAGTTAGATCAAATAGAGTTACGTGTTCTGGATCTGGTTTGTTCTAATGAAGAGTTATATTTCTATGCAACCATTAATGATGAATTAGGAAGGAATGTGTGTGTGAAATACTGAACCCAGATGTCACTTAATAGGATTCCCTAGCCAGGTGGGCCATGTTTCCTACAATGCATCTCCTGAAATTACAGAGGCTACCGACTAGCAGTGAGGGACTAGGGTGTGTCGATAGGGATAATATTCCCTAATTAACAGAGTATTTCACAATAGATAAATATAAAACAAAAACAATAGTGGAAGAAATATATGTAAATAGTGGAAGGTTTAAAAGTAATAAACCATCAAGGATGAAATTAACTGAATCAAAATGAATAATAGATGATGACATGTCATGTCACTAGAAAACTATAAATCTTGGAAACAAGAATGTTGGAATAACATGTTACACAAAATTATTCTGGAAATCAAAATATTATCCCAAGAATCTTGATATTCAACTCGGTCATCTACTATTAAGTGACATCCTAAATAGAATTTAGTCAAGTTTTCTATGACAAATGATTAAACTTATATACACAAAGATTCATGTAATCTTCCTTGGGTAAAAAATAATGGCTATAAAGGGTGTGACATAAATCATAGTGGGACACCACCCATGGTGTCTATAACTTATGTCCCATGTAATGAAAATGTAACAGTGTGTAAGAATGAATATATAAAGTGAAGCAGTATAGTTTAACTAAAAAACTATGTACCTACATCATCCATCCCATGGTGTCTAAACATTTGAACAATTCATTATTTTTTATCACTAGTTTATAAATATGTCACCCGTTGAAAATAGTGAAGGATCCAAGATGTAACAATAAATCCAATAATAAAATTTAGTAATTATGTACCAAGGTAATAACCAAGGAAAAATAGAAATGAAGTCTACCAAACATAGTAATAATGTAACCTGGATAAGGATAAGAGTGTTTCCCATAAAGCATAGTCCATGTAATTTCACAATAATACACCTACTGAGTCCAACATGTTCATCCAAAGTAAAATCTGGCTATGTAAAGACATGTCCTGATGGAATTTAACCATGGAACCAAATTTCTGAAGTATGATTGAATAAGTGAATCCAATGAATCCTATAATAATATTCTACGGATCCTATGGTATAATACCATGTATACAATGTTAGAAAATAATCAATTTCAAGGTGGGTCTCCAACTAAGAAAGCCATATTCTATAATTGGATTGGGTTTCATGAGTGATCAAGGTATTACCTATGGAATGCAAGGTGATCTTGAGGAAGGAAAATCATATTTGATAATGATGTGATATAATATTTCATATTATTCATGCCATATACTTTCATTAGTGTGGCATGGATAATTGATCATGCAACCATTTAGTAATTTCTTAATTAATCATTATGTCCATTTGGTTCATGCCTTTACTTTGATAATTGTGACAAGTCCAAGTAAAATGAGATATTTTAGTTAATACCTTTTAGGAATTTAAAATTAGAATATTTTACTCTTATACCTTCCCTTAACATGGTATGGGGTTCTTTGAAAATGAAACATTTTATTCAATTACATATAAAAGGCCAATTCATATACTAAGCATACCAACCATTTTCCATTTCAAATTTAGTTGTCAAATTAGAGAATTTACCATAGATAGGTCTAGTTTTTAGAAGGCATGGTACATTCCATTATGAAATTTTCAATTTAAAACAAACCATATAATATAGAAAATATTACAACTAGAATGTTTAAGCAAAGGCACACATGAGACGACTAAAACATGTCAAAACACTAAAATGTAAATTATAGAAAACATTTAACATGGGATTGTAGTTGTTGTGGAAGTAACCACTAACAACTAATCATATATTTATAAATATCATGACCATAAGGTTCTAATGATTTTAATCATGACATATAAATTCTAGAAATGATAGTTGATGAAATTTATGGGCCCCACATGAAAATTCTAAAATCAAAAAACTTGAGGGACGTGTTATACACCACAACCCACTACACTGTATAACTCTCTTCAACAAGTTCTAACCTATAACCTGTTCGGGAATGGATTAAATGTATGAAATGGATAAAAAATCTCACACCATGATAACTAGGTCGAGAGAAAGAGATAATGAGAATGGCTCAAATGGACTCAGGTACATTCCATTTCACATCCAATGTGACAAATATAATCTTGAATGGTCACTAAATGAGGGATATCATTTTATCCCTATCTTAGGCCTTATAAAATCTCCAACATGAGTGAAAATGGAGTTTACCCCACTGGAAAATGTTTTGGAGGATGGAGAATGATAAATTACATCATTAAGGGTAAAATAGTAAAATTAACCAAAAATTTAGGCAATCAGTGTTTTGTATGCATTTTTTTGTAAAACAGTGCACCATATGTGCACAAGAACCTATTGGAAGGGGAATACCAGATATTTAGGTAAACAGCACTAACCATGATATATTATTATTCTTGAAAATGCTTCCATCTGCACTGTAAGATCAATTCATGAAGCCTACAAGCATGGTTTACTTTAACCATTCAACATTCTCAATTCTTCCCAAAAGATTGATTTGGAGCATCTAAAAATCCCCAAACACCCTTGGAACATTAGCTAAATCACTTGGGATCTATATTATTTTTAAATTTATGAATTATACTCAAATGTAATGGATCCATACCAGAGTGAAAACCATGTTCTTACACGCTCCCTCCCTTAAAAACTCATTACCAAAATCACCTTACAGGGGTAATAAATCAATCTTTGAGAACAAATATAGGAACAAAGATTGTATTTCATCCTCCCTCTCCCAATTCTTATCCATCAGACAACCGTGTAACCATAACACTCATACTAGAGGTACAGTTTGGGATCGTAGAGCCTTCATGCTACAACCAAAAATGCATACTGGATACTCCTAAAAGGCAACATCATTATATAACTCAAATTATTTTTGATCAAATGTATTACTGGTTAACTTAATATAATATAATATTTGTAAAATGGAAGATTTCGTGCATGGAATGATACCTTTTATGTAATAGAAACTAATAGGATACAAGCCTTACTCACTACACAATCTCCAACAACCCTACATAATGAGGTAACTGCTTCTGCTGCCTCTATAACAATCTATGACCTATCCTGGGTGATACCTGAATGAAAATAGGATCCCAAACAGTGAAATCTAAAGGTTGTGGACAATGATCAGAATAAGATTTTTCTCAAGACTATGTTTCAATCATACGTTTTCTAATCATTTAATTCGAATTCTACGTCTCCTGGACAATATGAGGACCTAGTAGGGACACCTCACCTACCTCTATCTAGAACATTGTTGATTGGAATGACCTACCATATAATGATTTAAAAGGATACATATAAATTGATACCTGAAATATGTTATTATCAGAAAACTCAATGAGTTGAAATAATTCTCTCATGAGACTCTTAAATAAATGACACATGATTGGAGGATATCCTTTAGAACCTATATTATCTACTCTGATTGACCATCAGTTTGTGGGTGAAACGATGTTCATATAATCACCTATGTTACCATATTTAATTTCAATCCCAGAAAGAATCATGACATGAAATGAGCATCCATATATGAAGTAATAGTATGAGGGACCCCATGAAGTCATATGATCTCGCAGACATATAGTATTCCCATCACATTAACTGAGAAAGTCTCTAGAATATGAATGATGTGAACCACATTCCTCGGTATATCAATGAAGACACATACAACGTCACTACCTCTTGGAACACTAGGTAAACTGACTACAATATACATTGAATCATCATCCCATTTACATTATTATACTAGAGGCATTTGTAACAAGTCTACATGCCTCAAGTTTCCCACCTTCACTTACTGATAGGTGGAACTACTAGTGATAAATCTTATTATCTTAAAATTCAATCGAGGATACTAACACTAGAGTCACATATCAGAATATATCATGGGGATACCTAGATGAACTTTTGACAAGAACAATTCAAATATTTACTTTCATTTCTTTTTTCCATTTCTTTTCATTAAAATATGTGATAATGCACATGACATGTGTTTAATTTAGAATGATTGAATCCTTCACATGTTTTCAAGAAAGAAAAGGCAGAAAAATTGAAAAATAAACCGAGTACATGTCATGATTCCACCCTACATGTCTGGTACCTAAATCTCACAGCCTGATCCCATGTCATTAAGCCATCCATGACCATGCCATGTAGCCGATAAGAAAAAGCTTCTACACATTACGACCAACTCGTACACAATCTGATGACCAGTAAATTCCTTGAGTGAGAAATCTGCTGGGAATCCATCCAAAAAAAGAATGAACGCATGGTACTAATCATTATCAATGGGTACACATCATGTACCATGTCAAACTTCTTAATGTGTGGGTCCTGCATTCCATGCTAGATATCTGGAGGAAAATGATATCGATTAAGAGTACAGGTCGTGTACCACCTGTACACATCATGTGCCTAGTAAAAAAATTTCATCCGTGTGACTCGCATGCCATAATAGACATCTGTAGGAAAATGAAATGGATAAAGAGTACATGTCGTGTACCACAAGTATATGTCATGACCAAAATCACATATATAAGAAGAGAAGAAAGATAACATTGGAGAAACTTCCATATGATACTCTCTTCTCCCTCTCGATCCCTTGCGAACTCTTTGACCCTTTTTCCTATCAAACTCTCAATTCCTTCATATTCTGTGCATTATTATTAATCCAAGAGCTATAGAGTTTTTCTTCTTCAACACATTCAATTTACACCATCACATTTAGATTTGGATTCCATTTTAGTTTCTTAATTAAGTTAATTTTATAATGGTGAATTTTTTATGCATGTTTATTTTAGTTAACTTTCCAAAATCTCTTGCAAGATCCTGATTCAATTAATATTTTTTTATCCATTAAATATTCTATCCAATATTTATTTAATTTCATTTTACCCCGCCATGAGTAGCTAAATATCTAGGGGTAGAGATCAAGTGAACTATCTGAATAATTTAAATGCACCATTAAATCTATACATGGAAGGTCTAATTAAAATATTAATTAGAATATTAGTTCAATTTCTATCCAATTTGTGAAGAAATCCTTGACCACTAGACAATCAAACAAATGAATTGTTCTTAATTGGAGTAGAATGAGTTACGACCACTAGCTCAAGAATCATTTTGTCTAAGAATAAAAACATAATTCACTTTGGCTTTTGCTATTTCATGACCTTGTAATATCTACTTCCTTGGTAGAACTAGTAGGTTAAGGCCAATGTGAATAAGTGACCCCAACCTTCTTTGTAGACTAAGTCATATGATCTTATCATGGTTAGACTTACAAGGCATAATTCTTCTAGATACTCATATTGATCATGATCCTTAAATTTTTTAATTTATATCATTTTAATTATAACTCATTCCAAAATTCCCAAACCAATGAATTTTAAAAAGGAATGATTTTTAGAAATAAAGACCATAAGTCTTCAAGACAAACAACAATATCCCTGTGGATTAAACCTCGCACTAACACTATAATACACCTTTATTGTTCGTCTATGTTTGTGGAAAAATGTAATTTATAAATTTGATCAACAATAGAGGATGTAATGAAACCACTCTATAAAATTCCATCAAATTATTGGCACTGTTTTATAGGAGGCAATACCCTTTTTGAAAAACTCTAGTATTTATTAACCAAGGATTACATTTTCCTCATCTTCTGTCATATTTCTAGATGCTTATTTTCATCTAATTCATTCATTAAGTGCATGTATGAAGGTCCCCTGACCCGATCAAGGATCCTCGAAATACAAGAACCGTTTTTATTCAATCAAAACATCAAAAGGCATCTGCTTTCACTTCACCGGTCTATAATGGCTAAGAAAAATTACAACGCGGGACCCAACCCACCAAATCATAAAGTTATAGAAGGACCAATGAATCTAGAGAATACCATCATTGATTTTGGATTACCATCAATCCACAGGGATACGCCAAGAATAGTTTTCCTTCTAATTCATGCCCACACATTTGAAATTAATCCTCCACTCATCCATATGATCTAGAACACATGAAAATTTAGTAGTATTCAGAGTGAAGATCCCCACAAACATATCTTCAACTTCATTGAAGTATGTGACACCTTTTTCAAATAGTTATTATCATCTTATTCTATAAGAAGTCATGTATTTTTCCATACACATAGATACTTAGAAATTTAATGGCTCAAAATCAAATCTCATGAGTCTATTATGAATTGGTATGATCTTGCCAAAATGTTTATCGGTAAGTACATTCCGCTAATAAGAACCTAGAAACATTGAAAAGACATTCATAATTTTTTAAAACATGATGAAGATTCTACAAGGGAGGAATGGTATCGATTCAATGAACCTTTTGGAGAAATTACCACTTCATGGGCATGACATGTAGATTCAAATGCGATCATTTTATCAAGGTCTCCAACCAGCAGCACAAATAGTGGTCAATGCTACCGCTGATGGAGGTATGATGTATTAAACCCTCTAAAGAATGAAAAGTTATTTTGGACTTAGTTTCCCACAATTAAATCTATGGAAAAGTGATTTATGAAAACAACACATTGAATCCACCATCTTGACGAGACCATTAGATTTGGAACACAACTTGATACATTAACCTAAAATATTGAATTATTTCAAATACCGACCACACAACCCCCACCACAGTCATAGAGATCCAGTCATGTGAGATGTTTTTGGACCACACTAGTATCATGACTGCAAATCCAGGTATGAGGAACCCCAAGATTTTAATCACATTAATTACAATCAACAAAATCAACCATTTCAGTAGCAGCAACAACAAATATTTTATCGGTATAAGTATGATCAGCCGTAGCCTTAGAACAATCAAGGATATTTTCAGTATCATGGTGGTCAAGCTATGTTTCACAATCATGGACCGCTAGGTTATCCACTAGGTTATCCACTAATAAACCCTTTTTAGAGACCACATCAGTAGACATATTCACAAAAAGCCTTTCAGAATTCCGAACAACAAAAATTTCCTCCCTTACATACTAGACCACAATAGGTACTTACACCACTCCAAAGCAACTTAAAAAATCTCATAACATCTTACATTCAGAAATCTGATCAACATATTACTACACAAGAAAATAAGATGAAAAATATGTGAGTAGCATTGAGGAATTGTGGGATTCAAATAGGAAAAATCTAAATGAAATTATTTGTAAGATTACCTAGAACCCTAATAGGTAACACTCAAATTTAACCATGAGGGGAGGGTAAGGATATAGTATTTAGGAGTATAAAATTTTTGACCTTCCAAAAAACAACAGAAGAAAGGTCAAAAGAAGAACCCAGGAACCCATAAAAAATGGTAGGATAAGTTATCCATACATCATCAAGAGATGCAGTTCCAAATGAGAAGAAGAAATCCCCTTAAAAAACATAAGGAATCTGGTTATGTGGCCCCACCTATATACAATCCACCTCTCCCCATTCAGGAAAGAGAAAAGAAAGGTAGGAAGGAGGCTTAGTACAAAATGTTCCTAGAAATGTTGATGCAATTGAATATCAATATTCCTTTTGCTAAATCAATATACCAAATGATAGTTTATGAGAAATTTCTCAAGGATATTCTATCAAAAAATAGATAGATAAAAGATCTAGGGGTCATTTCCTTAAATGAAAAATTTTATTCTATTGTACAATAGAAAATCCAACCAAAGACGATAGATCCGGGAATAATTTTAATTCCTTGTTCAATATGAGAGTGAATATTTGGATGAATTCTTTGTTATCATTGAGAAGGCATTTACCTAATGCTGATGAGTGTTTTCTACAAACTCAGATATCATGACCTTGAGGAAAAAGGAGTAGCATTATAGTAGGCTGATCGTTTAGTAGAATACCCACACATATTCTTGAAGATGTTTTGGTAAAATTTGAAAAATTCATTTTTCCTACAGACTTTATAGTTTTAGGCATGTAAGTGGATAGAGATGTCCTGATAAATCAGGGAAGGCCCTCACTATAAATAGGTAAGTCCTTGAATAATACTAATAAAGGACACCTCATATTCAGATCTGGTGATGAACATGTGTTGTTTAATTTGATAAATTCTCCACAACATCTAAATGACTCGGTTGACTATCACACTATCTCTCTCGCTCAATAAGGGGGGTGGGTAAATGGATATAATGGAATATACCAATGATTTATACTCAAATAGGGAAGAAGACTAAGACTTCAAGGAAGTCACCAGTATTGAACTACATACCCGAGACACTATAACACCATTTATCCAATCAATAATTTATCCAAACAAGTTGTATTTAAAACCTGTACCCAGTACGTTGAAGTACCCATAATTAGGGGAGTCATTCTCATTACCCATCATTATCAATGAAAAATATCTTAGTCTCATAAGGAAAAGTTGATTAATGTTCTAAAAAGAAATAAGAAAACAATTTCCTAAGGAGTGGTAGATATTAATGGAATCAATTCTTCAGAATGTACCCATCAAATGTTTCTCTATGAAAATGAAAAACCAAAAAGCAAACCTTAAAGGTGGAATATGCCACCAATGAAAGAGGTTTTCAAGAATGATGTAATAATGATTATGGATACTAGAATAATATTTCCTATATCAAATAGTGAATAGGTGAGTCCCATCCAAGTTGTTCTCAAAAAGGGAGGACTCAAAATTACTAGAACCAAGGACAACAAACTAATTTCGACACCCACCAAAATTTGATGGAGAGGTTTCCTGGATTACATGTGTTTGTATACAGAAAAAAGGAAATTCCATTTCCATTAAATTTATGGGATCATGTTTTTTAGAGTCTAGTGGGACAATATTTCAAATGCTTCTTGTATGGCTATTTAGGATACAATCGAATTGCAGTAGACCCCATTGACTGGCCCAAAACCACAATCACATTCCCCTTCAGTAATATTTTGTATATACTCATATCATTAAATATGTGAAATGCACTAGTGACATTCCAAAGATTCATGAAACCCATAATTCATGATATAGATGAAGACTTTCATGAAATATTAATGGAAGATTTCTCTTCATATTGGAGATCATTTGATATCTGTCTATAAAATTAAGAACTAGTTTTCCAACACCGTGAGGTAAAATGATTAGTGCTGAATTGGAAAAAATGTAAATTCATGATTCAAAGAGGAATTGTGATGGGACCAAAAATCTCTAAATAATTCTTATTGATTGATCCTGATAAGATTGATTTCATCAAGGATATTTTGGAACCATCAATCGTAAAAGTGATCAAGAGTTTCCTTGGGCATGATAGATTCTACAGATGCGTTGTAAAAGATATTTCTAAAGCCTCACGCCCATTGACACACATGTTGGTAAAGAAAATTTATTTTCAAATTAATGGGTATTTCCAAAAATCTTTGGTAATAGTGAAAAATAATATGATTGAGTCTCTAGTTGTCATTGCACCAAACTGGGAAAAATTATTTGATCTTATGTGTGATTCAAACGACCTTATTATCGAAGTTGTTCTAAGACAACATATAGATACCATCTTCTACCATATCCATTATGAAAGACACACATTTCATGAATCATAGATCAATTATAAAACTACCGAGAAGGAGCTCCTATCCATCATGTATGACTTTGAAAAGTTCCATTCATACCTCATTATATCCAATGTAATTTTCCATACAGATCATGCCACACTTCAATACCTCGTGAGCAAGAAAGATACAAAACAAAGATTGATACCCTATATTAATATTCTATATGAATTTTATATCATAATCAAAGACCCCAAAAGAAAAAAAATTTCATTACCAACCATATCTCACACATACCCCTGACCATCAATAAAGGATACAAGAACAATGATATTAATGTAGATTTTCTAGATGAGGCATTTTTTAGTGCGAAAACCCATCCATGGTTCTCAGACATTGGAATACACATTTCCACATGGTTTTTCCATCATGACCTCTCAACCTATAAATGCATGATGTTTTTTTTGATGTTAAACACTACATTTGGGATGAGCTATTGATATTTAAGAGTTGTGCAGATAACCTATTATGATTATTCATTCTGAAGGATGAGATACAAAATTTAATCAAAATGTGCCTCACATCTAAAACTGGTGGCCATGATAGACCCAATAAGATAATGGTAATGATCCTAAAAAGTTGATTTTATTATCCCTCACTGCATCACTATGATTGGAGATTCTGTCAACAATGTGATAGATGTCAAATAATGGGGATTATAGTAAATAAAATGAGATTCCACAAAACTCCATTCTAGAAGTTTATTTTCTGACACCTGGGGCATTAATTTTATGGAATCATTCCCTTCGTCATGTCGATGGAATAACATTCTAGTGGAACTAGAGAATATGTTTCCAAGTATGGAGAACCTAAATCCAATACACATGAAATTTAAAAGTTAGTCCTGAATTTTATTCAAAAGAATGTGTTCACACGATTTGGATTTCTGAAGTCACTTATTTGTTATTACAGAACTCATTTATAAAATCATCTGATGAAAAAATTCTTGAAAAATATTGCATTCTCTACCACACCAGAACTCCCTATCACCATAAACAAGTAGGAAAGTAAAATAGTTAAATAGGGAGGTGAAAACCTTTTTAGAGAAGACTATAAACATAAGAAAAAGTGATTGGAGCCTGAAAATGATTGATGCATTACAGGAGAATAAAATTACATATAAAACACTGATTGAAACCACCCAATTTTGACTAGTTTTTGGTAAACCATGTCATCTCCCAGTGTAATTGGAACATTTTTCAGTCTATGTATTTAAGAAAATGAATCTATATCTAGGAAAGGGATGAGAGGAACATTTATTACAATTAACCGCAATGGAAGATCTCATGAATTATGCCTTTGAAAACCCAAATATTTATAAAGACAAAAATGAAAAAGTGTCACAAGCAATGAATTACACAACATTATTTCATTTCAGGGAAAAAGGTTTTACTATTCAATTCAAGATTAAAATAGTTCCCAGGAACATTGAAGTCATGATGGTATTTTACTTTTAAGTTCCTCCATGTTTTTCTTTATGGCCCATTTGAAATTCAATGAGATGGGGAACCACCCTTCAAGGTCAATGGTCAATTATTGAAGATCTTTCTGGAACCATTCCATGAATGCTATGTACTCAGCATCATGTTCAACTGAACCATAAAGGAGTCGAGCTCTTGATGTTAAAGGAATTATTGACTGGGCTGCAATACGGGGTAGGAATGTTTTTAGATAAGTTATATTAGGATCACCTTATGACAATATCATGAATGAAGAATGGTGAAATGTTGAAGGATCATCAAATTGGGCCATGAACACTCAGTACATTTCATGTACCACTGGAACATGTTGTAACTCTTCCCCCCCTCCAAATCAATTTCCTCCCCATACACGATGTGACCCATCTTTAAATATCGTGTATAGTGGCAAGTTGGTTTTTTAAAAAAATGTAGGTCCTAACAGGAATGGCCACGACCCATATCACAAGAAACCCAAAACCCCTCATCTTCTCCCACCCCATTCCCATTTCACCCTTCAATATCACCTACTCCCCCATCCTCTTTCAATCCCTCACTGAACCCCTTCTCTTCTACCCCTCTACCCAGGCCACACCCCCCCTCTCCACTCCCTCCCTAACCAACTCATCGCCAACCTACTTATATGTCGTGCACCCAGAATCCATAACCCTCTCCCTCTTCCTAGACTTCCACCACGTCATCTTCACCATCATAAGAACAACCTACCTATAATTGTCCAAAAACTGCCACAGATGCACCATCTGCACCTGACACCACACACACAACACAAGTTCCTCAGGTGTTGTCTAAAACCACCACATCATCTAGTGAAAATGACCTTCACATTCCCCCCATATTATGTTTTTCTATCCCAATTCATGGGGTTATTCTTTTCAAGTTATAAGATAAGACAATACTTAAAAACTACTCATTGGAAATTCAAACACTCACCCAACTAAACATTGCCAATGTCGTTGCTGACCTACTAGACACTTTACACATTAGCACCATTATCGGAGTCCATGAGAGATGTTCCTAGAGTTATTTTTGGATTTTTTGGAATCCTTCAAATTGGTCATTGGAAACCTCTTTTTCTACGTTGGTGGATGCCCATGTGAGTTTTCTCTTACTAAGCTTGGGGTTGGGATTGACATATACACTGAGGAGTATTCCGTGTTTGACATTTATCGGAGTCATCAAGTCCAAATACCTCACCATATATCTATGGAGTTATGGCCATTGATATCCCATGACCACCAGTCACATCATGATCCTCAAATCATGAAGTTGACTCAACTATGGGACCAAGATTTATGTATCTTACATCGATCCATGGCGCATGGTTGGTTCTCATTAGAAGGGTCCCATGGAAGCATCACCTAGTTGGGTGTGATGTTTTTAGAAATAGCCATGTGTGGTCCACCCAAAAATATGGCTTCCTAGATCACTTCCTAATTCAAGTCACTAACTCAACTGAATTAGTTCAAACTCATGGGGGGATCTTTTATCTCAAGATTTTTCTGATATCTTGGCATCTTAGAGTCCTCACTACGCCCCACCTATATTTGACTAGCGAAGCTAATCAATCTTGAGCTATTACAAAAGGTAAAGATGATGGTAAAGAATGACGATAGTTATTTCTTGGTGATAGGTTTACATACATCTGCACCTCATGAACAGGAAAACGAAGCAACAATAGCAGCCCCACATTCTCATCCACCTACATTCACCACACAACCTCTACACATGCCATCCTCTAGCATAACCACCACCCCTTAGACCACCCATCCAACCCCATAGAGTTATGGAGTCATCATCAGCGTATTATAAACAATCTTCTCTAGATCACTACCCATATGAATCTAACCTTCATTGAGACTCCCTATATTACCCTATCACCATCACCCACCCTAACCAACCATTTATCATCCACCATTCCCCCACCCCGTTCCACCAAGACGGACCTCCCTTCCGATTTTACCAACCTTACCACCCAACCAATGTTTCTGGAAGATCATTCCGGATGGGGAAAGGGGGACACCACTGATCCTACACCTCTATAGGTATTATTCATTAACCGTACTACAAGATCCACGAACCCCATACAGATCAGTACTTCTCTGCCACCCACCCCACCCCTTGTCCCTATATATTTCTTCAAAACCTTAATTTCCACTACCACCCCGCCACTAAATTCATCTAAGACTACTTCGATTGGCCTGTCAGTCGAGAGAAATGGCAGTGGACTGAAAGTAGATGAGATATTCATCGAGGACACCTGATCGGACTATTGTCCATATGTTGGGATTTTTGGATACGTTCATGTGTTTTAGATGGTTGTTGAATATGTTATGTTTTATTCGGTTGTATATTCTCTAAGAAAAATATTATATATAAAAAAAATTTATATTCACTTCTTCTTATGTTTGGTTTTCTGTGTCTTTACCTTCTGTCTGTATCATGTCCAGCTCCCCTAAATCATATGTCATCCTCAACAGTGATGTTTTGCAACATTTCTTTAAATACAGGGTAATCAAGCCCACTATATCTAACTATCACCATTAGCTGCTACATCCTTTGATTCATTTATTACCACATCTCCTCCATACTCACATCGCACTCCTGAAGTGATCAACCTGTCCAAACGAAAATGCACGCTCAAGGAAATAGTGTCTAGAAGATGTAAGAGGAAATATATCCACTGAGTCGGTGGGACCATGGGGAATGTCTGTGTCCACATTTTCCAACCTTCTATTTTATCGAGTCATTATAGCAGTTTCCTTTTAGTGTTTTCTATTTTTCATTTCATGTCTTTCTTGGAACTATCATGAATATATTCCAAAAATTGAATAAAACACGTATCTCAATTTCTCATTTTGCATATTTGCTTTTATTCTGGTATTCAAAATACTTTTAAGTGTGTACTAGTATTTTCTATCAGGTACATGAATTTATTTTTTCTAATTATTTAAAGGTTCATTTTAATTGTACGATAGCTTCAATCATCTCCACGGATTACCACAAAGTCCTGGAAGCTCTCGATTCCCTTTTATATAAATTATATCCACAAAACTGCCATTTACAAATCATTTCTCACTCAAATAAAAACCACTCCAACTTTTATTTCATTGATAAAGCGGACACTATCTCATTATATTTGTGGGGTGGTTTCCCATGTTTCAAATTTGATACAGTTATGTTGATAGTTGTTGTCACTAGTCTAGGAAAAGTTTTTCAAATGACAAGCCTCATTTAAACCTGAAAACTTTTATGCCCTTTAAATTAAAGAAATAGTTAAGTGGAAAAGAGTTAAGACCATGATTAACACATACGTAGACCTTTTTAGAATAATTTATGAGTTTAAAGGATTAATTAAAAATTCAAAACATTTAAATTATGATTAATTAGCCCACTACTTTTTTATTCCCTTTTTTATTACATGTTTAGTTTTGAATCCCAATACCCTTGAGGAAACTCTATAGATGATTGAATTTTCATGTCTGAGAATATTTCATGAGAGATGCATGGGAAATTTAAAACTACTATAATATTAACTCGGATATTTTTAAAGCGATTCCTGAACATGTATAGAATTAAAATGATAGAGGCACTTGTTGATAGCCACATCCCTGAGGAAAACCAGAAATATATCTTTTTCTCAACTCATAGTTTCCATGAATGACCTGTTAGAATGATACTATTTCAAGACTATTTTCATTCTTTTCCTAGTTCTTGTACAATTCATAACTATTACCTTTGAACAAGTGTGGGGGAGTCATTCAGAAAACATGAGATGATTCCACTTCTAGAGATATATGGTGCACTCACCTGACAATGAGATTGGGATCAATATACCATATGTTATATTACATTAGAATTGTGTTCCATCAAAAAATAGAAAAAAAAATATTAACTGAAAATTGATATGGTTTTCATTCTAGGAACGTACAAAATAACCATTTTCCAAACCGATGAATCCCTCGATGGATCATATGGGGTTAGGTTATGGATGTGGGATCTTTCCTAGGAAAAAATTCCAATAGTTGAAATAAAAAATAAAAAAAAGGAAGAAAATTAAGGGAACATAATTATTTTTCATTTACATACTTGCTACCCATATGGATCCAACCTGAGCTTATAGATTAAAAATTTCAATTTCTATAAGCAAGAACAACATCACTCTTGTTTGGAAAACTTTTTTCATGGTACCGCAAAGCTTAAAATCCTATTTGAGAATGATTTTACAATTTCCTTACCTACCCATAGTCGTAGAGTCATAAAATCCCAAATTTCATAAGACCTCAAGAGTAATTTTACTCTTGTCTTTATACAGTTGAGTTTATAGGACTAGTGAAAGAATATGCTAAGGAACATGTACATAGGTTATGAGCATTAATTTACATACATTTCTACCTTGAGTAATGAGTGAAATAGTGTGGTTACTTTACACTGGGCATATAACATATGTAATAGATAAAATATTTTAATTAAAGAAAGATAATTTGTTTTGAAAATATGAAACTGGAGGCATGACTGACTTTCTCTGAAACATTGATTCAGGAAACTAAATATTCTCTTCTTACACCGAATTAAATTACATAGACATACTTATATTTCATACATTAAAAAATTACATATCCTTTTTGAAATCATTTTTGAGGCTTATTTCTTGAGGAAAAGAAATGGTTTAGGTGTGGGGGATTTGATAAAAATAATTCATATATTAACTTTTCTATCATTTTTCCATTGCATTTCGTTAAAATATGTGATATTGCATATGTTATGTGTCTAATTTTTTAAGAATAAAGGCTTCACATATTTTCATGAAAGTAAAGGAAGAAAAAATGAAAAAACAACTAAGTACATGTCATGATTCCATCCAATATGTCATGTACCAGAATCTCATAGCCTGCTCCTAAGTCGTGAATCCAGTCATGAAGAAGCCATGAAACCATTAATAAAAATCAGCTACACGTCAGGACCTACTTGTACACGATATGATGACAAGTCAAATCCTCTTGAGAGAAGTCAATGGTGAATCTATGAAAAAATAGAATGAATGTAGGGTACACATCCTTAATAATTGGTATACATCATGTACCTGGTTAAACATCTTAATGCATGAGACCCACATTCCATACTAATGATCCATATAAAAATGATGTGGATCAATAGTACACATCATGTACCATGTCAAACTTCATAATGCATGTCACCCATGTGGCTCACTGGAGATCCTCCTAAAAATGGCGTGGATCCATAGTACAGGTTGTGTACCATAGGTACTCATCATGACCAAAATCTCTTATGTAAAGAGAGAAGTGGAGGAACATTAGAGACACTTCCTGATGAGATTTACTTCTCTCTCACAATCACTTGAGAACACTTTCACCATTTTACTCTTAAAATATCAATTACTTCATATTATATGAATTTTTTTTAATCATAGAGCTGTGTAGTTTCTATTCTTCAATGAATTTAATTTTTTTCAATAGCATTTAAATTTGTGTTCCCTTCCTCTTTCTCAAGTGAGTTCTTTTTATATTTTTGAATTTCTTCATGCATGTTTTTTTCAGTAATATTTCCCAATAATATTTCATGATATAAATTCCATTAATGTTTATTTATCTATTAAATATGATATCTCTCATTTTTTTAATTTCATTTTACCCCTCCATAATTAGCTATGCCTTTAGAGTAGGGATGAAGATACATATCTAAATTATTTAAATTCATATTTAATGTTTAACATCATAAGTCTAATTTAAATAGTAATTAGGATATTAATGCAAGGTCTATCCAAGTTTTGAGAACTTCCATGACCACAGGAAAATCAAACAAACCACCCGATCTTAATTAGAGTGGAAAGAGCTATGACCACTCGCCGATGATGCATTCAATTTTTGATTCCAAATTTGATGTACTTAGGTTGTTGTTGTTTCCTAAACACAAAATAGTTTATTCCTATGTAAAACTAGAAGAATAAGAACAACGTCATCTAGTGACCCATGTCTAATTTGCAGACTATGTCATAAGATCTTATCGAGGTTAGGAATATAAGGGTTCCTTCACCAAGATACTTGACTTGATCCCAATCCCTCATTTTTTTGTCTTCCAAATTATAATTAATAATAAATTACCAAAAAAAACTCTTAGAAAGGAATTATTTTCAAAAATATAGACCATAATTATTTAAGAAAACCAGTAGTATCCCTACAGAATTGACCCCCCACTACCACTATACTACACCCTTGTAGTATGTGAATGTTTATGACAAAATATAATTTCCAAAGTTGATCCACACCAGAGGAAGTAACAACACCACCATGGAAGAGTCCATAAATTTTCCAATGAGAACTCTGGGACACACACATCATCTACTCTATCATATTTGTATAAACCCAGACACATCGATGAATACAGAATATGCATTGTCTATCCCCATTCCAATCAAGAGGTAGGTTATCTCTTGATATACTCTCATGGAGAATCAATCCCTTAGTATTTGAAAATTTTATACCATTCAAATTCTCATTGAATATAGAGGGGACTATCAATAATGAGAGGTAAGACTTCACATGAATGTCATGAATCTCTTAATGAATCTCAAAGAATAGAAAAATTAATTTCTTTTCATCATGGACTTCTCATATATCTTGTTCATGTGCTTTCTGAATCAATGAATCCATAAATAGATTTCCCATCATAGGTGTATATGAAATCTAAAAATTAAATAATTTTAGATATTTGACCCATCATCACTTCCTATAGTATAAGTCACGTTGTGAAAAAATATATTTTAGGATCTTTTGGTCTGTTTACACCTTGAAACACACACACAACAGATATTGTCGATAATATTGTATGGAAAAGTCAATTTCTTATATCTCAAGGTCATGTATCAGGTAATTCCTAAAATGAGGCCTCAAATTATGATATCCTTATGCAGTGACTCTTTCCCATATGAAAACAGATCCTAGCTTATTCCTCATGCAGCACAAAAAGTGGAGTTCCCTATACCCGGCTTTGGAAGGATCAGAATAAGTGACGAGATGAGCCAACCATTCAGCATATAAAAGGATTTATCAAGTGATTTTGACCATAATAACCTAAAAAAATATCTGTAAGGCCTTTAGGAGTTGAATTAAGATGTGATAAGTTTTATATGATATAATTGTTATATTCAGCCATCAAAAAGAAACTATGTATATCAAACACTTTCTTGGGATGATCCAATGAAACTATAGCACTAGCCTTTTCTTAGTCAACAGATAATCATGATTCCGATATGATATGTCTTAAGAAGGGAACATTTTTAATCCAAAAGTGGAACTTATAAAGCATGAAATAATGTTGATTATCTCTTAGTGAACTCATAATTATGTAAAGGTGCTTATCGTGGTCGTTACAAGTATAAGAATACCCCAAGATGTCATCGAAAAAGACCATGAAAAAATAAACAAGATAGGAATGTAAAAAAATATTAGTCAGAGCCATGAAAATAGAAGGCATGCTCGTCAGACCAAATGGCATAACACGGTACTCCTACATAGCATACCTTCTATGAAATGTTGTACGCAACAAGTCTGATGGCCTTACTATAACATGGTGATATATCTACCTTAGATATATCTTAAAGAATACAATTTATATTCATAGGTTGTAAAAGAGATCATCTAATCGAGTTAGTGGATATCAGTTCTTCACTTAAACCATGATCAACCATAGGTAGTCCATGCATAGATGTATGGATACAACAACCATCATAGAGAAAATCAGAGGCAAACACAAGAGTATATACTAGGCCGTATAAAACCATGGGCTCTTACATTCTCTAACTATGACTAGAGATTTTTAGTCTCTATAGGTTCCATCTTGTATGGATGAATGGACACTAGAGAAACTCCTACGACTAGCTCGATTGTAAACACTACCTCAATTTAAAGAGGTATGCCGGAAAAATAATCAGGAAATACATCCAAAAATGATCAACCATTGAATTGAAATGAACATAATGCAATCATTAATACTCCTTTATGATATTTTCAATCTTGGTGATCACTCTACCTAGATGATGATGCTCTAGTCCCACTCTACCATCCTAGACATCACAACCATCATTACATAGATAACTACTTTTCTATAGTGATGTAAACAATACTATGTGGAGAGAGAATACTACACAAGTATGATACAATATAAACCAATCCATTCCATTAATGAAAAAAAAGTCTTTGATCTCAATATTGAATAAGTTCCATAATAAACGGTGACTACCTACCTGAAGGGGATAATACCTACATTGGAATATGACCTCTGAATGAACACTAAATAGTGCATATGGGATCATTACACCATGGTAATAGTATATCACTAGTTCAAGACATCACATGAAAGATACAAAGATAAAACTATTGGAAGAACCAATATCAAATAAAGTAGATACAATGGTAGATGCCACTAGAATAGTACCTCGTACTATAGACGTTACAATAGCCTGATCCACGGGTATTGGCTGTCGTGCATGCAAATGATATGATCCATAAACCTATTTACCAGATGGACTATAACAATCATAAAATCTATTTGGGAACAATAGGTGATTAGAGGTATGGATACTATGGCCACAATATCCTCCTCAATAAGACATGCTGGTGCTATTCCAAATCACTACCTGACATGGTACAAAAGTACCATCTCTAGAAGGTGTAGCTGGTGCTGATCATATTCCACTCAGAGCTAGTAGAATGGTCCTACGTAGTCTCTAAAAATTCCCCATACAGACCCAAGACCGAATCTCCATTGGGTATCTATAAAAACGAATCTTCATATATACCCATCATCTACACTGATGACACACACTAGAGTTATCAAAATAAGTACTTTGGTTGTCACTGTCCTAATAAGAATCCTTGAGAGAACATTTCCAGCCACTGGTATAACTAATGGCCTACCATAGCACTGATAAATTATGATCAGTGATATTGACATCCCATAGGGTTTTCTAAATGATAAGAGATTGACCGAATTTTTAAGACGATGTAGGTAGGTGATCACCATTCACCAGCATACAGATGGCATATACAACCCGTCCTTGAAAAATCCAACACAAAAAACTCATCACTATATAGAGTTAGTTAAAAGTTATATAACTCATTGAAACTCAATAAATATACAACAACTGACATTGAACATTGCTTAAGATGCATGTAGTATTTGGATCTATTAACTCTCATCATCTGAGGAAAGAACTGATCATAGAAGGTAGTCTAGAAATCAACCCACACCATACCCTAATGACGACCATCCTGGGTACTCACATCCCACCAGTGCTTGCATGAATAACGAAACATGTATGTGGAAATATTGACCCTACACTCTAGAGGTATCACCAAATTCTCAAAGATTGATATGGTGGCCTCTATCCAAGACTCTGTAGCCTACGAATTGACATCCACTGAGAAAGTGGTATGCTGGTGTTACTGGAACTCATGAGATAGATCTTCCGTCATTGGTGGAATTTGTGGAGATATTTTCATGGAATTCATAAGAAAACGGTCACTAATGTTGAGCTGAGAATAATTTCCCAAATCTGGTATAATAGTCAGTTCATCGAATTTCACACTTAGAGGTATAAATTGTGGCTTAGGTGCGACCACATCTGAAGCATAGTCATCACCACCTTTATGGTGTATGATAGAAGGAAGTCATGGTCGAATGGTCTAAAAATTCAATGTACATAACTCACATCGATATTTAAGAGAAAAGATAAAAACACTTGTGAAATATAAACAATGAAATACTCACTACGGATGGGATACTACTCCAACTACCACATAGGTGGAAAGGTATTGGTTTGTTCACAAGTACATGTTTCATGTCATTTTTAAATTTGATTTCCAGTTTCACTCAATTAACTTAAAAAACATTACATGGTGGGATAAATATGTGCAACCATTTCATTTTAGTTTTCATGTTTATCTTTATAATGGATCTTCATTCTCATTAGATTAGTGCTCATACACTTTATCATAGAATACTACACTCATTTATTTATATCATAATGGATTGACTCGATAAATTACTCATCCCGACCTTGGAGGGGCCATACACCTCACAAGATGAGACATGAAATCACTCAATCATAAGAAATAGTAATAAAATCATAACCTAACTATAAAATCATCACTCAACAATCATAGGAATATCATGTAATGAAAAAATCAAAATGAACCTATATGGAATGGAAATATTCATGAAATATGAATTCCCGGTATCCATAATGATGATTGCAACAATGATCATTTCCCTCATATAATCTGTCCAAAGATAAATAGAATACCAATCATACGAAAATCAATCAGCACCACATTGAATTTGTATCACCCAATGGTGAAATAATTTCATATGTAATAGGAAATTAAGGAAAAAATTATATATTGGAAAACAAGGATTTTACTTCAAACATATGTTAACGACACCAGAGAACTACTTATGACTAAGTCCCATAACATTCCAAAACATTATTCTATTATAACCAAATAGTAAAACAATAAAGGAAAACCCATTTGATACCACATTGTGACTTACATGACACAAATTCCAGTAAATAGGTTCACTTAGACTTCTGGTCCCCATGGTCTCAAGCCTATCTCCCCAATCTCAAGAGGCTTACTACTAGCAATGAGTTCCTAGGGTGACTCCATGGGAAATCTATTACCTCATTACCATAATGTATCACATCAGATAAATATAAAAAGAGGTAAAAATCAGAAGAAATATAAATAAATAGTGGAATCCAAAAAAGTAATAGATCGAAATGGATGATAATAATTGAATAAACTAGAATAACTAATAATGATATTTCATGTCACTTGAAAAATGGAAAACATGGATACAAAGCAACAAACATAACATGTTCTAAAAAAGTATAACGGAAATAAAAATACTATCCAAAGCATCTCGGTCTCTGTCTCATTCATCTGTTATCAAGATACATCCTACATATCAAGAATTCATGTTTTTGAAGTCGTATTATTACTTTTATCATCTCATATATTCCTGTAATCTTCCCCATGTACCAAATGTTCTCTAAGTGGGAGTAGGATAAATCTCAGTATGCCACCACCCATGATGTCAACAACATCATTAATGTGTAATGGAAATGTAACAATGTGTCAGATTGTATATATAATTTAAAGAAGCACAATGTAACTAAATACCCATCTACATGCTTCAGCCCTCAGATGTTGTCTGAACATGATACCAGTTGATTATTTTATTTTTAACATTTTATAAATAAGACACATGTTGATAATAGGGAAGGTTCTAAGAGGTAATATAGAAACCTATAATAATATTTAGTGATGAAATTCAAAGGTAATAACCAGGGAAACAGAGACCTCAAGGGTCTCCAACTCAGTAATAACTATATCCAGGCTAATGGAAACAATGTAATCTAGTTATCATTGTCCAAGATATTCATCAATAAGACTCGTATCGATTCTAAGAAGTTAATCCAACATAAAATGGTGCTATGAAATGATTGGGACCAATTGGATTTAACCATGGAACATAATATGAAAATTTATATCCAAGGAGTGTATCCAAGGAATCCTCTAATAATACACGAGGGATCCTACGATGCTCTACTGGGAATCAAATCATACACAATGATTAGGTTCTCGGTGGGTCTCATCCTAAGAAAGATGTAACCTTGAATTATAATGGGGTTCCCGAGTGCTCAAGGAATTCCCTTTGGAATCCAATGCGGGCTCGAGTATGGAAACGTCTATTTGACAATGACTTCATAAAACATTATATAAGGTTCATTACAATAGAATTTAATAGTAATAAAAGGATAATTGAGCATTAAACCATTTAATCAAGTCATAATGAATGAATATTCCCATTTTGTTCAAGATTTTCCATTATCATCATTACAAGGACAAGTAGCATGATACCATTTATTTAACACATTTAATTCCATTTCAATAATAAAGGTTCACTCTGATATCTTCCATAATCATGGTATGGGTTGATACATACATGTAACTTCTTATTAATTATATATAATTAGGCCATCTCATATACTTTGTATAATCTCGAATTTCCATTCCATATTTAATTATCAGATTGAATCACATCACATAGATGGGTCAAGAGATGATCATACATGGTACTTGGAATTATGGAATTCTCCATTTAATACATCCCATTTTATATAGAAAATATTCTTCATATAAAGGACAATCCAAGGAACACCTGAACAACTTATCAAACTTGTCAAAACAAAAACAATGATGATTACGAAAAAACATCCTACATGTTATTGATGGATTTTATGGTGTAAAAACTTCCAAATAATCACATATTTGAAAATAGAATAACAATATTGTTCTAATGATCAGAATCATGACATATGAATTCAATAAATGACACGTGATGAAATCAGCAGGCTCTACAACACACTTCCAAAATTGAAGTACATGAGGTATGGGTTATAGACCATAGATATTTTCCCTATAAGACTATCATGGCCTACTATTAGCCACTAATTTGGATTGTAATAGAGTAGTGATGAGAAAATAGGAAAAATAAACAGACCATGATAACAAGGTCAAGAGAAAGAGAGAATAAGAATATCTCAAATAGATGTGAGTACTTACCGTTGTGCATACATCATGGTGAATGGAATCTCAGACAGATCCAGGATGAAGGATATCTATTGATACATAGAAAAGGACTTAAAAAAGCTACAAAATGGGGGGAAATGGAGTTCATCTTGTTCGAAAAATATATATGAGTACAGATGAGGTTAAATTAGATCATTAATGGTAAAATGTTAAAACAATAAAAAAATATAGCTTGTGCACTCTTTGAAAAAATGTGTCCTAAACATGCACAAAAATCAATAGGAAGGGGTGTACCTAATGGTTACGCTTCATGGTTTTGTAAATCATGACCCAACAATGTGAGATGGATCTAGTTAAAAATGAAACCATCTAATTCGTTAGACCCAACCGCATGGGATACCACCACAATTTACTCTAATAGTGCAACATGTCCAATATTACAAAAAAGATGTGTTCTATACTTTGAAAATCCCCTGATAGCGTTTAAACCTTTAGTAAGTCAATGGAAATCAATATTATATCTAAAATAAAGAATTAGGAAAAATTTTAAGGATCAATACCTGATTGAAAAACCGGGTTATTACAGTGTGGGATTTATTTGTGAAGATCCATTTTTTGGCGTATGGAACATTTACCCTATGGGTATCCATGGTATATTGGATTGAAGATTTAGATCCTACAGTCTGATAATGTTGGGGATTATAGAAAAATATAGTTCCAGTGGTTCTCCTAGTGGATTTAAATATGGTTAGAGAATACCATACTAGGTACTCTATATGACTATTTATTATAAAATGGCTTCAATTAAAACTATTATGTAAAAGAAATTATTATGAAAAATCACATTATTTTCCTTAATGTATTCTATGTGGAAGAGATGAATTGTGTTGTATATATGATCACAAGGATAACCCCTCTACATTGGGGTATGAAATACAAGATTTTTTTTATTCCATAATGAAGGTTGAGTTCACCCATCTTAACGTCTCCAACTCACTCACATTATTCCATATTGATTCAACAAAGAGTCACATGTTGGATGCTATGTTTTTAAGCATGTTACTTTTTATGATATATTAGTAAATAGTTTTAATTTTTTCTCTATGACATAAAGAAATATAATTTTCTAAAAATTAAAAAAGTATTATTTAATAAGATTATCCCATGGGGAGATTGTAAATTGGAATGTGGTGTTTTTTAGAAAAAATTCATCGTAGCATGAAATTCAATTGAATAGACATCTTAATGTTATGTATGATTCAGGTAATTTTGAAAGTATGTTAGTACCGGAAAACATAACTCATTATTCGTCATATAGTATATCATAGTAATGATATGATATTTTTTGAGATGTCTAAATTTCATGAAATCTTAGGGAATATAAAAGTTTAAATTAGAGTTTTAGATGAAATATATATGGTATATAAATAATTTATTTATGAAGTATTTAATATATATGGTTCATATTGGGATTTATAATTTTTTAATATAGTAATAAACTATTTAATAGGTAATTGAGTGATTTAATGTATCTATTTCTCATAAAAAATGGAGATTATAAAATCATTTAAGAGGAGAAAAATATAAGAGAATAAAAAAATATGTTCTTATCCCTAAGCGATGAGATCTATTTTAATTTTTCTTAAAATAGATGCTAATTAGATGGTATTATATGATAATAGATCAGAATAATAAATGGGATTATTAGATAATGTAAGAAGAAAATGATATAAATATGTACAAGGGATGGATTGTCGTTATGGGATTTTAACAAATGGTAGATGAGTATTTCTTCAATATCGTTTTGATTGTATTAAATAGAAAACTATAAAAATGATACTATGTATGGTTTCAATTGAGGTATTTAATTTTTAAATCATTTTATTTTAGGATTGAATTCATTAATAGAAACATACATGATGAAAGCAATATAGATCAATCATATCCAAAATAAGATTCATGTTCAATAAAAAAGGATATATTTCACTATAAATTATTGACACTAAATATCAATTAGTGGGTAATTTCACTAAGCCGTAATTTTTAGATTACTTACATTTTTTGAGGGTCTATAAAGATTATTTGAGTTTAATGGATTTTTATTTATTAACTTTAATGATTTATTGATTAATAAATTTTATCAATTTTAATTTTTTATTTTATTATGTAATATGTTTTATTTTAGAAATATTTTTTATTTATACCATTAATAATTATCTTTTAAAATTAATATCAAATAGAATTTCATCATTATATATTTTTATTTATCACCTAGTCACTTATCTATAGAAAAGACTATTTAAATTTATTATAAAATTTCATTAAATTCCAAACCCTCCACATTTTCAACATTAGTCCATATATAGTAATCGGAATGTTAAATAGAATTAATGATGGGGGGTTTAAAGGTTCCCATAAGTGAATACTAATGTCCCAAGGAGAAATTTTCAACCCTATAAAAATTTCAATTTACCATGAATTCGAACTATTATGTTAATATTTAATAATGTTTTATGACTTCCAAATAATGATTTTTTATGGGTAGAGTAAAAGGATTGTTTTTTGGATGTATTTTTGTGATATTTATGAGAATAATGAATTTAAATTCACAGAGGATTAAAATATTATCATTTTTATTTTCCATATAAAACAATGTATGATTTTAACTGGTGAATCAACATGGAAACTTTATATTCTTCACGTAGGATGGTTTTTTATCCCAAAATATTTAGTGATGATTCTTTTATACATAATGATATTATTTAAATCTTCTTTTGAGATCATTCTAATATGAATATTATTTTTAATGATTTGAATCCTCAGAAAAAAATTCACTAATTGTTTTTCCAAAATATTAATTACCCATGAGATGGGGACTTTAAAATTATTTATTGGCATGAAAAAATATGTTTCATATCATTTTTAATAAAAACATATGAACCTCTCATGATATATGATAAGGTATATTCATCACTGTACTCCAAATTTTAATAAATGTAGTTTTTATCCCTGTTGATTATTATGGTGTCTTATTTTTGAGAAGTATGTTGTTAATTTTAATGAATTGAAAGCTATGATGTGGGATCTTAATACTACTATATCATGCTGTTGAATCCAAAATATTGGATATTCTTTGAACACATGTTTCTCACCGGTTAAATCTATTAATAGAGGAACATCTGATAAAAAATAGGAGGTCATTCTATATGTTGAAGAGGATCCTTAAAAGGATTTAATTAATTAATTAGATGACTTACAATGATCATTAATAAATAATTTTTTTAGAACAATGGATGGTTATAATAAATCTAAAACAATAGAGTTTTTGGATATGTTACTAAATGTACAGAGCTGGTTGGTATTGTTTATGAGGTTCTTAATGTTAAAGTTGAAGGTCTATAATGAATTGAATTTGAACCTATTTATATAAGATAATTATAATAATAGAATATTTTATTCCATGAAATTCATTTGTTTTTAATTTCTAGTGATAAATAAGAAAATATTGTTCATGTACCCTCTAGTAGGAAACATGATTGAGGTTATAATTTTATTGATCAAGTGGAATTTATTGAAACGTAATTACATTCAAAGATAAATTTTATAAAGGATGAGATAATAGGTCTGAAGACTAAACCTGAATATTATAATTATTAACAAAAAATTTTGAATATGAATTTTATTTCAAAACTCAACATTTAAAATATGAAAACATAGAAAGGTTTTAAGAGTTATATTAATCAGTTGAAGTAAATGTTTTATTAAAATATTGAAATGATAAAAAATATATAACTCATTTAATGATCCATTACATCATTTGTACTTGGTAAGATATATTCTTTTAAATAACAATTTTGAACTATTTTCATCCGATATTGAAATATTAAATGACTTAATGTTTATATTTCAATTTTGTTCTTTAATTGCATAGTTTTTAAGAGATCATGAATGATTTTATTGTTGATTTAATGGATATAAAATATCATTGAAAAATAACCTTAAATAGATTTAAGAATCCATTAAACATCAAGTTCATTTTTTTTGAAGGTTGATTTAATTCAATTGTGGGGATTTCGTGGAAAAATATTAAATAATAATAAATAATGTATAAATTATTACTTTACTTAGATATTCGTATTTATTCTTACTTAAAATTTTTATATTTCTACGAATTTTTTATAGGCTCTACATGAGTATGTATCTTTTGAATAAAAAATAGCCTTAGCGATATCTAAAAACAAGGAATCCAAAGAGTATAACAAATATAGTGTGTGATTGGATACTATATAGTGAAAATTTACCCACGCTGAACCTATTTTTGGTAAAAGGAATTAATATTTTAAAATTGTATGCTTTTAGGAAATTACTTATTGATAATGAAATAAATCCAGATCTTGCAAAAATGAAATTCCATTTTTGTTATTATTTTATGAATGGTTATTCAGTTTTTTATAATGTTAAAACAATGAAGTGGTTGGATATGTACGACAATAAAATCTAGAAGAATAGAGATTATAGTTCCCCTGGATCTAATCATCCATAAATATATCATACATTACGGTAAAGGCCATGAAATATTTCATAACCACATTGACCATATCAAGGGGACATTATACAAACAATTTTATAGATCAAATTGAATATATAACAACCTCCAAGTCCAAAAAAAGACATGTAAAATTTAATTCATGTCTAATTAAAATTTATAATTCAGAAAGTGTTGAGAAATTAATATACAAGATCTCATCTATTTTAATAATTTCAAAATAAGATATTAAAATCCTTAGATCTTATGAGGAATTCTATACTATTAATTTATCTACAACTAAAATCATTGTAAAACCACTTACACCACCTGATAATCAAATCCTAGTGCCTTAAAATTGTTGTTTTTTATACTTAGATTTTGATTGTTTGTAATGTTGCGAAATTTTTTCCAATTTTATTTTTTTATTATTCATTTAATAAATGGAAATTCCAATATTATTTTTCATTTTAATATTATATTCTCAACATTTTCATATTTCAATCTATTATATTAATGAGTTCATCCTATTATTCCATACATTTGTCTTTATATCCCTAAAAGTAAAAGTAATAATGGGAAACATAAAATTTTACATTAGTTAATTATTCTCATTATTTTGGTAACCTTATTTTTATAATTCTTCAAATAAATTAATAAAATATCAAAACTTTTCTATTTAATATTAAATGGATTTTGACCATCAAAAGTGGATATTGTTGAACAATGTCATATTAATCTATCATATATAAATCTATTAAGTGTTTTTATTATCATTGAATCCATATTTATATTTTTAATGAGTTTACATTAAGTGTGTTTCATGTTATTTTTAATTGTTTCATCATGTTTTTTCAATTTTTTGTTATTATTTTGAGTAAATTATTATCGAGATTGATGAAAATTTCTATGTATTAAAGAATATGTTGATAATATATTAATTTTATGGATTTTATAAATTTTTTTAAAGTATATAAATCATATAATGATTATTATGAAACATATCTTGATTGGACGAACCATATGATGTTATGATAAACCATAGAGTAGAAGATGAACCTTATGATGAAATTTAAGATAAAAAAATATTAATAAATCAAGGAATAAAATAAAATATAAGAATGTTTATGAACATTTTTATGGAATTCAGACATAAAAAAGGCCATTATAGATATCAAAGGATATGATTTGAAAATATTGTCTATAAGAACTGATAAATAGAGACATTATTATTTAAAATTTAAATATTATTATTATTATGGTGATATTTGTGGAGATAGTTTCATGATTTTTAAGAAATTAAATATGATTAAATTACATAGGATGACTTCAAATACTTGAATGATAATTTTAAATTACTTTTTATATTTTAATGAAATAATAAAATGAATATAAATTGTTGTGATGTAATTTCTAATCCTTTTTGGATGAATCTAATCCAAAAATATTTTAAGCATTGTCCCACAACACTTATATTTAATGATACTGGACACATGAAACATGATATTCTAAATTTAAATATATATATATATATATATAGGAACTATGTGATCATATGTTTTAAAACCTTGAAAACTATAAAAATATTACTTTTCACACACTAAGACTATTTTTTATCATAGTATGGAATAAGAAAAAGACATTATAGTATTGTGATTATGTGATGATTATTATTGCAGTTAAATAAACAATTCTATATTTTATCATTGCTGATCAACATATAATCTAGAATATTTGATTTTTTGTTAGATATTTAAATTTGTAACTTTTCATAATCAACTGTAATTTCATTTTTAGATTATTCAATATGCTTATAATTGAAAACTCTTTATATTGTGTGATGTTTTGAAGAATATATAAAAATAATATGTTGGATAGACCATGAAATGATCATAAAAATTTAATCCTGGAAATTACTGCTTTTAGGTTTCCATGAAATCCATATGAAAAATATCAAAAGAAAAAACAACAAACAAATATAGAGGGTTAGTTTAGTGGAACATTATATGTTCATATTGGCCTAAACCATATTAAATTATCATTTTTCCCACACATTATTATTATTTAATTTGTACAATGACATATATTTAATAAAACTATATATTTAAATAAATATAATTTTTAATTTTTAATTTGGATTGATTTTCATGTGATAAATGCAACCCTACACTCTTAGTTCATTATTTACCTATTATAGGTTATCAAAAAGAAACTCATTACATGATAATGTAGATCATCTATGTTTTGATTTAGTATCCAAGGTGGTGGAATTATTTATTGAAAAAACATGAACTTCATCAGTGAACTAATCATTTATTATAGACGCTCTTAGGGAATATCATTCAATATAGAATCTTCAATGTTTTTAATTGAACCCCATATTTGCATCATGATATTCCTTAAATAGAGAAAAAAATTTCATTTCCATTGATTTCCACTATATGAAATACTTTAGGGTTGTGATTTGGAGTATTGGATTGTCAAGAATATTGGGTATTTACCTATGATATTCATTTAATTCTTTCATTGGGTGTAAAACATGTGTATATCCTAAAAAATTATTCTTTAATTTTTTTTGAAAAAAGATGAATTATATATTATATTTATTTTAGGTCATAATTATAATTTTTTTTAAATTCTATATTATTATACCTATATTAATAATATTTTCTAACTCCATGATTGATTTTATAAAGTTATATCATGGTCTATTGGTTAGTGAATGTAGTATATTTAGGAAAATGTTTGGTCATGATGTTAATTACGACCGTATATTTAGTATATTGACTACACGAAGGAATGTAATAACAAATTTGCCTCTTAACTCATGATATGATTAAGTTTCATCATGTGTTGAATTTAGAGGCATATATTCCTAATTTAAACATGAAATATCTATGACCAATGGTCTAATTTATATATTATATCATTGTTTATCTATGAATAATTATTTAATTTTTCGGTATTAGATTGAGAAGCACTTGGTAGGATAGAATAGAAATGTAGCCAGTTCATCCCTTTGCTAAATTTTAATCCAAATCAGTAATGTGTTTTGTTATGGAAGATTTACCATGTGGTTTATTCATCACATTATGAATCTTACACATGTGGTTAATTTTTTATATAAAAATTATCATGAATTGAACAGTTCATCATCTACCATTGTTATTTGAGAAGCATGGTTGATTTAATACTTTTCCATTTTCATATCGTCTAGTTGAAAATAGTGAAATTGAAATAATATTCAATATAGGATATGCATAATTCATATAGATTAAAAATAAAAATTAATTTCATATTAAATATAAATTGAATAATGAAATGAAATTATCACAATCATGGTGTGGAAAATACATTAAATCTATAAATTGAATAAAACATTACTAAAATGTTTTAAGGAATTTATCAATGAATACTAGATTTCACATAAGTATTGAAAATAAATTATTTACCTAAGAATTATAATGATTATGGGGATAGTTAACATTTAATTATAGTTCAAAAATAGGGGAAATGGGTATTGTCAATCCCCCACAAAGAAAATATTTCACTCTAGAGTAAAAAAATTCCATTTATTGAAAAATATTTTAATTCCTATACTCAATTACTTAAACTACTACATAAGAAACCAAAATAATTTATTTGTTTCTGAATTAAAATTCCAACTATAGAAATCAATATCACTAATATACATTAATTTTACAAACACTTTTATTCCCTCCAGTGAAACAAATGGTTTTAAGGGGAATTAAAATTTTAAAATGTGATATTCTATTTATCTTGAGATTATTATACCAATGCTCTAGTTTACACTTCCTCGATAAAAATCAATTTTTTTTCATATATTCTCATTTCCCCCATATTAATTTGGCTTAAATATTATAATTTGTTGAATGAATTTTATTTTTAAAATTTGGAACACTATTTATTTTTCCCATCCATTTATGTACAAAGAAACTATTATATTTTTAATTTGTTTACATAATTACACATCCAATTATTAATGTCATAGACCATCATTATGGAACCCCAATTTCCCATTTTATTATATTATCAAAGTAATTATATAAATATATTTATATTTCCCTCACCAAGGTGTTATTTTTCAAAAATTACCAGTTACATTGATTCATGTTCAATAATATATTGTTAATGGATATGAATTTCCATTCCACAATATTTTTTTCACTCAAACCTAATTTTATAGTTACATGAAAGGATTACTAGAAAATAATTGGCAATTTTACTTTGAAATCATTTAATTTCAACAATTTTAATGATATTATAATCCCTCTATACTAGTGTGTAATTATTTCCATGGAAGAGAATATTGGGGATGAAGTTTCCTTTATATATAAACAAAAAAAATATCCAATAATAGAAAAATGTTAAAATTATTTATAGAAAAAGTATAATTATTTTTTAATAATACCCATATTAATAATATATACTAAAAAACATAGAGATAGAAAAAATAAAATAGAAAATGTATTTAAATTATATGTTAATATTATGCATAAAAAATATATAATATAAATAATTCCAATCAATTTCAATATGAATTTTATCAGGAAAGAAAATTTAAAATAGTTTGTTTTCCCCACTATTATAATTTAATGAGGTAACATGAGTTTACATTATTCAATAACAAATACGGAGGATCAAAGACTCCACCATTGGATCTATCCAAATGTATTAATTAAATATATTTAGTTGCAAACTATTTTCCTTAAATGATTTAATTGAATTAGTTGTTTTAATCTCAAATCACCAAAATAGAAAAGTATTAGTTTTAATTTATGGTGTAGTCCACATTTAAAAAATCATACATACCATGAGCATCATCCATACTATGAAAAAAATACATAATCTTCCTCTAAAATATATCTCCTTTATAGAACTATTTCACTGATAGTTCATGTTTTTTATTTTTAAATTTAGGTGATTTCGAATTCCTAACATGTCACCTCCTAAAGTTTAAAAAGAAAAATATTCCTTTAATCAAAAAAATTACATACTATAGGTTAACATCTATGATATCCCAATTGGATTTATGATTTAGCTTATCCAAAATGTGGATTTTTTCTATAAAAATTATCTAATGATACATACCTATGATGTTTTAAAGACATTACTATACAGATAATGTGATATTCTAGTTCCCTACTATAGTCATTCATTTGGGGTTACACTATATTTTCAAAAATCATCTGGATCACTCTGTTAGAGACCTCTACCTAAATATTATTCTATGGATGACAGTAATATTATGTCTTATGGAGTTTTATATACCTATTTATAAAGTAATAAATATTATTATTGAAAAATATTGTGGGTTAATTACTTATTATGTCTTGAGGTAATCTAAATCTAAGTAAAATTATTTTATAAAATCATTCATAACTCTTAAATCATCTGTTTGTGTTAATTTTCTATTAATCCACTTAGAAATATAATATATTGGTAAAAATATATACTAAATTATAATGGAGATATGAAATAATCCCATGTATTCAAATATATACACCTAAAATATTTAATGAAATATTAAATATTTTTGGTGAATTTCATGAAATTTGGAAAAATCACCATAAAATTGGTAGGTATGAATTTTTTTATAGATTCTTAATGAGTGTTCAAAATTAGTGGTTAAAAATAAACCATGTTATAACACGTCTTTACCAATTAGTTGGGATCTAAAACAACATCTACATTCTATATTATAACAAAATGAATGTACATATTTATTTTTTTCATTTATGGATACACCCCTAAATTATATTATAAATATCATTTCCATAAATATTGATCCTTATAGTCATAAAATATTAGATGAAATTTGAATTAAAACATTGATGCCTAGTAATGGTAATAATTACAAATATTGTGACTAATTTTTTTTTCAAGTTGACATACTAAGGCACGTGGTTAAATTTTCAAAAATTCCAATGAATGAATAACTAATATAGGATTTTTATTTGGTAGTTCAACATCTATAGTTTAATGTAATCTGATCATGTGGGATACAATAATATTTTCACAAAATTTATATTTCTTGATCTCTGATTCTAATTATTACTATATAAACACCCCCTCTCCACCCTCGAGATTGATTCAGTCTTCATAATAAAATAATCATTCTTAATTAGTTTACAATTTATATGGGATGTGTCAAATTCTCTGATGTTTTGGTTGTAAATTAATGGTTCCCATCAATATTTTGGAACATCACATCCCTTACAACTTTTTCTAAAGCATCCCACAATATCTCAAAGGGGTTATTCCAGTATGGTGGATATATTATAGGGTTTATGGTCATGATTTATTTTATAATTTCAAAACATTTCATGGTTGATCATCATATATATAATACTAACTGTAGTGTTGTACAATTACACTCATATGGAAAACATAGATGAGGGGGTTAATTATATTTATAATAACATAGTTTGAAATAATTAAATTAAACAAACCAAAGCCTCATTAAGTAGTATTTTCATAATTTGACCACTATCTATTTAAAATATTTATTGAATCACAACATATACACGGTTCAATTAAATTATGTTATCATAATTATGATGCATTTTATTTATATAATAGTTATTATTATAATAAATGTTAATATGATAAAGTAGATTGTATATAATGAAATGTTCAATGACTATCTTTATATTAAATTCCATAATAGAAATATAAACATGTAAACAAAAAGTAATAAAATAAAAAATATTAGAATGACTTACAATCTTTTTAATATATTAGTATCTTTTAACTATAAGTGTATTGTAGTATATAAATCAAAGTAATGGTATCCTCTATATTATAATCACAGAAGAGTATGCATTCTCTTATCAGGAAAATCTATTGATATGATGATAAAAATGGATTTGTCTTCCTATCCACAGAAACCCGCAATATGATGATTGTCCATTTATTACTATCATATTAGGATCTCAATAAAAATATTAGAATCTATGTATTTATATCCCAGGAATCCCTTGACCTTTACGATGATCAAATGTATGTAATAGTTACAAAAATTTCATTATGAGACAACTTGAAATGAATTTCATTTAGAAAAAACATTCTAAAAAAATACAATGATTAATAACAATTTTTTCACACTGAGTATTGTTTTATATAATCATTATAGAATATGATTGAACAAAGTCAAATTTTAAAATAACTTTGTATTTATATGATACCTTTCGACTATCATATTGTGATTTCCGAGTAGTCATATTGCTGAATTTTTTGTAACGACAACAAACACCTGGCACTTGACATCTCATAATTTTATGACATTACTAAAAGTCTGATGTCATATTGATTAACAAAATTTAAATTTTAAAAATATACCATTATGATAGAAATATTTATTCTATATTACAATTATTAACATTAGTGATAATTATGAACTATATTAACAATTTAAATATGATAATCATTATTACTGTGAGTCCAGTGGTTTTGGTTCTGGTACATGTCCGATTATTATGACTTTTTTAAGTATGAAAGACATGACTAAAGTCCAACACTTGGTCTGATGATGGTGAGTCTAATTTATTGGACACATACTCATTAATTTAATTTTATTGAAGAAGTGTAAACGTAACATTCATAATACTATAGACCTTTTTCTTGGTAGGGTAACAGAATTGTTTTCTAAAAAATCATACTAAAACACATTGGATATAACAAGTTATTGAACATCTTTCATGTATAGTGTTTGTGATTTCTTAAAGTAAAAGAATGGAAAATTATGAAGTAGAACAAATGACTCTAAAATATACTCATTTTTGTAAATCCTAACCACCAAAACATAAATGAAAAAATAACATGAAAAATTTATAGTCCCATTTCTTCCAAGTATTTAATATTTAGAGTTTATCCTAAATCATTAAATCTCCCAGAGTTTATAATTCTTCTCAATATGGAATAGTGAGTCATGTTCAATATGATAGACTCCCCCTTTAGATAATATGTTCCTATGAGGATTATATTCTTTCAATTTTCCAATATTCACCCCCTTTATTAACAATTTTTTAATAGAGAAAACATTCTCCTTATTTGATATTTTATCCCGCAAAGAATGATTTCTCCAATTGTTTTATTTCCAAAAAGAATGGGGAAGGATTAAATGTTTTTGATATGTTAGAAAACCAACATATGAGACAATATAATGAACTTATTATTCATCTCTAAAATAAATATGAATGAACATTCAACCTAGAGGATCAGAAGTCATTTAAACAAATTGTAGTTGGATGAAAAAGTAATTCATTCGAAAACAATGTTACAAATTTTTTTCTAAAGATTTATAACAAGAGTTCAAAATAAAAAATTTATATTCTTTCTTCATTAGGTTATTAAACTGTCCTCCATCTTTTTTAGCACTATTTTATAGTTATTTCGCTCGAAATATCTCTTCTAAAGTCATTAACTCATGAATTACTCTAAAAGGTCTTTGTTTTTATCTCACAATATGATGAATTAGTCTTCACAATACCAGAGTCAGGACATATCAATATCTGTATCTCAAATATTTTTCTTCAATACATAATCATAATCATCATGATCAACAATTTCATCTAAAAAGAATCCATAAACATTACTCTTTTGTACATGTGATAAAGTAAATCATTGAAATAATTTGATGAATCTAAAAAATTCTATTTAATTACATCAAATTGTTCATCATGCATTTGAATACAGGGATTAACATGATGAGACCATTTACACATTTTATTTCATTCCTTTTTATTATTCTGGTATCTTTTTTATAAAACTATTAAATAAACTTCAGTCTAAATCATTTTCTCACTGAAAATATTTATTACTATGATTTATAATCAAGACATTCATGAGTTAGATATCTGAAACCATAAATAATTAAGATTTAAATAATTTTTTATTCTAGCCTCTTTCACACATTAATAATATAAGCAATTACTTCCAAAGAAATGGTAGCTATTGAATATGAATGATCTTTCTGATCCTCATGAAGATTTATTTATCTTGGTATGACATCTGTTTCCTTTCCTTCATTATTATCATCATTAATAACATCCTAATAAACATTATACTTATAATGTTCCTTTTAATAATAAAATTTGAGTATATTAATATCCATATTGGTCTCAAAATTATCACCATATTTTGTTTTAGCATTTTTTTCTTCTTCATTTTTCGTTGATTAAAACTATTCTTCATATTATGATGATGAATCTTAAACCTCTTCCAAACATCCAAATTTTACTAATTTAAAATCATTATAAGGAATGTATAATGATTATTCCAATTAATATTTTGATTATATCTTATTAGATTGATTTTTGATTCATATAATCATGTTGATCTTCAACATGGTCTTCCTCTTCTTCAACATCCATATGTTATTCAATATCTTATTCAATTTCATTATATTATACTACATATTATTATTTATATTTTCCTTTTCCTTATTTCCCATGAAATTATTCATTTAAAGCCTTATCAATATATTCCACGATTAGTATAGCGGCACTAAGAGCTCCTTTACCAGATGCCTCCAATTCTCATTGATTTTCTGGAATTATTGGGACTAATTCTTTATTAACTAATTTTTTGTCCCTTTTTTAGTTATAGAAAGAATATCATCATGCAGAACAGGTGATTATTTGTAATCTGACCATACATCCAGGTTAATTAGATTTGTTTGAGATTTTGGAGGGACTGTCTTATTGTACTCTTTCTCAACACCTTTTATAGAATTCTCACAAAGAGCATATTCTCACAACTTCTTCTTTTTTCTATTTCATTCCATATTCTTCTAGGGTATCTATAATACTTATTGGTAATTCCTAAGCCTTACCAGGTCCATGTCTTGTCCCAAGATCCTATGACATCTTCTTATATTTATTTCAAAACAATTTAACAAGAATTTATTTTGTACTTCTATTTTTTTTCTTCTGTTTCATTTGAGTATAGTTCGTAAGATTAATTTTCATTTTCATTTAATTTTTTTTTGGAATTTCATGATCGTTCTAACACTAAAAAATTACCGCAAACCATTTCAATAATCTTCTAGTCCTTTGCATCAAAAATATATCAGAACATCCTCACTAAAGAATGATATCATTTCCTTCACATGAATGGAATTGTTATCTACATATAAAATCTTTCAAACATATTAAAAACGTATTTGACAAATCAATGTTAAAAATAAAGAGATATTTTATTTTATTGATCATATCTTTATGTTTTTTATAGTGACGAAGAAAAACATGATGATATTCATTTTTCTCACATTTTAATGAAACTAATATGAAAAAACCTATAATACCATAAGATTATATCTATATATATTTATTAGAATAATAATCTCATTCATCCGCAATAGAACAACTCAATTAGCTAGTGTAATGTGAGAAAGATTCCTTATCATGGAACACTACAAAAATAAATAATATACAACTTTGGTTTTATTAAATGTTCCAAGACATTTTGGAATCATATTAGATAGAAAATATGAATCACCTTAAGAGGGTACCCAACTGAATCCAAAATATTCTTATAAGGAATCATATAAATTTTCCAATACATTATAAAAAACACTTTTTATTTGTCATCAACGATCAATAACCTAACAGATTTAAAACATTTGTGAACAAAACTAGGATAATAAAGAACAGATTTCATATCTAGTTTCCCCACAGAAATTGTTTCCCACTTGTGGAAAGATATTATCTTAAATAAGATAGAAGTTTAATTATCATAACATTAAAATAAAATAATAATATTCCTAAAAAATGATTTATTGAAAACCTCTTTGGTCTCTATAAGACTACAAATAAATCTAGCGATTGGTCGAAAAGAAATTTTGTTCGACTAAGGATTAATAAAGATAGAGTAACTCGGAATTGAAAATGATAAACAACATATATGGGACACTGGGGAGGTCTTTATTAATATAGGAACTGAGGTGCATTTTAATCTTTATATGGAAAATAAATGGTTGATATTGAATAATTCATTGATATAATTTTTTTTATTACATTGAATGAATTGTTTTATAAAATTTTGAACTCTAGATGTGTTTTTTGAATAAGAATTCATCGGATTGGGGTTAAATTTTATTAGGAAGAATTTTAAATCCATTGAAAACCTAAAAATTTATACAAATAAAAGTATAATAATTAAAAAAACTAATATCACTATGTTAGAATAAATACAAAAGGAATAGAAGAGTACCTGTTGAAATTAATAAATTAATTGGTATGAATAACCTATTCTTCTTAGTGTTTATAAACTATTGATTATGATTGTTATAAAAGTAATAATAAATATGATAGTTTTAGTAAAAAAATTATTTCAATATATTTTCATAATAAGATGTAATACAAAAGATTTTATTAATAAAATATATTATGAAAACGTTAAAACAAAATAAAAAAATATGGAAACAAATCATTCCAAAAAACATTGTAGATGAATGATTATTGAAATTTTAATAACAAATTATGAGTCTATATGTCATTTTGACAATTATTTCATGGTAACTTTATATAATAAGTATTTCAAAGGCTCATTATGATTAAATTATAATTATTTTATTAAATAATTTTTTTTTTCAAAATAAATAATCATATGTACCCCCCTATGAAATGGATTGAATTAATTTTTAGAGAAAGGTAAAAAATAATTTTATGTTAATTATTAATTTATGTTTATCATTCATATCATCCTTTAAATGTATTTAAATTTATCAAATATAAGAGGTTTTGTTAAAATACCTGAATGTTATTCTCAAAGTCCAATTAATTGTGATATGATACCTCATTTAACACTGTGATCTTAAAATAAATGGTGTCATATATCCGTGTTCTATTATCATGAGTGAAGTGATGGAGAATTACTTAAGGAAAAGTAATTTATAGTATTATAATTTCTTTTTTTTTTTGTAAATATCATTCTATAGTTAGTTATTGTGTTTTACATTCACAATAATTTAGCAAAACAAATTATAGCTTCCACATATTTAGTTTCAATATTGGAAAGAGATACTGAGTGTTGGTTTTTCATAATATATGCCTAATTAATGATTATAATATTTTCAAAAAATTATATATTTTTTTTCTAACAAAAATTCCATTTTTATCCTAGTTATTATAAAAAATCAATTTTTCTATAATTATAGAATATTCTTTAGGTTATTCAACCATCGTCTAGACAATTATCTTCTCATTCTCATTGAGCTCATAATGAAATTCATTAATCCAATCCTTATCACAAAAATCATCATCAGAATTCTTAGGATAACATTGGGATAATAAAGATGGATGTTCAATTTCATTTCATGAGGAACTTCTAGTCCTACATGGTTGATCAACATCACTAATGATACACTCACAATGGTGATTTCTCTAGAACAACTATCTTATTAGGTTTTAAAAATTCAGTTCTTCAAAAGAACATAAAAACTATTACTAATGGAAAATATTAGAATATATTTCTTGAGTTATTTCATTATAGAAATAGATATCTAATAATAGTTGAAAATATATTTTAGAAATGACATATGTGGGTGTTGATTTAGTTTGTTTGGGAAGAAAAGGATTAGTTTCCTTAAACGTAACATGCACTTTTTTCATCAACTATACATTTTTTTTATTAAAACTATTTATGACATAGAAGTAGTGGAATAACCTAATAATATCCATTCATCATATTCCAGTTGAAAATTATGTATGATTTCTTTCATATTCAAGATGAATACATTCGATCTAAATACATTTAAGTAAGAAAGATACGGTTTTATACCTATCCACATCTCATAAATAGTTTTATTAAGAAAATGTATAATAGATACTTGATTTATATTATTTAATATAGTACTAAGTAATTCATCTAATAATTCATAGAAATTTTGTATTTGCTCAGCATGGTTCTAGTTATCTCTTGAATAATAATATTTATTTATTTAACTAAACCTTTTCGTAGGGGGGTATTGGTGCCGAGAAGTTATGTTCAATGACTCTGTTTCTATAAAAAGTTTCAAAATTAGAATTTAAAAAATCACTACCATGACCACTAAAAATAGTTATTAAAGGAAGGTTTTTATTATTTTTAACTTTTGTAGTTATGTTTTTAAATAATATCAGCTTCCGATTTATTTGTCAAAAAACCCATGTATGTCTAGTGTAATAATCAACTAAGGCATATATATATAATTTTCCACTACTACAACTAGTTTGTGTATAACCAAATAAATACATGTACACTAAATATAATTCATCTTATGTTGTTACCTAAAAAATAGTATTAAAACATGACTTCGGTTTCCTACCGTATAAAGAAGGGTCACATAATTTTGAGGTATCAAACCTATGTTTTGATAAATCCATAAAAAGTCAATTTTTTTTCTTTTTACAGACCCTCTTAAGGATATAGGTTTATAACCTTCTATCAAATATCCAATATTGGTATTATGTTGGACTAATGAATAGAATATATTGGATACTATATTATTTTAATTTAAATTTAAAAACATTATCATGCAGATTGGAAGAAAGAAAAAATTCTTCCTTGAAAATATTTTCAAAAAATTTACCATATATAAGATTGACATGGTAACCTTCATCAAAAAATTGAATAATACTTATAAGGGTTTTATTAAAAAAATTAACTATCAAGACATATTAAATTATTGATTTACCAATAAATATAATTTTAAAAAATCAAATAATCTCTTTTTGAGCATTATCTATAAATGTTACATTCCCACCATTCACTTATACTATCTTATCAATGGAATTTTAGTTTCCAATCAATTTCTTGGAACACCCACTATCCATGTAACATACATTCTTGTTGTTGGTACTACCTTTTTTTCATGAAAACAAAAATATTATATATTCGGAACCTAAACACTCTTATTTCCAGTAATATTTGAAAAAAACCCCATAGAAATCTATTTTTTTAGAAATATAGGATTTATGATACCTTAGGGATTGAACATTCACTACTACATTAATGGCCATTAGCAACCGCCAAAAGCGGTCGCTAAAGGCCTATTGAGACCGCCTGGTGACCGCTTTTGGCGGTCGCTGTTGCTTCGTCGGTAAAGAGAAATAGCGACCGCCAATGGCGGTCTCTAAAGCCTTTATCGAAATACAGCACAAAACTGCGCTGTATTGATGATCGGTGGACTTGGCAGCGGTGGGGAGGGATGGTGAAGCTTCACGGCCGGTCATGGCGGATCTGCAGTGGCCGGAGGGAAGTGTGGTATGTTGAGGGTGGATGTGGATGGTGGTCCGATGTTGTGGGGGATGATGGGGGTCACCTACGAGGGGGGTAGGGGGAAGAGAGGGACGACACAGGTGGTGGGAACGGTGAACGGATGAGGCGGCGCACGGCGGGGAGATGGCCTGAAGTTGCAGCGGCGAGAAGGAAGTGGGGAATGACAAGGAGGGAAAAATCCCGCATTTTTTTAGGCGGGAGTAGCGACCGCCATTGGCGGTCGCTAATAGAATTAATAGCGACCGCCAATGGCGGTTGCCCATGTGCAGGGGCGCAAAAACAAAAAAATCTAGTAGTGATTTGTTAATGAACATAATTTTTCCAATGAACACTTCTTTAAAACATTTTGAAATTTTCCTATTTTTAGTAACTGAGTAATCATTACTAAAATTTTGTTTCTTACAGTAAAACTCATTAGAGAACCACTTCCATAAGGATTAATATATTTATACATTTAATCAATGTTTTCATTACCATTAATAATTCTTGAAAAATATTTATCAAATAAGACATTTCATATTTTGATTTTACAACTAAATTTTTATACTCATCAGTAATAGTTTGGGAAAAATCTTATGAAGGAATGTTTTTAAACCATCGTTGTCAAAAATATATTATTAAAAAAATTTAAAAATTATTTCTTTTTCTGAATTATTCTTATTAAGTTTTTGTAAATATCTGGTATATCATTTGTTAAATCATTTATTATTAAGTTAGTACTGACATGTTTTTCGTTAGCATTATCATTTTTTAATAAATATTACAAGTCTCAATTTCTAAATGTTTTTCTGAATGATATACATAATAATAAAAAGGTAAATAATTATCTTCATTTGGTGAGGAAGAATCTTCATATGAAGATATTGATTATATCTCATTAGGATAATTAAAACATAATGTCATTTTTATGATTCACAACATTGTCTAACATTTATATGAATCATTTATCAATAATATATTCATAAGAAAAAAAATTTATGTCCCACTTTATAAAAAAATAATTCTCATATGAGTTTTTAGAAGAATCAATAGTACTTCCACTCTACAAGTTAGGAGATTTCATCATAGTCTGGACTTTGGATTTATAATGCTTTATAGAATTCATTTCAAAATTTCTTTCTTTTATGCCCTTCCTCTTCATCGATAGAATATATGGTCTAATGTGTCTATATTTTAGAATTACATAACATGTGATTAATTATTCTTATCACTTCTATCTTTATGGAATTTCTTGTTTCAGTACTGAAACACTTTCTTTCTGACTATCTTTTTCAAAAATTTAACCATGTTTTCTATCTCATTTTCAAAATGTTTATTAATGCTTGAATCCAATTTGATATCAAATTTTTCTTAACTTGAAGAAATAAAATATTTATTTGGTAATTGTACTTAGGATGTAAGGTAGATGTTATATTAAAGGAAGCAACACCATTTTTTTTTATTTTTTATAATCCATTTTTAGTCTACCCACATACAGTATAAGGGTTACAATGAGATCATCCAAGGTATGATTATTTAATTTTCAAATCTATTTGGAAAAATTTATCTTCTATTACAACTCATTTGGAATAATATCTATGATTATTTCCATAAAGATTTTATCAACATGAAAGTTTTCACCAGAAGCATGAAATTTATTTATAATAGTCATGAAACTATTATGTATCATTGAAACAAATTCGCCTAGTATGAACTCAAATCCCTAGTATTATACTCTTGTTATAGCCCTCTAAATCTCAAAATCATAAGATGTTTCAAAAATTACAATCTCAATAATTTTCTATATATTTTTGGAAGCTCGACAAGAAGAAATCTAACAATAAATTCTTCATGTAATAGATCATGATAATGTATTAATTACTATTAAATTTAATTAATATTCCTATTTTCAATGATTAGTAAAAGAAGAAACATCATTATTAGAAATTTTATGATCTCCAATCAACATAAAAAAGTTCTCAACTTTTGTGTTGATAAAAAAGTCTTCATCCTGTCTCTATATTACTTTTAATCAACACCATAACAGATTAGTAGTTTGTTTGGATTGTGATTTCATATTGTACCAAAATCCAATATTGAAGTCGTTAAAATAATTAAAATTTTATTTTCCATAGATAAAAGTTTTTGTAACACACATTTTAAACATGAATTTTATAATGAAACATAATATACAAATAATATTCATGGAAAAAAAACTAATCATCATTTAATGAATTTTAGTCCTAGTATAATACCAATGTATGGGTCATAATATATACAATATTTATGGTAGGATCATAATAATATAGTTAGATGTTTATCTTATAAGATGAGGGCAGGGTGAACTATTGTTTGAAAAACATAGTGTAAAAAATTAAACTAAACAAACCAAAATCCTCTTTATAATGTATTAGCTTACATGACCCTAAGTCCAATTTAAAAAACATTACAGAACTAGAACCTGGATATGGTCTAATTAAATAAACTTATTTGATTCTCAATAGATCCAATTTATATTAGACTTATTATTGTAATCATATTTATTATCATAAAACATATTTTATGTAATGTTATGTTCAATTAATATCATTGTATTATATTTCATAGTGGAAATATAATATTTTCAACAACAAGTAATAAAATTGAAAACAAATGTAAGAATTAATTAAAGTCTATTTGAAAGATAAAAAACTTTTCACCCAAAGAGTAATGTAGTTTATAACCCAAACAAATTGTAACCACTTTTTTATACTTATAAAAAGTGTGTCTTTTCTTACCAAATAAATCCCTTGATATGAAGATAAAAATGGATATGTATTCATGTCCACATAATCCCTCAATACGATGACTGTCACTGTCTTACTATATCCAAAATTCCTTGATTCGATGAATGGATTCCCCATTATATAATCTCTATAGTAACTTGGTCAATATGAAGATTGGATGCAAGTAACTATTATAAATAGTTCCAAAGTGGAAAACCTGACACAATTACCTTCAGAACTAAAACAATATAATGAAATAAAAATATTAAAAATAATATGTTCACAATATGTAATCTTTTACAAATGCAATAGATATTATAATAGCATATCCCAAACTCTTCAAATGACATGATATTTATATGTGATCTCCCACTAGTCATATTTTGATATCCCAATGGTCATATTTATATGTTTTTATCATTGAATTCGGACACCTATAACAAGAAATAACATTACAATTTGGCATAAGTAAATGTCACATGTCAAATTGATAAACACAATTATAATTTTAAAAATATTCCCTTATGATAAAAATAATGTTTCATTATTCCAATTATAAATTTATATTTGTTTGATGGAATTATGTAACAATGATAATATGAAAATTATTATGACTGCGAGACTAATTGTATTATAATTGGTACCAACACGATTGTTAATACATTTGTTAGAATACTAGGAAAGACTAAAGTCTGACTCATAGTCTGATAATGGTTAATCCCATTTATCAAACACATAATAATTATGATAATTATAATGAAGAAATGTAATGTTTATATTCATAATAATGTATAAATTTTTATATGTATAGTATAAGGGAATGTTTTCTACAAAGACATACTTAAATAATTTTAACATTAAAACTTAGTAAACATGTTTCTAGTAAGGTGTTTGTTATTTATTAAACTAAAGGAATAGAAAAGTAATAATTTGAACTTATGACTCATCACATCATTCAAGAATCATCAATCAAAAATTAATTCCATTTTTTATTGTATAAGTAAGTAGAAAAGATATATTTCGAAAGACTATAGTAAACCCTCTATCAAATCAAGTATGACCAAAAGACGATTGAATATGTATCATGATGGTGGGGTTAGGAAAAATTGGAATAATGTCAAAATTGGATTTATCAACTTAAATGTCTTATATAAAAGTTACTTGACCTAATAAATTTACTTTCTCCACTATGAAATAAATTTTTTTAATTTTGAATATCATTTTGTTCTCATTGATTTTTTTTGGAATTTTTATACAAAAATTCAACTAAACTCAGAATAGAAGATCCATTAAAAATAAATTCATAATGAAATACCACCACTCAAAAAGAAATACTGTTTAACAATATACTTACCATTCATATTTTAAGGTTACCAAGGGTATAGTATAATCTATATAGAATCCTTTTCTACAAAAAAACATAAAAAGATATGTGATTTTTTTATTTTTATTATATTTTAGATCTATTCGAATAGGAAAATATGAAGAATTTTAATTAAAAAACAAATATGTCCCTACATAAATATTGACTAAAAATATTTCTTCTCTAATATTAATTGGAAATTTTTAATTTTCAATTCATATTATTTATTTTTACATTATCATTTGAAAATATCCAACGATTCGGAATCCCTATGTGAAGTAACTCACAATACTCATTTTTAAATTTTATTCAGCCAATATTTTTGAGATAATTTGAATAGAAATTACCCCTTGGGATTCAGATATTAGGTAAATGATTCCATATTTTAATAGAATATCTACTTCATTTTTATAACATCTATCTAGGTTATGTAACATCTTATTTGGGGCCATGTCACTTATTTGAAACAAATTAAAAAAAATTATTACAAAAAATGTTAAATGTCCAATCCATTTTTTATCTTAATGAACAACCTACTTGAAAAATGTATTGATTCATCATGGTAAATAGATGGTGTTGTTGTATAGGATTTATGCATTTGAAAATTATTATTTGTTGTTTAATTTTCTTATTAAGAAAATATTTTCTATATGTTTGAGGGTTATACATTGAATTAAAATGTAGGGGGAACTCTCATGATGATTTCAACATAGTAATACCGATACATGTTGGATTCACATCAAATTTAGGATTTCGGGTGAATATTTTGAGTAAACCTAAAAAATATCACAATAAGGTTCTTATAATATTTAGCACAAAAAGATGATTCTAGTTTAAGTTTAGTTACAATCATAGTTTCACTATACATATTAGGTGAATCCATTGCATCATCTATAATAATTATGTCATAAATTCTTTCAATATTATCTTTAGAAGAAAAAATTAAAATTGATCAATATATACAAATATTGTTCCCTTAGAGGGTAATTTAGTGATTCTAATATTCTAATGTTCGTCATATCTTTTCCAAAAACACTATAATGTTCTAAAACATTAAAATTTATTATGATTTACGATTGTTTAACGAATGAACATCTGAAAATGATGGTGGTTGATCTTTTCATGTCCCTTCTTCCATATAAGAATATAAAAATACATAGGGAACAATAATCCCTTAAACATTACCAAGAAAACCTCTATAACTCCAACTAGGAACGTAGTGGTTTAGTTGGAATGGTATATAACCATTCAAGTGGGATTGATCTATATAATACATATTGAATAATAAAATGATTATACCATGATATTTATTGATTCAATCAAAGAAACAATTATTTGAAAATTTTATTTATCATTTGGTATAAGGTATAGTGATGGTACTTTTATAATCGAATATCCTATGTAATTACGGAATGAGAAGAGGACAAATTCTTCTTTCAAGGTGTATCTCCTATTGTCCCAAATGAATGACTGTGTGTTCCCCATGGTTTATGGTAACTAGATACATTAGTGTCACAACATGACATACGAGAGTCATGTCATAAAGAATATTTCCCTATATCAAATCTGGGAATTGAGGGGTTTTATTCATGGTATATAACCACATACCATCCTATCCCTATCATCAAGTCATATCTAAGGGAGAAGGAAAATGAGTCACACAGTATGGTAGTGACACATATTAATGAAACAAGTTTGAGAGGGTGATCCAAGGTGGGAAATATTATGATGGAGGTTCCGGAATCCCCAATTCATATCGTTAACTTTATATCAGAGGTGGTATGAAGCATAGTATTCATAGGAAAAGCATGTAAGAAATATTTTTGGAGTCTCTAATTAATGATAGTGTGTTCCCTATGGTTCATGGTTGCTGGATACAGGTGTGTCATAATGTAACATATGGTTTTCCAATCTTGATTCATATTTCATTATCACACACTAGAGACTAGATGGTAGTTGGGAATTGTAAATAATCCCCAAACACCTTCTCCCCCTCACAAGGCCTTTTCTTCGGGGATGCGTAGTGAGCCACCCATGTGGGAAGTGGAATTTGTTGAATAACAAAACAATGAGGGAGGGACCAAAAGCGGGAAATATTGTGATGGAGGGTTATGTAACCCCAAAATATATCCTAAATTTTTCTTATTTCATTGATATTTATTTTTATGTGTATATTTCCTTTAGAAATTTATTTTTCCTTAGTATATAGTAGAAGAAATATAGGAAGGGGGTATTAAATTCCACACTTTTGAATATATCCAAAATATATATTTACAATTAATCATAATTACATCTCTTTAGTGGATTAATTATTATAGGTATTGGATGTTGGGTCTGTTATAGGTCTTCTAATTTTTAAATTCCCTTATCCATCATCACTAGATTTTTCTACATTAAGATATCCCCTTCTAGTTCATTCTCAGGGGAATGTTATTCCTTTCTCTTGGGATGACCAATTAATGTTCCATATTCTAGTTATGATTGTTTCTAATTTCTCTCCACCTTACCAATCCACAAGTAATTAGACTAAAAATATTATTTAGTATTATGAACGAACAATGTAGTAATTTAACCTAATCTCTCTTTTAATAAATTATTGGTGGTAGATATAATCTAATAAATCTAAAAAAATCCACTTAATCTATTTTATCAATTAACCATGAGTGATAATGGGTGATTTTTTAGATGCGTGAGACACTGTTTTTTTAATGGGTCATTAATGTATGGTTCCTGATTATATCATTTCTAGTAAAATTTATAATAAATAAAAGTACTTCATTACAGGGTTGGCGGTCAAAAATATGCTTGTAGATTTTACTAGATAAGTGGTCTATCAGGTTGATGGTTTTCATATCTATATCTAATATAGGGATATTCTTTGAATCCTTTATTTTTGGCTAGTTTTTAAAAAATTTATTCTAGAAAATGGAATAATATCACACCAAAAAACATGCATAAGCATTAATTTATTGATTCAGAAAGTGGAAATGATTGCACAATTGAGGTGGTATAGAAGGTGTGGTATCTTGATCAATTTTTAAAGATAATTATTTCATAATATATGATACACATTTAATTTTATATTTATTTAATGATAATTATTTGTTTTAACTCCTTCACTGCTATTTTAATATTTCTTAAACAAATCTATTTGAAATTTTACAAAATCCTCTAAATCAATTATCAAGAAATGATGTGTATTTTTTATACATATCTCCCCTATTATAATATTAAATTAGGTTCTAATAATTGTATATAAACCCTAGGTAAAATAATATTATGATATAATTTTATTTGGAAGTATGGTATGGGTCGGTTGATGTCATACATTCACATCTCTCTTAAAAATCATATTGGGGTTCATTACTCACATTAATATTTAATTCCAAAAGTATCATTCCCTAAGTGGGTACTCCTCATGTTAGGGATGTTTTTTGGGGAAATACAATAGAATAATATTTATTGTGGTGAATTCTATAGGATTTAGTTTTTAGATCAATTATTTGGATAATTATTCATGGTAGATGAGAAAATTTATCTAGATATTCTACAACTCAATGACTCTTGTGCCTATGAATTTCTTATAGTTTTCACTAACATTTTTTATGTATCTATTTGAATCTTCTACAAAAATTCCATCAAATTTAGGACCTAATACAATAACTATTTTCCTATTAACATAATATTACTTATCATTAATTTGACCAATCTGATTATTATTTATGAAAATATGTTTATATAAATCCATAGGATTCCTTTTCAGTTGAGTATTATTTTCATCCCGGTTTTTATAACCTATAGTGACTCGTATGGAAAATGATTATTAGGTGTAGGATATTTCAAAGTGTGAAATGATTAATTAAAATTAATTTTTTTTAATATTTTTTATAGTTGTTTGACTTTCCATCAATGTTATTCAAACTACTATGTTAAAACTAATGTGGTGATGTGAACGTGATCTATAACACCATGAGTTTTTATGAAGCCTTTTTTATATCATTGTAAGAAATTAAATTTAACTATGAGATTTCACTGAATGATAAATTGAATTAATATCCTTTTACATTAAACAACATGTTATGTTTTCATTACAGAAAACACTTACATGAGTATATGTTACATGAAATATGAGGTTTAGATTGTCTCAAATAAATCATTGTGATTATCTTACGTAACATGAAACATTGAGTTTAAATGAAACGTGTCATATTATTAAAATAGTATTATAATTATCAACTATATGTTACAATAGAGTATATAAATATAATTAAATAAGTTATGTAAATATGTTTTACACATGCATATATAATTATTTATTCATAGATCAATTAATTAGAAAAAAATATATAACCCTTCGAAAAATTAATGGAAATCGTGTTCAGAAACATATTTTAGAACAAAAGTGTGTTTATATAAAAAAAATTAAAAAAAACAAAAGATTACATATTTTAAAGATATATATATTATAATCAATCATCTATTTAACATTCACCATATGCACATTCGTGACCAGAGAAAAGAATAAATCCAATTCACTCATAAAAATGTTATTTTTCAAATATGTGGGTTTACCTCTTTTTAATGGAGCACTTTCTAAAAAAAATTTTAAAAAATTTATAAATTAGATTTTAAAATATAATTTATTATTGAAATAATAAGGTTAAATTTATATTTGGGCGAATTTCTGACATTTTTCTGAAAAGATTTATTTTTTGATGAATAGTTAAAAATCATGAATTATTATTGAAAACCACGCTTTAGTTTTAATTATTAATATTGTTAAAAAATTTATTAAATAAGTTTTATTATTAAATTAGTTCATATATAATTACATTAATTCAAATTATGTCATTTTAATAAATTTAACATTGATATTGGATATAAATATTTTTAATACTGATGAACATTTGGTCATTAGAAACTTGTTTTGTCATCCCATCTGTGGGATTAATTTTAAATTAATTTATTTCACTTATGTGAATTTGAATTAGAAACTGATATTCCATAATTTGAATAATAATAATTTGTAATTTCTCACAAGTACAACTTATTATTTTTCCTATGTGATTTGTGAAAATAGTTAAATATATGCACGATGATTATAGAAAGATAAGTATACCAAGGCACTAAAATTTAAAACATATGGGAAAATTGACCAAGAAACATTTAAAAAATATATTTGGAGGAAACATATAAAAAATATACATTATTTTCTAGATTATGGTTTATTATTGGAGGCACAAAATGTATGGGAGATGACCCAATAGTGTTTACCTTTTGGTATTTACATGTTTCTCACTCACCTCCCTTATAAAAGGTCACATTATAATTCCCTCTATTCAAACCTATGAAGAAAATTTTCACTAAAATTATCAATAAAAATACTCTCCCAACCCACCTAAACAAATACTAGTATCCTTACTTTGAAAAAAAATCTCCATTCAATGTTCCGATTTGGTGGAAATCAGAATGAGAAACCTGAAGAAGAGGTAACATTCGTCAACAAATTTTTTTATTTATTTTCATCATAAAATCCATTATTTCATTATATTGTGATTTTAAAATAAGTTATTTATAATAAATAAACTGATATGTTGTTCTGTTTTTTAATATGAATAGTAAAACTATACACTTCTTTCAAATTGGATACATAATCATCATTTGTGTGTACAATATTCAACCGCCTTTCTAGATGATGTCGTTCATTCCTCTATTACAACCTTACATGGTTAGGAATAATGATAGAATTATAGTTTATATATTATATTTATTATGTTATTATGATTTTAATTTTTATATCACACATACCATTATTCCTTTTATATTATGGGAATATAAAAACCGCCATTATTTATAAATCATACTACCGCCTCGTGAAGTGATGTGATTTTTTCACGCTCTTCTTCGAATGTATAAAGGATTAAATAAAGTAAATTATGTGATATATATGACATAAAAATGATTATTTAAGGATAATATATCATAAAATATTCTTTATTTTAATATGAAGTTATATAGAAATAGTTTTCATGCGTACATATAGACAACCATATCTATGAATGGTGTATCTCATTCCATGTTTATGTCTTTTATATATTAATAGAAATACATATGGAATGAATATATATATATATATATATGATATTTTTATAATTTATATCATTAATAAGATGATTAAATCATGATATAATTATTTTTACCATGAATAACATGTCAAAACATGCATAAAAAACAAAACGGTGTTACTCAAAACATAATTTTAAAATGGAATTGCAAATAAAAGGCTAATAAAAGGTCCTAAAAAATAATATATGTTTTTGATAAAATTTAATTTGTTCTTTAATATTTTTTTGAAAACATATATTCATTATATAGGAGTGACAAATGAAAATGAAGGATGTCAAGACTTTAGGTAAGTGATTTCAATCTCACTATTTACTTTTGTAAGATACATGTTATATTCACCACCACATTGTTCAGTATGGTGTATATAATGAAAATGAATTTATAATATGATTATTATTTTCAAATTTATTTTTATTTTCATTTCCATTGAAAGATATCTGATCCATGGGTTTTACAGTTCATATATTACCAAATTGGTAATAGAAATTTGTCTCAATTTTCTTTTTTTGAGACACATGTTATGCTATGAACCTATATTGTTTTACAAATCTATATAAATCCACTTTTATTTGTAAAATAATTTATTTATTTATTTTAATGATATTTTATGATAAATTTATTGTTATTCATTCATGGGTATTATGATTCAGTGTTAAAAAAATGGTTTGATTTTTTTGGTATAATCTCATTATTTATCAGTATTGTTTATGATTATGATTCAATTGATAAAATATCATGAAACATACTTCAATATCTATTATCATGTAACATCTCAAACCATGTTACCAGGAGTCGGTGAATTATTACATAACATTGGCATGATCACAAGGAAATCATGTCCTGAAAGACCGATCAGTTTAGTATTATTGGAAATAAGATTCATACATAATTTCAACTTTACAACTTGAAAAGAAATAAAACACTAATTTATTTGATTAGAAACAACCAAGCCTCATTGATTGTGACTGAAATTCACTCATAACTAACTTATTCATATCCAGGGAAAATGAAATATAAGAAAGGGGTGATCTAAAATGCTCAGTAAGGGTAAGTAATATAGCAGAACATAACATAAATATTATGAATGGTGAATAATTAAAAACACAAGCCTTTACTAACAATAAAAATGAACACTTTTATTATAGGAATATGATCTGAGTAAATAATTCCATAAAAAACATAGTAATGGGTATTCTACTAGTCGAATAACCACATGAACCATCAATATTATTTTCATATGGAGGGAATGTATAATGTTGTACATTCTGAAACATAATGTCAATAACTCATCCAATATGTCTAAAAATGATTAGGCCCTCATCTAGAACCATATATCAAATTAGGAAAGGGCTCGGCCAATTCCATGTCTATTTGTCTCATGAGACCTACCGATGCATCAAGGATCTATAGTGGCCTCCACCTGTCATATACTAAGTCCAATGAATTCCTCATATGAAAATGTTTAAACATAACATAAATATTCATATTAAAACTATCATAATAAATGTCAATACTTTATCCATAAACCATGAATTGTATAAAAATGACACATCTACAATAAAACAGATCACAAAACCTTCAATACAATATGGAATATTTGTATCATAATAACTCAACTTCACACAAGTTTAAATCCATCAAAGTATGTTGACATAGATGAAAATTATTTGTAAAACTCTTTGAGAGAAATATCCCTTTTTCATAAAAACATTTAAAAGTCACACAATTTAGAAAAGAAGACAATTAAATAAATTTTTGAATCAAAGTGTCTAATACCACTTTGAAAATTTTGATGGTAATTAACATTTTAAAAACATACATGTCCATATAAATAAATTCTTAAAAACCATTTTGAAAACTTGGACATTAATGACAATGATTTAGAAGAATAAATATTAAAAACATTTAAAATTACGATTTAGTAAAAATGTAGTTTAAAAGAATATATTTGAAATCTCTTTCATGAAACATATAATTTGATAATAAATATGTCTCAGTAAATACTTATGTAAAAAAAACCTCAAATAATAAGGAGATTGTGAAATTAACTTTTACTTTGTTCATTTAATTGGGTTGAGGGTAGGTTAACCTCTTGTATAATGGTAAAATTTATTTATTAAGTTATACAGGAACCATATACATTAATATGATATCACATATTATCTTCTAATATTGTTTTGATAATGATATTTTAGTAGTATTGTTGTTTTGGGTGTTAACTTATTCTTTTTCCTTTATATGTTTTGATACATAAGCCATATTTTTTTTAATGGATAGGATGTATTTGATTCATATCCAGAATGATATTATGTTCTTTAATCATTATTTTTAATAATCAAATAAAAATTATTCTTCAATGGTTACAATGGGGAAATGAATATCATCGCATTCATGGAGATGGTAATCCGTACGTACGCACGAGCGGCAATATCATTATTTTTATTTAAAAAAGTATTTAAATAAATGGTATATCCTATATAAAGAATAATTAACATATTATATTTATTATTCACATAAATTATACATCATTACTAAAACCATCCAAATAATAGTGTACTTGAATAAAAACTACACCGCGACGTGGAGACTGTAAGTCATATGTATGCACGTATGGTGAAATGTCATTCATAAGATGGATAGAATGATGAATATAGTTGTACCATATTTATAATAACATCATACTCTATAGAATATTTTGGAGTTATTATTTTAGAATGGAAGCAACAATTAAAGAGGAAGTGGAAGAAGAAAATAACTAAAAAGAGGGTGGTGAAATTATTACCTCTTCTTCAGGTTATTTTATTTGATTTGATTAAAACGCCTCCATAGGTTGGATTTATGACTAAAGTAAGACCTATAGAATGAAGTAAGGGATGTTTGGAGGATAGTTTTGAAGGGTTTTTATGAGACAATGGCTTTAGATTTGTGATAAATCGGTAGGAAGTGAGGGCTTTTTATAAGGGAGAGGAGGGGAACTTTAAGAAAGTTTGAAACTATTATTTTATTATAACCTCGTCCTTGGTTTCAAAAGGTCAACGAATAATTAATAATAATTTTATGATGACTCATGGTCAAAATAAAATAATCCAATAGAAATTGGACAGGTTTTTTATATTGTTTTAATATTTATAATCTTATTAATTTAAATCATTTGTTAATGTGGTAAATATTGCATCATTATTATGTCATAAATAATATAATTTAATTGATGTCCAAAAAAACCCTGATGTAGGAAATATTCTTAGCTTTCCAAAGAATATTTATAGTCGAAATGATAACTTATATAACCCCATGTAAAAATTTATTAACTAAAAAATATTTGATTATTCCATTTTTGACATTACTTTAAATTAATTAATATAAAATGGTATTATCACACCCATGTGGCTCCATGGGGTCCCAAATTTTACCCAAGTATTCCCATGGTCAGATATTTATAATCCAATATTATTAGGACACATGTTTGGGTAGTTAAATATTATTATAATACTATATTTTACCATTATTTATTATATTTACCCTTTACTCATGGTAAATAAAATATTTACTGAAGTAAATATTTAAAATGTCTAAAAATAAAGTTACATATTTACCCAATTTTTTCCTACTGATTCTAAATATGGAATCAATTTTTCCAGGTTCAAAACACATAATTTTTAGATATTAATTTAAAATTAATTCCCACTTTCAAAACAAAAAGCGTGTTTAAAAAAATAATAACTATCAAAAGATTGAAACTTGTTTATGTATAGTTTAAATATGGAATTACATCCAATGTCCATAATTAGATGAAGTGTTAAAAATATAATCTAATTATACATTAAAACCACCCAAAATTATAATTTGACACTATAAATTATTTTGATTAAAAAATTTGTTTTTAATTAAAATTTAGTTTTTTTCACTATTCATAAAAATATGAATGTTATCAGAAAAGTGCCAAAATTTCACCCTAAGATAATTTCGATATTCCTAATCCAAAATTAAGTCCATTTTTAAAGATAAAAATTATAAAATTTCAAAAAGTGGTCATAACTTTTCATAACGGCTACATTGATTGGTCGCAGTGAGTTTGAATCTCAAAGTTGCGTACAATACAAGCTATTGCATTATTCAAAGGGAAGCGTACCATGGAAGCTTGGGTTGTTACATTATCCCCTCATTAAAAAAATTGTGTCCTTGTAATTTGAAATTGTTATTTTAAAATAAAATTTTGAAAATAGAAAATAGCTTTGTGGAATACCCACATTGGAAATAGGGTTAAATCAATTTAGACTTAATAAGACAAAATAGAAATGAAAAGTTCACCACCAAATTATGATATCAAAAAGACGAAAATTGGTGGAAATTACAGACATATAATAGTAGGAAAAATATAAATATGTATAGGGAGTGATCGAGGTCATCAATCACAAACTAGTGTACAGTTCAGGGCCTCAAAGCCATCGATCTATGGAGATTTAAAATATCATCAGTTCAACAAAACATACGATATTAGGATAAATTTTTTTTTGTTTTAATATCCCTTACTTTATTTTTTAAGTGTTAATTTATTCATATAATTTGATATATATATATATATGTGTGTGTGTTTGTAATTGAAAAATATAGTTTCAACCTTAAACTAATTTCTACTACAAACTCATCATTCACTCAAAAATATAATAAAACACAAAAATATTTTATTTATCTTAATATTATAAGGTTCCAAATATTAACATATACCATTTAAATAAAGAAAAAGATTTTTTAATAACCAGGGACTTTTTATAGGCTACTGGTAGGTAATAAAGGCATGTCGCATTATGGTTGTGGGTTCGATTCCTACAGCTTTGTCCGACGCGACAGTTTATCACCTGACCTGCAGGTTTTCCTTTTCCTAAAAATATATTATTATAATATATTTTAAAAATAATCATATAGAATGTTTTAACCTTATACAATACTATCCAAAGATCAACATATTCCATTTTAACCTTTATAGTTATCCAAAATACCAATGTCCAGACTCTCTGTAAAAGGTATCTAAATTTCAAAATCAATTGTAACATCAGATTCCCCAAAGAATGTAATGTTTCTCTTATTATCACATACTGAATATATGTTTACCATAGTCATATTAAAACATTAATGAAAAAAACAAGCACTGCAGTATAATCCTTATATATACCACATTATTCTTATAACAAGAATAAAATCCTTGAGTCCAAAAACATAATCACATTAATTATTCCACTTCAATTGTAGTAACAACATAATCATGGCCTTAATCCCTTGGAATTTTTTGAGGTAGGTTTCCCTGAAGCTTAGGAAATTCTTTTGCATAATTCCCCATTTCTCAAGAATTGTATCATTCAACATTGAAAGCCTCTTTCTTTCCCTTTCAATCATGAGCCTGGTGAACCTTTTCTCCACATTTGTAACAAACTCCCATTACTTTTAGGCAAGTATCGAGGTTTTTCGTTCCACAATTATCACATAATGGAAAATTCTTATTTTCCCTTTTACCTTTATCAATCTCTTTCTCCACCATTATGTTCTTCTCTTGCTTTACTTTATTGTCATAAGATTTAGAGAATTCATTTTCTGTCTTGATAGAACAATAGACTATATCTTCATATGAAGAGAAGGATTGTGAGACTAATGTTTGATAGAGAAATGGTTTTAACCCATAAAATAATTGATCAATATTACTCCTTGGGTTACATATATAAACTACTGCATGCCTTGATAACCTTGTAATGTTATCTTTATACTTCGCGACATTCTCATCCTCCTTTTGTCTCAGGCTCAGAAATTGCCTTTCCATATCCTCTCAATGGTCACGAGGAAGGTATTTTTCTAATAAAATCTCTTTAAACTCCCTATATTCTATACTTTATACTTATTCATTATCTTATGTGTTTTGAATCAATAACCACCATTGATCTAAATCTCTTGTGAGGTGATAAACTGCAATGACAAATTTTTCCCTTTCGCTACTCTCCAAAGCATAAAATATTTTTTTATAAGGAATATATCCATTGCTTAGCTACTAATGGATTTTTAATCCCATTGAATGTCGGTGGTTTTTTCCTCATGAAGTGATCTAACATTGATCCTCTATGTTGTGGATCAGTGTGCCCTATACAGGTAAGGTTATTAATCATAATTAGAGTGAGTTATCCCAGTATGGTGATAAGCTGATCAGCACCAGTTGCATCACCAGCACCGCTATAATTATCTTGAGTAGGAGGGAAATCCCTTCATGGATTACGTGCATTGATATAGTTTCTATTCCTTCCACTAGGAACCATTTCTAAATAATGTAAAAACTAGATTAGTTTATGAATCAAAAATCATAAGTCCATACTTTTAATACACTTAACATAAATTAAACAGTTTATGGATATAATCCATAATCATAAAAATGTTTTCATTGAGGAAGTATATTCTCATGAATATTTCCTAATGGTTTTTAAAGAAAATAAGAATTATCCTAAGCATATCCCTCGAGAGTTTTGTAACCAGGAGTGCAGCAAGGCCTGTTATCATGCACCAGTTCCCGTTCGTGTCTTGCTCAAAGCGATGTTTTTGGGTTTTACCCCTAGGTACAATTGTTCCAGAGACGCCTCTACCTACTCATATCCAAATAGGGATGTATTTCTTTGAATATATACAATATTTCAACATTATCAAAATTCTATGATGTTCTTCTATACTAATCCTCAATTTCTCTCTTAGGGTAATGTGCTCTAATCAGAGTTTTTCTGAATCTAGTTTCCAAGGTTTGTACTAAACTTCATCTGATACCAACTGTAACGCCCCGACCCCAATTATCCAGAGTTGGTGCATTATTACATAACATTGGCAGGATCACAAATAAATAATATCTCGAAAGACCAGTAAGTTTAGTATTATTGGAAACAAAATTCATACGTATGTTCAACTTTACAACTTGAAAAAAATACAACACAAATTTATTCCATTAGAAACATCCAATCATCCTAAATTATACATGCAAGTCACTCATAACTAACTTCTTCATATCCTGGGAAAATGAAACATAAGAAAGGGGTGAGCTCAAATGCCCAGTAAGGGTAAGCAATATAGTGGAAGATAACATAAATATTAGGCATGCTGAATAATTGAAAAGACATGCCTTTACAAATAATAATCATGAACAGTTTTATGGCTGGAATATGAGATGAGTAAATAATTCCATAATAAAACATAGTCATGGGTACTCTACTAGTCGAATATTCCCATGAACCATCAATATTATTTTCATAAGTAGGGAATGTATAATGTCGGACATCTAGAAAAATCTTGTCAAGCCCTTAGCCAAGACGTCTAAAAATTATTAAGACCTCAGCCAGAACCATATATCAAATTGGGAAAGGCCTCGGCCAATTCCACGTCTAGTTTTCTCATGATACCAACTGATGCATTGAGTAGCTATAGCGGGTTCCACCCGTTACTTACTAAGTCCAATGCATTCATCATATGAAAAGGTTTAATCATAACATAAACATCTGTATTAAAACAAGCATACAAAATGTAAATATTTTATCTATAAACCATGAGTGGTATAAAAAATTAAACATCCACAGTAAAACAGATCACAAAACCTTAAATACAATATGAATTATTTGTATCTTAATAAATCAACTTCAAACAAGTTTATAATCCATTTAAGGACATTAACATAGATGAAAATGAATTTTAAAACTCTTTGAGAGAAATATCAATTTTTCGTGAAAACATTTACAAGTCACACAATTTAGAAAGGAAGAAATTTAAAGACCATTTTGAATCAATGTGTCCCATACCACTTTGAAACTTTTGAAAGTAATTAATATTTTAAAAACATTCATGTCCATCTAAATAAATTTTTCAAAGCCATTTTGAAAACATGGACATTAATGAGAATGATTTAGTAGAATAAATATTTAAAACATTTAAAATGATATTTAGTAAAAAAATTATTTTAAAGGATTCTAGTTGAAAACTATTTCATCAAACAAGGACATTGATAATAAATATGAGCCAGTAGATACTTAAGTAAAAACAACCTCGAATAATAATGAGATTGTGAAATTAAACCTTACCTTGTTCTTTTCCTTGGGTTGAGGGTAGGTTAGCCTACTGTATAATGGTGATATCATTGTTATTAAATTATACAGGAACCATATACATTAATATTATATAACATATTATATTCTAATATTGATTTGATAATGATATTTCAGTAGTATCTTCGTTTTAGGTGTTAACTGATTCGTTTTCCATTATATGTTTTGATACATAAGGAATATTTTTTAATGGATAGGATGTATTTGATTCATATCCAGAATGATATTATGATATTTAATCATTATTTTTAATTACCAAATAATAATTATTCTTGAATGGTTACGATGGGGAAATGAATCTAATCGCGTTCGAGGAGACGATAATCTGTAGGTACGCACGAGTGACAATATCATTATTTTGATTTAAAAACATATGTAAATAGATGATATATCATATATACAGAATCATTAACATGTTATATTTATTATTTACATCAATTATACACCATTAGTATACCCATCCAAATAATATTGTATGTGAATAACAACTACACCACGACGTGGAGACGGTAAGATGTACGTATGTACATATGGTGACATGTCATTCATAGGATAGATACAATAATGAATATGGTTGTACCATATTTATAATAAAATCATAGAATATAAAACATATTGGAGTTATTATTTTATAATGGAAACAATAATGAAAGAGGAAGTGGAAGAAGAAAATGACATAAAAGAGGGTGGTGAAATTATTACCTTTTCTTCATGTTGTTTCTTTTGATTTGATAAAAATGGATACATAGGTAGAAATTTTGAATAAATTAATACCTCTAGAATGAAGTTGGGGATGCTGGGATGATATCTAGGTAGGGTTTGTACGAGCCAAATGAAAGAACCCAGGTTTTTGAAACGGGTTTATTTTTCCGACCCTGTTTGAAATTTATGCTTTTTCTGTAATTTTTTTGCTAATTCTTGAGAGGTCTGAAAAATCTGGAATGTTTCTAGAAATTTCAATACTACATGCCATGTACTCTCAAGTACACGTCGTGTATGAGTATGCGAGTGGTCGACTGTGTTCTCATCGAGTACATGTCGTGTGGTGCCCCTGTGTCAATTTCCATTTACACGGTGTGCAGTCTTCCTGGACATACCGTGTACCTCTTTCTGCATAAATGGCTTAGTCCCTAGCCATATGTTGACTATGTACACGGTACCAGTCGTGCACTAGACTCCGCTTAAGGCTGAGTATGGAACAGAAATCTACATGTCCTGTAGTCTTGAAATACACGCCATGTACTTTTTTTATTTGTGTGAGCGGGACGCGGTCATGTCTTATTTTCAGAAACATCTTCTTCTTCTCCGTTGGACGAACCCGTTGTCTGAAAGACCTCCATGAACAGACATCCTCCTAGAATAGTCATATGTTGTCCGTTGACCGATCGATTAGTGGTCGCGGGATCGCGTCGGAAAGGCTAACCCCACACACCCTATTTCGTTCAAGATCCCTTATCCTTTTCTCCACAGTTTCCATCCGAGTGGAATTGTCGGGATTTAACAAAAACACATATCTACCACAATTTAGACCGATTTAGAGGCTAATATCAGAGGAGTATCATCATACGAGTAATAGGTGTGTGGTGCATAGATTCTTTCGTCTTTTAGTAGTATTTTGGGGGTTGCGAACTTCAGGCGCGGCATTGGGTATTGAGCGAAACCCTGTTTAATTGAATTAAATTATTTAACTGAAATGTGGGATGCCACTGGGTAGTCCCTAACCCTGTTGTGATTGAGCAAGTCCGGGATATAGGTCGTTGCTTTTTTTGGCAATTCGGTCGGGGGTGCCGCAATGTGTATGAATTGGACCATCATTTAAACTGCTATGTTTAGACTACTTATTAAATTTTCTTGAGATAAACTGTTGAGTTTAATTGTTAAATTATGAATGAGTTAGGTGCTGGTATGGGACAACACAAGTTAGTGCAACATGACAGTTTAGTAATTTCCTGTTCAAAGTGAAGCTTTCCAGTATGTATATGCAATGTGTGATATTTCCTGTGTTGAACTGTTTAGTTATATTGGTCATGGAGAAGATATTTTGTGGAGTGATGTTGATCACAGGTTAGGGCATTGACCAGGATACTTGGGTGGTTTTTACCATGGGATTGGGCATCATAGACGTCGGTTGAAGCAGTTAGACTGTTAGGTTGGGCTTGGCCTGAGTTACATGGATGGCGAGGCTACCAGACATGAGTGACAGGTTCACAGGGACACGAGGTGTCAGAAATGTTGTGTCTTCTAAACTTATTTAGGTGATTACCGCTCACCAGGTACTTTTGAGTAGTTTTCACCCAGATAGGCTCTTGGATGAGGTGGTACGACCACTCACTTGGTAGAGGCCCCAAATAGATGCAGTTATGTGATATTGGTTTGGGGGTGCTTTCCATAGGAAGCCACATGGAAGTTGAGGAGCCTTCGGGAGATAGAATTGAGGCTATTAGGTTGGGGGCCGAGGCTCTCCGTGATTTGAGGGAAGATGTCGATGTCCCTCCGGGAATTATTTGAGGGATGACATTGTTGTCCCTCCGGTTGTTATTTGAGGACAGGTATCACTGTTCCTCCAGATATTGTGCCATGGGTAGGTTGAGCTTTCGAGCTCGGTTATGATTGTTGGGCATACCTTCAGGACATCGGTACTTAAGACACATGGTGTCAGCTGGCATGTAGTGCTAGTTTACAAACTAGAGAATCTGGCGTTGGCCGAAACAGGTGACACTTCCTGGTGGATGCTGAGCACCAGTTAATTCTGTGTTTACTTTGGGCATTGTACTGTATACTGTTTTCTTCTATAATCATGTCTACGGAAACACTTATATTTGGTATGCACCCTTGGGTGGTATCCCATTGAGACTCGTCTCACACCCTACATGGGACCTTCGAGATGCGTGTAGAATTTATAAAATTGTGTGCAGGTAGAGGGTCAGCCTTAGGAGCTGGACCTTAGGGCTGTTTGCATGGAGACTGGCATTGACCGTGAGGTCATGCATTGCTGGAGTTACTTTGTTTAGTTTCTTTTTTTGGTATCAGCATGATTACCTTATTATGTAGTAACTGTTGGTTAGCCATTGGCAGCATTCTATGTTGATATGTTTGACATGCTATTGATGCATGTTGGTATGTTTACAACCTTAGTTTCTTGTGATATTCAACAAGTTGTTCTGCTTACATTCCACTGCCATTATTCTATTTTGCTTCTGCAGTTTTTTTGATTTGGATATGCTTTCGCTCTGCGGGTCTAGTTCGAGTCTGCTGAGTCATTTATTCTACTACATAACTATTATTATACTCAGAACAGTACCATTATTATCGTCTGAGAGGTTATATCCTCCCCACTATACCTAAATGACCCTCGCTTCTAATCAGCAGCCTTTGGCATTCGGGGAGGTGCACCCAAGGTAGTGACACCCGACCCGTTTGTCACTGTTCGGGTGGTTGGCCGGGTTCGGGTCATTACAAAGTGGTATCATAGGGGTTCTTGATAAGGATTTGGTAGCCTTTCTTTGCTAACTAATAATGAGTTTGAGACATCTCTTTTTATTTATGCTAGTTTTACTATTTGGGATATGGTATATTGTAGAGAGGTTTTTACTAGAAACTGGGTTTCTAACTTGTGCTTGGGTGCCTTCAGCCCCAGGTACGATGGATGGACCAAGTTTCCATTGTGGGGATTGAAATGTGTTTTTGCTCAGATTTCGGTTGATTTGATTTCAACCGCGGTGGCTCACTTGATGTTTTGTGTAATTTATTGTGATATGTGACCCTTGACTCGGTGTGGTTAGGGAAAATTTTACCTTGGCCTAGTTTGGAAAGTCTTGTTTTCTTGGCTTTTGATAGGCACATTTTAGAGTATTTCAATTTCATAATTTCACGTATTCTTTGTGAAGTGATAATTCCATGTGAATAAAAAATAAATCTCCATGCTATGTTTTCTTTGAAATTTGAATAGGTGAAACTCCTGATAGAATTTATAATTTATTGCAATATGTATTCCATGCCTTGTGTATTTTTGGAATTGCATGTTGCAGGATATTTGGGTCTGGCTCTTAGGAGAGTAGACATATATTATGACTGAGGTAGTGTAGCTGCCAGGATTGGGGACTCGGTCGTTGGGTTAGAGGCAACATTGGTTGTCAGGAAAAGCATGTCCCGAGGCACCATTGATACCTGGATCTGTTGAGGGCGGGTAAGGAGGTCGTGAGGTCAAGATTACAAGGGCATCGATTGCGATAGCGGAGAGTAAGGGTAGTTGTTATACACTGCCTCTTTACTACTTTCCTTATCTGCGTAGAATATATTGTCATATATATATATATATATGGGTTGTATGACTATTTATGGTATTCAGTGGGTTACTCCTTCCTGACTAGATGGAACGTTAGGGAAGAGAGGATATAGTATCGCAGGATCAGGTTCAGAATATGGTGCAGGTAGAGAATGAGCCACAAGTGAAGGCTCAAGGACAGGATCAGGTTCAGGATCCAGTGTAGGCAGGAAATCAGCCGGGTTTGGAAGTGTTCAGATCATGGCTTGACGAGCAGCTCTGAGCTAGCCCGGTACATGTCATACAGGGGATTGAAAGAGGCGTGCATGGTATAGAGCTTTCTATGGCATATCTGACGCGGGAGTTCCAGTCGCAGCACCCGTCGCTTTTTCAGGGTGAGGGTGGTCCACAGGCAGTAGAGAACTGGATAGAAATCATGCAGATGATATTCAAGGAGCTCAAGATGCCCCAAGGGCAGAGGTTCAAGATGGCGACGTACATGCTGAGAGGACCGGAGAAGAGTTGGTGGGATGTAAAGGTAGAGGCTCGTAGGCATGAGGGGCTGGCTTTGAAGGATTTCAAGGATATGTTCTTTGAGTACTTATATCCATAGACACTGAGGGAAGAGATAGATCAGGTGTTCTTGAGTCTTCAACAGGGATATATGTCTGTCATTGACTACATAACTACATTTATAGAGTTGTCTCTCTTTTCACATGGTATGGTAAGCGATGACACAACTAGGGTGAGGTGCTTCGAGGATGACTTATGACACGCCATTCGGGTCCAGGTGAACATCTTTAGGTTGGGATCCTTCTCTGAGGCAGTGAACCAGGCACTTATAGCAGAGTGCAACCAAAGGGATAGACCCCAGATTGGAAGGTCGACAGCTTTAGGTGATGGTTCAGACATTAGGAAGCGTGGTAGAGATGAGTTACAGTTGGGAGAGCATGCCAAGGACTCGGCTAGGCCACCTCTTGGAAGTCTAGAAGTGGTTTGATTTCAGTGTGGGAATCCGGGACATGTTCGGACTTAGTGCGATAGGCCTCCGAAGGAGTGCCAGGAATGTGGACAGGTTGGGAATCTAGAGAGGTTTTGCGGGCTGCCTACTCAGACAACCACCAGGTAGGGACTAGGACAGACTGTGGTGTCAGGTGTTGGTTCAGGTTCGGTACCAAGAGAGGGTGGTAGAGGTTCACCTATGTGCGGAGGGTGTGACAGAGATGGTGGGACCCAGCCGAGGGGTCAGTGGCTGGTGACTGGAGCAGCACCGTAGGGAGGTCAGGCATCAGGCAGCCATACTTCAGGACAGGTGCACACTGTGGAGCTGCCAGGGACGGAGCAGGCGGGTGAGCCGACGATGGTGGCAGGTACACCGTGGGTGTAGCTATGATTTTTTCTTTACTTTATTTCGGAATGTCCTCTTATGGATTTTCTGGTAGAGTGCACGAGTTTCACAGGATACTTAGAGACTGAGTAGATGCTAGTTAGTGGGACTGGCATCATATCAGTTGCGTTATATATTGTGTTTATATATTTGAGATACGTAGCATCAGGAGCATCCAGGATGCAGGTTACGTGAGGTGCCATGGGCATCAGGGCATCATGGATGTGGGTTACATGTGGTGAAAGGCACCGGGTTTTGATTAGAGCATCTATGACATGAAGGAACTCTTGGAGGAGGACACTAATGTGGTGAGGGTCACATTGGGTGTCAGAAACGACACGGGAGGACCTAGGAGGTGAAGGGGTGACAATGCGTCACGGGAGGACCATGGGTCCGAGAAATAGGTCCTTGGGCCTTGTTTGTTACTAGTTTGACTTGAGCTTTATTTTGGAATTAGACCGAGTAGGATATTCTTATGGTGGGGAGCCCATTAAGGAATATTAACGGGACCTTTGAGACTAGGGAAGTCTGGGTTACTTGATTGGGGAGGTATGTTCGGTGCCATCTCCGTGTTTTGTTCGGTAACTCGGGGATGAGCTATGTTAAGGTGGGGAGTTTGTAAGAAAATAGGTTTTTGAAACGAGTAAATTTTTCCAACCCTGTTTGAAATTTATGTTTTTTCTGTAAAATTTTGGCTGATTCTTGAGATGTCTAGAAAATCTGGGAAGTTTCTAAAAATTTCCAAACTACACGTCGTGTACTCCCATGTACACATCATGTATGTGTAGGCCAGTGGTCAGTTGTGTGCTTGTCGAGTACATGTCATGTGGTGCCCATGTGTCAATTTCCATCTACACGACATTTAGTCTTCCTTGACACTCCGTGTACCTCTTTCCATGTAAATGGTTGAGTCCCTTACCGTGTGTTTACCGTGTACACGGTCCAAGAACTGCACTGGTCTCCGCTTTAGGCGGAGTATGGAAAAGAAATCTACACGACATGTAGTCTTGAAATACATTCCATGTACTTTTTTTATTTGTGCGAGCAGCACACTATCGCATCTTATTTCAGGAAACATCTTCTTCTTCTTTGTTGGACGAACCCTTCATCCTTCATCTGAAAGACCTACACGAACACACATCCTCCTAGAATAATCATACGTTGTCCATTATTCGATTCGTCGGTGGAAGTGGGACCGCATCAGAATGACTAACCCCACGCACCCTATTTCGTTCAAGATATCTTATCATTTTTTCTGCAGTTTCCATCTGAGCAGAATTTCCATGATTTGATGGAAACACATATCTACTGTGATTTAGATTGATTTAGAGGGTGATATCATAGGAGTATCATCTTATGAGTAAGATGTGGGCGGTTCATAACTTCTTTCATGTTTCGTAGACTTTTAGGGGTTGCGACCTTCGGGCGTGACGTCGGGTATTGAGAGAAACCCAGTTTAATTGCATTAAATTATTTACCTGCAATGTGGGATGCCTCTGGGTATTCCCTAACCCTATTGTGACTAAGAGAGGCCGGGTTAGAGGTAGTTGCTTGTTTGGGACAATTTGGCCGGAGGTTCTGAAATGAGTATGAATTGGACAATATTTTAAACTGATGTGTTTAGACTTCATATTGAATTTTCTTGAGTTAAACTCTTGAGTTTAATTTTTAAATTATGAATGAGTTAGGTGTTGGTATGGTACAACACAAGTTAGTGCAACTTGACTGTTTAGTAATTGCCTGTTCAATGTGAAGCATTCCAGTATGTATATGCAATGTGTGATATTGCCTGTGTTGAACTATTTAGTTATGTTGGGCGTGGCCCAAATATTTTGTGGAGTGATGTTGATCATAGGTTGGGGATTTTCTTGGGTGACTTGGGTGGTTTTTACCGCAGGATTGGGTGTCATGGACATCGGTTGAGGCAGTTGGACTGTCAGGTTGGGCTTGACCCGGGTTACATGGATGGCGAGGCCATCAGACATGAGCGACAAGTTCGCAGGGACACGAGGTGTCAGAAATGATGTGGCTTGGGAACTTATTGAGGATATTACCACTCAACAGGTACTTTTGAGTGGTTTTCACAGAGATAGACTACGTGATTAGGTGGTACGGCCACTCGCTGGGTAGAGGCCCCCGATAGATGCGGCTGGTGATATTGGTTTGGGGGTTATTTCCATAAGAAGCCACATGGAAGGTGAGGAGCCTTCGAGATATAGCGTTGTGGCTGTCAGTTTGGGGGGCCGAGGCTCACCGTGATTTGAGGGTAGAAATCACTATCCCTCCTGGTATTATTTGAGGGCAGACATCGTTGTCCCTCCGGTTATTATTTGAGGACAAGTATCATTGTTCCTCCGAATGTTGTGCCGTGGGCATGTTGATCTTTCGAGCTGGGTTATGATTGTTGGGCATACCCTGGGGACGTAGGTACATGAGACACATGGTGTTAGGTGGCACGTGGTGCTGGTTTACAGACCAGATATTTCGGCGTTGGCCGAAGCATGTGACCCTTCCAGGTGGCTGCTGAGCACTAGTGAAGTTTGTGTTTACTTTGGGCATTGTACTGTTTACTATTTTCTTCCATAAGAATGTCTATAGAAACAATTATATTAGGTATTCTCCCTTGTGTGTTATTCCACTAAGACTCATCTCACACCCCACACGGGCCCTTTGGGACGCATGTAGACTTTATGAAATTGTGTGCAGGTAGAGGGTCAGCCTTAGGAGCTGGACCTTATGGCTGTTGGCATGGAGACTGGAATGGACCTTGAGGTTGTGCCTTGCTAAAGTTACTTTGTTTAGTTTCTTTTTTTTGTGTCAGTATGCTTACCTTATTGTGTAGTAACAATTGGTAAGCCATTGAGGCTATTCTTTGTTGATCTGTATGACTTTTTATGGATGCATGTTGGTTTGTTTACAACTGTAGTTTCTTGTGATATTCAGCATGTTGTTCTATTTACTTTCCACTACCATTGTTATATATTGATTATGTTGTTTATTTGATTTGGATATGATTCCACTCTGCGGGTCCAGTTCGAGTCTGCTAATTTATTTATTTCACAGCATAACTATTATTATACTCGGACCAGTATCATTTTTATTCTTCGAGAGGGTATAGCCTCCCCACTATACCTAAAAGACCCCCACTGCTAGTCGGTAGCCTTTGGAGTTCAGGGAGGTGTTCCTAAGGTAGTGACACCCAACCCATTTGGCATAGTTCGGGTGGCTGGCTGGGTTTGGGTCATTACACCGAAGGCTTGAGAAGTCTGAGAAATGGGTAGGAATTGAGGGATTTTTATAAGGGAGAGGAGGTGCTCTTTAGGAATGTTTGAAACAATTATTTTATTATGACATCCTCTTCGATTTAAAAAGGATATTTATTCATTAATATCAATTTTAAGATGACTCGTGGTTGAAATAAAATAATATAATAAGAATTGTACAAGTTTTGGATATTTTTTTAATATTTATAATCATATTTATTTAAATCATTTATTAATAAGGTAAATATTTCATCATTATTGTGTCATAAATGATTTAATTTATTTTATGTCCAAAAAATAGGAAACAAATACCATGATATATGAAATATTTTTATCATTCCAAAGAGTATTCATTGTCGGAAGGATAACTTATATAACCCCATGTAAAAATTTATTTACTAAAAAATATTTGTTTATGCCATTTTTGTCTTTACTTTAAATTAATTAATATAAAATGTCATTATCACACCCATGTAGCTCCATGGGGTCCCTCATTCAATCCAAGGATTCCCATGGTCATCTATTTATCATCCAATAAGAGTAAGACACATGTTAGGGTAGTTTAATATTTTTATAATATTATATTTTACCATTATTTATTATATTTACCCATTACCCGTGGTAAATAAAATATTTATTGAAGTATATATTTAAAATGTCTGAAAATAAAAGTTACCTTTTTAAAACATTTGGACCAACTAATTCCAAATATGGAATCCATTTTTTCTTATTCAAAACAAAAATTTAACAGAAATTAATTTAAAATTAATTCCCACTGTCAAAATAAAAAGCGTGTTTTTAAGAAATAATAAAAATCAAAATATTGACACTTGTTTATGTAGTGTTTAAATATGAAATTACATCCAATTTCGAATGTTATATTAAATTTTAAAAAGATAATCTAATTATACTTTAAAACCACTCAAAATTATAATTTAACAGTTTAAATTATTTTGATTAAAAAAGTCTTTTTTAATTAAAATTTAGTATTTTTCACTATTAATAAAAATATGAAAGTTAACAGAAAAGTTCCAAAAATTCACCCTAAGATAATTTTGATATTCCAAATCAAAAAATGAAGTCCATTTTGAAATATAAAATTTATAAAATTTCAAAAATGGGTGTTACTATTAATAATGGCTACTTTGATTGGTCGTAGTGTGTTAGAATCTCGATGTTGCGTACAATGCATGCGATTGCATTATTTAAAGGGAAACGTATCGTGGAAGCTTGGGGTGTCACAGATCATGTTTTTCATCCTGAATTTATTTATGATATTATTGATTTATTATTCCATTTATACACTCTTTGGATATTATGATCATTAAGAAGGTATTTTTGTCCAACCTTATTTATTTCTTCGGTTGAAAATATGTTTTATTTAAAACATATTTTCTCTAAAAATGTTTTAAAATGTTTTCAAATAATATTTTAAGACATTATTAAATGATATTTTTTATTAATAATATAGGTTTTATATTTTATTTAAAATGGATTTCAAAATATGAATTATTATTTTTCATGGTTTTGGAAATGATTTTTGTATTTAAAATATTTTTTTTAAATTGAAAAGATATTTTCATCAAAAAATGTATTTAAAATATTTAAATATTATGTTATGTGTTTAAATATTCGGTTTCAATTAAATTTATTCTAAAAATGTTTAATTTCATAAAACTTTATTTGCAAATATATCATAACTTTCATAATAAATGCTCCAAGTGATGTTTCAAAATTATTCTCCATCTATGATGAAATTTTTTTATATAGATCATCCTTTAATGATGATATGATAAAAAAATCCATTAATACACTTTATATTAATTTTTTATGTAAAAAATAAATTTTTTTATACAAACCATTTATCTTTTGTGGGTTATACAATAAGAAAACATTAACTAAACCCGCATTCTTTCACGGGATATTCTATAATTATATTTTTAGGAATTTTTTTTCCAGTCATTATAATGTGAGGAAATGTTTATAAATCCAATTTCATTACATGGGTTAGGATACGAGGTCTATAAAACTAATAAATAATTATTGGCCATGATATGATGAATATTTCATTATCTTATAGAACACAAATATAAGATTTCATTTTGTGATGGGTGGTTCCTATATCTATCTAAAACACATGGATAATGATAAATTTTATATGAGATCATATGGTACATGAGTTGTTAGACCATGAACGTTATGTAGGGTATAAGGGTGGTTAGTTGATTCCCATAAACAAGGGTGTAAAAGTGGTGTTCCCAATCCTATTGAAGGTACACGGTTGTCCGCCCAAGCGTAACATGTTATGAATTCCCCAGTGAGTTCCGTTGAGAAAAATATTTTCATATGTTTATGTGTTTTACTCAAATTCATTCATTATTCCTATGTTTTTATCTCATTTATTGTGATCCTGATTCCATTTTTATTCAAGTCTTATGACCTACCATTATTTTTACCATGACTCATGTGTGTGATATTTGACATGTAGGGTATGATATTAAAATTTTATTCACACATTATCATCCACGTATGTTCATGTTATGGTTATGTATCTCCATTATTTTTCATTTTTCTTCATCTAAGCTCTGACATTCATATGTTTCCTTTCCCCGTGATATGAAGAAATGTTGTATCTATGAGTAATAAATGTGATGACCTTTATGGGAAACATTTAATACCATTCACCATGTTTTATGAATAAAATCAAAATTACAAAAGCCACTAAAATACTATGGTCCTAAATAATGTGTTTTCGTAATGAGGTATGAGTAATGGATATATTTTTTATGATAAATAGAATATAGATGACATGGGAAATGGAAGAACTGTTAAATAATAAGAACATGAATCTTAATTAATTGGTTAATAATGAAGTTGGATGAATGAAATATTTTTCAAATGGAAATCAAAGATTGTGTTATTAAAATTTCAAAATATATAAGGATTGATCAGTATATTATATTCATTATGGATCAGAAATATTATTTTGAATGGTACTAATGAAATTTAATAATAATAGAATTTAAATTTTATATTTAATGGAAATCATGATTAAGGGAAGCTACCTCTTAATTTGTTCCCAATGTGAAGAAAATACTGTTTGATTCATGTAAACAGATGTTGGATAAGAATAAAGTTAATTGGATAGTACTGACCACCTTGGAAATAGATTAGTGCTTTATTGAAATTTTGTTTTATACTATCCTGGATTGAGTTTACAACTATTTTTGATTTTAAGATTATATTCAATAATATATGTTATAAGTACGGAATGAAGAATCATATATGTTTTCAATAGGGTTTTATAGTAATTTATGTTATTACCATGTTTCAAGAGGATTAATGACGAAGGTATTAAAGTATTTGGTATGTGACAAGAAATATCAACAATATGATATATGGGGGATCAATGTTAAGATTATTTTTATAAATATATTTACCTTATATGTAATAGTAATGGATTTTTACCTTTTAGAATTATTATAAGTTTAATTATCTATAGAATTGTTTAATTTAAGATTCAGATGAGGTTTTAGAGATTATTTTATTATCCCTACATATGAGTATATAACAATATTGTAAAATATATTCTATCCATTTCATTTTGATGTTAACAAATTTTTGATGAAATGAATTATCATAATACTTATTGACATGATGATCTATTAGTGCTTTAGAAATGAAAAATGCACATTTAACTCATAGTGAAATAGATGGAGTGGAAATAGATCAAGGAATCAACAAATGGTGACATATTCTTAATTAAATGGAATGAAATTCACTATGTACATATTCTAAAGAAAATTCATAAACATTAAGAAAATAAAATTGAAATATTGTTTTCTTCCTATTAACATTTTTTTGAGGATATCAATGAATTTTTCATGGCTATTTTGATATATCATTTTGTAATCATTAGAATTCTCTAGATCACTGTATTTTCTATCATTTTTGATTTATATAACTCTCTGTAAATATTTATTCCTTTCACCGATGTTAAAACATTCTCTCCCCACCTATTTTCTCCCATGTTAAAACTTGTTAATGTGTATCTTTGGTTAAATGTTTTTTTTCAATAGTCTTATTTTATGGTTTTCATTACTTTTTTATGATTTGGTTTTTATGAAAGGAATATCTCAAGTACTAAAACGTTGAGGAACTAGATGAATTTTGAGGGAAAACACATTTTAATATGGGAAGAATGTATCCACCATAGTTCTTATAAACCTTTTTTAACTTTGAGTAAATTATATTTCATTAAATGGATGCATTGCATACTACACCATGTTAATCTTGCATTATATGAAACACCGAGTTCCAATTTCATTACACAGAACTGTGATTTTTCTTTCATTACACTCAACACGATGTTTAAATTCTATAACACAGAACATCGAGGTTAGCATTCATTACACGTGACACTGGGATTAAATAAAACATTAAATATTATTAAAATATTATAATTGTTATATTTAAGTTATTTTAATAGAACAACTTAATGAGAATGAAAAATTATTAAAATATAGTTTATATATTTTTTATATTGAATTCTTTAGTGATCAATTAAATATTAATTGAATTAAAACCCTTCCGAAAATAAATGTAAATATTTTTTTAGAGTAATATTTTTATTCGCATAAGAGAGTTTTATATCAAAGAATTAAAAAAACACAATTGGATAATGACATTAATTATATAAATATAATATATTTAGTCAACTCTTTGACATTCATATTATTTATTTTCTGGACAAGTGATAAGTATAAATAAAATTTTAAGTATAAAAAGTTGAATGTTTCTAAAAGCTGTTTTACTGCCATTTAATGGATTTATTATTTTAAAACGAAAATTGGTTAATTTCTAAAATATTATTTTAAAAAATAATATCAATTCATCAAATATTAACATCAATATTATCTTAGGGTGAATTTTTTAATTTTTCCAAAAATATCAAATTTTAAGGAATAGTTAAATATACAGAATTTTAATTGATATCTAAATTTTTTTTTGAATAATTCATATATTTAAATAATTTTTTTTAAGTTTTTTGATGTATAAATTATTCATTTATACAAAAATTAATACAATTTTGTTATTTGGAATCAATTACACCGAGAAATTTTATATAAAACCATTTCAAACTTTTGATTATTTTCAAATTAAAAACACATTAGGTTGTCCCATTTAGGTGATTAATAATTTTTTAATTTATTATAATTCATAGAATTTGATTTTGAAAAATTGATTAAAATTTTTGAATTAGAACAATTAATAATTTTCAATAAGTTTGACTAATTCTTTTACAAAAGTTATTTATAGAAATAGTAAAAATTAATCATTGTGATGAAGAGAAAAACATGATTACTGAGAGATTAAACATTAAACATAAGATAAAAATGAAATAAAAGCCTATAAAAATTATATTGAATAAAAATAATTTGAAAATAAACTCTCTTTTCTCTAACATGGTTAAATATTGGAGGAACATTATGTAAGGAAGATCTTACAATATTGTTTATGTTTTGGTATTTACAAGTTTCCCACTCACCTCCATCATAAAATTCCATCACATATTCCCATATCTTAACACCAATAAAGCCAAATTAATTATCCAATACCTCCCAGAATATCATCCCAGCATTCATCCCATCATCATTGAAGCATTACGTTGGGGATAAATCCAGCCAATGCCGAACTTTGGTCGAAAACAAGAAGATAAACTCGTAGAATTAAAGATCATCAATGAACATTTTTGTTTAATATCTTCATTAAACCCAATAATTTAGTTTTATATCATTAATATATTTGACATAAATATATTAAATACACATATATTTTATTATTTTAATTTTAAGACCTAATTCGTCTAAAAGTTCCATCTAATGGGATACACCGGAATCGTGCATGTCTCTAGGGGACTACCGCCTCACTAGATGATGTTATTAATTTTCCCATTACCATTGTTAATGGATGGTAATAATTAATGATTTAGAGTTTATATATTATAAATATTGTTTTGATGATGTTATTATGATTTTGTAATTTTTATATCACACCTAATTTTACGATTTCCATTTTATTTCAATATGATAAAATCGTTCATGTGTAGGGAAAACTACCGCCTCTTGAAGTGACATGATTTATTTTGGTTTTACATGTGATTTTTTAAGGATGGTTTTCATAATAATAGGTTATATGTATGATATAAATATTATTCTATAATAATTAACATATAATTATATTCTCTTAATCAGAAAAAAAATGAAAACAAAGTTATTACGTACCTACGACCTACATTCTCCATGAAGGTTGTATCTCATTTACTATTTCTATATTTTTTATATTTTTCTATTAAAATATATATATATATATATATATATATATTTTATACCATTTTCACAATTCTTTATATTATTAAATCATTATCTATGTAAGTAGACCAAGAATAAGAAGTCAAAACATGAATGAAAAACAAGGCATTATTACCTGAAATGAATGTTTAAAATGCAGTTGGTAATAAAAACTTTATAAACTGAAGTAATAAAATCATATATGGTATAGTATAAATGAATTTATTTCTATAATATATTTATAATAAACTAATATTTATCATACATTAAGATCAAATGGTTTCAAATGAAGTGAGTACATAAGGTATGAGATTCCTGTATCACATTTTAGTATTATGAGACACATGATATATTAACTAACTATTTCTTATATGTGATGTATTTAATACCCATTATTTTATTTTATTATTAATCTCTTAAATGAAATTTTTAATTAATTTTCCATTTATGTATATCACATTCATTGGGATTACGGTTAAAGTATTACCAAATTGTATTGGAATGTTTTTTGTAATTTCCTTCTTTGAAAAGGGAGCCATGATGGGAATCAATATTCATTTAAAAGGCATAAATACTTACCCTTTGACATGTTATATAATTCATATCCATTATTTAATGATATTTTTTTCTTTCCATGTAATTTTATCCATCATGGGGATTACTGTTCAACGTTACCAATGTCATACGAGTTTATTTCTACAATCTATGTGTTTATTTGGATTGTTTTTAATTATACTTCCAATGATGAAATATTATGATCGATATCTAAATTATTATCATCAATTTAGTTTTTATTTGTATATTCATGATATATTAAAATAGTGGTATAATTTTTCCACTCATTGGTACTTTAAATAATTAAAAACATGTTTTCTAAAAATAGAACTTATATCTATGTTTATCCAGAAATATTGATTATCCCAAAAACATTCTTCAAAAAAATATTTTCAATGATAATTTAATATATAATTCATGGAAAATGATTTTCTAAAGGTTTAATTTTCTTAAATTTTATAAATTGGTTTTCAAAGTATCATTTATAAATTTTCAAGGGTTTTGAAATGTTTTATGTTTTAAAAACAGTTTTTTAAGAAGTGAAGGATATTTTGGTTAATAATTTAATTAAATTAATTTTAAAGAATACATCATAATTTTTCAATTTGTTTTTTAAATAAAAGTAAATTGAAACTATTTTAGTTATTGAGAAAAACTATTTTCAAATAATAGTTATTTAATAGAAGAAATTCTCCATGTTATCATTGAAAATCCTTCTCGATAAACGGTGGTGTCCTTTGATATTGTTTATCTTTTACTATAGTAATGTTCTTGGGAAACCATTGTTATATTTTCTTGGAATGGTTTATTTTTAATACTAAATGTTATTTATGAAACCTATTTATCTTCCATAGGTTATAACCTTATAAATCACTTATGAAACAAGCTTGCTTTTAAAGGATATTCTTTGATGAAATGATTATGAAACATGCCATTTTCCCATAGGATATAATGTTATGAAATTTTTATAATACCAATTTAATTCCATTGGTTATGATATGATGTTTGTAAGATCCATATATTTGTATGGTTCAGGATTTGATAAATAATTCATTATCTTATAGAACACATATGTATGATTTCTTTATGTGATGGGTGGGACCTATATGTCCCTCCATTTTAATGAGTAATGATAAATGTTATTTGATCATAGAGGGTATATGAGTGGTCATTCGATGCTCATAAATAAGGGTACATTGGGGGTCATCCCAGTCCAATAATAGATGTTTACAAATGTAGTCGGACCATGCTCAAACTAGGTACATGGGTAGTCTTCCCTATGCTAACATGTTAAGAATATCTTTATGTGAATAATTAACATAATATATTCATAAAATTATGTTTTTCCCTTAATTAAATGCCTTATTCCTATGTTATTATCTCAATATTTATTCTCTTGATTCCATTATGATTCATTTCTTATTATCATCCAATTTTATACCATGACTCACGTATATGATATTTTATATGCAGGTTATGATCATTGAATTTTATGTTCATATTCTCAGACCCTTAGGTTCATGTTATGCTTATATATCTCCATTATTTACAATTATTGAGCATCTAAATACACCCTTAGTATTGTTTCCATTAACTATGTTATGAAGATATATTTTAAGTAGGTGTTCGTTCTATTTTGTATATCTCTGTGGGAAACATTGAATATCATTCAGCATGATTGAATATTATGTTTCAAGTTTTCAATTGAATTAAAATATTTCATTCCATGGAAATGTTTTTATTTAATTAAATGAATATTAATCTAAAAACATGGAATATAAATTGATTGAAGGCATGCGTCCCTATATGATTAGTCAATGTGTTGCAATCATTTTACATAAAAAGTTAAGAACACAACACTTTCCACCATAGAAATAGTACTAGGTTTATCGATTTTATGATATAGGTACCTCATCAAATGGTTCATTGTTCCCATGTTTAATTTTAGGGGTAGTGTGAATTGGGTTTTCTATAAATAGGAGATTAATTTAGATGTTTTTTCCAATTTTTGGTTCTATGGGGGGGGGGGTGAAAACATGGATCCAATATTTTTGAATATTTAATTAGTTTGGTTTTGGAATCTATTTTAAAAATATTGTCCTAATCTTAGATATATAAATTCACACTTGGTAAATCATAATTCTATTTTCATCCTCATGTTCTCTATATATTAAAAAACCTCAACTAGTTATACTCTTCAATATATTTTTTATTAATTATAGTGAATGATTAATTATTATAATCCCAAATGTCACCCTAAATGGTGAAAAAAAATTTAAACCATCTTAGATTAACCACTTATCTAGATCTCCAACAATAGAGATAAAATATGTTACTTTTGTGGGGAACACATTTACTGAGGGAATAAAAATTAAAAATTCATATATTGAAGTAACATATATTAATTATTAATACATTCAAATAAGTTTGGAAAGACCAATTTAAAAAATTATCAACTAAAATATTGAATTTATTTGTTATGTAATGGGAATATATTTAACCTAGTCAGTAATGGATTATTGTTCCATTAATAAATAATTAAAAATAAAACAAAAAATATATTAAACAACGTCAACTTAGCTGGATCAAGTCTTCATGGTATGAATCCCTTTTTATTAAACATTTATTCTACAATTATATATATTAGGGGCTCACTTAAAGTAGATCCTCATTCCACATGAGTCCCAAAAACACAAACCATTTCATCTATAAATTCAATAAATTTAAATCAAAATTACTTGTTCATTGAGTGTGGTTATGTGCAGAGTTCGAGGGTCACAATTGGGAATTTTTAATCATTACACTTTTTTAACATTATTTCTCAATTTATATTTTACACCTCAATATATGCATGTTTTTTTGTTTCACATCAAAAAATAATCCTCAATTAGGTGTAATAGTGGTAATTATTTATTTTATTTATTTTGGGTTGTAATTTAAATTTGTTGAGAATGATGTATTTTAATTCATACAAAAATAAATTTGTTTATGCCCTCTATCGATAGTAATAGTCATGTCATAGTTGATTGGTGTCTACAAGGGGTCGATCTAGGTGAAAAATGGTCATTCAGTTGACTGATGACTTATAAATACAAGATATACCACATTAATGAATATCATAGTCCATCTTCATCCTCACATATACCCGATCTGAGTTCCTTTTTTAGTCTCATTTTAGTTGCAATCCATTAAGTTCAACAACTGATAGCTTTTACATTTGATCGATTGACAATTTTTATATGGTTGATCCTGGAATGGATAGTCATAATTTCATCTTGTAGTAAATTTTGAGTCTCATGGTTGGTTAGAATGAATGTATAGACACTACCTCAAATACTAAAAACGTTCCCTTAGTTAATAGATCCATTCCCTCTAAAGGTTTTACTAAATATTCTCTTAAATACTTAATGAAATATCCATTTATTTTTGGTTAATTTAACATGAGGTTTTTTGATCCACACGATTATTTTTTCGACACAGTCAACTGAGAATCATTTTTGATTTGGGCCTTTTACATAGTTCAATGTTTAAACAACACATAGTGAAAATAGAGTAGTATTAAATAAAAAAATCTTTTCAATAAGGTATGAAAATCAAAAAAATGTTTTTTAATCCCAAATTATGGGGTCATTACACTTATCTAAGATAAAGAATCTGGTTTCAAAAAATTTGAAAAAAAATGTATTGTTAATGTTGATAAAAAATTCTATGGGGGAGATTGAATATCCTATTGGATTCTTTTTAATTATTACTTAACTTTTCATAATTATTTTTATGAATATTTTGTTATTTCCAATGGATGTTACTTGAAACATATTTAAAAATCAGACACATCATTGCTGATCCATAAATTTTATAACATCATTAGTACTAAATTTTTTGATGATATATATGACTTAAATCAAGAATTATCTTAATAGATTGAATTTTTTAAAATATCATGTTATAAAATTTTGATTTTTCAACCTATAAATTGATCTATGATATTATTTCATAGTGATTTTTGGAATAAAATTACACATGAACTTGTATACATTCATGATTAAGAAAACTGAAGGAACCCTTTACCTCACCAGGACATTCTGAAATCCCTAATGCAACCACATGAATAATACAAGGGATCCAAAAAAGGTATAAAATAATAGGAAAAAATATTATGTTCCCAATGAGATATCAAATACATTATTTTTCCCTTTTATTCTAAAAAATCGATAAGTCATGTGCATGAAATTTTAGAGGATTTCCACAAAGACTAGCCTATCTGTAAGAATCATATACTCCCAATGAGTCATCGAACACCCACTACCATGCCAGAATTTTTATGTGCTAACACCTAGGATATTTCATATAAATAGAATCGAACCACCTTTCCATAGGGTAACTCTCTAGAATTTGAAACATTATACTTGGACAGGAGAAAACTCATATTCCACGATCGTTCATAAGGCATGGATCCAAGGCATATCATCTTGTGTGATATGTCTCTTATGGGTTCCTCTTATGGTGGGGAAATAAGGGCTGGACCCTTTCCCATTCCCATTTTTGGTTAAGTGAGGTAAAAATACCCTTCAATCCCATAACACATTCCCTTTTCCATCATCTCTTCCACTCAGCACCTTCCTTTTGTGTTCAATCCTCTATTCTTATGTGCATCCCTTAAAATAGAATACATGGGTTGTCATAAATAAAAAAAACAATTTTTGAGCCCTTCTTGTGTGAAACTCCCATAACATGCATGCACTTCCTTCATGGAGACCTCAAGGCTTGTGTGTTGTCATTCCCTTGTCCCTAGGGTGGTGTCCCTTGTCACGTTGTCCTACATATTTATTTTTGGAAAATGTATATTAATGGATTATTCTTTTGGAATATACATGTAATCATGTACCCCATTAATTAACACTCTTCCACCTCACACCCGTTGAGAATTACATATGACTTCACTTCCCCAAGTGCCAGTGGGTATTTGTAATGTATGTCCATGGGGTGGGGGATGAGTTCTCCCCATCTATATAGTTATACATTAAACATCCAAACACCATCATCCTCAACACATAATGTAAAACAATATCATCACCATGTGATATACATCTCGGTTTCCCCACCATGATAATTCCTTATACCCACTCATCTCAAATAAAGTGAGATCTTCCTCACATGGAATGAGATCCTCCTAACATGGAATGAAATTTTCCCTGAGGGGAAGGGTAGACATCCTAGTTTAATCCACTAGCCATTATTGTCGGAGGTAAAAATAATTCTCCTCTTTTCTTCCTATTTACGAAATGAAAAAAGTGGGGATGATTACTAGGGACTCTAAAAACCCCTTCTCTATGCCTTTGGGAATTGTCACTATGGGAATCCTCCACGTGTAATCCCCACACAATCTGTTGATGATGAATTTATCGGCACACAAACCTCTGTTCTACAACGTCTTACGGTTTCTCACACTGAGAATTACTCACATGGGATTAGAGGTAAGTATTGACCACGACATAATTATTCCAAGCATTAATCCTATATTAACCCCCAATATCCACCACCATGGGAAGCTAATAATGAGTAATCCTCAGATCACCAATCTAAATTGGTTTTGATCATGTCTTCTAAATAGGGTACGTAAGAATCCTCTATGAGGATAGATCTTGTTAATTGGAAAAACATTGATTCCCTCTTTCTAGGGGTGAACCTCATGGATTTCAGATTCCACGATCATGCATTACCATCATGGTTTTTCCATCGATCCAATATATCTCAAAAGGGTCATACCCCACTCAGAGGTCACTATTACTTTGGGTCGACCTAGAATAAATCAATGTTTATGAAACACACAACTTGATATGGCTGATAACCATGTGTATGAAAAAAATCCCCCACCATAACTATGTGTAATTTGATTCCAAACCAACTGGGATGTGTGGGAAACATTCCCATGGGTAAATCCATAGACCATCATATTGACATCAATTCACTATCTTCCTTACCGTATAACATTAAAATTCCTCTTCTACCAGAACTATGTGGACATTGATCCATTTCTTCTAAATATGGAATGTTGGAATCCTCCAAGAGGATTGAGCCCAACAACCTCTATCTACCCCTCATACTATATTCATCTATCCACTAAATTTCATTACATCCTACATTTCAATCTTGATTATTATCCTGGCCTCGGCAGCTCGGTGGGATCATGCCAACCCTCTTGGCAATATCAGTGTGTAAGACCTACATCATCCCAAACGAAGAATGTGGGTTTTGATCCCTATCATCTAAATCGGGTATGTGTGATGTATCCATGAGGTTCAACTGCATCTAATAGTAAACCACAATTTCCCACCCAATGGGGACCACCTCCATGATCTACACTCAGTGGTTTTCATATCATCCTTCATAGAGTGACATCATTTTATAATGGGAATAATCACATCAGATAGTTGTTGGAGGTGTTTCCACACATCCAATAGTAAACCTCGATTCCTCCCCCGTACAGACGTGCCCCTTTATATTGTGACATATTCCTTTTATGGGACATGAAATTCTTGGTCTATCCTCAATGGGATCCCAGATACATCCATCCAGTAAACCATCTATGTACTACCTCATATGGATTTACCTATCTAATACAACTTCACATGTATTATAATCAGTTCATTCCATCTCTACATGGCTTTAAACTCATGATCCTCCTTCTCTACAAGCCATTAAACTCAATATCCTTAAAATTTGATTGAAATTAAACACATGATCTATCTTGTGTTATTCATGGGACTCCAAAGAAAAATATTATAATAAATTCATCTGGAATAGGAAACCCAATGATCAATGTGGGATGCCTCAGGTGTCAATGCCCTTGAGAAACCTACTTATGAGGAAGATTTCACATGCTCCAATGTTCTAGTGTCTAGAATTTACACTAATTCCAAAAATGACTAATCTCTAAAAAAGGTTTCTTCCCTGAATAGACCACTAAGAATATATATATAAGTAAATAAAAATTTATTAGTTTCTATGAAGAGATGGTATGGGGAATGAGTATCATGAAAAACGTCTTAATCTATAAGGGTGACCCAGAGTAGGTGTTATTTATGAGGAGGAATCCATGGAAGGAGGGTCCGACATCCCATTGTCTGATTTTGATCAAAGAGAAAAAATCACTAAAGAGGTGATTAATTTCAACCATTTTTGGAAGCTGGGAATGTGGGATACAATTCAGCTCTAGTGCATGTGAACATGCAAAGGTGGTACATGTCGAATAATGAGTCAGAAAATGAAATGGTGAACCCGACATGAAATCATCTCTTAAACATGGTATTAGTAGCATTCATGAAATTAGTAGATGAAAATGTCAACTGATCTAGCTACATGGCACAAGGCCCCACTAAGAAAATAGTGGGGCTTCCATGGAACTCATCAAAGAAGGGGGTATTTAATCATTGGGTATTCCTTGCCACGAGATCATCAATGTGAGACTCAATCCCAACCATGGAATACTAAACAACATTGTAAAATTGGTCATTCTTTTCCCATTATCAAAACTAATGGTCTAAATTTCCTATATTGTAGCACCCAAGACACATGAAATCAATCACCCTCTTCCTGTATATACAAGGGATGAAGGAACAACAATGCGAAAATCCCACATAACTAACCCTATTCCACGACAACATCCATGACCATGACTACTAGGTTTTCATTACACACATAACCTTCAAATATTGTCCAATAAATGTTGGTTGATGCTATTGAATGCTGATACAAAAAATATGGTGTCATTCCCATGTAGAACATGGCCCATAGAGACCATGAATCTTCTAAACCATGTCGTCACTATCTCCCCCAGGGTCCACGTTGGGAGCCACTACTCCCCACAATGACTTCCAACTTCTTCGGTAGCCTCTATATAGAGAAATAATAAAAATCACTCCGCCACACCGATGTGGTACAAGATATTAGAGTGTACCTGGACATGAAATAACAACTAAGACCCACCAATGAGGGATTACATGAGGCCCCATCAGAACCACTAACTAGTCCCTATGGACAATGAATAGGTGGTGTATACTCTAGATCATCCATCCCCATTCTAGATGACCCATCTCCGACATAGGGTAAACGCTCAAGAAGATGCCAGTCATAGGGAATCCTTTTTCATGAGTATAGTGTCCAGTTCCCCAACTGACACATTCTACCATTTCCCAACTACTATAGAGTAAGTGAACATCTACACCTGATCAGGATCGAGACCTCAGCCGCCCCATGGGTACACTAGGTTGACTCTTTTGATCATTGGTGCATCCAACAGTATTCATAGGTTGGTCTATGATGATGGGATCCCATACCGTGGCCCTCACCATATCATCACTATCTATAGTGGAGGTCTTCCCCACTCTCACTATCAACATGGAGGTCCATCCAATATCCTCTGTTTCGACTTAAGAGTTGGTCCTCCCCACATTTTTAAAAACCAACACGAAGGTCCTGCTCATGAATATGGTTCCCGTGATGGGGGTCCTCCCCATTGCATAGCCCATCAACTTAAAGGGCCTCTTAATGACATCATCACCTCTAGTGGAGGTCCTCCCCCATCCATCACCCATTAAAGTACATTTAATTCCCACTTATCCAATGATAAGTATGGCGGTTCCCCTTAGGCAGTACGTAGCTAATATGGTGGTCCTACCCATGTTCCCACCATCTCCTGTAGAGGTCCTCCCCAATCCATCACCCCCATCTGTTGAGGTCCTCCTTCCACATTCATAAACTAGTACAGCAGACCTCCCTATACACAGGATACACAACATTGAGGTCCTCCCAATATCCCATTTTATATATTACCATGTTTTCCATGCACCAAATCACACAATATATATGGTCATTCCTACTCTCATACCAAACTAGAGGTCCTCCTCATGTGTTTAGTGAATAAAGAGGTGGTCATACCTTCCATTTCAGCACATAGAGTGGTGTTCTTATCCACTCTCATGGTACTCCCAACTGTACTCATCCTCACTTCAATTGTATCCAATACAGAGCCCCCCTATATTTGAGCCTACTATAGATTAGTTTCACTCTTCTCCAGTAGCTACCCGGATTGAGGTCCTACCTGTACTAAATATTTACTCGTCCCTGACGTGTCATACCTATGAAGAAAGGTGAACCATTTCCACTGATGGAAGAGCTATGAGAATCATCAATTTATTGTCAACCCAGTATTATTTTTAGATTTTTAATATAAATGAGTATCAATGATGAAGACTTTCCCCGATCATCTGCAATAGTTTCTAGGGAAGGAACCCGACAGGTGAGTTTCTTCAACATAGAATATTAGATAAACCTGATCATTGAATCCCTTAATGGTTACGTTTAGGTTGAGGTATATTTGTTTCCCCACTCGAGTCTCTTCATTCACACCTCTCTATCATCACCAGTTTCATTCTCTAACTCAAAAGGAGATCATAAGGAGTTATTCTGGATTATGGTAGATGAAGTTCTCTGAATATATTCATTCATGAATTCTGATTCAATCACGTATGAGGTTGTGGGAAATAACCCTTAATATTGGTACATGATGATATATATGGTACCTCTTCTAAGAGATGACCTAGTGAGTGGAATCCAGCCAAACCTCATAGCATTTTCTAAACCTAAAAGTCCACCTTAACAATAGTTCATATTAGTGACAATGCTAGTTCGTCAACCATCATGATCAATTGGTAGGGAAACCAAGAGTTAAACCCAGCTTCTACATACAAAATCCTATTGGAAAGTCTATCTACTATTCAGTTATCTGAGTTGTTTTAGCTGATTTCTTCTCCCAAATTCAATATTTCAAGGTCTCTCACCCAGGATGAGGTTATTTTTCCTTCACTAAACCCTTTAGTAGATACATTTCCACATATGTGTCCATCATTTGGCCAGTCCAATAAGTTAATATCATTACGACAACTTTGGAAAACAATGTCATATGGTTGAGTTAGCAGAGCTTCTTGTGGAACAACAACATATATCACATGTCTATCACCAGACCATTTAGCGATGATTCATTATGTGCTTCACCATGATCTATATAACTTTTGAAGTGGTGACCGCACAAATTCATATCTATGGATGGGTGAATTATTTTTATATTCACATCATTACCATCCTACACCAACATGACATTCTATGTGATATTGAGGATATAACACTAAGTTTAGTCACAATTAATATGGATCACCAAAGTGATTGGGATACAATGCATTCATAGAATCTACATACTTCATAGAATTATAGAAGAGGTGACCCACACATTCAAGTTGGTTGCTGTTTTTAGTATGTTGTTATTCACCTTAGTCCCATCCTACACTGACATGACATTCTAGGTGATATCATGGATATTCTACTAATTTTTTCCATAATTTAAATGGATGACCTAAATCCACTCAAGGAGATAGAAACATAATAAGGTATTGAGGGAGTGGAATAACCTCATAGGCTATCATAGTACCATGTGGGAAATCATACATGCATCATCATTTCCATAAAATTAGATACCCTCCATGGTAGAAGGCTCCAAGTTGTTTCCCTTCGTTCGGGTCCCCAATATGTGTAAAGGATGGACTGGGTAATCTAAAACCTTAAACCCATCTGGTTAAGTGATGAAAAGATGGGTTGATCATGTCAAACATGATACCCATGAATTAAAGACCAAGAATCATATCCTAGGTAAGAATCCCCATCAGGGTGATCTGATGACCTCAATTATTACCTGTATCAAGGCTCTTGAGTCATGACATATTGCAACCCCCTAATGAAAATCCATATATGGAATGGGTGGAGGACATGAAGGCACCCCAATATTTTGAGGATCCTATAATTTCCCTCTATAAATTTGATGGGTGACCCACTACAAAATCTATCCCACTTAATATGAAGGTGTGGACACATGTTGGGAACTCTAATGCATAAAAAGGCCGTCAAGATTCGGTATTTCATATATACATTGTAAGGACATGAATTTATCATGTATATACATTTAACTATTAGGTATATCACTAGTTGGGATTATATTTAATGAAATATCCTATATCAGTTCTGGTTCACCATGCACAAGACGAGTATCAAGGACAGATTCAAGTGAATTCAATTGTCAGATGAGCGAGTCACAATCTTTTTCACCTACTTTAAGGGCCTCATATATTCAATTGACATGATGCACACTTTAGATAACTTGTTGAATATGTGCGTGGTAAATTTTATGAATGAATTGGTTACCTCTTTCTTCAGTCAAATTTTCTCAAATATGTTTTGATAATTTTTTGAAGATGAATAATTCCTAGAGGAAGCCTTGAAGCCGGCTATAAAGGCGCCTTTATTTCCTCTAGATCCTAAAAGACGTATCTCCAAGAATGAAATAGCTTCCTTCAGGAACATTGAGGCCCTAACAACTATATTTGTTATTGGAAGATCCTCCTCCAAATCCTCACTCATGTAAATAGCCTTAGGTCTATCTTGCAGCTCAGCATCGCCCGATGTAGAATCAAAAAATGGTACCATGCAACGCAATGTTTCCACCTAGGTGAAACAATAAGGCTCTTTCCCCTCATCAAACTCAATATCCTCATAAATTTCAAGCCCCCGTACATTACATACAATATAACAGAAACTATACCAACTCATTTAATTTGGATTACGTTCTCGGTTATTTCCATTGTGCCCATGATCAAGATATTTTGAAGCTACTAGATTACAGGAAACCCCAGGGTGCTGGTCACACGGATCTTCATAACTACTTCCTGTTCACAATTTCCTTAGAAATGACATCAATAAATGATATGTATTATTATAATGGATCTTGAAATAGGTTGATTAAAATTTATTCTAATTGGCCCTTTCTCCAACCCATCTAGAAAGAGTTTTCACAAATCCGAACATCAACAACCAAGGTAAATCAAAGTGGGACTCCAGCTGCAGGTCTCATATGTATGTTGATTGGTTGGATTGAAGGGATGTTTCTTGCACCCATGGTGTCATATATTCCCATTTGAATTAGCTCTAGACTCTTGTGGTTATCATGCCTCCTTTGGCTTCCACTTCTTCATCCTCATCTAAGCCTTCTACCTCTTCGAAGAGCAGACTTTGGAACCATATAGAAATGAAAAATCCCATTATGATGCTGAATCCATCTCACACCAATCATTATTTTGTGACTCAATATATGGGGATCTCCCCTAGAGTCTAAAAATCATTGGAAGATTCATCAGATGATGATTCAGAGTATGCCTCCATGAAAACTATCGATTTGGTGGATCCATATTTGATTCCTCCTGAAAAAGAGTGTTAGGTAGGTCCTCATTGGGTTATCGGTTGACACTATCAGGGATGAGGTTGTGGGTATGTGGATAATAGGAATGTTTAGGATAGTGCTTCTAGACCAGTCATGAATGCTACCTAGACAAGCCAACATATTCAGTTTATGGCTCAACATGCATCGCCATTTCAACCCTTCATATAAGGCCCCAACATTAAACCTTACTTAATCTTGAGTTATTACAAGATTAAACGTTAAGGATCTTTTCAGGTTTAGAGTTTTAGAGAATTAGATCATAAAACTTGCATTACATTCCACAAATAAACAAAGTGGTTACATAAAGATAGTATTCTTCATTCCCATCAATGGAAACATATTTAAAATAAACATAGATTCTTTCTTGACACTTCCTTGACACTATCATCATATCATGTACCTTTCCCTTGACCTGTGAAAAACATTTCAAAAAAACTTGGGATGAGCATGAAAAGATCAGTAAGGGATATAAAAATATGGAAAGGAAACATGGGTACATATATACATAAGGATGATATCATACTTTACCCATAAAACATAAGCACTTTAACATACCTCATCAAATATTGAATAAATCATATAAATCATAAGACATAAAGGTAACTTGAGGCATTCATAACATTCTTACGTAGGGAGTAACCCTCTTGGTTAAATTTGGAATACCCATCATAGTATATTCCCTAAATCTCTTCAGATAAACCTTAACGTTTCACTCCATCGCGTTACCCAATGCATTGTAGAGCTATAACGGGCTCACCCTCCCTTAGTTTATCACGGAACCACCCATCTTCATAATAATACCCAAGAACCATAACATAATCATATCACATAAAACATGCATAAAGGAAACATAACATTTCCACATCTCAATCATGAGATATCAGTACAACACATTGATATAAAAACATTATAAAAACCATTTTCAATACCAAAATAAAAGAAAAGTAAAACATGGTATTTATTTTTCTTTTAAAAAAAGGTATGGCTTGTAGAGGAAGCCGAAACTCAAATAATGGTCACGGCGGCAGAGAAGTCGTTGTCACCGAATACATACGAAAAAAAATTCCCTTTTGTCATTTAGTAAACGATTCATATAAAAAAGATTCCTTTTGAATAAACATAAAAGTCAAAGGGGTTTATACACCATATAAAAGAAGGTTGTGTATAAAACAAAATATGCCTCAATGAAAGGAGATTGAGACGAAGTCCCATACCTCGTATCCAACATGACCCGACCGTTCTTTAAACTCCTGAATAATAAAGTTGAGTTAATCTCTACTTTCTTAAGAACCTTTTTCAAGTTCATTATTCCTTTTATACCATGTTATTAACATCATGTAATCATTTAAGTTAATAATGTTCATTTTGTCGGTATTTGGTTCTTAAGTAAAAAATAGACTTCTTACACTTACATGTTGTTAATTTGGTCAAAGGTTCATTATATCTAGAATGATATTAATGATTTCGATAACATATATATCATATATATTCAGCATATACATGTATTTATAATATTACATCACATTTAGAGGTAAGAAAATGAAATGCACTGTTCATGGAGACGGTAAGCCGTACGTACGCATGAACGCTACTTCCATTTCTATTTAATATTTTTTGGAATGGAATAATAATGATATAAGAGTATATTATAATTACAGTATAATAACATATATAATATCATTAACTTTATCCTTTACACATCCCACATATGGTATTAACGAATCAAATCACTTTCAGGAGGCGGTAGTCCGCACTTCCTAAAATGAAGATATCGTGTTTACCCATAATGGAAACAATAACGGTATGACATAAATGAAAAATACAGAAGCTTAAGGAAAGAATAAACATATTATATATCATATATAAAAATAGTGACATCATAATGGCCACGTTTGAAGGTGTTAAATGAGTATTGAACAATCATCGTTTCGGGAGGCAGAATTTCGCCATCCACGGAAACCGTATGTTCTTTAACCATTTGATGTAGTTGAGTGAGAGTTTAGCTCGAATAATTCTTATAACAAAATCCTAGTATATTGAATATACTGTTGTTGTTACAAAAGAAGTAAATAAAATTATTTTAGGGGGATGGAGAAGCAAAATAAAACAAATGAACATGAGAGAATGAATTCCCTTTAAAAGTGTAACTCCTTTTGATTTGAGCCTAAAGGCTTCCTTTGAAAGGATTATGCCCAAAGGTAATCCTCTATGATTTGGATAGGGATTTGGAGAGAGTAAATGGGCAGGGGATGGCCGAGCCAAAGGCTTGGGGAGTGTGGGTAATGAGGTAGAGGTGGGGGCCTTTTATAAGAGGAGAGGAGGGGCACTCTTGGAAAGCAAAGATAAGTTACTTTATTTTAAAAAGCGTTTCGGATCCAAAAGGTCCCAAATTGATATAATTCGAGGATAAGGTGATAAGGGTTCTAAATCCACTCATCCAATTGGTTTTGTACATGTGTAGGTTTTATATTTTACATTAACTTTCCATTTTATTTAAATCGTTAAATAATGAGGTCATCGCTGCATCATCATGATGTCATAAATAATTTAATTTATTTAATGTCTAAAAATTATAAAAGAAATACAATGATGTAGGAAATATTTTTATATTTCCAATGACTATTTATAATCAAAAATCTGATCTTTATAACCCTATTTAATAATTGTTTTTGTAAAACATATTATGTTTGTGTCATTTTTACTTTTACATTAAATAAAAAGTTATTTATGTCATTTCCCAACCAAAGTGGCTCCATGGGGTCCCCAAGTTGACCCATGGATTGTCTTGGTAGGTCATGACACAACCAATGAGGGTAGGACATGTGTAAAGCTAATATCATTTTATTAAAGCATTATTTTTACCTTAAACTACACTAATTACCACTAATCGCGATTAAAAACTTAATAAGTTACTATTCACCAAAAAATTATTTTAATCTCATTGAACCACATTTTACTTATTAATGGAAACCATGTATGTTGGATTTTTGAAATTGAAAACATAGAAGTGGTAAAATTTCATTTAAACGGAAAATCAGTTTTTATAAGTACCACTTAGTGGTTTCACTATTCATCAAAAATTGAAGTTTTTCAGAAAATTACCAAAAATTCACCCTAAGCTATATTTGATATTCCGAATTCAAAAATTAAGTCTATTTTACAAAATTAAAAACATATAAGTCACATTAATTATTTTAATAATTAATTCCCACTGTCATTACAAATAGCGTGTTTTTATGAAACAATAAGTATCAAAAGATTGACACCAGTTTAAGTCTAATTTCAAAGTGAAATTGATTCCAATGACCACCATTGGATTAAATGGTAAACATATATTCAGATTACACATTAAGTCCAATTAAAAAGATAATCTAATCATATAAATAAATTAGATTAAGAAGCAGTTTTGATGTAAAATGCAGTATTTTTCACTATTCATTAAAAAATGAACTTTGTCAGAAAAATACCAAAAATTCACACAAAGTAAATTTTGATGTCCCAACCATAAAGAATAAGTTTATTTTGACAAACATAGCTTATAAAATTTTAAAAAGATAGATTTAAACATGTTTTTCCATCAAAAGACAGTAAAACAATCTTTTAAAAATATTAGTGTATTCCATGCTTAAGATTGGATTTATTTTCATTTTAAGCCTCTAAAACACTATCTAATTCATTAATAGACATTGATAAATATATCTATTATTCATTACTTACTTGGTATGTTACATCCTTCCCCCCTTTTGAAAATTGCATCCCCGCAATTTATTTACTTATCGAATAAATGGGCGTACTTATCCCTCATTGCATTTTCAGATTCCCATGTTGCCTCTTCCATCATGTGGTTTTTCCACAAAACCTTTACCTGCTTAATCACATTATTCCATAACACTTGCTCCCTGTGGTCAAGATTCTGGACCGGTTGTTCCTCATAAGATAGGTTCTCTTCCAGCTGAATTACCTCTGGACTCAAAACATGAGATTGATCTGGCATATACTTTCTCAACATCGAAACGTGAAAAACGTTGTGTACTTGAGATAAATTGGGAGGTAAAGCCACTCGGTAAGCAACTGATCCAACTCTTTCCAGAATTTCATATGGTCCAATGAACCTTGGACTCAGCTTTCCTTTCTTACCAAATCGCATCACACTTTTCCATGGTGATACTTTTAGAAAAACATGATCACCTACCTCAAAAGATAAATCCTTCCTCCTGTTGTCTGCATAACTCTTCTGCCTACTCTGAGCTGTTCTCATGTGCTTCTGAATCAGCTGAACTTTTTCTGCCATCTCTTCTACCAATTCTGGTCCCATCAACTTCCTTTCACCCACTTCATCCCAGAATGCTGGAGTTCGACACCGCTTCCCAAATCTCAAAACACAATCATTATCAATGTTTAATTCAGGAAACTTACCTTTCTGAACCAGCTCTACCTTTTTCTGAAACTCACTATCTTGCTTCTGTGCTTGCTTGATTCTATCTAATAGAGATGATCTCACTGATACCTGAAACCAAACAGAAGAAAGTCCTGCACCAACAACTTCCATGCCAAATCTCAACAAATCCTTAACCAAAGGATCACGTTCCAAACGCAACATTGCTCATGAAGCATTACTTTTTCGACTCAAAACATCATCCACTTTATTTGCTTTTCCTGGATGGTAATGAATTGTACAATCATAATCCGTGATTAATTATAGCCATCTCCTTTGTCTCATGTTCAATTATTTTTGAGTGAATATATTTTAAACTTTTGTGATCGGTATATATTTCACACTTTACTCCATACAAATGATGCCTCCAAATTTTTAAAGAAAAAACAACAGCAGCTAATTCCAAATCATGTGTAGGGTAATTTACCTCATGAGTTTTCAACTGTCATGAAGCATAAGCAATTACCTGATCATTCTGCATTAGGACACAACCAAGTCCTTTCAATGAAGCATCGCTGTAGATGAAAAACTCACCATTTCTGGAATGTAGTGCCAAAACTGGAGCATTCACCAATCTTCTTTTCAGTTCCTGAAAACAATCATCACATTCTTTTGTCCAGATAAACTCAACACCCTTCCGAGTTAGCTTAGTTATTGGACTAGATAACCGTGAAAAATTTCTAACAAACCTTCGGTAATAGCCTTCCAAACCAAGTAAGCTACGAATCTCGGTTACATTTGTGGGTCTTGGCCATTCTTCCACAACTTTTGTTTTTGCGAGATCAATAGTTATTCCATCTTTAGAAACAATGTGACCAAGGAAAGAAATTTGTTGCAACCAAAACTCACACTTGCTTAATTTTCCATACAGTTTCTTTTCTTTTAAGGTTTGCAAGATAACCCTTAAATGTCTTTCATGATCCTCTTTACTTTTAGAAAACACCAAAATATCATCAATGAAAACCACCACAAACTTATCCAAGAACTCACAAAAAATTATATTCATTATATCCATGAATACAGAAGGTGCATTGGTTAGCCCAAAAGGCATTACTACAAATTCATAATGGCCATATCTTGTACGGAATGCGGTCTTCGGAATATCTGCCTCCTTTACCTTCAGCTGATGGTACCCCGATCTCAGGTCAATCATTGAAAAAAACTGATCTCCCTGGAGCTGATCAAACAAATCATCGATATGATGAAAAGGATATTTGTTATTAATAGTGATGTTATTCAAGGCTCTATAATCAATGAAAAGTCTCATAGAACCATCTTTCTTTTTAACAAACAAGACCGGAGCACCTCATGGTGATGTGCTAGGTCAAATGAAACCTTTCTCTAATAAATCTTGGAATTGCTCCGTCAACTCTAAAAGTTCAATTTGAGCCATTCGATAAGGGGGTTTTGAAATTGGATTAGCATCAGGAACTAAGTCAACAGTAAATTCAACTTCCCGATCTGGTATTATTCCAGGCAACTCATCAGGAAAAACATCAGGATACTCATTTACCACTGGCACATCATTAATCTGAACAGTTCCTTTATTTTCAACGATGTGTGCAAGGTAACATTCATTTCCATCTTTTACAAGTTTCTCGGCCTCTTGATAAGTTATCAACAGTAAGGGTTCATTCTTGTAAACAAACTGAAAGTCTTTCTGAAAAGAAACTTCTTTAGCTCTACAGTCAATCTTAGCATGGTAAATAGAGAGCCAATCCATACCCAGGATAACATCAAACTCTACTAGAGGTAGAAAAATAAGGTTTGCAAGTAGGTTCTTTCCACAGATAAGGATAGGAAGATTCTTATAAATTATTTTTGCCTCCACATTCCCCCCAGGTGTTTTTACCAAAAGTTCAGGAGTCATTTCTTGAGATGGTATTCCCATTTTACTAGAAAAGGTTTCAGAGATGACAGAATGTGTAGACCACGAATCAAACAACACACTGGAATAATCTGAAAAAACAAACAAAGTACATGATACAACTTCATTTTATGGCCTGATATTTGCTGAAGTAGTTGAAAAGGATTTCACCACCCCTTTCTGATTGTAGTCTAACTGCTTCCCATCACTCAAGATCTTTGTCGGACACTCATTTTCATAGTGACCCATCTCATTGAACTTATAAAATTTCACTAACTGTAAATCAAATTTGGTCTTACCATAACCCTGATCTTTTTCAGTGCAATCACAAGCCTTATGTCCCATCTTACCACATCGGTAGCACTTTCCAGAATTCAGAAGACATTCCCCAGCATGCCTTTTGCCACATTTATCACAAACTGGAAACTTAGTTTTCTTACCATCATACTTTTTCGAAGAATTCTTACCTTTCTCCTGCCACCTTGGTCTCTTCTTCTGTTGGTTGTTTTAGAACACTTGATCATAGGCAAACTCCATTTCCACCTTCGCAGCACATCGAACAAGCTTTTCATAACTTTTAAACTCATGAGAAGCTAATGCCCTTCGATATTTTGGCTTTAATCCTAAGTAAAAACGATTGATTTTACTATCAAGGTCTCGGATAAAATTTGGAGCATACCTTGCCAATTGAGTGAACCTTTCTTCATAGGTAGCCACTGAGTATTCCTCTTGCCTCAATTCCATGAATTTCATTTCCATACTAAGTCGAATAGCCTTAGGGAAATACTTCTCAAGAAACATACCTTTGAATTCATCCCAGTCGAGAGCATCAATCTCATCAGCGTCCCTGATATTTTTAACCATCGACCACCACTGATCCGCCTCACCCTCCAAACGGTAAATGGAAAGACTAACCTTTTGATTTTCTGAACACCCCATGACATCGAAAATCTTCTCCAGTGCTTTAATCCACCCTTCAGCTATCACATGGTCAGATGATCCTTTGAATGATGGGGGATGTTTCCTCATGAAATGTTCCACCACTGACATGTTCCTCTGCGGTTGATCTGGCTGATCTCGTGCATGGATACCACCACCATTTATAGCCTGAGTCAACTGCGCCCTTACTACAACAAACTGTTCAGTTCCAATTCTGACCATCTCAGGATGCGGATTCGGAAGGTGATTTCCTTCTGTATGCCTTCCTAACACTGCTTCCATGTTTCCTCTGCGGAAAACCATTCTGAACAAACATTTCTTAGATGAAGCAACATGATAATCTTTAAATGCTATATCATTTCAAAAAAAATATTTTTGGATAATCATTTAATAGAATTATAACTCCTAAAGATATCTAAACCGACCTCTGATACCAACTATAAGGCCCCAGCCTTAAACCATACTTAATCTTGAGTTATTACAAGATTACACGTTGAGGATCTTTTCGGGTTTAGAGTTTTAGAGAATTAGATCATAAAACTTGCATTACATTTCATATATAAACAAAGTGGTTACATAAATATAGTATTCTTCATTCCCATCAATGGAAATATATTTAAAATAAACAAGGATTCTTTCTTGACACTTCCTTGACACTATCATCATATCATGTACCTTTCCCTTGACCTGTGAAAAACATTTCAAAAAAACATGGGATGAGCATAAAAAGCTCAGTAAGGGATATAAAAATATGGAAAAGAATCGTGGGTACATATATACATAAGTATGAGATCATACTTTACCCATAAAACATAAGCACTTTAACATACCTCATCAAATCATGAATAAATCATAGAAATCATAAGACATAAAGGTAACTTGAGGAATTCATAACATTCTTACGTAGGGAGTAACCCTCTTGGTTACATTTGGAATACCCATCACAGTATATTCCCTAAATCTCTTTGGAGAAACCTTAACGTTTCACTCCTTCGTGTTACCCAATGCATTGGAGAGCTATAACGGGCTCACCCGCCCTTAGTTTATCACGGAACCACCCGTCTTTATAATAATTCCCAAGAACCATAACATAATCATATCACATAAAACATGCATAAAGGAAACATAACATTTCCACATTTCAGTCATGAGATATCAATACAACACATTGATATAAAATCATTATGAAAAACATTTTCGATACCAAAATAAAAGAAAAGTAAAACATGGTATTTATTTTTCTTTTAAAAAAGGTATGACTTGTAGAGGAAGCCGAAACTCAAATAATGGTCACGGCGGCGGAGAAGTCATTGTCGCCACATACGTACGACAAAAACATTCCCTTTTGTCGTTTAGTAAATGCTTCGTATAAAAAATATTCCTTTTGAATAAACATAAAAGTCAAAGGGGTTTATACACCATATAAAATAAGGTTGTGTATAAAACAAAATATGCCTCAATGAAAGGAGATTGAGACGAAGTCCCATACCTCGTATCCGACTTGACCCGACCGTTCTTTAATTTCCTGAATAATAAACATGAGTTAATCTATACTTTCTTAAGAACCTTTTTCAATTTCATTATTCCTTTTATACCATGTTATGAACATCATGTAATCATTTAAGTTAATAATGTTCATTTTGTCGGTATTTGGTTCTTAAGTCAAAAATAGACTTCTTACACATACATGTTGTTAATTTGGTCAAAGGTTCATTATATCCAGAATTATATTAATGATTTGGATAACATATATATCATATATATTCCTCATATACATGTATTTATAATATTACATCACATTTAGAGGTAAGAAAATAAAATGCACCGTTCATGGAGACGGTAAGCCGTACGTACGCATGAACGCTACTTCCATTTCTATTTCGTATTTTCTGGAATGGAATCATAATGATATAAGAGTATATTATTTTTCCATTATAATAACATATATAATTTCATTAACATTATCCTTTACACATCCCACATATGGTATTAACGAATCAAATCACTTTCAGGGGGCGGTAGTCCGCACTTCCTAAAATGAAGATATCGTGTTTACCCATAATGGAAACAATAACGGTATTCCATAAATGAAAAATACAGAAGCTTAAGGAAATAATAAACATATTATATATCATATATAAAAACAGTGACATCATAATGGCCACCTTTGAAGGTGTTAAATGAGTATTGAACAATCATCGTTTCGGGAGGCAGAATTTCGCATCCACGGAAACCGTATGTTCTTTAACCATTTGACGTAGTTGTGTGAGAGTGTAGCTCGAATAAATCTTATAAAAACATCCTAGTATATTGAAGATACTGGTGTTTTTACAAAATAAGTAAATAAAAAGAGTTTAGGGGGGTTGGAGTAGCAAAATAAAACAAATGAACATTAGAGAATGAATTACCTTTAAAAGTGTAACTCCTTTTGATTTGAGCCTAAAGGCTTCCTTTGAAAGGATTCTGCCCAAAGGGAATCCTCTAAGATGAGGAGAGGGATGTGGAGAGAGTAAATGGGCAGGGTATGGCCGAGCCAAAGGCTTGGGGAGTGTGGGTAATGAGGTAGAGGTGGGGGCCTTTTATAAGAGGAGAGGAGGGGCACTCTTGGAAAGTAAAGATAAGTTACTTTATTTTAAAAAGTGTTTCGGATCAAAAAGGTCCCACATTGATATAATTCTAGGATAAGGTGATAAGGGTTCGAAATCCACTCATCCAATTGGTTTTGGCCATGTGTAGGTTTTAGATTTTACATTAACATTCCATTTTATTTAAATCGTTAAATAATGAGGTCATCGCTGCATCATCATGATGTCATAAATAATTTAATTTATTTAAAGTCTAAAAATTATAAAAAAAATACTATGATGTATGAAATATTTTTAGATTACCAATAACTATTTATAATCAAAAATCGGATCTTTATAACCCCATGTAATAATTGATTTCATAAAACATATTATGTTTGTGTCATTTTTACTTTTACATTAAATAAAAAGTTATTTATGTCATTTCCCAACCAAAGTGGATCCATGGGGTCCCCAAGTTGACCCATGGCTTGTATTGGTCGGTCATGATACAACCAATGATGGTAGGACATGTGTCAAGCTCATCTCATTTTATTAAAGCATTATTTTTACCTTAAACTACACTAATTACCACTACTCGCGATTAAAAACTTAATAAGTTACTATTCACCAAAAAATTATTTTAATCACATTGAACCACATTTTACTTCTTAATGAAAACCATGCATGTCTGATTTTTGAAATTCAAAACACAGAAGTGGTAAAATTTCATTTAAACGGAAAATCAGTTTTTATAAGTACCACTTAGTGGTTTCACTATTCATCAAAAATTGAAGTTTTTCAGAAAATTACCAAAAATTCACCATAAGCTATATTTGATATTCCGAATTCAAAAATGAAGTCTATTTTACAAAATTCAAAACATATAAGTCAAATTAATTAATTTAATAATTAATTCCCACTGTCATTACACATAGCGTGTTTTTACGAAACAATAACTATCAAAAGATTGACACCAGTTTAAGTTTAATTTCAAAGTGAAATTGATTCCAATGACCACCATTGGATTAAATGGTAAAAATATATTCAGATTACACATTAAGACCAATTCAAAAGATAATCTAATCATATAAATAAATTAGATTAAGAAGCAGTTTTGATGTAAAATGCAGTATGTTTCACTATTCATTAAAAAATGAACATTGTCAGAAAAATACCAAAAATTCACACAAAGTAAATTTTGATGTCCCAATCATAAAGAATAATTTTATTTTGACAAACATAGCTTATAAAATTTTCAAAAGATAGATTTAAAAATGGTTTTCCATCAAAAGGCAGTAAAACAATCTTTTAAAAATATTAGTGTATTCCATGCTTAAGATTGGATTTATTTTCATTTTAAGCCTCTAAAACACTATCTAATTAATTAATAGACATTGATAAAAATATCTATTATTCATTACTTACTTGGGATGTTACACTTCATGTCCAATTCACTGCCGTAGTCATTCGATCTACTCGACTAGGTACAATCACTGTGACAAAATAATGACCACTCATTCTTTTTTGTGTCCAGTATTTAGACATCTGAATATCATCCAATATTAATTCTCATGGTACATCTAGTGAGCAATGGGATATTCCTATCCCTAAACTGAATCCATCAGTTTGACCTGGAATGCCCATCATACCTCCTACAAAAGTTCAAACATCTAATGGACGAAGTGAGCACCTAATAGGGAAATATAATGTTTTTATGCCTCTTAACATCATTGTCGAATATCTATAAATTATATATCATATCTTTCTATATGAATATATTCTAAAATCCCTCATAGAGTTATTGAAGAGAACTATCTAGTTCAAGATATAGGTGATAGTAGTAGAGGCATTCTAAGATGAGGAAGTCAAAGGAACATAATTCCAATATATCATATCATTATTATGAGAAGATTAGGGTTCTCTCATACTGGGGAACATCCACCATATAAACATCATTTTCCAATTCAATGGTGTGCATGTCTACCAATGCCTTATAGACACATTTCCAGGATAATCCTCATCCTAACCTGGAAGCTCCAAAATAAACGACTAAAAATGGCAGATAAGAGTCCCTATGACTTGAATATTGATGGTTATTATTTGATAGAGAATCGTTTGTGTGGAAATATCCAGCTAAAGTCTCAGTTCGGTGGCCTGATTGTGAGAACTAAATTTATGGTGGTATCACCAGATACTGTGAAAAATGCAATGATGGGTAGACCCTAGCATCATTTACATGTATCAGTTCTTCTTCATATTACCAATTCATCATGTACTCCCTCAACCGTCGAGTGGGTGTGCTCTAAAGAGACTAATATCCTTTCACATCATGTGAATACCTCTATTATGATGCCAATTATTATAAGAATATGAAAAAATAGGTTCATACTAACATGATTGAGAACAATTCTACTATGGCTGAAACCTGGGTGGACCTGGATGATACTTTCATCATATAAATTATACATTTGGAGGCCACTACCCCATACATGGGAAACTACATAATCAACATTGAGATGAGGGTAAAAAGTTTTCCCATGTACAATTAATGTTTTAAGATTACCTCATACACATACATAGGATAAGATCTATTTATATGAGAACCACAATCCCGACGAGAAATTTGGATGTCTTAACCAATGTATAAATTAGTAAGATATGCCTCCTTATTCATCCTAGACGAGTTGAATAAATGTAGACCTACCCTTCAACAACTCATTCATGTCATCTTGAATGGACCACTAAGTTGAATCCCTGATGGAATTATACTAACAACCTTTATTTTCATAGTTTTAACAGTTCACAAGTCTCCCAATAATGGTTCCTCCTCTACCCAAGTTGGTACCATTGTTCCTCCGGAATCAGTTGTCATGGGTGAACCATATATTTACACAAATTCCCATATATCAAAATATGAATATGATTTTTAAGATGTCCCTCCTGCATTCAAATACTAAATTTCCATTACCATCGATGAATTGGGTCCGGTGAATCATGGAACTAAGATGGATTTGAGGCCAATGCTGATCAGTGAAACCATGCCGATAGATGACCAAAAATAGTAGGTGGACATCCTGAGGCAACAACGTGATGTATTTTCCAAGTTATAAGATGATATTTTTGGGATTGACCCTTAGGACTCTATCCATCGACTTGGTCTCTTGACAAGTCAATGCGGGTTCATGAAACCACCCAAGAAGATTCATAACTCTCATGGTTCCATGGTCAAGGAAAAATGTTACAATCTCATGAAGGACAATTTCATCAAGGATTTTAAGTAAACTATGTAGTTTTATAACAACATTCCTGACCGGGAGAAGAATATATAGATCAATGTCTGCACTGAATTTTGATATCTCAACCACCACTTCCAGAAATATGCTTTTCAACTTCCAGTAATGGAGATAGAAATCAATTCCACCACTATATTCCATTATATGTCTCTCATTGATGGGTATTATGTATATAATAAGATCTGTATGTCCCTTGAAGATAAGGATCCACCTCTTTCAGAGCACTGTAGTGTACCTTCTGTTATCTTATAATGACTTTTCGTCTATAAAATACATGATCCACCTATAATCATAACATGAACCACATCATCAAACTGATCCTCAAGAAGCTGGTGGAATAATACATGGATGTTTTTTGGGTCAAATCCTTCCAGCATCAGGATCATATAAGAGATCTTGAGAAAGTATTCAATTTCCTTTTCTCTTGGTAGTTGAAGATGTACCCATAGAAATGTGATTTTAGGGTGACCTATCAATAGTTATGTTGTTAATTATTCTGATATAGAGGCATCAAGATTGACATAGAGATGGCGAAGGAAATCATTTATATTCCCCCTGTGAGTAACCCTTGAGAAATCCAAGGCATTGAAGGCCACATATTATACATACATCAATTTATGAAAAATCAATCTTGAATGGGTAATCCCTTTTCTAGAATTATGATGAATTATTCCATATAAAAGTGGAATGAAGTGTTCAAAACCTATGTTAAATAGATAAAACTATATCTTCACTAACCTCTGATTTAGCTACCACCTATATCTAGGAAGAAAACATTATTTTATATGAACAACATGGAATTATCCCTTAGTTCCTTTATCACAAAGAATAATAACTAAGGGATAGTTAAAAGATTGTACAATGTCAGTCACATGACTCTCGATTCAGAGGCTAGATATTCTCTTATTGAGAAGATCCACCTCACACTTATTTTTACAATGTATAAATTGTTACACTACCTAATGAATCATTATATATTGAATTTTTACCATGTGGATCCACTAATCCAAATTAATAACAAACCATATTTATAGGACATATAGAATAATGTGAAGTGATTATGTAGTATTTCAACATTAAATTAATTCAGTAAAAGGCCATGAAGGGTCATGCTTTGGAATATTTCCAATACGCTAGCCCGAACCCTACAGACCATTATATGGATCATGATTTTATAGATACAGATATCTTCTTAGTGGATCAAGATTTTCCATGTTGTTATATTCAATTTAGTGACAAATTCTAGAGCCCAGACTTCAGAAGGCTTGATAATCCTTGGGTCAATAATTTAAAACTACATATTGTATTCATCACACCCAACCGTGATGTATTTCTCTACTCATTCTTGTTTATAGAGTGGAAAACATTAATGTGGTAGAATATTTGGCTCTCATCAGTGGTTTCATGTTGTCTCTAAAGATTGATATTCCCCACCTACATGGGAATGGGGATTCTGAGCTTGTCATCAACCAGATTAATGAGGTCTACATCATCTGGAAACCCAAGTTCATACCATTTCATAATAATTCTCACTATATGGTGTCCATTTTTCTTTCAAGCCATAGGTGACTCATGTTTTCTAATTAAAAATTAGATGAGATGATTCCCTATATGGTCTACCCGCTTCTCTTGTAGAGCCTAACCTAGAAGATCTATTCATTCATGTGGCACATGGAAGATTCATCACCCCTATGAGTTTATTCGATGATGAAAACTAGAAGGTAAATCACCTTATTGTTGATTATTCTGCATCGAGTACTCCATATCCCCCTACAGAAGAAGAAACCTCTTATTTAGAAACTCCTTTTGTATATTATTTCCACCACATAAATCTCAAGTCCGACAGAGCAGAACATGAGTGAATCCTTCACGATGTAGTTCTTTTTACCCTCTAGAGAAATCATATCCTAGAGAAGACTCTCTAAAAATGTGGGATTGATGGAATTAACCTATATAAAATTAATGTAGAATATATTATCCAATTATAAAGGAAGAGCATGTCGGGTCACGTGTTACTCATTTGTAATGAATGAAGAACTCACACCAGATTTAGTGGTTGTACTTATTTTGGACCATTATGGTCCATCACTGTATCAATTTCACCAATAGGTTTCATGAATTTTAGATCCCTTCCATTTTCATTCATCTAATACTCGAGCCCATCCATACTACAAAGTAATATAGGACCTTTGCGATACGAGGACTTGATGTCATGGGACTATACCACCAGCAATATCTGACCAACGTAGGTTTGTTCTGACCACAACAAGTTTATTTTTCAAATGGGAAGAAGATCTTCCAATCAAGGAAATCATGGAATGGCCTATTTTATAATTCAATATATCCATTACCATCCATTTATTATGATCCCCTAACACTATTCTTACCAATAATGGAACCAATATTTGGGAAGTGGAGTTGAAGAAGTTGTATGCCAAATACAACATCTGATCTTACAACACATATACCTACCATGCACATATAGATGGGTGGATCAAGGAATTCACCAAGACCCTCTCCAATTTTTTAATGAAGATAAGGGGAAAAAAGATAATTTTTAAATCCATGCATCGAATGCTCTATGGTTTTATCATATAACGACTCACAATTCCACCAAGGCGAAAACATATTACATTCTATAAGAATTATAGGAATTAATCCCATTATATATTTAGTTTCCATCCCTCCATAATGTTTTCTATGATCAGAACACATTAGAAATGGTAAAATAAGTCAATCTAGATGAACTCAATAATCAAGTTGAGAATAGGCTCTAGGACATGCATAATCTATAGAGGTACTTGAATAAGATAGCCAGAGCTTTCAATAAGAATGGCTGCCACATCCCACTCCTATAATGTGACATGTATTGGATCTATGGAATACAATGATATGGGGAGAAAACCAAAAATTATGGAGCCCAAATTTTAAGGACTATACATTATTCAAAAGGTATATCTCGATAGTGAAAACTCTATTTTCAGCACGGATAGTGAGATAATTACTGCTCCCACCAATTGCATGTTCCTAAAATAGTACATCTTATGATATATTTTTTACATGATTCATTACATTAAACTATGATGCCTCATCCTACATGCTGTCAATTTCTTATTTCCTAGCTACAAGATGTTAAACTGCACAAAATTTATGGTCCTTTATATATGACCTTAATAGGAATGTCCCCCTTTTCCTAAATGATGACAAACTTTTTTTTTCAAACAAGACTTTTAAAAGTTACCTTTTTACTTAAAAATATATATCTTTATTCCCATATTTATGGGATATGTTGGGACACCAAGAAACATCATATTTGGTCCCATCCACAAACTCTAAAAGAACCATTTTCCTCATCCCCCATGACATAAAAAAATGAATCAGTTATTCATTGGAATATGTTGTGTGTTATGGATCTATTTTTTCAAGATTCATGTTGTGTTTTATTCATCCCAAGACACTATAAAATTTCCCTTAGATGCCTCATCCGATTGTCCAACCTCAAAACCATAAACTATGACAACAACCATCATTTTTTTCATTATGATAAACTAAAAAATATCCCCCCATCTATAGAGTATGTTGTTAATATATGTATTCTCAATCCTATTTGTATGATGTTAAACTTCACAATTCTATGATGCCTTCACCAGATAAGAAATTTTTTGTAGCATCAGTCACCAACCATGCCATTTTCATGAACTCGGTATGTGTTGATTTCTACCCACAAAGGATACATATTGATGTCCATGTATTTCATCATTGGGATCAGCCGTAGAATAACAATTATTTTTGACATGTTGTTCTCCATCTCATCCTTTGTAATGTGTGGTGTGTTGTGGACTTCTATAAGCCTCATTCATGTCTAGTTATTTTTCCAATCCCTACACAACCCCTTTATAATACCTCTCCCTCCAATGTCCAAGCCGCTTGATGATAAACTATAATATGAATATCATCCTATCTACATGAAATTAAACTGCATGGAATTCCAGAACTATGTATATCATGATTACCCTCTATATGGAATATCAAACAACACATGTAATTTTATCTTCAGTTCCCCCACCCGGTTCAATATACTCTTTACCCTCCTCATTATCCCCTTCATTTTATATTGTTTCACTGCTATTTAATATCAAAGAGCTATCTTGAGGCCTCTTCACTTGAGATGGTGTTTGAATCCTTCTATTTTTATGCCTCGTTGACCCTCTTAGATGTACTTTGGCGTAGAACCTTGTTTTTTGGATTCTATACATACATTATCTCATTCCATATCCATAATTCATGCGGCCATTTATTTTGGTCTACATCATTTGTGACATATGAAGGGACCCCCTAAAGGCATGTTTCCTAGAAATATGGATCACCATCCATCCTATTCCAATATGCAATAGGACTTAGAAATACATTTTAAAATAGTGGCCAAATTTTGTATATGATTACTGGTAAACCCTCATTTATTTGTTCCCAAACCAGGTAACACAATATTGATACTATGTTTCGATTGTGGTTAATATTTATCCTAAAAATTCATGACACCCTCATTGTGTCTTAGATAGTAGAAACAGTGATTCAATACATCCATGTCCTAAAGTTCTAGTAGAACTCCAACAACATATTTGTTACCCCACAGTTCACTTTTGCATGTTGTTCATGCATATTAATGTCATTGCGACATCCTTAGGCCAACTTATCCTTCCCCCTATTGTACTCTTCTACATGTGATAAGGCTGATGACCAAAGCATGACATACATGGGATTTGTCTTCAGAATACTTAATACATTAGGCAAATAGACGCCCAAATACCATATTAGTTAAGTGTCTTTAGAAACATGGAACACATTCTTGTATATTGGAGAATGATTTTTGACGTATCCCATAAAGATCTTCAAGATTAGTTTTCATACATAAAACCTTTATTTATATTATTGGGAAAAAGAAAACACAATACGGGTGGGCTTAAATCCTTAGTAATGATAAACATGATGAGCATCAAACAAAATATAAAATAATAATTTTATAAAACGAACATAATTAATGAATATCCAAATCTTGAGACATATATAAATCATGGCAGTATGTATGGCGTAAACCATAGAGGAACATTAACTAAGATAACATTGTGTCAGTATAAAACCTGATCATGTTGAAAACCCATAAGCATATAAATTTATTTAAATATTATCCAATTTTCAATTTGAAGACCATTATAGTAAACTAAGTCCTATACTGAACAGAGTTCACCCATCATTCAAACCCTATATTATAGAACCAGATATTCTTATTGTTTCAGCCATGCATTACTAACCATATTTACTTGTCATTCAAATATTCTATATATCATGAGATATAAATCATTACCCAATTAATTGGAGGGAGATATAGGTACCACCCATCTGATAATAAAATCATTGTTATGTGTTCCACAAAAAAATAAATCATTCATTATAGCATAACCCAATGGATAAAATATGTTTCTTAAACATCATTACATAATAACTACATCCATGTAAAACAAATGGATTCCATAAATTCTATTACATCATAAACACTATGAAATCATACTATTTATTCGAATAAACACATAACACAATTTGGAAAATGTATCCTTAAATGGAATTTAATTTTGATATGACACATGAAATTAATTTTTTAAGAAGTGAATTAGAGAGGGGATGTCGAGCAGCCGAGGGAGAAGACCTTCAACACGAAATGGCGTCTAGGGTTTCACTGCTTCTTCTCGCCGCCCTAATCCAGGATGGCCGAGGATTTCATGATGTCAGGGAGGTTCGACTCCCACAAGCATGTTATGTCTGAAATAGTGAGATATGAGATTCGGGGATGTGAAAATCAAGAGAATAAATCCATCAAGTTTAATGACTACAGTAAATCCTTTTCCCAGTTTAAGGGTTTGTGTTCAGGCGTTCATAGGTGGGGATCAGTTACTTAGGTGAGAGAATATCTAGTTGCAATTTTGGAAAGATTAGATTTGGGAAGGCACTCCATTATTGCATGTCTCGTCCTACCCAAAGGTGCAAAACCCTGGAGGATGGAGTCTCTCATGCAATGACTATAAGGTATCTGGGGATTAACCTCCTAGAAATGTGTCTCTCTAGGTAAAGGGTTTTCCATATTATCTTCCCCTTGAAGGAGCTCAAAATGAACACATTGGTTTTTGGGTCATAGTCGCTCAAGCCTGGTGATTTTCACATGTGAAAATGGGATAGGAGACTTTTCCCTTCTGATGTTGGTAACTCCTCGGCTCAAATCTGGATTAAAATATTTGGGTTAAGCTAGATTTTATGGCATCCTCGTATACTTTGTGAAATTACATTAGATATTGGTATCCCAATTAAAATAGACAAATAAACTAAAATTTCCAGGATTGGTCATTATGATATATGTCTAGTTCAGATAGAAATAAGTTCTACTTTGGTTGATAAAGTGTTTTTGTCCACTGATGAAGAAGAACTGGAATTGAGAATTGAATTTGAAGGTCTACCAAGATTCTTCTCTGATTGCAGGATTATTGGACATGACACATATAATTGTTGGAGTTCCATGGTTTGTAAGAACTACTCCCAATGAGGACATGATCCTAAATTATTCCCTAGAATTGGAATGGAAAATGCTGGGAATGCTGATTCTGTTAAAAATAATGACTTTCCTAAGCAGGGAAAGGAATCTTTAGTTCCTTTTTTTGATCATTGTTTTGATTTTCTTGGTAAAGGGAGAAAATACTGGGCTGACATGGCTGAAGAGGGATCGGACCCCTCAGTTATACTGCCTATTGTGTCTGTCCAAGCTGGTGTTGTTGCTAAGAATGAACCTGTTTCTTATTCTTAGGCTGTCATAAGTGCCCATGGATTTAAAGCTGATGCAGCTTCCAATCCAGGTCTTATTGTGAATTCTTTCTCTAAGCAATAAGAGCAGATCACTACCCCTTTTAATGCTACAACAATTTATGACATGGCTATGCTCAATGTGAATTCCATTCTTGCATCTCTTGATCCAAAACAGGTATCCAGTGTAGAGGGTTCTCCTCCTAAACTTGCAACAAGTTCTGTGAAAGACATAATCAATGCTTCTTCTTCAACTCCTGAAACAAAGCAGCTGAACAGTGTGGTGGGTTCTCTTGCTACCCATGGTGTTACTGATTTGGCCGAGACAGATTCCACTATCCAGATGGATATTGGACAACATGTGAGTTCTCCTTTGGGTGGGATTATTTCTCACACTCCACCCTTATGTGTACAGGTCGTAGCACCCAAAAAATAATGAAATGGAGCATATGGCAGGGGATAATAACGTTGTCCAGGATACTAATCCCGAAGACATGAAAGGTGTCTCATGGCAATAGGTTCAAACCCACATCCAAAAGAAACATGCTAAGATAATTGACTAGAGAAGGAGAAAGAGGTGGCACAGGACGACAGTTCAAATGAAGATCTAGAATCTCTACTTCCCCAAGCGCAAGAATTAGAACACCAATTGTAACATCCTAGGTAAATAAAGAATAATACATTTTCATATTTATTAACATTTATGAATTAAAAATTAATTTTACTTTAAAGGGGTAGTTATGTTCGCTAGTGTACCCGATACACAACAAATAGTTTCATTGAAACCTTACATTGCACACTAGTAATAAAATAACATTATTTTAAATGGTAGTTAACACATAGCCATTGTATTGGTGAGAAGGGATAGAAATAACTAATATATGATTATATATGTCTTTTAAATGTTTTTACATTTACCCAATAAAATATAAAGGCTTAAAATACGGAATGAATTCAATTTTAGGCATTTATACCCTAATTTTTACTAAATGTTCACTTATCGACTTTTGATGGCGAACCGTCATTAAATATATTTTTGGTCACTCTTATGCATTTTATTGGACCAAATAAAACTCTTATTTATAATCGGGACATCAAAAGTTACTTTGTGTAAATTTTTGGTATTTTTCCGATAAAGTTCATTTTTTTAATGAATAGTGAAAAATGTTGTATTTTAATTCAAAACCTTTTTTTAATCTAATTTATTTGTATGATTAAATGATCTTTTGAATTGGTTTTAGAGTTTAATTAGAATATATTTTTTCCATTTAATCCAATAGTGGTCGTTGGAATTAATTTCACTTTGAAATTGGACTTAAACTAGTGTCAATCTTTTGATACTTATTGTTTCATAAAAACACGCTATTTACTCTGACACTGGGTTTTAATTATTAAATTAATTAATGAAACTTATATGTTTTTAATTTTTTAAAATATAAATCATTCTTGAATTCGGAATATCAAATATCTCTTAGGGTGATGTTTTGGTATTTTTATGAAAAACTTCAATTTTTTATGAATAGTAAAACCACTAAGTGGTACTTAAAAAACTGATTTTTCATTTAAATGAAATTTCACCACCGTTGTGTTTTGAATTTCAATAATCTGACATACTTGGTTGTCATTAAGAAGTAAAATTTGGTTCAATGGGATTAAAATAATTTTTTTGGTGAATGGTACCTTTTAGGTTTTTAATCGCGATTAGAGGTAATTAGTGTAATTTAAGGTAAAAATAATGTTTTGATAATATGGAATGAACTTGACACATGTCCTACCCTTATTTTATGTGTCATTTCCGACCAAGAAAATCCATGGGTCATCTTGTGGACCCTATAGAGCCACTTTGGTAGGAAAATGACATTATTATCACTTTATTTAAAGTTAAAATAAAAATGTCACAAACCTGAGTTGTTTTACTAAAACAATTTTTAAATGAGGTTATACAAGTCAAAATTTTTTCTATAAATATTCATTAGAAAGAAAAAAAAAATTCCTACATAATGATATTTTTTTATAATTTTTATACATTAAATAAATTAAATTAATTATGACATCATGATGATGCAATGATTACCTCTTTATTGAACGATTTAAATAAAATGAAAATATAATGAAAAATATAAGACCTACACATGTCAAAAACCTATTGTATGAGTATATTTAGAACACGTATCACCTTATCCTAGAAATACATCATCTTGGGACCTTTAAAATCCGAAACTCATTTGAAAATAAAGTAACATTTTATACCTTTCCAAGAGTGCCCCTCCTCTCCTCTTATAAAAGGCCCCCACCTCTACCACCTTACCCACACTTCCAAAGCCTTTGGCTCGGCCAACCCCGGACCATTTTGTCTCTCCACATCTATCTCTAAATCTTAGAAGCCTCACTTTGGGCAGAAGTATTCCCAAATAAGCCTTTGAGCTCAAATCAAAAAGAGTTACCCGTTTTAAAGGTAGTGTTTTCTCTTGTGCTCTTATGTTTTATTTTGCTTCTCCAATCCTCTAAACTCTTTTTATTCATTTCTTTTGTAACAAATCCATTATCTACTATGATTTTGTTATAATAATCATTCTAGCTACACTTACACACACCTAAATCTAATGGTTAAAGAACATACTGTTTCCGTGGATGGCGAATTTATGCCTCATGAAACGATGATTGTTCAATATTCTTCTAACACCTTTAAATGTGGCCATTATGATGTCACTATGTTTATATATGATATATAATATGTTTATTTTTTCCTTAATCATCTGTATTTTTTATTTATGGAATACCTTTATGGCTTCAATTATGGATATACACGATATTTTCATTTTAGGAAGTGCGGACTGCTGCCCCCTCAAAGTGATTTGATTCGTTAATACTATATGTGGTATGTATAAAGGATAGATTGAATGATATTATAAATGATAAAATGCTGGAATTATAATACTATTAGGTATCATTATGTTTTAATTCCATTAAATAATAAATATAAATGTAAGTAGCGTTCATGCGTACGTACGGTTTACCGTCTCCATGAACGGTGAATTTCATTTCCTACCTCTAAATGTTCTGTAATATTATAAATGCATGTATATACTGGATATATATGATATATATGATATATAAATCATGAGTATAACTATATATATACAACTTGTAATTATAAAGATCATATTTCTGACTCAAGTACCAATGATCATTAAAACGACCTTTATTAACTTAAATAATTACATAGGGTTCATGACATGGTAATAAGTGATATAAAAGGAATAATGAATTTAAAAAAGGTTCTTAAGAAATGTGAAATTAACTAAAGTTTATTATTCAGGACATTAAAGAATGATCGAGTCAAGTCGGACCCGAGGTATGGGACTTCGTCTCAATCTCCTTCCATTGAAGCATATTTTGTTTTATACACAGCCTACTATTATACGGTGTATAAACCCCTTTGAATTTTACGTTTACTCAAAAGGAATATTTTTATACGAAGCGTTTACTAAACGAAAAAGGGAATGTTTTTTTTTGTCGTACGTATGCGGCGACAACGACTTCTCTGCCGCCGTGACCATTATTTTATATTCTGCTTCCTCTACAAGCCATACCTTTTTTAAATGAAAAATAAATACAATGTTTTACTTTTATTTGATTTTGGTATTGAAAATGCTTTTCCTAATATTTCTATTATATCAATGTGTTTTATTGATATCTTGTGATTGAAATGTGGAAATGTTATGTTTCCTTTATGTATGTTTTATGTGATATGATTATGTTATGGTTCTTGTGAATTATTATGAAGACGGGTTGTTCTGTGATAAAATAAGGGAAGGTGAGCTCGATATAGCTCTTCAATGCATTGGGTAACACGAAGGGGTTAAATGTTGAGGTTTCTCCGAAGAGATTTAGGGAATATACAATGATGGGTATTCCAATCGTAACCAAGAGGGTTACTCCCTACGTAAGAATGTTATGAATGCCTCATGTTACCTTTATGTCTTGTGATTTCTATGATTTATTTATGATTTGATGAGTTATGTTAATGTGAGTATGTTTTATGGGTAAAGTATGATTTCATTCTAATGTATATATATACTCATGTTTCCTTTCCATATTTTTATATCCCTTACTGAGCTTTTTATGCTCATCCCAAGTTTTTTTGAAATGTTTATCACAGGTAATGGGAAAGGTACATGATATGATGATAGTGTCAAGGAAGTGTCAAGATATAATCCATGTTTTATTTTAAATATGTTTCCGTAGATGGGTAAAATTAATACTATCTTTTAGGTAACCACTTTTATTAAATGTGGATTGTAATGCCTGTTTTATGATCTAATTATCTAAAACTCTAAACCTGAAAAGATCCTCAACGTGTATTCTAAAATAACTGAAGAATAAGTAATGTTTAAGGTTGGGGCCTTATAGTTGGTATCAGAGGTTGGTTTAGATAACTTTATGAGTTATAATTCTATTAAATGATTATCCAAAATTTTTTATGGTCATATTGAAATGATATAGCATTTTAAGGTTACCATGTTTCTTCATCCAAGCCATGTTTGTTAATAATGGTTTTTCGTAGAGGAAACAGAGTAGATTTTTTAGGAAGGCATACTGAGGGAAATGACCTTCCAAATCAGAAACCCGTGATGGTCAGAGTCAGAATTGAACAGTTTGTTGTAGTGATGGCTTAGTTGATTCAGGTGATAAATGGTGGTTGTGTTTATTGATGATATTTTGGTGTTTTCTAAAAGTAAAGAGGAGCATGAAAGACATTTAAGTGTTATTTTTCAAACCTTAAAAGAAAAGAAATTGTATGGGATATTCAGAAAGTGTGAGTTTTGGTTGCAAAAAATTTCTTTTCTTGGTCAGGTTGTTTCTAAAGATGGTATATCTGTTGATCCTGCAAAAACAAAGGTTTTTGAAGAAAGGACAAGACCCACAAATGTAACTGAGATTCGTAGCATCCTTGGTTTGGTAGGCTATTACCAAAGGTTTGTTAGAAAATTTTCACGGTTATCTAGTCCAATGACTACACTAACTCGGAAGGGTGTTAAGTTTATCTGGACAAAAGAATATGATTATTGTTTTCAGGAATTGAAAAGAAGATTGGTGAATGATCCAGTTTTGGAACTACCTTCCTGGAGTGGAGAGTTTGTTATCTATAGTGATGCTTCATTTAAAGGACTTGGTTGCGTCCTAATGCAGAATGATCAGGTAATTGCTTATGCTTCATGTCAGTTGAAAACTCATGAGGAAAATTATCCTACACATGAGTTGGAATTAGCTTCTGTTGTATTCTCTTTAAAAATTTGTAGGAATCATTTGTATGGAGTATGTGTGAGATATATACCGATCACAAAAGTTTAAATTATGTATTCACTCAGAAATAATTGAACATGAGACAGAGGAGATGGCTAGAATTAATCTAGGATTATGATTATACAATTCATTACCATCCGGGAAATGAAAATAAAGCAGTTGATGCTTTGAGACAAAAAAGTAATGCTTCATTAGCAATGTTGCATTTAGAACGTGACCCTTTAGTTAAGGATTTGATGAAAATTGGCATAGAAGTTGTTGGTGCAGGATGTCCTTCTGTTTTGTTTTAGGTATTAGTGAAATCTTATCTATCAGACAGAATTAAGAAAGCACAGAAGCAAGACAACGAGTTGCAGAAAAAGGTAGAGCTCGTTTAGAAGGGTAAGTTTCCTGAATTCAATATTGATAATGATTGTGTTTTGAGATTTGGGAAGAGATAGTGTGTGCCTTGTGATTCACAGTTGAAGAGAGAGTTCTTATGTGAAGCTCATAGTTCTCCATTTTCAGTTCATCCTGGCAGTACTAAGATGTACAGAGATCTTTGGGAGTATTACTGGTGGGACAGAATGAAAAGGGATATTGCTGATTTTATTGTGAAGTGTTTAACTTGTTAGCAGGTTAAAGCAGAGTGGCAGTTACCGAAAGGGATGCTTCATCCTTTACCTATGCCATAGGGGAAATGGGAAAATATATCTGTGGACTTCATTGTGGGATTTCTGAAGACACCTCGAGGTAATAATGCAATCTGGGTTATTATTGATCTCTTGACTAAATCTTCTCATTTCCTTTCTATATGAGATACTTTTTCTGTAGATACACTTTCCCGATTGTATCTTAAAGAGATAGTTAGGTTGCATGGAGTTCCCCTCTCCATTGTATCTGATCGTGATCCTAGGTTTACTTCTATCTTTTGGAATGGCCTTCAGAATTTGTTGGTTACTGAATTAAATTTTAGTACATCTTTTCATCCTCAATTATATGGACAGTCAGAACGAAGAATTACGACTTTGGAAGATATGCTACGTGCTTGTTCGATGGATTATCATGGAAGTTGGGACCAATATCTTTCTTTGGTGGAGTTTTCTTATAATAACAGTTTTCATTCCAGTATACAGATGGCACCATTTGAGGCGTTATATGGGAAGTAGTGTCGAACTCTAGCTTTTTCGGATGAAGTGGGTGAAAGGAAGTTGATGGGACCATAATTGGTAGAAGAGTTGGTAGAAAAAGTTCCGCTGATACAGAAACACATGAGAACAGCTTAGAGCGGGCAGAAGAGTTATGCAGATAACCGGAGGAAGGATCTATCTTTTGAGGTAGGTGATCATGTTTTTCTCAAAGTCTCACCATGGAAAAGTGTTATGCGATTTGGTAAGAAAGGAAAGTTGAGTCCACGGTTCATTGAACCATATGAAATTCTGGAGAGAGTTGGATCAGTTGCTTACCGAGTGGATTTACCTCCGAGTTTATCTCAAGTACACAATGTTTTTTATGTTTCGATGTTGAGAAAGTATATGCCAGATCCATCTCCTGTTTTGAGCCCGGAGGTAGTTCGGTTGGAAAAGAATCTCTCTTATGAAGAAAAACCAGTCCAAATTCTTGACCGAAGAGAGCAGGTGTTGCGAAATAAGGTAATTTACTAGGTAAAGGTTTTGTGGAAAAAACATATGGTTAAAAAAGAAACGTGGGAATCTAAAAATGCTATGAGGTATAAATACCCCCACTTATTTTGATAAGTGAATAAAATTGCGAGGACGCAATTCCCAAAAGGGGGGAAGGATGTAACATCACAGGTAAATAAAGAATAATACATTTTCATATTTATTAACATTTACGAATTAAAAATTAATTTTACTTTAAAGGGTTTGCTATGTTCGATAGCGTACCCGATACACAACAAAGAGTTTCGTTGAAATCTTACGTTGCACACTAGTAATAAAATAATATTATTTTAAATGGTAGTTAACACATAGCCATTGTATTGGTGGGAATGGATAGAAATAACTAATATATGATTATATATGTTTTTTAAATGTTTTTACATTTATCTAATAAAAGATAAAGGCTTAAAATATGGAAAGAATTCAATTTTAGACATTTATACCCTAATTTTCACTAAAGGTTCACTTATCGCCTTTTGATAGCGAACCGTCATTAAATACAATTATGGTCACTCTTATACATTCTATTGGACCAAATAAAACTTTTTTTTAGAATCGGGACATCAAAATTTACTTTGTCTAAATTTTTGGTATTTTTCCGATAAAGTTCATTTTTTAATGAATAATGAAAAATGTTGTATTTTAATTCAAAGAATTATTTAATCTAAATTATTTATATGATTAGATTATCTTTTTAATTGGTTTTAGAGTTTAATTAGAATATATTTTTTCCATTTAATCCAATATTGTTCGTTTTAATTAATTTCACTTTGAAATTGGACTTAAACTAGTGTCAATCTTTTGATACTTATTATTTCATAAAAACACGTTATTTGCTCTGAAAGTGGGAATTAATTATTAAATTAATTAATGCAACTTATATTTTTTGAATTTTGTAAAATAGACATCATTTTTGAATTCAGAATATCAAATATAGCTTAGGGTGAACTTTTGGTATTTTTCTGAAAAAAGTCAATTTTTGATGAATAGTGAAACCACTAAGTGGTACTTAAAAAACTGATTTTTCATTTAAATGAAATTTTACCACATTTGTGTTTTAAATTTCAAAAATCCTACATACATGGTTGTCATTAAGAAGTAAAATGTGGTTCAATGGGATTAATATAATTTTTTTTGGTGAATAGTAACTTTTATGTTTTTAATCGTGATTAGAGGTAATTAGTGTAATTTAAGGTAAAAATAATGTTTTTAATAATATGGAATTAACTTGACGCATGTCATACCCTTATTGGATGTGTCATGGCTGACCAAGAAAATCCAGGGGTCAACTTGGGGACCCCATGGAGCCACTTTGGTAGGAACATGACATTAATATCTTTTTATTTAACGTTAATATAAAAATGTCACAAACATGAGTTGATTTACCAAAACAATTTTTAAATGGGGTTATACAAGTCATGATTTTGACTATAACTATTCATTAGAAAGATAAAAAGATTTCCTACATCATGATATTTATTTATAATTTTTAGATATTAAATAAATTAAATTATTTATGACATCATGATGATGTAGTGATTACCACATTATTTAACGATTTAAATAAAATGAAACGATAATGTAAAATCTAAGACCTACACATGCCAAAAACCTATTGTATGAGTATATTTCGAATCTTTATCACCTTATCCTTGAAATACATCAATTTGGGACCTTTAAAATCCGAAACTCATTTGAAAATAATGTAACATTTTATACCTTTCCAAGAGTGCCCCTCCTCTCCTCTTATAAAAGGCCCCCACCTCTACCATCTTACCCACACTTCCAAAGACTTTGGCTCAGCAAAAACCTGCCCATTTTGTCTCTCCACATCCATATCTAACTTTTAGAACCCTGACTTTTGGCAGAAGTCTTCCCAAGGAAGCCTTTGAGCTCAAATCAAAATGATTTACCCGTTGTAAAGGTAGTGTTTTCTCTTGTGCTCTTATGTTTTATTTTTCTTCTCCAACCCTCTAAACTCTTTTTATTAATTTCTTTTGTAACAACTCTAGTATATTTAATATACTAGGATATTTTTATAAGAATCATCCGAGCTACACTTACACACACCTACATCTAATGGTTAAAGAACATACTGTTCCCGTGGATGGTGAATTTCTGCCTCACGAAATGATGATTGTTCAATATTCTTCTAAAACCTTCAAAGGTGGCCATTATGATGTAAATATATTTATATATTATATATAATATGTTTATGTTTTCCTTAATCTTCTGTATTTTTCATTTATGGAATACCTTTATGGCTTCCATTATGTGTATACACGATATCTTCATTTTAGGAAGTGCGGACTACCGCCCCTCAAAGTGATTTGATTCGTTAATAAAATATGTGGTACGTATAAAGGATAGATTGAATGATATAATATATGATACAATTCTGTAATTATAATACTATTATTTATCATTATGTTTTAATTCCATTAAATAATAAATAGAAATGGAGGTAGCGTTCATGCGTACGTACGGCTTACTATCTCCATGAATGGTGCATTTCATTTCTTACCTCTAAATTTTATTTAATATTATAAATGCTTGTATATACTGAATATATATGATATATATGATATCGACATCATGATTATAACTCTGGATATACAACATGTAATTATAAAGAGCATATTTTTGACTCAAGTACCAATGATCGTTCAAATGACCGTTATTAACTTTAATAATTACATAGTGTTCATGACATGGTAATAAGTGATATAAAAGGAATAATGAACTTGAAAAAGGTTTGTTAAGAAAGTATAAATCAACACAAGTTTATTATTCAGGACATTAAATAATGATCGAGTCAAGTCGGACCCGAGGTATGGGACTTCGTCTCATTCTCCTTTCATTGAGGCATATTTTGTTTTATACACAACCTACTTTTATATGGTGTATAAACCCCTTTGACTTTTACGTTTACTCAAAAGGAATCTCTTTATATGAATCGTTTACTAAACGAAAAAAGGGAATGTTTTGTTTTTGTCGTACGTATGCGGTGACAACGAATTCTCCTCCGTCGTGACCATTATTTGAGATTCGGCTTCCTCTACAAGCCATACCTTTTTTAAATGAAAAAAATACAATGTTTTACTTTTATTTTATTTTGGTATTGATAATGGTTTTCATAATATTTTTATTATATCAATGTGTTTTATTGATATCTTATGATTGAAATGTGGAAATTTTATGTTTCCATTATGTTTTTTTACGTGATACGATTATGTTATGGTTCTTGGGAATTATTATGAAGACGGGTGGTTTCATGATAAACTAAAGGCGGGTGAACCCGATATAGCTCTCTAATGCATTGAGTAACTTCAAGGGGTTAAACATTGAGGTTTATCCAAAGAGATTTAGGGAATATACTGTGATGGGTATTCCAAACGTAACAAAGAGGGTTACTCCCTACGTAATAATGTTATTAATGCCTCAAGTTACCTTTCTGTCTTGTGATTTCTATGATTTATTCATGATTTGATGTGGTATGTTAAACTGATTATGTTTTATGGGTAAAGTATGATTTCATTCTTATGTATATATGTACTCATATTTCCTTTCCATATTTTTATATCCCTTACTAATCTTTTTATGCTCATCCCATGTTTTTTTTGAAATGTTTTCACAGGTCAAGGGAAAGGTACATGATATGATGATAATGTCAAGGAAGTTTCAAGATAGAGTCTGTGTTTTATTTTAAATATGTTTCCGTAGATGGGAAAAATGAATACCATCTTTTATGTAATTAACCACTTTGTTTAAATGTGGAATGTAATGCATGTTTTATGATCTAATTCTCTAAAACTCTAAACCTAAAAAGATCCAAAATGTGTATTCTTGAAATAACTCAAGAATAAGTAATGTTCAAGGCTAGGGCCTTATACCAATTAAGTGGAGGGAGAGGACAGAGGGGACGCAGGCACATTGATATCAAACTATGGAATGAGTTGCGGGACAAAGAACGGTTAATCACTGATAAAATTATAAAGAATATTAGCCATCTAGAATGAGGCACTTGAAATTACTGTCCTTTGAATATGGTTGTACTTGATACTACCCTGCTTGGGTTTTTTATATGATTATTGGGGACTCATCCCCCACCTTTAAATATTTTTTGAGGAAGATATCCTTTATTCTTCAAGTACATTTTCATTTATAAAAAGATAAAATTTTGAAAGAAAATAATTTCATTGAAAATAAACATGATAACTTGTAAGGGAAGCTTCATTGAAATAAGGTTTCATGAAAGTGAAAAAATAAATTATTTTTGTATAAGTTGTAATAACATTCTTCTCATACTTTTTTTGGAAAAATAATTAAGTACATCATAATGAATAAGAAATAAGATTCCTTTCATACTATATAAAAAAAGTCATCAATGCGTAAAATTTAATTGAAAAAATTATAGAATAATAGAAATAATATTACATATTTATGAAACATGGATGTGTATAATGAATATACCATAGTAAATACTTACATATAAATAATATCAGATAATAATTAGATAAGAAAATTATCCCTTACCGTTGGTAAGATATCCTTCGTATGTATCTAAATAACATATATAATGATTTTAATGATGTCATTTACTTATTCCACAATAATACACATTTTTATGATATCATATATATTATATTATCATTTGTTTGATAGTAACATTTCATTGTCACTCGTAACATAGATATTAACTACTTTATGTTCTAATGCATGTTTTGTAGGATAATTTATTATTACATTTATTAGATTATTATTATATCATTTAATGAATTATATCAGTATAATATGTATCATATTTATTCATTTCATTCATATATATAATCATCATTTATTTATCACCATGTAGAATTAATCGTATCACATCGTGGAGATAGTATGCCTCTGTTAAACACGAGAGATGAAATCATTTCCATAATTGTTGAATGGTATTTTAGTGGATGGTGTATAATATTTAAGAATGTGTATCATGTTATAATAATCAGATATAGTTATTATTTAAATCATTATACACATCCATGTAAGGTGATGGTGAAAATCAGATTATAACACAAAGTGGAGACGATATGTTGTGTGTACGCAAATGTAGTGATTTTTTTTCATCGGATGGATAGATGGTGGAATATAGTTATTTCATAATGATAATAACATATCTTTATATTAATTATATTTATTTCATCAAATTATAATATGAATCTAGTGAAGAGTATTTATAATAGGAATAAAGTTTAAAAGAATCGGTAGAAGAGATTATATCTTTCTCTATGTGCTTCCTCTAAATCAGTTCATAGATTACCAGAGTTCATCTTTGAATATGTCAGGAACATATATAATGTAAATTTGGATGTTAATATGGATAAATTTCATTGTATTTATGAGCTTTAAGGATTAAATTTATGTGAATAATTGAGAATGGAGGTTTCCTTTTATATATGAGGTGAGGGGCACTTTTGGAAGCATCAAAATATTAAATTAATATAAATTAATTTTTTAATTCCAAAGCGTAATAATAAAAATAAGTTGAAGATAGGATTATTATAGTTTGAAATAGTCTCATTAAATAATTTTTAGACAAGTATTTAGTTTATTTTAAATGTCATCTTTTCAGATTACGCTTAGTTATTCTCTTTTTATTTTAATTATGGTTACAACATGTTAAGTATTAAGATGTTATAAAATTTACTTATATGAGGTAAATTTTCCATAATTAGACACTTAATGAATATTTGAACCTTATTATAGTAACATAATTCTTTTTAAATATTTTATGATGTTTAAATAATTGAATAAAATATTATTTTTCTAAAATATCAATAGTATCAATTTTTTCACTATTCATTTCATTAAATTTAAATAAAATTTATATACTGTGATAACATCGAAAAAAACCACCGAATATCATTATAAATTGTAATAGTCCTCGATAAAAAAAATTTATGGGAAAATTTTTGTCATATAATATTTATATTATAATTTATTTGAAATTTCTATTAATAAAATAATTATTGTATCACTGTTGTGTCAATATTTAGGGTAATTATTTGATATCTATAAACCATAAATAAATTCACATGATGTATATAATTTCATTAGATGTATGAATACTACTTACGTTCATAGTTTTATCAAGTGTATGAGTACATTAATATTTTCATACTTATACGAGATGGGATAGTGACATATTGACACATTCTTTTGTTTAAATAATAATTACATCACTTTCATGGGAAAAACTTCATTAAACGAATAAATTTATATCCATAGTTGTTAGGAGTCTACATTTATTTATAAAACAGTATTTGGTTAGGTGTTATTGTAATTTTATTATCCTTATCATATTATTTGAAACCCTAATTCACCTAATTTAAATTTAACCTTAGAAAATAAAAATTACCAAAGTTAATATTCATAAAGTAAAAGATGGGTCTTATTTACAAAATGTGGACTGAATTATTAAAAACATCGAATCCGTTTTTAGAAATTCAAAACTCAGATATATCTATAAATAATTACAAATTAATTACCATTTTCAAAGTGAGAAAATAGTTTAGATTAAATTAAAAACCATCAAATGATTGACATGTGTTTATATCAAATTTAAATGTTAAATTACTTAAAATTACCAAAATTGGATTAAATGGTAAATAAATATTCTAAATATACTTTGTACCCAATTCAAATTATAATATATCAATACAACTATTTTCGAAAAAAATGTTTTTTTGAATTAAAATCCGGTATTTTTAACTGTTAATTCAAATATGACCTTTCTCCAAAAAATCCCAATCATTTTACCAATGTAAATTTTGATGTCTATCTTCCAAAGAAGAGTTTTATTCTCTCATAAATATCTTATAAGATATTAAAACCTTATATTTAAAATGGGATCACCTTCAAAAGGTAATAAATCTGTATTTTTATTGAAAAATACAAATTTTATCTAAAAATTGAATTTGTTCTTATATCATGCATATAAATAATAGATGACGAGTTTTAAAAATTAATATGAATATATTACATAAATATTTCATTAATTACATCCATAAATTGTGATTTTATTTTTTAATAAACTCACTTATGTGCATTTAAATATTTTTTTCTAAAAATAGTTACATTTATTTATTTATTTTTCGGTTATGAATAATTTTTCATATAACAATTAACTAAATACATTTGTAAAAACCATTTCATAAATCAATTAATACTATTCATTCTCTCTATTTTAACTTCTTTTTGATAAGGCACCATAGTAATATTTTTTTGTTCAACTATATACAGTCTTGCGTGAAATGAATTATTTCCAAAGTAATTGAACATTTGTGTAACATAGGTCAAGAATAACATTGGGTATTCCACAATCTAATCCAATGTTTTGAATTGTGGAAATTTATCATGGTGTATCATACAACAGAAGGCTTCAACGAAATTAAAAAAATATCTCATTAAAATTATCGGGTGTTAAATTATTCCACCCATAAAATGAATTTCTCCCTCAAATTTGTTCTGGCTTATAAAAGGTTTTTCAACATGAAATTTTCATTTATCAAACCCCACATTGTTAAAAGAAACACTAAAACATCATTTAAAAAAGTCAATCTAAAAACATAACTGTTTCCCAATGTTACTCATAACTAGGTTTCCACATATGAGGACATGTGTGAGAAGTGAATACATGGATATAGAAGATGAAAAATCTAACCCTCATGTTTTGATGGAGAGTGATAGAGAACAATTTTAGGACATAGTTAACAATTAGAAATCCATAAATCTGTGATGGTTTAAGGGGGAATTTGACTCATCGGAATTGATGGTACTATGGTATCATTTTTTATTTTATGATCCTTTCCCTAGAGTCGAATAATCAGATGAAATACTTATTCATATTTAGTATAATATCACCATTGGTCATGCACTAAAAAATTTCCAATTTATCACTTATTCAACGAAATGAAGTTTAATTTTCCATTCCAAATATATTAACAGATCATGTGATACATAAAAATAATAATAGGTCATTAGATATATCATTATCACAAAAAATAGGTTATCGTAATTAATCAAACATGCTTATGTCAATATACCATGAGATAATACATTATTATAACCGAATTCATCTAAAGTTCAGCTTAATAGTATGATAAAATTGAAAACCCTACAACCCTTTTGAATGATCAAAATCTAAAACTATAGAAAAAGAATCACTAAATCAAATTAACATTTATCACTATGAAATTAGAAGGAATCTATGGTAGGTCACATTCCAAATGTGTTAACACCATCATCATGTATTGTTTTGAGTTACGGTAACAACCTGAATTATTAGATGTCCTTATTGAAAACATGCATGTTTCATTGTTCCAAAATATAGTGATGTTTTTATTATCTTCCAAAAAGTTTTGTACATCATTCATGATAGCATAAACCTCTTCCCAACAACCCCATAATTTGTTCCCATAAAACTAGTATCATCCAATTTACTTATTCAAATCCAATATATCATTAACCAAAGTTCATTATCTTAACATAACAGAGATATTAAGGGTTATCTTTCTATTGATCATATTTTCTACAAATATATATCCTTACCATTAAATCACATTTTTTGATCATTATAACTATTCAACATATCCTTTCAAATATTTATAAAACAATTATACTGTACACAAATATATATTTCATGATTCATATAATGTAATATTTTACTTCTAAAACATGTACACCTCAACCATCGAATTATATTTTTAAACCATTACTCATGATCCATCATATTCATATTTACTACAAAATGAATCATGTCTTATGGTTTCTATACCTTAATATACATAGAATTAATGTAATAAATAATGTATGAACATCACATGCCTTTCACATGTCGTTTATAATCTCTTTGTGGTCATTATTATGTCCATTACTCATACCATCATAATGATTTTCTAAATGATATTTCAAATTAGGAAAACGATATTCAAAAATCTCATAATGTACACATTGGTAACATTCTATCATTGTCTATGTTTTATGTAGTTCTGGATATTCACTAAGACTAGAATGAAAGGTGTGAGAAATACATATTAGAGAATATAAACACATAACTAATTTAAATTAAAAATAATATTTCAATCCATGATATATTTGGTTTAACCCTAGGTTAGTCATGATTATAAAAAAACCCATCGATTGTAACCTATAGATGACATATCCATAGGATAGACATAGAAATACCCTTATAAATATATTTATGGTCATCACTAATGTTTTTGCATCATATTTTCCAATGGTTGAATAATATTTCCCTATTATACAAACTCCAAAGAACCAAGAATGATGTACATAGGCATTACATTTCATTTTCACAGTACTTAATAAAGTAGACAAAAAGATTCTGAAATATAGTATTAGTTTAATGGCTATGGAAACTCAGAACACATTCTTCTCTCATGGTGAAATATCATCAAAATCTCTCATAATGATCTTCCCCATTATATTTCCTACCTAAAACCATTCTTTATGTCCTGGGGAAAACAAAACATAAAATGGATGACCACAAAATATTAGTAAAGGTAAATGTGATTAAAAAAACACAAATAATATAATTTGAAAGCATTAACAATATTTCTGAATATCAAAATACTCATTCATAAAATAAATATTTAATGTACGTAATATGTAATTCATAAAGGAACACTAACCTCGATTATATAGAATTTCCATAGTACATGAACTTATTGAAAAAACATAGAAATTTCAAATCATTTCAATATTAACCAAGGCTCATTTAGAAGACCATCATAGTGGAAAAAGACATTTATTAATCTGAGTTCACTCCTTGTTCCTACCATGTATTAGTGAACCAGATATAATTTCTATTTTATCCTTGTACTACTAAACCATATTTACTTGTTTTTCATGTAACAACCCATGTATTTATTGATTAATACATTTTATTTCAATTAATAATAATCAATAAGATAATAATTTTACTTAAAGGTGTATTCTATGTTCAATGGCGTACCCAACACGCAACAATTGGCTTCTCTAAAATATCATGTTGCAAACAAGGCTGAGTCGTACTGAGAATGATAATAAAAATATAATATTATTATTTTAAATGGTGGTTAAATCCTATATGTTGTGTTGGAGGGAATGAAAAAAATAACCATATTATTATTAAACCATTTTGTTAAATGTTTTTACATTTAACAAATAAAATTTAGAAACATAAAAGGATAATGAATCAAATTTTTAGCATAAATACTCGAATATTTTTAAAAGGTAGTTTTATCTTCTTTTGATGGAGAACAACTTTTATATATTTTTTTGGTCACATTAATATGTTAAATTTTAGAAAATAAAATTCTTCTTCATAATGAGTAAATAAAAATTTACTTTGGGTACATTTTTTTCTGATAATGTTCATTTCTAAAGAATAGTGAAAAATACTGAATTCTATGTCAAAATTGCTTTTTCATATGATTTATTTATATGGTTATATTATTATTCATATTGGGTTTAAAGTGTAATTATATTATATTTTTTCCCATTTAATCTAGTGTAGGTCATTGGAGGTAATTTCACTTTCAAATCGGATACAAACACATGTCAATTGTTTGGTTTTTTTTACTTCTTAAAAACATGCTTTTAGGTTTTGCAAATAGAAATAAATTTTAAATTAATTTCTACAACTTAGGTGTTTTGAATTTCGAACAACATATTTCATATTTGGAATATTAATGTCAAAATTGTGTAAATAGGTAACTTTTATTTTTAGTAATTACTTATAGTAACATCATTAAATATTTTACTTTCCATGGTTAAAGGGTAAAATCATGTAAATAAGAGTAATAAATAATAATATAATAACATTATATTACCGTTACACTAGTCCTAACCCTATGTTATGAGATATGTCCAACCATGGGAATCCATGGATCGATTTTAGGACCCTATTAAGCCACTTGTTTGGGAACATTACAATTAATTTCATGTACATTTATGTAAATGAAAATATAACTTAACATATATTTTTTAGTAAAAAACTTTTTATATAGGGTTATACATGTGATCATCTCAACTATAAATAGTCATTATAAATATAAACATATTTCTTACATCATGTAATTTTATTTGTAATTTTTAGAAATTAAATAAATAAATTTAATTTTGACATAATGATGATGTAGTGATAACTTCATTAATTAAGGATTCTTGTCAATAATATTATAAATGTTAAAATAAAAGTTATTTGGTTATTTTGATGACATACATGAATATTATGGATGATATGTATATGTTAAAACTGTATTAATGATCTTTTTTCAAATCAATCATGTTGATATGGTTTTTTAAAAAAATATCAGGACTTGTATTGTGTCAAAATTGACATAATTCATATTTTAAAATATAAAATATTTTGGTAATTATTTTAAAATTCTAAAAAATATATGATTTGGAAAAATAGTGATCAGATGCCTAATTTTTTTTTATTGACTCATTTATTGGATATTTTAACATGTTATGGTAACTATTTTGATTTTCCAAGTGTTAAAGGCTTAACAAAGCAGTAATAGTAAAAATTGGTAAAATAAAAAATATAATGATTAAAAAATTTCAAAAACCTATCATATTCTTATTAAATGGTTTTATTTCGAACAATATCCATCTTATCATCTAATTTAATGAGTTTTGGTCCTTTTGAAACTGAAAAACATTTTATAATGTAAAAAATATTCAAACATTCCTAAAGATCTCATCCACCCCTTATAAAAGGCCATCACCTATAACCCATTACTCACACCACTAAATCCCAATATGTCATCCAATATCTGGACAAATAATATCCCAACATACCTCTATTCATACATAGAAGCCTTCTCTTGTGAAAAAGGCAATTCAAGAGGGCCCATTGGTTCAAATAAATAGATGTTACCTGATTTGAGGTAATGTCTTCTCTCAAGTTCCTTCCCATTATTTTTTCCTTCTCCACTCCCTATAATCTCTTTATTATTTTTTTACATAACAACACTAGTATCTTAAATATACTATATTGTTATTATGATAAGGATTGTAACTACACTTACAAACATATCTGTCTAATGGGTATAGAACATAATTTTTCTATAGATTGCGAACTAATGTCTCATGAAACGATGATTGTTCAATTTTTTTCTAAATCATCTTATGGTGTCCATTATAATGAAACTATAAATATATATGATATTTATGATATTTATTTTATCTCTATAATTCTGTAATTATCATTTAAAAAATTCCTTTAAGCTTTTCACGTTGTATAAATATGATAATTTAATTTGAGAAAGTATGGACTACCGCCCACTCAAAGTGATATGAATTATTCATGACATACATGGAACGTATAAAGGATTGCATAAATGAACATATGTAACATAAATAAAAAATAAAGTTATTCTTGATTTATAATATACCTATGTATCATTATGTTTTCATTTCTTCAAATATGAAATAGAAATGAAAGGTGCTTTCATGTGTACGAACGACTTATCATCTCCCTGAACGTTGTGTTTCCTTTCATATATCAAAATGATATGGACTATTATAAATAAATATATACTGAATATATATGATATATATGATATCTAAATCATGAATAGCATTATGGATATGATGGAATATTGACGACGTGGATAATTTGTTATAATAACATGTTCATTTTATACTCAAGTTCCGAACATCGACAAAATGTCTTATCTGAAATAAAAAAATAAAAAAATTATTATAGAAAGATGATAAGTGATATACAAGGATTTTAGTGATATAAAATGAATAATACTCTAGAAAAGGTTCTGATTAAAGTAGAGATTAACATAAGTTTATTATTCATAAAATTAAATAATGAATGAGTCATGTCAATCATGAGGTAATGGACTTCATATCAATATCCATTCATTGAGGAATATTTTGATAATATAAACCTCTTTATTTTACACAGTGTATAATTAACCCCTTTTTTGTTTACTTTCCTTCAAAGAGAATAATCTATCTATGAGTCATTTTACTAAATAACAAAAGGATGTTTTTATCCTTTGTGGCGATAACGACCTATCTGCCACGATAATTGTTATTTTTCTTCCTCTATAAGACTTAATTTTTTTAAAAGGAAAAAAGAAACCACTTATTCCATTTTTTTGTGTTTTTTTATTGCAAATTGTTTTTGAAATGGATTTAGTATTTCAACATCTTGAAATTACTTCTTGTGATTGCAAATGAAATGTTATTAGTGAAATTTTTATATTTGAATGATTTTTTGTGTTATGATTTTATAATGGTACATGAATATTTGAAGGGTATAAACGTGATAAACAAAATGATGGGTGGTTATTTGATAGACCAAATATGGGTGGTTACATTATAAACTCCAATGCATTGGGTATGGATGTTGGTCATAAGGCTATTCTCTTTAGTGATATGTATGGAAGTTGACCGTATTGTTATTCCATTTAAGCATGCTTATATCCCAAGTTACCATGTATTCTATATGTAGTTTTCTATGGGCCTTATAGAAATATTTTGGTTACCAAAAGGGTAAGCAATGAGCTTATATTTAAGGAATTGTGTTTTCTAATTATTTAAGGTCAAATGTAATAATTTTTGAATATGTATGCATGGTTTACATATTGTTTTGAAAACTAATAGCTTTCTGTCATTGTGTATCCCTTAATGAGATAATTATGCTCATCCCATTTTTTTAAAAAAAATCACAAGACTTATGTTGGAATACTTTCATGGATGGGATCATGTAAAAGTCATGATGTTTATAACATGGAACTAAACATGTTTCTTTTCTATTAAGGGAATTTATTTTATGAAAAAATGGATATTGTTTATAAGATTCTATTTATAATATGAGTGATGTTGTGTTTATGTTATGACCTAATTAAAAAAATCTATAAACCTAAAAAGTACCTCAATGTGAATTATTAACAAATTTCATGATTATGTAATGTTTAAAAATGGGGCCTTATAGTTGGTATCAAAGGTCAGTTTAGACAACTTTAAGATTTTGAATTTTTAATTGAATATCCATAAATTATTTTCACATTATGGTCAAATTAAAATGGTTTAGAATTTGAAGACTACCATGTTTCATAATCTATGATATGTTTTATTTAGAATTGGTTTTTATAGAGGAAACAAGGCAACTATTTTGGGAAGGCATAGAGAGGAGAATGACCTTCAAAAATAGTATCTTGAGATGGTTAGAATCAGAACTGAACAACTTGTACCAGTGATGGAACAATTGACTCGGGAAATAAATGGTGGTGGTATACATGTATGATATCAACCAGATCAACCCCAGAGGAAAGTTTCTATAGTGGATAATTTTACAAGGAAACACCCCCCATCATTCTGAAGATCATCTGACACTATTAGTGATAAATGGTGGATCAATGAACTGAAAAATATTTTCGATGTCATGGGTTGTGCAAAAAATCAATATTTTAGTCTTGTTGTTTTTCTTTTTGTTGTGGAAGTAGATCAGTGGTTTCCAATGGTTAAAAGTATCTCGGAAAGTAAGGAGATTGATTCCCTTTGTTGGAAAGAATTCATAGGAATGTATATTGTGAAATATTTTCCTAAGGATTTTTTACTTAGTATGGAAAAACAATTCTTGTAATTGAGGGAGGAGGATCACTCAGTTGGTGATTACAAAAAAAATCTCACTCTATATTCATGGTATGATCTAAATTTAATATGTGATCTGGATAGTAAGATAAATAAATTTTACTCAGGACTGAAGATGCCATATCAAAAAGAATTAGCCTCTCATGAATTCAAAATCATTGAGAAACATTTTAGATGTTCCAAGATAGTAGAAATGTAGTTTTATGATGATATTGTTTTTCAAGAGAGAAAGAAAAAGAAGTTTTCTATCTGGAAGGAAAAGGGAAATAACTCATCAAATAATCCTCAATGTAAAAAAATAAAATTTCTATCTGGTGAGAGGTGTGTAAAAAGAATCCTAGAGAATGTTTCTCAATATCTGGAAAGTGCATATGGTGTGGTAAGACTGGTCATATTGCTCGTAACTATATAGAAGATGGGCATGCAGGAAATGAAAACCTAGTGGTAAGATTTCTTAGTTGCAATGAGTTCGGAAATTATTCCAATTTGAGTCCAAAGTTGATTGCTCATGGTGGAAACTAGACAGATCAAAAGAATAAGGGCGACGATAAGGCTTCTTCTACTATTAGGTTGATGTATGACCATAAAATGATGTGGTATAAGGTATTTTGTTTTCATTTTCATATTCTTCCAATGTTTTGTTTCATTCAAGATCTACACATTGTATTTTTTTAATGTTTCATGTAAATTGGGAAATCAAAAGATATGAAACCTGAATTCCTGGTAAAAACACCATGAATATTTTTTGAGACAAAAAGAAATTATAAGAATATTAATATCCTTATTTATGGAAAAAATTTAACTTAAAACCATTTTTTCTTTCCTATAATAGTGTTTTATGTTATTTTTTGAATGGATTGGTTTTCTTTTTACCATGTAATGATTGATTATAGAAATAAAGAGGTTCCTTTTTAGAAACACTTTCTGTTTGTGTACAAGAATGAACCCTTATCTCTGATAACATATCAGGATGATGAGAATGTAGTGAAATATAGAAATGAATTACACCTTGTACATATTGCTGAAAACAAATAAATTATTATGATTATGATGTTCCTTTCATAATTGAGCATCTTGATGATTTTCTTAATGAGTTTCTTGGTATTATACATGATCGGTATATTGAATTTATTGTTGTCATAGTTCCTGATGCTAAGAAAATTTCAAATCCCCTTAATCAAATGGCTCAAATTGGATATTTAGAGTTAATGAAACAATAGCATAAGTTGTTAGATAAAGGTTTCATTCGACCAAGCATATCACCATGGGCTGCCTCAGTCCTGTTTGTTATAAATAATGATGGTTCAATGATAATTTTCATTGATTATACAGCCTTGAATAATATCACTATTATGAACATGTATCATTTTCCTCATATCGATTATTGGTTTCACCACCTCCATGGAGCATAGTATTTTTAAAATATTGAATTGAGGTCGGGGTACCAGTAGTTGAAAGTATAATAAGAAGACATTCTAAAGACCATGTTTTTTACTAGATGTGGAAATTATGAGTATTTTGTTATGCCTTTTGTTTTAACCAATGCAACTACTGTATTCATTGTTCATATGAATAGAATTATCCATGAGTTCTTGGATACTTTTGGGGTTGTTTTTGTTGATGAAATTTTGGAACATACAAAATGTTAAGAGGAACATGAAATTCATATAAGGGTTGTCCTAATAACCATAAAAGAAAAGAAATTGTATGGGAAATTCATCATGTGTGAGTTTTGGTTACAAAAAATTTCATTCACTTTTTACATTGGTTCAAAAAATCACATAAGTAATCATGATGCTAAAAAAAATTTGTTGATGAATGGCCAAGACCCACAAATACAACCGAGATTCATAGTTTTCTTGGTTTGGGTGGCTATTAATGAAGTTTTATTGATAATTTTTCACAGGTTATCTATCCCAAAGACTATGTTAACACAAAAAGGTGTCATTTATACCTGAAAAACAAAATGTGATGATTGTATTCTGGAATTGAATAGAAGTTTGGTGAATGATCTATTATTGGCTTTAACTTCCAGAAATAGTGTGTTTCTTATCAACAATGATGCTTATTTAAAAGTACATAGTTGTTTCCAAATGTATAATTATAATTCTATTGATTTTTCATTACGTCATTTGAAAACATATAATAGAAATTACCTTACACATGATTTTGAATTAGTTTTTGTAGTTTTTGAATTAAAATTTTGGACACATCATTTTTATGGAATAGATTGGGAAATATATACTAATAAAAAATGTTTGATATAAAAATTTACTCAGAAGGAATTAAAAATGAGACAAGGGAGATGGCATGAATTAATCGTCTATTATTATTTTACAATTCATTATCATCCATGAAAAGAAAATAAAGTGGCTGATTATTTTAGTCAAAAAAGTAATGCTAAATTTACCATGTTACATTTATAACAGGATCCTTTAATTAATGACATGATGAACATTAGCATAGAATTTGTTTGTACAAGAAATTCATCGGTATTGTTTCAGGTATTAGTGAAATCATCTCTAGAGGACATAATAAAGCAAGCACTAATAGAATACAATTAGTTGTAGAAAAAAGGTAGAGTTGGTTTAGAAGGGATTGTTACCTGAATTTAACATTGATAAAGATTGTGTTTTGAGGTTTGGGAAGAGATTACCCATACCTTATGATTCATAGTAGAAGAAACTATTATAATGTGAGGATCATAGTTCCCCATTTTTTGTTCATCCGAGACGTAATAAAATGTACAGAGATCTTCATGTGTATTACGGGTGGGATGGAATTAAAAGAGATATTGTAGATATTACTATGAATTTTTTTAATTCTCAACATATTAAATAAGAGTGACAATTACCAAAAGGGATGCTTTAGCGTTTACCTATTCTGAAGTTGAATTGTGAAAATATATCTGTGAACTTTGATGTGGGATTACTAAAGACGTCTCAAGGTAATAATGCAATCTGGGTTACTGTTGATCGATTTACTAAATCTTCTAATTTCCTTCCTATTTGAGATATTTTTCTCAAGATCAACATTCTTGGTTCTATATTAATGTTATAGTCATGTTACATGGATATCCCCTCTCTATTGTATCTAATCATGATCTGAGTCTCACTTCAACATTTTGGAATGGCCTTCAGTAGTCAATGGGTACAAAATTGAAATTTTACTATAGCTTTTCATCCTCAATCGGATGGGAAGTAAGATCAAACAATTTATACATTTGAAGATATGATACGTTATTCTTCAATTGATTAATAGGGAAGTTGGGACCAACATCTTTATTTGGTGGAGTATTCTTATAATAACAGTTTTCATTGTAATATACAGATGGTTCCATTTGAGGTATTATATGGGAAGCAGTGTCGAACTCCAGCTTTTTGGGATGATGTTGGTGAAAGGAAATTGATGGGACCAGAATTGGTATAGGAGAAGGTAGAGAAAGATCTGTTAATTTATAAGCACATGAGGACATCACAGATTAGGAGGACAGGTAATGCGGATAACCGGAGGAAGGATTTTTATTTCGAGGTAGGTGATCTTGTCTTTCTCAATTTTTCTCCCTAGAAAAGTTTGATGTGTTTTGATAATAAGGGAGTGTATAGTCTAATGTTCATTGGACCTTATGAAATTCTACAGAATGTTGGATCACTTACTTACACAGTGGGTTTATCTATGAATTTATCCCTGTTACACATTGTTTTTAATGTTACAATGTTAACAATGTATATGACGGATCCATCCCTCATTTTGAATCCAGAGGTAGACCAGTTGGTAGAGAAAATTTCTAATGAAGAACACCCAGTCCAGATTATTAACTGTATAGGGATAGTGTGGTAGAATAAATTAATTCACCAGGTAATGGTTTTGGGGAAAACCTACGTTGTTGAATAGGAATCATGGAAATCTAAAAATTCTATGAGAGATAAAACCCCCCACTTATTTGATAAGTGAATAGAATTGTGGGGACGCAATTCCCAAAGGGAGGTAAGGATGTAAAAACCCAAGTATTTATAGAATAATACATTTTATTTTTATTAATACTTATGAATAAAAAATTAATTTTAAATTAAAAGGTATGTTGTGTTTGATGACGTACCCAACACACCACAATGGGTTTCTCTAAAATCTCATGTTTCACACAAGGATGAGTCATACAGAGAAAAATAATAATAATAGAATATTATTATTTTAAATAGTAATTAATGCCTAATGGTTGTATCTAATAGAATGAATAGAACTAACTATACTATGATTAAACATGTTTTTTAAATGTTTTTACATTTATACAATAATATTTAGAGGCATAAAATTATAATGAATCTAACTTTAAGCATAAATACTCTAGTATATTTAAAAGGTATTTTTACCAACTTTTAATAGTGAACCCATTTCAGATCAATTCTTTTTAACGTATATATGTTATATTTGAAAAAATAAAAATTTTATTTAGAAGAGGGACCTCAAAATTTACTCTGGATAATTTTTTTTATTTTATTGATAATGTTCACCTTTTAATGAATGGGGAAAAATAAAAAAAATTATGTCAAAACTGTCTTTTCATCTAATTTTTTTATATGGTTTAATTTTTATTTTTAATGATTTTAAAGTTTAATTGAATTATATTTTTACCATTTAATCCAATTTGTTTCATTCGATGTAATTTTACTTTGAAATTGGGCCTAAACACATGTCACTCTATTGGTAGTTTTTCTTTCTTCAAAACATGTTTTTTTATTTTGACAACGAGAATTAAGTTTAAATTAAGTTATAAATGTTCTAGGTATTGAATTTCTAAAAATATAATCCATATTTGGAATTAGGAGGCCCAAATTGTGTAAATAGGTAACTTTTATTTTTTTACATTATGAATAGTAACGTCCGTAAATATTTTATTTACCAAGGTCAAAGGATAAAATAATGTAAATAAGTGTAAAAAATAATATTATAATAATATTAAATTACCAATACGTTTATCCTAACCATATTTGATATGATATTCCCAATAATGGGCATCATTGGGTCAATTTTAGGACCTCATGGAGCAACTTTTATGTGAAAATGACATTTCATTTCATTTAAATTTATGTTAAGGAAAATATAACCTAAACATATATCTTTTAGTAAAAAAAATTTATATGGGGTTATATAACTGATGATGTAGTGATTACTTCATTAAAAAGGATTCCAATAAATAATATTATAAATGTTAAAATAAAATTAATTTTGTTATTTTGATGCCATCCACACATTTTTTGGATGATATATACATGTTAATGTTGTATTAATGATTTTTTTTTCATATCAATCAAGCTGTTATGGATTTTTTGAAAAGTCATGATATGAATTGTGTCAAAATTGACAAAATTAAAATTTAAAATATAATATATTTTATTAAATATTATAAAATTCCAAAAAATATATGATTAATACAAATAGTGGAAATAAGTCAAACAATGTATTATTGACTCCTTAATTGGTATTTTACATGTTTTGGTAACTATTTTGATTCTCAATGTGTTAATGACTTTACAAATCAGTAAGATTAAAAAGTGTTAAATAAAAATGATATTGATTAAAAAATATCCGAAACCTGTCCAATTATTATTGGATGAATTTACATCAAACACTAGTTAGCGTATCATATAATATAACGAGTTATGGAACTTTTGAAATCGAAAATCATTTTATAATAAAATAATTATTTCTAATATTCATAAAGAGCCCCTCCTCCCCCGTATTAAAGGACATCAACTCTAACCCATTACCCACACCTCTCAAGCACCTTGGATCTTCTATCCTTTGCAAAAATAATCTCCCAACATTTCTATCATCCTACTAGAAGTGTTCCTTTATTCACAATTCAATTCAACAGATCCCTTATGATCAAATCAAATTATGTTTCCCGATTTGTGGTAATGTCTTCTCTCATATTCCTTTACTTTTTCTTCCATCTCCACTCACTATTCTCTTCTTATTAATTATTTACATTAAACACATTTATCCTCAATATAATAGGTTTTTATTTTGAGAAGTATTCAAACTACACTTACACACACCTCCATCTAAGGGGTATAGAACATACTGTTTCTATGGATAGCAAACTACTTCCACACGAAAAGATGATTGCTCAATATTCTCTTACTGGATTTTATAGTTTCCAATATGATTGAACTATAATTATATATGATACTTATGATATTTATTTTTTCTATATTCTTCTGTAATTATCATTAATAACAAAACTTTATGATTTTCACATTGAATAAATATTATAATTTTATTTGAGGAAGTGCGGACTACTGCCCCATCAAAGTGATATGACTTGTCCATGCCATACATGGAATGTATAAAGGATGGTTCCAATGAACTTATTTAACATATATAAAATATGATATTATAATATAATTATAATATAACTACATATCATTAGGATTTCATTCCTTTAAATATGGAATATAAATTTCTGTAGCTTTCATGCTTACGTGCGGCTTATCGTCTCCATGAACGATGTGTTTCATTTCTTATATACAAATAATATGGACTATTATACATACATATATAATGGAAATATATTATATATATTATATCAAAAACATTAATATCATTTTGATGATGGAATTTTTACCACATAGACAATTTATAATTATAAAAAGTTCATTTTAGACTCATGTTCTGAACATCGACAAAATGTCTGATATTTAATCAAATAATTAACTAATTGTTATAAAAGGGTAATAAGTGATATAAAATGAATAATAATATTTAAAAATCTTCTAATGAAATTATAAAGTAACTTATGTTTATTATTCAATTAATTAATCAATAAATTAGTGAAGTCGGATAGGAGGTAAGGGATTTCATCTCAATATCCTTTCATTTAGGCATATTTTCATAATATCCACCCACTTATTTTAAATGATTTATAATAATCACCTTTAAATATTACATTCATTCAAAGAGAATATTTTATCTACAAAACATTTTACTAAATGAAAAGGAATGGGTTTTAACATTTTTGGTGACAATGACCTCTCCACTACCATAATCATTATTTGGATTTCTCATTAAGCCTTAATGTTTTTAAAATGAGAAAAGAATCTCGTTATTCAGTTTTTGGGTGTTTTGGTATTGAAAATGGTTTTTGAAATATATTGAGTATTTCAGTATCATGAAATTATTTCATGTGACTAAAAATGAAATTTATAAGTGAAATGTTGATATTTTAAAAATAATATGTGTTATGATTATATAATGGTACTTGGACATTTTATGGGTGGTTCTGTGATAGACCAAGGATGGGTGTTTACGTTATAACCTCCAATGCATTGGGTATTGAAGTCTACCGTATGACTATTCCAATTAGTGATAGGTGTTGAAGTCGACCATATATTTATTCCATTTTGGTATGTTTATGTCCAATGTAACTTTTATATGATTTACGTTGTTTTTTATGGTCTTCATGGAAATATTTTGGTTACAAAAAAGGGTAAGTAATGAGCTAATATTTAGCGAAGTGTTTTTTCTACCCCTTTAAGGTAAAATGTATTACATTATGATTATGTGTGCATGGTTTACATGTTGTTTTCAAAAATAACATATTTTCTTATTTGTGTATCCCTTACTGAGATTTTTATGCTCATCCCATGTTTTTGAAATGTTTTTCATAAGACTGCAGTTAAAATAGGGTCATGGATGGGGTCACAGAAATGCCATGCTATTTGGAACATGGAACTGAAAATATTTCATTTCTTTTAAGAGTTTTTATTTTATTAAAAAATGGATACTGAGTAGAAGTTTCTACATGTAACATGAACAATGTTTTTTTATAAGTTGTGACCAAATTTTCTAAATCACTAAACCGGAAAATATCATCAATGTGAGTTATTAACATAATTAAATATTTTGTAAAGTCTATGGTTGGGGCCTGATATTTTTAGTGTTTTATAACTCATGGGGTATAAATCATTACCCAATAAATTGATGGAAGATTTATTTCCCACCCATCTCATAGTGAAATCATTCTTATGTGGGCCACAAAAACAAAAATCAATCATCCAAGAATAAACCAATTAATAAAATGGGTTTCATAATCATCATTCCATTAAAAAAAGAGTCAATGTAAAAAAATGTATTTCATAAATATAATTACATCATAAAAAATCAAATCATTGAATTAATACGATTAGAAATATAATCTATTTATAATATATCATATTATATGAAATGTAATTTTTATATAACACATTAATTAATTCATTAGGAATATATCCTTTGTTCTTCAAATATATTTTCTTTTTATAAAAATGACATTACATTTTAGAAAAAAAATAATTTCTTTTAAAAAAACCATGAAAACATGTATGGAAAGATTCTTGGAAATAAGGCATCATAAAAAATTAAAAATACATTCATTCCATATAAGATAAAAAATAATTATTCTCGTACTTTTGACATCAAAATCAAATAGAACATCATACCAAAAATGCAAAAGATTCCATTCATACCATTTAATAAATATTAACTAATGTTAAAAATTGTATTTAAATAATTGAAGATGAATATAAATAATATTACATATGTACTAAAAATGGACGTGGATGATAAATATACCCTTGTAAATACTTACGTATAAATAATCTCATATAATAATGAGATTGTGAAATTATCCATTACCTTGTGTCTGATATCCTTTGTATGTATCTGAACCTCTTATAAAATGATTTAAATGATATCATTCACTTATTTTAGACTCAATGTCATTTTTATGATAACACATATAATTATTTTATCATCAACTTGTTAGTATCATTTCATTATCACTCTTTTATCATATATTAATTATTTTATGTTCTTATGCATGTTTATTTGGATAATTTATTGTTTCAAATTGTAGGTTACATTAATATAATTTACCTAATTCTGTTAGTATAATATATATCATATTTATGAATTCCATACATGTATATAATCATGGTTTTATGGATATCATGTAGAATATATGACATCACATCATGAAGATGGTAGGTCGTACGTACGGATGAGCAATGATATCATTCTGAAAATTATTGAATGTTGTTGAATTGGATGGTGTATAATATTTCATAATTACTATAATGGTATAATAATCATATATATTTATTATTTAAATCATTATATCAATCCCAGTAAGGTGATGGCGAGAAGTATATTAAATCATGGCTTGGAGATGGTAAGCCATACATACAAACATGTATTTATTTATTTTTTAATAGGATAGATATAAAGTTGAATATGATTATATAAATATTATAATAACATATCTGTATTTGACTGATATTTATTTTATTAAATTATAATGAAGAAACTACATAAGAATAATTATAAGAAAAAATATGTTTAAAAGAACCGGTAGAAGAGATTTCGTATTCCTCGACGTGATTCCTCTTAATATCTTATTATAGAACTATATTTGTTCATTGAAGATGACTAAAAAATCTATAATGTAAATAAATAAGTTGAGAAGAAACAATTTTTGGGATGGCCGAGCATGAAGGCTCAAATTGTTGTGACGTATTGAGGGAGGAGGTTTCCTTTTATAATTGAGGTGAGTGGAATTTTTGGAAATCATAAAAATATTAAATTAATATAAAATAATTTCTTAATCCAAAATCTTACAAATTGAACTATGTGGAAGATAAAATATCGATAATTCTAATTACTCTAAACAAGTAATTGTTTGACATGCATTTATTTTATTTTAAACCATATCAATTTTTATTTACCCATAATTATTCAGTTTTAATTTTAATTGTTGTAACAACGTTTTAATAATTAAGTGGAAGTATATTTTACTTATGTGGGGTCAATTTCACATAAATAGATATTAAATTAACATTTTTAATTATCATTATCACCTTTTTATTTTAAAATAATTTTTAGATTTTTAAATAATTTAATAAAATTTTATATTTATAAAATAACAATTGTGTCATTATTTACACTATTCATTTCATTGAATTCAACTAATATTCATACATATAGATTAATTGGATCCAAATAATTGAATTTTCTTATAACATGAAATAGTTACCAGGATAATTTGTTTATATAATAAATTATTTCATAGTATTTATTTTAATATTTATAATGTCATTTATCTGATAATTGTCTTCATAAAATAATTACTGTATAACTATTGTGTCAATATATATGTTAATTATTTAGTCTCTAAAATTTATAAATTAATTCACATGATGTATATAATTACATTATATTTTTGGAGACTACATACGTTCAAAGTTTTATAATGTCTATCACTACATTAATACTTTTATACTTATAAGAGATAAGAGGGTGACATATTGTCACTTACTTTTGTGTAACTAATAATTACATCACCTTTATGGAAAAAATATATAAAACAATAAAATTTTAACATTTAGGTGTTAAGGGTCATATTTTGTTCATCCATTATGATTTTTGATGGTGTTAGAATAATATTATTATCCTTATTATATTATTTTTACCCTAATTTAGCTGATTTACCTTTAGCTTCGGTAAATAAAAATTACCAAGCTTACTATTTATAATGTCAAAAAAGTATGGGTGACTTTTTTACATAATTTTTAACTACTAATTAGAAATATTGAATCCATTTTACAAATTAAAAACATATTAAGTTCCGTAATTAGTTTAAAATTAATTCCCATTGTCAAAGTGAGAAAATGGGTTTTAAAAAAAATTAAAAACCATAAAAATATTAACATGGGTTTAAATAAAATATCAATGTAAAATTACTTCTAATGAAAAAAATTTGATTAAATTAAAAAAATATAATAAATATATACTTTAATACCAATTCAAATGAAAATCTATCTATACAAATAAATTATAAGAATTGATATTTTTTAATAAAAATGCAAAATTTGTCACTATTCAATATTATATGAATTTTCTCAGAAAAATACCAAAATTTTATCCAAAGAAAAATTTGATGTCCTTATTCCAAAGAATAAATTTATTTTATCAAGAAGAACTTATAAAAGTTAAAAAACTAGATTTAAAATGGTATTTTTGTCAAAAGTCTGTAAAATGATATTTTATTGAAAAAATATCCTTTATATGAAAAATTATATTTGTACTTATATCATTCATAAAAAACATATATAATTAATACTGATAATTACATAGATTATATTACATATATATTTCATTAATAAAATATATATTGTGTAATTTTATTAATTTATAAACACCCTTATTTTCATTTAAATAGTTTTTTCTAAAAAAAACAATTCCTTTTAATTTAAAACAGTTTTATTTTTATTTATAAATAATTGTTAAAAAGAAAATTTTATAAAATACATGAGTAAATAATATTTTCATAAATATTTTAATAATAGTAATCCCCACTATTTGGTAATCTATTTTATATGTTCACATAATTTTATTAACTCATTCACTAATACTCAGTCTTGTATAAAATGAATTATGTCCGAAGAAAATTAACATTTGCGTAACACAATCCACGAATAGTGTTTCATATAATGAAAACTATTTCAATGTTTCATATTATTCAAACATATCTTTTTGTAGTGTACAACACAAGACATCAACGAAATTTAATAAAAATCCACCTTATAAAAATCATGGGGTCTTATAAAAGGGAAAGCCTAACCTCACTCCATGATTCCCACCCCGAGAATGACTCATGTGATATTTGAAGTTATTGTAGGGTTTTTTCACACATTAAAAAAGCTATGAAAACCAATAGTCTAGAATATACGACCATAAACTAGGATCCATATAGTTTAAACACTATGACCTTAAACTAGGATCCATGTGGTCCAAACTCTATGATCATAATATAAAAACACTCTGTGATTTTATCGAAAATTTCTAGTCTAGTTGGGACATCATTGGTCCCCATCAACATTGGTTTTCCAAAATTTATGCCATGTAAATTTATTTTGAAAACAATCCCTTAGAATCGTTATCAAATGAAGTTAAAATGCATGGGATGGTCATGTCATAAGACCTTAAACAACATGATTATCATCATCTCCACTTGATGTTAAATTGAATGGAATTGAAGAACTACCATTGGATTCATTCCCATATTAATGGGATACATAAAAATTCATAGAAATTTTATATTTGGGATCAACAAAAAAATATAATTTCCAATCATTATAACCATAAACTAAGAGCTTCGTTGTGATTTCTCCCCCGGCCGTATCACATGTGCTTATTTTAAGTATATTCCTTGGTACATGTATGGTGTGAAAGCCTCTTTTGGATTTTCAAATTAATTTACCCAGTTCCATGAAAAAATTCAAAGAATATCAATTTTAGTCAAGGAACGATTACTTTAAACTATTTTCTATGGTCTATGAAGTGTGACCATAAACTCTGTGCGACATCACAATCACATGACTTTAAACTGTGAGACGTGTCCTAATCAGATGACGTTAAACTATGTCATGAATCATTATTAATTTTCATGATAGAAAACTACATCATAGGTACTCATCATAGAGGTACTACCTAGGATATGTATTTTATATTTTTTCTACCCAATGCACTAACACCACTGTGATTTACCCATGGTGGCATAATTTCAAGAGTTTTTTAATCCATTCAAACAATCCACCACTCCATCCCTTGAATTTCATGATCCATTTATTAGGATCCACATTATATTTCATGTTTAATGGAACCCCAGAATGGACTTGTCCCATGCATCATATACACACTTACCCTCCTTGGCCAACATTCAAGAAGTCATCAGGCAACACTTCAAGAAAAAAATTATGTTTCAAATATGGTCAGTAGTGAACTCTTGTTTGTCTGTTGACATTATAGATTAAGTTATATAGATTTAATGTTTCTAATATGGTCAAAAACCTTTGTAAAGTGTGATTTTCTCCTCCCATTATGTTTGGAATTCTGGGTGTCATAATTCAACATTTTTAATCTCGTTTGTTTGGATTGATTTCAATTCCCATAATGTTATGCCACTCATGAACTACATCACATTGGGAAATGAATGATAGATATTCCGGAAGCCCTATTCTCTAGACATAGCCTCTCTCAACCCGAATGCTTTGGGTGACCAGTGAGTGATATAAGTCTTATATTATTCTATTATTATCTCACACTCTCATAGTAAATGATCGATTATGTGTTCATCCCTTATTTCTCACATTGGGTATGGGTGATGTGAGCATAGGTACTAGCCATTAGTTACATCATAGATATGTTCACAGTGAGATAATTATAATAAGAATGAGTGTGTCCATGAATACAGAAAAAAAATAAGTAATTATGAGTCATATTTTTTAAAAAACACCACCTAATGGATCATCCCCTTTGATGGAATGCTTCAACACCACCACTTTCTGTAATGTGGATTCTAGAGTCCCCTACCACTTCATGAGTTACCTATAATAATAATTAAACTCTGTAAATAGCTCATAATCCATTATTTTCATATGTTCTTCCTCATCTCATAGGTCATCCAATTGAATGTTTTCCTGTTTTTATTCACATAAGCCTCCACTCGCTAAACCGGAAATTTTTAAACGAGGTATGATTTGTTGGTAAAAATTGAAAAAGTCTCATTGACCAGTACATATAGGTACTAGATATTATATTTTCCTTCCCGGAGCTTTTGGACACTATTAACTTCTTTAGTAACTTGTTGGAATTAATGTGTTGACTGCCTTCATGCATCTTCTTAGTAAGGTTATGGCAGATCTCTACATAAATATTGCGAGTATCCACCACTCTAACATAGAGAAAACACGACCATGTGAAAAGTGACTCCATTAGTATTATTAATTGTGCCTCCAGGGAATCATGGAAATTATTGATTCACATTCATGACCTACGCCAAGTCTTTTGGCTCTCCTCAACTACATCTAAATAAGAATTGTCTAACTCTTTAGGGTCTTCAGGTTCATACATCAGAAAGATGGTCATATGGTAATTAGTATGATTTTACTACAGCATCCAGTCTATGGGATTGTGCTCTATAACAAAGGGGTGACCATCATCACCCATTTATTCATCATCAACCACCTCTAAGCATGTTTTATTAACCCTGTTGATGGAAAAATATGTTGTTGTAACATCATTCCCACCAATCATCAAAGGATGATATTCATTAATGATTGGAACCTCATGGGTAGTTTTAGTAATCAATTGTGCTCCTACCAATATCCTAGACTCTTCAGTATGCCAGGATTGAGGTCATATGTTCACTGCGTGGAATAAGGAACTTCAGTCAGATAGATCCTTAAATAACAAATATGGTTATGTGAATGTAGAGTCTTACAAGAGTTGTGTTCTACTAGATCAGGAGTCTGAGTAATTGTATGAACATTCAAAAAGAGAAAAACCTCTTCAATTATAAACTCAATGATTAGAAATGGATCCATATTGAAAAATGTAATATCTATGGATTTTGATGGGGTCTCATTACACCTCTCTCCCCCACCATGACAAGCCCACATTTATAAGTCTCAACCTTCATCGAAACAGTGTCTTTCATAACCCCAAATGTATATATATAGCCATGTATCTCCATATCCATTGGCCTATTATCACCCCATACAATGGGGGATAATTGGTCATCATCAATATGATCCTACACAAGACAATTTTTGGTTAGTATATCCATGTTATGAAAATAGTATGGATAAGAAATATGGACATTTTGGATTAATTTGAGATTCTTGACAAGTCCCTCATCGATGCCAGAAATATTTCCTCCCTTCTAATCAATCCTAGGATAAACCACTATCACCCAGTCTTCTATAATACTAGGATCATCATCCCCAGTCTCCTCATCCTATTCATATACATTAATTTTCCTCATTATCTTCTCATTCTTCTTCTTTTTCTTCTTCTTCATCATCATTGTCGTCATTCCTAGGTGGCCTCTCTTATGGATCATGCTCCTAGATGAGAATAATTTTCTTAAAAAGAGGTGATTCTCCGTATTAACCCCATTGGAATGAATAGGAATCATCCGCGGTCAGGTATGAATGCCAATGTTGAAATTTCAACATGTTTTCCACTAGAATATGCATTAATTCTGGTAGATCAAGACCAGTACACATCAATTTTCACAATAGGTCCTTGGTTGATAGTGATTGTAGCAATTTCCTGCAAGAAGGAAACGTGTTCAAGATAAATTCTTTGATAGTTGGCAGCAATATATACCTTATTTTTTATTAAGGGCTTCTCTAGTTGGACCTCGTGGATTCCTTTAGGACCAAACCTCCTCATATAGAGGAGGTCCGGATACACCCTATGATGCTCCATGCACAAAGGTTCCATCTCATGCCATCCCCCATTCATGGTTTCCATCCATGATTTAAAATTGAATGAAATCTCACCTACTCTCCCTCTTACCAGGTTCCACTACATTGATCGCCCGAATGAGTCTTATCAGGATCACATTTAGTTATTCAACCACCCAGTGCATTTATTATTTCGCTGATAGATTGTCATTGGAATTTATAGTTTCGATGTGATAGTTTATATAATTCCAGTAGTAAATATACAATAATGTTGATAGAGGACATAATAGTTTTTCACCTCATGAATATCAGTATACACATTCTATAATAATTATTGCAGTAAACTGAACTATATCAAAAAACTGGTCAACATGTATGGTTTGAAATGATTTTTTAGTTAAGATTATTTACTAAAATGTCACCCCAGATAGTCTACAAATATTTCCATTTCTCTAATAAACCATCAATTTCATCCACCATGTGGCCGAATGAAATTTTGGAAGTGGACAAAGTTGAAATTTTGAAGATTACTTATCTGGTGATTGACCCCTTCTTCCTTGAGATGTAGTAGATAGTTCCAAGAAATATTTTCATTATCCAATATGAGTACCCATGTGTCTCAATAATAGACTCAACTATAGCATAACCCGAATAGAAATCCCAATCCCTATGGGTTGGAAACTAAAACCTGGAATCATTCAAACAGCTTGTGGGATTGGTTTTTCCACTATCATTATGAATGTAAAAGAAACAACATAGTATGAATATCAAAAGAAACTCTTCTTGCAGTATTTTACCTGTAGTCCAATAGAAATTATATACTAAAGAGTTACAACCCATGTACCCAAAAAAACATCCCATGTCACTAAGAACACAACTCACCAAGCCAACGTTAAACAGTTGGATCCACCTCCAAGAGATCATTTCCCCATTCTCAATCCTTGAAGGAGATAATATAAAAACAATGGGTAGTACAATTAGGGTGTGTGCTCAAAAGACCACCAGGTTCTCACCAAGGATTCCCTAATAAATTCTAAAAATAGATTATCTAAAATAATAAATTCATTTTTAAAATTAATAGGTTTTTAATTTAAATAATACTTATAAAATTCATGCCATTCTATTAATCTGATTCAAAATACCTTAATAAAAGGATTTACAAGTGATTGAAAATTTATAAAATAATGGATTAAATAAAAATTTTATACAAAACAATTTTTATAAATTCAAATGGATTTTAATTTAGTTTAACAATATTCTTATACATTTATATCTCAAATATTAAAAATAATGCTACATGGAAATCTATAAAATATGTAAAGTAGTTCCAGGATATATGATTATGAACTCTCTAAGTGATTATAGTAATATGTGTACACACACGTCTTTTTGACACTAGTCAACGAGGACTCATCACCATCACCTAAGCGATGTGACCTCCTACATTTCTGTTTTAGAATTCTGTATAATCATAGAGTTATTGAAAATAAATCACAATCTACATAAGGCTTGCATGTTCTATTATACATCAATGGTGGAAATTGTTTTTTAGAAATGATTAAAATATAATTTAATTACTTTCCTCATTTCGAATGTCCAATTTATATTTAAAATGAAAACATGTCTTAATTAAAATCATTATAATTTATCAAGATAAAACCAATGGGTTTATATGAAATTTTTTTAAGACAATTTAAAAATTCAACTAATTCCATCAAATCCAATTTAAAAATTAAATTCAACAATTCAATTGATATACTTTCCATCAATTTTAATAAACTCCCCAATTTAACTGAAATAGGGTTTTTCCCAAATTTCAATCAAATCCATTTCAAAACACAGAAATCATTAGAATTTGGTGTCAATAACATCAAATTTAAATACATTTTATAATTATGAATTTGAATCGACAACAAAAATAAAACAATATATTTTAGAGAAATTAATTCAGAAAAGTGGGATGGAATCACCAACCAGTTTCACAAAACTCAACACTGACAATGAAACCCACCATCAATAACGAAGGTGCATAGGATCTCAATACTCATCCTAGAAACAACATCCAAAAATATGGAGTATAGATCCATAAAATAACATGATTATATTCTATAACTCTAGGTGGTGAATGTCAAAATAGTTAAGAGAAGGGAGAAATCATACCCGAAAATTCACTCCTCTAGTGTAACGATGATGGAATGGCGAACAAAATGACTCTGAGGGGTTATAGTTCTACAATATCACCTAGGAGATGGTTTTGGTTGGGTGAAATGAAGATGGAGGGGAGGGAATGTGGGAAGTTCATTAATTCTCCCTACATATAACTAACATATAGGGAAATACGTGATGTGTACTCCCATTACACATCATGAAATAATAAAAATCATTAACAAATGAAAAATTAATCACATTGAATTAAAAATTGATCTTCAATTAACTCATGACATTTAGAAACTCATCACATAATGTAACATTGATTGTGTGAAACCTTATCATGTTATGCATCATAAATATATTTGACATTATGTACCCGAGTTACATGGTATGAAACCCACTTAAATCTTGTTAAAACAACTAGCTAATGCTGAGATTAAAAAAAATTGTATCATCAGCATTATATCTATCCTCCCAATTCATTATCAACCCTACCCAATCAACATAATGAAATAACTATGATAATGTTAATGATGTACCGATAATATTTGTATGGGTATGTTACAAACTCCCCACCATGAAAACATTATGTCTCTAGAAGTCCTATGATGATGATTCCAATCCAAAAAGATGAGGACACTAATCTTTGATTGGTTCCCAACATTCTGATGACTCTTAAATAAGAGAACAAGAAATCCATAAGATATGAACCAATGGTATCATCCTCCCATTTAGTATGTTTATCTCAGAATCCACTATCCTGACTTGCTACTCATTCCCAAATAAATATGGTTCAATCTCAAGATCACGACACTCAGAATATGAGATGGATTTGAGAGATTGTTTCTCATCTGCAATACATGGAATACATCTTGTATCGACATCAGATATGGGGGATGTGTTAAATGGTCTTCATTTTTCTCCAATACCCAATAACCTCAAATGATCCCAAAAAATGAGAAAAAAGCTTCCCTTTCCTCCAAAGAGTTCGATGTCCCATCCAGGGTAAAGATTTCAGGATCACCTCGACCCAAATTGTAAATTCCCTTGGTCTACGGTGATGATTAGAATATGAATTATATCAAATCTAGTCCATTAAATTTACCTAAATAATTAACTGAATCATTACTATCTTTTTTTCACTAAACTTGGTCCAACCAAGGAACATTCACTAATCTCTAACCAAAAAAACATATATTTACATGGAAATCCATTAAAGGCAACAAAAATGACATTTATATTGATGATTGGTAACTATTTCTATAAGAAAACTCATCCAGCGCCAAATGATCATCCAAAGCCCCACTAATGTCGAGAAAAAAAGACAGTAGCATATCCACAAGAATTTGTATATCTTAATCTGTCTGGTCATCTGACAGTTGATGGTAGGGTATTCTCAAATGGACTTAATATCCAAGTGCCCCCAGAAGGAATCTCTAAAAGAGATTTTTGAACCGAGGATCTCTATCAGAAACTATTGTAGATAAAACTCTTTCCAAGTAGACAATCACTTTTACTAAGAGTTTTCTTAACTCCTCTATATTTTATAAATAATGAATGGTCAATAAGTGATCCAATTTTAGCATCCCATCTAACAAAAACCATATCGAATTCATCTTTATTGGGTATATAGAAATCCAACCAAAAATTCCACAGAGATGTCATCCCACATCCAGGAAGGGTCTAGTAGTGGATGAAGTAAACCCAAAGGTTTATGATTCCCATCCATATACAATTGGAATGTATATCATTGGAAAAAACATTGAAATTCAACATATCATACACGGATACTTGAACTTCCATCAACATTCATAGAATATCTTAGTTGTTCTTAGGTACACAACCCACTTGGAATTATGACATTCCTCCATCATATCCTTTAATTCCACTGAAGACACAATGATGTGATTATAATAACATTAAACAACCTATTTGGAGAACAAACACTAGGAATATATCTCCACACCATAAATAGAGTCTCTACTTATATTGAATTCATCATCAAGATGTTGATCTGTTAAAATAATCTCATGAAGAGTAGATGTTACTTGAATACTTTCTAATGTATCATCCACCCTTGATTCATGGATACCAATATGTACCTATGCAATGAGATCCATCAAATTCAACTTTTTGAAGATTATTTAATTTTTTTTAATTAAAGATTACTACTCAACACATCTAATATAACATTATTTTCATTGGGGTGTAAGAAATGTAAATGTTGAAAGATTAATGATTCTCGACCCAAAGCCTATAGAGGTAAATAAAATATTTTATAGAGAAGATATAACAAAATATCTTGTATTTTGAAAACATAGTAATCCTTTATTCAAAAATTTAATATTGCAAAATCTTAGGTGCATGCATGATAGCTGCACATTTAAAGTTATGGGTGGGATAAATCTTCACATGCGGCCAATGATGACGAGATCCATATGCAACGACATGATTACCATAAATTAGAATAAAACCCCAGCCTAAACCTAATGCATCACATAAGACCACATCACCCTAATAGGCCTCTATAAGAATCAGTATATGCGTAGTAGTTAAAATATGTTTTATCTCAACAACTGCATTGTATCATATATATCAATTCAATAAAGTCTCACTCCCATCTGAGTTAGAGAAGTCATTGGAGAATCAAAAGTTGATAATTCCTTCAAAAGATGATGATAATATCAAGCTAATACCAAGAATCATCTAATATCAAAGTCATTTTTTGTTTTCACCCACGTTGTAATAGACTTCCCCTTCTCAGGATCAAATTATATTCCTTGTTATGAAACTATGTGTCCCAATAATTTTACTTCCCAAATCCAGAAATCACCCATCAAAATCTTAGTGTCATGTTTGTAACATATAAGTAGACTCATATCTATTATCATATGATGTACATGATCCTCCTCATACATATAGTAAATAAGGATGTTTTCCACATATAATACCAGGATGGTATCCAGATACTCATGGGAAATCGTGTTCATCAATATCATGAAAACTGAAGGAGAATTTATTAGATGAAATGGAATAACAAGGTAATCAAAATGGTCACAACTACATTTAATGGTGCATATATGAATGCGATATTATTTTATCTTAAACTATTGGAAAACAGATCAAATGATGATATTTGAAAACCACTTCACAAAATTCATCTAATCAAATATATCAGCAATCCAAGGAAATAGATACTTATTATTCACTGTCACTCAATTGAGATTTAGGTAATCCACACATACATGAGGAAAACCTAATTATTATTATAGAATATAACTTGCACCTCCCTAGGCGACACACATAGGAATATAAATAATTTCTCAAGAAGATTTTCTAACTGGGGATTTAGCTCATTCATTTCTCCTTGTTTCATGTGGTAATATTGAATTGAAACTGGTTGAGTACTAAGAATTAATTAAATACAAAAATCAACATTTTTCACCAGTGGAAAAACTATATAAATCCAAAGTAAACATGTTCTAGAACATTATGTAAATTGGAGGGAGATCACCTCTCAATGTTTTTTCTTTAGATAAAAAAAACTAATATTACCTTCCTCAAATCTAGATAAGAAGGTTCAGACCTACTCAACCATAGTTCCCATTCTCCATAAAATAAAAGTGACACAACACTAGGTATAGTAAGGTAGACCCATCACTGATAACAATAAATTCATGATTTATTTGAAATGAGATAATCTATTCAAAATATGACATAAACAGATATCATGTTGATGGCAAGAAAACATCTATCTAACGTATCACCTGATAGAGAGAATACCCATGATAGACTATAGAGACCCAAAACTCTATTCATCCAAGGGGTCTAGTAATTTTAATTTCATATGATATAATCTCTATAGGAAGATTTAGAAGATTAAAAATACTGGTTGAAATAAATGAATGATATGCACCAATATCAAATATTGTAATCACTAATAATGAAACTATTGTTATGGTACCTATTTCATTCTATAGACCTATATCCAATTCCTCTTGAGACTCTCCCAGTGTGTGAATTTTCGTTCTTTAGAACTCCTATGGATGGAACCCATTTATACATAAATCATCTTATTTCCCTGCTGTTTTAGGAGTATTAGATGATCTCATAACACTACATTGATTTGAAAAGATATATAATAATTTATGTAATTTCCTTAAACATATACATGATCCATATTTTTTTGGTGTCTTAGTTCAATACCTCATTATAACACCCTGAGATTTTATGAAAAATGTTATTTTTAATTTCATTGATGTCTTGTGTTGTACGATACACCAAAATTAGCTTCTGCTATATGAAACACCATATTAACTTGCAATATACGCAATACTCTTCTTGGATCATGTTACACACAATTTCAAGTTTGTTTTGTGGAAATTATTCTACACAACATTAAGTATAGATTTGTTTAATGTATAAATGAAATAAGGTTTGATTATGTTATATGCAACACCAAACGGGTTTTTCATTACACGCAGCCCTGACTTGGATTGCATTACACGCAATCAAGACCTTCTTCGATAGCGTGTGTAGTACGTAATACCTAGTTCCACTAAACGAGATATTATTATAATATTATTTTGAACTAGCCATTATGAATAGTAATACCCACTTTTTGATATTTTATTTTTCAAAATGGACTTCATTTTTGGATTTGAAATATCAAAATTATCCAGGGATAAAATTTTGGTATTTTTCTGAAAACGTTATATTTTTGATGAATAGGGAAAACACTGGGTTACTATTTAATAAACGACTTTTTATATAAATAATTATTTATTCTATTTAAAAATATTTTAGGTCAAAATTGATACATAATACCTATATAAGTTCAATGTAATTAATAAGAGTCATTTTATAATAATTTTGGACATATAAAAATTTCATTGAACATTTCACCTTCTTTTTCCCACCTCCTAGGAGAGTTTGAAAATTTTATTAAAAGTTATTTTTACCACTTCTTTGAGTGGAATTTTGATAATCTGAGAGACACGATTAATATCAAGGTGTAAAATGTGGTTCAATAAGAAAAAAATAATTTTTGGTCAATAGTAACTTTTTACTTTTTTACCACAGTTAAAAGTAAATAGGGTAATTAAGGGTAAAAATTATATTAGTATTACCCTAACACATGTTCGAATTCTATTGGATAAGTTTAATTCAACCCAAAACAACCATAGGAATAAAATATGACCATTTGGATCCACTTGGATTAGATTAAGACATTTATTATTATTATATTTAAAGAAGAGTTAAAATAGTTAAAATCAAAGTTTAATTAAATTTTTTAGAACTAATAATGTTGTTATGATTTTTACAAAAATCATGTACCAAATAGTGTCAAAATTGACATAAAATAGTTTTTAAAACAAATATTATATTTTTAATTGTTATTTTATTCCTAAAATCTAAGGTTCAGTCAAATGACTTAGATAAGGATATATATTAATAATTAACCACTTGGGGTTTGTTTGGATTTTTATAGTAAGTTTATTAACCATATAGTGTAAGAAAACAAAAAGACATGGTAAAAGTTAAATTATTTAACTTAGAGTTACATCTAAATGATAAGGATAAAATAGTAACCTAATCTTGTCTAAAACCTTTCGGTTGAGAGGATTTCGACCCATCCCCACTTTATCTTCGAAATAAGTCACTTTGGAGACGTTATAAACCGAATATGACTTTATTATAAAATAATATTTTAAGTTTTTTCAAAGGTGCCCCTGTCATCCCTTATAAAAAGTGCACCCCTTCCCAATTCTCTTCACACACTTTTGAGCCTTGAAGCTCAGCCAACCCCTGCCTGTTTCTCTTATCCACTTCCCTAGCAACATTCTGGAGGTTCTGGTCTTCTCAAAAGGACATATCTACTTCCTTAAGAGGAATCTTAAAGGAGGTGTGTTGAAGAAGAGGTAATCTCTTCTTCCGATTCTCTCAAGTTTCTTTCTTCTTCTATTTATTCTACTTTAGTTGTATCAATATAAAGTAATAACATCAGTATTACTTATATACTGATATGTTATTATAAATATGAAACAACCCTATTTCACCTTCTATCCATCCTATGGAAAACGAAATCACCGCGCGTGCGTACGTACGGAATACCGTCTCCACGCCGTGGTGTAATCTGTTTTTGACCACCACCTTACATGGATGGGTATAATGGTGTAAATAAAGAACTATATATGATTATTTTAATATGATATTGATTCTGAAATATTATACATACACTTCAATACAATTTCATGATCAATGGAATGATATCATCGCTCGTGCATACGTACGGACTACCATCTCCAGGATGCGATGAGATTCATTATCCATGTTAATCATTCATGAATGATTATAAAGTATATATAATGAATAATAATGAAATATATGACATAAAAAGGATACTGGATTTATATATATATATATATGTATTCCATCTACTTAATTCCATTCAATTCAATTAGGAAACTAAAACAGCGTCCTGCGTACGTATGACCTACCGTCTCCATGAATAGTGTATTTCATTCCATTTATCGATCTATAATATATATATATATATATATATATTCTGAATATATTTTATATATAAATAATTTTTTATATTCTGGAATTATGTAATCATGATTTAAGTAATCATATTAATAATTACAAGTCAAAACAGGGATGATAAATGAAACGATTTTACCCAAAATGATGCTTTAACATGGAATTTACAAAAAAAAAATGGGTAATATAAAGTCATAATTGAACCATATATGATATAATAACAATGAATATGATTCTGTAATAAGTCAATGAAATTATTTATATCATTATTCAAGAGTTTTAGATACGTACGAAGCATATCAGACCTAAGGTAAGGGATACTTATTCCAATCTCGTTCTTATCTGAGATTGTTTATTCATAAGTATTTACTGGGGTTATATTTTTCATCCATGTCCATAAAAATATTTTCATAAAGTGTTTAATATTCTTCATTGTATTTTTAAAGTTATTATTACCCCTCTTGACATTTACTTTGTGTTATGGAAGAATCTTGCTTTTGTTTACCATACGTGGTACTTTTTGAATTTTCTATTAACAGTACAAGGAGAGTGTTTTTTTAAATTATATGGTGTGAACTGATTCTTACGGTTTCATAATTCCTTTTCTAAATGAATATTACTCTACATAATTTCATTACTATTTTCAACAAAATCCTTTTCTTTTAAAATTTCATTGAATTTGGTGAAAAGAAAATGATTTTGAAGAAGAATGGATATTTTCCTCAAAAATTAATTTAAAGTGTTTTATCAAACCTATTTTCTATATAAGATGACATTATTTCATATGTGTATGTTTCAAGTATAATTTATCTATGATTTACATGGTTTCACTTTTCTTTTGATGAAATGATATCCATTTGTTTTATATGGATTACGTTTTTATGGGATGATTTTTATGAAACCCATTTTATTCTTTGGGTTATGATGAATGATTTATATTTATGTTGTGGCGCGCGAATGAATGATTTCATTATGAGATGGGTGGGACCTATATCTCTATAAAATTCATTGGGTAAAGATTTATATCTCATGATATAGACATGGCTTGAATGGTAATTTAATCCAGTTTAGTGTTACAGGGCTGAAACGAGGAGTGAACTCGATTCAGAAAGGGACTTTGTCCACTAAGATGGTCTTGGCAGTAATTCCTTGGATACTATGGAAATCATATCATGTGCTTAATGTTTTTGCACAATTTCATGTCTTATTTGCATGCTATTTTATCATGATTGATGTTCCTTTATGATATATTCCTTACATACTTCCATGATTTATGTCTTTTCTCAAGATTTTGATGTTTAGATTTTATGTTTATGTTTTTGCATTCAAATGTTTTTGGATTGTTTTATGTTCTCTATGCTTAACATTACTGAGCATTTGAGCTCACCCTTTTTATGTTTTCTTTTCCCCAGGATATAAAGAAAGGTTTTAGGTAAGAAAACCAAAAGGGGAAGATCTTTATAGGAGATATTGAATATCATTCACCACGATGAAGAGATTATATTATGAGTTTCTAAGGACAATAAACTATTACAGTCCTTATGTGTCTATTTTTGTTATGTATTAAGTATTCTGCAAAAGTAATGTAATATACATGTATGTCAAACTTCTGGTCTCTACAGTTGGTATTAGAGGAAATGTTTAGTTAACCATTGGAAGCTAGTATGCGAAAACATTAGTGAGATCCATCGATATTTTTCTAAAGTATGTCTAGGGATGACCATAAGATTCAGTATAAGTATAGGTTATAGTCCTAAAATTATGGTAATGATATTAGAATTAAACCTAAGATGTCAGATATCGAAGGTACTCCCCCTTTATTATGTTGTTTTCCATATCATGATTTTTGCCTCTCACACTACTCTTTTTGGGTTTTAGACGATGGATGGAACCCGAATGAACCGTGTTGATCAATGTAATGGATGATGCAATGATTGTCCTCCTGAACAAACCAACCTTATGGGAGATGGAGTGAAAAATATTATTACTATACTTACACAAGCTATGAATCATTATGGACTTCCAAATGTGCAGAGAAGGGAATAATATTCTGTTGAGTCCTTCATGAGGCAACGCCCACCTTCTTTCAGTGGGTCTTCTGATCCACCTATTGCTTAACATTGGATCAGTACCATTGAAAAGATATTTTCAATACTTCGTTGTTCAGAACATGAAAAATTCATTCTGGCTATTTACCGTTTAGAAGGTTGAAGCAGATAAATTGTGGACTCTAATTAAGAATAAGAGGCCCCAAGATGAAATTGAATCCATGGAATGCGATGAGTTCAAGAATTTATTTTTCAATAAGTACTTCCCTCATATTCTTCAAAGAAAGATGAAAAAGTATTTCCTTGAGCATAAGAAAATGGGTGATGAATATGTAGGTATATACGAAGCGAATTTTACAAGACATTCAAGGTATACATCTGGCTTTATTATCCAACATGAAAGTAAAGTTGATCGATTTTTTAGTGGCATAGAACCAAGTCTTCAAAGGTCATTAGTTATAAGAGACTTCAGTAGCTATGAAGAAATTGTGCATTGTTCTATCAAGGTAGAAATGGAAGTTGGTGTTAAATCTCCATCTCATGGTTTTGAAAAGAAACGAAAGATGGAGTTTAAGGAGAAATCTCAGAATAGTGGTGAAAAGAAGATAAATGTTTCTTTATGCTCAATGTGTGGAAAGAAGCATGGTGGAGATTATCTTAAAGGGACTAGAAAATTTTTTAAGTGTGGAAAATAATGTCATCGAGTAGACGAGTGTCGAAGTAATGGAAAAATTATTTCTAATGATGTGAATAATGAAAAGACTATAGAGAACGCACCACCAACACTTCAATGCTTCAAGTTCAAGAAAATGGGGCATTATGCTAATCAATTCCCTAATACAAGGGTTAATGATGATCAATGTGAGCAACCTCTTAATGAAAAGGCCAAAGGGAAGTCACATACGATCACTATTAGAAATGTTGAGTATGACAATGATGTGGTGGAATGATTATGTGTTTATGTAAAGGGATTCCAAAATAATGTTTTGTGGAACATTGGAATATCTATGTAATGGTTTATTGTGTTTTTCGATAATTATATGGTACTAGTAACCATGAAAAGTGATTCAAATATTTTGGAAAGCAAATGATATGCATATAATGAAGGGATGATGATAAAATTAAATATTTGATAGTATTCATGAGCTCATGACTGATATAAGGACAAGGTTATATCACGGTTTGAGTATATAAATTTTTTGGATTTTGGTATGTGGAAAGAGTTAACTTTTGACAGCATTCATGTTTTCACTAAGGTTCAATGGGAATTCATTTTTCAAGAGAATACATGATTAAGGTATTAAAATGATTGGAATGTGGCCAACAAGATATATAAGGGATAAATGATGGTATTCACATGCTCGGTAGATTAAATTTCTAATAATTGTTTTCTTTATACTATGAGCTTGGACAAAAGTATTTTGGATAAGCCTAAAGATTGGAATGAATTAAGTTAGAAATAAGATAGTATTGTTTAAGGTTAGAAATTTTTTCAATTTTATTTAAGGAATGTTATTATAATGTAGTTTTAGAAAAAGGACAACCTGCATGACGGGGACAACCCGTCGCGTCAGACAAGGCTGTAGGAATCGAACCCACAACTGAAGTGTGACATGACTTTATCACATACCACTGGCCTACAGGAAGTCCCTGGTTAATAGAAACTAGTTTTATTATATTAAGTATTATGATATATGAAGTATAAGTCCATTTTCAGAACTATATATGATTAATCTCACTATAGATGGACTTATGTATTTTTGATAAATTTTGCTAAGCTTTTGTTTGAGATAGATGGAATGACATGTCATTCTATCACATGATCTGCTAACACTTCACGAATGACAAATTCAACTTCATTTCTGTAAGAGATGAAGTGTAAATTGTCCAAGGAATGACCAACTGTGAGATTGTACCAAAATCAAGAAAGTATTTCTCCTAATTCCAATTTCTTCAACTTTAGGGAAATGATCTTGAAAACCATAAATGTTGTCCTAGTGCCCTTATATATGATGAATTATATGGTACCTTATATCATCACAAATTTATGGCTTTGTGATTGTTGGCTTTTTCATAGCCATGTCCTCTACCACTCTTCATCAGAAGTTGATGGTTATATTTCTCTTCCATATCTATATTTTCAACTATGTTGTCCTATGTGGAAAGCCAATGCTGAGTTACTTTGGGTGACAGTTATGATTCTAACCTCCCTTTTTAAAATGAAGTTTTAGCATTCATTTTTATGATGTGGGTTTCTATTAAAGAAACTTTCAAGTAGTAAACCATTTACAACCCTGATGAATTTCAAGGGCGAAATTCATTTTAAGTGGGGTAGAATGTAACACCACAAGATTTTTTGAATAATATTATATTTATTTTCATAGATGTCTTGTGTTATAAGCTACACTAAAATTAGCTTGTTCTATATGCAACACCATATTAGCTTTTAGTATACGTAACACTATTCATGGCTCGTGTTACACACAATTTCAAGTTCGTTTTGTGGAAATTATTCTACACAACAATAAGTATAGATTTTTTTTAATGTATAAATTAAATATGTTTTTATTATATTCTACACAACACCAAAAAAGTCTTTCACTACACGTATCCCTGACTTGGCTTGCATTACATGCAATCATGACCTTCTTTGATAGCATGTGTAGTATGCAATACCAAGTTTCACTAAACGAGATGTTATTATAATATTATTATGAAAAAGCCATTATGGATAGTAATACCCACTTTTTGAAATTTTATTTTTCAAAATGGACTTCATTTCTGGATTCGGAATATCGAAATTAGCCTAGGGTGATTTTTTTGTATTTTTCTGAAAACATTAAATTTTAGATGAATAGTGAAAACACTAGGTTAATATTTAAAACCCTAATTTTTATATAAATAATTATTTATTTTATTTTAATTTATTTTAGGTCAAAATTGATACATAATACCTATATATGTTCAATGTAATTCATTGGAGTCATTTGATAATAAAATTATACATATAAAAATTTTATTGAACTTTTCACCGTCTTTTACCCACCTCCTAAGAGAGTTTGAAAATTTTCATAAAACATAATTTTACCGCTTCTGTGAGTGGAATTTCGAAAATCCGAGAGACACGATTATTATCAAGGAGTAAAATGTGGTTCAATAATATAAAGATAATTTTTGGTGAATAATAAATTTTTACTTTTTTTACCTCGGTTAAAAGTAAATAGAGTAATTAAGGGTAAAAATGATAATATTATTACCCTAACACATGTCCTAATTCTATTGGATAAGATTAAATCGACTAAAAACAACCTTGGGAATAAAATATGAACATTTAGGTCCACTTGGATTAGATTAGGACATTTATTATTATTTTATTTAAAGAAGAGTTAAAATAGTTTAAATCAAAGTTAAATAACTAAAACATTTTTAATATAGGGTTATACAGAATAGAAATTCGAATATAAAAATTCATTAGAAATATAAAAAGAATTCCTACATAATGGTATTTTATTTATAATTTTTAGACATCAAATAATTTAATTTTATTTATGACACAATGATGATGCAGTAATTACCTTATTTATGAAATATTAACAGAATTGATGTTATAAATACCCAAATAAATGTAATTTTAGACTTTTTATGAATTCCACTAATTTTCTCGGTTAATATGACATTTTATTATTGATTTAATTAACATTGTTGGAACTAATGATGCTGTTATGAGTTTTACAAAAATCAAGTACCAAATAGTGTCAAAATTGACAAAAAATAGTTTTAAAAACAAATATTATATTATTAATTGTTATTTTATACCTAAAAATATAAGGCTCAGCCAAATGACTTAGATAAAGATATATATATATTAATAATTAACCACTTGGGGTTCGTTTTGATTATTATAGTAAGTTTATTAACCATATAGTGTAAGAAAACAAAAAGACATGGTAAAAGTTAAATTGTTTAAATTAGAGTTAAATCTAAATGATAATAATAAAATAGTAACCTAAACTTGTCTAAAACCTATTGGTTGAGATTATTTTGACCCATCCCCACTTTATCTTCAAAATAAGTCACTTTGGAGCCATTATAAACCTAATATGACTTTATTATAAAATAATATTTTATGTTTTTTCAAAGGTGCCCCTCTCCCCCCTTATAAAAAGGGCACCCGTTCCCTCTTCTATTCACACCATTTTGAGCCTTGAAGCTCGGCCTAACCCTAAACATTTCCCTTATACACTTCCCTAGAAACATTCTTGAGGTTATGGTCTTCTCAAAATACCAACTCTACTTCCTTAATAGGAAGCTTAAAGGATGTGCGTCGAAGAAGAGGTAATCTCTTCTTCCCATTCTCTCAAGTTTCTTTCTTCTTCTACTTCTTATTCATTATTTGCCTCATTATAAAGTAATAACATAAGTATTAATTATATACTTATATGTTATTATAAATATGAAACAACCTTATTTCACCTTCTATCCATCCTACGGAAAATGAAATCACTGCGCGTGCATACGTACGAAATACCATCTGCACGCCGTGGTGTAATCTGTTTTAGACCACCACCTTACTTGGATGGGTATAATGGTGTAAATAAATAACTATATATGATTATTGTAAAGTGATATTGATTCTGAAATATTATACATACACTTCAATACAATTCCATGATCATCGGAATGATATCATCGCTCGTGCATACGTACGGACTACCGTCTCCACGACGCGATTAGATTCATTCTCCATGTTCACCATTCATGAATGATTATAAAGTATATATAATTAATAATAATGAAATATATGACATAATAATGATACCGGATTTATGTATATATATATATATGTATGTCATCTACTTAATTCTATTCAATTCAATAAGGAAACGAAAACAGCGTTCGTGCGTATGTACAACCTACCGTCTCTATGAATGGTGTATATCATTCCATTTATCAATCTATCATATATATATGTATATGATGAATATATAATATATATAAATCATGGTTTATATTCTAGAATTATGTAATCATGATCTAAGCAATCATATTAATAATTACAATTCAAAACACGGACGATAAGTGAAACTATTTTACCCAAAATGCTGCTTTAACATGGAATTTACAAAAGAACGGGTAATATAAAGTCATAATTGAACCATATATGATACCATAACAATGAATATGATTCTGTAATAAGTCAATGAAATTATTTAAGTCATTATATAGGTGGTTTGGATACATACGAAGAATATCGGACCTAATGTAAGGGATAATTATTCCAATCTCGTTCTTATCTAAGATTGTTTATTCGTAAGTATTTAATGGGGTTATATTTTTCATCCATGTCCATAAAAATGTTTTCATAAAGTATTTACTATTATTCCATGTATGTTTAATGTTATTATTACCCCTCTTGACTTTTAATTTGTGTTATGGAAGGAATCTTACTATTGTTTACCATACGTGGTACTTTTTGACTTCTCCGTTAAAAGTATGAGGAGAGTGTTTTTTAAACTTATACGGTGTGAACTGATTCATACGGTTTCATAACGACTTTTATTAATGAATATTAATCTACAAGATTTCATGACTATTTTCAACCAAATCCTTTTCTTTTAAAATTGGATGGAATTTGGTGAAAAGAAAATTATTTTGAAGAAGAATGGATATTTTCCTCAAGAATTCATTACAAGTGTTTTATCAAAACCATTTTCCATCTAAGATGACATTATTTTATATGTGTATGTTTCAAGTATAATGTCTCTATGATTTACATGGTTTCAATTTTTTTTTGATGAAATGATATCCATTTGTTTTGTATGGATTATGTTATAATGGGATGATGTTTAAGAAACCCATTTTATTCTTTGGGTTATAATGAATGATTTATTTTTATGTTGTGGAACACGAATGAATGATTTCATTATGAGATGTGTGGGACCTATATCTCCCTCAAATGCATTGGGTAATTATTTATATCTCATGAGATAGACATGGCTAGAACGGTAAGTTAATTCGGTTCAGTGTTACATGACTGAAACGAGGAGTGAACTTGATTCAAAAAGGGACTTTGTCCACTAAGATGGTCTGGGCAATAATGCCTTGGCTACTATGGAAATATTATCATGTGCTTAATGTTCTTTCACAATTACATGTTTCATTCCCATGCTATTTTATCATGATTTATGTTCCTTTATGATATATGCCTTACATACTTCCAAGATTTATGTCTTTTCTCAAGATTTTGATGTTTAGATTTTATGTTAATGTTTTTGCATTCAAATGTTTATGGATTGTTTTGTGTTCTCTATTTTTACCATTACAAAGCATTTGAGCTCACCATTTTTATGTTTTCTTTTCCCTAGGATATAAAAAAATGTATTAGGTAATAAAACAAAAAGGGGAAGATCTTTATGGGAGATATTGAAGATCTTTCACCACGATTAGAAGATTATATTCTGAGTTTCCAAAGACCCTAAACTATTACGGTCCTTGTGTGTATGTTTTTGTTATGCATTAAGTATTCCACAAAAGTAATGTAATTTCCATGTATGTCAATATTCAGGTCTCTACACTTATTGAATTTAATATCCTTCCACACTAATGGTAAATAAAATGACTTCCTCTGGGAATTATAGGATGTTTGGAAGTATCATTCCATCGAGAATATCTGTGAGAATCATCACTCTTACAGTTTCCTTGAATGAAATCACACTACTACTAGGATAAAAAAGGAACTTCCCTCAAACATGACCTTATAGCTAGGTCTGTATCAACCATCATCATCCTATCTATCGCATCCATATATGTGTTAATTTTTAATAAGAAAAATTGATAACATATATCTAATGAATGTAGTGACTCAAACAGTAGAGCCATCGTCACTTGATTTGATACAATGTCACTAGATGACTGCATGAGTTTAGATAATTAATTTGAATACTCAGTCATAGATCTATTGGCCATCTCAAGAATTAAAAACTCCATATCCTTGGACAAAACCATTAATTTTGTAATGAAAGCATTATTAAAAAAACTTGATGCCTTTCTACTCTAAGACCACATGTTTATTTTCTATCACCATTGTGTTCTACCATTTCCTTATTCGTCCCTCTTGAACAAAGGTGGCACACATCTCCATGGTCTCATATGATCTCTCCATGAACTCAATCATACATTATATCCTTCCTTACCATTATTCAAAATGGTGGAGATCAATGTAGACATTGAAAAATGGTGTCTTCTAGTGGAGGAACTCCATAAAACAACAATTGATAAAATCCCTTTAAGGATAAAAAATACGGTCTGAATGGGAATTGTTGGTGGTTCTTGTCCTATATCTTGGAAAATTATCACAATAACCTCAATTAGATTTTTGTTCACTAGAGGATTCACTCACTATATATCAGTATCGATTTCCTCATAGATCTGATTTTCATGTTTTCTCAGAGGCATGATGATACAAAACATCAATAGTCAATAAAAAAGACACCAGATTTAGACATCAAAAGAGCAACAATGATATTTAATTCCAATAGATACAATGAACATGATTCTGATTTCTACCTATACAAATCAACATAGGGAAATAACTATAACTATTCCACAAGATGCCTTTCCCTAACCACCCAGATATTTTATGGTTTATTGAGATGAGATCTAGATGGACTGTCAATTGAAACTACCTCATATGTTCCGACAAGATTTCAAAAATTCATACTGACATCAAGAAAATATCACAACCTCCTTTGAAACCATTTTTTTTTGAGAAAACATAGGTACCCTAGTATCCCCATATTCGAACTAGACCTTACGTAGCATGAATGGTGTTCCAAATCCTGATAGGACAATGAATATCACACAAAATCACACAAACTAGAAATGGGGATGATTGTTCCATTAACAATGTGGAAGTAAAGGAAACAAGGATGCGCTAATATAAAAAGAAACTCCACTGGGACAAATGTACTAGAAGTAAAATAGTAATTAATTCCCAAAATGTTACAATCCTCATTCAAAAAAAGGAAAAATAGCCAATGTACCTCAGAACACAACATACCAAGCCAAGGTTCAATAGATATATCCACCTAAAATAGATAATTTCCCCTTGATCAATCTTGGAATGAGATAATCTACAGACCCCAGAAGGAAAAAATAGTGTGTGAGATAAAATTCCCACCATATTTTCATAAAGGATTATATAATATATTCAAATAATAGATTAACCAAAGGAATGATTTCAATGTTAGAATTAAAAAGTCATGTCATTTTAGAAAAATAAGAAAATAATTCAGGATATTTTGTTCAAATTATGGAAAATAATTTATGAAAACCCATTACATGTAATGAAATATTTCTAAAAAATGTCTTAAATAAAATATTTTATATAAAATACCTTATATAAATTCTGATGACCATCCGTCTCTCTTGTTTATATTTGAGATATAAATGTATTTGAATATTCTTAAACATCATCACATTCCTTAAAAATGTATATAAACTATTTTATAGAAATTTTTTATTTAATCCATTAATTTAGAAATATTACATCACTTGTCTGTAAATTGATTAAGTTATTTTCCATCATTTTAAATGCATAGCATGAATTGATTTAATGCAATTTAAAATTAAAAACATGTTTATTAATATATTTAATGAATTCATTTGTACAATATATTAATTAAATTATTTATGGAATCCTTGGTGATACCCTGATGGGATTTTTTTATCACAACTACAAGTTTCTTTAGGGGTTTGTAGATTGTCTATTTTCAGGTTTGTGCAAGGGGAAATGTTCTCTTGGAGGTAGGTCAAACTTTTGAACATTGTATTGGTGAGTTTTATTTGTTAGGTAATTAGGATATTTTTTTGGTTTGGTACATGGGTTGTAACTCCTTGGGCTTTAATAACTATTTGACTTCTGGTACATTACCCTCAGTGGAGTTTCATTTGATATGAATTCTTCCTTATTACTTTTACATCATTATTGTTAGTGGAGAAATTATTCCATTATTCAGTTTTTATGATGAAAGGGTATAGTCACTGACATTTAGGGACCAGGAATAACCTTTGGGCTATGTCATGGTCAGCTTGATTATCAGCATACCAGGGTACCCAAGTTGGTTCATGACAAGTATTCCGAAGATACTATCATAGGCCTTTTCATAGATAATGAATCAAATCTGGGAAACCATATCCACTAATGTAGGATGCAACCCAGAAATTCAGGATCTAAAATGCCCCATAGATTATCCTCAATGTAATTCCCTACGAGATTCACCTAGTAAAATAATAATCCTCTCTAACACAATCACTCTTAGATTCACCTTATTGTGGTCATCAATGATCCATTCCATCTAAAAAGTTCCCATATATTACTACATCCTTTTAACCCTCACCAGAAACAGCCACCATCTCAGAAAGGAATAATGAAAGAACGGTATTGTATATATTGTTACCATCCCTCATAGATGTTGAACCCCCCACATATGATATTTTCAAACCTCTAGACCACCTATTATCATCATAAAATTCCCTATGTGACTAATTAATCCACATCATCGCTCATCCTAGAATCGACACCCTCTTATCCCTCTTGAGTAACAGGGTGAACCATACAAGGCAGGAGACCTCCTTTATGATGTCCTTGATCCGAAATTTATATTTAACTAAATCATTGAGAAGTAATTCCATGATGGGGGGTCCATGCACTATTAATACATATATTCTCTATTGGTAGGAATTATTCATATTGAAGTCCCACGAGAGGAATACCTCTAATATAGTGAATGCGATAATGAATGATATCAAGATCCACATATTGGAGGTGGAACATGTTGGGGTCCGGGGACCACCAATAGAATAGATCCTTTAATTGTTCATACTGGTGGTTGAAGTGGAATTATGATGTCCATATAACTCCAAACTACCTGATATGGCCTAACACTTCTCCAATTTTCTTTCATGTATAGGGAACCTAGTTTTCACATTCCCATTCTCATATAAATTTTCCAACAAACCATAGGTATCAGTCCATCATCCATTCCATGGTATCATTTGTGATACAAATTCAACAGGTTCTCACATAGTTGTAAAGGGATCCATTATATTCTAGTTCATTTCCATTGATTTCCCTCGTTCTTGGTTTCATCAAATATAATGAGATGTCCAAATTCTCCCTAAAAGAATGGAAATTTTCAGTAATTTTGTATCATTGGAGACTATAATTGTATGTGACCCATGACCGCAATGATTTAGTTATAATGACCGGTATGGTCATTTTATCTAGAATAATAATCCTCCATAGTAATAGAATATCACTCATGAGGTAGTCCATTTGAGGTTGTGTCAGAATGCCCAAAATCATCTGATTGTCTGCTAGTACGCTTTTGAAAAGAAGTATTTATTGATTCAATATCATCTATAACCTATGTGTAGCCATGTTATCCTCTCATTGAATACCATACTATTCTCCATCAATTTATTCCCTGTTTTTAAAAACTCAATTGGTGGGGAATGAAAGATTGAGTGTTGGTGCACAAAATGATTCACCATGTGAAAAATCGTATGATGACCGCCGAAGACACAACCAAGTCTACATCACTTAAGATTCAGTGGATACATGTAAATAATTTAATAAATATGAGTCTTCCATGCAATAATCTAGAAATTAAATTCTTGAGGTAAAATGAAATTTTCATACAAAATGTTTATGTATTATTCCTAGGGTCCCCATGTATTTAGAGGCATGAACCATGCCTTCCATTCCTATGTAATACTCGTTACATGACAACCTCAATATTTTTCATGCACCTTTTAGAATTAAATATTCTATTTAGTGTTTCTCTTAGAACCTAACATTCTAGTCCGCTTTCATATAAAATTATATGGGGGGGAGGACTGCATTTTTTAGGGCCGAATCCAACATGAAGAAAAAAACAATCATTTTTAGAAAACTGAAGTCACCCATTAACTCAATGAGTCAGTCATATAATCCCAAGGAAGTTGTGCACAAGATACATGGGTTATGAACAAGGTGTAAAATAGTGAAAAATAATTAAATTCATCCAATACGACATCAAATTCTTTCTTGTACCCTGTATACTAAAAATGGATAAGGCATGTGCGCACAAGTGTAGAGGATGTACGCAATGTGTAGACTACATGTATAAATCATACATGCCTAATGTGATGTGAAATTCCTACTTCGACATTGAAATGTTTATGTGCCGTCTCTTTGGAATTTGACTATAAATAGAAAGACCTCTGTTTCATTGGGTTAACACTCCAATAGCCAAACCATCACTCCAATGTGTGCAAGATATCCTCTTCCATGATAGCATGGAATGAATGGGTCCATGGTACATTATCTTTAATTTTAGGTCGCTTATGTGTTCCACTTTATGTCGGCCTAGAAGGTCTTGACACCCGCCCATTACATTTTTTGACCAAGGAATATGCATGAAATTGACCCTTCTTTTACGCAACACTTTCCCTTGTCCATAATCTATTCTTCTCATCCCCATACTTTTTCCCACAAGCATCCAATATTGAATGTACCACTTTAGTTATGCAACATAAGATGTATTTAAATAAAAATTCTATTTAATCCCTTCTTGCTAACATATCTCACATCATGCATGCACCTCCCCAGTGTGGTCCTCCAAGCTTGTGCATAGTGGTTTTCGAGTACCTTTTGTTGTATCCCATGTTGTATTTTCCTAACTCATACATTGTGTCATAAGTATGGAAATGGATATTTTTATTTATAGACATATTAATGTGGAACCTGCGAAAAACCACTCATAAACCCCACTTATATCAAGTTTTTTTGATGCCTTCCCTTCCTCATGTGTGTGTTGGTATCAATAATGTATGTTCATGGGGTGAGGAATGAGTCCTCCACATATGTGCTTCATGACTCCAAAATTCCATGCGCCATCATCATTAAAACATGGAATTGATCTATATCCTCACCCTATGTCATTAAAATAGGGTGCATTGGATCAGTAATATTCCATGCCACCTCATTTCCATGAGAGTGACAACTTCATCACAAAGAATGAGACACTCCTTATATGGAACGACATAGGCCCTGCATGGATGGGTTGCCATCATGGTGAAGTACCTTGGCATTTCACACTAAAGGTATCAATATTTTTCCTACTTACCTCTTATGGATGCTAATACTTGATATTGCATAGTCATGAGATAATCTCACCACCACATCCCTCTCATGATAGAATTTTTCATGACGGGACGCTTATACGCCTAATCCCTACACCATCCCTCACTGATGAGTCTTTCGTGAGACAACCATATTGTTTACTGATTATTATTGTTTCTCACACTAAAAGTGACTCACATGTTTAAATTGGCATGTAGTGATAGTGAGACCCTTCTCTCAGGCATCCATCATAGAGTAAGCCCCAACATAAACCTCCACGGGCTGCAACCCTTACGTAGGTCTCAGTCCTCCGAACTATGTGGGTTTTATTCTATGTCTCTTGAACAGGGTACGTTCTAAACTTCTTTGAGATTCAATACCGACCATTGGAAAACAATGATTCTCTCATATAAGGGTGATCATCCCAGATTTCAGCATCCACCACTATCAAATCATATCTTGTTCTGTCCCTCAATCCACTATATATCAAGAGGATCATTCCCCAACCATAGGTCACATCTCTATTAGCTCCACAAGGTATGCTTAAATACATAATCACCACTCCACTTTCTTGGGTCTCCAACCATGTGTAAGCCCCAACTCCGCAACAAGAACATCAACGACCTTTATTCCCAACCAACTAGGATATATAGGAAACCCCCCAAGAATCATGCCTAACACCATCATATTCACATCGGTTCACTCTCGTCCATATAATATGACATTAAAATAAAATGAATACCAAAACATTGTGGAATTTGATTCATGTCTTCTAAATATAGCACATAGGAAGAGTCCCTCATGTTATATTCCTAAAGCCCCCATCAACCCCTCATACACTTTCTATTACTTCAAATCCATTTTAACAATTATTCCATTTCCATCTTGATTATTATCTAGGCCTCCAAACCTTGATGGGATCACCCCATCCATATGATAAATCTTGTGGAATCATCCCCACATCATCCCTATCAATCTATATGGGTTTTAATCTCTATATTCTAAACAAGGTACGTAATATCATTCCATGGGGTTCAATCCCATCTAATGGAAATCATTGGTGTCCCACTCAATGGGTTCTATGACCATGATCCCCCATCAATGGTGTTCAAATTATCCATTATGATGCAACATCTTTCGATTGTGGTACATATCACCAAGGTTCGTCATTAGAGGTATTCCCACCCAACCAATGGTAATCCTCGATGCCTCCATCCTAGCGACATATTACTTAATGGTTTGACATATTCCCATTATGGGACACACCATTATAGGGTTTTCCCTCATTGGGATCCCTAATCCATCCATCTCGTTAACCTTCTAGGTGCTCCCTCCAAGGGATGTACTAATATGATACACCTTCACAAGTTGTATGATTAGTCTATTCCATATCTACAAGATGTTAAACTCATGATCCTCAATATCTGTAATAAATTAAACATGTTATCCCCTATATATAATAGATGTTATTCTCATGGTCTACCCAATGGAAAATTCAATATGCCTACGTAATTATTATAAGAGATGCCTCTATCATAAGACAAAATACGATCGATGTGGGATGCCTTGGGTTTCCACACACTTGAGAAGACCTCTTATAAGGAGGAATAGATGTTCTCCAATGATCCAATATCTATACATTCCACTAATGAGCAATGTGATTACTCTATTAGTTGAAGGTTTGTACCATTGATTGAACCCTTGGAATGAATAGACATATTCCATTTAATTAACCAGTGACCATGAAGAGATGGCACTGAGATTGAGTTTCATGAACAATTTCACAATATATATGGGAGACCTGTATGAGGAAACCATTTCCAAGGAAGCATCCATGGAAGGAGGGAATAATATTACATCATCCCATTTTAATTAATGAGTATAAATCACTAAAAAATGATGATTTTTTCCTATATTTGAAATGTTCGAATGAAGTGTAAAATGCACCACCACCAAACATGAACACACAAAGGAAGATATCCACTAGTGAAATAATAAAAAGTTGATTTATAGCTATTGAATCATGATATATGAAGTTATTATCAGAAATATTGTGATAATATGGGGAATATGTAACTACTTTTGAAGGAGAGTTTTTTTGGGTGCCTGATTGAGATAAATGAAAATGTTATCCAAATGATGTGGTAAAAAATAGTGGAAAACATGAATAATGACCAAATAATAAATAATATTATAATGTCTTCTATATAAACTATATATAGTGATTATTCATGATCCTAAAATAAATAAAATATCACAATAATTAGATTGAAAAGAACATTAAGAATAAAATCAATGCATAGCACTAGATGATGAAATTTTAGGATCATTGGGCTGAAAAATTTAAATATTACTTAGTGGAAAATGTTTTTCCCTAAATAAATGGTTTTATAATAGTGTGGGTATAAATAATTAAGTATTAAATGATGAATAACTAGATAATGTAACATCAGATGAAACATTTATAGATTAAGGTGTTCTTACAATGAAATATGGGATAACAAATTATCAAAAAAAATTGTTCTTACAATGAAGAATCTGATGGGAATTTGAGGGTATTTTAAAATTTTATAATTTCTTTAATTTTTTTCAATTTTGAACCATTTTTAACAATTTTTAATCATTATTATATTAAAATGAAAAATAAATATATTGTGGATGACATTATTTGAGGTAGTTATTATGCAGTTTGTTAGATTTGAATTTGTGTGGGCTTCGAATTTGAGGAGAATTTGAATTTATGGAGGCTTTGAGTGCGGTGAATTAAAATTTGAGTTGAGTGGGAAATTTATAATTTTATTCCACTGGTATTCATTAATTGTTAATGTATGTATGAATATATAAGGGGGTGTATGATCATTGTGATCCACTTTTAGAAATATAGATATTTTACATAATTGGTGAGAGTATATTTGAAATAAAATTTATGAGAAGAATGGAACACCATGTTCTATGAAAATATTGAGAGTGTTTTAAACAAAGTGGATCACATTGGGGAGAACTGAATGAATATGTACTTGATAAGGAGGTATCAGTTGAAGTTGTACTATAGAAAGATGAATTTGATAGTAAATATCTAGATAGAGAGGCACAACAATAATAAATTTTAGGAAGTGTTCATGTTGAACATTTATTATTTTGTTATTTTTTTTGGCATGGATGAAGATGAATTTGTATTATCTATAGGGAACAATTAATATTTTTTCTAGGAGATAGACGGATCTTTTTAATATTTGGATGAGCTATATTTTCATTAATAATATGGTGGATATATGTGGATCAAATAATGTCGACATGATATGTACTAGGAATGAAAAGTGGGACTCGTCCATTTAAAAACACATATTACATTCCTTATTATCATAACAATTTATAATCATGTGTTTGGTTAAAAATTTGAGAGTATCAAATCTATATCAAGCTACACATGTTAATTTCAATAGAAGAAACATTTTAAAAGATCACAACTGATTCAACCCCCTTTGTAGTTGTAAACAATCCACATGAACCCACATGATATGGGAGAGTAATGTTTCATTTATAAGAGCCCTATATTATTTATTAGGGATAATGTCAACCTAATAAATAGTACAAATTTTTTAATATTTGTGTGAAAAAATTATATTTTATGGGGAAATATAATGATACTATAGCTTATATCTCCTGTCATAGAGATGATTGGTGAAACTAATTTAAGGATTCCACTAATAGATAAAGATGGTCCTGTGTCATTTAATATCTAAAAGAGTCACATTTTTTATTTAATAAATCTAAATTTTATTTATATGAACTATTATAAAAAAAATTATGAAGATTATAGGGATCAAAAGAGAAATGAAAACATGGCTCCAAATTTATTGAATCTTGAGGGAAATGTAAATGTGATTTAAAGATTAAAATAGGTAAAGGAAGGTTTGATTATATGATTATATCATATGATAAAATTATTGGTGACTAGTAAACCCATGTTAATGAATCTGAAAGAATCATCTGAAGATTCAATGAAGTATTTCTAGATTCAAATATTGGTATAATATTGGTGAGGTATATTCCAGACATGTTTGATACGAATGTCTCTACATTAGAAGTGGTAGATATTTTATCTATTTATTAATTATAAGAAATGATTGTTTCAAATGAAGTTAGGAAATCTAAAACATTCTGGAATAAGATTAATGAGGAGATTGATTTTACAACTATGGGGAAGTAAAAAAATAGCAAGAACCAAAACATAAATAAATTGTTAATAGTGACTTGATATATAAGGAAGATTATGTTGATGAGAAAACGGGATTATATCTTTTATCTCTAGGAATTATCAAAAACATAAATGAAATTAAAACAAATGACTCTAAATAAATTTTTTGGATTATGTTAAATAATCCATTTTCAATATAAATTTTAAATTAGAATGATTTAAAATATGATATTATTGACATTAATGAAAATAATAAGTAGAATAAGTGGAGTAAATATTCAAAGGATATCAATAATTCACAATAATAATGAAAAATATTATCACATAGAACAATATAAGTATATTGAAAAAATAGAATATTATTTATCCACTAACAATAGTTCTTAAGATGATGATGTTATAGATAGGTTTAAAACCTTCTTGCATTACATTGGATGAAAATAAGCAACATCAAATAGTAATAATGAATACATTGATGAAACATATAAGGGAAATACTACTGAGATAATAACATTAATCATTTATATAAAAACACAACAATAATAAAGGATGGTACATTTTTAAATAAGGAATTTATAATCAACAAAGAATTTAAAAAATAATTTCTAAAAGAGAAGATACCCACATATAATATAAAAAACATCAATCATCAAATCTTCATGTAAGGGAAAATAATAAAATATCATGATGGAGAACCAATTTCAATAGAAGAATGGGTAATGAAAACACAAAGAATTTTTATAAAAGTTAAAAATAGATTAAATAAAATGAATGTTAACTTTAAAAAATCATCATAGGAAAAGGCTAAAATATATCAAACTTCAAGATAAAGGTAAAGTGCCTGACCCCAATAGCCTAGAACCAGTTCCTTACTATAATAGATTGGAATATATAAAATACTTGAATACCCATGTACAAATCAGTTTAGAATTTTTTTATCCATATCACATAGCTGATCATGAAATAAAAAAATGAAAGAAACCCAAGATATAAATTCCATTGAAAACAACCATAAACTCTTAGATTATTTATAAGAGTCATTCGTTATATAAATCATCTCATCCTTGGGAAAATAAAACATAAGAAATGGGTGATCTTAGATTCTATGTACAAGGAAGTAATATAGTGGATTTTATTAACTTAAATATCAATGATTGGTGAATGGCTAAAAACACATGCCATTAAAATATGATTTTGAGCATAATATGGTATGAATAAAAGATGAATAACTAATTCTATATAAGTAAAAACATAAAAAAGTAACCATAGATATTATACTAGTAAAATAATCAAATTATTTATCAATTAATAATATAATAATTAGGGATTCAATAATTCTGGACATCATAAACATAAAGTCTAGGTTTCATCCAAGACACCATACCTTATTGGTAAACACATGTTTTAGTTTGTCTCATTATACCTTCTTATGCACTGAGAGTATATAGAAGGCCCCATATATCACTTAATAAGTCCAATGCATTCATACTAGGAATGGGGTGAAACATAATCAACATATACATTCATATTGAACCTAGAATATGAAATGTAAATAACTTGTCCCAAACAATAATCATTATCAAAAACAATCTAGAGTAAAATGGTGAATGCTATCAAGATAGTAAATAATCTGTAAAAACAATCATAAACCATTCAATAAAATATGGGAAATGATATAACAAATTATTAATCCCAATAAATCATAATATTCAATAAATGGTGTTGAAATAAATGAAAATACTCTAACAAAATTTTTGAGGAATTCTTGACAGAAATACCCTTTTTTACTTTACAAATAAGAGTTCTTTTGAAAAAAATTTTTTATAGAACCATAAAGGATCTAAGATATTATTTCACGATAGAATGAATTTTTTTTCCACAAAAATAATTATATCGTATGAAATATTATGTTGTGTACCTATATATGTGTATGAAATTGGAAATGAACCCTTTAATCGGGATATCTTAACACGTATAATTGAGAAATGATCCTTATAAAACATGTAACTCACCAAAAAATAATGAAAGATAATTATAGGTTCATATATGTAGAAAACTAGAATATTTTAATGAGTATTAAATGAGAAAAATTGAGAAATAAATTCATGTAAAGTGGGAGAAAGTATAACTTGAATGGAAGATGGGGGTTCGGAAAAAATACATTTCTTGTGTTCGATGGTATTTTCAACTTTAAATTAATATCCTAGAATATGAAATTAGAATAATTAATAGGATAATTCAGAACCACTTTTAAATTTAGTAGAAATATCAAAATTTTATTATGTTCATCTATGGTACTTTTTATGAGTTATAAGATACAATTTTATCATTCATGAGCATTTGTTTCTTGGGTTTTCTTGATAGGATTACTTGTTTAAGAGTTTGAAAGTTCATGAAAAATGGTAAGAGATAACCAAGATTAAAGTTATATGTTATTAATTAAAATACATAATTTCTAATGGTAATATATGTCTCTTTGGTTATATTTTATTAGGATGGAACATTAGTTAAAATTTTATTGATGATCATTACATAATTTTGGTCAATTTCTTCTCATTATTAAATAATTTTGTTTTAATAATTAACATTATGTATATAAAATTGTTACAAAATATTAAATCAGTTGTAATATTTTAATTTTATTATTTTAACCATAATTTTTTTATGACCACTCTTAAAGGTGTAATGGAAAAATGAAAACACATCGTCCATGAAGGTGGTAAATTAGCAACTCATGTGCGATACTTTCATTTTTAGAATAAAAGATTACGACATAGAAATGAGGATTGATTTTTACCTCAAAACAATAAAATTACATTTACTAGAATATAAAAAATATATCAAGTAACATTGGGATAGGGTGTTGAGAATAAGATAATAAAATATAATAACATCAAAATAAATTAAAAGAAAAAGAAGGTGGTTTTTTACTGCATGAATTTATCCTATTTGAGATCCTCATTAGAGAAAGGGGATGGTGTTTTAGATGAGACAAGGTGATCTCTTAAATGGTAGAGGGTATTGGTAAGACTATTGGTCATAAATAGTAAAAGTTAATAATCAGTTATGGTGTGCGTAGAAGGGGTGGTGAGGGTGGTATTTATAGTGGAGGAGAGGGGTGTTTTTTGAATATTTTCTTTGTTAGTTTATTATTTTTGCTCAATAACATGAAAAGTTTGAAAATTATATATATATATTAAAATACTAAATAATATTTCTAGATTATGGGATTATATCTTCCATACATCATCTGTGAATAAATAATTCATGTATTTCGCATTTATAGTAAATTATTTTATTTTGATATTCACAAAAAAATTAAGTATTCGAGAAAAATAAATACAATACACTCCCAGACAAATTTTGAATAGTAAAAATAATTTATAGACATAATATTATAAAAAAAGGTTTCTAAATATGATAAATTTATTATTTAATTAAATTGATCATTTATTTGAAAAATAGAAATTTTAATATTATATCAAATTTTATGACACTTTCCAGAATAAACTAAGGGCTCATAAAATTATTTCATAATCATAAAAAAACTAATATATGAATATATTTTATGCAAATAACATTCTTCTTAAATAATTATATTAATTATTAAATTATAAATAAATATTTACAATTTAGAAAAATACAAACCCGTAATTTTTCATTTTTAAAACATTATTTAGTAAAACTATGATATCAATATGTACTATTTTATTTTATATAAAGGATGTAAATTAGTTACACATTAATTTTTGAGGATACTATTCTATCAAATAATGTACTATTCACATTGGTCACATTATTATTTAAATGGTAAAGTTACTATTCTATTAGTATAGGTTTCTTAGTCTCTAGAAATACCATTAATTTCATTTATTATTGATTATAACATTTTTCTTGTGTTATCTAATAGATTTCATGTGATTGAGAATATATGAAATAATTATAAGATAGAAAATTTTATAGATATAATTTTTGTCCATTACAAATAACACATACAATTAATCATGTGAAATCTACATCAACTAAACATAAAAGGTTATTTTAATTCCCCATCCTTGTTCAGTTAAGAATAAAAAATGAAAGATAATGTGTTGAGAAAATATGTGATAAAAAATAAAATAAAAAAAGTTAAAAATAACATCTATGTGAATGATTCTTCATAACAATAGAAATTCAATGTTTTAAGATACACTGAATCATAACAAAATAATACCTTGGAAATCCAATACGTCTATAAAATATCGTGGTTAAATGGATATTATTAGTGTTGTGTGATTTAAAAACATAAGGAGTATAATTATGGGAACATAATTTTTCTCTATCAGTAAAGGTATGAACTTTAGTAGTTAATGGACCAAAAAATAGTAAATTTTTTTAGAAAAGAAATGAAGAAAATTAAAATTTCATCATAATATTAAAAACTATCAAGGACAAACCAATTTGGTATCACAGGTGAACTTTTTTAAAGGTGTGAACAACCTTGTTACTATAATGATGAAATTATTAAAACACTCTAATGGAATGGTAAGTGTACCAAAAATGAATAATAAATAATTAAAATATTGATTAAGGATAAATCATTCAATGTTTAGATTTATCTAGAATATTGAAAGAAGAATAAACCATGAATTATTGACCGCGATTGTTCCTCACATACGAAATGTGATGTAGATTTTTTTAAAATAATTGATGAACATGGGTGTGGATTTGTACAATTTAGAAATTATGTTTCTTAAAAAATAATTGTATATACTACGTCTATGAATGAATCTCAAATTTAAATGATTATTGATGTTTTATTATTAGATGGAAATAAACACAACATAATGAGTGTTATTAATTTTTGGAATATATTTTGTATGTTATCCGTAGAAATTATCCTTTTATCATGTAATTTTTTAATAATTGAATTAGATTTAATAAAGTAGAAAGAAAAATATGTAATCTACTATAAATTTTAAATGTTATTAATTATAGATATTTTAGTCTTAAGGGTGAATTCATTCATTAGAAATAGAGATAAGGACATATTTACTTGAAAGGCATGTGAAAAATTTCAAAAAATATATGTTATAAGATAGATACCAAAACCGAATAACAGAAATTCATTTTTTTTGAAGACCATTCCAACACAGAATTATAGTTAGAAGGATTTATAAGAACGTAGAATTAAATTCCTACCAATAACTTAATCTATTATATTCAAGCATGTTTTGGTCCAATGTGACATCTATTAGAAAAATGTGATTTTCAAATTATCTTTCTCATTGATATTTTCACTGAAATAGCCTGGGTTATATTTTATTAACAAACCAAAAAATATATAGATTTTTTTTGGAATTTTTAGAAATGAAGTTGAGAATAATATATGTGTGTATATATTGAAGTTGATAATAGAAAATAGAATGTAGTACACATGTAACCCTTTTGAGGTAGTCCTAGTGAATATTATAATTGAACAATAATAATGTTATCTCTAAACATATAAAAACATTGTGTTTTGGAAAGGAGAAGTAGACGCCTTTTTTATATGGAAAAAATAATCTCAATAAGTATAAAAAATATAAATTATTCTTGAGATAAAATATAAGTACAACTCTACATGTTTTAAATTGAATTTTTTGACAACTAGACATAAAAATGACTCCCTATATGATGTGGGAAATTAAAAAAATATATTTAAATACATCATTATTTTTTTTGTCATTTATTATTAAAGATCACCGATCATGATTTAATAATGTTTTATAAATAATCATTAAAAATAATTCCACCTTAATAAAAAATGTTATAGAATATATATACGGTGTAACATAAGATAAAATTATGACCTATAAATATGTAAATGAGTTGGAAGATCACTATGGGCCTAATCATGTATAGGTTTGACACGATTTTTCAAATGATAATGAGATTAAGACTATATTAAAATCAGAAAAAATCTAGAATCTATAAAAACAATATGAATATGATAATATCATCTAAAATGTAGATGATTGAGTTCTGACCATGTGGAAATTGAGGTTATAAAATTAAACATCACATATCTCAAAAGATGAACCACAATCCACTTAGGATTCTATTTTGTATTAATATTATTTAAATTTTCTATGTGAAGAGACATAACCATAAGATAAAAACATAACTAGGATATTTTACCTTGACTGGAAGAAAATAATTTTATAGAAATTTTTTTTATTTATACCTATGCTTCATGTACATGGAGATTTGTTTTCAGAAAAACGAATTAGTATATTTTAAATGTTATTCATTGGTGGACGGTTTTTGTTTTGCTGAAACTTTTTCTCCAATCACAATATGGTATAATATCCAATTTTTTTGGATATTTGTTCACATTAATATAATAATTACTATTATGTTAATGTTATTCCAAATTTATTTTATGTATAAATTAAAAAAAATTATAGTGAGGGGCCGAAATTATTCGAAAATGATAATGATGGAACCATTGTGTGTAAATAAACTAAATCAATGTTTAGAATGAAATATAGATGTCATTCATGGTATTGGAATATGGTAGTTTCCTAAAGTTTGTAAAATTTTCTAAATGAAAATATTAATGAAACTTTTATGTGAACGATATGATTTAGGTACCCTAATTTCCATTATTTATATTTGATGATATAATTTTTTTGAGATATGAATAGTGTTTGTGAAAAAATTGGACATTAAATGTGAGTTAAATTTAACAAGTTAGTACTTGGATATTTGAATTTATATCTATGGTTATATGTTCTATCAAAATAGAGATACAACTTTATCTATCAATTAATATATCAAAATTAGTTATATAAATAGTTTGACATCAATGATTCTAATAATTTTTCTACACATATTAATATTTGTGGGAAGATTGTAAAGAAAAAAATGAAATATGGGTAAATCAAAGGACTTTATTTTATTTATCCTAGGTATAATCTATTTTAGTATATAAATAATATGTATTGAATATGTGGTGACATATTGTGTAAGATATTATTGTGATATAAAGAAATAAAAATGGTGGTAACAAGGAAAATCATAATTTATAATAAAGTAACATAAAATTATTAAGGATGTATAGATGATGTAATGTGTTGGAATTTCATTGCTTCACAAATGGTAATTGCGATTGAAATTACAATGAATGAAATCAATATCAAGATAAACATTATCCATGGGAGAATGTTATCTGAGCAAGAATATTAACAACACAATGTGATGTTAAATTAAGAAAATCAAAAGTATAATATATTTTTACTAACAATGTATTTACACCATTAATGTGGAGTAAAGATCAATTAAAATATTTGAGAGTGAATATTGAAAACCCATTGAATATTATTTTTCGTAAACCATGTTCCATTTATCTCTCTAAAAAACATATAGAATAATCTAGATCTATTAAAAATTGATATTACATATATTTTCACTAAGGAGAATATTTCCAATGGAATGGTAATGCCAAAGTATATTTAAATAAATGATGAAATTTTTTATGTTTTCATAAAACTAAATCAAAGGGAATGATTTAAGGAATTTCCATTGAATCATATTTTCAAAACTACACCACAATCTTAAAGAAGTTCATTAGTTTTCTACCATGGTATATATGATTTTATTTTAAATGTGGGGGAGAAGTAAGTATCGGTAATCTATTGTTTTATAATCCAAATTAGTATCTATCATAAAAAAGGGGAGTAAAAGGTCAAGTAGTTATAATTTTTATTGTGGGGGATTTAAGGGGTCTTTATCAATATCATGGACAAAAACATTCTTTTCACATACTGATATATTTCCTTAAAAAATTTATTATTGTAGTTTTGTTTCTGTATACTTTTATATGGTAAAGGTAATGGTTTTACGAAATTTGAGAAATGTAAGACTAATAATGTTGAAAATAAATTCAGATGGGTCTGACTAGTGATCATTTGGGTATATTTTTTAAAAGTTATTGTATTTGTAATAACCTTTTTTTAACGTTGTTGTGTTTTAGGTGTACATGAGAGTCTTATGGTTATAATGAAAAACTATTACATTTATGAATTTTATATTTTCTATGATTTTTATTACTAAATGTTCTCATGTTTCTTGCTATGCTCACCCAAGATTCATTCAAATAGATAACATTTATAAATATATCTTTTTATAATATGATGAAGTTGAAAATATAAAATTATTAATGTATAAGGTTATGGTTTTGGAACTATATCATGTATTATCCTTGATGTTTTAGATAACAATATTTTAAAAAGTCATTATAAAAAAAATTGATGGAGGGGTCATCAATGAAAATGAAATATAATCATTCAAATGTTTTCTGAAGGATGATGTATTGAACAATGAGGAATATATTAATTCTATAGGAATAAAAAAATATGATGTTCGCTGTGAATAATTTCACCTGATATAGTAAATATTGAAGAGTTCACTGAATACAATTTCACATTTCAATTAGACAAATGATAACTAGATAAATGAGTCATATCCATAAAACAAGATAGTTAATTTATATAATCATAGAACTATGAAATATGAAGATTCATATATGGAATATCTAAATTCAATAAGATAGAAATTAAAATAGAATTATAGATGAAGAATTAACTGATGAAGGAGAGATATAAAAAGTACTTCAAAATGAAGCTTAGTAAAAAATATTAGTTATTACAATGGAATACAATATAAATAAGGTCTTACAAAGAATAATCAAAAAATTATTCAAGTATAATTACAAATAGTTTAAATTTTTTACATTTTTATAATGTAGAATGATTCATTATTTTTTTAAAATTTAGTTGATATTTGAGGATGATTTATAGATAAAGTAATTGTTGTGATATGAGAATGTAGTTATTATACTCTTTCTTGGGACTATTATTAGTCCTCAAAGGTGGTCAAAAAATGTTTTACTTGTGTTGGAGATTCAAAATTGAAGATTGTGTTTCTTCCTTGTTTTGGAGGAACTTTAAGAATAAATTAGTGTTCAATATCATTATAAGACAATACAAGTGATTTGTAGATTTTTCTTCATTCTTGAGAGAATGTATGATGAAATATGATTTAACATATTGGGAAAATATGTTCTTGAGGATAGTCTGAGATATTGTTGAACAAATTCCCTCAAATGATGAGAAAATGGATAAAGAGGTCACATATAGGGAGGCCCCAGATAAAGAGGAATATGGAAATGAAGACCCATATACAATATTTTTGTGTGGAGAGACCCTTGATTGAGAATTATTAATAGAATTCCAATATATCTCTTTTCAAGGTTCCTATGTTGTTTGGTTGTAAAAAAGTATAAAAATTTATAACTTGTGGGAACCAGTGATATTTCATTACCTGATACAAAATGGGATTTTTGGTAAATTGGATTAACTATATTACCATTAATTATATAGTTTTTATTCAAGGATTTTTGGGAGAAAACCTGACAATTAATCGACACTGTAATTTGTATTTAACATTTTAAAAACATATATTCCATATGTTATTTACGTATCTCGGAATTCAGGTGAGGCTGGGTTGTAAATTTAAGAGGATAAAAACATTATCAATTTATAGAAGTTTATGTCAAAGAAATAAAACATTTATAAATGTTTAGGATTTATTCCACCACCCTTATCACTAGGGAATAAGTTTATAGAAACATATATTAATTTAATTTATTAAGGATAATCTTGATAATTTTTTATTTGTTGTATAGAAGTTATTTTTAAATCCAATTTTGGGTGAACCATTGCATCTTAATATATAAAAATTACTTAACTATGAGAAAAAATCATAAGATAGAAGGATTGATATCCAAACATGGATAAATACACTTAGTGGGGGGAGGGTGAATAATGGAATTTATGATTAAATCTACATCAACTTTAGATCATGTTTCATTGTAAAAAAACACCCATCTCTCACTTCATTCAAAGAAATATCTAAGATAAAATTAAAGCATGCACAAGACATAATTATTTTAAATGGTTTACCCTCACTAATATATTTACACGGTGTTTGAAAAGGAAATGTGACTATTTACCAAATCCATTAAATAACCCATCTATAAAAATATTCTGAGTGAATTCATTGTACCTTCTAGTTTACAAAAAAAATACAGTTTGAATGCACACTATTATCTCAAATGAAATGTGATCACCACTCATTTTGAATATTATCTTTTGAATCAATATGTTCTACAACTCATATAGTACATCATTGTATACCACATTCATCCACTTTATGATTACCACATCACTGTAGAATTGTTGTCAACTCTCTTGTGGTCTACATAATATTTATTTTTTTGAAAACCACATTTTCCATCCTAAGAAAAACATCAAAATTATTAACGAAAAATTATATGTTCATTAAACCAATAACATTTTCAGTTTTACTACATTAACAATACTCATAGATTTGTTATTATCGCGACTTTCATGTTGATCAGAACATTTATAAATAATATATAGCTTACACAAAATATAATTTCATTGCAAAATAGGTAATCATATGAAAACATTCAGGCTAGAAAAATCTTCCACAAACAGCCTTCATGAATCTGGAGCCTTTGGATTCTTATTTAGACATCCCATCCATAATTAGCGTGTGGAAACCTATATATAGTTTTTTACTACCTTTCATGAAGATTTAAATCATTCCAGCACATTTTTATGAATATCTAAATTTCTATTTATGGTGATACCTACCATTGCTAGAAATTAGAGGAAATTTCCCATTGGAGAAGATTATCTCATTCGTGAAACAAAGCATCATTCCTTCATTATCAATATGCTTTTTCAAACCTCCACAGCTTCATGAAAATATAAACTTTTTAAAAGTTCCTAACCTCCACAAAACACAAAAACATTGATAATTACCTAGGATTTCTATAATATTATGTGTATTTATTTGAAATCTAATTTTCATAAACCATGATTAATCATCCAAATGTTTGGCCAAAAAAATTTGGCCATTACTCTCGAATAATGCAACCTAGTACACACAGTTTTCTATATTTCTTCCCGGGCATACTATCATATGTCTTGGTTCTTTTTCAGAAATTGTTTTTTATAATAAATATTAAAACCCCACAACTGAAATTATCTACTTGGTATTTCAACAAACAAAATCAAAAAAAAAATACTTAAAATCTAACATGATGTATTTTATCCCAAAGTTATGGAATTTCAATTACGATAATAAAAATCAAAAAACATTTAATGATTTTGAGAAGGGAACCTCACTATAATAATGAAAATTAATCTAGATAACATAAACAAGACCGTTTTACCTTGAAAATGGAAACACAAAAAAAATATTGTTGTGATACCCATTTCCCACAACATATTTGTCATCCAAAAACTCTCCATGGGGAATATTATTTCATGGTTGGATATGGATTCCTTACCCATATCGAATGACTATTACCTTTTCTATAAAATAGAAAACATATATGTTGAACGCTTACCTAAGATAATAAAAGTGATTATTCATCAAATAAATTTAATATAAATTAATGGGATTAGGTACCACAAATCATAATCTATGAAACATCCTTGTTTTTTGAAATAAAATAAAGGGAAAAATATTATTCTTAAAATTAAACTATCAATTAGATTATTTAATAATGAAATTGCTTATAAATTATAAAAATAAGTGTTTTCATATATATATAAATATAAAATGGACATTAGATGTTAATTTTTATATATTATTTTTATAACAAGTTAAATAATATTTTCTGAAATAATTGTTAACAAATATTTGAAAATATTGAATGGTGATACTTAAAATAGATTTTATTAATTATACATCATGAAATATAGCATATAAAAAAGTCATTTTTTAAAATTTTAAATAATAAATAATAGTTAGTTTTTAAATTATTTAAATAGAGAATATATATAAAAGGGTTTATATCTATGTAGTTTTAATGTTTAAAAATATGGTCATTATTTGGGATATTAATTAAGCGTCATGAAAAATGATTTTTGATGACTATTTTGATCATATTTCAAATAATATTAATATAATATATTTAGATTATGTATAATCATTACATAATATAAGTTAAAATATATAATTTTTATATTTCATTAAATATTACATTTTTATTTATTAAAAACTTATAATAAATAAATTTAATGTGATTATATTATTATGTAAATATAACTTTTTTACAATAATGATTATAGAATCTATATAATGAATTTTAAATTTATAATGTGTTTATAATTTGATTTTATCATTAAATTATTCATTATTTTTAATCTCATAATAAAATTGGTGAGTTGGAAATTTATTTAAAGGTTATTCCAAACATTATTCATAGTTATAATTTTTTATATTCTGAATATTTTAAACATTCAATTATTTATTTTAAAAATCTTTTGGAGACTATTATACATAAATTTAAATTGTTACATGCGACTTATAATAATTTATTTAGTTTTGATATTCCTTTACATTAGTTTGTATTAAATTTTCTTATAAATAATTTATATTTTGTATATAGTCTATAAATATATATTAATTGTGTTATAATGAATTTGAAAATATCATGAGAAAATATTCTCTTGGTATATGAAGTTTTAGTCAGGATTTTAACTAGCTTAGAGTCTTGTTATTTATTATAGGAATGTGGGAGTTTCCTTTATTTAGTTTTAAGATTACTGATGAAGAGATTAAAAATGTACTGAAATTAATAATTTTTTCATGGAATGTTCATTTTTCATATACATATGATGGATATAGATATCTGAAAATTTTATTGGCTTTTATTTTAGGATATATAACATATATTTTGGGTCATGTAACATGTTACACATCTATATGGTTTGAAAATAATTATTTGGTGGATAAAATAAAACTAAAAACCAAATTAGAAAATGTATGAACATATTTAAAAAGAATAACATGATAAACAATCACTTCATATTAAACATTTCACATACATAGTGTGAGATTTCTTCGAAACATGAAAATGTGAATACCTTGATCAATCAATATGTGTGACCCAAACATGTATATTCCCACACATTATACAATGTAATTAAATCATTTTATAATATGACCTAATCTTTAGGTTCCTTGTTCTGGGCCTTTTATTTAGGTTATTGGAAGATGTAAAAAACATTAGAATACAAGAGGAATTGAGTGGATTTAATATTCATATAATGGTTTTTGGATAATGTTTTTTTCACTATCAAATTGATGATTCCTATATGATATAATTTCAATATTTTATCTACTAAATTTATTCCTATATATTCACATGTTAAAACAATTATTGGTAATGATGAACTATGGATCTTGGTCCTCTAATAAATTAAATGAGTTTAAAATATGTTATTATTTTATAAGGAAAAAACTTAATAAAAGCCTATATTAAATATTTTTAAAACATGATAGTCATATAATAAAATGTTTTTTATATAAATTTGATTATTATCGATAATAATAATTTTGTTAACAACATTATATAAAGGATAATATTAATGTATAAAATAATTTTTACTAGTAACTTGTGATATTTTATTAAGTAACTAAATTTTTATGTGTTAGAAGAAACCCTCCATGAGTAACCCAGTATGACAGTTGTTTAGAGAATACGTCTTTAATCATATAGAAATCATATTATGATTCACTATGGGTTTTAAAGTATTTAAAAATAATATATCCAAAGTAATTTTTTGATATAGTTATATATTCAATATTATTAGATGTTTATATGACAAACTGTGAATATATATTTCTTAAAACTTATTATATTGAATGAATTAATTATACAAATATTGATGGACATGTTTTGAAAAAATCCAATAATTAAATAAATGGTTTCAATATTATTTTCAAGGTGTTATTGACATGTGAAAAAAGAAAATGAGATTTTGGTCATGGTGCTATGTTGATAGTATAAGTGTGTAAATATATAGCTATTCAAAGATAAATAGAATAAATTATTGATAATTGAATTTTAATTCAAAATTGGAATCAATGATTTATTTCATCAATGATATGAATGTTATAAAATTTACCCCATTTATAAGAATAAAAATAATGGTTGTCTAATTTACTTCATTTATCTTACATGATGATATTTTTAATTAAGAAACTATGGTTATAAAAAATATGATATGGTTGATTATGTACACATGGTCATTATTTTAAAATATTATAAAAAATTATTTTCAAGGAGAAATAGGATAAAATGTTTTGTCCGTGATAAAAGTTATCATCAAAATTTTAATTATTTTTTGATGGAATATTTTATCACCATCCATTAGTAATATATTTTATTTAAAAGTACTTATGGACATGGAAAATTCTCTAAAAAATATAATTATATATTCTATATTGATATAATAAATTACTATAAAAATGTTTATATAAAAAGTAAATATAAGTTATTTTTCATACACATATGAGATTATTTACCTTAACAAGATATTTTTAAAAAATTTATAGTTTCTATGTGGCTAGTGAAAGTATGATTGGACCTAGAGAAGTTAAACATGATGGATAATAAATTATATTAGACAAAAGTAAATGTCATTTAGTTTTAAAATCTAAATGTTTTTAAAATATGTGTTGTTAAATAGAAATTTGAAGAGTATCATTTAGTTACTATGAAGTACTGTATATTATTATTCCTTGAAGGATTATGAAAGTAAACATGCAAAGATAATGATACATTTTCTTATAAAATTATAGGATATTCTAGTTATAAATAATATAAATGAGTAAATTTGTTCCAAAAATATTTAATGTTAATGTTTTATGGAAGAAATCCATGAAAAATGATGATGTACACAAAATTTATTTATACATAGATAAAATATATTATCAACATCATAACAATTAACTCTATTGATTTAAGGAGTTTTACTATGTTTAAAAGAGTTATAAATTAGTATTACAATTTATATCCCTAACCATTACTTAAACTACATTTCATCATAGATGTTTATCACTAAATATTTTAGTGGTTGTGTTTTATCATGTGGTAAAATAGCGAAATAATATGAATTTCATATTGAAATAATGGTTTATCAAAACCCCTAAATGGGTAGAAAACATAAGGCTGATCTAGAAGTCTATTAAATATGATATTTTAGATTGACACTTATAAAAGGTTGTATTATGTATTTATAAAGGATCATAGAAACCAAATAGGATATATTCATGTTTTCATTCCTTCACATTAGATGAATATGAGCATGTATTTACATTTATTTCATCTCATGATATAATAATTGAACTCTTATCAAAATAATTTGAGGTATCACTAACCGTTTTTCTTATTATTTTAGGTTATGCGGAATTTTCATGTTTTCCATGAGTAGTGTTCTTATATAAAAAAATATGGTCTGGTGGCCCCAAATGGGTTTTGTGCATTGGATGACCCTTGATGAATACCACAAAGAGTTTCATATACTATGTAAATGGTATAAAAGGGGTGTATGGATCATATATGGAATATATATTATAATAGGATGTATATATACCTAGCATTATAACCATCATACATTGATATATTTCTTACAATATCATTGATGACTAGATAATTACGGGTGGTTGGGAATATTGTTGATCATTTCTCCAGTTAGATACCAATAATGATGAGATTTTTCCTCTTGTATGATGATAGTGATACATGGGCCCTTGATTGAGATAGTCCCGAGAGTGTACAACTGAACCTATACATAACGTATGACGTGACTATATTTCATGGTGATAAATATCTTATTTGAACATCTATACAGATGAATAATATGTGATTTATTCATCATCTCGGTTAATCTATTATCATATAGTTTAGACCATATGGTGTGTATGCATATTATTTATAAACACAGTATTTCATTCCCAACTATCATTTTTTTACAAAACCATAAAGTTGGGGATGAATGTTTTTACACGATTTTACGAGTAGAAAAAGGTATAATAATAATTTTTGTTTAATATAGATCATTTTATATTCTTTTGTTGCATCATTAGAATGAAATAATTTCTAGTTGTCATTATTTATATACATTTATGGAGGTAATTATTCATATTTTTTAAAAGCACTATACATGAATGTGGGGTGAAACTATTTAGATAACTAAATAAAGAATGTGTTTGGCTCAGAGAGGTACTGTAAAAGTATTTTAATGTTAATAAAGAATTTTTTAAAATGGGTATTACCGAGGTATCATATATGATATAATTTATAATGAAGTTGATGATAGATTTCCATGAATCATTTGGATGATATAAAAAGGTATTTCTGGACATGACTAAATAATTAATCAAATATGATATGGCCTATTGAAAAATGGAAAAAAATAGTAATTTATGATTTAGTGCGCATAGTAGGTTTCGAAAGATATTCTCCAAATATATTTTACATATGATTCAATTATATATATCCTATTATTGGATAAGAGGATATAATAAATCATGGATTCCTGATGCTACCCATCTATGTATTATTATATAAATTTATATATCACAAGGCATGTAATACAATAAAATACCACTATATTCAATTAGTTGGGTGTATTAATGAAAATGTTTATCATTCCACATGATCTTTCATGTATGATAGTGGTACACCTTTCATATTATGATGTTTTCTAGAGTTTAGTGTATTTATGTAATGGTTACGTAAACTAGAAAAGTGTAATTTCCTCATGTGTTAGAATACATGGGGAAATGAATGGTAAGATAAAGAGAATACTCATGGCCTTTATAATGTGATTAACCGTAATATTCTAAAAATGAATATCTATATAATCCATGATTGGAGCATCACTTCAGGTCTCTGTTTTTTCCTACCAAATTGGTAAAAAGAGCCACTAACATTACTACAAGGACATGAGCATCCTAGTTGTTTGATGAGTGTTTCAATGTAACCCATTAATACTTATAGATTATGTGTATATTCTAGTTTCCTCTATTGTGATCATTTTAATTCATGGATAAATGGTTTGGTAGTAACACAGTGGTGTTAAGAATACATTCAAATGTTCTGTCATTTAGAATTTTTATTTCTTCATTTATCTAACCTGGAATATATTTGAATGAATGTGTAAATATTTTATAAATAATGTTTATTGGTTATAATTAAGTCTATTAAAAACAAGATATAACAATATACCATCTAATCATTTCAAAACAAGTGATATATATATCATTAATTATAAAATATTTGAACAGATGTAATTAGAGATTAATAAATCATTATATAACTAATTTATCAAAATCATATTAGAAATATGATTTAGTAATTTTGGAACAAAATACCAATAAGAACAACTCATATACTCTTCGTATATTATGATATTATCTAAAATTCCATGTTTATTTTCTAAATAAATTTTAAAACTACATAATCAATAAATAAATAAGAATGGTTCAAAAATGGCAACACACACATTCCAAAATCACAAATTTACACACACGTCACCTTTCTTGATGAAAATAGAAAATTCCCCTCTTAAATGACCCCTGGATAGATATACGAATATATAATATGTGATATCACCATAATAAAAAATATATATATCTTTGGATTTATGAATCTGGTTTCCCTTCTTGAAATCGTTTATACAACAAAAAAATGATATATAGGAAAAATCACTATACAATAACATCTATAATTTTAAGGTTGGATAGTAATCATCATCCTACATTTTTAAAAGGTATCTTTAAGAATCAGTCTACAGAACTGATCATCCACATGCATATTTATCAGATTAAACTCAATATTCAAAAAACATTCTTTAGTATTCTTATTAACAATTTAATACTAGATATTAATGATATTAAATAAATTATATTGATATTTTTTTATTGAAATATTTATGTATCATTGATTATCAATGTCTAAATATAAAGGTACCTTCATTTTCAAATTGAGTTCCAAAAATAATTCTTTCATATATATAAATTATATTATTCCTTATATTAATATAAATAAATCTACTTGTATTTTAATTAGTATAATTGAATTTTTTTTCTGTGAGATAATTAAAATATCAATCTACCAATATAAAATACAGTATATACTAGAAACCTTTTTCTGATGATAAATACTTATATCCCAATTATGAATTAAATATTTACCAAAATAATACAATAAAATGCTATTATAAATAAATCTGTAACATGTGTTAAATTTCATATAAATTAGGATTCTCTATACTTTAGTGAAATTAAACACCAACGGATTACTTTTATAGCTTATATACAATGTAACGATATATACCTCAACTGGTCATAAAACCCACAAATAGATAAATGACTTAATAAAAATCCCAAAATTATTTTCCATAACATCATTTCTCTATTTATCTATTTTTAGTTTTGTTTCAACTAAAATTATTGTATATATGATATTCTAGTATTCTATTATATTCTTTTTAAAGATCTTTTAATCATATTTCTCTTGAGTATGGAAGATAATGTACATAAGAATAAAAATTGTATGATTAATGATTTATTTAACCTATATTAGCCTTAATATACCCAACACCCCATTCATTAGAGTATAAAATTCATTTTTATATCCATTTGAATTTTTATATGTGAGAATAGAATCAACTAAGTCAATAAAAATTAATGATATATTTTCAAATTATTCAATTTGGTGGTTTTTTTCTACACCACCTTTTGAAAAATTCACTTAATTCCTACAAAAATCAAGAATCAAATATGTTTATCATAGTTTTTTTTATCCAAAATAATTCTTTATTAAAACTTTTAAAACATGTATCATCATATAAAATAATAAACATAATAGGTTCACTAATGAATATATCCTATTCAAGTTAAAAATTACATAAGGTTGACATTATATCATTTTGGAATTTCATATTAACTCCTTGAGTAGTTTTAGTCTATAATATTATGATAGATTCAATTAATTAATCTAGTGAGAATGTCATATCAATGTTATGAAACCCCCATATCACTATTTATAGTAAAAATTACAATATTTATTTTAGTTTTAATTGTTGGAAGTGTTTTTTATTTGAAATATAAAATTTTATGTGGTTTTTTGTGATCATAGTTTTACTATATTGTTTGAATAAATCATGCGATGAAATTGTGTTTAAGTTATAGTTTAAATTTATGGGATTTATATGGTTGTATCATGGTTTATTATACAATGTATCCAAACCATGTGTTTTTTAGTGCATTTATAATAGATTCTAGACTATTGGGGAATACATTGTTACTCTATGTTCCCTAACCATGCATCCTTCGAAAATTCAATTAAAATTAAATTTACCATTTTACCCCAATTTTTTTGTTTTTCCCTCCCTTTCCACCACTCATTTGTCTAATCTATGGGAGATTTAAATTGTGATATCCCACCCTTTTTCATTTCATTATATTAATAAAATATAATGATTTTATGTGTATCTATTAGTCAAATATTTATTTTCCACCTATAATTCCACTCTATCGTCCACCCATATATATTTTTCTTACTATTATAATCTAACATGATCTGAATGTGTTATTTCGGATAATATTAGGGCATGTGATGGTTAAAATTTGTTATTTTTTCTCATTTAACACTTATAGATGGACCATAATTTTATGGATGAACTTCTAAAATTATTTTGAAATGTTATTAATAGATTTCCACTTGATATATGAAGGTTTTCTTGAGAACATATATTAATTATCATGGTTTTTTCTAGTCTGATATATATTATGATAATATTTAATGTGATATTATTAATGCATTGAATTTTTTATTGTTTTCCCACATGTCATAATGGATGTTATCATTGATTTGACAAATTTTTAAGTGATTTATAAATTCCAAGTGGATGTAAAAATTAATCAAATGATTATTTTAAATATATTCAATGATTAATGGAAGTAGATATCATTTAGATTGATAAGGGAGTAAAGAAACTATTTCTACTGATTTTATTGAAGAATATTTTGTGATTGTATTTTTTAAATGGTTAAACATGATAAGTGGTGTGTCCATTATGTTGTTTTATGTGGGGTTGTTATTAAAGGTTTCTAATGAGTGTTATATTATGGGGTTTTTAAAGGTGGAAATTAATTTTCATTATGAGGTAGTCTTTCAAAATGCCCATTTGATCTGTCATAAAATTGACTTTCATGATGAATATAATACAATTGGTTTATCTAATATTTTTTTATAATATATATATAATGTGAAATATAAGGGGGGTTTTGTACATTATTTATCATATATATGATGTGAAAAGGGTTGTTTATAGTGAGGGAATTGAGGTGGATGTTAGATTAATGTTTTGCCATTATTGATTATTGATATGATAATCACTTGATTTACATGTTTTAAAACCTCCAATAGATTAGTTTCAAGGGAAACCTCGTTATATATGAAGAAAATCTAGATAACTACTACAATTAGAAATATTATTCATTATCTGGTGCTCTATAAAAGATTGTGTTTCACTATGAGTCAAAATGCTTTAGGATAAAGTGGGTAAGAAAGTGTTGAGTGTAGCTAAGATCTCCTAGGGTTGGATGAATCCATTTTATGTGTATCGCAATAAAAGTGCCGTAAAATTAATTAAAAAGATGAGTGACTTTCGTATGATTCCTAGTTTTTATTTATTATTGTATATGGGATTCACTTATTATATTTTTTGGTATTCACTAGTTCTATTTTAAGTAGAAAAATATATTTATAGATTTTAATTATTTATAATTAATTGATATCATAGAGCCTATATATGTTTTAATTCCCATCCATCTATGTTTTTTCTTTAATTAGTAAATAATTTTTGAAATGCTTGAAAAGATTGTTTTTAAAGGAATTTTGTGGTATTTTGTTTCCAAATTTTCATTTATAGGAAATCATTTTGATGGAACATGGTTTTGGAATAGGATATCTAATATGGTATGAAGAGTAATGAGGTTTTGGTTTTATTTTAATGAATTTTATATTTCCTATTTTCTTGGTTTTAATTTGGTTTAATATATATATTTTGTTTTCCATTTTTTTGTTCAAAGGTGGTGATATAGTAAATATAGATACACCTATTTACTTTTTTTATTACACTCACATGACAAAAAACTATTTGATAAGTATATATAAAACATTCATTAATGTAATTTATTTTCCAATGATATTTAAAAACACTATTGTGGTACTGTATGGGGTATTTTTAGACCACACCCAGAAAATGGAAATTTTTGTACATATCTCTCATTTTTTATAAGATCCCAAGAAATGATTACTTTTAGGATTTATTTTTCGGTTGATTTAATGATGTAATATATTTAATATAATGTGAGACTCTGTTTCATGAGGAGAAAATTGGTAGTGGTTATTTTATTGTTTTATTTTAAGATATTGTTGTATGAAATATTTCATCCCAAATATATCATTTGGATTATTTTTCATAAATTATTTTCTCAAAAAATTTACATCATGTGTGGATGAAGTGTATTGGTTATTATTATTACTATTACTGCTTTATATTACTCCACTTGGTTTAATTTATACTGAACTATTTCATTAATTATGTATCTTCCAACTACGTGGATGAGTCATTCCAACATTTTTAGGTGGAGTTCATGATGTAGTAATTTTGATAATGAACCTGAAATCATTATAATTTTTAATATTTTATCTTGGAGGTCTAGTTTCTAGGCTAATGTGATGGAGAACACATAGTCGGCCTTATGGAATGATTATTTGAGTATTGTATCTAGTTTATCATGTCTAGATCATTAAAAAATGGGATTTGAGTTCCATCATGTTATTTTTGGGTTTACTTAGAAGAAATTATATACACTCTCCATCGATTCTCAAAAGGTCATTCATGAGTATGTGCATGATAAATACCTTTCATGATGAAAAAAAAGTTACCATTTGTTCATGGTTAGTACCCACACATGGAAAACCCATTTAATATTTCCCCCCAAATGTTTTCTTTTTCATACATCATTTTTTTAATATATTATAATGGTGTTTTCTATTTATGTGAGTTTAATTAAGTTCTGTTTCATTACGAATTGATATAGTGAATTATTATTTTGATTTATAGTTATTCTTTTTTTTAGATATAAATTTTGGACAATTTATCTTAATGGAAAATTGGATTTTTTTTGTTTTCTTGTGAAATATTTTTGATCAATATAAGATGTTCTAAAGTTCATATTCTAATATTTTTTTCATTGGTAATTTATTTCAGAATTTATTTTTTTATGTATATACAAATTAAAATAAGAATGATTTTTTGTGATTTTTTTTTTCAATTCTAGTGAATTTTTTATAAATTCTAGTAAAATTAGTTTCTATTAAATTGAATTTTTAATTTTTATTTGTTTATGAAATGGTATCTCATTGTTTTATAATTTAAATTATAATTTTTTTACTGATATTATATATATTTTAATGTAATCATAGTTTAATGGATGAAATTTTGAGGTTGTAAATGAATTTTTATAGTTTCAATATAAAACTTTTATTATCTTTCATGGTATGATGTTAATTGATTTTATTTACTAAACATGAGATTAATGAGTTTATATGTAATATTAATTTTTATAGAACTCTTAGAATGTATTTGATGAGTATTAAAAAGTCTATTCTTTTGTATGATCATAAGGGTGATTCTTATTAATATTTAAGAGTTATTTCTCCATTTTATGACTATACACAAACTCAAAATTGAGTACTAGAGATGGTATATTCTATTTGATGGTAACACATGATTTATTTGGAATTTAACTCCATATTCAATTTATTTTTTCCAAGGTCCTACTTATTCAATGTAGTGGATCGATAGAAATTAGAGTGACATTAATTATATAGAAAATCATAATTCGTAGATAATGAAGTAAATTTTTTAGGTAAATGACACATTGTAGTGTAATGAGAGATTATGGTCCCTTATTAGATTCATGAGGGAATTTATTTTGGTGTTTTTTTAGATGTTATTTATTGAATGAAATTATCTGATCATTTGGAAATTTGAAAATCTCATTAGTTCTGGATATTTCATCAGGTGGAGCATTTAGTGATGGAGCATGGCAAAAATTTATCAATGTTAGTGATCCTTTATCCCAAGTTATTCAAAAATAAAAATATAAAATATCATTTTATTTAATTATTCATTCACCCGGACAATGGAGCTTTTTTATTTGACTCTACCCCTCCCTCTTTAAATGAAGATATTGTGAGGGACCTGTTAGTGGGAGAATATAAAATAAGGAAATTTTTAGTGGGTAGTTTCTTCCCCAATTAGTATGAAAATATATTTTTCCAGTGGTGTGATTTAGGAGTTATTTGAACTAGAGAATGTGGGCTTGGTATTGATAAATTGTCCCCTCAGAGGATTTTTATATCATATAATAAGATCTTATTTGTAGTGTACTTATAGTGTGGAGATCATGTGTACTCTATGGTTTTTTATCTAAATAATTTAATATATTGTGTTCATTTTAACTTCCTGGACCATTTTTATATTTTTAATACATTCAGTTTATAGATAAATAAATTATAGCTATTTTTGGAATCTATGTGGTTATTGATTTTGGGTTATTTTGGATTAGTTTTTATATTAATTAATTTAGATGATATCATTATTGATTTTATACATCAATAGATTATATTTTATGATATAGTTTTATTTCACACATTTCCCTTGAATTGAGTATATAATATTTAGTCTAATTTATTTATGATATCAATTTTTTGAGCCTTGGAACAGGATAGGATTGTTTTCAGATACATCCATTGGGGTTCACATTCACATGGAATTGAGTCATTGGTAGGTTGTGATCCTATGAATAGACTTTCCTACATTACAAATCTAGGAAATCATCGCCACAAGGGGTGATCATTTCTTACTCTTTATCAAAATATATTTATGGGAAGTCAATCACCCTTCAATGGATCCCCGATAGTGTTTTTTTCATGGTATCCATTACCTGTCTAAAACATTTTTTTAATCTTGATCAGGACTCTAACTTCTGGTGGACATCAATTAACTACAAATATTGATTCTATGATATGGAAACTACCTATTGTTATAATTAATTATTTTGTCTTGTTCATGTTGATCATATAAGAATATATTAATATGTGAGGCTATGATGGTATCTTTTTTTAGGAAATAATGTGTCTTAATTAGAAAACATGAGGCATACCTTGGTAAAATTGATGAAATTTATGATCAATGCATAATATATTATGGGTTCATCCCTGATGGAATATTTTTCTATTTACACCAAGTCATACCACCTTTTTTATGAGTGTAATATGATTCTCATCATCCCGGGATACATATACCCATCAAATAATTATTTCCAGGTTCTTCACCTAGGGCATCATATGCTCATCTCATTTAGTAAAATTCTTTTGATCATAACCTATATGGAAGTTAAAGGGATCAATATTCTATTTCATTGGATTATCATGTATGAAACATAATTTATCTCATGGTCTTCACATCTGGAAGCATCATGAGATTTTTACCTAAGTAGTATGAGAAGTGATATTATTATTATTATTTATACCTCTTAGGCACATCACATAATGATGAATTGGATATTTAAATATGGAATATTATTTGATATATATATTGGGGTTCACATATTTAGAGTCCAATATAGATGGTAAATAAGTTCATAACATGTTGTGATCTATCAAAATATTAATTTCAAATAGATACACTCAAATATTCCATGTCATGTTGAGGGATGCATCCAATATATGATCATCATGTGTTGGTCTAAAAACTGGTTGACATCATATGGTGACACTGACATGTATATATTCCACTTGGGATGGTCCCAAATATGATAACCATGTTTGGGTTAAAACATTTTCATAGTCATGTGTGGATATTCACATTTATTCAAATAATTTATCGGTCAGGAATGTATTAAATCTATAATGGGGCGCTTCCCATAAACGCTTATCACATACTAGGATTAGCATAAGTTGGCATCATATGGTTACACCCATTTCATGTATGGATTTCTATTTTAATGGTGAGAGGTTCAAGATAATTTATATTGTTGATAATGATTTATTGATACCTCCAATATTGAGGTAGATATAATTATATTAAATTCATAAAGAGACCTTATAGGGGTGTTAAACAAATCCAATTATATGGTAGTAATTAAAAACCCTGTATTTAGAATAAAAAGTGTAATGAATTTTTATAGTAATATTCCATGATGTTTAATAACATACCAAAAGCATGTTCATGTATTTAATTGGGATATAATTAGGGATAAATTGGGTCAATATTAATTTATGTTTTCCAAAGGATGAGGGTATAATCACATGCTCTTCTTGTCACGTAACCCATTCGCATAACTTGGGAAATAATAAAAATATTAATTGAGGAATATTATGTTCATTACATAGGGTTGGATTCAATTTAATATTTTCTCAAAGGAAGAACTCATACATTTTATAGTCTTGTGACTAGGTTGCTATGATATGCAGCTTTATTCATGAATCACATATTTTATCTATGGCAATACATGTTAATATTTCCATTCCCACTTTGTATGGGGGAGAAAATGATAAATGGATCATCAATGATATTATTAAGGTAATCTATGGGGTTTCTCTCTTAATGTTGTCATGGTCAAGGATTTCTCATTCATGGAATATTTTGTATTGGATGGAAAAGAAAATTACATTGATTGTTTCAAAAAGTATACAATATTACGTATATGTGAGTGTTTATTATTTAGACTACAAGGAACTGACACTAACCATCCTATTCTAGGTCTGTAGGGATTCGGTGTAACGTTCCCAGTTATGGGTTGTACATATTGAATTTTCTTAAGTAAGACTCGATCAAATGGGTGGGGGATCCATGAGAATTTTTTGTGATTGTGTTTGGTATAATGAGGGATCAACAGGGGGTACCAAGAGCCTAGTTAATGAAACATTTTATTTTCAAAAGTGGGTATATTTTCATGTGAAATACGATATAGAACTACTAAACTAAATGTTTTAAATAATAAGTTCCTCGCTCAAATTTGGTTATTTTGTGAATTGTGGATTTTGATTATGAGTGTGTTTCAAATGTGAACTATTATCATCATAAATGTAATTATCATTAAAATATTTCATTATCATTTTGATTCTATGAAGAAACCTTGTGAGGTAATTCATGAAATTTTTCACCAATAAAAATCCATTAGTGTCTCTATTTCAAAAAAATAATGAAAGAATTAATTGAATGAGTTTTGATATTTTTCTCTTCAACACTTAGATGGGTTTTCAAAATAAATGGTGTGTTATTCTTTCTATATAATCATTTTATCTCAAAGAGGAAACAATATCATCAAATAACTCAATGATTTTGTATCAATTATTAACACATACAAATATAAAAGTAGTTCATTTTTATAAAATAGGATTGTGCCACTCGATTCATATAATATGAGAGCCTTAACTTGTGGTGGTCTTGATCAAGAATATTTAATAAATTTTCATTATCTTATACTTTCTCATCATATTATGAATTGTGTGAATTTTCAAAAGTGATATGAACTACTCAAATGATTCAGGATACTCTCCCCTTTATATATGAATTACTCTTGAGGAAATTTACACTACTGATTGTTTTTAGATTCACATATATATAATTAATATTCGTATTCGTAGAATAAAAATTGGTTTTATAAAGAATCCCCAAGTTTTGTTCTTGGGTGACTATGATCAGTTCTCCACTAATATAATTGAGAACCTTCTATTATTGGATTTATATTTATGGGTTCATTGTGACATGGTGTTTTAGGATTTAGGTATTAGGATACATTCAACTTCAATATATTGAGCCTCTTCTAGAGCCTATATTATTTCATAATTATTTTCTTTTGAATTTTATAAACTTTTTCTTGGGTGGATATTATTTTTAATGCCTCTTGTCCATACATGAGTTTCAAATTCAGAGAGAATTCAAAATCATAAAATAGTGGTATGATTTTTTATTGATTTGGGATTAAAAATAAGGTTACAATGAATAAAAAACTAAATAGGGATATTTTTGACTTGAAATGATGGTTAAGAGTCATCCCAGGTTCTCAAAGGATCCCTGGTAGGGGTTGTGTGGATACTTCAACCAAGGCTACAATAGTTCCATTATCTAGATAGTTAGGGAATTGAAGGGTAAAAATTACCATTATACCCCATTGTATTTAAGGGGGATGTACCCCTTCGTTCATCTCCCATATCATTTATTACTAGAGTATTCTTCCCCCGTCAATCCTTCTTCGGTCAATGTAAAGGGGGTTCTTTCCATGGGTGTTTTCAGTGATGAAAAATGTTAAAATCATATATGTGTCCTAAAATCTCTTGATATTCAATTTTTTCTAATCCAAAATATTCTCTGTTTAGGTGCAAAGTTTATATTTAATATCCAAATAGATAAATAACCTGATTTAGAAGTAGCATTCACATTATCTAAGATAAGGGTGACTTAAAATTCCTCCATCACATGAACTATCATTGAGTCAACTTATATATATTTCAATATATCTATTTATACGGTTTTATGAAATTCAAATGGAATTATATTTTGATTCAATTGATTTTCGAGAAATCTCATAGAGTATGTATGAAAATGCGAAATAGATCCACGGGGTGTCCTTGGGTGTAGATATAGTGCATAGAAAAAATGTAGTTAGAAATTGGGAATTAGTATTATTGGGATAAAATATTATGAAATAAATATAGTTTTAACATGAATTTTATGGTGTGCCTTTGTGTGGCATATGATATGGAATCAGGATATATGACATGTTGAGATGAGTTGAGAATGGGTGGGATTTATCATCCACTACCAATCCATATAATTTAATCATAGTTAATCTATATCATAAGTGGACAACATGAATTTACATAATGGTAATACATTATGATTCATATACATGAGGTATATGGGGTCACTTTAGTTTAGGTAGGATCCCTTTTATATTTTTTAAGATGATAAATAAATATTGAAGTATATGTTTTAATTGAACAAGCTTCCAAGTGCCCTGGTGAACCCTCATGTACTGACCAAATATCATTGATGAATGCAGTGGATATTTATAGGAATTATTAGGGTGAAATATACTAATGATAAGTGATTTGGTACCCCTTATAAGGGAAGAGTTTTGACAAAATATGTAAGGGAAAATGGGTTTCCATGAGAGATACATTAGATCTTATAAGCACTTTGAGATAGACGTGGGGTGTGAATTCATCCCCATACTACGATATACCAAATAGGGTAGTTATAGACTATAAAACCTGTTAATGGGTTTATTGTTCATACATATTTAGGATTCTTATTGGAATAATTGGGATTTAGGTCATTAAATATGTGATAATTTTATAGGAGGATAGAGAATCCGTTATAATACCATTGGTAACTCATTTAGATTTCTCTGTGACTATGAATCATGTAATGGGTGAAGTTGGAATCCAGTTGAAATTGAAGGGATGTCACCTTAGAACCCATACCAATGTTTTAAAATGAAGAGGATAAAGGTTATGAGAATGAAATTTAGAATATTTATAGAATATGATTTATTTTTATTATATTTTTAAAATGGGTTAGATTTCCTATTATTATTGGGTTTTTCCATTAGGACTAGAAATGACATGATTTTATGGGATCTTGGGGAATCGCTTGTTAACCTGGATAATACCCTATGACGATTAGTTTGGTTTGGATCTATCGTTATATTATGTTTGGGAAATACTTCCAGCATGGATGCATATAATGATTTCATTTATGTGGGAGTGAATTTATACATTTTATACTAAGGATTTATCAATAGAAAATGTGTTTCCACATGTACAATAAATAATTGGATGGAAGGGTTTTATTCTTTGGATGATACCATTGTGAATGCATCGATATTGGGATTTGAATGGATATTTGAGTAGATCATTTTTAATGACCATGATGAAATAGATTTTAATGGTTGTACGAGGTGATGTACATATATATACATCCATGAATTAATGGCTGAAATCATGTTGGTGACTATTTCATCATCTCAATTGATTCCAAGAATACCTCTTAAGATAGGGTGGATATACCTTGGATGATTCAATTGAGGGTCCATGAGTTATTCGATTTACATAATAGTTATCATGTGATCTGAAGATGGTATTCCATTTATTTTAATGGGATTCTCAATAATCCATTTCACATAGAAGAATAATATTTATATGTGTTTCCTCATCCAGGTAATTTTACATTAGCATGAAAATATAATTCTACCATGTACGAATGTGTGGTTTAATATGAAGGATTGAGGATAACAGATTTCTAGATAATATTTAATCCTTGTTAGTAATTATCAAGGAGTTGTGGGAATAGTTTCTCAAGTGAGTGAGAAACCATTCAACATAAGTGATTATTATTCTTATAGGCACTTAATCATAGAATAATGTAGGTATGGTAATCTAGGTTCATATACCTAAGGGTCAATAATAGATTTTGGATTTGTTCCCTTTAGTTTTTTATGTCCATGTTGTGGTTGGGGTATTGGTTTGAATAGTAAGTGTGTCATGATTAGAGATATTTCGACATTTATCAAAATATGGAATAGTTAGTGGTGGATTATTTATTTGGTTCTACATTTTATTTATTTATTATACTAGATCACATTACATGACTATAAACTACATAAACTATTTATGTACACAGATGAATTTGAGGATCCCTGTTTTTTTTACCCAAACATTGGACAGGCTGCAATTACATTATTTGAAATGAGCAATCCTCTCACTTGTTGTGGTAACATGTTGGGTAGATACATAGGTCGGATTGTTTACATAGACAGTGATGATGGGATTAGAAATTAGTATTTGTAGGTAATAATTCATTTATTTGGAGCCACTAGTAATTTTATTTATTATTTTCTTATTTCTCTTTCATATCTGATCAATATAGTGGGCTGTCATCGTGGAATTATTATTCTACATCAGCCTTTTATTTTATATTGATTTATTTATTCATTCTATGTATTTTGATTATTTAATATTATGCATGATTTTTGGTAATGTTTTTATTATCTACCACTATAATAAGGGGATATAGTCTTCTTTTTGTATCCCTATAGACCCAACACTATTAATTGGAATACTCTGTAATATAAGGGGATAATTTTTGGTCATGTTGAAGACTAATCTGATTACCATTCATTGAGTGAGAAAGCTTAGGGTTTTACATTGTTAGATCATCGGATATTTTAATTAACTCTTAATAATTTGGGATTTTGTATTCAATATTTGTTGGATTATGGTAAATATTTTGATGGATACCAGATTGGTAGGTCTAGAACACATTCCCTAGTGATAATTATAGATTACTTGGGCTAGGAATGATGTTCTAAACATTTGATGTTATGGTTTTATATAATTTTTACCATTATTTATATCTATTGATGTTTATGTTTCTTGATATATTATGTACTCGTATATTTTGTCTCATTTTCAACTAACTAGTGATTTTATATAGAGTCTATAATCATAGAGGAAAGAGGTGTATCATGCAGAATATCATTCAAATTGGATGCACATGACAAGCAGGCACTGTATTTTTTATTTTCATTAATAATCGTGGCTTTGTAGATTAAAGTGTTAAAAAATAAACATATTGAATATTCTTGTATAATTATTTTATCTCAACTATGGTGGGACGAATTTCATATTAACGTGGGTTAAATTTAATTTAATGCAGTTCGATTACATGGTGAATCTTAATGAATAGAATGTGATTCCTTGGATCATGGGATATATGATAACCTTAGAAGGATGACACATGCATTTGAAACCATTTTGATGAATGCAAAGTGGGGGAATTTGTTTTGCTATTAGATATAAAGACAAAAAACAGGAATATTTTTTTAAAATGATAATAAAAGAATTTATTGAATTTATCCATATAATTTATAATGGTATTAAAAATTATTGAGCCATGTGACAATAGTGATACAATATAGATTATATAAGACAAATTAAATTATGTATGTATTACTGAAGGTTAATGTGAATATTATAGGGGTGAAATTAGTTCATGGAGTCTCATTGAGGGTAGATATGACATTATAGATTCATGAAGGTTAATACCATGTGTGGATAATCAATAAGGATTAGGACTATTATAGTTTGTTATATGTTGTATGATTTATTATATTGTAACCCAAGTGTATTTCTCTTCTTGTGGTTTTGTTACATAAAGTACATAATAATAACTTTTAAATTGATTTCACATATATTTTGGAATATTAATCTAGTTATCCATTCAGTATGATAATGGTTTCCTCAAAATGGATCTCCATGGGGAAATTCTAGTTGAATGAATCATGTATGGTTGGCTATTTATTGGAACTTGTAACAACCCATTTCGTGTTTAACGATATATATTTTAATGAAATTATATCAAAACAAATATCAAGTTTATAGTTCATTAATAAGAAACAGGTATATGGATGTTGTTATAATCATTAGTTCATTTTTAATACATTGTTGGATCGTCTAAGAGGGGGGCCTAGTGTCACCTAAATCTTGATTTAGTATTTAATGGGTGAATGGATTGTATGGTTTAGGGTTTCCACTATGAAGGGTGTTTATATGTTAGTGGGTTGTTTAAATAATATGTTCATTTAATTTCTTTGATGATGAGGCTCACGTATAAAAGGTTTCAATAGGTATGATACTTTTTCATGATAGTGAATTTTTGTTTTGTTGTGATGAAAAACTTCAATGTTTGTACCGAATGTATAAAGGTTTTGTTTTGAGTATAGGAATATTTTTATTCCAAGATCAATTTTTAGTGATTTATTTTTGCAAAAACTTTTGAGGGATGATGGAGAGTCAAGACTAGAATAGAACTAGGTGATCCCTAGTTTTTTAGATGAGGTATAAACTACTAAAATCAATTATAGGAACCTTGTGTTCTCAAAAAAAGAAGCAAGGCATGAATTTTCATGAGGAATCATAAAATAGATATGGTTCTTGATTTTAAAGAGGGGTTTTGAGGGTGTTTCTAGTGTTAATACCCATTCATGATGTATATCATGAACATCATAGTCTCAACAATATGGGACTTGTAGTAGTGTGAGTTGAGTGATGGATTGTATGTTATAATGTTTTAAGTCCATTATACATGATATAACCAAAATGGTGCATGGGATATTTTGGGCCCAAAATAGTAAATTACTGATTTCTATGGGTGGGATGAATTTTTCTTGTTTTTAGTGAATTTTTCATATGCGTGTCCAGTCTAGGATTATATCAAGCATATTTTTGAGATAATTAGCATATGAGATTGGTAGTGGAAATCATAAAGGTTGTCCTTATGAATGATTGGGGTCTCTCACATCCTATAATTCCATTTAAGGATTCATAGGGTGTGGGATTGGGTTTTTTTACAAAATGAGGTAATTTCATGGCATCCCCTTTGGTGGGGAGTTTGGGGCCATTCATGGGTGACATGGACATCATACTAAAGTGGTGTAGGTGTATGGTAATAGTCAATCAATGATCAATTCCGCATTTTTTCAAGTCTAGGGAAATTATTTGTTATTGATATCGATTCAATAAGGATTGGATTGTATGAATTAATGTTCACAATCATATAGTGTTTTTACTAGAATTGAGATCAATATAATTTAAAGGGATATGATCATATTTCAAGTCAATAGATAGTAATAATGTGTGTTAGAATTTGTCATAAATTTTAATAGATTGAGGATATAATTATTGAATTACATAAAAAGTTGAGTATAGACCTTGATGGGTGTGTTGAATGATAAAATGGTGGATCCAGAAGCATAGTCACTAGGTTCATCTATTCTAGTGCATCAATTGGGGTGAATCATATTTTTCAGATGATCTGGCTAGAAGATGTCAAAATTGTACACTAAAACATAATTGAATGTGACCGTTTAAAACCTACATGATTCATGTGGTTATTTACATTATAGATATGTTTTTCAGCTCATTAATCAGTTTTCATGGAAAATTTAAGGTGGATGTGATTTGAGGAAAGTCATTTGGTGTTCAAAAAATTAAGATGAAAATACAAAGTAAATATTAGAGTTATCATGTTTTTTATAGTGCATTGATTGGAAATACAATGAGAGTGTTATTACGATTCTAGAGGCTTGTCTAAATATTAAAATTTAAAGGTGTAATATCCATAGAATTAAAATTTGTGACTATAGGATAATTCCAACAGAAGAATCAACATATTCTAGTTGATAAATTTGATGATGAAGAGATCATTCTTTTGGAAGAATGTTCGTATATATGTTTCATTATTATGTTTCGATGGAAGGAACAATAATTGAATCATTGATTTTATTTTTAAGAATATTATATTATATATTTCATGTTAGAAGTGAGGTACACATTCAGGAATGGAATGAGCTGATCAGAGCATTGTTTAGTGACCATGATCAGAAATGTTTTCTATTTGGATGACCAATGGCACTTATTATGGAAGAGATGTTTTGTAGAGTTTGTTTCTTAATTACTTCTATAGGAACATTAGTTCAAAATTCATGAATAATATTATTTATCAATTTATATTCATTTTCGGTTCATGTTTTGGGACTCAATCTCTCATTCTGATGCTTGGGGGTCCTCAATAAGGGTGTTATAGACATTAAATGATGTTAAGTTTTCACATTAGGGGCTTAGAGGAGTCCCAAGTGAGGCCATGTTTCTATTATTTCAAAGACTATAAAAACCCATTGGATAACTAGAAGTGGAATTAAAGGGTTAAAATTACCCCTATGTTCCTTGATTTTAAGGGTCTGGTCCCCACAATTATTCTAATAGGGAGCATTTTTCTGGATTTTTTCCCACTACCCTCCTTCTCCAAATCTATTTTTTTATTTTTAAATAGAAACATTTAATGGAAAAGTGTGAACCCTAATATTTCAACACAAACAAACACTATCGTAGTCCAATTCATCAAACACAAGCCCACTTCCACCCATCAACAAAAATAAAAAGCACCCCACTTACTGGAAATCCTCAAATTCCCAATTCAAAACAAAATCAAGCCCACCATATTTGGACAGGAAGCCTCCTCGAACCCTCCTGAAACTCCAAATTGTCCAAATCAAGTGCCAAAGAAATCAAGCGATATAATTTGAAATTCAAAAAATAACACAAAAACATAGCTGGCTTGATCGATGAGGCCCCACACCAGCCGTCCCATCATCTTCATCCACCATCATCATTAAAAAAACCAAATTTTCATCGTTTTCACCCATCCTCGCTAGAGCCACCATTAGAGAACATCCCAACACATTTCTTATCATAGACGAACCCACGCCGTTGTCACTCACCCTCTTTGAAAATCACACCACACCAAAAAAATCAGCAAATCCAAAAAAATGATAGATATAATATTCTTAAGAAAAACCATAGTCGGCATCGTCATCACTGTTCTCATGGTCATCACTGTATGAAACCCTCACCAGTCACCAGAGACCGTTAGTGATCATTGTAGACCCCAAGAAAACATAACCATCACCATAAAAGAAGAAACATAGTGAAAAAAACTCCCTAAGAGCACTATCAGTTGAAACATACTACATCCCAAACCCACTACAGAACTGCGTGTCCCGATATGACTCAGATAAGTGAGGAAGAAATTCTGGTTAGCTCAGATATTTAAATAGCCTACAACTCCAAACAACGACATGACAACAGTGCTGAAACCAACAACTAAAGACAAAAAAATAACTATAAAAGGAGTGCCTAAAAAACCCATGACCACCAAACTGCTTAACCCAAAACCACGGTGAATCCAATACTCTTAATCTGACCTAGAGAAGAAGAGTAGAAAATGAGGATAGAGCATGGTAGAGGGAGCCTCAACCCTCCGTAGTAACATCCTTCAACAAGAACCAAAATATCATCCTGGTGTGATAAAATCCATGAAGAACATATCGCAATGAAGGAATAAAAATTGAGGTTGAGAGAATAGGGGAAGAAAATAGGGATGGGAGGAGAAAACGTTACTGAGGCGTGTCGTCGACCCTCAAGAAACGGTTTTTTTATGGAATCCCATTTCAAAGCCATGAATGGGAGGAGGAGTTCTAGGAAATAAGGGCGTCGTACAACTTCTCTAGAATCCCACTACCCTCTTTCTCAAATCCCCAGCAATGTGTTCTTATTCAAGGGTATTTTCTGTGATGATGTAAGTAACATGAACTCTTCTGTCAACCCATTATTTATAATTCCTAATTATAAAATTTTATCCCAATTTTTTCAGGAATAGAAAATGAATCTAAATAATAGTGTAATGAACTAATTTTGATGGGGATTCACTCTTCCTAGGAAGAGGTGAGATGTGGAATTGTAAGCACAAAGGGTACCATTAATTCACCAATGTATTTTTTAACATCGTTTTGTTTTAGTTTTTCAAATTAAATTTTAATAATGTTTTGGAATTGTATGTTTGGGATTTGACTCAACGTAGGGCCATGGTCATGAGATGGACCATTTGGGTGTCATTCATTTGTGGTGGTGGAATCTCATGAAATAATAGGCATTATTAATATTTGAATAAAATGTTTTTAATTAATTTCAATTTTATGAAAATAATTATATGTCGATAAATTGTTTGTATTATGTCCCATGTGTATGTCAATAGATATGTTGTGATTATATGGACATGGATGGGCATTAGAGGCCACTCCAAAGCAATATAATTCAATCAAAAAAATTCTTAATTGTAGGTGGCCGTCATTAATTTACTCATTGGTAATATGATTTCAATTACATGCATTTCATATTCATGGACCCACCATATTAGGTAGTGATACCCTTTAAATTATTTAATTGCATGATTTTAATCTAAATAATATATCTAAATTGTATGGTTTTTTAGGGACCTCATGGACCATTAGGTACTAGTTGGACATCCTGGCCAATAATGGATTAGGTTATTGGTTGGAATTGGTAGAGGAAATTAAACTATGATAAGTCATCTGGTGACCCCAAGGTAGTGAGGAGAGTTATCATGAGATGCATTGAAAATAGTTTGGACATTAAAGATACCATATAATTAAAATTATCATTGATTTGATTTCGTGATGAGTGCCCCTCCCCCACATGGACATAACTACTTAGGTTTTTGTAAACAAAATAGTCCATAAAATGAATTTTTTGATCATATCGATGTACGAAATGTGATGAATAGAATGAGAATATTGACATTTACCTTGAGAGACATTCCTAGTAGGTCGGAGAAACCTTTATAAGACCTACACGGAATAGAGTTGGCATCCTAGTGACATTTTACCAATATGAGAGGGTGGGAAAAGAAATTAGTAGAGATAGAAGTGGGTGTCACCTTACAACTTATTCTCACATTGTAATCCCAAGTGTATAAATATTAGGATTCTGGACAAGATAATTATTCCATACCATTATAATTTTATATTTTATATTGATATAGAATTTGATTACCTAGGATACTTAGGAATCAGATGTTGGTCTTGGAACTGACGTGATTTATCAGGATACTCTAGAATCATTTGTTGACATGGAAGAGACCCTGGGATACCTGGTATGGTTTTGATATGTCTTGATGAAATATTGCTTCTAGATTCATAGCTTGGATATCATATTGTGATTTCATTAATGCATGATTTGATGAGTAGATGTGGAAACTAGGATCTATCCTTAGAGAATGATTTTCCATAGATATAATAATTCACAAGATGGTAGGGATTCCTTCTTGATATTAAATTATGTATTCTAAGTTTCCGTTATTCAACTGGTAATACTAGTAGTCCATTGTGAATTCTCATGATGACTATTATTTTAATGAATGTATCAGGTTCTAGTAGAACATATATCCCCATGAAAGGATGTTTGATATCATATGTATGACTATTAAATCCCCTGAATTTATTCCAAATAATCCTCTAGAATTTGTTAGATACACCAGTTAGAGTTGGGATGAGGAGACATGAGTTAGTTTATTCCATGGTGATAGAGGATTTGATCTCGAGATGGTATTTTAATGGATTTCATGAGACACTAAGGAATATTGCACACATTAACACATTGGATTTATTGGTACGAGTGGATAACATAATGGCAGGGTGTGGAAATTGTGTTCTCTATCAAAATTTATGTTGAAAACAATTTTAAATCAATTCTACCACCCCTATTTGAAAATTTTACTTTTTTTAAAAAATTATAGATATATATTTTTATATTTCAAATAGATTCTAAATAGTGGGATAAATTATGAATTATAATAATTATAAAATTATAATTTATCATTTGACACATTTTTAGATAATAAAAAATGCAAAAAATAAAAAATAAGATAAATATTAGATTAATGTTTAGAAAATAATCTTTTAAAAATGATATATATATGCATTTAATATATATTATTCCCATAAAAATAATAAACAATTATATAATCATGGTGTTCAACCTCTAGACTAGACTTTTTATCCGCCAATTGAAAATCACATGATTCCAAGAAGTTCACTATTGAGAAATTTATTCCAAAATTGTGAATGTGTTTAAAACAGAATATCTCAAAAGGTTATCCAACCAAAAATAATATTCTATTATTCCACATGGCTACAGTGAATGAATTAACTTCATGCAGGGGGTCCAAAAAATAATCCTCTGATATTGTTTTTTATAGTATTAAAAAAATTATAAAAAGAGATATTGTCTAGAAATATCTAGTCAATATAAAGTGTTGGTGATTAAGCTTTAAAAATAAAATACACTCATATAACTTAAAAGTATGCTAAATAGTGAAATAGAATGATAAAAAATCATTAAATCAGAGTACTTGCCACTATTTTTCTGATTATATATCTTCTCATCATTTTTTAATATCTTGATTAATTAAATATTCATGATTATTCTTGAATAAAATTTTATATGTTGGTTAATTACTGTAATAAAATTTATGTTAGTGAAAACATTATAATATTTATTTATTATTAGTCATATTAAACTATGATGTCACTAAACTTAGGTGACTATATCAATCTATTCATTTACACCATGAATCTTTGATATTTTAAAAATAATTCATAAAAAACAAGAAATTAATAAATGATCATGAATATCCTCATACTCTAGAAAAAATTCCTTCTCATTAAATGATTCTGATTGGAAATACATAATGCACAGAAAAATTGTTAGTTTGGTAATAAAACAAAAATAATATAACACTTACCAATTATTGTAGTCGATTTAATGTTCTAATTCATTTTTTGAGGTTCCTTTAAATTTTCCTCCTCATCAGCCATGTTAGCATCAATGTTAAGGTCGATAGTTGTTTCAATATATGGTATTTTTTTATTTTTTATGATTGATCATATGTTTTTAAAAAATTTCAGTTTTTACTTCCAATGAACAGTCTTTTATTACAGTCGAACTCTATATTATTTTGTTTTTTTTATGCATATGGTAGATAGTTTATTAATGTTGTTGATCCATCTTGTATTTTTGTATATAATGTCTTATTCAGTTTTTTCTATGGATGATCACATTTTCATTTTTCCATCTCTTTCATTTAAAAAAAGAGTGGTAATAATACATAGTGGCATTATTTTACAATAACGTCACATAACATTAGAATATGGTATCTTGAATTTGTTATGACTATCGACAGTCAACTACGTGATACCACATTCGATTTTTTAGATGATTTAGTTGTGTCAAAATATTGTGAAGAAAAACCTATAGAATCATTTTTTAAAAAAATACACAACATATTACAATGAACATATACGTTATTTATGATTATTAAAATAAAGGGTTAATGGATTAGAAAACAATATCCCACTTTTTAATGATAACAAATCATGGAATAAATATACATAGAAATTCCATAAAATTTCATTATTCCAGATTCACCGAAATTGGAATTTTTAAAAACACATTAGAAAATAGTTAGAGAGTAAAATGAAGTTGAATAAAAAGTATGAATAAACTAAATAAATCAATAAAAACTACTGTATTTTAAAGATGACAAGATTTAAATAATACCTATTAGATTCCAATCATAATTTGAATCTATAAGAATTTTAGGGTCATTTCCTTTTCAAATATTTATAAAAGGTGTATATTGAGAAATATCAGGATGCCCCGAATAAATATCTCTTTGGAAATGGGATTATGTTTCCATGATCTTAAGAAATCAAGAGACAATAAAGTCTGAATTGAGATATATGTATGTTAGAGAATTTATAAACTCACTTGGATGTAGTACCTATACATGATAAAATGTGAGTAACAAGAAAAAAAATGAAATTCTAGGACATGGGAATTGGAATCATATATATAAGGTTCTAATATACTTGTGATACCAGATAACTATCATTAAACATGATACAATATATGAAAAAACATGTATTCATATAACATAAACTTATTTAACATATGATTCCATAACAATATCTTCTATAATATTTATTTTAATGTGGCAGTATGTAATGACGTCTTTAAATTCTTAGCCAAAGAAAAAGACTAATTTTAATGTAGTATGACATTGTAGATTCTTTTTAGATAATATGTGATTAGAGAATTGATGATACTTCTTATATTGGGAAGAAATAGTTGTATTTTATTTAATAAAATCATATTATATTTCACCATTATGAGCAATTTCCATATAGACTTGATTTTTTATATCATTATCATTATTTTACACATGGGAAATTTATTCTTCAATCAAATAGTGAATAATGATTTCATCAACTACAACTAAATAAAGATGATTCTTTGAAGAGGAGGATGATGTTTGAATAGGATTGATACAAAATTAAGATACCTTCAATCCATAGTAAATATTATATCATATAGAACATCGCAGGGTTCTCCCATATCAATTTGAAAACATTTCATTTCCCATTTTAAATAACAATGTTTCTGAGGGAGGTGTTATACTTGTAGAAAAAATTTCAATTGAGGATTGGAATTAAATTATTGAATTTTACAAGTAATATCTTCCTAAAAGTGTATATTTTATTAAAATCATATACATGTTAAAATTGGATTTAATAACATCAAAAATTCATTCATAATGTCAACCACAAAATCAATGGTTAGATCCCAAGAGTGCTCAATTATTGTCCAAATTCATTATATGGAACAGTTCTATCTTGAGAATATGTTACTTTAAAAAAATGATCATCTCTTGAATCAGATGATTGAACACTAAAATCTGAAGGTTTTTTCCAGGGATTCCCATATGGAAGAATAATTATTGTATTTTTTTTATTAAAATTACTGGTTCTACAAATTCATATATATAATTATCCATAACCATAACTTCCATACCTTGAGTATAGTCATAGACATTCTTTTCCTGAAAGGGAACTTTTGAAACATATTTTAGAGAGGATTGAGCATCAATCAACTTTATGAAATCACCACCAAAATAAGGCTACACTAAACATTTTAGAGTTGGACTTGAGGGTTTATCATGAACAACATGTTTATATTTATAAAACATTATAGAATTTCCCTCTGAGTGTAGTGAATCCCCCAAACTTCATTTTCATTATCCTTATTTCTATTCTAATTATGATTATTATCACATTTATCATATTCCTTATTATGAAAAAACTATTATATCATTTTCCCAATTGTTCGATACAAAATTTATATGCAATAAGTGATGGAGAAATCATATCCTTATCATTGAATGAATTATCTTGAGGATTATATTCAAAAAAATGGAGAAATGTAAAAAATCATCTCTCCCCATATCTCAAAAAATGTTGGAAACTATATACTTGGACGATTCACATCCATATCACATGAAGAATCTATGACAAAATTTCAAAAAAAAATAGATCAAGGACTTGTTTTACACCATGTAGCTACACATCCTTAAAAAATGGGTTCGGCTAACACAAAAAATAGATTTTTCATTTACCACATCATTTAAAATATCAAAATATTAAGGAATTTCAAAAATATGAGGTGATTATTTCCATTTTGGTACTTTAATAATAGGAACATCAGTTGAAGTATTTTTTAAGATTTCATCAGAAGATCTTCTAACTTCATCATCTATACTTATATGAGATTAAGATATTTCTTCATCATTGGAGTAATTTTATTATTGTATTTTATCTATTTATAAACAGGATCATATAGAACTACTTTAGTAGTTTTATGGGTAATTTTATTGAATATATTATATAATTTCTCCTTATATTCTACCAACCTATTTTTCATGGACACCAAATTATCATTGTTCTCTTACTTGTATTGTGATTCATACATGCACCATTTGGAACAACATTACTTTCAAATATTATACGAAGCTATATTTTTTATTCCCAAAAGAAAAAAAATGAACATATGTTAAGGATGTCTGTTAGACAAGGAAGACAAATTGGTCAATTCTACCGTGGGTATCATCACAAAACGAATTATATTGATATGAATACAATGAGTGATAAAATACCAAGTGAACAAAACATGATATCTTACAGAACTTAAATCACCCTTCCTTGGAAAAAAAGTGACGAATAATTGTTAACATGTGTATACAATCTACACAAAAATCATTTGAAATATTCTTTTTGATGTTTCTATCATTTTTCATTCCTTCCAATGAATTTCCATTTTCGAAATGCAGATATTTTACATGATATAATATTTGGTAGTCCTTATATTCATCAATATGAAGAAACCATAGTTTGTATTCCTAGACGGTCAATGAAGACATACATTTGTCACCACAAATGATAATTTCAAAAATCTATTTGAATTCAAAAAAATAAAAAAATGTTCAGATAAAATTCTTTTCCAAGGTATAGATCAATATTTTGATTAGAATGTAAAAAAAATCATGTCTGGCTATACTGAAAAACAGATTTTCATAATAATGAAAGAATGGTTTTTAACTATTCAACATCATATTCACTTCAAGTTGCATCATTGTTATAATGAAGGTGTTCTTTTCATAGATTAATGGGCATTATTGAGATAGATTTTGATCTATTGGATGATTCAGGAACATTATGTCACGACACGTCCTCGGGGCCCATGTCGTGACTACCCCAAGCCCGCCTTCCATAGGCTAGGGGATAGCTACTAGCACAAAAGGTGTAAATCCCGATAAAGGGAAGGCATTTCCCTTATAAAGTAAACAACAGACAACAGAGTACGCAAGTGAAGTAAGCCCTAAGTAAAACTGGGTACAAAAGTAAGTGCTAAAAAGTAAATGGGATAGTATACAAACCCAATTGAAAGTACAATATAACTAAAAAGAAAGTACAGTGGTTGAAAAGTAAAGTAGTAACACCGAGTCATCCTCTGGAAATCCCACCTGAAGGGTGGGTACAAATAGTCTCCTCAACTCCTCGGGTCCGGCCGTCCGCTCCGTGTACGTCCCGTCTAGTGGTCCACCTTCGGGTACCGTCCATCACTAAACCTCCTCCTTGATCAATGTTGTCTGTCGTCTTCATCGAACACAACCTAGTGCAGGTATAGCCCATGCAAGGGTGAGTATACGATACTCAGTAGGGACCCCGAGACTCACGAAGGTCTCCCAGAATCAACGAAGATAAACCACAAAGGAAAGATACAATCAAGAATTATCAACCGACCCTACCTATGTATATGCCCATACATATAACTATGTTGTCTATCTAGTCTTACTCCAACTCTCAAGCCCAATCACAACCAGTCCACATAGGAAAGCACAACCCGATCCATAAAGGAAAACACAACCCGGTCCACACAGGATAACACAACCCAGTCCACACAGGAAAGAACAATCCAGTCCACAAAGGAAAACACAACCCAGTCCACACAGAAAAGCACAACCTTTTCCACATAGAAAAGAACAAACCAGTCCACACAGGAAAGTAGGTCAACCACATCGATGTTAAAGATTGAAAAGTCAAAACATAGCTCACACATGTATACTACTTTTGAAGAGGGGTGAAGATGATTAGATGTAGCCTCTAAATCATCTCCTCTTCCAAACCCACATAGGATCCCAGTACAGAACTTGTCGCTGTCGAACCCACGTAGGATCCAAGCACAGTAACCATCGCTACCGAACCCACAGAGGATACAAGTACAATCTTCATCACTGCCGAACCCAAGGAGGATCCAAGTACAGTCGTCATCATTGCCGAACCCACGTAGGATCCAAGTATAGTATTCATCGCTACCGAACCCACATAGGATCCAAGTACAGTCATCATCGATGTCGAACCCATGGAGGATCCCAGCACGGTAGTCGTCGTAGTCGCAGCCAACTCTAGGGTTTCCACACACAGCACGCTCGATTCTGGGAGGGTCTGCTCCACGATCCAAGGTGGAGATACGTCAACTGTCATGAAGTCCAAAGTTTATGTATCCCAAAGTTCTATCTCATCAATAGGAACTTAACGCAATAGACGGTGTGTCAATCGGACGCCCGGTCTGAGAGATAATGGCTTTTCCGTTCCAGGGGACCGGTTAGAAATACACTTTTTTCTAACCCGTCTGATATACAAAGTCTTCCAAAACTCACTTAGAGTATCACAAAAGAACCGTCTCGTCGTAAGGGTCATATTTTCGAAGATGGCGCGTCGATCGGACGTGCGGTCTTTATGTTATAAGTGTTTCAGCTCCAAGGTCCCAGTTGGTTTTGTGTTCGAACTAACCCTATCATACTTCAAATGACACCGGTTAACCAAACCGGTCACACCATTGCGATCCATACCAAAAACACACGAGATAGACTATACATTGGTCCAAAACGGATAGCCAGTGAAAAAGTTGCATTTCACCACAACACGCGTGAACCTGGCCTCGTGGGGCCTGCACCTTGACCTCAACATAAATATCTAAAATTGGTCTTGAAACATCCTTCTTAATTCCAGGGTCGCAACGTCACAGACGGTTCTTCATTCCGACACCGTATGAGAGAGATATGTCATGTACAAGATCCCATAATAATAATATTATTATTATCATTGGGAGTTTCGTGGACCCGAGCCACGAACCAGAATTTAGTATCAAACATTAGACTTGAATAGACCATCTTAAAGACTAGATTACATCGCCACTGATGGTAATCCAATCGGACGTCGCACGCATGAGTTATAGCAGGTCGTAGATTTAATAATAATATTAAATCTATTATTTTCCGAGCGCTTCGGGTACTCGATCCAAAAACCTGAAAAAGATATTCAATATTGGACTCATAAATTCCATCTCGAAGTCAGGGTCGCACTGCCCCTGACAGTTTGTGAAAGCGAGATCGCATGAAGAAGTTGCGGACAAAAAGGTGTTTTATCATCAAAATTAATAATAACAATATTTTATTATTATTATTTATTTATTTATTTATTTATTTTTCTAAATCCAAATTCAATCATGTTGGATCCTTCTCTTGCATGCTTGCAATCATCACCAAGTTAAAAGTGCCTCCTTTGCTTTGACTCCATGCCAACCACACCCCACCTTGATTGGATTTCTTCTTCTTTTTTTCTTTTTATTATTTTCCCATTTCATTTTAACATTCTCTCTCCAATATTCATTCTCCTTCATGATTCTGTTCTCCCAATCAACCGGCCTTCTTCTGCACGGCCAGAACCTCACCACTGTTGGCTGCCCACGTTGTTGCGCCTCCAGCCTACCATGATGCTACCACGCAACCCATCCGCACCGTCAGATGCCGCCTCGGCCTGCCCTGCCTAAACCGCGCACCACCGGGGCGATAATCAAACTGCCACGTCACCCCTTCCGTCGGTTGTCACGTCTCCGATCTATGTCCGAAAATTTTGACGAGTGTATATTCACGATCCTCAGGTTGAGATCTCCACGTTCGTATATAGCGCTCAATGAAACATCGATGTTTTGACGCGCTTAATTATTTGGTGTGAAAAAAAGCACGGAGAACTGGGAAGAATGAAATATAAAAGGGTCATGGACTATGTACAGATTGATGACCATGTTTTTTTTCCATCATCTTTGAGAATCTAGAACAAAAGTAATTGGTAAATAGATATTTATAACACTTCAAGATTTTCAATCTCAAGTTAAACGAGAAGAAATAATTTATTCGACCCATTACTTTTCGATCCACAAATTAATCCATTTAATTCATGTTCATCATGAAAATTCAACTGGGTAAGGAATTCACAATGATAATTCCTACAAATATACGCTCAAGCTTGAGGGCATAACCCACATAAATGATTAATATACAATATTCCCCTACCTCCCAAAGACGTTGCACGTCGTCGATCCGCGAAAGATGAACGTCGTGGTAGAGGGCGTTGCGAAGAACGACGACGTATTGAAGAGAAAGGAAGGCGTTCCATTCTTCATTGGAGGCGTTCTTCGTCGATGGAGAAAGTCCTTCATCGGAGGCATTCATCATCGAAGAGGGTGGTGTTCTTTATTTGAGAGAAGAACACCCTTCTCTATTCCTCTAGAGCTCTCACCAAAATCTCAACCCAACAAATGCCCAAAATATAATAATATCTTTGCTATTATTTTATTCTCACAAGTATTTCAAAATTCAAATAACTTAATTTAATTAAGTGAAGAGTTAGAATTCATTGATTAACATGTGTTGGCAAACATTTAAGAGGGGGGAGGAAGAGGAAGAGTCCACATAAATAAGAGGGGAGTTTAAGGAGGGTTATGGTAGATGAGAGGTTTCAGCTCATGTGGTCCCCACCTCACATTTATCCACACATGGAAGTTGGGTGGTTGTGGGACCCACCAACAACTTCCCATGGGAGAGTTAAACTTCCAAGATATATAAATAAAATTGTTCAACAATTTTATTTATTTTAAACTAATTCCCCAAATAATAATTCTCAACCCGCTTAAAACAAAACTACGGTAAAGGTCCCCTTAAGAAATTACTGGTGCTGCGAGTTCATTAATGCCCTCAAATTTCAATTCCGAGCACCGGTTTCAAAGATAGAAAAAAAACACGCTCGTTCGTTCACAAAACGTACCCAAGCTAAACTTTGGAAATTGATTTCGGGCACACCGGGCCTCAGAATCAGGTGCCGTTAGAAGCTACAGACTCGTAAAATTTCAAAAAATTAAGAAAAAAATTCCCTTGAAATTTCGGGGTCTTTACATTACTCCCACCTCAAGGATTTACGTCCCCGTAAAGCTTAAACACACACTAGGGAAAACAAAGGAGGTACCGAGAACGTATCTGAACATCCCGCTCGCATGTTCTCTCCTGGTGGTTCTCGTGCTTCCAGCGAAAGCGCGCATGAGGAATCGACCATCCTCGTACGACCCACTCATGTCGATCCTCGATCTCCACTAGAACCTCTGTGAATGTTGCCCCGTCATCGATGTCCAGCTCCCTGTGGTCGATGTTGTGTGAAGGGTCATGCACGTATATCCTCAGCAGAGATATGTGGAAGACGTCGTGCACCTAGTGCAACTGTGGTGGATAGGTCAAGCGGTAAACCACCTCGCCTACCCTTCTAAGGACCTAGAAGGTTCTGATGAACCTCGAAGATAACATTCCACTTCAGCAACATCTCTATAGACCTCGTCGAGGTGAGACCCGTATAAATATGTGGTTTCCATCCTCGAACTCTAGAGTCCTCTATTCCCTATTTGGAACTTAAAACTCAAAACTCCTGCTACCATGAGGGTAAGGTTGGTTGACTCAAGTGTGATCGGCCACACCCTCTTTTGCATGAGTTTATCATATGCTGCCTGGGTTTTCTATTTCGTTGACCAATGAAACCCCCTTCTCAACATTGTAGATAAACCACAACCCTTTTCCTAGTACCGTCAATCTGTGTATGAACAATGGTTGCCCAGTCTATACTCAAACTAATGTCGTAAGGCCTCAATGCTTCCACCAAGAGGTTCCAACTGAAACTCTCACCTCAAGGGCCATATTACACCATCGGTGTAAATGTGATTATCGAGTCTCCTCTCAATGGTATTTCCAGACGTGAGGGTCAAGTCAATGGCTTAACCAGAAACTCTAGGTCTGGGATAAGATTTTTGGAAGGTAGGAATGATCGGTACCTATGTCTATTGATACGGCAGCTAGTAGTAGACACATACCGTACCTCAAATCATTCTTAGAGCCTTTGGGTCACACTCCTTGACCGCATTCAGTTATTCACTTCCCCTTCCCTTCAGCTCCCTGAGCCTGGCGTGGACTACAAGAGTGGGTGGTTGTAACATGTTGAAATGTACACCACCTCATGATGCACTCCTATCTCTGCTTCCACGTCTGTTGCTCTGAAGATTCATATTTCCTTAACACTACCTCTTCTTGAAACATTTTACACTCCAAATTCTCTAAGACTGGCACCAGTTCCATTCTCTTCGACTGCTAACATTATGTAGATCTATCCATTCAGCCAAAGAAAATTCAACCACAAAGGTTTTCTCTAGCATCCTAACATAGGTAGAAATGCATAGAGGATAAGGTGTTGGCCCGGATATCCTTAAACACACCACGCTCAGAGGTCTAATCTCTATAGCACTGATCGAATCCTATTTATCGGGTACCCGGAATGATCGGTATGCCTCGATAAATATTTAGATACTGACACGTTGTTCTGTCATAGCTGTATAAGCTCTAGAAAAACTCTCAGCCACCTCCTCAAGCCAGTCCTTAGCCGCCTGCGAGTCGGGCTCGCCTCGGAACCTGAGGGGTATCTGATTCTGAAACAAGTGTAAGGTAGTAAGACTACATGTGTCACCTACCAGTACCACCGGTTGTAACTTCTGACCAACAGGTAGTGATGTATAGCTGACACAATACCCAAAGGTACTATCTCATGCATCGGTTCACATACCGAAGCCTCATCACTATGTGAACAACTCTCATAGTCATTCACTGAGAAAAAACTAGTAGCTATGTCCACCATCCAGTCCTCTGCTGCCTGGGAATCTGTCTCGTCTCGTAACCTCAGAGGCCTCTACTATTGGAACTTGTGCAACGAGCTCCGGCGGCATGCAATCTCTGTTTCTGGGGCAAGTGGTATCGGTGGCCTAGCGGGTAATGGTATCGCATGTGCCTCCGCTGTAATGGGGCCCCTGCACCGAGGCCTCGTCGCTCGGTGCGCAGCCATCTTGCATGTAACTCAGAACCCTAGATGGATGCCTTCATGGGGTCATCCTGAAAAGAAACAGGTGTTCCACAGTTAAACAATATTCCTGGTGAGCTGACACAAAGTAATCACAAAGAAAACTTTTGAAACACACATGCAATAAGTGTTTTCGAGCACTGAGTCGGAAAATCAGAATTCAGGGTCCTGGTGTATGGATACGTTAGCCGCCACACCAACACTGGACTCCTTGGACTGATAACCACACTTAATACTCTAAACACTATTTCTTCACAGAAATAATGATTAGAGTTCTGAGTTCTGCATTAGAACCGACTCCTCTGATACCAATTTGTCACGACCCGTTCTCAGGGCCCATGCTGTGAATACCCCAAGCCCGCCATCAATAGGCCAGGGGCTACAGACTAGAACCAAAGGCATAAATACCTATGTTGGGAAGGATATGCCTTTATAAACTTAAACAAACACAACCGAGTACGCACCAGGATGTAAACGCTATGAAAAAATGGATACAAAAGAGTGTACTGGAAAGAAAATGGGCTACTATACAAACCCAACTGAACAAAAAGTACAAGTAAAAAGGGACAAATAGCTAAAATTAAAGAGCAGCATGATTGCCTCCTTTGCTTTGACTTCATGCCAACCACTCCCACATTGATTGCCTTTCCTCTTCTTTTTTTCTTTTTATTATTTTCCCATTTCATTTTAACATTCTCTCTCCAATCTTCATTCTCCTTCACGATTTTGTTCTCCCAATCAACGAACTTCTTCCACAAGGCCAGAACCGCACCACCTTTGGCTGCTTGCGCCATTGCACCTCCAGCGTACCATGCCACTTCCACGCAACCCAGTCGCAGCGTCGGATGCCGCCTCTGCCTGCCCTGCCTGAACCGCACATCGCCGGGCCAATAATCACACCGCCACGTTGCCCCTTTCGTGGGTTGTCACATCTCCGATCTAAGTCCAAAAATTTTGACGAGCGTAGATTCATGATCCTCGGTTCGATATATCCATGTTCGTATATCGCGCTCAACTAAACATCGATGTTTTTATTTGCTTAATTATTTGGTGTGAAAGAACGTGTAGAGAACGTGCGAAGAATGAAATATAAAAGGGTCATGGACTATGTGAGGATTGATGACCATGTTTGTTTGGCCATCATCTTTGAGAATCATGAACACAAGTAATTGGTAAATAGATATTTACAACACTTCAAGATTTTCAATCTCAATATAAAAGAGAAGAAATAATTTATTCGACCCATTACTTTTCGATCTGCAAATTAATCCATTTAATTCGTGTTCATCATGAAAATTCAACTGGGTAAGGAATTCACAAAGATAAATCCTACAAATATACACTCAAGCTAGAGGGAATAAACCACATAAATGAGTAATATACAATATTCCCCTACCTCGCAAAGACGTCGCACGTCGTCGATCTGTGGAAGATGAATGTCGCGATAGAGGGCGTTGTGGAGAATGACGTCATGGAGAAGAGAAAAGAAGGCCTGTCGTTCTTCATTGGAGGAATTCTTCATCAAGGGAGAATGTCCTTCTTCGGAGGCATTCTTCGTCGAAGAGGGTGGTGTTCTTTCTTTGATAGAAGAACACCATTCTCTATTCCTCCAGAGCTCTCACCAAAATCTCAACCCAAAAAATGCCCAAAATAAAATAATAGCTAAGCTATTATTTTATTCTCACATGTATTTAAAAATTCAATAAACTTAATTTAATTAAGTGAAGAGTTAGAATTCATTGATTAACTTGTATTGGCCAACATTTAAGAGGGGGAGAGGAAGAGGAAGAGTCCTCATAAATAAGAGGAGAGTTTAAGGAGGGTTATGGGAGATGAGAGGTTGGGGATCATGTGGGCCCCACCTCTCATTTATCCACACATGGAAGTTGGGTGGTTGTGGGACCCACTAACAACTTCCCATGGGAGAGTTTAACTTACAAGATATAAAAATAAAATTGTTCAAAAGTTTTATTTGTTTTAAACTAAATCCCCAAATTATAATTATCAACCCGGTTAAAACGCAACTATGGTAAAGGTCCCCTTAAGAAATTACCGACACTACAAGTTGATCGGTACCCTCAGATTTCAATTTTGAGCACCGGTTTCAGAGATAGAAAAAAACTCGCTCATTCGTTCACTAAACGTACCCAAGCTAAACACTAGAAATTGATTCCAGGGACACCGGGCCACGAAATCAGGAGCTCTTAGAAGCCACAGACTTGTAAAATTCCAAATAATTAAGAAAAAAAATTTCCTTGAAATTTTTGTGTCTTTACACAGTACATCTGAATGATCACTTCATCATGACTGAGTAGATAGATAATCACAACCTGATTTTTATGAATTCAAAGAAATATTAGAGGAAAAAAGATGTGAGTTTAGTTTTTGAACAGTCATGGTGCTTTGATTCTGATTTTAAACATCATTCATTTAATGATTAATTTATATGGAAGCATGTGGGAAAATCACATCCTATTTATTTCTATAATATATAATAATAATTATCATCCAAAAATGGAACGTGATGTACCAGATGAAATAATAAAAAATATATTAAAATAATTTTAAATAGGCATTAAATAAAATAAGTTGTACATAACTCATGTTTTATATAATTCATTCTCTCAAAATTAAAATTATTTTTAATATTTTCATCAAGATTATTTTTAAAACAAATATATATAGTGATATATCATTTTCAAAATGATCCTTCTAAAATTGATGTTGTATATCATTATTAATTTTCTATAATTTGATACAAGATTCAGAGAAATGTTTATGGATAATTTATTTCCAATATTTTTAGGGACATGTCAAAATTGATATTCATGGTCCAATAATGCATGATTGAACCATGAAGTCTATATATAGAATCTACTAGTATCTATTCACTAAAATTCAAAAGTAGATAATGAATCATAATTTTTTTCTTAGTAAATCGTGATTCTAATGATTTTCCAAAAAGGGGACTTGATTGATACATTCTCTTTTATAATATACACAACCAAAAAATTCAGCATCTAAATTACTAAATACATTAAATTAATCTCTTTTATGGTATGACAAAACTATATCATTTCTTTACTTGAATTTTTTTTAAATAAGATCAAATCAATGAGATGGTATTTATTTGGGTTTGATTGAAAAATTTTACACAAGTGCACACTAATAAAAATATGAGGTCTAATAACGGTTTAAAATAGTATTATTATAACCATACATATATATGTGGTTTGGTTTGAAGGTATTCTAGTTTCATAAAAATTGAGTTTATAGTTTTTTACATATGGGTGTATCATGAGTTTTTTATTTTTACATGTTTTTTTATTTGTTTTGTAAGTGTGGATAGGTGAAAAATATTTTCAAAAATATTTTATAATAGAGGTAGAGAACTTATATAATTTCTTCAAAAAATAATTATTTAATATATCCCTTTTTAATATTTATATATATATATTAATTTTTTTTATTTTTTTATTTTTTGGTTATAAAAATATATATATATAAAATTTATTTTGTAGAATTTATCTACTATTTAATATCCTACACTGCTACCATTAAATTAGTCTAAAATTCTAACAGTAAACCTACCTTAGGAATCCATTTTAAAAGACTATTTTCCCTATAAATCATTCTTCATTTCCAATGTGGGATTCAGGTTCTCCCTTTATTATGGAGAATTAATAATATATTATTATTATTAATTTTTTTCTAATTAACTAACAAATATTAATTACTAATAAATAGAAATTGACAATGAAATTTTACAACTAAATGTTAATAATTATCTATTTTATATGAATAAGATTTTAAAAAAAATTATTAATTCATACCATTAATCAGTATTTAATAATATTTGCAATTTTTTTAAAACAGATAATAATGAATAATGGGTTTAAAAATATTCTAAATTAAATAATTTATAATTAATAAAAACTAATATTAATAACTAAATAATAAGTAATTAATATATGATATATCATTAATATTATTATTAATTAGTATCTAATGAATACCTGGTATCATTTTTTAGTAATTAATTATTATTAGAAAGTAATTTTTAAAAGTTGTAAATAATATTATTGATTTATATTATTTAGTAGTTAATACAAACTACTATAGTGGAGGATGGATGGATCACAGCAACTATCTCTCTCTTGGAATCCATTAATCATAGGGTTCTCCATAGACAAATACTTCTATCATGCATGGTATTTCAACCCGAAGGTGGTCTTTGTGGGCCCATCGAAGAAGATAGAACCTGTTGCTGGATTAGGTTTCTCCATTATGATAGAGAAACCTACACCAAGTGAGCAGTGGGTTTCAGATCCTGAAGGCCAATTATTACTCTCAATTCATAATAATGTTCATACAATTCCATCCAAATAAATCATGTGAAATTGTAACGTCCCAAGTCCTGATGCCACTCAACCGGTGCCCTGTGCACAGTTGGCCACTTGGGCTCAAGTGCATTTTCCCAAATGCTAGAGCATTCTAACTAGAAGAGAGTGCATGAGGTGTAATATTGTGGAAACTATTAACACATTTTTAGATTATAACATAGTGGAATAAATAATAAAACTATAAGTGAAGTAGTAAAAATCATATGACTAAAATAAACATTGAAAGACTGATATGGTAAATAACTAAGAATAGTTTCATACAAAAGATGATGTAGCATGTTATGTTTTATGAAATGTCCAAAACATACACACAACAATGATCCAAAATATATTTTCCAAAAGATCAAAAGAGACAAAGAAAACTAAGAATCATCACAAGACTCAGCTTGGTCCCATGCTACCCTTCTCCTAAGCAGCACATTAGACACTTATAGTAGGGTGTTTTCCTTGATCTACACCTCTAATCATATAATCTATTTGCTTCCCAGTGCATATCCCAAATATGGTGTGATATTAAATCCCATTAGGTAACCAAACAAGTTATGCACCAATATTTCAGTGGATATATATAAAAAACAAAGTACAATAGTGAATGTAGTAAACCATGGTTACTCAAATGAAAGCACAACTGATATCTCGGAATACAATGTATAAAAGTACATGTGAAGACCAAATACAAGCTTGTGATTTTTCTTGGAAGATGTGTCATAAGTCATCCAATTCATTATTCACGTTTGTGGAATTATTTAATTGTTTTTAGGTTGAACTTAGTCCAGAAGACCCCCCCCCATCCCACACACACAAATAAATGTAACCATCAACTCATGAAATATTACTCATTTAATAATTTTCCAACAGATCATGTGGTGGGTATCCCTAAACATAACCTAGGTTCTCTCGACATTTTGAATAAGCCTCAAGGAGCCTGACCTCCCTATCTGTTGATCAATCAAAGCATTTGCACAATTTACCTCTTGATCCCATCCATTTTCTTTTAACTAAGAAAATGGTTCACCCATGGAATATAAGGTACAATTAGTCAAATGAGAATGACCTTTTATTTCAATTGATACCACGGATTGCACATTGCTTATTACACCTTCATAATCATTTCATACAACAAGAAAAATGTATATTAAGTTATTACATGGATTAACATCAATAACACATATGGTAACAATTCATATACGAAGAAACACATGGGAATTAAAATATCACATGGATGTAATCATAAATCACTAACATGTGAAAAAATTACATAACTATACTTTTAAGTAATCTAAACCATTACAAGGCATTATAATATCTTCACCCATGTAAGAGGGAAGATAGTGAGAGAAAAATAGTCCAAACATGCTTAAACAGGTTTATACATAACATAGGGCATATGGGAAATCAGAAATCCCAAACCCTTAATCAACGTAATAAAAATTTATCACAATTTAAATTCCATTATAAATATAAATCAAACTTTAATATCCAATAATGGAAATAAGGAATGCCTCATAGGTAACCATATCCAAAATTTCATAAACAATCCTTCCAAGGTAAGAGTACCCATTGGGTGGACCTTAATCAATGTAAGAAACATAATTCATACATTAAAACAATTATTCATTTAACTAAAAATAAATATGTAAAATTAAGGGTAAATTATAAATCATGTGACACACCAATAATGGGAGTGTGACACTCCAAAATATAAAAATAACATGATAATTCGCGAAAGGCATAAGACCACCTACCTTATAATTGTATGACTCTTCTCATCCAGTGTCAGCTTCTAATTTGACCTAGAACAGATTATTTCTATAAAATTATGTAAAGTTATCATGCTATGATAACATCATCCAGGGAAAAAATAATGAATAGTGGCTCAAGGGGAAGCATGAGGTTAATGATTGGGTTTAAATTCCTATGTCGATGATCAATTCTGTTTTTAGATGGATATTTGTGAGGGGAAGTCGTATACAACACTGATGTTCGCGTAATGGGGTGATCCCTCTATCCATATAACAAAACACGAGTCTACTATATATTTTGTCCAAAAAAGGAATGTACATAGTGTGAAAAAAACTACACGTCGTGTAGTGCATTTTTTCGTATAGGTCCTATCAAAACTATCACACAGCATGTACTGGGTAGTACATGGCTTGTACCCATATTATAGAACATGTTATTGAAAATAGATTGTGTGTAATACTATTTGTCCTCCCATTCCTTATGAACAAACTCAAAAGGAATGATTTTTACCTCAATGGGTGAAAAAGGTTCTTACAAACATCCCCCCTTAAAGAAATTTGTCATTGAATTTCCCTTCCTAGGGTGGTGAAGTAAAATTAGAGAATAACTATGGAAACTATATCATATATTTGTCTCCATCTCCTAGGTCTCATCTCGTACTCGACCGTGCATCTATATCACCTATACTAATGTAGTAGACCGTCCATGGACAACGTTCATGCTGAAATCCAAAATATCAATGGATTCTTCCCAGATGACACATATACATGGAACTCAACCTCATTGGGTTGAAAAGTGGGATGTAGTTATGAATGGTAACATCGCAATTGAGAACTGTGGAAGACATCGCACATAGCCTTGCAACTCCATGGAAACTATAATCGATTGGAAATATGCCAGAATCTCTCCAGAATCTCAAATGGCCTGATGTATCTAGGTGAAAGATTACACTTTTTGTTTATCCTCTTGTGTACCAACCTCGGTGTGACTCGAACGAAAACATGATCCATGACCCTGAACTCCAATGGTCATTGATGGTGATCAGAGTAATATTTTTGATATGATTGCACATTATCCACCTACTTCCAATTCACCTGATACTTTTTATTGGTCTCCTTGACTGCAAAATGTCCCCACATCGCTGCCTCTTATACCTCCATCCAACACTAGGGTGATCCGCATGGTCTATAGTACTATTCTTAATAAAGAACCGTATGAATATTAGTATAAAATCTATTGACATATGAAAACACGTCCTAGGGTATGTGTCTCTTCTAAGGACCCCTGAAATTTATGATTCATACCAGAATATTGTCATCCAGAACCTAAATCATCACTATACATCTAACTAGGGCGTATGCAATGCTTTGAAGAACCTGTTTACCTAGCACCCTTTGAAAACACTACTAGAAACGAGTAGGTAAATGGGTGTCTCCATCTAAAATTATAGTGTGTGGGACCTAATGTATTTATATCACCTCTCAAATATACTCAATAATGATATAATCAAAACCAATGGTCTCCTTGATTGACCAGAAATTGAAAATAACATTGTTACCACAACACCTCCACCATTAGAAATCTCAACCAAGCACTCCCCTTATCAGTGTAGCGACACTTCCTTTGTGACATTCCATTAACTCGAAACACCCTAACATAACTAGGTTCTTAATATTGGCCTCACAGAAATGAATGGTCAAACCTCGATCAACCTCATCAATAGTTCTCACACAATAATCCCTCAAAATTAATTTAATATTGTTACACCCCCACCCACCTTAAACTAGAAGAGTGTTTAAACGGGTCCCCATGAAGAACAAGAAGGATAACATTACAAAGCATCAATGGCTGACTTATCAGTAAAAAACTTGGTATAGAAAGATGATGTATAGAAAAAGAACAAGATTCCTACTCTTAAGACACTATATGCTCACAATAATTCCTTTCACTGAGCTCATACCTATCTCTTGGTGATAATCATTTGTTAATCCATCCATTAATCAGTTAAAATTTAATGCAAAAACATGATTAAAAGTGTAATTCCTGATCCATACCACTTGGACCATTTCCTCTCTTAAATGAATCAATCTTAGCCAGACTATAAGTCTTAGATAACCTCAGATCCATCAAACCGGGGTATATAGAATCCACCAAGGAGGTCCATAATAATTTATACTAGTGTGAATTTGGTAAAAATCAAAATGTCCACATAAGAACACTAATCCATAGCTTCCTCAGACTGGCTATTCGGGAAGAAGAAAACTATAGGCATTCCTAAGTCCATACAGGGAATTCCTACAAGGTAACCCAAGTATCACTCAGGATTAACCCACCTCATTTAATACTACACATCCAACACACAACACAGAAGTAGATCCTGAACATTCCCAACAACTTTTAACTATAGCATGGTGCATAATTGATGCACTATTATTGCATCCAGAATGATATCAAGAGTGGGGACATGCTCATATCTTATGAAAGAGAACACTAAGAGGATTTAAATTATCACTATAAAAGGACGACCAAACCACTACTGGTCAACTTCATTAAATAAACACGAATTCTATCGTCGATACATCATCATTCAACCTACCATTATGCACTTGTCCCTAGGAATTTCTGTTATAGATTATGTTTAACCATCGAGGTCCATTCATGATCACTAGTTCCATAAAAGGGTTCCATACATAGATACTTGCAACAAATATTGGGCTATCATGAAATTATCAACATGAAAAAAAAACTCACAAGACTCAAATTCGTTCAATTAGTATGCCCATTTTTTAATACTCTTTGATTGTGATCCTTCTACCAATAAGAAAACATTTAAATAGAAACGATGTGAAACTCCCCACTTAGGAGTATCTTAAACATAATGAAGAGGGAAAAACCTCTCCCAAATTCATGAATTGACAGCCAACTTAAATGCACGGGTGTCATTCCGCCATCCATGATCACAACATCAAATCAATTCGTATGAAATCAAAAAATTAAACCGATCGGTGTGTCAGAACACACATGTCACAGAAAATCATCCTGAGCAGTGGGATGAACATGGTTCAATAACATTCATCTCACTCTAATCCAATGAGGACTGAGAATAGACACCACTGCTCCAAGCTCAATAATTGATCTTAAGTTCATGGTTTGTTTTTAACATTTAACACTCGACGAGTATTGTGTATGTCAACATATAATACCCCAATTTTACAAGAGAAAAAAACACATTTTAGGTATTATGCAAAGGTTTTCTACCCAATTCATCTTACTACCTTATGGATCACACATGAAATGCCTCAAAATATCATCATCCACACAAAATTTCTCACAGATGATGATGAATTAATTCACCCATCACATGGGAAAAGAGAGGTCCACAAGGATTCCAAAGTAGCTAACCATTCTTGAGGGTTGAATACTTTTCAAAACTGAGCATTTCTCAAATCTGATTTCCATATCAAGGGTCAAGTTATAATGATCAACAATTACCAGAAGGTTTTACTCTCTAGAAACCAAATTTCCAACTAAGGAAAATAGGAAAAATCATTTATGTTTCTTTTTAACAGACAAGGAACCCAACGAGGGTCTCTAGATATAAGAAATTATCATAGCTCAAAATCAAATACTTCAAACAGGGTAGGTAAACATCTTCATCTGAGCACTCACCCCTCTGTATGACCCATGGGTTAGGTCTAAGTGTCACAAAAGATAGATACTACCAAAATTCCATTATGAAGCATAAGAATCATAACACAAAGAGGAATCATACTAGAGATCCTCCAAGTAACATGATTGAAGGAATCCAACATCGGATCCTAAGCTAAAAATAAAAGGGAAAAATCCTACACAGGATCATCAATAGAGAAAAATAGAGGAATCCAATAATAGGGATCCTTGAAAAAGGTATACCGAACAAAGATCCTACAAGGGACTCCATAGAACAACATAGATCAAGAGAGATGGCTCACAGCTCATCTCAGATCAAAGTTCTCAACTAGGATGGTCTCAACACCAAACCAATAATTCACGCCATGTTTCACTTTCTGGTAAAATCTGAGAATTATAACTAGATAAAAAACCCCTCCGTTTATATAGAAGCCTCAAAACACCCATTAGGTGTCCACAGAACAGTCCCCAGGCATCACCATTTAGATATACACGAAAATATTACTTGAAAGAAATAATATAATTTACAAATATAAAATTTGGGTATATAATAGGAAAAACCCCTTAATTGATATGAAAAAAGAAGTACACTACATAAAGAAACCAGACATGATGTGTAGCCTCAAACTCTTATATAGGAATGTACTCCCACCAGCCTAGGTGTGTAAACAACCCAAGCACAGGGCCTATTATCCCAACAAATGACATGTGGTCAAGTTCTCCCTCCTAGAAATCTACTCCACATGTCCATATTCACATGGGTTCTGCCTGAGTAAACCCACATGGCATGTATTGAATTTATATGACACTGTACTTTCCAAACCCACCATTCGGGTTTCCATCTCACGTGACTAGAAACACAGTCACTTACTACACTACGTGTACTATGATTACAAGGTGTGTGACCATGAAAATAAATCTTCCTTCCCTAAACAGTAAGAAAACCCTTCATTTTGGGATAAACTCCACAAGGTGTAAATTGGTTTTTGATGACAGAATCTTCAGATTTTCCATAAAACCCATGTTCTTGCAGAAAAACACCTAGTGAAATTCCACATTCCAATCTGTGGGGGCCCATAATCCATGAGAATAAAATTTTGGCACCCATTTATAACATATAATAACCCAATCTATATCCCATTTCCAAATCATGATCCAAAAAATTCTAATCCAGGAGTTCCCATACTCCTTCGGGACCATAGTTTTGAATCCATCCAATTCAACCATAAGATATACTAATATAGATATCAATGAACAACAATTATCTATCACAGTACCTATCATAACATTATTAATATTTCGCATGACATCTATCACAACAACATGAAATCATTAATTCTCCCTAAATGCAAAGGCAATACATCATGTCATGTGAATTCTAACAAGTTCCATTATGATTCATGAGATTGAATACAATCATCTGATTTGGATTCAAAAAAATATAACCACAAGGATATCAATATTAAAATCAAAATACAAGTTTGTAACCCACTAGTGAAATTGAATCAACTGTAACAACTAAAAATCCATGAATTACAATTTCATTCAAGGGAATTTGGATTTACAAAATACACATGGTATCTACTCCTGAGTACAACTTAACACCAATTCCTATTTCATTTATATCCATTCTTATTTTCACAAAAAAAATAAAGAAAACTTGAAACGAAATCCTCCGATACTTCTTTGTAATTTCAAGGATCTGTATGCCACTCAACTGGTGCCCTATACTTTGTTTTCCCCTTTGCATCTAGCGCATTTCCCAAAATGCCAATGGGGGCCTGCAAACAGTTAGAAAATAGAGTGTGATAGTGGGGAAAAAATCTGTTCATTGGTATAGTGTAACATAGTGGAATAAATAATATTACTTTAGAGGAATTCCTAAAAACATACAATAGAAAAATAGTGGAAGACTATTAAGATAAATAACTAAGCATCATTACATACAAAAGATGATGCGGAAAGTTATGTTCTAAGGAATACCCAAAAAAGGTACACTGTAATGACCAAAATATATATGCCAAAATATCAAATTATACAATGAAAAATAATTAAAATTGCAACCCTCAGCTCATCCCCATGCTCTCTAACTCTTAAGAAGCACATCATGTACCAGAAGCAAGGCACTTTCCTGGATCAACACCAGAAAATCATATAATCTATTTGGTTACAAAATTGTGACCAAAACTGTCTATGGGACTAAATCCCTGTAAGAAACCACCCTCGGTATATGCCAATCGGTCAGTGGTTATATATAAAAGGTAGTGAAAATTAATGAAAGAAGTATACTATGGTTACTCAAAATCAAGAACACCATATGTCTTAGATAACAATTTAAACAGGTAAAAGTGAAGACCGAATCCAATATTTTTTTTGCCTTGGAAGGTTCTTAGTAAGCAATCTATATCATTATTCATGTTCCCAGAATTATATTTAGGTCTCGAGGTCTGACTTCGGCAAAAATACCCATGCATAAATGTGACCATCATCTTATCTCATAATAGTCATTTAATCATTTTTCAATAGTGCCCAACATCGGTATCCCTTGAAAGATCCTAGGTTCAATAAATATTTTAAATAAACATCAATGATCCTAACCACCTTATATGTGGTTCTCTCATGGAATATAAATAATTAACCTCTTGAACCCTTCTATTTTCTTTTAACTAAGATTATGGACCATCTAATGCTAAATACCCATTTTTAATAATTTCATAATAGTTTCCACATGTAAATTAAATTATCAAAGGGTGTAACATCAATAACTCACATTGGTACAATTCATAAACAAATGAACGTAAGGGAATTATTATATCACGTAGATTTTATCATAAATCACTCACATTTGCACAATTTACAAAAAAAACATATTATGTAATATAAACCATTTCAAGGCCTTATCATAACCAATATCACATGGATAGGTACACAATTGGTGCAAAACATTCCAAACAAGATTAAACATGCATATTCATAACAAGGGGAAAATGGGAAATAAATATACCCTAACCATCAATCAATTCAATCATAATTTACCACGGTTACAATATTATTATAAATGAAACTCATACTTAACAACCCAATAAGGGAAACAAGGCCTGCCTCATTGGAAACCTAATACAAACAGCCAAAAACCGTCATCACCAGGGAAAAACACCAATGGTGTGGCCTTTAATCAAGGTATGAAACTTATTTTACACTGTTAAACACTTATTCGATACAAAAACTACAAAATGAAACAATATGGGTAAATTATAAATCAAGAGAAACCCCAAAAATTGGCATGCGGTAGCCCGGAATTTATAGACATCATTAAAGCATGCCAAAAGGCACGTGAAAATCCACATCGTAGTAATAAGACTCTCCTCCTATAGCATCAAATTATAATTCTTCATAGAACAGATTAAATATTTAGAATATTGTAAAATTATCATGGATTGATAACTTTTCCGAGCGAAATATTCTAGTAGAAATGCTCAAGAGGAATCGTGACCAGGCCGATTGGGTTTAAATTACTCATATAATGATTTAATCAGAGTTCAGATAAAGATTTGGGAGGAGAAATCCCATTCAGTCCCAATATTTGTGTACCGGGGCATGCCTTCTGTCCGGCTAATGAAACACAATGATATTTCCCATTTTACCTAAATAATGTAATGTACACGGTGTGTATATAAAACTTCATGACATATAGTTCCCTTTTACATACAAGTCCTAGATAGACCGTCACATGTCATGTAATGGGTAGTACATCGTGTGTACCCATATTACATGGTATGTTCATGAAAACACACAATGTGTAATCTGGTTTTTCCTCCATTTCTATAGGTTCAAAATTAAAAATAATGATCATTACCTCAAAGGAAGAACCGGGTTCTTACCAAAATGGAGGATTGGAATTCATTGAATTGAGTTAAAAATAATCGAATTTCTTTTATATGAAAGTAAATATACATACATTTCATGAATAATTATCTAGAAGAATGTGAACTCTTGAAATCTTGAGAAAATAAATAAGCAGACCCTTCCTATTTTGGGATTCAAGGGTTAGGGAACCATTTCTTTAGGAAGGGGGTTTTACACATCATTTATTCATCATATGATTCAAAGGATAAAACATGGGGCTTTAGAAATGTTTATCTAAATCCTTGATTTCTAAAAAATATTGAATCAGAAACACTTTTTCATCCAATTTTTTCTAGCAAGTTAGCGACTCAAATATGGATTCACACTTGTGGCCTCATGTGGTTCTTTTAGAATCCCTAAATATAGTGTGATATTGCATATGCATTTGGAGTCACTATCATGACTGACAGAGATACTAATTGTGTAGGTTATAGTTCATTTTCTAGAAAATTGGTTTAAGGTGATATTGCTACTACTTTGATCAAAACATTCATGCTTTTTTCTTACCAATTAAGGATCGAACTACAATTCGATTATGAGAGTATTACAAATATACAACTTAAATGAAAATGCATTGTTTATGTTTCTACAAGATATCATAAGAATCCATTTTCTTCTTTTCATAAGTATATAGGACAACTGGTTGATGTTTTTAGGATGAAGGTAAACAAGTATGTTCTCATTCTTCATAGTGAACAAATGGTGGACCCTCAGGATGAATATAGAACTCCTGATGTTGCATCTTATGCAGCTGCCTTAATGAATGAAAACATTTAATGTTTGAAATGATATATATGTCCATATTATGAATCAATATATGTATTCGTGTTGTACATACATATGAAATTCTTGTAGTGTAAATCAGGGGCGTCACGTGGAGGATGATGCCTCTCCCATTGATGTGTATGCACATGCTGATGTGAATCAGAATGAGCCTAAGACATCAAGAAAAATGTCTTGGGGGATTTTTGGTTCCCATCCAAGATATTAGTTAGTTATTGATTAAAAGATTTATTAAATATGTAAAACTATTTTAGATGATTCCCAACATGATGGTGTATTAGCTGAAATTGCAGTAACCCAGCTTTCTTCTTTAGATGGATCTAGAAATGCTGAGGATTCTTCTTCCTCTATAGTGAAGAAATAATTTTTTTAAATCACTATAGATGAGTGAGTTATCCCTCTATTTAATGATGAATCCGTAGATAATCGGAATTGTGATACTATTAATGACTCCAATAATGTGGAGATGTTTGAAAATACATATCAAAATGTAATGGATAATGATTTGTTTCAAGACAATGATTTGATTGTTTCCAATAATAAGGGAATTGTGTTGTCTCTTGTTCATGTTAAGAATAATCCCTTGGAGGGAGGTTCTGAAATGCGTAGAGATGATTCAGGATGGGATTAAAGAAATCCAAGATATTGATGTAGGGTCGTCGCCCAAAAAATCATGGTTGAGGACGTGGGGAGGATGATTGGAATGAATAATGATGGTGTGGTCAAATCATGCATTATAGGACTCATCAAACCATTGAGAAGGAGAATATTAAGGAAAATTGTATTACAATCTCCAATCAAAGGAATTCAGATTCAGAGTGGGCATCTCTTGGTGAAAGGTTGTGATTCTGGTCATGATTATGATAATTTTTATGATGTCTTTTGATATATTTTTCTATTTATGGATAACAACTTGTCTCTCTATTTGACCCCATCTGTCTTTCTTTGTGTTTATTTACTTTATCTTTTAATTTTAATAATTGGGCATGAGCTTTGTCATCTAGCTAGACATTTCTAGAAATATTAGTTACCAAAAGTAATATAATTAAATAATAATATAGTAGTAATAAATCATTAATTATTATTATATTAATAATTTATTTATTATTAATAATATTTTTTAACTAAATATTTTATTAAATTATTATTTAGTAATTGTGTAATAATTTTTAATAATAATTATTACTTTATAATTAATTAATTTGTTAATTTTCACTTATTATTTATTAGTAAGTAATTATATATTTTATAATTACTAATGAATTAATAACTAATAACAATATTAGTATTTTTTATTATTCAGAACGTAATATTATATGAAATATTTATCAGTAATTAACAACATTTAGTAATTAATATTTACGCAAAATTAATATTGTTAAACATTCAATCATAATATTTAATTAATATTTATTATTAGTTTTAAATTTTTAGAAAGAAGTGGTTTATAAATTTAGATTAATATAATAATAATTAATTAAAATTTTCAGTTTAATAGTTTTATCATTATTTTTAATATTTAATAATAAAATAATAAATCTAAATATTTATTACAAGGTGGGTAATAATAATTAATAATATTTATAAATAATTTAATAATTGCTTAATAATTAATTAGCTAATTAGTATACAGTATTTTTAATAAGTGAATATTTCTTAATTACTAATTATATAATAAATAATAATTATATTTTTATTTTTAGTAATTAAAATAATTATTTTCAATTTTTAGCAGCAATTGTTAATAACTTGTAATTAATATTTATTAGAAATTAATAATATAATATTATATATTATATTATTTATTTAACTAGCTACTAATATTTTATTAGTGATTATTATTAATTTATTAATTATTAATTTAGTATTATTAATTGAGTATTATTTAAATAAATAAATTTTTGTTAATTAATATTAATAACTAAATAATATTATTTAAATAATAATCTTCATTATTTATAAATATTAGATTATAATAAACATTAATTCCTAATAAAAATTAAAAATTATGTTTTAGCTTCTAATTAATAATAATAATAATAATAATTAAACATTATATATTTATTATTTATTATTTATTTATTATAAGGATTGTTATTTTAAATTATATATTTTCTAATTTATAATCAAATAAAACTTATTATTTATTATTAACTATTTATAAAATAATATTCGTATTCAATAATGTTTCTAACTACTAATTAAAAGTGGTAATTAATTGATTAAAAATGATTAATAGTAATATATTATTAATTCTGTATAGTAAAGTGAAAATGTGAATCCCACATCACTAATGCTGATAGATTTCCACTGAAAAAAATTTATAATAGAGAGCGCTAGGAGAGGGTTGCTATGAGAATTCCACACTACATTAATAGCAGTAATACAGGATATTAAATAGAACATATATTGTGTTGATATTTTTTTGATTTTTTTATTATATTCAAATATATATATATATATAATGTAAACAAAACCAACACAAAAATAAAAATAAAAATTTTAAATATATAAAAAGTATACTTAAAATATATAATTATTTCACTACAAGGTGACAGAGGGCCTGTTAATTTTTTGACAGATTTAAATTTTATTCTTTACCTATATATTTAATTTTTCCCTAAAACACATAAAAACATGAGTATCACTATTTATATTAGTATCTATTCTAAAATTATTTAAAATATCATTTTTATTATATATTTGATTTAAAATGATTACATCGTTATATAGAATGATTTAAAAGCCATGAAATAAGTTTATATCACCCATTAATATCATTTAAAATTCATTTTGCATCATTTTTATAAATAAAATAGAAAAATAATTTTTAGAAGATCCAATTATAAAATCATCAAAATTATTTTGGAAAACTAATAAATCATTCTGATTTTTTGGCAACTAGAGTAGTTTTAACTATTCATTTAATAAAAACATTATAAATTATGAAATAGATGATCCTATAAAATGATGATTTAGGTGATTTTATTAAACCATTTAAAATTATTATAATTTAGAAACATGAATTACAATTTAGAATTTGGAAATCAAGGGGGTTTTTAATAAAAAGATTCTCAATTATATGACCATTTATGAATGAAATCTTGAATTGAATATGATATAATATGAAATCCAAATGTGTTATATGGGAAACAAACATTTTGATGGAATTTGATATAACTACAAATGTAATTTATTCCACATATTTAATACATTCTTTGTGACTATATACATAATAAAGGAGTCATTCTTTATTTAATATTATAGTTTATGACCTAGTAATCCGGTTTTTGAACACCGATTTGGGGCCAAAAATTAGATAGTCTATCATCATTTAAATTTTTTTCCACAATATACTTATTTCAAACAGTATATGTTTCTCATAAATTAATATTACCATGAAATCATCATCAATTTCTTCTTTATAATTATAAGGCCTAATCTGTGACAAGAAAACCTGATGTTCAGCATGGTTTCCAAGAGAAGATATAATTTTAATTCCTTTTTCAGATCTCCTATAACAGATTCTAAAGGACATTATTTTTTATTCCTCACTTCTTTATGGAATGAGGTATTTGATAATTCAATTCCATCTATGGGTTAATGTTAAAAATGTTCATAGGAAATTTCAGATATTTCTAAAAGAGTTATGGAAAGTTCTCACTATATTTATCGTTAATTTTCTGATTGGAAAGATCATCATTAAAATTTTATACAGTAGTATTAGGTTCATGTGGATAAAACTCATTATAGGTTTAATGAAAAAACATCTTCCACATTCAGGGCCTTTTTATTTAATACCATTTAATATTTAATGGGATTAAAATATCCATGGAATATTTCATCATAACCCTTTGCTGATTTTTTTAATATATTTTTTTATGAAGTTTAAAAGCATTAACAAAATATGAAATTTAATTCAATTTTGGTTTTATAAAACTCTATAATTATTATGGGGTCCACATTAAAAGAGGTTTAATTATTACTCAAATAACTATATAGCAATATAGGTTCACACATTCTTCCAAAAAATAAATATAAAAATCATAGTACTTGACAAATTTCATGGAAATCTCTTTCAATTATTTTATTTATTCCATATAATACACCATTCCACTATGTGGTTTGTGGAGAATAGATGTTATGAATATAACCCTGTTGGGAGAATAATCGTTTAAACTCATGAATTTTACAAACATTTAAATATATACAAATTTATTTCTTTATTTTATGTCCACTAAGACTCTAAATTTAATTATATTATTTATAAAAATGGGAAGGATCTTCACTTTTACGAATAAGGAAAATACCATTTTATATCATTAATAATCATGAACTATAATACAATCGTAATGTTTTATTTCTAAATGTAAAAATTTTTAAGGTAAAAAAATAATCCATCTGAACCAAACCTAATTATTGAAAATTTAAAACATGTTTGTTTTGTTTGGTGTATATTTTTTTATATTTTCTTCTTTGAGAAGAGTTACCTACTTTTTTTATTAGGAATTAATTTTTTGGAATATACTTTCCTAAAAACATTAACGTTTCATTGTGTGTGAGTATAGATTTCAGTGGAAAAGTATCCTTCCCCAAATCCATGTTTTTATATAAAAGTCAGATTAAAAATAAATATTAATTGAAAATAAAGAATTCAAATTAATAGCATAAACATTGTAATTTCCTATATAATTAAAAACCAAAAACTTCTTAGAATAATAAAATTTTGAATATTTTTTCTGAAACAAGACTCGAAAATAATCAGAAAAAAAATTATGAGATTCTTATATTGTTATATTTTAATCCTTCTAGAAATCAAACTTTAGATATTTAAATAGTACTAGAGTTATTAATTTTATAGAGTATAATTATTAAATCTTTTTTATTGTCACAAAAACTAACATGTATACCATACACTCTGATTAGGTTCGTCAAACATGAGAAATTATCTATCTTGTTCATGAAATACCAACTACCAAGATATAATATGCTTTTATTGGTACAATTCAATCAATTTTACATTATCAAATGGTTAAACATGAAATTATTTTAGAACCCATGTTTTCATGGATCAGTATATGACATTAAAAAGAGTTTTTGGAGTCCATATAAGTATAATAGGTTGTTTATAAGTAGATCATATTATTTAAAAAATAAAAACATTATTAGGTCAAATAGAATAAGAATTAGTAGAATAACCTGATGAAATATTTCTAGGTACAAAAATTTCATAACATACTTTTCTTTTATTCTAGAGGATATCCAATTAATATAGTATAGTTAATAGATGTTTTTTACCAAGATTCTTCGATAGAGATATTTTTTACATTATTGAATCATTATAGAACATTTTAAATTATCTCATTATATAGTTTAGGCTCATTAATTTATTTTTAAATTTGAACATTATTAATATTTGAAATAGAAAAATCATTTTAAATGTTATCAGACAAGGCATGACATTTCTCATAAAGTATGCATTTATTTTGATGTTTATTAAATGGTTCTTCAATTATATTAAAATATTAAAATATTTCCTCATTGGTTATATATTAATGATCATTTTCATTCACATAATGATTTCAAATATATTATGGAGATGTAGGAAAATATAATTATCGCAGTTTTTTTTTCAAGAAACACATATTAGATTTATTATCTCTTTCCGAGTTATAGTCACTTGAACTGTATTCATAAGAAAACATTGTAAATTTTATAGCCTTGATTAATTATATGATTTTTCCTCATACTTTTTCTTGTTTTATATCTTCGTATTTTCTATTTGACATATCCTTTACTCTTACACTAATATAATGTTATTTTAATTATTGGATCATCACCTTTTTCCACTCCCTTCTAAAATTACAAATATTATCATATATTTCTCTATAATTTTACTTTTAAACAATTTATTATTATTTTACTTAATACTAAAATATATGGATGGGTTAGAAATATACTCTTATATATATCTAAAGGTGTTTCCCTATCACTAGTACTGTCTACTTTGATATTCTCTTTTTGTTTTGAGACTAATTTCATAAAGGATATTGAGTACCTTTTGGGTTCATCACCTAATTCTTTAGTTAATTTATGTTACTATTCATAAATTATTAGTTTTACAATGTGTTTGTTAACTTATTATGAACTAATATCTCCGGAATCACTTTTGGAAATAGATATTCCTATCCATATTTTACTTATGAAACCGAGTAGTCTTGTCACATGATATTTTTCTAGTAACTTTCCTTACTAGTTGATGCATCGTGATAAATATTTCATTAACATGAGGATATATATTAGAAGAGGATTCATAAGGGTTCATCTTAGAATAATGTTACATAATATTATAATAATTTGAAATGAATTTATTAAAATTTTATGTTCTTTCATATGAACAATACAATGTATCCCTAATCTAAAAAGTTTCAAAAACAATAGATATTTGGTAAAATTAATATTTTTTTTAAATAATTGTATATAGAATTAATTTTTTCATAATTAAAATTATAGGAATAATTAGTTGAATAATTTTAATCTTTTAAATAGATTTATCTTTCACATATTCATCATTAATAATAGTGCATATATAATGTAACATGATTTGTATATAAGTCTTCATTTTAATAAATGATTGATCATACCTTGTTTTATTTAAATATTATTTCCTATTAGTCAATGTTATTTCATCCATATTATTATTAATAAAACAATAAATATATACAAAATTAAAATTAACATATTCAAATAAACTAGATCACAGTAAACTGATATTTTAAAATAATCGATAATAAGAGGTTATTGAGTAGATAACTCTATAGGTTTGAATTGAGCTTGAAATTATACTTTTTGTCAAAAAATTAAAATTAATAAATTCCTAAATATGATAAAATTCCTATTAATTAACGTCTATAGAGATATATAATTTTATTTTTCAAATATATTCTCAAAACTAGGAAGAAGTATCTGTTGAATGAACTTTAAAATCAAACTTCATCTTTTTAAAAAAAATTCTCAATAAAACAATTTATATATAAAAAATTAATATTAATAATAAAATTAATATTCTATAAAAAAATATTAATACAAATAATGATAGATTTTGTAAAAGAATAATTCAACATAATAAATAAGAAAGGATTTCATTTTCAAGATGAGGCATAATTCACTCAAACTGAAAATAACCTTCTATAAATATGTTATTTATTAAATAAATAGATCTATAATATTGATTGGGTTTCATACAAAAAATATTAGATGGTTTTAAATTCATATATAATCTTCAATTGATCTAAATGGTAGAAATTAAATTGATCAATTTAAATAATTCTAGAAAAATAATCCTCTTTTATATTTCATCATGTGAAAATTGATAAGTAAGAATTAGAGAGTGAGAGAGAGTGACTATCATCAACTATCCATTTTATCATCTGAGTAATTTCATAGTATTTATAATTAATCCTCCCTTAGACATCTCAAAATTAATAAATAATAAGTAAGATAAGGATATTAAATCAATCTAGTAGAGTATTTTTATCTATTATTCTACTAGTAGTTCTTTTCTTATCATTTTCTTGTATTTATTCATGAAAATTCTTGGAGAAATATGAATACTCATTAAAGAAATGATTAATATTATGAACAGTGTTGTAGACATTCAAAACCCAATAATTAATCATTCTTTTAACCATGGAATTTTTTTGACTATTTTTTATGAGTATGTTTGTAACTTATTTTACACCATCATACATAAATCATTAGAAAATATTTCTCAAAAAAAATATGATGAGAAATCATCATGAATATACCCATATTTTTTCCACAAAAATCCATCCCACTTAATGATTCTAATAGTTATTAAATTATATATAGAACAACAATGGTTTATTATGAAAACTCTAATGACATAATACACACATTTAGTTCCGATAGATTTAATGTTACACATCAATTTTTTTGTAGTTTCACTTTTCCATGTCTTCGTCAACATTTTACACCACACATGAGATTTGATGATATTATATTCAATATATCATATGAATTTACAGTTATTCAGTGTTTATTTTCTGGTTGGTCAAATGTTCTTAAGGTCGAACCGTGTATTAGTCGATATTTTTATACTTACGGTTTATGGGTTATTCTTGACGTCCATCTAATGATCTTTGTATTCAATTAAGAACTTTTTAATTATTACTATGATTGAACACATGTTCGTGGGTTCATTTTATGGATTTTTCAAAACTTAAACTATTCTATCAAATTGTAACATGACTTTATCATACTTTATAATTATTTTTTCTTAAAACATCATGGTTGATAAAATGATATTTTCATAAAATTTTTAGAAATTTCGATTATTTCCCAACAAATAAAAAAACTAATGAGAATAAATTTTCTTCCAATACACATGGATTGGATTAGAATGATCATAAATATGATTTATTATTTTTTAGTAAAAGTAATGTTTACAATATGAAAATATGAATCCCTATGGTTTCCACGTCATAAAAACTAGTCATCGGCCTGACATTGAGAACACCAAGTTATGACCATGGGATACAACTTGAGGGCTTGAGGTTGTAAAATGTTGTGTGATTATCTATTTCATGTTCATCATTATAACTGAGAAATTTGAAAAGTTTTCATATGGTGTAAATAGAGGCTCCCTTAATGTGATAATAATTCTTAAAAGAACCCCAACATTGGCCATGAAAAGTATGTTCAATCGAGGTCATAAATGAAGATTGGTGATCGATATTTAGATTGGATTAGGATGTTGTGTATGCCCACTGGGAAGATGGGTATATTTTTTATGATCATTGACACATTATTATTGATATTATAATATCAATCCAACAAAAATATGTTTTAAAATTCATTATTTATTTTATATAATAGATTATCTATATATAATAAATTATTAAATAAACTGCACATACATCACATATAGAGGTTATTTAAAATACAAAATTGGTTACAAAAATTATGTTATACTGATAACCTACTCAATCCCCTATTTCACTAGGGTACCCATGAAGATGTATCACTTTTTTTATAGAGGTTGGGATGAGGCATGAGTATGATTGTGAATCTATAGAAGTATAATGGGATTGGAGATCAAAATTAGGTGAGGCAATGTGATTTAGGGGAACCTCTAGAAATTTAATATATTATACTATTTTATCAAACGAATATATGATTGTAATGATCATTGATTGACCATATATGAATTTTCAACTTCCACATTGTATTTTATATTGATTCTAATTTATTTATTATTTGTTCTACTATTATCTAAAAACTTTGGATGTTGTTTTGTATTTTTTTATTGAACATTGTAATATGGGTGAATAATCTTCAAACCATTTTTCTTATACACCTATTGTTAGTTATAAGCATCTAGTATATGAGGATTCATGCTTGAGGTCAGGTGGAAAAGCTATCTTGTTAACATTCATAGAGTGATATTAGATGGAGAGGTACATTATTTATGGAATTTTGGAAGAATATTATTACGGGTCTTAATGATTTTACTATGTTATATCTCCCCCTATTAGAATTAGTCATGTTTCGTGAATGGTTTCTTATAGTTTTTAGAGGTATAATATGTTTCATTGATTTCATTAATCTGTATTTATTTTTCTAATTATTTACATAATAATGTTTTTATACAATGTTTAAATATTATATATTATTTAAAAATGGTGGTGAGACCAATAATGTTTCCTAGTTACACTTATTCTAAGTATCATGTGATCTAGTTTTCTTTTTAATATTCGACCATTTATTATAATTTTTTCGTTATCTTAATGATTTTGAGTTGTTTTTCAAAATTAGTTGTTCATTGTGAAAATTTTAGAGTGAAGTTACTACTCTATACCTTATGTCATGAGGAATTAATATGGTTTAAATCTTTTATATTCTACATTAACTAACATATTTTTGGGTATATAATGTAGTATTGTGTGGAAAATTATAAACCGGTTTTCCATTATTGTTGAATATTTTAAATTATTTGTGGTGTGAAATGAATTAATGGATGTTTTTTATTGTATTTTAATTTTTGAATTTAAATGGGTCTTCTTATATCACATAATTATCGTAGTGTTAATGGTAACCATGAGAATTAATCTAGTTTAGTGATAAATATTATTGTAGTGGGTCCAACACTTTTGGAACACTGTTTAGTAAAGAATTGTCTAGACACTGTGAGTATTAGTTATTGTATTGTGGAATATCCATGGTTATAAATTAATTTAGTAAACAATTTGACAAAATTATTTAACCTTCCTAGGGTAAAAAAAGTAAATTTACCATTTGAACCCACATTAATTTTAATCCTTGTATTTTATCCTTTCATCTTTAATCATTTAGTAGAGACTTGGGTATATTCTAGGGAACTCTCCATACCCTTTTCTTTCATTTTGAGACTCTTCGCCACTAAAATCAAGTTTATTCTTGATAAATATATTTATTACCTTATAATACATCTTCTGTACGCACCCCTACACCCATAATTTCTAGGTTTTACCTCTCCCGCAAACCCTTGTAATTTTGATGATGATGATTTGGGTGAACAGTTCTTTTAATTTACGAATTTATATTGTTTAGGACTTTTTAGGGGGATATTATTTTCTTATTTAATCATCACTATTGAATGTAAAATGTATTAACATGATTTATAATTAATCGGTGTATTTTTTCCACATCCTTCAACTTAAAAGCAATAAAAAAATTTATGTTTTATTTCCTTGTTAGTTAAATTAAATTTATATATGATTGCTATAGATTATTTAATATATTATTTATTTGTTCTCCCATATTGAATAAATGTTATTTTATGTTATTTATAAAATTATAAAGTGGTTTGGACTAAAAGTTGTTGTAAAAGGCATAAAATTTCTATTTTAAATAGATTTTATTATTAATGTCATTTAAAACTCATTAGGCCCTGAAGAGAGTTAAGGCATAGTTTCCAAAGATTTTTTTTGACGTAATGACAAATGTAGATAATTAAAATGGTTTCCAATTGAATAGTGTATATTTATTGAGAGGATTTAGGTGTGGTGTTCTTATATGTGGTTTTAATAAAAAAAATTACAATATTGGTAATGAATTGATATTCTGAGTTAGATTCTTACGTAAATTTTTTGGAATTTTATAATATTTATTTTTTTCTTTTGTATGAGGCCCTCAGTTACTGAATATAGTCTTTTGTATTTAATATGGATTATGGTGACCAAGGGGGACTATTTATATTATTTTATTATGGATTAATTGAAATTTTTTTGTTTCATATGATGGATTTTGTGGTATGGTGTGGTATTTGTAAATGTTATTGTTGATGATTGATGAGATGATAATGTTATTCAATCATTTAATAACCTCCTAAATACTAATTTCATAGGAATCCATGATTTCTTCGTAGAATATCAATATTAATTCTATATTATCATTGATATCAAAATGGATAGTTCTCTATTAATTTGTGAGGTCATCTATAAGTAAGGTAACATGAAAAAAATGTGTAAGCTCAGGTCGAGTGTAGTTTAAGTTAACCTATGTTCAAATACTTGTATTTTATGTGTTCCATATTCGAGGTCTAATGTCATTCATTTTAAGGCCTTCTAATATTCCCAAGATGACTAGTTTCCATGGATGTTTATCTAGAGTATTCCCTCTTATTCATTTTCTTATCCCAAATATTGTTTTAGTTTATATGGCCCTATATTTTTTGGTTCAATTTTTAAGATTAATTTTTTTCCTGGTGTTGATATATTTTTAACTTTTATATAAATTAATTCTTTTATTGTAATTAAAAGTAATTTTTGAAATAGTGTAGCATGTGTGACATTAAATTATTTTGTTGTATTTGGTTTTGAATTTTTTATTTGAAGGAAACATTTTGGAATTGACATGGTTTTGGAACATGGGATTTGATATCTTCTGAAAATATTAAATGGTTTTTAGTTTTTTTATAATTTTTATTATCATTTTTTATGTTTTTTAAATTGGTCTATTAAAGGTATTGGTGTATATTTTTTTAAATAATGCAATATTTTTTAAAATAGTATATAGAATATTATTTTTTATAAAATTACATGTGGAAAGAAAATTTTATAATTATGCATGGAAATTGTACGAATGAAATTTCATTTAAAATAATAATACAAACTCTCTTGGGGTCATCTACTGGGCTCAATTATATAGATTTTTACATTAACCAATGAATTTATCCATCTCTCATGTTTTTTTCAAGGTGTCAATGCCATAATATTTTTTATGATTTATGTTTATGTTTTTTGATGATATATGTTTTAAGATGTGGTTAATGACCATGAGTCACAATGGGATTTTTTATAATGGTTTTGGTTTGGTAATATATATTTATGTTTATGTATTGACCATGTAATCCAAATCATTCTTTAACTTTTTTTTAATTTTTGATTATAATATTATTATTACCTAATGTTTTGAGGTGTTTTATGGGTTATTAATGTTGTTAAAACAAAATATCACATTGGCTGGTTGTTTCACTTATATTGAAACAATTTATTTTGTTGATGGAAATCAAATAGATACGGGTCAAGAAATATTTTCATGCGGATACCATGATTCTACTATTTGGATTCTGATGGTAAAAAAAATTTAATTGATATTATTTAACGCACATGAAAACATTGCTAGCCAGAGGTGATTGATAATGCACCACTAGAATTGTGGGGAACTAGTATGGATGACATTCCTAATCATCTAGTCATGGTTCATTAAATATGCTAATTGAATCAACTAGAGAATATCCTTTATATATAATACATTTTTTTTCTTATCATTTCACACATCCCATTAAATAATAGAACATCATTAATTCTTTTGTTATTCATAATAGAAACATTATGTTTAGAATATGTAACAATTATAACAAAAATAAATAAACATTTATATAAATAAATAAAAAATTTAATACTTTCTTTTTGAATAACACCAATTGTTCAACTTATATAATTATACAAATAAATAAACTTATACCCCAATTTATCTAAATTAAAATAGCGTTATAGAAAGTTTTAACCTAAATGATTTTCTCATACCATTCACCATAAATTCCCATATTTATAATTCCAATCTTTCATCCTATAGGCCATTAAAGGTATCCTCCTGAACCCATTTAAATATTCTATTATCCAAAAATTTATTAAAAAAATAAATAACTTAGAGGTTCTAGGATATTATAATTCTTATATATTATCCCCTCATGGTTAACATAAGTGGTTTATATACCTAAAAACAAAAAAACATCTCTTAAAATATCTTTAATCACCATTAAATACCACATAATAAAACCTCAAAAGGGGTTTATATTCTATTTAAATTATGAACATACATAAAATAATAAATCTGTGATTGTATACTTAACTCATAACATTACCTCACATTAATATATCTAAATCTCCACTAATATAAAATCATCGCTAGGATACCCTATATAATTGATCTTAACCCACACATATCAATACATTTATAAAAGAATATGATTTATATGTTTAGATATTATTCAAATAAACATGATCCTATTTTATCAATCCAAAACAGACAATATCTAATAGAAATATTGAAATACATAGATACTCATGAACCATTTTGGTTCTGAGTTTCAGATAATTATGAAAAACTATTACATAATAATAAATTTTCCTTTATTTGAAAATTTTCCCACTATACTCATTTTTCCTTTTACACATTATTTAATCACCATTAGCTATATAAAATCCTCATAGGAAAATATTTCAAATCATTTTTCATTATACCCTAAGTAAATGAACATTAGAAGGGTGATCTCAAAATCATGTTAAGGGTAAAAATAGTCAATAAATATTCAAAATCGTTAGTTAGAATAATATTTGAATAAGGGTTGGAGAACAATTCAAGGTTCATGATCATTAGAAAAGATAATTCATACCCATCGAAACCTTAATAATTAATCATGTGACATGAAACAATAATAACTAAATGAATTATTTTTAATAATCAATAATCATGATCCATGTTATGAAAATCATAATCAAATTAACTATTAAACCTCATTTAAAGAATAGATTAAATGTTTCTATAGTGGGGGACACTATCCATATCACAATCATTAACTCATTTAAAAAATTATTGGATCCTAGTTAAATAAATAGTATAAAATTCCCCTATTAACTCTCTCATAATTTACATTAATGATAATGAAAATTATACAATTTTTTGAAGAGATATATTGGTCTAATATATCTAATAAGTAATATAAAAATTACAATTTATGAAGAGATATATTGGTATAACCCTTTTATTATCAATCCTATCCATTTATTTTACATGAATATAAACCCTGGAAGCTAGAATTTGCATCGTTAAACCACATAAACAGACAATCCATTATAGATTGATTTACCCATGTGAAAGAAATGGGATTCACTACAATAATATTCTTAATCAATCCACATATTTATGATGGATGGTATCCTAAGAATATATTCTATGTGAATCATCTGAATCATTAATGGATATTGATGTATTTGTGAAATACTTCAAATTTCTATTAAAAAAATTGTTTTTGAAGACTGGGGCAATACAATATTCTATTGGTACCTTTATAAAACAAAATTTTTCGAGGAGGATTTATTTTGAAAATATTCATGTAAACTTCTAATGGATGCTTCAAAATGAAATTGTAGTTATGATGGTGATAAATTTCATTCATTCTGTATATGTTAAAATAAATATTTCATTCAAACAATTTGTAAAAAGTACCACATTCATTTAATGAAAATTAGATATCTTTTTCAATAAATTAATAGAAATTTAATAATTATTAAAAATGAAATTAATAAAAAAATCTAACAATTATAAATTAAATGACGAAAATATATGAAAGAAAAAATTTTCATGGAAGATTTATTTAATTGTATAAGAAATAAATAGTATAAATTATTTTAAAAAACAATTTTTAAAATAAATTATTTACCAAATAGATGAAAATGAAATGAAATCATAAAAATAGGCCAAAATATTGAAAAATATTAGAGATGTGGGTCACGATTTTATGATGAATTTTTTTCACCATATTAATTTAAAAATAAAAAATCCTTAAAATAAATAAAATTAAATTATAAATACATTACAACTATAGAAATATTGAAATGAAATGTAATTGAGAAAAAGATTATGATATTGATATATTAATCCTACGAATTATAAGTATTAAAATTTATGTATTCATTGAGTGTTGTGTATTCTATCAACCATAGTGGTCTTTTGAAATCTTTTTTTTATTTAGTTTTATGGAATGGACTATCATATTTTAAAGAATGTGACATGTATCTTATCTTCTGCATCTTATCCCATATACGAGGGTTACATCATTTTTTGGGGTTTCACCCTTGAAGAAGGTATTATGATTTAAACTTCATATAAAATAAATATATGGTTTGATAGTACATTGAATAATATAATTCATATATGCATGTTACAAAATGTTCAAACAAAATTAATGAGATTTATAACTATCAAGAAAATGGGGGACAAAATTTAATGGATATAAAAAAGGAAATATAAAATTAAAGGATGTAAAATTATATATTTAAATAATTTTATGTATGTATATAAAAATTACATTGGATAAAAAAATTAATTTGTACCTTAACAAATTCAGTAAAATTGTAAGCAATATGTGAGGTTTTAGTGAACTTCTAGCAGACACTACTATTTAAAATTATTTTAAGATAAATTCCCTATAATGGTTTTAATTTAATTTTTTATCAGTTAATGTCCATGATAAAGATTACACTAATTAATAAAATAATATTCCAACAACCTCTAAATTGGGGGAAAACTAATATTTGAAGGAAACAACTAAAGATGAGATGAGAAATAATGATGAATAAAAACATTCAATATGTTGATATGATTACAAGTGATTATTAGGACTATAATGATTATGAACACTATTAAATGATTATATCATTTATATTATTGAAGCTAATGTAGGGTAAGAGATAGAGTTAATCAAAATTTACAAAAAAAAATAAAAATGATATGGAATTGGTATATTTGATATAAAAATAGAGATAAAAATGTATAATTAAAAATCAGAAGATCCAAAAGAAAAAAATATATGAATGGAATTTGTTATAAGATCAATATCAGTTTCCAAATATAAGGGAATAAATTACAATTTCTCAAGATATTAGAGTCTAATTCAGATGAAAATAGAGGTGGAAGATCCCATATTATTTAACCATCTATTATTTGGTGAACCCAATAACAAAATTACCAATTTCATTGATCGTGTTAGAGAATCCTTTGAAACACCATGTAGTGATTAAGATGAATCAAAACCAAATAAATTGGAACAGTTGTTTAAATATGAATTATATTTTTAATACATTTAAAAATCCATGATCAATGAATAAATGATTATATTTTTTATGAAAAATAAAACATTTACTGACTACAGGAGTTGGTATATCAAAATAGAAGTTTCAAAATTTGATGAAATTTTCAATCTCATATTATAATATAATAATGATAAATAATATTGAAGATCAGGGATATGAACATCCTCTGATAGAAAATTAACTGTCAATTAAATAATTTAAGGGTCATGACACTATGAAACAACTGAATTAATTTGAATATGACTTGAAAAAAATCTATTGATATAAATTATTATTCTACTAAAGTAAGAGTGTAAACATTCTTAACAAATCAAGTTAAATATTTAATTAAAAAATACCATTGTAATTATATATTCAGTAATATTTCGTCTCAAAATCAAAATCTTACCATGTTTTGATAAATAGAAATAATTCTAAACATTTTTGAAAATTAGTAAAAGAAACAAGAATATTATGAGTATTATCCGCTATAAAAAAGAAACCCATTATATTATAATTATTGCATCAATCAATTTAAATCAGGAATTAGTTTTTCTAATGGTTTTTCATTATTTTAAAAATTTTATATTTCAAGGATATTTTTTTTTATGGAGTGTTTGGATACATGTCCCTTATAATAATTGTAGATATGTCAATACTATAAACGGTACACTAATCTATTGGGTTATTCAAATAATATTAAATAAGAAATTTTAAGAGATAATATATGGAAAATAAATTAAATTAATATACATACACTATATAGTATAATGTTACATGAAAAAATGAATTGAATGTACGATCAACATGGATACCATATAGAAAATTCGTGATAGAAATACCCCTAAAACCCATTTTTGATGGAAAAGAAATTGAATTTATATCGATAAAAAATAAATACTATCTTTAGGTGAAGATTTATTGAATACTAGTAAAATAAAATATTAAATAATCATATATTGTGTTTGTTCAACCAAAATTAAAAAGGACCATAATTTACATAAGAATATAAAGAAACATTATATGGTAGTAGTAATTTTTTTCAATAAGTGTTATTTTCAAATCATGGATGTTATCTCACCAGAAAATAATTTTAATGACTGGAATATAATAATGTTTTTATTTGGAAGGTGTATAGAATAATCAATAATAGTTCAATGATTTTAATGATTATATTGACAAATAATTTTCATATAAATATTATATCTTCTTATATGAATATTAAATAAATTATAAAAACAAAAACCCAAGGAAGGTAATAGTTTACTATCTTTGGAAACTAGGTAAAAAATATTCTAATTTGCTGAATGATCTTGAGCACATCTAAAAAATATCATCCACATTAATAATATTCTCAAACATTACATACTAAAAACATTTATTCAAAACATGGGGAATGGAAAAATAAGAAAGGGTGTTCTTGGATCCTTAGTAAGTGTAGTAAATAGATATATATAAGAATAACATGAACATACGTGTATGATAACACATGTATATAATTTGAAAACCAATAATTTAATATCAATGATTAGAATCCTCAGTCATGTAGTAAAAATTCACAATTTATAAGACATGAATAATAAATAAATCAAAGAACATGAGCCACAAGAGCATAACATTGGCATAATACATGAAATCCTTGGATACACAGATGCATAGAAAATCAATTCCATATTAGTAAAGGATCACCTTAAAGACTATAATAGTGGATTGTTTTCACTCCCCAAACCATCATATTATTCATGGTTCACTCCATAAACTATCATAGCAAAAAATACCCCTTATATAACAGAGTTCACACTTTAATCTAGAACTATGTATCTAATGAGGTATAGAATATTTATAAAATACATTAGAAGGAGATATAGGTCACATCCGTCACACAATTAAATATATATATATATATTACACATGATTATGAAAAGATTCATCATATTAATGAAATAATATGAACCGGTTTTCATATTCACTTTTCTCATATCATACCCAATGGAAAAAATGAAAGTTTCATAATCATATATTCTTTTCATCACAACATAACCACTTTTAAAATAATATGGTTTCATATGATTTTTTTCATGTTATAACCCTTGGAAGAGAAACTAGTTCCATACTTATATTGGATTCATAAACATAAAACATTTATATAATGAAAATAAATGGTTTCCTTGGATCATATCCACTACAAACCATAGGTCACATCATAGGATTCCTTATTAGATAAATGATAATTTTGAATGATTACATGTATAATATAATAAGGAATGTAACTCTTCATTGAAAATCACATTTTAATATAAAAAATTCAAAAATTATTTTTATGCCATTTCATAGAAAATAAATATTAATACTTCTAAAGGATGCATTAAAAAACAATTTCAGCATTTCTTGTGGAAAATATATTGTCCAAATTGATTTTTCAAAAAACGTATCCCCTTATAAAATAATTTATTTATTAGGTTTAAATAAAATAATGGAATTTTCAACAAATATAATGTTCATGATGGTGGGAAATTTTTTTATTCCCGTAAAAATTTGGAAAAATATTTCAATCTATTTTTTACAAAAATACAATTGATAATCGTTTTGAAAATGAAAAAATAGATTCCTTTACTTTTTTCCATAAAAGTAAAAAATGCATAAAAATTTATTTAATAAATCATTTTAAAAATTCTTTACACATTATTCAAAACATTTTTTTGAATAATAGCTTTTTTGATGAAATAGGGTTAACAACCGAAGAGAAAAATATTGATGATATTTCATAAAATCATTCATTTAAAAAATTTATAACATAAAGAGAGAAAAATAAAGGGGAAATTATATTCTCTTGAAATGTTTATGGTATAATAAATTTCAGGATATTTTTTAGAGATATATCACAATATTTGATCATTTTAAGCATAATCCTAACAATGAAGATATAGTATGATATTGTAATGTAAAACTCTTAGAACATTAGTAACATTGAATTAAAATCCCCGTGAAAGAATGAAATTAAATGTAACATATAATTTCATTAAAAAAACAGATTCCAGTTATAAAATGTAAAAGGGTTTTTATATAAACATCATAAAATATTATCAGTGTATAACATAAAAATACGCCTCAAGGAATGAATATTAAGATGATGTCCCCTTTTTAAAATGGAATAATTTGAATGGTAAACCTAGAAAATGAGAGATCAAAAAATGGATATTTAAATCCAAAAAAATAAATGCAAGAATAACAAATTGCATAAATAGAAAATATATACCGAACTTAAAATAAATTGGTAGGGAATATGGAATGTGTCTCACAGAAGTAAAAAAGGAGTTGAAAATCACATAATAATTTATTAAAATTTTTAATTATAGGCCCCAATAATTTATAACATATAATGAAACAATTAATATCATTAATATAATAATATTTATTTTATTTCATTATAAATTGAAGTAAACACAACACATAAAATAATTGAATGGAGAATTTCCAAATGTCTCATAGAAAAAATGAGAGACCAGAAATATAATACCTTATGTCTAAATATCATTTATACATGTTAGAAACTGTTGTATAATAATTATAAGTTTGTTATAATTTTATTATATAACCATATATATATATATATATTATACAATATATGATTTACTTGTGACAATTAATTACATGGTTTCTAACAAATCATTTTTAAAATAATGCTATTAGTAATAACCACTTTTTTGGGTATATTTGGATTTTTTATTCATGGTACACTTAATTTGATCATGGTTTCATCATCACCATATTAATAATAATTACATATTTATAATATTGATACATAAATAATACTTTTTTAGACCAATCATGAATTATTTTTTATAGAAAGTTAATAGGTTATAATCATAAAGACAATAGGTCGTATGTATACCCGAGTAACATTTCAATTTTTAAAAGATAATTATGAAAGGATATTAAATTATATATTATCTTTGTTTAGTGATAATAAAATAAAACAATTATTTCTTCAATTATAAAAATAAATATAGTACATTTTGTGTGGTGATGAAAAGAGTGTCACATTTATTCAGGAAGGATGTCTTCCACACATACACAGAAGACATTATCAACATTTAGTGAGTGAAAGTACTATAAATGAAATGATATATTATCTTTTGAAAATAATAAATATGAAATTAATATCGTATTTATTTCAAATATATTACATATATTCCTCAACATAATCTTTAATATCTTTCATTTTATGTGTTATTGAAAAATGAAACATATCACTATGTGAGGGAGCAGTCTACCGTACACGTGACCAATGTTATATTATCCCATACAGAATGCAAGGTGAAAAGGTATATATGATATAATGACTACAAAATAATAAATATGTTATATATCACCCAGATATATTCTAGATCCATTATAATACCCAACTATGATAGGTGGTAATGAAAAAAAGAATGATATAGGTTTGGGTGGTGGTAGGCAGTCGTACACACGAATAATGATTTCATAACCCATTTAGTGGAAGTGTAAATAATTTTATGTCATTTAATTAACATGAAAACATATAATTATATGAAATATACTATGGTTATAAAAAATCATGTATTAATTATAATTTTACTAGGTGTAGGAATATATAAAATAAAAATTCTTGATGAAGAACGTTACCTCCTCTTTGGGTAACCTCCTTAGGTTTTCTCCAAAAGCCTTCCAAGGTATGATTTATTTCTAATATATGAATTATATGGTAATATTAACTAATATTTACGTTTATTAGGTAGGGATATTATGATCTGGAAATGGTAGAAGGTGTGAAGAAGAGAGAAGATAATGTGACCTGTTATATTTTAGGTGAGTGGAACCCTTAGAATTGTTTGAGATTAAAATGTTATACACATGTTTTTCTCATAGAATAATTCTTGAAAATTTTGTATCCATAAGAATTAGATATTATATTATTAAAATACTTCAATAAAATAGATTTAATAAATAAATTTAATACACTTTAAACCTTTTCATTTTTCTTTAATCCTCAGGTAAAACCATTTTTACCTTAACTATGATATTTAGTTTTTTACTATTTAAAATAATTATTTTTTTCAAATATTTTTTTAATATAATGAAAAATATGGATTAATATGGATAAAAATAGTTAATTCATATTTACAAATTTAAAATATAGATGTTTAAAAGTTTAATTTATTAATTGTCTAATTCAAATGATGACACAGTGGGTCTGAAAATAGAAAATGTTCTAACATATACATGGTTTTCACATCAAGATAAAATTTGATTCCCATAATAATATCATAATATTTAAAAATAAATATATAATATATATAATTTTAATTTAAACCTATTTCAATAATATATTTTATCTTTATAAATAATTTAATCTAAAATGTGTTTTTTAATTAAAAATTATAACTTTTCATTGTTCATAAAAATTATATTCTTTCCATATTATTAAATGAAAATTTTTCTATGTTAAGTTTAACTTGATAGAATCCAAAATATGATTTATTTTTTCGAATATTTCTTCAAAAAATCCAACAATTATTTTAAATATTATTGAGTAAAAGAAAATAAAATAACATTTTAGATAAGATTAAATTTTAAGTGTAAAATTGGATTTATAATTATATATTTATAGAACAAAATTATGATGAATATTATCATTTTTATAGAATATATAATAAAAACATTTCAATAAAATAATTCACCATGAGTGTTTATTTAATTTATTTTTTTAAAACATGTCTATTTATACTAAATTAGTTCTTCAGAAAATGTATTCATTTATTTTGAAATAATTTTAATTTTCATTGTTTTAGTTAACTAGTCGCCAAATAATAAATTTTCTATACATGTGTAAACCATTAATTTACATAATATAGTTAGAATTATTCATAGACACCATTCCAATGTCTAACTAATAATTATAAAATGATAATAAATTATTAATATTACTTCCTTTATTTAAACATAGTGTTGTTTTTATCACAAGCTAATATCATTGTTTCATATAAGGAATGATAAAATTAGTTTTTTAGGTTATCAAAATTTTTAAAAACTGAAATTAATTTGAATATTTTATTCCAAAAAATATTGTGGTCTTAATTTTTACCCCTATTAAAATAAATTTCACCCACAAAAATTATCTCAGTCATTGGATGTTTAACATTTGAAAAAACATTAATTGAAACACCTAAAATTAAAAGGGTTAATAAAAATAATCATTAAAAAGGAAAAGAATGTGGGAATGTCATCTACAATAACACAGACATTGAATTAATAAATTATTACATTGGTGGGTATAAAAAACATGGAAATTTAATAGAAAAATGATACCCAAATACCTATAGAGAGTGATAGAGATAAATTATTCGAGGAAGTTACTAACCACAACTCCATAAACCAAATAATCATGAAAAACTTCATTGATATAACTACAATTTATGATGACATTATAATATTTTATTATAATATCCTTTTACAAATGTTGAGGAATTCTATTTCAATACAGATTAAGAACATATGAAAATTTATTTACATGATATCTTTTTTACTTAAAAGATAATGTTTCATCCATTAGTTCATCCTTTATAAATTTCCACTTCATCCATTTTTCTAATAGATGAATTTTTCATGTATAAATCACTAAATATGATCTATAATAGAATGATATGTAATTCCTTACATCTATAGTTTTTTAAGGCTAGATCTAGTTATAAAATATTGATAAATTATCATTTAATGAAGTAATACGATAATCTCTAAAACCATACATAATTTTAAACAAAATATTCTTCAGAAATGGAATTACTTTTGAAAATTAAAAAATATTAAAATATAAAACATTAGAAAAAAAACATCTCTAAATTTTAAAAATAATTTTATCATTAATCATCCAAACAACATGACGTATCTATTCATTTTCACATACCAAAATGTGAATACTTTTATCATTAATTATCTTGAAACATGACAATAACCTATATTACCATAAAAAATATTGAAAAAATTCACGATTCCACATTCCATAGACAAAATTCATATTATATGATATATTTATTTATATAGAAACTTTGTAATCTCATTCAATGATTTCGTTAACCATTTTGGGACCATGCTCATTTAATACCAATTTTTGAGTCACTGTGTTATGGAATCATTGATAATAAAATAATTTATTTATTTATTTTATTCCCATAAAAATTTTCAAATAGTAACTTCTACTACCGACTCGCACCGGTCGATTTTAGGCCCCACATAAGGTAACGTCACTACTATGAACACAACGGTTCCCTCATATATCTGATCTGGTCACCCGTATAAATCTTATTCTTCTTTTATTATGAAACTCATTCATGATCGATATTAAAAATCTAAAATTATTTGTAACATTTATTCTGGACACTCTGAGCCTCAGAATCGCACGACGTCACCATGCATGGGATTGTAATAATTCCATATAATATTAAAAATTAATAAATATAAAATCCATCACATTATATTATCCCCAAAATATGGGTTTTATGTCCCCAAAAAGCCAAAACAGAATGTTTCTAAAAACGATATGGGTACTATGCACAAATCTGATCCTCCAGCTCTCACATGCTCTCCTGAAGTTTCTCGTGTTGCCACTAGACCCACACCAAGGGAATCGATCACACACTAAGGATCCAATCTTATATATCCACGGTCTCCACTAGGTACTCTGTGATGTTTGACCCATCCTCGATGTCCAGTTCACCCAATTCGATGACATGTGATGGTTCATGAATGCACCTCCCTAGCTGCGACATGTGGAAGATATAAGGTCTCGGTGAAACTATGGTGGTAGATAAAGTCAGTATGCTAACTCACCAAATATAAACTGTATCTGAAAAGGTCCCATGAACATCAGGGACAATATTCTGTCTGGTACCAATCTCTATAATCCTAGACGAGTTGAGACCCAAAGGAAGACATTTCCTCCCTCCTTGAACACAAGGAGTCTCCATCGTCTGTCATGATAAGACTTCTACCATCTCTATGATTCCTCCATCATCTCCTCGATTATTTGAACCTTTTAGGTGGTACATCGTACCAACTCTGGACCCATGAGTGTTGACTCTATAGGGTCCGTCCAGAAAAGAGGTCGTCGTTAGGGTTTCCCATATAAATCCTCAAACAATTACATAACAAAGATGAAGTGGTAGATGTTGTTGTATGAAATCTCCACCAGTGGTAGGTGGTACTACAAATTGTGACCAAAATCCATCATACATTCTCATGACATATCCTCCAGAACCTAAATGGTTCTCTCTATCAGACCATCTGTATGGGGAGGGAATCTTGTGCTCAAGCATGTGTGATTCCCAAACACATACTATAATCCATTTAACAACTAGGATGTTAAACGATCATCGTGATCTGAGTCTATCATCATAGGAATTCCATGCTGCCGATCTGTCTCATGCACATAAAGGATTCCCATTCTCTCTATGGAAAACTTCTCCCCGATAGCTAAGAAGTGGGACAACATGGTGAGTAATTAAACAATCACAAAGATAGAATCGTGTCCCCTATATGTTCTTGGTATGCTGGTCAGTATTCCCATCAGTATTACTTCCCACATCCACTATATCACTTCTTGGGGGTGAGATAACCCCACTAGCACCTGGTGCATAGCCTTGACCTACTAGCTTGTAAGGGACCGAGAGATGGAATCTACAACCGCCTTCTTCATACCTGTCCACCAAAACGAATGCCAGAGGACCTGGAATATTTTCCCAATCTATAATGTACCTCTAAGGTGGATGTATGATACTCCTTTAGAACTGCCTCTATCAACTCCACTGGCACAAATGTGAATCCCCTGAAAAGGTTGATATGCTCCCAACCATTAGAATATCCATTAGGTTCTTGTCATATAGATAAATTATCACACAAGGTCTCATAGTTGACTTCCCATTTATATTCCTCCATTACACTCTATATGTTTGGAGTGGTGAAAAAAATTGATGGGAGAGAAGCCTCATCATCTCCTTCTACAAAGGACAGCTATAGAGAGCACAACTGTTGTCACCCCTCACTCAGCGGTTATGAACATGATCTTTGACTGAGAGCATATTCTATAACGAACCCCTTTATAAGAGTATAGTAGATCTCAAAGACATTATACTGAGGAAATATAGTAATCGCCTCTACCTTATATCTAGATCCTTTTTGGAAGAAGTTGTACATCATGATAAAATGGTCAGAGTAGATGATAAACCTTTGTCCCATCTAGTAGTGTCTCCACATATTCACCATGAATACTACAACTTATAACTCAAGTTAATGGGTTGTATAGTTCTTCTTATGAGGCCTTTGATGAAGAAAACCATAAGAAATCACCGCCTGTCGCTGAATCTAGACACAACAATGACCAGTCCCTGATGCATCACAAAAAAAGTACGTACTCGACACCCACATTTTGAAATATCAAGTTCGTTGCGCTTGTCAAACTCTACCCCAACTGCAAGAATTCATGATGAAACTTCCCCATCCATATGAAGGGTTTCCCCTTCAACGTCAAGGTTGTTATTAGAGTAGATATACAGGAAATTCTAAGGATAAATATTTAATTATATCCTACCGAATGAAGGAATCTTCACACATATGTCACACTCTAGGGTGTCTCCCAGGCTAAAACTTCCTTGACCATAGTTGAGTCCACTATTACTCCATCTTTAGAGAAAACATTTCCAAGAATGCATACATCCTTTATCTAGAACATTCTCATCAATAGATTCCCATGAATCTAGTTCTCTCGAAGTATGTCCCAAAAAATACATAGGTGCCTCAAATAATCCTCCTCTAACGATGATTACACAAGGATTTCTTCGATGAATACCACTAAGAACTTGTCTATGTATGGATAGATGATTTGGTTAATAACTCCCATGAACACTACGACTTCATTTATCATGCCGAAAAGAATCACAGAGTAATCGTAGTGACTATAGCAGCATTTATAAGTTGTATTTGGTATATCATTGCCACAAAATCATAACTAGTGGTAACCTGATTGAAGTCTATCCTTTGAGAACCATCATAGACCTCTTATATTATAGCAGAGGTCCTTGATTCTTGGAAGTGGATACTGTTTATTCACTATTACTAGTTTAGGTGCCGGTAATCCATGCACAACCTCAAAATCCCATCTGGCCTCTTTGGAAACATAACTGGGGATACCCAGAGCCAAAAACCTTGTCTCATAAAACATACTTCTACTGATCCTCTATGTTTACCATCATCTCATGAAGCTCTACAGGGGGCATTTGATATGCTAGTGAGGATATCATAACTTTCGTATGGTGTAACTAAATGAAAATGTCGATATCCCATCAGGAAAGTAATCATGGAACATCTTATGGAAAGACATCCTCGTACCCCTCCACCACTTCTGAGAACTAAAGGCTCAAAAATTAGGCACCTCTAAGGGTAAGGATAGCCAACTCAAGAGTGATCAGCTAGAACCTCCTAAGCACGAGCACATTATATTCTTCCTATGATTCTTTTTAACCAAAAAAGTAAATACGTGTTCCAATATTGTGGACACACCACACTCTTCTCATAAAGGGTTGAATCTGGGCATGGATTGAAGATAAATAAAACTTACTAAGAATAACATCACAATGCATTGATGCTATCACCAAGAGGTTCTGACTAAAACACTCATCTTTAAGGGAAAGTAAACATTTTCTATGAAGATGTGTGATCATCAAATCTCCTCCTGTAGGAGTCTCCAAGCATAAGGGTCGAGTCAATGTCTCTACTAGAATCACAATGTTTCACTCAAGACATGTGGTGAGGAAATACTGACAGGAACCTATGTCTATCATTACGGTAACTAGGGCTGAGAAGAAACAAATCGTTCCTCGGATCATCCCTATAATATATGGGTTTTAATCCTCGGGCGCATGCAGCTACTTCTACAACAATCCCACAGATCCATGTGCCTTGTGAGGGCCTACTAGGGTCATGGTGGAAGTATGTAAAAGCATCTTATACATCCAATAGCTCTCCCTGCTCCTCTTCCTCATCCATGTCTTAGCGGGTCTTCCTGATCCATTATCTACCTCTAACATGATGTTCCATCCACTAGGTCACTATCAGTAGCTCAACAGGTTGGATAGTCTCTAGCAAGATGTCCCCAGCTAACACAAGTGTCATTTCCTTTACCATGGTTGACTAATCCATCTTGATTGTCATGGAGTGATTATCCTGTATCATTGGTTCTCCTGTGATGTCTCACATGTCCTAATGAAAATGTATGTTGTTTTCTCCATGCTACCAAGGTCTCCGCAGCTGTTTTCTAGCTGCTAACATCCACTAGCTCTCTCTTCACAACCAATAAGCTCTCTACCACCATATCTCGCTCACGTCCTCCTGCATAAGTTGAAATTCATAGAGTCACAACAATTGCCCAAATTTCTCATATCAGACCTCACTCGAACATCTGATCTCGACGGTATTGTACCCTAACCATATTTTTTTAGTACATGGAGAGGTTTTTAACCCTATATGAGTTGTCATACACCATTTAAATTTCATACTAGAGAGGAAGAAGCTACTGTATAAAAACTTCTCTCATCGTTACTAGAGTGAACTCTTCCCTAAAGAGTCACACGAACTGCATCCATGAGTGAGTATCCTCATCATGAGTTTGTGAGGTCAAACTCTTCCATCATCCCACCGAACCATGATAAATTCATGCTCCTAGGATCGCCATATGGTCTGCTGGTGTCCTACCTCAGCATAAAACTCTATTCCCCGCCTAAATCTAGTACTCATCTTCCTGAGGGTCGGGCTCACCACAAAACCTGAGGGGTAATTATCTCTGAAACCCATGTAGTGCGCTCATCATGTTTTTATATTCTCAAGTTATTATAGGTACCATGAGCGACTAACCTGGTGGTGGTGCAATAGGTGAACCACCTAGAGGTAATTCTTGGGGAACTAGTTCTTGAAATGAAGCCTCATAATTGATGGGGTCATCCTCATCATCTAGTCACTAAATCATATAATGTAAGCATCAAAGATTCATCTGATAAGCAAATAAGATGTTCAATGGTCAAAGAGTATATCTGGAGATCTGAAATAAAAGGACATTAAACATCACCACACATTCTAATACGATGCATGTACCATTAATTAGATTCGATGCAACCATGGTTTTCATGTACCGAGTTGAAAATCATGTTATAAGAGTCTTGGTTTATGGAAACATCGGACACCTAAACCAACACTTGAGTACCTATCATGAAATACTAGTTTGAAACACTTAACACTCATTCCCAAAACAATCTTGTATACACTTGGTCCAATGGTAGAACTAACCAGCTCTGATATGACTTTGTCGCGACCCATCCTAGTGGGTCTCATGCTACGACAACCCAATCTCGCCTCCAATTGTCTAGGGGATGGTGAGTAACACTATGTAGGCAAATCTCTAACATGGGAGGCTTTTCTTTTGTATCGGTTTACACACACACATCTCTAGGGACAAGAGTTATGAAATGTAAAAACCACTAATGAACAAAATGAATGTATATGACTCTACCCAACAAATGGATTACATTGGAAAGTAACGCACAAAAATTAAATTGGTCCAAAATTCAATCCCACCAAAAGAAATGAGTCTCTAAAGTAAATAGTCCATCATATATGAAAGAAAATAGCTACTAGAAATACTGCTCATATCTATAGGAACACGTTGATCTATAGGGAATCTCACTATAATCAATTCGGTCTTGGTCCTCTATGGACTCTGTCAAAATTCCTCTCATTTTCACAAGATATGACACGTGTGATAAATTCTAGTGTAGGGGTGAATATAATAATACTCAGTAGAGGATCCTGAAAACAAAAAATCAATACATAAAGTAATGGTATGTTTATAACTACATAGTATATCTATACATAACATATAACAAGAAAAAAATTTCATATATACTCGAAACCCAGACCTGTAGTCTAGAGGTAAGTAGCATTGACCATGTTCCCCCGATTGGGATTTAGTTAAATGATTTACACAATTCACACATCAATTAGAACTCACTCCAGTGTCTGACGGCTATGATGATGTCCCTCCAAGAAGTAAGTTTGTTGGGAAATGTCAGATGACATATAGATGTACTGATGTATTTTAATAGAGAACAAATACTCTCATTCCAAATGAACTCACTATTGAGTTGGGAATGATCATGATACACTGATGAGAATCACATCCAAGGCCTTGTAATATACCATGACTCATATGAATGCACCTGTTAATTAGAGGTTCATCATCCTATTGGATTGGTATCTTTGACACATGACTCTACCAACGGTCATGAATGGTTAGAGGATCTCACTTCAGGCCTCTCACCGAGATTCTGATTGTATCAATAAATTGCTTCTAATGCGATCATACTCATTTTCATGGAAACAATAGATAACCTTTAAGATAATGAGAAAAGTGGCACTAATCCAAAATGAACTTCTCCATGGAATGGTGCTAAAGAAGATCATGTCATGTACTGGAAGGTACACGAACTGTTGAAAGGTCACACACTCTATCCCATGTCTCCTAGTACTTCCCGTGTACAATGACCAGTGGAAAAGATTATGTCATGTAGAAAGAGATACACACTGCATGTAAGAGAGTGACATGTCATTTCCTACAATTTGTGGGCCACTCTAAGTACACTATTTGTGAGCCCATACAAGACTTCATAACGTGTTGGTCGACAAGTGTACCAATAAATTGGGTAACCAACATAACCTACATAGTTTTCCCTTATGGTGGAGTATAATTTGTGTACTCCACATCGTGTCCATGTACCATCCTAGATATATGCTGACTCCCATGTAAGGACACACACTTCATGAAAAAAGTTTCACAAACCGTGTCATCAGTTCTTGTATCCTAAAACCCTAGTCAAAGCTGAGCTTACCCATACACCATGTTCTTTGAAGAACATGTCTTTTTCTTTGGGATTTTCTAGAAATGACATTCTTTGTCGTCACACCTTGGATGATCTTATTACCATCGATTTGTCTACCCATTCACCTCAAAAATAAATATATAAGGATTCCCCAACATATTAGTGATGATTCTGTATGTTTCAAGCCTTCGATCGTCTCAGGATACAAATTTTGATCCAAATTCATGATAGATGATCAAATAAATATTTCTATTAAACAATGTTGATTCAATCACCGCCTTCGTCCTCCCACATCCTCTAGGTCATCACAATGTCGTATATATGATTTATGATCATTTCCTTATGAAACGGGTGTGCAACAATCCATTGTTCATAACACCATAAATAACGTGAGGTAAAAAGGGGGAGATGAAATCCATAGAAACAATTTGGCAATGAACCTTCACCATCATTTGTCATGGAATTGATCTGATCTCGTTAGAAGTATTAAATAGAATGAATCAAATCAAATAAAATCATTCATGGATTAATTCCCCAAATTAATCCTAATAAAAACTATCATGTAATAACAAAGATTTGTGTGTCAACCTCTTTGTGGGTTGGTCTACATTTTTCATTTAAGTCCATGAACTGAGAAAAAAATCAAAATAACAACATCCACCTTGATCGACGATGAAGATGGAGATCAGTCATTGGTCAAAATTTGATCTCGTTGCGCAACGATCCACGTGTAGGCGTTCATCAGCATTCTTCAAGCATTCTCCAAGTGTGGATCCTCCCTAAAATTACATATAATTTCTGGGAGTTTTCTATTTTTATGAGCCTAACCCTAGAATCCTTCTCATTTGAATTAAATAACATGTCACCAAATTATGGAAACATAAAAAATAAAACAATTTATGAATATATTTTATTTCCATTAAATGTATAAGAACTAACTTCTGCTGTCGAACCACACTGGTCGATGTCAGGCCTCTCATAGGGTAAATTCACTGCTCTAAATGAAATGGTTCCATTGGATTTTTGATATGGGAACCTATTTAAAAGTATTTACACATTTTCAGGAAAACCACTCATGTGTTCTATTTTAAAGATTAAATTATTTCAATAATTTATTTCAGGCACTCCATGCCCTGGAATCTCGCACCGTCGTAAATACTGGTCTCCCAATAATTCAATATAATATTTAAAAATAATACACTGAAATATGATACATTACATAACCCTGAATAAAACAACTAAAAATCATCATCTAGTTCCATAATACCACCATCTTTTCATATTTCCCTTATATTCTCTTGATTTTCAAAAGAAAAATCATCACTCATAGAATGTTTCTAATTATATTCATGATATTTTCCATTTGGAAATTTATTTTCATAATTACTATATTTTATAGATTTATATCTTCAAACAATTGATTATATCATAGGGATAAAATTTTTCTAATCCAGTGTGTAAACCAAAACTATAATTACTCCCTTTGAGTAAATTTCTTGTAATAATTTTTCTAACCCAAAACATCTCCTCATCCTAGAGAGACATTACCATGTTGCTTCTTCCGATATTCCTGAAATATAGGAAACTAAATATTCATACCTCAATCGAATCCACTACTAATACTCTCAGTGAACAATATCATTCTTATCATTGTTAGTTTATATATTCGGTTAAGATGAATGTCGTTAATCATGTTTTGTGATAACTCATTGGGTATAATTATAGTATCATTCACTACAATTATAAACACATTTGGATACTCATTAGAAAATTATTCATACATTAAATATTTACCCATCTCTTTTTAGTTTCCACAATTGACTAAAACAAATATTAATATTTTGAGAAATTCCAATCATATTTGGAACCCAAATTATCATTATCATAATTCATACTATGTCAAAATCATGAAATATTATTTTAAAAATTTGACATATAACATTTATACTTGGTCATTTATTTTCATAATATATTTAAATTATTTATGATCATTCATAAATTTTTTATAATTTTTGAGTGGATATCCCCTGGGTGTTTCAATGTATGGGTGAAGTAAGGGCTTTTGTAAATGAACCATGTAATTATTTAGTATAAATAAATGAATAAATATTAGGGTTATTACCCCTAGGCACATATATTCTGTATCCACATCCACTTGTAGTATCCAAATAGGATGCAATTTATTAGAAACAACTACATCTACACTTTTCCATAATTCGAAAATATTTTTCAATTCATAGATTCATCCTTAGACATACACTTAGATTAATAGCTAGAAATATCCATAAAAAGTTTCCATGGAATCCTACTAATGTTATCTCATCCAAGTTTCCAAAGGATAACTAAACATATCATTATATAAAAACAATAGTTACCCATGAAGTAAATATATAAATATTTCATCTTTTCATAAAAATATTCAATACCATAAAAAAATTCCTATGAACCATAAAACCATTATTCATAACCCGAGGAATGGAAACATATAAATAATTGATATCAAATCTTCAATAAGGGGTAAATAATGGGTGATAAATATGCATTTCATAAAAATAAGGGTATTAGACCCTTAACACAACTTCATAAAATCATACCCTACAAATCAATGATTATACTAATGAATCTTGGAATAAATAATGGAATTTCATAAGACTTGAATTTCAGGTAAATCGATGAACATGATCTATGAGAGTAAAAAATGGAAAATACCTAGATAATGAAATAGAAAATCATAGAAAATCATTTCCATAGTAGACAAATACAACTTCTAAGTCTATCATATTAAAATGGGTTCAATCCCCAAAAATCAAAGTAGTCATGGCATAATCCAAATACCATCACCATAGAAAATGTCCCTTACAGAATTGGGTTAACTACCCATTTCATTCTTATCCATCTCATGAGATGAATGTCATTACACAATACATTGATGAGAGAGATATGTCTAACCCACATCATAATAAAATCATATATTTGTGTTCCCAAATATCAAAAAAATCATCATATAAAACACCAAAAAAATAATTGGGATTCATAAACATTTTATCATATCAAAACCTATAGAAAAGAGACTAATTTCAAAATCATTTAATCAATTCATCAAAGAAAAACACTAACAAAAATAAGTGGAATTAAAAATAAATTAGTCATGTTATAAGCCATGGATGAAATATGGGTTTCATAAAAATATTTCATAAAACACATATAACATTCACACAAATTATACGAATGGTTATATTTGATCGTATTCATAGTAAGGAATATTATACATCAACGGATGATAAGTATGATAGACACTAATTTTGAAATATTATATCTAATATTTATCGAGGAAAACATATTTTACTTGAAAATAAATTTTAAAAACTAAAAAATCATAACATATTTTTTTAATACATTTTCTTGAATATAACCATAAATACTTATAAAATAAGATTTATGATTCATTTAAAACATTTATTGATCAAAATATTCTCGATATTATGAAAACAATTTTTTAAAAAATGTACATTCTTTAAAATATTTTTTTTTGAAAATAACCTTGAAATCGTATGATGGAATATTCAATGAACATAATGTTCATGATGTTAGGAAAATCCTTTCCTTCCAAACACATTGAGACAATGATTCTTTTTATATTTTGTGTAAATGAAAATCAGTCATTTTTTGAAAATGATAATATTAATCAATTTAAAAGATGATTCAAAAAACTCAAACATGGGTACAAATTTATTTAGTAAAAAAATTGAATAATGTTAGGAAAATATATTTTTTAGTAAATATGGTTTTAATGAAAATGGTTTTTTCAACTGAACAGAGAAATAAAGATGACATTTTTTAAAAATATTCTTCTGAAAACATGGGTATATACAATGAGGAATATAATTTGAAAACATTTATTATCATAGGATAACTATAAGATAATAAAATTATTATTTTCATGATATATATATCATAATGTTTTATAATTAGAAGCATAAATATAAAAAAATCCTAACAAACCATGCTTTTGTAATGTATAACACTTACCACATTGGTAAAATTACATATCAATCCACAGGAAAGAATAATAGTAAATAATATATATAATATAATAAAGATAATTATATTCTTGGTATAAAATTTTAATGGTTTTTTATGTACACCTCATAATATAATTTTGTTTCATAACATCAAACTATGCATCAACGATTAAAAATTGATACAAAGTGGCTTATCAATTTTTAAATATTTCATTGATAAGACACGTGAAATAGATATCATTAACTGGAATTTTAAATAGAAACAATTATTTAATAATTATAATAAATTAAATTTTTGGGAATTATATAAACAACATAAAAGAATGAAATAATTAAAATGGCATGTTTCTTGTATAATTAAAATGTGAGATTAAAATACCTTAATGATTCAAAATCATATTAATTGTAGTCCTCCAAATTTTTTAACAAAAATGAAATTTTAAATATAAATAAAATAATAATAGAAATGATATATCTTGTAAATGTAATATTAAATACTCTATACAATAGAAATGATTTGTGAATTTTCACATGTCTTTCTGAAATAAAAGTGCGACTAAAATTGGCTTACCTTAAGTCTCAAATTATTTCATAAACATTTGAACATAATTTATAATAAATATATTTAAATTATTAATCTAATATACCACCATTATTATATATAATATACTACATATGTTTTAATTATGACCATACTTAACCATTTATTACCAATTAATTGTTAAAATCTTATTTTGACTGATAACTTCTTTTTCCATGTATATTTTGATTTATTATTATTGATACTATTAATTTCATCACATTTTCAAAATTTCTTTAATAATAAAAAATAAATAATTATCCTATTTTTTTATCAATTATAAATTCATTACTAATCATGATACATGGTTTTGATAAATGAAGTAGGTTACGATCATGGAGATGGTAGGTCATACATATGAATGAGTAAACGTTCCAATTTTAAACAATATTTAAGGAAATGAGGTAAGTAATATATTATATTTAATGAATTATCATAATATCTTAAATATGGTATTATTTTGTTAAATATTATTATATATATCATCTATTTTTCATGTTGATGAGAATATTTTCACAACACGTCATGATGGTGGTAGTCCACACGTACACGAACAACGTAAGCATATTTCACTAAATGAAATTGTGAATATAAAATGATATATTATCATTTTAAAATGAAAATATGTAATTATTATAATACGTATTCCATGTATATCATATATATTCATTAAATTTATTCACAATTCATTCCATGTAAACTGTTATTGAAAATTGATTCACATCACATCGCGTGGCGCTAGTTCGTCGAACACACTAGCCAAATTATCGTAACATTTATATAAATGAAGGTATAAAATTAATATATGATATAGTGAATACATAAGCATTGCAATTTTATATATATTAAAATATGTTTTATATCCATCAAAGTATCCAACTATAATATGTAGTAACGAAAAAAGTAATGAAACTAATTAATGAGGTGGTTGTCCATAGTACACATGAATGATGATTTTGTAACTAATTTTATGAAAGTGGATAAGGTATTATGTTATGTAAATAACATAAAAAATCATTATATGTATGATAAAATTTTTTATACCATCATGTTTTAATAATAATTGATCGAGGAGGATGAAGAAAAAAAATAAAAAAAACATGATGAAGATTGTTAACTCTTCCTTGGGTATTTTCGTTAAGTTTGTATCAAATGAATTAAAAAAATACTATACTCATATAAATTATATTGTTTAAATAACTAATTAAAAAATTTCATGATATGAAATATGGTGAAAAATGAATCCATCATTAAAATACATTAAATTATTTCCCCGTCTTCACATTATTAATATATAAAATAGTAAACTTATATGGTTTGGAGAAAAATAAGATGAATATACATTAATGGGATAATTATAAAATTAAATTTGATCGAGATGTTGGGAAAATATATTTTATTATTTAAATAAAAATTTTGATGTCAATATTACATAAAATATATATAGATCAAATTTTGATGCTTCAATGGATGATGATATTAATGATGGCATTGAGTATATTTATAAAACAAAAATTTATGAAAAATCATAAAATGAATTGAATTTCTAATTATATAAATCAAACTATACTAGTGATAATGAGGGACATAGAAACTAGTGACTATGAAATCAAAGGTCGAATAAAGACAATGTTTCTATAAATATTTTAGGAAATAAATAGGCACATGTCAAAACTAGAATAAGGACGTGAATAAAAAACAAAGAATATCATATTTCATAGATTTGAGCACAAAAAAATATAATAAGATTTTCAAATTTATGATTTTATTCATGATATGAAGATAGAGTTATATAAAATTGGGAGAAACTCAAATGAAGATATGTTTTTAATACCTATGAATGAAATTAGTTGGAACTCTGAATTTATTTAGAACTATTTTAATCATTATTGGTGTTGTAACCCAAAACATGGCTTGGACAGTATAACATTCTTATTCTCAACTGGAAGGCATATATTTTGACCAAACCATTACTATTGCAGTATGTTTAGAAACCATAAAAATGTTTTCGAAACCTTTTTTAGATAATAAATATGAAGTCTATCTATTGGATAAGAAATTATATTATCATAATAGTAACATTATGAAAAAATAATTATATAACCAATATTCATATCTACTTATTTATTTTTCTGGAATAATCATTTTAAACTTAAAAATTCAATATATTGTGGAAAATATTACCTATGGTACCTAGTAATCAAAATATTATGGTTTCACAAAATAGATGAGTCTTAAAAATGGGAAAATTGATAGTACATTATAGGGAAAAGATATTTATAAATACACATTGATTTTCATATCATATTCAGAGGATAAAAAATTATATATTTAAAAAGAGTAACTTATTAAAAAATTTCCCTCAAAATATGAAAATTAACATTCAAAGGTATTTTTTAGGGGAATTACATAATTTAAAAGATTATCGATTGAACTGGTAAATGAGTATAAATTTAATTATTATGAAACATAATCTATATAATTGTTCAAGGAGTTTTGTTGCATGAGTCATGAGAAGTAAAATCTCTTAGTTTAGTTGGAACATAACTATTTATAGATTATGAGGATATCCATATTGATGAAATAGAGTTCAAAAATAGTTATTTAAGGAACTTAATATTTAATAGTTTGAAAATTTGATGTAGCTTATATATTGAATATATGTTCCATATTTCATAATGATTCAAGTGAGTCACACAATATTGGATATATAATCATACAAGGATATGTGAATAGTATATTAAACTGTTGGTTATTTATAGAACCTAAGAAGATTTTAAAATTTTGGGCACCATGCATATTAATTTGGTAGGTAATTTCCTTGATAGAGCATCTACATCCTGAGGATATTTTTTCCTTGACGATGGTTATGTGAGATACTATGTAAAATAGAAAAATATTTAAAATATATATCATGTATTAAGAAAATTGTGTGTAATTAATGAAAATGTATACATAAGTTTTATAGATGTGGATATAAGTATATGATTTTTGGATTGATACTGAGAGGAAAATGAAGATTGTTTTTGATAATTCTATGTGTTATATATATATAAAATGAATCATTGTATTATTCTAAATCCAATCAAATTGGCATGATATGAAATTTTATTTATGACAGGATGGAAACTATAGATATAAAATTAGAATATATTTCTACGAGATTTATATTGAAAATATAATAAAAATATATATTCCATGAGAGTAATTGAATATTAATGGTAGAAAATATATGTTTAGATATATCCTCTCACTATAAGTTGATTAAAAATACAACCCAATCAATGATTTTTATTATGTCAATAAAATGGAGATAATGTAATCATCATTTAACAAAATTGGATAGCCTTTTAGTAAATGAGAGAGTGTTCCATTATTAATGGTGGAGTCTATAATTTTCGTAGCTATCTAAATATTAAACTATATACAATTCTCAATGTGGGAGATTTATATAAGATAGAATTCGATATGTGAATTATAGAAGTGGTCATAATTTTCACATGGCCACAATTTCCTATCCCACAAGGGTGGAATTACTTAAAAAATACATTTTATGGTGGTGTGGCACAAGAAATGTATCATTGGATAATGTTTATTATTTGGAGGTTCTTTTAGTGTTTTTCTTAAATTGTGAAGAGATTTGTCTCACATTGAATCGGTGGAATTATGTTTCCAACCAATCCAAAATGGTCTAAAATGGGTAGATTTTTGTTCAAGTAGATATTTTTGGGACTTATTGTTTTTATCAATCATTGATGACAATCTGGTGGCTTGTGAGATATTAATGATGTTTATTTGAATGTTTTTTAGATGGTTTTAGGGGTGTTGAGAAATTTTCCAAATGTTCTGGGAAATTTTAGTGTTATCAAGAATTGTTCAATTTTATTAAGAATTGATCCCTATATATATATATATTTATATATTAAAAGGTACAATGAAACTAATGGTGAAAATTCTGATGTAACATGGATTTTTCTTAAGGTACCATTGATAATACATGGAGCTTTATATAGTAAAATTAATCTTATGATGTCTCCTAATATGGTTCCCATATAAGGTATAGTGGGAACTTCATATAGTAAAATTAAATGTTAAAATATTCACAAGTAGCCATCATATGTCAAAATAATCTAAAGATATAACTGAACCTTATGAAGATTTTATGAGTGAACTGTGTCTTACAAAAAAATTAAATGTGAATGAGAATTACTCAATTGTTATAGAGATTAATATTTCTAATGAAATTTTAACTACTTGATTTTGTAACCAATATATTATATTTAAAATAATATATTTATAACTAGATTGAACATGATTCATTTGAAAAATGAAATTAGTTATTCTTTGTTCATGTTATATGAATTTTCACGTTCATTTTATATAAAATAGATCTATTACTGTATAATCTGGACAATATTGTGAAGAATCACCTCATGATGACTCATTAATATATGTGTGATGATGATTAACATAGAAAAAGGTCAAGTAAACAATTTATACCCAATTTATAATATATTTAGATGATATTTTCAAACATAAGAGTTTATATGAACCTTGTTTGGATGAAACATTTCAGGGTTGAATAATTTTATTAGTAAAAGACACAATTTTATCTTAGTAAAATGAATTGTGTTGGTTATTAGTAGTCGGTAATTATAGATTTCAAAAAAATATTTGTTTCTTGAATTATATTATAATAATTGTAGTTATTAATTATTTTTCATGTTATGTTTTTTAATTTTAAGAGATGATGAGAAGTAATGAATAAGTATATGTATTCATATTTTTTTGGAGACATGATGTTTTTTGAGGGAAAGAATATTATGTGATCATGGTGAATGGTTTTGTGAAAACCAAATGATGAAATGTGTAGGATCAGAATATATAATTATGTTAAATGTGTAATATTGAATTATATTATGTATAGTCTCTCTGGTATTGTACATAATTAAAAAATTATATTTTTATAGGTATGTGGTGAGTTTTTGAGTGAGGTATTTTATGTGTCTGATTATACATGTAATATAATATGGTGAGAAAACAGAGAGTGGTTATTGTGAAATAAAACACCATAAACCCCACTGGTCTATGAGTAATTAGTGTATTTTGATTGAGATGATCGGTGTGAACTATATCAATTTAATATTTACCATTATGTAATTGGAACGTATTAAATAACATGATGATTCTTGGAGAATGATCCACTTAGAATGTTTCTGAATCAATAGAGAATCTAAATAGATCTATCTCAAATTGTTTCATTTCATTTTCTATAGTGAGATGCTATGACATTCAATTTGACTTCATATAGGTATACAATGATGTTATGCACATGTGAGAATCATTGTAATAACTTTTTTAGAGTAGAATATGTTGTTAGTGAGAATAAACAAACATGATAAGGTGATTTCATTCGGGGAAGGAGGTAGACCTTGTAAAAATACAATGTTCGATGTTCGTTCACTCTCATCATGTTTATATGAGTTTGTTATTTTTTATTTTTGAGTATATCACATCCTAATAGGCCTCATAAGATTATCCTAAAGTGGAATAAATTATGAAAATATTTCTCTAATAATTCATACCACTATTAGATAAGAAAGACTTTTATAGGAACATTAATTATCATAAATCATTTTATAATATTCTATTAAATTATATTATTTGTAATCTAAAATAACATTAATAAATTTTTTAAACTACATACATTATATTTCATTAAAAACATCACATAAACATTTTTTACCTAATGATTTTTTATGAGGCCGTCAATTATATTCAAAATATCACAATATTCCATTGCATGTAAATAATTTCCAAGAAAAATCATCAATATTGTAATAAATTTTGTCTTTGTTATATTATTACTATTTATATTCTATCATGAAATTTTTTTAATATATTTACCTGATATCGACATTGTTTTACTCCAAAACCTTTTGATTTCCCATTTCCATAATTATCTCTAGCTCTTGACTGTTAATTCAAATATCCTAGAATTTTTAATATCCATATAATTATAAAACATTATTATTTAAAAAATGTTATAAAACATTCTCATAATTTTTTTGATCATTTTAGCTCAAATAAAAAAATTAATTCACATTAATGTTAAGCATGAAATTATTATTAAATTAATAAATATAATTTACTTTATTTTATTCATTTATTATTCTTATATCTGCAAAAAATGTCTAAAAAAATATAAATATAATGTCTCATAAACAAACCCCCACCTCTTCAAACACATGCACAAGAGTATATATACATATTGACACATATTTATTTTCTAAAATAATTTTCTCCAACACATACCCTAAATTCATTACACCAAAAATCTTATTAAATATTATCTTCTTAAAAATAATTTTTATATATTTTTCAACAATAATTATTACAAATGTCTTTTTTACTCACGATTACTAAATCCATGGAGCTTCCCATCATGTTACAATCAAAATATTATTAGTTTTTAACAATTTTTTTAATTAAATTTTACAAATAACTATACATTATTATAACCTAAAAATTTATGATATTTTTTGTTAGGTTGTAATTAATTTGATATCTATTTTTTCATTATGATTGAAATCAAAAATATAAATGGTTGTATTAAAATTTACATTCAATGATACATAATTTGTAATATTTGATTGTATTTTTATGAAAATACATAAAAAATTAAAAAAAAATTACTTTTATTCTTCTCTTCATAAACTAAAAATCAATATACAATTTAATTTCTTATTATTTATGTTTTTGTTTCTATAAAAAAGTATCAAAAATGAAAATAAAATAGATCTTTAGATTTTACTGAATATTATAATTTATTTTTTGATAATATCTATTTTCTATTAAAACCATAATTGAACTATTATTAAATTATATATTCAATGCCTCATAAATTTGGATTATATGCCTCTAATATATAGGGAAATGTTTTTATATGGACAAATTATCTATATAATCAATTTATTTAAGTATCAAAAATGTTTACCAATCTATTTTAATTTATTTACCATCTTTCATAAATTAACTACCTTACTGATCCATTTTACAGTTTAGAAATTTCTATAAAGGACAAGTTTGAATAAAATAACCATACATATTTCAAGAAAATCCCTCATTCTCTAATTCTAATTATCTTTTTTTGGTATCCTCCATAAAGTGGATCTGATAACCCAAGTAACCCAATAAATACACCTAAAGGTCGCACATATAGAGTTATGTTATGATAAGAATAATATCCCTTAAATTAAAATATTTTCATAAAATAATTCATCACCACTAATATAAGTTATCTTAAAAGTGTGTAAAAATAAAAATAATATTATCCCAAACAATACCATAATTTATATACTCACTGGTGATGTTTTTTTCTCTCTTTGACAAGTGGTTTAGGGTTTACTTTTAATTATACACATTTTTTTCAAAATTTTAATTATTATTGAAATATCCATTAACATTCAAGACAAACATAGAAAAAACATTGTTTAATTAAAATAATTGTTAATATGTTATATGAATTAGAAAATAGTGTTTAATACTAGGTATATCTCAATTCATTCCTAAGTGAAAACATGTACTATAAAATTATAACATAATTAATTATTTTTCTCAAAATTTAAATTAACCATGGATAGCCTGATAAACACATTAATTATTATAACCTTATATATAGAATTAATGAACCATCCACATTATTATTAACTAACATATAGTTAGAAAAGAGTCACCAAATAGATAAATAAAACTAAAAAACCCAAAATTTCAATAAAAAATAAAAAATGTTTCCATCCCAAGTGAAATGGGAACTAAAAATCACATGAAGTCAAATTTAGGTTTCCAATCAAACATTAAATGATAATTTGATTTCCAAAACCCATGCACAGAAAATGGGGTATCTATCACAAGACTTATTCAGGTTGGTAATTTTGTAACATACAAACTTATTAATGACGTATAAGTCATTAAATTTTTATTTTTGTGTATTCTATTTTTACTATCTGATTGTTATTGAATTCATAAAGAGGGGTTAAGGAGGGTATGTAGATTTTTCTTATCTAGGAGCTTAGATTTTTGGGAAAAATCCTATGCTTCTTGGTTTTTACATGATTAGTAGTAAATGTGTTGTTTAATTATGTGTATATAAAAAAGAAGGTTTCTGGGCTGGTGAATCGTGATTTGGAGGTTGAACACCCTAAGAGAATCTAAAAAACCTTGGAATATTTGGAATACATAGATAGAACCCATAATTTCTAACCCTTCTCTTAATATTATAAGGGGTGGTACATATGGATAGTGAAGGTGGAAGGTTTTTTCATGGTTTTTACATCCATATGGACAAACTATGTGACACATTAACAAAGTGTTAATTTAATCTGTTAAACTTCTAGCTTCATAATAATAAATACCATATTTTATTCATTCATTTCTCTAACAACTAAACATGTTCTGAGATCTCCCCTCCAACCACCATTTGTTTTGAAGTCTCTCCATTATCCGAGTTCCAATTGGTGTTTCATCTATCAAATTGGAAGCATACTCGTAATCCCTTAATTATACTTCATTATTTAATTCTATTTTTTGCACTCACAAATCCTATTTCCATGAAAACTAATATGCCCTATTTTTATGGATTTTTTTATTTCACCCATTCTATATAAAATATTATGCTTATATAAAATTAGTATAATTCTAAATTCCAATCCAAGGGGTTATAGTATTTTTCACTACATTTTTCTTTCTATATATTATCATTATTTGAAATAATAGGCTATACTATCCAAAAATTTATAAAAAACTATCATTTTTCATTTCCAAAATTTTTAACCTTGTTTAAAACACCCGTAGTGCCTTATTTATTATTATAGGTTGCTCACCTTGAAAAATTCCACCGCCACATGTGTGGTTACTAAATTCACTTGATTAAATTTTATGTTTAATTGTTTTTAACCATCTTTTGTCTTGTAAAATCTTCATATACATGTTATAATATTATTATTACAAAGTGTTAATGTAAATTGGATTTTGAGAAATTCTTATGTTCGTTGTTGGACATTATTCATATTGTTCTCTTGATGGGTGATTTTGGGCATGTAATCTCACAATATTTATTAAATGTTGGGTATTATGTTCCATAAAATTTTTGAGGTTATTGAACCAAACTTTTCACATATTACATTTGATTTAATTAAATGAATATATCTATATACTTGATTAAATGTGTTCTCTGGTAACCTATTACAACCTAAGACTTCTATAATATTGAATGTATGATTGATTCCTGACACGAGTCCTATCTATGATTAATGTTTATATATAGAGATATATATTTCATTATATATAATATATATATAAATACATATCAATATATATATATATATAATGATATATATATGGTGGCCTATAGTCAGAGTTATTTCGGCTAAGATGGAAGTAGGTTGTCTCATCCTGATGTCCTTTAGAAATCAGAGATGTCTCATTTATAGTTTAAATTAATTATATTTATTTATTTTATTTACACACTTCCATTTAAATGCACTGGAAAAATAAAAATTGTTGTATTTTTTGGTGGCCTACAAAGTGCATCTCATACACATTTTGGGTCACTAGTTAGTACCTAAATATACATCATTGTCACAGTAGGGAAAAGGGAAAGGGTCGAACTACGGTTTCTTTTTTATGTCTCTAGGAAGGAGTAAAATATGCAAGGAACTCCCTTATGAAAATTATATTATTGGAGATATCTTATTTCTTTTTTATTATTTTTATATATCCTATAGTATATTCCCTTTCTTCTTGTGTTGTGTACCATTGTTTATATTGTATCACAACATGATAATTTTTTTTGTATATGACACTACTATTTTTTTGGTTGGTTTTATCTTTACTTCCAAAAAGTAATCTATTATCCTCCATAATTATCTAATCTAAATAAAGGTAATAGTGTCCCCAAAGACAAACCATTGTCCATAACTAAAAGTTGGTAGGGTTTGGTGTATTAGGATGTGTGCATGATTACATGTGTCCAACCATCTTAGGGAACAATTTAGTGGTTATGGTGTTTGGATTATAGAAAGTAGTATCATAGGGGAACTCTATTCTTTTCCCATATTGTTTGGAAATAGTTATACATAAGATTATAAAGCTTTGGAATTTGGTAATTTAACTTCTCCTTGGGGTATCTAACCCACATTCAATGAAACGAATCATTTCTATGGATGCAATTGTTTTTTATATATTTCACTTTTCATAGTTATAGTGAATTGACTATTGGATGATGCAATTGTTTATGATATGTAATATATGGATTTCTCGTTTACTGTTGTCTTATTAAGGTAAGAAAGTACTATGAAACCATCATTGTAGTCATGTAGGTGTTTACATTTTATAAATTATTCCATTCCATATATATGTATCTCATTGATTTCATTTCAGATAATTCCATTGGTTTTTATATGTTACTTTTTAGTTCTTTTGAAATTGAAAAATGTTTATTTTAGAGATATAAAAAGTTGTCTATTTAAAGTGTTTTCATCATCATAAATGGAATTTCTCCAAATTGAATGATAGTAGAGCTCTAACTAACCAATTATCGAATGTATTTTCCATAAACCATTTGTCACATGGGGTAGAATTTTACATGTTGAAACTAAATAAATAAATTCTAAATTTTAAAAGATTATGTTCCAAAATAAATTGGGAATGGTGATTAAATAAATTAAAATAATTTTTTGGATGAAAACAATAACATAGAATATCAAATTTCAGCATAAAAGTAGTATGAAATTCTAACGTTGTAATGGTTGTCACATATAACTAAACTAGGATAATTATATGAATATATATATATGAAAAAAATGCTTAATTTTTAACTCTTATTTGAAAAAGACAATTAAATGTGCATTCCACTAGCAACATAAAGGGTGTTTTCCTATATATTGGTTAATTAAAAGTCAAAATATCAGGGCATTAAAATGTAATCTTGTACCTCGACTAAGGAATAAACATTTTAGTGGGAATTAGGGAGCGTGTTTTATGAATTTCATTATATTTTATATTATCCAGGTTTTTGATTCAAAATCTGTGATCTACCTTGTTATCAAATATATTTTTAGGAATGAAATAAAAAAAATTTTAAATATTCCACCACAAAAACCTCAGGATGAATTCTAGGAAGGTGGTTATGAACATTCATTGGTGGTGGTGGGCACTAGGTCACAAATATTACCTCATATAGTACCGGTTATGGCACTACTAGTAATTCCTGAGTTTAGAACATGTGCTCATTTTATAGATATCTTCTTATAGTTTTTTCGTATGTTCACAGAGATTTACATGAAACATCCTATGTATAAAAATTGGAAACGTAGTAGCAGAAATATCATCCACCAAGTTATCTAGTGTTTGTGGACACTTGGATATTGATCCATGGTTATATACCATTCTTTCTACTTTATTGAACATAGATATGCCTCTATAAAAGTAGTTTAATCCCTAAAATTACATGTTTTGTGATTCTGCTATGTTATTGTGGGTCATTTTCACATAATCTAGTCAACTGAGGATATGTTTTGGAAGGATTTCCATGTGACTTTATCTTGGAATAGTTTCCCTCATAAATAGAGAGAATATTAGGATATTGAATTTAAACTCTACCCCAAGGTTCTATTTCCATGATAGAGTACATTTATCATTTCATAGAGCTCTAACATTTTTTGCATACTCTTACTATGTAAGAGATAATAATGGAAAACTGGTTTGATGATGTAATTTTATACACTATTTGAACATAGGTTAACATATTTTAATTAACATCCATTTTTGAAATTGAGAACCAAGGTGTCATCACTAGGAAAAAATTTAATGAAGTTTGTGTTGTTGGATGGGTCATATTATCATCAAGTGAGGATAAAATCTAATCTAGTTGAAAGAGATTGTATTTTTATTTTCCTCATTGGGAAAGTTTCTATCAAGCATCATGTAAAAACAGTTAAGTGATATACATATAGTGTAGAATGACCAGTCATGTAAATCAAAAATAAAAAATATAGAAGAATGATGAGATTATAGTAAAATAGGCTCTGAGTAATTTTTTTTTTTGATTTTTTCTCCTACTACCTAATTAGGATGGGATATCATTGAATATGTTTTCATGAGAGGGGTCAACAGCTTTGTATCATATAAGAATATGGGTTACTACTGGACTATTAGGCCGAAGAAGTGGACGTGGCTATTGGATTATGTTTTATAACATATAGATCCAGCAGTGTGTGTATACTTAGAATGGAATGATTCTAAAATTGGGATATATTACAAGAAACGTTCATGTGTTTTATCCTACACAAGAATAGTACAAAATTGGTTCTTCTACAGTTATAGATACAATTCTAGTATCATAATCATTAATGTATAATTTATTTGACATAGTCCATTAACACTCTTATTTATATGTTTATTATGTAATGTTTGGTATTATAAATTGAGTAATTTTGGGATATAGATTCTAAATACTCTATTATAATCATGGTCAATTAGCATACACTAATTTATGGGTTGTACCCTCGATGTGGGAGATTTTTTTCTTATAGTCCTTTTTTTCACTATAGTAATAGTTTCAATTACATAATTAGGGTAGGCTATTTAGTGTATTATCATTCCCAAATTTATATTTATCCCTAGAGTGTGTCATTAAAATTTATTGAGGGAAATATATATGTTCCAAAGAGTGAATGGGTATTCAAGGAGTGCCTAGATGGACCTGAGCATTGTGGGATGGTCATAGTGGAAATCCAAATCTCTAAACCCTTTCTGAGTGACAATGGAATTCGATGTAAATATTTCCATATTTTACTGTGTCGTTTTAGGGATTTCATTAATTATTACTTGTCTATATTACATCATTTTCAAGAGGCAGAGTTCACTACTGATCTAGTGGTAAGAGTATCACCTGTTTCCACTCCACCATAAAGGGTGGAACCCACTGAGCTTCACGAAATAAACAAGATGCTAGAGGACTTAAAAACTATAGATTTTTGGACTCATTACTTTAATATGTGGATCACCATTATTTTCCATGAAGAATAAGGATAGTAAAATCATGTTTTATGTGGACTAATTGTTATTAAATATACTTATAGGGAAGAAGCGGTATCATTTACCCCTTATATAATACCATGCAAATCATCTTTGAGGATATTTTCTTTTCTCTATGATTTATTTGAGGCTGGGCTATCACCAGGTGCATGTGTGATCATTTGGCATACCTTTTATGGAATTCCACAATATATATATATCCTTTAAAAAAAATTCATGTCATTTATTCTCAAAAATACACCTATATTCATTATAGCTCTAATGAATCCTGATTTTTACTTGTTTCTAGATTCAATTATTGATATCTTTATCAAAGTCACGGTGGTGTCTAACACCCCAAAAATCAAGTGTAGGAAAATTATATTTTATAGTGTGTGTGAAACTTGACACAATGAATGTAATAGAATATAATATCTAGAGACTTTATAATATATTCAATATTTTAAATTATTTAATATATTATATATGTTTCCATGCTTGAAAAAACTCAGTTAGCATGTATGACATGAAAACATAATTATTATTTGGATATGTGGACAAGGGAATAGGAATAACATTGGATGTTTGATTATCTTCCACGGATTGAGTATGAGATAAGAGGATTAACCTTATACTTTCTTTTCTACTTGTGTTATCATGTTCCTTATCTAATTTTTTTATATATCATATTTTATATATCTCTACTACACAACAAATTTACTTATCATTTTTTATATTATGATGGCATGATCATCATTTTTCAAATGAAACTGGTGATATTTATTAATATTGTATACTTTTTCTTACCCTTCTAGATATATTTATAACAGTACATCCTATAATTTATATTTTTTTTATTGTGCTAAACATTGAATAAATGGAATCGTTTCCCTATGGAGACATCATAGGTCCTCACTTCTAGGTATCAACCTCTACAATTTGGGGATCCAAGCTCATGGATATGTAGATGATAGTATAAGGGCACCATTCAGTGGCTACTAGGTTCAGTGGTTATAAATTTCACTCAATTGAAAAATTAAAATCATTTACATTACCTAATAAAAAAAGAATCCTGATATTTGATCTCTATTTCTTTTAGACACAATCATGTGATTTGTTTTGAGAAATTCATGGAATTAACTTTCATATCTCTATAAAATTTACCATTCATAAATTGTGTCAACATAAATATTCCCACCATTCTAAACAAATCTCATTGTTATAACCAAAATGAATTTTTCCATAGTAAATCACTTTATTGAACATTTTAATATGGATATGACATAATAATGTATCGTTAATAATAATTTAATAATAAATGGGTAAAACATCAATAACACCTTATTTTTTCATGATATTTCCAAAAAAAATATTGAACATTTTATCGTTATTAGTTTAAAAAAATGAAAATTTAAAAGATCATTAAAATTTGTCAGGACCATATCTATTCAGCAATAATAGAACTAATTAGAAATTCATAATATTTTAAAGAACACTACAAAGTATTAGTGCGTTGATTGGAGAAATTTAATTTCATTGCCTTATAATTTAATCAAAAAACAATTATACATATATATTTCAATAGAAAATTCATTAATACGAACCCCAAATAAAAAAGTTTGAAAAAATATAAAATTTAGAATGTGAGGGTTAATAAAAATATTAATGAAAAATAAATTTAATAGTTTCATTAATAACATTTCATATATCATGGAAACATAATATATATTGGTTATAAAGCAAGATAGAAATAAAAATTACTAAAACTTTTTTAATGTCCCATAAGTAATCATATAATAAATTAAAAAAATAGATAATAAATATGGTTTATTACTATTATTACATTACCCAGTAAATGGGAATCATCCAAAAAAACATCAAAAATCCATCTTCCTTCTATATGATATGATATTATAACATATATAAATTGAAATTAAAGATAATATAAACCCTCTATATTAATTAATTTCATCAAACTAACAATTAATGATTATGATTTGACCACTTTTATATTCAATAAAACATATCTAAATAACTAATTTACTACTGATGTTGTTGAAAAAGTGTTTTATCAATGATAAAATATTTATTTTCACTCATAATCACAATAAATATATACATTTTCTAAGTGTTGATACCATATCTACCCCTTACATCCTCTTACAACTCTATATAATGATTGAAAAAATAATTGATAATCATATCCCTATATTTGGAAATGATTGACTTACCAATTCATAAATGACTGAATATAGTTTATTCCCACAGAAAAATAATACCTAACAAGATAAATACAGATACAAAAAATATATATTTTAATGTATGTGTGTGAAATAACCAAATTATATAAGATTTATGGTTTTATTACACATAGGGGACACATAATAGTCTTAAAAGGATATCATAAAATCCAAGGGTAAATTATAATTCTTGTAATAGGTGAATTTCCCTTATTAAGATGTAATATAGAATAAATATGGTTTATAACTTATAGACACATGACCTATCCGAGAAATATATTATGAAGGTGTGTAATGAATTATATTAAGAATAATAAATAATATAAAGTAAATTTAACACAACATAATATTTCATGCATACACCACTCTAAACATAAATTGTAAAAAAACATCATGATCATATAAAATTTATAATATATTATAAAAAAATCATATATATTTATAAAGAATGTGGTGTGTGACAAACATATAATATGTTCCAAAATTTGTAGTCATATGCGTATATCCCCACTATAAAGTCCCATGAATATCCCACATACTATCCATTAGGCAAATAGTCAATTGAAAATTAGTTCATCCCTTATCATCATGATCCTCATTCAAAAAGATCCCATAGTCAAGATAATTAAATTTTACCATGAACCATGATAAAATATTCTACACACATCTAAAAGAAGTCTTGTTTATGGATAGAGTATTATAACTTAACTGGTTGTCACCAGCCTACATGTATGTAGTCGTAAGATAGAGTGTATTCCACCAGAAATTCCAAATTGTAATTAGTGAAAAAAAATTATGGAATAATAACTAAATTAGATATGTATATATATATAACAAATCCATATATAACTCCCAAGAATGAGAGATTTTATACCTAAATAGAGGATTCAAGCTTTAACATAACATTAAAGAATAATAATCAATACCACCCCATTAGGGACGCAATTAATGTACATTTAGTTTTAATAAAATTTTATATATATACCCATAATGATATATAGATGTCTATAATAAAATCTAGATCTATATGTTTCTACCCATTGGTCCAATAAAAGTAAAGTATAATAAATAAATAAAAATCATACAACTAATTCCTTTTGGATTAAGGAAATGGGTTTAAAATTTTTGTTGACTTCTGATCCCATAACAATATCCCACCAATACGACATCATGTGTTTACCCAAAAAAGAATAAAACAATGTTAACATGTTCCAATTTTTTAATAAGTTAAAATGTTAGAACATATATGACAACAATGATAATTATATGTAAATAATGAATTAATTGTTAAAAAAAATGTAACCTATGATAGAAAAAAAAAACATAACGAATGTATATATTCATGTTAGGCTTATCAATACATAACCATACATTATGCATGTAATGAAATGAAAGAGAATATGTATGACATGTAATTTAGTAAACGAAATATTTATATCAAGATATGAACAATCAATTATATTATAAAAAACCAATGCTTAAAATTATCAGAATATTGGAACATATGTATATATATATATTTATATCAAATAATTTTAGTATAGTTCACTCAAACACATACCATTAATATTTAACCACTCTTCATTAATTAGGGGATAATGATGGAAAACTAATAAGTTATTTATAGTAGGTAACATGATATCCAATGGGTGTATGTGTGGCATTGGTAACTCCCAAGAAGGATTAATGAATTACTAAGACGGGGAGGGTTGAATCTGTGATATATTATTATTTCATGTATCTTTCAATATGGAACAACCTTCACATACTGTTAAATAGTTTTTAACGTACATAAAAAACACCAACAGACATCCAAATTAACATAATAATTTTAAAGGTTAAATACACAACAAGAGTAGCTATGTCCATGGTATGGTTTAGAACTAATCCAATACCACACAATCCACTAGAAAAAAAATCCTTTTGTGTGGAATATAACAACTAGTATATGAAGTTACACTAATGTAGTTCTATTTTCAATAAAAAAAACCCCAATTTGATTAGTGTAGCATGATTTTATGCTATAAAACATCCGAAAAAATCATGTCATAGTGATTCTTGAATAAATTCAACAAATGTAATCTTCACAAAAAATTATTTACAGCCTTACTCAATAGTTTGTCTGGAATTTTTTGGAATTTATAATTAAACATAGACTGATTTAAAAGTCTGATTCCCCAATACCATTTCTCAATACACGAAAATAATTCTCTCTGAATACTATTGAAAAAATTCCAAACTACTTCTACCTCATTTCAGAAATCAAAATCTAAATTCTCAGTCAGACTCTTGAATTTATGATTACGATATATTATCTTCTTCTTCATTATTTTGTTTGAAAATAATTCTCCTCAATACACAATCTAGAAACATATTCTTCATATAACATCAGATATTCCTTCTCTTCCTTCGGGCACAATACTTTTTTTAGGATGTACAAAGTACCTCCTCCTTTTATATGTTACCCAAAAGTGGTTTAGGAGGGATTTATAAAAAATTATCCCTCTGAACCAAATTTCCCAAATATTAAAATTTCCCTTAATTATTGGCTACATATTTAACATCAACAATTATTCTTAACTCTTATCTATTATGCCAATAGTTTCTTTTGAATTCTTTATTTTACTTGTTTTTAAAATCAAAAAATCTATCTTACATACCTAATTACTAACTACATTATGTACATATTTTATTATAATTTTTTTACAATAATTCTTATATCATTTTATCATTATTTCATCAAGTCTATTTTTTTGAAAATGAATTGACATTTTACCATTACAAGTTTCATATGTGAATATGAAAAAAAATCATACACATAATAATAGTAATAATAATTAATTATATGATTATTATAATTAAACCAAATATAATTTATATCGCATATGTTGAATATGATTCAAATCATACACATTGCCTAGTATTTTGTTACCAAAAATATTTTTGTAACGATATTAATACTACTAACTCTTGTAATGAAAATCATCGGACACATTATTATCATACCAATTAAAATGTATATTATTAAAAAAATTATTTTATATAAAAAATGTAATGTATTATATAATTAAAAAATGAGGTATATATTTTAGTTTCATTATGACCATCCGAGTGTCAGGTGTCCATGTATCTTCGAATTTCTAGTGAAAATCTGACCATTCGAGTTTACTATGACTATTGGGAAGATGGCATATAAATACCTTATCATATTAATGAGATTATAAAATCTCTATTATCGGGAATCTAAGTGAGTGCTCTATAAAATATAATACATGTGAAACAATTTATTGTTTACATGCTGTGAACTATATGTTCCATATAATAGAAACATTCAATAGTTTTTTTCTTTATGAGATATTGATCCTTGTTATTACAATTCAGGGCCTCTATGGATAGGATGTGAGAGGATCAATATTTTGTGGATAGTGGGTCTCCAAGGCTGGGATGATAGAGGTTCTAATCACATTCTTGATCAAGGGCTATTGGGGATAGGCAGACTGACCAAAGACAATAATCATATTGAGGACTTTCCATTATGTGGTTATGATATAATTTCATTAAATTATAAATCAACAGACCTTTATCCTAGGTTATTGGGTATATTACTCAATAGGTTAGAACAATTGTATTTCATTTCCACTGCATTTTTAATTGAATGTTATTTAATTCATTTTTAAATTTATATTTATTAAATTTTAATAACATTCATTACAGTAAATTTGTTTTAAATTGTATTACATCATAATTATGATTTTTGTGATTTTTTTCATTTAAATTAGTCTATACAATTTTATACAAATGATGATATAAGAATTATTTTTGTACTCTGATCATCATAACCACTATGATTTTGATACTTCCCACCCTTATTGTGAATATTATTTATTTCTAAATAAGACCAGTGTAACACATATTAAAATCAACCTGATTATGTTATCCTTATAATCTGACCCAAGGCATATTCTATTTTTATTTATAATAGTTTTATTAACTTCCATTAGATTTAATTCATTTATACTAATTCATTTATGATTAAAAAAGAAGGTTTTTAAATAGAAAATTAACTACCCTTATTTTATTTTTTCACCTACATACGCATATCAATCCAACAATTAGTATCATTTCCATGTTTATATAATATTGATAGTCATATTTTTTATCTGAAAAGGATTAAAATACTCATATACTCTATTATTATTTTACCATTGAATTTTTTGTTTATATAATGTTATAACCTTTTTTCTCATAAATATTTGTTACATTAACGAGTATTGTGGAAAATATATTTTTTGTATCTATTTTAAAATATGGTAGGATTAATGTTAAATCATTTAACAATCACATTCCAAAAAGACCACCAATTTTTGATGGAAGTGATTAGGAATACTGGAGGGGTGGAATGAAGATATTTATAATCAATACTTGATATGATAAGTTCGTTTTTTTGACCGGTGACTATAGAATTCCTAACAAAGATTTTAGATTTCGAAAATTTAAAGAAAAACACGAGTATCAAATGGATTATAAGGTACAAAATTTATTAATTTTTTCTATGAAAAGAAATAAATATTATCAAATTTCATATGGTAAACCATCCAACAATATTTGGATGAATATAGAGATTAATCATTTTAGTACTTCTAAATTTGTTGAAACTAGATCATCCAATGTACGATAAGATTATTAGGCTTTCGAATTCCCTTATTAGGAACATGTTGTCAAGGTTCTGCAATGGTTTGTGATAACTTTTTAATTTATTTCATGATAGGGGTGTAAAAGGACTAGATGATGAAATTATTGTGGAAGAGATCGTAGAAAAAATTTCCAAATAAATGTTAATCAAGGATAAATTTAGTTAAATAATCAAGAAGGATTACTATCTCAACTATTGATAATCTTTTTTTGAACTCATTTTCAATATTAAAATAGATAAAAAAGACATGCTAAGAAATTTTTAAAAAAATTAATGGTGATGATTCATTTACATCTACATCAAACCAAATTAATGATAAAAAACATAGAAAATATAGACTAGTTATCAATGAAAATGATTGTGGTTGTGGAAAATGACTAAAGGGAATCAGAACAGTCACAACATCAGTTAGCCAATATTTCATGATGAATGAACAAGATTTTTGGTAAAATTGATTTTCAGTATTGTTACAAAAACAATAAAAAGTAAATAAATGATAAGAAAGATGTTGACGTTACCGATTATAATGTAAAATAGATGGATATATAAGAACCAATAGTCAAAAATTCAAAATAAAATATTGAATGGAAAGGAATATTTATAGAAATAAGAAAATTTTTCACAAGAAATATACAAAAAAATTCATTGAAGCCAATGAATCATAGAATTCAAATAAAGGATATTCTTCTCATTATTATTCAGACAATGAAAATTATAGACAAGATAATATTGGTCTCCATATGAAAATACCAATTTAAAATAAATGTATTTTGTAAACTGCAAAAGAATTTTATTATTTGACATATATTTCATTAAATGAATACTACACTAATGAGAAAGGTTATATTTTTTTATGAATAAAATGTAACGACCCAAAGTTTAATTAATGGAAACCTCTCTTGATCTAATTAAATATCACTGTATGTTTATATAAAATTTCAACTTCTTTGGTTTTATGTTAATAATTTTAACCGTTTCTAATATAGCCGTTGAACAGTGATCACATGATTAGTATAAATATAGGGCTTTAACAAATCCAATTTACTCAGACAAAAGAAGATATGGCCTCATCTAGTAGAATTTCTCCATACGAAGCCCATTTGTCAGAGCTCGGAATAGAGGTGGTGTCCTTGGGCTTTTCTCATGACCAAGCCCAAGCTGAGCTTCATCATGTCAAGCTCGAACGGGGCCATCTACGGGAAAAGTTGAAGTTGATAGATATTACAACTCGAGCAATGTTATCCGAGCCACCCCAAGAGTCTATCACCATCGCACACCATGCCCTTAGGTCTTATGTAGCTGTTTTAAGGGGTTATGTAACTAATCGTTAGTATTATGTTCATGTACATTATTTTTGTATATAATAATGAAAACAATTTCTTGTCATTATTGATACATTGAAAATAGTTTTTAAAGTACAAATGGTGTTTTTAAAAGTCTATTTTATTAAATGAAATTATTTTTGAATTAAATAATATTTTAATAAAATATTATTATTATTATTAGAGTAATTTTATTATATATGAATGATCATATAATTGTATGAATGCAATTATAATTTTTATTAAGGTTTGAAATACATTTTTATCAAAACCCATGAATTTTCAATAAATGTCGGTTTTTATTTTAAAAGTGAAAATTAACATATTTTGAAAATTATTAAGATAAATTAAATTTTATTTTTGGAATCAGGACATCTAAATTATCCAAAGATGAATTTTTCATAATTTTCTGAGATAGTCAAATTTTTGAGTAAAAATTAAACACCATTTAAATATATAATGTGTTTTATGACATCATAATGACCGAATAGTGATGTAATAAAATACTATAATATTTATGTTCGGATAATATATGTATTACAATTAAAATAATTTGATTTTGGGTTTGTTTGGATTACTTTTCAAAGTATTAATGGACCCATCAAGACTTATTAAACACCTTGTATTTTTAAATTAATTTCCATTGGAGTATGACTGACCTCCACATAAGAAACCCTATTATTTTAAGAAGTTCTGACTTTGGCCATATAAAATATTATTTTATTCTTCCCTTTTCCAAAAACCATTGGCAAAAACCATTGGATGGTTTGTGGTTTGGATTATTTTAATGTAAGGGGACCCAAAACCTAAATAATAAAGAATTCCCTCACCTTTCCTATATAAACCCACCCAAGATCCCACTTCCTCCTCACTCAAAGCCTTTAAAGTTCTTCCAAACTCTGACCAACTCTCTCTAGAATCCTCCCAAGGTGCCCCATGCTCCCAGGAATCCTCTCACAACCCTCTCTCTAGCCTTGGGAAGCACACATCCAAGTAAGGGTTTTTTCTTCCTTTCTCATTTTTGTCCAATTTTCTTTAAGTTGTTTTTCCCTTTTATTTTCAATTATGAATTTTGGGGTATGGTTTCGCACCTCCCTCATACTTCCCTCATTATTTTTGAATTATGGGAGACCCCTTTCTCTCTCATTAGATGCCTCCCATATACACCCGTTTCTATGCCGAAATTCTGAAAGGAACTTCTCTCTCCTCATTTACATTCAAGCAATACTTTTGTATCATGAATCTAAATTCCATTAAAATTGTTGGGATATGTATCCATATGACCTCCTTACTGTCCATTACATGTAAATATGATTATTAACCCCTTTCTCCCTCATCAACCATTTTTATAAATTCTTATGTCAGGCCGTTATGCTGCCGAAATCGCACCGATTTTCTAAGCCAATTCCATTGTGTAGTGAATACCGTGCTCCTTTCTCAATCAAGGGTATTCACCGTTATGCACATTTACTTATTGATTATAAAGATTCATGTATGAATTCCACATTTCTATATCTTGTAATAAATTATTATGTTTTATAAATCAATGTTTTATGATCCATGTGGAACACTTATGCGTGAAATGAAATATTTAAGAAGGGTGCGCCCTTATAGAGCTCCAATGCATTGGGTAAAGTATAGTATCATGATACGTCATGTGAAATGAGTGTTTACTCAAGATAATTCCTGTTCAATAAGGTTTTACTCGTGCTTCATGTGCAATGAGGATTTACTCATGCTCCATGTGCAATGAGCCTTGGCTCATGCTAAATCCATGTTAAGTGTTGTTGCCACATTTCCATGTTATGATTATCTTGATTTATCATGCCTTTATGTTCATGTTTCTCTTGGTATATATTGATATGCATAATGTTTAACATGTATTGCACTCCTTATGTTATTCCATGTGTATTCCCTTACTGGGATTTATAGCTCACCCTTTTCTTATGCATGTCCTTAGGTTATCCCAAGCAATGTTAAGTATGAGGGAATGTAGTGGTCATTTAAAAGAATTTTTCCACAAAGATATTGTATTTCATGTATCAAGTTTTTATGTAATGACCCTAAGCCCCAAATACACTAAATATCTCGATTTTGTATTGTATCAAGTGAAGTTTTTTGTAATAAATCATGTTTAAGTTTGTAGTAAAAGCATGGTTGTCATAGTTGGTATGAAAGAATAGGTTTAGTTATTTTTGGGATTAGGATTAGAAAACCCTAGTAAGGCCTTATAGACAATACTAATTACAATAAAAACATCCCTATTTTTTGGTGAGTATTGAGTAAGTGAGTTATCAAGAAAATAAATCCCTGTCTGGATACGAGCAGGTAGAGGCGGCTCTGGCACAAATGTATCCTAGGGGTAAAACCCAAAAAACACCGCATTGAGCTAGACTCGAACAGGAAATGGTGCACGACAATGGGCCTTTCTTCACTCTTGGTTATGACACTCCTAGGGGATATGTCTTGATAAATTCACAAGCTTAGTATGAACCCTTATTAAGGGGAAAACCCCTAAAAATATTTGTTAGAAAGTAGATCATGAAAAGAGAAGATTGAAGCCTATAGACTCATGAGTTAAGGAAATAAAAGTTAATTTATAAGTCTTCAAATTTTGTCTTTGGATTACCCTTTATGTGTTACCCCTAACTTTCCTTTTATTCCATCCAATGGTCGGTAATAGGACAACTCGAGCTAACAATCGATGTAAAGATCAGTGTGATGACTATACTAATGAGATTACCAATCCAATGGGAGCGGGAATCGCAAACTTTGTCACTCTTCTCTCTTAGTTAACTCATGTTTTGAATCGAAACATGGGTAAAGAGGAACGTTCAATTCCCCCCTAATAAAGAACAAGTGGCTATCGAGAGCTTCATGAGATAAAGGCCTCCTACTTTTAGTGGATGATCAGATCGTAAATCATTGAATAATGGATCAACTCCATTGAAATGATCTTCTTCATCCTTCAATGTTCTGAACAAGAGAAGGTTCTCCTGGCAGATTATTGTATGGAGGGTAAAGCTGATCAATGGTGGACGTTGATCAAAAATATGATGCCTGAGGAGGAGATCGAGGCATTGGAATTGAAGGATTTCAAGAAGATATTTTTTGATAAATATTTTCCACGCACCCTCCGGATTAAGCTAGAAAGGGACATCCTTTCCCTCAAGAAAAAGATGAATAATCTATTGGAGCGTACGAGGAAAACTTCACAAGGATTCCACAATATGCTTCTGGCATTGTCATTACCCTATAATATAAAGTTGGCCGCTTCTTTGGTGGGCTGAAGCCTAGCCTGTAAAAAGCATTGGCGATCTGGGACTTTGACAGCTATGAGGAAATTGTCCGATTTGCCCTCAAGGTTGAAATGGAGATCGGGGAATCATAGGGGTATCATGGGGACAAGAAGTGTAAGGTGGAATTCAATGCTGGTGGTCTGATGGGATAAATCCAACGGTGCTAAGAAGATCCAACACCCCACTTTCCAAAAGTTCAGAAACAAGCACCCTGGAAATTCTCTCAAGGGGACGTGGAAATGCTTTAGGTGTGGAATAGAAGGGAACCTAGCTGTTACTTGTTGGCATGAAAGGCTCGAAGCTGCGATAGAGGAGAGGAACACTCCGTTCGAACCTCAACACGTTGTTCAATGATACAAATGCAAAGAAATTGGGCATTTTTCAAATCAGTGCCCTAATCTAAGGGTTTTCGGAGGCTACCAACAACCTCCAAGGCAGCAAGGAAGATCTTTTTCCATCACTTCTGCCGAACTGAACCCCGACAATGAAGTGGTGACAGGTACGCTAGTTATTCATTCAAGAATAGCGAACGTAATTTTTGATTCAGGTTCTACGAATTCTTTTATATCTCAGATGTTTAGTAGATCAATCCCAGCACCACCACAAATCATGGGAGTGAAGATGTCTGTGAGTACGGCAAATGGGGAAATCATTGCATCCCATGAATATAAGTCCTCCCCTATTTTAATTTGTGGATTGAATTTCCCGAAGAACCTCTTCATACTCCCTATGCTGGAATTTGATGTAATTCTTGGTATGGATTTTCTTTCCTTATATACAGCCAACATAAATTGTCGGGAGAGGTAAATCACACTCCATATAGAGAATCGACCCCTGATTCTTTACAAGTGTAAGTAGAAAGATGAATATCCTTTAGCTCCATCATCTCAAGCATGGATATTACTGCCCTATGAGAACGCGTATTTGGCTCAGATGATTGAGTCCAAGGAAGAAACCATCATTGAAGAAATTCCTATTGTGAGGGAATTCACTGAATTGTTTCCCGAGGAACTGTCTGGTCTTCCTTCTAGAAGAGATGTTGAATTCTCAATTGAACTTATACCTGGGGCACTACCAGTATCCAAGACTCCATATAGAATGGTTGTTGTAGATCATAAAGAGCTGAAGAAACAACTACAAGAGAATATGGATAAAGGATTTATATGCCCAAGTGCTTCACCATGGGGTGAACCAGTCCTCTTCATCAAGAACAAGTATGGGTCAATGCACCTTTGCATCGATTATCGTGAGCTCAAAAAAATCCTGATAAAAAACAATTATCCTCCCCCACGAATCAATGAATTGTTTGATCAGCTGCGTGGAGCACAATACTTCTCCAAGTTAGATTTGCGGTTGAGATATTATCAAGTAAGGGTGAAGAAGGAATATGTCTCCAAGACTGATTTTCGTACAAGATACGGGCACTATGAATTCATACTAATGCCTTTCAGACTCACCAATGCTCCAGAAATATTCATGTATATAATGAATAGAGTCTTTAGAGATTACCTCGACAAATTTGTGGTAGTCTTTATAGATTATATTCTAATATACTCCAAAACCAAGGAGGATCATGGGGAGAATTTAATAACTGTACTAGAGACTTTGCGCAAGTAGAATCTCTATGCAGAGTATAGTAAGTGTGATTTATGGTTGAAGGAGGTCTCGTTTTTGGGCCATATCATCACAAGAAATGAGATATCTATGTATCCCTCCAAAATAGATGCAATTGAGGGATGGCCGAGACCAACATCGATAACAGATATCCGTAGCTTCTTGGGGTTAGCTGGATATTATCGATGATTTGTGAGGAATTTATCACGATTTTCCAACCCTCTTACCAAGATAACTCGAAAGGGTGTAAATTTTTCTTGGAGAGATGAATGCGAAGAAAGCTTCAAGGAGTTGAAAAAAAGGCTTATCACTACACCCGTGCTCACTTTACCCACAAGTGGGGAAATTTTTGGGGTATTCAATGATGCTTAAAAGAAGGACTTAGGATGTGTGATGATGCAGAATGATAAAGTGATATCCTATGCCTCAAGGCAGTTGAAAATCCATGAGTGAAACTATCCAACGCATGATCTGGAGTTAGTGACGGTGATCTTTGACTTGAGAATCCGGCGGCATTATCTCTATGGAGATAAATTTGAGATATATACTGACCACAAAATTCTTAGATATATATTCACACAGAAAGAGCTTAATATGTGCTAGAGAAGGTAGATAGAGCTCATCAAGGATTACGACTGTACAATCCATTACCACCCTGGGAAAGAAAACATGGTGGAAGATGCCCTAAGTTGAAAGGATCCAGTGATTCTATCAATGATGAGAATCGACAAGGATCTAGTCTTCTTAGACTTGATGAAGATGGACATGGTAATCATAGAGAAGGGAACATCATCAATCCTTTCACAAATTATTACTCAACCGTCTCTTTTGGAAAGGATAAAGGATGATCAAAAGAAAGATGTGGGAATTCAAGAAAAAGTGGAAGCTATCGAAAAAGGGAAATCCTCGGAGTTTAATGTTAATGAAGAGGGAATTGTGTGGTTTGGGGAAAGACTACGTGTTCCATCAAGTCTGGAGCTGAAGAAGGAACTTTTGGAGGACACACATAGTTCAAATTTCTCTATTCACCCAGGGAGCAAAAAGATGTATCGAGATCTCTGAGAAAACATTTGGTGGGATAATATGAAGAAGGAGATCGCTGAATATACATCAAAGTGCCTGGTCTTCCAGCAAGTGAAGGAAGAGAGGCGGAAGTCTAAGGGGGTGATGCCACTATTTCCCATACCAGAATGGAAATGGTAGAACATCACCATGGGCTTTGTCACCGGACTTCCAAGGACATACTAAGGCAACAATGCAATCTGGGTTGTTGTGGATCGTCTTACAAATACTGCACATATCATTGCTATTCGGGAGGATTTCTGATTGGATCAACTGGTATGGATATATATCAGGGAAGTGGTAAGGTTTCATGGAGTACCACTATCTATTGTGTATAACTGAGATCCAAGATTCACCTCTATGTTTTGGAAGAGTCTTCAACATGCTATGAATAATGAACTGAACTTCAGTACGGCCTATCATCCTCAAACTGATGGCCAATCCGAGCGGACTATCCAAACACTTGAGGACATGACGAGAGAATTCTCAATGGACTTTAAAGGATTATGGGATCAACATCTTTCTCTAGTTGAGTTCTCTTATAATAACAGTCTCCACTCAAGCTTCAAAAAGGCACCATATGAAGCCCTACATGGGAAAAGGTGCAGAACACCGGCATGTTGGGATGAGGTCGGTGAACGTAAGCTGATTGGACCTGAAATGGTCAAAGAAATGGTGGAGAAGGTGAAAACCATTCAGCAACATATCAATGTATTTCTAGAGTCGATAGAAGAGTTATGCAGATAACCGTTGACGAGACCTTGAGTTTAAAGTTGGAGACATGGTGTTCTTATGCATATCTCTGTGGAAGAAGGTCATGAGGTTTGGAAAGAAAGGGAAGTTAATTCCAAGGTACATTGGCCCCTTTGAGATTCTTGATCGTGTCGGGGCTGTCTCCTATCGACTAACACTTCCAACTACCATAGCCAAAGTACATGATGTCTTTCATGTATCCTTCTTAAGGAAGTACATACTGTAACCATTACATGTACTCGCTTCTGAGGTGGTACAATTGGAATATGATCTTTATTATGAGGAAGAACCATTGAGGATCTTAGATCGTAGAGAAAAAGTTCTACGAAATAAGACAATGCCCCTCATCAAGGTGTTGTGGAGAAACCACAAGTTTGAAGAAGCGACTTTGGAATTGGAGGAAATGATAAAGCTGAGTTACCCACATCTATTTTAGTGTGGGAAAATGAAAATTTCAAGGGTGAAATTTCCTAAGGGGAGAATATTGTAACAACCCAAAGTTTCATTAATCAAAATCCCTCTTGATCTATTTAAATGTCTCTATATGTTTATATAAAATGTCAACTTATTTGATTTTATGTTAAGAATTTTGACAGTTGCATATATAGCCGTTGAACAGTGATCACATTATTAGTATAAATATAGGGCTTTAACAAATCCAATTTACTCAGACAAAAGAAGTGATGGCCTCAACCAGTATAATTTCTTCATACGAATCCCATTTGTCGAATCTCAGAAAAGAGGTGGCATCCTTGGGCTTCGCTCTTGACAAAGCACAAGCTGAGCTTCATCATGTCAAGCTCAAACGGGACCGTCTACGGTAAAAGTGGAAGTTGATAGAGATTACCACTTGAGAAATGTTATCTGAGCCACCCCAAGAGTCTGTCACCATCGCACACCTTACCCTTAGGTCATATGTAGCTATTTGAAGGGGTTATGTAACTAATCTATAGTACTATGTTCATTTACATTATTTTTGTATATAATAATGAATATAATTTCTAGTCATTATTGATACATTGTAAATAGTTTTTAAAGTACAAATGGTGTTTTCAGAAATCTATTTTATTAAATTAAGGTATTTTTGAATTAAATAATATTTTAAAAAAATATTATTATTATTATTATTAGATTAATTTTATTATATATAAATTATCATATAATTTTATGAATGCAATTATAATTTTTATTATGGTTTGAAAGTAATTTTTGTTTAAACCCTTGAATTTTTTATAAATGTCAGTTTTTATTTTAAAAGTGAAAATTAACATATTTATAAAATTATTTAGATAAAATAAATGATATTTTTGGAATCAGGAAATGGTGAATTTTTCATAATTTTCTGAGACAGTCATGTTTTTGAGTAGAAATTAAATACCGTTTAAATATATAATGTGTTTTATGACATCATAATGACCCAAATGTGATGTAATAAAATACTATAATCTTTATGTTTGGCCAATATATGCTTTACCATTAAATAATGTGATTTTGGGTTTGTTTGGATTACTTTTCAAAGCATTAATGGACCCCTCAAGACTTATTAAACAACTTGTCTTTTTAAATTAATTTACATGGGAGTATGACTCACCTCCACATAAGAAATCCAATTATTTTAAGAATTTAGGACATTGGACTTATAAAATATTATTTTACTCTTCCCTTTTCCAAAAACCATGGGAAAAAACCATGGGATGGTTTGTGATTTGGATTAATTTAATGTAAGGGGACCCAAACCTAAATAATAAAGAATTCCCCCACCTTTCCTATATAAACCCACCCAAGCTCCCACTTCCTCCTCACTCAAAGCCTTTGGAGTTCATCCAACCTCTACCCTACTCTCTCTATAATCCTTCCAAGGTGCCCCAAGCTCCCAAGAAGCCTCTCACAATCCTCTCTCTAGCATTGGGAAGCATACTTCCAAGTAAGGGTTTTTTCATCCTTTCTCATTTTTGTCCAATTTTCTTTAAGTTGTTTACCCCTTTTATTTTGAGTTATGAATATTGGGGTATGGTTTTGCACATCCCTCATACTTCCCTCCTTGTGTTTTAATTATGGTAGACCCCTTTCTATCTCATTAGATGCCTCCCATATACACCTGTTACTATTCCGAAATTCCAAAAGGAACTTCTCTCTCCTCATTTACATTCAAGCAATACTTTTGTATCATGAATCTAAATTTCATTACAATTGTTGGTAAATGTGCCTATATGACCTCCTTACTTTCCATTACATTTAAATATGATGAGTAGCCCCTTTATCCCTCATCAATTGTTTTTATGAATTCTTATGTCACGTCGTTACGCTGCCGAAATCGCACCGATTTTCTAAGCCAATGCCATTGTGTAGTGAATACCATGCTCATTTCTCCATCAAGGGTATTCACCTTTATTCACATTTACTTATTGATTATAAAGTTTTATGTATTAATTCCACATTCCTTTATCGTGTAATAAATGATTATTTTTTATGAATCCATGTTTTATGATCCATGTGGCACACTTATGCATGAAATGAAATATTTAAGACGGGTGTGCCCTTATAGCACTCCAATGAATTGGGTAAAGTATAGTATCATGATACGTCATTTGCAATGAGTGTTGACTCATGCTAATTCAAGTGAAACAAGGGTTTACTCGTGCTTCATGTGAAATGTGGATTTCCTCATGCTCCATGTGCAATGAGCCGAGGCTCATGCTAATTCCATGTTAAGTGTTGTTGCCACATTTCCATGTTATGATTATCATGCTTTATCATGCCTTTATGTTCATGTTTCTCTTGTGCTCTATTGATATTCCTAATGTCTAAAATGTATTTTACTCCTTATGTTATTCCATGTGTATTCCCTTACTGGTCTTTATAGCTCACACTTTTCTTATGCATGTCCTCAGGTAATCCCATGCAATGCTAAGTATGAGGGAGTGTAGTGGTCATGTAAAGGATGGTTTCAATAAAGATGTTTTATTTCATGTTTCATGTTTTTTATGTAATGATCCTAAGCCCCAATGACACTAAACCTCTCGATATTCTTTGTTGTATCAAGTGAAGTTTTGTGTAATAAATCATGTTTAAGTTTGTAATAAAAGCAGGGTTGTCATATAAAAAACCTCAACAAAAGAAAAATTATAACCTTCATATAAAGAAGTCTCTAGAGTTTATAAATTTCTTGAATACTATAATTTTATAGTAAATAAAAAACATGAAAAAAATAATTAAACAGAAAATGTTTTCAAAAAATAAGTAGCATTCCTTTCAAAATCTATTTATAATAAATTTTTATAATTTTATTATATTTCTAATATACATGAATATTTTCATTCTCAGAAGGGTTATCTTTATAAATATTTTCATAAAGTCATTTTTTCGAAAAAAAAATTTTACAAATAGAACTCACTTCTAAAACTAATTAAAAATTGCATATAAATTTATTTATAAATATAATGTCTGTATTTTATTATTTATAGAAACTTTAATCAAACATTTTCACTCGTAATGAAAGATTTGGTAAAATGTACCAAAAATACATCCACAAGGTAGTTATTTAGGAATGGGATATACTCATTCAGAACTAGTTTTAGTAACAATTTTATTGTTCCTAAAAATTCTACATTTTGAACAAAATGTTATAGTATAGGTAATTGTTATAATATAATTTCATTAAATAAAATTTAATCATTAGTATTTCATAAACCACATTTTTCAAAAAAAATATGGATTCCTATGATCATGTTTTCTATGATTTATTAATCTAGTAAGGTTTGGATTGAAAAGGTATAACTGTTTTGTTTTACGTTAGATAATGGAAGTACTGATAGAAAGAATTTATGGTACATGGATAGTGTTTTTCCACAGCACAAGACTAAAAAGATGGATTCTTTGTAATATTATCAAAATGAAAGTGTGGAGATTTACCTTCATATATAATTCTTGAGGAATGATTTTCCATATAGGTAATATTGTTCTTCTCAAAATATATTTGATTTTAAATGTTTTCTTTATCAATGGTTTTAAGCACAACGTTATAAGAATAACTCACTTTTGTGTTGAAGGTTACTTTGTGAATTTTTAGAACGATAAATGTGAAGTAAAAAATTAGAAGGGTGATTTCATTATTTTTACCAATCGGAATGAGAATATTTTTAAATTATATATATAATACATTAGGATCAATGTATTACCTTTCCTTAGTGTAAAGGAAGATCAATGTTGGTTATGGAATAAAAGGATAGGACACTATAACCTTAAAAATATATGTAAATTAACTAAAAATGGACTTATTAAAGTTCAATTGAAACAATTATTTGAATATTTAATAGTTTTTAACCCTTATAAATATCACTAGTAACATAATTTATACATTAAATGAAATGGTGAAGTTTCAAATACTAATTATTTATAGTTAGTTTAAGAGGATGTTTTAGTGCTATAAAAATTGGAGGTATTGGAGTCATGTACTAAGTATTGTTTTAGATTATGAGAACACTAGATAAACATGGGTCACTTTTCTATAAAGGAAATATAGATCAATTTATTGTTTTTAAAACCTTGTAGCTAACAAAAAAATGGAAAAAACCTTCCATTGATAACTATTTATAGTGAATATGGTGTAGAATAAAAAAAGTATGATTTGGCAAAAAAAATTAATGAAAAAGGAAATAATTGCGACATTTCAGCTCCTATAACTCCTCAGGAAAATGGTGTTGAAGCTAGATGTAATCGTATTCTTTTAGAAATTACAAGAACCATGTTGAGTGAAGACTCAAGGGATAAACTATTGTTAGAAGAATCTGTTTTTATTTATTTCTAGACTAAAAATAGAGTTTTAATTCGACCATTTTTAATAGAACTCTTTATGAGTTATAGACATTCCAAAAACATTATGTATCATACCTTATATTATTTGGATGAAATGTATTAATTATGAATACAAAAGTTATTTTTTTAAAAAAATCACTTAAATATGATGAAGGTATATTCATAGCCTATTCCACTACTTCAATGGAATATAATGATTATAATAAAAACATTCTTGTATTGTTCAGTAAAACGTACATGTTAAAAATGATGAAAATGATACATTTGTTTTAAAAAAAATCCAAACCTACAAATTTTGATTTATTTTACAAAACTGATTATCAACTTGTGATAGAAGACTTTTCTAATAAAGAAAATATTCATGAAATTTTTTTCAAAAGTATTCACTCCAGAAGAAATTATTACTTTTGTTTATGAAAAGGATTTACAAAACCCAAGATATTTGTTCCTTAGGAATCATCCTAGTGATAACATCATTGGTGATTTTAATAAACCTATAAGGACTCAATTTATTTTAGAATTGAAATAGAATATTTTCTGTTCCTTTCCTAATTCGAACCTAAAATTTATAATGTGGCATTAAGTGATGATGATTAGATAATGGAAATGAATGATGAACTAAATGAATATGAAAGGAAAAAAAATTTGACCTTGGTTGACCTACATACAAAAACTTCCATCATTGGGATAAAATAGGTTTTCAGAAACAAATGTGATGAAAATGGAGTCAATTCTAGAAATAAAGACTAGTTTCTGAAGGTTATAATTATAAGGCCCCAGCCTTAAACCTTACTTAATCTTGAGTTATTACAAGATTACACATTGAGGATCTTTTCGGGTTTAGAGTTTTAGAGAATTAGATCATAAAACTTGCATTAGATTCCACATATAAACAAAGTGGTTACATAAAGATAGTATTCTTCATTCCCATCAATGGAAACACATTTAAAATAAAACATGGATTATTTCTTGACACATCCTTGACTCTATCATCTTATCATGTACCTTTCCCTTGACCTGTGAAAAACATTTCAAAAACTTGGGATGAGCATAAAAACTCAGTATGGGTTATAAAAACATGGAAAGGAAACATGAGTTCATATATACATAAGAATGAAATCATACTTTACCCATAAAACATAGGCACTTTAACATACCTCATAAAAACATGAATAAATCATATAAATCATAATACGTAAAGGTAACTTGAGGCATTCACAACATTCTTACGTAGGGAGTAACCCTCTTGGTTACGTTTGGAATACCCATCACAGTATATTCCCTAAAATCTCTTCGGAGAAACCTTAACGTTTCACTCCTTCGCGTTACCCAATGCATTGGAGAGCTATAACGGGCTCACCCGCCCTTAGTTTATCACGGAACCACCCGTCTTCATAATAATGCCCAAGAACCATAACATAATCATATCACATAAAACATGCATAAAGGAAACATAACATTTCCACATTTCAATCACGAGATATCAATACAACACATTGATATAATAAAAACATTATGGAAACCATTTTCAATACCAAAATAAAAGAAAAGTAAAACATGGTATTTATTTTTCTTTTAAAAAAAAGGTATGGCTTGTAGAGGAAGCCAAAACTCAAATAACGGTTACGACGGCGGAGAAGTCGTTGTCGCCGCATACGTACGACAAAAACATTCCCTTTTGTCGTTTAGTAAACGCTTCGTATAAAAAGATTCCTTTTGAGTAAACGTAAAAGTCAAAGGGGTTTATACACCGTATAAAAGAAAGTTGTGTATAAAATAAAATATGCCTCAACGAAAGGAGATTGAGACGAAGTCCCATACAAAGATAATTTTTAAAATAAAATAGATACATTATGTGTATTCACTATAAGTACACATAAATAAAGTACAAATACAAGATACGACATAATAATATAATGACATAATTTGAAAGTAGGAGATTAACCCAAAGAATGGAAATTGGGTTAAAAAGTTCCCATACCTCGTATCTGACTTGACCCGACCGTTCTTTAAACTCCTGAATAATAAACTTTAGTTAATCTCTACTTGATTATGAATCTTTTCCAAGTTCATTATTCCTTTTATACCATGTTATGAACATCATGTAATCATTTAAGTTAATAATGTTCATTTTGTCGGTATTTGGTTCTTAAGTCAAAAATAGACTTCTTACACTTACATGTTGTTAATTTGGTCAATGTTTCATTATATCCAGAATGTTATTCATGATGTAGATATCATATATGTCATATATATCCAGTACATACATGTATTTAAAATATTACATAATCATTTAGAGGTAAGAAATGAAATGCACCGTTCATGGAGACGGTAAGCCGTACGTACGCATGAACGCTACTTTCATTTCTTTGTCATATTAACGGAATTAAAACTAAATGAGACTTATGTATATTTTAATTCCAGAATTATATTCATCATTTAGATATATCATTAATTTTATATATCCATTATATACATGTACTTTTAATAGTACATTACATTTGGGGATAAGAAATGAAATGCACAGTTCATGGAGACGGTAGTCCGTACGTACGCATGAACGCTACTTTCATTTCTATCTCATACTTTAATGGAAATAAATGATAATGATATATATAGGTATATTATAATTCCAGTATAACATCATATATAATAACTTTAAATCCATCCTTTACACGTCCCACATATGGCATTAACGAATCACATCACTTTGAGGGGGCGGTAGTCCGCACTTCCTTAAATGAAGATATCGCGTATACCCATAATGGAAGCCATAAAGGTAAGACACAAATGAAAAATACAGAAGAATAAGTAAAACATAAACATATTACATATCATATATAAAAATAGTGACATCATAATGGCCACCTTTGAAGGTGTTAAATGAGTATTGAACAATCATCGTTTCGGGAGGCAGAATTTCGCCATCCACGGAAACCGTATGTTCTTTAACCATTTGATGTAGTTGTGTGAGAGTGTAGATCAAATAAATCTTATAACAACATCCTAGTATATTGATGATACTGGTGTTGTTACAAAAGAAGTATATAAAAAGAGTTTAGGGGGTTGGAGAAGCAAAATAAAACAAATGAACTTGAGAGAATGAATTACCTTTAAAAAGTGTAACTTCTTTTGGTTTGAGCCTAAAGGCTTCCTTTGAAAGGATTCTGCCCAAAGGGAATCCTCTAGGATGAGGAGAGGGATGTGGAGAGAGCAAATGGGCAGGGGTTGGCCGAGCCAATGGCTTGAAGAGTGTGTGAAATGAGGTAGAGGTGGGGGCCTTTTATAAGGGGAGAGGAGGGGCACTTTTGGAAAGTAAAGAAACATTACATTATTTGAAAATGTGTTTCGGTTTTAAAAGGTCCCACATTGATGGAATTAGTGGATAAGGTGATAAGGCATCGAAATCCATTCATCCAATTGGTTTTGGACATGTGTAGTTCATAGATTTTATTTTATCTTTCCATTTTATTTAAATCGTCAAATAATGATGTCATCGCTGCATCATTATTATGTCATAAATAATTAAATTTATTTAATGTCTAAAAATTATAAACAAATACTATGATATAGGAAATCTTTTTATCTTTCCAATGACTATTTATAATCGAAATTTGGACTTGTATAACCCTACTTAAAAATTGTTTTCGCAAAACATATTATGTTTGTGTCATTTTCACTTTAACATTAAATAAAAAGTAATTTATGTCATTTCCCAACAAAAGTGGATCCATGGGGTCCCCAAGTTAGGCCATGGCTTGTCTTGGTCGGCCATGACACAACCAATGAGGTTGGGACATGTGTCTAGGTCATTTCATATTATTAAAGTGTTAATTATACCTTAAACTACACTAATTACCACTAATCGCGATTAAAAACTTAATAAGTTACTATTCACCAAAAAATTATTTTAATCTCATTGAACCACATTTTACTTCTTAATGACAACCATGTATGTCGGATTTTCAAAATTCAATACACATTAGTGGTAAACTTTCATTTAACTGGAAAATCAGTTTGCTTGATTACCACTTAGTGGTTTCACTATTCATCAAAAATTGAAGTTTTTCAGAAAATTACCAAAAATTCACCCTAAGCTATATTTGACATTCCGAATTCAAAAATGAAGTCTATTTTACAAAATTCAAATCATATAAGTCACATTAATTAATTTAATAATTAATTCCCGCTGCCAGAGCAAATAGCGTGTTTTTACAAAACAATAAGTATCAAAAGATTGACACCAGTTTAAGTCTAATTTCAAATCGAAATTGATTCCAATGACCACCATTGGATAAAATGGTAAAAATATATTCTAATTTCACTTTAAAACCAATTCAAAAGATAATCTAATCATATAAATAAATTAGATCAAAAAGAGGTTTTGAATTAAAATGCAACATTTTACACTATTCATAAAAAAATGAACTTTATCAGAAAGGTACCAAAAATTACACAAAGTAAAATTTGATGTCCCGATTCTTAATAAAAGTTTTATTTGGTCCAAAAGAATGTATAAGAGTGATCACAACTATATTTAATGACGGTCCACCATTAAAAGGTGATAAGTGAACCTTTAGTGAAAATTAGAGTATAAAAGCCTAAAATTGAACTCTTTCCGTATTTTAAGCCTTTATCTTTTATTGGGTAAATATAAAAACATCTAAAAACATATCTATTCATATTTTAGTTATTTCTATTCATTCCCGCCAGTACAACGGCTACTTGTTAACTAACATAATATTATTATATTACTAGTGTGCTGCGTAAGTTTCAAAGAAACTCATCGTTGCGTATTGGGTACGCTATCGAACATAGAAACCCCTTTTAATTAAAATTCATATTTAATTCATAAATATTAATAAATATTAAAATTATTTATTCTTCATTTACCTGGGATGTTACATCCTTCCCCCCTTTTGGGAATTGCGTCCTCGCAATTTTATTCACTTATCAAAATAAGTGGGGGTATTTATCCCTCATAGCATTTTCAGATTCCCATGTTGCCTCTTCAATCATGTGGTTTTTCCACAAAACCTTTACCTGCTTAATCACCTTATTCCGTAACACTTGCTCCCTGTGGTCAAGAATCTGGACCGGTTGTTCCTCATAAGATAGGTTCTCTTCCAGCTGAACTACCTCTGGACTCAAAACATGAGATGGATCTGGCATATACTTTCTCAACATCGAAACGTGAAAAACATTGTGTACCTGAGATAAACTCGGAGGTAAAGCCACTCGGTATGCAACTGATCCAACTCTTTCCAGAATTTCGTATGGTCCAATGAACCTTGGACTCAACTTTCCTTTCTTACCAAATCTCATCACACTTTTCCAAGGAGAAACCTTGAGAAAAACATGATCACCTACCTCGAAAGAGAGATCCTTCCTCCGGTTATCCGCATAACTCTTCTGCCTGCTCTTAGCTGTTCTCATGTGTTTCTGAATCAGCTGAACTTTTTCTGCCATTTCTTCTACCAATTCTGGTCCCATCAACTTTCTTTCACCCACTTCATCCCAGAAAGCTGGAGTTCGACACCGCTTCCCATATAATGCCTGAAATGGTGCCATCTGTATACTGGAATGAAAACTGTTATTATATGAAAACTCAACCAAAGAAAGATGTTGGTCCCAACTTCCCTGATAATCCATAGAACAAGCTCGTAGCATATCCTCCAATGTCTGAATTGTTCGTTCTGACTGCCCATCTGATTGAGGATGAAAAGCTGTACTAAAATTTAATTCAGTACCCAACGACTTCTGAAGGCCTTTCCAAAAGTTAGAAGTAAACCTGGGATCACGATCCGATACAATGGGGAGAGGAACTCCATGTAACCTGACTATCTCTTTAAGATACAAACGGGAAAGTTGATCAAGAGAGAAAGTATCTCGTATAGCAAGGAAATGAGCAGATTTGGTCAAGCGATCAACAATAACCCAGATTGCATTATTACCTCGATATGTCTTCGGTAATCCAACAACAAAGTCCATGGATATATTCTCCCATTTCCACTCTGGCACTGGTAAAGGTTGAAGCATCCCTTTCGGTAACTGCCGCTCTGCTTTAACCTGCTGACAAGTCAAACACTTCATAGTAAAATCAGCAATATCTCTTTTCATTCCATCCCACCAGTAATACTCCCGCAGATCTCCATACATCTTAGTACTGCCAGGATGAAAAAACAACTCATTCTTCAACTGTGAATCACAAGGCACACATAACGTCTTCACAAACCTTAAAACACAAACACAAACTTATCCAAGAACTCATGGAAATTTTTTTCATAAGGTCCATGAATACAACAGGTGCATTGGTTAGCCCAAAAGGCATTACTACAAATTCATAGTGGACATATCTAGTACGGAACACAATCTTCGGAACATCTGCTTCTTTTACTATCAACTGATGGTACCCCGACCTCAAGTCAATCTTCGAAAAATACTGAGCTCCCTGGAGCTGATACCACTTCATTCGATGGCCCAACATATGCTGAAGTAGTTGCAAAGGATTTCACCACCCCTTTCTGCTTGTAGTCTAACTGCTTCCCTTCACTCAAGCTCCTTGTCGGACACTCGTTTGCATAGTGACCCATCTCATTGCACTTATAACATTTCACTAACTGTAAATCAAATTTGTTCTTACCTTCACCTTGATCCTTTTCAGTGCAATCACGAGCCTTATGTCCCATCTTACCACATCGGTAGCACTTTCCAGAATTCAGAAGACATTCCCCAGCATGCCTTTTTCCACATTTATCACAAACTGGAAACTTAGTTCTCTTACCATCAGACTTCTTTGAAGAATTCTTACCTTTCTCCTGCCACCTCGGTCTCTTCTTCTGCTGGTTGTTATAGAACACTTGGTCATCGGCAAACTCCATTTCCACCTTCTCAGCACATCGAACAAGCTTTTCATAACTTTTAAACTCTCGAGAAGCTAATGCCCTTCGATACTTTGGCTTTAATCCTGAGTAAAAACGATTGATTTTACTATCAAGGTCCCGGATAAAATTGGGAGCATACCTTGCCAATCGAGTGAACCTTTCTTCATAGGCAGCCACTGAGTCTTCCTCTTGCCTCAATTCCAAGAATTGCTTTTCCATCCTAAGTCGAACAGCCTTAGGAAAATACTTCTCAAGAAACATACCTTTGAAATCATCCCAGTCAAGAGCATCAATCTCATCGGCGTCCCTGATATTTTTAACCATAGACCACCACTGATCTGCTTCACCCTCCAAACGGTAAATAGCAAGACTAACCTTTTGATTGTCTGAACACCCCATGACATCAAAAATCTTCTCCAGTGCTTTAATCCACCCTTCAGCTTGCACAGGGTCAGATAATCCTCTGAATGATGGGGGATGTTGCCTCATGAAATGTTCCACCACTGACATGTTCCTCTGCGGTTGATCTGGCTGATCTCGTGCATGGATACCACCACCATTTATAGCCTGAGTCAACTGTGCCATCACTGCAACACACTGTTCAGTTCCGATTCCGACCATCTCAGGTTGCTGATTTGGAAGGTTGTCTTCCTCCTGATGTCGTCCCAACATAGCTGCTTTGTTTCCTCTGCGGAAAACCATTCTGAACAACGAAATATCTTAGGCGAAGCAACATGGTAATCCGTAAATGCTATATCATTTCAATCATATTATAATTTAACACTTTTCTAACTCCTAAAGTTGTCTAAACCGACCTCTGATACCAACTATAAGGCCCCAGCCTTAAACCTTACTTAATCTTGAGTTATTACAAGATTACACATTGAGGATCTTTTCGGGTTTAGAGTTTTAGAGAATTAGATCATAAAACTTGCATTAGATTCCACATATAAACAAAGTGGTTACATAAAGATAGTATTCTTCATTCCCATCAATGGAAACACATTTAAAATAAAACATGGATTATTTCTTGACACATCCTTGACTCTATCATCTTATCATGTACCTTTCCCTTGACCTGTGAAAAACATTTCAAAAACTTGGGATGAGCATAAAAACTCAGTATGGGTTATAAAAACATGGAAAGGAAACATGAGTTCATATATACATAAGAATGAAATCATACTTTACCCATAAAACATAGGCACTTTAACATACCTCATAAAAACATGAATAAATCATATAAATCATAATACGTAAAGGTAACTTGAGGCATTCACAACATTCTTACGTAGGGAGTAACCCTCTTGGTTACGTTTGGAATACCCATCACAGTATATTCCCTAAAATCTCTTCGGAGAAACCTTAACGTTTCACTCCTTCGCGTTACCCAATGCATTGGAGAGCTATAACGGGCTCACCCGCCCTTAGTTTATCACGGAACCACCCGTCTTCATAATAATGCCCAAGAACCATAACATAATCATATCACATAAAACATGCATAAAGGAAACATAACATTTCCACATTTCAATCACGAGATATCAATACAACACATTGATATAATAAAAACATTATGGAAACCATTTTCAATACCAAAATAAAAGAAAAGTAAAACATGGTATTTATTTTTCTTTTAAAAAAAAGGTATGGCTTGTAGAGGAAGCCAAAACTCAAATAACGGTTACGACGGCGGAGAAGTCGTTGTCGCCGCATACGTACGACAAAAACATTCCCTTTTGTCGTTTAGTAAACGCTTCGTATAAAAAGATTCCTTTTGAGTAAACGTAAAAGTCAAAGGGGTTTATACACCGTATAAAAGAAAGTTGTGTATAAAATAAAATATGCCTCAACGAAAGGAGATTGAGACGAAGTCCCATACAAAGATAATTTTTAAAATAAAATAGATACATTATGTGTATTCACTATAAGTACACATAAATAAAGTACAAATACAAGATACGACATAATAATATAATGACATAATTTGAAAGTAGGAGATTAACCCAAAGAATGGAAATTGGGTTAAAAAGTTCCCATACCTCGTATCTGACTTGACCCGACCGTTCTTTAAACTCCTGAATAATAAACTTTAGTTAATCTCTACTTGATTATGAATCTTTTCCAAGTTCATTATTCCTTTTATACCATGTTATGAACATCATGTAATCATTTAAGTTAATAATGTTCATTTTGTCGGTATTTGGTTCTTAAGTCAAAAATAGACTTCTTACACTTACATGTTGTTAATTTGGTCAATGTTTCATTATATCCAGAATGTTATTCATGATGTAGATATCATATATGTCATATATATCCAGTACATACATGTATTTAAAATATTACATAATCATTTAGAGGTAAGAAATGAAATGCACCGTTCATGGAGACGGTAAGCCGTACGTACGCATGAACGCTACTTTCATTTCTTTGTCATATTAACGGAATTAAAACTAAATGAGACTTATGTATATTTTAATTCCAGAATTATATTCATCATTTAGATATATCATTAATTTTATATATCCATTATATACATGTACTTTTAATAGTACATTACATTTGGGGATAAGAAATGAAATGCACAGTTCATGGAGACGGTAGTCCGTACGTACGCATGAACGCTACTTTCATTTCTATCTCATACTTTAATGGAAATAAATGATAATGATATATATAGGTATATTATAATTCCAGTATAACATCATATATAATAACTTTAAATCCATCCTTTACACGTCCCACATATGGCATTAACGAATCACATCACTTTGAGGGGGCGGTAGTCCGCACTTCCTTAAATGAAGATATCGCGTATACCCATAATGGAAGCCATAAAGGTAAGACACAAATGAAAAATACAGAAGAATAAGTAAAACATAAACATATTACATATCATATATAAAAATAGTGACATCATAATGGCCACCTTTGAAGGTGTTAAATGAGTATTGAACAATCATCGTTTCGGGAGGCAGAATTTCGCCATCCACGGAAACCGTATGTTCTTTAACCATTTGATGTAGTTGTGTGAGAGTGTAGATCAAATAAATCTTATAACAACATCCTAGTATATTGATGATACTGGTGTTGTTACAAAAGATGTATATAAAAAGAGTTTAGGGGGTTGGAGAAGCAAAATAAAACAAATGAACTTGAGAGAATGAATTACCTTTAAAAAGTGTAACTTCTTTTGGTTTGAGCCTAAAGGCTTCCTTTGAAAGGATTATGCCCAAAGGGAATCCTCTAGGATGAGGAGAGGGATGTGGAGAGAGCAAATGGGCAGGGGTTGGCCGAGCCAATGGCTTGAAGAGTGTGTGAAATGAGGTAGAGGTGGGGGCCTTTTATAAGGGGAGAGGAGGGGCACTTTTGGAAAGTAAAGAAACATTACATTATTTGAAAATGTGTTTCGGTTTTAAAAGGTCCCACATTGATGGAATTAGTGGATAAGGTGATAAGGCATCGAAATCCATTCATCCAATTGGTTTTGGACATGTGTAGTTCATAGATTTTATTTTATCTTTCCATTTTATTTAAATCGTCAAATAATGATGTCATCGCTGCATCATTATTATGTCATAAATAATTAAATTTATTTAATGTCTAAAAATTATAAACAAATACTATGATATAGGAAATCTTTTTATCTTTCCAATGACTATTTATAATCGAAATTTGGACTTGTATAACCCTACTTAAAAATTGTTTTCGCAAAACATATTATGTTTGTGTCATTTTCACTTTAACATTAAATAAAAAGTAATTTATGTCATTTCCCAACAAAAGTGGATCCATGGGGTCCCCAAGTTAGGCCATGGCTTGTCTTGGTCGGCCATGACACAACCAATGAGGTTGGGACATGTGTCTAGGTCATTTCATATTATTAAAGTGTTAATTATACCTTAAACTACACTAATTACCACTAATCGCGATTAAAAACTTAATAAGTTACTATTCACCAAAAAATTATTTTAATCTCATTGAACCACATTTTACTTCTTAATGACAACCATGTATGTCGGATTTTCAAAATTCAATACACATTAGTGGTAAACTTTCATTTAACTGGAAAATCAGTTTGCTTGATTACCACTTAGTGGTTTCACTATTCATCAAAAATTGAAGTTTTTCAGAAAATTACCAAAAATTCACCCTAAGCTATATTTGACATTCCGAATTCAAAAATGAAGTCTATTTTACAAAATTCAAATCATATAAGTCACATTAATTAATTTAATAATTAATTCCCGCTGCCAGAGCAAATAGCGTGTTTTTACAAAACAATAAGTATCAAAAGATTGACACCAGTTTAAGTCTAATTTCAAATCGAAATTGATTCCAATGACCACCATTGGATAAAATGGTAAAAATATATTCTAATTTCACATTAAAACCAATTCAAAAGATAATCTAATCATATAAATAAATTAGATCAAAAAGAGGTTTTGAATTAAAATGCAACATTTTACACTATTCATAAAAAAATGAACTTTATCAGAAAGGTACCAAAAATTACACAAAGTAAAATTTGATGTCCCGATTCTTAATAAAAGTTTTATTTGGTCCAAAAGAATGTATAAGAGTGATCACAACTATATTTAATGACGGTCCACCATTAAAAGGTGATAAGTGAACCTTTAGTGAAAATTAGAGTATAAAAGCCTAAAATTGAACTCTTTCCGTATTTTAAGCCTTTATCTTTTATTGGGTAAATATAAAAACATCTAAAAACATATCTATTCATATTTTAGTTATTTCTATTCATTCCCGCCAGTACAACGGCTACTTGTTAACTAACATAATATTATTATATTACTAGTGTGCTGCGTAAGTTTCAAAGAAACTCATCGTTGCGTATTGGGTACGCTATCGAACATAGCAACCCCTTTTAATTAAAATTCATATTTAATTCATAAATATTAATAAATATTAAAATTATTTATTCTTCATTTACCTGGGATGTTACAATAATCATCTAGTGGGAAAACATTATAAAGAAATATATTATCAAGTCTATATTCTTGAATCTATTCGAATTATATTATATTTGGCCTCTTTCTTTAGTTTTAATATTTTTCAAATGGTTATGATGTTTGATTTCGTTACTAGATATGTTCCCGATGATTTTTTTTTGTTGAACAACCTCCTTGTTTGGAAGATAAAAAATATCCTTACAATGTTTTTAAAATTCCCAAAGATATATATGGTCTTAAAGAATCCCCGAAATCTTGGTGTGATATAATAACATTAATTTTGATAAAAATGATTATGTTAAAGGAATTGTTGATCCAAATATGTTTATGAAGACAAAAACAAAAAAAAAGTTTTATTTATTAAAAATTAGGTTGATGACATTACATTCATATTAAATCATTAATATTTTGGAGATTCTTTTGAAAATATTATCTAATATTAGTTTGGAATGAGTGTGATGGGTGAGTTAACATTATTTATTTGTTTTCAAGTTTCTCAAAAACCATATTGGACTTATATATACAAACATAAGTATATTAAACACCATCATAAAAATCATGGATATGAAAACAATAAAAGTAATAGTACACCAATAAGAACCTCAAATACTCTTGATCTTAATCATGTTGGAAACCCAGTTAAATAAAACAACTTTTATAGGTATGATAGGAAGTTCATTAAACTTAACAAATTTTTTTCCATACATAATTTTTTTAATATTATAATGTGAAATATATCATGAAAATACAAAATAATGCCATTTAAAATATGTAGAAAATTTTATTATTTAATTTTTACCATGAATTTTGAACATTTCTATATTTTGGAAATGATTTCGAATGAAAATGGTTTTTAGATTTTGTATTTGTTTTTTGTAGAATGGATTAGAAAATTACATCCAGAAAAATTCATTTATTAAGAGATTTATTAGTTTCTTGGCCTTTTATGAAACAACACTCTATAGACCTTTCTACACCTAAAGCCTAATATGTGGCAGCCAGAAGCTGTTGTGCTCAACCATTGTAGTGGTAACTCACAGACATTTATTAGGGACAAAGTTTACTAAAACTCAATTATTATAGGACAACACATGTAAAATAGATTTAAGAAAAAACTATGAACATCACTCATGTGAAAAAACACCTATATATTATGCATCACTTTCTTATGGATCACACACATAAAAAATTAAGTCATTTTAAAATTTTGGAATGAAATAACAACTTGCTGATATTTGTAAAAAATCCTTACTTTCATATATATTTGAACACAGTAAACAAAATCTATGAATGATTGTTATAATGTAATAATTCATATATATAGATATTGTTTTAAACCATATCCTTAAATTATGTTATTCCTATTCAATGTTAGAGTAGAAATGTTATTTATTTTTCAAATTTTTTATAGTCAAATGATTCATACTCAATAAAATTAGATTCTCATATTTTCATAATCAAAATTTTTTGTTCACAACCTTTTCTTAATCAAATTTTATGTACTAAATTTTTTTGCATACTAAAAATTTTCATACCTCAATTTATTGTAGATATAAAATATTGAAACTAATGAATATATCATGAGACTATAAAGGGTACAATTTCTTACCTTACAAATTTTAAATTCAATTCTTCTTATTGGTATTTAATTTTATTTTAAACAAATTATTAGAATCATGATGAATATTTAGAATAAATAAAAATTAAAAAAACTCTAGAGCTCAATTTTGTTAAGAATCAGATATTTTTTATCAAATATGAGCTATAAAATCTCAAGGATCACTTTTCATCAACTATATAATGGGATCCTCTAGCCTATCACTCATTGATTTTTTCATATTTTCATTAAACCTCTATCGAACATCAAGTATCCAGGTTGAAAATTTGTATTCCTTAGATATTTTAACTACTCATGTCAGAATCGACAACATCATATCTCAAGACAATGGAACCAAAATATTTCACAGCCTTGATGTTCTTCGTATAATGATTTGTAAGAAACACGTTTTGTGGAATGGATGATTCTTATTTGAAAAGTATTATCAGTTTCAAATATAGGAATATTTTTTCATAAAAAACACAACAACAGTCAAGATCCTATCATCTTTGATGAATTCATCCAGTTTTATAGTTATTTTAACATTTATAGTGATTTGATGGTATCATTTTCCATATACGATAGAGATATTACCATTTTAGTAAAACAAGCCACTCATTAACTTGATGTACTATCAAATGGTGACACATCTAACCTTTCTCATAAGCTATTGAAAGAAAAAGGCACCTTTAACAAGAAAAGGGATGAGGAATATCTTTTGCAAATTCATGAAGATAAAATTAAAACTAATAATCCTTCATCTTAAAATCATGATATAGACCAATGGATGCTACGTTTCTTTATTACATGAATGGTTTATAGAGAAACCCTAAAACTCGCATATGTTTTCATCCAAGACTATTTGATTAATAGGGGGAATCTAAATTTGATGTGTAATATATTCTTAACAATAAAAAAGTTAATTCATGGTGTTATTATGTCTTAGTTGACAATGTTTCATGTGATTATATGAATGTTTATCTCTGAAATTTCAAATTGTTGCTTTCTCATAGTCAAATAGGTACCGTGGAATAAAAAATCATAATAAATAGTGATGATACTATAAAAATATTGAAAATTATTTTTGATTCAGAATCAATGAAATTATTGAATTATGCTAGAGCCAATGTTTCAATAGATGATTTTTGATTAATATATATTGTTTCAAAACAATTAGTTCTAATTAATTATTAAAATAAAATATAAATATATGTCATATTTTGATTTAAATACAAATAATGAATGAAAAAATCTGATAATATCGCTACATAATGGAGAAGTAAGAATGATGAAAGAAAAGAAGGAGACCTTATAATTGGATATAAACATGTAGAATTTATTAAAGAAATAATTCATACTAATTTTTTTCCATAAGAAGAGAATAAATAACATTTAAAAAGAAAAATTATGATGATCTTTACATTGATAAGATATTAAAATGTGTACAAAAGTAGACCGTTAGAATTTTTATTTGGGATAAAATTAATAGAGATTTAGTTACTCTTTATGTCCAATATAATATAATGAATATGTACATGATTAGAAAATAATTGGATCCACCCATGGATGATCACAAAAAATCATCAGAAGAAAAATAAAATAGTGAAATGATATAAATAAACTATTATCTTAATGAATAAGAAGATATAAATGAAGACGAAGAAATAAATGATGATGTTGAAAGAGAGGCAAATGAATAAAGGGAAAATTAAGTGGAATAAAAGAATAAAGATTTTAATGAAAAGGATGCCTGTCAGGTAGAAAAATCTTATTTTGAATGAATTACAATATGATCTTCATAAGGAAAATAATAAATGTTTCCATATACAAGAGTAGTGTCTTCAAGAAATATTCATAGATAAATCATTCCAATAATGTCATTCACATTTTAGATAAGATGAAGAGACTAAGGATGTGGTAAATTGTAACCGGGATATGGAAGATAATGATAAAATAACTCATTATTTAGAACATCAAGATTATGACGAATATATTAATTCTGATAATTAAATCTCATAAAAAAGAGATCATTATATTATATAGGCTCTAAAAATAATTGTAATGGTAATTCTACAATTCTTGAGGCATGAAGTTAATATTGATTTGGTTTCGTAAAACCAAAATAAAATATCATATTATGTAAATAATTTATAAAAAAACTATTCATGTTTGAAGTAGGTTTTAAAATGTTCGATGAAAGTAACAAGGAATACATAAATGCTTGAAACAATGTGGTTGAATGGTATCATCATTATGATTAATGTATCAAAGTTCATGGGGATTCAATTAAATATATATGAAGGATTTTGAATTAATTAATTATTTATTTCAAAAAATTGTCTAGTGATACTACTAGAAAGTTGAATGATTTAAAAGTACCATATGTTATCATGTATGATGAAAAAGTGGAAATTAAAATTTTTTTCAATGTCTTTCAATTATATGTTTCGATGATAATTTTTTTTAAAGGATGATATTATTGATTTTGAAAATTAGAAGGTTTTTCTAACTAACATAATTTAAATTCAATAATTAATTAAGTATCAGAAACAAATTCATCACCTTTTGGATGAGAAAATAATGTCCTGAAAAAGGAATATAAATACTTTAGAAGAGTATTTCAAATCAGTGAAATAATTTATTTATATGAAAAATCAATTATTTTTATAGTAGGAAGATAAGCGGCAGGCTTAGCAAGAATCTCCAGAAAAAACAGATGGATGATAGAAAGGAGATGAAGAAAATGATGATTGTTTTCTTAGACCTCATAATGAAGGAGAAGAACAAGTAGAAGAAAAGTATTTTGACACTGTTAATCTTTTTTCTGAAAACATCAATTTATCATGTACATATATATTGGTTGACTATTTTACAAGCCTTTTTGGATGATTTTTAATTCATTTATTCTATATGATAATGTTTTTTATTACTGCGTATAGTTTTTCTCTAATCCTTTTGTAGTCACAAGAATTATTTCAAAATTTCATTTTATAAATAAAATGGTGGGATTATTTAGAAAAGAGTATAAATATATTTTTAAAAAGGATAATGATATATATAGAAGTTGGATGATTTAATCAGGGGGAGAAAATTTTATAAAGAAATATAATATGATCCTTAGGTAATTTGCTATCATGTGGGGGAGTTATATGTATTGAAGATCATATTTAAAAGAGTTTTAAAGCTAAGAGGGAGATAATTATATTTGTTTTATTCTGCATAAAAATGTTATTTAAATATATTATTGGACATATTTTTTCCATTAATGAAATTTATTTTGTAAGACTTATGGTTTCTTCTTTCCAAAATTTGGGACATTTTATGTCAAAATTTTCATTTGACTTTTCTATTACATTTTTTTTAAATCACAAACTCTCTCATAAATACCTAATTATTAATTCATTTATTTCCAATGTATTTTAAGAACGTTTTTATCTGAAATCATATAACATTCTTCATTCATTCATTCATACCATTGTTTTAAGAAAATGATTTTTTATTTTATCATTATGATATTCAAAAGTTCTTACGATAATATTCGTACTCCTTAGAATTGGAATAATAATTATATATATGATTATCATAATGATTCTGGACATATTTTATTTTGTACACACCTAATAAAATTCATATCAAACACACAGTCAAACATTTTGTAATAAAAATATTTTTGTAATGCTATAAATAAAACTAACTATCATAAAAAAATCATCGTGGTCATTGTTATCCTACCTAGAAAAAATGAATCATAATGAATCATTTTATTTTAAATCCAAACTATGAAAACAATTATATCATAATTAAAAAAATCATGATTTCAATTTCAATATGACCATTAAGGTGATATTTTTTGAAGTCCCTCTTAAATTTTAGGAGAAAATATGACTGTTGGAGTCTAATATGACCATTTGTACAAAGGAATTTATATACCAAGTCATTTTAATAAGCTAAAAAAATCTTGATTTTGGAGACACTATGTGAGAGATCATAGAAATATACAATGTGTAAAAACTATGATATTTTACACAAGGTGAACTATTTTCCCATATACATGAATCATTCAAGAGTTTTTTTACTATTATATTAATAACATTGTGATTATTATTGAGGTCTTATGTGGATAGGAATACATTTGTTCCATCCATTTACAGATCATGGTCTTTAAATGATAAGAAGACTGAGGCATTGATCACCTTCTTGATTGAGGTGTGTCAGGGATATTGAGAGAGAAAAAATCCAACAATCATATCAAGGGTTACTAGGGATTGTGTATGATAGAAATTCATGAAATTATAAAGCTGGGGACCTTTATCCTATGTAATTTTGTACCCTACTCTTTGGGATAAATGAATATTATTCATTTAATTGTATATAATTTCAACTTTATTTGAAGTAGAAATTTATTTAATTCATTTTCTACTTGTATTTATTTTATCATAACAACTTTTATTATGATACATTTGTTTTACATTATATTACATCATTCATATGAATAATGTGATTAAGATCATCAAAATTACTGAGTATGACTATATAACATTTCTGATAGATTAATTATATTTTTACTTTGATAATCATAACCACTAGGATTACAATACATAACATGCTTACTATGAATACAATCTAATTCTTAATACAACCTGTGGAATATGTATTATAATCAACATGATTGTGATACCTTTTTAATCAGACCTAAGGTCCCATATATTATTCTTAAAAAGATGGATTTCGAATTCATTTAGTTTAATTTTTTTAACTAATTCATTTAAGATTAAAATGAAAAAAATTTACATATAATTCACCCTTATTGTATTTCGAAAAATATATATAAATTTCAAAACACAATTCTTGAATATTTATGAAACTTCATGAATCATGGTGTCATTATAATCTCTTTATAAACCTAAGTCTAATATTTATTCCTCATTCCAATTATATCATTATGATAATGAGAATAGATTTTTCATTAATATTCTCTATAATAATTGAAAAACATTTATATGTATTCTCATAATGATATTACGTATCATCTACTCATTGTGATCCCTTCATCATGATTGAGAAAACTAATTCTTCATTAAATTTATCTACATCGAAAGAAACATGTTTAAACCATTCTTTAAACATATTCATCTACTTCTATGATCCCCGTAGTAAAATATTAAAGACCTTTATAAAATTATTCATTTTTTGTTTTCCAAAAAGTATATCTTTTGTATGATATATTCATCATTGTCATATCCTGTCTGATAGACTTTGTAACACCCAGAGATTTTGTGGAATGTCACCATATAAATCTATAATATACAATAGTGAATATTACATAGTACACTAAGATCAGAAAAACAATTAAATAATTTTTGATAGTTATCATGTAACCATTGGAATGGAATATAGAATGAGATTATTTAAATTAGAAGAATATAGTTTCAAAATATTTATATAATTAATTATTTAGTAAAAAACTAATTAGAAATTAATATAAAGTTTAATTGAATACAAAATAAGTGTTTTTATAAAAATCATTTATCACAACAATATTATTTTATATTAAAAAATTTAATTAGTAACTATTTGGGAAATATATTATTAAAAATTATCTACTACAATGAAATTTTGGAAATTGAAACTAATTTTTTTATTAGGCATAATATAATAATAGAAACAAATTTTTACAGAAATTATATATTTTCCAATGATTGTTTTACTGCCTATTAGTGGTAAAATTCTTTCAAAATAAATATTTTTTTAAAATTTTATTAATTTCATTGAACAAAATAATTTCAATTTTAGAATTGGAATAATAAAATTATCTTTGGTTGAATTTTTTTTATTTTTTTAAAAATATTTATTTTCTATTGAATAATAAAAATCCTGATTCGTATAAAAATATCATTTTTTATATTAATAAATTCCTTTTTTATTTTAATAGAATCATCACCTCTAAGATTATACATAAAATATAGTTATATTATTAATGAAAATATAATGTATTTATATCCTGGAAGAAGTAAATAAATTCTTCAAAATTGATAAATTAACTATTAGATTTTTTTGTGAAACATAAATATTAATTAACACTATATTAATTAAAATAATTATTTAAAATAAAGTTAATTTTCACACAATATACTCATAATTTAATATTTAGTTTTATTATGATTATAAAATAATTTTATGAGACATTTATTAATTTTTTATTGTGACATAAAATTAATATAATATTAAAATAGGTGTAATTAGATTAAATAATTATTTTATTTAAAAATTAAATTTCTCACAATTAGAAATTTATTTTCCTAAAATATTTTTAATTTTTTTATTATACACTTTGAAAAAAAATATTTGTGAACATTTGGGATTTTCTAAAATACATGAATTTTTGGTGAAAACATAAATATTCTAATTTATTGTAGAAATATATTATAAGTTAAACACATTATTTTATTGAATCACTAATGATTTAAATGATGTAATCTCAATATATTAATAATTATTTTAATACATTTAGTAATAATTCTAAAACAATTCCCAATCATGAGGAAAAATAATAAAATAATGACAAAACACCTCTATCATCCACTATAAATACCACCCTCACCACCTCTTCTCCTTACACCGCTTAGGCCTTGAAGCTTTCTTAATTTCATCCAAATACTCTGTAAAAGTAACTTAACCAGACCCATGAGAATATATTATCACTAAATTACCAATCCTATGCCTCTTAAGAGGTTCTAAAGTATAATAAATTTAAGAGGTAAAATCATATTTCTTTTCCATTATTTTATCATCAATTTATTTATATTTCGTATCTTTTCCGTTACTAATTTATCCAAAAAATTATAATAACTCATGTATATTATACATACTGTAATTTTATTATGATAGTCATAAATCCTACATCAATTATTTTATCTTACCCTTTTTTCAAAAAATGAAAACATCAATCATGAGGTGACAATTTTCCACCATTTTTGACGACGAGTTTTCATTTTTCAGTTATACCATCATGGATGGTCCTAAAAAACTTTTTATGATTGAACCAGATTATAATTTATTTATTAAATCCTATGTAATTTACATTATACATTCTATATACATGATATTAATTAATAAAAATACTCGATTGTGATGATCGAAAAAATGACAAAATAATCCAAATAGTTATCATTAACATTTAATGTAATGAATCATGATCATTTCTGAAAAAAAGATATATAATATCATTAAATCATATATAAGTTCCTTAACAACATATATATTCAATTTCAAATAACTATTCCCATTTCACAAGAAATTTTATACATTTATTCAAGTGAAATGATCATGAAATCAGAGGAAACGAACACATCAAAATGATGAAAATGAATATTATAACTCATCCAAAATACCTTAACGGAACATAATAAAATTATAATAATTTAAATAATTGTTGAATTTTTCTGAAAAAAAATATTTTAATTAATCTATTTTCATTGTCCCAAAAGTTTTATACAACTACAAACACTTTCAAACATTACGTAATTGTTTTATCATCATGTTTTTATTTCCATGAGATATTCCTTATTCATATTTATTACTTTTGTGTGGTATATATATACAAATATTTTGGGGATCATATCATGATAATATTTTTATTCAAATTATAATTTTTTTAATCTGATGATCATTAATTTTATGGGGCATATAGTGAAACCATTTTCAATATGGTATGTGATTTATCATCCCAATTTTATTTCATTGAGATATGAATTGTTCACCACTATTTCTTATGTGAGGTGTATTTGTACATAAAAATGGTTTATCATATCATGAATCTCTTTATCTTTATTGTTTAATTAATTCATTGGATTATCATTAATTTTACAAGGTATGTGGTTTGACAGTTTTCAAAGTGGTAAGGAATTACTAATCTCACTGGTTTATCTATGAGATATGATTATTAACCACTATTTATTGTTTTTGGTGTATGTATACTATCCTTTTATATATAATATCATCAATCATGTTATATTTAATGTATAATATGTATCATTTTATGATAATTATTTTTTTGGGACATATGGTTTGACAGTATGCAATGTGGTAAGGGTTACTTATTGAACCTCCATTTATCAATCGGTTTATGCTATCTCTATCTTTACCCTAATATAATTCTTAATTATTTTTTAATAATTATTCTAAATAATATTATTAATTTTATGAGAAATATATTACGATTTTTTCAACTTTCTTTTATGGGAAAATAGATGTTATATATGTTTTCCATTTTAATTCCTCTCAATAAGAAAACCTGCATAAAGGGTCCTTCCGAATATCATACCAATTTTAAAGTACACTGCATAATATGTTTTCAGCATCAAATATTTCACTCTAATCACTCATTTTTTATTCTAAAAAATTATCTTAGTTCACTTTTGTTTTTATGAAATCTATTAAATGTCACTTCTCTTTAAAGACTATGTAATATTTTTTCATTAAACCTCACTACACAGGATCATTTAAAAAAATTATTAATCAATTTTTAACTTATTTTAAATTTAGTTTCCCAATTTTAGAATGAGTAATTTTCATTATTTATTAGTTATATTTTCATTGACTTCTCGGATATATATTTTTACAATATCATTTTTTTCAAATAGAAATGATTTTAAAAGAGATCGCATTTTTCCAATGTAAAAGGGTATTTCTATTAGTAAATTTTAATGGGATTATTGGAGTATTTTCATATTTGGTTATGATTAAAATATTATGAATTATTATGGGAATATTTTATTTAATGATATCATTATAAATATATTTTTTAAAATATATGGAAGGGATTGGAATTAGTAAGTGACAAGTGAACCCCTATATATCCCGGTGATGTATTAGTAGGACTCAGGTGACAAACTAGCCCTAGTTTTGGCTAAGACCTTACCCATTTATGTAGATTTCTTAGATGATGATTTTATGGTATGTTTATTATAACTCAAATTACACATTTCTTTATTATGATATTATTAATTCTTAATCCATGTGATTATTAGACTCGTATAATATCAATGGTTATATACCATTGTCATATTATTAGTTATCTTTCATTATTAATTAATTTTGTTCCTGCCATATTATAACTAGTTTATTGATCAAATGACATTTTATTGTAGTTAGTCACTATTCCAAAATCATTTCTACTTGTTTATGGTTGGTTTAGCTATATTGTTTTCCCGAACGGAGCATCTGAGCTCATGTCTTTCTAATGTTTTATTTTCCTAGGATGATGTGATGTATATTATTAGTTATATATAGGATTAAACTACTAGAATTATAGCTTTTGAAATGGAAAGTCTATAATTTATTTTATGTCATAAACTGTAATTTATAGTACATTAATGTAATCTAGCTTCCAAAACTAGTAAGTTGACCGATCTTTTGGGAATTGAGTCCAATATTTATACTCATGTAACAAAGTAATGCATCCTCTCTACGGTAATGGGGATGGAGTCTTTATAGATGTTATTTGATCAAGATTCTTTGAATCCTAGTAAACAATATTTAAAAAACATAGATTATGGAATATAACCCAAAGGTTAATATTTAGGATATCTATAAAGAAGATCCTAGAATTTAGGTGAGTTAAAGACTGTGTGGGTCTTCCTATCACTACATCCATGTTTGGATACTAGACATAGATGTGGTTCTAGAATATAAGTACTTAGGAGTAACGACTCTAATATGGTGCATTGGGTATTACTAGGGAAAACCTGGTACACGAAAATGGGTCTTACTTCAGACCTAGTTTGAAACTCTTGAGGTATATGCTAGGGATAATTTACTTATTCTTTACTAACCGTTGTGAAGGACATAAAAGTAATCATGTACCTAATGAAACCCTATTTGTTATTAGTATTGTTGATTTGATTAAATTTTTAAATTATGTAATGTGTTGTTCTAGTTATAAATTATGCATTAATATTCATATAATAATTTAGTGCATGCCATTTTTTAGAAATTAAACCTATAAGAATGAATGTGAACCTCACCAATGCGTGTGATATGAAGTTTAATATTGATAAAATATTTTATGTGCATAATAAAATCATTTGAATAGTAGTAGTCTCCCAAATATTCTCATTATGTGAGGAAATAATTTCATGTGATGACAACAAATAATAATAATTACTCATTAATTATTTCATCAAAGGGAAACAATATTTATGGTGTTCCCAAATTACTATCTATGGTGTATATTATGTCTAAAATTGTAATTATATTTTATATATGTAATCTGGCATCTATAAATGAAAACCAGATTGATCATTTGGGATTTTTGTATTTTATAGATGTTAATGTGATGAAGAAATCCATGGTTGCCAGCCTACAAGGATTGGGGTCCTTATAGTCTTGACCACATTGATACAAAAACTCCATAAAATAGATATTTCATTATATTGACCCTAAACAAAAATAGATAGAATCATATCATGATGATAATTTTTTACTAGAATGGTAAAATTCACCAAGATGATTGGTCTCTAATGTTCATGATTTTTTCACAAAGAAAACATAAAATTTATTTTCCTTTTCAATTAGTCCCAAAAACACCCCAATGAATGAAATTCTTCCTCTGATGGTTAGTAGCACACCACATTTGTTGTTTCAATTTCTATAGCATAGACACCTGAAAGTTCTAATATTTTATAAATACGATATGAATAAAATTTCACCAGTCAACATATATCTCCAAATATTTATTTCTTTTGGTTTAATAGTAGAACTGAAAACATGTATCTTCATCTTGTTATATTTCCAAAAAACCATCTAAAGCTTGAAAACATTCGGCTTTTGGTGATCATATTTTGAGGAACATGAAACTGAAAGTTTTTGACATTGGAAACATATTTATTCCAAAAACATTATCAAGTATCATGACTTCCTCAAAACTATGAAATTTTTTAATATCTACATAACATTGTATGACATACATTAGGCTGTATTATAACTTCTTATTCATCCCAAAACATTCATTATTTCAAACCATCATCAATATCATTGTCATAATATTTTCCCCGTATCTCATTTATCAATATTTCATGAGAAGTTCTCTTGATATGTTACAAATTTTTTGAAATTAAAAAAAACAATGTGTCAACCATTTTTTATCACAGTCATTTAAACTCTAATACTCATTATGATCAAAATACATCATGGACCTAGGGAAACTATGATGAAACTTTTCATTTAAAAAACTCATTTCGAATTTTATGAAATCTATAATGTAACGTGAATTTGACGTATTGAATATGATAATAAAGTTTACTTTTAAATATTATAAATTAATTTTTTTATTTCTTATTTGAGTAAAAAAAACATGAAATACAAACTACATTCTACTTCTCAAAATATTTTTCATCCAAATTTTCCACTACTATATAACCCTTTAGACATTTTTGACAACCAAGATTCATAAATCACTAAACTTTATAATGTAATGATATATATTACATATATACAATTATTTCCTTGCAATAGATAACGCTTTTCCAGATATAAAAATTACTTCATATAAATATTTTTGTCCATAAAATTGTTACCCAAGAAACATCTTCAGTTTTTCATTCATATATTTCATCACTTTTTCATATTTCCTTTCAAAAAATGATAACTATAACCAATCCAACAAATAGTTATAATAGTTAAAATATATAAATATTGAAATCATAGCTTAACCAAAAAACCCTATATATACATGATTCCTTAAAATATTGATCCTAAATTAATATACTAATTAATGAAATAAATCTCCCCCATAAAAACCATATTGACATGCTAGATGATATATGGTACAAAATCTTATAACTCAACCCTCAAGAGAAGAAGGTTGGTTTCTCATGTTCAGCCTACATATATAAAATTTTTCCTTCAGTAATGTTATTATTATATTTTCAAAAACATTTTTTGATGTAAGAATATATTCTAGATTTAATTAATTCTTATAAACATCCCCTTTGATGTAATGATATATTTTATTAATATTTTTTGATCAATAATGTTTTACCAGATTTCTTGTATAGTTGGTTGTACTTTGATTATCAAAACATAAGAACAAGAGTATCATTAATTTGCTAAGTAAGTCTTGTAACTGATTCTTCAATAACATAAGGTGGGTACAATCTTGAGTGGTAGAAACATACTCTACAATAGTCATGCTAGGATTTACTTATTTATTTTAATTTTATTACAAAACAAAAAACATTTAACTAGAATGGAAACTCCACCAGATGTGTATCATCTATCATAAACATCTCCTACCCAATCGTCATCAAGATATTTAAGAAAGTCAATATATTATGATCATTCATACATGATTATGAAATTATTTTTTCATTTGATATATTTTTGAACTATTTTTTGAGCCAATAAGTGTTATTATTATAGATGAATATAAAATAGTTTATAGAAGGTGACAAAATAAACAATATCAGGTCTTGATGTAGTCAAATATTTCAATATTCCTACAATATTTCAAAACACTTTTTCATGTAATTACTTTCCCTTAACATAATTATAGATCATGGATACCACTAAAATTGATTTGTAAAGTAGTATCTAATTTTCGATGACATTTCTATTTAGAAGATACTCAACATACCTTTTGTTAAAAAAATGTGTTTACTGTTTTGTAATATATTTAACCTAATATCCAATTTTTAATTCTACCAGTATGGACATCTCAAACAATGATTTCATTTATTTTGAAAGTATTTCACATGTTATTTAATCATTACTAGTAATGATAATGTCATAAAAATTGAAAATATTGAGGAAGGATAGCTCTTGAAATTCATTGACGTAATGATTACTAACAACTCTTATCTTTATAAAACATGTTTACCTTAAGAAGGTATCCAATTTGGAATATCATTATCTCAGTTCTTGGGGTAGTCCATAGAATGTTCTATTCTACTTTCACACATAGATTTAATATTTATAAACAAAAAAACAAATAGTTTATAAATTTAAACTTCCTCGTCAATATCAATATTCAAAAAGGAAGATTTCACATCCATTTGAAAAACATTTAACATTATTGTGCAGTAATAGAAACAATGATTGTGGTTTTTCCAATAAATTCCATAAGAGAATGTTTTTTTATCAAAATCCCTGCTTGATGTATGTGAGTAACCTTTTCATAGTAATATTTATTTTTTCTTTATCAATTCACTATTATTATTTAGATTATACTAGAAACCCCACATTTTATCAATAACATTTTTTTTCAATTGAGATAGTTATGAGTTTCCATGAATCATTCTTTTCTATATGATGAATCACTTCTTAAATATCCTGAAACCAATCATGATTCCCAATAAATTCATTCACATCATTTGAATTAACATTTTACAATAAAAAATTATTTATAAAAAATTCTTCTTGTTTGGCTATTTTTATGTTGATAAACAATTATAATTTCATATTACTCTTTATTCCTCAATACAATATGATACATTTTAGATAATTCCTCATCACTGGAAATATTTGATTCCAAATATTCTTCATGGGTAGGATTATAATTGACTTCATCCTTATAAAAATATTTATCATAATATATTTATAAATTTTATTCTTACTTAAGTGCATGGGTCTATTTGTATTCTATAGAATAATCACAAACATTAAAATCAAGAGTGTCAACTAATATTCCCAATTATTTGTTGAAACATTTGTATCCTCTTCCATCATGATCATAACCATGAACAATTCCATATCTACCTCTCTAGGAAAATTTTCCATGGTTTGAACGATTTTTATTAATGATTCATGGACTTTAAAAAAATATAAAATGATTCAAACATGAAGTTTTTACAAATAAATATTCATTTATAATTATATCGGAACATGGAAAATAGAAAAATAATTTTTGAATATTCATAGTAGTGCTCATTTATTTCTTCCAAAAGAAATGAGAAAGACGATGTTTATGTAAAATACTCTAGACCATATCATCCAAACATCTATTTCTCCACCAAGAAACACTGTTTTTCGGAGTTTTAGGTGTTTTGATCTAATTGTAAATTCCATGATAATCCTGATAACTACAAATTTAATCATTATTGTATTCACCACCTTTTTTTCACAACTCGTCAAAGAATAATCACATTTATTCATATCTTTCCTTATGATCTTTAAAACATTACTAGAACATCTAAATTATTTTTAATATAAAAAACATGTTAAATGAATGTTGCTTCATCAATAAAAGTGATGAGGAGATTATCCCATTGAGTTGATTGTTTTATCATTTTCCCTAGTATATTAAAACGAATAAGTTAATAGGGTCATTTTGGACAAAAGTAAAATTTATTATAGACATAATTTTTAATAATTCCTTTCTATAGTATTGTGTAACACCAATATCGTATTCTTGAAACATCAACAATACATAAAAAACATTATCTCTCTGAAAATTTTCTTATATTTCATTGACACGACTGTCCCATAATTTACTTTATAACTTTTTTTCTTCCACTATGTCTATGTATTACATGTTTTTTATTTCACAAACCCGAAATATGTTTTTTTGGTCTATTGTAATAATCATTCAATCATGGTATAATTTTCAAAAAAAATCATATTTTTTAAAATGAAATTGTTTAAATCATCAGATTGTGTTGAAGCACATACTATGTTACGTATCATCCTAGAAAAAAAATTCCTAGGTTTTAACTTTTCATTCCCAATAACACCATTTACAATAGATTTGATTATTTGGGATTCACCGCTATAAAATTTCATTGTTCATTATTTAATTAATTTGATATTATTTAAAAAATTTATTTCTACTATCATATGATAAGAACACACACAAAAAATGATCCAAGCCATTTATTTTTTATTTTTTTATGATAACATTCAACAGTAATAACATTCTCTTTCCCATTATAATTATTAATAACCAGCTTTTGTTAATTGCTAAAAAAAATTTGTTCTGATAATAGAATAATACATCCTTTTGTGAGATGTCTAGGTTGATCACATATTTCAAAAATAAAGTTTAGAAGTTGGAACCTATTTTCAAGTATTACACCAACATTCTCAGGTTTCCTATGAACATCTATATCATAAATATTCCATTTATATTACTGAACCCCAAAAAAAATTGCCTTATATAATTATTGGAATAGTTGTAATGATGTTGGTTATAAAAACACATTTTTTCATATTCCCAAATCCACCACATTAGAATCAATATACATGGAATGAATAATTTCCATTTAAAAATGTATAGTATCTGGAGTTGTGAACATGATTCTTAGAAACCTAATGATAAGAACATTGTTGACCCGCAACATTTTTATTATCAATTAGAATCTTCTTTTTCATATCTATATTCTTCTCAAACATATAATAAGTATAAGTAATTGAAACATCTTTCGACTTATAATTTCTAAAAACTTATTACTTCTCTAATTTCTTTTTCTTAGCCTCATACACATCATTCTGGGATTATTTCTTCTCGAAAACATCTTCACCTATCTTATCATCCGATGAAGGTAATTTTTTATCCTTCTAAGGATTATCCAATCTAGGGATTTCAAAAACATTATAGATATAATTATTGAAACTTGTAACCCTGCTTTTACATTTAGAATGTTCTTATTGTCAAAGAACCAAATATTGTAATTTTTTCCATCATATATACTTCTAGATATTGGCTATGATTATATTCATTATATATTTATTTATTAAAATTTTAAATCTCTTCCAACAGCATATAATCCACAATAGGCAAAAATTATTGATTATTTTTTTTGAAGAGTATTCAATTTTCAAAATCATCAATTCTTTCTCAAGACACTCATTATTTCTCATACATGATTTCAATTCTTCCTTTAGATAAAATATTTTTTGACTTTATACTTCTCCACTACTATGAATTTTGAACTCTTAATTGTTAAATTTTTTAATAAATTTATTTTCTATTTGATTCTCAAAATATTTTTATTATTAAGATAGAACATATTATTATTCTTAATATTTGGAAAAGAAATAACTTTCTTTGGGTTTGAAATTTTTTTATCCTTCAATTTGGAAGAATATTCATCCATATCACCATGTTATTTCAATGATATTATCTTCCTTCTATTATCTTCCTCACTATCTTAATAATTATTTATTTGAGGAAAATTACATTCCATGTTCAAATTAACTGCATATTTAAAACATTTAAACTGATTTTCCAATTTATATTTACGTATAACCCTATTATCATTTTTAGAAAATATGTATAAACATTCATGATTATTTTAACATACATCATTTTCAGAAATAAATTCACCAGCTTCCTGTTAAATAAGAATATTTTTTAAATATTGTTTTATAAAATCCTTGAAAGACATTTCTCTACCAACTTTTTTCCAATTTATTTATTTCTCACATAAATTTTTATATGTGGTGACTGTGATATGAAAATAATCTAAATAAAATGTTTTGTGATCTTTATCTTCCAATTAAGAATATTTTAAATAATAAATTTTGGGGATAAATCACAAGATCATTTCAATAGATGTAGAATCATATAACTTTTCACCAAGACATATAATAAATGTTGAAATTGTCATTCACACCAATATTTAATTCCCCTATATATTTGTATTCACATATAATTATATCTTCATACTTCATCATCCAAATTTTAAACTATTACTCATTTACTTTTTTATTACCTTTATAAATGCTTTTCCTCTTATCCTAGTTACATTTGGTTATGGAAACATACTTCACTCTTAAATATTAACTTCCCAAATGTTATGTGAGTAAATATTTCACAACTCATCCATAATTCATAAAATTATTCCTGTCAAAATTTTTAAGTGGAACATTATAATACATTTTTGGAAAAACATCTTGGATGGATTCCAGAACATCATACGCAAGAGACGCAAAATTAAAAAACATTATATATTTCTGGATATGATAGTTCCTACCATTGAAAACTGGAATCCCATTATTGTTCAGACAATTTGGATTCTACATCACAAAATCTTATTCAAAACATCAGTAAATAATAAATGAAACGAACAATCATCTATGATACCAATTAAGAGTTCCAATTAGGATCAATGAATCATTGATAGTGGAGGATGTGAATCATTCAATTATTGTTCTTTTATGTTTCATTATGAAACATATGTCACCTCATATTAAAGAGTTTAAAAATTCTTAAAACAGATCCAACACACACCCACATGAACATATGAATATACAAGTTTCAAAAATAAAAATGAGTAGATATATTCATAAAAATGATTGTAAATAATACAATACCACACAATAAACTAGAGAAAAACATTTTTTTTCTAGATTAAAATTTGTAAGATTCATCCTTATATTTCTTTTTCACTATGTTTAATAAAAATAATTCATGTTTTTAAAGTATCTGGAAATTATGTAATGAAATTTTTGTAGAAACTGTGTTACAGGGAAGATTGATTGAATTTTAAAAATATATGATTCATAACAAATCATCCCTTACTTACCTATTAGCATGTAGGAACATACCTAGACATTGTAATGATTCTTATTCTAATTTCCCAATATGATTCCCCAACCTAGTTAATCATTAATTAAATAAAATTGTGTAGTAATAATATTAAGACAATATTCAATTGATTCTGCCTCTAAATGAAAATTCATATCTGACTGCTTGGTCTAATTATAGAAACTGTGATTAGGATCTTGTATCATCTCCATTATTCTTCTATCCAGAAAACATTACTAGAAATGAAAAATCCTGATTTTTTTTCCTATAACATTTACTATTATCTCACATACTCCACAAAAAATACTTTTGTAAAGAACTACAGAGTACATCTTCCTTTTATAGGTGAACAAAACAAGGATTTGTTGGGATTTGAAAAATATTCCATTCTTAACAAAATTTCTTGAATTAACATGTTTCCCTTAAAACACTACTACTTGTCTGACTTAATCGATAAATAATAACTATTATCAAATATCACTACTAGAAAACTAGTCATTGGAGCCCCTTTAACTATAGCGACCTCCAGTGGCGGTCTCTATATGTAACCAATAGCGACCGCCAATGGTGGTCCCTAGGTTTTTCCCAAAAAAGGGTGGCTTCGGTGCCCCCCACTCCCCCGAACCCTCCTCCTCCCTCCTCGCCTCGCCACTTTGGTTCCACCCCTAAACCCTCCTCTTCCCTCCTCGCCTCACTGCACGCCCTCCCCCATCGCAGTGTGCCCTCCCTCTCCACCCTCCCTCGTCGTCATGAACCCTCCCCTATCACTGCGTTCCCTCCCTCGCCACCCTCCCCCGACGTCGCGTGCCCTCCCTCACCTCCCTCCACCCTCTACCCTAGTCAGACTCCACCCTCTTCCTTCTACCCTCCGGCCGCCCTCTACCCTGCCCTCCATCTCCTCTGGCCTTCCTATGCCTCTCCCCTCTAGCTCCGGCCACCCTCCTCCCTCCTCTCCATCCCCTCCGGCCTCCCTCTTCCCTCTCAACTCCCGCCACCCACCTCCGGCCTCCACCCCCTCCGACCTCAAACCCCTCTGCCCTCCGGCCTCCCCCCTTGGCCCTCTGCCCCCTCGACCCCCCCCCCCCCCCGCACCCCTCCAACCCCCGTCCCCTCCCTCGCCGCACCACCGCCACTCATCCCCTCCCTCATTGTCCCCTCCCTTGTCGCACCGTCAACACCCAATCCCCTCCCTCCCTGCATGGCCTCTACTCATCCCCTCGCCACTGTCACCCGTCCACTCCATCTCCCCCTCTCCTCGGTCCCCTCCCTCGTCACCCCACACTCGCTGCACTGTCGCAACCTCACCGCCTCCTCTCTTCAAGATCCCTGTCGTCGCCACCCGCCTGTCCCCTCCCTCGCTTCACCGCCTCCGCCTCCAGCTCCTCCCTGCTACCTCTCCTTTCCATCGCAACATCGTCTTCGGCTCCCCTCCCTTCTAGGTTTTTAGCGCAATCAGGTATGACATGGGCTTTCACTTACATTATTATTTTAGAAATGGTTCACAAACAATTAATTAGTATTTATTTTAAATATATTTGATATGAAAAATTCAAATGTAATAAGTGTTGTGTAAATGTTTGTTATAGAGATATTATTATCGATAAGAGTTCGATTGATCATCCAAATCGAACGTCTTAATAATATTTCAATGGTATTATGCAGTTTATTGAGTTCACCATAGGATTTGAATGTGACTATATTAGTTTTCCATGTATAAAATATGCTAACAGATATCAATTCACATGAGATACTTTGAGGGAGCAGCTATTCATTAATGGATTTCTGAAAAATTATAAGAGTTGGACTCTTCATGGGGAAGAATATGTTCGTTTTCAAAATACGGATGCAGTTAAGATGGATGTTGATGCAAGGACGAATGATCCAATGCATTAAATTCTTACAAAAATGGTATGTGGGTTGGATACTGAAGGCATTGACATCCAGAATCTTGAGAGTGGTGAGATAAATATTTAGTCTGGTGCAGATCGTGATTCGAGGAGGTTTTATGAAGCACTTGATGATGCAAAAATAGAATTATATCCTAGATGTACTTATTATAACAAATTGTCATTTATCGTGGAGTTGTTTCATTTGAAGACTTTGAATCATTGGTCAGACACATCATTCGACATGCTCTTGGTGTTATTGAAAAAGGTTCTTCCTATCGTCACTAAGATTCCTGAGTCATATTACCATGCTCTTAAGTTGACAAAGAACTTAGGTTTTACATATGAGACTATAGATTCATGTGCAAACAACTGTATGTTGTTTAGAAAGGAAACTGCCCATTTTGATATTTTTACGGTTTGTGGTGCTTCCAGGTGGAAAGAGAACAGGGGAAATTAGACTCATCAAAGTTAGATTGTGATAAAGGGGAAACTGATTGTCGTAAATAAAATGTGTTACATTCCCCTTAAACCGAGGTTGAAAAGATTTTTTATGTCATCTAAAGTTTCTAATTTAATGAGATGGCAGGCAGAAAGAGTTCAAGAAAGTGATATGTTAACCGACCCAGCAGACTCTCATGCATGGAAGGATTTTGATAAGAGACATTCCGACATTGCTAAAGTTGTTTGTAATGTCTGATTGGGATTGGCAGCAGATGGTTTTAATCCATTCAATTCTATAGTTGGTGCAACTCATAGCACATGGCCTGTGGTGTTTGTTTTATATAATCTTCCTCTGTGGATTTTTATGAAGCAACAATTTATATTACTTTCCACTATTATTTATGGACCTAAAAGTCTAGGGGATAAGATTGATGTTTACCTTCATCCATTTATTGATTAGTTGAATGAATTTTGTGGAGATGGTGTGATGACTTATGACTGTGAAATGAATGAAATGTTCAAACTGAAAGCTTCTTTATTATGGACAATCAATGACTTCCCATCTTATGCAAATTTATCAGGTTGTAGTATGAAAGGGGAATTTTTTTCCCTTTCTTCAATAAATGAGAAAAATCTGTATGGCTTAAGCTTTCCAAAAAATGGGCATACATGTGTCACACACATTTTCTCCCCCCTCAGCACAGGTTCATAAAAGATATAGTGGAATTTTATGGTTCTTGAGAGTTCATACCAGCACCAAAGATCATGATAGGAGTTGATATGTTATCGCAGATTGAGGAAGAAAACATTCGCATAGTATATGAAATTCAGGATTTGGTGGCTCCTCCGGTACGTAATATTCGTGCTGTTGGTAGGCAGCGCAGTCACAATTAGAAAAATAAAATTATTTTTTATATTCTTCCGTATTGGAAAACTAGAATTATAAGGCAAAATTGGGATGTCATGCACATTGAAAAAAATGTTTGTGATAACATATTGTGGACCATTGTAGGTGTCAGTGGAAAATTAAAGGACCATGTTAATGCACACCATGATTTGGAAGAAATGAGTTTAAGGAAATAGTTTCATTTACTGTTAGCTGAGGGAAACAAAGCATATATGCATGTTGCACAGTATACAATGACTAAAAAGGAGAAAGGGACATTTATTTCCATTTTGAAGATGCTCAAGGTTCCTGATGGTTACTCTTCAAATATTTCAAAGTGTGTGAAACTGACGAGCAAGACATTGAAAGGGTTGAAAAGACATGACAATCACATAATACTTCATCAGTTGATTCTAATCACAATTTGTGATTGTTTATGCCCCAATGCTTTTCAGCCATTGATTGAGATTATTAATTCTTTTAGACATCTTTGTTTAAGAAATCAATGAATGAGTGATTTAAAAAGTTTACAGGACAGAATTGTACTTACGCTTTGTCACTTTTAGAAACTATTTCCCCCCTCATTTTTCAATCTTATGGTCCACTTGAAAGTGCACCTAACTGATGAAGTAATTGCTGCTGGTCCAGTGCAATTCAGGTGGATGTTTCCTATTAAGCGGTATTTGAGTACATTGAAAATATTTGTATGCAACAGATCTCGTCTGGAGGCATCAATAGCCAATAGTTATTTGATGGATGAGTGTACTAATTTTTGTGCAGAATATCTTATGAATGTTGAATAAAAAATTAGATAAGACCTCTCGGATTCATGATGGTCTAGTTGGAGAAGGAACCACATATGATATGGAAAATATCAAATGGATACAAGCACATCGATATATCTTGTTCAATACTCCATCAGTTGCACCATTAATGCTGTAAGTATCTTATCACTTTTATTTTTTAACTTTTACATGTTTTGTTTCCATAAGTTGATCATTTAAACATTGCGTTTTCATTTTTAGGAAACAAATTAATGAGATAAAAGACGAGATGTATCGTGCGACTTAGTTGAAAATTCAACAATCTCATTATGCGTCATTTCGTGATTGGTTCAAGGATTATGTACGTATAAATTGATTTTCATTATGAGTGAAGTATTATACTAATTTCTTTCTGCATATATTATTATTTAATTCTATGAATTATGTAGGTTCATAAGCTGAGGGAGTTAGGGGACCCCACGCTAACTGAATAATTTATCCAACTGGCTGAGGGTCCATCTATAACGGCTCGTTGTTATAAATCTATAGATGCTAATGGTTTTCTATTTCGCATTAAAGATGTTGACGACAAATGAGCAACACAAAACAGTGGCATCATTTGTCCATTTTTCGATTCTAGTTATTACTACGGTCAATTGATAGACATCATTGAAGTTGTATACACACATGGGTTGAAGTACATATTGTTAAAGTTTAATTGGGTTAATCCAGTGCGTGGATGTAAAGTCGATCAATATCAGTTTCCATTGTTTAATTTTAAATATATGTTTTACAGAAATGAACGATTTGATAATGAACCTTTCATTTTGACATCACAGGTAGAAAAAGTTTACATCGTTACTTTTCCTTCGAATCCAAGTTGGTAAGTTTTTGTCAAAATGACTCAGCGAGGAGTGTTTGTATTGGAACAAGATGAACCTAAGATTGTTCATTTTGTTTCCCAACAGCTTGATCAACATACCGTAGTTCAACGTGAAGAAGATTTTTATTTGGTCAAAGTGGTTGTTTATGGAGAAACGGTCGATATATATGATTAATGAGCAGTATAATTGTTTTCCCACTATTCATCCCAGGATATCATAAATTATCTAACCATTTTATAAATTCTTGTTTGTTTTAATCCTCAATTTTGGATGTTTATTCAGTTAGAAATATTTTGGGTAATTTAACTCATTTTATATTGATGTTATTGTCGGTGTATCTTCCCATTGAGTTATTCTTCATTTGGTTCATGTGCTGCATGAATTTTTATTAATTCAATTTGAAATTTGTCTATGCATTGATTGATTTTGTACATAATTTGTATATCTGTTTTTTTAACTTTCTGAGTTTTTAAAATCCATTCACAACTAATTATTCAATCCCTTTTTGTTTAATTAACAACTATACAAGTTTGATTTTTTTTTTAAACAATCCAATTTATCATTTGGACACTTTGGATAGTCCCCTTACTAATGTTTTCTATGACTGCAGGCATGTCAGAGGAAGAGGCAGCAGATCCACATCATCCATCTAAGGCATCTACGTCTCAGGGTCAAGGTATGTTTGAATGTCATTTATCTATTTATTATTGAATTAATAAACAAATATATATATTTATAACATCTGTCAAATTATATATAAAATTGTTTTCAATATGATTAGACTCGACTGCTTCTTCCTCTCGCAAAAGAAGCCCTGGTCCTGGCATATTATCATGGAATTCCAACACGATGTTTGATGTTTCCTTTGATGAGGTATTTCATCATGTGGGACGGAATTCCCTTGCATTTATTCATCAGTGGGGTCATATCATACGTGACCCATATCAATTTTCATTGACCATGCATGATTGTACATCTATCCCTCAGGACACATTAGATCGTCTTTGGAGGGAGGTTCAGGTAAGAAGACCATTTTACTTTATTCCCTATGTATAAACAATAATAACATATGTGATTTTTTTTCTTTAATAGAAAAATTATAAAGTATGTCCCGATGAGTTTCAGTCAGTGTGTATGAGCAAATGTCGTAAGATGTGGAAAGACTATAAAGGAAATGTCAAGAGGGACCACTGGGTACCAAATGTGGGTGCCCCAAACATTTTGGAAAAAGTCCTAAGAGGTGTCCTCCCAGCTCAGTGGCGTGATTTAGTTGCATATTGGTCTACTGATGGTGTTGCAGTTTGTATATTTATTTTGATATATATATTTTCAAGAATGTTTTATTTGTTTGAAATTTGAATGAACTGAATGTAGGAGGTGTCAACACGCCATTCTGAGAATCGACCGTTACAGGGACCACCTCACAGGCTCGGGACTCGTCACGTGTCTCATATCTGACATGAGTTATTTATTATTAATTTTCTAATTTAATAATTAATATGGTTTTTTGTTTATATTATATTCATATATAGTTGCGGGAGCAGGGTGCACCGACTGATAAAATATCATCGTGGATGAGGACTCATGATCGCAATGATCGGGAGGCTGCAGCATTAACAGTAAGTGATTGTACTCCTTACCAATACATACATAAAATCTGTATATTAATATTTGTATATATATTTAAATATTTCACAGGATCAATTTGAAGCTGAGTTGGATCATCTGCCAAAGGACAAGTCACAGCTTCCCATGAGAATGGATGAGATCTTTCATCGCATTATTGGACGGGACGGTCATGAATATAGTTTGACCTAGGGAATATGGATTCCTCATTCTGTTGTGTCATGTGCTGCGGTTGTGGGTCCTGTTGTTTCTCAGATGACACAACAGTTGTCAGATTTCCAGGCATGGATGCGTGCTTCAGAGGAGGTAAATGCGCATTTGATCACTGAGGTTAGAGAACTACGGCAATATGTGCATCCAGGTGATGGTGCAGGGGATCAGACGACACATGTTTATACTTTATTTATTTATTTAATTTATATTATTTTTGTTATGAAAGTATTCATAATGTTTATTTGTTGTAGGCCCCTGACCCTCGTGATGAAGGTAGTAGTCATGACCATGCATGATGATCATATTCACGAGGTGTGTTTCTGTCTTTAATGGTGGGGTTGTTATTGATATTTATGTTGGGTTTCTAGTGAGTTTTTTTTATTTGGGGGTATCAAGTGTGGTTTGTCCTGATGCAATGTTTGTGTGCAAAAATTGAGAAGTAACCATGAAACTGATTAATGATTTAGATATTTTTTTTTCATTTAATTCTTTAATGTTTTCAATTTCATGTTCTGTAATAGTTTTGAAAAAACCATGTGATTCCTAATATAAACCATGAAACTTGTTTTTGATGACTGAGCTCAGGTTCACTATTTGTAGTCCCTGGCCCACCCCGGACATCCCTCCTCGCACCCTGAACAGCCCCCCCGCACCCTGGACAACCCCCCTCCCCCAGTACTCCGGACAGGAACCCCGCAACCCGGACACGCCCCCCCCCCCCCCCACACCTCAGAAATCAACTCCCCGCACTCCAGAAATCCCTTCTACACCCCGGACAGCACCCCCCCTGCACCCCGGACAGCCCTCCCCGCACCCTAGACAGCCCTCCCCGTACCCCAGACAGCCCCTCGGCACCCCGTACAACCCCCCCCCCCCCCCCCCCCCCCCCCCGCACACCGAACATGACCACCGCACCCCGGACAAACCCTCCCCGCAATCCGGACAGCCCCCCGCACGCCAGACACCCCCCCCCCCCCGCACCCTGGACAGCCCCCCCCCCCCACACACACATCAGACATCCCTCCCCGCACCCCGAACAGCCCCTCCCCACACCCTGGACAGCCCTCCCCGCACACTGTACCCCCCCCCCCCCCCCACACTCCGGACATCCCCCCCACACCCCGGAAGCCCCCCCCTGCTCCCCGGACATCCCTCCCCGCACCTCAGACAGCACCCCGGACATCCCCCCGCAACCTGGACAGCCCCCCACACCCCTGACAGACCCCCCCCCCCCCCCCGCAACCCGGAAAACCCCTCCCCACACACCGGACAGCCCCCCCCCCCTCGCTCACCGGGAATGCGTTTCTGGAGTCATAAAACACCAAAATGGTGTGAGACGGTCTAATTCAGAGAAAACATGCTCTGAATGACCTGAAACCACAAGAATAAAATAGGAATATTAATCGTGATGTGTAGAAGGAGACGACATGCCCATCGGACATGCGGTGCACACTGTACGACCGCTTGTGTTGTTTTTAGCAGTTCGACGCACACTAAAAGGGCGCGTTGGGGGATCAAAACCACCCGAACAACCTCGAAATGCCATAAAATCCTACAAAAACTACCGCTGTGTGAATTTTGAATTGTTTGGGAAGACGTCATGTCAATCTGAGGTGTCGTTTGACTGCGGTGACCGGAAACGCGTTTCGAGAGTTGTAAAACACCAAAACTGCATGAGACAGTCGAATTCGGAGAAAAAGTGCTCTGAATGACCTTAAACAACATAAAAACAATAGTAATATTATTTTTGACATGTAGGAGGAGACGGCACACCCATCAGGTGTGCGGTGCGCACGGTATAACCGATTGTGTTGTTTTCAGCAGTTCGGTGCACGCTAAAAGGGCGCATTTGGGGTCAAAACCACCCGAACGACCTCGGAATGACATGAAATCAAACGACAATAGCCTTGGTGTGAATTGTGAAATTTTCGAGTAGAGGGAACTTCAATTGGAGGTGTCGTTCGACCGCGGTGATCGAAAACGCGTTTCTGGGGTCATAAAACACAAAAACGGCGTGAGACGGTCGAATTCAGGGAAAATGAGCTCCGAATGACCTGAAACCACACAAAAAAATAGGAATATTATTCATGATATGTAGGAAGAGACGACATGCCCATCGGACATGTGGTGCGCGCGGTACGATCGATTGTGTCATTTTCAGCAGTTCGACGCGCGCTAAAAGGGCGCTTTGGGGGGTCAAAACCACCCGAACGACCTCAGAATTCAATGAAACCATACGATAATAGCCATTGTGTAAATTGAAAAATGGTCAGGTAGACGACATATCAATCGAAGGTGTTGTTTGACAGTGGTTACCAGAAATGCATTTCTGGAGTCATAAAACACCAAAACGGCGTGAGGCGGTCGAATTCGGAGGAAACATGATCTGAATGACCTGAAACCACACGAAGACAATAGGAATATTATTCGTGATGTGTAAAAGAGACGGCATTCCCATCGGAAGTGCGGTGGGCACGGTACAACCGATTGTGTCGTTTTCAGCAATTTGGCGTGCGCTAAAAGGGCGTGTTGGGGGGTCAAACCCATCCGAACGACCACAGAATTCTATGAAATCATACGACAACAGTCGTGGTGTGAATTTTGAAATGGTCGGGCTGACAGCAAGTCAATCGGAGGTGTCGTTTGACCGCGGTGACCGGAAATTCATTTCCAGAGTCACAAAACACCAAAACGGCATGAGATGGTCGAATTCGGTGCAAACGTCCTCCGAATGACCTGAAACCACCCGAAAATAATAGAAATATTATTTTTGACATGTAGAAGGAGATAACACACCCATCGGATGTACAGTGCGCGTGGTATGACTGATTGTGTCGTTCTCAGCAGTTCGGCGCGCGCTAAAAGGGCACGTTGGGGGGGCCAAACCACCAGAACGAACTTGGAATGCCATGAAATCATACTAAAACATCCTTTGTGTAAATATTTAAATTTTCATTTAGATGTCACGTCAATCAGAGGTGTCGTTCGACAGCGATGACCGGAAATGCGTTTTTGGAGTCATAAAACACCAAAATGGCGTGAGACGGTCGAATTCGAAGCAAACGTGCTCCTAATGACCTGAAACCACATGAAAACAATATAAATATTTTTTGTGACCTATAGGAGGAGACGACATGCCCATCGGATGTGAAATACGCGCGGTATGACCGATTGTGTCATTTTCAGCAGTTCGACGCACGCTAAAAGGGCGCGTTGGGGGGTCAAAACCACCTGAACGGCCTCGGAATGGCATGAAATCATACGACAATATCCGTGGTGTTAATTTTGAAATTTTTGAGCAGACTACACTTCAATTGGATGTGTCATTTGACCGCGGTGATCGGAAACACATTTCCAGAGTCATACAACACCAAAACGGCGTGAGATAGTCGAATTTGGAGAAAACATGCTCCAAATGACCTGAAACCACATGAAAACAACAGGAATATTATTAATGACATGTAATAAGAGATGGAACTCCCATCGGATGTGCAGTGTATACAGTACGACCGATAGTGTCGTTTTCATCAATTCAGCCCGCGCTAAAAGGGCACATCGGGGGGTCAAAACCATTTGAACAACCTCGGAATTCCTTGAAATCATACAAAAACAGCCATGGTGTGAATTGGGAAATGTTTGGGCAGGCGGAACATCAATCTGAGGTGTCGTTTGACCACGGTGACTAGAAACACGTTTTTTGAGTCATAAAACACCAAAAAAGCGTGAGACGGTCGAATTCGGAGAAAACATGCTCCGAATGACCTGAAACCACACGAAAACAATAGGAATATTATTAGTGACGTGTAGGAGGAGACGACATGCCCATAGGACCTGCAGTGGGCACAGAGAACATTCCTTTTTAGACAACAAAATAATTTCACAAACTAAACCAAATAAGAAAAAAAATCCTGAAATGATAGCATTTCTTAAATTGGGGGTTTAAAATTATTATAGCACCGTGTTTTGATGTCAGATTAAATTTTATTATATTTATATAATAACTGAATAAATATGTCAAATTTACGTTTCATTTTTTTAGTTGTTTTTTTTATTATTGTAGGTTTATTGAAGAAGAAGATTGAAATGGATGGACCTGTTCGGATCGTTGAAGCGCGTTTAACATTTATTGTTTATGACGATCTTGATGTTTATGTTGTTTGAAATTGTTTTCCATTTTTTTATGATTCTTACCTTGTTTTATCTTTGATTTGGCACTGTGAATTAATTTTAAAAAATATTTCCCCAGCCTAGCGACCGCCTATGGCGGTCGCTATAGGCTTCCTGGTGCAAACATTAGCGACCGCCAATGGCAGTCACTAATTTTGACCCATCAATAGCACAGTGACTGCCAGGCGATCGCTGTAGGCCATAATTTCAACCACCTAGAGTGACCGCCAATGGCGGTCATTGGGCGGTCTCTAGAGGCCTATAGCGAACGCTAATGGCGGTCTCTATATACCGAATTTTTAGTAGTGTATTCTCAAATCATCGTGAATATTTGGGTAAAAATTAAATATAGTATAAATATATAGTATGTATTATGAAATCATAACAAAAAAATGTAATCAATTTTATAAAATGATTTAAAAAAAATTGGTTCCCCGTTTATAATAATTCATTTTTTATGTTATTTGAATAATTTTACAAAACATTAATTAATAAAAAAAATCATATATTTTAGATTATGGTGAAAAAATACTTTATTAAAATTTATTACTTCCCGATAATTAATTTTATTATATAAACATATAATTTCATAGGCCAATAAATTACTGAATACCACTCCTCCTTTATAGATGCCTTGGGAAATAACCCTCATATGGTTTTTGTTATAATTAATTTACCACATAGAGTTGAATACCTATATAGAGTAATTAGTAATGGGTTTTCCTCTCAATTTAAATTAATACACACCAAAACTCTCAATCCTCGGCACTCAAACACCATTTATCATGAATTTAATACCCTTATATCTCTATTATTCTGTTCCATGGATTTCCAATGCTCTTTGTATTATCTACGTATAATTTTATAAAGACCCATGAAATGTACGACATTAACTTAATATTCCCTTTTAATTAAGAACACTTTTGTATGTTAATTTTTCCATATTTTTATATATTGTAATGTGTTTTTAAACATCCCTTAATATTTTCTATTCAGACCATGTAATAGTACACTAAATTTTACACTCATTAAACATGTCTTTGAACATTTATGTACACCCATTTTAAAACCCAAATTATCTCATGATTTTCCAATCTAATGTTTCATGTTGTGAATACCCATCACCATTAGAAAACATTTATATTCACCCAAATGTAAATATTCTTTATTTATTTTGGGGATCCATGTATTTATCCCATACTCCCCATTCTTTTTATTAATTTTTGTTATAGGATTTCTTATGTTGTACAATCTATTTAGTATAGAAATTTTTGTACGTATTAGGAAAGCTAAAATTGTGCCCATAATTATATTTTCATCCAATTTACTAGGTAATGCTTTTCCCATGATATGACATGAATGGTAAAATAGAAGTTATCTTATGAAAACAATGTTATTATTCCTCATTGATTATCATTTTTTTATCAGTATGATGTATTTTTTTTTATTTTCTCTCTTAATTCTATTGATTCCTTGATTTTATCATATTTTGTTATGATTTGATGTTAGTTATTATGATTCTTAGACTCATATTTCATAATAGAATGCCTATTGAATCACATGTATAATAATAGACTATGATAACTTTTGAGTATTCTTTTAATGGTCTCTATATCTCACCATGTTCTTATATAAGCCTCAAGTTATTACATATAGAATTATAAGATCAATGGATTTTAAGGGAATGTTATTATGTTTAAAATAATGTTTTTTATCATTATATTCTGTTGTAATGAATCATATCTAATTACAAAAATACGCTAGGCATTTTCATCTTTTTTGACATAATTAGGTGATGCATTATATAAAAATTTATCAAATAAAGTGTATATTGGAAATTAACTGTCATGTTTGGTATTAGTGAAATGAATTTTTATTTTATTGATTATGATTATAAACCATAGTCAAAAATTGTTATTTTTTTAGATTAGGATTAGAACCCATATTGAAAACCAATTTTATGTGACTAAACATTACAAAACATCTCCAATATTTTGTAATGTATAGAGTGAGTGGTTTCTATGAAATTAAATCCCAATCATGATATAATATGTGGATGTTTCCCTAACAGAGTTATATTTAGTATTAGTAACCCGAAATGTATAATTAGTAATTAATTTGACCTATACATGGTGAAAAACTCTGAGGCCTTGTCGCATAATAGTTTTGACACTATGATGGGTATTTTTTAAATTTTATAAGCTTAATAAGAATTTTTAGTAATGGAAAACTTTTTCATTGTAATTTTATGTTAGGGTATATGTTATAGATAACATAAAAATAAAACATTAAATTTATAGTTTGTATAATACAATTCATCAATGGGTTATACATTCTATTTTAATAGTCTCAACACATTATGGTTAACTGTTTGAATATTATTATTACACGTATAATTTTCAATGAAGTATATGACTAGAACCACATTCAAATAGTGAAATTAACGTTGATATTCCATTCAAGAACATGAAATTCCCTTTGTGACTATAGTTCTATTAATTCTATCTTATCACCAAATATTAGTATAACTAATAAAATATAGACTCAAAATATAGAAGTTGAGTAATTTTTGAAGAAAAAGGACATTAATGTATCAAATGTAAATAAATTATACCATATCAATATTTATTGGAAAATTTCACATAGATACATATGATAATAAATTATGTGGAATTCTATTATATTAGGGGTGTGGATTTGGTTTCCCCCTATATATCCAATATAAATATCTACGAGAAGATATTCACTCTCTATATCATGAATTTACCTCAAACTATATACAACTGTAATGAAAAAAATCCATCTCATGTTGGATTAATAATCTATATCATAAATATTACTTCTTTATGACCCATCAAGTCTAGAATTAGACATTGATACTAAGTAAAACATCATCAGTGATGACATTCACTGTTATGGGAATCTATTGATGTGTTTCTAGGAAAAATGAATGGTATTAAACCTAGGCGATAACTTGAGTTAATAATTAAATTAATACATATATATTGTCAAATAGTGATTAAAACAAACATAATAAAAACTATTATACATAAATAGATGAGGAATAAATTATAGAAGAATCTGGATATTGTGTTTGTGTGCCCATGTGTTTTAATGTGGGGTGTATCAGTCTTCTTCATCAAGATGAAGGATAAGTGAATGAGCCCATGTACTGACAATATTGTTCACAAAAAGATAAATATAAATAACATGTATCCTCATGCATAGATTTATGATATGTTCAATCATCTATGAGGAGTTATGTATTTTTCTTAAGTGGATTATCGGTTGAGATATTATCTTATAATGTAATGAAATATGTTATCCACAAGGTTAATTTTTATCTAAGATATGTGGACTATGATTTCATTGTGATTCCATTTGGAACAAGTATTTCTAAATCTCTGATCATGGAATTAATAAATATAGCCATTTGGTATTATGTAAATAAATTTATGGTAGTCATTATAATAGTTATTCTTATCTACTCTCGGATCTGATGGGAGGTTATATCAATTTATTCATGTACTAAATAACATGTAAAAGGAATCATTATATGCAATTTATAATAAATGTGTTTTTTTATTGAGAATGTAACATTATTAGGGACTACTAACACCAACACTATGATATCTATTGATCCTTTAAGGAAAATAGAAATTGTTGGACAACCCATACCATCATTTTTTAGGAATATCCATATTTGCCTTCGATTAAATGTTTATAATTATTTTTTTCGAGAAACATAAAATAAATTTTAAAACCACATACCAATAATATATTAAAGTGAGTGAATTTTTTCTACATTGAAAATATTGAGTGAGATTTAAAGAGTAAAATAAGAAGATGATCATTAAAGTTGTTCTCAAATGACCCATCAGCATGATGTTTTTTTCATATATAGCTATGAATAAAAAATTTAGTGGGTTGTTTAGTCATGTAAAATGAGAAGGTAATATACAATACCTATCTCTAATTAATTATCTATGACTAGAACAACCCAATGTGTGATCTCTAATTAGAAATCATGTTCTTTTTATTAAATATTTGGCATCGTTATCTTAATAAAAATATTTGTTACAAATACATGGATCACAAAATCCTCATGTTTATATATAAACAATATGATATCACAATTTTCTAATGAACATTGTTATAAATTTTCAAGGATCATTAATTTTCAATCAATTACCATTATGGGAATTCCAAAAAATAGGAAACTTCTATGAGTATTAATTATCTTTTATCACTATATATTATAATGATTGGAAGGAATACAGTCATCTTAAACATTAAATAGATTGAAATGTGAATATTCATATTACATTTCTCAAATATTAGACCAACCATCCATTCTAATGATGATCTTTCATGCCCAAATGTTATTAATAATCTTCAAAGAATGATATTAAAAAATTTCATGTCCAACATTATTAAAGATAGATTTATATGGTATGGAACACTTATATGTGTCTAATAAAAACCAAAAATATATATTTATATTCTATAAAAATTATGTAATGCATACTTCTGTATTCATCATTGAATCACAAAGATTTACAAGTATCTAAAGGAAAAAATTAGGGGTAATTTCATCTGTATATAGATGATAGAATTTGATTTAAAATGCTTGGTATTACAACAATTCAATGATAAATTATTGAATTATTGGGATATGAATAAAATTTATATAATTCCATTAATTAAGTGGGAAAATAAAATAGGGGATTTCATCATAGGAATCTAAAAAACATATAATGGAAATAAATTAATTTTTGTTGTAGTCAATCTTCAAATAAAGTATGTACATTTCATTTCTATCAATCAATATATCCCTCATCAGGAACAATTCATGATATACATAACTGAAGTTGTAATACTTCATGGAGTACCATTATAAATTATAAATGATCAATATTTTCTATTTCCCCCATGGTTATGGAGATGCCTTTTACAAGCATTAGATGTAGAGCTTTGTTTTAGTACTTAATATCACCCTCATAATAATGGTCTATTTAGTAAAACTGTCCAATATATATCAATAATTTTCATATATTTTTTTAATATATTACCAATAATTTTGTAGAATAATCTTCCTCATAGTGGACATATGATACAACAAAACTTTTCATTAGGACATTCAAATAACACATTACGAGTCTCTTTTTGGGAACAGGTGTAAAATTTCCACATAATGGGATGATGTTGTAGATAGGAAGCTGATTAGAGCTAAAATTATCCATGTTATGTTAGAGAAGATTATTATTATTGAAAAAAATGAATTGTGTTCAAATTCAACAAAAATTATATAAATAAAATCATAGCTGAGACCTAGAGATTATGGATATAGATAACGTGTTACCTCATGTATCACCATAGAAGATAGTCACAACGAATGGGAGGATTTGAAATCGTAATCCAATATACAAGAACCCATTTGACATCCATGACTATATCAGGTTTATGTCCTATAAAATGGCACTCCCACCAAAACTATCTCAATTTCATAAGTAGTAACATATATCTCTCCTAAATAATTACATATCATACCCCTGAAATGTACTGAATATAGTGGTGGTACACTAACGAAATAATATTTTATTCATGGAGATTCTAGTGAAGATATTAAAATGTAGAGAAACTTTCTTGGAAATATGAAAACATTACATGATTAAGTAATGTGGCATAAATAATAGTATTATAGAGAAAATATAGGTACTATAAGAGTTGATGAAACTAATTTACCCTCAACATTTTTAGTGTAAAAATTTATGCATTTATGGAAAAAAATTAATGGGGTGGAAAAGTAACAAATCAAACATTAATAAGTTAAATTTCCATATAAATGAATAAATTATTTAGTAAGAAATTTATTTATTGAATAAAATAACTAATATTCAATTTCTTATTTTAGTGAATTATGAATTATAGACATAATTTTTATGTCATTATAAAATGACCATTAATCATACGAAACCTTGATATTATATCCAATATATTGTATCAATTAAAACTATTATTTAAAAAGGGTTACGGTAATGTCTAATTGAAATATATGGAATATAATATAGTCCTAACCTGTAGGATTGTATCATGTGAATCCCATTTATGGGAGCTTTCAAGGGAGATGAAATCATTGGGATATTCTCTTGATAAGTCCTAATATGTGATTCAACATTATATTCATGATTTAAACCATTTACCATTAAAGTTCAATATTATAAAGATCACATCCCAAACCATGTTTGACCAACCATCCAAATAATGTACCATCATAACACACAAGACCCATAGGGTGTAAACATGAATAATAAGGGTTACATATATAAACCCTAATATTAGGAAATTATATATTTATTTTATTTTTAAAATAAATATTAGAATTTTTTCTATTTTCAGTATTACGTCACATAGTAATTCTAAAGGGGATTAATAATTTTCTTCTTTGATATGATGAAAAAAAACATAATTTTTGGAAACATATACTTTAAATTAAAACAAACTTTTTGATAAATCGAATAAATTATTATATAAAGTTTAATTTCATAAAATAATCTTATTAAAAAATTATATATATAATAGAATATAATTTAATGAAGTGACATGTAATATTTATATTTTTTGGAAAAGGGTTACTCTCATAAAAAAGAAATTTCTAGTAATGATTAGTAATTTTATATGTTTAAATACAAAAATATAGTAAGTAATTAAGGTAAAATAAATAAATTTTTTGAAATTAGTACAACCAGATTATCCAATGTATACTTTTTCAATGATTTCCAATAATGTTATATATTAGATAAATATTTAACATAGTATAAATATAAGGTATATTTTATGAAATCAAAATATCCCAAAAGTGAAAAAATTAATTTTATAAAAGAAACTATAATAGTTTTTACCTTTTAAATAATTTATTTTTTAATATATTGGATTAATCTTTCAATCCATTATTGAATCCCCAAAAACCTAGCTTATATTTTTTGGTATTCAAAACTATTAATTATGAACATGAACCACTTCCACATTATAAATGTTATTTTTTAAGGAGATTATTTATAAAAATATTAATATCTGGAAACACCCTCATATTTTGTATAAACTTCAGTCTAAATCTATGTGATTGTTAGTTTTTTTTATTTTTCATTCATATATTTTATGATTTATTTTTCAAAAAATAATAATAAATAATTCTTCTTTATTTTTCGATAAATACCCATCCAAGATCTCATTCAACTTTATCCAAAACGAATTTAGATTGATGTTAAAATATATATAACTCTATAAATATCTCCCAACATGTTCTTATTATCTTATGAATATCATCTAAAGCTTTAAGAAGAATCCCTCATGTTATGGGATTCTCATTATCTTTATTTTTATTAATTTACAGTTTTTATAGTAAAATATTTTTATATCACTCAAGTTATATACATTTTTTACACTTTCCATTACTATCCTTAATATTACAATGTAATGACATACCAACATTCACATTCATTAAACAATTTAATGAGCCTTTATGTACGCATGTTATGCTTCTAAAATTATCTATTGATTTTCCAAAAATAACTTTTATATTTTGAATACCCAACCGAATTTCTACTAAATGGTATTAAATTTGATGTAACTATCATTCATTGAATGGGGAAATATATTTCTATATCCCACACTCCATAAGTTTGGGAGTAAATGTGATTAAGACTAATATTATTATGTATGATATATATTTTACATAAATCCTCGTACATATTATAAATATTAGGGGTGGCCCTAAAAGTTTATTGCAATCTAATTCATTGTGTAATGTTTTTATTACTTTAGATACCATGTATATTTCATATTCAACTAGCTTAATCAGAATATAATATGATTTCATGGAGGATATACTTTTCTAATAGCTACGATGTTTTGTTTCATTTCATTCTACATTAAAATAACTCCTTGATGCTGTCAAATTCTATTATAATTTAATATTTATGGTTATGGTTATTACCCTACAATTTCACCATGTTTTGTATCATGAGTCACATATTTTACATTAATTTTTTGATATTATTCAATTATACACTCATTGGGATTTATATCTCATCCTTTTCTTATATACATCCAATAGTTATCTCATACAAGATATACAATATATTTTAAAGAAATGAAATAGAGTTCTAAATAATATCATTGTATCCCTATTTCAATTTATTAATATATTTATGTAATTAAAAAAATACACTAGGTAATTAAATCTTTTGAGAATGTGTTATTTTAATATTTATGTAATAATTAAAGAAATAATTAGTATAATAGTTATTGGTTGTCACATGTATGCCCATAAGAATTTAGATACATTCTTTATTAATGTATCATAAAGTGTAGTAATTTTAAAAAAATCATAAATAAAATAGTGATGATATCCTTTAAGTCCATGAAAAATATTCACCACAAAGATATTTTTTTGGATATTCCTAAATCTCAGTAAATCCTTTTTAATAGGATCCATAGAAATACTGGATTTATATATGGAAGGACCATGGAATTTTAATTCATGAATCCAATAAGTTCAAAAGGGTAGATTAAAATATTGATATTTCTTTCATCTATCAAAAATTATATGATTATTCCAACAATTTTTATACTTTTAAATTTAATGAAAAAAAATATGAACAAAACAATTAAATAATATGGAGTCTATAAATTGATAAAAATATATATTCAATATTTATAAAAATATAATAAGAGTGTTTTTTAAATCAAAAGTAACGAAAATTTATTCAAAATTATTATACTAATATAAAAAACCATCTTAGGGTTTCCCTAAATACTAACACTATTTCGGTGGTAACTTGAGCAATGTTAAACAATTGATAACTACCTTTACCATTTTAATTTATCAAATATTTTAATAATTATGGGAAAAGAGTAGTGGTTCAATATCATAACAAACATCAATATCAAATAATACTCATATAATTATATAATCCCATTATATTTCATAATAAACTATACTATATAACTGAATGGAAAACTAATCTGTGATATAAATAAATTTTATTTGATATCTAATAATTGAATAATTAATTTAATTAATAAATTTATAAACATATAGTAAGCTATTATAAGTTTTATTTATTTTAGAATCTATTTTTTAAAAAATTAAATATTATTGGTCCAATGGTATTCATGATTTGTCTATATAGAAGACATTATGTGTTGAAGCCACCTTTTTAGGTATGATTTTTCACAATTTTAATCAAATATCCTAATTTGAAAAACCAATCGATATAGTTTTTTATCCAAATTTTCTATAAATATGATGTTATTGATAGTAAATGACTATTCACTCCATAATAAATGTGTATTGAATAAATATAAGATTTTATATTCATATTATTATAAATTTAAATGAGTATAAAAGCTAAATTATGTTCCTAAGTTTATTTCAAAAATAATAATAATAATTCCATATTATGAACTATGAGATCACACATATTTTTGAATTATTAATCTATTAATATATAAGATGTATGTTTCTTGTTTATCTTCTTTAATAATACCTAATCGAGTATTGAGGCTCGTATATAAATATAAATAATCCATTTTAAACTGTGGTAGAGAGGATAATTTTTTAAAAATAAAAAAAAATTAAATCACCAATATCAAATAGAGAATATTGTAAAGTATGAGATACATGGTCTTCAATTGGAACAGTGGAAGGGTCTAACATATCATAAAATATAGTATTCTTTATAGTGTATATTTCAATTCATTTATTATAATAGAATTGAGATATAAATCTCATTGAAAAAAATAAACTCTAATTAAGAGACTCCACATTCCACATTATAATACATGATCCGACCATCAAGATAATGGTAAACTACCACTAGAAGGCAATAAATCTGACTAAGTTTTGTAATTAGGGAACAAATAATAATGTCATCCAACACTTTCTAAGGTACTCTATTAGTAAAACAATAGAATATGAAAATAATTTTCATAATAATCGATCTAATTCAAATTTAATGTTTATTTTAGTATGATATGGCATGAATTTCCATTCGGATGAAGCTACGCAATATTTTATTTGAGGATTAGAGATAACCGTTCACTCATAAAATTTATTCATTTTTGAGTGCCACCCGAGATCAATTATTCTCATGATCACTTCTTACTACTAATTGATATATCATCTGAGGTCTATCTTGGATGTAAACCAGCAATTAATGAACCTCTTTTGGACTTTGTTTCATAAAGATCTACCTTATTTTTAATTGTTTTATAATTTTGGTAGAATTAGCAGTTAAAATGTTATTTAAGAATTATCTCATAAGAGAATTCCATGGATTCCTCATCTACACTTATATATCAAACAATGTGAAGGTGATTTTTAATGTTTTTTCCATGTTCCAAAAAAACACATATCCTTATTGAAATATCATGAATTTATTCAACTTCACCAAATTTGTGCTGTTTGGGTAAATTTTATCATAGATTATATATGTAAATTTATTCTATGTGGGGCCCCAATAATTATTTTCATTGATAATCACATCCCACCTCAAGCGATTTTCCAATTTCAATATAATGGTTTATAGATAAAACTATCTTAGATATGAAGTTCCAATTGATTTTAAGATAATAAATATATTAGTAACTCATTCTTCTATTTTCTTTGATGATACACCACACCCAAAAATATGAGGATAGGGAAGATGGAAGTCTATCAGGGTGTTAATGGTTATGTGATCTCTTTATAGTGTTTTTTGGCCTACATAAAAAATCATTTGAGCTATAAATTACATGAAGTGATTGTATGTAGTGGTCAAACTAATAATGTATAATCATCTACGCATTCCCCCTCAAAATTAGGTGTTAATCAATGTTTCATTATCTATAATGAAATGTTTATAAATATCAACAATATCATTCTTAAAATGGATAACATTAAGGCTTAGCTTCACTATATTGGCGAATTTTAACCTCATCCCACTATTCACCACATTAATTTATGAATAATGTTCTACATTCACATAACATTTATAAATATTTTTATAGAAGATTCATTTATATTAACAATCATTTAAAAATGGGAGAAGGAATTATCTAAAAACAGAATTGAATAATCTAGATTCTGTCAACCTATATAAAGTCTATCTAATAATGGAGTCTATTAAAAACCTTTATTGACATACTCATTAACAAATATATATTGGAAAAATATATATATTTAATATGACTATTTTAATTAATATTTTCTTTCAATAAGTTATTATAGTTTCATAATAAAAAAAGACAAGAGAGAACACAAAAAAAATATCGTAGTTAAGGAAACTTATTAATGCCTATTATGTTAAAAGGTACCTAAGAGATAGGGATTCACTCTTGGTGGAATAAGATAATAGACATCCCCAATAATCTATATTGTTGAAAATAATTACTTTATCTATATATATATATATGAGTAACATCCAATGTTTCAGTGGTCTTATCTCATGGTAACTCTCATATACAATTCCCTAAGGACCATAAATTGGGATTTGTTACAATTTTATAATGTTCATGACCAAGAAAAAACAGGTAATATCCAAAAAAATTTTTTATGATTGAGTCCTACATCGATGAATTGATAAATTTTAGTATTTAGTTAATTAATCAACATTCAATAAAGTGTAGGACGAATGATAATCATGAATCCTTATAAAATTTATTATTCAACACTAAATTTAATGAATTTACCTGACTCAATTTTATGGTAAAATATGGATTGGTATATCCTTAGGATTGAGTGATATTATCAATTAATATATTATAGAGTAGTATATTGTTTGGGTTAGAAAAAATTGGTTAATTGGGATTTTTATAATGAGAACATTCCCAAAAGGACTAGTCTCCTTTATGGATACAAAAATAATATTACAAAAGTATGAAATATGAATTTTTACGATAATAATTATACCAAAAAAAATATCATCAGGTGTTATACTACATAATGTCAAGTCATGAGCGATGAAACCATTATATGAAATCTCGTCAACAAATTAAATTTACTCACGGTATTTATGAGTAACGATACAATTCAATGATGAGATCATATCCATGGATTTTTTCCATATTCATATCAATTTCCAATAAAAATGAATGATACCATCCCTGATAGCTTGAACAATGGTGGTGGAGTCACATTTGAGCAAAAAGTTGGAGTAGCCTCACTGATATAAAAATGTGACCGCATTGATAATAAGAATTATTTTAAAATCAAGTAAGGTAGAAATAATACATGGTCCATTTAGATAATCCATAGTTATATGAAAATGATTTTAAAAAACATCACCATAACCCGATAGAATATGATTTCCTTTTTATGCACCTTATTTTTTGCATTTAATCCATCTTGGGAATGGATAAATCCACATAACATCAAAGGTTTTAGAAGAGGGATATAATTACCAATAATTTAAAAATGTTTAAGTATATAAAAATAATTAATAGAGTTATCAAAAAAACATTTTTGATTGTTGTTTACATATTTCATAGTAGAGAAGATGAGGGATATAGATGGGTGAACTTTTTTGGAAGAACCCATGTGAATAATTTTATTCAGAAAATTCAAAATAGATTTAATAACATCAAAGAAAGTAGGAATAAAAATATTGTGAATTTTCTATAAAAGAAAATGAGAAATGAATCCAAGAAAATGTTCTTTATTTCAAAGAGCATGGGGAACTATTATGTCAAAAAAATTGTAATGAAATCCTTATTACAGAAGTATTTCCACACCCTATGAAAATATAAACAATGTATTCTATATGTTAATTACATATTAAACATCTATAACAAAGATTAATTCCCAAACCCTAAAAAAATCACTAATTGGATGTTTATAATGCATAATTCTCCAGGAAAAAGAAGATATTGAAGGTAGAATGATTTTTTTCTAAAAAGATTTATCCTAGGAGATAACATGTCCATTAATTATTTAATTATAAGATGGTTTAGTAGAAATATTCCCATTTAAGGGGGGCTTCCATATAAAAAAATCACATTTTTCATAAATTAATAGTTTAAAACCAAATTATTGACCTCAAGAAGAAGAATATCTACGGAAATCTCTAACTGGTCATTAATCTAAATATTTGTATCAAGACAAGTATCCTGAGAATTAATATATTACACATTTATTTGATAATAACTGATAAAAAATACACACATTAAAAAAATATGCATGAAAAATCAACCTTAATACATATTAATATATGCTCATAATCATCACTTTCTAAGGATTCGTGATTAAATATTTTTTCTAATAAGAAGAATGATATATAATCTGGTTATTTTCTTGTTATATTATTTTCCTATACAATAATCCTCACATAATTATCTAAAACATTCTACTTAAAATATCCCTATAACCATTGAATTAAATTTTTTTAAAATTTTAAATTAAAAATAAAAACAATAAATATTTTTTTAAATTATATTCATTCCCACATTAATTTTTTCAAATAGAAAAAAAATTATTTTAAGAAAATTTTGATATGAGTAGTATATGTTGATGTTTGACTTGAATCTATTCCACATAATAGTAATAAGCCCCATCATCAATCAAAAAAATATATTAAAATTGGAAATATTCATAAAAATCAGGTTGTGAATGTAATTAGTATGATTTATTTTATGTTCTCACCAAAAAATTTAAATTTAACTACCATTTAAATAAATTCCCTTTGAATGATATTATATCATCACCAATATTATTCTAATTTAATTTATTTTCTCCCATTATTGTTAATTAACAATAATTATGTTGTATTATCCCTTACATAACTATTCATACGCAAATTTCAGTATTTACTTTTGTTTTATAATAATAAATTTTCATAATTACCATTGCTAAATTTAGGTATCCATTCATGACCTAATATTTTATTTTAAATAACCAGTACAAACATTTTAAATCATGGAATATAAGATAATTTCTTAATGAATATGTTATGATGAATATATAAACCTTTTAATTAGAAACCAACGTCACATGGAAAAATAATATACCTATATGTGAAACACATTACATTGTGGAATTATTTTTTACACAAAAAAAAACATCACCAATCACTTCTCCATAACATCCAATCAATTAAAAATTTACTAAGGACCTTCTATCTATTTAAATTCTCTAAATCATTTTATATTACATTATATTAAATGGGATTTTTTTTAAATAGAAAAAGTAATAAAAAAATTAGTGAATTCAATTTTACCTCCTTGAAACAATAATCATAAAAATATATCCACATATATTATTGTTCAAAAAATACATATAATCATTTAAAAATATATAACAAAAAATTATGAATAAATATAATATTTTTTTAATTTATTGAAATTTATTCAGAAATATTTTTGTACTAGAATTATTCTTATTCATAAAAAAAATTTACCTATATATTTAATACAATACCACTTTATGTTAATCTTATTATCATATTTTGTTCTCCCCTAGAATCATATATTTTTTTGTTTACTATGAATTTATTTTTTCATTCTTCATCTAAACCAATTTATATTGGGATATATATGTTTAATGTTTCCAATATTATTAGAATAAAAAACTATTATTAGGATATTTTTTATTTATCGTTACATTCATTTATAATATATTTAATTAATCCTAGTAGACTAATTAAAATGTATGAGGGATATTTAGAGTTTAGGCACTTCACAAATTTTTATATTGTATTTAACCATCTCTTAATGGATTTGAAGATATTAATTTTCTTGTCTTATCCTTGTTCACCAAGAATATATAGTATGGTTTCTCCTACATACTCTATAATTTTTGGGATATTTTCAATTAAAATTGATACTAACTACTATTGAATTTATATATTTAATCATCAAGGTAACATCTCCCATTTTTTCTAGAAAATTACATAAATATGTTATATTAAGAAAACATTGTTCATTAAAAAGTTATTTATATGTTATACTCTAGTGAAATTTATAAATTAATTTTAACTATACACTAAAAATAAAATCCTTTAATTATTATTCATATTTTATTTAGTTTTTATAGATAATTTCAATGGGATGTTATTACACAAGAAGTATAGTTTCATCACCAAATCCATAATCGATCCTTATAGATAAATCTCATTAAAATGTACTCTTCTCTACTAATTTTTTATTTTCTCATAATAAGATTCATTTATATTAATTTATGATTTATTTGAAACCCATAAATGAATCACATTTAATGTGATTAAAAATTATTAATTCTATATGGTTTTCATATAATAATCATTAATTCATTAGTTCATTATGATTATGTATGAGCCATAAATTTATATGTTATTAATAATATAATGAATATGAAAATTTTGAACCTCCCCATCTGCACCTAATGTATTTTTAGTCACCATAAAATTTATATTTATGATATTTTTATTCTAAAAGGAAAATTTTTCTATTAAATATTATATTCTTATTTATCATTTTTAAATATCAAATGTCTAAAATTGTAAATAAATTTGTATTTAATTAATTATTTTTAAATCTAGATTATATATTGTGTTTATTAAAATTAATTTTATAAATTCTCAATTTCAATTGAATTTTGATCAGAAATGAAATTTTTTTAATAAAAATTGATTAACCTAAAAATTAAATTAACATATTGGGAGAGGGGTGAATGAGACATTTTTAACCCACTTAATGAGTTTATAAACGTTATTCTGTTCAACATATTATATATGTGATCATTATTTTTCCTCCCCTATTTTCATTTTATCTTTCTCACTCACTCATATACATGAATGTAAGATTAATAATAAAATTATTGGGTATTAAAATGGTTCATTCTTGAATTCATAACTAGTCCTCATTGTGAATATTTTTTATATCTCATGTCAAAAATAACTTACCCTTTTAACCAAGTAAAAAAGAAAAAGGAAATGTATGTCCTTGAAAATATGTTAGTGTAGGCACCTAATTATCTTAAAATAATCATACTAATTACATTGTTTGGTCGATGTTATTTCTTAACCCTATATATACCCCACCATTATGGTCTTGGTTATTTCAAAGACCTAACTCATTCTTTTCAAGTGCTATGATGTATCTGGTATGGGATGGGTAACTAGAAGATTATTTGCGAATGGAATTTCAATTGGAGGAGGATAGTTTATTATTATTTGATTATTTTTCTGTTTAGTATAGTATCATGTAATGAATTAAATTCTTTATGTTCACCCTTTGTGGTTTGTCCATGGTTACTTTGGCACGGAGCCCTCTGTGTCTGGTTAGGTGGCTATGCTATTATGGATATACCTCTTCCATGAATCTCAGTATGAAATCTAGATATTGGGGTTCGTGTTCCTTTTATATTCCTCCTTAAGGTTCCATATGGGATATAACATTTGTCTACACCTTGGATCTCATATGGTCATGTTTCTTTTCATTTCCATTTTTTGACCATTTTTTCATGGTGTCCTAGTTAATATTGATCGATGCCCCACGTCTTCTGGATCTGGGTTTTATAATATAATTTAAAAGGGGATATATAGGTGGATTTTCACCTCAATTTTATAGAGGGAGTTTGAATTTAACCCCATTATAGTATGAATACAATTTTTACACTGTTCTTTTGGGGGATGACCATTCCAATGATGTGGGAATCGAGTTGTGGCCTTATAGGCATAATAAAAAAACTAACCATTATAAATTCAAAAGACGTTATGAATTATTATAATTATTTTACTCATATTTTATCAAACACTGGACCTAAATAGTTGGTTTTTTAGAGACTCTTAAACATGTTTTCATTATTTAACCAGAAAGTTCTATATATTTTATCATGGGTTATTGGTTGTGAGTTTACATATTTCCCTTAGTTCATATTCTCTCTTGATATTTCATGACATGTAATTGAATCCTAATTTTCATTAGTTCTTGTGGAATTATAATGATTATTAATGGTGGTTTATTTAATATAATAATTAGTATTCATAAGTTTTCATGGAATAAGTGATTTTGGATCATCATATATCATTCCATTATTATTTGGAGATTATTGGAATCTTCTTACCAGGGTAAAGGACTTATAAACATGTCCTTATTTATTTAATGATGTGTAATTGGAATTTCTTATATCTAATTAGTAGATAGTTTAGATTTACCGAAGTGAATATAATAATACAAAAATTACCAAAGAATTAAATATTAATGGGCTGTAGGGATCCAATGATATTTATATTATGTTTAGTGGATGTATCTTGATATTTAATAGGTAATGTGAAATTGTATATATAAGAATATTGGCACTTTTTAGAAAGATAAATATTCCTGATTTGTTTATACAATGGAATGATGGAATTTAGAAGTGAATAATATATAAGGAATGTGAATTTAATATCTTCTATGAAAACTACCAAATAAAAATGTAAGTCTTTAAGAATGTATATTGTTGATTATTTAGAAACCATTATCAAATTAATATTTGGATTCTTTTTTTTAAACCATATTATACTAAAATTAGTTATTTAAATTTGATATATGGAATAATTATTGTTTTAATAAATTTTTTGGCGTTATTATGTGAACAAATTATTTTTTCAAAGATTTTTAAACCATGGTGTGATGGAAATACTTTCTTCTTGAATTCTATGTGATAAAAATATGAATCATTTTCATATTTATTTCATAAAATTATTAATCCATTACAATTAAATGTGGTGACACCAGGAATGATCAGATATTGGATAATAGATAGGTTGGATTCCATGGTTAAAACGGTGCATGAATCTAAATGGTGCTCAAATCGATGGCACATGATGTTATTTGGGATTTCCTATTATAAGATTACAGTGTTAGTAATTTTTATGGTTTTTTTATATGTTTTTATTTGTGGGATTACTCATTTTTATTTTTTTTGGTGTATAGTTTTTTAATGAATTATTGTTATGATTTCCAACTACGAAAGGAAGGTATCTTATGAAATATGAGTGCATCATTCATTCAGTTTTTCATATTGAGTCTTCTGTTCAATGAAATGTTTTATAACACAAAATTCATTTTTTTTGAAAATAATATACCTATTAATAAATTTTTTACATAAATAACATATATATATATATATGCTAATATCAAAAACAAATTGTAGGAAATTGTATACCAGATGTAGAAAACCATTAACATCAGATGATGTTTATCATTAGTGAAAAAATCACCTATTTAAAAGGTAGTATGAATAATTATAATCATTATATGATTTATATTTATAAAACTATTATAGTTAATGTTCAGGGAACTCCATCATATATAGTTCCACTATGCCTATGAGAAAAAATGATCATATAGGGAAGGCATTATTTTTAGATAAACAATTATAAATTCAATGGTAAGAAGAAAAAATATTCCTCTTAATGAAAATTTTGTTTTATACTAAAAAAATCCTTGAACACATTATCAGTATAGTATGATATTCACATTAGGTGAACAAATTGTATTGATGTTTCAAAGATAATATAGATTTTATCAAATGTCAATACAATTAACTATGAAAAGTTATAAAATAATAATTACTAAAATTAATATAAATAATAATTCAATTTGAGTAGGTGGACTATTTTACATTATCAAATATATATACTATCAATGAATATTTTGTAACACGATTTTATTTTTAATGCCATAATTTAATTTCCTCAGTGATATTTTTTATGGAATCCATTTATGAGTATATCTATAAATTGTTTAAGTACAATTTTTTTACCTTATTTTTGTGAGATATGTTATAATCAAAGGATTTTTTAGTATAGGAGGATAGATACTTATGATCATTATGATCAGGGGTTCCCAGAGTTACCAAAATAGAATATTTTCCTACCCAATAATTGAGGACATCTAGAACTAGGAAGGAATACCAATACATTGGTTAAAATCATGGATATCATAATATTAATTAAATATACATTTAAAATAACGGTTAACATGTGGCTTCATTAATAGGAACATTTTTCTATATTTTTTTCATCCATTAAAGAACATTTGTTACGTATCTATTCTTATGAACTACATTTTATATATATTTTCTACATTGAATGTATTATGGAATGTTTCATATGATTTTTTATAATTGTTTCTCATATTTGATTTTATAAGGTATAAAAGAATTTATCCATACAATTACGTTACTATAATAGTTTACTGACCATTATATATTTTATTTTATAAACTATAATTCACTCTCTACCCTCTGATAGTAAACAATGTACACCAATAATCATACGCTTTTGTATAAAAATAGGATTTAGTTTTTATTAACCGTTAGACTAACCTGAATTTGTATACCATTTTATATATTTTTTCTAGTCAGAGGGTTGTATTTTGGGAAATTATAAAATATCAATCCAAGTAGACCACTAAGTTTTTAGTGTGTTTCTTATAATTACATAAGAGATTAGAAGATGAACATTCTTATCAATAATGGAGTTTCTAATGTTCTTACATTAACATAAAACAATTATATTCACGAAAAAGTGATTAATACTTTAAAAGAATTATAATATGAATTATAAATATAATTACCAGGTTAGGAATACATTTCTTGATAAATGATAAGGTAAAACTATAATTAGATATAAATCTGAGAACATGAAAATAACAAATATCAGAATTTATATGTTACACTCCATAGGAATACCAATGTTTTTGAAACTAGAAGAACTATGATGAGACAAGATTATAGATATATTGATTTTCTATAGACATAATTAGTAGGAAATGTGCATCAATGATACATGATGATTTTTAATATTCATTAATATCATGGATATCTATACTTTAATATTAGTAATGTGGTTTGATAGATTATTTATATAGTTCCCAAAGAGTGGGAATCAATGGGAACAACACTATATAATAATAAAAATACCAAAAAGATGTTCTTAGATTCCCTTATTAGTTATATCATGAAATATTAGTGTATATTATGATTATATCGAGAGAAATATATGACTTTTTTGGTGTGTATTTCATTTCTACTTCTACAAAATTAATTATGTTCATATCAACTGATAATGTTACTGAATATTTGAAAAGATGAAAGTAATGATTGGGAAAGAATCTTGTTCATAAAAAATGTGAGAATGATCATATGATTTTTTTAAAAAGAATAATAATATAGTTAATGAAAATTATTTCCATTTCATGTACAATAAAAATCATAATGAGAGAAGTAATAAGAAATATACATCATAGACAATTTTCATTTTATATAAAAAACTTGGAAACAAAATACCATGTTGTCCAAGAATGAAGAAAAATGATAAAGGAGATAAATTTTTTTGAATTTTTTAAATAAAAAATGTAATAATGTGTTTTAATGTTTCTAAAATGTAGAGGGGGAATGTGGATGTTATAGTTCTTATATAAATTCATATGAAAAAAATAGTGAAGATAAAAAATATTGGTTGTTTATTCAAATTCTAAATATGAATAATTAATTCATGGATAAGGTAAATAATAAATCATTATCTTATTTAAAATTTATTTTAAATTATCTGGATTAAAATTATTAATATTATATCCATCTAAAAAAGAAATAAATTTTAAATCCTCGGATAATGAAACCAGATATAGCATCGAAAAATATTTTTGATATTTTCCTTCTTTTGATGAAAATTATAATGTATTTAAAAAATATGAAAATTATAAGGAAAAAAATCAAAGTATAATTCAAGAAGTTGAAACCAATACCATGATATTTTAAATACTATATAATAATTAAAAATAAAATATAGATATATTTAAATTAATGAAAAGAATGACTTAGTTGTAAAACTAAATTACAATGTAGTTTTTCTAAATAATTTACTATCATATTTTACATTTGGTAAAGAAATTTTTTATAAAATTTCTAGACTACATAAAATTATTATAAATAATATTAGATTTATTTTTAAAATATTAAAAACTCCTTTTCAACGTAATGATTTTTTCCTTAAAATTGTATCTTATTAAAAAACCATTGTTGTGGAAAATAAAAGAATAAGTATTCCTTTCAAAACAATGATCAATATTTATTTTTAATAGATTATTTTTCTATGGAATTGGTAAATTTAAAAATGTTTTGATATGGTGAGATGGTCCAATCAGGATTGGGAAGATTATTCTTTTTTATGTAATTAAGGGGGTTCCTTATTTGGATGATCAATGTGGGCGATTGAAAATGGGGTTATGTGTCAATTAAATTGACCTATATTGGGTACGATGTCCATGGATGGTCACCAATGGGTCTATTCCAGGATCCAAAACCACCTATTGACCATGATATCCATGATTTATGGACCTGACATCCAAAGTAACGTGCTTATTGGAGGAAAATTTTTCCAAAAACACATAAGGACTTGATTGGTCATGAGGATGGAAGATTGTTCTCATCACGCCCATCATGGGGGAATTATTTCCATCTTTGAGAATCTATTATATTTTTATGTAATGTTCATATGTTCGTGAATCCTTTGTTTTATCCTGATGTGTGTGTTGACTGATTACCCATGGGTTGCAATAATAATTATGTATATGCATGGATTAAGAATTACTAAGACAAGTCATGTTAAATCTCTATGATGAGGCACTCTATAGATTATCTCCATCCCGGGGATATATAAGTTACATTGATATTGGGATCTAACCCATGTGATGGGTTTCCAAGGTATCCTCTTGAGATGAATCTAAACCCACAATGTTCATTGTCTCTTAACTGGACACATCAACTTTTTAGGATATGTGACAAGGTCACATTTGAGTTGATTAAAATCATGTGGCAAGGATGTCTAGCTGAAAGGTGCCTAGTCAAGATCCAATGTAGGGTTTAGGCATTAGCAGCTTGGGTTTCCTAATAATGATATGGTGTCCTTGATGAATATGAAACTACATAGAATATGGCCCATAGATTTTTTGGGGGCTTTAGGTATCATATTTGGAGCATTAGGATGATTCTTACGTATTAAAGTTGACTAACAATAAAATCACTCATTATTTGGTTCAAGTTGTGATTTGATAGGGGCTTAAACATGAGAGATTCCAATTTTATTGGGACAGGATCTCTCATTTAATGGTTGAGATGATAAGGATCTTGGTCTTAGACAAAGGCTTCCCACAAATCCTTGTTATGGTGGGAATCAGTGTTCTAGTAGATTATTATGGGTTGGGCCAATGCCATATTATCTCAGTCCTCTATAACCATGTGAGCCATGCATGGTGTGTGAGTGAAGAGGATATGAATGATTCAATAATGGAACACTTTATCTTTTCAGTTGGTGGAAATGTAGGGGTTCACAATAGAAGATGTTGGGGTGACGGTGGATGAGGTTGAGGAGTAATGAACCCTATAATCTTAAATGAGTGTGAAATTCCTTAGCTTCATCCTAAATGTCTAGGGGATTAATCCCAAAGGGATTCCTATTTAATGGGTTTTAGAAAGCAGTAGGAATGTTTCATCTCATCAAAAGTAAAAGAATGTGTTATTACTTTGACTTATCATTGTACCTCAGCAAATGAAAAATAAATTGATCGCCCTTCATCCCTGGAATTTTGAATGTCATCTTAGTATCCCAAGGTTGGTCTCTGGGTTACCAAGGGAAGGTATTCTTAAGAACATTCCTAGATCCCATACCAATTCTGGTATTAATTTCATTACTCCTATTACCATGGATATTTACTCTTAAAAGGGTGTTATGTTGCGCCGGATGGTTTGTTCATATATGTCTTGTGGTTTTAGAAGAAGCATTGGTCTGATGTCATTGGACTGATTTGGGGAGGGGATTTAAGGGATGATATGGATAAGGAAGGCCAAGATTGGTACTAGAGGATTGAAATCTTGAAACTACACTACTCCACATTCCATTTTTAAATGTGGTGTCGGTTACCTTCGACGTAGTGTTTTTTATGTGGGTGTAAGGGTTATTCACTTATCGGAGTGGTACGTGGATCTGTATGTGGTCTGCATACTAGATTGCTATGTAGATCAGAAAATGATCTGTGTACCGAGGTGGTACGCAGCATCAAGATCCATTCACACACTATGGTGTTATATGGAATTAGAGTCCCTCCATATAGTAGATTGCTATGATAGGTAGGGTTTTGTCTGCATAGGGTTACTATATGCGGTACACTAGATTGAAGAAGGGGATTTGTCTCAAAGTTCATGGGGATTAATCCGTGAAGGGAGTATGGTTCATGGGGTTCTTTTTAGGTTCTTATTTTTACCCTATTTTTATTTATGTATTTATTTATAGTTCAGGGTGTGTCTATAACTGCTAGAAATAGTTCACGGGTCATTTTATACCTTTCCCTATCTGAGAGAATCTCAATCCATGGGTATGGTATGTGGGTGTGTACCTCTCTATCATTTTTACACCAATGTCATAGGTCATAGTTGACCGACAACTTTTCTCATTCATTTAGAAAACAGAATTGTTCGTAGGCCAATTCATCATGAGCCTGTGTTTCCGAGACCTCCTATGCACTACTTAGTTCACAGTCTATGACTTCTGTAGACCCTTCCCAAATATATGTTCAAATACATGTTTTGGACCTTTTTCAAACTGAATATCTTCATTATTTTCCACCAATTTTCATCTCCACATTCATCCCATTATTTATCAAATTTTCAAGAGTATTTAAAGTCCATGTTCTGTTTTTTAGGACCCAACAAATGGAACCCATCAGAATAAGGTTCAGTCGGAACAAAGAGGAGGCTATTCCATTGTAGAAAAGGGTCCCAAAATGAACTGGTTTGTGGTGAATGGTGGATCCTTTGGGTAATATTCAAGTATGTTAGGGGCCTATGTCATTTGACTTTTATCTGGTTTCTTGAATAAAAGTACTATGCAAATCACTCACAGCTTTCCTTGCTTCTACGTATGAGCTTCTTCAAGAAATTCATTTTTTGAAAACTAGCCTTTTTTTGTAAACCACTTACTCATCACAATTATATATTCTAAAATTCATCAATTGGATCCATGAACCTAAATATGGAATATTACAACATATACATGAAATTCCTCATAGTAAGACGTTATGCAGCTTCCCTGTCTTGCGGGGATAACTTTAAAGCCAGAATTCTAAACATTAAATATAAAAATTTGAATTTAAATTTTAGAGTTTTTTACATCTGCATAGCGGGGCATGGTAGGCGTCTTTCCCATTTTACAAACGAATCAAACAGTTGGCTAATACTTTACGGGACAACTTATTATAGGGTATTCCACATACTTCTAGTTTGTGGGGAATTCACTCTGTGTAGTATTAGATTGCAAGGAATACATTCAATGTACATTTCTAAGGTTTTAGTATGTGAATACTTAAACTGGGTAGAATTATATGTTCCTATTGAATTTTTTGGCCTTTTTTCCCTAATTATTTAAATTTTATGGACCCTTTTGAACAGGCTTTTTGTTTTTTAATGAATGAGTTGGATCTTCCTCAAGATACCATTATAGATGTAGTTTTTGATAATTTTTATACCACTCCACATTCATCTAATGATGAAAAGAAGAATTCTATGTAAAATTCTATAAGAAACCAAATCCTTGTTTTCCCACAACACAAGTCTTCAGTGGAATTACATGTTATGGGTAAAAATGAGAATCTGATATCAGACAAGATTCCCTTTTAAGTATTTGGCATGGTGACTGATACACAAATCCCAGATCCACATGTGGCTAACCAAAACACCTCATGGATATTTAGTGTCACTATCCATAAGGCTATCATCTCATCGACAGGGTGATTTGTATCGAAGAATTCCCATATTAGGTCATTGTTTAATTATGCCCCTCAAACATTGGAAGCGGTGTGAAGAATGATAGATGAGATGACCCATTATTATTATACAATTTATAATATATCTATATAAAATGAACAACATGTCTGGTCGTCTAGATGATACCTTCACATAGGGGTTCATTTGGACTAGATTAGTGGTGGCCCTTCTGGGTTCATCAATGTTGTGAGGAATTCCGGTTTAAATTTAAAACTTTGGGGATATATGAAGCAGTTCAGGTATCCTGGACTTATACTCATCAAAACAACAACATCATTTCAAATATTTTGAGTAGGTGGAGTCTAGAAACCAAAATAATTTATTTGAAACATGGGGAGGATGAAATTTTTATCTTGGAAATTATTATAATTTTAGGGGTCCCTATCATCAAGGATATGTATGACAAGTTTCTACCCCTTGCTTCCACCTAGGAAGATGGGGAGATGACTCATCCATTTTCTAAATTTCTCATTGATCATGGTGAAAAATTTCTGAGGCTGATGAACTCTTCCAAAAATAGTTCATTTCCTTCTTAATGTGGATTGGTGTCTTTTCTAAGAAGAGTGGCCTAGAACCTGACAAGTACTGACCCAGGTCCAATCCATCCAAGGAAACTGTACTGAAAGATGGAACATACTAACCTGTCTTGGAGGAGGATCAGTTCCATTAATGGGGATGGGAACTCATCCATAATGTAGATTGTTTGTTTTAGTTAATGGCCTTCTTGGCCATGTTTTGGAGTGGCTGAAACGTACTGGGACAAGATTCTGTCGGTGTAAGATTCGTGAACATTTTTATGTTGTCTCATCTGGCCACCAACAAATGAATCCATGTTGATATTCTTATATTTGGATAAATTTAACACCTACTAGGTCAGATTAGTATAGGAAATTCACCTTAGTGGGAGATTGGGCCCTTACAAATTCTATAGGGTTGGATAGGATCCAATATGAGAGGATACACATTTATCAATTCCTTGTTGATTCCTTACTCTTTTCTCCAACCGTATCTTCAGAGCACAAGTGGGATTGTGCATTTAGGCTGGGAAACAAAAGTTAAATAGGAAGAAATAATTTAAAATAATGATCAATAAATGATGTCTTGAATCAACTTCCATGACCGATTCACTTATCATCCTTATGATTCCAATATTAGAACCATTTTGAATGTAAAATATGAGATCTTGGATAACTGAGGGTAACACTATTCTTTGAGGGATGGTATATTGATCACCTGCATTGACAGTGAGCATATTTTGAGTGATACACAACTTGTTGATTCATCCGTCAATTTAATTGTGTTCAAATGTTGTGTCCCCCGACCCTTAATAGGACCCAATAAGAGAAACATCATATGATAGGCCATGAATTATGAATAATATTTACCCATGAGGACACCAGATTCTAGGTTATTCTCCCTTCTTCTGAGTGTATTGTGCCATTCCTTTCGAAAGGATACACTAAATCCTGGATTCAATAGTATCCAACTAGTCATTTGTCGAATTTTGTTCCCATTTTCATAGCCCCCATGGAGACTAAGGCTAAGGGGAAGGATAAGAATAAGTAAGATGATGGGAATTCCTGACTAGGGAATGTTTTTTGAAAGCCTCTTGGTCCCCTCTTAAGGAAGGTCTTGAGACCTTGGGGTGTGACCACATCATCCATTGAGGCTACCCCGAGAGACCAACCACCCATCCCACATGATGCTAATTTTCTAGTTTCCTAGAAGCAATGTGATATCTTGAAGTGTCTCAAGTATTTTCTTGATCAATCCCATCATGCCTTATGGTAGTTCATCCACGAGGGGGATGATTCCCTTATTGATCTAAGCCATGTGTCAGAATATGCTGAAATTTCATATGATGAAGAACCAAATATGGTGGAGAGTTACCTTACGGAGCATGAAACCATGATCTATTCCTTGAATGGCCATCATTAATTCCATCATTGGGTAATTTCTATGATGTGGCCAGAGTCCAACCGAGAGGGTGATGGCACTATTGGCATGAATAATGTGTATGAGTCACGAGATGCTCATTGCTCGTTCCAGGAGTCATGTATTCGTCCAACTCCTGATGGTATAAGGACTACAGAGACACTTAATAAGAATTTAATACTAATGAATCCTACTCTATTTCCCCAGGACAATATTCCTACACTGGATATTCATATTATAGTCACTTTTGTGGATTCTTGGAGGGTCTATGATGAATTGAGCATAAACGCCTTCAATGAAGACATTTGGAAGCTTCTTCAAGGAAGGCAGAGTGAACATCTAGGTTTTGGTAGATCTATGACCCCTTATATTTTTCTGTTGAAGGATAACTAGATGAGGTTGACATTTACCTGAGTGAAATGGAGAAATGTCTCACGGTTGCCAAGAACAAACGATACTAGTCTAATAAGGTGAAATGGATGGTTGTACTCTTGAAACCAAAGAATATCGAGGGAGAGGTCATTTCCTTCACAAGCACTGCCTATAATTCCTCTTCTTGGTAAGATTGTATATTATCCCCTCATTCCTTCCATAGAAGCCTGAGACGTATCTAGAAATGGATCCTTCCCCAGTATAAACCACTACAGGCAATATAGATGGGAAGCATGTACCTTTAGATGTGGGGTTTTCTAGGGAAGGTTCTCCTGGTGCTTCTGAACATATGTAGGTAGCCATTTCAAACCATTTAGTGGAATTTCTTCCATTGGTATTCCTTTAAATCCCTCATAGAGATCCATCCCCATGGAATACAAAGAAACATCAATAGAAAACTCAATTTTCAAACCGTATGAAGAAGGGGATTACAAGTAACCGCAACTCCTATTTATCTAGTCATCATACAATGTAATTTACCATTCTAACCCATTTTTTGTGCCTATTTTTATGTAAGAAGAATAATTAACCAAGTAGAAGTTTCATAGGAATCTATGATTCTTATCCCTTCTGTAAAAAATGAAATGCTACTAGCAACCATGTTTTCCCCGAATCAGATGATTTATATTACAATGGTGGAGGAGCATTCAGATGTTGAATTTCGGACTGAAATTGTGGATCTCCCTAACATTGAAGAAGATAGGACAACTATGAAATAAAAACCAAGCAGGGTGAGGAATTGTGACCACCCTGGGATTTTAATGGGATTATCAATTCTTGGGAGCCATTTTCTTCATACTATCTCGACACTGGCCATGCAAATAAAACACCTTTGGAGGCAGATAATTCAACAGAAAAAGATGATATTACTCTCACTTAATTTGTAAACATCGGTAAAAAAACTATTCTGGATCCTAAGAACGCCAAACTGGTTATTATTCTACTTCATTCTATCACAAGACATAGAGTGATCTTGCCCAGTAGAGTTTTTTGGCCAGCCATCAGACCTTCTTCTAGGATGATTATCCCTGAAATCTAGATCTCAGTATGTGATCTTCTGGAGGATTCCTTAGAGGTTGTTGGCCTGGATAGGAATTTACCTAATCCAAAAACGTTTCTAACTGACTCTGGGTCTCAATTTCTTATTAAGGATATAATACCACAATTACCTGGTGATAATATCACCATGGAGGCTGAAGGAATAAGCACATCAGTTGGTGGAGGTTAGATTTACAGTCCCCTTGCCTCTATCTCTTCTCCGACACCTTTTCATTCATGTTTCAGGGATGTTTAATGGTTTTATCGTGATTTTAGGATTACAAAATCAAGTACAAGATATTGTGGTGGGTGCTTCAATCCTACATGTTTTCTCAAATGATTATGAGGATGGTACTAAGTGATCTTGTTGCACTGTATTCATTAAATCAGATACCAATAGGGATGATCATTCTCGAATATATTTTTTCATCAAGGAGGGATTTTGAGTATGATCTAGAGAGCATTGTCAGCCATCAACGTAGTCACTAGAGGGCTTATAAAAACATCTTCAGGTCAATTTTTCAAACACCACTTTATGGCAGGATGATGGTGCTTTAAATGTTACGCTATTAGTTTGTTGTTCTAGGGTATGAAGGATTATATTATAACAACATCTATGATATAGTGAATCAGGTGGCTGCTTCCAGGGAGGAAATGGTCATGCTCGAGTCCCATCAAGCTTTTGTAGATTTTACACCTCATCTATCCACTACATGGAAAATCCTTATGAAGGAAGCTTTTGATCAAGTTGTGGAAGTCATGACGATATAGAGAGAGCTCACAAAGTAGAGTTACATAGTGGAACATCTTGACCATGAAATTGAGCAGCTTATATATTTATCTAGAGCACCTTAAATGGGAATAGGGCCATGTTGCGTCCACAATTGACAAGGGGAAGTAGTGAGTGGATGAAAGAGAAAGCACTGTCTTGGAGGCCACACATGAGGATGAGGCATTGTGGGTGGGTGCAGAGGCCGAGACCGTGAATTTTATAAGTCTACGTCAGACCATTGAGGAGTAAAATTTGATACTAATACAACTTTTTGATTCTAAAGAACATCTTTTGTAATAGTCATGTCCTTCACATATGGGGAGGAACGGAGTTTTGGGTTCCCTTTATTTATTTATTCAATGAGATGAAACTTTTTCCCACCAATACACCTCCATTTATACATATCTTGAAATATTATTCATTTATAATAAAATTAATTTTAAACAATAACATCAACTAGATATCAATTTGAATTATTGACATGGATTAGAAAATATTATGGTTGTGCTCTACTTGTTTTGCTTAAACTGAGGGCCTTGGCAAGCATAGTTTTACATTTTATTTCCTCACATAGTGAATTATACAAAAATTATGCTTTCTTCATTATCAACCTAATTTTTTTTGTATTCTTATGGTGTAGACATAACTGTTAAAAAATTATTTTTTCTGTGCTAGATATTTTCAATTTTCCAACCTAACAAGCTTTGAATATCTTATTGATTTTTGATTAAATGATGTTTTTTTCCAAACCGTATAAAGTAGTGATTTACTGAGATGGTACTCTACCTTTTTCTGGGGATGCCTTTTCAGGTTTTTATCTTGGAGAGTGTTCCATCTTTTTTGTTTTTATTTTAGATTCCTTCCATCTAGACTATCATTACCATCATTTTAGGTCGAATATCTTTAACCGTGACTTGTGGGTGAGGGACCCATTTCATGATTCACTAAACAAGGATTCCCTATAATCATTATACACAGATGAGGTATTTTTTATTCACCCGGACTTGTGATTTCAGGATATGGGACGTGATATGTGGAATAGAAGCCATGGGGCATAATGATATATAAAAATATGCTCCTAGTGATGAGTTTTCCTTTTATTTACATTCCGTTTTTGTGGGAAACATATTTAAAGCTTCCAGGGAATGATGTGAATAGTCAAATCATGATTTTCATAGGACACATGTCATTAATTTCTGATGAACTAGAAATTTTTATGAAACATTGGATTTATTTTTCTAATAAAGACCATAGTGGGTGACCTTTTTAAGGAATGTATTAGGAAAGTAATAAAGTCATCTTTCTTGACATTGTATAGAGAACTGGTCCAACATTATTTTGTTTTGTTAAAAAGAAGGGTTGAATCATGGAGTAATTTAATATCATACAACTAGGAAATCTAGGGAAGATTTTTTGAAATCATCCTACTCTGTCTTGAGGTTGTTAGCTAATTCATTTCATCAATAATAGTTTTTAATGAGTGTCCTTAACCTTTAGGAATTGAAAAGGGGAAATATGAAAATAGTAATCAAAGAGATTTTTGAATTCAGGGGTTGAGGTGGGATGTAAATGTCGAAAGGGTGTACATAAGTAAAAAGATTCTCTCATAATGAATGATTTCCATTTGGGTTGATAGTCCATTTTTGAGGGAGATATATGCAGAGTCATCGGGGTATGATTTTCATAGTCAAATAAAGGTGTTAGCTGGACACTGAACTTCCATTACATATGGCCATTAAGGATTATGGAGATTCAGACCTTTTTTAAAATACAGTATGTATCATGATAAGGGGTATGCATAAACATGAAAAAGGGGTATTTTTGAATGAAAATTACTAGTAATTCCAGGAATTGGTATGGGGATTTATGTCCCACTCAAGTGAGTAGTTTCCTTATGTAGTTCTCACAGTTGATCGTGAAGGGATGATATATTTTTTCTTCACACCATGATCAAATTATTAAATTTAGATATCACTACATATCTTATGTTGACTATAATAAATATATACATAGTTATTTTATGTTTTTCCCATATGCAGATCTAATTCGTGCATATAGATGATCACGTCTATTTTGGACATGGATTCACTAATGAGGTGGGACGGTATGTCAAACATCATCGTGTTAATTGATTTCTTGCGTAGATTCCTATGCATAAATATTTATGGAAATGAACTAGCATAAAAGTGAATAACAGATATTATTATGAAAATATTTAAATTTCATTCAATAAAGACATATATGTAGAAACCATAGGTAACCAGAGGGTAAAAATTCTGAGGTGATCAGACATACATATGACATGGTAAGGAAAGACAGTGCTAAAAATGGTTTCGAGGGTTTTTGAATTAGGAGGAAGGAAATTGGTCATAAAAGCAATTAAGCATATGAAAATAGGAAAATCCACTCATAGGGGAGAATTTTCCTTTGGTTGATAGTCCTTTTTGTGGGAAACATGTGTTACACCTCCGAGGGATAATGTGAATATCCAAACAATGGTGTCTTCTCGACACTGACATTCTATTCCTGATATCTGAGAAGGGTTATAATGACCCAATGTTACTCAAAGAATGGATTCTAACAAATGGGGTCGGTTTGTTTGGACATGTCATAAACACTCTGGCTGGGATTATTCATAGAATTGGGAGTCTCTCTATATTGATTTAACTTTTATGTGTGGATGGATTTTTGGACTCCCTTGTCAGATAGGGTCTTAGTTTTAAAGTTATTGAAATCTCGAGACTAGATTCCATGAACATATTTTGGTCAGTTCATAAGGAGTGGGTAATTTTAGATATATTTGTGGTACCTTTCCATTTTTTTCATGTGGTAAGGACATTGGTCGTGGTAGTTTAATGTCATGTCATGCAGAAATCACTTATATACATTAATATCATGTGGAAAGGTTGCTATCAATCGAGTTTAATCATCTTGTTTTAGGGAATAAAATTTGAAGGAGTCATTTGTAATTATGAGATAATCATCCCAGGATATTCCTGGTATTCCCAAGACATGAGTAAGAGAAGAAGATGTATGCCATAATTGCAAGGGTCCTTGAGTCAGGAAGAATGACAAGTGGATTATAATTTTCTATGCATATGAAAATAAAAAAATCCTCTCTGAGTGATGAATTTTCTATTTATTGAAAGGTTGTTTCCATGGAAAATATATGTTGAGCCTCTAGGGAATAGTGTTCATAGTCAAACAAAGGTTTTTGTAAGACACTGACCTTCTATTCTTGGAAGATGAGTATGATTATGTAAACAAATGATTTTCCAGGGCATGTGTTTTGATATAAAAAAATTGGATGTATGGGTTCTTAAGGAATTCCCAGGCCATTAATAGTTTTACTGTAAGAGATTCATTTCATAGATCTGATTCAAATATAAGGTGATGCATGTCCTTTCAAATTCTTCGGGATGTAAGAGCCTTTATTTGAAATCCTCTAAATCTATTACGATTTCACATGGAGGGAATAAAGATCTCTTTTCCCTTTTTTATTCCATGTGGATGGACATGAGATTCCATGATTGAGTGTTTATACGCATCTCGTTATACATTGAAACATTCCAAGCACAGTTATTGAGATACATTACAGTTTAATGTCATGTGGTTAGGAAATCTGGGTCCATGCAGTTTAATGTCATTTAGAGAGTACTTCGTTTGTAATACAATTTAATGTCATGTGGTGGGGAATTTTCTGGCCATGTAGTTTAATGTCATGTTGTAAGGACTCATGAATTTCCATGTTAATGTTTGTCTCATATGCATGTGGAGGCATTTGATTTTTGACAGATGGCTCTGGGAAGGCCTAGGTGACACTACGTGTTCCATTGGTGGATGGAAATTAAGCCACACATTGTTTTGGTATCATGTGTAGTTTAACATCATAAAACAGGGACATATGTGAACTGACATGAAATGGATGAGGTGATTGATGTGTGGTTCTTAATCCTCTGGGCGGTTTCCTACATATACTAGTTAATTGGGAATCAAATTATTCATATTTATTAAAGAATATCACCAGTATATTTCTTATTTATATGCAATAATGGGAATAATGATCTAATTGGCAGCTGAATCCAGATGAAGAATCTGGACATCACTACTTATCATCTGAGAGAAATAATCATTCCACACAGAGTCCATAGGGTTCTCTATACTGTTTAGACCAATAAATATAGAGGGGGAATTTTATGTTTTTATTTTTATGGTGGAGGCTGGATAGGGATAGAAGATCTTGGTGTCACTATGTATCCCATTTGAAAAAAAATCATTACGTAAATAGATTTAGAGTAAGGAGTCCAAGGTGACTAATTTCGGTGGCAATGTCCCCTTGAGAGAGAAGATCATTGGGGATGTGGATTTTAACATCGCGTGGTAAGAAAGAATGATCTTCCCACACATACCAGACCTTTATGTTGAGAGGGGGTCATTAATGATTTTGATTGGTGGGCAGAATAGGATTTAAAATCCATGCATCTCTATATATCTTGTGATAGTGGTAATCAATCCATACGTAGTTCTAAGAATCCCACTGTGCTAGTCTAACCTATGCGCGATTAGAGGAGCATTTTATAAAATTATTTTCAATATGTTGGTGTTATTATACACCTCTTTTCTTTTTTAGTGAATGGGATATCCTGACCTCCATTCCTATGCTCACAGGAGTTACAATTTATGTTATAAACAAAGAACAATGAGGAATTCCCCTATAGTACATGGGTGATAGAGGATACAAAAGAAGTGATCCATGTCATGTGGTGGGTGGACCAAGACATAGGGTCATGGTGTCTCTAAGTGTATTATTGATGGATAGGAATGAAGTCATACGTAGCTAAAAAGCATGGAAGAGTAGGTGACTGAAGCTAGGAGCAATGTCCCCTCGGGCGAGAACATTGTGGTGTCTATGTATTTTAAATTATTGTGGTAAAGAGGAATGTTTTGAGATGTTTAATTTTGTAAATCATGGAAAAATATGTCGCTATTTATTTTAATGTCTTGTATCTATGATGATTTTTTGCAATTACAAAAAGTACTTTTCTTAGAACCATGCATTGTTTGAAGCTGTTATGAGCTGTCTGTCCATTGAAATTAGGGAATATGATCCATTGGAATAAACATTATAGATAACAAATGATCCTCCCCATTTTGGCACCAACATTGGAGGTTTCTTCCTATGTATAATTTGGGTTCTGAAGACCAACAACATATCTCTTTTGAGGAAAGATCAGAGGTGAACCTTCTTATTGATTTATCATGAAATCCGATTTTAGTAGACGTCAAGATGGAGATGAGTGAAATATTTTCTCATAGAACTACTCTATCTAATAAAACCATTTTAGATATTTATCAGTTGTAGATAGAAAACCACATACAATGACACAAAGAGATGTCAGTTGAATTTAAATGGGAAAACCCACCTCTGTATCATAAACTAATTAATACAGAGTTATTTGACTGGTGGTGTGGGTTGTGGTTTCGTATTTCCAAAGATGAAGGAGGATCTTGTACATCCACAATTTCTTATCCATGTCTACCATCTTCTGTATTATACTGTATATGGTCTTGTTGAAAACCTACATCTATCCATTGGTCATCGCGTGGTAGCAGATTGAATGCTTGTCCTTGATACCATACTTTTGGAAGAGTTTATCCAATTCAAAAGAGAAGAAATTGGATTTTTTGTCCATCTGTATTGTGTGAGGGAAACCAAACCTGGAGATGAAATTGTCTCTTAAAAATTTTAAAATTATTTTTTCTCCAACTTGTTTAAGTGGTGCAGCATATGCCCATTTTGAAAATAATTCTGTTTCTATTGGAATAAATTTAAATTTGTTAGCTGTGGAGGAATGATATGGTCCCATGAAGTACATATACCATATGGAAAATATCTCAGATAACATAGCTGTGTGAATAAAATTAGGGGGTTTATGGATGAAATTGTTATGGAAATAGAAGGAACAACACTTTTTGGTGAAATCGGAACAGTCCTACATCAGGGTGGTCCATTGTACCAATGACTCCGAATTTGGAAAGTGATTTTGGATGATGATTGTTTTCCCCCAAAAATTAAAAAATTCACTACATTCATGATGGATATGGTATCTTTTCCAACAATGCATCTAATAAATATTCCCTCAAGGCCTCAATTATAATGAATGTTCTACTAGATTGTACCACCATATTGCATGAAATTGACTACTCTTTTTCGGGTTTTCCATAACATTCCTATATGTTGGGAGTTATCCTTTTTTACTAAAATATACAATTGGAATCATCTATTTTGTGGTAGGACCATACAACTCAGAGGTGGTACTGATCTCATTAATTTATTTTACGTTATCCAGAACATCGTTGGGGAATACTGATGACTGTCTCATTCTGATCGGAGTCTAACAGAGCTATGGCTTCATTTTCCAATGCATTATCTTGCACATTTTGTAATTAGGGAACATAATTCAATGTCTGTTCTAATAGTAATTATTCCATCAGTTCTCATACATTGATGATCAAAGTGATCAACTCCTCATTCGTAGTAGCATATTCGCCATTGAATTTTATGATGAACAGTTCCGAATCACCTTTTACCTTCTTCTATCTATCTTACACATAGAGTTATAATTCTTCCCCTATAATGATGTCCTAGTACCCCACTTCATTGTTCATGTAACCTTTGGACATTAGTATGGATTAGGACATAACTAATTTTTCTAGGGATATGAGTATGAATCCCATAACAGCTTTTTTTAAATTGGGGTCTTCCATTCTTCTTCCCTTCAGGCTTCTAGAGTCACCGTCAATGTAAAGTTATCGCATATAAGAGTTATCTTGGATAGAGAAAACTTCCACATATGGTATATCAACATATGATGGGTCCACTACTGTTGAGGAATGTCTGACTATGAAATTTTATAATGCTTGGACATTGGTATCTTTCTTCTATATAAACATTATATTGAACAGATGCAGGATGACCACCCTCCATGATAGATGTCCAATTAATATTGGACGGATGAGAATGTACATGAGTGGGTTGCTTTGTGAGACCAAATGGAATTAGTGGGGCTACACTAAATGTATCATATTTGGGACCGAAAATATTAATGCAAAGAAGATCTTCTCAATATTGGAATAATGAGTCTCATCATCAATGAAGGTTTGGCTAAGATTAAAGAGACTATTCATATAGTTGATATCATTTTTCTGAATAATAAATGGGAATAGGGATTTCTCCAAGGTGACATGTATAGAATAAGTGTTCTTCCTTGAACAGGAGGCATTAACACTGGTGGGCTGATGACATATTTCTTGAGATTGTCGAATGCATTTGTATCATCAACATTACATTGATATTATACTTTTTTATTCAGCAAACTAGTGAAGTGAAAAAATTCTTATAAGGTTGGTATATAGAGCTGAATGTCAGATAGATTCTCTTAGAGTGCTCTCAACTCAGTGAGGATTAAAGGAGGTTGCATACCAAGGATTGGCTTTTTCTTATCAGGGTCGAATTCAATGCCTCTATAGAGCACAAAAAAGCCAAGGAATCTCCCTGAGGTGATACTAAATTCACATTTTAGAGGATTCATTTTTAGACTATGTTGTCGTAGTTGGTATTGACAGTTTTCAAATACATTAGATAATCTGATAATTTTAGTGATTTTTCCAATAAATAATCGACATAACATTCAATTAATGTTCCTAAAAAGGGTAAAAAAATGTGATGTATGGAACGCTGATATATGGTGATGATATGTTTTAAACTAAAGGGCATCACCATATAGAAAAACACTCTATAGGGAGACCATAAGAAGGTGAAATATTAATCTTTTGAGCTTTTTGGATCTAGTTATATCATAAATAGTAGTATAGGAATGAGAGAGCCTCACAACCATCAGTCACTTAGATCATCAATTTTGTGATCAGGACAGGGAAATCATCATTCAGACAATTCCAGTTGAAATACATAAAATATATTTAAACCCTGATATTATTTTTTTCTTGATTGGGATATTTTTTTCTACCCACATGGGGTATTTTACCACCTAAATGAAGTTATCTTTGATGATCATGTCCTCTTAGGCCTCTATTTTGGATGCATGTGTCGGGTGCATCCTTCTAGCGGCTTGCTTGTAACCACATTGATCTTCTGTAATGACAATGTGGTGAGTGTACACCTCTACACAGAGACATGGAATTTCCATTTAATTCCAGGTTAAAAAATAATTATTCTTATTGAAGAATTATGTGTATGTTTATTTCAATTTAGGATGCATATCCATACTAACTAGTCTAGGTAATGGGTCTTTTTCCATACCCAGGTTGATTTCCTTGAGTTTTTCAACAGTCCGGGAGATGACTTCCTCAAGTTATAGAGGGTCTTCCTATATGAATTATTCTTATTCTCCCCCCTACATCTTCATCATATTCATTTATGTCTTATAATGGGGAAAATCCTTGAAATGATTTCTCCAATGTTGTGGGGGGATTTGAGATTTGGGTGTAAGGTCGTCACTCCATTCCCAGCCATTGGCGGAGGATTTTTTATGAAATATTAAGTAGAGATAAAACAGTTTCCTAATATTTCTTCAATGAATAGACACTTATTTCTCCCTCAGTGTGTGTAGTGGGAATTTTATATAGTTTCGATATCGGTTTAGGGATATTTTAATATGAACCCTCTATATTATGATGGGAGGAAAAGATCTTTTCAACATCTATTGGATCGTTAATCTTAACTGAAATCATGAGGACTAATGAATATGTTTCTAAAAATGGGATTTTACATTCAATATGATTGATGGGAGGAATGTATTATTCCGCAAGCCTCTTGAGGGAATCAACAAGAAAAATTTGCAATCCATTTGGGAAGAAAACCAATCAATTTCATCAGTTGTGATTTATTTCCCATATGGTTTGTAGAACACTGCATCAATGTACAATGACTCGCATTACTTGAATGGGAGATTATTAGGGTGTAGTTCCCCACTCTATCCATTAATGTTATACCATGGTCACTGATGGTGTGATAATGGGTTTTCATCATGCTTATGTAGTCGGGCCCTTCATGGTAGAGCATTGAAAGCCGTATTATTTCAGACCACCAAAAATTTGGGGCCAGCTATGAGGTCATAGAATTAGTTTTTGAGTTTGTTTTGGCCTAAAGTTCAATGATCGCTTTTGTCATAGCCCAACAGGTTCATGGTGCATAGTGTCGTATTATCCTCATTGTGTCCCATTCAAAAGAGTGTCTGTACTGGGAGGTGATTAACCTGAGAGCCATTGTGGATGACGAAATTTATGATATCAAAGAAAACTTTCATTCCAGACACTTATAATGGTTTTATGAATCATTTCAAGTTGGTGTCTTCAACTTGAACTATGAAAGAGACAAATACATTACATTCTGTAGAATTTAACTCTATCTTACAGACTTCAAGAGTAGCTACATCAGATTAAAACTCTTGGGGACTTATAAAAGGCTTTATGATAGATTCTCTGAGATCTAATGATACATTCAGTGCATTCATGATTGAGATCATAGCTCGAAAAAAAGACAACTATTTTATAATGTCATATTTCTATGTTAAAGGCTGATACTTTCATGCTTGGGGATGCTCTTTCACATGTGGTTTAGAAGTTTGATCATTTGATATAGATGGGTGGTCCTTTGGTACTCGAGCTAGAGGATCATCCTTCCTTTGGGGACTAGGCTAGTTTGATATGATCACATTATAAATTTTTTTCTCCTATGAGGGTTAATTTTTAATAATTGGAATAAGGTGGTTTCCGATGGGGGGTAGAGAATTTTCATTTTCTTATCAGATCTACTGGAGGGTCCTCCCATGGGTTTCTTCAACACTAACAGTTTTAGAAGGGTTATAGCCATATTCAGGTTTTCTACCAATATTGTGTCTACATTGTAATCCTTGGATTCTATGGATTCTTCATATAGAATCATGTATGGGTACATAGGTCTCAAGTTGATAACCATAACCATCATCATTGAAGGGGTCCATCAAATGTATGCCATTAAAAGTGAAAAAATGAGATCCTCTTTTGATGATTTCTTGCCCTCGTCATCTCCTTATAGATATGCCATTTGTTGTGGTGTTGCCCATTTAATCATATTTATTGGCATAAAATCTGAGAGTGGCAAAGACAACATTAGAATTTGTGTTTTTTCGTCTTCCTACACTTGATTTCCACCCATTTCATTATACTTCTTGTTGGTTAGTGCCCTCTAGAATATTGTATGCTGAGGATGACAGTTGTGTTTCATTAAGAGATATTGGAGGACCGGTTTGTTGGTTCAGTCGTGCATGTAGTATTCCATGAGAACAGTTTGATCCATTTTGTTAATATGTTTCATTGAGTTCCAATATTCATCCAGATCTGTGGTGGAAACATATTCCAATTTTGATGGAGGTGGTCCTAGATTGGCTATTCTAGAATAAAAAATCATTAGATGGAGGTATTTAAAGGAAAAAACGTTTGCATATTATGTCCCAATATCTGAGGGAAGAGACATTTGTCTGTTCCTTCATCAAGACCTACTTTATCATCTTGTTTTTTCGTAGGAAGATGAAGAAAGTTTCAATTCATGGAGGATATGAAGTAACCACAGACATGGTCATCCTGGAATAAGAATACATTATTTTTGTGTTCATAGAATTGGTTTATTTTGATCCCCCACCATTTTTCATGACTTGGAGGGGGTGGCTACTGATTTCTAAAGGTCCCCTCATTATTTGGTGGGGGTTGTTGGCGATGGGATCATTTTCGAGGGCTGCATAAGCATGTTAGAATCCACTTCAGCTCTTCCTATCATTTTTAGGATACTAGGGCTTCCCGGGACTTGAGATTAGTCTGTTGTGAGGAATTATATACTCGTTGAGAGATAGTGGAGAAGACATGAAACCCATATGTATACTTCATATGAATGAGTGGTGTTCACAGAAAATTCATGATATTATCAATTCCGATGGAATCCATCTCATCTTGGGGTAGTGGTGAGTTCATTGAGTAAGTCAGACCTTTACATCTAGCGATGAATTGTGGGACTCTCTCATTCAATGTCTTTTTTCAGTTCTTGAGATCACTAACTATTTTCTTCGGCAACATCGACTTGAATTAGAATAGTAACTGGAACCAGAGATCCTACCATACTATTATTAAGTTATCTTGCAAACTATTATACCACACAAACACTAAGCCTTGTAGGGTTCACACAAGGTATCTCAGTTTTATAATCTCTTGTTAATCCGGAGATCCAATCATGGGATAATGATAAGAAGAATAGTGCTTTGGATGTTTCTTTGTGTCCCTTGATCCATTGAACACTAGAGAAATGATATTCCAAAAAATTAGTGAAGGCATGTCATTTATCACCCAGTTGGGGTAAAACATCTATTCCAGTTGTACTGGAGAGTCTTATTTTTCCATCTCTTCTATTAGAGTTGTTAATAACTTGATGGTATTTCGGATCCCTTGATACATTTCATATTGGAGCTAAGCATGAGTAGGCATAGTAGGGGGAAGGAATGGATGTGCCTGGCTTTTGGACCATTAGGCGGATACCAAGTCAGGGTCATCTATTTTGGACATGCATGAATCTATTCTAATTTCTTCTATAATGGTGGGAAATATTGATATCCTTTTGGGGATTGTGTTCATATAGATTGATGGTCTCAGAAACACCAAAAATGATCCTTCATACGACTCTTCATTCATTGAGATGAGCCTATGAGGCAGATGGACATATGATTGAAATTTTTTGATGCTCCGCTAAAAGCGCATACCCATAATGATGGATTTCCCTTAAAATCTAAGCGTTGAGTCTCCATTTGTCTTTCATTTCTTTATCTTTTTGAGTGAATATATCATCAAGCCTAGGGGAATCATTCTCATTTATAGAAGGAGGTGGGTTGGATGATTTTATCTTATTCATATCCTTGTTGGGGATTCTTATGGGATATAATGGAAGATTCAAAGAAGGGGGGCCCATATTTAAGACAACATTTTGGTTTCTTGTGTGCACACCCCCATGATTGTTGTGGACCATCTCTAAGAGGGAACTCTCTTCTCTAGTTTTCTCATTATTTTCATAATTTTTAGTGATATTTTTTGGGCTGATGCCAAGGAAGTTCACTGATGCATACAATATATGGGTTGACATACTAGGTGATGAATGGTAGGAGAGAATCTTATGCAATTTATTGGATCTTTTTTGGCCATTTTCTGATACTATTTAGGTTTCATGGTGAATAATGACTCGAAGGGAGCCAGGATATGACCTAACAATATTACTATATCTTGGGGAATAGGAATCACGAGAAGAGATAGAATGGGTGACCTACCACCCCATTTTTATCCATGTACGGGTGAAGACCAACTACTATTGAGCAGAAATTTGAGGTACAAATTCCTCCATCCTTGTTAGATGGGGTTTCTCCCATTATTCTTTTGATATTCCTTTACCCAAAATTTTTATTCTTAAAGCGGATGTTTGAGTTTAAATTTCCCCACCCAATGAGAGGGGGTTTATCCCATTTTGCAGTGGATGTTGTGGTTATTTCATTCTTTGTTGATCGTATGCATTCCAATGCAGATGTGTGCAGGATATAATGTCAGTTTCGCACATTAATTACATTACTTAGAGGTCATTACCATTGATCATTGATTGGAATAAAGTAAATGGGAAGAATGATGGATGTTATCTGTGACCTGGTTTAGAAGTTTCTGGATGGATTTATCTCGTCTACCCTGACATATCTGAGGCTTACTCAAGGCCATCATTTGTTCATCATTCCAAATTTCCAAATAAATAACTTAATTAAACTTCTATCTTGGGATGAAGACGTTACAACATGTCATTTACATTGTGTTCATCTAGATAGAATGTGGGGTGATATGTTGGGATCCATGTTCTCCCCATCCCCATATATGAACACCGAACGGGGTGTCGTTGCCGAGAAAACACAACATGTGTAGAACATGGAGGCACGCTAGCCCGAGGTTTTTTTCACCATTTTAATTATAGATGTCTTTCTGATGGAAGTACTCAAGGTAATTTTGATGGAATATTATTCCCATTATATTAACTAGGTATTCATGCCCATCAACATGAAAACAATGCTTTTTTCTAGTAGATATTTGTCTAGATATTGAGGTGAATTTAAGGAATACATTCTTTTATAAACACTATTTATATATTGAACTGAGAATTGTACGTGGGTCAAAACATCACTGGGTTGTCATCTATTTCTAGTTCTCTTATCCCACGATACATATTTTGTTTCTATTCTATCAGGGACTCTTCTACTTGATCAACCTGGTTTGAGTGCTCCTTAGTGATTTCATTCCATGCAGTTGGGATGGTGGTTGTCTTCTTGGAATTTGAATAGTTAGGGGGTGGATTGAACGATGAGAATGACACCAAGCTATCCACTAGGCGAGAAAAGATATTTCTGGTCTAGGAGAGATAATCCCAACCATGTTACTCCATTTTCTCATGAACCTTCACATATGAGGGATTTCTCTCATTTAACCTGATGAGGGGAGGACCTTCATGAAAGGGTAAATTTGGATTTTGGGGAGGATTTTTGCAGTCAGTTCCATGATGGAATGGTTTCATGTCATAGATTACTAATTGGATATAGAGAGAACTTCTATGATGTATACCCCGAGGAGGAAATTCTGGGTGGACAATAACAAGGTGAGGAACTTCTTACTTCTTGACATCATTAAGAAGAGGGCCTTCACAATAAAAGCTATTTTGATGAGGACTACGGTCATAGATCTACCTATACGGACATTATCTATAATGTACACACTAGGTAGTCCATTCAGGATCTACAGAATTGGTGGGAGGTCCTTCTCGTACTTTATGTCACCACGGTGAGAAACTTTTAAGAGACTTCCATCATAGTGAGGAACATGATCACGAAATGATGTATGAAAACTGGAAGAACCATATCTAGATCATATACCCTAGGGAGGACTATTAGGGTGGACTAAAATAGGAGGAGGTCCTTCTTTCTATATGATCTTTTAGTCAAGGTGATGTATACCATAACGTTCATCAGGATATAAGATCTGGTGATTCATTATCTCAGGCCCATGGAGTAATCCACTCTGGGTGCTCTTGGGAGGACCTTTAGGGATGCTGGTAGTGACATTATGAGGTAGACCATAGCAATTGCTACTATCAACTTCATAATTTGGTCATGGAATAACAGGATCTGGAGACATTACTGATAAATTTTTATGGCGTTAAGAACAACAAATTCAACCAAAATATAATCATGAATGTGGTCTTCATTTTATGGTTTCCTTGGGTGCCTATAAATTTTGTGTAGCCACTTGTGGGAAATTGGGGCCACCTACTGTTGGTAATGGGTTCATGTATGGGTACTTATCTAATTGGTTCCCATTATGTATCTGGGATATTTCGATGAAAAACATTAGTTCTAGAAGGGATATATTCCTACCTTGGAGCAGCCACCATGTCGGACTAGTGGCCCCAAATTGGAATGGGTATTTTTTCCCGGTCTAGTTGTCCTTCAAATAGATAATATGGCCATCGACCATCCAGGACTGTAGCATGGATGCTGGTCTTCTTCGAAGTGATTATTTGATTTGGTGAATAGACTAACCCATTCAAGTTGATCAGGTCGTGGGCCTAACTCCACTATTTTTCCACAGATGAAATGACAGCTTGAAATTTCTGGATGATATATTTTGTAATTTATTTCTGATCCTACATCATGGCTATGATTTGTTGAGATATGTATTTGGCTAGAATGGTTAGGAATCCCCATTCCAATTTTTTGTCAGTAGTTTGGGCCTTCTATCGTCCTCCATGAGTTTCTAATGCGTAATGGTGGTTCTAATGTGTTAGTCAGAGGAATGAGTATGCTGCCAACTATTTTCTCAAATTTTTACCACATTAGGATGGTGTGCTTGTTATTTTTGAGAATTAATTTGAGCCTAGTTTTTTTTGGTTGTATTTTTCTTGTAATTTTTATTTACATCCATAGTAATTTGACTCTGGTCATTTTTAATTTCCACCGTTTTGGCTAGTGTGTTTCATATGTGATGGAAGTGTTGTATGACTACCCATAATTTTCATCATTACATAGATAGCTGGATTTTATTATGTTATAAGGGATTTGATTCATCGTACTTCTAGGTGAAGTCCTATTTGGGTGACCATATTAATTATAATTAGAGGATATTTTCATCTCCTGAATTTTCCATCATGTATATATGGAAGGTGTGGTGAGCACTAGAAGGAATGTATGTTTTCTCGTATTATGTCACCATATATAATTGGAGTTCTTCATCCAGAGGGGATGGATTATATGAATGACCATGACATGAAGACACATTTTTGTGGTAGGCATCTTCTTCAGGAACCAGGGTGATAACCTATTCGTGATTATGAATTTTTTGACCTCGGCGAGCTGCCCGATGGGTCTGTGTACTTTGGACATTAGCAGGTGCCGTCAGCATGGGATCCTCTTTAGTGTGAGGATATCGGGGTGTATGCCAATGATTTAAACATTATATAGCAAGAGCCTCGTTGAGTGGGGACCCAATGCATTTAGGATGATTTCATTTCCATCGACTTCATATGCCTCCATATGATAAGGAGGGTACTTGTTTGTTATGCTCTAGGGACAGACAACAGAAGTAGATGGAGATGTCCAGAAGGTCCTTCCTATACTGAATCCTCTACCACGGCTGAAGAGGCATCAAGAGAGTGTTCTCCCATTATAGGTACTTCATGGAATCTTATTCTATAAAGAAAGTATTGTACTGATGGTACTCTTTGATCAGTGCTTATGAACCCCAACATTGAAGATTTTGGGTAGGCAAGGGGTCATGTTACTCATTGCGGATATGGCTTCCCATGTGGTCAATGTCATGAGAGTCTGAGCGATTTTTTGAGATTCCATTTGAATCTAAGAGATCAATGCTAAATTCCTTTTATATATATATATATAATACATATATAGACAACAATAACCTGTCAAAGTAGTATCTGATAATCATGTTTGAAATTGATGAACATTCTTGGACCTCTTTCTTTTTAATGTGAAAGGGGCTTGAGATGGGGTAATATGCTACCTTGGTAAAGGATTCACGCATGTTTCACCATTTTTCCCTGATTCTTTTCGCACAAGATATATTTATTGGGAGAGATGGTCCAACTAGGATTGGACATTATATCTTTTTTTGTTGTTAGGGGGTGTCTGTTTCCATGATCCCAATGTTTGATTGAAAACATGTTTATCAGTCTATGGAATCAGCCTATGATTGTTATGATATCCTCATATGGTCTCCAAATGGATTATTCTTGGAGTCAAATACACCCAACGACAATTTTATCCCTGAATATGGACCTATATTCCATCTATAGGTGCTCTTTAGATGACGATTTTTTTGAATGACACTTTAGGACTCCATTGGTTGAGAGGATGGGAGATCAGGATCATCACACACATCTGGTGTTGATTTATTCCTTACTCGGGGATTATCTTATAGATTTATAAAATGTTTATTTGATCATGAATCTATGGTTCTTTCGAGAAGAGTGTGTCCACAGATTACCAATCTGTTACAAGATCAAACATGGATATCCATATATTAGTAATTACAATGATATCTCTAGTTTAAGGCATATGATGAGGGTATCTAGATATTTCTTCATCCAAGGAAACCATTTTTTTAATATTAGGATCAAAACCATGAGATGGGTTTCCTATGAATCGTCTTGAGAGAAATAAGAACATAGATAGTTCGGTGCCACATAACTGAACACATCAACTTATAAGGTCATCTGACAATGACTCACCTATATATTTTAACATCATGATACCAGGAATTCTTGGTGAAAGGATCATATTCAAGATCTAATACGAGGCTTAAGCTGAGGTGGCGTGGGATTCCCAACAATTATATGGTCTCCTATATGAATATGAAATTACTAGTAATATGGACTGAAGATTTATATAGTGATTTGGGTATCAGATTTAGTCTTTAGGGATGCTTTATTTGTATCGTAATTGACGAAGAATCAAATCCCTCATAGTTCAGATCAAGTTGTGATTTTATTTGGCCTTATGCATGAGAGATTCCCATGTGAAGGGAAGTGATCTATCATTTCATGGATGAAATGATATGGAGTATGGTCCTATATAATGGATTCCTATATATCACAAATGTACTGGTAATCAATGTTCTCATTGTTCATTATAGTTTGTTCTAATGTCGTATTATCACAGTCCTCTAATCCCACATGAGCCATACTTTGTGTGACAAACAAGAGGATGTAAATGATTCAAAAAAGGCATAATTTCCATTTTTCAACTGGTGGAAAAACAAGAGTCCACAAAGGAAGATGCCAAGTGATTGGGATGAGGGGCCAGAGAAATGATCCCCTTAATATAAAATGAGAGTAAAGTTCATTATGTTCATCCCAAATGCTTAGAGTCTTACTCTGGGAAGGATTACCTTTGAATTGGTTTTGGGAAAGTGGAGGAATGATTATTCTTGTCAAAAGGAAAAGAATGTGTGATTCCTTTGACTGATCATTTCCACTCATTAAAAGAAAAAACAAGTGATCTTCCTTGATCCCTAAAATGGGTAGGTTCATTTTCATATCCCAAGGCGTGACTGTGGGTTACCATGGGAATGTAGGCATAAGAACATTCTTGGGTCCCATAACGCTGCATATATTACTTTCAAAACATCTCTTACAAATGGGATTGTGACTCCAAAGGGCGCATTGATGTGCTTGATAGTTCATTCATATGGGCCGGGTGGCTTTAGAAGAGGCATTGGCCATATGTTGTTGGAATAATTCATGGTGGGGATTTGGAGGATGGGATGGATATAGAAGTTCATGATCAGTACCAGAAGGTGGAGTGCCCAAAAATAACCAAATCCACATACAATTTTTTCATGCAGGGTGCAGTACCATCCGTATAGTGTTTTCTCATATGGGTGGAAGGGTCTTCAGTGTACCAGATCAGAACATAGATATGGGTGTGGTCCACATAAGGAAGTTATACATAGATCCAGATATGGTTCCCCAACTATTTTGGTATGTGGGCTTGGGCTCCATTCAGATTATATGGTGTAATGCGAAATTTGAGTCCCTCTATGCAAAGGAATGCTACTCTGAACATGGTTTCGTCTATATAGGGTTTTGCTACCTGTTAAACTAGATTGAATAGGGGTCATAATTCTTGTAGTATATAGGGATTTTTCTATAAAGGAAGTATGGTTCGTAGTTCACCATTTAGGTTTGTGGTTTTACCATGTTATTATAATTTATTATATTTGTGGTTTTTGGATTTTTTATACCTTCTAGAAACCGTTTGTTGTTCCGTACATCACATACTTTTCAACATTGAAGTCTTTCATCTGTATAATCTTAGATCTCCCTAAATATATGATTTCTTTTAACTCCTCCCAATGGGAACCTTTTATAGAATATTAAGGTGGACATATATAGGGGAAAAAAGAACCTTTTTTATAAGGAATGTGAAGGATCATTTGACCCATGGATGACTTGTTCATCCAGGGCGCACGATGCTTTAGATTGCGATGTTGGAATTTACATCCTCAATTCTGCGAATGACATGGTTCATGGGGTGCTGTAATCATTTCCCAATCTACAAGCTTCTCAGACTACAGAGACGGAATGGGGTGTACCGTTGATTCGTGTTTTCTCAAATGATGTGGTAATTTGTTGACTGACACATTTTCTCATTTATTTGGAGAACTATCTACTTTCATGGGACAATGCTTCATATACCATCATTTTACAGAACTCCCATGCATTACTCGGTTCACGATCTATACCCTCAATGGACCCTTCCTCAAAACCATTATGTGGACTAGTTTGGGTCCTTTTATAATCTAGATTCGTTCATTATTTTCCTCCCATTTCCATCCCCAATTGAATCCTGTTCCTTTACCAATTTTATGGGAGTATTTTCTTTCCCATTACTGATTTTTCTGTACTGTACAATAAAATCGAACAGTTAGATAGATGTGTATCCATAATGATTTATATTTTACGATATTTCTACCAAATAAATATTGTGTATTAATGTATAAAATTTTTATTTTTAGAAAAATAATAAGTCTATGAAAAACAATAATATTTGGTACACTGATAGTGGAATTTAGAGACACATGAATGGAAACTCTAAATTATTTTAGAATACTAATAAAATGAATGGTGGGAAAGTATCATTATGAGATAATGATGATGTAGGGATGTTGGGGGTATGTAATATTGTCCTTGTTGAATAATATTTAAATTTAAAATCTTTTAATTTCAATAAGACTTAAGAAAATAATCATTAGCATAATTCAATTATTCTAAAAAGTGAATATTTTTATCCTTGGGAATGGTAAAGGTATTGTTCAATGTTATGATGGAAAATTTAGTCCTTCTATAGATGAGAATGTGAATATATATTCTGTTAAATTAGAAGACCTTACAATAAATGATCTAATTCAGTGAAATATAATATAAATCCTAGTTATGGAATAGAAGTTTATGAAATTAAACATTTATAACAATTTCCGAAACAATATATGAATTGAATAATTATAGATATACCATAGTTTAAAATGAATTATTCTACACTTTTTTATCCATTTAAATTTTTAATGAAATTAAAGTCATGTTTTAAATCTATTACTGATGTTTCAACTGGTGATACTTTAGAGTCAGTACACATGCCTTTATTTGGTCTAACAAAACCAATATGTATTATGGGAAAATAAAATTTATATGTCTTATTATATCACTATAATAGATATAGGTGGTTCTATTTTATAGAGAAAAAAAGTAAAATACCATTTTCAATTTGTGATTTTTTCATACAATGTAAAAATAGAGAAAAATATACCTTTGATAACTATTCATAGTCACTATAGTGTAAAATTTATACTTTCTGATTTTGAATATTTTTTTAGTAAGGAATTATTATATATAACTTCTAATATCAAATAACACCTCCAAAAATAGGGATGTAAAACAATAAAATAGTGTTCTTCATGAGATCAATATTCCAATGGTGAGTTAATATTGAATTTATAATAATTCATTTAATGAATTAGTTAATACATCAGGTTATACTATTAATCAATATTTACTCATACCCTTTCTTAACATAAGTTTTTATCTATTGTGGACAAAAAGAGAACCAAAAAATTCTTACATTACCGATGTGGATGTAATGTTTTCAAGCTGAATGATAATGATAATTTACATAAATTTGAGCCAATATATATTAATGTAATTTTTTGTGTTTAATATAAAACTATTATGGAAATTATAGTTTAAAAAAATAATATTACTATAAAAAAAGAAGTGCCTGTTAAATTTGATGAAACTAATTATTTAATTTATAAATAATAGAAAAAAACATCATTAGATTATCATCTGATATGTTATTTACAAACCATGAATGAAAATTCATTCATTGATATAATATATAATGAAATGATTTTTTCAAGTTATACCACATGAATAAATTCAACATGTTTTTAACGAACAACATTTTACAAATCCTTCTAATCAAAAAATATAAATGAATTGTTATATTAATAATATCATTGTTGATGTAGATCAAATAATCAAAAGTCGATGTTCTTTAATAAAGGAATGTGAATATTTTTTCTTTTATATTCCAATTCGAACATAATACTCCTGATGTGGCATTAAGTTATGAAGATTTGACAAATTCAATGTGAGATATAATTATTAAATTTGAAAGGAATATAAATTTTAATTAACCAAAATGTCCCAATGATTTTCATAAAACTACTTTAAAATCGTTATTTCATAATATGTATAATTAAAAGGGAATAATTATTAGAGATAAGAAAAAAAAATTATATAAAGGGTTGTAATAAAAAAGAAGTTATAAGATATTAAGATTGTCTTTCTCTAATAGTTATAACAGAATCTATTCATATTCATCTATCTTTTGATGCAATTTTAAATTTTACAATTTTTTATATAGATGGGATATTTTATTTTATTAATGGATATGTATAGTTGGATGTTAATATTGAACAATAATTGGTAATTTAGAACAAAAAAACTAAAGATAACTTAATTAGACATACTTATGACTTTTAATGACATAATAAATCCCCATGAGAATGGTATGATAGAAATTCAATTTTTTTTAATAATGGATATTCATATCCAAATATCTCAATTCATTTTTTAGGGACCCCATATTTGTGAAAATTTATATCGGTAAAAATATGTTTATCTCAACTCAAAAATAAATTATGATTTCATTGAGAATATTATGAAATAAATGTCTGATATGAGCAGGATGTGTGAACTAACATTTTTCATCATTTTTGATAATTCTGAAGAGCTGTAAAGAAACATTATACCTCCACAAATTAATATAAAATAACATTGTAAAAATTATGTATTTTTTGAAAATTAATATAGTACTACTCTAATCTGATTCTAAAACACAGTAGATATTAAGGAATATGGGAAACAAGATGATCAAAAAACATTTTCAGGAATGATTTGGTATTTTCAAATAACTTAAAAAGTTTTATAAACCAATTTTTTATATTATTATGTCCTATATTTAACAATAATACATAAGAGTCTCATCTTAAAGATGTAAATTGAATATTTGAATACCTTAAGCGACGAATGGATCATGAACTATTTTATTTTATTAGAAATGATTAAGATTTAATTTTATTAGATAGTAAATCTAGTTCATGTATATTAGATTTAAAATATACATATAGAAGTTATTTATTCATTATAGATGGTTTAGTATTTTGTACATATAATAGACAATATTTAGTATAACCATAAACAACTTAAGCAAAATATGTAGTTGTTAGAAGTTTTTGTTCTCAAGTATTGTAGATGCAACCCACAGTTAACGAAATTACATCTATTAATATGTTATATCTACCATTTATCTAAATAAGGTTTTCAATCTAAGTTCCCATATGAGAATATGATGAATATTATCTCTACTATAATTCTATATAAAGGGATTTGTGTCACCGCATCAATTGCTATTGATGTTTAAATAGATTAAATCCCTCAACACTTTTGATTCATTATTTTTTTGTTTCTCTATTGATCATATATTTCTCAATGTACATCGGATCAGAATGATTCCTTCTTCATGTAACATATCATATATAATCATTTTGATTGAATAAATTATAAAATGAAGTTGTTATAAAATGTATGAATCATTTTGGATGTCAGTTAATGATTTCTATGGTTGGGAGGATTTTTTTATTTTTGAAATTATTTTTATTTAAATTTCCATAACATGGTAAGATAATAAATATTCTTATATTTATTTCAATGAATTAGGTTGATCAATTATTATAATTTTTTTTCATTTGTTATAATATGATGATATTTTATAATTGTAATACCATAGTATATAATATGTATAAAACAAAACACCAAGTTTTGAAGGGAATATAACATACTGAGACTTTTCTATATATATATATTTTATATAAATTTAATCTCTTCTATGTATTTCAATGCATGCAAGACTTGGTTTGAAGGAAATTTGATACCTTATTAAAATAATATTACTTAAAAATTACAATTATAACCCAAACGTTAAATTGGTTGGTATGAATAGTAATAAGTAAATTATTAAAATTATATTTTTCTAATTGTATAAAATTAATAATTTATACTGATAATAGATAAAATAGAAACCATTTAAAAAGAATTAAAATACTATTTTAAAATACATAATTTTTCTATAAGGTAGTTTAGTTATGGATTTTACAAATTAATTATAACTAGTATTTATGAAAATTTTAAAATTTAATTTCATAAAATAAAAATAATTTTTTATTTCAAAATATAAAAATTATCATATTATTAATATTTTTTATTTTTTTGGTAATGTTTCATTTTTTTAGAAATGGTAAAAAATATTGAATTTTAATTGAAGACTGTCTTTTCGATTAAAGTAGTAATAATGTTTTAAAATATTCAAAATTTGTTTAAATGTGATACTATTATAACTATATGTGAAATAATCAATATTTTGTCAATAAAGTAATTTTTATATGATAATTTTATTTTAAAAAATTACAAATTTTTTATCATTTTATCATTCCAAACCCACTTTCTCACCATGTTTGTGGGAAAACATTTAAATTAAATTCACACAATAATAAGAATTTAATTTTTTTTAAATGGATTTCATTTTTTTATTCATAATAATTAACATTGGTTTACAATTTAGACATAATTTTTGGTTATAATAGATTGTGTTAATAGATACAAATTAATTCTCGTGATTAAGGCTAAAACTAGGTTTTCTTAAAATAGTATCTTCTATTAAATTTATGTTTCCACACACAAAAGATATTTTATTAAAAAATTTGTATTCACATTTATAATAACTAGGTTTATAACTTCAAATAAGGATAATTTTTTTTACTTTTAATGAATAAATTACCCTCCTATAAAAATCATGTTTTCATCAATTCAATTTAAAATTGAAAAAGAGAGTAATACATATTGTCTATGTAATGATATGTTTAAGAAACATTTTTTCGTGGTAGATGTTTGTATTGACCCTATATTATATACCACACTTCATTAATAAATTTTTATTCCACATGAGGTGAGAGTTAGATCCCATCATTGAATACATTTTGGTATTTACAAAAAATACCACTCCTGATCAATCATAAAAGATAACTCACTCCCATTATTTCTTAAAACCTCCAAATACATTGGATACACAAAAACATGTCCAAATACAATAATAAATTATCTCCTCTCATTTTTAATCCTTTTTTGGAATAAATCCATCAGAGGATATATTTTGGTGCAAACCTAGGCAGAAACCATAAAAAGAGGTAACTTTCCCCATTAGGCATTTTTATTTTATTTATTTCACCACATCTTAAATTATAAGGTAACAATTATTTTATAATATAATTTGTATATATAATATAATTATATGTTTTTATGTTATGTTTATTACATAGAGTTATTCCTACATCAATGAAATTAGTAATGAAAGCACTGTTCGTGTGTATGGTGGACTACAACCTCGTTAATCAATGAAAATGAATTTTATATTTCAACCTCTCACATTTAGAAATGAAAGTGGATTTAACTTATATATAAGATTTTTTAAACTTATATATAAATATTTAGTAATTATAAAATATATTCTATTTTAATTTCCATTCTTTAGGGGATATGATTATGTTTCTTGTGTATGTGAAAGAGTATTGCCTTGTAAAGCAACGTGATTTATATTTCAATAACGTTCAATAAGGAAGGTGATAAAGATATTTTTAATGAATATAAGTGGTATAAATGAAATTATTATGATAATAACTACATATTCAAAACTGTTAAAATATAATATAAATAATATTTTTACATTATCACTTAATGAAATATGATAACATTGTTCGTGTACACATGGACTACCACCTTAAAATATAGATGTGACTATATTTTATTCATGAAAATCCATGGATGATAAATATACATATATAATTTGGTTTATATGATAATATTTTCATTCTATAAAGGAAAAAATATTACATTCCTTTTTTCTATAATGATCACTGAAAAATGGAAATTTTACTCATCCGTATATACGATTAACCATCTCCCATATTGTAACATAGACCATTTATCATGATAGGAATTGAAAGTATGATTTAGGAATAAATATGATTATAATTACATTGTTATTATGTTGGGTATGTTTCAATAATATACACTTTCACCAAAATCAACCTACCGGAGTCATTTTTGACACATAAGCCAAATATCGTCAAAACATCCGAGGTAAACCTAATTGAATAAGTAATAATATATAACATGATAATAACTGAAATATGTGGAATAATAAATCATAAAATGGTTCATGAGAATCTAAATAACTAATTTATGTTTATTATTTTATAATATAATGAATTTACATGTTTATTCAGACTCACGTTAAGGGTTTCTCATATGAATTTAACATCCATGAGACGTATTCCATATTCACCTATTATTTGCTTTATGTGTATTATATATTAAGATTAAATATGATATATCATGAATCTATTTATCTTCATGGTATTTAATGTTTCATAAATTTATTTTATTTAATTAGGCTTATGATAAATATTTATCAAAGTGGAAAAAATTTATTTCACAATCTCATCATTATTTAAGAATATTTTTTATTAGTTTTTTGGTTTGGTATTTATTCTATATCACTATATGAAAATCATTAACATTTTTTTTCTTATAGTTATTCATGAATATAATCAATAAATAGTACCATTATCATCTATTTTTATATAATATGATTGATTAATTGTTTTATAAATCTATCTTTATTTTTCACATCTGTTGGAAATTTTTGTTTCGTCAAAACCCCAGTTTTCTAAAAATGTTTTTGACTTTTTTAAAATTTTAGAAATTATTTTGCAAAAATATTTTTACACTTTCTAAATTTTTAGAGAATGTTTTAAAATAAATCTTCATGCAATTATCAAAACAATTATTTTTATGATTTTTCTAAAAATTTGAATGGAATCATTGTTTTAACAAACTCTACATGTCTAAAATTTCTATTTATCATTACCCAAAAATTTTATATAGTTTAATTTATATTTTTCAAATGTTATTTTAAAAAAATATTTTTAAAATATTTTGTTATTTTTTTGGTTAATTTATTTTCAAATTAAGCGGATATTTTAATTTTTTTATGTTTTAAAAAAGTATTATAAATTATATTTGAATAATATTTTCAATGAAAAGGATTTTAAAATGATTTATATTTTAAAAAACTAATATATTTAAAAATTCAATGGATATTTTCATGACAAATGTTTTTAAAGATATTTTATTTCATTTATATTATACTCTACCATTAGAAATCATTATAATTATGCTATAATAAGGGAATGATTTAAGGACACCAAAATCATTATTTCTCTAATGTTTTATGATATTTTTTACTATATATGTACACATATTTCACCATTATTCACACTAAGTGGAATGGATTATGCTTATTTATTTTACTAGGGTAATTATTGACCATTAATTCGAATGTTTTTTAATATTAGTTGTTACAATGTTTATGTTTTACCCTTTTCATGCAAGTAATGAATTGGAATTATTATACAATAAGGGAGGAGTACTATAGCCATTTGATAAATTGGTAGGTCTCATGAGAAAAACCAGATTGAGTTTTTTTTTGAGGCCATACCCATTTACATTGATGTGTGTATAAAATTCTTTGATTTTATTATATGCCTTTTCATATGGCCTCAACGGTATTCGATGTATTGTAACAAGGATAAGATAATTGGTTTTAGATTTCCATGATTATAAATTCCAAAATTATGAACTAATTTATTGATATTTAATGTGATTTTACAATTAGATAGAATATCAATAGTCAAATTTTATTATCATATGATTATTTATAAAGAATTATTTGACCAAAATTTATTCCTTACATATTTTACTCTAGATAATGATTAAATGGAATGTGTGTTACTTATATAACCTTTCATATTTCTAATTATTCATTTATTCATACCATCCCCTATAAACATAGCCTTACTAAGCATTTGAGCTTAATAATTTCTAATGTTTTATTTTCCATAGGATACAAGGAAGTTTTTTTGTATTGATAAACAGGTAAAAAGTTGGGGAATAATGTAATTATGAAAAAAAATAGTATTTGTGTGTATTGTGTTTTAAAATTAATTTCTCATTTAAAAAATGTATCTAGTTTACCTAGACTAATAGATTAATCCATCCATCATAAAATGATTACATGTATCTTAAACAAATTTAGTTATGTGGAAACTAGATATACACTAATAGGTTTAGGGACACTATAGTTTGTATAAGAGGTATTTTAAAAGAAACCATGGGGAATAGAATTGTGAACTCATATATCAGGGAAAATAACCATATGATTATCTTTGAGGATATGTATTTAAGACAATCATAATGTTTTTCTATAGAATAGATTAATTTTTTTCTTTATAAATACATATATTTATAGATATTATATGTCTACCTCATTCTAGAACATACGTACCTAATAATAATAACTCTAAAATCGGCGCATTGGTCTTGACCCGATAATCACCTTGTGAAAAACAACATACCTTAAAATAATCATGATTGGAAACCATCATGGAATATACTTAAGATAATTCCAATATATTTACCACAAATCCTCATGAAGTATTTAAACATATATATATATATACAATATGTAACCATGTTTATTATAGTTATATTAGATGTGCATAAAATTTTAAATTTTTTTATGTATTTAAATTGTTTTGGGGTTTTAAACTGTGATTCAAAAAGATATAATCTAACCCAGTGTATGAAATCATTTAGGCCTATAATTTTGAGGGAAATATTCTCTTAAATAACCTCTTCATTATAAGACATTGTGTCATGTTCCATAATATAGAGGAGTAATTGTTTTATATGTATCAATTCTAAGGGAAGGCATAATATATGAGGATAGAAGATAAAAAAATTATAATGGGAATAAGGGTGTGAAGATTTTTCCCACAAGTGATAGTTATGGAATAAAACACACTATTACTTTTATTAAGGTAATGAGAGTTGTAAAAATGACTATAGAGAATGAAAAAAATCACTATGATTAAAATTTCAAGAAATAAACATCTAATGCTCATTGTTTCAAGTGTATGATGTTGGGGAACTATGAATAAGAATTCCCTATGTGTCGAAGGAATATAACTCAAAATAATAAAATGGATCATGGTCAATATTATTCTTTTACCACATAATAAGTTGAATGATTGATATGAATGATCTTTTCTTCAAAAATTATATCATTAGATTATTTTACGAATGGTATAATGGTTATAATAATTATATAATAATTTTTCTATAGTTCTTTTCATTTAAGAATTTATATGCATATGTTGAACAATACCAATGAATAAAGAGAATGATTCAGCGGAATGTTGAACATATTGTAAAACACATGACTTAAAAAATGATAATCCTTATTATATTCATAATAATGAAAAAATGAACTTGCGATAGAGACATAATTGATAGGGATATCATAATTTTGATAGTATGGAATTCCCTCAGACAGATTAAAGAATTTATTAAAAAAATATACAATAATTTATGGTGTTTACAACATTTATGAATTCAAGAAATATATCCAATAATAATCTTTTTCCTTAAGAAATATGTGAGATTTAATTTTTATTAATTTTTTTAATGGTGATTCATGTTATTATCATGATTCAATACAACTTATAAGGATGTTATGTGCATGTTATTTTGTAAAAATTAAGAGATATTTCCTAATTGTTTTATTAATTATAAGTTTATTTTCTATATTCTATGATATTCATTCTAATTTTATGTATATGAATGTTTTCTAAGGGCCCTAATGTTTCACATTTATGAAAATTATTATGTGAACATTGGAGAAGTATTTAGACATTAGCATAATATTTCATCTTACATATATTAATTCATTTTCGACAACCAGTAATAGACATTATATCATGAAAATAAAGAAATTTCAATGGAATGATGCATCATTAAATAATGTTTAATATGATCTATTATATTTGATTTTTTGTTATTTAGGGGTAATAAATTTCATTTTTTATATTAATTCCTTAGAGTAAGTGATGAATTAGAAATATATCGATGAATAAAATATATAAAAGTGTGCTTATGAAATATAGATTTTTCTCATTTTTATATTTAATTATATTTAAAGAAAATAAAATAATTTCTCATCTTTAATAAATAAATCATGATAAAAATAATGTTATAGTATTATATTCATGTCTAATGAATCAAATTGTTTTTTAAATCCTCGCATATTTATGGTTTTGACATCCTTAAAAATCCATTGATCATTCACACAAATATGTTTGAAAAACTCTATCACTATCTATAATTTTTAAAAAAATTCTTCGACTTACAAAATAAGAAGTCATTTATTGGAAACCTAAGGAGGATACTCAATGAAGATGTAACATTCATCGATATGCATTATAATTTTATCTAATCTACCACATCCATAATTTATTATGAAATTATTATTTTATAAAAACCAATATATCATCAACTCACAATGAATTTTTTATATTAATTGAATTTCCAAGAACAATAAATACACCTATTAAATGGGTTACTAAATCATTATTCATGTGTTTGGTGGACTACCATCTTGCATACTGATGTCATTCATTTTTTGATTACCAAATTTCATGGTTGGGTGTGATTATGGATAATATGTATATATATACATATATGTAATATTTATAACATAATATTTCTATTGGAGTAATTATATAATATAAAAATGTTTTACTTACTATTCTGTAGTGGATATAACGATGCTGCTCGTGTGTTTGGGAGAATACTTCCTCACTAAGCAATATGATTCGTCTATCACTAATGCTTAAAATGCAAGGTGATAATGATAAATTTAATGAAAATAAATTATATATGATAAATTATTTTTATATTAATGGCAAATTTAGCATTCATAAAATAATATATATATATAATTTTATTTCTTACCTTTTATCAGAACGATTGATGATAACTTCATTTGGGTATGTGTGGACTACATACTTCACTAAACGATGTGACTATATTTTCATCACACATAATTGGATGACATATATTTTTATATAATTTTTTATTTGTGATATTATTATCATTATTTAATGGTAAAATATTACTCACCTGGATTCAATAAAGATTACTGATAAATAGAAATATTAATTATGTTGATGTATAATCAACCATTTCAATGACTGTTGCATAATTCAGGTTTTGATAACCATAAATCATTATTGGGTTTGAAAATATATTTTATGTACAAATATGATGATTATTTCATGATTATTATTCTTGATGTGTTTAAATAATAAAATATTTGACCTTGTTCATGTTTCTATATTCATTTTTGAGAGATAATCAAAATATCGACGAAACATCTGATGTGAAAATAAATTACTAAGTAATATTACATGACATGGAAATAATTGAAATAATATGAGTTATTGTCATTAAAAAAGTTATTAATAACTTAAATAATTAATATATGTTTATTATCAATGATGAAGAAGAATGTTCGTGATTATATTCTCTTAGAGTAAGGGTTTCTGGGCTCTCCTTTACTTCCATATAACATATTCCATATTCACCACTTATTACTTTTTTTATTTTTTATATAATTCCATTTATTATATTATATAATGAATTAATTTAACATAAAGGTTTTTAATATTTATCATAATTTTATTTCTTTCATATAGATTATGATTCAAAGGTTAACAATGTTGTAAGGGTTTATTCATGAATCTAATCATTATTTATGATTATATTTGTTTAAGTATCACTTAATATATTTATTTGAAATTTATATCATAAAATAAATAAATTTTATTCTAATATGTTTATTCATGTGTTTTATTTATTATATTACGATTTTATACTCTTTGATTAATAAAATGAATGAAAAAATATTTTTGTGAAAATCCGTCTTTATTTCTCTCTACTATCAGAAATAAATTTTTATCAAAAACCATGTTTTATAAAAATGTTTTTAAAATTATTTTTAATCATTTTAAAATTATTTTATAATATTTTTTCTTCAAATTTTTACTATTTAAAAAAAATTGATTGAATATTAATGTTATTTCCAAAAGAGTTCCCATTTGGTATTGAACAAAAATGTCAAACAAATCATTATTTTAATGTACTCAACATGTACAAAATATCCTTCAATAATTATCACTCAAAACATAAAATCATCCACTATATATTTTAGTGGTTATTTTCAAATAAATTTTTTTCCAATTTTCCTTGGAGTTTTTCCTTTTAAAATTTTATTTTCAAAATTAAAATCATTTAAAATTTGTTTTAAGTTTTAAAAAATTGACATAAATGTTCATTAAATATTATTTCAAAATAAAAGGATTTTGATAGGTTTTTTACTTTTAGAAAATTATTCTTTTAGTAAATGAAATGTTTAATTTACAAAAAAAAAATGTTTTAAGGATATTTTATGTCATTTCTATTCATCAATATCATCAAATATTATTCTACTTATGTTTTATTAGGGATATGATATAACGGGACCATCCTCCATATTTATATGGATATTTTATTATCAATTTAACTATGTTTGTACTTTTTTGGTTCCATTACCTATACTACAATGAATGTTTTTTATTATATTTATGTATTTTTGTAATTATTAACATTTTTTATTTTAGTTATTCAATATGAAATTTTAAATTCATTGTGTTTCACACTGTTAATACTATGTATGAATAGGAATTAGTAACTTGTACGAGGGGCCTATTACAACAGCTCGATGTTTCAATAGTTCTCATCAAAACATCCATATTGGTTTTTGGCAATGGCCATTCCAAATTATATATATTTATTTTCCCAAGGCCAAAATGTTATTAATTTTCTCTGAAAAAGGAACCGACTATATGTTTTAGACTTTCAACATTATAAATTACATCATTTAGAAATAATTTATTTATAATCCATTTGATTATTTGATTATTTAAACCCTATATTACCATGATTCAAGATCATGTGATAATTTATATTGAATTATTTGGTCTTCTATTATTCATTCCATATTATTCTCATGCTATTGATTAAATGTAAATTTTTTCCATTATTTACCCTTCTATATTATTTCTTCTCCATTTATTCTTATATTTAATTGTACAATTACACATTCTGAGCATCTGAGCTCACATGTTTCAAATATTTTATTTTCTATAGGATATGAAGACGTGTTTTTTATTGATATTCTATAATACACTATAGGAAATAATAGAATTCAAAAATAAAATCTTTTGAGTTTTGTTTTTAAAATGTAATTGTAATTTCACGTATATATCTAGTTTACAAATAATATTAATCTCTTAGGAATTTTTTATGTGATAAATTATACATTATACTAATGTAATAAAGTAAACACATTTTCTATAATACTCGGTTTAGGGTCTCTATTGTTTTGTAACTTATAAAAGTTGAATATATAACAAGTGCTATATTTGTAAAAAAATACCACTAGAATGAAAAGTATTTATAGTACCTAAAATTTCTATAGTGATGTGTAGTAGTTTTGAGAACTCTAAAGCTGAATCCTCTCTATTTTCCTCGTATAAAAAATAGTAAAGTACCCCACCTATCTCCTGATGCGAGGATTAAGGAAACAAGGTAAAATACAATTTATATTCCTAGAAAATGATATATAGATATTAAAAATATTAATGCCATTTATTTCTAATACATTCAATGAAATATGATGAAAATAAATTTGTTTAAATATTTCTCATCTTCCATTAAGTGGCGTGGGGGAGAAACTTTGATCTATTAGACTGAATATATTATTTTATCATTGTTTAAAAATATAGTTTCGTTTATTTTTGTTAATGTTGACAATATAGTGAATTAATAAATTGTGTTAAGGGAAAAATGTCAAATATTAGTGAAGAAATTGTTAAAAATAAGAAACTAATAAAAATTAAAAATGTGATGAATGTTTTTTTGTAATTAAAAAAATAATATTATAGTTTTATAGACTATAAGACTCAATAAATATTTTGAATAAATGAAATAATTTTTATTATCTTCTTCTATGTCGATGAAAATTAAAAATACCATGTATGGTTATGATTTTGGTATCATTGGGAAAATAAAAAAGGAAATAAAAGTGATGTTACATGTTTTAGTTTAGACATATCTGATTTATTTTTTCTAAGGGATAAATTAAAAAAAGGAAAAGTTGAGAAGATGAAATTACCTGACCAAAAATGATAAAAAAGAAAATATAGTAATTTATTTTATTAATGGGGTTGAATAAAACATTCAAAAGATAAAATTTCTACAAAAGTACATTTATCCATTAAACATTTGTATATTTAATAACAATGAGAAACAAAACAGGTATCAGTGGAACCATAATCCATTAGAAAATTAATATTAAATAAGTAGTGGTTATATAAAATCAATATAATGATTTTTTGGATGAATTTAAAAATCATGATTAAGAAATGGAATATGTTGAATTTATCAAAAAATTAATAATGTGTTTAAATTTGAGGAAATATTATCTTGTATTTCAACATCCATTTATTCCAAAGCTCTAAAAATACATTACATAGTGAACCAGAAAATAAAACTTATTTAGATGATGAAAAGAATCATTTGGATGCTAAAATTTTAGATAAATAAAAATCTGAACAAGAATATGATTCCATTGATTTTTCTAAATCCCAATATCATGAAGGATAAGAAGCCCATAATCCCAAAATACCACTCTCTTTTTTTATTACCTTTTCTTCATCAGACTACCAAAACTCTATAACTTGTAGATGTGTCTAATGATTGAAGATAGCGATGAAATACAAAAATTATGTAATAAAACTTATTACTGGTATTATGGAAAAATTTTGTGATATTATAGAAAGATGAAGTTATATCTAAGGAATAATTGATATTTTAAAAAATCAAAAATTCATTGAAACATGTGTTTGTGATTATTATTCAGATTGAAAGAAAGTTCAATGATTTGAAAGGAAATTAAATAGAAAGAATAATGAAATTTAAATTAAGTTATTAATCCAATAAATCATATAGGGGGATATATAAGATTTTTTGATAAAAAAATTTAGCGGATAAAATATTAAACAACGTCACTTTTGTTTTATTAACTATCTATTAATATAGAAATATATGAAAGCACAATGGAAATTGATAATCTCATATCCCATTAAAAAATATAGATGATAAAATATCCTATTAATAAAAGTGGAATCATGATTTTAAATAAAAATTCTAATTGATCATGATTGAGGACATGGGGGAATTATTTCTTAGAGAATATATATAATCTCAAGGCTATTGAAGTTGAGTCACGAAAATATTTGGATGATATAATGATGATTAAGGTCATTATAAAAAATATATTGAAGAAAGAATGAATTATTTATTTAACTCATTATGTATTTTTTAATAATAAAAACAAAATCATAGGGTATATAATTTCATTGATGAATGTTCTTCCACCTATATTTTTTCAGACATATTTTCTACTATCATTATATGTATGACTTTATTTATTTTTTATTCTTATTTGTTCTTAAATTGATTCATATTATATGTTTTTCTATCAATTTAGGTACACTATCTGTATATAATAAATTCCTTTTTATATTCACAAAGGGGGATAATATACTCCAAGTTTTGAATAAAAATGATAAAATTACATTTTATAGGGAAGAAACTAATGATTTAATGATATAAAATTTCAAATAAATAGTAAAAAAATAATAAAGATGTAATAATTACCTGAAAAAGAGATTGTCTATAAATGTGTAAAGACTCGTGGAGTATGTATATTTAATTGTTTTTTATTGAATTTCTCTTTTTTTTGTGATTTTTGAATGTGGGATATTTTTTACAGATATTTTTTCATTTAATAGTTTCTATGGATTTTTATTATAATCATGAAATAATTATTTAACAGTTCATAATTTACCAATTTTAATATTTCACATGTACATAAATTTTTTTACATGAATGATATTTTTACAATATATAGAAAACCATACCCATCAGATGATGTTTTTACTAATAATACATACTTGAATTTTAAACATAGGAAAAGAGATTATAAACTGCAGAAGATATAGATTAATAAATATCCAGGTTTTATTTTTATATGACGTCCATAAGAGAAAATTTCATTAGGAAAACAAGAAAAACATCTTAATATGGTGAAGAAATACTTTTATAATGTTTTTTTTAAATTAACCGAACCAAGAAATGATGTTCCACCAGATGAAAATTTGTCTCTCTATTAGAAGGAATCCTGATAAACTATAGTAGCAAAGTTGATTATAAGGGTCTGACAAAGTCAAAATTATTATCCTTCCATGATAAAATATATATGATCAAATTTTATTCAAACTAGATCTAAATAATTTTGAATATGGTTATTAGATAAATTAAAAAAATATAGAAGCTACATTAAAGGTGGTGGAATAATTTGATTTATTAATAGTAAATATTTTCTATGTAATTTTTTCTACATATTATTTTGAGGGAAAACATCATTATATTTCATTAAAGTGGTTTTCTTTAGGAATCACTTTTTGGGGTATTTTTTATACGTCTTAACATTTTTAATAGTTTTTTTTAATTATAGTGTATTTGAAAGATTACATATTTTAAATGAATAGAGACTAATGATCATTATAATCTATAGTTCCAATGATTATTCAAAGTGATGGTTTTTCAATCATAGTATATGGAATTAACTGTTAGGAAGGAAATCCATTATCGATTCGTTAAACCTGTGGATATCATGAGATTATGTAAAACCCCATCTATAATGAATGTTAATGTTTTGTAACATTCATGGGAATATTTTTTTCTGATTTATCCAACAAACTTTATAAAACTGGTTCTCATTTTTTGTTCTAATTGATAGTAAATTTAAGAAATTTTCCATAAAGTATGTATTCAGGGATCATTATAACTGCTAGATACAAGGTTTTCATAACTTTTAAATTATGTATATTAGTATTTTTAAATATTATTTCATTCATAAATGGGGTTAATTAAAATTGTATGTTGTAATTTATAAACTACAATTCACCCCTCCCCACTTTTTGGAAAAATCATACTATTATAATATGATATCATATTATATAAATATTATATAATGGTTAATAAATCTATAAATAAATTGATTTGATTAGTTGTTGACATTGATAATGAATAAATAAAAATAAGTTCTCAATTTGGTTGTGATAAAGGATCTAGGTGGTTGGTATAATAATTTAAAAAATTTAATGATGAACCCAAAATCAAATTTTATTTTGATGATATCAAATAATTAAATTTAAAATTATGATAGGTTATGTAAATGAATTATAATTTCTAAATCTATAAATGATTTTTATGGTGTTGAAATGTATTACTTGTATGCAACTAAGAGGTCTGGAATTCTAGATCATTATGGTGGAATTTGAGTTTTCACGAGGGATGAAAATTTCTATATCATTCTTATGATATTAGTTTCCCCTGGCATGGATGAAACAACATGACCCAAACCATTTTCTGGTAAAAAAACAAGGTTGTTTTTTAATTTAGGGACATCCTCCAGAAATGACAGGATACCAGTAAATTCATTGTTCTTACTAAATAATTGTGGAATGATTTACCATTTAAACTTACACAACCTATAATAATAATAATAATAATCATCATCATCATCGTTATCATCATCATCATCATCATCATCATCATCATTTCCATGTGATGAATGAAATGTAAAAAATAAAACTCAAAATCCAATAACTAATAAATATAAACCTCGAATAAATATGGAATAAGATACCATTCATGAAAATCGAAACACATACTGATATATTAGTAATGAAGTGGAATAACTTAAATAAATCTACATGAACATCACCATGATACAATTTATATTTGAGGAATGAAACATCATGAGGATACACTTGACATATATAAGAATTTTTCATCACCTTTGTCATGATAATCAGTGCTAGCATATTCAGAAATTTCTATATAAAGGGGGTAATCATATAATTCAAGTATGAAATCCTCCAAATTATTCCAACACACACCACTAGAACGCGAATAATTTTTCTCAATTTTCAAAATATATATTAAATATTAAGATGAAGTCCAAAAAAGTTTATAAATTTAATTAAACAAATCATATGAATTATAAAACAATACATCCATTTATTCTACATGGTATTAACATTCCGTGTTAACACACACACATACATTTTCATTCCTTGAAAACCCCAGAAATAATTTTTGTTAACTTTTCCATACATGAATATAGTCAATAGTCTTAATTCTTGGGGTTACTCATGTGTCACAGTGTTTGAAGACCAAATCCATAGGGAAACATAAATGAAAAGAGATATTTCATTCTATATATATTCCATGTTTTAATCAACTAATACCTTTTTAAGGATAATATTTTTCAATTCATTTTATAAAACATGTTATAAATATTAATTTAAGTTATTTTACATAAATAATTATACTAAATGAGATTTTCCAGCAACTTTTTAATTCCATGGTTCACAATATCATAAAATAATGATATGTTTTATACATGAAATCACAAATGATTTCCATTGAAAAGAAAAATGAGCTATTTAGATATCTAAAAGTTCATGTTCTAAAAAAGTGGCGGGAAATAGGTAATCCACATATCTTCAATAGATTTTTTTCGGGAATAAAAATCTATATGTTATTTATATGATATGAAATATCTTTCACATTTCTTCAAAAAATCCAGAACAAAAAAACATAATCATCAATAATCATATATATCTATGCATAAATACCATTATATATAATTCTATTTAATAGGAATAATTCATATCTATATTGGAATGATGAAAAAGGAGAGGTTAGGGACCCTACCTTCACTCTTTTGGATTGATGAAACATCGATCTATTGAAATTGAGCACATGAGGGAAGATAGTCACCAAATAACCTAACTGAATGATAAGGGATGATATCCTACATTAAGTAATATGGAATATCATTTCTTTGTATATTATTATGCTTAAAACCTAAATTTTAATATGTAATAAATGATGTTATAGTGTTACTGTGAATGTTTTAAAAAACTATTTAGGCAACATTGTCTCAAAACAGTATAGGTGAATAGTTTTTATAAAAAATTTAGAATTGAATATAAAAACCATATGAAACACATATATGAAATTTCATATTGTTTCTAGGAAATTTTCAAGCTATAATCTAACCATGAACATCTTGAGGGCTCTCCCATGATTCCACAATATTAACTCGAGGGATCCAATCTGTTTACCTTAATTGTGTACTAATAGTTAATCCTCACAAACTCACCTAGATAATACTAATACCAAGGCCAATTAAACAATAAATAAAAAAACCATAATATATATAGTCTATAACAAAATTTTGGAGTGTCAGATTTTCTACAAGATTGATATTTCTAGGCCCATAATGTTGGAATGTGGTGGTGATTTTCTAGTTTTTTATATTGGGATAATATATATTTCATTCGTTCCATTGATTCCTCATGAAGTTCCCCATATTTCCGCAATACCATAACCAAATGAACACATTTTCCATATAATAATTTATCATGTCCTTCAATGATATAAATTAGTGTGTGAGAAAATGTTTCATCTTGTTCAAGATTAATATGACCCCATCTAATCACATGGCTTGGATCATACTCATACATTCATCATTGAGATACATGAAAGATATTATAAACCATCTATAACCATAGAGGATGTCACGAACCTTCCTCGGGCCCGTGTCGTGACTACCCCAAGCCCGCCTTCCATAGGCCAGGCACTGGCGACTAGAACCAAGGCGTAAATCCCGGTAAAAAGGGAAGGCATTTCCTTTGTAAGTAAAAAAACACCACAGAGCAAGCAAGAAGAAGAAGTAAACACTAAGTAAAAACTGAGTACAACAGTAAGTGCGGAAAGTAAGTGGGCCAGAATAAAAACCCAAACTGAAGGTAAAGTACAACTCGAAAGGGAAAACATCAACTGAAAAGTAAAGCCTCAACGTCGAGCCGTCCACTGGAAGTCCCACCTGAAGGGTGGGTACAGATAGCCTCCACTGCTCCTCGGGTCCAGCTGACCGCTCCGAGTACGTCCCACCCAGTGGTCCACCTCCAGGTACCGTCCTGCTCCACAAGCCTCCACCACGATCAGCGTTGTTCGTCGTCAGCAACCAACACAATGTAGTGCGGGCATAGCCCGTGCAGGGGTGAGTATAAGCTACCCAGTAGGGACCCCGAGACCCCTGATGGTCTCCCAGAATCCACAAAGGATAAACCAAAAAGGAAAGATACAATCACGAAGTAACATCTGACACGGCTTAGGTATATGCCCATACATATACCTAAGTCATCAATTCTCATTCGGCTCCAACATCCGATCCCAAGTACAACCCAGTCCACACAGGAAAGTAAAACGTAAATCCACACAGGATAGCACAACACACTCCACAATGGAAAGAAAAATAGGATTCAGATCACACAGGTATACTTCTTCATATGATGATAAAGATGACCAGATATTGCCACTGATTCATCTAATATGTCGGACCCACAAAGGATCGATAGGTATTAACCCCCACAATGACCCACAAAGGATCTGATCCAAAAAGGATCGATAGGTAACTAACCCCCGCAATGACCCACAAAGGATCTGACCCACAAAGGATCGATAGGCAACAAACCCCCGCAATGACCCACAAAGGATCTGACCCACAAAGGATTGATAGGTAAATAACCCCCGCAAAGACCCACATAGGATCGGACCCACACAGGATCTGTAGGCGCTGGCCCACATAGGACCGCTGAGCACTGACCCACAAAAGATCGGACCCACACAGGATCGGTAGCATTAACCCACAAAGGATCGCTGAGTGCTCTAGTCATCTCCATCGAATCCATTTAGGATCTCTGTACAGTCGTCGTCGTCACAGTAGTAGTCGCAGCCAGCTCTAGGGTTCTCGCACACAGCAAGCTCGTTTGGGAGGGTCCGCTCCACGAGCCGAGAGGCTGATACATCAACTGACACATATTCAATAGTTGATGTATCCAAATGTTCTGTATCGTCAACAGGAACTCAACGTCGCAGACGGCGCATCAATCGGACGCCCGGTCTGAGAGTTATTGGCTTTTTCGTCCCAGGGGCCCGGTTGGTTTTTAAGGAAAAACCAACCTGACCGTACTCCACCTACATCCAAACCTCGGGTGGAGAAAGCCAAAATATCCGTATCACTTAGAGGAATTCAAAAAAGTCAACGGCACATCAATCCGACGTCCGAAGCTCAAGATATGAGCGTTTCCGCTCCGAGGGCCCGACTGGTTTCGTGTACGAACCAACCCGGCCAAACACAAAGTATTCTGAAACCTTGAATGTGATATACCGAAACGACCGTCTCGATCCAAGGATCGCATCTCCGCTGACGGCGTGTCGTTCGGAGGCCAGTAGCTCATGTTATAAGAAAAATACCGAAAAGGTCCGAAAATGGGGGGTCTGGGCCCGACCCGACCCGGCCCAACCCCCCCTGGGTCGGCCCGAACCGGGTCACCCCGACCCAGGTCCAGGTCCGACCCGGCCGGCGCGGCCCGGCCGCCAGGGTCGGCTCGGCCGGTTAAGGATGAGCGGCGCGGGGGTGTGCTTCCCCCCCCCCCCCCCGCATGAAGGAAAGTCGCGGCCCCGCGTGGGGCCGCTCGGTGTCACCAAACGTGGCTTAAGCCGCGTCCCTTCCTCCGCAGTCCCACATGGCCGCGGGACTGGCTAGCGCCGTCGCGGCTTCAGCCGCGGTGGGTCTTCCCAGAGGAGCGCCGGGCGCCGCCACTTCGTGGCGGCCGGCCGCCGGCACCGTCATGTCGGCGTGGTGCGCCGGCGGAGACTTCCACGAACCACCGGACGTGCTCCGGTTGTCCGATTCGCCTGCGGTCTTCTCCAGTGATCATCTCGGGACCCGACCTTCGCTGCAAAGCCTTCAAAATGCCTGAGTGGCTTGTTTTTTCATCATCCGTCAATCAGCGCATTAACGAAAAACCACAGAGGGTTGTCGGGCCGTGTTTGTTTGGCCTGCACCCTCCGCGTTAGGTGATAACAATCGGGAATAAAATATTCAACACATGAAAAAAAAAACAAGGCACAATTTTAATAAAATTAAAATTGAACTTTGACCTGGGTTCTTTGTTTTATATGAAACAACCATGGGAATAAATATTGTTCCCAAAAAAACCCCTACCTCGTAGCTATCGTCGGACGAGAGTTCTTCGCGGAATTTACCATCGCAGAAGAAGAGGATCGTCGCGTCGCGGAAGGGCGTCGCGTCGTCACAGAAGAAGAACGTCGTGGAAGAAGCGTCGGTGTCGTGGTACTCAGCATCGCGTCGTCGATATCCGAGGGCTCGGTGTTCATCATTTCCCTTTCGTCAGAGGTCGGCGTTCTTCGCGTTCTTCGCGTTCTTTGCGAAGGAGGATGAAGATCTTTAGAGATTCTCCCAAGGTTTAGCACAACAACCCGATAATAAAATAAGTCCTCATCTTATTTTATTATCAACTAAATAATTTGATAAACAATGGTAAGTAACGAACAATTAATTCAAAGAATTAATTATAAAATTTAACTGTCCTATTAAATAGGGGCGTTAAGAATTTAGAAAAACGTGTCAGTTGACTTTCATTAAAGATGAGTTTTCGCGGGTGCGTTACTTAGTGGAAAAGAAACGGTGAGGCTCGTGCAGGACCCACCTCACAAATATCCTACCAAGAGGGTAGGATATTTTGGATTGCACCCTAACCGCTTTAACTCAGATTAAGCAGCTTTAAGTGGCTTTTATGTGGCTTTAAGTGAAATAAAAATAAAGTTGTCACACCACTTTATTTTATTTCTTAACTTAACCCCAAATATTTAAAAACCACACCCGAGAAAACGCAACTCTGGAAGAGGCGTTTCTAAGAAAATACCGGCGCTACGATTCCATCGGTGCCCTCGGAATTTGATTCCAAGCACTGGTTCAAAAGTTATAAAAACCCACTCGTTCGTTCACTGAACGTACCCGAGCTAAACTTCGGAAAATGATTCCGGGCACACCGGGCCTCGGAATCAGGTGCCGTCAGAAACTGCGTTCTTGAAAAATTATAAAGAAAATTAAGAAAAAAATTCCTTGAAATTTACGGGTCTTTACATAGGATAATTAAATCCATAACCAAAATTACTAATTTATTCAAGTATCTGAAATGATAAAATGTAACAATAAGAAAAAATTATGTTCTTTTATAATTGATGATTCCCAAAACATGTAGAGACATTAAATAATAGATAATATCCCATTACAAATGATAGTGGGTGATGTGGATGAACCTCATGAAATTGTCGATTGGTTTAGTATGCAATGGCATTTTTCATTATATAATGAATTTTATCAAAAATATCATGTATAATTCGAAGTCTAATAAATTAAAATTCACATGATTCTAGAAAATAGCTTATATATCAACACAGAGAAGAATAAAATTACTATAATAGATCCCCTTGTATTCAGACCTGATAACTATTATAATATGAGAATTACACTAAGGGTATATAATCCTTCCATGAACTACTAAAATATATCTCACATTCCATGGGAAATTCATCCATTGTCTAAATTTATTATTCCAACTACACATCCATATGAAGATTATATATTGTGATAATGGTCAACTAGGTGCCTAAATGTTTCATATGAGATCTCCATATCATAGAGGTAAATCAATGATCATAAAAAGAGATGATCAAAATAAAAATTCATTCAAATTTTAAAACATCCTGGAAGTTATGGATTTCTATATTGTCTATCATAGTAGATTATTGCCTTGAAATAATGTTGGATGACTTCGTGTGTCATTCTATAGTCATCCAAAATTAATCACACTTTGAAATACTATATGGTGATCCTATAACAAAGGCCATAATTATTTGTTACCATCTTCCAAAATGGGCATAGGTGTAGATTACAACATACCAACTATCCATTAATTCTCATCCTTCACCTATTAATATGTGAGGAAATTAACAATGTAATAAAACAAATTTCATTTCATAACATACTATGAAAAGTTGAACCTCAAAACCTTATACATCTTATTGATACATGGGTGAATCACCCACATAGAAAGGCAATAATAAAAAAATATTTTTTTATAAAAATATTGATGAATGACTTTTCAATCATGAAAATGAAATATTTAATTATATTCATTTTTTATTCATAAATGGTGTACCTACATTTAAGTTTTACACAATTTGAAGTTAATTAAAATTTTATATTTGAGTATCCTTGAAATTATTATACAAATATGGAATATTAATTACTAGAAAAAGGTTATAGCTTCATTATAACCTATGAAAACTAAATTAATATGTGTAATCAAAATCCTCAATATCAACTAATCATATGTTTATCTTTATATCTAGTTATAAAACATTCATTATAAAAAACAATATAATTTCTATGTATACATATCTAAAATTAGTCAATGTCAAACATTAGAGGAATTATATACATCTTATTTGTCTCTATATTATGAAATTTTATTAAAATATATGTTTCAATATTTTATGATCTTTGTACATTGTGAAATAATCAAGAAAGAGATAATGTTTCAATGTTTTCGAATCATGGACTACCGTGGACAATTCAATTTCATGGGTAATATAATTTCTTTCATCACATATCTCATGACCCATAATCATTTTTATGATCTCTATGCATGATTAAATTTATGAGTTAATTCCCTGATTCATAAAAACAAGAAACATTACCAATCCATGGTTTTGGAAATAAAATAATTCGTGGTGATATGAGCCTAGACATATGGTCCAAAAAGGATTGGGGAAAAAATAAATCTACTAAAATGGGGTATCCATTTTCATTGGTACTATCATATGAGATAAAAGAAAACATAAATATGGAATAATTATTTGATAATAACATGCTAATTTTAGGAATATATATACCGCATGGATGATATTATAAAGATTCCATGATACTAGAAAATTTGTTTTTTAGTTCAAAAAATTCACTTTTCTATGAAATAAAATTTCCATAGAAGAAATCATTGGATATATATAAATTAAGTTTAGATTTTTTTATAAAATTAGTCCTCTATCAAGGTGCTCAGAAAAATACCTATTTTTTTTTGTTGAACCATTTTTTAATACAAAAAACCACAACTAAAAATTATTGTATCTTTTAGAATAAGAAATTGATCATATATATGAAAACTAATGGATAACCTATAAGTATAATGGGAATGAATAGATATTCCTAATGAGATTAAGGATATATTATATCTTCATATTGAATATCTTCTTTCTTATCCTGATGTTGGAGGTTCCCAAAACCAAGATAAATAATGGATAACCATAGGGAAGCTTCTAAATGATCAAATGGATCATCAATTCTTGGAAGAAGATATATAATCCTGGTGATAAATTGTTTCAATTGATGATAATAAACCTAGATTAATATATAAATACCTTCCCCCATTGATAATAGAATGAGAGTACCTCATTGTGACAGACATGCCTTATAAAAAATCACATCCAAATTCATAAAACTATATATTTAATTCATGAATTTACATTAGTTTTATTCTATATAAGGGATGTGAAATATGATTTTACCCAAAATGTGTTCACTAAAAAATTCCACTTATATTTGGGGTGGAGAAAAAGTATTTTATTTAAAATATGTTATGATACAGATTTGTAATGGTTGGAAAATTTGTAATATAAAATATATATTTAGTCCATATATTATTTCCACAAAATCATAAGAAATAATTCTTACTATTGATACTAAAGGGAATTTTCTTCTATAATTAAAATCTCATTCTCTATGAAAGAGATGTATCATTCCATATTGGGATGTAAATTTTACTCATCACACATTACTATAAAAATGATCCTCAAAATCAATTAACCAACCCATTACCCAAATTAAATTCATGATATCCATTTAAATAATAAAAAGGTACAATATAAATAGTAATCGAATGAGGGTTTTAGAATAAGATACACTGTTATAACCTTTAAATATTATTTATCTAAATGGTATTTAGATACTAATAAAATTTGGTATCATACCATAGTGTCACAAAACACACACTCCTACATCCAGTGGAATGAAAAATATTTACATTTCTATCATTGATATTGATATAGTAAGAACCCATTTTTTCCATCAAGAAAATACAAAATTAAATGAAAAATGTTATATCACTTAAATAACCAAAGAGATATTATATTTATATTTTTATAGAATTATTAATATCTCATTCACTATTATAGTTATTCATTGTAGTGAAATATTTTACCTCTATACCATTATTTTCTTATTTCAAAAAAATAATTCATCTTCCTCGAAAAAAATATTTCATTGGTAAAACCGTTATAGAAAAAAATTATTTAATAAAGATATTCATAACCTAAAGTAATAGAGAACATAAAATATCCCCAAAAAAATTCTCAATTAGTGTAAACAAAATAATTCAAATTAGAATATCATAAGGTAGAATAAGCGGAGTATAATGGAATAATGGAATTATAAATTACCATGACCATAAAATAATAGAATTCATACCTATAAAACATTTATACTAAATCATACAATATAAAATAATATTTTAACGAATTATAAGGGTTATATAATTCAAAAATAATAATCTATATTAAATCAATCATTGTTATGAGATCCAATTACAACGCATATCATTTAATGAAAAAAATTTAATGTATCTTAGAACATTGAACATTCATCATAGAGTCATAAAATTGGATAATATCATATCTCTTATGATTTTACTCTAACTAGTAAACTCTTTTTTTATTATGAGTAACTTGTGTTATATTAACTCTACCATCTTCTGCGAGTAGCCTTACTTCAATGTCCCCGGGGAGTCAAATACATAAAATGGACTCTTTATCCATATAAAATTCATTAAAGGGATATAGAGGGCCCACCAAGTGTATATTAGATGAAGTAACTTAAGGATTTGGGATCAATATCCACTCCAAATTCATTAGCAATAACAATGTATTTTGTCATGAAATAAATAAGTTGGATTCAAACATTTAATCAAAATTATTATTACATTATTTCTATATGAAAAACTAATTTCATTCCTAAAAATATAATTATAAGAACATAAAAAACATTAAGTGAAATGAAGTGAATGATATCATATGATTATATCACTACATAAGAATAAACAACATAAAACATAGTAAAACTATATGAAAAAACCTTTTAATTATCATAGAAACATATATGGAGAAACTAAAATTTTCATTTTAAAACCACATATTTCAAATATAAAAAATCTATAAAATGATGATCAAGATATTTTCTATGAAAATATAAATGGATATATGAAAAAAAAAATCAATTTTCTAGAGATCGTTGGGGGGATTAAACTTCATTATTTCTCAATATGTTAAAACAATTATTCCATTCACATTATTAGTTTACATGTCAAAATTAACACACTTGGAAAATGAAAATATGATTACTTTTAAATTTATTTATTAAATATATAAATTGTGTAAAATGTCTTAAAATTATTGTATAATAGTAAAAAAATCTTGAAAAATTTTAAATTAGATACAGTCAATGAAAAAAATATTCCCAATTTAATATTTAAATAAAGACAGTTTCTAAATAAAATATTATTTCATTATCCTTAATAAATAATGATAGAAAAATGAAATAAAAATATTGAATCTTCAGAAATAACCATATGAAGAAAAAATATATTTTATTAAATATATAAGATTCATATAATCTTTTTTATTTAAAATTTAATATAGTGAATCAGGAAATAAATTAAGATTGGGACTAAAACCCTTTACTAATTTAGTAACTATTGAATCATAACACACCAATATTAATTTCAATTAAATGAAACATCAAATAATATGAATAAAAATATATTCATTAAAAACATAAAAATGGTGTATTAGATGAATCTCTTAAGTTAATATAGGTGTATAAAATTACATATGTCCCAAAATGAAAAATTTGAGAGGGCAGAAGAAAACCACTTGGTAATATTCATGTCAAATCCACTTGGATGAAATAATTAGAATTATAAAAATAATTACCTTAAACTAAAATTGATCCAACTTATAAAATTTAAATAAAGAAATATATAAACCATGTTAAAAAAAATATTTGCACAAAATTTTATTTTTTCTAACAAAACATTATTGAGGTAATGAATCCATACAATGTTCATATAAAAATGGTGATAATTCATAAGTGTTTCCAATGTGAAAAATATTATAATAACACATAAAAAATTGATGTATAATATAATCTAAAAAAATTTTATTTTACAGAAAATAATTTTACAATAGGTATAATAAAGTATAAGTATAATCAAATTAATAGAAATTGAGTACAGAAAACTGAAAACTCAAGTCCATACTTACTATGTACATACATTAATATTGTGTATAGTAAATTCGTGATAATTATCTAATTGTTTATAAATATTTTCCATGTATTTTTACTTTATAATGATTCCATTATTTCATTATTATGATGAATTATTTAAATAAATTTTTGTTAATTCAATGTCAGAAGTTTTTTTGACATTATATTCATATTTAGAAAATGACTTTTATAGGTAGTTCACGGTCAAATGAGTCATTATTGCATCATCTATAGAGTAATAATCATGATATAATTATAATTTTTATAATTTAAATAATATGTTTATTTCAACCAAGATTGAAAATCTTGAAAAATTAATACCACTTCTTATTGGAGGTGGTATTCCACACTTACACAAAAATAAAAATATCAATTTTTAACGAGTGGAAGAGTAAAAATTTAACTAATATATTATATTTAAAATTCCTAAAATTTCATTAACATATAATATATTATATAAATACATCATAATAATCATGTTTTTGTGGTGGTGATAAAACCAAATTACATCACTCTATGGATGTGGTAATATACAAGTAAAAACATGCAATGTTGTCAATTCCCATATGATGGAAAAATATATGAAAAAGTAGTTTTATATAATCATAATAACATTTTACTATATAGAAGATACTTATGTTGTTATTTCATTATTTTTAAAGTAAAATTTATTAATATATAAAATGAAATATGAAAGAAATTGCATAGTTAGGTGTTATACATTATCCTTATATTACCAACTTAGCTTATATCTTTAAACCTTCTAGATTTGGTATTTTGATTAGAAAATGGCCTCTAAGTAATGAGAATGGATTTTGGGACTAAATAGTTGATGTTTTTGTTTAAACATGACTACAAAAACGGTTTTTGGCAGAGAGGATATGAGGTGGCCTTTAATAAGTTAGGGGAGGGTCTCATGTGTAATTAATTAATTAATTAAACTATTATTAAATTATTGTCTTATTAATGTAGATTAAATTTATTTTTTTAATATAAGATGATTATATTTATATATACTCCCATCATATAAAATTTGGATATGTTTTGGTGATGTTTACACCCATCTCTCTTAGTATTAAACCCAATTTCCCTTTTTGATGATAACATAGATGTCAAATATATTTAAAATATGTGAGTCATGGATGTTATGATAAATGTAATAAATTAATCCTAAGATTAATATTATTTTGATTATATAAAACATACCATTCAGTTGTCCAGTGTTTTTTTATTATAAATTTTTAATCATTATATAAATAATTTTTTTACGTAATACAACACCAAACTCATTTTTCAAAATATTCATATAGTTTTAAATTTAAAAATATAAAATTAGTAATATATTATCAATAAAAAAAAATTAACTCACCAGGATTATATTAAATTTATTTGAATAATTTAAGGAATGCAATTATTCAAGAATTTTATATTTCTATTGTGGTTTTCAAAATCATTTATTTTATGTCTATATTACATGAATAAGAACAGTGTAAGTGTTGAGTAAGAATTTGATGTAATTATTCCATCACTAAAATTAAAAAATAAAATAACAATATAAAAAATTAATTTATATTTTAAATAACCATTTATGATTGAAAAAAAATTATTTAGTAATCTTATGAAGATTTATTTTAAATGTTACAAGAAAGACAGTGATCCCTTGATTTTTTCAATTTCATAAAATAATAGTTATGTAATAACAAATTGAAACTATCAATCAATTTTCATGTTTTGAATCATTGATTGTTATTTTTGAGAAACACTCATCAATTCTAATGAATTCATGTATTTTTTTTATTCTAAAGACATACACCAATGTTTTAATCTTATTTTACCCATTCAATCCTTGAGAGGTGAACAATTTTTACTATGATTATTATTCATTTTGAAAAAATACAAAGATAAAAAAATTTAAAAAAAGTAACATCATGGTTAAATTAATGTAATACCATTTTGAAAATTTAATTTCTAAAATTGTTACTATCAATTTTTAATAAAACTGATTAAAATGTAACAATGAACAGTTTTTAAGAAAAATATGCTTTTTTCCCAAAAAATGAGGTTATATCAAAATAAACAACAAAGTTGATTTCATCATAGTTAATTTTATCATTCTAAAATAAAATAGGCTTATGTCATTTCTATATAAAATTCATATCAAAACTGTTCCTTTCAATGAAAAAATGTCATTTTTACAAAAAAATATACACCATTCACTATTCAATAACCAATCAATATTTTTAAAATAATATATAAAAATTATCCAATGATAATTTTGATATATTAATATTAAATATATAACACTTATTATCAAATAAAATTTGGTATATATTAATTATAATTTCTTCACTAAAAGTGAAATAGATGTAATTTTTAAATGAAACCAACTTTCTTAGCATAAAATACCGTACAAAATTTTGAGTAATTGTTTATTGTGGATAAATGAAAAAAAATTAATTTTATGTGCCCAATATACATATTTTCTATAAAATTTTTATTATCATTCATACTATCCAATCTATTATATAAGTTAAAACATTTACATTCAAATAATAATATTATTTTGATTGTTTAAGATTAATGTTTTGTGTCATATACACCACAAAACATAATATACACTTAAAATGGTATGGTATTAACTTACATTCCATTAATGAAATTTCACCATTTAAATTTGGATTTTCTCTCAATAATCAAGGGTTAAAATTTTGAAAATTTCATAATTGAAAACCTTTATAGTAGAAAGGTATAATGAAAATTTCATTTGTAAAGATGAAAAGTTAAATATAAATGTTATCTAAAATTACACATCATTAGGTTTCCATACTGGATAAAATTAGTGGAGTGTGAAAATAATGACATGGAAGAAAAAAATAAGGCATAAATGATAATATATATTGACAAGGATAATTAATATTGAGAAAGTAAATTATCAGAGGAAAGACAATGAATGAAAAACTATAAATAAATCATTTAAAAAAACACTATCAACACATCGCAATTAATGTTAATAGGTAAAATAACATTTTGATCCCTTTTCACGCAATTGAGGGATTATTTTACCATCTATCTCATGAACTAAAGAAATATTGGTACATTAATTTCTTTATATCCTTAAATGTAATGTTATAATTTTGTGGCATGTTTAAATTAGTTTCTACATATATTCCATATAGAATTCAAAATGATGAGTATAAATATTTAATTCTTAAAGTATAATAATCAAAATCTAAAAAACCATTAGTCATAAAAAGGGATTATTAAATTTCTTGATATATTTAACAAAAAATTCATCAGCATAGGTTGTAATAATATCTTAAATGATAAAAAAATTATGATGAAATAATTAATTAATATTTAAAATTATAAAATATTACCCAAACAATAAATAAATTGGTTCAACAAATAAGTTACCATATAACCTAAACATCAAAAATAAAATTAATATTATAGAATTAATTAAGCTTGATGTATATCAAAAAACATTTACATTACATTCCCAAAAAGTTAATATTATTTTTCAGATGTAATCATTCATGTAAATTCTTAATGTGAAATATTAATCAACATAAAAAAACTACTACCAAAATATTATAAATTACTTAAAAATATCATCACGTCAAACATAAAAATGGGTACCAGTGACCTTAAACATGGGATCATCCTTAAACATATAAACATTTTATTATTAGGAATCAATAAGAGTTTTATTGGAACTAAATAAATGAATTGGGTTCTGACATTTTTAACGGCACATTCCTAATTTCCCAAGGATGTAAAAATCACTTGTTTATCAAAAATAATAATCTTATAATGATTTAATCATTTTTACATAAATAACCATAGAAATTAAGAGTAATAATTAAATTATAAATAAACATCATAGATCAATAGATAGAATAATAATGATAAACAACATCTCAATCTAGAAAAATCAAAATAAAAATCATAAACCTGAAAATATATACATTTAATGTGACACTTTGTGTCTATCCATGTCCCAAACAAACCAACATACCCATATTTTCTATGGTAAAAAATATAATTCCAAGGACCTATATCTAGAAATAAAACATAAGAAGATGCATACACTAAGTGATTGAAATATGATGTGAGAAATAATGATCCAAGTAAGATCACAATGACATGTTTATGAAATTACATTATACTAAAATTTCAATTATGATATTTTAAAATATAAATTTTGAAAATTTAGTTTTCAAATAAGTAATTAATTGAAAACCAACAACATCCTTAATTTCATTTTTCATACATCTCTTATATGCAATCTCAAAATAATTGATTAATCTGAAAAATATTTATTTAAAATAAAAAATTCAAAACTCAATTGTGAATTTCATTATTTTTAAAAGATGTAAAATTTATAAAATAAATTTAAAAATAATAAGAATAAATTAATTCATCAAGAATGAATAAAAATAAAACATAAAAAATTATCATGGTTCGCTTGGTTTTACCCAAATATGGGATGTATGTGTTGTCTACTGTTAAATTCTAAATAGTATCATTGGTTTCCCTAATATATCATACAGTAAGTCGATCTTATATCTTACTAAATGATGTAACAACATGGTTTCATTTTTTATCAAAAAACAAGCCACCCTACTACCATTAAACTAACATTATCATGGGAATACCCCATTTATCTATATCACTAACCCGAGGGGACAATAGTAGTATATATATAAAATGATTTTTATAGGTCTATACTTCTATCTCAGTGCAAACTGTTCTAATGTATGTAAAAAAAAGTGGAAGATTTTGTGAGAAAACGTGCATAACATGTATTGAATAATGTAAAAGAGCATAAATATCATCCCACGTCAAACACCATAGTATTCACCATCGTTTTTTTTATCCACAAACATGACACCAATACGACCCCCTTGGGGTAAACATCAAAATCATGAAAAATTAAACAAAAATATTTTTAGGGTTAGAAAAACAAACATTGTTTAATATATTATGTTATAATTTCAAAAATACATTACCATAATTGGACCTAGACTTCCAATTCCACTATATCATTTAAAACCATTTGAAAAAAAATCATATCATCACTTAATTTAAAACATAATTCATTTCAAATTTCAATATCCCTTTTTAACAAAAACAATTTAATGTTATCCAGAACACCTATGATTATAACATTCACATGATTTCCTACCCAAAATAGTTAAAAAACATTTCATGAATCCCCCTTCAAATTCTTTAACCAATAAATAAAGAACATTCAAGAGACATAGAATTAAAAACGTCTAAAGAATCTATTAAAACACTGAAAATACCGATTATTCCATGTGAAAAACTGAAGTGAAAATTTTATATATCATGTTAAAATAATCACACAAAAAAAACAAATATATAATATTTCATGAAAAAAATTTAATGAATCAATCAAAAAGACATTCCAAAATAATAATATAAACATAAACCACTATATTGGTTCGATGGTGTACATGCTATAATTATGCACATTCTAGGGTGAGTGATCCAACATGAATAAATATTTCCCTAGTATACCATAGAAATGAACTCACTAATTATCTTTTAATGAACCCAAAAATATAACATATAATACATTATGTTTTTTACTAGTAGAGGTAACTAATTTGAAAAGTGGGAGAGTGGGAAAACAATGGAAGACCAAGTTAAAGTGAGGATACACTAGAAGAACCTACAGAAAAAAGTGGTTGAAGAAGCTCTTAAATTTGTGGATAAGGAGGAAAAATACCTCATTTGGTGTTCCTGGGATCAAAATGATGAGACAGAGCGAAGGATAGGTCTAAACGCCCTTAACATCAAGTAGGTGTATTTTTTATATGATTTTTTTAAACTAGGGGTGCTTGTATGGTGTGAAAAAATGTGCACCAACTATTCTAGAAAACCTTTAAGAAAAACAGATTTCACATTGTTTTCTTGGAGACAACACATAGTTAAAAAAATCTTCATAAATACATGAATTTTTTTCTACACATTATTTTCCCTTTCATGGTTGTCACACTTTTATTATTAACTATAGGATAACCATGAACCACCCTCGATCATTCTAACATTTTATTTTTTTTGTAAAATATTTGGGAATATTCTAGGGCAGTCAGAAAAATAATAAATTTACATAATATAATAAACTAGTGTCACATTGTAATGTAAATTTTATCCATTGATTAAAATCACTCCTCCCAAATAAATCATAGAGTCAAAGTGGAAACAAAGTATATGTTCGAAACAACCATCCAAATATGATGTGGGTGGTGGTGAAACTAACTAAGAATGGTCCGAGGCATGAAATCACGAAAAAACATCCTAAATTAATTTGTGTAAAATATAAAATTCATCTTATCGTCTTTAAAAAAGAAAAACCCATAAATAAGGATGAAAAATAAAAGAAGTGATGGAGACTATATATGGATTTCCACACAATTTTATAATTTGGATTTAATGGTGAATTTGGAATGAATGGAACAGTACAATGATAACATTCATGTCATAATATAATATCTCTAAAAGGTACTCAAAACTGAATATGATGAAAAACAATTAGTACACCACTAATGAACTGAAATTAATTTCTTAAAACACATTCTACATAAAAGAGATACAACCTTAAAAAATGTGAATTAACTCCCCACATAGATTCACATTGAAAAATCCAAAAATGGTAACTAATATCAATAATCCTAACCTAGAAATTACATGAGATTATTTCCTTGGATCATATCCCATAAATAGGAAATAGAGGGTCACATGTCAGACTACTATCCCATAATGTACACATGAAAACAACGATCCCCTCAATATTATCAATTGAATAAGGAAAAAAATTCATAGATACAATGTTTCCACCCCATAGGTTTCCTCTTACCAATATATAATGATTTCATCCTCACATATCCATATAATAACATAAAACCCAAGGGGAACAACTAAATCACTGGATACATGAAAATCCAAAATATAGTATGATATTTAAATAAATATTCCCAAAAATCTATAATAAATCCAAACTAAAATAACAAAGGGTATTTAATACAACATTAAACTATGATCTATATTCCCTTCATAGAATATCAAACATATTAAAGTTATATTGATATACCAAATTACCACACCTATGGAAAGTCCTTAGACATTTCATAGAAAAATAATTACAATTTCATAGTTCTCCATACAAGAAACAAATATGGGATAACCTCTTACCTAAGAATGTTAGCTCTTTCAATGCATTATTATACCTTATTAATAAAATCCATTGAATCCATGTATAATGGATCTTCTACAGTCTCATCTGAAAAACGGACTTCCATTCATTAAGTACTACCTTACCTGATCATCCTCTACTAGAAAAGGCATTGTCATTCAATAACTCAAAATCAAACCATTGGGTAAAAGTTGTCTTGATGTAGTCCCGTGATAGGCCCTCAAAAAAAAGTTTGGAACCAGTGTCCCACAAAAATTGGATTTTCCTCTACACTGAGAAACAATTTCCTTCACCTATATGGATTTAGGTTTCTAAGAAACTTTAATATTATATCAGTCATTCCCATCTACCCATTTTCATCATGTGATATTTGACCACTGTGAAATAGTGGATAAAAATACCATGAAAATATATATGGGGTCCTGGAATGATGATGCACTCAGATATAACACTCAATCTTGAGAATGGGTAGAGTCAATGAGAAAATTAGAAACTTCTTAATTATTAATGGTTCCATCCTCAAGATCATCCCAATAAACAAAATTTAAACTATTATAAAAAGTATTTGTGGGATGAATATTATGATCATCAATATACAAGGACCATCATCAGTACATGTTTTTGATTAAATATATACAATAATATGAAATAACAATGTAACCATAACACAAAAAAACAATATGAAATAATTATTAAATGACACATCAATCTATTTGGATTCCAAAAATCCTATATACCATTTCAATTTTTCATAAAATCAATCATTTTCTATTTAGAGAAATTTTTTAAATCTAATTCATGTTTTGGACTCCTTGTAAAAAATAATAAGTCTTGGTTGGAAATAAATAAAATTCAAAACAAAATCATATTTCACATCTAAAATAGTTGATTAAGATTACATTAGTTGCATTGAAATCATTTTTCAGACAATTTGATCCCCATTATAGAATCATATTTCATTAAAAATGATTTCAAAGCAAATAAAAAATCATCACTCTCCTAAAATATTTCAAAAACAAATTCACCTCTCAATGACTACAAAAAATCCATTAAATAAAAAATTGATTCCCTGAATTTGTTTCCATATATAATATCAATATTTTGAACATAAAACTACATATGGAAAGGATCAAATTAATAAATAATAATAATCACCCATTAAAAATTTCGTCCAACTAGTATAAAATACTCATGAAAATGTATATAACCTCACTCAAATGGAATAAATATATTAGGATTAACATAAAAATAATCCAAGGGGTATAATTTTAATGTGAAATATCACTACACATAGATTGTCAACATAGATTGTAAAGTCTTCTAGAAACTATTCAACAACATATGTAATGGTTACTGATGCATTCCATATGGGCACCACATAGGTTTTCATACCATGCATGTTAAATATGCACCAAAGGATCATCGACCCCTTTTACCTCTGAAACTCAATTTGAACACTAAAATCTTTGGTATATTTTTTAGCATAAAAATATCATCATAATACCTCAAAATATATGACATTAATTAGAAATCGAACTGAACATCAATACTCATGATCCAAAACTCGCATGGTAATTTCAAAAACAATTTGAGAATGATTCCAAATAACTCTCCCCATACATACATCTTAAATCCTTATATAATCAGAATCTATTTTCAATCCCAAACACAACCCAAAATAACAACATGGGTTTTTCTTATAGAATTTTCTCATAACCATCCAGAGTCATCACCAATAAAAACACCATATATAACATGATACATTGGTCAAGGTTCATTCCAAATCACTATGGTAATGTGAAATGTTCCAATATATTGATAGGGAACAAACAATAGACAAATTAAACCCCCTTACATAAATAACCATAAAAACAAATTGTAAGATAAAATGAATTAATATACATAATAGCACTATAAAATGAATAATAATGATAAACAATGTATCAAAAAAATCGTGATAAACAAACTAAAACTCAAAAATCATCTAAATTATTTAATGCATTAGTCACACTCTAGGTTATAATAAGATCAACTATCCCACCTTCAGGAAATAAAAAGTCATGACCCAGTCCAAACACATGAAAAAAAGATATAATGAGGTGGGTACACCAAAAATTGTATATAGAGTGTGAGTAATAATGGGACCTGTAAGATCTCACAAATGAGTTACTGTAATTACATATAAATAAAATTTTAAACATTCTTGGATGAAATGAAAATTTATAAAATAATGAATTTGAATAGAAATGTAAATGAATACAAATAAAACCCTCAATATCATTGTACAATAATTACTCATAATATTTCATAATAGTGAATAATCAATTTTAAAACCATTTATTAAAAATAAAAAGAAAAAAGACTTCGTAATTTTATTCCATTTAAAATAAAATTACTTAAGAAAATAATATCAAATTTTATAAAAAAAGAATCTAAGGAAGAAGGCCGTAAAATAGGAAGGAACATTTTAACCTTGTTCCCTAGGTTCCAATAAAAATATGGTATACATGGTATGATCTATATTTAACACAAAAAATTTCGTGGATTAAAAACTAGAACCTATAGTAATTTGATCCAAGGAATTACCATAATATGGAATAACCCCTTCTCCTTCGTCATACTAATGCAATCTTCCCAACTACCCAAAACACATGAAGATCATAATAAAACCCCGTTGAAATATATCACTAACTAGAGGTGACTCTAGAATTTTGAATCTGTATAAGGATTCATTTTTATAGTTCTATAACTTAGTCCATATGGTTTCTATAAAAGAATAAAAACAATAATGGTGAGTAAACATGTCTAACATGTAATCAATTAAAAAAGAGATCACACATCTAACCACACCTACAACACCCAATTAATCAATATCCCTTTAAAATTAAAATCACCTCATGTAAATTCCACCCCCACAAGGTCAACATCTACATCAATCACAACTTAATTATGGGATCAAGAAGTTTAACAGACCCATTCATTTTAAAAGAAATTGTTATATTAACAAACATGGTAGACTAGAAAGGGAATCTTAATACTATGTACCAAACCAAAATTTAATACTTGGAATCAAAATAGAAATAAAAATTTATTTTAAAAAATATTTAATTTCAATTTACAATATTATTTTGGAACTAGAATTTTTTTCTCTATATTTTCCATAAAAATGACTCCAAATTCAACACGCATTCCTACCAGAATGAGATAAATAAATTTTGAAAATACCATTTTTATTTATTAATTGTTCATTAAAGAGAATTTATATAACATGGAATTCATAAAATTTATAGAATATCTAAAATACAAAAAAATAATAATTATTCCATGTTGGAATCCTTATTGAGAATTATTTAACTCTTTTTAAAGGTGTAACATGTGAGTATGATTTTATAAATAAATCATTTTAGTAACATTAACTAATGAAATACATTTCAAAAAAAGAAAGCACAATAAAACACTAACCATGGTTTAATTATGAACAATACCTAAGTCATTTCCGTGGATGGATAATTCAATCATATCACACAATAGGTCTTGTGCATGTCACTGAAATAAAAGGACCAATGATATCGAATAAGTAATTTCCTAGGATTTATCGGAATAGAAGAATCCAAAGCTAAAAAGTCTTAAAGTGGGAGATAGAAGGAAGGTCATGTGGAGTAGAGGGAATTAATCATGAAAAAAATCATCAAATGAGGTTGGAGAAGATATCACCAAGGTTGATAAAAAGTAAACACATCCTTGGATTTGAATAGGGACTAATGGATTATGGGGTTGAAAGTGGGGTGGAAACACCCACAAAACAGGTCAATTGAAGTTCATAAAAAATAAATAAATTGTAAACCCTGGTTTGTACATACAGTTTGTCTTCACAGTTATACAAACCATGTACCAACAATTCCAGGTCACCCTTATTAAATAAATGAGTCACATAGTCTACACTTAGTCAATGAATGGTTAAACTAACTATGAATAACCAAAACAAAATAGCACATCTAAAACTATAGACACCCTCATATAATCAATGCATGGTTACCCCTAACCATGTTCTACCCAAGAACCTTCCAAAATTTTAAATATCTACTGTAATATTACTGGAGACATAGGAAAGCTCCAAAAATATACTTATTAAAATTAAAAAAACATTGTCACTTTTGGTTTTGACAATAATGTCATATATAACTATTACATTAACCTTATATTAAAAAATCATAATACCCAATGTTATATAGAAACTTATCTGCTACCAACTATAAAATTCCCTAATCCTCAATACCTAATAAAATACTCGAACATTATTACATTTTTGGCACTGATACTCATAAAATTAAACTAATTATAACCAAAAAATCAATACAACATCAAATGAAAAAAGTGGATAACTTATATAAACAAGGAATTTTTATATTTATTATTTTAATCAATTTGGAAAAAAAATTAACATAATAATTCCCATGTCTTCAGGTGAATAATTTTACAACAATAACCAACTTTTCTTGTTGAATAATTATTTTGTGTGTCTCTTAAAATTTCCCAAACCTAATGATTATATATACAAAATTTATTTTACATTCATATTTATACTCAATTATAATAAAAAATGTAAGAAGGTAGATATAAAATGATCAATAAGGGTAAATATAGGCATTGTCAATGGAATTTCATTAGTGAGAATAATATAATTATAATTCTCTGATGACATAATATAATACATGATCATAGCCTAATAATATGTTTCCCATAAAACATGGATCATTAGTCATGAGACATAGAATAAAATATTAACATATAATAAGTTTCATATAAAAAAATCATTATCCATGTAAAAAAAATCTTTTAGTGGGGGTTTAATGAAAACATGGATGAAGTATTGAAAACCCTTTTAGGTATTGGGGAACATAAAAATTCATAATGGAATCTACTAACTAGATAATTTTTAATTATAAGAGGAGTATCTAATACATGTTAAATAATTATTTTCATTAGAGTTACATAAAATCAGTTATCTTCATCACTATTTAAGAGTAACATATCTTTGTCTTCTGTTTAGAGTAACATAATTATTATTTACATTTTCTCATTACCTAATTGATTGGAGTGTAATAACTTAACCACCCATAAAATATTGGGCGGTTTCCATTAATTATTAGCTTATATTCCACTCGCTAATTTTCATCAATGGAATCTATGTATTATCCTCAAACAAAACCAATGAATGACTACATTTAACAAAATACTATTATAGAATGATTGACTCTTAAAAAAGAATCAGTTTTCTAGAATATATCATTAAAACACCATAATAATCCTTTTCAAGAAAGGTAAAAAATTTAATCCAAATATTATATCCTCATCTATCCATAATCAATGTCAAAGTATTTTATTATGGATGAAAAATGGCATTTATGGATCTTTGGAACATTTCATGATAATATACATTTGTCCTTTTAAAATAACATATTTAAACTCTATATATTTCAAAAAAAATAATGTAAAGAATTTCATTTTATATAATCCTGGAAACATTAAATTTAATAATAAAATCATTTAGTTTCCATGAAAATGGGATATTTCATTAATGTAGTGTACATTAAATCAATTATTTCTTTCACATTTTTTGTAATTACATTAATTATTTTATAATTAAAATAATTAAAACAGATTCAGTTTTAAAAATTATAATGAAAGTAAAACTTGGTTAAAAATGAGTTTATAAAATAATTGAATAGAATTGAAAGCATTTTTGAATTATATTTAAATAATACATGGACACAAAAGGAAAATACTCCCACATAATTTCTATAATAAATTTTTGGTTTTTAATAATAACAATTTTGTGATTGTAATATATTATTTTAAAAAATATAATGATGACATGTAATATCCATTAATATCTAGAGTTGAATAATATATAGTGGTTGAAATGAAAATATATATAACATAAATGTCATGGTTAACTTATAATATTATGTCTTCAAAATATATGGGATTATAATACAAATAAATTACTCATTTGGTATCATTTGAAACATGACCCCCATGAAATAAGTAACATAAAATGAAAAAAATACAATAAGAAAATCATAATTGTTATAAAACATTTAAAATTTTCAATATATACAACTTATAAAATAAGATAGGTGTAAAATATTATATATTCTCCAATGAATTAAATTTTAAACAACAAACACTAACCACATGGTACATTCATGTAAAATCCAATTGGATTAAATAATATTTATTTTAGCATTAAATATCATCAATTAATATTAATCAATGAAATAAAATGTTAAATGGGATTAATATTCACCTATTAATTGTAAATAGGTGCATAGCATCCAATATGAATCAATGAAACAATGTTCATATTAAGAACCTTATAAATATCACATCACTAATGTGAGAATTAATAATTGAGGTTATTTTATGTAAATTTTATATAACCACATAAAATATGGAAATATTGAATAATATAATCATAGTTAATTTCTAACATATTCATTTCATAATATTTTTAGTGATGATGTTTTCTAAATCAGTGATTATAAATTTATTTTATAAATCCATAAACTCAGGTCTAGAATACTTATATACATCCACTACATTCTTGAAAAATAATATTATATTTTTTTTTCTATTTCATAAAATTTTTTTTATTCACTTATAAATAAAAAATAATATAATTTATTACAATTCCATATTTAATTACATAACCAATTGTTTCTATGTGTGTTGTTTTGAGGTTGTTAAATTCATTATTGACAAAATACATTAGTATGCTGACCAGGGTAAATGGTTTCAATGCACCATTGACTTTGGAATAATAATCATAAAATAATTATAATTTATATAAATAAAAAAATTTAAAAAAATCATTATTTGAATATGTGAAGAAAAAAAAGAATCCATTCATGGTGTGGGTATTTCACACATATGCATGAACGATATTGTAATTTTATTAGGTGGAATTGTATAAAGAAAAGTAATAATTTATATTTTCATAATAATAATTATAACATAAATATTATATATATTATGAAAATATATAATAATAGTAATACTTATAAAGTATTGATTAAAAAACACTTTTCTTCTTGGAGATGGTAATCAACATATACATATGAGAGATACTAACATTTACCATTGGTTGAATATGGAGATGAAAAACTATTGTCACATAATCATTAGAAAATTTATGTAAATTTAAGATACATATAATATCATTTTACCGTGGTTATAGAATATTTTATGAAGTTATAAGAACAAATAAACATGATATAGTTCAGTTAGGAAATACACATTCATCATGAATAACTTCTTTGTATTACACCTTTTACCATTATGATATGTATTTTTTGGGAGATTATGATCTCTATTATGTCTGGATGGAAGCTGGTTAGTAATTTTTGAATGCACTATAACATATAGGGATCCTAAAATCTGTGACGAAGAGAGGATAAGATATTCCCTTTCATAATTGAGTAGATAGAATCCATTGGAATTTGTATTAATTTAAAATTAAAATAATTTATTTTTCTTGACAAATCATACTTAAATTTATTTAGATTGACTATAGGGACATTATATGGTGAAACACTTTCATTCCTTAAAATTTTGACAATTTTAAGTGATATTCATGCACATATAACTCATTTTTAATCCCTATTTATGTTGTTTGATGATTAATGTGATATCAATGCTCTTTATTCAAGAAGTGTATTGTCTATGTTTTTCATGAATTTTTTTAAATATTATATGGATTAATTTCAATAATAGGTGCTGAGAGGGCTTTCAGTTCTGTGGCCTAGTGTTCTTGGATTATAGGTTTAAAGTATATTAAAATATTAAATTGAATGTGTGGAGTTCTCCTGGAAAAGAGTAAAAAAATTTAAATGGTTCACAAACTATAAATATAAGGGAACTATTGAGTTCAGAGCATAGGATTTACTATAAGCGCAACCTACAATTTATTAGAGGAGGTCAATTGTAAAAAAGTCATCATGGGCGCAAAAAATGAATAAAATAATTGAATAAATTATTTTATTACTTTTATTGTTGCAGAAATTTGGGGGATCATTATATATATCATTTTAAAAAAATCCCATGATTAACCACATAACCTTGGAGACACCATATGACCATTTGAGAGATCTCTAGATAATCCCCTCTTGTAAAGGATGATGAGACCTCAGATCAAATATCAATGAATGATATTCTTGGAAACTCCCACCAATGGATATGACACTGAAACTGATCTTCATCAGTAAGTGATCCTAAATATAGGTTGGATGTGTTATTTCTATTATCCTTCCCCTTTACTGACCTCTATAAATAATGTGGACCAAACGTTGAACTGATTAAACTATGTTTCAATCGTACTTTGTGGGATGGGTTAAAATTTCTAAGATTATCAAGATTTTTTCTAGATATTATATTGATTGATTCAATTAACATTTTTATGGATATTAATCATGGAAAGAATGAACAAAACCATGGTTCGTTCCCCAGGTTCTATTCCTTTGAATTTTATCCCTGAATTGTTTTGGTGCATTATTCATTATTCCCTAAATATTGAATGATCGATCGTTGTGTATTCATTTCACAAGTAAATGATGTAAAATATGAGATCTGACTTAATGATGTCACGATAGAGGTGTCATGATAATTTCAGCAGATGAATCGAAGCAATTATGGAGAAATCGTTCTTTAATTGGTTTTCATATGAATGGATTTAAATGGATTTAAGAGAAGATTTATGGCCCGATACCGATCGTTTTGGTGTTAGGATGGTGAAAATAACCTTGATCGTGAGTTTTTGAGGTGAAGCAAGCACTAGAATGGAACATGGGTGATTGGCCGAGGTGAGTGGGAGGAAGAAGACATGTTTTGGGAAACCCAATACACACATCATGTAGTCCCAACTACATGGACTATGTTTATTGTTGGACCACTAATCATGTACCATGGGAGGTACAAGGATATGGGGTTGGGTATAAGGGTTTACTACAAGGCATGTACTCAACCACACAACATGGCTTGAACCAGATACATGGAATACCTCATGTACTTCTACACACGTAAGGTGACAGAGGATGATGCCATTTAATGGAACATGGGAAGGGTATATGGGAATAACCCAGATGGAAGGAGAGGCAGAGTGACTCCTTCTACACACCACATACCTATCTTATATATGAAATGTTCTAATGATAAGATATATTGTACACGATAAGTACACTGGGTCAAGGGACAGGACGTTTCTCCCTACTACACACCGTATACCCCTTTGTACATAGATTTATTCTATTCTCCTCCATATGCTAGAAAAGTGTCATTAGGGTTCATTCCCATTATCGTTTTCATGATGATAGGTATGAATCATTTCAAACACATAGGACTATGATCCCTCCATCATGAATCCATGGATAGTATTTTTGGAATCCCCATAGAGGCCTGGAGTAGGATCATTTATTCACTATTCATTCCCTAAGTGGAGTTCTTGGTATTGACATGACAAACACAACACGGGAACCGATCCACTTTACTATGGGTTAATCAATATTGAGTTGGTATCCCCTAATGGCCCTAACTGTGATCCAAATCTGTTTTATTGTATCCCTATATTTAGATCTGTCGGCATATCTCTCACGTGGAACGACCTAGTGAGTATAACCTCTCATACAAATGTCATCAATGATATCGGACTCTGGAGTGTGTTCTATTAGATGATTGAATTGTGTAATCTTTGAGCTACATTCCTAGTCTTAGTATGTGGTAGTTTCACCTTACCTCTCAACGGTGTGTCTTGGATTTAGAATATCTAGATATTCTTGTTATATGTGTTGTGGACAGATACCTATATAGAGATGACTGTATATTTAATTTCATGTATTGCTATTTTGTTTTGGGGTTCCATACTGAGTATTCTTATACTCACCCTTACATGGTCTTTTCCCACATGTTTCATGTCTTGTGCAAACGATAAAATTTTTTATGGTGTTCTAGGTGGACCAAGACCATATCGTGCATTGTGGGACCAAACAGCCCGAGGTGTGTTCCTACGGCTACATAAAATAACCACAATATATTTTTATTAAATATTGGACATTTTGTTTTAATTTTTTTGGTAGGATTTTATTATGGACCTATTTTGTTTATTTTTCATTCCTTCATACTCTTTTTGTGGGATATAGTGGTATGGATGTAGTGTTTCCTTAGTGGTTTTTTTTCATTTCTGTATTTTTTGGGATTGGAGATGTGTTTATTCATACAAGTGCATATAAAATGACTCCCATGTTAGAAATATGCCTACTAGGTGCTAGTCACCATCCCATGGTCGATTAGAGGTGGGACTGAGGAGTCATAATAGTGATCCCACTAGGATGGGTCATGATAGAGTTGTATTAGAGATGCTTTGTTCTATATTAGGACCGAGAGTCTGAGATTGTTTTAGGGTAACAGTGTCAAGTGTTTTCAGTTCAACTATCTGGACAAGGACCCCATTTTTTGAATGCCAGCTAATTTATCCATACACCAGGACTCTGATAACATGGATGTCGACTCGATACATGGAAACAATAGTTGTAAGGGATATAATGGAATGTGCATCATATATGAATGGGTTGCAGATTTCATGTATGTCTTTAGTAAGCTCTTCATATATACTCATTGACTATGGTGCATCTTAATTTCATTTATAAATCCTCTATGATGCATACCAGGGATGATTCAGCAGCTTGATCTTGAGGATGAACCCCTTAATGTTGAGGCTTCGATATAGGGAGAAGTTACCTAGATTTTAACTCTAAGTGGCGCACCATCCATAACACCACATGTAGAGAAACACATGGTACCCATAGTACCATCAGATGTGGAGTGAAAATAGATTTTTCTTAATGATATTTAGAGATAGATACCCCTATGGTTCTGAGGATATATCGAACATCATGATATCGAGGACTAACTTGATGCAGTGACTAATGTATTTCTTCTTTCCAGAGCACTAGATGATCATATACTGGTCTTGGAGCTGAGCCTTCTTCATTTCTCAGTGTGAATATAGTGGAGTTTGGATATGTAGACTCATGAGGAGGAAACACTTTCATGGAAAGAGGTAGAGGGATTCATCAGTGAGGAGTTCTCACCAGTTATGCTGAGAGATGTGCATATATAGTATATTCTTAAACTCCAACAGTGTAGCCCAAACATGGATGATTATTCATCGAGGATCTCCAATATTTCTGGGGAATTGATGGATATGGTTAGTGAAAAAAACCTTATGGACCAAACCTTTTATCATGGTCTACATAGATAAATTTGAGAATGTGTTATCCCTATTAGACTTCTGAATTATGTTGGGGTTCTTGAGTGAGACACGGTGGTTGAAAGCTTGTTGACTAAGAACATACAACCAGTGATAGTCAGTAATGTATGAGAAGAAGTATAGACCACATTCTTAGAGAGATGGCGTCAGTCCTACGGACCTAGGTATGAGAGATCCTTCCGGAGGAGGTCTAAAGATAGAGGATCTACAATTTAGTGCTCACTAGGTGGGTCTAGTCATCCTTAGTGAGGGTGGTGCTATTCGTGTCACTATAGGGGACATCATTTTCAATATTTTTGAATCCCTTGAGAAGCTTACATGGAGACGATGGATGGACCAATAAGGTATAGAAAATTATAGGAGAATGTAGATCTATAGGGATAGTGGATGTGTTTGAGGAGCTGGCAGAGTATCAAGTGGTTTTCAATGGTTTGACTTACCGCCACCACAACCCCTAAGTGGTCCACGGTAGGATTAGGGATCTGGAAGCTAGGGGAGGGAAAAAATGCATGTGGTTGAGGAATATGAACGAGGATATCTATTACTGATTTGTGTTGCAATATATGTTTTTTGACATTAATTTCAGTATTGATAGACATAGGTTATTCTAATTTCCTTTAGTAAACATATCATTTTTGAGACCTATAGATTTTGTTTGAACCATAGACTCAACCCTTATTCTTGGAGACACATACTAGAGGAGTTTCTATTATGAAAAATCTATGATGGCAGTTTGACATGATCCTTGTAGGTGAGAGTTTGATTTGGAAACTCTTGGTGGCAGTGTCGAGGTCGTATGACATCACTCACAGTATGGATTTTTTATCCACATTCTATACAGAAATTTAATGTTTCCAGTGAAGGGTGAGGTGTGCCTTAAATTATGGAAGAATATTTTCCTTTTTCAGGGGAAACCAATCCCATGTAGTATAATATGGAAACATTCATCGATGGTTTCAGACGATTACTCATCTTTTGGATACGTCAAAACATAGTTCAGAAGATGTTATGAACTTATAGTTTTTTATAGTGGTTGTGGAATATGAGGACATAATTCATGATGATTTTCTAGGGTTAATTCCCCTTGAGGGGATATAATTTATCATTAATGTACTCCCGATTATGAAGCTGATATATACACCATCATATTATAGGGCTCCCATAGAGCTTCGAGTGCCATGGGTGTGGTTGGAGGACTCACAGAGGAAGGGCTTCATGAGACCCAGTGCATCACCCTACACTACCCCAGTTTTGTTTTCCAAAAATGTACATGGGAGCATGAAGTAGTATGTGGACAACCGATTCTAATACCAGGTGATCGTGAAGGAAAAGAATCAACTATCAAGAATTATTTTCCTCTTTGATCTATTGAAATGGGAATGATGGTACTCAACGTTTTACCTCAAATACAGATAACAGCAACAACATGTATGAGACAAGAATATACAGAAAACATATTTCTAATATCATTACAGTAATAATGATTACATAGAGGTTACCTTGGGAATTACAAATACCCTATTAGTGTTCATGTGACTGTTGAACCAAATCATTCAACCTTACCTGGACAAGTTCCTACAAGCCTTTATCAAAGATATACTTGTGTAGTCGACATCAAAGGAGGAACACACGAGACCCTTATAGATAGTTATAGAAAAATTCTGAGATTCCCATATTTATGGGACAATTTCGATGTGATAGTTATGGATTTTGGTGGCCCACATTCTAGGACATGGTATCTTAGCTGATGGAGTGGTTGTGGGGACTACCAAGGTTGATAAAATGCTATCATTTGATCCAACAAGAAGAATGAAAAAGGTGCATAGCTTCCATGGTTTAATAGGCTATTATTAGATATTCATACCTAATTTCTCCAGGATATCATCACCTATGACATCTTTAACATGAATGGGGAATTCTTTCGTGTGTACAGAGAAGTTATAGTAGTCATTTCTGCAATTGAGGATGATTTTGTCGAGAACTCCAATCGTGATATTTACATAAGAGGTTTTCAAGTACTTATTGTTATTCGATGCTTCAGGAACTAGGATTGGGTGTTTTCTGACGTTGAGGTGAGGAATGATTTTTTATGGTTAATGATTTCTGATACCACATGAGCAGAACTACGTGAGCCATGATCTTGAGTTAGCAGAGGCAGCCTTCTCATTGAAGATTTGGGGGAAATAACTGTGGGGAGAGAAGTTTATAGCCTACTCTAATCCCAACAGTACCTCATATATATTATCTCATAAAGTTATACACTTGAAATATATGGTATGGATAGATTTATTCTTAGACTATGACTTTGATATTGTAGATAATCATTGGAAGGGGAATATGGTCGTATATTCTCTTAGTATGAGATCTAGATCATAGTAGATGAATGAGGAATCAGACGAGTTAGACTCATTGTAGTTATACATTGTGGATGGAAAGGAAGTAGCCTACCTCATGTTGATGGGTTTTACCCCTGCACTCATATAATGAGTCAGGGAGGCATAGCTTGGGGATACCTACTTTGAGACCCAATGTTCTTAGAATTCCATAGGGCATGCTACTGATGGATATATGAAAGATGTGGAGAACATCATTCTTTTAAAATGATGTAAAATAGATCTAATGGTGTTTCTAGTGGATTTTATGTGGTAGTGTCACATGTTGCCTTTTTTGTTACATCTAGTTTTTGAAAAAATGTACATGGACCTATGATATCATTTTTTTGTGGAAATGAATGAGGAATGGAGTGGCATAATTATTTTCTCGATGACATACTCTTCAGGAAGTGACAAATGAGTACCTTGTTCCATTGTGAATAAATGAACACCTTAGCGTGTAATAATGAATGTGGGGTGGACCATCAGTTGAATTCATGATGGTGATTCCATGAATGTGCCGGGGACATTATTCCATCTGGGTGATCATCAAACCACTCACCATGTTATCTCACTTCCTAGCTATCTTGCAGAAGAATTCAATTGATAGATCATTCTAATCTATGTTCATGGGATAGTTCAACTCTATGGAGTTCCATCGATAATAGTTTTAACTCATGATTCCAGTTTTAACCTCCAGTTGTGAAGGGATTGAATAATGATTTTGGGACCCAGTTACACATGATAAAAGTGTTACACCCATAGATGTATTACCAAATGAAAGACACTATATATGTTCTAGAGGACATGTTGTATGCTTTGTTGTTAGAATTTGTCCAGTTTTGGGAGGATCACCTACCACTGGTAGAGTTTCAATACAACAAAAACAACTATTCAACCATTGGTATCTCACAATTCGGGGATTTGTAAAGGTGACCCTATAAGTCACCACATTACTAGACAGAACCTAGATAATTAAGAATCATTAGTATCTGGTTGGTTTGATACACTACAAAGAATGTGTAGATCATCCATCAATATATGAAACTGAACAATGCCATCATAAGAATTATTCTGACCGGTGACAGTGGCCTTTGGATTTTGTGGAAGGATACCCTGTGTTCCTTCATGTTTCACCTTGATGAGGATTATGGAGATTTTGCTGAGGTGATCAGTTATCTGTCAGGTTTTTTGATCATTTTCATATACTGTGTAGAGTTTTTGAGGTGGTGTACCACTTGGCTCAACCCCAAAATCTAGAATGAGTACACGATGTCTTCTATGTGTCTTATATGAGGAGGTACATACATGACCCATAAAACATCATCAACTAGGGATATATGGATATCGAGGATAAATAATCTTTATATGAGTACCCTATAATGATTAAATATTAAAATGACATAATATTAATTGGGAGATCAATTCCTTTCGTATGTGTCTAGTGGCATTAAAGGAATATCTTATAGGTGACTTGAGTTCATAAGGATCATATTATTGATCAGTATCCTCATCATTTTGATAAGTATTTTTTTGTATTTTTTTGAACATAATGACCCAAGGTGGGGAGAATCTAATGTCTCTTATTTTTCATGTATTATTTTTTTTTAAATTTATGGATTAATTTCAAGTCTAGTTTCTATGGTGGTGTACGATTAAGATTCTATGTTTTCCATGAATAAATGTTTGAAATATTGTAAAATATTAAATAGAATGCATACATAATTTCCCTAGAATATTCGAATAACATATAATCATGCGGTCGGACTCGAAATACATGGGCACTATTGTGTTCAGAATAGTGTACTTAACCTAGGCATTACCTAACTTTGGTTGGTGTGGGTAAGTTCTAAAAAAGGCATAGCAGTCACAAAAATGAATAAAATAATTGAGTAAATTATTTTATTACTATTGTTGATGTAGTGATTTAGAGGATTTTTAAATAGATAATTATGTAGAAATACCTAGGTTAGCGGCATAACCATAGAGAGTCCAAAGGACCAATGTATAGAGATCAGGAAAATCTTCTCATCCAAACGATGAAGAGACCTATGATCAAAGATAAAAAAACATTATTATTGATAGATATCACCAATAGTGATGATATGGATATAGATCTTTATCATCAAGAGATCCAAAATCTAGGTTGTATGTGTAATTTAAATTCTCTTTACCCATCCTGGAATTCCACAAGGAACATTGGCCATTCAATGAACTGATTGATCTTTCATTCAATCGTTATTTACGAGATGTGTTATATTTGTGTTGTTTATCAGTTTTTTATTCCATGATATTATATTTCATGATTTTATTATAATTTTCACAAGAATGGATAGAGTTCCGAATGAGTAATGACCAATGTTCATTCCTTATGTTTTGTACGTTGGGCATTTCTACCTCAATTTATTGTGCATGTTTTTCACTCTTCACCAAACATTAAATGATCGAACATTGCATCTTATTTTCTTTGAAAATGATCCACAATTTTTGATATGGAACCAGGATTATTTAATAAATGCGTGACTACATCATAGATGGATGAATTGAAGAGATTTAAGATAAATTGTCCATCAAACAGTTTGTATCAGAACATATTTAGAGGGAATTTTGAGATGATTGTATGCATGAAATGTCTCATTTTGGTCTTTGGGTGGTTAAGTGAACCTCAATCTAGAGTTTCATGGTAAACCATGCACCAGAGAGGAACCCAGGTGATTGGGTGAGGTGAGAACGAGAAAAAAGAAGGGTTCTGGAAAACATAGACCACAAAATATGTAGTCTCAACTACACGACATGTATTCATATTTTGAAAAATTATTGTGTACCCTAGGAGGTACATAGACACAAGGTGGAGTACATGGGTTTCCGACATGGTGTGTAATCCACCACAGAGCATGGCCTGTACTAGCTACACAAGTAACCCCATGTATAAGTATATGGGAAATCTTACATGGGTTGAGGTCTTGTACAGGAACACAACTAGGGTACACGGGCGGACCCTGTATGGAACGACATGGCGTGTGACTCCGTCTACATGCTATTTAGTCATCTTCTATATGACATGAAATATAGACATATTCCATTGTTCATGGAGAGTATTTGGGGTCAAGGTACATGGAATGTGACCCTACTACAAGCCATGTACTGCTTACTACATGTAATGATTCTCTAGTCCTCTATATCATCTACAAGTTAAATTAGAGTTCATTCCCTTTATCAATTACCAAGTATTATGAATAGATCATTTCCTACTCATTGGACTATGATCTCTTTAGCAGGACATCCTACATAGAGATATTTGGAATGCCCCATGAGGCTCAGAGCATGATCCTCTCTTCATTATTTTTTCCCTTGGTGGAGTTCATAGAATCTATTTTACCAAAATTACTCGAGCACTGATCCAATTATTGGTAAGTTAATACAAATTGAGTTTTCGGTATCAACACATTTTTCTTTTTGGGATCCTAAAATGTAGTATTATATCTATTTATTCAGATATATCAGTGTATCTCTCTCAAAGTGATACCCGAAAAGTAGTGCCTCTCAGATGGACAACATTAGTTCTATCAGACTCAAGAGGGTGTTCTCACGAAGGATTTCTTCTTGAAATCGTGGATCTAAATTCATAGTGTTGGTTTTCAGTAGTTGTTAATTACATCAAGAATACATCTCTTGGATTGAGTATATTTGCACTTGGGACAAAATGGCGTCCCACTTTGAAGTTGTTATTAGTGAAGACCCTAATTCTAAGGTATATCTTATAAACTGGAAACTTTATAGGGAGGAAAGTACCAATATGTTGAGGCTATTCTTTGATGGGTATGCTTTCTCTTATGAGGCTTCACTGCTAGATTGACTGGGACTGGTTTCTCACATTGCCTAAAAAGTGATTTTATTAATAAAAATTTAATTTTCAGTAAGTATATATACATACACATATGAATAGGAAATAGTAATTTTATTTTGGTGTGTTTCTTTCTAGTTTCAGGGTGTCCAACTGAGTAGTGTTATACTCACCTTTGTACAGGATATTCCCACATGGGTTGTGTATTCTGTCAACAATTGACATTTTGAAAGAGACCTAGGTGGACCAGGACCAGATAGTGCTTTATGAGATTAGACTAACCAAAGCGTGTTCCTACAGCTATAGACTATAGTCCAAATACCATTTTCTATAATATTGGACTTGTTGTTTAAACATTATTTTTTGTTCTTGTATATTATCCATGTTTACATTATATTACATTCTTACTTACTCTGGTCGTCGGATATATTGGAATGATGGATTTTTTACTCAGTAATTTTTTCACACTTCCTCATTTTCTGGGCTTGGAAATATGTATTTGCATACATGTACATAGGAAATGTCTCCCAGGTTGGATATGCCTACTCAGTGCTATTCATAAGCCCCTATCCTATTGAAGGTGGGCTGAGGGAGTCTTGACAAGAGCCCCACTGGGATGTCTCATGACAACAAGAAACTAGAACATCCTATTAAAATAATAATGTCCCATAATGGAAAAATGGATGATTAGATAGACCATATTCCATTAACATGGAGAAAAATAATTTTTTTATGAATTATAAAACATTAAATAAAATATTTTTTAACATATTATACCATTAATGTTATTTTTAGGTCTATTATAATAGTTTTAATTCTAAAAATTTCAAAAAAAATATTATAATTTGAATATAAAACATTAATAGATAAATAACATGTCATACTTTTCAAAAAAATCATGTAACACAATAATTCACAGAAATTACACTAAGGTCAATGTTTTGAAATAATTTACATTATTTTTCTTTTACATAGAGAATCATGTTTTCAAAATTGCTTATGAATTTATAGAAATTATTCAATAAATAAAAATTAAAATTAAAATACTTTATTATGTAAATTTGGTTAATATATTAAAAAATAATTTAGAAATTACTATAAGAAGTTTTTAACTTTATCACAAAATATAATAGATATTGATAGAAAGATAGTTAAATTTTGAATATAAAGGATAGTTGAAAGAAAATTTCACATGTCAAATAATATATAGTGATGGAATAAAATCACTAAATAAATGTAATAAATTAATTTTTTTGTGGGATTTTAAAGACTAATCATTAAATTTAATTATATTTTAATTATTTTACCCTAGTAGATGTGACAAATGATTACCGTGGTTACTATTCATTATGACTAAATATAAATTTAATGAATTTATCAACTATTAAAAAAATTACTCCTAGTATAAAATCTATTTTCAGGATTCAATTCAATAAGTGTATTAAATTAATATATATATATATATATATATATTCATAAAATTCAATTGACACATGTTTTAGAAAAAAAATACATTTAAGCATAAAAATAAATTTATTCCAAAATGAAGTAAAAAAACGTGTTTCCTAATATGTAATTATATTATTTTTAACATAAGGATACATAATTTAATTAAAAATATGATTAATAGTATAATGATAGTTGTATTTTAAAATAAATGACATTTTTTATTAAATTTTCTTATCACTATTTACGAAAATATAAATCATTCCAGAAAATTCAAAATAATTCACCCTAATATAATTTTTATATGATTTTTTCCAGAGAGATATTTTTTATAAAATAATTTTTTTAGTGTGGGATGAAATTAGTTATAATGTTTTATACAACCTTTAATGAAGACCATTTTATGAGAATATATACATTGGAATAAATAATTGAATTTTCTAAAAATTGTGTTTTAATTTTTAATGAATAAATTAAAATTTTATTTTTACAAATCATTTATATATATGATTCATAATATTGTTATTAGTATTTATAACTTCATTTTTATCAATTTGGTTATAACAGTCATATCTAAATAATAATATTTTGTGTCACATATATGAATGGTTATTTGTGTAGTATATAATATCAAACATAATTTTATTTTTAAATCATAAAATGTAACTGTATTATAGTGAAGCACAATTTGATTAATTAAAATGGAATTATTTCATAATGGGAATTTCCTGTATCAATTATAATTTTTAAAGGTTTATTTTTCATATGAATGGTACCTTGTATAGTCAAATTAGTTGATTAGTTGTCCATAATCATCTTATAAACATGATATAAATGATTTCTCATTCTTTTTAATTCGACACTTCTTTAAGATGATTTCATTATCTAAGGAGATGTCGTGTTTTTGGAACCACTCCTGATCCCGTAGTTTTTAGAAGAACAATAATTTTAAAGAATCAAACAAGTTATTGGGAAAGATTACAGAAACACATGATGGATACTCCTAGAAATAGACACCAGTGTTTAATGGAAATAACATAAATTATATCTCATATGATTTTATCTGTGGAAATTCTTGTGTGGTGTCATACAATCTTTCTTGTCATACTTGAATGAAAAATAATTGAATCATTCACACTTATTACTTGGGCATAGATGAATGGAAATCATTTTTATGGATTGATTCCTTAATGCCCTACTGATATAGAAGATGATTTTCCTCTTCCCCATGGTCAACCCATAAGTGTTCATACATTTTCTCTTATATATGAGCACCAATAATCCATTAGGATTTGTAATTTGATCCCTTTCCACAACTATTTATATATTAGTCATGTTTATATAATTATTAACATTGAGAAAAAATATCATAGAACATATTTTAGGTTTTAGTACAATTATTAATATACTTCCCTTTATGGAAATTATTATATTCAATTATATTGAATGAAGATCTACCTTCATGAATATATCTTCTCATTCTATCCCTAAAAGACATTCTTTCTAATGACTAAATAAATTCGTAATTTTGGCAATCTTGAAGGTTTTCCTATAGAATTTTTTATTAAACTATTTTTATAGTCTCTACCATGTAATAAAATTATTAATTTTAACTAAGAGCCGTAAATTTTAAGTTTTTCTTCTGAGATATTTTAATATATAGAATTCTAACTACATGTTTATATCAATGTGGGATCCAATGAAATTGACAATCCAGATCATCATAATATTACATGAATATTCCTTTTCATGTTTCGAATGCTATAGAAATATTAGTAGATTCTATTTATAAAATATAATAAAACGATCCACATTTCATGTATTTATATTTTGAATAAAATTATCAACAATATGACATTATTTTAGAATTCATAGAACAATAAATTGGTTCACCTATTGTATAGGTGAAACCAAATTCTATGTGGCCATTTATTGTAAATTTTTAATTCGTTTATCTTATTCAATTTCACAATATACATAAAAAGAACTACATATTCAATACATAACTAATAATATAATGGAATATAATATTAAAAATAAAAATAGTGGAATCATTACAACCTATTTCTGTGAATAGTAATATATTATACGGGTAATACATTTATATTTGGAATTATTATTTCTAATGTATGATATGCTACACTCACTGTGTAAGACCAAGGTGATGAGGTGAAAATAATCATATGTATTTCTTAAAATAACATTTTGTACCAAGAAAACCATAGTAACTTGATATTTAAAATAATGAGGCCAGAAATGACTTATTATGCTATAAAGTTCAAGTTCTGACATGTTATATCTCCACGATACCATCAAGATATGATAGACCGACCAAAATGATACCAATTGTATCATCCCAATCATTTCTATTATCTAGGAAATAGATAATTTTCCACAAATTTTTTGTTACATCACTCATACATTAATGGCTCAAAACAAATTCCATGTTCATACAAAAAAATTATGGGATTATTTTTCATTTAATTATACACAACCTATCATGAAAATAATAAAAATACCTATATATTATGATTAATTATATTTATGTAATAAAAATTTATATTTAAAAACTATAAATTATAATATTAGTAGAAAAAATGGAATAGGACTCCAAACCAAAATATAAATAATATCTTCAAATTTCAATGTCGATTTGTCATCATTCCAACCACTCCACATGAACACCTCAAAGATCCAATCTATAAAATCCGAATGTAGATTCATAATGATAATTTAGAAAAATATTTTATTTTACTTTACATATTTCATGATTAAAAATGTCATAATATTCAACAAGGTATACTTGTAGTGAGTGACTATACAATCCCCACAGTCAGTATTACAAAATCATGCCACACACACCACTAAAAAAATAAAATGTTATCTTATAATTACAATTACAAATAAAAATTGATATGAAAAAAAAGTATAAAAAATTAATACATTTAAATAAAATAAATAATAAAATCTTCAAAAAATTATTCCATTAGGAATACCCATTCCATCTTCACAAACATACAGAAAACCAGCATATCATGATATTCCCCATACTCATGATGAGTATCTCATCCATACACTAAGGAAATAATAATCAATAATAATTTAGGTTCTAAAAGTGTCACCAATTACCATGTTCAAATCAACATGCCCTCATCAATTTAAATGAACACATGGTAATCTATATATGAAAAGTTTTAACTACATCAAATACTCTTAAATGTCAATAATTCTATATGTAATTTCAACAAACATGTTACGCCCATTAATTCATGGAATACAAGTTATAACAGGAAAAAAGTTTTTTACATTTATTCTTAAATATCTAATATTAATAGAGTCATAAGAAAAAGATAATTTTGTAGAATGAAATCATAATAGGTTTTTTTGAAAATATGAAAAAAATATCATTTAGAAATAAAATTGTTTTCATTCAAAAAATACTGATGAGAAAGATAAAAGACACCTGCATCATAATTGATCTTATGTAATATGAGGAATCATGAAACCTTTTTTCATATTTGGTCTCTCTTTTCAATTTATTCAATTAATACCTCAAACATTATGAAAATATGATGTTACGATAGAAACCAATATTAATGGTTCCATTAAAATAAAAAAGTGTTTATAGAATGTAAATAGTAACAATGGGAGTATGATGATAGTAAATTTAATATCCTAGACCCAACAGACTTCAATATATTGAAATCATGATTTGCATCATATAGTTCATTAAAAATGGCCTAATATAAAGATAGGTGTTGAGTGCCTATAAAAAATAATGATGGGATAATAGTTTTCGAGCGATTAAAATAATGAAAACCAATTTTCATACTGATATAATGAATTAATGTGGTTATGAAGAATTTTTTTACAAATCCATGTGTCAATAGTGCAAGATATTTGCTCAAAGAATATAGGTTACACGGTTTCACATACACTGTGATAAATATTTAAAATACATATATACCATGTTACATGGTTTCCAGAAAAATGTAAAACAATTAGTCTAACTGTGTGAAAAACATGTACCTCTATTGCACTCTCTATATATTATGTTTTGTTGACATTGGAAATTAACAGTGTTTCCCTTAACTATACACCAAAAGGGAATCCTCTCAAGGACTATCAAAAATCAACAAAACCTCTTAGAAACCTCACATGATAATTCATAATAATACCTTATATAAATAGAGAAAAATAACTCCCTTTATAAAATCATTGTTGTTAAAATTTATGTGTTTGATGTATTCATTATGTTTAATGAATTCAAATGATCCACCAGAGATTTCGGTAGGCAATTAGGGCCTAAAATGATTGGGTTCTAGGTGTCTTTCCTAAAATCTTTGTTGGTGATGGTAGGTATGGTTGAATAATACTCTCCCCACACTATTGTAATATATATCATAAAATATGGACGTATCATTTCTCTAATAGATTTGGGTGTCTGTTATGTTCTTAGGAATATTTTGATGGATCTTTGTTTTACTATACATGGGTGTGTGGGATTTGGTATATTGATGTTATAATATTAACTTTAATTTCTACCATAATGCCCATAGTTATTAAATGTTTACATATTATAACTATGGATTATTGTGGTGTTGTACATGATAGATTAGATGTGACGTTTTATAGACCTATTAATTGGTTAGGGGACGCGATGATGCTTATGCGATATGATACATGAGGTAAAGGATTGGACGACGATTTGTATTTGATATGGTTTTGTGAATGGGGCAGAATGCTTGTGTTGGATATGGGAGCAACAGGATGATAGAAACTGTGGATATTGTGACATTTTAATTGCGAAACACTATGTAATGTACCTTTATTTTATATAATATTTTGATAAATAATGAATTACATCTATGCATTAACATTTGAGTGATACTTGATGGAGATGGAATTAATTTTTATATTCATAGGTAATCGAATGGGTTCCGCTCTTAATTCACTATGATTTAGTTTGTTCATTCATATTTACATGATAGGATACTAAGAGGATCCAATTTAATAAAACAACAATCTCACCTCAAAAATACACATATATATATATTATTAAAAAATTCATGAGATGTTTTTGGAATGAGATAATTCTTACAAGCCCATAAAAATGTTATGGAGATCGTGGAGTTCATTATCACTACCTAGGTACTATCTCACTATTGATATTTATTTACACTGTGTACTGCATTAAATTAATTTATTGGGATACTTTAGTGATTTATTAATTTGTTGGTGTTTATTAGTGGATCTTATATTTGACCCATAATTATATATTTGGGTGTAATTCTCCCTATATGTATAAAATCTACATATTTTGAACTGTTATCCAACTAGTAGAATATTTTTTGTATAATTTAATGGTTATCCATATCTACACATATGGGCTGATATTTCTACCAGTGGAAGACTTTCCTGACAATGTCAGGTTAATGCTAATAGTTTTGAGACATGAAGAAGATTAGAGATTTGGATGGGCATGGAATACATGGGAATGTTAGGAAATGGTATCAAATAATATTATCACATAATGTAATCAAGGGAGACTGGATAATAAATATGAATTTAAAGACCCATATCATCTTATGCAATGACCTTAACTTTATTAAATGTAATAAAAAAATTCATACCTCTTGTGAGGTTAATACATATATAAGTTTCATGTTTCACAATTATCTAAGAATTCATTTTTATTAACATTAAAATGGGAATTAAAATTGATTTTTATTAATTAATCGTATTTATAATATATTATAGGTTTTGGTATTCATGTAAATTTTTCTATTTTATAGGTTTTATATTTTTCAAAGACAACATCTAGTTGATGCTGATGATGTGAACAAATATCTCTGAGAAAAAAATTATATATGACGATGGAGAAGTTGATTCGTGGATGAATATTCATAATGACTTAATAAATTTTAAAATATTATTAGCTGATTTTTTATAAAAAAATATCCCTTAAAAATGAGGATTAAAAAGGCCACCTGTCATTGGAAACATATTTACAGAAAACATAAAAAAAATTAATTATTTGGATATCCATAATGATCATCAAAATGAATTATGATCATAAAAATTCATATGATTACATGGGTAATAAATAAAATAAAATGAGTGATCTAAAAAGAATATTTTGGGAATAAGGAATTTAATGAAACATAACAGGTGTGTTAGAGGTGTAACCTGATATAAAAAATGGAAGGCTATAGAGTAATCACATTGGAGAATAACACAATGGACATAGTATTATAAGATCATGAAATCATTTTAAATGTTTACAACATGTATTAAATGACATAAAAATTCATCATGAAAAACTTCCTAGATAATATAAAATTTTGGGAAAGGTCTCGTAATGGATAATGTTTACCACAAAATCTCACACAAGAAGTCCTATGAGACTAAATAATTTCCCAATACATTAGAGTAATATCTAGGTGCACCGATCATAACCTTTTAATGTATATGTTTTCTAAAAATGTAAACCAACATTATAAAAAAATATAATTAATTAACCATATAAATAAATGGGTTTCATAATCATTCCTCAAATCATAATCAATGAAAATTACATAAAGGGTGCATCTGAGAAATTAACATAGGACTTTTATTAACACCTAAAAGGAATAGAAAATAAGTTAGGTAAATAGGTGATGGAAATATATACCTAATTTATTATAATTACATAACATTTAATAGATACATATTGATGGTTATATTGATAATGGCCACCATCCAATGAAAAAGGGTTGTTCGTAATGATCTATTATTTTAAAACAGATAATTTATACAAAAAATAAATGAAAATAAATTTATTTTGAATAACCAAGGAATGTATTAATGGAATCAGTAAGCAACATAGTATTCATTATGGTGGTAAATTCATTTCATTATATTTAGGTTCAAATAATGATTCATTTTATATTTTTTATATAAGTTCAAAAGTACGTCATTTATAAAACAACAGAATTATTCATTTTAAATTATTTGGTTAAATGTAAAATAATTATAAACAGTTAAATAAAAATTCATTTATTAACATTAGAAACACACTTTATATCATTTTAAATTAAATATATAAGTGGAAGATGAAAATTCTTAAAATAAATCCTTAAACCCTTTAAAATAATGGGTTTTAATGTAATATTTTCTACACGTACTACCATAAAAATAATCATTCATAAAAATAAATTTAAGTAAAATATAATATTTTTAATAATTAGAGCATAAAAATTTATGGATGATAATACTATAATTATAACATCAAGGTTTAATAAAATTTAATGAATTTTGATGAATAATAAAAACAAAAATACATAGTTATGAATGACACATCTTCATCAAACAACCACTTTAGGATTACACCAAATAGATACATAGATTTAATTTCAAATAAAAAATTATTATGGGACATGGGGACGGATTTAATGTTGTTTTTTCAGAATGTATTTGATGATACATAAGGATTTTGATGTTTGTAATAAAGAGGAGGGGAGGTTACCGTTTATATGTGGGGAGGAGCGACATTTTTGTAAATACCAAAAAATATTCAATAATTAAAGGATAATCTCAAGAAAAAATCCTAAAAAATATATAAATAATGTCATGGAGGGATTATATTTTCATTACACATCTATGAAATAAAAATTGAATATTTTTTTAAACCTTATATTCTATTTATATATATGGTTACACATAATTATCATTTTAGTTTTCCAAAAGTGTAATTGGTTTTTTATGATTTTGACTATTCAATATTACCAAAAATAATGTTCAACATAGTTCCAAATATTATATATGATTATTAAAAATATAAAATTCATTTTATTAAATTGAAATCATATAACTATTGTAATTAAATTTAAAATTAAATATTTAAAATCTATGAAAAAATTGTTTTTAAGAACTTAATTTTCCATGTGACAAATGTTATTGTATTTACTATATGACATGATATAATAATTATATTAATTAAAAATAAATTAAGAATATTTATAAAACATGAATTTTATTTTAGTATTTTCATAACAAGAGTAATGTTAATTAAAAAAATGGTATACTTTCTCCACTTTAAAAAAGTTTGCAGGTATAGACATTTTTAAGAAAAAATAAATTGATACCAAAATCATGAAAATTGATGTTAGAAATAAACCAAATTAGAATTAATTTATCTAATTAATACTTATATACCCTTTATATCATATTCAAATCACAATAGTACATTTAAATAGTATAATTTATTGAAATGAAATGATTTTTTTAAATAATGGTTTATTTTTAAATATTTATAGAAAAATCATTCATTTAAGAGAATTTCAATTACTTAAACATAATATAATTTTTATATTCATATTTAAAAATTAAATCCCTTTAAAAAATTCATTACTAGAATCTATAGTAATTAATTATAATTTTTCCTCAGTATAAATTAAAAAAATTGAAAAAAAACATACTTTTGAAGAATAAAATGATATTATTTAAATTTGGGAACTTATTTATTATAAAATAATGTGAATATTTATATTATATAAATTCCATATATATATTTTTTCATAATATGGTTACTCATATTCACACCACCACTTATAATAACATAGTTATAATAGTCATATTTAAAGAAGAATATTTTAATAGCATATCGTAGTAAATTTATATTTATTTTTATGTGTAGTATAACTCATTTAACATAGTTCTCTTTTATAATATTTTTTGTGACATTATACTATTTTAAATTAATTTCATCCACTCAATTTTTTATTCTTCTCATAAATAAAAGTTTTGATATTTAATAAATCATTTTTGGAAAAAGATATTGTAAAATTGGTTAATAAATCATCCTATTAAAAAGGGGGAAACAAAAATATAAAGGTAATATTTAAAAAAACTAGGTTTAAAAATAATTAAAACATTTTTGGGATATGAAAATTAGAATTTTTGATGATGATGAATTTTAGAGACATGGTTATTAAATTTTTAAGAGAGAATAGTGCATCGATTTATTGAGTAACATTTTTATTTTATGATCCTTTTCTCGAATATTATGGGACCATTTTACAATATTAATTAGAAACAGTAGTAAATATAATTATATGAGAAGTATAATTTCATACTCTAGTCATTTATCTACAATATTTTATCTATTCTTATTTATTATGAGTGTTTCTGATTAATTTTTCATTCTTGAAGTACTAAAATGAACATCAAATGGGATAACACCATATACATCATAAATATAAATTTTAAGGAATACTAAAAATTTTAACATAATATATTATAAAATTAAAAATGAATAAACATTTTTATTAATATCTAAAAATAATTCCCAACATAAATCATTTCATAAATAAAAAACCCTACATCTTATATAACCTAAATATTAAAAAATTTAATCATTATATTACTAAATAATAATTCATTATAAATAACATGTCAGACCTATTTTTTATATAGACCTCAACCCAAATAAATATTTCCCAAAATACCATTAATATCTTAAAAATATTAAAAAATAAAAATATTTTTTCCTCTATCATGAATCACATTATCAACATAACAAATATAAACAAAATAATTTATCAAAAAACAATGGAAGACTATCATGTAAACCACATATGCTAGTGGTAAGAGCTACACCCTTATTTCACTTTAGTTATGGGATCAATATAATTATCCTTCCTAGATATGATTAGATAATGGCCAACATTTGGGTTTTCCTTTTTGAAATATATATCAACTCAAAAGTGTTAATCATATTAAAAATTAATCATGACCATATAACATTCTCATGAAGTGATGAACATCATTAAAAATAATATTATTCAATAAAATCACAATTTTAACCTCTATGGTATTCTATCCAAATCATTTATTTCCTATAAATAAAATAATTTTAGTTGACTATAATTACCTTGTCATCATCCATATATCAAGGATTATGTTTTTCTTAATCATTTTATTGTATATAAAATATCATATTAAAGATTAATCACATTTATAGGTCATTATATCTGTTCAAAATATACTAATATATACATAATTAATAACTAATGAAAATATAATTAGAAGATTCATGATTATAATAACTAAAATACCATTGAAAAAAAAGACTTCAACAACATTATTCTTTGGTTTCAACAACTAAACACTTTAAGAATAAAACATAAATGATTATAATAACATAAGATGTTTGGAATGAATCCTTGAATTAGTTCATTGACTGAAATTATTACCATTTTCCCCATATCTGTTATGTTTTATTATTAATGGTTTGCATGTTTGAACTCTATTTCTATTCATCATGTCATCTAGACACATCATTTTTCATCTAATATCAGCTTGGTTGTGCCCTCGTTTTCTACTCATAAAGAGTAATACAATTCCATCAGGTCATTTCATGTGGTTATTATTCCAAACATTGAAATGTAGGATGTTTAATTTTCACATATTTATTTTCAATATCACATAAACTTCCATGATACACCAATAATCTCATATATTCTGTATTTTGAAATTTAGTTATGTTTGATTTTTTTATAATAATTAAAGAAAAATTATTTTAAATTATCATAATATGTCTCACATAATTTCACATTAGGATTGGAATATCATTAGGGAAATCATTAGATTTCAAATAATATTTATTTTTTAATGAATTCTATTATTTATCACTAGTATATATGAAACAAAATATGTGAAAACATTAATATAACAAAGATAAATAAAATAAACTGAATGTGCATAATAGATAAATTATAATTATAACCAAAATTATGAGTCTCTAGGTTTCTTTCTTGTTTATCCATGATAATTTTTTCTTTTATTTTCTATAAATGAATAAGTTTTTCATGTGTTTTATAATGGTTCCTAAAAATTTTAAGAATTTAATAAATATATCCCTTGGTAGTTTAAAACTAGGTTTATATCAAGGATATTTTGAATGCAACTAGGGATAATAGAATCCTACCCAATGCATCATTTTTGAAGTTATTACACCTAATTATAATGGTTCTACAAACACATCTATATGTAGTATCTATAAAGATATGTAATTTCCATATACCCACTAACTCTATACTTCAACAAAATTCTAGGATAATTTTCTATACATAGTATTATAATTATATATTTCCATAGAGTTAACACTATATTTTTAAACTTATCTTCCCCAAAAATAAGTATACCATCATCTGATACATAATATATAATCCCAATATTTTAACATATATTATAATATAATTTTTTATTAAATAATATCCATTAAATAACAATTATGGATCGAACGGTCCTAGTGTATTAAGATGTCTTGATTCCTAAAACAACTAAAATAAAATTTAATTATTTTAATCTACATAATGTTTTTATAAATACCTATATCTCAAAAAAACATCATAGGATAACTAGGGGGAATACATAAAATAAAGGGGGTAACCTTAAATTCTCCAAATGGGAAAAAATTTAATAAGGAAACATATCATTGTTTCATAAGATATTATAATCATAGAAAATTTGGAAGAAATATATTATATGATATAAACATGAGTCAAGGCTTAATACCTAGATAGTTTCACATGGTGGACAAAGTATCATAATATATATGGTTTACTCCATAATACCAAACCTAAAATCTCATCAATATTAATCATTTACATATTAATTAGATCTCAATATGGGAACACAAATCATAACATCTTTATTATTATGTGTTCCAAAAAATTAAATCAATCATATTATATAATCATAATAATTACCAATGGAAGGAAATGTGTTTCATATTCATTATTAATATTCTAATAATATGAAATTTCAAAATAGAGTCAGTTGAGAAATGTACATAGGATTTGTATTACCACATAAAAGGAATGAAGAATAATGTTAAAGTATATTTGATAGAAATATATAAATAATTTATAATCATTTAATACTATTATAGATAGGGATAATGTGCGTTTGGGAGAGTAATTTAATATTCGAATGAAAAAATTGTAGTTTAAAAATATCCCTTTAATAAATTAAAAAAACTATCAAATATTAATGAAAAAAAATATTTTAAAATAGTGGTTTTTAATTTTAAGGAAAATTCAATGATTAGTGTGGTCTTTATGAAATTAAATTTAATTAATTCCACAAATGTTTACATAAAATTTTAATTATAACTTTTAGTAATAAAATCATTAATACCTCTTTCATAAAATAACAGAATGGTTCATTTTTAAAAAATTCATAAAATTCCAGTCAAATATAAAAATATTATTATTATAAAAATATATATATTGAAAACAATAATTAAAATATTTTATGAATAATATAATCAAATTAAATACATGTGTATTAAAAAAATTCTTAATACCCTTAAAATGATATTTTAAATGTAAAGTGTTGCTCTCATAAAACACTAATAATATTACATTATCAAAATACTCATAGAAAAAAAATTATTAATAAATTACCCTTTCCATAAATTGAATCATAAAAAAATTATTCAATCATTTTAAAGATTAAGGAAATGAGAGAAAACGAGTTGAAAGGGAAACATTCACATTGGTTTTTATTATATGAATGTCCCTTACCACTTTGGAAACTTTTGATTCATAATCCTTATGAAGGAGTTACATATATTGATAATTTAATTATCATGAATAAATTTAATTTCATGATATAAAATTTAAATGGGGTAGTATATACACGCCCATAAAAGGAGTAAGGGGTAAATATTCTATAAATCTCCCAAAAAAATTGTGTCATGAAATCTCTTACGTAAAATTTAAACATGGAATTTTTGTACACTATATAATAAATAATAAACTTATATAAACTATTATTTCTTATAAATATCCATTTACATGTTTAAATCATTCTACTTAATCAACTTATTTCAATTATATTTGTTATATGTCTTATTACATAATCATTTACATTTGTGTTTATTATTTTGAAGACATTCATTTTATAAGTTCAAAATTACATTGGTGTGTTGACCATAGTAAATGGGGCCATTACTCCATAATATATAGAATAAAAATCATTAAATAATAATCCATTTTTCACCCAAATTATTATTTTAAACTATGCATCAAATATGGTTATAGAGGGTGACTTAAGTTACAATCAAGAAGATGGTTGGTCGTATGTATGAATGAATGACAACTCAATTTTTCAATGATACTGATGGAAAGTATGTTAGAAGTAATTTATGTCTCCAAAATTATATTTATATCAAAAATACCCTAATAATTTTTCAAATACACTTAAAAATTCAATCCAAGTGAATTAATAATAAAAAATCTATATAATAACTTTATGAGGTGGTAGTCCACCAAACACACTAACATCGCTTTTATTTTCAATAGATGATAATATAAAAATGTGTAAAATATATTAATTTTATGTAATTATTAATATGGAATGAATATAATATATCATCATTAAATCCAAAATCATGAACATCCTTGAGAGGTAATGATGGAAAATGAATCATGATAGTTTGTGAGATAGTTGTGTTATATACAAATGAACGATGTTTTAATTTCCCATTTAATGGAAGTGGATATAGATGTAGGTTGTGAAATTAATATAATTAATTATATTTATATTATAGATACTGATTTTATTATATCATCTTGGGTTAATATAACTTGAGTGATGTGGAATATGATCCAAAACAAAAATGACCAGTTAATAATGGTACCACTTCATCAGACTACCTCTTTAGGGATATAAATAACGGTTCCGTAGATTTTTATTTTGATAAACAATGATATTTAAATAATGGGATTAATGCAATGATATTATTTGGTATAGTATTGAAAAATAAGAAACGAATTTTATGTGTTTAGTAGATATAGGAATTTGTTCCCTTTCATAAGTGAAGAGGAGTTGAATTTTTTAAAATACTCAAAACTATTTAAAAATGGTTAGTCATTGTCATTAAATGTGGCACAAAAATTGATAAATAATGGAGTTGTGGTATAATATAATTGAGAATAATATCCAACATTCAAAATGATCCATTTTCTAAAAAATTTATTCCATTTATATTTATGTTTTATCAGTTTGATGATTATAGTTTTTCACGATGATAACTAGTTTTTAACTATTTTTGTTATTTATTATAAATTAAATTATTTTACAGATACTATCATATTTTAATTATGATGAATCCAAAATTTAATTCTTTTTATCAAATTAAAATCATAGAATATTTAGAAATCAATTTAATATAAATCCAGAAAAATGTGTAGAAAAAATAATTTTCCAAGAAATGATATTGTCATGAAATTGATAATCATATATTTAAACTATGAATAGAAAAATTAAATATATTAAATTTAATCCATATAAATTATTTATTATTTATAAATTTAATTTACATTCTCAATTATTAGGGGTTATATATTCTAAAAAAATGAATAAACATTTTGTAATTAATAATAGTTTATTGAATGCTGAATTTTTAAAAATAAAACAAAATATGTATTAAAATAATTCAAATTTTATATTATAATTAAATAAATTAGATAATACATTACTAAATAAAATTTAAATTACTTTTAACAAAATTATTTTCATATTGTAATTCCAAATTACATTATTGTTTCGAACAGACTGACTATTCTATAGAAAATGACATTAATACTATTTACTGGAAAAATAATTATATTTAGAAGAATACCAAAATTTCACACTCTGATAAGTTTGATATTATGATTTAAAAAATTAAATCAATTTTATTAGAAAAATAAATATTTTCCAATAAATAATTATAATATTCGCTCAAAAAGTATTAAAAATCATTTTTTATTAAATCTTATTTTCAACATAAAACAAATTTACTAAAATTTTATTACCTATTTAATATGAATTTATAAACACATATATTATAGATAAAACATTTAGAGATATTTTTCATAGTATGGTTATTCATATTCATACAATAAATAATAAAAGCTATGTTATATTTTTCCTTTTTAAATAATGATATTTTAATACTTTTCAACGACTCTTTTATGCTCATTGAAATGTATTGTATACTCTATCGAACATAGAGTTCTATTAAATCTATGGGGTGTTACAATATTATTAAACTGTTTAAAAAACTATATCCTATATAATTTTAAAGGCATTGTTTCATATTTGGATATTGTTGATTGGTGGGAGTGGGTATTTATTTCCATTTCTTTGATCCATTCCTATGGGAAATTCAGTCAATGTTAGCTATTAGTATGTAGAATGGGGCTGCTAAAATCTGGGGGGTTGTAACCATTAGAAATTTATTTAGTCATAAATTTTTTGGTCGAACTTATTTGATCATTTTTAGACTGATTTATATTATTTATCATGAAGGAGTCTTGTTAATAATAAATTCTTATTCTCAACTTGGGAAGTTATAACATGAAAATTTTATTATTCAATATAAAAAAATTATATTTTAATGTTCATCCATTTATATAGATGTGGAAGCTAATAAGAGTAATTAATATGATTCTTTATATTGGTAGATAATATTCTAGGTCACCCAATTCACATTTTCAATGTATCAAAAGGTGTTGAAGATTGAAGAGGTTATTAGATGATGCTTGCTACAACAAGATTGCCATGGGAGTAGAGTAGTCATCACTCTATTGGGAGTATATATTTTTTTCTAAAGCTTCTCAATTTGATATTAAAATGATTTCATTGATATCATGTAGACAATTTCTTCCTTATGTATCCTATTTTACAAGATATTTTTGTTTTGTAACCATTAACTGTGCATCAGGAATGGTTTTCATTATACGAAGGTATTAGACATCGGAATACATTTTTAGAAACCCATAGTTCTATTATACAATTATATAAAAAATATTTTTTTATAATTTTTACCAGAAACAATTAGGTAAAATAAACCCAAATGTATTTGAATATTATAATATAGACATTGAAATAAAGAGTGTAAATAAAAATACCACCATTATGAAATAAAAAAAATTGTAAAAAAATTAAAAGAATTCAACAAAAGGATTTTTTCAATGAGAATATAAAGTTTGTGACATAATTATGATTTTCAATGTAATAATCTCAATAATATCTTCAACAAGTATCATTTTTGCATAATCGGCTACTGGATATATTCAATCTCATAGATATAACTATGATATCCAAACTTGATGAATCACCAAATTTTATTTCTGCAAATTCATTTCAAACCTTTAGATCATTTTTAGAGTTTATGATGGGGTTTTATGTATAATTTATAATGATATAAAAATTTATTCATTATTTAATAAACTATTTTTTTCATCTGAATCATTTTAACCCATTTATTTTCTTAAAAAAGAAATTTTAAAAAAAATCATTATTTTATATAATAATATTAAAATCATCTCTATCACTATTATTATTTTCACTGTTAAATTAAATTTAATTTTGGGATTTATCATGTTAAAATTATCTAATGTTGAATTTATTGTAATTTTCTAAAAAAATATTACTTTTATGTGAATATTGAAAGATTATATTTTTTAACAAATAAAGAAACTTTTATAAAATCATTGTGATATAATAATTAATTTAAAATATATAAAGACATTAACATTTAAAAAAATTAACTTAAGGATTAGATGAATTATTTTAAATTTAATATGTTTTATTTTGAAATCATTTCTTGAATATCTGAAACTGTGCTTATATTTCACCCAAAAAATATATATTTTGCTCCTTTTCCATTGATTAAAAATATCAACTGATAGTTTTTATATTGGATTTCATTTACATTGAAAAATCATATATTTATTAATTATACTCTATAATGTATCATGTAAATAAATAATATTCATGATTTTCATTTAAATTAATTTTCATGATATGGAGATATATTTATAAGAGATATTTTTATGATAACGATATTTTATTTGATAATAATGTTTATATCATCTTGATATTGAATAATGTTTTTAAAAAAAAATTGGTATCATCATGTTAAAATTTTTTAATATGGTCAATTTCAATTTTATTCATTAATATATATTACTATACAAAATGTTATTCACCATAGTAATGGATTAAATTATAATCATGGGATTAAATTAAGATTTAAGAAAATTAATATAAAAACATTTTCCTCTATATGGTTGCATGTGATCATTATCGACCACCCTTATCATATATTTGAAATTGGTCTCTTTTATATAAACTTTACTTTATTATTACTTTAATATTTTTTTAATATATGGTTTCATCCAAAAGTGCCACATCTCTCTTGTATAAAAATAACCATTCACCTCCCCACCTATCAATACACATAAAACATAATATCGAAAAAATATACCAAAACAACACTCTTATCCTCAATACCAAATTCTAGAGGTTTTGGTCTCACTAAAAGGATAATATAATAAGTCTTAAGGGATGTTATCAAAGGAAGAAGTAATTTTGATTGCATAGTACATCAAAGATTCTTTATTATTTTAAACATTTAAAATAAACTATTATCATCATTATATATGAAAATTATTATTATTAGTGTACAAAAATAATACTTATTTAATTAAATAATCATTATAATCATTCATCATATTCCATTTAAAATGAAAAGTTCACTCATGTCACCTACGAACCAACTCCTTCTTGAGACGAATTATTTATTTATCACAAAATCCTATATGGATTGTTGTAAAAATTAATTTAATAACCAAATTATATAAACATTTAATATGACTATGTATAGATTATATGGTAATTATATTAACAATATTATCACTAAATTTTCATTTTAAATCTAATCACATAAAATGAGAATACCGAGACACGTTAATTAATTTCAATATAATATTAGAACGCTATTAAACTATATATTTTTGGGATACTATAATGATAAGTAAAATTTTTACTACATTGTAATGGTTATTAAACTATTTTATCACTCTATTGACCATTATTTGCATTATGATGCATTTTTTTAGGAATTGACCGAACAACCCCACGTGTCAAAATAGGAAAAAACAATAAACAAATTTAAATTATTGAGATAATAATATGAAATAATAAATGAAATATGTAAAAAAATACTCTATTTAAAATTTTATTATATTAAATTTGGTTATTCACGAGGTTATATACATTTTCTAATCAATTTGGGAAGTTAGGTAAGCAGTTTTCATTAAAATTTGACATAGTTGATACATTTTTATTGTTATGCACATATTTTCATTTATATGATTCATATAAATTTTTAAAAATATATATATAATGAATATATTTATCTTCATAATAATTTATTTTCATTATTAATTTTCTTCATTCAGTGCTATTTTAAATTTTAATGTTTTAAGGGTCATTATTATATTTTGTTTCGTTAAATGTTATGAAGGCCATTGCCCAATTAAAAATACCCAATATACATGTTAATTATAAAATATATTTATTATTCATCTATAAATTTCAATGATAGTTTACTTTCATTTAAACATATATTTTACCAAATTTTAAATTATTTTATAAATAATCATTTTATCTTCCTAAGTTTTTGTAGTTTTTGAATTTTATTATAATGATGTGAAAAATTATTGTTCTTAATATTTGCACAATGATATTATATTTACATAGTTATGGTTATTATCTATTACCAATCATTAAATCCGTGTTTATACATTTTATTAATGAAAATCATATTCAAAATTTTAATTTTATTTTTATAATTTTTAATATTACGAAAAGAGAAGGATATTTATTCTTATTTTTAGAAATAATATTTTAATTTATTTTATAAAAGTATTAATATTCTATGTTAACTTTATTCAATGGTTTTTATTCTCCACCCACAATATTTTCTAATGATATCAACCATAATAATTGTATGGAATTAATATTTTTTTAATTAAATTATCATCATACAAATTTTTTTCAAATATGTTAGTTATGTTATCAAGGGATGAAAAATCTACCCATGTTCTCATGTATTACATGATTATGGTTATCATTATTTATATATTTGTGTCCTATAAATCAATTCATTATATTGGTTAGTGTAATATTTCTCTTCATATAATGGTATTTTTTCATGAAAAATATTATTATGATTAGAATTAGTTGTATGGAAATTGTTTTTATATACATAAAATGACTAATGGTTATTTTATTTATGTTCATAACATTTTTCATATTCTTTTATAGAGTTAGAGTTTTTCTGAAAAATTATAATTTATGTGGTTATGTTTCGTAGACACACTAATTTTGTGTTTTTATACATAAATGATATTTCATTTATGATCCTATGATCCCATGCCATGAAATATGATGTTTCCTCTATGATTAATCATGGATAGAAATCTAGCGCAGCCTTCTCTCAAACCCCTAGAAGATCAATGAGGAAGAAGGGATCAGGTGGTTCAAAAAAGGGAGGTCTAACTCCAAATGCAGGTTTCAATGCATCGTTTCTTTAAGAATTTTCAGTGTATTGCAAACTCTAACACATATATTGTCATTAAGAGATTACTTTTTAATCACAAACCAAATGGTTTTTCTATCACTGAGCCTAAAATTTATTTTTATTTAAAATATTTTCATCCGTGTTCTAATGGTTATAATTTTCTTGGTGCTTGCAAGGAGGGACTTTATACTGAATCTCTTTGGATTTTTTATTATTCATCTTTGCAGTCTGTTAGTGATTTCACATATTCTAATTAGTTGTTTACCTGTGAATTTTCCTACAATGGTTTACATTCTTATTGCACACTGATCTATGCTAGGAATAGATACCAGGACCGAAGATATTTTTGGCATGACCTTAATATCCTAGCTAATGTTATCAGGGATCCCTAATTTGGAATCACGGATTTCAATTCATTTTATAACCCTAGTGAAAAAATTATCCCTCCCCACTCATCAGACATATCAAGATAAATTAAATCTTCTATTGAGGATGGTAATTGTATTGAAATCAATCTCACAGGTTCTAGGTTCACATGGTATCTAAGGCATCATAATAGGGTAGTGTCTAGAAAACAAGACAGGGATTTCACTAATATCTATGGTATAAGGCCCCAAACATAAACCTTACTTAATATTGAGTTATTACAAGATTACACATTGAGGATCTTTTCAGGTTTAGAGTTTTAGAGAATTAGATCCTGAAACTTGCATTACATTCCACATTTAAACAAAGTGGTTACATAAAAGACAGTATTCATTTTTCCCATCAACGGAAACATATTTAAAATAAAACAATGATTATTTCTTGACACATCCTTAACACTATCATCACATCTTGTAACTTTCCCTTGACTTGTGAAAAACATTTCAAAAACTTGGGATGAGCATAAAAATCTTAGTAAGGGATATAAAAATATATGGAAAGTAAACATGAGTACATGTATACATAAGAATCAATAAAATCATACTTTACACATTAAACATAATCACTTTAACATACCTCATCAAATCATGAATAAATCATAGAAATCATAAGACATAAAGGTAACTTGAGGCATTCATAACATTCTTACGTAGGGAGTAACCCTCTTGGTTACGTTTGGAATACCCACCACAGTATATTCCCTAAATCTCTTCGGAAAAACCTTAACGTTTCACTCCTTCGCATTACCCAATGCATTGAAGAGCTATATCGGGCTCACCCGCCCTTAGTTTATCACGGAACCACCCGTCTTCATAATAATTCCCAAGAACCATAACATAATCGTATCACATAAAACATGCATAAAGTAAACATAAAATTTCCACATTTCAATCACAAGATATCAATACAACACGTTGATATAATAAAAAACAATATGAAAACCATTTTCAATACCAAAATAAAAGAAAAGTAAAACATGGTATTTATTTTTCTTTTCAAAATAAGGTATGGCTTGTAGAGGAAGCCGAAACTCAAATAATGGTCACGGTGGCGGAGAATTCGTTCTCGCCGCATACGTACGACAAAAACATTCCCTTTTGTCATTTAGTAAACGCTTCATATAAAAAATATTCCTTTTGAATAAATGTAAAAGTCAAAGGGGTTTATGAACCATATAAAATAAGGTTGTGTATAAAATAAAATATGCCTCAATGAAAGTAGATTGAGATGAAGTCCCTTACAAAGATGGTATCCTTGGTTTAAGGATAAATCAATTACATAATTATGTGTGACAAACGAATACACAAAATATAAGTGGATATTAAGTGTAAAACAATCATAGTTTATTCACACATATTCATAGAACTACATATTCAAGGAGTACATGTTTGTCTCAAATAATCAAATTTGGGCTAAGAAGTTCCCTTGCAAAAATTCGACAGCCTAACGGCGTCACTACAAAATTCAGGAAATGAGTTGATGAGAGATAAAAAGGGTATCTCATCACATGGACATAAAATTTAAATCAATAAGGATATATAAGAACATATCCCAACATAATAGTATGTTAATTAAAAGACATAACAAAATAAGTCTTTTAAAAAGAGGAGGGTGAAAGGTTCCCTTACCGACATGGTTATCTTTCGAGACATGCACCCCTTGAAAGAAGGAAAATAAATAATTGATGTAAATACTCATAAATGAAAGTATATTACACAATGAGTAAAATAATGGGCAGTACATACACCACTCAAAAGAAATTGTGGCCAATGTAGCATAAATATCATAGGAATAAAAGTGAGATGAAAAATCCCTTACGAAAACTCGGCAACCTAACGGCGCCACTTAAAACTTCCAAAATGGATTGCTAAGATAGAATAGGGTCTCTCATAATATTAACATAAAAATTAAACTAAGATTAATATAAAAGAACATCCCAATAACAAGAAAGATGATCTTTAAAAAGAGCGACATAAAAAAGTGTACTTAAAAAGAAAGAGAGGAGTAGGATCCCTTACCAAAATTCGGTAGCCTAACGGCGCCACTCAAAACTTCCAAAATGGATTGATGAGAGAAAATAGGTTCTCTCATCATATTAACATAAAAATTACATTATTAGTAATATAAAATAACATCCCAATCATAAGAAAGATGAGCTTAAAAGGAATGACATAAAAGAGTGTACTTAAAAATAAAGAGAGAGGTTGGATCCCTTACCTCAAGTCCAACTTGTCATGTTCGTTTCTTTATATTCCTGAATAATAAACTTTGGTCAATTTATAATTGCTTAAGGACCTCCTATAAAGAATATTATTCAGTTCATATCACATATTTTAATGTTATAATAATTGGTTGATAATATGAGTTCATATCAGACATTTTTGTCGATGTTTGGTACATGAGTCAAAAATTGAACTTATTGGAAAATAATTTTCCATGTAGTTATACGTACATCATATCAAGAATAGTATTTATGTTTTAAATATCATATATATCCAGTATATATTCATTTTATACTATTCCATATCATTTGGAGATAAAAATTAAAAGCACCGTTCATGGCGATGGTAGGCCGTACGTACGTATGAACGCTACTTTCATTTTTTGTCATATTAATGGAATTAAAATAAAATGAGATATATATATATATATGTTATAATTCCAGAATTATATCCATAATTTATATGTAATATATTATATATATATCCATTATATATATGTACTTATAATAGTACATAACATTTTGAGATAAGAAATGAAATGTACCGTTCATGGAGATGGTAAGCCGTACGTACGCGTGAACGCTACTTCCATTTCTATTTCAAATTTAATGGAATTAAAGCATAATGATACATAATAGTATTTTAATTACAGTATGGTATCATATATAATATCATTAAATATATCTTTTATACGTACCACATATGGTATTAACGAATCAAATCACTTTGAGGGGGCGGTAGTCCGCACTTCCATAAATGAAGATATCGTGTTTACCCATAATGGAAACCATAATGGTATGCCATAAATGAAAAATACAGAATCTTAAGTAAAACATAAACATATTATATATCATATCTAAATATAGTGTCATCGTAATGTCCACCTTTGAAGGTGTTAGAATAATGTTGAACAACCATCGTTTCTTGATGCAGAAATTCGCCATCCACAGAAACAGTATGTTCTTTAACCATTATATGTAGGTGTGTGTAAGTGTTGCTAGAATAATTCTTATAACAAAATACTAGTATATTGAAGATACTGTATTTGTTACAAAATAAATGAATAAAAAGAGTTTAGGGGGTTGGAGAAGCAAAATAAAACAAAATGACTCAAGTGAAGACATTACCTTAAAATCGGGTAACTCCCTTTGGTTTGAGCTGAAAATCTTCCTTGGGAAGACTTATGACCAAAGTTAGGCTTCTAAGAGTTAGGGAGGGATTGTAGAGACAAAATGGGCAGGTTTTGGCCGAGCCAAAGGATTTGGGAGAGTGGGTTAGGAGGTAGAGGTGGGGGCCTTTTATAAGAGGAGAGGAGGGGCACTCTTGGAAAGTAAAGAAATGTTACTTTATTTTAGAATGCTTTTCGGATTTTAATGGTCCCACGTTGATTTTTTCTATGATAATGTGATAAGGGTTCTAAATCCACCAATCCAATAGGTTTTGTACATGTTTAGGTCTAAGATATTAAATTATCTTTCCATTTTATTTAAATCGGTAAATAATGAGGTCATTGCTGCATCATCATGATGTCATAAATAATTTAATTTATTTAATGTATAAAAATTATAAAAAAATTACTATGATTTAGGAAATCGTTTTATCTTTCCAATGACTATTTATAGTAAAAACTCTGACTTGTATAACCCCATGTTAAAATTGTTTTAGTAAAACATCTCATGTTTGTGTCATTTTTACTTTAACATTAAATAAAAAGGTATTTATGTCATTTTCCAACCAATGTGGCTCCATGGGGTCCCCAAGTTGACCCATGGATTTTCTTGGTCGGCCATGACACATACAATGAGGGTAGGACATGTGTCTAGGTCATTTAATTTTATTAAAACATTATTCTTACATTAAACTACACTAATTACCTATAATCGCGATTAAAAACATAATAAGTTACTATTCACCAAAAAATTATTTTTATCCCATTGAACCACATTTTAATTATTAATGACAACCATGTATGTTGGATTTTTGAAATTCAAAATACAAAGGTGGCAAAATTTCATTTAAACGGAAAATCAGTTTTTATAAGTACCACTTAGTGGTTTCACTATTCATAAAAAAATGATGTTTTTCAGAAAATTACCAAAAATTCACCTTAAGCTATATTTGATATTCTGAATTCAAAAATGATGTATATTTTACAAAATTCAAAACATATTAGTTGCATTAATTAATTTAATAATTATTTCCCGATGTCAAAATAAATAGCGTGTTTTTATGAAACAAAATGTATCAAAAGATTGACACTAGTTTAAGTCCGATTTCAAAGTGAAATTAATTCCAATGACCACTATTGGATTAAATGGTGAAAATATATTCTAATTTCACTTTAAACCCAATTCAAAATATAATCTAATCATATAAATAAATTAGATTAAAAAGAGGTTTTGAATTAAAATACAACATTTTTCACTATTCATTAAAAATTGAACTTTTTTGGAAAAATACCAAAAATTTACACAAAGTAAATTTTGATGTCCCGATTATAAAGAATAATTTTATTTTGTCAAATATAATACATAAAATTGTCAAAAAGTGGATTTAAAAGAGGTTCTCCATCAAAAGGCGGTTAATCGACCTTTTAAAGAATATTGAAATGTTTACGTTTAAAATTGGATTCATTCACATTTTTAATCCTCTAACAGTTATTGTAAAAAGTAAAAAAATTTGACAAAATTATATAATCATTTTGTAGTTAGTTATATTAATTCCCGCCATCACCACAGCTAGGCGTTAACTACCATTTAAAATAATATTATTTTATTATTAGAGTGCAACGTAAGATTCCCGAGAAACTTGGTGTTGCGTGTTGGGTACGCCATCAAGCCTAGTGTCCCCTTTAACGTTATATTAATATTTTATTCACAAATATGGATAAATTAGAAAATTTCATACTCTTTATTTACCCGGGGTGTTACATCCTTCCCCCCTTTTGGGAATTGCTTCCTCGCAATTTTAAAATTGGGCTTGGAAAATTCATTGAAAATCCCACATCGGAACAAGAGTCAGTAAAACAATCACTTTAAAATAAAGAAAGATAAGTACAAGGGTCACCCGAGTCAACCCATACTAGGATTTCATGTATGAAAATATAGACGTGGAGGAAAAAACAAAGGGTCATGTTCTGATGGAGAGTGATAGTAAACATGTCTAAGAGAAAGTTAACCATAAGAAAATCACAAACTTGTGATGGGTTAAATGGTATTCGATTACCCAGTAAGAAAAGTTAACAGACAACATTTTTGTTTTAAGTTACTCTTCATTGAGGAATTTATTCATAAGGAAACATAATCACTTATCATTTTGACTTTCAACTTTTATTAGATTCCTTACACAAACTCATATTTTCTCCAAAAGATGAGTATTTAGGAAGACTTGTTCACATTAAGAGTACTATAATCAACTTATAGAGAATCACCTAATCCACAAGAGAGAAATATATACTTCCCAGGACTTTAGACTTTAACCAAAACCAAAACCAAAAATGTTAGTACAAGATCAGATAATCCAGAAAAGGATAACCCTTTATAAAAAGAAAATCTATTCTTAATCTCCAAAATTTGTCCAAGAAAACCTAAAGTTCCACAAGGACCATTCGATAAACAATTTTTCCATAAAATTATTCAAATTAAACCAAACTAAGATTGAAACCCAAATATTTGAAGGATTTAGTCACATAGTCTTCCAAGTTAAATCGTAACATTTATCTCCAAACAACATCAGTTGCTCTTAATGTCTCGTATTGAAAACTAATTAACCTAATCACATATCCTCCATGACAGGTTAATAAATTTCCATAGATAACCCAAAATCAACTTACTCTTAATTCATAAAATCATCTAACTAAAAAGAATCAGTCAAACTAACCAGGGACTTCACGTAGTCCAGTCGTAGGCGATAAATACCAGTCGCACTTTGGTTGTGGCTTTGATTCCCACAGATTTGTCCGGCGCGACGGGTTGTCACACGGTCTGCGTGTTTTCCTTTTTCCCAAACTACATAATTCTTAAAATATTCCACAAAACGAGATAAAATCATCAAAAATGATCATAACATATTTTAACCTCAAGGTTATCTCATTCCTTTCATTTTCCATCATATCATAGAGTAACCCATAATTACCTAAAAAGTAAGGATCATATAAACTCTAATGGTTACCTTTATAATTATTACCTGAACTTCTACATAGAGTTGGCCATCTCGTACATGATGCATTAGAGAACTAACCAAGGTTGAAGTGGTTGATCATAACTCCTTGATAGTTGGTTTACAACAACCATGAGATTCCTCATTGAATCCCCCATTTCATCCAGTCTCTTAATCAGAGAACCACCACAGTTTCCTTCAAACCCATTGTCACTTTGTTGCCTACTAGATCCAGCCATTTACTAAAACCAAAAATGTCAGTGTGAGTATATCAACAAAAATATCATGTACTAATGAGGAAGTTAAACACTAAGATATACTTACTCATTCACTTTATCTAAAACTAGGACTCTTTCTAAAATTATTCCATTATGGTACTGTCACTTATGCTTAGAGAATACCCTAACCTCTAAAGTTATCTAAACCGACCTCTGATACCAACTATAAGGCCCCAGCCTTAAACATTACTTAATCTTGAGTTATTACAAGATTACACATTGATGATCTTTTCAGGTTTAGAGTTTTAGAGAATTAGATCCTGGAACTTGCATTACATTCCATATCTAAACAAAGTGGTTACATAAAAGACAGTATTCATTTTTCCCATCAACGGAATCATATTTAAAATAAAACTTGGATTCTTTCTTGAAAAATCCTTGACATTATCATCACATCATGTACCTTTCCCTTGACCTATGAAAAACATTTCAAAAACTTGGGATGAGCATAAAAATCTCAGTAAGGGATATAAAAATATATGGAAAGGAAACATGAGTACATCTACACATAAGAATCAATGAAATCATAATTTAATCATAAAACATAAGCACTTTAACATACCTCATCAAATCATGAATAAATCATAGAAATCATAAGACATAAAGGTAACTTGAGGCATTCATAACATTCTTACGTAGGGAGTAACCCTCTTGGTTACGTTTGGAATACCCACCATAGTATATTCCCTAAATCTCTTCAGAGAAACCTTAACATTTCACTCCTTCACGTTACCCAATGCATTGGAGAGCTATATCGGGCTTACCCTCCATTAGTTTATCATGGAACCACCCATCGTCATAATAATTCCCAAGAACCATAACATAATTGTATCACATAAAACATGCATAAAGGAAACATAACATTTCCACTTTTCAATCACAAGATATCAATACAACACATTGATATAATAAAAAACATTATGAAAACCATTTTCAATACCAAAATAAAAGAAAAGTAAAACATGGTATTTATTTTTCTTTTCAAAAGAAGGTATGTCTTGTAGAGGAAGTCGAAACTCAAATAATGGTCACTGCGGCGGAGAAGTCGTTGTCGCCGCATACTTACGACAAAAACATTCTTTTTTGTCGTTTAGTAAACGCTTCGTATAAAAAAGATTCCTTTTGAATAAACGTAAAATTCAAAGGGGTTTATAGAACATATAAAAGAAGGTTGTGTATAAAATAAAATATGCCTCAAAGAAAGGATATTGAGACGAAGTCCCTTACAAAGACGGTATCCTTGGTTTAAGTATAAATCAATTACATAATTATGTGTGACAAACTAATACACCAAATATAAGTGGATATTAAGTGTAAAACAATCAGAGGTTATTCACACATATTCATAGAACTACATATTCAAGGAGTACAAGTTTATCCCAAAGAATCAAATTTGGGTTAAGAAGTTCCCTTGCAAAAATTTGACAGCCTAACGGCGTCACTACAAAATTCAGGAAATGAGTTGATGAGAGATAAAAAGGGTATATCATCACATGGACATAAAATTTAAATCAATTAGGATATATAAGAACATATCCCTACATAATATTATGTGAATTAAAAGACATAACAAAAGAAGTATTTTAAAAAGAAGAGGGTGAAATGTTCCCTTACCGACATGGGTATCTTTCGAGACATGCACCCCGTGAAAGAAGGACAATACAACATTGATGTAAATACTCATAAATGAAAGTATATTACACAATGAGTAAAATAATGTGCAGTACATACACCACTAAATAGAAATTGTGGCAAATGAAGCATAAATCTCACGGGAATAAAAGTGAGATGAAAAATCCCTTACGAAAACTCGGCAGCCTAACGGCGCCACTTAAAACTTCCAAAATGGATTGATGAGAGAGAATAGGGTCTCTCATCGTATTAAAATAAAAATTAAAGTAAGAGTAATATAAAATAACATCCCAATAACAAGAAAGATGATATTTAAAAGGAGCGACATAAAAGAGTGTACTTAAAAAGAAAGAGAGGAGTAGGATCCCTTACCAAAATTCGGTAGCCTAACTGTGCCACTCAAAACTTCCAAAATGGATTGATGAGAGAAAATAGTGTCTCTCATCATATTAACATAAAAAGTACAGTAGGATTAATATAAAATAACATCCCAATCATAATAAATATGAGCTTAAAAGAAATGACATAAAAGAGTGTACTTAAAAAGAAAGAGAGAGGTTGGATCCCTTTCCTAAAGTCCAACTTGTCTTTTTAGTTTCTTTATATTCCTAAATAATAAACTTTGGTTAATTTATAATTGCTTAAGGACCTCCTATAAATATTATTATTCAGTTCATATCACATATTTTAATGTTATAATAATTGGTTAATAATATGAGTTCCTATCAGACGTTTTTGTCGATGTTTGGTACATGAGTCAAAAATTGAACTTGTTGGAAAATAATTTTCCATGTAGTTATAGGTACATCATATCCAGAATAGTATTGACGTTTTAAATATCATATATATCCAGTATATATTCATTTTATACTATTCCATAGCATTTGTAGATAAAAATTAAAAGCACCGTTCATGGAGACGGTAGGCCGTACATACGCGTGAACGCTACTTTCATTTTTTGTCATATTAATGGAATTAAAACAAAATGAGATATATATATATATGTTATAATCCCATAATGATATCCATAATTTATATGTAATATATTAAATATATATCCATTATATATATGTACTTATAATAGTACATAACATTTTGAGATAAGAAATGAAATGTACCGTTCATGGAGACGGTAAGCCGTACGTACGCATGAATGCTACTTCCATTTCTATTTCACATTTAATGGAATTAAAACATAATGATAAATAATATTATTTTAATTCCAGTATGGTATCATATATAATATCATTAAATATATCTTTATACGTACCACATATGGTATTAACGAATCAAATCACTTTGAGGGGGTGGTAGTCTGCACTTCCTTAAATGAAGATATCGCGTTTACCCATAATGGAAACCATAAAGGTATGCCATAAATGAAAAATACAGAAGCTTAAGTAAAACATAAAAATATTATATATCATATATAAATATAGTTTCATCTTAATTTCTACCTTTTAAGGTGTTAGAATAATGTTGAACAATCATCATTTCGTGAGGCAGAAATTCGCCATCCACGGAAACAGTATGTTCTTTTACCAATAGATGTAGGTGTGTGTATGTTTAACACTAATACTTCTTATAAAAACATCATATTATATTTAAGATACGGTATTTGTTACAAAATAAATTAATAAAAATAGTTTAGGGGGTTGGAGAAGCAAAATAAAACAAAAGGACTCAAGTGAATATATTACCTTAAAATCGGGTAACTCCTTTTGGTTTGAGCTGAAACGCTTCCTTGGGAAGACTTCTTCCCAAAGTGAGGCTTCTAAGAGATAGGTAGGTATGTGTAGAGACAAAATGGGCAGGTTTTGGCCGAGCCAAATGCTTTGGAAGAGTGGGTAAGGAGATAGAGGTGGGGCCCTTTTATAAGAGGAGAGGAGGGGCACTCTTGGAAAGTAATGAAATGTTACTTTATTTTAGAATGAGTTTAGGATTTTAATGGTCCCAAATTGGTGTTTTTAGAGGCTAAGGGGATAAGGGTTCTAAATCCACCCATCCAATAGGTTTTGGACATGTGTAGGTCTTATATTTTACATTATATTTCCATTTTATTTAAATCGTTAAATAATGAGGTCATCGCTACATCATCATGATGTCATAAATAATTTAATTTATATAATGTCTAAAAATTATAAAAAAATTACTATGATGTAGTAAATATTTTTATATTTCCAATGACTATTTATAGTCAAAAATATGACTTGTATAACCCCATGTAAAAATTGTTTTAGTAAAACATCTCATGTTTGTGTCATTTTTACTTTAACATTAAATAAAAAGGTATTTATGTCATTTTCCAACCAATGTGGCTCCATGGGGTCCCCAAGTTGACCCATGGATTGTCTTGGTCTGCCATGACACATACAAGGAGGTTAGGACATGTGTCTAGGTCATTTCATTTTATTAAAACATTAATCTAACCTTAAACTACACTAATTACCTCTAATCGCGATTAAAAACATAATAAGTTACTATTCACCAAAAAATTATTTTAATCCCATTGAACCACATTTTACTTCTTAATGAAAACTATGTATGTTGGATTTTTGAAATTAAAAACACAAAGGTGGCAAAATTTCATTTAAACGGAAAATCAGTTTTTATAACTACCACTTAGTGGTTTTAGTATTCATCAAAAATTGATGTTTTTCAGAAAATTACCAAAAATTCACCCTAAGCTATATTTGATGTTCCAAATTCAAAAATGATGTCTATTTTACAAACTTCAAAACATATAAGTTTCATTAATTAATTAAATAACTATTTCCCACTGTCAAAACAAATAGCGTGTTTTTATGAAACAAAATGTATCAAAAGATTGACACTAGTTTAAGTTCGATTTCGAAGTGAAATTAATTCCAACGACCACTATTATATTAAATGGTAAAAATTTATTCTAATTTCACTTTAAAACCAATTCAAAAGATAATATAATCATATAAATAAATTAGATTAAATAGAGGTTTTGAATTAAAATACAACATTTTTCAATATTCATTAAAAATTGAACTTTTTCGAAAAAATACCAAAAATTTACACAAAGTAAATTTTGATGTCCCAATTCTAAAGAATTTTATTTTGTCAAATATAACACATAAAATTGTGAAAAAGGGGATTTAAAAGAGGTTCTCCACCAAAAGGCGGTTAATCGACCTTTTAAAGAATATTGGAATGTTTACGCTTAAAATTGGATTCATTCACATTTTAAATCCTCTAACATTTATTGTCAAAAGTAAAAATATTTGACAAACATATATAATCATTTTTTAGTTAGTTATATTCATTCCCTTCATCACAACAGCTAGGCGTTAACTACCATTTAGAATAATATTATTTTATTATTAGAGTGCAATGTAAGATTCCCAAGAAACTCATTGTTGCGTGTTGGGTATGCCATCGACCATAGTGTCCCCTTTAAAGTTATATTAATATTTTGTTCACAAATATGGATAAATGTGAAAATTTCATACTCTTTATTTACCTGGGGTGTTACATATGGCCTCATTAAATGGGATTCCCTATCAAGAATTACCTTATGAAAGATCAACTCGGAACATCATCCTATTATGGTAAGTCTTCTCACTAAGATTTTTAAACCCTATCACCCTTTTATATCTAGTAATGCTTGGGATGTGGATTCGGAATATACTAGCACTAAGAAAGACTTTTGGGATGACATGAGGCATCACAATGATTATTTTTCTTTCATCACTAAACTTAAGCACCATAAACAGTGTCTGAAGGGATGGTGATTCATTAAATCTAAAAAAATTGACCAGGATATCTTGTCTTTAAAGACTGACCTTACTCAATTTTAAATCCCCAATTAATTCTATGATTTTTCTTTATATCCACAACTTAAAATTAGTACCTCTTGGAAACTAAACAATCTTATGAAACATAAAGAAAAAATGCGAAATAAAATCATCAAAACCAAATGTTTTTCTTATGGAGATATGAATATGAAGTTCTACAATTATTTCTAAAGAAGTAGAAAGGTATGTAGACCTATTTAGTTTCTTAGAGATGATGAGACCATTTTATACATTGACGAGGATATTTCTAATCATGTTGTATCTTATTTTAATGATTTGTTCAAGGGTACTAATGTTTCCAAAGATCTTATATCTAATATCATATTGAATCTGGGAATGATAATGAAAATAACTAAATTTTAATCATCCCTCTGGATCATGAAATCAAGGAAACTATTTTTATCGTCAATCATGATAGTGCATCGGGATATTATCTTTTCAATAATGGTTTCTTTCAACACCACTGGTTGATCATTCATTTTCATGTTGGAAAATTTTCAAAACGTTCTTCGCCAATAGTGTTCCCCCACATGGGATAAATGGCCAATACCTTACACTTAATCGTATTGTGGAAAATTCCTCTGAGAATAACCTATTCTGAACTATTTCACTTATTAATACCATTTACAAAATTATATCTAACCTACATGATAATAGAATTACCTAAATTTGAAATATAATTGCTTCATTAATCCAATTTGGTTTTATCAAAGTAAGACTATTCAAGATTGCATCTGTCCTGCAACGGAAAGCAAAAATATCTTAAGAAAATTCATCAGAGGAGGTATAATTTCCATTAAACTTACATTATAAAAGATTTTGATACCATGGATTGGATTTTCAATATCATGGTTCTAAAAAAAATTGGTTTAATGACTCTTTTAATGGTATTATATGTTCTTTATTCAAATCGGCATCCATATCCTTCCTTGTAAATGGTTATCCTAAACGATAATTTAAATTAACCTAGGGAATTATGCAAGGTGATCCTATTTCTACTATTCTTTTTTCTATTTCTGAGGATTAATTAAGAAGATTACTCACCATCCTTGTGGGTTAAAATAGGATTAAACATATCAAAGCTTCTAAAAACATAAATATTTCCACTCATCTATTATACGCGGATGAAATTATTATACTATTGTAAGTTGATTAAATGAATATCCAAAACCTTAAAAATTCCTCGTCTCATTATGAGGAAATCTCTGGTCAATCGATAAGCTATAGCTAATCCTTTTTGTTCATTTGGCAGAACTTTTCTTGTAACAGAAAAGTTAATATCATTAACTATTAAGGTATCAAGGAAATTACCTTCCCCTTAACATATCTTGGGTTCCTATATTCTAGGTACAACAAAAATCCAGTTACATTTATAGCATTATTGATCATATTATTGATCAAATTTCTTCTTGGAAGGATAAATCTCTCTCTATGGATAGCAGAATTAGTCTTATGAAATCTAAAATTTTCTCCAAAATGGTATAATTAATAATGGTTTACAAGTGGCCTACTGGTCTCCATAATAAGCTCAACAGTTACATTAAAAAAATTGGACTAGTAGTACTATTGAACAGAATCTTGTGACCATTCCTTGGGTCACCTGTTATATGCCTTTGGGAAATGGTGGTCTTGCAATCAGAACTATTAAAATTTTTAATGATTCTATGTATGCTATGATGACTTAGAGGTTGATTCCTAATAACTCTAATTCCATGTATTTTCTCAAAAAAAGAATCACTTATAAACATAAGAATGGAAATTTGGGCAACATTACTTCTTCCATATGGATTAGTATTAGGAAATCCTTCAAAAACATTATGAAAAACTCTAGATGGATGGTTATTAATAATTCCACTACGAAATTTTGGCTTGGTAACTAGAAGAGTCTACCTTTTAATCTCTATGCTGCCTCCCAGTACTATTCCTTTCAATACCAACTCCCCTATTAGGGATGTTGTTAACTCTGATGACATCATACTCCATAATTACATCAATCATGTTATTTACTATTATCCCTTATCCAACTCTAAGAATATCTTCATTTGGGAACCTACTTATAATGGTGTTCTTGATTCCAAATGTTTTTACCATACTATTTTCATAAATTTTGATTCTAGAAAATGTTGGTTGAAAGATTTTTCCAAACCTTGGATTAATCCCTCAAGAATTACTCTTATTTGGCGTATTTCTCATAACAGGGTCCCACTGAATCTTTCCTTCAATCTTTTGTAATTTATCTTTTATCTATATGTCACTTTTGCAACAAACACAAAGAAGATGAAAATCATCTGTTTCTGTCTTGTACAATAGCTACAGCTCTTCGGAATTACCTTCTAGACATTTTGTGTTGTAGATGGTTACTTCTTGATTCTATCAACTCTCAATTATATGGTTGTATTGATTCTAAACCTTCTCAACAAATCAAGAATTTTTTTGAATTCAGTTGCTGAACTCCTACATGTGATCTGGTATGATAGAAATAATATTCTTTATAATAATTTCTTATTCGAGCTCAATGCAGGTAAGGCACAGATCCTCATTGCCATCTGGGACACTAACTCAAAGCAGAAAGCATATTACAACAACACTATTGGTGAAATTGAGATCCTACACTCACCTTGGATTGGTGGTTAATATAGACAGCCTCATCTCACCTTTGAGGTATTTTGGAAATATATGCTTCTAGGATGCATCAAATTGAATGTCGATGTTGGCGCGAAAGGTAACCTAAGACCTACAGGATGTGGTTCCATCTTTAGTGACAATCATGGCTGGTGTTATGGATGCTTAGTTGGTTATTGTGGTATGGCCTTGTCTCTGGAAGTGGAAATGATGGCGGTAATACATTCCATTGACTTGGCTAAAAAATGGTTGGAATAATATTTGCATTGAATTTGATACAACTACTATTGTCTATGCTATTTGGAAGTTAGTGGTGCATATTTTCTGACTACTAACTTCCTATTGGATGAATTTCCTTACTGAACTCTCAAAAATCAACTACATTTCCGTTCATGTATTTCCTAAAGTAAACATTGTTGCTAATGGTCTTGCCCAAAAGGGTGTCAACCAGGACATTGCACGGTAGGATGACTTGGCTGGTGATTTTCTCCTATTTTATGACAAATTTTATAATAATTTTCTTCTTTAATATTATTATAACCTATTTTTTCTATAAATTCTTCCTTGGTCATTTATTTAGGCAGAGCCTTCTAGAAAATATGAATTTTAATTTATTCTAAATATATTTTGTTAATATATGTTTAATTTAATAATATATTTATCCCTATAAAATTTTTTATAAAATTATTATGATCTAACACTATATGACTTCTCGATATGTTATCACATACAAATCATTTGACCTCAATCATTTTTTTCTATTTATATGTGAGGTTATAGGGAAGACTGTGAGTAAAATAAAATATTATTTTGAAATATTTGTGGGAGATATTGAATAAATAAAATAAAATAAAATGTTTATATAGTTAATATCCAATGAAATGAAAATATTGAGTTTATTTATTGTGAGATTAATTGTGTGATGTACTGTTTAAATAATAGAAAGGATGAAAAATATATACATATTGAGTTTGGGTCACATCACCAGGTATCAAATAAGGGTTTTTTTAATTTTTGGGATAATGTTAATAAATATATTACAAAACATTTTAAATTATTTTAGGTTGAACCAAAATTGACATGGGTCAATGAAAATGAATCATAGTATATGATTATAAGGTCTTAGAGTAATCCATTCATAATATACAATTTTAGAATTTACATATATTTTAACTGTGATTCACTTATAATAATAATTTTTATGACTTGTCTTGTCCACTTTTTTTAGTAAATGGATAGAATAAGAAAAAAATGAGTTAAAAATGGGTATAGGACAAATGAGGTGACTTTACAGAAAAGTAACTAAATGGGATGAGATCCAAATTAAAAAAATATCAATTCACTTATATCCCAATTATCAAATATGATAACTGTTAACATCATCACGATTGAGCTCTAAAACATTAAAATAAATGAGAATATTGCTATAGAGTCTTTCCTATGGAAATTATCACATTGGATTAGTGTATATTCAAAGTCCATTACATTCCATGTAGTGGAAAAATGAGCTAAAAAATATATTTTATGTTCACTAGTTCTCAGAAAAAGAGAATTTTGTTATCCCAATCTGTCATTTAAAATGTTTTAATGAAAATAGTTGAGTCTCCTAAAAATATATTGAAAATAGAAAATTTACATTATGGACTAGGAGGAGATCATTTAAATATTTCACACTAAAAGTGTTCCCTAAAATTGTAATGGTAAATCAAGTGATAATTCTTTGAGAGAAAACAAAAAGAGACTGAATCTAGTAGAACCTTTAAAGAAAAAAAAATAGTAGATAAGAAAGTAATCTCCATAGTATTCTAACTAGCACAAAAAGAAAGATTAATAAATTTATTATTGTCATAAAATTTATTTCTAAAAAATAATAGTCAATAATATAATTTTTAATGAATAAAAATATAATTAGATGTTAACTTAAGATATAAATTGAAACCAATGACTCTCATCTTTCATATTTATTTGTATATATTAATTGGTACATGGAGTTTCATGGGATTTCTATAATAAAATCTTATGGAGGAGAGAATGTATGACACTATACATGTTTAAATTAATTTAGGGATCACAATGTAAATATCCTAAATAGAATGAGAAATTTATTTATGTGATGAAATAATATACAAAGAGCACAAAATTGCAGTAAATAGATGAAGAGATTATGTAATGAAATATAAGGAAGGATGGTTTGTACGATTGAAACACTATAATTTCAATGACATAAATAAGTGGAGTATTCCAATTATGATAATAAATTCCATATTCCTTTCTCTAATAAAGATTATAAGTAGTCAAATCCTCTTTAACTAATCAAAAAAAGAAGTTCCAATGAAATCACTAAAATTGATGTTGATCAAGATATTGATAAGGGAAAGGTATAATTAATTTCAACTCCAAACTTAATGAATTCTTATTTCATTGTTGTTCAACTCTTCCAATAATATCCTAGAAGATTAATAAGAATATTGATTTTCCTCCATGTAAATTTTTTTTTCAATTATTGATGTAAACACATTGTAGTATGAGGATTTCTTCTTAGGTTTGCACCTCTTATTTGATTGTGATTTTTTGGTTCATATTCAGTTGATGTATTAAATATAATGTTGGTATTGATTAGTTCTAAAAATGATTATCTCATATCAATTTCACAAACATTGATGTCTCACATTATATTTTGAACCATCCTGTAATGAAATATCTAGGAAATGATTATTATGAACTCTATGTAGAAGTATGTAGAGTAATTTTTCTCACATTACTGAATAATGAAGGAAACATTGATCCTAAGGCCATATAAGAAAAAATTGATATATTTTAGTCTCACTGGATTATACCAATGTATTTCCAAAGGAACTACATAGTCTACCCATAGAATTTGAGGGTGAGTTTTCCATATAATTCATACTAGGGTATATTATTATATGAAGGAGTCATTATCAAATAAAAGCCAAAAAAATAGAACAATTGACAATGATATTTCCAGATAATCTGGAAGGGTATTATATTCCCTTATACTTCTCCATGGGTTAAACAGGTTGTCTTTGAAAATAAGAAGGATGGATCAATGCATGATTTCGTTGATTATCATTTACATAACTAAATTATAATCCATAAGAAGTATCATATTCCCCATATTAATACGTGCTTTAACATCTCAGTGTGGATAAATATATTTCAATGAATGAACTTTGACTTGGATATCATAAATTAAGGGTTAAATGGGTGTTATACTAAATAAAACCTTGTATATGAGGTATAGACACTATTAATTCATAGTAAGAGTTTAAAAAAACTTTACTATTAAATCTTGATGAATATGTGGGATTTAGTGTTAAAAGACTAACATTATTTATTCATGGAAGTTTTTATAGGTGAAATTATCATATATTATTTGAGAAAACAAGAGCATGGATATCATAGGGGGATTTTGTAAAAGAGATTGAGAATATATAAAATGTAGGCAATTAATAGAATTTGTGAAATGTTTTTATAATAAGTATCAATTATGGGATATGTTTTTTGATGTGAGGGAATATCCATATATAATATATATATGATGGTTATTAAAAAAAGTTGATGTCTGGCCACTATAATTGATATTCATTGTCTTCTTTTTTTATCTGTATTCTACCAATTAATTTTTTGAAATTTTTCTTTGTAATAAAATCTAGTATACAAGTAAACATGGATGGGATTAAAATAATTTAGTTTAAGAAATATAAAATATAGTTTCAATGATCTTATATATAGTTTTAGTATTTAACATGTACATATATTACTATATAGTGGGGATGGTTTTGAAATGTGTAGTTATTCAATGTGTGTCTTGGGATGTATCCTCATGTAAAATGATAATGTATTGTCTTATGAATAACATTAATTAAACTACCAAGAGAAAAATTTCCCCATATATGATCTTGATCATTCTGTAGTTATCATTATTTCTAATATTTAGTAAAATTATATATGTTTTGAAAGTTGATATATATAAATAATGACAATTAGAGGTTATAGTATATAATAACACAAAAAGGAGTTGAGTATGTGCCAAAAACTAATGCATAAATCACCACTAATGATGAATTTATTGTATCATAATATATGCCAAAAATTGAATGAAATGTAGATGATGTAAAATTTTAATGCCCTTATTTATAATATATAAGGTTTTCTATATCAATTTTCTGAAAATTAGATATATAAATAGGCTTCTGAGGGTTTATATGAAAAACTAATTGTTAATGCCCTTATTTATATTCATTAATCTTTATTTTTCATAAAAAATATTAATTTTATGAAATAATTTGAAAAACTGTTCTAAAATATGATATTCCTAAACTATAAAACAAAACAACAGCACTGAAAAATTGAAATAGTAGAATCATGCCTCACATAAAGCAGCAAAATAATTCACTGAAAAAATTTAAAACATTTTTTACAAATAAAATCTGAATAAATGAGAAAATATGTAAATATTATTTTAATGTAAAAAAAATACCAATAGTATTTCACGATTGTTCATGTTTTTTTGAATATGTGAAGAAACATTATAAAAAAACAATAATATAAAAAGTGTAATATATTATAAATTACAACATATTTGTCTCAAAAATAATTTTAATAAAGAATATAACCATATAAAATTCTATTTTTTATTCCTGGTTGTATAAAAAATGAATCATAAAAAATAACACCGACATTCATGAAATATTTTTAACTATTTAATTATGTATTGAATTATTGCATATTGGTTCTTATTTTTCATAGATTATGAAATATATTTTGAATCTATAAATCCATAAACTGAATTTAAATAATATTATATTTAATGATCCTTGAGATACCTTATTATAAAATTAATATATTAAGTCTAGATAATTTTTTTCATAAAGGAATTAAATTTATAATAGAAATTTACATTATTAGAAATAATTAGTAAATTGATACAGTAAAATCCTCAACCTTTATAGAAAAAAAGATGTCACATTATTACATATTTATCATATAATATCAATATATAATTTCACATGTCATTTGAAGTGTATTTTTATATAAATATTTTGAGGAAGTTTGTGTCATCCTTGTTATCCCATCAATATCTGAAGGATTCTGTAATTATTCTTAGTTGGAATTTTTTTCACTTATTTTATATGATTATTTATAATATATATAATATTATATAAGATAATTGTTTGATAAAAATTAAAAAATAATAAATTTAATTCAAAATAAAAATTGATAAACAATGCATACTTTATATGTTTATTTACTTCAATGACAAGAGTTGTAAATTTAAAAAATTACTAATTGTCTATCCATCTATGCTCACCTATTTAGTATGTAGTGGAAATAGAGGTGTCTGATAAATAATATCATTTACCAATATTCTTAACATACATTTTTGTATAAGGTGATGATGTACATAACCCCTTTGATTATATAAAATTATGTATTCTACAATCTATACATGTGGATCCATAAAATTAAAGAGGTGACTCATGCCTTACATACATAAATATTTAATCATATTAGGTCAATATTCATAAAATATAATTATTATACATGTCATATATATAATGGTATATTTTATATAGAAAACAGGACACATAAACAATTAAAAAATGATAAAAATCATATCACATTAGGTTCTTCACAACAAGCCCTACATTGCAATATAAAATTTAAATACTTTTTTCATAACATGTTGAATATAAAACATAATATAAGTAGATATAAAATGTTTAGTATGGGTTAAAAATTGAGAGATAAATAAATTATTAATTTTAATCAAAACATATTTTTAAGGTTTTGTGAACAAAAGTAGAAAACTAAATAAAAAAAGATATTCCCTATCAAAAGTATGTTAGATTTGAATGAAGTTACTATCCTCAACAATTTTTTCTACAAAAATGTTGTTTTGTAATAGAAAATCACGATTTTATGGTTGTATATGGTTTTTCAAAATATATGGACATATAGTATATAAATTTGGGCACAACCACTCTCTATATTGAAAAATATTTTAAAAAAGTAGAAGAAATAGTATAAGTAGAATGAGTAGCTTTTCTAGCATATTTAAAGATGAAAAATTGAATTCTCAAGATGATAGAGACATTCTAAAAAATAAACTTTAATTGTTGGAAGATGTATGTGGCAGATTTTACTACGATGGTCATCATGGCATAATATGTATGTCACTCCTAGAATATGTTTCTAGTGATATAAAACAAAAGAAATTTGAAAATTAGAATTTTTAGGAAAGATATTTTATTGATGAGACAAATATGAAAACAGGAAGAAGGAAAAAAATGTGGATACATTATAGTGGTTATTTTTCAAATATGATAGGTGATAAAAAAAATTAAAAAATCTTCAAATTAATTATAGAGGAGTAGTTTCCTTTAGTAATGATAGTTCCCTAAAAATTAGAGGAATCAAAATGGACGATATTTTATACCCCAATTATGAAATGTAGAGATGTTTTATTTTGTGACGGGGTAAAACATAACATACCTACTGTAATTAAACTTATTTATGATGGGAATTTTTTAAAAAACATTTTTATATCATAATATTTGTTAATGGTGGAAACTTTATTACAAATGGAGAATGAACAACTGAGAATCTATTTAAAATAGAAGAATTCCAAAACTCATGTTACTTGAGTGTTGAAGAAAAAAAATTTGTGGAACTGATGATAAGGCTACATTGGGAATAAAAATATGAATAAACTTTCTAAAGTTGATGCTATGAAAAATATTATAGTATTTAATAGACGATATGATATTTTTTAAAAAACTTTTCATAATAGAAAGATGGCTAAAAAAGACATATGATAATTGAAATTTGATAAAACACTATTTTTGTTGAATATTTTATTTGTACTAAATGATATAATATCCTCACATTGTGTTAAATGTGTTTATTTATAAAATATTTGGGATTTGGTCATTTATTTGAAAATTTGGTGAAAATTCCTGTTTTACCCTTTATAGTGCACTGTAGTATTTCGTAGATAAATATTTTTATAATTATTATTTGAATTTGAAATATTTTAACAGTGTTCCTAACTTAATGTTATACAACTTTCATTCATGACACTAGAGCTAATAATTGCATTTGAATGGAGTAAATGGGCCATTAATACAATGGTGGGCTGGACTCGGCTGAATGGACAAGGGTTCGGTATTTGGGCCATATCGTCTACATACTAGCTTGGATTGAGACTACATTTTGAGGAAAGCTCAGAGACATGATTTGGAACAAATAATCTTTCTGTACGGTCGGTCAATTCACGCGTTATAGAGGTTAACTAGGCAGTGCAACTTGGAATAAAATATTTGGCCGAGTTTTTCATTTCACACTTAAAAAGTTATGTAACCCTAGCCCTCACAAAATTATTTAAAGGGGGTTTTAACTCTTTGGGAGGTATTCTCGAGGCTTTGGGAAAGTTTTTCCGTAACTGTGTCTCTTGGGATCCCCTCACAACTCTTGGAAAAAGTAAGCCTTTGTGCAAACCTCTCTTCCAGAAAGGCTCTCCTCTCCCACCTCTTCTTTGTATTTATTTTATTTCATGTTTGTTTCTTGAATTTTTCTTCAAATAATCTTCTTTGTTCTTCCCTATTCTTCTTCTCTTAATCTTCTTAATTGGGTTTGAATCGAGAGTGGTTACAAGATTGGGTTCTACCCTTTCAATCCTTTGCTTATGCAAAACGTCTCCACGATGACTACACCGCCCATGGAAGAGTAGTTCTTTTTAGTAATCGATCAACCTCTATCCTTCTTCATTTAATTATTTTGAATAATTGATCTACTGTAATTCACTTAATATGATCCATTAATTTTGTTTTTAAATTTTAATAAACTAAGAAAGCAATTGAACAATTAACACAAAACACGCGAGGTCGGGAATTGTGTAAATTGTGAGAGCGCGATCTTAATCGGTAATAAAAGACCATACAGGATAGATTTGTAGAGTTAAAATATAATCCCTAAACACAATTCATCCTCATTTCCAGAATGGATATGTGATCTAATTAACTAGTGACCATAAGCTAACCTTAAAACAACAATCAAAGCAGGGTGCTGTGATTGCGTGTTCTGAAGCTAGCCTAGGGTTTAAGTAATTTCATCTTTGTGGTTAAGTTAACTCTCGTAGGATTAAAGGGATAACAAATTAGGGGATCATAATTAAGTGGATATTGATTTAAATGATAATAATTAATAATTTAATGAAGAGGTATAGTTAGATTGATTATTCCTTTTAAAATATTTTCTAAAAAACATCTTTTTGTTGTGTCATTTTAATCGAACTTCATTTCAATACTAAAAACAAAAAAAATACAATCTTCTTCCAACAAACGTCTTATAGATTCATAAACTATAACCAACCCTCATCCTTTCAGGTAGTGTTTTTATTCTCTTTTATTTTATTTTTATAATACCTATAAAAGGTTGTTTTAAATCTACTTCCTCCTTTGAGATACGACCTTGGTCAGCCACTCTGTTGCACCTAAGCACCCCAAAATCACATTAATCATTTGAGGGTGCCCATGATAGCGCTCTTTCAAATTGGCATCGTTTCCGAGGAGGCAAGTAATTTATTCAACCATTTTAGAGGTATTTCTTTTATTTTTCATTTTATTATTTTCTTCACCTCTCTCTTTCATCTTTCCCCTTTCTCAAGTTTTCATTTTTTTCATCCTCTTCTTTTCTTTTTGGACCATCAACTCAACTTCTCATTTTTATTTTACTATGGTCTACTCACTTTCTTTTCATTTTTATTTGATTTATGACACGAACTAATCTCGAAGATCTCTAAGATCTTGACCCTGAGATTGAACGTAGCCTTAGGGCTCGATTCAGACATTCTTAGTCTACGGGTAGTTTCAATATTCAACCAGTTGGTGAATTCACCTCTTCTAGAAACATTTAAATTGGAAACAATTAAATTTAAAACATAAAAGAGGAACTAATGGATGGAAATAATGGAAATGATCTTAATAGAATCATTCAGTAATTTCCTGCACCTGATATTAACTATCAACCAAATTGTATTGCATACCCTAATCTCGAATCAGACATTGAGTTAAAATATGGATTAATCCACCTTCTTATAAAGTTTCATGGCTTATCTGGTGAGGATCCCAACAAACACCTTAAGGTATTTAATGTGGTTTTCTCAACCTTAAAACCAAGAAATGTTTCTAAAGATCAAATCAAATTAAGATCTTTCTCATTCTCACTTGATGGAGCTGCAAAGGATTGGATGTACTATTTACAACCTGAAGATGTAACATGTTGGAACGATTTGAAACATCTTTTCTTGCAGATATTTTTTCTAGCATCAAGGACCACTTCTATTCATAAGGAGATCTCGGGGATCAAGCAAGCACAAGGGGAGTCAATGTATGAGCACTGGGAGCGATTCAAGAAGTTGTGTGCAAGCTATCCACATCACCAAATTAGTGAGCAACTACTCATCCAGTACTTCTATGAAGGACTCACACCTATGGAGAGAAGCATGGTAGATGTTGCAGCAGGAGGGGAAGTGGTGGAAAAGTCAGCAGTAGCCACACGTGCATTGATCAACAAGATGGCACAGAAATCCCAACAATTTGGCGATCGAGGTACACCACATGTTAGCGGAGTACATCAGGTAAGTCCTTCTTCTCTTGAAATTCATTTGATTGATACCAAGTTGGAAAAATTGACCACTATGGTGATGCAGATTGTATTGTCTCAAAAGACATCCCAACACCCTCCTTCAAGGCCTTGTGGCATTTGCACTGAGACAAGCCACCCAACTGACTGTTGCCCACAACTACAAGAGACAGAGGATTGCACAGCAGTATTCCCAAGGAGACCATTTTAGCAGCAACAACAACCATATCCCCAAGAGAAGTTTGATTCATTTGCTCCAACATACAACCAAGGGTGGAAAGATCAACCGAACATGAGGTATGGCTCTGGACAACAACAAAGGCTCCCTTTTCAACCAAACTTCCAGCAGCCCCCACCTTACCAACAGGGTTTCCAACAACCCCAAAGGACATTTGAAGCTCAAACATAAACAAGTCAACAATAAAGGAATCTCTAACACAAGGTAGACTCTAACACTGATGATCTTTTAAAGAAAATTGTTCTTAATCAACAGAATGAGTTGAAGATTCAAGGTTCGGAGTTGAGGGAGTTGAAGACTCAAATAAGCAAGATTTCCACCACCCTCCATTATCTTGTAAGTAAGAATTCCAGAAATCTTCCTTCCCAACCCACTCCAAATCCAAAGGGAAATGTTAGTGGCATCACATTGAGAAGTGGAAAGCGAATGAATGATATATCTATACCTACCATTCCACTGGGATTCACCTCTACTCCAGAGAAGCCGCATTCCATACCAACTGATGAGCAATACAAGGAGAAAGATAAAGGTAAGAAAAAGATTGATGATGTTCCTCATAAAACCCTTCCTTTTCCAAACAGGGTTTTTCAAACCAAGAAGATGGCTGAAGAAGCAATGAAAAATAGGTTTTGGACACATTCAAGCATGTGGAGATCAACATTCCTCTACTTTATGCCATTAAGCAAATCCCAATGTATGGAAAATTTTTAAAAGAACTCTTCACCAATAGAAGAGGGCTCAAGGGAAATGAGAGGATCAACCTTGGAGGGAATGTCTTAGCACTCATTACACTAACTCTAGCAGTGCCAACAAAGTGCAAGGATCCCGGGACATTCACCATCCCATGTACCATAGGGGAGTTTCGCTTCTCTGATGCTCTTTGTGATTTAGGGGATTCATTAAATGTGGTGCCTCACTCTGTATTCTCTTCCTTTCAGGTTGGTGAGCTAAAACTTATAAGAGTATTGGTGCAGGTGGCGAATAGAGCTATGACATATCCAGTGGGAGTTCTTGAGGATGTACTTGTCTGGGTAAGAGACATGATCTTTCCAGAATATTTCTATGTGCTTAACATGGAGGATGATCAGGTATGTTCTCATGCCCCCATTATCTTAGGTAGGACCTTCCGCAAAACTACAAAAACTATCCTAAATTTCAATGAGGGTATACTTTCCATATAATTTGGGGATGAAGTTGTCATATTTAATGTTATGGATTCCATGAAGTACCCCTCAGAGGATCATTCTGCATTTGTTATCTCCCATTTTGAACCACCAAGTAAAAACACCATGGAATTAGATTGTCCTATTCTTAGGGAGATTATGAGTATTGGTTCTAGTTTTATTTCTAAGAGTACTTCCACACCTATTTCTAATTAACAAGACTCTCTATGATTTTATTTTGAAATGGAGTCATATTCTGATTTTGATCATGTGAACTCTGGTTATGACATGGTTGTTGAGTATGCTGATGGATTTCATGCTTTATTCTTTGATTTTGATGATGTATATTCTGATACTGATGTTCATTGTGAAAATATGTCTATTGCATCAATTTCTCCATCCATACATCACCCCCTACATTGGAACTCAATACATTGCCCCCAAATCTTAAATATGCATACTTGCTAAGTGGTGATAGAATACCTGTTATCATTTCTAACAATCTCCCGTTTGAACATGAAGAAAAGCTTTTGAATATTTTGAGGGAAACATCAGGGCGATTGGGTGGACCTTGGCTGACATATCAGGTATTACCCCCTCAATTTGCATGCATAGGATTCTCTTGGAGGATGGGGCTAAATTGGTGAGATAGCCACAAAGGAGACTCAATCCCACCCTCCTAGAAGTTGTTAAAAAAGAAGTTGAGAAATTGGTTGAGGTAGGTATAATCTTTCCCATTTCAGATTCTTAGTGGGTAAGTCCTATTCAGGTTGTTCCTAAGAAGAGTGGTGTTACTGTTGTTAAAAATGAGAAAGATGAGTTAGTTCCAATGAGGATGCAAAACAGTTGGCGTGTGTGTATTGATTATAGGAAACTAAATCATTCCACTCGCAAGGACCATTTCCCCCTCCCATTTATTGATCAAATGCTTGAGAGACTAGATGGGAAAACACACTATTGTTTCTTGGATGGATTTTCTGGATATTTTCTGGTTCCTATAGCTCCATAAGATCAGGAGAAGACTACATTCACATGTCCCTTTGGCACATTTGCCTACCGGAGGATGCCATTTGGACTTTGCAACGTCCCAGGTACCTTCCAGAGATGCATGGTGAGTATTTTTTCTGATTTTATTAAGACCTTCATGGAGGTATTTATGGATGATTTTACAGTGTATGGATCCTCATTTGATGAATGTATAAAGAGTTTGGGAAAGGTATTGAATAGTTGTATTGAGAAGTATCTGGTCCTGAACTTTTAAAAGTTTCATTTAATGGTAGAGCATGGAATTGTCTTATGGCATGTAGTGTCAAAACATGGGATAGAGGTTGATAGATCTAAGATATACATTATTTCATCCTTACCATATCCTTCATGTGTGCGTGATGTGAGATCTTTTCTAGGGCATGTAGGATTTTATCGGCGCTTCATCAAAGATTTTAGTAAGATTTCTCTTCCTATGTCACGATTACTCCAAAAGGATTCTGATTTTGTGTTTGATGATTTTTGCAAGACTTCCTTTGATGAGATAAAGAAGTGTCTGACCACTCCACTAATCATACAGCCCCCACGGTGGGAGATTTCTTTTGAGCTTATGTGTGACGCCTCCAACTTCGCGGTTTGAGCTATCTTATCTCAGAGAGTGGAGGGACGTTCACATGTCATTTCGTATGCATAAAGGACGTTGGATTCTTCCCAATCAAACTAAACCAAAACAGAAAAGGAGTTTCTTGCTGTTATATTTTCTTTAGATAAATTCCGTTCGTATTTATTGGGCTCTAAAGTAGTTGTTTTTTTTGGACCATATAGCTTTAAGGTACCTCCTAAAGAATCCAGATGTAGAGCCACGACTTATCCATTGGATACTCCTTCTTCAAGAGTTTGACCTTGAGATAAAGGAGAAGAAGGGGTCAGAGAATTTGGTGGCATACCACATGAGTAGGCTTACTCACACACTAGAGGATGACACATTGGACTAGGTACCACTTCGGGACACTTTTCCCGATGAGCATCTTTATTCCATCTCAGGCACGCATCCTTGGTATGGTGATTTAGTGAACTACCTTGTTGCCTCTGAAATCCCTGCAAATTTAAAGAAACAACAAGTCCAAAAATTAAGGAGTGAGTCAATATTTTATGTTCGGGATGATCCATACCTATGACGCTTGTGTAGTGACCAAGTTATTAAGAGGTGTGTTCTTGATCATGAGTTTGAGTCTGTTTTTCAATTATGTTATACACTTGCTTGTGGTGGACACTTTGGACCCCAATAGACAGTTAGGAAAGTTTTAGACTCTTGATTATATTTTCTTAGCTTATTCCATGATACCCATGTGTTTTTTAAGTCATGCTCTCATTTCCAACACACTGGGAACATTTCTAGGAGACATGAGATTCCCCAACAAACCATACTATTCAGTGATATTTTTGATGTATGGGGAATTGATTTTATGGGTCCTTTTCCTAGTTCATTTGTATTTTTGTATATTTTGGTTTTTGTTTATTATGTGAGTAAATGGGTGGAGGCCAAGGCCACCAAGACTGATGATTCTCATGTTGTAGTGGATTTTTTCAAGGCTCAAATTTTCTGCAGTTTTGGAGTACCAAAGGCCATCATCAGTGGCCAAGGGACAAACTTTTTCAACAGTAATTTTGCTTCCCTCCTTCAAAAGTATGGGGTGACACACAAAACATAAACAACATACCACCCCTAAACAAATGGTGAGGCTGAGGTTTCAAATCGGGAGTTGAAACAAATTTTGGAGAAAACCGTGTAGCCAAATAGGAAGGATTGGAGCAAGCACTTGGATAATGCATTGTGGGCTTATAGAACAGCATACAAGACACCCATTGGTATGTCCCCATTTCGGATTGTTTTTGGGAAAGTGTGTCATCTCCCCATGGAAGTTGAGTATCGGGCTTATTGGGATATAAAGAAATGCAACATGAATTTGGCCCAAGATGGAATCCAACGGAAGCTGCAAATTCAAGAGCTTGAGGTGATTCGACTATCATCATATGAGAACTCAAGGCTCTACAAGGGAAGATCAAAAGAAGATCATGAAAAAATGATCCAACAATGGGAGTTTCCTGTTGGATAGAAAGTTCTTCTCTACAGTTCACGACTGAAGCTGATGGCTGGTAAGTTGTGTTCCAGATGGTTAGGTCCTTATATTGTATCTAATGTTTTTCCTTATGGTGCAGTGGAGATCATACAAGAGGACACTGGAAGGAGATTTACAGTCAATGGGAAACGTTTTAAGAGATACATTTAGGGACTTCCTACTAATGCAGTGGATTTTATCACACTGCATGACCCCATCATCACTTGAGCACATCAGGTTGTTCCTAACCCTTTCACTTTTATATTATTTGTCCTATTTAAAAATTCTGCATTTCATGTGCATATATCATCTCATTGGTTCACATTGAAGAAAATGAAATATTTTAAGTGTGGGGGAGGGAACCTTTTAGTTTAGTAATTTCAATTGTCTTCCTATTTAAAAAAAACAAAAAAAAAATTGTGTTTTTCAAATTTTGTGTGTTTATTTTTCAATATTCTTTGTGTTTTTGAAATTTTTGAGTTGAAATGATTCTCATCACAATGTTGAAATGCATATCAATGATTGAAACAATTTATCCCATGAAACTGAGCTTAAATGAATATTGAAAATGACTTTGTTTCAAGTTCAAATATTTAGTAATTTCATGAAAAGTACACTGAATTTTGAATCTCATGCCACATGTCACTGTCTTTATATTTGAAACCACTTTCCTGTGAGGATTCTAACCCATTATTTTCATATTCTTTATATTCACCTCACTTCTTGAGAGAACCAAACCATGCTTTATTTAACCATAATATGATTTATTACTATCAAAACTTGAGGGTTTGAGGTACTTATGTTTAAATGATTGAGGCATTTGTTTGGTACTAAAGCCCTTATTTCAAAGAATCCTTTTTATAATGGCCTACCATGAATATTTAATCCTTGTATCCCTTATAATCCATGCATAGACTGTTAGGTTAGCCACATAACAAACCAATTTTCCCTATCCAACCAACTCTTGAAGTGAAATTGCACAATCTTGTTGAGCTTAAGTGTGGGGGAAGCTGTCTTGTGTTGTGCTACCACATTTTGTGATAATTTGGGTGGAAAATTAAATTCTGAAGAGATGTGTTTGAGGCTGAAGAAAGTAATTATATTGAAATTTGTGCCCTATCTGGAGCTTTCATGACAACTGAAGCTGTGCCTTTTCTAGAGCTTCTAATTGAGGTCGAAAGTTGTGCCTATCTGGAGCTTTCAAGAAAATCATGTTTGAGAAGATTGACACTTTTGATTCTGAAATGATGAATGGTGTAAACTTTCCATGACTTTTCATGACGATGGAGCTGAATTGATACTTTGGGAATTTGAGGAGAAGACCATATTTATGTGGAATTAGATTAATGCAATTTTGCTTCAAAAAGAGTCAAGCCCTCCTCATTCAGCCTCAGAATTTTTCACATCTAAATCCTACCAAACGAAAGCCACAGAACAACCCTAAAAATTCCTCATGATAAACATACTTCCGTGACTCACATCGGGTGGCGATGTTGGAATTTATCAATCCTATGGTGACCCTTGTATGAGTTTGGATGAAAAAGACATTGCAAAAAAATTGATATTTGAGTGATGAGAGAAAATTCAAGTGAGGTAAGTGTTTTGTGCATGGGAGGATAAATGAAGTAGAAATATATTGAATGATATAAATGGATAACTTGAAATAAGTTTTTTATGAGGCATGATATCTTTTGATTCTTGGTGTGAAATTTATTGATCTCAAGGATATGTGTTTTAAAATTAGTTTTGATTTGATATTGATGTTTACTTGACATGAGGTTTTTTCCAGGAGTACAAAAGGGTAAGTGTGGGGGAGTTGATAAAACACTATTTTGTTGAATATTTTATTGATAATAAATGATATAAGTTCCTCACATTGTGTTAAATATGTTTATTTATAAAATATTTGGGATTTGATCATTCATTTGAAAATTTGGTGAAAATTCCAGTTTTACCCTTTATAGTGCACTGTAGTATTTCGAACATAAATATTTTTATAATTATTATTTTAATTTTCAATTTTGTAATAGTGTTCCTATCTTAATTGTATACAAAGTTCATTCATAACACTAGAGCTAAAAAGTGCATTTGGATGGAGTAAATGGCCCATTAATACAATGGTGGGCTGGACTTGGCAGAATGGACATAGGTTCTGTATTTGAATCATATCTTCTTCATCCGGTCTTGGATTGAGCCCAAATGTTGAGGAAAGATCGGGGACATGATTGGGAACAAATCATCCTTCTGTAAGGCCGGTCAATTCATGCGTTATGGAGGTCAACTAGGCTGTAAAACTTGGAATAAAATATTTGGCCGAGTTTTTCATTTCACACTTATAAAGTTATGTAACCCTAGCCCTAGAAAACTCTATTCAAAGGGGGTTTTAACTCTTTGGGAGGGCTGGTAGAGGCTTTGGGAAGGTGTTTCCGAAAGGGTTTCTCTTGGGAGTCCCTCACATCTCTTAGAAGAAGTAAGCCTTTGTGCAAACCTCTCTTCCAAAAAGGCTCTCCTCTCCCACCTCTTCTTTGTATTTTTTTTATTTCATGTTTGTTTCTTGAATTTTTCTTCAAATAATATTATTTGTTCTTCACTCTTCTTCTTATCTTAATCTAATTAATTGGGTTGGAATAAAGAGTGGATACAAGATTGGGTTCTACCCTTTCAATCCTTTTCTTATGCAAAACGTCTCCACAATGACTACACCGCCCATGGAAGAGTAGTTCTTTTTAGTAATCGATCAACCTCTATCCTTATTCATTTAATTATTTTGAATCATTGATCTACTGTAATTCACTTAATATGATCCATGAATTTTGTTTTTAAATTGTAAGAAACTAAGCAATCAATTGAACAATTAACACAAAACACACGAGGTCGGGAATTCTGTAAATTGTGAGAGCACGATCTTAATCGGTAATACAAGACCATACGGGATAAATTTGTAGAGTTAAAATATAATACCTAAACACAATTCATCCTCATTTATAGAATTTATATGTTCTCTAATTATCCACTGACCATAATCTAACCTTATAACAACAATAAAAGTAGGGTGCTGCGATTGCGTGTTCCGAAGCTAGCCTAGGGTTTAAGTAATTTCATCTTTGTGGTTAAGTTAACTCTCGTAGGGTTCGAGGGATAACAAATTAGGGGATCATAATTAAGTGGATATTGATTTAAATGAAATGATTAATAAGTGAATGAAGAGTTAGAGTTAGATCTATTAGTCCTTTTAAAATATTTTCTAAAAAACATCTTTTTGTTGTGTCATTTTAATCGAACTTCATTACAAAACTGAAAACAAAAAAAATACAATCTTCTTCCAGAAAACTTCTTATAGATTCATAAACTATAACCAACCCCAATCCTTTCAGGTAGTGTTTTTATTCTCTTTTATTTTATTTTTATAATACCTTTAAAAAGTTTTTTTAAATCTACTTCCTCCTTTGAGAGACGACCTTGGTCAGCCACTCTGCTGCACCTAAGTACCCCAAAATCACATTAATCATTTGAGGGCGCACATGACAGCGATCTTTCAACATTCCATCTACTATACCACTTTATCATATTTTATTTCTTATTTGGTATGTTCAGAAATCAATAAAAAAATATTATTTATACATTATCACATTTTTTGATGATTTGAATTGGATGAAAAACATCATGTTTATGAAGCACAATTCAAAAGCTATTGAAATGTTCAAATTCATCTGAAAATATATTGATGAAGAAATTAGTGCTTCTATAAATTGTTTTAGAATATTTAATGTTAAAAAATTCATAAGAAATATTTTTGAAACTTATCTAAGAAATAATGGTATAAAACATTAGTATTGTTGTCCCTATACTCCACAAAAAAATGGAGTATAAGAAATAAAAAAAAAGTTTTTTTGGTGGAAATGGGATGAGGTATGTTGGAAAAAATTATACATTCAAAATTCTACTAGAGAAAAGTTTTTTGTACTTTTTAACTTGTTCAAAATAGATTACTTATGAGACTGGAAACCAATATGACTCATTATTAAATTTTTTATAACAAAAAACATTCACTGAAATACATCACTATATTTAAAAGTCTATATTTTCTCCAAATCAAAAAATCAAAATTTCGGAATGTTTAATGGGAATGCTGAGGAAATAACTTTTATGGGTTATTCAATAAATAGAATTAGTTACAAATACTAGAAAACCCATTTAAAAATGATGATGGACACATATGAGGTGAAGGTAATTGAAAATAAAATTTCCCTAACAATAGTTATTGAGAATGTTGGGGAGGGTGAACCAAAGAATTCCAACAATAGTCAAACTAATTCAAATCATCTTTATCATGATTAAGAAGAATTGAGTGTTAAGGAAATTTTCTGATGGGAAATAAAATTTAAAATTTACTACATTTCAAAAACATGTCAAATTAGTAAATATTACAATAAATTAAAAGGCTCTAGTTTAAATAAAAACGAAGTTGAGGTTAGAAAATAAAACATCACTTATCTCAAATGATGAACAAATATCATTTTAGAGGATATTCTAAAAAATAATCATTGGATTATATGAATGAATAGATGGTTATGACTAAGAATAATTAATTATTGGAAACTCTTTCACGAACAACAAATTAAAATTTTATCTGAACAAGGTGGTTTTATAGAAACAAGTTGAACGAAAATGGAGAGGATTCAAGAAATAAATAATGGTTTGTTCGTAAAGGATAAGAACTTGTGGAATATTTTTATTTTAAATAATTTCTATCCCCATATGAGATCATATAAACTACAAGAATGTTTATTTTCGTGGTTTCACATCCGAATTACAATGTTTATCATATATATGTAAGGTAAACTTTCTTAAAGGGTGATATTGAGGAAGAAGTTAAAATTTCACAGCCTTGTTGGTTTCAACTTGGTAAGGATGAAATGAAATTTTTTAAATTGAATATTGGTTTTTATGGGTAGAAAAAATCACCAAAATCATGGAATTCTAATAATGATTTTTTTTTAGAATTTATAACATTTCATAGGGAAAAGTAAATATAATCTTGTATGTGAAAGATGTTTACTCCATGAATCTAATTTTAATTGTGTATGTCAATGATATAATTCTCTCTACTGATAGAGATGTTTTTTGTAAAATACGTTCTGAGGAAGTAATGAAGAATTTTGAATTGTATATATAAGGATAATTTACATTCTTCCATGGAGTACAAGTTCATAAAAAGGAAAAATACATTTTCCTATCCCTAGAAATGTATGCTAGAGAATTATTAAGTATGTTTGGGATGTAATAATTCAAATAATATCAAATTCAATTTAAGTGAGAACAATGTTATGTAAAGATGAATCCTGAATAAGTTTGAATAAAAAGGACCTTCAGAAGTAGATAGAAATTATTATTTACTATATATCCTCATGTTATGATATTTTATATATAGAAACATTGTGTGAAAGGTATTAATGTAATCCAAAAGATTCACATATGTTGGTAGAATAAATAATTCTATGATATGTAGGATGAATAACTTCGCATGAGTTGTTATATATAAGGAATATTGATTTGATTTTTCATGGTTACAGTAATTCTAATTGTGTTGGATATTTTCATGGTCGAAAATCGACTATAGGAGGATCATTTTTATTATGTGAATGTTGTCTGAGTTATCATTGTATGAAATAATTTTCTTGATATTCGATGACAACTAAATCCAAATATGCTACAGCTACTCATTATTGTACTTAAATGTTATTGATGAAAGTTCATTTGATTGTTTTGAAAGTAAAATTTTCAAAACCATGGATGATAATTTGTTATTATAAGAGTAAAATTGATCATTATATGAATCATTCCCAACATTAAAGATAAAAAAAATTGATATAATCTTTATCTTTATAGAGAATAAATTTTCTTATGGATAGTATTTACTAGAATAAAATTCAAAAAAGTATCATATTGCTGAGGACTTTACACATTCAATGTGGAAATAATGTTTTGTGTAATTGAGGCTATATCATCATGTTTAGCCTCCTCCCATTTCTTTCTAAACATCATAATGAATAACCCCAATTGGGATTTGTTTTATTGTTACAAATGATGAGATAATGTGAAATATTTTTATTTGTAAGAATTTTATAATTATCATTATTAATTGAATCAGAAGATTTGTTTATCATAAAATTAGGGAGAGACAATGAAATGTGAGAGATAAAAAGGTAAAACAGCGGGGGATTTTAACACTACATGGGACATTTTTTTCCCACTAATGGATGGAATTTCATTGAAAAAATTACCTTATCTATATGTTTGCTATCAAGACACTATCCTTTAAGAATGTATATGTTTTAAAAAAAATAAATGAACATGAATTGTTTTAAAAATTTCAGATGTGAAAAATTTTGACATTTGGAAAAGATATTAACGGGGGTTTTTAAAAATACAATGGGGGAGAAATGATGATGATTTGTGAAAAATTGTTTTAAGAATGGTTTTTATATTTGTTGAAAACAATACTTTTGTATAAAAATATTTTTTTTATGGAATCAGATCCATCTTCATTCTATTCAACTCTTCATATCATAGAGAACTGAAGGATTTTTTTTCTATAATTTTTCTTTCTTCATTAACAGAGGAAGAAATAAGTTTCTGAGAGAAGAGGAAGTATTGTTATTATATAGTATATTGACAAATGTGAATTCGTGAGTTATAATTTTTTTCATACATTCTAAACAATGTTATATGTTGCTTTTATGACCACAATGTAATCATAAATCATAAAAACATTCTTGATAAAAGAATTTAATGAATTGGTGGAGAGGATTGAAGAATTGCAAAGTTTCATTATTGGATTCCATCATAATGGGATGTCCATCATAACGGGAATTAAATAATAATGATAATTCAATTTGATTAATTGAGAATGATATAGAATTTACATTCACTGTGATGGATACCAAACATGGATTCATAAAGAACATTACATAATATATATTCAATTAGACGTTTGCAAAATTCGGATTCAGTGACAAATAAACTAAATCAGGATTCACTATGAATGAATGATAAATTGAATTCCCAATGAAAGGGATCTAATTTAGATTCATAGAGAAAGAAATAGAATTTAGATTCACTGATAAAGAAAAAAATTCATTAATAATGAAAAACGATGCATATTCACTGAGATAGAAATAAATTAGGTTCAATGAGAAAATAAATAAAATAATAATGAGTTAATTATGAAGAATAATAAGAAAATAAAATTCCATAAGTTTTATGAATATTTTTGGAGGGAGTCCATGAAATTAAACATTTCATAATTCTCCGAGAAATATAAGGGGGTTTGAAGAAGTAAATGTTGATGTTTTAAATGTGAGATATTTTTTTTGAGATTTTGAAATTTGTGGAAGCATGGAATGTTTTCAAGTTTCCCCCTTTTGTTTTTTAGTCACCAATAATTACTTTCCTAGAGAATTCTTTCATTAAAAAGATTCACCCAAGCGTAAATGATGGAGTATTGATGAAATCATGTTAAAATTAATTTTCACATATAGCTATCTTGATTAGAAGTAGGAAACTAAATTTTTTTTACTCTAATGTGAAAGATCATATGAATTATATAAGATTTTGAATAAACTATTGAGTTAATCAGAATAAGAATGATCATATTCAGAATTTGATTAGAGTTTTATTTTTTTCGATAAAGAATGGATCCATTTTATTGAGTTCATCATACTGAGAAAATCATATCTAGACTCATCATAATAATATAATATGATCTAGAATCATCGTATTGGGAGAATTAAATCCATACTCATTATATTGGGAAAATAGGATCCCTCTAAATCAGACTAAGGATTTAGAATCAACTATTGTGGTGAAGTTTCAAAAAAATCATTATTTTGTTTGGATTCTTTTTTTGAATAATAAAACATTATAAACTACTGGGAGTCGATATAATATTTCATATTGAGAGATATATGTTATCTAACGAGAGTTTTTACAAGCTATATTCACTTTTCCATAATAGTAAATTTCCATAGACCCACGGGAGTGGCTATAGAAAGGATGTACCTTATCACACTGAGGATGGACATTTTAAATTTTACGTTCTTTAATTGATTTCAAAAATTTCATGCCTAAGTATTTAATAAATGGTGATAAGTAAATATATTGTAATAGGTCCTAAGGGTTATGTTTTTTAAGTTTTCCAAACTTATATCAAGTGAGAAACTAATTCAACCTGCCTTCTCAATTTTTATTTGATCCATTGGAAATTCATCCATAATGTAGGGTTCTATTCTAGAATGTTATTTGGGATTTTATTTTATGGTAAAAAAGGATATAATATTGTGAATGAGGGTGAAGAGGATGTTCCCTTTAATATGTGGGGGAGATGAAACAAATGGATTTAAATAAAAGATTTAAATATTATTAATTTCTTTTTGAAGTATATTTTTTCCAAATTGATGTATAATTCAACGGTAATATAATATTGGGTTTAAATATCTTCAAAAGAATAATAATTAGGAATTTTTATATGGATAAATTATTCATATCTCCTTATATAACCCATGGTAATGTCTTTTTATCCTTTACCATAGTAATAAATGTTAATGAGTTTTAATGTTCATTGCGAAAAAAGAAAAGTGACCCCATTACCAAATTTTAAATTATTATTTGAAATATCGAATACATTTCTCCAATTTCACTTATAATATGTGGGGAAATTGATTTTTAAAATAATATCTCAAAATTAAATGAGAACTCATTTTAAGACAAATGCATTCTATGGAATAAAACATGATTTATTATTAATCCATTTATTGTTAATACTATAAAATCAATGTTAAAAAATTATGGAATATATTTTACATAATTTTTATACCATAACTAATAAATAATGATATAATTAGTTATTTATGATTAAACCCCCTTATGTATATAATATGTTAATAGAAAAAAAAATCAAGCCCAAAAATGAACCTACACGATGATCAATTGTAATTATAATTATTATTTAATTAATAAGATTATATTTAAATAACTGATAATTATATTGTATTTGATTAAATATAAAATATATCTTGACTCTTAAATTTTATGATTTATTAATGAGAATATTATTTCAAAAAAGTATCATATTTAACTATTCACTAAAAAATAATACATTTTATATAAAATATGAAGATTCACATTATGCCAATATTGACAATATGAGTTGTAAATTATATTTAGTAAATCAAAAAATATTATCAAAATGATATAATTTATGAATAATATAACCACATAAAATTTAACAATAAACATTTTAATATTAAATATATTTTTGAAGCATAAATGAGTTTACATGATATTGAGTAATTTTTTATTAAAAAGTAATAATTACATATTCATTATTTAAAATTTCCTACATGATTTTTTTATAATGATTTTATCCCTATTCACATTACCAGATTAAGTTTTATGTAATAATATATCTCGGTTCATTTTGAGATTATTTTTGGGTGTCATCCAAACTATCAAACACATTAAATTAATTTTAATAAAAAAAATATTTTAAAATCATGATGTGTTACATTCTCAAAGTAAATAAATTTCATCACCATAATTTTTCACTGGGATTTCAATGGTTAAATATTTATAAATACTTGTATTGAAAATCCACATCATATAAATGGATAATATATCATAATTTGAAAAGGTCATGTTTGAAACATAAAGGATACTGTAAATAGCATACAATCATGTTCCCAATTTCTTTAAACATTAATATAATGTGAAAATAGAGACATGGAGAGTAAATATAATGTCTAAATAGTAATAGAATTCGATAGAGAACATAGTGATTTTATTATTGATGACCACAAAACAATAAACTAGAAAGGTGTGAAATGGATAACAGTTCCTCAGATATAATTGGTAAAAGGAAAAACATCATTTAAAGGACCTTTTTCTAGATTTTGTGAATAATATTTATATGGAACATAAAAAATAGACATTACAAATTTATTCAAATCCATAAAAAATATTTCATCCTATATTTACAATGTTCAATTATTTTCCACCACATTAATTATTAAGTTATAATGATGTAAAATCTTCTGAAAATCCATGATCATATGAAAAAATAACAAATATATTATATATTATAATATCTAAAAAATAATGACAATATACTCCACCATTCTCTATTCAGTAATTTTACCAAAAATAGCCATTTCATGTTAATAAAATAGTCCTTATTTTAAAGGATTAATATCTATTACTTCCATAATAAAACCCAACTATTTAAATAATTCTCATGATACATAGAAAAATTCCAAATCCATTTAACAAATCATAACATTTATTCAATACCCACAAGGGCACAAAATTTTCAAAATCCATGTAAGTCTAATCTATAAATAGTATAAGGTGTCTCTTAGTGTCACAATCCAATCATGCCTATATAATTATCATATATTCCTGTAAACTGATATAAAAACATTTATTAGTATAAAACCACAATAAAAACTTGACATATTAAAAAAATAACACTAAAAGTTTTCAGTAAATAAAATTTATACTATAACATATGTTCCATAAATCATAAAATGTAGCAAAAATATTCAATAATGACATAAATGAATTTCCCATCAAACCACTAGTCCATTCCAATGTAATCAATTTTATCTAATTTACACAATTAATATAAATCAAGTATTTATCCTCAATAAAAATTATTATGTAATCATTACAAAAAATATTATGTTTTATCCATCAAAAAATAAATTATCTTCTAAAATATAACTTTAGCAATAAATCAATTTTCTAGGTAATTTCTGCCATTCAAGATATACTTGAATATATATAAAGGAAAATTACTGCAGATATATCCATTGATCTTTCATAAATATGATAACTATATTAACTATGATAAATTAGTACTATAAAATAATTATTTAATTTAATTACATAATATATTCAATCATTCCATTTCACAAATGGGTATAGAATAGTACATTAAATTTTCTAGGAGTTTTTCATTTGATGAGGGAATTTTCACATATAATTCCTTATTCTTCAATTTATAAGATACTAAAAATAAAATGTTTGATTATGATATAATTTATTTCCCACCATTAAGCTATAAACTTTACTTTGAAAAGTACTTACTCTATGTCTTTCTTTTCTGTACCAAAATCATCATCCCATTTATCTAGCACATTTCCGTTAGTGAAGCTTCAGATAATATTGACATGATGAAGGATAAAATTTATTTCCTCTCTATCCATTATAGGAATTATTTTTAATATTATATTGTATATTTGAAAACTCACTAATGTTTAGTTTCTTAACCATATAATGATATTTGTGGTCATTAATTCCCATAATAATTATCATACCATTTCACATTTCATTTTATCTTACATGAGGAAAATAATTGTATCATACATCGTAGTCATCAATGACATGATTCCTCCTTGTATATTCTGTTAGATTATAAAAAAACAATAGTTTGAGAAACAATTCATATTATTTGAACACATATTCATGAAGAACTATTCATTTGATATATATATATATATAAAGAGAAATTATTTCCAATTAGTGAAACCATTGGTTTATCCATGTATACCCATGGTAACTATATATTTAAATACTTCACAACGGTTAATAAATAAATTGTGAATTAACCCAATAATATCATTGGGGTGCGTCTATCAAGGTGTATAAGCTTAGTCCCACTCATCATGAACCGGTGATGATCAAGTTAATTATAAATCCACCCAATTCATCGTATATGCTACTAGGTGAAGATTTTCCATAGCCAAATCCACTAACTACCATGCAAACTAGGATATATTTTCATCGAAATCCAATGTCCATTCTTTACAGTAACATAATATTTCCATTTACACATAAGAATATCCTAAGGGATATAACATATGTTTAATCATCATAATTTCACATAATAAATAAAATATACATTAAAACCAACTATGGTGACCCAAAACATATATAAAAAATATTACATACATTATGATGAATATTCATTACATATTACTATGATCTATATAGGAAATATAAATTTCTAGGGTCATTATAAAATTTAATACATAAACAACTAAAATATAAAATATCTATATAATATACAACTATTATTGTTAGACCAATAATCCATTTTAATCAAATAATACATAAATGAATTGTTCATATTTGATGAAAACATAGTAAGAATAATGGTAGATGTTATATGCTCAACCAGGGTAATTAAGGGAGAAACATCAAATGATAATTTTTAATAAAAAATAAGAACCATGGTATGATAACATGATATTAAATTCTTAAAATCATACCCAACAATTCAAATATCAGTATCTTGAGTCATGATATAATTTATAGTATTTCATGATACATGATTCATAAAATAATAAATTATCTTGATTAATTAGAGTATAGAATTGGAAACAATAATATCATAATAGAATGTAATAAATATTTCCATAATCTTAATCATGTAAATATTATTTCAAGGATACCTTCCATGGAATTATCCACATTTTATGTTGGGACTAACCACTATTGTATCATATTTGGGAATGGGATAACACCTCATGCACTCTATTTTTACAATGGGATAACATCCCATGTATATGATATTAGGAATATGATAACCTCCCATATATGAAATTTTCATTCTAGGATATCCTACAATGTATTCTTTTAGTTCCTGAAAATTTAATCAATACCCATTTAATTTGATGGATATAATGATCCTACATTTCCCATAATAATAATCCATTCATATTCATGTGATCAGATCGTAATAACATTTAACAAGTCATTATTCAATAACTCACAAAAATGACAGTTGGTTTCATAAATTTTTCATCACCATAATTAAAATCCATAAATTATTGAGTAAGGAAAGACTCATTGAATCATATCCCCAATGAGCATAATTAAAATCAATGTATGTAATTAATGATATAAAATTCATTTAAAATACCAAGTGAATATTACATTAGGAAAAAGAACATTTCAATTTGAAATCAAATATTTTAAATCTAAAATTTACTAAAATATTATGGACAAAATTTTCATTTAAAATAACCATGGTAAAATGTAAAATAACCAATAAATAAAAGTGTTTTCACAATGTAATGAGATGTTTCTCATGAGGTTTACATTAAAACAATTCTTTTACTTTTACATTTGATATCAAGTAGATCATTCCAAAAAAGAATATATTATTCTTTTTTATAATTTAATTTCAAAAAAAATTAAAATTTTCATTAAATTTTCATTGTATATTAAAAAATATATGGACAATATTTATAGAAAATATAAGCATGCATGAAAATAATTCCTGACCTAATAGAAAAAAAGTTGTTTTTCATTAAAAAACTTATTTCTAAATTTTACATTCATATATAGAGGTGAATGTAAGGAAATTATTTAATTTTTTGAAATATCGATAGGTTAATAAAATAAATAATGTTTTTTCTGGGATATATCATATAATTATATAATAATAAATTTAAACATAAATACTACTTGTAAAATGTGAGAGTGTATAATAAAACCTTTACCTCTATGGTACAATTAAAATAAAAAAATTGATGGAAAAGAATTTATTTGAGACATTAAGTACAATGAATTAATTTGTATTCATGATATAACATTTCAAATGTGTATTATATACCCATTATGAACAAAAATATTTGTATATAATAAAAAATGTCTCAATAAGACAATACTGAGATAATGAAACCTTACATTGTTAATGTCTTGACTTATTATTTATGTGTAATTTATTATAATGATTTTATATTTATTATTATTTTATTAAATAACCATTTAAAAACATATAATTTCTTATATAATATTTATATATGTTTTTGACACCCATTTATAAATAATTCTTTATTAAAATACTCGATTTTAGGGGATAACTGTTTCATTTATCATGTATGTTTCAGTTTTGCAGTTATACTCCATGATCATTGATAATGTTACCAACATATCTAGAATCTAAATATGTAACATATATGATGATTATAAAAAAATTTATAACCATACAAATTGTTTTGTGATTAAAAATTAATTACATAACTTCATAGATATGGTAGTCTGTATGTATTAATGAGTCTTGTTATAAACAATTGATTAATAGAGTGAATGAAATCGAAATATTAATTCACCATAAAAATAATTAATAAATAATATATTTCATATATATTAATTTAATATATCTTTATTAACATCAATTGAAATAATAATTTATAAACAAATCACGCCACTTCAGTCAGGTGGAAGTCTACACGTACACAAGAGCTACGTTATCATTTTCGAACGGATGGAACTTTAATAGGATAGGTAATATCATAAAATTATTGAATAATAATAATATCATAAATTTCATATAAATATATTTATTTATTTATTTATAATACATATAGAAACGAAATATTATAGTTGGTTACGGAGGATGAATTATATCTCTATGTAGTGGAACAAGTCCACACGTACGTATGAGTGATTATTTAATTATATATTTGATAGAAATAAAGTGTGCAATTATGATTTCATAAGACTAATTATATTTATTTTATTCATGATATTGGATTCATATATTTTTTATTAATAAAAATGGTTTATGAAGGTGGATTATGAAATAAAGTTTAAAGATTTTAGTTATGATTTATACATCTACTTTAAGGGACCACCTTTAGTTTACATCTTAATTCCAGAATGATTTTTCATAAGAGAATATTAAGATATATATAATGCATCAAATGAATCTATTAAGGTATTATGATAGTTATATACTACGCATAATGGAACTAAATTCATGAATAATGGTGGATAGGTGGTTCGCTTTTATATGTAAGGGAGATAAATGAAATCAAATTATATTAATGATTTTATTAAAATTAATTTCATTATAATGTTTGATTCATCACAATGGATATGTATTATAATTTTTGACAAATTTTTTAAAATTATATTCATCCAATAATATGTAGAAAATTTTTTGTGGAAGTATTATTGTAATATATTAGTTTAATCCCTGGTAAAGTCATTTTAACTATAACAATGGTTAAAATTTCCAAACATTTTAACTATTAATTATTAAAAACATTGAATGTGGAATAATTACCAAATATGGAAATGGGGATTAATAATATGGAATCCATTTTATAAAATTTAATTTCTATAATTAGAACTTTTATATATTAAAATATCTGTAAAAAAGCATTGAAGACATGTTTTTAGAAAAATTCCTTATTCGACGTTAGACTATATTTATTCCCAAACCATGATTTGTAAGAAATAAAAATAATTTTAAAAATAATATTTGGATATAAAACATATAAATACAATTAAAATAATTAATAAATTTTGATATATATAATTATTTAATATTAATCACATGTTGGACATAAATAATGTTTTTAAAAAATTGTTTCTTTTCCAAAAAATAAACATATATCATGATCATGTAGAATAGTGATAATAATTTAATTAATTAGATTATTTAAGATTAAAAGATAATTACCTTACTTTGATATCATATTTAATTCAAAATTGTACTCTAATATTAATTGATTTAATTTATTCAAATGACATTATTACAAAAATATGTATTTTTCACTAGTCACTACAAAATAAATATTTTAGGAAGACTCCAAAAAATTCACCATATAAAAATATTTAAATTATAATTTAAAAAATGATACGCATTACATAAAAACAATTCTTTTTAAAAAAATTTATAAATTTATAATAATTTAAAATCAAAAGATACAATTTATATAAATTTTAAAGAAAAAAATACTTTGATGTATAAAATAACATTATTGAAATTGAGTAGTTAATTATTAATAAGTAATAAATTAATTTTCATTATTTTAAAAAATTATTAAATATTAAATATTAATTTGTTTATTCCTTTTAAAATAAAAAATTGATTATCAATTATATTATATATCACACTTTATTTAAATATCAATATTGTATATCAAAAAATCTTGCAGACACATAAGATTTATTGAAAGAAACTTATATTTTATAATATTGTTGCGATACAGTGAAACTCAAAAATACATGTTCTAGTATACGTGATATGGTGGAGGGACTCGCTAGATACAGTTCTCATTATGTGTTTATCTCATTATTTCTATATGTATATCATGTAAATGACTTAATTATACCATATATCAAATCATTCAACCCTCATTGCTTAGACATAAAATAAAATATTTATAACTTGTAGTATTCCCTTATAAATATCGTTATAGGGTGGAAAAAATATTTTTAATACAGATATCCTATTTATATCATTAGATGCTTCCCAAGTGTTTCAATTTTTTAAAATAGTTGTAATAATTTTAATCATACACTCTTTTGTCAAACCCAAATTTTAAATTTTGTTACTTGTTTTATCATAGATTTTGGAATTGATTTTTTCCATAATGTTTTTCATCTTCTAATTTCATATTATTAGTTTTGAGATGTTTTCTCCATGTTTTATGGTTTAGTTTCAAGGTTATACAAAATTATAAGACCACCCCAAGGGATCCATTTGATCTATAGGGGATTATGGTTGGGGGTACATGAACCACATATGGTTAGATAAACAATTTCAAAGACGTGGGCATGGTTATTTCAATTTTGATAGAACCATGTTGCATGGATGGAACATAGTTTTGTAAAATTTTTGACCTAATCAAGCAAAGTTTATTTGTAATTAAAATTTTTAAATGACCCTTCTACCATCTCTATATTTTATCCCTAAATGCATCCTTCTTTATTATTCTAGTTCTTGTGTCCCAATGGGATCCCCTCCCTTATTATATAATGTTTTTCCCCTATCCCCAGTTAATTTATATGGGATTTATTTATGGTTTGGGGAGAATATTCATGGTAATATCTTCTGTTATTCTTTATCTTCCTTATCCTTCCATATTCTCTCATGTTCCACTTCTCCTATGGACATGTTGATCTAGGTTTAATGTTTCTTTGGGTTTTAATTAGAATTAATTCTTGGATAAGGTTTCTCTTGTTAAATCAATGATCTTAAAATGTTATTGTATTTTTTCAGGTTGGAGTTACTGAAGCGCATGTGATTTCCTGTACGTTTCTCTTTACACAATGACATTAAATTAAACACTCTCTGGTTTCCCACTTTTCTGATAATACTAGTATTATAATTATTGATGTAGAATCTTTGGAATATTTTTTTGTGAAAAGTGGACCTTTCTTCCATCATTTGATGTATATATCCTTTTTTTGTTATGAAATGCACCCCAAGTGTTTGATAAAATTCACAAAAAAATTTAGAGTGAATTGTGATTTTTAAAGAATGGATTTGATATATGAATGTATTAATGAAATTTCAGATGATGACATGGGTTATTTTTATGAGTGTTTCTATGTGTTTTTATTATAATAAGCGTGTATTTGGATGTCGAAAGTGGCTTGTCATGTGATTGTGTTTTGTGGTCCATTAGATTGTTTTGATGAAATTGAATTTGGATTATAAATGTGGCATGGGTGCTTAAATAGAATTGGATTATAAATTATTTTGATATTTAATATGGTGTATTTTCACCTTTTAAAAAATGTAGATTTTTTTATTGAATTTTTTTTCTTGAGGGTCATTTTGTACTATTTGAAAATTGTATTTTGGGTGAAATTATTTATGTTGATAATTATCTTTCCTTGTATTTATTAAATAGGTGGGATATATTAAACATATAACAATCATGACATATTTATTTCAATATATGGTATTTCCTCTATATGTAACCCTTGTGATACCTCTAAATTCTGACGAATGAGAGATCCTCAGTGTGGACTCATTTGATATCCAGTGGTTTTAATGAAAGATATTTATCATTTGGGAGGATCGTGGTTGAAATTTTGAATGAGTTTCTAATATATGATATATGTTTTAGTTATTTCTTGATTTATTTGAATTTATTTCTCACCCCCACATTACAATAAATATTGGCATGACAACCTGTCATAGCAGGAAATTTTTTGGGAATGATTACTACACTAGAATTGGATTACGCTCTTGATAGTGGCCCATAGTAGGTGGATATTTTTTTTTTGATATGAGATAGTACCCCTTATTTGATTAGGTAGGTTGTGAGAAATCATGTGGGAATTAATGATTTCATCGAGTGAAGAACTCTTCCAGAATGAGTAAATCTGAATAGTTTGATATGGATTATTTTAGGAGATCCTAAGTTCACACATGTCTTTTTAAACAAAGTTGTATATGAAGAATGATTTATATGATTATTGGATGGGTTCTATTGCATTATTTTTGATATTTCAATATACATTATGATAATTATTATGGCTCCATTGTGAGTTGAACCTTTTTTAAAAAGTGGAGTTTTGTATTTTCAAAGGTTCATGGAAAATGTTTTGGAAATATTTTTGACTCTCATTTCCTGTTTCTAAATTAAAAAATTACATCATTTCTTGAAAATGTTATTATCTTATTTATGGTAAAGAATATTGATTTATATAGTTATATGAAAATAGATCATGATTTTTAATGTGAAAAAATATGTGAAATAGATGAATTTTATATATGGTATTTTAAACTGGAAGTAGATGTTTCTTATATTGAATAGATGTGAATTAGAAATAGATTTTTTTGGACTGCCAGCTTATTTTGAACACTCAGAGTTGTATTTCATTCTTCATTTTATATTTTTTTCATGTTTTATTTTGGTTTGTTTTTCGGTGGGAGATAATTGGTTTTGGTATTAGAGAGTCACCCTTGGGGTCACCTAGAGACATTATGGTCATCAGGTTCAACGTGAGTTTTGTTATGATAGTTTCTAATTTTAGATTTTGTCTAAAATATGTTATATTGGAAATTAATTATTTATACTTAGGATTCTCTATTTTTCACTATTTTTATAAATATTATTAGAAATAAATCCCGATTATTTCAATATTGATCCCCCAGAACTAATTACCATACCAGGAGGATCTGAAATTCTTCATGGGCCCTGTTTCAGATCCAATGGGGTGGACTGTTTGGGGTTGAACTAGGTTGGTTCATGATAAAATGATATCATATAAGGTTAATTATTTATATTAACTAGCATTATTAGCACACTTTTTAATTTTGGGATGTCACGGTAGACCAATAAGGGTTGTTAGAACATTGGGTGATGGTCTGCGGGAGTGTCCTGAAAACACTTTTTGGATTAAAATTTGTGTTTCCAAGGAAAGGGGGTTTTGTAGATTCTTTAGTTATTGTGTTTCTTTGTTGTTTTGGATATAGAAAGGGATTTGGTATAATTGTACCAATGAGATCGTATTTCCTAGAAATACATTAGGCTACGATGACATGTTCTTATAATAGTCTCCATGACGGTGGTGTGATTGGAATACGGTTTCCAAAATATGGGCATGTAACCCTTCAACATGAGTCCCCCTTATGATCTTATTTTCTATCCACGCTATTTTGAATGTTTTTTGGGAGCCTATGTTTTGGAATTGTAAAAAAAGGGTATAAAGTGGTAATAGTTTTATTTTGGGGGGATGGAAAATGAATTTTCAGAATTATTCAGATGATGCATTTTGAAATGGATTTTTGGTAAAATGATTATTTGGTAATTTGGGATGAGAATAATGAGATTGGATTTAAATAATCAAAACCTATAGTTTATTGAATTTTTTTACATGGAAAATAGATATTTATTTAAATGTGGGGTTTGAAAATTCATTTTAAATGAGTAGAAATGAATTTTTTATCATTAGATTCTTAATGAAATGAAATTTTTTGAGCTGCTAAAAATTCTTTGAATAGGATGAATTGGTTTTAAGATGGAATTCAAGGGATTATATTTTGGGAAATGATGAAATTAATTTATGTGTGATTCTAGAAAATTATTTTTTACTTTGTGTTTAGTGATCCTTTTAAACATTATAGAATTTGGAAATGGGAATGATTTTTTTGGGAATGAAAATATTTTTTGTTACCCTTTGATATTTATATGGGTTCTCACATGCATGGATATGTGTATCATAGTATATGGATTATGATATTATAGGATGAGATCCCATATTTTCAGGAGTTTATGAGTTCCCACTATGTCACAAGAATGAGCATGCGAGAGTATCCATGTAATTCAATTGGTGAGTGTGAAACCCACAAATATTTATTCCCATAAAACGTATTTCTAAGGTGAAAGTTGTAATTCTTAGATGACCATAATTTTTGTGGTGTGTTTCCTTGTGATATAAAAGTGTTGTTTTTTTATATCGAGTTTGATATCTTTTGGTGATTTGTTTTTGAGGTTTTGATTAGCATATCACTCTAAATTATATTGGGAAGCAATGAACATGGTTCCCCTTTTTTTGGGTGATTTATCGAGTTGATTTTTTGTTAATGATCTACTTTTGACTGACACCATTGTTTTCGTGGATCCTAATATTTGTCAACACAATGATTCAATATATTTTCAAGGTGAAACTATTATGGGTTTACCATTATAAAATTTTTTATTTTATCATCCTATTGAATTCCTTCTTGAGTTTTTAATGTTAAATCCAAAACACTTTAGGATCAATTGTATCCTCTCAGAGAAGAAGATTTGATGTGGAAAATAAAATTGATCTTCAATTTCCATGAGTTTCTTGATTTATTAAAGGATAATTTTTCTACATTTATGATGGAAGTACCAACCCTGAATTGATGGATTTCGGTCTCTCAAACCAATCCTTATTAATATATTCCATGGTAATTCACCTAGTCTTTTTTCATCAGAGAGTATTTATCTATTATACTAAAGTTGTGAAAGGGGATATAAATGTGAGGTGTGCAGCAAGGTAATGGAATATTGAAGTAGTTATTTGGTAATATTTTGGATCTAGTTCCTTACCTTTTAGAGTGTTTTTTAGATGATTCCATGAACGCTCAACATTTTGAGTATGGGATTCTTTTTTATCTATAGTAGAAGGGGTCAGTGTATGGACTAAAATATTTTTCTGATGTTATGGGGAAAACAATTTTCATTGAATCTGTGTTAGAAAAATTTATTGTGATAGCTTTCCTTCCTCCCATTTATAGAATTAGAGAAGGGTATTGCATTAAAATGATTTGGAATAAACATAATGTTCTTGGTGCTGGTAAGGGAATTAAAATTCATTAGGATCATTCGTCTGCTTCTTATGGGATTAGGATACTTTTGGGTAATTAGTTTAGAGAGCTATATCATAGTATGTTATTATTCTCTTGTTCATTAAATAACGTTTGTGCATATGGATGCCTAGGTCACTTGATAAAGTTTTTCCAGGGTGTTTTCGGGAATCGTTGTGGATCTAGATCTACCTATCCAAAAGATAATCTAGATCATTTTGAAGAGTAGAGTTCAATTTGGACTCAATATAATGTCTATTTCTATTTAATAATTATTTTTATTGTAATGGATGTTCCCCTGGGAATTCACATTTTTTAAAATGTAATGTGATGTGTCAAATCTCTTAAGAACTAATGTTTTAATTGATGTGTGATTTTCATTTTAAAATACTTGAATTTTTTTTAAGTGGGTCTGTGTTTCGTGTGTTCATTGATTTTAATGTTTTGTTTTATGGAGAAAATGGATGATGTGTATGCATCCTCTAAGACTATTTTTTGGATTACATTTCTGGTTTGAGATATGAGATATTTGTGGCATGTCACGATTGTCTGGTACAACCTGGTGGAAAAGTGGATGCTTGGGGAACCAAAAGAGATTTTTCTAATCAGAGATCATTAGCTTCTGAATGTGTTATTTTAGATAATTGAATCATAATTTCTATACCCCTAGGTCCCTAAGTGAAACTTTTAATGCAGTCATAAAACCATCGGTGGTGTGTAAAATGTTGGTTCGACTATTTTCTCAGTCATTATGTAGCATATAATAATTATTGTATATCCACTACGTGGTCATCCTTGTATAAAAATTTGTGATTTGGTTTTTCAATGGATCATGGAAAATATTTCGGAAATGTATTACACTATCCTTTCTAGGTTTTAAATGAATATATTATTTCATTCCTTGAAAATTTCAATATATTCCTATTAGAAGATCATTAGGATTTTTATGTAAAAATGGAAATCATTTATATTTTGTTATGAATAGGAAAATGTGTAGAAATAATACTATTAGATATTGTATTTTAAATGTGAATATAAAGTTTCTCTTATTTGAATGATGTGCATTGGGAATAGATTTGGTTGGGAAATCATGCAGAGTTTTAATACACAAACCTATAGTTCATTCCGGTTTTAAGTTTTCATTCTTGTTTCAGCAAGTCTTGGAAATCCGTGGGAGAGGATTGGTTTTAGTATCTGAGGGTGACCCTTGGGGTATCACGGAGATATTATGGTCATTAGGTTTGACCTTAGTTTTTATACAATTTTCTATTTTTAGGTTTGTGTAAAAGATGTTAAATTAGAAATTATTTACTGGTACTGGGTTTTTGATATTCTTTCTAATTTTTTTTATTTTTATAGGGAAATAATTTCTTTCATGTATTTGTTTATTCCACGACACTGGTTTCTAGCCCAGGAGGATCGGGGATCCTTCTCGGGCTTTGATCTGTATCAGCTGGAGTAATTGGATCGAGGTTGACCTGGGTTGGTTTGTTACATCTAGAATAATGGTCCCCTAAGTCCCTTTATCATAATTTAATTCCTAAAATATTTTTTCAAAAAGTTATATTAGTGGTGGAATTTACAATATATATATATTAATGAAAACTAATATTTAATTACTTACAATCCTCTCAAATACATTTTTTGTATCATTAATAGAATTACATATTTCTTCCATATTTACCATTTTACATTTTTAAGGATATTAGAGGGGGAGAAGGGGTTCTTTTAAAGTTTTTTTGATATTTTTTTGGATTAGATCTTAATTTTGTAAATTTATCTACCATTATCTACTTCTCTGATAACGGATACCCTCAATATGACTACGTATAAGGGTATAATATTCGGTACTATATCTCATTTTGAGATCTCATGTAGCCATTTTACATAAGAAAAAAATAATTATTTATCAGAAAAATATTAAATGTGATTTTAAAATTTTACAAAAAATAATTACATAACAAAAATTCTTACCGTTATTGATTAGCAATGAACTTATTTAATACATTGTATATCTAAACCCAACCATATTTCATAAAACATGATTCATTTTACCACCTTCCTAATGTAATTTTTTTTTAAAATAAATGTATTTAATTTCTAAAATGGATAGAAATCGTTTCATATTTTCATTGATCACACAGATGTCACATGGAATCCTTAATTAAAAAGATTCAATATTAATCATATTATATTTAAAATATTTAAACATTTTGAAAACTAAATAATCATGTTTATAAAAGTTACCAGAATAGAATCCAATAATTTCTCTTTCACTAAGTGGTCAATGATTTTCCAACTATGGAATAAAATATTTATCCAGAAATGACTCTTAGTATCCACATAACTCCTAAAATGTTTTTCATTTGGGAAAAATATGTTTTCTTTATAAATAAACACAATTACCAAGGTTTCCCCTCCATTAATAATTTAATGTTTATTAAACATTTAATCTATTTCCTAAAATATTTTTAATGTCCTATTTTGTGAGGAAAAAATAAAATGCAAAATTTAATGAAATATAATTTTAATTCCATTTAATACTTTATTCGTTATAGATATATTTATATGAATACAGGTATATAACTTTGTTCCACAACCATTGTTTCCTTAATTATTAAATATATATTATTTAGAAAAATATACTGATTTGTGACTAAAATTAAATAATAATTATCAAATAATATAATATATTTTTCATAATATAATTTAAAACATTAAATGACTAGATTTTCAACCAAAAAATGTTACTTTATCTAGTTAATATAATAATTATTAAAAAATATTAACAAATGAATATATTTTATAAATATTTAATATTTTTATGGTAATTAAATTTTATATAAAAAATATTTTATGTGTAAAAATATGATATATCATTATATAATGAAATTATAAATAATATTTTGAATTACAATGTATACATTGAAATAATAAATATAAAGAAATAGTCATAAAAAATGATTATGGAAATGTTTTTTAACCAAAAAAATATAGATCGGAATTTTACTAATATAAAATTTATTTAAAATTAATATAAATTATTAACACAGATATATAAATATATCAAAGTTGAAAAATTATTATTTTTAACTATGTATGTTTCACAAAAAAATAATATTTACAAAATTAAATAATTGTGATGTAGATTGTTTTACCACATCCAATATATGTGATTATTTAATGTGGCATATATTATGACTACATCATTTCCATTTTAATACTTAGGTAATCATGTGGTAGATGATAAAATTTCACATAAGTTTTCAATACTACTAACATTCTCGAAACACAAATGATTTTTTATCTTGGAAAATGATGGGCCACTGATCTGTCAATGGATGAAAAATATAAAATATTTTTTTCCATCAATATCCATGACAAATGTTTCCTCATTTCAAAAACTTATTCTCAAATCATGAAGTTTAAATCCTTACACATCAAGTTTCACACCCCTATTACTATCAAACCAGGTATACATAAACACAAGAACATAAAAATTATTAAAATAAATCCCCCATATAGACTCGACTATTCTAAAAAATACCCATGTTATAGAAAATATTTTTTTATCATTCAAAACAAAAATAAATGTAGTGATTCAACAACGATCATAAGTCCATTTTTTGAATTATGCTATTATAATCCATTTTTTTTAAATGTGTAACCATTATTATCCAACAATAGATTATGGGTATAGATTGACAATTATATCCCCCTTAAAATCATTTCAATTTTTTGATCTTGATAAATTTGTGTTCAATTTATCATTAAACAAAGAAAAATGTTTTTTTTAAATTCATTAACCAAATTTCCTTTATTTTAGAATATACTACCATCTTTAAAAAAAATTATGATGATATATATGGTTATAAATCACCAAGGTTGTTAAAATTTATAAATGCATTCACATCACTTCATCGAATGGAATTAAATTTAAGCTTTATCCACAGATCTCATTACACTCACTATCAACTATTAAATTTTGAGATACAAGGATATGAACATTCTCTAATTGAAAATAATATCTACAGAACTCAATCAACACTTCTAATAAATATTATTGATTAATAGATGGCTCTAGTTGATGCAAGTTTTTAAATATTTCCCTAAAACATTTCTTTTATCAATAAAAATGATACATAAATAATTAATAAAAATTCTCATATTACTTTCTCTCTTAAACCACATGAATCATCATATTAAACATTATTTAATAAAATGATAATCTAAAATATATTAATAGTGTAAAAAGATTGTGGAAAACATTATTATATATACATTGAAAATATTTCGATCTATGAAATAAATTAAAATGGAATTGAAAAAGTAACACCTCATATAGATAGTCTTTAAAAAATGCATCAAATTTTTCCAAAAAATAAAAAGGGTAGTTGATATTTTATCAATATATGTTATTTATAAGATTTAATTCCCATTAACATTAAATCATTCTATCACACAAAATATTTCTCATTTTAACTGAAATTACTATTTAACTTAATACCATGAGAAAAATTAAAAAAAAAATATGCATAATGTTTTTTTAATTTTTGAATATCTATTCCATTGATAGTGATATGTGACATGAGTTTTATTCATAGGTTTATTATGTATTTTCTATAATCCAATCCTGCGTTTTTCTTTATTTTTTTATTAAAAAATATCCAATTCAACTTCCACATCAATTATACTTGACATTCATAATTTTTATGTTATTTTTTCATCTAAAAATTCCTACATGGTAAGTCAAATAAAATGGATAATTTCATCCATGTATTTTTTTATAACATAGACATCCTACCCTTAAAAATTTTACATAAAAGTCTTTACCTTATTGTAATATTATTAAAATAATGATGGTTTTAATGAAAAATAGCACTCAAGAAAACTAATAAAATTACATTTTAATTTTTTAATAATGATAATTCTTTCAAAAAACTCATGTCTGTCCAATGTAAATTACCATTCATATATTTGGTAATTGATTATTTATATCACATTATTCATAAATTAGACTATATTTATATCTATTAACACTATATATAGATATTTTCTATTATATAAGAAATTATCTTATAGATAACATTATAATATCAGTTTGAAAAACTCATTCTCCAAAAAATAATATTACACATTCTCTCTTAGAAACTTTAAATCACCAATCAATAATGATAGATAAACATAAATATCATTTATATTCTCTTTTGGTTTGGATATCATCCTAATTATCATCCCATAATTTATCTTCATATATGTATGGGGGTATGTTTAAGTCAACCAAAACTAGTATCCATAAGCTATTATGGCTTCGATATGGACACATATGATCAGAAAACTTTAATGTTAATAAATATCTATATTTATTTCTTATTTTAGAAATTGTTTTTATTGATTCACATTTATTTTGGTGAATCATTATGGTGGAAAAACGTTTTCATATTAGATGTACTCTTCTTTATTCCATAATATACTGTTTCTATAATTTGAATTTGGGAATAGACACTGCCAATAAAGAATTAATGGAATATACAAGTCTTCTTTGGTGGGATATTTTTTTAGGTTTTTGGTAATTATTCATGGTTTTCTTTTTCTTATTCTATATCTCGTTATATCACACATTTAGGATATTCTAATAATATTTCATATTACTTCTTATAAAAACATTGTTCTTAAGGAAATAATGTACCATTTTATACCCCAATCCAATTGGGTATACTATTTTTTGATATAGTTGGAATAATGAATCTTCTTTTCTTCTCAATGTATTTATTTCAAAATTTAAATCAAATCAATAAAAATTAAACCACTCCAAACACTACATAAAATATATTTTACTAATTTTAATAATTATAATATTCATGAAAATTTAATGAAAACTAGGGAATGTAGTTTCTCACATTATTTCTTAGTCAATAAAAACATGGTTCTTTTTCAATGGTTTCTACAATTATATAATGAAATAATTCAATAAGGTGACCGTGTATCTCAATCGAAATTTATTCATGGTCATTAGATGTTGGGTTGTTTTTTATTTTACCATTACAAATCCAACATTTACAATTATGAATAAATCTATAGATAATAAAAAGGACATTTATTTCTCAGTACATTAATTTGATCATATTCAAACCCATCAAACATATGAAAATATAAAGAAATTATATTCAATATTTTGTTAAGAAATGTGTAATAAATCATCAACCACTTTCCTATATTAATTTTTTATTATTCATGAATTTTTACAGTAATGATAAATTAATTACCTAATGTAAATATGAATAAGTTTAATATTTTAAAACATATAATAACATAAAAATAAGTATAAAAAATAAATCACCAACATATAAAAATATAAAAAAATAATCATGTATAAATGTTTGAAAAAAAAATTACAACTGAACAAATATAATTACAAAAAAAATTAAAATAAACATAATTTATAATGATAAAAAAAATATACAACTGAGAAATTTTTTTCAACAAAACTAATTTTATGGACAAAGATTTTTAATGAAAATGAATTTATTAATAAAAAACTATAAATAAAAATAGTTGAATAAAACACATACTAGTAATTTTTAGCCATAAAAAATTTATAATCACAAAAAGATTATAACTGTCAAGTAATTGTAACAAAAAATATTATAATTGATAGTGATATACATATAAAAAATAAAAGACTTAATGAAATTTTAAATATGAAAAATAAAATAATCTCCCATAAAAATGTACAAAATATAGATGCTGATGATGGAGAATAATATTGAATTCTAATTAATATTTTTTTATGAGGTGGAAGTAAAGATAATTCTATATGATTATGGGGAAACATTGTGAAAAAACATGAAAATTTATCAAGAAATGATGTTAGAGAGTAGTTGTGAGTGAAGAGGATTATGGGTTTAAAGAACAGAATGATTTTGAGGGTGGTAAGAGAGAATGGAAAACAATAAAACAATAAGTAAAAAAATTGACTGAATAAATACAATTAAGAATTATTTGAGTGTGGTTACAAGTATATAGGATGAGGCTTTCATAACGATAACTTCAAAAGGTTTAGGGGAAGACTTGTGTATTTTTTTAAATAATTTCATATCAGAAACTCTAAAATTGATATTAAAATATATTTGAAATAACTTTTCTCATTGGTTTATGCACCACCTGATTTTAAAAGTTGATTTGATACAATTTTTTCGTTGGTTTTAATATAAATGATATTAACATCTTTCATGTGTATATATTAATGATAGTTATTAAAATTATAAATTTGAATCTATAATGATAAAACTTCTTTTAGTTCGTGTAATGTGATTATTGTAATTGATAAAAAAAAATTCTCAATAAATTTACTTCTGGGAAATTTAAAAAAGAATGATATATTATCAATTTATAAATGACCGTGAACCCCTATCAATTATGGGGATTTAAATGAACCCAATATTTATGAATAAAAATTCAATGGATATAGAAATCATAAATTAATGGTTGAAATTTGTCATTGATGAATTATTTCTAAAACTTTTTCTAAGTAAATATTAAACTTTTCTTGAACACTGTTATTATATTGCCGAAGAATGAAAAAATCATTTTAAAGTTTTTCCTTGATAATTATGGAATTATATTCTTTAAAAACATGTTTTGTGACCAATCAAATACATAATTAATCAGTGAACTTTTTGATGTTGCAAATATAACATCCTTATATATTCATCAAGCATGAATGATGATATATGGTGATAATAATAAATACATTCAATGTGAGAATAATAATAGGGATATTGACAAGTAGTAATATTGATTCCCTGAATATCAGCATGTAAATGATGAATGATTGAAATTGACTAGGATAATTAATCTAGTAAATATACATGTATAAGAGTGGGAGAACGTCATAATATATATTGTATCACCCCCCCCCCACTCCAAAAGGGAACAATTGTGTCTACATATGTATCGATTTTGTCCAAACATCATTACACATCATTGCTATATAGAAGTATTTATCAATAAATAATAATTTACAAGTTATACATAAAAGATATATAAATACTTAAAAGACATAATTAGAAAATTATATATGATTACAATCACATGTTCATATCAAAATTATTGATGGGTCTACAAAAAACATTAGATTCATAGGGAACTTTTTGTATAAACTATCACCCTCAATTTGAAGGATAATCAAAAAAGTTAATTAATACCTTATAGGAAATCCAATGTACTAAATCAAATGGAATCAGATGATGTTGGGATCAATATATTCCTTCGATGTAAATTTCATATATTGAAACATTCTACTATATCAACCAAATTGATCTATATGACGGTCTATAAGGGAAAACAATTAGAAATATTATATTCTTTTATGAAGTCTGGGATGAGTTTATTTTTGGAAATTATATTTTCCATGATCTAAATGAGAAGGTTTAATCTATTTCATGACATATTAAAGAAACTAATAGTCAAAAAAATATATAATGACCTGGAAATTCCGTGGAAATTTTTTTCATAAATACATGAGAATTTTACGAGTCCGCGAAAATTTTCGGCACATAATTCTGAGGCCCGGTGTGCCCGTAATCATTTTCTGAAGTTTTGTTTGGGTGTGTTTAGTAAACATTTGGGCGGTTTTTTATAACTTTTGAACCGGTGTTCAGAATTGAAATCTGAAGGCACAGTTAAACTCACAGCACTGATATTCTCTTAAGGACTCTTTCACTTCGACGGCAGTGGGTCGAGAATAAAAGTTAATTTTTGGGTTTTTGTGGAAAATAATAAAATAAAGTGAGATTCACTTTATTTTTATTTGAGCCACCATTTTTGTGTTTAGAGGTAGGTCACACTTTATCTATAACCTCCTTGTTGAGGTTGGATGTTGTAGGTGGTACCACCACACCATAACCTCCCATGAGAGGTTATGGTGGTGGGGCCCACCCGAGCATAACCTCTCGTGAGAGGTTAAGATGTGGGAACCACACGGGACTAAATCCCCCTATTAATTGGAGGAGAAGAAAATCTCTCAACTCCCCTCATTAATGAGGGGGAGCCACTTGACCTTCTCTACCATTTATGGTGCCACCACCTCCCTTTAATTATTTGAGCCAACACATAATTTATTATGCCAAATCCTTAACATTAATTAGGTGGATCCAATTAAATTAATTCATCCAATTTGAATATTGTGCCAACAAATTGATAAAATATCATGATCTCCTATTATTTTGGTTGGCATTTCTCTTTTGGTGGATCATTGGAGAAGAGAAAATCTCCCAATGAAGAACGAAGAACAAAGAAAGAAGAACGACGAACGCCGGTGAGGAGCGACTTCGACTTCCTTCCTCGGATCGTACCGACGTGGAGGGTCTTCCATAACCGACGTGTGATCTCAAGATTGGATGTTTTCAGGGGATGCGACAAACGATGACAACATCGTCTTCTTCCCCGCGACTCCATGGACGAATGACGAACAAAGGTAGGGGTTAATTTGTGTATTACATCATTCCTTACATTATTATCTTCTTCGGTTAGAAAGGAATCGTTGTGGAGGTTGTAAAACAATTAAAGTTCATCTTTCTTACTTCATGATTAGACAAGTGTTACCACCCTAAATGCAAAGGGTGTGGGCCAAACCAATATGGCCCGACCTCTTCTCCGTTCTTGTTTGTGATGATCTTTGGTATGGAGATGTAGCAACGTGGAAACGAAAGTGGTGAAGACAAAGGTCGTGCTACCTGCGGCCTTCATTATCCGCACCACCCCCATGGCGTCCCGCACTGCCGCCGGCTGAACTGGCCCCGACCGAGCCTCCGCCGGCCAGCCCCTCGTGGAGCTGAGTCGCTGCCCCAAGGCGGCTCGTGCCCCACCGTCCAAACCGGCCACCACCCGGCCGCCTGCTGTCCTCCCCAGCCGCATGTCGGCCTGTCATCCGGCCCACTCGGCCGCCCGCCAACCCACTTGGTGCCTTTCCCGGTCACCTGATGGCCAAGCCACACCCTACCCGGTGGCCCGCCGGCCTGGCCGTGCACCTCCCGTGCGACCGGTAGAATCGCGCTAGCACGCGTGCCCTATTTTTCCCGAGCCACACCCCCACGGTGCTCCGGGCTGAACCGACCCCGAGCTTGGGTCGAACCACCCATGCGGCCGGCTGGGCTGGGCCCAGTGGGCCGGGCCAAACCTAACTAGCTGGCTTGCCCAATGGGCCAAGCCAGACCCATTAGGTCTGACTGGGTCAACCCAGACCGGATTGGCCCAGACTGGGTCGGACCGGGTCAGACCCGACCCAGGCCAACTAATGATCATTTACTTTCTTTGGCCATATCATTGGCACTGGAAAACTATTTGAAGAACCATTAGTGGCACTTTTTTTCATCGAGTGTAACATTCCCTTTGAGTATACCCCACTGGAGTTCGAGTTAGAGTTGAGATACGGTCTGGTTGGATCATGCACAAATCCAACCAGGCCCTCAGTACTAAAAGGATAATAACTCACTGACCGGGCATCCGATTGACACACCGTCTATTGCGTTGAGAATCCAATAGCGTGGAGGACCTTTGGGATACTTCAACATGGTACTTTATGAAATTTGGAGTATCGACTAGTAGCTCATGGAGTGGAACCTTTGAGAGACGGGCGAGCATAGCGCAGAGACCTAGTAGCTGGGTGATACCTGACGACTGCTAACTGATTCGACTCCGAGTGACTCGACTAGCCCAGTGGGGAGAGCCTTGGTGTCACTAAAGACCAACAGTGGGGATTTCCTTGGTTTCACGGCAGACCCATGGAACTCTACAGGAGAAGTACATCAGCAAGCATTGAGGGGGAGCGCCTTGCTGACGCTGCAGACCCACGGTGGGGAGTGCCTTGGTGACGCAGTAGACCCATGGTACTCGACCGAAGGATTACCTCAGTAGTCCAAGGTTAGTGGGAAGTTCCTTGGTGTCACGACAGGCCCACTGTACTTAATAAGGGAGGAGTTCTCCAGCAGTCGAGGATTCGAAAGTGTGACTGGGGAAGTTACTTGATACTACCCCTAGAATAAAATCATGGTTTGAGCTGAGTATGTAAATTTTGTGTTGACCTCATTATTGAGATGGATTACATGATAACATAGGTATATGTATGGGCATATACCTAAGTGTGGTTATTTATTGAATTAATACTTTGTGGTATATCCTTGTTTGATATTTTGAGACCTTGAGGGTCTCGGGGTCCCTACTAAGTATTGTTATACTCACCCCTATACGGGCTATGCCCGCACCTCATTGTGTTGGATGTAGACGATGGACAATGTTGACCGAGACTGAGAGCACCAGGACTGAACGGTACCCAGAGGTGGACCACATGGCGTGATGGTGCACGGAGGAGACGGACAGACATGGAGTGTTGTGGAGGCTATTTGTACCTACCCTTTAGGTAGGATTTCTCGGTGGACAATCCAGGAGTGATTTTCCATTTTTCTAGTACTTTTACTTTTAGTCTCCTTGTACTATATAGTTCGGATTTTATTTCTGACCCCCCCTTTTACTTTTCAGAACTCCTTTTATATACAGTTTTATTTAGTGTTTTGTTTCCAGCTCATACACTATTGTCTGTGTTTTCAAGTTATAAAGGAAATGCCTTCCTAGTTTAAGGATTTATGCCTTTGGTTCTTGTCACTAGACCCTGGCCTCTAAAAGGCGGGCTTGGGGTAGTCATGGTACGGGCCTTAGGGGACAGGTCGTGACAAATTGGTATAAGAGGAGTCAGTGCTACCGTAGAACATAGGAATTTGATCTTTTTTTTTTTTGAAGCAATAGTGTTAAGGCTACTAAGTGTGGTTTTAAGTTCAGGGATTCCAGTTTTGGTGTGGCAGCAGATGTATCCATAAACCAGGACCCTGACTACTGATTTCCGACTTAGTGCAATAAAACACCGATTGTGTGTGTGTTCTCAAAAATTTTATCTAAGTTAACTCAACTAGGTCAGCTCAACAGGTATATTCTTTAACCGTGTTGCATCATTTTCTTTCAGGATGCCGCCCCATGGATGAACAGCGAGAGTCCCGAGAGTAGTATGCACAGATAGCCCACTAAGAAATAAGGCCTTGGTGCATGGCCCTTTTCCAACGAAGGCAACAACGGTACTACTTCCCGTTGGGCCACCGATTCCATGAGCCCCAGTAGTAGACGATGCATGCCGCTTGAGCGCGTTGCACGAGTTCCAGCACCAGAGGCCACCAAGGTTCAGGGGAGAGATGGAATTGCAAGCAGTTGAGGATTGGATGGAGGCTGTGATGAGAGTCTTTATACTAGTAGGGACATTATCCATCCTTATGGTGATCCTTGCTGCCAGCCTTCTATAGGAAGCAGCGGGCAGATGGTGGAGCCTGATGCTGAAGGTGTACCATGAGATGACGCTTCTCTAGGCAAACTTTGAGAGCCTATTCTAGGCTGAGTTTTCTTTTAGAGACTCTCCGCATTGTGCTTATTCATGAGTTAATTCATCTGCAGTAGAGAATCATGATGATATCACAGTACTCAGCGAGGTTCACCGACCTCTCACGCTACTCCACAGATATCGTATGAGACCTATTACTTAGGGCCTAGACCATTGACAAGGGCCTCATACATGAGATCAGGGCTTCTATGATCTCCCTCATCATCCCGACATAGATAGGGGTGTTAGAGCGAGCCCTCTTAGTGGAGAGTTCCCTTGCTGAGCAGTCTCCAGCTGCGAGACCCACCACTAGTCGACATGCAGCGGAGTCTTCTACAGCTAGTAGTAGACAGATGTCGCAGAGGTCGAAGAGAACCAGACCCATGGGTGGACGACTGCATGACTCATAATCAGTTTTGAGGGGCACCCGGGGAAAATAAATACATGCCAGAAGTGGGTAGTGATTCTCATGAGGCGGGGAGGATCACGTGGCTTGTGACTGTCCGACCCGCTATTCGGATGATCAACAGAGAGTTGAAGTACCTCCCAGGTAGAGGAAAAGGTTCAATCGAGGCGATCCACAGTGAGCAGGCAGACGTGGAAGAGGAGATGGTCATGCATCTAGTAGTGGATGATGTTTTGAGATGTTACCACCACCACCACTAGGAGATCCACTCAGACCATAGGGAGGAGGTTGACATTAGAGAGATTAGCTCCAGGTAAATATGGCTTATGATCACGGCAGTTCGGAGATGATTTGAGGTATGATATTTTTCTACTCCACCATAGCTGCAGTTCTTATAGACATAGGTTCCAGTCACTCTTTCAATTCCACTGCCCTCATTTGGAGCTCAGATATTCCGATGGAGCCATTGGCTAGATCTTTACAACTAGAGACTCTTACAGAAGAAGATTCGACAATTACACATTGGTGTCGGTAGTGTGAGCTTACACTAGGATGAGAGAGCTTTGGATGGGATTTTTTAGTAGTGGTGTGGAGGCCTGCAACATCATCTTGGGTATGGAATGTTTATATACATTCCATGCAAAGATCGACTATATGAATTAAAAAGTGTGGTGTGTCTGCACTGATGGGACCAAGTTCACCTTCAACGGTGAGAAGGGATCCTTTGCATCACAGGATAGACTTACTCGGAGAAGGGTGCAGCTAATCACTAATTAGTTGGCCTGCCTTACCCTTATAGCAGTTGATGTGGAGAGTCCGAGCTATCCTGTTGTGGAGAACCAGTACACAGATGTTTTCCATGACGATGGTCTAGGACTATCTCCTCATAGAGAGGTGGACTTCTATATTAACCTATACCCCGGGATGGCACAGATTTCTACATCAACATATCGGATGGCACCTTCAGATCTTTGTGAGCTACGGGTACAGCTAGAGGAATTGTAGGGGAAGGGATTCATCTAGCCTATTGTTTCTCCCTGGGCAGCCCCAATTATATTTTCCAAAAAGGAATATGTGAGCTTGAGGCTTTTTTTTACTGTGGTTGCCTGAATTAGGTGGCCATGAAGAACAAGTACCCACTCATTTGTATTGATGACCTCTTTGATCAGTTGAAGGGAGCACAGTGGTTCTCAAATATAGACCTCAGATCCGTCTATAACTAGCTCATAGTTTGAGACAAGGATGTGCTGAAGACAGATTTCATATGTCGGTACGGCCTCTACGATTTCTTGGTTATGCCTTTTAGTGTAACCAATGCTCCAGCAGTGTTCATGGGACTCATGAACAATATTTTCCAGCCTTACCTTGATCTCTTTTTCATAGTATTTATCGACGAAATTCTGATCTACTCGACTAAAGAGGAGGAGCATTCCTACCATTTGCAGCTAGTACTGGACACACTCTGAGAGCACCAGCTTTATGGTAAGCTCTCGAAGTGACTGTTTTGGATCTGAGAGGTTCACTTTTTGGGACATGTCATCTCAGAGGCTGGAGTTGCTGTAGATCCAGCAAAGATTGAGTCAATACTTGCTTGGGAACGACCCAGGAGTGTGATGGAGGTACGGAGTTCCCTAGGATTGGCTGGGTACTACTGGAGGTTCGTGCTAGATTTCTCCAGAGTTGCAGCACCACTATCAGCCTTGATGAATAAGGGTAAACCCTTCGCGTGGCCGGAGAGATTCCAGAAGAGCTTTCCTGAGCTAAGGCAGAGGCTGACTAGTGTCCCCATATTGAAGCTTCTAGAAGAAGGAATAGGGTATGTATTCTACTGCGACACATCAGGGACAGACATGGGTGTGTTCTGATGTAGGAGTGAGGAGTGATCGCATATGGTTCTCGGCAGCTAAGACAACATGAGAAGAACTACACTACCCATGACCTGGATTTATTAGTAGTGGTCTTTGCCTTGAAGATGTGGTGACACTCTCTGATGGGTGATCATTTTACCATGTACTCTGACCACAAGAGTCTCAGGTATATATTCTCTTAGAAGGACTTAATCCTAAGACAATGGTGGTGGCTTGAGTTCCTCCAGGACTATGACTTCGAGATAGTCTATACTCCTGGAAATCGGAATGTTTTTTAGAGATGCACTCCGTAGGAGATCTGGTATACAGTTTCTAGGTAAAGCGATGGAGAAGATGGATTCTTTATATATATCCTTTGTTGATAGAGATGCATCAGATTTCCTTTAGTCCCTTACAGTCACTCCACCACTTCTTCAGCGAGTCAAGGAGGCACAATATGGGGATGCTGACTGCAAGACATGACGTGCTCAGATATCCATAGGTTAGTCACCTGATGGATTTTTTGAAGGTGGGGAGCACGTCATCCTCTTCAAAGGATGTACTATGGTACCAGTGTCACTTCAGGAGGAAGTGTTGATGGATTTCCACACATCCCCTTTAGCGGTACATCCAGGAGTGGAGAAGATGTACCAAGACCTTCGATGATAGCACTGGTGGCCAGGTATGAATAAGGCAATAGCATAGTTTGTCACTCGAGGCCTCACTTTTCAGCAAGTGAAGGAAGATCACCTAGTACCAGCAGGCTTGGTGCGGCCTTTAGAGGTCTCAAAGTGGAAGTGGGATGGAATATCCATTGACATCGTGACAGGACATCCACGTACATTGTAGAGACCCAAAGCTTGACGTACATGGACATTACATTACTTTTTCAAAATACTTAATACATAACAAAAACCAACACTCATGGACCATAATAGTTTAGTGTGTCTGGAAACTCATAACATAATCTTCTAATCATGGTGAAAGATCTTCAACATCTCCCAAAAAGATCTTCCCCTTTTTTTCTTACCTAAAACCTTTCTTTTTATCTTGGGGAAAATAAAACATAAAAAGGGTGAGATCAAATGCTTAGAAAAGGTAAACATATATCATATTAAACAATCCATAAAAATTTTAATGCAACAACTTGAACATAAAATCTAAACATCAAAATATTGAGAAAAAGACATAAATCTTAGAAGTATGAAAGGAATATATCAAAAAGGAACATCAATCATGATAAAATAGCATCAGAATAAAACATTAAATTGTGGAAAACCATTTTTCACATGATATGATTTCCATAGTATCCAAGGCATTGCTTCCAAGACCATCTTAGTGGACAAAGTCCCTTTCTGAATCGAATTCACTCATCGTTTCAGTCATGTAACACTAAACTAGATTAACTTACTGTTCCATCCATGTCAATCTCATGAAATATAAATATTTACCCAATGCATTGGAGGGAGATATAGGTCCCACCCATCTAATAATGAAATCATTTTTACTTGTGCCACAACATAAACATAAACCATTCATCATAACTCAAAGAATAAAATGGGTTTCATAAACATCATCTCATGATAACATAATCTATATAAAACAAATGGATATCATTTCATCATAAGAGAAGTGAAAACAAATAAATCATAGAGACATTATACTTGAAACATACACATATGAAATAATGTCATCTTAGATGGAAAATGATTTTGATGAAACACTTCAAATGAATTCATGAGGAAAATATCCTTTCTTCTTCAAAATCATTTTATTTTCACAAAATGCTATGAAATTTTAAAAGAAAATCATTTTGTTGAAAATAGTAAAAAAATCAAGTAGAGTAATCTTCATGAAAATGAGGCATTATGAAACTGTAAAAATTTATTCACGCTGTATAAGTTAAAAATAACAATCTTCTGGTACTTTTGTCAGAAAAGTCAAAAATTTTATCGTGTGGTAAACAAAAGTGAGATTACTTTCATAACATGTGGTAAATTTCAAAAAAAAAATGGGTAAAAAGTACTTTAAAAATACATGAAAACATTTTTAGAAAACATGGTCATAGATGATAACAATAACCCCTGTAAATACTTACGAATAACAATCTTGGATAAGAATGAGATTGGAATAGTTATCCCTTACCTTAGATTTGATATGCTTTGTACGTATCTGAACCTCCTATATGATGATTTAGATAATGTCATTGACTTATTACAGAATCATATTCATTGTTATGATATCATATATGGTTCATTTATAACTTTATATTACCCGTTCTTTTGTAAAATCCATGCTAAAGCAGTGTTTTGGGTAAAATCGTTTCATTTATCATATGTGTTTCGACTTGTTGTTCTTGATATTATTACTTATATCTGGATTTAATTAATTATATAATGTAAAAAATGATTTATATATATATAATATATATTCAGAATATACATATATATATGATAGATCGATAAATTGAAATGAAATACACCGTTTATGGAGACGGTACGTCGTACGTACGCATGAACGTTGTTTTCGTTTCCTTATTAGATTTAATAGAATTAAGTAGATGACATAAATATATATATACATAAATCCAGTGTCATCATTATTTCATATATTTCATTATTATTCATTATATATACTTTATAATAATTCATTAATTGTTAACATGGAGAATGAATCTCATCGCGTCGTGGAGACAGTAGTCCGTACGTAGGCACGAGCGATGATATCATTCCCATGATCGTGGAATTGGATTGAAGTGTATGTATAATATTTCAGAATCAATATCACTTTAAAATAATCATATATAGTTATTTATTTACACCATTATACCCATCCAGGTAATGTGGTGATCGAAAAAAGATTACACCATGGAGTGGAGACGGTATTCTGTACGTACGCACGCGCGGTGATTTCGTTTTTCGTAGGATGGATAGAAGGTGAAATAGGGTTGTTTAATATTTATAATAACATATCAGTATATAATTAATACTGATGTTGTTACTTTATAATGAAACAACTAAACAAGAGAAAGTAGAAGAAGAAAGAAACTTAAAAGAGTCGGTAGAAGAGATTACCTTTTCCTCAACGCACCTCCTTTAAACTTCTTCTTAGGGCACTAGAGTTGGTCTTTTGAGAAAACCAGAACCCCTATGATGTAACTAGAGAGGTTTCGAAGAGGAATTGGATGGTTTTGGACAATCTTCAAGGCTGAAAAGGGTGTAAAGAGAAGAGGGAATGGGTTCCCTTTTTATAAGGGAGGAGACGGGCACCTTTGGAAAAACATAAAATATAATTTTATAATAAAGTCATATTCAGTTAATAATAGCTCCAAATTGATTTAATTCGAAGCTAAAGTGGGTATGGGTCTCCATCCTCTCAACAAATAGGTTTTATACAAGTTTAGGTTACTATTTTACCATTATCTTTTAGATTTAACTCTAAGTTAAATAATTTATCTTTTATCGTGTCTTCTTGTTTTCTTACACTATATGGTTAATAAACTTAACATAACAAGAAAAAGGAACCCCAAGTGGTTAATTATTAATATATATAACCATATATAATTCATTTTTCTAAACCGTATATTTATAGGAATATAATAACAATTAATAATATAATATTTTTCTAAACAACTATTTTATGTCAATTTTGACACTATTTGGTACATGATTTTTGTGAAAATCATAACAGCATGATTAGTTCTAATAAAGTTAATTGAATCAATAATAACATGTCATATTAACCATGAAAATTAGTGTAATTCATAAAAAGTCTCAAATTATATTTATTTGGGTATTTATAACATCAATTATGTTAATATTTCATTAACAAGGTAATTACTACATCATCATCGTGTCATAAATAAAATAAATTTTTCAATGTATAAAAATTGTAAATAAAATACAATTATGTATAAAATCTTTTTATCTTTCTAATTAATATTTATAGTCGAATTTATCTTATGTATAACAATATATTAAAAATATATTAGTTATTAAACTTGGATTTTAACCATTTTAACTATTCTTTAAATAAATTAATAATAAATGTCCTAATCTAATCCAAGTGGACTTAAAAGGTAATATTTTATTCCTAAGTTTGGTTTTGGTCGAATTGCACTTATCCAATAGAATTAGGACATGTTTTAGGATAATAGTAATATCATTTTTACCCTTAATTACCCTATTTAATTTTAACCGTGGTAAATAAAAGTAAAAAGTTACTATTCACCAAAAATTATTTTTATCTTATTGAACCACATTTTAATCCTTTATATTAATCATGCCTCTCGGATTTTTGAAATTTCACTCACAAAAGCAGTAAAATTAAGTTTTATGTAAATTTTCAAATTCTCCTAGGAGGTGGGTAAAAGACGATGAAAAGTTCATTATAAAATAACTCAAATGAATTAAATTGAACTTATATAGGTATTATGTATCAATTTTGACCTAAAATAAATTTAAACAAAAAATTAATTATTTAAATAAAAAATTATTTTTTAAATAGTAACATATTGTTTTCACTATTCATCAAAAATAGAAAGTTTTCAGAAAAATACCAAAAATTTACCCTAGGCTAATTTCGATATTCCAAATCCAAAAATGAAGTCGATTTTAAAAGATAAAATTTATAAAATTTCAAAAAGTGGGTATTACTATTCATAACAGCTAGTTTATATAATATTTTAATAACATATCGTTGTTTAGTGAAACCCGTTATTGCGTACTACACACGCTATCGAGAAAGGTCGCAATTGCGTGTAATGCAAGACAAGTCAAGGATGCATGTAGTGCAATCTCCCTTTGGTGCTGCGTATAACATAATCAAAACTTATTTCATTTACACATTAACCAAAATCTATACTTAATGTTGCGTTGAATAATTTCCATAAAACAAACTTGAAATTGTGTGTAACACGAACCAAGAATAGTGTTACGTATACTGCAAGATATTACAGTGTTACGTATAGTACAAGATAATCTTTGTGTAGCATACAACACAAGACATCAATAAAATTAAAAAGAATAATTCTCATAAAATCTCGGGTTGTTATATACATCCAGGGGTCACGACTTGATTTGGGTCATCATCGACCGACTCACCAAGTCATCCCAATTCCTACCAATTAGAGAGCAAGGTTCATTAGAGAGGTTGGGACACTGCTACATTCAAGAGATTGTGAGGCTACATGGAGTACCTTTGACGATTGTCTCCGATTGCGACGCACGGTTTACTTCTTGGCTATGGAAGAGGTTGTAGGGGGCTTTTAGGACGCAGCTTCATCTAAGCACCGCCTTCCATCCTAAGATAAATGGACTGGTTGAGCGGACCATTCATACCATTGAATTCATTCTATGTGATTCTGTCCTTGACTTCAGGCGCAGTTGGGAGGACCACTTACCTTTGGTGGAGTTTGTATACAACAAAAGCTACCAATCCACCGGAGGGATGGTGCCTTTTGAGGTGTTATACGAGCGACCATGCAGATCACCCTTGTGCTGGACTGACCCTGGGGAGTTAGCACTAGTGGGACTAGAGATGGTATGAGCTACCACATAGAAGGTGCAGATCATCCAGGAGTGCATGAAGACTTCATAGAGGAGACAGAAGTCGTATGATGACAGGAGGTGGAGACCTCCGGAGTTCGAGGACGGCGACCACCTCTTTCTACGGGTCTCACCTCAACGTGGTGTACGGAGATTTGGCCGAGGCGGAAAGTTATTTTTGAGGTTCATTGGACCTTTCCAGGTCCTCATCAGAGATGGAGAGGTAGCTTACCGCTTAGCTCTTCCACCTCAGTTGCACCGGGTGCACGATGTCTTCCATGTATCTCAGCTGAGGAGATATGTGCACAACCCTTATCACATCATCGACCATGGAGAGTTGGACGTCGACTATGGGGCGACATTCACAGAGGTTCCAGTGGATATTTAGGATCTATAAGAGCGGGTCCTATGGGGACGATCGATGCCTCGTGGTCCCATTCGCTGGTAGCATTGGAACCTCTAGGAGAGCACATGGGAGTGGGAGATTTGATGCATGCTCAGTACCCCCACATGTTCCCTTAGTTCGAGTTGTAGCTTATGGGGATGTAATGATTTGAGGTGGGCAGAATTTAAAGACCCAGAAATTCCATCAAATTTTTTTTCTTAAATTCATGGGAATTTTACGAGTCTTCAAAAATTTACGGCACATGATTCCAAGGCCCAGTGTTCCTGGAATCAATTTCTAATGTTTTGTTCGGGTATGTTTAGTAAACATATGAGTGGGTTTATATAACTTCTGAATCGGTGTTCAGAATTGAAATTTGAGGGCACTGTTGAACTCGCAGCGCCAGTATTCACTTAAAGAGACTTTCACTTTGACGGTAGAGGGTCAAGAACAAAAGTTAATGTAACGCCCCGACCCTAGTTACCCAAAGTCGGTGCATTATTACATAACATTGGCATGATCACAAGAAAGATCAAATCTCGAAAGACCGATTGGTTTAGTAGCCTTGGAAACACTAGATATATTCATAAGTTTTACATTACATCATAAAATGAAAAACTACTACAACAACATAATGTTTCCACAATCCACACTATTAACCCCTCATAAAATCCCTGCAGGTCATTCATAACTTACTTCTTCACATCCTGGGAAAAATAAAACATAGAAAAGGGGTGAGCTCAAATGCCCAGTAAGGATAACAATATAGCGGAAACTTTCATAAATAAGAAAAAACATTTAAGGCAATGTATAACTAAAACAAAAGCCTTTTAAATATTAACTTTCAACATGGTATGGCATAAATAAAATAAAATAATTCCATTTACTTATTCACATGGATATTCTACTAATCGAATAATCACATGCAAAAATCAATAACCACTTTCATAATGTTGGAATGCATAATTCCAGACTATCATAACCACATAGCCAAGGCCTCGTGCCAAGACTACAAATAAGATTTTGTCAAGGCCTTGTGCCAAGACACTAGTTTGTCTCATGAGACCTACCGATGCATCGAGGAGCTATAGCGGGCTCCACCCGTCACATATTAAGTCCAATGCATTCCCATATGAAAAGGTTTAAACATAACATAAACATTCATATTAAAACTAGCATATGAAATGTCAATACTTTCACCATAAACTATGAATGGTATAAAAATAGCACATCCAGAGTCAAACATATCACAAAACCTTCAAAACAATATAGATGTTTTGTATCATAATAAATCAACTTCAAATAATCTTAAAATCCATCAAAGGATGTTGACATAGATGAAATAAAAATTATTTTTAAAGAAATATCTACTTTTATTTTGAAATCATTTAAGATCCATATAAAATAAAACATTTTCTTTGAAAATATTCATATAAGCTTGTAAGGAAAGCTTTGAAGATTTTATAACGGCGGAAAATAACCGCACCCGCCGTATAAGTTAAAAAAAACATTCCTACCTCAATTCTGTCGAAAAGGTTAAAAAGGACCTTGTTTTGAAAACGACCGAAAGATTACTTTATAAACCACTTATAAAAGTCAAAAAGGGTATAAATTACTTTAACTCATATTCTAGTAAATAGTTAAAATGTTTTGAAATGCATTTTTAAGAAACATGGATGTGGATGATAAAGAGATCCCAGTAGATTATTACGTATAAACAACCTTGGATAATGAAGAGGTTGTAAAGTAAACCCTTACCTTGTACTTTTCCTTTGTTGGGGTAGGTTAACCTCCTTTATAATGGTGAAATAATTGTTATTAAATTATACAAGAATCATATATATTAATCTGATATCATATATGATCTTTTAACATTGATTTGTTAATAATATCTTAGAATTATCGTCGTTTCGGGTGTTAACTTACTCATTTTATTTATATGTTTTGTTACATAATCCATGGTTGTTGTATCTTATTCTTATCCAGAATGATATCTAGTCCTTAAAAAAATCATTTTTAAATCATCAAATGATAATTATACTTGAATGGTTACGATGGAGAATGAATCTCATCGCGTTTGTGGAGACAGTAGTCCGTACGTACGCACGAGCGACAATATCATTCTTTTGATATTAAAATAATATATAATGGTTGGTATATCATATATACAGAATCCTTAACATGTTATATTTATTATTTACATGAGTTACACATCATTATTATACCCATCCAATTAATATTATATTGAATAACAATTACACCACGACGTGGAGACGGTAAGCCGTACGTACGCACGTATGGTGACATGTTATTAAAAGGGTGGATAGAATACTGAATATGGTTGTACCATATTTATAATAACATAACAGTATATATATTATACTGTATTTATTATTTTATAATGGTAACAACAAAGGAAGAAGAAGTTGAAGAAGAAATGAACTTGGAGAAGGGTGGTGAAATCATTACCTCTTCTTCGGGTTCTTCCTTTTGATTTGATCAAAAGGGATCCTTAGGTTGGATTTCTGATCAAACTAAGGCCTCTAGGTTGTATTGAGGGATGTTGGGAGAGTATTTGGGCAGAGTTTGGCCGAACCAAAAGGCTTTAGAGGTGTGAAGAAATGGAAAGGAGGAGTGCCCTTTTATAAGAGGGGTGAGGGGCACCTTTGGAAAAGCTAGAAATATTAATTTATAATAAATTCATATTCGGTTTCTAATGGCTCCAAAGCTTATTATTCAACGTTTAAGGTGGGGATAGGTCGAAAACCACCCAACCAATAGAATTTAGACAGGTTTGGGTACTTATATTAACCTTATCTTTAAGTATTAACTCTAAGTTAATTAGTTTCACTTTTACAATGTCTCTTTGTATTTTTATATAATATGGTTAATAAACTTACTATATACATCCAAGAGACCCCCAAGTGGTACATTAATGATGAACCTATCATGATATAAGTCTCTTGGCCGAACCTTATATTTTTTGGAATTTAATATCAATTAATAATATAATATTTGTTTTAAGAACTCTTTTATGTCAATTTTGACACTATTCAATAGTTGATTTTTGTGAAACTCATAACAGATTGATTACTTCGAACAAAGTCCATTAAATCATTCCTAATATATCATATTATCCTAGAAAATTAGTTTAATTCATTAAAAGTTTCATATTATATTTATTTGTGTATTTATAATATCAATTATTGTAATTTTTCACTATTATAGTAATTACTGCATCAACATTGTGTCATAAATAAAATAAATTATTTAATGTCTAAAAATTATAAATAAAATATGATTATGTAGGAAATCGTTTTAGCTTTCTAATGAATATTTATAATCTAAAATCCAACATATATAACCCTATGTAACAATTGTTTGTCTAAAAGATATATGCTTGTGTCATTTTTGTATTCATTTTAACTTAATTAAAATAAAGTGTCATTATCACTTACAAGTGGATCCATGGGGTCCCAAAATAGACCCAAAGATTCCCATGGTCGACCATGTATCAACCAATAGGGTTAAGACACGTTTTAGGGTAATTTAGTATTATTATAATATTATTTTTTAACCCTTATTTACCGGATTTACCCTTAACCATGGTAAATAAAATATTTACCGCAGTAATTATTCAAAATGTCTAAAAACAAAAGATACCTATTTACACAATTTGAACATCCTGATTCCAAATATGGAATCCATTTTCCTAAATTCAAAACACAGAAGTGGCAGAAATTAATTTAAAATTAATTCCCGCTGTCAAAACAAAAAGCGTGTTTTTAAGAGATAATAACTATCAAAAGATTGACTCTTGTTTATGTTCGGTTTAATTGTAAAATTATGTCCAATGACCAAAATTATATTAAATGGTGAAAATATATTCTATATATACTTTAAAACCACTAAAATTCATAATTTATCACTATTAATTATTTTGATTAAAAAAGTTGTTTTTAATTAAAATTTAGTAATTTTCACTATTCATCAAAATATGAAAGTTATCCGAAATGTACCAAAATTTCACCTTAGGCTAAATTCGATATTCCGAATCCAAAAATGAAGTCCATTTTCAAATATAAAATATATATAATTTCAAAAAGTAGGTATTACTATTCATAACGTCTAGTTTGATTGGTTGTGGTGTGTGTTAAAACTCAAGGTTGCGTACAACACACGCTACTGTATTATTCAAAGAAAGTGTACCGTGGAAGCTTGGGATGTTTCATTTTAAATTTTTGATGTCCCCATTTAGTCAAAAAGTTTAAAATATTGTATTTAAAAAGGGTTCACTATTAAAAGTTGATAAAATTGCAATACTGAAAATGAATTTGTTCTTGCATTATATCTAAGAAACTCATAATATGGATTCTAAAATTATAAGGATTATATAAAGTTTAAAATTTAGATAATACTATTCATAACCTCTTTTGAATGGCTTTTTTTTGTAAGTCATGGTGTGATTGAACTCGGTGTTGCGTGTAGTGCATGTTATTGAATTATTTTGAAGAAATAACACACTATGAAATCTTGGGGTGTTACATTCTCCCCTCCTTCAATAAATTGCGTCCTCGCAATTTGAAATTGTTCTTCGAAAATAAAAGGTTGAAAATAGAAAATATATTTGTGGGAAAACCCACATCGGAAATTGGGTTACTAAAATTTAGTCTTAATATGAGGAAAAGAGAAATTAAAGGGTAACCACCAAATTATGATCTTGATTAGGAGAACATTGGTGGCATTTAGAGACATATAATTGGAGGAAAAACGTAAATATTTATAGGTAGTGATTGAGGTCATCAATCACAAAAAAGTATAAAATTGAGGTCCTTAAACTCATCAATCTATGATGATTTGAAGTACCATCGGTTCAACAAAACATAGGGTATTAGGATAACACATTTTTGACGTTTCAAAATATCTTAGTTGAAATCCCACATCGAAAAATGAATTAATGAGGCCTCTATTTAAAATAAAGAGTCGAAAGTATGAAGATTACCGAAAATAACACATACTAGGGTTCCATGTAGGAGAATATGGATATGGAGGAGAAATCTAACCATCAATTATCTGATGGAGAGTGGTAGAGAACATGGCTATGAAAAGGCCAACAATCCCAAAGCCATAAATTTGTGATGATTTAAGGTACCATCTAGGGAAACATTTTTGTTCTAAGTTCCTTTTATTAATGTTGAGGAATTTATTTATGAGATTGGGTAAGATCATAAGGAGTTATACTTACTTTATAATCAGAGTTTTATCCATTAATAAGTTTCTACCACAAACTCATCTTTCACTCTAAAAGATAATAGAATGTAATTTTTTATTTATTTATAATATTCGTACAGGGTTCCAAAATAAATGAATTTATAATTCATCTACTAGATCTTTAAAAAAAACAACATTATTTAATCCAGGACATCTCATGGGCTAGTGGTAGGTGATACACCCTTGTCGCCCTTCAGTTGCGGGTTCAAGTCTCGCAGCCTTGCCGGACGCGACGGGTTGCCGCCCAACCTCCGGGTTTTCCTTTTATGGTAATCCAAAATAATCCAAACTAGAACTATCCAAAATACTTCTGTCCAAACTCACAGTCCAACATTTATAAGGAAGGTAAACATAATATAGATCCTTTTTACCCCGCAATAGCATATGAATACCTTCATCTTGTATTCTTTTAATAAACTGAAACATCTTGAATTACCATATTCCTTATTGATTACATTCATGCTCCCCTATTCCATATAGAATGCTGGATATACTTCATTAATCCAAAAATGTTTTAAACCCCAACAATTATTGAATATACAAACCATTAATTAGTTCCACGGTAGTCAAGAATATCCAATATAATTTATCCAAAACAATCACATATTATTCCAAAATCACTACCTCAGTATCAGAACTATATTATGATTTATCATTCTATCAACCATATATTTTCCAAAAATTTATCCTGCTATTGAGTCACTTTTCTTTGTTCCACATAATCTCAAGTCCTTAATGAAATAGTACTGCAGTAAAATCCTTATATACTCCATAATTATTATAACAAGTACATTGTTGATACAACACTCAATTGACATAATCAACATAAGAACTCTAATCATTCCTCTTCATCTGTGGTAGTATCATAACTTGGTTATTATCCAATAACATCATTTGCGGCATAGTCTGATGACTGGGACATAGGTTCGCGTAGTGTCCAAACTCCTTGAAAATGAAGCATTGTACATTTAAAACCATTTTCTTACCCTTGCAGTCATGTACTTTGTGCCCTTTTCCTCCACACTTATAACAAACTCCCATTCCTTTCAGGCAAGTTCCAGGGTGTTTCTTTCCACAGTTACCACATATGGGAAAATTCTTCTTTTCCCTATTCCCTTTATCCATCTTTCTCTCTTCCATCCTTTTCTTCTCTTTCTTCCCTTCAAAGCCATAGGACTCAGTAAACTCTTTACATATCTTATCAACACATGATATTATTTCTTCATATGATGATAATACATGGGAGACTATTTCTCTTATAAATTCTAGCTTAATACCATGAAAGATATGATCCTTCCTTCTCTTTGAATCATGTGTATTTATGGATTTCTCATTCCTTCTACTGGGCGCCATTTCTATACCATGGCATAAACTAGATCAGTTTATGAATCAAAACACATAATCCCATACTTATAAAACACTTAACATAAATTGAACTATTTATGGATATAATCCATAATCATAAAAATGTTTTCTTTGAGGAAGTATATACTCATAAACCCTTCATAATGATTTGTAAATAAAATGAGAGTTATCCTAAGCATATCCCCCGGGAGTGTCGTAACCAAGAGTGCAGCAAGGCCCGTTGTCGTGCACCAGTTCCCGTTCGAGTCTAGCTCAAAGCGGTGTTTTCGGGTTTTACCCCTAAGTACATCTGTGCCAGAGCCGCCTCTACCTGCTCGTATCCAGACAGGGATTTATTGCTCGGAAAACTCACAAAATCTCTACAATACCAAAATTCTAGGAAGTTCTTCTATACTAATCCTCAAAGTTCATCTTAGGTCTACGTGCTCTAATCAGAGTTTATCTAAATCTAGCTTCCAAGGTTTGTACTAAACTTCCTCTGATACCAACTGTAACGCCCCGACCCCAGTTACCCAGAGTTGGTGCATTATTACATAACATTGGCATGATCACATGAAAGATCAAATCTCTAAAGACTGATTGGTTTAGTATCCTTGGAAACACTAGATATATTCATAAGTTTTACATTACATCATAAAATGAAAAACTACTACAACAACATAATGTTTCCACAATCCACACTATTAACCCCTCATAAAATCCCTGCAGGTCATTCATAACTTACTTCTTCACATCCTGGGAAAAATAAAACATAGAAAAGGGGTGAGCTCAAATGCCCAGTAAGGATAACAATATAGCGGAAACTTTCATAAATAAGAATAAACATTTAAGGCAATGTATAACTAAAACAAAAGCCTTTTAAATATTAACTTTCAACAAGGTATGGCATAAATAAAATGAAATAATGTCATTTACTTATTCACATGGATATTCTACTAATCGAATAATCACATGCAAAAATCAATAACCACTTTCATAATGTTGGAATGCATAATGCCAGACTATCATAACCACATAGCCAAGGCCTTGTGCCAAGACTACAAATAATATTTTGTCAAGGCCTTATGCCAAGACACTAGTTTGTCTCATGAGACCTACCGATGCATCGAGGAGCTATAGCAGGCTCCACCCGTCACATAGTAAGTCCAATGCATTCCCATATGAAAAGGTTTAAACATAACATAAACATTCATATTAAAACTAGCATATGAAATGTCAATACTTTCACCATAAACTATGAATGGTATAAAAATAGCACATCCACAGTCAAACATATCACAAAACCTTCAAAACAATATAGAATTTTTGTATCATAATAAATCAACTTCAAATAATCTTAAAATCCATCAAAGGATGTTGACATAGATGAAATCAAAATTCTTTTTAAAGAAATATCTACTTTTATTTTAAAATCATTTAAGATCCATATAAAATTAAACATTTTCTTTGAAAATATTCATATAATCTTGTAAGGAAAGCTTTGAAGATTTTATAACAGCGGAAAATAACCGCACCCGCCGTATAAGTTAAAAAAAACATTCTTACCTCAATTCTGTCGAAAAGGTTAAAAAGGACCTTGTTTTGAAAACGACCGAAAGATTCCTTTATAAACCACTTATAAAAGTCAAAAAGGGTATAAATGACTTTAACTCATATTCTAGTAAATAGTAAAAATGTTTTGAAATGCATTTTTAAGAAACATGGATGTGGATGATAAAGAGATCCCAGTAGATTATTACGTATAAACAACCTTGGATAATGAAGAGGTTGTAAAGTAAACCCTTACCTTGTCCTTTTCCTTTGTTGGGGTAGGTTAACCTCCTGTATAATGGTGAAATAATTGTTATTAAATTATAAAAGAATCATATATATTAATATGATATCATATATGATCTTTTAACATTGATTTGTTAATAATATCTTAGAATTATCGTCGTTTCGGGTGTTAACTTACTCATTTTATTTATATGTTTTGTTAAATAAGCCATGGTTGTTGTATCTTATTCTTATCCAGAATGATATCTAGTCCTTAAAAAAATCATTTTTATATCATCAAATGATAATTATACTTGAATGGTTACGATGGAGAATGAATCTCATCGCGTTTGTGGAGACGGTAGTCCGTACGTACGCACGAGCGACAATATCATTCTTTTGATATTGAAATAATATATAATGGTTGGTATATCATATATACAGAATCCTTAACATGTTATATTTATTATTTACATGAGTTACACATCATTATTATACCCATCCAAATAATATTATATTGAATAACAATTACACCACGACGTGGAGACGGTAAGCCGTACGTACGCACGTATGGTGACATGTTATTCAAAGGGTGGATAGAATAATGAATATGGTTGTACCATATTTATAATAACATCACAGTATATATATGATACTGGATTTATTATTTTATAATGGTAACAACAAAGGAAGAAGAAGTGGAAGAAGAAATGAACTTGGAGAAGGGTGGTGAAATCATTACCTCTTCTTCGGGTTCTTCCTTTTGATTTGATCAAAAGGGCTCCTTAGGTTGGCTTTCTGATCAAACTAAGGCCTCTAGGTTGTATTGAGGGATGTTGGGAGAGTATTTGGGCAGATTTTGGCCGAACCAAAAGGCTTTAGAGGTGTGAAGAAATGGGAAGGAGGAGTGCCCTTTTATAAGAGGGGTGAGGGGCACCTTTGGAAAAGCTAGAAATATTAATTTATAATAAATTCATATTCGGTTTCTAATGGCTCCAAAGCTTATTATTCAAAGTTTAAGGTGGGGATAGGTCGAAAACCACCCAAAAAATATAATTTAGACAGGTTTGGTTACTTATATTAACCTTATCTTTAAGTATTAACTCTAAGTTAATTAGTTTCACTTTTACAATGTCTCTTTGTATTTTTATATAATATGGTTAATAAACTTACTATATACATCCAAGCGACCCCCAAGTGGTACATTAATTATGAACCTATCATTATATAAGTCTCTTGGCCGAACCTTAGATTTTTAGGAATTTAATATCAATTAATAATATAATATTTGTTTTAAGAACTCTTTTATGTCAATTTTGACACTATTCAATAGTTGATTTTTGTGAAACTCATAACAGATTGATTACTTCGAACAAAGTCAATTACATCAATACTAATATATCATATTATCCTATAAAATTAGTTTAATTCATTAAAAGTTTCATATTATATTTATTTGGGTATTTATAATATCAATTATTTTAATTTTTCACTATTATAGTAATTACCGCATCATCATTGTGTCATAAATAAAATAAATTATTTAATGTCTAAAAATTATAAATAAAATATCATTATGTAGGAAATCTTTTTATATTTCTAATGAATATTTATAATCTAAAATCCAACATATATAACCCTATGTAACAATTGTTTTTCTAAAAGATATATGCTTGTGTCATTTTTGTATTCATTTTTACTTAATTAAAATAAAGTGCCATTATCACTTACAAGTGGATCCATGGGGTCCCAAAATAGACCCAAAGATTCCCATGGTCGACCATGTATCAACCAATAGGGTTAAGACACGTTTTAGGGTAATTTAGTATTATTATAATATTATTTTTTAACCCTTATTTACCGGATTTACCCTTAACCATGGTAAATAAAATATTTACCGCAGTAATTATTCAAAATGTCTAAAAACAAAAGTTACCTATTTACACAATTTGAACATCCTGATTCAAAATATGGAATCCATTTTCCTAAATTCAAAACACAGAAGTGGCAGAAATTAATTTAAAATTAATTCCCGCTGTCAAAACAAAAAGCGTGTTTTTAAGAGATAATAACTATCAAAAGATTGACACTTGTTTATGTTCGGTTTAATTGTAAAATTATGTCCAATGACCAAAATTATATTAAATGGTAAAAATATATTCTAAATATACTTTAAAACCACTAAAATTCATAATTTATCACTATTAAATATTTTGATTAAAAAAGTTGTTTTTAATTAAAATTTAGTAATTTTCACTATTCATCAAAATATGAAAGTTATCCGAAATGTACCAAAATTTCACCTTAGGCTAAATTCGATATTCCGAATCCAAAAATGAAGTCCATTTTCAAATATAAAATATATATAATTTCAAAAAGTAGGTATTACTATTCATAACGGCTAGTTTGATTGGTTGTGGTGTGTGTTAAAACTCAAGGTTGCGTACAACACACGCTACTGTATTATTCAAAGAAAGTGTACCGTGGAAGCTTGGGATGTTTCATTTTAAATTTTTGATGTCCCCATTTAGTCAAAAAGTTTAAAATATTGTATTTAAAAAGGGTTCACTATTAAAAGTTGATAAAAGTGCAATACTGAAAATGAATTTGTTCTTGCATTATATCTAAGAAACTCATAATATGGATTCTAAAATTATAAGGATTATATAAAGTTTAAAATTTAGATAATACTATTCATAACCTCTTTTGAATGGCTTTTTTTTGTAAGTCATGGTGTGATTGAACTTGGTGTTGCGTCTAGTGCATGTTATTGAATTATTTTGAAGAAATAACACACTATGAAATCTTGGGGTGTTACAGTTAATTTTTGGGTTTTTGTGGAAAATAATAAAATAATGTAAGCTTCACTTTATTTTTATTTGATCCTCCATGTGGGTGTTTGGAGGTGGGTCCCACTAGATCTATAACCTCTTTTTGGAGGATGGAAGTTGCAGGTAGGACCACCACACGTTAACCTCCCAGGAGAGCTTATGGTGGTGGGGCCCACCCAAACCTAACCTCCCATGAGAGGTTACGATTTGGGAACCACACGAGACTAAACCCCTATTAATGGGAGGAGTGGAAAATCTCTCAACTCCCCTCATTATTGAGGGGGATCCCCTTGACCTCCTCTACCATTTATTGTGCAACCACCTCCCCGTAATTATTTAAGCCAAGGCATAATTTATTATTCCAAGTCCTTCACATTAATAAGGTGGATCCAATTAAATTAATTCATCCAATTTGATTATTGTGCCAACGAATTAATAAAATTTCACAATCTCTTAATATTTTGGTTGGAATTGCTCTTTTGGTGGAACTTGGGAGAAGAGATAAAATCTCCCAACGAAGAAAAAAGAACAAATAACGAAGAATGCCGATGAGGAGTGACTTTGACATCCTTCTTCAGATCCTACCGACATAAATCGTCTTCCACAACCAACGTGCGAGCTCAGGATTGGAAGTGTGCGGAAGACGTGATGAATGTGGACAACACTGTCTTCTTCCCCGTGACTTCGTCAATGAACGACGAACAAAGGTAGGGCTTAATTTGTGTATTACTAGTTTACTTTCCTTACTATCTTCTTTGGTTGGAAAGGAATCATTGAGAAATTTGTAGACTAATTAATGCTCATATTTATTAATTCTTGATGAGCCAACTGTTACCACCCTAAACGCAGAGGGTGTGGGCCAAACCAACATGGCCCGACCTCTTCGACATTCTTGTTTATGATGATCTTCGGCATGGCGATTTTGCAATGAGGTGAAGAAGGTGGCGAAGAAAAAGGTCTCACTACCCGTAGCCTCCGTGATTCGTGCTGCCCTCACGGCATCTCGCACCACCACTGGCCGAACCAGCCCTGGCCGAGCCCCCACTGGTCGTGCTGCTCGTAGAACCGAGCAGCCGCCCCGGGCTGGCTGGCGCTCCGCTGGGCTGTCGGTCAGCATGCCTGGCGCCCTAGCCAGCTGCCTCCTGGGAGCCCATCCGAAACGAGCCACCCCACACACCTCGTGCGCCCTGTGCTGCCCGAGCCGCACCCCCGCGGCGCTCCGGGCAGAACCGGCCCGGAGCCCGGGGTGAACTGCCCAGGCGGCCGGCTGGGATGGGCCCAGCGGGCTGGACCGAACCTAACAGGTTGGCCTGGCCAATGGGTCAGGCCAGACCCATCCTCTCTAACTGTGTCGACCCAGACTGGGTCGGCCCATACTGTGTCAGATCAGGTCAGACCAAACCCAGGCCCACTACCGAACCTTTAATTTCTTTGGCCATATCTTTGGCATCAGACGATCGTTTGAAGAACTGTCAGCAGTGCTGCTTTTCCTCGAGCACGAAGGTCCCTTTGAGTACACCCAACTGCAGTTTGGAGTATAGTTGAGATACGGTCAGGTTGGGTCGTGCACAAATCCAACCGGTCCCCCAATACTAAAAGGCTAATAACTCACATATCGGGCATCCGATTAACGCGCCATCTATTTTGCTGAGACTCCTATGACATGGTGGAACTTTGATAAATTTCTTAGTGGAACTTCATGATAGTTGGATTATCAACCATTAGATCTAGAGAAGATCCTCCTGGAGATGAGAAAGCATAGTGCAGAGACCAAGTAGATGGCTGAGACCTGAAGACTGCTGATCGATTCGACTCGATGTGACTCAACTAACCCAATGGGGAGCGCCTAGGTGTCACGGAAGACCCACATTGGGGAGAACCTTGGTGTTGCGGAAGACTCATGGAACTCGACAGGAGGAGTACCTCAGTAAGATACAAGGGGGAGTGCCTTGGTGACGCGGCAGACCCACAGTGGGGAGTGCCTTGGTGATGCATCAGACCCATGGTACTCGACATGAGAAGTACCTCAGTAGTCCAATGTTAGGGGGAAGAGCCTTGGTGTTGTAGTAGGCCCACTATACTCGATAGAGGAGGAGTTATCCAGCAGCCGAGGTTTTGATAGTGTGATTGGGGATGTTACATGATGCTGCACCTAGAATAAAATACTGGTTTGAGTTGAGTCAGTAACTTTTCTGTTGATCATGATTGATATGGATTACTTTATAACATAGGTATATGGATGGGCATATACCTAAGTGAGGTTATCTGTTGAAATCATACTTTCGGGTTTAACCTTGTTGGATTTTGTGAGACCTTGAGGGTATTGGGGTCCCTATGGAGTATCGTTATACTCACCCATGCATGGGCTATGCACGCACCTCGTTGTGTTGGTTGCAGATGACAGAAAACATTGACCGAGGCTAAGAGCACCAGGACTGGACGGTACCCAGAGGTGGACCACACGGCGTGATGGTTCATGGAGGAGAAGGGTAGATGTGGACTATTGTGGAGGCTATATATACCTACCGTCCAGGTAGGATTTCCTGGTGGACAATCCAGGAGTCGTTTTCCCTTTTTTGAATACTTATACTTTCAGTCTCCATGTAATTTACAGTTGGTCTTCTATTTTTGTACCCGCTTTTACTTTTCAGAAGTCCTTTTGTTTAGTGTTTTATTTAGTGTTTTTTTCTAGCTCATACTCTGTTGTCTACATTTTCAAGTCATAAAGGAAATACCTTCCCAGTTTAGGGATTTACGACTTTAGTGCTAGCCGCTAGCCCCTGGCCTATTGAAGTCAGGCTTGGGGTAGTCACAGCATGGGACCTAGGGGACGGGTTGTGAAAATTTATCTATGGTCATAATATTTGAGGAGATTTATAATTTCATGTTAATGGAAAGGATTTTTTCTAGACATCTCATTGGATATAGGTTATGTGATTTTTGGTTAAGAGGATGTTGCGACATAGCTATATCAGTTTCTTTGATATTCCTGATCATTTTAGTTCTATGTATTATTTATTAACACTTCTTACAAATATATTATAAGAAGAATATTTGTTCAATTTATCACTTTTGAGAAAGTTCATAAAAGATCCATTAGATACATTGATCCTAGATGCTATGAAATTTCAACAAAGAAACTACATCTTATGAGGGAAAACTATTAGAGATACTAGATGAATGAGATATAGTAATATCGAGCAATAAATCCCACAAAGAAATTATTTTGTGCTGAAATAAATTTTTTTTGGAAGTTATATGCGATTCCATTGATTCAACTAGAAAAACATATTATCCATTTTTTTTACCCTATTAATGGAATTATTATGTCAAGATAATATTTTAGGAGGTTGATTGATAAAATTTAAGGATTTACTATATATTTTGTTGATAAATAATGGGGAGTGACATTTGACACACTTAACATGGAACTAAAACAAGAAGTGTACATCTGAACACTATAATATAGTCATCGAAATGTTATATACGAATTAAATAAACTGCACTTTATAATCAATATCAACTAGATAAAGTTATAAAATATTCCTTCAATGGTTCGTTTTTTCTATCATGGAGTGGATGTTTAATCAATACAAATTTCCCTAGACCTGAACCAAGATAAATGTAAAAACATATGGTCTGATCAAAATTGATCAATGGTGAAGTTCAAGCTCTTTGAAATCACTATGAAATCCATGATACCTAAACCAAAAACTACGAATAATAGTAATGAATATCTACCAATGATATATTTTATAGGGAAAATTATGTGTTTTAGATATAGAAATATGTATTAAATAAACAAGTAATTATTAATTTAACAAATTAAAATTTACATTCTTAAGTATTTTAAGTCATTTTATGATTAAAAATAAATTTTACAAAAATTTATTTTCCGCATTACGTATTGTTGTGTTAAATTTAATTTTTACCTCTATTAGAATTTTAATTTGTTAAAATTACGTTATTTTTTGGATGGACATTTGAAAAATATATTTGAATGAATTGTTGATATTTGTTAATAACATATCTTATATTGTGAATTTTGAGACATAACATTTTTAATTATACCATAACTTTTTTGATTCCATTATGATATATACATGACATAGAAATATATGAAAACATATTCATCGATAAAAATAAATTTATGGATAAAAAAACAAATTCATAATTAATATATTTAAATTCAAAAGTTGTGGATGTTGTTTTACAAGGTAAGTTATATTTTATTATAATAAATATATGTTTTTTTCATTTTCCACTACATTAGTATTAAAAAGGGTCTACTGAATTATGGAAAGATTCCAAAATAAAAAAAAACTCATTTTTTAATGAAAATTTTTATTTAAAAAAAATACTCTTAATTATTTTTATTTTAATTTATTTATATTCAAAAATGATAATTTTAATAAAAATATTTAATTTGGGATAAGAATAGTCATATTAAAATAAATTTTAAACACCTAAAAATTTGAATCTTGTAATGTTTTTTCAAGTTTTGTATCACCATTATCAAGTTATGTAATAATTTATAATTAAAATTTATTCGTAAAATACAAATTACAACTGTAAATGTCAGTCACTTCAGTAAAGTTTTAAATGATATAAAAGGGGATAAAATTAGAGATAAATATTAAAATATCCAAAGAAAATATCTAAAATTTATTTTATGACATCATTATTAACATCCCATATCCTATAATCTATATTTGTATATTTTAAAAAAAGTAACTTTCTTTACATTAATTTTATTAATATGTGCGAATTTTATTGTGAAAAAATCCTATAAATTACAAAGGGACCCATTCACCTTCCTCACTTCTCCTCACACCTAAATATTCCTAATGTAACAAAACTATTAAAAATTATCTCACAAACCTCACTTATATGTCCTAGTGGTTATGGTCTCACAAAAAAGAAAATATAAGAAGGAATAAGTAGTGTACCATGGGATTATATCCATGGATAATAAAATTATTCAGAATTTGATCTTTCAATTATTTTTTTATAAAACATGTACCAATAAAATAATTTTTTTCATATTTATTAGTATTCATGAATTAAATTTTGAAATTAAATATAAATATGTCATGTGGAAAATAGTTTTTCCTATACTCATTTTTTAAAAACATATTTTTAATATATAAGTAATCAAATTATATGAAATTAATTTAACTAAAATAATTTCATTTTTTTATTTCTAACATAAAAATATCTTAGGATTAATTTTGAAAATTTTCTAAAAAGATAATTTTTTCAATGAATAGTGTTAAATATTGATTTTTTATAAAATTATCATTTATTTTCAATAAATTAATAAATTTAAATATCCCTTTATGTTTTGAACATGTTTTCATGTAACATAAGTATTATTTTTTATATTTCATCAACTTAAACACTTTTTAAGAACCTCTATATTGTATTTTTGAATATGTTTATTTCTTAGGCTTGAAATGGGATTTTTCTTAAAAGTATTATAAGGTACATAATGATTCTCTAAATTAATTAATTAAATTAATCACACATTGTAAATTATTTAAATGAATCATATATGTTATATATAATTAAATATTAACATAATTTTATATAATTATTATTATTCTTTGAGTTAATAATAAATCTTCTCTCGCTTAAAAAATGTTTTTTATAAAAGCACTTTTTTCATCGCATCATTGTTTTTTTAATTTACCAAACCATATCCTATACACTATATACATTTTTAAGCAATTCTAGTCACATGAAAAAGACCAATTCTAAGGTCTTTAATGGGTCACTCAAGGAGGTGATATTCAATAGGTACTATTCTCAAACAACCTGTCTTAATTTATTTTATTCTTCAAAAATATCATTATCTCCATTTTTTCATAATGGAATAATAAAATAATTTCGTTTATATACCGTAATTTTATATTTCTCATGGAATATTTTATATCCATCCATTTTATTATCTCTTCTTATTCAATGAAACAAAACCTTTGTCAAATTCTAGTAGTTAATAATCTTTGTGGAAAATTATTATTTATTTTACATTACTACATTTTAATATTGTCATAGAAAGATTATTAAGATTAAATAATATTTTAATAATTATATTATAACCTATTTAATGTTTTTTAACTAACATATACACATATTATTAATTAAAACTAAACAAGTTCATGATGTTTATAAAAACCTCCCAAATAAGTTGAACATTTATCATTAATGTTTTATAAAATGATTTAGCCTTATATAGTAAATAATAAAGGAATATATGACCATTTGAAAATATTTAAATTAATATCATTTTACATCAGGTATATTATTTCAATTTTACATGAAAATCCATAATTATAAAGAAATAACTGACAATTAAACCATGAAGAAAATGCTCAAAAAGAATGTAAATAATGAAATATTATTAATGAATGGGTTTTAATATGTTATAAAGGAATCATATATGGTATTATTTATATTAATACAGGTATATAATGAGCTAATAATATTATTTAATGAATAATATATGAGGTTAGAGTATGCAAAACTAATGGAAATTGTGATGTAAGGGTTTCTCGTGTCACTCTTAATTATGTGAGATAAATGATTTATTCACAAAATATTAATTTTACATGGTCTATATAATTATTTTTGTTATATCATATAATGAATATTATTTTCTTCATGCTCATAAATTTTCATTTGATACTTACAACATTTATGGATTATACAATGTGACTGATTTTAAATTGTAAGGGACATCTTAACCCAATTACCATTCTTTGGGCTCAACATCTATTTATTGATTATTTTGTTATATGATTACATTTGAAATGAATTTTTATTATCATATGTTGTATTTAATTTTTTTTTGTCATTATAATGGATACACATAATATATTCATTTTATTATCACTCCCTTCAGGGATATTATATTTATGAGGGACATAATAATAAAAACCATATTTTAATGTTTCTTTTAAAAAATATAGTTTTTATTTATATGTAATACAAATAATATCTGAATTTAATGTCACAATTATATTTTTTAGATAATTATCATGTTTACATGGTTACTTTTGATGAAATCTATTTCTATTATACTTTCATAGTTATTCAAAATGAGTGATTAAACATGGGAATGTTTATTTTCTCCATAGCGTGTACTATGATGAAATATATCATGATTTATGTTTACCTTACAGTTCTTGGGAATTCTTAACAATTATCACTGGTTATATAATAAACCAATTATTGGTGGTTCTATGATAAACAGATGATGGTTTGTTACATTATTAACCAATGACAAGAGGTTCCATGATAATCCAACGATTGTCAGTTACATGATAACCTCCAATGCATGTGGTACATAGGAGATGTAGTTTGGATGTATTAGTTACTACATTAATAGAAATATATCAAAATTTATATCCCTTGTTTCCTAATATACCCTTATATTATTTCTTATGAGTTTTTATGGAAATAGTTTTATTTCAAAATGATATGAAAATGATCTTTCTAAAATAGATATACCTTTTTCTGGGTAAAAGGAATTTTTTAAAAAGGCCATTTTTTGGGTTTTAACTGGACTAATAGTTTAAATTAATTTATATCCATGAATATATTTTCATTCTCGTCAAAAAATTTAAAAAAATTCTATATGTATTAAGGGGGTATAGATACAATGATTACATGAAGGGAAACTTCAGATGATTTTTCATGAATAGAGAACATGTTTTCATTTAAAAAATATTTTTTAATGGAAGAAATGTATTTATAATATAATTTTACACATATAATTTTTTATTTTAACATGTTTGTGTTATCCATAATTATCTAAAACTCAATACCTAAATGATCCTTGTCATTGTAATAATGTATATTCAAGTTTAAAATCATTTGAACATGTAATGTTTAAGTAATGATCCCTAAAATTTGTACCAAGAAAATGTTTATATAATTTTAGGGGTTAGGTTAATGTTAATATATTTCCCATAATATGTTTTAAATTATTATTATGTTTAAATAATATATAATAATAATATTAATATGTTTCTTTCACTAATATATGTCTATTAGGAATGGTTTTTCATGGTGGAAAGGGGGATGTTGTGGTGGGAATGTATTGAAATGAAAAATTCCTTCCAAATAAATAACTAGATATGGTTGGAATCAAAATGGAATAGTTTTTTACAGTGATGGAATAGTTTACACAAGTTATAAATGGTGCTTGTATCAATGGAAGGGACCATATGGATCAACCACAGATGAATATGTCAACAGGGGAGAACATTATATAGAAACATCGTCAAGACATCAATGGAACATCAGATTTATCAGTACTAGAAGGATTAATCAATGCATTGGAAAAGTAATTCAATGTCATGGGTTACTCAGAATTCCAAAAGGTAACCCTATCCATTTATCATTTTGAGGGAGAATTCTATTGATGGTGGTCTCTGGTTAAACATTCGGAGATAAATTTTATCTAGTTGTTATGGAATATGATGATTTTATGAATAATTTGTAGAAAAATATTTTCCTCCTAATATTTGAATAATAATGGAAAAATATTTTTTAAACAGAGGCAGAAGGATGAAGATTATATGGTTACATACAAATGCAATTTTAAAATTATATCCAAGTATGTATGAGATTTTTTTGGGACATGTATAAGAAAATTTAGAGATTTTAATCTGGTATGGGACAAATTTTATGAACATAATTGTATTTGTGATAGTTTAAAAGAGGTTGAAAATTTTTTATGATGTTCTGAAAATGTTGGGATGGTGTTTTTAGATATTTATGTGCCTTGTTACGATATAAATAAAAAGTTGTTAGTTTGGATGGAATTGGGGAAAAATTGTCATTGAGTCTATGATGAATGAAAATAAAATTACAATTTTTTAAAATGTTATATAAGATGTAATCAATGGAATTTCTCTAAAATTCATGGAAATTCATCAGATGAGGACAAATTTTTCATCTGACTTTTGAATGTAAGGAAAATGAGATGAAAAATAATTAAAAGATGAAGGTAAAATACTTAAATTTTAATGATTTGGGAAATTATCCAAATTTCATTCCAATTTTATTACCTCGAAAATCTATATTTTATTAGTCATGTTATAATTAATGAGGCAATTAATGTTTATCCATCAGCGCTAAAAATGGCCTTTATCAGTGCTAGAAAAGAGCTGATAAAGCTGACGAAGATAAAGGGGGGTCACCTTTAACAGCGCTCCAAAAAGCGCTGATAAAGACCCCTTTTATCAGCGCTAAAAAAATCGCTGATAAAAGGGGTCTTTTATCAGCCCTTTTTTTAGCGCTGATAAAAATAAAAAAAAATTAAAAAAAAATTAAAAAAATTAAAAAATTAAAAAAAATACTGCCAATCTCGGGGGGGGGGCTTTTTATAGCGCTTGAGCCCCCATTTATCAGAGCTTTCCTGCACCTCCAGCGCCCTCCCGCACCGCCTACACCCTTTATCAGCGCTAGCCCTTTAAATCAACCTTGCTTGCGCTCCCCTGCCTCCACCTGGATTTGATCTCGAGACCTCCCCCCTGCGCACCTAAAGCCTTTGCCACTACCCTATATTGATTTTTTCTCTTATTCATGATATATCTATTTATTTATATATATATATAGTTATATTTATTCGTATAGTAATATATATTTATATTAATATATATAGTTATATTAATATATATAGTTATATTAATATATAGATATAGTTATATTAATATATATATATATAGTTATATTTATATATACATATAGTTATATTAATATATGTATAGTTATATTAATATATGTATAGTTATATTAATATATAGTAGTTATATAAATATTAATATAGTGGTATTTTAAATAAAATGGATATTAGTTATTATTTAGATAAAGCTAATATATTTTATATGTAAATATGTTTAATTATTTATTTAAAAAATTTAATTTTTTGGTATGAATATATATAAAAATTGTACATATAGTTATATATTTGATTATAAATAGCAGTGCATTATAAAAAAGGATGAAATTTCAAATACATAATATCAATATGAATGTAATAACTTGGAATAAATTCAGTCCCCACCAAAAAAAATCCAATAATACCCCCTTAAACGAGGCTGAAAATCCATAAAATGTTAAACAATCTGGGTACCCCGACAGAAAACTCAGTTTTGGAGGCATTCCGGGCCTCTTTTGGCCTTGAAAACCGCTTGACCGAGGTTCCCCCTAATCTTAGGGACGTAGAGCTCGTCACAGGCTTCGATTTGATATGTGGTAGATCTCAAACGGACACCCGGATCAAAAGTTATGGTCGTTTGAAGTTTGAGTTGCGTTTTCAACATATTTTGGATCATTTTTTTAATTTTTTTTATTTTTTATTCTTCAAATTGTTATTACATGACTATTAATCCATAATAATTATCAAATTATTAATTAAAAATATTTTTTTAATTTTTTAAGAATCCATTTTCACTAAATATCTTATATTTTAAGTATATTAAGTGTAAATGTACATTTATACTTATATAAACTATATTTAAAAATTATATATTATATTTATATCAATATAACTATATAACTATATTTATATATTAATATATTTTAAAAAAGAAATTTGAAGTCGACCCTTTATCAGTGCTTTTAAAAAAAAGCGATGATAAAGCCCCCCCCCCTTATCAGCGCTACTAAACAAGGGCTGATAAAGGGGGTCCCTTTATGAGCGCTAAAAAAAGTGCTGCTAAAGGAGGGCCTTTATCAGCGCTACGAAAATGCGCTGATAAAGGGTTACTTTTATCAGCGTTGTTTTTAGCACTGATAAAGGTACCCTTTATCAGCGCATTTTTGAGCGATGATAAAGCCCCCCCCCCCCCTTTATCAGCGCTTTTTCGTTAGCGCTGATAAATGGGTGGCGCTGGCCTTACCCATTTTTATGGTAGTGGAATTAGAATGATGTTATAGGTAGTTTTATGAAATACTTTAGTGTGTTATCTAGAGCACTAACTAAATTAACACCAAAATCGGTTAAGGCAATCTTGACCAAATAATTTTATTGTTGTTTTAGATAACACTATGGAAGATTAGAGAATTCGTTAATTTTTTTGTAAACCATGAAAAAAATCATTATTTCTAAAACGTTGCTTCATTGAAGGGAGTTGGATTCATTTTAATTATTAATGACTAAGTAATTTATTATACATCATGTAAATATAAAATTTGACCTAAAAATGAGTTTTAATTATCTATTTTTGTGATTTCCATTAAAATTTGGAGACATCATTTATATGAATCCAATTGTGAAAAATAAATTGCTCATAAAAATATAAATAACATATTTACTAAAAAATAGTTTAACATGAGACAGAGAATATGGCTGGAACTAAATAAGGATTTTTATATCAAGAGAAATCACTATCCTAGAAAACATAATATATCGGTGGCTTACTTGATTCAAAAACATCATGCATCGTTAACCATGTTATGTTTAGAACCTTAACCTTTGGTTAATGACATGATGAGTTTTTTCTTAGATTTTTTGGATTCATGAACTTCCACTATTTTGTTTTAGGTTTCAGTGAAATCATCTATATAATATAGTATAAAAAAGAAAGAATGTTAGACCTTGAATTATAAAAACTTACATTTAGTTATAAAGTAAATATTACAAGATGTAAAATTTGATAATGAATGAAATTTGAGAATTGGGAATATATTATATGTGCCTTGTGATATGTAGTTGAAGAGTGAGTTGTTAAAAAATCTCATAGTCCTCCATTTTCCAATCATCCTAACACTTATAAGATATATATTATCCATTAGGAGTATTACTGATGGGATGGAATGAAAGTAAATATTGATGAACTTAGAAAACAAAATAGTTACCAAGAGGTAAAAGTTGTACATAAATTGTCAATGGGATGTTTTATCCTCTTCAAATGCCAAAGTGGCGATTAAAATATATATCCATGTATTTCATATTGAGACTATAAAATACTTCTTGACATATCAATGCAATTTGGGTTATTGTTTATTGAATGACTAAATATGTACATTTCCTTCCCATTCAAGATACACTATATTTAGATCAATTTTTTTGGATTTATGTTAATGAATTAATCAAGTTACATTGAGTATAACCACCAATTTAATATGAATATGATTCAAAATTAATTTATAATTTATAAATGGCCTTTATAAGTAATTTAGAACCGAATAAAATTCCACCATATATTTTCATCATCATTATGATGGACAACCAAAACAAACATTTAGTTATTTGAAGACATGATTCATTCTTACTCTATATATTACCAAGGATATTGGGATCTTCATATTTAATTTTTTTAGTTTTGATATAAAACATGTTCTGATTCTAGTATACATATGGAAACATTTGAAGAATTATATGGAAACCTATGTCAAAATCATGAATATTGGGATAAATAAAGTAATATAATGTTTGTTATACCATAATTAGAAGTGAAAATGTATGAGAAGGTAAAAATTATTAAAAAAATATGAGGATATCTTATAGCATGACTAAATGTTATTAAAGTATAGCGAGGAATAATATTTCTTCTAATGTAGGACAAAATGATTTTTCTTAAAATAACACCTCGAAAAATAATTATTTTTTTATGAAATGGATGTAAGTCCAATGTTTTATTAGATCATATGAAATATTAAAAAATGTTTGATCAGTTTCCTACTGAGTCCATTTACCTTCGAGTTTATCCTAGCTAATTTTTTTCATGTTTTGGTGTTAATAATTTATATTCTAATTTAATATCCAGTTTTGAAACCTGATGTTGTTCAGTTGAAGTAAAACTATTCTTATGAAGAATATCTCGTTCATATTTATTCATGTTGAGAGGTTGTGTTGTAGAAAATGGTAATTCACAAGGTTAATGGATTTCCAAGAAACCATATTGTTGAATAGGCAACATGGGAATTTAAAAATTCTATGAGGAAAATGTATCTGCACTTATTTAGTAAGTTAATAAAATTTGTAAGATGACATTTTCAAAATGGGGGAGAATATAACAACTCATGTACCAATTGAATAATTGGTTTTCAAATTTTTTTATTTTTCTTCAATTAAATATATAAATTAATTATAAATATGTTATGTAAAATATATTTATTTTAAAATAGTTAATTATAAAGTTCTATATGTTACTTTTATTTTCAAAATATTTAATTTTATTTTCAAGAAAATAATATCATATTTTATTTAGTTTGTAAAAATTATATAAGAATGATGTTTTTGGAATTTTCTAAAAAGATTAATTTCTCTATGACTAGTGAAAAATACACAATTTTTTAAAAATATATTTCTATTCAACAAATTAAGAAATTTTAATGCCTATTTATGTTTTTAATATTTTTTCATGTAACATAAATATTTTTTATTTATATTTCATCCACTAATTTTTACAATTATCATTATATTATATTATTGAATAATATTATTTTTTGTTTAAAGACCCGTAAATTCACTGGAATGTTTTTTTAAAATTCATGGGAATTTTTCGAGTCCGTAGTTTCTGACGGCACTTGATTCGGAGGCCCGGTGTGCCCGGAATCAATTTCTGAATTTTTGTTAAGCTTAAATTAACGTGTGTAAGAAGATTTCCTAAAAAAGTTGAATAACTCTTAAATGGTTACTCAGATCAAACATCTGAGGGCCCCGTTTCATTGAGGATAGTGGGTTTACCCTAGGTGTGACTTAGGTTTAGTCAGCGCGGGCCTCCTGTGAGAAATCCCAAAAATGGCATAACCATAAATAAAATAATTAAATAAATTATTTTATTTTTCAAATGCTTATACCTCATAAATGGTAGCTCGGATTAATAATCTGATACAACCACTGAACTCGTGATTTCATGACTTATTTATGCAGATACTAACTTTGGTCAGCGCGGGCCACCAAAAAAAAGATATTTTTTTGCTGCAAATAAAATAAATAAGTGACAATTATTTTGTTGTAATATTTATAACTTCTAAATGGTAACTCGGAATAAAAATAAAAGAGTGACATTGGGTTCGTTGGGGTGTGTTTCATTTAGGAAGAGCCTAACCTAGACCGCAGTGGGACGAGGGTGACTGATAATAATTTTCTGACCTTTTTTGGGTGCGTTTAGTAAATGCGCGAGCGGTGTTTTGTAACTTTTTAACCAATGCTCAGAACTGAAATCTGAAGGCACCGTTGAACTCGCAGTGTAGGTAATTTCTTAGTGATACTTTCACCGCAGCTGCGTTCTGACGTGAGTGAAAGATAGTTTTTGGGGGTGTATAATTAAGTTAAATAAAAATAAGAGATAGCTACTTTTGTCCCATGGTTGTTAAAACCTCCAATAGGAGGTTAGTGTGAGGTACCACCGATACGTAACCTCCCTTGGGTGGATATAACTATGGTCGGCCCACCAGAGCTCCTTAACTCCCTTAAACCCCCCCCCCCCATTACCCTCTTTGAACTCCTAATTAAAATGGGGAGCCTCATCACCTTTTGTCATAAGTGTGCCAAACCACAAATTAATTAATGGCATAATTAATTAAATTGAAATGTTTTTAATTCTTTTGAATTCATTATTCCAAAATTATAATAAGAGGTCATCTTCTATCATTTTTTGGTTGGCATAATCTTTTGTGGAGCTCTGGAGAACCATTGGGAGAATTTCATCCTTCCAACGAAGAACGCCCGTCATCACCAAAACAATCGACGAACACCGTCTTCTCCCTCTTCAACCGGGGCGAGAGGAAGACTCTGATTGCAGAGAATGTCAATAACAATGAAGTCACCACCGAACGCTCGTATGCCAACGACAAGTACCATCTTCCTTCTCCGACATTGACGGAACTTCGTCCGCCTTCTGCGACACCGTCATCAATCATCGACAAATAGGAGGATGGGTTTTTTACCTTAAGAGGCATTCCTTTTCTTTTCTCATCTTCTTTGAAAGGAATCATTGCAATGTTTTGTGATTAAATTTTTGTTCATCGTGCATTTTTTGAACCAACTGTTATCACCATAAACGCGGAGGGTTCAGGCCAACCTCACATGGCCCAACACCCTTCGTCGAATTTTTCTTTGTGATGTTCCACCAAGAGGCAACATGACATGGAAAAGAGGCGACATTGACGTAGATGGAGAACAAGGGTCATGCTACATGTGGCCTCCATGAACCGCGCTGCCCCTGCGGCACCTCGACATGCCCCCGCACCCCGATGGCGCACTGCCCAGCCGACCCGGCGTGCCCCCTCCCCCCCCCCGGCACTCTGCCCGGCCCGCCCAGCACCCCCCAGCACGCTACCCTACCAGCCTCGTGCCCCCCATTGTTCTGCCCGGTTCCCCTGGTACCCTGGCGCTTTGCCCCAGCGTGCTTCCATGCATTCCTAGTGCCCCCGGCGCCCTAGCGCACTGCCCCGACGTGTGGCCAGCACCCGTGGAGGCCTGCCCAGCCCTTACCGGTGGCCTGCCCGGCACCACCGCAGCCTGTCGCACCCTGCCTGGTGCACCCACGGCATGCCCGGTGACCAGCCGGCCAGACCGTGCCCCACGAGGCCTACCTACTGGCCTCCTGGCCATCGGCCTCCTAAGCTGACCCGTGGCGTCCCCCGCGGTGTCGCAGGCCGAACTGGCCTGGTCTCTCGGGCTGAGTCACCGACCCACCTACATGGCGACTTTCGTGCAGAATCGCCCTTGTGGTCTGCTTGGCCAGGCCCAGCGGACAGGGTCAAAACATAGCAGGCTAACCTGACCAATGGGATGGGTCAGACCCAGCGAGTCTGACCGAGTCGACCCAGACCGAGTTAGCCCAGACTGGGTTGGTCCAAGTCGGTCCGACCGGGTCAGACCGGACCCGGGCCCATTACTGACCCATTACCTTCTTGGTCTATATCTTTGGCACCAGACGTATTTTTGACGAACCATCATTGGCACCGGTATTCTTGGAGCATAGCTGTCCCTTTGAGTATACCCCACGGGAGTTCGGGTATAGTTGATTCATGATCAGGTTGGTTCGTGCACGAATCCAACTGGGCCCCCTGGAATAAAATTCTAATAACTCACAAATAGGGCGTACAATTGACGTGTTGTCTGTTGTGCTGAGACCCCTATGACGTGGCGGCCCTTTGAGATACTTCCATGTGAGACCTCATGACACATGGAGTATTGACCTGTAGATCTTGGAGCGGAACATCGTGGGGATGAGAAGATGGAGTGCTAAGACCTAGTAGTTGTATACCTGGTGACTTCTTGACCGATTCGAATCAGAGTGATTCGGCTAGCCCAGTGGACGGAGCGCTCGGTTTGGTGGCAGACCCACGGCGAACGGAGCACCTAGTTTGGCAGCAGACCCGCAGTACTCGATAGTTGGAGTACCTCTGTAGGCTATTAGGGGGAGCGCCTGGTTTGGCAGGAGACCCACAGCGGACAGAGCACCTGGTTTGGTAGCAGACACGTGGTACTTGACAGGAGGAGTACCTCAGCCGTCCAAGGTTAATGAGTAGCACCTAGGTGTCACGACAGGGCCACTGTACTTGACAGGGGAGGAGTTCTCTAGCAGTCATGGTTTCATTAATGAGAATCCTGGTTTGAGCTGAGTCAATGACCTTTGTTTTTTCCTCATGATTGAGATGGGTTACTAGATAACTTAGGTATATGTATGGGAATATACCTAAGTAATGGTTATCCGTTGATTCATACAATTTGGGTTATCCTTGTTGGATTTTGTGTGACCCTGAGGGTCTCTGTGTCCCTACTGAGTATCGTTATACTCACCCCAACACGGGCTATTCCCGCACCTCGTTGTGTTGGATGCAGACGTCGGACAACGCTGACCAAGGCCGAGTGTACAAGGACAAGACAGTACCCGGAGGTGGACCTCATGACGAACCGGTAACCGAAGGAGACAGATGGACGTGGAACGTTGAGGAGGCTATATTTTCTGACCCTTCAGGTAGGATCTGTGGTGGATGATCTAGGAGCTTCTTGTCCCCTTCCAGCTGTTTTGCCTTTTCAGTTGTACTAGTTAGTCTTTTCCTTGTACTTTACTGCTAGGCATGTATTTCCGACCCCTTTTACTCTCCATTACATCTTTTGTATTCTGTTTGTACTTAGTTTTTTCTTCCAATTGTGTACTCTGATTGTGTGTGTTTACTTTTATAAAGGCAATTCCTTCCCAGCCTATGGATTTATGCCTTTGGTGCTATTCTCCAGCCCCTGGCCTATGAAAGGCGGGCTTGGGGTAGTCACGGCACGGACCCTGAGGACGGGTCGTGAGAAATTGGTATCAGAGAAGTATGTTCTATCGAAGAACTTAAGACTCTGATATTTAATTACTGTGAAGAAATAGTGTTGAGGGTACCGAGTGTGGTAATCAGTTAAGTGAGTCCAGTGTTGGTGCGGCTACTGACGTATCCATACACCAGGACCCTGACTACTGATTTACGACTCAGTGCAAAAAAACACGGATTTCATGTGTGTTTAAAAGTTTTATTTAAGTCAGCTCACCAGGTATAAATTCTTTGGCCATGTCAAATCTGTTCAGGATGCCTCCACGCAAACAGTCATTTGGAGTTCCAAGAGAGTACCTGATAACAGCCCACCCAGTGATGAGGCTCTGGTGTAGGGCCCTCTAACAATGTTGGCACCTTCGGGTGGTTTACAAGCAGCACCACCACCTATTGGGTAGTAGATGACACCAGTCGTACTAGAGGATTGTGCATGCCGACAGAGCGCGTTGCATGAGTTCTAGTAGCAGAGGCCTCCGGGGTTACGAGGTGAGACAGAATCCCAGGCAGTAGAGGACTCGATGGAGGCGATTTCTAGAGTTTTACGCCCAGGTGAGACACCAGTAGAGTGGATGTTGGACTTAGCTACTAGTGTTTCCCAGTGAGTGCCCATGCGGTTGGTCCTCATAGTGAAGAGGCTTCGGTACGTGGACCAATGCCGAAGATAGTACCTTCGGGTAGTGTGCCAGCTTTATCACTACCTGTTGGTCAGCAGTTACAACTGGTGGTACCGGTAGATGACACATATAGGCTTAGTGCCTTACATGTATTTCATCATCAGATACCCCTCAGGATTCGCAGCAAGCCCGACTCATAGGTGGATGAGGAATTGATTGAGGATGTGGTTGAGAGTTTTCAAGAGCTTATACAGCTTCAACAGGATGACATGTCGGTAATTGAGTATTCATCGAGGCATACCGATCATTCCTGGTACTCGATGAATATGATACGATCAGTGCTTTAGAGCTTGGACCTACGAGTGAGATGTGTTTAGGGACATCTGAGCCAGCACTTTCTTTTTCCTCTGTGAATTCCTACTTATGTTAGAATGCAAGAGAGAACTTTTGCGGTTGAATGTTCTTTGGATGAGCATATACAACCAGTGAATGTTAGTAGTGGTAAAGCTGGAAACTAACACCAGTCTCAGAGATGTGAGCGTGTAAAATGTTTCAAGAAGAGGAAGTGTTAAGGATAGATGAATCTGCAGGGCAACAGACGTGGAAGCAAAGCGAGAAGAGAAGAATGAGGTGGTGTACATTTCGACGTGTTACAACCACCCGACATTGTAGTACCCACCAGGCTCAGGGAGATGGAGGGAAGGGAAAGAGAGTAGCTACACATGGTCAAAAAGTGGGACCCAAGAGATCTAGGAATGATTCGAGGTACCGTCTGTGTATACTACTAGCTTCTGAATTAATAGACATAGGTACCAATCATTCCTTACTTCCACGAATCTTGTCGTAGACCTAGAGTTTCTGGTTAAACCGTTGACTTGACCCTCACACATGGAGATACCTTTGGGAGGAGAATCGATAATAACACTTATTTCAATGGTGTGATATGACCCTCGAGGCAAGATTTTCAGTTAGAACTTCTTGGTAAAAGCGTCAAGTCCTTACGACGTTAGTTTGGGTATGGACTGGGCAACCACAGTTCATACACAGATTGAAAGTATTAGGAAATAAGGTTGTGGTTTATCTACAACATTTGGATGAGGTTTTCCTTAGTCAGTGAAAAAGGAAACTGAGGTGGCATAGGTTAAACTCATGCATAGGAGGGTGGAGCCGAACACTCTTGACTCGGCCAGCCTTACCCTCGTGGCAGTAGGAGTTTTGAGTTTTGAGTTCCTCCATGACAATGACTTCAAGATAGTCTATACTCTTGGGAAGGGGAATGTTATAGAAGATGCACTCAGTTGAAGATCTGATATACAGTTTCTAGGCAAGGCAACAGAGCAACTGGCTACTTTACAAATACCCTTTGTGGATAGATATAGAGGCCTCTGGAGTTCGAGGATAGAGACCATGACTTTCTACCGGTTTCACCTCGACGAGGTCTACGAAGATTTGGCCTAGGTGTAAATTAGTCTCCGTGATTCATCGGACCTTTCCAGGTCCTCAGTAGAGTAGGCGAGGTGGCTTACCACTTATCTCTTCCATCTCAGTTGCACCGGGTACACGACGTCTTCCACGTATCTCAGCTGAGGAGATACATGCACTACCCTTCCCACATCATCGACCATGGAGAGCTAGACATTGATGATGGGGAAACTTTCAAGGATGTTCGAGTGGAGATTGAGGATCGACAGGAGCGGGTCCTACGTGGATGATCGATTCCTCTGGTGCAAGTTCGTTGGAAACACGAGAACCTCCAGGAGATCACATGGGAAAGGGAGGATCAGATGTGTGCTCAGTAACCCCATTTGTTCCCATAGTGTGAGTTGTAGATTACAAGGACGTAAATCCATGAGGTATGGAGAATGTAAAGACCCAAAAATTCGGTGGAAATTTTTTTCTTAAATTCATGGGAATTTTAAGAGTCAAAAGTTTCGAACGGTGCTTGATTCTGAGGACTCGTGTGCCCAGAATCAATTTCTGAAGTTTTGTTAAGCTTAAATTAACGTGCGTAAGTAGTTTTCCTGAAAAAATGAAAAAAATCATAAAAGGTTACTCGGACCAGAAATCTGTGGGCACCGTTGCACTCAGGATGGCGGGTTTACCCTAGGTCTGACTTAAGTTTAGTCGGCGCAGGCCTCCTGTGAGAAATCCCAAAAATGGCATAACCATAAATAAAATAATTAAATAAATTTCTTTATTTTTCAAATTCATATAACTCACAAATTGTAGCTTGGATTAAAATTTTGATACCACCACTGAACTCATGAGGGAATGCTTTATTTATGAATATACTAACTTTGTCCGGTGCGGGCCACCATAAAATGTTAGTTTTTGGTCATAAATAAAATAATTAAGTGACATTTTTTTATTGTAAAATTCATAACATCTAAATGGTAACTCGGATTGAAAATATGAGAGTTCTGTTGGGTTTTTTGGGGTGTGTTTCAACTAGGCAGAGCCTAACCTCGACCACAATAGGTCGAGGGTGACTGATAATAATTTTCCGAACTTTTTTTTCGGGTACGTTCAGTAAACGCACGAGCGGCATTTTGTAACTTTTGAACCATTGCTCAGAACTGAAATCTAGGGGCACCGTTGAACTCACAGCATCGGTAATTTGTTAGTGAGACCTTCACCGTAGTTGCGTTCTAACGTAAGTGAAATATATTTTGGGGGGGGTTTAATAAAGTTAAATAAAAATAAGGGATATCTTATTTTTTCCATGGTGGTTAAAACCTCTAAGAGGAGGTTAGTGTGGGGTCCACCCGCATATAACCTCCCTTGGGAGGATATAACTATGGTGGGGCCCACCTGAGCTCCTTAAATCCACTAACCCCCCCCCCATTAACCGCTTGGAACTCTCAATTAAATTGGGGAGCCTGTTCACCTTCTCCCATAAATGTGAAAAACCACAAATTAATTAATATAATAATTAATTAATTTGAAATAATTTGAATTCGTTTGAATTCATTATGAAAATAATATAATAATTGGTCATCTTCTATAATTTTTTGGTTGGAATAATCTTTGGTGGAGCTCTAGAGAACCTTTGGGAGAATTTCATCCTTCCAACGAAGAACGCCCATCATCACCAAAAAATCGAAGAACATAATCTTCTCCCTCTTCAACTGGGGCAAGAGGAAGGCACTGCCCACAGAAAACCTCACCAACAATGACGTCACCTCCAAACGCTCATCCAAAAATGATGATTACCATCTTCCTTCTCCGACAATGATGGATCGACGTCTGCCTTCTGCGACACCATCATCGATCATCGACAAATATGAGGTAGGGATTTTACCTTAAGAAGTATACCTTTTAATTTCTCATCTTCATTGAAAGGAATCGTTGAGATGTTTTTTGATTAAATTGTTGTTCATCATTCCTTCGATGAACTAACTACTATCACCATAAACACAGAGGGTTCGGGCTAACCTCAGACGGCCCGACACCCTCTGTCAAATTTTTCTTTGTGATGTTCCATGAAGCAACAACACGACATGGCAAAGATGTGACAACGACGTAGATGGAGAACAAGGGCCGCACTACCCACAACCTCTGTGAACCGCGTCGCCCCTGTAGTGCACTGACGCACCCCCGCGCCCTGCCGGTGCACTGCCCGGAGCCCCCGCGCCTCGTCGGCGCACTACCCGGCCAAACCGGAATCCCCAGGGGCGCTGCCCAGCCAGCCCAGCGCCCCTCAGCACACTGCCCTACCAGCCCATCGCCCCCTGGATGTGCTGCCTAACCTACCTGGTGCCCCGGCCGCCCTAGCGCACTGCCCCGGATCACTGCCTGGCGCCCCCGGTGCCCTTGCCCGCTGCCTCGGTGCACTACCCGCACCCGTGGTGGCCTGCCTGGCCCCTGCTGACGTTCTTCCCGGTGCCACCGCAACCTGCTGCACCATGCCCATTGCACTCGCGGCCTACCCAGTGATCGGACGACCTGCCCGCACCCCACGCAGCCTACATGTTGGCCTCTTGGCCACCGGCCCCCTGAGCCGACCCGCGGCGTCCCCCGTGATGTCGCAGGCCGAACCAACCTAGTCTCTTGGGCCGAGTCACCGAGCTGCCTACGTGGTGACTATCGGGACGAACTGCCATCGCGGTCCGTTGGGTTGGGCCTAGCAGACATGGTCAAAACTTAGCATGGTGACCCACCCAATGGGACGGGTCAGACCCAGCGAGTCTGACTAGGTCCACCCAGACCGGGTCGGCCCAGACTGGGTTGGGCTGAGTCGGTCCGACCGGGTGGAACAGGACCCGACCCCATTACTGACCCATTACCTTCTTGGGCAATATCTTTGGTATCAGATGTCTGTTTGACGAACCGTCAACGGTACAGGTATTCCTGGAGCATAGTCGTCCCTTTGAGTATACCCCACAGAAGTTCGGGGTATAGTTGAGTCACAGTCATGTTGGTTCGTACACGAATCCAACCGGGCTCCCGGAACCGAAATGCTAAAAACTCACAGACCGAGCGTCTGATTGACGTGTCGTCTATTGCGACGAGACCCCTACGACGTGGCGGTCCTTTGAGATACTTCCACGTGAGAACTCATGACACTTGGAGTATCAACTAGTAGCTCATGGAGCGGAACCTCCCGGGGATGAGCAGACGGAGTGCAAAGACCTAGTAGTTGTAGAACTGACGACTGCTTGACCGATTCGACTCATAGTGATTAGACTAGCCCAGTGGAATGAGAGCCCGGTTTGGAAGTAGACCCACGGTGGATGGAGCGCCTAGTTTTGTAGCAGACCCACAGTACTCGACAGGAGGAGTACCTTTATAGGCTATTAGGGGGAGCACCCGCTTTGGCAACAGACCCACAGCGGACGGAGCGCCTGGTTTGGCAGCAGACATGCGGTACTCAACAGAAGGAGTACCTTAGCAGTCCAAGGTTAGTGAGTAGCGCCTCGAAGTTGCGACAGGGCCACTATACTCGATAGAGGAGTATTTCTCCAACCGTCGTGGTTTCCTTAATGAAAATCCTGGTTTGAGCTGAGTAAATGACCTTTGTGTCTTCCTCATGATTGAGATTGGTTACTAGATAACTTATTTATATGTATGGGCATGTACCTATGTAATGGTTATACGTTGACTCATAAATTGTGGTTTATCATTATTGGATTTTGTGAGACCCTGAGGGTCTCGGGGTCCCTATTGAGTATCATTATACTCACCCCTACACGGGCTATGCCCACACCTCATTGTGTTGGATGCAGATATCGGACAACGCTGACTGAGGTGGAGTGTACGAGGACAAGACAGTACCCAGAGGTGGACCTCACAACGAGCCTCTACCAGGAAGAGACAGACGAACGTGGATCGCTGAAGAGGCTATATGTACCTACCCTTCTGCTAGGATCCGTGGTGGATTATCCAGGAGCTGCTTGTCCCCTTCTAGCTGTTTTGTCTTTTCAGTTGTACCAGTTAGTCTTTTCCTTGTACTTTACTATTGGGCTTGTATTTGCAGCCCCTTTTACATTCCAGTACATCTTTTGTATTCAGTTTTTACTTATTATTTTCTTCCAGTTGTGTACTCTAATTGTGTGTGTTTAATTTTATAAAGGCAATGCCTTCCCAGCCTAGGTATTTTCGCCTTTGGTGATAGTCGCCATCCACTAGCCTATGGAAGTCAGGATTGGGGTAGTCATGACACGGGCCCCGAGGACAGGTCGTGACAGTTTGGGATTAAAAATAGTATTTTTCTAAAAACAATATTAATGTGAATAATGTTTATCCTTTTTAGTGAATTAAAAAATACCTAATGTGGAATTTTTAAATTAAATTTCTAGATTATATATTAATAATGAAAATTTTTTATTTCATATAATGATTATTATTATTCATAAAATTAATATAAAATCATATTTTTATATGAAAAATACACTTCAGGAAAACCTACATTTCCATTATGGGTGCGAGTGTTGTTTTAATTTTAATTTTTCTACTTAATGGTATTTATTTTGTTCTAATAGATTCCATATTTTTAATTATAAGGTAAAAATTAGTTAATATGGTCAATTTCATTTTTAGGAATAAAAATATACCTTGGTAAAATAATATATTTTCCATTGTATATGTTAAATAATGAAACGACTTACAATTAGAGGGTAAATGATTTCAATTCTCTTAAAAAAGGATAGTTGGTTTTTCTCTCGACAGTAAAAAAATCTATAATATTATTTATCAATCTAATTAATTTCAATTAATAACACTCAAACAAGGTTGTCCTTTAATATAAAATAATCATTGTTTAATCACTAAAAACCACCCCACCAAAATATTAATACCACTCCTCACCACCACATTTATCATAAAAATCCTTGATGTTTCTGAAATATATTCCAAAACCACTATTCTATTTTCTCCTTGCATCCTAGTTATACTAGTATGACAAAAATAAAAATTCCAATGTCCTTATGTTATATTTCATTGAGGTGATATTCAAGAGATAATATTATTAAACCAACTCTCTTTATTTATTTTCTTCCTCTACCATCAATAGATATCATTTATCCATAAATTAATAATAACTTCATTTTCATATATATAATTTAATTATATATTTATAATGAAATATCCTATATTCAACTTCATGGTTATCACTTTCTTTTCAAATTAGTGAAACCATTGTCCAAAATAATGAGGTTAACCATCTCTGTGGATAATAATTATTCATTTTACATTATAAAATTCATTTCTAGAAACACAAAAATTATTACTGCTAAATATTTTTTTAATATGAATATTATAACCTAATTCATTTTATGTCACTAACATATACAAAATATATATTAAATAAGGTGAATATAGTTTATGGTGTTTAGGAAAATTGCCAAAAAAAATAGCATTTATTATTAAAATTTTATCAATGAATTATCCTAATGTAAGAAATAAAAATGAAAAATTGGAAAAGTTAAAGTTATGTATGTTCATGAATATGATTTAATTTCAATTCTATTGGATTTATTTAGTTTAAAATAAATCATAACTATACCCAATTGATTCGACCATGAAACCATGAAAAAATGATACTAAAAATAACAATATTAAAATATAATTAATGAATGGGTTGTAAGATGTTATAATTTAGTAAAAAAGGTAATATAAATATTAATATAATTATATAATTTATTAATAATGTTCTTAGAACTACTACATCAGATGTTAATTTACAAAAAACTAAAGGGGTGTTTGAGATAAGGGTTTGTCATCTCACTTTAAATTCTATGAGATATATGATTCATTTACAACTTATTTATTTTGTGTGGTGTATATACTGATAATTGATATAAAACCTCATGAATTTAATTTTTTTTTTGGAATTTAATTTTTTTCTTGATAATTAATAATTTTATTGTTCATATGATTAGACTAATTATAAAGTGGAAGAGAAATCAAAACTAAATTTCCCTTCTTTGAGTTGAACTTATAATTCATGATAATATTTATATACGATTATGTGTGAAATGAATTTTATTTATATTAGGTTTTATTTTAATTTTTTTTGATTTACATAGGATATACGTAATCTACTCAATTGATTATCATTCTCTTCAATAATATGACGTTTGTAAGGGATTTTCTTTAAAAATAATACTTTTAATGATCATTTTCCCCCAATATTTTTTCATATAAATATATATATATGAAATTAAAAAAATATAACTTCTTCATGCCGATTTAATATTTTTAATCATAAATTAATTTTCTATATGGTTACATTCAATGAAAATATTTTTCTTCATACAGGGGTAGTTTTTTGAAATGAGTGTTTTAAAATAGAATGTTTTTTTCATCAAATATTGATAAATGATGAAAGAATTCATGATTTATGTTTATATTATGGTAATTTTGAATTTTTTTACAATTAAGGGTGGTTACATTATAATCCAATTACATGGGGTTCCCTGATAATCGAATAATGGTTGGTTACATTATTATCCAGTTATTGGTAGTTCCATGACAAACCAAGGATATGAGGTTGCATTATATAGTTGAATGAATGTGGTAATCCATTTTTGGAGGATATCCATATTGGTTATTCTATTTTAAGTATTGATATAGAAAATGATGTCTCAAGTTACCGAATTTAGAATTATATGCATGATTATGAGTTTCCATGAAAACTGACTAATTTTCAAAGTTTAAAAAATAGTATTTCTAAAATAATGATTCATTTTTCTAGGTAAAAACATATATTTTTTTGTAGATTTTTTATAATGTTTTAATGGAATTAAAATATTCATTTAATATATTTCCCTTGTTTAGATTTTATTAACATTCCATTTTTAATATTTTTTCCCTTGGTTTTATCGGTGAATAGAGTGAAGTATAACATCTCAGTAAAATTGTGAAGATTTTTCATGAAGGAATAACATGTTTTAATTTAATTACTATTGATTTATATAAGAAATAGATTTCAATTATTCCTCTATCCCTTTATAGGGTTTTATTTATTGGAAAATTTGAGGGGGAGTTCATGCAATACTTCTCCTGCACTGTATCCCCTTCCCTTAGTCCATCATTAATTCCTTCCAGATCCACCTTTTATCATTTCTCTCTACTATCTATTTTATATAATATTTTCTTCCTCCCTCCTCCCTCAACTGCTCTTTGATTTTCTTTTCTTGGGCTCAGTTCTCTCTTTCTCATTGGTCATTTCTCATACATAGTGTCACTAGTGTGATTTTTCCTGGCGGTTTCCTTATCATTTGGGGATGTGGTTCCAAGCAAGGACGTGATTTTATACAAAGGACCTTCCAATAAAACTCTAATATTGATTCTTGTTTCTTCACCTCTCCCTATATTAGAGTGGTGTGTTGGATTTTGGAGGATTTGGGATGTTTTTCTTGTTCTGTCATTGGTTCATTGAGAGGCATGTCTAATAATGGATTCCATCAATGACCTAGTGATCCTTATCATAGGCAAGCTGTGTCTATTCTCCCTTGTAGGTATGTTGTATTTTATAGTAATTGTTTTGTTATGCTAGTTTCCTGGGTCCATAAAGAAATCGATAACGATTTTTTGACGTATGAACCTTTGTCGAGCCTTCTTCCAATCTTATCTGCTCTGATGTCCAGCAACAATGCTCCATTCCGATTCATTATGGTTCGTTCATCTCTGATGGGGTTTCTTTGAGGTGTTATTGAGTGTCCATATGTTTCCAAGAGGAGTGACAAGATAGACTTCTTCTCCTTTAGGCCCTACTGACAGCCCCTTTGGATTTTTAATCATTGAAATTATGTTCATTTGTACTATGTTATGGCGTTTTATGGTGGTGTAGATGGATTTAGGTGGTAGTTCATTCTAAAATTATTGTATAGATGAGGGTTTTGGTTTTGGATAGTCTTTGCTTCACAAGGTGGGACGTGGCCCAAGGTGGTGATACTTGTCTCTATAAAAAATTTGAAACTTGGTGGATGATAATGTTCTGTGGCATGATTATGTTTTTATTATAGAAAATATTGAAATTTATTATATATAATGTGGTATTTTGTGTGAGGGTCCGTTTGATGTGATTCTATAATGGATAATTATGTATGGTTCCCACATACCTTAAATTGGATTTTTAAAATACACACATTTATTTTTTGAGTTAATAAATTGTTATTTAATATAATTTTACACTTTTGATGTATTTTTTTACCATATATGATTTATCCCTAATTATCTAAAACTCAAAATCTAAATCATCCTTATGATTGTATAAATTTCAATTCTAGTTTCAAATCCCTATAATATGTAATTCTTTATTTCATGTCCTTATATTCATTATTCTTACACCACAACATAATTTTAAATGAACATCCTAATATAACTAAATATCTATCATTATTATCTTTAATTTGTTTTAATTTTATGGTATAAACATTATCAACATTCATTAAATTCCTTTGGAAATGAAAACATTGCTCAGGTTACGTCCAGACTACAACCTCCTTGAAATTGCACATTTCATTTTCCATCACTAAAATGCATGGAATATGAAAAAAGCTACTTAATATATAAATATTATTTTTATAAAATTATTATGGTTTGATAAATATAAAATTTTCATTATATTAAAAATATTGACAAGAAATGTTCATTCTAATTCTATCCAAAAAAACTAGAATATTGTGACACGTTTCATAATGTGAATATATTTTTAACAACATATTAAACCATACAAATTCTTTACTATTTTAATTATAATAAAAATATTTTTATGCATGATGTAGGTGGTAAACTATACTACAACCCCTTGTCTATGGTCAACATACTGAGGCTATTTTCAAAGAACTCAACCAACAACTCCAAGTGATCGAGAAGAGAAAAAATATACATCAAATGAATTAATTTTTATACTAAATGGAATAATTAAAATTCAATATACAAGAAAAATGATTATAGTATATTATTTAATAATCATAATTACATTAATCAATATTTTAGCCAGATTAACCAATTGAGTTAGGGCTTGAGGTACAATTTGTTTCATCTCAATTTCATTTCATTGATGTGTGTATATATTTATACACATATTTTAATTGTATAGTTCATATGATTACTATTTGACATATTTTATTCTGCGTATATATATTTTTGTTGAATCTTAAGATCATTGCCTATTTATTACATTCAAGGGGTGTTTTATTTTTAATGATACAAGGGGTTTTAGTTTGGATCGTTGCTTTAAAATTTTTGATGATGTTTTTAAACCAATTTTTCCTCTATAATAATATTATTTAAATATATTATGTGTTTTATTCTGTATATTTTAATGATTTTAAAAGGTTATTTTTAAATATATTTTTTCATTTTTTCATCACTTTAAAAATTAATTATTTTAAGGATGTCCCTATGGTTAATTTTGTACTTTTGTTGTAATGTTGTGAAGAAAATGTATTTATTAATTATTATCTCTTGATTCTATTTTCTAAATGTTTTACACATTATTAATTATCAATAATCATAGAAAATTTGTAGGTTTTTGATGGAATTTCCTATTACTAATGTTCGTATAATTTTAAAAAATCATATTTCTTAATATAAAAAGAAGATTTACTCTTGTTTTTCATTTCATATATTTATTTATTTTCGATTACAAATTCATGATGAAATCATAATATAATAGTTATTATGATTCAAAAAGGATATAATCTATTTAATTTGTCTCGATTCTTTTTCCAAATTCCATATTGTTATATTTTAGGAAAATAATCATGAAACTCATTTATTTTCTATACGTCAATTAAGGATTTAATAAATAACCACTTCTTTGATGTTCTATTATAACATATAAGAATGATTTATCATTATGTTATTGGTATGCCCTATATATCCCTCAAATGAATTAGATAATGAATTATATATCATGAGAAAATGAGGACAATACATGGGCATTAATGTTATTTTTAAAATTTGAGGCCTATGTGTTATTTCTAGGTTTACAACAAGATTCGTGGACACTATTATTTTGTTCAAAAATTTATAATTTGAAAACGTTAAAGTTATCTTTTTATAAAATTTTATTATTTCTATGATTATGTTTATTAATGAATATAATGTTTTTCTCTTGATCCATTTTTTATGTTTCTGTACTTCTATAACCGTCTTTTTATGATCTTATTATCTCAATACTTGAAATAAATATTTATTTCCATTAATTTTGATTATAACTAATTATTAAATGGTTCATTTAACAATATACTTCTATCAGAATCATATGATCAAGAATACTTATTATTTAAAAATATATTACAAATTGATTAGTGTTTCATTATAGAGATTTAAATTTCACACATCAGTTGAGTTTCTCTAACCACTGAAAATATATAATGGATTTTGAGTAACAGAGTGAATCATATGTAGTTTCTTTATGGGTGATATTAAAGTAATAAAGTGAAATAATTTAATACTGTAGCTAATTATCAATTCCACTATGACTTTTGTATCTAGTAATTTGATATCATATTTGTGATTTAAAATTGGAACTATAAAATGGATGTAATATATATGTGTTTTGAGTTTGTGTATCCACAACTTGAATTACCAACATTCCTCAATAGTTACTGTGAATTTAGAATCCCACATTAGGCTCAACCATTATAGTAATATCAACTGTGGATTTACTATTATAGTACTCAAGGTAATGATTAATACATAAGATAAGATACAAGAAAGTGAAAACACATTGATTCCACTCAACCACCAATACAAGGAGTATAACACATTCATGGAGGTTTTCACAGTTAGTTCTTTATAGGCAATATATTATGATAAATTTAGAATCATATCATGGATTTTCTAATTCATGGAATGTCCAAAGTTCTGTGAGGTATTATCTGATTATATTTTCAATGAATGGAGTTTTATCCCTTAAATAAATAATGTTTTCAATAAAATTTGTTATACCCCATGCCAATCATAAATGAACTAAAAAACATTTGAAGTACATTATAAATAAAAGATAATAAACAATAATATTAAATAAAACTAAATTATATTACCCTAATAATATAAATAATTATTATGTGATATTAATAAGAAAAATCAATAAAATCCATATTATTAATATCATATTTTCGTTCAAAAATTTAATTTAAAATTTTTATATTTTAAATTTCTTAAAAAAATTCATATTTACATTTTAATCATTAATATTTAAAAATTATTAATTTTTGATGTTTTTTCTGAAAATATTAATTTCAATAGAAATATTAGTTGTTTGTGAAAAATAATTTTTTAGGATTTTATTATCATTAATGTGTATCCTATATATTTATAAATACATTTATATATTTAAATAGTTACTTAAGGAGTGAAATTATTCATTTTAATATATTATTTTAGGTTATAAATCTAACTTCGATCATTTTTAAAATGAAAATGAAATATTTTTTTAATAAAATTAATGTCATGTCATTTCATTTAATGATATATTTTCATTATGATATTCAATTATTTATTTTCATGATACCAAGAAACAATTTATTAAATTTATTACAATTACATTAATATTAGAAAATTGAGTAATAATTATCATTTTATCTTATATATAAATTTAATGTTGAAAACATCATTTTTCAATAAAATGTTATTACATAATTAAATGTCTTTAATTTAGAATTTAGTTATCAGGAATTTTTTAATTTGATATGATACAATTATTATCAAATTTTATATAAATATTTTTACTTTTATTAATATGAAAAAAAAATTAATTTTTTCCTCAAAATTAATTAGTATGGTTAAAAAATAGAAACTTTTGTAAAAATTCAAATGGTAAAAAGTTTTATACTAAAGGAAAACACTTAAAATAAACATGTTTACCAATAAGTGGTGAATGTGAGTTTTGACCCACAACCATAGGTATATACCCTTGTACCTATTTTTGAGCCATTGACCATGGAATAGTGTCAAAGAATTACTAAAGAAATAATGTGTGTTTCCAAACATTTCCCATTCTTCTCTTATATAAGGATACCACATCTACCCTTCAATGATAAAATTCCACTTCAAATTAGTCCATGGTGATCTGAAATTTTTCTCCGCACAAAACCCAATAAGAATCCCTAAATTCAAATCCACACTATTTTATGTAATGTCATTCAATTAAAAGGAAAATTCCATGTAAAGATGACATCTCTGAGGTATATATTATCTACTTCATAACTGTTTCTTTTTAATATTTTTTATTAAAATATATTTTCTAAATAATAATTGGTTGAATTTATTATCACGAGTATAAAATAATGTTTTCATTTTAATTTTACAAATATTATTTATTTATTTACATTAAATAATAATAATAATGGAATGTCCACTGTGTGTGTATAATGACACCCAACTCCACAAAGAGGAATTTATTCATTTTCCTTTTTAGATTTCATATTTTTATTAATAAGACTATACATAATTTTCTCAATATAAATACAAAAAAAAGTAATATAATTATTCTTCTGCTATAATTATATTATTTAAAACTAAATGCCTCTATAACCATACTCACCCATCAGGATAAATCTTGTTCTCGTTTTGGTCAGTTTAAACACCTACATAAACAATTCTATAAAACACTATAATGTTTTACTATTGGAAGTTAAATAGTAATATTATTATAATTTAATAATAAAATAATTAGTTTTATGCGGTTCTTAACATATTATATTATATATTTAATTACTAGTAAAGTATCATCTCCATTTTATAAAATCATCGAAATACACAATCATTGATTCAATTTTCATGCATCATAACTGAATCATTTATTGAAATATAAAATAGATTTATACATAAATGTATGTTATATATTCTAGTTTAAAAAATATATATTAATGATGATCATGTTCCAAAATAATGGGTAATAATATCAACAGTACAAAATGTTATCAAAGAGATAAAGTTATTAACACCCGATAGTTCAAATAATCCCTTACATATCTATTTACCTAGACTAAATAATTATAATTGAGTGATATATTTGATAAAATATATGAAAAGGGTTATAAAATATAATATTATATCATAATTTTTTATATAATATTAGACTATCATCGACTACGAAAGGTTTAACAACCCAATATTTTATGTTATGTTGCTTTTAAATTTAACATCTTCCATTGCTAATGTTTTTCCCTACACTGAGTTTAAAACTACGAGATACTATTATGTGACTGTTATAACATTTTTACTAAATTAGAAGGTTTCAATTAGAATAAATGATTTATGAAATGAATATATATGTCCTACAAAATTAAAATAGATTAAAAAAATGATCACAATATGATTTATTTTTTATAGTGATATCATTTTAAGACTTTTGAAATACAATTCATTTGAAAGTTTTTTTATTTCCATTTATAAATCAAAATTATAATTTATTTTTTTAATATTTCAGAAAATATATTTCATAAATTGAAAATAATTTGGAAAACCGTTCGTGTAAAATTATTCCATAGAGACATTTGCATGATTTATTGAAAAGAAATGTAAATTTTTGGTAAGTAGTTAAAAATATAGTTTTATACAAAATACGTTTTCTTTTGTGATATTAGAATGATAGAATTATGATATAATAATTTATTAAAATTATCTAATTCCAAATATATGATATTTTAATATATATTATTGATATAATTATGATATAACTATTAAATTGTAATTTATTTTATGATAAATATGAATATCATTTTCAGCATATATGAAGTGCCCACACAATATTGAAAATGTCAAATTTTATGTATTATAAATAATAGAGTGATGAAAATTATTTTCATGAATTATTTTATTAAATATTATATATTGGTTATGATTTTAATTGACGGTTTACATTTTTTGAGTTATATAACATTAGTCAAATCAAAATTATATTGAATTGTATGTCGAATGAAATAATTTTAAAATTAACAAATTAAATAAGTTTTATTGAAATTTATATTAGTAAATATGAATAAATAATGTCAATAAAAAATAATATTCAGTATAAATAATCTGTTTTTATGGTATTAAATTATTTTTAATTTTTTTATGTGATGTAATTATCTAAAAATAATATACCATGATGACATAATAAAGGTGTGATAAGAAGAAACATCAATAAAATGATTTTAATTAAAATTATAAAAAACAATTAGATGACCCAAAAATTTGGATAAATCTTATTTTATGACTAATATTCACCCCAAAATAATCATTTTGTTTGATATAAGTCCTATTTTACCTACATAGTTTACATTAGGCCCCTTATATTATTTAATTTAAACTAATTTTAAATTGTTCACATTGTGGTTTCTCATTTCTATAAATTTTTTAATATATTTCTTTTTTAGATATTAATTTCAACATAACTGTTATTTTTAAATCTAAAATATTAATATTATTTATTTAATTTATTAATTATTATTATATAACAAATGGATACCATAAATTTTATCACAACAAAGATACAATAATTATTAAGTTAACAAAAAAAATATAATAAATGATATTAAGAATATTTAATTAAATATAATTTTAAATAATTATGATTATCCACTAATTCTATAGAAAACAATTTGTTGTATATAATATACTAAAATAATTTTTTTATGAATTTTAATCAATTTTTTATTTTTTAAATGTCACTATATTAGACGATATTAAATTTTTTACAATAATGATTTTTCATGAATAATTTATTTTATTAAATTATTTAAAAGAAAATAAATATATCAAATAATTCGAAAGAGGATAATATATGTTAAAAAATGATATCCCATATAGTTTATAGTATATTTATATGTATTTGGATGTAAAATAATCTTATTATATTCGAATATTTTATAAAAAACCTTAAATGGGCCTCACTTCAATTATAAAGAAACACTCCTTCTTTTAATTATTTCAACTATCATGAACCTTCAGTCTTGAAAAATAAATATTATATTATATTCTACCTAGACAAATTTTATTTTTTCTGGTATCACTAAATGTCTTATTACATGTTCCTTAGTGAGGTTCTAAATGAGATGATATTCAAGATGTAAATTCTTCTTTCAGCTCATTTTATTTCTCTATCAATTAATCCTTATCCCCACCCTTCTCCAAACATGCATGAGAACTCTAGTATCATATATACATATTGTAATTTTATTGTATTAATTTAATATCCATCATCAAATATTTTCACTTTTACTTTCATTCATAGAAATAAAGACATCATTAGTGATATTTTGATTCATTCCCCTTGTGGAAGGTTAGTTCTCAATTTTCTTTACCACGTGCATGTAAAGTTTAAAATAAATTATAATTTTATAAAATAACCTACATATATATATTATTGTTGGTGTTAAATTCATGAATTCATATATTTCCAAAATATTAATAAAAAAAACCTAGTTCATGATGGTTTGAAAACTGCCATATTAAAATGAACCATTGTGGTTTATGTTTTATCAAATGAGGAATCCTAGTGTTAGAAATAAAAATGATATATGAAACCATATTAACATATAGATGTTCATGAATACCATATAAAATCATATCTGGAATACTAATCAAATTTTCAAGAACATACGTAAATATACACAAGTTAACAACCATGGAACAATTAAACAAATGCTCCCAAAATGGTGAAATAGATCTTTATTACTCATGGAAATAACTTTTATAGAAATTAGTAAAATTTTAATAAATAAAATAAATTAAAAAAAGGTTATGAATTTAGTAATTAAAGAATCTAGTTTTTATTATCTAGGATATTAAGTAAATATACAGAATACATTAGATCCTACGGTATGTGAATTCTTAACACAATTTACATGTTTTGGGGTATACTTCTCCTCCATTAATTATTTTATATAATTATTATGTGTGTAACTAATTTTTATTAAACTATGATTTATTTAACTTTTTTTTCCAATTGCAGATGATACACACAATTTATTCATTTAATTAACACTAAAGTCAATGATATGATTTTGGTAAGGGACATTCTCTTAAAACATTTCATATGAAAGTTTCATTGTAATAAAATTTAAAGGAAGTATTTTTTAAAAAATATAGAATATGTGGATTATCCCACTTTAATTATGCTTTATTTATTTGAAGCTTCATTTAAAATATTACACGATTCTTTTCAAAAAAAAATGGTTTCCCTAATAAATGTGTAGTTTTTTCAAAATAAGTTATTTCGATATGAAAAAGTGTATTTTTTTTAAAATATTTTAGTGATCTTTGTAATTTATCAATTTCATCATTTTTTTTATTAATATTCTTGTTTTTGGTTGATATGTTATCTACCATTAACTATATTTTATGGTCAATGGTTAGTTGAAAGGGAATGCAGTGTTTTGATACATTTCCCAATATTACTTTGGAATGATTATGATTCTAAAAATTTATTAAAATTTAATATTATGATATCAAGATCAATATTAATATTGATTATGTTTCACCCATTTCATATTATATATTGTAACATGTGTATAGATAAATTTTACTAGTATCGTTATTTTAAGGGAAATAAATGATTTGTAAATGTGTAATGTTTCAACGTAAATAATATGGAGAATGTTGTAAAGGAATTGAAAAATAGTCATGGGAAGATGATATAGATGAATAAAAGGGAGAAAGGCCAATTTTTTTATGTTATTAAAAAAAGTATAATAATTACAGTATTTGGGGTTTTGGATTCATTTGTTATGTTGTAGACGTATTTTATTAATGATATTTTTCTTATATGAACCATGAAATATAGAAGGATTGTTCTACATTTCTTATTCTATATTTATTTATAATAAGTCATGTTTTCATATATGTTTTAATGTGATAACGGTATTAAAAAATATGATATCTTAAAATATTATTTACAATATATTCTTTGGGGAATCTAATGTTATATAGATTTTTAAAATTTATTGACCTTTATTCTAAATTTATGGACAATGAATATTGAAAATATGTGTTTTTGGATGAGTCTAAATATTAAATCCTTATAAAAACATATTATATTTTTGTTTTTATTTTATTGTTTTTTTACAACATGTGATAACCTTTTTGGAATTATTAAATAATTCAAATCTAATGGAATGATTTTCAGATCTTATGATTCATTAAACGTTGTTCAACAAATAACAAAATAATCTTTAATATATATTTCATGTCATATAATGTAAAAATATATCTAAGAAAACCCAATTGATGATATTATGTTTGTAAAATGTAATGAACTCATATAATTGTATTTTCACAAGTGCCACATTTGATAGTAAAATAAATCTTCAACTATAGGGAAATGATTTTTTAATAAAATGATATCTATTTACTTTTATTACAATGAAATCAATGGTATTTTAGTCCACCATATATTTACTATTTTGTGAGGATTACTTTACTAATGAAAATGTTTTACATAACTATCCATCAAAAAATGATAGTTTCATGTCTCTTCCATGTCTAGGTTTCCACATCCCACAAATTATATCCTATTCAATATCATGACTTCGTGATGACCATCACATTTATATTTACCTATTGTTAAGAGGATATTTTATCTACTCTATTTACGATGTGTGCTTCTCAATAATAAAATTTAAAAAATAAACCTATGATTTTCAAAGTGAAATTTAAAATTGTGAGTTATAAATATACAGTAGGAGGGGACAATGTGACATCCCAAAATTTTTGTTATGGATTTATTAAATTTATCATGTTTGATAGATTTTGTTGCATACAACATTTAGTTTGAATCCATTATTTACTATATTGTGGCTAGTATAACATATCCATTGTATTGGTAGGTATGAATAAGAATAACCAGTTTAGGAAATGAATATATATATCCTACTAAATATGAATATATTTCAAAATGATTAAAATAAATTTATAAAATATTTAGTATAGACATTTTCAACTGGTAGAAATATGTTTTTTTAAGTGTTTTTTGTTTCTTCTTATAAATGGATATTATCATTAATATTGCAATGCCTTATAAAATGTACCAAATAATATCAAAGACATTTTTGAAACCAAAATAACATAGTTATTCTATATTGAATGTAACAACCCAATTTTTTAAAAGCAAATTGAAAATGCATGAAACTTTGTTTTAAGTAGATAGTTATAACTATCCTTTAATCATAGTTTTTCTGCTTCTATGATTGGAATATCAAAAAATGGTCGTCTATTGTTGTAATCAGTATGTTATTTGTTGTCTGATAGTACCAACATGATTTTTTTTAATTGTATAAAACCATTATAAAAAATAATATGAATAGTAATATGACTCTAATGACTATTAAATTGTATTATTATTTTATTTTCATAAGTATATATGATAATGAGATGTTTATTAATTTTCCAGGAGTTAATAAAAGAGTTAAAGATTTAAAATTTTTATTTATTAATAAATTATGATTGTATTTATAAATTAAATTAATAATATTTAGAAAAATATTTTCAAAAAAGGGAGTTCATTTTTTAATTCTATATATTTGAAAATATTTAGGATTAATTTTTGGGATTTTATTGAAATTCGTGATTTTTTGAGAAATATAAAAATACATTAAAATACAACAGTGTCAAATCATCAATTGAATACACTATATTTTACATCAATGCAGCTGTAATCCAACTTGGTTCGATCACAGATGTACTTATTACTATTTGGGATCATATGACGCACGATTTTTCATAGTCTTGAGAAAAAATATTAGACTAATGATTAAAATAAGGTAAAACCCCTTGTCTCCTCCATGATAAATACCACCCTCATTCCCCACTTCATCTCACACCTCTCAATCCATGATAATTGTATATGTTCTAAAAAATAAAATCCTCAATGATCTTCCCCACATATATGACTTGGTGGTCTCCCCAATAGGCCAAAACCAAAGGCCTTAAGGTTGATATCAAGGATAAGAGATAAAGAGGTAGAAATCAAATTTCTTATTCATGTGTTTTCATTGCAGTTCCTGTTCTTTTCATATACTATCTTCACTTAACCTCATCCAAGAGGCATTAAAGCTACCTATTATTATATAATTATTATTTTAACATGTTTATGGGAAAAAATTTCACAACTCACTTCATCTCCTCCCACTTTTATAAAGACACCATTCAAGAAGTGTCGTTTACCAAAATCATAGATGATGTGTTTTAAATTTCCATTTATTCCTTAAATAATATTTGTAAAACCATTTTAATTATAGAAATAGAATATAAAGGGTATTTTATAACATATTTTATTTTCTGGAATGAACTTCTATACATTAAATTATATTATATTATTAGATATGTTAAAGATTATCAAGGAACCGCAAAAAATGATCGAATAAAATATCATTAATGTTTCATCCAATGATTCATCATCATATATGATAAAAATAATTTATAGTATCATTATATATTTTTTAAACACATGAATACCATTTAATTCAACTTCTGGCATTTCATTTCAATATGAAAAGGAAATCAGATAATAATTTTCAATAGAAATCTTGTAAAGAAAGCATCCAAAATAATGGATGGAACAATATAATTATAATAAAAGTGTTTATAGATGTTATGAAATGATAATATAATGTGTAAAAATTAATATTATTATGTAAGATACTAATAAATATCCTTTAACCATTATACTGGAGATCTAAAAATGTTTTATGAATGAAAAACATGAGGTAAGGGAATTTGTAACCTAATTTACATTCTTTGGGTTGACCTTCTACATTATTATTTATAAAGTATTAAATATTTTTGGGTGAAAATTTTTGTTTAAACTATGTTTAGTTATTTGTATTTAAATTTTATATACATATCCCATCATCTCTATTAAGTCTCCCATCAGTTATATGAATTTTTAAGGGGGTTTTCTGTTAAAATTACTTTTAAAATTCTGTTTTATAAAATTCAAAATAAATATTTTTATGAAATTATTAATGTTGTATTATTATGTTTTAGTTATTGGTATTTTTTTTTGATGAAGTGTGGGCCCATATGTCCTTCCAATTCATTTGGTATTTGTATGTTTGTGGTCGGTCGTATGGTTAATCCATTTGTAACTACGATGGTTACACAATATAGTAGTCGTAAGGGTTACATTGTAAAGTAGCTGTGAGGGTTTAAAATTATAAGATAGCTGAGTGGGTTACAATATTATGTATATAATTCCCCAAGATACGTTTATGGTTCTATTTATATTATATATGTTTTTGTGTAAATCTCATAAAAATATCATGTTTCACATGGTATGTTTATGTGGGTGACAATATGTATTTTTTAAAATTATTTCATGTGTTACAAGTAATCAAGGAATAATGTGTTCTTTCCTTATTTTATCCCATATGGATTTTTTTGTGCTCATCCCTAGTATTTAAATGACTATCCCAAGTTATAAGGATATCTAAGACAATTAAAGATGATATGTTAAATGTTAAGATGATTTGTCAAAGAATTTGTGTTTTATTTGAATAGTTTTATATTTTGGAATAAATAAATACTGTATTTATGGTATCTATTATGTAATAATGTGGAATGTTTTGAATATATTATGTTAAAATTTTATAAACATATAAACATGAAAATATCCTCAATGCAAAAGTAGGTGAGTTCTTGACCAAATTGAAGATTATGTAATGTAATAAGGTCTGGTCCTTATAATTGGTATCATAGAATGGTTTAGATAACAATTGGGTTTCAGGTTATGATAGTAGAATAACATAAATTATTTTTATTCTATGGAAAATTTTAAATGAAATATAATTTAAATATTACCATGTTTCTTTGACTAAGATATCTTTGTTCGGAATGGTGTTTCGTAGAAGAAACATGTAAGCTAAAGTGGAGACGCACCAAAAAAATCATATCCTTCCAAATTTGCAGCCAGGAATGGTAGAAATTGGAACCAAGATGTTTTGGTAGTAATGGCTCATCTAATATCGGTAATATTTGGTGGTGGCATTCATGCAAGATAATAAACATGGTTACCAAAAAGGAGTATGACGATAGTGGAACATTTTATGAGACAACACCCTAATATTTTCAATCAAACTTCAAACCCAGTAGTGGATTAAGGATAGATTAAATCCAATGAAAATATATTTGATGTTATTGGATGTTCAGATAATCAAGATGAAAGACTTTCAATTAATCATTTTGATGGTGAATCTGACCAGTGGTGGTCAATGGTGAAAAATTTCAGCGATAGAGAATAGATTGATGACATAGAGTGGGATTAATTTAAAATTATTTTTCTTGAAAAATATTTTCCTATATGGGTTCAATATAGGATGGAGAATAAATTACATGAACTAAAGTAAAAGTAGAAGATTAATTAGTTTTTTATATTGTAAACTTCATCTGATTGGTGATGTATGATTCAAATCTTATTCTGGATCTTGATAGAGAAACCAACTACTTTAACTTAGGATTTAATCAAAGGTATCGAAGGGAATTGTCCTTATTTGAATTTAAATGTTATGAGAAACATTTCTAATGTGCTGGGAGGTTAGAGGTTGAGTTTTCTGATGATCATGTTCCTATTTACATTGAGGAGAAGAAGAGGTCGAGATGGAAAGAGATGGGTATGAATCAATCAATGAAATATGATGGTAAGAAGATTCCAGTTTATAGTATGTGAAAAGTGTGGAAAAAATCACCCGGGGGAATGCCTTACCAAAATTGGGAAGTATTTTCGATGTGGTACGTTTAGAAATATTGCCTAAGAATGTAATAAAATGATCTTAAGAGTAATCATGATAAGAAAACTATAATGTTTTTTAAATGTGGTTAGATGTGCCAATATGGAAATTATTTCCCAAAGTGAGATCTTTATTATGCAATGAATCTAGATTATAATAATAAAAGTTTAATAAGATCATTTTGGACTACGTTAGTAGACGTCGGGCCATCCAATGAAGTTTTATTGGGTACCTTGTTTATTTACTCAGATTTTCTAATGTTTTGTTTGATATATAGTCTACACATTCCATTATTTATGAGGAGTTTTCTAGTAAATTGGAAACATCACCCCAAAAAAAAGACCATATCATATTGTTAAAGCACTATGGTGAAATAGTATAGAAAAGAGAAATTACAAGATTCTTTCTATTGTGGTATGAGTTAAAACATTATCTGAACACCATGTTTCATTTCCCTATGTATAGTTTTATGTCCTTCTAGGAATGGATTGGATTTCTATTTATCATTCTAGGATTGACTGTAGAGATCAAGAAATTGATTTTTATAAATAGATTTTGTTTGTATATAAGAACAAACATATTAAATTGATAACAAATTAGAAATATTAGAAACTTTTGGAAAATGGAAATGAATGTTATCTTACTCATATTTTTGTACACAATGGAACTACTCATATTATTGTCATGCTATTGGTAAATGAATACCATGATTTTTTTCCTAATTAGTTAACCGGTGTAACACTTTTTTGGTAATTTGAATTCACAATTGACTTATTTCCTATTGATAATCTAATTTCAAAACCCCCATATCAAATGGATCAAATGTATCATAATGAATTGAATAGTCAGTTGCCATAGTTTTTTAATAAATCATTTATTTGTCCTAGCACTTCACCATGGGGTGCAACAGTTCTTTCTGTTAAAAATAAATTTGGTTCTATGAGTGTTTTTATTGATTATAGAGTGCTAAATAACATCACTAATAAAAACATGTTTCCTTTTCCTTACGTAGATGAAATATTAGACTACCTCTAGAGAGATCATAACATTTCTAGGATTGTCTTAAGATACGAATACCATCAACTGAAGGTGGAGGAAGATGACATCCTGAAATCATCTTTTTGTACAATATATGAGCATTTAGATTTTGTTGTTATACCATTTGGGTTAACTAATGTACCTTTTCCATTCATGATTCATATGAATAGAATATTTCATGAGTTCTTTGATAAATATTTGGTTTTTTTTATTGATGAATTTTGGGTATTTTATATTAGTAAAGAAGAGCATAAAAACTATATAATGGTTGTTTTTCAAACCATGATGGAAAATTAAATTTATGGGGAATTCAGAAAGTCTTATTTCTGTTTTATAAAGGTTTCATTCCTCTGGGACATTGTAAAAAATTATTTAATAACAGTTGATCCAGCCCAAAAAAAGTTATAGATGAATGGACAAGACCTATAAATGTTACATGGATTCTTAATTTTTATGAATTAACATGTAATTACAGATGATTTATTAGAAATATTTCATGGATATCTAGAATGAAAACTTATTTAACATTAATTGGGGTTAAAATTGTTTCTATAAAAGAATGTGATGTTTTTTAAGATCTGATAAATATAAGGGTTAATGCTCCAGTTTTGGCCTTGCCATCCCAATATGGTGAGTTTTTCTTCTACAACGATGATTCATTAAAGGGTAATGGTTTTGTATTGATGAAAAATGATCACGTAATTTTTAATGCATCATGACAACTAAAACCTCATGAGTTAAATTATCCCACATATTATTTGTAATTTTGATATGTGTTTTTTACTTCGAAAATTTGGAGGCATAAATTATACGGAACCAAATGTAAAATATATACAGACCATATAAGTCTTAATTATATATTCACTCATAATGAATTAAACATGCGGTAGAGAAGATGGATTGAATTGATAAATGATTATTATTGTAGCATCAATTACCATCCAGAAAAAACAAATAATGTGGTATAAGCCTTTAGTCAAAAACATCGCCCATCATTATCCATGTTATTTTTGGAACATGATCCCTTGATTACTGATTTCTTGAATTTTGGCTTTGAAGTTGTTGATGTTGGTAATATAGAAGTTTTGTTTCAGGGTTCAGTGTCATCATCATTATCAGACAGAATTTAGAAAGTGCAGATGGAAGGTAGTGAGCTATATAGAAATGTATAGTTGGTTAAAATGTGTATGTATCTAGAATTTCACCACGATAAAAATTGTGTTTTATGATTTAAAAATAATTTTGTGTATTCCTTGTGATTCTCAATTGAAGAAATATTTGTTTTGTAAAGCTCTCAATTCTCTATTTTTCAGTTCTTCCTGGTAGTACTAAGATGTATAGACATCTTCAGGAGTATCACATGTGGGATGGAATGAAAATAGATATTTCAAATTTTACCATTAATTTTTTTTTTAAAAAGGTGGTGACACGAATTGGTTTCCCAATTCATGCCCCCAAAGGGGATGCTTCAACCACTACCAGTTTCATAGTGGAAATGGGAAAATATATCCATGCACTCCATAGAGGGATTAAAAAATACTTCCTGGCGTAACAATATGATTTGTTTATTATTAATCTTCTCACCAGATGTGCACATTTTCTTTCTATTCGAGATATAATTTATTTTGATGAGATTCCTCGATTGTACCTCAATGATATTGTTATATTATATAGGTTTCCTCTTTCTATTGTATCTGATCAGGATCCTAGGTTTGTCTCTGACATTTGTAAGGGACTTCATAAGTTATTGGGAATAGAATTAAATTTATGTACAGATTTTTATCCTCAATCAGATGGGCAGTCAAATTGAATGATTTATACTTTTGAGGACATTCTTAGAGCTTGTTCAATAGACTAACAAGTTTGTTAGGATCATCATATTTCTTTAGTTGAGTTCTCTTATAATAACGGTTATCATTCCAGTATACATATGCCACCTTTTGAGGCATTTTATGGTAAGCATTGTCGAAATACCGCCTTTTGGGATTAAGTCAGGGAAATGAAGTTGATGGGATGAGAATTACTGGATGATGTGGATGAGAAAGTAACGATGATCCACCAAAACATGTGGAATGCTCAAAGTTGATTGAAATGTTTGGCATACAACATCAGTATGTAATTTTATTTTAGGGTAGTTGATTATATTTTTCTTATAATATCCCCGTGGAAATGAGTTAAGTGTTTTGGTAAGAAAGGAAATATATGTCCATAGTTAATTGGACCTTATAACATCATGGAGAGAGGTGGACTAGTCACCTGCTGAGTAGATTTTCCTCCAATTTTATCTCAGGTGCATAATGTTTTTCATGTTTTGATGTTGAGAAATTATGTGACAGATTCATCTCATGTTTTGATCCAAGAGGTAGTATAGCAAGAAGAGAACCTTTATTGTGAATATAAACTAGTTTAGATTCTTGATCGAAGGTACATGTATTGTGGTATATGGTAATCCACCATGTGAAGGTTTCGTAGAGAAAGCACATGGTCGAAGAAGCAACATGGGAATATGAAAATTCGATGAAGGAATGGTTCACTCAATTGTTTAATAAGTAAATAAAATCATGAGGATACAATTTCCCAAAGGTAGGGATAATATAACATCCTATGGTTTTAAAAAAAATTAATTCATGAAACATATTTAAGTAGATTTTTTAACTATCCTTTAACAATAGTTTGTCCACTTCAATGATTTGAATTTCCAAAAATGGCCATCTATGGTTGTGATTAGTAAGTATTTTGGAGTCTAATATAACCAACATGATTTTCGGTGAATAGTATCATACCCAAATGAATAGTAATACGAATAGTAATATGACCCTAATGAATACTAATTATATTGTTATTTTATTTTCTTAAATTTACATGAATATTGTATGTTGATTACTTTTTCATGGAGTTAGAAAATGAGTTATGGATTTAAAATTATTTCTTTTGAATAAATTATGATTTCATTTAAAATTAAATTAATAATATATAGAAAATTATTATCAATAAATGGAGCTTAGTTTTGAATTCATAATTTATAAAAATGTTTAGGTTGAATTGTTTGTGTCTTTCTAAAATTCATTAATTTTTTATGAATAGTGAAATACTGTAAAATATTGTATATTCAAATTATTAGTTAAATACCCTATTTATTACATAATAGCTTATGTAATCCCACTTGGTTCTAACTAAAATTCACTTATTAATATTTGGGGTCACTCTAATTAATATTATTCATCGTATTGAGAAAAAATAATAAACTAATGATTAAAATAATGTAAAACCCCTCCACTCCTCCACGATAAATACCACCCTCATTCCCCTCTTCATCTCAAACCTATCAAGCCTTTATAATTCTCTATGTTTATCAAAATCCACTATCCAAGGCTCTTCCCCACAACCAATACCACCTAGTCTTTCTAAAGGAAAAAACAAAAGGCCTTAAAAAGGATCTCAAGTAGAATAGATCAAGAGGTAAAAAATCCTCTTTCTTATTCTTGTGTTTTCTTTTCATTTACATTTTTATTCTTATTATCTCTTCTTATACCCTTATACAAGATGCTTTAAATCCTTTTAGTCATATATATTATGGATTTTATCATGTTTATGGAAAAAAATCTCTATGTTACTTCATCTCCTCCCCCTTTTATAAATTCACCATTCTTGATGTGTCTCTTACAAAAATAGTGGACAATGTGTTTTCAATTTACATTAATTCCTTCAAAACTATTTTTAATACCATTTTAATGGATGAAAAATAATTTAAATTTTATTATGTGACCTAATTTATGATCTATAATGAAATTATATTCTTGAAAACAATTATATGATGAAACAAGTTTATGAATATCGGGGAACTGCAAAAACTGATCGAATCAAATATCATTAATTTTTCATCTAATGATTATTTATAATGTATGAAAAAATTGTTTTATGGTTCCATTATATATTTTGGAAACACATTAATACCATATCATTCCACTTCTAGAATTTCATTTCAACACGTCCAGAAAATCAAATACAAATCTTCCATAAAAATCATGTAAAGAACACAACCAAATTTAATGGAAGGAACAAAATAATAACAATTAAAGGGTAAAATGATGTTATGAAATGATCATATAAGGTGTTATGAACACTAATATGTTTTTATAAGATATAAATAAAACTATTTTAACCATTATACTAAAGGTTTAAAAGATATTTAAGTAATAAAAACTCGAGGTAAGGGAATTCGTAACCCAATTTCCATTCTTTGGGTTAACCTTATATATCATTATTTATATGGTATTAAAAATGATTATGCGATGAATTTTTTATATTATGTTTAATAATTTGTATTTAAAGTTTATATACACATTCCATAAAATATATTAAGTCTCACGTCAATTTTATGATATTTTTATGGGGATTTTATTTTAAAATCCTCTTTTAAAATTCTGTTTTATGAAATTCAAAAGCAATGATTTTATTCAATTATTCATGATGAATGATTATTTTATGGTTCTTGGGAATTTATTATGATAAAAGGTGTTACCTATATTTCATTCCATTTTATTGGGTATGTGTATGATGGAGGTCGATCATATATTTATTCCATGTGTAATTGTGATAGTTAAACAATAAGGTAGGTGTGAGGGTTACATGTAAAGTAGCCGCGGGGGTTACAAATTATAAGGTAGCCAAGATGGTTACAAGATTATGTAAGTAATTCAAAAATATACTTTATGGTTATATTTAGGGTCAATATTTTTTTAATGTAATGTCAATCTCATGTTTCACAAAGAATTTTTATATGGGTAAAAAATATGTATTTTTGGAAATGATTTCATGCAATACATGTTTTCATAGTCTAATGTGTTATTTCCATCAATTGAAATCCCATTCTGAAATTTTTGTGATCATCCCATGTTTTTAAAGTTTTTTTAAAGGGTTATAATGATGTTTATAACCTAAAATTAATCCATGTTATTTTTTATAAAGATTTTTCAATGAAATCATGTTTTATGTGAAATGTTTTATATTTTTTATGGAATAACTACTACATTTATGGTATCCATTCTTTATTAAAATTGTATGTTATAAATTTATTATGTCTTAATTATATAATGATATAATCATGAAAAAATAATATGTGTTAAAGGAAGTGATTTTTTGACTAAATTCAGGATTATGTAATGTTATAAGGTCAGGCCCTTATTATGAAATTATGATAAATCAAGGAAAAATTAAATGTTTTGGTATGCTGTAAAAATTCAATTTTTTTATAAAGTACATTATATTATTTTATATCAAAATGATATAATTATGATATATTAAATTTACTAAACTTATTGAATGAATAATAAATGAAATTATAAAATCAATTTTTTAAAAAAATCAGAACAAGTAAATTATAATTTATTTAATGAGAAATATCAAAAACATTTTTAGTGCCAAAGTAGTGCATGCATAAATTTTGAAAAGTCAATATTATGGACTTATAAATAATAAATTTTTTGAGAACCATTTTAAAGAATTATTTTTTAAATATTATATATTAATGATTATTTATGTTGATAATTTATAATTTTGGATTCATATAACATGAATCGAATCCAAATTCTTATGAAATTATTATGCAATGAAAAAAGTAGAATTAACAAATTAAATAAGTTTTCTAGAAATGGATATGAGTAAATATGAATACAGAATGAATATAATAGATTATATTAAGCCAAATTAATTTTTTTATGCAAGTAATTTATTTTTAATTTTTATACATGAAATAATAAAATTTAATTCTTATGTAATGTTGATGAAATACTAGTGTAGGTAGAAGAAAAAAATTATAAAATGAATTTGATTAAAATTATATGAAAGCACAAATGAACAAAAATTTTGGATAAATATTTTAGGTGATTAATATTCGGTGAGAATAATTATTTTTTAGAATATAGCACTTATTGGAACCACTATATGGACATTTTGTCCCATATATTACTTTATTGAAAATAATGTCAAACTATTCCCACCAAGGTTTTGTATTAGTATAAATTTTTTAATATATGGATTTATAGAATCATAATTCAACCAAACATGGTATGTTTAATGCTAGAATATTATTTTTCATAATGAAAAATTGTTTTACATTTTCAGGGAAAAATAAATACCTTAAATTCATGAACAAAGATGATGTAGTAATTAATAAATTAATTAAAAAATATGATATGAAAAATAGTATAATAAATATACTCTAAGATAATTAAGATGTCCATTTAATTATATAGATACTTAAGAAGTGTCCTCAATATTGTAAAAATGATTTTTATTGGAAAACATGATTTTTATGTTTTTAATGTCATAGTAATGAATAGTATTAAATTTGACAAAAATTATTTTTCATGAATATAATATTTTATGAAATCATTTATAAATCACCAAAAACACAAATAAGAAAAAATGAGATAATATATAGTTGAAAATTTTACCCCTTATTCATTATAGTTAATTTTTGTGTATTTATCCCTATAATAACTTTATTATATTTCAATATTTTTTAAAATTAATATATTTCCCCTCACATAAATTATAAAAGGGATCTCCTTAAACCCGTGGTTGTCACCAAAATTATCCTTCTATCTCAACCAAACTCTACCAAATTATATTATCCTTATTCATAGACACATTCTACTATTGATTGTATCACCAATAGACTGTTTCCATGTTCCTGAAGTAGGTTTTCATGGAGAGGATAATCAAGAGGTAAATTCCTCTTCCTCTTTTAATTTTTTTCTCTCCTCTGCCATATCACCACCTTCTATCCAAGGGTACATAATAAATATTGTATCATATATATGACATAATTTTATTCTATTAATTTAATATAAATAATAAAATACTTATCTTCCCTATTTATTATTTAAAATGGAAATATCATATGTTGTATATCAATTCACTGTCTTTGGGAACAATGAGTTTTCATTTTAATTTACCGCATTAAAATAAAGTTTAAATTCACTTATAATTATTTAAAATGACAAAAATTTAAAAATTATATGTGGTATCACATTATTAAATTAAAATATGGCCAAAACATTAATCAAAATAAAACTAGTCCTTGATGGTGAGAAAACACCCACAATAAACAGAACACTTATCATTTATGTTTTATCAGATGAATCACTCTAATATAAGAAAGACATATGTTATATCAAACAATATGAAATTTTGGATATTAATGAATAACATATAATCTCTCTACTAGATTAAAAATCTCATTTTTCATTAATATACAAAAATATACACATGTTACCAACCATTGAACCGTGAAACAGACACTCCCATAATAAAAAAATAGATCTTTATAACTCATCAAAATATCCTAAAAACATAGAAATTCTAAAAAATATATATATATATTTGACAAATTATAAATTAATAAATTATTTATTCTAATTTTTTTATTCTAAATGTTAACTATTAGTACTGAATGAATTCATGAATAAGATATGAGAATTATTATCCCAATTTTAATTCTTTGGGTTAAAATTATACTCCATTGATTATTTCATGTTTTTATTATCTGTGAAATTAATATTGATTATTTATAATTGTATTATCAATTTTTTATATTTATTTACAAATTCTATAGATAATAAATTTTGTGATTACTTTTGATTCCAATGATATGATATTTGTATGTGACATTATTTCATAAATACACTTTTAATTGTATCTAATTTTTTTAAAAAGAATGTTTTTGTAAAAAAATATACAGAATGAGTGGGTTTTTTTACCTTAATGAATATTTAATTTTACTATTCCTTCTTTTAATGATTAACATATTATTTTAAAATAAGATTTTTTCTTTTATAATTTCATATCGTTTTATGAATAAGTTATTTCAAAGTTAAAAATAGTATTTTCCTCAAAATATTTCAGTTGTCTTATTATATTATCAATGTCAACATCTCTTGTTGAATAATATTATTCATTGATTTTAATCAATTATTATATAATTAACCATATTTAATTTTCAAAGGTTAATTTTACTCGATATGGGCTATTTTGATACTTTTTTACCTATTACATTGTATGGTTTATGATTACAAAAATTTATATACAATTCCTATGATAGATTTAATATGAATATTTATTTTTATTAGGTTCCACTCTATTCTAATGATAAAAAAATTGGAATTATTATTTGTGGTATGGTGCCCTTATATTCCCTTAATACATCTGTAGGTCTCATGAGAACATCTGTTTTGCGTATTGGATGATATATGGACCCTATAGGTATTTTGACTTCACTTAAGACATCATGGTATGTTTATGATGTCATGATTTATGCATTCCTTCCATATGAGAATATTCATTAATGATTAATGTGATTATTTTGTTAGTAAAACTTCATTTGTCATGTTAATTTTTATCCGATTATTTATATGGAATCATTTTATTATTATTTATTTCTACCATATTTTTCTCAAGATTATGTTTCAAATGGCATGTCCTTTACCTTATTGATCATACCTTATTGTTAATGAAAATTTATGATAGCATCCTTTTTATGATTACCCATAATTTTTATTTGACCACATCCCTTTCATATGTATTATTTTTTCCATGATGAAATAATACATATTATGACTAACATGAAAGGTTATGAAATGATAATTTGGGTTTTTTTATCGGAGTTACTATATTTAATTTTATTTCAAGTTGTATTGTAATTTTTAGGTACGTATATAGATTTTTAATGATAATAAATTGTTCAATAATTTGTTATTTGATTGCTTGTACCTACGACCAATGAAACAAAACAACCACTAACTATGATATATTGGGGTTTGGGTAGATATATTTTGTATTAGTGAAGGTTTAGTATAGAAATTGTGATCTAGATTTAGGAAAACGTATATTATAGAGTGAAACCCTATAATATAACTTAGATATACTCACAATAAATCCAAAATTATGATTTATATATTATTTTACGTCATTATGTTTTGAGATAATACCTTAATTTTCATAATGTTGTGACCTAGTACATTGTAACTGATTTTTTAGAAATGATGCCTAGTAGAAAGGGTGGAAACTATATCATTGTTCATTATACCTATAGGGTGTTCCCTCTTGGATAGGAAAATAATGTTGGAGATGAGGCAACAACTAGATCTAATGACCTTATAATTGCACTAGGGCATCTAACTCAGGTTTAGAGAAATAACCATACTCAAATGGAGTAGCTCGGTCCACAATGTCGTGTAATAATGTTAGAAGACATATTATGGGAAAAAACATGTCATGAACCGTCCCTCAGGGCCCTTGCCGTGACTACCCCAAGCCGGCCTTCCATAGGCCAGGGGCTGGCGACTAGCCCCAAAGTCGTAATTCCTTAAAATGGGAAGGTATTGCCTTTATAACCTACAAACACACACAACTAAGCACACAGATGTATACCAAACGATGTTTCTTCCGGAATTGGGGATGACCTCGTTGATTGAAGGTTCAAACATTCCAATCGGTTTCTAACAGGTTTGTTCATAGAACCAGAAACATCCAATGATTCCATATCCATTTGGACCTACTTTCCAAAGGTAGGCTCTTATTATTTGTGGAATAATGAGGCTTAGGAATTTTCATTGGTCGAGAGGATGGGAGGTCGGACTCATCACACCTTTTTTAGGGGAATTATTGTCTACTCCGGGACTCTCTTTATAGATTTAAGTTATGTTCGTGAATCCTTATTAAATTACCAAGTATAAAAATGTGCTTTCCATTAAATCTGACAATAAATGATTGATATGTATGAAATTTAGAGAATCTTTTATATGTATTCGAGGTTCTTCATCGATAGAGAATCATCTGTATTTGTTATAGATTCTTAGTCAATCATATCCTTCAGTACATAAAATTCTCTTGGTCATTATGATAACCATACTGGTTTTAAAACCACTTAGTGGGGAACTTGAAGTTTATTGTCATTCAGAAGGACATGGATTATTTCAGAGTTGGGATTGTACCCGCTGATGGGCTACCTACGTATCCTTTGTTTTGGAAAAGGAATCAGAACCCACGTAGTTCGATTATGAGAGTATGATGTTTATGCATGATTGATGGCTCAAAGAAATATTTCATAATTACTTTTACACTCTAAGCTCACGTGAGTCATGCTCGGTGTGAGAAACAAGAGGTATTGGTGAAACCAGAAAATTGTTCCATGAAAGATGCAATGATGTGGGGCTTATGTATGCATGACTGCCCAAAATAGATGAGGATTAAGATTTAATTCATGGAAGAAATCCAGGAACAAGGTCCATAAAGGTATATGTACTTCATGGAGATTTGGGTGCTCTAACTTGGGGCTTACTTCTAAGGAAGATTCCCAAATAAACAAGGGACTCATGATTGTTTTTTATTCCTGAGAAGGAAGCCCAGATTAAAAGTAAATTAAGACTAGTTAAGATAAATTAAGACTGGGGATTACTCCTGAGAAGGAGGCCCAGGTTAAGGGACTTGGGGCTTACTCTTAAAGAGGATGCCCATATTTGAAACTGGGGATTACTCCTGAAAAGGGAGCCCAGGTTAAGAGAATTATAGTTGGGGCTTACTTCTGAGGATGATGCCCAAATTAGGGGACCTGGACTGGGGCTTACTCCTGAAAAGGATGCCCAAATCAATGAGGACTTGGGGCTTACTCTTGAGAGGGAGGCCCAAATTAAATGAAAATTTGGACTGGGGATTATTCCTGAAAAGGAAGCCCAGGTTAATAGAATTTTGGTTGGGGATTACTCTTGAGGAGGATGCCCAAATTAATGAGGACTTGGGGCTTACTCCTAAGTAGGATGCCCAATAATAAGGTTCTCTCATCTTAAAGGATGAGGTTAAATGAATCAAATCTCAGATTTTAGTGACATAAATATGTGTAAATCACTAGGTTTTAAGAGATGTTCCATGGAATTCCTTTCCGATAAGGAATTCAATCAAGAAAACATGCCATAAATGGATTTGAAGAGTATATTGAAAACTGAATCTTGAATAGGAGAGGTGGAATGGCATAAGAGGGGTTAAATGGGTAGGAAGGGAACCCAAAAAATAGAAGGGCACGCAAGTCCTGGCAGGCATGCAGGTACTGCGTGGGCGTGCAAGTCCTGGTCGCGTAGGTATACCTGCGTGGCACATGGGTACTTGCGCGATTGTTAACCAGTATGGTAATACTTGGTCGATCCATGACCAAATCCTTTATAATTACCCTAAGGTACTTCCAGAAGATTGGCGCGCAAGTTTCAATGAGTAGGTAAGGAGGCGCACAATTGTGTTCATTTCCCTTAAGGGAAAAACACTTAGGCGCACAAGTGTTAGTGATTTCTAAAACTTAGACCTTATTCCTCTTGTTTAGACCTTCCATTTCAGGTAAAGAATTACCTTAGAAGTGTTCGAAAGACTTGAAGAAGAGACTTGGGCGTTCAGAGCTCTATATCTGAATTCTGAAAAAATTTCTCCACAAATGGGGGGCCCACCGGGGGTATTTATAGGCTGGAGAAGACCCTGGGAGGTTTTTAAAGAGGTCGCACAAGTCACTTGCGCGACCATTAAGCGGCGCACAAGTGTACTTGCGTGACAGTTAGGGAACTTGCGCGACCCAATGGTATTTGACTCCTTGTTCATGCCTTTGTCAATTTTTGATGTTTTCTTCAAAGGATGAATCAATTTGTACTAAGGCATTTGCCTTTCCATTCTTTTAAAAAATGTGATGAAAAGGAGCGTCAACAAAAGTCCCCGCTCAGAGTTAGATCCGAAAGAAATAAGTATGTGACTCTGAGGAAACAAAGAAAACCAAAGGGAAAGAGGCGCGCAGGTGTTTAGCGCACGACTGTCATATATGCGCTCATTTGTTGCGCATAGCATCAAATTTCAGATTTTCGATCTCTCACCGCGCAGGTCACCTTCGTCGTGCAAGTTGCTCTTTTTTTCGATTTTCCTTTTCTACCACGCTGCTGTCAAGGTATTTGGACTTTCACGGTGATACCTGTGTTCCATAAACTTGCATCACATATCATACTTGCGTGACACATCCATACTTGTGCGCCACGATTATACTTTTGCGCCTTAATTCCTTTTCCATTTTTTTGAATTTCTTCAAAAATTTTATGAAAAATAAACCCATTTAAGAGTTAATTTATTCAACTTTTGTGCAAATTCAATGGCTCTAAAGAGAATCGAAATGGCAGATGAACTGGAAAGCAAGCGACTTGATGATATGATGAGCATCATTGGCAATGATTACTATACTGTCTGCGACAGCACTCTTCCAGATTTGTCCAAGTATCTGAAGAAATATCACCTTGATTTCCCACAAAGCACTTAACTGGATCTGTATGGGCATGGTCATCTACAAGGAGTCAACATTCCAGATGCAAAGAACTATATGCCTGAGATGCAGCTACACTGGCCTGAGATGCAGCTACACTGCTACTCCTCTATTTCGGTTATGGTGTGCAATAAGAGAAACAACAATGGTGTGAACTTTCAAATTTTTCTTCCATTCCATTTCCTTGAAGATATGAAAATGGAAAACCATGGGCTGATATGTTTTCCGTTGCCGGTTGATGGAGAGAAAACTATCATGACATTAGAAACAATATCTGAAAATATTACTCTCTCTAAATGGATCTTTACTTCCAATGCTTCATTCTCAAATCCATGTATCCATCTTCCAAGTCTCTTGGACAAAAACAGAGTCATTGTTTGATTAGCAGAAAATTTTCTAAAACCGCATTCAAGAACATTTTTTTACAATTTTTCCAAGAAGAAATGGTATCACTGCATCTCTTATTGTATCCAGTTGAATGAATGAATTCTAGGTGGCTGCTGATGAAGCTCGGGATGCCGTAAATCAAATGAATAGTTATTTTGAAAGCCTTTTTTAATTCTTGAAAAAGGGAAGAGACTCCAGTCTGTGGATGCCCTTTTAACTCTTGTGCATCAATGAAAAATGATTTCATCTTCAATCATTTGTGTATGCATTTTCCTTTGCTACCTGCTTTAAATTTTTTACATAAGCCAATGGGCCTAGTAAGCATAGTTTGATTTTTACTAGGATTATTATAAATAACCCTACAAGCTTTGAATCTTTTAATTGCTCAATATTACCTAAATCATACAAAATGTATGTTTAGTGAGCTGGAACTTGACTTTTATTCAGAGTTCCCTTGTCTTTTTTGGGCAGTTTAAAGTCATACACGTCGGACATAAAGAGGCTAATGTTTAAGGTCGAAATAGCTTTGACCAAAATGGATTAAAATTGACTCAATTCCTTGAAAACTTATCTAAAAATATTTTACCACACTCAAGTATGAAAGAAAACTTGTAAACTATGACTTAAGAAATTTTGAATCTGAGGAATGATACAAAAAAGGGTAAAAGGCATTAGAAGAAGTAGTTTCCAAGAATGAAGTTACCATTATTTAACAAACCCATTAGGGGGTTGAATTATACAGGTCCACCTAAGGGCATTGGATACATAGTCAAATAAATAGCATCTTTTGGATGAAAGGTCCGTTATGTAGACTACTTATTCAAGGCTGTCTAAGGGAACGTGCTGCGTAGTCAGGAAAAATAACTCTCAGAAATTTACTTTTCTACTGCTAAAAATCCAGTGGAAGTTTATGAGGATTCAAACTTTCCAAAGCATAGAGTTTGTTGTATGGAGAGAGGTACTTGAATATGGAGAAGATATTTCCAAATAGGATTGTCTAATAATTGGATGAATATCACTCCTACGAAGGTCTAACCCAAACGTAGGGAAGGAAAATATAAACCATAGACTTGAATACTTTCAGATCATGAAAAAGGATATGGGAAAAATATGTTAAGGATGGATATTTTTTGCGGATCCCTACATATTGTCATTAAGACAAATAAGGACAAAAGATGTTTTCCTCCCAATAATGAAGTTACCAGTATCTTACAAACCTGTTAGGGGGTTGAATTATGCAGGGACAACTAAGGGAATTTTCTTCATAGTCAAATAATAGTATCTTTTGGATGACAAATCCATTATGGAGACTGTTTATGCAAGGCCGCCTAAGGGCACGTGCTGCACAGTCAGGCAAAAAAACTCTCAGAAATTAGACATTTTGTGACTAGAAGTCAAGAAAAGGGTTATGAAGATCTGAAAATGTTTAAGGTTAATATTTATTACACATAAAAATGGGTATTGTTCAATGTATGTAAAGATACATAGATGCTAACCATAATCACATTGTGGATGGGTCCTGAATTGAAATACTGGACTTTACTACGTATCCCATAAGGATGGGAATCAAGCTATACGTAGTTCTTGAAATACAGTTTAACGTCATGTGGGACGAAATTATGAGAGATCATAGTTTAGGGTCATAGAGCTCGTACCATTATAAGAAATACACAGTGTGTGTTTTCATGGGGACTTTTCAGCCAGGGGACTGAAAGTGGAATTTGGGGTTAGGCCCAAAAGACTTGAGGCTGGATTCGAGGGACACTCGAACGTTCCTACCTATCCCATAAAGATGGTAATCAATCCCATGTAGTTATATAAATACCCTCTGTACAAATTTGGTTCGTACATGTGAATGGTGAAAGGGGACTTTAGTGTAATGATGGTTTAACCCAAGATAAAAGGTTCAGGTATTTCCATGTATGCACAAATATTTTTTTGAATATAACATGATTGAAAATAAATTTAAATAATGATTCCCTCTCAGGTGAGGGTATCAAAGAATATTGTAGTTTATTGTCGTACAGGACAAAAGTGTTGTACAGTTTAACGTCGTATAGCAAGGTCGAAGGTGAACTAATGTAAAGATATTGATTCTGGGAGCCGTTTCACCTATCCACATCATATGAGATGAAGGTGAACTTATGTGAAGAGATTAGTTTTGGGCTTGAACATTGGGAGGTTGCCTACATACCCTGCCTGGAAGGCTGGGATCAAAGTCCGTGAAGTTCAATTAAATAAAGAATTAGTGATCAAGTTGTTTTTGGGGACAACGACCTAAAAATGATGTTGGGGCTTACACGTGGTTAGCGGTCCAAAGAGGGGGTTATGGTTAAAATTTGCTCTAATCTCACGTGAGTCATACTCGGTGTGAGAAACAAGAGGTAACAACAACCTTAACAATGCACAGTTTAATGTCATGCAGAACATATGAAGGGATTATGTAGTTTAATGTTTTGCAGTTAAGACTATTGGTGCTGCACAATTTAGTGTCATGTAGCAAGGACAAAAATACAGTTTAGCATCATGTAGTTAGGACGATGGGAACAATACAGTTTAATGTCATGTTGGACAAAAAGAGGACTATGCAGTTTAATGTCATGCAGTAAGGACAAAATAGGACACATTTTAACATCATATTAGATTTATTAGGGACTTTTGCACAGTTTAACATCATGTTGGATGAAAAAAATGGATGATACAGTTTAGCTTCATGTTGGACGTAAGTGCCAATAGTTTAAGGTCATATGCATGGACCGTGGATGGTGCAGTTTAACATCGTGATGGATGTAAGGGATATGAAAATAGTTTAAGGTCATATGCATAGACCGTGGATGGTTTATTTTTCATTTATACAAAATACTTCTTCAGAAATCTGGCATTCGTTGGAGTAGTGATGAGTTCTCCATCCATTGAGATTATAGAATAATCTCCATTGGAATAGACCTTATGTATTGAATAAGGTCCTTCCCATTTTGGATCAAGCTTGGGAGGTTTCTTTCCTGGTATCATTGGAGTTCTGAGAACTAATACCAATTCTCCTTGGATGAATGAACGAAGATGAACTTTTTTGTTGAAATCTCGTGCTATTAGATTCTGATAGACTTCCAAGTGGTGCAGAGTGCACAATATTTTCTCATCTAACCATTCCAATTTATTCAATCACTTTTGATATTGTTCATCTGTATATGATTGATCACAAATGGATACTCTGAGCAAAGGCAGTTGAACTTCAATGGGCAAGACTACTTCCATTCCATATACCAGTGAATATGGATTTGACAGCGTTGCAGTGCGGGTGGTGGTCCAATAAGCCCATAATGCATGAAAGAGTTTATCAGGCCATGACTTCTTATATTTATCCACCATATTTTGTAGTGTATTTGATAGAGTCTTGTTTAAGGCTTCTATCTGGCCATTGGCCGCTGCATGATACCTAGATGAATGATTGGATTTGATTTTGTATTCTTAATACAACTTCTTCACCTTGAATGAACAGAAGTTGGTGCCATTGTCTGTCAATATGGTATGAGGGACACCATATCTGGTAATGATGTTAGAGTTGATGATGCTAACAATAATTTTAGAACTAACTTCTTTAAGAGTTATTTCCTCTGCCCATTTGTAAAAGAATTTAGTAGTAGTAAGAATATACTTAAACTGTTTGGCTATGGCTGAAGGGTAAGGTCCCACCACATCTATTCCCCATGTGGAAAATTGCCATGAGTATTTTTTTTTATGAAGAAACTCTGGAGGTTGATGAATTAAGTTGGCATGTACTTGGCATGAATGACACTTCTTTGTGAAATCAACACAATCATGTATCATTGAAGGCAAAAAGTATCTAAGCCTCCGAATCTGATCAGACAGTCTATGTCTAGACTGGTGGGCACCACAGACTCCTGCATGCACTTCTATCATGACAGCCATTGTCTCTTCACCATCAATGTATCTGAAGAGAAATCCATCAAAACCATGCTTGTAGATAATTTTATCTAGGTGATCTGGGCTATCATAAAGAGTAAAGTTGAGCACAAGTTGTCGGATTTGTTCTTTCCCAGCTCTATCAGGTGGAAGTGTTCCATTTTGAAGGTATTCCCTGATAGGTGTCATCCATCCTATAGTATGACCATATAGTTTAGAGATGGGACTAATTTCATTGATTTCCTCTGTTCTAGCTAGAACATAAGGTGAAATTGTACGATGGTGGGCAATTTTGATGGTTGTCTCGTCTTGATTTGGATCTGCCAGAGCTATGGATATATTAGCCAGTTCATCAGATTGGGAATTTTGTGATCTTGGGACATAAGAAAATGTTGGTTCCAAAGGAAAATCCTCCATTAACTCTCTGGCGTAATCATACAAAGGGATTAATTCTTCTTTTCTGGTGGTATAATCCCCATTGACTTGTTTGATTACCAGGTCTGAATCACCTTTCACCTTTAAGTGGTTCACTTGTGCTTGAAGCGCCAACTCCAATCCCGCAATAAGAGCTTGGTATTCCGCTTCATTATTTGTACCGCCTCCCAAAAATGAGAAGGAATAAAGTAACACTGCCTTTTCTGGAGAAATGAGTACAATTCTTAATCCAACTTTGTTGAATTTAGGATTTTCTATTTTCTTCCCTGTTGGACTTCTAGAAGCACCATCAAAGTACAGTTCCCATGTTTGAAGTCTTTCGTGAATAGAAAAGACTTCTTCGTCAGAGAGTTCAATATATAAAGATGTGTCTTCCACTGAAGGGTGTTTAGCAAGGAAATTATCCAGAGCATGGCCCTTTATTGCCTTTTGAGACACATATTGAATATCAAATTGCTGCAATATAACTTCCCACCTTGTCATACGTCCTATAAGCATTGGATGACTAAGGATTAATTTGAGCGGGTTATTGCGAGATAATAATTGGAGCTCGTGATGTTGCAGGTAGTGTCTCAACTTTTGAACTGCAAAGATTAATGCTAGGAATCACTTCTCAATATTTGAGTATTGGGTTTCTTCTTCAAGAATAGTCTGACTGAGATAGTGGAGGCTGTTTTCATTCCCAGCATCATTCTTCTGAGCAAGAAAGGCACCCAATGATCACTCAAGAGCTGTCACATAGAGGATAAGTGGTCTTCCTTCAACAGGTGGCATTAAAACAGGTGGACTCAAGAGATACTTTTTGAGAATATCGAATGCTTCTTGACATTCTTCATTCCACTGGTAAGTGACTCCCTTCTTCATCAATTTGGTGAAGGGTAAGCTTTTTCCTGCCAAATTGGCAATTAAACGCCCAATATAGGCTAAGTTTCCTTGAAGTCCTCTCAATTCTTTTAAATTTCAAGGAGGTGACATACAAAGGATTGACTTTTTCTTCCCAGTATCGACTTCGATACCACGATGGCGTATAACAAAGTTGAGAAATTTTCCTCGGGTTACCCCAAAGGCACATTTTAAGGGGTTCATCTTCAAATTATGTTTTCAAAGCTTGCGTAATATGACTTCCAAATCAACCAAGTGATTAGAACATTGTTTGGATTTGACCACAAAATGATCCACATAACATTCAACAAACTTTCCCAAAAAGTGTTTGAAGATACAATGCATGGCACACTGATATGTTGTGCCTGCATTCTTTAGGCCAAAGGGTATTACCCGATAGCAAAACACACCTTGAGGGGATCAGAAGTCTGTAGATTCCTCATCTTATGGATCCATTCGTATTTTATTATATCCGTAATATCCATCCATGAAGGAAAGTGCTTCATAGCCAGTTGTTGAATCAATTAGGAGTTCTGTAATCGGAACTAGAAAATCATCCTTAGGACAATGCCGATTAAGATCTCTGAAATCAATGCAAACTCTAATTTTCCCATTCTTCTTTTTTCACTGGGACAATATTATCCAACCACTTGGGATATTGAACTTTTCTGATGAAGTTAGCTTTGATAAGCTTATCCACATCAGCCTTAATTTTGGAAGCATAGGTTGGGTGTGTTCTTATAGCAGTCTGTTTGAATCCTCGATGTTCTTCTGGAAAACCCAAAAAGTGAGTGGAATCATCAGGATCAAGCACTGAAATATCTGTATAGTTCCAAGCAAATATATCTCGATTTTTCTTTAGAAAGGAAATATAAATCTCTTTTTCTTCAAGAGTCATGGCCGCACTGATTAAATTGGGGCATGGATCTTCTTTTGTACCCAGATTTATTTCTCTGAGTTCATCCACAATGGTAGAGATACCCTCTTCAAATGCTGGAGGATCATCCCTGAGATCTTTCTCTTCCTCTTCAGCATGTGTTATTTCTTCTGTTTCTACTTGCATAGTTAATGATGAAGCAGAATTTCCTTAATCAGAAGAGATGTCAAAATTTTCACATCTTGAAGAAGAAGCTTCCATTTCTGACCCAATTAATGATGAAGGGTCTTCTTTGGGTAACAAAGAGGAGATGATGGATTGATAATTGACATCATCGTTTACCTCTAACATTTATATAACATTACCTAGCCTGATTAGCGAAGTATAGACTTGTTGGATTTCAGCAGATGAAATGAAGACATCTCCATTTTAGATTTCATCATTGCTTGGTGGATCACCAATTTCTTCTATGTTGTCTGGCTCGATTTCCGTAATTGACATTACAGATCATTACATAAGAGTATTTTGATTTGGGTCTATCCTGTCAATTTGACTAATAGGTAACACATAATCTGTACTCACATGTGGTAATGGGTTTACTGGAATCTTTTCCAAACCATACGGAGCATTAACTTTGTTAATCTCCTTTGTTGTGGATTCCTCCTTTCCCTTCATGTGGTATAATTCTCCCTCAATGTATTGAGATTTACATGTTTTTAACAGGGGTTTATCACCATATAATTTCCCAACTTGACCATCGAAACAAAACTTGAGGCATTGATGGTATGACGAAGGGATAGCCGCATGTTGATGTAGCCAGGGTCTTCCAAGAAAGATGTTGAAGGTTGAGTCTTGATCAACAAACATGAAATCTGAATTGGACACAAGATCTCCAAACAGAGTTCTGAGTGTAATCTCTCCTAGTGGTTCATGATCATTTTTATCATATCCTTGTAACATCATAGTTGAAGGAGATAAATCAGATCCCGTGAGGCCCAATAAACTAAGTGTAGGAATGGGCATGAGGTTGACTCCTAAACCATTATCAATGAATGCTCTTCGGATTTCTATGCCATTGACCTTGGAAGATAAGTACAAAGGTCTAATGTGTCCATGAACGACATCATCTTCATCTTCATATGTGAAAGATATCACTTCATGGCATTCTGCAGGATTATTCCCTACATGGTAGACTTCAGCTGTAGTAATTTCAGTCTCAAACTCCTGAGGACTTGACAAAGCTTCAATGAGTGCCTCTTGAAGATCCTTTGATAAATTCAAGGCATCCAGAATTGATAACTTGGCCGGTACTTGGGCCAGGTGTTTCAATATATCATACTTTTGATCCAAAGGTCTGTGTTTCCCAACAGAAACATGTGGTTTAGTAGGTGCCTTGGAAGTTGATGCTTTGGAATTTGATGCATCTTTTACTGGGATAGGAGTTGGTAATACTCTTGGCTTTGGAAGATTAGACCGATTAGGTCTATTTAATTGCTGAGAGGAAGAATATGGAACCTTCAACCGATCTTCCAGAATAATTGTGCTAGGGCTGAGTCTGCCTTATGTGGAAGAACTTTCTTGTTCTTGTTGAGCTTGGTGAAGGGCTCTACCACAATTTTCTGCCGCATACACAGTTCTAGAAGGGGTAGAATTGGAATAGTGGCCTCTGAATGATCCATGTCTTCCCCTGTATCTTGAGCCTCTAGAACTTCCTCTGATTCCTCTATTTGATAAAGGGAAATCGGGCTCGTCAAAATCGAAATTGTGACTGGTATATGGATTTGTTAATTGAATCGTATTAGCAGATCTGAAGATCAAATCTTCATCCGATGAATACTCTTCCTGATTAGCCTATTTAGGTTATGTTTTTTGGTCGGGTGGTGCCCGTAAATTTGAAGTAGATGGCATGAAGTCTTCCAGAGTCAAAGACAACTTAGTCTTTGACACATACTCATCTTCTTCTGATTCTTTTTCTTTCTTTGAATCATGCCATTTCTTTGAGGATTTTCCCTCTAATGAATAGGGTATTACTGCGGCATTCATGGCAGAAGTCACAATTGGTTTCTTCAATTGAGTTCGCAAAATGGTATGATTTCGGTTGATCATTTTTATAACCATCAAATCATCATATTTCTTCCCATTTTTGCTTTTGACTTCTTGCCATTCGCCTTCTTCCTCTGGAACTGTAGCAGTAACACATGCTACCTCTGCTGAAGAGCCTTTTAGTTTGACTTGTCCTGAGTTGACCATCTTTTGTAGGAGGTCTTTGAAGACAAAACACTCCTAGATGGGATTCCACAACATTTGATGAAAGGGTAAATAGTTGGGACGTTCTTCATATCCTTCCTTTTTGGCCTCTTGGGCCTTGGAAATTGAACCAAATTATTTTCCAGGGCCGAAATGAAATAACTAATAACTTGTTCATTTCGAAAAGAGTATTTTTTTCTCTTCAGATTCTCAAATTGTTTCTGTCTTTGATCTCTTTGATCGTCTTGACAAAACGTACTTTGTTGTTGGAACTCAGAAGGTGGAGCCCTTCGAGAATATGAAGGTTTTGAAGTAGAAGCAGGTAAAGGTGCTTGTTTAAGCATAACTGTAGTAGTCTTTGCTTTACCCATAATCCTTCCTGGAGCTGATGGAATTATACGAGCCTTATCCTTAGTCTTTATAAGAGAATCTTCAATCCGTTGAGCGATTGAAGTAAGGTCTCGAAACCCTCCTATGTATTTCACAGAGATCAGCGGTGTGCGCAACTCATCACATAAATTCGCCACACAGATTGGAAAAAGTTCTTCTTGAGGGAGTGCTAAGCTTAGGTAATATGTTAATCCCTTCCAGCGAGCAATGAAATCTGAGACCCTTTCATTCTCCCTTTGCTTACAGTTTGTAAGATCAAAAACTGTTGTCTTTGGCAACGTTGAGCTGAACTGAAGAAGGAATTTTTGGAGAAGATCTTCCCACCCGGTAATTGACCGAGATTGCAAGCTTGTATACCAAACAAAAGCTGGTCCTTGCAAGGTTCACACGAAGCATATGAGTTTCACTGCTTCTTGTGTTTCTGGAGTTCCCATCATAGGATCGCAACAAGACACATAATGTGTCAAATGCTCTTCAGGATCACCTGATCCATTAAAAATAGGGAATATAGGGTTCCCAAAACTTGATTGCAGAAGGATTGAATATACCCATTCCAGGTAATCTCTCTTTTCTGGTTGAACCCACACACGCTTCCCTTCCATAGTCTCTAACCGAGATTTTAATTACTCAATGGTTGCTATTAAATTTTGAGAAACATCTGGTTAAACATGGACTTGGGCAGGTGCAATGACTGGAGCTGGTACAGATGTGGTGGATTGTATTGCAACTGATGGTAGCACCGTCAATTGTTGTTTCACTTGACCTGTAGGATTAGACATGTGAGGGTGTACTGATAAATGAGGATATTCTTGATCCATTTCAGTAGCTACAACAAATTCCCTTGGATGACTGACTATAGCACGCCTAGGAAGAAGACTACCCTAAAGTAGTTTTACATTCAACCTCCTCAACTCCTTTATTTCTTCCTCTTGTTGTGCAAATCTTTGCTCTAGTGAGAGATATTGGCCTTCTCCAGAGGAAGGGTATGTAACCTGGTTCTTTCCATTAACCTTATTGAACACCTTTCGGAGAGGGGGAAGTTAGTTACTTGAAGGATTACCAAGGTTCTGGGTAATCCTTTGATTTCATGTATGCACACCTATTTCATTTGTGTCTATGCATACAACTTCTTGAGCAGGAACTTCTTCATCTGAGTCCCCTGAGTAAGCCTCATGTTCTGGAGGATCAGCAAAAACGGCATTAATGACATTAATTGATGCATAACGCATCACATCCCTTATATCAGCATTTCTGTGATATTTTCTTCTACCATGCCCCTTACGAGACATTGCCTTTTTTTGATTTGATCCCTCAGGAACTTCTCGGAGAACCATAATTTGGAGAAAATCTCCGGATAATTTGTCTCTTAGATCCTCTTGTGGCTTCTTCCCCAATTGAGAGAAGACTAAATTTCGCTGATGAGGGGCTTGATGATTTGAAAAATTCCCCAGTCTAGTGGACTGGGGCTGTTCCTGTTGTTCCCTCTCAACTCCTCGAATCCCATTTGTTGATTCTGAGGGTTGGGTTAAAAGAGTCCCTAGTCTGGCAAGATGGGGTGGCTCTTGACATGCTATGTCTGAGACTTTCTTAAAAGCTCTCATGATCTTGCGGACCTTAGTCTGGAAATTAGATAGATGCATCAATCGACATCCACTTTTATCACCCGGCTCAAAAGACCGTTGGATGATTTCTGACACTTCTTTCACTAGATGATGTGATTTCTCCATACGAGAGGCATATTCAATATTCTCGTTTGATTGATGCAGGAGTAATTCAACAACTTGTTCTCTGTATTCTTGATTTTGAGAAGAACTAGTTGAGGCATGTTTTGGGCAAGCTTTTTATTACAAACAAAACCCATTGACTGTGGCCGTCCACGGGAAATAACATTGCATGAGACCATTTTCGGTGGGATTTGCTGACTGGATAGTACAGTGAAATGTAGTGCTCTATGAACACCTCATCCCCTAATATGAATACCATATGGGGCATTGGAAATTAACTGGCGCAATCTTCTTAGTGCGCCAAGGCGTGAACGCTGAAGGGCTCTCTACTGCTTTTCAGCCTTCAGATATCGAGAGACTGATAGAGATTCCAAATCAATCTGACGTTGTAACCCTTCTATTATCTTAAGATGATTTTCATATTCATTATAAGATAATACTTTCTTTTTCAACTGACAAAGAGTTTTCCATATGTTGAGACGAATATCATGAATTCCATCTTCCGTCAATGTATCTGGAATGTCATATTGAGAGTCAGCCAGAGGCCAAAACATGACTGGCACTTCACCTCTCGCTAGTTGTTTTCTCATGTTCAGCATTTCCTCTTTATCATTTAATGAATATTATTCTACCTGTTTAGACCAGAGCTGGTTCTTTCTTGTTGCTTCATCAGATGCAACAAGACTGGTAGAGAATCCACTGATCAAACTAGAATATAAATGACCCAAGGGTGGTTCGAAGAATGACCTAAACCCTGGGCTATCTTCTTGTTGAGAAAGTATTTCACCTGGTACCGATGAAGCATCAGAAATGACTGGTTTCGCATTTGCAAGTGCCTCAAGATAAGAGGGCTTTCTCGTCACTACATTTTCTATTGGAGAATTTTCCAAGCAATGTGAATCACTACTACGGAGAGGACTTTCACAGTGAAATTCGTCATCTTGGGGAGGACCACCATGGTGGGTTACAGTAAAATATGATATCTCTTTCTCCTTGGTCTTATAGACACACAGAGGGTTCTTGTGGCTCTCATCTGAAGATGAAACTTCGAGATCGACCGAATTGTCATGAAGAAAGCCTTCATGAGGAAGTATCTGATGCAGACCTTTAGAATTAATGTCCCGACTATTGGGAACTGAGAGAGAAGAATCTTGAGTTAAAACAGATAGTTTTTTGAGTGCATCAAGAACTCCAGCATCGAGTAAGGCCTTGTTATAGATTGGCCCTTGATTTCTTGACCGTGTCGGGCGGTTATTCTTCTTAGACGCATTCTTACTCAATTTGGCATGTGTGTGTGCCTACTCAGGATAAATGATCATGTTATGTGGATTATCCCCGCTCAAACTAGGTGTATGTGCCTAACTTGGTTATCCGTATGATATCCACAACCCTCTTGGACTGGAACAGATATGTGTGTCTATTCCGGAGTGAACTGTTGATGTGTCACTCCACTGGTAGGGATAGATTTATGTGTCTTTCCCTGAGATGTTATTGAAACTATTATAAAATCCTAGTAGGCATCCAGAATATGAACAGGGATTTGCTTCTGCTCTTTCACCATTGATAGAATATGCTTGGTGACTTCAGCTGCCAGAATGGGGATATACGACCATTCCATGCTTGGAGTAGGTGTGTGTTCCTACTCTTGTCCTCCTTTTCCGTCCAGTGAATCCTGACAGTACTCAAGTGTGGGGGAAGAGAGTTGAGTCTGCCTCCTGTTTGTCATCGGAGCTTTCCGACTGACTTCTCCAAATGCTACCAAACGAGACTATTTGTAGGCTTGATCAATACTAGCATGTGTATGTGCCTACTGATTTCACTTCACCAAACGTGGTTGACGAGCTCCATCATATGTAGTCAGACGAGCCTGCTGACTAGCTGATGATTTATAAACATGTGTATGTCCGTGTCTATAGTACTCTGCCGAAATTGCCTGGCCGGATTGCGGTGATGCTACCAAACGAGTCTGCTGAACAGCGGAATTAAAATGGATGGGTGTGTGTGCCCGCTCGTTGCTTTCCACCAAGTTAGGTTCGTGGACTTCATCAGAAACAGCAGAGATAAGAACCTACTCATTGTTGACCGGATTTCACCTCTGGCGATTTGTCTTGCCTGCTCGAGTTCGAGGAACCTGAGCCAAACGCCTGGAGTCGATACCCTCATCATGTTGAAGGTGCACTGTCGAATGATTCTGGCGGCGATTGTTGATGGGATCCCTCAGGAATGACTCATGTCACTTTGAATTAAGGCCCTGAGGGACCTTCTCATTCACCTCCTCAAAATATGGGAGTGAATGGTGATTGCGATCCAGGGATAATGACCCGAAACGGTTGGAGACGGCAGTTAGCACCATCTGCTTCTTGATCGCTGGTCGTCGCTTCCCAGATGACCAGGTTGAATTATTGACTTGGAGGGCTTGTCGAGAAGCCACCAGAGTCGGAATAATACCATTTTGATGGTACTTTTTAACCAGTGCATTTGATACCCAGCGTTGAAGATGCTGAGTAGGTGATGTCATCCTCAGAGCAGACGATGATCCAGTAGAAGTAGCAGCAGTGGTATTTGCAGCAAAAGTTTTCACAGTAGACGTATTCATAGGTGTAAACTTGAGAGAAGCCATTTTCGTAATGCAGAAGATCTTGGAAAAGAGTGCCTATTAGATATAACATACATAATAATGATAAGTTCGACCACTACATCTTTTGGATGAGAAAATATGTTACTGATTGCTTTGTTGGCCCTATCATTGAGTTTAAATAGGGGCCTAACAAATAAGCAAAGAATTATATTAACTTGGTTAAGGATACATGTCAGGTTCACCATTTTTTGTTTCCTCTGGAATTGGGGATGACCTCTTTGATTTTAGATTCAAAAATTCCAATCAGTTTCTAACAGGTTTGTTCGTAGAACTGGAAACATCCAATGATTCCATATTCATTTGGACCTACTTTCCAAAGGTAGTCGCTCATTAGTTGTGGACTGATGAGGCTTAGGAATTTTAATTGGTCGAGAGGATGGGAGGTCGGACTCATCACACCTTTTTTAGGGGAATTATTGTCTACTCTGGGGATCTCTTTATATATTTAAGTTATGTTTGTGAATCCTTATTACATTACCAAGTATAAAAATGTACTTTCCTTTAAATCTGACAATCAATGATTGATATGTAGGAAATTTAGAGAATATTTTATATGTATTAGAGGTTCTTCATCGATAGAGAATCATCTGTATTTGTTAGAGATTCTTAGTCAATGATATCCTTTAGTACATAAAAGTATCTTGGTCATTATGATAACCATACTGGTTTTAAAGCCACTCAGTGGGGCACTTGAAGTTTATTATCATTTAGAAGGACATGGATTATTTCAGAGTTGTGATCATACCTGCAGATGGGCTACCTACATATTCTTTGTTTTGGAAAAATAATCAGTACCCACATAGTTCGAGTATGAGAGTATGATGTTTAAGCATGATTGATGGCTCAAATAAAGATTTCATGATTACATTTACACTCTAAGCTCACGTGAGTCATGATCAATGTGAGAAACAATAGGTATTGGTGAAACCAGACAATTTTTCCACAAAAGATGCAATAATGTGGGGCTTATGTATGCATGACTACCCAAAATAGATGAGGAATAAGATTTACTTCAGGGAGTAAATCCAGTAATAAGGTCCATAAAGATATATGTACTACATGGAGATTTGGGTACTCTAACTTGGGGATTACTCCTAAGGAAGATGCCCAAATTAGGAGGGGACTCATTATTGGGTTTTATTCCTGATAAGGAATCCCAGATTAAAAGTAAATTAATAATTTTTAAGAGAAATTAAGACTGGGGCTTACTCTTGAGAAGGAGGCCCAGGTTAAGGGACTTGAAAAATTACAGGACTTGGGGCTTATTCCTAAAGAGGATGCCCATATTTGAAACTGGGGATTACTCCTGAAAAGGAAGCCCAGGTTATGAGAATTATAGTTGGGGCTTACTCCTGAGGAGGATGCCCAAATTAGGGGACTTGGACTGGGGCTTACTTCTAAAAAGGAGGCCCAGGTTAAGGTAATTATGACTGGAGCTTACTCTTGAAAAGAAGGCCCAAATAAATGAGGACTTGGGACTTACTCCTGAGAAGGAGGCCCAAATTAAATGAAAATTTGGACTGGGGCTTATTCTTGAAAAGGATGCCCAGGTTAAGAGAATTATGGTTGGGGATTACTCCTGAGGATGATGCCCAAATTAATGAGGACTTGGGGCTTACTCCTAAGAAGGATTCCCAATAATAATATTCTCTCATCTTAAAGGATGAGGTTGAATGAATGAAATCTCTAATTTTTGTGACATAAAGATGTGTAAATCACTAGGTTTTGAGAGATTTTCCATGGAATTCCTTTTGGATAAGGAAGTAGATCAAGAAAACATGCCATAAATGGCTTTGAAGAGTATCTTAAAGACTGAATCTTGAATAGGAGAGGTGGAATGGCGTGAGAGGGGTTAAATGGGTAGGAAGGGCACCCAAAAAATAAAAGGGTGTGCAAGTCCTGGCAGGCGCGCAGGTACTGCGTGGGTGCACAAGTCCTGGTCGCGCAGGTATTCCTGCGTGGCATATGTGTACTTGCGCTATTGTTAACCAGTAGGGTAATACTTGGGCGATCCTTGACCAAATCCTTTACAATTATCCCTAGGTACTTCCAAAAGATTGGCGCGCAAGTTTCAATGATTAGGTAAGGAGGCGCGCAATTGTGTTCATTTCACTTAAGGGAAAAACACTAAGGCGCCCATGTGTTAGTGATTTCTAACACTTAGACCTTATTCCTCTTGTTTAGACCATCCATTCTAGGTAAATAATTACCTTAGAAGAGTTCGGAAGACTTGAAGAAGAGGCTTGGGTGTTCAGACCTGTGTATCTGAATTCTGAAAAAATTTCTCCTCAAATGGGGGGCCCACCGGGGGTATTTATAGGCTGGATAAGACCCTGGTAGGTTTTCAAAGAGGGTGTGCAAGTCACTTGCGCGACCATTAGGCGGCGCGCAAGTGTACTTGCGTGACAGTTAGGGAACTTGCGCGACCCAATGGTATTTGACTCCTTGTTCATGCCTTTGTCAATTTTTTATGTTTTATTCAAAGGATGAATCAATTTGTGCTAAGGAATTTTCCTTTCTATTATCTTAAACAGTGTGACAAAAATGAGCATCAACAAATTCTATGAAAAGTTTTATAACAAAGAGAGTGCTGAAAAGAAAAAGTGGATAGAAATCCAAGCCCAACTATAATGTACAAGAAACTACACAGTACAAGTACAACTGAAGAAAAGTAAAACAGCCACTGGGTCATCCTCCGTGGTTCCTACCAGAAGGGTAGGTACAGATCACCCCCTCAACACTCCACGTCCTTCTGTCTCCTCCATGTACCGACTCATCGTAAGGTTCAACACTGGGTACCGTCCAGTCCTGGTAGTCTCATCCTCAGTCAGAATTGTCCGTCGTCTGTAACCAACACAACAAGGTGCGGGCATAGCCCGTGCAAGGGTGAGTATAACGATACTCAGTATAGACTCTGACACCCTCATGGTCTCACAAAAATCTACCAAGGATAAACTACAAAGAATAAAATCAACAGATAATCGTACTTAGGTATATACCCATACATATACCAAATTTATCAAGTGATCCATCTCAATCATAACGAAAAAACCGAAAAACTAACTCAACTGAACCAGGATTTTATTCTAGGGATATTATCAAGTAACATCCCCAGTCACATTATCAAAATATCAGCTGCTAGAGAACGCCTTCTCAATCGAGTACAGTGGGCCTGCTGCAACACCAAGCGCGCTACCCGCTAACCATGGACTACTGAGGTACTCCTCCTGTCGAGTACCGTGGGTCTGCCACGTCACATAGAGGCGCTCCCCATAGTGGGTCTACCATGTCACTAAGAGAACTCCTCCATCGTGGGTCTGTCGCGACACCAAGGCGCTATCCACTGGGCTATTAGAGTCACTCCGAGTCAAACGTTAAGCAGTAATCAGGTCTCAGTCAGCTACTAATTCTCCGCACTACGCTCACTAATCTCTAGGAGGATTCACTTCATGAGCTACTAGTCGATACTCCATATGTCACAAAATACCACGAAAAGTATCTCAAAGGTCTTCCACGTCACAGGGGTCTCAACGTAATAGACGGTGCGTCAATTAGATGCCAGGTCTGTGAGTTATTAGTCATTTAGTCCCGGGGGCCCGGTTGGATTCATGCACAATCCAACTTGAACGTATCTCAACTATAACCAAAACTCATGTGGGGTATACTCAAAGGGACCTAAAATCTCAAATATTACCAGCGCCACTGATGGTTCGTCCAACGGACGTTTGGTGCAAAAGATATGGCTAAAAAAGTAAAGGGTCGTAGTTCGCCCAGGTCCGATCTGACTCGGCCGTAGCGACCCAGCCCAACCCAGCCTTGGTCGACCCTTTGGGTCAACCCAAACTACACCATTAGGTCTGGCCCAACCTGTTGGGTGGGCCATCCCGTTGGGTTCGGCCCGGCCCGCTGGGCCCAGCCCAGCTCGCCGCAAGGGCGCGGACCGGCTATGGGTCGGTGCGAGGGTGGTTCGGCCCAGATGGCACCGTATGGGCAGCTTGTCCCGGAGGGCGCCTCGAGGGTGGCTCAGACCGGTGCACAGGACCGTTTCGGCCGGGGCGCTATGAGGGTGTGGGCCGGTTCGGCTGGGGCGGCTCGAAAGGCTGGAGGGCAGGTAGGGTCGGGCGGCTTCGTAGGCCAGCGGGCGACGCGAGCCGGCAGGTGGCATGGACAGCGGGCGGCACGCTCGGCAGGTGGCTCGGCCGGTAGGCGGCGCGGTTGGGCCCAGGGTAGTATATCTAGTTTGGCCGGGGCACCGGAGCATTGCAAGGGCGGCGCCGGAGCGTCGTGGGGGCAGGTGTCGTGGAGGCCATAGGGGGTGCAACCTTTTTCTTCGTTTCCTTCGATGGTGTTGTATCCTTCCTCCGTTTCAAAAAAACCACAAAGAAGAATGATGGGGGGTCTATCCATGTTTGTTTGGATTGCACCCTCCACCTTTAGAGTGGTAGAAAGCGGTTCATGAAAAACATAAACAATGAACGATCATGGGAGATATTTTAAAACATCAATTCCCATAATCCCTTGATAATTTCTATTCCCAACCTTGCAATGGAAAAATAGGGGAGAACATGGGTATTATTAATCAAATAATAAATAAACCCCTAAAACTTCCCAAACAAATTTATTCCTAACCCACAAGGAAAACATCCACATATCAACTTGATAATATTTTGATTTGTGTTCATTGTTTTTATAAGGAAATAATCAAGAGAATAAAATCATACTTAATTAAAAACCCTACCTTGTTCGTTGTTCGTTGACAATAGAACGAGAAGACCGACGTCGATTCATTATAGATGAATGGGTCTTACGTCGGAGGAAGATCTGAGAATGAAAGTCGAAGACTAGGTCATTCTTGGTAGTCGAAGGCGTTCCTTGTCAGTGGAGCATTCTTGGTCAGTGGAGCGTTCTTCATTGGGAGCTTTCTCCCAAGTTCCTCCTCTCCCCAATTCCACCCAAGTGAGTTCGTAGCCAAAATAATAGATTGTAATATATATTAATTATTTGGAATAATATTCAAAAAGGATTAATTAATTGATTGATGTGTTGGCTCAATTTATTAATGGGGAGGATTTGGCATAATTAATAAAATGCAATGGTAGAATTAGAATTTTGGAGGTATTGAAGAGGCTCCCCCCACATTTATAAGGGAGGATGAGAGGTTTTCCTTTCCTCCCATTAATAGGTGTTGGGTGGTCCCCACCACAATAAATCAAGAAGAGGAGGTTTTGTTTCAATGGACCCCACCCCTAAACATCCACATGGTTGGTGATTACAACAAAATGAAATAAAATATGAGATTATTTTATTTTATTATTTCTACGAAAAACCCAAAAACTATATTTCACTTTCGACCCACTGTCGTCGAGGTGAAGGTATCCTTAAATGAATACGAGCGCTAAATGTTCAACGGTGTCCTCATATTTCAATTTTGAGCACCGGTTCAAAATTTAGAAAAACTCGCTCGCATGTTTACTGAACGTACTCGAAATAAAGTTCAGAAATTCATTTCTGGATCTCTGGGCCTTGGAATCACGCACCGTTAATTTTTGCGGACACGTAAAATTCCAATATATTTAAAAAACTTTACATAGAATTTCCTAGTCTTTACATTATCCCAACCTCAGGCTATACATCCCTATAAGACACAACTCAAACTAAGGAAACATGTGGGGGTACTAGGCACGAATCTGAGCCTCCCGCTCCCATGTGCAATCTTGAAATTTCTCGTGCTGCTAGGGAATGTGCACCAGAGGTATCATCTCCAGTTGATCCTCAATCTCTACTAGAACCTCCATAAAATTCACATGATCTTTGACGTCCATCACTCCATGTTAGGTGATGTGAGAAGGGTCATGCACGTATCTCCTCAGCTCGGATATATAGAAGATTTCGTGCACCCGGTGCAACTGAGGTGGAAGAGTTAAGTAGTATTCCACCTTTCTAGCTCTATTGAGAACCTGAAAAGGTCCAATTAACCTTAGAGATAACTTGATGCCTAGGCCAAATCTCCACAAACCTCATCGAGGTGAGAGCCGTAGAAAGACGTGGTCACCAACCTCGAACACTAGAGGTGTCCATATTCTATCAGCAAATGACTTCTGCCTACTCTATGCAGTCTTCATCCACTCATGGATGATCTTCACCTTCTCTGTGATAGCCTGTACCATCTCTAGTCCCACTAGTGTTGACTCCCCTAGGTCATTCCAGCACAAAGGTGATATGAAAGGTCTCTTGTACAACGCCTAGAAAGGTTCCATCCCTATTTTTAGAGTGATAGATATTGTAGTATGAAAACTCCACCAAGGGTAAGTGATACTACCAACTTCTATCGAAGTCGAGGACACAAGAACACAGCATGTCCTTGAGGGTCTGAATGGTCCACTCAGTTTGACCATCCGTCTGCGGATGGAGGGCGTTTCTCTAACATAGCTGTGTTCAAAAAGCCTCCTGCAACTCCTTCAATAGCCAGGAAGAAAAATGTGTATCATGATCGGAGACAATTGTCATAGTTACTTCATGTAGCTGCACAATCTTCTACACATAGAGAATCCCAAGATCTCTACAGAACCCTTCTCTTTTGTCGATAGGAAGTGGTCCGACTTGGTGAGTCAGTCAACAATCACCCAAATCGATTCATGTCCCCAGGATGTACGTGGATTTCATGTCATGATGTCCAGGGATATCTCATCCCACATCCACTCTGGAACCTTTAAAGGATGACCCAAGCCTGCTGGCACCTGATGATCCACCATCCCTTGCTGACAAGTGAGCCATCAAGAGTCAAACTCTGCTATTTCCATCTTCATTCCCATCCACCAGCACTGTTGTCGGAGGTTCTAGTACATCTTCGCTACTCTTGGATGTACCATTAGAGGGGATTTGTGGAACTCCCTCAACACTCCATCATTAAGTGGCACTGGTACCATGATATATCCTCTGAAGAGGATGACGTGCTCCCCACCTTTAAAAAATCCATCAGGTTCCTATCCTATCGATATCTGAGCATGTCGTGTCTCGCAGTCAGTGTTCCCATGTTGTGCCTTCCTGAATTGCTGAAGAAGTGGTGGAGTGACTATAAGAGACTGAAGAAAAACTGCACCATCTCTATCTACAAATTATATCTACAAAGCAGAAAGCTGCTCCATCGCTTATCCTAGCATATGTATACCAGATCTCCTGCTGAGTGCATCTACAAAAACATTCCACTTCCTAAGAGTATAGACTATCTCGATGTCATATCCCTAGAGGAACTCAATCCAACATCATTGTCTCAGGTTCAGGTCCTTCTGAGAGAAGATATACCTGAGACTCTTGTGATTAGAGTACATGGTAAAATGCTCACCCATCAGATAGTGTCACCATATATTCAAGGCGAAGACCACCACTGCTCACTCCAGGTCATGGGTAGAGTAGTTTTACTCATGTTTCCTCAGCTGTCGGAAGCCATATGTGAGCACTACTCGCTCATGCATTAGGACACATCTGAGTCTGGTCCCTGATGTGTCACAGTAGACTACGTACCCTATGCCTTCCTCGGGAAACCTCAAGATGGGGGCACTAGTCATCCTTAGCCCCAGCTTCTGAAAGCTCTGCTAGCATCTATCCAACCACACAAAGGGTTTCCCCTTATTTATCAAATCTAATTGTGGTGCTGCAACTCTGGAGAAATCTGGCACAAATCTCCGGTAGTATACAACCAAACCAAAGACACCTCATACCTCCATCACACTCCTAGGTGGATCCCATGAAAATACCACCTCAATATTTTTGGGATCCACTGCAATTTTAGCCTACGAGATGACATGTCCCAGAAAGTGAACCTCTCAGATCCAGAATGGGAACTTCGAGATTATACCATTAAGTTGGTGGTCTCAGAGTGTGTACAGTACTACCCGCTAATGATAGGAATTCTCCTCCTCAGTAGTCGAGTAGATCAGAATGTGATCGATGAATACTATGACAATATGATCATGGTATGGATGAAATATCTTGTTCATGAGTCCCATGAACACTGATAGAGTGTTTTTTAAACTAAATGGATTAACCAAGAACTTGTAGTGGCCAAACCGACACCTGAAGGCATTCTTCTGCACATCCACATCTCATAATCTGAGCTGGTGATAGCATGATCTGAGGTCTATCATTGAGAACCATCATGCTCCCTTAAGCTGGTCAAAGTGGTCATCAATCCTTGGGAGTGGGTACTTGTTCTTCACAGTAACCTGGTTCAGGTATCGATAGTCGACACAAATCCTCATGCTCTCATCCGCCTTCTTGGAGAATAGAATTGGTGCTGCCCAAGGTGAAACAATGGGTCGAATGAATCCCTTCCCCTACAAGTCCTCAAGCTCTACATGCAGCTCGCGAAGTTCCGCGGGAGCCATACTATATGCTAGTGTAGATATCTATGTCGTCTCGGGGTACAAGTCAATATAAAATTCTACCTCTCTGTGATGAGGTAGACCTGGGACATCATCAGGGAAAACATTCGCATACAGGTCCACCACTACAGGATTGCACGGACTCTCTACACCAACAGCTTTGAGGGTAAGGCTAGCCAACTAATGAGTGATCGGCTACACCCTCTTCCAGGTAAGTCCATCTTATGATGCAAAGGATCCCTTCACTTCGTGATGGTTAACTAGGTTCCATCCGTGTGGACACACTACACATTGCGCCTTATACAGTTAATCTGAACATGGACTATAAATAACTAGTCCATACCCAAGATGAAGTCGTAAGGCCTCGATGCCGTTACTAGGAGATCCCAGTCGAAGCTCATGCCTCTTATAGTAAGCTCACATTATCAGCACCAGTTCATATTTGTCGAATCTTCTCCCGTAGAAGTCTTTAGCTGTAAGGATCGATCCAATGACACCGTCAGAATCTCTGAGCTTCGAATGAGAGTAAGTTAAATGAAATAATGATAGGCACTTGTCTCTATAAGAACTACATATTTGGTAGATTAGACACATATCATACCTTGTATCATCTTTAGAGAGCCATGATCGTAGGCCTAAGTTACCTGGATTTGAGCTCTGCCTTGTCCACCTCCTCCATGCGGTCAAGGTGGACCTCCTGGTGGTGGTGGCGGTAACACCTCAAAACATTTCCCACCACAAACTTCATGATCAGATTCACTTCAACATCCTCCTACACCCTGCGGACCGCCTCGATCGAATCTATGTCTCAATCTGGGCGGTCCATCGACCATCTGCTGATCATCCATGCTACGGTTTGGATAGTCACAAGCCATGTGACCCTGCCCTCCACATGAGTAACACTTTCCGCTCTTGGAATATCTGTCTTCGCTTCGGGTGCCCCACTCAACCAATACCGAGTCATGCGGTCTTGCACCTGTAGGTCTGGTCCTCTTTGACCTCTGTGACATCTTTCTGCTTCCAACTATTGAAGACTCCGCTACGAGTCGACTAGTGGAGGATCTCGCTGCTGGAGATTTATCAAAAAGGAAACTCTCCACTAGGAGGTCTCTCTCTAAAATGCTTGCATGCGTCGGGTGCTGAGTGATACCACTGAAGCCCTGATCTCATACCTGAGTCCATGCTAGAAGGTTCGGGCCTTGAATAATGGATCCCGCACCCTATCGGTGGAGTATCGTGAGAGTTCTATGAACCTCACTGAGTACTGAGCTACAGTCATGTGGCCCTGCTGTATATGAAGTAGCTCCTGTATGTGCACTGCGCGCAGATCTACTGGGACAAACTCTTACTAAAAAAGGCTCTCTAAGTCTTCCCAGAGAAGCATCATCTTGTCATGAACCTGGAGCATCAAGCTCCACCATCTACTCACTGCTTCCTATAGAGTACTAGCAGTAAGAATCACCATGAGATCGACTAGTGTCCCTACCAGTCAGAAAACTCTCACCACAGCCTCCAGCCAATCCTCAGCCGCCTGTGGGTCCATATCTCCCCTTATCCTGAGTATCCTCTGGCCCTGGAACCCGTGCAACGTGCTCATGAAGCGTGCACCATCTCCTATTAGGGTCGGTGGCATCGGTGGCCCGACTAGGAGTGGTACCGCTGGTGCCTCTGCTGGAAAAGGGCCCTGCACCGAGGCCTCATCACTTGGTGGGCTATCTGTGTGTAAAAATCTCAGAACTCTAGACAGTTGTCTGCGTGGAGGCGTCCTGAAAGAAAACAGGTGCGCTACAGTTAAAATTTATACATGGTGAGCTAACCTGGTTGAGATGACTCAAAGAAAACATTTTAAAACACACACAATCTGTGTTTTTGTGCACTGAGTCAGAAATTAGAAGTCAGGGTCCTGGTGTATGGATATGTCATCCACCGCACCAACACTAGAATCCCTAAACTGAGAACCACACTCACTACCATTAACATTATTCCTTCATAGAAATGAAAGATCAGAGTCTTATTTTCTTGTGGTAAAACTGACTCCTTTGATACCAATTTTTCACGACCCGTCCACTAGGGCTAATGTCGGGACTACCCCATGCCTGCCTTCTATAGTCCAGGGGTTGGCAACTAGAACCAAAGGAGTAATTCCATAAATAGGGATGGAATTGCCTTTATAACCTAAAAACACACACAATTGAGCACACAACAGGATACAAAATTCTACGAAAAACTATATAACAAAGAGAGTGATGAAAAGAAAACAGGGCTGGAAATATAAGACCAACTGTAAAGTATAAGAAACTAAAAAGTACAATTACAAATGATTAAAATTAAAATAGCCATGGGGTCATTATCCGTGGTTCCTACCTAAAGGGTAGGCATAGATCAACTCCTAATCACTCCATGTTCGTCCATCTCCTCCATGTACTGACTCTTTGTAAGGTCCACCTCTAAGTACCGTCCAGTCCTGGTACTCTCAGCCTCAGTCAGCACTGTCCATCGTCTGCAACCAACACAACAAGGTGCTGGAACAGCCCGTGTAGGGGTGAGTATAACGATACTCAGTAGGGACACCAAGACCCTCAAGGTATCACAAAAATTAAACAAGGATAAACCTAAAATAATTAAATCAACAGATAACTATACTAGGGTATATGACTATACATATACCTAAGTTATCAAGTGATCCATCTTAGTAATGAGGAAAATAAAGAAAAACTAACTCAGCTCAACCAGGAATTTGTACTATGGGTAGTATCAAGTAACATCCCCAGTCACATTATCCAAACCTCAACTGCTGGAAAACTCCTGCTCAATCAATTACTGTGGACCTGTCCTATCACCAAGCATGCTTCCCAGTAACCATGAACTGCTGAGGTACTACTCCTTTAGAGTACCATGGTTCTGTTGCATCACACATTGGTGCACCCCACCATGGATCCGCCTTGTCACCAAGAACACTCCCCCTCGTAACCTATAGAGGTCCTCCTCCTATTGAGTACCGTTGTTATACCACATCACCAAGTGTGCTCCTCCAACGTGGGTTTGCCACGACACCAAGACGCTCCCCATTGGGCTAGTAGGTTCACTTCGAGTCAAATGGTCAGCAGTTTTCATGTCTCATCCAGCTACTAGGTCTCTTCACTACGCTCGCTCACCTCTAGGAGGATCCTCACCATGAACTACTAGTAGATACTCTATCTCTCATGAAGTCCAATGATGAAGTATCTTAGAGATCTGCCACATCACAGGGGTCTTATCGCAAAACATGGCGTGTCAATCGGACACCCGGTATGTGAGTTATTAGCCTTTTAGTCCCGAGATTCTGGTTGGATTTGTGAATGATCCAACCTGACCGTATCTCAACTATACCCCAAACTATAGTGGGGTATACTGAAAGGGACCATCAAGCTCCAAGATTACCAGTGCTGGTGACCGTTCATCAAACGGACGTTCGGTGCCAAAGATCTGTCGAAAAGAAAATAAAGGGTCGTAGTGGGACCGTCCCGGCCCAACCCAGCCAGGGATGACTCGGTTTGGGTCGACCAAGCATGCCCTATTGGGTCTCGCCTGGCCCATTGGTAGGGTTAGCCCATTGGGTTCGGCCAGGCCCGCTGGGCCCCGCCCAGTCGGCCGCGAGGGGCCGCGAAGGGCCGAGAGAGAACGGACCGACCACGAGGGCGCGGACCGGCCACGAGGGCATGGACCATCCATGAGGTCGTGGACAGGCCACAGGTCGACACGAGGTTGGTTCGGTTGAAGGACTCCGCGTGGGTGGCTCGTCCCAGAGGGCGTCGTGAGCGCACGGATGGGGTGGCTCGAAAGGCCGGCGGGCCGGCGTGGCTAGGCCAGATCTCGAGGCAGGAGGGCAGCGCAAGCCGGCGGGCGGTGGGGCCGGCGGGCGGCGTGGTCGGTGGGTGGCATGGCTAGTGGGTGGCGTGGTTCGGCCCGAGGTGGGGGATCCAGATTGGCCGAGGCACCGGAATGTCGTGGGGGTGGGGCGGGTCATTGAGGCAATGAGTGGCGTGGATGTTGCCTACGTCACCTTCAATGCTGTTGACGCATTCCTGCATTTCTAAGAACACCACAAAGAAGAACAGTGGGGGGGTCGAGCCATGTTTGTTTGGCCCACACCCTCCGTGTTTAGAGTGGTAGAAAATGGATCATTAAGAACATAAATAAAGAATGAACATGGAAGATATTTTAAAACACCAATTCCCATAATCCCTCAATAATTTCTATTTCCAACCCCGCAATGGAAAAAGAAGGGAGAACATGGGTACTGTTAATCAAATAATGAATAAACCCCTAGAGTTTCCCACAGAAATTTATTCTCAACCCACAAGGAAAACATCCGCAGATCAACTTGATAATAAGTTGATCATTGTTACTAGTTTTTAAAAGGAAAGAATAAAGGGAATAAAATTTTACATTATTAAAAACCCTACCTTGTTAGTTTTTAATTGACATTAGTGTGAGAAGGTGGACGTAGATTCGTTGTAGATGAACACATCCTACATCGGAGGATGATCCGAGAAAGAAATTTGTAGTCGAGGTCGTTCTTTGTAGTCGTGGGCATTTCTCATCAGTGGAGCGTTCTTCATCGGTCGAGCGTTCTTTGTTGGGAGCTTTCTCCCAAGTTTCTCCTCTCCCCAAATCCACCCAAGTGAATTCATATCCAAAATAATAGATTGTAATATCTATTAAGTCGTTGTCATAATATTCAAAAAAGATTTTAATTAATTAATTGATGTGTTGACTCAATTAATTTATGGGGAGTATGTCGCATAATTTATAATGTGTGTTGGCACAATTAAAATTATTGAGGTGTTGAAGAGGCTCCCCCCACATTTATGAGGGGGGATGAAAGTTTTTCCTCTCCTCCTATTAATAGGGGGTAAAGTGTTCCCAACAACAATAAATCAAGAAGAGGAGGTTTAATTCTGGTGGACCCCACCCCTGATCATCCACATGGTGGGTGATCACAACAAAATAAAATAAAATATGAGCTTATTTTATTTAATTATTTCCACAAAAAACCCAAAAACTTTCTTTTACTCTCGACCCACTGTCGTCGAGGTGAAGGTCTCAATAATAGAATACTAGTGTTGTGAGTTCAACGGTGCCCTCAGATTTTAATTTTAAGCACCAGTTCAAAAGTTAGAAAAATATGCTCACACATTTACTTAACATACCCGAAATAATGTTCAGAAATTCATTTTGGGAACTCCATGCCTCAGAATCAAGCGCCATAAATTATCGCAGACTTGTAAAATTCCCATATATATAAAAAAATACGTGGAAATTATGGGTCGTTACAAAACCACCATCATTCAATGGGATGATAAATCTAGTATTAGATGAGGAATATATATGTTTTTTAGTGAATATATTTAATTATTTCCAAATTAATTAAATAGAGATGGTTTTCATGGAAGTTTTTGGATCATTGGTGGACATTGATTAAAAACACTAAGTAGGATGATGATTTCACAAACATAGAATTGATGTAATTTAAGGAAATTTTTAGGGAAAATTAATTCCATCGTGAATTGAGAGAAGAAATATATATACAATTCTTATGTATATGACAATATAAGAATGATAATTTTTTATGCTTGAAACAAACATCACAAGATTAAAAATACCTGATACCGACTACATAAATAGCTAAGAGAGTAAAATTTATTATTTCATTAATGGTTTATATCCATTCCTCTAATGGTTAAGGGTATCCCAAACATTCAAATCATACTAATACGTAGTATTATTATATATCAGGAGGGAGAAATAAATTTATACATATATGACATTAATGAAACCAAATAAAAGAAGAGAAAAATAGTGCAAGAAATAGATAATGGTTTGTAGGGAGAAAATGATTTTCCCACATCTGATCTTTGTGGAATGAAAAAATTTAGTGCATGCACGAATGGAATGGGATTTTATTAAATGTGTTATAGAAATGTCATGAGGATCCAGATTTGAAAGTAAATAAAGAATATGTAAATGTGAAATGTTTGAACTATAAGGAGATGGGGCACTATACAAATGAATTCTCAAAGTTTCAAGTGAATATACCACATAAGAAGATAAGGGATAAAGGTCAAGATTATGATATTACTATAGGTTAAGTGGAATAATTAAAGTATTTGGGTTTTTGGATTCATGAATATTATTAAAAAATCATTTTATTAATGATATTATAGTTATACGAATTATAAACTATGTATGTATTTTAATGAAAAATATATTATTTATGAATTTTGAAGAATCCATATTTTCATTAAGGTCTTATGGTGATCAAGATATTCATATCTTTGATATGTTAAAAAAAGAGATACATTATATTCTTTGGTTAATGTAATGTTAATTAGATTTTGAAAATTTATTAACATTCCATTGAAATATTTGGATATTTAATTTGTAGAGATTTATTTTGGACCAGTATTATGGGTAACTACTTATGGAATAGATTATGATAAATATTTGAAATTATTGTTTTTCGATTCCATGATATAACCATTTAGATTTAGTAAATATTTAATTTTTTAATGAATAAAATGTTGATCTATTGATTCATTATAGTTGTTTAGTCATGAAAAATTCATCTTCAATAACCATTTCATTGAATATCAAGTGAAAATATATTAAATTTTAATCAATGTATGAGATTATTATTTCAATTTTGAAGGAAATAAAGTAAGTATATGTTTATAACTTCTTCTAAGGATAGTAAAATTATTCCTCAACCCTAGGAAAATGATTGTGGAAAAAATTTTATGAGTTTAATTTTCTTATAGAAAAATCAATGGTCTTCTAAAACATTATAAATTTACATTTTAATGGTTGTAAACTTTTGGATGAATATATTTTCTTTTACACACAATTGTAATGTGAAATTTTTATATCAATTTTGTTCCCTACTTTTAACATCCCACTAATCTATTCATATTCGAATGCCTAATTGTTTGGTGACATTCTCACTTACCTTCACACATAATAAAAGTATGTTTTAATAATCTTATTTCCAAAGTGGGTTTCTCATAATAGAAGTATATAATAGCATCCCTTTTTAATGTGATATTTGAAAATGTGAAGAGATATTTATTTAATGTGGGTATTATTTGTATCCTCATTATTTTATTGTATTCCCCTTTTAAATTTGACATATTCGATATCTTATGTTGCACACAACATCGAGTTTAAAGACACAATATACTATTATATGACCTTTATAATATATCTATTAAATTGTTTGTTATTAAATAGAATGGATTATTTATGAAATTAATACATATATCATACTAATTATTAATATATTTTAAAATGATCAGATTATTAAAAAAATGTATTCTGTAAAGTCATTTTAAGTAATTTCGAAATTCATTTCCCTCAAAAGTTATTTTTATTTATTTTTATAAATGAGTATTATATTTAATTTATGGATGATTTATAAAATTTAAATGAAAAAATGAACATAATTTTTGAAACCAGAATACCAAAATTATTATATGGTGATTTTTTTTAATTTTCTGAAAAAAAGTTAAATGGTTGGTGAACAGTAGAAAATACACTATTTTTGGAAATCTAATATCTTTTATAAAGTTGAAATAATATAATTATGATATAATAACAGATTAAACTTATGGAAATAATAATATATCATATTATAAAAATAATATTATACTTAAATTATTCATTTTAGGTAAATAATTTTTTATTTAAGGAATAAAAATGTAAATCAATTTCATGTTGACAAAGTGCCCACACATCATTGGAAAATTAATTTTTTTATTTTAAATAATAGAGTGCTAATATGTATTTTCATGAATTATTTTATTAAATATTATGTATTTATTATGGTTTTAATTTATATTTTTTTATTTTAGAGTTATATGACCTGAATGATATCAAAATTCTATTGCATTTATTATGCAAGGTAAGAAAAGTAAAATTAACAAATAAAATATGTTTTCTTGATATGGATATTAGTAAATATACTTATATAATGTTTCTAAAATATTTAATTGGTAATAATTTTTTTATGATTTTAACTTATTTTTAATTTTAATATAAAAAATAATTAACATTAATTATTATGTAACAATGATGGAGTACCTATGAAAGAAAATGAAAAATGAATAAGATAATTTTAATTAAAATTATAAGAACCATTAAATGGCACAAAATTTGGTCTAAATATTATTGGATGAGAAATATTTAGCAAAAATCCCCCTATGGTCCAATATAGGACCCTTTTGACCCACATAGTTTATATTATATCGCATATTTAATTTTATTTAAAAAAATGTCAATCGGTTAAAATATGTTATCCAATTAGTAAAAGAAAAAATATATGTTTTTTAGAGGTTATATTAGATAATAAATATTATTTTACAATATATAATATTATTCATATTTAGGGAAATTTATTTCTATTTTTTAGGTGAAACATAAAAACATTAACTACATGCACAACTATGATGTAGTAATTATTAAATTAATGTAAAAATAAAAAAATGATATTCAAAATATTATATTAAATTAAGTTGTATATAATTAAGATTATACAGAAATTATATAGAAAATAATTACATTTTAAGGATATTTTATAATAGTATATTCTAATTTGAAACATTTTTTAGGTTTTTAATGTCAGAGTAATGTATGGTATTATATTTGACAATAATGATTTTTCTTCAATACGATATTTCATTAATTTTTTTAAAAATCAATCAAAATTATAATGTAAGGTCAATAAGGATAATATATGGTTTATAAGTTAATACCATGTTATTTATATTATATATTTAAGTCATTGGACCTAAAATTTCTTTATTATATATTAATGTTCTATCAAATTCTTAAAATGCCTCTCACATCAATTATAGAAGGGAACTACTTCATTCATTTAAGTTCACCACCATGAGACTTATAGCTCATCCAAAATCATTAAAATAATATTCTAATCATCCAAAGACACGTTTTAGAGTTTTTTTATCACTAAAAGACAAATTCCATGTTCCATAATGAGGTTCTCAAGGAGACAATATTCAGAAGGTAAATTTCTCATTTCTCTCTTTTAAATCCTTTCACTCTTAAAACCTATCATCACCCTCAATAAAAATATTCATGATAATATAAGATTCATATATATACTAGGAAAGTATTTTGATAATCAAATATCCATCATAAAATCTTTTCCCTTGAAATTTTATTCTTAAAAATGTAAACATCATCCATGGTATGTGCATTCACCGTCCAGAGGCTGATGAGATTTTGTATTCTATTACTGTATTCAGGGAAACATTAAATTCAATATTAACTTTTAAAAATTAAATATATGTATATATTAAATGTTTTCACATATTATATAATTAATATATGTTAATAATATTAAAAAATTCAAATCTAGTTCATTTTGGTGGGAAACCCCGCCATAAGAAATATAACAATCATAATTAATGTTTTATGAAATGAATCATTTTCATTTAAAAAAATTGTAATGTGGGACCATATGAACATATAAATATTAATTAATACCATATAATCTCAATTCTGGAGTACTAATTCCATGTGACATTAACATTCATTAATATACATAAGTTATCAACCATGAAACTATGAAACAAACGCTCCAAGAATGGTTAAATTGTACATTATAACTCATCAAATTATCCATAGAAGAAAATAATAAGATTTAAGTAAATAAAATATTTTTTCATAAGGATATAAATTTATTAATTAAAGAATATATTTTTATTATATATGATGTTAAGTGTGTGTGTAGAATGCATTCAGACCTAATGTACTTGAATTCTTAACCAAATTTTAATTCTTCGGTTTAACCTTATACACCATTGATTGTTGAGTGATATTATTACATGGAAAATTACATTCCATTATCATAAATTGTATTTAAATTTTTTTATGTGGAATTTTATCTAATAAAAATAATGTATTAATTATTTTAAAAATCAATACAATTATATGATATTTGTAAGTGACTCTTTTTAGAAAAAAAATTTAAAATTATTCTTTTTTAAAACAAATAAAATTAATGTTTTTATAAAACATATACATCACGAGAATATTTTCCCACAATCATGATGATTTAATTTTTTTAATGCTTCATAGATTATATTACAATACTCCTTTAAAATAAAATTTTCACATATTATAGTTCAGTATTTTTATAAGAATAAGTGATTTCAAAGTGAAAAATGGTATTTTCCTCAACTATTTTTATAAATCATATCAATGTATCGATTTTAATATATATTTTTTAATGATATGATTCATTAATGTTTTAATAATATGATACCATTAAATATATTTTATTATCTTTGGTTAGTTTTTTGGGTTGTACTATTTTGATACTATTCAGTATATTACATAGGATATTTTATTTTTATGAAACGATATAAACATTTCACACGATGGTTTATATATATATATATATATATGTTCTTTTATTAAGTTTCAACCCTTTATAATAATAAATTAATAATACTTTTTATGTGATGGGAGAGGCCATATATAGCCCCTTGATTCATGGATTGGAATCCTGATACAAACTTTTTTGGGTATTCATTTATGTCTTACCCATTTATGTATAGTGTTTTGGCTGAATATATGATGTTTTATCTTAGATGTGCCTCAATATGAATTCCATAATTATGATATTATTATTTTATAATCCATGTTATTTTATTATTATTATAATATCCATGTTTATGTCTCGTCCTCATGTGATTAGCTTTATGGAGTAATTTTATTATCATTAATTCCTAACATATTATGCTCAATAGTATGTTTTAATTGAATTGGTTTTATGTTATTCACCATTACTTATAGTTTATACATATTTGTGATAGCTTCCAATGTAAACTTATCCTTAATGATAATATGAACTTACCCTTTATATGTTTTGTTTTTCATAGGACTCAATGATGTATATTGTGATTTACATACATGGTTGTGATAGGAAAATATGGGTGTCTTCAATGGAGTGAATATGTTGTATTTTATTTCATGAAATAATGTAATATTTATGTACGTATATATAAGGACCCGGCCTTAAACATTACATAATATTGAATTAAATGAATAATTCACATTGAGGGTCTTTTAAGGTTTATATTTTTAGGGAATTTGGACATAACTATTACATCTCAAAAGATTACAAAGTAGACACTTCTACACAGTTTCAATTTTTTTTCATAAAATAAAAACACTTGAAAAAAAGAGTCATGTCTAGTTCCATGTTTTAGACAGCATGACTTCTCCTTGATCCCATCCTTTACCCTATTCATCATTAAGTCATGTGAAAACATTTCTAAACATGGGATGAGTATAAAAATAATAGTAAGGGATACACAATGAAGTAAGACTGTTAGTTTTTAAAAACAACAAGTATACCATGAATACTTTTACATAAGTAATACTTTTCACCTTTATGAAGTAGTAAATACTCTTCACTAAATAAAAGATCACTACTTACCCTTTTGTAACCCAAATATTACCATAAAACCCATATACAGAACACATTAAAAATAAAGGTAACATGGGACATATACATTCTGGAATGGAATAACCATACGGTCGACTTCAACACATATCCCTAAAAGGAATAGCCATATGTCCAACTTCCATACCCAATGCATTGGAGGTTATAATGTTTCCACCTGTCCTGGTTTATCATGGCACCACCCGTCATTTGGTTTATCACGTAACCACCTGTAAAATGTCTAAATACTATTATAAAATATTAACACATGAAACAAATATAAAGGAAAGAAAACATTTCCACATTTCAATCAACATATGTCACTTAAATATATTGACATGAAAAATCCATTATCAAAACCATTTTCAATACCAAAATACATAAAAGAGTATATGGTATTTATTTTCCTTGAAAAAAACATTACAACTTGTTAGGGATGCCAAAGAACAAATAATACTCAGAGCGGTAGAAAGGTCGTTGTCACTGCTTAGGTTAAAAAAACATTCATTTTTGTTTTTTAGTAAAACTCTTCGTAGAAAGAGAATCCCTTTGAAAATTCAAGGGTGTTTATACAGCGTATAAAATAAATTCGTGTGTTAAAACAAAATATGCCTCAATGAAAGGAGATTGAGACGAAGTCCCTTACAAAGATCATTTTGTAAAGAAAATAGATCGTTTATGTGTATTTACTATAAGCTCACATAAAGAAATTATAAATACATGATAATATATAAAAATTAATTTCTCATATAATCAAAGAACGACATAAATAAGGTAGATATGTTCAACCCAAATAATGGGAATTAGGTTACAAATTTCCCTTACCTCGTGTATGACTTGACCCATTCTTTATTTAATCTACTGAATAATAAGCTAATGATAATTTCTACATTCTTAAGAAACTTTTTCCAGTTTATTATTCATTTTATATCACTTATTACCATGTTATAAACATTATGTAATCATTTAAGTTAATAATGTTTGTTTTGTCGATATTTGGTAATAGACTCACAAATGAACACTATATAGTTACAAGTAGTTCACATGGTCAAAATTTCATTATATCCATAATTATATTCATGATTTGGATATCATATATATCATATATATCCAATATATACATGTATTTATAATACTACATAACATTTGAAGGTAAGAAATGAAATGCACTGTTCATGGAGACGGTAAGTTGTACGTACGCATGAACACTGCATTCAGTTCTATTTATTATTTTAGTGGAATTAAAACAAAATGATACATAGTTATATAATAATTCCAGTATAATATCATATATACTATCATAAAATCTATCCTTTATATGTCCCTCGTATGGCATAAACGAGTCATATCCCTTTGAGAGGGCGGTAGTCCGCACTTCCTCAAATGAAATTATCACGTTTACCCATAATGGAAACCATAAAGGTATTATATAAAATAAAAATTCAGAAGCATAAAGAAAACCTAAACATAATATATATCATATATAAATATAGTGTCATCTTAATGGACACCATGATAGGGGGTAGGAGATAATCGAACAATCATCGTTTCGTGAGGCGTTAGTTTTCCATCCACATGAACAATATGTTATTCACACATTAGATGGAGGCGTGTGTAAGTTTAGTTCAAATCCTTATCATAAAAACATTATAGTATATTTAGGATACTTTTTTTTATAAAATAATGGAATAAAAAGATTTTAGGGGTTGGAGAAGTAAAATAATAGAAAAGAAGTTAAGAGAAACTGTTAACGTTAATTTGGGTAACTTTCTTTGGTTTGAACCAAAAAGAAATAATTGAAGTGCCTTCTACCTAAGATAAGGCTTATATGTGGAGAAGATGGATTTAGGGAGCTTAATTGGGAAGATTTTGGACGATCCAAAAGGATTGAGAGGTCTGTTGAATTTTTTAGAAATGGTCTCCTTTTATAAGGGGGGAGGGGCTCTTTAGGAATGTGTGAAAATATTATTTTATTATATAATGATATTGGGTTTATAAAGTTCCATAATTCATTATAGTTAAAGATAAGATGACTCATGGTATAAATAAAATCATCCAATAATAATTGGATAGGTTTTGGTTGTTATTTTAATATTTATAATCTTATTTAATTAAATGATTTATTAATGAGGTAAACACTGCATCATTATTGGGTCATAAATAATTTAATTTATGGATTTCTAAAAATTATAAAAAAATAACATATGTAGGAAATATTTTAAATTTACAATGAATATTTATAGTCAAAAAATAACTTATATAACACCATGTAAAAAATTAATTTATAAACAGATATTTTTTATGTTATTTTTGTCTTGAATTTAAATTAATTAATCTAATGTGTCATTATCATTCATAAGTGGCTCCATGGGGTCCCAAAATAGACCCAAATATGCCCATGGTCTTCCATTACTCATCAAATAAGTTTAGGGAAAGTTTTAAGGTAATTTGTAATTATTATAATATTCTTTTTACCTTGAATTATCCTATTTACCTTTAACCGCGGTAAATAAAAGTCAAAAGTTACTATTCACCAAAAATTATTTTTATCTTATTGAACCAAATTTTACATTATAATTACAACCATGTATGTAGGATTTTTAAAATTCAATTCACAGAAGTGGTAAAATTTCATTTAAATGATACAGACACTTTTTTAACTACTACATAGTGGTTTCACTATTCATCAAAAATTGATGTTTTTCAAAAAAATACCAAAAATTTATCCTAGGATATATTTGATATTCATATTTCAATAATTATTTCTATATTAACAAATTATAAACATAATTAATTTAAAATTAATTTCCGTTGTTAAAACAAATAGCGTGTTTTTAAGAAATAACAACTATCAAAAGATTAACACTTTTTTATGTCAAAATTGAAAGTGAAATTAATTCCAATGACCAACATTGGATTAAATGGTAAAAATATATTATAATTAAACTTTAAAATCAATTAAAAATATAATATAAACACATAAATAAATTATATTAAAACGCAGTTTTGAATTAAAATACAATATTATTCACTATTCATTAAAAAATGAATTTTATCAGAAAATTTTTAAAAATTTACAAAGTAAATTTTGATGTCCCCATTATAAATAAGATTAAATTCAGTCAAATAGAATGTATTAAAGTGACCAAAACAAGATTTAAATAGGGTTCACCATTAAAATGTGGTAAATCGACCTTTTAATGTAAAATACCCTTAAAATTAGATTCATTGACATTTTAAGCCTCTAACTTTTATTGAATAAAAGTAAATACATTTAACGAACATTTATAATCATATTTTAGTTAGTTTTTTTCATTCCTTCCAATATAATGGCTAGGATTTAACTTCCATTTAAAATAATAATATTTTATTATTAATGTACAACATCAGATTTCAAAGAAACTCGTTGTTGCGTATCAGGTACGCTATAGAACATAGCATCCCTTTTAAATTAAAATTAATATTTAATTCACAAATATTAAGAATTATTAAAATATCTTAATCTTCATTTACCTGGGATGTTTCATCCTTCCCCCCTTTTGGAAATTTCATCCTCACAATTTTTATTCACTTATCAAAATAAGTGGGGGTATTTATCCCTCATAGCATTTTCATATTCCCACATTTCCTCTTCAATCATATGCTTTTTTCACAAAACCTTTACCTGGTGAATTATCTTATTCTGCAAAACATGCTCTCTATGTTAAATAATATGGACTGGTTATTCTTCATAAGAGATATTCTCTTCCAACTGTACTACCTCTGGATTAAAAATATGAGATGGATCTGTCAAATAATTTCTCAACATCGAAACATGAAAAACATTATGTACCTGGGATAAACATGGAGGTAAAGCCACTATGTACGCAACTAATCCAACTTTCTCCAGGATTTCATAAAGTCCAATGAGCCTCAGAATAAACTTTCCCTTCTTACCAAAACGTATCACACTTTTCCATGGAGAAACTTTGACAAAGACATGATCACCTACCTCAAAAAAAAAGATCCTTTCTTCGGTTATCTGCATAACTTTTGTGTCTGCTCTGATCTGTTCTCATGTGCTTCTGAATCAATTGAACTTTCTCTTCCATATCTTCTACCAATTCTGGTCCCTTCATCTTCCTTTCACCTACTTCATCCCAAAAAGCTGGAGTTCGACAACGCTTTCGATATAATGCTTCAAATGGAGCCATCTGTATACTGGAATGAAAACAGTTATTATATGAAAATTTAACCAAAGAATGATGTTGGTCCCAACTTCCCTGTTAATACATCGAGCAAGCACGTAACATATCCTCCAATTTCTGAATTGTTCATTATGATTTCCCATCTGATTGAGGAGGAAAATCTTTACTAAAATTTAATTCAGTACCCAACGACTTCTGAAGGCCTTTCCAAAAGTTAAAAGTAATCCTAGGATCACGATAAAATACAATGGAGAGGGGAACTCCATGCAACCTGACTTTCTCTTTAACATACAACTGTGCAAGTTGATCTAGAGAAAATGTATCTCGAATAGGATGTAAGTGAGAAGATTTAGTCAATCGATCAACTATATCCAAGATTGCATTATTACCTTGACATGTCTTCGGCAATCCCACAACAAAGTCCATTGATATATTTTCCCATTTTCACTCTAGCACTGATAATAGATGAAGCATCCCTTTTGATAAATTCTTCTCTGCTTTAACCTATTGAAAAGTCAAACACCTCACAATAAAATTAGCAATATCACTTTTCATTCCATCCCACCATTAATACTATCGAAGATCTCTGTACATCTTAGTACTACCAGGATGAACTGAAAAACGAGAACTATGAGCTTCACATAACAACTCATTCTTCAACTGTGAATCACAAGGCACACATAATCTCTTCCCAAACCTCAAAACACCATCATTATCAACGTTAAAATAAATAAACTTACCCTTCTGAACCAAATCTACCTTTTTCTGCAAATCACTGTCATCTTTATGTGCTTTCTTTATTCTGTCTGATAGAGATGATTTCGCTGACACCTGAAACAAAACAGAAGAATTTCCTACACCAACAACTTCTATGCCAAACTTAATCAAATCAATAACCAAAGAATCTCATTCCAAGTGTAAAATGGTTAATGAAGAATTACTTTTTCGACTCAAAGTATCATCCACTTTATTTGATTTTATGGGATGGTAATCGATCATGCAATCCAAATCCTTGATTAATTCAAGTCATCTCCTCTGTCTCATGTTCATTTTTTTGAGTTAATATATACTTTAAACTTTTGTGAACAATATATATTTGACATTTTACTCCATACAAATGGTGCCTCCAAATTTTAAAGAAAAAAACAACAGAAGCTAATTCCAAATCATGTGTAGGGTAATTTAACTCATGATATTTCAACTGACGTGAATAATAAGCAATTACATGATCATTCTTCATTATGACACAACCAAGTCCTTTCAACGAAGAATCACTGTAGATAGCAAACTCACCATTTTTGGATGGCCATTCCAAAATTGGAGCATTCACCAATATTATTTTCAATTCCTAAAAACAATCATCACATTATTTTTTCCAAATGAACTTAACACCTTTTCAAGTTAACTTAGACATTGGACTAGATAACCGTGTAAAATGTTCAACAAAACTCCGGTAATAACCTGTCAAACCAAGAAAATTATGAATCTCGGTTATATTTGTTGGTCTTGACCATTCTTCAACAACTTTAGTTTTAGCAGGATCAAAAGTTATTACATTTTTTGAAACAATGTGACCAAGGAAAGAATTTTTTTGTAACCAAAACTCACACTTTCTGAATTTCCCAAATAGTTTCATTTCTTTAAAGGTTTTAAATACAACCCTTAAATGAATTTATGTTGCTATTTAATTTTAGAATAAACCAAAATATCATCAATAAACACAACCACCATTTATCACTTGAATCAAATGATCCATCACTATAGCAAACTATTCAATTCTGATTTCAACAATCTCAGGATGCTTATTTGGAAGGTCATTTCCCTCTGTATGCTTACCCAGAAAATCCGCTCTATTTCCTCTATAAAAAACAATTCTGAAAATAGAAATATCTTTTGTGAAGAAACATGGTAATCGGTAAATGATATATCTTTTTAATATTACAATATATTAATTTATGGACATTTATTTAACAAAGCCCTAACTTCTAATGTTGTCTAAACTGACCTCTGATACCAACTATAAGGACTCGGCCTTAAACATTACATAATATTGAATTAAATGAATAATTCACATTGAGGATCTTTTTAGGTTTATAGTTTTAGATAATTAGGACAAAACAATTACATCTCAAAAGATTACAAAGTAAAATCTTCTACATAGTTTCAATTTTTTCATAAAATAAAAACCCTTGAAAAAAAGAGTCATGTCTAGTTCCATGTTTTATACAACATAACTTTTCCTTGATCCAATCCTTGGCCCTATTCATCTTTAAGTCCTTTGAAAACATTTCAAAACTTTGGATTAGCATAAAAATCTCAGTAAGGGATACACAAAAAAGGAAAACTGTTAGTTTTTCAAAACAACAAGTAAACCATGAATACTTTTACACAAGTAATACTTTTCACCTTTATGAAGTAGTAAATACTCTTAACTGAATATAATATCACTACTTACCCTTTTCTAACCAAAATATTACCATAAAACCCATATATAGAACACATAACAAATAAAGGTAACTTGGGACATATACATACTTAAATCGAATAACCATATGGTCGACTTCCACACATGTCAGTAAATGAAATAACCATATGGCCGACTTCCATACCCAATGAATTGGAGGTTATAACGTAAACACTCGTCCTAGTTTATCACAGCACCACCCATAATTTGGTTTATCATGTAACCACCCGTCAAATGTCCAAGTACCATTATAAAATCATAACACATAAAACAAATATAAAAGAAAGAAAAAATTTCTACTTTTTAATCACCATATATCACATAAATATATTGACATAAAAAATCCATTATAAAAAACATTTTGAATACCAAAATACAGAAAAGAGTATATGGTATTTATTTTCCTTGAAAAAAAACATTACGGCTTGTTAAGGAATCCAAAGAACAAATAATACACGCAGTGGTGAAAAGGTCATTGTCACCTCTTACATTAAAAGAATCATTACTTTTTTTCATTTAGTAAAACACATTATAGAAAAATATTCCATTTGAAATGTCAAGGGTGTTTATCTAGCTTATAAAATAAAGTTGTGTATTAAAACAAAATATGCCTCAATAAAAGTAGATTGAGATGAAGTCCCTTAAAAAGATCATTTTGTAAATAAAATAGATCACTTATGTGTATTCTCTATAAGATCACATAAAGAAAGAATAAATACATGATAATATATAAAAATTAATTTTTCACATAATCAAATAACAACAAAAATAAGAAAGATAAATTCAACACAAAGAATGGGAATTGGGTTAAGATGTTCCCTTACCTCGTGTCCGACATGACCCGTTCGTTCTTTATTCTCCTAAATAATAAAATAAAGTTAATTTATACTTTATTAAGAACCTTTTTTGAGTTTATTATTCATTTTATATCACTTATTACCATGTTATAGACATTATGTAATCATTTAAGTTAATAAGGTCCATTTTTTCGATATTTGGTAATAGAGTCACAAATGTACACCATATAGTTACAAGTTGTTCACATGGTCAAAATTTCATTATATCCAGAATGATATTCATGATGTAGAAATCATATATATTATATATATCCCTTATATACAAGTATTTATAATACTACATAACATTTGGAGGTAATAAATGAAATGCACCATTCATGGAGACGGTAAGTCGTACGTACGCATGAACGCTACTTTCATTTCTAATTTATTATTTTAATGGAATTAAAACATATTGTTACATAGATATATTATAATTACAGTATAATATCATATATAATATCATTAACTCCATCCTTTATACATCCCATGTTTGTCTTTAACGAGCCATATCACTTTGAGGGGGCGGTAGTCCGCACTTCCACAAATGAACAAATGAAATTATTGTGTTTCCCATTATGGAAATCATAAAGGTATTCTATAAAATAAAAACAACAAAGCATAAAGAAAACATAAAAATAATATATATCATATATAAATATGTTTTCATCTTAATGGCTACCATTATAGGTAGTAGGATATAATTGAACAATCTTCGTTTTGTGAGGCGTTAGTTTTCTATCCACAGATTTAGTTTTTTCTTCACCCATTAGATGGAGGTGTGTGTATGTGTAGTTAGAATACTTCTCATAACAACATACTAGTATATTTTGGATACTGTTGTTGTTATAAAATAATGGAATAAAAAAGAGTTTAGGGGTTGGAAAAGTAAAATAGAAGAAAAGAAGTTAAGAGAAACCGTTACCTTTAATTTTGGTAACTTCCTTTGGTTTGAACCAAAAGGAATTATTGAAGTGCCTTATAAATAAGGTAAGGCTTCTAGGTGGAGGATAGAAATGTATGGAGATTAATTGGTCAGAGTTTTGATGACCCAAAAGGCTTGAGATTTGTGTGGAATTGGTTAGAAATGTTCTCCTTTTAAAAGGGGGAGGAGGGGCTCTTTTAGAAAGTGTGGAAATATTATTTTAGTATATACTGATATTCGGTTTCTAAAGGTCCAAAAATCATTGGAGTTGAAAATTAGATGACTCATGGTCAAAATAAATTCATCCAATAAAAATTGGACAGGTTTTTGTTGTTATTTTATTATTTATAATCTTATTTAATTAAATGATTTATTAATGAGGTAAACACTGTATCATTATTGTGTAATAAATAATTTAATTTATTCGATGTCTAAAAATTTTAAAAAAAATACCATGATGTAGGAAATATTTTTATATTTTTACAAGGAATATATATAGTTGAAAAAATAACTTATATAACCCCTTGTAAAAATTAATTTACAAAGAGATATTTGTTTATGTCATTTTTGTCTTTACTTTAAATTAATTAATATAAAGTGTCATTATCATTCATAATTGGTTACTTGGGGTCCCAAAATCAACCCAAAGATGCCCATGGTCAGACATTAATCATACAATAATGTTAGGGAAAGTTAATTGTGAATTGTTATAATATTCTTTTTACATTGAATTACCCAATTTACCTTTAACCGCGGTAAGTAAAAGTCAAAAGTTACTATTCACTAAAAATTATTTTAATCTTATTGAACCACATTTTACTAACTAATAACAACCATGTATGTCGGATTTTTGAAATTAAATTCATAGAAGTGGTAAATTCTCATTTAAATGGAAAAGCCAGTTTTTTTAACTACTACTAAGTGGTTTCACTAATTCCTCAAAAAATGACGTTTTCAGAAAAATACCAAAAATTAAGCCTAAGGTATATTTGATATTACAAATTCAAAAATGATGTCTATTTTACCAAATTATAATCATTTATGTTTCATTAATTAATTTAAAATTAATTCTCGTTGTTAAAACAAATAGCGTGATTTTAAGAAACAATAACTATCAAAAGATTGACACTTGTTTATGTCCAAATTCAAAGTGAAATTAATACAATGACCAAAATTGGATTAAATGGTAAAAATTTATTCTAACTACACTTTAAAACCAATTAAAAAGATAATATAACCATATAAATAAATTAGTTTAAAACACAGTTTTGAATTAAAATAAAATATTTTTCACTATTCATTAAAAAATGAACTTTATCAAAAAAATTCTAAAAATTTACACAAAGTAAATTTTGATGTCCCCATTCTAAAGAAAGATTTTATTTGGTCAAATATAATGTATGAAAGTGAAAAAACTATATTTAAAAAGGGTTCACCATTAAAAGGTCATAAATCAACATTTGAATGTAAAATTATGCTTTAAATTAGATTCATTCACATTTTAAGTTCTAACTTTTATTAGATAATAGTAAATACATTTAACAAAAATGTATAATAATATTATAGTTATTTTTGTTCATTCTCGCCAATACAACATCTAGGAGTTAACTTCCATTTAAAATAATAATATTTTATTATTAGTGTGCAACGTATGATTTCAAAGAAACCCGTTGTGTATCAGGTACACAATCAAACATAGAAACCATTTTAAAGTAAAATTAATATTTAATTCACAAATATTAATAAGTATAAAAATATCTTATTCTTCATTTACCTAGGATGTTATAGTATATAGTTCTAAAAACCTTCTAAATTATCTGTTCAATTGGGAATCGATCATTTGTACCCAATACTAAAGTAATAAATTATCCACAAACTCCATACAACTATTGTTGGGGTCATTGCACAATGAAACTCAGGAGGAGTTTTATCATAAATTTTTCAACAACGATGAAAATTTTCTATTAAGAACTTAATTTATTTTAAATGTATTGTGTAATACAGATTTGATATATAATATCATGAATTATCTATGTTCATGGTAATATAACTTCATATTAAATCTCTATCTATTTCAACGATTTTTTACTTTAATGATTTTAAATCCCTAAGTGTTTTTCATCTATACCTCTCTTTTTTGAGTAGTTTTAAAATGTTATGGAAAATTTCTTATTTATAATCTTTAAATTTTTATAAAAATTGTATTTTTAAATAATTCATTATCAAATTAATGGGATTTATATAACCATATAATTTTATAAAAAATTAAACTTTTTATTCAAATGTTATGAAATTACATAGGGTCATAGTGATTCAAACTTCAATTTATGAGTTATATAATTTCTTATTTCAAAATTTCATCCATGAAAATCAATTTTAAATGATTATCCATCTTATTGAAGGGAATATAGTTATTGAGATAAATATTTTTTTGATGAAATATCTCCTTTACTTTTTTATAAAAATAAATGAGTCTCTTTGAAAGAGGACTCATTATACTGACTTTTACATTGATGAATTCAACATGTTGTAAAATAAGCCTTTTTCATGGTTTAGATTTCATTATATTCAAAATGAAATACCATTAATGGATTTATGTTTCATGTTTTACAATATATTATTGTATAATTATTTTATTATTTTCCGTTATAATGTTTTTAATAACAATTGATTTATATTATGATGTTATGTTATATATTCAATATGTTTTACGAATCTCATTTTATTTCAATGGGTCTTTTCGAAATTTTAATTATTTTCATAATATTTTTTATATAAAAAATTATCCATTTCTTGTTTTTAATATTAAATTTTAATCGTATTTATATGTTACAAATATATAAATATAAGTGATAGTTTTTTTCATTATAAATCATGTATTAGTGGTCTTGTTACTAACCAAGGATGTGTGATTTTGTTATAAAATTTAAAACGTTAGACCATTTTAAACCTTTATTTAATTGTTTTAATTTTGATATCTCAGGATATAAAGTATACATGATTTTTTTTTGTTTCACGTAATAATGGGAACTAATTTTGGGGCTCATGAATTTAATTACTACTTGTACTATTGTATGTTAAATATTTTTTTGTTACTGCTAAAAATATTTATATGGTATGGCTCAATAATTTAATGAGTCTTTATTCTACTCTTGTTTCAGTTGTTAAATGATTTCATTTATGGTGATCTTATTCTCTCAGGTTTAATTGATTATGATAAATTATTATAATAGATTCTATAAATACTCTATTTCTATATTGATCTTTTGTGGATTTATTTTCTTATTCACTGTTATTTTCATCTCACAAAAGTTTTATTATTATCACTCAGGAAGTAATGATAGTTCATATATATTGGTGTTTTTAATTATTCCTATGAACTAATATTTGAAGAATATATTACTAATTTATTATTGAGGATTTTAACTCACACTATTTTTATGAATTCATTCTTTAGATTATGAAAAATTTTCATTGTAATGAGAAGTCTAGTATGGTTCCTTTTTGTAGAAGTGACCAGAATTATTATATAAAAATATGATAATTCTAATATTCATAAAATAAAAAAAACCTATCAATCCTAGGTATGTTATTTTCTTTGTAATTTACCATTTATATCACTAATTTTGTGTAATGTAATTGAATATTTTTCATTGATATATATGGTATGAATAGTAGAAAGGGGATAGTTTTTATGAATATTAGTAAAGTGTTTTTTGGTAATTAATATTATATAATGATAGTAAAAATACTATAACTGAGTCTATGTGTTTTATAATATCATTAAATGTTTTAAATGTGTTGAGAATGTGTCTCCCCCAAATATTTCATCCCTATCTAGATAGTACAAGTGTATGTAGGCTTTTTCATATATTTTATTATTGTTAAGAACCCAAATAAAGTGGGATTCTTTAGTAACTAAATTGTCACATAGTTCATGATAATGGGACCAAACTACGGAAATGTTTTAACACTACTAAAGGATATTATTTGGTGGATCAAATTATATTTATAAAATATTATTGAGGATTCTTTCCAATTTAACTTTTTTGAGTATGTTTAGAATAATGAGAAAAATAAATATAATGTTTAACCAATATAATGATATAAGTTAAATGAAAATAATTTTAGAAATAAATTATAGTTCTAATGGATAATATTTTTTATGGTTGAACATCATCTATGATTATGATAATTAACTTGTATTTTTAGTATTTCATCACTAAAATAAATCTTTATTGTTTTACTAATGCTTTAAAATACTATGAACCATGGGTGAGAGAGATTGTGTGTATATTACATAAATGAAAAACACATCAGAATATTATCTGGATTGAGGTGACTTGTGTTATTCCATACATACAATCATAGTATAATATTATTAATGTTATCATAGTTGAAGTCTCAAACTCACCCAAGATAAAAAATATAGTGTATCTTGAAATATAAATTAATGATGATGAAGGATAAAATTTTAAATTCCATATATGTCTAAAATTTTTAAAAAAAATATTGAATTAAAATTACTAAATGGAACTATAATATTATATTTGGGGGAAAATAAAGAGTTTAGTTAACAAGGGGTAATATTATAGAACACATCCAAGGGAACTAATAAAAATTTATTGCCATATGGGAGGATTACTCTTATGTAACACCTCACTAGTTTTAAAAAAGATTATTTAATATCATATTTGACACAATCCACTATGATTGAAAAACCCATGAAATTTATTTCATTAAATTTAATTGCATTGATAGATTATGATACATGGAACACCAAGTCCAAAATAATGGTATAATAGTGTACAACTATAAACCATTCTTTAAAATGGATATTATGTATTTTATGAAATAAATTATTAAAATAATATGTATCACACATGTATAAAATAATCTCAATGGTGATTTATTGTTTTTAACTAAATATAGAATAATTTTAAAAAATAAAAAATGACTTTGGATCAACTGTATGTTTCTAAAAGGTTGTCTCATCAGACTTTGTGTACATTGTTTAAAATTAAATTTTACTAAATTTTGAATATTTATGATACAAAATAAAAAAAAATATAGTTATCATTTCGAAATTATGTTAGAGTAATTTTTCAATAATATTCAGAAAGTAATAATTGTTAATAAATTGGGAAATATAATGGTATTTATTTTAAAATACCTATACATTTAAAGAATTTTAATGTAAAATTTTTAATTAATTTTTTTAAAAAATAAATTATTTCAATTATATTATAGAAAATTCTATTTCAATCATAGGAATGAAATTAATATTTATTTTTTATGTTAAAATATTATATATTTATGATAATTTCTTCTTTTGAAGAATGATTTATTATTGTGTTTACGAGGTTATTTTTAAATAAAAACATACTACATATGTGAATAAAATTTGGGAAAATGGTTTAAATTTTGGGAATCAAAAATATTAATACTATATAATAATTTAATATAATCATTAGTAATAATTAATACTAATAAAGTTAAATCATTAATTGCCATATATAATGTTAGAAATGGTTTACCAAGGTTAAACTATAAATATAGTGGTAAAACAGATTTAGAAACCTATAAAAATTATGTATAGTGGATATATTTACACCATATATAATTCATGGATTCACAATGATCCATTTGTGGGAGTTAAATCATCTTAAAAACAAGGTTATTAATTATTCTTTTAAAAATTTAAGCATGTAAGATCCCCAATAATAAAAATTCACCCCCTTTGCTATCCTCTTTACAATCTTGAAGACTTTTAGATTCAACCAATACATTATTGTATATACTATTTTTATCCCTATTATAATAATTTTGTACTTTATTTCATTAGTATTAAAATATTGGATCTTTTTATGTATATAACTAAAGAAGTTTTCTAAAGAAGAGGCAATGATTTTAACCATGGGATTACATTTTACTTCTTATTATAAATTTTTCAAATATACTGCATCTGGGAAAAAATAATAAAATCATAATATCTTATATACTAAGATGTAATTATGTTAATGGAATAACCTATATCCATATCCACATCTATAAAAAGGGAAATAAAATTATAGATCATTAGTACGACAAACTACAACCTCAAGAACTGATGTAAATAAAGCTCCACAATCAACTTTCCTCCATGATATAATAATTGATATAAAATATTTATATGACATTTATGAAATTATTATAGTTGTGGAATTATGTTATAACATATACCTTCTTTCCATCCAGTCACATGAATAAGAATAATATTTCTCTTTTATATGTGTGGACTTTCACCTCTATGGATCAATATGGAATGTTTTTAATTTTATTTTTACATCAATTTTAATAAGGATTTATTAAATGAATATACACAAAATATTTGATATAATAATTTTTTTCATGTCGAGATAATATTTACTACTTCTAGGTAAATTTTTTTATAAAAATAGAAACAACATTAATGTGTATGTTTAGCTTACCGTGTCCATGAATGGTGTAAGTCATTGTCCCATATCTATGATTTATGGACTATTTAAAATAGTTATATAATGATTATATATGATATTTATATCATTTTTAACATTATGGGGAAAATATAAACATGATCAAATGTAAAATGGTAGAATCTATTGAACCAAAACATACATAAAAAAGTAATTATCAACCATAACATTGATTTTAACAATTAATTGTTTACAAATGGGTCATAGAAGACAATATTTAAATAATATATGGTATTAAATATATTATTAATGTGTTTTAGTATATTTATAATCTTTATTTATTTATTTTAAATGAGGTACATAGATGTACGATGGAAATTAGGCCTATTGTATTTGTTTCTCGTATCACTTTTAGTTCCACAAGAAATATTCCATATTTAAAAAATATTTAATTTGTTTGCTGTATATTATAAAAAATTAATAAATTATATTATGAATATATTTATTTAATTATTATTTAATGTTTCATTTTATTTTATTTCTACCATATGAAATATGATTACAAAATATACTAATGTGGTAAGTGTTTATTCCTCAATCCCATCATAATTCGGGATTCTTTATGTTTATGTTTCCCTTTGGGAAAGTTTTTTATATTTTTATCTAAAACCCAATAAAAATTAGTATACTTAGTTTATCCAATATCTTGTAAGTTAATAGTTCAATTTTTTATATCTCATTATTAGTTAAAATGAGTGATAAAATATTTTAAAAAAATATGATATTTTTTCTTTATTTAAGTGAAAATCATTTTTCATTAAATTAAATGATTCCTAAAATTGTTTTAAATAAATTTTTTATCATTATACAATTTAATTATTAAATAAATTAATACCTATGTTTGATATTTGTTTTAGAAGTTGTTTTAAAGGAATATTCATTTCATTTTTTTGAATGATTTAGATTCAACGATTTTTAAAATTGTGGGAATTTTTTTGTGGAATGTAAGGAATTACACACCATAATTATTTTGATGATTAAACTAAAATTTTAATAAGTGATTTTCAAATGAACTGTCTTTAAAATATACTTAAAAAATTTCTTTTTAAAAAATCACTTTTCTGAGTCAAAATTATGTTATACTCAATAATGTTATTAATGGAATTTTTATGTTATTTTTATACATAAGAAACAAAAACCATAATTTCACCCTATGATACACTAAGAATATATTATAATGCTTCCATCCATGTTTTTTATCTACATTAATTATGATCAATTTTTAAAAGGACTTACTATTTTGATACCACTATCTACATTACTCTAAACTGTTTATGACTATGTTTATTGACTAGGGAAAATGTTAAAGTTTTATATGATTATTTATAAATATGATTATTTATGTGATTATTTTTTCTTCATTTAACTGAATAATGAATTAGACTAAGTATGTTATTATCCGGGGGGCCTATTTTCCCTTAATGATCCCTTAGGTCCCATGAGTCTATCTATTTGGGGGTTTTGTCTGAGGTCTTACACATGTATGTAAGATATCATGGAAAAGTGAAATGATAGTAAGGTTATTATTTCATTCATTATGAATGATTGTTTTGGGGATTTTTTATTGATGTTTATGTGATTATTCAATTTGTTTGAATGCACATGGTTATGTGTCATGGTCATTTTATTATTCATATGGTATAATATTATTATTATTTATGATAAACATATTATTTTTAATAAATTGGTTGAATTTCATTCGTTTAAATTATTTACCATAAATATTAATTATTACATATCGGGTCAAGATATAATCCCTTATAATAATACCCTTAATAAGAATTAAAGATCACCCAATTATTATGTTTCAATTCTACATGACATGAGGTAGAGATTTATGATTGATATGTAAGAATATGTTAATGGTAATAATAGTGTACCCGATGATAATTAATTAATGAATAATATGTTTTAAATTATAATATGAGTTTAAATGTTTTATCTATTTTAGCATGACTACTAAACTAATCAGTCCTTTGAGAAGTCTTTTATATATCTAATACCAATGTAAATGTAGTTTTTATCACTTGATGTTTACTTGATTCATTGGAAAAAGATTTTGGAAAACATAAATAATAGAACAAAACCCTATCATAGATAGTGTGTATTATGATAGGTTATCATCCCATTGTTTTTTTAATATAAGGATTATATGGGTTTCCTAGAAATACATCACATTATGAATGTTATAAGGGTATATGGAATTAGAAAATATCTACCTATGGTCAATAATAATAAAAGGGGCATGTTGGGATTTGACAAGATCATAACCATCGGCCTAATAATGGTCCTTGGAGCACACTTAGATTGGTACTACTTCGGGATATAATGGGATAATTCACATTATCCTTATTACCTATTATGATGTTTTTAAAATGTTTTCAATAATTGTAAAAAAAATTCATAAAATTATAATGATGAATATGTTAGATATGCATAAATTTTACAATATGTGATACGCATGTCACTGTTTTTTGGAATACACATTATGATTCATAGTGTTATGATCACATCTATTGAATTCATTAATTTTGAAACTGAACATAATGAATAGTGTGGGAACCATATCATTTTACATAATCAAAAAAGAGAATACTATCCTAGGAAAGATAATGATGTCAGAGATGGAGCTATAGTTGGATCATATAAAATTATAACATTATTAGGGAAGCTGACTCGGGTTATGTCAAATAACGTTTCCCATATTCAGAAACCTTATGATTGAAAACATAGTGATACCATGTCAGACTACTTCAAGCATTAGTAACATCCATCCTTCAATAAAACCTTATGTATAAAAAATTTATATCATAACTAGATAATATATTATCATAATTTAGTGGATAGAGAAAAATGGGGGGATTTATCTATGAAACAATTAAAAAAATGAAATACATAGATTTGAGTGAAAATATTTGAATGTAATTTCCATGGAAATATATTTCCCTTATGGGTAATGAGAGTATAAGGAGAGATATTTCATGATTCATAGAAAGTGAAAGAAGGAAATATTGTTGCGTGTGAAGCCAACATCATATGATTATCCATAAATTTTGCATCATACATAAATAATTCAAATAACAATATTAGACAATTTTTATAACCTTAGGTAAATAATTAATAGGTAGAGAGTATCCAAAATATTTTCATCATATCAAGCTACCATATCATGTAATATTAAGGTGGGGAAAGAATTCATCAACATGTATAGATATTTAGGGAAAATGATAATAAGAAGAAGATGGATAAAACTAAGATAAGGGGATGAAGGGAAATAAGGATTTCCCACTAATGATAAATTATGATGAAACACCATGTCACATGATTTAAGGGAATGTTAGTTTTCTTAATGTGTGAAGATAAATTCTCTCTGGTGTGTGATTGAAATGGAATGATATAAAGCTATAATATTTATATATTCAACTATATAGTTATTGGGTAGTAAACAAAACAATAACCTATGTTATAAAAAAATATATTAGTATTAGATAGGGTATCAAGGCAAAGTATATTATGTTAATAAAACTAATATGGAATTATGATATTTTATGTGTATTTTCATTAAATAATAATGTTTTCAGATAATTTTTACTAGTGTTTTTTTTCGTATAATATTCCTATAACATTTAAGGATTCTATTAATTTTGGATGCGTATATGTCTTTCTAAACATATGAGTTATGAATAACATCATGATTTTGTGATTTATGGATAAAATTAATAATTTACCTACTTTATAAGATATTTATTATATTATTATTGTTTTTAAACAGTAATATAACATATGCATGCTAGCCCTGTAATCTGTTGGAAAGGAATAATGACACTTCTGTTTACTTGTGTACCACTGCCTCCCTATGACAAAGTGAAATGATCCTCATTTTATTATTACATGGATAGTAATAAGGATATATTTATTTCATATAAATGGAATATTTCACATAATATTTTTTTGGGAAATGTAAAAAATTATTTATTTTTTAATATAATTTCAGTTGGAAAAATAAAAAGAGTGTCCATGTGTACTTATAGGAAACCATCACTAATAATGGTGTGACAAATTTACCAATATGAAACATTAATGGATTATTATAAAAAGGTATATAATGATTGTAAAAAATAATTCTATCATGTTTAATCTTTTGGACATTATGAAATCATGATCAAATAAAAAATAAAAGAACTACCAAACCAAAAACCTATATTTAAATAGGTCCAATTATCAGAAAAAATATTTATTTTAACAATAAATTATGAATAAAAGGTAAGAAAATAATATAAAAAATAATATATTGTATTAAATATATAACTATGTTTTATCATAATTAATATAAATCTATATTTGTTATATAGGAGATACAGAAACATAAGATGGAAATTAAATGTGAGGAAATAGTTGCTCCTCCCACTTTTACTTCATCGAGTCTTATGCCATATTGACCCCTTATTAATTTTATGTAGTTTATATAAATCTCGATTTTTATTTTATATCATAAAAAAATTATCTTCATGGTATTTAATTGTGCATATTATATTATTTATTTCATGGGGATTATGATTCCAATGTCACCAACGTGGTAAGTGATTATTTCACAATGTCATCATTATTAAGGATTGATTATTTTTAAGTATCCAATAGTAAAATTACATGATATTTTTATATTATCAAAATAAAATTTATTATCTTATGGTTATTCATGACATTTTCATGTAATATTACCATTTTCATCTCTTTGTACATGAAATTATTGAGAAAATGATTTTAATAAAATCTGACATTATTCTTCTCTTTGGTCAAAAATAATTTTCTTCCACATCCATGCATAGGAAAATATTTTAATTTTTTTTTAAATTATAAAAATTATGATTATAAGAAATTTGTATCAATATTGTAACACCCGAGACTTTTATGAGAAATATATTGTTTTTATGTTATATAAATCATCAAAGTAATCTTTCACTACACACAACACTATCTTGGCTTACTTTACACGCAATCGCGGCCTTCCTTGATAGCTTGCATTGTATGCAATACCGAGTTTCACTAAACAACGACATGCTATTAAAATATTATTAAAACTAGCCGTTATGAATAGTAATAACCACTTTTTGAAATTTTGTAAATTTTATTTTTCAAAATGGACTTCATTTTTGGATTCGGAATATCAAAATTAGCCTAGGGTGAAATTTTGTTATTTTTCTGAAAACTTTCAATTTTTGATGAATAGTGAAAACACTGGGTTACTATTTAAAAACCGACTTTTTATTTAAATAATTATTTATTTTATTTAAATTTATTTTAGCTAAAAATTGATACATAATACCTATATAAGTTCAATTCAATTCATTGGAGTCATTTTATAATAATTTTAGATATATAAAAATTTTATTGAACTTTTCACCGTCTTTTACAATTCTCCTAGGAGAATTTTCAAATTTACATAAAACTTAATTTTACCGCTTTTGTGAATGTAATTTCAAAAATACGAGAGACATGGTTGATGTCAGTAAGTAAAATTTGGTTCAATGAGATGAAAATAATTTTTGTGAATAGTAACTTTTTACTTTTTTTTACCACAGTTAAAAGTAAATAGGGTAATTAAGGGTAAAAAGGATATTATTATTACCCTAACGCATGTCCTAATTCTATTGGATAAGTGTAATTAGATCAAAAACAACCTTAGGAATAAAATATGACCATTTAGGCCCCCTTGGATTGGATTAGGACATTTATTATTACTTTATTTAAAGAAGGGTTAAAATAGTTAAAATCAAAGTTTAATAGCTAAATCATTTTTAATATAGAGTTATAAATAAGATAAATTAGACTATAAATATTCATTAGAAAGATAAAAATATTTCCTACATAATGGTATTTTATTTTAATTTTTATAAAATAAATAATTTAATTTATTTATGACACAATGATGATGCAGTAATTATCTTATTAATGAAATATTGACATAATTGATGTTATAAATACCCAAATAAATGTAATTTGAGACTTTTTATGAATTCCAATAATTTTATATGTTAATATGCCATGTTAGTATTGATTTAATTAACTTTTTTCGAACTAATATTTATGTTATTATTTTCACAAAAATCCATTAGACATAAAATAGTTTTTAAAACAAATATTATATTATTAATTGTTATTGTATTACTAAAAATCTAAGGTTAGGAAAAATGACTTAGATAAGGTTATATATATTAATAATAAACAACTTGGGGTTCTTTTGACTTGTTATAATAAGTTTATTAACCTTATAGTGTAAGAAAACAAGAAGACACGGTAAAAGTAAAATTATTTAACTTAAAGTTAAATCTAAATGATAAGGTTAAAATAGAAACCTAAACATGTCTAAATTCTATTGGATGGGAGTATTTCGACCCATACCCACCTTATCTTAGTATTAAATCAATTTGGATCTATTTAAAACCGAATATGACTTTATAATAAAATAATATTTTTAGTTTTTCCAAAGGTACCCCTCTCCTCCCTTATAAAAGGGCACCTCCTCCCTCTCTTCCTCACACCACTTTGAGCCTTCAAGCTCGGCCAACCCCTGCCAATTTCTCCTCTACACTTCCCTAGAAACATCCTAGAGGTTATTTTCATATTCAAAGACCAATTTTAGTGCCCTAAAAGGAGGTCTCAAAGAGGTGCTTCAAAGAAGAGGAGGTTCGGACACTTACAAAGTAAATTGGACCTAAGGTAAGGGACAATCTCGCAATCTCAATTTTTATCTGAGATTTCTTATACTTCAGAATTTAATAGGGAATATTTATCATCCACATCCCTGTTTCCTCAATATGTAATATTATTTATATCCTCCTACAATAGTTTAAATCCAATTTTACCCTTCGGTGAGTTTTTAGTAAAATATATGAAAGGAATCTTTTGTCATTTTTCGTACGAGGTACTTTTTGAATTTTCTGAAAAAAGTACGAGAAGAATGTTTTTTTAACTTATATGGCATGAATGGGTTTTTAAAACATTATTTCCAAGAATCTTCCTTTACAAGTTTTCAAGTTTATTTTTAATCAACTTATTTTTGTTTAAAATTGTATGACATGTTAAGAAATGAAAAATGTTTTTGAAGTAGAAAGGATATTTTCCTCAAGAATGGAGTTCAAGTGTTTTATCAAAAGTATTTTCCATCTAAGATAATATAGGGTTCTATTTTATCCCTATTATTACATTTATTTGATTATGTTGTGATGGAATTATTTTTATGAATTCCTTTATCTTATATGAATTGTTTTATGATGTCACGATGTTTAAGAATACCATTTTTATTACATGGGTTATGAAATGATGTATGATTTATGATTTTTTGGTACACATAAGAATGGTATCATTATGAGATGGGTGGTACCTATATCTCCCTCCAATGCATTGGGTAAATATTTATATCTCATGAGATAGACATGGCTAGAACGGCAGGTTAAACCGATTCAGTGGAACAGGACTGAAACGAGGAGTGAACTTGGTTCAGAAATGGACTTTGTCTGCTAAGATATTCTTGGCTATGAGTCTTGACTACTAAGAAATGATTCTCTATGATTATTTGTGTATGACACAAAGTTTCATGGTTTAAGTTATGATTATTGGGATTACATTTCACTACTATGATTTATCCCATGTTATGGAATTATGATTTCTTTTGCAGGTTAAGATTTCCAAAATGTTATGTTCTTACGAATATGATGTAATTGATATTTCTTTTGTTTACACTTACTGAGAATTTGAGCTCACCCTTTTTTATTTTTTCTTTTCCTAGGTCAGGAAGAAGGATATTAAGTAAGATATTACAAAAGGGGCTATAGATATGATGAAATAAATGGGAGACAGTGTAGATGCTTTATGAACCAGTTGTTTATGTTTCCTAGTTTCTAAAGACACTATACCTATACAGTCCTTTCATGGTTTTGTTATATGTTGTAATAAGTATGCTTCAATTTTGATGTATTAACCATGTATGTATAATATGGGTCGTTATAGTTGGTATCAGAGGAAAGGTATAGTCAACCTTTGGAAACTAGGATGTGAAAGCCTTAGTAAGAAACCTAAGGATATGTCTAAGCATAGAACACAATCTTAGAAATGGCCATGAACAACCTATGATAAGACCTTAAGTGTGAAATTTTATTCTTGATTATGTGTTTTTCCTATTATAATTAGTTTTTCTCACACTATTCTTCTTGGTTTTATTCAATGGCTGGAACCCGAAGGAACCGTGTTAATCCAGAATGCGACGGGAAATGAAATGATTATCCCCCTAAGAAACCAAACATTATGGGATATGGAATGAAAAATCTTATATCCATGCTCACAAAACTTTCTCAAGCTATGAATCATGCAAGACTTCCAAACGAGAAAAGGAAGGTGCAACATTCTGTTGAATCCTTCAGGAGGCAGTGTCCACCTTCATTCAGCGGGTCTACTGATCCATTAGTGGCTGAACAATGGATCAGTACCACTGAAAAGATGTTTTCAGTTCTTCAATGTTCTGAACATGATAAATTCATCTTAGCCGTATATCATTTGGAAGGTGATGCTGATCAATGGTGGAATCTTATTAAGAATACGAGGCAAAGGGATAAAATTGAGTCCATGGAATGGGACGAGCTCAATAACTTATTTTTCAATAAGTACTTCCCATGTATTCTTCGAACAAAGATGGAGAAGGAGTTTCTTGAACTAAAGAAAAAGGATGATGAATCTTTTGGTACCTACGAAGCAAATTTTACAAGAATTGCAAGGTACACTTCTGGGATTATTATCCAACCCGAGAGCAAGATCGATCGATTCTTTAGTGTCTTAAAACCAAGTCTTAAAATGGTGTTATCCATAAGGGACTTCAATATCTATGAGGAAATCGTTCGATGTGCTCTCAAAGTTGAGATAGAGATTGGAGTAACCCATCAGTCATATGGGTTTGATAAGAAGAGGAAAATAGAATTCAAAGAAAAATATAAAGAGCACACTGAAAAGAAGATGAGTTTTCCCTTATGCTCAAAGTGTGGAAAGAAACATGGAGGGAGTTTTCTTAAAGGGACAAGTAAATGTTTCGAATGTGGAAAGGAAGGTCATTGGGCATTTGAATGCCGCAATGATGGTAAGAAGATGTCTAGTGATGCGAACAATGAAAAGGATACACAGAGTGCACCTCCTACACTTCAATGTTACAAGTGCAAGGAAATGGGGAATTATGCCAATAAATGCCCTAATACAAGGTTTCTTGATGATGATCGACGTCAACAAACTCTTAAGGATAAATAAAAAGGAAAGTCACATGTAATTTCTATCAGTGATGTGGAGTACGATAACAAAGTGGTGAAAGGTACACTTACCATCCACTCTAAAGTAGAAAATGTTTTATTTGATTCTGGATCCACCCACTCTTTTATTTCTGAAGAATTTTCTAAGGGTATCACTTTATTACCTCAACAATTAGATGTTTAGTTAGCTGTGACAACCCCTAATGGTACAACAGTCTCATCAAAAGTTTATAATTCTTCTCTGATTGAAGTTTGTGGGAAAGTTATTCCTGAAAATCTTGTGATCCTTCCTATAGTGGAATTTAATGTGATTCTTGGCATGGATTGGATTTCTCTATATGGATCTCATATCAATTTCAAAATAAGGGAAGTCACATTTCATATTCTAGATCAATCTATGATCGTCTATCGATGCAAGGATGAACATAACCTTCCAGTGGAAATTTCTTCCATCTTATGGGTCTTGATTCCACTAAATGAAGGTTATTTATCTCAAATGGTTGGTGAGAAACTCATGATTTAGAATATTCCCATTGTACGGGAGTTTGATGATGTCTTTCCGGAGGAATTCTTCGGTCTTCCACCAAATCGTGAAGTTGAGATTTCAATAGAACTCGTACCGGGTGCTTTTCCCTTTTCAAAGACACCTTATAGAATGGCCCCAATTGAGTTCCAAGAATTGAAGAAGAAACTCCAAGATAATCTTGATAAGGGATTCATACTCCCTAGTGTTTCACCTTGGGGAGCACTTGTTCTATTTGTTAAGAAGAAAGATCAAGAACAAATATCCTCTCCCGCGCAGTGATGACTTATTTGACAAACTACGCGGAGCTCAATACTTTTCCAAGATTGATCTTCGTTCAGGGTATCATCAATTAAGGGTCAAAAGGGAGGATATACCAAAGACGGCTTTCCGTACGAGGTATGGACACTATGAATTTATAGTGATGTCATTTGGTCTTACTAATGCCCCTGTTATCTTCATGGATCTGATGAATAGAGTCTTTAGAGACTATCTTGATCAGTTTGTGGCAGTCTTTATAGATGATATTCTTGTATATTCAAAGGGAAAGTAAGAACATGGAGATCACTTGAGAATTATATTGAAGACCTTGAGAAAGGAGAAGATTTATGACAAATTTACCAAGTGTGAATTTTGGCTTCAAAAAGTTACATTTTTGGGTCACATAATCTCAAAAGAGGGGATATCTGTGGATCCAGCAAAATAAGAGGTTATCGAAAGATGGTCGAGACCAAAAATAGTAACTGAGATCCAAAGTTTTATTGGTTTGGCTGGATATTATCGTTGTTTTGTGAAATATTTTTCACAATTATCTAATCCACTCACCAAGTTGACTCGGAAAGGAGTTAAGTTTGTTTGGACGGAGGAATGTGAAGTGAATTTCAAGGAGTTGAAAAGAAGGTTATTCAGTGCACCTGTACTCACACTTCCTTGTAGTGGAGAAAGGTTTGTGATCTACAGTGATGCATCCAAGAGGGGATTGGGGTGTGTTCTCATGAAAAATGATATGGTGATAGCTTATGCCTCACGATAGTTGAAAATCCATGAGCAAAATTACCCAACTCATGATTTGGATTTAGCTGCGGTAATCTTTGCATTAAATATTTGGAGTCATTATCTTTATGGTGAAAGGTGTGATATTTATACTGATCATAAAAGTTTAAAGTATATTTTCACACAAAATGAGCTGAATATGCGCCAAAGAAGATGGTTGGAGCTGATTAAGGATTATGAAAGCTCAATTCATTACCATGCTGGGAAAGAAAACAAGGTGGCAGATGCATTAAGTCCACAAGACCATGCCAGTTTATCCATGATGAGGATCACAAAAGATCCAATATTTATAGATTTACAAAGTATGGATCTTGGAATTATAATGGTAGGGGAAAATCTTATCTTTCTCAAATGAATGTTCAACCATCTATACATGTGAAGATTAAAGAGGCATAGAAAGAAGATTTAGAGTTACAAAAGAATGTGAGAAATGTTCCTGAATTCAACCTTGATTGTGATGGGATAATAAGGTTCAGGAATCGGGTTTGTGTTCCTCCCATCCCAGAATTGAAGAAGGAGCTGCTGGATTAGGCTCATAGTTCTTCATTCTCTATTCAACCGGGAAGCACGAAGATGTATAGGGACCTGAAAGAGTACTTCTGGTGGGATGGCATGAAAAGGGATGTTACTGAATATGTCTCTCGATGCTTGGTTTTTCCGCAAGTTAAAGCTGAGAGGCAGAAGTCTAAGGGGATGTTACAACCATTACCCATACCCGAATGGAAATCGAAAAACATCACTATGGACTTTGTCACTGGACTGTTGAGTCAATAAGGTTTTCCTTATGACTTTTTCATTCCTTTTTGTTTTGAAAATCAAAAACACCTAATACTTAAGAAAATATAAATTTTACCTTCATAAGGAAAATTTACTTCTTTAAGGAAAGTTAACCTAATCCAGATTTTCTTATACATAGCAATATTTTTCCTTAGTATAAAAATCGGATTCATACCCAAAATTCCAAAAGTCATATAATGTAAAGATTTGGAGAATTCTATTTTTAGGATCCGAATTCTGGATATGAACTGTAATAAAGTTCCAATCCGAATTCTGGACTCCGAACTTTTATGAGGTCAAATCCGAACCCTTATAAAGTTCAACTCCAAACTCTTAAGTAGTTCGAATCTAAACTCTTAAGTAGTTCGACTCCGAACTCTTAAGCGGTTCGACTCCAAACTCTTAAGCGGTTCGACTCCAAACTCTTAAGTAGTTCGACTCCGAACTCTTAATTAGTTCAACTCTGAACTCTTAAGTAGTTCGACTCCGAACTCTTAAGTAGTTCGACTCCGAACTCTTAAGGAGTTCGACTCCAAACTATTATGTAGTTCGACTCCAAACTCTTAAGTGGTTCGACTCCGAACTCTTAAGCAGTTCGACTTCGAACTCTAAAGTGGTTCGACTCCAAACTCTCATAAAGTTTGACTCTGAACATTTACTAGTTCGACTCCAAACTCTCATAAAGTTTGACTCCGAACTTTTACTAGTTTGACTCCGAACTCTTCAAGTTCAGACTCCGATCTCTGGTGAAACCAGACTCCGAATTCCTATAAAACAGAATCCGAACATTTCTTAACATAGACTCCGTATTTCATTTTGGTTAGAGTCCAAACTTTTGACTTGCTTACACTCTAAAATATTGATTAGTTTTTTACTTACATATGCTTCATTTCAAAACGATTTCGTGCATTTAGTTATACATGGTTTGTTATAAAACGATGTCTTCTATTCTGTATCTAATTAACCGTTGGTTGAGTTACACGTGTACAGGTCCCTCTGAATTTCATGGAAAATATGACTGTTGGAGGAGGGATCCAACCATTGGAAATCTTCCTATAAATAGGAGATCATTTGAAAGAGCTCAATACAGAGATGAAAGAAGTTGATCAATCTAGAGACCACACAAAGTTAAGGTGATTTCTAGAGAGATAATCTTTTCATGCCTTGTGCATACTGAACCACTCATTCAGATTTCTTTGTGCGACTCCGAATGTTGGTGATTAGATTCGAGGACTTCCGGGGATAGGAAGACAGAGGTGGCGACTACCTTGAAGTTCGAGGGTTTCCTTGATGAGGAAGACAGAGGTTCCAACTACCTTGAAGTTGAGGGCTTACGGGGATAGCAAGACAGAGATTCCGATCTTCATATCGAGGGCTTACCCTGGTGTGGGTAAGACAGACTTTCTTGAAATTATAAATCAAGGGACCTTTATCCAAGGTTTTTGGATACCCTTCTATTTGGGTTAAAAGACTTATATCTTGTTACTTGTAGTTTTACTACTTATTTTTACGTTGCATATTGTATTTTATGGAAAGTATAACTTTCTTATATTTCCCTACACTTGTACTCTGATTAGTTTAGATTCTATACGCTTTAAGGTAGAATCTCATATTGTGAACCTTAGTTCCAATCCTACAATTTGTATTAGAGGTGTTGTGAATCTGCTTAGTTTAACTTCGTTAAACTTAGATCTTTCCTTGTCTAAGGAAAACATAGTTATCTGTAATCAACATTAAAGGTTCCAAAGGAATTTTAAAGTGTAAAATTCACCCCCCCCCTCTTGTATATTGATCATCTACATCGTTATTTTGATCCTACAATTGGTATTAGAGGAGGTCTCTGAAATACTTATACTTACATATAAGTTTTCCTTGATCATTTTTGTCATTCCGAACTTTTTCATTCCGAACTTTTTCATTCCGAACTTTTTCATTTTGAACTTTTTAATTCCGAACTTTGTCATTCTGAACTTTGTCATTCCGAACTTTGTCATTCTGAACATTTTGGTTACGAATTGTATCTACTAACTAGTTGGGTTGCCAAGTTTTTATTAGAATGGCAAGAGTCAATGTAGGTTCTATTGACAGTCTAAATCATACAAGACCGCCAATATTTGATGGTAATGACTATGAGTACAGGAGAGATCGAATGAAGACTTTTGTTATCAATACTGGAGTTGACAACTTAGTTATGCTTACTGGTGATTATAAAATTCCTGATAAAGAAGTTAGAACTTTCACTAACTAGGAAAAGCAAGAGTATCAACTCAATTATAAGGTACGCAATACTTTACTTTGTTCAATGACTAGAAATATATATAGCCAAATTTCTTCTTGTGAAGTAGCTAATTGTATCTAGAAGAAGTTAGAGGTTACACACTTTGGAACTTCTAAAGTGATTGAGACTATGAGAGCTATGCTTAGAGATGAATACCATGGATTCAATTTTCCTTATGGAGAACCAATCTGTAAAGTTCAACAGAGATTTATGACTATAGTGAACAGCTTACAGTCTATGGGATAAAAAGGGTTAGATGATGAAGCCCTTGTGGATAAGATAATTGATATTATGCCTAATGAGTGGGAATCAAAGAGAACAGCTATAGAATAAAACAGGAAAGTCAGTCAAATTTCTCTTCATGAGTTATTTGGAACTCTTCTCTAACATGAAACAAGAATGAAGAGAGATGCTGACAACATCAAGAAGAAGAATGGGAATGGTACTGTTTCTTTTACAACAACATCAAATCATATGAAAGCTAAGACTCCAGAGAGAGTAACCAGATCCAAGTCTAAGAAGATGGTTATTCAATCAGATTCTAGTGGAAGTGAAATCTCAGAAAATGTGTTAGCAAATCTTCCTCGAAGGATGAACAAGATAGTTGGCCAGAGAAATTTCCAGTCCAAGTATAATAAAAAGGAATGAAAAGATAGGAAAGATGGATACATCACTTGTTATGAATTCAAGAGAGCTGGACATATTAGACCAGATTGTCCTTTTCTTAAAAAGAAAGAAAGGAAAGAAAGGCATTCTGAAAGAAATAGAAAAAAGTACTACAAAATCAAATCTAAGAAAGTCTTGAAAGCAAATGACACATGGAGTGCCAGTGGTGGTGACTCTACAAATGAATCTTCTGATTATGAATCTTTAGGAAAAAATAATCTTGGTCTTATAGCCAGATTACCCTTTAACAATCATTGTTTTATGGCTAAGGTATGAAATTATGAATTATTGACAAATGTTTCTTTAAATCCTAATGATAGAGAATATTATAACTCTTCTGATGAAGAATCCTCTTCTGATGAAGAAAATACTTTACCTACCTATGAATAAATTTCTAGGTTTGCTGAACTTCTTGAAATTGAGAATTCTAAACTCAATAAAAAACTTGATAAGGAAAACTCTAGGAATTCTATTCTTACAAAAGAAATATCAGATCTTTCTAAAGATCTTGATAGGAAAAATTCTGATTTTGTAAATATTTCAAAAAAAAATTAGGAAGTAAGTTCTGAGAAGAACAAACTTTCTAAAGAGTTAGAAAATCTAATTTCTAAGAAAAGTATCTTCGAGCCTAGCTCTAGTTCTAAATCCAATGATTTTGAAGATAAAAACTTGGTTATAAAACTCAAGTCTGAAAGTTTTTCCTTAAAGAGGTGTTTATCAAACTTTATCCATGGTGAGGAAAATTTTGATAAAATGTATTCTCATATACAATCTTTGAGAAACAAATCAGGATTTGGTTATACCCATGCAAAACCAATTTTTAGTAACAAATATTTTGTTCCAAAAAGTTCCCCATTTTGTACCAAGTGTCAATGTAGTGGTAACTGGGCAAAGAATTGTTCTTTAAATAAAACCCAATTGTTAGGTTTTCATAAAGTATATTTCTCTAAGAAAGTGTGGGTTCCTAAAATTTGGTTGTCTGGAAATCTCGGATCCATGCAAGTTTAGATTCCGAAAGTATAATTCTTATCTTATTTTCAGGAAAATAGAGGAAGTACCAACAACAATACGTGGTACATGGATAGTGGATGTTCCCTGCACATGACTGGTAACAAAATCTATTTTGAAAAGATTATCAAAATGAAAGGAGGAAAGGTAACTTTCGGAGATAATGATAAAGGAGATATCATTCTTCAGCTTATCGGAATGCAAGATAAACTTGCTGATATTTTCACAAAATCATTACCCTCCGATAGATTTGAATACATTAAACAAAAGTTAGGAATGATAACTATAAGGTAATCATTCTTCATTAACTTCTTGTTGAAAAATTCTCCTAACAGTAATAAACTCCTTCCCATAGGGGGAGTACATTTGATTGTTAGTGTAAATAAAATTTTTTGTAATTCATTTTTTTTAACTAAAAATTTTCGTAGTTAATTTTTCAAACTTTTCGGAACTGAAGTTTCCGGAATGGAAATTTCTGAAACTAAAATTTCCGGAATGGGAATTTCTGGAACTGAAATTTTCAGGATTGAGATTTTCATACTGAAAACTTCCAGAATGAAGTTTTTCGTACTAGAGTTTTCGTAATGGTATTTTTGTACTGAAAACTTCCGGAATGGAGAGTTCGTAATGGGATTTTTGTACTGGAGTTTTCGTAACGAGATTTTTGTACTGGAACATTCGTAATGAAATTGTTTTTAAATTTATTTCTTCAAGAAGAATTTTACCAATTACGAACAATGTTTCTAGCCAATCCGAGAGTTGTGTTTTCCTTACTTATAGTTTCGTAATCATATTTTTCTTGCTGGTATTTTCCTAAGTTTTTAAATGATCTAATTCTAGTTTTCTTCAAATCTGAATGTTTTCTTTAAAAAACCTCAAAAGATCGGAGTCATATTTTTCTTGCGGGATTGTTCTCAATCATCAGATAAGATAAAAGTTTTTTCAACCGTTAGATGGATTTTGGAAGACCAATGGTCACATCCATTGCCTATATAAAGGGGACCCCAAGACTCATCCCACATTGGTTTTTCAAGCTTTTGCGTCTCGAAGCCCTACTGCTCTTCTTAATGCCGGTTCCGAACTTTGCAAAGCCGATTCGAATCTTTCAGATTTCTTCACTCCGATTGTCTGTTGAAGCAACATCTCAAGATATGTCGACTGCGAAACCAATCTCTAAGTGGTTAGTCTTTAGGGAAAGGTTAGTTCATCCAGATTTCTATAAGCTTGATTCCCTTATTTCCAAGAATATAAAGCTGAATGGATGGGAAGATGTCTGCGTAGAAAAGTCAGATAAACAGGATCCGGTTTATACTGATTTGTTGACTGAGTTCTACGAGTCTGTTTCCTTCCTGATGGAAGATGGCAGAGAGTGGTTTTCTTTCAAGTCTTATGGGAAGACTTATAAGCTTTCTTACACCAAGGCCGCAAGCTTAGTTGGTGATTAGTCACTAAAAGTGGCTAATATTAATTGGTAATATATTTATATTCATTGTTCCAAAGTCCATAAACATTGTTTTTAGTGCATTACATAAATAGAACTTCATTTCTCATCAAAAATGAAATTCATGTTTAAAATGAAAATTTGGTCCCAATAATTCATTTGTTTGTTGACAATATTATGTACACTTTATGAATTTTAAATTTTGGTATATGATTTATCACTTTGTTTGTAACATTTTATCTTTTAGGTCCGAGGGATGAATCCCAAAGGAAGATGGAAAATTTTGCGTCTGAAGGCAGAAACTTGCTGGAAAAAGCATAATGGGCCTAAGGCCCATCAAACAAATGTGGGGCCCATAAACCAAGCCCAATGAAGCTCAAATTTATACAGTAGAAAGATACAAATATGAGGATCATTTTATTAAACTGTGGCTGGAGCTAATTCTGATTTTTTCACGATGATAAAGTGATCTGAAGTTGAGATTTAAATGGTGGACTCGTCATTAATGCACAGAAATCAGTCCCACCATTTCGACCATACCTTCCAAACGGATGATCCAAATTTCCTGAAATTTTGAGAGCTTCTAGAAGACACATGGAAGAAACTATTTCTCCTCTACAAATCCTCCGGATTCGGCCTTCTTCAATTTCGAATTCACACGTCAATATGGTGGACGAATCTGGACAGTTTTCCGGGTCAAATTCAAAACATCAATTTCCTTTTGATTATTCACCCTCCATTTGACTCTATTAATTTTTGGGGGGTGAATTAATTGTTGGGGGATGTACCTAAGGCTCCGAATATGCCTATATAAGGAGCTATTGGTGAAGGGAATGGGGGGGATATTTTTTTCATATCATCTTTTGTTGCTTGTTTCATTGTAAGGTTATGCTTCCAAATTTCCTTTGTAATGTTTTCCATTTCCATGTAAGTTTTTTTTTTGTATCTCTATGTTCTTAATCAACATATTTCTCTTCTATATTTTTTACAAAATTTTCTAATGAAGTAAAATTCATTCAATCCACCCCGAGCATAATCCTAAGATCAACCCATTTCTATTTAATTGAATTCACTTAGGTTTATTAGTGTTCTTTAAAAACAATCCAAAATCAAACCCAAAGTCAGCTAATTCATATCCCATCCTTCACACAATCATAGCGTCTCAAGGTTACTTCTTCGGTCCCTGTGGATTCGACCCATACATGTACTACATCGATCGCTTTTACCAGTAGGGTAAATTTGGGCGCAACCAAACTTTGGCGCCGTTGCCGGGGACCAAGTAAGTACCTTAGACCCACATCTTCTTTTCTCACCCCAAATTCTCTATTCTCATCCTAATTTCTCTTCTCTTTTCCCCTTTCTATTCCTGTGTGTTCAAAAAAACCCCAAAACAAATTTTCAATCAATTCCAATGGATTATCCTCCAAAATACCCCTTCATAAATCAATGCTGTAATCAATTCAGAAATCAATATTGGGAAACACCTCACATAGGGAATTTCATTGACCAGTCCTTAATTGAATACACCACACCAGATGAGATGTAAAATCAATGGAATGCTGAATGTTTACAAGATCAATTTCCATACCTATCAAGAATGATTGAAAAGATAAATAATGAGGAAATCCATGATGTACAAACATATATCAACCCTAATCCTGAAAAAATTATTGAACAATTGTGTGAACAAATGGATAAAATGAATTTAGAAGTTTCATCTTTCAGATTAGAACTACAAAGCTTTACGACTTTTGAGGAACCCGTTCCCACTCAAGATGTTCTTTCCTCATCATTGATAGATGAATCTTTTATCCCAAAAACCTCCCATGAATTGAAAAAAGAACCAACCATTAGATATGGGATAACTGAACAAGATCAAAGAAATGTTAAAGGGTATTTAAATCAGGATGAAATTAATTTTTTGGATTCACAAGGGGAAAATTTGTCATCATGGATTGAGTGTTCGGAATATTGCTCCAATAACAATTTTTTAGAATCACCGATCATTGAACCATTGGGAGATATAACGAATATTGTGTCTATACCCACTCATGAAATTCAAATGGAAAATTTTGTGGATGAATCATCTTTTCAAAAGGAACCAATTCTTTCAAAATTTTTTAAAGAAGAAACAATTTTTGATTCAAATTATCATTCTTCTTTAGGAAAATTCAATCAAACTGAACTTGATGTTTTAATACTTCCTTCCATACTCAATAATCCCTTTATTTATGATAACCAAGACCATTCAATTATCATCAATTTTCATCAAGAATCTCACCATGTAGGAATGAACCTTGAAATCATAGGAAATAATCCTGATAAAACACGATCAACCATTTTAAATATTCCTTGGATTTTACCAATCATTGTAGAAAATAGGATTCCATACGAAACAAATTTCAAAAAAACAATCAATCTCAATCTTGTTGAAGTGGAGAAATATGGGTTAATTAAAATTTTGAAAGTTGGAATTGGATAAGTTGGGGGGTACAAGTCGAGCTAACGAAGTTAAACAAAAGCGATGCATGGGAGGCAACCCATGGTTTTCTTGTTTCAAATCATTTTGAATCATTTTATTTTTCATATAATAAATTATCATAAGCTGTTGACCTGTTCTTCTTTTATGAGTAAGGATGGGTATGAAAGGGGAGCACCATATTCATCCGTGTCACGTGGTGTGATCTCTGAGTAATACCTTACCCAGAAAATATAAAGAAGACAATGTATCATCAGTTTATTTTGTTTTGTTTTATTTTTTTATAGGTTAAAAAAAATAAAAGGACATGTTGAAATCCATAAGGAAAATCCATTCACCACCATCCAAGCCACTGAGACTCAAATCCAGGATTGAAGGGAGACTATGGCATGCGCTATCATCATCAACCACCAGGTGACTTCATTCCATGATTTTCATTTTAAATTTCTTCATTGAACTCCTCTCCTACCCCCTTCTAACTTTTCTTTTCTTTAAACACTGGGGACAGTGTTATTCTAAGTTGGGGGAGATAAAAAATGATTTTTTTTAAACATGCATGAAAAGAAAAATTCCATTAACCATAAATATGATAAACACACATTGAAAACTCTAAAATTGGAAATCAAATAGATTTTTCATGCCTTGATTCTGATTTTAATTCAAGTTTAAGTTCATGAGCATAGTTTTTGGAAAGTGCGGTTGTCCGATGTGATTTTTCAATGTTTACAATTTCATCCTATTAATAAAAATGTCACAATGCACGTCTACTGGATCGTGGGTGTAAATTTGAGTTCTTAGGTCCCTTTCATTATAGCATAGTGTTATGGGGTCACTTTTAGTTTAATTTGAGTATCCAAAAACAAAAAAAAAACAAAACAACAAAAAAAAAATTGAAAAAATAATGACCACATAGAGCAATGTTTTGTCCAAATGTGTGGCGTCCGGTACTTGGGGATCGTGACTCCATAGTTGTCTTGCCCAGAGTTAGGATTTATATCTCTATTGTAGAGCATGAAATTGACAAAATGCGTGGCGTCCGGCACTTGGGGACCGTGACTCCATAGTTGTCTTGCCCAGAGTTAGTCTTTTCATATCTATTGTGGTTAAAAAAATCAAAAAAAAAAGGATACTCATCTTAAGGTTTAATGTGATTCCCACCAAGCGCTTCTATTTTTTTCCTCTTGAACAATAAAATGGGCCCCATATCTTTTATGATGCACAACACTTTATCATGCTTAATTGGAATTGGATGAAATGTGGCGATGAATTTGAACAAAGGAATGGGCTTGGGCTTGGGATATTCTTATGGACCTAGCTTGTTTTTAATGATTTTGATGGGTTTTCATAATTTTTTTTGGTATTAGATATTTGGGTGAGCAATATGTATAAAAATGTTTTTGGAAAAGGGGATTTGAATTTCATATTTGTAATTTATTTTGCTCGGGACTAGCAAAACTCAAGTTGGGGGGTGTGATTAGTCACTGAAAGTGGCTAATATTAATTGGTAATATATTTATATTCATTGTTCCAAAGTCCATAAACATTGTTTTTAGTTCATTACATAAATAGAACTTCATTTCTCACAAAAAATGTAATTCATGTTTAAAATGCAAATTTGGGCCCAATCATTCATTTGTTTGTTGACAATATTATGTTCACTTTCTGAATTTGAAATTTTGGGATATGATTTATCACTTTGTTTGTAACATTTTATCTTTTAGGTCCGATGGATGAATCCCAAAGGAAGATGGAAAATTTTGCGCCTAAAGGCAGAAACTTGCTGGAAAAAGCATAATGGGCCTAAGGCCCATCAAACAAATGTGGGGCCCATAAACCAATCCCAATGAAGCTCAAATTTATACAGTAGAAATATAAAAATATGAGGATCATTTTATTCAACTGTGGCCGGAGCTAATTCTGATGTTTTCATGATGATAAAGGGATCTGAAGTTGAGATTTAAATGGTGGACTCGTCATTAATGCACAGAAATCAGTCCCACCATTTCGACCATAACTTCCAAACGGATGATCCAAATTTCCTGAAGTTTTTAGAGCTTCTAGAAGACACATGGAAGAAACTATTTCTCCTCTACAACTCCTCTGGATTCGGCCTTCTTCAATTTAGAATTCACACGTCAATATGGTAGACGAATCTGGACAGTTTTCCGGGTCAAATTCAAAACATCAATTTCCTTTTGATTATTCACCCTCCATTTGACTCTATTAATTGTTGGGGGTGAATTAATTGTTGGGGGATGTACCTAAGGCTCCTAATATGCCTATATAAGGAGCTATTGGTTAAGGGAATGGGGGGGGATATTTTTTTCATATCATCTTTTGTTGCTTGTTTCATTGTAAGGTTATGCTTCCAAATTTCCTTTGTAATGTTTTCCATTTCCATGTAAGTTTTTTTTGTATATCTATGTTCTTAATCAACTTCTTTCTCTTATATATTTTTCATTTCATTAATTAAAACGTTATTATCACAAAGCACAGTGATATCTCTGTGTTTTTGTGAATTAGTTCACACATAGGTGTGAATTTCCTTCACAGACACGGAGGAGTGCACGTTATTTCCGCGATTTTAATTTCTTCAATCCAATTCTGGTTAGTCATCTTCCGCCCACCATTGAGAGTATACCATCAATGGAGGGATAACCCTTTAATGGTATGATCTTAGGAGGATGCAAAGGCTAGATTGAATGTTATTTTTGAACGAATTGTTGTTAATTGGATAATTAATTTAAGACATCCATTCTTCAATTATTTCTACTATTCATATTTACTGTGTTTGAGCAAACTAAATTCAATTACTAAATGACATATACCTCGGGGAGATCATGAATTTGGTTCTCTAAGTGTATACGGGATTAGTAATTGTGTTTAGTAAGCACCAAACCAGAAAATGATGAATGTAATGTTATTTTTGAAGAATGGATTCATCAAAAATTAATAAAACCAAAATTGTCTAATGAAGTAAAATTCATTCAATCCACCCCGAGCATAATCCTAAGATCAACCCATTTCCATTTAATTTAATTCACTTAGGTTTATTAGTGTTCTTTAAAAATAATCCAAAATCAAACCCAAAGTCGGCTACTTCATAGCCCATCCTTCACACAATCATAGCATCTCAAGGTTACTTCTTCGGTCCCTGTGGATTCGACCCCTACATGTACTACATCGATCGCTTTTACCAGTAGGGTAAATTTGGGCGCAACCAGTTGGTTTTTAATATAAAGGAGAAGCTGAATTATTCTCGCACAATCTTCCCGATGTTCAAGGAAGTTTCAACAAGGAGAAGGAACTGAAGTGTCTTGGGCTTAAGAATGATTCAACTATTAAGATTGGTCATCTCACTCCGAACAATAGAATTCTTAAGCTTTGGGTCCAAGGCTTTCTGGTTCCAAGAAGAGGTGATAAAGACAATCTGAAGAAACGTGATATATATTTCTTAGATTTTTTGGTAAATCTAAGAAAAATAAATCTGATGAGGCTTGTCTTGGTTACAATCAAGAATATCAAAAAGGCAATTTGAGAGCTCAGATTATCATGTTTCATGCATTACTATCTAAGCTGATAGTTTAGTTCTTAGAATCTTTCAAGGTTGCTTGAAAATCAAATGTTCAGAATTGCAAGCTTATGTTAGTCAGTGATGATACCCTCAAGAGGATAAAGATGGGTTTTTCTAGTGAATCTGGGGAATTTTACCCTCTATCTATGGAGGAGTTTGAAGCAGCTCAAAAAAGAATCACAGAATTCGGAACCATACAAAAAGAAAAGGAGGAAAATAATGGTTAAGAAAGTAGTTGTTGATGAAGAAATTCCTCAGGCTAAAGAAACTCAGTCTGCTCCCCCCAAGCTGAAGAAGCAGAAAACATATACAGATGAAGTGACAGCCAAGTGGAGGGAAGATAAAGAAATGAGGAAGGAAGGGGATCCACAATTCGGATTGGACCCTTCATAGGCTAAAGCCTTAAAAGAAAAAGCTGCGGAGGAGCTAGAGAAACAAGCGAAGGAGAAGAAAATGAAAAAGAAGATGTTTGAAGCTGAAGTGGTGCAATCTTTGCTGAAAAATTCAGAGTTAGCTTCTGAATTGCTTCCCGTTCCAGAAACGTTCGTTTTTTAACCTTCTTTACCAGAAACTAAATCCAAGAATTATATTGATCTGGATAGATCCAAGGGTAAAGAAATAGTTGAAGAAGTTGAGAAATAAGTTGTTGAAGAAGTTTCTAAAGAAGTTGAGGATGAAGAAAAAGAAGAACAAGAAGAAGAGGGTGAAAATTTGGATACCCCGATCACGCAAGTACAGGACTACAAAGATAAGACTGAATCCGCAAAGGTAGTAACTCCAGGAAAGGCAGATGACGAAGCTAGTAAGAATGTTGATAAGAAATAGCAAGAAGAAGAAGAAGAAGATAATATCTTGTATGATGAGGAAGAATCTTATGAAATGAATTTTCTTGAGGAAGGACAAGAAAAATAAAAACTAGATGAAGACCAGATCGTTCAAGTATCTGAATCCGAGGAAGTATCCCTTAATAAGGAACATGTTCCGAGAGCTGATAAGGGGAAGCAAACTCTCATGGAGACACCTATAAAATATGTCATTAGGAAGAAAGTGGTTGGTGGCACCTATAGAAGAAATTTGGTGCAAGCTGAAGAAGATCAGTCTCCAAGAAAAGTTTCTGATTCGGAATCATCATCTCATAGGCATGATTTTGTGGTTCAATCTCTGAGGAAGTTGGTGGACACCATTCTGATTTTTCCAACAATAGATTCTAGATGCCAGATGCTGCAACAAACTATGAATCAGAAATCAGATTCTTTATCCATGGTCATGGATAATTTTGTAAAGTTGGAAGCTGAACAGGAAAGTTTTCTTATCGATTATTATGTGCATAGGAAGTCCTATAGTAAGGTAACTAAGTGGTCTAAGAGAGTTGATGAAGATTTAGTTCACTTTGATAATTTTCAGGTTGAAGTTCAAAATGCTTTTGAAATTGAGGATAAAAAAGGTTATTGAGATTTATGAGAAGTTGGACCAGGAGAAAAATTATTGGAATCAACAGGTCAAGGATCTGAATGGGAAGCTTAAATCAGTATCTCAAAATTGGAAAACTGAAAGAGATTTCTGGATTGAGTTTCAGCAGAAGATGGAAAAGCAAGATGAGATAATAAAGTTGCAGAAAGAAGCCTTGGAGGCTCAGGCAGAAGCTTTAAAAGCCCAAGAAGAAAAGGTAAAAGCCTTGGAGAGGCAACGTGAGGAAGACCAAAGAGACTTGAAGAAACTCAAAACCTTGTTAAAGAATCTTATTCAGAAGGAAAAGGAAGACAAATGAACCCACTCCGATCTTTTGTTGTAATTGTCTTTCTTTATAAAATTTTCCAACTCTAATGAAATGATTATTTGGTTGGTTGTATCTTGTCATATAATAATGTTTCAGGTACCATATTTTGTTTTCCATTCCCTTCAATTCTTTTTGAAAATCACAAAGGGGGAGAAGGAAAAAGAACTACTTCTAAAGAGGAGAAAGGAAAATTTCTAAGAAAAATATTCTTAAAGAAAGGGGGAGTTTCCCACTACGAAGTTTTTCATTCTTACAATAATGAAAACTCCACACCAGAAAATCAGAATACAATACTTAGAGTTTCAATGCCTAAGGAGGAGTTAGTTGTAGTCATTTTCATCCATGAACAAAGGGAGATAAGTTTTAATTTCAAAGCCTAATGAAATTTTTCAAAATCCTTATATTCTTTTTTGAAAGGATGTTAGTGCTTTCCAAAAAGGTGGAGATTGTTGAGTCAATAAGGTTTTCCTTATGAATTTTCCATTCCTTTTTGTTTTGAAAATCACAAACACCTAATACTTAAGCAAATATAAATTTTACCTTCATAAGAAAAATTTACTTCTTAAAGGAAAGTTACCCAAATCCAGATTTTCTTATACATAGCAATATTTTTCCTTAGTATAAAAACCAGATTCATACCCAAAATTCCAAAATTCATATAATGTAAAGATTTGGAGCATTCTGTTTTTAGGATCCAAATTCTGGATGTTAACTGTAATAAAGTTCCAATACGAATTCTGGACTTAGAACTTTTATGAGGTCAACTCCAAACCCTTATGAAGTTCAACTCCGAACTCTTAAGTAGTTCGACTCTGAACTCTTAAGTGGTTCAACTCCGAACTCTTAAGCGGTTCGACTCTGAACTCTTAAGCAGTTCAACTCCGAACTCTTAAGCGGTTCGACTCCGAACTCTTAAGCGGTTCGACTCCGAACTCTTAAGCAGTTCGACTCTGAACTCTTAAGTAGTTCGACTTCAAACTCTTAAGTAGTTCGAATATGAACTCTTAAGTAGTTCGACTCTGAACTCTTAAGTAGTTCGACTCTAAACTCTTAAGCGGTTCGACTCCGAACTCTTAAGCGGTTCGAATCCGAAATATTAAGTTGTTTGACTCCGAACTCTCATAAAGTTCGACTCGGAACTTTTACTAGTTCGACTCCAAACTCTCATAAAGTTTGACTCCGAACTTTTACTAGTTTGACTCTGAACTCTGCAAGTTCAGACTCCGATCTTTGGTGAAACCAGACTCTGAATTCCTATAAAACAGAATCTGAACATTTCTTAACATAGACTCTGAATTTCATTTTGGATAGACTCCAAACTTTTGACTTGCTTACACTCTGAAATATTGATTAGTTTTTTACTTACATATGCTTCATTTCAAAATGATGTCATGCATTCAGTTATACATGGTTTGTTATAAAACGATGTCATCTATTCTGTTTCTAATTAACCGTTGGTTGAGATACACGTGTATAGGTCCCTCCGAATTTCATGGAAAATATGACCGTTGGAGGAGGGAGCTGACCGTTGGAAATTTTCCTATAAATAGGAGCTCATTTGAAAGAGCTCAATACAGAGATGAAATAAGTTGATCAATCTAGAGACCACATGCTGTTAAGGTGATTTCTAGAGAGAGAATATTTTCATGCCTTGTGCGTACTGAACCGCTCGTTCAGATTGCTTTGTGCGACTCCGAATGTTGGTGATTACATTCGAGGACTTTCGGGGATAGGAAGACAGAGGTGCTGACTGCCTTGATGTTCGAGGGCTTCCTTTTTGAGGAAGACAGAGGTTCCAACTACCTTGAAGTTGTGGTCTTACGGGGATAGCAAGACAGAGATTCCGATCTTCGTATCGAGGGCTTACCCTGGTGTGGGTAAGACAGACTTGATTGAATGTATAAATCAAGGGACATTTATCCAAGGTTCTTGGATACCCTTCTCTTTGGGTTAAAAGACTTATATCTTGTTACTTGTAGTTTTACTACTTGTTTTTTCGCTGCATATTGTATTGTAAGGAAAGTATAACTTTCTTATATTTCCTTACACTTTTACTCTGATTAGTTTAGATTCTATACGCTTTAAGGTAGAATCTCATATTGTGAACCTTAGTTCCAATCCTACAATTTGTATTAGAGGTGTTGTGAATATTCTTAGTTTAACTTCGTTAAACTTAGATCTTTCCTTGTCTAAAGAAAACATAGTTATCTGTAATCAACTTTAAAGGTTCCAAAGGAATTTTAAAGTGTACAATTCACCCCCCTCTTGTATATTGATCATCTACATCGTTATTTCGATCCTACAATTGGTATCAGAGGAGGTCTATGAAATACTTATACTTACATATAAGTTTTCCTTTCTCATTTTTGTCATTCCGAACTTTTTCATTCCGAACTTTTTCATTCCGAACTTTTTCATTCTGAACTTTGTCATTCCGAAATTTGTCAATCCGAACTTTGTCATTCCGAACTTTTTCATTCCGAACTTTTTGGTTACGAACTGTATCTACTAACTAGTTTGGATGCCAAGTTTTTATTAGAATGGAAGGAGTCAGTGTTGGTTCTATTGACAATCTAAATCCTACAAGACCACCAATCTTTGATGGTAATGACTATGAGTACTGGAGAGATCGAATGAAGACTTTTGTTATCAATACTGGAGTGGACAAATTTTTTATTCTTACTGGTGATTATAAAATTCTTGATTAGGAAGTTAGAACTTTCACTAACCAGGAAAAGCAAGAGTATCAACTTAATTATAAGGTACGGAATACTTTACTTTGTTCAGTGACTAGAAATATATATATCCAAATTTCTTCTTGTGAAGCAGCTAATTGTATCTGGAAGAAGTTAGAGGTTACACACTTTGGCACTTCTAAAGTGATTGAGACTAGGAGAGCTATGCTTAGAGATGAATACCATGGATTCAATTTTCCTTATGGAGAACCAATCTGTAAAGTTCAACAGAGATTTATGACTATAGTGAACAGCTTACAGTCTATGGGAGAAAAAGGGTTAGATGATGAAGCCCTTATGGATAATATAATTGATATTATGCCCAATGAGTGGGAATCAAAGAGAATAGATATAGATGAAAACAGGAAAGTCACTCAAATTTCTCTTGATGAGTTATTTGGAACTCTTCTCCAACATGAAACAAGAATGAAGAGAGATGCTAACAACATCAAGAAGAATAATGGGAATGGTACTGTTGCTTTTACAACAACATCAAATCATATGAAAGCTAAGACTCCAGAGAGAGTAACCAGATCCAAGTCTAAGAAGATGGTTATTCAATCAGATTCTAGTGGAAGTGAAATCTCGGAAAATGAGTTAGAAAATCTTGCTCGAAGGATGAACAAGATAGTTGGCCAAAGAAATTTCCAGTCCAAGTATAACAAAAAGGAAAGAAAAGATAGGAAAGATGGAGACGTCACTTGTTATGAATGTAAGAGAGATGGACATATTAGACCAGATTGTCCTTTGCTCAAAAATAAAGGAAAGAAAGACATTATGAAAGAAACAGAAAAAAGTACTACAAAACCAAAGCTAAGAAAGTCTTGAAAGCAAATGACACCTGGAGTGCCAGTGGTGGTGACTCTACAAATGAATATTCTGATTATGAATCTTCAGGATAGAAGAATCTTGGTCTTATAGCCAGATTACCCTTTAACAATCATTTTTTATGGCTAAGGTACGAAATGCTGAATCATTGACCAATGTTTCTTTAAATCCTAATGATAGAGAATATTATAACTCTTCTGATGAAGAATCCTCTTCTGATGAAGAAAATACTTTACCTACCTATGAAGAAATTTCTAGGTTTTCTGAACTTCTTGAAATTGAGATTTTTAAACTCAATAAAAAACTTGATTAGGAAACCTCTAGGAATTCTATTCTTACAAGTGAAATATCATATCTTTCTAAAGATCTTTATAGGAAAAATTCTTATTTTGTAAATATTTCAAAAAAATTTGAGGATGTAAGTTCTGAGAAGAACAAACTTTCTAAAGAGTTAGAAAAAGTAATTTCTAAGAAAAGTATCTTCGATCCTAGCTCTAGTTCTAAATCCAATTATTTTGAAGATAAAAACTTGGTTATAAAACTCAAGTCTGAAATTTTTTCCTTAAAGAAGTGTTTGTCAAACTTTACCCATGGTAAGGAAAATTTTGATAAAATGTATTCTCAAATACAACCCTTGAGAAAAAAATTAGGATTTGGTTATACCCATGCAAAACCAATTTTTAGTAACAACTATTTTGTTCCACAAAGTGCCCCATTTTGTACCAAGTGTCAATGTGGTGGTCGCTGGGCAGAGAACTGTTCTTTAAATAAAACCCAATCGTTTGGTTTTCAAAATTCCTAATTATCTAAGAAAGTGTGGATTCCTAAAATTTTGTTGTCTGGAAATCTCGGATCCAAGAAAGTTTGGATTCCGAAAGTCTAATTCTTATCTTATTTAAAGGAAAATAGAGGAAGTACCAACAACAATACATGGTACATGGATAGTGGATGTTCCCGGCACATGACTGGTAATAAAAGCTATTTTGAAAAGATTATCAAAATGAAAGGTGGAAAGGTAACTTTCGGAGATAATGCTAAAGGAGATATCATTCTTCAGTTTATTGGAACGCACGACCAACTTGCTGATATTTTCACAAAATCATTACCCTTCTATAGATTTGAATACATTAAACAAAAGTTAGGAATGATGTCTATAAGGTAATCATTCTTCATTAACTTCTTGTTGAAAAATTCTCCTAACAGTAATAAACTCCTTCTCATAGGGGGAGTACATTTGATTGTTAGTATAACTAAAATTTTTCTTAATTCTTTTTTTTTTAACTACAAATTTTCATAGTTAATTTATCAAACTTTTCGGAACTGAAGTTTCTAGAATGGAAATTTTTGAAACTAAAATTTCCAGAATGGGAATTTCCGGAACTGAAATTCTCAGGATTGAGATTTTCTTACTAAAAACTTCCGGAATGAATTTTTTTGTACTAGAGTTTCCGTAATGGTATTTTCGTACTGAAAACTTCTGGAATGAAGAGTTCGTAATGGGATTTTCGTACTGGAGGTTTCGTAACGAGATTTTCGTACTGGAACTTTCATAATGAAATTGTTTTTAAATTTATTTCTTCAAGAAGAATTTTACCAATTACGAAAAATGATTCTAGCCAATCCGAGAGTTGTGTTTTCTTTACTTAGATTTCGTAATCATATTTTTCATGCTGGTATTTTCCTATGTTTTTAAAAGATCGGATTCTAGTTTTCTTCAAATCTGAATGTTTTCTTTAAGGGGGGTAGAATGTAACACCTGAGACTTTTATGAGAAATATTTTGTTTTTATGTTATATACATCATCAAAGGAATCTTTCACTACACACAACACTAGCTTGGCTTTCTTTACACGCAATCACGGCCTTCCTCGATAGCTTTCATTGTACGCAATACTGAGTTTCAATAAACAACGACATGCCATTAAAATATTATTAAAACTAGCCGTTATGAATAGTAATAACCACTTTTTGAAACTTTGTAAATTTTATTTTTCAAAATGGACTTCATTTTTGGATTTGGAATATCTAAATTAGCCTAGGGTAAAATTTTTGTATTTTTCTCAAAACTTTCAATTTTTGATGAATAGTGAAAACACTGGGTTACTATTTAAAAACCGACTTTTTATTTAAATAATTATTTATTTTATTTAAATTTATTTTAGGTCACAATTGATACATAATACCTATATAAGTTCAATGAAATTCATTAGAGTCTTTTTATAATAATTTTAGATATATAAAAGTTTTATTGAACTTTTCACCGTCTTTTACCCACCTCCTAGGAGAATTTGCAAATTTACATAAAACTAAATTTTACCACTTTTGTGAATGGAATTTCAAAAATCTGAGAGACACCGTTGATGTCAGTAAGTAAAATTTGGTTCAATGAGATGAAAATAATTTTTGGTGAATAGTAACTCATTATTTTTTTTTACCACAGTTAAAAGTAAATAGGGTAATTAAGTTTAAAAATGATATTATTATTACCCTAACACATGTCCTAATTCTATTGGATAAGTGTAATTAGACCAAAAAAAACCTTAGTAATAAAATATGACCATTTAGACCCACTTGGATTAGATTAGGACATTTATTATTAATTTATTTAAAGAAGGGTTAAAATAGTTAAAATCAAAGTTTAATAACTAAATCATTTTTAATATAGAGTTATACATAAGATAAATTCAACTATAAATATTCTTTAGAAAGATAAAAAGATTTCCTACATAATGGTATTTTATTTATAATTTTTAGACAATAAATAATTAAATTTATTTATGACACAATGATGATGAAGTAATTATCTTATTAATGAAATATTGACATAATTGATGTTATAAATACCCAAATAAATGTAATTTGAGACCTTTTCTGAATTAAAATAATTTTCTATTTTAATATTACATGTTAGTATTGATTAAATTAACTTTTTGTGAACTAATATTTCCGTTACTAGTTTCACAAAAATCAATTACCGAATAGTGTCAAAATTGACATAAAATAGTTTTTAAAACAAATATTATATTATTAATTTTTATTTTATTCCTAAAAAACTAGGTTTCAGCCAAATGACTTAGATAAGGATATATATATTAATAATAAACAACTTGGTGTTCTTTTGACTTGTTATAGTAAGTTTATTAACCTTATAGTGTAAGAAAACAAGAAGATACGGTAAAAGTAAAATTATTTAACTTAAAGTTAAATCTAAATGATAAGGTTAAAATAGAAACCTAAACTTGTCTAAATTCTATTGGATGAGATTATTTCGACCCATTCCCACCTTATCTTAGAAATAAATCAATTTTGAGATATTTAAAACCGAATATTACTTTATAATAAAATAATATTTTTTGTTTTTTCAAAGGTGCCCCTCTCCTCCCTAATAAAAGGGAACCTCCTCCCTCTCTTCCTCAAACCACTTTGAGCCTTAAAGCTCGGCCAAAACCTGTCAATTTATCCTCTCCACTTCCATAGAAACATACTAGAGGTCTTGGTAATCTTCAAAGGCCAATTTTAGTTCCCTAAAAGGAGGTCTCAGAGAGGCGCTTCAAAGAAGAGGAGGTTCGGACACTTACGAAGCAAATCGGACCTAAGGTAAGGGACAATCTCCCAATCTCAATTTTTATCCGAGATTGTTTATACATAAGAATTTACTAGGGAATATTTATCATCCACATATATGTTTACTCAATATTTAATATTATTTATATCCTCCTACAATTGTTTAAATCCAATTTTACCCTTCGGTGAGTTTTTAGTAAAAGATATGAAAGGAATTTTTGTCATTTTTCGTACGAGGTACTTTTTGACTTTTCAGACAAAAGTACGAGAAGAATGTTTTGTTTAACTTATAGGTAATGAATGGATTTTTAAAACATTATTTCCAGGAATCTTCCTTTACAATTTTTCAAGTTTATTTTTAATCAACTACTTTTAGTTTAAAATTGTATGATATGTTAAGAAAGGAAAAATGTTTTTGAAGTAGAAAGGATATTTTCCTCAAGAATGGAGTTCAAGTGTTTTATCAAAAGTATTTTCCATATAAGATAATATAGGGTTCTGTTTCTATCCCTATTATAACATTTATTTGATTATGTTGTGACGGAATTATTTTTATGAATTCCTTTATCTAATATGAATTGTTTTATGATGTCATGATGTTTAAGAATCCCATTTTTATTACATGGATTATGCAATGATGCATGGTTTATGATTTTGTGGAACACATAAGAATGGTATCATTATGAGATGGGTGGTACCTATATCTCCCTCCAATGTATTGGGTAATGATTTATATCTCATGAGATAGACATGGCTGGAACGGTAGGTTAAACCGGTTCAGTGAAACAGGACTGAAACGAGGAGTGAAATCGGTTCAGAGATGGACTTTGTCTGCTAAGATAGTCTTGACTATGAGTCTTGACTACTAAGAAATGATTCTCTATGATTATGTGTTTATTCCACAAAGTTTCATGGTTTATGTTATGATTATTGGGATTACATTTCACTACTATGATTTATCCCATGTTATGAAATTATGATTTCTTTTGCAGGTTATGATTTCTAAAATGTTATGTTCTTACGAATATGATGTAATTGATATTTCTTTTGTTTACCCTTTCTGAGAATTTGATCTCACCCTTTTGTATGTTTTCTTTCCCCAGGTCAGGAAGAAGGATATTAAGTAAGATATGCCAAAAGGGACTATAGATATGATGAAATAAATGGGAGACAGTGTAGATGCTTTATGAACCAGTTGTTTATGTTTCCCAGTTTCTAAAGACACTATAACTATACGGTCCTTTCATGGTTTTGTTATATGTTATAATAAGTATGCTTTAATTTTTATGTATTAACCATGTATGTAAAGTATGGGTCGTTATAAATATATATCTTTTTGAAATTTTTTTAGAAAGGAATAATCTTTTCATTCTCTGATCATGGAAAATTTTATCATTTTTACAATAATTTTATATATTGTATTTTTTATTATAAATCATGTAGTGAATTATCAAACCTCTTTTTTTATAAGTATTTATAACATGTTTACCAAATTCATTATAAATAAAATCACACCCAAATATTCTGATATTTTTAATTTTTTAAAATAGATTTCTAAAGTCGAAATTATTTTTTCTCAAGAGTAGTTTTTATTTATTTTTAGAGTATTTTTATTTATTAGCAATACCCCCCACCCCCCCCCCCCACAATTTAACATTATTATACATTTATATTATGTTTTAATTATAAAATACATATTACTCCTCTATATTTTGTATGAATAGTTTTATATACATATATATTTTCATTCAATTATCCATATTAATCAAGTTATTTTTTGATTATATTTATTGAAAGGGGATATTATTATCATTTAATATGACCATTTTTCAATATGAATATGTTTGTGATTTTAATAATCCCATTCCAAATGATGAACGAATTGGACATGGTATGTCATTATCTGGGATTTTTATAACCTATCAATGAATCAGTAGGTCTTCTAAGACAACCTAGCATTCTTTTTTGGTCGGGGGCTTACCAATTAATGTGTGATGTATTCGCACAAATCCTTGAATATTTGTAAATGGTCTATTGATGAACCTATTAAATTTTTGCTAATAATGTAAAAAATATATAATTAATATTCACAAACCCTCTATCCGGGGTCAGTGGGAGAATTGTTATTTTATCAACCCAATTATATCAATTATTTTTTCAACCAACATTAAGCCACTACCCACAATATTTTTTTTCCAAAATATAATTTAGTTGTAAAATTATTAATTCATATTGTTTTAAAACCAATATTAATAATATACACCTTAAAAAATATTCATTTTTAAAATATAATTGTTACTTTCACATTACTTCCACATTAATTTCTATAATATAGACAAATACATTATAAATAAATAATAACCATTGATTTGTGAATTTCCAACTATGAATTATCTATGTAGAAATTTAATCAATCAAATGAGAGTTATTATGATTTTATGAGATTCATTTCCTTGAATGTGCTAGGAAAAATGTGTTTTTTCTTATAACAATGCAGAATTGTATCAGTGAAATTTTCCTTCTTATAATTATGAATTATAGCACATAAATCATATATAGAAACCAATAGAATAATTATTCCCAAAAATAAATAATTACCCATTCGTTATAAAAAACAAATATTAATGCCAAATAGTAAATAAAGGCAATAAATGAAAATAACATAATAAGAATAGTAAAATTGGGATTTGATCGACCCAATAAAATTACTACACTAAGGAACAAAGAAATATAAATAATTAATAATTATTATAATATAATATTTATTTTGAATATCATTGTATATAACCTTGAGATAAAATATATGTGAATAGAAAACTGATGAAATATTAAGTATTTACAAAAAATAATGAACACATATCTTTGAAAGGGGAACCCTACCAATAGAATTGTAATATGGCCATTGAGAATATTAATATTGATATTAGAATAGTATCCTCTCCTATGAATTTATAAATAAACTTTAGGCATTTTTATAAATTAAAATATGATTTAATTAAATAGATGAATATATAAATAAATGTTTTAAAATTGGTAAATTAATTGTTGGGTTTTTAGTGAAATTTAAACAATTATTTAAAATTTTATGATCAATAGAATTATTTAAAAGTAAATTTATTTTCAAAAAATTGATTAAAAATTTAATATATTATTTTATAATTATAAGATATTTTATGATACATTAATTTAATTTCCCAAGGGTCATAAAATCAATTATAATATTAAAATATATGTTTTTTCGAATAGATGATGATTTTATTTTCCAAATAAATTTGACATATATAGGGAATTATTTTCCTAAATCGGAGTCCATTTTTAGAATCAAATCCTAAAAATATTTTTATGGTTATTTACAGGGATATATTAAAAATACTTGAATTTTTTGTAAATGGTGAATGATGGTAATTTTTGGTATTTAACAATATAAGAAACACACATGAATATTTGGGCTATGAATGATGTACAAACCCATTTTTTAACTATCATAAACCATTTAAGGTATTTACTCTTAAAAGTTAACATTATTTATATTTTTGATCCAAAATAATAAAATAATGAATATATTAATAAAAAACACCTCCCTTCTCCCCCTATAAATACCACATGTCACCACCCATTCTCCACAAAAATTATAAGACATGTATCTTGTAATTATTCTATCCGATTACCTTCCCTAGTATATTACCCATGTTTATGCATTTTGGGTCTCTAAAAAATACCAATGCAATGTGCCTTAAGAAGGTTCTCAAGGAGACAACATTCAAGAGGTAAAATATTCAATCATTCCCTTTCATTTTCTCTTCATTTATTATCACATCCTTACATCCCCTATCTAACGTGTAATGATAACTCCATTAAAATATATATACAATATTTTTTTATGTTAATATAATATTCATCATCAAACTTATTCTATTATCCATTTATTTTGAAAATGAATACATCATCAGTGACATCTCAGTTGATCGTCTTCATGGAGGATTCATTATTATTTTACATTGTTTCCTTAAAGTATGATCACAAATAATTATTGTGGATAAATAATATTTAACATGTATATTATCTTTATTTTCATGTATTGATAGTAATTTATATATATAATAATGAAAAAAATGGAAATAGGTCATGATGGTCAAAAAACACACCAAAATAAACTAACATTTTCTAATTAATGATTTATCAAATCGATCACCCTCATAAGAGAAATAATTATATATAGTACTATATATACATATTGAAGTGAAATAATAACTCCTTATTTCACTTTTGGAAAATTGTTTTCATTTTCCATGAACATTCATAATTATATAAAAGTGAACCGATCCTAAAAACAATGAAAACGAATGAACTTGGAATGAAAAAATTGAACTGTATAACTCATCAAAATTGTCATAAAATAACATTATGAAATAATAATAAATCAAAAAAATATAATAGGTTATTAATTTAGTAATTAATGAAACCAATTTAATTATCCACTTTATTAAGTTCGAGTGCATAATACAATCATTCATAAGGTAAGGGGATTATCCAAACCTACTCATTTTCATAGGGTTATCCATATTTTACAACATATTGGTCTAAATACTCCTATAACTATCCTTAAATTTCATATAATTATTACTTAACTTTATTTTCAAGAATATACATGATTCCAAACATGATTTTATGAAAAATATATAGATTTCCCAAAAGTAATGTTCTTTCCAAAACACATTTTTTACACCTCTTGAGTTGTATCATCATCGCTGAAGAATGAAAAAAGTTATTAAAAATATGTTTTTCACTATTTCATTCTCTAATAACAACTTTTATTCATCAATATATGATTTATTAAATCTTTATTAAATCATTTTTTCCATCGGTTATTTTGTGACCATGACATTCATATGTTTTTTTGGCATACAGAATTATGTAAATATTATGATGTCATTTGTGGGACAATAATTATATATATCTATAATGCATTGGGTAATGTGATGTATCTAATGTTATCATATTTAATATGCATGAACATGAATCTATATTTGTTCACAATGATGATGTTATTATTATGCACATATGCTATGTGTGATAATGATGAAATATTTATTCACCACTATGTGTGGTATTTTACCAATTAGACATGATGTTTCATTTTTATTGATTTCCACATTCCATTACATTATTACATTTTTACATAATGATATTTATATTGATCCTATTCTTATGATATGATGATGCTTATGCTTTCCCATGTAATATTTATTCAGGTTCCTTATTTATCCTCTTACTAGTCTTTTAACCAACCCCATTATTTCAGGTATATTGGTAGATTATGACTTTACTATAGAAAATATGAGAATTTAAACATAAATATAAAGGTTATAATTAATTTTTTAGTTTTATTATGTTCATGTTCTGTTTGATCCCTATTTTACATGAACTTAATCCTTTCGATCCTCAGTTTTTCTCTATATTATATATTTTATAATAAAAATGAAGAAATTGATATTTAATGGAAATATGGTGTATATAGGTGTTAATGGATGATGATTTAGTTAATTCAAGAATTACGATTAGAGAAATTTTTTACACCCCCTATGATCAGACTAATTATATGAAGTTATTAAAGAGGATTTGTTTTAGAAAAGTATAATCATAGAGACCCAAAAAGACAATCCATTATGTTAATTATGTTAAATAATAAACTATTCAGGATTGTTTGACATTACTTTTTTGTTAAAAAATAGAAATAGTGGGAACTATAGAAGATAGTAAAAAAAATATGTAAGGGACAACGTAATGATTTAATGAATTATATCCCAAATTCCATTAGAGGTGGAGTCAAAAACATCACTTCAATACTTACCCAGTAGTATCATGCTATGAATAAAAATCTAAAAAATGAGGAACATCCACCTTCACCCAAAAAAGGGTAACTCACTATTGAGTCCATTACGAAGCAACAAACACCACAATTTTGGGGATCTTCTCATACAATTTTTATGGAGAAGTGGTTTAACTCATTGGTGAAGATCATTTATTCACCCTACTATTCATATAAGGATAAGGTGACTCAATCCATCTACCATTTATATTGAAAATTTGATAAATGGTGGTAATTGATAAAGAACACCAATACAAAGGATTAAATATAAGATATATAGTGGGAGGACATTAAGAAAATATTTCATCACAAGTATTTCACTGAAAAAACTCATAGAAATATAGAGAGGGAATTTATTAAGGTGAATCAAATTGATGTTGAATATGTCAAATCATAAAAATAATATATCACAATAAATACTAGATATGGATTGGGTTTTTTCAGTAATGATTGAAATATAGATAGATTATATAGTTACTTATAACTACACTATTGAAATCATATATCTATTTTGGAATTTATGTGTTACGAAAAAGTGGTTTTATTTTCATTCAAGGTGGATATTTGGTTTTGATAATGATAACATGATTTTGGATATAATATGAGATGTATGGAATTTCAAGCTGTTGGGTTAAATTAAAAAGGGTGAAATAGGATCCAACTACACATGTGTCAAAATTGTGGGAGGAAGCATCAGGGGAATTGCCTCAATGGAATGGTGAAATGTTTCATGTGTGGGACGTAGAATAAAAATATTCATGAATGTCAAATAGACAAGAAAAAGCTAACCAACATGATGGAGGAATGAAATGAACCTCTTAAAAAACCACCCATGTTTCTATGCATGAACTGTATAGAGAAAGGGAACTATGAAATCTAGTGAACTGAACCTTCAGTCCATGAGGGTAATCCACTTCAATAGCCTCCAATGAAAATGGATAAAGGGAAATAATATTCCCTCACTACTACTACAATAGAGATGTAGAACAATGTTGTACAAGGTACACATCCTATCTACTCAATAATGGATTTTTTTCCGATTTTGGTTCTACGCCCACCATTATATACTTTATATTTTATATAATTATTCAATTTCAACCCCTAAACATTGAACTGGGGATATCTGTAAAAACACATAGTGGGGAAATAATTTCATCCCAAGTGTTGGAATATTCCCATATTTCTATATGTACAATGATTCTTCCATCAAATTTCATAATACAAACCTTGGTGGAATTTGATGCTATTTTGGCCATGTATTGGATTTTATTAAATAAAGAACACAACAACTTCTGGGAAAGTAAATATCATTTAATATTTCATATTATCCCATTATCCTCTAAAAATACATGGATGATATTGAATCAACATTGTAAATTCCCTCTATAGTTTTGGCGTTGATACCCTATAAAGAATAATACATGACACAAATGGATGCATACATGGAAAGAATAGAAAATCAGGAAATTCTCATTGTGAGGTAATATACAGATGTGTTTCCCAACCGGTTACATAGATCTCCCCAGATTGTGATGTCTATTTTTCAAAATAACATATAATCAAATCCACCCTTCTCTTTAAATTCACATACAAGATGCCCCCAGTTGTAATATAACATTTAAAGAAGCAACTATAAGAGAATTTGGGAAAAGGGTTCTGATGCCTTAGTGTGTAACCTTGGGGTGTGCCAATAATCACTATAATTAAAAATTATTGATCAATGTGGCCTTATATTTATTTATAAGAGATAAATAAGATCACTATAAAAAACAAGTATCATGTTAAAATGATTTATAACTTGATCGATCAACTATAAAGTGAATTATACTACTCAAAGGGGGACCTTCATTCTGAATATCATCAATTGAAGATGAACAAGGAATATATTCAGAAGACCATTGTTCTTACATGGTATTGGGACTATGATTTCCCAATTATTCCCTTCGGATATACTAATTTCCCTAAAATATTTATGGATTTTATGACTTTGGACTTTAGAAACAAATTTGATAAATTTTTTGTATTGTTTATCGATGATATTCTCATTTACTCCTAGATAAATGAGGAACACGATGAACATATATGTATTGTTCTAGTGACATTAAGGATTGATAAATTTTATTCCATGATTATCATGTCTGACATTTGGATGTGAAATTTCACAATATTGAGGATCATGGTCACAAATGAGTGAATTTTTATATACCCTTCAAAAAAAGCATTTGAAAAATGGACAATACCCAGTATTTTAATATAAATAAATAGTTTTCTTGGTTTAGTAGGTTACTACCAATGTGTTCTGAGAAATTTATTAAGATATACATCCCAATAATTATGTTAACATGGACTGGGATAAATTAAGTTTGGTTGGAAGTATGTGAAGAATGCTTCAAGAAGTTCAAGAAGAAGAGAATCGCTTCAAATATACTCAGACTACCAAAAAGGGGAGAACATTTTTTATATAAAATAATAATTTTAAATATATTGGTTTATTTAGTCATGAATAATGATAAATTGGTAGCCTACACCCCACCATGGTTGAATATCCATTAGAAAAACAACCTAAAACAAGATCTAAAGCTAGAAGCTATGATATTTTCCTTAAAAATATGGCATAACATCATCTATATTAATAATTATGACATATATACTCATCACAAGAGTATAAAGTATATATTCACATATAAGGATCTAAACATTCATCAACGAATATAGTTAGAGTAGAACAACAAATAAAATTTATATATTCATTACCATCATAGAATTTCGTACAAGGTGGATGATGTTGTTTGAATAAAAGAACCTTATACCTTATTGATGTGGAAAATTTCAAATTACTTATATTCATGGATATAAAAATCATGGATTTAGAAATCATAGAGGAATGGAATAAATCCTTCCTTTACAAAATTATTTCACAACCATCTATGAAAGAGATGATTAAGGACGCATAAAGGGATTATCAAGTTTTAAAAAATAATTTTAATGTAGTAAAGGAAGGGGTGAAACAAGTGTTCTATATCTATGAGTATGATATCATATGATTTGGAACTAGACATTGTATTCCTACAACACATGACATAAAGTAAGTGATACTAAAAAATTTACATTTCTAGTCATTCTCTATTCATCCCAGAAGTACCAAGATGAGCCGTGATCATTGAAAAAACTTATAGTGGGAAAACATGACGGATGATATTTTGGAGTATATCTCATGTATTTTAGTTTTTCAACCAGTTAATGTATGGTTATTTAGTCCTGTAGGGATGATAAAACTATTACATATACTAATTTGGAAATATATGAATTTCACTATGGAATTTGTCACTGGTATCTTAAAGACATACAATAGAAACAATTTCCTATGGTTTGTGGTGGATCGACAGCACAAAACAACACATTTACATTCTATTTGGAAGGATTTATCACATTTTAAATTTCTCATGATATATGTAAAAAATTTGGTGAGGCTACATGGGGTTCCACTTTAGATCATATTTAATCATGCTCCAAGGAGCACATCTAAATTATGGTGAAGTATTCATTCATATTTGAGTACTATATTCAATTTTAGCATGCGCAATAACCCTTAAACTGATTTCTTATTAGAAATGACTATTTGGATTCTTGAAAGAATCCTAATACCCTACTCAATAGAATTCAATGGTGGATGGGATCAACATGTTCCATTAGTTGATTTATCATATAATAATAGATTCAACTTGATTATTCAGATGAATCCATATGATGTTATATATTAGAAGATATTTATAACTCCAGTTTACTCAAATAAATATAGATAATGAAATAAACATGGACTTGATATTGTGAAAGAGATGACTGATAAGGTTCAAACCATCTAGAATCAAATAATTGTTCGTCAGATTCAAAAAAATGCATATAAGGAAAAAGATCTAAGGGACATATAGTTTGATGTTGGTGACAATTTTTTACTTCAAATATCACCATGGAATATATTATTGTGGTTTGGAATGAAATGGATTCTTTTTCAATGGTACATTGGCCCCATTGAGAACCTTGATCTCATGGGAGTAGTGTCCTATTGGCCTGAACTTCCCCCAAATATGTCTCAAGTTCATGATGTGGTCCACACATCTCTCTTGATGAGAATATACCTTACCCCTCACTCATACTAAATATAAAGATGGAAAAATTGTACAATGACCTATCATATGAAGAATAACTAGTGGAGATCTAATTTCATGGATACAAATTTCTACATAGCTGGACAACTGACTTTGTCAAAGTGATGTGGAAGAACCATAAGTTTGATGAGGCGACATGGGAACTGGGTAATGAAATACACGATAAATAAATTTACCATCATTTAGGTTATTATTAAAAATGAAATTCTGAAGAAAACAGTTTCATAAGGGGGAATAATGTAATGGCCCATAATTCTATCAATGTAATTTCCAATATTATAATAACATCATATAACACATACATCACATAGAGAAAAAAAATGAATATTCACATAAAGGGTGAATAATAAATTAGATAAGGAAACAAAAATAATATAAATTATTAAATCCTAACAACAATTATAAACCACGTAAACAAGAAATTGAACATTTGGATCTACAATGTTCACTAAAATAAACTCATTCACAGAACAATATTTTAAAATATTACATAATTTCAATAATATAATATCTATTTCGAAGATGAATATATATATATATATATAATTCATAGAAAATATAATTCAATAAAATATGAATGAAATAAGTATTATTTGTAAGAATTATTGGACATATACCATAGGAATAGTAACCTGACCACTATAATAGTAATCTGACCAAATGGAATAGTAATCAATCCATTATAATAGTAAACACAGCTATGAAAGGATAAGTAAAATTTCTATATTTATTTTATATGTAATATATATAAAAATATCATGGTATATACAAATATTTATTATTAAAATAGAAAATTTAAGTGTTGGTTTTTTGTGAATCTTAAAGGTGTATTTATAATATTATAATTTGTAAAATGATTTTAAAAAAATTATCATTAAATATATTTATAAATAAATATTTTATTATTTTATAATTATAACAAAATTTGATGACAACTTATTTGAATTTTAAAAGGGTCATAAAATGAATTACAAATTTAAAATGAGTATTTGTTGAATAAATAATGATTTTATTTAAATAATTAATGTATAATATAAATAAAATTGATTTCCTAAAATGGAGTACATTTTTTAATCAAATCATTGAAAAATGGGTAGGGTAAATTTTTTTGTTTTTTCTAAAATAGTTTATTTTTGGTAAATAATGAAATACAGTAATTTAATGTATTCACCATTATAATATAAACGCCTGAATGTTTGTGCTATTCGTGATGTATGAACCCATTTCATAAAAAATTATGAAAAATTTGGTGTATTTATTCTTATGAATCAATATTTTCTGTTGTCTTGCTAAAAAATAGTAAACTAACAAAAATAATAATCAAAAACACCCCTCTCCCCCACTTATAAATACCATCCCTCACCACCCATTCTTTTGAAACATTCTAATCATATATTATGGTAAATATTATTCCCAATTCCCATTACATGCCTCTTACCTATATAAGAAGGGTGACTTTATTAACAAAATTTAAAACCCATTCTCCTTAACGAGGTTATTATGTAGACAACATTTAAGAGGTCAAATAGTCAATCAATCTCATTCATTTTTATTCTATTATTATCCACTTCTCACCTCACCTATACAAAGTGAAATGAAAACTCTAGTATCATATATATAATTTAATGTTACCTTATTAATGGAATACACCTAATTCAATCCCTTATCTGCTCTAATTATTGTTAAATTGAAAACAACATTCGTGATATGTTGGTTCACTGCTTTCATGGATGACAAGATTTTTTTTCATTTTTGCCTTTAAGGGTGGTCATAAAACCATTATTATGGTGAACTATGTTTTTAATACTTATATTATATATTTTTTATTATCTTGGAAATAAATTATAGAAATAGTAGTAAATAAAATGAAACTATTTTATGATGGTTGGAAAATATCCAAAACAAACAAAACATTTATCATTATAATTCTATCAAATGAATTATCCTCATACAAACAAAAAAAATGATAAATGAGACCATATATAATTATATAACTAACTTAATAACACTTAATTTAACTTATGTTGAATTAGTCTAATTTTTTAGGAAAATCAAAAAAATTATACAAGTGAACTGAACATGGATATCATGAAAATGAACACTACCAAAATAACGAAATTGATGTCTATAACTCACCAAAATTGAAATAAAAAACATAATAATATAATAATAATAACAATTATTATAGAAGTAATTCATAATAATGTTATTAATGAATTTAATCTGATTATTCGGGATATTAAGGGTAACAAAAGAATTCATTCCTATATATGGTAAGGGGATTCTCGAACCCAACTCCTTTTATTTGGGATATCACTCTTTCACAACATCTTTTATATGAATAATTCTAAAATGTTACTTATATATATTATTTAATTATTCCTATTTTTTCTTTACATGGCTATACATTATTTAAATTTAAATTTTATGATAAATGTATTGATTTTTTCAAAGGAAATCTTCTTTCCAAAACACATAATTATATTTTCATGAGTGGTTTCTTAATCGCTCAAAAATGATAATTATTATACAAAATATATTTTTAATTTTAACATTCTGGAACCCAAATATTTATTCATTATTGTACGACATATGAATTTTTTATGAATAAAATTCATTTCAATGGGTTATTTCATCAATATGATTGTTATAAGTTCAACATGGAATGTTTTATTATTTAAATATTATGACATTAATGGTTTTCCCAGAATTACATATCCATATAATTAACTGGGTAATGTGAAATATCTCATGAGATAATCTACATTATTCATGAACATGATGATAAAATTTTCCAAAATGATGATTTTATGATTATTCATATATGTTATTCTTGAACATGATGCTATAATTTTTCACAACTAGGTGGGGTATCTAACCACAAAAACATGATGTTTAGTTGTTATGTATTTCCACATTCAAAGGATTTTCCAAATGTTTCCATAATGATGTTGATTTAGATATTATTCTTATTATATGTTGATGATTATTTTCACCCATGTTAGATTTATTAATGTTCCATATTCAGCCTCTTACAGGGCTTTTATCAAACCCTTTTTATTGATGCATGTAGACACCTGATTACTTGTTCTATAAATAAAGGGATATTTTAAGGATAAATATGAAGGATTTAAATAATTTTTTGTGTTTTATTATTTCAATGTTATGTTAGAGACTAATTTCCCAAGACACTAAATGTCTGGATCCATGAATTTAGTCTCTGTTAGGTTTTTTATGTTACTAATATATTAATATTTATCTAATGAAAAGTAGGGTCACTATATATCTAATATTCCATATTATATTATGGTTAATAATTAATTATATATAATATATTGAGAAATTTCAATCCTTTCTCCATCATTTTACAATCCTCATAGTAAATTATAATTATAATTTCTATTGCACAATTTATTTAGGGAGGCAAGACATACTGATAATAGTTTTCTTCATTAAACAAATATTATGTCAGTTAACTTATGTTACACTCTATAACCAATATAAACAAACCAAATCATATTATAACTAAATTATTGATATATATATATATAGTTATATATCTGACTGTAAACCATTAAAATATATTACTTTTTGAAGATAAATATTTAAAATGATTTAACATTGTGAATAATTGTCGTTAATAGTAGATGTTTGTAGGGACCCAAAGCTTGACGTACATGGACATTACATTACTTTTTCGGAATACTTAGTACATAACAAAAAACACACACACAAAGACCGTAATAGTTTAGTGTCTTTGGAAACTCGGAATATAATCTTCTAATCGTGGTGAAAGATCTTCAACATATCCCATAAAGATCTTCTTCTTTTTTACCTAAAACATTTATTTATATCTTGGGGAAAAGAAAACATAAAAGGGTGTGCTCAAATTCTCAGTAAGGGTAAACAAAAGAAATATCAATCACATAATATTCATAAGAACATAACATTTTGGAAATCTTAACCTGCAAAAGAGATCATAATATCATAACATGGGATAAATCATAGTAGTGAAATGTAATCCCAATAATCATAACTTAAAACATGAAACTTTTTGGTATACACACATAATCATAGATAATCATTTCTTATTAGTCAAGACTCATTGCCAAGACTATCTTAGTGGAAAAAGTCCATTTCTGAACCGAGTTCACTCCTCGTTTCAGTCCTGTTTCACTGAACCGGTTTAACCTGCCGTTCCAGCCATGTCTATCTCATGAGATATAAAATATTTAACTAATGCATTATAGGGAGATATAGGTCCCACCCATCTCATAATGATACCATTCTTATGTGTGCCACAAAATCATAAACCATACATCATAGCATAACCCATGAAATACAAATGGGAATCTTAAACATCGTGACATCATAAAACAATTCATATAAGATAAGGGAATTCATAAAAATAATTCCATCACAACATAATCAAATAAATGTAATAATAGGGATAGAAACAGAACCCTTTATTATCTTAGATGGAAAATAATTTTGATAAAACACTTGAACTCTATTCTTGAGGAAAATATCCTTTCTACTTCAAAAACACTTTTCCCTACTTAACATGTCATAAAATTATAAACTAAAAGAAGTTGATTAAAAATAAACTTGAAAACTTGTAAAGGAAGCTTCTTGTAAATAATGTTTTAAAAATCCATTCATGCCGTATAAGTTAAAAAAACATTCTTCTCGTACTTTTGTCGGAAAAGTCAAAAAGTACCTCGTACGAAAAACGAAAAAAGATTCCTTTCATATATTTTACTAAAAAATCACCGAAGGGTAAAATTGGATTTAAAAAATTGAATTTGGATGAAAATAATATTACATATTGAGGAAACATGGATGTGGATGATAAAATACACCCCAGTAAATTCCAAAGTATAAACAATCTCGGATAAAAATGAGATTGTGATATTTCCCTTACCTTAGGTCTGATTTGCTTCGTAAGTGTCTGAACCTCCTGTATATTGATTTAAATAATGTCATTGACTTATTCAATAATCATACACATTGTTATGATATCATATATGGTTCACTTATGGCTTTATATTACCTGTTCTTTTGTAAATTCCATGTTAAAGGGCGTTTTGGGTAAAATCGTTTCATTTGTCGTCCGTGTTTTGACTTGTAATTATTCATATGACTACTTAGATCATGATTACTTAATTCCATAATATAAAACATGATTTATATATAATATATATTCAGAATATATATATATATATATATAATAGATCAGTAAATGGAAATAAATACACTGTTCATGGAGAGGGTAGACCGTACGTATGCATGAACGTTGTTTTCTTTTCCTTATTGAGTTGAATGGAATTAAGTAGATGACATACATATATATACACAAAAATCTAGTATCATTATTATGTCATATATTTCCTGATTACTTATTATATATACTTTATAATCATTCATTAATGGTTAACGTGGAGAATGAATCTCATCGCATCGTGGAGACGGTAGTCCGTACGTATGCACGAGCGATGATATCGTTCTCATGATCGTGGAATTGTATTGGAATGTATGTATACTACTTCATAATCAATATCACTTTACAATAATCATATATAGTTATTATGTACACCATTATACCCATCCAATTAAGGTGGTGGTGGAAAATAGATTACACCACGGCGTGGAGACGGTATTCCGTACGTACGCACGCGCGGTGATTTCGTTTTCCGTTGGATGGATAGATGGTGAAATAAGGATGTTTCATACATATAATAAAATATTATTATATGATTGATACTTATGTTATTACTTCATAATGAAGCAACCTAAGAAGAAGAAGTGGAAGAAAAAATAAAGTTGAAAGAATTGGTAACGGACATTACCTCTTCTTTGAAGCGCCTCTTTGAGATCTCCTTTTAGGGCACTAAAATTGGACTTTCAGGAAGACAAGAACCTCTAGGATGTTTCTAGGTAAGTGGAGAAGAGAATTTTTCAGGGTTTGGCCAAGCTTTAAGGCTCAAAGTGGTGTCAGGAAGAGAGGGAGGAGGTGCCCTTTTATAAGGGAGGAGAGGGGCACCTTTGGAATAACCAAAAATATTATTTTATTATAAAGCCAAATTCGGTTTTAAATAGCTCCAAATTGATTTATTTCGAATCTAAGGTGGGTATGGGATGAAACCCTCTCATCCAATATAATTTAGAAAAGTTTAGGTTCCTATTTTAACCTTATAATTTATATTTAACTTTATGTTAGATAATTTTACTTTTACTGTGTCTTTTTGTGTTCTTACACTATAAGGTTAATAAACTTAATATAACAAGCCAAAATAACCCCAAGTTGTTTATTATTAAAATATATAACGTTATTTAAGTCATTTGGCCGAACCTTAGGTTTTTAGGAATTAAATAACAATTAATAATATAATATTTGTTTTAAAAACTATTTTATGTAAATTTTGACACTATTTAGTAATTTATTTTTGTGAAAATCATAAAAGACTTATTAGTTCTAAAAACGTTAATTATATCAATACTAACATGTCATATTAACCTATAAAATTAGTGGAATTCATAAAAAGTCTCAAATTACATTTATTTTGGTATTTATAACATCAATTATGTCAATATTTTATTAATAATATAATTACTGCATCATCTTTGTGTCATAAATATATTAAATTAGATAATGTCTAAGAATTAAAAATAAAATACCATTATGTAGGAAGTAGTTTTAGCTTTATAATGAATATTTATAGTCTAATTTATCTTATTTATAACCCTATATTAAAAATGATATACTTATTAAACTTTGATTTTAACTATTTTAACTCTTCTTTAAATAAATTAACAATAAACATCCTAATCTAATCCAAGTGGGCCTAAATGGTCATATTTTATTCCTAAGGTTGTTTTCGGTCGAATTACACTTATCCAATAGAATTAGGACATGTGTTAGGGTAATAATAATATCATTTTTACCCTTGATTACCCTATTTACTTTTAACCGTGGTAAAAAAAAGTAAAAAGTTATTATTCACCAAAAATTATTTCCATCTCATTGAACCACATTTTACTTACTGACATCAACCGTGTCTCTCGGATTTTTGAAATTATACTCACAGAAGCGGTAAATTTAAGTTTTATGAAAAATTCATTTTTTTTAACTACCACTTAGTGGTTTCACTATTCATCAAAAAATGAAAGTTTCCAAAAAAATACCAAAAATTAGGCCTAAGCTATATTTGATATTCTGAACTTAAAAATGATGTCTATTTTACCAAATTCAAAACATATCAGTTTCATTACTTAATTTAAAAATTAATTCCCATCGTCAAAACAAATAGCGTATTCTTAAGAGATAATAACTATCAAAAGATTGACATTTGTTTATGTCTGGTTTAAATGTGAAATTACATCCAATGACCAACATTGTATTAAATTGTAAAAATATATTCTAAATATACTTTAAAACCACTCAAATTAATAATTTATCACTATTAATTATTTCGATTAAAAAGGTTGTTTTTAATTAAAATTTAGTAATTTCACTATTCATCGGAAAATGAAAGTTATCCGAAAAGTACCAAAATTTCACCCTAAGCTAATTTCGATATTCCGAATCCAAAAATGAAGTCCATTTTAAAAAATAAAATTTACGAAATTTCAAAAAGTGGTTATTTCTATTCATAACGGCTAGTTTTAATAATATTTTAATAGCATATCATTGTTTAGAAAAACTCGGTATTGCGTACAACACACGCTATCGCGGAAGGTTACGCTTGCATGTAATGCATGCCAAGTCAGGGTTGCGTGTTGTGCAAAAATCCTTCGTTTCGTATAACATAATCCAACCATATTTCATTAATACATTGAATATATATATATATATATACTCAATGTTGCATAGAATAACTATTATCAAAATTGTGTATAACACGATCCAAGAATAGTGTTGCGTATACTGCAAGCTAATACGGTGTTGCGTATAGCGCAAGTTAATCTTGGTGTATCATACAACACAAGTCATTAATGAAATTAAAAGAATATTTTTCATAAAATCTCGGGGTGTTACATTCTACCCCCCTTAAAATGAATTTCTCCCTCGAAATTCGTCGGGGTTATAAATGGTTTACTACTCGAAAGTTTGTTTAATACAAACCCACATCGTAAAAAGGAATACCCAATCTTGGCTTTAAAACTAAATTATGAAATGTAACGGTTACCCAAATTAACTCATCACTGGGTTTCCACGTAGGAGAACATAGGTGAAAATATGGATATGGAAGAAAAATCTAACCATCAAGTTCTGATGGAGAGTGGTAGAGAACATGGCTATGAAATAGCCAAAAATCACAAAGCCATAGATTTTCGATGATCTTAGGTACCATCTGATTCATCATATATAAGGGAACTAGGACAACATTTTTGGTTTTCAAGATCATTTCCCTAAAGTTGGTGAATTAAAAGAAATACTTACATGATTTTGGTACAATTTCATTGTTGTTCGTGCTTTGAACAATTTCCACTTCATCTCTTAAAGAAATGAAGTTGAATTTGTTATTCATGATGTGTTAATAGATCATGTGATAGAATGATGGGTCATTCCATTTGTTTCAAACAAAAGGTTAGAAAAAGTTATCAAATATACATAAGTCCATCTATGGTGAGTTTAATCGTATACGATTACAAAAATGAACTTATACTTCATATATCATACTGCATAATAAAATAAAACTAGTTTCTACTAACCAGGGACTTCCTGTAGGCCAGTGGTAGGCGATAAAGGCTAGTCTTACTTCGGTTGTGGGTTCGATTCCCACAGCCTTGTCTGACGCGATGGGCTGTCGCCCGTCCTGCAGGTTGTCCTTTTTTTAAAGCTATATTACTATAACATCCCATAAATAATATTGAAAAAAGTTCTATCCTAACTTATGTCCAACATAATCCATTCCAATCTTTAGGCTTATCTAAAATACTTCGGTCCAAGCTCATAGCATAAAGAAAATTATTACTTGAAATGTCACATAACAATCACGTGAATGCCATCATTTATCCCCCATATATCATAAGATATATCTTGTTGGTCAAATTACAAACATGTGAATACCTTAATCATGTATTTTCTTGAAGAATTAATACCCATTAATTGAACCATAGTGAAAACATGAATGCAGTCAAAAGTTAACTCTTTCCACATACCAAAATCCAAAAATTCTATATACTCAAACCATGATATAACCTTCTCCTTATATCATTCATGAGCTCATGAATACGGTCAAACATTTCATTTTCTCGTTTTCCTTTCATTATGCGAATATAATATTTTTTTCCAAAAATATCTCAATAACATTCTATGGTTACCAGTACCACAATAGAACAATACATAAATATTCCAATATTCCACGATACTATATACAACATTATTTTGGAATCCCATTACATAAACACTTAATCATTCCACCACATCGTTTTCATATTCAACATCGCCAATAGTGATCACGTGTGACTTCCCTTTCTCCTTTGCCTTAAGTGGTTTCTCATGTCGATCATCACTAACCCTTGGATTAGGGCATTTATTAGCATAATGCCACATTTCCTTGCACTTGAAGCATTGAAGTGTTGGTGGAGCTTTCTATGCAGTCTTTTCTTTATTCACATCATTAGAAACCCTTTTTCCATTAATTTGACACTCAGCTGCTCGATGACCTTATTTTCCACACTTAAAACATTTTCTAGTCCCTTTAAGACAATCTCCACCATGCTTCTTTCCACACATTGAGCATAAGGAAACATTCATCTTCTTTTCACCATTATTCTGAGATTTCTCCTTGAACTTCATCTTTCGTTTCTTGTCAAAACTATGAGATGGATAAGTAACACCAACTTCCATTTTTACCTTGATAGCACAATGCACAATTTCTTCATAGCTACTGAATTCTCTTATAGCTAATTCCCTTCGAAGATTTGGTTTTAAGCCACTGAAGAATCGATCAACTTTACTTTCACGTTGGATGATAAATCCAAATGCATACCTTGAAAGCCTTCTGAAATTTTCTTCGTATATACCAAAAGATTCATCATCCTTTTGCTTTAGTTCAAGAAACTCTTTCTCCATCTTTGTTCGAAGAATACGAGGGAATTACTTATTGAAAAATAAGTTCTTGAACTCGTCCCATTCCATGGACTCAATTTCATCTCTTGGCCTCGTATTCTTGATAAGATTCCACCATTGATCAGCATCACCTTCCAAAAGATACACTGCTAAGATGACTTTATCATGTTTAGAACATTGAAGAACTGAAAATATCTTTTCAGTAGTACAGATCCATTATTCAGCAACAAGTGGATCAGAAGACCCACTGAAATAAGGTGGACGTTGCCTCATGAAGGACTCAATATAATATTGTCCCCTTCTCTGCTCATTTGGAAGTCCAGAATGATTCATATCTTGTGTAAGTATAGCAATAATATTTTTCACTCCATCTCCCATAACATTTGTTTGTTCAGGAGGACAATCATTGCATTTTCCATTACATTGATCAACACTGTTCCTTCGGGTTCCAACCACCGTCTAAAACCCAAAAAGAATAGTGTGAGAGGTAAAAATCACACTAGGGAAAACAATATAATAAAGGGGGAGTACCTTCAATATATAACATCTTAGGTTTAATTCTAATATGGTTAGCGCAATTCTATAACTATAATGTATACTTAACCTTAGGGACATCCCTAGACATACCTTAGAAATATCTCTAGGGATCTCACTAAAGTACTCGCATCCTAGTTTCCAAAGGTTGACTAAACCTTTCCTCTGATACCAACTGTAGGGACCCAAAGCTTGACGTACATGGACATTACATTACTTTTGCGGAATACTTAGTACATAACAAAAAACACACACACAAGGACCGTAATAGTTTAGTGTCTTTGGAAACTCAGAATATAATCTTCTAATCGTGGTGAAAGATCTTCAACATCTCCCATAAATATCTTCTTTTTTTTACCTAAAACCTTTATTTATATCCTGGGGAAAAGAAAACATAAAACGGTGAGCTCAAATGCTTAGTAAGGGTAAACAAAAGAAATATCAATCACTTCATATTCATAAAAACATAACATTTTGGAAATCTTAACCTGCAAAAGAGATCACAATATCATAACATGGGATAAATCATAGTAGTGAAATGTAATCTCAATAATCATAACTTGAAACATTAAACTTTGTGTCATACACACATAATCATAGAGAATCATTTCTTATTAGTCAATACTCATTTCTAAGACTATCTTAGTGGACAAAGTCCATTTCTGAACCGAGTTCACTCCTCGTTTCAGTCCTATTTCACTGAATCGGTTTAACCTGCCGTTCCAGCCATGTCTATCTCATGAGATATAAAATCTTTACCCAATGAATTGGAGGGAGATATAGGTCTCACCCATCTCATAATTACACCATTCTTATGTGTGCCACAATATCATAAACCATACATCATAGCATAACCCATGAAATACAAATGGGAATCTTAAACATCGTGACATCATAAAACAATTCATATAAGATAAATGAATTCATAAAAATAATTCCATCACAACATAATCAAATAAATGTAATAATAGGGATAGAAACAGAACCCTTTATTATCTTAGATGGAAAATAATTTTGATAAAACACTTGAACTCCATTCTTGAGGAAAATATCCTTTCTACTTCAAAAACACTTTTCCTTTCTTAACATGTCACAAAATTCTAAACTAAAAGAAGTTGATTAAAAATAAACTTGAAAAATTGTAAAGGAATCTTCTTGTAAATAATGTTTTAAAAATCCATTCATGCCGTATAATTTAAAAAAACATCCTTCTCGTACTTTTGTCGGAAAAGTCAAAAAGTACCTTGTACGAAAAACGACAAAATATTCCTTTCATATATTTTACTAAAAACTCACGGAAGGGTAAAATTGGATTTAAACAATTTTAGTTGGATGAAAATAATATTACATATTGAGGAAACATGGATGTGGATGATAAAATACACCCCAGTAAATTCCAAAGTATAAACAATCTCGGATAAAAATGATATTGTGATATTTCCATTACCTTAGGTCTGATTTGCTTCGTAAGTGTCCGAACCTCCTGTATAATGATTTAAATAATGTCATTGACTTATTCTAGAATCATAATAATTTTTATGATATCATATATGGTTCACTTATGGCTTTAAATTACCTGTTCTTTTGTAAATTCCATGTTAAAGAGCTTTTTGGGTAAAATTGTTTCATTTGTCGTCTGTGTTTTGACTTGTAATTATTCATATAATTACTTAGATCATGATTACTTTATTCCAGAATATAAAACATGATTTATATATAATATATATTCATAATATATTTATATATATATAATATATTAGTAAATGGAAAGAAATACACCGTTCATGGAGACGGTAGACCGTACGTACGCATGAACGCTGTTTTCTTTTCCTTATTGAGTTGAATGGAATTAAGTAGATGGCATACATATATATACACATAAATCTGGTATCATTATTATGTCATATATTTCATGATTACTTATTATATATACTTTATAATCATTCATGAATGGTTAACGTGGAGAATGAATCTCATCGCGTCGTGGAGACGGCAGTCCGTACGTACGCACGAGCGATGATATCATTATCATGATCGTGGAATTGTATTGGAGTGTATGTATACTATTTCAGAATCAATATCACTTTAAAATAATCATGTATAGTTATTATGTACACCATTATACCCATCCAAGTAAGGTGGTGGTGGAAAATATATTACACCGCGGCGTGGAGACGGTATTCTGTACGTACGCACGCGTGGTGATTTCATTTTCCGTATGATGGATAGATGGTGAAATAAGGCTGTTTCATACTTATAATAACATATCAGTATATGATTGACACTGATGTTATTACTTCATAATGAAACAACCTAAGAAGAATAAGTGGAAGAAAAAATAAATTTGAAAAAATTGGTAACGGACATTACCTCTTCTTTGAAGCGCCTCTTTGAGATCTCCTTTTAGGGCACTAAAATTGGTATTTGAGGAAGACCAGAACCTCTATGATGTTTCTAGGGAAGTTGAGAAGAGAATTTGCCAGGGTTTGGCCGAGCTTGAAGGCTCAAAGTGGTGTGAGTAAGAGAGGGAGGAGGTGCCCTTTTATAAGGGAGGAGAGGGGCACCTTTGGAATAATAAAAAATATTATTTTATTATAAAGCCAAATTCGGTTTTAAATAGCTCCAAATTGATTTATTTCGAAGCTAATGTGGGGATGGGTCGAACTCCTCTCATACAATATAATTTATACAAGTTTAGGTTCCTATTTTAACCTTATCATTTATATTTAACTTTAAGTTAGATAATTTTACTTTTACCGTGTCTTTTTGTGTTCTTACACTGTAAGGTTAATAAACTTACTATAACAAGCCAAAAGAACACCAAGTTGTTTATTATTAATATATAACACCTTATATAAGTCATTTGGCCGAACCATATATTTTTAGAAATAAAATAACAATTAATAATATAATATTTGTTTTAAAAACTATTTTATGTCAATTTTGACACTATTTAGTAATTTATTTTTGTGAAAATCATAACAGACTGATTAGTTCGAAAAACGTTAATTATATCAATACTAACATGTCATATTAACCTATAAAATTAGTGTAATTAATAAAAAGTCTCAAATTACATTTATTGTGGTATTTATAACATCAATTATGTCAATATTTCATTAATAAGATAATTACTACATCATCTTGGTGTCATAAATAAATTAAATTATTTAATGTCTAAAAATTACAAATAAAATACCATTATGTAGAAAATATATATATATTTCTAATGAATATTTATAGTCGAATTTATCTTATGTATAACCCTATATTAAAAATGATATACTTGTTAAACATTGATTTTAACTATTTTAACCCTTCTTTAAATAAATTAATAATAAATGTCCTAATCTAATCCAAGTGGGCCTAAATGGTCATATTTTATTCCTAAGGTTTTTTTGGGTCGAATTACACTTATCCAATAGAATTAGGACATGTGTTAGGGTAATAATAATATCATTTTTACCCTTAATTACCCTATTTACTTTTAACCGTGGTAAAAAAAAGTAAAAAGTTATTATTCACCAAAAATTATTTTCATCTCATTGAACCACATTTTACTTACTGACATCAACCGTGTCTCTCGGATTTTTGAAATTCCACTCACAGAAGCGGTAAAATTATGTTTTATGAAAAATTCATTTTTTTAACTACCACTTAGTGGTTTCACTATTCATCAAAAAATGAAAGTTTCCAGAAAAATACCAAAAATTAGGCCTAAGCTATATTATATATTCTGAACTAAAAAATGATGTCTATTTTACCAATTTCAAAACATATCAGTTGTATTACTTAATTTAAAAATTAATTCCCATCGTCAAAACAAATAGCGCGTTCTTAAGAGATAATAACTATCAAAAGATTGACATTTGTTTATGTCTGGCTTAAATGTGAAATTACATCCAATGACCAACATTGTATTAAATTGTAAAAATATATTCTAAATATACTTTAAATCCACTCAAATTAATAATTTATCACTATTAATTATTTCGATTAAAAAGGTTGTTTTTAATTAAAATTTAGTAATTTTCACTATTCATCAGAAAATGAAAGTTATCCGAAAAGTACCAAAATTTCACCCTATGCTAATTTCGATATTCCGAATCCAAAAATGAAGTCCATTTTGAAAAATAAAATTTACAAAATTTCAAAAAGTGGTTATTACTATTCATAATGTCTAGTTTTAATAATATTTTAATAGCATATCATTGTTTAGCGAAACTCGGTATTGTGTACAACACACGCTATCGCGGAAGGTCGCGCTTGCGTGTAATGCAAGACAACTCAAGGTTGCGTGTTGTGCAAGAATCCTTCGTTGTTTCGTATAACATAATCCAACCATATTTCATTTATACATTGAATATATATATATATATACTCAATGTTGCGTAGAATAACTATTATCAAAATTGTGTGTAACACGATCCAAGAATAGTGTTACATATACTGAAAGCTAATACGGTGTTGCGTTTAGTGCAAGGTAATATTGGTGTAGCATACAACACAAGACATTAATGAAATTAAAAGAATGTTTTTCATAAAATCTCGGGGTGTTACAATGTTTTCATTATATTTTTTTTATATAAAAAAATATATATAAATTATAGAATGTTCGTTAGAATAAATAATTTTTCTTAATTCCTTCCATCAAAATTTACAAACTATGATTTTATTAATAATTTTTTTAAAATGTAAATTTTAGTTAAAAAAAGAATTTTTGATAAATTCATAATTTACATGATCTTATCAATACATGATAATTTCATATATTTTTAAAAAACTTTTATGAAATAAAATATTTATCTAAGGAATAAAATATTATATTACAATATATTATTTGATCTCACAAATCCTATATCAAATATTTGTATAACTAAATTAAAATGTTGGTTTAATAAAAATTATTTTAAATCATTTCATTCAATTTTCTTATATCAAGATGAATTCCACTTATTAAATTTATAATAAATTAATTTATGGAATAAATAACCAAAATAATGATAAATTTAACTTATATATAAATTTACATATAAAAAACTATTTTTCTAAAAACAAATTTTATGGGATTAGGTTGTTTATTTTAAAATTAAAATTTCACGAATTTATGATTTTGACAAGACAAAATAAATTTGATATTTTAAATTTTAATATTAAAATTAGGTATAAAGGTCAATTTTATTTTTTTCATCTAAAAATTTTCAAATAATAACAAATAATTTCCATGGTAAAAATTTAAAATGTTAAAAAGTTATTTACTTACGAGAAAGTCCCATCACATATTAAAAAGTGTCTTCAAATTATTGGTTGATGTGAAATTTGACACAAACCCACATTCCCTCCATTTTTTCCATTTTATTTATTTACCCTTGAATAGTGTAATTGAATTATTGAAAAATTATGACTATTCCTAAATGTTCCCTTTTATTCTCTTAAAAAGGGATACCACTCCAGTCATTCAAAATTTCACATAACAATCGAATAACCCTTTTAAAATATCATACTTATATTCCACCTGAAAAAATCCTAAATACACAGGTCATAGTAGATTATACAAGGACCTTTAATTCTAATAATCTTAATGTGTAATGATCAAGTATAAAACATAAATATTATCCCCATATTATATTTCATTCTATATATTTGTTATAAAAATATATTATCACCATAATAAAATAATTAGTTCAATATAATAGGTGGAATAATATGTTTATTTATTAATGGGAGACCCATTATTTAGTAATCTTTATCCACATAGTTAAACAATTGAATGTCAATGATGTGTGTGTTTTTGATACCAGCACTATAAAGAATCATTTTATTATTTTTATTCCATATTTTTATTATTTATCCAAAAATATTAAAATATTTCTCAATATCATAAAAAATTAATTATAATATTAGTATGAATCTATTATAATGATATTATTTGAAACTAAAAACCTAAAAAACTCTATTGACCCTTCTATCTAAAGAATATAATGTTGGGGTTGGTTTAACAACATTCTTGAATGATTCTATAAAAATCTATCAACAATGACTTTCGGAAGAAAAATAACAATATAATTATAATATAAATTTAAAATTATGGTTGTTATATGATTTTGGAAATATTTTATTAATTATTTACATTATTATATAATTATCATATTTATTTTTTAAAATCACTAAAAAAAATCAAACACTGATTCCATTTACATACAACATAAATAAAAACATGTAGAACTATATATTATATTTTTAAATCAAGTTAAGTTATATATTCTATTATATTATATGTTATATTAATTATGAACTAGTTATAAATTAAATTTTAATGAAATCAATATTATATAGAGTTTAAAAACGTTTATTGTTGTTTACACCTACTGGTTGAAATATGAAATTACTAACCAATATACCATTAATTAATAATTACAAATTATTGGATATAAATTGAATATTTTTGAATAATATTTTAAAATATATTATTAAGTAATCAATGTTATTTTTTTGTAGGTTTTAGTGCCTTCAACTTTGAATGGAAAAAAGATAAAGTTTTCATCTCATATTTTCCATCTTTGAAACACATTTTCTATTATCCATCCAATTTCAATCAAATGGCATGTATATTTACTAATATACATATCATATCATTAATAATATTTTTTTATATAATATGAACATCATAATCATCATCAAACTATCTCTCTTTCAAGGGGATTTTGTTATAATGTTCTTTAATCCATAATGGTTTCACATATAATCTTATAATCATTCTACCTCATTTTATTGTTATGATCCAATTTATTATCAAATATTATATATGCATCCCATGAATGTATTTTGGAATAATAAATTATTTAATTAATGGGATTTATATAAGCTTATGATTTTCAAGATTCCAACGAATTTATATTGAACTGTTACTAAATTCGTATGGGACTTGGTTATTAAAATACTATTCAGTGAGTTGTAAAATTTATTATTTGATCATAATTTTCTAGTAAATTCCCAATAGATGTTTCTTTATTTATTTTTTAAATAATTTTTTAACCAAATAAATATTTATGTAGGGTTTTCCTTATACTATTTTCATAAAAATAAATTGTTTTTTAAAGACACTCGTATTTATGACCAATTTGATGACAACAAAACAATGTATTCAAAAAATACCTTGTCATTCTTTAGTTTTTTATATAAAAAATTATCTATCACATGTATAACCTCATGATTGATGGATCATTTGGGGGGATGAGGGAATTAGTGGTTAAATTTAAAAAAATCAATTCTTTTTTAAAACACCTTAATTAACTTGTTATGGTTTTCGATACACTCATTGATATTTCATATTCTAACATCAAATGAACAAATGATAACAGATATCAAAACACATGGTTTATACAACTTATGACAAAAGGAAATACTCCATGTCATGTTGGTTATTCCCCCACCATGTATTTCCCATTATAATCTTATAAATAGTTACCTAATTTTAGTTAGAAACTGGTTATATATCCAAGCTGTCAATCATATAGTTGATCACTGTTAAACACAAGAAAAATAAAACTCTTCTATATATATTGGTTATCCCCCCAAACTAGTTTACATTATATACCCCATGCCTTGATCCTCTTCAGAAGTAGGTTATACCCCTCAGTCACAAGCACATCCTTCAATACTTAATAAACTATAGGATGATTTCATAATCACCATACTTGATGTTATTAGATTTACATTTCTCATATAAAAATTCACATACATTTGGGAAACACTATTATAATATATTGGTATTTCTTACTAAATTACCTTCATATAATTAATTGCCTCAGTGAAATAATTATCATGAAAACCATTCATCTATAGATGAAGTCCCAACCTCACATATCACTGTAAACTAAATCATAATTTTGTTCAAAAATAATCCTCCTTTATAGTATAAAATAACTAAAAACTAATCATGAAAAGTTTATCTCATTTTTATTTCTCAATATTCACGAATTGGTAAAACAATTCAGGGACATATAATATTTTAAACCCAATGACACTATATTACTTGGTTTATTATTCTATATACTATTATTCATTCCTGGTTAATGATTCTAAAATTCTTCTGCCTATAGGTATTCGTTAGGGTTTTATTTTCATTTTAATTCATGATCCCATATTTACTTATTCACACAATAAAGTGCATAGAATTCTCAAAGAAATATATTAATGAAAACTGATGGTGCATGATCCCTTATTTTCTATTTCATATGTTAATTCACGATATCATAATTATTTAACAAAATAGTATTCATCATGAAACTAAAATTTTACAAATATTATGTGACTCTAATATTAGTTTTAGATGATGTGTTTCACAAAAATTAGTTTTTCTTAGAAAATTTAGTTCATAGTTATAAAGTCAAGAGGTAGTGATATTTTTCCATATTTATAAAAGTTGAAATATTCATAGAGATCCTCCTCATGGAAATAAGTTTCAATGACACTATTTTATACTAAAAAATGATATCTCTTCTCATATATAGGTTGCATCATTTATTTATTTTAAGGTCACATTATATATAAACCTCAAGAACTGTATTAGTTTCATGTTTCCCTCTATGTCAATTATACTAGAAATTATTTCCTATAAAAAAATTTACTAAACTCTGAAGATCTCAAAACATCAAAAATATTCTAATTTCAAGAAAAATTGTGTCTTACATTGTAAAATGATTCCTCACATGTGTGAGTTTATTATCACATTCTCATGGGAGCGTGGCCTATTGGCATGAACTTCCCCCAAATATGTCTCAAGTTCATGATGTGGTCCACACATATCTCTTGATGAGTTTATACCTTACCCATAATTTATAATAAATATAATGATGGTAAAACTATACAATGACCTCTCATATGAAGAATAACTAGTGAATATCTTGGTCCATGGATACAAAGTTCTACATAGCTGGCAACTGACTTTGTCAAAGTGTTGTGGAGGAACCATAAATATGATCAGGCGACATGGGAACTGGGTAAAGCAATACACAATAAATAAATTTACCTTCCATTAGGTTATTATTGAAAACTAAATTTTGAAGAAAATAGTTTGATAAGGGGGAATCATGTGACGACCCGTAATTCTGTCAATGTAATTTCCATTCTTATTATAACATCATATAACAGGTACATCACCTAGAGAAATAAAAAAAATATTCTTATAAATGTAGTATAATAAATTAGATAGTAAAACAAAAATAATATAAATTATTAAATCTGAACAAAAATTATAAAACATGTAAACAAGAATTAGAAAATTTGGATCTGCTCCGTCCACTAGAATGAACTCATTCATATAAAATATTTTAAAATATAACATAATTTCCATAATATAATATTTTTTTTGAAAATGAATATATATATATATATATATAATTGGGATAAAATATAATTCAATAAAATATGAATGAAATAAGTATTATTTGTAAGAATTATTGGACGTATACCATAGGAATAGTAACCTAACCACTGGAATAGTAATCAGACCATATGGAATCATAATCTATCCATTATAATAGTAACCACACCTATGAAAGGATAAGTAAAATTTATATATTTATTTTATATGTAATATATATATATATATAAATATCATGGTATATGCAAATATGTATTATTTAAATATAAAATTTAAGTGTTGGTTTTTTTGTGTATCATAATGGTGTATTTATAATATTTTAATTTGTAAAATGATTTTAAAAAAATTATCATTAAATATATTTATAAATAAATATTTTATTATATTATATTTATAATAAAATTAGATGACACCATATTTGAATTTTCAAAGGGTCATAAAATGATTTAAAATATTAAAATGAGTATTTATTGAATAAATAAGGATTTTATTTAAATATTAAAAGTATAATATATAAAAAAATTATTTCCTAAAATGGATTACATTTTTTAATCAATTCATCGAAAAATGTCTAGGGTAAATGTTTTTGTTTTTTCTAAAACAGTTTATTTTTGGTAAATAATAAATCATAGTAATTTAAAGTATTCAATATTATAATATAAACACCTAAATCTTTATGCAATTTGTAAGAACCTGGTTCTTATTTTTGAGGTAAAGGTTTCTTATTTTCTATTTTCCTTAAGTGTTTTTGAAGAAAATAAGGAAAATGGGGGAAAATCCTAAATTTTCGGACTACACGTCATGTACTTTTCCACACACCATGTACTTTGGCCTTGTGGCATGAGTACACAAGGTGTGTAGCCATGCTGGCGATAAAAGGTGTAAAAACCAACTACACACCGTGTAGTGGTCCTTTACACGCCGTGCAGTCAGTCAGCAGGAGAATATTAAGGTGGTGGCCAGTTGAGCGACAGTACACGCCGTGTACTCATGAAGACACACTGTGTAGTCATGTCGACCGATGAACAATGCCACGCTGGTGAGAGGCCACCGAAGGAACAGTTTAAAAAAATAAAACTACACACCCTATACCCAATAGTACACATCGTGTAGTCTTTTTTTCACATAAAATGGGATGTATCCTCCCCTATTCATAGGGAAGGCTTAGAACTAGAGGAGGAGTCGGGAGAGAGGGTCGAACCTTTAAAGAGCTCCAGAGCGCACGATGGGAATCCATTTCCACCTCTGTCGATATCGTTGGGATCGTACAAGTAAGCCTCTCCTTCTCCTTAAGTCGTTCTTATCAATTATTTCCAGAGGTAAAGTTATTTACGTTTGAACGAGTTTTCTTCTAACCCAGATCTACATCATCTTTGAGCGTTTCTGGAAGCGATATTCACATATATCGTTCAGCGGTGTTTGAGGTAGGTGGCTTGGTGTTTAAATTCCAGTTATTGTGTGTTTTTGTGTACCGTTGAGCAACGAACCCATGATGGGATGTCGTGTGGCTGAGGCCTTGGCAGTTTTGAATACCTAGAATTTTATAGGTAATTAAATGTTATAATAAATTGTTTTGTGAGATCATTACTTGGATCTAGGACCACCCAGGGGTTGCATTCCCCTGTTTAGCCATTTGGCTATGATTCCCGAGGGTATCCCATTGAAATAATTTTATTTAATTGCCTTGAGAGTAATTTCATGTGTATGGCTTGTTTATATATTGGGCATGGCCTAGTTACATGCTTATCCGGAAGGCAGTGCTTTACATAGCATGAGGGCAGTGTTACCTTAAGCCTGAGGGAAGTGGTTATTTTAGCCTGAGGGAAACTTCTTCCGTACCTGTGGGCAATATATTATGTGCCTATGGGCGACACTTCAAACGCCTGAGGGCATTATATGTTATGCATGTGGGCAACAACTTACGGGTTGTGATCTTGTTACCTGGGGTAATTGTTTTCATGTTTGAGGACATTGACTGTTTACTTAGAATATTCACTGCGGTGATATCATAAATTGAATGATTAAATGAATATTAAAATGTAAATATAACTGGTAAAGTTAGTTATTTTTTAGTACTGCTTAGTTTATTGCATTTACTACCGCACACTGTTGTTGCACATTTACACTGACAGTTTAGCACGGGCCTTTGGTGGGTGCCTACTGGGATTTTTTTCTCACACCCTGTTTGGGGTCATGTCTTTGGCCCCAAACAGATTATATTTCTACAGGTATTGATAAGTGGAAGGGTCCTTATACAAGTACTTGATTGTTACTGAGGTGTAGGGGAGTGTGGGATCGAGCTTAGGCTCGTGATGATGTCATCTATTCTGTTTTGTTTTGTTGTACCTTTACATTCCATTGTATCATATTATAATGTTGTGTAACATGTTCTGACTATTTTCATAGAATAGTGACATACTGCATCTTGACATACATATATATATGACTATTGGTTCTTTTACGTCAGTTGTTCATTTCAGTTATGTATGTTTTACTTCTTCCATTGTTGGGGTATAATTTATCTTGTATTCCTCTTCACTACACTTTGACAAATGAGGGCATAGTTTCCCCACTATCAGACATGGGCCCTCACTGCTAGTCGGCAGCCTCTGGCGTTTGGGGTAATGTGCTTGAGGTCAAGTGTCCAACTGGGTACAGGGCACCCGTGGAGTGGTACCCGGATCCCGGACGATACAAAGTGGTATCAGAGGTGGTTATTTTCTTTGACTTACTATTTGGAGCCTTAGTTAGGGATAGGATGGAAACGGTAGTCGGTAATAAGTTGTGATTGGGATTAGCTAAACCATGTACAGAGAAAATCCAGTCTACCTCAGTTGTTTCAATTTTTCTGATTCTGCAAATTTTACAGTTGATCTGATTTCACCGTTGGGTGAAACACTTGTAATTATGTTGTTTATAATTTATTCATGGATTATATTTAGTTGCAACCCGATGAGATGATGGTATTTCATCTCATGAATCATTTTGTCACATGCTAGAAATCACATCCCATGCATAGTTCCATTCCATGTAGGTGCATTAGAAATTCCATGTTATTGTGATAGTTGTTGGGCTAGAAAAGCATGTTGTTGTGATAGCTTCTTGATAAATACCTGCTTTGTGATAGGGTATGTTTGTCTGAGGCCTTGATAGAATGAATGCCAAACTTTGGTTACCGAGGAGTATGGGCCCTCATTGACCAGAATTTGGTGGATCATTGTCTGTTTACTGCATTTATAACACATATAAGATTCCAAGATTTGATTCTTGGGGAGTATGGGCCCTCACGGATCAGAATTTGGAACTTAGGTGTTTTTTTCAGTATTTTTCTGGGCTCCGAAGTAGTTTCGGAGGCCTACTATCTGGAAAACCCAGGATACACGCCGTGTAGTTCCTTGGACACACAATGTGTGTTCTTGTGTTTAGGAAGTAAATAAAACTTTTTAGGTACACGTCCTGTACCCTCGGTACACGCCATGTCGACTCTTTACATGTCAAGGACCGTGTTGGCAAGGACATGAGGAAGGGAAATTCTTGGGGAAAAGACGTCATGTACCGGACGTACACGCCATGTAGTGTTGACCCAGAGTATGGTCGTGTAACTAACAACACGAGTCGGTGGAATATTTTTGTACACGTCGTGTCAATGATGAACACGCCGTTTAGTCTGACCTGGGGACCCGTCGTGTAATGAACAAACACGGGTTGGTGTTACCTCTTCTTGAACACGTCGTGTACCTAAGGGACATGTTGTGTAGTCTTGACCAGTGGGAGACCGTGTGGACTTAGCCATGTGGCTGGGAAACAGGGTGGTGTAGACATCGTGTGTGGGTGTAACACGCCGTGTCGTATCGAGCTGAGTGGTCGGCCCTGTCACAAACGACATAGAAAGTTAGAAAATTAAACCACACATGCCGAGTATATTCTGTACACGCCGTGTAGTCTTGTTCAAGTGAGTCATGTGTCTTAGCCATGTATAAGGACCCAGGTAGGGGAAGAGAAGTCAGGTACACATTATGTAGTCAATATAAATGTCGTGTAGTCTTGTTTTGAAAATCTTGAATGCCTTCTTCCTCCTGTTCCACTTTTGTTCCCTTAGTTTTTCATTCACTGATAATCTTGATCTATGGTGTGCGTTTGACCTTGTAGAGTCATGCCTCCAAGACGACCCCACATTATTTTCCAAGAGAGAGGCAATGATTATACTTCAGAGATAGTGGGCCATGGGCTACCAGTTGATCCTCCAGTTGTGCCAGATGCGGCACCAGCCTTTCTACCAAACACAGGTGTGTAGGCGCAGTTCCTTGAAGGCTTTATGCGGTTCATGCAGACCTTTCAGGGAGCACCGCCAGCTGCCACATCTATGGCTGAGTTTACTCATATATTCCACTAGCATCATCCGCCTATGTTTTCAGGGGATGGAAGACCACAGGCTGCGGAGTCTTGCCTGGGGTCTATGCAGACTATTTTTGAGCATCTAAAGCACCTCCAGGGTAGAGTGTCAAGCTCGTGACTTATAAGCTGCGTGATTCTTTCAAGAAGTGGTGGGATGTTACCACTCAGACAGAGCATCATAGAGACATGGCATGGAAAGATTTTCAGACATCCTTCTATGACTTATTCTTCCCAGAGACGCTGAGGGAAGATAGAGCTCGAGAGTCCATGAACCTACAGCAGGGCACTATGTCGGTGATGGATTATTCTACTCGTTTCACCGAGATTCTGTGTTTTTCACCCGTTCTGGTGGGTGATGAGACATTGAGTGCTATATGCTTAGAGCACGGTCTTCGATATGACATCTGCGCACTGGTGAATGTTTTCAGGTTGCCTACTATACATGATTTTGTGAACCAGGCACTGATTACTGAGAGGAACCTTTGGGAAGCTAGTGGTACAGGCCAGGGCGATTCGGCACCAGTTTTTGGTACTATTTCTTCCGGTAAGAGGAAGAGACAGATGGATTTCTCTCAAGATGGCAGTACTATCCATAAAAATGTTTCAGGTGGTCAAGTCATGTGCTACCAGTGTGGTAAAGAGGGGAAAAAGAGACCTCAGTGTCCACGTGATCTAGTGGAGTGCCGAGCTTGCGGCAAGATGGGTCATCTGCAGTGCTTTTGCAGGGTGTTTCCACCAGTGGATAGTGAGAGGGGTTTTGTACAGACTCTGCATGTGGGAGAAGGACCAACAGCTTCTTACCAGTCGGGAAACTGGAATACTTCAAATCATGAAGGTAGGGATGGTGTTCGTGGCCGTGGTAGCTAGACACCAGGATCTCAGAGGTAGTAGGGAAGGAAATCATAGGGTAGTCAGGCTGTGTCATAGGGCCGCGGCACTGGGCAGGCATATTCAGTGCAATAGACCCAACATGAGTAGGATCCAAGACTTTCTACTATCAGAGGTGTTATTATAATAGATTCTGTCTAATATTCAGTAATTTTTGATATGGGTGCTACTCATAGTTTCATATTTATGCCTGTTGTGGAGAGCCTTGGGATCTGTGTTTCTTTTTCTTCTACTGTTATGATGCTAGGCAATCTGTTGGGAACTACAACAGCTGGTGTGAATCAGTGCAAGGAGTGCCCCCTAGAGGTTGGTTGGTGTCACTTTCTATGGGACCTCTATGTATTAGAGATGATGAGATATGATGTCATTATTGGGATGGACTGGTTGGTTCCCTTTCGAGCCTTTGTAGATTGCTATCGTCGCAGGGAGAGTTTCACATCACCAGAGGGCAGATAGTTTCTATACAAGGGTGAGTGTGATGTTCAGGCGATTCGAGCTAAGCTTGAGCATCGTGGGTGAGGTGGAGTCACATCTCAGATTGCGAGTTTATATCTAGATGATTATTGGAATTATCAGACGGATTTCTCTTCAGTGGTTGATCGTTTCAGGGATGTCTTCCCGGATGACTTTTCAGGTCTACCTCCAAGGATAGAGGTGGATTTCTCTATTGATCTTCTGGCAGGAGTAGCACCGGTGTCCATTCCTCCTTATAGGTTGGCTACACCTGAGTTACAGGAGCTCAATAGACAGTTAGAAGAGTTACATTCAAAGGGTTTTATCTGACTCAGTACTTCTTCTTGGGGTTCTCTGATCCTTTTTGCGAAAAAGGCGGACGGTACCCTCATACTCTGTGTGGATTATCGGAACCTGAACCAGTTGATGGTCAAGAACCTATATCCCTTTCCTAGGATTGATGATCTTTTGGATCAACTTCGAGGTACAGAAGTGTTTTCGAAGACTGACTTGAGATCCTGATATCATCAGTTGCGCCTTAGACCATATGATATACCTCTCACAGCCTTCAGGAGTAGGTATGGTCTCTATGAGTACTTGATGATATCGTTCAGACTTACGAACACACCAGTAGTTTTCATTGATTTGATGAATCGTGTGTTCCATAATTATCTGGATTCTTTTGTGGTAGTATTCGTGGACAAAATCTTGGTGTATTCTCACACTCTACATGACCATGCCACCAATCTTGAGATCGTGTTGAGTACACTGAGAGAGCATCGGCTATATGCTAAGCTCTCAAAGTGCCACTTTTGGATGGACCAGATTCACTTCTTGGGTCATATCATCTCAAAGGAAGTAGTTACATTAGACCCAGAGAAGGTGAGAGCAGTAGTTTCCTGGGAGCATCCTAAGAACATTTTTGAGATACGAAGTTTCTTGGGGCTGGCTGGTTACTACAGATGCTTCATACAGGACTTATCCCGCTTAGCAGCACCGTTGACGGGTCTGACTAAGAAGGGTGTGAAGTTCATTTCGTCGGAATCTTGCGAGATAGCCTTTCAGGACCTGAAAGAAAGGTTGACATCAGCAACAGTCCCGATGCTTCTAAAGCAAGGGAATATCTATACAGTTTATTGTGATGCATCAGGTATTGGGCAGGGAGCTATATTGATGTAGGGCGATCGAGTTATTGCGTACAGTTCTTGGCAGTTGAGGCCACATGAGAGGAATTACCCAAAGCATTATCTCTAGTTCACTGCAGTTGTTCATGTGTTTAGTTGTTAGATACATTATCTCTTGCGAGAGCATTTTTTGGTTTTCACCGACCACAAAAGTCTCAATTATATCATTACTCAGCGTGACTTTAATATGAGACATCGAAGGTGGATTGAATACCTTCAGTTCTTTGACTTTGAGCTTGCATATACACCTGTTAAAGGTAATTTAGTTGCTGATGCACTGAGCAGGAAGACTCAGATACAGGCAGTGCAGGAGGCCAGTGGTGAGTGGCACCTCATGGATTTGTTCTCTGAGATGCATTTGGAGGTGCACAACAGTCAGGGGAAAACCTATATTTCATCTTTAGCTGTGAATTCTACCCTCCTAAATAGAGTGAGGATGAGACAACTATCTAATTCTGAAGGCCTAGTTCTACGGGAGTCGGTGGAAAGTGAGGACCCTCCTCTTGAGTGTACGGTATGCGATGATGACGTACTGTGTTTCCATGGACGAGTATGGGTTCCATGGGATATACACGAGGAGATGATGAGGGAGTTTCATGCTTCATCTTGGGAAGTTCATCTCGGTGTTACCAAGATGTACCATGACCTGAGGCATCAGTATTGGTGGCCGGGTATGAATAGGGAAGTAGCTGGTTTTTTTATAAGATGTTCCACCTATCAACAGGTGAAGGAGGAGCATCAGAGGCCAGCCGGAGTATTACAGGAGTTACCCATTCCAGAGTGGAAATGGGATGATTTCGCGATGGACTTTGTGACTGGGTTGTTGAGGTCACCTCGGGGCAATGATGTCATGTGGGTTGTTGTGGATAGACTCGCAAAGGAATCTTAATATTTTCCGATCAAGGAGGCCTTCAGTGTGGATGATCTCAGAAAGTTTTATATCCTATAGGTCATACGTCTTCATGCGTTTCCTCATTCTATCATTTTAGATACAAACGCTCATTTTACATCTCGTTTCTGGCATAGTTTTTAGAGGGCACTGGGTACACAGGTGCTTCTGAGCACAACTTATCACCCTTAGAATGATGGTCAGTCAGATTGTACGATACAGGTGCTTGAGGACATGCTACGAGCATGCATCCTAGAATTTGGGGGCTCTTGGGAGAAGCATATACCCTTAGTCAATTTTGCCTATAATAATAGTTTTCAGGCAACTATTGAGATGGAACCTTACGAGGATTTATATGTTAGGCCATTCCGATCACCTTTATGCTGAATAGAGGAAGGTGAGGCAGATTTACTGGGACAACGGCTTGTATAAGAGACGTCTGAGCAGGTCTAGTTGATTTAGAAGTAGATGGCTACTGCATAGTCTCGTTAGAAATTTTATGCTGATCACCGCATACGACCCTTGGAGTCTGCGGTCGGGGATTAGGATTTCTTGTGTGTTTCACCGAGCTTGGGACACAGGAGGATCAGGAGACAGGGTAAACTTTCACTGAGGTATGTGGGGCCATTAGAGATTCTCAAGAGATTCGGGATGGTTTCCTATTGGTTGCAGTTACCACATAGGTACCGGGCCATACACGACGTCTTCCATGTATCTTAGTGTCGCTGCTATCATTCAGACCCATCTAACGTATTTTAGCTAGAGGAGGTTGAGCTTCAGATAGATGTGTCCTTTGGAGACCATATGATTCGTATCGTGGATAGGAGCACGAATGTTCTCCGAGGCCCGTCAATTCCTCTCGTATGGATGTTATGGCAGCATGGTCGAGTGCAGGATGAAACCTGGGAGCGGGAGACCGACGTACATGCTCAGTGGCAAGAGTTATTCTAAGATTTATCTTCACCACCCTTGGAAGGGGAAATTTGGGGACAAATTTCATTAAGGGGGACGTTTGTAAGAACATGATTCTTATTTTTGATGTACGGGTTTCTTCTTTTCTCTTTTCATTAAGTGTTTTTGAGAAAATAAGGAAAATGGGGAAAATTCCTAAATTTTGGGACTACACACTATTTACTTTTCCACACGCTGTGTACTTTGGCAGTGTGGGATGAGTACATAGGGTGTGTAGCCATGCTGGCGATGGAATGTGTAAAAACTGACTACAAGTCGTGTAGTGGTCCTTTACACGTCGTATAGTCAGTCGGCAGGCAAATAGTAAGGCAGTGTCCATTTGAGCAATAGTACATGTCGTGTACTCATGAAGACACGTCGTGTAGTCACGTCAACAGATGAACAGTGCCACGCTAGCGAGAAGTCACCAAAGGAACAGTTTAAAAAAATGAAAACTATATGCCATGTACCCAATAGTACACGCTGTGTAGTCTTTTGTTTTTGCTTAAAATGGGCAGTAGACTCTCATGTTCATATGGAAGGTTAAGAACCAGAGGAGGAGTCGGGAGAGAGGGTAAAACATTAGAGGAGCTCCAGAGCACATGCCGGGAATCTGTTTCTGCCTCTGTCAATCTCATTGGGATCGTACAAGTAAGCCTCACCTTCTCCTTAAGTTGTTCTTACCAATTCTTTCCCGAGGGAAAGTTATTTACGTTTGAACAGGTTTTCTTCTAATGCAAATATACATCATCTTTGAGTGTTTCTGGAAGCGAAGTTCACGTATACCATTCAGGGGTGTTTGAGGTAGGTGGCATGGTGTTTAAATTCCAACTGTTGTGTGTTTTTGTATACCGTTGAGCCACAAACCCATGTTGGGGTGTCGTGTGGATGAGGCCTTGGTTGTTTGGAATACCTATAATTTCATAGGTAATTAAATGTGATAATAAATTGTTGTGTGGGATCACTACTTGGATCCAGGACTACCCCGGGGTGTGGTCCTCTGTTTAGCCGTTTGGCCAGGATACCCAAGGGTATGCCATTGAAATAATGTTATTGAATTGACTTGGGAGGAATTTCATATGTATGGATTGTTTATATGTTAGGAATGGGTCAGTTACCTTCTTAGCCGGAGGGCAGTGATTTACTTAGCCTGAGGGCAGTGTTACCTTAAGCCTAAGGGAAGTGGTTATTTTAGCCGGAGGGAAACGTCTTTTGTGCCTATGGGCAATAGATTTTGTGCCTGTGGGTGACACTTCGTATGCCTGAGGGAATTATATGTTATCCCTGTGGGAAACTACCTGCGGGTAGTGATCCTATTACCTAAGGGTAAGTGTTTTCATTTCTAAGGACACTGACTGTTTACTTAGAATATTCCTGTGGTGATATCTTAGATTGAATGATTAAATGAATATTAAAATGGCAATATAACTGGTAAAGTTAGTTACTTTTGAGTACTGCTTAGTTTATTTTATTTACTACTGCACACTGTTGTTGCGCATTTACACTGAAAGTTGGGCATCGACCTTTGGTGGGTGCCTACTGGGATTTATTTCTCACACCCTGTTTGGGGTCACGTATTCGACCCCAACCAAATTATATTTCTACAGATATGGATAAGGGAAAGGGTCCTTATACAGGTACTTGATTGTTTCTGAGGTGTAGGGGAGCATGGGACCGAGCTCGGGCTCGTGATGCTGCCGGATATTTTGTTTTGTTTTGTTGTACATATACTTTCCATTGGAGAACACATAGATTGGTACTACTCAGGGATATAATGGGATAATTCACATTATCCTTATTACCTATTATGATGTTTTTAAAAATGTTTTCAATAATTGTTAATTTTTTTTGATAAAATTATTATGATGAAGATGTTAGATATGCATAAAGTTTAAAATATGTGATACGCATGTCACTGTTTTTTGGAATACACATTATGATTTATTGTGTTATGATCTCATCTATTGAATTCATTAATTTTGAAACTGAACATAATGAATTGTGTGGGAACCATATCATTTTACATAATCAAAATAGAGAATACCATCCTAGGAAAGATAATGATGTCAGAGATGGAGTTGTAGTTGGATCATATAAAATTATAACATTATTAGGGAAGCTGACTCGGGTTATGTCAAATAATGTTTCCCATATTGAGAAACCTTATGATTGAAAACATAGTGATACCATGTCAGACTGCTTCAAGCATTAGTAAGATCCATCCTTCAATAAAACCTTATGTATAAAAAATTTATATCTTAACTAGATAATATATTATCATAATTTAGTGGATAGAGAAAAATGGGGGGATTTATCTATGAAACAATTAAAAAAATGAAATACATAGATTTGAGTGAAAATATTTGAATGTAATTTCCATGGAAATATATTTCCCTTATGGGTAATGAGAGTATATGGAGAGATATTTCATGATTCATAGAAAGTGAAAGAAAGAAATATTGTTGTGTGTGAAGCCAACATCACATGATTGTCCATAAATTTTGCAACATACATAAATAATTCAAATAACAATATTAGACAATTTTTATAACCTTGGGTAAATAATTAATAGGTAAAGAGTCTCCAAAATATTTTCATCGTATCAAGCTACCATATCATGTAATATTAAGGTGGGGAAAAAATTCATCAACATGTATAGATATTTAGGGGAAATGATAATAAGAAGAAGATGGATAAAACTAAGATAAGGGGATGAAGGGAAATAAGGATTTCCCACTAATGATAAATTATGATAAAACACCATGTCACATGATTTAAGGGAATGTGAGTTTTCTTAATGTGTGAAGATAAATTCTCTCTAGTGTTTGATTGAAATGGAATGATAGAAAACTATAATATTTAGAGATTCAACTATAAAGTGATTGGGTAGTAGACAAAAAAATACCCTATGTTATAAAAAAATATTAGTATTAGATAGGGTATTAACGCAAATTATATTATGTTAATAAAACTGATATGGAATTATGATATTTCATGTGTATTTTCATTAAATAATAATGCTTTCAGATAATTTTGACTAGTGTTATTTTTTGTATAATATTCCTATAACATTTAAGGATTCCATTAATTTTGGATGCATATATGTCTTTCTAAACATATGAGTTATAAATAACATCATTATTTTGTGATTTATGGATAAAATTAATAATTTACCTACTTTATATGATATTTATTATATTATTATTGTTTTTAAATAGTAATATAACATATACATGCAAGCCCTGTAATCTGTTGGAAAGGAATAACGACACTTGTGTTTACTTGTGTACCACTGCCTCCCTATGACAAAGTGAAATGATCCTCATTTTATTATTACATGGATAGTAATAAGGATATATTTATTTCATATAAATGGAATATTTCACATAATAATTTTTTGGGAAATGTGAAAAATTATTTATCTTTTTTATGTAATTTCAGTTGGAAAAATAAAAAGAGTGTTCATGTGTACTTATAGCAAACCATCTCTAATAATGGTGTGACAAATTTAACAATATGAAACATTAATGGATTATTATAAAAAGGTATATAATGATTGTAAAAAATAATTCTATCATGTTTAATCTTTTGGACTTTATAAAACCATGATCAAATAAAAAATAAAAGAACTACCAAACCAAAAACCTATATTTAAATAGGTCCAATTATCAGAAATAAATATTTATTTTAATAATAAATTATGAATAAATGGTTAGAAAATACTATAAAAAATAATATATTGTATTAAATATATAACTATGTTTTATCATAATTATTATAAATCTATATTTGTTATATAGAAGATACAGACACATAAGATGGAAATTAAATGTGAGGAAATAGTTGGTCCTCCCACTTTTACTTCATCGAGTCTTATGCCATATTGACCCCTTATAAATTTTATGTGGTGTATATAAATGTCAATTTTTATTTTGTATTATAAAAAAATTATCTTAATGGTATTTAATTGTGCATATTATATTATTTATTTCATGGGGATTATGATTCCAATGTCACCAATGTGGTAATTGATTATTTCACAATGTCATCATTATTAAGGATTGATTATTTTTAAGTATCCAATGGTAAAATTACATGATATTTTTATATTATCAAAATAAAATTTATTATCTTATGGTTATTCATAAAATTTTCATGTAATGTTACCATTTTCATCTATTTGTACATAAAATTATTGAGAAAATGATTTTAATAAAATCTAACATTATTCATCTCTTTGGTAAAAAATAATTTTCTTCCAAATCCATGTGTAAGAAAATATTTTAATTTTTTTTTAAATTATAAAAATTATGATTATAAGGAATTTGTATCAATATTGTAACACCCAAGAATTTTATGAGAAATATTTTGTTTTTATGTTATATACATCATCAAAGGAATCTTTCACTGCACACAACACTAGCTTGGCTTGCTTTACACGCAATCGCGTCCTTCCTCGATAGCTTGCGTTGTACGCAATACTGAGTTTCACTAAACAACGACATGTTATTAAAATATTATTAAAACTAGTTGTTATAAATAGTAATAACCTCTTTTTGAAATTTTGTAAATTTTATTTTTCAAAATGGACTTCATTTTTTGATTCAGAATATCGAAATTAGCCTAGGGTGAAATTTTGGTATTTTTCTGAAAACTTTCAATTTTTGATGAATAGTGAAAACACTTGGTTACTATTTAAAAACCGACTTTTTATTTAAATAATTATTTATTTTATTTAAATTTATTTTAGGTCAAAATTGATACATAATACCTATATAAGTTCAATACAATTCATTAGAGTCATTTTATAATAATTTTAGATATATAAAAATTTTATGGACCTTTTCACAGTCTTTTACCCACCTCCTAGGAGAATTTGCAAATTTAGATAAAACATAATTTTACCGCTTTTTTGAATAGAATTTCAAAAATCTGAGAGACACTGTTGATTTTTGTAAGTAAAATTTGGTTCAATGAGATGAAAATAATTTTTTGTGAATAGTAACTTTTTACTTTTGTTTACCACAGTTAAAATTAAATAGGGTATTTAAGGCTAAAAATGATATTATTATTACCCTAACACATGTCCTAATTCTATTAGATAAGTGTAATTCGACCAAAAACAACCTTAAGAATAAAATATGACCATTTAGGCCCACTTGGATTAGATTAGGACATTTATTATTAATTTATTTAAAGAAGGGTTAAAATAGTTAAAATCAAAGTTAAATAACTAAATCATTTTTAATATAGGGTTATACATAAGATAAATTCGACTATAAATATTCATTAGAAAGATAAAAAGATTTCCTACATAATTATATTTTATTTTTAATTTTTAGAAAATAAATAATTTAATTTATTTATGACACAATGATGATGCATTAATTATCTTATTAAAGAAATATTGACATAATTGATGTTATAAATAACCAAATAAATGTAATTTGAGACTGTTTATGAATTACAATAATTTTATATGTTAATATTACATGTTAGTATTGATTTAATTAACTTTTTTCTAACTAATCTTTATGTTATGATTTTCACAAAAATCAATTACCAAATAGTGTCAAAATTGATATAAAATAGTTTTTAAAACAAATATTATATTATTAATTGTTATTTTATTCCTAAAAATATAAGGTTTGGCACAATGACTTAGATAAGGTTATATATATTAATAATAAACAACTTGGGGTTCTTTTGACTTGTTAATGTATGTTTATTAACCATATAGTGTAAGAAAACAAGAAGACACGGTAAAAGTAAAATTATTTAACTTAAAGTTAAATCTAAAGGATAAGGTTAAAATAGAAACCTAAACTTGTCTAAATTCTATTGGATGAGAGTATTTCGACCCATCCCCACCTTAGCTTATAAATAAATCAATTTTGAGTTATTTAAAACTGAATATGACTTTATAATAAAATAATAATTTTAGTTTTTACAAAGGTGCCCCTCTCCTCCCTTATAAAAGGGCACCTCCTCCCTCTCTTCCTCACACCACATTGAGCCTTCAAGCTCGGCCAACCCCTACTAATTTATCCTATCCACTTCCCTATAAACATCCTAGAGGTCCTTTTCATCTTCAAAGACCAATTTTAGTGCCCTAAAAGGAGGTCTCAAAGAGGTGCTTCAAAGAAGAGGAGGTTCGGACACTTACGAAGCAAATCAGACCTAAGGTAAGGGACAATCTCGCAATCTCAATTTTTATCTGAGATTCCTTATACTTCAGAATTTACTGGGGAATATTTATCATCCAAATCCATGTTTCCTCAATATGTAATATTATTTATATCCTCCTACAATTGTTTAAATCCAATTTTACCCTTCGGTGAGTTTTTAGTAAAAGATATGAAAGGAATCTTTTGTCGTTTTTCATACGAGGTAATTTTTGACTTTTCCGACAAAAGTACAAGAAGAATGTTTTTTTTAACTTATACGCCATGAAGGGATTTTTAAAACATTATTTCCAAGAATCTTCCTTTACAAGTTTTCAAGTTTATTTTTAATCAACTTCTTTTAGTTTAAAATTGTATGACATGTTAAGAAAGGAAAAATGTTTTTGAAGTATAAAGTATATTTTCCTCAAGAATGGAGTTCAAGTGTTTTATAAAAAGTATTTTCCATATAAGATAATATAGGCTTCTATTTCAATCCCTATTATTACATTGATTTTATTGTGTTGTGATGGAATTATTTTTATGAATTCCTTTATATTATATGAATTGTTTTATGATGTCACGATGTTTAAGAATCCCATTTTTATTACATGGGTTATGCAATGATGTATGATTTATGATTTTTTGGCACAGATAAGAATAGTATTATTATAAGATGGGTGGTACCTATATATCCCTCCAATTCATTGGGTAAATATTTATATCTCATGAGATAGACATGGCTGGAACGGCAGGTTATATCGGTTCAGTGAAACAGGACTGAAATGAGGAGTGAACTTGGTTCAGAAATGGAGTTTGTCCACTAATATAGTCTTGGATATGAGTATTGACTACTAATAAATGATTCTCTATGATTATGTGTGTATGTCACAAAGTTTCATTGTTTATGTTATGATTATTGGGATTACATTTCACTACTATGATTTACCCCATGTTATGAAATTATGATTTCTTTTGCAGGTTAAGATTTCCAAAATGTTATGTTCTTACGAATATGATGTAATTGATATTTCTTTTGTTTACCCTTAATGAGCATTTGAGCTCACCCTTTTGTATGTTTTCTTTCCCCAGGTCAGGAAGAAGGATATTAAGTAAGATATGCCAAAAGGGACTATAGATATGATGAAATAAATGGGAGACAGTGTAGATGCTTTATGAACCACCTGTTTATGTTTCCCGGTTTCTAAAGACACTATACCTATTCAGTCCTTTCATGGTTTTGTTATATGTTGCAATAAGTATGCTTAAATTTTTAAGTATTAACCATGTATGTAAAGTATGGGTCGTTATAGTTGGTATTAGAGGAAAGGTATAGTCAACCTTTAGAAACTAGGATGTGAAAGAATTAGTAAGAAACCTAAGGATATGTCTAAGAATAGAACACAATCTCAAAAATGGCCATGAACAACCTATGATAAGACCTTAAGTGTGAAATTTTATTCTTGATTATGTGTTTTTTCTATTATAATTAGTGTTTCTCGCACTATTCTTCTTGGTTTTAATCATGGCTGGAACCCGAAGGAACCGTGTTAATGCAGAATGTGATGGGAAATGCAATGATTGTTCCCCTGAGCAACCAAAAGTTATGGGAGATGGAATGAAAAATCATGTAGCCATGCTTACACAACTTTCTCAAGCTATGAATCATGCAGGACTTCCAAACGAGCAAAGTAAGGAGCAACATTCTGTTGAATCCTTCATGCGGCAGCGTCCACCTTCATTCAGCGGGTCTACTGATCCATTAGTGGCTGAACAATGGATCAGTACCACTGAAAACATATTTTCAGTTCTTCAATGTTCTGAACATGATAAAGTCATCTTAGCAGTATATCGTTTGGAAGGTGATGCTGATCAATGGTGTAATCTTATTAAGAATAAGAGGCAAATGGATGAAATTGAGTCCATGGAATGGGACGAGTTCAAGAACTTATTTTTCAATAAGTACTTCCCTTGTATTCTTCGAACAAAGATGGAGAAGGAGTTTCTTGAACTAAAGCAAAAGGATGATGAATCTTTTGGTACCTACGAAGCAAATTTTACAATACTTGCAAGGTATGCTTCTGGGATTATTATCCAACCTGAGAGCAAGATCGATCGATTCTTTAGTGGCTTAAAACCAAGTCTTTGAAGGGCGTTAGCCATAAGGGACTTCAATAGCTATGAGGAAATCATTAGATGTGCTCTCAAAGGTGAGATGGAGATTAGAGTAACCCATTAGTCATATGGGTTTGATAAGAAGAGGAAAATGGAATTCAAAGAAAAATCTAAAGAGCACACTGAAAAGAAGATGAGTTTTCCCTTATGCTCAAAGTGTGGAAAGAAACATGGAGGGAGTTGTCCTAAAGGGACAAGTAAATGTTTCAAATGTGGAAAGGAAGGTCATCGGGCATTTGAATGCCGCAATGATGGGAAGAAGATGTCTAGTGATGAGAACAATGAAAAGGATACACAGAGTTCACCACCTACACTTAAATGTTACAAGTGCAAGTAAATGGGGCATTATGTCAATCAATGCCCTAATACAAGGGTTGTTGATGATGATCGACGTCAAAAAAATCTTAAGGCTATAGACAAAGGAAAGTCACATGCAATTTCTATCAGTGATGTGGAGTACGATAACAAAGTGGTGAAAGGTACACTTACCATCCACTCTAAAGTAGAAAATGTTTTATTTGATTCTGGATCCACCCACTCTTTTATTTATGAATAATTTTCTAAGGGTATCACTATATTACCTCAACAATTAGATGTTTAGTTATCTGTGACAACCCCTAATGGCACAATAGTCTCATCAAAAGTTTATAATTCTTCTCTGATTGAAGTTTGTGGGAAAATGCTTCCTGAAAATCTTGTGATCCTTCCTATAGTGAAATTTTATGTGATTCTTGGCATGGATTGGATTTCCCTATATGGAGCTCATATCAATTTCCAAATAAGGGAAGTCACATTTCATATTCCAAATCAATCTATAATTGTCTATCTATGCAAGGATGAACATAACCTTCCAGTGGAAATTTCTTCCATCATATGGGTCTTGATTCCACTAAATGATGGTTATTTATCTCCAATGGTTGGTGAGAAACTCACGATTAAAAATATTCCCATTGTACAGGAGTTTGATGATGTCTTTCCGGAGGAATTTTTGGGTCTTCCACTAAATCGTGAAGTTGAGTTTTCAATAGAACTCGTACCGGGTGCCTTTCCTATTTCAAATACACCTTATAGAATGGCCCCAATTGAGTTGCAAGAATTGAAGAAGAAACTCCAAGAGAATCTTGATAAGGGGTTCATACACCCTAGTGCATCACCTTAGGGAGCACCTGTTCTGTTTGTTAAGAAGAAAGATAGATCAATGAGACTCTGCATTGATTATTGAGAACTTAACAATATCACTATCAAGAAAAAATATCCTCTCCCGCGCATTAGTGACTTATTTGACCAATTACGCGGAGCTAAATACTTTTCCAAGATTGATCTTCGTTCAGGGTATCATCAATTAAGGGTAAAAAGTGATGATATACCAAAGACGGCTCTCTGTACAAGGTATGGACACTATGAATTTATAGTGATGCCATTTGGTCTTACTAATTCCCCTGTTATCTTCATGGATATGATGAATAGAGTCTTTAGAGACTCTCTTGATCAGTTTTTGGTAGTCTTTATAGACGATATTCTTGTATATTTAAAGAGCAAGGAAGAACATGAAGATCACTTGAGAATTATATTGAAGACCCTGAGAAAGGAGAATCTTTATTCCAAATTTACAAAGTGTGAATTTTGGATTCAAAAAGTTTCATTTTTGGGTCACATAATCACAAAATCGGGGATATCTGTGGATCCAGCAAAAACAGAGGTTATCGAAAGATGGTCGAGACCAACAATAGTAACTGAGAGGACAATTCAAACTCTAGAAGATATGTTGAGAGCTTGCTCTATGTATTTCAAAGGTGGTTGGGATCAACATCTGCCTTTGGTGGAATTTTCTTATAATAATAGATTTCACTCCAGTATTCAGATGGCTCCTTATAAATCTCTCTATGGAAAGAAATGCAGGACTCCAACTTGCTGGGATGAAGTTGTGGAAAGAAAGCTATTAGGACCTGATCTTGTTGATGAGATGGCAGAAAAGATCTGATCTATTCAACAACACATAAGAGCAGCTCAGAGTCGAAAAAAAAGTTATACCGACAACCGAAGAAAATAACTAGAGTTTGAAGTGGGTGATAAAGTGTTCTTATGAATATCTCCTTGGAAGAGAGTAATGATATTTGGAAAGAATGGAAAGTTGACCCCTAGGTATATCGGTCCTTTCGAAATACTGGATCGTGTTGGGAAGGTAGCTTACTGATTGGCGCTTCCACCGAATCTCTCCCAAGTTCACGATGTGTTCCATGTATCTCTCCTGAGAAAGTACATACCTGATCCTTCACATGTACTCAGCTCAGAAGTTGTACCGCTAGAGTAAGATCTTTCTTATGAAGAATAGCTGATAGAGATTCTGGATCGTAGCGAAAAAGTCCTACGGAACAAGACCACTCTCTTGGTGAAAGTTTTATGGAGGAACCACCAATTAGAAGAAGCTACATGGGAGCATGAGGATATGATGAGGGAGAGGTATCCTCGTCTCTTTGTTACAAAGTGATGAATTTCGAGGGCAAAATTCATTTCAAAGGGGGTAGAATGTAACACCCGAGAATTTTATGAGAAATATTTTGTTTTTATGTTATATACATCATCAAAGGAATCTTTCACTACACACAACACTAGCTTCGCTTTCTTTACACGCAATCACGGCCTTCCTCGATAGCTTGCGTTGTATGCAATACCAAGTTTCACTAAACAACGACATGCTATTAAAATATTATTTAAACTAGCGATTATGAATAGTAATAACCACTTTTTGAAATTTTTTAAATTTTATTTTTCAAAATGGACTTCATTTTTGGATTCAGAATATCAAAATTATCCAAGGGTGAAATTTTTGTATTTTTATGAAAACTTTCAATTTTTGATGAATAGTGAAAACACTAGGTTACTATTTAAAAACAAACTTTTAATTTAAATAATTATTTATTTTCTTTAAATTTATTTTAGGTCAAAATTGATACATAATACCTATATAAGTTCAATGAAATTCACTGGAGTCATTTTATAATAATTTTAGATATATAAAAATTTTATTGAACTTTTCACCGTCTTTTACCCACCTCCTAGGAGAATTTGCAAATTTACAAAAAACTTAATTTTACCACTTTTGTGAATGGAATTTAAAAAATCCGAGAGACACGGCTGATTTCAGTAAGTAAAATGTGGTTCAATGAGATGAAAATAATTTTTGGTAAATAGTAACTTTTTACTTTTTTTTACCACCGTTAAAAGTAAATAGGGTAATTAAGGGTAAAAATGATATTATTATTACCCTAACACATGTCTTAATTCTATTGGATAAGTGTAATTCGACAAAAAAAACCTTTGGAATAAAATATGACCATTTAGGCCCACTTGGATTAGATTAGGACATTTATTATTAATTTATTTAAAGAAGGGTTAAAATAGTTAAAATCAAAGTTTAATAACTAAATCATTTTTAATATAGAGTTATACATAAAATAAATTCGACTATAAATATTCATTAGAAATATAAAAATATTTCCAACATAATGGTATTTTATTTATAATTTTTAGACAATAAATAATTTATTTTATTTTATGACACAATGATGATGCAGTAATTATCTTATTAATGAAATATTGGCATAATTGATGTTATAAATACCCAAATAAATGTAATTTGAGACTTTTTATGAATTCCAATAATTTTATATGTTAATATGACATGTTAGTATTGATTTAATTAACTTTTTTCAAACTAATATTTCTGTTATGATTTTCACAAAAATCAATTACCAAATAGTGTCAAAATTGACATAAAATAGTTTTTTTTAAAATATTATATTATTAATTGTTATTTTATTCCTAAAAATCTAAGGTTCTGCCAAATAACTTAGATTAGGTTATATATATTAATAATAAACAACTTGGGGTTCTTTTTACTTATTATAGTAAGTTTATTAACCTTATAGTGTAAGAAAACAAGAAGACACGGTAAAAGTAAAATTATTTAACTTAAAGTTAAATCTAAATGATAAGGTTAAAATAGAAACCTAAACTTCTCTAAATTATATTGGATGAGAGTATTTCGACCCATCCCCACCTTATATTCTAAATAAATCAATTTAGAGCTATTTAAAACCGAATATGACTTTATAATAAAATAATATTTTTAGTTTTTCCAAAGGTGCCACTCTCCTCCCTTATAAAAGGGCACATCCTCCCTCTCTTCCTCACGCCACTTTGAGCCTTCATGCTCGGCTAACCCCTGAAAATTTCTCCTCTCCACTTCCCTAGAAACATCCTAGAGGTCCTGGTCATCTTCAAAGACCAATTTTAGTGCCCTGAAAGGAGGTCTCAAAGAGGCTCTTCAAAGAAGAGGAGGTTCGGACACTTACGAAGAAAATCGGACCTAAGGTAAGGGACAATCTCGCAATCTCAATTTTTATCCGAGATTGTTTATAATTCAGAATTTACTAGGGAATATTTATCATCCACATCCATGTTTCCTCAATATGTTATATTATTTATATCCTCCTACAATTGTTTAAATCCAATTTTACCCTTCGGTGAGTTTTTAGTAAAAGATATGAAAGGATTTTTTGTCGTTTTTCGTACGAGGTACTTTTTGACTTTTCTGAAAAAAGTACAAGAAGAATGTTTTTTTAACTTATACGGCATGAATGGATTTTTAAAACATTATTTCCAAGAAGCATCCTTTACAAGTTTTCAATTTTATTTTTAATCAACTTCTTTTAGTTTAAAATTGTATGATATGTTAAGAAAGGTAAAATGTTTTTGAAGTAGAAAGGATATTTTCCTCAAGAATGGAGTTCAAGTATTTTATCAAAAGTATTTTCAATCTAAGATAATATAGGGTTCTGTTTCTATCCCTATTATTACATTTATTTTATTATGTTGTGATGGAATTATTTTTATGAATTCCTTTATCTTATATGAATTGTTTTATGATGTCGCGATGTTTAAGAATCCCATTTTTATTACATGGGTTATGCAATGATGTATGATTTATGATTTTGTGGATAACATAAGAATGGTATCATTATGAGATTGGTGGGACCTATATCTCCCTCCAATGCATTGGGTAAATATTTATATCTCATGAGATAGACATGGCTGGAACAGTAGGTTAAATCGGTTTAGTGAAACAGGACTGAAACGAGGAGTGAACTCAGTTCATAAATGGACTTTGTCCGCTAAGATAGTCTTGGCTATGAGTATTGACTACTAAGAAATTATTCTCTATGATTATGTGTGTATGCCATAAAGTTTCATGGTTTAAGTTATGATTATTGGGATTACATTTCACTACTATGATTTATCCTATGTTATGAAATTATGATTTCTTTTGCAGGTTAAGATTTCCAAAATGTTATGTTCTTACGAATATAATGTAATTGATATTTCTTTTGTTTACCCTTACTAAGAATTTTAGCTCTCCATTTTGTATGTTTTCTTTCCCTAGGTCAAGAATAAGGATATTAAGTAAGATATGCCAAAAGGGACTATAGATATGATGAAATAAATGGGAGACAATGTAGATGCTTTATGAACCAGTTGTTTATGTTTCCCAGTTTCTAAGGACACTATACCTATATGGTCCTTTAATGGTTTTGTTATATGTTGTAATAAGTATGCTTCAATTTTGAAGTATTAATCATGTATGTAAAGTATGGTTCATTATAAATATATATCTTTTTAAAAAAATTAGAAAGGAATAATCTTTTCATTCTCTGATCATGGAAAATTTTATCGTTTTTAAAATAATTTTAAATATTGTATTTTTTATTATAAAACATGTATTGAATTATCAAACCTCATTATTTATAAGTATTTATAACATGTTTACCAAATTCATTATGAATAAAATCACACCCGAATATTCTGATATTTTTAATTTTTTAAACTAGATTTCTAAGGTGGAAATTATTTTTTCTCAAGAGTAGTTTTTATTTATTTTTAGAGTATTTTTATTTATTGGAAATACCCCCCCCCCATTTAAAATTATTATAAATTTAGAATATGTTTTAATTATAAAATACATATTACTCCTCTATATTTTTTATGAATAGTTTTATATACATATATATTTTCATTCAATTCTCCATATTAATCAAGTTAGTTTTTGATTATATTTATTTAAAGGGGATATTATTATCATTTAATATGACCATTTTTCAATATGAATATGTTTGTGATTTTAATAATCCCATTCCAAATGATGAACGAATTGGACAAGGTATGTCATTATCTGGGATTTCTATAACATATCAATGAATCAGTCGGTCTTCTAAGACAACCTAGCATGCTTTTTTGGTCGAGGTCTTACCAATTAATGTGTGATGTATTCGCACAAATCCTTGAATATTTGTAAATGGTCTATTGATGAACCTATGAAATGATTTCTAATAATGTAAAAAATATATAATTAATATTCACAAACCCTTTATTCAGAGGCCGTGGGAGAATTATTATTTTATCAACCCAATTATATCAATGATTTTTTTCAACCAACATTAAGCCACTACCCACAATATTTTTTTTTTCAAAATATAATTTAGTGGTAAAATTATTAATTAATATTGTTTTAAAACCAATATTAATAATATAAACCTTAAAAAATATTCATTTTTAAAATATAATTGTTATTTTCACATTACTTACACATTAATTTCTATAATACAGAAAAATACAATATAAATAAATAATAACCATTGATTTGTGAATGTCCAACTATGAATTATCTATGTAGAAATTTAATCCCTCAAATGAGAGTTAATATGATTTTATGAGATTCATTTCCTTGAATGTGTGAGGAAAAATGTGTTTTTTCTTATAACAAGGCAGAATTGTATCAGTGAAATTTCCCTTTTTATAATTTTGAATTAGAGCACATAAATCATATATAGAAACCAATAGAATAATTATTCCCATAAATAAATAATTACCCATTCGTTATAAAAAACAAATATTAATGCCAAATAGTAAATAAAGGCAATAAATAGAAAATAACATAATAAGAACAGTAAAATTGGGATTTGATCGACCCAATAAAATTATTACACTAAGGAACAAAGAAATATAAAAAATTAATAATAATTATAATATAATATTTATTTTGAATATCATTATATATAACCTTGAGATAAAATATATGTGAATAGAAAACTGATGAAATATTAAGTATTTACAAAAAATAATGAACACATATCTTTAAAAGGGTAACCCTACCAATAGAATTGTAATATGACCATTGAGAATAATAATATTGATATTAGAATAGTATCCTCTCCTATTAATTTATAAATAAAATTTAGGAATTTTTATAAATTAAAATATGATTTAATTAAATAGATGAATATATAAATAAATGTTTTAAAATTGATAAATTATTTTTTGGGTTTTTAGTGAAATTTAAATAATTATTTAAAATTTTCTAATCAATAAAATTATTTAAAAGTAAATTTATTTTCAAAAAATTTATTAAAATTTTAATATATTATTTTATAATTATAAGATATTTTATGATACATTAATTTAATTTGCCAAGGGTCATAAAATCAATTATAATATTAAAATATATGTTTTTTCTAATAGCTGATGATTTTGTTTTCCAAATAAATTTGACATATATAAGGAATTATTTTCCTAAATCAGAGTCCATTTTTATAATCTAATTCTAAAAAATTGTTATGGTTATTTATAGGGATTTCTTAAATATACTTGAATTTTTTGTAAATAGTGAATGAGTGTAATTTTTGGTATTTAACAATATAAGAAACACACATGAATATTTGGGTCATGAATGATGTACAAACCCATTTTTTAACTATCATAAACCATTTAAGGTATTTACTCATAAAAGTTAACATTATTTATATTTTTGATCCAAAATATTAAAATAATGCATATATTAATAAAAAACACCTCCCTTATCCCCCTATAAATACCACATGTCACCACCCAATCTCCACAAAAATTATAAGACATGTATCTTGTAATTATTCTAACCAATTACCTTCCCTAGTATATTACCCACGTTTATGCATTTTGGGTCTCTAAAAAATACCAACGCAATGTGCCTTAAGAAGGTTCTCAAGGAGACAACATTCAAGAGATAAAATATTCAATCATTCCCTTTGATTTTCTCTTCATTTATTATCACATCCTCACATCCCCTATCTAATGTGTAATGATAACTCCATTAAAATATATATACAATATTTTTTTATGTTAATATAATATTCATCATCAAATATATTCTATTATCCATTTATTTTGAAAATGAATGCATCATCAGTGACATCTCAGTTGATCATCTTCATGGAGGATTCATTATTATTTTACATTGTTTCCTTAAAGTATGATCACAAATAATTATTGTGGATAAATAAGATTTAACATGTATATTATCTTTTTTTCATGTATTGATAGTAATTTATATATATAATAATGAAATAAATGGAAATAGGTCATGATGGTCAAAAAACACACCAAAATAAACTAACATTTTCTCATTAATGATTTATCAAATCAATCACCCTTATAAGAGAAATAATTATATATAGGACTATATATACATATTGAAGTGAAATAATAACGCCTTATTTCACTTTTGGATAACTTTTTTCATTTTCCATGAACATTCATAATTATATAAAAGTGAACTGATCCTAAAAACCATGAAAACGAATACACTTGGAATAAAAAAATTGAACTGTATAACTAATCAAAATTTTCATAAAAGAACATTATGAAATAATAATAAATCAAAAAAATATAATATGTTATTAATTTAGTAATTAATGAAACCAATTTGATTATCCACGTTATTAAGTTCAAGTGCATAATGCAATCATTCATAAGGTAAGGGGATTATCCAAACCTACTCATATTCATAGGGTTATCCATATTTTACAACATATTGGTCTAAATAATCCTATAATTGTACTCAAATTTCATATAATTATTAGTTAACTTTATTTTAAAGAATATACATGATTCCAAACATGATTTTATGAAAAATACATAGATTCTCCAAAAGTATTGTTCTTTCCAAAACACATTTTTTACACCTCTTGAGTTGTATCATCATCGCTGAAGAATGAAAAAAGTTATTAAAAATATGTTTTTCACTATTTCATTCTCTAATAACAACTTTTATTCATCAATATATGATTTATTAAATCCTTATTAAACCATTTTTTTCATCGTTTATTTTGTGACCATGACATTCATACGTTTTTTTGGCATACAGAATTATGTAAATATTATGATGTCATTTGTGTGACAAGAATTATATATATATCCAATGCATTGGGTAATGTGATGTATCTAATGTTATCATATTTAATATGCATGAACGTGAATCTATATTTGTTCACAATGATGATGTTATTATTATGCACATATGCTATGTGTGAGAATGATGAAATATTTATTCACAACTATGTGTGGTATTTTACCAATTAGACATGATGTTTCATTTTTATTGATTTCCACATTCCATGAAATTATTACATTTTTACATAATGATATTTATATTGATCCTATTCTTATGATATGATGATGCTTATGCTTTCCCATGTAATATTGATTCAGGTTCCTTATTTATCCTCTTACTAGTCTTTTAACCAACCCCATTATTTCATGTATATTCGTAGATAATGACTTTACTATAGATAATATGAGCATTTAAACATAAATATAAAGGTTATAATTAATTTTTTGGTTTTATTATGTTCATGTTCTCTTTGATCCCTATTTTACATGAACTTAATCCTTTCGATCCTCAGTTTTTCTCTATATTATATATTTTATAATAAAAATGAAGAAATTGATATTTAATGGAAATATAGTGTATATAGGTGTTAATGGATGTTGATTTAGTTAATTAAAGAATTACGATTAGAGAAATTTTTTACACCCCCTATGATCAGACTAATTATATGAAGTTATTAAAGAGGATTTGTTTTAGAAAAGGATAATCATAGAGACCCAAAAAGACAATACATTATGTTAATTCTGTTAAATAATAAATTATTCAGGATTGTTTGACATTAATCTTTTGTTAAAAAATAGAAATAGTGGGAACTATAGAAGATAGTAAAACAATATATGTAAGTGGAAATGCAATGATTTAATGAATTATATCCCAAATTCCATTGGAGGTGGAGTCAAAAACATCATTTCAATACATACCCAGTAGTATCATGCTATGAATAAAAAACCTAAAAAATGTGGAACATCCACCTTCACCCAAAAAAGGGTAACTCACTATTGAGTCCATTAAGAAGCAATAAACACCACAATTTTGGGGATCTTCTCATACAATTTTTATGGAGAAGTGGTTTAACTCATTAGAGAAGATCATTTATCCACCCTACTATTCAGAGAAGGATAAGGTGACTCAATCCATCTACCATTTATATTGAGAATTCTATAAATGGTGGTAATTGATAAAGAACACCAATACAAAGGATTAAATATAAGATATATAGTGGGAGGACATTAAGAAAATATTTCATAACAAGTATATCACTCAAAAAACTCATATAAATATAGAGAGGGAATTTATTGAGGTGAATCAAATTGATGTTGAATATATCAAATCATAAAAATAAGATATCACAAGAAATACTAGATATGGTGTAACGCCCTGACCCCAGTTACCCAGAGTCGGTGCATTATTACATAACATTGGCATGATCACAAGAAATATCAAATCTTGAAAGACCGATTGGTTTAGTATCCTTGGAAACACTAGATATATTCATAAAGTTTTACATTACATCATGAAGTGAAAAACTACTACAACAACATATTGTCTCCATAATCCACACTATTATCCCCCCATAATATCCCTGAAGGTCATTCATAATTTACTTCTTCACATCCTGGGAAAAATAAAACATAGAAAAGGGGTGAGCTCAAATCCCCAGTAAGGATAACAATATAGCAGAAACTTTCATAAATAAGAATAAACATTTAAGGCATTGTATAACTAAAACAAAAGCCTTTTAAACTTGAACTTCAACATAGTATGGAAAAATAAAATGAAATAATTCCATTTACATATTCACATGGTTATTCTACTAATCGAATAATCACATGCAATATCAATAACCACTTTCATAATGATGGAATGCATAATTCCAGACTATCATAACCACATAGACAAGGCCTCGGGCCAAGACTACAAATAATATTTTTCCAAGGCCTTGTTCCAAGACACTAGTTTGTCTCATGAGACCTACCGATGCATCGAGGAGCTATAGCGGGCTCCACCCGTCACATATTAAGTCCAATGCATTCCCATATGAAAAGGTTTAAACATAACATAAACATTCGTATTAAAACTAGCATACGAAATGTAAATACTTCATCCATAAACTATGAATGGTATAAAAATAACACATCCACAGTAAAAAATATCACAAAACCTTCAATACAATATAGAAGTTTTGTTTCATAATAAATCAACTTCAAATAAGTGTAAAATCCATCAAAGGATGTTGACATAGATGAAATCAAAACTCTTTTTAGAGAAATATCTCTTTCTATTTTGAAATCATTTAAGAGTCATATATTTATAAAATAAAAAATTTTCTTTGAAAATATTCTTATAATATTGTAAGGGAAGCTTCGACGATTTTATAACGGCGGAAAATAGCCACACTCGTCATATAAGTTAAAAAAAACATTCTTACCTTAATTCTGTCAAAAAGGTTAAAAAGCACCTTGTTTGGAAAATGACGGAAATATTTCTTTATAAAACTCTTATAAAAATTCAAACAAGGGTATAAATGACTTTAACCCATATTATTTTAAATAGTAAATTTTTTTGAAATACATTTTTAAGAAACATGGATGTGGATGATAAAGAGATCCCAGAAGATTATTACGTATAAACAACCTCGGATAATGAAGAGATTGTGAAATAAACCCTTACCTTGTACTTTTCCTTGGTTGGGGGTAGTTTAACCTCCTGTATAATGGTGAAATAATTTTTATAAAATTATAATATAATCATATACATTAATATGATATCATATATGATCTTTTAACATTGATTTGTTAATAATATCTTAGTATTATCGTTGTTTCGGGTGTTAACTTACTTGTTTTCTTTTATATTTTTTGTTATTTAAGTCATGTTTTTCATGGATAGGTTTATATTAATCATATGCAGAATAATATCAAGTCCTTAGATACTATTATTAATCATAAAATGATAATTAGACATCAATGGATACGATGGAGAATGAGTCTCATCGCGTTTGTGGAGACGGTAGTCTGTACGTACGCACGAGTGACAATATCATTCTTTTAATATTAAAATATTATATAATTGGATGGGATATCATATATATATAATCATTATCATGTTACATTTATTATTTACATGAATCACACATCATTATTATACCCATCCAAATAATAATTTATTGAATAACAATTACACCACGACGTGGAGACGGTAAGCCGTACGTACGCACGTATGGTGACATGTTATTCAAAGGATGGATAGAATACTGAATATGATTGTACCATATTTATAATAACATCACAGAATATCTATGATACTGGAGTTATTATTTTATAATGGTAATAACAACGAACGAAGAAGTGGAAGAAGAAAGGAACTTGAAAAAGGGTGGTGAAATCATTACCTCTTCTTTGGGTTCTTCCTTTTGATTTGATCAAAAGGGATCCTTAAGTTGGCTTTCTGACGAAAGTAAGGCCTCTAGGATAAATTGAGGGAAGTTGAGATAGTATTTGGTCAGATTTTGGCCAAACCAAAAGGCTTTGAAGTTGTGATTTAATGAGAAGGGAGAGATCCCTTTTATAAGAGGGGTGAGGGGCACCTTTGGAAAAGCTAGAAATATTATTTTATAATAAATTCATATTCGGTTTCTAATGGATCAAAAGTGGATCATTTAAAGTTAAAGGTGGGGATAGGTAGAAAACAACCCAACCAATATAATTTAGACAGGTTTGGGTCATTATAATAACCTTATCTTTAAGTATTAACCCTTAGTTAATTAGTTTCACTTTTACAATGTCTCTTTGTATTTTTATATTATATGGTTAATAAATATACTATATACATCCAAGATACCCCTAAGTGTTCCATTAATGATACAAATATCATGATATAAGTCTCTTTTCCGAACCTTAGATTTTTAGGAATTTAATATCAATTAATAATATACTATTTGTTTTAAAAACTCTTTTATGTCAATTTTGACACTATTCAATAATTGATTTTTGTAAAAATCATAAAAGAATTATTAATTCGAAAAAAGTTAATTAATTCAATCATAACATGTCATATTAACCTATAAAATTAGTGTAATTCATAAAGAGCCTCAAATTGTATTTATTTGGGTATTTATAATATCAATTATTTTAATTTTTCACTATTATGGTAATTAATTCATCATCATTGTGTCATAAATAAATTAAATTATTTAATGTCTAAAAATTATAAATAAAATATAATTATGTAGGAAATATTTTTATATTTCTAATGAATATTTATAGTTGAAAATACAACATATATAACCCTTTGTAAAAAAAATTTCTAAAAGATATATGCTTGTGTCATTTTTGTATTCATTTTAACTTAATTAAAATAAAGTGTCCCTATCACTTACAAGTGGCACCATGGGGTCCCAAAATCGACCCAAAGATGCCCATGGTCAAACATGTATCAACCAATAATGTTAGGACACGTTTTAGGGTAATTTTATATTATTATAATATTATTTTTTAACCCTTATATACCAGATTTACCCTTTAACCATGGTAAATAAAATATTTACCGAAGTAATTATTCAAAATGTCTAAAAATAAAAGTTACCTATTTACACAATTTGAACATCCTAATTCCAAATACGGAATGCATTTTTCCAAATTCAAAACACAGAAGTGGAAGAAATTAATTTAAAATTAATTCCCGTAGTCAAAACAAAAAGCGTGTTTTTAAGATATAATAACTACCAAAAGATTGATACTTCTTTATGTTCGGTTTAATTGTGAAACTATGTCCAGTGACCAAAATTGTATTAAATGGTAAAAATATATTCTAAATATACTTTAAAACCACTAAAATTCATAATTTATCACTATTAATTATTTTGATTAAAAAATTTGTTTTTAATTAAAATTTAGTAATTTTCACTATTCATCAAAATATTAAAGTTATCCGAAAAGTACCAAAATTTCACCTTAGGCTAAATTCGATACTCCGAATCCAAAAATGAAGTCCATTTTGAGAGATAAAATTTCAAAAAGTAGGTATTACTATTCATAACAGCTAGTTTGATCGGTTGTGGTGTATGTTCGAACTCGATGTTGCGTACAACACACGCTATTGCATTATTCAAAGGGAAGCATACCGTAGAAGCTTGGGGTGTTACATTCTCCCCTCATTCAAATAAGTTAGTCCTCGAAATGTATAGAATACTACCACGTGAAAAGACTTGGGTGGTTCTTCATCATAAGTTCCTTGGGTTCCCACATTGCCTCTTCCATCTTATTGTTTCTCCACAAGACTTTTACCAGACACATCATCCGGTTTCTCAGTACTTGTTCTCTCGTATCAAGAATCCTGACGGGATCTTCGCAATAAGACAGATCGGGTTCCAGTTCTAATTCCTCATAGGTGAGTACATGCGTTGGGTCAGGCATGTATTTCCTCAACAGAGATACGTGGAACACATCGTGAACTTTGGAGAGACTTGGCGGCATTGCCAATCGGTAAGCTACGGCCCCAATTTGTTCTAGAATTTCGAAAGGTCCGATGTACCTGGGACTCAATTTACCTTTCTTACCAAAACGTATGACTCCCTTCCATGGAGATACCTTCAGGAAAACATGATCACCGACTTGAAATTCCAAATCCTTCCTTTGATTATCAGCATAGCTCTTCTGCCTACTTTGAGCTACTTTGATGTGATTTTGGATTACCTTCACCTTTTCCATTATTTCCTCTACCAGTTCTAGGCCTACAAGTTTTCTTTCACCACTGTCATCCCAACAGGTTGGTGTACGACATCTCTTTTTGTATAACGCTTCATATGGTGCCATCTGAATACTCTAATGGAAGCTATTGTTATAGGAAAAATTCTACCATAGGTAAATATTGATCCCATATACCCTGAAAGTCAAGTGAGCAGGAGCTCAACATGTCTTCTAAGGTTTTAATAGTTTGTTAGGATTGTCTATCTGTTTGAGGGTGGTAGGCATTGCTCAAATGAAGTTCAGTATCCAAGGATTTCTGAAGACTCTTCCATAATCTTGAAGTAAAACGGGGATCATGATCAGAAACAATCGATAGGGGTACTCCATGAAGTCTCACAACTTCATTAATATATATTCTTGCTAGACGTTCCAGTGGTAGATCTTCTCTTATAGCAAGAAAATGTGCTGACTTGGTAAGACGATCAACAATAACCCATATTGCATCGTTCCTTCTAGGAGTCTTTGGTAGCCCCATGACAAAGTCCATTGTAATATTGTCTCATTTCCAATCTGGTATGGGAAAAGGTTGCATTTCTTCTCCAGGCTGTTGCCTTCCAGCTTTCACTTGTTGACAAACCATACATCTTGACACAAAATCAGCAATCTCACTCTTAATGTTGTCCCACCAAAAATGTTCCTTCAAATATACATACATTTTGGTGCTCCCAGAATGTATAGAGAAATTGGAACTATGAGAATCTTCTAATAATTCCCTTTTTAGATCAGGTATATTGGGAACACAAAGCCTCTTCCCGAATTTCAAAATTCTTTCTTCATACACAAAGTCTCTCAATCTCTCATCATTCACAGCTTTAATATTCTTTTGAAATTCTTCATCATCGGTCTGAGAACTCTTAATTCTTTCTAGTAAAGATGGTTTGGAAACCATTTGAAAAAGCATTGATGTTTCACCTTCCCTGGTTATTCCCATGTCCATCTTTACTAGATCCATGAAAATTGGATCCCTTTGAATTCTCATATTGTTCAAAACTCCATGATCTTTTCTTCTCAAAGCATCTTCCACCTTGTTTGCTTTCCCCAGGTGGTAGTGTATCGTACAATCTTAATCCTTGAGTAATTCAAGCCATCTCCTTTGCCTCATGTTGAGTTCTTTTTGTGAGAAAATATACTTCAAACTCTTGTGATCAGTATAAATCTCACATTTTTCACCATAGAGGTAGTGCCTCCAGATCTTCAAAGAAAAGATCACAGCTGCTAACTCAATATCATGTGTAGGATAGTTTTGCTCATGAATTTTCAACTGTCGTGATGCATAGGCAATAACTCTATCATTCTTCATAAGGACACAACCAAGTCCTTTTTTCAATGCATCACTATAAATAACGAACCCATCATTCCCTGATGGTAGAGTCAATATAGGAGCATTGAATAATATTCTCTTCAGTTCTTCGAAACATTCTTCACACTCCTTTGTCCAAACAAATTTAACCCCTTTATGTGTGAGCTTCGTTAATGGGTTTGCCAATCAGGAAAAATTCTGAATGAAACGTCGATAATAACCTGCCAAACCAATAAAACTGCGTACCTCAGTTATACTCGTAGGTGCTGGCCATTCTTGGATTGCCTTGGTCTTAAAAGGATCAACAGATATTCCATCTTTAGAGACAATATGGAAAAGAAAAGAAATCTCCTGAAGCCAGAATTCACACATGCTAAACTTCCCATATAATTCATGTCTTCTCAGAGTCTTTAGGATAATGCGCAAGTGACTTTCATGATCCTCATAGATTTTAGAGTATACCAAGATATCATCAATAAATACCACCAAAAATTCATCGAGATATTCCTTGAAAACTCTATTCATTAGATCCATGAATACAGAGGGTGCATTAGTCAATCCAATGGGCATTACAGTAAACTCGTAATGCCCATACCTGGTTCGAAATGATGTCTTCAGAATGTCTTCCTTCTTTACACACAACTTATGGTATCCAGATCAAAGGTCAATATTTGAAAAGTATTGAGCTCCATGCAGTTGGTCAAATAAATCATCAATGCGAGGTAGGGGATACTTGTTCTTTATTGTTATGGCATTAATCTCCCTAGAGTCGATACATAACCTCATAGATCCATATTTCTTTTTAACAAAAAGAACAGGGGATCCCCATGGAGAAACACTAGGGAGAATAAATGCCTTATTACTCAATTCCTCTAGTTGTTTCTTTAGTTTGAATAATTCAACAGTGGCCATTCTATAAGGTGTCTTCGATATAGGCCTTGATCTAGGAATTAAATCAATGGAAAATTCAACTTCTCGTTCTGGAGGATGTCCATGTAAATCTTCCGGAAATACATCTACATATTCTTTCACAACAGGTACATCCTCTATTTGAACATTCCTTTCCTCACCCACAGTCATTTCATTCTCTTCCTCCCTAATAATTGAATTTAGTTGAGCTACTGGGGGTGGATCTAGATAAGAATTAGGTGGTGACGATTCTGCTCTAAAGATAAGGTGTTCCTTATCATCATCATCAAAATCGTAACCTCCTTCTTCTTACAATAAATCTTTGCATCATAGTCCTAAATTCAATCCATACCGAGGATTATATCAAACTCAATCATAGGTATGACGATGAGATCATCAGATAAAGAACATTTATGTGCTCTAATGGGGACTGATTCACAAAACTTTGTTGCAATGATACTTCCCTTAAGAGTTTTAACTGACAACTCCCTTGTTAAATCAAATTGGAAATATCTAATTTTCTTAGCAAACTGGGAAGATATGAAACAATGTGATGATCCAGAATCAAATAATGAATTTGATAAACTTGAGGAAACCATTAAATTACCTTCCACCACGTCTTTTGGAGCTTCTACCTCAGCAGTAGTGATAGCAAAAGCTTGGCCTTGATCCCTTGGCCTTTTCTGAGGTAAGTTCCCCTGACGATTATGACATTCATTTGCATAATGTCCCATCTCCCTGCAATTTTAGCACTGAACATTGGTAGCTTTCTTCTTCCCTTTACAATCATGAGCTTGGTGGCCTTTTTCACCACATTTGTAACAGACGCCCATTCCCTTCAAGCAAGTACGGGGGTGTTTCTTCCCACATTTACCACAAGATGGATATTCAACCTTTCCCTTCTTCCCCTTATTTCCATTCCTAGATTGATCAGCAGATCTCCTCTTCTCTTTCTTTTCTTTAAAGTCATAAGACTTAGAGAATTACTTTTCTGTTTTGATAGCACATGAGACAATGTCGTCGTACGACGAGAAGGATTGTGAGACTAATTCTCGACGGAGAAATGGTTTTAACCCATAAAAGAAACGATCAATCTTACTTCTTGGTTTATGTATATAATCTCCATCATACCTTGTTAACCTTGAAAAGTTAGCCTCATACTTTGCAACATTCTCATCCTCCTTTTGTCTAAGACTCAAAAATTGCCTTTCCATATCTGCTCGATGGTCACGAGGAAAGTATTTTTCTAAAAATAGATCTTTGAACTCCCTCCATTCCATATTTGATACTTCATCATCTTCCTTCATGTTTTGAATCAACGACCACCATTGATCAGCATCTCCAGTGAGGCAGTAAACTGTCATGATAACTTTTTCCCTTTCACTACTCCCCAAAGCCTGAAATATTTTCTCTAGGGAATTTATCCATTTCTCAGCTACTAATGGATTTGTACTCCCATTGAACGTTGGTGGTTGTTTCCTCATGAATCGATCTAACATTGATCCTCCACACTACGGATCAGGGTGATCCATACGAGTAAGGTTATTATTCATAACCTGAGTGAGTTGTCCCAGTATGGTGATTAGTTTATCGGCACCAGTTGCATCACCAGATCCACTATAATTATCTTGAGCAGGAGTGAAATCCCTACATGGAGTGCGTGCATTGATACGGTTTCCATTTCTTCCACTATGCGCCATTTCTAAACAATGTCATAAACTAGATCAGTTTATGAGTCAAAATACATAATCTCATACTTATAAAACACTTAACATAAATTGAACTATTTATGGATATAATCCATAATCATAAAAAATGTTTTCTTTGAGGAAGTATATACTCATAAACCCTTCATAATGATTTGTAAAGAAAATGAGAGTTATCCTAAGCATATCCCCTAGGAGTTTCGTAACCAAGAGTGCAGCAAAACCTGTTGTCGTCCACTAGTTCTCGTTCGAGTCTAGCTCAAAGCGGTGTTTTTGGGTTTTACCCCTAGGTACATCTGTGCCAGAGCCGCCTCTACCTGCTCGTATCTAGAGAGAGATGTATTTCTTGGAAAACTCACAAAATCTCTACAATACCAAAATTCTAGGAAGTTCTTCTATACTAATCCTCAAGGTTCATCTTAGGTCTATGTGCTCTAATCAGATTTTATCTAAATCTAGCTTCCAAGGTTTGTACTAAACTTCCTCTGATACCAACTATAACGCCCCGACCCCAGTTACCTAGAGACGGTGCTTATTACATAACATTGTCATGATCACAAGAAAGATCAAATCTCGAAAGACCGATTGGTTTAGTAGCCTTGGAAACACTAGATATATTCATAAAGTTTTACATTACATCATGAAGTGAAAAACAACTACAACAACATATTGTCTCCCTAATCCAAACTATTATCCCCTCATAATATCCCTGTAGGTCATTCATAATTTACTTCTTCACATCCTGGAAAAAATAAAACATAGAAAAGGGGTGAGCTCAAATTCCTAGTAAGGATAACAATATAGCAGAAACTTTCATAAATAAGAACAAACATTTAAGGCAGTGTATAACTAAAACAAAAGCCTTTTAAACTTGAACTTCAACATAGTATGGAAAAATAAAATGAAATAATTCCATTTATATATTCACATGGATATTCTACTAATCGAATAATCATATGCAATATCAATAACCACTTTCATAATGATGGAATGCATAACGCCAGAATATCATAACCACATAGCCAAGGCCTCGTGCCAAGACTACAAATAAGATTTTTCCAAGGCCTTGTTCAAAGACACTAGTTTGTCTCATGAGACCTACCGATGCATCGAGGAGCTATAGCGGGCTCCACCCGTCACATATTAAGTCCAATGCATTCCCATATGAAAAGGTTTAAACATAACATAAACATTCATATTAAAACTAGCATACGAAATGTAAATACTTCATCCATAAACTATGAATGGTATAAAAATAACACATCCATATTTAAACATATCACAAAACCTTCAATACAATATAGAAGTTTTTTTTCATAATAAATCAACTTCAAATAATCGTAAAATCCATCAAAGGATGTTGACATAGATGAAATCAATACTCTTTTTAGAGAAATATCTCTTTCTATTTTTAAATAATTTAAGAGTCATATATTTATAAAATAAAACATTTTCTTTGAAGATATTCTTATAATCTTGTAAGGGAAGCTTCGAAGGTTTTATAACGGCGGAAAATAGCCGCACTCGTCGTATAAGTTAAAAAAACATTCTTACCTTAATTCTGTCGAAAAGGTTAAAAAGCACCTTGTTTAGAAAACGACGGAAAGATTCCTTTATAAAACTCTTATAAAAATTCAAACAAGGGTATAAATGACTTTAACCCATATTCTTTTCAATAGTAAAAATGTTTTGAAATACATTTTTAAGAAACATGGATGTGGATGATAAAGAGATCCCAGTAGATTATTACGTATAAACAACCTCGGATAATGAAGAGATTGCGAAATAAACCCTTACCTTGTACTTTTCCTTGGTTGGGGGTAGGTTAACCTCCTGTATAATGGTGAAATAATTTTTATTAAATTATACAAGAATCATATACATTAATATGATATCATATATGATCTTTTAACATTGATTTGTTAATAATATCTTAGTATTATCGTTGTTTCGGGTGTTAAATTACTTGTTTTCTTTTATATGTTTTGTTACGTAAGTCATGTTTGTCATGGATAGGTTTTATATTAATCATATCCAGAATGATATCAAGTAATTAGATACTATTATTAATCATCAAATGAGAATTATACTTGAATGCATACGACGGAGAATGAATCTCATCGCGTTCGTGGAGACGGTAGTCCGTACGTACGCACGAGCGATAATATCATTCTTTTGATATTAAAATAATATATAATTGGATGGTATATCATATATAAAGAATAATTATCATGTTAAATTTATTAGTTACATGAATAACACATCATTATTATACCCATACAAATAATAATTTATTGAATAACAATTACACCACGACGTGGAGACGGTAAGCCGTACGTACGCACGTATGGTGACATGTTATTCAAAGGATGGATAGAATACTGAATATGATTGTACCTTATTTACAATAACATCACAGTATATATAATATACTGTAGTTATTATTTTATAATGGTAATAACAAAGAAAGAATAAGTGGAAGAAGAAAGGAACTTGAAAAAGGGTGGTGAAATCATTACCTCTTCTTTGGGTTCTTCCTTTTGATTTGATCAAAAGGGATCCTTAAGTTGGCTTTCTGACTAAAGGAAGGCCTCTAGGATGAAGTGAGGGAAGTTGAGAGAGTATTTGGGCAGAGTTTTTCCGAACCAAAAGGCTTTGAAGGTGTGATTTAATGATAAGGGAGAGTGCCCTATTATAAGAGGGGTGAGGGGCACCTTTGGAAAAGCTAGAAATATTATTTTATAATAAATTCATATTCAGATTCTAATGGCTCCAAAGTATAATATTTAAAGGTTAAAATGCAGATAGGTCTAAAACCACCCAACTAATAGAATTTATATTGGTTTGGGTCATTATACTAACCTTATCTTTAAGTATTAACTCTTAGGTAATTAGTTTCACTTTTACAATGTCTCTTTGTATTTTTATATTATATGGTTAATAAACTTAATATATAAATCCAAGTGACCCCTAAGTGGTCCATTAATGATACACCTATCATGATATAAGTCTCTTGGCAGAACCTTAGATTTTTATGAATTTAATATCAATTAATAATATACTATTTGTTTTAAAAACTCTTTTATGTCAATTTTGACACAATTCAATAATTGATTTTTGTAAAAATCATAACAGAATGATTACTTCGAAAAAAGTTAATTAATTCAATCATAACATGTCATATTAACCTATAAAATTAGTGTAATTCATAAAAATCCTCAAATTGTATTTATTTGGGTATTTATAATATCAATTATTTTAATTTTTCACTATTATGGTAATTACCGCATCATCATTGTGTCATAAATAAATTAAATTAATTAATGTATTAAAATTATAAATAAAATATCGTTATGTAGGAAATCGTTTTAGATTTCTAATTAATATTTATAGTTGAAAATACAACATATATAACCCTTTGTAACAAAAATTTCTAAAAGATATATGCTTGTGTCATTTTTGTATTCATTTTAACTTAATTAAAATAAAGTGTCCCTATCACTTAAAAGTGGAACCATGGGGTCCCAAAATCGACCCAAAGATGCTCATGGTCGAACATGTATCAACCAATAAGGTTAGGACACGTTTTAGGGAAATTTTGTATCATTATAATATTATTTTTTAACCCTTATTTACCAGATTTATCCTTTAACCATGGTAAATAAAATATTTACCGAAGTAATTATTCAAAATGTCTAAAAATAATAGTTACCTATTTACAAAATTTGAACATCCTGATTCCAAATATGGAATCCATTTTTACAAATTCAAAACACAGAAGTGTCATAAATTAATTTAAAATTAATTCCCGCTGTCAAAACAAAAAGCGTGTTTTTAAGATATAATAACTATCAAAAGATTGATACTTGTTTATGTTCGGTTTAATTGTGAAATTATGTCCAATGACCAGCATTGTATTAAATGGTAAAAATATATTCTAAATATACTTTAAAACCACTCAAATTCATAATTTATCACTATTAATTATTTTGATTAAAAAAGTTTTTTTTAATTAAAATTTAGTAATTTTCACTATTCATCAAAATATTAAAGTTATCCGAAAAGTACCAAAATTTCACCTTAGGCTAAATTTGATACTCCAAATCCAAAAATGAAGTCAATTTTGAGAGATAAAATTTCAAAAAGTAGGTATTACTATTCATAACGGCTAGTTTGATCGGTTGTGGTGTGTGTTAGAACTCGATGTTGCGTACAACACACGCTATTGCATTATTCAAAGGGAAGCATACCGTAGAAGCTTGGGGTGTTACATATGGATTGGGTTTTTTCAGTAATGATTGAAATATAGATAGATTATATAGTTATTTATAACTACACTATTGAGATCATATATCTATTTCGAAATTTGTGTGTTATGAAAAAGTGGTTTGATTTTCATTCAAGGTGGATATTTGGTTTGGATAATGATAACATGATTTTGGATATAATATGAAAAGTATGGAATTTCAAGCTGTTGGGTTAAATTAAAAAGGTTGAAATAGGATCCAACCACACATGTGTCAAAAGTGTGGGAGGAATCATCAGGGGAATTGCCTCAATGGAATGGTGAAATGTTTCATGTGTGGGACGTAGAATAAAAATATTCATGAATGTCAAAGAGACAAGAAAAATCTAACCAACATGATGGAGGAATGAAATGAACCTCCTAAAAAACCACCCATGTTTCTATGCATGAACTGTATAGAGAAAGGGAACTATGAAATCTAGTGAACTGAACCTTTAGTCCGTGAGGGTAATCCACTTCAATAGCCTCCAATGAAAATTGAGAAAGGGAAATAATATTCCCTCACTTCTGCTACAATAGAGATGTAGAACAATGTTGTACAAGGTACACATCCTATCTACTCAATAATGTATTTTTTCTGATTTTGGTTTTACGCCCTCCATTATATACTTTATATTTTATATAATTATTCAATTTCAACCCCTAAACATTGAACTAGAGATATCTGTAAAAACACATAGTGGGGAAATAATTTCATCCCAAGTGTTGGAATATTCCCATATTTCTATATGTACAATGATTCTTCCATCAAATTTCATAATACAAACCTTGGTGGAATTTGATGCTGTTTTGGCCATGGATTGGATTTTATTAAATAAAGAACGCATCAGCTTCTGAGAAAGAAAATATCATTTAATATTTCATATTATCCCATTATCCTCTAAAAATACATGGATTATATTGAATCAACATTGTAAATTCCCTCTATAGTTTTGGAGTTGATACCCTATAAATAATAATACATGACACAAATGGATGCATAGATGGAAAGAATATAAAATCAAGAAATTCTCACTATGAGGTAATATATAGATGTATTTACCAACCGGTTACATAGAGCTCCCCAGATTGTGATGTCTATTTTTCAGAATAACATATAATCAAAGCCACCCTTCTCTTTAAATTCACATACAAGATTCCCCCAGTTGTAATATAATATTTAAAGAATCAACTATAAGAGAATTTGGGAAAAGGGTTATGACGCCTTAGTGTGTAACCTTGGGGTGTGCCAATAATCACTGTAATTAAAAATTATTGATCAATGTGGACTTATATTTATTTATAGAAGATCAATAAGATCACTATAAAAACAAGTATCATGTTAAAATGATTTATAACTTGATCGATCAACTATAATGTGAATTATACTACTCAAAGGGGGACCTTCATTCTGAATATCATCAATTAGAGATGAACAAGGAATATATTCAGAAGACCATTGTTCTTACATGGTATGGGGACTATGATTTCCCAATGATTTCCTTCGGATATACTAATTTCCCTAAAATCTTTATGGATTTTATGACTTTGGACTTCAGAAACAAATTTGATAAATTTTTGGTATTGTTAATCGGTGATATTCTCATTTACTCCTAGATAAATGAGGAACATTATGAACATATATGTATTGTTCTAGTGACATTAAGTATTGATAAATTTAATTCCATGTTCATCAAGTCTGACATTTGGATGTGAAATTTCACAATCTTGAGGATCATGATCACAAATGAGTGATTTTTTATATACCCTTCAAAAAAAGCATTTGAAAAATTGACAATACCTAGTATTTTAATATAAATAAATAGTTTTCTTGGTTTAGTAGGTTACTGCCAATGTGTTCTGAGAAATTTATTAAGATATACATCCCAATAACTATGTTAACATGGATTGGGATAAATAATGTTTGGTTGGAAGTATGTGAAGAATGCTTCAAGAAGTTCAAGAAGAAGATAATCGCTTCAAATATACTCAGACTACCAAAAAGTGGAGAACATTTTTTATATAAAATAATTATTTAAAATATATTGGTTTATTTAGTCATGAATAATGATAAATTGGTAGCCTACACCCCACCATGGTTGAATATCCATTAGAAAAACAACCTAAAATAAGATCTAAAGCTAGAAGCTATGATATTTTCCTTAAAAATATGGCAGCACATCCTATATATTAATAATTGTGACATATATACTCATCACAAGAGTATAAAGTATATATTCACATATAAGGATCTAAACATTCATCAACGAATATAGTTAGAGTAGAACAACAACTAAAATTTATATATTCATTACCATCATAGAATTTCGTACAAGGTGGATGATGTTGTTTGAATAAAATAACCTTATAACTTATTGATGTGGAAAATTTAAAATTACTTATATTCATGGATATAAAAATCATGGATTTGTAAATCATAGCGGAATGGAATACATCCTTCCTATACAAAATGATTTCACAACCATCTATGAAAGAGATGATTAAGGACACATAAAGGGATTATCAAGTTTTAAAAAATAATTTTAATGTAGTAAAGGAAGGGGTGAAACAAGTTTTCTATATCTATGAGTATGATATCATATGATTTGTCACTAGACATTGCATTCCTACAACACATGACATAAAGTAAGTGCTACTAAGAAATTGACATTTCTCGTCATTCTCTATTCATCCCATAAGTACCAAGATGAGCCGTGAGCATTGACAAAACATATAGTGGGAAAACATGAGGGATGATATTGTAGATTATATCTCATGTTTTTTAGTTTTTCAACCATTTACGGTATGGTTATTTAGTCCTGTAGGGATGATAAAACTATTACATATACTGATTTGGAAATATATGAATTTCACTATGGAATTTGTCACTGGTATCTTAAAGACATACAATGGAAACAATGTCCTATGGTTTGTGGTGGATCAACAGCACAAAACAACACATTTACATTCTATTTGGAAGGATTTATCACATATTTAATTTCTCATGATATATGTAAAAAATTTGGTGAGGCTACATGGGGTTCCACTTTGGATCATATTTAATCATGCTCCAAGGAACACATCTAAATTATGGTGAAGTATTCATTTATATTTGAGTACTATATTCAATTTTAGCATGTTCAATAACCCTTAAACTGATTTCTTATTAGAAATGAATATTTGGATTCTTGAAAGAATCCTAATACCCTACTCCATAGAATTCAATGGTGGATGGGATCAACATGTTTCATTAGTTGATTTATCATATAATAATAGATTCCACTTGATTATTCAGATGAATCTATATGATGCTATATATTAGAAGATGTTTATAACTCCAGTTTACTAAAATAAATATAGATAATGAAATACACATGGACTTCATATTGTGAAAGAGATGATTGATAAGGTTCAAACCATCTAGAATCAAATAATTGTTCGTCAGATTCAAAAAAATACAGATAAGGACAAAGATCTAAGGGACATATATTTTGATGTTGGTGACAATTTTTTACTTCAAATATCACCATGGAATAGATTAATGTGGTTTGGAATGAAATGGATTCTTTTTCAATGGTACATTGGCCCCATTGAGAACCTTGATCTCATGGGAGTAGTGTCCTATTGGCGTGAACTTCCCCCAAATATGTCTCAAGTTCATGATGTGGTCCACACATCTCTCTTGATGAGAATATACCTTACCCCTCACTTATACTAAATCTAAAGATGGAAAAACAGTACAATGACCTCTCATATGAAGAATAACTAGTGAAGATCTAGTTTCATGGATACAGAGTTCTACAAAGCTGGACAACTGACTTTGTCAAAGTGATGTGGAAGAACCATAAATTTGATGATGCAACATGGGAACTGGGTAAAGAAATACACGATAAATAAATTTACCATCATTTAGGTTGTTATTAAAAATGAAATTCTGTAGAAAACAGTTTCATAAGGGGGAATAATGTAAGGGGCCATAATTCTATCAATGTAATTTCCAATATTATAATAACATCATATAACACATACATCACATAGAGAAACAAAAAAAGAATATTCACATAAAGGGTGAATAATAAATTAGATAAGGAAACCAAAATAATATAAATTATTAAATCCTAATAACAATTATAAACCACGTAAACAAGAATTGGAAAATTTGGATCTGCAATGTTCACTAAAATAAACTCATTCACAGACAAATATTTTAAAATATTACATAATGTCAATAATATAATATTTATTTCAAAGATGAATATATATATATATATAATTGGGAGAAAATATAATTCAATAAAATATGAATGAAATAAGTATTATTTGAAATAATTATTGGACGTATACCATAGGAATAGTAACCTGACCACTATAATAGTAATCTGACCATATGGAATAGTAATCAATCCATTATAATAGTAAACACACATATGAAAGGATAAGTAAAATTTCTATATTTATTTTATATGTAATATATATAAAAATATCATGGTATATACAAATATTTATTATTAAAATAGAAATTTTAAGTGTTGGTTTTTTTTGTGAATCTTAAAGGTGTATTTATAATATCATAATTTGTAAAATGATTTTAAAAAAATTATCAGTAAATATATTTGTAAATAAATATTTTATTATATTATAATTATAACAAAATTTGATGACAACTTATTTTAATTTTCAAAGGGTCATAAAATGAATTACAAATTTAAAATGAATATTTATTGAATAAATAATGATTTTATTTAAATAATTAATGTATAATATAAATAAAATTGATTTCCAAAAATGGAGTATATTTTTTAATCAAATCATTGAAAAATGGCTATGGTAAATGTTTGTGTTTTTTCTAAAATAGTTTATTTTTGGTAAATAATGAAATACAGTAATTTAATGTATTCACCATTATAATATAAACGCCTGAATATTTGTGTTATTCGTGATTTATGAACCCATTTCATAAAAAATTATGAAAAATTTGGTGTATTTATTCTTATGAATCAATATTTTCTATTGTATTGGTAAAAAATAGTAAACTAACAAATATAATAATCAAAAACACCCCTCTCCCCCACTTATAAATACCATCCCTCACCACCCATTCTTTTGAAACCTTCTAATCATATATTATGGTAAATATTATTCCCAATTCCCATTACATGCCTCTTACCCATATAAAAAGGGTGACTTTCTTAACAAAATTTAAAACCAATTCTCCTTAAGGAGGTTATTATGCAGACAACATTTAAGAGTTCAAATAGTCAATCAATCTCATTCATTTTTATTCTATTATTATCCACTTCTCACCTCACCTATACAAAGTGAAATGAAAACTCTAGTATCATATATATAATTTAATGTTACCTTATTAATTGAATACACATAATTCAATCCCTTATCTTATCTAATTATTGTTAAATTGAAAACAACATTCGTGATATGTTGGTTCACTACTTTCATGGATGACAAGATTTTTTTTCATTTCCGCCTTTAATGGTGGTCATAAAACCATTATTATGGTGAACTATGATTTTAATACTTATATTATATATTTTTTCTTATCTTGGAAATAAATTATAGAAATAGTAGTAAATAAAATGAAACTAGTTTCTGATGGTTGGAAAATATCCAAAACAAACAAAACATTTATCATTATAATATTATCAAATGAATCATCCTCATACCAACAAAAAAATGATAAATGAGACCATATATAATTATATAACTAACTTAATAACACTTAATTTAACTTATGTTGAATTAGTCTAATTTTTTATCAAAATCAAAAAATTTATACAAGTGAACTGAAGATGGATATCATGAAAATGAACACTACCAAAATAACAAAATTGATGTCTATAACTCACAAAAATTGAAATAAAAAACATAATAATATAATAATAATAACAATTATTATAGAAGTAATTCATAATAATGTGATTAATGAATTTAATCTGATTATTCGGGATATTAAGGGTAACAAAAGAATTCATTCCTACATATGGTATGGGTATTCTCGAACCCAACTCCTTTTATTTGGGATATCACTCTTTCACAACATCTTTTATATGAATAATTCTAAAATTTTACTTATATATTTTATTTAATTATTCCTATTTTTTTCTTTACATGGGTATACATTATTTAAATTTTGATTTTATGATAAATTTATTGATTTTTTCAAAAGAAATATTCTTTCCAAAACACATAATTATATTTTCATGAGTGGTTTCTTCATCGCTCAAAAATGATAATTATTATACAAAATATATTTTTAATTTTAACATTATGGAACCCAAATATTTATTCATTATTGTACGACATATGAATTTTTTATGAATGAAGTTCATTTCAATGGGTTATTTCATCAATATGATTGCTATAAGTTCAACGTGGAATGTTTTATTATTTAAATATTATGACATTAATGGTTGTCCCAGAATTACATATCCATATAATTAACTGGGTAATGTGAAATATCTCATGAGATAATATACAGTATGCATGAACATGATGCTAAAATTTTCCAAAATGATGATTTTATGATTATTCATATATGTTATTCTTGAACATGATGCTATAAATTTTCACAACTAGGTGGGGTATCTGACCACAAAAACATGATGTTTAGTTGTTATGTATTTCCACATTCAAAGTATTTTTCAAATGTTTCCATAATGATTTTTATTTAGATATTATTCTTATTATATGTTGAGGATTATTTTCACCCATGTTAGATTTATTAATGTTCCATATTCATCCTCTTACAGGGCTTTTATCAACCCTTTGTATTGATGCATGTAGTCACTTGATTACTTGTTCTATGAAGAATGTGATATTTTAAGGATAAATATGAAGGATTTAAAGAAATTTTCATGTTTTATTATGTCAATGTTATGTTAGAGACTAATTTCCCAAGACACTAAATTTCTAGATCCATGAATTTAGTCTTTGTTATTTTTTTTATGTTACTAATATATTAATATTTATGTAATGAAAAGTAGGGTCACTATATATCTAATATTCCATATTATATTATGGTTCATAATTAATTATATATAATATATTGAGAAATTTCAATCTTTTCTCCATCATTTTACAATCCACATAGTAAATTATAATTATAATTTCTATTGCACAATTTATTTAGGGAGGCAAGGCATAATGATAATAGTTTTTTTCATTAAAAAAATTTTATTTCAGTTAACTTATGTTACACTCTATAACCAATATAAACAAACCAAATCATTTTATAACGAAATTATTGATATATATATAGTTATATATCTGACTGTAAACCATTAAAATATATTAATTTTTGAAGATAAATATTTCAAATGATTTAACATTGTGAATAATTATCGTTAATAGTAGATGTTTTCATTATATTTTTGTTTATATAAAAATTATATATATATAAATTATAGAATTTTTGTTAGAATAAATAATTTTTCTTAATTCCTTCCATCAAAATTTACAAACTATGATTTTATTAATAATTTTTTTAAAATGTAAATTTTAGTTAAAAAAATAATTTTCGATAAATTCATTATTTACTTGATCTTATCAATACATAATAATTTCATATATTTTTAAAAAACTTTTATGAAATAAAATATTATATTATAATATATTCTTTGATCTCACAAATCCTATATCAAATATTTGTATAACTAAATTAAAATGTTGGTTTAATACAAATTATTTTAAATCATTTCATTCAATTTTCTTATATCAATATGAATTCCACTTATTAAATTTATAATAAATTAATTTATGGAATAAATAACCAAAATAATGATAAATTTAACTTATATATAAATTTACATATAAAAAACTATTTTTCTAAAATCAAATTTTATGGGATTAGGTTTTTTATTTTAAAATTAAAATTTCACAAATTTATGATTTTGACATGACAAAATAAATTTTAAATTTTAAATATTAAAATTAAAATTAGGTAAAAAGGTCAATTTTATTTTTTTTCGTCTAAAAAATTTCAAATAATAACAAATAATTTCCATGGTAAAAATTTAAAATGTTAAAAAGTTATTTACTTAAGAAAAAGTCCCATCACATATTAAAAAGTGTCTTCAAATTATTTTTTGATGTGAAATTTGACACAGACCCACATTCCCTCCATTTTTTTTTATTTTATTTATTTACCCTTGAATAGTGTAATTGAATTATTGAAAAATTATGATTATTCCTAAATGTTCCCTTTTATTCTCTTAAAAATGGATACCACTTTAGTCATTAAAAATTTCACATAACAATTGAATAACCCTTTTAAAATATAATACTTATATTACACCTAAAAAAATCCTAAATACACAGGTCACAGTAGATTATACAAGGACATTTAATTCTAATAATCACCATGTGTAATGATCAAGTATAAAACATAAATATTATCCCCATATTATATTTCATTCTATATATTTATTATAAAAATATATTATCACCATAATAAAATAATTATTTCAATATAATAGGTAGAATAATATGTTTATTTATTAATGGGAGACCCATTATTTAGTAATATTTATCCACATAGTTAAACAATTGAATGTCAATGATGTGTGTGTTTATGCTACTAGCACTATAAAGAATCATTTTATTATTTTTATTCCATATTTTTATTATATATCCAAAAATATTAAAATATTTCTCAATATCATAAAAAAATAATTATAATATTAGTATGAATCTATTATAATGATATTATTTTAAACTAAAAACCTACAAAACTCTATTGACCCTTCTAGCTAAAGAATATAATGTGGGGGTTGGTTTAACAACATTCTTGAATGATGCTATGAAAATATATCAAGAATGACTTTGGGTAGAAAAATAACAATATAATTATAATATAAATTTAAAATCATGGTTGTTATATGATTTTGAAATATTTTATTAATTATTTACATTATTATTAAATTATCATATTTATTTTTTAAAATCACTAAAAAAAATCAAACACTGATTCCATTTACATGCAACATAAATAAAAACATGTAGAACTATATAATATATTTTTAAATCAAGTAAAGTTATATATTCTATTATATTATATGTTATATTAATTATGAACTAGTTATAAATTAAATTTTAATGAAATCAATATTATATAGAGTTTAAAAACGTTTATTGTTGTTTACACCTCCTGGTTGAAATATGAAATAACTAACCAATATACCATTAATTAATAATTACAAATTATTGGATATAAATTGAATCGTTTTTTAATAATATTTTAAAATATATTATTAAGTAATCAATGTTATTTTTTTTGAGGTTTTAGTGCCTTCAACTTTGAATGGAAAACAGATAAAGTTTTTGTCTCATATTTTGCATCTTTGAAACACATTTTCAATTATCCATCCAATTTCAATCAAATGGCATGTATATTTACTAATATACATATCATATCATTAATAATATTTTTTTATATAATATGTACATCATAATCATCATCAAACTATCTCTCTTTCAAGGGGATTTTATTATAATTTTCTTTAATCCATAATGGTTTCACATATAATCTTATAATCATTCTACCTCGTTTTATTGTTATAATCCAATTTATTATCAAATATTATATATGCATACCATGAATGTATTTTGGAATAATAAATTATTTAATTAATGGGATTTATATAAGCTGAAGATTTTCAAGATTCCAATGAATTTATATTGAACTCTTACTAAATTCGTAAGGGACTTGGTTATTAAAATACTATTCATTGTGTTGTAAAATTTATTATTTGATTATAATTTTCTAGTAAATTCCCAATAGATTTTTCTTTATTTTTTTTAAATAATTTTTTAACCAAATAAATATTTATGTAGGGTTTTCCTTATACTATTTTCATAAAAATGAATTGTTTTTTAAAGACACTCGTATGTATGACCAATTTGATGACAACAAAACAATGTATTCAAAAAATACCTTGTCATTATTTAGTTTTTTTATATAAAAAATTATCTATCACATGTATAACCTCATGATTGATGGATCATTTGGGGGGATGAGGGAATTAGTGGTTAAATTTAAAAAATTCAATTATTTTTTTAAACACCTTAATGAACTTGTTATGGTTTTCGATACACTCATTGATATCTCATAGTCTAACATCAAATGAACAAATGATAACAGATATCAAAACACATGGTTTATACAACTTACGAAAAAAAGGAAATACTCCATGTCATGTTGGTTATTACCCCACCATGTATTTCCAATTATAATCTTATAAATAGTTACCTAATTTTAGGTAGCAACTGGTTATATATCCAAGCTGTCAATCATATAGTTGATCACTGTTAAACACAAGAAAAATAAAACTATTCTGCATCAATTTGTTATCCCCCCAAACTAGTTTACATTATATATCCCATGTCTTGATCCTCTTCAGAAGTAGGTTATACCCCTCAGTCACAAGAACATCCTTTAATACTTAATAAACTATAGGATGATATCATAATCACCATACTTGATGTTGTTAGATATAATTTTCTCATGTAAGAATTCACATACATTTTGGAAACACTATTAAAATATATTGGTCTTTCTTACTGAATTACCTTAATATAATGAATTGCCTCAGTGAAATAATTATCATTAAAACCATTCATCTATAGATGAAGTCCCGACCTCACATATCACTGAAAACTAAATCATAATTTTGTTCAAAAATAATCCTCCTCTATAGTATAAAATAACTAAAAACTAATCATGAAAAGTGTATCTCATTTTTATTTCTCAATATTAACGAATTGGTAAAACAATTCATGGACATATAATATTTTAAACCCAATGACACTATATAACTTGGGTTATTATTCTATATACTATTATTCATGCCTGGTTAATGATTCTAAAATTCTTCTTCCTATAGGTATTCATTAGGGTTTTATTTTCATTTCAATTCATGATCCCATATTTAATTATTCACACAATAAAGTGCATAGAATTCTCAAAGAAACATATTAATGATAACTGATGGTGCATGATCCCTTATGTTCTATTTCATATGTTAATTCATGATATCATACTTCTTTCACAAAATAGTATTCTTCATGAAACTAAAGTTTTACAAATATTATGTGACTCTAATATTAGTTTTAGATGATGTGTTTCACAAAAATTAGTTTTTCTTAGAAAATTTAGTTCATAGTTATAAAGTCAAGAGGTCATGATATTTTTCCATATTTATAAAAGTTGAAATCTTCATAGAGGTCCTCCTCATGGAAATAAGTTTCAATGACACTATTTTATACAAAAAACAATGATATCTCTTCTCATATATAGGTTGCATCATTTATTTATTTTAAGGTCACATTATATATAAACCTCAAGCACTGTATTGGTTTCATGTTTCCCTCCATGTCAATTATACTAGAAATTATTTCCTATAAAAAAATTTACTAAACCCCAAATATCTCAAAACATCAAAAATATACTAATTTCAAGAAAAATTGTGTCTTACATTATAAAATGATTCCTCACACGTGTGAGTTTATTATCGCATTCTCATGGGAGCATGGCCAATTAGCATGAACTTCCCCCAAATATGTCTCAAGTTCATGATGTGGTCCACACATATCTCTTGATGAGTTTATACCTTACCCATAATTTATAATAAATATAATGATGATAAAACTATACAATGACCTCTCATATGAAGAATAACTAGTGAATATCTTGGTCCATGGATACAAAGTTCTACATAGCTGGAAACTGACTCTGTCAAAGTGTTGTGGAGGAACCATAAATATGATCAGGTGACATGGGAACTGGGTAAAGCAATACACAATTAATAAATTCACCTTCCATTAGATTATTATTAAAAACGAAATTTTGAAGAAAATAGTTTGATAAGGGGGAATCATGTGACGACCCATAATTCTATCAATGTAATTTTTATTCTTATTATAACATCATATAACAGGTACATCACCTAGAGAAATAAAAAGAAATTTCTTATAAATTTAGTATAATAAATTAGATAAGAAAACAAAAATAATATAAATTATTAAATCTGAACGACAATTATAAAACACGTAAACAATAATTAGAAAATTGGGATCTCCGTCGTCCACTAGAATGAACTCATTCATAGAAAATATTTTAAAATATAACAAAGTTTCCATAATATAATATTTATTTTGAAGATGAATATATATATATATATATAATTGGGAGAAAATATAATTCAATAAAATATGAATGAAATAAGTATTATTTTTAAGAATTATTGGACGTATACCATAGGAATAGTAACCTAACCACTGGAATAGTAATTAGACCGTATGGAATCATAATCTATCCATTATAATAGTAACCACACCTATGAAAGGATAAGTAAAATTTATATATTTATTTTATATGTAATATATATATATATATATAAGTATCATGGTATATGCAAATATGTATTATTTAAATAGAAAATTTAAGTGTTGGTTTTTTTGTATATCATAAAGGTGTATTTATAATATTTTAATTTGTAAAATGATTTTAAAAAAAATTATCACTAAATATATTTATAAATAAATATTTTATTATATTATATTTATAATAAAATTCGATGACACCATATTTGAATTTTCAAAGGGTCATAAAATGATTTAAAATATTAAAATGAGTATTTGTTGGATAAATAATGATTTTATTTAAATATTAAAAGTATAATATATAGAAAATTTATTTCCTAAAATGGATTACATTTTTTAATCAAGTCATCGAAAAATGTATAGGGTAAATGTTTTTGTTTTTTCTAAAATATTTTATTTTTTGTAAATAATAAAACACAGTAATTTAAAGTATTCAATATTATAATATAAACACCTGAATCTTTATGCAATTGGTAAGAACCTGGTTCTTATTTTGGAGGTATAGGTTTCTTATTTTCTCTTTTCCTTAAGTGTTTTTGAGAAAATAAGGAAAATGGGGGAAATCCTAAATTTTGGGACTACACACCGTGTACTTTTCCACACGCCATTTACTATGGCTGTGTGGCATGAGTACATAGGGTGTGTAGCCATGCTGGTGATGGAAGGTGTAAAAACCAACTACACGCCATGCAGTGGTCCTTTACACACCGTGTAGTCAGTCGGCAGGTGAATATTAAGGTGGTGGCCAGCTGAGCGACGGTACATGCCGTATACTCATGAAGACACATCGTGTAGTCATGTCGACCGATGAAAAATGCCACACTGGCGAGAGGCTTCCAATGGAATAGTTTAAAAAAGAAAACTACACGCCTTATACCCAATAGTACACGCCGTGTAGTCTGTTTTTTTCACATAAAATGGACTGTATCCTCCCCTGTTCACAGGGAAGGCATAGAACCGGATGAGGAGTCGGGAGAGAGGGTCGAACCTTCAAAGTGCTATAGAGTGCACGGCGGGAATCCATTTCCACCTCTATCTATGTTGTTGACATTGTACAAGTAAGACTCTCCTTCTCCTTAAGTCGTTTTTATCAATTCTTTCTAGAGGGAAAGTTATTTACGTTTGAATGGGTTTTCTTCTAACCTAGATCTACATCATCTTTGGGCATTTCTAGAAGCGATGTTCACGTATACCATTCAGGGGTGTTTGAGGTAGGTGGCTTGGTGTTTAAATTCCATCTATTGTGTGTTTTTGTGTACCGTTGAGCAACGAACCCATGATGGGGTGTCGTGTGGCTGAGGCCTTGGAAGTTTTGAATAACTAGAATTTTATAGGTAATTAAATGTGATAATAAATTGTTGTATGGGATCATTGTTTGGATCTAGGACCACCCCGGGGTTTCGTTCCTCTGTTTAGCCATTTGGCCAGGATACCCGAAGGTATGCCATTGAAATAATGTTATTTAATTGCCTTGAGAGGAATTTCATGTGTATGGCTTGTTTATATGTTGGGCATGGCCCGGTTACATGCTTATCCGGAGGGCAGTGCTTTACATAGCATGAGGGCAGTGTTACCTTAAGCCTGAGGGAAGTTGTTATTTTAGCCTAAGGGAAAATTCTTCCATGCCTGTGGGCAATAGATTCTGTGCCTATGGGCGACACTTCGTACGCCTGAGGGTATTATATGTTATGCATGTGGGCAACAACCTACGGGTTGTGATCTTGTTACCTGAGGGTAATTGTTTTCATGTCTGGGGACATTGACTGTTTACTTAGAATATTCACTATGGTGATATCATAAATTGAATGATTAAATGAATATTAAAATGGAAATACAACTGGTAAAGTTAGTTATTTTTGAGTACTGCTTAGTTTATTGCATTTACTACTACACACTATTGTTTCACATTTCCACTGACAGTTTAGCACAGGCCTTTAGTGGGTGCCTGCTGGGATTTATTTCTCACACCCAGTTTGGGATCATGTCTTCGGCCCCAAACAGATTATATTTCTTCAGGTATTGATAAGGGGAAGGGTCCCTATACAAGTACTTGATTGTTGCTGAGGTGTAGGGGAGTGTGGGATTGAGCTTAGGCTCGTGATGCTGCTGGCTGTTCTATTTTGTTTTGTTGTGCTTTTATATTCCATTGTATCATATTGTAATGTTGTGTAACATGTTCTGACTGTTTTCATAGAATAGTGACATACTGCATCTTGACATACATATATATATGACTGTTGGTTCTTTTATGTCAGTTGTTCATTTCAGCTATGTATGTTTTACTTCTTCCATTGTTGTTGTATAATTTATCTTGTATTCCGCTGCACTACACTTTGAAAAATGAGGGCATAGTTTCCCCACTATCAGACCTGGGCCCTCACTACTAGTCGGTAGCCTCTGGCGTTTGGGGGAATGTGCTTGAGTTCATGTGTCCAACTGGTTTCAGGGCACCCATGGAGTGGTACCCAGATCCCGGACGTTACTAAGTGGTATCAGAGGGGGTTATTTTCTTTGACTTACTATTTGGAGCCTTAGTCAAGGATAGGATGGAAACGGTAGTTGGTAATAAGCTGTGCTCGGGATTAGCTAAACCGTGTACAGAGAAAAGCCATTCTACCTCGGTTGTTGCAATTTTTCTGATTCTGTAAATTTTACAGTTGATCTGATTACACCGTTGGGTGACGCACTTGTAATTATGCTGTTTATAATTTATCCATGGGTTATATTTAGTTTCAACCTGATGAGATGATGGTATTCCATATCATGCATCATTTTGGCACATGCTAGAAATCACATCACATGCATAGTTCCATGCTATGTAGGTGCATTAGAAATTTCATGTTGTTGTGATAGCTGTTGTGGTAGAAAAGCATGTTGTTGTGATAACTGCTTGATAAATACCTGCTATGTGATAGGGTATGTTTGTCTGAGGCCTTGATAGAATGAATTCCAAACTTTGGTTACCGGTGAGTATGGGCCCTCATTGACCGGAATTTGGTGGATCATTGGTTTTTTACTGCATTTATAACACATATAAGATTCCAATATTTGATTCTTGGGGAGTATGGGCCCTCACGGATCGGAATTTGGCACTTAGGTGTTATTTTTTAGTATAATTTTGGGATCCGAAGTAGTTTCAGAGGCCTACTATCTGGAAAACCCAAGCTACACTCCGTGTAGTTCCTTGGACACACAATGTGTGTTCTTGTGTTCAGGAAGTAAATAAAACTTTTTAAGTACACATCGTGTACCCTTGCTACATGCCCTGTAGACTCTTCCCATGTCAAGGACTGTGTTGGTGGGGACATGAGGAAGGTAAATGCTTGGGGAAAAGACGTCGTGTACCGGATGTACATGACGTGTACTATTGACCCAGAGTCTGTCCGTGTAACTAACAACACGGGTCGGTGGAATTTTTTTGTACACGTCGTGTCAATGATGAACATGTTGTTTAGTCTGACCTGGGGACCCGGCCGTGTAATGAACAAACACGGGTTGTTGTTACCTCTTCTTTAACACTCCGTGTACCTGAGGGACATGTTGTGTAGTCTTGACCGGTGGGAGACCGTGTGGACTTAGCCGTGTGGCTGGGAAAAAGGGTTGTGTAGACGTCGTGTGCGGGTGTAACACGCCGTGTCGTATCGAGCTCAGTGGTCGGCCCTGTCACAAATGACATAGAAAGTTATAAAATTAAACCATACACGTTGTGTAGATTCTATACATGCCGTGTAGTCTTTTTCAAGTGAGTCGTGTGGCTTAGCCGTGTAGAAGGACCCGGGTAGGGGAAGAGAAGTCAGGTACACATCGTGTAGTCAGTATACATGTCTTGTAGTCTTGTTTTGAAAATCTTGAATGCCTTCTTCCTCCTGTTCCACTTTTGTTCCCTTCATTTTTCATTCATTGATAATCTTGATCTATGGTGTGTGTTTAACCTTGTAGAGTCATGCCGCCAAGACGACCACACGTTGTTTGCCAAGAGAGAGGCAAAGAGTATACTTCAGAGATGTTGGTCCATGGGCTACCAGTTGATCCTCCAGCAGTTCCAGATGCGGTGCCAGCCTTTATACCAAACACAGGTGTGGAGGCACAGTTCCTTGAAGGCTTTATGCGGTTCATGTAGACCTTTCATGGAGCACCGCCAGCTTCCACATCTATGGCAGAGTTTACTCGTATATTCCACCAGCATCATCCGCCTATGTTTTCAGGGGATGGAAGACCACAGGTTGCGGAGTCTTGGCTGGGGTCTATGTAGACTATTTTTGAGCATCTAAAGCACCTCCAGGGTAGAGTGTCAAGTTCGTGACTTATATGCTGCGTGATTCTTTCAAGAGGTGGTGGGACGTTACCACTCAGGCAGAGCATCACAGAGACATGGCATGGAAAGATTTTTAGACATCCTTCTATGAATTCTTCTTCCCAGAGACGCTGAGGGAAGATAGAGCTCGATATTTCATGAACCTACAGTAAGGCACTATGTCGGTGATGGATTATTCTACTCGTTTCACCGAGCTTTAGTTTTTTTCACCCGTTATGGTGGGTGATGAGACGTTGAGAGCTATACGCCTAGAGGACGGTCTTCGATATGACATTTGTGCACTAGTGAATGTTTTCAGGTTTCCTACTATAAATTATTTTGTGAACCAGACACTGATTACTGAGAGGAACCTTTGGGAAGCTAGTGGTACAGGCCAGGGTGATTCGGCACCAGTTTTTGGTACTATTTCCTCTGGTAAGAGGAAGAGACAGATGGATTTCTCTCACGATGGCAGTACCAGCCAGAAAAATGTTTCAGGTGGTCAGGTAATGTTCTACCAGTGTGGTAAAGAGGGGAAAAAGAGACTGTAGTGTCCACGTGATCCAGTGGAGTGCCGAGATTGCGGAAAGATGGGTCATCGGCAGCGCTTTTGCAGGGCGTTTCTACCAGTGGCTAGTGAGAGGGGTTCTGTACAGACTCTGCGTGCGGGAGCAGGACCAACAGGTTCTTACCAGTTGAGAAACTGGAATACGTCAAAGCATGAAGGTAGGGATGGTGGTTGTGGTCGTGGTAGCCAGACACCAGGATCTCGGAGGTAGTAGGGCAGGACATCTTAGGGTAGCCAGGCTGTGTCATAGGGCTACGGTGCTGGGCAGGCATATTCAGTGCAATAGACCCAACATGAGCAGGATCCCAGACATTCTACTGTCAGAGGTGTTATTCTAATAGATTTTGTCTAATCTTTTGTACTTTTTGATATGGGTGCTACTCATAGTTTCAGATTTATTCCCGTTGTGGAGAGCCTTGGGCTTTGTGTTTCTTTTTCTTCTGTTGTTATGATGCTAGACAATCTGTTGGGAACTACAATAGCTGGTGTGCGTCAGTGCAAGGAGTCACCCCTAGAGGTTGGTTGGTGTCACTTTCTATGGGACCTCTATGTCTTTGAGATGATGAGCTATGATTTCATTATTGGGATGGACTGGTTGGTTCCCTTTCGAGCCTTTGTAGATTGCTATCGTCGCAGGGTGAGTTTCACATCACCAGAGGGCAGAGAGTTTCTATACAAGGGCGAGTGGGATGTTCAGGTGATTCGAGATGAGCCAGAGCATCATGGGTGAGGTGGAGTCACATCTCAGATTGCGAGTTTATATTTGGATGATTATGGGACTTATCAGACGGATTTCCCTCCAGTGGTTGATCGTTTTAGGGATGTCTTCCCGGATGACTTTTCAGGTCTACCTCCAGGGATAGAGGTGGATTTCTCTATTGAGATTGTGCCAGGAGCAGCGTCGGTGTCCATTCCTCTTTATAGGTTGGCTACACCTGAGTTACAGGAGATCAAGAGACAGTTAGAGGAGTTACATTCAAAGGGTTTTATCCGACCCAGTACTTCTTCTTGGGGTTCTCCGATCCTTTTTGCGAAGAAGGCGGACGGTACCCTCAGACTCTGTGTGGATTATCGGAAGTTGAACCAGTTGATGGACAAGAACCTATATCCCTTGCCTAGGATTGATGATCTTTTGGATCAACTGCGAGGTGCACAAGTGTTTTCGAAGATTGACTTGAGATCCTGATATCATCAGTTGTGCGTTAGACCATATAATATACCTCTCACAGCCTTCAGGAGTAGGTATGGTCTCTATGAGTACTTGATGATATCGTTCAGACTTACGAACACACCAGTATTTTTGAAGGATTTGATTAATCGTGTGTTCCATAATTATCTGGATTCATTTGTGGTAGTATTTGTGGACGACATCTTGGTGTATTCTCACACTCGACATGACCATTCCACCAATCTTGAGATCATGCTGAGTACACTGAGAGAGCATAAGCTATATGCTAAGATCTCAAAGTGCCACTTTTGGATGGACCAGATTCACTTCCTGGGTCATATCATATCAAAAGAAGGAGTTTCATTATACCCAGAGAAGGTGAGAGGAGTAGTTTCCTGGGATCATCCTAAGAACATGTTTGAGATACGGAGTTTCTTCGGGCTGGCTGGTTACTAAAGATGCTTCATACAGGACTTATCCTGCTTAGCAGCACCGTTGACGGGTCTGACTAAGAAGGGTGTGAAGTTAATTTGGTTGGAAGCTTGCGAGATATCCTTTTAGGACCTGAAAGAAAGGTTGACATCAGCACCAGTCCTGATGCTTCCAAAGCAAGGGAATATCTATACAGTTTTCTGCGATGCATTAGGTATTTGGCAGGGAGCTATGTTGATGCAGGGAGATCGAGTTGTTGGGTACAGTTCTCGGCAGTTGAGGCCACATGAGAGGAATTACCCGGAGCATTATCTCTAGTTCACTACAGTTGTTCATTCATTTAGTTGTTAGATACATTATCTCTTGGGAGAGTATTTTTTGGATTTCACCGACCATAAAAGTCTCAATTATATCTTTAATCAGCGTGACTTGAATCTGAGACATCGAAGGTGGATTGAATACCTTCAGTCCTTTGACTTTGAGCTTGCCTATACACCTGGTAAAGGTAATGCAGTTGCTAATGCACTGAGTAGGAAGACTCAGATACAGGTAGTGCAGGAGGGCAGTGGTGAGTAGCACCTCATGGATTTGTTCTCTGAGATGCATTTGGAGGTGCACGGCAGTCAGGGGAAAACCTATATTTCATCTTTAGCTGTGACTTATACCCTCCTAAATAGAGTGAGGATGAGACAACTATCTGATTCTGAAGTCCTAGTTCTACGGGAGTCGGTGGAAAGTGAGGACCCTCCTCTTGAGTGTACGGTATGCGATGATGAAGTACTGTGTTTCCATGGATGAGTATGGGTTCCATGGGATATACATGAGGAGATGATGAGGGAGTTTCATGCTTCATATTGGGCAGTTCTTCCCGGTGTTACCAAGATGTACCGTGACTTGAGGCGTCAGTATTGGTGGCCGGGTATGAATAGGGAAGTAGCTAGTTTTATTACAAGATGTTCCACCTGTCATCAGGTGAAGGAGGAGCATCAGAGGCCAGCCGGACTATTGTAGCAGTTACCCATTCCAGAGTGTAAATGGGATGATGTCGCGATGGGATTTGTGATTGGGTTGCCGAGGTCACGTCGGGGCAATGATGACGTGTGGGTTGTTGTGGATAGACTCGCAAAGGTGGCTTAATATTTGTTGATCAAGGAGACCTTCGGTGTGGATGATCTCAAAAAGTTGTATATCCGAGAGGTCGTACGTCTTCATGGGGTTCCTCATTCTATAATTTTATATACAAACACTCATTTTACATCTCGTTTCTGTCATAGTTTTCAGAGGGAACTGGGTACATAGGTGCTTCTAAGCACAACTTACCACCCTCAGACTGATGGTCAGTCAGAGTGTACGATACAGGTGCTTGAGGACATGCTGCAAGCATGCATCCTAGAATTTGGGGGCTCTTGGGAGAAGCATATACCCTTAGTCAATTTTTCCTATAATAATAGTTTTCAGGAAACTATTGAGATGGAACCTTATGAGGCTTTATATGTTAGGCCATTCGAATCACCTTTATGATGGATAGAGGAAGGTGAGGTAGTTTTACTGGGACCACAGCTTGTGTAGGAGACGTCTGAGTAGGTCCAGTTGATTCAGAAGTAGATGGCTACTGCATAGTCTCGTCAGAAATTTTATGATGATCACCGCAGATGACCCTTGGAGTTTGAGGTCGAGGATCATGTTTTCTTGTGTATTTCACCGAGTTTGGGACACAGGAGGATCAGGAGACAGGGTAAACTTTCACCGAGGTATGTGGGGCCATTTGAGATTCTCAAGAGAGTCGGGCTAGCTGCCTATCAGTTTCAGTTACCACATAGGTACCGGGCCATGCACGTCGTCTTCCATGTATCTCAGTGGCGCTGCTATCATTCAGACCCATCTAACGTCTTTTAGCTAGAAGAGGTTGAGCTTCATATAGATGCATCCTTTGAAGACCATATGATTCGTATCGTGGATAGGAGCATGAATGTTCTCTGAGGCTCGTCAGTTCCTCTCGTACGGGTTCTATGGCATCATCGTCGAGTGCAGGATGAAACCTAGGAGCGGGAGACCGACGTACATGCTTAGTGGCCAGAGTTATTCTGAGCGTTATCTTCACCAACCTTGGAAGGGTCAATTTGGGGACAAATTTCTTTAATGGGGGACGTTTGTAAGAACCTGATTCTTATTTTTTAGGTACGGGTTTCTTCTTTTCTCTTTTCATTAATTGTTTTTGAGAAAATAAGGAAAATGGGGAAAATCCTAAATTTTGGGACTACACACTTTGTACTTTTCCACACATCATGTACTTTGTCTGTGTGGGATGAGTACACAGGGTGTGTAGCCATGCTGGCAATGGAAGGTGTAAAAACTGACTACAAGTCATGTAGTGGTCCTTTACACGCCGTATAGTCAGTCGGCAGGCAAATAGTAAGGCAGTGGCCATATGAGAGATAATACACGCCGTGTAATCATGAAGACACGTCGTTTAGTCACGTCGACAGATGAACAGTGCCACGCTAACGAGAAGTCGCCGAAGGAACAGTTTAAAAAAATGAAAACTATATGCCATGTACCCAATAGTACACGCCGTGTAGTCTTTTGTTTTCTCTTAAAATGGGTAGTAGACTCTCCTGTCCACAGGGAAGGCTAAGAACCAGAGGAGGAGTCGGGATAGAGGGTCTAACATTAGAGGAGCTCCAGAGCACACTCCAGGAATCCGTTTCTTCCTCTGTCAATCTCGTTGGGATTGTACGGGTAAGCCTCTCCTTCTCTTTAAGTTGTTCTTACCAATTCTTTCCCAAGGTAAAGTTATTTACATTTGAATATGTTTTCTTATAACCCAAATATACATCATCTTTGGGTGTTTCTGGAAGCGACGTTCATGTATACCATTCAGGGGTGTTTGAGGTAGGTGGCATGGTGTTTAAATTCCAACTGTTGTGTGTTTTTGTGTACTGTTGAGCCACAAACCCATGTTGGGGCATCGTGTGGCTGAGTCCTTGGCTGTTTGGAATAACTTGAATTGCATAGGTAATTAAATTTGATAATAAATTTTTGTGTGGGATCACTGCTTGGATCCAGGACCACCCTGGGGTGTGTTCCTCTATTTATCCATTTGGCCAAGATACCCAAGGGTATGCCATTGAAATAATTTTATTGAATTGACTTGAGAGGAATTGCATATGTATGGATTTTTTATATGTTGGGCATGGGCCGGTTACTTTCTCAGCCAGAGGGTAGTGATTTACTTAGCCTGAGGGCAGTGTTACCTTAAGCCCGAGGGTAGTGTTTATTTTAGCCTGAGGGAAACTTCTTTCGTGCCTATGGGAAATAGATTTAGTGCATGTGGGTGACACTTCGTATGCCTGAGGGAATTATATGTTATCCCTGTGGGCAACTACCTGCGGGTTGTGATCCTGTTACCTGAAGGTAAGTGTTTTCATGTCTAAGGACACTGACTGTTTACTTAGAATATTCACTGTGGTGATATCTTAGATTGAATGATTAAATGAATATTAAAATGGAAATATAACTAGTAAAGTTAGTTACTTTTGAGTACTGCTTAGTTTATTTCATTTACTACTGCACACTGTTGTTGCACATTTACACTGAAAGTTGGGCATGGGCCTTTGGTGGGTGCCTACTGGGATTTATTTCTCACACCCTATTTGGGGTCATGTCTTTGGCCCCAAACAAAATATATTTCTGCAGTTATGGATAAGGGAAAGGGTCCCTATACAGGTACTTGATTATTGCTGAGGTATAGGGGAGCATGGGACCGAGCTCAGGCTCGTGATACTGCCGGATATTCTGTTTTGTTTTGTTGTACCTGTACTTTCCATTGTATCGTATTTTACTGCTATGTAACATGTTCTGACTGTTATCATAGAATTGTGACATGTTGTATCTTGACATACATATATATATGACTGCTGGTTCTTTTACTTTAGTTGTTCATTTCAGTTATGTATGGTTTACTTCTTCTTCTGTTGTTGTATGATTTATCTTGTATTCCACTACGCTACACTTTTACAAATGAGGGAATAGTTTCCCCACTATCAAATCTGGTCCCTCGCTGCTATTCGGTAGCCTCTGGAGTTTGGGGAAATTCTCTTGAGGTCATGTGTCCAACCGGGTACGGGGCACCCGTGGAGTGGTACCCGGATCTGGTATGTTACACCATTCATTAATTATGAATCCATTTCTTAAAATATCATGAAAAATTTGTTTTATTTATTCCTATGAATCAATATTAAATGTTGTCTTGCTAAAAAATACTAAACTAACAAATATAATAACAAAAACACTCCTATCCTCCACTTTAAAATACCATCCCTCCCCACCCATTCTCCTGAAAACTTATAATCTTTTATTATGGTAAATATTATTCTCAATTCCCATTCCATGCCTCTTAACCACATAAAAATGGTAATTTTCTTGACAAAAGTTGAAACCCGTGTTAATTATGGAGGTTATTAAGAAGGCATAATTTAAGAAGAAAAATCTTCAATCCATCTCATTCATTTTATTTTCTTTTATTATCCACTTCTCACCTCCCCTATACAAATTGGAATGATAACTCTAGTATCATATATATAATTTAATGTTACCTTATAAATGGAATAAACATAATTCAATCCCTTATCTTCTCTAATTATTGTAAAATTTAAAATAGAATCCGTGATATGTCGGTTCACTGCTTTCATGGATGACGGTCTTTTGTTTTTCATTTACACCTTTAAGGGTGGTCATAAAACAATTATTATATTGAACTATGATTTTAATATTTATATTATATATTTTTTCATATCATGGAAATAAATTATAGAAATAGTTGTAAATAAAATGAATCTAGTTTCATATGGTGGGAAAATAGCCAAAACAAACTAAACATTTATCATTATAATTTTATCAAATGAATCATCCTCATACAAATAAAAAAATGATAAATGAGACCATATATAATTATATAACTAAATTAATAACACATAATTTAACTTATGTCAAATTAGTCTAATTTTTTATAAACATCAATAATTATATATATGTGAACTGAACATGGGTATCATGAAAATGAACACTACCAAAATGAATAAATTGAACTCTATAACTCACCAAAATTGAAATAAAAAACATAATAATATAATAATAATAACAAATATTATAGAAGTAATTCATAATAATGTGATTAATGAATTTAATTTGATTATTTAGGATATCAAGGGTAACAAAAGAATTCATTCCAACATAAGGTAAAAGGATTCTCAAACCCAACTCATTTTCTTTGGGATATCCCTCTTTCACAACATATTTTATATGAATAATTCTAAAATTTTTCTTATAGATGTTATTTAATTATTCATATTTTTTCTTTATATGGATATACATTATTCAAATTTTTATTTTCTGATAAACTTTTCGATTTTTTCAAAATAAATCTTCTTTCCAAAATACATAATTATATTTTTATGAGTGGTTTCTTCATCGCTCAAAAATGATAATTATTATACAAAATAGATTTTTAATTTCAAAATTATATAACCCAACTATTTATTCATTATTGTAAGACATATTAATTCCTTATGAATAAAATTCATTTCAATGGGTTATTTCATCAATATGATTGTTATAGGTTCAATGTGTAATGTTTGATTATTTTAATATTATGATGTTATTGGTTGTCCTAGAATTACATATCCATATAATTAATTGGGTAATGTGATATATCTTATGAGATAATATGTAGTATGCATGAACATGATGCTAAAATTTTCCAATATGATGGTGTTATGATTATTCACATATGTTATTCATGAACATGATGATATCTTTGTTCAATACTATGTGGGGTATCTGACCACAAGAACTCAATGCTTCATTTTTATGTATTTCCACATTCTCGTGATTTTTAAATTGTTTCTATAATGATGTTGATTTAGATCTTATTCTTATGATAAGCTGGTGATTATGTTCACCCATGTTTGATTTATTAATGTTCCATATTCATCCTCTAACAGGGCTTTTAGCAAACCCTTTTCTTTGATGCATTTACTCAGCTAATTACTTATTCTATGAAGAATGTGACATTTTAAGGATAAATATGAAGGATTTAAATAAAATTTAATGTTTTATTATGTCAATGTTTTGTTGGAGACTAATTTCCCAAGACACTAAATGTCTGGATCTGGGAATTTCCTCTCTGTTATGTTTTTTATGTTATAAATTTAGTAATATTTAGGCAATGAAAAGTAGGGACGCTATATATCTAATATTCCATATTATATTATGGTTTGTAATTAATTTTATAATATATATTGAGAAATTTAAATACTTTCACAATTATTTTATAATCCAATAGTAAATTATACTTATAATTTCTATGGCACAATTTCTTTATGGAGGCAAGACTTAATGATAATAGATTTTTTTCATTTAAAAATATTATGTCATTTATCTTTTGTTACACTATATAACCAATATAAATAAAACAAATAATATTATAAATAAATTATTAATATATATATATAAATATATATCACACAGTAAACCATTAAAATATATTACCTTTTAAAGATAAATATTTTAAATGATTTAACATTTTTAATGGTTATTGTTAATAGTAGATATTTTCATTATATTTTAGTTTATATAAAAAAGGTATTTTTAAATTATAGAATGTTAGTTTTAATAACTAGTTTTTTTAATTCCTCTCATCAAAATTTTCATACTATGATTTTATTAATAATTTTCGTAAAATGTAAATTTTAGACAAAAATAACATTTTTGAAAAAGTGATAATTTACATGATTTTATCTATACATAATAATTTCATATATGTTTTAAAAAACTTTTATGTAATAAAATATTTATATAAAGAATAAAATAATATATTACAATATATTCTTTGATCCCACGTATCTTATATCAAATATTTTTCTAACTAAATTAAAATGCAGGTTTAATAAAAATTATTTGAAATCATTTCAGTCATTCTTCTTTTATCAAGATGAATTCTACTTACTAAATTTATAATAAATTAATATATGGAATAAATAACCTAAATAATGATAAATTTATCTTATATATAAGTTTATAGCTATAAAATATTTTTCTAAAAACTATTTTTTTGTGACTAGGTTGTTTATTTTAAACATAAAATTTCACACATTTATGAATTTGACATAACAAAATAAATTTTTTATTTTAAATTAGAATACTCAAATTAGGTAAAAAGGCCAATTTTGTTTTTTTGTCATCTAAAAAATTACAAATAATAATCAATAAATACACTGGTAATAATTTAAAGTGGTAAAAATTAATTTACTAAGGTGAAAGGCCCATCACATATTAAAAAATGTCTTCAAATGATTGGTTGATGGGAAATTTGATACACACCTACATTCCCTTCATTTTTTACATTTTATTTATTAACCCTTGAATAGTGTAATAGAATTATTGAAAAAATACAACAATTCCTAAAACTGCCCTTTTATTCTCTTAAAAATGGATACCACTTTAGTCATTCAATGTTTCACATAACAATCGAATAACTATTTTAAAATATAATACTTCCATTAAACCATAAAAATTACTAAATACCCTTGTCACACTATATTATACAAGGACCTTTAATTCCAAGAATCATTCTATGGAATGATCATGTATAAAACATTAATATTATCCCCATAACATATTTTATTTTATATATTTCTTATAAAAATATATTATCCCCATAATAGAAAAATTAGTTCAATATAATAATTAGAATAATATATTTATTTATTAATGGGAGACCCATTATTTAATAATCTCTATCCACATAGTTAAATAAAGGAATTTCAATCATGGGTTTGTTTATACTACCACCCCTATAAATGAATCATTTTATTATTTTTATTCCATATTTTCATTGTTTATTCAAAAATATTATAATATTTCTCAAAATCATAAAAAAAATATTATAATATTAGTATGAATCTTATATAAATATATTATTTGAAACTAAAAACATACAAAACTCTACTGATCCTTCTAGCTTTAGAATATAATTTTTGGGTTGGTTTAACAACATTCTTGAATAATTCTATAAAACTCTATCAAGAATGACTTTGGGAAGGAAAATAACAATGGTATTATAATAAAAATATAAAATCATGGTTTTTATATGGTTGTGGAAATACTTTATTAATTATTTAAATCATTATTAAATTAACATAATCATTTGTTAGAATTAATAAAAAAAAAGTTAACACTGATTACATTTACATGCAACATAAATAAAAACATATATAATCATATAAAGTTGCTCATTTGCGGCTGGATGCATCACATGCCTATCGGGAAGCCAATCAGGTAGTGGATGCTTTATCTAAGCAGGCGATGCTAGCGATGGATGTGATGTGGTCTTTCACGATCCCTAGTTTTTGTGGCTCAATTGATGATGCAGACATGTATGGTGTCATTTACTCTAGGCTTTGTAGGATCCCCTAGTTGATTGACTCTGTTTCTTTTTATATAACAATGTTCTTCAGACCAGGTTCCCTAGTTCCTACGCTTTTGGAGTATATAATCATATAAGATATTTAAAAATCAAGTAAGGTTATATATTATGTTATATTAAATGTTATATTAATTATGAACTAGTTATAAATTAAATTTTAATGATATCAATATTATAAAGAGTTTAAAACCATAAAATGTTATTTACACCTAGTGGCAGAAATATGAAATAACTAACCAAAATACAAATAACTAATAATTAAAAAATTTTGGATATAAATTAAATAATTTTTAAATTATATTTTAAAATCTATTATTAAGGAATCAGTATTTTTGAGGTTTGAGTGACTTCAACTATGAATGAAAAAAAAAGATAAGGGTTTCGTCTCATAATTTCCATCTTTGAAACACATTTTCTATTATCCATTGAAATTTCATTCAAATGGCATGTATATTTACTAATCAGCATATCATATCATTAATAATATTTATTCATGAACCATGAAAATAATCATCATCAAACTATCTCTCTTTCAAAAGGATTTTATTATAATGTAATTTAATCCATAATGGTTTCACATCTAATCTTATAATCATTCTACCTCGTTTTATTGTTATGATCCAATTTATTATCTAAATAGTATATATGCATCCCATTAATGTATTTTGGAATAATAAATTATTCAATTAATGTGATTTATATACGCTTAAAATTTAATGATTCTAATGAAATTCATATTGAAGTGTCACTAAATTTGTAAGGGACGTGGTAATTAAAAAACTATTCATTGAGTTATAAAATTTATTATTTGAACATAATTCTCTAATAAATTCACATTAGATTTTTCTTCATTTATTATTTTTTGGAAAAATAATTTTTTAAACAAATAAATATTTATGAAGGGTTTTCCATATAATTTTTTCCAAAAAAATGAATTATTTTTTTAAAGACACTTGTATGTATGACAACTTTGATGACAAAAAACAATGTATTCAAAAAATACCTAGTCATTCATTAGTTTTGTTTTATAAAAAATGATCTAACACATTAAGAACCTAATGACGGATGAATCATTTGGGGAGATGGGGGAATTAGTGGTTTAATATACACAAATCTATTCATTTTTATAACTCCTTCATAAACTTGTTATGGTTCCTAATACACTCATTGATATCTCATAGTCTAACATAAAATGAAGAAATGATAAGAGATATCAAAACACATGGTTTATACAACATATGTAAAAGGGAAATACACCATGACATGTTGTTTATTCCCCCACCATGTATTTCCCACTATAATCTTATAAATAGTTTACTAATTTTAGGCGGGAACTGGTTATATAACCAAGATGTCAATCTTATAGTTGATCATTATTAAACACATGAAAAATAAAACTCTTTTGCATCTTTTTGTTATCCCACTAAACTATTTTACATGATATACCACCGATCTTGATCCTCTTCAAAAATAGGTTATACCCCCCCCCCCAGTCACAAGCTCTTTCTTCAATACTTAATGAAATATAGGATGATATCATAATCACCATACTTGATGTTATTGGATATGATTTTCTCATGTACAAATAAAATATATTTTTCCTTCTCACTAAATTACCTTCATATAATAAATTCCATCAGTGAAATAATTATCATGAAAACCATTCATCTATAGATGATGCCCCAACCTCACATATCACTGAAAACTCAATCATATATTTTTTAAAATAATCCTCCTCTATAGTATCAAATAACTAAAAACTAATCATTAAAAGTGTATCTCTTTTTTTCTCAGTATTCATTAATTGGTAATAAAATTCTAAGTCATATCATATTTTGAAACCCTATAACACAATATTACTTGGATTATTATTCTATCAACTATTATTCATGTCTTGTTAATTATTCTTAAATTATTCTGCATATAGGTATGCATTCATTTTTTATTTTCATTTTAATTCATGATCCCATAATTAATTATTCACACAATATAGTTCATGGAATTCTCAAATAATATTATTAATGAAAATTGATTGGGTATCATCCCCTATGTTCTATTTCAAAAGTTAATTCACGATATCATCCTTCCTTCAAAAAATAGTATTCATCATGAAACTAAAATTATACAAAGATTATTTGACTCTAATATCAGTTTTAGTTGATGTGTTTCATAGAAATCTATTTTTCTCAAAAATATTTAGTTCATAGTTATAAAGTAAAGAGGACGTGATATTTTTCCATCTTTATAAAAGATGAAATCTTCAGAGAGATCCTCCTCTTGAAAAAAAGTTTCAATGACACTATTTTATACTAAAAAAATGAGAGTTCATTTCATATATAGAATGCATCCTTTATATAGTTAATTTTCACATTACATATAGAAATCACGTACTATATTAGATCCATGTTTCCCACCATGTCAATTATAGTAGAAATTATTTCCTTACAAAACATTAATAAACACTGAAGATCTCAAAACATCTAAAATATACTCATTTCAAGAATAATGGTGGCTTAACTTATAAAATGAATCCTAACATGTGTGAGTTTATTTTCACATTCTATTTGTTAAATGAAAATACTACATTAATAATTATCATTTCATGAATACGCACCTTAAATTATTTCATCATATACTATTGTCATAATCATGGAATTTTTTCTTATAATCATGGTAGACAATTCATGCATGATTTTGGGATGATTGGGTGAGTCTGTTTCCAATTTTTAATTCATGAATTCAGTATGATCATGGTGGACTGTTACATAATTTGTGATTGTAAAGTCCTATAGATGTGTGTATTGATCAAATCAATAATTTTAGGTAGTATATGAAAACGTGTAATTGATCACATGACCCTACATTACATGATTAAATAAAGATGTTATATATGTGTTTTTTTAACTGAGAAATAGTTTTCCACACCACACTACCCCCACTGGTGTCTGGAATAATTGAGTTCTGATAATTTATTAAATCTATCTTTCTTTACTCAAAATCCATCACCAAGGTTAGAAACCATATACATTATACACCCATGCCCATAATCGGGTTGCAACACACGTACGTCATCTACTAGAAAATATCATTGTGTTCTCATCATGTGCCATGAGTATAAAATCTTTCCTTATTATTATGTAATTATTTCATTACACCAAACAAAATTCATCACTTTTAAAGTTTACATTACATGACATTTGGAATCAAATACATGAAAACATAACGCATTATTATATTCCTATTGAAATATGTCTCTATGGATTGACCCATGGATTTTTTATTTCATCTCATATCATGGGGAAATGCAGCAATGTAATGACAGGACCGTGAATCCAGGTAAGGGAATAAAAATGATAGACATATAACATGTGATCATGGGACATATCAATTAGAAATGAGGGATATCAATAAGGCATGAACAAATGACATATCAGACTAATAAGATCATGAATCATAACATGGATATATAATTATAACATAAAACTTAGTCATTTATAAGCATACCACCATGGTTTATCACAAAGGTGTCATAAATCAAAATTAAATTTGGTATTCTCAATGGTATCATAAAACACGTTATATCTAGAGTTTAAATTACTTTCCCAATGCATTGGATTTTGATCAGGGGAAACCCTTTTTATGTTTTAATTTCATATGAACCACATAGATCATTATAAATAAATTCACTAATAACCAGTAGAAAAGGAATAATTTGTTTCTAGTTAAAATATGTTTCTAAAAATAAGCTTAAACGAATGATCAATACATCATTCATAACTGATGAAAAGGGAATGAGTTTGGCATATATTTTAATTCTGGAATCAATCAATATTTTTATATCTAGGTTAATACTAAGGGAAATGTATGATTTTTCAGTATTCACAAAGAACAAATGATATTTTTTCAACTAAAATATAGCAATAAATTTGATATCATGATGAGTATAAAACGTGGAATAAGGAACTAAAAAACATGAGAGAAAAAGGGACTGCAATTCATAAAACACTATTCTTATTGTAACTGGATAATAAAAAGATAATAAAAAGGAATTAGTTTTGATAATATAACACATACCACAAAAGGGAACTTGAAAGGAAATGTCAATTGGATATTTCTCATACCTTGAATAGTTTTCCCTTAATCATGAGGATGCGGCTATAGATGCTTGAGAAACCCAATGTGGGATTTCTTGGGAGAAAAAATCACTAGAACTTTATGGAGTATGCATTGTGAGGGAAGTGTAATGGTGAAATGGGAGGTTATTTATAGAAAAAATGGTGGAATTGTTTAATATTTTTGAAATATAGTTCTTAGAAATCTAGGTTGTTGAAATTGAAAAAAATGGATTTCCCATCATTCTAGAACATGGTGTTAGAAATTTTATTCTCATTTTATAATAATTTTATCCATTATAACTGAAGATATATTTTTAATAAAACTTAGTACATTGAAATATAGAATTTTCATGAAAATTATGGTTTTCAAAACAAATTTTCCATTTGATACATTTGAATGTCTCTTATAAGTTATGAAATTTATTAGAATCCATTATGATATTAAATATAATAGAATAAAATATTTTATACTATGGACTAGGTTTTAGTATTTAATATATAATTTTGACTTAAATATTATTCCATAATACATAATGAAAACAGATTTCTATTTTATTTCAATTTACTGTGAAATAGCATATTTTATAAAATTGTCATTAAATCTCCATAACCTAATTTTGATGTGATAATTTCAATCATAATGTTAATTTTATAAGATTAATTATCTAGATATGATAATTTTCACTTTTAAATTTTAAAAAAAAATATTTACAAAACTATATTCAAAGAAGAGTCATAATTATGAAAATTAAAAAAAATCCTAAGCCTATATAAAATTATTTTATCATTTATATTAAAATTATAACTTTTTAAGTGGATTTTTTGTTATATAAAATTTATATCTTTTCAAAAAAATAAAATTCTGTTAAATTTTTATCCAGTAGAAAAATATCAAAATTTATATCAATAAAAATATATTTTATTATGAAAAAATATTCATCAAATGGAATTAATGGAATAAAAATTTTATTTGTAAAAAAGAAATACATTTTATATAACTATCTCGTAAACATTTAGCCCCTTATAACACTCTTGTATCACCTATGGTTTGTGTGTGATATGGTAGTAGGTTCATGGGGTGGCTTATCTAACATTGAACATGTGGGAATCTATACTAATCAGAACATCTCATGTAGGAAATTTTGTTCATAATTCACTTTTTAATGCTCACATTTTGATTAATCAGGGGCGGACAGTAGTGGCACTACCTCCCTCCCAAGATCTGACTAAATGGTTTTGAACAATAATAATGTACATGTGGATCGCATCAATTCTCTTTTCTGAATCAAATATCTATTGTCATTAACACATATAAACACTAATTATAATGGTATAATTATCACCCTAAGAATTTATTTAAAATATATAAATTGATCAATGCTTATATTGATCAACATTATTATTTTACCAACAGTCGCATAACAGTCAAATCCCAAAATCCACATTTTCCTTTATACCCTAAAATACTACATAATTCATTCACTTGATATTCACTAAAATTCTTCCTAAGGATATATTTTAATTATAATAATGTTGATTTGTTTAGTATTATTTTGTTTCATTTCTATAGTGTTGGATATTGGTGTGCTGATTCTACCAGATAGGATTGATCCATATTCTCCTATTTAGCAATTTTATTTTATTTTTTCTACTTTTAATGTTTGTAATTTTGTTCATAGATTACTATTGTAATGATCATTATCAACAAGATAAATTTTTAGTGGATTCTATAATTTTTTTTAAAATTGAGAATATTATACAATATAATAGAAAAATATATTCAGAAAAAATATCATTTAAAAATCCTATGTTGTTACATTATTCCCCTGAATAAATTTCATCCCAAAAATTTCAACTCATTTTCTTTGTTGTGAAAAGGTTAAGGTACATTTGTTTCAATGTTTCCTATGGTTAACACCCCACTTAATCATATTTATTGTTCCTTCATAACTCATTGACAAGGGAGGATTTCTTGTTGAGTATAACATTGTCTCTATGGTCTGATATCTCCCCCAGTTTTTAATTATAATAGATTTCAGGATCCAACTATACCACATCCATATTCAGTACATGTGATGGATTAGGTATGTGCTCTCTCAAGAGAGATACATGATATAAATCATGAATAAAATAAATATTTGTTTTATGTGTTTGATTATATGAAACTTCCCCAATGTGATCAATTATTTAAAATAGGAAAATGTACCTACATTTAATATTAAATTTATTTCCAACCCACTCGTCTCTCTTACATAGTGATATCTGAAGGGAAAATATTCTTTGACATCAAACTCAAATTACATTATTTGGTTAACTTCATAGATCTTCTACTGACTAATAGAATCATTTATATGTTGTTGTATGGAATGAAACTTTTCTATAATCTATTTTACTATATCTGTTCCATGAATCCTCTTATCACTATCTTTATCCCAAATATTTAATTTATATAAGGATTTCCAATTAGATATTTATATGGTTCAATTTCAATACTCAGGCAGACGATGTTTTTGTATGATAACTAAACTGATGGTAGGTGTTAATCTTATACACATAACCATTAATCATTTTCTCATCATGTGATGAAGTGTTTCTATAGTCCTTTAATATTGGTCATCATTTTAGGGATGATATTTCATATTGATATTCAATTTAGTATGTAGATAATTTTTAATACTTTTCTAGAAGATAGAGGATAACAACATATCATAATCATAATGGTACAATGTTGTTCTTCATGCAGCAAGGACACTTATTTATTATATACCACATAAATTTTTTCATGAGATACGTCTTCTGTAATAGTGATTAAATAGATTGTATTGGTTATTTGATCAAATATTACCCATATTAGATTGATTCCATTAGACGTTCATGAGAGACCCATGATGGAGTCCACAATTATTTTTCCCACTTCGGTGTTAGTATGGGTAGTGGTTGTAATATTTAATATATATAATAGTATTTCCCCATGTTTCTTAGTTTCACATCCTCATATAGTCCTTAAAACACATTGACCCTTCATTGAAAACATATACATTTCATCTTTTTTTGTCTCTGGAATCCCTTTTTTCAATACTGAAAAACAATTCATCATTTAAATATGTGATTTTTTTTCATTTTTATATCCCTTATATTGAAATTAAATAAAAATTATTTTTGGGATTTTTCTCTTCTCATGAATTTTCACAGAACATGTTCTCTTCCTATATATGATTTTTTTAATGATTCATAAGGGGCGATTCTATAAAATTGTTTTCATTACAATGTTCCCTATATTAATCATCCTTATGTTTGTTTTAGAAAAAATGTCGAATAAAATACAGATATATTGAAATTTATCTATGCTAACAAAAAATTACCATGCACATCAAATCATGGGAGAAAATTTATTATTCTCTTTTAGGGGTTGTAATTATAATTTTTTTAATAAAACAAAAAATTATTCTCATCCATTTAAAAACACATGATAAATTTCAGGTGAAAATAATATAGCTCCCATGTTTTGGTTATATATAAACTCTTCCTTGAGAATGATTATCAATTCATTCAATAAATAGAAATGGGATCAATTTTCATACAACATTTTTCAACTGTATAATCTTGTTCAAAAGATTCACAATAACAATGTTGTTATAGTTTAACTAAATTAATAGGGAAATTCCCCAAATCATGGGACACATCCATCATATTCAATTCCCATAATTTCAACATACAAACAAAAACACACACATATAGATATATATATATATATAATTGAATAATGAGGAGCTGTAGTATCCCAATTATTCTATCATGGTTTGAACACTTATATTTTCTTTAGGAATATTTCAATTCAAATATAAAAATGGATTTAATTATTAAGTAAGGGTTCATGATGGTTTGGTGTTTTTTTGGAGACTGAAACTCTATGTAATGGGTGTATCCTTTTGAGGAAAATGATCGGTGCAAGGTGATTTGTAATTCTGTGTCTCAACTATGTAACACATAAATATAGAGTGAATGTTTTGACAATAATGCGAGGGAGGACACATGACCATGTGAAATAATTCATACCATTATAAAATATTAAATTCATGGTTAGATCATGGTATATTTAATTATTCCCTTAACCATGAATGGGGTGACTACCTTAGACAATGTTGGTACATGGTTGGCACACATGTTGGCCAACGATGCTGCCAAACAATGTGCATCCATATTGTTGGGTGGACTATTGGTTTTCCCCTTAAATCCAAATATTATATTACCCCATATTCCTCATTTTTTTCATTAACAAGACCTTCCTCCTCTGGAATATCATCCATAATTATTCGATTTGGGATTCAATATAGCCACAATATCTTATTTCCATTTCACTAACCATTCACATCGTTATATTCCTCTCTGTATGTCCTTCAATACACTTCCCTACATTCTATGTTTAACACTCCATATTTGATTTTATTTCTATGAAATATATTATTCCATATTTATAGGTTCTTCATATATTTTACAATTTTCTCCCGTTCTATCCTAGATCTAAGGCCAATAATAGATGAGGGTTCTATCACTACCATATGGTATGTGGTCTATACCATTTCCCATAAAGTATCATTGTTCATAAATTTTGTCATATTTCTATATTCCAAAACATCTACACATTTAGTTATAATAAATAAACATATAACTTAATAGTTAGGATGTAGGAACTATACCATATTTATGAAACATATTGAACTTTTTAGTGGTTGGAAACTCACTGAGGATCAAACCGATTGGTGATTTTTGGGTCACATGGTCCTTTATCAACCTTGAACCATGTCGGTTCTAAAAAGTAATTTGATTTTATTATAAATAATTAATTAATTTTAATATAGTGTTAAAATTTTCTTTTACAGGGACCCCTTTTGATTATTTATAAACTATATAAATTGTGAGAATTCCCTTATGAACATTTTTCATTCATAAAAATGGAAGATATGATTTTATTAAAACTGAATTGTAAAGTAGAATGCGTTAATTCAAGGTTATTGATTATTTATATATGTTGAAAAATTAATATGGAAATTTTTGTTATTATTATTGTATCTAGACATAATCCAGACATGGATTCCTGACGGAATGCATTGACCACTCCAAGAAATCCACCTTTATTCATTGAGCTGGTTAATAAAGGAGATAACCATATTAGAATTATTCTTTTGTCCTAGTACATGAATAAATTAGTATAGAAACTACACATTATCTATTTTACATATATAAATTATTTTTATTTTTACATTTTACTTTGATTCAGATTCATGTCATCAGATACGTGAATCCTTGAATCATTTACATGGGATCCATCCATGCTTAGTCTGATTTTAAATATTCACATACTTCATAAACTCAGTTAGATATCTTTCACTAGGGTAATTCCATGGGTATAACCATAAAATTATACAAAACCCCTTTTTCTAGGTCGAATTGTTTTTACCTTGATATAGAAAAAACTATTAAGGTCCTAGATTCTTCAGTTAAGTTAGGGGTTCTTCATTTTTTTAGAATTGCATGATTACTCTTATCATATTCATGGGTCATGATCATTTACAAGTCTTTTTTTAGAAGAATCCATCTTAGGCTGAACTATGTATGGTATGTTGGGTATCCTATGATCATTATGAGGCTGTCATGGTATTTATTTCATAAATATAAATTCCACTACATATTTTGGTACCCCCAATTTGTTACATTTGTATTCATATAATGGTTTTATTATAGACTTTTTTATAGTTGTCCAACTGTGTTTTACTCCCACAACGTTTGGGCTTCTAATTTTTACATGGACAATCAATGTGGTTGCATGTCAGGAAAAAATGAAAGGGTTCATCTTTGGATGTTGGTTTATTGTGATGTTATGGTGTATGAGAGTAGAGGAAAGATCATTTTACTAGGATACTCTTGTAGTTTATACATTTTTTCTTTCTTGTATTTTTGAAATGAATGTGTTTATTTTATTGATATTTGATATTTTTTAGAGCATCAATTCCCCATAAACATCATTATATGACCTATATATTGAGTTTTTCTTTTAGATATATATATATATATATATATATATATATATATATATTATTTTTTGGAAAATTTTCATATGCTAATTCAAATTATTATTTTTCCTACTTGTTTTTTGTTATCCATCTTATCACACTATGCTAAACTATGCCATGTGGGAATAGACTCCCCAAAGACACAGACTAGGACCTCAATACTAGTGAGTAGCCTATGGAAATTGGGTGGGATTCTAGAGGACATGTGGCCAACCAATTCATCCATTTCTTAGTGGAATCTGGGATGGGATATCAAATTTTATTATCATAAATATTTTACATTTCTTAATGTTTGAGAATGGACAGATTGTAGATTGAGAAATAAGGGAACTTGGTAATGGTCACGCTCTTAGGAGTATCTAACCAAAAAATAGAGACAAATCTAAATATCCTAGGAAAGGATTTGATGTTCAAGATTTTTCCAATTATAGTTTTAGTTATTTTACTATTGGATGACTGTGACATCCTGGCCTAGTGCAATATTCATGTTCCCTGATCCATTCATTTACATGAAATCATGTGTGCTTCCCCGTATTCCAGAGGCTACCAACTAGCATCAAGGGTCTAACATATTACATATAGAGTATATACCTTCATTAACAATGTATCATAAAACAGAAATAAAGATACAATAACCTAATGAATATAACAATAACCATTTCAATATGAGTCTCACATGAAGACCAAAATAGGAATACAATATCCAACACTAAACAGTAGACATTTTATTCCATTATAAGTGTAAATTATATATGGAAAAAACCAAAATAAGGTGAGTGATAATCCCCGGAGGGTCCCAAAAATATTTTTATATCTTTAATCCATTCTCTATCCTACAATATCCATTTTACATAGGTATCATACCCTTATACTATAATACAAACATGAAGTATATTTGGTTACTAAGGATGCATCCTGAGTAGGGTGTGAGAACAAACCTATAGGACACCACTGACCATGTATAAAACAATATCTATTATATAAAAGGGTTTTTAGTTGTATAAATTATAAACTACAAGTTATAAAATAATTCATTTAAAAATTCAATTATTAATTAATTATAAACATATATTACCAGAGTTCATATGAAACATGAACCATTAATAACTACTTCGGACCATGATGGAGTCTAAAAAATATCACATGAGGAATCACACTTCATTATCACATGGTATTTCATCATCTTTTTAATTTATCATTCATAATTACAGCCATCTGGAACCATAGTACAATACCAAAATCATTGGTCTAGAATGCCATGGATAACCCACTATGGGTATTTGAAGCATCAGTATGTGTCCCAAAACCTATATATCAACTATTCACTAATGGGATTTTGAATAATTATTCTGAGTCCCACACTCATTTTTTACATTAATAGAATTTGTTCTAAAACACCATGACTATTACCCCATGTGCATTTTAAACATCTATATGTATCCCACAACCCATTTATCAAACAATCACACATTTATCATATATCAAATTTTACAAGGTCAGTCATCCTTAACCCTATCATAAACATTTCACATCATGGTATACCATTTAAATTATCAAAACAATTATGTTATAATACTTTAATCACATTGAATAATATGAATAAATCACCATAACTCCATTATTAAAAATTAATCACATAATCCATTAACTTTTTGATGAAAATGAAAACATCCCTTCATTCCCATAATTATTCAAATTCACAATTAAATTTTTTCAGTAAAATATTGAATCCCATTTGATGAACAAATTCCACGATCCCAATATCCCATCAATTTCGAAATCACAAAATTAGATTAATTAGTTAATCCAATTCAAGATGGAATCTCCAAATATTTAATTTCATTTTTCACAATTCTCAACATAAAATTATAATCAATGCTATTGGATTTTAAATTGATACCACCTACCTCAAGGTCATTGAAGAGTGTTCGCCAAACAAGAAAATTCCCCAAATTGGAGCAGAATAATCAAGTACATGATGAAGAATGAGATCAAGAAATAAAAACATGATAGGTTAATATCTGTCAATCAGAACATGGATTCACCAATAATAATGGTTAAAATTCCTTGTAATATTTTATTGATCCAAAAAAATAACTGATGACATATTTGGTTGAATGAGGTTGAATGAGGATGAAATCCATAGGGATTGGTAATTTTAAAAAAAAAATCCTAGAAATTTATCGAATGTGTAGGATTTCATGAGATGAAGTATAGATTTTAAAAAATCATGTGACATAACCTTGAATTTAATTTAGGGATCACATGGTTACTGTTGAGAGGGTTCATTGTCAAAAAACCCTTGCATAGTATGTTCATTTCCCTTATATATTTATTTACATGGTTTTCTGGGACATGGTGCATGTTATTGGAAAACTGTGCACCAACTGTAGACTACCAATTATTCATAAAAAAATCATTAACATCACCCAAAACATCCAAAAAGTATAACCTAACTAATTTATACTCAATAAATGAAACAAGTACATATAAAAAATCTTAAAAGGTCACCAAAAAATGTTCAGGATCGTAAAATCCCAACACCTTATAACTGTCTGCCCTTGAGATGTACTCCCAATCATCTCTTAGATTCTGATGTAAATAGATTGGTCCACTAGGACCATATATCTAAATTTCTATCGCATATTTCCTACTAAACATGGATATATTTCACCAATGATCATCATAGGATAAAGGTTGGTGTGATACATTAATAGTTGTGACACGTAGAAAATGTATTGAATGGAAGAATAAATCTTTTGAAAATCCAATCAGTACACCACTAGATCGATTCCCTCAGCATCCTAAAAATGAATAAAAATCCATGGAATCAATATTCCATGCCTCTAAATCCTATAAATAACCAATCTAGTTGACACCCAAGGTAAAATATGATCACCCACTATAAACTCAGGGGTTTGTCAATGTATATTATAATAAAACATCTATCTAATCTGTGTTGTATGCATACATTTATAAATCAACTGAACTTGGATTAACATATCTTATATGAGGCTTAATCCTTAAAACTCTGACTCACCGAAATATATCCAATATATAGGTGATCTAAATATCCTACAATAAAAAACCTCATATGGTTCCTTCAAAATAGTTTCCTAATATGTGTTCATATTGGTGAACTCCATGAGTGCTTTGTGATTCTTCTAAGACTCTAAAAAGTCAAGGAATCATGCACATTACATATCATTCAATATCATTATTGTATGTTCTAATCACCCATCTATTTTAGGGTATAATGTTCTACTCCAAAATACCTATGTACCAAGAACTTTCTAGGAGAGTTTCTAGATATGTGTGGTAAATCATGAGTCAAAATATGAAATTATACTACTCAAAACGCCAAATTGATGAAATATCTCCTAAAACTACATATACCAAAAAACAATCCACCAAGAAATATCCTATTTTGGCATGAAATGTGATACTTTCATCTATCAATTAACTATCACACAAACAGTTTCACTCTTCTGAGGAATCCTTAAGATTATAAAAACAAATATGGTATCTTGTATCCACATCAATTAAATAATGTTAAATTTTTGTAGTAAACCACCAGGTCAATGATTATTGGACATCACCTATTGATAGGTGTAACATTTAGTCACAAACACTGCAATTTCTTATTACATCCCCGGTATCAAATACTATCGACGCAAGTCATTGTACAGTTTGAAAAAACCCAGGTGAGTCACCAACATCGTGAAATAATAATCTTTCATCAAATCCTCCTACATACTCATTGGCACAACAAAATCATTATTGACATATTTGATCTCATCCTATTTTATGGTTCAATATGAAGTTGACTCCCCACCTTCACGGCTATTCCTCAAAGTCAAACACATCAGATCCTCATATTTCCTATCCTTAATCCAAATCAATAGTGTACACTCTACTACAATTAATATGTGTTTTATCTACTCATGACCCTCTTTAACCACAAAATGCATCTCAGTATATAAAGTCATCTTATACAAAGAAAATATATACTCCTAGACTTCTTGTTTCTGATTTTCCCCATATAATGCATCATAATTATTTTCACTTCCCTAGAATATATGATAGATCGGTGTCGAATGACTCTATATACTACACTCATATCTATTGCTGAATATTCAAATCTTGCAATGAAAATATAAATTTCTAGATTTTATGACTAGTAACGTTGTAAATTTTTCTACAAAAACGTAATTTCTCAAACAATTCAAGAACTAAACCACTATAGCTAACTCGAGGACATTTATAGGGTTGTTTTGATCATGTGGTCTCAACTTCTTTGACCCATTCTCCACAATTCAATCTCCCTATATCAAATCTACTCCAAGAACAATCCCAAAAAGTGTCACATAAAACTGTATACTCCTCACATGGATCTAGTAGGATCATTGTTAATACAATTTTTGAACACCTCATCAACTCTATGAAGGTATTATAACATTCCAAAGGCTATAAAAACATAACTCCCTTCTAGTTCGAAGAATAAATTAGTGGTTCCAAGCATTAGAATTCACAGATAAACATCATATAATAGCCCTATAACACCAGAAACCTATGGATATATCAAAAATTCATATGTTACCCCATGAAACAAATGCCTAAACCCTCTCGGGGTTCCACTAACACACCTTCTTCTGGGATTATGGGACTCATGAAATTTACCTGAACAATGAAAAATTGACAGTTAAATAGAATAGCATGTCAGTTATGATCTGTTAGTGATCTCAAAATGATTTCAATATGTTTGTAACGATCTTCAAGAGTATAGGATTACACCAAGATTTCATCCATAAACACTACCACAAACTCATCTAGGTAAGGGTGGAAGATTCAGCACATCATGGTCATAAACACTATTAGATCATTCGTTAGCCCGAACGACATAATAATGAACTAATAATATCCATACCATCTTATTCAAGTTGTAAGTGGTATATCATAAGGATAAAATATAGTCTAATGATACCCTAATCACAAGTAAATCATAGATTAAACAGAATATCCTCTCAATTGGTCTAAGAGATCATTGTAAAATCGATGAAAATATATGTTATGCAATGTGATCTAATTCTACATCCAGTAATAAACACATTATCATAGAGTCCAACAATCCCTCTTAAAAATACTAGATAACCCCAAGGAGACATACTCAGATAAATAATACCCTAATCCATCAGCTTATGTAGTTGATTCTTAATCACTTTTATCTCTATTGGTTACATTCATTAAGGTAGAATGGAAACTATCTCTATTCCAATCATGAGATCAATGGTAATCTACAAATATATCTTAGTTGGAATTTTTGATAAATCTATAAGAAACACGTCCTAGTACCAGTGTACTATTTTTGTGAAAAAATCCATCTTCAAACTAAAATTATCCATCAAAAGGATTGAATATAAGGCTGTTATCTCCACATGTTGCTGATAAATTATCCCTCCATGGCCCACCTGAATATCCCACTATCCACCATTAACATAATTTTCACAACAATAGTTGTTAACATAAACTTATGGAGGTAAATAACTTTGTGAACTCGATATGTTACTAAAAAATCCATAAAAAAATCAATTAAAATCCTAACATATCATATATTTAGAGAACCCATGGAATATAATAACCATGAGAGAACACCCCTTGCACAAGAAGATGTCTCTTGAACTAAATCCAAATGGTATATTTATTGACATATAGACACTCAAAAACTCCACATGAATGCTCATATCATTCACATGTTCAACATTTATTGAGGAATTAATGGAAACTTTATCAAATGAGGCACTATAAATTGTAGAATTTACAAGAATAATACCTCTAACTTTGGATAGTCCAGCCACACAATCCACAAGTTTAGTTTGAATAGAATGAAATTGTTCGTCCCCTATTCCTTGAGATATAGTCTAAAACTGCTAAATTGTATGAATTTGTTGATATGGGAACTTTTTTCAAGAATTACAACATACTCAAACTCGACATCCACGACCACATGTCATCAATATAATCCTCTTTTAGTTTCTCATCATATATGAGAACAAGATTCACCACTTATGAAAATTTCTTCTACCTAATGATGTTAAATTGGTATATATTATAACAGTTAAACCCATATTGAATACATTTTAATAGTCTCCACATCTCCCTCCAACGCTAGATCAAATCACTATGAAATATTAAATCATCTCTCATAGTACATCAAATAAATGCTTTCATCATTCAACCCCATGAGAATTTCATCCATGTCCTTCTTGAGAATCTTAGTGTAAATTATCTCCGAGAACCACTCCTAAAATTCCTTCAAAAACATATTGTCCACCTACCCATCCATAGTATGGATTTCCAAAAAAACACTTCTCCTAACAACATAACATAAAACAAGTTAGTTTGAATCTCTTCGTAGTAGGATTCTCTATGTTGTTATTTATCATCATGATATAATTAATATAGAACTCAACATCCTCTATTCTACCCACTCTAGTAAAAGTCATAGCAGACTACAACTAGTAGTCCTATATTAATTCTAACATAACTTTAAGAACCTGCACTGGGTCTCTTTTCTTAAACTACATGAAGCATGATATTTTCATAGGGAATAGGTCTCTATCTCCATTACCTAAAACTATTAGTGACTCATGTTCCACTATTAGTGTCACATTCCCTTCTATTTTTTCCTGTTGTCCTATCAATATGTGTTGTTGTAGATGAAAATCTGTATAAATCCAAACATGAATCCTATGAAAAATTAAACTTTGTCGACACAATATAACAAGAGGGATTCAAATAAATACATATAAATTAGTCCATATTAGATGTCATCATGGTAATTATCGAAGTGTTATCAATACGCTCAATCATCCCTCATCTAGGTTATGGTTCCCATTGGGTAAAACCATTTTACAAATCTAGATTCTCATTAGACACAAATTTATCCATTAATAATTTTGTCATTTTTCATCATTTAAAATTTCATATTTTCATGTGAAGCACCTTTTAATAGTTCAATTAAAAATATATCTAAAACTATTTTAATTTAAACAAAATTACCTGAACCATAATTTTCATGTCGATGTATGAAAACAATGCATGTCACAATAATTCTGGAGTTCCTAGAATGATGTATGCATACTTAACTCTCTTTTTATACCACGCCATGAGCCAAATATCATGAAATCATAGAAATAATAATCAAATCAAAAAAAAGTGCATCCATCAAGGTGAAATAACATGTAACAACAATAACGGACATCAATAACAATAATACCCCTCTATGTACTTAGATTTTTCCATGATACATGGGTCAGCTACTTCTGCGCATGAGCCCTTGAGCAAGGACTGAATATTCCTTTTCTTTTATTTAACAATACAAAATATTAAGAAAAAATAATGAAATGAATCATTTCCATGATACCACATTCTAAATTCTTGACCCGAGAGACACATACTAGTACCGTGAGCTAGTCAGTTACATGACCACATGTGCAACTCCTTATGTGGTATAGGCTAACGATAAGAATAGAGGGTCTAATATATAACATTTGGTGAGTATACCCTTTTATTATGAAAGAAAAAAATAGTTAAAATAAATAAACAATAAAAAAAGGAAAATAACCATAACCAAAATAATAACATTATAATATAATGAAAAAAAACCTGAAACCAATATCCATTACTAATTCGTAGATATAATATTCCATAAAAAATTTCAATTGTCTAATGAAAAACTAAAATAGGGGCACTGACACTCCCATGTGGGACCCAAAATCATTTCATGTTCAATCATCCAGGCTCATCCCAACTCACCTGTCTAACATATGACTCTTTCCCTTGTATTGTCTTGCAATCATGAAGTCTTTTCAGGTGCAAATAAGGTATCCCAAGTAGGGTGTGGGTAGAGCAAATTAGGCCACCACTAATGGTGTCTAAAATAATATTTGTCTATAACATTTTATGTAGTCTTATAAATAATAATGTTCAAGTGATAAAATATATAGTTCACCAGTTTATTTATTCTTTACAAAACCATATAAATTCTTCATGTTCACTATGTAACCCAAACCATCAATATTGGCATTGTCCGATGCCGGAGTCTATACCATATCTTATGGTGAATCACAATCCATTATCATATGGTAAATCAATATCCATGTAATTTCAAGTTTATTATTATGAACACTTGGAACCATAGTCCTATTCAACAAATTTGGGTCTAGATCACCATTCATAGAACCCCATTGGTATTTGAAGAAATATCTTATGTCTTAGAATTCATTTAACAAACAATCACACATTTCACATATATCACATTTTAGAAGGTTAATCATCATTAAACCTCTCATCAATAGATTAAATCATGATATACCATTTCAACTATCTAAACAATGATGGTTCAACAATTTAGTCAAGTGGTATAGTATCAAAAATTAAGAACTAAGGAATTATCAACATTTAATTATATATGACACTATCCATTTATGGTTAATTCAAAAATCTCGTGATTCCCAAAATTAATAAAATTCATATTACACAATTGTAAATCAATTAAACAATCCCATAAATTGATTAAATTTCATGATCCCAATATCCCATCAATTTAATAATCACATCATTTCATTAATTGGTAAACAAATTAATGATTCCAATTCGTGATGTGATTTCCAAAAATGGATATTACTATTTCATAATTCCATACACATAGTTATAATCAAGAATATAGGATTTTATATTTAGACCATGTAACTCAATTTCATTTATAAGTGTTTCCTAAAGTATAGAATCCCTAAATTGAGGCAAAAATATCATGATCAAAATGATAAAATGGATCTAGAACCACTATTGGGATAGGTGCTTATTTTTCTAGAAGATCTTCAATTTTTCAAGATTTCATGATTAAATTCCTCATAATTTTTATAGAATAATTCAAAAATGAGATATATATAATTAGGTTAAGTGGGGGTTAATGAATGTGAAAGCCTAGGTGTTTGATAATTTAAAAATAAATTTTTATAGAAAAGTATCCCACATGAACAACTTCTTAGGAAAGGGTGCATGGATTGAAAAACAATGTTCCCTAACCATGTTCCTCATATAGGGGTTTAAAATTTACTACTAATAGGGTGAATAGTTTGAAAATTTTTGCGCCAACCATGTGTTTCCACTTTATCTTGGAATGCATAGTTTTATGGGGAATGTTTCACGGTGTGGGCACACGATACACCAAATTTGAACTTACCTTTCTTCTTAAAAATCATAAAATTAATGTGAAATATCCTCAAAGTAAACCCAAACTAATTTATACTCAAAAAAGGAAAAATTGTTCTTGTAAAAGTTCATGGGACATCAAAAGAAAAGGTTGGTATCTTAAAGTGATGCACATGATTTGTGGTGTTTATTATCATTGTGGATTTTAACCTTACCCTCATCCTAGTATGGAAAAGCAGTTTTTTACATGAATATTTATCAGAACATGTATAATTATATTTAATTCATTATTGAATGGCCATATTTACTTACTTTATACATTGCTTTAATTATATTCCCATTTCCTAGATACTTATTATGGAGATAGTGCTAATGTTTATTGAAAGTATATAAATAAATTAATTAATGTAACACAATTACCTTAAACCAAATGGTGGATTAATATATTAATTAATGGTTTAATCATAATTAAACAATTATCACACGTTTGAGTTGTGAACCATTGGTCACCTGAGATAAAATATTATTTGTAATAAATACATGGATTTAAATTACAATTTAATGAGTGTGTATGCCTATACTTATTGGGAATAAGGATTATTTTAATAGAACCATCATAAAATCCTATTGGTTGATACATATAGTGACATTTTATAATTATAATAGATATGAAATTATAATTTAGGAATGATAGATGCATCTACCTTGAACATAATTAATATTATATGTAAATATAAATTATACACATAAACCCACAAGAGAAATATTGATTTTATGATTAAATGTAACTAGTTTATATAAAATGGGGAATCCCATTAAAAATTAAATGGTGTTTTTATATAGAAATTTTATTTCAAAAATCATGTGTAAAATTCTATACTATTAAAAAATAGAACCCAACAATACCTAGAATATAAATCTTGTGTAGTTTGGTTAGTATGGTATGGGTATTCTACACGTATCTTAATGATTACACCATGAGACATTATTTTTAATTTTATTATGTTTTTATATTTTATCACGGTAATTATCAATATATTTATCCATGACGGACTCGATTCATGCACCAAGAAAGTGGTGATGACCATAATCATTAGCGGGTGGGACCTAACCCACCCATAGTGCAACCCGATGAACCTCTAATTGTCCTAATAGTTATGATTGGACTAGACAATTATATTCAATTTTATGAAGGGTTAATACACATAGTGTAGTATTTTTTTGGATCTCCATGACCTGTATAGATTATTTCAGATTTTATAAGGGTGTTCAAGCATCATAAACCTCCTTATTTCTCTTATGAGGGTGGACCTTAGGATGTTGAATCCTGAAAAAATGTTATCATATCAATCAATAAAATTATAGAGAAACAAACTAAAAGGATGGTAAATATTTCCACTTATATACTAGACGGATCTTTAAAGAAATGGTGGGATCTAATAATCTATGGATATTAGAATTGGATAATGTGTTGGGAGATCTCCAATATATATTATATGATTACTTATTTCCCGAGATACAGAGATATTATTGAGAGGGAGAGTTCATGCAACAGGATCCAGGAAGTATGTTTATTATATACTATTAATATTATTTAAAAAATATTCAGTTCTGTAAAAAACCTACTTAATTATTGAATAAATCACAATCCAAATTTTATTCATCATTACAATATTAGTAAATTTTAAATCTAAATAGTAATAGTTTTAACTAAACCATTTTCTAATAATGTTTTATGTAAATGTTTATTTTATGACTCTTAGGTTGATTTTATAAATTTTAGAAGTGTAATTATACAAAATAAATTTCATTTTTTAAAAACATAATCAACTTTGGTAAAGTATGGTATTTTCATGAAAATAAATATTTTTTAGTAAACATTCAATGCTCTAAAATCAATCTTCCATATAAAATTAGTCATGCCTCATATTCAATTTATCTATTCATATTCCTTATTACTTTTATTACATTTTAATAACAATTCCTCTGATGTTATACCCATTTTTCAATTTACCTCAAAATAAATTTTCTCTCATCACTCAACATTGAATAAAAATGGAGTTATGCTCTTAAACTAAATACATGTTTATATAACTAGTGTTTATTTGGTTCTATCATCTCCATATAGTAATGAAAAATAAAAAACTATAATGAGGAATTAAAAAATACAGTTCAAAAATTTCTATGGTCAAGAGAATCTAGGATGAAAATAAAAATCAGTCTCAAACTAATGAAAATCCTTAAAATTATAATGCAAGAAAATAATGAACAGTGAAATGAAGCGACTCCTATTGTAATAAATATTTCACTTCGCCCAAAATCTCAATTTGGTCCCATCAATGTATCATGTTTTAATTAAGAATGTACCCTTGTTCATTTAAAATTATTTTTATTTATTTTTAAAAAATTAGTTCTTGGTTAGGTCTCACTTCCATCACATAACAACATATATTCCATAATATGATTCATAAAATAGGTAAGGGTTATTAGTCCACTTTTTAATACACAATCCATTATTTTTATTCTGTTTTTATATTTATTATATCAAAGGTAAATGGTATTCATATAAAATTAAAAATTAAATCATGAACCATAACAAATCAATATATTGAAAGTGTAACCATATGAATCCTAATTATTAACATCCCATGAATGGATTTTTTTTAAAAACACATGGTAGTTGTTCAAAATAAAATTATCCAAAGTAACAAGGGTATGGTAAGAAGGTATAAGATTTTTGAAACTGCTCAATCATAATAATAATATTTATAGTTACTATTTACTAAATAAAATTTGATTTATAGGTTCATCTTAGGAAAAGAAGGAAGAAAAAATATTACATATATTGTTTTGTATGTCTATTTTATCAATCACACCCACAATAGAATCTCAATGAAATTTCTAATTTGTTTATATCCCCCAGGTATCTATCATGAAATTTTCTCAGAAAATAATATCACATTGTATGTATGGAATAATATTCCTAATAAGTGTATAAAAATATAATAGTCACACACTTACAGTATAAAATCAAGTAATAAATTAATCAAACCCAATTAAAATAATATTTATTTTGAATTAAATTAACCAACTAATAAATAATGCTAAAAATTACAAATATGAGAAAAAATTGGTTTTAAAATTCTCTAACATAAATATTTCTTTTCATTAATATGATATAATGAGATTTCGAGCGAAAAATCATTCATTCAAGGAAACAGAACTCTAATATAGGCTAAAATAGGAAATAATCTAGATGTATCAACAATAATGCTCAGGAAATTCTCCCCCACACATAAGATTTTACAATTCTCATAATGTGTTAAAATTAAAATTTGGAGAGATAATAGGTAATAAATATAATGAGATTAAATAACCAATTGAAATTCAAATTAGGGAATCAAGATTCTCTATAGTGAATTTCATACTATGTGGAAACATAGTGGATGGTGATTTAAAATTGGTATACCTAGAAAAAAAATTAGAAATAGAATAACTCACTAGATAAATCATTAATCTATATGATTTATGTAAGATGGAAGCCAAAAAATTAGAAGTTTGCATTGTTTCCAATTAGGTAAATTAGCTTAGATAAATTAATGAATATAAATATAGTAAATTTGGGGATGTCTTATTAAAAAAATGATAGAAAAGGGAAATAATGATCCTAAGAACATGACTAAAGTAAATGGAATAAATATGGGATGCTTACCTTAAAGCATAAATAATGACATTATCAACTATGCTCTTTTCAGTTTAGGTTAATTTGAGAGTAATTATGCATCCCATGGGGAATGGATTTTGGTATGTCAATAAACATTTCTAATTTTTCTTAAATAGTGGGTCTCCACATTTTTTATTCCCAATATCTTCATATTAGAAACACTTAAAAAAATTTAAGGACCATACACAATGAAATTAGATTTCCATGGATTAATTTTAATCCTGAATTGAATAATATAATTCCATGTCCTATTTTTAGTATTTCATGCATTATTAATTGTTAGATAAATTTATTTATCTTTCATTTAGTAATTAATACATTCTAAAAGGAATATTTTCCTATTTCATCGACCATGAAAACTTGAATAATTCAAACTTCACAATTGTTTTGGGAATACATGGTCTATTTATTTATTTCCCAATAAGATTAGTGAGATAATTTAATTTGTAGATGGAATGGTTTTTCATACTGATTTTGTAAAATAGTGGTTTCAATGCGGTTATTTTATGCTATGTGATATACCCATAATGCATCATCCATTTTGATACTCTAGTCCATTGGAACCTTATTCAATTTCACCTTATGAATCTGTTTAATTTCCTTGTTTGAACATTCAACATATCAATATATTTATAGTTTGATGGGAGTATCAGTTTTATAGTAACTTCTATTATTTTCATTAAATCCCTTCGTAGAATTATTTTTTAATTTAATTCCTAGATCACTACTAGGTAATTGGTGGGATCCTAACCTATCATTGATTTTTTTCTATAAAATGATCATGAATGAATTTTTTCTCATGAGTAGTGGCCTCAAATTATAACAATTTTGAGAGGTAGTCAACTCCTACTAGGATATATATTATAATAGGAGAATTAAATATTTCTATAATTAAATAAATAACCCATATTTTAAATATATCAACTTCTAGCATGTTATTTTCAGGCATTACATTTATTTTTCCAATGTGGTCTATTAGTTTTCACTGATCACAACTTAGAAAAAATTTTCTTCTATTTGGATGAATCGTGTTCCATATTAAATCGAATTGAAGGATTTTTTTAAATTTACCTTGAGATCCATGAATCCATAATTTTGGTGACATTTGGAACACTTTGATTATTTATTATGTTTCATCTTTTGGGTTGCAGTTCCATTTTATGCCATTTCCAAAATGAAAAAAACAATTTACAGCTCATCCCAATAGTAATGTATAGGTCCAATTAAAAATATATTCCATTTTATAATTGGTGAGGTCTATATAGTGTGATCATGTGGATATAAAACTCTATATATATAATAACCATGATTGGTATTAAGTATTTATCATTGACATGGTTTAACTGAGAAAGTCATCCTTGATGCCAAAATTGTCATCATTTGAAATTTTGGGTAGTCGGTGTCTAAATAAATTGTTAGAAATTATCTCCTCAGTTCCTTTTGTATAATTTATAATGATATGAAAGTATTAAGTCATACATGACCAGTATAGGCCTCTACTTAGGATAACATGAGGTATAATCAACACTTTTCAAGAGCATATAAAACTACCATATTTTTCATTTTTTATAGACATAAAATGTATCCTACTAGAATTTTGTGAGTTACTGGAATATTATATGTGAAAAAATATATTTTATAACATCTCTTCTATGAGATTTATGACCACAATGTCAGTGAAGTTGCAAATTGGCTCGATGTCCATATCTCGGTCAGGTGAAATGATATTAATTGCAGCCACCAGACTATTATTAAGGCTAATTTTTGTCTTTAGAAACTATTAAGTGAACTCAATATGATTTTATTTAGCTGATAATTGGGAAAAGGTGGGAATAATTTTGAAATAACTTTTACAAAGTTGCAGTAGAGTCGTTTCTTCCCCAAAAGGATTATTTTTCCAATTAATTTTGTAGGATTAAGTGTGTGCACTATTAATTTTATTTGCACCAGATCAACATCTATACCTTTCTTTGATATTTAATGTTTGATTAATATGAATCCTTAGACCATGAGGTGACATTTTTTCATGTTTCCTACCATTAATATTTCATTACATCATTGTAAGTATATATACAAATTAATCTGGAACACATCGATAGTTCTTCTTTATAATGAAAAATTATCCATGACCATCTCTAGAAACTCCTATTACATATCATGGGATATATTCATCCTGAAAAAATTATAATTATTATGTGCATTACACATACCAAATAACATAGATATGTAAGAAATGGTTCTGAAGGGTCATGTGAATCTAGTTTTGGAGTAGTGGTTTGTATCAACTACATTTTGATTGTACCATAAATATACACCCTTAAAATAATAGAATATGTTCATTACTAGTCTTTACTTCATTTTATCCCTATATTTAACTTTAAGATTTTGTTTTTTGGGTTCTATATTGAGTATCCTTTAATTGATGAAAACGCACCATTTAGTGATGGTTCAAGTAGATATCAAGTCATCTTCATTGATTATCACAATTGTTAGGGTGCTCAATGTTAGAAAGACTTTTAGAATATTCACTCAATAACTATTAGATATTGAAAATATTATTCCAACATCTATAATATTTAAATAGAAATTAATAAACACCTGTTTTATTAGTTGGGTGTGTCTCCTATAGGGGTGGATTTTGCAATTAACATCATCTTCTGACAAAATATTTTTGGTGAAGATTGGTGGGATGATTATCGTAATGTCATGCAGTCACCAAGATATAGTTTTCATGTCCCATTTCGACATTAATCAACTATTACACATTAATTTGAGATATATCTATGAATATAATGATTATTAGTGTTTTTGTAGTCTCTATGAATGAGTATGTGAGTGTGCTTGGAAGTGGTTTTAGTTCCAATGTTAGTGGATTGATGACAGAGGGTATGAATTTGGGATAATGTACCCGATCAAAAATTCGATATTTTTTATAGAATCACGATCACTTACTTCATATTCATCAGACTATAGGCACTTTTTTTCATCCATAATTGTCATAATATCATCTCTATTTTATTAATATTGATATACTAATAGTTATATAAATCATCACCTTGGTTATAATTCAATGAAAAGTAAAACAAAAAAAAATCATCTTCAACTCTTGATTTGAGTCTCACTTCACTTACTTTTTTCAATGATTCCAAGTGACGAGAAATATAAATCAAAAAATAATTGGAATTTCTCATTATAATCCCATGTAAAATATTAGGAAATGTGATATAAAAATTAATTTTACATCATTGAATAAAACATCCTTGAGAAGTCCTCAATGATACACTGATGATCTATCATCCAATTATAATTCCAATGTAGCAAGCTTCAGTTCTTCAATAACTATATTTTGAAGGACCTAAATTAGTATAATATTGATGATCGTGTCTAGATCACATAATTATCTTTGGAAATTTCATTCCCCAATATTTTATGGAATCAGTAAAGTATCATTGCTCTCATCGTAGGGGGGGCTTATATCAAACACTAGAAAAGCATTCTTCATTTCATGAAATGAAATATAAGTATTCCATCGTCCTTTTTTTTAAAAGAAATTCACTCAGATTAAGTATTAGAAAGTCATATTAGTGATGAAATCAGTGAATGGGATGTTGATGTTTACTTTTTTTAACATCCATTGAATCTTCATATATTTCCCTTATATCATTCCTTACCTCATTTTTTCTAAGACTGGTGTAGTGGGTATGTGTGATAGTTGTCATACATAAACTTTTTCATTTTTGGGATTCTCTTTTTTCAGAGTATTTTTAGTTGATTTTGATTCTAGATTTCATTCTACATATCTTCCAAAATGATTTTATTTTCATTCTCATAGATTAATACCACATGTTTTTTAGGTCTATCCTGATTCATTTAAACCTCTATTAATGGTTTATAAAATCATATTTTATTCCCTAACCCAATAAACCTTAAATTTACCACGTTTCTAAGGTGTGTCTTAGTGTTACCGAGAAATATATCAAGTAGTCAATCTAATAAGGTCATTGTGATTTGACCCATTAGGTGCTAAGGATTGTGCAATGTTGTTATTTGGTTTTTCCACTCCATCATAGTTTTAGTATTTCAGTATTCATCTTCTTAATAAAATATGAAGATAATATTTTAAAAATAAGACTACAGAGGTGGCCTTATTTTAGAGTCCTCTAGAGAGATTTATATAATTTCTCCTATGCTCTATGTAGAAAGGGTTGTATAGGTATTTATTATTGCCGTCTAGGAGCTATAAATTGAGATGTGTGCCTAGTTGGTCCCTAATTTCATTGATTTACATGGTCACCCTTCAACATGTATTATCCTTGTTGGGTTGTTGTCCTGTTTTTTTGAGCCGGTCCTTTCTTATACTATTTCTACTATTGGTATTTTTTTGTTGTTGTAATTTTTGGACTTGTTGACAGTAGTTTGAAAAATAACAATCATGGTATTGATGTTCCATTATCCATAATATATAGTCCTAATATGGGTGTAGAGATTAGTACATCACATTAGAATGAATCTTTGTTATAGTATTAGGCGGGGTTAGTGGTGTAGTAGTTAATTGAAAAGACTCGAGCATCAATGTAGGAACCTCCATATTTACATCAAGGTACGTAATCTCCTCCACATAGAGGACTCCATGCCAAGGATTCCCTATATTTCTCTTCCACAAACTAGAATTCTTGTATACCACATATAGATGTTCTCATCCTACTTCGAGAGTCTTAAGCTTGAGTCTTCCATCAATAACCACATCTTCCATAGTTCTTTCAATACATTCAACTCCTTAATGTAATGTTTGAATATGAATCCACACATAAAATCAATATTGTGGGAATTTTCTAGGGTTCTCCATAAACCAGTACCATTCCTCCCATGTTGATTCCTTATCCACCTATTTGATGTTTTAATAGTCATTATAGAGTATCCAATCCCATATCAGAGGGATATAATTGTCCAAAAAAATTTTATCTAGATCATCACATGTTGTTATTGACTCGGGAGCATAGATTTTGATCAAATCCTTTCCTTGGTTGTGTAAGGAGAATGTGATAACTTGTAATCTTATTGCATCATATGACACACCCTAGTTTTAAAAGTTATAACAAACCTCTAAAATATGGATATGTGTTCATGGTAAAATCCCCATTGAATCCCTCTGAATTGTCCCATGTTATGGATCCAATATATTAAGTATCGTTTTATCTCAAATGTGTATTCCTGAATGGGTGGGCACACAATTCTTAGTGAAACATCAGTCATGGATGGAAATTTATAATCAATAATGGTGTGATAATTTAGTAAGTATTTCTATCAAAGATTGATATGTGGAGCATATTTCATATTTCTCAAATTTTTATCTCTGAGATTTCTTCTATAATCTATTGTGAAGCTGTGTTGTGTAGCTAAAGATTGATCTATTACATGAATGAATAGAATCAGTTTGTGAGTATCAAGACTCTTTAAACAAGTCACCGATTCCTATAACATTAATTATATTAGAAAAATAAATAGTTTATGTAGTTTTCATTTTGGAAAAAAATCTAAAATAAAGTGGGGGAAATGTGAGGCTATCATGGGTTCACTCTAAAGGCTAATGTTCATATGAAACTATAATCCAAAAAAATGGATCACAAATTTGACGCTCCCTTATACATCATTGAATATACTTTGGTTCAGATTTGATTATAAATTTATCTTACCAAGATACACTTAGTATTTGGGAATAGTAATGTTTCAGGGAGAGGTAAAATTCACAGGGATTGTTGGTAAGAAATAAGACATTTCATCATAACTATTTGAAAGGATTCCCCATGTTCACTCTTCAGATTTGGTTTTACTAAAATATGTATTTTTTTAAAAAAAAATTACTAATAAGGGATGAAGGTAAATTTGATGGGTATTGGTAGTAGATAATCCTAAATGTAGAATAAAATAGTCATACTGATTAGGATATAAAAAGGTGAAAGGGTATCCGATTTGTTTTGATCAAACCAATTGCATCCACCTATGATATTAATATCCCCTATTTTGGGTACATTTGATATACTATATGAATTATGATGGTATTCAATGAAAAAAATGTTATGGGCTAATGGTCATAACATACTAAACTCCAGTTAAGTTAGCTTCATTCAAACAAACATCCTATGATCAAGGATATACAAGGTAATGTGAAAAAAGATTATTTATATCCTAATTTTTATCCAAATAGTTAACAAGATTTAATTTATAGATCCATTATCCTAAAAAACATCCAAAAACTCGACCACAACCCCTAAGATGAATATTCACGCATGAGAGTGTTGTTCAAAAGTAAGGAAATACATAAAAGGTTCATAATAACCATGAAAGGATTAATAAATAATAAATCCACAATTAAAATGATAAATCATCTACATAAAGTATTATCATATTCAAATACAATAAAAAATATTCCTATAATGATGAAATAATGAAGGAACAACCAGTGTTGATGATGAATTGTGAATGGTACAAAAATGATCATCGAATTGGAAAAAAAATTGTAAAGGTCAAAGAACTAATGTAGAAATCATAGTATAAAAAATATAAATTGATAAAATAATATTTGAATGAATTAAAACTTGGTTTTTTCAAGGGACATAATAAGAAAATGAAAAACGAGTTAATACATTGGTCTATGAAGCTCTAGTGTGCGTTGGAGGCACTGAAATATTAATATGTTCTAAAATAACACCACATGTTATGTCCTAATATCATGTAGTGGATTTATGTTCTTCCACCTTGGATTTTACATTGTTGATGTCAAAATATTAATTTCAAAAGACTACTTAATGAATGTATAGTCATTTCAGGGAAAAAATCTATACGGATCCAATATACCCTCTATGGGTATGTTTTATACATCCTTCCCCCATGAATGGCCATAGATAAAAAATCTCCCTAGATGAGAGGCTCCTTATAAAATTCATGAGTCCCTAATGGTGCCTCTATAAAATGAAATTTAGAGTAATGAAGCACTTCCTAAACACATTAGTGGTTGATGAAATAATTGTGAAATTTCTATTAAGACTCTCTAAGATACAACCATGTGAAAATGACGTAAATCATTAATATTGACTCAAACATCTAAAAAACCCAAACCTAATAAATACCCCCTTCAGTCTGACCTTTTATCGACATAACATGATATTTTGAATTTTTATGTCATTGCCTTTTTTTAAAACCCCTTTTTCATCATGAAAAAAGATGACTATAGATCATCAAAGGTATCTAGGCTTTAATAAACCAATTAAATTTTTTCATGAGATCCTACACCCATAGAGGATATTACAGCCCTGAAGTAATAAACCAATTTTTGAAGAAGAAGTCCCTATGGGGAACTTTATGCTTTCTAAATCATTTAGTCATCATGATGTACTCCACCTATGAGTTAGGACTCCATACTAAGGAAGTTTCTTTGTATTTCATGATACACACACCTTCATGAAGACCTTATCCTCTTAGAGTATTCCAATCAATAAAATAACCCCATTACTAACCTCTATTATTTTCAAAGAACGTATCCTTTCTCACTATATGGTGGAATTGTTCTACTGAACTCCTATCGTAGATTTTGAGTTCATAGAACCCACATACCAATCTAGAACCAGTTCAACTACACCATGAGGCCCCATGTGACTATTTCCAATAATTATTGGGCCCTACCACTTTTCTGAAAGTGCATCTCGAGCTTCTAAATTTCATTTTTCATCTAATTATAACTACATAAACCACTTTTTATTCTAATAATGTGGAATATAATATGGACCTCGTGGTTATCCACTCTCCCATGTTAGTGAAAATTTCATGCCTCACCCAAAGGCACATGAGAGGTTGTAATGTATAACCAAATGGTAAAGATTAATCCTACCAACATCTGGTCTTCATGATGTAAACCTGTGTTATTCCAAAGAAAATATATGATGATAAAATTCATGATAACATCCTCATCACATGATTGAAGTTTAAAGTCTTACATTGTGTGATAATCCCATGATGCCACATGTGTGCCCATAATAGGATGAAACCCACTCCTACTGTGGAGTATAATCCACCCCCAGATGAGTACATGCCACCACTGGAGGAATGATTCTACCTAAAATCCCCACACCATCCCTCTTCAATGCTCCACTTCATGACATGATCATCCTCTCTAGGTGATGTTAAAATACATGCATTGGTCTTATCAATAAGAAAATAAACTGCCTCATCATACTATATTGGTTTTGAACCCGATCGTATAAATATGGAACATAGGATGCCTCTATGAGGTTCCATACTAGACAATGCTAATCATAAGTTTGACATCATCCCTCCTAGGGATGCACCTTCAAGATCATCCACATAGGTAAGTAGATCCATAATGGTAAACCCATTTGTGACACCTTCTCTTTTAGTGATGCACCATCTGGATCCTCCTCATAGGGTATGGTATCTAGAATGGTAAACCCATTTATGAAATATTCCCTCATAGGGACACACATTCTAGACCCACCTCCCATTATGTTTGATCCATAATGTTAAACTATGATTTTACATATTCTCTCCTAGGGATTCCCCTTATAGGTCAACCTTATAGGGTGTTCGATCCACAATTTAAATTGATGTGTGAAATAATCCTTTTAAGCCATGAACATTATGAATCCACCTCATAGTGTATTCAATCCAAAATGGTATACTATTCATGTCTGAAAACTAACCTTAAAAAGACACAAATCCTAGATCATATACCATGGGGTGTTCTAATAAAAAATCCAATATCCACAAGTTGTTAATTTTTTTCCCAATATATCTCAAATATATTTTCCAATTCAACTCAATATGATGTAAAACTTGTGACCTATGTCATAATACCTAACATATTCTTATGGAATTGATTTCTAAGTAATATGACTTAGATTACGTATAAAACTGGTATCAATTACCTTGTGATTGACCTAGTATGACTTGAGTTCAGCACCTAAGATTACTCATAGGATATGGCATCACAATAGGAAGAATACAGGTGACCAACACACCTAATGTATACAAATTCAATGATATTCCCAAGAAGAAAACCCTGCCGACTGAAGGTTTCTACCATTTCAAGAAATAAAGAGTTTAATTAACCTGTGCCCACCATGTTATGGTACCATGAATGAGTATTACTGACATGAATTTAATCTTTTAGGGTGACTCGGGTTAGGAAATGATCTTTAAGGAGGAATTCAAGAATAGAGGAATAAACATCCCAACATCTTATTTTGATCTAGGAGTAGACATAACCATTTAATGTTAATAAATAAACCACAATTTGAATGTGGGAATGAGGGGAATGAGAAATCCAACATACATCAACACAGAGGATGTCCTCGATTAATGCATGAGATGTTTTAAATGGTTAACCCCACATGAAACTATTATCCTTAATATGGGGAAATATACATTAGGGATGTAGAATAATTTTCATGTTACTATATCCCGACATCTAGTGTTATCTACTACCCTAAAAAAATTTGACCTAGATTTTTAATCACTTACGAATTTGGGATTTTAGCATTTGGAATCCAATGTCTATGATATTATCAATGTACACCCCCTCCTTCTTCAGATGATTTGAAAATATTGTGGTACTATGAACCACTTCACTAGAATCTTTTCTAATGCCTGAATCCACTTTCCTTATAGGAACATATCGAAAAGAAATATGTAACCCCAACATGGTAGGGTCTAGTTAAGTAGGAACATTAATGTGATAATCATTCATAACCACAATTTCACCATAACATCCACTGTGATTTCAACTACTATGCACCCTCACCCAGTCTCACCCTATAAGATTATCTATAGAAGGTTGATTGAAACCCTCACATGGTGATATGATAAGAAGGGGGTCTTTCCCACTATGTAAATTCTCCACTAAGACATGGAGGGACAGTGGATCTCCAACATTACAACCCATGAGGGACATGTAAAGGTAAAAAAGACCTACTACAATAACAAAATGCATTGAAAGTCTCTCCCAAGTGTGCTTCAATAATTTTATCTCATTCAGAAATTATGTGGGAGATTTTCATGACATGTCATCCAGAAATAATACCAAAAATAAACCTTAGAGGGTTCCTAGTAGGCCTCATCATAACCACTATTGAGTAGTCCTTTAGGACGAGGAACGGGATGATTATACCCCTTCTTAACCGACCCTAATCCAAAGCATCTGATTCCAACGTCAGGGGAATCCTCAAGATAATACCCAATAAAGGGAATATTTTATAGTTGTAGTGGCCCCTCCCACCATTGGTTCATCATTACAAATCCCTATAGTAGAAAAAAAGGGACCATTAATCACCAAATAGGGATTGAGATTCTTGTTTCATCATTCGTAGGTTGGGGATTACTATTTTAATAACTAGAACCACCGATATGCATTATGGGTGAACCTATAAGGAGGAAAATTTGTGAGATGGTCATCCCCACACATTCATCAACCCAAGAGGAGGTCATCCCAATATTTTCAACAACCATCATAGATTTCCTCCACGTACCATATCCCCTCAAGGAAAAGTTCATCCTCACTCCATCATAAATTTGAGTTGAGGACCTCCCCAATTATTTGACAATAAGTATGAAGGTCCTCCCTATAATATTAAATATCAACACAAAGGCACTAAAATTTTCATTACTTATTGGAGTTGAGGTCCTCCCAACTCCTTCTCCGGTAAAAGGGGTGGTCCTCTTCAATTTATCAGTAGAAGATAGAAACGATCTAAAAAATCCCAAAAATATTAAATTGATGGTCCTCCCCACATTACAACCCGACAACATGGAGGCCCTCTATAAAGTCCCTGAATTTCCATGTAATTTTTTTAATTAAATGGAAATTTTATGAGTCCGTGAAAATTGATGGTGCGTGATTCCATGGCCCGGTGTGCCCAGAATGAATTTTTGAACTTTTTTTCGGGTACGTTCAGTAAACGTGTGAGGGGTTTTTTGTAATGTTTGAACCGCTTCTCGGAATTTAAAAATGAGGGAACCATTGAACTCGCAGCATGAGTATTTTCATAAGGTGACCTTCACCTCAATGACATTTGGTCGAGGGTGAAATATATTTTTGGGGCTTTTCATGAAAAATAAAAATAAAAATAAAATTATGTAACATTTTATTTTTCTTTTGGAACTCCCGTGTGGATGTTCAGAAGTGGGGACCACTAGAACTAAACCTCCCATAAGAGGTTAAGGAGGTGGGGACCACCTGAACATAAACCTCTCTAAGGTTATGGTGGTGGAGATCACTTGAGACTAAAACCCCTTGAACTCCCTATTAAATGTGGGGAAGACTCTTAAACTTCCCACTCTATAATGGTGCCACCCCCTTTAATTAATTATACCAACTCAATTAATTAATTAAGACAATTTGAAATTATTCCAACATATTCTATAATGTTGGCTATTTAATTTTTGGGTTGGATTGGGAGAAGGTTTTTGGAAAAGGATAGGGGTATATAATTTGGGATAGTTACACTTATGCAACGAATAACTTCTTCCACGATGAACTTCTTCCACAGAGAAAGCTCCTCCAACGAAGAACACCAACTCATGAATTTGACTTCTTCCTTCGAACATCTTCAATCAGCAACCGTCCTTCCCTCCTCATCAACGTAAACAAATGAATGAGGTAGGGGTGTGTATTAATTTGATCAATGTTAAATTCACTCTCACATTGAATCATGTTCCTTGAGTTGTATGCTACCGCCCTAACGCGGAGGGTATGGGACAAACAAACATGGCCCGACACCTCCACAAATATTGTGAATTTTTCTGTGATCTTCATGATGGTGACGGAGACTGGTGCTGGCAGTTGGCACCAGTAGAACTCAAGAACCACAATGAAGGTGATGAATAAAGAGAAGCGGGTCAAGCTGGCCACCGGCAAAGGCATGGTGCTCCACTGTCCCGTGGTGCACTGCCACCCATGGCCTCCACCGCCCGCGGCCTCTAACACCCTACGGCCAACACGCCGCATTCATCTCTCCGCCTGATGGACTTTCTGAGCTGCCCCACAGCCACCCCGCAGCCATGGCCTCCACCATCGCGGTCTCCCCCCCCCCCCCCCCCCCGCGGCCTTCTGTGCCGCCTCACAGCCCTCCATGACACCGCTGCCACCCTACACCGCCTAGCCTGGGCCACTTGGCTAGGAAGCATAGCGTGGAATGGGCCGCACCATGGACCCGGCCAGAACCAGTTGGTCGGGCTGGGTATGTCCGACTGGGTCGGACCCGACCCGGACCCACTTCGACCCATTTGCGCTCTTTTGGCCATAGCTTTGGACTCAGGCATACATTTGACAAACCGTCAATGGAACTGTAAAACCTGGAGTGAGAAGTTACCTTTAGTATACCCCACAAGAGTTCTGGATAAATTTGGTGAACGGTCGGGTTGGTTCGAGCACGAATCCAACCAGTTCCTTAGGACTAAAAGGCTAATAAATTACATAACAGGAATCCGATTTACACACCGTCTGTTGAGTTGAGACCCCCATGACATGGAGATCATTTGAGATACTTCATAGTTTCACTTTGTGTCAGTTGGTGTTTTTAACAGTGGTTTAGGATTGGACCCTCCCGGAGACGAGCAAGCTTAGCACGAGAACCTGGTATCTGGTTGTGACTTGAGGGATAGATCCTTTGAGGGTTTGTGATTGCAGGTCCCACATGGAACCGCTCTAGTATTCCATGTGGGATGACCCGTGCTCTTTTGTATGGGTCATCACGTAGCAATCCAGTGTGTGTCAGCACCTAGCGATCATGTGTGGGCCAGGACCTAGCGATCATGTGTGGGTCAGCACCGAGCGATCCAGTGTGGGTCTGCACCAAGCGATCCTATGTGGGTCATCACCTAAAGATCCTATGTGGGTCTGATTATGATTAGATATCCTTCATGGGTTTTCCTCTTAACAGAGTATGATGGTTCAGTAGTTACATCTAATCATCTCTACTATTGTACCTATGTTATACCTGGTGTGAGCTGAGTTTGTACATGAGGGGTACCTTCCATTATGGTAATACCTTGGTTGTATTATTCTATGTGGTGTGCCTATGTAGTAGTTACATTCTTAGTATTACTTCCTTTGTGGAACAGTTGATCTTTGGTCTATTGAGTTGGACTCTGTGTTTCCTCATGACTGAGATGGGTATACTTGATAACTTAGGTATATTCATTGTCATATACCTATGTAGGGTTGTTAGTTTATTTCATGTAGTGTGGTTTAACCATGGTGGATTTTGTGAGATCTTGAGGGTCTTCAGGTCCCTACTAAGTATTTCTATACTCACCCCTACATGGGCTATGCCCGAACCCTATTGAGTTTGGTTTAGATGATGAATAGCGCTGACTGAGAACAAAAGTACCAGGATTGAAGGTGGCTCGGAGGTGGAAGTTAGACGAGGCGAATGGCAAAGATGGCCGTTCCTGAGTTGTACTTACCCTTTAGGTAGGATTTTTTGTGGACAATCTAGGAGATGATTTTCATCTATCATCCATCTTGTACTTTCCAGTTTTCATTATACTTTCTAGTTGGGATTGTATTCTGGACCCTTTTACTTATTGTACTCACTCTATTTACTATAAAATTTACATGAGTTCGTATCTTGTTGTGTGCTTGGTTGTGTGTGTTACAATTTATAATGGCAATGCCTTCCCAGTTTTAGGGAATATGCCTTCGATGCTAATCGTGAGCCCCTGGCCTATGGAAGGTGGGATTGTTGTAGTCATGACACGGGCCTCGGGGGATAGGTTGTGAAAAATTGGTATCAGAGGAGTTGTTTCAACCATAGAAAATAAGACTCTGATCTTTTAAAGGAAATAGTGTTAAGTGTAGTGAGTATGGTTATCAGTTTTGGGAATCCATTGTTCATGAGGCTGCCGACGTATCCATTCACTAGGACCCTGATTTTTTATTTCTGACATAGTTTATGAAAACATGGATTGCGTGTGTGTTTTTAAGAGTTTTCTTTGTGATATCTTTGAGTCCGCTCATAATTTATAACTTTTTGACCATGGCACGCCAGTTTCTTTTCAAGATGCCTCCATGGAGACACCATTCTAGGGATTCAGATATAGTACGCACTGACAGCCCACCGAGTGACAAGGAATCAGTGTAGGGCCCTCTTCCTGTAGAGGCACCAGCAGAGGTACCACTGGTACCATTACCCGTTGGGCCACCGACGCCACAAGCACCAACAGAAGAGGGTTCACGCCACTTGAGTGTCTTGCATGAGTTCCAGCACCAGAGGCCACCCAGGTTCAGGGGAGAGATGGACCTACAAGCGGTTGAGGAATGGCTGGAGGCTATGGTGAGAGTCTTCCGACTAGTAGGGACACCAGCCGATCTCATGGTGATCCGTACTGCTAGTCTTCTATAAGAAGCAGTAGAAAGATGGAGGAACCTGATTCTCCAGGCTCACAATGAGGTGATGTTTTTATAGGAAGACTTTGAGATCCTATTTCGGGAATATTTTTTCCCATTGACTCTTCACGTAGTGCGCATATAGGAGCTCCTTCGTCTACAGCAGGGTAGCATGATTGTGGATCATTACTGAGTGAGGTTCACTGACCTCTCATGATACTCCACAGATATGGTGTGGGACCCATTATTCAGGGCCTAGACCATTGAGCAGGGACTCATGCGGGAGATTAGGGCTTCAATGATCTCACTCACCATCCTGACATAGGTGGGGGTGTTAGAGGAGGCCTTTTTAGTAGATAGTTTCTTTGATGAGCAGTCACCAGCAGCGAGACCCACTACCAGTCATCACATAGTGGAATCATCTACAGATGGAAGCAGATAGATGAAAACGAGTTCCAAGATGACCAGACATACATGTGAAAAACTGTAAGGTTCAGGGTCGGTTGTGAGAGGCACCCAAGTCAGAGCCAATCATGACAGGATCAGGAAGTGTTACGCATGTGGAGGGTAGGGTCATGTGGCTCATGACTATCCAACCCGCCATACAGATGATCCACATATGGTTGAAGGACTGCCCAGGCAGAGAAAGAGGTTCGACCAAGGAGGTCAGCAAGGAGCAGGAGGACGTGGAAGAGGAGTTGGTCGTGCACCAGGCGGTGGGAGATAATTCAAGATGTTACTTCCACCACCACCATGTGGTCCACCCCGACCATAGAAAGTAGGAAGGCATGGGAGAGCTCAGCTCCAGGAAGCTGAGGCCTATGATGACAGTGCTCTGGAGATGATACTAGGTACAATCGGTGTCTACTCTACCTTAGATGCAGTACTTAAAGACATAGGTTCCAGTCATTATTTTATTTCCACTACCCTTGTTCAGAGCTTGGAAATTCCAATGGAGTCGTTGGATTGATCCTTATGGGTAGAGACTCCTATGGGATAAGATTTTATGATTACACACTAGTGCTGACAGTGTGAGCTTACTCTGGGAGGTGAGAGATTCATCTGGGATATCTTAGTAGCGACGTCGAGGCCTTACAACGTCATCTTGGGTATGGACTGGTTATCTATAGTCCATTCTCAAATAGACTGTATTAGGCGCAATGTATGGTGTGTTCTCATGGATGGGACCAGGTATACCTTCATTGGTTATAAGGGAGACTTTTCAGCATAGGATGAACTTACCCGAAGGAGAGTGCAGCTGATCACTCATCGGTTGGATAGCCTTACCCTTAGAGTAGTTGATGTGGAGTGTTTGAGTTATCCTGTAGTGGTGGACCAGTATGCAGATTTATTCCCTGATTATGTTTTAGGTCTAAAGCCTCATAGATAGGTGGAATTTTATATTGACTTGTACCCCGATATGGAACCGATATCTATACCAGTGTAACCAATGGCTCCTGTGGAGCTTCGTGAGCTGTGGGTACAGCTAGTGGACTTGCAGGGGAAGTGATTCATTCGGCCCAGTGTTTCTCCTTAAGCAGCCCTGATTTTGTTCACCAAGAAGGTGGATGGGATCTTGAGGCTTTTGTTGACTATCAGTTCCTGAATGAGGTGACTGTGAAGATCGTGTACCCACTCTCGAGGAATGACAGCCTCTTTGATCAGCTGAAAAGAGCACAGTGGTTATCGAAGATTGACCTCATATCAAGCTTTCACTAGCTCAGAGTACGAGATAAGGATATACAGAAGATGGTTTTCAGATGTCTGTATGGCCATTACATGTTCTTGGTTATGCCATTCGGCGTGACCAATGCTCCAGTAGTATTCATGGGACTCATTAATAGGATCTTTCATTCCTACCTTGATCGCTTTGTTGTATTCTTCATCAACAACATTATTATCTACATGAATACTGAGGAGGATCATGTTTATCATTTTCGGGTAGTATTGGACACACTTCGAGAACACCAACTTTATGGTATGATTTCGAAGTGCCAGTTTTGGATCTGAGAGGTTCACTTTCTGGGGCATGTTATATCGAAGGCTGGAGTTGCAGTAGATCCAGGGAAGATTGATCTGGTACATTCTTTGGAGCCACCCAGGAGTGTGATGGAAATATGGAGTTTTCTGTGTATGGCTGGATACTAATGGAGATTTTTTCCATATTTATCCATAGTTTCAGCACCTCTATTGGCGTTGACAAAAAAGGGGAAAACCTTCGTGTGGTCGGAGAGATGTCAGTATAGTTTTCAAGAGCTGAGGCAGAGGCTAACTAGTTCCCCCATCTTGAGGCTTCCAGAGGAGGGCGTATGGTATGTAGTATACTACGATGCATTAGGGATTGGGCTTGGATGTGTCCTGATGCAGGAGTGAGTATTGGTCGCTTGTGGTTCTCAACAACTAAAACAATATTGGAAGAACTACGCTACCCATGACTTGGAGTTAGTAGCAGTGGTCTTCTCCTTGAATATGTGGCGACATTACTTGATGGTCAAGAGTTTTACAGAGTACTCTGATCAAAAGAGTCTCAGGTATATATTCTCTTAGAAGGACCTGAACCTAAGAAAACAATGATGGCTTTAGTTACTCCAGGTCTATGACTTCAAGATAGTCTATACTCCTGGGAAGTGGAACGTTGTAGCAGATGCACTCAGATAGAGATCTGGTATACAATTGTTATTTGAGGCGACGTTTCAGCTGGCCGCTTTGCCGATATCCTTTATGGATTGGGATGGATCATCTTTTCTTTAGTCTATTATAGTCACTCCCCCACTTCTTCAGTGAGTCGGGGAGTTGCAGTGTGGGGACACTAACTGTGTGGCTTGATGTGCTCAGATATCCACAGGGTTGGCACCTGATAAATTTTCTGAATGAGGGGAGCACATCATCCTCTTTAGAGGAAGTACCATGGTACCAGTGTTAATTCAGGAGGAAGTGTTGAGAGAGTTCCACACATCCCCTCATGTGGCACATCCAAGAGTGGAAATTACATACTAGGATCTTTGACGACAGCAATGGTTTCCAATAATGAAGAAAGTAGTTGCAGAGTTTTTCTCTCAGTGCCTCACTTGTCAGCAAGTGAAGGTGGAGCATCAGGTACCAGCAGGCTTGGTTCAGACTTTATAGGTCCTAGAGTGGAAGTGGGATGGGATATCAATGGACTTAGTTACAGGACATCCATGTACATCCAGGGCACATGACTCGATTTGGGTGATCATTGACCGACTCACCATGTCGGCCCACTTCCTACTGATCAGAGAGTAGGGTTCATTAGAGAGCTTGAGACTCCTCTATATGCAGAATATTGTGCGATTAAATTTAGTACCCTTGATGATTGCCTCCAATCGTGATGCACAATTTATTTCCTAACAATGGAAGGGGTTGCAGGAGGCTTTCGGGACACATCTTAGTTTGAGAACCACCTTCCATCCTCAGATGGATGGTCAGACAGAGCGGACCATTCAAACCCTTGAAAACATGCTACGTGCTTGAGTCCTTGACTTCAGTCATAGTTGGGAGGATCACTTTCCTTTGGTGGAGGTTTCATACAAAAACAGCTATCACTCCACCATTGGGATGACACCTTTTGAGGCATAGTATGGGCAACCTTGTAGATCACCTTTGTGTTGGACTGACCTAGGGGAGTCAGCACTAGTGGGACCAGAGAAGGTATGGGCTACTAAATAGGAGGTGAAGATCATCCAGGAGTGGATGAAGACTACACAGAGCAGGCAGAAGTCGTATTCCAACAGGAGACGGAGACCTCTAGAGTACGAGGATGGTGACCACATCTTTCTAAGGGTCTCACCTCGATGAGGTTTGTGAATATTTGGCTGAGGTGGAATGTTATCTTTGAGGTTCATTAGACCTTTTCAGGTCCTCAGCTGAGTTGGTGAGGTGGTTTACCGCTTATCTCTTCCACCTTAGTTGCATTGGGTGAAGGACGTCTTCCATGTATCCCAGCTGATAATATACATGTACGACCCTTCTCACATCATCAACCATGTAGAGCTGGACATCGATGATGGGGTGACTTTTACAGAGTTTCCTATAGAGATTGAGGATTAACTGGAGAAGGTCCTTCGTGGGATATCGATACCTCTGTTGCGCATTCGTTGGAAGCAAGGGAACCTCTGGGAGAGCACATGGGAGTGGGAGGCTCAGATATGTGCTCAATACCCCCACTTGTTCCCTTAGATTGAGTTGTGGATTTTGGGGACACAAATACCTGAGGTGGAGAGAATGTAAATACTTGGAATTTATATGTAATTTTTTTTAATTAAATGGTAATTTGACGAGTTCATGGAAATTGAAAGCACGTGATTCTGAGGCCCAGTGTTCCTGGAATGAATTTATGAACCTTTTTTCAGGTAAGTTCAGTAAATGTGTGAGAGGGTTTCTGTAACATTTTAACCGGTGCTTGGAATTGAATTCTGGGGGCACCGTTGAACCCGCAGTGCCTGTATTTGCTTAAGGATACTTTCACATCGATATTAGTTGGTTGAGGGTGAAATATATTTTTTTTACTTTTCGTGAAAGAATAAAATAAAAATAAAATTTTGTAACATTTTATTTTTCTTTTGGAACTTCCATGTGGATGTTGAGAAGTGGGGACCACCAGAACTAAACCTCCCATAAGAGGTTATGGAGGTGGAGGCCACCTAAACTAAAACCCCTCGTAAGTTATGGTTATGGGGACCACCCAAGACTAAAACCCGTTGAACTCCCTCTTAAATGTGGGGAAGCCTCTTAATCTTCCCCCACATTAATGGTTCCACCCCCTTTAATAAATTATACTAACTAAATTAATTAATTAATCCAATTTTAAATTATTACAACATATACTTTAATGTTTGCTAATTCATTTTTTGGGTGGATTGGGGGAAGGTTTTTGGAAAACGGGAAGAGGAGAGCTTTTGGGATAATTACACTTCTCCAACAAATAACTTCTTCCATGAAGAACTTCTTCCACAAAGAACACTGACGCATGACTTCGACTTCTTCCTTGGGACGTCTTCAATTGACAAACGTCCTTTCCTCCTCATCGACGTCAACAAAAAAATGAGGTATATGTGTGTTTTACTTTGATAAATGTTAAATTCCCTCTCACATTGAATCATCTTGATTGAGTCATTAGCTACCACCCTAACGCAGAGGGTACGGGCCTAACAAACATAGCCTGACCCCTCCGCAAATCATGTGGATCTTTGTGTGATCTTCACCATGGTGACGGTGACCAGTGCCTGTGGTTGGCACCAATGTAACTTTAGAACCGCGACGAAGGTGATGAATGAAGGGCGGTCGGTCAAGCCGGCCCCTGTCGATAGCACGGTGCTCCACTGCCCCGCAGCCTCCATGCCCCATGGATCTCCACTCCCAACGGCCTCCACTACCATGTGGCCCCTGCATTGTCATGGCCTCTGCCACCTCAGTCTCGCTGCCACGCGGCCTCGCCGCACGACCCCGCGGCCTTCTACACCGCCTCATAGACCTCTGTGGCCCCACATCCCCACCACGCCACCCAGGCTGAGCTACATAGTGTGGGGTAGGTCTCCCAGCGCAGGCTAGGCCAGACCCAGTGGGTCGGTCCGGGTCGATGAAAACTAGGTCTGCCCAGGCCGGGTCGGTCCGACATGGTCAGACCGGACCCTGGCCCACTTCGACCCATTTGTGCTCTTTTGGCCACAACATTGGAATGAGGAGTCCATTTGACAAACCGTCAATGGAACTTTAACCCTAGTAGCGAGAAAATCCCTTTAGTATACCCCACTAGAGTTTTGGATAATTTTGGGGAACGGTTGGGTTGGATTGATCATGATTCCAACCAGGCCCTCTGGAGTAAAAGGCTAATAACTTACAGACTGAGTGTCCAATTTATGCACCGTCTATAGCATTGATACCCCTATTTGGAGAACCTTTAAGATACTTATTCATGGGACTTCGTGGTAGTTGGAAAATCAAACAGTGGCTTGAGGAGAAGACCCTCCCAAAGATGATCAAGCTTAGCACGACAACCCTGTAGATGGCTATGACTTGAGGAAGAGATCCTTCGTAGGTCTGTGATTGAGGGTCCACTTGGAACCACTCTATGATTCAATGCGGGACTTCCCAATCAATCATGTGTGGGTCAGCACCTAGTGATCCTATGTGAGTCAGCAGCTAGTGATCCTATGTGGGTCAACACCGAGGGATCTTGTGTGGGTCAGTACAGAGCAATCATGTGTGGGTTAGCACCGAGAGATCCTATTGGGACAACACCTAGAGATGCTATGTGGGTCTGATGATGATTAGTGATCCTTCGTGGGTCATCCTCTTAATAGATTATGATGGTTTAGTAGTTACATCGATTCATCTATACTACTATACCTAAGTTATACATAGTGTGAGTTGAGTTCGTATCTAAGTGGTACTTTCCGTTGTGGTAATACCTTGGTGGTATTCTTCTATGTGGTGTACATATGTGGTACTTACCTTTGTGGTATTCCTTCCTTTGTGGAATAGTTGATATTTGGGATTTTGTGTTAGACTCTGTGTTTCTTCATTATTGAGATTGGTATAATTTATAACTTAGGTAAATGTATAGGCATATACCAAAGTAGGGTTTTCAGTTTATTTCATGTTGTGTGGTTTATACTTGGTGGATTTTGTGGGACCTTGAGGGTCTCAAGGTCCCTAATGAGTATCATTATACTCACTCCATCATGGGATATGCCCGCACCCAGTTATTTTTGGTGCAGATGACGGACATCACTGACTAAGGATGAGAGTACCAGGACTGGAGGTGGCTCGGAGGTGGATGTTAGACGAGGTGAACTACAGAGATGGTCATTCGTGAGTTGTACCTACCCTTTAGGTAGGATTCATGGTGGACGATCTAGGAGATTATTTTCACCTATCATCCATCTTGTACATTCCAGTTTTCATTGTACATTGAAGTTGGGCTTGTATTCTATCCCCTTTTACTTATTATACTAACTCTGTTTACTATTCAGTTTACTTCAGTTCATATCTTGTTGTGTGCTTAGTTGTGTGTGTTATAGGTTATAATGTAAATTCCTTCCCAATTTTAGTGAATATTCCTTCAGTGCTATTCGCCATCCCTTGGCCTATGGATGGATGGATTGGGTAGTCACGACATGTGCCTAGGGGTAAGGATCGTAACACCCTCGAAATAAAAAAAAAGAGATCATGACTGGAAGAACCATAACATTGTATAAGGGAAAACATTAACCTTCAGCTGAGAAATCATACAATATTTTAAGACATCCTAGACCTCATGGACAATTTAGATTATATAGTAATAGAAAACATAATCAGGGATGCATCACCCCAATTTTTAGAGTCTTGGGTGGGATCCCAAAATCTAAATTTTTCCATCCTTGAGGATAATATCTACAGGATCCCTAGATCCCACAATAGGTACTTGTAAGTGGAGGAAGTTATCGCTATATTTTCTAGGGCTCACAGTGAAACCATTTCATTCACAACAATCTTCCTCCTCTATACTGCTATGAAAGAGGTGGGAGATATAACAATACCTGTATTTTCACCATTATATAATGAGAAATAAATTTTTCCATGGAAGAAATTTTCTTCCCTTTTACATGTGGTTGTTTTATACACTCTCTCCTATAATGAAGTGAGGATATAGTTGGACTACCTCCCAAGATTTATTAAGAGTGTAGACAACAATTAACTCCCACAAGGACTCCTCTTCTAGTAAAACATACATATAACTGATTCATATCAGTTCCTCCACCAATTTTTCAGCCATCATAGATCAGTGCTTGGAAATACCAAGAATACGACTCTTACTATAAGAAATAGGGCCTATGGGGGGGTTCTATCCACTAATTATATGTTAGTGATGTTTTTTGATCCTATAGAACCAAAAAATTGATATCCTAGAGTCCTATTACATGGATCAGGACATGTGTCTCTTCCAAATAATCTATGAGATGATCCACCTCCTTACGATCATCATTTTTTGTATCTAGGAAGCCATGAGTACCACAATGAATTGATCAGGAGTGATTATGTGTTGAGATAAAAAACTCCTTATGGATCATCATAGTAAGTCATATGGATACCACATGGACCTCCAACAATGATGCGGCATGTGAATCATAGTGATATACTAGATTATAGAATATGCATATTCACATATTCAAATTAGGGATTTCAGATAGTACTCTTCTTTCCACTTCATCCCTATATTGCAAAATCCTGACCGATCGACCAAATATTAAAGTTACACAATGGTTACTCTTAAAGTAAAATTGGTTATTCCTGATATTCCTAAGAATATGTTAATCAACGCAGGGCTTGACATATAATATTGGCTTCAAGGGGCAGTGCCATACTAGATAGATCCTTGGATAGTTGTCCTTTAATTTCAGCATATACATGCACATGGCATCAGAGATCCCTCCAATGAATCATCATTTACTACCCACCAATGACATTAAATGGTTAAGAATCATGATATTCACTATGATCCCTTCCTGTTTGAGGAAAAAATATATGTAGAGCTAACAATGTTCTCCATGCTCCAGTAACTCAAAGAGTAGAAAATAATAATCAGTCAGATCACTATTTACTGACACTCGAATTATGGCCATACAAGATGAGATCCCATCTCCCCTCCAGTGGAACATAATGTCTTTCTTGGATAGATTCCCCGAGTCGGTTTTGGTAATCATGTGAATCCAGAAAGAGCATTGGAATGAGTATATGGAAAGTGATTGAGGTATGAGTCACAATTCCCACCTTAGTAGCATTATTACCGTCCTTGGTATCTAGGTTATGTCTCTATAAAAGTCGATGATAAATAATAAGATTTTTATGATCCTATTAGCACATTAGTGTTTATGATTCCTCATCAAGATGGATACTCTCTCTATGATTACATGATAGACTCTATCACTACACACCTTGTGCCCTTGGAGACACGATAGGTTGTGATCATACTAGATAGAAAGCCATACCCAACATTTTTGGATTACATGAATTCACTACTAGAGTTTGGTAATCCTAGATTACCCCCATTAAATGATATGGTAAAGACATTTCAAAACATTTCCATCTGTATTTCAATGTGTGGACCAATTTTGGGAACCTCATAATTTTATGGGGTTTCTATGTTTTTGTGTTTTTTTTATATACTAGAAGGGAATGGGTTTATCTGGTATATTTTTATTCATATATGGTCAATCATTGTTTGGGAATAATTTCACATTAAATTTTTATACTAGTTAATCCCCATCATGTTCATGATAGATATCATAAAACTCTTATGTTCATGAAATGTCTTGATGAGGGAGTCATGAATTTTTTTAACGAGGGAAATCAATCACATGCTATCTTGAAATGACATTAAATAAATATAATATAATAATAATGTGAATGAGTAATATAATTACTAAACTATTCCTCACCATTATCACAAATAATTCTCATGGTGTGGTTCAGTAGTTTTCTTTTATGTCCCAGTATCTTGAAGAATCTTTACAACATGATGAGAAGGTGTGCCTACTTCCGCAACCAATTCCAATGAGAATCCCCAAAAAAGATAAAAGTTCAAAAACCATACATGTTGTGCCCTAAATCCAGTAGTGTTTAAGAACCATTTTCAGGAAGAGCCTCTCTGAGTGAAAAAACCATAAAAATTATAGCCTTGTCCAATGAAGGACCATCCTACACCACCTCATTAGTCACAACCTCATAGATGAAAAGATGTACATCCAGCCTTTCATCAAGGCTAGGATTGTATAGAACCCTTTCTAGAGAGATGGAACCAAACATATTATTTAATGGATACAAAGTCCTCAGGTAATTTCTTTTGTTCCCTAGAAATTGGAGTTCTAATGTTTCAATAATGCATACAACCCCCAAAATCTAGACTCACTAACCACCCCACCATTTCAGGTACCACACAATCCTTGAAAATAAACACAAGGAATGATGCTTGTTAATGGATTGGATCTAGAACCAAGTAGATCATGTCCTAGTAATTTTGGATGAGGTTCCAATGAAGGTAACACACATCACCAATAAATTTGACAATGAAATCAATGGATCAAGTGAATAGAATCAAGCTTCAAGTTGTTTAACATAGAAGTATGAAAAAATGTTAGCTTTAGAGTAGTTTGTCATTCCAATGGTTTCATCTATTCATTCATAGTATGGTTAGATCCTATTTTAGTTTCCACAAATCGATTGGGAACCACCTATACATATGAATCACAACCCTTCTTGTCTCATAAAAATAAGGATCGATAGCATAAGGGAAAGAAGAGTCTTGAAGAAGTGCCAAACCCATATTACAACCTTGGAAATTTTATACCCCCTATGATGGGATTGATTCCTAGGGTCCACCTAACAATGGAATACCCCTCTAATGAAGATAAAGAGTATACATCAATGAGGAATGTCAACATAGTGGTTCCCTTAATGGTGTCCCACTATGAGAAATTCAAGTAAATCAACCCAGGTGCTTCTAGTCGCAACCATCAATGGAAAGTCTTAGGAAATTAAAACTTCCATACCAATAAGACTAGTTCCCTGAAATAATACAATCATGACACAGAGACCATGTAGTAGATTTTGGGATAAGATTAGTGGGAAATGTCTTCCCTGCCTGCTCTATCGGATTCACTTATATAGATAAATCTGTTAATTTATAGTGAATATCATCTGTGACTGCATTTTAATCGACCACATACTTCCAGATCTTGGCCTCAACAAATCAATATTCATCCAATAGTGGTTCATAGTGAGTCAGCTACTCAAAAATAACATCTTTATATTATTGACCAAAAACTAGTTCAATAGATAGAATCATTTTTTGTGCCTTATTCCATAGAGTTCCCCCCTATGGAAAAAACATATATTTCTCATGGTAGTAATATGTCTTGAAAAAAAACTCAATTATACCAATAATAGTATTGATCATCGAGGCCCTCTACATGTTGAATGAAATGTGTGAGGCCCTTGTAGAATCTTTGAGAAACCCTCTCCAGTTTAAAGAAGAGGTTCCTTTCAATGATACCTACTATGCATGGGAGGCTGGGAAAGGGGAGTGTTATGAAATCGTCTAATTCTCCAAATATGATTAAGGTGACCTCATTCATGGGTACAAACACCCACTACACATCATAGACCAGTTCAATGTTGTGGAGATCCAACACTATCTAGTGGACATAGGTTCATGTGTACAATTTCAGATAAAGTTATAGATTGGTGGTTTGAAATCACGTTTTAAATTCATGGTATTCTCATAGGATACATCCTACTAGATTCTACTGGATAGCCCCCGATTTATTTACATGTGGCAGTCCTCTCCTCATTTCAACAATGCCTTAAATATTACCTAAATGTTCTATTGGGGGAACAGTAGGGTGATGCGTCTCTGTTTTACTCTTTTGGAACCCTCTATTAAGAAACAAACTATTACAAGAGTGAGTGGAAAAATGTTCATTAAAATTTTATGAGATCAACAGTGATATGACATCCACCATAGGTAGTCCACGGGTATACTTGGATAATTCTTTCATTCTCTCGATCCATTATCTATAATTTAAAATATAAGAAAATGGATGTTTCATTATTGTCTCTAAAAAATGATATTTGAAATTTCTAAAAATAATGAAATTCAAATTACGTCATACTCCTACACTAGATAGGACCAAAATATATATGAATCCCCAACTCAGTTCTGCTATCGAGAGGCTATCCCTATGACCACCATTTCATGACATTCCTACATTTTTGGTAGGGAAAGTTTAAATTGATGGAATCCGACTAAAGCATGGTCATTATGGTCATAGCCTTGATGGAATTAGTTCAAGACCATCAGTTTTCATAGTTTTTATAGGGAAGGAAACCCTTACTGAGGATTCTATGTCCACTCATGAAAGAAACAATGCTCCCCATATGACATATGATATGAAAGAGGCATTTCCTCTAACTAATTCATCTTCCTAAATGGTTACAGTTATTTGTAATATTCCACATCTTCATATTAAAAGGGTTTCTCCACCACTATTTATGAGTTAATTTAAGTGAACCTTAGAATTTAGGAAGACATGAGGCCAATAATTATAAGTGCATCAATGTCTCAATAAAATAAATATATGTATTTGGTTTTCTAGAAGCATAACCTCAACATATTAAATTATTTTTGAAAAGAGATTCTTGGACTATACCCTAAATTCTAGAACCTCTAGAATGTAACTAATGAAGTTTATAAGGGAAAACGGGAGGTTATGGCTCAACTTGAAGGATCAATGTGATGTTAATAGGTGAGGGAGGAGGTGACATTTTATAATAGAGGCGAGGGAAACTTTAGGGATCTAAAATACTATTAATTTATAATAAAATAAAATCCCATAAAAAACCTCTAAAATGTACCAATATCAATGATGAGATGAGATAAGGTTGTAATATAATCAACCAATATTTTTTATTCATGTTTTCCAATCAATTTAATATTTATAATTTTAATTAACACAAATTTATTCTATTTAATTTTTAACTAGGGTAACAAATAATTCAATATTAAAATGTTTCAATATTTACTTATGTGATGAAAATTAGAGAATATATAAATATATTAGGCTATTTTCTACCATATAATTATTATTCTATATTTTTAAAAATGTTTTTTGATATTTAAATAATTTAATAAATTATTATTTTGATAAATAATCAATAATGTCAAATTTGACACTATTCAATTCATTGATATTTAAAAATATTAAAGTTAAAAAGTTAACATTTAATAAATTATTTTATTATATTATTAATAGGTCATGCTCATATAAAAAATTCATTATACATAATAATTATTTAAAAATTTATTTATTTTAATACTTTTAATAACATTTATTTATTATCTCTATTAACAAAATAATTAATACATTAATTTTGTGTTTTTATTTAATATAATTATTTAATGAATAAAATTTAGAATAAAATATTATGATAAATATAAATATACTAAATTTTAGAATAATAATTTTGGATGAATTTATCTTCTATAAAATAAAACATTAAAAATGATATACGTATTTAATTTTGAATGTGACAAATTTAACATCACATTAAGTAAAATAATATAAGTGTCACATTTTATTCTATAAGGCTCCCACTTATCACTAAATCTACCCTTGATGGTTATAATCGATATATATTTGACCAATAATTTTTTTAAAGTGATTAGTTTCTTTGAATGTTATTATAATTTTAATAAAAAAATATTGATTTCTTATAAATTATTTAATGTATAAATAATCATTATATAAGCCGTTAAAATAATTATTTAATTTCTAAATATTACAAATAAATTACCATGAAAAATTAAAACATATTATATTTGAAATGAGTATTTATAATGTAATTTTTCTTATATAAAACCTAATATAAATAATTATATTGTCATAAAAATTTGAGTAAGATAAATTTATTTTTTCTTCCAATAAAATAAATTAAATGTTCTAATATCATCCAAGTGGCTTCCAAAGAAAACCATTTATACCCAAGAATGATTTTGGTGGAAAAAAAACCAATGATATTAATACAAGTGTTGGGATAATTTGATAATATCATTTTTACCCTTAATTACCAGATTTACGATTTTACTACATTAATAAAAATTACCGAAGTTTCTATTCATAACGTCTCAAAATAAAGTAAATCTATTTTTATAACTTGGACCTACTGATTCCAAATATGGAATCCATTTTTTAAAATTAAAAACATAGAATATTCTAAAATTAATGTAATATTATTCTCATTTTTGGAACAGGAGAATGTGTTTTTAAAAGCTAAAACACTACTAAAGATAAAAAAAATTTACATTTGAATTCAATGTAAAATAAATTCTAATGAAATAAATTATATTGAATTATAAAAATATAATATATTTATAATTTTAAAAGCACTAAATATTATAATTTAACAATATAATGTTTTATGAGGAAAAAAATTATTTTCAACTTAAATTTAGTGCATTTTTACTATTCATCAAAATTAAAATGTTATAAAAAATATTAAAATGTTATAAAAATTAAATAGTTATAGCCTGCTTCCAAGAAAAAAATCTGCATATAATCATTATTAATGTGTCAAAATCATAATTCAAAATTGGTTCATAATTAAATGGCGATAAAATTTTAATTTTTAAAAATATTGGTTTTTAAACGTCAAATAGGTTGTATTCATACCCTATGAAAAAATATCTATTGGATGAATATCAAGAACATTTATTAAGTATATTTCATATATATTTTATTTATTTGATTTTATAATATTAATTCATTCAATTTATTAATAAAAATATTCAAATATATATTTTATTTATATTTTTCATTAATAATTGGTAGAAAATGACTTTACCATGCAGTTCCATAAGTTTGTTATATTTAATCCTGGTAACCTAATAGATAGTTTAAAAATGTCATTTTATAGTAAGGGTATCTTGTAGTTCATTGAAACTCATAATTTTGTGCACTGTAAGCTATAGAAAAATTAAATTTATTTCATGAATGTATTTCTTTAAAAAAACCTATATTTACATTTCCCATACATCATTAATATTGAGAGAACCTCCCTCTGGCTTATCAGAATGTTCTATTGTGGCAAAGGGTGCCTCCATTTTACTGAAATATCATTATAGATTCTTTATGGGAAATTACGTGGCAACAAATCCCCCCTCTGAATTTAAGCTGAAAGGGGACCATAAGGTCAGCTTTCAAGGGAAACTTCTAAAATAGAGATCCATTTCTAAAGGAGGATGAAAAACTAGGGATACACATAGAATAGTACTTGTGCATGTGTGTATACCCCAGTCCATGCTTATAAATATGCGATGGAGGTGACAATGTATGGTACATTGACCTTACATCCTATAAGATAACACTCTAATCAGAGAAAGTATAATCTCTTAGTGCATAACACCAACTCTTTAGATAAATTTTATATGCAACTCATATTTTTCACCATCAATCCTTTTTTTATAATTTTTTTTTATGAAATCATGTCCCAATGTTGCATAACGAACTTCCTTTTACATGTTGGATAGTAGCCTTTCACATAGATTCCTTAGGATTTTTGTATTCAACCAGCATGACCAGTCAATAATATGATGCATAGAAGGAATCTATCACTTCTTCATGAAGATAAGAGATAAATGGAAACCCTCAAATACATCACAGTAATAGGGTCATATCAGAAAATTATATGCTCTAGAAAATTTTGAGGCAGCAACAGTTTCGTTAACTCTTAAGTGGAAGCCTTCCATTGTGTAACATCATGATACTTGAGGATGTAACCATCCCAGCATATGAAACTGATTCACCAAAGTCATGGATCATGTGTGAATAAATTATCCATGAATACAACATCAAATATCAATCCCATTTCACTAGATATCCCATGGAAATGTTTCTCTATGTCTTGAATTAAATCACCAGAATGATGATAGGATATGAGCCTCTGGTGGAGGAGTACCCTGACCTTGATTTCAGTACCTTCCAAATAATCAAGGGGAATTATATTGTGGGATTGAAAATGGAATCAGACTTAAGGTCTAAGAGAAACATAAAAAGTGAATCTACATGGGTGAACTAGGTATGCTACACAAGTGAGGAGTTTGGAGAAGTCTTTTACAAAATCGCTCTATATGAATAGGTATGGACATCATAGATTCATATCTACTACCAACATGAGATGGTGTCAGAGATCCTTAGTTAATGGTCTCTAGATATTAACTTGTTCAACCACTTAGGTGGACAATAGTTTATAAGACATTCACTTCGTTGTAGGGTTTCCTATGAATGGATTCCAATAATATGAGACCCTTCTTATATAGAATATATGGGCAGATCAAGGGTGGACCCCAATACTTACTTCTAATCTCTTGGAGAAGGATAATTTGAAGATAAATAAAATATATATACAGAAGGAAATCCCATTTCAAGTATATATTATCTTGTTTTCCAAGGACGTATAAGAAGAATAATATGTTGGGTCGAGGGACACAGTTCCTGAATGAATCTCAATGGGGAAAGGTAGTATCATATTGTGAGATCCATGAGACATGGTACTATCATATATTGGGTTGCAATATTGATGAGAGTTTGGACCCAATAGTTCATTATGTCACTTTTCAGGCCACCTTCTAAAGAGGGTGGCTACTTTGGTGAGAGACACCAGGATGGGGATATGCCCAGAAACCTTAGTGATGGTGGCGGTAATGGAACCTCATGATATGTTTAAACTAATATTGAAAGTGTTGGAAATAATCTATAGTTTTCAAGGATGAATCTTAAGGGGATTCATACCTAGAATAATCTGTGGTCTATTCCAAATTTGACATGGATGTAATGTGGTACATATTAGATGATATGATTTCCTGAACAACATTAATCATCTAGGAACTGGTTTATGACCATCCCGACAAAACTATGATGTGGTTCGGCCAGTCACCATCTGACATGTTACAATTTTATTGCATATTTGAAACCATGTTAATTTTATTTTCCACCCCATCTACAACTTTATCATATAAGTGTTGGATAATATGTTCAGATCATAAGAGGATATATTATAATTAGAGAGCTTCAGGGTTGGTTTGAGAGTGTCCTATAATGATGTAAAGGTTTCATTCAAGTCATATGTGTCGTCCTCCCAAATATATATGTTTAGATTCCTTCAAAAGGTATCTAAGAAATTTTATAGAGTGGTTTTTGAAAAGTGCACACCAATGTATCCTTCACTAGATGAGGTTCATACTGAAGAATACTAGCTTCATAAAAACAATAATGCTGACTATTATGAATGTATATGTTTTCCGATCAACATATTTTGAAAAAAAAATTAGTGGTGGCATATTTGTATTCATTCTTATGAAGATAAATTAAAATTATCAAACTATCATGCATGGATGGACTAGCAGGAAGGCCGTAATTATTCAACCCATGAGGAAATCTTGGAGTCAAGACAAGAAATATGGGAGGCATGATATGAATTAATGGAAATAGAGATTCCACTGTGTATCTTCTGACCTCCACCACTAGAAGGTGTGTGGTCCCAAAATATTCTCCTGGAAAGTGGATATGTTTTTTCTTTTAAGACGTTTCATGTGTCATTTTACTAGTCCAAAGCACTGCATGGAGGACGTTGTGAAAATCATTATCACCAAATGAATTATGGAAGAGACTGATGTGGGGTGGGATCTAACTATCATATATCGAGCTCATTTAGGTGGTCAACAAGGTGATATTTCAATAGAGGTATGAGTACCTAACAAATATGGATACCTACAAATTCAAGATGGGGTTTTTTAAGGAACCTCAACACCTTGGAGAATGTGATTCTCATCCAAGAGTTATATATAGAGAAAAATACACATGTGGATAGTAGTGAATATGAATAATAAGATCATGAAGAAGAATAAGAAATATATGATGAAGATGAGGAAGATAAATAAGAGGGGGAAAGAGAATATTGGGATATCTAAGGGATGTTTTCTCATCATGAGAGTCCCTAAGAGGTTCGTGAGATCGTTTGTTCTAAAGAAGTGATCACTATGAATATCTGAGTAAGTTGTAACTGACATCTTCTTTGATCGTCACATATCATCACTCAGATCCACTAAAAAAATCATCTTATATACGAGAAACATGTGTATGATAATGTGGCCCCAATGCTGGGAGAAAAATTTTGGTCGGTTCAGTAGAGGATTCTCAAATTCCTCCACCCTGGGTCGATGTAGGTTGTGATATGGCCATCGTGGATGCAACAAGTGGTGGGCTCTCCAAGGAAGCCTAGGTGGAATTGTAACACCCCAGGTAAATAAAGAAAATGACATTTTCATATTTATCCATATTTGTGAATAAAGTATTAATATGACTTTAAAGGGGACTCTATGCTCGATGGCGTACCCAACACGCAACAACGAGTTTCTTGGGAATCTTACGTTGCACTCTAATAATAAAATAATATTATTTTAAATGGTAGTTAACATGTAGCCGTTGTAATGGCGGGAATGGATAGAAATAACTAAAATATGATTATATATGTTTTTAAATGTTTTTACATTTATACAATAAAAGATAAAGGCTTAAAATACGGAAAGAATTCAATTTTAGGCGTATATGCCCTAGTTTTCACTAAAGGTTCACTTGTCGCCTTTTGATGGCGAACCGTCATTAAATATAGTTTTGATCACTCTTATACATTCTTTTGGACCAAATAAAACTCTTATTAAGAATCGGGACATCAAATGTTACTTTGTGTAATTTTTTGGTATCTTTCCAATAAAGTTCTTTTTTTTAATGAATAGTGTAAAATGTTGTGTTTTAATTCAAAACCTATTTTTAATCTAATTTATTTATATGATTAGATAATATTTTGAATTGGTTTTAAAGTGAAATTAGAAAATATTTTTACCATTAAATCCAATAGTGGTCGTTGGAATTAATTTCACTTTGAAATCAGACTTAAACTAGCGTCAATCTTTTGATACTTATTGTTTTATAAAAACACGCTATTTGCTCTGACAGCGGGAATTAATTATTAAATTAATTAATGTGACTAATATGTTTTGAATTTTGTATAAAGGACTTCATTTTTGAATTCGGAATATCAAATATAGCTCAGGGTGAATTTTTGGGATTTTTCTGAAAAACTTCAATTTTTGATGACTAGTGAAACCACTAAGTGGTACTTATAAAAGCTGATTTTCCGTTTAAATGAAATTTTGCCATCATTGTGTTTTGAATTTCAAAAATCCGACATAAATGGTTGTAATTAAGAAGTAAAATTTGGTTCAATGAGATTATAATAATTTTTTGGTGAATAGTAACTTATTAAGTTCTTAATCGCGATTAGAGGTAATTAGTGTAATTTAAGGTAAAAATGATATTATAAGAATGTGAAAACACCATGAAACTTGTCCTACACATATTGGGTGAGTCATGGCCGAGAAATACAAGCCATGGGCCAACTTGGGGACCCCATGGAGACACTTTGGTTGGGAAATGACATAAATAACTTTTTATTTAATGTTAAAATTAAATTGACACAAACATGATATGTTTTACTAAAACAATTTTTAAGTGGGGTTATACAAGTTATCTTTTTGATTATAAATATTAATTGGAAAGCTAAAAGGATTTCCTACATCATAGTAATTTTTTTATAATTTTTAGACATTAAATAAATTAAATTATTTATGACATCATAATGATGCAGTGATGACATCATTATTTAACGATTAAAATAAAATGGAAAGATAATGTAAAATATATGAACTACACATGTCCAAATCTTATTGTATGGGTGTATTTCGAACCTTTATAACCTTATACACGAATTATATCAATGTGGGACCTTTTAAAACCGAAACACATTTTCAAATAAAGTAATATTTCCTTAGTTTCCAAAAGTGCCCCTCCTCTCCTCTTATAAAAGGCCCCCACCTCTACCTCTTTTCACACACTCCTCAAGCCTTTGGCTCGGCCAACCCCTTCCCATTTACTCTCTCCACATCCCTCTCCTCATCCTATAGGATTCCCTTTGGGAAGAATCCTTTCAAAGGAAGCCTTTAGGCTCAAATCAAAAGGAGTTACACTTTTAAAGGTAATTCATTCTCTCATGTTCATTTGTTTTATTTTGATTCTCCAACCCCCTAAACTCTTTTTATTTACTTCTTTTGTAACAACACCAGTATCTTCAATATACTAGGATGTTGTTATAAGATTTATTCGACCTACACTATCACACAACTACATCAAATGGTTAAAGAACATACGGTTTCCATGGATGGCGAAATTCTGCCTCCCGAAACGATGATTGTTCAATACTCATTTAACACCTTCAAAGGTGGCCATTATGATGTCACTATTTTTATATATTATATATAATATGTTTATGTTTTACTTATGCTTCTGTATTTTTCATTTTTGTCTTACCTTTATGGCTTCCATTATGGGTATACGCGATATCTTCATTTTAGGAAGTGCGGACTACCGCCCCCTCAAAGTGATGTGATTCGTTAATGCCATACATGGGACGTATAAAGGATGGATTTAATGTTATTATATATTATGTTATACTGGAATTATTATATACCTCTATATAATTATTATTTCTTTCCATTAAAGTATGAGATAGAAATGAAAGTAGCGTTCATGCGTACGTACGGCTTACCGTCTCCATGAACGGTGCATTTCATTTCTTATCCCCAAATGTAATGTACTATTATAAGTACATGTATATAATGGATATATATGATGAATGATATATCTAAATGATTAATATAATTCTGTAATTAAAATATACATACCTCTCATTTAGTTTTAATTCCATTAATATGACAAAGAAATGAAAGTAGCGTTCATGCGTACGTACGGCTTACCGTCTCCATGAACGGTGCATTTCATTTCTTACCTCTAAATGATTATGTAATATTATAAATACATGTATATGCTGGATATATATGATATATATTATATCCAAATAAGGAATGTCATTCTGGATATAAATAACCTTTGACCACACGAACAACATGTAATTGTAAAAAGTCCACTTTCGACTTAAGAACCAAATATCGGCAAAACAAATATTATTAACTTAAATGATTACATAATGTTTATTACATGTTAATAAGTGATATAAAAGGAATAATGAACTTGAAAAAGGTTCTTAAGGAAGTAGAAATTAACTCAAGTTTATTATTCAGGAGATTAAAGAACGATCGAGTCAAGTCGGACCCGAGGTAAGGGATCCTACAACTCTCTTTCTTTTTAAGTAAACTCTTTTATGTAATTTCTTTTAAGATCATCTTTCTTATGATTGGGATGTTCTTTTATATTAATCTTACTTTAATTTTTATGATCATGTGATGAGAGACCCTATTCCCTCTCATCAATCCATTTTGGAAGTTTTAAGTGGCGCCGTTAGGCTGCCGAGTTTTCGTAAGAGATTTTTCATCTCACTTTTATTCCCGTGAGATTTATGCTACATTTGCCAAAAATTCCATTGAGTGGTGTATGTACTTCCCATTATTCTACTCTTTGTGTAATATACTTTCGTTTACGAGTATTTACATCAATGATCTATTGTCCTTCTTTCATGGGGTGTATGTTTTGAAAGATACCCAAGTCGGTAAGGGAACCTTTCACCCTCCTCTTTTTTAAAAGACTTCTTTTGTTGGGTCTTTTAATTTACATATTGTTATGTTGGGATATGTTCTCATATATCCTTATTGATGTAAATTTTATGTCCAAGTGATGAGATACACTTTTTATCTCTCATCAACTCATTTTGATGTGATGCCGTTAGGCTGTCAAGGGAACTTTTTAACCCAATTTCGATTTCTTTGGGTTCAACTTGTAGTCATTGAATATGTCATCCATTGAATATGTGTGAATGACCTTTTATTGTTTTACACTTAATATCCACTTATATTTGGTGTATATATATTTGTCACACATATTTTTTGAGATTTATTTGTCCTTAATTTAAGGATACCTTCTTTATAAGGGATTTCATCACATTTGACATTTCTATTGAGGGCTCATTGTTGTTATGCACCAATTCACTCTTATATGGTGTATATACTGTCCTTTGGAGTATTATATCATGAATCCTTTTATTCTCATGATATTATAAAATTCTGACTAAATGTTATTCCTCGATTATTGTATTCAAGTGTCTCTAATTTTGGTAAAACCCCTTTAACCAAAATATCATTTTAAATGTTTTAATTATTTGTTCTTATTAATATCCATGTTTTCAAAATGGTTTTAAGGATTTATTTATATGGATATTAATGGTTTAAAATGTTAAAAGCTTCAAGGTGGTATGGGACACTTTGATTCAAAAATCTCTTTATTAAATGTTTTAAATGGTTTTGGAAATGGTTTCTTTTTGAATGGATTCATTATTTCAATATCCTAAAATGTTATATTGTGATTGAAATGTGGAAATGTTATGTTTCCTTTATTCATGTTTATGTGATACGATTATGTTATGGTTCTTGGGCATTGTTATGAAGAACGGGTGGTTCCGTGATAAACTAAGGGCGGGTGAGCCCGATATAGCTCTCCAATGCATTGGGTAACGCGAAGGAGTGAAACGTTAAGGTTTCTCCGAAGAGATTTAGGGAATATACTGTGATGGGTATTCCAAACGTAACAAAGAGGGTTACTCCCTACGTAAGAATGTTATGAATGCCTCAAGTTACCTTTATGTCTTATGTTTTCTATGATTTATTCATTGTTTGATGAGTTATGTTAAAGTGCCTATGTTTTATGGGTAAAGGATGATTTCATTCTTATGTATATATGAACTCATGTTTCCTTCCCATATTTTTATAACCCTTACTGAGCTTTTTATGCTCATCCCAAGTTTTTGAAATGTTTTTCACAGGTCAAGTGAAAGGTACATGATGTGATGATAGTGTCAAGGATGTGTCAACAAAGAATCCATGTTTTATTTTCAATATGCTTCCGTTGATGGAAGAATGAATACTGTCTTTTATGTAACCACTTTGTTTAAATGTGGAATGTAATGCAAGTTTCATGATCTAATTCTCTAAAACTCTAAACCTGAAAAGATCATCAATGTGTAATCTTGTAATAACTCAAGATTAAGTAAGGTTTAAGGCTGGGGCCTTATAGTTGGTATCAAAGGTCGGTTTAGATAACTTTAGAGGTTAGGGTATTCTTTAAGCATAAGTGACATTACCATAATGGTTAGGATTTCAGAAAGAGTCCTAGTTTTAGATAAAGTGAATGAGTAAGTGTATCTTAGTGTTTACATTCCTCATTAGTACATGATGGTTTTGTTGATATACTCACACTGACATTTCTATTTTTAGTGAATGGATGGATCTAGCAGGCACCAAAGAGACAACAAGTTTGAAGGAAACTGTGGTGGTTCTCTGATTAAGATACTAGATAAAATGGAGGATTCAATGAGGAAACTCGTGGTTGTTCTAAACCAAATATCAAGGAGTCATGATCAACCACTTCAACCTTGGTGAGTTCTCTAATGCATCATATACGAGATGGCCAACTCAATGTGGAAATTCAGGTAATAATTATTAAGGTAACCATTAGGGTTTATATGATACTTAATTTTTAGGTAATTATGGGTTACTCTATGATATGATGGAAAATGAAAGGAATGAGATAAACTTGAGGTTAAAATATTTTATGATTATTCTTGAAGATTTTATCTCATTTTGGGGAATGTTTTAAGAATTATATAGTTTTGGAAAAAGGACAACACGCAGACCGTGTGACAACCCGTCGCGTCGGACAAAGCTGCGGGAATCGAACCCACAACCAAAGTGCGACTGGTATTTATCGCCTACCACTGGACTACGTGAAGTCCCTGGTTAGTTTGACTGATTCTTTTTAGTTATATGATTTTATGAATTAAGAGTAAGTTGATTTTGGGTTATTTATAAAAATGATTAACCTATCATAGAGGATTTGTGATTAGGTTAATTACTTTTCAATACGAGACTTTAGGAGCAACTGATGTTGTTTGGAGATAAATGTTACGATTTAACTTGGAAGACTATGTGACTAAATCCTTCAAATATTTGGGTTTCAATCTTATATTGGTTTACTTTGAAGAATTTTATGGACAAATTGTTTATCGGATGATCCTTGTTGAACTTTGGGTTTTGTTTGACAAATTTTGGAGATTAAGAATAGATTTTCTTTTTTTAAAGGGTTATCCTTTTCTGTATTATCTGATCTTGTACTAGCCTGTTTGGTTTTGGTTAAAGTCTAAAGACATGGGAAGTATATAGTTCTCTTTTTTGGATTAGGTGATTCTCTAGAAGTTGATTATAGTACTCTTAGTGCGAAAAAGTCTCCCTAAATACTTGTCTTTTGGAAAAAATATGAGTTTGATTAAGGAATCTAGTAAAAGTTGAAAGTCAACATGATAAGTGATTATGTTTCCTTATGAATAAAATTCCCCAATAAAAGTAACTTAAAACAAAAATGTTTTCTATTAACTTTTCTTACTGGGGAACCCAACACCGTTTAACCCATCACAATTTTGTGATTTTCTTATTGTTAACTTTCTCCTAAACATGTTTTCTATCACTCTCCATCAGAACATGACCCTATGTTTTCTCCTCCATGTCCATGTTTTCCTACATGGAGTCCTCGTATGGGTTAACTCGGGTGACCTCTGTACTTATCTTTCTTTATTTTAAAGTGATTGTTTTACCGACTCTTGTTCTGATGTGGGACTTTCAAGGATGTTTCCAAGCTCAATTTTTTAAAATTGCGAGGAAGCAATTCCCAAAAGGGGGGAAGGATGTAACACCCCAGGTAAATAAAGAATATGACATTTTCATATTTATCCATATTTGTGAATAAAGTATTAATATGACTTTAAAGGGGACTCTATGCTCGATGGCGTACCCAACACACAACAACGAGTTTCTTGGGAATCTTACGTTGCACTCTAATAATAAAATAATATTATTTTAAATGGTAGTTAACATGTAGCCATTGTAATGGCGGGAATGGATAGAAATAACTAAAATATGATTATATATGTTTTTAAATGTTTTTACATTTATACAATAAAATATAAAGGCTTAAAATACGGAAAGAATTCAATTTTAGGCGTATATGCCCTAGTTTTCACTAAAGGTTCACTTGTCGCCTTTTGATGGAGAACCATCATTAAATATAGTTTTGATCACTCTTATACATTCTTTTGGACCAAATAAAACTCTTATTAAGAATCGGGACATCAAATTTTACTTTGTGTAATTTTTTGGTATCTTTCCAATAAAGTTCTTTTTTTTAATGAATAGTGTAAAATGTTGTGTTTTAATTCAAAACCTCTTTTTAATCTAATTTATTTATATTATTAGATAATATTTTGAATTGGTTTTAAAGTGAAATTAGAAAATATTTTTACCATTAAATCCAATAGTGGTCGTTGGAATTAATTTCACTTTGAAATTAGACTTAAACTAGCGTCAATCTTTTGATATTTATTGTTTTATAAAAACACGCTATTTGCTCTGACAGCGGGAATTAATTATTAAATTAATTAATGTGACTAATATGTTTTGAATTTTGTAAAACGGACTTCATTTTTTAATTCGGAATATCAAATATAGCTCAGGGTGAAGTTTTGGGATTTTTCTGAAAAACTTCAATTTTTGATAAATAGTGAAACCACTAAGTGGTACTTATAAAAGCTGATTTTCCATTTAAATGAAATTTTGCCATCATTGTGTTTTGAATTTCAAAAATCCGACATACATGGTTGTCATTAAGAAGTAAAATGTGGTTCAATGAGATTATAATAATTTTTTGGTGAATAGTAACTTATTAAGTTCTTAATCGCGATTAGAGGTAATTAGTGTAATTTAAGGTAAAAATGATATTATAAGAATGTGAAAACACCATGACACTTGTCCTACACCTATTGGGTGAGTCATGGCCGACCAAGACAAGCCATGGGCCAACTTGGGGACCCCATGGAGACACTTTGGTTGGGAAATGACATAAATAACTTTTTATTTAATGTTAAAATTAAATTGACACAAACATGATATGTTTTACTAAAACAATTTTTAAGTGGGGTTATACAAGTCATCTTTTTTATTATAAATAGTCATTGGAAAGATAAAACGTTTTCCTACATAATAGTAATTTTTTTATAATTTTTAGACATTAAATAAATTAAATTATTTATGACATCATAATGATGCAGTGATGACATCATTATTTAACGATTAAAATAAAATGGAAAGATAATGTAAAATCTATGAACTACACATGTCCAAAACTAATTGGATGGGTGGATTTCGAACCTTTATAACCTTATCCAAGAATTATATCAATGTGGGACCTTTTAAAACTGAAACACATTTTCAAATAAAGTAATATTTCCTTACTTTCCAAAAGTGCCCCTCCTCTCCTCTTATAAAAGGCCCCCACCTCTACCTCTTTTCACACACTCCTCAAGCCTTTGGCTCGGCCAACCCCTGCCCATTTACTCTCTACACATCCCTCTACTCATCCTAGAGGATTCCCTTTGGGCATAATCCTTTCAAAGGAAGCCTTTAGGCTCAAATCAAAAGGAGTTACACTTTTAAAGGTAATTCATTCTCTCATGTTCATTTGTTTTATTTTGATTCTCCAACCCCCTAAACTCTTTTTATTTACTTCTTTTGTAACAACACAAGTATCTTCAATATACTAGGATGTTGTTATAAGATTTATTCGACCTAAACTCTCACACAACTACATCAAATGGTTAAGGAACATACGGTTTCCGTGGATTGCGAAATTCTGCCTCCCGAAACGATGATTGTTCAATACTCATTTAACACCTTCAAAGGTGGCCATTATGATGTCACTATTTTTACATATTATATATAATATGTTTATGTTTTACTTATGATTCTGTATTTTTCATTTTTGTCTTACCTTTATGGCTTCCATTATGGGTATACGCGATATCTTCATTTTAGGAAGTGCGGACTACCGCCCCCTCAAAGTGATGTGATTCGTTAATGCCATACATGGGACGTATAAAGGATGGATTTAATGTTATTATATATGATGTTATACTGTAATTATTATATACCTCTATATCATTATTATTTCTTTCCATTAAATTATGATATAGAAATGAAAGTAGCGTTCATGCGTACGTACGGCTTACCGTCTCCACGAACGGTGCATTTCATTTCTTATCCCCAAATGTAATGTACTATTATAAATACATGTATATAATGGATATATATGATGAATGATATATCTAAATGATGAATATAATTCTGTAATTAAAATATACATACCTCTCATTTAGTTTTAATTCCATTAATATGACAAAGAAATGAAAGTAGCGTTCATGCGTACGTACGGCTTACCGTCTCCATGAACGGTGCATTTCATTTCTTACCTCTAAATGATTATGTAATATTATAAATACATGTATATGCTGGATATATATGATATATATGATATCCAAATCAGGAATGTCATTCTGGATATAAAGAACCTTTGACCACATGAACAACATGTAATTGTAAGAAGTCCACTTTCGACTTAAGAACCAAATATCGGCAAAACAAATATTATTAACTTAAATGATTACATAATGTTTATTACATGGTAATAAGTGATATAAAAGGAATAATGAACTTGAAAAAGGTTCTTAAGGAAGTAGAAATTAACTCATGTTTATTATTCAGGAGATTAAAGAACGATCGAGTCAAGTCGGACCCGAGGTAAGGGATCCTACAACTCTCTTTCTTTTTAAGTACACTCTTTTATGTCATTTCTTTTAAGCTCATCTTTCTTATGATTGGGATGTTCTTTTATATTAATCTTACTTTAATTTTTATGATCATGTGATGAGAGACCCTATTCCATCTCATCAATCCATTTTGGAAGTTTTAAGTGGCGTCGTTAGGCTGCCAAGTTTTCGTAAGAGATTTTTCATCTCACTTTTATTCTCGTGAGATTTATGCTACATTTGCCACAAATTCAATTGAGTGGTGTATGTAATTCCCATTATTCTACTCATTGTGTAATATAATTTCGTTTATGAGTATTTACATCAATGATCTATTGTACTTCTTTCATGGGGTGTATGTTTTGAAAGATACCCAAGTCGGTAAGGGAACCTTTCACCCTCCTCTTTTTTAAAAGACTTCTTTTGTTGGGTCTTTTAATTTACATATTGTTATGTTGGGATATGTTCTCATATATCCTTATTGATGTAAATTTTATGTCCAAGTGATGAGATACACTTTTTATCTCTCATCAACTCATTTTGATGTGATGCCGTTAGGCTGTCAAGGGAACTTTTTAACCCAATTTCGATTTCTTTGGGTTCAACTTGTAGTCATTGAATATTTCATCCATTGAATATGTGTGAATGACCTTTTATTGTTTTACACTTAATATCCACTTATATTGGGTGTATATATATTTGTCACACATATTTTTTGAGATTTATTTTTCCTTAATTTAAGGATACCTTCTTTATAAGGGATTTCATCACATTTGACATTTCTATTGAGGGCTCATTGTTGTTATGCACCAATTCACTCTTATATGGTGTATATACTGTCCTTTGGAGTATTATATCATGAATCCTTTTATTCTCATGATATTATAAAATTCTGACTAAATGTTATTCCTCGATTATTGTATTCAAGTGTCTCTAATTTTGGTAAAACCCCTTTAACCAAAATATCGTTTTAAATGTTTTAATTATTTGTTCTTATTAATATCCATGTTTTCAAAATGGTTTTAAGGATTTATTTATATGGATATTAATGGTTTAAAATGTTAAAAGCTTCAAGGTGGTATGGGACACTTTGATTCAAAAATCTCTTTATTAAATGTTTTAAATGGTTTTGGAAATGGTTTCTTTTTGAATGGATTCATTATTTCAATATCCTAAAATGTTATATTGTGATTGAAATGTGGAAATGTTATGTTTCCTTTATTAATGTTTATGTGATAAGATTATGTTATGGTTCTTGGGCATTGTTATGAAGAACGGGTGGTTCCGTGATAAACTAAGGGCGGGTGATCCCGATATAGCTCTCCAATGCATTGGGTAACGCGAAGGAGTGAAACGTTAAGGTTTATCCGAAGAGATTTAGAGAATATACTGTGATGGGTATTCCAAACGTAACCAAGAGGGTTACTCCCTACGTAAGAATGTTATGAATGCCTCAAGTTACCTTTATGTCTTATGTTTTCTATGATTTATTCATTGTTTGATGAGGTATGTTAAAGTGCCTATGTTTTATGGGTAAAGTATGATTTCATTCTTATGTATATATGAACTCATGTTTCCTTTCCATATTTTTATAACCCTTACTGAGCTTTTTATGCTCATCCCAAGTTTTTGAAATGTTTTTCACAGGTCAAGGAAAAGGTACATGATGTGATGATAGTGTCAAGGATGTGTCAAGAAAGAATCCATGTTTTATTTTCAATATGCTTCCGTTGATGGAATAATGAATAGTGCCTTTTATGTAACCACTTTGTTTAAATGTGGAATGTAATGCAAGTTTCATGATCTAATTCTATAAAACTCTAAACCTGAAAAGATCCTTAATGTGTAATCTTGTAATAACTCAAGATTAAGTAAGGTTTAAGGCTGGGGCCTTATAAGAATGATTAGAAACCTAGTTCCTTCCAATCATCTATAGGGGACCATGTCCTAGTATTCCTATGGTGGAACCTAGTAAACTGTCATATATGAGATATATTATCATTGAAACTCTTTCTCTGAATTGTAAGAGAAAATGTTGAATAATATGATTATAATCAGGTTTTGATAGAGCCTTAGTATCAATTCATACATATCCCATGCATCTCCTGCTCAAATGATGCAAGGATGGTCAGTCCCAGACATTGAAATAAGACGACGTGAGGTATCTTCTATGGTGGATGTCCCTTTAGTGACCCAAGTTCATAACCCAATGGTGTTTAGATAATGTATTTCTTCAATTTCACAAAGTTAATCCTATCATCGGCTGAGAGAATTAACTAAGGAGATTTGTTCAATGTAGTGTATTAAGGACTATAAAACTGTTGAATAAATGGGGTTAGGACATCGTCAAGATCAATTATGATGGACAATCCAATTTATGAGGAGTAAGTTTTCCAAACAGATCTTGAATTTGTTATCCTAGAGGAACAGGCAGTTGTGGCTACGAGTGATGCCACAGGAGGGGAGTTACTCAAGGCTAGAAGGGGAGAGGCTTACAATGAAGAATAATAAATATAAAATTACTTTTCCCTTGATATTTATCCCACACATTAGATAGAATACCAGAGGATGACAGTAATATTATACTCAAGGATATTTTCCAGAGTATAAGCCTACATGTCCTGATGAGTTTAATGATTCTAAATATGAAATAGATGAAGAAAACTATATAATCTAGCACATGGATTTGATATGAATTCATCACAACGTTATTCATACTTGAGAGACACAATGGTTTATCTGTGTGGGGTCTCTCTATAATTGGTTTCATATTCTGTGATCTGGAGGAGAAAATGGTCAGGGCCATCATGCTATGATCTATGATTATCTTGCTAAAAATATAATGGAGGGGAGACAACATTTGGATGTTTATTGGTGCAAGGAGATGATCAATAGGATTAAAAAGCATCTCAAAGACTGCCAAGAAATTTTGAAATTAGAGTATCAATATAGAAAGAATACTACCTTCCACAACGCTCGATTGGAAATAAAAAACAACATGAAAAATCATCAGTGGAATGTTGAGGACAAAATGGAATACAGAACTAATAAAATTTTAGATCTTATGGAAGAGTGGATCTGAGATAGGTGATTAGATAAGAGGTTTATCCAGCAACCACATATGAGGAATAAGATATTGGGAGGATTTATCACATTATAGAGGTCATATACCAAACACTGGATAGGTTACTGTGCTCATGCAATTAAAAAGAGATATGTGGGAAACACTGCCAGAACTCATGAGAGGATCCAGTATGTGGATGACCATTTCTCTACCTAAATAATTTTTCATTCACTATTTTAATCTTTCATGTTCATTGAAACATTACATTACTTAATTCAATTATCACTCTTCAATCATATTTTTTAAATAACTAATGACCAATCCCTAAGACCACTTAGGTCATTCCCGGTGTGAGAAAAAGGTTGTGACGACATAATCATTCAATTTGTAGGATTGTATCAGATAATAATCAAAAAATACGAGTATACTATTGTTGACATACCACGCAAATATTTTGGGATGAAAGGGGTTGATCCTAGAGAATAGGGACAACAGTGTAACCAATTTCCCTTCCCCAGCTTTCCCTAATTCCCTAACGGGATAACACAAGGTGTGTTGGAATCTATCCGAATAAAGGAGAATGAGGAGTGTTATTTTCAAGACCCAAAATTAAGAACACAAGGAGAGATGTTTCATGTTACAGGATAAATGTAGAATATGTTCAAAACACAGAATCCACATTACATAGACCTGAATGGAGAAAAAAATGATAGCCAACCACTAACCATGGTTGAAACATGGGACCTACCTAGATTTTTCATTAGTATTATTCAGAAACGTTCGACCATGATGGTATTTGAACCAATGTGTCTTGAGGCCAAGCCATTAGGGGGTCCCCTCAAAAATGGAGGACGATGAGGATATGAAAAATAGGCACATAATGTATTGTGTGGAGTAGTGGAATGTTCTAATGGATTCCAATACTCTTGGAATTAGGTCATCATGGAATTAAACATAAGGTTTTAAGCATACTAGCTAAAATAAAGATTAGACCCATCTTCCAGAGTAGATACATATCAAATTATAATTGAAAACAGATGATACAAACAATGTGTCAGATAACAAACATCAGGAATATAATTTTCAAGTGAGGGCCTGAAAGACCTTGTAATTTTCTCCCTAAGAGGCCTTGTAGTTTTATGTCATACAACTAATGATGATGAATATGTAGTTTAACTTCATATAGTAATGATGTTGTATGGAACCATTTAATGTTTTGCAATTAGGATACATCTCATAGTTTAATGTCATGTAATTGAGATATTGCACAAATTTAAGGCCATAATACCTAGACCATGGTCGGATATTTAAATTAGTGTCTCATAAACTAGTAAATGTACATTCCTAGAGTATTTGTGTGGAACAAAGGAAATAATTCTGGCATGAATGGGATAAGAGAGGTCTTTATTCCACACCAATGTTAGAAAATATAATGGAATAAGACATCCCAAGTCATCATTATATAGAGCGGATGAGTAAAAAACATAACATGAAAGAGGTCCAATAGGGATAAAACCCACACACCATGTTTTTATAGATGGTATTAGTTTAGGGTCATTATGTTGGGATGAAAGGGAATAATATTTCTTAAGATGGTAGTATGTGTTGTGGCGTGGTCCTACACATGACATGAAAGAGGCCCGAAGGGACCGAAGGTCACACCATGTTTATCATATGAGTCTTCTTGTTTAAGGTCATAGTGATTAGACCATGCATAGCTTAGGATTGGATCAACTACATTGGTACACATCATACTTTAATTTCTATGAAAACGTGTTTCATGCTCAATTTAGTAAAATTAGAATGGTATAAGAGTCCTTAAAACATTTGGGACCACACATCATAGTGGATACAAAGGGTATATGTCCATCACAACAAAGGAGAGTGGAAAGGAGGTAATACAAGACCATCGAGGTCTATATAAAAGTGAATAATAGAATGTTAGGATCAACTTTTTACCTTGTTCAAACACAAGGACCACATTCACACAAGGAAAGAGTGTCATGAAAAATGAAGAATCTATTTTTGACCATGTTCTAAACAAAACATTATATATTTGTTGCCAAAGATCCATTATAGCACTAGCCCAATAATGGAGGGGAGCCAAATTGTAATGAAACTCTCAATATTAGAGGGTCTATCTAGATTTGAATGTTTATGGAAAAAGTAACTATGAAATAATCGATATGTATAATGAGTGTATCGAGGATATTCGAACCTGGGTAGGGAATGTAGATTAAATCCATGTTTCCATTACTATGTGGGAAATTAGTTTAATGCCAAGTTGATTTCTATTTTTCTAAACAGTTTGAATTCATATTTAAGGTACTATGAGAAAAAATTTCATTCCAAAGTTATATATGTGTAACACAAGAGATAAAACCTGATGTGTTTATGGTCTTTGGAGGATCAATTCCATTGAAATATTGTGAAAGAAACTGAAAATAGATTTGGGTAATGGTACCTAGACCTTAACATGTTCTAGTGGGGAAGAATGCTAGATAAACATGCGATTTGACCCAATGAAAAAATGTCACGGCATCGCTACGTATTTTGTGATGATGGGAATCAATGCACAAATAGTTTTTGAACATAGTATCATATGATACAAACACTAATAGTAAAAACCCTTTCTCGAAATTAAGGTGAGGTACTATTAAATTGTTTAGGGTATGATCTTAGTTTAACATCATTCATTTAGTACATTGAATCTTATATTGATTTCATAGAGTGTGGACCTTGATGAAGGTATATCAAGTAGTCATGTGTAATATGGTGTTGTGAAAAACCCAATGTGAATGAGGCCATGAATGCTCAACACCACATGACACATCTGGGTAGAGACCTAAAAATATTATAGGTGTAATTCATGGACTATAGCCTCTCATTTTAAAATCATTGAGTTTGTACTGAGGGAAGAAGGCTCCCCGAAACTAGTATATATAGGGAGGTGGAGTGATAAGTCCTATTTAATCTGTCTTGTAGGAAGCCTCATGATACACCACATTTGACTGTGAGTGATTTTGAGATTGGACCGATAGAAATATATATGGATTGAAAGTATTGAATACCCAAGGTAAATGACCAATTGTGTAAAATAAATGAGTTATATGGGAGAAAAACCAAAGTGGAAGATAATGTGTAGGTGGGAACAAAGAAAAAGTGTCACGAAATCACTACATATCCCATAATAATTAGATTAAGGACACACGTTGTTCAGAATTCTCGTTAAGTTTAATGTCATATGATAAAGGTGTAGGTGAACCAACGTGAAAATATGGAATGTTTTGGCTAGAAAAAAGGATAATGATATAGGTTTCACAATGTATCCCAGAAGAATCAGAAGCAAGCCACAAATAGTTCTTGATGTAGGATCTCTCTCCATAGGTCTGAACCATAAATTGGGAGATATGCATTTTTTGAGTTCTTATTTTTTTTAGTGGCTAGAACATGATGGATAATCCAGGTGTCACAATTTATCATTTTGAGAGGAATCAAGCCATACACAATTACTTATGTGTGTCTTGGTAAATGATCCAATGATATTGGTTATTTCCTCTCAATAATGAAGACCAGGATGGTGCCCCATTTTTGTTCATGTAGCCAGGATGAAGATGCCTCAACTTGAAGTTCATTAGATAGGACTGACTCATTTAGTTTAACTTCATGTGCTATGTACACTGGTTTTAATTAATTATATCATTATGTGGTTAGGACAACGATTTTAACAAAATTTATCATCATGGAACTAGGACGTTAGGGGTGAGGTGTGGCAAAGGAGATGTGTATAGTGAAAAAATATGACCCAAAATGAATGAGGAACATGAAGGACCATCCCACACCATGAATTCCCTAGTAAAAATCCATACATAGTAAATTTCTAGGATGTTTGGACATTGGTTACCATTTTATTTTCATGTTATTGAGACATCGTGGCATGCCTTATATGGTCCTGAAGATAAGATCATCAACGTTGTCTAGTTTAATTTCGTATAATTAGGATGATATGAATATTATTTTATGACCTTATAATTCAAAACATTATAGGTAGAAAACTTATAGGAATATTTATAATTTTTACGTGTGGAAAACAAAACATAAATGAGGGCATAGGAGTCCTAATTCCACACAAAAAAATTTCATGAGTTATCCTGCATATATATTAATGTCATGATTCATAGATTTAGGTTCCTAATTCAATGTTGTATTCTTGGGAATTTGGTACATGCCTACTATGTTCATTTAAAAATGACAATCAATACAATGATTATTAACATCTTGTAGCCTTGATGATAAAATTTCCTTCATAGTTTATTGTCCTGTAACTAGGAAAATACAACACTTTGTTCATGATAAATGAATTTAGATTATGGGATCATTGTTTCTAGTCCCAAATTTTTGACTAGTCCATGCAGTATAACATCATACAATAAGGAAGTAGTTGTTAATCCTTTTATTATTGTGTGGTGGGACATTAAATGTATTATATTTTATCATCATGTGACTAGGATGTTGATTGTAATGAATTTTGGAGTCATGCGACTAGGAAATTGATTGTAACATAGTTTATCATCTTCGGACTAGGATGTTGACCCAAATCAAATTTATCATTATGATAATAGTATGTAATTTCTTATTTCATGAAATGTACTTCTTTAGAAAACTATATTAGGTAGGGGGTGTGATGTGCTCTCCACACATGGTGACCAAAGAGTATGCACCATTGGGATAAACCATGTGAATGATCCATTATACCTCCCACTTGGCTTCCCACATTGTTGGTTTCCAACCTCGGGTCATTGAAATCAGAGATCCAATGTTTTTTAAGCTTTCTCTAGGGCACACATACATCTATCAAGGAAGTTTTGGTAGTTTCCCTGCATTCCCTCTTTTCAAAGTCTGGTGGAATCCACCACTTATTAAGGGATATTTTCTCCTTGATCAAAATGAAAAGATGGGATGTCGGTTCCTCCTTCCAGGGATTCATCATCAGAATTTGTCACCTAATTCAGGCCTCCCTCATAGATTTGAGTCATTGTTTGTGAATCCCATTCCTAGTGCCATATCATTGTGGACGCAGGTTAATTATGTTGCTTATGTAAGAAAATTACAAGGGGTCTTGATAGGACAAGAAACTTTGGTAGTATTAGATGAAAACACCAGGAATGTCAGGGAATCTATGGATGTGTGGACATTGGGGAACATGTATTCTTCCTCATAATAGGGCATATCATGGGCACATATCCAGAGGCATCCCACATCGGTTAAATGGAATCTTATGTGGGAGGCATGTCCTTGAGTTTTTCCTCAGCTTCCCATGTTTAACATGGGGTTTGTCGTGAGTTTAACATATTGTAGACACAGTTACTCTGAAATAGTGTCTACTGAGGTTTACCTAAGGAATGTCATGTTTAACAAGAGGTAGGTCACATGTATAACATCTTGTGGGGATTTAATGAGAGTGATCATAATATCCCACAGAGACAAATCATATTGCTACATCACTAGGAGAGAGAACATGGATGGTTTACCATATGGATGGATCAGAACACCTAATGAGGATAGATCGGAGGGGGGGTGTCCTAGTGAGGGAAGATATCACACTGTGATTGATGATCTGGAAACCAATGATGGAAGATCAGGGAGAGTGCACCACAAAATGGGGTACAAAAAGGATTACCATTGGATAGGATTGAACCTCATGGAGGTTCCCTACTTACCCTTTATAGACGACAGGGATCAAAAACCATGTAGTTCAAAGGGTGAGACATAGAATTGGGGTGTACACAAAGGACAACTACCTAGATACATGTTGGGGCTTACACATTGGTTGAATCACATCGCATGAATGACACTCATGGTTGGATGGTTATTGATTGTGTGGGGATTATGCATGGTTAGCCACATAGGTGCCGCAATGGGAAGCAACTGGATGGATGTTGTGATCTCACCATGATGTGGCATCCCAGGTATGGTCTAGGAAGGATTATTGAGTGCAGTGGATGGGATAATGGGATGGAATCGATGTGAATATGATGGTGATGTTGGGATTTAACCTCATAGAGGCTTCCTATGTATCCATGTGACAAGAAATAAAATTCCATGTAGTTCATGATGGGGTGTAATATCAGGGTGTATGCAGAGGACAATGACCTGACGACATTCTGGGGCTTATGCGCGGTTAAAAGCCTATGATATGGTCTGATTCCACTAAGTAAATACCAAGGATGTGGGTACCAGAAAATTGGACAACTAAGTTTACCATTGTTTGGGGTTGAACCTCAGAGAGGCTCCTTATGTACCTTGTCTAGGAGACATGGATAAAATCCCATGTAGTTTGAATAGGTGGCTAATGGGTTACATGGTATAGAGTCCAATTATGGGGTTTGATGCTGCTAAAGGACTAACCAAGTATGTGGGTCCCATAAAAGGGGACACGGAATTTTACTAGTGTTTACGGTTGATCCTCTGGGAGGCATTCTATATACCCGGCCAAGAAGACATAGGTCAAAACCCACGTAGTTTGAATTAATTTACTAGTTATTGGGGTTTAACTATAATGAGGTTTCCAATGTACCCTATCTCAGAGACATGGATCAAACCCCACATTGTTAAAAAGGGTTAGGTGTAGGATCAGGGTGTATGCGGAGAATAGTGACCCGAAGACAATGTAGGGGCTTATGATTTGTCAGCAGCTTGAGATTTATCTAATCCTCAGGGGTAGACCAGATTGCGGGATCCCAAAAAATGGTAATACAATGGCTACCATAGATTGGGATTGAACCTTAGGGAGGCTTCCTACTGACCATGTTTAAGCGATAGGGATCAAAACCCACATATATTGAAAGGGTTTACTAATCATTGGCGTAGAGCCTCATGTAGGCTTCCTGCGTACCATGTCTAGGAAATAGTGATTAGAACCCATATAGTTCATATGAGATAGTTTAATGTCATGTAGGGTGAAAGGGGGAATATAGTTTAACATCATGCAGGATGGGGGTAAACCAAAGTTAAATGGTCAGGACCTATGTTTGATAGGCATGAACCACATGTTGGCATCCTACATGCATTTTGTAGAGAGGGAAAGGAACAATGTATATGTTGTTCGATTTGGTGAGGGATATGGATTAAAAAATAAATCGGCCCAAAGAGGATTTCATTCTCACTATTTACTCTAATCTCACATGAGTCATGCTCGATGTGAGAAACAAGAGGAAAGAACATACCAGACAATCACGACACAAAGATAAGTCCATGAAGGATTTTTATTGGGGCTTACGCATTGATTTCTCCTAGGTGCTACTATGTAGCGGCTATAGTGAATGGGCCTTATGCATGGAAGATTGCCAGATTCCATTATAGAGTGAAAAGGGTGGATGGGGCTTATGCATAGAAGCTGCCTGGGTACTGCTATGAAGTGACAATGGTGAATGGGGATTACTCTTAGAAGATTCTTGGGTGCCACTTTGGAGAAGTAATGATGGATGGGGCTTATGCATAGAAGCTTCCTAGGTACCGCTATGAAGCGACAATGGTGATTGGGGCTTACGCTTAGAAGATTCTTGGGTGCCACTTTGGAGAAGCAATAGTGTATGGGGATTACTCGTCGATTCAACTCTGGTGCCACTATAGAGTGAAAAAGGTAGATGGTTCTTACGCATTGAAGCTTCCCAGGTGCCGCTATGAAGTGGAAACGAAATATGGAGTTTACGCATGGAAGCTTCTCGGGTGCCGCTATGAAGTGGAAATGGTGAAAGGGGCTTATGCAAGAATTCCTTCCATAATTTACACCTCATTTTCGGCCCTAGGGGATTCCCAAATCATTGTTGGGTTGAGGCATATAATTTGTGCCTATACCTATGAGCTAGTGCACAAGCAGAATAAAACGAAGGGCAATTTAATTAGTCCGAACAAAGGGATATGAAAAGTGTGAATCACACACCCAATATTTTGAAGACAATGGGGGTGGTATAAGGATGGAAGATAACTTTTGACCATATTCTAATTCCAACATGTAAATCATGTTAGACTAAGATGTAAATAATTAAACGAGGGCCAACCACTGACCATACTCCAAACACATGGAAAAACTCGAAGTTTCTTCCACAGTCTTTTGGGGAGTTGGCCCAAAACGGTAGGTGAGCCGAAGTAGTATGGGACCAGGCTATTTGAGGGGTACCATCAGACATGGGAGAGGATGAAGATCCGAATAGAGGACACATGAAAAATGATCTGGATTGATTGAATGCTCGAACAGATTCAGATGCTATTGAAATTATTCAACTGCAATAATGGAATGAAGCACCTTGTGTTCTTCACATGTTTCATCTCTTATTTGGAACAATAGGAATATTATTATTGAATGATAGGGCATGAAATAGTTTAAAGACATGTAGTGAGGACTATTGGAATCTTATGCTTGGGACGTTAGGCATCTGGTTTTTAGAGAAAGATGCATCCTATTTATTTTATATATGGTGTACTATAGTTTAAAGTAATATAGATAGGGCTACTGGAATCTTATGTTTGGTGCATAAGGAATTTATTGTTTGGATAAAGAGGCATCCTATATTTTTGCATTGGGTGTACTTGAGTTTAAAGATATATAGATAGTAATATTGGTCAAAGGAATCTAGTAATGGAATTTTTTGGTACTTACACAAGATTTTCCCTTTCTAGTTCATCTTTGTATAAAAGTCAGGTTATTGGATTTGGGGGCGTTTCTTGAGGAATGGTTTGACTCAAGGTACTCAATTAATCAAATATGAGAATCTAAAATCACTATATGTGAATGGAAACTAGAGAAAAATTTAGACTCAATGTATTTCATGGATATTGGAGGAGTATCTCGAATCATGGTATTCCTTAGGTCAATGATGGATGTGCATAAGGGCGCAATGGAAAATGTTGAAGTCCCTGGCCAAAAAGATCACAATAAAACACTCCATTTTTCATGGGGGTTAGTGATGGTAGTGAAGGGACTGGCATAGAGGTCCTAGATCATAGGGAGACAATGTTCTTGATTGAGGGAGAAGGGTCCCATCCCCCATGGTATAGACTATTGGGTGCGATGGTAGGATCTTAGGGAAGGATTGGGATTCACAAATGAATAGGGTTTGTGAGGCTGAGGGACCTGCAGAGCATGTAGCCTCACGGAGCTCTGGGTCTCACAGAGCATATTTGTATTGGAAAGGTGCTTACATAGCATACCCTCAAAGAGCATATGGATTCACAGAGCTCAAGGCCTCATGGAGAATGTGTATTCACAGATCCTCAAGAATCCTGAAAGAGCTCCCTTCATTAAAAAGGGTGGAGGCCTTTGTGGCGGGAATAACTTCACAGTTGTCGGGAGCAACGTGAAATGGGAGATCAGCCACTGAAGGGGTAGCATAACCATCTATATGAAGGAGAGTGAGTTGGATATTTATAGGTGATGGAGGTCGAAACAGCTCTCCATGGGGAAAATGTTAACTGTGAATAGAAAATGATACAGTGAAGGAAATCATGCTCCGCAACTAGAGGTAGTTCCCTAAAGTTTCTTGTAGTCATGGAGGACACCCTCAGTGCCTTTTCAACATTAGCAGAGGTTTCAATAATGTTACTCTGACACACAAAGGCTTTCTTCATGACCTTCTTGGTGCTCGAAGAGGATATGGTAAATTTCCTATCATATACGATCGTGGGGGGACCTCCCTGAATGCGCTCCACGAACTAGTTTTCCAGCCCAAATTCAAATGACCATAAATCCTAATCCATAAACCCGTTTAGCCTCTACGAATAGTCAAATCGAAGCATAAGAAATGGGAAACGCTCTTTGATAATGTGTGAAATAATTTAAAATATTTTTTGAAAGTAGTTTTTGGTGTCAATAGATGCCCCCCCCCCCTAAGAATGTGGTACAATGAGGATGAGGAGGGTGAGGCGGACCACATTTTGTGGAAAAAACTAAGGAAAATGCTTTCCATGGTGTCCATTGTATCTTGATCGCATTGGGGAAACAACCGACTAAATATCTAAGCCCATGTGAACCATGATCGGTGTGGGAAACAAGAGATAATAAAAGGTCATTCACCTTTACGAGAGTGATAAATAGAGGAATATGTGAGGGAATCAAAATTGGACATTGATCACCATTGAGAGCATCCTAAATGAGGGAGGGGTCATATCTGGAGAGTAATACTCTCTAAAAAGCTGACTTCATTCTACCAATGTGTGATCTAGTACATTAGTGGGGTAATGCTTGGGGTATCAAAATAAGTTCAAAAAAGTGGAATGGATTGTGTGAATCACGATACCCAAAATTAAGAACACTATAGGGATGGAATGACAATGAATGATAACTATTGACCAAGTTTGAAACCCCATGTCCCTATTTTGTTAGCCTAAAATGGGGACAACAAATGTGGTTTGACCACTGACCATGTTCTAAACATGGGGTCGGACTCAAAATTTCATCCATAGACTTTTGGAACATTGTCCTAGGATTTTAGGTGATCCATAGGCTGATCATCCATACCGTTTGGGGGTTCATTTAGATATTAATGAGGGTGAGGATATGAATATAGGGAGTGATGAGTGTGGAGATTTTAGTGACATGTTGATCGAATGGATTCCAATACTCTTTAAATTACACAATCATGATGAAAAAACAATAGGTGAGAACATCAACCTGATTAGGGATTGTACTTAATCCCTATAAGTATCTCTCTAGCAAGAACCTAGAGTGGCCCATACTTTTACATCATGTTAATGGGGATGACAGACACGTAGTATTACGTCGTACGGTGAGGACGGTGCATGGAATAGTTTAATGTCAAATTACCAGAAAGATGAACATATTTGTAAATCCATATTTCATAGACCAAGGATAATAGTTCAAATTTCTGTTACATTAACTGTAGGCTCCTAGATTAATGTCATACAGACTAGACTGTGTTCAGGGACAAGTGTCCAGAATGGTTAATCACCCAGGGGATAGGCCCAAGGTGAAATGCCTTGCTGTCTCTACATATCCCATAAGGATGAGAATCAATACTAATGTATTTCTTGATATCATTGTTGTCATATACCAACTATGGTAGAGTAAATCATCTCTAGAGAGGAATATGACTCATCCCATAATTATCATGGGGAATCATGAACATGTTCATAGTAGGGATGCAGTTTAAAATCATGCATTGGGGACATGGTTACCCTAGAAGAAAATGTGTAGTGTGGTACATATCGCTACATGGATAAGGACCAATGTAGTCCATACCATACCACCTGTTCCCATTGGGATTATTTAGACTATAGACCAAAGGTGGCCTAACATGGGGCTGGACCCGAGGGAATGTGTTCAAGAATTATTACTCATACAATGAGGATGAGAATCAATACATACGTAGTCCTATGATGGAAATTTAACATTATGCAGTACAAAAGGAATGTGTGGTTCAACTTCACTAGTACACATCCATCCAAATATACTAATCCCAATTGAGTTGTTCTTGATGTTGGAAACAAGGATTAGTGATGTTACTTTCTAGGTACAAGTAGGACACATTAGGGGAAATGGAATGCTAGGTGAATGACGTCCCAAAATTACTGACCTATCTAATCAATGAAAATAAATGTGTGGGGGGGAACTGAGTTTTTTAGACTTACACTTGAATAGAAGTGAGTGGAAAGATGTAAATTATGGTTCCAGAGATCTGGATCAGAATGATGGTGGTGTGACGATATTGGATAACTATTGAAAATGTTCAAAACAGAGCATCTGTTTCACATTAGCCTGGAATGGGGAAATAAAATTGAGGGTAGACCACTGACCATGTTCAAAACATCGGACCTATTTCAAAATTTCATTGTAGGTCTTATGGGTCATTTCCCTAAGATGATAGGTAAACCAATGTGGCATGAGACCAGGCTATAAATGGGAACCTTCATATATACACCCTTTCTTTTCATACATTAATTTTACATCATTATAAATATAAACTACATAATAATACTACACATCACGTATCCAAAGGTTTAGTTTCTTAGGAAAACAAGGACCAAACATAACATTTACAACTACAATAAAAAATATTTATTTAATTATTTCTTCTCTAAAATCTTATTGGCTCTTGGCCTCTCCTTAGTACAAGTAGTCACTTAAGGATATACATCAAAAATGAGTGAGATAAAATCCTAGTAAGAGGTTAGATAATAACAATATAAAAATGGGTGATCATAATCATAACATTGGCATAAGCTTATGAACATGAGAGGAATCATTAATAAAAGACATGCAATGTGGCAATGCATAAAAATGAAACATCATGTTTAGTGGTCAACAACCACACATACTTATGAACAAAGATATAATATTTTTCACATATCATTTCACTTTAAATCTAGAGATTCATCCCTATACCCAATGAATTGAATCATTGTATAATTCTGGTCACATCAATAACATTCAAACATTCATATTGCGCTATGTAATTCCAGGCGCACCCATCACATCATAACATTATACTTATCCTACATTCCACATAGAACATATAAAAAAATGAACATAACTAACCTATGGAAATGAATGGTATTAATCTCATAAAAACAAAATCATAAGCTTTGGATTCCCAAAAGAAAGTGGGAATAACAAAAATGATACAATAACTATCAACCTTGAGTGAGAAATAAAAGATGTGTTTTTGAATGAAGAGTTGATTAAGAAAACATTTGTTTGAGATAAAATATAGTGGGAAACATTTATATACCAGAATATATATGATAATTATGAAAAAATTATATTCATGGAGTTACTATACCAAAAATGAAGTGAAAGGGGGAGAACTCAAAAAAAGAATGTTAGGTTCAAGAATTTCCACTTACCTAGAATTTGAACACTTTCTTCTCTTTAATGCCTGGTATAACCACATTAGATTTATTAATTAACAATTAAAGAAACTTAGGTATATTAATATAGTTCATTATTGTTTCATTATGTTATTTTATGGGTATTTTTATGAGTTATAGTGTTTAAATCCATTGTTTGTGGAATGTCTGTTTTTTTTATTTTCTATAACTGCTCAACTTTATTCATGAAGGTATGTTTGTATAGAACGTGGATAAACATCCAAAACTGATAATTCAAGTTATTATTTATATTAAATGAGTGTAGATGATCTTATAATTTTTTATATTATATACCACGTGGATGTATCATTAAATAGAAATTTAATGATGATTGTTTGGTTTAATTCGGGTGTTTTTTCATCCACAACAAACTTATTTCTTTCAATAATTTAGTTATATGTAAATAAGTAAGATATAGGTAATTAAATAGTACATAATACATATTATACAATCTTTTTAAACCATAAAAATGGTTTAATGAATATATCTGAAGGAGGTAATGTAAAAAAGAAAACATGTCATTCTTGAAGGTGATAAATTAACGCCTCATGAACATCGTTTTTTTTCTAAAATAGAAAACGAGGAAAATGGGTTGAATGATATATTATCCCATTAATATAATAAAATTAAATTATATGTGAGATACTATAGTTAACATACCATATTAATGAGTATATGTTGGGTGATATTAAGAAAATTACATGAAATTGAAAGGAAATTAATGGAAAAGAGATAGAGGGAAATTACCTCTTGAATACTCCTCTTGAGATCCTCCTTAAGAAACATAAGATTTATATTTTGATCACAAAATATTCTCTTGGAAGTGGTATAGGTGATAGGGATGTTTCTTGGGAAGATTTTAGATAAGGATTGAAGGTTGATAGGTGTGAGGAAATGTGGGTGTGAAGGGTGGTATTTATTGTGGAGGGGAGAGGGGATTTCTCAATATAACATTCAGAAATTTATTATTTCTCCAAATGAAAAGTAATATTTATTATTCCATGGAAAATTATAGTAATTTTATCATGTGAATCCTAAAAAATTGGGCTTACATCGGCATAACATCAAACATAACTCTATAATTAGTGTATTTAGATTACTTTGTAAATTATGGTATTTCACAATTCATCAAAAATTTCAAATATTGCCGAAAAATCCCAAAATTTAACACTAACCATTTTTTGAAGTTTATAATAAAAAATTATAGTAATTTTTTAGAAAATAATTTCTTAAATATGATTAATTTAATTTTAATTGAAATCATATTTTACATGAAAAATACTATTTTAAATATTAAAACGGATTTTATAATGCTTTCATAGATTACAAAAGGTCTTATAAAATTATCTTAAAACCAGAAGACATAAAATTTTTAATTTTGGAATTTTTTTTGAAAAATAAATCTTATTTTAAATTAATTATTTAATTATAATTAATTATTTATGTCTTAAAAAAATACCAATACTTTTACTATTTCCAAATTGTCACTTATAAGATGCCTAAATTTTATTTTATCATTCATGGGTAAGGTAACTATTATTTTGATAGATTTAATATTCATAAGGTTCCTACTATTATTATTAATGGTAAGTTACTATTCATATGGTTAGGTTATTATTAACCAAAAAAATAAGTTTTTCCTATCAGACTCTAAATATCTTACTAATCGCAAATGTGTATGTCAGATTTTCAAAATTCAAAATAGAGAAGTTGAAAAATTATGTTTAATGCTTACATGGTATTTAGTGTCATTATATGTCATTATTCATCTTAATGTGATTATAATATAAGGAATAATTATATGATGATAATTCCATTGATAAAACATCGTGTCATTACATTATTCCCTGCTTATGAAATTTCACACATGAAATTTTGTTTTACACAAACGGGTGAGGGTACTTCTCCTTCAATGAATCTTCAAGATCCCATGTAGATTCATAAAAAATATGGTTCCTCCGAAAAACATTGACAATGTGGGTTGTCTTGTTTCATGAAACATTATCTCTCCAGTCCAGAATCTATATTGGTTGTTCCTCATAGAATAGTTCATCTTTCAGTAGAACCACTAATGTGTTCAGTACATGTGGGGGATCTATTATGTACTTCCTTAGGAGTAATATGTGAAACACATAATGAACTTGATCCATATTAGGTGGAAGTGAAAGACAATAGGCCACAGCTTCTATGTGGTCTAGGATCTCAAAGGGGCCAATGTACATTGGGCTTATATTCTCTTTATTTCCAAACTTTATGTCTCTCTTACATGGTGATATTAGAAGGAAGACTTTATCACCAATGTTGAACTCCAAGTCCCTTCGACGGTTGTCAGCATAACTCTTTTTTAGAATTTGAGTCGCTTTGATATGTTTCTGGATGACTTGATCCTTCTCTGTTATCTCTTCCACAAGATTAGGTCCAAGTAGTTTTCTTTCTCCAAAATCTTTAAAACATGTTCATCTTCTAAATCAATTTCCATATAGAACTTCATTCAGAGCAATCAAAATACTCGAGTGGAAGCTATTGTTGTTTCACAACTCAACCAATGGGAGATATAGATCCCATCCACCTTTGAATTCTAGAGAGCATTCTTTTAGAATGTCTTCAAGCCTCTAAATAGTCCATTCATATTGTCCAAAAAAAATTCGTGAACCTTGGATCATGATCAAATATAATAGAGAGTGGAACACCATGCGGTTTCACCACATCATTCACATATATCCTTGAATTTTTTTTAGAGTGAGAAAACATCCCAAATAGAAGTAAAATGGGAATTCATGGGGAGTCGGTCATCCCTTTGTGCTTTTTCACTCTTCTTTAACATTCTAACATACCATGCACCATGATATATATTGTACAACCTCTTTCTTCATGTTATTGAACTAGAATTGTTCTTGGAGATCACGGTACAATCTTGGTGCCACCATGATTAATAGAGAATGTTGAGATATGTTCATTTTTGAATAGATCTTTCTTCATCCCAGGTGATAATGGCACACAAAGCCGCATTACATACCAAATCACACCATCATCGTCAATATAGAACTCATGCACCTACCCTTCATTTGATGCATTCACCTTCTTTTGTAACTCAAGATCATCCCTTTGTTCCTCTATAAAATTATCTTAGATATATGGTTTCAAAATAATTTGGGAAAGGTGGGATGTATCCTATTTCATTATGATTTCGAAATCAATTCTTTCCATATCCAAGAAGATAGTTTCTCTCTCGATCTGTATCATGAATATTGTAGCATCTTATTTTCTAAATAAAGAATCATCTAAATTGTTCTCCTTTACAGGGTGATAGTGAATAGAGAAATTGTAATCCTTGATTAGTTCTAAACATATCATTTGATGCATGTTGAGATCCTTTTGTGTGAATATATACTTTAGACTCTTGTAGTCGGTGTATATGTCACACTTCTCACAATAAAATTAGTACAACCGAATTTTCAAGAAAAAAATCAGGGTTGCTAGCTCTAGATCATATGTTGGGTTGTCTTTGCATAGATCATCAACTGACATGAGGAATATGCTATCACATTATAATTTTTCATTAGTACATAACCCAATCCTTTTTATTGAAGCATCACTATATATCACAATAATTTCTACAATTTTTTTGTGTGAGTACAGGTGTAGTGATCAATTTTCTATTTATCTCCTTGAATCTTCCCACAAATTCTTCCATCTAGACATACTTTAACCCTTTCCTTGTTAACATAGTTAGAGGGTTTGACAATCATGAAAATGTATCACAAAACATCAGTAGTAGCCAGCTAATCCAATAAAACTATATAATTCTGTGATAGTAGAGGGCTTGATCCATTCTTCAATCGCCTTTGTTTTTTAAGGATCCACAGAAATTCCCCCACTTGTGATCTCTTGTCCCAAGATCATGATTTTATTCATCAAAAGTTCACAATTTCTGAACATGGAGTACAACTTATCCTTTTTCAATGTCACCAACCCATGTCTTAGATGTTCTTTATGTTACTGCTTTCTCTAAGAGTATATGATAACGTCATTGATAAACACTGTCAAAGATTCATCGAGGTAATGTCTAAAAAATCTATTAATCAAATCCATAATGATTGCAGGGGAATTATTAAGTCTGAAGGGAATCACCATAAACTCATAGTTCCCATACCTTGTATGGAAGGTAGTTTTCTGAATATATTCATTCTTAACCTTTAACTCGTGATATACAGAATGAGGATCCACATTTGAGAAGTATTGTGCTCATCTTAACTGATCGAATAAGTCATCAATCCTTAGAAGAGGACACATATTTTTTATGGTGATCTTCTTCAGTTCCTGATAATCGATACTGTAACACCCAATTATTTCATAGTAATTTATTTTCTTTAAAGTAATTAAAAAGCATGCGCTACACGCATCACCAAGTTCAAGCACACCACGACTTACCAAACTAGGCGTTCTAAAGACAGTTATGAATACTATTAACTGTATTTTGAATTTTATATACTCCATATAATTTTAAAATCTATATTATGTGTTTCATACAAATAATATATGAAAAAAATCATTTTTTCCAGATAAAATATGTTTTTTTAATGCAATTTCACTGCCTTTTAATGGAGAAGCTTTCTTAAATAAATTATTGGACATTTTTATATTTAAATTAAAAAAAAATAATCTTCTTTTTTAGAATAGAGACATCAAAATTTAGTTTGGATAATCTTTCGGTTCATTTCTGATAACATTTATATTTTGATGAATAGTGAAAAATACAAAATTTTAATTATTTCTTTTTATTCAAAATAAATTAGAGTGTTAAATTATACCTTTGAATGGGTTAAAATATAAATTAGATTATTTTTTATCAATTCCTCCATCATTGTTCATTTTAAGTCATTTTTCATTTAAATTGAACTTAAACACATATCTAACTTTTGATAGTTTTTACTCCACAAAAAACCCGATTTTGGGTTTTGACTATGATATTTTTTTTAAAATTAATTAATACAAATTCTCGGATTTCAATTTGGTAAAATAGACATAATTTTTTGTTTTTTTAATATCAAAATTATTTTCTAGTGAATTTTGTATTTTTTTCTAAAAACATACATTTTTTCATGAATAGTAAAAAAACACTATGTTGTTGTTTAAAACCTACTTTTTATTTATTTTATTTAAATCCTATTTAATTAAAAATATATACATGATACCAATATATGTTATATGTAATTATTTGGATTCATTTTATAATAAAATTAGATGTATAAAATTTTACTTAATTTTTTAACAACTTTTACCCTCCTTCGAGACACATTTGCAAATTTGCATAAAACGTACTTTTACCGCTTCTATGAATTAAATTTCAAAAATATGAGAGACACAGTTGAAATCATTTAGTAAATTATGGATCAATATGATGATTATAATTTTTGGGAATATAAACTTTTGAATTTTATTTATCATGGTTAAAAGTGAATAGGGTAATTAAATGTAAAAATGATATTATAATTACCCTAACAAATGTCAAAATTTCATTGGATAAGTTTATTTTGAAAAAAACCATGCTTATAAATAAAATATGATCATTTTTATCAACTTGGATTAGATTAGGAAATTTATTTTTATTTTATTTAAAGAATAGTCAAAAGTGATAAATTCAAAGTTTAATAACTAATTTTTTTTATTATAGGTTTATACATAAGATAAATTTGACTATAAATGTTAATTATAAATATAAAAAGATTTAATACATAATGGTATTTTATTTATAATTTTTTTACATTAGATAATTAAATTTATTTATGACACAATGATGACGTAGTAATTACCTTATTAATGAACAATTAAAAGAATTAATATTATAAATATCCAAATAAATGTAAATAGAAACTTTTGATGAATTAAACTACATTTATAGGTCAATATTACATTTTAGGACTGATTTAATTTATTTGGATCCATTTAATCTAGTTTTGTTGACTTTCACAAAAAACCAAATACTAAATAATGTCAAAATCGACAAAAATGTGTTTTTTAAACAAATACTATATTATTAAATTATAATATTTCTAAAAATCAATGGTTCATCCAAAAGAATCATTTAATTATTGATAAGTCATTAATTAACCACTTGGGGTTCTATCAGTTTTTTATAGTATTTTTATGAACCATTATTATAATAATATAATAATACACGGTAAATGTTAAACTATTTAACTAAGAGTAAAATCTAAAAGATAAGGTTAATATGGTGACCTATACCTATATAAAACCTATTGGTTGAGATTTTTAAGACCAAGACCCACCTTATCATTGAAATAAATACTTTTGGAGACATTAAAAACCGAATATTATTGTATAATAAAATAATATTTCAATATTTTCCTAAAGTGACCCTCACCTCTCTTATAAAAGGGTACATATCCTTCTCTCAATATCACACCTCCAAAGACATTTGTCTTGAAAAAACCATGCTCCAATATCCTCCCAAATACCCTCAATTTATCGTAGAGTCCTTTGATTATAATCCTTTTTAAGAGCCCCTTTTGATCAAATCAATAGGAAGCACCCGAAGAAGAGGTAATAATTTTATCACCTCTTTCAAAGTTCACTTCTTCTTCAACATCCTCTTTCATTTTTGTTTCCATTGAAAAATAAAAACTCCAGAAAATTATAAATAATGTGGTGTTATTATAAATATGTTACAAACCATATTCATTATTCTATCTATCCTATTAATGAAAAAGTCACCATACGTGCATACATATGGCTTACCATCCCCGCGTCATTGTGTAGTTTTTATTCAACACTTCATTATTTGGATGGGTATAAAAATGAGTATTAATTATGTAAATAATAAGTATAACATTTTAATGACTCTGTATATATAATATACCATCCAATTATATACGATTTCACAACTAATAAAATGATATACTCGCTCTTACATACGTACGACTTACCGTCTCCACGATGTGACGAGATTTCGTTCACCATCAAAACAATTCAAAAATAATATTCATTCAATGATTGAAAATAATTTTTAATAACATAATATAATTCTAGATATGAATAAAATACATCATATCCCTAAAAAATTACTTACATAACAAAACATATAAAGTAAAATGAATCAGTTAACACCCAAAACTATGATTCTAGTGAAATATCATAAACAAATAAATAAAATAAAATCATATATGATATCATATTTATGTATGTGGTTCTTTTATAATTTAATAAAAATGATTTCAACATTATATAAGAGGTTAACCTTCCCACTACTAAAGAGAAGTACAAGGTAAGGGGGTTTCATCTTACTTTTTATTCCCATGAGATTCATGCTATATTTTCCACAATTTCATTTTGTGTGGTGTATGTACTACCAATGATTGTATTAATTGTGTAATATAAATTATTTTATGGGTATTTAAATATTCATGTTATGATACTTATTTCATGGGGGTATTTTTCGTAAGTTACCAATTCGGTAAGAGATTTTCTGATTTCAATTTCCACTCATTAGGTTTTACGCAAACTTTATTAATTATTTTACTCCAAGATTATGTGTAAAATCACTATTGATTTATTTATATATTAATTTATACTCCCCTTTTTGTGTATATAATATTTATAAACATAATCACTCCATTGATAAATCCTCAAGTCATCATTATGATCTTTATAAGAGTAATCTTAATTCAATTTTCATTTATTGAGTTAAACATCCAAATCATTGGAGTGGGTTTTTCAAGAATATGTGTGAATTTATTATGATTTATTTTCACTAAATATCCAATTATATTTATTGTATTTATATTTTTAACACATAATTGTGTTATTGATTTAACCTTAACCTAATGATACTATCTTTATAAGGGATATCATCTCAATTTTCATTCTATTGAGACTTCTTTGTTGGTATTTGCCAATTCACTTTTATGTGGTTTACATAATATAATTTGACATATTATATCTTGAATACCATTATTCTTATGATATTATAATGTTTTATGACCTGAATTAATTTTATTCAAGCATCTCTCATTTGGTTAGGAACTCTAACTAAAATATCATTTTTAATGTTTTGATGATTTATTTTTCTAAATCATTCTCATTAGTGTCCATGTTTAAAAAATGGTATTAATGATTTATTTATATGGAAATGAATTTTTTAAAATTAAAATTCCTTTTAAAAGTTTCAAAGTGGAATGGGAAACTTTGATTCAAAAATCTGTTTTAACAACTTCTTGATAAATATGGATACTTTTAAATGTTTTCAAGAAAAATGGGATATTTCTCTCAAATAGTTTTACTGATTATTTTCATCTATGTAAATATACTTCATTATTATTGATTGAGGTTGATTTATTATAATAAAATCTTCTATATTGTATTGAATTAGTTATTTTTGTCTATGGATGGGCTATTTTTATACCATTCATGATTTTTAGTTAAAATATTGACATTTTGTATGCATGTTTTAGTACAAATGTTTAGACTATGATTAAACTGTTTCATATTTGGAATGCATTGGACTTATTAAGTGATAGGTGGAGCCTACTATAGCTCCTTGATGCATCCGTAGTTCCCAGGAGAGAAACTGGTCTCTTGAAACAAGGACTTGACAAAATCTTATTTGTAGTATTTGCATAAGGCCTTGACTATGTGGTTCTGATGTCTGGAATTAAGAATTCCATCATTATGAAATTATATATTGATAATAAATGTTATTATTCGACCAATAGAATATCAATTTGAATAAGTAAATGGAATTATTTTATTTAACTTTTCAATATTATGCTGAAGTTTATGTTTAAAAGGCTTGTGTTTTAGTCTTATACATTTCTATTAATGTTTATGTTTTCTTATGATAGTTTCTGCTATATTGTTATCCTTACTAAGAATTTGAGCTCAACCCTTTCTTATGTATTATTTTTTCAAGGATGTGAAGAAATATTTTATGATTGACATTCATGAATTGGATATGTGATATGAGTGTGTTAAAAGGATACCCAATGCTATATTTTTTCATTTCATAATGTAATATAAAACAAAATTGTGTATCTAACATCTCTAGGGATACTAAACCAATCGTTCATTTGATACAAGATATATTGTGATCATGAAAATGATATTTAATAATGCACACACTCTAGGTAACTAAATTCGGGGTGTTACAGTAGGTATCAGTGGAAATTTAGTACAAACTGTGGAAGTTAGATTTAGAAAAACTTTGATTATAAAACACTACCTTAAGATAGAATTTTAGGATTTCTATATAATAAAATCCAAAAAAATCATAATGTAAATATTATGTGTGTTTTCTGAGCAATACATCTATGTCTGGATACGAGCAGGTAGAGGAAAATCTAGAACAAATGTACATAATGGTAAAACCCAAAAACACTGCTTAGAGCTAGACTCAAATGAGAACTAGTTCACGACAACGGGAATTGCTACACTTTTGGTAATGACACTCTTGAGGGATATGATTTGGATAATTTACATTATCTTTAAAAAAATATTTGAAATATTTTAATATAAGATGAGAAATAATAACCATGGTTAAACCTAACTTGTTTTAGATGGAAAATATGGTATCATGATATTCAATAAATGATTTTATGACTATTGTAACTCACACTATGAATTTTCGTTTTAGTCAATGGTTGAATTCCATGGAAGTCATATTAACATTGAACATTATGTAAAATGTGGTAATTATGGTGGGAATAAGTAACTGAATAGAATGTTGATAGATGTAAAATATATTATGTTTTTGTTGAAGCAGGTTTCCAAAAATATGATCAACAATATATACATTAACCAACTCCCAAAATCAACAATGAAGAGAAAGGTAGATAATGATAAGAGTTCTAGCTGTGGAGAACAAAGAGGAAAGAAAGGTCAGTTTCCATCGTGCCAGAAATGTGGAAAGAGAGACCTAGGAAAGTGTCTCAATGGAACAAATAAATGATTTATGTGTGGGAAATAAGGATATAAATTCAAGAAATGCCGTGGAAAATGAAGAGTATTATGGATGAAAATAAAAATGATCTTAAAAATCCATTTATAGTCATTTTATATAAATATAGTGGACCTAGGTATTACCCAAGTCAATTCCTTATTCTATCAGAGAACCACATGGTCATGGTTAACCAATGTGGAATTAAATGGATGGAGAAATGTTTAAAAATATAAAATCTCTTTGTTGATGGGAATACATCATAAGACTTTTCTCTTTTATGTGTAACCCTACAGTTTGTTATGTGAAAATGATATTTGAGGAAGAATTATCTTTTATTTTGTGGATATAGTAATAAAGAACCATTTGTGTTTATATGATCCTTGAATTTGAGGCAATTACAGGTTATTAAATTTTGGGTGAAAAATACGAGGTATGAGATTACATTGGGGATAAAATTCTATTATAGTTATTTTGGGGAATTTATATAATTTTTGGAATGTTATAAAATATATTTTTCAAAAAAGGTCAACATATAGACCATCTGACAACCCATCGCGTCAGACAAATCAGCAAGAATCGAATTCACAGCCAAAGTACGACTAGCTTTATCGCCTACCACTAGACTATGTGAAGTCCCTGGTTAGTTTGATTAATTTATTATAGTTAAATGATTTTATAGATCAATAATATATATATTTGGGATCTTGTGTTTTATCAAATGTATATCCTTAGTATAGGAAAATGATTTGGTGATAAAATGGTAAATGTTATTTTTGAAGATGTTCACTTTGTTGGGAACACATTATACCTAAATAAAATAGAATAATAAGGGATTTCATTTGAGGATTAATGGTAGATTTTTTTATTTTGTAAGAATATATGTTTTTTATAGATATTGAGGTTATTAATTGAAATGATTAACCTATCATAGAGAATATGCAATTTGGTTAATTACACTTATGGATGAGACTCTAAGAGTAGTAGATGTTATTTGGTGATAAATGTTTACTATGAAAGACTATGATATTAAATTCTTTTGATTTTTGGGTTTCAATTTTATTTTGGATTATATTGATGGATTTTAAGGGAAATTTTTTTTAATGACTGGTTTTTATTGAACATTGGGTATTTTTTGTTTAATTTTAAAAATTTAGATTAGTATTGGTTTATATAAAGGATTTTCTATTTCAAGTATCATCTGATCAAGTGCTAACGTGTTGGTTTTAGTAAATCTCTAAAGACAAGGGAAATATATAGTTCATACTTTATGGATTATGTGATTCTCTATAAGTTGATTCTAGTTCTTTAGGTGTGACAAAGTCATCTTGAATACTCATTGTTTGTAGAAAAGATATTTTAGTGGTAGAAATTAATTAAAGGATGAAACTATACTTTAAAATTATGTATATCTTTTTATGTTCTTAGTTAATCTTATAATTAAATTCTTCAACATTATGAAATGTAACATAAAAAACATTATCCCTCTACTTTTCCTATTGGAAAACTAATTATCTTTTAACCCTTCACAAGTTTGTGGTTTTCTTATTGTTATCTTTCTTCTGATCATGTTTTCTTTCACTCTCCAATAGAACATGACACTTAGTTCATCTTCCATATACTGGTTTTCTTACATGGAATCCTAGTATGGGTTATCTCAGGTGACCTTTGTACTTATCTTTTTTTCATTTAAAGTGATAGTTTTATTGACTCCTTTTTTGATGTCGTACTTTCAATAAAGTTACCGAGCCAAATTTTACAATTTCAAGGATACAATTTCCAATATGGGGGAAAAATGATACACCCCAAGATTTCATAGTAAGTTATTTTCATTAATGTAATTAAATATCTTGCGCTATAAACAACACCGAGTTCGAGCGCACCACGATTTACCAAACTAGCCTTTCAAAAAAACTGTTATGAATAGTATTAACTGGATATTGAATTTTATGTACTTCATATAATTATTACATACATATTATGTTTTTCATAGACATAATATAAGAAAAAATTCATTTTATCAAGATAAAATATATATTTTAAAAAAATTGGAATTTTTCAACATTTTAATGGAGAACCCATTTTTAAATACAACATTTCACACTTTTATATATTAAATAATAAAAAAACTTCTTATTTAGAAGTGAGACAAAAAAATTAGTTTGGATAAATTTTATTTGCTTTTTGGATGACATTAATATTTTGATGAATAGTGAAAATACTAAATTTTAATTGAAAACAACAGTTTTAATCCAAATAAATTAGAGTGTTAAATTATAAAATTTAATGGTTTTGAAGTATAATTAGATTATATTTTATCATTTAATCCAAATTTTTTCATTGTAAGTCACTTCACATGTAAATTGGACATAAACACATATCAATCTTTTCATAGTTTTTACTACTCAAAATAACATGTTTTATGGTTTGGAAAAATTATTTGTTTTAAATTAATTAATACAAATTCTATGTTTTTAAATTGTTAAAATAGACATAATTTTTGAATTTTTGATATCAAAATTATCTTTGGTCGGATTTTTTGTATTTTTCTGAAAACTTTCAATTTTTGAGGAATAGGGAAAAACACTATGTTATTGCTTAAAATGTAATTTTTATTTAAATAATTTTTTATTTTAAGTCAAAATAGATAAATAATTCCAACATAAGTTCAATGTAATTCATTGAACTCATTTTATAATAAAATTAAATGTATACAATTTTATTGAACTTTTTAACGCCTTTTACCCACCTTCTAGGCACATTTGTAAATTTTCATAAAATATAATTTTACTGCTTCTGTGAATTGAATTTCAAAAATCCAAGAGATTCAGATGACATCATTAAGTAAAATTTAGTTAAATAGGATGAAAATAATTTTTTTTAATAGTAACTTTTGAATTTTATTTACCATAGTTAAAAGTAAATATGGTAATTAAAGGTAAAAATGATATTATAGTTACCCTAACACATGTCCTAATTCTATTGTATAAGTTTATTTCAACCAAAATCAACCTTAGAAATAAAATATATTCCTTTTCATCTACATGGATTATATTAGTACATTTATTATTATTTTATTTAAAGAACAATTAAAAGTGTTAAATTCAATGTTTAATAACTAAAACATTGTTATTATAGGATTATACATAAGATAAATTAAACTATAAATATTAATTATATAGATAAAAATATTTCATACATAATGGTATTTTATTTTTAATTTTTAGACAATAAATAATTAAATTTATTTATGACACAATGATAATGTAGTTATTACCTTATTAATGAAAGATTAAAATAATTGATATTATAAATTTCCAAATAAATGTAAATTGAGATATTTGATGCATTAAACTACTTTTATAGGTCAATATGACATGTCAGGATTGATATAATTTATTTTGTTTGAAGTAATCATGTTTTGTTGACTTTCAAAAAAACCAAATACTATATAGTGTCAAAATTGACAAAAATGAGTTTTAAAAACAAATACTATATTATTAAATGATTTAATATTTATAAAAAACTAAGAATTGGCCAAAAGACTCATATAATGATATATATGTTATTTATAAACCACATGGAGTTCTATTGGCTTTTTATAGTATGTTTATTAAACATTTATTATAATAATACAAGAATACATGGTAAAAGATAAACTATTTATCTATGAGTTAAATCTGAATGATAAGGTTTATATGGTGATCTAAACCTATTAATAACATTTTGGTTGAGTGCTTTTCGACGCATCCCCATATTATCCTTGAAATAAATCCTTTAGTAGAAATTATAAACTGAATATGATTGTATAATAAAATAATATATCAAGCATTCCTAAAGTGACCCTCACATCTCTTATAAAAGGGTACTTCCCCTTCTCTCAAAATCACACCTCCAAAGCCATTTGGATTGGCCAAACCCTACTTAATTATCCTCCCAACAACCTTAAATTAATCCTAGAGGTCATATGTTGATCTGAATCCAATTTTAGAATCCCTTTTGATCAAATTAAAAGGAATCGCTTGAAGAGGAGGTAATAATTTCATCATCTCTTTCAATGTTCTTTTCTTCTTCCACTTCCTCTTTAATTGTTGTTTCCATCTCAAAATGGAAACTCCAGTACCTTCTAAATATTTTAAAATTATTATAAATATTTACAAACCATATTCATTATTCAGTCCATCCTATGAATGACAAAGTCCCCATACGTTCTTACGTACGGCTTACTATCTCCACGTCGTGGTGTAGTTTTTAATTCAACACTACATTATTTGTATGGGTATAATAATTAGTATAAATTATGTAAATACTAAATTTAACATGTTAATGAAAATTTATATATAATATACCATAAAAATTAAATATTATTTAACCACTAATAGAATTATACTCTCGCTCGTGCATACGTACGGCATACCGTCTCCACGATGCAATGAGATTTTATTCTCCATTGTAATAATTCCTGAATAAATTTCATTATATGAGTAAAAAAAAATTAAGAACTTAATTTCAATATATATATTAATAAAATACATCCAATCCATAAAAAACATGACTTACATAACAAAACGTATAAAGGAAAACAAATCAGTTAACACCCAAAATAGTGATACTACTGAAATATCATTAAAAATTAAATATTAGAAGATCAAATATGATATCATATTTATTAATGTGGTTATTTTATAGTTTAATAACAATTATTTTACCATTATACAGGATTTTAACCTACCCTCTACTAAGTAAAAGTACAAGGTTCGGGGTTTTCGTCTCACTTTTTATTCTCGTGAGATTCATGCTATATTTTCCACTATATCTTTTTGTGTGGTGAATGTACTACCCATGATTGTATTATTTGTGTAATATAAATTAATATATGGGTATTTACGTATTAATTGTATGATACTTTTTCATGGGGTGTTTTTTTCGTAAGTTACCAAATCGGTAAGGGAATTTCAAATTTCAATTTCCACACGTTGGGTTTTACGCAAACTTCTTTGATTATTTAACTCCAAGATTATGTTTGAAGTAACTATTTGTTTATTTATGTAGTAATTTACACTCCCCTTTGTGTGGATATAAATTTTATACACATAATCAATACATTTATAAATTCTCAAGTCATCAATATGATCTTGATTAGAGTAATCCTAACTCAATTTCCATTTATTTAGTTAAACATCCATGTCATTGGTGTTGTTTTTACAAGAATATGTGTGAATGTCCTCCTATTTATTTACACTTAATATCCAATAATATTTAGTGTATTTATATTTTTCACTCATAATTATGTTATTGATTTATCTTTAACCTAAAGATACATTCTTTATAATGGATTTCATCTCAATTTAGATTCCGCTGAGACTTCTTTGTTATGCACCAATTCACATTTATCTGGTGTACATAATGTACTTTGACATATTATAACATAAATCCCTTTATTCTATTGATATTATAATGTTTTATTACCTAAATTATTTGTATTCAAGCATCTCTCATTTTTTTATGAACTCTAACTAAAATATCATTTTAAATGTTTTGTAGATTTATTCTTCTAAATCTTTCTCATTAATGTCCAAGTTTAAAAAATTGTATTAAGAATTTATTTATATGGACATGAATGTTTTAAAATTAAAATTCATTTTAAATGTTTCAAAGTGGTATGGGACACTTTCATTCAAAAATCTATGTTTAATAGCTTCTTTATAAATAGTGAGACTTTCAAATGTTTTCAAGAGAAAAGGGATATTTCTCTCAAATAGTTTTACGGATTATGTTCATCTATGTCAATATAAATCATTATTCTTGATTGAGGTTGATTTATTATAATAAAATATTCCATATTGTATTGAATGATTTATTTTTATATGTGGATATGGTATTTTTATACCATTCATGGTTTTTGGTTAAAATATTTACATTTTATATGCTAGTATTAATACGAATGTTTAAATTATATTTCAACCCTTTTAGAGAAAAAAGGTATTGGACTTAGTAAGTGATGGGTGGATACCACTATAGCTCCTAAATGCATCAGTTTGTCTCATGAGACAATGTAGTGTCTTGCAAAAAGGCCTTGAAAAAGTCTTATTTTTAGTCTTGGCATGAGGCCTTGACAATGTGGTTATGATGACCGACATTATGCATTTCATCATTATGAAATTAGCTATTGATATTACATGTTCTTATTCTACCAGTAGAATATCCATGTGAGTAATTTAATGGAATTATTGGATTTATCATTTCAATATTATGTTAATGTTTAAAATTAAAAGGATTTTGTTTTAGTCTGATACATTGCCTTAGATTTTTATGTTTTCTTAATGTAGTTCCCACTATAAAGTTATCCTTACTAAGCATCTGAGCTCACCCCTTTCTTATGTTTTATTTTTTCCTGAATGTGAAGAAATATATAATGATTGGACTGTAAGAATAGGCTAAGTCATATGAGTGTGTTCAAAGGAGACACAATATTGTAGTTTTTCCATTTCATAATGTAATGTAAAATGTATATATGTACCATGTACCTCTTGAGATACTAAACTAATCAGTATTTTGAGAAATTATCTATAGTGATCATGCTAATGTTATGTAATAATGAAACAAATATAGGTAACTATGGTCGGGGAATTACAGATACACAATCGCATTGTTCTATCCTTCTTCTTCACAAAGAGAAATGTTGCACCCATAAGAGATGCATTAGGGCTTATGAACCCTTTGTCCAGATGCCCATGCAGATGCTTCTTTAACTCCTCCAGTTTGATAGGAGCCATCCTTTATGGATACTTTGAGATAGATGAAGCTCTAGGTGTGATTTTTATTGAGAACTCTACCTCATGATCTAGGGTAATTCCATGAAACTCTTAATGAAATACATCACTGTATTCACTCACGATGGGAATTTATGGATTTTTGGCACATTTCATTGAATCAACCATTAAGGCGAGTTATGCTTCTTCATAGTGAATCAATGACCACACCATTGAAGAATTTTTCATATGAGATTCATGATGTTCCATGAATTTATAGAGGAGAACGAGATGTTTTGAAATATAAAAAGATATTTATTTTTCTTAATAGGTGATATATTCTCTATATAAATTTATCCAATCCATTCCCATTATAGTATCGAATTCCACCAACGGAAGTATTATGAGATTCATTGGGAGATTATTCCCATAGACACTAATAAGATAAGAGTCAAACACTAGGGGTTCAATTATTTCACTACGTGATGTTCTTACATATATCTATACTTCAAGGTTTTGAGGCTTCAATTCTATAGTTCTTGAAAACTTTCTAGATATAAATGAATATGTTGAACTAGAATCAAATAATAATTTTTCCATTCTTGAGTGAATATGAAATTTACCTTGTACAACTTCATTATCTTGATCCACTTCTGTAGTATTTATGGAATACACCTTCCCTTGTTCCTTTGGCTTTGGTGGCTACTGAAGCTTATTACCCTCCAGAACTCCTGGTTTAGTGCACTGACTTGCATTGTACCCTTGATCCTAATAATTGTAGCATTCAACCATGGGTGGTTCTATCATTTCTTCTACTAAAATATCATTCCTTTTAATGTCTTTTTGACACTCTTGATCATGATTTCCTTCATTCCCACACATGAATCATTTACCTGTCCCTTTGAGGCAGTTCCAATGATGAAACTTCCCGCATTTTTGGCATGTGGTTGGTTGAGTTTTTGTCCTACCTTTATCATTAGATCCTCTGGTATAAAATTTCATCTTTCATTTATTATCACTATTTCCATGGGAACATTCTCAAAACTCAATCTCCACTTTGATATCACATCGAACAAATTCTTCATAACTCCCAATGTTTTGAATTTCAAGAGCCTTTAGATGGTGTGGTTTTAATATAATAAAGAATCTATCAATTTTTCTATCATTGTTGATAAACAATATGAATCATACTCTGGAAGCCTTTTGAAATTTTCTTCGTAGACTGTGAAAGATTCTCCTTTCTTTTTCTTGAGATATATTAATTCTCTATCCATCGTCATTTGATGAGTTCATGGGAAATAATTATTATGAAACATGATCTTAAATTCTACCCATTTCATCTCTTCAATTTAATCCCTTGTCATAGTGTTTTTAATCAAAGAACACCATTGATTAGCCTCTTCATCTAGATGATAAATGAATGAACTCACCTTCTCTATATCAAAACCGTGAAGCATGAAAAATATTTTCTATATGGAGTTGACCCACTATTCTGTAACTAGTTGATCGGAAGATCCACTAAACGTTGGTGGTCGTTGTCGCATAAAACCATTGATAACCAGTTTCACCCTCTTTGGTAAAGGAGGACGTTCCCCATTATTATGGTTATTGTTCATAACTTTTGACAGTAGGGTAATCATAGACATGATGTTGTGAAATCCACCTCATAAAGCATTGGGTTTGTCATTCCGGAAATCATTGCATTAGACCTTGCATGAGTTGTTGAGCGGGTTTCTCCTGGTTCCCACCATTTTCTAAAATTGTAAATTATAGAACAAAACATTATTCAAAAATTAATGAGTAAATAACTTATTTATTTTTACAATTTTCAATAAAATCATAATTTATGGGATCCCTGTGTAATGCTTCTTGTGTGCATATTTTTACATAGTCTTATACTAGAGGTTTTCTCTAGGGTTCACTAATCCTAAGTCCCAAATTAACTAAACCATCCCTTTGATACCAAATATATCGACCCTTTATTTTCTTAAATTACTATTAAGTCATTGTAATGATAAAAAACATAATAGTATTACATGTGGATGATCCAATTATTTCCTATCTTGGGAAAAATATGACCGAACATAAAATTTACAACCGTAAGCAGAAACATTTATTTAATTCCATCTTCTCTAGCTTCTTATTGGCTCATGTCCTCTCCTTAGTACATGTAGTCACCATAAGATATATATAAAAAATGGGTGAGATAAAATACTATTAATTGGGTAGATAAAAAAATATAAAAAATGTGTGAGCATAATCATAACATAGGAAAAGAATCATGAACATGAGAGTAAGAATTAATAAAATACTTGAAATGTGGCAATCAATAATAATGAAACATCATATATTAGTAGTTAATTACACCACATACTTGTTAAAAAAGATATCATATTGTTAACATATCATTTCACTTTAACTTTTGAGATTAATTACATTACCCAATGAATTGAAGAGTCGTATAATTTCAGGTGCACTTGTCACATTCATTCATTCATATTGTGCTATATAATTTCAGGTGCACCCATCACATCATAAATTATAATTATCATGAATTCCACATCGAACATATATCAAAAATGAACATAACTAACCCATGGAAAGTAATTGGTTTTATATCTTAATAAAAGATTCATAAAAATTGGGTTCTCAAAAGAATGTGGGAATACCATACTAGATACAATAACCGCCAACCTTGCGTGAAAAATAAAAGGTATTTTTTGAAAAAAAAGTTCTTTTGGAAAACAATTTTAGAACATAAAATATATTGAAAAAAAAATTATATCCTAGAAAATTTAATATAATGATGAAAAAATAATTTTTATAGAGTGACCATACCAAAAATGGAGTGAAGGAGGGAGAACCCGAAAAAAAAGTTGGGTTCAAGAATTTCCCCTTACGTTGTATCTGAATGATTTCTTCATTTTATAGTCATATATAACCACAATAGATTCATTAATAAACTATTAAAGAACCATGTGTACATTAATATGGTACATTATGGTTTCATTAAATTATTTTATGGGCCTTTTGTTCATATATAGGGTTTAAATCCCTTGTTTTTGGGAATTCTCATTTTTATGGTTTTCTTGAACGGTTCACTTGTATTCATTAATTGAAGTTTGTGTAGAACATGGATAATCATACAGAACTAAAAATTAATGTTATTAATGAAATTATAATAGTTTAAATTATCTTATAATTAATTATATTATATACCATGTGCATGAATCATTAGATAGGAATTTAATGATGATCATTTGGGTTAATTCGGGTGGTTTTTCATCCACAACAAACTTGTTTCATTTAATAATTTAGTAATATGTAAATAAGTTAGTTAAAAAACATTAAATAAGAAATAATACTTATAATATAATATATTTGATCCATAAGAATTGTTTCATGACCATATCTGAAGGTTGTAAAGGAAAAAAGAATGCATGCTGTTTTGGATGGTGATAAATTAACACCCCACAAACAACATTTCTTTTTCTAAAATAAAAAGAAGAGAAGAATGAGTTGGAAGATATATTATCCCATTAGTATTATAACATTCCAGTATATGTGTGGTACTGGAGTAAACATACCATTTGGATGAGGATAGGTTGGGAGATATTAAGAAAAGAGCATGAATTTGGAAGGAAATTAAAAGAAAAGAGAGAGGGAGGGAAATTACCTCTTGAATCCTCCTCTTGAGATATTCCTTAAAGAGCCTATGCTTGTAATTTTGATGAGACCTTAATTTCTTGGAAATGGAAGGGGGCTAGGGATGATGCTTGGGTAGATATTAGACAATCCTTGTAGTTTGAGAGGTTTCAAGAAATGAGGGTGTGAAGGGTGGTATTTATAGTGGAGCAGAGAGGGGATTTCTCAATATAATATTCAATAATTTATTATTTATCCAGAAGAAAAGTTATAATGTATCTTCCATGACTAATTAAAGAAATTTTATCATGTGAATCCGAACTAATTTGGATTATATCAACATAAAATCATACATGACTCTATAATTTGTGTATTTAACAAATTTTGTAAATTATGGTATTTTATTATTCATAAAAAAAGTAGACTATTTCAGAAAAATCCCAAAAATTCACACATAAGATTTTTGAATATTTAAAATCAAAAAATGAAGTGAATTTTTTATACATAATTTTTTAAATATGATTAATTTAACATTTAATTAATATCATAATTTACAGAAAAAATACATTTTTTAAAATTCAAAATGATTTTTAATGATTTCAAATATTAAAATAGGTCATATAAAATTATATTAAAACCAAAATATATATAATTTATAATTTATGAAATCATTTTAGGAAAATTTATTTTCTATTAAATTAGTTATTTAATTATAATTACTTATTTATGACTAACAAAAATACCAATACTTTTACCATGGTCAAATTGTAACTTATAAATTGTCTAAATTTTATTTAATCATTCATGGGTAAGGTTACTACTATTTTGGTCGATTTACAATTCATAAGGTTCATACTACTATTCTTAATGGTAGGTTACTATTCAAAAGGGTAGGTTTCTATTCACCCAAAAAAATAAGTTTTCCCTATCGAACTCCAAACATCTTACTGATCACAACTGTGTATATCAGATTTATGAAATTTAAAACATGGATGTGGACACATATTATTTAATGGTTACTTAGTATTTAGTATCATTATAGGTCATTGTTCTTTGTAATGTGATTATAATATAAGGCATAATTACGGGACAAGAATTCTGTTGATAATAAATTGGGTCATTACACATCAAACATAGAAGATGATGGGGATCAAAATAAAGAGCTCATGAGTCACGGACATGAGGTGAGGGAATTTCCATGTGAAATATCTCAATTTGGGCTCTTTTCAATGATGCATTTGATAATTCCACTAAGACGTTTTAGATAGACAGAATAAAATCGCTTTCCAACAACAAGGTTCATAGGGATAAAAAAACCTAGTTTAAAAGATGAATTGGTTTAATAAAATGTTCTCTGGGTGGAGAAATAGCAAAACCCGATGTGGGTGAGGAACAAATAAGCCTTCCATCTTATGAAACATTCCTTGGGCTAAACATGAAGACTAAACGTCTCGGTGTTCTAATGTATCCCATGAGGATGGGAATCAATCCATACACAGTTTTTGAATTAAGATCGTAGTATGGTCATAGAACTTGGTCCACACTATGAAAAACAAATGAAACATATCAGGTGGTTGTTGTAAAACCTGATTTGAAAGAGAACTCAAGAGGTTCTCAACACATGACATGCTTCCGACAGTGTTCGGGCTAAGGAGGCCCAAAAGAGAGCCTAATTTGATATACCTGGGGCTAGACCCAATGACAACATATATGGGTATTTATATGTATCCCACAATGATGGAAATAAAGACACAAATATTTATGGAATATGGCATGGTAGGGTACCAATGTAAGGGGAAATACTATCATTCAGGTCTCTCCCATGCACTAAAAGAAGTGGCATTTGATGGATCTTGTTTGTTCTTTATGGTTGATGTTTTTTAAGCAATGATCCCAAGAATGAAAATATGGGCATTTCTGTAGTAATAAAGCCATATATAGGCCTTGAAAAATGAAATGGTGGACGACTGATACCAAGAATGACGTCCCCTCGAGGGGGGACACCATAATGCGGTGCTGTTTTTCATCGTGCGACCATGAAAATAGTGTCATAGTTTAGGTTAATATGATAGGACCATCCCACGCATTGATACGTCGTGCAGAAATGACGCAATATTTTAATTTCATGTGGGACCAGGGAGTAGTTTTACTACCCATGGCTTAGACACCCAAATAAGAATGAGGTTCTAAAATCGAATGTGTGGGGGGATATAAAACATATCTGATGCGAATGAAGACATCATTCCCATCACATCACAGGGAACTCTAGAGAGTGGAGATTCATGCCAAGGGGCCAAAAAATATATTAGGATATGGGGGTAGACCCAAAGATCAAATTCTTCGGCATTCCTACATATCCCAAGAGGATGGGACTTCATCCATATGTAGTTAAGGAATATGTCATGAAATTTATCGTCATGCAACAAGGATGAGGGAAGGAGAAAATATCTCCTAAAGGGGAGTACATGGTGTGGGTATTGAAAACCTGACGTGAATGAAGATGGAAGGAAGTCTGCAACACATATTCCACACCATGAAATCCTATAAGGGTTAGGTCCAAAAGTCTTAACGAAAAATATAATTTGTGGTGTCTGAGCTAGACATGAAAATGAAACATTTGGGCCTTCATATGTATCCCATAAAGATGGGAATCAATCCATTCTTAGTTATGAAATTTCTGCACTGTTCAACTTCATACGAAAAGGAAAAGTGGATATCATAGTTTAATTTCATAGATATCGGACAAAAATATTTGGGACTCTTCCATGTGGGTGTAATCCTTGACCAAATCCCTAAGCTAGTGGGAATTGCACTCGATGTTGGAAACACGGGTGGATAAGATCATGGAAACAAGTGGAATACAAAGAAAGGGGAAATAGTGCAGAGACTCAAATGATAACAGACTGTGGATTCATCCTTTTAATGTGGAAATGTGCACTGAGGTATAACATAAAGAGTGTCGAAATTCTACATGGACATGATGGAGTGGAAAAAGATCTAAATCATGAAACTGCTATTTATGGCTTGAAGGGGGTGGCATACCGATGGAGTATAGCTGATGATCGTGTTTGAAACATAGCTTAAATATTGTATGACCATAAATGGAATAAAATAAACGACCATATACATTTGAACATATTTGAAATGCATGACTCGTTTCAAATTTTCATTCAAAATCATTGGGGACATTGGCCTAAGATTGTAGGAGTGCACAGAGGCCTAGCGTCCATACCACTCAGGGGTCCTTTAAAATGTGAAATATGATGAAAACCCAAATAAAGGGAATCATGAAACATGGAATTGGATGAAAACATGTCTATGTAGAATCCAACACTCTAGGTCCTGAACAAGATAACTCATTTTCATGTTGGTGAATTTATATAGAGGAATTAGGGGGTCCAATTGAGAATAGATAACTCTATAAGATGAGTAGAGGAATGGGGTATGGAGAGCTCCCAAGAGAGAGATGTACATGGAATAGCTATTTCCAACCAAATATGAATGAGGAAATATGCTCACACCACACCACATACACCCTCAGAGGACATTGTCCAAGTGGCCTGATAGAAGAGATAATTACTAAGAAAAAGGGTTAGACCTGAAGATGAAATGTCCAAGCATTCCTACATATCCCATGAGGATGGGAATTAAGCCATACCTAGATCTGAGATGGTGCACAGTATAACGTCATGTGGTAAGGACAAATATACAGGGGGTAGATAAGGTCTATGAATGGAGTGAAGAATAACCGAAAGTTAATGAGGGAGAAATCCCACATAAGCCAATCCATTCATATTTACCCAAGAGAAATTGGGCCAAGAGGCTAAGAGAAATAATAGATGAACCGGGGATGGACCTAAAGACCAAATGTATGAGTTTTCCTACATATCCCAAGAGGATTGGAATCAAGCCATTAATAGTACTTGATATGTCATTCAATTTAACTTCATCATAAAAAGATGTGTTTGATCTTAGTTTATGGTCATAGAGCTTGGACCATAGATGCCTAGTTCAATGTAATGTGCATAGAATAGATGGTTAGAAAGAGTGAATCATTGTGCCTATCATTTGGGAGACCAAAGTATTGAAATATGGATTCAGGATAACTATTAACCATATTTGCAACATAGTATCTGTCATTCGTGTCTTGGAAAAGGAATAAACAATTGAGCGTCGACCGCTGACCATGTTTGCAATGTGGGGATTGTGTCAAATTATCGATCAAAATCTTCTAGAACATTGGTCCAATATGGTTGGAGAGCACTGAAGCCTAAAATTCAGGCCTTTTGGGGTCTTTTAGATGTGAAAGATGATGAAAACCCAAATGATGGTACACGTAATGTGTGGTGGTACCCACGCAGTTTAACATCTTGCGGCAAGGATGATTAAAGAAGGAGGGTTGTATCAAGTGGATGTGAGTGGCATAAAAAAAATAGATTGATGTGAATGAAGCCATAAATCACAAACCACACCACACAATCCTAGGTGAGAACTTGGTCTAGGGGATTAGGATAGTTGAGGGACCTGAATCTTGGCCATGGATGAAAATTCCCATCCATTTTATAGTTTATCGTTATACGGGGTGAGTGCTGAGCAGTTTTATGTCCTTCATCCTGGACAGATCATGCAGCCTAACGTTGTGTGGTGAGGTAGGTGGTGATATTAGTTTAATTTCATAGAATTCATACCATAATAACATTAACCTTTATATGAGTATTTTCTTACTGAAGCTCCTAAGACCACGCGAGCAATGCTCAGTGTGGGAACCAAGGAACTGGATTAGGTTCTCCCCAGCATATAAGGGCATGACAATGAAGGAATAAGGTTGGGTGGGGTCGACCCCAACTAGACCAACATCCCTGATCGAGGCACACTGATGTTTGTAGGTAAATCAGAACAAAATTAATCACTGAAACAAATATTTGGGGCATATAGGGGTGGTGATAATGATGGAAGATGGTTGTTGACTTTGTTCGAACACAAAATCCATATCGTGTGGCCTAAAAAGGAACAAAAAAATAATCATCAACCGCTGAACATAGTTAAAACAAAGGATTTGTATCTAAGATTCGTTCAAGACCCTCCAAGTTGTTTTCACAAAACGGTAGGCGAGCCATAAGGCTGACCATCCATACTTTCCGGGGGTCCTTTCAGATGTGAATGTTGAGGGAGACCTAATTAATAGGGACGTGTGATGCATGAATATGCTCTTATTGTTTAATGTTATGTAATGAGAACGAAAAAGGTGATGATATTCAAGGAAGTGGATATATGGTGAAGTCATGATAAACTCAGTGTGAATGAAGACATAATCCTATACCACATAATGTGTTTTGGGAATTATCCCAGCCAAGGGGATATACCCAAGGGTTGATCTTGATGTTTGGGGTTGGGCCCATGGACGAAATTTCTGGTTGTTCCTATGTATCATTTGAGGCAGGAATCAATCCTTAGATAGTTCTTCATAGCACCATGCAGTTTAACATCATGTGGTGAGGACGTGGAAAATCATAGTTTAGGGTCATAGTGTTCATACCATAACAGTATATCTACTTCTCATAGTTTAACATCATGTAGGATGATAAAGTTGTTCAGATTCATGCATGATGGGTTATTGGTACTTTTACGTCCTTCATCCTGGACGAATAACAAAATTTAATGTCGTGCAGTGAAAATGGTATTGTTTAATGTCTTGCGGGAAATTAACGTAGTTTAACATCACGTGGGATGGTAATGACAAATTTAACATCATGACAGATATAAATGACTAGTTTAAAGTCATGAAGGATGATAATTAGCAGTTTAACATCATTAAAGATGATGATGGGATATTTAAATTCATGCAGTACGATAATGCAGTTTAACATCATGCGGGGTGATGATGAGAAGTTTAATGTAATGCAGGATGAAAATGTAGTTTAACATCATGCAGGATGAAGATGACCACATTAATGTCATGCAGGACGATAATGATGTTTAACATCATGTAGGATGAAGATGAACAGTTTAATGCCACACACAATGATAATGTAGTTTAACATCATGACTGAAGAAGATTAGTGGTTTAATGTCATTCAGGATGATAATCAAGTTTAACGTCATGTGGAATGAAGATGAGAAGATTAAAGTCATGGTGGATTATAATAAAGATTAACGTCATGTGGGAAAATTATGAGAAGTTTAATGTCATTTGGGATGATAATACAGTTTAACGAAATGTGGGATGACGATGAGTAGTTTAAAGTCATGTTGGATGCTAATGTAGTTTAACGTCATGCGAGACGAAGATGTTTGTGTCACTCCACAATATCAGTACAAATCCTAACAATCAACTAAGACCGCGTGTGTCATTCTCAGTGTGGGAAAGAAAGAGAAATGATTGTATTTTCTTGACACATGGTATCACAAAGAAGGGGGAATAGAGATGTTAGACCTGGTATATTTCAGTAATACTGGCCCACTCACTCGACATTCAAAGATGCATAGAAATGTATAACCATGGTTGTTGGAGTTCCACCTAAACATAGATTGGTAAAAAAGGGTTAATTGTGGTTTCTGGTATCTGGATAACAATGATTGTGGTATAATGGTATAGGATAACTGCTGACCATGTTCGAATCACCAAACCTATCATAAAAATTTCATCTGAATTCTTCTAGGGTGTTGGCCTATGATGGTAGGTGATCCAAAGTGGCATGAGACCAGGCCATTAGGGAGTCCTTTTAGACATGAAATAATGTGTGGATCCTAATAAAGGGACACAACGAATCATGTAGATGGATTGTGATTAAAACCATTTGTAGTCCTACACTATGGGTTCTACGATATACTGCTTTTGAGCATGTCAACCTAACGTATCTGAAGGATGGATTCGAACCCCTTAATAAGTATTAGGGTCATAAGGTAGTGCTATAATGTATAATGGTAGTGGAACAATGTCGAATGGAGAGTGTTATCCCATATAGATGATCAGGAAGCTACACAGTTTTACATCATGTGATGGGGATATGGTGCCATCTCATGCATTTCATATGAGGCCCCCTATGAATGACTCAGGGTAAGGATGAAGTTTAATGTTGTGTGATGATAAAAATATACATGTACATTAATGACCTATTTTAATTACATTGCATCAAAAAATTTAATGTCATGTGATTAGGAAAAGTAGTGGCTTTTGTTTAGGGTCTTATAGCTTTGACCAAAATATCACTGAGTTTAACATCGTGTGACCAAGATGATGGTTGTTATATAGTTTAACATCATTCTAATAGGACGTTAAACAACAAGTATTGTGTCAGTAGTGGGGGGTAAAATATACCCCATTTTGATGGCTTATGATCCTAGAGGATGACGGGGGAATCTATACAATATGATTACCATAAAACTCCTCTTCCGTAAGAATGTATATTCTCCATGCGTGAGCTAGGATACCTCATGGGGATACTTCCACAATATGATATTTAATCCATAGGTAGTACCTCTATAGTTGATGAAATTCATATGTCGGGATGACATAGAGTGTCATTAGGGTGGTGGGTTGATAGCATGCCCTCAGTCCGGCAGAGAGACAAAGCGTATATGGAATGGATGTAGGAATTGTTGATAAAAAGGGGAGATGAATCCCGGATGGTGTGGAATCTTGGAACATTGGCATGACAGGGTGATTGATCCCGGACGATGTGAAGAAAGTAACATCGGTACAATAGGGTGATGGACCCTGGAAGGCATGGAATCATGGTTTATTGGTATGATAGGGAAATGGAGCCTGGGAGGAGTGGATGTCGGGAGGGTCGGCACGATGGAGTTATGGATCCCAGAAGGGGTGTAATCTTGGAGCATCGGTACTTTTGGGAAGATAGATACTGGATTTCCTGAAATCCTGGAGCCTTGGTACGACGTGGGACATAGAGCCGGGAAGGGGTGGAACCCTGGTTCCTCGATAAGATGGGGTGATGGAGCCCAGATGGTGAGGAAGCTGGGAGCATCTATACGATGGGAAGATGGATTCTATAAGGCATGGAATCCTGGAATGTCGGTATGAGGGGTATATTGAGCCAAGAAGGCATGGAATCATGGAGTTTCGGTACGATAGGGTGATAGAGCCCCACTAGTGTGGAAGCCTGGAGGGTAAGTATGATTGGGCGATGGAGCCTGAAAATTGTGGAGGCCTGGAGTTTTGGTATGATGGGGGACAATGGATCCCAGACGGTGTATAAGACTAGAGTATCTATACAACAGGGGTGATGGATCCCTAAAGGCATGGAATCCTGGAGCATCGATATGACGTGGTGATGGAGCCTAGAAGGAGTGGACACCTGGAGCATCTGAATGTTGTAGGGTCGGAAAAGAGCCGATGGGGTCATGGGATGATGCCACTAGTGCAACTTGTGATGGTTTCGGGGTTAGTGAGGAGCTGATGGAGTCTGTGTGAAGGTTCACTTAGCATGGCCTCTGAAGGCTACGAGGTAAATGAGGATACAATTGAGTCAGAGTCGGATTCTCCCTAGCGCAGACTATGGAGGTGGCAGATTCGGCAAGGAACTAATGACCCCGTGTCTTCATGTACCCATTGATTCTCATCCATTCACAAATTAGAGAGAGGGGATTTATATGGGTTATACCTCAATTCGGTCATTCCTAACATTTTTCAAACCTTCACAGTCGATGGAGAAGTGATTCACATTGGGATCACCATTTATATTTTTAATGCTTTCACCGAGGTGTGAATCCATTGGTTGAGGATGATTTGGTGGTTTCCTCACATTCCCTCTTTCCAAAGACAGGCGACATCCATTGCTTCATTAGGGACATTTTCTCCTTGATCTACAATGGATTACAGGATATCATTTCCTCCTTCCTTGGATTTCTTCTCATAACTCATCACCTAGTCCAGTCCCCCTCATAGATTTGAATCATAGTTCGTGAATCTCATTTATGGTGCCATATCTTTGTGGACGTCGGTTAATTACGTTTCTTCTGTTACGACATTCCAAGCGGTCATGATAAGGAAAAAACCTTTTGTCAAATTAGATGAAAACATCATGCATGATGGGGCATCTCTGGATGCATGAACCTTGGGGAACATATATTCTTTCTCAAAATAGGGCATCTCAAGGGTGAAGAAACCAAGGCATCGTACGTTTTTCATAGGGTATCTTATTCCGTATGCATCACTCTGAGATTTTCCTCAGCTTCCCATTTTTAACATGGGGTACGTCTCAAGTTTAATGTCTTTCAAATACTATTATGTGAAAGGCGTGTCTTAAGATGTTTTCCTCTGGCATATCTTGTTTAACACGATGTATGTTGCATCTTTAATGTCTTGTGAAAATGGAATGTGATTAATTATAACATGAAAAAAGACGTATCAGAGTGGTATTTTCCAAGAATGGTGCACATTGATGGTTTAATATATGGAAGGATCATAATGCTAAATAAGGATAGATCTGAGGTGGTGTGTCCAATATAGGGAAGACATCACACCCTAAATGATGAACTGGACACCAATAAGGGAGGATCATGGAGAGTGAACCCCAAAATGGGGAACAATATTTTTTTACCATTGGTTGGGATTGAACCTCATGGAGGTTTCCTACGTACCATGTGTAGATGATTGGGATCAAATCCCACATCGTTCTAAGTGCAGACATGGAATCAGGGTGTACCCAAAGGTCAACAACCCAGATACCTGCTCGGGATTATGCATGGTTAGTGGCTCATCGCTTGGGGTACACTCTCGGTTGGATGGTTATGGATTGTGTCAGTCTTATGCATGGCTAGATGGATGGGTTACGGAAAGGGAAGGAACTTGTTGGATGTCATGATCTTATTAGGATGTAGAGGCTAGGGTAAGAATCGGGCTTGATTATGGATGGTTGAGTGAACTGTATGAGAGAAATGGGATGGAACCGATGTGAAGATTACAGAGATGATGGTCTTGAATCTCATGTAGGCTTCTTATGTATCCTCATGGTAGGGAATCAAAGTCCACATATTTCAGGATGGGTCATAAAATCAGGGTGTTCATAGAGGAAAAAGACTCAACAACATTTTGGAGCTTACACTTGGTTAGAATCCCTTGAGCTTGATTGACTCCTCTAAGGGTCAGACTAAGGATGTGTGTCCCGGAAAATGGGACACAAATTTTTATCAGTTTCTGGGGATGAACCTCAAGGTGGCTTCCTACATACCCTTTCTAAGAGATAGGGATCAAAACCCACATAGTTTTAATAGGGCGATTGGGGATGACACGCTAGGGTGGCTCAAGATTTGGTCTAATGATGCCAAGGGACTTCCATGGATGTGGGTCCAAGAAAAGGGGACATTGATGTTTACCAGTTTTTGGGGTTTCACCTCAGGTCTGTGTCCCATGTACCCTGTCTAGGAGACAGGGATCAAAACCCATGTAGTTCGAATGGGTTTACCTATGTTTGGTGTTCAACATCAGGGAGGCTAACTACGTACCCTATCTATGAGACAAGTATCAAAACCCACATAGTTAAAATGGTCTTGGCATATGATCTAGGTGTACACAGAGGACAATGACCCAAAGACGATGTTGGGGATTATGCGTGTTGAGCAGCCCAAGATTGAACTAACGCCCAGGAGGACCAGAGAGTTGGATCCCATCAAAGGGGGATACAATGGCTTACTTTATATTGATATTGAACCTTAGTGAGCCTTCATACATACCATGTTTTAAAGATATGGATAAAAACACACATATTTTTAAAGGGTTTACCAATGTTTTGGGTTGAACCTCAGAGAGGCTTCTTACATACACTGACTAGGAGATAGTGATTAAAACCAACATAGTTCATATGATATAGTTTAACGATATGTCGGATGAAAAGGGGAATACAATTTAACGTCATGTAGGATAGGGGTGAATCAAAGTTAAGTGGTTGGTACTGATGTGTGTTGGGATTGAACCTTAGAGAGGCTTTTTATGTACATTTCCTAGTGAGAGTAAAGATCAAAGTCAACGTTGTTTGGTTTTGTGATAGATGGAGCTTATACACTATATCAACCCAAAGAGGATGGCATGGCCACTGTATATTCTTATATCATGTGAGTCATACTCAGTGTGAGAAATAAAAAGCAAAAACATACATTATGATCTTGGATGAAAGGTGCATCCATGAATGGTGGTGAATGGGGCTTACACATGGAAGATGTCCAGGTGCTGCTTTGTAGAGGAAATAGTGAATGGGGCTTACTTATGGAAGCTTCTTATATGCCCCTAAGGAGTGGAAATAGATTATGGGGATTACCCATAAATGCTTCTCAGGTACCGCTATGAAGCAGTAATGGTGAAAGGGGCTTAGATTTGGAATCTACCATTGTGTCAATATGGAGCAACAATGGTTGATGGGGATTTCAAATAGATGAATCCCATGTTCCTCTATAGAGTGTAAATGACGGATGGGGATTATGCATGGAAGCTTCCCAGGTGACAATGTGAATTAGAAACAATGTATGGGGTTTACTGATGGAAGTTATTCGGGTGATGCTATGAAGAAGTAGTGGTGAAATGGTCTTACCCATGGATGTCTCCCGTAATGTACTCCTCATTTCTAGACATGATAAATTCCCTAATCACTGGTCAGTTGAATAATATAATTGGGGCTTAGACATATGCACTACATTACAAGAGGGATAATGCCGAGGGCATTGGAATCAACCTAAACAAAGGGAGATGAAAAGTGTGAATCAAACACCCAACATTCAGAACACACTATTGGTGGCATGAAGAAGGGTGATAACTGCTGAAAATATTTGCATCACAACATCCACATATCATTAGGATGATATGGAAACAAACAAACAAGGGACAACCACTGACTATACTCGAAACACATAGAAAAAATGAAAGTGTCGTCCAAAGACAGTCGGGGTGTTTGCCTGGAATGGTAGGTGAGCCGAAGTGGCATGGAAAAATCCTGTTAGAGGGGTCCCTTCAGAAATGAAAGAGGATTAAGATCTGAATGATGCTCACACGAATCATGTTGTGGAGTGATGTAATGCTCGAAAGTATTCTGATACTCTAGAAATTATTCCACTCTAATAATGGCATGAGGAATCTTTTGTTCTCCAAAGAAGGCATATCTTATATAGAACAAGAGGAATTTTATTATTGAATGATAGGTCATTCTACATTTTGATGCCATCTAGTTAAGACTATTGGTATCTTATGCTTAGATCATAACTCATATATTGTTTATAGAAAGCAGAATCCTATGTAAGTCATATAGGTTGTACTACAGTTTAATGTTATATTGATAGGACTATTAGCATCTAATGTTTTCCGCCTATGGAATGTATTTTTTGAAGAATGATGCATCCTAAATTTTCATATAGGGTGTCATAAAATATAAAGTAATATAAATAGGACCATTGGTAATAATGTTCTGATCAATGTATGGTGTATGGATTACACAAGAGAGGCCATTTCTAGTTCAACCTAGTGTAGATGTCATGTGATTGGGATTGGAGGAGTTTCATAGAGAATGGTTTGACACAAGGTACTCAGGGAATCAAAGATGAGAATATCAACTCATGACATTTGACCAAGAGAAATATGGAGACTTAAGGTATTTCATGGAGTGTGGAGGAGTGTCTCAAATCAATGTTTTCCATTGGCGGAAGGTGGATGTACATAAGGGAGAAAAGGAAAATGTCAACGTCTTGGGATGAAAAGTTCACAATACGACTCTCCATATTTCATGGGAGTTAGTGATGATATCAAAGGGACAGAACGACATTGATCTAGAGTGGTGAGCATACATATTCTCACACTTTTTACATAGTCTTATGAGAGAGCACCATGATGGATATACTCAACAAATGGAGTTATCTATAAGAGGATTCTTCAAATAAGGGGGGATTTGTAGGTCCTGATGTGGAGGCACCAATGGTCTGTTGGTTTACCTGTAGTCCATCATAAATATATGAAATAATGGGAGGGATAACTATTCATTTCACCAAATGGATGAACATGTAGTACTGGTTAGGGTCTCCAAGGTATGTCGTTAATCTAGCCAAGGCATTGAATGGACCAATCTATAACTGGGTAATATGGGTCACTTCTAGGTGAGAAGGGATATATTCCTTCATAAAGTGATCATGTTCTAGAAATGACATGTGCTTTGGATTCCTGATGATGTATTCCCCATTGATAATCTTGAAGACTAACATGGAGTCTCCCTTTACATACAAGAAGGGAACATCAATCTCAATATCCATCTCAAGACCAGTAATGAGAGTCTGATTATCTAAATTACTGTTTGTGAATCATTATAATAGCATAAATGTGTAGGGAAGGATATTCAATTTTGGGTTGATGAAGAAAATTGAAATGCCTACCCTATTGAGTATGGGATCATTGATTGTTCTACCTACTGGGATCCAGGAGGTACCATCAAAATGAATTTTCCATCATGGAATATAATTTTTCACTGAGAGGATAACCTCTTCAAAGATTTTGATATCCAATGACTGCTCTTCTAGGGTTGGATGGGCAGCTAAGAAGTGTTCCAATGCCTGACACTTTATGGATATCTATGAAACAAAATTGATTTCAAAATACTGAAGGATAATCTCCCAGTGTGTAAAACGTTCTTTCATCATAGGGTGGTTCAGAATATATTTTATGGGATCCACATGGGATACCAATAGTATATCATGATGTTGTAGGTAGTGATGAAAAAATAGTATTGTGAATACTAGCATGAGAAAACATTTCTCAATAAGATAATAACTGGACACTATGTCGACAAGAATGCAATTGAGATTGTGTAAACTATTCTCTATAAATTAATTGATCCTCTGGGAGAGCAGGGAACCGAGGTATCATTCTAGAGTAGTCACATTTAGTACTAAATCCTTCCCTGATATGGGTGGAATTAGGACTGAAGGTTGTTGTAGACACTTCTTGATTTCATCAAATTTGGTTTGGAAATATTCACCTGTTAGTAGATAGTAAAATATTTCATGAGAATAAATAATTTAATACACATTCCATAAAAATACATGATGAATCAAAATATGTAGTATAAATTTCATTGGTGGACTTGGTCCTCCCAATGATATATTAGAGGTGAAATCTGGATGATGGCCTTGACCATTACTGGGACAATCTCGATACTTCAATATCTGATTATGAAGCCATGAAACATCAAATAGGTAACCCCAAAGTCACACCTTAAAGGGATCATCTTCTGATTCCAGGAATAAAGGAAGTTGAAAGCATTCTTAGGTTCTCTAAGGTGGTCCCAAAATTGGATATATTTGAACAAAAAATCACCCATGTAGCATTCCTGTTATGTCTTGAGGATTAGCTAGATGATTTGGTGGATGGAAAAATGATTAGTGTCCCATGTATACCTTAGAATGAAGAGAATTGTCTAATAGAAAAATTTCCATTTTTGTCCTCTGAATGTGGTAGAAACTTCATCCTCGTAGGACATCAATATATGATTATATTAAAAGTACACATTCATAATATAGAGAGAAAATAAGTAGGTTGTGGATTCTATCAACAAATATATCATGCAAAGGGGAATGAAATCTAGCAAGCAGTGGTGGTTCAGATCCCAGAAATCAATACATACACTAATCCTTCCATTATTTGTCCAGATGGTAATGATATTCAATATCCACATTAGGTACCAGACAACCTTCATAATTTTGGATTTGATGATCTTATCGACTTCATCCTTTACCATGACTCCCTGAGAGGGATTCATTTTTTAGGAGGAATCTTGAACTCATAGTGGCATATAGGGAGACTGAGTTGGGGGATGGAGACCTTTGGGTCTACTCTAAGCCTCTCATTAGATCTCTTGGAAAATATATCATGATGCTTCCATAGGAAGTCCATGTAATGTTATTGTTCTTTTATAGGAATTGATGCAATGATCTGCATTGGCATTGGATATGCCTTGTTTCTAAGATTCACCTATACCATCTTAGTGATAGATGTGGATACTCCCTCGTCAAATGAGGGATGAGTGTTTTCTAAATCATATTCATCATCTAAGGTAGGGTAGTCTATTAGAAGAGATAATTTATCCCAAAAAACTAATTTTGAGGGTACACTGGTGAATTCTTAGTTGGAATATGTGTAATCCACAATGGGATATTCCTACCATACTGAAATCATGTTTAAAATGTTGTTTATCCAATTACATCATTCCTTAAACAAAACGGTCCGTGATTGATGTCAAAAAACAGTGGTAGGTATATTTTTTGTTGTTTAAACCTTGTTCATAAGATCAATAATTTCATGTTAATAGCTGTTGCCAAATAGAAAACATTTCGATACTTGATAGGGTTAGAGAGTTCTAATATTACCAAAGACTATCTTGTTTAGGAGTAATAGTTAATCCTTATGATTTCTTTGTACCTAAAGATGTAGTTCCATTTTTCTAAAAAAATGAAAAATAATTTTCACAAGTCTGGTGTCGTGGGATATAACTAGTGAATTTGGAGGATGAAGGCACCATCAATATCTATCCATAGGTTGTATGAAATTATGGTATGCTAAACCCCATTGGTTTGAACATTATTTTCCTTTCTCTAGGAAAATCAGATATTTATATGGTGGACTTTGAAAGAGTTTAAGGGAGATCCATCACCTTGATGTATTCCTATTCGACCATTGGAAGAATACTAGAGGCATTCGTGATATGGGGAGTGAACTACGGTCTGAAAATAAATACAAGGCCTATCTGTTAGCTCATTTTAGGCGGTATCCAATAATAAACCCAGAATTTAATGTTTCATACCAAGACACCAAAATGATACAAAAAAAATATTCTTCCACACTGCTTATGCTAGGACCTATCAAAACCCAATATTTTTATGTTAGAAGGACGTAGACCCACTTTAGTAAATCCTAAACTACAAAGCATCATATTCATGATAATATTGATATCGAACATTGTGTAAACAATAAAATAGTGAACTTCCACTCCATTGAACGGGTTAGTTATGTATAAAGGGAAGATGTTACCCTACACGAGAGAGAATTCATATTCTCTAGATAATGTGATGATGGATTTTCATTATTCTCCTTCGACTTCCTTGGTATAGAAAGCTTATGTGGACACTATCATTATTACAAATTAGAGGGGATTTTTTAATGCTATTGTAGGTGCTTCATGCGTATCCACTAATAGAAAGAGGGAATCAAGGATTGAGATCCTTGAATGAATGCTAGATAGGTGTTTATACACTTTATAATTTCGTGATAATCCTACATTACTACCCACAGGGGGATAATATTTTGGAAGGAGGCATGATTGGAACAAAAATTTGAACTGAGGGATTTTGGATGGTTATATAAATATCCTTATACATGTTAGAAAACCCGTGTATAATCACCATGGGATGATTTTCGGGTGATCAGGATTTGGATATAGCTGGACACAACTGGCCATGATGTGATCATTGTAGATCATCCTGGTAGTGAAGTACAATCAACAAGAGAAGTCAATATGAAAAATATATTGGGAGGATTATTCATGGAATGTCCTATATAGAGATTTTGTTAAAGTATTCATATAGGGAATAATATGGCTTGTGGAACTATCTAGAGTATTCTAAAGATTCATATATCATTGATTCCTTTAATGGTGGCATTGACTAGAGACATTTAGACAACAATCCTGATAATCCTCATCATCAAGAACACTGTAAGGATCCACTTTCTCAATGAAATTCATCGAGGGATACTCCGACTTAATACATGAGGATTCACCCTCTTCCATAATAACTTTATCTGAAATTTGAAACACTGGACAATTTAAATCACCCAGAGTATTGGATGACTTTCATGGTGGATAGGGACATTGGATTTTCCTATACCATAGGCACCTACTCTTATGAAATATGGAAGGACACATTGTTGATGGATAAGATTCTTCAAAAAAATAAAAAGAAACTATAGGAGGCTCGATCTAGCCTATGTAGGAAAAAATTAATCCATGATTTCGATGGGCTACTTTACGGGCCAACCAATCATCATATTTTTGAGTTCCACCAATAGAGACTTTCTTTAATTCAACGAAACCTTTTTTTTCACTACCAGGATCAAAAGATACATGTGTATCCATTGTTGGGACTAGGTCGAATCCAACTAAACCTTTGTACACATGATCCTAGATCCAATCACTGAATATATAGCATTTCTAGATTTTTTGTTTAAGGATCTTTTGGTAAGGAAAATAGTCTGGGAAATCAGTGAGCATGACCTGATTACCGTATTTTCACTCTAGTAGTATAAAAATACATTATTATAAGGACTTGTGTAATTAACTGAAGACATGTGTACTTGTGGAGGAGTACGATTAGTTTTTTCTATCCTATAAAGGCGCTTGCAGATCTTGAATGTTAAAAGTGACCTGAGCCTGATGAGTGGATAGAGACGCATTGTCTCACCTTGGTTGTAGTGATTGAAGGGGGTGTTTACTACCAGTTTTGTGGTGGGAGAGGTGAATCTTGAGACTATTTCCCTCAGCAAGTCAGTGATTGATAAGGTTCTACTGGTTACAAATCATTTTGTACATGGGCCTCTACCTATATTATGTTGGTAGTCATAACCTTGGTGGATCTTATTTTAGGTTCTGAAAAAGGTGATGGGTGTGCCAAATTATCCAGCTGAAAGGATTTACCCCTACATTCAGTCTTATTGTCAAAGTACCAAAATCGACCAAGGATGTCCTGAGTATGAGGGAAGGGACCAGCTCTGTGTTATCAGTCACCACACACATTGTGAACATCTTTTACCGAGTCAGATGCATGTTGAGAAAATACGTTAAACCCTTCTATCAAGAGAAAAAATATGTGAATAATTCAACTAGATATTTTATACACATTACGGGATGTGAAATTATGGAGTTATGGATGGTGGATCTAAACTAGTAGAGGAACTACATACAGAGGTCTTCCCAACTGTGAATTGGCTCAATGGGTAACTAGATGTACCAGACTAATGTAGTCTCTTCTAATGTCTGCACGTGATATCATATCATGGATACTTCCTTCTACTGATGAGTCCTCTACATGGGTATTCACCTTGATATGACGTGGGTTAGTTGGATAAGTGGGTCTCTGATCACATTAATGTGGGAAAATTTAAGAGACCTCAAATTTGGGGGTGCTTTCAAATCATCTACACAAATCGAATATTACTTTCCATTATGTGGGATCCCCACATATCTTTTTTATTGGGATTCAAGAAGATAAGTGAGAGATACTATCAAATCATACAGGTATACATTCCTTTCTTGTATATGATTCATTTCCCCCAATGCATTTATAGGCTCACCAACCAAATAGGTAGGCTCAACACCCCGTGGAGTTACTTGTGGAGAAACCTGTGGAGTTTCTGGTGGGGTTGGTAGATCAAGATCATAATGTGTAGTTTTCATGTTTCTCGGGTAGTTTGGGTGATCAATATTGATATGTGTATTTAATTCATATATTTTAATTTATTTAATAAATGAATTATTTTATTTTATTGATGAATCTTTCAAATTTGTAAGGGTTTCATTAATTTCTTATTTTATTATAGGAAATATTGAATATTGGAAAAAGAAGAAAATGAATTGGAATTATGAGATTAAAGACACTTCATTTCATGAGTGAGGAGAAAATGGTGTGGCACCAGTTTTTTTAATCATTAGTGATGCAGGAAAAATGAACAACACAATTACACATCGTCTAATTTCTTTACATGATGAGTTTTTCTTGGAAGAATATGTGTCCTCCAAATAAATTATTGATGAGTTTATACTCTGTGATATATATTTACACGTCATGAGTCCTAATTAAACTTCATGAAAGCATTCAATGTTACAAATCTACAAATGAGATTCACCTAAGATTCACATGGATATAAAAGTCACAAAGGCCCACTTATATCAGGATTAGACGATGTGTAATCACATTAAAGATCATGAAAAGTGCTAGGAATAGTGAAACCAGATTCTATAAATAAATTATTTCCCTGCTACTATAGAGGCATCCCAAATATGGATAATGTTCTACTACTGGATGAAGGTTCACCTTCCAAGGAGTGCTGCTTCACCACTTTCATTGGTATTTTTAATTATTGTTTTTATACTCGTTGTCATGATTATTATGGTAGGGTAATTTCTCCATGTTGTAGAGTGTGTGATGAAGGAGGATTGAATGTTTGAGTTATTTTATATTTTTATTGAATTCATATTTGGATTTCATATCCATTCCTCATTTCTATCTCTTCCCTGATTTTTTCTTTCATGACCATTATGATCGAGGTTAGAGATTTGGTATAAAATTTTTTCTTTCATTTTTAATGTTCATTTCATGTATTTATTTAATTAATTAATTTAATATGTGATCTAGGGTTTATAATTTGACCATGACCATTGGGATTTCCGCTCTATATATTTAAATTAGGTTTCGGTAAACCATCATTTTAATCCAAAGTACTTGACAATGAGAAAAAGAGTGTTTGGGATGGGGTGTGTTTATCAATACAATTGTACTCTCTTGGACCTGATTCTGATGACTGCATAATTTATAATTATTTATTTTAAACCTTGTAATCCCATTAACAAAGATTAATTACAACTCAATATCCATTTCATATTTTCAGAAACCACATTATTCACTAATTCAATGATCTCTATCATAGATTCAATTTATTTAAATCATACTCAGTTTAAAATATTGTTATTTATTTAATATTTTATCTCACCTTATCTCTATGGATTCAATCAAAGACATTCATTTCCTATATTACCCTATATTTAGGTTCTTTTTTCATGTTTTTAAATTTATAAATTTAGTAACCCAGTGGGAACTAATGACTTCAGCAAGGCTATCAGTTTTTTATCACAGTTTCCAAGGATAAGAGTAGATAATTAATATATTTAAAAATTTAAACAAAATCATTTATCATATTTTATATTTCCTGATTTTAGTGATGGAGTTTTATTATTATTTATATTTAATTTACCACATTGTTTATTTTTCTTTTTTATGGATGTCCTGCAAAGTGCGATGACATACAAAGAGATGTTCAACTTTATATAGGATGATATAGCACAACTACTCAAAGAAGTCAAAATAATGAATAATCAACCCTCTTAGTAGTCGCAACCATAACAAATCATTTATTTCACAACACCCCTTAACCTGGATCCATAATTCTATGAGGAGCATCAAGAAAAAAGAAGTATGCACAAAAACGTTGAGGTAACTACCACTTCTGACACATATTTTTATGGTAATCATGACACCTTTTATTTTTTAAGTTTAGAAGATGATGAAGAGGGTTACCTTTCTGTACATATTTAGTGGGATAATGAATAATTCGGTAGAAAAAAACAAGAGTATGAACTACAAGAATAATAACCTTGGTTTCTAGGTTTGTACAAAGATTCCTCACAAAACAAGGAAAAAAATTGAAGGAATAAGATGATGAGGAGGAGGAGGATGATGAATAAGAGATGAAAAGTGCCTCATTTATCATGATTTTTTTGGAAACAATATGTTCACTGCAAGAAGTGATGGTGAGATGGAAACACCTAGCACTGACTACAAAGAGTGAAAAATTAAAAAAAATTGAAGAAGATAAAGAGATGGATGATGAACAAAAAGAGGTCCTTGAAACAGTTCAACATAGGAAACCATACATTGGTAAGGAATAATTTACCAAAATTTGATATCATTTCAGGCATCGTTAATTCCTAATGAGTTACCAAATTAAAACATCTTAAAAGATGAAACTATCTAAGAACTAAACTACAATGTATTATATGAATTGAAAGACGGTGTTCCAAACCACATAGATAGATTTAGAGAAAATATTATTTAAATAATTATTGTGTAGAATAATTATGTTTTATGGAAATTTAATCTATGCTAGAGAGAGTTGGATTGGTTAAGAATATTGGATAATAAAAATATAAAATGGATTTCACGTAGCACTGAATAATATTTAGTTGGATGAAAATGTATAAAATAATTAATTATCAATTATTTTGTCATCATAATTGGGTCATAGAAATTAAAATGGTTATGGTAAACACACATCATCCCAAACACTCCTTTTCACATGGCTTGATACTTCATATTTTAAGGATGGTTTACTCAAAACATAATTTTATCATATAGAATAGACTTGTAGAGTGGGCATGGTTGAAGTCTAAACCCTATATCACATAATAAAAAATGCCTTCAATTAATCTAGGAAAGGTTTATGCATAAAAAATGTAATAAATTATACCTAATCACTATCATCGTACACAATGTTCTTGCAAGAAGAAATAAGGGATGAGATAAAAATGATTATTCAATATGAAATCCAAACATGAATTAATATAAAATATAAAATAACCCATACATTCAATCCAGATTCATCACACAGGAAATGAAAGAAAAAAATTGACCTCTCATTATAACTAAGGTTGGGTGAAGATAAAATAATAAAGAACATCCTCAAAAAAATTTCAAAGAATTGATGCGCAATAGGTGTGCCTTCATCTAGTTGTGGTCATCCATATAGATCTAGGATTCCTCCACTAATTAGGAATATCCTCTCTTTATATGCACTTTTTGGGATATTCACTAAACTTTTAACAACATTTAATGTGTTTAAAAATTATTTAATCATAATCCTAGGTTTTCACAATGATTTTTGAATTTCTGTGAATCTCATGTGAATCTCATTCATAGATTTAAAACCTTTACTTAATTCACGAAATTTATTTGGGACTAATGAATTGAAAATACGTTTCACACTATGTAACCAGATATGGAATTTTCATTGTAGAAACAAATTCTTTCAAAAAACCAAGATCATTTAATCAAATTACAGATGTGTAATTGAATTTTTCAGTTTTCTAGATCTGCATCAGATTCAAAAATCCAGTTTCGCACCGCTTATCTTCACTCGTTGTGTGAAATCTATTTAATCATGTAATTTTACATATATTTTTTCCTCTTTAAAATATTCATTGTTCCCTAACATACAACACAAAATGATTCAAACTGATAAAATGTTGGATTGATTCATTAATAAAATAAAATAATTAGTTTATTAAGACTCCATAGAATAAAAGCATAAAGTACAATTTTCACATACCATGGTCATTTTCTATACACTCTAGTTTCCAAACTATCCAGATGATCTAGAATGATGAGGTATATTGGGGAAGCTAACTAAGAATTATTTGTGGCTGCCCTTACTATTCCAAAAGAGGAGAAACATGATCTTTCTGTGGATTAACATAGTTCAGATACTACTCTTATAAGATCATACCAATGAGACTCTTTTTCCAATGATATGTTGGAGAAAATTCACCATAATGGGGTCAAACTATGTATTCAATAAAAAACTAATAAATCAGAGGGGTTATAGGTCCTAATATTCCCTTTACCCATGTTGCGGTCTCAACCGGTATGCAATGATGTCCAGGGTTCTACAAGGGCAAGCACCTTCCACTAATGATGAGTGAGGATGCCTATATGAGATTCCATTTGATACTCCACTTCCCTAAGGTGTGGTTTCTCTTCATCAGATCTCATGCCAGTGTCCCCATTTCTATTTATCTAAAGGATAACCATGTTTTTGGTGATGATACGGGGAGGTCTATCCTTGATGTCACCAGTCATGTTTGGATATCATTGGATGGAACTGAAGTAGAGAGAAGTGTAATTCCCCCACTAGAAATCTTCACATGTGGGATTCCACACAAATAATCATGTGGGCCACCGTATTTCTCTGAACGCATCGGTTTTTAAGGGTCTAGATGTAGAAGGGTGATGTATAGTGTTGGGTCATTGGGAGTAATTCTAAATCATCCACATGACACCACTATTAAATATAATTGATCATATATTTTCTATTTCTATATGCTAATTGATTATTTTAGAGTCTAAAACATATCTCATAGATGGTTTAGGGAATGAATGTAACCTCATGAAGGGTGAAGGACTCTTGGGTATGGATTTTTGGGGTTACAATCGGCCCGAACATATTAGAAAACTAATTCTTAGAGAGAATGTCCCATATGATTGGATATTTGGAAGTTGGTTCTGAATATATGTTTTCAGATGCTATAACCAGGGAAGAAAATGGGAAATTATAAATTGCACTGATGTGGTTCAGTGCAGTGGTGGGATGTCCGGTGGAGAATCCACTACATAGGCTCATTGATCTCCAAACAATAGTTTGTCTTTCAGATGTAGTACCATCCACATCATCATGTCCTTGTAGGAATGGGTATTTACCATTGCCTCATGGGTGATTCTAACGGTTGTTGGCTTTGAGGGTGGATGCAGTTAGTAGAATAAAAAATATGAGTACAACTCTATTAGATCACAAGTAGAAGTTGATAATGAAACTGGTGATGATAGGGATGGCATCCCTTTGATACCATGAAAAAGAGCCAAATATTCATCATTATCTATATACATACTAAGGGATTTAGGGATTTTATGAATCTTTACATTTAGGGATGATGAACATATCCTGGAGGGCTCCTAACCTATTCCTTGATGCAGATTATTTGGGTGAAGGATCCATCCATGAATCCCTTCTAGCTTCAAAATTTGAGATACAAATTTAATGGAAAACGACTTAGGACATCCATGGGTTCTTTATTTGATGTAAAATATTAACCCTTCTTCCCAAGATAGATCTATAGAGAAGTTATGTTATTTGGTATGATTATGACCTTTATACAGTTGGGTACTGGAGTAAGGAGGACCTCCACATGAGCTGATTGTGATATGATGATGACCTCCATATTGGTTATTTTTGATGAGGGGAGGGCCTCAGTTTGGAAAAATATGTGAGTGGGGAGGACCTCATCTCGGGGTATTGTGGTTGCCGGGAGACCACATCATTGTCAAGTGAGATCATGGGGACGACCTCCATGTTGGCAATGAGAGCGAGGAGGACCTCCACTTGGATGAGGTGATATTTGAGGAGGGTATTTACATATATCAAAATGGACATGGGAATGACCTATATACTGTGGAGTGTGAGTATGGGGAGGACCTCTATGCATGTTACTAGAAATTCATGGAGGAACTCCTCATTGGTGAGTTCTTGAGCAGGGAGGACCTCTGTTATATTTAATGGGAACATAGAAAGGACATCCATGTGGGATATTGAAGGATTGGGTAGGACCTCTACTTTGGATACCTATGGAACAGGGATTCCCTCTTGTTAAAATATTGGGTTTCCTTAACCCAACTATGCATTAATATTTATTACCATATCTTGTGTACAGTTAGTTATATATGATTTCATCTTACCATTATAGTGTATATTTTTCTGCATCCACTATTATAATGGTAATTTCCATATATTAATTATCATGTCAAGAGGTTATAGAAGATCCCATTATATAATGAGAACCTCTAGATACAATTACATTAATCTTAAATATATGTTCTATAGTCTAGATATATCTTACTGATTGGACATAGTAGATGTTTGACTATCAGGAGCTGGGGGCTCATAAGCATTGAGACTTTTTCTAATGATGTTCACACCAGGTGATCTCTACTTATGAGATTATGAGAACAGACTCACCAATACGAACACCACATGTAATGAACTAGAATTTACATGTAATTTTTTTTATTATATTCTAATTTTATGAGTCCGCGAAATTTGACAGTGCGTGATTCTGAGGCCCAATGTTCCCGGAATGAATTTATGAACTTTTTTTGGTACGTTCAGTAAACATGAAAGTGGGTTTTTGTAACACTTGAACCGGTGCTCAGAATTGATATCTGAGGGCACTGTTGAACTCTATGCACCGATATTCTCTTAAGGATACCTTCACCTCGACGGTAGTTGGTCAAGGGTGAAAGATAGTTTTTGTGTTTTTCATGGAAATAAAAAATAAAATAAAGGATATATTTTATTTTATTTTTAACCCCCAAATTTAAATCCATGGTGGTTGGGACCACCCGAACTAGGAAACCCCCAATTTAAATCCATGGGGGTTGGGAGCACCCAGACGCCTCTTAATGGGGGAAACCCACTCCACTTCCCAATTAATTAATTGTGCCACCTAATTGAGTCAATTAATTGTTCCAAAAAATTAAATTGATAAACATATTTTATTTGGTTGGATCCTCATTTTGGGTTGGGGAAAATCATTGGCAAAGGGTTGGAAAAGGATAATTGGGGAAGCAATTTTTAGGAACTCTTCTTCTCCATTGAAGAATGCCTCTCCAACGAAGAACACCTCTCCAATGAAGAACAAGGAACAAACCCTGAGCCTAAATTGGAAGCTTCTTGTGGGACAGACGAAGATCGATGTGTTCAACAACAATTACCAACGTATTTCTTTCCCTCCTCACCGTGCTACCAGATAAGAGTCGCAGCCCATTGGCCACGGTGGAGTAAGGGCGGTGGATGGCACTCTAGATGGCTGCGTGAAGGGGAAGCCATTGTGTGTTCATGCCTCCTAGCGTGTAGCAGCCACAACCTTATGCAGTTGTGGAAAAGGGAGGTTGACCGGCTGAGCCGGCTGTTGGTGATGGCGCGGCACGTGACCGTGCCACAGGAGGTGGAGGCTGGTCATCAGGCTAGCTGTGGGTCATCGAACCACGGGACGAGCTGCTCCGGGTCAACCTGGACTGGGTCGGGTCGACCCAGGCTAGGTCGGGCTGGGTCGGACCGAATGCAGACTTTCTTATACCCTTTTTCTCTCTTTCATCCATATCTTGAGCTTCAGGCGTCCGTTTGATGAACCGTCTATGGTGCCAGAAACCTTGGATTGAGATAATCCTTTTGGTATACCCCACTTGAGTATTGGATAATGTTAGTGTATGGTTGGGTTGGATCAAACACGAATCCAACCAGGCCCTCAGGATGAAATGGTCAACAACATAGAGATCGACCATCCGATTAATGCACCGTATGTTACGTTGATACCCCTTTTACATGGCAGTACTTTTGGATACATCTTCATGGGACTTCGTGGAAGTTTTAGTATAAACCTATGGCTTGAGGAGAGGATCCTCCCAGAATCGAGCGATCATAGTGCGGGAACCCTATAGTTGGCTATAACATGAGAATGGGATCCTATGTGGTTCTGTGCTTGGGATCCTTTGTGGGGCTGTGTTCGAGAGTCTCACTTGGATCCACTCTAGAAATCCATGTGGGACTACTCTAGGATCATATGTGGGTCTGTTGTACTAGGATCCTATGTGGGCATGATGATGTACTAGGATCCTATGTGGGTCTGATGATGTACTAGGATCCTATGTGGGTTTGATGATTTAGGATCCTATGTGGGTCTGCCTCTTAACAGAGTAAGATGATTCAATAGTTACATCTAATAATCTGTACTTCAGTACTTATGTTATACCTTGTGTGATCTGAGTCTTTACGTTTGTGTTAACATTCTGTGTGGTGTACCTTTGTGGTACTTACCTACATGGTGATACCTTTGTGGTAATCTTTTGTGTTGCATACCATTGTGGTACTTACCTTTGTGGTGATACCTATGTGTCAATATTTTGTGTGGGGTACCTTTGTGGTACATACCTTCATGGTCATACCTTTGTGGTGATCTTCTTTGTGGCATACCTTTGTGTTACTTACCTTTGTGGTGTTACCTTCATTGTATTTCTTCCTTTGTAGAACATTTGAGCTTTGGACTTTTGAGTTGACCCTTGTGTTTCCTCATGAATGAGGTGGGCATTCATGATAACTTAGGTATATGTATGGGATTATACCTAAGAAGGGTTGTCAGATGTTTTCATGCATTGTGGTTTATCCTTTATGGGTTTTATAAGACCTTAGAGGGTCTCATGGTCCCTACTAAGTATTGATATACTCACCCATGCATGGGCTATGCCTGCACCATGTTGTGTTTGGTGCAGACGACGGACAACGCTGACTAAGGACGAGAGTACAAGAACTGTAAGTAGCTCATGGTGTACATTAGATGAGGCGTACTGCAGAGATGATCGTTCGAGAGCTTTACCTACTCTTCTAGTGGGATCCTTGGTGGGTGTTCACAATAGTTGTTCAATTTACTTGTACTTCCCAGTTTTACTTGCACTTTTCAGTTTTCTTGTAATTTATAGTTGGGATTGTTTTATAACCCCTTTTTTTACTTTCTGTACACACACTTTTTACTATATAGTTTACTTGTGTTCGTATGTTATTGTGTGCTTGGTTTTCTGTGTTTACATGTTATAAAGGCAATGCCTTCATTGTTGTTATGGAATATGACTTTTGGTGCTAGTCGCCTGCCCCTGGAATATGGAAGGAAGGCATGGGGTAGTCACGACACGGGCCTCGGGGGATGGGTCGTTGTAGACGTCGAAAAAGTCCATAACTTCTAGACAAAGTTTCAAAATGACGAAGTGAAGTCATATTCGGACTCGGAGGCCCGGTCCGGAGGGCCCAGAAGTGGTGCGTGAAATTAAGGAGGACTCGCACGGAAAAATGTTGTTCGCACAAAGGACACCTGAGATTCGCGAAAAAGAACTGGTATGGCATGCAATTTTGCGAACCCGATTCCGCGCGGTGAGGCCTTTCGCACTGACATGTCCTGGCGCGGAAGATTTCGCGTGCCGCCCGGATTCTGCGATGGCGAGTGCCTATAAATAGAAGGTGACCCCAACCTTTTCGGGGTTGAGGAATTTGGACGAGCTCCCGTGCGCGCAATTCGGACTCCGGCACGTGCAATATGACTTCCAGGTAATCACCCTCTTCGCCCAACCTTGCCTCGGGGTTCACCTTTACATGCAATACCACAGGATTAAGTAAATTTTCCAACTCCCCAGGTTCCTCCTTTGTGTGCAATCCCTTCCCATTGCGTTCAATCCCCTCCAATTGCACACAATCCCTTCCAAATTGCGCGCAACCACTTCGTTAAGTTTTTCCATACCTTAGGGATCGGTCATTTCCCCCACGCGTAATCCAAGCCCTTTGCGCGCAATCCCCCTAGCCGCATCCAATCCCTATGCCCCACTTGCACGCCATCCTGGTGTTTTTCGCGCAAACCTTCTCTTCGTGCGCAAACCCCCGGAACCCCTCACCTTTACGCCCCCCGGGTGCCTCCCTGCATAGGCGCCCGATGTCCTCCATACCGGGCATGCACGTCATGCGTTGTTTTTCCGTACGGCCTTCCAGGCTCGTACGAAGTAACCTCAAGGTCCCTTGGGCGGTGTTTCCCGTTGCGTTGCTTTGCCTCATGCTTCTTCGCATAGGCACGCTAACGGCTATTAATTCTTCACATAGCCACGCTAACGTGGACCCCTCTATGGTTCTCCCTGCGACCCCCCTTCACCACGGCCTTGCCGATGCCTTCCCTCCCACAACGGGTAGAGGGTGTTGGGCATGTAAGCCCTATGGGTGTGGAGTGAACCCACCTCATCCGAGCTACAGGACAATAAACTGTTGAGCACCTCGTCTTCAAAACATGACGTTAAAATATGATCTGACCCCGTGCCTCGCACGCAGGGTCCCCCCAGCTCAGACATTCTTTACACAGCTCGTCTCCACGGGAATGGAATCTTCCTCACATGTAATGATATCCTCCTTTTGGAGTGGCATTTGTCAATGGGGGAAGGGCTACCTCATAGCGTAATCCCCTAGCCTCTCTTGCAGAAGGTTGTACCCATGCACCTCCATACTTCCCCACTGCCAAGGCCAGTGGAGGGCGTGATAGGGAATGAAGCATCTCATTTGTTCGGTCCCAAATCCCTCTCCCTCTGTGCTTTGTCGCTCCATGGACTTCCATCCTGGAGTAAGTCCTGGAACTAAGGGCTTTTAACCACGCGTAAGCCCCTGTTCCCTCTTTGGTCCGCTCAACGCGTAAGCCCCTCTCCGCTTCTCATAGACGCACCCTTTGTGAGGTGATCATCTGGCCCATGTTTCCTCTTGTTTATCACACCGAGCATGATTCACGTGGGCTTAGAGTGAGCATCGACCAAGAAATCCACTATGGGCCACCTCAGAGCATAATCCCCATCCCAGCAAACTACGGGGACTTTGATCCATGCTAACGCATGGTACGTAGGTAGCCTATATGAGGTTAAAGCCCACCACCCGGTCATTCCGACTTCTTCATGTTGGTTCTCTAACACTTTGGGCCGCCTCAGAGCGTAGGCCCCAAATTTCCCGTCCAGCATGACGTTAAACTGTATGCCCATCCAGCATGATGTTAAACTGTCTGCCTCATCCCGCATAACGTTAAACTGTATCCCGTCCCACATGACGTTAAACTGTATGCCCCAAACTATGTGGAATTTGATCCGTGCTAAATCATGGTACATAGGAAGCCTCTACGAGGTTCAAGCCCATCACTTAGTTGTTCTGACCCCTCCATGTCGGTTCACAACCACTATTGTGGGCCGCCTCAGAGTGTAAGCCCCATATCAACCATTATGGGCCGCCTCAAAGCATAAGCCCCATATCCACCATTGTGGGCCGCCTCAGAGCATAAGCCCCATATGCCCCTGTCCTGCATGATGTTAAACTATATACTTGAACTACGTGGACGTTGATTCCCTACCATGGGGATACATAGGAAGCCTCCATGAGTTTCAATCCCCTCTTCACGCCATCACCCATCCTGATCCTTACCCATACCACCACATCCCGGTGGGATCATGCCACCTCATTCCACTCCACAGTATCCGAGAAGCTTCCCACATGCTGGCCCCAATATCGGTGTTCCCCCAAGGGGGTCCTTCAATCGGATCCACTCTCAGTGTTTCGATCAGTCCAATCTGTCTCCTCAGGACGTTAAACTCGCGGCATACCCCATGTTAAGCATGGGAAGCTGAGGAAAACCTCAGATGTCACACAATTCCCCGCGTTCGATGTGGGATGCCTCGGGCATCCGCGCCCTCGAGAATCCCTATAATAAGGGATAGAAGATAGACATTCCAATCCCCCAACATCAAGACACGCCAATGACACCTCAGCGTGACCATTCTCCTCACCGAAGGTTACTGCCCTGACCAGACCCCTTGGAGCGTCTCGATGGAAGCGGCGTAATTAACTGGTGTCCATGAAGATATGGCACCGGGAACGAGATTCACGAGCATGTCTTAAATCTATGAGGGAGACCCGGACTAGGTGAAGAGCTACGAGGAGAAATCCATAGAAGGAAGAACCGACATCCCATTATCCCAGTTTCGATCAAGGAGTAGACGTCCCTGAACAAGGATCGGATGTTTCCCACCTTTGGAAAGCGGGAATTCGGGGAAACAAGTCGCACACCCTCCCCCTGCATGACGGATGCGCGCGATCCCCGACGGAAAGCGTCGGAAATAGAAAATGGTGAACCCGACGTGAATCTCTTCTCCTCAATGTGGAAACTGGTAGTGTTTGGGGTGTCGGAAGATTAGCATGTCATCGGGTCCGGGCACCTAGCACCAGGACGTAAAACCTGCCAGGGGTTGAGGCAGTCAGGACGTTGAGCACTCCGTTCTACGACGTCGTCAGTGTGGATCCTTCTTACCGACCATGGAAGACGGAATGGCGCTAGGATATTGGTTATCTATTTCTTTTTCTATTAGCACTGATGGGTTCATCTCCCTGCTTCCAGGAATCAGATCACTGCATCCAGAGCTCGATTTCCACCTACCCACCGGCGCAGGGGCAGGGGCAGTACCAACATGGCCACCCCGCGTGGTCCCGCCTTTTCCACAGCAGCTCTGACTGCCGCTACTACCGGGCACTCATACCCCCTCTCTCCGTTAGAGATTATCCAACGAAAGGTGATCGAAGACCTTGTGCGTAGGTACGAGGAGGAAGGGGTCATCCCCACCAGGGACATGGCCCGTTTGGATCTAGAGGCAGCTGCACCTCACCGCCATCGCCGCCACTGAGGCTTGCGCAGGGAGCCACTGCTTCCCACACCGATGTTCAACCGTTTCGGGAGCCTATCCGCGGAACGCCTCGATACCTCCCTGCCCTACGCCAATGAGGTAGGGGATGTCCGGGTTCGCCCGATCGGGGACCTTCTCCAGGGGTTCAAGGAAAGGACCCCCACCAAGCTGCGTCGATGCCACCGCCTGACTCCCTGGGCCGAGGATCAGATGATCTATGTGCCCACACAACCGGCTCCAACCCACCTGACCCAACGCCTGCGTCGGGCGTGAGCAGAAGAGAATTCCCGCCCTGGGGAACCAACATCAGCAACCAATACTGACCCATGTTATCAGACCCCCGCACACGTTGAGCAGGGGAAGTTACATGCCCGACCCGGATCGAGGCCCCGACCGCCCTGCAGGTAGGTTGGGTCGACTCTCCCAGTCACTGGCACAGGAAATGGCCGTCGCGGACTAATTCGCGGTAGTTCTATCCACCATGAAGGCATGTTCTGTGCCACTGTTCTGGAAAGTAAAAGGCTTCCCCGTGACAACTACGCTCCGGGTATGGCTCTTTCCAGCGCCCACTGCACGGGGTATGGGGTCACTTCCCCTACCACTGGCCACGAGTATGGAGTCGTTGCATATTCGGTCACTCACCCACATGGAGGTCCTCCCCATGTCCCTTTTGACATTTTTCTCGGTGCTCCTCGCACCCCGGCCTTCAGTCCTCTCGGCCCCAGCACTATTGCGGCCAGAGGACTTCATGACGGAAATCAGCCTTGCCCTGAGGAGCCACCCAGGGGAAGGAAGGCGGGACGTCGTCACCGTAAGAGGAATGTCAGGGAAGTCCGGATGGAAATCAGACCGGTCTGTTTCTTGGACTCTGAGGCAGAGTACGACTCGGCGATGGAGCCCTCCCCCCGTTCCTATGAGTCAAGGGCAGGGATAGGGACGTGGCACGTCAGTCTCGTACTCCCTGAATTCAAGATCTGTATGATCCCCGCCTCCCTCTGAAGGTATATCCATGAGGATGAGGACTTGGCATACCCCCATGGGTCAAACGTGCAGTTACCATTGGACTTTCCGGAATCACCTTCCACGTCGGTCAGAGAGGGTGGAGAAATTTTCTGGGGACCGACGGAAGAGTCGCGACATGACACACCCTCGGAAAGCACCGACACTATGACAGGAGGCATGTTTTCTAGCCCATCCTATCGTGACGTGGCAGCCAGGACATTGCAACCCTTGGAAGGCGATTTATGATTCGGCGGCCAATCGGCCTGCTCGCCGTATTCTCCGCCGGCCAGCCCACCGGCCCAGCAGCCTGCCTCGGCACCGCTGCCAGTTCCTCGGCCATTCTCAGTTGATGAGCAGGGGAAGCAAGGGCTGGATCCCGAACCAGAGTCGTGGAGCTTCTGGACCGTCCTCGCAGTAGGCCACTTCCCTGAGAAGTTTTGTCTAGTCGCAGGATCAGATTTTGATATACCAGAATCGCTCACCCCGAGAGAGTTTGAATGTTTCCGCCAGACTCTCCGGGTGACTCACTCCCATCTTCGCCATCAGAGGGTGCCTTATCCCGGGAGTCCAGCACATCTCGAGGATATCGGTGAGCAATGATGTTGGGTTGACCTGGTCGCGCTCCCCGCGGTTCGGTACCCCGAGTCACTTGGCCACCACAGGGCCCTCCAGCAACAATGTGTTCAGAGTTTTCAGGTACTCCGCAAAGTTATCGAGGAAGACACCCCCCACGCGCATGTCCATGGATGGGGGCAATACGCTGCCCTTCTCTTCAGTACGATTCGCCGACAGCCCGACTCACTGGGCGGCTCTGATGGAATGCCGCCAAGGGCAGTGGCGATCAATATGGCTAACCTTTCAGGAGAGGGAAACGGTGTGGAAATCCTCGACGGGGACTCACCCCCTGAGAACAAGCTGTTATTGGATCCATCAGGCAGAATTACTCACCAGCAGAGGAACCTCCTAGGTCTCCCCATGCCGACTGAGGCATTAACACTGAGCCGAAACATCGGCAAGGGTAAAGAGCATGTTGGGACTATCAAGATCGCTGACCCATCTGCCTCGGTACAAAAGGAAGAGGAAGATCCCGAGAAGGCCACGCTGCACCAATAGCTCGCTGAGCAGAAGAGGCTGGTTGATGAGCTTCTGGCCAAACGAATTGCAAAGTGGCGGCCCGACTACGGTGATCCTAGGTCGGGACAGCAAGGGAAGGAACAACTACCCCCCAACGAGATTCTCTCGGGAAACCGCGATCATGTTGTGTTCGCCGATAAAGGAGAGGCCGGAGCTCATGGAAAGAGGGCATGATACATTTCTCCGAACCCTCCTGAGCGGCGTGATCACCTAAGGGACCCCGCTTGGTTTCCTCCTACTGCCCCAAGATTCGCTCCGCCAGCTGCCCCACGAGCTGTTGAGCTTGACTACTGGATTGAAGAGCCTGGTAATGCGCTTGTGGTTAGGGATCCCCGTCAGGATAGGAACCCGCATCCAGACGATCTGATGGAGGCACTCATCACCCTCTTAGAGGTTCTGGAAACTCAGAAGGTGGAAATCCCACCGGACGGCAAGCCATACCCAGCAAGGGTGGATGATATGCTGGCCCCGCCAGGATTTGGGAACCCCACTTTCTCCCCCTTTAATGGGACCGAAGACCCACCACAGCACCTGGACCACTTCAACTCGACGTGTGGGCCTATGTTGGGAACCCTGGCGCAGTAGGAGGTCGCCAAGCTCCGTTTCTTCATTCAGACACTAGAAGGGCCAGCATTCGTCTGGTACAGCTAGCTCCCTGTCAGATCTGTGACTAGCTGTGAGGATCTTCACAGGAAATTAATATACCAGTTCAGTTCCACAACCCGGAAGATGAACATCGTAGACCTTTTCAGGTGCAAACAAAGGCCCGACGAGCAAGTCGCAAACTTCGTCTCCCAGTAGAAGGGGCTCACATACTCCCTTGACATGCCACTAACTCAGGAGAAATTACTGACAATGTGCGTAGGGAATGTCAAGGAAGAGCCGGTTCCTTCTATGATCACTCATAATTACCCCAGAGGATTCCGGGACTTCTCATACAAGGCTCAGCACCTCGAAGAAGCCCTACAACAGGCCAGTTAGGCACGCCCGCTGCCTCCTGTGATCCCTGTAAGGAGAGCTTCCAGAGACGAGCCCACTGTTGTGGCCCAGGTAGAGGCCCCCAGGCAGATAGAGTTTCTACCAGTGAGGCTAGCTCTGTAGCCCCATAGGGGTACACCCCCATGGGCACAGCCTCCTGCCTAGCAGTGACCGCCTCAAAATCAGCAACCACCTCTACGTAATGCACCGCCACCACCTAGGCGAGATAACCAGGCTTCACATCCTCAGCATGCTCCTCCTTCCCCGCGTTAGGGCCAGCCTCCAAGAGCCCCCTTCCAAGACAGTAGGAATCAGACCTACTCGTTTGACGAGGCCTAGGTCCCTGGTAATTTCTGTAGTGCTCTGGAGTAGAGAATAGTGCGGTTGCCTGAGTGAAGGAAGCCAGAAGAGGCACATCTCACTGATCACCCCAACTACTGCCCTTATCACCGGACTCTGGGGCACACCATCTAGTGATGCTATGTGTTCAAGGACTGGCTCTAAGACCAGATTGACAGCAATATAGTCAGGTTGGGCCCATCCCCGGCACAAGTGGCAGGTGTCTTTGTGAGGTCAGATGGAAGTAGTGGCAACGAGGATGAGTGGCAGTAGGTTTCTGACCGTGGGTCCCAGAAGTATAACGACTGGATGGCCTGCAAGACGGTCACCCACACCCATGGCATCATCCGTGCCTGCCTGAATCAGTCAGAGCCCTCATAATCTGCGAGCACTACCTCTGCATCGTCTTCCCAGCCTACCTCTTCCCAGAAGAGCAAGCGGTGGTGCAATAAGAAAGAACGTGCCCTGCCAATGCCGTCTCCATCCCACACTCTTGGTAATTTTATGCCCCCAGAAATGGGGATCCCTCCGAGACTCCATCCGGTAGTGGATGAATCCTCGAGTGACAGTTCGGGGTATGCTTCGTTTAACACTGTAGAGTTGGTAAATCCCTTTTTGACTCCCGACGATGAGGAACGACATGTGGACCTTCTCAATGTCCCCAGCCGTCGCCAACATCGGTGGAGCCATGGCTACGTGAATCTCCAGGGCACGACAATTGGAACCTCCATCCAGGTCGTGCACACCACTGAGAGAAGGAAACAAGCCCAATACAGAGCTTAGCACACACGGCCCCATCATCCGGTGTCGACAGGTTCGCCTCTACCACCATTTGTGTTGCTGGATCAGGCAGGACCACCTCGGTCGTGCCAAGACCAGCTCTTCCCTGCCACCAGTCGACCCCAGCCTTCCGGTCCTAATCTCTGGGCCTCAACTCGTGAGCGGCGAGACCTGCCTAGTACCAGTCAGTCACCAGTCCAGCCTGCGGAGCCCGTCATGCCTCCAATCGTAGATCAGCCTCCTGTAAGCAGAAGCTCGCGTTTGGCTCGGAAGTATGATATCCTGAAGCACCTGGTCGGCATTCCAGTAAGGCTTTCTATCCTTGAGTCTCTTCGCTTGTTGTCTGAAATGCGTGAGGCACTCACCGAGGCCCTAAGGAGCCCCCTCCAATTTGAGACAGAGGTAGAGGTTTCAGAAGCCTTCCACGTCGAGGCGATTGAGAATGCCAAATGTCAGTCAATTATCTCATTCTCCTGTGAAGATGAATACCCTCCCATACAGGGTCACATTCACCCATTGTACATCACCAGCCAGTTCAATGGCGTAGAATTCCATCGCTGACTTGTCGACACGGGTTCTGGGATTAACCTAATACCAACTCGGACGTTGTGGAAGCTGGGGTTGTCTGAGGATGATTTAACTCCCTCTGACCTTAGGATCTAGGGGTATGACAGGACCGAGCAAACTCCACTCAGCAAGATTTGCTTGAAGACCCAGTTCGGTGGCCTAATTGCCAGCACCAAATTCATGGTTGTTTCTCAGGACACCGCCTAAAACGCGTTGATGGGCAGGCCGTGGCTCCACCTTCATGCAGCGGTCCCCTCATCGTATCACCAGTGCCTCAAATACTCCCTTAATGGTCGAGTAGGCATTCTCCAAGGAGATGCGTCTCCTTTTTCCTCTTGCAAATCCCATTATCTGGACGCCGACCATTACAAGAGCAAGTATAAGCAGATCCTGGCTGGTGAGGTCGAGCCTTCCACTGTCACAAGTGATCCCTGGGCAGGTTTGGATGACGCTTATGTCTTCCCAATCCATCGATTGGATGACACAACCCCCGACATGGGGTAGTGCTTTTTTGTTTCGGGTACCAGAGGAAGGCATATTTCCAGGTCCAAGCGGTGGCGGGAAATCACCTCGTACTCCTACACCAACCAGGCTCAGGTGATCCCTGAACCTCCTACCCATGTACGGTATCGGGACGTCAGGCTCATGATAATGGCGGTGCGCCATACATGTCTCTTCTGTCGGGCTAGGATTAACCGGCTCAATTCGACGTGGCACTACTGCTTTGATGTCATAAAGTGTGGACCCTTAGGCCAAAGACCAGATCAAATTGGATCAACCGCCTTTGTCGCCATGGTCTTCGTAGTGCATGAGCCTCCTGACGTGACGACCACTGCCGCCCAAGCCGGCACCAGCTTCCCATCAGGGTTTGGCATCCCCGATTCATCTCCCCCCATGGAAGATCCCTCCACAAGTGGAGAGGAGGACATGGAAGATGCTCCCCCTGCCTTAGAGGAGGGCGTCTCCACCACAGTCGATGAATTGGTACAGGTGAACCTAGGTAGTAAGGTAGACCCAAGACCCACATTGGTCAGTGCCGCTATGCCCCCCGAGGAGTGGCAACAGTATGTATACATTCTTAGACAGCATCGTGATGTTTTCTCTTGAAGTTACGATGAGATGCCAGGATTAGATCCTCAGGTAGTTGTCCACCACCTTGGCCTTCCGGCAAACCATCGCGGGTTCAAGCAGCCTCCCAGAAAGATGCACCCCACTCACGGTGCCCTGGTTGAGGCCGAAGTTGACAGGCTTATCAAAGCCAACTTCATCAAAGATGTTCAGTACCCCCGGGTGGCTAGCCAATATTATGCCGGTCAGGAATAATAATGGACAAATCAGGGTCTGTATCGACTTCTGTGATCTCAATCGCCACTGTCCGAAAGATGATTTTACCCTTCCGGTGACAGAGTTGTTGATTGATGCCACGGCTGGGTTCCAAGCCCTCTCCTTCATGGATGGGTATTCCGGGTACAACCAGATTTGGATGGCCCCTGAGGATGAAGTGTTTACTGCCTTCAGGTCCCCCCAAGGTACTTTTTGTTACCAAGTTATTCCCTTCGGCCTGAAAAATGTGGGCGCCACCTATCAGCGGGCCATGCATCGCATATTCAAGCCAATTCTCACGACGCTAGTGGAATGCTACATGGACGATCTAGTAATTAAATTTCACCAGCACTAGGACCATCTCAAAGACCTTGAGAAAGTGTTCGGCTTCCTCCGTTCTCACCACCTGAAGATGAACCCGTTGAAATGTGACTTCGGAGTCACCTCCGGAAAGTTTCTTGGCTTCATTGTCAGATACCGAGGCATCGAGATTGGCCCGGAGAAGATCAAGGCCATCAGCCAGATGCCTCCCCCGAGTAATATTCGGGAGATCAGAGGCCTCCAAGGACACTTAGCCTATATACCCCGATTCATTGCGAATCTAGCCAAAAAGTGTAAGACCTTTTCCCAGCTCATGAAGAAAGGCGCCACCTATGAGTGGGATGAAGAGTGTCAGATCTCTTTTGAGAAAATCAAGCAATATCTGCTCCAACCTATGGTCTTTATGCCACCCATTTCTGGAAATCTATTGTTCCTTTATGTGACCGCCCTGGAACGGTCCCTCAGTGCACTTCTCGCCCAGAAGAACAACGAGGGAATAGAGAATAGCCTCTACTACCACAGCCGCATGCTCCTCGATACGTAAGTTAGATATTCTCCCATCGAGAAGAGCTGCCTGGTGCTCATATTTGCTGTGAAAAAATTGCAGCACTACTTGCAGCACCATGAGGTATAGCTGATCTCTCAGGTAGACCCGTTGAAGTACATCCTGAACTGACCTATGTTGACCGGCCGACTAGCGCATTGGGCGGTGATCCTCCAACATTTTGACATCAGTTTTGTACCTCAGAAGGCTATCAAAGGACAGGAATTGGCAGACTTCTTAGCTTCTAACCCAACCTCTTTGGATCAGCCACTAGATCCAGGATTTCCTGATGAGGTAATCCTCTCAGTCGATCATGTCGTCCCATGCCGATATATGCACTCTGACGGTGCCTCCCAGATCCCCATCGGTAAAAGGCTCAACGATCCTAGGCTCAATAGAGCGGGCCTTGGTGTCATCTTCATCACCCCGGAGCAAGTCGTTCTTCCGTATTAATTCCTATTGTTATAAGGTTGCACCAATAATGAGGTAGAATATCATGCCCTCGTCACTGTCCTTGAGTTGGCTCTCGAGATTGACGTGCCCCATCTACATGTGAAAGGGGACTCTGAGCTGGTCATCAAGTAGTTCAATGGTGACTATGTTGTCAGAAAGACAAAACTCGTGCCATTATTGGAGTGCACCCTCCATCTAATGGCTTAGTTCCCTTCTCGGCTGGAGGTCGTTCATATTCCATGGTCGCAAAATAGTCGAGCAGATGCTTTGTCCAGGCTGGCCGCATCCCTTGCGGAGCCCGAATAGGACGACCTGATTATCCACATGGAACACCGGAGAGTCATTTCTCCCGTTATCCCAGAGAATGATCGTGTCCCGCGGGTGAAACATCTCACCGCTGGTGCCCCTACGTCGGGATCCCTGGGGACTTCAGATTCAGTACTCGAAATAGTTCCTGATTGGAGGACACCCTTGGTTGAATATCTCCAGTGCGATAATCTTCCATCAGACCGAGCCGAGCGCGAGCGAATCCAATGCCGTGCACTGCAGTTTACCCTTCAGAGCAGTCCCAGCCTTGAGAAGATCCTTTACAGACACGGATTTGATGGTGTTCTCCTCCGTTTCCTTCAAGGAGTCGAGATCTCACAGGTCATGCAAGAGGTTCATGCTGGTTCCTGCGGTGCCCACCAGGCCGGGTCAAAGTTTTCCCACCAGATTCAGAGGCTGGGGTACTTCTAGCCCTCCATGGTCCAAGACTGCATCGAGTTTTCTAAGAGGTGTCATGCGTGCCAAGTTCACGCTAACTTTGTGTATCGGCCACTAGAGCCTCTTCACACTACCAAGTATTCTTGGCCCTTTGCAGTCTGGGGGTTGGATGTCGTAGGACCTTACCCACTGGCGATGGCTCACCAATACTGGTTCATTATGACCGCTACGGATTTATTTTCTAAGTGGCCAGAGGTGATTCCTATCAAGGAAGTCAAATCTCATTCTATCGCTGACTTCGTGATTTCCAACATCATCTATCGATTTGGAGTACCTCATTCTATCCTCACTGATAACGGAACTAAATTCCGAGCAGTCGAGCTGAAGAAACTGTACGCCAAGTACAACATTCGCTCTAACCATACCTCCTGCTATCACGTGTAGGCGAATGGAAATATCGAGGCATTTAACAAAACTCTCTATAAAATTTTGCAAAAAATGGTTGGTCAGAACAAGAAAAGTTGGCCGGACAAGCTCCCCAACGCCCTCTGGGCTTATCAGACAATGACTCGTAATTCCACCCAGGTGACCCTGTATTCCCTGGTGTACGGAACTGAGGCCATCCTACCCATCGAGATTCAGTTTCCCTCATTGTGCACGGTGGTCTATGACCAGAAAGTTCCAGATAGAGTTGTTGAAATCCATTTAGCTGAATTGGAAGCGCTGGACAAGAATAGGCTTCGCGCTTTGCATAACCTGGAAAGGCATCAAAGCAGGATGGCTCGAGCTTTCAACAAGAAGGTTCGCCTCCACTCTTTCCTGCAAGGCGATCTGGTACTGTCCCTCAGGGTGCCAATGATTCCCGACAGGAAACCACCCCATGTTGGAGCCCAAATGGGAGGGTCCTTTCATCGTCCATAAGGTCTATCCCAATGGCGTGTATTCCCTGGTGACTATGGATGGTGAGCGTGTCACTCCTCCCACCAACGCCAGGTTCCTCAAGTATTATTTTTCCTGAATCATTGGTTCTGAGTTCTAAGACCTAAAACTAAGATCCTTTTGGGGTCCCCAATGACCTTAAACTAGATAACGGTCCCGAATGACCCTAAACTGCACCCGGTCCCGCATGACCTTAAACTGCACCCGGTCCCGCATGACCTTAAACTGCACCCGGTCCCCCATGACCTTAAACTGGATAACTGTCCCGCATGACCCTAAACTACACCCGGCCCCGCATGACCTTAATCTGCACCTGGTCCTGCATGACCTTAAACGACACCCGGTCCCACATGACCCTAAACTACACCCGGTCCTGCACGACCTCAAACTGCATTTTTTCCTACATTTGGGCCCCTTTGGTCCGAGTTCTAAGACCTTAAACTAGGATCCTTTCGGTCCAGTATGACCTTAAACTTCATGTTCTTCCTCACTACAAGACGTTAAACTACAAGCTGGTTAGGCATCCCTGACTGAGGCCTAGCCTCAGGCCCCTTGGCCTTCTTGGACCCCTTATCCCATGCCTTCACCCAAAGCATGTGGTGTGGTGTAGGATTATGTCCTCATTCATGACAGGCTATCCACCGCGCCGTGCACACTCCCTGGAATAAATGCCCCTTATCATCCTACATGATGTTAAACTGTGATTCTAGAACTACGTGCGGATTGATTCCCATCCTTATGGGATACGTAGGACCGCCTGAATGTCTAGGTTTCAGGTCTAGCCCCATCTCTTAGGAGATCCCACGATCTCCTAGTCACCTCGGCCTCTTGGCCTATCCCTCCCCGCGGGGGGATATATAGGTATGGTACAAGGTTTTTCGCTCCATGCCCCCTTCTCCTGGGAATCCGCCATCTTTTGGCCGCTCTCAAGCTGAGCCCTTCGACCCTTTCCAGTGGTCCGTTAATGTGCTCAGAGTACTCTGGTCTAGGACCTGGAGTTTCATATTCGACTTAGGCAAGTTTTTGTCCAATTTCCAAGCTTCATGCTCCCTTTCATCCGGGCCCCCATTATCTCTCACATCCGGGGGGACCCCCAAGAACGGCTTGGATACAACACCTAAGGGCTCTCCTACAATCACAGGCCAATGTCCCTGAGGGTTTTAGACAACAAATTGATACAAATCCCGCATTGCAAACATGTTCAGTGGTCGATTCTCATTTGTTTATCCCCGTTTTAGGCTAACGCGACAGGATGCTGTGTTGCGAACATGGTCAGCAGTAGTCTTCAGTCATCACGCTGGCTCCTTCGGGCCCTGAATGTTAGTGTCATGATTCACATTATGTTCCCCCCATCATGTCAAGGTGGAATATCGACACTCCTTGCACTAACCCTTAGTGCACCCCCACACGTCAGACGGACAAAGCCGCGTAACAGTGTCTCTCGGGGATCTTGCGACCAGAGAGCCAAGGTTATATGTTTGGGTTTTCTCTAAGGATCATGCGCAGCTTGACCCTCATCCCCATGGGAAATGAGGAGTCTTCCAGACATTGCGTTTCCGGCCCAGCTCAGCTGGAAGCTAGTGTCTCCTGCCCCCCTGATTGTTGGACCCTCATCGGCTCCTTGGCCTAAGGGTCCTCTCTCAGAATCGTGCGCGGTGATGGTATGGGGATATGTCCTCATCCACCCCAGGTTCGCCTTATCGCATCGTGCATGTTCTCCCAGGTCTAAGCCATATGACCTTAAACTGTGCTCTTTGGTCCCACCACATGACCATAAACTGTGATGATATCGTCCTGGTCGTACGACGGAAAACGGAACTACATTGTGGTGACCTCCCCCTAAGGGACATCACGTCGGGTATTGGTCAATTGCCATGCCATTTGTCAGTGCCTGTTATGGCTTGATTATCGTGGCGACTCCAGGAATTTCTAACCTAGGTCGGTCGTTCCACACAAAAAAAACCATTCACCTTCAAGGAAAAACAAGATATATCAAATACTGCTTCTTTTGGTGCGAGGGCTAGACCCGCACGCCTCCTTCGTCTTTTGTCCAGGCGCCATGTCGTGCCATACCACCCCTCAAGAACTACGTATGGCTTGATTCTCATCCTTATGAGATACGTAGGAGTGTCTGGGTACTTCCCCGCAGGCCCAGCCTAACTTTCATGTTCGGTACCTTGGCCTAAACACGTCCCCAAGGAGCAAATGGTAAGCAGGACACCATCCTCATTCGCGATGGGTTTCTTCAGTCACTTTACTGTGCATCTCCTGCCCTTCTTACAGATCCTTGGTCCAATCTCTAAGACCATAAAACTAAGATCTCCTAAGAACTACGTCTGGCTTGATTCCCATCCTAATGGGATACATAGGAACACCCAGACCTCTTGTCTTTGGGTCCAGCTCGAGTTCAGCTAGTTCATCTCTTCGGTCCCACCTTCGGGACCCCAACCACAGGACTGCGTGGTGTAGTGCGGGATTATGTCCTCATTCACATCGGGTTTGCAATAGCTGCACCACACGCACCCCGTTCTAAGGATTAGCCCTCCTATGTCATGTCCCCCATGACATTAAAAGGCGCCATCAAGAACTATGTGTGGCTTGATTCTCATCCTTATGAGATACGTAGGAACGCCTTTACATTTCGTCTTGGGTCCAGCCCCAGGGATTACCAAATCTCATCCCTCCTTACTGTCGGCCCCTCAGCCCGACTTCTTGGGGAGTGGTGTAATTGCGACATCTACCCCGGATAAGTTCGGTATGCCCCATAGTGATGGTAGGAAGTGACAGTTCTCTCACCAGAGAGGACCTGTCTAAAAATTGGGATGATTTGTGACCAGACTAATGCATCTTCCTAATGCGCCTCCGCCACGGTGGCACAATCTTGGGAGTGTTGGACTCTGTTCAAACAAACCACCACTCCACTTTCCACGCTTTGTGTGCCCCTTTATTCAGATCCTCATCCTCTTTCATGTTTGATGGGACCCCCTAACAGTATGGATGATAGACCTTTGGTCCGCCTGCTACAACAATATGGATGATAGACCTTTGGTCCGCCTATTGTAGCAATATGGATGATTGACCTATGGTCCGCCTGCTATCCTGGGCTAATGTTCTGGAAGACTGGTCATGTTTGATGGGACCCCCTAATAGTAGGGATGATAGACCTTGGTCCTCCTGCTGTGACAATATGGATGATAGACCTTTGGTCCGCCTATTGTAACAGTATGGATGATAGACCTTGGTCCGCCTGCTTTCCTGGGCCAACGTTCTGGAAGAATGATCGACGATATTTGAGTTAGGACCCATGTTGCGAACATGGTCAGTGGTCAGCCCTCATTTGTTGTCCTCATTTCAAGACAATGCGATATGGATTCTGTGTTTCTGCCACGGTTAACAGTTATCCTCCATCGTCGCACCCCTATAGTGTTTCGAATTCGGGTAACGTGATTCACCTTTTTCATCTCCCTATGTTCGGATGGATTTCAATTCCCCCAGCATTTCCCCGCTCGTGTGTCAGAACACATTGAGAAGATGGTATATCAATCGGTCTGAGGTCCTCTCCTCATAAATCCAAGCTTGATTTCGGATGCCTGAAGCTTGGTTAAAGCCCCACAGTTGGATGAAATGATAACACAATCATCCTTTATTTCTCACGTTGGGTGCGACCCATAGGAGCTTAGGGGTGAGTTGTTATTCATTTCAGAATTATTGTGAGCATATTAAACCAAAGGTACAGATAAATAGATTGGTCCATACATTGGATCAAAATATTGAGATTTGGAAGAAAAAAAGTTCATGATATGGCCAAAACAGAGCCCTTAGGGATCAGCGTGCTGGATTGATCTTTCCAACGCTGCTACCCTTTGGTTGGTAGCCACCAAGACTGCTTCTAGCTCCTTGAAGACTCTCTCTTCATCAGCAGTCGTAGAGCGCATCTCGCCAACCCTAGCTTGTGTCTGCGCCCGCTCGGTTTGAAGTACGGTCATCTAGTGACTCGCCTCCACCAATTGTTCTTGGGCGTCAGCCAGTTGGTCCATCAGTTGCTCCACGAGCTCAGAGCACGTTGCAATGAAGACCTCCTTCTCTGTCGCATGCCCTTCGAGGATCCGGACCTCCTGCTCTACCCTCAGAAACGCTTGGGTGCTCGCCAATCTTTCCTGACACTGGGAAACGTCGGTGCGCCGACTGCTCTCGCGTATCTTCTCAGCCATGTAATCACGGACCGTTAGATGAAGATGTTGAGCGTCAGCCCCTCCGGCGCACAGGAAGCGCATCCAGGTCTGGTGTTATCCCATCCACCTCAGCCAATCCGACTGGGGATGCCTAAGAAAGCGCTGGATACACTTCCACCCTTTGCGCCGTGTCATCCGTCTCTCCTCGGCCACTTCTGAGTCTGAGTCGTCTATCTCCTCGAGATCAGCGGGCCGGTACACAGGAAAGGCAGCCAGCAGTTCGGCAGCAAGATCTGCCTTAGGGTTGTCTTCATGAGGAATAGGATCATCGACGTCCAGGCAACCTTCCTCTCTTTCCCCTATAGCGACGTTGCCTCCGTCAGCTTTCGGCCTCCCCCCAATGACAGCGTCGTTGATGTCCGCCGCCCCCTGCTCACAAATTTCTAGGGATGACTCGGTGAGGGAAGTATGTTCTGTACGAGGTGGTATGCCCGCCGCTGGTTCGCTCACAGACAGCCCGGGCTCAGCAGCCCGACGAGCCTCCAATGTCGAGATCACTGCGCAAGCCGCTCGCTGATTAGTTGGGATCTTTGATAGAAAGCTCCAGTAGTGAAGCATAGGACTTACAGGATCCCAGAGCATTGGCCTCCAGTGTTCTGGCTGTAATAGGAGCTGTCGTAACAGGATACCCCTCAGCGCTTGTTAGTTCAATGATGGGCGTCGGATCCCCATCCTGTCCCACCGGCGCCTCTCCTCCATCCTCTATTGAGGATGCCTGATCAGAAAGTAGTTCCTCCTGAGTGAGATAGAGAGATGGGTTTGAAATTGTAGAAGAGAATGGACGAAGAAGGAAGATGAATAAGGATAGAGACAAACCTCAAGTATCTTGGTTATATCAAGATCAGAGCCGAAAATCTCTCAACTCTCCCAGAGACTCCCTTGGTAGGCCGCCCCCTGTGACCCCTCACCTTCGAGTTCTCCTTATCCTTCACCTTCTCCTTCATCTCCTCCTTCACCTTCATCTTCTCCTATTTCCTCCTCCCCCTCTGACTCCTCATCACTGTCGCCCTCTCCCAGCGGCATCACATCCGGATCATGCTCTTGGTCAAGCATCACTATAGAAACCCGGCCTTTTCTTACATTACTATTACATCATTTCAAAGATAAACAACATAATAGTATTACACATAGTGGATCCAAAGGTTTAGTGTATTGGGAAAACTAGGACCACACATAACAAATAAAACATCAAACATAAACATTTATTTAATTTCTTCTTCACTAGCTTCTTAGTGGAACTTCTCCTCTCCTTAGTACATGTAGCCACCTGAGGATATACATGAAAAGGGGTGAGCTAGAAGACCAGTAAGAGGATAGATAAGAACAATACATCATGGGGTGAGCATAATCATGACATAGGCAAAAGATCATGAACATGAGAGGAGCATAAACAATAAACTTGAAATGTGGAAATGCATAAAAATGAAACATCATGTATTAGTGGTTAACTACCACACATACTTGTGAACAAAGATAGCATCTTTTTCACACATCATTTCATGTTTACTCATGAGATTCATCACTTTACCCAATGCATTGGAGCGCTATATAATTCCGGGCGCACCCGTCACATCATAACATTATCATTATCATGCTTGTCACATAGAACACATATAAAACATGTACATAAATAACCCATGGAAAGGAATGGGTTTCATCTCATAATAACATATTCATAAGCATTGGGTTCCCAAAAGAAATAGGGAACAAGAACCATCAACCTTGAATGAGAGGTAAAAGGTGAGATCTTGAAAGAAGAGTTCTTTTGGAAAACATTTTGATGGACATAAAAACCAGTGACAAACATGTATATCCAAGAAAAGTAAAGGAAATTATGAAAAAATGATATTTGAGGAGTAACCATATCAAAAATGGAGTGAAAGAGGGAGAACCTGAAGGAAGAAAATTGGGTTCGAGATTTCCCCTTACTTTGTACTCAAATGCCTCCATCTCTTTAATGTCCTGTATAATGACATTATATTCATTAATTAGAAATTCCAGAACCTTTTATACATTAATAGGGTTCATTCTGGTTTCATTATTTAATATTATGTTCCTTTGGATGACTTATAGAGTTTGAAAACATTGATCGGGGATGTTCGTTTTCATGGTTTTCTTGAGCGGTCCACTTGTATTCTTAAATTGATGTTTGGGTAGATCATGGGTAAACATACAGAACTGATATTACATGTTATTAATGATATTACATAAGATTGAATGATTTTATAATTAGTTATATTATATCCATGTGGACGAATCATTAGATAAGAATTAAATGAAGATTATTTGGGTTAATTTGAGCGGTTTTTGGATCACAACGAACTCGTTTTAACTTTTACTTAGTAATTTGGCCATAGGTTTTTTCAAGAACTTAAAATAGAACATAATAAATATAAAATATTCTGGTTCAACCATAAAAATGGTTTCATGACCAGATCTGAAGGTAGAAATGGAAGAAGAGAGCATGTTGTTTTTTAAGGTGATAAATTATCACCACATGAACAACATTCTCTTAAATAAAATAAAAGGAATAGGGAAAGGGGTGGGGTGATATAATATCCCATTAGAATAATAAAAATACAGTATATTTATAATACTGGAGTTAAAAAAACAATTTGGATGAGTATAGGTGGGGAGAGATCAAGAAAGGAACTTGAACTTGAAAGGAAATTAAAGGAGAAGAGAGAGAGAAATTACCTCTAGAATCTTCCTCTTGAGATCCTCCTTAAGGAAGATAGGCTTGGTCTTTTGATGAGACCAGAAGCTTTTGGACGTGAGGGAGTTGCTAGGGAAGATGTTTGAGCAGAGTTTAGAGAAGGCTTGGAGCTTGAGAGGTGTGAGGAAAAGAGGGAGTGAAGGGTGGATTTTATAGTGGAGGGGAGAGGGGTTTCCTTAATATAAAATTGATTAGTTTATTAATTTCACATAATACAAGGAATAGTGAGTCTTGGATGACCAATAATATTAATTTTATAATGTAATCCCGAACCAAGTGGTCTTACATCAGCAGAACATCATCGGTGACTCAATTAATACATTATTTAGCATTTATTGTGAAATATTGGATTCCACTATTCATCAAAAATTCAAGTATCTCAGAAAATTCCCAAAAATTTACCCCAACCATTTTTAGACGTGTAGAATCCAAAAATGAAGTCCATTTTTTAAAAATATTTTTATAAATATTATTAATTTAATATTTATTTAAAATCATATTTTTCTTAAAAAAACAGTTTTAAGATTAAAACTGATTTTATAGTTCTTTCAAAAATTACGTAGGGTCTTATAAAATTATCTAAAAACTATTAGACATTGATTCAATAATTTATGAATACATTCCAGGGAAATAAATATCTTTTAAATTAATTAATTATTTTTGACTTATAAAACACCAAAAACGTTTACTAAGGTCAAATTGTCACTTTCTAAGATGTCTAAATTTTATTTTATTATTAATAGGTAATGTTACTCTTATTTACTATTCATAAGGGACATATTACTATTCATAAGGGTAGGTTACTATTCATAAGGGTAGGTTTCTATTCATAAGGGTAGGTTACTATTCACCATAAATTATTTTTGTTTCATTAGACTCCAAAAATCATCTTGAACACAACCGTGAATGTCGGATTTTCAAAATTCCAACCATAGGGGTGAAAAAATTATGTTTAAAGGTCACTTATCACTTAGTAGTTCATTATTTTGTGTTTTTATGACATAAATATAAGAAGGGAATTTTCCATTGAAATACTTTGGGTCGTTACATTCTTCCCCCCTTAAGAAATTTCGCCCCCGAAATTTCGCTTTACACAAACAGGTGAGGGTACTTCTCCTTCATTACCTCTCCTGGTTCCCACCATTTTCTAAAATAGAAAAGGATAGAACAAAACATAACTAAACAAGTCATGAATAACTTATTCTTTAAAAAAATGTATACAAAAAACATAACATATGGAATCCCTAGGTAAATATTCTTGTGTACATATTTGTATTTATTCTCATGCTAGAGGTTTTCTCTAGGGTTTACTAATCCTAATTCCCAAATTAACAAAACCTTTCCTCTGATACCAACTATAGCAACCCTGACTTTTTCTACATTACTATTACATCATTTCAAAGATAAAAAACATAATATTATTACACATAGAGGATCCAAAGGTTTAGTGTCTTGGGCAAACTAGGACCACACATAACAAATACAACATCAACCATAAAGATTTATTTAATTTCTTCTTCACTAACTTCTTAGTGGCACTTGTCCTCTCCTTAGTACATGTAGCCACCTGAGGATATACATCAAAAGGGGTGAGCTAGAATCCCAGTAAGAGGATAGATAAGAACAATACATCATGGGGTGAGCATAATCATGACATAGGCAAAAAATCATGAACATGAGAGGAGCATAAACAATAAACTTGAAATGTGGCAATGCATAAAAATGAAACATCATGTCTTAGTGGTTAACTACCACAAATACTTGTGAACAAAGCTAGAATCTTGTTCACACATCATTTCAAATTTACTCATGAGATTCATCACTTTACCCAATGCATTGGAGCGCTATATAATTCTGGGTGCACCCGTCACATTTAAACATTCATATTGCGCTATATAATTCCGGGCACACCCGTCACATCATAACATTATCATTATCATGATTTACAAATAGAACACATATCAAACATGTACATAAATAACCCATGTAAATTAATGGGTTTCATCTCATAATAACATATTCATAAGCTTTGGGTTCCCAAAAGAAATAGGGAACAAGAACCATCAATCTTGAATGAGAGGTAAAAGGTGAGATCTTGAAAGAAGAGTTATTTTGGAAAACATTTTGATGGACATAAAAACCAGTGAAAAACATGTATATCCCAGAAAAGTAAAGGAAATTATGAACAAATGATCTTTGAGGAGTAACCATATCAAAAATGGAGTGAAAGAGGGAGAACCCGAAGGAAGAAAATTGGGTTCGAGATTTCCCCTTACCTTGTACTCAAATGCCTCCTTCTCTTTAATGTCCTGTATAATGACATTATATTCATTAATTAGAAATTATATAACCTTTTATAAATTAATAGGGTTCATTCTGGTTTCATTATTTCATATTATGTTCCTTTGGATGACTTATAGAGTTTGAAAACATTGATCGGGGATGTTCGTTTTCATGTTTTTCTTGAGCGGTCCACTTGTATTCTTAAATTGATGTTTGGGTAGATCATGGGTAAACATACAGAACTGATATTACATGTTATTAATGATATTACAGAAGCTTGAATGATTTTATAATGAGTTATATTAGATCCATGTGGACGAATCATTAGATAATAATTAAATGAAGATTATTTGGGTTAATTTGAGCGGTTTTTGGATCACAACGATCTCGTTTTAACTTTTACTTATTAATTTGGCTATAGGTTATTTCCAGAACATAAAATGGAACATAATACATATAACATATTCTGGTTCAACCATAAAAATGGTTTCATGACCAGATCTAAAGGTATAAATGGAAGAAGAGAGCATGTTGTTTTTGAAGGTGATAAATTATCACCACATGAACAATTTTCTCTTAAATAAAATAAAAGGAAGAGGGAAAGGGGGTGGGGTGATATAATATCCCATTAGAATCATAAAAATACAGTATATGTATAATACTGGAGTTACAAAACAATTTGGATGAGTATAGTTGGGGAGAGATCAAGAAAGGAACTTGAACTTGAAAGGAAATTAAAGGAGAAGAGAGAGAGAAATTACCTCTAGAATCTTCCTCTTGAGATCCTCCTTAAGGAATATAGGCTTGGTCTTTTGATGAGACCAAAAGCTTTTGGACGTGGGAGAGTTGCTAGGGAAGATGTTTGGGCAGAGTTTATAGAAGGCTTGGAGCTTGAGAGGTGTGAGGAAAAGAGGGAGTGAAGGGTGGCTTTTATAGTGGAGGGGAGAGGGGTTTCCTTAATATAAAATTGATTAGTTTATTAATTTCACCTAAGACAAAGAATAGTGAGTCTTGGATGACCAATAATAGTAGTTTTATAATGTAATCCCAAACCAAGTGGGCTTACATCAGAAGAACATCATCGGTGACTTAATTAATACATTATTTATCATTTATTGTGAATTATCGGATTCCACTATTCATCAAAAATTCAAGTATCTCAGAAAATTCCCAAAAATTTACCCCAACCATTTTTCGACGTGTAGAATCCAAAAATGAAGTCCATTTTTCAAAAATAATTTTCTAAATATTACTAAGGTCAAATTGTCACTTTCTAAGATGTCTAAATTTTATTTTATTATTCATAGGTAATGTTACTCTTATTTACTATTCATAAGGGACATATTACTATTCATAAGGGTAGGTTACTATTCACCAAAAATTATTTTTGTTTCATTAGACTCCAAAAATCATCTTGAACACAACTGTGAATGTCGGATTTTCAAAATTCCAACCATAGGGGTGACAAAATTATGTTTAAAGGTCACTTATCACTTAGTAGTTCATTATTTTGTGTTTTTATGACATAAATATAAGAAGGGAATTTTCCATTGAAATACTTTGGGTCATTACAATCACTTTCACCAGGAAGGTTGGATTCGCATTTTGACCCCTTTGGCGCGCGTATGTGTCCATGGCCGTCAGATATGCATGTCGCTGATGGAAGTTTACTCTATCAGTGACTCGAATGAGCCCGACCTCTGGCAGTTGGATCTCGTCCTGCATTATCTTCTGCCAGATGGCTTCAATGCTCATTGATTGTCGTAGGGTCATCTAGGCCGACCACATGGCCAGAAAGATTGCATCGTGGGAAGGTTCGAGCAGGTATCTTATCTGCTTCCCGGACAGCTCTCTGGCAGCCTCATGTAACCTCCCTTTGGGCAATGAGGTTGCGGCGGCACCGTGTGACGTCCCCACCACTGAGGTCCCAGCCTGCGTAGGCCTCGCTACCTGACGTGCCCCTGGTTCTCCCCTTCTAGCAGTACCTTGCCTCCCCCGTCGCCTGGTTTCCACGTGGGTAGTCTCAAGTCGCCGAACTTTTTTGCGTAAAATCCCCTCAGGGTACGCAATGGTCCAGTGCTCGGCGTACTCTGTTGCTAGGCCAGTGTCGACCCCGGTGGGAGGAAGGGTGATGACGTCTCCATAGCCAAAAGTGGTGAACATCAACCACATATGGCGCAGGGCGCAGGGATTATTCTCCTCCCAGACAGCCGTAAATACCTTCTTCGGCATTTGTTGGAGGCACCCGAATTGCTTGGAGAATTGGGACGACGCGTAAGGCTCACAGGTGACCTTCCTGTCGATACGAGCAATGATCACCCAGCCCTGGATGCTCTGTAAGTACTCTTGTTGCTCCAGTAAGCCTATCCCATTGTCCACCATCTGGCCGACCAGGGTGGGGAATGGGCTGAAGTTGAAATTGGTGTGGTTGTCGATTCGGATCTTTACGCCCTCCTCATTGAACGTCATCGACGCCACCCTAGTGATGTTCTGTAGAGACAGTTGCAGGCCGTTGTCCTGAGGACGGATGGCATTCAGGAAAGTATACCCGCCGAGATGAGCCGCCACCCAGCTGTGAAAGATCTGGAAGGCGCCACATACCCTCCGAGGCGACCCCCCTTGTGAGATGCATCCCATAATGGCATACAACCTATCTAGTACGGGGACCCCTAAATTGAACCTTTTGTTGGCGGGTATGGTGTCCGCCATCACCAGTGTTGCTGGACGGACGCCCATCCTCGCGTCCCGCACCGGCAGAAGCCACCTGCTCAGGAAGGTGGCGAGGACCCTGGTATATCGGATGTTCGGGTCCCGGGCTTCGATGATGCGGTATCCCCATGATTGGTAGTGCCCCCGTCTCTAGGACTGTAGAGACCCGAAGCCGGACGTACATGAACATTACATTACTTTTGCGGAATACTTAGTACATAACAAAAAATACACACACAAGGATCGTAATAGTTTAGTGTCTTTGAAAACTCGGAACGTAATCTTCTAATCGTGGTGAAAGATATCCAATATCTCCCATAAAGATCTTCCCTTTTTTTTTACCTAAAACTTTTCTTTATATCCTGGGGAAAAGAAAACATAAAAGGGTGAGCTCAAATTCTTAGTAAGGGTAAACAAAATAAATATAAATCTCATCGTATACACAAGCACATAACTTTTGGAAATCTTTAACCTGCAAAAGAGATCATAATTTCATAACATGGGATAAATCATGGCAGTGAAATGTAATCACAATAATCATAACTTAAAACATGAAACTTTGTGGCATACACACATAATCATAGAGAATAATTTCTTGTTAGTCAAGACTCATTTCCAAGACTATCTTAGTAGACAAAGTCCCTTTCTGAATCGAGTAACCCTCGTTTCAGTCCTGTTTCACTGAACCGGTATAACCTACCATTCCAGCCATGTCTATCTCATGAGATATAAAATCTTTACCCAATGCATTGGAGGGAGATATAGGTCCCACCCATCTCATAATGATACCATTCTTATGTGTGCCACAAAATCATAAATCATACATCATTGCATAACCCATGTAATAAAAATGGGATTCTTAAACAACATGACATCATAAAACAATTCATATAAGATAAAGGAATTCATAAAAATATTTCCATCACAACATAATCAAATCCATGTAATAATAGGGATAGAAACATAACCCTTTATTATCTTATTTGGAAAATAATTTTGATAAAACACTTAAACTCCATTCTTGAGGAAATTATCCTTTCTACTTCAAAAACACTTTTCATTTCTTAACATGTCATAAAATTATAACTAAAAGAAGTTGATTAAAAATAAACTTGAAAACTTTTAAAGGAAGCTTCTTGGAAATAATGTTTTAAAAATCCATTCATGTCGTATAAGTTAAAAAAACATTCTTCTCGTACTTTTGTCGGAAAAGTCAAAAAAGTACCTCGTACGAAAAACGACAAAAGATTCCTTTCATAACTTTTACTAAAAACTTACCGAAGGGTAAAATTGGATTTGAAAAATTGTAGGTGGATGGAAATAATATTACATATTGAGGAAACATGGATGTGGATGATAAAATACACCCCAGTAAATACTAAAGTATAAACAATCTCGGATAAAAAATGAGATTGTGATATTTCCCTTACCTTAGGTCCGACTTGATTTGTACGTGTCTGAACCTCCTATATAATGATTTAAATAATGTCATTGACTTATTACAGAATCATATTCATTGTTATTATATCATATATGGTTCACTTATGACTTTATATTACCCGTTCTTTTGTAAATTCATGTTAAAGTAGCGTTTTGGGTAAAATCGTCTCATTTGTCGTTCGTGTTTTAACTTGTAATTATTCATATGATTACTTAGATCATTATTACTTTATTATAGAATATAAAACATGATTTATATGTAATATATATTCAGAATATACATATATATAATGGATCGATAAATGGAAATAAATACACCGTTCATGGAGACGGTAGGCCGTACGTACGCATGAACGCTGTTTTCGTTTCCTTATTGAATTGAGTGGAATTAAGTAGATGACATACATATATATACACATAAATCCAGTAGCTTTATAATGTCATATATTTAATTATTATTGCTTATATATACTTTATAATCATTCTTAAATGGTTAACATGGAGAATGAATCTCATCGCGGCGTGGAGACGGTAGTCCGTACGTACGCACAAGCGATGATATCATTTCCATAATTATCGAATTGAATTGGAGTGGTTGATACAATATATCAGAATCATTATGATGTTATAATAACTATGTATAGTTATTCTTTACACCATAATACCCATCCATGTAAGGTGTTGGTGGAAAAACAGATTACACCACGGCGTGGAGACGGTATTCCGTACGTAAGCACGCGCGGTGATTTCGTTTTCCGTAGGATGGATAGATGGTGAATTAGGATTGTTTAATACTTATAATAACATATCAGTATATGAGTGATACTGATGTTATTACTTCATAATGAAACAACCTAAGAAGAAGAAGTGGAAGAAGAAATAAAGGTGAAAGAATTGGTAACCGAAATTACCTCTTCTTTGAAGCGCCTCTTTGAGACCTCCTCTTAGGGCACTAAAATTGGTCTTTGAGGAATACCAGAACCTCTAGAATGTTTCTAGGGAAGTGTAGAAGAGATTCTGGCATGGGTTGGCCAAGCTTGATGGCTCAATGTTGTGTGAGTAAGAGAGGGAGGAGGTTCCCTTTTATAAGGGAGGAGAGGGGCACCTTAGGAATATCTCAAAATATTATTTTATATTAAAGTCAAAATCGGTTTATAATGGTTCCAAAGGGTCTTATTTCGAAGCTAAAGTGGGGATGGGTTGAAATCCTATCAACCAATAGGATTTAGACAAGTTTAGGTTATTATTTTAACCTTATCAATTAGAGTTAACTTTAAGTTAAATAATTTAACTTTTACCGTGTCTTTTTGTTTTCTTACACTATATGGTTAATAAACTTACTATAACATGCCAAACGAACCCCAAATTGTTTATTATTAATATATATATCCTTATATAAGTCATGTTTCCGAACCTTAGATTTTTAGGAATAAAATAACAATTAATAATATAATATTTGATTTAAAAACTATTTTGTATCAATTTTGACACTATTTGATATATGATTTTTGTGAAAGTCATAACAGAATTATATGTTCGAACCAAGTTGATTAAATCAACACTAATATATCATAGTAACCTAGAAAATTAGTGGAATTCATAAAAAGTCTTAAATTACATTTATTTTGGTATTTATAATATCAATTATGTCAATATTTCATTAATAAGATAATTACTGCATCATCATTGTGTCATAAATAACTTAAATTATTTGATGTCTAAAAATTACAAATAAAATACCATTATGTAGGAAATCTTTTTAGATCTCTAATGAATATTTAAAATCGAATTTATCTTATGTATAACCCTATATTAAAAATTATTTACTTATTAAACTTTGATTTTAACTATTTTAACCCTTCTTTAAATACATTAATAATAAATGTCCTAATCTAATCCAAGTGGGCCTAAATGGTCATATTTTATTTCTAAGGTTTTTTTTGGTCGAATTAAACTTGTCCAATAGAATTAGGACATGTTTTAGGTTAATAATAATATCATTGTTACCCTTAATTACCCTATTTACTTTTAACCGTGGTAAATAAAAGTAAAAAGTTACTATTCACCAAAAATTATTTTCATCTCATTGAATCACATTTTAGTCCTTGATATTAACCGTGTCTCTCGGATTTTCGAAATTCCATTCACAGAAGCGGTAAAATTAAGTTTTATGCAAAATTCAGTTTTTAACCTACCACTTAGTGGTTTCACTATTCATCAAAAATTGAAAGTTTTCAGAAAAATACCAAAATTTCACCCTAGGCTAAATTCGATACTCCGAATCCATAAATGAAGTCCATTTTGAAAAATAAAATTTACAAAATTTCAAAAAGTGGTTATTACTATTCATAACGGCTAGTTTTAATAATATCTTAATAGCATATCGTTGTTTAGTGAAACTCGGTATTGCGTACTTTACACGCTATCGAGGAAGGTCGTGATTGCGTGTAATGCAAGGCAAGTCAAGTATGTGTGTTGTGAAAGCTCCTTTTGGTGTAGCGTACAACACAAGACATTAATGAAATTAAAAAGAATATTTTTCATAAAATCTCGGGGTGTTACATTCTACCCCCCTTAAAATGAATTTCGCCCTCGAAATTAGTCGGGGTTATAAATGGTTTACTATTCGAAAGTTTCTTTAATCTAAACCCACATCGTAAAAAGGAATACCAAAACCAATCTTTAAAAACAAAAGTATGAAACGTAATGGTTACCCAAATAAACTAATCATTGGGTTTCCACATAGGTGAAAATATGGATATGGAAGAGAAATCTAACCATCATGTTCTGATGGAGAGTGGTAGAGAACATGGCTATGGAAAAGCTAGCAATCACAAATCCATAAATTTGTGACGATCTAAGGTACCATCTGATTGATCAGATATAAGAGCACTAGGACAACATTTTTGGTTTTCAAGATCATTTCCCTAAAGTTGATGAAATTGGAATTAGAAGAAATACTTTCGTGATTTTGGTATAGTCTCACTGTTTGTCATTCTTTGGACAATTTGTACTTCATCTCTTAAAGAAATGAAGTTGAATTTGTCATTCGTGATGTGTTAGCAGATCATGTGATAGAATGATGGGTCATTCCATCTGTCTTAAAAGGTTAGAAAAGTTATCAAAAAAATACATAAGTCCATCTATAGTGAGATTAATGATATATGGTTCCTAAAATGAACTTATACTTCATATATCATACTTCTTAATATAATAAAACTAGTTTCTACTAAACAGGGACTTCCTGTAGTCCAGTGGTAGGTGATAAAGGCCAGTCGCACTTCGGTTGTGGGTTCGATTCCCACATCCTTGTCCGACGCGATGGGCTGTCGCCCGTCCTGCAGGTTGTCCTTTTTCTAAAGCTATATTACTATAACATCCCATCAATAATATTGAAAAACGTTTTATCCTAATTTATGCCCAACATAATCCATTCTAATCTTTAGGCTTATCTAAAATACTTCAGTCCAAGCTCATAGTATAAAGAAAATGATTACTTGAAATGTCACAGAATAATCACGTGAATGCCATCATTTATCCCCCATATATCATAAGATATATCTTGTTGGTCAAATTATAAACATGTGAATACCTTAATCATTTATTCTCTTGAATAATGAATACCCATTGAACCTTAGTGAAAACATGAATGCAGTTAAAAGTTAACACTTTCCACATACCAAAATCCTCAAAATTCTATATACTCAAACCATGATATCACTTAGTCCTTATATCAATCATGAGCTCATGAATACAATCAAACATCTTATTATCTTCTTATCCCTTCATTATTCTCATATCATCTGTTTACCAAAAATGTCTCAATCACTTTTCATGGTTACTGGTACCATAAAATTATTGAAATCCAAAACATAAATATTCCAATATTCCACGATACTATATACAACATTATTTTGGAATCCCATTACATAAACACTTAATCATTCCACCACATTGTTGTCATATTCAACATCGCCAATAGTGATCGCATGTGACTTCCCTTTATCCTTTGTCTTAAGCGGTTGCTCATGTAGATCATCACTAACCCTTGGATTAGGGCATTTATTGGCATAATGTCTCATCTCCTTGCACTTGAAACATTGAAGTGTTGGTGGTGCGTTCTCTGCAGTCTTTTCTTTATTCACATCATGAGAAACCCTTTTCCCACTACTTCGACACTCAGCTGCTCGATGACCTTTTTTTCCACACTTAAAACATTTTCTAGTCCCTTTAAGACAATCTCCACCGTGCTTCTTTCCACATTTTGAGCATAAGGAAACATTCATCTTCTTTTCACCATTATTCTGAGATTTCTCCTTGAACTCCATCTTTCGTTTCTTGTCAAAACCCTGAGATGGATATGTAACACCAACTTCCATTTCTACCTTGATAGCACAACGCACAATTTCTTCATAGCTACTGAAGTCTCTTATAGCCAATGCCCTTCAAAGACTTGGTTTTAAGCCACTGAAAAATCGATCAACTTTACTTTCAGGTTGGATGATAATGCCAGATGCATACCTTGCAAGTCTTGTAAAATTTGCTTCGTATATACCAACAGATTCATCATCCTTCTGCTTCAGCTCAAGAAACTCCTTTTCCATCTTTGTTCGAAGAATACGAGGGAAGTACTTACTGAAAAACAAGTTCTTGAACTCGTCCCATTCCATGGACTCAATTTCATCTCTTGGCCTCGTATTCTTGATAAGATTCCACCATTGATCAGCTTCACCTTCCAAACGATATACTGCTAAGATGACTTTATCATGTTCAGAACATTGAAGAACTGAAAATATCTTTTCAGTGGTACTGATCCATTGTTCAGCAACAAGTGGATCAGAAGTCCCACTGAAAGAAGGTGGACGTTGCCTCATGAAGGACTCAATAGAATATTGTTCCCTTCTCTTCTCATTTGGAAGTCCAAAATGATTCATAGCTTGTGTAAGTATAGCAATAAGATTTTTCACTCCATCTCCCATAACATTTGTTTGTTCAGGAGGGCAATTATTGCATTGTCCATTGCATTGATCAACACGGTTCCTTCGGGTTCCAGCCATCGTCTAAAACCCAAAAAAAGTAGTTTGAGAGGCAAAAATCATTCTAGGGAAAACAACATAATAAAGAGGGAGTATCCTCAATATCTAACTTCTTAGGTTAAATTCTAAGATCGTTACCGTAGTTATAGGACTGTATCCTATACGTATACTTATACTTAGGGACATCCCTAGACAAACCTTATAAATATCTCTAGGGATCTCACTAAAGTTCTCGCATTCTAGTTTCCAAAGGTTGACTAAACCTTTCCTCTGATACCAACTGTAGAGACCCGAAGCCTGACGTACATGAACATTACATTACTTTTGCGGAATACTTAGTACATAACAAAAAATACACACACAAGGATCGTAATAGTTTAGTGTCTTTGGAAACTCGGAACGTAATCTTCTAATCATGGTGAAAGATATCCAATATCTCCCATAAAGATCTTCCCTTTTTTTTACCTAAAACTTTTCTTTATATCCTGGGGAAAAGAAAACATAAAAGGGTGAGCTCAAATGCTCAGTAAGGGTAAACAAAAGAAATATAAATCTCATCGTATACACAAGCACATAACTTTTGGAAATCTTTAACCTGCAAAAGAGATCATAATTTCATAGCATGGGATAAATCATGGCAGTGAAATGTAATCACAATAATCATAACTTAAAACATGAAACTTTGTGGCATACACACATAATCATAGAGAATCATTTCTTATTAGTCAAGACTCATTGCCAAGACTATCTTAGTGGACAAAGTCCCTTTCTGAATCGAGTAACCCTCGTTTCAGTCCTGTTTCACTGAACCGGTATAACCTACCATTACAGCCATGTCTATCTCATGAGATATAAAATCTTTACCCAATGCATTGGAGGGATATATAGGTCCCACCCATCTCATAATGATACCATTCTTATGTGTGCCACAAAATCATAAATCATACATCATTGCAAAACCCATGTAATAAAAATGGGATTCTTAAACAACATGACATCATAAAACAATTCATATAAGATAAAGGAATTCATAAAAATATTTCCATCACAACATAATCAAATCCATGTAATAATAGGGATATAAACATAACCCTTTATTATCTTAGTTGGAAAATAATTTTGATAAAACACTTGAACTCCATTCTTGAGGAAAATATCCTTTCTACTTCAAAAACACTTTTCATTTCTTAACATGTCATAAAATTATAACTAAAAGAAGTTGATTAAAAATAAACTTGAAAACTTTTAAAGGAAGCTTCTTGGAAATAATGTTTTAAAAATCCATTCATGTCTTATAAGTTAAAAAAACATTCTTCTCGTACTTTTGTCGGAAAAGTCAAAAAAGTACCTCGTACGAAAAATGACAAAAGATTCCTTTCATATCTTTTACTAAAAACTTACCGAAGGGTAAAATTGGATTTTGAAAAATTGTAGGTGGATGGAAATAATATTACATATTGAGGAAACATGGATGTGGATGATAAAATACACCCCAGTAAATACTAAAGTATAAACAATCTCGGATAAAAAATGAGATTGTGATATTTCCCTTACCTTAGGTTCGACTTGCTTTGTACGTGTCTGAACCTCCTGTATAATGATTTAAATAATTTCATTGACTTATTACAGAATCATATTCATTTTTATTATATCATATATGGTTCACTTATGACTTTATATTACCCGTTCTTTTGTAAATTCATGTTAAAGTAGCGTTTTGGGTAAAATCGTCTCATTTGTCGTTCGTGTTTTAACTTGTAATTATTCATATGATTACTTAGATCATTATTACTTAATTATAGAATATAAAACATGATTTATATGTAATATATATTCAGAATATACATATATATAATGGATCGATAAATGGAAATAAATACACCGTTCATGGAGACGGTAGGCCGTACGTACGCATGAACGTTGTTTTCGTTTCCTTATTGAATTGAGTGGAATTAAGTAGATGACATACATATATATACACATAAATCCAGTAGCTTTATAATGTCATATATTTCATTATTATTGCTTATATATACTTTATAATCATTCTTAAATGGTTAACATGGAGAATGAATCTCATCGCGTCGTGGAGACGATAGTCCGTACGTACGCACAAGCGATGATATCATTTCCATAATTATCGAATTGAATTGGAGTGGATGATACAATATATCAGAATCATTATGATGTTATAATAACTTTGTATAGTTATTCTTTACACCATAATACCCATCCATGTAAGGTGTTGGTGGAAAAACAGATTACACCACGGCGTGGAGACGGTATTCCGTACGTACGCACGCGCGGTGATTTCGTTTTCCGTAGGATGGATAGATGGTGAATTATGATTGTTTAATACTTATAATAACATATCAGTATATGAGTGATACTGATGTTATTACTTCATAATGAAACAACCTAAGAAGAAGAATTGAAGAAGAAATAAATGGGAAAGAATTGGTAACGGAAATTACCTCTTCTTTGAAGCGCCTCTTTGAGACCTCCTCTTAGGGCACTAAAATTGGTCTTTGAGGAATACAAAAACCTCTAGGATGTTGCTAGGGAAGTGTAGAAGAGATTATGGCAGGGTTTGGCCGAGCTTGAAGGCTCAATGTTGTGTGAGGAAGAGAGGGAGGAGGTTCCCTTTTATAAGGGAGGAGAGGGGCACCTTAGGAATATCTCAAAATATTATTTTATATTAAAGTCAAAATCGGTTTATAATGGTTCCAAAGGGTCTTATTTCGAAGCTAAAGTGGGGATGGGTTGAAATCCTATCAACCAATAGGATTTATACAAGTTTAGGTTATTATTTTAACCTTATCAATTAGATTTAACTTCAAGTTAAATAATTTAACTTTTACCGTGTCTTTTTGTTTTCTTACACTATATGGTTAATACACTTACTATAACATGCCAAACGAACCCCAAATTGTTTATTATTAATATATATATACTTATCTAAGTCATTTGGCCTAACCTTAGATTTTTAGGAATAAAATAACAATTAATAATATAATATTTTATTTAAAAACTATTTTGTGTCAATTTTGACACTATTTGATATATGATTTTTGTGAAAGTCATAACAGAATTATATGTTCGAACCAAGTTGATTAAATCAACACTAATATATCATAGTAACCTAGAAAATTAGTGGAATTCAGAAAAAGTCTTAAATTACATTTATTTTGGTATTTATAATATCAATTATGTCAATATTTCATTAATAAGATAATTACTGCATCATCTTTGTGTCATAAATAAATTAAATTATTTGATGTCTAAAAATTACAAATAAAATACCATTATGTAGGAAATCTTTTTAGATTTATAATGAATATTTACAATCGAATTTATCTTATGTATAACCCTATATTAAAAATTATTTACTTATTAAACTTTGATTTTAACTATTTTAACCCTTCTTTAAATACATTAATAATAAATGTCCTAATCTAATCCAAGTGGGCCTAAATGGTCATATTTTATTCCTAAGGTTGTTTTTGGTCGAATTAAACTTGTCCAATAGAATTAAGACATGTTTTAGGTTAATAATAATATCATTGTTACCCTTAATTGCCCTATTTACTTTTAACTGTGGTAAATAAAAGTAAAAAGTTACTATTCACCAAAAATTATTTTCATCTCATTGAATCACATTTTAGTCCTTGATATTAACTGTGTCTCTCGGATTTTCGAAATTCCATTCACAGAAGCGGTAAAATTAAGTTTTATGCAAAATTCAGTTTTTAACCTACCACTTAGTGGTTTCACTATTCATCAAAAATTGAAAGTTTTCTAGAAAAATACCAAAATTTCACCCTAGGCTAAATTCGATACTCCGAATCCATAAATGAAGTCCATTTTGAAAAATAAAATTTACAAAATTTCAAAAAGTGGTTATTACTATTCATAACGGCTAGTTTTAATAATATCTTAATAGCATATCATTGTTTAGTGAAACTCGGTATTGCGTACTTCACACGCTATCGAGGAAGGTCGTGATTGCGTGTAATGCAAGGCAAGTCAAGGATGTGTGTTGTGAAAGCTCCTTTTGGTGTAGCGTACAACACAAGAAATTAATGAAATTAAAAAGAATATTTTTCATAAAATCTCGGGGTGTTACAAGGACCCTCCAGTACAACCCATTCTTGCTCCTCTGGGCCGCGGTTGGGCACCGTTTTCCCCATCTCGGCATCTTGACCGCTGGGTCCTTCTCCAAGAACTGGTTGAACCAGTCCTTATAGGCGATGTCCTTTGGGAAGTCCGTGACCCCCAGCCTCTCTTTGGACAGCTCCAATAGGTGCCATGTCAGCATGGGAGTCTGTGACCTGTCTTCCCAGGTGTTCTTTGGAGGAACGAACTCGTCATATTGGTAGCCCTCCAGTGGGATACCTCTAATGCAGTGAACGTCCCAAAGGCTGATGCCAACTTTCCCATGGTAAAGGTGGAATGTGTTGGTATCAGGGGACCACCAGGTGAATAGCTCCAGCCCGAGCTCAGGTTGATGGTGGAAGTGGAACTGCGACGTCCATACCGCCTCGAATAGGCCAATATGCTGCAGCTCGGCCCCAAACTGGTCGCAAGTATGGCGAACCCAGAACGCCTAGGCCCACTCACTGGTAAAGTTTCCCTCGGACCACAGGTCCCAATCTTTCAGCTAGCCCTTAGTGTCATCCGTGATGCTCTGACAGAACGTGCTTGCGTAGAGGACCGGCGAATTCTCCGCGGCAGGCTCATCCCCGGTAATGGTCCTAGTCCTCGGGTTCAGGACATATACGTCCATGTGCCTAGTTTCCCTAGCAGGATGGTCGTTGTTGGTGATGTTGTAGCGGGGAAGCTTGTCCTCCCGGGTAACCCATGATCGCGGTGTGTCCACCTCGAAGCCCGGCAGGCGAAACTTCTCCAGGATGCCGAAGTTCCAGAGCGGGAGGTTGTCAGACAGAGGATACTCCTTCTCGGCGTGGGTCAGCAGGTCGAACAAGGTTAGGTTGTTGGAAATGACCACCTTGGCACCATAAAACTTCTCATCCATCGCCATTTCAGCTCTACGAGCGGCGGCTTCCCCTTCATCGACTTGGTTTGCAGCCATCTCGAAAATTTTGAGTGGTGCGCGAAATCAGGATGATGTACGTGGAATCAGAGAGACTTGCACAAAATCTAGGAGTTGGGCGTGCAATCAGAACCGTTGGCGTGCAATACCCCGAGTTTGCGCGGAAATGCGCTCAAAATTCGGAAGGAATTACGCGCTGCCAGGGCGTTTTTACGCGCAACCGTAAAAGCAATTTCGCGCATGAGAGCGGTGAGCCTATCACACGGAAAAGCTTGAGTACGGAACTTGGGACCCAGTGCCCCTTTTTATAGGTGAGGCCAGGGTTCTGTGCCGCACAGAAAGAGAATTCCGCGTCGATCCGTCGTTTTGCGTGCCCCGTTGGATTTTTGCGCGCAACGTGCCCAGGAGATCCACCACTTCGGCATTTCGGTGTTTCCCTCGAAATCCGATCGTTGCGACCTCTCGCCGATCCAATTCTGAGGGGGGCCATTTGTAGACGCCGAAAAAGTCCGTAACTCCTAGAGGAAGTTTCAAAATGACAAAGCGAAGTCATATTCGGACTCGGAGGCCCGATCCGGAGGGCCCGGAAGTGGTACGCGAAATTAAGGAGGACTCACACGGAAAAATGTTTTTCGCGCGGAGGACTTTCGAGATTCGCAAAAAAGAACCGGTATGGCGCGCAATTTTGCGCGCCCGATTCCGCACAGTAAGGCCTTTCTCGCCGACATGTCCTGGCGCGGAAGATTTCGCACGCCGCCCGAATTCCACGACGGCGAGTGCCTATAAATAGAAGGCGACCCCAACCGTTTCAGGGTTGAGGAATTCGGACCAGCTCCCGTGCGCGCAATTCGGACTCCCACGCGCGCAATATGACTTCCAGGTAATCACCCTCTTCGCGCAACCTTGCCCCGAGGTTCGCCTTTGCGCGCAATCCTACTAGCTTAAGTAAATTTGCCAACTCCCCAAGGTTCCTCCTTTGCGCGCAATCCCTTCCCATTGTGCGCAATCCCCTCCAATTTCGCGCAATCCCTTCCAAATTGCGCGCAACCCCTTCGTTATGTTTTGCCATACCTTAGGGATCGGCCATTGCCCCCACGCGCAATCCAAGCCCTTTGCGTGCAATCCCCCTAGCCGTGCGCAATCCCTCTGCCCCGCTTGCGCGCCATCCTAGTGTTTTGCGCGCAAACCTTCTCTTTGTGCGCAAACCCCCAGAACCCCTCACCTTTACGCCCCCCGGGTGCCTCCTTGCATAGGAGCCCGATGTCCTCCATACCAGGCATGCGCGTCATGCGTTGTTTTTCCGTACGGCCTTCCAGGCTCGTACGAAGTAACCTCAAGGTTCCTTGGGCGGTGTTTCCCATTGCGTTGCTTTGCCTCATGCTTCTTCGCATAGGCACGCTAACGGCTATTGCTTCTTCGCACAGTCATGCTAACGTGGACCCCTCGATGGTTCGCCCTGCGACCCCCCTTCACCATGGCCTTGCCGATGCCTTCCCTTCCACAAGGGGTAGAGGGTGTTGGGCATGTAAGCCCTAGGGGTGTGGAGCGAACCCACCTCGTCCGAGCTGTAGGACGTTAAACTGTCGAGCACCTCGTCCTCAACACATGATGTTAAACTGTGATCTGACCCCATGTCTCGCACGCATGGTCCCCCCGGCTCAGACATTCTTTACACCGCTCGTCTCCACGGGAATGGAATCTTCCTCACATGGAATGATATCCTCTTTTTGGAGTGGCGTTTGTCCACGGGGGAAGGGATGCCTTAGAGCGTAAGCCCCTAGCCTCTCTTGCGGAAGGTTGCACCCATTCACCTCCGTACTTCCCCACTGTCAAGGCCAGTGGAGGGCGTGATAGGGAATGAGGCATCTCCTTTGTTCGGTCCCAAATCCCTCTCCCTCTGTGCTTTTTCACACCACGAGCCTCCATCCTGGAGTAAGTCCCAGCACTAAGGGATGCTAACCACGCGTAAGCCCCTGTTTCCTCTTTGGGTCGCTCAACGCGTAAGACCCTCTCCGCTTCTCACGGACGCACCCTTTGCGACGTGATCATCTGGTCTCTACTGCCTCTTGTTTCTCACACCGAGCATGACTCACGTGGGCTTAGAGCGAGCATCGACCAAGACATCCATATGGGCCGCCTCAGAGCGTAAGTCTCATCCCAGCGAACTACGGGGACTTTGATCCGTGCTAACGCATGGTATGTAGGTAGACTCCACGAGGTTCAAGCCCACCACTCGGTCATTCCGACTTCTTCACGTCAGTTCGCCAACACTTTGGGCCGCCTTAGAGCGTAAGCCACAAATTGCCTGTCCAACATGACATTAAACTGTATGCCCGTCCAGCATGTTGTTAAACTGTATCCCGTCCCGCATGACGTTAAACTGTATGCCCCGAACTACGTGGACTTTGATCCGTGCTAAAGCATGGTACGTAGGAAGCCTCCACGAGGTTCAAGCCCATCACTCAGTTGTTCCGACCCCTCCGTGTCGGTTCACAACCACCATTGTCGGCCGCCTCAGAGCGTAAGCCCCATATCAACCATTGTGGATCGCCTCAGAGTGTAAGCCCCATATCCACCATAGTGGACCGCCTCAGAGCGTAATCCCCGTATGCCCCCGTCCCGCATGATGTTAAACTGTATAGTTGAACTATGTGGACTTTGATTCTCTGCCATGGGGATACGTAGGAAGCCCCCATGAGGTTCAAGCCCCTCTTCACTCCGTCACCCATCCTGATCCTTACCCGGGCCGCCACATCCCGGTGGGATCATGCCACCTCATTCCACTCCATAGTATCCGGGAAGTCGTCCACTTGCTGGCCCCAATATCGGTGTTCCCCCTAGGGGGTCCTTCAATATGATCCACTCTCAGTGTTTCAATCAGTCCGATCCGTCTCCGCAAGACGTTAAACTCGCAGCATACCCCGTATTAAACATGGGAAGCTGAGGAAAACCTCAGATGTCACAAAATTCCCCGCGTTCGATGTGGGATGCCTCGGGCTTCCGTGCCCTCGAGAAACCCTCTAATAAGGGACAGAAGACAGACATGCCAATCTCCCAACGTCAAGACACGCCAACAACACCCCAGTGTGACCATTCTCCTCACCGAAGGTTGCTGCCCCGACCAGACCCCTTGGAGCGTCTCGACGGAAGCGGCGTAATTAACTGGTGTCCATGAAGATATGACACCATGAACGAGATTCACGAGCACGTCTTAAATCTATGAGGGAGACCCGGACTAGGTGACAAGATCTGAGGAGAAATCCATGGAAGGAAGAACCGACATCCCATCATCCTGGTTTCGATCAAGGAGAAGACGTTCCTGAACAAGGAGAAAATGCCGCCTGCCTTTGGAAAGCAGGAATGCGGGGCAACAAGCCGCGCGCCCTCCCCCTGCGTGACGGACGCGCGCGCGCCCCGGCAGAAAGCGTCGGAAACAGTCGTGACACCACATGTTTTGGGTTTCATTGGTCTTTCCTATCAACATACATGTGTATTGGTCTCCTCACATGACACCATTACCAATGTATACCACTTGACTTGGTAATTTGATGCATTGTGAAAACCATGGTATTGAAATCGTGGTGAGGTGACTTCTATTGGGTGCACCGTTGGTGGTCTGACATTAGTTGAATGGTCAAGAAATGATTTGTTGCTTCCAAGTTTATGAAGTTGTATATCTCAGGCCTGGTGGATCAAGATGGTGCACCCTACATAAGTATTTTTCCAAAGTAGTACAAGGGTAAATCTATTCGATAAGATCAACAAATAATAAAGTATGAAAAGGACGATGACACAAAAGCGAATCCTTCTTTATGAGATATCAAATGATAAACAAATTATAGTACATAGTTAGTGTTTGGAGGATGATAGTCATTGTTATGGCTATCCTTATATCTTTAGGGTCCATGATGGCATTCTAGACTCCGCTCTTGGTCTATGGATTTATTCACTAATATCGAGATAAGGGCTTAGAGGGTCACACACAGTAGTGCATTCATGAATATGCCCTATTCAGTTGAATAGGTGTATGGACATAGTGGTCCCCCCATTATGTCCGAATATTGTCCAAGATTTTGATCACCAAAATAATTAAATAAATTCAATAACATTCATGTTATAAATAATTGGGATTGAATTTATTAAATGTATTTACAAGTTTATTAAAAACGAGAAAAATATTAATCGAAAGAATATTATTTTAATATTTATAGTTCCTTTAATATTAAGTGGGACAACACGTCAAGTTAAATGGATCCATTTTTATCACTTAATATATTTTATAAATATATAAAATGAATGTGATAAAATAATAAGTAATATTGATACAATTTAGTACAATGAAATTATTTATCTAGTGAATGTTGAAATAAACAGGGGTCGGGGGACTCAACCAGGTGTTTCTCAATGTCACTATAAAACCACGGGATGGATCTTCCTCAAGGGTTTCCATTATCAATATTCACTCCCTTTCATGGAATAAAGATTATAGCCTCTCTCTCCTCCCACTTCCTAGAGAGAAAAACTCTTGATTCTAGAAGCACAGATCAGAAATTCTCTCAAGCATCGAAGGCATCGTGATACGGTGATCGTCGGGATGTCGAAGGGGTCGTTGGATCTCCACGATAACAGGCAGAAATTGACTATAAACTCTCCCATAAGTTATTATGTGTGTTTGGATGGTCTAGATGGATCCTACTATGGTTCGTTCAAGAGACTATCTCTATTGATGAGATGAAGTCGACCGCAGCTTTGGATTTGAAATGGGTACATTTTAATTTTTATTTTGTACTCCTTATAATTTATGTGAGATCCTCAGACCTCTTCGAGGCTCAGATCATTGACGTTGAATAGTCATGTTGATCTGCCGATGAAGATTTTAAAATCTCAGCCCACCAAGTTGCGTTGTGGTCCCCAAAAACATTCAATGTTATCATAGGGATCACATTGATTTTCTAAGACAAATAAAATTAATTTTCATAAATGCATGTAGAGGGTACAAATACGGTCACTACGGTTCAAACCGCACAATGATCTGATGGTGAATGATCGATTTTTGGTCAATTTTAATTTTTCTGAATGAATCCAAGTTCGCGGTTTGATTTCGGGTTGTTAAAAAAAATTACATTTCAAAAAATTTGAAAATAATTTATATGCAAATTAAATTTTTTCAATTTTATGATTTTCGTGATAATAATTTTCTTATTATTATAATATTTATATTATAATTATAAAATTATAATAATAAATTATTATTTCATTATCAAATTTTATTATTGTTAAATTAAAAGGCCATATAGACTTTAGAAATTATTTTGGAAGTCTTGAGACGTGTACTTGACCTTATAAAAAAAGAACAAAAAAAGGAAGGGTGTAATAGAACTTAAAATAATTCTTAATGTATTAAAAAACAGGTGGGGTGGGATGGAATATCAAAAGAATGAAAAAAAACCAAAAAGGGTGTCTACGGACCCCCTAACTTATCTTCCTCGGAACAATGCACCAAGAAACAGCTTCTTGTAGCATGCCGCAACGCAGGCTCGCTGGCCAAGCAGCCCGCCTGGCCTCCTCGCGCTGCCCGGTCCCACCTTCTGGGTTTCCACATAGGTGAAAATATGGATATGGAAGAGAAATCTAACCATCATGTTCTGATGGAGAGTGGTAGAGAACATGGCTATGGAAAATCCAGTAATCACAAATCCATAGATTTGTGATGATATAAGGTACCATCTGATTCATCAGGTATAAGATCACTAGGACAACATTTTTGTTTTTCAAGATCATTTCCCTAAAGTTGAAAATTTGAATTAGAATAAATACTTACTTTATTTTGGTACAATCTCACTGTTGTTCGTGCCTTGAACAATTGCCACTTCATCTCTTAAATAAATGAAGTTGAATTTGTGAAGTGTTAGCAGATCATGTGATAGAACGACGGGTCATTCCATCTGTCTCAAACAAAAGGTTAGCAAAAATTATATACATAAGTCGATCTATAGTGAGATTAATCATATATGGTTCCTAAAATGGACTGATACTTCATATATCATACTGCTTAATATAATAAAACTAGTTTCTACTAAACAGGGACTTCCTGTAGGCCAGTGGTAGGCGATAAAGGCCAGTCGCACTTCGGTTGTGGGTTCGATTCCCACAGCCTTGTCCGAAGCGATGGGCTGTCGCCCGTCCTGCAGGTTGTCCTTTTTCTAAAACTATATTACTGTAACATCCCATCAATAATATCGGAAAAACTTCTATCCTTAATCCATTCCAATCTTTAGGCTTATCCATAATACTGTAGTCCACTCTCATAGTGAAAATGATTACCATATATTTAATACCATCGTTGATCCCCATATATCATAAGATATGTTTTGCTGGTCACATTCCAGACATTCAAAGTCCTTAATCATGTATTCTCTTGAATACCCATTGAACCTTAATGAAAACATGAATGCAGTTACCAAAATCCTCAAAATTCTATATACTCAAACCATGATATCACTTAGTCCTTATATCAATCATGAGCTCATGAATACTGTAAAATATTTCATTTTCTCGTTTTCCCTTCATTATGCGCATATCATTCTTTTTCCAAAAATATCTCAATCACTTTCCATGGTTATTGGTACCATAAAATTATTGAAAACCACAATAGACCAATACATAAATATTCCAATACTCCATGATACAACATTATTTTGGAATCCTATTACATAAACAATTATTCATTCCACCACATCGTTGTCATATTCAGCATCGCCAATAGTGATCGCATGTGACTTCCCTTTGTCCTTTGCCTTAAGCGGTTGCTCATGTCGATCATCACTAACCCTTGGATTAGGGCATTTATTAGCATAATGCCCCATTTCCTTGCACTTGAAGCATTGAAGTGTTGGTGATGTGTTCTCTGCAATGTTTGCTTTATTCACATCATTAGAATCCCTTTTTCCATTACTTCGACACTCAACTACTCGATGACCTTATTTTCCACACTTAAAGCATTTTCTAGTCCCTTTAAGACAATCTCCACCATGCTTCTTTCCACACTTTGTGAATAAGGAAACATTCATCTTCTTTTCACCATTATTCTGAGATTTCTCCTTGAATTCCATCTTTCGTTTCTTGTCAAAACCATGAGATGGATATGTAACACCAACTTCCATTTCTACCTTGACAGCACAACGCACAATTTCTTCATAGCTACTGAAGTCTCTTATAGCTAATGCCCTTCGAAGACTTGGTTTTAAGCCACTGAAAAATCGATCAACTTTACTTTCAGGTTGGATGATAATGCCAGGTGCATACCTTGCAAGTCTTGTAAAATTTGCTTCGTAAATACCAACAGATTCATCATCCTTCTGCTTCAGCTCAAGAAACTCCTTTTCCATCTTTGTTCAAAGAATACGAGGGAAGTACTTACTGAAAAACAAGTTCTTGAACTCGTCCCATTCCATGGACTCAATTTCATCTCTTTGCCTCGTATTCTTGATAAGATTCCACCATTGATCAGCTTCACCTTCCAAACGATATACTGCTAAGATGACTTTATCATGTTCAGAACATTGAAGAACTGAAAATATCTTTTCAGTGGTACTGATCCATTGTTCAGCAACAAGTGGATCGGTAGTCCCACTGAAAGAAGGTGGACATTGCCTCATGAAGGACTCAATAGAATATTGTTCCCTTCTCTGCTCATTTGGAAGTCCAGAATGATTCATAGATTGTGTAAGTATAACAATAATATTTTTTACTCCATCTCCCATAACATTTGTTTGTTCAGGAGGGAAATCATTGCATTGTCCATTGCAATGATCAACACGGTTCCTTCGGGTTCCAGCCATCGTCTAAAACCCAAAAAGAATAGTGTGAGAGGCAAAAATCATTCTAGGGAAAACAACATAATAAAGGGGGAGTACCTTCAATATCTAACATCTTAGGTTTAATTCTATGATTGTTAGCGTAATTCTAGTACTATAACCTATACGTAAACTTAACCTTAGGGACATCCCTAGACATACCTTAGAAATATCTCTAGGGATCTCACTAAAGTTCTCGCATCCTAGTTTCCAAAGGTTGACTAAACCTTTCCTCTGATACCAACTGTAGCGACCTGTAGCTTAACGTACATGGACATTACATTACAATTGCAGAATACTTAGTACATAACAAAAACACACACACAAGGATCGTAATAGTTTAGTGTCTTTGGAAACTCGGAACGTAATCTTCTAATCGTGCTGAATGATCTTCAATATCTCCCATAAAGATCTTCCCCCTTTTTTTTTACCTAAAACCTTTCTTTATGTCCTGGGGAAAAGAAAACATAAAAGGGTGAGCTCAAATGCTCAGTAAGGGTATACAAAAGAAAAATCAATCACATCATATTCATAAGAACATAACTTTTGGAAATCATAACCTGCAAAAGAGAGCATAATTTCATAACATGGGATAAATCATAGAAGTGAAATGTAATCACAATAATCATAACTTAAAACATGAAACTTTGTGGCATTCACACATAATCATAGAGAATCATTTCTTGTTAGTCAAGACTCATTGCCAAGACTATCTTAGTGGACAAAGTCCCTTTCTGAATCGAGTAACCCTCGTTTCAGTCCTGTTTTACTGAACCGGTATAACCTACCGTTCCAGCCCTGTCTATCTCATGAGATATAAAATCATTACCCAATGCATTGGAGGGAGATATAGGTCCCACCCATCTTATAATGAATCCTTTCTTATGTGTGCCACATAATCATAAAACATACATCATCGCATAACACATGTAACAAAAATGGGATTCTTGAAACATCATGACATCATAAATCAATTCATATAAGATAAAGGAATTCATAAAAATAATTCCATCACAACATGAACAAATCAATTTAATAATAGGGATAAAAACAGAACCCTTTATTATCTTAGATGGAAAATAATTTTGATAAAACACTTGAACTCCATTCTTGAGGAAAATATCCTTTCTTCTTCAAAAACATTTTTCCTTTCATAACATGTCATACAATTTTAAAATAAAAGAAGTTGATTAAAAATAAAATTGAATACTTGTAAAGGAAGCTTCTTGGAAATAATTTTTTTAGAAATCCATTCATGCCGTATAAGTTAAAAAAAACATTCCTCTCGTACTTTTGTCGGAAAAGTCAAAAATTACCTCGTATGAAAAACGACAGAAGATTCCTTTCATATCTTTTACTAAAAACTCACTGAAGGGTAAAATTGGATTTAAACAATTGTAGGTGGATGTAAATAACATTAAATATTGAGGAAACATGGATGTGGATGGTAAAATATACCCCAGTAAATTTCAAAGTACAAACAATCTCGGATAAGAATGAGATTGTGATATTTCTCTTACCTTAGGTCCGACTTGCTTGTACGTGTCCGAACCTCCTGTATAATGATTTACATAATGTTATTGAATTATTACAGAATCATATTCATTGTTATGATATCATATATGGTTCTCTTATGGCTTTATATTACCCGGTCTTTTGTAAATTCATGTTAAAGTACCATTTTGGGTAAAATCGTCTTATTTGTCGTTCGTGTTTTTAACTTGTAATTATTAATATGAATACTTGGATCATGATTAATTATATCCAGAATATAAAAAATGATTTATATATAATATATATTCATAATATACATATATATATATATTATATTGATAATGGAATGAAATTCACCGTTCATGGAGACGGTAGTCCGTACGTACGCATGAACGCTGTTTTCGTTTCCTTATTGAATTGAATGGAATTAAGTAGATGAAATACATATAAATATACATAAATACAGTATCATTATTATGTCATATATTTCATTAGTACTTATTATATATGCTTTATAATCATTCATGAATGGTTAATGTGGAGAATGAATCTCATCGCGTCGTGGAGACGGTAGTCCGTACGTACGCACAAGCAATGATATCGTTCCCATGGTCGTGGAATTATGTTAAATTCTATGCATATTATTTCAGTATCAATATCACTTTATAATAATCATATATAGTTACTCATTACACCATTATACCCATCCTATTAAGGTGGTGGCGGAAAATAGATTACACCACGGCGTGGAGACGGTATTCCGTACGTACGCACGCGCGGTGGTTTCTTTTTCCGTAGGATGGATAGATGGTGAAATAGGGTTGTTTCATACTTATAATAACATATCAGTATATGAGTGATACTGATGTTATTACTTCATAATGAAACAACCTAATAAGAAGAAGTGGAAGAAGAAATAAAGATGAAAGAATTGGTAACGGTAATTACCTCTTCTTTGAAGCGCCTCTTTGAGACCTCCTCTTAGGGCACTAAAATTGGTCTTTGAGGAAGACCAGAACCTCTAGGATGTTTCTAGGGAAGTGGAGAAGGGAAAATGGCAGGGGTTGTCCGAGCTTGAGTGCTCAATTTGGTGTGAGGAGGAGGGGGAGGAGGTGCCCTTTTATAAGGGAGGAGAGGGGCACCTTAGGAATATCTCAAAATATTATTTTATATTAAAGTCAAAATCGGTTTATAATGGCTCCAAAGGGTCTTATTTAGAAGATAAGGTGGGGATGGGCCGAAATCCCATCAACCAATAGGATTTAGACAAGTTTAGGGTATTATTTTAACCTTATCAATTAGATTTAACTCTAAGTTAAATAATTTAACTTTTACCATGTCTTTTTGTTTTCTTTCACTATATGGTTAATAAACTTACTATAACATGCAAAAAGAACCCCAAATTGTTTATTATTAATATATATATCCTTATCTAAGTCATTTGGCCGAACCTTAGATTTTTAGGAATAAAATAACAATTAATAATATAATATTTGATTTAAAAACTATTTTGTGTCAATCTTGACACTATTTGATATATGATTTTTGTGAAAGTCATAACAGAATTATATGTTCGAACCAAGTTGATTAAATCAACATTAATATATCATAGTAACCTAGAAAATTAGTGGAATTCATAAAAAGTCTTGAATTACATTTATTTTGGTATTTATATTATCAATTATGTCAATATTTCATTAATAAGATAATTACTGCATCATCTTTGTGTCATAAATAAATTAAATTATTTGATGTCTAAAAATTACAAATAAAATACCATCATGTAGGAAATCTTTTTAGATTTCTAATGAATATTTACAATCGAATTTATCTTATTTATAACCCCATATTATAAATGATTTACTTATTAAACTTTGATTTTAACTATTTTAACCCTTCTTTAAATAAATTAATAATAAATGTCCTAATCTAATCCAAGTGGGCCTAAATGGTCATATTTTATTCCTAAGTTTGTTTTTGGTCGAATTACACTTGTCCAATAGAATTAGTACATGTGTTAGGGTAATATTAATATCATATTTACCCTTAGTTACCCTACTTACTATTCACCACGGTAAAAAAAAGTAAAAAGTTACTATTCACCAAAAAATTATTTTCATCTCATTGAACCACATTTTAGTCCTTGATATTAACCGTGTCTCTCGGATTTTCGAAATTCCATTCACAGAAGCGGTAAAATTAAGTTTTATGCAAAATTCAGTTTTTAACCTACCACTTAGTGGTTTCACTATTCATCAAAAATTGAAAGTTTTCAGAAAAATACCAAAATTTCACCCTAGGCTAATTTCGGTATTCCGAATCCAAAAATGAAGTCCATTTTGAAAAATAAAATTTATAAAATTTCAAAAAGTGGTTATTACTATTCATAACGGCTAGTTTTGATAATATTTTAATAGCATATCGTTGTTTAGTGAAACTCGGTATTGCGTACTACACACGCTATCGAGGAAGGTTGCGATTGCGTGTAATGCAAGGCAAGTCAAGGATACGTGTTGTGCGAGCTCCTTTTGGTGTAGCGTACAACACAAGACATTAATAAAATTAAAAAGAATAGTTTTCATAAAATCTCGGGCTGTTACATTCTACCCCCCTTAAAATGAATTTCGCCCTCGAAATTCGTCGGGGTTATAAATAGTTTACTATTCGAAAGTTTCTTTAATAGAAACCCACATCGTAAAAAGGAATACCAAAACTTGTCTTTAAAAACTAAAGTATGAAATGTAACGATTACCCAAATAAACTAATCACTGGGTTTCCACATAGGTGAAAATATGGATATGGAAGAGAAATCTAACCATCATGTTCTGATGGAGAGTGGTAGAGAACATGGCTATGGAAAATCCAGTAATCACAAATCCATAGATTTGTGATGATATAAGGTACCATCTGATTCATCAGGTATAAGATCACTAGGACAACATTTTTGTTTTTCAAGATCATTTCCCTAAAGTTGAAAATTTGAATTAGAATAAATACTTACTTTATTTTGGTACAATCTCACTGTTGTTCGTGCCTTGAACAATTGCCACTTCATCTCTTAAATAAATGAAGTTGAATTTGTGAAGTGTTAGCAGATCATGTGATAGAACGACGGGTCATTCCATCTGTCTCAAACAAAAGGTTAGCAAAAATTATATACATAAGTCGATCTATAGTGAGATTAATCATATATGGTTCCTAAAATGGACTGATACTTCATATATCATACTGCTTAATATAATAAAACTAGTTTCTACTAAACAGGGACTTCCTGTAGGCCAGTGGTAGGCGATAAAGGCCAGTCGCACTTCGGTTGTGGGTTCGATTCCCACAGCCTTGTCCGAAGCGATGGGCTGTCGCCCGTCCTGCAGGTTGTCCTTTTTCTAAAACTATATTACTGTAACATCCCATCAATAATATCGGAAAAACTTCTATCCTTAATCCATTCCAATCTTTAGGCTTATCCATAATACTGTAGTCCACTCTCATAGTGAAAATGATTACCATATATTTAATACCATCGTTGATCCCCATATATCAAAAGATATGTTTTGCTGGTCACATTCCAGACATTCAAAGTCCTTAATCATGTATTCTCTTGAATACCCATTGAACCTTAATGAAAACATGAATGCAGTTACCAAAATCCTCAAAATTCTATATACTCAAACCATGATATCACTTAGTCCTTATATCAATCATGAGCTCATGAATACTGTAAAATATTTCATTTTCTCGTTTTCCCTTCATTATGCGCATATCATTCTTTTTCCAAAAATATCTCAATCACTTTCCATGGTTATTGGTACCATAAAATTATTGAAAACCACAATAGACCAATACATAAATATTCCAATACTCCATGATACAACATTATTTTGGAATCCTATTACATAAACAATTATTCATTCCACCACATCTTTGTCATATTCAGCATCGCCAATAGTGATCGCATGTGACTTCCCTTTGTCCTTTGCCTTAAGCGGTTGCTCATGTCGATCATCACTAACCCTTGGATTAGGGCATTTATTAGCATAATGCCCCATTTCCTTGCACTTGAAGCATTGAAGTGTTGGTGATGTGTTCTCTGCAATGTTTGCTTTATTCACATCATTAGAATCCCTTTTTCCATTACTTCGACACTCAACTACTCGATGACCTTATTTTCCACACTTAAAGCATTTTCTAGTCCCTTTAAGACAATCTCCACCATGCTTCTTTCCACACTTTGTGAATAAGGAAACATTCATCTTCTTTTCACCATTATTCTGAGATTTCTCCTTGAATTCCATCTTTCGTTTCTTGTCAAAACCATGAGATGGATATGTAACACCAACTTCCATTTCTACCTTGACAGCACAACGCATAATTTCTTCATAGCTACTGAAGTCTCTTATAGCTAATGCCCTTCGAAGACTTGGTTTTAAGTCACTGAAAAATTGATCAACTTTACTTTCAGGTTGGATGATAATGCCAGGTGCATACCTTGCAAGTCTTGTAAAATTTGCTTCGTAAATACCAACAGATTCATCATCCTTCTGCTTCAGCTCAAGAAACTCCTTTTCCATCTTTGTTCAAAGAATACGAGGGAAGTACTTACTGAAAAACAAGTTCTTGAACTCGTCCCATTCCATGGACTCAATTTCATCTCTTTGCCTCGTATTCTTGATAAGATTCCACCATTGATCAGCTTCACCTTCCAAACGATATACTGCTAAGATGACTTTATCATGTTCAGAACATTGAAGAACTGAAAATATCTTTTCAGTGGTACTGATCCATTGTTCAGCAACAAGTGGATCGGTAGTCCCACTGAGAGAAGGTGGACATTGCCTCATGAAGGACTCAATAGAATATTGTTCCCTTCTCTGCTCATTTGGATGTCCAGAATGATTCATAGATTGTGTAAGTATAACAATATGATTTTTTACTCCATCTCCCATAACATTTGTTTGTTCAGGAGGGAAATCATTGCATTGTCCATTGCAATGATCAACACGGTTCCTTCGGGTTCCAGCCATCGTCTAAAACCCAAAAAGAATAGTGTGAGAGGCAAAAATCATGCTAGGGAAAACAACATAATAAAGGGGGAGTACCTTCAATATCTAACATCTTAGGTTTAATTCTATGATTGTTAGCGTAATTCTAGTACTATAACCTATACGTAAACTTAACCTTAGGGACATCCCTAGACATACCTTAGAAATATCTCTAGGGATCTCACTAAAGTTCTCGCATCCTAGTTTCCAAAGGTTGACTAAACCTTTCCTCTGATACCAACTGTAGCGACCTGTAGCTTAACGTACATGGACATTACATTACAATTGCAGAATACTTAGTACATAACAAAAACACACACACAAGGATCGTAATAGTTTAGTGTCTTTGGAAACTCGGAACGTAATCTTCTAATCGTGCTGAATGATCTTCAATATCTCCCATAAAGATCTTCCCCTTTTTTTTTACCTAAAACCTTTCTTTATGTCCTGGGGAAAAGAAAACATAAAAGGGTGAGCTCAAATGCTCAGTAAGGGTATACAAAAGAAAAATCAATCACATCATATTCATAAGAACATAACTTTTGGAAATCATAACCTGCAAAAGAGAGCATAATTTCATAACATGGGATAAATCATAGAAGTGAAATGTAATCACAATAATCATAACTTAAAACATGAAACTTTGTGGCATTCACACATAATCATAGAGAATCATTTCTTGTTAGTCAAGACTCATTGCCAAGACTATCTTAGTGGACAAAGTCCCTTTCTGAATCGAGTAACCCTCGTTTCAGTCCTGTTTTACTGAACCGGTATAACCTACCGTTCCAGCCCTGTCTATCTCATGAGATATAAAATCATTACCCAATGCATTGGAGGGAGATATAGGTCCCACCCATCTTATAATGAATCCTTTCTTATGTGTGCCACATAATCATAAAACATACATCATCGCATAACACATGTAACAAAAATGGGATTCTTGAAACATCATGACATCATAAATCAATTCATATAAGATAAAGGAATTCATAAAAATAATTCCATCACAACATGAACAAATCAATTTAATAATAGGGATAAAAACAGAACCCTTTATTATCTTAGATGGAAAATAATTTTGATAAAACACTTGAACTCCATTCTTGAGGAAAATATCCTTTCTTCTTCAAAAACATTTTTCCTTTCATAACATGTCATACAATTTTAAAATAAAAGAAGTTGATTAAAAATAAAATTGAATACTTGTAAAGGAAGCTTCTTGGAAATAATTTTTTTAGAAATCCATTCATGCCGTATAAGTTAAAAAAAAACATTCCTCTCGTACTTTTGTCGGAAAAGTCAAAAATTACCTCGTATGAAAAACGACAGAAGATTCCTTTCATATCTTTTAATAAAAACTCACTGAAGGGTAAAATTGGATTTAAACAATTGTAGGTGGATGTAAATAACATTACATATTGAGGAAACATGGATGTGGATGGTAAAATATACCCCAGTAAATTTCAAAGTACAAACAATCTCGGATAAGAATGAGATTGTGATATTTCTCTTACCTTAGGTCCGACTTGCTTGTACGTGTCCGAACCTCCTGTATAATGATTTACATAATGTTATTGAATTATTACAGAATCATATTCATTGTTATGATATCATATATGGTTCTCTTATGGCTTTATATTACCCGGTCTTTTGTAAATTCATGTTAAAGTACCATTTTGGGTAAAATCGTCTTATTTGTAGTTCGTGTTTTTAACTTGTAATTATTAATATGATTACTTGGATCATGATTACTTATATCCAGAATATAAAAAATGATTTATATATAATATATATTCATAATATACATATATATATATATTATATTGATAATGGAATGAAATTCACCGTTCATGGAGACGGTAGTCCGTACGTACGCATGAACGCTGTTTTCGTTTCCTTATTGAATTGAATGGAATTAAGTAGATGAAATACATATAAATATACATAAATACAGTATCATTATTATGTCATATATTTCATTAGTACTTATTATATATGCTTTATAATCATTCATGAATGGTTAATGTGGAGAATGAATCTCATCGCGTCGTGGAGACGGTAGTCCGTACGTACGCACGAGCAATGATATCGTTCCCATGGTCATGGAATTATGTTAAATTCTATGCATATTATTTCAGTATCAATATCACTTTATAATAATCATATATAGTTACTCATTACACCATTATACCCATCCTATTAATGTGGTGGCGGAAAATAGATTACACCACGGCGTGGAGACGGTATTCCGTACGTACGCACGCGCGGTGGTTTCTTTTTCCGTAGGATGGATAGATGGTGAAATAGGGTTGTTTCATACTTATAATAACATATCAGTATATGAGTGATACTGATGTTATTACTTCATAATGAAACAACCTAATAAGAAGAAGTGGAAGAAGAAATAAAGATGAAAGAATTGGTAACGGTAATTACCTCTTCTTTGAAGCGCCTCTTTGAGACCTCCTCTTAGGGCACTAAAATTGGTCTTTGAGGAAGACCAGAACCTCTAGGATGTTTCTAGGGAAGTGGAGAAGGGAAAATGGCAGGGGTTGGCCGAGCTTGAGTGCTCAATTTGGTGTGAGGAGGAGGGGGAGGAGGTGCCCTTTTATAAGGGAGGAGAGGGGCACCTTAGGAATATCTCAAAATATTATTTTATATTAAAGTCAAAATCGGTTTATAATGGCTCCAAAGGGTCTTATTTAGAAGATAAGGTGGGGATGGGCCGAAATCCTATCAACCAATAGGATTTAGACAAGTTTAGGGTATTATTTTAACCTTATCAATTAGATTTAACTCTAAGTTAAATAATTTAACTTTTACCATGTCTTTTTGTTTTCTTTCACTATATGGTTAATAAACTTACTATAACATGCAAAAAGAACCCCAAATTGTTTATTATTAATATATATATCCTTATCTAAGTCATTTGGCCGAACCTTAGATTTTTAGGAATAAAATAACAATTAATAATATAATATTTGATTTAAAAACTATTTTGTGTCAATCTTGACACTATTTGATATATGATTTTTGTGAAAGTCATAACAGAATTATATGTTCGAACCAAGTTGATTAAATCAACATTAATATATCATAGTAACCTAGAAAATTAGTGGAATTCATAAAAAGTCTTGAATTACATTTATTTTGGTATTTATATTATCAATTATGTCAATATTTCATTAATAAGATAATTACTGCATCATCTTTGTGTCATAAATAAATTAAATTATTTGATGTCTAAAAATTACAAATAAAATACCATCATGTAGGAAATCTTTTTAGATTTCTAATGAATATTTACAATCGAATTTATCTTATTTATAACCCCATATTATAAATGATTTACTTATTAAACATTGATTTTAACTATTTTAACCCTTCTTTAAATAAATTAATAATAAATGTCCTAATCTAATCCAAGTGGGCCTAAATGGTCATATTTTATTCCTAAGTTTGTTTTTGGTCGAATTACACTTGTCCAATAGAATTAGTACATGTGTTAGGGTAATATTAATATCATATTTACCCTTAGTTACCCTATTTACTATTAACCACGGTAAAAAAAAGTAAAAAGTTATTATTCACCAAAAAATTATTTTCATCTCATTGAACCACATTTTAGTCCTTGATATTAACCGTGTCTCTCGGATTTTCGAAATTCCATTCACAGAAGCGGTAAAATTAAGTTTTATGCAAAATTCAGTTTTTAACCTACCACTTAGTGGTTTCACTATTCATCAAAAATTGAAAGTTTTCAGAAAAATACAAAAATTTCACCCTAGGCTAATTTCGGTATTCCGAATCCAAAAATGAAGTCCATTTTGAAAAATAAAATTTATAAAATTTCAAAAAGTGGTTATTACTATTCATAACGGCTAGTTTTGATAATATTTTAATAGCATATCGTTGTTTAGTGAAGCTCGGTATTGCGTACTACACACGCTATCGAGGAAGGTTGCGATTGCGTGTAATGCAAGGCAAGTCAAGGATACGTGTTGTGCGAGCTCCTTTTGGTGTAGCGTACAACACAAGACATTAATAAAATTAAAAAGAATAGTTTTCATAAAATCTCGGGCTGTTACAAAGAAAATACCCAGTATGGTATTTAGGCTTGGAATATCTGATTACCTTTGGTATTAAAGACATACTTAGTTTAGACAAAGAAACCTTTAGAAATAAAGGTATTCCACAAAGCTTCTGAGGTTAGTTCAACAAAAGAGTGTGAACTATTCCAAAGAATTATATAGGTAATGATACTTCACAAGTTTTCTTTTATGTTAATAAGGAATGTAATAGTGAAGTATAGGCATAGATAGAAGATATGAGTTGCTTTATATCAGCATATCGAAGAATATCTTGACCAGAGTAGTTATCGATCATGATTATGTAGCATGGAGTAGTTCCTAAACGCATGTTACCTCATCTACATCACCGTATTGATGTTCATAAGGATGATCAATGACAATGTCCTACATGTTTACATTGATCAAAAAAATATTGCATGGAGAAATTCCTAAGCACACATTTTATACATCAAAGTTATGATATAAGTTGTATAAATGTTGCAACTTGCAGAATGCTCCATTATATTTCAAGACGTTCTTTGAAAATAATGGTATAAACCTTTAACCAGGATTCCAACTAAAATGGAAAATCGATATCATACGAGTCATAGTATGATGAAAATTAATTAAGTCATAGATCATGTGTTAGGATTCAAAGTTTTTGTTGTGATATTAACAAACAAACATGCATCATGCTAAAAACATGGTGCATCTATGTAAATATACAAAAATGCAATGGATATTACATAAATCTATGAGATAGAAATTTTGTATACAAGTATATTTCTATATTTATTTATACAGGTAAACATCTGTCTTTTGGATAGTGGGATCATGATTGACTTGGACTTAGTCAATGCTTGAGATGCACAACCGGTTGACCTAGGAACAATTTACACAAGTACATGGGGAATAAGCATGTTATAGTGACACATACTACATAGGTAGAATGAAGGCATGTCAATGTTTTTATATTCACCGTGGCCGGTGATATATTATTTATTAAGAATAATAAATCCTAAAAGTAAGCAGAATATGGCAATTAGCTATGATTTACAAGATCAATTAAAATTCAAAAATGGATTACATGTATCAAATTGTAAAGGGGGTTATAAATTGAATACTATGGTGGGTATTCAAATGAAATAATACATGGATGGTACAAGATGGGTACCAATAAGGCTCGATTTTTTATACCATGTCTGTATACCAAAATCTATTAGAATTTTACTTGTCATATCTAACTTCTTGGATAATTGTATTTGTCATTGGATATCGAGATCATATTTCATGAGAGATGTCTATACGATGCAACCAGAAAGGGATGATGACATCATATGATGCCAATGAAGGTTTCAAGTTTCAGAAATATGGTTCTAGATTAAATTAAGCAATATAATCTCAGAGAATTCATTTCAAATGAATCCTTGCCTTGTGTCTAACAAATGTTAGTGGGAACAACATAGTTTTCAAGAGAAAAATGTTCAACAACTTGTTGAAAACACACATTGATCTTATTGTATGATAAGATCATGTTAAATGTAATTCTCCAGTGATTGACTTATAGTAGAAACCTATCTTCTAGAGAACAGGATCTAATGAGGTTGATCTAATGGTTGCTTGGACCTATTCAATCGTACATAAAGTGACATTGTATTGAAAAATACAAGATGGAATGATTCCAGTTTAGAGTTGTTGTCAATGTCACATGGATTAATCTCTTCAGGATGACATGTTCAGAACATTGGAAGAAATTAAAATTTTCAGTTGATTTCCATACACTTGAGTGATGGATCAATCATGAGTGCCATAATATGTACAAGAATTGATACTTCCAGGATATACTTTATTGTAGGAAGATATCAATTGTTTCCAAGATCAGTACAGGTGATGCAGTCAGAGCTATCATCTGGTACTTCAGGGAGAAATAATTATATATACCTTGTGTGAGGAGAAGAATTTATATTAGTTTCTAATGGGACACAAACTAGTAATCCTAAGATCAATTTGATCTAGTATTGTAGTTAGGCTAAGGTGATGAGCGATTCAAACTCATAATAACACGAGGTAACCATATCTACAAATACCGAGTACGTTACAACATCTAAGGTAGCTAAGAAGTAGTTAAATGCAATGATTGTTTCCAGTTCTTGGAATAAAACCTAGTTAAAAAATTATTATCATAATTTAAATTATGATATTATTACTAGTTAAGTTTTCATGTTATGAAAATGGAAAAAAGTGTTATACTTGGGGATAAAATCTCTTGACAAGTTTTAATCAAGGAGATGATGTCACATTCAACTGATATGCTACGTAGAGAAAACGTGGCAATCCCAGCAGTTAAAGCCATTACTGAGAAGATGCATTATTTTCATTAGGTGAATAGCTAACATGTTTGGTTTTCATGTTGGCTCTAGTTCATGTGGGGGTGTTAAAATAGTGGGTTCCGTAGACCCAACTACGTAGTAATTTTGATTACCATATCATGTGTACAATTAGTTATACATGATTTCATATTACAATTATAGTGTAGACTTTCATGTGTCCACTATTATAATGGTATTTTCCAAAGATTAATTGTCATGTTGAGAGGTTATAGCATATCCTAGACTATAATGAGAAACCCGAGATACAATGAAATTAATCTTAAATATATTTTCTATAGTCTACAAACATCTTACTAACTAGAAATAGTAGATGTGTGACTATCTGGTCCTGGGGGCTCATAATCATTGAGACTTTTCTCATTAAGTTCGCATATGGTGATCTCTAGTAGTGAGATCAGGAGAACAGATCTGCCAATATAAACACTATATTTTATGTGTGTCATTGGTCATTCCTATATATGGACACATGTATTGGTCTCCTGACTTGATATCATTACCATTGTATACCATTTGATTAATTACTTTGATGCATGGCAAAATCCATTTTATTGAAATCATGGTCAGGTAGCTTGTGTTGGGTGAGTCATTAATGATATGACATTGGATGAATGGTCAAGAAAGGATTTGTTACTTCCATGTTTAGGAAGTTGTATGCCTTAGGCTTGGTTGATCAGGATAGTGCTACCTTCATAAGTCATTGGCAAAATTATTACAAAGTTAAATCCTTATGTTAAGATCAACAAATAATAAAGCAACAAATGGACGATGACACAAATGTGTGTCCTGCTTTATGATATTTCAAATTACAAAGAGATTATAGTATATAATTTGAGTTCGTAGGATGATAGACATTTCTATGAATATCCATATATCATTAGGGACCATGATGAGTCGCTAGACTCTGCTCTTGGTCTGTGTATTTATTCACTAATATCATGATAAGAGCCTAGAGGGTCACACACAATATTATATTCTAGAATCTGCCCTATTCAGTTGAATATGTATATGGACATAGTGGTCCTCACCATGGGGTTCAAATATTTTTAAATTTTTCAATCACAAAAAGAATTAAATAAATTCATTAATATTCTGGTTATAAATATTTGGGATAGTATTTGTTTAATGTATTTTCTAGTTTTGTAAATACGAGAAAAATATTAATCAAACGAATATTGTTTTAATATTCATGGTTCATTTAATATTAAGCGGGAAAATGAGTCGAGTTAAATGGATTGATTTTTATCACATAATATATTATATATATATATATTACTAGAATGTGATAAAATAATGAATAACATTGACGTAGTTTAGTTTGTTGAAATATTTTTTTTGTGGACGTTGAAATAAATGGTGGTCGGGGAACCGAACCAGATATTTCTCAATGTCACTATAAATATATGGGAGGTCTCTCTCTCTCATGGGTGGCCATTCTCATTATTCATTTACATTCATGGAATGATGTTGAGATCATATCTATCCTCCCACTTCCAAGAGAGAGAATCTCTTGATCCAAAAAGCTTGGATCAAGAAATCTCTCAAGCATCAAAGGAATCCTAATGTAGTGATTGTCTGGACGTCGAAGGGGTCCTCAGATATCTGCGCTAGCACCTGGAATTCAACGATCGACACCCCCACAGGTTTTTAAAGCAAGTATGGATAATCTAGAGGGATCCTACAAGGGATCCTTCATGCGACGATCGCCATCGACGAGTTGCAGTTGACCACGGTTTCAGATTTGAAATGGGTATGTTTTCATTTTTATTTTGGGCTCTTTATAATTTACACGAGATCCACATACCTCTCCAAGGCTCGAATTATCATATTTGACAAGTCTCCTTGATATGATGTTTTTTTAAAAAAATCTTAGCCCACTGGCTTCCACTGCAGACCCTAGAGCCATTCACCTCAATGTTGGCTGATGATGATGGCATGAGGGGGACCATCATACTAATCATTTATGAAGCATGAAAGAACTCATCTTTTGTATATTCTATAATGTGGAGGACCACAACTTGATATTAGGAAGAAAATGAGTACAAACATTGAATTCATGGTATGTGACACAGGGAGGGACATTGTATTAGGAACCATATTCATGAGGAGGACCTCTATGGTATATTTTGACTAGATGTGGATGAACTCTTCTTCAAATGATTTTTAGAACATGGGGAGGACCTCTGGGTTGTGCGTGAGAGCATGGAAGACATCCAATCTTATTTTAGATTGTACTAGGAGGGCCTTCATACTAAATTTGATCCTAAATATTCGGACAATAAAAGATGTTGGTTTTCATAGTGTCTAGAAGAGAAAACCCATCTTTTCTCTAGGGGAGGATAAGGTCATTATCCTGATCATGCACTGATGAATCCTTTCTCTCTAGTGTTAGGGATCTAGTGGAATGAACATGTGGTGTACTGGGACATGAGAGTTTTGGAATATGATGTCACCTTATTGTCATGTTCCATAAACTACACATGTTGTTGGCATCTGGTCATTCAGACCAAGGCCAAAAGTGCAGGGGTGTGGACCACCTATTCATTATCCTAAGGGATAGGTCATCAATGGAATTGAATAAGCTAGGTGGGAGCCCTTCTAGGTGACTATCATGTGGTGGTAATTGCTAAGATGACTCAAGAATCCCGTACCTCGACCTAGGTAGTTTAGTAGAATGAATTCCCTTGGAAGAGGCTCTAAAAGAATTTGGTTGTTGGAGTGATTATTAGTGGCTCCCTTTGCGTCCCATGGGGCTAGAGTTATCATTGAGGTGTGTAATTAACACCCGGAATTTATATAGACTATTTTCCTAAAATATATTAAATTATCATTTATGTCTTGTAATCTAGTATGTCAAACGTTGATTTTACAGGGAAAATGAACGTAGAAAAAGAAAATGGAACATTTTCTTTGTTTATTTTAAACGAATCATTGAGCTATAATATGTTACATGAAATAATTCCTTGGGGTATGTTGCATGCAACACATATTTGGTGTGCGTCTCCCATAACACTGCTGTTTATATGAAACATCATTTTACTATCATAATTATTTAAATGAGATAATTATGACATATCTTTTAAACATACTTACTTGAATAGTAATAAATAATTTCCAAATATTTTTTATAATAATATTTAAATAATGAACCATTTGATAAAAAAAATATAATTTTTGCTAATGTCCTTATATGTCTTGAAATACCATTTTCTAAAATGAACTAATTTTTATGTACTTATGTGAAAGATTATAAAATTAATTTTAGACACATTTAGAAATTTAATTTTATAAAAGAAAAATAATTTTCAAGTTTATAATGTCTATATTAAGATGGGGAAATTTTTTGTTATTTTTATGAGAAACCTCATATTTTGATGAATAGTGAAAAATAGAGAATTTTAATTAAAAACTTCTTTTTAATAAATTTTATTTATAATGGTAATTTAAATTCAAAATTGTTTTGAAATATTAATTGGATAATTTTTTCCATTTAATATAATTTATTTCATTAAGATCGCTTTCACTTTGAAAATGGGTATAAAATCTTGGAAATTTTTTGAATGTTTGTTACATTTAAAACCTTCATCGTCAACCCGACTATGAGGATAATTTTTCATTAATTTTTTCCATTTATTTTATTATAATATAAAAATATGTATTCCATATTTGGAATCAGAATAATTTATAAATAATTTTAAATTCAACTTAGTTTTTGGCCAAAATTATTGGTGAATATAATAAAAAATAATTACATCGATTAAGGTAAAATTACGCTTAACTGAGGACTGAACCATAAATTTAGGACACGCAATGACCTTGAAATGTTGAAATATTTTGACCCTATACAAAATTATATTGAATTCGTATCATTATTGGTTCCACATTCAATACAAATAGTTGTTGGATTTTCTCTTTTCAAAAATACTACAAGAGTGCCAATCCTCCTTTATTATAAAATACCACCACATCACCATCATCATTACACCACTAAAACAAAATAGGTTTTTCAAATATATACCCAATATGTATAAAATATTCCCTCTATTCATCCTTTAATCCTCCCATTCAGAATAAATCATTCTGATGTATCATTTTGGAAAAAACAAAAATGAGTTAATCGATTAAGTGGTAACATCTTCTCTCAAGCCTTTATATTTTATTTTAATTGTCTTACCCACCCACACTATTTATTATATGATTTAATGTAAAAATAACTATCTTTAATATACTATGTAGTTTTATACTAATTATTTGAACTATACATAAACACACTTCCATATAGTGGGTAACGAACAAGTTGTTTCAGTGTACGATGAACAATCATTTCACGAAATGATGACTGTTCATTTTTCCATTACTAAATCTCATGGTAGATATTTTAATGGAAAATATGATTATATATGTTAAATATTATATTAATTATGTCTCTAATATTCTGTAATTCTTCTAAAACACATATCCTTATAATATCCATTAGGTGTAAATAAGATAATTTTATTTGAGGAAGTGGGTACTATTGCCCTCTCAAAGTGATGTGATTCATTCAAACCCTACATGGAATGTATTAAGGATGGATTAAGTGAAATTATATTATATATACTAAATATTAATTATAATTTTTTATTTCTATAAATAAATATGTATACACAAATGTCAATTTCCTTTTTTTAAATTTGAAAATAAAAATGGAAACAATGTTCTTATGTATGTACGAATTACCATCCCCATGAATAATGTATTCTGTTTAATTAATATATATTATATATATTATAAAAATAAAAATATAATTAATATAAAAGATATTTATATCATGGTATACATTTTGGAAAGCATGATATAAGTATAATAACAAAATATATTAAAAATTAAGACACATCCTCTGTAAAAAACAGACATTACCCTATGTGAAACCTTAACATTGGATTATTAATAGGAGGGTAATATAAGGTAAAAATAAAACCATATATAATATTATATATAATAATATTTTTCTGTAAATGATTTAAAATAAATTTATATTTATTATACAGGGGTTTTTGAATGAGTATGACGAGAGTCATGATACATGGTAAAGGAATTTCATCTCATTTTTATTTACGTGAGATACATGACTTAATAAAAAGTAACTTCTTTTGGGTGGTGTATATAATTTATATGAATGTATTATATGTATACTATAATTATATTTATGGATATTAACATATTAATTTTATTGTATTCCATTCATGGGATTTATGTATGAAAATATTCCAAATAAGTAAAATAGTTTTGTCTCAATTTTTCTTTTTTGAGACTCATGTTTTAATATGGAAGTAATTTTTTTTAAACTTGTATTATATAATGAATATAATTTTTTCATGATATATTATTCTTAAATTAGTTTTATATTATTACATGAATATTATGACTTGATTTTACAAAGTGATATGAGTTTATTGAAATAATCTCATCACTTTTCATGATTGTTTAGGATTATGATTCAATTAATGAATTATCATGATCCAAATTTCAATAAAATTAATTTCATTTATTCTTGTTTGGTTATTTAATATATCTCCATGTATTAGTACCATTTTTAAACACATTGGTACCTATGATAATGTTTTTCAGTAAAATCTGACCATCTTTCTCTATAGACTTCAATCTATTTTATTCATAAACCATGTTTTCAAAAATATTTTCAATTATGTTTTCAATATATATTTGAATCCCATTTTCAATGAATAATGATTTTATAAAAAAATTTATTGATTCCTTTATAATATTTCAATGGAATTTTCAAATAAAATGGTTTTTATACGATTTTATATTTTAAAAGTAATTTTCAATGTAAGAAAGATATTTTCCTCAAGAAATGTTTTTAAAAGATCTTTCAAAACTATAACCTATATAAGAAAACATAAACTAATATTACTAATTACTTTATGGGGATCTTATTCAATGTTACCATTCATATTATTCATCTTAATGGATTATGTTATTATGGAATAATATTTGTGAATCCTATTTCTATTTCACAGGGTATATGATTTTGAAACCTACATTATTTCATTAGATAAACAATAATGAAATTATTATGATACATTTCTCTTTTCAATATGATAGTATATGATTTCATGATTTTTATAACCATTTCATTTCATGGGTTATGATATGATTATTTATGATTTGATGGAACATGTATTTATGTTTTCACTATGAGTTGGGTAGGAACAATATCTCCCCCCAATGCATTTGGTATAGATTTATATCTCATTAGATAGGCTAATATGGTATTGGGAATGATCCTTGACCGCTATGTTGGCCATGGGAGTGATCCATGACTTCCAATATGTCATGAGTAGTTAACTCATGCTAATAATATGGCTATTGGAGGTAATCATGACAACCAAGATGGTATATGGAGTGAACCTATAATACCAAGATGGTATTGGAATCAAATAATTGGATACTATGGAAATCATATTAAATATTCTTATGTCTCTACCTAAATTAAATGTTTTATTCTTATGCTATGCTTTCATGGATTATTATTTATTTCCCTATGACTCATTTCTTATAAGCAGTCATGATTTATTCCATGATTCATGTTTATGTTCTTCTATAATAAGGGTATGATTTATTCTTTCACAATCTTGTTCTCATAAACATATGCTCATGATTATGCTTATATATCTCCCTTGTTTACACTAATTGAGCATATAAGATCACCCCATTTTTATTTTTCCATCTACCAGGATATGTAGATATGTATTATTTTTTATGTCTCTAATATAGATACTATTCATGAATAACCTTGTGGGATATCATGTATCTCATATTTGTACTAGTGTTTATTTTTCCTTATTTCCAAAGGCACTACACTATTATAGACATTGGCCATTTGTTTGTATAACATTTTAAGTATTTATCATGAGTTATGTAATTTTAATATATGAAATGAGAGATCTATTGTAGATGGTATCATAGAAAATGTTTAGTTAAAAATTGGAATATAAGATGATAGAACCTTAGTGAAAACCCTAAGGAAAACTATAAGGTATGTCTAAGGATATGGAAAATTATAGGAAACAATTTCGGAATTTTTGTAATGGATATAGTGAGTGGTTTACTAGAAATAAATCCATGTTTGGATATTGAATGTGGATGTGGATTTGGCATAGATGTAAATAGGGGTAACAAATATTACAAGTTGTCCCATGCCTGACTCAAGGTAATCAGGTACATGAAAACAAGCCTTTATGCACAAATAGTTTGACATTCTTATGGGATATGCTTTTGGAATTCAAAAACACATCGTGAACAAATATGAAGGATCTAAATATATGTTGGCAATAAATAACCTAGGACAACCCACTATGTCATTGATTATAGAGGTCTTCATAACTTGAACGCCATATAAGTTGCTTTTCATGATTATTTGGTTCCTCACTATAATAAATATTTGTCACACTATGTTTTTTATAGTAGTCAATGGATAGTATCTGAAGGACCACTTTAATGGTGATTGTGATAGAAAATGAAACGATTTCCCTCCTCAAAAACAAAATTTTATGGTAGATGTAATGAAAAAAACATGTTGTTATGATAACAAATATTTCCCAAGATATGAATCACCGTAGACTTACAAATGAGAAAAATAGGGAAAAACATTCTGTTGAGTCCTTTATGAGAAATAAACACATTATTTTATCTTGTATTTTGATCCACTTGTCGTTGAACAATGTATTGGTACCACCGGAAATATATTCTCCATTATCCGATGTTCGGAGCACGATAATGTAATTATGAATATCTATTAGTTAGAAGAAAAATAATACCAGTGGTTGAGTCTAATCAAGAATATGAGGCAACCAGATGAGATTGAATCCTTTGATTGGGTGAGTTCAATAACTTATTTTTCAAATATATACATTCCTTGGATTATTCATACTAAAATGTAGAAGGATTCCATTGAGTTAATGAAAAACATTGACGAATTTATTGGTAACTAGTAGGATAATTTCACAAGAAATTAATTATAGGATTTTGGAATTATCATCCAATCTAAAATTAAATTATATGGGTTCCTCAGTGGCTTAAATCCATGTCTCATAATGGAAATGGAAATAAGAGACTAGAGAAGCTAAAAATAGATTGTGTGTTGTGAAATCAAAGATAAAAAGAAGGTTTGAGTCACGTATCAACCTCATTTTATTGACACGAAATGGAAAATAATCAATATAGGAAAATAAAAAAACCATGAAGAGGTTAATATATTCTTCCCATTATGAAATATATGTGGGAAGAAGCATGAAGGTAATTTCCTTTATGGGTCTGATAATTTTTTTAACTGTTGAAGGGATGGGAATTTTATTTCTGAAGTGATGAGATGATGTTAGCTAAAATTGTGAATATGGGAAATGAAGAATAGAATTTACCTCACACGATTCGGTTCTATAAGTGTATGGATGACAAAAATATGCTCTCTAGTACTGAAACCAAAGGGATGGTGATGGTGAATGATGTAAGAATCCTATTAAGCTAATATACAAGTGGAAATCTCATGAAATCACTGTTTTAGATGAGTTGTGTGATTACTATGTGATGAAAGGTACATGTATCATCCACTATAGAACTAAAAATATCATATTTGATTCTAGATATACCCTCTCATTTATATATAAATAATTTTTAAGGGTTTCAAGATTCCATCAAAATGATTAGATATGGATTTAGTAGTTCAACCCCCTAATGGTATTATGATTTCACCTTCAGTCCATGACTCAACACTGGTTGAATTTTTTGGAACATTGATTCTATAAAATCTTTTCACTCATCCATTGGTTGAATTTGATGTAATAATAGGCTTGGATTGAGTTTCTCTGTATAAATTCCACATCAATTTTAAAGTAAAGGATGTTAAATTTTATAATTCATACACTCCTATGATCATACATCAATGTGACGATGAGTATGAACATCCTATGGATATTAGATCCAACTTATGTGTTTTAATTCCCATTAAAAAGGATTTTTTTATCTTAAATGGTTTAGGAGATAACCAATAACAATGATATGACTATGGTAGAGATTTTTTTGTTTTCATTCTAGAAGAGATGCCTAGATTTCCACCAAAATTTAAATTTAATATCTTAGTAAGAATCATACATATATCCACACCAATTTCAAATTATCCTTACAGAATGGACCTCATTGAGTTGCAGGAATTTAAGAAGAAAATCTAGGAAAACCATGATAAAGGATTCATTTGGCCAAGTGTGTCACCTTGGGGTTCACCCATTCTTTTTTTTGTAAAAATAAAATATGGATTGGTGAAAATGTCTATTTATTTGTAGGAGTTTAAAAAAATCAATCAAGAACATGTATCATGTTCCTCATATCGAGGAATTGTTTGATCAAATTTTCAGACCATAAAATATTTCCAAGATTAACCATCATTTTGGATATCATCAATTGCAGTTCAATAAGGAGGATATATCCAAGACAAAATTTTGTACAATGTATGGACACTTTTTATGTAGTGATCCCTTTTGGTCTTATAGATTTCTTTACCATATCCATGGATATAATTAATAGTGTATTTAGAGATTAAGATGGTCAATTTTTGGTATCCTTTATAGATGATATTCTTATATATTATAATAGATAGGAAGAGAATGAAGAGAAAATGATAATTATACTAAAGCCACTACAGAAGAAGAAAATATATGAAAAATCTAAAAAGTTTGATTTTTTACAAAAAAAAGTTGTAATTTTGGGTCACATAATCTCAATAGATGGTATATAAGTAGATCTATCAAAGATGGGGTCTATTAAATTCTATCTAGACCTACCAAGATTATTGAGATCCATATAATTCTTGGTTTAGATAGATATTATTGAAGAATTATGGATAATTTCCCTTGACTATCTAATCCTTTATCCATGTCAACTCAGTAGGGTTTCAGGTTCCTATGGATAGGCGAATGTGAGGAAAATACCATGGAACTAAATACAAGGATATTCATTTCACTTATGATAAGATCACACTAGAGAATTATTTTTAATATATAGTGCTTCATCAAATATGGGACATGGATGTGTTTTTATGTAGAATAACTAGGTTATCAATTATACCTCATGGCAATTGAACATTAATGAACAAAATTACCCAACTTATGATTTTGGGTTATCAGTGGTAATTTCTGCATTAATGATATAGAGGAATTGTCATTATAAATAAAATTGGGATATATATACCGATAAAAAACTATTTTTAATATATATTAACACATATGGATATGGAAATTCACCATAAAAGATGGTTAGAGACGATAAAAGATTAGGACTGATCAATACATTACCACCTTTTGAATGTTAACAATGTGGCAGAGACATTGATTCTGAAGGATCGTGCATGCTTATCCTTGATGAGGATCACAAAATATACTATAAAACTAGGTTTGGAAAAGATGGATCTAGTAATCAAGAATGAAGGTGAAAATATTATCTTACTCAAATGAATTTTTAACCATATATCCATGTAATTATTAAGGAGTAACAAAAGGAATATGTTGATATTAAAATAAATGTTAGAAATGTTCTTGAATTTAACAATGATCAGGGTGGAATGATGAGGTTCTGGAACCATGTATGTGTTTGTTCCATATCATATTTGAATAATTACATGTTAGAGAAAGATCATAGTTCATAGTTTTTAATTCATCTTGGATGTATGAAGATGTAAAAGGATTTTAAAAATACTTCTGGAGGGATGGCATGAGTAAATATATCACAATGTTTGTATCTCTGTGCTTGGTATTCCAACACGTTAAAGATAAATGTCAAAATTCAAAAGGGATGTTGCATCCTTTACCCATACCAGAATTGAAATGGGAGAACAACACTGTGGATTTTGTCATTGGACTACCCAAAACCTCTAAAGGGTTTAATTCTTATAGGTTGTAGTCGATCTCCAAACTAAGTCAACACACTTCATCTCTATCAAAGAAGACTTCTATATAGATCATCTTGCCATGATATACATTACAGATGAGGTAAGGTTTCATGGTGTACAATATTCTATAATATCATATGAGGATGAAAGTTTTACCTCAAATATATAATGATGTATTCTGTGATTACTTGGTACAAAATTGAGTTTCAATACTATATATAATCCAAAGATAGTTTTTCAATATGAATGAACAATTTATTCCCTATATGATATGTTGAGATATTTTTCTCTAGTTTTTAAAGGTGGTTTTGATCAACACCTTCCTCTAGTTTAGTTTTCATATTTAAATTACTTTCACTCAAGAACTAATATGGAACCATATGAATCATTCTATTGAAATAAATATAGAGCTACAACAAGCAAGTATGACATTGGAGAAAGAAATATTTTGGGGTCTGAGAATACTGATGAAATGGTAGAGAAGGTTAGAACCATTCATCATTATATCAATGCAGCTCAAATTATTTATAAAATATATGATGAAAACCATTGGAATGATATAGAATTTGATTTTGTTAGAACATGAGTTTCTATGAATATGTCCCTCAAAGAAGGTTATGAGATTTGGGAAGAAAGGAAAACTATAACCTAGGTATATTATTCCCTTTGAAATTCTTGATTGCATAGGGATAGTATCCTATCACTTGGAACTTCCTCCAAATCCCTCTCAAGTCCTTATTTTATTCCTATTATCTCTCCTAAGTAAGATAATATCTAACCCTTTACATTTTATGAATACATAGGTCATACCCTTGGGGAAAGATCATTATTATGAGGAACAACCTGTTGAAATAATGGATTATACCAAGATTGTTCAATGAAACAAGACCACTCACCTGCTCAAAGTGTTGTGTAGAAATATCTAGTTAGAATAATCTATGTTAGAACATTTCAATATTATGAAATATAATAGTCATAATTTTTTCTTACCTGAGTGATGAATTTCGAAGGAGAAATTCATTTTAAGGGGGGTATAATGTAACACTACAAATTTTTATGGGATATTTTTTCTTGAATAAAATAAATTCTCACGTGTGTATTGAAATGAAATAAGTCAAACATTCCATTTACATAAAACATCGACTAATTATACATTGCATGGAACATCCACATTGTGTACGATACATGCAACATCAACTTGGCATAATTTACACACAACACTAAATTGACATGTGTTAGATGAAACATTGCTGTTTCAATGAAACATCATTTTATTTTTATAAATATTTAAATGAGATAATTATAATATATCCATAAAAAATATTTATTTAAATATTAACAACTACTCCTAAAAAATTGTTCATATTGTGTTTATAGAAATAAATTTTATTGATAATGAATGATATAATTTTTGGTAATGTCTTTATACGTTTAAAAATACCATTTTCTCAAATGAACTGGTTTTAATTTCCATTAATAAAAAGTTACAAACTATTTTTTATAAAAATTTAAAAATTTAATTTTATAAATCATTATTCATTTTTAACTTATAATTTTGAAATTATCTTATGGAATTTATTTAGTATTTGCTGTGAAGCATCAGTTTTGTATGAATTGTGAAAAATACTAGATTTTAATTAAATAATAATTTTTCATCTAATTTATTTAAAATGATAAATAATATATAAAATAACATTAAAAGTTTAATTAGATAATTTTAAATCAATTAATTCAATTAAGGTCATTGAGATCAATTTACCTTTGATCTTGGGTATAAAATATTATAATTCATTTAAATGTTTTTACATTAAAAACCCACATTATCGACCCAACCGCGGGATTGATTTTAAATTATCTTCTAAACATTTTGTTATTGGAATGTGAAAAAATAGATTCCCAAATTGGAATCATAAAAAATTATAATTTCTAAATTTTTTTCTTATTTTTTGACCAAAAATATTAGTGAATGTAATAAATATTAATTTCATCAATTAAGTTGAAATTAAGATTAACTTAGGACTCAATCATACATTTAGGACCAAAAACAATCATTAAATGATTCATGGAGTCATTTTATGGCCATATATAGACCATATATTCCATTTTCTAGACATTTTATCATTATTGTATCCACTTTCAATAATCAAATGTTGTTGGAGTTTCTCATTTCTAAACAACTACTAGAGTGCGATCTTCCTCAATTTTAAAAGGACACCAACTCTCCATATTCATTACACCTCTCTAATATATTAGTTCCAAAAAATATCTTCCCAATACACATCCAAAAATCACTCAATTACTCATTAATTCCTTGCATTTGGAAGAAAAAAATCCAAGTAATCATTTTCACATAAACCAAAAGGAGTTACTAATTAAAAGGAATTGTCTTCTCTCAAGATACTTATTATTATTTTATTTATCCACCCCTACACTCTCTTTATTCAACTATTATATGATAAAATAGTATATTAAATACACTAGTATGTTATTATGATAAGGGTTTTACCTAAATGTACACACACTTCCAGCTAATGGGAAACAGACATACTATTTATGTGTACAACGAATTACCATCTCACAAAATTATGATTTTTTAGTTTTTATTTATGAAATATCATGGTGAAAATTATAATAGATAAAATACTAATATTTGTTAAATATTATTTTTATAATGTCTTTAATCTTCTATAATCCTATTAAAATGCATATCATTATACTTTTTATTTTGTGTAAATATGATAATTTCATTTGAGGAAGTGTGGACTACTGCAACCTCAAAATGATGAGATTCATTCACACACTAAATGGAATGTATAATGGATGGGTATATTGAAATTATATCATTTAAATGATATAATATTTCTATAGTAATAATTATATATATATATATATCATTTACCTTCTTTCTTTCAGTATGATTATAAACACATAAACAATGCTGATGCATATATATGGCTTACCGTCTCTCTAAACGGTGTAGTCCATTTCATAATTAAATATTATATAGATTAAAATTATACACATATAGTGAATATAAATTATATTTATATCATATTGTATATTCCTGAAATAATTATATAATAATAAATACCATTGATATAACAAATTAAGGAAGATGTGAATATATAAAGTGGATATTACCCGAAGTGAACCATTCATATATGATAGTAAAAAATAGGTTAATATAAGGTCATAATAAAACCATATATGTTATTAGATATAAAAATAAATTTCTGTAAATTATGTATAATAAATTAATATTTATTATGAATTTGGTTTTAATGATTATGATGTCAGTCGAGACACTATTTAAGAGAATTTCATATCACGTTCATTTCTGTGATATACATTCCTTAATCATCACTCACTTATTTTGTGTGTTGTATGTACTAACCTAGAATTTATTATATGTAAATTATACTCATATTTTTGTGTATTCATATAACAATTTTATTATATTTCTTTCATGGGATTCATTTTTAAGTGTTACAATATTGGAAAAACAGTTTTGTCTCAATTTTCCTTCTATATGACTCAAGTTTTATTATGCACCAAAATTGAATGTTGAGGTGTATTATTTCATGAATATCATTCTTTTCGTGATATGTAAAAACCCATAGATTTTATTTTTCTTACATGGAGAGTATAATTTTGTGTTACCTTGTGATAAGTGTTTATTAAATAAATATTTTCTCTTTTCAAGATTGGTTATTATTTTTTCTTTAATTAGTGAAATATCATGATTTACTACTCATGAACACTCATGAATTTTCTTCTCCTTTTGTTATTCAAGATATCCTCATGAACTTTTACAATTTTCACACTCTTTGGTACTTAATATAATGTTTTTTTGTTAAATTAAACAATCTCTATTTTCAGTTAGAAGTTTATTATATTTAAAGGCCATGTTTCAATTTTTTTTAAAAAGATCATTAAAGCCCATTTTCAAGGAAAAGAGATTGGAAAAACATTTTATGGTTTTTAATAATTTTTTATGTTTTTAAATCTATTTTCAATGAAAATTTATTTAAAATGATTTTATATTTTGACGAGTGTTTTTCATTGCATATAGTATATCTTCATCATGTAGTGTTTTGAAAGTTCTTTAAAAATTATTTCCCATATATGATAATATCCATTGGTGTTAATAATTATTTTTTGGGAAAATTATAGAATTTTTTAATTCATATTCTTTCTTTTAATGGATTATGTTTTTATGGAACGTTGTTTATGAAAGTGGTTTCTATTTCACAGGATATATGATTCTGAAACATGGTTCTTTTCATGGGTTATTGTTTAATGAAATTATTATGAAACACGTATTTTTTCATAGGTTATGATATGATAAATATTTTATAGTACCCATTTCTTTTCATGTCATATGATATTATTATTTATGATCTTATGGTATATCTGTGTATGATTTCAATATGAGATAGGTGGGAGCTATATCTTAATCTAATTAATTAGGTAGTGATTTATATCTAATGAGATAGACTATTTTGGTCTGGGGAACAAGCCATGACCACTAATATGTCTATGTGAGTGAACCATGACAACCATGATTGTATAATGAGTGAAATCATGCTAATATGATAGACATGGGAGTGAACCCTGAAAACCAAGATGGTATGGGGAGTGAACCCATACAACCATTATGGTCATGGATGTGATGCCTTGGATACTATTGAAATCATATTAAATATCATTATGTGTCTTAATAAAATTTATTATCTTATTCTTATGATATTATTTCATGTATTACATTCTTTATTTACTTATGATTGATGTATTATGAACAACCTCTCTTATTTCTAGGATTCATGTTTATGTTCACTGATATGTAGGGTATGGACGTCTATTTTCATGATCAATGTGTCGTACCATTATGTTCATGAATATTATTTCCTACCTACCTTGCTTTATCTAACTAAGAAACTAAGGTCACCCATTTTTTGTATTTACATTCCCTAGGATATGTAGGTATGCAATGTGTTTCATGCATTTAAGAAGGACAATATTAAATAAGATCCAATTGGGAGATGATGTAGCTCATTTAAATAACACTATTTATGATCGCATGTTTCCAAAGGAACTTGACTAGTACGGCCTTTGGAAATCTATTTGAATAATGGTTTTAGTATTTTGAAAATTTTATGTAATATTAGTGTATAAAAATGATGGTCATTATAGCGGAAGCATCATGATATTGGTGGGCCATGTCCCTCGGGGGAATGACACCCACCTTCTCGTACCATCATACAGGGGTTTGAATCACCCTCTTTTGGGTGATTTTAGAGATTGAGATGTGGCGTGGGTCCCAAGGATGGATGACATGGTAGACGTCATTGTAGATGTATGGTCATGCTTTATTGCTGCATTGATAGTTCTCAGGCCCCTGCATTGGTGGGCATTGTGTGGGTGGTTTCCTATAGCATAGTTCCTATAATATTGGAAGATTCATCTTTCATAATTAGTGTAATGAAAAAAATCACAATGCATTGATGTTTTATAATATTTCATTACTGGAGAGAGAGATCCACACTGAAAATGTCATAGAATAGAATTCCCTATGATTTACTGTCCCAATTTCGGGTGAGTTCCTCGAAGGGACAACTATTTTCATAGGTGGGACTCCACTGGATATATAGATCTAGTAACATGAACATTTATGGATGTCTCAAACACTTCATGTATATGTCTTGAGGAGAAGATTTCTATAGAGTTCACAATTTCTATTGGTGGCCAGACGTCTGTAGTGTCTGAGTACAATATATGATCCGATGACCTACATGGCCAATCCTTACGGATGATGGAGAAAAGATTCACTTTATTTTCACCTTTTCTATTTTTGATGCTTCTACCAAGGATCCCCACATTGCATGTTATTGTTTTTTATTTTCTTTGTTTCCCTTCATCCCTTTTTTCCAATGGTGTGCTTCATTCATTAGTATCTCAACGGTTTCAACTCCTTGATTGAAACAGTTGGATGGGATGTTGGTTCCTCCTTCCATGGGCTCCTACTCACAATTAATCACATACTCCAGTAATACCTTTTATATTCATTAATGCTTTGGGAAAATCATTTCAAGTGCAATCTATTTTTAGAATCCGATAATTACGCAAATTCCATTTAGACATTCCAAGGGGTCTTGACATGGAAACATCATTTTTTCAGAGATGTATTCACTTTGGGAATCACTGGAATATTTGTATGCTAGTACAATTGTCACATATTTTATTCTGCATAATAGGGTGTATAAATGGTATGGAACCCAAGACATCCCATGAAGAACAAGAAGTCACTCATGCAGAAGGAAGTTCTTCTGATGTTTTCCCCAACCATCCCATGTTTATCACTGGTTAGTAGTGTAACAAGTTTCAAGTTTAACAGGTTGAGGCGATATAATAGAGAGAGATGGTAACACCACATGGAAGTGGACAATAAGGGTATGTCTATATGAGGGAATACTTGACCGTTTTTATGAATTTTTGGGTCAAAACACCTATTGAGGATAAATTCACAGGTGTGTCACACAAAGTGAATGTATCACACCGAGAAGGCTAATCAGAACACCTATGGTGGTATACCAAAGGTGTTAAACCCAAGGATGGGGGCACCATGGTTTACAATTGGGTGGGGTTGAACATCACAGAGGTTTCCAATGTACCTTTTTTAGAAGACATGGATCCAAATCCACATAGTTAGATAGGGTGGTATAGGGCTTATGCAAGGGAACATCCCATCTCATAAGGGATGAACATGGTTGGATTATGATGGATTGTTTGGGGATTATGTACTAGATATTTGCAGATGGATACCATTATTTCATAGAGATGTGGTGTCCTTGTTAAGAATCATAATGGATATAGATGAAATATTGGGGAACAAATGGTGTGGATGGAGTGTTGATGGTGTTGGGATTGATCCTCAGCAGTGTTTCCTACATATCGTAGGTAATTAAAAATCAAATTCAATATAGTTATAAGTACATATAAAGGATAATGTCATGCAGTGTGGAAAACTATGATCCAACTTCAAAAATATGGAATATTGAAAATGGGATCAATGATGAGAATCTTGGTGTCACTTTTTATATAATAAGGGAAGGAATCAATCCATATATAGTTCTTTAGGGTTCTAGGGATTATGCAAATACTTTTTCTAAAGAAGTTGATTGTTTTGGTTGTTAGTAACCTCTAAGACCACAAGATTCATGATCATAGTGATACATAATAGGAACTAGTAGACCATATTATGATGTCTTGAAAGATGCAATGACGACATATGATGTGGGGCTTACACATGGATGATGCCCAAGGAGTATTTCCTAATATGTGATGGCGATCTCACTCCATGTTAGGAATATATCATTCCATGTCAATCATAAAATGTGATTTCTTCCAAATGTGTTTTGGGGATTAATCATGATGACTAACCAAGTTTCACATGGATAAAAAGCCCCAATTGGGAGGGATGATAGATTGAGAGTATGGGATGTCAGAAGTTCCTAGTGTCGATCCCATCTCTAGTCTTGTGTGGAGAATTTTACTCCATGAGAGGAGGTTCTCATTACATGTCAAACATAAACTATGATAAAATATGATATCCAAATAGTGTAAGATCACAATTTAATGACATTTGTTGAAGAAGATAGTGCTAGGAAGATTTAAGTCTTGTTAGCTCAGACATGGGGGACTCACTATTCATCCCATGGACTTACATAACTATCTTATATTAACCCTTAGTGAATGGAATGAATTAAATAATCTACGTTTGGAGAATTTGGAGGTGTGTCCACTCATGAGGTCTACATTATCATTTCTATTTTAAAAAGAAATATCTCTTAGAATACATATACTCAAAATTAGGAGACAATGAAACACAATAGTGGAAACCTTGCGAGGGACTACGAAATTACTATGAGAAGTTAGAGATAGCCACAAACAAGAGGGGATCAGGTATTTTTTTTTGTTTTAAAGACCACCCTTGGATCCTAAAATAGATGGTTCTTTCAATATTTGATTTTTCATGAAAATGGATGGTTTGACTGAAATATTAGTTTGTTCTTATGATCAAATGATTTACCCAAATAGGGTCTTCTATGAATACAGTAATTAGGCTTGAATGATGTGGGAGAGGGGACCATGGGAATGAAAACCCATTGATTTCTATCATGAAAATTATTTTACCTTGAGAGGTTCATGGTTTCCATGAAGTCATAGAAGATGAGGTTTATTCACAGTAAAAAAGTGTTTCATCTTTTGGGAGATCACTGTAAACAAGGGGGAAACATCAATATATTGACTAATCTCTTAGAAATGGTGAGTAATATTTTGGTCAAGGAAGTGGTCTTCTACATAGATTAACCTTGTAAATCTAAAAAATTCCCATGTAAAGGTCCCATTTGACATCACATTATGCGTAAATGTCCCTTAGGTGTGAATTTCATCCATGGGAGATTGTCTTGAATCTAGTTCTCACCTCCCTTGGGCTTCATAGAATATTCCTTGAGCAAATTTTTTTCTTTGGTTTAGAAAAATATAGACATTGTGGATTTGTAAGGAATTGGGTGAAAATAATGATCTATTCATAGTTTTTGAAAATCATAGGTTCATTGCTCCCATTATTTTAGATGATGACGCACAATATGTACACCATCTAGATTCTAGTGATTCTACATCATGACCCTTGGGTTCCTCAAATAATAATTAATGCTTGGTTTTAATATTCCTTTCATCGAGTATCTATAGTATGGAAGTCTCCAGCTAGATAAAGCCTAGTGTCACAAAATCCACCAATGTGTTGTGTAGTTCACCCTACAGAGTGAGTCCAACCTCGATCAGACTCTCTATAGACTGTGGGGTTCATGGAATTATCCTTTTTTTAATCCAAGTAGATGATATTATTCATGTAATACATGAAGTCAATCATGGTTCTCGTAGTTCCCATCAGTAAGGATTAAATATCTCCTTGTATATTTAGAGTCGAGGCTACGCCGGTCCCACCATTATTCATTACATTGCTGAGTATTCCCAGTGGTGTCATGCATATTCGATCTATTATAACCTTCTGTATCGATGGAGCTTCTCCACACCACCATGTATTCATGGAATTTTTATGTTTGGGGACACAATGTTGTGGGTCCATATCCAATATAAATATCTCACCAGGTAGGTTCATTATAGACAAAACGTAATTTTTCTCTATGTTAGTACAAGAAATTACCCAAAATAAAGACATTACCCATTCAATGGTAAAATTACAGAGCAGCATAATAATTTACCATCTTATCATTCCTCATTCCATTATCAATGAAAATGACACCAAATTTCAGGCTACTTAGCTGTAAATGTTTCACACCAAATACTACAATTGGTCCCACCTTACTTCCTAATAACTTTCAAAGGTAAATGGATCGATTGAGGTGTTCAAAAAGACCTTCATTAGCATTATACTAAAAATGGTGGTCTGAAATAAGAATAGATTTCAAGATAATCTCCCAAATTCCATCTGGTCCTACTGCTTGATAACTCAAAATTCCACTCTCTAGACCCCATACTCCATAGTGTATCGAATAGTAGATTTCCTACCAATTGAGGATCAGTTTCCATTACTCTATACAACTATCTATGAAAATAATGGTGTTTTAAAAAATACCATAAGATGTTCAAGATTGAGTTGGAATATATTGAAGATAAAATTCTCTAGGCCTTAAACAATCTAGTGTGGCTCTAAAATAGGCTAGTGAGAGCATTCTACAAGAAGGTTCTACTCAACTCCTCCTTCCATGGTGACATGGTACTGGATCTCCGAATACCAAATATACGTATAAAGAGTCCCCTAATGCTGGAAACCAATGGGGAAGGCATTACATCATTTATAATGTCTATTCTAATGGATCATACTCATTGATCACCGTTGATAGACATTGTATCACACCACATACCAACTATATGTTTCCAATAAAGTTATTTTCTTATGGAGTCTATACCATCCAAACATTATGACCATAATAAAGGAGTCTGGGTCAATACATCATGACTATAAACTATGTGTGAGTCTTCTCGAGAATGTGTTTTGTCGTGTTGGGCCCAATTAGCCCTCCATTAATGATGGTTTTGTCCCTCTTATAGGTTTCACATCTATTTAAAGCAACCCTAAACCTAGGTCTATGTATTGTTACTGTGAAACTATTTGAAACACCACACCTATGTTATTTGAAATTAAACTAGAAATATTAAAATTTCTAGTGCATGATGTCAAACTGTAGTTTAACCCCATATAATATCATGATTCTTATTTATATGAGATTTTATTTTCCACATACAAAACTATTATTAATGATACATTTAGTATTAGTTAGTTAGTAAAAATTACTCTATAATCTGAAAATGGTATACCCTATAATAATTGTGGGATAACACAATTCCATTACTGGAGAATATTTCCCCTTCCAACACCAGTATCCTAACACACTATGTTTTAGAACACTATGTGGATTTATTATCACTATAATGAGATATTTCTTGATGCAAATACATCTAATATTTAGTCCCAGACAAAATTTTATAACCCCTTCACCCCATCAATAATTGTAATGTTCTAAGAATTTTGAATTTGAACATTATGCCATTATCTTATAGGTACTTGTGTGGTTCCTGAGTCTCATTGCCCCTCCATTCATGTGATGTCTTAACTATATCATGCCACCCATATAACCTAAGATAATATATCCCCCATATTATTAGAAACATTACATTATAAGGTTAGCAAAGGACTAGACCGAATGACCGTAATTTATGTATGGCTGGCTTTGGAATCACAACATGTGGTGTAGAGCCTCCATGATTTTTTTGAAGTGGGTCTATATATTAAACCACATAGTAATCCTAAAATCCCTATTATCATGGTTAGTTCCTTATGACCTTGAACTATTTGCATTCACCGCTTGATTAAATATTTTTATTCATCCTTGGTCAATCATTCTCCCCCATCATCTTCTCAAAATACATATGAAATTATTCTCATCCTTCTGGGATACCTAGTGAATCAATTATTTTTCATCATCTGGTCTATCAATATATTCACCACAAAATACCTATTAACCACGTTATTATATCCCAAAAATCATCATGTGGGACTCCTTTTTTTAAAAATAAACCTCATTTATCTACCTTGACCAATTAATAGGTTGAGATGACCTCCTAGATTGATTTGGGGAAGATAAAAGATGGTAACATAGTTTGTAATCCCTTCACAAATGTACATTGTGCACAAAATTAAATACTAATTATTCATTGTATGAAACTAATATTCCTCTTAATGATAGAGTATTTTAACCGATATCAAATTGGGATTACCCATTTATCAATTATGGGATGAACAAACTCTAACATCTTCATTACATGACATTAAACTATATCATTTCCCAAATAAATTTGGTATTATTTATAAATTATTATGATAAAATTCAATATCGTTATTTGAGAGGGTATCCCCATTATGGAATTGGTATCTTACCAAGAGATGATAACTATGTGTGTCTTTATTACAATCCTATTTAGTTATATAGTGTTGTAAAAATTGTTAATCATAGGTCTACCCCCTTCATCAACTTGTGAAATATTCTCACCTCTCATTTCTTTTCATGCCAGTTATATGTGACGTTAGCTCAGTGATTGATATGGTCTATAATTCTCTGAACATAATATAGGAACTAGTTCCACACATCCCAACATTAATCTTTATGTGAATATTCTTAGAAATTTTAAATGCAGAATTGGTTTCTAAGGGGTCCTCATTCTCATTGGCACTATTAACTCTGTGGATTAAACATATAAATTTGAAGCATCCTATAGACAAAATTATATGACCATAAACTAGTATTCTATTGCATGTAATATATGAACATAAACTGGGAATCAATGTCTAAGAAACACAAATGTAAACTTTCTGAATGCCTCTCTAAAAATGTGTTATGCATTGTTAGGGACCCTTTAACTCATTCATATTGGTTTTCACTATTCCACACCACAGATACCAATTTTGGGATGCACAAATAGTGGTTCAAAATATATTACCCTAATATAAGTGTCATTATATGAGAATATCCCCCTTAAAAACCATGTTCGTAAAATGTTCCTACGAGATATTTCATATGGAAAATTCATTGTGGATCTCTATGCATGAAAGTTCACATGTCCTTTCAAATATTGTTAATGTGTATCCCTACCCCATGAATGGGCATGAAATTCACTCTAGACTTGAAATGAGGATGAAATGATGGTGAGCTCAATGTTTTTACCCTCATACTATAACCCAATAGTACTATGTAAAAATATGTGATACAATGGGAAATCTGAGAATATGGTACATATATAAGAGGATATTAAATGAGAATGTTTTATCTATTTTATATGTTAATTTAAAATGTATGTACCTATAGATTTTTATTCTAATAATAACATATTTTAGGTGAAAATATATGTGAATCTTTATGTGTCCTTAAGTGAAGTGGTACTGATACATCATCTCATCTAGTGACCTCAGTTAAGGTACTACTTATTCATAAGTATATGGCTATAACCCATTGTAGGTATACATCTTATTAAAATCATCTTTGATGAACATTGGAGTTCATGGTTGGGAATCATGTCTTATCATGAGTTTAAACATGGTTTGGTAATGTATGGATTTAGATATATGTAACCCATCACCTCGTTATGTTGGGCCATTGGAAAAAATATATAGATTTAGATCGGCAGCATATCAGATATTCATTCCACAGATGTACCATGCTATGCATTTTTCATCCATGCAACTCAACTTCATCATTGCAACTTAGGCCCATTTCACATTTATATCTACAATATATTGAATTGGGAGTTAATTATACCTTTTAAGAGTATCTAATATGGATAGTCATCCACGAGTCAAATAATATCAGAGAAATGTTAGTTCCATTAGTCAATTTGTAATGGAAGAATTGCTGCATGTACGAAGATTCCTATGGGAGAGAGGCTCATGTACTTTCCTAGTGGCCAGTGCATTTATAATAGTATTTTTAGAACCCTTAGAAGTAAAAATATCGGGTAAAAGTTTTATATAGGGGAAAATTTAAGATATATATTTTTTTATCTTAAGGTAGAAGACATTTAATTTTCTTTTTGAATATATATTTTAACATTATACTACTTCTCAAATGATTAAGGAAGGGTTTGGGATAATCTAAGGATTTTATGGATCCTAGAGATATAGTGTTTGGGGAAGTAGTTTTTGGATCATATTTGGCACACAACTAGTAGTAACAATTTAACTGAACTATGCATCTAAAATATATAGATATCACTATTTTAAAATTGTCTGTGGTAGGCCATACACTCGTTTAAAAATTATCAATCCATTTAAAAATCAAAATTTCATGGTTAGAATTTGGTTTGTTTACCTATTCACCACCCCCCGTGAGGAGGAGAGAACCATGGATTGTTTTATAAATTTGTTAGTGTATGGTTTGGGAAACCTTTTTACCACCCTATTACCCTATTTAATTCTTCGTGAATTCATTTTACCCTCAATTACTTATATTTTTAAACCATCTTTATCCCTCTTCCATGCCTAATATATTTTTCCATGGAATCACATCCATGGTCTTCCACCGATGTTATGATCTAGAAACATGGTCTGATGCCCATTTCACCAACATTTAACCTCCTTGGATTCATATTGATATGTTATTCAATCCACATCCCCTTCTTGTGTTTATCTCACCATCTTTGATTCTATTTCTATGCAATCCAATTATGACAATTTTTTTTGATATTCATATTATTATCATTTTTATCTCATTCTATCACAGATTTGAGGCATATAATGGATGAGTGTTCCTCTACCACCATAAGGTATCTTGTCTATAGCATTTACTTCATGTAATCGCCATTTATAAATGGTGTCACATTTTTGTATGTTGTAACCTCCTTGTGTTTTCTGATAATTTAGAAATATTTAAATTTAATTATGATAACTACAACCTAGACCATCTTTATGATACCTGTTGACCTTAATGAATGTTGGAACATCATAAAGTATCACTCCTTTCGGTGAGTCCTTATACACTTGAGGATTTGAAATGCTTTATACATGTTTATGTGAAAATTAAAATGTAATTTTATTATGTTGTAAATCAATTAATAATTTTTAGATATTGTAGTGAGTACCTTTATCTTGGACACTTGTTGATTATGAAAAAACTGCATAAAATGTGAAAATTACCTCTTGAACCATTCTCATTCATAAATGATAATAATATATTGGAACAAAAAGTAATGGTAAATATTCATGTATAAAAACACAAAATTTAATTATTTCTTAGTGGTTCTAATTTATTATAGAGTTTTTCTTATTCATGAATTTTTTAAACAAGATCTAGCCCTAGATTATGAAGGGAAATCCTTGACCACTAATTTGATGACACCGAGATTTAGTGAGATGATTTTGAAGGCATATACCTACCTTGGAATTTGATCTTTTTCATAGTAAAATAATTCATAAATGGAGTACTGATAATTCATTCTTTTTACATATATAAATTTGAATTCCATGGATTATCTCTATGGATTTGGATTGACGTATTTAGACAAGTGATTCCTTATATTGTTTCCATACACTGTATTTAGGCATATATTGAGATTTAACTTTCACAAACTCCAAGGAATCAGTTACATATCATTTTATAGTGGAATTACTAGGGTTTATCACTAGGATTACACTTAACCCCATTAATTAGGTTTCATTGTTATTATCATGAGTTGGACCAACCATCTAATCTCAATAATACATTGTTTTCACCATAGTTCGTCCATTATAAATATTTTTACATGAAGTATTATATAATATTTATGTGACCAGGACATTTATTGGTCACCTGTTCAGACACATGTGGCTTAGTATGTGGTGAGTGTGGTCATATAGGAATCTAATTTGGAGTCTCATCCTAACATGTTATTTATTTCATGCATTTTAAATCAAAATATAATTCATATCCCTTCACACTATTAAATTTAAAGTCATAGACTAATTTTTTATAGAAACTATTAGTGGTGGAGTACTTTGTGTTAGTCACATATTTTTTTGGCCGCTGATTGGTATTTGGATTGTCTTAGGGATTACGGGTTGTGACTAGAGAATGAGTTCAGGTTTGGATGTTTGATTTAAGAGATGGGATAATGTATGGGAGTAGGGGAATGAGAGTATTATTAGGATTCCTTGGTGTGTAATATTCCATAATTTATAGGTATTTTTTGTAGTATTTTTTGATTTCTAAATGATTATATATTTTTATTATATCTTTTCATCATCATGATCTATATATGACAAGTATAGTGTGGTTATTCTTTGGTTATATATATCAGGATTATATGATCTACTTTCACTTGTTAATATTGTTTTTTCTTCTTAGACATTTTTTTTCAATATTATTACACTATTATACACTCTAACCAGAGGGAAAATTATCCCAAATGAAACACACATGAGTACCTTACTAGTATTTAGTAGCCTATAGTGTATGTAGTGGTGTTCTTAGGGCCATCAGGTGAACTAGTTTAGTGAACTGTTTAGTGGTGTCTAGTTAAATACATTACATGATCCATCTTATTCGTTACTTGCATCATTCTGACTGATAACGTCCTCTCAACAGGAGTTGTTATTTTCTACGAATCATCTTCAACTTCTCATGAAATTTGTTTGAGTCTATTTTTCTAAATCAGGTTCTATATTCCCTTTCATTCCATTACATTTATAATGTAATTTAGTATCCACCAATTTCATATAAAATTTCATTTGATTTGGGAAAACAACTAGACATTTTTCTAGAAATTCATTGTCTTTTCTCCCAACCTACTTCAACACATCAAACATGTGAACCTTCTTCTTAAATATTTCAAATACTTATTCTTATAATAAATATCTGTTTTAAATTTATATCTTATGTTTTTTTATCCTATCCTTCTATCATTGAGTTTTTTTTCATATTAACCCTGAATCCCTATGGATTTATGTATGTTTTCTAGAAATGAAATGTCATACTAATAAGATTTTTTTGTACATATTAATTTTACAAAACAAGTATAAAATATTGAAATTATATCATCCATTAAGATACATATTCTGTCATTAATAATGTCATTGATGAAATTATTTAATATAACCCATATTTTCCCATGGGGTAGTGAAATAATGGATCTATTTTATTCCCCCTTTAATTTTTGACATGATCAATAACTTTTCTTCTTGGTCCAACCTGGTTTAATTTTTTTTCACCTAGACTATTTTAAAAACATTATGAGAGAAATATTATATGAATATATTTCATTCCTATTAAGAACCTTTATTTTCACTAGAATTTTAAGATTTTCCCCAACCTTATTTGACCATGTGATGTATTCTTTAATTGTCCTATGTATTCCTCTAAAATAAACATTCCATCCCAATGCTTTTATTTTTCTATTAATTTTATGAATTTCCATAGAATAACGAGATTTTAATTCCTTAATGCAATATATATAGAGACACAAAATGTATTCCATGAATAATCATATACTTTTTTCTATCTATATTTCATAGGATGTGTACAATGTTTTTCATGAAAGGAACAAACACACATTTAGAAACATCATATGTAAAATACCTTCATAAAATTTTTCACATCCACCCTTGATTTGATGGGATTATTAATATTTATTCACTATCATAGTTTTATATAATTTAGTTAAAACATGTATAATATTTTGAAACAACATCATTATATAATTCATATTCTAGAAAATGTGATACATTATTCTTATAGGATGTATCCATTTTATTTGATGATAATCTCATTCACTTATTCGTATATCTTAATGAAAACAAGTAGGGAATTATCAATTTTTTCTTTAATATAGGATGTTCTATATCATGGGGATTCCTGAATCTTTAATCTCAATTATAGCCATAAACACATCACATTGAGGGATTTATTATCATCTTAATACACTCTATGATTTCCTCCCCAATCATTATCAAGCTTCCTCATATGACCTTCAGTCATATTTTATGTTCCTTATAATGAATTTCAATTCACCATTACTCTATTTCTATTACTATCTGTTTGATATGATTTGATGACCATTGAATATTTTTCAAATTTATCACGTTTATGGATTCCTTCTATAAAACAATATCAATGATATCATTATCAAAAAAAAATTCCTTACAATTATATAATACAAATAATGTATCATTAATTTAATGGAAAAATTGTTTCATCCTTTTATTTCACATACTTTCTTGTGTAGTTGGATGCTCTATAATTTCAAGATTATTTAATTAATTTTAAGAAAAAATTGGTTTATTTTGGAGAGACTTGAAACTACCAACAATACATTTGACAACTTATTTGGGAATGATCTTCATCAATTCATTGAATTCAATTAAAATATAAATATATGATACATTTTGATAATATATTGGGAAATTTTCACCAAAATAATTATTAATAAGATAATTATTACAAAAAATAACACATTGAATACCTTCAGTTAGTGGGGTATCTTCTATTACTATAATATTATTCTTATGCTTCCTCAATCATCACTTATTTTTATTCTTCATGGTGTTGAATGAAATATGCAGATACTTATCCTCATGAATATAATTATTTTTCTCCAACTAAGGTATCTCACTCATTTCCGAAAATTTTAACTTCATAGAATCACTTTTTTATATTTAGATAGAACATTCTCCCTAATACCAATCATATAACCCCATGTTGAATTGAAATTTGAGAGTGGGGGTGGGTGGGGAGATAAATCAATGGTTTACTTTTATGAATTATGATTTTTTGGATTAAAACTATTAGAATTGTTATTTTTCACAATCAACTAAGTGATATCTCAATGTCTCACCTCATTTAAAATGATCACTACTGATAATTCCCATAAAATAGTTTAAAATAGTTTGGAACTAAGACCAAATCCATTCATTGTTTCTAATACCCCCATCATGGATTATCCAATATAAAATTATAATCTATTATAGATTCTTATCTAGAAAATGGTTAAAATTCCTTGTAGTTGATCCCCCTTTTATCATAGTTATACAAATTGAAGTAAACCTCTTATACATTTGTTAGTTGGAACCCAAACCATTCAAATTCTTACACCTCTGGTATTAGGGATATTCATAAACTAGTTAAAGCCCATAGTCACCTGCTAGTCCATCAATTATGGGTCTATAGTTGGATCAACGATTGAATTATATCCTTTTAGTTGTCATATCTAACTTTATCTTTTATTACATTAAGAATATTAGTGACCAATAAATATGTTTTCTAGACTTTATTAATAATAATAATTATTTATATATAATTATTATCCTCAATTAAATAGTGGTTTTGTAATAATATCTTTTTTAGATGATGACTTTTCCTCACTGATCATTGAATACATGGGATCAAATTTCTTGTGAAGTACTCATGGAAACCCGTATCAAATAACTAAAAACTATTCATTTGATGTGTATTTCATGTTCATTTCCAAATATTAATGCATGTGCAATACAATTTATTACCTCTTAATCTATCTAAACCATATCACATATAATTCCTTGTATTAGTTTCTTATGTTCTATTATTAATGCAATTATAATGTGTCTATTATACTTATGTATTTATATATGCAATAATGTAGTAAAAACATTTATTTTAAATCACCAACATACACATATTTTTGTAATAAATTATGGGGATTTCTAAAATACACATTTTCATGATAACTATTGGTGAATGATTGCATATATTATAATTGAAAATTGATGTAATGATCTCTTCCCTATTTTATGAAATAGTTTTCTACTTGAAACTAAAATTATAAAAATAAAAAGTTCTTGTTTTCTTTGTGTTATACAATAAGTTTCATGAGAATGAGTTATTTTTGAGACTATTAAGTGTGCAAACAAATGTCATGAGTCCATGTGATCATCCCATATTCAAGTAATCATAAATATTTGAAAAAAACCTCCCCATTAAAAAGGTATCAAGCTCACTATATTTTTTATCAAAAATGAGAGCTCTTATAAAACATGGAAAAGATCATTCATCTGCCTTAAAGTATCATTGTTTTTAGACATCAATAACTCTATTAGATCCATGATTCATTTTGTGTCAATAATTTCAAAAAATATGATTTTTCACAACTTCTGTAAACATAAATTATCACAGTGATTCTCAAATACACTAAAGCCAATATTAATTACCTATTTTATTATGTGACAATTCCTCACACATGAAATCTTATTATAGCATGACCATTCATTAAATTATTTACTCCTCCAAGAATTATTAAGGCATAAACATCATCATTTAATCATTAGTATTTTTCATAATATTCAAATTCTATCTTTCATGAAATATGTAGGATTCATGAATGATTTCAAGAAGATTGAGAGACTCTCATTCACAATATTATTCCAAAAATTGAGCATTATCACTTTTGACAATGCTAAATCAGTCATCACCAATGCATGATATATTCATATGAAAAAATACTTTATAATTAATTGTAGAAGAATATCCCTTAAAAGTTATTAGATGAAGCATTTTTATATGATCGAACAACCATATTTTATTCATGTGTTTTTAAATGGGTGAATAATGCGACACACTTCATGGTCCCACATCTGTTTCTACAGTAGTCGTAGAATTTGTAATTAGTAGTTTCCTTCCACTTCACTCATGAGTTGACACTGGGATCATCACCTTTATAGAATGTTAAACAATTCCCATATCCAAGTCATGTCACACATGAAAAATCCACCTAGGAATATCTATGAATGATTTTAATGTTCTATATGCATCTCATGAATGCTTATTATGGAAACTATGAAATCATAGTATCATCTCCACTATTCTTTCTAGACTATTGAGATATTCCACATGGATGATCCTTCTCATAAATGTGCAGTTCCATGATAGTGTAATGACCATGGATGGTTGGCCAGTCATTTTGGTAAAACTAATATTTATGATTTTTTGTCAACAATTACTCTTCATATTGTTTTGGAATATGAGTTCCAAAAGGAATCTTGAACATCAAGCCTGAATAATTATTCACATATTATTCATTGTTATAAAAAATGTTCTAAGACATTTAACTCAGTGGATCATGTTCAATAGTATTACCGTAGTGAATAATGCATCGCAATTTCATATAGAGAATAGTAACTCTATATGATTTTAAACTCCATATCCACATATAATCCCCAACACATATTGAATAATTATTGACAAAAAATAGAGTTAAAATTCATAGGTAAAAAAATACACCTTTGAATTTTCATTCAATACCATCAAACAATTACAGAAATATATATATGAATTCTCTTCATTTTATTTTCACTCTTATAGAAAATAAATAATTTTTATAAATATGGATATTTTAATCTCATTATTTTTCCCAAAACATCTTATCCTAACAGATTTGTTTTTTATTAAATTTTTTTAATAAAATGATGATGTCAATTTTTTTTCATAGGCAATAGATTTTTTTTAATCAAATATATGTCTTTATGGGTAAGCTTGGTGTAGAAATGAAAATACATATAACAAATGTTCGCTATTTAGTACATAATTTCTAAGCATGTGAAATCTTATTAAAAAAATTCTCAATTCACTTTTAGGGTTTGAATGTAATCATATTATTCAATAATATGAAAATTTTTTCACACACATAATCAAAAAAATTACAATGTTCATCAAAATAAAATATTTATCCATCTTCTTGGTTGGATATCAGCTCCCCCATGATAAGGATAATCAATTCATTCAATGTAGTGAAATGTTAGTGATTTTAATATATTATATTTAAATTTGATAAATCTTGTCAAAAGATCAATATTCACTATTTAGGGAATATTTAATGACTTCAACTCACCAAATCTTCCCCATTAGGGATGAATTAACCTCCCTAAATTCGTAGAATCTCAGTAATAACGTAATAAAAAATAAATACACATATAGTCATATATATAGACACACATAAATTCCCATACAAACTATAAACAAAAGAAAACTAACATATATATAGTGGAATAAGTGGGAATTTTATAATTCTTTTCGATTAACACTCATGTTAATAAATGCCTCTCAACCCAGTCCACTATTTTCTCCTAATGGAATCTACATATTAAAATATTTGTATTTAATCATTTTTACACAGATATTTTTTAATCTATATTTATTCATTTATCTTTATCTTGTTCACTATATTACTCCTATTTTGTAGAACATTCCAATTAATTTTTAAAAATAACTAGGAACTATTTCATTAAATTATCTTCCTTCTCAAAATCATCACATTACATACCACTTTTTTATACTAAATCCTCTTAAATTTCACTGCATATTTCATATTTCTGAGAAGTCATATCAATATTTTCATAGTTGTGTGACATTATTCATAAATCTTATAAAAAATTAATTTAATAATTATATTTATTTTAAATTAAATGGCTAGATGGATATCTAATCAAAATATTTTTTTTGAGAACTCTTTCTCATATATTGACCATTACTCCCCATTGATTCTACATTTTTTTTCTAATTATTTCATGTTATTTCATAATGATTGGGATTTGTACCCATAAATTTCATAGAACCAATAAAAACCAAAGAAAATAGATCTTATTACTTAATAAATATAACATCCACACACCTTATTTGTTGTAAATAATTAAACTAAGAATTAATTTTAATAGGGTCTTGTAAATTCAATTATATTTTTCATTCTATCTTTGATGTATGATACAATATCTTGCTTTTCATCTTGTTCTAATGATTCTTAGATTGCTTTTATATCTTATACTCCTATATATAACATCTTTCCATTTTGATATATTAGGTGTGGATCTAGAATTTCTATTTAGACCATTTATTCACCTAAAATTTTAAGATTCACCATTAACCATAGTTGACTTGGTTAAATATCAATTAATTATCTTCAATTTTATAATTTTTTAAAATTTTATCCTTAATTAATATATAATTATAAAATTTTATTTAATTTTCATGTTATATGGACATTACAATACATTGTCACTGAATATACATTAACAAAAACAATATCCTATGCATCTACATCTATTCTTTTCTAGTATAGTATCTTTATATTTCATAGTTAGTGTAACCAAATATTTTTGAGTGGAACCCCTTGATTATTGAAATATATTTTGAAGTAGTTATTCATACGTCATATCACATCAATCCTTGATGTGGGGATATTATTAGTGTTTTTAACCACCATAAATTTCAATGATTTATTTTGAAAACCTATACAATAAATTGAAACAAAATCAGTACTAAAGGAAGTTTCTTAGTTATAGCTAAAATTTATCTAGGAAGGCATTTCCATTTTAGTTGAGAATTTTTTTAGGATATTTTCTAGAGTCATGAATGTAAATGAATGAATGTGTGATATTATATAATTTTCCAGAAAAATAGGATGATCCACCAGGTCTTAATTCACGATTCATTAATATCTCATATTGCTTTAATGAAATTATTTATATTGTGTTCTTGTCATTATAAATTCCATATATATTGTGTTAAAAATATAACCTAAAATTATATATTCATTAATAAATCATTTTCCTTGATACTTGTATTGATTTCAAATTCTCCATGACCCTATTGTTATTATGATCTTGTTGAGAATATCTGATAACCATTGAACCATTATGCAATTCTTCAAGAGAATGAAAACCATCAACCAAATCCATCACTAAAAAATAATTCTCAGAAACATTTATTGGGAAATATTAAATAGCATCTACAATTAATTTATTAAAAATAAATGTTATTTCATACAACTAATTTATATTTTTTATCATAGTTTTTTCTATTCCAACATTTTAAGAAAATTACACTTCTATTGAATTATCCTCTTCTTATAGGTTTAATTTTTTCAAAATTAAGAGACATGAATTATAAAAAACATAAGTTTAAATAATATTTTGGAACATTCATTGGATATTTTTTGAATTATAAAATATCACTTTGTGATACCTCATCATCATAGATTGATTAGGATGCACCAGATAAATCATAATCAGGGGAATTATTAAAAAAAATAAATCTCTCATTACCATCAGTTCATAGTGACTCTTCCATTATTATAATATTATTCATTAGAATCCATTACTATAATTTCATTTTTATATTCCTTATGGCCTTTCTATAAATTATTATATTTGTTTCTTAGGTATATGTTCATTTTTCTCCATTTGACATAGGTCAATCATTTCATGAAATATGCACTTTATAAAAACATTTCATGAAAATTAGGGAGAAAATTCCCTCTGAAACCAATTTTAAAACACCTTGAAGTGTAAAATAGTATGTTGGGGTAGAAAGGTATGGGTTTTAATAATTGAGTTTCAATTATGAATTACTTTTTTTTTCAATTAAAGTTGTCTTACTTATAAAATTTATTTATCTAATTTGTGATATCTCACATAAATTCCGTATATTGATAAATATCAAAAGAGATGAAAAAACATAATATTTATTAGAATTAGTAATAATATTTACTACATTACATATTAGTTATAATAACTTCCTAGAGTATCATGTTCAATCTTATTATCAATTAAAATTGTTTAGGTAGAAATATTTAATAAATCTAAGTATTTGATCCTTTTGTTGATATAGGTTATAGCCCCAACAATCCAACTCCTTTTATTTAGTTGGTTAGACACCCAACCATTCTACTGGTTATACACCCAGTCTTAATCCTTTTTATCATCTAGTAAATCCCCAGTCACAATATATTACCTCACAGATTTATCTGCTATATGATGATCTATTAATCTTCTTCTACGAGATTACAAATCAAACCTTATTCAAAACAATTCCATGTACCTTCAGTAGTTAATGATCATGGATTTTAATCTTTCTAAAAATGTATGATCACCTGAATACAATTATTTTCCTTGGTGTATCAATTCTGACAAATCTATTTATACTAATAATAAAGTCTCACACATGATTATCATTGAATACTATGGAATGCATGATTTATAAAATAATAATTCTATTTAGTGTGAAATAACTACACAGTAATAAAAAATGATTATTTCATATCAATTTCACAATATTCATGATTGTATGATACAAATCATGGTCTTATATTCTTTATAATCCTTAACATACAATAATCCACTGGTAATTATATTATGTTCATTTATTTTAGTCAATTTAATGTATCCCAAATTCCTATGAATTTTCATATGCATGCATGTGGTAAGACAATTTTAATACATGAATACTTGTTCACTTCTCCACATAGTCAATTACTTACCTTTTTCCAAATCACTTATCAACATAATATAGTGATGGATGATCCCCTTTATTCTTCATTAAGAGATATTTCTTGATATCTACTTCTTTTATTGTATATTTTGTTTCACAAAACTCAAATTATAAAAATATGAATTATTTATCATTTTAGTGTTATAAAAAGTGTTCTAAGAAAAAATGTTTTCAATGAATATTTTGGGTGAAACATTCAAAATTCATGACCCTGAGGGATATTCAATTCCTTACATGACTAGAATGATTTTTTTTCAATAGCTCCTTATGAAACAATGGTTCCCTAGAAGAAATATTTTTTGAAAAAATTATATCTCTTATAAAAAAATTATCCATTCTTTTTTTCAAGGTCTTAATGTTTAAATTCCATGAAAACCACATTCATTCAATATTTCATGTCAGGTCTCGGCTATAGAAAAATAATCAATTGAATGCTTTAATAAATATCATAGAAATAAGGACCTAACCATATTACACTACATAATATTGAATATCTGTCAAGAAATAATTTCCTTTAAAATTTAGGATCATATCATGTTGAGAGTTTTAGAGAATTGGGATACAATACATACATAACATTCCACATTCATATAGAGAAGATACCACAATAACAATATCTATAACTTCCAGATTATAAAACTTTATAAATAAACCCTGATTTGTTTGAAAAATATTAATATAATTTAACATGGATTACTTATTATATTACACATACTTAAATACTTTGAAAATAATTTAAAAAAATTTGATGAGCCCAAAATGCTCAGTAAGGGATATAAAATGAATGAAATAAAACATTAGTCTATGAATACTTTTAATGTATGAAATAATTTTCAAAAAAAGGAATAAATGTTCCCATATAAACATAATTTGTGAAAAATAATATTTACATGATATTTACAAAAAACATATAGAACACATATAGAACCATAATGGTTTCTTAGGGAATCACTTACATAATTTTGTAACCCTCACATGTATCTTATAATGTGTAACCCTCACGACTATCTTACAATTTGTGTAACCATCACTCCTATCATACACAAACCCAATGCATTGGAAGGGGATATAGGTCCCACCCATAATCATATATAATACCCAATAACCATAACACAATCATACAACATGAACAATTGCATAAAAAAATTTCTTTTGAATTTCGTAAAACTGATTTTTAAAGTGGGTTTCAAAAGAAAGTCTCATATAAATAAAATATAATTAATGTGAGAATAAATAGAGTATATGGAATTTGTATATAAACTATAAATCCACATAATTATACATAATATAAAGATAATTTTCCCCCCAAAAAATTTTAATACCACTTCAATAATGAGGTAGAATGTTAACCCAATGATTGGAAATCAGGTTCTCAATTCCCTTACACAAAATTTGTCTTATGTAAAACCCATTTAAAAGTTTTGTATAATGGTTAAAAGAGAATTATTAATATATTAAAAAACATATTGATTTTTATAATACCTTATATGATTTTTTCATTAAATCATTTCTCCCTATAATTGTTATTATTTAGTTCCTTCAATTGTTTTGGGTTCGTTATTTACATGATTTACATGACCGTACATGATAGTTATTCTTGTCAATTGGAAGTGAAACTCCAGAATTAGAGTAGAATGGTATTTAAATATTTCCATATCCATAAATTAAACCATTTAATATTTTTAATTCTGACACGTGAATGATTCATATGTTAAAACATTGTTAATATTTGTTTAGGCTGTTTTGGCGATTCTTTGATCTTAATGAATACATTTAATTTTATAAGATAATTGGAATTGTAAAAAACTATTCCATAACATTTTATAAGATATAATATATAAATTAGAATATTTTTCACCCATAAAAATGGATTCATAACCATAATTTAAGACTGTAATAGAAATTAAAAACCCATCATCCTTGAATAAGGTAAATTAGCACATCTTGGATTGATTTTTCATTTTTAGTATAAATGAATGAAAAGATGATATGATGAAGAATTTTTACATTATCAAAACAAAATTAAATTACACTTAAGGTATGAGAATAATCATAACATTTGGATGAAAGGATGTGAGTTTAGAAAAAGAAATGAAATTAATCTTGAAATAAAAGAAATGTTGAGAAATCCCTTATAAAGATTCTGCAGCTTAATGACGTCGCATAAAATATAATATAATATTTTGAGGAAAAAAATGGTTATATCATTATTCGTACATAACATGGAAATTATGGGGGATATTTAATTATGTATCCCACATAATCCAATTGAAATTTAAAAGAATAACATAAAATGAAAGCTTGAAAACATAATGGTGGTGGATTTCCTTAGCTTGTAGAGTAACTCCCAAAACATGATGGTTGGGACCTTAGGGGACTGGGGACACATTGGGAGTACTCCTTGAAATGTAAAACTACCCAATAAATGAGTTGGATGTGTTTACAATGAATGAAAATGAATAAATGAGTTGGTATTTATAGTAAATGAGTTTGAGTTTTTTTATTACTTTCAATGGACACCTCATTAGTGGTTTTTGCAAAACCATGGGCTTGATCATAATATTTTCCCATGGTATAAGCCACATGGGACTCCTCATGTAAAATTTTACTATAAAAAAGTCGATCTCCATATTATATTAATTATTATATCATTTTTATTTCATTAAATATACCTAAAACTCAAAACATTATTTTTATTTTTAATGAAAATTCAAGTATTTTAGAAAAATCATAAAAAATCACCCTAACCATTTTTCAACCAGTATAATTCAAAAATTATATCAATTTTTTGGTAATAAGTTTCTAAATATTATTAATTTAACTTAAAATAATAATAATTTATTAAAAAATGACAATTTTAAATCTATAACTCCTTTTTTAAGACCTTGAAAAATAAATCAACATCTAATTATCATATATACTTATGAAAATAAAATAATTATAATAATTACTATTCATAAGAGTCATTTTTTACATTTCATATTACTATTCATAAGAGTGTGTTACTACTCACTAAAAAAACAACTTGGTTCTATCAGACACCACATATCATACTGATCATAAACATAGATAACCATTTTTTTAAATTCAAATCATAAAAGCCATAAAATTATGTTTAAAGGTTAGTTATAAATATCTTCATAAAAAATGTTCCACAAATATGAATTTATTTTTTAAAAACATATGGTGCTACATTATACCTCCCTTCTGGAAATTTTTCCCTCACAATTTTTTTAATTATTAATCAAATGAGGGTACCTTTCCCTCATAGCACTTTTGGATTCCCATGTTTCTTCTTCAACTATGTGGTTTTTCCATAAACTATTTACCTTGTGGATTACATTATTCATCAATATATGTTATCTTTGATCAAGAATATGAACAGTTTTATCTTCATAATAATGGTTCTCTTCCGCATAAGTGCTTCTGGGATCCAAACATGAGATGAATCTGGAATATACTTTCTCAACATAGAAACATGAAAAACATTGTGTACTAGAGATAAACTCAGAGGAAAAGACACTCGGTAGGGAACTGGTCAAACATTATTTAGGATTTCATAAGGTCCAATTAACTGTGGAATTAACTTTTCTTTCTTACCAAAATGAATAACACTTTTTAATGGCGATATTCTTGGAAAAACATGATCTCTTACCTCAAAAGAAAAGTCTTTCCACTTGTTGCCTGCTTAACTTTTCTTCCTTTTCCAATATGTCCCCATGTGTAGCTAGATAAAATTCATTTTGTCTGCAATTTCTTCTTCTAATTATAGTCCCATCAACTTCCTCTCTAGAACATCATCTCAAAAAGCTGGAGTTATACACTGCTTCCCATAAAATGCCTTGAAAGGTTACAACTATATATTGGAAGGAAAACTGTTATTATAAGAAAAAATCAACTGAAGAAATATTCTGATCCAAAATTCCCTGGTAGTCCATCAAACAAACTTGAAGCATATCCTCCAATGTATGAATCATTCGTTATGACTTCCCATCTGATTAAGGATGAAACGATGTACTAAATTTTATTTTTTCCCAATGACTTATGAATGCCCATCCAAAAGATAGAAGTGAACCTGGGATCCCGGTTAAAAAAATAAAAAGGGGTGGAACTACACATATCCAAAGACATTGTATCTCAAATTGAAATTAAAAATTATGATTCAGTTCCCCAAAAAACTATACCCCAAATAGCATTGTTACCTCAAGAAGAATTTGGTAGTCCCACCACAATGTCTATGGATACATTCTCCCATTTCTACATTGGAAATGGAAAAGGATAAATTACCCCCTTTGTTAACTACTTATCTTCTTTAACCTATTTACATATGAAACATTTCATAGTAAAATAAAAAATATCCATTTTCATTCCATCCCGCCAGTAATACTCTTGAAGGTATCAGTACATCACAGTACTACTAGGATGAACTGAAAATAGAGAATTGTGATCATTAAACAACAATTATATATTCAATTGGGAAACACAATCTACCCACAACATTTGAAAAAATCTTAAATAAAAATCTTTAGAAGTTAAAATTATCTAAACTTACCCATTTTTATAAATTCTACCTTTTTCGGTATCTCACAGTCTTCCTTCTGCACCTACATAAGTCTGTCTCATTATGATGACTGCACTAAATCCTGAAATAGAACATAAGTATTTTATTTTCACCAAAAACTTCTAAGTAGAAATTAATTAAATCATTAATCATGGGATCATGTTCCAAATGTAACATGGTTAATGATGCATTATGATTTTAACTTGAGGCATTTTCCCCATGGTTTTCTTTTCCCGAATGGTAATTGTTTGTGCAATCATTATACTTTATCAGTTAAATCCTTCTTATCTACCACATGTTTAATTCCTTTTGAGTTAATATATATTACAGTATTTTATGGTCAATATTTATTTGAAATTTGGATCCATATAAATTATGCCTCATAATTTTCAAAGAGAAACCCACAACATCCAATTCAAAATCATGTTTTGGATAATTTAACTTGTGTGGGTTTTGTATTCTTAAAGAATAATAAATTACCTGATCATTCTGCATCAAAACATAATCTATTCTCTTCAATGAAGCATCACTTTAGATGAAAAACTTACAAATTTTGGATTGCAAGGTCAAAACTGGAGGATTCACAAATTTCATCTTCAGTTACTGAAAACAAACATCACATTCTTTTGTCCAAATTAACTTAATCCCTTTTCTCATTTACATAGTTATAGGGCTAGATAACCATGAAAATTTATATAAAACTGTCAGTAATAACCTGCTAATCCAATAAAAATATGAATCTCTATAACATTTATAGGTCTTGGACATTCATAAACAACTTTTTTTTTCAGGATTAACTATTATTCCATCATTATTTACAATGTGACTAAGAAAAGAATATCTGTTGTAACAAAAATTCACACTTATTTAATTTTTATACATTTTATTTTCCATTAATGTTTACAAAACAACTTTAATATGTTTTCATTCTCATATTTCCTTTTATAAAACACAAAAATTTCATTAATAAAAACAACGAAAAACATATCCAAGAACCCATGAAATATTATATTCATAATATCCATGATTAAAAAAGGTGAATTAGTTATCCTAAATGGCATAACAATAAATTCATAATGACCATATGTAGTAAGAAAAAATATTTTTAGGATGAAATACTCTTTCACCTTCATCTGATGGTATTAGGATGTCAAGTAAATCTTGGAAAACTACTATGCTCCCTAGAGCTGATCAAAGAATTCTTCGATTTGAGACAAGGGATACATGATTTTAGTAGTTATGTTATTCAATGCTCTATATTCAATGAAAATACTCATGGAATCATCTTTTTTTTTAACGAAAAAAATAGGGGCACCCCTTGGTGAAGTGCTAGGATGAATGAAGCCATTATAAAGTAAAATTTTCAATTTATTTTCAACTATAAAAGTTATATTTGAGCCATTTGGTAAGGGGGTTTTGAAATTGGATTAGTATTATGAACTAAGTCAATTTTGAATTTAACATCCCGGTCAGGTATGAAACCAGGTAACTTATTATGAAAAACATCTGCGTATTCATTTACCACTGACACACCATTAATCAGAACAATTCCATTATTTTCCACAATATGTAAATATAACTTTATTTTTCATCTTTCAACAGTTTCTTAGTTTCCTGACAGGTTATCGATAGTATTGGTTTGTTCATGCAATCAATCTAAAACTCTTTAAAAAGCAACATCTTTATCTCTACAGTCAATCATAGTTTGATAAACATAAATCCAATCTATTCCAAGAATAACATCAAAATCTACTAAGGTAAAAACTACCTGATTTGACGGTAATGTATTTCCATAGACCACAATAGAAGTATTCTTATAATTTTTCATTTCTATAATATTTCCTCTAGTTTTTCAATAAATATGTTAAGGTCTCCTTTTTCTGGTGATATTTACAATCTACATGAAAATTCCTCATAAATAAAAGAATGTGTTGACCCTGAATGAATCAAAACATTAGAAAATATGAGTAAAAAAACAAGGAACCTGATAAAACTTCATTGGATGGATTGAGATATATTTACATAGTCATAAAGTATCTCACTACACCTTTCTTCATATAGACTGGCTTCTTTGCATCATTCGGATCTCTCTTTGGTCAGGCGTTTTTATAATAACCCATCAATACAACATTAAAAAACATAACAATTTTTATATTTGGATTAGTATTAGGGTCATTTTATTTAAAATATCAGGAAATATGTCCAAACATACCACATTGGAAACACTTCCTAGTTTTTTTATGTCATTCCTTAGGGTTCTTTTTTCCACAATTTTCACAAACTATAAACTGTAATGTCATTCCATTAGATTTCATTGCTTGATTCTTTTTCAACACTTTCCATCTTGACCACTTCTTCTAATTTTTTTAAAAGAGTATGTGATCATCATGAAACACCATATATACCCTCTCAGCATATCAAACATGTTTCTACAAACATTTGAACTCACGGGAGGTGAACACCCTTTGATAAATTGGCTTTAATCCTGTGTAAAATTGGTTTATTTTTCTATCATGCTACATAATATGATTTGGATCATACCTCGCTAGTTGTATGAATTTTTCATCATACATAGCCACTGAATCTTCCTCATTTTTTTCAATTCAAGTAATTTTTTCTCCATAATATGCCGCACCACAGTAGGAAAATATGTTTCAAATCAAATACATTTAAATTAATCCCACTCAAAGGCATTAATATCCCCTCTATCTCTAAAATTCATGACCATTAACCACCATTGATCAGCTTCACCTTCAAAACGATAAATTTATGGACATTATTTTTTATTATATGGACATCCGATAACATCAAATATCTTTTAATGGGCCTTAATCCATCCTTCAGCTGCTACTGGGTCAGAAGATCAATTGAAAGCAAGAGGGTGTTGTCTCATAAAAGGTTCCACAATTTCCATGATCCTTTGGGGTACCTCTAGTTGTTCTCTTGCATTGATATGACTGCCATTTATAGTCTACTTCAGCTGATCCATTACTATCACACACAATTTAGTTCAAGTCCCTACCATTCCATGTCATACCCTGACCCAACATCTTGTAGTTGTGGTTATTTTTATTTATATTTGAGTATTTTAGATTCTTAATGTTTAATTTTTTTGAAATTAAAATTAAAATGAAATAAAATAAAATAAATTGAAAACAATTAAATAATAATACCATTATTATTATGGTTAATAATAATAATATTATTAATTTTGTTATAATTATAATTATGTTATTATGTTATTATGAATATAAATATTATTATTATTTATTAAATTTTAATTTATTTTAAAATATTTTCTTTTATTCCTTTATTTCTTTTTTTGCTTCCCTTTTTTCTCCCCCTATGGTTCTTCCTCCCTGTGCGTTACATGATAACTCCCTCTCCCTACATCGCACCCCTTCCTCCATCTCGCATGACCTACCGACGGTCCTCCCCCCTCTCTGGCATAGCTCCCCTCCTAGCGGGTTCCCTCGGACGGACCTCATTTCGGGTGAAATCCCTAATCGTGACCTAATCTATGTGCGACCCCTGTCTATGCTGTATCTACTCGTGCCTCTACCTCCTGAGCTCCCTCTCCGGCTCCAATTTCAACTAGTTTTCCATTGGATTCTTGGTAGGATCCTTCAAGTAACGGGTTTCTCCCATGTTATCCCTCCATTTGTGGACGATCTGAGGTCACCCTATCACCCTAATGAAATTTGGATGGTCCCTAATGTGTTTGGGGTTTATCATTGGGTTGACTCTTGTTATTTTGGGTTCTATCTAGGTTCCTTGTGGTGAAATTGGTGTGAGATCAATGTTTTGCGTCAGAATTTGTTGTTTCTACACTGAAGGTAAGTGTTTTTGCATATAAGTATTGTTTGATGAATTAATTTTCTTATTTAATTAATTTAGAATACTCATTGATTAGTTTTCATGTTGAAAATATAGTTTTACTTGAGGTTCAATGTGATTTCAATGTGTTTAGTATCATGTTTATTTGATATTAATGTTCTAATTTTGTGAAAACCTGTGCTGAGACTTTGTTAATGTTTTATAAACATTTTTGTTGGTTATTAGGTCACACAAGGGATGTGAATTATGTTTTATAATTACATTGGTGTGTTTTTGGCCTTAGAAGATGTTTTTGATGGGGATATTGTGTTCAAAATATTGTGATACCACTTGGGGTTGTCTTATAAAATTCATAAGAGGTTTATTAAATCTTATAATGCGTGTGAAACATGTTTGGATATTGTTTTAGTGTACGTAGGTCTTATAATGTTGGTTTTAGTATGAAAATGGCCTAGGAGTGGACTTCTTATGTGTTTAAAGGGGGTTTACTTATAAAAAGGGGTGTTTTTGTTTTATAAAATGGGAATGGGTTTCCCTTGATTTTTGTGGTTATGCATGGAGATATTTATGCCTTCCTTTGGAATTATGTTTGAACTTTCTGATCATTCGAAATAGATTTTCAAATGTTTATGAAAAGGGTAAAGGTCCAGTTGGCACTTGTGATGTGATATTGATTGACCTTGTTGAACCCTTATATTGTAGATGATGATTATGGTTTATGCAATTGATTCTTGTGTTACAATAAAAGGGCGTGTCATTAATGTAATCCCATTATATGTTATTTGGGAACATTTTATAGATTTTTATGGGTTTAATTGTTTTATTAAATTATATGTGTAGTGCATTTGGACCTCACTACGATGGTTTTGGGCCGCAGGTGTAGAGGTATCCTACATGTAAATGCATATGGTAAGGCATATATATATATATATATGTTCCTCCTTTGTACATATTCTTTCATGACACAGGGAATATGAGCAATGCAGCTAGGGGTATATATATATATATATATGTATATATATATATATATATATGTATAAATACATGTGTGTGTATGCGCCAAGTGTCGGTTAGAGTGGGAATTAACAGATACAGACTAATTTTTCTTCGGTCCCCTATGCCTATGACTTTAATTTGAATTTCATAATTTCTTGCTTGTTTAAAAAAAATATGTTTTTCATTTATGCTATATACACATGTTATGAAATCTTGTTACGGTTGCAAGAAATGATTATGCCTTTGTTTTTGGAAATTTAAATGTATTTCTAATGCCATTTTTCCAAAGTGACATTCCTTGAAAATTGATTTCATAAGTGGCGTTGAATTAGTAAAGGGTATTTATAAAGGATATTGGCCTTTTGGCAGTTTAGTTATAAAAACTGTTCCCTTTATATATTTAAGATTTTTTTCTACCTTAAAATTTTTTTATGAAAAATAAAAACCTCTCTTGAGGCACATCACATTTTATTTATAAAATGATTTGTATGTTGAATGTGTTATTATGTGCATAATGCTGATGCTTACTCATGTGTGACATGAAAGAGGTGGAATGTGTTTAAGGAGGGAGAATAGTGGTGAGCAGTTGAATATGTTTTTGATAAAGAAAGTGTTATGTACATATTTGTTTGATTAAGAACGAAAGATCACCACCACATAGAATTGAGCAGAAAATGAATCCTAGGAATATTGGTGGGTCGACCAGGACTAGTACACTAGATGAAACAGTAGAAGTTTCTCCCAGTTTAAGCTTGTACGATTGACGCAACAACACTATCTGAACATATAAATGACTAAGGGTCATGGTTTCCATGCCATAGTTACTAAGGGTCGTGGTTTCCAAACAATGTTTTCTGAGGGTCGTGGTTTCTATGCTACATTTCACCAAGGTACGAGGTCTCTAGGGTCTAACTTGTTCTAGATACCTATAGGGATTACACATGGTGCTCGTTTGCGACATGATGGATGCGATGTAATTTTTATTTAAGTTGTTTCATACATGATGTCGTATTTGTGAAAACAATATTTTAATCTAACTTGGTTTCCATTCATTTTGAAATGAAATGCATGATTGGAACTTATTTTGAAAATGTAGTGGGATAGAAATTCATTAATTGAAAATGAAAACATTTTACATGAATTTGAAAAGAATAGAAAACATTATTTTATTATATCCAGTGTTGTAACTAGCATGTTTTGGGATTCATATAAATGGAAAGGGCATAAGGCATTATTGTATTTTGTCATTCCTACTTATAATCTTAGTGCTCATGCCTACATTACATTTCAATTGCAGGTTTTAGTATTGGATCACTTTTGTGAGTGATTGTTTTTTATGATCTATGGTGACCCACAGGGTCACTTGTGGTATTCCACATTGATTCATTTATTCCATTTTCCACTACTCTGTTGTTCGGTTTATTTTCCTTTATTTATTTTTTTTCCAATTTTTTTTTATTTATCATTGTTATAGGACAAATTGTTCCCAACTGGTTTTTTATGCCTGAAATGACCTTCCTGGCCATGGGGGTCAGGAACACCCTCTAGGCCATGTCATGTACCGGCTTGGGTGATGAGTTCAGGGTCTACATAGGTTGGTTCGTGAAAAAATTGAAATAGAGGGGGCCCTTGTTATTTGGGGTGTTAGGTATCTTGGTGATTAGGTGAGTCGGAACTCGAGAGGTAGGTGCAGGAAGGTTGTCATGGAACCTTGTCCTTCCTGAGACTCAAGTTGTTAGAGGTTGTCCAGGAATCAAATTTTCCTCTTTGGCTTGGTCTGTGTGGATGAGGGATGACAATGAAAGTGAGCAAGTGTTACACGGAAAGAATTCATAGAGTAGCGACCCATGAACAAACTGAGTGCATGGTTTGAGATGCTTCTAGATGTTGATGCTCACTTGGAGCATGGCCTTCTAAGCTATGTTGTTGGGTTGGAATAACCACAATTTCCTTGTTTTTGGATAATTTTATGTCAGTTATGTTTGACCTTTATTTGTTTTGGTGTGGGTAGATCTCAAAAAATGAAAATGGATTTTTTTTGAAAGGGGTTTTCAAAAGGGAATATGGTTGTTAGAGTGGAAAATTGGTTTCTGAAATGGAAAACGTTTAGGAATTTGGAAATGTGTTTCTTTAATGATAAGTGACCTTTTAAAATTGGTTGGGAAGTTGAGATTTATGATGAATAGTCTGTTTTAGAAATTATAAGTGTCTTGAATTGACCATTGGTATTCCTATGAGTGATCACATACATTGAGGTTCATATATTGGAAGTGGAAAAACAAATTTGGTGACATGAGTGGATGGATGCATGAGAAATCACAAGGGTAATTTTTATGTGAAACATCATGGGATACTGATGGGGGATATTTAAGGTGTTTTGTTTACTTAAAAAAATGGTTTTCAAAAATATAATTTAAATGTTTTGAAAAATGAGTGGAGAATTGTTTAACATTATTTTTTCGGGTTCAATATTCCTTTTCATGGGTTATTGGTTTTGACATATTGAATTGGGTTTGGAATATCGATTTTAGATTGAGTTATAGTTTGTTATTGAAGTTTGGAATCCTGATTTATGATGAGTTTGTTTTGGATTTGTGCCTCTTGTTTTTTAGTAGGCCTCCCAGAAAAGTCCTAGAGGGTTATATTGAGTCACTTCTAGTTGTTGGCCCAACCCAAACTCTTAGAAGTGTGGTGGAATTGAATTATTTTGCATTGTCATCTGTCTTCCATGGTGATCATGATTTAATGAAGGTAGTGTACTAGATTGGTTACACCATTGATGTTTTCTGGTTATTGGGAACTCCCCACGATATGATAGATCGTGCTGGTTTGAGTTCGTCTGAAGGTTCAACTTTTGATTAAAGGATCAAGAAGATCCCAACATAGTTTCATGATGAGATGTATTTGAAGGTGATTAAGATTACTCTTGTCTGATGGTTTATAGATGAATAAGTAAAGGTGAGGAAATTGGTAGAGCTCGCGAGAGTCCACAAATGCCTATAGACAGTAAAGGCTTACTTCAGGCATTTCAAGGGGGTGATTCCCTTTTATCTGGAGGTAGCGTCATAGAATATGATAAAGATTCTCTTGTGTGGGGTCTTGAACCTGGGTTCCATGACTGATTCTTTTTGGTGTTTGAGAAGGTTCCCCATTCAGTGAGAAGAGATAAACAGAGGAACCTATCCCATATAAGTATTCTTGTCAATTTCATATTTTATTAATCAGTCCACCCTCCTGTTTAGCTTGAGTGTGGCCAGTTTGGGTACTTTAAGCCTCCTTGTCGTTATCCTCTGAAGTATTTTCATCGGTGTGGAAATTTTAGACACTTGGAGAGGTTCCTCTAGCATCATCACCAAAATGTGTATTGACCGGAGGATGTCAGCTTCTGATTGTGGGGCTGCAGATGCTTCAAGACATCATATATCCAACCACATGTCTCAGAGTGAAGCCTTTCACGTAGTCAATAATCATTGGGTGTGGGGAACCTAGGTTTAATTTTTTTCTCCATTGATGAAATAGGAACTGTATGAATTTATCTGTTGTATCTCTCTCATCTTTGAAGGCTATATTTTAGTGTAAGAGGCGTAAAAGTATCATTTTCTCATTGTGATATTTGTTCTTTGAATTCCACAATTTGGTTTTAATAAGTCATGGTGATCTCATTTTCATGAAATTCTAGTAGTTGTGCCTTCACGATTGTGAGCATTGGAGGTTGTCTCTTTATGGCTATGAGTATCTAGATGATTGTCTCTCTTCTGTGCCTATCCCCTATGGTGACCCGCTCTTGTTTTAGGATGTGCTCGTTTTGGAGACACATTCGTCTTGGGAAATAATGTATAAGGGTTTGGTCCACCATTATATTTTGAGTCATTCGCTGAGGACCCAATGTTGTGGGGGTTTGGTTTGTGTGAAGTGTTCGTTGGACTTTTTGTGTTGGGCCCATATCAGTCGGTGCTATTTGGATTAATCTAGTCGTTTCATAGATGGTGGGGAGACCCACCATGAATCTTTTCGTGGATTCTTAGATATTTGGTTTGTATAAGAGTCTTTGTATTGGTTAGCAGTTTTTACTTTGGTGCAAGTTAGCAGTTACAGAGTTGGCCCATGTAGAGAGCCTCACTATTGGTTATGCTAGTCAGGTTCTTGTGGTGGGGAGAACCCTCCTCTTTTCCTGATGGATCTTCTCATGGTGGTTTCCCAGAGATCTAGTCAGATTTGACATGCTGAGTGAAAAGTCACACTGAGTTCATGATTTTGTTGGCCTTTTTCAATTTCGAACTACAGTTTCATTATTTTTTTGGCTGGGTGACATTCTAGTGACATAATGTGTTTGTGGTGGGAATAATTGTCACACCTAGATTAGAAATCTTGTAGTTGCGATTACTTTTATTTTTATTTGAGTATTTTGGTTTCATAATGTTTAAAATTTTGTTAAATTAAAATCAAAATGAAATAAAATAAAATAAATTGGAAAAAATTTAAAAATTATACTACTATTATTATGGTTAATAATAATATTATTATAATGTTTTTTATAATTATTATTATGTTATTATGAATATTAATAATAATATTATTTATTATTTTTTTTCTTTTTTTTTCTTTTATTTTATTCCTTTATATGTTTTTCCTCCCATTTTCTCCCCCTCTTGTTCTTCTTCACTGTGCATCGCATGAAACCCCCCTCTCCATGCATCGCGCCCTTTACTCCCACTCACACGACCCGAAAACGGTCCTCCCCCCTCTCCATCGTAACTCCCATCCTCACTGGATCCCTCTGATAGACATAAAATTGGGTGACCTCCCAAATTGCGACCTCATCTCCGCATGACCCCCCTATCCGAGTTGTTTCTGCTCATTCCACCACTTCTTGATCTCCCTCTACGACTCACATTTAAACTAGTTTTCTACTGGATTCATGACCTGATCCTTCAAGGTATGGGTTTCTACCATGTTATCCCTCCATTTCTAGTCGATTAGATGTCACCTCATCACCCTACTGAAATTTGGACTATCCGTAATGTGTTTGGGGATTTTCTTTTGATTGAATCTTGTTATTTTGGGTTCTCTCTAGGTTTCTTGTGGTGAAATTGGACCACGATCGAAGTTTTACATATAAATTCAATGTTTCGACACCTAAGGTAAGTGTTTCCACATATAAGTATTTTTTGATGAATTAATTTTCTAATTTAATTAATTTATCATAATCATTGATTAATTTTATTCGTGTGAATATAGTTTTACATGAGGTTTAATATGATTTTGATGTGTTTAGTAGCATGCTAATTATATATAAATGTTTTGATTTTATAAACACTCATGCTGAGGCTTTCATAGTTTGTTATAAACATGGTTGTGTGTTTATTATGTTGCGCAATGGCTGTGAATTCTGTTTTATCATGTTATTGGTGTGCATTTTTCCATAGAAAATGTTTTTTATTGGCTATTTGTGTTCAAAGACTTGTGATTACACATGGTGTCGTTTAATAAAATTCATAAGTGGAATATTAAATCTTATAAAGTGTGTAATACACATATGGATATTGTTATAGTGTGCATATGTCTTCATCAGTGGGTTTGAGTATGCCAATGGGCTAGGAGTGGACTTCTGTTGGGATTAAAGGAGGTTTCCTTGTAAAAATGGGTGTTTTGTTTTATAAAGTGAGAATAAGAATTCCCTTGATTTATGTGGTTATACTTGGAAATATTTATGCATTCCATTGGAATTGTGTTTCACATTTCAGACTGTTAGAAATGGATTTTTCAAACATTTATGAAATGGGTGAAGGCCTTGTGGGTAATTGTGATATGATATTGATTTCCCTTTTTGAACCCTCCTATCGAAGAAGAAGATTATGGTTTATGCGATTGATTCTTGTGTATAAATAAACGGGTGCATCATTTTTGAAAACCCTTGATGTGTTATTTGGAAACATTTTATAGACTGTTCAAGTGTTTTATTGTTTTATTAAATTATATGTGTAGTGCATTGGGCCTTGCTACGATGGTTTTGGGCCGTAGGTGTCAAGGTATCCTACATGTACATGCATATGGTAGGATATATATATATATATATATATATATATATATATATATATATATATATATTCCCTCTTTGTACATATTCACTCATGGCATGGGGAATACGTGTAATAAAGTTAGGGGTTTGTATATATATATATATATATATATATATATATATTCATCTGTGTGTATGTGCCAAGTGTCGGTTTGAGTGGTTGTCGCTAAATAGAGACATATTTTAGGTAGCTCCCCTATTCCTATGTCCTTAATATTAATTTCATAATTTTATTATTGTTTTAAAAAATCTGTTTTACATTTATGATATATACACATGCTATGAAATCTAGTTTCGGTTACTAGAAAAGATTATGCCTTTGTTTTGAAAATTGAAATGTATTTCTAACGCAAATGTCCCTAAGTTACTTTCCTGGAAAATTGATTCCCTATGTGGTTTTGAATTGGTAAAGTGTATTTCTAAAGTTTTTTGGACTTTCATCCAGTTAGTTATCAAAAGTGTTCCATTTATGTAACTAATCTCATTTTTTAACTTAAGAATGATTTATGAAAAAGAAAAACCTCTCTTGTGGCATGCCCCCTTGGTTTTAAAAATTGATTTGTTTGTTAAATGTTTTATTATGTGCCTAATGTTTATGCTTATACATGTGCGACGTGAAAGATGGGGAATGCACTTAATGAGGGAGAATGGTGGGGAGGGGCTGAATGAGTTTAGATAAAGAAAGTGTTATGTACATATATGTTTGCTTGATAATGAAAAATCACCACCACTTGAAATAGAGCACAATGGGAAACCTAGGTATCTAGGTAAGTGGAATGAGACTAGTATGCTAGATGACACGACATGGGTTCAAACTGGTTTCGTTTAACAGTATTGATGATGCACCACTAATTAAACATATAAAGGACTATGGGTCATGGTTTCTAAGCAATAATTAGTGGGGGTTGTGCTTTCAAAGACACTTTTTCTAAGGGTCATGGTTTATAATCCACGTTTCACCGAGTTATGAGGTCTCTAGGGTCCCACATGTGCTTGCTACCTATAGAGATTACCCATGGTGCTCATTTGCAACATGATGTATGTGATGTAATTTTCATTTTATTTGTTTCAAACTTGATGTCTTATTTGTAAAAACCATATTTTAATATAAATTGGTTTACTTTCATTTTGAAATGTTAATAAATTCTTGGAAATTATTTTGAAAATGTTTTGGGAGAGAAATAATTTTCATGAAAATGAAAAATTGTTACATGAATTTGAATATAATGAAAAACATTATTTTATTATGCCCTATATCCAAACTATCATGTTTTTTATTGCATATAAAAGGCAAGGGAATAGGGTGTTATTGTATTTTGGCATTCCTACTAAGAATCTTGGTGCTCACGCCAACATTACCATACAATTTTGGGTTTCATTCTTGTATCACATTTGGGATCTAGTGTAGTTTACATTCCGTGGTGACCCATGGGGTCACCTAAGGTATGGTACGTTGCTTTATTTATTCCTTTTACGATGTCTAGTTGTTCGGTTTATTTTCCATTATTTATCTGCTTGTTCTATTTATGATTAATTGTCTTTTTATCGGTCAAATAGATCCCAACTAGTTTTTTCGATTCCCGAAACTAGTTTCCCAATCATGGGGATCAGGAATGCCCTTCAGGCCATGTCAGGGACCTTCTCAGGTGACCAGTTCAGGGTTGACCTGGGTTGGTTGATGACATTTCTGGCTGTAGATTTGGAAGGATATAGTTCTCTAAATGCCTCTCATTCCGAGCTTCCATATTTCTTCAGTGGAAAACAATTATGAACAAACATATCTTAGCTGAAGAAACATGAAAAAATTTAAATTCTATATCATTTAAAATTAACCCTAGAGAAAGAATAATTTATGTTATTCTATTAACATCATCCTTACACCTAAAGTTATCTAAACAATCCTCTGATACAAACTATAAAGACCTGGGCTTATCAAATTACATCATCATGTTTTTTTTTCAGGAAATAATTTCCTTAAAAATTGAGGATCTTTTCACATTTAGTGTTTTATATAATTTGGATATAATACATACATAACATTCCACCTTCGTATAGAGATGATACCACAAAAACAGTATCCATAACTTCCAAAATATCAATATTTTTAAATAAAACATGTACTCTTTGAAAAATCATCATAACATATATGTTGAATTAATTCTTGTATTATACATCAATATAACCTGTTAAAATCATTAAAAAAATTGGGATGATCACAAAAAATCAGTAAGGTATATAAAAATAAGGAAATAAAACACTAGTCTAGGAGTACTTATAACTTATGAAATCATGTATAAAAAAGTCATAATTATACCCATAAAAACTTAATTTGTGAAACATGAGATTTCCATTAGATTTAAAAAAACATATACCACATAAATATAACCATAATGGTATCTTGAGTCATTTCTTACATTATCTTGTAACCCTCTCAGCTACCTTATAATTTGTAACCCTGACATCTACCTTACAATTTGTGCAACCATCACAGTTACAGTTGGAGTAACCATACAAACGACCTCCAACATAAAATACTCAATGAATTTTAGGGATATATAGGTACCACCCTTCATCATAATCAATTTCCCTGAACCATAAAAAAATCATACAACATGAATAATTTCATAAAAAATATACTTTTGAATTTTGTAAAATTGAATTTTAAAAGAGGATTTTAAAAGTAAAGTCCTTTATAAATATCATATAACTAAAGTGATACTTAATAGACTGTATGGAATATGTATATATACTATAAATACACACAATTATTCATAATAAAAACAAAATACACATCAAAAACTATTTTAATACCTCATTTATAATGAAGTAGAATTTTAACCCAAAGAATAGAAATCGGGTAGTGAATTCCCTTACCTGGGGTTTTTCTTACTTAAAAATAGTTTAAACATCCTGTATAGTTTCAAAATAGTTTTATTAATATCTTAATGAAATATATTCATGTTTATAATACCTTATATTATCATTTCATTACAAAATTTCTCCCTATAATATGTAGTATTTTTTTACCATCCATTGTTTTGGTTTCGTTCTTTACATGATTTCCATGATCAGTTCATGATGGATATTAATACCAATTGGAAGTGAAAATATATAATTTTAATGGAATGTAATATAGATATTTATAGAACCATAAACTATACCATTTATTATTTTTAATTCTAACATGAGGGTGATTAATAAGTTAAAACATTACTGATATTTGTTTAGGTCATTTTGGTGATTCATCGATCATAATGAAGTCATTTTATTTTATAAATCAATAATATGTGTAAAAAATAATTTCAACACCTTATATAAGATATAATACATAAATTATAATCTTCATAAAATGTAAAACTGGTTTCATGATAATAAATGAAGACAATAATAGAAATTGAAAAACCATCGTCCTTGAATGTGGTAAATTTGCATATCTTGGATGTTATTTTCATATTTAGTACCAAAGAATTGGAAAGGATAGATTATGAAGAATTATTAAATTATCACAAAAACATTCCAAAACATGTATGTTACTTTAGTTATCAGAAAATTTGGATGAAATGGTGTGAGGAAAGAAAAATAAAAGAAAATAATATCGAAATGAATGAAAATGTGAGAAATCCCTTTTAAAAATTCAACAGCCTAATGGTGTCACCTATAATTTCATAAAATATTTTGATTAGAGAAAAGGGGTATCTAATAATTCATAAATAACATGGTTATTAAGGGGTTTCTATAATGACATATCCCAACATAATCAAATTGTAATTAATAAGAATATCCAAAAATGAAACTTGAAAAATAGAAGGGTGGTCGATTCCCTTACCTTGTAGAGTAACCCCTAAAACATTATTGCTGGGACCTAAGTAGATTGAGGACACCATTGGAGGACTCTTTGGGAGGTAAAAATACTAGATCTTAGAGGATTATTAGTTTTTAATGAATTAAAATAAAGGAATGGGTGTGTATTTATAGTAAATGAGAGGGAGATTATTATTAATTTCAAAGGACTATTCATTAGTGGTTTTTAAAAAACCATGAGATTTACCATGGTTTTTACACATGGTATTAGAAAATTGGGAAACCTCATGTTATAGTTTAGTTTACAAAAGTCAACCATCATTTTATATTAATTATTAGGCCATTATTATATCATTAAACATATCAAAAACTCAAAACTGTATTCTTACTATTCATGAAACATTCAAATATTTTAGAAAAATCACAAAAATTCACCCTAAAATTTTTTCATCATTAGAATTAAAAAAGGAGCACCAATTTTTAAAAATAATATTCTAAATATTCTAAATTTAATTTTTTAAATAAAATCATAATTTAGTTAAAAAATAACAAATATAAATATATTACTCATTTTTAACACCTTGAATAATTAATCAACACTTAATTATCTTATATCCTTAAGAAAATAAAATAATAATATGATTTAATATTTTTAAGGGTAATATTACTACCCTTATTACAATTAATAACAGAATGTTACTACTCATCAAACAAACATGTTGGTTCTGTGAGACTCCAAATAACTTTCTGATCACAACCGTAGAAAGCAATTTTTTGAAATTCAAATCATAAAATAATACAAATTATTTTTAAAGGCTTGATATAAAAATCTACATAAAACAATGTTTTAAGTATTTAAATTAATTTTTTAAAAACTGGGGGTGTTACAATAGATCCTGGCATTTAAAAAATTTAATGAAACTAAAAATATTGGTGTCTTTTATTATGTGATGAGGTCTCACATGTGATAAATTATTATCACATTCCCATCATTTAAAATGTTTACTCATATATTAGTTATGTATTAATGAATATATACCTATAAAAAATTTATTCAATCAATTTCATAAAATATTATGTATTAGATTCATTAAATCTAGAGATTTCATGCATGATGTCTATATTACATAGAAAGTACCGGTAACATCTTTTATCTCATGATATTGGGGAACATACATCAATTTTTGATAACCATTACCAAAATATATAACATTATACAACCCTAAAGAATTAAATGAGGATGATTTTGTGTAAGCATTCAGATGACCTCATGTTATTTGGCCGTACAACTACATTATATATGTATTTTTTAAAATGGATGAATAGTGAACCACACTTAAATGTAAAAATGTTTTTCACTATGTTATATGTGTCATTAAGATCCTTATATATGTGGATTCATTCTCAATTAGACAATGGTTCCTACACCTGGATTTACTATAAAACTATGCCCATCATCGAGCCACTCACAAACATACGTAGTGAATATGGGGACCTCTATATTCTCTATGTGGGTTCCAGGAACATACCATGAGTTCTCCCTATGGGAACAATGAAATCTCACTATATTCCTGTAATTTTATATTGCATGGATTTTCCTCCTATGTGGTTGAGCCTTCTCTAGTATGTGTGGGGTTGGTCTGGCCAAGTGATCTTAAATGTTTGGCTATTATTTTTGTAAATAATTAGAAACATTTAAATTAATATTCTCTTAAAAAACATTCTTATTTTAATTTTGAAATATATATTCAAATGATCTTTTTAAATATTATGTTTATTAATTTTTCACACGTTCTTCATTGTTGTAAATAATGTTTCATGTAAATGTAATTTTTTACATGGGTTTTAGACATTATAAATTTTGAAATAATATTCACAGTTTTTTATAGATAAGACTAATTCTCCGTGGTTCCCAACATCATCTCCTATTATAATATCCAACACATATTGAACCTTTATTGACGAAAAATACATTTCAAATTAATTATTCTAAATAATATACCCCTTTAAATTATTTTCTATGATAAAAAATAGTTCATCATATTAATAAAAGTATTCTCTACATTTTATTCTCTGCCTAATTGAAAATAAATATAATGAATAAGTTTGGGTATTGAAATCTCAAGACTATTCTCCTAAAACAATATATATACTTCTATAATATGATATTTTTTCTTCATAAATTACTAGAAATGGATGATATCACATGGATTTCATCAAAATTAGAATTTAGTTAATCATATCAAACTATATGTGTGAAAACATGGTGTAGAAAATAGTTGATATATAACACATTTTATTTAAGCAATCTATAAAATAACATGCATGTTGAATCATTCTATGAAATTATTAATTTATTCTTTTGGGATTCAAGTAATTATATTTATGAATAAAATTATAAATCATTTACATAGTTTAAATTCACATTAGGATGTTATGGTATAAAATATATAGATTCCACGTCTATGTTCAATTTGAACCCCTATTGATAATGAATATCAATTCATTGAATGTAAGGAGAAGAGAATTATTATTATACATAATATTTCAATTTAATAGATCGTATTAGAAGTATGGAATTCAATGTGAAGTGAAGATTTAAAAGATTTAACTATTTAGTGTTCACCCTGAAGGGATTCATCAGTATCCTTAAATTCCATACATGTCATTACTTTAGATATATATATATATATATATAATAAAATTTTGAGGAATATTATTGTTCTTCAATTGTAACATTCTATATGATAGAAGCCTCTCAACATGGGACATTCATTTCACATAATCTTAGTTAACTTATCATCCAAATGTGGAAAAAAGTACCTTTTCTACTAATGTTACAAAATAAAAATTCATTCCATTTTATTTAAAATGTTTTTCATGATCCTCTAACTTCATATCTAATTTCAATTAATTTGGTTAAAAAACATGGTGATCTCTCATGAAATACTCTTCCACCTCAGAATATTCACATGCATTCCCACTATTTTTCTAACTAATTATATACACCTTCACAACATATAGAACATATCAAAGAATGTTTTTCATCAAATTCCCAGCAATGTTACCCTTATTCTTCAATCATCCGGACATATTTTCTAGGAATTCATATCTATCATGAATTAGAAGCTTTGATGGGATTATGATTAAAATTTTAATTCTTTGAGAAAATGATCCCTTATAATCAACATGAACCTCCTTTGATTCATTACTGTTTTCATGAAATTCAATGTTATGAAACAATTTGTAGTCACAATGCCTATACCATTCACAGAATAATAAAAAAACTCTAAACATAGATCTTCCAAATTTATAAAATTCTCTCCAGAAACCTATTATAATACCAAACATATTTTTTCCTACTTGTAGTGATATCATTAAAAATTTTATTTCTCCTATTGATGTAGAGTAGGTTCTATAACATTTCACGGTACCCCAACCATGGTTATATTTATTCGTATCAGTGAAAAGATAAAAAAACAATAGGTTTCAAGTGATATATATTTGTTAAATAACTTATTTTTCATTTTTAGTCCCCTCATTTCACCAATATTTGATGATTCAAATTCAACCTTATTTCACATGGTGAAATTTTCATTACTTGTTCTATGTTTTCTAATTTCAATAAAATTTCTCACATATCCTGTGGTTTTCTATTATTTTCATGACTTTTTATTTTATATGAACATTCAAATTTCTTATACGAAAACATATAGAAACACCAATAATAGAGTACGATTCATATTCTATTATTTTATTCATTTATATATATATATATATATATATTTAAATAGTTTTTCAACTTGTTATTTTTTGTGGAACCACCACCCATATACAAACATATTTTTTAAAACATCATCATATATGCTTCCATATGTAACATAAATGTGGTTTCTCTATGAGTATATTTGACCATCTATACATTCTTAAAATTAAGATTAATATCTATACAATAAAATGAAACATCAGTAGTAGATAAGAAATATTCTTAGTTATGATATACCATCTTATAGTATGATGTTTCTATTTGATTTGATATTGTTCACACACTCTTTGTGGAGTCATGATTATTTATACAAACTTCTATGGTGTCATCTATTTTTCCATAAATGTGAGATACAAATATTATTAGGAAGTAAGATTATTAAATGCAATATTTTGGGTTAAATAATTCATTTCAAGAGTTTTATTATCTCACTCAACTACTTATATCTTTTCTTTGAAATCATTCTTATTATTCTTTATTTTATATTTAAGTATTTTTCTTGAACACTGAAAAGAGTTTTCTATAACCTTAACATTATTTTCATTATCCCTTAATTGATCATAATTTACATGAATAACATTTTTTGTATTTCTATTAAATGCATGGGAAGCATTAACAAAACAATTATTAAATAACTATTTATCATAAATAAATATTTTAAAATATTCATAGCTTCATCATATATCCCAATTTTATGTTAAATTGTTTCATCCATTTCATTCATATTTGATTTTTATGGTTTTGGATATTATATTTTATTATCTAATGTATTTAAATAGAGTTATCATCTTCAAACAGAACTACTTTTTTCATATATATGATTTTTGAATCCTCTAATAAAAAAATTTAACATTATTGGAACATTATTACTATTTTATTTGACATAATGAGATGATGAATATTTGATACATCATCATCAAAAAATGATCAGGTTTGAACAAAATATTTAGTATAAAGCTAATTAATTTACCATATACCACTTTTAAAACCAACATCTTGTATTTTCTGTACATTTAATGTTTGATTCTTATTTAGCCTCCATTCTCATATTTACATTTTCTTCATTTTTTTATTGTTATAAATCTTAAAAATTATATCCTTAGGGATAAAATTATATTTATTCATACGAGGTAGATCAATCATTTCCTATAATTTTAAATTCATAAAAACTTATATGGATCTTTTGATTATAAATTCTCACTAATAGATATTTTACACCCAAATAACATATAGATCATTGAGGGGGGGATGAGGATTACTCTTTTAATTTTATTAATTATTTTCATTTGAATTTGGATTAATGTTAATTTTGAGGTTCTTGATGAACATAGTGATATGTTATAGGGTCCAAATATATGTAAAAATGACAATAAAGGGAATATAATGCTATATTTACAAGATCTGTTACTAATGCACATTCCATTACACATTTGTTATACCCCTACCCATATTATACACTAAAATATTATTTTTAATTATATTTGTTCAGGATGAAATTAGTTATTCACCCTTTTAGTAGATTCTATAGTTAATGAAAGTTATATCCCCATACATCCAAATCTTATTCCTCAATTTTTCAATACCCCATCTATTTGACTAGTAATACCCCCATTCTCAAGAATCTTACAAAATTCATTAATCCACACCCCTCAAAAACTCCTTCATCAAGGGTTTATCAATTATTTTATGATCTCTTGTTTCTCCCCATGATATTGGTGGATCGGACTAGCTCATGTAAAAAATCATTTTCTTTTAACTGATACTAGTAAAGAATGTTATTCATACTGAATAATTATGATCAAATTTATCAGATGAATTGACCTAGTGAAAAAATACTCTTGGAATTTATTCTTTGAAAGAAGAATTCCTAACCTTTCTCATCCATGAATACTCATGAATAAATATATTTTGAAAAAATCCATGAAATCTTCTCAAATAACTACACATTATTCATGAAATGTGAATTACATGTTCATTTCTCAATATTAACTCATTTGTAATAAAAATCATGTTTTTATTGTATTTATAAAACCAAGAAGACAATATTCCTTGCGATATTATGATATATTATTTATGTATACATAATTATTATCTATTGATTATTTATTTAGTTATCCCTGAATGTGGTAAGACCATATAAATTCATGATCCCATTTTCATTCCCTTTCACAATCGATTATATGTATTTCTCAAGTACAATTGTTCATGAAATCCAGTGGTGCATGATCACTTGTATTCATAAGGAAAGAATATTTATCAATATCTTTATTATCATGTGTAGGAGTGTACCTCACAAAAATTAATGTTTACGGTGAGTTAGTGACTCTCATCAATGTATAAGCTCATTATTTTTATGAAATACAATTCTTAGTGAAACTATTTAATTTAATATTCTCAACATAATGAGGCTATGAGATCTCCACTTATTCATGCATGTAGTCAGCTTCACAAAACAAATATTCACAAAATAATGGTATTTTGAATGCTCTTAATTTTTTTTTGAAAAATGCGAGTTTATTTCCAACATATAAAATAACATTCATCTGATAGAGGTTTTCATTGACCATAGAACTATAATCGTACAATTGATCATTTTTTTGGTTTCAAGGATCAAAAAAATTTTATTGCATGACATTTATAATCAAAAAACGTCAAAATATTTCAAAAATATAAGTATTATGATAATAATGGAACACTTAATTATGTAATTGAGGCCTCACACTTTCATTCAATTATTGAATTATTTTTTAAATCTTATACTAACCCATGAATTAAAAAATAATGTATAGAATCTTTTGACATAATTTAAACCTTGGTGTTTTTAATAATATTGAAATTATCATTGGTATTTATAGAGGACATTGCAGAGATGGTTTCTGGAAGCTTGAGTGAATCACATTTTCATTTTTAATCTCACAAAATTAACAAGAACATTGTTATTCATAGCTCGATCAGTTATCACCACTTACTAAATATGTATTCTTTGGATACCCATTATAATTATAAGATGAATATGGTGACATTTATGTGATCAGAATATCCAATTCTATATGATCGAATGAACTTGTTAAATTTTTGTGTTTTTAAATTGTAAACATGTTAAATGCACTTCACTGTACCAAATATATTTTTATTTCATTTTATGCATTATTAATAATTAATTTAATTATTAATCAATATTTATCCAATACTACTGTTGGTAATAATATATACTATTCTTCTTCACCAATCACTGAGCTTAGCCACACCTATATGGTCCTCCTGGAATACCTAGTGTTCGCTTTGTATATTCCTTGCACATCTTGTCCACCATGAAATATTTCATTGATGGATCATTCACATGGACGAGCCTACTCCCACATGTATGGGATAGAGAGATCATAGTGCGCTAGGATGGTTGACTAATGATTTCAGAATTGTAAGATAAATTGAAACTATATTATCCTTAATAATTCCTCTTTTTTTCATTTTGGAATATAAATTCCATAGTTCTATTAAACATCCATGATTCTTAATGATTCACATATTCATCACCATTGTAATCAATGATTCAATTCAATAAACAGATGAGATGTTTTGAAACCATTATAAATAGTTCCGTAAACATTATAATTTAATATACAGAATATTAATTTTCCATTATTCTCTACATAATCTGTTTTTATCATCAGCAATACATATTGACCCTTTTTTTAAAATAGATAGATTAAATCTTAATTTTCCTAAACACATTAAATGGTGTTAGGTTTAAAATTATACCCTATATTACTCATTTATAATGAAAAAATTATTGTTTATCAATTATTTCAGTATCTATCAATCTAGTTCATCATGTAATTTAAAATATCTTGGATGTTTTATGCATACAATTTAATTCTAGTTGTTACTTATGAATATTTTACGCTTTCTAATAGGTTATTTTATGAAACCCAATTTATTTCAATGGGTTCCTTATGATATTGTTTTGATGGGGAAAAATGATAAAGGATACCATCACTAAGGCATGTCCGGTTATGCCTGATAGTTGATTCTAGGGGTTTTATTTATTATACAATCGTTACCATCGGTTCACTAATGTCGTTCTTTATAGAAACTATAAATAGTGTGCACATCCATAGTTGGGTAAAAAAATACTTTAAAAAGTATGTTGGAAATTTGGATTTCAAACCCTATGATACAAAGGGACACACATTAGACGAGAGGATGGGTGGTTGGACTCATCAATCCCTTTTGAGGGGAATTGTAGCCAACTTCATGACTCTATTATAATTTTATGTTATGTTTGAGAATTTCTTCCTAATCCAGATACGTGATTGGTTACCCTAACAAAATGATTATAGGTTAGTTATATTTATAAACAAATTGAAGGTCATCTTATTGATGAATAAATGAAATATGGTCTCATTATTGAATCCTAATTTATTTTTCTAATGTTATTTATACATTAATTATTAATGGGTAGCAGATTATTTTCTAAATCCATATAACGAGGTACTTTGGTGTTCTCTTCCAATCCATGAGTTGGTTAATTTTCCTAGGATATGATTGTTCCCTTATGAGGAGTCTTACATATCATAGATATTTACAGAAGTAAAAAAACATAGTTTTATAAGCCCATAAAGTTTGACATCATGTAGAGAGGACTTATGTGAGAAAATTGGAGCACTGAGTGTTTGATCTCTATTAATGAGGAGACATCCTACATATTCAAGTAATGAAAGGAATAAATGTTATCGAAGATAAATGAAACCCCTGATAATAGTCAGAATATTGATGCTAATATGTGTGAGGGTGTTTATATCATTCCACCCACGAGGTCTTACATAATGGGATTCCCCTAGTTTTTGAAGATCCATGATAATTATGAGGTGTTTATTGAGGATCCTTACCCACATTGGAGCTACACTACATGTGGGAAACAATAGATGACATGTGATAAACCTCACAGAATATGGATGCATGGATTTTGTGCTGGGACTACCTTTGGGATATTTAATATAATGCTCAGGTATCAAAGAGTCCTCTTACAAATCCTAATTGTATTACGAACCTAATCCATTGTAGTTTAGTTAATTTCGCAGTCCACTTAGGGATAATGTATACAAATATATTAATGGGAATGAATGGGTCCCTATGGTTGAAATGTCAGAGACACGGGGATTACGTTGAAATGGTGGTTTATTTGATCTAAGCCAATTGGAAGGAATCCTACATATCATTGTTATTAATGGAATGAGAGTTCATGTTTTTCATTTGACTAAGGATTACACAATGACAATTCCCTTGACTTGGTAAAGGCTTATAATGGATATGTTATGATCATTTATCCTCTTTATTCACATGTAATCTATGATAGTTATGATAAATAGGGGATAAAAAATGACCAGGCTTAGTACATATAGATATGAGACTTATGTACTAAGGAAACATATTGGATGGTTCGATATAGATCTCCAGCCTTAAGAAGGTGTCAAGTGTATCCTAGTTATGGATAGAATAAAAGTTATTGTAGTTCATTAGATATGGGATTACACTCCCATGTTTTCCTTCTATGTGGGGCATATCATATTATGCCTTAGGATGAGGCTGATACATTGACATTTCCCTTTGGTTGGGACATACACACAGAGGTTGGAGAAACTTATTAACCCCTAGGATTCAATTATTAACATGTCTTGCATTCCTACCTTTCATGTAGTGATTGTCTTCTTGGATTGCCTTGATTTCATTGTTGACATGTTATAGATTGTCTTACGAACATGTCTAAATGAAATTATATGATCTAGTTAATGTGTTTGGGGGGCTTTCTATAATTTGGATTTTATATCTGAATGTTGTTAAAGGACCATGGTTGACTTGTCTGTAGGACAATGAAAGACCCGAAAATATAGTCCTAGGGGCCATCACATGACTATATCAATTTATCCATAGGGTGGATCATGATCTAGATGAATTTATAAGGATTCATAATGAGAGATGGGTGACATAGATAGATGGTGTATTGAGAGTCAACGAAACATATATTGGAGGGTCTCACATGACATGGCTGATATATATAGAGGGGATTATGATACCATGATGGCTTTTCTGGAGCATGTAATGATATCCAATTGACATGACTAGGTCCTGCCATGAGACTCTGTTGACATAAATGTTTGTCATTATATGAGTCATTAAACATGGCTGATGAAATTCAAAGGGTTTCAACGACAATCCTAGAGGGCTTAACGAGGCTAATATTGTGTGCCCTGGAGGAGGGGAGTGGGGGAGCCATCTAACATTCTTCAATATCTCCCAAATACATTTACATGATCCATATAATATTCCAAAGGTATTTCTTAAGATCTAATAAACTTTCCCTTGTGTTTTCACATTTCATGTATAGTTCATGTGATGTTCCTAAGGATTAATTTAAATGTCCTCTACTTAAGTCCCCACCCCTTTGTATTTTTTCATCCCTTTATAGTGTGAATGCCTTAGATTTATTATGTGTTATCATGAATTATGTCTCTTGTGATCTATTAGATGTGTGGTATATTACTTACTTGTCCTTATAGAAGTATTTCATGTGATCAATGAGTGAATATGTGATTTGATTTATTCCTAGATTATGATTTCACCAGTTGTTTGTGGGTAACATACATGATGTATGACTTCCCAGTTGTGAGATCAGATGATTCAAGAAATATTCTCTAGAATCAGATGAAAAAGGACCTACATCTCATCCATAGGGACATCCTTTTATTCATAGTAAGCATTGTATCATTTTAAATGCTAGGGCTGGGGATTCATAGGCCTCACTAACCCCATGAATTTTCAATATTTCATGTTGTGTATCCCAAGAATCTAAGATGGATATCTATAATGGATTTATAATCATGTTTCATTGTGAATATCTCCATGGATCACTCTGAGGGAGTTCCCTAATTTTCAATGACCGTGAGTCTCTCCCATCAATGCTCCTTTTATTGAATTATTTATTACTAATTGGGACTTGATGAATCATGTTGACATGCCAAAAGGATTCCATATTTTCATAATTGACATGTACATGGGATTTTGTGACATTAAGAAACCTCTATAATGGCATCAAATTATCATGAGTGACATGTACATGGATTATTTCATGATAAGTATGGATTATCAAGGGGCCTATGTGAGGTAAGATGAACTTGTCGATGGGTCTTGTAAGGATATTCGAAAAACATTCATAGTGTGTATGAAGTTTTATATGAATGTTATAGGCTCCCACCTCATCCCTCATATATTTTCATTTTTTATTTTATAATGGATGGGGAGTTTGGGACGGTGCTTGAGTATTATTGAAGAAAAATTCTATACATCTCGGTGATGTTTCACATGACCAATAAAGGTCCCATGGAGATACATGAGTGCGTCATGAAAAAACAATTATTTTTTTATTGGGGTTATAAAGGGGGTGCATGAGGGTCCCTGGATGTACCTAAGGCCCTTCTAGTGATGAGAACAAAAAACCAATGGTCTTTCATGAGATGAGGTAGGTAACTTTCTGGTTTCTGGTGGTGTCTTTCAGAGTGATAGGGGCACATCACTTTTCTATTTGATTGTGAGTGGTTCATGTCTCCTCCTAATGTATTTCATCTATTTTATATTTAATTTTTTTGGAGGTTATAATGATTATTTTTTAATTTTGTTGTGTATAAACATTCTAAATATCAATTATATGTTTCATGAGATATGTGACCGTGAGAGGTTCCTGCCTTTTGGATATTTTTATTCTTATTCCCCACATATTTTTGGATGTTTTTCTAGGTGCTCTAAGACTGATAATTCATGTGGCCCAAGGGACATTATCTATCTTCTGTCACTTGACCACTAGTTATCTAGAGTTCCGTCTCAATAATAGGAGGAATTTTCAAAAGGGTTCTCCACGGTATCTATTATAGTTTATTCCTTACACAAGGTTCTTTTTTCTGACCATGTGATGGTCATGCAATAAAATATATATTAGAGGTCATGAGACCCCTGGTTCTCAACCACCATCTCATTTAATTTATATTTAGTGGAAAATAATACCCATACATTGGTATTTCTTCCATTGTGGAATTTTTATTTCTTATTTGGAAGGAATCCATATAAGTGAAGTGTTGATGTTTTATTTGTTGCTCATATATGTATTTATGAGTGATGAGTGGTTCAATTATAAATACAGTACTGGGGGTTTAATTATATACAAATGGAAGGTGTTTCTATTATAAAATAATGATGGGTTGTAACATTTTAATACATAGATGGGTGGGTATGTTATATACCTCTATTGTAGTGGAAATGTGGTTATATCACATCAGAGAAATTATTTAGGAGTATTCATTAGTTTCTTGTATGAATGGACACTATTGGTGAGGCTCATGAACGTATTATCTCCCTATTCTAATGTATGTTAGATATTGGGAAGTTTTTTTGTGTTCGTTACTTTTATTGTGCCATGTAAAATTAATGTCTTCCTATTATAATGTTTGTGTTGTAGATATACGAAGTTATTCATTATGATCATATTCTCACATTAGTCAAGATTTATGTTATATACATAAAATCCTTGTAATAGATTTTATGTACACACTTCAGTCCATTGGGTATTTATGTTCTTATTTCGTGAAAATTAAATATATATTATGTATTATGTTCATCCCTCATGATCTTATGATCATTCTATTATGGTCAATGTTTCACAAATTACAAATAACATATCCTTGATAAAAATTTTATTCAAACATTACTGTGAATTTGACATGAACTATTTCTTATGATTTCATTTACCGGGTTATGTGAATATGCAATATTAATATGATTTATAGTATGGTTCCTTTATGGAGAAGTGAACTAAAATATTAGAAAATAACAATGTTATGTATCAAGTCTCAAAATACAATAGACCTATCAGACCTTCATATTTTATTAATTTTGAAATTTAATTTTTATATCATTTATGAAATATAAAATATAGGCATTTTAGACAAAACTCATTATCATATTATACTTATGTGTATGCCTGTTTTGATTATGGTTCTATACATTCCATTATTTATCCTACCATATTCCATGTAATGAGACATAAATTAGAGATCTATCTAATGGAATTTAGGTTTACTACACTAGGTTGAGATGGATCATGGTTATGTGTTTTTTATCGAGATAGGGGATAATCAATGGTAATCAATACTCTTGTAGAGAAATCAATAATTTATAAGATAAAGCCTTACAATATCATTATTTTGTTATACTATATATATTATGTACAAGAAAACATTGATATATTTAGGAGTTGAGTCATAATATACGATGTTGAAATAGAACATGTCATGTTTTTAGAGTAGTGAGATACTTACATAGGCTAGAGACATGCCATGTCAATATGATCCATGATTGAGAAGATAATACTGGGTTTATTATAGTATCATATATTTCTATTTCTATAGGTTTTTAATGTGTATTATGATGTCTTACATAATATTTTTTTGATTCTATGCTATAGATGTGAGATATATTTTGGGACAGGGTTATAACTAGGAGACTCTCGTATATTGATATCTCCATTGAGGATGAAGTATTCTTTGATTTGTATAATCGTTTTAAAAATATGTTTTTGTGATGTTTCATTCAATCCAATTTTGTACCATGACACTCATTTGGTATTTTGGTGATAAAGGAGAATGATAATATTTATTTGTGCAATGATTAGTTTTTCTTGAACTAGATGAATGTTTAGCACTACTATACTCTTGTATGGATCAATGACCCATTTGACCAGATGAAGGGTTCATTTTTTATAAAATATTTATCTCAACTCTCAATATCATCAGATGTTGGTGATGGATGTTGATATTGTAAAGAATTATTTTAGTTGTCATTATTGGAAAATTTAGTTCATTATAATATCATTTAGTTTCAAAAATATCATAGTAATGTTGATGGTAGTCATGAAATTAGTGTTCTAGGAATTTCTGGATTAGTTTTTGATTGTTTCAATTAATGATATCCTTATTTATTCTATGGTATAGGAGGATAATAAATTTCATTTAACATCATTTTTATGAGTTATTTGGTATAATAAACTATTTGGGATTCCATTAATGTTTAGGTTCTAGGCCAATGAGGTTAATTTTTTGGGTAAAATTTTTCTCAGCATGAAATATCTATAGATCTTTTAAGATTATAAAAGTTTTTTATTTGTATAATAGGATATTACTTATGGATTGTACCTGAAATCAATCATATTGAAACTCCACCAATATATTTGACTAGAAAAGATCCAAAATTTTTGTGGATTGTTTGACCAAGGATAAATTTTATTTTTTGGAGGATATAGTTTTCAATACTCTAGTTTGTCATTTCTTAGAGGGGGTGTTGTGTTTTAGTTTTATGATGATGATTCATGTATCATCTTTTTTGTGTAATAATAATATAGAGAGATGTTATCTCATATGGGTCTCAATATTTATGGACCCATGAGAATAAATATGCTACCCATGATCTTGATCATGATGTGGTTGTGTTGAAACTATTTTTTGGATAACTTACTAAATTTGGGTGAGGTTTGTGGCCTTTACAGATCATAAAATCATGAGGTATATCATCCCCTAGTGTGGTTTTAACTATTATTAGTGATTATGGATGATGTTATTATTATAATATAAACTTTAAATATAATACATAAAGAGGTAAGGGAACATTTTTTTTTCAATTCATTGATCTAAAATTCTTGTAGTGATGTTTTGTGTTTGTCATGTTATGCCTAAAGAATAAAACAAGATCATTTAGTGATCAAAATTATATGAGAACTATTTACCGAAGAGGATATCATATCAAATGATGGTGTACATTCCTTTATTTTTGTAGGTTAATAAATCTGGGATGTATAATAATAAGATGGAGGTTTGTATGGATCATGATTTTTTTGGTCATTCTACAAATAGATTTTTATGGATGATCCCAATTTTGATTGATTCAAGGGGAATCTCTTCATTCCATTGGTGATGTGTGATATGGTTCTCCATGGGTTCCATAATTCTCCTTTAGTGGTATATCTTGGTTGTAACATCAAATATTTAATTATATTAAGTGAGCATTCCATTTCAATAAATCTTTATTTTAATTCAAATTTTATCATTTCATAGAAGATAACTCTAAATTTGATTGCATGAATATTGATTTTAAACTTACCTGTTCAAAATAATTGTAGAATGAATTTTCAAAATATTCACTTATAAATAAGATTCTTGGAATAATTAATAAATTATAATTTAACTGATCCTAATATTATTTATAAAATTGTTATAATATAGAGTGTTAGGTACACATTTAATTTATTATTGATATAAATAAATACACTATCACATGAAGGTTTAAATTTATTATTTTTGGAAAAGTGGTTTTAAATTCATAATATCATTTGATTTTAATTATTTGAAATAATATTTAATAATGAATGATTTGAATGAATTTTATAGATTATATATATATATATCAATTTTTATTTAAATCCTTATAATTATTATTAATATTCACCTATTTAATATAAATCATCTATCACATGAGATTTTAATTTCATGAAATCCCATTTTTTTATAAATTTTGTAGGATTTTTTTAATTATCAGGTTCCAATTATTCAATATGAATTTGGTAAAGAAAAATAAATATTTAAAATCATTATATATATTAATTTGTAAGTGTATACAATTATTTTATGTTAAAAAATAATAGAAAAAATAGTATGAAATTATCTAATGTGTTTTTGGATTAAATGGGTTGACTTTGGGCTAACCTAAAAAGATAAGTATTAAATTTAGTTAATTTATTTTTATACCTATTTATAGGTTTGAATTAGACCATAAAATTATCAAATATTAATATGTTCCATTTAAACTCATATTTCTATGCAATTACATTGACATTATTTTTAAACATTTATCATTTACAAGTGTACAAGTCTTGTCAATTAGAAAAGGGAATATCATCAAATAACGTATTCAGACATATTATTCCATTTATCCAAAAAATCACTCTAAAACCCTCTAAAATATCCTTATCATTGTTCATTATATGTTTTTATTTTCAAAAGGCTAACCCAATTTTCTTTAATAAGATATTGGGATGAGGTTTCTCTAAGAAAATATAATTGTCTCCACCAAGGAATTTCTCATTTACTACTTCCTTTAAGAAATATAGTTATGTAATAAAAAGATAATATAATTATAGTATTATATCAAATAAAATTATATTTTATTTATTTAATGTTATAATGTTTATCCATCTCCTTCTCCATCAAATGGGAAGTAAAAATAGCACTCTTGTGTTCAACGAACAATTGCCTCGTGAACTAAAGCAATTTTTCCATATCCAAATTAAATGGATTATAATAATGTTGAATATAATATATATATATATATATGATAATTATGATAACATATTTATTCTTGAAAATTAATATATCATGAACATCCCTTCCCCTTCACACATTAAGAAAACTATAACGGCACTAGTCCTTGTGTATGACATACCATCTGCATGAAACGATGTGATTCATTTTCAATGTACATATTTGAATAATGATTATAATTTATTAATAATTATTAGTAATAATAATTATTATATTATTATGAAAAATCAAGGATATATCGATGATCTATTTAAATGGACTGAAACAACTAAACTAGAACCTACATGAAAACAAAATTGGTAACATTATAAAATTAAAAATTTAATAATTTTTTTGTGATAATGGGTATCTAAATAATATAATTTTACTATATATGATATATTATAATGATTATGATTTTTTATGAAATTATAATAAAATTTTAAATTATTATATTGGGCAATAAAATAATATACAATGTCTGTCGGGCATAAAGAAAGGGTTTATTAAACAATATCATCATCATTTTGGATTGTTTGCAATTAAATATATAATGAGGGAATTATTTGTTGACTTATTTATTAATAAAATTTATTATTCAATTATTGTTACTAGAAATTATTGTTATCCCTTCATTTTTTCTCTCTTTAGCCACTCAATATACCAAAATAAGGTTTTTAATTAATATCAACCCTATTTTTCTAATATCTCAAGAATAATTATTTCAATGATTATATGTACCTTAATATACCTAATATAATAATTTTAATATTGTAAAATTATTTATTATAAATATTTTTACCACTATTTAATCTTCTCAAAATGGTTTAAATTTCATTGACATATCTATGATCGAATGAGGTACTTTTGATCTTTTTACAACTATGAAAGGAATGTTTCTTTAACTTATATGACATGATTTAAATTTCCACCATCATGGAACCTCATTTCCATAAATAAAAAGTTACAAATATATTTTATTTCATTTAAATAATTTTTTTTTTCTAAATTATATAATAATTTATGTTTTTGAATAAGTTATTTTATGGAGAAGAGGATATTTCCAAAAAAATAATCCAATGAGGTTTTTATTTTATATTAATATATCATAACAATATATTTTGAATATTAAGTTTTATTGGATATGTTATCTTATCATACCATTTGAAATATTACTCAACATGGATTATGAATATGTTTATTGATTAGGGAATTATTAAAATTTTATGTATTTTTTTTCTAATATGAATGTTTTTATTGATTATGTTTCACACCATTCATATTATGAATGCATTGGAAATAGTATGTGATTGTTGGGGATTTATATATACGATCTATACATCGGATGATCTCATTAAATATTCTCATTTTGATATTTTTCACACAAATTACCTGAAAATTATGTTTTCTTGGAGGAAGGGATTGATGGTAAGGTAATGATGTTTGATACTATGAATTAAACTATTAAAAAGAATTTTTTTAATCCATCATACTATTTACGTTGTTATGTTATTTATGGATTTAGATTTATTTTATATAATTATTTATTATAAATTTTAATTATTTTTTATATATAACATAGTATTCATATATTGTTTTTTATATATTCATTTATATGATTTCCCTCACTAATAATCATTGCTTACCCATTATTATTTTTACCATTCCCAAGGATATATAGAAGGTATCTATGAATAAATTTAGTGATTTAATAGAATAATTAACAATGTTCTCATATGATATGTATATTATATTGAGTGTTTTCTTATGTAATGTGATAATCTTGTATGTATCAAGTATCCCAATACTATTAAACTATTAAATCCATTTAGATGTGACCCCATTTTCCTTTGAATATGTATTAAATTAACAACCATCCACAAGATAATGGTTTCGTGGGGTTACAATTGGCATCAATTGAAGTTTAGTAGAATCCTTTAAATCTATATTTAGGAAAACATATATTACAGAATGAATTCCTATAAAAAACTTTGAGTATATTTCTATTTGTATAAAAATATCATAAATATTTGAATAATGTAGAGATTATGGGGTTTCAATATCAATACATCCATTTATGGATACTAAATGTGGATTTGGTTTTAAAATAGATGAATTTAGGTGTAATAACCCCAAAAGAGTTGGCCAGGTATATCTTTCACATTATTTGATGCATGGAGAGTGTGAAAATACTATGCACTAGGTATTATTTTCTAAAGTGATATGAATTAGTTTTTAAAAAAATTTATAATAGATAGTTATAAATGATTATAAAATATTAATAGTATTTGAAATGATACTACGATTTTGATAATAGGGTAAACAATGAATAAAATTTCATGGAATGTCTTGTGTTTCTCAGGTTTTGACATTATTCATTATGTCTCATAATGTATGGATCTAATATATTTTATAACATTATTTAGAAATGGTTCATAATAGAATTAATAAGAGTTATATCTATAAATATATTCCATGTAGGAATTTCACTCCTGAGAATGATAATGAAACTAGATAAGGGGTTATATCTAGAAATGAATAAATTATAACTCTATTGGGCTTAATGAATCATGTTAGGAAAAAACCTTTTAAGTATGGGAAATCTTGTCGATCCATGATGTAGTGAAACAATGTTTGACCATTTATTGCATTGGAAACCACTGTCAATCAGTTGGAATGCAAAATTAGTTTTTGATGAGTAATGAATATGTTATTTTGATAATACATTTCTATATTTGAGGAGTAATTAATGATTTTATTTCATTGAATGTTTATCATCACATGGGTTATACAGATTAATGGAGGTCAATAATTCAAGAAAAATATGTATATTGATGAAATAGAAAATGTAGATTAGAAGGTTTTTAATGTAATTTTCTAAGAATATCATATTCATCATGAGAAATGAGAGGAAACTGAGAGAGAATTACCAATTATAACTCAAAAGGAAGATGAAAATGTTATTAATTGTAAAGATATCATTACTATATGATAACAGAATGTTTTGTAATATATACATATAATCTAAATGATATGATTGACCATTTATTTGATGAGAAAAATTTAATCCTTTGAAGAATATTAATATCCCAATACATCACATAATATGGGGATATAACAAAATGTGCTTTCAAGATAGAGAAAAAATTATTAATGTATTAAATCTTCAAAGGAAATAATGATAATAAGTTGGAATATATGTACACTATAATATAAAATACATCAGAAGTTACAGAATGGAGGCTATAATTTGTGACTTTTAACAAATATACAATGAAACAGTACGAATCACACTTACTAGGAATGAATGGTTATTCATGTGTAATGATAAATAAACTGTAGGTCAATATTTAATGTGTATTAATAAACATGGATATGTTCAATGAATTAAATAAATCAGTATAGGTTGTAATGAAAATGATTTTCCAATGTGCCAATTAAATCTTCCTTGAAAAAGGAAAATCAGGGAGGCCACTCATTTTTTATCACAACAACTGATGTTTAAGATTCCAAGTATGTGGTGACATGTACTTTACTCATAAGATCAAATTTAACTAAATATTTTTATGATTATGGATTTTTTTCATAGATTTATGTCCTCAATAGTTTAAATGATTATTATATATTTCCCTACCACTTTAAGAAAGGTGTTATCATTATAAAATATTAGTGTATGTCTCTCCATAATAATGATTTTTCACTTTGTTCCCATTTTGATACTTAAACATGGTAGATATACTAAATTTATTATTTTACCTATCGATAATTTTTATATAATCATCGGTATATATTATCATGAAAAAATTGATGTATAAATTTATTTTAGAGTGAAGGAAATTGTTATTTGTGATTAGGTTATAGAATTACTTATCATAAGAGGGGATAATTCTTCATCAGAGTCATGAGTAGATCTATAAGTAATAGCTCCTATAAATTATATTATTGGGGAAGAAGAGTAGAAAAATTCTATGGATGGAAATGTAATATTAAATTAGACGGCTTATCAATTGTACAAGAAAATGCTGATGTATATCCCAAGGACTTACCTAGACATCAACTATTTCATCATTTTTTGGTTTAAATTTATTTAATCCATAATTAAATTCATATATCGGAAAACCCCTATAGAATGAACATTGTGGGAATAGATTAATTAATGATATAGCTAGATGATTTTTAAAATATTGGAATTATAGAACCTATTGGTTATCCTTTTAGTGTCCATGTTCTATTTATTAAGAAAAATTATGGATATATGATATTGTTAAATGATTATAGGGATATAAATCCTATTACAGTAAAGAAAAAGTATCCCATAACACACATTGATTATTTTATCAATAATATTTAAATAGTTGTATATTTTAGAAGTATTAACCTTAATTCTAGTAATAATGAATTATGATTAATGATGTAATATATTATGAGGATTACATTTTTAATGCGGGACATATAGTATGAGATAAAAATAATTCCTTTTTTATTTAATATTTTATGAAATAATTTTACAAAAATTATGAAAAAAATATTCACAGAATATATAGATCATTTTTTATTTATTGAATATATACAATTGTAATTAATAAATAAATGAACACTATGATAATCAAATTATGATAATTCATTAAACTCTTAGATTAAGAAGGTATTTTGGGAAATTTATCAATTCTCGATTCATGAATATGAATGTCAATTTTCATCGCTATAATGTCTCCAAGGATGGAATATCTATTGAACATTAATCATGTTTTGAATGAAGATTCTTCTTTTGGTATAAATTTATATTTACACTTGTCCTACCATTCACAATGGATATATACATTTTTGGGGAATTTCATCATTTTATTCATTGTTACCTTCAATATTTTTAGGATTCTTATATGTAAAGGGTCAAATATTTCCACATTGGAATCATGAAACTGAACATTTTACTTTGAAATATTTCTTCATCTTTTCATACATGAATAGAGAAATGACATTAAATCATTCAAACTATCTTCATCATTACAATATTCAATAGATAGATTCCTCATGTACTTGAATTCCACTTATTCAAACTTCCACTTTTCCACATCACTGATATCATCATTTATCATTTTATATGAAAAAAGATTATTATTCAACTAATCAAATGTTCACTCCTTTGCATATTTATTTTCCAATACAAAACCCTTCATATTATACCAAGGTGGAATTTTTCTCAAGATACACTTTTCAATCATTATATCTTCAATAATTTCTCTAAGACTGCCTATGTCTTCCTTGAAAACATTCACTTGATCAAAGAATGTATCAACAAAATCATTAGGATGCATTATGATATACTCATAATTGTTCTATAGAACCTTAATCTTTTCTTCTTAGACTTTTGAGTCACCCTCATAAATGTTCATCATATTTTCCCACATAGCATGTGATGTTGTACATGAAATAACATTCATATATATTTTACTATATAAGGATCACTCTAAATAATTAATATCATTATCATCAGCGTAATATTCCATTGTATCAGCTTCTAATAAAGAACCACGGTCAATATTGGATGATATTCCATGCATAGCTTTTTTAAAGACATACATTCCTAATGATTGGAAGTAATGATGCATCTTATTCTTGAATAATATAATTTTTTTTTCATCGAATATTGGAATACCTTTGTTATTGACAACCTCTATTACCACTACTGAGAGAGAACCACTGGCATTCATCATTTCCCCTATGATACCAATTTTATGCACAATTATGTTAAATACCCTGACAGGGGGGGTGTGTCATAGTTGACATATAAAATATATTCCTCTTCAGATCTTGTTTCATAAAAAAAACAATCAATCTTCTCCCATCTACCCATATAAATATATAAAAAAATTGAAATAATTCATTACACACAATGATTTTTAATTGGTCCACCCTTAATAGGCTATGTATATGGAGCATAAAATTGCAATGTGATGATGTAATAAATATTCTAAGTCTCATTTTATAATTACAAGGCCTATTCTAGATCACATATATTCCCTATATCACTTACTTTATAAGGTTTAGGGTCTTCTAAGTACATTCCCAAGGGTCATAACATATGTACCTTTCTCTAGATCACTACCAGTTGAAATGATCACTATCTTATTCTTCCTTTTCTTACTCATTTTGGGCGATTTCCACTCAATGTTTATGGACCTTTATATCTTTTAATTTTCATGAAAGCACACATCCTCAAATATAGATATATTATATATTGATGTCCCTTTTTCCCATAGATATAATAATTTTTTTCATATTGTTAGTTATCATAAGTTACTTATGAGAACATTTTAGTTCCCTTCATCAACAACTTGCTTCTTCCACAAACTATACTAGAATGTACAACATGTAAGCATCACGGATCACCCCTTTCTTGGACTTCCCCTTCATCCACTACCACATACCACCTATGTGTACCACCGCCAAGAACCTCCTTTGTGTACCTCCTCCTTGTACCACCTTCACGTACCACCTCTGTGTACATCCTTCATGTACCGCCTCCGCATACTGCATCCTTGTAGATCCTCTACTTAATTCCTCTACGTAACACCTCTGATTTCAACCTCTATATACCACTTTTATGTACTGCCTCACTGTTCTGCATTTACTTTTGTATACCACTTCTCCCAGCGGACAACTTCTTCTTCTGTGAACTATTTCCCTCTACTAAACACTTTTTCTTTGTGAGTTTTAGAGCATTTCAAAACCCATTTGTGAACCATTTTTGTGAACTCTTTATCTTTCACAAACACACTTTGATATCTTTTCGAACTTACCTAAATTTCTTCTTGGGGTGAAGATGTTTTCTAAGGAAAATTGATCTCAGTAATTATGGGATTATGGTTCCCAATATAAGATAATTGATCCAAAATATGCACTATTCAATTTTACTCTAATAGCTGATGAGTTATATCCCTCTCTCGGTACTAATCTCCTAACGTGACCTCTTTTACATTCACAGTCTGTGTACCATCCTCATTTAATCATGCCAGTAAAAAACTTCTTTGAATGAATCACTTCAATGCTCCAAAAATCATCACCTCATTTTTGTTAATGATAATCCATCCCATGTACCACATTCATTCCATGATCTTCATTCCTCCTGTGAACTAAAAGCCTTCTCGATACCATTTTCCCTACACTATGTGCATACCATGCTTCTCAGTCCACATAGCGCTACTATTCAAGATCCTTCCTTTACCAATTTACCAATTTCATTCCAGATACCATCTTTTGTTGTTTGTGAAATATCTTTCTCTATCTATTTTTTTACTCCAATGTAGAAACACTTACTTTACCAAAAACAAGCGCCTGATGTTGAGGCCCCAAAATTTGAAAAACACTTTGAAATTGTTCCACTATAGAAACCAGCTCAGCAACATCAACCATAACCATTCATGGTCATTTAGAATTGTTAACAAACACAATCACACCCTAAAAACTAAGAATATGGATTCAAGGATTTTTCGCAATAAGTTTAAATAGAACAAAGGTGTCTAATTCAGTGAAATATTTTTAATAGTTTCATAGAATTACACTATTAGAACAATGCTATTAATGGATACATTAGAATATTTTTTATTTAATATATGGAAAAAATAATATAATTCCAAAAATTTTATTTGGTGGTGGAAACCTATATCCAATAATTAATAGATTTAAAAATTTATGGGAACTCTAAATGCATTTTTAACCAAATGAAAATTCCATATGCTATAAGTTAAACCCATTCAAAATGAACTTAAATGTTTTATTTGATTATGTAAGAATATTTTTTCAGTCAAAAAAATATAAATAATTATTACTATATAATTAAATTAGAAGTTGTGTAATTAAAAATGTTATATTAACACATTTAATATATATTGATAAATATATTTGATTCTGTTAAAATCCAAAAAAAAATTAGTATGACATTTATGAATGAATCCATATTATAGATTTTGAAAAAGTGTGATATATTTGTATGATGAATATTTAGAGTGATATGAAAATATGAATATTGATTATATATTAGAGGAAATATGTATAAAATAATAAAAATAATTGGGATGAACAAATGTTGGAATGTTTGTACCCCTATTATCAGTCCTTTCAGATAAAAAAATCATAGGCACCAATAATATATGTTGAGTACATATATATAGGGATTTAATTAAATGAAACAATGGTAATAAGTTTAGTTTATGTAATAGTTATGATGCATCTATATATTTTTTCAGGTAGTGGGTGTTCGGATCTAGCACAGGTAGAATCCATGGAATTCAAATTGATAAGGTATGTAGTGAATCCATTGGTATTCAAAATGAATGGAAGATAAAACCCAGAGCTTCCAAATATATGATCTGTTTTAAAGATTCATGGACTAATTATTTTAGTAATACAGATAAAAATAAAATTATAACTATTTTTTTGTTTACTTTTAGAGGAATAGTTGATATATATTCTTTAGGGATGCAATAACTTATTAAAATAATTTTAATGAATGACGAATATGTTACTGTCAAAAAATATAGTACATGAATGATATGTTTGATGTCATTTTAGAATGAAATTGGAAGGATTTATTATGGGTATATACATTTATATAATTTAGAATATAAAATAAAATTGGATAAAAACATGGGCTTCCATGTTACAATGTTGAACAACGACGTGATTTGTAATTTTATCATATTTTTGGGAGGATATGGTGATAGGGATTTGGAAGATTTTCAGAATCCAAAACCATGAAAATATATTTAACAAAGGTGATAGACAAAATATTTATGAGGAAATTTTTTTCCTCAGTGGGGATTGGATTAATAGAAATAAAAAATTTAAAATACAACTTCATGGTAAGTATATGGAATTAATACAGTTCCCTAAAAAGTGTCTTCATGTGGCAGATTTTGGGTCTGTGATTGGTTTCTATTTCACTAGTTGATCATTTTTTGAATTAAATTTTCCATAAAATCATGCACTGGATGATGGGTTGGATGTGTGGTGCAACATAAATTAGTATAAATTCTCCACGGGGTCTATGATCATTAAATGTTCACATCATCCAATGATGGTATGACATTGTTTTGGATGTCTGGATGTTCAGGTAATTTGATGAGTCACCATGTTATTAATCATGCTCATGCCTTCATTATCAATGAAATAGGACTTGATGGGAGGGTATGATTAATTATTTTTACTAGACTAGATTATTAATTAATTAATAGATACATCAATAAATATTATGCAACTCATAGAATGGTAAAATCATATTATGAAGTAAACTAGTAATTTACTAAACAAACTAATTTTAACTCTTATAATATATATATTTTTACCTATTGTATTTGGATATGCTATAGTGAAATATCTCCCATGAATTTTGGTATCATTTTCATAAGCTCATTAATCTTATAGTGTTTTTCTTACTTTATATTTTATCCATCAAATATTTTTTTATTAATTGTATATTTAATTTACCTATGCATTAAATTAAGGATTATTATATATTTGGTGTAGGGTATATAGTCTACCTACTTCTGTTAATCATAGTTGAGGTGATTTTCTTGAGGAATGGATTTTATAGGAAGTTTATTTTCTTTATAAGGATTATCTACCTAATTTATCCCCTTAGTACTAGTATCTAACATTCTCATAGATCTTATTTCAGATGACCTTATGATCTCATTGTGCATGGAATTTGTTTTCAAAAATATTTATTCTAAAAAGTGTTTTTAATGTTATTGTTTATTATGTATTATCCACATATCCATGATTATAAATGATTCATTTATTCATGGATGTTATCTAGGATAATGAATGTTTTTTTCATAACTAATGTGTCTGAAACATTCTTCACTTCTAAGAACCAAGTTCTAGACTAACACAGGTTAGGGAGTATTGGAAATATTAAAATTATAATTTTCTATATTTTTACGGTTTATATAGGTGATCAATGAACCTAACCCACATTACACAATGATTTGGATCAAACAACTATGTCTTCCTTTATCTTTATTCTATCTAACCATCTTAAAGGGTATAATGGATTCAATTTCGGAAATCCTATATAATTATGTGGATACATTGAATTTGAAAATTTTCATGATGAAATTAATTGAGTATATATGGATCTCTCAAACACCTTCCCAAATTGGGGATTTATTTATATAAATTATAATTTATCACATTTTTATGTACATTATTTCTTTGAAAATGCTTATTTATTATATTTTTTGGTCTCTAAATGAATTTTCAATGGTTTTAGGGTTTTATCAATATCTACATTCTATATGATTATAGGAAGATCATTTTTTGATGATGGGAAAGCTATAATGGGTTATCGTCCATTAGTCACGTCTTCCAATATACCACTAAATCTAGGCTATCTGTGTAATAATAATTAAAGGATTACAGATATCTCTTAGATCTAATGATTCAAACATTCTAAATCACTATAGTTTTGATCATTCATCATTGGAAATTAACCATTCCATATAGAATCCATGACTATTCATGGTCGAAACATTTTATTGATCCATTCGGTTAGTATGTGGGGTGGGTTCCCATTAATAGAATATAGTTCCAAAATTCATTGTTTCTTGGGGGTATGTTAGCACTATTATTTGTTTTGATTTCAATTTGTCATTGGAATTTTGATCTAATGAGGTACACCCTTTCTGGATCATGTTGAGGGAACCGTTGATCATTAATTATCCATAACGAATCCAAATATTAAAAATTATTTTCCACCTACTAAGGTTGTGAATTTATTAGATGAGGTACCTTGGGATAAAATCATTAATGTTATTTATTCCCCCTAGGATATCTTTTTATATACCCTAATAAAAATAATGTATAATGGGATTTTAAGGGTCTCACCTTCAAATTTTACTCTCAATTTTGTTTATCCGATTCAATATATATCTTATTATTGATACATTTTTGTCAATCATATCACCCTTATGATAAATATCATTGATGAACTAGACATGGATCTTCCTTATAGATTTAAATATTAGAAGATAGTTAGTTCCAAAATTACCTTAAGTCACATGACTACCATATATAGATCCAGATTCATCACATGGATTACCAATGAATCTTTAAAGGATAAAGTGGTTTAAGATTTCAAAATACTTTCTTTCCTTTATACACATCCAAAATTGTCACATGAAATTCATGGGACATTATGAATCTGTAAATTATTGATTTCATAACTAATTATATTAATTTTAATAATTTTTATTTATTTATATCCTTGAGCCAAAATATAATTTAGATGTTACTAAATATTTGGATTCTATGATCTACATCTATAATTACGTAGGTGTTATCCCAAAATAATATGTAGATCATCTATAGGATCATCTAGATATATATTAGATTGAGTCATACCCCAATAAATCGATGTACTTATTTCATATGATTCAATTTTTGATTTCCTATAATTTATTTAATCTAAACGGTATGCGAATAAAATGTATTTTCTTTAGCATAAGATATCATCATTTGTATATGGAAAACTAGATTGGATTACATGGGTTATTTTGAGACTATATTTTTTAGTAATTATTATAGTGGAGAAGGAATTTATTTTAGTATTTATATGAGTGATTTTAGTAAGTTACTAGCTATTAATTTAATGTTGGATCATGGGTATTAATGTGGTAATTTCACTGGGTGAAATAATAAAAAAGGAAATCATTACATCTAGAGACATCTAGATATTCATTTAACTTTCTTAATAGGGATTTATGGTTTTAATCATATATCTGTAACTCAAATGATCTGATGTATCTTTGATAACTTTATTTTAATCTTGCGTATCAAAAACAATATTGCATGTTATATTATCATGTTCTCTTGGATATGGAATTTGGATGAAGAATTATTGTAATAGATTTATGCTTCCTTGTAAACTCTAATACATGGATATTGATGTGTAACCATTCATTAAAATCACTAGAATGTTGAATTTGATCACATTCATTAGAAAAGCAGTAAGAGTCTTATGTATTCTTGACTATAGGAACAAAAATTTATTATATTATTTTTGAAACTAGTCTATAATAATTATATGATGATAATACATTCAGGTTCCTAAAAAAAGTAATGATTCTTACAGATAAACTCCTAGATATAGATAACATTTACAACTACATATTGTGAGATTATTGGATAAGGGAGGGAATATGAATACCTTGTTTATACATTCCATTATTTAGTTGAAATAAATAGTTGGAAACTAAACATTCTCCATGTTGTTCTAATGAAGACCAGTGATTTTGGTGTTACTATACATCAATATATTAAACCCTTTGAATATTTACATTCTAGATCTATGAAAAAATGTGATGGTTGATAAATGTGGTTTTTAAAAAAATTTATATTATTCAACGAAATACCTAGCTGTATGCATGATCAAAAGAATTATTATTTACAGTATATAATTAAATTATTGAAATTTAAGGAATAATTCTAAAACATCAACATAAAGAGTTCTCTTAAAAATGATGGGTTTCCATAATCCGTATGTATGATTTTAATGGGATATAATTAATAATTATCCCATTAATGAGGTTTATATATGCTTCAGTGTGGGTATTTTATCCAGATTTACATATTCTTCTACCTTGATTATTTGTAAAAAGGATATTAAACTAAACTAATTTAGTCAATATAATCCATTTAGTAGGTAATATTTATCCAATAAAAATATGGAATCCAACTTGAATAATAGCCTATCAAAATTTGTAAATTCTCCTATATTGACTGAAAATGAGGTATTTATAAATACTACACACATACAGGGATCTATATTCTTGGTGTATTAAATGATATAGGATTATAATTGGAAATTTTTTAGGACTAATTTAACTGTGAATATTTATATAGACAATGAATGTAAGAGAATATAATGGAATTTTATATTCAGTGTTATTAATATATTTGAATTCTTCATGTGGGTGTGTGCCATATTCTTATATTATAATTTAGTAGTGTGGTTATAAATACCTCTTATGAGAAGGAAATTAAAATTATTTAAACTTTTGTGGTCCTCTAATATTGTGAAACCCATTCCCTAAAACATATTCATGATAGTAAATGATGTTATCATTAGATATATTTACACAGGTATATCATGGAGGGAAATATTTTCTTTCAGGGGAAGATTTAACCCTTCTAGAATATCAAATTTTTTCTTCAATTTTTATTTCCGTTTAATCCAAATTGGAAGGTGTATTTCCATATATTGGTTCAATAATATCATGGATTAATGTAAAAAATGGAGAATAAAATGGACCACTTATATTATTTTTAGTGGTTATATTTTAGAGAAATTATGATTAGGTCATGCGATTCTAATAAAATGATGATTCCTAATTTCCAGAGGCTCCTTTGATATGGAATACCTAGGGAATACTATAACTTTGGGAATGATTAATATATGATACATCAATTGTGTCTTCAACAAAATAACTAAATGTATCACAAATTGGACGATTATTTATTTAACCTTGTGGCATAGGATCACACTTTTTAATAGTTACCTATGATCAATTAATATCACATTATCACTATTATTAGTGTTTCCAAAATAGTCATTAGGTATAATGAAAGAGTTTTTAATGGAATTATTCATGTCTTGCACCAATAAGAGTGATAACACTAATCTAGATGGTCTTATGAAGAAAAAATAATTTAATATGGTGAAATTAATTGGAAAATTCATGAGGTTAACTTGAAATACATGGGATAAAAAACATAACAAGATTATCTATATGAAAATTATAATTAGTATAGTTTTATGTGGAAAAAATATGTAAATTATTATAATATTTTTGATACGGAACATGATCCATCATTTTCTCAATGTTGTAGTCTGCAAGGGACTCCTCACATCATCTATAATTAGATATGATCGAACCGTACTTCAAAGAATCAATTTGATAAAATGTATAAATTTTAAATGAATACAAGGCATTCTAAATAAAATTAGGTGGTCAAGTCTATTACTGGGATCTTACCATCCAATAGGCCCATTTATTACCATACCACAGTTCGAAGAGGTTTAATAGAGTAGGATGTGGTGAATAGTCACACATGGATATCAAGGAGAAAATCATGGATGACATCCTCACATTAGAAGGTGATAATGATTTCAATTTGAGAATTTATTAAATCCATAGTAAAATTCCCTTAGATTTTTATGTCATTGCCGATGGGGATTCCCCTAGACATCACCATATTAACCTCCTTGAATCTTGTTATTTTTTTTGTTCATGTTTTCATCCATTAATAATATTTTTATTTATTAGTAAATACATAGTCATTATGGAAGATGATATTTCATAATATACACTATACTTAAACATATAATATATAAGCCATTATATATATCCCAAAACTATAGTATATTAATATTATGACCATAAAACAACCCTAGTAGACTCATTCTAATATAAAAAGGTTTACAGTTTTTGAAAATCAAGCACTAGTAAATGTAATTTTTTCACATGAACCCCCAAATTACATAATATATTCTACCGAAATATCCTATCATATTATAATAATCAGGAGGTTTAAGAATATATTTATGGGTAGATTATTTTATTCAAACTTAACTACATTCCAAAAAAATTCTATAATTTACTCTACATATGAGATATAAATTGAAATCACACAAGGAATTTAAAGAAATTATACCATTTATAATATAACAAGGACGAGATAATATTTCTATTGGGATATTACCAATGTTCTGTAATACATGAATTTAATTTTTTAATGGATTCATAATAATAAAAATTCAATGATAACATACATGATAATGAGTAATCCAATAAAATATTCTATAATTTTTTCATATCACATCAACTAAGGAATAATCAAGGGTTATACAATCCAAACTAATTCTATAGTCTCATATTTTAGCTAGTAATATGTTAATCATCTATGTATAAATCATGTAATTGATATCTTAAAAAAAATCCACTAAACTACATCTTCATAAAACAGTGTGTTATGCAGTACCAAGATTCATGGACAAACATAAACTATGGAAGTTACAAAAAACATCAACATATTATCACATATGGATATATAATTACCCATGTAAAATAATATAATTCTATGCCCCTTTAAAACTACAAATTAGATAATCATTTTAAATAATTGGATATTTCAATATCTTAATTTCATGATCTATGAACTAAGACGTAGACAACTTGATTCATTATGGAGAAAATATATATTTTTGATATAAGAACACTAAATTCTCAACATCATGAAATTCAAGGTAAATATATTCTATTTATTTCATCATATTACAATGATAACATTGATTTAGTGAAATAACTCTTTCAGAATTAGATTTCATGTATTCATTCAATAAATTAACCTTTTAAGGAGTATGTGTGATATAAAATTCATAATCCAATTGAAACTCTGAAATATCATTCTTCTTGGTATCAATTATCTCTGATTGAAAACATATAAAAATATTATATGATCTATATAGACTATAAAATATTTATGAACTAATTAATATCTATTTAATTTTACAAGAAAACAACCACTATATTCTCTACATCATTAGTAACAATGTAACATAAATTGGAATGGTACATTATAATTTAAATTTTTTTGATTACACAATTCTATACCCAATCACATCACAACATTGAATAAGATGAATTGTGATAAACAATACTGAAACTACCTCTAACACAAATCAATATACAAATAAAATAGTTAATTTCATCAATATCCACCAAAAAGTTGTTTAAACCCACTCCATCAAAACAAATACATTATATATATCCATAAATTCTAATAAAAAAAGTTTAAATAAACGAAATATTAGGTATTAATATCTAATAATAACCATTTGGTATACATAATCATTATACTTATTAATAATTCTTTTTTTTGGTTTTGAAGCAATAATTTTTTCAACCTTCACCAGATTTTATATAACCCCATAGTCTATGTTGTTATGACCGAGGAATTTAATCATAATTTATAAAAACACCAGTTTGAAATATTCACATATATAAATTTCATATCAATTATAATAAACCATTATAAGATCATATATATGATTCAACACTATCTTCAAGTAACCAATGATTTTTTAATAAAATGAATAATGAAATTATTTAAATATGGTTGCATGTTCTAATTAATATATCTAATGGAAATGAATTAGTAACATTAAATAGTGTAAATAAAAATTCAAAATTCCTATATTGATAATAATTTATATTTAATTATATACACATATAATTTAACCTCATATAACGATAACTTAACTATTTTTAGTTTATTTTTAAATTTCAATGTACTTGAAACTAATTGAATAAAAAATTAGTCTCTTTCATAATATAGTTATTGTTTATCATCACACTACTTAAATATTTATTCTATGTATATAAACATAGATTCAATCCATAATTTCTATGATCAATACTAGAGTATCTCAAGATAATACAATTGGTCAGATAAATCTTTTCTATAACATTTCATAATTTAAAATTCCTTACCCCAAAAGATGTATAGGTTTCAATCAATACAACATAATGGAAATATTGGATAATTATGGGGATAAGATAAATAGAACATGATCTCATAAAAATGATGTGAACTTATAACATTTTATAAAAATATAAATAATTCTCTCAAATCTCTTGATATTATTTCACATTTTCCTTTGATTAAGGCATAAAATATGTTTGAATCTCAGACTATATTCTTCGTAGATATATATATAATATTCATTTTTACAAAATCTCCCACCGATAAAAAATTTATTCCTCCCATTTAGGTTAAAAATATAACACTCCCATGATTAAAGTATATAATATATTATAAAAAATAAGAAAAATCTCTACAATGAATAAAATAGAATATTTTTTATTAATAAAATTATCTTATGGATGTTAATTTTGTCCCAAAATTAACTTAGAGTCAATAAATATAGGTCATAACATAATAAAAATATCAATATATTATATTACTATAATATTATATAAAATATTTATACAATAACCATTATCGTTTATATTGAGGTTGGTTTAATAAATTAATGTGACAAAATAATATAAATATCAAATGATAAATGTTTAAAGAAGATGGTAATTTTTCATTGAATCATCTATGATCCCTTTAATTTATTCTCACACATTGCGTGAAATCATATTCATTGAAATATGTCTATATATCCCTTTTACCCACCACCAACTAGTATCTAATCATGTCACTATCCTCGGTGATGTAGATATCTTCCAACATACCATTTTATAGTATTTTTTCATAATTATTATATAATTTTTTTGACATGTTAGACCAGAAGGAAATAATATACATAAACACCTAAAAAAATGTGGTTTGTTTAATTGACATGTAATTAAGCATTCCTCTTATTGCAACACGCTATATTGGATCATGCTTCCATGATATATAAAAATATGATTAAGTATATAAGAAATTAAACGAATATATATATATATATATATATATATATAAATCTTATAAATCATATGAAGTTATTGAGATCAGATTTTTTTAATCCATACTTGGATATGACCATGGGGTTTATATTTGGAGGAGTAAAAATGTGGAAAAATATAGTAATGGGTTTTTATGCATATAGAAATTATTTGAATAATTTAATACTAATTAAATTATGTTATCATGTACCTAAATTTTTACCAAATTCATTATATAAACGACATGTAGTTTATATACATGTATGAATATATAAAACTCTTCATGAATAAAAAATTAGAAGTTTTTATATATCTATATTGAATGATCCATTGGTATCCATTTAACTTCATCCATATTCAAGATATATATATATATAAATAAATCAATGTTAATATATATGGTTGAATATATTGTCTTTGACTATAGTAATAGAAAATAAATTCATTTTAAACGAAACTAATAGATATCAATTCACTTTTAGAAGAATTGAATTTTACATGTTCCACATTATTTCTCTAATATGTTTTATGTATTAAAAAAGATCAATGTATTATGTGCATCAATTTTATCATGCATGAAATGTTGATGAGATTATAGGATCTCATTTATCAACATTTTCTTTTATATTTACCCTCTCAGTATAATCTTTTCTTCTTTAGTTCTATAGTATTAGTTTTAGTATAGTGTATTTCATCCTATAAAATAAATTATCAATATTTTGTATTCTTACATATTATTGATATCCCCAATGATCTATCCAGGTACCATGAGTTCCTTCTTTCACGTGGTGTTTCCACTTATATAGAAGATAAAATACTTGGTTTGACTAATGTAGTGAAAATATAACGTCAATGGAGATGGAAAAAATTCATGGATTGAATGAAACCCCAAAATATTTGTGGATGATATTAGAACAGGTAATATTTACCTTTCATGGAAGGTGACTGAATGATAAATCAATTCTTTTGACATGTGCTCCTTAATGAATTACATCATCACACATGTGTTTTGTAATGCTAACTCTCTTGTTTAAGGACTTGTGAACAATTCAGTTTGTTTTGGTGATTTCAGATTTTATTACACCATTTCAATAATGATAAAGCCTCCTTTTCAATGTGAAAAATGTAGAATACCCTCAGTTAGACTGTTTTTACATATTTTATTTATAATGAAGAGGCTTATACTTAAGAAAATTTCTCAAAAAAAAAAATCAAAATCGTGTGGTTCTAAAATAAATATATTTATAAAAAGAAATATACCCATAATATTTTTATGAGATTATATATTTAAAGAAAAATGAAATTGGCTAAATGATATAAATATTACAATAACCAATGTTTTAGATATTTTACAGGATTTGTTATTCTCTGAACAAAAAATTATCTAAAATCATTTGAATATTACTTTTACATTTCTAAAAAATAACAAGGTTTCAATATATTGCATGTTTACATTATTTGTATAACACCATGTTTTTATATTATCCACATGTTTTAGAACTATTTCACCCAAAATCATTGAATAAAACCAATGTATTTTTATCCCATATTGTTTAGTAAATACATATTCATTAATGTTCATTAAAATTTATTTATATAAGTGTTAAATTGTTATCATATATTACAAAGAATGAACACATTCCATACCCCCATGATGTCTTAATTTCTCAATCTTCTCCCATACCACCTCAATATTCACTGATGATTCCAATTTTACTTAATAGATTACATATATAGTTTATTAAGTAACACATATTAACTAATAACGTCAATAATAATTATTATTCACTTAAATGTAGTGTGATAATTTTTTTTTATGATTTTGTCATATAAAAATATAAACCAATGTGTTTTTATATTCTAACATAATGTGTTCTTTTGATAATTCGTCAACGTATCCCTATTACACTCATAATGTATCATATACTTAACTCACTTTTATAACATCAAAAATAGAAAATAATGATAATTTTCAAACATATAATCCATCTCTTAGGGTTATATTAAAAAAAATTAAATATCCAATTATATTTATCCTATTTAATAAAATTCTCTTTTTTTAATTTCTCTAAAACATTGATAGTCACTTTTTAAATTTCATAGATACTATTATTTCATCAATATGGTCTCCCATGAACCTCCATGAATTATTTTCATGCATATCTATGTTATCCTCCATAAAAACATCATGATATATTTTTATAAATATGTATGATCCTCCTATCCTACACCAATATTTTTTATATAATCGTTAAATAATAACCACTTATCACTTCATCATCATTATTTTAGAATACTCATCACTATCTATACTCATCTATGAACTAAGATGTTACGATTTATCCTTATTCTCTGACCATGTTGTTTATATATTATAGAATTTTCATATATATTTGACCAAGCAATATTACAAAGAAATAACCATTGTATTTTACCTGAATCCTTCTACTAATGAAATTCTTATTTTCATTTGGGATGTTTTTATTGAAGATGATGTTAAAATTGACCCAATAATCAGTAAATTACTTGTATTTGACCATGTATCTTATATAATCAATCAATAATAAGTGAATACAAAATGGATATATAATATACACAATATGAAACAAAATTTATTCCTTGGACATGAAAATATTTTTATGGCCTAAAATCACCAATGATGAAATAAAATATACAATTATCATCAACATGAATATCAAATTAATTATTATACAAAAAATTAATAGCTCATTATTCAATGTTAATTTTAAATTGAAGTTTTCTGAAACACCAAATGTAAGAAAATAATACATGCTAATAACTTCATCAGAATATATAAATTTAATTTCACCCTAAAATAGAAAATAAAAGATAATTATTCAATATTATAGTGAATATATATATATAATTATATATAAAAAAGAATACCTTTTAACTCCTCATAAGATATAAAATATTTCTAATGATGTAAGAATCTATTAAAATTAAAAATAAAATCTTATGTACTATATTTCTAATGGGTGACATAATATAGGGTCACATAAAATGTATTTCCATTCAACTTATTAATGTATAATTATAAGGTCCAAGCCTTGAACATTGCATAATCTTGATTTAAGTTAATTTTTCACATTGAGAATTATTTAAGGTTTAGATATTTAGAGAATTAGGTCATAACATATACATAACAACTGGAATATTACACGTAGAAACTTCTACTCACAATAAATTTTAAAAAATAAAATAAAAAAAGAAACATGTCTAGATCTATGTTTTAGACAGCATGATTTCTCCTTGATCACATCCTTGACCCTATTAATCTTTATGTATTGTGGAAAAAATTTCAAAAACATTGGATGCGCATAAAAATCTCATTAAGGGATATAAAATATGGAAAGAAAAAATTAGACCATGATTATATACAAATAAAAATAATCATTATATTCAATCATAAAACATGATATCTTTAACATACCTCACAAAATAATAAGATTTATGGATAACACATATAAATCCTAAATCATATATGTAACTTGTTGCATCCATATCAATCTTAAATTATAGCTATCATATATTCATATGGAGTTATGTTTGGAATACCCATCACAGTCTATTCCCTAATTATCATTAGTGAAATATTAACGTTTTCCTCTGTCACGTTATCCAATTCATTGGAGTGATAACTCGGGCTCACTTGCCCTATGATTATCACGAAATAACCTACATATATAAACAATTCCCAATAAACATAAAATATTCATAACACATAACACAATCATAAAGGAAAGTTCAAATATCCACATTGAAATCACAATATATCATTTCATGATATTGACATAATCAATTCTTTATCAAACCATTTTCAAAACCATTTAAAACATTGAAAATGAAAATTTTAAATCAAAGGGTCCCATACCACATTGAATTATTTGAATAAAATTTTTTATTTCAAAACATTCATGTCTATATAAATAAGTACTTAAAACCAATTTTAAAACATGGACATTACTGATAATTATTTAGAATAATAAATCATTAAAACATTTAAAATGATATTTTAGTTAAAGAGTTCTTAACCAAATTATAGACGATTTAATACAAATAATTGAGGAATAAAATTAATCAGAGCTTATAATGTTCTGATAATAAGGTTATTCATGATATAATATGTCAAAGGGATGTATATACACCATATAAAAATGAATTGGTGTGTAAAAACAAAAAATTCTCAATGGATTGTAAATTGAAACAAAGCCCCTTGCAAATATCATATCCTTAGATTAAGGACAAATCAATAACATAATTATTTTTAAAAAATAATAATACAGCCAATATATGTGGATATTAAGTGTAAAATAATCAGTGTTCATTCACACATATTCATAGCTTGACAGAATCAAGAATTATAAGTTTAACCCTAAAAATTGAAATTGGGTTAAGAAGTTCTCTTACGGAAATTGGATAAGCTAACAACGTCACTTTAAAATTCTGAAAATGATTTAATGAGAGAGAAAAGTGTCTCTCATCACATGGAAATAATATTTAATTCAATAATGATATTTAAGAACATATCCCAACATATGAAAATAGAAATTTAAAAAGACATAGAATAAAATAACACTTTGAGAAAATGATGATGGTGAAAGGTTCCCTTACCAATTTGGTAACTAAAGAAACATACACCTCATGAAAGAAGGACCATACAATGAATATGTAAGTACAAATAAATTAAAATATATTACCCAACTAATCCAATCATGGTCAGTACATACATTACACAAAAGGAAATAGTTTCCAATATAGCATGGATCTCTTGGGAATAAAAAGTGGGATGAAAACCCCTTACCCTGTGTCAGACATGTCGTGTTAGTTATTTATCTCCCTGAATAATTAAATAATGTTAATTTATACTTTATTCATAAAAAATTTCATGTTTATTATTCATTTTATATCACTTATTAACATGTTATAATAATTACGTAATCATTTCAGTTAATAAAGGTTGTTTTGTCGATATTTGGTACTTGTGTCAATAATAAACTTCTTATAATTACATGTTGATCATTTGGATAAAATTCCATTATCTCCTAAAATATATTCATGATTTATTTATCATATATATCATATATATCCATTATATATATGTATTTATAATAGTACATAAAATTTGGAGATAATAAATGAAATTCACCGTTTATGGAGATGGTAAGTTGTACATACGCATGAACACTACATTCATTTATTTTTCATATTTAATGGAATGAAAACATAATGATAAATTGGTATATTATAATTCATGTATAATATCATATATAAAATCATTAACTTCTTCCTTTATACATTCTGCATATGGCATGAAGGAGTCATATAACATTGAGGGGGAGATAGTCCGCACTTTCACAAATCAATTTTTCGTATATATCCATTTTGGAAACCATAAACTCTTGATATAAATGAAAAATACATAAGCATATAAAAAATATAAATGTATTATATATCAAATATAAATATAGTTACATAATAATGTCCATTATGAGAGGCATTAGGAGATAACTGAACAATCATCATTTTCTAAAGCAGTAGTTCATCATTCACAGAAACAATATGTTCCTATCCATTAGATTGAGGTGCGTGGAAGTGTAATTATAATCCATCACATAAAATATCCTGTTATAACTAAGATACTATTTTTTTTTAAAAATAAGGTAATAAAGAGTGTTTAGGGGGTTGGAGAAGGAAAATAAAATAAAAGAACTTGAGGTAATACATTACCTTTAAATCGAGTAACTCCCTTTGGTTTGAACCAAAATGCTTTCCTGAATTTCCTTGTGATTAAATAAAGGATTCTTGAAGGAATATATGGATTTTTGGAGATTAATTTAATTGATTTTGGTTAATCCAAGGGGATTTAGAGGTGCGAGTAGTGGGTTAGAGTTGGTGGCTTTTTAAAAGAGAGAGGAGGGGCTCTTTAGGAAAGATTGAAAGTATTATTTTATTATAATATGATTTTCTATTTTAAAATGTCCAAAACTCATTAAATTTAAAGATAAGATGAATATAAGTCGAAATAAAATCATTCAATAAGAATTTGTTAGGTTTTTGGATATTTTTTAATCCATATAATTTTTATTTCAACATTTGATAACTTATTTAAATTTTAACTAGTCTTCTTGTATATTCATACTATATAGTTAATATATCTACTATAAAATTCCATGTGACCCAAAAAGGATCATAAATGAAATTAGAATAATCATATATTTCATTTGTCCAATTCCTATATTTTAGGATTATTAAATCAATTAATAAATAATATTAGTTTTAAAAACTCATTTTTGTTAATTTATATAATATTCATATCATGAATTTTAAGAAAATAAAAAACATAATTATTCTTTTGAAAAAAAATATATTTTAAAAATAAAAAGTCATAATTTTCTCTTCAATTCGTTTATTTCATCAAATGTTTGAAAATAATTTTTTTAAATATTTATAATATCATTTACATAAATATTTCATTAATAAGGTAATCACAACATTACCATTGTGTCATTCATAATTTTTTTTATTTGAATTATAAAAATTATAAATAAAATACCATGATTTAGGAAATAATTTTTTATTTCTAATGACTATTTATATTTGAAAATATCACTTCTATAACCCTTTATAAAAATTATTTTACTAAGAGATATATGTTTATGTTACATTTTCCTTAACTTTAATTTAATTATTATAAATTGTCATTCTCAGTTACAAGTGGATTTATGGGGTCCCAAAATTGACCCAAGGATGACCATGGAAGAATTGTATCATCCAATAGGATTAATACTCGTTTATTGGTAATTTAATATTTTTATAATAACATTTTTTTACCCTTATTTACCATATTTAGCCTTTAACCATGGTAAATAAAATATTTAATAAAGTTACTATTCATAATGTCTAAAACTAAATTTTACCTATTTAAAAAATTTGGGACTCTTTATTCCAAATATGGAATATATTTTTACTAATTCAAGACATAAAAGTGGAAGAAATTAATTTAAAATTAATTCCCATTGTTAAAACAAAAAAAAACGTGTTTTTTAGAAAAAATAACTATTAAAAGATTCACCCTTGTTTATGTAAAATTTAAAAGTGAAATTACTTCCAATGACAAAAAATGGATTATATAGTAAAAATATAATATAATTAAACTTTAAAACAAATTATATATAGAATATAACTATATAAATAAATTATTTTAAAATGAAATATTGAATAAAAATGCAGTATTTTTCACTATTCATCAAAATAAATTATTAAAAAAATACAAAATTTTTTCCCAAAGTAAATTTTGGTATCCTTATTCAAAATAATAAGTTTATTATGTCAAATTGAACATATAAATGTGAAAAAATTGATTTAAAATTGTTTTGTCATTAAAATGTGGTAAATCAACCTTTTAAAGAATATTAAAGTATTGCTTGCTTAAAGATGAATTTATTCTTATTTTAAGGTTCTAAAACATATATTATAGAAGTAAAATCATTTTAACTAACATGTTTGATCATATTGTAGTTGATTCTATTCATTCCCACCAATACAATTTCTAGGAATTAACTACTATTTAAAATAATAACATTATTATACTATTTTTCAGTATAACTCAAAGTTGTGTGCAACGTAAGATTTGATAGCAACTCGTTGTTGCGTGTTGAGTACACTATCAGAAATATCATAACCTTAAAAGTAAAATTAATATTTAATTTATATATATTAATAAATATGAAAATTTAATATTCTTTATTTAACTTGAATGTTACATCTTTACCCCCTTTTGGGAATTGTGTCATCACAATTTTGTAATTGTGCATAGAAACATTATTGAAAGTCCCGAATCAAAAATAGAGTCAATAAAACTATCAATTTAATAGAATGAAAGAAAAGTACAAGGGTCACTTGAGATATCTCGTACTATAATTCCATGTAGGAAAACATGTATAAAGATGAGAAACTAAGTGTCATGTTATGAGGGAGAGTGACAGATAACATGATCCGAAGAATGTTAACCACCAAAAACCAACAAACATGTGATAGGTTAAATAGACTTTGATTCCCCAATTGGAAAAGTAAATGGATTTTTTTTATAAGTTTATTTTCACAATTTTGGATAATGTATTTATGAAATTGAATATGAACATAAGGAAATATATATACATTTTAAGTAGAGTTTCATTCTTTAATATGTTTCTACCAAAAAATCATATTTTCCCCAAATGATGAGTATTCAAGATGACTCGGTGGCACCTAAAGCTCTAGAATCAACTTCTATAGAATCACATAATCCACAAAAGATTAACTATATTTTTATGTTGTTAATAGACATTAACCAAAACAAAAATGGTTAGTATATTATTAGATAATCCCAAAAAAGGACAATCATTTATAAAAAGAAATACTACTCTTAATCTCCAAAATTGATCAAACAATACCCAATGATCAGAAAATACCATTCAATAAACAATTGTCCTTAATCCTTCAATATAATCAAAACTATTATTGGATCCCAATCCTTGGAAGAATTTAATCACATATTCATCCATAGTTAATATTAAAATTTATCTCTAAATAACATTAGATGCTTTTAAAGTCCCATACTGAAAAGTAATTAACCTAATCAAATATTCTCCATTAAAGTATAATCATTTCCATTAATAACATGAAACACTATATATCTACAATAAAAATATATATTCTCCAAAAATAAAATTTCAACCATTAATCCACAAATGAGATTCCAAAGTATTCTATTGTTTTAAGCATATAGTGTTCCCAAATGTGAAAATGTCTTCCAAATTAACCATTACCACTTAATCACCAAATAATTTTATTATACTAAGGATACCAATTTGATAAAACATAAGATACCAAATAAACTTATTCACTATCAATAAAATCATTTAACTAAAATATAATAAGTCATACTAACCAGCAGCGTCACGTAGGCCAGCTGTAGGTGGTGTTCCTTTTTTTCACTTCGGTTGTGGGTTCGATTTCTGTGGCCTTACCGAACGTGACGAGTTTTCACCCATCTTGCGTGTTGTCCCTTTTTATAAACTAAAAAATAACCCTAACATTATTTAACCTCAATGGTTGTCTTATACCATTAATATTCATCCCAACTCATACTGACCTCAATATCTTAATTCATGAAGTCTTATGGATATTCTTTTACCTCTATAAAATAAAACTATTCCCAAAGAATGAACATCATACCTTGATCACGGTGTACACCAAGATTCATCATTATCTTTTTCACATAGATATATTGTCCATGAATTGAAAAAATGATTTAGAGAAACAATAAAATCATCTTCTTCCTTTTTCCAAATAAACCTCGTACACCTTGGGTCATATGGGTTCTCACATGAAAATAGTTTCAGAAAATAATTTTGTATGTCATATAATTTCAAAACATTTGATGAAATGTTCTTTTTAAAAAATAGTCACACTGAGTTTGAGTTGAAACATTCAATTAATGGTATTTTTAAAAAACATAAGTATTTTCTGAAAGACTATAATTTAAAATCAAATATAAATAGGTTGCAAAGGGTATCCTTCTTCATTAGCTTTTCTAAAAATCATAATGTGATTCAAAATATTGTGATAAGGTAAAATATTTTAAAATTACACGATAAGGTTTACCTTTCTTGAAAATATTATAATATAGAGAAAATATGATAAGATTAAATACAACCCATGATTCATGATAGTTTTCAGGTATAACGGAGGTGTTTGATATCTCAAACAATTGCTTTCAAGTGAGTTGTATATTAAAAAATGTTCCAGAATCGTCTGTACGTGACTTTGAAATATTTATTGCAATAATGTCATCAGGAAGAGATAAGAATGTCATTTAAGATCCCCATCCTTCCATTTGTAACAGAATTTACTTGGACTGAAAAAGTTTAAAAAATAAGGATTTTACTTATGGTGTAGACTTAGAGACTATCCATGTGTAACAAAAACTCATAATCCCTAATGTTTTCTAAACAGACCTCTGATACCAACTATAAGAACCCACTCTTGATCATTACATAATCTTGAACTATGTTATTAATTCAAGTTGATGATCTTTTCAGGTATTGAGCTTTATAGAATCAGGTCATAAATTATACATAACCACTTGATTATTACATGTAGAAACTTCTACTTAGTATCTATCATTTTCATAAAATAAAAAATTTTAAAAAAAGAAACATGTCTAGTTCCATTTTTTAGACATCATGACTTTTTCTTGATCCCATCCTTGACCCTATTCAACTTAAAGTCATATATAAAACATTTCAAAGACTTGTAATGAGTTTAAAAACCTCATTAAGGGATATTAAATAAATAAATAAACCATTAGACCATCAATACAAACAAATCAAAATAATCATAATTTTCCATCATAAAACATTATATCATTAAGATACCTCAAAAATTCATAAGCTTTATGGATAACATATAGAAATCATAAATCATAAAGGTAACTTGTGGCATCCATATCATAAATACATTATAGTTATCACAACTACATAGGGAGTTACATTTGGAATACCCAGAACATAATATTCCCTAAATCTATTAGGAGATACATGAACATTTACCTCTATCACGTTACCCAATGCATTAGAGAGCTATCTTGGGATCACCCACCCTATGTTTTTCATGGAACCACCCATATACATAAAAAATTCCTAATAACCATAACATATTCATAACACATAAAACAAGCATAAAGGAAAAATAACATTTTCACATTGTAATCATAATATATCATTTCAATATATTGACATAACCAATGCTTTATCAAACAATTTTTAAAACCATTTAAAACATTTAATAAATATATTTTTAAATCAAAGTGTCTCATACCACATTGAGTATTTTGAAAAAAAATTAATTTCAAAACATTCATATCCATATAAATAAATTCTAAAAACCATTTAAAAAACATGGTAATTATTGAGAAGGATTTAGAATAATAAATCTTAAAACATTTAAAACAATATTTTTGTTAAAGAGTTCTTAACAAAATGAGAGATACTAGAATATATATAAATGAGGGATAACATTAATAAAAACTTATAATATCATTAGAATAATAAGATTCATGATATAATATGTAAAAGGGAATTATATACACCATAAAAAGTGAATTGGTTTATAATAACAAAAATGTCTCAAAGGATTGTAAATTGAGACAATGTCCCTTGCAAAGATCATATCCTTAGATTAAGAACAAATAAATGACATAATTATATATGATAGATAAGAATATATCCAGTATAAGTGGTTATTAAGTGTAAAAAAATCATAGGTCATTCACACATATTCATATCATGACATAATCAAGAAGTAGAAGTTTAACCCAAAGAATTGAAATTTGGGTAAGAAGATCCCTTACAGAAATTCAACAGCCTAATGGTGTTGCTTTAAAAATCATAAAATTAGTTGATGAGAGAGAAAATGTCCTCTCATCACATGGAAATAAAATTTAAAAAAATAAAAAATATAGAAGAACATATCCAAACATAAGAAAATGGAAATTTAAAAAGACATAACATAAAAGAAGTATTAGACAAAAAGAGGACGGTGAATGGTTCCCTTACCGATTTAGTAACATACGAAACTTACACCACATTAAATAATGATCATAAAATGAATATGTAAATACACATTAACTAAATTATATTACCCGAGGAATCTAATCATGGTCAGCACATACAAAGAAAAATTAGAAATAGTTTCAAATATATCATGAATCTCACGGGAATAAAAATTTAGATGAAAACACCTTACCCTATGTCCGACTTGTCTTGTTCATTCATTATCTCACTAAAAAATAAACTAAAGATAATTTATACTCTATAAAAAACTTTTTTCATGTTTATTATTCATTTTATATCACTTATTACCACATTATAATCATTAAATAATCATTTAAGTTAATAAAAGTCATTTTTTCGACATTTGGTACTTGAGTAAAAAATGATCTTCCTAAAATTACAATTTGCCCATGTGGTCAAAATTACATTATCTATAGAATTATAATCATGATTTAGATATCATATATATCATATATATCTAGTATATATATACGTATATGTATTTATTTATAATAGTACATAACATTTGTGGATAATAAATGAAATGCATCATTGTTGGAGACGGTAAGTCATACGTACGCTTGAACGCTAATTTCATTTCTATTTCATATTTAATGGAATGTAAACATAATAATACATAGGTATATTATAATTCCAGTATAATTTCATATATAATTTCAATAATTCCATCCTTCATACGTTCCACGTATGGCATGAACAAGTCATATTAAATTGAGGGGAAGGTCGTCCACACTTCCTCAAATGAAATTATCGTATTTATCCATTATAGAAACCATAATGGTATGCTATAAAAAAAGAATCATAGAGAAAATATAAATATAATATATATCAAATTTAATTATAGTTCCATCATAATGGCCATGATGATAGGTAGTGGGAGAAAACTAAATATTCATCGTTTCGTGAGACAATCCTTCAATGTCAACAGGAACAGTATGTTCGTATCCATTAAATGGAGTTGTGTGGAAATATAATTTGAAAAATTCTCATAACAACATCCTAGTATATTGAAGATAATTTTTTTGTTATAAATGAATTTAATAATGAGAGTTTAGGGGATTTGATGAGGAAAATATATGAAAAGAACTTGAGGGGAGACATTACCATTAAATCAGATAACTCCCATTGGTATGAAACAAAAGGCTTTATTTAATTTATTTACACATAAGGGAAGGCTTATAGAAGGATGATAGGGATATTTTGAGCTTATTGGAGCAGAGTTTTTATGAGGCAAGGTGCTTGAGAGGAGGGAGTAATGGGTTGGATGTGGTGGCATTTTATAAGAGGGAGGAGGGGCTCTTTAGGAATGTTTGAATGTATTATCTTATTATTAAATGAGTTTCGGTTTCAAAAGTCCAAAAATAATTAAATTAAAAGATAATATGAATATAAGTTGAAAAAAATCAGCCAATAATAATTTGGCAGGTTTTGGATATTTTTGAATCCTTATCGTTTTTCTTTAACCCATTGTTAACTAATTTAACTTCTAACATGACTTCATGTATATTCATAATATATCATTAATATATTTAGAATAAAATTCCAAGTGACCCAAAATGGATCATTAATGACATTTTTATCATAATATATGTCAGTTGGCAGAATGTTATATATTTAGTATTATTATATCAATTAATAAAATAATATTTTATCTAAAAACTCATTTCTGTCAATTTATATACTATTCATATCATGAATTTTTAAAAATTCCAAAACAAAATGATTCTTTTGAAAAACCTTCAATAATTTAAAGCTAAAAAGTCATAATTATCTCTAAAATTATTTTTGGCATAAAAACGTTCGAAATAAATTTATTTTAATATCTATTATCTCATTTACATAAATATTTCATTAATAAGGTAATCATTACGTCACCAGTTTTCATAAATAAATTTATTTATATTATGTAAAAAAATTATAAATGAAATACCATGATGTAGGAATTATTTTCATATTTATAGTGACTATTTATAGTATAAAATATCACTTTTATTACTCATTATAAAAATTCTTTTATGAAGAGATATATGTTTATGTTACATTTTCCATAACATTAAATTAATTTTTATAAAGCATCATTTTCACTTACAAGTGGCTGAAAGGGGTACCAAAATCAACCCAATGATTCCCATGGTCAGAAATGTATCAGCCAATAGAATTAGGAAACATTGTAGGGTAATTCTATATTTTAATAATATCATTTTTTTACCCTTATTTACCAGATTTACCATTTTACCATGGTAAATAAAATATTTACTAAAGTTACTATTCGTAATGTATAAAAATAAAAGTTACCTATTTAAAAAATTTGTACCTCCTGATTAAAAATATGGAATCCATTTTTTTCAATTTCAAAACACAGATGTTACATAAATTAATTAAAAATTAATTCTCATCGCCAAAACAAAAAAAACTTGTTTTAAGATGTAATAACTATAAAAATATTAATAATTGTTGATGTTGAATTTCCAAGTCAAATTACATACAATGAATAAAATTTGATTGAATTGTAAAAATAAAATCTAATTACACTTTAAAACCAGTTAAATTTACATTATAACTATATAAATAAATTAGATTAAAAGGCAATTTTGAATAAAAATGTAGTATTTTTCACTAATCATTAAAAATGAACTTTATCATAAAAATACCAAAATATTACCCAATGTAAATTTTTATATCCTAATTCTAATGAAGAAGTTTATTCTGTCAAATTGAACATATTTAAGTGAAAAAAATAGATTTAAAAATAGGTCTCCATCAAAAGGCATTAAGTCATCCTTTTAATGAATATTAAAGTATATCTTGATTAAAAATAGATTCATTCTTATTTTAAGCCTCTAAAACTTATTGGTTAAAAGAAAGAACATTTTCACAAATATGTTTAATCATATTTTAGTTAATTCTATTTATTCCTGCCAATTTAAAGGCTAGGTATTAACTACCATTTAAAATGATAATATTATTATATTATTTTTCTGTATAACTCCCCATTGTGTACAAAGTATGATTTCAATTAAACTCATTGTTGTGTGTTGGGTATGATATCAAACATAGAACATCCTTAAAAGTAAAATTAATATTTAATTCACAAGTATTAATAAATATGAAAATTTGATATTCTTTATTTATATGGGATTTGATAATAATAATGGATGAATATATGTGTTCTACTTAATGAGGTCATTATACATAGTTTTTCCTATAGAACTATCAGTTATTTTGATTTTATATTTTCCCATATAATTATGAATGTTATTTACAAAATAGAATCAAATTAATAGAGATAAAAATAGAGAATAAAACATAATAATCATGAAATGGATACACAATAGTTACTAATAATAGTCAATAATCATTTTGTGTACCCCCATATTCATTCCATTGACTTCATCCAAAAATTTTCCAATTTAAAATCTTTTATAGTTATACAACACCATATAGGCCACATCACACTATTTTTATTCTATGAAATTATGTATATATTATACATAATAATTGAATCATATCTAATACAAGGATGAATAACCTATACAAATAAAGTGTATATTGGGGTGCCATGTTGAATAGAAACTGAATACATATTCTCTTTAGCTATAAATCTACTAAGTGATTTTTTTCTACTGTTTTTCCCTTGATCACATGACTATCCCCATTAACAACTCCCCTAATGTCCACCAATTCTTGAATTGAATAATGAATAACTATATAAGTGAATGATTTATTTATTAAAATCTGAAATAGAATATATAAATTAAATAATGTGAAATAGAAAACCAACATTAACCCAATCCAAATTCCAATTCTTCTATTATTTCACTAAGAGTGGAAATAATAAAATAAAATAAAATGAGAAAAGTGAAAATATAGAAACAAACTGTTTCTTCCACCTATTGGTTCTTAATGTAAAATAACTTATAATTAATATTGTAAATTGACTAAATAGATATATTTAATCCCAAAAAATGGGAAACCCATAATGTTGATATCCCTTTAACCATGAATGATTTATATATAGTATTTTTTATTTTTATTAGATATGTGAGATCCGTTTTTCACTTCAGTTTTTTCAATGTTGTTAGATAATAATTTTATAATAACAGGTGGTATATATAGATATGCATTTTTTCATATTTCTATGTGTATCCTTATTTGATTCTCTAAATAGAGTTTTAAATTACTATAAACCATGTTCTGTTATATTTTCATTGCTTATGGTGGAGATGAATTTCCCTAGTATTTATATAAATACACCATTGAATATAACTTTTTTGAAACTTATATATTTTTAGAATCCTAAATAATGAAAAATAATATAATTTCTGGTCCATTATTTCAAAATATTTTCATCAAATGTAGATTCACTCATGATTATTCTGAATATAACTCAGTGAGAGAGTGAGTGTGTCCATATATGAACATAAAAGTCTTGATCCCTTTGTATAAAGATTTTTTAGACCATTCACATAAATCCCATTAAAACAAGACAACAAGAATTCTTCATCGATAATAACAATATTATTTTGTGGATCATTTTATCAAATACAATTCTATAATAAATGAATTATTACCACACGATAATTAAACGATGGTGAGTATTAAATCCTTGTGTTTATTTTTAATCTCAACATTCCAAATAATATTAATAATATATTTTCTAATAGACCCTATGATTATGGGTCTCCCTTTTTAAATATTTAATAATTTTCTAATATTCAACCATGTATTACACAATTTGAAAAATAATTTTTTAGATGTATAATTTTATGAAACACCGCTAGTTTTAAAATGATTATTGATCAAATAATCTACTTTTTTATAAATATTTAAAATTTTTCTCTATGATAAATAATTTAACTATATTAGGAAATGTGTTATTCGAGATTTTAAATAAATTAAAATAATTTCATTCATTAATAATAATAAATAGAAATAAAAGGACATTAAATTGTGTATTACGCAACAAGGTTTATTAATCATCATGGACAAGTACATTCATTAAATTTTCATAAATATATTTTTTGAATAAACATAAAATAATAAAGAAATGAACACAAAGATATATCTTGGATAATATTTACCTTATAAAATAACCAATAGAGAAAGAAAACATATATTTAGGAATAACAACATTACTAGAGAAATATTATTGTGAGATCAAAGATGAAATATATGGAAATGGAATGTGTAAAAGGATTATGGGTTATAAGAATATATATATGAATTAATTATATTTTTTAAAAATATATCCATTAAAAATACCTTCATTAAAAATATAATAATATGATATACATTACATAGGTATAATATATACATGTATTGTTATCAAATATAAATCACAATAAAATAAAAAAAATTATTTTGGAAATATTATATATATGAAAATTAAATATTAATATAATTATATTTATTATTAACATAATTTATGATGATTATATGAACATAATTGAATATTTACATATCAATGGAGTAGTAAAAAGTAAATTTTTTAATATAAATAAAACATAAATTATAAAAATTAATTCAAATTTAATAAAATGTAAGATTTATTTTTAAAAAAAATTATTAAGTATTGTATATTGATTCTTAATTTATTAAATTTCAAATTTTAAAAATTTATTATATCAGAAAAAGTATATCAATATCAAATAAATTATTAATTTATTTGAAATAATATTAAGAACTCACATTGATTTAAATAATTGTTTAACAAAATGTATTATTTTTATAATTTATCTATTTAATTTAATATAAAAATATATAAAATTTATAAATATAATTTTATAAAATATAAAAAATTTATATCATTATATCAATATAAACTTAGTATTAATTGTTGAGATTATTCAGAAATATATTTTTTACTTAAATAGTAAAAATACAGATTTTGAGAAAAAATATATATTTTATAACAAAAGAATGATGTAAGCATTTGTGAAGACCTTATTTTATAAATATAATTATTTATTATCTCTTATTTAACATTTAAAAATTATATTAAAAATTTATAAAACACATATTTATCATTTTTGAAAATCATGTAATATTTCACACTAAAAAATATTCATAAGATCTTATATTAAAAATAATACTTTATTTATTTTTCTGATTGAATATAACAAATATTAACTATTTTATTTCAATATTTCAAAATTATTTAGCTTATTTAATTTTAGTTTTTTACATAAATTTAATATTGTTGTGATTAATTTTAATTACCCTAATAATGATAAAAGTATTTTTAAAACAGTATTTTTTTATTTAAATCTTTTATATTTATTTAATCAATAAAATTTATGTATTTTAAATTATGAATATAATATTATATTTATAACTTTACATAATTATCTAATAATTCATTCTATTTAAAATCAATACTAAATAATATTATGAACACATAATGGTTAATATTACATGAGCATCAACACAATTGGTAAGGACTCGGTAAGTGAATCCATGAATCTTGAGATCAAATCTGGTTGGAGGAAAATTTACGAGTTAATAAAGAATCCTCTGTAGCAAGTATTGTATTATCTTGAAATATTAATTAGTTTGGTTCTTCGCACCACCGATTTGGTCCTCGAGTCCTTCAGGGCCTTCAGGAAACCCATGGTCATCAGGCCAGTCTGGCTTTTAGGCCACCAGAAGGCCTTCGATCCACCCCAATGCCTTTGAGCCACCATAAGGCCTTCAGGAAACCTAAAAATCAAGATGTACTAGATAGAATACATGGAACATGGCTCCATATAAGGTTTCTGAGTAGTTTCATTTTCTAGAGAAGAGATAACCAGACTAGGATGATTAAGAGGTTATGGAATTTCCATCAGTACCAGGACTGTGAAACTCTACACAGGATAGCTAGACGACCATCCATGTATTGGTGGAGTGCTGACATCACAACATTTGTTGGGGAGGGGCAGTTCTATGTTGTCTTGTTTGGGTTTATTTCCTGAGACATACGGGTCATGTAATGTCACATATTCCTTAGAGATTTGTAAGGGTTCCCCCTCATCCATTGAAATGGGGATTATCAATAAATCAATAAAAAAATGAAGGCATTCGGGCCATTCTGGTATAATGGTTAAACATAATTTCTCTATAGAAAATATTATTATTTATATAATATATTTTAATTTAAAATATTATTTTCTCATATTTACAAAAAGAGTTTAATTTAATTTATATTACATTATGTTTTAAATCATAAACATATAGAAATATTCGATAACTTTTATTAATACAAAATATATATTACTCTGTTAAAAACCCATTACCGAGGTAAAAATTAAAATGTTAAAATGTAAAAGCCTATGATAAAATACTTGAGACATGTTTGAAACACATTTTTATGGTCTTAGTAGAGGAAATATAAACTCAATCTCACCCCAAACTCCATTATTATTGTATTGTGGAGTCATTGAGCATGTAATAGTGTAATGTTATAATGGAAGGGTAATGTTTATTCCAAAATGTTCTGTATTTATCCCATATAAAAAGGATCACTATCATCGCCCTATGTTTTCATGTTCCATTGGATCATACCATTAAAATCTAAAATATTATCAATACTATATATACATTGTTAGTATATAACCTTATGGTTCTTATATGTTTTTATAGTGTTGTATTCCATGAAAATATACAAAAGAAGATCAATTCTCCAATGTCAGTATTTCATTCGTCATAATTTTTTTCGTTAATAATCATCATAAAAACATTATATATCCTTCAATAAATAATTATATTTTTATAATTATTATAAATATATTTTATTATATTAATAAAAAAGATAAATTTTATACCTATGTATACGATATGAATACCAAAAGTGTTGTTAGTCAATTCATTGGAATTCTGCCTCTACTAAGATACATCAACAATTTTTCATACCACATATCATGGACAGTCTTATTAAGTATATTTAGGATTAAATATTATATATATAATAATTTTTTTATGAATTGAAAATTTAATAATTCCTTAATTCCATCCCATTCATCGATAAATTTAATCATTAACTACACACTGTGCAGACTACAACTTATGTGACATATGGTTTTATTATTTATCATCATTAATTTAATTATGTAAAAAATAATAATTAAAATATGAATAAATAGATTAAAAATATGTAAATAATAAAATAATACTTAAATAATTATGATATTATATGATTCCATCCACATACCCACCCATTGAGAATTAGCATGTTCATGTTCTGGTTTGTTTAACGAGGAAATTGAAAAATTCTATAATTATCAATCATTGGTGACAACATATATAATATAATGATTTAAGGACACTAATATATTAATTATTTCATTATTTCGTTTTTTAATGTTCATATTATGTATTTTTGTAATTATAAATATATATTTTTATATTGTTAAAACTATAGAAATATGCTGATAAAGATTAATTTTTTGGAACCATAAGAATAATTTATATAATAAATTATTGAAGTATGATAGAATATGCTAAATATTTAATAATTTAAAAATTTATATTTTTCCTTTGACGATGTAAAATAATCCAAATTAGAATATTTAAGATATTAGTCACTTTTTTAGAATAAATCTTCAAGTAGGTAAACGTGTCATCCCAAAATTTCCTTCCTTGAGAGACAATTTCATTATTACACATAATTTATCTTAAATGTAATTCATACATCAAATTTTTTATATAATACAATTATTTTTCATTTTTAATGTTATTTTATATAATATTAAATCCACCCTCTATGTTTTATGGGGTTTTAATTTTCATGATGATTAATATATTAGGGTTTCTGCCTTAATCATCGTTCATTTTAGAAATATTTGGTATTATGAACAAATATGTGTTTTTATAGTGTAAATATTATTGGATATTGAATTTACAGATTATACAAAAGAGGGGGGGGTGAATTGTGTCTTTCATATTTGTCTTTAACTCTTCGATTGAACGAGTTCTGTCCTCTATGCTTTATCAGATTTGATCATGCAGCAGAATTAGTAAAAACAGGGACACATAGAGGTATAGTGGTCCGGGGAACAGAATGCCCCTAGTCCATTCCACCAACGCTCAACTCCACGAGCTTGGTGATTTTCAGTATCTGGTCCTCTTTTCCACAGACCGGTTCACAAATGAGTATAGGCAATTGACACCTTTACAATCTTCAGGCTAACAAAGCCTTCTAGTTCAACCACAAACCTACTCAGCTTAGTACGAGAAGCTGGTTACTGAAGATAAAAAGAATTTTAGAAAGAACTTTTCCAGTTGATCTTCACAATTGCAACAGAATGCAATTGACAACATATGGATCATCGTCTCTAGAAATATTGATTTTCAAGTCGAAGCAGTTCTGAGTCGATCTGGTTGCAGTAGATATAGAGATATAATTCAAAACATCAGCAGTAGTAGATCCACAATAGATATTTGATGTAGAACAGGTGAATCTTCTATTGAGTTTCTTATTCTTAAATAAATAGATCTTTGACGCTCCTTTTGAATCGGCAGAACTGAGTGCTTTTTTGCAGTCTCTGTTTTCCACCTTTTTGAATAATATATTGATCACCCCACTCTTGTGCCTGGTATTTCAGAGAAAACATATATAATAAAGCCAAGCATATCCTCTGCACATTTAGATCCATAAAATTCTCCTTTTGATTCGTGAAATTCAAAAATTTGAATTTATTGAGTAGTCGTAACTTCCTTGAAGACTCGGCATAAAAAGCTCCTTTTTATTTGATCTTTAATCCATTGATAAATCGGATTTGAATCGGTCAAAGTTGTATTTTAAAATCGACTTTAAATCTGTCTTGAAATCCGCCTAACAATCAGCTTGCTGACCGTTGCATAAAAATATAATCTTTCAAACTTTTCGATGCCAAACATATGGTTGATGACGTGGCCTCCAAACGTAGGGTTAGCAATGTAAGGTTGAACATAAATTTAGGGTTCATGTTACTTTCTTAAAATGTAACGTTGATCATAAACGCAGGGTTGATCATCCATAATTTTTCTTCAGCTCTCAGATGAAAGATAAAATATCCATTCAAAGAACGTATGGTTGTTTACAAAAGTAAGGTTGATGAACCATACTTTTGAGAAAAAGAAACGTAACGTTTAGCACTTACGTATGGTTATCCTTCCATACTTTGTTGATAAACCAAACGTAAGGTTCCTTCCTAACGTAAGGTTCTTCTTCCATACTTTGTTGATAACATATGGTTGATTAACCATACTTCTCTTATCTCAAAAATTATACACACTTTTCATCCTTATGCTACGTTTATCCACATAGGGTATGAACAGTGATTCCAGGACACACTAAAGTAGATCCCAAATAAGTAATGTATGAACAGTGTTTCCAGAACGCGCTAAAATAGTTCCCGAATAAGTAATAAATTTTCATTATTTCAATACTACAATAAATAAATAAATTCCTGAAAAATACTAAATAAAATCATTAGAAAATAATTAAGGGTATTTGTGAGCATCAAAATTATCATAAAGAGATAGAGTATTATTTTCAATAATCTTCCCTTTTAAATAACATTATTATATATTGTTGAAAACAATACTTTTCTCAAAAATACCCCCCATGTTGATGATCAAAAAAACCCATAAAATAATAAGACTAATTAAATGAAATTAACTTTCAAAATTAGTTACATAAAGTTTTAGAATTTTTAGAGGATAAAACAATATTTAATTTTAACAAGATCATTTCAATAAATAGAAATTTCTCCCCCTTCATGAAAATAAAATAATTTTTCTTTAATTTTTTTTTCTATTTTTATCCAAATTTATCCCTGTTAATAACTTAAAATAGTTTTTAAAATAAAATGTTGTGTTTATCCAAATTTCTCCCCCTTTTTGTGATATCAAAAAGAATTATAAATCATGGATTTGAACACATTTAATGTTACACTGAACTGTAGGAAATTGCTATAATTAACTGTTTAATTGTATGGTAATCTGATATACTGGCATATGTTAACAAAAAATAGTAATAAACAAATATTGAAAGAAACAAATAAACAATGGAGGAAATTTTCATTCAAAAACAACAGTATGTACATGACAATGATATACACAGGAATAAAAGTTTTGAGCAAGGTCTTCAATAGGTTTTATCTCCTCTGGATTGAAGATTTGATTTCTGTAAACTGTTCCCTGAGTCTTTTCATCATCCCATCTCCAAGTTTGATAATGAGCTCTCTGTTCTCCTGAGTCATATGAATATACTCGATTAAATTGACACTAAAAAATTCATGCATCCTTTCCTCTTTTTCTATAAACACTGACAGCTTCTCTGACATTTGATTTAACAGTGTTCTGATTGGTGGCTCACTAGATGTCATTTGATCCACTAATTTTTTTTGATTGTCCAACAACAATAATAATGGAGCACTATTACATTGAAGATCTTGCAACCTGTCATTCATGTTTCTCATCGTAGTTGTGATAGCTTGAAATCTTCTGATTAAATCAGGTGAAGTACCTAATCTACTAACATCACTATTTGAAACTGATGCAAATTGGTTCTCCATAAACAATTTTAGATCTGATAAATATGTCTTCACAACCATTTCAGATTTCAACTTGACAACTGCATGCAACATATCCTCTTTAAACATTTCAACTTCTTGCCTTGAGACTGTGCTCTCCTTCATCTTTTGAAATCTCAATTGTTCTAAGTCTAAGGAATTTCTCAGTGTGACATTCTCAGATTCCAACTGAGACACCTTTTTGTACAGTTCATCAACTTCTTTCTTCCTTGAATTAGAGGCACCCTTTGCTTGATTCGCATTCTCAGGCTCTGGATGATGCAGCAGTACCAAAGGTAATGTGTCAGCATCAGATTGTTCTTTCTCTTTGTCCTAAGTGGTCTGGTCCACAGATTTTTCCTTAGAGTCCTCAGAATCCTCCACAGAAAAATCCTCTTGAAGTACCTCTATTGGAGCATCAGGGAGATGTTCCTTACAAACATCAAAATCTTTGTCTTCCACTATAATTTTGAGAACAATATTTTTATCATTTTACTGAGGTCTGGCTACTTCCTCACAGGGATCTACCTCCTTATCTTGTTCCTGTTGAAGTGTAACTTCAACATCAGCTACAATATATTCCTGAGTCTCCCTTTGAGCTTCTTCTTGAACTCCTGATACCTCAACTAGTGATGTCATTTCACTAACATCTTCCATGGTCTTATCAATAGCAGCAAAGTATAAGAAAATAAATCTTCTGTTGTTACCAATATAGGGAAATTAATTTAATCATTAACAGGTCTAGTTCTTCGAGATTGAAGTACCTCCTGAATTATTTCATTCTTAACATATTCAACTTCAAATCGGATACTTCTTGATACATTGCTGACTCTTGATTTAGCTTGTCCCTCCTTGGACTAAGCAGGTTGAGCCTGAGCACTCTCTGAGTCATCCTCAGCTCCTACTGGAAAAAGTCTTCCTTTAATGGTACTCCAGAAATAGACAATTTTTCTTAGAGTTCCAGCATTGAATACATTGCTGTGATGAAAGTGTACTCGGGCATCCACTAATCTCCTCATGTACTTCTTAAGCAACAACTTGGAAATAAATCGACCGAAAGGGTAAAAGTTCATCCGGGCATCACTTTGAAAACAGTAATTGAGGTACCTTACCATGTACCTTGGGAAGTTTAATTTGATATCACTTAACAGAAAATACATTATATACATATTAGGATATAATATCTTTTCCATCTCATAAATCCTTGGTGCAATCCCTATTTGCACAAATTTGACCAAAATTTTCTGATCAGGCTCCAAATCCTTGATAAAAATTTTCTTTATAGTCTTATTACCAAAAAGAAATGACATTATGTCCTCTGATTAATGTACAGAATCTCCAATATTTTTCAAATCGAAATGAAAAACTCCCTCATGAGGTCAGTTGAGAATATGAACAATTTCTACTGACGAGATTGAGAAATCCCTATCCTCTATCTTAGCCATCATACTATCCTCAGTATCCCCCAGACTAAATAGTACAGATTTGAAGAAGTATCTAAGTTCTACCTCATACAGAAATTCTGTATTTTCACTGTTGAATGTATGTTCAAGGTTTTGAAATGACAACGCTTGTTTCAACAGTAGATTTGTCTGAAATAACCTGTCGAGATCTATTACCCTGCCCTATAAGATTTTTCTTTCTTCAGAGCATTATCTCTTGGAATTTCTTGTCTCGGCTTCACTGGATCTTTTAGTCCTTAACATCTCTATGAGAATCTCTGAAGGTTTCATGGTTAGGGTTTCAGAGGTTCGATGATTAGGGTTCATGAGCAGAGGTGCAGTTTGCGGGTTTGAAAATGTTTCGATAGAAATGAAAGGGTTTAGAAGTCAAAAGAGTTTCTAAAAACCTTTATTCTCGTGTTTTTAATAATCATTACATACATTTAAAAATAAATAAAATAGATTATGTGGGGAAAAGAAACTTATTCTGTTTGAAAAACAAAAATAGCAAAATTATTTTAAGCATAATTAAAATAAAGAACTAGTATTGTAAAATAAAATTTTATTTTAAATCAAATAATCCTAGCTCCCCCTTAATAAAATCAAACCTTGTAGTGGGAAGTGGTTTAGTAAAAATATCTGCTAATTAAATTTTGGTATTTATAAATTCTAAAAATATGTCCTTTTTAATAATATGATCTCTTAAAAAGTGATGCCTTATATCAATGTGCTTAGTTCTAGAATGACTAATAGGATTTTTTGAAATATTAATTGCACTTGTATTATCACATAAAATAGGTGTATTATTAAAATTCAATCCAAAGTCCATAAGAGTGTTTTTCATCCACGACACTTGTGCACAACAACTGCCAGCAGAAACATATTCTGCCTCGGCTGTTGACAGGGCAACTGAATGTTACTTCTTACTATACCATGACACTGAAGACTTTCTTAAAAAGTGACATGTTCCTGATGTGATTTTTCTATCTAATCTACAACTTCCAAAGTCACAATCTAAATATGAAATCAAATTAAAATTAGAAGTTTTAGGATAAAGTAGATATTGAAAAATAATTCCTTTTAAATATATAAAAATTATTTTCATAGCTGTTAAATGTGATTCTTTGGGATTTGATTGAAATCTAGCATAAAGACATACTGAATACATTATATCTGGCCTGCTAGTAGTAAGATATAACAAACTACCAATCATAACTTTATATAACTTGTTGTCAACTGATTTACCAGTTTCATCCAAATCAAGTTTTATATTCGTACACATAGGAGTTGTAAATGGCTTGCTGTTTTCAAGTCCAAATTTCTTAAGTAAATCAGTAATGTATTTTCTTTGATTTAAAACATTTCCAAAATCTTTTTGAAATATTTAAATACCCAAAAAAAATTTAATTCTCCCATCATACTCATTTAAAATTCTTCTTGCATTAATTTTGAAAATTCATGACAATGAGTTTTTTTCGTTGATCCAAAAATTACATCATCAACATAAATTTGAACCAATAAAATAGTAGAATTCAATGTTTTCTTAAACAATGTTGGGTCTGCCATTCCAATAGTAAAATCATTTTTCAAAAGAAAAGAACTTAATCTTTCATTCCAAGCTCTAGGTTCTTGTTTAAGGCCAAAAAGAGCTTTAGTAAGTTTAAAAATAGAATCAGGTTTTTGGGAGTTTTTAAAACCAGGAGGTTACTCAACATAAACTTCCTCCATTAAATAACCATTTAAAAAGGCAGATTTAAAATCCATCTGGAATAATTTAAAATTCATATAAGATGCATAGGCTAAAAGGATTCTAATGGCTTCTAACCTAGCTAGAGGTGAAAAAGTTTCATCAGAATATATTCCTTCTTCTTTATTATATCCTTTAGCTACTAATCTTGCTTTATTTCTAGTTATTGTGCCTTGGTCATCTTGTTTATTTCTAAAGACCCATTTGGTTCCTATTACTGGATAATTCTTAGGTCTTTCCACTAATTCCCAAACTTCATTTCTTTTAAACTGGTTTAATTCATCTTGCATTGCTATTACCCAGCTTTCATTATCTAAAGCTTCTTCTATAGCCTTGGGTTCTTGTTGGGATGGGAAGGAAGAGAATTCCACTAGGTTTCCTATGTTTCTTCTAGTTTGAATACCAATTTCTAAGTCACCTATCATAGTTTCTAAAGGGTGATTATTTAGGGTTCTAGACTGTCTCGGAAATACATTTAATGGTTCTTCAGTATCATGTTCCTCTAAACTAGACTAAATTTCTTTTATATCATTTTCAAAATCATTTTTTAAGTTCTCAAGTCTCATGTTATCATTAGAGTCAGGTTTATCCATTTGATCTTTTTTTCTCAAAGGGATCAGATTCGTCAAATTTCACAAGAACTGATTCTTCAACAATCCTTGACTTTTTATTATAGATTTTATAAGATTTGGAAGTAACTGAATATCCTAAGAAAATTCCTTCATCATATTTTGGATCGAACTTACCAAGATTATCCTTGGTGTTTAAGATGTAAAACTTGCATCCAAAAACTTTAAAGTAGTTAACTTTAGGTTTTTTGTTATTCCAAAGTTCATAGGGTGTCTTTTTCAAAAGATTTCTAATTAAAACTCTATTCATTATATAGTAGGCTGTGCTTACAGCTTCTGCCCAAAAGTAGGTAATAAGATTGTATTCATTTAGCATAGTCCTAGCCATTTCCTGAATAGTCCTATTTCTTCTTTCAACAATTCCATTTTGTTGAGGTGTTCTAGGTGCAGAAAAGGTGTGTTTAATACCCATGTTTGAGAAAAAAGAATTAAATTCCTGATTCTCAAATTCTCCACCATGATCACTTCTCAATAGGATTATATTAAAACCTTTTTCATTTTGAACAAATTTTCAGAAACTTTCAAATAAAGTAAAACTTCATCTTTAAATTTCAAAAAGAAAATCCAAGTAAATATAGAATAATCATCAACTAATTCATAATCATATAATTTTCTAGCTAAGCTTGCTACTCTGGAATGTCCAAACAAATCCATATGGATAAGTTCTAGAGGTTTAGTTATAGAAACTTTATTAATAGATTTTTATGATGATTTTTGTTTCTTTCCAAGTTAGAATACATCACATAATCTTTTACTTTCAAATTTGAGACTAGGAAAATCAGAAACTAGATGTTTCTTAGATAATTTATGTAAAACATATACATTGCAATGTCCAAGTATCCTATGCTAGATCCAAGATTCACTTACTTTAGCAGTCAAGTAGTTTACTTGTTGTTTACATAAGGAATTTAAATCCAAAGTATAGACATTACTTGGTTCTGTGTCAGATGGGGTTCAGTGCATGTGGCCATCACTTGTGCTTTCCAGTTGAATGGACGATTGAGAGGGTATGGATAAGGGCATCAGTTCTGTGCCCATGCATTCACATGAGACTTCTTGTCTTCTGGTCGGGCATTGGTGATGGTATTTGACACGATGCATTTGCTGAGGTGAGACAGTGGATGGTTATGCTGGGGTTGTTCTTGTTTTTTTGGTTTTGGTTATAATGGTGGTTTCTCACTTTGTCCTTAAAAGTGTTTTTTATAATAAACAATGAATTTTTAGTCAATCCTAGTACATTAAGTACTTTGTTGATTGAGACTATTTTTGGATCTCCAACAGTTCCAATGCCAATGATTTTTCCTTTGGCATTGTCACCAAATGTGACAAGTCCTCCTTCCTTTTGAGTGAGTGAAGAAAAATTCAATGAGTTTCAACTCATATGTCTTGATCAGCCACTATCCATGTACCATATATCTTTTCTACTATGGTGGCCTGATACCTCATCAGTTTCTGCCATGAAACACATGTTTGATTTTAGATTGACTTCTTCTTTCTCTGAGATTGATTCAGGAGAGCTACTGGAGTCTTCAGATACACTCTAAGTGGGTTTCATAGTTTTTTTTGTCTTTTTTCTCATAGTCATTTCTTTTGAAGAATTTCTTTTTCTTGGCATCTTTCAATTGTGGAAAATCTGATCTGATATGCCCTATCTTCTTGAATTCATAGCATCTTACTTCCTTATTATCTATTTTAAAGGATTTTTTGAAGTCTCTTTTCTTGCTGTAGAATTTTCTAAATTTTATGGCTAGCTAAGCCAGTTCTTCATCTGAGTTTGATGAGTCAGAGCTCTCTGATTTAGATTTTACTTCTCTGTTCTTCATCTTTCTGTTCTTTTTTTGTGAAGTTACCTTCAAAGAAGTATCATCCTTTTTGATGTAGACTTTATGTTCATTTGGCTCATCTTGTATTTCAGCTTTGTACATCATTAGTGTACCAATCATCTCTCTCTTGGTTAGATTTTTGACTGGTGTTGATTGTATGATTGCAACAGAGATACCATTCCATCGAGTAGGAAGTACCCTCAGCAATTTTAATGCTTGATCAGCCTGTTTGATAGGTTCTCCTAGAGCTGTCATATTATTGAAAATTTCTATCAATCTCCCATTCATTTGGGTAATGATTTCAACTTCAAACATTATGAAAGTATCAAATTTTAATTTGGAAGTTGCATATCTCATTTGTCTCACATTGTCTGTTCCTTCATACACTACAACTATTGTTTGCCACATCTCATATTCTGTCGGGCACTGAGATACTCTGTTAAATTCATCTGGTCCTAGACTACCGATGATTGAATTCATAGCCTTCGAATTCATATCATACTCTACCTCTGTAGCAGCACTCCATGCCTTAGGCTTTTCATGAATTTCATAAGGAGTCAGAATCTTTGAATAGATTTTATATCCCAAGTTTTTCAGATATATTATCAGGTGCAATTTCTAGCAGCCATAGCTATCTCCACTAAAATATGGTGCTATGACCATTGAAAACCCTTCTCTTGTATTAGTCATGATGCTCTGTTGTATAATATTTAAATTCTTCTATCTTGGTAAGGCTCTATCATAAGATCCACCTCTGATACCAATTGTTAGATCTTGAATATACGGATTATACACAAGAGGGGGGGGGTGAATTGTGTCTTTCAGATTTTTTGTTAACTCTTCGATTGAACGAGTTCTGTCCTCTATGATTTATCTGATTTTATCATGTAGCAGAATAAGTAAAATAAGGGACACATAGATGTATAGTGGTTCTGGGAACATAATTCCCCTAGTCCACTCCACCAATTCTCAACTCCAAGAGCTTGGTGATTTTCACTATCTGGTCCTCTTTTCCACATACTAGTTCACAACTGAGTACAGCTAGTTGACACCTTTACAATCATCAGGATAACAAATACTTCTAGTTCAAACACGAACCTACTCAGCTTAGTACGAGAAGCTTCTTACTCAAGATAAAAATAATTTTAGAAAGAACTTTTCCAGTTGATCTTCACAATTGAAACAGAATTCAATTGACAATAGATGGATTGTCGTCTCTAGAAATATTGATTTTCAAGTCGAAGAAGTTCTAAGTCAATCTTGTTTCAGTAGATATAGAGATATAATTCACAACTTCAGTAGTAGTAGATCCATATTATATATTTTATGTAGAACAAGTGAATATTCTATGGAGTTACTTCTTCTTAAATAAACAGAGCTTTGACGCTCCTTTTGAATCAGCAGAACTGAGTGCTTTTTTGCAGTCTTTGTTTTCTAAATTTTTGAATAATAGATTTATCACCACACTCTTGTGGCTGGTGTATCATAGAAAACATATATAATAAAGCTGAGCATATCCCCTACACATTTACATCCATAAAATTCACCTTTTGATTCATGATATTCAAAAATTTGAATTTACAGAGTAGTCGTAACTTCCCTAAAGACTTGGCATAAAAAGATCCTTTTAATTCGATCTTTAATCCATTGATAAAACGACTTTGAATCGGTGAAAGTATTATTTTAAAATCGACCTTAAATCCGGCTTGAAATCCGCCAAACAATCATCTTGCTGACCGTTGCATAACAATATCATCTTTCAAAACTTCCGATGCCAAACGTAAGGTTGATAATGTGGCCTCCAAACATAGGGTTGACAATATAAGGTTGAACATAAACATAGGGTTCATGTTACTTTCTTCAAACGTAAGGTTGATCATAAACTTAGGGTTGATCATCCATACTTTTTCATCAGCTCTCAGACGAAAGATAAAAGATCCATTCAAATAAAGTATGGTTGTTTACAAAAGTAATGTTGATGAACCATACTTTTGAGAAACAAACGTAACCTTTAGTACTTATGTACGGTTCTCCTTCCATACTTTTTTGATAACCCAAAGGTAAGGTTCCTTCCTAACGTAAGGTTCTTTTTCCATACTTTGTTGATAACGTATGGTTGATTAACCATACTTTTCTCTTACCTCAAAAAGTATACACACTTTTCATCCTTACGCTACGTTTATCCACGTAGGGTATGAACAATGATTCCAGGGCATGCTAAAGCAGATCCCAAATAAGTAAGGTATTAACAATGTTTCTAGAACAAGCTAAAACAGTTCCTGAATAAGTAATAAATTCTCGTTATTTCAAGAATAAAATAAATTAATAAATTCCTGAAAAATACTAAATAAAATCATTAGAAAATAATTAAGGTTATTTTTGAGCATCAAAATTATCATAAAGAGACAGAGTATTATTTTCAATAATCTTCCCTTTTAAATAACATTATTATGTATTGTTGAAAACAATACTTTTCTCAACAAATATTTCCACATTTTCTTATAATATTAGTAATTATTTATGATGATTAAAATTTGAATCTATTCATGCTCTTCCCTATTGTTTTCTATGAATGATGTCTTCCCAAAAATATTTGTATCTTTCATTACTCCATCTACTTTGTTGAGTTACAATGACTCTATATTAGTTTCATCATTAATTTTATATATTTTACCCTATTTATATATTTATTCATTGATTGTTGATTAAAGTATTCCTTATTTATGGGTTCTAAGACTTCTTAAAACTGAAACTATATAATGAATAATTACCATCCACTTAAATGATTATTTCACAACCTTTCCATTAATTTACATTCCCTCTAATGTTACCCATTTATATTGGAAACTATATTATGGGTAATATTATGTGACCATGAAATTTTCCATAGTCTATTTTCAAAATTATGTTCCATCTATTTATTTTTCATTGTTATATTTCAATTAAATATTAAAATTAATTTCATTCCATTACCATTTGTTGGATCTTCTGTACCTCTTTCTTGACTTATCAATTGCATATTCTATTTATTTTTTTACATTTAAGCAATATTAATATCATGTATATTTTTTATATCAAAATTTATTTACCTTACACATATACTAAATTATATATAGTTTCATCTCTATTTTATAGATGGTATTAATACCATTTGAAATTACTACTTTTCACTAACTCCAATTTATGGGATATTTACTATATTTGGTCTCATTATTAGAATCGCCTCTATAAAATGTTTTTAAAATATGAATATATTTTAAAAACAACATTATTTTATGGATAACCATATTGGATCAATTTTGGTTGTTTATAAGTCAATGAGAGGAATTCCTTCTTGAAAATGATTCTTTACAAATTTCATAATACTTCACCCAATTGGTATGTTTTTATTATTTCTTCTCCTATATAATTATATTCAATTCCTTATATTAAAACTCCATGTTCATGAACTATGAATAAAATTTATATATTAACACCCTAAAAGAATTAATTTCTTATTATGTGGTTAATCCTTATGATTTATCTTTTCTTCTCGAATTATATTATGAAACCCACTTGATTATATTGGGTTTGATCCTTATTATGATTTATTTGTAATTTATTTTCTCCACGTGGCATGAATATATTTATTTTTAAATAAGGTTATGGGTGGGTCTAGAATTATATAGTCTTCCAATGAAATTAATAATTATTTAAATCTCATGATATGTTATGTAAGAGATAAGGGAGTGGACCTAATCCACCCAAGAAAATTTTCCACATTATGAAAACACTCTTCATAGTAACCCTTGAGTAATGTTTATGATATTATATTTTTTGTTGTTACCATGTGATGTTTTTTTCTTAATCTTATGATTTAATTTCATTATGTAGTGCATTAATTCTTATGATCATTATAATTTTGATATAATTTTATATCACATCATAGTAATGTTATTATATAAATATATGCCTATTACCTTACATTGAATTCCATCTCAAACTATTACTTATATATCTCCCCAGTGTATGGTATGTAGTAATTGAATATCTATTAGATATAGGATCACTGTGTGGTGTCTTAAATGAATATGAAAACTTTAAATTTATTAAAATGTGTTTATGTATATAATCATTTAAGTTTAGTAGAACATTATATCATTGGGTTTTTTTGAAATATATGTCATTTATATTGTGTAAAGTGAATTTAAATAATGCCTCACTATATTTAACTATACTAAAGTTACAAAAAGTACAGATATTACCAACCTTCAAAATCATACATTGATTCTATATTCACCATAGTCTTTTTCAATGGTGAAGTAAATATGTTCACATAAATTGATTAATAGGACTTACTAGAAATATATAACCTTTGAAAAAACCATATATGGACAACTCCATCCAAGCCTCCCTAATCGACCTCCCGACTTACATGGAAATTTCACCATAACTATTTATGATTTTCCATTTAATCATATTTCCCAATTATAATGGAAATCATTCACTTTGTATAATATATACCATAGTTTACCACTATAATATGTATGGACCATGAGATACCATAAATAATGTATTTGAATGATAATGGGGGTAACTATACATAGGTAACTAGGGAAACCTTACGTGACAAGAAAAATCATCTTGACTACACTATATTGACCCCATGGTTCTATAGTATCAAGTAATCCTCCTTCTGTTCAAATATTAATATATAAATTATTATTGGATAATAATATGGTGTATATACCAAATTTTCTTACCAATATTCTATATCCCTTCAATAAATTCATCTGTTTGAACATCCTAGTTTGGAATAAATATATAATGAACAAGAATATATTAAACCAAGTATGTACAGAAATTTACTAATTACTAACCCATCTATCTGGTTGAACTATAGAGATAAATTCATCCTAATTTCCCACAAAAACCATCAACATGTACCTTTTATAGTGACCCATAATTTTTATTAATAAATAATATATATTATTTGATGAATACTCAATACATAACTTCACAAACCATGCCAGAATAATAAATTTTTACTGTATTTGGAAACCTGGATGCATAAATAAATGATTCATAAAAATATATGTAGTCTCTGACCTAGTGTCTAAATAACTCTTACCCTTGTTAGAAATATCGTACATAATCCTTTTGTTCATATCCCAGAGGAAGTAAAACATAAAAAAGAATGTTATCAAATACTCAATGTGGGTAAATAAGGGAGATAATAATGATCATTTAGAAATAACATGAACATAAAGGGTATTATAAAAGGAGGTTAAAAGTTGATATTATTACACAATATTTTTTATATCATGAACATGAGTCATGTAATACAGCTTTGTAGACCCTAAAAAATAAATAATAAAGGAATCACAGATCATGAACAATGAGATCATAAAATTCTCATGATATCATTTCATAAATGATTGGAATAATGTGTGGCATAATAAAAATCAAATAAATATTGTAATGCCCCGACCCTAGTTACCCAAAGTCGGTGCATTATTACATAACATTGGCATGATCACAAGAAAGATCAAATCTCAAAATACCGATTGGTTTAGTAGCCTTGGAAACAATAGATATATTCATAAGTTTTACATTACATCATACAATGAAAAACCACTACAACAACATAATGTATCCATAATCCACACTCATATCCCCACATAATATCCCTGCAGGTCATTCATAATTTACTTCTTCACTTCCTGGGAAAAATAAAACATAGAAAAGGGGTGAGCTCAAATGCCCAGTAAGGATAACAATATAACGGAAACTTTCATAAATGATAATAAACATTTAAGGCAATGTATAACTAAAACAAAAGCCTTTCAAACATGAACTTTCAACATGGTATGGAATAAATAAAATGAAATAATTCCATTTACTTATTCACATGGATATTCTACTAATCTAATAATCACATGCAAAAATCAATAACCACTTTCATAATGTTGGAATGCATAATGCCAGACTATCATAACCACATAGTCAAGGCCTCGTGCCAAGACTACAAATAAGATTTTGTCAAGGCCTTGTGCCAAGACACTAGTTTGTCTCATGAGACCTACCGATGCATCAAGGAGCTATAGCGGGCTCCACCCGTCACTTACTAAGTCCAATGCATTCCCATATGAAAAGGTTTAAACATAACATAAACATTCGTATTAAAACTAGCATACGAAATGTCAATAATTTCACCATAAACTATGAATGGTATAAAAATAGCACATCCACAGTCAAACATATCACAAAACCTTCAATACAATATAGAAGTTTTGTATCATAATAAATCAACTTCAAATAATCTTAAAATCCATCAAAGGATGTTGACATAGATGAAATCAAAATTCTTTTTAAAGAAATATATCCTTTTATTTTGAAATCATTTAAGATCCATATAAAATAAAACATTTTCTTTGAAAATATTCTTATAAGCTTGTAAGGAAAGCTTTGAATATTTTATAACGGCGGAAAATAACCGCACCCGCCGTATAAGTTAAAAAAAACATTCTTACCTTAATTCTGTCGAAAATGTTAAAAAGGACCTTGTTTTGAAAACGACAGAAAGATTCCTCTTATAAAAAGTAAAACAAGGGTATAAATGACTTTAACCCATATTATTGTAAAAATGTTTTGAAATACCTTTTGAAGAAACATGGATGTGGATGATAACGAGATCCCAGCAGATTATTACGTATAAACAACCTCGGATAATGAAGAGATTGTGAAATAACCCTTACCAATTTGGTAACTTATGAAACATACAACCCATGAAAGAGGTATCATACAATGAATATGTAAATACACATAGATTAGAGTGTATTACACGAAGAAAATAATTATGGGCAGTACATACACCACACAAAAGGTGATGGTGGCAATATGGCATGAATCTCACGGGAATAAGGAGTGAGATGAAAACCCCTTACCACGTTAATCAACTGAGTCGTAAGGACAAAAGTTAATAACCACCAAATGATTTACAGAATAACATGAATATAAAGAGAATCATGATAATATATATCAAATGGCAGTACACAATACACCACTTTCAATAATTTAGTGGCGAATAATGGAAATCTCACGGAATTGAAAGTGAGATATGAAAATCCCTTACCTTGTACTTTTCCTTGGTTGGGGTAGGTTAACCTCCTGTATAATGGTGAAATAATTGTTATTAAATTATACAAGAATCATATACATTAATATGATATCATATATGATCTTTTAATATTGTTTTGATAATAATATCTTAGTATTATCGTTGTTTCGGGTGTTAACTTACTTGTTTTATTTTGTATGTTTTGTTACGTAAGACATGTTTGTAAAGGATAGGTTGTATATTATTAATATCCATAATGATATCAAGTCCTTAAACATCATTTTTAAATCATCAAATGATAATTATACTTTAAAGGATACGATGAAGAATGAATCTCATCGCATTCGTGGAGACGGTAGTCCGTACGTACGCACGAGCGACAATATCATTCTTTTGATACTAAAATAATATATAAATGGATGGTATATCATATATACAGAATCCTTAACATGTTATATTTATTATTTACATGAGTTACACATCATTATTATACCCATCCAAATAATATTATATTGAATAACAATTACACCACGACGTGGAGACGGTAAGCCGTACGTACGCACGTATGGTGACATGTTATTCAAAGGGTGGATATAATGCTGAATATGGTTGTACCATATTTATAATAACATCACAGTATATATATATGATACTGGAGTTATTATTTTACAATGGTAACAACAAAGGAAGAAGAAGTGGAAGAAGAAATGAACTTGAAAAGGGGTGGTGAAAACATTACCTCTTCTTTGGGTTCTTCCTTTTGATGTGATCAAAAGGGCTCCTTAGGTTGGCTTCCTGATCAAACTAAGGCCTCTAGGTTGTAGTGAGGGAAGTTGGGAGAGTATTTGGGCAGAGTTTGGCCGAACCAAACGGCTTTGAGGGTGTGAAGAAATGAGAGGGAGGAGTGCCTTTTTATAAGAGGGGTGAGGGGCACCTTTGGAAAAGCTAGAAATATTAATTTATAATAAATTCATATTCGGTTTCCAATGGCTCCAAAGTTGATTATTCAGAGGTTAAGGTTGGGATAGGTCGAAAACCACTCAACCAATAGAATTTAGACAGGTTTGGGTACTTATATTAACCTTATCTTTAAGTATTAACTCTAAGTTAATTAGTTTCACTTTTACAATGTCTCTTTGTATTTTTATATAATATGGTTAATAAACTTACTATATATATCCAAGAGACCCCCAAGTGGTCCATTAATGATGAAACTATCATGATATAAGTCTCTTGGCCAAACCTTAGATTTTTAGGAATTTAATATCAATTAATAATATAATATTTGTTTTAAGAACTCTTTTATGTCAATTTTGACACTATTCAATAGTTGATTTTTGTGAAACTCATAACAGATTGATTACTTCGAAAAAAGTCAATTAAATAAATCCTAATATATCATATTATCCTATAAAATTAGTTTAATTCATTAAAAGTTTCATATTATATTTATTTGGGTATTTATAATATCAATTATTTTAATTTTTCACTATTATAGTAATTACTCCATCATCATTGTGTCATAAATAAAATAAATTATTTAATGTCTAAAAATTATAAATAAAATATAATTATGTAGGAAATCGTTTTATCTTTATAATGAATATTTATAATCTAAAATCCAACATATATAACCCTATGTAACAATTGTTTTTCTAAAATATATATGCTTGTGTCATTTTTGTATTCATTTTAACTTAATTAAAATAAAGTGTCATTATCACTTACAAGTGGATCCATGGGGTCCCAAAATCGACCCAAAGATGGCCATGGTCGACCATGTATCAACCAATAGGGTTAAGACACGTTTTAGGGTAATTTAGTATTATTATAATATTATTTTTTAACCCTTATTTACCGGATTTACCCTTAACCATGGTAAATAAAATATTTACCGCAGTAATTATTCAAAATGTCTAAAAATAAAAGTTACCTATTTACACAATTTGAACATCCTGATTCTAAATATGGAATCCATTTTCCTAAATTCAAAACACAGAAGTAGCAGAAATTAATTTAAAATTAATTCCCGCTGTCAAAACAAAAAGCGTGTTTTTAAGAGATAATAACTATCAAAAGATTGACACTTGTTTATGTTCGGTTTAATTGTAAAATTATGTCCAATGACCAACATTATATTAAATGGTAAAAATATATTCTAAATATACTTTAAAACCACTATAATTCATAATTTATCACTATTAATTATTTTTATTAAAAAAGTTGTTTTTAATTAAAATTAAGTAATTTTCACTATTCATCAAAATATGAAAGTTATCCGAAAAGTACCAAAATTTCACCTTAGGCTAAATTCGATATTCCAAATCCAGAAATGAAGTCCATTTTAAAATATAAAATATATATAATTTCGAAAAGTAGGTATTACTATTCATAACGGCTAGTTTGATTGGTTATGGTGTGTGTTAAAAATCAAGGTTGCGTACAACACACGCTACTGTATTATTCAAAGAAAGCGTACCGTGGAAGCTTGGGATGTTTCATTTTAAATTTTTGATGTCCACATTTAGTCAAAAAGTTTAAAATATTGTATTTAAAAAGGGTTCACTATTAAAAGTTGATAAAAGTGCAATACTGAAAATGAATTTGTTCTTGCATTATGTCTAAGATACTCATAATATGGAAAAATTATAAGGATTATATAAAGTTTAAAATTTAGTTAATACTATTCATAACCTCTTTTGAATGGCTTTTTGGTAAGTCATGGTGCAATTGAACTCGGTGTTGCGTGTAGTGCAAGTTATTGAATTATTTTGAAGAAATAACACATTATGAATTCTTGGGGTGTTACAAATATAAATATTATTAAGATATTAATATTTTTATAACAACATATATACCACCTTTTGGATTGGTATAACCCCAATTGTACCCTATTTTGTGTGTGGGATAACCTCACATGTATCAGATTTTTAGGCCTGGGATAGTCTCTAACGTACTCATTTATCTCATATAACATTAACATTTACGCAATTCATTTTAGGGCTACATAATTCCAATACCACACATTAGATAATTATAAGTCCATTCATATGTAGGCCAAAAAACCATAAAACAGTTCTACAATATCTACTCATGGAAAAGAAATTGGGTTTCAATAAAATTAACTATTATAATAATAAATCATCTAGGGAAAGAATAAATATGGTATAATTTGATCATCTACCCAATAAATAATAAGTTACCCCAAATAATGTTATTATATATAAGAAAATTATTTTTTTAAGGTTAATTGGATATTTCCTGAGTAAAATGCCCCTTTTATATTAAAATAATTTTTTAAAATATAAAAATTTCAATATTGAAATTATTGGATGATAATGAAGATGAAAATTATGTTCCTGATGTATATTTTATAAAAAATATTCCTTTATTATTCGGGGTAAAATGTCAAAAGTACCTCATTCTAAAAATGATTAGAGGATTACTTGGAATTTTATATAAAGTAAAATACTGATAAAAGTTTATTTAAAAAATAATTTATGATTAGAAAAAAAACTATTTAAATCATTTTATAAAATCTAAATATGGAGAATGAAGTATTTTTTGACAGAAGAAAAAATTAATGTTGGGTTTCCATTAAAAATTTCATTTAGTTTCTTTAGTAAATAAAGGAATGTAGAAAAGAGGGGAAAATTCATTATCTAGATATAAACATATGTGAATAAAATTGAGGGGATTATTATGAGATGTTTATTTAATTTCCATTCAATGAAATTCAAGCTTAAACAATCCTAATTAATATGATAATGAATCATAAATAAAATTTCTTGTGTTTTACATTCTTAAAATGTTATTTAACATCCTATATTATAAATTAAAATTTTTTATACATATATTATATGATCATTTATGTGATTATAGTATCATATATTTTCCATTTTTAACCCTTCATCAACTATTTATCAATAATTCATTATTAAATTCATCATTTCATAGTTTTAACCATTTTTTTCAGGAGACTTTATTTTTTTATGTTTTGATCATTGAAAACTATCCTTCAATACATCATATATATAATTTTAATTATGATATAAATATCATATATATTCTTTCATGAACTAGATCATCTTTCAATCAAAACCATCACCATAACCGACTCGTCGCATGGCCCAAAGGACATTCCTGATCTCTAGAGTCTAGAAACCAGTGTTTAAGAATTGATTATATCCTTTGGGAATGGTATATCCCATAAATAATTTAACCAACATCAAAATTCTCATAAAACTAAACAAATTATAAATCATATAATAATATAAAGGGGAATAATGAAACATAATGGAGTTAGGAATTTAACAATTTGAGTTGGATTGAAATATATTAAAGAAGGTGAGGGGGGAAAACTACATGATTGAAACCTCCGTACAACATGTGGGTATACACTACATTCCTCTACCACCACCACCTGAATAAAAAGGGGTCCCCAGCACAAGGAACCACCATTGACGCTACATAAGGCATTTCCTTTAAATTGGTCAAACATAATAAGGCCTACATACACTCATGGGTGTTTATAGGGTGTGAGATAAATATAATAGTAGGATACCACTAGAATATTATATCTTATTACATTAAATTATAAATTAGTATGTTGGTTTTAATAATAATAATGGATAAAATTGAACTAAAATCATGCATTATCATAAAAAGAGAAAATGAATACGAGAACATGATGAAATGTAAATCATTATGCGGGAACCATGTGGAATCCCTATATAAACATGGATATAAGGGTAATAAGATCCTCATATTCTTGATTATTAAATCATGGACTTGAAGGTACATTCTTTTCTCATGATAAGAAATTTAACCCATAAAATATGTTTATTTAGTGTGGTAACGTAATCCTTCTACGGGAACTGGGCCCCAACCCTGCCGACTCACCTAGCATACTGGACCATGTATGACCACCTAGATATAAAGGGTTAAAATATTATTTATTTAGTTTCATATATAATGTTAAATCAATTTTTTTACAATCACATCATCAATACTTAGAACCATACTTTTAAATAATCCTACAAAAATGTAAAATTGACATTTTCAATTGAAATCACACCAAAACCCATGGAAAACAAATTTCTCACCACATACAAAATTTATAAACACCATTTGGAAACCAAATGAAACATATTAATCAAAAACTAATGTCAAGGCATGGATCCACCTACCTCATGATTTAAATCACCAGGAAAAACTAATAAATAACAAGGAACACCAAGTAGAGGCCCCATTGAAGTTAGAATATAGAAAAACTAGAAACATTTGACCAAAATTAAAAATATTATACAAAAATTTATTATCAAAATGAATGGAAAATAGATAAAACAAGAATGAAGATAGAAGAGACCCAAAATAAGGAAGAGAACAAGAGAATATGGACTTACATTATGATTTTATGATGATTCTAAGACATATCCACCCCAAATCTATAAAATAATGATAGTAGGAGGAGTGGGAGGTGAGAATATGATAGAGGTTGTTTAATGGGATGTTAAAGGGGGATAGAGTATTAAAATCTAGGAGGGGAAAAATTTTACATTCAAAATTTGTATTATTTTTGGAGGGTTGTTTGGTTTTCCTGCAAGGTTTGAATTTTTTTTTCTAAAAGATGTGTCACCTCTATTCAAGATGAAAATTGATCCTCATGGTTTCATTTGGAGGGAACACTGCTAGGATATTGTATGTTATTATATAAATTTCCTCTATTGTAATGGCATAGGTTTCACTAGTCTTGTGCACTAGTCCCTCTAATATTGCTTTGTACATGTGGCTCCAAATTTTTAAAATTAATACACTAACTTTTCTCAAAAAAAAAATAAGAGGGAAAAATAAATCAACAGGTTCCCCAGGATGTGACAGATCAATTTGATATATATTTTTAATTATTCCAAATAAAATAATATAAAAAATTATCACACCATTCATGGAGAAAGTTGTTCAAACAAATGCCAGAAAAAAATATTCATATTAAGAAAGATGCAGTGAAAGAATGTTATTAATTTAATAAAAAATAATATTGTTATTATAAAATCATAAATATATTAGGTATTATTTAATTTCATAATTATTACCCACAATTTTAATATTAAATTAATTTCAAGTAACCTAGCTTCATAGAGTTGGTATTCCGCATGTACACATATGGGGCATTAATATTTTATAATGGATTCATACTTATGAAGGTAGCTATTATATTTTAATTTTATAAAAATATAATTTCTGAATTATAATGTATAAAAACTAAACCCATCATAATACCCCCAATGATTTATGATGATGAAAAATTAATTGAAATCATCTATGGAGGTTTTAGTCCAAACATGGTCATGAGAGAAAAATTCAAATTTATTTTCATTGAAAATATGGTGGAAATGGTTATTTCATAATTATAATATCATTTTATTATATCAATGATAAAAAAAATTTAATTTCATTATTAATACCATAGTATTATAGGAGGTAGAATAAGAAATAAATTAAAATAGTCCAGGTGTGATGATTACAATAACTTCATGAGTCCCTTATATCATACATTTGTAATAAACCTTCTAATTTCTTTTTTAGAATAAATTAACCTCCAAATTTTGTATATGGAAGTTGATAAGATAATTGGTTAGAGTTTTTCTAAGTTATAATACTATATATTGTGAAATTATAATATATAATGGGTTTCCATTTATGTTGTTGGGAATGGATACACATGGAATTAGAAAAAATATTAAAATATCGTTACATTATTCAAAAGAAAACATATTCATAATGTCTCTGGATTCAAGGAAATAATTTTAAAGTCATAAAATTATCATCCCATGAATTTTAGATAGGTATTTAACGAAATTTTAAACCATGTAATTTATTTTGACCCTGGGGTTAATCAAATTTATTCTTAACAACTGTAATGAATTTTTAGATTTTAAATTTTGTTTTAATTTTAGTAATAATATAGAAAAAATAAATGAAATATCCATGGGATTAAAATTGAAACCATTTATCACTATAATTATCCTCTTGAATTGTTTTAAATACTTTTCAAATTTTTTATAACATATTATTTAATATAAATTATCATTCATATTATTTTTGACAATTTTCAGTTCATTCGACATTAATGATAGCATGAAAATAATAGGATTCAAATTTTAACATTTTTCACATTTCAAATTTTTTTATATATATAAAAATTCATAGAACACAATAATTAACCTAAATTGTATTACTTTTTATATTGGAAAAATAATTTATTTTTTCTATTAGTTGAATAAATTTAGTGTCGGTGTTACATATGATTTCATGGTAATTAATCATTCTGTAAAAATTAAAAATAAATTACCTTGATAGAAATATAAATTTCTATTTAAAGGAAGAAAATTTTCTTAATATTATCCTTTTATTTTCCTTGTAATAAAAATAATATATTTTATAAAATAGAAGAGATTGAACTTTGTATAATTATTTTCTTAAAATAATTTAAAGGTTATATTTATAGAATAATGGCATTGAGTGGATATATTTATTATAATTCTATAGTTATAGTCAAACTAAATGCATTCATATGATAAAGGGATGTTATAGGGGAATTTTAAAAGCATAACCCATTATTTTAAACGTGTTTTACCAGTTCACCCTTTCCAAGGTGAAAAAACATTACAAAGTTTACCATTCATAATAACCAACAAAAAAGGGGGATTATTTATCAAACATGAATCAAGTGACTCCAAATATGAGGTCTGTTTTTCATTAATAAATTTATATACATGGAAATAATTTCTTTTAAAATTTTTGTACAAAATCCGATTAAAATCATTTGTTAGAAACAAATTTATCAGATATAAAACATGATATATTATTTTCCAATGCATATATATATATTAAATGAATTAAAAAAATATTTTATTGAATATATTATATAAAAATTTTATTAAAATTATTCGAGAATACTAACTAACTAAATTTAGTAATAAAAATTTTTCCGTGTAAACTAATATTTTCATAATAAAATCTCATTTACATCCAACTATTTTTTATTAAAAATTCATATAAAATTATAAAATAGATTAGTTTTTTTCTAGGAAAAGACCATACGTTTAAAATAAATTTACTATACCTATTCATACCTCATAAACCAATTGGTTGGTGATAACTGTCACATTAAATAATTTTGTTTCAATGGTATATAAATGCTTTCAAACTAAGTGTTTAATTTAAACAAAGTTATCAATGAAATATAATTTATTTATTTAAAAATGAATCATAAAATGTCATGGTGATACATTGTACACCCAATAACATGAATTTTTCCTTTGAAATTCAATCACTATGATAAAAAAGTGAGTATATGTTGGCTTTATCAGATCTTTGGCATCCAATGTAGCTTCATCGAATTCATGATTCCCAAGAGAAATTTAACAAGGTGATTTATCTTATTATATAACACTTAATCTATTTGATCCAATATTTATATCTATTTTTTTTAATAGAATAGATCATTCGCCAAATTTATAAATTTTGTGTTTTTTTATGATGGATGGATTTAGTAAATATTTACTCAGAAAAGATATATAGAACACATCATATACATGAGAATTGTTTGTTAGAAGATCCAAACAAGAAGCTACCATCCATTCTCAATCAAGAATCTCATTGGGAATAAACATTCCTTTCATTCTGATTGTCATAACCATCTCTCACAGATCAATTTAAAGGATTATTTTATTATCGACAAAAAATTCATGATTTCCATTATGTTTTAAGAATAAGTTTTTATTCAACTCTTTGACACCTTGATAAGATATTTAATGCCTACAAAATTATCTACTATTTCATTAGATAGTTCAAGTCCAATGATATTACATTCTCAAATATTATCACTTTATGTAATATTTAAATTGTTATTTATTTATAGGGATTAATAATGTCCAATTCGAATGCCTGAGTGATTGGAATAGTTTTCAATAAACTCAACTTGAGGAAGTTTCTAATCCCATAAAAATATAAAGTACATATAATGAGATCATAGCATACCATTTAGGTATTTAAAGTTTCTCCTAGAATAACAATATTTTAGATGATGATTATTAGTTTTCAACGTCATCTATTCATTGAAATCTTACTGAAGTCATCCCCTGATCATTCATGTAAAACTCATATCTCAATAGAATATATTAGATTTTTAAATTTTAGAATCCCTAACAGCATATTAATGTATGTTATGGAATTATAATCAATAGATAAGTTTAATATTATAAAAATTAAATTTTTGACAACATAATTAGATCGACTACATCTCAAATAATAGTATTCCACTTGAATGTTTTGTGAATTCAAATGACACAATCTATGTTTATGTTTTCATACTTCTAGGATTGTATGTCTAATAGTTGTAACACACCATTATACATTTTTCACTAAACTATAACATATAAAACTAGCATCTAGTGAAATATAAAAAAAATACTTATTATCACATTTACCCACCCAAAATACGCTTTCAGATCTCTATATATCCTCATATATCCACTATGAATTTACAAATATGACCTTATATATTCACCCAATAAATGTTTAATCAAATACTATATGAATGGAACAAATATATTATTCATAAACCTAATAACTCCATCATAATCAAAGATAATAATATAAATTTTTATTACTATAATATGGTGTTCCACATCATCTGTCTATTCATCTTTAATAATAAAATGGATTGATGGTGGAATAATAATTTGAACAAGATAAGAATTATCCCCTTAAAACAAGATTTCTACATACGTCGATTGAGTATAATAATATATTTTATATTTTGTGATACACAACCCATAAAATATAGCATGATAAATTTCACTCAAACAATCATCCACCATGTTCACATTCCCCTGATTATAATGGATTTTGAAATCATAATCCTTAAAGAACTCAAAACCTATTATTTGATAAATATTCGGGTATTTATTAGAAAATATTTACATTAATATGTTATTATTATAATATATATCAAAAAATTATAACTAAATATAATATTAATACATGTTTAATGTAGAAATTAACATAGTTAAATCCCAATCATGAGTTGTGTAATTTTTATCATGAACCTTCATGTACTATGACACATATGCTATAACGAAATCATTCTTCATGAGGACACATCCCATATAATTCTTAAATGAATCAATAGAGCTCAAAAACTCTTATCCACTACAAAATAATGTATAAAAAGGTGGACTGAATAAATTTTTATATTGATTCATGATGTTTTCTTTAGGTTCAACTAAATAAAGTAACGATTCTCCTTTCTGAATTTACATGATGATTAATTAAATATAAATGGTAATTTATCAAAAAAATATTATTAATATCTCTCTAAACTAAGGAAAATAATGTACTCAATCATAGTTGGTAGTCTACACCAATTCTCAATTACCCCATTCTTTGTGGGATCCACAAATATTCCCTCTATTGAGGTTATATGACCACAAATGAATAATTTTGGTAGCTGAAATTAAGATATTTTAAACATGTAGTATATTATAACCTTCCATATGGTATTTATTGCAATCATATTGTGATAATAATTTTTCTCATTATATTTTAATATATATGGATTTCATCTATAAAGGGTTCCCACAATTTATCAATGCCATCTCAAGACAAATAATTTCAATAAATCCTTGTTTATTTCATGGGTACTAGTAAGACCAAATAGATCACTATAAATTAATACGATCAATACCTTGTATATAGTGTTGTCATGTATATATTGTCCTTCAAATCCTTTAATTGATGATATTAAAAATGAAGTTCAATCATGGAAAAATTAATGACCTCTAGGAACATGATCAAAGAAGTCATAAATATGTGTAATATGATACCTTTTCCTAGTAGTGCTATTATTAATATCTCAATAATAAGTAAAGAGTCACATAGATTATTATTATTTCATAAAAAATTATACTCAAATGAGATTCACTTTGATGAATGAATCTCTTTTGATGATTATCACAAAGTGGATTCTTTAATTCCTATAGGTTAGTCGATGAAATTATATACTGAGTAATTATAATAGGTGTAACATTATGTATGCGTCTATTGAATAGTCAAAAAACATTATTTAGTAGAATAATAGGACTCCATTACAGAAATAAATAAAAATACATTGATAAAAAATTATATTTAATACTGTGTTTCTATCCAACCTTCTAAGGTAAACACCCATTTTAAAATTAATCAACGCTTATATAATCAATGTAATTTCCAATAGAATTTAATATTTATCATCACACTAATATATGAATATATTATTGTTTAGAATATAAAATTTTATTTTTATTAATCATTAATTGATGTTGGATTTAGGTAATGAAAACCAATCTATTCAAGAGACTCGGGTTCAAAACTGGGAAGAGGCGAATTTCCAGGTCAATGTAGTAGTACTGTAACAGTTACTATTCGGTACTGTAGAAACTGGAACCATTCACCTAATTTGGGATTTCGGGCCACCGATTTGCGCCTATGGGTCTCCAGGGCCTTCAGGTCATCAAAGGTCATCGGGCCACAGGGCCTTCGAGTCATGTAGTCCATGGAATAGCCTAGTTCATACAGAACATGCCCTAGAAGAGGATCAGAGCAACATATGTAGCAACCACCAGATGCAGAGCTAACTGGATTGGAAGAATTAAAGGGTATGGCAGCCGCCATCAGGACCAGACATCGTGTTGCTTTGTACCGGGCAATGCTAGTTGATTAGCAATGCAAGATGGGGAGCTAAAGCGATCAATGATGCAAGACGTTGGGGAGGGGAAGTTCTAGTGGGATAGGCCTACGGGTCTTGTAAAGGGTATGGTATGCCTCTGGGCCTTCAGGTCATGTATTGTTGGTCATGTAGGGCCTTCTGCCTGGGGCCTACGGTTCATTTATGAGTTCCCCTAAAACCCTTAAAAGGGGGATTATCTATAATAAAATAAAAAAAGAAGGCCTTCGGGCCATTCAGTCAAAAACCAATCTATTCATACGATATCATCACATTGAAACATATGGTGAATAATAAGTTTTTTGGGATGAAAATTACTAGAAATATAAAATACCGAAGAATGAAGGACTTGTGATATAAATCATATTACCACTATGGGAATTAAACTCAAATTCAACATCTATTAATTGAGGTGGTATTGTGATTGAATTTTCAAATTCTGTTGATATAATATAGTGTGTAAATGAAAAATAAAAAAATATGTTAATATTTCTTGATTGGTTGGTATCTGTACATTTCAAGACATTGTTAGGATAACCCAAAATAGTAATATGGTAGAATGATATTTCTAATGATATGTGGGATAATTATTTTACTAACATTTATCATCATAATTAACCTATATATTTTATCACCAGATAACATAATTCCAATAATAAATTAATTTTAAATACTAATATAAGTTTGGATCATTTTATTTTTATTTTAATATATTATTTGTAACATATTCACATCACCATAGTAATTAATTTCCCAATTATATTCAATTTTGTAGTAAAATATTTTACCTTTCTTATTATTATAATTTCATCCATGTATCCTTTAATAGGTTAAGCATATTGAAAGTATAATCTTATTAAAATATTGTTTTTATTATTTAAAATTCATTTTAATAAAAAAATTCTTTTATTACCAATACCCTGATATTGATGGTCAGTTCCAATATTAATTTAAATCATGGAATCACATCAAATTATTTCATCTTAAATAAAAATATACCTTACGAACAACAACTTTAAGAAAACTCTTTTTAATCCAATTAATAATCAATAGTTCATAATTAATGGTTCAATGATAATACTAGAAGTGTATCTCACAGATCATGTAAAATTTACCTCATATGTTTTAATTATTTCATCATCCTTCTATATTAGATTAAGGAATTATTTCATTATTTTCATATGATGAATACGAGGAAAATACATGTAGAAAATTAAACTCATAAACTCACCCACCTGATGGAGTCTACTTTGTCCCATTTCCTTATATTCTTGATGTGGATAGAGTATTGATATACGTACCCTTTCATGTTATGGAAATCCTGAATGAATTTTTCAATATCCAAACTCAATATAAGAGAGAATATCATTTCAATGTTACTAATATATTTATCTATAACTAGTGGATTAGAAAATCCACTAAAATATTGTGTATGTTTATTCATAAAGTACGTAATAAAAAAATTTCCCTAAGTTTCTCATGTGGAATATAATGACCATTACATTACAGATATTTATATTACATCATTGTTGATGAATATTCATTACAAAATATAAAAAATCCATAATATGGACGTATATGTATATTGTCTTTAGAAATTGGAAAACATAAACAACTGCTTCATAAGACAATATAATTATCTCCCATATATTTCACCATAACTAGACCAATTTTTGACATATCTTACTTAATACCATTCTTCATGACCTTTAAAGAAGAAACATATGAAATGGTGATCGTAGATGCTTAGTAAGGTTAAACAAGGAAGATAAAAATCATATCATTATTATAAAACATAAGAACCTAACATTTGAAATTCTTATCCTTCATTTGAAAGATCTTGATATCTTGCTATGGGATAAATCCTGAAATTTCATAAGAATCAATGAATGTAATACGAAATTTAATAATAGAAGACATGGTGTTTTTTGGAATAAACATTAGCATATAAAACCCTTTCATCTTAGTCATTGCTCATTGACAAGACTATCTGAGTAGACAGAGTCCATTACTAAATCAAGTTCACATATCAATCTAGCCCAATATTACTAAACTAATATAATTTTATGTTCTATCCATGCTTATATAATGAGATAAAAATCATTACTAATGGATTGGAGGGTTATATTGGTCCCACCCATAACATAATGAAATAATTCTTACATATGGAACAAAACTATATATTATTTATAGTAGCATTACCCATGTAATAAAATTAGTTTTTCAAACATAATTTTATCATAATCCATATAAAACCAATGGATTTCATATATATATTTTCATCATAAACCCAATAATACCATATTAATAATAATTTTATATACATAACGCTATTAAAATAATTTCATCATAGATGGAAAATAATTTTGCGAAAACACTTGATATTAATTCTTAAGGAAAATATCATTCTTCTTTATAAATGATTTGTTTTTTCAAAATGCCATGCGATTTTATAAGAAAATAATTTTTTTTAAAATTAACATTGAAATATTTTAAAATAAACTTCTTCTAAATAATTCATTATGAAACTATAAAAATAATTTCATGATGGAGAAGCTATAAAAACATTCTCCTCGTACTTTTGATGGAAAAGTCAAAAAGTACCTCATATCGAATAACAAAAAATGGATTCTTTCAAAAACATTTAATAAAAAACCAAAAAAGGATAAAAATTACTTCAAAAAATGGTAGAAAAATATAAATAGTATTACATACTTATGAAACATGGATGTGGATGATAAATATACCCTAGTTAATATTTCTGTATAAATAATCTTGAAAAATAGTGAGATTGAAAAATAATCTCTTTTCTTACGTCTAATTTCTTTTGTGAGTATCAAAAACTCATGTATAATGATCTAAATAATTTCATTGACTTATTTCAGAATAATATTAATTTTTATGAAAACATATATGAACACATTATCATCCATTTGTTAACAATATTTCATTATTACTTTTTACTCTGTTATTAAATGCTTCTTTTGATTTTGATTATTTTGTAGAATAAGTACTATTTCTATATCATAAATGATAGTTATATCATTAAAAAATAATATTAACTCAATATATACCATATTTATTAATTTCTTAAATTTATATAATCACTTTTTAATGAATATCATATACAATGAATCACATCACATCGTGGAGATGATAGGTTATACATATGCACAAGCGATGACATTATTTCATATTTTTTTAATGGCATTGAATTGTATAATGTGAAATATTTCATAATTAATATCATTAAATAATATATATATATATATATGTGTGTTATTTATATTGTTATACTCATCCAAGTATGGTGGTGGTGAAAAACAAAGTACACTATAGCATGGAGATGGTAAGTCGTACGTACTCACGCGTGGTGATATCATTTTATAGGATGGATAGAAGGTGGAATATGGTTGTTTCATAATTATAAGGACATATACATATATAATTGATAATTTAGTTATTAATATTAAATGAAACAACTAATGTAGAGGATGTAGAAGAAGAAATAAGTTTGGAAGAATCGGTAGGGGGATTAATTCTTCTTCAACGTGCTTCTCTAAATCTCCTCTTAATGAACTATAGATGGTCTATTATGAATACCAAAACAACTATAATGTTCCTATAAATTTTTTAAGGTAAATGGAATTTTTATTGTAGATAATGAATGATCATTGTGAAGTGAAGTTGTGAGGGAGAAGGTGCCCTTTTATAATTGAGGTGAGGGGCACATTTGTGATCCCTAAATTTTATTAATTTATAATAAAAAACGCCATAAAAACCCTAAAAAATGAACCAATTTAGAATATATTATGACATATGGTTGTAACATCATCAACCAATATATTTTAGAAAAGTTTTTCTCTAAATATAACCCTTATCATTTTAATTTACACATAGTTATTCTATTTAATTTTTAAACAGGGTAACAAATATTTCAATTTTAAAAGAGGGAAATATTTACTTGTTTGATGTAAATTAGACCATAATTAAACAATAAATAATAGTTTATAGGATATCGTTATTATTATATATTTCAAAAAAATTATGATTTTTAAATAATTTAATAAAACATGATTTTGATAAACAGTCAATAGTGCTAATTTTAATACTACTCAATTCATTTATTTTTAAAAATATTAAGTTGTCAATTTTAATTAAAAGCCACTATTTTATTATATTATTACAAGTTAAGTACCTATATAAAATTAAATAAACATTTTCATTATCTAAAATTATAATTATTTTAATATATTTAATATTTTTTTTGTAATCTCTATTAGTAAATTAATTATTACATCAATTTTTTGTAATCATATAATATACTTATTTTCTGAATAAAAATAAAATAATAAAATATTACATTGTAGATAAATCTACTAGATTTATAAGAATATTTTTTGTTGAATTATCATCTAGAAAATCCAACATTTAAAATGTTATACTTGTTAAATTATGAATGTGACAACTTTAACATCAATTTATATAAAATAATATAATTATCACAATCATTTATATAAGGCTACAAATGTTCACTAACTCAACCCATGGATGGTTATGGTTGATATATACTCGAAAAATAACATTTGGTCACGTTTTTTGTTCCTTTGATGGTTATTATCACTATTAATAATAATAGATTTAAGGATTTTTCATCAATTAATTAATTTATACATTATCAAAGTATATGCCTTTACGATAATTATTTATTTCCTAGAAATTAAAAATAAAAAAACACAATAAATAAAAACATTTTATCTTTCATATGAGCATTTTTAATAGAATTAATTTTATGTAGAACCTTATATAAAAAATGAAATATTTATTAAAATTTGAGTAAGATATATTTAATTTTTCATTAAATAAAATAAATTATAAGTCCCAATATCCTCCTAGTGGCATCAAAAGACATCATTTATCACCAAGGATGATTTAGGTCTAAACACAAACATAAAATTATATTAATTTTTTTTCGGGTTATTTTATAATATCATTATTACCCTTAGTTACCAGATTTACCCTTTTACCATATTAATAAAAATTACTAAAGGTACTATTTATAATTCCCAAAAATAAAATAATAATATAAAAATAATTTAGAGATGCTGATTCCAAATATGGATTCCATTTTTAAAAATTTAGAACAAATAAGTTTTAGTAATTAATTTAAAATTATTCCTTCTGTCAAAATGAGAGGATGAGTATTTAGGTGTTAAAATATTAAAAAAGATAGAAATTTATTTACAATAAAAATATAGAGAATTTTTACTATTCATCAAAATATTAATGCTATTAGAAAAATGTTAAATATTCGATAAAATTAAAATTTTATATCCTTTTTTAAATACAATGTTTTTATATAGAATATTTATTAATTTATCAAATATATTAATTTTAAAAGGGTTCTCCAATAAAAAGATAAAAAATTACACTTTTAAAAGTATATGTTTTTATACATAAAATAGGGATTATTCATACCATGTGAAAATAATATCTATTGGATGAATGTCAAAAATAATTATTATTTATATAACATATATATTTCATTAATTTAAATTATTAATATTAATTCACTCAATTTATTAATACAATATTACAAATATATAATTGATTTATATAGTTTAAAAATAACTGGCAGTGAATGAATTCACCATAAATATTCATAATTTATTTATACTTATTCCCACTAATGTAATTGAAAGGATAACATGTTCATCTTATAGTAAGGTAATCTCATGGTTTGTTTCAGCTCTCGATTGATTCCAATTCAAGATATTAAATAATTAATTTATTTTGAAAAAAATATTTCATAAAAACATCCAATTGTTACATTATACCCCCTTAAACTGAATTCCACCCTCGAAATATATGACATGGATAAATAATGATGAGGATACCTATAAATCATCATATCCTCATGTTCTCACATTACATCCTCAAATTGGGGGTTCTGCCATAATACATTAACCAAGATGGTGGTTTTATTTCACAAAACATTTTCCCTATGATCTAGAATCAATATTTATTGTTCATCAAAATAAATTTTTCGCTCATGTGGTATGAATTTGGTGTTTATTACATGTAAATTATGTCACACCCCATGATTTTTAGAATTATTATTTTTTTAATTAATTTATCTTTTCAATATTTATCACATCACATGACACTAGAAATAATTCATTATATATATATATATATTAAAACACTAATTCAAAAATTCATTTAACATGAAATAAATACTTAGTTTTCACTATACAAAATACCAACTTGGATTCCACTACATGAAATACCAACTTGGATTCCACTACAGGAAATACAAACTTTTTTTTCACGACTAGCAACACACTCCTTCGTATGATGCACGCAACACTGAGTTTATATGAAACAATCCTTTTTATTTTTGTAATTATTTAAATAAAATAATTATAACATAGCCATTAAATTTATTAATAAATAATTTTTCAATAGTTTGGTTTTATATAAATAAAACATATTGATAATGAAATAAAACATTTTTGATAATGTTCTTTAGGATAAAAATATTCTTTTCATTAATTAATATTGGTTAATAATAATGGTAATATTAGTAACATTTATAAATTGAATTGGATAAATTAAACATCAGTTTTTACTTCAGAACAACGAAATTAGTCTTAGGTACATTTTTTAGAATTTTCTGAGAAACATCATTTTTTATTGAATATTGAAGAATACAGCTTTTTAGTTAAAAACTGACTTTTTCCTAAATTCATGATTACTGCTAAATGATATTATAATTATGGTTTAAGGTAAAATTAAATGAATATAATATATATTAATAAAATTTAATTCATTAGAATTAAATTCACTTTGAAATTGAATATAGAACCTTAACAAACATTAGAACATTTTCTATTATAAAATACTATCATTTCTCCCTATCTGGAGGACTAGCATTAATGTAAATTTTCCCACATTTGTGATAATAATTATGAGAATTATACATAAATAGATTTAATTAGTATGGTATTTTTTTAAAAAGATCAACATAATTGTTTGATGAAAATGTTATGTCAATGTGAATAATATTAATTACAGTGATTATATTATAATTATGTTTAATGAGGGACAAATACGTAATATTAAGGACAACATTTACATAGAAACTTGTCCAAAATACATTGGATTCCAAAATTTGACCATTTCTATATATGGATCATAATATTTAGATTATTAGGACATTATTCAATAAATGTTTCCTATAAAAAGTTGTAAATAAGGAAGAAGACAAAAAGGGAACTTTTTTTACCTTTAACATTTATAAAAGATCATCTTATGTAAAAAACATAATATTTTCAGTTATATATATTATTTTTAAAGATATATCAGTTATTTTTATCATAAATAATATTCAATAATTTTTAGAGATGGTTTAGGTACTTAAAATGATTAAGAAACATCAAAATAATTAATATTTAGTCAATAATTAACTAAAATAAATGACACTATAAATATAAAAAGTTAAGTTAACAGATTAAACTATTTAATTTATTTATTTTTGTAGATTAATATAAAATTTTACACACAATTAAACCAAATATATTATAATTAAAATATAATATTGATATTTTAAAATTAACATTAAATAAATAATGGAAAAATTGACATTAATGTTATTTTAATATAAATGAATCATATAAAATTATTCAAAATTGATAAAAGTCGTATATTTTACCAAGTGACTTTTATGTGTTAATATATATTAAATATTTTATATTAATTTAATAATAAATGTTTTATATTAAAACAATTTAACCATATTATGTAAATACGTTTGTTAAGATGTTCCATGTTCGAGGAGTGTTTTAGCGTGTCAGAGTGATTTTTTTAAAAATAATTAAATAAATGGATAATAATTTTATAAATTAGATATAATTTTAACAATTAAGTGGATATAATTTTTTTAATAAATATCACTTTAATTTAGTATTAATTTTTATATTAATTATATTAGGAAACTTGTTTCTTTAATAAAAAATAAAGAAATTAAAATTGGGGAATCAATGAAGTTAAGGAACCAAATAATTAAAGTGAACCTATTTTTGTGTGTATGAGGTATTTATCGATAATGATTCCAATTTACTCCATTATTTGACCATTTTGGAATAAGTTAAGTTAATATTGACCACCCTTTATTGAATACCTTTTTGTATTTTCAAAAGAGACACTCCCATCCTCTATAAAAAGGCAAGCACTCTACCCATTCCTCAAACCTCTCAATCATCTTATGATCTGCCAAGCCCTACCCAAATTTCCTCTTAATTATGTTACATTTGAACTTGATGTATTCCTTTGGAAAAAACACCCACTTAAATAATCCATTAGGCACAAACCAAAAGGATTTACCTGATTAAGATGACACATGTACGAGTAGAGAGGGAGTCAATACAGATGGTAAGGATATTTTCATCTCACTACTAATTTCTGTGAGATACAAGCTATGTTTAACAGTCTTTCCATTATTGGGGTGTATTTACTAAAAAAATATTTATTCTAGTTATCTTGTAATTAAATTTATGGCCATTCACATATCCATTATATGATTCTTATTTCAAGGGGTTCACTTTTGAAAGTTACTAAATCAGTAAGATAGTTTTGTTACAATAATCCTTCTCTAAGACTCATTTTTTTGTTATACACCTAAACACTTTTTATATGTGAATATACAACCATTTCAAATGCTATATAAATAATTTCTATATTTTTATAATATTCTATTTTTCATGAAATGTCATTTTTTATATGGATAGAATGAACCCATGTTACCAAGTTATAAGTGATTGTTGAGATAATGTCACCGCTTTTCAAGATTGTGTATATTTATGATTTATTTGATGAATTAATTTGTTCAATATCTCAAGAACATTCATTAGTTTCATTATAACCTAGTTATTCAGAATATATTCATTTATTGGTATAATATTTCTTCCCATTGGAACATAACATAGTTAAGAAATTGTCTTAAGTAAGCCCGACATTGCTCTCTATTTGGTCTAAAATATGTGTTCCTTCAAAACCATGTTTTCTAGACAAATGAATCCAATAATAATTTATTAATATCCTATGATAAATAAAAGGTATTTTTACCCTTTTTTATTTTACAAATATATTCAAAGGAATCTTCTTGTCATATTCCGAATATGGAATATTTTTAACCAATTTACCGTGCAAAAGGAACGTTATTTTGACCTCATACAACGTGTACAAATTAACCTCATGTCATTTATTTGAATATCCATTTTCATTTTTAAAAACATAATATTAAAGAAAAATTTTTAAAAGTAATTTTCAATAAAAATTATTTTCAAAATGGTTTCATATTTCTTCTATATTTTGAAATGGAAATCTATTTTCAAGATGTTCTCATTTCTTGTTTAGAAGTTTTCGAATTATTTTCACTGAAATGGTTTTTAAATTTTTTTTAGGTTATTTTATAAATAATCAAGATATTTTATTTTGAAAGAAATTTCATCCTTTATTTATAAGTTTCAATGTATATTCAAAAAATTGTTTTGAAAACGTTCTCATGCATTTTTTAGAATTTTTCAATAAAAATGGTTTTAAAAATGTTTTTAAAATTTATTTATAAGTTTTCTTGTACAATGGTCATAAAATCCCTGGTAAATGAATAATAAAATATTTTCATACTTATTAATATTTGTCAATTAAATATTAATTTTACTTTAAAATGGTTTCTATGTTCGATAGCATGCCTGATACACAACAATTGGTTTCTTTGAAATCTTACGTTGCACACTAATAATAAAATATTATTATTTTAAATGGTAGTTAAATCCTAGATGTTGTATTGGTTGAAATGAAAAAAACGAACTATAATATTATTATACATGTTTATTAAATGTATTTACTTTTATCCAATAAATGATAGAGTCTTAAAATTTGAATTAATCTAATTTTATGCATAATATACATTAAAAGGTCCATTTATTGCCTTTTAATGGCGTACCCTCTTTAAATCTAGTTTTAGTCACTTTAATACATTCTATTTGGACAAATAAAATCCTTCTTTAAAAAGGGGACATCAAAATTTAATTTGTGTAAATTTTTGGTATTTTTCCAATAAAGTTCAATTTTTAACGAATAGTGAAAAATATTGTATTTTAATTAAAATGTGCCTTTTAATATAATTTATTTATATGGTTATATTATATTTTTAATTAGTTTTAAAGTGTAATTATAATATATTTTTACTATTTAATCCAATTTTGGTCATTAAAATGAATTTCACTTTGAATTTGGACATAAACAAGTGTCAATATTTTGATAGTTATTGTTTCTTAAAAACACGCTATTTGTTTTAACAACCGAAATTAATTTTAAATTAATAAATGAAACTTCTATGTTTATAATTTGGTAAAATATAAATCATTTTTGAATTTGGAATATCAAATGTAGCTTAGGCTGAATTTTTGGTATTTTTCTGAAAAAATTCAATTTTTGATGAATAGTGAAGCCACTTAGTAGTAGTTAAAAAAACTGACTTTTTCATTTAAATGAAATTTTACAACTTCTGTGAATTGAATTTGAAAAATCAGACACACATGGTTGTTATTAGTAAGTAAAATGTGGTTCAATAAGATGAAAATAATTTTTGGTGAATAGTAACTTTTGACTTTTATTTACCGCGATTAAAAGTAAATAGGGCAATTCAAGGTAAAAAGAATATTATAATAATTTAAAATTACCTTAACACTTGTCCTAACCTTATTAAATGTGAAATAGACGAACATTGACATCTTTGGGTAGATTTTGGGACCCCATGGAGCCACTTATGAATGATAATGACACTTTAGATTAATTTATTTAAGGTAAAGACAAAAATGACATAAACAAATATCTCTTTGTAAATTAATTTTTACATGGTGATATATAAGTTATATTTTCAACTATAAATATTCATTGGAAAGATAAATTGATTCAATACATCATGGTATTTGTTTTATAATTTTTAGAAATGGAAAAATTTAATAATTTATGACAGAATAATGATGTCGTGTTTACCTCATTAATAAATCATTTAACTAAATATGATTATAAATATTAAAATAACAACCAAAACCTGTCCAAATTATGTTGGATGAATTTATTTTGACCACGATTCATCTTATTATCAACTATAATGATTTTTTGACTTTTAGAAACCAAATATAATTATATAATAAAATAATATTTTCACACTTTTCTAAAGAGTCCCTCCCCCCTTATAAAAGGAGACAATTTCTAACCAATTACACACACCTCTCAAGCCTTTTGTGTCTTCCAACCTCTACCCAATTATGTTCCCTACATCCATCTACTCCAACTAGAAGCCTTACCTTATGCAGAAAGAACTTCAATAATTTATTTTGGTTCAAAACAAATGATGTTACCCAAATTAAATGTAACAGTTTCTCTTAACTGCTTTTCTTTTATTTTACTACTCCAAACTCTAAACTCTTTTTATTACAATAATTTATAACAAAACTAGAATACTCAATATACTAGTATGCCATTATGAGAATTATTAGAACTACACTTACACACACCTCCATCTAATGGGTGCAGAACATATAGTTTCTGTGGATGGAAAACTAACGTCTCACAAAATGATGATTGTTCGATTATCTCCTACCGACTATCATTGTGGCCATTAAGATGAAACTATATTTATATATGATATATATTATGTTTATGTTATATTTATGATACTATATTTTTCTTTTATAGCATACCATTATGGTTTCCATTATGGGTAAATGTGATAATTTTATTTGAGGAAGTGCGGCCTACTGCCCCCTCAAAGTGATATGACTCATTCATTCCTTATGTGGGACATATTAAGAATGGAGGTAATGATATTATTTCTGATATTATACTGGAATTATAATATACATATGTATCATTATGTTTTAATTCCATTAAAATAAGAAATAGAAATGAAAGCAGCATTTTTTGCATATGTACGACTTACCGTCTCCATGAACGGTGCATTTCATTTCATAGCTCCAAATGTTATGTACTATTATAAATACATGTATAAAATGGATATATATGATATATATGATATCTAAATCATGTATATCATTCTGGATGTAATGAAATTTTGACCATGTGAACATCTTGTAACTATATGGTGTTCGTTTGTGACTCTATTACCAAATAACAACAAAACAAACATTAATAACATAAATGAATAAATAATGTTTATAAAATTGTAATAAGTGATATAAAATGAATAAGAAACATGAAAAAGGTTCTTATGCAAGTAGAAATTAACTTTAGTTTATTATTCGAGAGATTAAAGAATGAACGGGTCAATTCAGACACGAGGTAAGGGAACTTCTTAACCCAATTCTCATTCTTTGGGTTGAACTTATCTTTCTTATTTATGTATTTCATTGATTATGTGAGAAATTAATTTTTATATCTTATCATGTATTTATACTTTCTATATGTCAGCTTATAGTGAATACAAATAATCGATTTATTTTATTTACAAAATAATCTTTGTAAGGGACTTCGTTTCAATCTCCTTTCACTAAGGCATATTTTGTTTAAATACACGACTTTATTTTATATGATGTATAAACACCCCTGAATTTTCAAAGGGAATATTTTTCTATAAAATGTTTTACTAAATGAAAAAAATGAATTTTTATTTTAACAAAAGTAGTGATAATGACCATTCTACTACCGTGATTATTATTTGTTCTTTGGCATCCTTAACAAGCCGTAATGTTTTTTTTCATGGAAAATAAATACCATATACTCTTTTATGTATTTTGGTATTGAAAATGGTTTTTATAGTGGATTTTTTATATCAATATATTAAATTGATATATGTTTATTAATATGTGGAAATGTTTTCTATCCATTATATCTTTTTTCTGTGTTATGATTTTATAATGGTACTTGGACATTTGATGGGTGGTTACATGATAAACCAAATGACGGGTGGTGTTGTGATAAACCAGGATGGGTGGTTACATTATAACATCTAATTCATTGGGTATGGAAGTCTGCCATATGGCTATTCTATTTAGTGATATGTATGGAAGTCGGCCGTATAGCTATTTTAGTGATATGTGTGGAAGTCGACCGTATGGTTATTCCATTTAAGTATGTATATATCCCAAGATACCTTTATTTGTTATGTGTTCTCTATATGGGTTTTATGGTAATATTTTGGTTAAAAATGGTAAGTAGTGATCTTTTATTCAGTGAATAGTATTTAATACTTCATAAAAGTGAAAAATATTACTTATATTAAATTATTCATGGTTTACTTGTTGTTTTGAAAAAATAACAGTTTTTCTTCTTTTTGTATCCCTTACGGAGCTTTTTATGCTCATCCAAAGTTTTTTAAATGCTTTTTATAGGAGATAATTTGGAATAGAGTCATGGATGGGATAAAGGAAAATTCATGCTATCTCAAACATGGAACTAGACATGACTCTTTTTTTCAAGAGTTCTTATTTTGTGAAAAATTGAAACTGAGTAGAAGCGTCTACTTTGTTTTTTTGAAATGAAATGTAATAGTTATGGCCTAATTCTCTAAAACTCTAAACCTGAAAAGATCTTCAATGTGAATTATTCATTTAATTCAATATTATCTAATGTTTAAGGATGGGTCCTTATAGTTGGTATCTGAGGTCAGTTTAGGAAACTTTTGGAGTTAGGGTATTGTTAAATAAATGTCCATAAATTAATTTATGGTAATATAGAAATGATATAGCATTTAAAAATTACCATGTTGCTTCGTCTAAGATATTTCTGTGTTCATAATGGTTTTTCATAGAGGAAACATAGAAGATTTTTTGGGAAGGCATACAGAGGGAAATAACCTTCCAAATTAGCATCCTAAGATGGTCGAAATCAGAATTGAATAGTTTATTATAGTGATGGCTCAGTTGATTCAAGTGATAAATGGTTGTTGTGTTTATAGATTATTTTTTGGTTCATTCCAAAAGTAAAGAGAAACATCAAAGTCATTTTAGGGTTGTTTTGAAAACCTTAAAATAAAAGAAACTATTTGGGAAATTCAGCAAGTATGAGTTTTGGTAACAAAAAATTTCTTTCCTTGGTCACATTGTTTAAAAAAATGGAATAACGGTTGATCCGGATAAAAAAATGTTGTCTAAGAATGGACAAGACCCACAAATATAACCTAGATTCATAGTTTTCTTGGTTTGGAAGGTTTTTACCAGAGTTTTGTTGAAAAGTTTTCACGGTCATCTAGTCCAATGACTAAGACAACTCGAAAACATGTTAAGTTCATTTGGACAAAAGAATGTAATGATTGTTTTTAGGAATTTAATAGAATATTGGTAAATGATCCAGTTTTGGCACTACCATCTAGAAATGGGGATTTTGTTATCTACAATGATGCTTTGTTGAAAGGAATTTGTTGTGTCCTAATGAAGAATGATCAGGTAATTGCTTATACTTCACGTCAGTTGAAACCTCCTGAGTAAAATTACCCTACACATGATTTAAAATTACCTGCTGTTGTTTTTGGTTTAAAAATTTGGAGGCATCATTTGTATGGAGTAAAATGTGAAATATATACTGACCAAAAAAGTTTAAATTATATATTCACTCAGAAAGAATTCAACATGAGACAAAGGAGATGGATGGAATTAATCAAGGATTATGATTTCACGATCCATTACCATCCGAGAAAATCAAATAAAGTGGCTGATGATTTGAGTCGAAAAAGTAATGCTTCATTAACCATGTTACGTTTGGAATAAGATCCTTTGGTTTTTTATTTGATGGAATTTGGCATAGAGGTTGTTGGTGTAAGAAATTATTCTGTTTTGTTTCACGTGTCAGTGAAATCATCTCTAACAGATAGAATAAAGAAAGCACAGAAAGAAGAAAGTGATTTACAAAAAAGGGTAGATTTAGTTCAAAAGGGTTAGTTTCCTGATTTTAATGTTTATAATGATTGTGTTTTGAGATTTGGAAAGATATTATGTGTGCCTTGTGATACACAGTTGAAGAATGAGTTGTTATGTGAAGCTCATAGTTCCCCATTTTCAGTTCATCCAGGCAGTACTAAGATGTACAAAGATATTTAGGAGTATTACTGCTGGGATGGAATGAAAAGAGATAGTTTTGATTTTACTGTGAAGTGTTTGACTTTTCAACAGGTTAAGGTAGAGCAGTAGTTACTGAAAGGGATGCTTCAGCCTTCTTTCGGTGCCAGATTTGTAATGGGAAAATATATCCATGAACTTTGTTGGGGGATTACCGAATACATCTCTATGTAATAATGCAACCTGGTTTATAGTTGATAGATTGAATAAATCTTCTCATTTCCTTCCTATTCGGGATACTTTGTCTCGAGATAATCTTGCTCGGTTATATGTTAAATAGATAGTCAGTTTGCATGGATTTCCCTTCTCCATTGTATCTGATCATGATCCCAGGTTTACTTCTATCTTTTGGAAAGGCCTTCAGAAGTTTTTGGGTACTGAACTAAATTTTAGTACAGCTTTTCATCCTTAATCAGATGGGTAGTCAGAACAAAAAATTCATACCTTGTAGGATATGCTACGTTCTTGTTCACTTGATTAACAGGGATGTTGGTACCAAAATCTTTTTTTGGTTGATTTTTCTTATAATAACAGCTTTCATTCGGTTATATAGATGGATACATTTGAGACATTATATGGAAAGCGTTGTCGAACTCCAGCTTTTGGGATGAAGTAGGTGAAAGAAAGCTGATTGGTCCATAATTGGTAGAAGAGATTGCAGAAAAAGTTCAATTGATTTAGAAGAATATGAGAACAGCACAGAGCAGACAGAAAATTTACGCGGATAACCAGAGGAAGGAAATTTATTTTGTAGTAGGTGATCATGTCTTTCTCAAAGTTTCTCCATGGAAAAGTGTTCTGCATTTTGGTAAGGAGGGAAAGTTGAGTCTGAGGTTCATTGGACCTTATGAAATCCTAGAGAATGTTGGGTCAGTTGCGTACAGAGTGGATTTACCACCATGTTTATCCTAGGTACACAATGTTTTTTATGTTTTGATTTTGGGAAAGTATATGCCAGATCCATCTCATGTATTGAGTCTAGAGGTAGTTCAGTTGGAAGAGAATCTCTCTTATGAAGAACTACCTGTCCAAATTCTTGACCGTAGAGAGTATGTTTTGTGGAATAAGGTAATTCACCAGGTAAAGGTTTTGTGGAAGAACCATATCATTAAAGAGGCAATGCGGGAATCTGAAAATTCTATGAAGGATAAATACCCCCACTTATTTTGATAAGTGAATAAAAATTGTGAGGACGCAATTTCCAGAAGGGGGAAAGGATGTAACATCCCAGGTAAATGAAGAATAATATATTTTCATACTTATTAATATTTGTGAATTGAATATTAATTTTACTTTAAAAGGTTTTCTATGTTCGATAGCGTGCCTGATACGCAACAACAGGTTTCTTTGAAAACTTATTTTGCACAATAATAATAAAATATTATTATTTTATATGGTAGTTAACTCCTAGCCATTCTATTGTCTGGAATGAACAAAATTAACTACAATATAATTATACATGTTTGTTAAATGTATTCACTTTTATATAATAATAGTTAGAGGCTTAAAATGTGAATGTATCAAATTTTAAGCATAATTTACATTAAAAGCTCGATTTACCACCTTTTAATGGAGAAACCTCTTTAAATATAGTTTTGGTCAGTTTAATACATTCTATTTTACCAAATAAAATTTTTCTTTAAAATTGGGAAATCAAAATTTACATTGTGTAAATTTTTTGTATTTTTCTATTAAAGTTCATTTTTTAATGAAGTGTAAAATACTGTATTTAATTTCAGAATTTCCTTTTGATATAATTTATTTATATGGTTAAATTATCTTAATAATTTGTTTTAATGTTTAATTAGAATATATTTTTACTATTTAATTCAATGTTGGTCATTGTAATTAATTTCACTTTGAATTTGGACATAAACAAATGTCAATCTTTTGATAGTTATTGTTTCTTAAAAACACTCTATTTGTTTTAACAATGGGAATTAATTTTAAATAAATTAATTCAACTTCTATGTTTAGAATTTGGTAAAATAAACATCATTTTTGAATTAGTAGTATCAAATATATCTTAGGCTGATTTTTTTGAATTTTTCTAAAAATCATTAATATTTGATGAATAGAGAGCCACTTAATAGTAGTTAAACAAACTGAAATTTTCATTTAAATTAAATTTTACCACTTCTGTGAATTAAATTTTTAAAATCCAACATAAATGGTTGTAATTAGTTAGTAAAATGTGGTTTAATAATATGAAAATAATTTTTCATGAATAGTAACTTTTGACTTTTATTTACCGCGATTAAAGGTAAATAGGGTAATTTAAGGTAAAAAGAATATTATAATAATTTAAAATTACCATAAAACATGTTTTATCCTTATTGTATGAGTAATTTCCGACCACAGGCACATTTGGGGCGATTTTGCGACCCCATGGAGCCACTTATGAATGATAACGACACTTTAGATTAATTAATTTATGGTAAAGACAAAAATGACATAAACAAATATCTCATTGAAAAATAATTTTTACATGGTGATATATAAGTTATCTATTCGACTATAAATATTCCTTGAAAAGCTAAAAAGATTTCCTAAATTAGGGTGTATTTTTTATAATTTTTAGATATTGAATAAATTATATTATTTATGACACAATAATGATGTAGTGTTTACCTCATAAATAAATCAATTAATTAAATAAGATTATAAATATTTAAATAACAACAAAAACCTGTACAATTCTTATTAGATGAATTTATTTCAACCTTGAGTCATCTTATCTTCATCTATAATGATTTTTGGACCTTTAGAAACCGAATATCATTATATAATAAAATAATATTTTCACAATTTCCGAAAGAGCCCATCCTCCCCCTTATAAAAGTAGAACATTTCTAACCAATTCCAAACACCTCTCAAGCCTTTTGGCTCATCCAAACTCCACCAAATTAAGCTCTCTACATCCCTCTAGTCCACCTAGTAGCCTTACCTTAGGAAGAAGATGTAACTCCCCGACCCCAGTTCACCAGAGTCGGTGCATTTTTACGTATCATTGGCATGATCACAAAAGATCAAATCTCGAAAGACCGATTAGTTTAGTATCCTTGGAAACACTAGTTATATTCATAATTATTACATTACATTATAAAGTAAAATAAACTACAAAAAAATCTTGTCTTCATATCCCCTCATACTATACCTGTAGGTCATTCATAAATTAATTTTTCACATCCTGGGAAAAATAAAACATTTAAAGGGGTGAGCTCAGATACTTAGTAAGGATAACAATATAGTAGAAACTTTCATAAATATGCATTAACATTTAAGGAAATGTATAACTAAAAAAATCCTTTTAAACTTTAACTTCAACATAATATGGCAGAAATAAAATGAAATAATGCCATTTACTTATTCACATGGATATTCTACTAATCGAATAATCACATGCAATATCAATAACCACTTTCATAATGATGGAATGCATAATGCCAGACTATCATCACCACATAGTCAAGGCCTTTTGCCAAGACTACAAATAATATTTCATCAAGGCCTTGTACCAAGACACTAGATTGTCTCATGAGACCTACTGATGCATCGAGGAGCTATAGTAGGCTCCACCCGTCACTTATTAAGTCCAATGCATTCCTCATATGAATAGGTTTAAACATAACATAAAAATTCGTATTAAAACTAGCACACTAAATTTTAAAAAATTATCCATAAACCATGAATGGTATAAAAATAAAAAATCCACAGTCAAAAATATCACAAAACCTTCAATACAATATGGAAGTTCTGTATCATAATAAATCAACTTCAAATAAGTTTAAAACCCATCAAAGGATGTTGAACTAGATGAAATCAAAACTATTTGAGAGAAATATCTATTTTTTTGAAATCATTTAAAAGTAAAATAATTATAAAATAAAACATTTAATTTTGAAAATATCTTTATAAGCTTGTAAGGGAAGCTTCGAAGATTTTATAATGGCATAAAATAGCCGCACTCACCGTATAAGTTAAAAAAAAGATATTCTTACCTTAATTCTATCGAAAAGGTTAAAAAACCTTGTTTGGAAAATGACGGAATGATTCCTTTATAAAAATCTTATAAAAAGTCAACAAGGCTATAAATTAATTTAATCCATAGTCTATAAAACAGTAAGATTTATTTGAAATACATTTTTAAGAAACATGGATGTGGATGATAAAGAGGTCCCAGTAGATAATTATGTATAAAAAACCTCGGATAAGGAAGAGATTGTGAAATAAAACCGTAACTTGTACTTTACCTTGGTCAAGGGTAGGTTAAAGTCCTGTATAATAGTTAAATCATTGTTATTAAATTATACAAGAACAATATACATGATTATTATATCATATATGATCTTTTAATATTGCTTTTTTATTAATATCTTAGTATTATCGTCGTTTCGGGTGTTAACTTACTCGTTTTCTTTAATATGTTTGTTACATAAGCCGTGTTTGTTATCCATAGGTTGTATATTATTCATATCCAGAATTATATCAAGTCCTTAAACATTATTTTTAATCATAAAATGAGAATTAGACTTGAATGGATATGATGGAAAATGAATCTCATCGCGTTCGTGGAAACGGTAGTCCGTACGTACGCACGAGCGATAATATCATTATTTTGATATTAAAATAATATATAATTGGATGGTATATAATATATACAGAATCATTATAATGTTATATTTATTATTTAAATGAATTAAACACCATTATTATACCCATACAAATAATAATGTATTGAATAACAATTACCCCACGATGTGGAGACGGTAGGCCGTACGTACGCACGTATGGTGACATGTCATTCAAAGGATGGATAGAATACTGAATATGGTTGTAACATATTTATAATAACATCATATTATATAGATGATAATGTATTTATTATTTTAGAATGTAAATAACAAAGAAAGAATAAGTTTAAGAAGAAAGGAACTTGAAAGAAGGTGGTGAAAACATTACCTCTTCTTCAGGTTCTTCCTTTTGATTTGATCAAAAGGGCTCCTTAGGTTGGATTTATGATCAAACTAAGGCCTCTAAGTTGAAGTTAGGAATGTTTAGAGAATATTTTGGCAGGGTTTGGCAGAACCAAAAGGCTTTTAAGGTATGAATAATTGGTTAGAAGTGGTGTCCTTTTATAAGGGGGAGGAGGGGCGATTTAGGAAAAACATAAACTATTATTTTATAATAAATTAATATTCAGTTTCTAATGGATTAAGAGTGAATTATTAAAAGTCCAAGGTGGGGATGATTCTAAATACTTTCAACCAATAGATTTTAGATAGGTTTTTTTCATTATATTAACCTTATCATTTAGTTTTAACTCATAGTTAATTAGTTTGACATTTACCATGTCACTTTGTATTTTTATATTATATAGTTAATAAACTTACTATATACATCCAGGAGACCCCCAAATGGTCCATTAATGATACACCTATAATTATATAAGTCCTTTGGCTGAACCTTATATTTTTACGAATATAATATCAAGTAATAATATAATATTTATTTTAAAAACTCTTTTCTGTTAATTTTGACACTATCGGGTATTTTGTTTTTGATAATTTCATAACTACATTATTACATCGAAAAAAAATTTATATAACCAATAATAATATGTAATATTAACCTATAAAATTATTTTAATTCATAAAAAGTCTCAAATTAAATTTATTTTGATATTTATAATATCAATTATTTTAATATTTCATTAATTAGGTAATTACTGTATCACCATTGTGTCATAAATAAATTAAATTATTTAATGTATAAAAATTATAAATAAAATATCATTATGTATGAAAGATTATTATATTTCTAATCAATATTTATAATCTAATTTATCTTATGTATAACCATATATTAAAAATGTTTTAGTTATTAAAATTTGATTTTAACTCTTTTAACTCTTCTTTGAATTAAATAATAATAAATGTCCTAATCTATTCCAAGTGGACCTAAATGATAATATTTCATTCCTAAGGTTGTTTTTGGTCGAGATAAACTTTTCCAATAGAATTAGGATATGTGTTAGGGTAATATTAATATCATTTTTACCCTTAATTACCCTATTTACTTTTAGCCGTGGTAAATAAAAGTAAAAAGTTACTATTCACCAAAAATTATTTTCATCTCATTGAAGCACATTTTACTCCTTGATATTAACTGTGTCTCTATTATTTTCTAAATTCCACTCATAGAAGTGGTAAAATTAGGATTTATGTGAATTTTCAAATTCTCCTAGGAGGTGGGTAAAAGACGGTGAAATGTTCAATAAAGTTTTTATATATCTAAAAATATTCTAAACTAATTCCAATGAATTACATTGAACATATATAGGTATTATGTATCTATTTTGACCTTAATTAAATTTAAATAAAATAAATAATTATTTAATTAAAAATTCGGTTTTAAACTATAACTTAGTGTTTTTTCAGTATTCATCAAAAATTGAATGTTTTCAGAAAAATACCAAAAATTCACCCTAAGATAATTTTGATATTCCAAATCCAAAAATGATTTTCATTTTGGAAGATAAAATTTATAAAATTTTAAAATGTGGGTATTACTATTCATAACGACTAGTTTGATTGGTTGTTGTCTGTGTTAGAACTCAAAGTTGCATACAACACACGCTACTGTATTATTCAAAGAGAAGTGTACCGTGAAAGCTTGGGGTGTTACATTCTGCCCTCCTTCAAATAATTTCGTCCTCGAAATTTATAGAATACTACCGCATGAAAGGACTTGGGTGGTTCTTCATCATAAGTTCATCTGGTTCCCACATTGCCTCTTCCATCTTATGGTTTCTCCATAGAACCTTACCAGACTAGTCGTCCGGTTTCTCAGCACTTGTTCTCTAGTATCAAGAATCCTGACGGGATATTCGCAATAAGACAGACCAGGTTCCAGTTCTAATTTCTCATATGTGAGTACATGCATTGGGTCAGGCATGTATTTTCTCAACAGTGATATGTCGAACACATCGTGGACTTTGGATAGACTTTCACTACTACAAATTTGGGCTATAGCCACAGACCTATAGCCATGGTTTTATAGGTCCGTGGCTATAACTTTTATATTGCCACGGTTAAATTTCAATCTCCGTGGCTAAATCAAGAATACACCGCATCGTCGTTTTTCCCCAATCTCTATCAGGTTCCTCCTCCTACACCGATCCGCAGCCCTCCTCCTCCTCCCCCGATTCGCACACTGCACAACCCTCCTCCCCAACAAAATCTCCTCCTTCCCGTAGCCCTCCTCTCCTCCCCCGATTCGTAGCCCTATCACCGTGCAGCCCTCCTCCCCGACGACGTCTCCTCCTCCTCGCAGCCCTCCTCCTCCTCCCTCAGTTGGCAGCCATATCACCGCGCAACCCTCCTCCCCGACGAAGTATCCTCCTCCCGACGATCTGCCTGAAGATCTCACCATGCATCCCTCTCTCACAGCGGCGCCCTCCTCCCCGACGAACTCTCCCACAACGGCGCCCTCCTCCCTGACGACCTCTGCTTAGTAGTCTCACCATTTATAGGTAAAATCTTATCACTATTCACAACCCTGGAATACTGTCTAAGTGCTAGAATATATATTTATCTGTGATGAAGCACTTGTGTAAATAGAGGAGTCTGTGACTGCCAGACATGAGAGGTATTGGCTTTCTAAATTGAAAAAATGCAACCCCTTTTGGTAATATTCTCATCTTTGATTGGTTTTTATTATGAAAAATTAATTTAAATATTGGTTTGATTATATTTTGTACTTCCAGGATGCATTCTAAGATTAAGTATTGGTTTAATTTTTGTCAATCTCTGCCTCTAATCAGCAAGGCTGGGATAAAATTTGTTGGATGTCAACATTTCTTAATTATGTTTCACGTGAGAGGCTGACTTTATCATCATTGAATTTATGAGCTCATGCATTGAGTGATGACATTATTCACTCAAAGTAGCCTACAAGTGTAGTTTGGATGGAGAACCTTTCTTGAACTTACCTCTTTACATATTACGTGATGAAGTGATGTTTTTATTCCATGTAAAATTCAAACACAGATATTGATCTCTATGCTGGGCGAGCTGGAGAGCAATCAATACAATGATTTTTTGTTGATCCTGGTGGGAGCCATTGTATTGCGACTATACATGGTGATGGGGGTGGTGATACATACTATATGCAATCAAAATGGATCAAACCTCGCATTCTAACCAAATTGAAAGGTCTTATGGTGAACTCTGTTGCTTGGAATAGGCAGCAGATCACTGAAGGCATGTTTTTTTATATTATTATTTTTTCCATTTTCTGGTCATTGTAGTTTAAGAAATATTTTGATAAAATATTTTCCTTGGGTATATATGTCAAACATAACTTCTACAAAAGAGACAATTCTTGGCACCGACAATGGACATCTATATGAGATGGTCATGGATGATATCGATAAGAAGGATAAGTACATGAAGTTTCTCTTTGAATTACAAGAACTTCCAGAGGCTTTTATGGGTCTATAGGTACATCTTCCTCAACCCTTGTAATTTGGGTTTACAGTTTTCCTTCATATCAAAAGCATTATGGAAGAGAGTTTTGTCAAAAGTGGTTTCTATAGGTGAGATAGAAACCTATGAATGGTAGAGGGATAACCCATTAAAATTTTGAATGTAAGTTGAGGGGATCTAAGAGGGGATGTTTGGTACACTGGAGAAACCCTTTCAGGAAGAGCTGATTCCAGGGGTTTCCTGTGAATATATTCTTGGTTTGAAGGAATCACATTTCCATGGAAAGACTACTTCCAAAAAGGGATGAAAAAGGGATTCAAACATTGGCTTTTGGAAAGGTGTTTCTAGTATATTCACATCCCCACTCTACTTCTTACTTTCCTAGCCCCCAGTTTTGCAGACCACGCATGCCCTTAGTGCAAGGGAGCTTGATGCGTAGGCTGTGGCTGTCTAGATAGGTTTGGATGTTGCTGGAAAATCCATACCACGTTTACAATTTCGAGTATTCTTTGCGCTTCTCTTTTTCATTCTGTGTCATTTTACAGATGGAAACAGCTGTTGTCACTGATGGGACTAGATATTATGTGATGGGTGTTACTCCTACACGACTATATTCTTTCACTGGGATTGGATCTCTAGAAGTAAGTTCTCTTCTGAGTAGCCTCTTCATGTGGGACCTGGAATTTGTTACTCTTGTTTTAGAAAATACGAAACATTTCTGTCATACCATACTATACATCACTCTGAAGATATTAAATGAAATTATCATGTTATGCTTCCACTATTATATTTGCAATGCAACCTTTCCATGAAAATCTAATGTGTTATGAGAATGAAAGTAGAACATGTTGCACTTCCAGACCTTTATTGCTAATATTTGGCCACTCCATCTGAAATATTAATGCTTATTGATTGCTGGTTGATTTGTAGGCTATTTTTTCTGGTTAGTTAAATAGAGCTATTCATTTCATGGAACATCCTGGTGAAATAACAAATAGGTAGGTTTGTTGATTTGTTTTTGGTCTCAAGGTATTAATAATCACATATATTTAAATTTTAGTAGCTTTAAGTTGAAATACATGTTTGAATTGACTGGAATTTTTTTAAATGGTTCAAGTTTTATAAATTGGAAACACCCATTTATAAATGCGAAACACCATTTTTTTTGAATGCACATGAAAATTAAGGTAGTTGAAAAGCCGAGGTTTCCCACTCAGAGTAGATTACTAGTTTGTTTATGCCCATAATATTTCTTGTAGGGAACTGCATTTCTTTATCAAGCAAAGAAGGGTTGTGCATTTTGCATGGATTTCTGGTGCAGGAATCTACCATGGGAACCTGAAGATGCTGCCCTGCGGATGTCGCTGGACCAGGCCAACACGCCGCGATCACGCCGCGGTCATGCCGCGGTCACGCCGAGGTCATGCCGTGATTTGGCTCTGCTCCAGGATGACACCCTGTTCCGGTTCACAGTCCTGTCGGGATACTTCTCCTATCCTTAAGCCGCACTTCTCCAAACCCTCGGCGCCAATCCCATACTCCTCCCATCCTTGACGTTGCTCCTATACCGACCACCCCTCTTCACCGCTCCCATCCCAACCACCCCTCACCACTCGCCGATCGCCGCTCCTAGCTCCTCGTTGCTCTTTAGGGTTCTAACTATACTTTCCAACCGGTCATATTTTCTTTGATTCAAGTAATTTTTGTTTATTCACTTTAAATCAGTATGTATGCCTTCATATATTTTCGATTTTTTGGTTCCATTTCACTACAATGTACTGTCTATTATGATCCCCTTATGAACACAAGAAATATATCATTTTAGGTTGTAGTTTTGTTGTAATTTACCTGTATAGAATCATTTTGATTGATATTAAAGAGGTCAAAATGAGGTGGGGAGGAGGGGGTGATGTGCTGGAAGGGGGGGGGGATGGGCAGGGGTGAGGTGAGGAGGAGGGGGGTTGGACAGGGGGTTGGAGGTGGCTGTGCAGGTGGGGGAGAGGGGGGGGGTGTGCTGGGGGTGAGAAAAGATAAGATATGGGGGTGAAAGAACATCCATGTTGATGGCAGCACCAATACATCAAGAGTTCCTTTGACGCATATAAATATCTTAAGGAAATACGACTATAACTTCTATCCCACAACATCATATTTGGCCATTCCATCTAAAATATTAAGGTTTATTGATTGTTGGTTGATTTGCAGAATATTTTTTCTAGTTATTTAAACAGAGCTGTTCATTTCATGGAACTTCCTGGTGAAATACCAAACATGTAGGTTTATTGATTTGTTTTTGGTCTCAAGGTATTAATAATCATAGATATTTAAATTTTAGTAGCTTTAAGTTGAAATACATGTTTGAATTGACTAGAATTTTTATAAATGGTTCAAGTTTTATAAATTGGAAACACCCATTTATAAATGAGAAACACCCTTTTTTTTGAATGCACATGAAAATTAAGGTTGTTTAAAATACGAGGTTTCCCACTCAGAGTAGATTACTAGTTTGTTTATGCCCATAATATTTCTTGTAGAGAACTACATTTCTTTATCAAGCAAATAAGGGTTGTGCATTTTTTATGGCTTTCTGGTGCAGGCATCTACCATGGGAACCTGAAGATGCTGCCCTGCGGATGTCGCTAGACCGGGCCAACACGCTGCGGTCATGCCGCGGTCATGCTGCGGTCACTCCATGGTCACGCCGCGGTCACGCCGTGGTCACAATGTGATTTGGCCCTGCTCTAGGATGACACCCTATGGCGGTTCGCAGTCCTGTCGGGATACTTCTCCTATCCCTAAGCTGCACTTCTCTAAACCCTCGACGCCAATCCCATACTCCTCCCGTCCTTGCCACCGCTCACATACCGCCCCCCCTCACTGCCGCTCCCATCCCAACCACCCCTCGCCGCTCGTCGATCACTGCTCCCAGCTCCCCGCTGCTCTTGAGGGTTCTAACTCTACTTTCCAACCGGTCATCTTATCTTTGATTCAAGTAATTTTTGTTCATTCAATTTAAATCAGTATGTATGCCTTCATTTATTTTCGATTTTTTGGTTCCATTTTGCTGCAATGTACTGTCTATTATGATCCCCTTATGAGCAAAAGAAATATGTCATTTTAGGTTATAATGTTTTTGTAATTTACCTGTATAGAATCATTTTGATTGATATTTAAGAGGTCAAAATGAGGTGGGGAGGAGGGGGGGATGTTCTGGAGGGGGGGGATGGGCAGGGGTGAGGTGAGGAGGAGGGGGGCTGGACAGGGGGTTAGAGGTGGCTGTGTAGGTGGGGGAGAGGGAGGGGGGATGTGCTGGGGGTGAGAAAAGATAAGATATGGGGGTGAAAGATAATCCATGTTGATGACAGCACCAATACATCAAGAGTCCCTTTGACGCATATAAATATCTTAAGGAAATATGACCATAACTTCTATCCCACAACATCATATTTGGCCATTCCATCTGAAATATTAATGCTTATTGATTGCTAGTTGATTTGCAGACTCTTTTTTCTGGTTATTTAAACCAAGATATACATTTAATGGAACTTCCTGGTGAAATACCAAACAGGTAGGTTTGTTGGTTTGTTTTTTGTCTCAAGGTATTAATAATCATAGATATTTAAATTTTAGTAGCCTTAAGTTGAAATACACGTTTGAATTGATTGTAATTTTTTTAAATGGTTCAAGTTTTATAAATTGGAAACACCCATTTATAAATGCGAAACACACTTTTTTTTGAATGAACATGAAAATTAAGGTAGTTTAAAATCTGAGGTTTCCTACTCAGAGTAGATTACTAGTTTGTTTATGCCTATAATATTTCTTGTAGTGAACTGCATTTCTTTATCAACCAAAGAAGGGCTGTGCATTTTTCATGGATTTTTGGTGCATGCATCTACCATGGGAACCTGAAGATGCTACCCCGTGGATGTCGCTGGACTGGGACAACACGCCGCGGTCACGCTGTGGTCACGCCACTGTCACGCCACGGTCAGGCCGCGGTCACATAGCGGTTACACCACAGTCACGCCGCGGTCACGCCGCAGTAATGCCATGATTTGGCCCTGCTCCAGCCACATCCGGCCCACGCCAGCCCCCTTCCACCTTAATTTCAGCCCACTGCCACCAGCATTCTAGCCTGCAACAGCCCCCTTCAACCTTTGAATCAGCCCGCACCATCCCCCAGCACCTACAACCATCCCCTTTCCACCAGCATTCCAGCCCCTTCCACCTGCATTCGAGCCCGCACCAGCCCCCAGCCACCTGCAATCCAGCTCGCACCATTTAGTTCATTCCCTTTGGATTAAATAATTATGACACTACATACCAACACTACACACATTATATCATTTATACCTTCTTATAAAGAATAGATGAATGATTTTGTTAATGACATGGTTATCAAATCTCAATAAATATGTGATTATTTCAACGATCTTGAAACAATATTTAACAAGTCTCAGTAGCACAACCTAAACATGAATATGGTAAAATGCGTTTTCAGGGTAACGCTAGGGAAATTCGATAGATTTGTGGTATGATACCATGAAATTGAGTTTGAATCTAAAAAAACAAGTTTAGTTTTATCAATTTCACTCCCTCAGATTCTTAAAGAATTGAGGGGGCTCTAGGGTAACCTTTCTTACATTTATAACTTCATAGCTAACCTGGATGACATGTCTCTACGCTTCACCATGTTAATGAAAAAGGGAGTCAACTTCCATTTCTATGAGGAATTCCATGAAGCCTTTGAGATTCTAAATAAATACTTACTACACTGACCAGTATTGATTCCATTGGTGGAAGGAATTCCACTCATCTTATTTGTGGCCTTCATAAATTGATTTCTCAGTGTTCTCATTGCACATAAGAATGATGCAGAGAGTGAAACAAGTGTCTATTACATTAGTAAAATGATGTTAGGTACTAAGACACAATATTATTATGTTGAGAAAAACTACCTCACACTCATCTTCCTAATTAAAATATGAGGATTTACTTGTATCCTTACAAAGTTCACCTGGTCACTCGTATTGACCCGCTCAAGTACATCCTTAGCTGCCCTATGTTGACTGGGAATTTTTCCCTATGATCAGTCACTTTAAGACAACATGATATCCAGTTCATATCACATATGTTAGTGAAAGGGAAGACCCTATCTAATTTCCTCATGGCACATCCTTCCCAAGAAAGTATACTACTAGAAATAAAACTTCTATATTAGAAGGTTTTCCATTCCCATGAAGCTCCCCGAACATAGGATATGTATTTTTTTTGCCTCCCAGAGTCCTATAAAAAAAGTATGGAGAACCCAAAGATTATATGTGTATGTCCAGGGATTGTATTACTTTCTCTAGACAAAGTAATTTTTCTATACTCTTTCTCACTATCTGATGGATGGACAAATAATTAGATAGAATATGAAGCCCTAATTTCTATCTTGGAACTGGCACTATAGCTGAAAATAGACTACCTAAATATCATAGTATATTCAAAGTTAGTGATAAAATATATGATGATAAATATGCAATAAAAAAGGATTAACTAAACCCTCTCACTGGCTATGTTTGAAGATTGATGGAAGATTTCCATTTTGAACCCACATTGTATCTTGTACCCTATCAAAAAATGATTTTACTGATGTAATGTATAATGAAATCGTATTTTTAGCTGACCCTAATCAGTATGAGGTTTTCTAACACATTACGCATCAAAGGATGGTCTCACATATCATCATCTATGACATGGAGAAAATCAATCAGATCGAAACTTCCCTAGTTCCTGATGAACTGATATCCACCCCTAGATGGAAGGTGCCCATAATTGATTATCTTCAAAATGGGACCCTCCTAATATAGCGAGTTGGAAGGGAATAAATTTGGCATCAGGCATAAAGGTTTACGCTTCAGGATGGCCCAAAAGAAAAAAAATCCTTCTACAATATGGAAAATGAGACCAACTTCTTCTATAGATAGTTAAAGAAAGTGTACCAGGAGTATACCATTGAGTCTAACTGAAAGAATCCAACAGATACTGAAAAGTAGGCTCTTGTGAGATGTTGTTTGGAAGGGGGAATAATAAAAGGGGGATATTGTTTTTTAGAAAACAGATCTGCTAAGAAGATACAGGGGCAGCGGCCATCGGCCTCGCGGTGCGACCACTGGGAGTCCTTTCTTCAACTGTTCTTAATTTTTCCTACTATAAATTCTGCTCGTTATTGTAGTAGAAATCAACAGAAACTCTTGTTTTTCTTCTCTCTCTGACTTGAACAACTATCACTAACCGCTCATACCGCTATCATGTAGCAACAAATGGACAGATTCATGCCTCTAATAAGTCTCTATCGAATAAGTAGTATAAGATGGTTGAAAAATAGAATAAGTCCTAGACGGACAAGATCTTACATGATTTATGGGTCTACCATGCCACTATCTGAACTACTACCCAAGAGAAACCGTACATAAAAATGAGCTAGTTTTTCCCATTGAAGTCCAGTTTCCATCGCTACAAATAGCTATCTGTGGAAATCTCTACATTTGGGCTAGACCTATATAGGGAACAACCCATTCATGAACTACATGTGGGTTTAATTCTCCCATGACATGATACATAGTGACACCCATATCTTTTGTCTTGGGTCCAACCACAATATTTCATTTTCATGTAATGGAACCTGCATTCTTTATGCATTACATTAAACTACATGGTTTTTGAAGAACTATGTGTGGTTTGATTCCAGTCATCACACGATATGTAGTGATGCATGAAGCTCCCATCCTTGGTCCAGCTGCAAAAAACAATAGGAACAATATCCCCCTCTACATATGGGTCAGTCCTACATAGATAGTTTCCCATTGAAGAACTATATGTGGATTTATTTATGTTATCACATTATATAGAGTGACACCCAAATCTCCAATCTCATTTCCAGCTACAATAATTAATGGGAACAATGCCCCTCTCTATATATAGGGAAGACTTGTATAGATAGTTTCCCATTCAAGAACTTCATGTGGCTATATTTCTTTCATTAAAGGATATTTGGGTCTGATTGGATCTCCAATCTTGGGTCCATTTACAACAATCAACATGAAAATGATCCCTCCCTGTATATGAGTTAGACCTGCATAGGAATATTTTATACAAGAAAACATAAAAAAATATTACTTCCATCATAGGATAAATATGGAAAAATAAATCTTTAATAATGGGTTCAATCACAACATGTAAGATGATAAAAATTCAGCTCCAAACATCATATGGACTGGACCTATGTAGTAATCCATCTGAGACCCACTCTCGCACAACTTAACAAACTTCCTAGTTTTCCCCTGTTTCTCCCACTGAACATTTATCATGTGAGATCCAGGAACCTGTCTTGCTAAGGGTTCTTTTATCAAACCCCATTTGATACCATCTATAATGATAATAGAGGTGAACCAGTACCCAATATACCTCTTAAGAGAGGCCTTGGAGCTTATTTATAGGGAAATATAAAGATGACAAAACACTCATGTCCGATGTGGAACACCGACTCCAATAATGAAAATAAATTGTTTAAATTTTAATGATATATATTTTTAAAAATATATTATTTTAATAATAACCGGTATAACCGTTGTTTGATAATTGAATCTTTAATGAGTGCTTTAGCTAGTTCGTTGTTCAGTCCACTTCTGAAAACATTGGACAAATGAGCGAACTAAACTATCCTCAGCTTCATTTCACAACACTTAATGAAAATTACATTCTGATTCTAAAAAAATAGTTACACATATGTTTCTAGAGAATATCACTTAAATGACCGATAAAAATAAACCTTTTGAATAGTGTTAGGACTCTTTCCTAACAATGGTACTGATTAGGTAGGAAGAAGAGAACAAAATTATGGCAGAAGTTGTTATATCCAGTAGAAGTAATTGGAACAGAGTTAACAACAAACTAAGAAGAAAAAAAATGTAAAAGAAAATGAAGAGGTAAGAGAAGAACTTCTCCTAGAAAGACCACTTCTCAAAGGGCCTCCCAGACCTCCCAAGGATCGGCTCCTAGCCATGCCATTATTTAATACCCCAACCCAACAACCATCCACCCCTACCCACTATTACTAACCCCTAGTAACTAATAAAAGTAAAAGACAATGTTTCCCTTAGGACATTACACTAGTCACACCCACATAAAGACATCCCTGCCAAGCAAAAATGACAGCCACACATCCACACTCCTAGAATTTCGACCCTTACAAAAACCCACCTTTTCCTCAAGGTGAATATCCAGAAACCGCTAACAGAAATCGTTTCCTGGTTGATTGAACATGCTTCAAAGAGTCTCAAATCATGAAAAAAATTCATCTTCATCAAGTAAACCATTGTTTCCGCCATCACCAGCCTCTTCGTCACCACCACCATTTAATTAATTTCCTAACTAGAAGAGCATGGATGACATGTTTATTTGCTATTAAAGTCAATGTATTTGAAGTAATAGTGGCACTAGAAACCAATTCTTATTTTTTATTTGCCTCTAAAAGTAATAAATGGACAAGGTTAGAATTTCCATCGTCATTGATAACAAGAGAAGTGATAACTCAAGCAACTATAACCATGGGAAACATTGGTTTGCACTCTTCATTCCGAACATCATATTGTCTCATTTCATCTTTAAGACGGTTGTTGGATATAACTACAATATCCTTATATCCCTTCATAATAACATTATCTAGAACATGTAGGAGCTCCTTCTGGTGCAGTGCTTCTTGAAACTGTATTTCCTTTCATCCACCAAAATCTCGTGTAAAACCAAATAGTTTCTTCATAGATAGCCTAGCTGTAATGGTATCCCAACTATAGCCTTTATTCACCATTCTAAAAACCAAGTGCTGCTCATCCATAGTCTATTTGGCCCACCTAAGAAAACCTTCCAGTAATCTGACAGGATTCTGATGTGTTGCTACTTTGAAAAACTCTAACATATGTACAACAAGGGGGTGTCCAGGTAGGGGGACTAGCATGGGGTAGGGGGACTAGCAGGGGGCATGGGGGACTGGTAGGGGGTGGAAGGGGGCAGGGGGGACTGGCAGGGGGACTAGCATGGGGCATGGGGACTAGCAGGGGACTGGTAGGGGGCCTAGCAGGGTGCAGGGGGGACTGGCAGGGGGAGGGGGACTAGCAGGGGGCAGAGGGACTAGCAGGGGGCAGGGGGGACTGGCAGGGGGCTGGCAGGGGGCAGGGGGGGGCTGATAGGGAGACTAGCAGGGGGGACTGGCAGGGGTGGAAGGGGGGGGACTAGTAGGGGGGGACTGGCAGGGGGCAGGGGGGACTGGCAGGGGGACTAGCAGAGGGCAGTGGGACGAGCAGGGGACTGGTAGGGGGCCTAGTAGGGTGTAGGGGGGACTGGCAGGGGGGGACTAGAAGGGGGAAAGGGGACTAGTAGGGGGCAGGTTGGACTGGAAGGGGGGCTGGCATGGGGCAGGGGGGTGGCAGGGGGACTAGCAGGGGGGACTGGCAGGGGGTGGCAGGGGGGACTAGCAGGGGAAGGGGGGACTAGTAGGGGGGTGGCAGGGGACGGGGGGGGGGACTGGAAGGGGGTGGTAGGGGGGACTATCAGGGGGCATGGGGACTAGCAGGGGGAAGGTGAGACTGGCAGGGGGTGGCAGGGGGCAGGGGGGACTGGCAGGGGGACTAGTAGGGGGCAGGGGGGACTGGCAGGCTTGCAGGCCTGCTATGTTTTTTTATTGAACTTTAATCTATAGACATGGTTTCTAACCATGGCTATAAGGCTTGTTTGTGTTTTACCTTCTGCCATGATTTTAAACCGTGGCTATAATGCTTTATCCACGGTTCAAACCATGGCTATAGGGCTATAGCCATAGTTTTAAAATGTGGCTATAGGGGTTGGCCTATAGGCACGCCAATACTATCCACAATTCATTGAATCGTGGCTATAACCTATAGCCACGGTTTGAAACCGTGGCTATAGGCTAAATTTCCAGTAGTGTTGGTGGAATTTCCAAATGGTAAGTTACATCCCCAATTCGTTCTAGAATTTTTAAAGGTCCTATGTACTTGGGACTCAATTTACCTTTCTTATCAAAACGTATAACTCCCTTCCATAGAGATACCTTCAAGAAAACATGATCTCCTACCTGAAATTCTGAATCCTTCCTTCGATTATCGACATAGCTCATTTTCCTGCTTTGAGATGCTTTGATGTGGTTTTAGATTACCTTCACCTTTTCTGTCGTTTCTTCGACCAGTTCTGGGGCTACGAGTTTTCTTTCACCAACGTCATCCCAACAGGTTGGTGTGCGACATCTCTTTCCGTATAACACTTCATATGGTTCCATCTGAATACTTTAATGGAAGCTATTTTTATAGGAAAATTCCACCAGAGGTAAATATTGATCCCACATACCCTGAAAGTCAAGTGAGCATCTTCTCAACATGTCTTCTAAGGATTAAATAGTCCGTTATGATTGTGAATCTGTTTGAGGGTGGTGGTCAGTGCTCAAACAAAGTTCAGTATCCAAGGATTTCTGAATACTTTTCAAGAATCATGGAGTAAAATGGGGATCATGATCAGAAACAATCGATATGGGTGCTCCATGAAGTCTCACAACTTCACTAATATATATTCTTGCTAGATGTTCCAGTGATAGATCTTCTCTTATAGCAAGAAAATGTGCTGACTTGGTAAGATGATCAATAATAACCCATATTGCATCATTACTTCTAAGAGTCTTTGGTAGCACCATGACGACGTCCATCGTAATATTATACCATTTCCACTCAGGTATGGGAAGAGGATTCATGACTCCTCCAGGGTGTTGCCTATCAACTTTCACTTGTTGACAAACCATACATCTTGACACAAAATCAGAAATCTCCCTCTTCATGTTATCCCACCAAAAATGTTCTTTCAAATCTCTATACATTTTGGTGCTCCCATGGTGTATGAGAAATTGGAACTATGAGCATCATCAAACAATTCTCTTTTTAGATCAGGTATATTGGGAACATAAAGTCTCTTCCCAAACTTCAAAATTCCATCCTCATACACAAAGTCACTAAATCATCCATCATTCATAGCTTTAATCTTCTTTTGAAATAATTCATCATCGGTCTGATAACTCTTAATCCTTTCTTGTAAAGATGGTTTGGAAACCATTTGAAAAAGCATTAATGTTTCACCTTCCATAGTGATTCCCATATCCATCTTTACTAGATCCATGTATATAGGATCCTTTTCAAATCTAATCTTGTTCAAAACTCCATGATCCTTTCTACTCAAAGCATCTGCCACCTTATTTTCCTTTCCTGGGTGGTAGTTTATCTTGCAATCATAATCCTTGAGTAATTCAATCCATCTCTATTGTCTCATATTGAGTTCTTTTTGTGAGAAAATATACTTCACACTCTTGTGATCAGTATAAATCTCACATTTCTCACCATAGAGATAGTGTCTCCAAATATTCAAAGCAAAGATTATAGCAGCTAACTCAAGATCATGAGTAAGATAGTTTTTCTCATGAATTTTCAGCTGTCGTGATGCATAGGCAATAACTCTATGATTCTGCATAAGTACACAACCAAGTCCTTTCTTCGATGCATCACTATAAATAACAAACCCTTAATTCCCCAATGGTAGAGTCAATATAGATGCATTGAATAATATTCTCTTAAGTTCTTAAAACAATTCTTCACACTCTTTGGTCCAAACAAATTTAACCCCTTTACATGTGAGATTTGTAAATGGGTTAGCCAATCGGGTGAAATTCTAGACGAAGCGTCGATAATAACCTGCTAAACCAATAAAACTGCATACCTAGGTTATACTCGTTGGTGCTGGACATTCTTGGATTGCCTTGGTCTTTGAAGGATCAACAAAGATTCCATCATTGGAGATAATATGGACAAGAAAATAAATCTTCTGAAGCCAAAATTCATACTTTATAAACTTCCCATATAATTCATGTCTTCTAAGAGTCTTCAGGATAATGATAAAGTGATTTTCATGATCTTTTTAGCTTTTAGATTATACCACGATATCATCAATAAATACCACTAAAAAATCATCAAGGTATTCCTTGTAAACTTTGTTCATTAGATCCATGAATACAGAGGGTGCATTTGTCAATCCAAACGGCATTACTGTAAATTTGTAATGCCCGTACCTGGTTCGAAATGCTGTCTTCAGAATGTCTTCCTTCTTCACACACAACTGATGGTATCCAGATCAAAGGTCAATCATTGAAAAGTATTGAGATCCATGCAGTTGGTCAAGTAAATCATCAATGCAAGTTAGGGGATACTTGTTCTTTATTGTTATAGCATTGATTTCCCTATAGTCGATACATAATCTCATCGTATCCATCTTTCTTCTAAACAAAAATGACAGGGGCTCCCCATGGAGAAACACTAGGGTGATTAAATCCCTTATTACTCAATTCCTCTAGTTGTTTATTTAGTTCAACTAATTCCACAGTTTCCATTCTATAAGGGGTCTTAGATATAGGCCTTGAACCAGGAATTAAATCAATGGAAAACTCAACTTCTCATTCTGGAGGATGTCTAGGTAAATCTTATGGAAACACATCTATATATTCTTTCACAATAAGTACATACTCTATTTGAAAATTCATTTCCTCACCCGCAGTCATTTCATTCTCTTCCTACCCAATAATTTTATTTAGTTGAGCTACTGAGGGTGGATCTAGATAAGAATTAGGTGGTGAAAATTCTGCTATAAAGATAAGGTGTTCCTTATCATCATCATAAAAAATCATAACCCCCTTATTTTTATAATAAATAAACGCTTCATGGTTTGAAAGACAATCCATACTGGGGATTATATCAAACTAAATCATAGGTATGACAATGATATCAGCAGATAAAGAACATTTATGTGCTCTAATGGGGGATGATTCAAAAAACTTTGTTGCAATGATACTTCCCTTAGGAGTTTTAACTAACAACTCCCTTGTTAAATCAAATTGAAAATATCTAATTTTCTTAGCAAACTGGGAAGATATGAAACAATACGATGATCCGGAATCAAATAAATCATTGGCTAAACTTGAGGAAACCATTATATTACCTACCACCACGTCTTTCGGAGCTTCTACCTCAGTAGTAGTGATAGCATATGCTTGGCCTTTATCCCTTGGCCTTTTTTGAGGTAATATCCCCTAACGCTTTGGAAATTCATTTTCATAATGTCCCATCGCCCTGCAGTAGTATCATTGAACCTCAGTAGTATCTTTCTTCCCCTTGCAATCATGAGCTTGGTGGCCTTTTTCACCACACTTGTAATAGAATCCCATTCCATTCAAGCAAGTACCAGGGTGTTTCTTCCCACATTTATTATATGATGGATATTCAACTTTTCCCTTCTTACCTTATTTCTATTTCCAGAGTGATCAGAAGATCTCTTATTCTCTTACTTTTCTTTAAAGTCATAAGACTTAGAGAATTCTTTTTCTGTCTTGATAGCACATGAGACAATATCTTCGTATGACGAGAATGATTTTGACACTAATGCTCTATGAAGAAATGGTTTTAACCCATAAAAGAAATGATCAATTTTAATTCTTGGGTTAAATATATAATCTCCAGCATACCTTGCTAACCTTGTAAAGTTATCCTCATACATTGTGACATTCTCATCCTACTTTTGCCTCAGACTAAGAAATTGCCTTTCCATATCTGCTCGATGGTTACGAGGAAAGTATTTTTCTAAGAAAATATCTTTGATATCCCTCCATTCCATATTTGATACTTCATCATCTTCCTTCATGTTTTGAATCAGGGACCACCATTGATCAGCATCCCCAGTGAGGCGATAAACTTCCATGATAACATTTTCCCTTTCACTACTCCCCAAAGCATGAAATATTTTTTTAGGGAACTTATCCATTGCTCAGCTACCAATGGATTTGTACTACCATTAAATGTTGGTTCTTTTTGCCTCATGAAGAGATCTAACATTGATCCTCCATGCTGCAGATCAGGGTGCTCCATACGGGTAAGGTTATTATTCATAACCTGAGTGAGTTGTCCCAGTATAGTGATTAGATAATCAGCACTAGTTGTATCACCTCCTCCACTATAATTATCTTGAGCTAGAGGGAAATACCTACATGGAGTGTGTGCATGGATACGATTTCAATTCCTTCTACTAGGATCCATTTCTAAACAATTTCATAAACTAGATCAGTTTATGAATAAAAATACATAATTCCATACTTGTAAAACACTTAACATAAATTGAACTATTTATGGATATAATCCATAATCATAAAAAATGTTTTCTTTGAGAAAATATATACTCATAAACCCTTAATAATGGTTTGTAAAGAAAATGAGAATTATCCTAAGCATATCCCCCAAAAGTTTCGTAACCAACAGTGCAGCAAGGCCCATTGTCGTGCACCAGCCCGTTCGAGTCTAGCTCAAAGTGGTGTTTTCAGGTTTTAGCCCTAGGTAAATCTGTGCCAGAGCCGCCTCTACCTGCTCGTATCCAGACAAGGATGTATTACTTGGAAAACTCACAAAATCTCTACAATACCAATATTCTAGGAAGTGCTTCTATACTAATCCTCAAAGTCCATCTTAGGTCTATGTGCTATAATAATAGTTTATCTAAATCTAGCTTCCAAGGTTTATACTAAAATTCCTCTGATACCAACTGTAACGCCCCGACCCTAGTTTCCCAGAGTCGGTACATTATTACGTATTATTGGCATCATCACAAAAGATCAAGTCTCTAAAGACGGATTAGTTTAATAGCCTTGGAAACACTAGATATATTCATAAGTCTTACATTACATCATAAAGAAAAAAACTACAACAACATATTGTCTTCATATCCGCTCATAATATCCCTACAGGTCATTCATAAATTACTTCTTCACATCCTAGGAAAAATAAAACATTTAAAGGGGTGATCTCAGATGCTCATTAAGGATAACAATATAGCGGAATCTTTCATAAATAGGAATAATCATTTAAGGAAATGTAAAACAAAAACAAAAGCCTTTTAAACTTGAACTCCAGCATAATATGGCAGAAATAAAGTGAAATAATTCCATTTACTTATTCACATGGATATTATAATAATCGAATAATCACATATAATGTCAATAACCACTTTTATAATGATGGAATGCATAATGCCAGACTATCATAACCACATAGTTAATGCCTTGTGCCAAGACTACAAATAATATTTTTTCAAGGCCTTGTGCCAATACACTAGTTTGTCTCATGATACCTACCGATGCATCGAGGAGCTATAGCGGGCTCCACCCGTCACTTATTAAGTCCAATACATTCCTCATATGAACAAGTTTAAACATAACATAAACATTAGTATTAAAACTTTCATACGAAATGTTAATACATTCTCCATAAACCATGAATGGTATAAAAATAACAAATCCACAGTCAAACATATCATAAAACCTTCAATACAATATGTAAGTTTTGTATCATAATAAATCGACTTCAAATAAGCTTAAAATCCATCAAAGGATGTTGACATAGATGAAATCAAAACTATTTGAGAAAAATATCCCTTTTTTTGAAATCATTTAAAAGTCACATAATTATAAAATAAAAAATTTAATTTTAAAATATCCTTATAAGCTTTTAAGGGAATATTTGAATATTTTAAAACGGCGGAAAATAGCCGCACCCGCCGTATAAGTTAAAAAAAGACATTTTTACCTTCATTTTATCGAAAAGGTTAAAAAGGACCTTGTTTGGAAAACGACAGAATGATTCCTTTATAAACATCTTATAAAAAGTCAACAAGGGTATAAATTACTTTAACCCATAGTCTATAAAATAGTAATAATTATTTGAAATACATTTTTAAGAAACATGGATGTGGATGATAAAGAGGTCCCAATAGATAATTATGTATAAACAACCTCAGATAATGAAGAGATTGTGAAATAAACCCTTAACATGTACTTTTCCTTGGTGAAGGGTTGGTTAAAATAATTTATAATAGTTAAATCATTGTTATTAAATTATAAAATAACCATATGCATGATTATTATACCTTATATGATCTTTTAATATTCCTTTTTTTATAATATCTTAGTATTATCGTTGTTTCGGGTGTTAACTTACTCATTTTCTTTAATATTTTTGTTACATAAGCTGTGTTTTTTATCCATAGGTTGTATCTTATTCATATCTAGAATGATATCAAGTCCTAAAACATTATTTTTAATCATAAAATGAGAATTAGACTTGAATGGATATGATGGAGAATGAATCTCATCGTGTTCGTGGAGACGGTAGTCCGTACGTACGCACGAGCGATGATATTAAAATAATATATAATTGGATGATATATCATATATATAGAATCATTATAATGTTATATTTATTATTTAAATCAATTACACATCATTATTATACCCATCCAAATAATAATGTATTGAATAACAATTACACCATGACGTGGAGACGGTAGGCCGTACGTACGCACGTATGGTGACATGTCATTTAAAGATGGATAGAATAATGAATATGGTTGTACCATATTTATAAAAACATTATAGTATATAGAATATACTAGAGTTATTATTTTAGAATGGAAATAACAAATAAAGAAGAAGTTTAAGAAGAAAGGAATTTGAAAGAGGGTGGTGTAAACATTACGTGTTCTTTGGGTTCTTCCTTTTGATTTGATAAAAAGGGCTCCATAGGGTGGATTTATGATAAAAAAAGGCCTCTAGGTTGAAGTTAGGGAATTTTAGAGAATATTTGGTCAGGGTTTGGCCAAACCAAAAGGATTTTAAGGTATGAATAATTGGTTAGAAGTGGTGTCCTTTTATAAGGGGGAGGAGGGACTCTTTAGGAAAAACTTCAAGTATTATTTTATAATAAATTCATATTAGGTATTTAATGGATCCAAATTCGATTATTAAAAGTATAAAGTGGGAATACGTTGAAATCCTTTCATCTAATAGATTTTAGACAGGTTTGTGTCATTATAATAACCTTATCATTTAGTTTTAACTCTTAGTTAATTAGTTCGACATTTACCATGTCACATTGTATTTTTATATTATATATTTAATAAACTTACTATATAAATCCAAGAGACCCCCAAGTGGTCCATTAATGATACAAATATAATTATATATGTCCTTTGGCCAAACCTTAGATTTTTAATAATATAATATCAATTAATAATATAATATTTTTTTAAAAAAACTCTTTTATTTCAATTTTGACACTATTGGGTATTTTGTTTTTGATAATTTCATAACATCATTATTACTTCAAAAAAAATTTATATAACTAATACTAATATTTCATATTAACCTATAAAATTATTGTAATTAATAAAAAGTCTCAAATTACATTTATTTTGATATTTATAATATCAATTATTTTTATATTTCATTAATTAGGTAATTACCGCATCACCATTGTGTCATAAATTATTTAAATTATATAATTTCAAAAAATTATAAATAAAATATCATTCTGTAGGAAATAATTTTATCTTTCTAATGAATAATTATAATCTAATTTATCTTATGTATAATCCTATATTAAAAATGTTTTATTTATTAAACTTTGATTTTAACTCTTTTAACTCTTCTTTGACTTAAATAATAATAAATGTCCTCATCTAATCCAAGTGGACCAAAATTACAATATTTTTTTCCTAAGGTTGTTTTTTTTCGAGATACACCTGTCCAATAGAATTAGTACATGTGTTAGGGTAATATTAATATCATTTTTACCCTTAATTACCCTATTTACTTTTAACCGTGGTAAATAAAAGAAAAAAGTAACTATTCACCAAAAATTATTTTCATCTCATTGAACCACATTTTACTCCTTGATATTAACCATGTCTCTCGTATTTTCAAAATTCCACTCACAGAAGCTATAAAATTATGTTTTATGTGAATTTCCAAATTCACCTAGGAGGTGGGTAAAAAACGGTGAAACGTTCAATAAAATTTTTATATATCTAAAATTAGTCTAAACTAACTCCAATGAATTACATTGAACTTATATAGGTATTATGTATCTATTTTGACCTTAATTAAATTAAAATAAAATAAATAATTATTTAAATAAATATTCGGTTTTTAACTATTACTCAGTGTTTTTCACTATTCATAAAAAATTGAATGTTTTCTAAAAAATATAAAAAATTCCCCCTAATCTAATATCGATACTACGAATACAAAAATAAAGTCCATTTTGAAAGATAAAATTTATAAAATTTAAAAATGTGGGTATTACTATTCATAACGGCTAGTTTGATTGGTTGTGGTGTGTGTTAGAACTCGAAGTTGCGTACAACACACGCTACTGTATTATTCAAAGAGAAGCGTACTATGAAAGCTTGGGGTGTTACAGAAGACACTTCAATAATTTATTTTGGTTCAAACCAAAGGAAGTTACCCAAATTAAAGGTAACAGTTTCTCTTAACTTCTTTTCTTTTATTTTAATTCTCTGGCCCCTGAACTCTTTTTATTCCATTATTTAATAACAACACCAATATCTTCAATATTATAGGATGTTGTTATAAGAAGGATTCTAACTACACTTACACACACCATGGTTGAAGAACATACTGTTTCTATGGATGGAAAACTAACACCTCACAAAATGATGATTGTTCGATTTTCTCCTACTGCCTATCATGGTGGCCATTAAGATGACACAATATTTATATATGATATATATTATGTTTTATTTTTTCTTTATGCTTCGTTATTTTTCTTTTATATCATACCTTTATGGTTTCCATTATGGGTAAACACGATAATTTCATTTGAGGAAGTGTGGAGTACCACTCCCTCAAAGTGATATGACTCGTTCATGCCATACGTGGGAAGTATAAAGGATGGAGTTAATGATAATATATATGATATTACACTGTAATTATAATATACCTATTTATAATTATGTTTTAGTTCCATTAAAATAAGAAATAGAAATGAAAGTAGCATTCACGTGTATGTACGGCCTTCCGTCTCCATGAACGGTGCGTTTCATTTCTTATCTCCAAATGTTATGTACTATTATAAATACATGTATATATTGGATATATATATGATATCTATGATATCTAAATAATTAATATCATTATGGATATAATGAAATTTTGAACTTATGAACAACTTGTAACTATATGGTGTTCATTTGTGACTCTATTACCAAATATCAAAAAAACGAACATTATTAACTTAAATGATTACATAATGTTTATAACATGGTAATAAGTTATATAAAAGGAATAATAATCTTTAAAAAGGTGATTAACCAATTATAAATTAACTTTAGTTTATTATTTAGGAGATTAAAGAACGAACGAGTCAAATCGGACAATCGGTAAGGGAACTTCATAACCCAATTCCCATTCTTTGGGTTGAACTTATCTTTCTTATTTATGTTGTTATTTGATTATGTGAGAAATTAATTTTTATATATTATCATGTATTTATAAATTATTTATGTGAGCTTATAGTGAATACACATAAGTGATCTATTTTATTTACAAAAAGATCTTTGTAAGGGACTTCGTCTCAATCTCCTTTCATTGAGGAAGCTTTTGTTTTAATACACAACTTTCTTTTATACGCTGTATAAACACCCTTGAATTTTCAAATGGAGTTTTTTTCTACAAATTATTTTACAAAACGACAAAAAGTAATGTTTCTTTTAACATAAGTGGTGACAACGACCATTCCTCCGCCACAAGTATTATCTGTTCTTTGTCTTCCTTAACCAGTTGTAATGTCTTTTTTCAAGGAAAATAAATACGATATACTCTTTTATGTATTTTGGTATTGAAAATGGTTTTGATAATGGATTTTTTGTATCAATATATTTATGTGATATATGGAGATTGAAATGTGGAAATGTTTTCTTTCCTTTATATTTGTTTTATGTGTTATGATTTTATAATGGTACTTGGACATTTGAAGGGTGGTTACATGATAATCCAAATAACGAGTGGTGCCGTGATAAACCAGGAGGGGTGGTTACATTATAACCTCCAATGCATTAGGTATTTAAGCCAACCATATGGCTATTCCATTTAGTGATATTTATAGAAGTTGGCCATATGGCTATTCAATTAAGTGATATGTGTGGAAGTCAACCATATAATTATTCCATTTAAGTATGTATATGTCCCAAGTTACTGATATTTGTTATGTGTTCTATATATGGGTTTTATGGTAATATTTTTGTTACAAAATAGTAAGTAGTGATCTTTTATTAAATGAAGAGTATTTACTTCTTCATAAAGGTGAAAATTATTACATATGTTAATGTATTCATGGTTTACTTGTTGTTTTTAAAAACTAACAGTTTTCCTTCTTTGTGTATCCCTTATTGAGCTTTTTATGCTCATCCCAAGATTGTTAAATGTTTTTCATAGGATAAAATGCGGAATAGGCTCAAGGATGAGATCATGAATAATCCATGTAGTCTTAAACATGGAACTATACATGACCCTTTTTTTCAAGAGTTCTTGTTTTGTGAAAAATGAAAACTAAGTAGTCTTTAATGTTTAAGGACGGTTACTTATAATGGGTTTTAAAATGTTCCTAAGCACTTTTTATATGTTTTAATGTGTTTTCGAAGAAATTGGTTTTTAGAATTTTTTGAACCTTATTTTATAATTTGTCTAGGAAATAGTTTTTCAAAATGATTTCATAGGTTTCAAGGTATTTCCTCATAAAATTATTTTCAAATTGTCTTATATATTAAGAAACTAATCTTAAACAAGAAATTATAATTTCATTATGATTTGTTTTTTAAATATCAATAAAAATTATTTACCATGAAAGGTACATCCATTTGTGTTGCTCATGCCTTTATAGGTAAATTATTCAATGTTTCCACTCATATAATTTATTTGAATTGTTTATATATTGAAGGCATGGTGCTATAAAACCCTTTTCTCATTCACGTGTTATATTCTTATGAAACTTACTTCTTTTCATAGGTTATTTTTATGATAAAATAATTATGAAACATATCTACTTTAACAGAATATTATTTTGTACATTTTTATGATTCCCATTTCATTTCATGGGTTATGATATGTTTATTTATAATCTTGTGGCAAATCTATTTATTATTTCATTATGTGATGGGTTTTACCTATATCTGTCTCCTCTAAATTGGGTAATGATTTATATCTAATGAGATAGATATTGATGGAATGAGCATTTACACTATTCAGTAATATAGGTATAGAACAACGGTTTACTCAGTTTAGTCATATAATGATAGAACAATGGATTACTCAGTTTAGTATTACATGGCTATAATGAGGGTCAACTGGATTCAGTAATACAGGACTGGAATGTGGGTTTATGAAGTTCAGTGATACATGGTTTGAACAGGGGTTCACCCATCTTAGTAAAATAATTTTTCCACTAATATGGCTTTTTCATTGATGCCTTGGCCACTATGGAGATCAGTATATGGTTATGTGATGCGAAAATTCAATATATTATTCTTGTCTTAATCTTTCATGGACTACACACTTTATTTCATATGATTCATGTCTTTTTAACTACCAATATTTAATCCATGATATATATTATGATCTTGGATATGCATGGTAATATCATCCATTTACATGATCATGTTTTCATACCCTTGAAATCATGTTTATTCTTACATGTCTCACTTGTTTACCGTTACTGGGCATCTGAGCAAACCCCTTTTCATGTTTCCATTCTTTAGGTTATGAAGAAGGGTTTTAGGTAGATCTAATAATGGTATATATCTTTATGGGAGATGTTGATGAATTCTCACTAGGATAGAATATTTTTCTTCCATGTTTTAATAGGAACTAAACTTTTACGATACTGTAGCTTGTATTTTTGTAATTTACTTAATATACATCTAAAATGATTTAATATCCATTTATGTTATTATGGGGTTTATATAGATGGTATAAAATGAATGTTATAATGAACCATTAAGAATATTATGATAACCAATATTACAACCTGTTCCCGGATTGACTTGGGTTAATCTGGTACATGACAATCGGTCTTGCTGCACTGTTTGTTTGACACTCTTGGGGGATATGATTTGAGAATTCACAAACTCTTCCTGAAATAACATAAAGAATTTTGATATAATTCATCTTTTAAAATAATATTATAATCCAATTTCATCATATATTATGGAAGGTGTCATGAGTTAGACAACCAATAAGTAATTCTTTTCCTAACTATGTAGTTTTTTGTTATGATGTGTAATGCTTACACTATGTGTCTGGTTTTAGTAATTGGTGGGAACTTGAAGAAACATGATTAATGAAAAATGTTATGGATATATTTCTAATGAAAAATTAAGTTTTACAATCACTAAAGTGAAATATCTTATGATCATGCCTATCTAGTTTTCATGAAACATGATTAAAAATTATTACCTTAACCAACTATCAGATTCAATATGGATGATAAATAAGGACTTTGGGTAATAGATACCATAAATGAAAGAAAAATTGGATATCTTTATTTCAGGAATGATTAAAATCACCTATGTTAATGTCTTATAATAATAATAAGGTGTTTTAAATATCGAGGTGAAGGACACATAAAAGTGAATGAAGAAAAAAATGAAGAGTTCAATTAATGAAATGGATGGGAATTTTGGCCTCCCTATGACGTCATTGAAGGATAGTTGTTTTAACTATAGAATAATGGTCATTATGTAAATCAATGTTCCAAGAGGAATAATCTTTAAGATAATAAAAAAGTTGGCGCGAGTAATGGTAACATTGGTGATCATGAATATAAGGCTCCAAATGAAATGAGAATGTAATGAGGTATTATCTAATAGGATGATGTAACATTGTTAATGAATTGTGGATTATTTAATCAATGTATTTTTGTATTTGAATTTCTGAATTAATAATGGTGAATTATGTATGGATTTTTCAGTTTATGTTTTCAAATGATTTACATGAAAATGTTGATTGGACAATATTGACTAGAAAGGTCATCTCATGAAAGATAACATTTTACCTAATCGAAATTATACCTTAGCATGATATTTATGTCTAGAGAATGTTTTATAGATAAAGATACATGGGATATGATTATGTAAATTGGAAATTATTGATTACCTTGGAGCTATGTAAGGACTTGTTGAATGGTGTTTTATGCTATCATTGATGAAGATTACAATATTTTTGGACATAACAAGTAAATCAAAAATACATCAGAATGAGGAAGCATGCGTGTTTTCCAAAATTATTTATGGTAATTTAGGATAATATCATGTTTAAATGGAATATATGATGAGGGTATTCACATGTTTGTAATGTAAAAACCAATAGATACTTTTATTTTTATAGGGGAATCAGTGTTTTACTGATTTTGGGACATCTTTCTAATGTTTTAGATTTTCATCATTCTAAAGGGTTATATGGTTAACCATTTTTGGAATGATTATGTATTATCTTACCACATAAGTATTTATGAATATTCTGTATCTTTTTATAATAACTTGGTGATGATGATAACTATTGACAGATGTGATAGAATATCCTGGAACAATTGATCTCTTAGTACTTCAAAAACGAAAAAGTAACTTTTTATATATTGATATTGGCGAAGTAGATCACAAACCAATAAATGGTGATGTTTTCTAGAAATCATGAAAGTGTATATTTTAATTAAAATTCTTAATCTTTTGGAAAAAGGATCTTGAAAGGCAATGTTTTTCCTTATACATAAGTTTTTAAGGAAAAAAGAAGGCCCCTTAGGTCATTACGGATTTATAACCATCTGGTTGTTAACTTTCTCCAAATCTTGTTCTCTATGAATCTCCTTCAGAACTCGGTGGAAATATTTTTCTCCCTTATGATTGTTTTCAATTTCACCTATGTTCTTCCCTGTGGAAACGTATTTATATGTTACTTTGGGTTACCGTTATGGTTCCAAAATTCCATTTTTAAATGAAGTATTGGTATCCAATTTTTATGATTTGGGTTTCCCTGACTAATACATTAATGTATTAATTCATTGATAACCATAAATAATTTTTAGGGTGAAATTAATTTTAATTGGTGTATAATGTAACACCAACAGATTTTGAGAATTATTTTTTTCAAATTAATTTATCTTTTAAATAGTTTTCATTTCATATGACACTCGAAATAGTTCATTATATATATATATATATTAAAATACTAATTCAAACATTCATTTCCCATTAAAAACCAACATGTATTATGCTACATGTAATACCAACTTGGCCTGTGCTACACACAATACCAACTTGGTTTACACTACTAGAAACATCAACCTTCCATAGAATGCACACAACACCAAGTTTATACAAAACATATATTTTTATAGATTTAACTATTTAAATTACATTATCATCACTTGGCCTTTAAATTTAATAATAAATTGTATTGTAATATATATTTTTTATATAAATAAAACATATTGATAATGGAAGATAATGTTTTTGGAAATGTACTTTTATATTAAAAATATGATTTTCTTGATTGAATCACATTTAATAATAAAAGTAATTTTAGAAAAATTTAGAAACTGAATTGGATAAAATAAACAATTTTTTTATTCCTAATGTCAAAATTAGTCGAGGGTGAGTTTTTGGGAATTTTTCTAAGAAACTACATTTTTTAACCAGTAGTGAAAAATACTATTTTTAGTTAAAATCTACCTTTTGGCTAATTAGTTTTTAATTATAAATGATAATATAAATATGGGTTAATCTCAAATTAGATTTAAATTACATATTTTAATAAAATTCAATCATTAGAATAAATTTAACTTTGAAAGTGAATATAAAACCAAAACAATATTTTTAAAGTTTTTTCTGCTATAAAACCCCATTATTTCACCCCATCTATGGGATTAACATTATTATTAATTTTCCCACTCTTGTTAATAGAATCATTACAGTCCAAAATAGATGGATTTAATTAGTATGATATTTTTTTCCTATTAATATCAACTTATTTTATTGACCATATTGAATAGTGAATGTGATTAAAATTAATTACGGCGATAAAGGTATGATTAAGCTTAATAAGGGAATAAACCATAATATTAATGGCCAAAAGGATATAGAAACATTTCCAAAAGACATTGGATTCAAAAAATTTACCATTTCCCCACTTATTTCAAAATATATGGGTTATTGGGTCATCATTAAATGGATGTTCCCTATAAAAAAGGGTATGTTAGGAAAAATAAAAAAAGGGACTTTCCTTACATTTAACATTTATAAAACATTGAGGTATGTAAAGAACATTATATTTTTTGTTACATATATACTTTAGAAATATATATGGGTTATTTTTTTCATCATAAATTACTAATAATTTCTTGAGATTATTTAGTTATATAATATTCTTATGAAACATCAATATAATGATTATATAGTTAATAATTAAATAAAATAAATGATACTATAAACGGTAAAAGTTATGTAATTGATTGAATTATTGTATTTAATTTTTTTAGATTAATATACCATTCTACACAACTTTAAACCTAATATATTTTAAATTCAATATAATACTTACATTAAATAAATATTGTAAAAAATTATAATATTCTTATTCTAAAATAAATGAATCTTATAAAATTATTTAATGTTGAAAAAACATATTTTCTACCGTGTCACACGTAAGAGGTAATATATATTAAATATTTTATATTAATAGGAAAATATATATTTTATAATAAAAATATTGACCCATATTATGTATATATTTTGTTATGATGGTCCGAGTTCAAGCAGCTCTTTAGCATGTCACATGAGATTGTTTTAGAACTAATGTACAAAAAAATGGGATTTTAATTTTATATATTCTATATAATGTTAATAATTCATTATATCAATATTTTATAATAAATATAACTTTAATATAGTCTTAATGGTTATATTAATTAACTTATTAAACTATATTATTTAGTAAAAATCAAAAATATTAAAATTGGAGAATCATTGATGTTAAGAAGCCAAAAAATTAAAATGAAAATATTTTTGAGTGGGTGAAGTTTTCCTGGACCATTAATATACATTACCCAATTATTTTTCCATTTTATGGGAACATTAGGTAATATATACCACTAATTATAGAATACCATTTGGTTTTTAAAAAAGTTCCACCCCCCTAGACTATAAAAGGAAAGTAGTCTACCCATTCCTTACACCACTCAAGCCACTTATGTTCAGCCAATACTTATCTAAATTGTCTCTCAGCAATCCTAAAATTGACCATAAAGGATCCATTTGGGAAGAAACCTCTAAATTAATTCTTTTGTTTCAATGAAGATGGATTTACCTTATTAATAGTAATATTTTATAAATACGTAGAGAGTAAAGACCCAATGTAAGGGGATTTTCATCTCACTTTTAATTTTTGTGAGATACAAGCTATGTTCGCCACTATTTACTTTTAATTGTCTTACGTAGTGCCAATAAATTTATTCAATGTTTATTGAACATAAATATATGGGTATTCAAATATTTATTCTATGATTCATCTTTCATGGGGATTAACTTTCAAAATTTACCAAATCAGTAAAAAAGTTTTATCTTAATTTGCCTTATTTGAGACTCGTGTTTTTGTGATTCACCTAAACTCTTTTTTGAGGTACATAAGTTTTCATTTAAGATGAAATATCATGAATATATATCTTTTAATGATATTATATTCTCTATTTATTTTTTTCCTTATATGGAAAATATTATCCCATGCTACAAAGTTATAAGTGTTTATTGAGACAATATCATTAATTTTGAAGATTGTTTATGTTTATGCTTCTATTGATGTATTATTATGTTCCATATCTCATGAAGATCCATGAAATTAATTCTCATTTGGTAATTCATGATATTATCTAGTATTGGTACAATATTTCTACTCATTGGTACATATGATAGTTAAGAATGTGTCTTATATAAGCCCAACCTTACCATATATTCGGTCAAAAATTTGTGTTCCCTCAAAACCATGTTATCTAAACAAGGAATTCCAAGAATAATTTATTAATCTCCTATGATAATTAAATTTTTTTTTACCATTTTTATCTGTTAAAAATATATTCAATGTAATCTCGTTGTCTCTTTCCGAACAATGAGTCTTTCTAACCTATTTATCATTAAAAAAGAATATTATTTTGACCTCATCCGACATGTAAAACTAACTCACTGTCATTTCTTCAAAGATCCCTTTGCATTTTTAAAAAGGTTAATATTTAAGAAAATGTTTGTAAATTTAATTTTTAAATAATATTGTTTTAAAAATATATTCAAACCCATTTTATATGTTTTAATGGAAAACAATTTTCAAAATTTTTTCAAGTATTACTTTAAATTATTCAATGTTTTTTCATAGAAATGGTTTTCAAAAAAATTTAAAGATTATGTTATAATTTTTCAAGAAATATTTTTCAAAACGTTTTGATGATTTATTTATATGTTATAATTTTATTTTAAAAATTAGTTTTCAAAAGACTAACGAGATTCATTACAATGTTTTTAAGGAAAATGGTTTGGAAAATTTGTTCATTGTTCTTTTATAAATTCTCATGTTCAATGGCTATCAAAACGTTTTCAAGATCCTTTTATATGTTATCAAGGTGATCTAAAGAAAAGTTTTTTTAAATTTTTTTGAAGATTATTTTATAAATTTTCAAGGAAAAAGGTTTTCAAAATAATTTCATATGTTTAAAGGTATTTTTTAAGAACAAATATTTTCAAATTGTTTTATGTATTAAAAAACAATTTTTAAACATGAAATGATATTTTCCTCAAGAAATGGTTTTAAATTATATTTAAAAATAATATACCATATAAGATAACATGAATTGGTGTTTATAATTCATTTATGGGGAAATTATTTAATGTTTCCACTAAAATTATTTTATTAAATGTTTTATGTCTTGATGACATGATGTTATGAAACCTATTTCTTTTTCACTGGTTATATGCTTTTAAAACATGTTTCTTTTTAGGGGTTATGTTTATAATGAAATGATTATTATACCTACCTCTTCTCGTAGATTATGTAATATTTACATGTTTATGATACCCATTTCATTCCATGGGTTATGATATGTTTATTTTTGATCTTGTGCCACATGAATTTATGATGTTATTATATGATGGGTGAGGCCTATATATCCCTCCAATGCATTGGGTAAAAATTTATATCTAATGAGATAGACTAGTCTGGAACGATGGTTTACTCAGTTTAGTAATATACTTCTAGAATCCGGGTTTACTTGGTTCAGTAATACAAGGCTAGGATGGGGGTTTAATCGGTTCAGTAATACATGTATGGAATGAGGTTTTACTCAATTTATTAATACAGGGCTGGAATGTGGGTTTAGGCGGTTTAGTAATACAGTGATAGAATGAAGTTTCACTCAGTTCAGTAAGACATGGATGAAATGGGGTTTCACCTAATTTAGTAAAGGACATTTCCACTACGATGGTCTAGAAATTCATTCATTGGATACTATGGAAATTAGTATATACTTATGTGTTTCCACAATCCCATGACTTAGTCCAATCTTATGATTTCATGTCTTGTGCTATTTGTTTCATATGATTCATTTCTTATGCACTTACAATCATTATTACTTGATCTATTTCATGATATTTGATATAAAGGGTGTGATCCACTATTTACACGACCACATTCTCAAAACCTTAAACCCATGTTTATGCTTACATTTATCTATTTTTTACAATTTCGAGCATTTCAGATCAACCCTTTTCTTGATTCTTTTCTCGAGGTTATGAATAAATGTTTTAGGTAGAATTACTAAGGTTAGAGATCTTTATGGGATATATTGATGATCTTTCATCTAGAGAGAAGATTTTTTTTCCTTTATCCAAAAACACTAAACTATTTCAGTTCTCTAGATTGTATTGTTGTAAATATAATGAATATTAATCTAAAATTATGTTATATCAATGTATGCTAATTAGAGGTTGCTATAAATGATAAGGTATGTACATTCTTAGGAGAGATACATAGAATACATGAGGATATTGAGAGTGATTTGGTGGATGTTCCAGTCCATAAGCTACCTTCCCAACACGATCCAAAATTTAAAAATGGTCAATATACTTTGGGCTCAACATACACTTCTTTCCAAATTTCAATACTATATTTAATGAAGATATTCATAAAAACACCATGTCACCAACTTCAAACTCTATATGTTTTCTTTATTTTCTATCATAACTTCTGGTCGACTCTAATCTTCTATTATGTGTTGTTGAATTGATATGACCTTTTTTATCATTTCATAAATAAGATCATGTCCTTAATGCTTGCTTTCCCCAAATTTATCCCAATAATTTGGTGTTCTTCACTACATTACAAAGAGGGATTCATAAGTAGCAATCTAAATACCGGATTAAAAGCTATTGTTGTTAGAAAACTATACCAATTGTAGTTATTGATCCAAAAAACCTTTGAAATCCATATAGAAAGCTATCAACATTTATTATAGAGTTTGAATTTTCCTCTTATATTGACTGTGTGTCGGACTATGATAAGTTGTGTTAAAACATAACTCTATATCCAAATCCTGCTAATGAAAATACTAGAACCTTGAGGTAAACCTCAAATCCCCAACATATATAATAAAAAGTTGTACTCTATGCAATATTACCATTTTATTTACATATATCATGGAAATCTAATCAATAGATAAATCCAATCTAATAACAATTATGTATTCCAAATTTATAATGCAATCAACTATAACCCATATAGAAATAAGTCCTTTAAATATTTTGGGATGTTCAATGAAAATGTCCATAGTGACCAGACCTAAAAATTCAAATTTTATTTGATTTTTAACATGCATTACGGATGAGTGTTAACCCACATAAAAACAGGCAGAAAACATAGCAAAACATAACAATTCAAAATTCATAATTAAATAAGTATCATCATTCTGTCTTGGTCCACGCACCACCAAACGTTTCCTGAACACCTTGATTCACGCACTTTTCCCCATAACAAACCATCGTTACTTCAAAAAAAATTTCCCAAGAGCTCATACACCAGAGTTTTTTCATCGCTATTGCAAGATCTTCATCGTCTTTGCCTTTATCTGAGTCCCAAAACTAGTCAAAAAACCCATATCGGCATCTCTTGACATTCACAGTCACCACCCACACCAGCAACCAGCACCACCCAGAACCATCAGTGACACCAGAAGACTAACTCTAACCAAAAAAATCATCTCTGAATGCTTTGTCGAAGAAACACAATTAAAACATGACAAATAATAGCCAAATTCATAGGATAAGACCAACTGAATAAGCGTTTGGTCCTACAGCCGCCAAACCACACTTCCCAGAACCACAAATAATCAACTTCTCTAATTCATCTGCCGCATTGTCTACATTCAAAGGGTTGTCATTTTTTGTGAAGTCCAAATAATTAATCAACTCTAACAATGTTCTTTTGTGTTTATTGTACTCTTTTTTTGTAAAAATATTAATTAAAATTTTATTATATGTATAAATATCACACCTTTCACCATAAATATAATTCCGCTATATCTTTAGTGCACCAATTACAGTAGTTAACTCCAAATCGTGTGTTGGATAATTTTTCAAATGGATTTTCTATTTCATGAGTCATAAGATATCACCGTGTCATTTTTTATGAGAACACATCATGAAACCTTTTTGGATGCATCATTTTAGATCACAAACCATTCTCCAATACAAGGGAGTGTGACCACATGTGAACCGACTAACCTTCTTTTTAAGCTATTTGAAATTATCTTTACATTTCTCTCCCCACATGAACATAACTCTTTCCCAAGTGAACATGGGGAGTCAATTAGATAGTGATGAAAAATCATTCAAAAAATGTTTATAATATCCATCCAAACCAATAAAATGTTGGATCTCAGCTACCACTAATAGTCTCATCCGACATTCAATAATTGTTTTCCTTGATCCTAGGATATCCCATGTTTTGAGATAATATGCCCCAAAATTGAAACATTCTAAAGCCAAAACTCAGAAATTAAATTTTTTGCATAAATATTCTCCATTCCCATAATCATTAGAACAATTCTCATGTTATCTTTATGTTCTTCCTTTCTATTTTAATTGAAAATAATATCATCTATTAAGGCTTCCACAAAATGATCAAGATATTATCTAATGAATATGTTCATTAGATCAATGAACATTACAAGGGTATTAATAAGACCAAAAGGCATCACTATAAATTCATAGTGTCCATTCCTTGTACCGAATGATTTCATTGGTATATCCACCTTTATGACCCTTAATTGATTATATCCGGGATGAAGATAAATCTTGGAAAAATATATTGCTCAGTATAGTTGGTTGAATAAATCATAAACACAGGGAAGATGAAATGTGTTCCTTGTAGTGATCTTGCGTTGTTATTGATAATCAATGAAGTGTCTCATTAATAAATCTTTGTTCTTAAAAAAACAAGTTCACCCAAAGGTGACACACTAGGGAATATGAATCCCTTTTCATTATTCTCTTGGTCTCCTTCAATCTACAACTCGATTGGGGAAACTCAATAAGGTGTATTTGAACACTAAAAACACAGGGTATGAGTTCTATTGAAAACATGACATAACAATTTGGTGGAAGACCTTAAGATTCTTCTACAAATGAATCATCAAACTCTCAAATAATGGTTGTATTCTTAATTGTAAGTCTATTTCCAAACATTTGAGATGGATAACCATCATTAATAGGGATCAAGACCCATTAGATAGAATAAATATTCACTATAAGGTCACACTCATCCTCGCATTGATACATGATCATAGATTGATCTAAAATATGAAATGTGACTTCCCTTTCTTGGAAACTGATACGAGCATCATATACAGAATTACATCCAATTCAAAAAATCCAACCATATTTTACTAAAGAAAGGATCACAAAATTTGTGGGAAGTACATTCCCATAAACTTCAACCACATAATAATTATAAACTTTTGATGCAATCATTGTTTCATTAGAAGTTTCCACAACTAACTCATCATCTAATTTTTTTGGTAATATTGATATACCCTTAGAAAAGTCATTAGAAATTAAATAGCGGGGGGATCTAAAATCAAATTAATCATTTTCTACATTAATGTGGATGGTATGTGTACCTTTCACCAATTCATTATTGTGCTCCACATTTCCAATAGTGATCTCATATGACATTAATTTTTCTTTTAAATTAAGAATTTGATGAAGTTGACCATCATCAATGAACCTATGATTAGGGAATTTTTTGGAATAATGACACTTTTCCATTCACTTGTAAAATTGATGAATATGAGGTAAATTATGTGTAGCATTCTATATATTCCCATCATTATACATCATTTTCCAATCATACTAGAATTCAACTTCCTAATGAACTTCTATTCCAAACATAACATATTTACTTGTCCCGTTAAGGTAATTTCTTCTATGATTATTTCAACACTTTGAACATAAGTGAAAACTAAAATTCATTTTAATATGGTGTCACGACCCGACCTCGGGGCCCGTGCCGTGACTACCCCAAGCCCGCCTTCCATAGGCCAGGGGCTGGCGACTAGCACCAAGGCGTAAAATCCCAGTAAACAGGGAAGGCATTGCCTTTATAAGTAACAACCACACAGAGTCAGCAAGCGGAAAGTAAAGTGCAGAAAAGTAAAGGGGGCCGGAAATACAAGCCCAACAGTAAAGTACAACTGAAAAGTAAAGTACAACAACTGAAGAAAAGACGGTGGCCTCGTGTCGTCCACTGGCAATCCCACCTGAAGGGTGGGTACAGATAGCCTCCAGGCTCCTCGGGTCCCACGTCCGCTCCGAGCACGTCCCGCCCAGTGGTCCACCTCCAGGTGCCGTCCTGCTCCACGCCCCAACTGTGATCAGCGCTGTCCGTCGTCTGCATCCAACACAACAAGGTGCGGGCATAGCCCGTGCAGGGGTGAGTATAAGCTACTCAGTAAGGACCCTGAGACCCCCGAAGGTCTCCCAAAATCCACAAAGGATATAGCACAAAAGAAAGATGAAATCACGAAGTGACATCTGACTCGACTTAGGTATATGCCCATACATATACCTAAGTCCCCAATTCCAGCTCTGCTCACGAGCTCAAGAACAACTCAATCCACAAAGGAAAACAAGACTCAAATCCACAAGGAGAGTAAACAGTAAAATCCACATAGGATAGTTCAACACAATCCACAAAGGAGAGTAACATACGATTCAGCTCAACCAGGTATACTTTTTCAGATGACGTCAAAGATGATCACTGATCCATCTAAGTCGTCGGACCCACGAAGGATCGATAGGTACTAACCCCCGCAAAAGACCCACGTAGGATCGGGCTCACACAGAACCTGTAGGCAGTGGCTCACAGAGAACCGGTAGTAAGGACCCACATAGGATCGGGCTCACACAGAACCTGTAGCACTGATCCACGTAGGATCGCTGAGTGCAGTAGTCGACGCAGTCCACTGAGGATCTCTGCTCTGTCGTCGCCGCAGTCCACGAAGGATCTCTGCTCTGCCGTCGTCGCAGTCCACAGAGGATCTCTGCTCTGCCGTCGTCGCAGTCCACGGAGGATCTCTGCTCTGTCGTCGAAGTCACAGCCAGCGCTAGGGTTCCCGCACATAGCGAGCTCGTTTAGGAGGGTCCGCTCCACGAGCCGAGAGGCTGATACATCAACTGACACGTAGTCCGAAGTTGATGTATCCAAAAGTTCCGTATCGACAACAGGATCTCAACGCAACAGACGGCGCGTCAATCGGACGCCCGGTCTGAGAGTTATTGGCATTTTCGTCCCAGGGGCCCGGTTGGTTTTTAGGGAAAAACCAACCTGACCGTACTCCGCCTTTATCCGATCCTCGGGCGGAGTATGCCAAAAGTTCCGTCTCACTTAGAGGAAACTACCACAGCTGACGGTACGTCGATCGGACGTCCGTAGCTCAAGTTATGAGCGTTTCCGCTCCGAGGGCCCGGTTGGTTTCGTGTACGAACCAACCCGGCCGAACCCAAAGTCTTCCGAAACCTTGAGTATAATATACAGAAACGACCGTCTCGATCCAAGGATCGCGTAGCCGCTGACGGTTCGTCAATCGGAGGTCCCAGGCCCAAGATATGGGCAAAAGACCGAAGAGGCCCGAAAACGGGGGTTCTGGGCCCGGGGCGACCCGGCCCGACCCCCCCCTGGGTCGGCCCGAACCGGGTCGGCCCGACCCGGCCTGGGCGCGGCCCGGCCGACCGGACCGGCCGGCTCGGCTTCGGCCGAGCGGCCGAGTGAGCCGCCGCGGGTTTGACCCGCGGCTTTGGAGAAACGCGGCCCGCGCGGGCCGCGTGCTGGGTGGCCAGACCGCGGACGCGGTCCGGCGGTTCGCCGCCGCCGCGGCTCCGCCGCGGCGGACTCCTCCGGCGGCGCCGCCGCGCCGGCGACCCGCGCCGCCGCCACCTTCCGCGGGCCGCCGGAGTTGCTCCGGTAGCCCGTTTTGCCTCCCGTCTGCGCCGATGCTCCTCCCGGGGGCCGATCTTCACTGCGGGATCAACAGATCGCCCCTGCCGCGCGGTTCGTCGTCGTCCGCCATATCCGCACAACAAAAGAGATCGGCGGAGGGTTGCTGGGTCTTGTTCGTTAGACCCGCACCCTCCGCGTTAGTCATAATCAACGGGAGGGAAGGCTACAACAATTTTTTTAATCAAAGATAAAAAATTGTTCACTCCTTTTCTTTTAAACGGCATTTCAATTTTTAATTAATTGAAATTATTCATGCCGGTTCTTTATTCAAACGAAATAAGAACACGGGAATGAATCATCAAGAAAATAAACCCCTACCTTGTCGTCGTCGTCGGACGAGAGGTCGTCGCGGGATCGCTCGTCGCGGAAGAAGGGGGGATCGTTGCGTCGTCGCGGTATCCGGCGTCGCGTCGCCAATCTCCGGATCAAGAACAAACAGATTTAATTAATTAAATCTGTTTCCATGAATTTAAAAAAAAAAGATAATTTAAACGATCCGATTCTCACCTTAGTTGCCGAACGAGGATCGGCCGCGGAAGAAGAGGCGTCGCCGAAGAATGTCGCGGGTAAAGCTCGTCGACGTCGCAGATCTCGGTGTGCGTCGTCAAATTTCGGTCGCCGGCGTTCTTCGCGTTCTTCGCGTTCTTCGCGTTCTTCGCGTTCTTCGCGGGGAGGGTGGAGGCCCAGAGAATCTCGCACAACGAGTAATCCTCCAAAGGAAAGAGTTGGTCTTATTTTATTATTTTGCCAACGAACGAAAACGCGTAAGTAACGACCCATTAAATTCGTTGAATTAATTCAACGAATGAAACATCCCATTTAATTCACGAAATAAACCGCCCAATTAAATGGTCTGTTAAGAATTAAAGAAAACGCGTCGGTTGACTTTTCAGTTACATTGACGGGTTTTCGCGGGTGCGTTACTTAGCGAAAGAAACGGCGGGGCTCGTGCGGGCCCCACCTCACAAATATCCTACCAAGGGGGTAGGATATTTCCGGATAGCATCCTATCCAGTTCAACTCAGTTCAAGCCGTCTTTAAGTGGCTTCAAGTGGCTTCCAAGCAGCTTAAGTGAAATAGAATAAAGTTGTCGCACAAACTTTATTTTATTTCTGACTTAAAGCCGCAAAATTTAAAAACCACGTCTGAGCAAACGCAACTCTGGAAGAGGCGTTTCTAAGAAAATACCGGCGCTGCGATTTCATCGGTGCCCTCAGAATTTGATTCCGGGCACCGGTTCAAAAGATAGAAAAACCCGCTCGTCCGTTCACTGAACGTACCCGAGCCAAACTTCGGAAATTGATTCCGGGCACACCGGGCCTCGGAATCAGGTGCCGTCTGAAGCTGCGCTCTTGTAAAATTCCAAAGAAAATTAAGAAAAAAATTTCCTTGAAATTTGCGGGTCTTTACATTACTCCCACCTCAGGGCTTTACGTCCCCGTAAAGTTACATCAAAAACTAGGGGAACAAATGGGGGTACTGAGCACGCATCTGAGCCTCCCGCTCCCAAGTGCTCTCCTGGAGGTTCCCGTGCTGCCATCTGACGCGCACAAGAGGAATCGACCGCCCACGTAGGACCCGCTCCTGTCGATCCTCGATCTCCACTGGGACCTCCGTAAAAGTTTCCCCATCGTCCACGTCCAGCTCCCCAAAGTCGATGATGTGCGTCGGGTCGTGCACGTATCTCCTCAGCTGAGATACGTGGAAGACGTCGTGCACCCGGTGCAACTGAGGTGGTAGAGCCAGGCGATAAGCCACCTCTCCTATCCTGCTGAGGACCTGGAAAGGCCCGATGAAGCGTGGAGACAACTTGCCACCTCGGTGAAATCTCCGTAAACCACGTCGAGGTGAGACACGCAAAAAGACGTGGTCGCCATCCTCAAACTCTAGTGGCCTCCGCCTCCTGTCAGCATATGACTTCTGCCGGCTCTGAGCTGTCCTCATCCTCTCCTGGATGATCTGGACCTTCTCTGTCGTGGCTCAGACCATCTCTGGTCCCACGAGTGCTGACTCCCCAGGGTCTGTCCAGCACAACGGTGATCTGCAGGGTCTGCCGTACAACGCCTCGTATGGTGCCATCCCGATGGTGGAGTGGTAGCTGTTGTTGTACGCGAACTCCACCAAGGGTAGGTGGTCCTCCCAGCTGCGACCAAAGTCGAGAACACATGCACGGAGCATGTCCTCAAGTGTCTGTATGGTCCTCTCCGTCTGACCATCCGTCTGAGGGTGGAAGGCTGTGCTTAGATGGAGCCGCGTCCCGAACGCTTCCTGCAACCCCTTCCAAAGCCGGGAAGTGAAACGAGCATCTCGATCGGAGACGACAGACGATGGCACACCGTGAAGCCGTACGATCTCCTGGACGTAAAGACGTCCCAAGCTCTCCACTGAGCCCTGCTCTCTGAGGGGTAAGAAGTGTGCCGACTTGGTGAGTCGGTCGACAATCACCCAAATGGAGTCGTGACCTCTGGAAGTGCGTGGAAGTCCAGTCACGAAATCCATAGATATGCCATCCCACTTCCACTCCGGGACATCCAAGGGCTGTACCAAGCCTGCTGGTACCTGATGCTCTGCCTTCACCTGCTGGCAGGTGAGGCATCGTGAAACGAACTCTGCCACAGCTTTCTTCATGCCCGGCCACCAGTGCTGTCGCCTGAGATCCTGGTACATCTTCACCACTACAGGATGTACCACCAAGGGAGAAGTGTGAAACTCTCTCAGCACCTCCTCTCGCAAAGCGACTGGTACGAAGGTACATCCTCTGAAAAGGATGTCGTGCTCTGCTCCAAGGGAGAAGCCATCAGGCGCCTGACCTGAGGATATCAGTGCACGCCGGGTCTCACAGTCAGCGTCCTCACGCTGAGCCTCTCTGACCCGCTGTAGAAGTGGAGGAGAGACTGTGAGAGACTGAAGAAAGGATGCTCCGTCTCTATCCACAAAGGATATCTGTAAGGAGGCTAGCTGCTCCGTCGCCTCCTCAAGTAGCTGAATGCCCGTCATCCTGCTGAGGGCATCGGCTACCACGTTCCCCTTCCCAGGAGTATAGACTATCTCAAAGTCATAGTCCTGGAGGAACTCAAGCCATCTCCGCTGTCTCAGGTTCAGGTCCTTCTGAGAGAAGATATACCTGAGACTCTGGTGGTCAGAAAAGACTGTGAAGCGCTCGCCCATCAGATAGTGTCGCCAAGTCTTCAGAGCGAAGACCACTGCTGCTAACTCCAGGTCATGAGTGGCGTAGTTCTGCTCATGCGTCCTCAACTGACGTGATCCGTAGGCGATCACAGCCCGCTCCTGCATCAGGACGCATCCGAGTCCAGTCCCTGATGCATCGCAGTAAACTACGTATCCAACTCCCTCCTCAGGCAACCTCAAGATAGGTGCGCTGGTCAACCTCTACCTCAGCTCCTGGAAGCTCTGCTAACATCTGTCTGACCACACGAAGGGTTTCCCCTTCTTTGTCAAAGCTGAGAGTGGTGCCGCAACTCTGGAGAAGTCTGGCACGAATCTCCGATAGTATCCGGCTAGGCCCAAGAAGCTCCGCACCTCTGTCACGCTCTTGGGTGGCTCCCAAGCTAGCACTGCCTCGATCTTCGCGGGATCCACTGCAACTCCCGCCTCAGAGATGACGTGCCCCAAGAAATGGACCTCATGTAACCAGAACTGGCATTTTGAGAGCTTGCCATAAAGCTGGTGCTCTCGGAGTGTGTCTAGCACAACTCGCTGGTGGTAGGCATGCTCCTCCTCAGTCGTCGAGTATACCAAAATGTCGTCAATGAAGACCACGACAAATCGGTCGAGGTATGGCTGGAAGATCCTGTTCATGAGGCTCATGAACACTGCTGGAGCATTGGTTACGCCAAATGGCATAACCAAGAACTCATAATGGCCATACCGACACCTGAAGGCCGTCTTCTGCACGTCCTCGTCTCGAACTCTGAGCTGATGATATCCTGACCGGAGGTCTATCTTCGAGAACCACCGCGCTCCCTTGAGCTGATCGAAGAGGTCATCAATCCGTGGCAGCGGATACTTGTTCCTCACTGTCACCTGGTTCAGGCGACGATAGTCGACACATAGTCGCAAGCTCCCGTCCTCCTTCTTGGCGAACAAAATCGGGGAAGCCCAGGGTGAAACACTGGGTCAGATAAACCCCTTGCTCTGCAAGTCCTCCAACTGTACCCGCAGCTCCCGAAGCTCGGCGGGGGCCATCCGATATGCTGGAGTAGATATCGGGGCTGTCCCGGGGTACAAGTCGATGTAAAAGTCTACCTCTCTACGAGGAGGTAGCCCTGGAACGTCGTCGGGAAAGACGTCCACGTACTGGTCCACCACTGCAGGAAAAGCTGGACTCCGCACGTCCACTGCTCCTAGGATGAGGCTATCCAACTGATGAGAGATGGGCTGCGCTCTCCTCCGCGGAAGTCCATCCTGTGCTGCAAAGGTTCCCTTCTCGCCGGTGAAGGTAAACCTGCTCCCGTCGGTGCGAACACATCGCACCTTGTGCCTAAAACAGTCGATCTGGGCATGAACCGTGGATAGCCAATCCATGCCCAAGATGACGTCGTAAGGCCTCGACGCCGCTACAAGGAGATCCCAGCCGAAGCTCTCGCCTCCTAGAGTAAGCTCACACTGCCGGCACCAGTGCGTAATCGTTGAGTCTGCTCCCGTAGGAGTCTCTAGCCGTAAGGATCGAGCCAACGGCTCAGTCGGAATCTCCGAGCTCTGAACAAGGGCAGAGGCTATGAAAGAGTGACTCGCTCCTGTGTCTATGAGTACTGCAGCAAGGGTGGAATAGACACAGATCGTACCTCGAATCATCTCTGGCAACTCGGGGTCGTAGGCCTCCACTGCCTGGAGCTGGGCCTGTCCCTGCCCGCCAGCTCCATGTGGTCGAGGTGGCCCTCCTGGTGGTGGTGGGGGTAGAGCCTGGAAGCGTCGCCCACCACCCGCTGCTCGGCCAGCTCCTCTGCCTCGTCCGCCTCCTCCCTGCGGACCGCCACGGTCGACCCTCTGCCTCTGCCTGGGTGGCCCCTCCACCGTCTGCTGCTCCTCTGGTCGGCGAGTCGGGCAGTCACGAGCCATGTGACCCTGCCCGCCGCAGGAGTAGCACAGCCTGCCTCTCGGAAGGCTGGCACTCCGCTGTGTGCCCTGCACTGCTGAGCCGGTGTCCTGAGGCCGTCTGCGTGGGGGTCTGGTCTGCCTGGACCCGAGAGTCATCCGTCGGCTACCTGCTGCCGAAGACTCAGCTACCTGCCGCCCTGCGCTAGGTCTCGCTGCTGAAGAAGGCTCTGCCAGGAAGCTCTCGATCAGGAGGGCTCGCTCCAGCACTCCCTCCTGGGTCGGAATGCTGAGGGAGATCAGCGACGCCCAAATATCCTGTCGCAAGCCCTGCTCGAAGGTCCGGGCCCGGAAGAAGGGGTCACGTACCATGTCGGTCGAGTAGCGAGATAGGTCAGTGAACCTCGCCGCGTACTGAGCGACCGTCATGCTGCCCTGGCACAGCTGGAGAAGCTCCTGGATGCGCACCGCTCGGAGGGTGGCCGGGACGAACTCAGAGCGGAAGAGGCTCTCGAAGTCCGCCCAGAGCAAGGATGCCTCCTCGTGAACCTGGAGCATCAGGCTCCACCATCGTCCTGCCGCTGCCTGCAGGAGGCTCGCTGCGAGAATCACCATGAGATCCGCTGGTGTCCTCACTAGCCTAAAGATCCGTACCACCGCCTCTAGCCAGTCCTCGGCGGCCTGGGGGTCCGCCTCACCGCGAAACCTGGGCGGTCGCTGGCTCTGAAACTCATGCAGTGCCCTGAGGCGACGTGCATCGTCAGCGTCTGGTACTGGCAGTATCGGTGGCTCGGCGGGTAAAGCTACCGCCGGTGCCACTGCTGGCAAAGGGCCCTGCACTGAGGCCTCGTCGCTCGGTGGGCTGCCGTCGCGCCCTACACTCGGAACCCTAGCTGGCTGTCGTCGCGGGGCCATCCTGAAAAAGAGAACAAGAGCACCACAGTCAGAACAGTATACCTGGTGAGCTGGCACAAGTAATCACAAGGAAAACTTGAGACTTTCATAAAGCAGATCAGTATACCCGGTGAGCTGACACAAGTAATCACAAAGAAAACTCGAAACACACACGCAATCAATGTTTTCATGCATTAAGTCGGAAATCAGGAGTCAGGGTCCTGGTGTACGGATACGTCGGCCGCCGCACCAACACTGGGCTCCCTGAACTGATAACCACACTCAATACACTAAACACTATTGCTTCATATAGAAAGAAAGGACGATCAGAGTCTGCGGTAGAACCGACCGCCTCTGATACCAATTGGTCACGACCCGACCTCGGGGCCCGTGCCGTGACTGCCCCAAGCCCGCCTTCCATAGACCAGGGGCTGGCGACTAGCACCAAGGTGTAAAATCCCAGTAAACAGGGAAGGCATTGCCTTTATAAGTAACAACCACACAGAGTCAGCAAGCGGAAAGTAAAGTGCAGAAAAGTAAAGGGGGCCGGAAATACAAGCCCAACTGTAAAGTACAACTGAAAAGTAAAGTACAGAAACTGAAGAAAAGACGGCGGCCTCGTGTCGTCCACTGGAAATCCCACCTGAAGGGTGGGTACAGATAGCCTCCAGGCTCCTCGGGTCCCACGTCCGCTCCGAGCACGTCCCGCCCAGTGGTCCACCTCCAGGTGCCGTCCTGCTCCACGCCCCAACCGTGATCAGCGCTGTCCGTCGTCTGCATCCAACACAACAAGGTGCGGGAATAGCCCGTGCAGGGGTGAGTATAAGCTACTCAGTAAGGACCCCGAGACCCCCGAAGGTCTCCCGAAATCCACAAAGGATATAGCACAAAAGAAAGATGAAATCACGAAGTGACATCTGACTCGACTTAGGTATATGCCCATACATATACCTAAGTCCCCAATTCCAGCTCTGCTCACGAGCTCAAGAACAACTCAATCCACAAAGGAAAACAAGACTCAAATCCACAAGGAGAGTAAACAGTAAAATCCACATAGGATAGTTCAACACAATCCACAAAGGAGAGTAACATACGATTCAGCTCAACCAGGTATACTTTTTCAGATGACGTCAAAGATGATCACTGATCCATCTAAGTCGTCGGACCCACGAAGGATCGATAGGTACTAACCCCCGCAAAAGACCCACGTAGGATCGGGCTCACACAGAACCTGTAGGCAGTGGCTCACACAGAACCGGTAGTAAGGACCCACATAGGATCGGGCTCACACAGAACCTGTAGCACTGATCCACGTAGGAGCGCTGAGTGCAGTAGTCGACGCAGTCCACTGAGGATCTCTGCTCTGTCGTCGCCGCAGTCCACGAAGGATCTCTGCTCTGCCGTCGTCGCAGTCCACGGAGGATCTCTGCTCTGCCGTCGTCGCAGTCCACGGAGGATCTCTGCTCTGTCGCCGAAGTCACAGCCAGCGCTAGGGTTCCCGCAAATAGCGAGCTTGTTTAGGAGGGTCCGCTCCACGAGCCGAGAGGCTGATACATCAACTGACACGTAGTCCGAAGTTGATGTATCCAAAAGTTCCGTATCGACAACAGGATCTCAACGCAACAGACGGCGCGTCAATCGGACGCCCGGTCTGAGAGTTATTGGCATTTTCGTCCCAGGGGCCCGGTTGGTTTTTAGGGAAAAACCAACCCGACCGTACTCCGCCTGTATCCGATCCTCGGGCAGAGTATGCCAAAAGTTCCGTCTCACTTAGAGGAAACTACCACAGCTGACGGTACGTCGATCGGACGTCCGTAGCTCAAGTTATGAGCGTTTCCGCTCCGAGGGCCCGATTGGTTTCGTGTACGAACCAACCCGGCCGAACCCAAAGTCTTCCGAAACCTTGAGTATAATATAACGAAACGACCGTCTCGATCCAAGGATCGCGTAGCCGCTGACGGTTCGTCAATCGGAGGTCCCAGGCCCAAGATATGGGCAAAAGACCGAAGAGGCCCGAAAACGGGGGTTCTGGGCCCGGGGCGACCCGGCCCGAACCCCCCCTGGGTCGGCCGACCCGGGTCGGCCCGACCCGGCCCGACCCGGCTAGGCCGGGTCCGGTCCGGCCTGGGCGCGGCCCGGCCGACCGGACCGGCCGGCTCGGCTTCGGCCGAGTGAGCCGCCGCGGGTTTGACCCGCGGCTTTGGAGAAACGCGGCCCGCGCGGGCCGCGTGCTGGGTGGCCGGACCGCGGACGCGGTCCGGCGGTTCGCCGCCGCCGCGGCGGACTCCTCCGGCGGCGCGCCGGGCGCCGCCGCCTCCGGTCGCCGGCGCCGCCGCGCCGCCGCCACCTTCCGCGGGCCGCCGGAGTTGCTCCGGTGGCCCGTTTTGCCTCCCGTCTGCGCCGATGCTCCTCCCGGGGGCCGATCTTCACTGCGGGATCAACAGATCGCCCCTGCCGCGCGGTTCGTCGTCGTCCGCCATATCCGCACAACAAAAGAGATCGGCAGAGGGTTGTCGGGTCTTGTTCATTAGACCCGCACCCTCCGCGTTAGTCATAATCAACGGGAGGGAAGGCTACAACAATTTTTTTAATCAAAGATAAAAAATTGTTCACTCCTTTTATTTTAAACGGCATTTCAATTTTTAATTAATTGAAATTATTCATGCCGGTTCTTTATTCAAAAGAAATAAGAACACGGGAATGAATCATCAAGAAAATAAACCCCTACCTTGTCGTCGTCGTCGGACGAGAGGTCGTCGCGGGATCGCTCGTCGCGGAAGAAGGGGGGATCGTTGCGTCGTCGCGGTATCCGGCGTCGCGTCGCCAATCTCCGGATCAAGAACAAACGGATTTAATTAATTAAATCTGTTGCCATGAATTTAAAAAAAAAAAGAGAATTTAAACGATCCGATTCTCACCTTAGTTGCCGAACGAGGATCGGCCGCAGAAGAAGAGGCGTCGCCGAAGAACGTCGCGGGTAAAGCTCGTCGACGTCGCAGATCTCGGTGTGCGTCGTCGAATTTCGGTCGCCGGCATTCTTCGCGTTCTTCGCGTTCTTCGCGTTCTTCGCGTTCTTCGCGGGGAGGGTGGAGGCCCAGAGAATCTCGCACAACGAGTAATCCTCCAAAGGAAAGAGTTGGTCTTATTTTATTATTTTGCCAACGAACGCAAACGCATAAGTAACGACCCATTAAATTCGTTGAATTAATTCAACGAATGAAACAGTCCATTTAATTCACGAAATAAACCGCCCAATTAAATGGTCTGTTAAGAATTAAAGAAAACGCGTCGGTTGACTTTTCAGTTACTTTGACGGGTTTTCGCGGGTGCGTTACTTAGCGAAAGAAACGGCGGGGCTCGTGCGGGCCCCACCTCACAAATATCCTACCAAGGGGGTAGGATATTTCCGGATAGCATCCTATCCAGTTCAACTCAGTTCAAGCCATCTTTAAGTGGCTTCAAGTGGCTTCCAAGCAGCTTAAGTGAAATAGAATAAAGTTGTCGCACAAACTTTATTTTATTTCTGACTTAAAGCCGCAAAATTTAAAAACCACGTCTGAGCAAACGCAACTCCGGAAGAGGCGTTTCTAAGAAAATACCGGCGCTGCGATTTCATCGGTGCCCTCCGAATTTGATTCCGGGCACCGGTTCAAAAGATAGAAAAACCCGCTCGTCCGTTCACTGAACGTACCCGAGCCAAACTTCGGAAATTGATTCCGGGCACACCGGGCCTCGGAATCAGGTGCCGTCTGAAGCTACGCTCTTGTAAAATTCCAAATAAAATTAAGAAAAAAATTTCCTTGAAATTTGAGGGTCTTTACATATGGTCATTATATTTTTCATTGAATTACATTTTTATCTTCATATAATTATAATAATTCTAATGGGTTACATTAATATACATATTACCCTTGAGAGAAAATTGAACAATTTCTCGGTAGCTATTGAAGTCCCTTATCAATAATTCCATTTATAGACTTTATTTTAAGCAATTAAAAAATTGATAGATTTTACTCTCAGGTTGGTTTATAATTAAAGATGTGTACCTTGAATTTATTTTATAATTTTATTCATAGTTACCATAAGTTTCATCATCCTTTTTCTTTAAGGTCAGGGGACTCATTCTCAATATTTTTTCAAAGAAGACAAGGAATGTACTTATTAAAAATATGTTCTCGAACTTGACCCATTACATGGATTCAAGTTCATATCTTTTCCTTGTATTCTTGGTGAGGTTGCACAATGTAATAGCATCACTTTACGAAGTATATACTAATAGAATAAATTTATAATGTTTTGAACATTGCAGAACTGAAAATATATTTCAGTGGTACAGATCCATTGTTCTGCCACTAATAGATCAGAAGACCCACTGAAAAAAAGGTGGACGCTGCATCATGAAGGAATCAATAGAATGTTGTTTCCTCCTTTTCTATTTTATAAGTCTTTCATGATTCATATCTTGATATATTCTATAATCATTTTACAAGATTATGAATTCTATTACCCATAAAATTTTAGTTTCTCATGAGGATAATCACTGCATTTCCTATCACATTACCAATTAATGTGATTCCTTTGGGTTCCAACCATTGACTAAAACCAAGAATAATATTGTGAGAATGACTAATAATAATGGGAAAACCACATAATCATGATTAAAATATCAATTTAAGACACTTTATGTTTTATACTATATAATTAAATATCATCTCAAAAAATTAGGATTGTCACCTATACTTTGACAAAACCATTGGTTTATTACTAAGGATTTCTCGTCCTAGATTCCAATGGTTAACTATACCACTCCTCTAACACAAAATATAATCATCCATGCATTAAATAAATTTATATTAATCCAGTGTAGAAAAATATAAATTTAAAAATATAAAAAAACATTGATATGACCATATATGTGTAGTGTCTTTATAAATTTGGAAACCTAAAGAACTAGTTCATAAGACATCTCCATTGACTCCCATTTATTTCGCCATATCTAGACCCTGTTTTGATATACATTACATAATACCCTTCTTCATGACCTATGGAATAGAGACATATGAAAGTGTGAGCTTAATTCTAAATAAGGGTAAAAATTGAAGATATAAATCATATCAAAATAATAAGTCATATGAAAATAACATTTGAAAATTTTATCCTATAAATTAATGATCTTTATATCATGCCATGGGATACATCATGAAATGTCATAAGAATCAATGAATGTAATCCCAGAAGACATACATAAGACATGATGGTTTTTTTGTAACACACATAAGCATATAAAATCATTTCAAATTAGAAAATGCTCACTACCAAGACCATCATAGATGAGAAATTCCATTACTGAATTGAGTTCACTCTTCATTCCAAACATGTATTACTGAACCATGATCATTTCCCAATTTATCCATGTCTATCTAATGATATTTAAATAATTACCTTATTTATTAGAGAGATATTTATGTCCCATACACCTCATAATGAAATCATTTTTACGTATTCCATAAAACATAAATAATTCATCATAGCATAATCCACGAAATAAAATTTGTTTTTTTAAATAAAATTCCATAATAACCCATATAAAAGAAATGGATTTCTTAAAAATAATTGCATAATAAACATAATAAATCAACATTAATAATAGGGATAGAATCATAACATTATTTAATGAATTTAATATGAGATAGAAAATAATTTTAATAAAACATAATGTATTACTTTTTAAGTAAAATAAAATAGATTCTTAAAAAAAATCACTTATGAAAATTCCGCACACTTTTAAAAGAAAAGAATTTATTTGAAAAAAATGAAATCATGTAAAGGAAGATTTATGAAAAAATGCATTATAAAAATTTCAAAATCTGTTCATGCTATATATGTTTAAAAAACATTATCCTTAGACATTTCATGGAAAAGTTAAAATGTACCTCATATCAAATTAAGGCCAAAGATTTATTTCATAATATTTAATAAAAAATCCACAAAGGTTAGAATTTAAATTTAAAATTATAGAAGAATTGAAAAAATATTACATACTTAGGAAACATGGTTGGAGATGATAAATATAACATAGTAAATACTTATGTATAAATAATATCATATAATAATAAGATTTCAAAATTATCTCATACTATTGGTCTGATTTCCTTTGTATGTATCTAAACCCCCTGTATAATGATTTAAATAATTTCATTGAGTTACTTAAGAATCATATATATTTTTATGATACCATATATGATCATATGATCATCTTTTTTTTAACAAAAATTCATTTTTACTTGTTATTAATGTATTAACTATATCATTTTATTTTGTATGTTTTGTAGATTAAGTTCTAGTTCACCCTCATATGTCATAGTAATATCATATAAAATGATATTAACGTAATATAAAAAATATTTATTAATTATTGAAATTTATATAATCATTATTTAATTAAGTTCACGTAAAATAATTCACATCACATAATGAGGACCGTAGGTCATACGTGTGCACACACAATGATATCATTACTATATTTGTTGAATGGAAATGAATTGGATGTTTTACAATATTTCTGAATTACGATCAAGTTTTAATAATAATATATAATTATTATTTCCACAATTATAACAATTCATGTATGTTGGGGGTGAAAAACATATTACACCATGGCGTGGAGACGGTAAACCATACATACACACATATGGTGATTTTTTTGTAGGATGAATCAAAGTATAAATATGTTTGTTTTATAATTATAAAAAATATCAGTATATAAGTGATATTGGGTTTATTAATATATCATGAAACAACTCGTTAATGTGTACTAGAATAAGAAATAAGATTGCAATAATCAGTAGAGGAGATTATATCTTCTTCAATGTGCTTTCTCTAAATCTTAACTTAATGCACTAGATCTTATCGTTGATGAAGACCAGAACCTCTAGATTGTTACTAAGTAAGTATAGAATGTAAATTTCATGGTATGGATGACCATTAATGCTCAATGACATGTTAAGAGGTGAGGGGGAGGTTCCCTTTTATAAATGAGTCTAGAGGAACTTATGGGGTCTCCAAATTTATTAATTAATAATATAATAAAGCACTATTCAAAAACCTAAAAAATAAAAAAAATTAGAAAAATAGAATATATATGGTTTTAATATCATCATCCAATATATTTTATGTATGTTTTTATATCAATTTAAACCATTTCATTTTAACTAACACAATGTTATTGTGTTACATTTTAAACTGGGGTAACAAATAATTCAATATTAAAATGGTTCTATATTTAATTATTTTATTTAAATTAGGAAATAAATATATATATATATATTAGAATATATAACACCATGTGATAGTAATTTTATATCTATAATTAAATATTATTTTTAAATAAATATATAAACAAATTCATATAAATAATCAATACTGTCAATTTTGAAACTATTCAATTGATTTATTTTTAAAAATATTTAGTAAAACATTTAACATCAAACAAACTTTATTATAATATTAATAATAGGAAATGTTCACCAATAAAATTCATTATACATATTATGTATCCCATGTTATGCTTATTTAAACATTTTAATAACATTAATTTGGTATCTATATTAATAAATTAGTTATTTAATCAATTTTGTGTAATTATTTAATTTATATATTTTTGAATAAAAATTTAAAATAAAGTACTTTGATTAATAGAAATATTATAGATTTTATAAGGATATATTTTGTCTAATTTATGTTCTGTAATATCCATCAGTTAAAATGTTATATTTATTAAATTTCAAATGTGACAAATTTATCATCACAATTAATAAAATAATATAAGTGTCCCAATATGATCTATTGGGATACAAATGCTCACATACTCTAAATATGAATGGTAATTGCAGTGATATAGTTGACCAATAATATATGGTCATGTGTTTGTGTCTTTTTATGGTTTTTATAATTTCAATTAATTTTTTTATTCATTTCTTACCAATTAATTATTTTTACATCATCAAAGTATATGCCTTTAAAGTAATTATTTATTTCCTAAAAATTAAAAAAAATGAGCATGATAAATAAAAACATTTTATCTTTAAAATGAGTATTTATAATCAAATTTATCTACTACATACACTTATATAAATATGATATAGTTATTAAAGTTTGGGAAAGAAATTTTTAATTTTTTTTCAAATAAAATAAACTAAATGTCCTAATCTCATCTAAGGGGTTTCAAAAGGACACTGTTTTTACAATCAGATTATTTAGGCTAAAACACACAATACAATGATATTAATATAAGTGTAAGGGTAATTTAATAAATGAATTCTAACCCATATTACCAGATATACCCATTTACATTATTAATAAAAATTACCACTATTAAAATTCATAATTAAAAAAAAAAATTTAAATAATTCTGAGAAAATTATTCCAAATATGGAATTCAATTTTAGAAATTCGATACACATAATTTGCAGTGAATAATTTAAAATTATTCCCATTTTTGAAAAGAGAGAATAAGTTTTAAATGATAAAACATTGAAAAATATTGAAATGTTTTTAAATATGAATTAAATATAAAATTAATTATAATGACATAAATTATATTGAATGATAAAAATATATTCTATTTATACATTAAACCCATTTAATATTATAATTTAATGATATAATATTTGTCGATGAAAAAAAAATTTTAATTAAAAATTTGTGTATTTTTAATATTAATTAAAATTTGAATGTTATGAAAAAAATATTAAAATTTAATCCAATGTAAATTTTTATATACAACATCCAAAGGAAATGTATTTTTTTCATAAAAAATAGTTAATGTGTCAAAATTTTAACTTGAAAGGGTTATCCATTAAAAGGTGGAAAAAATATCCCTTTAGAAAATATATGTTCTCATAAATCAAATAGGTTTTATTCATACCCATTGAGAAAGATATATATTAGATGAATATAAATAATATTTTATTAAGTATATAAAATATATATTTCATTAATTTCATTTACTAATAGTAATTAAATTAATTTATTAATACAAAACTACAAATATACAATTGATTTTTTTTATAAATAATTTGTAGTGAATGACATCGCCATAAATTTTTATAAGATAGTTATATATATTTCCACTAACCTAAAAAATTTGTTAAAATGGTCATTTCATAATAAGGGAATCTCACAGTTCATTTATACTCACAATTGGATGTAATGAAATCTATTAAATAAATAAAATTATTTAGAGAAAATATTTCATAAAAACATCTAGGAGTTACATAAAATATCAACATGAATCATGAATTTTGATATTTGAGAATGCAAAGAAATTATTATTTTAGAATTTGGTAATTTTGGAGATTTTTATTCATTATTAACTAAATTTATCATTAACATCGTTCTTTTGGGTTCTAGTAATTTAATAAAAAATAGTGTGAGAAAAAACAATCATATTGAGATACTACATAATTATTAAATATAATTTTTTAGGGTTTTAAATAATGGTACATTTTTAATATATGGCACTTGATGATTAACCTAGGCCATCCAAAATCATAATCTATTTAAATAAATTATTATGCTTCTTATGTAAAATATGATTTAACTCAAGAATGAACCATATTAGTGTTAAACTATGTTCTTAGGAAGGGAACCCTAACATTGTGCTTGAATGATGGATGAGATATACCTGACCGAATATATTTAGGGTTTTTACCCAAAAACGAATCTATGATGGAACCACTTCCACATTTATTTTATTGATTGGGATGACATTATTGAAATGAAGCACAAATTTCATTACCATAATATAACATCCCGTACACGTATAGTCCCACAAAAAATGTAAAAAGGGTCTGGTGTTACTAAACATAACCGCACATTCCCAAACGACAAATCCTTCTGACAAGAAACGAGGGTGAAATAGGTATATTGGGGATGCTATATCCTCTCAGAGGAAAGTAATAGTAATGTCCATAGCATAATAAATAAACATGCATCAAAAAAAGTTGAATCAGCAGACTTGAACAAGACCTGTCGAGCGGAAGCACATTCAATATTAATAAACATTGGATGAAATATAAATACAACTACAATTTAAAATAAATATACCATTATGCTTAAAACCATTTACAACTACTATATAAAAAAGAGGTCATACATGTTAATATAAAATGGATTCCAATTACTATCTAATTGTAACTACAAAATGAGTTAGCATGCAGACACAAGAAATAGAAAATAAAGAAATAAAAACCTATTATGAATGAACTAATGGTCCATAGTAGTATCCATGTCAAAAAGTACTATGATCTAGCTCATGAGTCTGATCATTTACCTGCAAGTAAATCGATGAAGTCTACACACATTTCGAAGGGCTCGTGGATGGTGTGAGACAAATCATATTTGGATACCAGACCGATGGTGCATACATAGTATAAGTGTTACTCAGGCATGAATCTCTCTGTAAAGAAAGTTTTGCAATGAAATAAATAAACACATCATCAACTGGTTCTTAGAATCCACCTTGGAGTGCCAACTACTTCAGAAATGATTGAATATCAGAAGTAAATAGAGTTCTCGGCTCATTTCCCATGTACCACTGTCATCACAAATCTCAAGTGAACCCTCTCGTACCACCTCAATCACTTAACCCGACACCATGTTCCTACTGACACCTCATATCTCAAGGTACCAACATTTCAAAGTCATGTCCTAACAAAAGTAACTCAGAGGAACAATGATGTCTATCCTCAAATAATTAATCGAAGTGACATCAATGACTGCCCTCAAATAATGTAACTGGAGGGAAAACGATGTATGTCTTCAAATAATGTATCGGGAGGGATAGCTATATCTGCCATCAAATAATGTGTGCCCACCCATGGCCTCATTAATGGTGAGCCTTTTCCCTTAACCAAAGAGTTTCATCAATATCTTTCAAAGTCTCCTCGCCTTCCATGTGGCTTCTTATGGGAAGAACCCCCAAACCAATAGTTCCAAAATCGAAAATATCGGGAGAATCTTCCCACATGAATTGTCAAAACCAACACATCATTGTGTCACTCTGTGGGCACAATACTCAAATAACAGGTGATCAGTAATTACTAAAATATACCAAAGACACAACATCTCTAGCACCTTGTTCCCCTGCAACCATGCCACTCAGTAACCGTGGTATTTTCCATCAAAGTAACCAAGGCCATGCTCAAACTTACAGTATCACTACCTCATTCCTGACTTTCTTGTGACACAATCCCATGTGATAACCACCGAAATTAATCCAAGCATGCCCAACATGTGATCAACATCACTGAAGAAATATTTGGTCCGTGACCAACACAACCCAAAGAGTTCTAGCATATTCAGTTCAGAAATTACATATATAATCAAATAATCACATTAAAAACCAGAAAACAAAGAAAAAGGTGAATTTATCTGGCCATGTGTTGTCCCATACTATCACAATGTTTTTTAATGACTCTGATACATAAAATCATGCTTAAACAATATAAACTATGCAACTTAATCATCATAATTAATTTTAAATCCATTTTGGAATACCCGACCAAAATGCCCATTTGAGCAACGACAACTCACCCACCGTCACTCATGAAAAAATGGACAGGCCATTAAAAAAGGCATCCCATGGGTCTCATAATCAATTAAACAATTTAAAACATGTATAACATGGTATATATCAAAATACCCAAATAAACGCAAATTTTTGTGCTACTAAAAAATCCAAAAAACTATGAAACAAAGTATGCACGAAACACCTCATACACATACGATGATCCTCCTTTAGTAAAAACCTATATTTTGTTAAAAAAAGGTAGTTGTACAAAATAATAAAAAATACATAAACCCACATAACATGTTTTAGAATAGAAATCAAGACGAACGGCTCCAGAGAAATCAAGGCCTTTCCAAGGGGGTTGTAATGCATCTGACAAATATTGAATTAGGGTTCAGATGAAGACTAGGGGAGGAAATGATGATCCGAACATTTAGGGGTGCAGAGGATCTGTCTAGAACCTTAAAACGAGTATACTTTTTGTTTTAAGAGAAAAAAATAAAATTACACGGTGTGTACATAGGACTACATAACGTGCAGCTTCTTTAACAGTTCATTTGGCGGCCAATATCCACCGACTTACATTCCATATCTTGTTGACATGATTGCAAATCATGTACTAGGTAGTACATGGAATGTACTTCGTTTTTCATCGCATCCCCACCAACTTCCCCACACACCGTGTATATCCCTCATACATAGCTAGACAACATGTCATGTATAAGGAGTACATGGTGTGTACATGTTTTAAAATTTACACTTGGAAAACACACCCACATGTAATGTATGGCATCCACATAGGGTCAAGGGTACACAACATATACATAAGAGTACACAGTTTGTAACCCTAATATTTCCAGAACTGCCAATTTTTTACAGTTTTCATAAAAACTTCTCAAACATTTGATGAAAAGGTAAATCATACATCAATGGAAGAATTGGGTTCTAACAAACATCCCCATTTAAACAAAATCATCCCTGAATTTCCCTACCAACTATGTCAAAGAAAACATTTCAGGACAATGACCATCAAAAACATAATTCAAGAAAATTTTCACTAACCTATTTCCATACACAAGGTCATCTCGTGATGCATTGTCACTGCTGCAGTACATTAGGTGCTCCTATGTTTCTTACAACACCCAAACGTATCCACACCGCACCAGTGTCTGCCTCAATGAGGTCCTACATCCCATATATGCTTAAAACAAAACCGTATTACTTAGACCTCATGTAACATGTATCCTCGATGCCTTGATGACCATGACCCCTCAAGAAACTGGCATCCCATGGATTCACATATTCCCATAGAACCACACACACACACACACAGATATATATATATATATATATATATATCACACCCGATATGGTGCCAAACCAACTTAACAACATGAGGTCAGTCAACAGATATCTTCTGCACCTCGTGCACTCAAAATGGACATGCTCCAAAAGGCCCTTCCAAAAAAAGGAAAAAACAAGATCACAGCCACACCCCCAGTGTACCTCTAACCATTGTTATCTCACTGGCCTACAAAGCCCTTGACAACTCCACTGCGTGCACCTGGTCTAAAAAATGTCATCCTGAATCCAATCCTTCCTATGGTAATACAACCGGTACCTGCCACTAACCCCTCAAATGGGTCTCACTGTCTCTGCAGTGTCCTCCACATGTATCTGAAACTCAGCTACCCTCACCTAGTACAAATCCTGAATCGACCCCGAACACCACAGTCTATTCGGGTCCTTTACTACCAGTAATCTGAGAAGGTCGCATAAAAAACCTCTATATATGACCGACCTATCGACATGCCTAACAATATTTTGGATGCCTGTCACACTAATTCTGGACATTCTATAACTACACACACTAACATCAAATCACTGTTGAACAACCACATGTTGGTCATGATGAATCCTTCCCATTCCCGCCCTGGTAGAAATCATCCTGAACTCGCATACTGTTATATAAACCATCACTTGATGCCACTAACTTGCTCAAACATGATTTTTTCCATAATTTTTCCCTCTCCTATGGATGCCTGATTCACCGCCTCTGAGAAATAGGTCTATCTGAAGTTGTTTACCTATACATTAATGGTGTGTCGTAATCCATCCTTGAAATTCCTCACCCTTGATATTTCATCACATATCATACCTGGTGCAAAATGAGGAAGCTCATTAAATGTAGTTACATAGTCTATTATAGAAATGTTAACCTACTAGAGGCTCAAGATTTCCAAAGAACTCTATTCCCTTAGCGTCTTTGGGAAAAATTTCTTGAAAAACAATTCCTCAATGTCTATCCATGCCATTCATTCGTATCTACGAGCTTGAACTAGCATATCTCTCGAACGCTTTGTCAGTCCTCTCAACATGTACATCGCCAGCTTGACCCATCGCCCAAGAGGCATCTCGAGCTGCTCGAAGACCATACGCATGCACTCTATCCAGTTCATAGGTGCATGTGGACCACTATCGCCTTGGAAAAGCAGTGGGTTCTACGAATGGAACTACAGAGTCAGATATTCCATAGAGGGATCTATACCATGAGTGCCTCTGTCAGTCCCCTGAAAGACATGTACCAGACTAGAACAAATATTCTCATCGAGCCACGACCCAAATTATACCAATAACAGATGTCATCCTACCTCCACTGGTTCCTGAACATGATCATGTCCCTAAGAATATACCTATAGCTCATGCTATGGATACATCAAATCTGGAACCTGATCCTGCTTCTGTGTGACTATACCATCTCCCCCTGATGCCCTATTTGAGACTTTCAGAAGGAACCCACTGAATGCCATAAATGGTCATAAATTCCATATATATATATATATGATATATTCAACGCAAATAATAAATTAAGTAAAGATACAAAATATAACAACAAACCTTACTCTCCCTTAATGCAACCCATGCCAATGAGATCATAACCTCATGGCCTCCTTACCCACCCTCAAAAGCTCCATGTATCAAAAGTACCTCGGGCCATTCCCATCCTAAAAAACAATTTTTCCTTAAACCAATGACCATGTCATGCAATACTGATGAACAAAATCACCTCAACCAATGTACTTTCATGCTTATAGAATATCTAGACCCAAATACCCTACCATATACAATTCTACAATATATATACAACATGGAATATTTCATTACAATCAACAATAAATTCTATCAAGATTGTAACCCTTCCCTTTTCAAAACCATATAGAGCATGGAAATTGATATTATTCACATGATATTATCACTTCACAAAACATACATGCAAATATGAAAATGAAATTACCTAAAAATGGGCCGATCAAAATACATGAAAACTTGCCTTACCATACCAGGCCAACATCTAATTCCCCCTTACCTCATCGGGTCATGGTAACATATCACAATCAATAACATCACATACCATGTGATCCATCAAGGTAGAAATAATATAAACATAAATCTGATCTATAGAAAAATATCAACTCCCACCCATATTAACTTATTCATTCACTCATACTTGAGCTTGAAGGAACCCAAGCACAAGCTAAAAACCCATTTCTAATAAATACCTATATCTAGACTAACATATCCCAAATAGTAAAACCATCATAAATAAGAAGGCTGTCTTGATCCCATTGGTATTCAGTTGAAAACTAATATTTACTCCTTGTAAATAACCTCCTTTGATACCACTTTGTAACATCCCAGACCTGAATTGACACCTAGACAGAGTTAAATAGGTTGGGTGTTACTAACCTTAGGTTCACATCCCTGATACCAAAGGATTCCAACTAGTAGTGAGGGTTTAATAAGTATATTTTGGAGGCTACACCCTCTTAGAGGAAAATAATGGTACTAGTTAGAGCATAATAAATTAACATGCATCGTAAAAAGATGAATCAGTAGATTCGAACCAAACCCACAAAGCGGATGCACATTCAAAATCACTAAAGAGTGGGAGAAATATAAATACAATTGTAGTGGAAAATAAACATACCAACATGCTTAAAACCTCTTGAAACTACTACTGAACAAACATGGAATACATGTTAATATAACAAGGCCACCATCAGATAAGCAAAATTAGCTAAAAAACAAGTATGAATACTGAGACAAGAAATGGAAACTATAAAAATAAACTCAATGTATGTATGACCTTAAGGTTCATACAAGTCTCCATGAAAAACGGTACTATGATACCACTCTTGAGGCTGAGGTTTTACCTACACGTAAATCCAGGAAGTCTGTACACGTCCTAAAGGGTCCATGTAGTGTGTGAGATGAATATCAGTGGGATACCACCCTGATGGTGTGTAGCTTGTATAATTTTTTTAAGCAGGCATGCAACTCTATGTAATGTAAGAAGTGCAATGCAATAAATAAACACAACATCCACGGGTGCTCAACATCCACCATGGAATGTCACTTGCTTCGGCCAATGCCTAAATATCTAAAGTAAATAGCGTGCTTGGCCCATGTCCCAAGTACCCCTATTGTCACAAATCCCAGGTGAAACCTCTCATTCCACCTCAATCACATAAACTGGCTCCATGTGCCTCCTTACACCTCATGTATTAAGGTAAAAACATCCCGAAAGCACACCCAAACAAATGAAACTTGAAGGAAGAATGATGTTTGTCCCCAAATAAGTGACTGGAGGGATGGAGAATCCTGCCCTCAAATAAAGTTACCAGTGGGCCAGCAATCTATGCCCTCAAATAAAGTACCCATATGGATAGATATACCTTCCCTTAAATAATGTGTCCCAACCCATAGCCTGAATCACAGTGAATCTTAGCCTCCATGCTGATAGCCTCATCTCTATCTCCTGAAGGATCCTTTCCTTCTACATATATTCCTAAAACAAGAACCCCCAAAACAATAGTATCCAAACTGCTACTATTGAGGTCCTCTACCCACACGATTGGTAAAAACCTCCTCATCACAAAGTCTCTCGGTGTGCTCAATAATCAAATAATGGGTGAGCGAAATCCACCAAAATAGTACCCCAACCATTACATCTTAGGAACCTCATGCCCATACGACCATGTCACTTTGTATATAATGGCCTTTACATCTAAGTAACATTGTCTATGCCTAACCTCACAGTCTCACTAACTCAATCCCAACAACCACGATGCCCAATCTCATGGTCAAAACCATCCAAAGTAATCTGGGTCAATACCATCCTAGAATTATCATCACTCAAGGAATATTTGGGCCATTCCCACCACAACCCAATAGGTTCCAGCATATGTAATTTAATAACTACATATATAATCAAAGAATCACTTCAAAAACAAGAGAACAAACTAATAGTTGAATTGGACTAGCCATGTGTTGTCCCATAATAACACTGAGGTCTTGAAATCTTCTGATACACCTAATCATGCTTAAATAATCTAAACTCAGCTGTTTAATCATCATAATTCATTTTAAACCATTTTGGCATACCCAACCACGATGCCCCATTTTAGCAATGACCCCTCTCCTGGCCTCGCTTAAGAAAAATAGGTTCATGTCATAGAAAAAGGCATACCATGGTTCTCATAATCAATTTAACATAATAAAATAGTTATAAAATGGTCTTTCTCAAAATACCCAAAAACCAAACAAAGGTTGTGCCACCCAAAAATCCATAAAAACATGAAATAATGTATGCACTACCTACCTGATACATGTATGATGATCCTCCTTTGGTAAAAACCTATAATTCGGTCTAAATCAAGGAAGATCTACAAAATAACCAAAAAATATCAATCCAATATAACATGGTTCATAACAGAAATCAAGATGTCTGGATCAAGAAGAATTAAGGCCATACAGAGGGGGTTATTACACATCTGACACTAACTAAATTGGGGTTCAAACGATGACATGGGAAGGAAATGAAGATACATCCATTTGGGGTGCAGAAGTTTTGTCCAGAACCTTAAAACAAGGCTACTGCTTGTTTTATGTAAAAAACAAAAATACATGGCATGTAATTAAGACTACATGTTGTGTGGATTTATTAACTATTCATTTGGTGGCCAATTTCCACCGACTTACTTTCCATATATTGCCGAAAAGATTTCACGATGTGTACTAGGTAGTACATAGTGCGTACTTGGTTGTTCATATCTTCCTTAACAACTTCCCCGCACACCACATATATCCCAAACACAGCTAGAATAAATGGCATGTACATGACATACACAACATGTACTTGCTTCAAAATTTCTACACATCCAACACCCCAACATGCCATGTAAGGCATCCACACACAGACAAGGGTACACATTGTGTATTTGGAGTACACGACATGTAACCCTAAAATTTCTATAACATCCCATTTTTCTTAGTTTTCTCAAAAATAGCTAAAACATTGGATGAAAAATAAACCCATACAACAAAGGAAGAACTAGGTTCTTACACATAACATAATATTTTCTATATATGTTCGATTATCCTAATGGTTCTCACTAATGTTGTCTTGTCATAATATACAGAGGTTAATAATCTATTATTTGAGACAAACATTAACTACCAACAATTTTCCCATATAAATATCACATGTAATTTGTTGAATATATGTTACATTACATTACAGTCAATACAAGAACTATAATGGTGCTGTATCTTTATATACATAGATACATAAACCTGTAATTCCTAAAATATCAATATCATCTCCATCATATATGATTATAAATGGAATCCTTCATGGACACATCCCTAAAAATTAATAATTTCCTTGGGAAAACAAATAGTAATTAATGTTGATTTGAGAATAACCTTAAGTGTAAAGAAAGGATATATCAATTATAATTTAAAGAAAACAATACCAAAAAGGTCATGAGGATAGGATATTTCCCTTTTGAAAATATAAAAACTAATTCATATATCAAAATCATGAGTCATGACATAATGATTAGTAGTTCATGAGACATGAATCATAATTGAATAAAAGAACATGAGACATTAGAACAGTAAACTGGAGTATGATCATTCCTTAAAATATTTTAATAATAATAATTATATTAATATTATGTAATTTTTACCCACCAAGGTATTCATAACACGTTTTTCTTTGTATGACCTCCTATGTAAATACTAGAAGATTTTGATAAACTATAACATATCCTATTTTAGGCATGCAATATCATTATGTGTCCCACTAATTTTCAGGCCTAGGATAACCTCATGTGTACCCATTAACAAAAAACATTAATATATACAAAATTAATCAAATGTCTATATAGTTCTTTCCCACCCATTACATAATAATAAATCCATTAAAATGTATACCATAAGATTATAAAAACATCCACCATTACTTAACTCATTGAAATGAAAATAGGTTTCATTGGAATTTATTATTCATCACCATAAACCATCTATTTAAGGAATAAATATTGGATTATATTATCACATATATAATAAATAATAACTAACATCAAAGGATTCTATCATATATCAAATTAAATTTAAAACACCAATGTAATGGTTCTTGATGAATATTTAATTTACATGTTTGAATCACATATATATAATCTAAATATTTATTACATATTAGGAAAAATATTTTAAATGAAAAGAAACTCACAAACATGTAGCAAAATATATAAATTAGAAACAATTCATGAAGAAATGAATTTCCCTTTATGTCGTATATTTTTAAGTAGAAATTATTTTCTTTTTTAGGTAAATAATAAAATGTATCATGTTCAAAGAACAAAAATATGATTACATTGATTTTTTTTAAGAATTAATTTTATCATTAAAAATTATTTTAAATAATCAATGTATATTAATAAAAATATTTCTAAAATCATTTTATAAATAATGAAAATACATGAAAAAATATGTATGTATAAAGAGAGAAATTACGTTTTTCCATTAAATAATTATATTAATCTACTGAGTACTAATTTTGATGAAAATGAAATGAAAATATTTATTTTCTATTAATAACCATAATATAAAAAATCAATAGGTTTTATCATTAAATGAACATATAATTTCTTTCAATATAATTTCATGCATAAATAATATTGATTAAAACGAGATTGAAACAAAAACCCCTTACCCAATGTTTACATTTAATGTAAGTTTCTTGAAAATATGTTATAATAAATATATATTCAATATAATTATATAAAAATATTTATTACAAACATATAATTACATATATAATAAAATTAGAATATTTCAACAACCTTTTCTTAATAATTTGTTATTAAATATTTATTATATCATATATATCGTATATATAAATTAAATCCACTATTTTTACCATCTATGTAATTTCCTAATGAACAATGAACCATATAATTTCGTGGAGGTGATTGTCCACTAATACACATGAACAACATTTTCTTTAAATGGATTTTAATGTATGATGGTATATATGACATTATATTTATGGAAAATAATAATATTATTAATATCATTTAAAAATATTAAACCCATTTTAATACCCATCCATTAAGTATGGTGATGGAAAATGTATTGTATCTCTACATGTAGTCGGTAGTCTAGAAAAATGCATGATTGATACATTCACTTCCTATTTTAAGGAAAATATTGTTTAAAATTATGGTTTAATGATGATAATAAAATATTAGTATATTTAGTTTATAAAGTAATTATTTCATGATGAATACAATATATTTATAGGATATTTATAATGAAAGAGATTGAATCATGTAACCTATGATGATTTCCACTTTTATGAGAGTCCACCTTTAGATCAAATATTAATAACTCCTATAATGGTATTTTATGAAGACCTGGACCAATTCATTATAAGTTGAAAATTTTATATGCTAATTTTTCATTTTTTGGTTGTATTATATTTCTCAGTGTGTTGAAATGATAAGTGATAAGGGAATTCCTTTTATAAGGTTTGGAAATAACATAGTTGGAAGTACTAAATAACTAAAATATAATGAATTCATTCTTATGAAAAAATATCCCTAATAGTCAAATATTAAAATCAAAATATTCCAAGTTATTAATATCCTTATCCAATTAAATATTTAATGGTTTTGGATTCCTTTTAAACCATACCATTTATTAAATCCCCCAGATAACCAATATTAATTTAAACATTGATAATGGATTTTTAAATATAAAAGTGTTATAATATTTTTAATGATAATTTTTTTTGATAAATAGAAATTTTATTATGTTTTATTCAATATATCATTGTAAATTTATTCTTTCAATATTTTCTCTATTTTAAAATAATTTAATAAAATATTATATTGTATAAAATATCATTAATGTCATGTTGTGGCAGAATTCATTTAATTTGACATTAATGACAACATGACAAAAAATTAATTCCAAAACAAAAATTTACCACATTACGTATAAGTTATATTTTTTTTAAAACTTATGAGACATTAAAAGTATCTAAAATGAAATTACATTAAATATTGTTAAATTTATTTACATTGTTTTTTAATTTATTTAATGAAAACTATGTAGGGTTGCATCATAATTTATGGAAATTATTTAATATATAAAAATTATAGATAAATTGATATGTTAAACTAATTAATTCATAACTCAAATAAAAATTGAGGTCTGTTCTTTTCCTCACCTTATCATTATAATTAATATTCAAGTTATTAATATCATGACAATGGCATTTTCTATTTCTCATTTTCTTAAAAAATATATATCAATTATAATTAATGAATAAAGTGTAATTTAGTAATTCATTCAACAAGTTTATGATAATGGTCTAATTTTTTACGTCAAATAAGATAAATGGGTGTGTTAAGGCGATTTCATGCATTTAATCAATTATTTTACCATATTTTACCATTTTTCCATTATCGACCCCACTTAAATTTACCATGGATATTATTCATAATGAAAAATAATAATTGGATACTATTTACCAAATTTTAATCCCTTAATTCAAATTATGGGGTCCATTTTTAATAATATAAATCAATAATTTTAATTAATTAATTTTAAAGTAAATGATTAAGACACAATGAAAATCATATTTTTAGTACAATAAAAATTTATTCAAGAAACCTTATTTATTCTTATCTGATGTCTTGATAAATTTTTTTGGTAAAGGTTAAAATAATTTTGTAAATATAAAATATAATAATTTTCAATAAAAGCATTGTCTGCTAGTGAATAATTCAATTTATTACGGTAAAAAAACATTGTTATCAAAAAACAAATTTTTAAGAAATATATATATTTTATCTTAAATTACAATAATTCTAAAATATAATCAATTGATAATGAATTATTTCATTTTATACATTTTTAAACCATAAATTATTCATTATTTTGATAAACCTATTCATAATGCCCAATATAATAGCTAGGCAATAACAATCCAATTAAATAATTATATTTCAATAGTATATCAAGGATTTTTTCAACACTATTGTGTGTAATAAATGAAATAAATAAAATAGAATTAATAAATATAAAATCATTGAATAAAATTTAAGGGTGTTAGAACAATACACGTGTTTTCCATAATATATGTTATTAAAATTCTATGAATTTTTCTTAGTCTTATGACCATAATCTACAATACATATTGGAAAATGATACATAACATTAAAAAGAACATTAATGGTACTAGAAAAATGTATTTGAATAGACATTCATTGGTCCCAGAATTATTGACTAAAAATTCAATTCATTAGTCTTAGATATTGTACCATAGAATGTATATGTTTGGTCCTGGTTGAATTACCTTATAAGGAACCACCATGGTCGACATCACACAACCTTAATGGCATTACCTGATTCATTATATATGAGGATGTTTTTTTGTTTTGATTCCCTTTATAGAGAGGAATAACAAATTATTTTATAGGTTGAAATAATAATTCAATACCATTTAGACTCTCCATATATGAAAACAAGTTCTAGAGTTACAAATATTATGTTGTTAAATAATTTAATAAATAAAACAATTGTATGGTAGATAGAAAACATTTGATATATATAGAAACCCATATAGTTACATGGTATTGATTAATCAAATTGATTATAAGGAAAATGATATAGTTGTTATGAAATTTTTCATGGATATGTAATAATTCTATAATTAAGTCCCTAGTTATACAATAAGACACTTCATAGGATGACTCAACCTCTCATTCTCTAAATTTTAATGCATGATTAAATGCATTATCAGCTGATACCAATGATTAATGGAATTTGGAATGATGATTAATAAAAAAATATGGATGTGAATGTATCGTTAACAAAATTAGGGACCATGAATTGAACCAAGGTTCTCCTAAAAGCTATCTATTTATGATATAATACTATTTTTTATATTTTATTTATGAGTTCCTTCATTGTGCTTTTCTATAGGTTCTCAATAAAAAATTAAATGTATTCCTTAATCTATGTAGTTTTAGTCATAGAGTTTCCTTGCTAGGATTGGGTTAATAACTTGGAATTCTATGTGTCTATATATCACTAACAAATATATCCTTATATATATTATTATAGAGTTATGATGTTTTAGTGTTCCAAAAATTGAAATTAATTATCACTTATCCAATATCTCCACCTCCACGAGTTAACAGAAATGGATTTTGTGTAAAAAAAAATTGATTCATTTCCTATCTAATGGCAATCACTATAACCCTTATATATATGAATTCCCATGTGTTGTCTCATCAATGATAGGATATTGGGTGGAAGTAGAGTCATGCTTCCATGTTAATCAATTTCATGATACCATCCCTAGAATGAATCAATACATACCTTACTTATCATAGATACATGAAGGAGGGTTCCCACCACATAAAAATTATTATTTAGTATCTACAAAATATGGAAGTTATGTACAATTGAAAATAACAACACCACCCTTGTTCATCCCCATTATTTTTTTGAGAAATCAACTCTATAGTCCAAATATTTAGCTATTTACAAAAATATATTAATAAGAATGAAACCCCCATAGATTGCCAATTTTAGAGACTCAGAGGTCTATTAAAAGAGATCTTATAATCCAGATCAAGTTCAAATACATTTCCATAATCTATTTTAAATATATATCTAAATATATTAAAAAATAAACTAAACTAATGAATCTAGGAGATACCATTTCTTGCAGTTAAATATTGAAATACATTAGAAAATTTACACATTTTTGTCTATAGACAACATCCAATATTATCTATATAATGTGTAGTTCACCCATAGGTAGTTCAAAATAATCATGACTTAGATTCATTAGGTATCATTGAAAAAAACACATATGATTTATTTAGTATATCCATCATGTGTGAGGGATTAAATTAACTACTGTTATGGTGCATTATACTATTTCATTACAAGATGATATGAACATCCCTCTTAGAGAATCAATCATGAATGAATTCATTATGACAATATTAGAACCGATCACAATGTTATTCCCTAATACAAAATTAATACTAGTTATGGATCCCCCCCATTATAGTGAAATATAATGAAATGTTCATGTAGGCACACTCCATAATGTTAGATATTGAGGAATTACCCACATAAATTATTTTTATAAATAATGGGGTCTTCCCCTTATCAATAAAGAAGCACCCAAACAGTGATCCCCATGTTATTTATGTACATAATTTCTAAAATAGAGGTCATAATCATGTTGGTATTAGAAAAATAGAAACCATGGAATTCCTCCCAATAGATATTATGCTAATATCTATGATGATACCTCCTAGGGTCTCTAGAATAATTGTATTAGATTTGGAGTTTGCAGATGACTCTCCCCTTCCACGTTTGATATTGGTTGGATGATTTAAACAATTTAATCCTTAAATGGACTTGTTTGATTTGATTTTTTGATCACGTGGTTTACCGAATAATGATACCAGTGGTCTTCTCAAAAATAGTCACATAATGGTTCAATTTTTATTGAAGAAATATTTTATCCTAGCCCGGTCTTGTTATCTCTATGTCTATAACAGATCCCAATTATTCTTATTCAAGTTGTATAACAAATTCTTCATAATTCATGACACACTAACCACATGGATATGGGTTTGGACTGGGTAACTCACTATCTGTTTTCATAATCCATCATTTATAATAATGTTATGGAATTTAGATAGTCATTAACTATGTTTTAATCATAGAACTATGGTTTTTTCCTCCCTATATATATGCTTATTTTCATCGAAGTCGATATATCATGAATTCTAAAAGGCAATTTATGGAACATGGATAGAGAAGAGTTTCGACAAAAGAAACCAGTTTTTTTAGATGTGGTTTGTTTTGTTCCTCTTATTTTAGCGACATGTTCATCTAAGAGTAGTATATAGGATTTATCCCATGATCCACTACTTGAAGACAAACTTGGAGGGGTAATTTCATGGTAGGAATAGTTTAGAATCCATTTCAGTTTCATGTTTTATAGATCTTGATCAAATTGATGATTCCCTTGACCAACATAGTTTAAAAACATAGTCATTACACATTACAGAGGTAGCCGAACTATTTGGTTCAGATGAAACAATAAAATATTTTACCACCCATAAATATGTACACCCTTATAGGATTTATTTGAATGATGTGGTTATATATAGTACATTGAAATGGGATTTGGATGGTATAAAATTGTATTTAATTTCAGGTCTGAGGGGATTTATGGGGTATGACAAATAGAAGGTTAGATCTAGTAAATTCTTCTAAGAGTGCATCCTACGAGGATCCTATGTGAACTAAAAATGCAACTGATTATTATGTGGGGCTAGAAAAGGAAAAAGAAGTGCGTTGGAGTTATTATCCTAATCATTAAGTGTTCATATAGGAGGAAAGTGAGGAAGTATATATGGATATAAATGTTCAAGAGATACTAGTTATAATTGGTAGAGAAAATATTGTGTTTTTTCAAAGTCATAGATATGACTTTTAAACTTTTATGTTTGGAAATTGTGTAGAGGGTCTTGCAATTGAAGGAATATTCTAGGATCAAAGACAACTAGTCTGAGTATAGGTTTAAACTGAAGGTAATGTTTTTCTAGGAAATATTTAATTAATGAGATCAATATCAAATCTACAAAAGACAATTTTGATGGATTAAATAGTGGGGGGATTTACATCCCGAGGTAGAAGAAGGGGTATAGGGGAAAATAAGATCATGGGACTATATAAAAATTTAAAGAGAATTATCAAAATGGTGCAAGGAAAAGTATTATCTACCTCAACAAATGTAGAAATGATATTACAATAAGAAAAAACCAATGTATATGGGAGGATAACTCTATTCCATTTATCATGATCAGAAGGATATTTTTAAGCATTAGTGTGGAATCCAACTAATTGAATGTGTTGTTTTTATGGGACACGATAAGGATGGTGGTACGATGGAATGCCCAAGAAACATTTACGGAATGTAAGTGGTGGTGGTTCATTCATACAGTTATACAACCATTGATTGGGATTTCCTCACTAAGGTTATTCTTGACTACTAGAAGCAGGAGGTCAGTAAGGTTGAATAAAATTATGATAAATCATGTGAGCTTATGGTCCACTCTAAGGAAGAAATTTTGTATAATGCCTTACTGATTAATGATTTCTAATAGGATATAAAAAAATTCTAAAGGTAATGATCCTAGTGGATAAGAAAACCAATTCATAGTGTGGTTGGATAAAAAATAGAGATATTATTTTGATAATATGATTTAATGAAAACAAGATAATTTTGGATTCATTTTTAGAAACGTGGAATAAGATGGATTGTTGTTTTGACAACCACATCAAATATGATCAAAAAAATAATGTAACTACTACTTAAGGAAAATAATATATAGATAAAGATTATAATAGGCTCAACCTTGACTCAATTTTTATGATATCTCTTATATTTTCTCGTAATTTGGTGTTTGAACTCATGTGGTTTTCACTTTTTCTTTACAAGTGTGTATAAAACTAAAAAAGAAATTTTTTAGTCATTCAGTATTGTAATAAAACATATCCTTTATCTAAATTTCCTCTATAATTCACAACTAATATTATTTTTACAAAAACATTATCACAACATGAATATAAATATCCATATACACTAGGTTATCAATTATAAAAAAAATTGTTTTTCCTTAATCAATGGGAAAAATAATGAAATGATTAAAAAAAATACATATTCCATATTTTAAATCATTGAAAATAGCAATATTTGTTTTGAAAATTATGCATATATTATTGATATGATACTTGGGAAATGACCATTATAGTTATTTTATCTCAAATAACTTCTCATATTAGTTGACGAAAAATAAATGTAATTTTTATTATAACTTGTTGATGAAAAAATTATAGCCAATTTGGGCCACATTTCTAATTATAAATGTAATAATCTCATGTCCATAGAAGTGTAATATAGAATTTAATTCATTTGAATACAATGGATGGTGTTTCAATTCCTCAACACTAGGAATGTTCCATATGGGGAGTACACTGATCACGTGATGTTTTCATATAATAGTTTCCACCAAGAATAAATTTTATCATTCAGTAGAATGGAATCCAAAATATGGAATGTTGTGTTAGTATATCCTACAGTTTAATCTAAATTGATATTATAAGATCAATAAATAATCTTTGATGCTCTGTATAATATGTTTATTATTGAGTGGGGTGAATATGTATCTTCATAATTCACCCCAGTTTTTGGTTAATAATGTTCTTCAAGAAAGGGATCTAGATGTATGATTTTTTCAATCCATGTGACAGGTCATGTATTTGGATGCTATTTATTGATAATATTACTAAATATTAACACCCATAGTGATAAAAACATTCTATTCTATGTGAAATATAAATTAATATATTCCTACAACAATATTCCAAAAAAATAATGTAGCCCTGAAAATTAAGAAAAGAAAATTCAACAAGATTCAAACTGTGTAAGATGGATGAAAAATCATAACCAGTTATTAAAAAACATAAACATCACATAGATCAATATATAGTGTGAACTAAATTGGAAAATATATCTAAACAATATTACTAATTGAAAAAAAGAGGAAATCTCAAACCACATGGATGGGATCATTTATACCTCCACTACTGGATATTCAACTATTAAACAAGAAACATATTATGGGTAAAATTATAGAAAATATTATTTAATTGAAGCCTAAAAGTAAATGAAGACTTTTACTCCACACTTATAGGGAATATGGTTTTCTCTAGACTATATGTATCTCCACAAGAAGAGCATTTTCATTCTACTATGAGAACATTTCATTGCAAAAACTCTATATAAGGGTAATGTTTATTTGACATTATAGTGGATTTAGTAAGGATCAATGTAACACACCAATATTTTATAGTATTTTAATATATAAATAAATTTAATTTTGTTTTTTTTCTTGATTTTTATACAACACCATGTTAAGCATACAGTACATACAAGAGTGAGTTGGAGTGCGTTACTCGCAAGGCCCAGTTTTTTCGAACGACAATATATTAATAAAATACGATTTCTTTAATATAATATATCCATTAAATTTGCTATTATGTATTTTTTAAACCACATTTTTAATTTAATATATAATTTTAACATTCATCTTATAGTACATGATATAATAATAAATTCAATTTTCGGATAAAATAAGTATTTTAACAAAATTTAGTTCTTCCACCTTTTAATGGAGAACCCATTTTAAATTTAATATATGACAAATTTTAATATTCAATTTGAAAAAATGATCTTTTATTTGGAATAAGGGCATAAAAATATATTTTTTATAAATTTTCAGTGTTTTTATGATAACTTTCATATTTTAATGATAAGTAATGAAATTCCACATTTTAATTTAATATTTATTTTTCATCTAATTGATTTTAATTGATAGCTTATAGTTTTAATTGGATTAAACATATAATTATAATATTTTTTTATTATTTAATATAATATAGATCGTTGGAGTAATTTTCACATTAAAATTAAATATAATCAAATGCCAATCATTTGATGGGGGTTTCTTATAAAAACAATGTTTTCTCGTTCTGTCAATGAGATCTAATTTTAAATTAATCATTAAAATTTCTATGTTTTTAATTTTTAAAAATGTATTGAATATTTTGAATAGGTAGTCTCAATTATGTAAATAGGTTCCTCTAATTTTTTTGCATTATGAATAGTAACTATAGTAATTTTTGTATTACCTCAGTTAAAGGTAAATCAGGTAATTAAAAGTAAAAATAATATTATAAAGTTATACTAAAACCTATAATAATTCTATTAGATGACTAAAGGTGACCCTAATCATCTATTATTATAAATGGAATCATTTAGTGGACCATTTTCCCTGAATGAAACATGAATATTATGAAAAATAAAGAATGTGTCAAAATGTCACTCTCATTTATTGTATGTATACTAATTATAATATAGAGATATAGAGAAGGTAAAATAGATTTAAAATCGACTATAATATGAAAAAATAATTTCATACCTCATAATTTTTTTGAGAATAAATAATTACCATTAATGATGACACCAAAGTGAAGTTGAAATTCTATTATTAATAGAAAAATAAAATTAATGATATTAAAAATATTTATATATTTATTTTTTGACTTAATTCATGAGATACAAAAATTTAATAAATATCTTAGACATGTTAATGAAATATTTTATGTATTTTTATGAAGTTATCATGTTTTTTATATATTTTAAAATGTAAATCATGAATAATATTAAAATGGATTGAAATGAAATTTTACAATAAATACTATATTATTAAATGATATAAAAGTCAAAAAAATATAAGGCTAGACCAAATAACTTGGATAATGACAATTTCTTCATAAAGTATCCAATTAGGTTTGTTTGGAAGTTTATAGTAACTTCATTAACCCTATAATTTAAAAATACATGAAAACATGTTTAGAGTTTTACAATTTAACTATGGGTGGAATTCAAAAGAAAAGGTCAACTGTATAACCCAAACTTGTCTAAAATTAATTGGTTGTGGGTATTTCGATTCAAGTTCATATTACCCTCAAAATAAATCACCTTATATCTATTTGAATCCAAAAATAAAATTATAATGTATATTTTAAGATCATCGAAAAGAACCAATCACCCCTCTTATAAAAGGGTACTTCTCTTTCACATTAATTCACACCTACAATGAAATTTGGATAAAAAAATACCAGCCCATTTCATCTCCCAAATTTTCTCACTACATCCTAGTGATAATAATTTTGGAATTATTCTATCCTATGGAATATATTTGGGAAAATCAAAAGGAGATACCAAAAAAGAGGTAATTGTTTTATCACCTCTTTCATTTTTATTTTCTTTTTCTACATCCTCTTTCTATATTGAATCCATACCAAAGTAATAAATATAGTATCATACATATAATATGTTTTTATGTTAATAATGGGATTTTATTAATCCATAATTTTTATATGAATGTTTTTTAATTATATTGAAATTTTTCATGACCAGGAAATCTGATGGCCGGTGATTCAAAGGCTTGGAGTGCCCTAAGTGATCCATAAAAAATGTTTTGATTTAAATATCTAACATGAGTGGTTTTCCAGAAAAAGTGAAAATATCATAAATGGGTTCCCGGATCAGAATTCTAAGGGCACCGTTATGTTCAGAATGGCAGTTTTACCCTATGCATGAATTATGTTTAGTCGTCTCAGGCCTCTGGTGAGGAAACCAGAAAATGACATAACTATATATAAAATAATTATATAAAAATTATTTTATTTTTTAAATTCTTTTAACTCATTAATGGTGACTTGAATTAAAAATACGAGACCACCACTGAACTCATCAGGGTATGATTTTTTAGGCATATACTAATTTTGGCCGGCACGGGCCACTAGTGGAAGTTAGTTTTGGTCGTAAATAAAATAATTATGTGACAATTAATTTATTGTAAAACCTTTAAAAAATAAATGTTAACACTAATTGAATATATTATATTACCATTTAGCTTGTGTGGGTGTGTTCCCCATAGGCCCTTGACTAGTAAGGGTCGAGGGTAACTCTTAATAAATTTTTTTAATTTTGTTTGGTACGTTCAGTAAATGTGCATGATTAATTTTCTAAATTTTTATCTGTTGCTCAAAATTGCAATATGATGGAACCATTGAATTCATAGTGTTAGGACTCCCTTAAGGGAAGATTAAATCTTTTTTGGAAACCATCAGATAGAAAAGTTAATTTTTAGGACTTATGAAAAAATATAATAAAATAAGAAAAGGTGTTATTTTATTCTATTTTGAAATGGTTGAGAAGCGAATTGTGGGACCGTCGTTCAATGTTGAGAAATAATTGTGGGTCATTTATTGACTTAAACCACGAGTTGTGTAACTGAAATTCTTTTAGATAATTAAGATCATTGATTATGATTCATTAATGAATCATAAAAATTAACCGACATGGTAGGTATTTATATTATTTAATTTAATCATTGGAATGAGTTTTAGGAACCCACAAGATAACTACAAACGAAATTCTAAAAACATCTACCTCCAATGATGAATGATTTTTTGATGACACCCATGGAGAAATCGATCTGGATGTCGACAGGTGACGAACGAATACACACACAGACCTTAATATTCTTCCACAACTGAACCCAATGTGTTCAAGGTAGGGGGTTTTGTCTTGATTAACTCTTGAATTTTGTCTCATTTATTTCTAAGAGTTTGTTGAATCAATTAACCCCCATTTATATTATGCTAACGTGTAAGGAATGGGCCTAAAGAACAAGGCCCAGACCCTCTACTGCTTGATTAATTATTGTGTTCTTTGTGGGTGAATTTTGAATTTGACGGCAACACGAATTAGTGGGTCATGTAGCGACGATGACATCCTGAGAGGTTCTTAGGCACAGAAAGAAGTGAAAACATAGCTCCAGAGTGTTGTCGGAACTCCGTGGAAGATGTTCCAACGATCGCCAGCCCTGTAAAGAGGTAGCTCTATGGCGTACCAGAAGGCCAGCCGGCCCTAGGCTGGCCACATTGGTAGATTGTCGGCGCATCGCCGCACGCCACAGGTAGATGTCGTGGCATAGACGCTATGGTGAATGGAGGGGACCCACTCCTTGAGGGTCCCATGGATAGCCAAGAGTGTTCCATGTGGCCCCTCCATATAAAGAGACGAACTACTCATTGAGCCATATGAGAACGATGGGCTGGGCGACCCTCATTCGAGTCATGCCAGTCGGTGGGCTAGGCCCTTGGCACTAATATGCTTATAACTCACAGACTGTGCATCTGATTGATGTGTTGTCTATTGCATTGGAACCCAAATTATATAATGAATCATTGGGTTACTTATCTGTGGGAATTCATGATAGTTGAATTGCGAAATATTTCCTGAGGAGCGGATCCTCTTAGAATCAAGCATACTATGTACATGAATCCAGTGGTTAGCTATGTCATGAATATAGAATAATGATACTTTGTGGGTCATCACCTAGTGATCCTATGTGGATCAACACCTATGAATCATATTTTGGTCAAATTATGCGTGGGTCATGGTCAGTGATCTTGTATGGGTCAGTGCATACAGATCCTGTGTGGGTCAGACCCTTTGTGGGTCACTGGGGGTTGGTAACAATTGATCTTCTGTGGGTCAGATACTATGTGGGTTTGCGCTCAGCAATCCTATGTGGGTCAGTGCATAACAATCTTGTGTGGGTCAGATCCTCTGTGGGTCAATGGGGGGCTTGTACCAATCGATCATGCGTGGGTCAGATCATATGTGGGTCAGCGCTCAGTGATTCTTTGTGGTCAGTGCATACTGATCTTGTCTGGGTCAAATAATATGTGTCTCATTGGGAGTTAATACCTATAGATCAGGTGTGGGTCAGTGGGGGTTAGTACCTATCGATCATACGTGGGTCATCAGAATTACCTCTTAACAGAATAAGATGATCTAGCCTTATAACTAATCATCTGTACTCATGTACTTATGTTATACCAGGATTGAGCTGAGTCTTTTTATTTTTTCTTTGTGATTGAGATCATGCATTGTGGTTTTTCCTTTAAAGAGTATAGAGAGACCTTCATGGGGTATTAGAGGCCTTCTGAGTATCGTTATACTCACCCTTGAATGGGCATTGCCCGCACCTTGTTGTGTCTTGTGCAGATGATGGTCATTATGACTGATTCTTAAGGAGTCAGGGCCAGATAGAGCTCAGAGCTGGTGGACCGCTGGTGTACGGAGGTGACTAGTTGACGTGGAGAGTGGCAATGATGAGCTATACCTACCCTTCAGGTAGGATCCTTGGTGGAAAACATCAAGAGTTGTTTTCCCTTTTTGATGTATTTCCATTTTAGTTGGGATTGTATTATGGCCTGTTAACTTTCAATATTTACTATTACACTTAGTGGTGGTTTTAAGTTGTGGTTAAACCTTATATCTTCTGTTGTGCTTTTCTTGTTCATAGTGCTCCTTGTCTGTGTGTGTATAGGATTGGAGTCAATCCCTTCCCATTATAGGGAAATTCCTTTCTGGTGCAAGTCTCCAACCCCTAGCCTTTTAATTTTTGGCTTGGGGTAGTCACGACACAGGCCCTGGGAGACGATTCAACATAGGGACAACCAATTTTCTCATTTTATCCATCCTATGAATAATAAAATCACCGTGGGTGCTTACATTCGTTTTTCCATCACCAGGTCATTGTGTAATTTTTTATTCAACACTGCATTAAATTTATGGGTATATTGATGAGTATAAATGATATAAATAATTAACATGAAATGAGAACTTTTATTTATAATTAAAATACCACCTAATTCCAATCTATTTAACAACCTAGGGAATGATACCATCTCTCGTACGTATGTATGGCCTACTATCTCCACGATGCGGTGAGATTCATTATCAACATAAACAACTCAAGAATTATTAGAAAATTTAAATGATGATTAAAAATAATAATTGTTATCTTAATATAATTTTTTTATAAAAATAGAATACATATTATTCATAAAAAAGGACTTACATGACAAAAGAGGAACGGGAAAATGAATCTGTTATCAACCGAAACAGTGGTAATCCAAGAATATTATAAACAAAAATATATAAGAGGAACATATTTGATATCATAAATATTTATACGATTATGTTACAATTTAAATACATACATTTATCGTTATACAAAAGGTTATGACATCCTCAACTAAAGGAATGTACAAGGTAAGAATTACATTAAGAAAATCATTTTTATCTGAGATTATTGATACATAAGTATCTACTTGGGAATACTTATCACCCATGAACATGTTTAAGAAAATATATTTTAAAATAATTTTCCTATAAAATTGTATACTTTCGTTTATACCCATGTTTAAATTTTTATAAAACATTTTGAAAGGACTATTTCTATTGTTTTCCATACAATATACTTTGTGACATTTTTTAAAAATTAAGGAAAGAATATTTATTTTAACATAAAAGTTGTGAGTTGATTTTTCCACCACTATGTCACCATAATATTTTGAATCTTAACTTACAATATTATGAGGTTATTCTCAAAAGAAATGTTTTCTTTTATAATTTCACGACTTTTAGAAGATTTAAATGTAAAAAATAGATATTTATATCAAAAAGTTTTAATGATTTTTCAGATTATTTAAATCTATATCAACATCCAATGATGGATTTTAAGCTTGATTGAGGTTGATTTATTAAAGGTTTTATGATATGTTATACTCTAGATTTGGTATTTTGATACCATCAATTGTTTATGGTAAAATTAACATTTCGTATTCTAGTTTTAATACAAATGATTATGTTATTTTCACCCTTTTCAAATGAGAAATTTATTGGACGTAGTAAATAATGTGAGGGGCCTGCTATACCCTTAGATGCATTGGTAGGACTCATGAGACAAAATACACATTGATTTGGAAGAGGCTGTAATAATTTTTTATCATATGTCTTGGTCGATGACTCGAGGATATGTTTCAGATGTCCCACATTACAAATTCCTTCATTATGAGATTAGTTATTAATTTTACTTGTGATAATTGAAAAAATAGAATATCTATGTGAATGTTTAAATTGAATTATTTGATTTATTCATTCCATATTATACTAAATAATCAATTTAAAAGGATTTTGTTTCTATTTTATACCATACATTAAATGTTTTTTATTATTTATTAAAGCTTATTCTATATTGTTTAACCTTTTTGAGTATCTCAGATCACCCCTTTCATATGTTTTATTTTTCCAAGATACCAATATGCGTTTCATGATTGTTATGAAGGTTTAATCTTGGGTTATAATGAAATTTTACAAAAATGTAGTATGATACATATTATGTTATAAATTTTAATGAATTTTTAATGTTTGAAAACTATTTTCAAAGACATCTAAATAGATAACTTTTTCGGGACTTGAATCCTTGTAAGTATGCCAATGTATTAAAATAATGAACCGGATCTATTATTTTGGGGTTAAGGAATTATATTTGTTATCAGAGAATGTTTAGAAACAACTATGGAAACAATATTTATAAAACATAGATTACAAAACAAAGCCCTATGATTGATTTGATGACCAGTATAAAACAATGATCTGGTATTTTAGTAGGGTAGAGATTGTAGATTTATTCCTATTAAATATATGACTATCTAGATACTACAAGTGGACTTGGTTATGGAATAGATGTAGCTAGGAATAATATCTCCAACAAGGTGTTTAGGGTTGAATTTGGATGACCTGTTAGATAATAATTACTCTCACTACGTACCTAGTTTGACACTCTAGGAGGACATAATTATGATAATTTACTTTTTTTACATACCATTATGAAGGATTTATTATAAAATATGTTCTAGTGAAAACATTTTTATGATTAAAATATTATATATGAATAAAAATTTCAATTTATTTAATGTGTTTTACTAGTTTGAAATTATACATTCAGATTTCTAACCTAATTCAGTGTATTCCATGTTTTTAAAAAGGATCCTAGAGGATGAAATAGAAATTAAATCAATATATGTAATCCATGAAATGATTTTTGTCCTATTAAATATAATGACTATGGATTAGGATAAGAAACTAGTAATTAAAATCATATAACTATAAGGGGACTGCTGACTCGGGTTATGTATAACAACCTTACCGTATGGATCACCTAGATCCACAACATGGAGGAACAATTCTTGACTGCTTCATGAGAATAAAACATCTGATGTCAAATGGGATAGGAAATCCATTTGTAGCTGAGTAATGGATAAGTTCTATAGGCAATAAATTTCTTACTTGGGGGAGGAATGAAAGAGAAAAAGTTGTCATGGCAATTTATCATCTCTCTGGAGATTCAGATTAATGGTGTCATTAATTCAAAACATGAAGAAGGATAAAGAATTATGAAATATCGAATGTATAGAGTTTAAAGAAGTTTTTGTAAAGAATACATTCCCCATGAACAATGAAATAATATGGAGAGATAATTTTAGAATCTGAGGTAGAAGAATGATGAGAATGTTGCAATGTTAGAAGCTCACTTCACAGGGATAAGAAGACATGATACATACTATATACGTAACCCATGGAGTAAGATTGATCACTTAATTGATTGGTTAAATCCATTTATTCAAAAGGAATGGGTCTCACAGACATTCTTCTCTTACAAATATACAGTCTCATGTTATATAGAGATAGAGAAATAATTTTCTATGTCTTATGAATTTAAAGGAAAAGAATGAGAAGAAGGGAATGGTGGAGAAAGAGATTGATTATGGGAACAATGGAATGATATATTTTCCCACAAGTGAAAATTTTGGATGGAAGTACCGAGAGACCTTCTTTAAAAGAAAAAGGAGTTTGTTTCAACTATGGCGAGAAAGGGCATCATTCTCGTGATTGTAAGGTAAAGAAAGAAGATGAAAATGTGAAATGATATAATTGTCACGAGATGAAATATTATATAAATGATTTCACATAATGTTAAGGAAATATTTCTTTGTGGATGAAAACGGAACAAGGTAAATCTTATTTATTTTTATGGTTAAAGTGGAATAATTAATATAATTATGTTTTTGGATTCAAGAATTATGTTATTGTATTTATCTTATAAAAATAAAGTGATATATAAGGATTACACTATAATAATACTTCATTAATGATTTGGAATCATGAATTATTTAATTAAATATCATATGATAATAAAGGAATTTTTCACTGAGATATACAATACTTTGTTTGGGGAATTTGATGTTATGATTGATTTGGGAAATTTAGATACCTTTTTATACTATTTATTTGGACATAAGTATTTTGGAAAACCCCTATGGTTGTAATGGATAATTGTTACTATTTTATATCATTGTTTAAGGTTAAAATATCTCTGAAGGACATTTTTTTAATGTTATAATAATATGTATTTTGAAAAAGTACAACCCATTAGACGAGCATCAAACCTTCACATCAGATATGAATTTGAGAATCAAACCCATAACTGAAGTGAGATAAGTATTTATCTCCTACCAATGGACTACAGGAATTACCAGGTCTATATAACATATATTTATTTTATTTAAATTGAATAATTTCATTTGGGGAACTTTTAAGATTATGATAAATTTAATATTTTGATATTTTATTATCTTTTGAAGAGAAAGATAATTTTGTGGTAGAAATTAGTTAAAGGATGGAACTCTAATTTTCAAATAAGTATGTTTCATTATATTCTCATTATATGAATTTAAATAATACATCTACTCTAGTTAATGGGTCATGAAACCAAAAATGTGTTACTAGTAATTTATTATTCAATGAATCAAATGCACCCTTGGATCATCACAGATTTATAACTTTTTGTTTGTAAACATTATTCGTAATCTTCATCTCAAACACTCTTCATCAGGACATAATGGTTAAATTTTATTTAATGTCCATATTTAATTAAATGGAACCCTACTGTGTGTTATATCTATTGTCTTTTTATACATCGATTTATTTATTTTAAAATGGAGGTCCCATTAATCCATTTTCTGATGTGGGATTCCCAGAATGATATTTTGAAATGACAAACCCCTAGTCTTCAATATAGATTTTAAATTTTGTGGAGGAATTTTTTTTAATGATGAGAGAATGTAAAACACTGATAAATTATAATATTTTAACCTATAAATAAATTTAAATTTCTCTTTTTACTTGAAACCATGTGGATCTTACGCTACACAGGAAAATGAGTTGTCTTCTGTTACATGCAATGTCCAGTTTTACTGAAAAAAATATATTAATAAAATATTATTATTTAATATTATATAGCCATTAAAGTAGAGTTTATGAAAAAAATTAACCACATTTTTAATTATATATATAATTTTAACATTCATCTTATATTACATGATATATGAATAAATTCAATATTGCATATAAAAGTAGTATTTAAAAAAAATTCAATTTATCCACCATTTAAAGGAAAATCTATTTTAAATTCATGTTTTAACACATTAATATATAAAAATTGAAAAAAATAAACTTATTCGTTGGAATTAGGAAATCAAAATATCATTTTTATAATTTTTTTGTATTTTTCTGATAACTTTCATATTATAATTAATATTAAATAAAAATTTCATTTTAATTCAAAATTAATTTTTTAATATAATTTATTTATATTGATATATTATCATTATAATTTGTTTTAAGGTATAATTAAATTAATTTTTTATCATTTAATATAATATACTTCATTAGAGTTATTTTGACATTAAAATTAGATATAAACACATTTCAATCTTTTGATGGATTTTACTTTTTTAAACACATGTTTTTCTAATTTTTCAATGGGTATTAATTTTAAATTTATTACTTCAATTTATATGTTTTCTATTTTAAAAAATAAATTCTATATTAGGAATTATTCATTTGAAATTATTTCAATAAATTCCTTTTATTTTTTGCAACTATGAATAGTAACTTTAGAAATTTTTTTATTACCACAGTTAATGGTAAATTAGGTATTTAAATGAAATATTAATATTATAAAATTATACAACCACTAGTAAGCATCCTTTTGGATGAATAAATCTGACCCTTATCATCTACGGTTTTAAATGGAATCATTTTGTGGACCCTTTTCCATGAATATAACATGAATATTATGAAAATTAATGAATGTGATAAAATGTCACAGTATCATTTCTTATAAGTTTAATAATTATAATATATATATATATTGAGGAGATAAAATATATTATAATTATTATTTAGAAAGATAAAATAAAAATCTACTTCATTAAAATTTATTCATAATTTTTATTGATTAAAATGTTACCATTAATCTTATTAAAACAATGAAGTATAAATTATATTATTAATAGAATGACAATTAAAATGATAGTAAAAATATAAATATAAATATATATTGACATAATTAATGAAATAAAATAACTTTTAAGATAACATAGGCATCTTAATGAAATATTGGATTTATTGGTTGGATGTTATCATGTTATTTTCATATTGTTTTGATAAAAAATCGAATAGTATTAAAATTAAAATAAATGATATTTGTAAATAAATAAAAATTTATTAAATGATATAAAATTCAAAAAAATATAAGGTTTTTAAAAGAGAAATTTATAATGTCAAATATTTCATGAAGGAAAAAATTATGGTTTTTTTCATTTTATATTAAATATATTAACCAAAGAGTGTAAAAATATAAGAATACACTATTAGAGTTAAATTTATTAACTGATGGTTAAAATATAAAGATAAGGATAATTTTCTGACCTAAAAATCTGAAAAATTAATTTTTTAGGGTATTTAGACCTAAAATTGTCATATCCTCAACATAAATAACCTTGGAGCTATATTAAACAAAAAATAAATATATAATTAATATTTTATTATCTTATAAAAGTGCACATTTCCCACTTATAAAGGGGTAGTTTGCAATATATTTAATTCACATCTCCAAATCCATCTGGTTTTTCCAACCCCTAACCATTTCCCCTCCCATATTTCCTCACCAAATCCTTGTGTCTATAATTTGGGAAGAAATAAATCTTAAGTAGACCGTTTGATAAAATCGAAAGGAGTAACCAGAAAAAGAGGCAATTGGTTTGTCACCTCGTTCAATATTCCTTTCTTCTTATAATTCCTCATTATATGATTCGTAGATACCTATGTAAAAAATAGTGTATCATCCATATAATGAGATGGTATTATAATATTTGCGAAACTAAATTCCTTAGTTTATCTATTCTATTAATAACAATATCAACGTGCATGTGTTAGTACGAATTAACATTTCCATGTTGTGGGGTAATTTATTATTCAACGCTACATTATTTGGATGGGTATAATGATGACTATAAAAGATTTAATAAAGAATATGAAATTATTAATATTATTTATAATAAATATACCTTCTAATTCCATAACATTTGACAATAAATGGAATGATATCGTCGCTCGTGCATACGTATGACCTACCGTCTCCAAGTTGGGCTGCGATTCATTATACATGTTATCCATTCACAAATAATAATATAATTTATATGATGAGTAAAAATAAATATTAAAAACTTTATAACATTGTGGGAAAAAATACTATACATACTTTTCATAACAAACACTACTCACATGACCAAAGTGGAAGGAGAAAATAAAGCAACTAACACCTGAAACAATGGTAATAATGGAATATTATTAACAAACATATATAAGAGGATCATATATGACATCATAAATATCGATATGGTTATGCATTAATTTAATAACAGAATTTAATCATTATACAAGATGTTAGAGCACTATCTACTAAAGGAAACTACATGGTACGTGTTAATTTTGCAATCATATTTTTATCCGAGATTGTTAATATGTAAGTATCTACTATGAAATATTAATCATCCGTGTACATGTTTCGTAAAAATATATATTAAAATATTTTTTCCCTATAAATTTTTAATTTCAGGTAATCCCGTGTTTGAATTTTTATAATTTTTTTAAATAAATCATTCTTTTTTCCAAACAAGGTATTTTGTGAACTATTCGACAAATTATGGAATGAATGATTTTTAACCTAAATGGCAGAAGGAGTTTTTATGATGTTATGTTGACATAACATTTTTAAAGAAAAACTTAGAACCATAAAAGTTTATTTTCAGAATAAATTTTTTATTTTATAATTTCATGAATTTTAAAATATTTCAATCTAAAAAGAGTAATTTCTGTAAAAAGGATTTAAAATTTTTTTTAGATTATTTTCATCTATGTCAACATACATTGTTGGATTTTCTTCTTTATTGAGGTTGATTTATTGACAGTTTTATTATGTATTTCATGTTGGATGTTCTATTTAGATACCATTAATGATTTATGGTTTATCTATTAATATTTCATATGCTCTTTTAATTATGAATGATTTTGTTTTTTTTCACCCTTTTTATATGAGATTTTTATTGGACATTGTATGTGATTGTAGGGGACCGTTATAGCCCCTTGATACATTGGTAGGACTCATGATACAAACTAAAAATCTGTTTGGATGAGGACATCTGCATTTATATTCAGATTTATTGTCTGAGGACTCGATAGTATGTTTCTGATTTATGGAATTATGTATTCCTTCATTATGATATTAGTTATTGATATCAAAATTGATAATTCAACTATTATAATATCTATGTAAATTTTTAAATGGAATTATATGATATATTCTTTCCATATTATGCTGATCATTATGTGTAAAAGTCTTCTGTTTCAGTTTTATACATTTCTTTAAATGTTTACCCTTATTTACGAGTGCTTCTACAATATTATTTAACCTTACTGAGCATCTATGATAACTCCTTTCATATATTTTATTTTCCCATGTTTCTAAGACGCATGTAATTATTGATATATAAAGTTAATCTTAGAGAATAATAATGTTATCAAATAATAGAATATATTGAATATTATGTATTTAATTGTAAAGAAAGGATCATGTATTAAAACTATTTTCCAATAATAATAACTTAATCTCTCCTTTGGGACTTGATTCTTTGTAATCATTTCAATGTATTAAAAAATGCATGGAATCTGGGCTTCTTGGGTCACATAATTACAATTAATATCTATGAATGATTTTCTATATAACATCATTAATATCTCTATGGGAGGAATCCAAATTGATGAATAGGTCCCAAGCATATGAAAATTATTTGTGCGGAAAATGAAAAAGGGATTATGATATAAGGCTCATAATATACATTTACACTAAATGGGATCATTAAAACTCAGACACATATAAGGATTATATTTATTCTATGTGATTCATATCATTAAATATTAGTGACACAAACTCTATAGTCAATATAGAGAATAATACTAATATATTTGAAAAAAATTAATTGATATATTTAGAATATTTTATATATAAATGTGTAAGAAGAATTTTTCTTAACACAAAATCATATTAATTCACTTGATTTTGGTTTTATACCAAAAATCACATTACTACCCACTCAGGGAGCTTCTTCTATGAAATCAGATAATGGTGATGATTTTTCCATAGTTCACTCACAATTCAAAGAATTTTTACATTTCTATATTATATAAATGAATCGAAAGTGTGATTTAAAGTTTGAAAAATAAAATTTATTAGAAGAATCTGTAAGGAAATATTCATGTTCCTTGTAACTTTGACAAAAAAGCTGTTATGCCTCTTATTGATGTCCCTATTCAAAAGTTGATATTTCTTAACCAAAATGGTAAAATTTATAGAATCTTACCATCCTAATATCAATGAAACTAATTTATATTACCCCAAAACTAGTGGATTATCATGAATTTCTCCCACTGGGGATGTTTACAGCACTAGTACATGAATATTTTCCAAGAAAAAGACAAAAAAAATTAACCCACATGTATAGACAATATAATCATATCTCACTGTAGAAAATGATCCCATTATCTTTTCTATTAGAGAATGTAATACCAAACAAAATTATTACATCTGTTGAATCACCACTAACTGAAATTTAAAATAAATAAGTTAAGCATTCCTCAATTTATTTTGAGAGTAATTAATATATTGATTCAGTGTATTCGAATCCTCATCCACAAAACATTAGATGTCCCGCCTTCCTAGAAATTATTTTTATAAGATACAGATAACACAATATTGAAAATTTCATCTCTCGACATGGACATATGAAAGGAATGATAAATAATTATTAAAGCTTACACCTTATAAATTCTATACAAACCATGGCTAGAACTACGTTTCATTTGTACAAAAACATAACATTCTAATCCTTTACTTATTAAGTGGATTATTAGTGGTAGTTCTTTTGAAATTTTATTACGAAACTGTGGATAATTACCATTTATTACATATCACAAAGAAAATATTCTGAAAATGGGAGGGCCTTGGACTTCAGTAACACGTGGAAAGAATAAGCCTATTCTACAGACATACAACTCCCATAATATTATATTTTATAGAGTTGTATACAAAATATTTGAAATGAGATATAAACATTAATAAAACCATTTAATTATCTTATTTATCTTTTATCATTACCTACATTAAATAAACGAATTAAAATTTTATTTTTGTATTTTCATTGCAAATCTCTACCAATATCCACATTATAGGGGTAAAAATATTGAAATATCAAAACCTTGATCACACCACTAAATGGGAACATTTTCTAACATTATAATCAATGTATAATAAATATATGGATGATTATACTCCTATGTAACAATAATGACACACATTTTTGGATGAATAGAAGGAATACAATAAATAAAATTTCATAAATAAGAGACGTGAAATCAATTAAATTGGAAAGGAGTAACAAACATGATATTTCATTTCATCTTTAGAGGATAAATTTTCCAAATGATAGAAAACAAAATGAAAAATAAGGCAGGTTTAAACGAACACCCTAATTAAAATACGTACCTTTCAATGTTGAGAAATTATTATTAATCAATTAAATATCTCTATAGAAATTCATTAGAAGAAGATCGATAATTTTCTAGTGAATTTAGGGGATCCCATAGCTCCTATGACCTATTTATTTACAACTCAATATTATGGAGAAAGAGAAAAATGGAAAATATTATAAAATGAATAATATTTTATGATTGTATGACTAGAAAATCACTCAAATACACACATGGTATTATTATGGAATGAATAAATTTGTGAATAAAGACACCAAAATCCACTGTAGATAATATAAATAACATCATTATTAAATTGATGTAAAAATAAATGGAATTAACCCCAATTATATACATCATAGATAGAAGATGACAAATGGGAATGATATTAAAATATTTATTAGATTTCATATCCCCATTGTTGAGAGGAAGAGACCAATCCCACAAAAGAATATATTAACATGACATGGATCTATATTATGGTTTTGCTTAATTTTTTACAAGAAATATCCTTTAGATGATGATAAAGACACTTATGAAGTAGAGTTCCACACTATTAGTTATGAAGGAATAAAAAAAGTTCATGGAATACATGAACATGGTGGACCTTGGTGTATAGTCATTATTCCTACTAAAATTATACACTCTAATGATATTTAAAGATAAGTTCAATTATATTATTAATATGATATTCAAATTGATCATAATTAATCAAGGGGTCTTTATGAACTATTCATAATATTGGGGTGATTATACAGAATGAAATCAAGTATTCAACATTGATAGGTTGGAATTACAACCTCGCATAACCTATAGAAAATAAAAACACCAACCAAAAGTTTGAATAGTTGTGGGGGTCAACATCATAGGCATACCACTCGTCTATTATTAATATCTATGAACATCCTTTACCATGGAGTGATAAGATCTCATATAAAAATTATAATTCATTGAAACATGATCGTATTTAAATATTTTTGACCATTCATCTCTCCATAAAACACAGTAAATCACATAATGAGGCCCTTTTTATCCAATATAACAATATGACAGATGTTTCTATAGTCAGGGTATACTATGTAGATATAGAATTCACTAGATTCCAAATATTTATTTGTTTCTTTGAATGAGACCAATAAATCACTAAATAGGTAAAAATATAGCAATTATATATATATATATATATATATATCCAAAAATAATTATGATGCTTGTATTAGAATATTTCTAATGGTGATTGATTTCAAAATCAATTATATTTCAAATTAAACCCTATATTAGTTAGACTATAATGAACTCATCATATTTCCTTCCAAAATAAATATAAGAGGATATGAAAAAAGGAGAAAAATAATTTTGGATAGTTCAAACATATGATCTAATTTGTGGAAATTGCCGACACAAAATTTGGGGTGTCCAACTATGAATCAAATTGTAATAAATAATTTTCATGCTCAAGAATTCTCATACTCACAAAACATACCTCTTTTTTGTAAATGATTCATGAAAATTTCAATTTATCAGATGGTTGGGGTATACTATAGAAATTTTAATGTTTTTAAATCATGAAAATAATCAATATATTTTTTATTATAATTTAAAATAGATGTAAAATAGTATTGGATTAATTATTATACTTAAATTACTTCCCATTATTGATTGAAATATATTAGATTATTCTTTTTAGTGTATTGTATTAAAATAAAACATAATCATGTCATGGTTTAATGAATTAATTGTAAATAATAAATATAACTCATTATTATAAGGTTTAATATGTGTTTAATAAATTTTCAAAGGATAATTTTATCCACAAGTAACAATATGTTAAATAATTTTGGGAAAATGAGACATAAAAAATAAAATTATTATATGTATTGACTTTTTGAGTATAAACTACAACTATCTGAATATTGTTTTTAATCTCAATCATGGAAACGTTGATTGATGTAATAAACAAGATTCATTTTTCCTCATTAATGGATGTATATTTTTTTTCAATAATATGTATGTGGATCTAGAAGATGATGAATATAAAACATTCAAGTAATTCCAAGGTATATATTACCATTTTCTGATTCCCTCTAGCATAAATAATTCAAACCATACTTAAAAATATTCCATGAAACATATCATTAAGTGATTTAAATTTAAAATAATGGAATTATATTGTAACACCCCAAGATTTCATAGTACGTACTTCTTCAAAACAATTCAATAACTTGCACTACACGTAACACCGAGTTCAAGCACACTATAACTTACCAAACAAGCCGTTCAAAAGAGGCTATGAATAGTATTAACTAAATTTTGAACCTTATATAATCCTTATAATTTTATAATCCATATTATGAGTTTCCTAGACATAATTTAAGAAAAATTACTTTTTTGTTCAGATAAATGAAGTATTTTTCAAAAATGCACTTTTACCAACTTTAATAGTGAACCCTTTTTAAATCCAATATTTTAAACTTTTATATATTCAATTTGACTAAATAAATTTATTCTTTAGAATGGGGACATAAAATAATTTACAATGTAACACCACAAGCTTCCACGGTACGCTTCTCTTTGAATAATATAGTAGCGTGTGTTGTACGTAACTTCGAGTTGTAACACACACTACAACCAATCAAACCAGCCGTAATGAATAGTAAAACCTAATTTTTAAAATTTTATAAAATTTATCTCTCAAAATGGACTTCATTTTTGGATTCATAATATCAAATTTAGCCTAGGGTAAAAGTTTGGTACTTTTCGGATAACTTTTATATTTTGATGAATAATGAAAATTACTAAATTTTAATTAAAAACAAATTTTTTAATCAAAATAATTAGTAGTGATAAATTATGAATTTGAGTGGTTTTAAAGTATATTTATAATATATTTTTACCATTTAATACAATTTTGTTCATTGGAAAAAATTTCACAATTAAACTGGACATAAACAAGTGTCAATCTTTTGATAGTTATTATCTCTTAAAAACACTCTTTTTGTTTTAACAATGGGAATTAATTTTAAATTAATTTCTTCCACGTCTGTGTTTTGAATTTGGAAGAATGGATTGCATATTTGGAATCATGATGTTCAAATTGTGTAAATAGGTAACTTTTATTTTTATACATTTTGAATAATTATTTCGGTAAATATTATATTTACAATGGTTAAAGGGTAAATCCAGTAAATAAGGGTTAAAAAATAATACTATAATAATACAAAATTACCCTAAAACATGTCTTAACATTATTGGTTGATATATTTCCGACCATGGGTATCTTTGTGTCGATTTTGGGACCCCATGGAGCCACTTGTAAGTGATAGGGACACTTTATTTTAATTAAGTTAAAATGAATACAAAAATGACACAAGCATATATATTTTAGAAAAACAATTTTTAAATAGGGTTATATATGTGGATTTTAGACTATAAACATTCATTATAAATATAAAAATATTTCCTACATAATGGTATTTTATTTATAATTTTTAGACATTAATAAATTTAATTTATTTATGACACAATGGTGATGTAGTACTTACCATAATAGTGAAAAATTAAAATAATTGATATTATAAATACCCAAATAAATATAATTTTAGACTTTTAATGAATTAAAATAATTTTATAGAATAATATGACATATTATGATATATTTAATTAACTTTTTTCGATGTAATCATTCTGTTATGAGTTTTACAAAAGTCAATTATTTAATAGTGTCAAAATTGACATAAAAGAGTTTTTAAAACAAATATTATATTATTAATTAATATTAAATTCCTAAAAATATAAGTTTAGGCCAAGATACTTATATAATGATATTTTTATCATTAATGGACCACTTTGGGGTCTCTTGGATGTATATAGTAATTTTATTAACCATATAATATAAAAATACAAAGAGACATTGTAAAAGTGAAACTAATTAACTAAGAGTTAATACTTAAAGATAAGGTTAATATAGTGACCCAAACCTGTATAAATTCTATTGGTTGAGTGTTTTGCGACCCATAAACACCTTAAACTTTAAATAATCCACTTTGTATCTATTAGAAACCGAATATTATTTTATTATAAAATAATATTTCTAGCTTTTCCAAAGGTTCCCCTCACCCCTCTTATAAAAGGGCACTCCCCCTTCTCACTAATTAACACATTAAAATCCTTTTGTATTGGCCAAAACCTGCTCAAATACTCTCTAAAATTCCCTCACTTTATCCTAGAGGAATTACTTTAGTAAGAAAGCCAACCTAAGGATCCCTTTTTATCAAATCAAAAGGATGAACCCGAAGAAGAGGTAATGATTTCACCACCCTTTTTCAAGTTCCTTTCTTCTTCCACTTCTTCTTTCTTTGTTATTACCATTATAAAATAATAACTACAGTATATTATATATACTTTGATGTTATTATAAACATGTTACAACCATATTTCAGTATTCTATCCATCCTTTGAATGACATGTCACCATACGTGCGTACGTACGGATTACCGTCTCCATGTCGTGGTGTAATTGTTATTCAAAACATTATTATTTGGATGTGTATAATAATGATGTGTAATTCATGTAAATAATAAATATAACATGATAATTATTCTTTATATATGATATAACATCCAATTGTATATTATTTTAATATCAAAAGAATGATATTGTCGCTCGTGCGTACGTACGGACTACCGTCTCCACGAAAGCGATGAGATTCATTCTCCATCGTATCCATTCAAGTATAATTATCATTTGATGATTTAAAAATAACTTTTAAGGACTTGATATCATTATTTATATGAATAAGATACAACCTATCCATGACAACCACGGCTTACGTAACAAAACATATAAAAGAAAACGAGTAAGTTAACACCTGAAACGACGATAATACTAAGATATTATTAACAAAGCAATGTTAAAAGATAACATATGATATCATATTAATGTATATTATTCTTGTATAATTTAATAAAAATTATTTCACCATTATACAGGAGTTTAACCTACCCACAACCAAGGAAAAGTACAAGGTAAGGTATTTTCTTATCTCACTTTCAATTCCGTGAGATTTCCATTGTTCGCCACTAATTTATTGAAGGTGGTGTATTGTGTACTACCATTTGATATATATTTACATTATTCTCTTTATATTCATATTATTCTGTAAATCATTTTGTGGTTATTAACTTTTGGTCATACGACTCAGTTTATTACAACGTGGTAAGGGGTTTTCATCTCACTCCTTATTCGCGTGAGATTCATGCCATATTGCCACTATTACCTTTTGTGTGGTGTATGTACTGACCATAATTGTATTCTATGTGTAATACACTTTAATTTATGTGTATTTACATATTCATTGTATGCTACCTCTTTCATGGGTTGTATGTTTCGTAAGTTACCAAATTGGTAAGGGTTTATTTCGCAATCTCTTCATTATCCGAGGTTGTTTATACGTAATAATCTACGGGGATCTTTTTATCATCCACATCCATGTTTCTTAAAAATGTATTTCAAAACATTCTTACTATTTTATAGAATATGGGTTAGAGTCATTTATACCCTTGTTTTAATTTTTATAAGAAGTTTATAAAGTAATCTTTCTGTCGTTTTCCAAACAAGGTCCCTTTTAACCTTTTCGACAGAATTAAGGTAAGAATGTTTTTTTAACTTATATGGCGGGTGCGACTATTTTCCATCGAATATTCCCTTACAAGATTATAAGTATATTTTTAAAGAAAATGTTTTATTTTATAAATATAGGAATCTTAAATGATTTCAAAATAGAAAGAGATATTTCTATAAAAAGAGTTTTGATTTCATCTATGTCAACATCCTTTGATGGATTTTACACTTATTTGAAGTTGATTTATAATGATACAAAACTTTTATATTGTATTGAAGGTTTTTTGATATGTTTGACTGTGGATGTGTTATTTTTATACCATTCATGGTTTATGGATGAAGTATTTACATTTCGTATGCTAGTTTTAATACAAATGCTTATGTTATGTTTAAAGCTTTTCATATGGGAATGCATTGGACTTAATATGTGACGGGTGGAGCCCGCTATAGCTCCTCGATGCATCAGTAGGTCTCATGAGACAAACTAGTGTCTTGGAAAAAGGCCTTGAAGAAATCTTGTTTGTATTCTTGGCACAAGGCCTTGGCTATGTGGTTATGATAGTCTGACATTATGCATTCCATCATTATGAAAGTGGTTATTGATATTGCATGTGATTATTCGATTAGTAGAATATCCATGTGAATAAGTAAATGGAATTATTTCATTTTATTTTTTCCATACTATGTTGAAGTTTAAGTTTAAAATTCTCTTGTTTTAGTTATACATTGCCTTAAATTTTTATGCTTATTTATGAAAGTTTCCGCTGTATTGCTTACCCTTACATAGCATTTGAGCTCACCCCTTTCTATGTTTTATTTTTCCCAGGATTCCAAGAAGTATATTGTGATTGATATGCAGGGTTAAGACAAGGGAATAATGACATTCATAAAGGATTATTTATGTTGTTTTTTATGTTATGAAGTGTAATGTAACATTCATGCATGTAATCTATTTTCCAAGAATTCTAAACTGATCGGTCCTTTGGGACTTGATTCCTTGTAATCATGCCAATGTATTAAAATAATGCACCGACTCTGGGTAACTAGGGTTGGGGCATTACAGTTGGTATCAAAGGAAGTCTATCAATAAACTTGGAAACTAGATTTAGATAAACTCTGATTAGAGCACATAGCCCTAAGATAGACTTTGAGGATTAGTATAGAAGAACTTCCTAGAAATTTGGTATTGTAGATATTTTGTGAGTTTTCCGAGAAATACATCCCTGTCTGGATATGAGTAGGTAGAGGCGGCTCTGGCACAGATGTACCTAGGGGTAAAACCCAAAAACACCGCTTTGAGCTAGACTCGAATGGGAACTGGTGCATGACAACGGGCCTTGCTGCACTCTTGGTTACGACACTCCCGGTTGATATGCTTAGGATAATTATCATTTTCATTACAAAACATTATTAAGGGATTATGAGTATATACATACTCAAAGAAAACATTTTTATGATTATGGATTATATCCATAAATTGTTCAATTTGTGTTAGGTATTTTACAAGTTTGGTAATTATTCATTGCAATTCATAAACTGAACTAGTTTATACTATTGTATAGAAATGGCGCCTAGTAGAAGGAATGTGAACTCCCGTAATACGTATGATCCAAAGAGTAAGAAGGATCACATCCTTCGTGGTCCTAAGCCAGAATTTAGAAGGGAAATAGTTTCCCACGTATTATCATTATATGAAGAAATAGTATCATATGTACTAAAGAGTTTACTCAGTCCTATGGCTTTGAAGGGAAGCAAGAGAAAAAAAGGATGGAAGAGAGAAAGATGGATAAAGGGAAGAGGGAAAAGAAGAATTTCCCAATATGTGATAACTATGGGAAGAAACACCCTGGAACTTGCCTGAAAGGAATGTGAGTTTGATATAAGTGCGTAGGAAAAGGGCACCAAGTACGTGACTGCAAGGGTAAGAAAATGGTTTCAAATGTAAAAATGATTCATTTTCAAGGAGTTTGGACACTACGCGAACCTATCATCAGAGTATGCCACAAATGATGCTATTGGAAAACAATCAATTTATGATACTACCACAGATGAAGAGGAATGATTAGAGTTCTTATGTTGATTATGTCATTTGAGTGTTGTATCAGCAATGTACTTGTTATAATAATTATGGAGTACATAAGGATTGTACTACAATACTATTTAATTATGGATTTGATATTTTATGGTACTAAGAAAAGTGACTCTACAATGAGTTAATTTTTTTTGGAAATTACATGGTTGAAGGAAAGATAAACCTTAATATGGTCTTAATATTGAGGTAGTGATTTTGGAATAAGAGATGGTTGATTTTGGTAATTCAGGATGTTTCAGTGTTGTAAAAGAATATATGAGGAAGGCGTTCACATGTTATTACCTGGAAAAAAGGATCCTCATTATGTTTAAATTCCTTGTAAATTTTGGACGTGAGTTTGGATAGAAGTATTTTGGATAATTCTAGTTTGAGAATAATTTTGGATTGCTATAAAAGGACAACCTGGAGGTTGGGTGGCAACCCATCGCGACTGGCAAGGCCGCGAGACTTGAACCCGCAACCGAAGGGAGACAAGGGTGTATCACCTACCACTGGCCCACAAGATGTCCTAGATTAAATAATATAGTTTATTTTAAGAAGGTCTAGTAGATGAATTATAAATTCATTTTTTAATCCCAAACGAATAGGATAAATAGAATACTTTTTAAGTTATATTATCTTTTAGGGTGAAATATGAGTTTGGGGTAGAAATTAGTTAAAATATGGAACTATACTTTTCAATTATATATTTTCTTCTCCTCTTATTCTATGAAGAAATTAATTCTTATACTTTATTGAAGAGATCTTAAAACCAAAAATGTGTTATCCTAATACCTTATGTTTTGTTAAACCGATGACATTTTAAATCCTCACAGATTACTGAATTTAAGGACCTCAATTTTAAACCTGTTTAAGATTGATGACCTTAATCACCACCTATAAATATTTACATTTTTCCTCCAATTATATGTCTCTCATTTCCACCAATGTTCTCCTAATCGAGATCATCATTTTTTGGTCACCCTTTCATTTCTCTTTTCCTCTTATTAAGACTAGATTTTATTAACCAAATTTTCGATGTGGGTTTTCCCACAAAGATTTTTTCTATTTTCAACCTTTATTTTCAAAGAAGAATATCAAATTGTGAGGATGAAATTTATTTAAGGAGGGAAGAATGTAACACCCCAAGATTTCCTAGTATGTATTTCTTCAAAACAATTCAATAACTTGCACTACACGTAACACCGAGTTCAAGCGCACTATGACTTACCAAACAAGCTGTTCAAAAGAGGTTATGAATAGTATAAAATAAATTTTGAACCTTATACAATCCTTATAATTTTATAATCCATATTATGAGTTTCTTAGACATACTTTAAGAACAAATTCATTTTTTTTCAGATAAAAGAAGTATTTTTCAAAAATGCACTTTTACCAACTTTAATAGTGAACCCATTTTAAATCCAATATTTTAAACTTTTATATATTCAATTTGACTAAATAAATTTATTCGTTAGAATGTGGACATAAAAAAATTTATAATTTAACACCCCAAGCTTCCATGATACGGTTCTCTTTGAATAATATAGTAGCGTGTGTTGCACGCAACTTCGAGTTCTAACACACACTACAACCAATCAAACTAGCCGTAATGAATAGTAAAACCTACTTTTTAAAATTTTATAAATTTTATCTCTCAAAATGGACTTCATTTTTGGATTTGGAATATCGAATTTATCCTAGGGTAAAATTTTGGTACTTTTCGGATAACTTTTATATTTTGATGAATAGTGAAAATTACTAAATTTTAATTAAAAACAACTTTTTTAATCAAAATAATTATTAGTGATAAATTATGAATTTGAGTGGTTTTAAAGTATATTTAGAATATATTTTTACCATTTAATACAATTTTGTTCATTGGAAAACATTTCACAATTAAAACGAACATAAACAAGTGTCAATCTTTTGATAGTTATTATCTCTTAAAAACACGCTTTTTGTTTTAACAACGGGAATTAATTTTAAATTAATTTCTGCCAAGTCTGTGTTTTGAATTTGGAAATATGGATTGAATATTTGGAATTAGGATGTTCAAATTTTGTAAATAGGTAACTTTTATTTTTAGACATTTTGAATAATTACTTCAGTAGATATTTTATTTACCAAGGTTAAAGGGTAAATCCAGTAATTAAGGGTTAAAAAATAATACTATAATAATAAAAAATTACCCTAAAACATGTCCAAACCTTATTGGTTGATACATTTCCGACCATGGGCATATTTGGGTCGATTTTGGGACCCCATAGATCCACTTGTAAGTGATAGGGACACTTTATTTTAATTAAGTTAAAATGAATACAAAAATGACACAAGCATATATCTTTTACCAAAACAATTTTAACATAGGGTTATATATGTTGGATTTTAGACTATAAATATTAGTTATAAATCTAAAAAGATTTACTACATAATGGTATTTTATTTATAATTTTTATACATTAAAAAATATAATTTATATATGACACAATGGTGATGTAGTAATTACCATAATAGTGAAAAATTAAAGTAATTGATATTATAAATACCCAAATTAATATATTTTGAGACTTTTAATGAATTAAAATAATTTTATAGGATAATATGACATATTAGGATTGATTTAATTAACGTTTTTCAAAGTAATCATTCTGTTATTAGTTTTAAAAAAGTCAATTATTGAATAGTGTCAAAATTGACATAAAAGAGTTTTTAAAACAAATATTATATTATTAATTGATATTAAATTCCTAAAAATATAAGGTTTGGTCAATATACTTATATAATGATATTTTTATCATTAATGGACCACTTTGGTATCTCTTGGATGTATATAGTAAGTTTATTAACCATATAATATAAAAATACAAAGAGACATTGTAAAAGTGAAACTAATTAACTAAGAGTTAATACTTAAAGATAAGGTTAATATAGTGACCCAAACTTGTCTAAATTCTATTAGTTGAGATTTTTACGACCCATAACCACATTAAACTTTAAATAATCCACTTTGGAGACATTAGAAACTGAATATGAATTTATTATAAAATAATATTTCTAGCTTTTCCAAAGGTGCCCCTCACCCCCTCTTATACAAGGGCACTCTACCTTCTAACTAATTCACACATTCAAAGCCTTTTGGTTCGAAATAACCCTGCTCAAATACTCTCTAAAATTCACTCAATTCATCCTAGAGGCCTTCCTTTAGTCATAAAGCCAACCTAAGGATCCCTTTTGATCAAATCAAAAGGAAGAACCCGAAGAAGAGGTAATGATTTCACCACCATTTTTCAAGTTCCTTTCTTCTTCCACTTCTTATTTCTTTGTTTTTAACATTATAAAATAATAAATCCAGTATATTATATATACTTTGATGTTATTATAAACATGTTACAACCATATTTCATTATTCTATCCATCCTTTGAATGACATGTCACCATACGTGCATACGTACGGCTTACCTTCTCCATGTCATGGTGTAATTGTTATTCAAAACATTACTATTTGGATGGGTATAATAATGTATGTAATTCATGTAAATAATAAATATAACATGATAATTATTCTTTATATATTATATAACATCCAATTATATATTATTTTAATATCAAAAGAATGATATTGTCTCTCATGCGTATGTACGGACTACCGTCTCCACGAACGCGATGAGATTCATTCTCCATCTTATCCATTCAAATATAATTATCATTTGATGATTTAAAAATAATGTTTAAGGACTTGATATAATTCTGTATATGAATAAAATACAACCTATCCATGACAACCAGGACTTACATAACAAAACATATAAAAGAAAACGAGTAAGTTAACACCCAAAACGATGATAATACTAAGATATTATTAACAAAGCAATGTTAAAAGATCAGATATGATATCATATTAATGTATATGATTATTGTATAATTTAATAACAATTATTTCACCATTATATAGGATTTTAAACTACCCACAACCAAGGAAAAGTACAAGGTAAGGGATTTTCTTATCTCACTTTCAATTCCATGAGATTTCCATTGTTCACCACTAATTTATTGAAGGTGGTGTATTGTGTACTACCATTTGATATATATTTACATTATTCTCTTTATATTCATATTATTCTGTAAATCATTTTGTGGTTATTAACTTTTGGTCATACGACTCAGTTTATTACAACGTGGTAAGGGGTTTTCATCTCACTCCTTATTCGCGTGAGATTCATGCCATATTGCCACTATTACCTTTTCTGTGGTGTATGTACTGCCCATAATTGTATTCTATGTGTAATACACTTTAATTTATGTGTATTTACATATTCATTGTATTCTACCTCTTTCATGGGTTGTATGTTTCGTAAGTTACCAAATTGGTAAGGGTTTATTTCGCAATCTCTTCATTATCCGAGGTTGTTTATACGTAATAATCTACTGGGATATCTTTATCATCCACACCCATGTTTCTTAAAAATGTATTTAAAAACATTCTTACTATTTTACAGAATATTGGTTAAAGTAATTTATACCCTTGTTTGACTTTTTATAAGATGTTTATAAAGGAATCTTTCCGTCATTTTCCAAACAAGGTCCCTTTTAACCTTTTTGACAGAATTAAGGTAAGAATGTTTTTTTAACTTATACGGCGGGTGCAGCTATTTTTCATCGATGCTTCCCTTATAAGCTTATAAGAATATTTTCAAAGAAAATGTTTTATTTTATAAATATATGACTCTTAAATGATTTCAAAATAGAAAGATATATTTCTCTAAAAAGAGTTTTGATTTCATCTATGTCAACATCCTTTGATGAATTTTACGTTGATTTGAAGTTGATTTATTATGATACAAAACTTTTATATTGTATTGAAGGTTTTGTGATATGTTTTACTGTGGATGTGTTATTTTTATACCATTCATGGTTTATGGATGAAGTATTTACATTTCATATTCTAGTTTTAATATGAATGTTTATGTTATCTTTAAACCTTTTCATATGGGAATGCATTGGACTTAATATGTGATGGGTGGAGCCTGCTATAGCTCGTTGATGCATCAGTAGGTCTCACGAGACAAACTAGTGTCTTGGCACAAGGCCTTGACAAAATCTTATTTTTAGTCTTGGCACAAGGCCTTGGCTATGTGGTTATGATAGTATGGCATTATGCATTCCATCAGTATGAAAGTGGTTATTGATATTACATGTGATTATTCGATTAGTAGAATATCCATGTGAATAAGTAAATGTAATTATTTCATTTTATTTTTTCCATACTATGTTGAAGTTTAAGTTTAAAAGGCTTTTGTTTTAGTCATACATTTCCTTAAATGTTTATGCTTATTTATGAAAGTTTCTGCTGTATTGCTTACCCTTACAGAGCGTTTGAGCTCACCCCTTTCTATGTTTTATTTTTCCTAGGATTCCAAGAAGTATATTGTGGTTGATATGAAGGGTTAAGAAAAGGGAATAATGGTATTTATAAAGTATTATTTATGTTGTTTTGTATGTTATGAAGTTTAATGTTACATTCATGCATGTAATCTATTTTCCAAGACTGCTAAACTGATCGGTCCTTTGGGACTTGATTCCTTGTAATCATGCCAATGTATTAAAATAATGCACCAACTCTGGGTAACTGGGGTCGAGGCGTTACATAGATATAGATGATTTTATATTCACGTATCACCCTCATCATGACCTCTTTATTTTCCTTGATCTGTTTTTCAATTTGTTATGCTTAAAGTTTTTGAAACTATAGCTAAATAAATGATTTTTTGGGTTTATATCCATAAAATTTACAATCATCATGGTTCCTCATCCCAACATAAATATTTAAGAAAGTAAATCTAGAATATTTTTTTATATTACCCTACCTAAAACACTTTGAGAGTATATAGGAAATAATAATAAACTCAAATGCATTAAAAAATTAATTGAAAACCTATAAAGAAATTTTTTTCCATTCATAAAATTGATTATGAATTGGGGAACCTATCTATGGAATAAATATTATCAAAATGTGTTTTTCTATATCAATTAGTATCATTTTCACCCTCTATTGTTGATATCAACATTATAAGGGGTACCCCTTATGTAATATATTGAAATTGAGGATAAATCACATAAAAACTACACCCCTTAGAAGAATTTTAAAGGTAAATTGAATAGTCTCTACCATATTGGTTGAATAATATTAGAGGATATGACCAAATATAAAGATATAAATAATAATTTCATGTCAATAGTCTGTATGGTGAAAATTCATCAAAAAATTATCTATAATACCATGAGTTACAATTGACTTCATTGGTTTTTCCACTACAATACATCATCATTCACCCCATGTTGGTATGATGATTGAAAATTTGTGCTTTTATTGTATATTTTTTTATAATTACATTGAATTCTATAAAAATATTAGTGAAATTATCTATCCAATTTCCTTACAACACATCCTTCCCCGGATGAGTCACCACTAGAGACAATATTCAAAAAAAATATTTCAATCACCATGAAACATCTCAATCATAGGAATTTTTTTGGATACTATTTTTTTTGAATCGTAAAAATAAAGAGTGTATGAGATATAATGAGGTTTGTTTGGGGTTTATGATAGTCAACTTAATTTAGAGAGTTGTAAACTATTCTCTTTTTCTATCTAAATGGGGTACCTATAATGGGTCATGACATAAATCCAATTTTGTGGACCCCAAATTTTATTAGAAAATAATATTTTTCAAATTAAATATCAATGTTGATTCTATGTTCACAACCAAAAAATGTAATGAAAACTGTACCATTAAAAAAGAACAAACCATACCATCCATGACTAGGAATATAATTTAACCATTGAGTTTTGTCTAATATTGTATGTTGCGCTATATTTATTTCATCTAGAAAACAAGTTTATTTTAATTAGAAATTTATAAAAACCATCTTGGATGATTTAAATATTAATTATTGGTTATTAAAATTGCACAATATAGGGTGGTCCCTCTATTTATCAATAACCATCCAGATAAGATCTATAATATTAAATACAATATATATATATATATATATATATATATATATCAATAAAAAAATAATTTACATTTGGATGACTTCTATAGATAAATATTATTAGACTGAATATATTCTGTAAGATAAATCTAAGCGGGGAAAATCCATTAACATGTTAAAAATTACGTCCTCTATGATACATTGGAATCTCATAAGGCCCTCTATAATGGACTCATTGATAAAATCCCTATTATAACATTTAAAGAAGGAGAGACCAAAACCAATATGTATGTGGTCCATACAGAACATACAAAAGCCATCTTTCAGGGTCTATGAACGAACATCAAATCATAACACATTGATATTTATAGTCGTAAATGATAAAATATTTCATGAAGTTTTCCATAATGATATATGAATATCAGATACATAAAAAATTCATTCTTAAAACCTTTAAGGTTTTATATACATTTAAATAATCACAACCATTTACCATTTATAGGAATTTAAGTTATAGTTATGTAACCTCTATACCGAGTCAATAATATCATCATTATATTTATTAATAATAACTTATTTTCCAAATTTTCTGAATTTTTTTCCATAATAGATGTTATTATATAGTTTCAGATCAAATTTATAATATCATTAATAGATTATATTTACATCATTCAAACCTTAATGATAATGGAACTAATTTATATGCCCCGATGGAGGAGAAAATTCAATAAAAGTTTAATATTACACAAATTAACCATTACTGTATAATTTTCATGAAAATAGGTACCCAAAAAAATTCAATAATAATTCATCAAATATTCTCTAAAAAATGATTGATATAGAGAAACTATACTTCTATAGAAGCGAGCACATATTTTCAAGTATATGAGAAATAAGTCATCATTCCCATTGAAGTTTATTTTCCAACAATCCAAATTTAAACATGTGAAAAAATTTATAAATATGAAACTAGTGTTGAATGTTTTAGATAAATGATGAAATTATATTGAAATTTGAATTCTGGAATTGATTGGATGAGAAATTTTAAAATAGAGCATCAAAACATAATTTTGAAATTTTGAACCCTTTAATATTTTGATTTTATAATTGGTTAAAGGCCTAATAGATCACTCAAGGGTCTCATTGTGTTCTTGGAGAACAGGGCCTATAGAATCATAGGTTTTGAAGGTTTGAAAAGGGTTTACTACTTTTCTGAAGTCGTGTAGCCCCCAGAAGAAAAAAATGTTGCCTTTTTCATATGAGAAGTTGTATCCCACTTGAGATGCCCATGGTTTACCCAAACTATGAACCTATCCATAAATTTTAGTTCCATTTAGTATATACCTAAGCATTATACACTACATTATTGGAAAATGGTTATGCTAGCCATATGGGACAAACCATGTGACGTAGTTTTTTAAGCAGGGGGTGTCATATGCTTGGCACACAGTTTGGACAAAAAGTGCAACCAACCTACAATGAATAGTTTTGAGGGAGAAATTTTCATTTTTCATTTAATGAAACCATGAAACTATATTTACCTTTTATTTATACCTTTTTAAGTGGATGCATTTTCTATTTAGTCAAGTGATTATTCCTCCTCTGCCCTATCATAGGCTTTAATTCATCATCTCTATCTGAAGTCAAAATCGATCAATGTTAGCCGCTATGGAACTACATAGATAATCTCTTGATTCCGTTTGAATTATTATTTATTGGACATTCCTTAAATGGATATATTTTGTTGTGATATAAATTGTTATATTTTTAGGGGTAATGTTTGTTTCAATGATTACTTTTATACCAGAATAAATCAGACCTAAATATTAGATGAGTGTTTCATCCTCTGTATATATTAGGTGACCTACAAATTTATCCATGAATTTTAGTAATTTTATAAATAGAAACATTGTTCTCTATGAAATCCATTTCGTCACATTGCATTAAAAATGTTTTATTCAATCTAAATTGGTTTACGCACCATGTATTACACTTGTTGAGAGTTATTAAGTGAATATATGATGTCATCCTTGATCAAAGACAACCCATGGGTGTGGAGAATTATATTTCCCTATGATAACTAATTGTTAAAATTATCCAAATACCTTCAAATCATTCAACATGGAATGTAAATTGGGGTTTCTATTATAATTTGGAAGAATATGATTATAGCACACCATGGGTTCTATGTAGAGGTTTGTAAATTAATTGCCATGTATGATGATTTACTAAAATGATTCTATTAAATTAGTTGAGTAGTGGATCTTTTATTCTATGCTTAATTTTTTTGTTGAATGGTGATGCTTATATGTGATTAAATTTATTGTTTCCTAAAAAGGCCAGGTTTTACAATGAATCCCAACAAATGAGGTTTATTGCCTTTTATATTGCTAAGTGATGATTAGTGATTTGTAACAAGACTTTCTATATTTCATTGGAATTTATTATATTAGTTTATGTTTTTTTGGAATAAGGACTTCTTGTACATGGCCTCTTTGGTTATTAATTAATTGAGTTTTCCAATTTCCATACATAAATGTTAAATAACCTAGACAACCCTCATAGTGAATATCCAATTTTATAAATTGAATGACATGGACCAATATTAATATAAATGGATGATGAACCAAGAATCTCCTTTATGAATGGATTTCATCATAAATGGATTTTCCCAAGTAGTTAAATTATTATTTTTTACTGGTACCTTCTAAGTGATTTATTTCACCTTACCTTTAAATTTTCATTCATGGAAATTTTAAATTGATTTTAGTAAATGGAGTGTCATGACATGTTGGGTTCCATTCCTAAAATGATATAAATGGTATGTAATAGTTTTATTATCATGTTCACGATGGATTTTTTTACTCGAAAATACTAAATGTGTTAATTTAAAAGAAAATAAATTGTAATTGGTGGAAATGTTGTGTCATTTAAAGAATAATTTTTACATGATATGATTAAAATGTGAGTACTATGATGTAAATTGGGGTTTATTTAATGAAGAACATGAGAATTAGTTCCTGATGGATCTTTTATTTTTATTTTTATCGTTATATGATTACACATTGATATAGGATTTCGAATATGATAGAGGGTCAATTGAACGTGGTGGAGAATCACACTCCAATACATAGATTTTTATGTTTAGGACCACTCACACTAGTGGTAATAGTTGGATGTGGGTTGATGCACCACAATCACTTTTAATATTGAAGATAAGATGGATCACTCATTATCCCATATTTTGTGCATGATGTCTCACACTCTATTGTTGTGTAGGGAATGTGCCATATTTTGTTGATCTTATAGGATCATTTAGAATGGTCATGTATGTCTAAGTTATGCTTGGTCCAACCAATACCTAGTATTCATAGTAAATGTCCATTAGCATATACACACACTTGTTCCATATAGGTTGCTCATGTATATAATTATACTATATATTTATATATATTATTTATATATATATATTGTTCCTCACCAGACATTAATTATGGCTGTGAGCTAAATCATGTAGGTTTTGGTAATTGCCTTGTGGGAACCTGGGGCGATTAGTGTTTATATATTAAACACTATTTGTTATTTTTTTATTAATACAACATTAAAACCAATTTATTTTTTATTCATTGATTGGATTTAGTCATTGACGTCATGGGTGGTAAACTATTGGGATTTAATTATCAAACCATGATCTTGATACCATTTCACAGGGGTACTTGAGTAGACCTTACGTTCACATGACTATGAATCCAATCTTGTGGCATTTTTCTTTCCTGAGGGAGATTGGAATAGATGACATATATGGAGCTCGAGATGCTTATGGAGATCACCCATGGTTATTTTATGTTCATTCATTATTTTTAGTGAATTTTACTATATAGATTGTTTTGTTTTTATTGTTTCAGATATGTATCAACATCAGGACATGCATGCATCATTTGTATATTATAATGATCTATCTCTTTTATATTTAGTTGATATTATTCATGTTTTTCAATATACATGCCATTCTTTTACGAATTATTTATCTATTATTAGTTGCATTCATTATCTTTTCTAATGATGTATTACTATGACATGAGTTTATAGTCACCACACTATCACCTCTTTAAAACCTCACTAGTAGTCGAAAGGCTATAGTATAAGAGAGACATGTGTGAGGCCATGTTACCTACCAGTCTGACCACTATTCTAATGGTCACGAGACCTAGACTGTTACACGAATGTGCTTAGATTCATCATGATTAAAATTTTCCACTTTATGAGAAAATTTTATCCATATTGCATAAACTTGATCTCGTAATATATTTTTTATATTACTATTGGTTAAAAACACAATTCTACTAAATTATTAAAATAGAACTTGTACGGGCCTTTAGAATTCCCATGACGCATAAAAATAATCCATAAAAATTAGAAAAAATGGTACTCTAACAATATCATATACATATTCCACAAGAATATAAATTAATACCTTATAAAAATATATATAGAGTTTATTTTATAGTTCACTAAGGAATTTTTATCACGAAATATGATACATTTCATCACATTAGTGTAAGATAATACTTCATTGTATTAATTTATTCTATATGGAATTATGTCATAGTTATATAGTTGTAAACTAAGAGGAAAAAGTGGACAAGTTTATACTACCAAACATTGTATGAATCATAAAGGATTTATTTCATGAAAAAAACAATTATAGTGTAACATCCTTGCCAAATAGAACTAAATTAGAAAATATATTTTTTATCCATTTTTACCCTTAAAAAGCAAGGAATGAAATTTTTTTTGTTGTGATATTTTCGTCCATGATAGATTAATGCATGAAAGGGTTATATCATATGATTCCTAATAATCCCTAGACTCAAAAACCTTATTTGGTGACAGAAAATTATATTTACGCACTTAATTTTAAATAATGGGACATGATACAATCAAAATATAATTATATTTTTAATCATTCCCATAATCTAGTTCTCAAATACTGTAAATAATCATAGAATCTATATAATAAACCTTTTATTTTTTTTCCTATAATAGATACATGATCTTCTAAAAATAATTATTCAACATTTCGCACAAATTTCATCATAGTTGATATGTTTCTAGAAATTTAATGAATAAAAATATTCTCTATTGCATAGGTAATGGAGAAATAAGAATAGGGTTTTCTCCTACTCATAACATTTAAAAAATGTATTAACGAGTTATTATGTGTTAGATGATAAAATTGTCAAAAAATATGTTTAAGGTAGAAATATCAAATTAAAAAGATCATGGAACCATAAGAGTGTCCAAAAACATATAATATATGTATATATGTCTTTAAATGATAAAATATATACTATATAACATGGTTACATAAATACATTAAAATAATTAGAAGTTAAAAAATTACATAATAAAATAAAATATTTCCTAAAAAAGATCTGAAGACATGTTTCAGTTTTTTCTATATACATTCATCACATAATAGACTCTGTTAAACCCATTAAAATAAAATAATAATATTTTGATAACAACACAATTACAATATTTTTCTTAGGATACAACTCATGTACCCATGTGAGATTTTTCAAAAACTCATGCACCCTTACATGACTGGGGTACTATAGGGGTACCCTTTTTGGTAGTTATATACTACCAATGTACCTTTTGCGCTTGTGATACTACCCTTATACCATTTAGGATTAGGTAAATACCCATGTACCCTTTTGGGAGTGTTTTATTACTTCTGTCCCTTTTTGAGTTCCAATGATGTAAAAGATATCATAATTCATTAGAAGGATATAAAGGTCCCAACCCATCATAAAATAAAAAAATACATATTTGTTCCACATGAAATAAACCGTACAACATATCAAGTAGAAACCAATGTAAGAGAATAGGTTTCATTAAATATTCAAAAGTATCTCAAAAATCAACATCATGAGTTAAATAAGTTGATAATAAAAACAATTCTACTAATAGATGTATATATTATAATAATATTTAATACCATCATAATGATTAATCCATAATAAATATATCATTTTAGAATAGAGAGAGAAATGAAAGGAAAATAATACTAAATATATTTTATATAATATTATATCATTATTGTATAAAATTCAACGTTATGAATGATCTTGAAAAATAATTCTAAAAAATCTCAGTGAAATATTTTAGGAAATAATTATTTTTAAAAATATAGGAACAACAGAAACCTAAAAATAAATTAATTTCAATTTATGAGATTTAGAGGTAAATATAAAAAACTATTTAATATGAAATACTTTTTTAAACTTATTAAGATGATTTAGAAGAACCACCCCATCGATAATTTTTTTTATAAAATGTCCTTTTGAAAATAAAAAACGTGAAATTAAATTGTATATTAAATGGTAAATGTTAATAATATAAAATAATATGTCAAAAAAATTGACTATAAATAGATGAACATTGAGTTGAAAAAACTAACAGTGGTTGATATTCATTAAAAAAATTTCATATTTTTATGAACAAAAAATTATATCAAAGAAAATGGATATTATGTAAAAATGTAAATTCCTTCTAAAATAAGTAGGAAAAATATAATGTAGTTATTGGATAGAGTACATAATCCTTATAATAAAAGATTTTATGAAGAATGATTATAACATAATTGAAGGAATTTGATTTTACAAAATGAATTAACATTACTCCTGACATCCAATAAATAAATATAAATTCATATTGACATAAAAACATATTAATAACTTACTTAAAGACCTTATTCTTTTATATGATCACTAGTACTGTTCAAATATAGTAATATATTACAAGTTATGAGATTTTTATTTTTTATTTTATTTATTTATTTTTATTAATATGGAATGTTTCAAACATGTTTTTTAATGGTTAAGAACATCCACATTAATTTACATAAGTTTCATCATTAATAAATTAGTAAAGGTAGTAAAATATTTTTTTTACTGATTTTATTAGTTCGACATTTAATTTATAAAATGAATGTGTTCGGACTGTGAAAAATGGAATCCCTAATGAGCATGTCCTTTATAGTACCCACAGTTTTAGGTATTTACCCCTTTATATATGTTTTTATGTAAATAATGTTTATGGGTTAAGGTTAGGATACACTAGGGTACATTCAAAGATATTTTGGGGCTAAAGGGGAAGTGCATAGGTTGCACATATTTTGTCTAAAAAGTGGTGATATCCTAGGAGAAACCATTCAATTTGACAGATGTTGGATAGTATCTTTGACATGGTGTTCACATGATTCAAGATACCATGGGAGGAGGCCATGAAAGGGTCTTCCCAGATAGTAGAAAACATGAAATTAGCACAAATTTTGTCTAACTAGGAGAACTAACCATGTGCGAGGCCAAAGTTAGATCCTTAAAAAGTGGATCTCACACATTTTTACTCTACCTACCACATTTTTATCCTTTGTATCCCAAATATAGGATTATTATCAATTTACGGTTATAGAACCTATACCATTCCAACTTTAATCAATCCAAATCCATTCCTTGGTGTTTAGAAGCCCTATTCTTTAGGCATGTTATCGTTCTTCTTGCTTCTTGTAACCTCTTCTTAGATCTACTTAAATCTACATATCCCCTCCTCTAACATTTATATATATAAAGATTGTATGTGTAGATGAATGATTTGGGATTCCAAATATTTTGATATTTGGTCTCTTTTTTTATTGGAGAAGATATCTAATATGATTTTATGGAATTCATACCCAGTTCTAGGAGTGTTCTTTGTCCCTTTTACGTTTTCTAAAAAATGGTCAATGTAGGTGGTTAACTCTCAATGAATCATAGAAGAAACGATTGACTTGATTTCAAATTGAATATATTATGTTGTATTTATAATGAATAGGTTAGTTATTAGTTGTTTAAATTGTATTTAGTGACGATTTGTTATGTTGTAGAAATATGAAAAAATTGCTTCCCTTGAATAAAGCACATTGATCCATGATATGTAAATGATGATTCTAAAAGGGAATTTTTACTAGAATTTTTGTAATTATATTTTATTAAATTGTTTTTAATAATATTAATGGCATTATGGAAATGAAATGGATGATTGTAATTTTTTAATGATTTAAAAAAAAGAACTATTTTATTGAAATGGATTGAATTGTTTTCCTTTAATTTTTTTGTCATATATTTTTCATGTGAGTTCATTTTCGTCATGAAAATGAAAAAGGGAAATTTACCCTTGGGTTATAAGCTGTGTGACCCTGGATTAGGGGGCATGTGTGAGAGGGACAAAATTTATTTAGATGAGAGATCACTCATGAGTATGGAATAGTCGAAATGAATCATGTGTGTTTGGGTGTGTGAAAATGTGAAATTGAATGGTTATGAAAAAATGATTTTGAGAAATAGTTTTAAATCAATGTTTGGTTGTTTTTCAAGAAATGTGACTTGTTGAAAAATTGGGTGAAAATAGGACTTTTTTACTCTTAGTTGTAATTGTTTTTGGAACATGTTTATATTTAGTCATAAACTATTTCTCATAATTGTTTTATATAAATGTTGATTGATTCTCTATCCTAGTTGAATAAGCTGGGAAGTTATTAGGGAAATCCTACAGAGTTTAATACTCAGCCCTGATTTTTCACAATGGTTCTTTTGTAGATGTTATCTTTCGGGAAATGGGAATATGTAATGTATCACACTTATTTTTCACCTTCTCATGATACGTAGGTTTTTTAAAGATTGGGGAATGGAGATTTTGGAGCAAGGAGTCTCAAAGTTGTCATGGAGTTTATTAGTTGTATTTTCATTGATTACTTTGATAGTTAATTTTCTTTTTCTATAGTAAAAATTGGTGTGTTTTTGATATAAATTAGGTGGATGAGTTTTGAATAATTTTTTTATCCATCATATAGTGAGTTTTTGGGTTATGGTTGTTGGGTTAATAGATTTAGTTCTTAAAGGGTAAATCCCCCCGCACATGAATTTGAAACCCTTATGTATTTATAACAAGCCTTTAGAATATTGGAGATGCAGCTTATATCCAAGTAATGATTAAATGTATTCAAAATCCAATTATAATATGTGGTTCATTAAAAATTGAAATTTTATTTTCAATACAGATTCTTATTTGTGATGAGTGGTATGAGCTTGTTCCTTTCCTTGGGGAACAAGTAGTAATCAGTTTTCATGGTCTTGGAATTGAAAATATTTCTTTCCTATTCCTTGGGTTGTGATATTAGAAATAATTATGATTTTTGGTACTTGAAATGTAGAGCATAAAAAATCGTAGCTAACCATTTTATGTAGAAATTCAAGTTAACTTAGAGTTGGGTACATAATTGTTAGGGAGATAATTATAGGATATGGTAATCACATTGTCACAAGTTTATCTAATGATATGAGCATGACATGAATTGTAGAAGATTGAAATATCACAAGGATTTTATATTTTATTTTGATTAATTATTTATGATTTTCTACAATGGTGGAAATATTTTAAAAAGTTATCATTTTTTAAAATGATTGATTTTGAAAAGATATGTCACTAAATGATGATTTTGAAAAAATCATGGTTGATGCATTATGAAAATGGTTTAAATTTCAAAAGTAAGAATTGATTTTTCAAAAATGGTTAAACATGGAAAAGATTGTTTTTGGAAAATAACATGTTATAGTTGATGTGATTTAACTTTAAATTGTAATCCATCAGTTTTAATATAGTGAGACTTATAGATTTTATGGTATGTTAAGAAAATTGTACCTGGTTGACGTCAAATAAACCAACAAGAAGAATCTCTGGAAAATGTCATGGCACCCGAACTACAAGTGAATCAAGAGATGTTTTGGAGTATCATCCAATAATTTTGACCTATAGACACAGGTAACTAGAGGGATGATCCATGAAATATGGAACATTATATCCACTTAATGAAGTAGAACCCTTATATATTCTTAGGTGATTATGAACATGAAAGGGAAGTGGTGCTGATGAATCAGATGACTTGTATCTTTGATATCATCGGCACACCAGTAGTGATTATAATTAAACATGAAATGTATAAGTTTTAGGATCCTACAAGATAGTTGCGGGATCTAGTGATGAAGGATAAATAGTATCACAATAATAGTTATTAGGTTTTTGTGGAATATTTGGATAAAAAATTCTATCATCACATGTTGAAGATCCAAACAACAATAGTCTACTTCAGCATGAAATAGGAGAATCTCTCGGTCATAGAGTATGCAATTAAATTCATGAATTTATTGCACTTTACACCCGATGTTGTAGTGATTATGGCCTTGAAGAAAGACATCTTCAAATCCATGATAAGGAAAGATATTAATTCAATTATTGTGGTGCTCTATATTACAGATTATATGGTTATGATTAACAAAGAGACAGTTGATGAACATGATACCTCATGAAGTATGAGTGGAGGATGTATGAAGATACATATCGGGAATTATGGGAAATCAAATTTTGGGAATAAGAGGAAGAGGGAATCATATTTCTAGTGTGGCAGCATGAACCACAATCAGAATGCTAGAACCATAAATATTCTTCTACGACCCACAAAAAAATGTGGGATGTTTAGAATGTGGATATCCGTTGACCACATGAAGTTATAGTGCACACCACCACCTAGAAAATGTTTAAATTTCAAAAATTTGGGACATATTAAGTGCTAATATCATAGTTCTCCATGATTAATTGCTCAAGACACTTCTTAGATGCTACATTAATCATACGCTTCGACCAGATAATGATAGTAGAATCAAACCCTTCAAAAGAGTAGGGTAACCCATGGCGATGATAGGAACACCATAACTTGTTAGAAAGGGAAATTTCAATAATGAAGTAAGGATAATAGTGCAGAAATAATCAAATTACATATTATTGAGTAATTGATTGTGTATGATCAAGTCATACAATATATAGTGAGAGTTAAGACTCTATTGAATTCTACCCTTATGAATGTTCTACTTGATATGGGTGCATCACCGTCCTTTATTTCTTATTATGTTATTGATTTGTAATGTTTTAAACACTATATGATTTCCTCTTTTTTAAACTTTAAAACTCCTCTTGGGGTAAGAGAATGTATAGTCATTCAATGTAGAGAATTTTCTATTACATTTTATAGAGATGATTTGAAATGGGTCTTCTTAGTGTTATAGATGGATGTCTATGATTCATTCCTATGTATGGATTGGTTGACAAGGTTCAAGGATCACATAATCTTTTATAGAAGAATGGGGGTTTTCTTAACTGAGGATGGATTTGAACATCTATTTAGAGGAAAAAAGGTGTTAAAGATAGGGGAAATGGGGTGGTTGGCATTAGTAGTGGGAAAACATTTTACCAGTTAGACACATTCACTTTGGAATCAAGGGATGAGTGTGAGAATAATGCTTTTCTAAAAATTGTTGACAAGTTTCATGACATGTTTGCAAAAAATTTCTATGGTTTACTATTAGTATGGTAAGTAAAGAGTATGATTGATATAATCTTATGGACCAATCCAATGACACTGTCATCTTATATGATGGCACCAAAAGGGTAAAAAGGATTGAAAGTGAAGTTAGAAGAGCTAGAAAAAAAATAATTCATTTAGACATGCATGTCTTTTTTGGGTTGTTCTAGTCATCTTCATGAAGAATGAAGATTGAAAACTATGGTTATGTGTGGTTTGTCATATGCTTAACCAAGTTATGATAATGAATATTTATCCACTTCCATGCATTTATGATCGTATGATCAATCGAGGGGAGCTCAATGGTTCTCCAAAATTGAATTGTGATTAAGAAATCACCAATTGTGAGATTGGAATAAAGATATTCTGAAGAAAAATTCCATAAGAATATATGCCACTATTAATACCTAGTCATTATTTTTGGTTATATGAATGCCCTAGAAATCTTTATTGCATTGATGAATCAGATATTTTAAAGATATCTACTTTTTTTGTTTTAGTGCTTATGGATGAAATATTTGTGTATTCATCAACAATTGATGATCATGATGAGAACTTGAAAATAGTGTAGGGAGTCTTAAGATATCATCATTTGTATGCAAAATTGTCAATGTGTGATTTTTGGATAAAATATGTACACATTCACTGAAATGTAATTTCAGAAAAAAGTGTTTATTTGGTCCCTGAGAAGATATAACATGTTATCTTTTGGACTCCACTGAAAAATTCCTTTGAAATATGAATTTTTCTTGGTCTAGCGGGGTATTATCGATGCATTGTGCAAGAATGTTAATGAATGTCCTCACCAATGACAACTTGGACAACGAATTCTAATACATTCCAATAGACTGAGAAATTCCATATTTATTTCAAATAGCTAAATGTTAATATTGCCTTATCACCTATCATGATATTTATTGAATCATTACTAGGGAACATGTTGTGCTATGATGCTTCTGGATTTGTATTGGGACGAAATCTCATGTAGGGATACTATATGGTTTCTTATGGGCCAAAGAATTTAGGTGTTTGGGAGAATAATTACCCAACACATGACTCTGAGTTTGGTGTGGTCATCCATTCCATAAAGACTTGGCATCATTTTCTCTTTGGTGAGAAATTTACAGTGTTTACATATCATAAAATGTTGAACCATATTTTCTCTCATTGTTATTTCAATATGATGAAAAGTATATGGATGTAGTATCTCCATATGTTTTAATTTGACTTCATGTATACACTGGGAAAATTCAATAAGTTGGTTGATTCATTAAGAATAATTTCATATTCGTAGTTGAAAAAAAATCAGAAGAGTTGTTGTTTTTTTTCATCCTAGCTGATATACATGTGGAAACTGGAAAAAATGATTTTTTATTTTTATTTCTAGTTCCAATGATCCCATATTAATTAATGATGGTTAAAGGGTCAGAAACATACAACATATAATTCATGGTTATGAGTTCCAAATTCAATGGTGGGGATACCATTAAGGGATGTAAACACGATGAGAGTTCAAGTTTTTGTTATAGAGATCAGATGGTTGTACCAAAGGATTGTAAGGAACAACATATTCATGCTTACTACCACTCTATATGGGTTTTATATCTGAGTATACAGATGATTTATAATGAATTGAAATAATATATTTAGTGTATTGGTATGAAACAGAATGTGGTGGAGTTCTTTTCAAGGTTCTTAATTTGTTAAGAAGTTTATGAAATACATCAATAACTAGTATATATGTTGCAGTCATTACCTATCCCATTTTGGTAATGGGAGAATATAGAAATGGATTTTGTTATAGGTCGCCCAATAATGGTTCGGAAACAAGATTCTATATGGGTGATAGTGGATCGGCTCACAAAGATAGCTCATTTCATCCCTATTTGTGAAACTCATATGTTATAGGATCTTCCCAAAATCTATAACCATGTGGAGGTAAAGGGATATGGTACCAATTTGGATAACCTCAGATAGAGATAGGAGGTTCACATCTCCTTTTTAGAAATTTTTATAGAAATACCTTATCACTTAGTAGAATATGAGTATGGCGTATCATCCTGAAATATATAGTTAATCTGAAACGATGATACAAACATTAGATGAAGTGTTGAATGACTTAATATTGTATTTTGGTGGCTTATGGTAAGAGAATATACCCATAGTGTTGTTCTCATATAATATTAGTTATTAGGTCTTGATACGTATGGCTCTATTTGATAAATTTTATTAGTGTCCTTGTCGTTCTCCGATTAGTTGGGTGGAAAAAATGGAACTTCAATAGTTGGTCAGTGCCCTTTCAAAGAATAATCTGAGAATGTTCAGTTGATTATGGAATGTTTGTAGACATCTTAGGGTCATCAAGAATAATATGTGGACTATCGTTTATGACCCTTGTTGTTCTTGGTGAGTGATAATTTGTTCTAGTATATTTCTCTATGGCGTAGACCCCATCTGTTTGAGAATTAGCAAAAGTTATATCCTCAATAAATTGAATCGTTTGAGATAATAAAATGTGTTGGAGAGGTGGAATATCATTTCACATTACCACCATTGTTCATTTTGGTGAATAATGTGATCCATGTATCTCAGTTGAAAAAGTATCGTCCTGATTGACCCATAGCCAGATACTTCATTGGTATATATCCTAGTGCGAATTGTGTATTAGAACGACAATTTATTTTATGAAAAAATCATCGATATAGTGGTGGGTTTATGTTCACATGTTCATATTCAAGAAGAGAATTTGAAACGTGAGAATGAAATGAATGTGAAATGTCTAGACCACTTTTAAGTAAATGATAGTTTTCAACATTCTAGAGATAGAATGACTACGGGTGGGAAGCATGTAGTACCCAAATTTTATATAATTTATGCCTTTATATGTGTTTTTATATAAAAAAGTATTAGAGTGATGGTTTGGACAATATGTGTAACATTCAATGATTTTCTGGGGATAACATAGAATCCCACGGGCTGCGCACAATTTCTCTAAACTATGGGGAAATACTAATATAAATTGTAAAAATTGGAAGATGATGGATAATATATTTGGTATGGAATGACCATGTTTTGGGTGACCATGTGAGGAGGTTGTGCAAGGGTCTTCCCAGATAATAGCAAATGCATAGTCATCACCTGATTTCTTTAAGCGTTTTAACTAACTGTGTGTGGGTACAATGTTAGATCCTTAAAAAGAGGATCTCAAACATTTTTTACCCTAACACCTTCATTTTTGTAATATTTTTGCTTAAATCAGGATTAATCACCACTATATGTAGGAGAACCTCTTTTTGGATAATTTAAATCAACCTAGACCCTTTCATTAGTGTTTAGATGCCATACACTTGAGGTATGTCATTTTTTTTCCCTGTTCTTGTCATGTTTTCTTTGATCTAAATATCCAATCATCCTGGTTGCATAAATATACACCCATTAGGTGTATATAGATGATTATTTTACCAAATAATTTGATATATGGTCTCATTTTTTATTGTAGAAGAGATCTAATGTTGTTTTATGGAATTCATACCTACTATCTTGAGCGTTCTTCATCCGTTTACAGTTTTAGCAAAAACAGTCAAAGTAGGTGGATTCACTTTCAACTCTTCATAGTAGATCTAATTTTATTACATTAAAATTTAATATATTATGTTGAATTGATTTTTAATTGTGTGTTTATAAATTTTTGGAAACCATCTTTGGTGGTGGATTGGTAAATTGATGAAATCTGAAAAACTTGGTGTCCTTGAATAATGTGCCTTGAATCTATATTTTATGATGATGATCATAAAAGTTGATTTTTATGGAGATATTGTAATTTTATATGATTAAATTATTTTCATTTAATATAAATGATTTAATTGAATTTAATGGTTGATTGGAATTGGTCTGTTTAATGGTTTTTAATAAAAGATTAAATTTATTGGAATGGATTGAACTTGTTTATTTGGAGGGGTTTGGAATATATGGGTTTTGTGAGTTCTTGTTTGATGTTCCTATGAATAAAGTTCCTATGAATAAAGTTCATGTAAAATTTGGGTAAAATTTTTGTAACTATATATCAAGGTCGTGTGTTGTTGGGACACATGTTAATTGAATGAGTTACTACTTATGAGTGTGGAACTGTTGAAACGAAGAATGCATGGTTGCATGTGTGAAAAAGTGAAATGGAATGGTTATACCAAAATGATATTGATAAATGGTTTTAAATCCTTATTTTACAAAATAGAAATGTGACCTTTTGGATAATTGGTTGAATGTATAAATTGTTTACTATTGGTTATAAGGGGTTTTGGAACTTGTTTATATTCTGTTATAAACTTTTTTTCCATAATTGTTTGATATAAATGTTGACGACTTTTCAATCCTAGTGGAATGAAAAGGGATGTAAATTAGGAATTCATAGTGAGTTTTATACCCACCCCTACTTTGGAACTATAGTGATTTTGAAGAATATATCTTTCAAGGCATGGTCAAAAGTAAAGTACAACTAGTATATAACCCAACCTCGTGAAACAAGGGATTTTTTTGATAAGAGCATGGTGCCTGTGGAGCCTGGAGTTTTGTTTTCTACATGGAGTATATTAGTTTTCATTCCACTATTTACATTGATTGTCACTTGTCTTCCATTGTAGTATTTTTTAGTTTTGTTTTTATATAAATGATGTGGTTGAGTTCTCCTTCATTTATTCATGCATCATATATTGCGTTGTTTGGTTATGGTTGTTGGGTTAACAATTTCTATTCTTAAAGGGTATATTTTCCCTCTATATCATTTAAAAACCTTAATCATTTATTTTATTCTTTTGGTGCCCTTGGGATTCCTATTAAGGACATGTAACGATTCAATTTATTTTCTCAACAATGAGAATAAGTGGGTCATTACATCATGAGTAGTTTAGCACTAATAACGAGTTACATTATATTGATCACTATTTTTTTGGTAAACCATAAAAAATAATGTATATAAATTAAATTAATACTTTAAATAATATATTACCACTATTTATATGTTGATAATTGTTCATGATACAAATGTAGTAGGTTTTATAACTTCATTTATGTAGGTGGCTGAATCGACCCAAACAAGAACATTTTATATTTATTAATGTGTAAGAGAATAGATTAATATAGAAGTAATATAACTTCTTTAAATGTTCAATGATATTAATATAATTTCATTATCGATTATAATGGGTTTTTTAATTTTTTAAAAATTATAAATTAAATAAAAACAATGATGGATAACTAGTTTCCACTAGTAATGAATCCCCTCCATCTCATGATGACTTATATGGAATAAAAAAATTAGGACTTGTAGGAACATGATTATAAAAATCATGTTACAAGACATTAGAAGTGTAAATATGGGAATGTATGTGTCACATTACATTGTTAATATATTTCATTAGAAGGGTTATTGGAGAGATCCTTTTATAGGTGAAATTGGGGGTCAATTCATTTAATACTTATGATTGGTAACTGGTAAAGCTAGAATGAAAAGAGAGTTAGGTGGGATAAAAAGGGAAGTTAATTAGGATTATGATATATAATAATGGACTTTTTAAATGTATAAATATCATACTAATCAAAAAATAAATAAGAAACATAACAATTTACATATTTAAAACACACATTACACCCATAATTGTTTAATATCGAAATTATTATTAAAAAAATCATAAGATTCACCTAAAATATTTTTTTGTGCGATTCTTCATAATTTAGCTTCAATATAATATAGTTCAATATATATATATATATATATATATATATAAATTTACAATGAAATGTAATTATAAGATTTACAGAAAAAACTATTTATTTTGATAAATGAGTGTTTATATATTAACTGTTTTGAGTAATATTTAATATAAATTAAAAATTAAATCATTTTTAATATTAATTAAAAATAAAATTATATTAATGAATAAAACCCATTTAATTTTTTTTGAGAAATAAATTACACAAAACATATTAAAAAAATTCATCAAAAGTAACTCCTTTACCATTATCATGGTAACTAAACATTCCCATTGAATCGTTTTCTTGGGTCTGAAAAAAGAACTTATTAATTTTTTTTCGAAATATTGATTTCAAATATTATATCTTATTTATTAGATTCATTTATTAAAGTGATTAATATTAGTTTAAAACTAAAAAAAACATATATCTGGAAAAAAATTGTGGAATAATTTTAATAAATAAATAAATTAATTATTACTCTATTCCATTTAATAAATATTATACGACTCTTAATTTTTTATATTTTATTCATTACCAAAACATTCATTGTAATTTTTCTTTTTGAAAGATTAAATTAATTAATTTAGAATAAATTTTATTATACACCAAAAAAGATTCTATAAAAATGTTCTTTTAATAATTAGAATATTATAATATCATTTAATAGTATATTTTAATAAATTATTTTTTTATAATTATATTTCATATAAAAATTCATATAATTAAATTTCATTCATAAAAAATTTAAATAATATTATTTAAAAAGAAAATATTTCTTATAAAATTAATGTTTCAAAATAAAAACATTTTACATAGTCATGAATAATTAAAATTGTTCTTATTATGGATTTTGAATATTTTCATAGATATTTTTTTTAATTATAATTATTTAACTTTGTAATCAATTTTATTGATATCATTAATTTTGAGTAAGATATGTATAAAAACTAATATTTTGTTTAAAAATTACTTTTAAATAAAATAAATTTTAAAAAATTAATTACAATCCTTTAATTATATTATAAAATGTTTTAATTTATTTAAAATAAATTATATTTAATGAAGTTGTATATTTATGTCATTAAAATAAATATTGTTTATGTAAACTATATTATTAATTACAAAATGGTCACATGTTTATTTGTATTATAACTAATCACTATATTCTCTTTTATAATGAAATATATTTGAAATATTTTCCCGATTATATAATTTAAATTCATTCCATTCTAATATCTTATTTTACACTTTCACAATTCATTTATTTTCATTTAGGATTTTACAAAATGATATACCCTTTAATGATTTTTTTTCATGGTCAGTTTAGTACTACTTATAGTGATTCTCAAGAGGGAAAATGTACTTAGGGATTTTCTTGTTATAAATAGATTATTATTTTTAATTTATTACCTCCATTTTAATTTAATATATTTTAATATATGTAGATATATATGATATTTCAAGGTATTTTTTTTGTATTTTTTTTGTAATGTTCAACTATGAGTGAAGCAAATTTTGTTGGTCTGATTTATATATTGTATAAATCATTCACAAATAAATTTTCATTAATTTGTAATAATATAAGAACATATTTTTATCTAGTAAAAAGATAGTTTAAGGAAACATTATTTTTTATAAAACCTATTGTTTAACAATCTCTCCTATAAATAAATTATATACAATTTTTTTTGTATATCTCATTAAAAATATCAATATAATGATATTCAAAAGTTCTAGACGACAGTTGATATAATTTCAATCAACTTCACCTTCATAGTTGGGACTATAAAATTCACCATTAATTTCATAATAATTATATCTGAAAAATTGAGTTTTTCTGCACAACAGTTTATCCCAATACCCCTCATGATTATATATTTCATACCATATTATTGATGTAATATCCATTGGGTATTTTTAGAAAACCATGTGTCAACATACCATCTTAGATTTGTTTAAGTTATTGGATGTGATTTACCTATCAAGTTTATTAATTTTCCATTATTTCATGATAAATAATCCATGATAAAAATAAAATTCATCAAATTGTTAAATTATATGATTTATGGATAAAAATTACACATACATATACGTAATGAATTTTAGTCATGGTATTTAATCATTTTACCACTACAATTTGTCATCGATATGTTAATTAATAATTATTGAGGTATAGAATATTTATTGGGAAAATCATACTATATATAATGGAGTGGGTTTATTAAAAATCAAATATGGAACAGGTAATAATTTTGTGTATGTTTATTTTACCTAACACCACTTCAATATTGTAACCCACATCATAGTCATTCAATTGCCCACGTTGTCTTGAAAGTTATTTAGGATTGTTATACTTGTAACCATTTTTATTGAGGCCAAAACATGTATAATTAAATAATTATATGTAATTAAATCATTTAGGTATGGTTGTTGTGTTAGTTTATATTTTTATACAATCCACTATATTTACCTATCATATTATCATTCTTCAATAATCATGAACTTGAAAGATAATTCATCCATTATTGAAACATTTTATTATTCTATTAAGAAATTATGATGTTCTTATTCCCATATTTTTACCATGCAATAAATTCAACCATCATTCTTATAAAGTACATAACATCTAGAAATTCATGTATCTACATTTTATCACATTTTATATGATTAGATTTTTTATATGGTAAAAATTTTGATTCATAAATTAGGATAATTCAGTATGATTAACCATATGATTTTAAACAGTAGCTCTCATTCCATTTGTTTTTAACTAGGTTAGTTATATTACTTTTCACCTCACTTGTGGTTTACTTGCTTCCACGTGTATTTTAACGAGTAATTAAATTGAAAATTAACTTTTTGTACCATGGATTAGTAATAAGAGTAATAGATCAGAATATAATTTAATTCAATAATTTGATACCCTAAATGTTCATAACAATGAAATTTTAGGTTCATAGAACCTATATTTACAATTATAAAATGTTATTTTAGGTTTTATAATTTTATTCTTAAATGCTCAGTCCCATAAAAAAAAAGAAAACACGGTATTAAAAAAGGCATGCCACCCACTCATTTTAGGCTCTAGTGCTGAAAAAATATCCTTAAAACGGGAAATAACAATATGAGAAATTATTTTAGAATAAATTGAATATATATCAAATAATTATAATAATTTAATATTTATATCAAAAATATAATCAAAAAATCATAAAACCCGGTGGCTAGGTACCTTTGGATATTTGAAACACAATATTCTTAAAATATGTATTCATTATTTCTACGATAATATTCAACTCATGTAAACCATATGGAAAAATAATATATAATAAATTATCAATTAAATAGAACAAATAACATGTGTCATGGTTAACAAAAATGAATTGAATCACCTAATGGACTTGGATGAACATGTGCATATAACGTAGTTTGGTTTTGAAAATAACACGGGTGCCATTTTGGTCATATTTTGGGACTCATGTACCCTTTTTGGATAAATATACTATATATATATACAAGTTGGATTAAAATACAACCTATGTACCATTTTGGGATTGAGATACTACCCATGTACCCTTTTAGGATTGGGATACTACCTGTATACCTTACTACGAATGAAAAAAATTGGAGTAATATTATAATATTTGGACACTAGTTATGAACCCTTTTTGGATTTTTCCACTAAACACACACCCTTTGGGACTTGGGATACTACCCATATGTCATTTTGGTACTAGTATACTACTCATGTCCCCAATTGAACTCAGTAGATATAAAATTGAACCTAATATAATGGATACTTATACAGGACCCCACCCATCACCTAGTGATATCCCTAAGATATATGTTCCACATTAATGAAATAATACATAATATCCTTTAAAATTAGTCGAAATAAATTCTATTTCATAATATTTTCATAATACAATGCATATAATTCCATCAAGAGTATGAAAAATTGATACTAAAAATAAACCCCACAATATAATCATATCCTAAAAGTACATATACGATGATAATGACCAATTCTCTATTAAATATAGACATTTTCCTAATAGGGATCAAAAGGAATGAATTTTTGTAATGATAGTTATTTTTTAATACTTTTTTAAAATTATTATAAAAATATGAAGTAATTATTCACATTAAAATTTCATTTTCAAGACACTGAAAATAAATTTTGTTGATAATTTTTTAATGAATCCCAAATAATTGGATGTCAAAAAAAATTAGTTATGGTTTGAAAATGTTTCCATACCTATATAAAATTATGAGTATGATATAAAATTCCTTCTAATTTTTTTATTGCCATGTGTTAGAGAAAACCCTACATATATTAAAATAATATAAACAATCCTTTTGAAAAGGGATAACGATAATTTTAACAAGTTAAGTATATGTAATATTTTATTCTTTCAAAATTCGAGATTAATATATTTTTTAAAATTCAAAACCTGGAAATAGAGAGAAATTTTGTAATATAGTGGGTAAAACATGTTCATATTTTCATAAATATATAATTATATCAATAAAATGGAAATATATGTGAAAATATAAACTCCATAAAATTTTTGGTGGAAACAAAATTTAATAAAACAATAGGATAAAATATATCAAAATTAGAAGAAAGGAGATTTATAAAAAAGTATTACAAACCCCCTAAATGAAATTGAGTTTATAAAGCCCCTTAAATTTACTCCTACTTTAATAAAATCTCTTTAAAATCATTTAAAATAAACAGAACCATCATAAACATTTATTTCAAAAACAAATTAAAATGCACCAACATTAATAATAAAAAATTATATTCACTAAAAAAGTCTTATTAGTTGGTAATTGTTTAATTTCATCATAAGATGTTAGTGATATTGATTGTTTCATTAAATTTTTATAATGGATACATGAATCATAATTTAATGATAACGATTTAGTCATTCAAAAATTAGTAATGGTTGTATAATAATTTCATTATAATAATATTTTTTATCATATTGATTTAATTTTTGTTGTGGTTTTGGTGTGTGAGAATAGATCCCATAAAGTCAAAGTCTGAAAAAACTTACCAATAAAATTGAGATACAATGTATTGATCACTCATTTATTGTGGCACATTTCTAAATATATATTCAATGTATTAATTATTTATTTATATTATATAATACCATTATTTAGGTTGGAATACATATTCATGTTTGAATAGTGAATAAAGTATAACATCATTCATGTTGGTGTTTATAACATCTATACCATGTTCCACTATGAATAATGACTGGACTACTGATTTACAATGACTTCTAGTGCACCTATCATAGTTATAATGGTTTCCAAATAATATAATTGGTCTATAGAGTCATGGTTGGGAGTCTCTAACGTCATATTAGAGTAAAATAAAAATATAAATAAAGGATTCCATATACATCATCTGGATAAAATGATAAGCGGACATTGACATAGATGCTAAAAAATAAGTCAACATAACACATTATATATAAAAATGACACTATAAAATACATTTTAAGAAATCATACATAATAATTTGGTAATAATAATCAAACCCAATAATAATAAAATATAAAAATATGAAGATCATTAAAAATATACCTGATTCATACACTAGTCCTAAACTCAGGTGTTGCATCATCGTTAGAAAAACTAACCCCATGTTTTAAGAAATACCCACTATCCCGAACCATATCCATAAAATATTCTCGACTAGTAATCAGTTACATGTAAAGGGTGTGAGTAAAAAAAATTCCTCAACCAATTATGTTCCTAAATATCCTGTATAAAATATAATTTAATGTATATGGGCTATAAATAAATTTAGAAATAAAAAATATACAAGTAAATGAAAATTCTGATGCTCTATGGCGACACATGGGGTTAGTCACACCGACATAAGATAGTGCAAGATGTATTTATCCATATACATGGATCATATATAATATTTGTAACCCCGCAACAGGAAAAGTATTACGATGGAATGAAAACTTAGTAGTATATAGGATTCATTTAGTGTCACATATTTGTGAGCTTGTAGTGGCAACATTCAAACCATTATTATCACAACTTCTTCAATATAATTTTAAATTGTATCCGATCACGTGTACTCCAAGATAATTTTAAAGACCAATCCATTAAAACATATGTATTATTGTATTAATTCAACCACAATGTGATTAAATGACTGCTCTATGATCATATTTAATTAATATATAACGATCAATCCTAAGGTGTTTACACGACATCTACATGAGAAGATGAATTTATTATATCAAAACCACCCAAATATGTTATCATAAAAACAACAAGAGAATTTTTATTCCATATATCATAACCACTCCATGGATATTACAAGACTTCTTTATAAGAATTTTAATTCCATGATATCATGATTTCCTCATGGGTGTTTACTATATAAGACTATTAAGACCCCCCCACATTTAAAAAACATTTATCAAAATAGACTTTAGTAAAATTACCAATTTTATATAAAAAAGTTGTTATAATTAGGTATCCAAATTGACAATTTTATTTTTCATTAAAACACACATAAATTATTCATCATTTAATTTTATAGTGATACACCAAATCAAAATTCATAAATTTACATCTTAAAACCCATTTCACATATAAAAACCACAGTTTACCCATTTACCATATAAATATTAATTCATGAAGCATACCAATATCAAGAACCTATTTTCAATATTCTATTTCACATGAAACAAAATAGGTTCACAACCCTTATATTCTTCAAAAAGTCACATTAAAATATATATAATTTTAACTTGTACTTTTTCCCTTTTAAGTTTTTCTATTTCTAATTTATCACTTACAATTATGGGACCATTTCTTTTCATAACAATATCATCAGGTAAATACCTATAGTAATATAACCTCTTGGTATCAACAACTAAAAAAGATATTACCATAGAAAATTAGGCTACAAAATCATGGAATGATCGTACTGAAGGCTTAAATTAAAAATTAAATGTCAATGCACCACACATCAGAATGAACACATAACACGTGAACATGATCCATAATAATTAATATATGAAAGTATTATATACTACATCACATATACTCATAAACATCTACTCTTTCAATATAGTTCTTTATTTCATGAAAAAACTATGAGAACAAGTTTGAAAATAATGAGTATTTGACATTAATTAAATAATATTAAATGAGATTGAGAGTAATGAAAAATAGAATATAACTGACATGTAGCCTTATCTATTTCCTTGAATAACCTCCAATAGACCTCCAAAAAGATGATTATCACGGGGGATCATATATGGATAAGATAAGTGAGTTTGGAGTTTTATCCTCTATTGGTAATTCAAATACGAGGGGAAAAGGATTACTGTTTATAATAAAATAATAATGGTAAAGTAGTATGCTTCTACTGTTTAAGCATCACACTATTTGAATGCATGATTTTTAAAACTAAAATCCAAACATGAAGTCAAATCTTTCATACAATACTCCTCCTCAAATAGATATTTTACATGGTTACAAACCTTGTGGAAACCATATAAACAAACTCAAAAACCATTAAAAAATATTTCACTTGTGTTTTCTACAAACATCGGCATATTAGCCACCAATTCCTAGGTCCTACTCATCCCACACAATTTACTCTAAGACCCGCATTGTTTCACATATTATATTTCCAATAAATAATGGAAAATATGTACTATACAAATTGAATTCAAAATCACTATATGCTTAGTGTGATTTATGGTTTCATATAAACAGTTCACAGTAAATAATGCACAATGGGAAGAAACCTCAAAAGACATCCAAAATTTAAACATAATATTTTGAGACTCATTTTTGGACATGAGAGACATCATGGGACTCAGTACATTTCTAAAAACAAATACATGTTAATCTAAAACAATATTTAAATACAAACATAAAATTTAAAATATTTTCAACCAATAAACTCCAAAATTCTTAATAAAACTCATAATTTACACTTCAAAAGGCTACATATTCTTATTTTAGATGATCTGAACCAAACAAGAACATAATTTATTGATTAAAAAAAGAATATAAAGTTACAAAATAATAATATCATTTTTTTTGAATCATTATGATGTTAATGTAATATTTTTAGTGTGGTAAATAGGGTTTTTAGAGAGTATATATGATAATGTGTTAATAGAGTTGATTTTTTTTTGTATGACCATGTTCCTGATGATCTCCTTCCTTTTCTTAAAAAGGAATCTGATAAGTCTCCCATCCTTAGACTTTTGTAAGCTGTCTCCTATCTCTGTTTGTGGCTGTTTTGTAAGGATTTTTTCATCTCTGTGTTCTGTTTTTTTATTTGGGGTCTGTTTTCTTAGTTTTATTATTTTTTCTTCATTGGAAAGGTTTGCTTCTATTTTTTCTACAGGTTGGAAGTTACAGGCCTTCTATTTCTTCTACGCCGGTTTTCAGGATACAACTTTTTTTTTTCGGGGATTCTTTCTTGCCGTGCTGGAGCTTAGTGGCCAAGTAGTCAAGCTTTTCCTTCCCTCTCTTCTAAAGGGTGTGGAATATAAAGCTTAGAGAACAAAGATATATATCCTAGATTCTAATCGCCAAGGCAAATGGCTCTTAAGTAGGACTTTTTCCCTGGTGTGGATTTTTCTCTTTTGGAGCTGATTACCTCATGGGAGCAGGGCATGATCCGAAGATGTCATTTTATAGTTTTTTTGGGGGCACATAGGTGTCTTCATTGTTGGTGTTATGGAGTTTTATATTGAGGAAGAGGCCTTGTTTTCTATAGGGTGTCGTAGCCTCTTGTTGCGGGCTTCCTTTTGCAGTTTCTTCTGCTTGCATTCCAGAGCCCACCCTATTTTAATTGGTGTTCCTTGTTTTCTTTGGTTTTTTCTTTTTCACCTTGACCATACATTATGGTTTTTTGGTGTTTCTTGTTTGTATTTTTTCTTATACTGTATTCTTTTTTCTTTAATAAAATTCCATTAAATAATAATTAAGTGTTCTTCAATCACTTTCTGCAAAACTATAATATATATTCAGTATTATTCTTCAGGAAGTTGGGAATGTTATAGATCAATAATGGGTATAATGGATCAAAAAGGGATAAAATATCATATTATACATCAAATCATGTAAAATATAAAAACTTATTGATAGGTTTCTCAAACTTCAACAAGACTAATCTATGTTTGTGAATGAAATTTCTGAGTTTAGATAGTTATTGCTGAATGAAATTTTTATGTTCTTAATTTAAATAATAATTGTTACCTTATTATTATTGATAATAAAATGTTCAAAATCTTCTTACCAAACTTAATATCATTCCCCCATCTACTTTATATTCATTATAAAAAACTTTTGTTACACCATCTAATAGATACTGAGATTTTCAATGGTATTTTGGGCATGAGAAGCCATTATACCCCTAAATATTTTAGGTTTCTATCATTTTTGTTATCTTTATATTAGTATATAATAAATTGTTATGTATTTGATGTTTTCCCAGAGTTATGTCATTTGGGTTAGTCATAGAGATGGGTGTCATCTACCACTGCTGTTCTCTTTTTGATGATCCCTAGCCACAACCTTGTGAAACCATTCATAGAGTTATGTTTTATTAAAATTTAATATTATAGTTTGGGGGTTATGGATCATATTTTTGTAAATACTCTTACGTATTTAATCTTTCAGGATCTACATGGTTCTGTCTCGAGTGAGTTTATCCAAGGAGGTTTGTTCATTTCTTAGAAAATCCTTAAGGAAAATAACCATAAAATTATTGGTTTTATTCTTATAATAATATGTGATAAATATGAGACCTATGATAAAATTTAATGTGGTTTTATTATCATGGTGGAAAACCCATATAAATTCTCATATAGTTATCTTTTCCTTCTATTCCATAGTACATCTTCTCTTTGATTGCATACAAAAATTATAGGGAAATGGTTTCAATTTTACAAATCTGTTTTCAGTACATAGTAGAGAGATCACTTATCAGATACTATTTTTATATTATAAAAATATTCTTTAATAATACAATACAATATTTTAATGTATACTAGAAAAAATTGGTGGTTTTTTGGTATTCTTGTTCAGTAAGAAGTGCCCCATATTTTTTATTGATGGCATGTTCATTTTCATTGATGGATCATGGGGTTCAATTAACATATTAATGAATATTATGATGGAATATTGAATTTTTACTACCATGGAATTTTTATTAGACTATTTGATTATATATAGAGATAGCTTGGTTTATTTTAAGATGAATTTCCCTTTCTCTTCTTAAAGATCCCTTATATTGGGGTAAAATTATGATTTGAGAATTTTAAATATTCTATAGATAAAATTGATTCTCATATATGTAATTTTGAAAATCAAATTCTTACATTAAGTTGGAAGAGTAATATTATTTAGTATTTCCTATAATATTTGGAGGTTCATATTATTCCATATATCTATATTCCAATGGATGTGATCATGTAAAAAGTTCAACAATTTTACCACAGTCATTAAAATTCTCACATAGATTCTCACATACTGTCGATGATATTGAATTTTTTTTCATATATATATTTTATAAGATGGGGATGAATATTTGATATATTGTGGATGTTAGGCCTAAAAATAAGGAAAATATGTAATAGAAAATAAGGATTGGAAGGTTTTTATATGAAAGGATTATTTGTAATGATGTTTTCTACCCTTATATTATATTAACATTTATAGTTTTCCTAATTCCTCTAAAATTTTCAAATTGAATATAATATAACTCACCATCATATTTACCTTTTACAAATGGGAAATCGGTGGGGGTTTTATTTCCTTATGAAATGAAAAATATTTTTGTGATTTACTTTTCATTCCTCTATTACCTACACCTGATTTAAAAAATATATTAGAGTACATATTTATTCATTTTTTTGTGGAAATCAGTGAAAACAACAATGATAAGTCTAGATATATTTTTTTCTCTCTAGTATTGGATCATCTTATTTTCACTAATAGATTATATAGTTTAATTTCATCCACTTTTTATTGAATTAGTCATCATCCAATGTGGCTACAAATGAGATGGGGTGATGAATTATTAAAATCATGTACTCAAAAGAAGAAAATAATATTGGATGATTATATGTTTCATCAATCCCACAAATCTCACCTTCTATTAGAGAGTTATTTCAATTTTATCAATTTATAGGTATTGTGTATACCCATGAAAGTAAAAATTATTTTATATTTTTATCGAGGGTGAGATTTTTTTGGATATGTGGAATCATTATGGTGCATTTATTGAGAATTTCATAAGAATGTAATCATTTAATCAATTTCTCTATATGATTATCACTCAAATTTTATCATATATGTTCTATCAGATGAATATATTTTCCTCAATATTTTTCAATACTCCCCACTACATGAATAAATGAACTATAATAAAAGATTTCATTATTACCTAACCAAAAAATTAGTGGAAATGAATATGTATAATAATATAATGAAATATTTGTATATTTTACCTACTTAATACAATTTTACTGATTAATTATTTAATAATAATATCAATGTTTTTAGAAAAACCCTTTTTCTTATAAAGTTCAACTTATTAAAACATGATTTTTATCAATTTTTCTGTTGGAAAATTTTATTTTAATTATTATTATTTTTAAAAATATATTTTATAATGTAAATAATTTTTATTAATTGAATATATAAAAATAATTTAAGGGGGATTTTGTTTGACCTTTTAAAACAATTTAGTTTACAATGATTTATAAATTATGTATCAAATACTTTCATTTCATTTCATTAAATAAGGTATTATAAAAGTATCATTATATTTTTAATATGGTATAAAATTTTATTATTTTTAAATATATATAAAAAAGAATAAGTAATTATATTTTATTTCTAATATTCAATACATTGATTAAAGTGAATTTTAATACTTAAAAAAACATATTATCAAACAAAAATTATTTATTCCATTTATGATTTTGTATTATTAGTAACATCCATCACATTTAGTAAATTTTTCTTCAAAAAACATTATTTCACAAATTATCATACCAAATTTATCTTTGAGTTTATTATGGATAATTTTCTCAGTAGATTTATTTTTATATGAAATGTCAATATATTGATTTTTATGGAAACAAACATATTGGATAGATAATTTAAAATGTTAAATTTTGGTATAAATAAAATAAAAGGTTATAATTAGACCAATTAAATTATTAATAATCTAATTTTGTTCGTTTTTTAAAATTATATGTTCAGTTTTATATACAATAATCATATACTTACGAACGATTTTTATTTGGTAAATAACTTTTGATCGCCCTTTGTAGGCTTGATTTTAAATTAATTCATGCCAGTTTAGTGAATTGAATTTTTAAAAATGTATTAAATATTTTTAATCACAATTATTAATATTAATTAATTAGTTCATATGAATATATATTTATAATTAATATTAAAAAAGACAAAAAATCTAATGAATTTATGATTATAATATATCTATAGTGGTTTAAACCAGTAGATAAAGATATGATTTCCCATTAATATTGTCGAAATAATATTGGATTTACATTTTTATACATTATCCTATCTCACAAATTAATTTATTTCCATTATGATGTATTTTATATGGGGTTGATTTTATCATAATATAATCCTTTAATAAATTCAATGTGTGTTATCTCCCCATATATAAAATGACAACACCTTTTACTTCTATACACCATATTGATCCATATAGCTCAAAAAAAATTCCAAATTATATTTTAAAAACATCTTTCCATAAAATAAGGGTTTTTGTATATGAGAAAAAAAATTCCATGTTCTATTAAAAAGGCATCTAAATATGCATACTAAAAAAGAGATAATCATTAAGCCCAACCACATTAAATTTTTATATTCATCCACATACTATAATAATATTTAAATAATTTAAAAAATATAATATTCAGTATAATAAATATATATAAATATTTTTAATATTTTTAAATCACTAATATCTACACTATATTCCATCAAATATATTGTTAAATGTTTTCACTTGCATATGTGTGGATGACTACCTCTACGCAGAAATGAATTTCATTTCCCTTCACCATCATTCATGGATTATTATTATGTTTTCTTTAATAATTATATGTAACATGTTTGAAATAATTATGAATCTATTATTGTAATAAAATGTATAAATTATGACATTCTTATCAATTAGATAATTATAAATCAGTAGTGTGTATGTGTAGACAAAAACATCTATGAAGCGATGTGATTAATTTTTCATTTCAACATTACATGGAATATAATAAGGATATATTTTAATAATATAAATATATATATACATTATATTGGATATAATAATAACTATTTAATGTTAAATATTATTTAATTTTCATTCGTTCAGTCGATCGAAATATAAAAACAATGTTCATGTGTATATCTTTTATACCATCTCAATGATTTGTGTAATTAATTTCCCCATATCTACAATTTATAGAATAATATTAATATATATATATATATATAAAATATGATATTTAAATAAATATTTACGTGATGAATATGATAGAACCATGGTAATTGTTAAGGGACCATAAGTATGGAATTAAAATTTATGTTAAAAATGAAACAGTTAACACACCAAAATATGGTATTTAAATAATCATATGAATAATATATTAATATATATATTTAAGATAAATTTAATATCATATGAAAATTATCACAATAAATTATTTGTTTTGATAGAAAGACAAATATCCCAAATGAAAGTGAGAATGTTTACTAACTTTTAGAACTTGGTAATTTTCAATTCAAATTCATTTGGACGAAATAATTCAAAGTAAAACATAAAATAAAATAATAAATGAGTTGATCCTGATGTTAGAAGTCAAAGGTGTATCATATACACTACATAAACGTGAATTTGTGCCCAATAAAAAGTATGTCTCAAGGTATGAAAATTGAGGTGAAATAACATACCTCACACTTCTTAGTGGGTAGATGTTCATTAACACCATGTATTGTGGTTTTAAAAAAATTAACTTAGTCACGGAAAATAATAATATTTATAATGGAATATATGGTATTTTTATAACATATTATTACCCCATCATTAAAAATCATTAATTATTCTAATTGTTTCATGAATTATTTTTCTTTTTTCTTATGTATGTTTTATCATTAAACATCAGATTCATTAACATATTATAGGTTATAATAATATATTTAATAATATTCATGATATATTATCATATTTATACATAAGTTATTATTTTTATTACAATCATAATTTTTTTTTGAGAAATGAAGTGTGATATAATCTCGGTGATGGCAGTCTTTGTGTGTGCCTGAGTAACATTTCAATTTTCCAATGATCATTACAGGATGAAAGTAACTAATATATAATCTTAACATAATGATAATAATATCAGATATACCATATTATATAATTATATATACACCATAATTTTGGTTTTGTGATGAAAAACCAGTTACAATGTTTTGTGAAGGCAGTAGTCCACACATACATGAATGATGTTATCATCATTAAGCGAGTTAATATATAAGAAAAAACAACACATATTGTATTTACATAATGATATATATAATTAATATAATATTTATTTAATTTATTTAAAATATATTCATTAACATTATCATTATCTCCATCCATGTGAAGCATTAATGAAAGACGAGTCACATCGCTTCGTGAGGTTGTAGTATGTCGTACAAACAAGTGATTTTATCGCATCAGCTATGGAATAGAAAGTAAAAAACATAAAAATGACATAATAAATCCATAGGTATAAATATTTTGAAAATATCATATATATATATATATACAGTATATCCATTATCATAGCAACCTATGGAAGCCAGCAGAGGAAGATCGAATGATATCGGTTCACGAGACAGTAGACATTGTACACAAGAACATTGGGTATGAAAACCATTCAATGGATTTGGAGATGGTTTTAGGTTTGGAAATTATTCTTATAAATTCTCATTATATAGAGGATACAAAGGTAATTATTTCATAATTTTTAAAAAATAATTTATGTATCTAGAGAAAGAAATAAAATAGACACACACATTAAATAACATTACCTCTTCTTCAGGTACCTTCATTTGCATTGAACTAAATAATTCCAAGTTTGTATTTATAAAAAATATTATTACTCTAGGTGAGGGGAGGGAATGAGATATTTTTTTTTATTTTATGTTATTTACAAAACCAAATATGTATGATGGTGTGAATAATAGAGGATAGGGATCCTTCTTTTATAAGTTAGGGACATGAAAAACTTGGTATTTTTTGAAAATAATTGAGTGATCCAACATTTTTTATTTGTATAATAAGAAAAAAATTGTATATTATATAACCATAAAGGAGTAATTGTCTATATATGGCCATATAATATCCTTTTGAAAAAAATTTAAGTCATTTTATACATATATTTTTAGTTTAACACCATGTGATTTTTTTACCATAATCACAGTAATTAGTTTTTGTTACATTAAATATTAATTCTAATCAAAAATTATGTTTCAAATATTGGATTTTATAAAATATTTAAATTAAAAATTTTGAATAAATTTTTCCGAATTAAATTCACAAAAATGAAAATTTTTACTTAAAAATTAATCCCGCAGATGGGACTTTAATGTAGGTTTTTAAAGAAACATTGTTCACATGTTTATAACATTATTATATAAAAATGAAATATGAACATGATAATAATGAGATAAATTGAATTAATTGATATAATATTTATATTATTTTACTTTCAAAACAATTCAGAACATAATTTTTAATTTTCAATTATTTAAATGAATTGTAATTTTTAATTAAAATTCAATATTTTTCAATATTAATCAAATAAATTAATCATTACATAAATATCAAGTAAATTCACCATATTTTAATTATGATAGTTTGATTTCAAAAATGAGTTATATTTTTCGAAATTAATTTTCTAAATGTGTTACATGTTAATTTTATTTTATGTGTGCAAAATGTGATTAAACAGTATTTTTGAAAATTATTGTTTTCTAGAAAACATTCATTTTTTAATTCTTATTAATGAAAATTTAATCAATAAATATCGATAAAATTCATAATTTTTTTTACTATTGATACCTTCAAAATTAACATCATTTTTTAAACTATTATGTTAAAGAATACAATTTTAAATTTTTTTTTATGTTTTTTTAAACAGAGTGATGCTTGCATGATAAGAAAAACTCAATGTTACATATAATTAAATTTAAACTCAGTGATGTGTGTAACATGATATTATTAAAATATTAAATTTATATACAAATACTAATATTTCACAATATAAGGTTATTATATTTTCATATATGCTTGGTATTTCATATTTCATACAAAATCAAATACAGTGATCTTATTTTTGAATTTATGGTTGTTACATTCACCCCACGATAAAAAAATCTATTCTCAAAAATAAAAATTTATTTTAGTAATAAAGGGTTTAAAATTTGTAAATAAAAAATATGAAATCCCCAAATATAAAAATTTCTTAATAAAATATACCCATTATAAGAGATATACAGAGGTACAATGGCCATATAGAATAACATATAATTAGGTTTTTATGTGGGCTGACATGGGTAATAAGTGAAATCATGGACATATAAGATAATGATAACACCCAAATATTGATGTAGTGTGATAGATTAGATGGTCATGAGGAGGTTAATGAGCACCAATCCATAATCTAAAGTTGTGAAAAAGGCCACTATATCCCCCAAAATAATTAGAGTATGTCAAATTTTGTCTCTATGATCTTTATCATAGAGTTGGAGAATTATTTCAAACTATCATAATATGAGGAAAAATACAAACATTGTTTTAATGGAAAAATTTCATTATTTTGATATACTTTGATCAATTTATACTTCAACACTTACTCCACGAAATAAATATTAAAAAACTAAATTTTTATAACTAAATAACCAAAAACTGTTAACATATCATAATATCCATAATGTAATGATATATCTTTCTGTATGTCTAAAACTATTTTTCGAAATTGAAATGGTTAAAAGAAGGTATAAAATATGAATAAATATCCATATAGTGAAGTTATATATTAATCATCAAAACATAATTTGATGTTCAACATAAAAAATTTCATTAATGTTAAACCTATGGACCATAAAAAATATTGTGAACCATAACCTTCTAAATATGGTCCCAAAATTTCCAAAATGATTATTTCATTAATATCATAAAAACATGATGAATATCGTAATCTTCACTTACAAAACATATAAGTACCACCATCTTGTATTCTCTTGAATAATTATAATAACCTAAATTACCATATAACAATATTGAAAACAATAATTCTTCTGTTTTAATTAATTAACAACTAGATTACTAGATATTTTCCTTATTTCCAAAAATGTTGATACAAAAGAAATTTTTTTTAATTAATATTTAGTTAGTTCCCATATAGTCATTATAATCCTATTTAATTTTTAAATGTTGATCACATATTCATACCAACATCATTATATCATAATTAGGATTGTAACTTCTTTGACCTGGAAGCCACTAAACATGGGCTCCATGTCGGGTCAACACATGACCCTAAGCACGCCACCTCATACGTTAGAGGTTGCCGACTTGCGACGAGGGTCTAATATGCCACATGGGGAAATGATACACTCTTCACCAGAGTAAGACACAATAGATCAAAAAAAATTACAAAAATAATATGAAACAACCAATAAACATGCATAACCAAACATTTACCATACGGGGTATAACCACAAATCAAATACAACGATGTCATGCCATACTAGTACTACAAAGTGAATGAAAACCAAAATAAAATAGATGGTCAATACTCAATGTGATTCCTAACTGTAAGTCACGATATTTTTCAATGTACATCCTGAGCCCAACTCAACATCCTATAATCAAGCCCTTTCCCTCATCTTAAACTACATCCAAGAGATCTCTTCAGGTAGCAAATAGTGGCCCATGAAGGTTGTGAGTATAAAACTCATTAGGCCACCACCAACGGTGAAAACAAAAAATCCAATCTAACATATAGTGCATGAATGTAATAAACAAATGGTGAGTAAATAAGGAAAAGTTTGGGTTCCATAAGTTAACAAGGATCGTTTAAATTCATTACTAGTATTTATCCTAGTTCTATTTCTTATACCATCATCATTACATAAGCCACATTGATCATGTGTTACATGGGTTATGCATTATTATCCTCTACACAGAGGGTATATGGAAATCAATCACAATGATTAGGGGAAACAAGCCAAGTCCCTAACTCACTATGTATACACTTATCACAACAACAGATTTCATCACCATGTAGCCTCAGTCCGAGTTGAATGATGTTAATTAAATAACCTCCCCTCGAATCCTTCATCCGAGTGGAATGAAAATTTTATGGGAAAAGTTCCTATATCCCCTTTCCTAACCTGTGCATTTTGGGGTGGAGTTTAGAGCCTCAGTCTAACTCATCCATGGGCATAGAACCTCATATCAGTATCCCACTCCACTAAAACATGGGCACATTATTTTCTTTCAATAACCACATACATATCATAACACAACATAACATAACCAATTCTAATGGAAATCATCAACCAAAATGCATAGAAAACAACATTGGAAACAATACTATGTCATAACCCATTTAAACGCATCACATTTACAATTCACAGCCATTTATCCAAATTCCCATTCCTATTCCTTAACCCATTAGGTGTATTCAAAATTCCCTATTAAATCATCCAAATTCATCAACGATCATATATTGACCCATTTATCCCATTTATCATTTCTCAAGAATTCACCCACTCATGCATTTCATATACAATTATCATATCACATATCACAAACACTTTATTGCATTCAATCATTTATGTTCACCATGTGATCCTCATGTATTAAACCTTTCCAAAATTACATATAATCCCATTGTAAAATATCATTAAAATATTCCCCATTCCCATTCTTTTACTCCATTACAATTTCACCATTCAATATGCACTAATTCCCTTTGGCATTTCTAACCAAGTTCACTAAACAATTGACATAATCTCTTTCACCCAATTACCCATTTCACATCATTCCAACATTCTCTCATGCCCTTATTTACCAAGACATATTATTCGTCATTCCATTTATGACTTATTCAACCGTTAAAACATATTTTACATGGGTTCCACATTAAAAATTGTCAACCCTTTACTTAACCCCAAGAAACTCGAGGGTTGAGTTTTATGGCACACCCCATGGGAGGCCATAAAATGGTCAATTCCTCCTCCACTCATCCCATGGGAATATTAAGGGTTTCAAGAAATCATTTACAGAACCAATTTACCAATTAATTCCCAATATAACCAATAAACAACTTGAGAATGGAAAACCCCCAACACAAATGTTCAAATCTAGGGCGAGACTATCAGATATATCTTATAGAAAACCTACCTCAGATCCATTGATGAATGCACTCCCAATCATGTCCTTAGATACCAATATAACACACCATTGAAACCTCATCCTAGATGTCATTTAAAAAGAAAGGGTTGAGAGCATTGGATTAAGATCACACAAAAGAGAGGACTAAAACTAGAAACGGGAGAGGAAGAGAAGATTAGACTCAACCAGATCTTGGATTTTCTTCCAAAAACACTCTTAATGGTCAAGAATTAGAGGATATTAATCCTTGGGAGGTCTTGGTAACTTTGGTTGGTTCCTAGGGTTTTATGTTGGAAGAAGGAGAAAAAACCAAAGTTTGGAATTAAAATCACGGGGTGGCATTTTTTTATTATTTTCCATATTTTCTGGGCCACATGGTTTACTCGCACAGTTTTCCAAACCATGTGAAAGATACTTTCCTGGAGAGGCTATCCCACATAGTTTCATGGGGATCCCACACAATTTTTCATAACCATTCGCATACCTTGTGAAGTCTATTATCTGAAGATGGCCGGTCCATATGTTTTTCCCCCACAGTTTCCCCTAACCATGCACCTTGAACTGCTTGGCCAGATTTCTCTTCACATCACACCCCGTGCACCCAGACAACCCCATGACCCCACCTAAACTTTGGAAACACATATATAGCTGCAAATAAGTGATCCAAGAAAACACATAACCAGAAACATACTTTAATAATAACTGGGTCCTCACAACAACCCCGCCTTATAACGGATCATTCTCAAGACACTCTTCCCAGCATCACAAAGATCCTGTAACTAAAGGTCATTCAACTATGCCTTCCTATTCATCAAAATTCCATGGTTTCACATCAAAATATCATCTAACCTAGATTAGGGGGCACAAACTATCCCCACATTCCTTCCTCACTTGAACCACAACAAGAGTTGAATAGTCCTCAACGATTTATCCACTTCAACCATTCTCACTATTATAATGTCTTGGGGGAACTTAGGTGACAACAACTAAAAAAAACACACATGGAAAATAATGCATAACACCACATCCTCATGGAGGGACCATTCAACACCTTAGGAGCCCGATCCCCAGTATGGATCATGTCCCAAATCTCTTGGTGTCATTTTCTAGTTCACACATCTCTAACGGTGACAAACCTGGTATCGCTTAGATAAAAACACACAGAATCCTTCCTACCAACTGTCCTGAAGATCTCATACCACAAATATACAACCAAACACAACACTACACATCCTGGTACATGACACACTAATCTCATTCCGAGGCTCTCTACCAGGGCTATCTTACACGAATGGTGACCACTCGAGTCCTTCCAACCCAAAACTCGGATAACGTCACCAATTAACCATTTATCTAGTATGGTTATCTTCACCATTTTCTCTTACATGGAACCTCATCCATCAACCAGAAACCACTATAACTAAACTAAAAATTCCCATCACCTAACATGTTCCTACAAACCATGACCAAGCATCCACACGATCATGACCTCACATTGACATCTAGCTACACCTTTGAACCCATTAGAAAGGACATTCTCACACTATTCATTCATGGACATTGATCAAAATGACCTCATGTTGGTATGTAATAATTTAAAAAAGTCACTTTTTGCCACAACATGAACCTAGAGGTGGGTAAATCTCACCCCATCCATTCATGTTTACAATCTCATGTCGGACCAACATCGACTCACTTTCTCCATAACACCCACCTTCCAGTAAGTTCATTTCCTAAATTCTAGCATAATTCCATCATCACGACACTAACTCCCTCTAGACCTTCATCACCTTGATCCATGGCATGTCACCGCATCACATGGCCAAGGATCAATCAACATTACGACATTACAAAACCGAATAAGGGAAAATTACCCAAGTCTTACCCCAATAATCATTGGATTTATAGGACTCCAATATTTCTTTCCACAAAATGTTTTCATATCCAACCACACAATCTTATGACATAACATAGACCTCAAAAGCTTCACTTGGAACCAACTTGAGCTCAAACAAACACATGGATAATTAGTCACCACGTCTAAGTCCCACATTCCCTACATAAAGCACCTAACAAACACCTTACAAGTTCTCTATTGGCATCTCTATGTCACTACATCGACTCGATGTTCTCCTCTCCACACCCAGGACTATCATTTCACTCCCCAACATGGGAGTGTTGCTACCATTGCTCACCATGGGGGATTCTAACTACTGCATCTTATACCTGATCCAAAACTAAACCCCAAACATAGATATGGCCATCCAACCATTTCCCAAAACAAGAAAACTAACACCACCTAGTGCATGTTCCCTGATTCCATGTATGGTAGCCATGATATTTTTCGTCATTTAGTCTATCTCGACGACCTCACCCAAACCCATAATGGGTGCTCATCTCCTTTTCAGGATCCACTTATACCATTTCCATGCATGTAAACTCCATGATGTCCATCATCCAACCAATAACTTGCATGTCTCTTTGTGTGAGCAAGAGCATCTCAACATACTTGGGATGATATCAAGATATTGGGAATTCTCGTCACTAGATGAGGTATTCTAGGATTTTTTCAAAAACACCACCACTAACTTATCCATTTCTAATGTTGAACATTGGGACACCATGACCTACCATGGATTTCGAGCCTCACTATCGATCACATCAAATAAACACTCAACCCCACCACTCAGGTTCTATTGCCACCAAAGTTTAACCATCACTCCACAACCAAATCATCAAACAACTATAAACCAACATTTCATGTGGAACTATTTCCACAACACCGCTCGATTTCTTTTGATGTGTCCCTGAAGGATAAGAACTGATGAAAAATAGTCTACCACGCCAATTAGACCAATGGTCTAACCAAACAACCATAAATTGTGTTTAACCTACCGGCATCTTACATGCCTAACCATGTCTATTGGTTATCGAGTCTTATTATTCCTGAGGCGGCCTCAACATCTCACCCATCAACCAACCCAATCTTACTAACAATTTCATCCACGTGACCACCCTCACCAAGGTGTTACCATTGAGAAAAAGTATATAACCACACTCTATCCACCCTTTCCTTTTCATCTCAAACTACTTCAAGGACTCGTTAATCATCATCCCAACACGTGATTCAAGAATCCATTCGATACAAAATTGAAAAAACCATCCATACTATCCCAAACACTAGGGTTCCCTTATGAGAGAGACAAGGAACAAATACACCATTTACTAAACTCAGTGGTACTCGGTATGCATTGACACCACCTCTGGAGAATCTTATATTCTCACATTTAGAGGTACCTACATCGCTAGGCTAACCCCCCATGAGGCTATCCTTGATCTCATGAGGGTATGAATGTGTAACCACAACTCGAGTGGATTAACCATCCATCATCCTTGTAACACCCCGAGATTTTATGAGGAGTATTTTTTTTAATTTATTTTATGTATTGTGTTTTACGCTACACTAAGATTATCTTGCACTATACACCACACCGTATTATCTTTCAGTATAGGCAACACTAATCTTGGATCGTGTTACACACAATTTCAAGTTCGTTTGATTGATGTTAATCTACGCAGCATTGACTGTATATATATATATATATATTCAATCTATAAATAAAATATGGTTGGATTCTATTATACGAAACAACAAAGTAATCTTTCACTACAAGCAACCCTGACTAGACTTTCATTACATGCAATCACGACCTTCCACGATAGCATGTGTTGTACACAATACCGAGTTCCACTAAACAATGATATGTTATTAAAATATTATATAAACTAGCTGTTATGAATAGTAATACCCACTTTTTGAAATTTTATGAATTTTACCTTTTAAAATGGACTTCATTTTTGGATTCGGAATATCAAAATTAGCTAAGGGTGAATTTTTGGTATTTTTCTGAAAACTTTCAATTTTTGATGAAAAGTGAAAACACTAGGTTACTATTTAAAAACCGACTTTTTATTTAAATAATTATTTATTTTATTTAAATCTATTTTAGGGAAAAATTGATACGTAATACCTTTATAAGTTCAATGTAATTCATTTGAGTAATTTTATAATAATTTTAGAGATATAAAAATTTTATTGAACTTTTCACCATATTTTACCCACCTCCTAAGAGAATTTGAAAATTTACTTAAAACATAATTTTACCTCTTCGGTGAGTTGAATTTTAAAATTCCAAGAGACATGGTTAGTATCATGAAGTAAAATTCTGTACAACTATATAATTTTTTTTTGGGGAATCGTAACTTTTTACTTTTCTTTACCGTAGTTAAAAGTAAATAGGGTAATTATGGGTAAAAATGATATTATTATTACCCTAAAACTTGTTCTAATTCTATTGGATAAGTTTAATTCGACCAAAAAAAACCTTAGGAATAAAATATTACCCTTCAGATCCACTTGGATTAGATTAGGACATTTATTATTATTTTATTTAATGAAGAGATAAAATAGTTAAAATCAAAGTTTAATAACTAATTTTTTTAAATATAGGTTTATACATAAGATAAATTCGAATATAAATATTCATTAGAAATATAAAAGTATTTTCTAATTAATGGTATTTTATTTATAATTTTTAGACATGAAATAATTTAAATTATTTATTACACAATGATGATGCAGTAATTATCTTATTAATAAAATATTAACATAATTGATGTTATAAATACCCAAATAAATGTAATTTGAGACTTTTTAGGAATTAAAATAATTTTCTTGGTTAATATGACATGTTAGTAATGATTCAATTAACTTTTTTCGAACTAATCATGTTGTTATTATTTTCAAAAAAATCAATTACCAAATAGTGTCAAAATTGATGTAAAATAGTTTTTAAAACAAATATTATATTATTAATTGTTATTATATTCTAAAAAATATAAGGATCAAAAAAATGACATAGATAAGGTTATATATATTAATAATTAACCACTTGGGATTCGTTTGGATTGTTATAGTAAGTTTATTAACTATATAGTTTAAGAAAATGAGAAGACACAATAAAAGTTAAATTGTTTAACTTAGAGTTAAATCTAAATGATAAGGTTAAAATAGTAACCTAAAATTGTCTAAAACCTATTTGTTGAGAGGATTTCGACCCATACCCACTTTATCATCTAAATTAATCAATTGGGAGCTGTTATAAACTGAATATGACTTTATTATAAAATTATATTTTATGTTTCACCAAAGGTGCCCCTCTCCTCCCTTATAAAAAGGCACCCTTTCCATCTTCTCTTCACACCCTTTTGAGACTTGAATCTCAGAAAAACCCTGAAAATTACTCTTCTCAACCTCTCTAGTTATATCATAGATGTTCTGGTATTCTCAAAAGACCAACTCTAGTGCCTTAGGAAGAAGTTTAAAGGAGGTGCATTGAGGAAGAGGTAATCTCTTCTACCGAGTCTTTCAAGTTTCTCTCTTCTTCTACTTTCTATTATTTAGTTGTTTCATTATAAAGTAATAACATATATATTAATTATATACTGATATCTTATTATAAATATGAAATAACCCTATTTCACTTTCTATCCATCCTACGAAAAATGAAAACACTACGCGTGCGTACGTACAGAATACCGTCTCCACGCCGTGGTGTAATCAGTTTTTCCACCACCACCTTACTTGGATGGGTATAATGGTGTAAAGAATAACTATATATGATTATTATAGCATCATACTGATTATAATATATTATATCATCCACTTCTATTCTATTCAAGAATTATGGGAATGATATCATCTCTCGTGCGTACGTACGGACTACCGTCTCCACGACGAGATTAGATTCATTTTCCATGTTAACCATTCAGGAATGATTATAAAGTATATATAGTGAATAATAATGAATTATATTACATGATAAATATAATATATATATATATATATATATATTTCATCTACTTACTTCCATTCAAGTCAATAAGGAAAGGAAAACAGCGTTCATGTATACGTACGACCTACCATCTCCATGAACGGTGTATTTAATTTCATTTATCTATCTATTACATATATATATATATATACTGAATATATATGATATATAAATAATTATTTACATTCTGGAAGTAATTAAATCATGATATAAGTAATAATAATATCAAGAACAAAAATTCCAAACACGTACGATAAATAAAACAATTTTACCCAAAATGCTGCTTTTACATGGAATTTACAAAAGAAAGGGTAATATAATGTCATAAGTGAACCATATATGATATCATAAAAATGATTATGATTCTTTAATAAGTCAATGACATTATTTAAATCATTATACAGGAGGTTCAGATACGTTCGAAGCATATCAGACCTAATGTAAGGGATAACTTTTCGTATCTCATTTTTATCCGAGATTGTTTATTCGTAAGTATTTACTAGGGTTATATTCATCGTCGATGCCCATGTTTTCTAAAAATGGTTTCATGTATGTTTAAATTACTATTTACCCATTTTTGGATTTTATTACATGGTATGTAAGGAATCTTTATTTTGTTTACCATACAAGGTACTTTTTAACTTTTCCCAGAAAAAGTACGAGAAGAATGTTTTTTTAACTTATACGGAAAGAATAGATTTTTACGGTTTCATAACACCATATTTTCATGAAGTTTACTCAACAATATTTCATGGTTATTTTCAATAAAATCCATTTCTTTTAAAATTGCGTGACATTTTTTGAAAAGTAAATTATTTTTAAGAAGAAAGAATATTTTCCTCAAGAATTCATTTAAAGTGTTTTATCAAAACCATTTTCCATCTAAAATGATATTATTTATTATGTGTATGTTTCAAGTATAATATCTCTATGATTTACATGGTTTAAATTTTCTTATGATGAAATGATATCCATTTGTTTTATATGGAATATGTTATGATGGGATGATGTCTATGAAACCCATTTTTAATCTTTGAGTTATGATGAATGATTTATGTTTATGTTGTGGAAAAAGTAAGAATAATTTCATTATGATATGGGTGTGACCTATATCTCCCTCCAATGCATTGGGTAAAGATTTATGTCTCATGAGATAGACATGGCTGGAATGGTAAGTTAATCCGGTTCAGTGATACCGGACTAGAACGAGGAATGAACTCGATTTAGTAAGAGACTTTGTCCACTAAGATGGTCTTAGCAGCAATGCCTTGGCTACTATGGAAATCATATCATGTGATTATTGGTTTTCCAAAATTAAATGTTATATTCCCATGATATTTTATCATGATTAATGTTCCTTTATGAACAATGCCTTACGTACTGCCAAGATTTATTTTACAACTCAAGATTTTGATGTGTAAAATTTATGATCATGTTTTGAAGTTCAAATGTATATGGTTTGTTTTATTTTCTCCATGATTACCATTACTGAGCATTTGAGCTCACCCTTTATATGTTTTCTTTTCCCAAAGTTATAAATAAATGTTTTATGTAAGAAAGCAAAAGGGGAAGATCTTTATGGGAGATGTTGAAGATCTTTCACCATAATTAGAAGATTATGTTCTGAGTTTCCAAAGACACTAAAATATTACAGTCCTTGTGTGTTTGTTTTTGTTATGTATTAAATATTCCACAAAAGTAATGTAATGTCCATGTACGTCAAGCTTTGGGTCTCTACAGTTGGTATCATAGGAAAAGTTTAACTAGCCTTTGGAGACTAGGATGTGAAAACTTTAGTGAGATCCCTAGAGATATTTCTATGTTATTTCTAGGGAGGTCCCTAAGGTTAAGTATAAGTACAGGTTATAGTCCTAGAATTATGGTAAAATTATTAGAATTAACCCTAAGATGTTATATATTGAAGGTACTTTCCCTTTATTATGTTGTTTTCCTTAGCATGATTTTTTCCTCTCACACTATTCTTTTTGGGTTTTAGATTTTGGTTGGAATTTGAAGGAACAATGTTGATCAATGTAGTGGACAATACAATGATTTTCCTCCTAAATAAACCAATTTTATGGGAGATGGAGTGAAAAATCTTATTTCTATACTTACACAAGCTATGAATCATTCTAGACATCCAAATGAGTAGAGAAGGGAAGAATATTATATTGAGTCCTTCATGAGGCAACGTCCACCTTCTTTCAGTGGGTATTCTGATCCACTTGTTACTGAACAATGGATCAGTACCATTGAAAATATATTTTCCATACATCGCTGTTCGGAACATGGAAAAGTCATTATGGCTATTTACAGATGAGAAGGTGAATCTAATCAATGGTGGACTCTAATTAAGATAACGAGGCCCCGAGATGAAATTGAATCCATGGAATGAGATGAGTTCAAGAAATTATTTTTCAATAAGTAATTCCATCATATTCTTCGAACAAATACAGAAAAGGATTTCCTTGAGATTAAGAAAAATGATTATGAATCTGTTGGTATATACAAAGAGAATTTTACAAGGCTTTCAAGGTATGCATCTGGTTTTATCATCCAACCTGAAAGTAAAGTTGATCGATTCTTCAGTGGCTTAAAACCAAGTCTTCAAAGGGCATTAGCTATAAGAGACTTTAGTAGCTATGAATAAATTGTGTATTGTGCTATCAAGGTAGAAATGGAATTTGGTGTTACATATCCATCTCATGGTTTTGACAAGAAATGAAATATGGAGTTCAAGGAGAAATCTCATAATAGTGGTGAAAAGAAGATGAATGTTTCTTTATGCCGAAAGTGTGGAAAGAATCAGGGTGGAGATTGTCTTAATGGGACTAGAAAATGTTTTATGTGTGGAAAATAAGGTCATCGAGTAGACGAGTGTCGAAGTAATGGAAAAAGGGTTTCTAATGATGTGAATAAAGAAATGACTATAGAGAACGCACCACCAACACTTCAATGCTTCAAGTGCAAGGAAATGAGACATTATGCTAATCAATGACCTAATCCAATGGTTAACGATGATCAACGTGAGAAACCACTTAAGGAAAAGGATAAAGGGAAGTCACATGGTATCACTATTTGTGATGTTGAGTATGAAAATGACGTTGTGTAATGATTAAGTGTTTATGTATTGGGATTTTAAAATAGTATCATGGAATCTCATTTATGGCATCGTGGAATTTTTGAATATCCATGTATTGGTTTTAAATAATTATATGGTACCAGTAACCATAAAAAGTGATTGAAATGTTTTTGGAAAGAAGATGATATGCACATATTGAAGCGATAAAGAAAAAATGAAATGAGATCATGACTGATATAAGGACAAAGTTATATCATGGTTTGAGTATATAGAAATTTTGGGATTTTTGCATGTGGAAAGTGTTAAATTTTGACAGCATTCATGTTTTCACTAAGAGACAATGGTATTAATTTCTAAATAGAATACATGATAGAGGTATTCACATGTTTGTAATTTGACCAACAAGATATATTGTATGATATATGGGGGATAAATGATGGTATTCACAGGCTCAACAGATGACATTTCTAGTATTTGTTTTCTTTATACTATGATCTTGGACAAAAGTATTTTGGATAAGCCTAAAGATTAGAATGGATTACGCTGGACATAAGTCAGTATTGTTTAAGGATATAACTTTTTTCGATATTATTTATGGAATGCTATAACAATGTAGTTTTAGAAAAAGGACAGCCTGCAGGATGGGTGACAACCCATCGCGTCAGACAAGGCTGTGGGAATCGAACCAACAACCGAAGTGAGACATGCCTTTATCGCCTACCACTGGCCTATAGGATGTCCCTGGTTAGTGTAAACTAGTTTTATTTTTTTAAGTAGTATGATAGTTGAACTGTAAGTCCATTTTTGGAATCATATACGGTTAATCTCACCATAAGATGGACTTATTTATATAACTTTTTCTAACCTTATGTTTGAGACCTATCATTATATCGCATGATCTTCTAACACTTCATGAATGACAAATTCAACTTCATTTCCTTAAATAGGGAAGAAGTGGAAATTGTTCATGTAATGACCAATGATTATATTACACTAAAATCAAGTAAGTATTTCTCCTTATTTAAAAATTCATCAATGTTAGGGAAATGATCTTGAAAAGGAAAAATGTTGTCCTAGTACTCTAATATCTGATGAATCAGATGGTAACTTAGATCATCAAAAATTTATTGCTTTGTGATTATTGGACTTTTCATAGCCATGTCCTCTACCACTCTCCATCAGAACTTGACGGTTAGATTTCTCTTCCATATTCATATTTTCACCTATGTTCTCCTATGTGCAAACCCAGGGATAAGTTAATTTGGGTAACCGTTACATTTTATACATTAGTTTTAAAATTAAGTTTTAGTATTCCTTTTTATAATGTGGGTTTCTATGAAAGAAACATTCAAGTAGTAAACGATTTATAACCCTGACAAATTTTGGGGGCGAAATTCATTTTAAGGGGGGTAGAATGTAATACTCTGAGATTTTATGAGAAGTATTCTTTTTAATTTTTTTAATGTCTTGTGTTTTACGCTACACCAAGATTATCTTGCGCTATACGCAACACCGTGTTAGCTTTCAGTATACGCAACATTAATCTTGGATCATGTTACACACAATTTCAAGTTCGTTTGATAGATGTTATTCTACGCAACATTGAGTGTATATATATATATATTCAATGTATAAATGAAATATGGTTGGATTCTGTTATACGAAACAACAAAGGAATCTTGCACTATATGCAACCCTACCTTGGCTTGCATTTCATGCAATCACGACCTTCCACAATAGCGTGTGTTGTACACAATACCGAGTTTCACTAAAAAGAGATATGTTATTAAAATATTATAGAAACTAGCCGTTATGAATAGTAATACCCACTTTTTGAAATTTTATAAATTTTATATTTCAAAATGGACTTCATTTTTTGATTTGGAATATCGAAATTATCCTATGGTGAATTTTTGGAATTTTTCTGAAAACTCTCAATTTTTGATGAATAGTGAAAACAGTAGGTTACTATTTAAAAACCGACTTTCTATTTTATTAATTATTTATTTTTTTATATTTATTTTAGGTCAAAATTGATACATAATACCTATAAAAGTTTAATTTAATTCATTTGAGTCATTTTATAATAATTTTAGATATATAAAAATTTTATTGAACTTTTCACCGTCTTTTACCCACCTTTTAGGAGAATTTGAAAATTTACATAAAACTTAATTTTACCGCTTTTGTGAGTTGAATTTCGAAAATATGAGATACACAGTTAATATCAAAGAGTAAAATGTGGTTCAACAAGATAAAAATAATTTTTTGTGAATAATAACTTTTTACTTTTATTTACCACGGTTAAAAGTAAATACGGTAATTAAGGGTAAAAATGATATTATTATTACCCTAACACATGTTCAAATTCTATTGGATAAGTTTAATTCGACCGAAAAAAACCTTAGTAATATAATATTACCCTTTAGGTCCACTTGAATTAGATTAGTACATTTATTATTATTTTATTCAAAGAAGAGTTAAAATAGTAAAAATCAAAGTTTAATAACTAAAACATTTTTAATATAGGGTTATACATAAGATAAATATGAATATAAATATTAATTATAAATATAAAAATATTTCCTACATAATTTTATTTTATTTGTAATTTTTAGACATTAAATAATTTAATTTATTTATGACACAATGATGATGCAATAATTACCCTATTAATGAAATATTAACATAATTGATGTTATAAATACCCAAATAAATGTAATTTGATACTTTTTATGAATTACACTAATTTTATATGTTAATATTATATGTTATTATTGATTCAATTAACTTTTTTTTAACTAATCATGTTGTTATGATTTTCAAAAAAATCAATTACCAAATAGTTTCAAAATTGACATAAAATATTGTTTAAAACAAACATTATATTACTAATTGTTATTATATTCCTAAAAATCTATGGTTCATCCGAATTAATTAGATAATGTTATATATATTAATAATGAACCACTTGGGGTTATTTTGGATTGTTATAGTATGTTTATTAACCATATAGTGTAAGAAAACAAGAAGACATGATAAAAGTTAAATTGTTTAACTTAGAGTAAAATCTAAATGATAAGGTTAAAATAGTTACCAAAACTTGTCTAAAACATATATTTTGAGAGGATTTCTACCCATAACAACTTTAGATTCGAAATAAATCAATTTGGAGCTATTATAAACCGAATATGACTTTATTATAAAATAATATTTTATGTTTTTCCAAAGGTGCCCCTGTTCTCCCTTATAAAAAGGGCACCCCTTCCCTCTTCTCTTCACACCATTTTGATCCTTGAAGCTCGGCCAAAACCTGCCAATTGGTGTTATAGACCTCTCTAGTTATATCATATAGGTTCTGGTCTTCTCAAAATACAAACTCTAGTGCCCTATTAAGAATTTTAAAGGAGGTGTGTCGAGGAAGAGGCAATCTCTTCTACCGACTCTTTCAAATTTCATTATTCTTATACTTTCTCTTATTTTGTTGTTTAATTATAAAGTAATAACATCTGTATTACTTATATAATTACATGTTATTATAAATATGAAACAAACCTATTTCACCTTCTATCCATCCTATGGAAAACAAAATTACCACGCGTGCGTACGTACAGAATACCATCTCCACGCTGTGGTGTAATCAGTTTTTCCACCACCACCTTACTTGGATGGGTATAATGTTGTAAATAATAACTATATATGATTAATATAAAATAATAATTATTCTAATATATTTTATCATCCACTCCAATTCTATTCAATAATTATGGGAATAATATCACCGCTCGTGCGTACGTACGGAATACCGTCTCCACGACACGATAAGATTCATTCTCCATATTAACCATTCAAGAATGATTATAAAGTATATATAATGAATAATAATGAAATATATGAAATGATAAATCTACTAGATTTATGTATATATATATGTCATATACTTACTTCCATTCAAGTCAATAAGGAAAGGAAAACAACGTTTATGCGTACGTACGGCCAACCGTCTCCATGAACAGTGTATTTCATTTCATTTATCTATCTATTATATATATATACTGAATATATATGATATATAAATCATGATTTACATTCTGAAAGTAATTAAATCATGATATAATTAACAATATTATCAAGAACAACAAGTCGAAACACGTACGATAAATAAAACAATTTTACCCAAAATGCTACTTTAACATTGAATTTACAGAAGTACGGGTAATATAAAGTCATAAGTGTGCCATATATGATATCATAACAACGAATATTATTCTATAATAAGTCAATGAAATTATTTAAATAATTATACAGGAGGTTTCGATACATATGAAGCATATTAGACCTAAGGTAAGGGATAACTTTTCCAATCTCGTTTTTATCCGAGACTATATAATTGTAAGTATTTACTGGGGTTATATTTATCATTAATGTCCCTATTTTCTAAAAATGGTTTCATGTATGTTTAAAGTCCTTTTTAGCCATTTTTTACTTTTACTATATGTTATGTAAGTAAACTTTCTTTGGTTTACCATACTTGATACGTTTTGTCTTTTCCTGGCAAAAGTACAAGAAGAATGTTTTTTTAACTTATATGGAAAGAATAGATTTTTACAGTTTCATAACACCTTATTTTCATGAAGTTTACTCAGCAATATTTCATGTTTATTTTCAATAAAATCCCTTTATTTTAAAATTGCGTGGCATTTTTTGAAAAGAAAATGATTATTAAGAAGAAAGGATATTTTTTTCAAGAATTTTTTTCAAGTGTTTTTATCAAAACCATTTTCCATCTTAGATGACATTATTTCTTATATGTATGTTTCAAGTATAATATATCTATGATTTACATGGTTTCACTTTTCTTATGATGAATTGATATCCATTTTTTTTATATGGAATAAGTTATGATGGGATGATGTTTATGAAACCATTTTTTATTCTTTGGGTTATGATGAATGATTTATTTTTATGTTGTGGAACAAGTAAGAATGATTTCATTATGAGATGTGTGGGAACTTTATCTCCCTCCAATACATTGGGTAAAGATTTATATCTCATGAGATAGACATGGATGGAATGGTAAGTTAATCCGGATCAGTGATACAGGACTGGAATGAGGAGTGAACTCGAGTCAGTAAGAGACTTTGTCCACTAAAATGGTCTTGGAAGCAGTGCCTTGGATACTATGGAAATAATATAATGTACTTAATGGTATTCCACAATTAAATGTTTTATTTCCATGCTATTTTATTATGATTAATGTTCATTTACGACCTATGCCTTACTTACTACCATGATTTATTTCACAACTCAATATTTTGATGTATAAACTTTATGTTCATGTTTTGAAGTTAAAATGTATATGGTTTGTTTTATTTTCTACATTCCTACCCTTACTGAGCATTTGAGATCACCCTTTATATGTTTTATTTTCCCCAGGATATAAAGAACTGGTTTAGGTAAGAAAACAAAAGGGGAATATATTTATGGGAGATGTTGAAGATCTTTCACCACGATTAGAAGATTATGTTCCGTGTTTCCAAAAACACTAAACTATTACAGTACTTGTGTGTTTGTTTTTGTTATGTATTAAGTATTCTGAAAAAGTAATGTAATGTCCATGTACGTCAAGCTTTGGGTCTCTACAATCCTTACCACTTATCTCTCAAGGCCATACCTACACCATGGAACACTATGAGTCCCCCCACAAAGGACCAAAACATCCAATTGCACAACACACACCCAAAAGAACTAGAGACTCTTTCAAACCTATCTTATTGGTCACCATGAAAGTTGACTGATAATAAATCCCTAGAATAGAGTCAAAACTAGCAGAAGACATTCATCCTCTCTCCAAACCATACATTAATGAAATGAACAAATAAATGCCAATGAATTTAACTCTCTCTCCCATTCTGATGCATGCTATGCTGAGCGTACCAAACAACCATCTACAATTGGTTGTACACTTATGGTATACACATTAATCAGATATTTGAAACAAAAACATCTCTGAGATTCAAGACAAAAATATGAAGGTATATACTCACAAGTTCACCAAGACTCGTGCACCATTTTTAGGGCCCGACATGTACTCCATACGGTCATGGAACACGAGAGTTCCCTCACTCACAACACTGAACAACGCCTCAAAACCCAAAGGCCATAACCCCACCAAGGGTTACCTTAGCACACCACCCAGGCCATATCATAACTGACAAGGCCTTAAAATCCAATCTCAATGCCACAACTGGGGAAACCTCACTGCCCCAACCTACACATACAAATGTGAAGCCAACAACACAATGGATACACAACTTTGAACTCAACCACTCTTATTTTTATCTTATAATTTACCCAATGCTTTGAAGAATGGACATCATGATTAACCATATATTTAAAAGGCCTCATATTATTAACCTTAAAAAATACATTGTTCATATTCTATCCCCACAGTCAAAATCACACATAGAACCCACCCTCTACGATACCTACCATGTGTCATGGTTAACATGGGGTTGACAAATTTATTTTATCACAAGTCTTCCATCTGCACATCTAAAAAAAATTTAACATCATTCACCTTTTTTATTAGGCAAGACCCCTATTCAAAATATGTTATAATCATTATTTTAACTAATTTACTCATTTCATTGGAGAAAATTCATTTAAAATTTTACTTTTATTATGTATCCCTTTTCTTAGACACCAAAACAACCTTTAAAACTTCTCATAACAAAAAATTCTAATTTGGACACAATATTTCTTTATTCATTATATTCCATAACTATTAATTTGATGTTTTTTCATTCACTCGATTCTATTACAATTATTAAGAATAATTTTAACATATTTATCAATGATGTAAAATGTATTCTACTTTATGTGCCTAGAATAGCTATCCTATGTGTGTTCTTATAATGATGCATTCCACATATATCCTTTGGTGCCTAAAATTAATGATACATGAATTCACAACATCATGTAATTATGAAAATTAGAAAAATATCATAAATCTATCAAATCATAAAACATGTTCATCACCCAATGGTGAAATATCATCCAAATGTAACAAAAAAATCAAGAACAACAATTACCACCTAGGGTGACATGGATTTTCCATAATACATGGGTTAGATACTCCCAAGCATGAGAACACTACCATGGCACGATACATCTAAATCCCTTTTCTACTATCCCCAAATAGTATGAAGAGAAAATAACTCCTCTTCTTCCACTTTGTAATGTCTCTGACTTGGAATCCACTAATCTGGTGCTCCGTTTTGGGTCATCACATGGCCTCAAGCACACCTCCCTGTATGCTAGAGGTTAGAGAATAGTGGAGAGGGTCTAATAAGCAACATGGAGAGACTATTACGTATTCTCCAGAGTAAAATACAATAGATCAAATTAAAAATAAACGAAACATTATGAAAAAACCAATAAACATGAATAACCAAATGTTCCCCTGATGGGGTACAACCAAAAATAATATACAAACATGTCATGTCATACTAGGAGTGAAAAGTGAAAGAAAATGAAAATAAATTAAATTTGATGAAATCTAAGGGAGTATTGACTCCAAGTTCGGATCCTTATCCATGTACATCTCATGCCCAACTCAACATCCTAGAGTTGTGTCCTTTCCCTCATCCTGACCTACAACCATGAAATCTGCTCTGGTACCCAATGACAACCCATGTAGTGTGTGAGTACAAAACTCTATAGGCCACCACCAATAGTGTCTACTAAATAACTTGTCTAACAGATAGTGCATGAATGTACAAAATCAATGGTATGTAAATGAGGAACTGTTTAGGTTTCATATATTAATGGGGTTTGTTAAAATTAATTAATATCATTTATCCCAATTCCATTTCTTATTCCATCATCATTACATAATCCACATTGATCACATGTTCTATGGGTGAGCCATAATTGTCCTCTAAATAGGGGTCTATGAAAATAAATCATAATGAATTGGTTAAACAAGTCATGTCCCAAAATCTCTCGGGATATACATATCACATCAACACATTTTCTCACATCAAAGCATTAGTCAGAGTGGAATGACATCATTGAATCAACCTCACCTCGAAGCCTCAGACTGGGTGGAATGAAAATGTGAGGGTAATAGAGTCTCTTTCGGCTTCCCTAACCCGTACATTTTTGGGTGGAGTTTAGAGCCTTAGTCTAACTTGACCCGTGGGCGTAGAACCTCATGTGAATACCCCACTCTACCAAACCATGTGCACGTGCTTATTTATCAATCACCAAATCCATACCATTACAAAACATAAAATAACCAATCCCATTGGAAAAAATAATTCAAAATCCATAGCAAACAACAGGGGTAAATATACTATGTCATAACCCATTGAAACACTTCACAATTACTATTTGTATCCATTTATAAAAATTCACATTTACATTCCTTAACCCATTAAGTGAATTCAACCACCCCTAATCCATTATACAAATTGATAAATGACCTAACACTAACCCATTTATCCCATTTATAATTTCAAAATCATTCACACACTCATGCATTTCAAGTATAATTCTCATAACACATAACTTAACCACTTTGTTGTATTCAATCATTTAGGTGCACCACCTAATCCGCATGTATAATCCCATTCCACAATTCCATCTATACCATTTTTACATCTCGTTATCATATTCCACATTCCCATTCCATTACACCATTATAAGTTCTACATTCAATATTCACTAACTCCCTTATAAATTTCTGACCTAGATCCCTAAAAAATCGATATGACCTCCTTCACCAAATTACCTATTTTCATATCATTACAATAATGTATTCTGCTCTCATTTCCCTTGGAATATAATTAATCATTAAAATTGATGAAAAAATAAATTGTTAAATCATATTCTACATTGGTTCTACATTAATAATCCACATCCCTCCACTTAACCCCACCACAATCTTTGTTTGGGTTTTTCATCACACCCCATGGGTGGCCATAAAATGGTCATGTCCTCCTCCACGCATCACATGGGGATCTTGAGGGTTTCATGGAATAATTTATATAACCAATTTTCCATTTCATACCCATGATAACCAATACTCAACATGATAATGGAATAACCCCAACACACATACACAAATATCAGGCAAAACTATGAGATATAACTAGTAGACCACCTACCACAGTTCCATTGATGAACAACCTATCAATCACATATAACATTGAAGACTCAAACTATACAGAAAATAAAAATAAAGGGATTATATATTTGGCTGGATATCACACAAAACAAAAGACCTAAACCAGAAATGATTGTGCAAGAGGAGATTAGACAGACCCAGTTTTTTTATTCGATTACAATGTCACTTAAAATGATCAAGAATCAAAAGATAATGATCCTTGGGAGATCCTGGTACTATTATTTTATTCCTATGGTTTCAATGTGGAATGTGGAGGAAAATCCCATGTTAGGTATTAAAATCATTATGTGAAAGTTTAGTAATTTTCCAACATTTTGGGCCTGCACGATTACCCACACAGTTTTCCAAACCGTGTGCAAACCATGTGATAAGTACAATCCATGAGAGGATATCTCAAAAGTTATCTTGGTGATCCTTCATGGTTTTCCCTAACCATTTGAAAAACTATGCAATGGATACTATCTGAGAATTTCTGGTCCACATGATTTCCACGCATGGTTTCCTATAACTATGCACAGACCATGCACCTTGCAATGCTTGGCCTGATTACTCTTCTAATCATGCCCTGATCCCCGGGGAATCCCTGTTCTCCCACATGAACATGGGAGACACTTACCTAGGAAAAAAATATAGATCCAATCCAACACTTAACTGATTTTTTAAGAAAAACTAGGACCTTACAATGATCATGTTAAAGTTTATATTTCATAGAATTTTTTCTTTTCAAAGAAGTTGTACTTGACCCTGAATCATTTTTTTGGACATATCTACCAATAAAAATATGATATACAATCTATAATGAAAATTTTATGATTTAAAATCATTATATATTTCATTACTATGGTAATGATAATATCTCTTATAAAATACATTTACAATAAATTCATGAATCCAAATACAAAAAAACATTAGTCATCCAACATCAGTTGTATAAATATAAAAAGATTAAACTTAAAACCTTAGATTTATATTAGGATTGTTTATTTACTGCCCAGTGAATTTATTCTTATAGTGACCCATTACCTTATAATTCAAATATGTAATATTAGTGTTTTCATTATTCCCTATAAATTATTTTTTCTGGTGTTCCTTTTCTTGCAACTTATAACAACTCCCAATTCCATCAAGCATTTTACTAAGTGATTCATTACATAGTTTTCACAGGTTTGAAAATACATATTTCCATTAATAAATTATCCATTTCATTACATGAATTCCTATTATTCTCTATATTTCCATTTAATCCATATGACTTGGATAATTTAATCAAGATCATGATCAAACATAAAACTATCTGAACATACAAAAAATTTCGACGGACCAGTTCCCATTGATGACATGCCTTATAAAAATTAATGAAATGATCAATATTGTACTTCTTGTTTCATATAAAATATAATGTATTCCTAGATAACCATGTAATTATTTATTTATAGACCAAAACACATTAATTTTCATTTTTCTTTGTCTATTGGAACATTCCCTTCATCTTAGTTTGCTTCTCATGTGGGAAATGTTTTTCAAATATGCTTCCCTAAAAATCATTCCATTCCAAGAGGTTTATTTCATCTTCCTCCATAGTATTGTAGATAAATTACCACAATTTATCATCATTAATTTTTAGAAAATACACTAAAATTTTAATCCTTACACTTTCAGCACATCCCAACACCATAAATATCTTCTCCATACACTTAATAATTTAGTTTTCTACCAACTGATTAGTAGTACAATTAAATGAAAAAGGCCTCTCTCATATAAAGAGATCCAATATTGGGGAATTTAATTATAGAATATTTTGGTACATAAAAGAAACATTCTTCGTTATATCTTGAATAATCTACCAAAAAAATATTTAAAACTTGATCAGTTCCAATACCATCTATATTGGATTCCAGAGTAGGGGAATCTCTATAGAGGCCACTGGTATTGATTTTCTTATTCATTCTAGGTCCCATTTTAAAAAAAGGGTATATAGTTTATTAACTCATAAATATAATAATTTTAAAACATAATTCATTATAAAAAATGTGGTGTAATGCTTAGCATAAATTAAAATAATCAATGTTAATATCAGAATAGTAAACATTGTTTTCATTAGTGATGTCATTATTTAAGAATATTTAATAATAGTTTGTAATGAAAATAATAATTATCATAGTAATACCCCCTGGTATTTTACAACCTATGCATGTTAATTTATATTTTCATGCACCAGGTGATGATAAGGTCTTTCCTATTCCACCCTTTTCATAATTATAATCCCTATGTACCTTTGTTCTAGAACCACACCTAAATGTAGTATTCAGAAATGATTATATTGTTTGATATTAAATGTAATCTCAACCTTATGAAATAAATAATTATATTCTTATAAAGATATAGACAAATTATATCAAATTGTTATAACCTCTAATATATTTTTTCTCAAATCTAGTTCCCATGATTTATATTAATATTCATTTGATACCAACTGTAACAACCATGACCAAAATATAATGGAGATAGTGACTTTATTGAATTGGCATAGAAATAAGGGACAACATCCAGAAGGTCCAAAATATCTAGAATTCTTAGAGAAAAAGTTACATAATGATACAAATTTTAAAAATGGTAAAATAAAATAAAGTATAACTAAAATAAAAACTCATCATTCTTGAAACTAACTCCAAGAATTAAAATTCAAATACTTAGTAAAGGACACAATATAAGAGTTATCTCAAATAACCAGTTTGGGATATTTATTGAAGAATATATCATGAATCCAAAAGAATAATTAAAATTAAATGGTAGTTAAGATCATAGACAATAAATCTGAATGAATTTACAATCATGGTTAGATAACATAGAATTAATATGGAATGTTAAGTTAAAAAAACTCATTCCATTTATTCATTAAACTGAGAATTATATATATCCATATATACTAAAATAACTTAATTTTCATAGATAATAATAATACTATATAAATTACAAACAAAGTAAATGCTTAATTATTCGATGCCATTTTCTTAAGTAATATGATACATTTTCCATCGTGTTCAATCCTCAAAGAAGTGTAAAACATTTTGGGTAAAAACACAGCTGATTTGGACAACTAATTAAAATCATTAGGATAATTATGCATCGAAGAGATTTCTATAAATAAACCCCAATTGTGAATTTCATGTAAATTTTTTGCTTTATATATTTCCTAATTGATGTCAACCACAAAAAATTGTACTTGTCTTACTGTATCTTAATTGAGTAAAGGATAAATATTTATCAATATTTCCCTAGTTATTCAAATAAATTTAAAATTTATAAATTATATGTAAAAGATATATTTGAATTAGTAAATAAATGTACTTATCAAATAAATAATATGGATATTTTTTAGAAATTTTATTTCTGATGAAAACTTATTAAAATAAAGTGATTGTTTTGAGAAAATATTAAAAATTACAAAAGAAAGTAAGACTGTGCAATAAAGTTTCCCAATTGGTAATTTAAATATAATATCCCTTTGGATGAAATAATTAATTGTGGAGTTAAAATACCCAAAAAAATTGAATTAATCATGATATTAAATGTAAAATGTGAAATATATATATCAGATAAAATTGAATAGTTTTATAATAACAAATAAGTTCTAATGGGATGTAAATTGAGATGAAATCCCTAATATCATTTTTATGTGGGTTATATATGGATTAACCTATTTTAGGTTTTTTAGTAATGTTTTTAACTTTTAACTAAAAAATATTAATATATATATATATCTCTCATATATTATCTTCTTATAATATCTTACCACCTGTTCATTAATCATAATTCATTATTATCATAATTTCATGTGTTATTTATAATGATTTCTTATACGTGTTTTGTCATTAATGATCATGTTCTTATTTGTTATTTGAATTATTTCATACAGAATTGGAATGATCATATCAAATATTCACTAGATTTCATGAGGATGATTCTTATGAGTATACAATTAATATTATCCCCTAAATAAATAAAATTATTTCCCAGATGACATGGAGGGATTTAATGACTAAGTAGATACATTTTAGATTTTTTTTGTAAGGATGATGTTTGTAATAAATCATCGGATTCCAGTTATAATTAAATTTGAGGACATACATGTTTTGTTATGTCATGCATTATATGATTTTTGTATTATGAGACTATGGTATAATTTTTTTTATAATGTATTTATGATTACAAATTTTAATTTTATATCTTGTTTTTAATTTAATATATTGTGGGTAATTACTCCAATTGTGTGTATTATACCATTAATTATAGAGTCCAACTGATGGCCTATTGGAAGAATTATTTGGGTGTCACTCTCTCTTTAAATTTCCAACCCATGAGGGTTATATGTGTGGGGATATTGCAACACTAATATATAAATTTTTATGAGTTTTTATTAGATAATAATATTATGCTCTAAACTAGTATATTCTTATTTTTATTGTGTTGATGGTGTTTTTGTATTTTATTGTTTAATACGTGTTTTTCTTAAAGATGATAATTTCATGAAATGTATAATCTGTGAGTTATTATTAGTTCCAAAACATCACGTTTTTGTGCCATTCTATTACCAACTCTTTCATAGCCTTGATATGTAATTGAGGATTCGAGTAATGAGATCTTCTAGATCAAGGATATTTGTAAATACTTATATAACCAAAAAAACCAAAAATAAATATCTCCAAAGACAAAATAATTATTATATAACTAAAAATAATAATATTTTTGAGAACTAATCTTTAATACAGTCAAAATTAATTATAAAAATTTTATATAAAATTATAATATCAAGATAACACATTAAATAGTAAATAGTTCAGGATACTAGTCAATTATGTGATTTTATAATAAAACATTTCACCTAAAAATTGAAACTCATTCATCTAGTTTTATGTTTTTGACAATCACTATTAAACATATTCAACAAATATTTCATGAATACTTAGAAAAAACTAACCAATTGTGGAATAGAATACACCTTATATTTTCAAATAATTTTAAACGTTATTAATTTTTACACTAGCCATTATATGAAATTTTTAAAGGAAGAAAATAATATATATATTGATAAATATTTTCTATTAGAAATTTTCATATACAATATTTTATGCATTTAATTTTATCAAATTATTAATTTAAGGGATTTTCTTTAGTTCCAATTGTGTGTCATCTAGGTATCTTACATGATGATAGTTTCTATATGGAATAAAAAATATATATAATAGACCATTTAAACTGTGACAAATGAGAATCCCATATAATATCCAATATTTTTTCAAATGTGATATACTATTCAATAATTATAATTAATAATCATCTCGAGTTTAAAAACATATTATTAAAAAACCCTTAAAATAAATGTTTATTGTTGTAAATCTATATTCCCCATGTAATGATCCAAAAAATTATTGTTAATCTATGTAATCATGGGGGAATTATGTGTGCATAGATAGATTAAATACCCTACTTCATATAAAATTTTATATGATAGTATTTTTCTGAAACAGTTATTTCAAATGTTATTACTCGAAACTCTATCTAAAATTTTACTTAGATACCAAATTGTCATGAACTATCCATCCTATGAACCAACAAGAATTAAAAAATATTCCACGAGTGATTACTCATACATGCGTTAAATTTTGAAATAGTTCATGATTGGTAATATATTTATAATTAGTTATATTGAATAAAATTCCACTTTATATATTTTTCTATTGAAATGTATAAGAACATATACAGAAAAATACAGAAAAATCATTATTTGGAATAATTGAAAATCCAAAATTAATAATTTCAAGTATATATAATATTATGTTTGAATTTTAAATAATTCTATAAAACTCAACATTAAATATGTAATAATTACTATATAATATGTCCTCCATTGTATATAAAATAAAATTATAAAATATATAATTCTATAAAAACTATAGTTCACCCCTTTTCTAAGAAACAATTTATAGACAAAACCATAATCCATTAAATATTAAACAAATTTTATAATAAATGTGTGCGTAAAAATTCCCATTTGGTTCTTCCTATGAACCATACTATGTTGAAATAAGTAGAGTATAATAACAAATAAATGATTGAAAATAAAATTGATAAACATATATCACAGAATAGAATAAAAATACATAGCTTTTTCATTAAAAACACATCTAGTACACGACATATATATCTCCAAATAGATATATAATATAACATATAAATAATTATGTAAATTTTAAACCAATATTATAGTTCATTAAATATATTTTCGTTAAAAATATAGAATGCTTGTTATATTCAATGTGAACATTTTGATATTATTCAAACTTAACCTATACCAATACAATTCCCATTGAAACCCTAACATAAAAGGGAAAGGTAATTACAACATTCAATAAATAATACCAAATGAAATTTAATATTCATTGAAATCTGTATACTATGTGATAACATAAAATTTGAGATACTAATCAAATTTTTCTTTGATAATATATTCATAATCCCACATAATCATACCCATCCATTAAGTACATGTACTATAATATGGAGTGTCAATTACCACATAACACAAATTATTATCCAACGTCAATGAGTTTTAGTTGATGTTCATTAAAAACCACCATAACCTAAGAAATCAACATACATATATCAATCATTTATATTTTTATATTTAATTTCAACTAGGATAATGTCGTACCCTAACAACCACCTTATTTATTCATATATAAGATCCAATAGAGGTAAAGAAACCTATACATAAAGAGTAAAAATATAATTATTATAATAAAATAGTTGTTCATAAAGTTGATAGGTAAATTTATATTAACATATAAAGACACTGGGGGTGACATAGGGTGTCACTAATATTAAAAAATATCTTTTTTTAATTTGATCTACCTTAGAAGATATTTTTATACATATTCCAAAACAATTTTAAACTTATTATTCTAGATGCATATAATGGTAAAATATATAAAATATTTATTGAATGTAAAATATACATAGGATTACAAAAATTAACATGGATCAAAATAAAGATTACCATTTAATGATATGTCATCCAAAATGTGTTGATGACAAATATTCAATACCACATTAGTTTTCGGGATATATATTCATTCATGGTTTCTACTTTTCAATGATCATTCCCATTTATATTTGTCTATTATATGAATCCTCACACAAGGAACAATTCAAGCTTTTCTTCTTAAAGAATTTATTTGGAAACAATATTCATAATGTTATATATATTTGTGTCACTTCTCGTTAAATATTTATATTTTAAACTATTTCATTATCAAATATCCATTTTTTATAAATTGAAATACATAATTAAATAATTATTATTCAAAAATATTAGATGGGATCAACATATTATTCGGGAGTTTCAGAATTTCTTCTTCAAAAATATCAAAATAAAAAACATTCAGAGGATAAATTTATTTTTTCATTAGAATTATCTTATTTACCTCCCGTTTTCCAAATCTCAATGTGGTTGATGTAATCCTTTTATTCTCAAAAAAGATATAGTATTTGATATATTCTATATTCTTTAAATATATCCTTCTAAACCATAGATATTGAACAAGAAAAGAATCATTTTATATCTTTTTTGCGATTCATATATAATTTGATAATTTCGGTGTAAATCGGTTAAATATTAATTGAATAATATAGCACTTATAGAGAGAGGTATCTTTATAATATTACTTTATTATCATGAATAATTTTTTTACATTTTTGATACAGATTTTCTATGATCTTATTATTAAGGATTATGCCTTTATTTTCTATAGGAGACAGTATCAATACATTATTTCAATATTTTTTTAATGAAAACTCCATAAATCAAACATGATTTCCATCATTAAAGAAGAGCCATGAAAACCCATTTTATTCTCAGATATTTCTAAAAAATATAGGAAATAAGAAATTAGGAAACTAAAAGACTTATATTCTTTATTAAACTAGACTTATCAATAATTTTCCCCTAATTTCATAAAGAAAAATATATATATTTCTTATTTATATATGGAAAAAAACTCAATTAGTAAATGATAAAAATCTTGAAATTATTCTCTATATTCCACATGCAACAGAATAAATAGCACTATAATGTGACCACTTCCATGCATCATTATTACATCTCAATTAATTGAATATTCTTATGAAAATTGATCATCTTTATAATACTTCATAGTGATGCTTTAATCATTTTAAGAATATTACTTTATCAATATCACATTTTTTATGTTTAAAAATGAATTAATAGATGTGTAGTCATTTTATTTACCTCTTAAAACTACATAAAGAAATTTTTTATCTCCTCACATTTTACAAATTGATATAAACATATATTTGATATCTAAAACAATTTGATTCTTTATAAGAGTTTTAATGATATTTTTCATGTTTATAAATATAATATGCATTTAATAAGCTTATTTTTTACACATGTGGTTAATTTATTTTACAAAACATGTTCATTACGATCGAAGAATACCCAAAATGACCTAAACAAATATCCATAATGTTTTAACTTTTGAATCATCCTAATTTTAGCAGTAAAATTGTAAATTGTAAAATGTATGGTTTTATATATATGAAAACACCATTACATTCCAATTTTGAAGTTTAAATTCCAATCAATAGGAATATCGGCCATGAATCTATCATGGATACCATGTAAATAACGCACCTAACATAATGTAAATTACAAAATATTACTAATAAATTTGTCGAATGATGTGGTAAAATGATCATATAAGGTGTTATAAAAAGATATATGTTTCATTATGATATTAATAACAGTTTTTAACCATTATACAAGAGGTTTAGATACTTTTGATGTAAAAAGAACCTAGGGTATAGGAATTCTTAACCAAATTTCCATTCATTGGGATAAAATTATTCTTTATTTACTATGTGGTATTATGATAATTGGTGTCATGATTTTTTATTTAAATTTTACAGATCTATTTGATTTTATAGGGTATACACATATTCATTCCATTCTATTAATTCTTACTCCAATTATATTTTAATGGACTTTTTTAAAAATTCCTTTTAAAATACATTAATAAATTTTAAATTATTATTTTTATATATATATGGAATAAGTGGATTATATTGTTTTTCAAGATTCTTTATTACCATGATATGTTCCTTGTACATTATTTATGTTGGTTTGAGCCCATTCTATCTCATGATATGTTGGGATGAGTCCATTATAAATCACGATATAAAGAGGGAGACCCATTATAACACTTCATTACATTGGGTATTCCAGATATGGATGTGGACCAAAAGGATATTCCATATGTAAGGTTTAATTTAAGTGTGATATGGTAAATATGTCCCAAGGAAACTACTTGATGTTTCTATGCATATGTGTTTTTATGATTATGGGTTTTATTGGTTTTTATGTTATCACTTGACTAAAAATTTCATTATTTATATCCCTTACTATGTTTCATACTCATCAAAGGTTTTTAAAATGTCTTCCACAAGATATAAGGATGGGTAATAGAAATAATGGAGTCATGATGTATGATATAGAGTGTTGTAAAGGAAATCATGTTTTAAGTTGTAATGTTTTTTATTTTGAAAATAATGGATATTGTATTAGTTGTATCCTCTTGTATGAGTGTGGTCTGTATTGTGTGTAAGATATCCTAATTATTAAAACTCTAATGCTAAAAATATTCTTAATGTGTAATAATGTATAGTCTTGTTCAAAATTCCTGATTACGTAACATTTTAAACCCAATTTCTTATATTTGGTGTCAAATTATTGTTTTGATAATGTTAGGGGTTGGGGTGTTATTTAAAAAATACCATAACTGATTTATACACTGTAGTAATTTGAAATGTTATATAATTTATGTATTACCATATTAATTCATCTATGTTATATCAACTCAAAAGGGCTTTTAGGAAATCTTAAGTAGTAATCCACCAAGAGGATAATGTTTGTACGAATCTATATACTATAATGGTGGGAATATGAACTGAGAAGTTTTTCACAACAATGGATAAGTTTACAAAAGCAATAAAGGGGGTGTTATCCATTATAGAGAGGAATACAATCTTCCATGAAAAAACATGTCTTTTTTGGATCATATTATGAGGCAGTATTTTCCTGCATTCACAGGAACAACAATTCAAATGATAGCTGATGGATGGGTTAATTATCTCAAAAAGTTATTCGATGTCATGGTATGTTCAAAAACTAAAAATATAAAACTATAAATTAATCCTTTGGAAGCTGAATCCAAAAATGGTGGTATTTGGTTAAGAATATGAGGGAAAGAGATGATCATGATAGTCTATAATGGGATGATTTTTAGGGTCTTTTTTTGGAAAAGAAATTTCCCAAAAACAGTTAGACTCAAGATGGAGAAACATTTCATGGAACTGATGTAGAAATATAATGATTTTGTGGAAAAAAATGAAACTAATTTTACAAGACTTTCCATTTATGTAATATATTTTACCTGATATTTTGAATGTAAAATTAATAGATTTTACTCCTATTTTTATCTGTTTTTGCGAAGAGATTTTGTTTCATGAGAGTTTTAAAGTTATGAGAAGATTTTTCGTTGTGTGGAAAAATTTGATATGGTGTTTTCTAACACATATGTACCTCTTGATGATAAGAATAAGAAGTAGTCTGGTTGGTAGGAAATGGGAAGGAACTCGTCGCTAAAATTTGGAGGTAAGAAAATTAATTTCCCTTCTTGTGAAAAGTGTTGTAAAATGGATCTTGTTGAATTTATTGAAAATTAGGGGAAATGCTACTAATGTTGAAAGATTTTACAAATTCCTTGTTAGTGCATAGAAAATGACCCAAAAAATTAATGAGAAGACGATGGGGAGATGATTTAATTTTAAGTAATTGGATCATTTTTCTAATGTTTGTCTGAATCTAGTCACTCAAGTAGGGAATCATCTTCATTAGAAGCAGAGGGGTTTGGTAAAATAATTTGAAACCACATAATCAGATGTTGGGCCTTCAAATGAGTTGGTATTAGGTACATTTTTTGTTTTTATAGATTTCTCAAATGTGTTGTTTGATTCACGGTCTATATGATGCATTATTTATGAGAACATTTTAGAGAAATTGAAAATTCAACCTAATTAAATGAAGCATGATATCCTGGTAAAAAATCCTAGAGGAAATATTGTGGCCAAAAGAAAATACAAGAATCTTCTTATCATTTTCTTGGAAAGTATTTACTTGCAAACATTGTTGTTTTTCCTCTAGTAGAGTTTAATGTTATTCTGGGTATGGACTATCTTACTTTTTAACATGCAATGAGATGTTTCCGATAAAAAGAATTTGTTTTCCAGAAATAATTTACGTTTGTGTACATGAATTAACCCTTACCATTAATGAAATATTTAGATCCTAAGAAACTGATAAATGATGGAAATGAAAGTTATCTTGAAGATATTTTTGAAGATAAGGGAACTATCCAGATTAATGATGAACCAGTGGTATATGAATACATGGATGTTTTTCTTGATGATATTATTAGTTTTATTACTAATTGAAATGTTGAGATTACTATAGAAATAGTTCATTATGATATGAAAATTACAAACCCCCATTATCAAATAGACTAAATGGTAATTCTGGAATAAAAAATGTAGTTTCTTGAATAATTAGATAAATGCATCATCTGAACTATAACTTCACCATGGTGTGCCCCTGTCTTGTTTTTTATGAAAACATATGGTTTAATGCAACTTCTCATTGATTATGGATCCTTTAATAACATTACTATCAAAAAATTATCCGTTTCCTCATATCGTTGATTTGTTTGACTAGCTATAGGGAGCGTTGTATTTTTTGAAGGTGACCAGAGGTCGGGGTACAATCAATTGAAAATAATGTATGAAGAAACCTCAAAGACTATGTTACATACTAGATATGGTCAATATTAATTAGTATTTATGCCTTTTGGGATAACTAATTCACCTTCTTTATTCATGGATCTTATGAATATAATATTTCTTTAGTTCTTGGATAAGTTTATGGTTGTGTTTAATGATGAAATTTTGTTATATTATAGAAGTAATGTATTGCATAAAAAAACATATAAGTGTAGTTTTTCTAACCTTAAAAGAAAATAAATTGTATGGAAAATTCCGCAAGTGTGAATTTTCATTGCAATAGATTTATTTTCGTGGGCACATTATAAATAATGATAGAATGACAAATGATACTGGAAAAAAAGAGGTTGATGAATGGAAAAGACCTATAAATGTTTCATATAATCAATGTTTTATTAGATTAGCAAGTTATTATAGATGTTTTGTTAAAAAAAATTCTCGGTTATCTTGACTGCTAACTAAGTTAACAAGAAAATAGTTTAAATTTGTGTGGACAAAAGAATGTGATGTTTTTTTTCAAGAACTGAAAATGAGATTGGTGAATGCTCTAGTTTTGGAGTTTCCCTCCCAAAATGGTGATTTATTTATCTACATTGATCCTTCATTGAAGGGATGTGGTTTTTTATGCCAAATGATTTGGTAATTTCTTATACTTCAAGAAAAATAAAACCTCATGAGGTAAATTATCCCACACATGATTTGGAATTGGCAGTTGTGGTTTTTTTCTTTGAATATTTGGAGACACCATTTATACTAGAAATGAGAAGAATGTGTAATAAGCCTTGTGTCAAAAACATCATGCATTATTAACCTTGTTAGGTTTGGAACATAATCGCTTGATTACTATTTTGATGAATTTTGGTATAGTTGTTTTCTATGTAATGAATATATCTATTTTGTTTTAGGTTTCATTGTATTCATCATTATCAGACATAATTAAGAAATCATAGACTGAAGACCATGAGCTACAAAAAAAATGTAGAATCGGTTAAAATGGGTTTGTTTCCAAAATTTATCCTTGATCAATATTTTGTGTTAAAATTTGTAAAATGGTTTTTTGTGAATTTTGATTCCTAGTTAAAGAATTATTTTCTATGTGAAGCTCATAGTTCTCCATTTTTAGTTCATCCAGGAAGTACTATGATGTGTAGAGACATTCAACAATATTACTTGTGGGACGGAATGAATATTGCAGAATTTACTGTGAAATATTTGACATGTCAATAGGTTAAAGTAGAATAGTAGTTACTAAAGGGGATGCTTTAACATTTGGTAGTGTCATAGTGGAAATGGGAGAATATATCCATGAGCTTTGTGGTGGGACTACCTAAGACTTCTCAAGGTAACAATTCTATTTGGATTATTGTTGATCAGTTGACAAAATCTGCACATTTCCTATCTATTTAAAATACAATTTCATTTGATCAGTAATCTCGATTGTACCAAAAAATAGATTGTAAGTTTATATGTATTTCCCCATTCAATTGTATCTGATCAGAATCCCACGTTCACTTCTAAATTTTGGAAGGGGGTTCAGAATTCGTTGGGCACATAATTAATTTTCTGTACATCTTTTTATCCTCAACCAAATGGGCAGTTAGAATGAATGATTCACACATTGGGGGATACACTTTGATCTTGTTCAATGAACTACTAAGGAAGTTGGGTTCATCATCCTTCTTTATTTAAGTTGTCTTGTAATAACAGTTTATGTTTAGGTACATATATGGCACAATTTTGAGGCATTGTATGGGAAGCAGTGTCAAACTCCGTCTTTTTGGGATGAAGTCAGGGAAAGGAAGTCGATGGGACCAAAATAAGTAGAAGAAGTGGCTGAGAATGTGAAAATGATCCAACATCACATGAGGACAACTCAAAGAAGACATAAATGTTATGCGGATAATAGAAGTAAATACTCTTCTTTTGAGGTTGGTGACCATGTTATCTTTAAAACCACTCTTTTCGAAACGTGTGATTCTTTTTGTTACGAAATGAAATGTAAGTCCACGATTCATATGTCCTTTTGAAATCCAAGATAATGCTGGACCAGTTTCATACTAAGTATCATTACCTCTGAGTTTTTCTTAGGTATATAATTTAATTCAAGTTTCGATGTTGATAAATTTTTTTCCATATCCACCACGTGTCTTGAGAACATAAGTAGTTCACCTGAAAGAGAACCTTTATTATGAAGAGAAAATATTTCTGATTCTTGATCAAAGTGAATAGGTATTATAGAATAAGGAAGTCATCCATGTAATGGTTTTGTGGAGAAACCACATGGTCGAGGAAGCACCTTGGGAATCCTAAAATGCTATATGGGATAGGTACCCTCACTTGTTTAATGAGTAAATAAAATTTTGAGGATGCAATCTCATGTTGGTTGGGATAATGTAAAACCCAAAAATTTTAACAAATAAATTAAATGCATGATACACTGTTTTACGTATATATTTATTACTAACCTTTAAACACAATTTCTCTGCTTCTATTTTTCTAATTTCAAAAAACAGTCATCTACAATAGTGTCCAGTAAGTTATTTGGAGTCCGATGGGACCAACTATTTATTAGTGAATAGTATCATACCCTAATGAATAGAAATATGAATAAAAATATGACCCTAAAAAATAGTAAATTGTAGTATTATTTTATTTTATTAAAACATTATGATATTGACATCTTGAATAATTTTTCAATGTGTTATAAAAGAAGTTATCGAATTAAATTTTTTATTTTCCGAATTAAGTATGATTTTATTTAAAAATAAAATTAATTATATTTAGAAAATTATTTTCACAAATTGGAGTTCATTTTTGAATTATACAAGTCAAAAACTAGTTTGGGTGAATTTTTATGTTTTTTTTGGAAATTTGTGAATTTTTTATGAATAGTGAAATATGGTAAACTATTGTATATTTAAATTATCAGTTAAATAAAATATTTGTGACATAATAAGTGATTTAAGACCACTTGTTTAGAACTAAAATTCCATTATAACAATTTGGGATCACATGAAGAAATATTTTTCATAGTCTTGAGAAAAAATATTATTTTAATCATATAAATAATGAAAAATACCTCCTCTCCCCCACTATAAATATCACCATCATTCCCCTCTTCCTCCAAAATATCTCAAGACTTTATCTATACCTATGTTCTACCCAATACTCCTCCGAAGACTCTTACCCACGTCCAAGAGGTTCTGGTCTCCCCAAAAGGCAAAAACCAATAGCCTTAACATGGATCTCTATGAGAAGATATCAAGAGGTAATCATCCTCTTTTCTTTTGTTTCTTTTCATTCAATTTTTGTTATTATTTTTCATTTATTTTGGTTTATATTAGGATATGTCATTACATATCCCCCTTACTGACCATATCATGTATGAATGTTGAGATACCTCTTTTTTCCCATCAAAATATTTTATCAAATTTTAAGTGACACCGTTAGGATGCCAAATTTTCATAAGGGATTTCTAAAATTTTATTTTATTTTGAGATTCATTTATTTTATTATTCTTTCCTAAACTCCCCATATACAAGAGACATGAATGACCTAATATCTTAAATATTATTTATTTCATCAATTTCTTTGTATATTCACCATTATATTTCTTATCCTCTCCATCTTATTCAAGAAATATAAACACTGTCTATCATGTGTCGATTTACCGACACTGTTGAAGATGTAGTTTAAATTTATTTTAAATATTTTAATGCTTGTAATGAAACAATTTTTATTGTTGAACTAGATAATAATTTATTTATTATGACTTATATAATGTCATGTATTCATTTTTTACACATTTGATTAATTTATAATACAAAACAAGTTCATTACGATAGAAGAATCCGCAAAATGACCTAAACAAATATCAATAATGTTTTAACATAAGAATAGTCATATTTTCAGAAATCAAAATAATAAATTGTTAAATTAATGGTTATATAAATATGTAAATACAATTATAGTCTATTTCTAGAGTTTCACTTCCAATCGACATGAATATACTTTATAAACTGATCATGGAAACCATGTAAAGAATGCACCCTACATATTGTAAGTAACAAAATATTACTAATAAATGTATCAAATGATGTTTTAAAAGGATCATAGAAAGGGTTATAAACATTAATATGTTTAATTAAGATATTAATAACACTAATTTAACCATTATATAGTATGTTTAAACACTTTTTAAGTAATAATAACCCTAGGTAAGGGAATTTGTAACCCAATTTCCATTCGTTGGGTTAACTATATTCTTTTTTCATTATGTGGTATTAAGATTATTAGTGGGATGATTTTTTAATATTACATTGAACTATGTGTGTTTAAAGTGTATATGCATATCCATTCCATTCTATTAATTCTAACACCAATTATATTTTAAGCATCTTTTTTAAATCCTTTTAAAACTCTCTTTTTTAAAATTTAAAAATATTTTATTTGTATGTGTATATGGAATGAGTTTTTTATTATATTTTTTCAAGATACCTTATTACCATGATAAGTTTCTAGGACATTATTTATGTTGGTTTTATCCCATTATAGCTCAATATATGTTGCTTTGAGAACATTATAACTCAAGAAATGGCAGGTGAGCCCCATTTTAGCTTGCCAATTCATTGGGTCCTCCAGAAATAGAAGTTAACCAAAAGGTTATTCCATGTGTAATGGTAAATGTATGTGTGATATGGTAAATATTTCCCAATTGAACTTAATTATGTTTATATGAATATGATTTTTTATGATTATGAGTTTTATCGGTTTTGGTGTTATCACTTGACTAACACTTTCTTTCATCACATCCCTTACAAATATTTATAATAATCTTGAGTTTTTGAAATGATTTACACAATATATAAGGATGGGTATGAGAAATAATTGGGTCATGATGTTTGATATGGTATTTTGGTAAATAAATATTTTTTTAAGTTTTAATTATTTTTTGTTTTGAAAAAAATAAATAGTGTTTTAGTTGTATCTTCTTATATGAATGTGGTATGTCATGTATGTAATATATCCTAATTGGTTAAAACTCTAAAACTGAAAATATACTTGATATGTAATAATGTAAGGACTAGTTTAACATTCATTATTAAGTAATGTTTAATGGTCAGACCCTTATTAGAATAATCTATATTTTTCCCATTGGGTTTAATAACCCCAGTCAATAGCATCATCAATTCTATTCTTATCCACATTCTCTCTTCTATCAAGGTCACTAATGGAATTATTCCTCAGATAGAAAAATCATTTTCTGTATTTATTTGGGAAACTCACTCTGAGGAAAGAAACACCAGGCATTGTGGAGTTGGATGTCCCATCATGTCTCATGGGGAGCATTAATGTCAGAAGATTTTTGTGGGACATCAATGGTCTGCATGGAAAGATTGGATAAGATGTTTTGGATGGATGGTCACTTTGGGAAAGAACCATACATGCCAGGTATGGGCTTCATGATATGGACTCTAGTAATCATTCTTCTTCTCTTTGGAAATCTGATCAACCCCCATTTTTTTTGTTATGAACTAATCCAGGTGAATCATCCACAAATGAGATGTTAACATATGGTTCCAGAACTTGGCATGTGACTAGGTATGTTCTATAGGGTGCTCGACCCAAGAAATGAATTTCAAAAAGGACAAGGAACACCCATCCAACTTTCATGTAGTTCTCATAATGAAAAACATGAGAACTATTTATTAACACAAAAATAATGTGGATAAATGAATTTATCTTGTTCACAAACTGATTCATTATGAGGGAGAGACTTACAACTATTTCATTTCCATCCATTAGAGGAAGACAACATGGATTTTTCCCTTTGGTGCAACACTCTTTCAGAAAATATAGATTTTTTTGTTTTGGTGCATCCAGAATAAATATCTCCCTAATGATGCATATATCCATCAATATAGTATTCCCATGGGGTAACATTGATCCTACTACAGAACATAGGATGAAGGATCTACGACTCATCTCTTGTTTGAATGTGATTCGGCTTAGAATTCATAGTTGGGATTCAACCAGTTTACAAGGATCTCTACCCTACTGTTGTCTTCCAAATAGTACTTCTATATGAATTTTATAGTTGAGGAGTCCAAAAATAGTTAGTTCAAGGATAAATCTATAGTTTTTCATTGGAATTTTGGCTGATTTTACACTCGTAGTATAATTATTGGTTAGAGAACAATGAACGTACACATAGTATCTTGGAGTATACAATCTGGTGAATTTTACTCGACTTATCATATATATCCAGGGAATGGATAGATTACCCTTCTCTAGGAGTTTTATGTTGAGGTATGATTTGAGAATGATTTCGAACTCTCCCCCTGGACACTAGGATTGATGGAACCTTCTAAGGCATAAACTTTAATTAAAATTGGACAACCCATGTCTTATGGGTAGTATTCGAATAGGTGGGATGGTTTGCGACACTTTAGGTAGCATCATTCATGTCTATCATTATTTTTAAAAACCATGGGTATTCTATTAAAGTATAGAAGAGGGTGGATCTGACATTATTATAGATATGTATACAACACAACCTTTCTCATGCTACTATTATGTTGTAATCCATGATTATCCACTAATTCCTGATTATCTTGTGCTACAATCCTTAGAATATCGTCTACACCATCTGGAAGCTCAAGGTCTATATACTCGACATCGTGGATGTGTTCCACACTTGGTGATAAGGTAACAAATTGAATGAATTTCATTGATACTAATGCTCTTTTAGGTAGTTCTATAACCTACTTATCTAACATAGGTGATTTCCCCCAAAAGATATGTACTTGGTCTGAGGGGATGCCCATGGACTCCACTATTTTATACCTCCTTATTTTTTCTCTGTTATTCTAGTATCCATCCATAATTTTAATAAAAATAATATTTATTTTATTAATACTATTACACTTTTATATGTATGACCTAACATACCAATTACAATAAGATAGATCATTTTCATTAACCATCATTCATGATTTTGATTAAAAGTAAAATAATTTTATAAAAATAAATATTTTTCTTATTATTATTCTAGAGATAATGGAATTGTTTAATATTTTACCATAGTATACCAGGAGATTTCATTATGGAATTATGAATTGAATATCATCAAATAATTTGATATGAATAGAAATAATAATTTAATTTTTATAACACTCAAATAATCAACATAAAAAGAATAAAAAAATAAAAAAATTCAAGAATGAAATTAATTAAAATTATTTAACTATTTTTTATGATAAATAGTGTACAAAAAGAGTAATCCTCAAGGTATTATTATTTTTATCAATAGTACTCTCTTAATTGATCTATGTCAAAAAAACCATCCATATCCATATTTTTTATTTTATTTTTGAATATTTAAAAATGGATATAACATTTTTATAATGTAAATTTTTTGTCTATTTGGGATTTATTTCAATGGATTTAAAATATAATACTGTTATATAATTTTTTTGATTATCGTTATAAAAAAATAATTTTATATTTTAACATGTATGGAGAAAATTACATTTCCTATTTCATTAACCATGACAATATGTTTAGATTAATTTATATTATTTTTTGATTCCTTCTGAGAATAAACCATTGAAAATTGTTTTAATATTTTATGTTTTGTTATATAGGTTTTAAAAAAGGGCCATATCAATATCCCAAAACCAATTTTTAGTGGGGAAAAAATTATGGTAATATATTTTTTCATTATGATTATGTTATAGATTTTGATAAATATTGATAATGATGGATGGTTCCTTTATAAACAATGGATGAGTGTTTATGTTATTAACTGAGGATGGGTAGTTTTGTGATAAAACATGGATTGTATTTCCCATTAGATCTATCCAATTACTTTGGAAAATGTACTGAGTTATCCAATTAGCGTTATCATACTACATCATGGGATTATATTGCGACCAATATTCCAACTATAACCATGATCGTTATTTCAAGTTTAATCAAGATGGTTACCCCAAGAGAAACAATGATGATTTTTATTATGTAAATATGATGGTTAATCCATATCAATGAGGGATATAAAAATGATGCATCTATTAACATAAAATATATATCTATGATTTCTATGGGGTTTTATGAGAATCTATCTATTTTTTACTTTATAACAATGATCATATCATTAATGAAAAGTATTTTCTACATTATATAATTTACATGTTTATCTTCATAAGAAATTTATGATGTGTTTTTAATGATTTAAATGAAACCATTATGAGTTTTAATTTTCATTAAATAATTATTCTGAAATGATTAACGAAATTATTTGGGAAGAAAAGTTTATTACTGTGGTATTAAAAAATTTATTTTGACCCAAAGGTTTATATTGATAATGGACAATTTATATTAGTTTTTAGGGAATAACAAATTATTTCATTCATTTTGGTAACTTATAAAAATTTACGTGATTATACCACATTTTAAAATATTTTTCATAAACCCAAAGTATTATTATTGGAATGTACGAATTAATGTAGTAAGTCGTGAATATTTTTTCTAAAAATAAATCATTATATATTATAAAAGTTTCATATTGTGAAAATATAGATACTATACAAATGTTTCGACATTATAAAATATGAAATTGATGTGTATGAGTTGTAAATAAATACTCAATATGTATAAAAATAATATATACTTAATAATTAATGTATGTAATTATAGTCTAAAGTTAATAGAATAAGAAATGTTTAATGTAAATTCCTTATAGTTAGTATTAGATTAATTGTTTAAAAAACATTATGTGGTTAATAATGTTAATAGAAAAAACCTAAAATATTTTATATAATGTTTAATTGTAATCTATATATGTTTTTTAGAAAATCAGTTTTTATGAAATACCTTTTTCTTTATTGCTTTTCAATATTGAAACAGGCTTGTCTTAGTAAGAATGAATTAGGAGGACAATATTTCTCTAAATTAGAATCATTGAGTAGTTAGAATATTAACTAAGAAGTTTTTTATATGAATTCCTCAGTTGACATTGGATATAAATGATTTTTATATACCTATGAGACAATATGCAGATATACCACAATAAAAATTGTTGGCTGTGAAGGAATTTATGTTAAAAAAATCCACTAGAATTTTTTGGATCATCTACCGAGTGGTATAAGAAGGATGGAATAATTTTCTATAAAAAAATACTAAATGTCAAGGAATGTCAGATTATTCAAAAGAATAATTCGTTATATTTATTTCTATGAAGGTAATGTTTCCCATTAATTTTCAATTGATCAGAATACCTAAGAAACAGTGGAAACATTTATCATTGAATGGGATGAATTTATGAATATTTTCATTTAGAAATATTTTCTTTGTGTTGTTTTATATTTGATAAAAATTAAATTAAAGTAATTGAAATAAAATGGAGAATATTCAATGGACTTGTAGGCCAAAAATTTCCCCTTATTGGAAAGGTAGAGACCATATTTTCATTAGCATCATAGTAGAAAAATTAATCATTTTTACTCTGGATTGATACCTTGATATCGATGGTGTTGGATTCATATGAATTCAAATTTCGTGAAAATATTGTAAAACCTGTTGATAAGCTAAAAATATAGTTTTTATGAATACTTGTACATCCAAAACCAATATAAAATAGAGTCCATGCAAAAGTAATAATGGGATAATGGATCAAATATAGTTATTATGATTCCTATGTTTTCAGTTTGTGAGGTTGTTTATTGAAACAATCTTTAAATATTTAATGATGTATGGTATGTGTATATGATGTGGTAAATTTTTTATATGGAATTTAATTTTAATGATATTGATCTTGGATGTTTGAAGGATAATTCTGATAGGTAGGTAGTTATGATTTTTAAATGTAACGATATGGGTCATTATACACAAGGGTATCCAAATAAGATTCTAAATGATGGGAAATAGATAGACTATAACCATAAATATATGGTGAAATTATATGAAACTAATTTATAAGATTATGGTCTACCAAATGATGTGATATAAAATATAATGAGATATGTATAATTTTATGGTTAACCATATGTTTGGGAACCATCAATTTATGGTAATTGAGGAAGAAATTGTAAAAACATTATTTCGTACTAGAAATGAAAATTAGGATTTACTAGTTATTCACTTCATAAAAAACAAATCCTAAACTATATTAATAGATCTTATAATTTTAGTATTCCATTAAATTTTGGATATTTTTTTGATTATTGATATCGTGATTTATTAAAAAATGTTATGATAATAATTAAACTCCCAAGGATTGTATTTTGAGCATTTGTTTCAAAATTTGTAAACATATAATATAGTGAATTGATACCTTTGAAAAATTTTCTAACAATGATAGATATTGGAGACACTAATTTAATGGAATATGATAAAGGGATAAAAAACCCATTAGTATAATATGTTCTTGATTGTTCGGAAATTATATTCATTTAATATTATTTGATTTTGTGACAAAACTCATATATAAATAATTGTATTATTGAGAAACTAATATAAGGATAAATCAATTTTTTTATTATCTTCATGATTTTAGTAATGTTATATGAATTATATTAATATTGTATTAAAAATATGAAAAACCATAAGACATGTGACAATTCATTACATTTAGAAAGTCCATGAGGTTTGAAACCACAACCTATGGGTGAGAGGGGGGAACTCCTACCACTGGCCTATATGAATTCATTGTTAGTATGTAACTAGTTTTTTGAAATTAAATATTTTACTACTAAAATTAATGTTTCTATTGGAAGAACAATATAATTATGGTCAACATAAGATTGTGTGATTTTATTTGGTGATAAAATTTCAAATTAAATCCTTTTGGAATATATGATTTTTTAATGTAATTAGGGGTTTTCAATTCATTTTAGATTCAATTATAATATCCTTATGATTAAATTATTAGGGAATATAATTTTTTTATGACATATTAGGAGTGGTTGTTGTTATTTGAAGATAAATGTTAAATTTATCAATGATTAATATGTGATAAAATCCTTTATATTTTTTATTTTAAATATTTATCAAGAATATATTGAATAATTGTAATAATAGTTATTTATAGAATTATTTATTTTGAATGTTTGGTAATGTTCTTTAATGTTGGATATCTTCATATAAATTTATATTCATTATGTAAATTATCAAATATTACCCTAAACATTTTGGTTTTGATAAGAATTTAATATATAAGAGTAATATATTGTTATAATGTTTTTGATCATGGGGTCTAATAAAAGATTAATCTATTGAATCATGAATGAAATATTTAAATTATATACATATTTATTTTTGAAAAAGACACAATTTTCATAAAAAATTATTATAATTTTATATTTCAATTTCTATGTAAGTATATATCCTTATATTCACAGTATATTTGGAATGTAATTCCCCATCTATAATAATATGGTCCTGAAAAATAAAAATACTTTATCTTTTATTACTAGGAAATATTTTGTCTTATCAATTTTATTATTTACAGTTATGGGATGTTTTATATTCTCATGACCTTTTTCTTTATAACCCTATATTTTTCATTATGTGATTTTTTCCATGTCAATGTTTTCACTTCCCACCAATGTTTTCCAATAGGTTAACCTAGAGATCTATTATTCTCTATGACCTTGGTACATCCCTATTCTCTATTTCCAAGTAATTTTTTTTAATTTTAATAATTTGTGATTTCAAAAATTATTTTGGAAATTTAGCCCCAAATTTATTGATATAATGTTCAAAATTGTGATGAAAATTTTGTCTTATTGTGGGAGTGAATGTAATATCACGTGATTTTAAAAGAATGGCGATGATCAAAAGAGTACAAAATACGCAACACCATGTGTAATCAAACAATTAATTTTTATAATTTAAATATTAAATATATAAAATAGAAATTATGATTGGTGGGTATTAAAAGGAATAAATTATTGTATAAATATATATATAATTTTTATAATCAATAAAATAGTATTGATATATTCTTATGGAATAATCACTCGATTTTCATTAAATATATTTTATACATTAAACATAACTTTTCATTATAAAACATTTTTATTGATTTTTAAGAGAAATTATATATTTAGTTTAAGGAAAATCTCAAAATCTACTATGATATGTTAAATACCATTTTTTAAATCAACATATAAAAATTATTAAATGGTGAACTTTTAGAAAATATATGATATTTTTTATTTTTCATTAAATAGTGAATAATACTGATTTTAAAAAATGAATATAATTTAAATTAATTTAAAAATTAATTTTCTATTTTATATTAGTTCTAAAAGTTAATTAGTAATATTTAATTTAAAATTATTCAATTATTTAATTTTAAATGAATTTTTTACTTTAATTTAGTTTAGAATAATTATATATATATAGGGAATTTCTCTAAAAATCATTTTGAATCAGATTCTTACAAATATGTATTTAAATTAAATTCTATCACATATATGTTTTGAATTTTGAAAAATATATTTCATATTTTTATTTAGGAGGTACAATATTGGAAAATAGTTCCCTTATTTTAGTAATTATAAATAATATCCAACGTAATTCTTATTAAAGGTAAGTGTTAAATATACCAATTAAGGGTTACAATAATATTATAAGAACATGAAAATGAAAATAACAAATTACGTAATATTAATTAATTGTTATAATTAATCCACTCTAATTAAAAATTATGGTGTTCTGAATTTTTGGACACTCTAATTCTCTTATGGAACTTATAACATTACATTTAAGAAAAATTAAAACATTTCACACTAATTCTTTTAATAAGTAAAATATTTTTAGAATTGGTATTAACAAATGTTTTTTTTATTTTAAATATAGATTAGAAATATAAATTATATATATTAATCATGTTAATTTTTATATAATATTTATGGAACAAATATGTTTCCAATGTACTTACACAATGGTAATAATGTAATTATATAATTAATGGGAATGTAAAATAAATTAAAATACAAATATTAAAAACATTATAATATGTAAGGAAATAATGTTATTAAAAAAATTTATAGATAAATATTAAATATTTTTTTTATTTTTATGATATTCGTTACTATTTCATTTTTTATTTATTTTTTTTAATTCAATGTAAAGTAAATTTTTAAAAAGTGACATTAATAGTTTGTTATTTTCAATAATATTTTCAGAAATGATAAAAAATCCGTAAATATAATTGATTCCAAAAAATAAATTTTACAAGGTTAATGGAATAATATATTCATAATTTATGTTTCATTTGGGATTTTATTAACACTTAAGAGGTAGAAACCACTATTGTTTCACTAGTTGTGAAAATGTATAATGATGGGTTCAAAGAAGATAAATGACCAAATGTGAAAAAAAATTATAAAAATAGATGATATAAGAATAAATAAAATAATAATAATAATATTTTCTAGTATTATCAATTTAGGCCCAAATTAAAATTATAATTAATTTTATATTTCAAAAAATCCACACATACCCCTATCCTCTATTATAAAAGAGAACATCTTCTTCTTATTCCTTAAAACATAAAAATAAATTTCATTGGGAAATAACCTACCCATATCCTTTCCTAGAATCCATAACTATAGTATATAGGTATTAATTTGAGAAAAATAGAAATCATTCAAATATTATATTGTTAATAAAATGAGATTTTCTAAATAAGACTCATAGTTTTAGCTGCATGTTTTATTTTTATTTCTTCTTCAACTTCCTTAATATAATCTTCATCCATGATAAAATAATAATACAATTATCTTATATAAAATATTATTTTATTATGTTAATTTTTAACCTATATTTATATACATCATACATGAAATGGGAATGGAATTCCTCATTTATCTGTAGGGTGGACTATCGCCTACAAGGACTATGTAATTCATTTTATATCATAACTTATTAGATAGTTATAATGATGGATTGAAGTTATATATATATATATGATTTTAACAAAATATTTATCATTATTTTACATATATTTATATATTATATAATTTTATAAATTATATGATATATATGAAATGATGATTATTATGTGATGATAAAATTATAAATACCTTCTTTCGGAAATGATCATTGAAAAATGGAAATGTTACTCTTGTATATGTATGACCAACCGTCTCTATGATTGAAAAATAGTTATGTTTTAATAAAAATATAAACTAATTTGTTTTAAAAGTATAAATTATGTATAAAAATTATAATTATCTCATTAATACATTTTTTAGTTAATTAAGTAATAAACTCTTTGACTATAGACATCCTATCTATGTCATTTTGGACCTCTTAACTTAATATCATAAAACATCTAACATGAAATCAAATCATAAAGTAAGAGTTATAACATGGTTATAATGATTAAAATTAATAATAAATTTGTAATTGGTTCTCATAAATGAAATGAATTAATATTATAATATTAATCGTGATGTTAAAGAATGTACCTGATGATTCAGACTCATGGAATGTGACTTTAATTTTAAAAACCTCATTTAATATATTTTCCAAAAAACATTCATTCATTGCGATTAATTTTAAAATTATTTTATGTATATTATTTATCATCATGAAATATTTATAAATAATATATTATGTATCTATTAACATTATCAACCTGATATTTTAGAGTAATCTTCTTATCGAATTTTTTCAAATTTTTAACAAAAATACACAAAGAATGTTCACTTTTTACATATACAGAAACATAAACATTTCCAACCACCATAAACATTATTTTGAATTTTATATAATTCTAAATCATCAATTTTATCATTAAAAAATGTTCATTTGTATTATTATATGAATATTATTTTTTCAAATTCTATTTTATGGAAGAAGGATATATCAATAAACAAAAAAAAGATTTATTATTGTAGAATTTAATTCTTTTAGGATGCATTATATTATGTGTTATGATTTGCATTTGAGTTTTTTATGATTATGGGTCATTATAGTATAAACAAAGGATTGGGGATTAGGTAATTTAGCATGGTAGGTTATTTCTATGATAGAAAGAGATATAGGTTGAACATTACATATCCCAAATGCATTGCATAATGGAATTTAGTAAACCAATTACATTTATCCTGTGATATTATAGGAATATACTATGATGGGTATTCCAAGTATAAATATGATCATTTTTTCAATTCTATTAATGATGCTCACAATAAGTATAACATTGATGGTTTTTCTATTGAACTCAATTCATGTTACTTCATATATAATAGTGATATAAAAATGGGACCTTAAGTAACCTACCTGTTTTATCTCAGATTTCAATGTGTATTTATAGAAATATTATGATTTATCATCTTTATTTACTTTTATTTATATTTAATGAAATTTATTTTCTATATCATATGTGTAACATTATATTATTTTGGAAATGTTAATATTGGATTTTTATGATATGAAATATACATTTATGTGATTTAATGAATAGTAAGGTCTCACAATGTGTTCTGAGAAAATATTCTGTAATAATAAATCAATGAATCTAAACAGTTATCAATAAATAGGGAACATAAATAAATTCTCATATATAACATAAATCTATCATGTTAAATTGATGGATAAAATATCAAAAAAATATAAAATAAACATTTTTATAAAGTAGTTAATATATATATTATATCATGAATAAGAAAATTCAAAAAATATATGGTATATAAATTCAAAATCATAATTAGAACCATTGAAATTTTTCCATTGGGAAAATAGTATCTTTTTACAGTATCCTCACTCATATGAAAATAATGATCATGTAAATATGTTAACAAATTCTCATTAGGCATGGGATGAATATGACTCATCAATCTCCCATTATAGATAAGATCCTCAAAACTAGGATTTTGTTATATTTATCATTATCAATCAATTTATATGAAATAACAATCATTGAATTATTTTCTCAAATAACCCACTAGCTATACAGGATGGTATATTAAGAATAAACAAACAAAAATATCGAAAATAATTTCATTCTAAATTAATTATCATTCCCAATTTAGTTTCAATTTTTTTTTTCTTAATGCCAATTCATTTTCAAAACAAAAATATATTCTTTACTAATTTCATTATATTACCACAAAAAACAGATCATATGTTTTTATTATTAAAATTTATTCCATTTTTATTTAATTTTTCTCAAATGAATTCATCAATTTTAAAATATTTCCCAAATTCTAATTCCATTGGAATTATGGGGTTTTCTATAATGTACGATTCAAATTCAAATTACAATTCAAAAATATATCAAATTGGGTTTCAATAAATCAATTGAACTCTATATAAAAATATTAAGACAATCATGGTTTAATCATATGTATAGTCTCAAGCAGAACTGCCAACCTTTAACCATTAAAATTATAATCAATAACTACACTATGAACCCCTAATTATGAAACACTTTGATAGAAATCATGAAACCAAACTAAGAATCATGATATGTTAATATAGTGTTAATACATAATAAATATATGATAATATAATATTTTTTAATTTATTATATAAAAATTTATATCAAGACAATGAAAGGATATATAACCAATTATCGAAGAGGGATCATATCTTCCCCTGGTGCTTTGATTCGTTAGAGATTTTGATTGGAAGGGCCAAAATTGTTCATTAAGATCCCCTAATGCCCTAGAATACATTATAGATAATGCGTGGTGGTATTAATATTTTAAAATATAGCTCATGAAATATTGATATGATTTCATGAATTAAAAAATTCAACATGCAAGGTTAGTTGTGCAAGGCCACGCTATTATACACACCATAAACTCTAATTGTTCACCTCCTATTGATTCCCAATATGTGGTTCATGGTATACACTTGGTGGGTACACAATATTCAAAACCATGAACCAGCCATGAAAAACCATACTTTCCAATGATATAATGTATCCACTAAAGTGGAATAGAATTTGGGAACACCATGTGCCAACCATGCACATCACAAAAACCTTCATTTTTTTAAAAAATTTTTATCTGAAACAACCCGAGACCATCAACATCAAAATATTGATCCAGTAAGACGTTTTTAGGAATATAATAAAATATTAATGTGATTTTACAATAATATTTATTTATAGGAATTGAAATATATGTCACATATTCTCATAAAATATTATCTATCATAATAAATATGTTACGTATTCAGTGTAACTATTGGTTAAATTTTTAAATCTCAACTATAAAAAAATAGTACAAAAATATAGAGATACATTTCCCTTATCACCTTTTATAATTTGTAGGATATTACCTATCCTCCAAATATCTCATATAAATATTACACTTTTGGACATTACTACTTTCACGTAATCATAATTTATTTTGTATCTCCATAGAATATGTAATGTAAACTCTATGAAATATATTCAATTTCCAAATATATATGTGAAATCCAAGAAATATTCTATTCATAAATTCAATTATTCTACACAATTCCATGAAGCATGGGTCTATTGGGTTTACAAATATTGAAGAATTTATTATTAACACGTTGATCTTCATATATGTAGGTAATTACTATATATCCACTCAAAAATATATTTCATGATAAGTTTTTAACACATAGATAAAATGATTGATAATTCAATCTAAAATATATCATATAATTGTTTGTATATTGTTATAATATAATTTAGTTTAGGATAATTCAAAAAATATTCCCCTATGTATAATAATGAATCTATATCTTCTCATTCACAATATATATAATATATCTTTTAGAGTATTCATTACCTTTTCAAACATCCATTATTACTAGAATTTCATGTCGAATATAAATTATTATTTGTGAAATCATATATATTTTGTCACACTCTAAAACATAGTTTTCTCATAAATTATCAAATTATAATAACTTATCCCATCAAAATTTATAAAACATACTTAAAACATATTTTATCATGAAACATTTTAATAATTTTTTGTCAATTGATCTCAATATCATACAATTAAAACACTACCATTCTCATTATATATATTGTATGGAACTCAATTTTATATTTAAATAATTGAAACCACGTATACTCTCATTTTATTCATGGATTGATAATAAATTAAAAAAAAAACATAAGTTTGGGTACCAAATATATATAAATTATATCCATCAGGTTCAATTAATCATTCATGGTCATTTAGGAATTAAATTATTTAATTCTAGAGATTATTATTCTTTATAATTCAATATAATATTTAATTTGGAATAATTTTATATAAAAAATAAATAAATTTAATTTTCTTTGGTATATTATTTTCTCATTAAATCGATGTATTATATCTATCTATCTTCTATATGGAATATTTTTTATGATCACAATTGATGTTGTATTAGACCATAAAATTGAAGGGTTCATTGGTTATAATTAAATAAAATTATATACTGATTGAAAAAAGTAATGATATATGTTTACAAGTATTTGACTATATAAATTTTATTTTTTCAAATAAACTTTCTTAATATTTTATATTTAAAATTATATCGATGATAAATCATTGATAATTTCATTTTTTGAAAGAAAAATCATGCATATTTCATCTAATCCCCATTTATATATATAAATGGTGAAAAAATTCAAAGAAAAAAAATGTAATGATTTCTCCCCCTTTGAAAATTATTTTATGTTAGGAAGTTTTTTCGAGAAAAATATTATATTCTATAAATATTATTCATTAGTGAGGTTAAAGGGTAATCATTACTCTATATTGAAATATACTAGTTTCAACTATGTACTCCCCCATTTTTTTTAATTTTTATATCATGTATCCATGTAATATAGATTTTTTAAGTTTATAATGATCACATGGTCTAGTATATTAAGTCATAAAACAAAAGGGTTTATTGAGGTTGATTTAGTATTCATATATAGTAGATGAAAACAAGAACATTGACAAGATGTATTATCATGTTACATAATATTTTTAGTTTCAACTAAGCACTGCCATGTGAGTCATCCTCTACACACTAAAATTCCACATATGTTATATAGATTATTTTATGGATCATTTGTAACATATTTATGATTTAAAAAACTGGTATACTTTATTTTATAAAGAATAAATTTCAAGAAAATAAGTATAAAATTGAAAAATCAATATATATCATAGAAATTTCTATATAATAGTAAATTGTAAATGTAAATGTTTTACAACATATTAAATCTAAATTAATTTCCATTTATGATTTTTTGGTATTTATTATTCCCTAAATGAATGACAAAAATGTAGGATAATTCAAGTTCGATGATATCTAGATCAAATAGAAGACTATAAATAAAATATGATAAATGACTCACTGAATCAAATTAAAATATGAGTTTAGTGATGAAATTTTTAGAATCCATCTGCATCATCTAATCTCACTAATTAAAATAAAATTAAAATTTCAGTAATATGTTGAATAAGATAAAAATATTTAAAAATATCATAATGTATAATAAATACTTTTTCCCAATTAATCACAACTTCTAGTGAATAAAAAATTAAGAAGTTGTTATCAATAAAGATCTAAATAATAAAAATTAGACCATAATCCTTTGAAAAAAAATTAAATATATGTTATCTATCATTAAATCTCTCCACTTGCATCATATAAAATATATTGAAATTCAATTGATGAAAATCTATGTCAATATCAATGAAATGGTAGAATAAAGATAAATAATATATATCAATGTTGAAAAAATGGTAAAAAGAATGAATTTCCTTTATTGAATCCTTGATTGATTTAATGGATAAATGATATAACAATAAATAAGAAGACACATAATAATATACAATGACTCCTATATATTATTGATTAAAATATATATATATATATATACATAATGAAATCTCATTCAGAAAGAGGGACTATATGAAAGAGTTTGGAAAAAATTAGAGAATATGTAGAAACTCATGATTTAATATGTAATTTAACAGACAATTTTGAATAAATTTTCATTTACTTACTTAAAATATTTTATATAACAATCATTTGTCTATATTTTTGGTGAAATATTATTTAATTTTGGATTTGATTTTTTTACACCTATTTCATGAATTATCATTTTCTCTTATACTGATATAAAAATTGAACACCAAACACATTAATTTTAATCAATCATTTTATAAATAATAATATATCAAATAAGCTTTGGGGGAAGGGAATTATAGTCTATTGATATCTTATCAAATAAAATCCAATGATAGAAACCTTTTTACAGCCAATTTTAAATTTAATGATTTTAATAGATAAGGAATGTAACATCTTATTATAAGGTTGATACTACTTGTACTCAGTATTTTATAAATCATGTTATTATATCCTCCATCAAAATAGGGGTAAATGAAAATTAGTTTCTATAGGATGGAATTTGTGATTTATATATGTACAGAATATATTTACTTCTTATCCCAAATCTCTTTATCATTCATTTTTCCTTATAAATAAAATTAGTTTTTTCGTTATTTAATCTATATTATTTTCTTGATATGTATCTATATTCACATTAATATCATAAAAAAATATTTACATTGTTTCGGGTGTATGTCATAAATCATATAATCATCATCCTATAGAATATCTGCTAACATCGAAAAAAATTATTTATATCACAATATATTTTATGTTTATTGTCATAATAATATTATAATATTAAAAGACATGATATATATTTTATGGAATTATATTCTATGTATGATCAAAAATTATAATTATTCCAATATCTATCATCCTTTAATTTATATTTTCTTCTTTAACCTTTTTCCAAAAGAGTACATTTTTTTCTATTTATCTGTTTTATTTAAGATATAATCTATTTAAAGTGTAGTATTATCTTATAATCACTTCATAATTCATATGTATTTAATCATATTATTAATTCTTCATTAAATTGGAATTTATAAAAAAATGGTTTTTAGGAATTAAAAACATATGAATCAATTTATGAAGTAAATAGTTGATCATATAAAAACTAATAAGTTAATTAAACAATAAAAAAATTAGATGAGGTCGAATTAAGATATATAAAAACCCTATTTCAAGTCATATATCAAATAATTATATAAATAATAAAAAATTTCTTTATCATTTATCATCATCCCATATTTCATAAATTAAATGATGAAAGATGATAATAGAGAACATGAATCCATTAATTAATCAAATTTTGGAAAAGGGAATCATTAACAAATAATATGAAGATACGTATTAGGATTTTGTAATTGAGGGCATGAATGTGTATACCAGAAAAGCTCAGTCAGAGGAATACCTTTTACCATTTATTCAGAAAGGAAATGTATATTAAACAAGCATAACAAACTAGAAAATACAATTATATAACATAAAAGTCATACCCATTTCCACATCCATGATAGATGACTTCTTTCACCGTAGCCTATTCACATTATGTTCTTTTTAGTGCTTCAAAACTTTATCATAATTCTTTCTAAGATTCAATTTCACTAAAGATATCAACTCTATATAATATTTCTTGACAAAGGAAATAGTTTACAACAACTTTGTAAGATCATAATAATCCTTCCTCAACCTTTTTTTGGTAGGAGAGGTTCTTTACTTCTAGAATTCTTCTTACTTTCCTTGAAAACATCACTATTGGAAGGCCTGACCAAATGAATATGATTTTCCTTATCACTATATGAGACACCCCCCATTTTCCAGTGATAAGCACAACTTAGGAAGTATCAACCACATTCTAGTTTTGCTAATATCGTCCGTTAGATTAAATCATTGGAAAAATCTGTGGAGGCTCCAAAAAACTAGTATCCACCTCCCTCTTCATTGCACCCTCTATAACAAGATACATGTTGTTACCTTCCTTCATTTGATAACTCCACTTCATATCATTATGATCAAATTCCTGAAATTGGTTTCATGTTTCAATTGTGATATGAAAACCACCATCAGAATACAACTGAAAGATAGGCTCTATAACAGTCAGAAAAATATGAATTTAACCATTGGGATTCCCATTTCAGACTGAAATCAATGGAATCTCTCCCTACTTCTACCTGACATCACTATCTTTGATCAGCTCACTATCTTCCCTGCCAACAACACACTGATCGAATAATTTTCCTCGTGATGCATTGTATCCCTTGAAGGACCAGTCACTCCCGAACTACCTCCAAATACATTAACAGGACTAGATTCATCCATATCAACATGATTCAAACCAGTACTCTAGAGAAGATCTTGCTTGAACCTTCCAAACACATCAGTAACAATTAGGTTAGAGTGTGCCCATGCTTGTTTTCCAAATGATTAACCACCCAATCATACGACAATTCCATGACTATTATCATTAGTGAGCATTTGTCCCTCACCAGAGACCCTACCAAGCCGCTTCATTAGAGTGGATAACCTTATGTTCTTGCCTCTAAAAAGATAGTTAACACCCATATGACCTATGTGGAAAAAATATAGATGTAGTCAACCCAATATTCAAAAAAAAACAACTTACCTCCATCAAAACTCTTCGCCAACAGCAATCCAAATCCAATAAACTAGTAGATTCAACACATCCACTACAAAAAAAACACGGATTAAATGGTTGACTCACTGAAGAGGTGAGATCATCAGAGCATAGAAATCAACCCAACAGGATCCCTAACATACAAATAAATGATGATTTTTGAGAAGGAAAAGAAAGATGAGGATGGCTTACCCAAGTTGCTATTGAAAGAGGGTCCCAATTCATATAAAGGTCAAACGACCAACAGAGAAGGAAACATTATCATCTATTGAATATGCTATGTGCTCTTGAGCATGCACAAATTAAATCATCCTATGAAGAAAATTTTATCAGTAGGTGATGATTATCAATGAGACCCACAACCGCACAGTCCTACAAATACCAGTTACAAAACACAAAGCGATCAAACTCACCAACTGAAAGCTTTAGATGAACCAAAGAAGACACCAAGATCAAATACAGGAAGCTCGAGGCCTCATAGGATTCTGATAAAGTAATCGAGAGTATATGGTCCCCAATATGAAGATACAAAACATTCATTCATAGATAAATTTATGGGAATTCAGGGAGATAATTAGGGTTAGAGAAAGGTACAAACATCACCTGTGATGCTGGAGGTGGTGGAGCCAAATGATCCTCCCCCCTCCCACCACTAGGAGGGGGAACCGTCATGGATCATCAACTAGGGTTCATCGTTGATATCCATCACTGAGTTCCCCTTTATTTTCCAATATCCACAAACATTCTTTTCAAAACAACATTATTTCACTTGAATGTGTTTACATTTCATTAATTATATATTTTTATAATTAATAACTCATGATCCATCCATTGAATGGGATGAAGAAATCTATTCAAGGTTTACATAGAATAATAACCATCCATCAAAAAAAATTAAATCATGACGAACTCAATTATAGAAATATTAATCTTATAAAAAATTTCCATTTATAATCATATAAAACAAATATTCTTTTTTTAACCATGATTATACTATTTTTAACAACATTCATCTTCTATAAAGGGAAATATTGAACATACATGTTTAAAGAATATATCTAAATACAAAAATAAATGAAATCCTGAATTAAAATAATGGACATTGAAAAAGAATATGACCACAACTGGGAACAATAAATGGAATTTAGAGAAACATTTAGCAAATCCTTATCCTCTAAAATACTAATATAATATTATTCAATAAATCAAAAATGGAATGAAAACACTATAATATTTTCTATTCTTACATAATGTGTATTTAAATTATTGAATAATTAAAAAAATTATAAAAAATGATAATCACTATTAAAATAGAAATATAAAGAATAGCTTCTATTTTAATGAAAATATTGATTCCAAAGTCCATCAAATCATTTACTTATTCTAAAGACTCATTGGATTGATAAAATCATTATTTCTCAAATTGACATGATTTCAATCCAAAAAATATTTTATTTAATTACTTTCTTTTTGAAATATATTATTTATGAGTTATAATTATTCAACATTATCAAATAAAATATTTTTTATTTTCTAACAATACTTCTATTTCATCTTTGATCTTTAATTCATGAAGTTAGGGTGATTGTATTTTCACTATGTTGATATCTAATCTAAGAAGTTTGGTAGATATTATGATTTTTAATGCATATTTTAAATCAATGATGTGAGGGGGATAAAAGATATTCTATCATGATAGAATGTGGAAATACAATTAATCAATGTTTTTGGATAATGTTATAAGATCCTCCTAAACATTTGGGTTAAAAGTATATATATTTTCAAATATAATAAAACTAGCTTTATATAAATAAGGTAGTTAGAAATTTAGTATTATAATAATATTTACATTCTCTTTCATTATACATCAATTCCCTATGATTGTTATTAATCACATATTCTCTCTTTATTACATGTACCCTATATCACTATAATATATTTCTATGAGATGAAGTCCAAAAAGAGTAACTAAATTTAAATTCTCATAATCCCTTGTAATTTACATAATTATATGAAATTATAATTTATATCATCATGTTTGGGATATTAATTCTAAAAATAATCCTAAAAATCATAATTTTTTTATTTAAATGAAACTTTCTTTCATATTTTGATCACTCTTCCTATCAGATCATATATTTATTTCCTTTCATTTATGTTTTGATTTATTACACATTTTTATTAGACCTTTATTTATTTGATTCAGTATATTTTATTTATCTATGAATCCAATTAAAGGATAGATTATCTTATTATTTACATTTACCTATTTTAATGTGTTGTATCAAAAACTTATCCCATATCTATCAATATACCATCCAATCTAGAATCTAATATTGAACTTAATGAATAAAAATAAACATGTAGATTATGCTATCTGAAACCCATATCTTTTTGGGATTACTATTGTTCTAGATTTCAGATAAACTATCTTTTAATAAAAGTTACTAACACAACCCATAATACCTCTAACATATCCCTCATTCAAAAAATCCAAATCTATAATAGAATTGTAACAAATTATATTACTTTTTTAAAGCCTCTTAAATGTGGTATAGTTCCCATACAATGTTTAATAACATTATTCCTTCATTTAAGATGAGAGATTTCAATTGCATTAACAAATAATATTTCTGATTATGATTTATAGAATAGACATTCAACAATGAAAAATCTTCCATACCACCAAGAAACCAAGTTGAATGAAGAACAATATCACCATTTATCAAGATAACAAGTTAATTGATATGGTCATTTTTAATTTTTCCATGATAATCCATGAAAAATAATGAAACTTTAAATGCAAAATCATTTATAGAATTTTTTAAATTAGTTATATTTGAACAAAAACTAAATTATAATAAATTATTTTCATAATAGATATATAAAAACCACAATTTATGTAAAAATATTTAAATGCTAATATTCTGGATTGACCAAATATAACCTCTGGGATTTATCATCATTACTCAATCATCGTTATATGGTTCTTTCAGAATGTCTCACCACTACAAATAGGGGACACAAAACATTCAACAACAGAGAGCCAAAATAATGAACTACTTTTTGAAAAATAATGTGGTCATTATCATATATATACAAAAATCATATAAGTCTATTACAAATGTAATTTTTTTACTATCCATTTAATCCATAAATCTCATAAATTATTTTAACAAAATTTTTACTCTGAATAAAACATATTTATGATTTAATATCATGAATATTCATCTCTCCCTTCTATATTCCATCAATAGAAAAAATATCCATTTATAATACATAATTTGAATAATAAATTAGAAATATATACATATATACTCTATAAACCAAAATAATATAAAAAATTTAATTTTTAAATATTTATACCAAAATCGAACTCTATAGTAAAAAATAATACTGAGATTAATTATGAACTCCAAATATTAATATAATGACTTTAAATATGTTAAATACTTCCTTATATATGGTAGATAAGATATGATTAAAATAACTCCAATGATTTTACAAATTTTGTTGACAAAGATTATATGACTCTATAGTAATATATATAGAGTTAATAATATTTTATTTTGATACACAACTTTAAAATTCATATTAATATTTTTATACTATGTGTGTTATCTATAAGTTGTGAAAAAATGTATTTTATAGAATGTATAAAAATTTTGCCACTCAGGATAATTAATATTCTAGATGATAGAAATTTCAAAATTATTAGAGTAACATCCAATAATAAAAGCAATAAAAATTACAAAACTCAATGGATATAAACTATCGAAAGTAAAACAAATCATATAAAATAAGAAAAATTTAGAACAAAAATACAATGTTATGTTCTGAATGAAAATCCAAATACTCTATTAAAAGTTCCTTATAGATGATATAAATAATTCCAATGAAATGGACACTTTACTTTTAATCCAATGTGGATGGAGGATCAATAACACTACCAAATGGATATACGTTCCAATACCATAAAAATTAATTTATCCAAACAATTAGATGATAGAATCTATATATTTTGACATAATTAATCTATGTTTACATAAATATATTCATAACTAGAAGATTTCATTGATAAAATAGGATTTAAAGAAAAAAATTATAATATGAAATCTTAGATAATTGATAATTTAATCATCTAAAATGGAATCTCAAAGAATAATATGGGAAAATCATTTTTATAGAAGATATAAAGAAATGAGATATTTCAAATCTCATGATTTAAATAATTTATGATTTTTTATCAATAATATAATAATCTATTCTCATAATCAATATTCTTGATATATATAAATTTTATTCAGTTATAAAATATGAGATCATGAAGAAGAAAGACCTAGTATAAAAATTGGAAGGGCCATTATCAACATTTTATTCCTGTAATTTACGCAACCTCAAAATCATCCAATAAAAAAATAGTTTTAGTATTAGTGCACCAGAATATCTTGCTTTCAAAGATAACTACAAATAGAGAAATGAACCTAAAAATCATGTCCACTAAAATATAAAAAATAATGAATTATTATTTTGAAATAAAATAACATATAACTACATTTTACCGAAATGAATCTACTAATATTCTCACTAGAATATGATAATGATCATATATTTAGATATAAATAATCAATAAAGCACATAAATTTAATTTTGTTCCCATGTTCCCTTTTTGTTATGTAGTGTTAAATAATAATTCCAACATTCTATCTTTAAAGAATAAATTAATTATCATTGTTAATATTTATTTATAAAATATATTTTATATTTCTATATGGAAAAATAATATCACAACATTAGTTTGAATAAAAATGTAATGATATATGTATTCATCCCATTTTTAATTTAAAAATATGAAATATTTATCTATCTTAATAAGATAATAATAATATCCATTACAATTCAAGATTATTTATTTATAAATATTATCACCTAACATATTCCTTATTATAACAAAAATCACATGATATCTTCAATGGAAGAAGTAAATCTATATATTAATTTCATTTTCAAAAACCTCTCATATTGAAGGATATATTTTTCATATTTAAAATGAATGAAATTATTTACTTTTCATGTAAGGTTTTCATGCATTGAAATGTGAAAATAAAAATGAAAAAAACATAAAAAAATGAATGTTACACCTGAACAATCTATTTCAATGGAAAATACACATAATTACCATTTAGTGAAAAAAATAACAATCACTTTTTTATAAAATTTCATGATTTATTAATGGGAACTAGAATATGTAACCCAACATCTCTATAGAGATTTCTGTTTAGACACTAATACACAATAGGAACTCCCCTGTCATCTATCTATCTCTCTCTATGCGGGGTGTGATGAAATAAAGATAATCATCTATTATATCATAGTATATACAATAAAAACAATGGAACAATAATTAATAACATGTAATCATGGATGGTTCACTTTAGTATGTCATCTTTATAAATATTATGTTCACCATATTTTATATTCTAAATAGTTAGAGGAATAATTGCAATTAATGAATTATTATATTTTAAATGTACTTCATTAATTATCAATATGAATAATTATTTTTTTGGATCTTTTATGGACCAAATAGATTCACTTTATGGTCATGAAAATACATAAAAAAATTTCTCTAAAATCATCCAATATTTTCAATGTATTTTTATTAAATTATTAAGCATTTTTATATTCAAAATATAGGAAAATAATATGCTATTTAAGCTCTCGTGAATTTCATTACCAATTAATATAAATCCACCACAATATCATTCATTTTATCCTCTATAAATATCATCATAATAAATATTTTTAAAAATAAATGTTTTTATGTAAAGAAGTATTACAGAACCATTGAAATGTTGATTTTCATATCATGTAACCTATATAACCATCACATGTATCTTTTAAATTGTTCAATTTACCCATACACATACTTCATTTCTCATATTTCTATTTCATATAACATGTATGAACCAATTATTACACTTTCTATGTCATATTTCAATTTTTTAATGTAAATCATATTTTATAAAAATAGGGTCAGTATTGTGAATGTTTTTTTAATAATTTATGATTCTATATTTACAGATATATAAAAAATCAATTTTATTAAATTTTATACAATAATAACTCATCAAATAAAAAAAGCTTTGTATTTTTAGATTTAAATTAATAAAGACATCATAGATCCTAAAAGATTATCTCTCATGGTCTATAAGGCTATAATATCTCTAACTCTAAATATAATTATCATTTATGTGTGATTTATACTAATGATATAAGAATTTATGAATTCCATTTTAATATATTCCATTATAATAATTTATTATTTATTGATCACTGACTAAAACAAACTCATTATATATCATTTTCTAGCATAAAATATCGTCCTTATCTTTCATTGTATTGGTTAAATATTTTCTAAATTATGATATAATTATTATATTCCATTATAATATCCTATTTTAAAAATGACTACCATTGGTTGATAAATGATTATACAACCCCGTAGGTTCTATTAATCTCAAAATTATAATTATTTTTTTGAAATGAAATAATTATTTCATTTTCATTTTTAACTACTAATTTTAATAAACATATTTATAAAATTGAATCACATAATAATCTCAACCATAATACATGACTACTCTCACTTGTTGATATTTTTATAATCCTAGACCTAATTTCAAAAAAAGAACTATTTTCAGTTTTCAAGTACCACCCATAGATGAAAATATCTACAGTATAAGTGATGTACGTATTTTATGCATAGAATGTTTTAATTAAAATGATTTAAGTTTTAAATTTAGTTGGTAATTAAATATACATTAATAATAGATTTATTATAATTATAGTTAATAATCATTGAACAATATATGACTAAAAAATATAATAAAATAACACATGTTTTTATTAATTTGATAAGGGAAATAATTGTTCTTTTTTGTGAGAAAATTTGGATTTTATTGTAAAAAAGGTAGAAACCAAATGAATTTGGAAATATAGAGAACCATGATCCCAATATTTGTCAGTCATAAGCATGGTTATCAATATTACAAAATGAGAATGTGTAAAATGATCCTAGAATTGATTAATTCAAGGAATGTGTTCAAATTATCCGAGAGTATCACATGATACATGTAGTTACATGGATTGTATAGGGAGTCATGAAAATGAGGGATGTATGGAACATGTCAGTACCATGATATATTTATGAACATATTGTACAATGGAATCATTTATGTACAAGCACCCTTATTCACAAATAAATATTTTGAGAAATATTTTTTAGTAGTCACATTAACTTTAATAGAAAAAACAACCATGTGTCCCATGAATGTGTCCCCATACATAGATTGAACTCATTTTTATAACACCTCATCATACAACCATTAAAACATAAATTGAATCAAGGGAAATCATAGAATATGAAAATTTGACATTTTATATACGTATAAAATATTTCTACTAAAATGGATGACCACAGAGCCTACTTCAAAAATTTGAAATAATCACTACCATACTAAATAAAACCTTCGTTAGTTAAGGGATCTAGGTCCCACTGCTTACGTAATGATGGTAGTGAATGTTATGGATAGTTCCATGTTTCATAAGAGGTGATATTTCAACAATTGAAATATATGATGATGAAATGTATATGATATGGTTATAATTTTTGAAATGGGTGCAATGCGAAAGTATTATGATATAAATTATTGAAAGAATTATAGTGAATAATATTCTTTATTATGGTTGAGGTTCCTAATCCATGAATTTATGAAGGAAACATTGAGTGTTATCTAGTGGAAGGAGATTTAGTGAATCATAAGAAAAAACCAAGAGAATATTTTTTAACATGGTGATTGAACTTGTGGTTTTCAGATGTAGATTGTGGGTGAAGTTCAATGAACCAATTACTATAAAAAATTTTAGTTAGTTTTTAACGATGTTTTGATACTGTAGTAATTATTATAGAATATTTTCAACATGTGGTGGTGAATGTGAAGAACAATGTATTAATTATAGGATACATTAATCACCTAGTTAAACACTCAAAAAAAATCCCTGGTAGTAGTATATATATCCATTATATTTCATTCTAATTCTTTTTCATTATGAATTATTTTAGATTTTAATTTATTGCGAAGAAATATATGTTTCTTTATATGGGATTTGTATACATAAAACAAGGATTTTATATTTTAATTGGAATATATAATGACATATGTACATTCAATTGTATTTTGGAGGGAATTTTATTTCTTATAAACATAGAGGACTCATGTATAGAGGAGAAGTCTTAAATGAGTCATATTGGTGGATGTTTATCATTAGAGTCTCAAAAAAATTATTTCATCTCAATATATATAGGTTTATAATACATTTAAACATAATCTATTTACAAGAATTATTGGGTGAATTTATTTATTTTGTGGAAATTATATTGAAGGGGGATTGAATAAAAATGAGTATTTCATTTTTAAAATTTTATTTCATCATGGGTTCATGTGTCGTAATTAATCACTATACCTTATTCAGTTCATTATTTATAGACATTTCATGTGATTTTGGTAGTTTCAATATAATTCATAGACAACATTATATTTACATTATTGACCACTGAAAAAATTACCTTTTTTTTAAAAAAAATCTCCCATATATAATTAACGACCCAAAGTTCATGACAATGGAAAATAAAGTATTTTAAGGATAGATAGTAGTTTCCAAAACCATGGGAATTACCTATTTGAGATTTAATCAATAATATGATCACTAAATATGTTATTCTATTCTTCTTACTTTATTGAACTAGATTTATATCATAGTTAAAAAATGTTTTATCTTTTTTCTATCAACACCACCCATCTACATATATCTTTATTCATGTTTCAGTAGATTTCATTAAATAATAGTTCAAGTAAATAATTATTAAATTATATTATCAACCAAAATTTTACAGTGGGATCAAACTTAGAGTGTGAATTCCGATACAAATTTATTTGTTAAATGAATTTCAAATTTACTTTTATAAATTCTAAACACTTGTTTGAGGCTATAGAAATTGAAAATCCCTGCATCATGGAATAAAATTTTTAGAAATATTATCCTACATTTTCTATGAATATTTTTTTATCATATCTTATATAATTAGATATATAGAAAAATGTTAGAAATAGAATAATAATAATTACCTATCCACTATCATAAATTCACGAGTGATGGATAAGAAATTACTCCCCATGTATTGATAAAACATTTAGCTTCCTATGATTCATTTTTTAAATTTTTTTACTCCTCTAGAAAACACATTATTTTATATATAATTTATTGTTACATTATTTTTACAATCCTCATGAATCATATCCCCTAATCAATTAGAAAAAACCCTTTTCCATAAATCAATGAAGATCCTTTTCCAGATAAAATAGAAAAATAAAATAAATAATCATGAGGATATGGGAAGTATTTTGAACCACATAAAGATGATATATTTTATTAAACACAGAGGATTGATTGATACTTCTTTAATTCTTGTTTATAAAATGGATTTTAAAAAGTATAATATATTCCAATCTTTATTCTAATTGGTATAGCTTTATAATCTTGTTAATCATCTGTATCATTGAATATGTGAATCTAATATGAATAAACATGTTATATTAATATAATATAGGGTAATTATTATATTATATATAAATTTGATTACTATATAAAATCACTATAGCTAGTTTCTCAACAATTATTAGATTTTATAACAATTGATTCAACTAAATAAGTGGAGTATATGCCCTAATAGCTGAAATATATTTACTTATTACATGACGTGAACATCCAAATCTCTTTATAGGATAGAAATATGTTGAGTTTGGCACACCAAGATTTCCTACACTAGGCCTTGGGTAGGTGACTAGCATTGAGCAGTCTTATCACACAACTAGAGAGGACATCACCAATTGTTGGTGTATACAGCCACATACCTCTATACATGATATAAAATTGAAAAATTAAAGATATTAATTTGAACAATACATTATTATTCATGTATCATGTGATAATAACCAAATAAAAAATTGAACAATTTAATGCAATGACGGAAAAAGAACCCAATATATGAAATTTAATCCAACCAAAAAACTAGAAATAAATGAGTAAAATTTATTAACATCATTTTATATAAGCATTGGACTATATCATCACCTCAGTGAAAACATATTCTTTATATGCCTTAATACTTATATATCATTATCCCCATTAAAATTCTCAAAATATTGATAAAACATGAAACATGAAGGTGTATTCCCATGCAGGTGGGAGAGTATGTACATACATCATAAGAATCCTCCAAAAACAAAATGAAATAATAGAATTAATGTTAAACTCACATCCATAATGTTATGAAAAAACATAGATATGATTTATAGGTAGATAGAAAGATATTTAATTTAATATCTCAAATTTAAACACAAATAAGTAAGGATTAATCACCACAGTTATCCCAAGAAACATAACTACCAAGCTCATACATACCTGTATCCTCTCTCAAGAAAATATATATGGGGGAAACATGCCTTGAGATGTTATATTAATAGTAGATATGGGAGTTCAAAACAAATCATAGGACTAAAATGTTTTTGGGAAGTTCATGTCAAAAGTGATATTGTATAACATCATAGATAATTTATATATTCACTTTTAATGAGGAGTTACATATATAATATTTATTATATAACGAACATGTACCTTTATTAGAAAAAGGGAGTATGGACATGATTTCTTGACTAGAGGGACCCACTCATGATGTATGCATGTGTGTACCAAATTCACTCTATATATATATTGGGTACATGTTCCATTTTACTAACATATGGATAGGGAAGTATAAAACCCCATGAATTAGTTATTCATTAAATCTAGACCACATTTTTGGTCCAATGAAAAAATATAGAATTACCCATATCAAATTAGAGAAACCCTAGAATAGAAAAACACTTCATACTGTTGAAATATATATTAAAAAAACAATGGATAGTTGATTGATATTAATGAACTAAAAAATGATCTTAAATCCATGAAGAATTACATTCATGTGAAGAATATAATATATGTATACTTAAAAGTGTTTCATGTGTCATGTTTTTGAATCACATATCTCTCTATCTTTATTGAGTATGGATGAACATACATGGTAATCTATAGAACTTGAACATGTGGTCTAGTTTCCTTATGCATTGAACTTCTCATCGGGCTATTTCGTAGAGTAGTTCTTACCACCCATTATCTGATAGGTGATGAACAATGCACATATAGTGTGTTGGTCACTCAATTGGTACCAATTTATTTTCATTAAACATGTTAGGTTAGTGGTCATACTATTATGAGAAATAGGAAGGATTTAGGTGGTTACTAACACACCCTACACAACTACCTCAACTGCACCATAATTACCCTGGTTGGGTCATTACTTTCACCTAATGGGGAACCACATCAAACTTTTGCCACTTCACAATGAACTTCTACCCATACATCCACCTCTAAATGTTTTTTACACTACATAGTGTTATGACTATCCCTCTACAGTAAAAATAATCATAAATCCCTATTCCACAAATAGATTCTTGACTTAAATCGCCCTCTACTTCCATCACCACCTTCATACATCCCTATGTTTGCTGTTATTTATCCCATATACAAGTGTGAGGGAGTGTGAGACCCAAGGGTGTATGTCCACCATTGGTTTGAAACTAAAAGTGGATGAAGAATTTACCCCCATGAATGGATTCATCCAATAATAATAATAATAAAATGACATATGTAATATGTATTTGACGTGTCATTCTCAAAAATCAAAATCTATAGATATTTGGTCTCATGATCAGTTACTGAGAACCACTATATTCCATTAATCTGGTTTGAAAGTTTATTTATCAGTAATACATAATAATTTGGTTTTTACAATCAACCAATTCAAGAGGAAATATAAAATTCAGATCTGTAACATCCCATATATCTCCCTATTGAATAACATCAAAAGCATCCCATGGGAACACACAGGGTTTGAAAAATTTAATATACAGATGGTCTTTTAGTTATACATTTATTTACTTAATCTATATTGTGCTAAAATGATAATAATTATAATATATTGGTACAATACTAGGATACACTTCAAGGATGTGTATAGTCTCTAGATTAGGTAAAATCAAAAAAATATTATCATGAAATATAATAATACAATTACCTATGATTTTATCAATATAATCATATGAATTATCCACTTCACACAAATCTGATATAACTATGTGATGGTTAGTGAACATCAAAATTACATACCCAGGATTCAAAAATTTCAATTAGCGGAAAAACATTTCCATGAAGAGAAAACTCCATCCTTCATCATAGAATCATTCTATACTACAATAATAGAATTCAATCCCATCATGTTTTAAGGATATGTAGTCCGAACCAATGATGGGTTTAAAGAGATTGATCCCATAAACTATGAGATCCCATGAAAATGTCTTTCTATAATGTTAATGCTAAAACCATTACCATATGTATGATGGAATGAAAAATATTAAGGTAATTTTCTAACAAATCAATTGATTGAATATGGTATCCCCTTTGATTTATAAAATTTCAATAAGTGATGTAGCTATAATTGAATGGTTTTCACTAGTATCAATGAATATGAGTTCCATAATAAACGATAGAAATATTGTAACTTTATAAATAACAATAATATATATATATATATATCATATTATTCTATCACCAAATATAACATAGTCATGTATATGAACACCATAATCCTATAATATACCTATTTAATTAGGTTATTGTTTAAGAAAATCATAACAATGTTTACCTCTGGATAATTAATGTGTACATTTATCAACACTATAAAATTATTCTACCAATGGTCTCCTTGTCCATTATAAGGAGGCCATTGATCATTCGATTACATATAAAGAAGGGATTTATCAAATATTCCACCTTGAATACCCACTGCAATAGTTCAGGTCTGACAGTATTATGTTATATGAACTATTATTCTATAGACATGTAAATTTTGGTCTCATGAATCACTAGGCCCCCTACAAAACAATCATTTTACTAACTCGTGATGCCATGGACATACATAAAATGACATTGATTTTTTAACTATTATGGTTAATATCATCTTGACATAGATGATAAATATCCCCCCAAAAATAATGTACCATCTCTCAATGTTGACTTCCCCTTGTCGAATAAGTTCTTAATCCTCATATCACTACCAATGAATCAAATATAGGACTGGATATAATAGTAAAAATACCAGGATCGTATCACTATATAAATTTTTTCCTTAAACATAAACCTTTGAAGATACCATTCAATTATTGACGATATCCATAATAATTGATATTGAGAGAGTTCCTCGTAGGGTATCTGAAACATGTTTCATAGACTGTTATTGTATAAATACCCATTTGTAGATACAAAACCTTCTGGATGTGAACCATCAACATAATAAATTGGTAATACTTTTCAAGATAGAGGATATTAAACTATGAATGTGAGAGGTTTTCCTTATCATGGGTTTGTATGCTCAGGTTATACTAATGAATCTCATTATCACATAGATGGTTATGGGTGGGGACAACTATATTATTTACATGATTCTTTACTATGATAAATATATATATCACCACTACAATCATGTCTTCACCTACTTTAGAGTAAGTATAAACAAAGAACATGGGTGGTATATACCGCTAGAACCCTTGAAGTATATTTAATCAAACTAAATTCTCATCATTCTCTATTGGAATCATCCATTAATCCACTAGTTTTGGGTCACCCTCTTAAAATTCATGTGAATCATCTATTAACTTCACTATAGGGTAGGATAATTTACCCTCTAAATGAAGGAATTCACCTCATTATCTAGTCCCTATATAGTAGGATACTATTTTATCAAAACACTGAATAGTTGTTCTAAATCTATCATTAGATCATCATGACTATGGAATCCTTCCTTTTTATTACATATATGTTCCATTACAATGAAAAAATGGACTTTTAAATTTTTATTTTCATGAAAATTAGAATCATATTACATGTAATCCGATTTAAATTATTCTTCATTGGATAACATAACGATTTTTTTACTACATCTCATGTACTGGGGACATTCATCAATGTAAAGGGTGGGCATGATCGTAGTAAGGGAATATGTCTGGGAGAGATTTATCATTTTATCATGAGGTATATTAGTATGAACATGAATTATAAAAATATTAAATGATCAATATTACATGTGGAATATCATAAAATAACATGAAAAATAAAATGTAAATTTTGCTGTAACATAATTATTACGTGTTCATAAGTAGATCGCCATGGTTTTTCAAAAAGGGGTTATAAATTAAAATTACCACACTTATTCATCATAGTATTGTAAGACATGACATCTCTAGAAATTAATTTACTTACCAAATTAATTGGAACTATATCCATGCACACACTTAATAAGTATTAATTTCATGTTATCCAAATTGATCATAAAAATTAATTTCTCAACAACCTGAAGAGAATAATGTACACTTTCATATGAAAGCGTTGAGTATGTAAGTGATTTAAGGCATGCCCATAAAATAATTTAAATCTCATAGAAATATAATGTGAGTTTTATATGTAACCAATTAAATATTTTTTTTTAATACTTATGGGAATAATCATGGATAAATAAATAGTTTTTGTGTTTAGAATTTACAGATTTTTTTAAAAGAGACAAATTTGAGATGAAAAATCAGTAGTAAGACAGGAATAAAACATAGATATAGAAAAATATAAATTAGAGAGAATAAAAGTAAAAAAATTTAAAAAACATATTCTTTAAGTAAGTATATAAAAAATGTAATAAAATGGAAAAAATATTATTTATAATATATACACATAAAAATAGTTTCATCAGTTGAAGATAAGTGATGGAGAATTACTGTGCATTGAAGAGTTGTTCCTAAAACATGATGACGGGACCATGGGGGATTAAAGAAACATTTTTAGTACTCTATTGGAAAAAATATCAATATAAATTCGTGGGGTATGGATTTGGGGTGAAGCGGAATGGTGAAATATGTGAGTGTTTATATAAAATTAGAGTAATTTTTTAGTAATTTTAAAATATAGGTTTGAGAAATATAGGTTGTTGAAAATAAAAAATTATTGGATTACCAATTTTTTTCATTAGATTTTAAAATATTGAGTCACAGTTTATGATATTTTAATCCAATATAAATTAAAACCATTTTTAAAATCTTTTTTCCACTGAAAAGTATATTTTTTTTGTAAAAAAGTAATGTTTTTAAAATTAAAAATAAAATTTTAGTCTTTGACAATGAAATTATATCATCAAAAATTAAATAAAATATATTAATTAACATAATATTAATTAATTGTCATATTTTAAGTCTTTTATTATGTTAAAATAATTATTAAATCATTATTACATAAATATGAAGTCACAAAATATATAGAAAACCAAACATAGTATTTTCATTACCAATTTTTTAATCCAATATAAATTAAAACCTTTTTTAAAATCTTTTTTCCACTGAAAAGTATATTTTTTTTGTAAAAAAGTAATGTTTTTAAAATTAAAAATAAAATTTTAGTCTTTGACAATGAAATTATATCATCGAAAATTAAATAAAATATATTAATTTACATAATATTAATTAATTGTCATATTTTAAGTCTTTTATTATGTTAAAATAATTATTAAATCATTATTACATAAATATGAAGTCACAAAATATATAGAAAACCAAACATAGTATTTTGACTATTCATGGAAAAATAATGCATTTAAAACAATTCTCATAAATTCTCTGTAATATAACATCAGTGCGTTCATTTAAAATATAATTTTTATTTTATAAAAATAATTCTTGAAAAATTCTTATTGTCACATTTGAATATCATAGTATATTATTTATTGAAAAATGGCTGTTTATATGGGAAAGTTAAATTTCTAACACTTATAAAAATCTCCCGAGATATTATAAAACTTTTTTATAATTTGTATTAAAATAAGAGTTTTTAAAAAGAGAAATGAATTAAAAAAAATTATTTAGAAAAAAATAGTTTACTATAAAAATAAATATCCTATCTAAAACAAAAATTATGTATTATTTCTATAATCAAATAAATTTATAAAATTTACATCAAAAAAACATATATTCTATTAAGAAACACCATTCATGAAATGGAATTGAGGTAATAATAGTTTAATGTATAAAATTTATCCAAAATTTAATTAAATATGGTTGATACTTGATCTCCTTATAACACACATGTACTCTCTAGGGATATGGTGTGCAATTGTAGTGGTTTCATGAGGTTGCTTGGCTAACATCAACCTGTTTGTAATCTCTACTAACTAAAACTTCTACCATATGCGATTTCATTCAAGATTAATTTGTTCATAATTGGATTGAACATGATCAATGTTGAACCCCAGTGATCTCGCCTCACTTCATTGTTCTCATAAATGTGCTTCAAATGTCATGACATTACATGTTGAGAGAATCATTTCTCTTTTCTGAATAAATTATATTTTTTCATTAATACTTATGAACACTAATTTAAATGGTTAAATTATCTCTAATGGGCATGTATTTCAACTGTATAATTAACCAATGGTTATATAGACTAATTTTCATATTTGAACAATTGTAATATTGCTGTATAGTCCAAATTGTCACACTTCTCTTATACCCTACAAATACCACTTCACCATTTTAGAAAAAATTGTTGCTACAGTTTCTAATGATGTTATATATTTTCATTCTCTGTGATTTTTATTGGGAAAATAATATTTTTTTCATTTTTATATAGTTTTCCCTGGGTGAGATGATTCTAATGGATTGGGCTGACCCCTATTTTTCCACATTATCATTTCTATTTTCTATTTTATATCCAGTTATAATGATTGGAATTTTAATTTATTTCAAATATGAATAAGGTGGTTATCATTATTAATGATATATTGTTTAGTTAGTTCAAATATATTTTTTAGATGTATAATATTTTGACATATAACACATATTTTCCTAGGAAAGAACAATCTTTTAAAATCATGGGTTGTTAAATTCTCCCCCATAGAAATGGCATCCCTAAAATATCAAATCATATTCATAGTTGATAATTGGTTTGGATACTTCAATTTCATTGATACCTTTGGATTATATGTCACCTCAACATTATTATAGATCCTTAAAATTACAATGAAAATGTTGGTAGTCATATTTTGTACAAAGTTTTCTATTTTTCCTATGATATCCACAAGGAGCTCTACATTAGATAGGTCATATTCTATTTGTACAACCTCATGATTTAGTACCATTGAGGGATCATGTGTGTAACTCCTCAAGAGAGACAAGGGGAATACATACTGAACATGATCCATATTTGGTTGAAGTGATTTCTAATATACCACAACTCCTATGAAATCCTGAATTTAAAAGGGGAAAATAATCCTAAGAATAATCGTTAATTTATTTCCAAATAATCATTAACCTATTCGATACTTATATCCATATGAAAAAAATTATCCAAAATCGTAATCCAAGACCCATAGAAGATTGTAACCATATATCTTCTTCTAACTCTAAGAAATATTTATATGATGTTGGAGAAATTAACCTTTTATTTCATATATTGAATAAGATAGGGCCCATGTATCTTTATTATGCCAAATATATCCTAAAAAGTTGTAAATATACATCACTTCCCCTATAAATCATCAAAGGTTTCAATTTTAATAAGGTGGAAGCTATTTTTATAAGAGAACATAACTAATGGGATTTGTTGATCATATCAATCATTAAATTACATGTAGCATGTTCTCAACATGTAATCAAGTGTCTGAATAGACCATTCATATTTACCATTACATTATGTATGATAGACCAAAATAATATACAATTTAGAATCAGATCTTGTTCAATACTTCTCCTAAAGTAAGATGTGAACAATGGATCATGATCACAAATGACTGAAAGTCTACCAACATACAACCACACTTCATCGTTTTTGTATATATTAGAATATTTTTAAAGAGACAAATCTTCCTATATTATGATGAAAAACGTAGTCTTTGTGAGTCAATCCTTATATCCCATATCACATTATTTCTTTTGGATGTTTTTTGGGATTCTAGGGATGAAGTCTATAGTGATATTTTTTCACTTTCATGCTAGTATGGGTTGTGGTTTCAGTACACAATTGTAATGTTGTCTCACTACCATAAATTTTTGACAAAGCAAGAACCTTTTTTTATATTCATAAACCTCTCTTTTCATATTATAACACCAATAATGATAACAAATGTTCCTATTCATTTTAATGATTCAAGGGTTTATAGATAATATTGATCTATAAAACTAATAAATAATATCATTTTTGATCCTTTAGATAGATTGGACACATATCCTTGACTGAAATTTCAATACACCATCATTATCAATATTAAACATAGGAAACTCCGCATTCATCATAAACATTGTCTTCTTTTACATCAAAGGATCTTATCTTTTATGTCTCTTGATATTATATATAATTATGTTTGATAAATAATTTGACATGGTAATGATTATGTTCCTTCCCTAGTGATTTAAATTTCCAAGAATACAATTTCTTGCAACAATTTGTCTCCTAGAATATTCATAAATTTTATCTCAATACAACATTTCATACATATTGCATCAACGATTGTTTTTATCTTCCTGGGTGATAATGAATTGAACATTCATTGTCTCCAAGATGATTGCAACATTATGTTAAATTCATCTTTCATGAATTTATAATTTAAAATTTTGTGTTTTATTTAGATATCAAGTTTCTCCCCATAAATTTAGTTCCTCATTGTTTCTACTAAAAAAGATAAATACTTCTAACTCCAGGTCTTTCGAAGTATAATACTTCTCAATAGGATTTAACTGATGATATTAATAAGCAATCACCTCATATTATAGCAATAGGGCACACTCAATAACTTTAATAGAAGAATTAATATAAATAAAAAAATTCATTGATAGAGGGTAAAAGTAACATAGGTTCAGTATCCAATATCTTATTATGTTCAGAGAATATTTCTTCATACTCTCCCATAAAGAAGAAAATATCCTCCTTTTTAGATAACATCAGTAGTGAATTTTAATTTCATAAATTTTATTTGACAAAAGTCTTATAATATTTTAGAAAACCAAGGAAATAGTGAATCTGAGTTACTATTGTATGATTAGGTGACTCCTCTAAATCCATTTTCTTTATTGGGTCAACTGTGATTCCTTTATTGGATATAATGTTCCCAATGAATGAAAAAAATTTGAATCCACGTTTGGTATTTGATAAATTTTCAAAGTATCTTCTAAAAATATATATTTTTCAATATACCACCTAGATGATTCTAATCTTCTTTATAAAATTTTAAAGATATTAAAATATCATAAATAAAAAATACAAAAAATATTCTTGGTATACCTTCAAGACAGTATTCAAGAAATACGTAAATATATAAAAAGATAATTAGTCAATATGAAAATAATAATAAAAATTCTTAAGTAAATTATATTTTATAAAAATAATCCATTATAATAACTTCATTATTTACCCCCAATATTTGATACATAGTTTGGAAGAAAATATTAAAGAAGAATTGAGCCCCACCATGTTTTTCAATTAAATTATAAATCATTATAGTGGGTGCTTGTTCTATACTATGATACCATTATGTAATCTATATGAAATTACTCTCCAAATTAATATATATTTATTATTTAAATAGAGAACATCTGATACCCAATGATACACATAAAGTCAAATAAATACATTATCCAATTTATCATGATTTCTTTATTAATTACAATAACTTTTTGTTCTTTATTCTATATAGGAGGTTCTTTGTCAGCATGTATCCATGAATGAGTTCAATATAGAACTCAACCTCTCATTTTAGTGGTTTTCAAGAAATATTTTCATGAAAATCACCAATTCATTTCCTAATGATGATGTCATATTCTATCCATATACTTAGATTTACTTCACAATATTCACTAATAACCTATATATATTAGTCTATGTGAGGTGATTCTAGAAAAAGGTCAAGTCAAGATATATATCCTTTGAAAATAACTAGAGTATTTCTATTATTTCCTTTTGAAGCATACTTACTCTTATAGTTAATCTTTGCATTATACATAAAGATCTAGTCTATCCATATTATACTGTATACATCCACCATAGTATTGAATACTATATATTTGGAGATGTTTAAATCACCTATGTTAATACTAGAGTTTTCATTCATTGTTGATTCTAGGATAATAAATCCATGAGTATTTATTGTTATCTCTCCATTGGTTGTCATAGGGATTCATTGTGTTTTATTTGTAAAAAATAAAATAAAAGGAATATATAACACCATAATAAAACAAATTACGTTCTATATTTTAGAGAACAATGAATTTTCTTGCCACCAAATCTTTTGGCACCTCTACATTATAAATACTAATAGAAAATACCATTCTGTTCTACTTTGGACAATGAGGAGGATTATGGTGTTTTTCAAACATTATACTCTATTTTAAAAAAGGATTGGTAATGTTCCCATGCTTCCCACAAATTAAGAACTGGAATTCTAATTATTCTAATACCATATTACCTTTGTCATTACTATTGAGAATTCAAGGATTCACCTCCCCAAGAATTTTATGAGCAAAATGGACATCTTTTCCGAACATGTAATAAATTATACACCATGAAATTAAATTCCCTAAATGTTTATAGCCACATTTATTGAATGTGGTATGTTTCAATTTCCTTCATCATTTTCCATGATCAACATTCTTCCCTGAGATGGTATCTATTTATCCCTTAATTTAATTCGACCTATAAGACCACTATATCTTTCCAAACACCAATTTTGAAATCATAACACTCCGAACAATATCATAATATCTATCATAATCTCAATTTGATAATATATTCTATATGTGTTGTCTCAATACACCAATGTATCTATTTACCTTTCACACAACATCCATAACAATGATAGAGGTGTATCAAGAAAGTATTATATAGTTCATTTCATGGATTCCCAAAAATTAATATTCAATTTACTTTATATCTTTGAATTCAATCTCTATTTTTCACATCAAACAGGGAAAATAAATATTGAAAATGATTCTCATCAACACTTACCACTAAATAGAATCAATCTTACTATATTCCATCATGTTTTTAATTATTCTCCACCCCTGATAGTATTATTATTTTAATAATTAAATACCCAATGTGACATTATCAATCACTAAACAATGGAATATAGAAACAATATTTTCCATAGAGGAAATAAATTTTCCACTAATTGATTATTTTGTAGATAAAATAAAATAAGTTAGTTCTTGACACATAAAGAAATCAATTTCATGTTTCCTCTTTGAGGTGAATATGGTATCTCAACATGATTCCATTGATTTTTCTAAACCGTAACTAGTTTATTTATCATCCTAGTGAAATTTTCCATTATTACTCTAGTCAAAATCATATTAGTGCATTGAATAATTCACTCATCATTTATGTGGTTTCTCATATTTCACAGAATTTTTCTATAACAAGAATCCCATATTGAGAAAAATGTTATTAATATTAATCTTATAATTCTAATGTTTGTTTATATCAAAAAACGTCATTACTAAATATGTTAATAGTCTCTTATAAAAAAATTTATTATTCAATATATTCTTAGAAAAGATTCATAAAAATCATATTTTAACCAACCACATCCCCAAACTATGTTTAGTCTTGTGCACAACGGGGGTGGATGTTAAGCACCAGATCTTAATTGAGTATAGCTCACTTTACATTTTTCTGGTGTTACCCAAATGTGCATCTATTCCAGATCCACATCCACCACTATTTTCCATACAAATATATATTTACATAGAAATCACATACTTAATGCTAACCAATATACATGGAAGTTTTAATATATTTTGAAATATCCCTAGAGTTATTACTAATTTTTTCATGTACAAAAAAAATTACTAAACCAACATCTGATACCAATTATGAATTCCTACATTTGAATGACATAAAATATTCATTACATGGATGAAAAGAAAATATATTTTAATGATTTGTTTCTTATAATCCTTGAAACTAATAAAAAAACATAAAAAGTTATTCTAATCCACATAAAATTATGCTTCATGGGTTTACCTATGATACTATTACTACTTATCATTTCATGGGGACATACATCAATATAAGGGTGTGATCATGGTCATTGTGAGTGAATAAGAAAGGTATGTAATTTTTATGTGATCATGAGGGAAATAAATATGAAAATTAAGTCTACCAATATGACATGGTCAAGAGAACATGAGGAAAATAAATCAAGAACATGAATCATAATGTGAAAATGTGACTGCAACAAAAAATTATGTAATGATAATTATATCACCATGGTATATCACCACGATAACCTAAATAAAAATTACAAATGTTATTCTCCATGTCATCTTAATCACTCCATCTCTAGATATTAAATTATATACCTAATTTATCATATTTTTAAAAAGGTAATCTTTTTATATGATTTAATTTCACGTGGAAAACAGAAATCATAATATATCATTTTTATAATTCCCTGAGGAAAATAATGTACGGGTTTTATATAAATCTAATAATTTCATATGTGATTAAAGGATAGAGAAAAATATAATTTTTAACCAACAGAATTGGAATATGGGATTAATATATAAATCCTTAAATCAATAAATTGTATTGAAATAATGTTGAATTTCTATAGATAAATAAATCTTTTGTTTATTTAAAATTAAATAATGTTTCATTTAAAAGACACAAATTTGATGATTAAATTTGACAGCATGACAGGGATAAAAAATTTATTTAAAACAATTTTGAATAAGATATAAAGAAAGTATACAATTTATAAATATTAATTTTGAAGTAAATGTGTGATTGAAATGGTATTAAATGAGAGTAAAAAAACATACCCAACAGAAAAAAAAGAGTTTATTTAATTTAATAGAAATGATAGAGAGATCTCTTCTCTTGAAGAGTTGTTCCTTAAACATTAAGATGTGACCATTGGGGAATAAGGAATCCTTAGGAGAGTATTTAAGAGGAAAAATAAATATAACATTGTGGATTATTGATTATGAGTGAATGTTAATGTTGAAATTAATTGGTATTTAATGAAAATGTAGAGGAATTTATTCAATAATTTCCAAATATATGGATTGGAAATCAACATTGTGGAAAATGAAAAACTATTGTCTTACCCATTGTTTTTAACATGGTTTTGGCAATTTGAGTAAAATATTATTATAATAAAATCCATTTAGACTAAATATATCTTTTAATAATTCTATTGTATTAGAAATGTAATACTTCCACCATGTAATGTTTATTAGTTCAGATTTCTTATTTTAGACATCAGAAAGTATCTTATAGATTTAGAAATAGATTAAAATTCATTAAAATAAATATTTATAACAAAATAACATATTTTAGTTCATGGATTGAGTTTATTTAATTTTTTTACATCATTATTACAAAAAAGCATGGTCATAATACTTATCAAAACCCCAAATATAATTTTTAACTATTCACAAAAAATTAGTGTATTTCAGAAAATTTTCATTAATTTATCATAACATATTTTTGAAACGATGAAGTAAAATTTAATTATTATTTTATAATTATAATTCTATAAATATGATAATATTTAAAAATATAAATAATGATGAATATTTATTAAAAAATAATAATTTTTAAGAAATAATCTTGTTTCTCAACTTAATAAATTTTCCAAGGACATAATTTGTTTTATATTTTATATTTAAAAAATGTTTTTTAGATACCAATTTCATTAAAACAAATATTATTCCAAACATAGTAGTTTATTTTATTAATATTTATCTTTTTTATAAAACATTGTTTTATTTGCGTTGAGAAAAAAATCTATCAAATTTATCTCAATAAAACATATATATTACTAGGAAAAGTTATTCTTACAATGGAATTGATGGAATATTTTTTTTATAAAATTGAATTACACATTTAGTAAATATTTCTAGGATTCATAACCACTTATAAGACCCTTGTAAACCATATGGGTAAGATTTTATATGGTGTATGTTTAATGGGTTGGCTCAGTTAACATTAACCGAGTGAAAATCTACACAATCATAAACATATCCCCTTGGTGAATTCATTCAAGATTCTCTTGAAGAATATCTTCTTGGAAATGGTGAATCAAGAACCACAATGATTTTACCACTCTCCCATGTTATAAAATATGGATACAAACATAATTAGTCATCTATTTTATGCCATAATTTCACTTTTTGGAATAAATTATCGTTTGAAAATATTAATTATAAACATAAATTATTATAGTATTTTTATACCAAATGGGTATTGTTCCCAACAGTCAAATTGACTAATAGTTATACTGATCAATGGTCATATATAAAAAATGGCCACAAAAAAATAAAATTTTTATTGCCACAATTCTATTTTACCAAATAAATACCACTTTCATTATTTCACTTGATATTCTATAAAATTTCTCCTAGTGTTATATATTATAAATTTATATGGTAGTGATTGGTTTCGTAAGATTATATATTTCATTTTTTTTCATAGACTAGGGTGATATATATGTCCAAATTTTGATAATTTATTTTATATTTTTATCCAGTTGTAATTTTTGTCCTTATAAATTTCATTATTGATAAATAATGTAATGAATATTTTTATGAGATAATGTTTTGTTGGATAATATGTATTTTAAACATGTATAATATTATATAATACTTCACACATTTAATATGAAAAAATATCATTTAAAATTCAAAGGACATTAAAATGTTATTTTATCAATATCTTAATCAGTTGTCAGTTTGATGGAATATGAAATTTAATACGATGAACCTATAATCATAAAATCATTCATGTGGAGTTAAATCAGAAACAACATATATAAAATATATCAACTCATACATGATATATTTTTTAACTTATCTTTAACAAAAAATTGATGCCAAATAGTTCATGAGATTAACAGAAGGTTATTAGAGACATGATGAGTGGATATATTTATCAGTACCCCAATACTGGGTTCACATGATTAATGGATAGAAGTGATAACCAAATAAAACACTACCATAAATTCCAAATCTATTACTTGTATAAATTAATCCTCAAATGTTTTCCCTAAGTCATCCCTACATTAATACCACAATAAACCACCCTATACCAAAATGACCATGTTTGTACTAGTTATAAGACTTGTGTGCCACTATAAACCAAATTATTATATCAAAGGGGATGGTAACTACCATTGAGTTATCATATCTCAAGAAATTGGATACCATAGACTAAAATATCTACACAAAACCATATGTTTGTAAAAAAGGATATAAAAATATTGAAATCAATATATTTAAACCGACAACATTATATTATTCATTAAATATAAACTATTAATCCATAGTGAATAAATAAATATTGAAACATAACCACTATATTACATAATAAAATCCTAATATAATTTATTTTTATCATCCTAAAATGAACTAGTAAGGTGGATTATAAATGAAACAATGCTCCTGAAATGCTCATATTTATATTTTTCCTACATTGAGGACCACTACATTCCTGAATCCCTAACTTGATGCCTACTGAGATAACCACAAAACATCCCATCATATGAATAATAGATTTAATGTTCAAGATAACACTCATGAATAGTATTGTATATTAATTCTCAATATTATACACTAAAACCCACAATGGAAGGGTCCAAACCAAATATTATCAAAACTGAATGGGTAAAAAAATACCTAGACATTTTTTTCAAGGTAGAGTATGTGAGATTCAAGATATTACTATTATTTATATCCCATCTATATAAGGATCTATAATCATAATCATAATATTAGATTCAACTACCTTGGTCTTCAAAATCCATGTCACCACTTATAAACTCTTATAAGATTCATATGCAACTAAATTCAATAAGGGAATTACTCATTATAGTATCGAACAAACTCCAAAACCCATTTATCATAAATATGTGTATGTCAAAAGATGGTGTAAATAAATTAATTATTAGAGATCCTTATCCAATAAGTGTGATATTTCATGGATCTATCATTTGTGTTTGGGTTCCCATAGTGTACTAAGAATAACAGGGTTAAAATCCCATGACCAAACATGGGGAACCCATACCATGCTTATATAGAAAAGTTCCCAATATCATTTGTTTGAGATGTACCTTTTTTCTATCACCAACCCATTTATAGAGGAATATCAAAACATGGGAACACTCCACCATCCATGTATGAATGTCATGGCCACCACTACAAGGTTAAAATATATGATTTCTCATATCACTTAAAAAAACAAAAACTAATATATCACTATATTTTTTCATATAGTAAGAAACAATTAAGGTTTGAAATTTATTTTTCTCAAAGAATAATAAATTGATATATATTATTGGAAAATAATTCAAATTCAATGAAAATTCATTGTGGTATTATTTGGGTAACTGTATGGTGCATATATTTTGATAGGGTGTACCCATGAATGGTTTTCAGAGCCCGATGTGTTATAATCTTATAGCTCTATTTCATCCATAAACAACCTACCTCTAATTCCAGGTTCATTCTAGTAGTCAAAATCTAATTTGTTACCCTACTAGACTCTATGTCTCGGAAACCCTAATTTCTAGGACCCATTATAGTATGTTGAATGTGTCCATACTACCCATCACATGATGAGGAATGGGAATCGTTTATCTTACTTGTGGGTTAATCTCATTACTTCTACAAAACCAACCAACCTCTCGGTTGGAATGTATCTATTCAATTATGGGGGATTGGATGACTGAGGATAGTAACTAAGTATCCAATACTCTATAGTTCCCACTTCCAAGACTGCACCTGAACATCCATGTCTTCACAAAACCACTACACCATCAAGATATAATCCTCATTCCCCAACCCAATTCAATTATGAAATATCAAATTGAAAATATAAAATAGAATGAATAAAATTATCATCTTTCACCCATTAATTGACTAAACATTAAGACACAAACACCATTATCGATCTCATCATCCATGAAAATTATATCTGAATACTCAAATAATGAAACATATTGGTTAACTGAATGAGAATAGTTATGATTGAACTATAAAACTCATAGATACTGAAATCATCAACATTCAATGGAATAAATATATTTCCTTATAAACAATTTTTCTTTCATTCTATGACTTTTCTTAAAATGAACATTCCATGAATACTTGTTATCTTATCACTTCTACCTTAAGATCATAAAAATTACACTCCTCCATCGATTACACCAAGGGAGAATTCATTAATTTTTTATGGGTAATATTTATGAAAAAATTCATTCATATTGATATACAAATATGTAATATATCCGTACATTTTCCATGAATCTCTAGAATCAAGAACAACAAAACCATGTGATATCTTACATAACACATAAACCACAAAATTACCTCTCTGTAGAGTATAGATGATCTCAGAGTCATAATATAGTTTAAAAAATATATTGTGATAAAATTCAAAATTCAAAACCTATTGATACAAGTAATAATACACATAATTATAATCAATAAACAATATAATTCTTCAATCAATGACATAATGTTGTAACATCATCGTAGAATACTTGACTTATATAATCTCTATATTATTGGTTTCATATATATTCTCTTTTGTATATATCTACTAGGACATAGATTAGGTAAATAACATTTGTTATATCATGACACAACCTCAAAAAAGATAGTAATAATACATATATCGTCAAATAGATTTCCCTCATTTAGAAATAGATATTCTAGAGCACATATAGTATTCATATTCATGTAAAATAATATAACCAAGTAGTGATTAGTCCATATAGAATCCTAGTTCATTTTTTCAATGATGTAAATGGAGATTAAATCAAGGATAAGTATGACATGAATCTCCTATAAAATCCTAGAAGCACTAAGAAACCATATTGCTTCATGACATTCATTATAATCATATAAGAAATGACTCTATTTAACTATGAATAATATACTTAAACACCTTGATAAGTCACAACATTCAAAATAAAATGCACTAAAATGGTATAGAACTAACAACTATAAAATAGGATATATTGGTGGTAGTAAATAAGAACATCCAAAATGGACCAAAAATTCACAACATGTTCCCCCTTTGATCATGAATTGTTGATAAAAAAATTAAAGATAATTTACACAAACCTAACTTTGAAATAATGATTCATTTACATTTTTAATCAAATGAATATAATAATGGAGTTAGTGATGTAATAAGTAAAACCCCAAATATTAATGCCTCCATAATAACATCATATGTATGTATTTAGGATATATTAAAATTTTATGTCATCTATTGGTATCCCAAATAAAAATAACACATAGTAAACTAGTGAGATCCCATTAGATGATCAAAAAAGAGATTTTTAATTTTCACTATAACTAGATTTAATATATAATAATATTTTTAATCCCACAAAATATAATATTTTTTTCTAATGAACAACATAGGGTCACCGCATGATGACACACTAGGATAGATGAAACCCTTTTAAAAAATAGAATTTTGAATCAATTAATTTAAAATCTGAAACTATGTCATACTAGAGGAAAATATGTAAATTATAGAGTCACTATTGTATATCATCATCATAAAATCAATTTCATATGGAAGGTATAATTTCACAACAGGTTCTGGGAATGAATATTGGAATTCTGTAAAAACTCATTGAATCATGACTAACTATATATCCAAAAAATAAATTTATATTTATCTATATAAAAAAATGGTTTTGACATTGAAAATATTTCTAAGGATCTTACTCAGTAAAATAATAATGAGCTATTTCAATGTAAATTAATAAATTCCCACTTAAAAATCAATAAATAATAGTGTATAAAAGAGATAGGAAATCCATACCACGTATTTATTACATTGGGATGAATACATATGTCCTAGAAATATATTACCATTGTATTTACCTAAAATTATTTCACAACCATAATATACATCAAGAATGAAAACTGTTCCTCTAAAAAGAATATTTAACAAAAAGGGAACATGCAGTCTATCCACATTCTATCTCAATTCCTAGTACAATGTTATAAAATATAATAAAAAATTATAATCCAATATTAAAAGATGATATATGGTTCCTCAAATATTATAATTTAGATCATTGTTTTGGTAATTAGTGTTTGATCCGTGAAATATAATACCAAAAATAGTACAATTTATCTACAGTTCCGTCAATAATGAGATTCAATATTAACAACATAAGGAAATGTTCTTCTATTATTTTTAATCTTTTCCCTCCAATTTTCTAGTTTTTTTAAAACCACATCTCATTGAAGATCGCTATATTTTCAGAATATTTTCTTACGTTTATTGTTATCTTGATCTAAGATGTTTTTTATACATATAGAAAAACTCTAATTATAGAAAATATGTAAATTAATCATATAATAATAAAATTTTCTATGTTTAACCCACTTATGATCATCTGGAGAATCTTGTTATACCTCCCTTGCATGAATACAAGAGGAATCATTCTGTATCAAAACTATGAAACAAATTCTGCTTTGACAATTATATATAGTTCATTTAATGGATCTTCTGTTAAATTCAATATAATTTTCCAATAAAAATTCATTAGTCAAACTGATGTGAAAGAAAAAATAATGTATCTAAATTATCTAGTACTTATACACTAAAAATAGTTCCACCCCACATTAATATGTTTAGAATGATTTAATAAATTACCTCAGTTCATAGAAAACATATATAAAAGATCACATAATGAGTGTGAATAATAGTTTTCATTACAAATCCATTGACATCCTCAAGGATTCATATCCAAAAATTCCCACCCAACACTCAAACAAAAATTTTATAACACTTTTTCATTATGTTTCCTTGTTACAACACCTATTGAGTTAATAAAATTTCCATGTTGAACCTCTAAATCCTACCTCTAATATGCCACATATTTGGAGACAATAACTATTTTTGTAATATAGTCATATGGGAGAAATTACCATCTTAAATACAAAAAATAGTGATATATATGTCAATAACATTCATATAATATAAAATATAAATATAAATATAAATATAATACATTGAATGATAAACATGGAACTTGGTGTCTAGATAAATACCCAAAATAAACATTATTAATTAGAGGGTATCTCAGAATAACTTCAAACTCCTTGTCATCAGATAGTAAAATAACTATTGATATATGATTCAATAACTTATTTCCTAAAAAATATATAATATAGACATTAGTGGTATGTATACATGTATACGTTGTAGAATCCTCCCTAAAACCTATCATGAAATAGAGGAATATGAATACTAATTCCACCGTGCATGATCATCAATTTCAACACACAATCTATACTAAGTAATATATTCACCGAAACTCACCTATTATCTCCTTATAAATTCATAAATAATGTTATTTACACATAATAATAAATCTAATATGTGTGTGTGAGTGCATTATATATAATGATACCCACAAAAATTCCAAAAATTAACACTTCATGATAATACATTGATAGAATATGTCTGAGAAGCCCCAGCCATTTCTTATCGTCATAGAAAAATTCTGCATAACAATATTTAAACTACAATATACATATCACAACCACATAAAACATAATACATAACATAGCTATAAACAATATATCAAACATATAATTGAATCCAATTAATGCGTAACAACTGATGTGCATCATAAATGATATCAATTCTATTCCCTCTGATACTAGAATTTTTCAACCCTCTAAACATTTCCATAATTTATAATCATCTCATAACATCCACAATTCCATGTATCATAACCATAATTTTTAATAGTAAACAATATACTTGAATTGGAGGGAATATAAGGGGTAGTCGACAATAATACATATTACCTCCATCTGATATGTTGGTGGTTAAATGAAACATAATATAAAATATGGTTTACAATGATGTTATCCAGCATAGGTGTTGGTGTATTAGAAGAAAACTTACTACAATAGATTTATATATATATAATATCACAAAATCCCCACATAAAGGTAAAATTTATAACTCCATTATAACCACAAGCAACGTCTCACTATTTCCACATGACAAAAACAACCATTATAACTCCTAGTACTATAGATAAACTCTTATAACCCCACAAAAAATAAAAAACATATCTCCATTTCAAAACACCTGTAAAGACCCGAAAATTTCGTGGATTTTTTTTTAAAAAACATGGGAATATTACTAGTCCACAGTTTCTGACGACCCTTGGTTTCGAGGCCCGGTGTGCCTGGAATAAATTTCTGATGTTTTGTTCGGGTACCTTCAGTAAATGTGCGAGTGGAAAAATATTTATTTTGAACCGGTGCTTGGAATTGAAATCTGAGGACACCGCTGAACTAGTAGCACCGGTATTCACTTAAGGAGACCTTTGCCTCAATCACAGTCGATTCGAGGTAAAAGATGGGTTTTCTGAGGTTTCGTGGGATAAAAATAAAATAATTTTTAAAATTTGTTTTTTATTTGAATTTTGAATTTCAATACTCTAACGGTGTGTGGACCACCCAACACTTGTAACTCCTCATCTAATGAGGAGCATTAAATGTGTGGTTACACAAGAGGTGTCACCACTGATTTAATGATCTTTAATTATGTTAAAAGGTTAACTCAACTTAATGTGGTAATTAAGTCTTCAAGACTTAAGTTGGGGGGAAACACCATTTGTTGGAGAAAAGGTGAGAATTGTTGAAAGGATTGGTTGTCAAAGAACTGTTCTCCAATGATGTTTCCCCTAGAGAATAATGATCCTTTGATGGAGATCAGATCCCGACGAATCTCCGACGCAGGAACTCGGATCTGAAGTGCGAGGCAGATGTGATGATCGACATCAACTCCACCTTCGTCCCGCAATGACATCAACAAACATCAAACGAGGTAGGAGGATTGAACTTCCTTGAAATTGATGTTCTTCGTTCTTATTTCAAAACAACGAAGATAGACCAGCCAACGAACAAGCTGAACCGTGGTTCGATCATTCTTGCGGGTAAGGGAAGAAATTTATCGGGGTTTAGATCCGGGTTAGATATGGCTTAGAAATTGAAGCCCATTATAGATCTATCATAAACTACTAACGTAGAGGGTGCGGGACAACCTGAACAAGGCCTGACCCCCCTTTGCAGATCTACTTTGTTGCGTTCTTTGTGAGCGACGGGCCAATGTGGCAGAAATAAAATCCGGAGGGTCCGACACTGAGGGCGGTATCCTGAAGGACTCTCGGTGCAGACAGATCCAAAATCCGACCACAAGAGCGAATCTGGTGGTCCGTACAAGGTGGGTCGTCGGGCGGCGACACCGGAGACCAGAGGCATCGGTGGTAGTGGCAGCCACGTGCCGACTGTGTGGAGGGACCAGCAGCCACTCGGGCCACCTGTTCCGCGAGACGACCAGCTGGACGGTCCGGCCGGCCCGCTGGAGGAACGCGTCGCACAAGGCGCCGCATGGAGTAGGACGCGGCCCGCATCCGTCGGCCACTTGATTAGGTGAATCAGCCTGCCATGTGTCGGCCGGGATGGAGAACCATGGTGCCCACAGGCACTGCATGAGTAGAATCGCGACCCGCGTCTATGGGCCACGTGCGCTGCACCGAACCGGCCGACTACGGCTTGCTGGGCAGAGGAGGAGGCGGCGCCGCGGGCGCCCCCGGGAGAACCGAACCAGACCAGCCCACTCGTGTAGGCCATGTATGCGGGTGGGTCGTTCCCCACTAGTTTGGGCCGACCCCCAGCCGGGTTGGACCCGCCAGACCGGATTGGGCCGACCCACCAGTCTACTGGGCCTGACGGGCCTGGCCCCGTCTTCACTTAAAGGGAAAAATCTCCTAGACTGCGCGTCTGATCGATTTGTAGTCTGCGGAACTGGGACCCTTGTGAAGAGGTGGTCCTTTTGTGATAATCTATGTGAGTTTTGAAATTTTTTTGGAAAATGGCCAGGTTGGATCGAGCGTAAAATCCAACCAGCCCCTGGAACAGAAATGCCAATAGCTCTCAGACCTGGAGTCCAATTGACGTTCCATCTGTTGCATTGGGTTCTTTATGATGAGACGGAACAACGAGATACATCAACTTGATACTTAATGGTAGTTTATGTATCAACACTTGGCTCGAGGATTGGACCCTCCTGGAATTGAGCGTGCTGTGTGTGGGAACCCTAGGGCTGGCTATGACTGAGATAACAAAATCCTCCATGGGTTCGACAGTGATGATACTGTACCAGGATCCTCCGTGGGTTCGACAGTGAAGACTACTATACCAGAATCCTCTGTGGGTTTGACAGTGATGACTACTGTACTAGAATCCTCCGTGGGTTCGACATAGATGACTACTTTACCGGGATCCTCCGTGGGTCCGACAATTCTGACCTCTGTCCCGGTATCCTTTGTGGGTCTAACAGATTTGCTGGTCCTATATCCTGTGTGGGTCCGACAGCTTTTCTGGTCCTATATCATCTGTGGGTCTGATAGCTTAGATGAATTAATGACAACATCTGATCAACTCTATCACTCTTGAATAGCAAGTTATGTATCCTGTGTGGGTACAATAGCTTAGCTGGTCCTGTATGACGTGTGGGTCTGACAACTTAGATGAATCAGTGAATACATCTGATCATCTCTATCACTCTACAGAAGATGTATACCTGTGTGTGCTGAGTCTTGAATATCAGTCGATATCATCGAGATGTTTGACTTTAATTCCTTTGTAGAATGGGTTGTGTTTGGGTTCGAGTGTTAGAGACGAATTGAGATTGGTAACTTAAGGTATATGTATGGGCATATACCTAAGTAGGGATGGTTGATACTTCGTGATTCTATCTTACTACTGTGATTTATCCTTAGTAGATTTTATAAGACCATGAGGGTATCGGGATCCCTACTGAGTATCGTTATACTCACCCCTGCACAAGCTATGTCCGCACCTCATTGTGTTGGATGCAGATGATAGACATCGCTTACCAAGGCAGAGTGTGCGAGGACTGGATGGTACCTGGAGTTGTACCTCACGACGAGACGGTATACGGTGGAGACAGACGAACATGGAGTGCAGAAGTGGCTATTTATACCTACCATTCTGGTAGGATCCATGGTAGATGATCCAGGAGCTGCTACACACCTTCCATCTATTTTTCTTTTATTTGTACTAGTTTTGTCTTTTCGATGTACTTTACTGCTAGGCTTGTATTTTCATCCCCTTTTACGTTCCGGCATATCTTTTGTTAGACATATTTTACTTAGTGTTTTATTCTTCTTGTACTCTAGTAGTGTGCGTTTACGTTTAATAATGCAAATGCCTTCCTAGTTATAGGGATTTATGCCTTTGGTGTTGGTCGGTAACCCCTGGCCTATGGAAGGTGGGCTTGGGGTTATTACGACACGTGCCCCGGGGGATAGGTCATGACAACACAATACAAATTTTACATTGATATTTTTCTAGCCACATTATGTACATTCTACCACATTTATATGAACTACTGTACAGTTCGAAAAACACAAGTACATCAACAATTATAATTTAGCTTTCTATATAATAGTTTTCTTTGACATTATTTATAATTATATACTATAATTTATATCTTTAAAAACCATTCAGAATAATCATTTCATTTATTTAAAAAACATTATATATTTTATGGAATGTAAAACACCTAAAAACATCATCTTCTATATTAAAACATAAATTGATACTCATCTATATGCTCCCCGATGCATGCCTATCGTGGGGCATGGACAAAAACAATTATATTTTTCCTAGTGTAGCACAGTGGCTGACCAGGGTTGTCTCTCTTTAGGAGCCTTTCAATGTGGTTCAATTACTTTATCTAATTCACTTAATCTATATCTTTTTGTGGAATTTTCATTATTTAAAACAATGACTTTTAAATCAAAAATTTAAATTTATAATAAGATACAAATCTAAAAAAAATGAATTTAGGATGAACGTACTTGGTTTTGCGTTCAGCCAGAGATTCAATCATTATTCACTTTTATATGTTTGATTCTAGTTTGATAACCCAAAAATGAAATCTCATGTTGGATCACTAATATTTTCCATAATATAAATAGCTTGAGTTTCATGTCATTGGGGACCCTCACCCAATCTGGGACATTCACCTCGTATAGGAACACTACTCGAGTCTATCACAAATATAGAATAAACATTAATGAAAACCGATGAACTTCTTGAACTCCTCCTGATCCAAGCCTCAAGGTCAGCCTCCCATTTGCGAGAGTAGGAGATCACAATGGTGGATGGATGAGGATAGAGAGAGAAAAATAGATAGAGAAGAGCGGAGAATAAATAATTTATTATTTTTTCAATAATAATAATAATAATACTAATAATAATAATATTAATTAATAATATTAATATTATTAGTAAGAAAATAGTTTTTGAAAAAGGAGATAGAGAAAATAAAATAGCATTAAAATAAGAATGTGATAATTATAATAATTATAATTAAAATAATAATAATAATAATAATATTATTATTATTATATTTAATATTAATATTAATAATAATTCTAATAATACTTTTTATTAAAATAATAAAATTAAGAAACAGAATTGTGGGATGGATGGAGAAACATAAATGCATGGATTAATAAAACTAAAATTTCAATTAAAATTGAAATTAATGTAAGAAAAAACTAAAATAAAAATAAAATAAAAAGAGGAAATAAGGGGGGGAAGAGAGGAGCAGTAGAAGACCATGCGCCGGTGGGATCCCCCCTTGGATGTGGCTGTCGAGATGTTGATTTGAGAAGGATGTGAGGGCCTCCTTTTATAGGAAGATTTATCTTCTATGAATGTTTGCTCACTGTTGGACCCTTAAATGGCCGATTTACGCGTCTACCCATTCTTCATAGTTGTTCATAAATATTTTTTATGTTCACCCTCCAAATTTCAGATAATTTGGATTCAGTATGAATGAGTTACGTATTTTTCATTGGAAGTTTTTTTTCTAGATGCAGCTTCCAAGAAGCTTCCTTAAAAAATATAACCTTCAATGGTATCTTTAATAACTTCAAAACCCCACCAAATTTGACGAATATCTGCCCTTATCTAACTTGGGGCTATAACAGGTATAGGCATCTCAAATTAATGTGTTTAGTCCGATTTGAGGCTCGTTATAATGGTGGTGTCCACGATGTCCGCCTGGGAAATCATAAACATCATTGATTTTTAAGCCCTTTGGATAGCCGAATCAGCTCCAGGTCCTGATGAAAAATCTGAAGTAATAAAATAAGGATTCAAAAAAAATATGATTCACTAAATTTGGAATTATATTTTAACATTAATGGCCAAAATACCCTTGTGGTAAAAATCTGTCCACAATCCAAAATTTGGAAATTTTCAACAATTTTTCTCAGTTTCATTCTAAAATTCAAAGAACCCATTATTCTAATAAAACATGTAAATACATGGGGATTACAAATAAACAATAGTAAAAAATACTCATTATTTTATTGAAAATGGACACATAAATTTGCTCTGTCAAATTCATGTACACTAAAATCATGCTTGTCCACAAGCAGAAAATCTCAACATGGAAACAAGAGGACACCAATGTTACCAATATTTAAATATCAATGAAATATAATCAAAAAAATTTCCATGTGAAATCAAACATTCAAAAGTATTCATAAAATATCAATTTAATTTCCCATTTTCTAATGAAACAAATAATTCACATATTTTAATTTTCCCCTTCGAAAACTGATGGTACATCTCCTTTCATTCAATCAAGATCCTTGATTAATTAGTATTAAACATGTGAAGTTATGATTTACCTCACTTTTGATTCTCTTATCTCATCACTCATGATAAAATTCAAGTAGAGTTAGGCTCATATTAGGAGAACATGCTCCTTATCCATAGGCTTGTAAATGACTTACCTTCTCTACTTTGTAAAGACAAAAGACACATAAAATCATGAGGACTTTCTATAAAGGTTCAAATTACCCTGAGGATTAATGTTGGAAGTATTTTATTCTTACAAAATTAAGTCTCAAGTAGGTGGATAATCTTTTAATTACAATGCATGATATTAAAATTAAAAGTGTGATGAAATTATCCCCTTCAAAGTAGCAACACCCACCTCCAGAAACTCAAAGAAAAGGTAATGATCGAGTAAGCATAATGAATGATTTGTGCACCCTATTGAATTTTTTATTTTTTACTTTTTTCCTTTATTGAATGTTATGATAAGTTAAAACCTCACATCAATTAGCTAACCACTTATGATCATAAGATCAATAGTCTGGAAAAAGATGATTTTTGGTTCTCCCAAACCACAACACATTTTTCTATTTTTTGGATATTATTAACATTTTTTCCACTTTTTTAATTCACGAGGGGAAAAAATAGATTATAATGAATTATTTCATAACCTTTTACACTTCCCAGAATAATAACCACATGATTCTTTTTACAATGTTTATCATCATGTCCACCATGATTCCCTTTACCCCCAAACATCAACTTTAAAATATCTTGCAAATATCAAGAGTAGTATAGAAATGGATAAAAATGGATTGAAACATGTCTCATCCCTATAAAGGTCATTCATGGTCTCTATGGGATAAAAGAAGGATTAATTTAAATGTGGTCTTTTAAGGACAGGTGTATTTTCAATGGATTATTCAATCTTATTAAATGTTTTCTTTGAAAATTCATAGATTTGACCATTTTCAATACATGTTTTGGTCAGTTATATGTCCCAAGATCACTCAATAAATATTCTCAAGAATAAATTGGGAGTACTTTGTCTATAAATCCTCTTGGGAATGAGAAATATAACATTAAAAAATCACTCATTTCATGACTAATAATAATAAATAAATTCACAAAAATTTCATATATTCAAAGCATGAAATATGGTAGGGAAATTTCATTTACATGAATTAATGAATTCCTTTGAATCATAAGTCATCATTTCAATATCTACGCTTCATATTTAAAAATTCAATTCTGAATTTAAATCATTTAATCATATAAACATTGAAATCTAAAATATGGCTTCACTGGGTTCTTAATAATATCATTTCTCCTAGATAAGTCGAGTAAAATAGGAATTCAAGTGTGGGTATACAATTTTATCTTTAATGATCAAAACATGTTTTGGACCTAAATGTGAAGATTTTAAAAGATAAAACACTAAAATTGAACTAACTTTTTCCATGAAACATTGTTCTTCCCTTTCACTTTCTAAGGATACCTTCTACAATTGTGAACCTATAAAATAAAACAACTCAATTAAACTCTAGGATCATGTCATTAAAGCTCAAAAATATTGGAGGGAGGGGGCTGTATGCTGCACTACGTATAAGAAAATAAATTGACATATAATTTCCTAAAAAGTAGGTAAAGATAAATCTTTTTATGATCCCTTAAGTGGGCCTTAGATTTTTACTGCCTTAAGATGGTAGTACCAGCTGTTATCCAATGTCCAATGGAGGATGAAGCTTTTTGATTTGAACCACCACATGTGGCTTGTCCTAGATTTTTCATCATCTTTGTTCTTGAGGAATGTTCCATGGATTTAGTAAACCATATCCTCCTCTTTCACAATAATGTATAGCTTCTATAGTGGTGGTAGGATAAGTATTGACCATCCTTTTCCTTGTTTTCTAGTTGTGAAACCTTCTTATCTTCTAGTGCTAGCTTCATGGGGGATGCATAAAGAGTAGTCGCTTGTCTGATTTTCTTAGGCTCAGCTAACTAGATCTCTTGATGGGGCTCCTCCAATACAAGTTCATTGAAATCATGGAGATCCATGTGTTCCTTAATAGGTTCATGTCCATTATATTCTTCATCTTCTTCTAAGGCATAAAAAATAATGTTTGATTATGTATAATCAAAACAGAAGGGAGTGATATACAAATATGTTTCAATAGAATCAGAGGATATGGGGTCAAAGAAAGGTTTCACATGTAACGCCCCAACCCCAGCTACCCAGAGTCGGTGCATTACTTCGTAACATTGGCATGATCACAAATGATCAAGTCTCGAAAGATCGATTAGTTTAGTAGCCTTGGAAACACTAGATACATTCATAAATGTTACATTACATCATAAAATGAAAAACTGCAATAACAAAGTCTCCATAGTCCAGAATCTTATCCTCTTCTGACTATCCCTGCAGGTCATTCATAAAATACTTCTTCACATCCTCGAAAATATTAAAACATTGAAAGGGGTGAGTTCAGATGCTCAGTAAAGATAATAATATTTCCAAAGCTTTCATAAATAAACATTAACATTTAAGGCAATGTATAACTAAAACAAAAGACTTTTAAACATGAACTTCAACATAATATGGCAAAACGAAAATTAGATAATTCCATTTACTTATTCACATGGATATTCTACTGGTCGAATAATCACATGTAATATCAATAACAACTTTCATAATGATGGAATGCATAATTCCAGACTATCATAACCACATAGTCAAGGCCTCGTGCCAAGAACACAAATAAGATTTTGTCAAGGCCTAGTGCCAAGACACTAGTTTGTCTCATGAGACCTACCGATGCATCGAGGAGCTATAGCAGGCTCCACCCGTCACTTATTAAGTCCAATGCATTCCTCATATGAATAGGTTTAAACATATCATAAATCATAACATAATCGTATCAAATAAAACATGCATAAAGGAAACATAACATTTCCACATTTCAATCACAAGATATCAATACAATACATTGATATAATAAAAACTCTTTCAAAAACATTTTCAATACCAAAATAGAAGAAAGTTAAAACTTTGTATTTATTTTTCATTAAAAAAAGTGATGGCTTGTAGAGGAAGCCGGAACTCAAATAATGGTCACGGTGGCAGAGAAGTCGCTGTCGCCGCATACGTACGACAAGAAAAACATTCCTTTTTGTCGTTTAGTAAAACACTTCGTATAAAAGGATTATTTTTAATAAATGTAAAAGTCAAAGAGGTTTATACACCGTATAAAAGAAATTTGTGTATAAAACAAAATATGCCTCAATGAATGGAGATTGAGACAAAGTACCTTACAAATATCATTTTTTAAATAAAATAGATATATTATGTGTATTCGCTATAAGTAAACATAAGGAAATTACAAATACAAGATAGGATATAATAATATCATGACATAATTTGAATGTAGGAGATTAACCCAAATAATAGAAATTGGGTTAAGAAGTTCCCTTACCTCGTGTCCGACTTGACTCGACCGTTCTTTAACCTCCTGAATAATAAACTAGAGTTAATTTCTATTTAATTAAGAACCTTTTTCATGTTCATTATTCCTTTTATATCACTTATTACCATGTTGTGAACATTATGTAATTATTTAAGTTAATAACGGTCATTTTGTCGATCTTTGGTACTTGAGTCAAAAATAAACTTCTTATAATTACACGTTGTTCATGTGGTAATATATCCATTATATCCATAATTATATTCATGATATATATATCATATAAATCATATATATCCAGTATATACATTCATTTATAATATTACATAACATTTAGAGGTAAGAAATGAAATGCACCGTTCATGGAGACGGTAAGCCATACATACGCATGAACGCTACTTTCATTTCCATTTCATAATTAATGGAATGAAGTTATAATTATATAAATTTATAATATAATTACAGTATAATATAATGTATAATACCATTTAGTCCATCCTTTATACATCCCACATATGGCATTAACGATTCAAATCACTTCGAGGTGGCGGTAGTCTGCACTTCCTAAAATGAAAATATCGTGTTTACCCATAATGGAAATCATAAAGGTATGACATAAATGAGAAATACATAAGCAAACTAAAAACTTAAACATAATATATATCATATATAAATATAGTGACATCTTAATGGCCACCTTTTAAGGTGTTATATGAGTGTTGAACAATCATCGTTTCGTGAGGCAGAAATTCGCCATCCACAGAAACAGTATGTTCTTTAATAATTAGATGTATGTGTGTGTAAGTGTAGCTCGAATCCTTCTTATAAAAAAATCCTAGTATATTTAGTATACTGGTTTTGTTACAAAATAAATGAATAAAAACAGTTTAGGGGGTTGGAGAAGTAAAATAAAACATAAGAACACAAGAGAGAACACTACCTTTAAAACGGGTAACTCTTTTTGATTTGAGCTCAAAGGCTTCCTTGGGAAGCCTTCTGCCCAAAGTGAGGCTTCTAGGAGTAATAGAGGAAATTTGAGATAGTATTTGGGCAGAGTTTGGACGAGCCAAAAGGCTTTGAAGGTTTGAGTAATGTGGTAGTGGTGGGGGCCTTTTATAAGTGGAGAGGAGGGGAACTCTTGGAAAGATTGAAATGTTACATTATTATGAAATGATTTTTTGGATTATAAAGGTACAAAACTTATATATTTCTAGGGTAAGGTGATAAGGGTTAGAAATCTACTCATCCAATAGGTTTTTGACAGGTGTACGCCTTGGATTTTACATTATCTTTTCATTTTATTTAAATCGTTAATTAATGAGGTAATCGCTGCATCATCATGGTGTCATATATAATTTAATTTATTTAATGTCTAAAAATTATAAAAAAAATATCATTATGTAGGAAAACTTTTTATCTTTCTAATGAATATTTATAGTAAAAAATATGACTTGTATAACCTCATTTAATTTTTTTTTAGTAAAACAACTTATGTTTGTGACATTTTTATTTTAACTTTAAATAAAAGTTATTTGTCATTTTCCTACCAAAGTGGCTCCATGGGGTCCCCAAGTTGACCCATGGATTTTATTGGTCGTCCATGACAAATCCAATAGGGGTAGGACAAGCGTAAAGGTATTTTCATATTTTTATAATATCATTTTTACCTTAAATTTCACTAATTACCTTTAATCGCGATTAATTAAACTTAAAAGTTACTATTCACCAAAAAATTATTTTAATCCCATTGAACCACATTTTACTTCCTAATGACAACCATGTATGTCGGATTTTTGAAAATCAAAACACAGAAGTGGTAATATTTCATTTAAACGAAAAATCAGTTATTTAACTACCACTTAGTTGTTTCACTATTCATCAAAAATTGATCTTTTTCAGAACAACGCCAAAATTTCACCCTAAGCTATAATTGATATTCCGAATCCAAAAATTATGCCTATTTTATAAAATTCCAAACATATAAGTTCTATTAATTAATTTTATAATTAATTGCCGCTGTCTCAACAAATAGCATGTTTTTAAGAAACAATATATATCAAAAGATTGACAATTGTTTATGTCCAATTTCAAAGTGAAATTAATTCTAATGAACACCATTGGATAAAATGGTAAAAATATATTCTAATTATACTTTAAAACCACTCAATAGTATAATTTATCACAATAAATTATTTTGATTTAAAAAGTTGTTTTTAAGTATTTTTCACTATTCAAAACAAATTGGAAGTTCTCAGAAAAATATCAAAAATTCAACATAGGATAATTTTGATTTTATGAATCCAAAAATGAAGTCCATTTTGAAATATAAAATTTCAATAATTTTAAAAAGTGGGTATTACTATTCATAACGACTACTTTGATTAGTCGCGGTGTGTTTGAACTCGAAGTTGCGTACAATGCACGCTGTTGTATTATTCAAAGAGAAGTGTATCGTGAAAGCTTGGGGTGTTACATTCTTTCCTCCTTTAATAAATTGCGTCCTCGCAATTTGAAAATTTTCTTCGAAAATAAAAGGTTGAAAATAGAAAATACCTTTGTGGAAAACCCACATCGGAAATAGGGTTAATAAGAATATAACATTAAAAGAAAGAAAGAGAAGTACAAAGGTCACCCGAGATAGCCCATACTAGGATTCTATGAAAATATGGATATGGAGGAGAAAAAAACCATCAAGGTCTGATGGAGAGTTGTAGAAAATAGGATTAAGAGAAAGTTAACCATAAGAAAATCACAAACTTGTGATTGGTTAAATGGTCATTGAATCCCCATTTGGAAAATTTAACCGGCAACGTTTTTGTTTTAAGTTACCTTTTATAAAGTTGAGGAATTTATTTAGGAGATTTACTAAGAACACAAGGGAATATATATACTTGTTATGTAGATTTTCATTCTTTAATAAATTTTTACCACATACCCATCTTTCACTCTAAAAGTTAATAGAACTCAAAAATATTCTATTTATCCTAATTGTAAAAGGTTCCAAATATTAACACATACCATTTAGATTAGTAAAACTATTTTGTAATAACCAGGGACTTCCTGTAGGCTAGTGGTAGGTAATAAAGGCCTGTCGCACTATGGTTGTGGGTTCGATTCCTGCAGCTTTGTCCGACGCGATGAGTTATGCCCCACCCTGCAGGTTGTCCTTTTCCTAAAACTATAGTATTATAATATTCCAAAAATAATCTTCATAAATGTTTTAACCTTAAACAATACAATCCAAAGTTCATCTTAATCTATTCCAACCTTTATAGTTATCCAAAATACCTCCGTCCAGACTTTCTCCAGAAGGTTTCTAAATTCCAAAATCAATTGTATCATCAGATTCCTCAAACTAGGTAAAGTTTCTCTTATTGTCACATACAATAATATGATTACCTTCATCATATTAAAACCTTAATGAAATCAACATGTACTGCAATACAATCCTTATATATCACATTATTCTAATAACCAGAATATAATCCATGAGTCCAAAATCACCAATACATTAATTATTCTGCTTCAACTATAGTAACAACATAATATTGTCCTTGATACCTCGGTCTTTTCTGAGGTAAGTTTCCCTAACGCTTAAGAAATTCATTTGCATAATGCCCCAATTCTCTACAAATGTAGCATTAATCATTGATATCCTCTTTCTTTCCCTTACAATCACGAGCTTGGTGACCTTTTTTTACACATTTGTAACAAACTCACATTCCTTTTAGGCAAGTACTAGGGTGATTCTTCCCACAATTATCACATAATGGAAAGTCCTTCTTTCCCTTTTTCCCTTTATCTGTCTCTTGTTCCATCGTTCTCTTCTTCTTTTTCTTTGCTTTGTTTTCATAAGACATAGAGAATTCCTTTTCTGTCTTGATAGCACACGAGACAATATCTTCGTATGACGAGAATGTTTGTGAGACTAATGCTCGACGAAGAAATGGTTTTAACCCATCAAAGAAACGATCAATCTTACTTCTTGGGTTACATATATAATCTGCAGCATGTCTCGCTAACCTTGTAAAGTTGGCCTCATACTTTGCGACATTCTCATCCTCCTTTTGTCTCAGACTTAGAAATTTCCTTTCCATATCTGCTCGATGGTCACGAGGAAAATATTTTTCTATGAAAATCTCTTTGAACTCCCTCCATTCCATATTCGATACTTCATCATCTTCCTTTGTGTTTTGAATCAGCGACCACCACTGATCAGCATCTCTAGTGAGGCAATAGAATGCCATGACAACCTTCTCCCTTTCACTACTCCCCAAGGCATGGAATATTTTCTCTAAGGAGTTTATCCATTGCTCAACTACTAATGGATTTTTACCCCCATTAAATGTTGGTGGTTGTTGCCTCATGAAGAGGTCTAACATTGATCCTCCACATTGTGGATCAGGATTCTCCATACGAGTAAGGTTATTATTCATAACCTGAGTGAGTTGTCCCCGTATGGTAATAAGTTGATCAGCACCAGTTGTATCTCCAGCTCCATAATAATTATCTTGAGCAGGAGGGCAATCCCTACATGGAGTGTGTGCGTTGATATAGTTTCCATTCCTTCCACTAGGTGACATTTCTAAACAAGGGCATAAACTAGATTAGTTTATGAATCAAAATACATAATTCCATACTTATAAAATACTTAATATAAATTGAACTATTTATGGATATAATCCATAAAAATCTTTTCTTTGAGGAAGTATATACTCATAACCATTCATATTGGTTTGTAAAGAAAATGAGAATTATCCTAAGCATATCCCCCAGGAGTGTCGTAACCAAGAGTGCAGCAAGGCCCGTTGTCGTGCACCAGTTCCCATTCGAGTCTAGATCAAAGCAGTGTTTTCAGGTTTTACCCCTAGGTACATCTGTGCCCGAGCCGCCTCTACCTGCTCGTATCCAGACAGGGATGTATTTCTCGGAAAACTCACAACATCTCTACAATACCAAAGTTCTATGAATTTCTTCTATACTAATCCTCAAAGTCTATCTTCGGGCTATGTGATCTAATCAGAGTTTATCTAAATCTAGCTTCCAAGGTTAGTACTAAACTGCCTCTAATACCAACTGTAACTCCCCAACCCCAGCTACCCAGAGTTGGTGCATTACTTCGTAACATTGGCATGATAAAAAATGATCAAGTCTCGAAAGACGGATTAGTTTAGTAGCTTTGGAAACACTAGATATATTCATAAATGTTACATTACATCATAAAGAGAAAAAATACAATAACAAAGTCTCCATAGTCCACAATCATATCCTCTTCTGAATATCCCTACAGGTCATTCATAAAATACTTCTTCACATCCTGCAAAATATTAAAACATTGAAAGGGGTGAGCTCAGATGCCCAGTAAGGATAACAATATTGCGGAAGATTTCATAAATAAACATTAACATTTAAGGCAATGTATAACTAAAACAAAAGCCTTTTAAACATGAACTTCAATATAATATGGCAAAAGGAAAATGAGATAATTCCATTTACTTATTCACATGGATATTCTACTGGTCGAATAATCACATGTAATATCAATAACCACTTTCATAATGATGGAATGCATAATGCCAGACTATCATAACCACATAGTCAAGGCCTTGTGTCAAGACCACAAATAAGATTTTGTCAAGGCCTCGTGCTAAGACACTAGTTTGTCTCATTAGACCTACCGATGCATCGAGGAGCTATAGCGGGCTCCACCCGTCACTTATTAAGTCCAATGCATTCCTCATATAAACAGGTTTAAACATATCATAAACCATAACATAATCGTATCACATAAAACATGCATAAAGGAAACATAACATTTCCACATTTCAATCACAAGATATCAATACAACACATTGATATAATAAAAACGCTTTCAAAACCATTTTCAATACCAAAATAGAAGAAATTTAAAACTTTGTATTTATTTTTCATTAAAAAAAAGTGATGGCTTGTAGAGGAAGCCGAAACTCAAATAATGGTCACGGCGGCGGAGAAGTCGTTGTCGTCACATACGTACGACAAGAAAAACATTCCTTTTTTTCGTTTAGTAAAACGCTTCATATAAAAATATTCCTTTTGAATAAACGTAAAAGTCAAAGGAGTTTATACACCGTATACAAGAAATTTGTGTATAAAACAAAATATGCCTCAATGAATGGAGATTGAGACAAAGTACCTTACAAAGATCATTTTTTAAATAAAATAGATATATTATGTGTATTAAATATAAGTGAACATAATGAAATTACAAATACAATATAGGATATAATAATATCATGACATAATTTGAAAGTAGGAGATTAACCCAAAGAATATAAATTGCGTTAAGAAGTTCCCTTACCTCGTGTCCGACTTGACTCGATCGTTCTTTAACCTCCTGAATAATAAAATAGAGTTAATTTCTATTTACATAAGAACCATTTTCATGTTCATTATTCATTTTCTATCACTTATTACCATGTTGTGAACATTATGTAATTATTTAAGTTAATAACAGTCATTTTGTCGATCTTTGGAACTTGAGTCAAAAATAAACTTCTTATAATTACACTTTGTTCATGTGGTAATATATCCGTTATATCCATAATTATATTCATGATTTATATATCATATAAATCATATATATCCAGTATACACATTCATTTATAATATTACATAACATTTAGAGGTAAGAAATGAAATGCACCATTCATGGAGACGGTAAGCCGTACGTACGCATGAACGCTACTTTCATTTCCATTTAATATTTAATGGAATGAAGTTATAATTATATAATGGTATAATATAATTCCAGTATAATATAATTTATAATACCATTTACTCCATCCTTTATACATCCCACATATGGCATTAACGATTCAAATCACTTTGAGGTGGCGGTAGTCCGCACTTCCTAAAATGAAAATATCACGTTTACCCATAATGGAAATCATAAAGGTATGACATAAATGAGAAATAAAGAATCATAATAAAAATATAAACATAATATATATCATATATAAATATAGTGACATCTTAATGGCCACCTTTGAAGGTGTTATATGAGTGTTGAAGAATCAGCGTTTCATGAGGCAGAAATTCGCCATCCACAGAAACAGTATGTTCTATAACCATTAGATGTAGGTGTGTGTAAGTGTAGCTCGAATCATTCTTATAAAAACATCCTAGTATATTGAGTATACTGGTGTTGTTACAAAATAAATGAATAAAAACAGTTTAGGGGGTTAGATAAGCAAAATAAAGCATAAGAACACAAGAGAGAACACTACCTTTAAAACGGGTAACTCTTTTTGATTTGAGCTCAAAGGCTTCATTGGGAATACTTCTGACAAAAGTGAGGTTTCTAGGAGTAAGAGAGGGAATTTAAGAGAGTATTTGGGCAGAGGTTGGCCGAGCCAAAAGGCTTTTAAGGTGTGAGTAAGGTGGTAGTGGTGGGGGCCTTTTATAAGTGGAGAGGAGGGGCACTCTTGGAATGATTGAAATGTTACATTATTATGAAATGCTTTTTCGGATTATAAAGGTCCCACACTTATATATTTCGAGGATAAGGTGATAAGGGTTCGAAATATACTCATACAATAGGTTTTGGAAAGTTTAATCCTTGGATTTTACATTACCTTTTCATTTTATTTAAATCGTTAATTAATGAGGTAATCGCTGCATCATCATGGTGTCATAAATAATTTAATTTAGTTAATGTCTAAAAATTATAAAAAAAATATCATGATGTAGGAAAACGTTGTAGATTTATAATGAATATTTATAGTCAAAATATGACTTTTATAACCACATTTAGAAATTGTTTTAGTAAAACAACTTATGTTTTTGACATTTTTATTTTAACTTTAAATAAAAGTTATTTATGTCATTTTCCTACCAAAGTGGCTCCATGGGGTCCCCAAGTTGACCCATAGATTTTCTTGGTCGGCCATGACACATCCAATAGGGGTAGGACAAGTGTAAAGGTATTTTCATATTTTTATAATATCATTTTTACCTAAAATTTCACTAATTACCTATAATCGCGATTAATTAAACTTAAAAGTTACTATTCACCAAAAAATTATTTTAATCCCATTGAACAACATTTTACTTCCTAATGACAACCATGTATGTCTGATTTCTGAAAATCAAAACACATAAGTGGTAATATTTTATTTAAACGAAAAATCAGTTATTTAACTACCACATAGTGGTTTCACTATTCATCATAAATTGAAGTTTTTCAGAACAATGCCAAAATTTCACCCTAATCTATAATTGATATTCCGAATCCAAAAATGATGCCTATTTTACAAATTCCAAAAATATAAGTTGCATTAATTAATTTTATAATTAATTCCTGCTGTCTCAACAAATAGCGTGTTTTAAGAAACAATATATATCAAAAGATTGACAATTGTTTATGTCCAATTTCAAAGTGAAATTAATTATAATGAACACCATTGGATAAAATGGTAAAAATATATTCTAATTATACTTTAAAACCACTCAATAGTATAATTTACCACAATAAATTATTTTGATTAAAAAAGTTGTTTTTAAGTATTTTTCACTATTCAAAACAAATTGGAAGTTCTCAGAAAAATACCAAAAATTCAACACAGGATAATTTCGATATTACGAATCCAAAAATGATGTCAATTTTGAAATATAAATTTTCTATAATTTTAAAAAGTGGGTATTACTATTCATAACGACTACTTTGATTAGTCGCGGTGTGTTAGAACTCGAAGTTGCATACAATGCATGCTGCTGTATTATTCAAAGAGAAGTGTATCGTGAAAGCTTGGGGTGTTACAACAAACCTAGAGTTGGTTTAGATTCAATCTCTACCTCAGTGGTAAGTGCCTCTTGGAGTCTGATGGTGGAAGGTGAAGGTAGGTATTCAGGCTCCTCCATCGTGACTTCAAATTCCACCACTTGGGTAGTTTCTTACTTTAGTGGTTTTGGATATTATTCTTTGTATTGTATGGGGAGATCAGGAAATTACTCACAATTAATCATGAACTCATCCAATCATTGCAGATCTCCCACTTATGGCTCAGCAGGCAAGTCTTCCTCTTTTTCCACCTCATGTTCTTGATACTGCTTCGGGTTGGGTTGCTCTATTAATGAATGTACATATTCAAATGGTCATTCCGATTTTCCATTAGTTTTTCAACGTTTTCACTATGTTATTTCACCTCAACCCTTCTAAAATATTCTTCTTGTTGTTGTTATTATTGCACTTGTGAGTAATTTTTAATCCATGATGAATAATAATCATTTAAATTCATCATGGAAAGAATGTATTTTGTTTTTTATATTAAAAAAAGAAATGAAATCTATCTAAGATGTGAAAATAGAAAAATTAAATGAATAACTGATTGGATCCCTAGCAACGACACTAGTTTTGACGCACACATGTCATGGGGAGTGGAAAAAAACAATTATATTTTTTCTAGTGTATCCCAGTGGCGGACCAAGGTCATCTCTCTTGAGGATCCTTTCAATGTGGTTCAATCACATTTTCTAATTAACTTAATCTATCACTTTTTGTGATTTTTTGATTATTTTAAAAAATGAATTGTAATGAAAGAATTATAAATTTATACTAAGATTCAAGTCCAAACAAAATTAATTTAGGAATAAAGTACTAGGTTTGGTGTTTAGCCAGAGATTCAATCATTATTCACCTTTATATGTTTGATTCTAGTTTTATAACTCGAACATGAAATCTCATGTTGGAAGCACTATTATTTTCCAGAATAGAAATATCTTGAGTTGCATATCATTGGGAACCTTACCCCAATCAGGGACATTTTCCTCACCCAAGAATAATACTAAAGTCTATCACAAATATAGAATAAACATTAAAGAAATCTCATGAACTCCATGACCTCCCATGGGCAAAGCCTCGACATTAGCCTCTCATTTCTGAGAGTTGGAGATCACAATGCAGGATGGATGAGGAGAGATAGAGAAAGAGAGAGAGGAAAGATGAGAATAAATAATTTATAATTATTGTTAAAATAATAATATTAATTAATAATATTATTATTATAATAATGAAAATAGTTTTTGAAAAAAGAAAATGGAGAAAATAAAATAGCATTAAAATAAGAATGTAATAATTAGAATAATGAAAAATAAAATAATATCAATACTATTAATAATAATATTATTAATAATAATATTAATATTAATTATTATAATACTTACTATAAAAATAAGAAAATGAAGAAAAAAATTGTGGGATGGATGGAGAAACAGAAATTTCTGGATTAAAACAACTAAAATTTGAATTACAATTGAAATTAAAATAATAATAAACTAAAATAAAATTAAAATTAAAAGAAGAAATGGGGGGTAAGAGAGGAGAAGTAGTGGCCTATTCCTCAGAGGGATCCCCCCTTGGATGTGGAAATCGAGATGATGATTTGAGAAGGAGGTGAGGGCCTCTTTTTATAATAACATTTATTTCCTTCAAAATATTATGCATTGTTGGACCATTAAATTGCCGATTCACATTTGGAACCCTTATATAATGTTGTTCATAAATATGTTTTCCATTAAACCTCCAATTTAAATATCATTTTGATACCGGATGAATGTGTTATAAATTTTTCATTAGTGATTTCATTTTTAGGATGCATCTTCCTGGAAGCATCCTTTAAAAATATAACCTCCAATGGTAGCTCTAATGACTGCAAAACTCTGCTAAATTTGATAAAGGGTGGGCCCTATCTATCTTAATGCTATCCCAGGTGGAATATCCTTAAATTAATGTGTTTAAGATGGGTTGTGGTTCCTATACAATGGTGGGGTCCACACTGTCTCCCTCGACTCATAAAATTCATTGATTTATAAGCCCTTTGGATGACCGAATCAGCTCGTGGTCTAGAATAAAATGTTGATGGAACTAAAATCAGGATTTTTACAAAATAATATTCACTAAATTTGGAATTATATTTTTAAATTAATGAAAAAAATACCCTTGAGGTAAAAATCTGTCCAAAATCCAGAATTATGCACTTTTCAACATTTTTTCTCATTTTTATTCTAAAATTCAAAGTACCCATTATTTTAACAAATCATGTAAATATATGGGGGTTATCATTTAAAAATAGTAAAAAATACTCATTATTTGATTCAAAATATATACATAAATTTTCTCTATCACTCCCCATAAAAAAATTATGTCAACTAAAAGAAGTCAATTGTATCATAAAAATTGAAATAATAATACATTCTCAAAAATGGTTTCCTAATTTTATCATCTATTATATATATATTATTAAATAGTATAAAAATATAGGCAATAAAAAATAAATATTTTTCAACCACATCATTTTATTATATTAAATATATTTCATAATAAATATGATCATTTTAAACATTTCCCAAAAAAATTGGAATCATAGAGTAAATCTAAAATATATAGAAAAAACAAATCATATGACAATTCATTCTGATCTACTTGTTAACTCATCAAAACTGCCATAAATAAAAACTGGAATATTTATATCATACATTTACCAACATTTAATTAATTAATTAATATAAATTTTTTCAAAACAATAATAGAAAAAAATATATTAGCATCATAAATATATTACAATAAATATATTACAATAAATATATTACAAAAAATATATTAATATAATTTTTTAATTTAGTTAGACAACCAAGTATTTATACCACTTTCAATTTTAATTAATTTGGTTCATTATATTCATTTGTATGATTCCAAATATTTACTCAATGAAATTAAAATCTTGATAATTCCAAATGTACATTAAAAATATAGATGTATATATTAAAAATCCCCAACACTATATCGATATTTAATATCGATGGTACTAGAATGAAAATATTATGATGAATAAATTCAACTAAAATCACTAGAACAACCCATAATTAAAATTCAAAAAAATAACTCAATAATAAATTTACTAAACATTATTAAAATTTTAATCCAAACCCCCTATATAGTCTCATAATATGAAAGGAAAAGAACTATTAATGGAATTTTTTTTTGAGAATAGATCATAAGATCGTAAAGAATTCATCTCTATATGCAGTGTGTGAAGGTCCAACATAGAATTTACTTTGAGAATAAAAGAGGATACATTAATTAATTAGGATTTATAGAGAATGAAACAATGAATACAAGAAAAAAAATACAACATAATTTATTATAAAAACTCATGTCAAATTTTTACAGCGTGATGGGTCCATCACCTTGGTGTAACAGTGTTTGGACAAATAGGATCTGAAAATAATAGTTTTTAAAATGAAAAAAATCCCATCTTAAATCTCCCATAATTTCAAATTTTAAATGACTTTGGCCACTGTCCTGGTGTATTTAGATCAACCACTTCATGGATACATCACCCCCCAAATCAAAAATTTTTCAACATGACATAGTATCATTTGGAACACTATTGCCATCCCACTTCAATAAAATCTCCACGAAATATAATTTCTATGAATATTTCATAATTCAAAATATCACCAAATTTATTAAATGATTCAATACCACGGATTATATGAATGTCTACAAGATCGATTCCATTATATATAGTAACCACCATGCCATATATTATATCCTTGGAATAAAATTTCATAAAGATGGTTCTAGTCCAATTTTTCCTGTAGTGACAAAAAATAACATGGTCACCATAACCATGATCAAGACATAACAAATTTTAATACTCTCCATGGAATAGGTAATAAACACGAAGACTGTCTCCTTAGAGAGATTTACTTCATAATATTATCTACAACCATTTATTTGAATGATTCCATCCATCACTTATAACATATTTAAAAAATCATAAAAACATTTAAAACATAAGCCACTAAAAATAAATTCTAATTATAATATTCATGGATCTAATATTTACAAAATAACCTAAAAACTAGGAACTCATTATGTTTATAGAAAACCAAAAGGAACCCTAATAAAATCATACATTTATTGTGGTATATATTTCTTAAAAGTCATTGTTTAGGCACCCAATGAGAGAATGGACATCAATATCTATTTATTTATCCCTTATGATTGGAAATGATAAAAACATATAGAGGCTAGAGTCTCATTTATGGACAGATAATACTAATAACATTATTATATAATTATTGTTAGAGTGGTTTTTAAAATATATTATGAATTATAATTTGAATTTTTTAAACATTTATTTCTCAGTATGAAAATTATTCTTACGATATTTTATAATGACATGAGAGGTTCAAAATTTTTTGTTTTAATAATAGAAAAACATTATAATTTTATTTTTTATTATGTTGAAGAATATTATATGGTATAATATTGATTTTGAGTCATTTAAACTCAATTATAGCATGAAAACAAAATTTTAAGTTTTTCCATTATGTATACCCAATACAATAGAGATATAATTACTCAAAAAACCTAATGTTGTATAAGAAAAAATATATATGGTATATCTTATTTAGTGATGTTATATTCAAATATTTCTATAATTTATAATTTTATATAATACCAGCTTTACATTAACAATTTACATTTAGAATATAATGGAATTCAAAATTATTGAAAGTGTTTATCTAATATTATTCTTTCATAAACAAATTAGAAACTGATATTTTTATTAGGAGTTGAAATGAAAATGAATACACTAAGATTTAATGTTTTTGAAATTATAAAAAATATATATTTATTATCTCAATGTTCTTGTTTGAGATATGATAATTTATACACACTCTAAGGATTTTATTTGATTAAAATGATATGTTGTTTTTATGATCATGGTTTATGAAATGAAACATTATATAAAATGGATTGAAAATAATGGATAAATGTACTTTTATCTGAGATATAAATTTTTTATCCATGTTATTTTTTCAATATAAGAGAATATAATCCCACAATCTTTTAGTGGTAGAACATAATAAAAAAATATTTAATTTTATATAAGTGAGTTAAAATATAACAAAATCTATATATTAAATGATTATTAAAAACCAACTATTAAATAATCATCTAAAAATATATTAGTATTATTTTTCTTATGAATTGTGATTTTATTTCTTATAAATACACTTTTCTAAGTGACTAGTGGTATTATATTTGATGTTTGAAAACTAAAAATTACATAAATATAACAACCTAAATACATGTTAAATTTAATTTACGAGATAATTTTGATTAGAATATATTGGAAAAGGAAAACCCCAACATAAATAGCTTTATTTAAATTTATTACTATAAAATATAAATGAAGTAAATGATATTTTGGGGTAGTAGAATTATGAATGGTTTTTTAGTGGGATGAAGTTTTATTTTTTGTCATATTATAATCAATGAAATTATGAAATGGTGATAAATTGTTTAAAGGTTTTAGTATCTATCAAATATATGAGAAGTAAATAACTGTATGTATTAGTTATTGATGTTTTTTAATTAAATAGCTCACAAAAAAATTGAAGCGAGGATCATACATCTAATCATTAGATATATGTTTTTATATTAATGTCATATTTCAATGGTTGTATCGTTATATAAAATAATGTTAATGTTGTGGATTACATTTTGGGAAATTTAGTTACTCAATATATTAATAACATTCTTCTACAAGTTTCATTAATATATTTATTTATGTTTAATTTATATAGAAGGGTTGACTATAATGTTAGAGAATCCATCCAAATTTCACCGAACATTGAGAATACTAATACTTGTGGAAAATTAGACGGGGATTATGGATTCATAAGTTAGTAATGGATCTATAAATTAATAGTTGTATATAAGCTTGGAAATTCTCTCTTTATTATTTTTAATATTCATCATGAATCTATAGGGGCTAGCTAAATGAGTCTGTAATTATTTCAATAATTCCTACAATCAATTAATGATATTGTGTGGTGCTTATAAATTGATGATAATCAATTTAGTCTAATTAATGATTCCCCATATTCATTTTAATAAAAATAGAATTTTGATATATCAAGAATAAAACAGTTGTGACATTGAACAAATGAATTTTATTGAGCCGAGCATATGAATTTGTGAGGTTTTCATAATGCAATGATCCTATTTTATTCTTTTTAGAAAGATTATGTCATATAATTTCAGTAATTCATCTTAAATATTAGATTTTAAGTCTTTAAAAATCATCTATTTCTTGAGAATCAGACTTCTATGTATAGATTTGATAAATATGATTGACTTCAAAGTCATTTTATACGAAATCAAGGTGTAGAACACATATTCTATCAATTATACCATTTTAAGGATATATGAATTTTATATTGATAGTAAACATACATCAATATGGCCAAAATCATTTGAAATTATAAATAGTAAAATTTTGAGTTCATGTAGCAGAAAAAAGATGAGATTTTTGAAAAATTTTGTTTTTGAGGAAATTACAATGATATAATTTCATAACTATTCAATCTAGTTAAAAAATTCACTATTCCATTTTAAATCTTATAATAAGAATGATTTATGTAATCTAAATGGGGAAAAAGAGATGGTCAATGACTAATAAAAAATAATGTTTATAAATGACAATATTTGAAAATCATTTTAGTGATAAAAAATCATGAAAAAATCATTTGAATATTGAATTATTCTCCCAATGAGTAAATATTTACAAAATGTATGTGATTCAAGAATCCATGAGTGTGGTGATTATCATTAATCTACAATGAAGGTTGTCAAGGGATTATATATTTAAAAGAATATTATTCAAACTAAAATGAGAGAAAATCAGTATATCATTAAAGCCAGAATTGAAAAAAATAAACTATGTAATTCGTATAATAATCAATTATATTATGTTTATCACAAAATAATTTTTCATGTCATCCAGATAGGTCTAAAAACTACATTAAATCACATGATATCAATCACGACTTAATTTTAGTTTTTGTGTGTACTTATGTATATATAAATAAAGAAGATATATTTTTGTGACGATTAAATATGGTAAAATTTTTATGAAATATTGTGATATGTACAAATTCCCTCAATAGTGAAGACAACGTATATACAATAATTTTTAGTTACTTTAAATATAAATAATAACACCTGATAAATATTCATGATTAAGAAAAATAGGGTTTTTTATTTGATTCCTTTAGCTGCAAGCATGAATGTATTCCTTGTATTGAATTTTGGGATACTAAAAATGAACCATTAAGATTAATTCTCCTAAATATAAGGAATTTTATTTCATCAATATTATTAGAAATTTTACAGATCTAAAACGATACCACATACCAGTTTACACAAAAAATGTTTGGTTAGTGAGTATTGAATGTATATATTAACTGTGGAATTATAATATATTATAATGAATAGTTATATAATATGATATTATAATAATTAAGAAGAAATAATAAGAAATAAAGATAAAGTATATAATTTATGGAAAGGAGGATGTGTGTCACTCTCAAGGAGGAAGTTGGGTGAACCAAATTCTTTCTACTATCCCTATATAGTCAAGGAAAACGATGTAGGAGGACAATTAGTTAGCAAGACTGGTCCATCGATAAAATTTGAATATAGAAAAGCATTATTCTAATGTTGGGATACTCATTTTATAATCAACATGTAAAATTTTTTCAGGTTAAAATCTTGATTTTTGGATGGAAGAGGAGAGAAAATAGATTTTTGAACAAAATATAATATATACAAATGGAATAAATTAATATGTTTCATGAGTATCTTATAAAGAAATTCATGGAGTAGAAGATTAAATATATTTGTAGAAATATATCATTTTGATTAATTTGGTAAATCCACTATCAGGACCCATCCCATGGTAGGGCTCAAGCTGCAACTACCCCAAGCCCGCCTCCATAGTCCATTGGTGGAGACAAGCAATGAAGGCACAAAAAACATGGTGAGTAAGTTTCCTAAAAACATGTACACACATAGTCAACTCAATGGATTAGTGTATATGGAGTGAAATAAATGATGAAACACTGCAATAAAATTAACCAACAATGAATGAATATCAAGATTTTACAAGAGTATGATAATGTAAAATGAAATTAAAGGGGAAAATAAACACCAACCAAGAAACATATCCCAACCTGAAAAAACATTAAAAGTAAAATAGTTGAGACAACCCAACTTTTGAATCCCAGGCTATAACCACCATACGTGATCCAAGAAATCTATATCCCTAAGCACCTATAAAGTCAATGTAAAGTTGTTCATAATCTAAAAAAGACATGTCATGTGTTGGTCGACGCCCCTAAAATACCTAGTAGAATGTCCTGAAGGGGGTGAATGTGGACTTGTAAGAGTTACACAGAATATGAATACGATAGATAGAACAAGGTATGGAAAAAGAGAATAGCTCCACCCGACAAGAGATTGAACATTGACTCATCCAACCACATACAACCCTAAATGGTGATAATATGAACTTATTGTCCAGTCATAGACTGTTATAGAAGGATAGAAGACTCATCCAACCATGAGAAGCTAAACATGGAACGAACATGTCATACAACATGTGCCTTCTCCTCCCTTTGAAAGAGGGTAAACAAAATCCAAGGAGTGTGTACTGAATGAATACTAACATTTTTATTGACATTGGAAACATATCAAAAAACAAAAAACAAACTAAAATCATGGAAGTATAAAGTAGTGGAGCCCCAACGTATCATTGATAAAAAAATATTTCTGCTCGACAGAAACGAACCTATGTTAAGGAAGAACAATAAGCTTTGAGTTGGATAATCTTGAGATGCCATGAAATCCACAACCACGATACCCTCTCACCAAGTGTGGGTGATCTCTATGTTGACTCCCAATAGCAGTTTTCACTTACTAACATAATATTCTACATTCCAAGGGAAAATAAAACATTCAGTGAGTAATTTATAGAGAATTAAAGAATCTGTTTCCACTACCTTCAAATTTAATTTTTTTTCTCACTTAACTTTGGCCCCATTACCATCCAAAAAGTGTGTAATGATATAGGATATATATATATAGAGAGAGAGTAAATGAATCCCAAATGAGAGAGTAAGGGGATCTCCATCTAACAACATAGCACAATAATAAGGGTCACTAATATTTCCAGGGTCAGTCCATATATGATGCCCATTACCTCATGTGTCTTACCATGAAACACATGTCAAAGGGGAACAATCAACATGCCTTGATACTATCAGCATATGGTGTCTTTAACTCACATGCACAAATTTAGTTCATGTCTCAAGGATGAATCTTAAGGTGGAAATCATCCCTATATCTCGTGACTCTAAAGATACATCAAACCATGTCTCTTCGTTGTGTCACACAGTCGAGTGGGCACAAAATCAATGTGGTATAATCATACCCTAGTTCTCTAGGGGATTTCAATCTAATAGCCACTTAGTAACACTAAAACCCATCCCAGCATAAGTGTATTAATCAGGTATGTCATCGCCCAGTGTTTGTAGAGGGTATGTCTGGGGAGTAATTATGGAAAAGCCACTTCCTTGGCCAACTAGAGAGTTACACATGGAAGATTTTATGATGGAATTCCACTACCCCATATAGATAAAGATTATGCCAAAAATGATAAGGAACCCCACTTCCAAGACTTATTAGAGGCTAATTCCAAAATATCCTTAGGGAAAACCACATCATAGTCCTTCAAAACGTATCCCAAAACATCCATAGGGGAATTACCTTCTGATCCTGGCCAGAGGGTAATCATGGTACTGCATTGGGGGTTCTTTATGATCATTATGGTCATTGGGTGTCGACTCAATAAGAGTAACGCCTAGAAAATCATGAATCGTATCTCGAAATCAACTACGAAGGGAACCATCATGGTCTACATCGAAAAACACTTAATTTATGCCACTCTCATGCCAAAATATGAGTCCAAAAGTATGATATATGAGAGGTAGAAGATTCATCATAAGGTAAATGGTGTATATTGGGTCCACACAACCTGCGACCCAACCTCATCACCTAGCCATGTATATAGGCATACATGTGTACTAAAATATCTACATGTACCCCTAGGAAAGATAGTGTTCTCCAACAATACATGGCATATCTTTCCATAAGGATTAATAGTGAATGATTCCTATCGTTCTTATGAAGTATGAAAACTTAATTTCATTGACATGCCTCATAAAATTGCCTTATATTATTTAATTGTATCTCGCCATACATCTTCTCTACTCTCACAAGAGTTAGTGCTGACCTAATCTATGGGGTCTCTTTAAAAACATCAAATATAACTTCCACTTATATTCTTTTTATGTTTCCTCAATTAATGAGATTGTTAATAAGGCTCCAAATATCATATTGAGTTGAAAATTTGGAAGCCCTAGATAATCAAATGGATCACACCATTGTGATCCTTGTGGAAAAGTGAACATGATTGTGTATTTGTTAACCTGAATCGAACACCGAATTAAAAAGTCGTATTTCATTGTATTGTGTGAAAATAGTTCCTCATGTGGCCCATGCCACAATCCAACATTAAAATATCCATATTGGCCTCAAATGGTTAGCCTCAATGTGAGGATCGCAACACTAATGGTGGAACATCGATTCGATACCACATGAGGATATTATAGAGGGTAAATGTTATAATAATATTAATATATTAAAGTTATTTGGGATTTTGTGGTCCTAATTTTTACACCTAAAAAGGCATCAAACATCGGTTGGAAAATGACTTTCCTGAATGTTGGGTCAAGCTTCAACAAACAAAATATGAATTAGACACTCCATAAAAGAGTTATGTTCGAAGAAATGATTAAAGATTATAATAATATTACCATTTTTGTGTGTTTTCTAGGCCCAATCCCTAGGTCATAGAAAGGTATCTAGCTTTGGTTTTAAAAATACATTCTCAAAGATAGGGCTATGATACCACTGATGGAGTTTCAATCATATGTATTACTAGGGTTTTATTGCAGTTAAAAAAATTTTATTAATAAAAATTATTATTATATTATTCTTATTAAATTATCGTTTGTTTATTAAAATTAATTTATATATTAGGTTTCCCCTCCCACCTATTCATATGTCCTCCATGCCAACCTCGCTCTACCGGACCAACATTTTGACCCCTCTTAAAGCCACTTACATGGTTCATAGCGTTGACATGACACCGTAGTAGCCTTAAAAAAGAGCATCTTCTTCACCCCCTATCACATAGACTCACAACCTCTAGATTCCTCACATTGAGCTACAACCTACCACCCTCACCGAACAACATTTATATCTTCATTGCACGCCCTATGCATCCCACTGCCTTTTTGGTGATCCAATATACCACCACATCAACCCAAAACATTCAAATGATCATTGACTTGTGATCCTCAGTTCCCAATCTACCCATATATATCCTTCATTCATGATTTTATTGTTGTTTCATCAATCTGCCTCGAATCCGGTTTCCTGACCAAGCTTAGGTAACCCGACAATTTTTGACCCAGGAACTGGGGGTTCCAACGATCAATAATATGAAGAATGAGGGAAGAATATAATCACAGTAAAGGTTTTTTGAAATTTTGACTATTTTTTATTATAAAACGGTCAATAATGGGATATTGGGTTTACAAAAACCTGAAATAAACTAATTAAAATTTGTATATAGGTGGCTGATTATTCTTCAATTGGCACAGATCTAGGGAAGGTTATGGATCATTTCATAAATCTCATCGAAAGGTAAAAAATAAAAATTTTATGAGTCCTACCTAGACTGGATCATTCATCATTAATGACGAATTATCTCACCAAGATTCATTCCATTCATCGTGATTAGAATCACCTTGACCCAATGTTTTGTCATTATTTGTTTTCATTCATCATCGTTTTATAATAGAAATTATAGGGGAATTCATCATTGGAAATCTCAAGGTTATGAGGAAACTCTAGGAAAATTTCTATTGTGATATATTTATAGATATATAACAAAGAAAAAACAAATTAATTAAATAATTTAATTTAGTTAATTATCTCTCTAAAATTCCACCAATGACTGTTTCAACTGAACATCCCACACTGCCCCACTTTAGCAAGCTCCAAGGGAAATCACTATATTATAAACTCAATGGGGGTATCTAATATCAAATATGAGTCCTCATTCATGAGTTATTTATATAATTACAAAAATTTAAAATTTAACTTAATTATTTGATTTATGGTTACATCCTCAATGGATTCTTCTACAAATGACACACACCGATAAAATTTATGTCACGCCTATTCGTAAATATCGCATCCTCAACTCAATTGCGCCCTCATCGTCATGATCCGACTATCCATTAATTTGATATTTTGCATAGATCAATTTAATAAATTAATAAATAAAATAATTCATCCATTTAACATACCTCCAATGTGCAAGGGATCTAGATGGCCCGTTCTGACCCATTTTATATCGTTCCAAGGGTACACATTGTGCTCCTGACCCAAACATGGCCATAGATTTATGATTCAAGATACTATTTAAGAGTTATCCCATTTTATTTATGGTGATGTTCACACTTAATATAAAATATATTTAATATTTTTATAAAATTAATTTCCAGAAAATGGGTACTCAGAATCACTCACCGTATGAGAGCCTAGATCTAAATATATTCCTAGAAATATTAAAATGACTTACAAGAAAAAACGGTTGTCTCTAAACTATTAAATTTATCATTTATTTTTATCACTAAAAAGATTAAACTATGAAAATAGGTGGAGATACATAGCATGCACTTGGATCTTCCCTATACTGGGATGTACGACCAATGGAGAAGTGTGAAACTCCCATATCAACACTCTTTGTAATGTGTCCAGAATTAAAATACATTAAAGAAAAGGATTACATGATTCCTATATTTAGAAAAACCATCAGCTCAAAATCCTAAAGTTATCTTGTCATGCCATACCTTGTTTTCAATGCCTCCTAGCTATGCCCCTCCTACTTGCACAAGAAGAAAATTATTCAACATCATCAACTGAAGAAAACTTCACAGTCCTACTCCACCAATGTGTGTTGTAGGGAAACTAACTACTTAGAAGCTTCTGGCACTAAGTGTTCTTGGGACTTCCTTCTAAGGGAACCATCAACAATGTTGTCATTCCCTAGAGTATAAAATATCTTGAAGTCATAGTAATGTAAGAATTACATCTTTCACCATTGTCTCATGTTCATGTCTCTCTGAGTGGAGATGTACACAAGACTCTAGTGGTCTGAGTAAACCACATTGGGATATTCTAGAGGGTAGAGTCTCTGCAATATCATAGTGAATACTATGAATGTCATATAGAGGTAGAGAGTTACAGATTCTTGTTAATGGGATATCAACTACCTTGACTTATATTACATAACAATTTGTTGCTTCATCAATGTTTATTCCAATAACACATGAGTACAAACCAAAAATAATAGTGGATAGACTCATCTAAGAACGAAATATAGACATGGAGATCACATGTAATACCTAGAAAGTATTTACCTCTATATGAAAGAGAGTAACCCCCAAACTAGAAACTCTACCACAAATACTAGTGGAATCCCTTGAAAAATGTGATATGGAGAAATACTGTACTGGGAGTGTCAGTTCAATCTCTGACACTGTCACAGAACCTCATCTTGAATTCACAAGTCATGGAGACTCAACCCCCACACCTCCATACTATCTGGTTTAGGTGGAACAATCTCTCCCTCACCATTTTTATCATATAAAAATAACTCAGCTTTGTGTGGTAATAACCCCTCATACTTATTCATTAGAATCTATGTAGAACAATACCGACATAAGGTAACACAGATTCCCCTCATCACCCTCGCATGGGTGGGGATGCACAAGGTCACTATACTAGCTCAAATACCTCTCTGAAGTCCCTACTCAAACTTACATGACTATAATTATCCATAAATAATCATGTTGATAGAGAAGAAAATAATTTCTTTAAACCTCGTCCCATACTCTACCACATTCATACATCCATGTGGAAGCTCCATAAGCTCTGGTATCTAACTGATGCATAAGAAGGAGAGGTAATACTACTCATGAAACAACTATTAAAAGTCATACCATGAGATCATCGACTAATTGTGCATATGAGTAAAAAATATCCACTAACTCCCAAATTCATCCTTGAAACTACTAGATACCAAATCTACCATATAATATATTGGCATATGAATATGCCAAAAAATGCGGACCACTGACTCTAGCCACTCATCTACTTACTGTTGACCTAGGATGGGAAATAACCTCAGTTGTCTCTATTGCTAGAACTCAGAGAGTGTGTTCAGCCTGTGATTTTCTCCATCTTACTCATATTGGATGATCTAATACTATATAGGAGGAGGTGATACTACCTTTCTACCTAGAGGAAGGGTATCACATGATGGACCCTGAACTTAGGCATCATTTCTCATCATATCTTCGTCATACACCAGAGTACATATCGTAGCTATCTATCATAATCGATGTATATAGAAAGTGTTTAAGATGTAAAATATTCATTTGAAAAGCTATCCATATTTAAAAATGGGGATATTACTTATGAAGGTCAGTTAAAGACTCATTCTGATAGGATTCGTGTACCATTGTCTCTTACAACAAATGTTCTAGGGTGACGAGTCGACGAGTGGGTAATCAGTGTCCCGGTGAATGGATACAGTATACAATCGTACCACCAATGGAAACCATATATTGATATCCACACATGATACTCATTAAAAATATTTCCATAAATTAGAACTAATTCCATTTCATGGAATGTTTGAATACCATCCCATGGAATGATCCAGGTCTGATAACACTCTGTCATGACCCAACACTAGTTCTAGTACATCATGTGGTTTCACTCTAATAGAAACTGATTAATGACTCAAACTATCCTATATGGAGGGGACCACTAGGGAAGGTTGCTCAGTTACACCACAACATAATCCTACTATAGGGTATGCCCAATGAGTTGTCGGGGAAACTCCTCTACCCATCTCACCAGGATGATATGCTCAGTACATCGATGAACTCCATTGACTAGTCCTAGTGGAGTGTAACTCAAAATGATCTTCTTGGAACACCACTACCCAATCCTACTATTTGGTGATCCAAGAACTACAATTGAGGATTTCCACATCCCTACCCACCTGGAGCATAATCACAGTACTACTTTGGTGGTTCTTTAAAATTTTGTCCAACATCGAGTATTGCCTCCAAAAAGCTCTTTCCAAGAACATATCAAATCGTATCTCAAAATATACTATGCATGGAACCATCTAATTATACATGAATGAACACTCAGTATAGTCTTCTATAAGGAAAAAATACAAGTCCAACAAAGGAGATATGATAGGTAGAATATTTGTAATGTGGTAGATAGAGCGTATGGGGACCACACAAAATTTGACCACACATCATTGCATGAATGTGTGCATAGACATAATCTGATACATAACTTTTTACATTTACCCCTAGTCACAATAGTGTAATCACAGAGTACATGGTATTGCTGGCCAAAATGCTTATATGTGCATGATTCTCATCATTGGTCCAAGGAAAAAATGTAATTTCCCTGACATTTCACCTCAAATGGCCCCAAAATATTTGACCACAACTCTTCAACCGTACTCTATACTCTCACAATATCCAAAACTTACCTAATCATTGTTTTTTCTTTATAAAAATCATAAGTATATTCCACCGATATTCATTTCATGAAACAGGATTTATTGAGAACATGAATAATTCTTTTCTCATCACACATAGTAGAAAATTAGGAATCCCCAAACCATCCAATGGATCACACCATTGAGATCCTTGTAGAAAAGCATAAATGATTGATTATTAATTCCTCCTAAATGAACACACATTGAAAATGACGTATTTTCCCATATTCTATGCAAATAGTGCCTTGTGGGGGCCACACAACAATCCTGCATTAAATTCCCAATATTGGTCTCAAATGGACCACCTCAATGTCTGGATTACAATTCCACTGATGGAATGTTGATTGGACATTATCATAGGAAATTATGGTATGTCAATATTTTAATAATAATAATTATATATTATAGTTTTTTGGGTATTTCATTGTTCTAATCCCAATCCTAAAAAGGAATAAAAAATCTTGCTTGAAATGATAATCTTAAAAACTGGGTCGCATTTCCATAGATGGAACATCAAATAGATTCTACATGTAGGAGTTACATTCTAATATGAAATTGAATATATTAATAAAATTATTATTTTAGTTCATTTTATAGGCCTGATCCCTAGGTCAGATAATGGTTTAGAATACTGGTCTTAAAATGACCGTCTTGATGAGAGGGTCTCACTGCCACTGACATTGCTTCAATCAGAAATCACACGAGGGAGTTTTGGTGGATAAAAAAGATGTTAATATTAATAATAATAATTATATTATTATTATAATTTTTATTTTTAATTTGGAAAATAATTTTAATTTTTCTCGAGGGTCCCCCCACCCTCATTGATGCATCGACCATACCAACCCTACACCACCCAACTGCCCTGCTTGCCCCACCTAGAGCCGCCTGTGCGGGCCATCATCTTTCCCTACCACCATAGCCTCCTTGACCACATCACCTTGGAGTCACCCACTCCACTAGAATCACATGACTACACTACCTCTAGATTCAGTTACTAGATCCACCACCTAGCTCCCACCCAGGACCACCATCACAGCCACCTCACATGCTTGCACAGGCCGCTGACCATTCTGTGATCCACCACACCTATATTTCATTCCAAAACATTGAAATTATCACAAATCTGTGATTCTTGGGTCATGATCGTCAAAAAATTTGTAGTATTCATGACATTGTATCCATTTCATCAATTTTCCTCGAATCCAGTGCTTCGTCGAGATCAGGTCACCTGGACACTATTGTTCCGAGAACCGCAGGGTTCAAAAGACAATAAATGTGAACAAAGAATGATTGAACACATAAAAACAATTATTTTTCAATGTTGACCAAGTTTTATGGCCAACAATCATGAACGGGTAGCTCGAGTTAGAAAAACATGAAATTAAAAATTAAAAATGGTATGTAGGTGCATGCTTTGAATACAATTTTCGTAGATCCAAGGATGATGATGGATATACACAACCATTTAGTCAAAATGTCAAAAGCACCTAGTTGACAGATTCTAAAAATATTAGATTGGACATCTTTTACTAATACCATTCTCTCTAAGATCTTTTACATTCATTGTGCTTCAAATTTCCTTGATCCAAATTTTCTTTGTCTCCTGTCATTGTTCATCCTTGTTTTCTAATATATAGGTGATGGGAAGTCATATATGAAAATATTAAGGTTATATGGGAACCCTAAAAAATCCACCATACCGATATATTAAAATATATTTCATTAGGTAAAAAAACTAATTAATATAATTAGTAAATTAATTAATTAACTCACTAAATTTACTACCGACATCTATCTCATCTGAACATACCGCACCTACCCACATTAGGTCGCGCCTAGGAAAAATATACATTTAAAACTCATTGGTTGACTCAATTTAAATTTGGATTATCTATTCATAAATTATTTAGATTAAGTCTAGAAATAAAATAATTTTATTTAATTATTTTATTTACAGTTGCATCCTCGATAACTTTTTCTACAGAGGGTCCATGTCGACAAAATTTATGTCGCACTTAGGGTAAACATCAAGTCCCAGACTCAACGATGCCATCATATTTCTGATCCATTATTGTTATTAAGATATTTTTTGGTTTGACCTATGAAAGGAATTAATAAAAAAAATTAATTCATCTATTTAACATACATCCATTGAGAGAGGGTTCCAGACGTCCCACATCGACTCATTTTATGTCGTGCATAGGGAAAAAACTGCATTCAAAACCAATAGTAGCCTCATATTTGAAATTAGAACCACCATTATTGAGTTATATCATTTTCCATAATAATTTTTTTCTATAAAAATAAAATATCCATAATATTTTTATAACATTCTATCTGGGCACACCGAGCCTCAGAATCATGCATTGTCTTAGCACCTAAGACCAAAAATAATCCATGACATATTCTAATGTTTTAGAGGGAAAACACAATGTATCTATATCCACACCTACATAATATGGTGTAAAATAGTTTCTTGAAAGATACCAATACTACCTCCATAAGTACTAATAACAATATTTGATTTGAAATCCTATAATACAAACTATACAAGACTAATATAGAGTATGATTACTCGCAATGGATGAACCTTATAATGATTATTATCCCAGTTAATTACTTTATCTATATTAAATATTTAGGTATAATATATTAAAAAATAATATATAAAAATAATTAAGTGACTTCATATGTTCAAATGCATAATTGATTGAACGATTTAATTACTAACTAGATATTTTTAGAAATTATACAACACCTGATTTACCCCCCTCAGATGTTTCTACCCTATAAACTATAAAACATATGAATACTTTATTTTAAACCCTATAATATTTATATCTATATAAACATTCAAAAGATCAATAAATTATTATCATTATATTTTGTGATCAAAGGATGCCTGAATGTAATTTTCTTGTATTGATCATTAGAATTATGAACCAAAAATCTCACCATTATAAGAATAAAAATTCATTATAGATTACATACAACTAAAAGACTTTTTTGGTAGTATTTATAATAAATTCATATCATGTTGTGATAAATGTTTCATTAAGATTAGTATATTTATCTAGATTATGAAATTATCTCATAACATAAGCTAAATATTAGTATTTATCCAATTTTTTGTTACTATTCATAATTTATTTTAAGAACATACATATGTATCATAATATAAAAAGGGTATTATCAATTTTTCCATTCATTCATTCGTGATATAAATATCATAAAATTATAATGATAATTATCCACTTCAATTAGGAATTTTAGTCTTTGTTTGTTATTATTATGGAAAAACTTGTTACATAATTATATTTTAAAAATAATTATTAAATTAAATTTAATATTGATATTGTGATTAATGATGTTACATAAAATTACTAATATCTTATAGATAACTAATATATTTAAACCACAAGGAGATTTATACATAAATTCATTGTTATTATTCATGTTCAGTATTGAATGTAATTCCTATTAGAATTATTTAAAATTTAATATAACATATAAACCTTAATAAACTTATATTTTACTAATTTCATCCATAAGGTTAATCTAATATATGGTTGTAATGTATATTTACAATTATGTGCTAGTTTTTTCTTAACCATGATTTTATTTTCTCTCATGTTTCATAGGTATGACATATGGGATACCTTTTGAGAAATACTAATAAATTTTAATTTCATACTTAGATAAGATAAGTGTGATATGATTATATATTTTTCTGAGTTTTATATGATGTACTTATCCACTTAGATGAATTAAATGAGTTTTTAAAATTTATCCTAATCAATATTTTGATGGATAATTAATGATATATTTCATAGTTAATGTGGTATTGATGGACATCATTCATTATAGAAACTCAGTATCATAGAAAATGTTATTTTATAATTATTAATGATAAGTGAGACATATATAGTTGATATATATATATATATATATGAATATATACATGTTGGATAATGATATCATTATTTAACCTAATTTATTGATATATACTTACAGTTTACTAAAATCACATTATGTATTTGATAATTTATACTTAGTTATAATACTATAAAAGCACTTATGTTCTAACATGGAGGCTGTATTGACTTGGATTAGTTTTTTTTACAATGTGTTTATATAACATTTTATTATCATTATGATTTCTTACATAAAATTTAGGAGGACATAAAAAGCGTTTTTTCAATATGATTTCAGATGTTATCACAAATAATTTGACAAAATGTGAAACGTTCATAAATTAAATTTGACTTGAGAAAATGTGGTAAATTTCTGGATTTTGTTAAAAAATGTACATGCCATGGAAAATATTACACACACAACACTTTGAATATTATTCTTATTTCAAAAAATATATAACATGGTAGCATCAAGACATTCAATATATAAGTTGGGGATATGTTAAATATAGTATAATTGTTTTAGTTCTTCAAATATTTTACAATACATAATATCATATATAACAATTAAAAATTTCCTACTATTATGATATCATCTTTTAGTTATAATATCATCTGGTAATATTTGTGTGATTTTAACAAAATGATTAAATATTTTAAAAAACTAAATAGGGTTTCTAATATTCTTTATTATATTAATTATTTAGGGTTTTCAATAATGAAGAAATATTTCATAATTTATATGTTTATGAAATGTTCAATTTTATAGAAAAATAGTTAGGGTTGTTATTAATTATTATAAAAAGTGTCCAAAACCATGGATGATTATGCCTCTCTAAAAAAATTATTTAATAATAATGATTTCATTCTATTTTATATATTTTTAATTAGGGATTTGGAAATAATTGATTGTATAAGAATCATACTAAGAAGTGTTTTCACTTATTCACCTAACTTGTGGATACCTTTGGATGAGGGTTCACATTATATAACATTGTGAGAACTACCTCAAGGTTTTTTATAATGACTTTTTATATACATTTATAGTTAATAAAAGGGATTAGTTTTTAAAATGTTATTTAATTAATGGGATAGATTATTTATTACATAAATGTATATATTTTTTTTATATTTATTCATATTATTATAAATTAACTTTTAAAATTTTTTGAACTGTTTTTGGAGGTTGACTCTACTACCATTTTATAAATATTATTCCCATAAACATTCAATATATTTTGATACAAGCCAATTTGACATCACATGATGTCCAATGTATCCTTTATCACTCACCTTACATCATGTTTGGTTCATCGAAACCCTAATTGTATTCCATAGTCATATTTTAACTCAATAACCCCACTAAATTCTAAATGGTTATGAAATTATTTTCTATTCCTTATTCTCTTAATTTTTTTGATTTATGTGTCACATTCCCCTCATGGAAAACTATGATATTATTTGATAAAAAATATTTTTTATTTATTTGTCATAATAACTCTTCATCATTATTTGAAAAAATGTTTCTTAAAAATAGGGTCAGGTAACTCATTAATATATATTGAATACATATTTAGTATAATATATTCATATATATATTCCATATATATTCGACTTTTAATCATCAACATTGCATAATTTTGATAATATACAATCATATGTATGTTTTTATAAAAACATTTATATATCTATTTCCCTTTGTGATGAAAATATATTCCATGAGGAAAGGAATTCTAGTGTTTATTAAATATCATAAATTCTCTTATATTCTTGTAAAAATTTATTCATTTATAAATTTATTACACATGATATATAACATCATTATAAGGAATTTCATAAAATTAAAGAAAATATAGAAATTTAATATTCATATATAAACAACCATATAATTTTAATAGTGAGATATAATATACGATATTTTTTGAATTTATTCAATTTTTTTTCATTGAAATTTATTTAACTCAACAAATATTGACAAAATCGTATTTTAATTGTAGATTAATTTTACATTTTTGGTTAAATCCTTAAAAAATGATTTAGTTTTCCCACATTTATTCTAAAGGATCTTTTAGTTTTAATTTCTTATTTAATATAACCAAAAAACAACTTAGGGGAAATATTTTATTGTTTTCATGATTTTTATAAGATACTAGCCTAGATGGTATATTTTAGCTTGATCATTGTGTTTACAATACCCACTGAAAATTAGTTTTTTGGTAAAATTATTACTTTCTCAATAAATTAAGAGATTATGTCATTGTATATATATTATGGGATATATATTATACTAATATTTTTAGTTTATTTCCGCTGGATTAGTGTTATAAAGCATGATATGAACCTATTCTTAAAATACCATACAAAATTTTAAAAATATTATATTTTTTACGTATAGAATATCCAAGGAATATTTTCAAAATGTAGCTATCTCTATTACATGAATGGTGTATTGGTGGGGTCGATGTGTGACATAAGGTGGGCCTCCCCATATTCCAAAGGCTATTGATTTCTGTTACTGAACTAGGATAATCGTTAAGAGATTATAACCTCTCAAATAAATCCCAATGATTATATATGAATCTATAAAAAAATCAACAAGCTGTATGTGTTTAACAAAAATATAAAAATATTGTCAACATAAAATTACAAGTGGATGGGACCCCACCGTCTTGAATAAAAATAATTATCTACATGATGAAACAAAACATAATAGAATATTAGTATAAATCATGAAATCATATTTATAAATAATTCATCGAACTATCCATAGGAAAACCATAATGGAATAAACTCCAAAATTAGAAACCAACACATATTTCCACATACCATAAGGTTATTTCGAATCCCCATGGGTTGGAAAAAACAACTCGGGCATAAAATACTATATAGAACCACTTTTTCATTCTATGACTTTCAAACAATTCTACATATATTTCTAGTGCTAGATAGTAAATTGAATTGAAATTTATTGTCCTAGTGTGACCAGATATTATATCATAAAAACATTAAATATTATTTATATTGTACATACACAATTTTTTATTGATAATTTAATAACTCTAAAACGGAGGATCCGATCATAAATATGGTACAACAGCTGATTCCAGAATGAGAATTTTACCCTTATTGCATCCTAAAATGAGATAGTTTGTGGTGTATAGACTCTGTACTCATTGATGGTATATTTAGTGAGTCAACTAATTTTTAAATTAGTTAATCAATTCATTTTTATCCAAAACAATTTTTTTAGATATTTAATAATGAAAAAATTTCTAGGGTTAGATTCATAATCCAATATATCTCGATGATTTTCTCGTTCCTCCTTCTATTTTCAGATCACATAACACAATGAAGAATCTTTGGATCTAAGGATATCATGATAGATAGAACACAAGGACTTTTCTGGATTATTTGAATATGTTTATTTCATTAAAGAATGATACATATCCAATATAGGACTTGTAAATTTTTTTATTGACATCTTTTTTATAATTTTTTTGGCATATCAATCCATTTTATTGATATGCGCCAATTATGGACAAAACATGCTCTTATACAACGTATAAATTGATTTAATTTGGTTGGTTTATAACCCCAAACACATGTTTATGTTCTTTTTCCATTAAATCAATGAAAATTATTTTTAAAACATTTTTCTTTTTCCGTTACCCCTTGTTTCATATAATTATTCAATACTTGGACCCCTCGGTCCCAATTTTACATAATCGGGTGGTACTAAGCCCGATAGGACCCCAATAACCATGAATGATTGATGAAAGTGAAACATAACAGTGATCAATGACTATATCAATTATTGTTCCAAGGAATCAATGTTTTTTGGTGTTTTTTGATTAAAAGGATGAAGGTGGAAGTCATACTGGCATGTGGATCGTGCGACAATCCCCCTGATGAAAAAATGTAGTTCTATTTAAGGAAAACAATGGAAAGAATCCAAGATTTTCAGATGGACACACCAATTTCACCATGATATATGGCATGATATGAAAAGGTGAGACCATATTCTAAGATTTAGTAGTGGATATTAAGATCTGTAATTTCTGGAAAATAACCTTAAAAGACACCATGTTCAAGGATGAACACATGCCGTCGAGCCCCCTCAGCAGTGTCATAATAGGGTTTTGAACAATATAAGGATGACCCATTTTGTAAGCATACCTACACATTGTGTACCCCACACATGGTTTGAAAACTCATGTGATGGGTTACACGGATCAGATCTCATGTGGATTTACATGGCCTTGTACATGGATGTGTACCCATGTTCATAGACAAGGTCATGTAACTGAGTACACAGACATATCTAGATCACATGGGAGGATCCTCGTGTGAATCCACACACCATGAACTGAAGTACTTGAACACAACCAGATGGACATGGCCCTGGTCCTAGTTAGACTAGAATATCCTTTTATTCCACCTACATTGCATGTATAAATACATGGGATGGAGCCATGTGGGGGCTAGGGACCTGACCAAGTGGTGGAGTAGGACCACTTGATGACTGGGAACTCCCAAACACTGTGTACCCTGTGAAAACCATTTAGTAATATTTATTCATATATATCTACTTCATTGAAACTCATATTTTTCCCATAATAAATCATCCAAATTATTTTTTCTATATACAATGTTATTGTTCCATCAATTTTGGATTTAAATATAAGATGTGAAATGTTCAAGGCACCGTGACTGTTTTGGACAAACATTATGTTAGACGTGATAGTGTAGGATTTATAAAGGATTTTCTTGAATGTAACCCCCATCAGATATGATGTGGGTCCTCAATAATCATTGTGGAACCCTCATTAACACAAGGGTGATGGTCCATGACTACTATTGGAGAACCCCCTCCCCCTCATCATGGTATTGGGTCCTCTATAATAACATTTTTAGTGAAACCCCCATGACGTAATATGGTGCAGGTCCTCGATTACTAGATTGTAATACCCCTATGGTACAAGGTCACATTTCATCAACTTATGACTGGTAATAACCTATTGTATAAAGCACTGATCCTTGATGACTAGTGTGGAACCCTCTTTCACAACACAGTGATAGCTCTAAATCAATATAGTGGAACCCCCCATAGGGATGGGTTCAGGTCCACAACAATACTGAGTGGAACCCACTATCAGATACAATGTAGTTCCTCATGACACAATAGTGTAACCTCACATTGGAATGAGATTGGATCCTCTGTGGATACATAAAGAGTGGAACGCCCTATCATACAAGGGAATGTGTCCTCTACTTTGAGTTTGTTCCCACTCACCTATGTGGCCCAGAGAAGCGGTGTGGTTTTACATTAATGGTTACTTCTGGGAATATGAGTCAATTACTTGGAATCATTTATCTATATTTGTAAATGTTGGAAAATCTTGTTCTTGGGATGATATGTCATAAGGAAATCAACATACTCTTTCTATTGGGATTATTTTTTAGGAATATAAATATAAATATTCTTCTTCTATATCCACATATTGGATTTGGTTACTCACCTTCCATGATAAGAGAAGATGGATGGTGTATGCCAATTTTATTCTTTCATTAGTGTCTCATGGTGTTATTAGTCCACTCTAATATTATAGGTGGTGACAAATCTTTGAGTAGTTCATCTAATCAGCATGTCGAGACCCCTATGCTTGGTTGAGTTTACTTTCACACCTATTTTGGGTCGATCTATTCTATTTGATAGCATCTTTTATATACTATCTTTCTATTTCAATTGTGTCATTGACTTCTCTACCTTCAACTATTAGGGTTTTCTATTATTATTGTAAATAACCACCAATGCATTGTATTTTCCCTCAAATGTTATGTATTATGTTGATGACATATAGTTCAACCATGTCATCAGATGATATTCTAGATACTAGTTAATTGGAACACATATGCTGGTCAATGTTTGGGATTCAAGAGTGAGGCCCTCTCAACTATTTAATTTTCTAGTTTTTTTCATTTTGGGACATATTTCTAGATGGGTGTGTATTTTTCACCTTAACATCTCTGTTCACACTACCGTGATTTTTCACTGTATGGAGAATTATTGATGTTTGGTTTAATTTCATATTTTTTCTTCTCTTACATTTTCTTTATTCATGTTTGCTTAAAGATGGATATTTGTTTAAATGAAAAGTATGTAGATAATATCCTACCAATGTTAGTTATGACTTTAGTTCATTTATCTACCCCCTGGACTATGGAGGTGGGACTGGGGTAGTTGCAGCTCGAGCCCCGACAATGTTCAGGTCATGACATGTGGGTATCTGGGTTGAGTTCATTCCTTGGATTGTTTTTGAGACTACTTACCAAATAATATTTAGTTCAGTTTAGGTGATTATCCAATAAAAACACATATTATTATTACATTTTAATTTTATTAAATGTTCATTTTTTATCTTATGGGCCTGATTTAGTGGATTTTAATTTTGAACATCCATTCTCATCATTAGTGCACTTCATGCCTAATATGCACCAATTTAGGCCCAATTTTTCTTCTGATTTTAAAGAATGTAATTATCCATATTTTAATTTGATATTTTTGGAAATTTATATACACATAAATATGATAATTTTTCATTCTGGGATCACTGGATTATTCATAAAGGATTATTGGGATATTTGGAAATGAAAGGAAAAAATTCATGAGAAGGCAGATTGGATATCATCCCACAGATGAGAATGAGGGGCCACAATACAGGTCCAATGAAGCCCAAATTTCATGGGAAGATAGAATATATATAGAGGAAAAAATAATTCTACTAGAGACAATGCTAATTCATCATACATAGTGGTGATTAAGGTGTACCAAGTTGAAGATACAATTCTGAGCCAGATTCTGCGGCCCAGAAAAACATCCCACCATTTAAATCATATCCGTAGAATGGATTATTATTTTTGGCTGAAATATTAAGGGATGTTAGGGGAAATCTGGGGATTCATTTAAGTCTTCTATGGCCCACTCCAATTTGGCATTCTAGATGGTCCTTTCTATAGAGACCCGGAGCTTGACGTACATAGAAATTACATTACTTTTGCGGAATACTTAATATATAACAAAAACAGACACACAAGGACCGTAATAGTTTAGTGTCTTTGGAATCTTGGAATGTAATCTTCTAATCGTGGTGAAAGATCTTCAACATCTCCCATAAATATCTTCCCCTTTTCTTCTCTTACCTAAAACCTTTCTTTATATCCTGGGGAAAAGAAAACATAAAAAGGGTGAGCTCAAATGCTCAGTAAGGGTAAACATGAATAAAATAAAACATACCATATACATTTGAACATTAAAACATGAACATAATGTTTAAACATCAAAATCTTGAGCAATGACATAAAACATGGAATTACGTAAGGCATAGATCATAAAAAAACATTAATAATGATAAAATAGAATGGGAATAAAACATGTAATTGTGGAAACCATTAAGCACATGATATGATTTCCATATTAGCCAAGGCATTGCTGCCAAGGCCATCTTAGTGGAGAAAGTCCCTTTCTGAATCGAGTTCACTCCTCGTTCCAGTCCTGTATTACTGAACCGGTTGTTCTTTCTGTTCTAGCCATGTCTATCTCATGAGATATAAATCTTTACCCAATGCATTGGAGGGAGATATAGGTCCCACCCATCTCATAATGAAATCATTCTTACTTGTGCCACAAAATAAACATACATCATTCATAATAACCCAACGAATAAAATGGTCTTCATAAACATAATCTCATCATCACATAATCCATATAAAAGAAATGGATATCATTTCATAATAATAAAAGTGAAACCATGTATATCATAGAGACATTATACTTGAAACATACACATATGAAATAATGTCATCTTAGATGGAAAATGGTTTTTATAAAACACTTGAAATGAATTCTTGAGGAAAATATCCTTTCTTCTTCAAAATCAAATTTCCATTCACAAAATGCCATTAAATTTTAAACGAAAAATATTTTGTTGAAAATAGTCTTGAAATATTTTATATTAAGCTTCATGAAAATTAGGCTTTATGAAACTGTAAAAATCCGTTCATGCCGTATAAGTTAAAAAAACATTCTTCTCGTACCTTTTTTGGAAAAGTCAAAAAGTACCTTGTAGGGTAAATAAAAGAAAGATTCCTTCCATACCATGGGGTAAAAATTAAAATGGGTAAAAAGGACATTAAACATACATGAATACACTTTTATAAAACATGGACATGGATGATAGAAATAACCCCAGTAAATACTTACGAATAAGCAATCTCAGATAAAAATGATATTTAAAAATTTATCCCTTACCTTAGGTCTGATATGCTTCGTACGTATCCGAACCTACTGTATAATGATTTAAATAATGTAATTGACTAATTAAATAATCATATTAATTGTTATGATATCATATATGTTTCACTAATTACTTTGTATTACCTGTTCTTTTGTAAATTCCATGTAGAAACAACGTTTTGGGTAAAATCATTTCATTTATCGTATATGTTTCGAATTGTCGTTCTTGATATTATTACTTATATCCTGATTTACATAATTTCAGAATCTAAAACATTATTTATATATAATATATATTCATCATATACATTTATATTATTGATCGATAAAAGGAATGAAATACACTGTTCATGGAGGCGGTAGGCTGTACGTACGCATGAACACTGTTTTCGTTTCCTTATTGAATTGAATGAAATTAAATAGATGAAATACATATACATATATATATATATACATAAATCCAGTAGCATTATTATGCAATATATTTCATTATTATTCATTATATATAATTTATAATCATTCTTGAATGGTTAATCATGGAAAATGAATCTCATCGCATTTGTGGAGACGGTAGTCCGTACGTACGCACGAGCGATGATATCATTCCCATGATCATAGAATATTATTGGAGTGTATTTATACTATTTAAGAATCAATATCACTTTAAAATAATCATATATACTCATTATTTACACCATTATACCCATCCAAGTAAGGTGATGGTAGAAAATAGATTACACCACGGCGTGGAGACGGTATTCCGTACGTACGCACGCGTGGTGATTTCGTTTTCCGTAAGATGGATAGATGGTGAAATAGGGTTGTTTCATACTTATAATAACATATCAGTATATGAGTGATACTGATGATATTAATTTATAATGAATCAACTAAATAAGAAGAAGTATAAGAAGAAATAAAGTTGAAAGAATCGGTAACGGATATTACCTCTTCTTTTGACACGCCTTTTTGAAACCTCCTCTTAGGGCACTAAGATTGGTCTTTGAAGAAGACCAGAACCTCTAGGATGTTTCTATGGGAGTGTAGAAGTGAAATTTTCAGGGGTTGTCCGAGCTTGAAGGCGTAAATTGGTGTGAGGAGGAAAGGGAGGAGGTGCCCTTTTATAAGGGAGGAGAGGGGCACCTTTGGAAATCTAAAACAATATTAATTTATAATAAATCTAAACCCACTTAAAAACCTCCAAAAATGACTCATATTCGAATATTAGATGAGATATGGTTTTAATCTCATCAACCAATATAATTTAGACATGTTAGGAATTTATTTTAAACATTATCAACTTGATTTATCCTTATTTAATCAATTTAATTTTATTTGTGGTAATAACATTATGAATTTTAAATTATAAAAATAATTACTTATTTGTTGTGAATTTTCCATAATTGGATACTTTATAACATTTTCTACCATATAAATTTCAATTTATAATTTTTAAATATTTTTGTGATTTTTAAACAATTTTATAATATGTTATTTTTATAACATAACAATAGTGTCAATTTTGACACTATTCATTTATTTGAATTTAAATAAAATATATACAGAAGATATGTTCAAAATAAAAGCTTTAATAGATTCATAAAAGGATATATGTATCTAGAAAATTATTTGGTCACATTAAATAGTTCATATAATATTTATTTTATTATTTTTAAAACCATTTATTTGGTTTATTACTTAATAAAATAATTATTACAACATTTTTGTATAATTATTTAATATACTTATTTGTTTCATAAAAATTAAAAATAAAATACTATGATTAACATAAATATATTAAATTTCAAAATAATACTTTTACTAGAATTTATCATCATAAATTCACAATATTTAAATTGTTATGTTTATTAAATTATGAAGGTGACAACTTTGGCATCATTTAAAATAAAATAATATAAGTGTCATAATTGATTTTATAAGGCTCCAAATAGTCAAATATTCGACCATTGGATGATTATGGTTTATATTTACATGAAAAATAAGTTTTGGTCAGGGTTTTGTGCCTTTTATGGTCACTATTAGTTTAATAAAAACTATATTCTTGATTTTTCACTAGATAAACAATTTCTGTATCACTATTGTGTCACAATTAATGATAATTACTTAACCCCTAAAAATTATATATAAATTCATATGATGTGGATAATTTTATTATTTTTCTGGAGACTATTCATGTTCGAAGTTTCATGAATTGTATCACTAAATTAAAATAAATATACTTATAATATTTAAGAGAGTGACATGTTGTCACTTTCTTTGGTTTAATAATAATTAAACAATTTTTATTGTAAAAAGCGCATAAAATGAATCTAATAAGACCCTTATGTGATATGGGTCGACTTTTATCCGTCTAATAAAATTTTGGCAGGTGTTAGGGTAATTTTATAATCTTATATTTACCCTTAATTACACGATTTACCTTTAACTATGGTAAATAAAATTTACCGCACTTGCTATTCATAATACCCAAAAATAAAAAGTAGCATATTAACATAATTTGGACCCACTAATTCCAAATATGGAATCCATTTTTCCAAATTCAATACAAAAAATTTGCAGAAATTAAATTAAAATTAATCCTGTTGTCAAAAGAAAACGGGTTTTTCTTTAAAACATTGCAAAAGATTGAATTGATTTAACCTACAAATTCAATGTAAAATCTGTGCTAATGACATAAAATATATTAAATGGTAAAAATATATTCTATTTTTACTTTAAAACCATTCAATATTATAATTTAACCACATAATTTATTACGATGAAAAAAGTTGTTTTAATTAAAATATAGCGTGTTTTTACTATTCATTAAAATATGAAAGTTATCAGAATAATATGAAAAATTTATCCAAGGTAAAATTTTATATCCTTATTCCAAAGAATAATTTTATTTTGTAAAATTGAACTTATAAACATGTCAAAAACTAGATTTAAATTGGGTACGCCATCAAAAGGCGGCAAAACTGCATTTTTTTGAAATATACTTATTTTACCTGAATAAATTATTTTGTTCTCATACCATGTTTTTGAAAATGTGTAAGATCAATAAAAATGTTATAAAATTAAAATTTTAGTTAATATTATTCAAAACAGATAGTTCATAATAATATTATAAAAAACATATCGTTGTTTAGTAAAACACAGTATTGTGTACAACACACGCTATCGAAGAAGGTCATGATTGCGTGTAATGCAAGCCAAGTCAGGGTTGCGTATAGTGCAAGACTCCTTTCTTTCTGTGTATAACAAAATACATTGAATATATATATATATACTCAATGTTTTGTAGAATAACTACTATAAAAAAAACATGAAATTGTGTGTAACACGATCCAGGATTAGTGTTGCGTATACTGAAAGCTAATACGGTGTTGCGTATAACGCAAGATAATCTTGGTGTATCGTATAACAGATGATATGAAAGAAATTAAAAAGAATATATCTTATATAATCTCGGGTTATTACATTCTACCCCCCTTAAAATGAATTTCACCCTCGAAATTCGTCGGGGTTATAAATGGTTTTATACTTGAAAGTTTATTTAATTGAAACCCACATCGTAAAAAAGAATACCAAAACTTATCTTTAAAAACTAAAGTATGAAACGTAAAGGTTACCCAAATAAACCAATCACTGGGTTTCCTCATAGGAGAACATTGGTGAAAATATGGATATGGAAGAGAAATATAACCCTCATGTTCTGATAGAGAGTGGTAAGGAACATGGCAATGAAAAATCCAACAATCACAAGGTCATAGATTTGTGATGATCTAAGGTACCATCTGATTCATCGGTTATAAGGTCACTAGGAAAACATTTTTTTTTCAAGATCATTTCCCTAAATTTGATGAATTAAAAGAAATACTTACATGATTTTGGTAAAATCTCACTGTTGTTCGTGAATTGAACAATTTCCACTTCATCGCTTAAGAAAATGAAGTTGAATTTGTTATTCTTGATGTGTTAGCAGATCATGTGATAGAATGATGGGTCATTCCATTTATTTCAAACAAAAGGTTAGCAAAAGTTATAAGTCCATCATATGGTTAGATTAATTGTATATGATTCCAAAAATGAACTTATACTTTATATATCATACCGCTTAAAAAAATAAAACTAGTTTCTACTAACCAGGGACTTCGTGTAGGACAATGGTAGGCAATAAAGGACAGTCGCACTTCAGTTGTGGGTTCGATTCCCACAGCCTTGTCCGACGCGATGGGTTGTCGCCCGTCCTGCAGGGTGTCCTTTTTCTAAAACTACATTACTATAACATCCCATCAATAATATCGAAAAAAGTTCTATCCTTAAACAATACCAACTTATGTCCAACATAATCCATTCCAATCTTTAGGCTTATCTAAAATACTTTGGTCCAAGCTCATAGTATAAAAAAATGATTACTTGAAATGTCACATAACAATCACGTGAATGCCATCATTTATCCCCTATATATCATAAGATATATCTTGTTGGTCAAATTACAAACATGTGAATTCCTTAATCATGTATTCTCTTGAAGAATGAATACCCATTGAACCTTAGTTAAAACATGAATGTTGTTAAATTTTAACACTTTCCATAGACCGAAATCCAAAAATTCTATATACTCAAACCATGATATAACCTTCTCCTTGTATCAGTCATGAGCTCATGAATACTATAAAACATTTAATTATCTCCTTATCCCTTCATTATGCGCATATCATCTACTTTCCATAAATATCTGAGTAACATTTCATGGTCACTGGTACCGTTCATCATATACTTTCAAAACTTAAGGAAAGACAATAGTGTAACAATCCTTAGATGTCTCTTTATTCCATAGTACCATTAGATTACTTATAAAACATTACACTTGATAAACGTGTAATCATTCCACTACCTTCTTAAACCATTGACCAAGGTTCAACAATTCCTTCATCTGACATATCATTTGTAGCATCTTCATCATCATCAATATAAATACTACCCATACGGCGATGATGATTCTTTTCATGAGACTTTTCCTTAGGGTATTGGTTTGCATAATTCCCGTACATTCCACATTTAAAACATTTAACCATTGTTGATGTCTTAGAAATACCATTATACTTGTCCATGGTGTGAACTAAAACTTTTCCTTTGCAATTACTGGCTTTGTGTCCTTTTTTCCCACACCCAAAGCATCTTCCAGTTACTTTGAAACATTCCCCTTGATGCCTCTTCCCACATGACTAACATGAGGGATATTGAACTTTCTTTCCTCTATGATCATCATGAAACTCTATCTTTCTCTTATTAGCTGAGTCAAGAAACTTACCAAATTTGAGTTTATTGATCATATTATGAGATTGCTGATTCGGTATAATAATGATGTTTGGACTTCCAAATCCCATTTCATTTGGTTGCTCATGAAGAATATCATTCCATTTTCCATCATATCCTCCATTATCGTGAATCATCTTGTTTCTAGCCATTTTCAAAAACCCAAAAAGAATAGTGTGAGTAGAAAAAATCATAATAAAGGGGGAGTAACTTCAATATCTAACATCTTAGGTTGAATATAATATCGTTACTATAATTCTAGGACTATAACCTATACTTATACTTAACCTTAGGGACATCCCTATACATACCTTAGAAATATCTCTAGGGATCTCACTATCGTTTTTGCATCCTAGTTTCCAAAGGTTGACTAAACCTTTCCTCTGATACCAACTGTAGAGACCCAGATCTTGATGTACATGGACATTACATTAATTTTTCAGAATACTTAATATATAACAAAAAAAGACACACATGTACCGTAATAGTTTAATGTCTTTGGAAACTTGGAACGTAATCTTCTAATCGTGGTGAAAGATCTTCAACATCTCCCATAAAGATCTTCCCCTTTTTTTCTCCTACCTAAACCATTTCTTTATATCCTGGGGAAAAGAAAACATAAAAAGGGAGAGCTCAAATTCTTAGTAATGGTAAGCATGGATAAAATAAAACATACCATATACATTTTAACATAAAAACATGAACATAATGTTTAAACATCAAAAGATTGAGAAATGACATAAAACATGGAATTACGTAAGGCATATATCATAAAGAAACATTAATAATGATAAAATATCATGGGAATAAAACATGTAATTGTGGAAACCATTAAGCATATGATATGCTTTCTATATTAGCCAAGGAATTGCTGTCAAGACCATCTTAGTGGACAAAGTCCGTTTCTGAATCGAGTTCACTCCTCATTCCAGTCCTGTATTACCGAACCAGTTTAACTTTCGGTTCCAGCCAGGTCTATCTCATGAGATATAAATCTTTAACCAATGCATTGGAGGGAGATATAGGTCCCACCCATCTCATAATGAAATCATTCTTACTTGTGCCACAAAATAAGCATACATCATTCATAATAACCCAACGAATAAAATGGGTTTCATAAACATAATCCCATCATCACATAATCCATATAAAATAAATGGATATTATTTCATAATAAGAAAAGTGAAACCATGTAAATCATAGAGACATTATACTTGAAACATACACATATGAAATAATGTCATCTTAGATGGAAAATGGTTTTGATAAAACACTTGCAATGAATTCTTGAGGAAAATATCCCTTCTTCTTAAAAATCAATTTTCTTTTCACAAAATGAAATGAAATTTTAAAAGAAAAATATTTTTTTGAAAATAGTCTTGAAATATTGTAGATTAAGCTTCATGAAAATTAGGCTTTATGAAACCGTAAAAATCCGTTCATGCCATATAAGTTAAAAAAACATTTTTCTCGTACCTTTGTCGGAAAAGTCAAAAAGTACCTTGTAGGGTAAATAAAAGAAAGATTACTTACATACCATGGGGTAAAAGTCAAAATGGGTAAAAAGGACTTTAAAAATACATGAATACACTTTTATAAAACATGGACATGGATGATAGTAATAACCCCAGTAAATATTTACAAATAAGCAATCTCAGATAAAAATGAGATTTGCAAATTTATCCCTTACTTTAGGGACGATATGCTTCGTACATATCCAAAAATCCTGTATAATGATTTAAATAATGTCATTGATTCATTACATAATCATATTCATTGTTATGATATCATATATGTTTCACTTATGACTTTATATTACCCATTCTTTTGTCAATTCCATGTAGAAGCAGCGTTTTGGGTAAAATCATTTCATTTATCGTATATGTTTTGACTTGTCGTTCTTGATATTATTACTTATATCCTAATTTACATAATTACAGAATGTAAAACATGATTTATATATAATATATATTCATCATATACATATATATTATAGATCGATAAAAGGAATGAAATACAACGTTCATGGAGACGGTAGGCCGTACGTACGCATGAACGTGTTTTCATTTCCTTATTGAATTGAAGGAAATTAAATAGATTACATAAATATATATATATATACATAAATAAAGTAGCATTATTATGACATATATTTCATTATTATTCATTATATATACTTTAAAATCATTCTTTAATGGTTAATCATGGAAAATAAATCTCATCGCGTTCTTGGAGACGGTAGTCCGTACATACGCACGAGCGATGATATCATTCCCATGATCATGGAATTGTATTGGAGTGCATGTATACTATTTCAGAATAAATATCACTTTACAATAATCATATATAGTCATTATTTACACCATTATACCCATCCAAGTTAGGTGATGGTGGAAAATAGATTACACCACGGCTTGGAGACGGTATTCCGTACGTACGCACGCGCGGTGATTTCGTTTTCCGTAGGATGGATAGATGGTGAAATAGGGTTGTTTCATACTTATAATAACATATCAGTATATGAGTGATACTGATTTTATTACTTTATAATTAAACAACTATAGAAGAAGAAGTATAAGAAGAAATAATGTTGAAATAATTGGTAACAGATATTACCTCTTCTTTCGACAGGCCTTTTTGAAACCTCCTCTTACGGCACTAAGATTGGTCTTTTAATAAGACTAGAACCTCTAGTATGTTTCTAGAGAAGTGGAGAAGTGAAATGGGTAGGGTTTGGCCGAGCTTGAAGGCTAAAATTGGTGTGAGGAGGAGAGCGAGGAGGTTCCCTTTTATAAGGGAGGAGAGGGGCACCTTTGGAAATCTAAAAAAATATTAATTTATAATAAATCTAACCCCACTTAAAAACCTTCAAAAAATGACTCATATTAAAATATTAGATGAGATATGGTTGTAATATCATCAACCAATAAAATTTATACATGTTAGGAAATTATGTTAAACATTATCAACTTGATTTATCCTTATTTAATCAATTTAATTTTATTTGTGGTAATAACATTCTAAATTTTAAATTATAACAAATAATTACTTATTTGTTATGAATTGTCCATAATTGGATACTTTATAACATTTTCTACCATATAAATGTAAATTTATAATTTTTAAATATTTTTGTTATTTTTAAACAATTTTATAATATGTTATTTTTATAACATAACAATAGTGTCAATTTTGACAATATTCATTTAATTGAATTTAAATAAACTATATACAGAAGATATGTTAAAAATAAAAGCTTTAATAGATTCATAAAAGGACATATGTATCTATAAAATTATTGGAGCACATTAAATAGTTCATATAATATTTATTTTATTATTTTTAAAACCATTTATTTCGTTTATCTCTTAATAAAATAGTTACTACAACATTTTTGTATAATTATTTAATATAATTATTTGTTGCATAAAAATTAAATATAAAATCCTATGATGAATATAAATAGATTAAATTTCACAATAATACTTTTACTAGAATTTATCATCTTAAAATCACAATATTTAAATTGTTATATTTATTAAATTATGAAGGTGACAACTTTGTCATCATTTAAAATAAAATAATATAAGTATCAAAATCGCTTTTATAAGGCTCCAAATGGTCAAATATTTTACCATTTTATGATTATGGTTTATATTTACATGAAAAATAAGTTTTGGTCAGGGATTTGTGACTTTTACGGTCACTATTAGGTTAATAAAAACTATATTCTTGATTTTTCACTAGATAAACAATTTCTGTATCACTATTGTGTCACAATTAATGATATTTATTTAATCCCTAAAAATTATAAATAAATTAATATGATATAGATAATTTTATTAGTTTTCTGGAGACCATTCATGTTCGAAGTTTCATGAACTGAATCACTAAATAAAAATTAATATACTTATAATATTTAAGAGGGTGACATGTTGTCACTTTCTTTGGTTTTAATAAATATTAAACTATTTTTATTGTAAAAATTCCATAAAATGAATCTAATATGACCCTTAGGTGATATGGGTAGACTCTTAACCTTCCAATAGAATTTTGGCAGGTGTTAGGGTAATTTTATAATCTTATATTTACCCTTAATTACACGATTTACCTTTAACTATGGTAAATACAATTTACCGTATTTACTATTCATAATGCCCAAAAATAAAAAGTAGATTATTAACATAATTTGGACCCACTGATTCCAAATTTGGAATCCATTTTTCAAAATTCAATATACAAAAGTTGCATAAATTAAATTAAAATTAATCCCGTTGTCGAAAGAAAATGGGTTTTTCTTTAAAACATTGCAAAAGATTGAATTGATCTAACCTACGAATTCAAGGTAAAAGCAGTGCTAATGACATGCATTATATTAAATGGTAAAAATATATTCTATTTTTACTTTAAAACCATTCAATATTATAATTTAACCACATAATTTATTACGATGAAAAAAGTTGTTTTTATTTAAAATATAGCGTGTTTTAACTATTCATTAAAATATGAAAGTTATCAGAATAATATGAAAAATTTATCCAAGGTAAAATTTTATATCCTTATTCCAAAGAATAATTTTATTTTTTAAAATTGATCTTATAAACATGTCAAAAACTATATTAAAAGTGGGTGCGCCATTAAAAGGAGGCAAAACTGCATTTTTTTAAATATACTTATTTTACCTGAAAAAATTATTTTGTTCTCATACCATGTTCTAGAAAATGTGCAAGATGAATAATAATGTTATAAAATTCAAATTTTAGTTAATACTATTCATAACGGCTAGTTCATAATAATATTATAAAAACATATCGTTGTTTAGTAAAACACGGTATTGCGTACAACACACACTATCGAAGAAGGTCGCGATTACGTGTAATGAAAGCCAATTCAGGGTTGCGTATAGTGCAAGACTCCTTTGTTTATGCGTATAACAAAATACATTGAATAGATATATATATATATATATATATATACTCAATGTTTTGTAGAATAACTACTATAAAAAAAACATGAAATTGTGTGTAACACGATCCAGGATTAGTGTTGCGTATACTGAAAGCTAATACGGTGTTGCGTATAGCGCAAGATAATCTTGGTGTATCGTACAACAGAAGATATGAATGAAATTAAAAAGAATATATCTTATTAAATATCAGGTTATTACACTTTCGGCGTGTTGTTTCGGTGGATGCAAGCTGGCTGCAACTTTGGGGCAAGAAGTGGAAAAGTCTTCTCTACATTAATGTTCCATTTATCTTGGCCCACCACATTTAATTAAAGAGACTTGTGGAGTGGTGGATAGGCCAAAGTCTTCCTTTTTTTCCAATTTAAGGCAGTTTTGGTGGATTATTTAGGGATCTTGGAGCTTTGTTTTGATTGTAATGTTGTTATGCCAAATTGCCTTTGTAATGTTCTTCTTTCATATGTAAGTTGTTTTAATCACCTTAGTTTTCAATAAAAGTTTTTCTTATTCTCTTTTTATTTTCTTCTTCTTTTCACATTGATACCATTTCCCTAAGGTGTGATCTTATACACACCAGCACTTGTGAATTTATGCACACAATGGTGGAGTGATTGTTTCATTGTTTTATTTTTCTTCTTCAATCCTGCTTCTTTAAGTCGACTTCCCGCTTCCATTTATTGAATAGCATAAATGGAGGTCTAACCCATTATGGGTTGGTCCTAGGGAGATGCATGGGGAATATTGGATGTTATTTTATGATCTTAAATCTTGTAATCATTTCATTATTTTAATATTTCCATATTTATTTTATTCTTCGTCTTCACCAACTTTAACAATGACACATTTTGAGTGCTAGTATGATCCAATTCCTTAGAGTGATCATTAAATTGATCCTCTACGTTCATTTGTTATTAGACTTGGAATTTTGTAGGGATTAAATTGGTGAGTTATTTTAAAGAATTATATCATTTTGTGGATACATCTTGAATTAGTGAAACAAACATTATAAGAAAATAAATACATCCAATCTAACCCTAGTAACAACTTAGGACCAACTAATCTTCCTTAATTGTTTTAGACTAAGTAATAGTTTTTTTAAAATTTATTTTATTTAAATTAAATCATTATTTATTCAAATCAAATCATTCCAAACAGTTGGCCACTCCATAGCCAAATCCTTCCGAAATCAGAGTGTCTCTAGGTTTCTTCTTCGGTCCCTGTGGATTCGACCCCTACCTGTACTACAAAGACCGCATACCGATAGGTTAAATTTGGGTGACACCAAATTTTGGCACCGTTTCACGGGACCCAAGTAAGTTATCTTAGACACTTTCATCCCTTTCTCACCCCATGTTCTCTATTCTCACCCCCATCTCTCTTATCCTTTCTCCCTTTCTATTTGTGTGTGTCATGAGAATCTAGAATCCATCTTATGTCTTCTCCAATAGAGTATCTTACAAATTACTATGTCCCAAACTCATGCTGGAATGAAATGGAAAATCAATATTGGGAAGCCCCTAAATTAGAAAATTTCTTTGATCAACCCTTGAATGATTACCCCACACCCGATAAGACATTCAATTAATGGGATGATGATTGTTTAAAGGAACAATTTCTAGCCCTCTCTAGGATGATTGAAGAGAAGAAACTAAATGAAGTTCATGATTTACAAACTCCTATCTAACCTAATCCTCAAAAACACTTTGAGCCATTGTGTAATCAAATGGATATAATGAGTTATGAGGTATCATCATTGAGATTAGAACTACAATGAATTAATACTTGTGAGGAACTCATCCCTACACCAACAGTTCCTTCAGAAACCTTATGTGTAGTGTCTAGTTTTCCACAAAACTATAATGAATTTATTGAAGAACCAACCTTTGGATTTGGGGTAGGGGAATTGAATCAAGAAATTTTTGAACGGTCTTTAAATCAGGAAGAAATTGATTTCATGTATTCCCAAGAAGGAAATTTGACATCGTGGATTGAGTCTCCTAAGTATAACTCTATTGGATATTTTCCAAAAAACAGCAATCCCTGATCCATTGAGAGAAATTGAATACATTGAGTCCATACCCATTCCTAACACTAATCTCTCCAATTTGGTGGTTGAATGTTTTTTCCTAAAGGAACCAATTTTGTTGAGAAATTTGAAAAATGAAACCGAGTTGGATTCAAAATCTCAACCTATGTTTGAATGTCCTATGCAACCCAAACTCAAAATCATTGTCCTTCCTTACCCACTTGAGTATCCCATCATTTGTGTTAAGCAAGATCTTGGGGTTTTCATTAAATCATCTCTTGAAACCCAAAGGGGGGGGTTGATCTTTGATTTATTAGGAAAGACTAAAGAAGAAAAAAGGTCAACCATTTATGATATTCCTTGGATGTTCCATTCATTTTAGAAAATAGGATTGCTCATGAAAAAAATTCAAAATCTTCTTACCAACGAAAAGGGATACAAATTCACAATCGAGTTGAAGTAGACAAATATGGGGTCCTTAAAATATTGAAAGTTGGAATTGGATATGTTGGGGGGTTAATGTCGAGCTAGCGATGTTAAACAAAAGCACTGAATGGGAGGTAACCTGTGGTTTTCATGTTTTATTTTATTTAATTAGTACTTTAGATTGTTGACTTGTTCTTATTTTATGGGTAAGGGTGGGTATGAAAGGGGAGCACCGTATTCATCAGTGTCATGCGGTGTGATCCTCGAGTAATACCTTACCCAGAAAATTTAAATAAGACAATGTATCATCAGTTTATTTTATTTTATTTTATGTTTTTGTAGGTATTTAAAAAAATATATTGTTGACATGTTCATCTTTTATGAGTAAGGATGGGTATGAAAGGGGAGCACCGTATTCATCTGTGTCACATGCTGTGATCCCCGAGTAATACCTTACCCAGAAATTTAAGATAAGACAATGTATGATCAGTTTATGTTAGTTTTATGTTTTTTTTTAGGTTAAAAAAATTAATAAAATATATATATTTTAAAAAAATTAAAGGCATGTCATAGGTCATTGGGAAAAGCTGGTAACAACCATCCAAGACATTAGGACTCAAACCAGAACTGAAGGGAGATAGGAGAGTGCATTTTCAACATCAACCACCAGGTGACTTCATTCTATAATTTTCATTTTCAATGTCTTTATTAAACTCCTATCCTACCCCCTTCTAACTTTTCATTTCTTTAAACACTGAGGACAATGTTATTCTATGTTTGGGGGAGATGAAATAAAAATTTTGAGTTTGTGTGGAAAAAAAATGTGTGGAAGGAAAAATTTCATTAACCTTGCACATGATAACCCGCATGGCAATCTTTAAAATTGGATATCAAATAATTTTGAATGCCTTGATTCTGATTTTAATGAAATTTTAGGTTCAGGTGTATAGATTTTGGAAAGTGTGGTTTTACGATGTGATTTTTCACCATTACATTTTCATCCATTTAATTAAAAAAACACAATGCACATCTTATAGATTGTGGGGTTTTAGTTTGAGTTCTTTGGGACCCATAATAAATTGCATAGGTTTGGAGATCATTTTAATTTTATCATCTGTATTAAAAAAATCAATTTGCGCGTAGAGCAACGGATTGACCTAATGTGTGGATTTAATCACTTGGGGATCGAAAATCTGTAGTTGTCTGGCCCAGAGTTGAGCATTTTATCTCTATTTGTGGTAATATAAATATTTTTTTGATTGCGTTAACTCGAGACGATGCCCGAGTATGTGAGCTTCACTTGGTGCCCTAAGTTCCTTGAGCCTGGGAGTCATCGGCAAAGTCTTTCTACATGGTTTGACTCGATTGAGTTCAATTTCAATTACCATAGAAAAATTGAAAAAAAAACAAATAAAATAAAAAATGATAACTCATAATATTATTAAAATTTTATTTCTCCTAACACTTCCTTATTTTCTCCATTTTAATGAAAATTAACCCCCTTGTCTATTGTGATACACAACATTTCGTCATGCTTAGTTGAAATTGGATGAAATATAGAGATTAATTTGAATAATGGAGTGGGCTTGGGCTTGGTTTATTCCTCTGGACTTAGCTTGTTTTAAATGATTTTGATGGGTTTCATAATTTTTTGGTATGAGGTCTTTGGGTGAGCAATGTGTATTAATTTTTTTTTTGGAAAAGATCATTTGAATTTCATTTTTGTGAGATATATTTTGCTCGAGACTAGAAAAAATCAAGTTGGGGGGTGTGATTAGCCAATAAAAACGCATATTTTGATTAAATTTTAATTTTATTTAATGTTCATTTTTTATCTTATGGGTCTGAGTTAGAGGATTTTAATTTTTAATATCCATTCTCATCATTTGTGCACTTCATGCCTATTATGCACCAATTTAGGCCCAATGTTTCCTTTGATTTTAATGAATGTAATTATACATATTTTAATTTTATATTTTGGGAAATGGATATAAAGATAAATATGAACATTTTTCATTTTGGTATCAATGGAGTATTCATAAAGTTTGATTGGGATATTTGGGGATGAAAGGAAACAATTCTGGAGAATACAGATTGGATATCATCCCACTGATGAGAATTTGGGGCCCAAAATACAGGCCCAATGAAGCCCAAATTTCATGGGAGGCGAAAAGACATATAGAATAACAAATCATTATTCTGAAGCCAGTGCTAATTTTTCCTACATTGTGGTGATTAAGGCGGCCCAAGTTGAAGATGCAATTTTGGGCTAGATTATGCGGCCCAGAAAAACATCCCACCATTTAAATCATACCTCGCTAACGGCATATTATTTTGGGCTGAAATTTATAGGCTGTTAGGGGATATCCGGGGATTCGTTTAAGTATCCTATGGACCACTCCAATTCGGCCTTCTAGAAGGTCCTTTCGGCGCATCTTTCCGGTGGATACAAGTTGGCTGCAACTTTGGGGCAAGAAGTGGAAAAGTCTTTTCTACATTAATGTTCCACATACCTTGGCCCACCACATTTAATTAAAGAGACTTGGAGAGTGGATTCAAGGACAAAGGCTTCCTTTTTACCTATTTACGGCAGTAGTGGTGTAGGATTTATGGATCTTGGAGATCTGTTTTGATTGTAATGTTGTTATGCCAAATTGCCTTTGTAACGTTTTTCTTTCGTATGTAAGATGTTTGAATCACATTAGTTTTCAATAAAAGTTCTTCTTTTTCTATTTTTCTATTCTTGTTCTTTTCACATTGATACCATTTCTCCAAGGTGTGATCTTATTTAGACCAGCACTTGTGAATTTATTCACACAATAGTGGAGTGATCATTTCATTGTTTTATTTTTCTTCTTCAATCCCGCTTCTTTAAGTCGACTTCCCACTTCCATTTATTTAATAACATAAATGGAGGGATAACCCCTTAGGGGTTCATCCTAGGGAGTTGCATGGGAAATATTGGATGTTATTTTATGATCTTAAATTCTGTAATCATTTCATTATTTTATGATTTCCATTTGATGATTTATTTTCTTCTTTGTCTTCGCCAACTTTAACAATGAAACTTTTCGAGTGCTAGTATGATTCAATTCCTTGGAGTGATCATTAAATTGATCCTCTATGTTCATTGGAGATTATCCTTGGAATTGTGTAGGGATTAAATTGGTAAATGATGTTAAGGAATTATATCATTTTTTGGATACGTCTTGAATTAGTGAAACGAACGTTATGAGAAAATAAATACATCCAATATAACCCTAGTAACAACTTAGGATCAAATCATCTCCATTAATTGTTTTAGACTAACTAATTGTTTGTTTTAATTTATTTTATTTAAATTAAATCAGCAGTTATTCAAATCAAATCAATCCAAATTGTTGAACACTCCATAGCCAAATCCTTCCAAAATCGGAGTGTCTCTAGGATTCTTCTTCGGTCCCTGTGGATTCGACCCCTACCTGTACTACAATGACCGCATACCGATAGGGTAAATTTGGGAGACACAAATTTTTGCGCCACTACTGGGGACCCAAGTAAGTTATCTTAAACACTTTCATCCTTTTCTCACCAAACGTTCTCTATTCTCACCCTCATCTCTCATATCTTTTCCCCCTTTCTGTTTGTGTGTGTCCTGAGAATCTAGAATCCAACTTTATGTCTTCTCCAATGGAGTTTCTTCCAAATTACCATTTTACAAAATCATGCTGGAATGAAATGGAAAATCAATATTGGGAAGCCCCTAAATTAGAAAATTTCATTGATCAACCCTTGAATGATTACCCCGCACCCGATAAGACGTACAATCAATGAGATAATGACTGTTTAAAGGATCAATTTTCAGCCCTCTTGAGGATGATTGAAGAGATGAAACTAAATGAAGTTCATGATTTAAAAACTCTTATCCAGCCTAATCCTCAAAAACTCCATGAACAATTGTGTAATCAAATGGAGATAATGAGTTCCGAAGTATCATCATTGAGATTAGAACTATAATGCATCAATACTTGTGAGGAACTCATCCATACACCAACAGTTCCTTCTGAAACCTTATGTGTAGTGTCTTGTTTCCCACAAAACTCTAATGAATTTATTGAAGAACCAACCTTTGGATTTGGGTTTGGGGTAGTGAATCAAGAAATTGTTGAAGGGTCTTTAAATCAGGAAGAAATTGATTTCATGTATTCACAAGAAGGAAATTTGACATCGTGGATTGAGTCTCCTAAGTATAAATCTATTGATGATTTTTCAAAAACACAAATCCCGGACCCATTGAGAGAAAATGAAAACATTTAGTCCCTACCCATTCCTGACACTAATCTCTCCAATTTGGTGGTTGAATCTTCTATCTTAAAGGAACCAATTTTGTTGAGAAATTTGGAAAATAAAACCGAGTTGGATTCAAAATCTCAACCGATGTTTGAATGTCCTATGCAACCCAAACTCAAAATCATTGTCCATACGTCCCCACTCGAGTTTACCATCATTTTTTAAAGCAATATATTTGGGTTTTCATTAATTAATCTCATGAAACCCAAAAAGGGTTGTTGATCCATGATTTATTAGGAAGGCTACAGAAGAAAAAAGATCAACAATTTCTAATATTCCTTGGATTTTCCCATTCATTTTAGAAAATAGTATTGTTCATGAATCAAATTCAAAATTTTCTTACCAACCACAAGGGATACACATTCTCAATCAAGTTGAATTAGAGAAATATGGGGTCCTTAAAATATTGAATGTTGTAATTGGATATGTTGGGGGGGTTCATGTTGAGCTAGCGACATTAAACAAAAGCACTACACGGGAGGAAACCCGTGGTTTTCATGTTTTATTTTATTTAATTAGTACTTCAGACTGTTGACCTGATATTCTTGTATGAGTAAGGATGGGTATGAAAGGGGAGCACTGTATTCATCCATGTCACGTGGTGTGATCCCGGAGTAATAACTTACCCAGAAAATTTAAAGAATAAAATGTATCATCAGTTTATTTTATTTTATTTTATGTTTTTGTAGGTATTTAAAAAACATATATTGTTGACCTTTTCTTATTTTATGAGCAAGGATGGGTATGAAAGGGGAGCACCGTATTCATCCCTGTCATGTAGTGTGATCCATGAGTAATACCATACCCAGAAATTTAAGAGAAGACAATGTATTATCAGTTTATGTTATTTTTATGTTTTTTAGGTTAAAAAAATATCAAAAAAATTTTATATATTAAAAAAAATTAATGGCATGTCATTGGACACTGGGAAAAGCTGGTCACAACCGTCCAAGCCATTGGGACTCAAACTAGAACTGAAGGGAGACAGGGGAATGCATTTTCAACATCAACCACCAGGTGACTCCATTCCGTAATTTTCATTTTCAATGTCTTCGTTGAACTCCTCTCCTACCCCTTCTAACATTTATTTTCTTTAAACACTAGGGACAATGTTATTCTATGTTAAGGGGAGATGAAATAAAAAATTTGATTTTGTGTGCAAAAAAAATGCGTGGAAGGAAAAATTTCATTAACCTTGAACATGATAACACACATTGCAATCTCTAAAACTGGATATCAAATAATTTTGAATGCCTTGATTCTGATTTTAATGCAAGTTTAGGTTTATATGCATAGATTTTGGAAAGTATAGTTGTACGATGTAATTTTTCACCATTATATTTTCATCCATTTAATTAAAAAAACAAAATGCACGTCCTATAGATTTTGGGGTTTTATTTTGAGTTATTAGGGAGCCATAATAAAAAGCATAGATTTTGCGATCATTTTAATTTTATCATGAGTATTCAAAAAAATCAATTTTCACGTAGAGTAATTGATTGACCTAATATGTGGCTTTAGGCACTTGGGGATCGCGACTCAATAGTTTTTTGGGCCAGATTTGGGAATTTTATCTCTATTTTTGGTAATATGAATTTTTTTTGATTGAGTTAACTCGAGATGATGCGTGAGTATGTGAGCCTCACTTGGTACCCTAAGGTCATTGATCCTGGGAGTCATCGGCAAAGTCTTTCTACATGGGTTGACTCGATTGAGTTCAATTTCAATTACCATAGAAAAATTGAAAAAAAAAACAAATAAAATAAAAAAATGAGTACTCATATTATTATTAAATTTTTATTTCTCCTAGCACTTCCATATTTTCTCCCTTTGAATGAAAATGAACCCCATGTCTATTGTGATGCACAACACTTCGTCATGCTTTATTGAAATTGGATGAAATATGGAGATGAATTTGAACAAAGGAGTGGGATTGGGCTTGGTTTATGCCTCTGGATATAGCATGTTTTATATGATTTTTATGGGTTTCATAATTTTTTGGTATGAGGTCTTTAGGTGACCAATGTGTATTAACATGTTTTTAGAAAAGGTCATTTGAATTTATTTTTGTGAGATATATTTTTCTCAGGACTAGAAAAACTCAAGTTGGGGGTGTGAATATCCAATAAAAACACATATTTTGATTACATTTTAATTTTATTAAATGTTCATTTTTGATCTTATGGGATTCAGTTAGTGGATTTTAATTTTGAACATCCATTCTCATCATTTGTGCACTTCATGCCTAATATGCACCAATTTAGGCCCAATTTTTCCTCTGATTTTAAAGAATGTAATTATCAATATTTTAATTTCATATTTTCGGAAATGGATATATACATAAATATGAACATTTATTCAGGAATCAATGGAGTATTCCTAAAGGATGATTGAGATATTTGGCAATGAAATGAAACAATTCTAGAGAAAGAAGATTGGATATCATCCCACTGATGAGAATGAGGGGCACCCAATACAGGCCCACTGAAGCCCAAATTTAATGGGAGCATAGAATACATACATTGGAACAAATCATTATTCTAGAGACAGTTCTAATTCGTCTTACATGGTGGGGATTAAGGCAGCCCAATTTGAAGAGGCAATTCAGGGCCAGATTCTGCGGCCCAGAAAAATATCCCACCATTTAAATCATATCTCATGAACGACTTATTATTTTTGGCTGAAATTTTACAGGATGTTAGGGTAAATATGGGGATTCATTTAAGTATCCTATGTCCCACTCCAATTAGGCCTTCTAGATGGTCCATTCGGTGCGTGTTTCTGGTGGATGCAAGCTGGCTGCAACTTTGGGGCAAGAAGTGGAAAAGTCTTCTGTACATTAATGTTCCACCTACCTTGTCCCACCACATTTAATTAAAGAGACTTTGGGAGTTGTGACTCTACCAAAGGATTCCTTTTTTCCTATTTAAGGTAGTAGTGGTGGAGGATTTAGGGATCTTGGATCTTTGTTTTGTTTGTAATGTTGTTATGCCAAATTGCCTTTGTAACGTTCTTCTTTCGCATGTAAGTTGTTTGAATCACCTTAGTTTTCAATAAATGTTCTTATTTTTCTCTTTTTTTGTTCTTGTTATTTTCACATTGACACTGTTTCCCCAAGTTGTGATCTTATTTACACCATCACTTGGAAATTTATTCACACAATGGTGGAGTGATCATTTCATTATTTTATTTTTCTTTCTCAATCCTGCTTCTTTAAGTCGACTTCCCTCTTCCATTTATTGAATAGAATAAATGGAGGGATAACCTCTTATGGTTTGGTCCTAGGGAGTTGCATGGGAAATATTGGATGTTATTTTATGATCTTGAATTCTTTAATCATTTCAATATTTTACGATTTCCATTTGATGATTTATTTTGTTCTTAGTCTTTTCCAACTTTAACAATGACACATTTCGAGTTCTAGTACAATCAAATTCCTTGGAGTGATCATTAAATTGATCCTCTATGTTCATTGGAGATTATCCTTGGAATTGTGTATGGATTAAATTTGTGAATGATGTCAAGTAATTATTTCATTTTGTGGATACGTCTTGAATTAGTGAAACGAACGTTATAAGAAAATATATACTTCCAATCTAACCCTAGTAACAAATTAGGATCAACTCATCTCCATTAATTGTTTAGGACTAAGTAATTTTTTGTTTTAATTTATTTTCATTAAATTAAATCAGTATTTATTCAAATCAAATCATTCCAAATAGTTGGCCACTCCATATCCAAATCCTTTCAAAATGAGAGTGTCTCTAGGTTTCTCCTTCGGTCCCTGTGGATTCGACCCCTACCTGTACTACAACGACCACATACCAGTAGGGTAAATTTGGGCGACACCATTATGTAAATATTATCAACATGACCTGAGTGTTTCTCTCAGACTAGGGAATCTAGTGGTGGTGTGGCAGATGATGTATCTAGTCACCAGGACCTTTACAACCTTACTTTAAACTCGATATTCATAGACATTGGTTATTGGGATCAATGGAAAATGTATCATATTGGATTGATTCACTGAATATACTTCTAGATTCAGAACCCTGTATACATATATATATCCATGAGACATTGGTATATCATGATAAATATCATGTTTTTTCTGTGTTGACAATCATCCATGTAACTAGCTCTAAACTATGAAAATGATCCAATGAGAAATGATTACTCAGTTTCAGGTTCATCCTATAACTGTTTCCTCTAACTGGGAAGGTAGTATAACCGCTACCTATTAAGTAGTAGATCATCCCAGTAGATTAGGTTATAGATTCATGCAGGTATAACGCACTCTGTGACTTCCATCAGCAGTGGATGCTATTGTTTTGTGACAAGCTAGATCCTCATGTATAAGAGGATTGGATAGAGTTAGTGGTCCCCTTAGTCGGCTGTGTTCATACCATGGTGGATGTGGTTGATAAACATATAGTTAGACTTCTACATGGAGAAGTTTGGAACTAGTGGAGTCTTGTTATGAATTTTCATGATGAGTCGACACTTTCATGGACTGAATTACATCAGCTATTCTATGAGGAATACAACCCCCTTACTTAAGTTTAGTTGGAATTCAAGAGCCTCTAGATCAATATCATGGTTGGATTATAAGGAATGAGTATGAATTAATATTCATAGAACATTCATGATAATCCCTTAACATGATCCAGGAGGAAAACTTCTCAAAATATAATATTGATTAGGGGCTATATAGAGAGATCTGAGATGGAATTATACCATTGTGCATCCTCACCTATGTTGGGATGCAAGAGAGGGCACTAGTGACATCATGAATTTTGTATGATGGATAACAGATAATTGGTTATGGAAGTTGGGGAAACAAAACTAAGTCATCTCTAGTAGCTAATAAACACCAATTGATTAGATCTCTGTGTTTTAGACCTCCCCATGATCTGACTCTAGATGTGGTCAGAGGCATCATAGAGGACTATGGAAGCCGTAAGAGCTATAGGTTTTCCCTTGTGAAAATAATCATTAGATGGCGTGAGACTACCCAAATAGATATACATATAAACATGGTAAGATAACCAATGAAATATCACAGTAGAGGTAGAACGATTATTTCAAATACCCTAGGCATGGATTTGGTTGGTCGCTAGAGAAGAAAATCTTGTAATGGTGTAGGAGGAGCTATGGGTCATTCAATAATTTATGAGATCCTTCCACCACTACCATATGGGATACAATGTTAGGCTCAGGGAGTTGGGAGTTGGGGTTGCAGAAAGCTGCATGAATTTGTTTTTTATGATCCTTCATTGCACAATATGATAATAGATATGATCTTTGTTTATAATACTCTTAAATTAGTATTAGTGAACATATGTCCTAGTCATTACTATATTTCTATACTACTAGTGTGGGAGATGGAGATCATAGTTGAGGTGATATACCAGCTGCTTCATCTTGAGGTTCTTACATGGAAGTGTTATTCTATTTAATTAATCTAATAGTATTGAAAAATATCACTTGATGGATGGAGGTTTTATTGGTATCTTTAGGAAATTATGACGGAAAACTATGACATTAATTCGATATGGATATTTTTAATAGTCTAAGAAAATATTGACTGTTTTCGTAGACATGTAAATTGATTACACAATGATGGGAAAATATTCTCATTTTCTTGACTGATATAAGTCATGGAGACGATTGTTAGTTCTGCTAGAAAGAGGCTACAAACCATCAACCATTAGTTAGATAGTATATCCCTTGGTGTAGCAAGATATTCAGTCATCTAGAAATCTTTTGTTGTGGAGGATTATATGGATATCATTCCAAGGAATGTTTTTATACTACCTTCATGGAGGGATATGGATATTTGCATTGACATACTTCTTGAAACTACTTAGATGTCTTCTATTTCATTTCAGATGGACCCTACCATGTTTCAATATCATTGGTTATATTTGGAGTAACTTCAAGAGAAAGGTGTCATTAGACCCTATTTTTTCTCATGGTAGCACTTGTTTTATTTATGAATATGTTGGATTGGAGCTTGTTACTTTTTCTAGATTTACATCACCTCAAACATCATACGATATAACACATTACCCTTTTCCAATGATTGAAAACCTATATACCAGTTTTTTTATGTGATATGGTTCCCAATGATCAATATCAGGTCCAAATACAACCAGTTTGGGGTTTGTGAGGATGGTGTTACCAATTTTAAATTTTGATGTCTCTCCAAATAATAATAGTTTCTAGTTATGAACATTGTTTTAAAGAGTTTCCCTGCCATTTTTATGACTATTGATGAACTAAGTAATGCAGCCATACATGGACCAAATTGTGGTTTTATTAATTAGAGTAATACTCTTGTACTCTATTATCAAGGTGGAGGATTCATTAGTCTTCAATGTGAACCTATATTTTCTTCACAAGGACTATCATTATGAGAAACTCTCAATGTTCTAGTGCTTGATAGAGGAGTTTAAATTTCTAGGGAATATAATATCTAATCATGGTTTGTCCATGGACCTAGAGAATATTGATGTAGTTATTTCATTGGATCCACCCATGAATGTGTCATAGGTGTTGATATATCTTGTCTTGGCGAGGTACTTTAGTGGGTTGTGGGAAGAAACCTCAAATATTTCATCCCCTTTGATAGACCTTATACTCAAAGATAAGTTTTTTACCTTGTCTGAGTAGTGTCAGAGGTATTTTTAGTAGTAGATGATGAGGATGATGCATGATTCAGTTTTGAGAGTATGATAGAGAGGAATTGAATTTATAGTGTATAGTGATGCCTCAAGAGTTTGGATTAGCTGCATGTTGATGCAATAATAGACAGTTATCGCATACATGTGAATGTAGTTGATACTCCATTAGCAGAACTATGAAAATCATGACCTAAAATTAGAACCAGTAGTCATATCCCAGAGGATGTAGAGGAAATAACTTTTGGGATGGAACTTTTACGATTAATCATACCAAATGAGTCTCATGTACATCATCATGTAGAGGGTCCTAGACCAAAGACAATGTCCCTAGTGGATGTTATGACCGAACAATGACTTAGAGATAGTATATCCTCAATGAAACTATTTTTTTAATATAAATTTATCTATAAGTCATATTTTCTCTTAGTGGAGGAGGATGTAGAGTAGTTGGATTTCCTACACATGACCCTGCTGGTGAATGGTGATAAAAATTTTCTATATTCAATCGTGTCGACTGATCTGCATTTGGAGTATGGGAGAGAGTCCCTCCTAAGAGACATTGAATGACAATTCCTACAAGATTAGATAGACATTCGATACTCACATGACTATTATTCATAAGGGTGGAATCACATCATCTCGTTAAAGGGCCTAAAATTTTCCTAATCACGATGCGGGAAGAGGTGATGCAAGAGTCACACATTTCTCCCTGAGTTTTACATCTCAGTGCAATGAATATATATATTGAGACCATCAACAATAGTTTTCTTCCTAAAATGAGATGAATCATACATGATTTTTTCCCAAATTGTGTCACTTTTCTATAAGGGATGTTTGATCACCTTGTTCTATCAGGTTTTCCACATCCCCTTGATGTACCAGATTTGAAGTGGTACCAGATAACCATGGAATTCGTTATAGGGATTCTTCAAAAAGAAAATGGACATGACTTCATTGTGGTGATATATATTTATCTCATGAAATTAACATGCTTAATTTCAATAAAGTAGTAGATATTAGTGGATTTTTTGGGGTAGTTGTGCATACATGAGATCATCCACAATCACGTGGTACCCTTGATTATTTTCTATGATCATGACATGGGATTTAATTTTGGATTGTAGAGACGCATGAGGGTGGATTTCAAGACCAAACTAAGGAAGGGTACGACCATTCACCTCCCGATCTATAAAAAAAATAATTTCAGTGTAAAGTCGTTGGAGGATATTCATTATTATTTTAGTGTAAGACTTCATCATGGAATATAAGGATCACATACCTTTGGTCAAGTTTGCATACTACATCAGCAACAACTCTACCATTGGTATGGAATCATTTGAGACCATATACGAGACACCCTTCATGTCACTATTGTGATGGAGAGAGTTTAGTGACACAAATCTTGTGGGCCTAGTTATGGTTCAGGTTTTGATAGAGAATATCCATGTTATCCTTTACTTGATGTTTATGGCCCATAGAGAATATAAATATTATGAAGATCACCATTTTAGGTTCTTAGGGATTGAGCATGGAGACCATGTTTTCCAAAGAGTGTCCTAATAACAAGGATTGTAGATGTTTGTCTAGGGAGGTAGTCTCTTCCCATTGTTCATTGGGCTATTCAATATCATGTATAGGGTTGGTTATCTTGGTGAACACCTATCCCAACCACCATAACTAATGAGGGTTCAAAACGTATTACACATTTAATAGTTGAGGGGATACATACATGAACACATTCACATCATTAACTATGTCATGATGGACCTTGTAAATAAAGACACCGTTGTGGAGAACACGGTGGTTATCATAGATCTGTAAGAGAATACCATGTGTGGATGGAAACTCCTGAGGATTCATGTAATGTGGTAGAATGCAAACCTTCATGACAACTTTTGGGCATGGGATAGAAATGTGAGGGATCAGTATCCCAAGCAATTTTTTAATTTTTTTCTTTTCAGGGATGAAAATAATGATGTAGGTCTAGATTTAGACACCATATTTTTTCATGTAAGACATTGTAATATTTCTATATATATTTCCATATCTAGGTGTTGAGACGACATGTGATTCTCAAGGAATGATTTCTATGAATAAACATCATTAAAATATTAAAAATATTTTATATTTCTTGCACAGTCATATTAATTTAGAAAAGTAAAAATATTATATGGATGCTCATATCAAAATTTTGAGACCATATTTGAGTTCATATTGAGGTGTTCACCTTTGGTGTTCCATAAAGAGAGTCAACAATGAGTGCTAAAACTCCCCACTCCAATGTGGTATGTTTAGGGAGTTATTTAATTTTTAAATTTATTAAGAAATTCATTATTTATCTAAATTATAATATTATAAATATATCATCACGTCAAAATTCCTATATATATCCTCGTAATCCTGGAATCACCAATGACACTCTCCTTTAAAATATTGGCGGATCACATCAGATGATGACAAAACTCTAGATAAAAAAAAGATCAAGATGCAGTTTACACAATAGCTTATCATGATTAATGGAGGATGTTTCAATTTTCAAAAAATCAACCATAATCATCTAATAACTCGTCAATTAGGTTATTTTGTCATGAACCGTCCTCGGGATCCATGTCGTGACTACCCCAAGCACGCCTTCCATAGGCCAGGGGATTGCGACTAGCACCAAAGGTGTAAATCCTGATATAAGGGAAGGCATTGCCTTTATGTAAGAAAACAAACACCAAAGAGTATGCAAGAATAAGTAAACACTAAGGAAACTGAGTACAAAAGTAAGTGATGGAAAAGTAAATGGACCAGAATACAAACCCAACCGAAGTAAAGTACAACTGAAAAAAGGTACAATAGCAGAAAAGTAAAGCAGCAACTCCGAGCCATCCACTGGTAATCCCACCAGAAGGGTGGGTACAGATAGTCCCCTCTGCTCCTTGGCTCCAGCCGTCCGCTCTGAGTACGTCCCATCCAGTGATCCACCTCCAGGTACCGTCCAGCTCTATGAGCTCCCACCTCGATCAGCGTTGTCTGTCGTCTCCATCCAACACAATGAAGTGCGTGAATAACCCGTGTAGAGGTGAGTATACACTACTCAGTAGGGACCTTGAGACCCCCGAAGGTCTCCCAGAATCCACGAAGGATAAACCACAAAGAAAAGATACAATCACGAAGTAACAACCAACACTACTTAGGTATATGCCCATATATATACTAAGTCACCACTTCCACCTCATCTCCAGCACACGAGCCCAAGATACAACCCAGTCCACACAGGAATAACATAAACCATTGTACATTGAAATTCACAACCCAATCCACACAGGAATGCACAACCCAATCCACAGAGGAAAGCACAACAATCTTATCGATGAAAATGATTGCAAGTCAAGACATAGCTCACACAAGTATACTTATTCATAAGACAATAGAGATGATCAGATGTAGCCACTGATTCATCTAAGATGTCAGACCCACATAGGATACAAGACCACCTAAGCTGTCGGACCCACAAAGCATACAAGACCAGCTACTCCGCCGGACCCACATAGGATACAAGTACAGAGTCAAATGCAGCCGGACCCACTTGGGATACAAGAACAGTAGTCAAGTACTACCGGACCAACATAGGATACAAGAATAGTAGTCATCGCCGTTGAACCCACAGAGGGTTCCAATATGGCCGTCGTCGCTGCCGAACCCATGGAGGATCCCAGTACAATCATCATCGTCGTTGTAGTTGTAGCCAGCTCTAGGGTTCCCGCACACAACATGCTCGATTCTAGGAGGGTCCGCTCTATGAGATAAGGTGTTAGATACAACAACTGACATGAATTCTGGAGTTTATTTATCCCTAAAGTTCCATCTCGTCAATAGGTACTCAACGTGACAGACGACGCGTCAATCAGACGCCCGGTCTGAGAGTTATTGGCTTTTTCGTCCTAGGGGCCCGCTTGGTTTTAAAGTCAAAACCAACATGACCATAATCCAACTACATCAAAACCTCCAGAGGAGTAATAAAAAATAACCTTCTCACTAAGAGGAATCCAACAAAGTTGATGGGACATCAATCGGACACCCGGAGCTCAAGTTACAAGTGTTTCCGCTCCAAGCGCCCAGTTTGTTTCGTGTTCGAACCAACCCGGATGTACCCAAATTTCTATAAAACCTTGAGTGTAATATACCGAAACAACCAACTCGACCCATGGATCACTACGCAACTGACGGTGCATTGATCGGAGTTCTGTATCCCATATTATGGGCCTCTGAACATAGATTTATGATTTTAGGGGGTTTTGGGCCCAGGCCGACCCGACCTAAGACCCCCTGGGTCAGTTCGAACCGGGTCGGCCCAACCCTGGTCCGGGTCCGGCCCACTTGGGGGCGGCCCGGCCCAGCGGCGCGGTCCAGCCCAGCGGGCGCGGCCCTGCCCAGCGCGGGCAGCCCGACCCAGCGTGGGCGGCTTGACCCAGCGCCGGCGGCCCGACCCAGCGCAGGCGGCCCGACCCAGTGCGGGCGGCCCGACCCAACGCGAGCTGCCCGGCTCAGCTATGCGCTCGGTCCGTGACCGAGCAGCGCGGAAGGGGGGGGGGTGCTTCCCCCCTTGATTCAATAAAACGGCCCCGTTTGGGGGGGGGCGCCTATGCCACCTGCCGGGGGTTACGACCCCCAGACATTAGGAATCCGACCAGCCGTAATGGCCGGCCGGTTGCTGCCGCGGGACCTGCTGGTGCCGCACCCTTGAAGCGCCAGCAGCCGGAGGTCCGACCACCCTCCTCTGCACTGCCGTGGCCTTAGGCCTCGACCCTTGTCCGACCGGCGTGGCGCGACGGCACCGCCCCCTCTGCCACAGCTCACCCCTGCCGGGACCCTCCGTGGTGCTCCGGCGCGGTGCGACGGCACCACGCTCCTTCACCGCGATATTCCTCGTTCCCGGGCGGTGCCATTGCACCACGTCACCTCTGATCCAAGCTGCGAAGAAAAACAATAACAAAGGGGAGGAGGGTCGGTCGTGTTCATGCGGTCCGGCCTCCTCCTTTTATACCAATAACAGGTGTCCAGGAATGAGTAAACTCAACAAAAAACAAAGCACAAATTTAATTAATTAAATTTGAACTTATCCCCTACCTCTAAGAAGATGTCAAATGATGATTATCGTGGGAAACAACGTTGCAAGGTGTAGCTCCGTATGCGATGACGTAGAATGTCCGAGGAAGAAACGATGTTTCCCTTTCTTTGACTGGGAAGTAGATCGAAAGAGGGTGCTTCATCGTTCTTCAGGAAAGGCGTCACACACCGACTACGAAGAAGGGAAGGATTGGTACGTCGTCTCTCCTTGTTGCTCCAGTTTTCTTCGTGTTCTTCAACGAGAAAGATGAATTTCTTCAAGACTATATCTTTCTTCCCCCAATCCTCTCACAAAAAAAACAACCCCAAATAAAATAAGGATCATCCTTATTTTATTAACCCATGCCATGAATTCCAAAAAAATTGAAAATTCAAACTCTTAATTAAATAAATTGAATAACTTAAATCAATTAATTTAATGTGAGAGTTGGCATGCAATTACTGAGGGAGAGAGGATGAGTTACAAATTAAATGGGGGGGTGAGGAAAATGAAGGGGTGGGGCTTGTGTGGGCCCCACCTGAATAATATCCTAACAAGAGGTGTTAGGATATTCCATCACATGGAAGTTATTCCACATAGAGAAACAAAATAAAGTTGTGACACAACTTTATTTACTTAACACTTAAACCAATTTTTTTTAAACAACTCTTCCCGAGCAAATACAACTCCAGAAAAGGTCTTCTTAAGCAATTATAGGCACTGTGGTTTCATCGGTGCCCTCAGAATTCGATTCCGAGCACCAGTTCAAAAGTTAGGAAAACCCACTCGTTCGTTCCCTGAACGTACCCGAGCTAAACTTCAGAAATTGATTCCGGGCACATTGGGCCTCAGAATCAGGTGCCGTCAGAAAGTACATACTCGAAAAATCCCAATGAAATTAAGAAAAAAAAATTCCTTGAAATTTATAGGTCTTAACATTACTCCCACCTTAGATATTTACATCCCCGTAAAGATACATCACAAACTAGGGGAACAAATGAAGGTACTGGGCATGCATCTGAGCCTCCCGCTCCCAAGTGCTCTCTTGGAAGTTCCCATACTGCCACCTGATGCACACTAGAGGAATCGACCGCCCACGTAGGAAACGATCCCGTCGATCCTAGATCTCCACTGGGACCTCAGAAAAAGTCACCTTATCATCAATGTCCTGCTCCCCATGGTTGATGATATGCGTCGGGTCATGCACGTATCTCCTCAGCTGAGATACGTAGAAGACTTCGTGCACCCAGTGCAACTGAGGTGGTAGAGCCAGGCGATAAGCCAACTCACCTATCCTGCTAAGAACCTAGAATTGTCTGATGAAGCGTGGAGATAACTTGACGCCCCGGCCAAATCTCCGTAATCCACGTCGAGGTGAGACCCACAAGAAGACGTGGTCGCCATCCTCGAACTCTAGTGGTCTTCGCCTCCTGTCATCATAAGACTTCTGTCGGCTCTGAGCTGTCTTCATCTGCTCCTGGATGACCTGGACCTTCTCTATCATGGCCTGGACCATCTCTGGTCCCACAAGTGCTGACTCCCCAGGGTCTTTCCAGCACAGAGGTGATCTGCAAGGTCAGCCGTACAATGCCTTGTATGGTGCCATCCCAATTGTGGAGTGGTAGCTGTTGTTGTACATAAACCCTACCAAGGGTAGGTGATCCTCCCAACTGTGACCAAAGTCGAGAACACATGCACAGAGCATGTCCTCGATAGTCTGAATGGTCCTCTCTGTTTGTCCATCCATCTGAGGGTGAAAGGCGGTGCTCATGCGTAGCTGCGTCCTAAATGCCTCCTGAAAACCCTTCTAAAGCCGGGAAGTAAAGTGAGCATCTCGATCGGAGACGATAGATGATGGAACACCATGAAGTCGTACAATATTCTGAACGTAGAGGAATCCGAAGCTCTCCACTAAGCCCTGCTCTCTGATGGGTAGAAAGTGGGCCGACATGTTGAGTCGGTCGACGATCACCCAAATGGAGTCATGTCCTCTGGAAGTACGTGGAAGTCCAATCACGAAATCCATATATATCCCATCCCACTTCCACTCCGGGACCTCCAAGGGTTGTACCAAGCTTGCTGGTACCTGGTGCTCTGCCTTCACCTGCTGGCAAGTGAGGCATTGAGAAACGAACTCTACAAAAGCTTTCTTCATACCCGGCCACCAGTGCTATCATTTGAGATCCTGGTATATCTTCACCACTCCTGGATGTACCGCTAAAGGGGAAGTGTGAAACTATCTCAGCACCTCCTCCTATAAAGCAGCTGGTACCATGGTGCGTCCTCTAAAAAGGATGACGTGCTCTCCTCCTATCGAGAATCCATCAGGTGCCTGTCCTGTGGAAATATGTGCACGCCGTGTCTCACAGTCAACATCCCCATGATGTGCCTCCTGGACCCGCTGTAGAAGTGGAGGTGTGACTGTGAGCGACTGTAGAAAGGATGATCCATCTCTATCCACAAAGGATATCTACAACGCAGCTAGCTGCTCCGTCGCATCTCCAAGTAGTTGAATGCCCTTCCTCCTGCTGAGAGCATCAGCTAATACGTTCCCCTTTCCAGGAGTATAGACTATCTCAAAGTCATAGTCCTAGAAGAACTCAAGCCATCACTGCTGTCTGAGGTTCAAGCCTTCTGCGAGAAGATATACCTGAGACTCTAGTGGTTAGAATAGATTGTAAAGTGCTCACCCATTTGATAGTGCCACCACATCTTCCGAGCGAAGACCACTGCTGCTAACTCCAGGTCATGGGTAGCGTAGTTCTGCTCATGCTGCCTCAATTGTCGTGATCCATAAGTGATCACTGCCCACTCCTAAATCAGTACACACCTGAGTCCGGTCCTTGATGCATCGCAGTAGACTACATACCATACTCCCTCCTCCAGTAGCCTCCAGATGGGTACAGTGGTCAATATCTGTCTCAGCTCCTGGAAGCTCTGCTGACATCTATCTGACCACACGAAGGGTATCCCCTTCTTCATCAAAGCTGAAAGTGGTGCCGAAACTCTAGAGAAGTCTGGCATAAATTACCGGTAGTACCCAGCCAAACCTAGGAAACTCGGCACCTCCGTCACACTCCTGGGTGGCTCCCAAGCTATCAATGCCTTGATCTTCGCAGGATCCACTGCCACTCCCGCCTCAGAGATGACGTGTCCCAAGAAGTGGACCTCACGTATCAAGAACTGACACATTGAGAGCTTACCATAAATCTGGTTCTCTCAGAGTGTGTCTAGTACAACCCGCAAGTGGTAGGAATGCTCCTCCTCAGTATTCGAGTATATTAATATGTCGCCGATGAAGACTACAACAAATCGATCAAGATAAGGCTAGAATATCCTGTTCATGAGACTCATGAACACTGTTGGAGAGTTGGTTATGCCAAAAGGCATAACCAAGAACTCGTAGTGGCCATACCTACATCTGAAAGCTGTCTTCTGCACATCCTCGTCTTGAACTCTTAGCTGATGATAACCTAACCTGAGGTGTATCTTCTAGAACCATCGTGCTCCCTTGAGCTGATCGAAGAGGTCATCGATCCTCAGAAGTGGATACTTGTTCTTCATGGTCAGCTGTTTCAGGTGACGGTAATCGACACAAAGTCTAAATCTCCCGTCCGCCTTCATGGAAAACAAAATCAGGGAAGCCCAGGGTGAAACACTGGGTCAGATGAATCCCTTGCCCTGCAAGTCCTCCAGCTATACCCATAGCTCTCAAATCTCAGCGGGATCCATCCAATATGCTGGAGTAGATATCAGAGCTATCCCAGGGTAAAGTTCAATGTATTAGTCCACCTCTCTGCGTGGAGGTAGTCCTGGAACATCGTCAGGAAAAACGTCCACATACTGATCCACCACTACAGGAAAACTTGGACTACGCACGTCAACTGATCCTAGGATGAGGCTAGCCAATTGATGAGTGATCGGTTGTCCTCTTCTCTGCGTGATTCCATCCTGTGCTGCAAAGGCTCCCTTATCACCGGTGAAGATGAACCTGCTCCCATTGGTGCGAACACATCGCACCTTGCGCCCAATACAGTCGATCTGAGTATGAACTGTAGATAACCAATCAATGCCCAAGATGACATCGTAAGGTCTCGACGCCGCTACAAGAAGATCCCAGCCGAAGCTCTCACCTCCTAGAGTAAGCTCACACTGCCGTCACTAGTGCGTAATCATCGAGTCTGCTCTCATAGGAGTCTCTATCTGTAAGGATCGAGCCAAAAACTCCATCGGAATCTCTAAGCTCCGAACAAGGACAGCAGTAATGAAAGAATGACTCACTCTTATGTCTATAAGAACTACAGAAAGGGTGGAGTAGACAAAGATAGTACCTCAAATCATCTCTGGTGCACCGTGGTCGTAGGCCTCCACTACCTAAATATACGCCTGCCTCTGTCTGCCAGATCCCTATGGTCAGGGTGGACCTTCTGGGGGTGGTTGTAGAGCCTCAAAGCGTCGCCCACCACTTGCTGCTCGGCCAGCTCCTCTACCTCGTCCGCCTGCTCCCTGTGGACCGCCACAGTTGGACCTCTACCTCTTCTTGGGTGGTCCCTCAACCGTCTGCTTCTCCTCTTCATGACGGGTCGGGCAGTCATGAGCCATGTGGCCCTGCCCGTCGCATGCATAGCACTGTCTGCTCCTCGTAAGACTGGATATGCGTCGTGTTCCCCGCACCTCTGAGCCAGTGTCCTGAGGTCATACGCCTGATAGTCTGGTCCGCTTGGACCTCTGTGACATCCGTCGACTTCCAGCTGCAGATGACTCCCCTACATGCCGCCCTACGGTAGGTCTCGCTACTGGTGTAGGATCAGCAAGGAATCTCTCCACTAGTAGGGCTCACTCCAGTACTCATGCCTGTGTCGGAATGCTGAGGGAGATCATCGAAGCCCTGATCTCATACCCCAGTCCCTGCTCGAAGTTCCGAGCCTGGAAGAATGGGTTCTGTACCCTGTCTGTGGAGTAGCGCGAGAGGTCGGTAAACCTCGGTGAGTACTAGGCTATCGTCATGATGCCCTGCTGCAGCTGTAGCAACTCATGAATGCGCACCGCAGGAAGGGTGGCTGGAATGAACTCCGAGCGGAAGAGGCTCTCGAAGTCCGTCCAAAGTAAATATGCCTCGTCGTGCACCTGGAGCATCAAGCTCCACCATCTACCTACTACCGCATACAGGAGACTCGCTCCAAGGATCACCATGAGGTCAGCTGGCGTCCCCACTAATCTAAAAACTAGTACAACAGCTTCCTGCCAATCCTCGGCTGCTGGAGGGTCCGTCTCCCCACGGAACCTAGGAGGTATCTAACGCTAAAACTCTTTTAGTGCAATAAGGTGACGTGCACTCTCAGTGGTTGGGGCTGGTGGCATCGGTGTCTCAGCGGGTAGAAGTACTGTCAGTGCCTCCACTGTAATAGGGCCCTGCACCGAGGCCTCGTCGCTCGGTGGGCTATCGTCTCGCACAAAGTTCGGAACCCTAGATGGCTACCATCATGGGGCCATCCTGAAAAGAGATAGGTTCACCACAGTCAATACAGTATACCTGGTGAGCTAACACAAGTAATCACAAAGAAAACTTGAAACACACATGTAATCAATGTTTTCGTGCATTGAGTCAGAAATCAGATGTCAAGGTCCTAGTGTATGGATACATCGGCCGCCACACCAACACTGGACTCCCTGGACTGATAACCACACTCAAAACCCTTAAAACTATTGCTTCACATAGAATAACGATCAGAGTCCTGAGTTCTGCGATAGAACTGAACTCCTCTGAAAGCAATTTGTCATGACCCATCATCGGGACCCGTGCCGTGACTACCCCAAGCCCGCCTTCCATAGGATAGGGGCTAGCGACTAGCACCAAAGGCATAAATCCCGATATAAGGGAAGGAATTTCCTTTATGTAATAAAAAAACACCACAGAGTATGCAAGAAGAAGTAAAAACTAAGTAAACTGAGTACAAAAGTAAGTGCTGGAAATGTAAATGGGCCAGAATACAAACCCAACTGAAGTAAAGTACAACAAAAAAGAAGGTACAACAGCAGAAAAGTAAAGTAGAAACTCTGAGATGTCCTCTGGTAATCCCACCTAAAGGGTGGGTACAGATAGTCCCCTTTGCTCCTTGGATCCATCCGTCCGCTCTGAGTACGTCCCGTCCAGTGATCCACCTCCAGGTACCGTCCAGCTCTACGAGCTCCCACCTCGATCAGCGCTGTTCGTCGTCTGAATCCAACACAACGAAGTGCGGGCATAGCCCATGCACGGGTGAGTATACGCTACTCAGTAGGGACCCCGAGACCCCATAAGGTCTCCCATAATCTAAGAAGGATAAACCACAAATGAAAGATACAATCACGAAGTAACAACCAACACTACTTAGGTATATTCCCATACATATACCTATGTCACCACTTCCATCTCGGCTCCAGCACACGAGCCCAAGATACAACCCATCCCACACAAGAAAAACATAACCCATTTCACATAGGAATTCACAACACAATCCACACAGGAAAGCACAACCCAATCCACATAGGAATGCATAACAATCTTATCGATGATAATGATTGCAAGTCAAGACTCAGCTCACAGAGGTATACTTCTTAGTAAGATGATAGAGATGATCAGATGTTGCCACTGATTCATCTATACTGTCGGACCCACATAGGATACAAGACCAGCTAGACTATCAGACCCACAAAGGATACAAGACCAGCTACTCTGCCAGACCCACGTAGGATACAAGTATAGAGTCAAATACTGCCGGACCCACTTAGGATTCAAGAACAATAGTCAAGTACTGTCAGACCCACATAGGATACAAGAACAGTATTCATCACCGCCGAACCCATGAATGATTTCAGTACGGTCTTCATCACTGCCAAACCCACGGAGGATCCCAGTACAGTCATCCTCGTCGTTGCTGTCGCAGCCAGCTCTAGGGTTCCCGCACACAACATTCTTGATTCCGGAAGGATCCGATCCACAATCCAAGGGGGTTGATACATCAAATTACACGAAGTAAGAAATTTATTTATCCTAAAAGTTCCTTCTCGTCAATAAGAACTCAAAATGACAGACGACATGTCAACCAGACGCCCTGTCTGAGAGTTATTGGCTTTTTCATCCCAGGGGCCCCGTTGGTTTTTAAGTCAAAACCAACCTGACCATACTCCAACTGCATCCAAACCTTGAGCAGAGTACGCCAAAAGAACCTTCTCACTAAGAGTAATCCAACAAAGTTGATGACACGTCAACCGGACGTCCGGAGCTCAAGTTATAAGCGTTTCCACTCCAAGGGCCCGGTCGGCTTCGTGTTCGAACCAACCCGACCGTATCCAAAGTTCTCTGAAACCTTGAGTGTAATATATAAAAATGACCGTATTGATCCAAGGATCTCTATGAAACTAACGGTGTGTTGATCGGAAGTCTGTATCCCATGTTATGGGCCTTTGAACGTAGCTGTTCGATTTTAGGGGGTTTTGGGCCCGGACCGGCCCGACCCAAGACCCCCTGGGTTGGCCCGAACCTAGTCAACCCAACACGGGTCCAGGTCCGGCCCACTTGGGCATGGCCCAGACCAGAACAGGTGGCCAGGCACATAGTGGGCGGCCTGGCCCAGCGAGGGCGGCCCGACCCAGTGCGAGCGGCCCGGCTCGGCTGGGCACTCGGTCCGTGACCGAGCGGTGCGGAAGGGGTGGGGGGAACTTCCCCCTTTGATTGAAGAAAATGTCCCCCTTTGAGGGGGGCTGACTTTGCCACCTGCCGGGGGTTACGACCCCCATACATCCGGAATCCGGCCTGCCGTAATGTCCGGTCGGTTACTGTCGCGGGACCTGCTAGTCCCGCCCCCTTGAAGCGCCGGCGGCCGTAGGTCCATCTGCCCTCCTCTACACCATCGCGGCCCACCCCGGTCATGGCCCTAAATGGTGCTTCGACGTGGCGCGATGGCATCGCTCCCCTCCGCCGCGACCCACCCTTGGTCGCGGCTTCCTTCGGGTCCTCCGGCACGGCGTGACGTTGCCGCGCTCCTTCGCCGTGATATTCCTCATTCCCGCATGGTGCCATTGCACCGCGTCGCCTCTGCTCCAAGCCATGAAGAAAAACAACAACAAAGGGGAGGAGGGTCAGCCATGTTCATGCGGTCCGGCCTCCTCCCATTATACCGATAATAGGAATCCAAGAATGAGTAAACTCAATGAAAAACAAAGCGCAAATTTAATTAATTAAATTTGAACTTATCCCCTACCTCGAAGAAGATTTCCAACGATGATCGTCGCAGGAACCAGCGTCGCAAGGTGAAGCTCTGTATGCGATGACGGAGAACATCCGAGGAAGAAACGGTGTTTCCCTTTCCTTGACACAGGAATAAGATTGAAAGAGGGCGCGCTATCATTCTTTAGGAAGGGCGTCACACACCGGCTGTGGAGAAGGGAAAGATCGGCACGTCGTCTCTCCTTGGTGCTCCGGCGTTCTTCACGTTCTTCAACGAGAAAGATGAAGTTATTCAATACTAGAGCATTCTTCCCCCAATCCTCTCACAAAAAAACTAACCCCAAATAAAATAAGGTTCATCCTTATTTTATTATCCCATGCCATGAATTCCAAAAAAAATCAAAATTCAAACTCTTAATTAAATAAATTGAATAACTTAAATCAATTAATTTAATGTGAGAGTTGGCATGCAATTAATGAGGGAGAGTGGATGAGTTACAAATTAAATGTGGGGTTAGATGAAAATGAAGGGGTGGGGCTCTTGTGGGCCCCACGTCACTAATATCATAACAAGAGGTTTTAGGATATTCCCTCACATGGAAGTTATTCCACATGGAGAAAAAAAATAAAGCTGTGACACAACTTTATTTACCTAACACTTAATCCACATTTTTTAAACAACTATTCCCGAGCAAATGCAACTCCAGAAAAGGTCTTCCTAAGCAATTACTGGCACTGCAGTTTCATCGGTGCCCTCAGATTTTGATTCCGAGCACCAGTTCAAAAGTTAGGAAAACCCGCTCGTTCGTTCATTGAACGTACCCGAGCTAAACATCAGAAATTGATTCCGGGCACACCGGGCCTCAAAATCAGGTGCCGTCAGAAACTGCATACTCGCAAAATCCCAAATAAATTAAGAAAAAAATTCCCTTGAAATTTACGAGTCTTTACAAATTTAAAAAAATTTAGATGGTTTGAGTAGACCGATTCCTTCTATTGATATGAATTAATTGTGTCCTATAAAAGATTCTATTCACTGGTTAAATTGATTTAATTCAATTTGTTTCTAAACTAAAACACATGTTATTCATAATTGACCATGAAATATTTGACATAAATATTTAAACCATTGTTCATATTCCTTTACCCCCTATTTCCGTCACATTCTATACTGGTTGGAACACTTGGCCCAGGTTGAACATTTCCAGCTGGTGCTGATCCCAATAAGACCACCATAATAATGAAGGATAAATGAATGTGGATGATAACATTGAACAAACACCAGATCATGAATTGATGAAAGGAATTTATTTTTTTGTTTATTGAGATAAATAAATGTATGGTTGATGTTTCATTGGCAGGTCCTTCCTGAGATGAACCCCCGACGATGAATGAAGGACGATTCCTCAAGAACGATAGTTTAAACCCATTAATGTTTTCTATGTCCACCATTTTAGATGAGTGTATTCTCAAAATATAAAGTAGTAGGACCAAATTCGATGCACAATGAGTTGGTATGAAGATCTAGAATTTTTGGAGGAAACATGACTATACAGTTTGTAGCCCCCTCAGTGGTGGTCGATTGGGTTTTGAAAAACATAAGGATGAAATGATGTGTACACTCACCTACATGTCATGCATGCCTTCCCCAGTTGGAAAACCCATGTGGTGGTCACAATGGGGGGATCTTATGTCTATATAAATGGATAGGTATATGGATTTGTAACCAAGTACACAGACATGACCATATCACACGGGGGGCACCACGTGTGAAGCCTCACATTGTGTACCGATGTACATAGAAACAACCAATGGAACAAGACCCTTGTCTTAATTATTCTATACAAGTAGTGTATTCCATATTACATCATGTAATACAACAAGCGATGTAGTCATGTTCCATCAAGGTACATGACCATGTGTTGGAGTGGGAAAAAACTCCATGTGTGTCCCCTCACATTATGTGTACCCTTGGCCTCCTTAGAGGAAACTTTAATTGCCCATATCTATTTTGATTAGAATCTTCTTTTTTATAATGAGTACCCTATCCAGAGTGTTTTTCTGTATAGGATGTGATGTTTACCATGGTTTTTTATTTCACGATATGATGAGAAATTATATAGGAATAACTCTTGTTGAGATGAATCCTGACGATTGAAGTGATTTGGAAGAATCTCCAAATTATTATTCAGAGTTTAACCCCTATAGGATAGGGAACGGGTCCTTGATGATTAGAGTGAAACCCCCTATCACACCTGAGAATGGTTATTCCACTACTAGAGTGTAACCCCCAACAAAAGGGTGCAGTTACTACATAGAAACATTCCATGTATAACCCCCTAGAAAAACTATGGCACATGTCCTTGATGACTAGAGTGGAACACCCATGCAGTACTAGGTCAAGGGTACTCTACATTCGAGTGAATCCCCAGTATTTTTTTAGCCTTGAGGCCTAAAATAATAGGGTCAAACCTCCTTCTCTCACTAGGGAGTGGGTCCGCCTCCTATAGAGTGGAACCCCACATCAGCATTTTCATGAGTCCTTTACCATACTGAGTGGAACACTTAAATCATAAATGGTCCTAGTAATGGAGGCAGAAAAGTATATCCCTGTATTTACATGAGTTAGGATCTTCTATGGATACATACAGAGTGCACCCCCTAGTTTACTTGGGTGAGTGTCCTTTACTATAAGTTTGTACCCACATAGTTGTGAGACATAGTGACATGGTGTGTCTGGACTTTCACAATTACTTCTATGCAGACATGTTAGAAAATTGGAATCAATATCAGAGTTTTGGAAAAATTGGTTACAATTATTCTTGGTAATTTATTTTAGATATAAATACCATTATACAAATATTTGGTATTATTTTGACTCATCATATATATATTCATCTTCTGTATGCAAACCAAGGATTTGGTTTCTCTCTTTATAGAAGAGGAGATGATGTGTGGGGTGTGCCACATTATTTCCATGTTTATCTTATTATGGTTGTATGAGTCTACACACTTGTCATTGGTGAAAAAAATTCAATATTTAGTAAATATAATCTCTTGGTAGAGCCACATGTTCTTGGATGGGGTTACATTCTCTTGTAGTATGGGTTTTACAATTATAGTTGACTGTATATTGTTTCTATTGTCATTCTATTCCAATTTTATCTATTACAGATCCTCTGTTAGATTTCAGAGTGTCCATTAAGGTATGTATATACTCAGCCCTTCATGGGAGTTTCCTATACGTGTTGTGTCTTATGCAGACAATAGACTGGTTGACCATGTCTTTAGAAGAGCTTAGGGATATTTGTTTCCTGGATCATGTATGGTGGTTGTTTCTTGGGATTTAGAAGATGGGATATTTTTTTAGTTTAATTATGTATATCTTTCAGGTTGGGACATATTTATGGTTTGGTGTGTAATTATCCCCTTTACATTTTATTTTACACTACCGTACAATTGTATTGTTTGGAGATTCATAAATACAAGGTTTACATTACAGATGTGTTGAATATTTTATTTTTTCTATATTCAGTTATACATAGAGATGGAAGTGTTTTTGTTTCTAAAAGTACATAGGAATAGTCCTCCCAAATTCTATTTAGCCTTTTGATTCTATTCCCCACCCCTGGCCTATGGTGGCAGGTTGGGGGTAGTTGTGGATCTTGCCTGAGCTCAGGTCAGCTCCTGACAACAACAGTGTAATGGAAAAAATATCCCATCATGAATGAATATCATCACATATATGTACCCAGTAGATATAAAAAACAAAATAGAACATCATGTTCAATAACTGGAATAAGGTAGTGGAAATGATAAAACAAAAATGAATGCAACACATCCAAATGTAAAAGTCCAACATCAATTAATGGTCTATGTAACACTAAGGGTGTGTGCATTTTGTGGGATTACATGATTACTAAGGTCATACCCATGTGTTCCATTATAAGCATGTGTACAATAATTAAAACCGACTTAAAATTTTCCAATAGAAAGGTATGATATAAGTTCTATATTTTTTTATATCAAAACCATGGGAAAACTTTATTTTCCATTTTTACCACATCACTGAAATAATCAATGTAAAACCATTTCAAAGAATTTCATATACATCAATGTAGTCAAATAAACTCAAAATGAATAATGTATCACACATCCCATCAAACAATGGTAGAACATGCTAGCAATGTACAATACAAAGAATAAGTAATATTATACCAAGTATAACCAGTATCTAGGAAAACTATTGCACTCATAAAATGACATAGAAAATAGTTAGTACCATTAATATATATATATATATATCGAATATAGAGTGCAGAGGAATTCCCCAGAAAGTGAACATACTAATACTATATAATAAGTCCCTTAAAAAAAATTCTTATCAAGAAGAGGAACACCCCATGAGTAACCCCCTAAATTGTATAAATAGAAAATGCATATTACTATACATTGTAACTAAGTACCTATGGCTTCAATTGTGCTCTATTTTCAAAACCATTTTCTAAAAATTATTCATTGAAATCCATTTCAAAAATCCATTTCACAAGACACTAATACACCTTTCCTTTTTACCAAAACAAAGGGAAAACCGTATTTTATCCAGAAAAACATTTTCCAAAAACCCAAATCAATCAATCAATAATGATATTTCATTTATAATATATTTTATCAAAAGAATAGCAATATAGTTCAGCCAATAATGACAAGAGGTGGTCCAATCTTCCACAAAAATTTATTACACATACCTATGATAGGATCCAAACACAAGGAAGAATGAATCAACAATAATAGAGGTTCTTGAATCAATCTTCACATCACTGAATAGGTTCAAAAATTAATTCTATAGGTGGTGAGGATAGAAAACAACATACATTGTAGATTTTCACACAATACACCACAATAAAAACAAGGGTTATCCTCTAAAGTAAGGTCATGAATCACATCCAGAATGGATCTAGAATACAATTAGTAGAAATTGATATTTCCATTAAAAACAACATTACTACCATGATCAACATATAATAATAAACAAGAGGTTATATTTTATAGAGAAATGAATAACAACCACAATGAAGGTCAATCACTAATTGAAGTGAACAATAATGATAGAGGTCTCCAAAATCTCATGGAAAATAACCTATATTGATTACTTACAAGAATTAGATAAATAATAAAAGGACATCATAATTTGATCGCTCTAAAAGTAAAAACCACAAAAATTACATTGTGTTTAATCCATTTTCATATCATGTAATCCAATAATTCCATACATAATTAAAACTATGTCACCATAGATTATATATAATTATTTTTACAATTTATGAATGTTTATTATTTTCATAGTTTGTAAGTCCTTTCTAGGATTTTATGAATTGATGAATTACTCAAATTGAAAAATTCATTCGGGGAATATATTACACAATTTGTAAAACAATGATTAAATATAATAATTTACAAATCATTTAATATCCCAAAATATAGGGAAAACTCCATATTCTAAAAAATTCAAAAACACCACTAACATTTTCTAAAATCAAGGAGAACACCAAAAATCATATAATACCTTTATACCTATAATCCATTAAAAAATACATCCCTAAACCTCAAGTAATCTCCCACATAAATTTATATTCATCTTACAGAGATTCAAAATAATCCCAAATAATGTTGAAAAAAAAAGATAGAAGTAAAATATTATAAAGTGGGTTATAAGATGTTAAGAACTACACAATATAAGGCTTTCCATCCTTAGGTATTCGAATAGAAAAATGATGTTTTGAAAAGAGGTGAGTCCATGATGACCTTATATTAAATTTAAATTCCCATGTATCATGAGAATATAAACCATTCAACCAAAAAACTATTACAAAAAAAGAATTCCATGTAATACATTTACTTTAGAGTCAATGATCACCAGTAGTTATTCTAAAATATAAACATTTATGTCAAAATAAATCTCTTCTCAAATCATAACATGTGACATATATGTATGGTATCTATTGATAAGTGATATGTATAAAACAACATGAATGAACAGAAACTAAACTATAAATCTTAAATTATATGAAACCATCACACGATTCTTGGTGACCTTAATCCATCCAAAATATCATGGATCCAACATTCCTTGTTTTCAAATACAATGGCGAGTTAACTAAGGATAATATTTTAATAAAACCTAATAAACTATGGAGAACACGAAAGGACAACTCTTATGATCTGAATATGATTCCTATCGAGGTATATCAATAACTGGACTTCAATATATAGCCTAAATATTTACTAAAAATCCCAAGTGTTGCCTAATATCACAAAATAGGCCTCACCAACCTCTTCCTAATAAATAGGTGAAATACATAGGTGACCATAAAACGTCTTGAATGGAGACATTATTAACAATGACTAATAACTATTGTTATAATAAAACACAACTAGTCCTAGAAGGGTATCCTACGATCAACTAAAATCCAATACCTAAGCATTGGGACGAACCTCTAGAATTTGAATAGTATTCATTATCTAGTAGTCTGTATGTGGATGATAAGTTCTACTCAGCCTAATCTGAGACCCCATTACCCAATGGAGACTCCTTGAGAACTGTGATGTAATCCCAATGTCACTATCAAAAACAATATAAAAAAGCATATATTGTGACCTCTTGATCTCTAGCACATACAACATAACAATTAATCAAATTTAGTAGAGTCTATAAATGTAATGAAATGAGTAGAAATTTTAAATAAATCAATCACCATCCAAATATATTTCATCATCATATGAGTATGTTGTAATAAAAAAATATCCATTGAAACCTCATCGCATTTCATGACAAGAAGAATATGTGTTTGGAAAAACCAATGGGTCTCAGATTCTATTCAAATATTTGTTTCAAGGTGCAATAGTAAGGGAAATAATCTTTAATGTAATTCTAATAATTATCCAATAGAATCATCTTCTCATGTCATAATACATTTTCATATTTACTATATGAAAAAAAAAATGAAAAAATTGGACTACCTAAAAGACTAATCACATATCTAATGTCAGAGTAAAAAATAGATCAAAATTATACATTATACTGTCTAAATACAGAGACATACCAGAAATGTTCTTCCTATAATATAAGGTCTCGTGAATTCTCTTGAACTCAACATAATGATTCTAAATCAACATAATAGACTTATAGATAGATATTGATAACTGTCCACTGGCCTAATCCTATTAAAAACATTTTATTAAGCGTCTAGAAACAACTGAGAATAGATCTGTAAATATTTCCACTCTTCCTTTGTTTCTAGAATACCCTGTGATGTTACATTAATGATAATATTGTTTGAAAATACATTCACCTTCCCTAGTGTATAAGTGATGTTGATGTTAAATTTATAAATTTATTCCATTGATTAACTATCTCTGAGATTCATTTCATTCTAGCAAATGATATGGTGAAAACTATTGTGGGCCCATATGATTGACCACCACTACCCAAAATGATAGTATGGACAAAAATTAATTGTATGAATATCCATGAAACACTCTAAATAATGAGTGGGAAAATGTTTTTCTTTAATTAAAAGCTAACGGGTGATGTAAGATACAACATTATCATTCAAAATATTTTTATAACCCAAAATAACACTAGATGAATCCCAACAAACAATATTCCCATTACCAAAATTATGTAAGAGTAGAGTAGGAGATGATGTCATAATTCATATCATCTCTTCAATATATGTATTAATATATGTATCCCATATTAATTTCATCCATTTTTGGAAACATATCTCAAAAAATAAAGATAAATTTGTAAATCATTAATGAACCACAGATAATAATAATACTCTTAATCTAAATGAAAATCCATAGATCATCCCAAGACAAATTAGTCTTGAGATTCTCATGATCAACTGATAATAAATTATGATAAATAAATTTATACAATAAAATAACTTCAGGGATCCTTAAATTTATGTTTTTCATCCTCCAATATACATGTTGACTCCTCTGGATCTCTATAACTGAACTGAAATGATGGTCACACTCACACCCATATATTAAAGTAAGAAAATATCATCCAAGAACTCTAAAACAATGGTGTGGTGATAATGATTGAATATTTGATTCATACAATCCATAAAAATGATAGGATCATTATTAGGATCAAATGACATCACAAGATATTTGTAATGGTCTTTAATGATCCTGAAATATGACTTAAATATTTTAGACTCATAAACACTAAGTTGTTGATAACGTAACAGAAGATAAATCTTAAAAAACAAATGTACCCCATATAGTAGATCCAACAAATGTTACGCATGAGGAAATGAATACTTATTCTTATCCATGACCCAGTTCAACATCTGATAGTCCACACACAATAAGAGTAAACAATCATCCTCATTAGATTAGAGAATTGGGGCCGTTCATGGTGAAACATAAGGGATAGAGAAATGTTTTACTATCAAGTCCTCCTAATAAATAATGATACCTTTTCACACCATTTGTTGTATTCAATATAAAGTTATCGAGATCGACTACGTACCTGGAACTAAGTCAACAAAAAATTCAACCACACACTCTAGAGGAATCCCTATGAATTTAACTAGGAAAATGTTAGGCATGTCCTGAACAATAGAAGGAATTAAAGTTATAGAAGAAATATTAGTTAGCATAACTACAATAATAGAGAAAAAAATCCTTATATCAAGGAAGGAAGGTCCTACAAAATTATTCCTCTAATCCCACTCCCCTAAAACACCCGTGATATCCCTTTGGTCATAAGAAATGAGATATACCTATGATAAAAATAAAAATCATCATAATGATTGATAAGAAATCCCATTTTTAGGATGACATAAAACATATCTAGATAATGAATGAGAAATGCCTATATTAACATATAATTGGAAATAGACAGTGAAAATGGACACTAAAACCCCTTATCATTCCACCTTCCAATAGCTGTCACTAACTCCCTAAAAAGGTCATGAGCATCTTTGGAAGTTTAATGTTATAAAACATAGACACAGATAAATGATTGGGAAGCCCAAGTTTCAAATAACTAAAATACATATTGAATATTAACTAAACTTGGAACCTATCATTATCTCAATACTATCATCTAATTTCACTAGAAACACATATACATTGTTATAGCAATTCACTCCAGAGAGCTGGGGCTGGAACCATGTAATATTTGATGAATCTGATTATTTTGCATTAGTATATGGAGTAGATAAACCCTAACCATAATGAATCATGTACATAACCTCATGAAAAAATTGAATATTGACATAAGTTTTGTAACCATTATACATCATTTTAAGTGCATGAAATGATCCTTGGATGTGTCTAACTATTCAATAATGATAGCAGGTTGGGTGAACAAAACTAGTGATAACTGAAGGAGAAGAGGTGTCCTGTAGCTAAGAACCACCTCAACCACTCCTCTAATAATTATTACAATACTTATTTTTCCTTAAACTCCACAAATTCTTCCACTGGAAATATTATAAGGAAGATAAAAACCAACCATGCTTTCCATATTCATGTATATGATGATCCCCTTTTCCAATATTATCACTTTGGTCGAATGATTGAGTATAAATAAATGTGATTTGAAATAAATTCTCAAATAATTAACGTACTTTTAGGAATTTATATAATTATTATATTGTAACATTTTTGCGAAAAAACAAAATTAAAAACAAATTGGTGTACACTGATACTCTCTCTACTAATAATAATGGAACTCTAGAGACTTCTCCATCATCCACAACTCTAGTAAAAAATATATGAAGAAAAGAGTCCTGAAACCCTTCTTGTATAATCCCACCTTCCTGTCATCATGTTTAATGAAATCCTACATTCACTTTTTGGGACCCTCATTTCTAAAATCAACACACAACACCTTGATACAATCCGGTATATCTAGGATTTCTAATATCTAATCTATATTTTCTAGATAGTCATCTACAACTAGGGGTTCATTCATATACTTAATGGACATTTGATTCTCACATAGGATCTCTAGTGAATGATCCTTTTCCCTTATATCCCATGTATGTACCTCAAAAACATCATTCTAGACGTTAGGTAAATTGTGATAAAAAAACTACTTGCATTATAGCCTTGAAAGGATCTTGATTTGTTAGAGGATTACATTGAGGATCATTCGATGAACTCTCCAAAGGAACTATTTGATGAAATCATGGATTAATAACACTAAACAAAATATTTAAATAAATGATCATACAACATAATATTCTCACATCATACTATAAAACCATAAGAAATAACTAAGATTATGAACAAGAACTATAGATATGGAACAAACAAACTAACAACCCATTGTATCTTGAGTATCATCATGGAAGAAGATGGATATTAACTCTTTGAAACATTAATCCCAATTCAAAATGTCATTTCACTAGTATACCAAATGTCATAATATAAGGACACTTGAGGTTACACAACATCTGATATAATACTATGGGAAAACTGACCCAGATATCCTTTCAAGCTGGTACTCAACATTAATTTCAAAATAGAAGATAGGCATGCCTACTCCTTAGGGGCTAATGAGTATCACTCAATCAACAAAAACAACTAGATGGAATAAATTATCCTAACCCTAAAAAAAGTAATATATCTATAAAATTGATTTAATAGTAGAAAAAAAATATTTCATCACTCAAAAAAGAAAAATAAAATGATACTACTCAAAATCCACTAGTACATCCCAAATCATGTGTAAAACATCAAAGGAAAACTAAAATAAAAAAAATATATACAATGTGTGATAGAGTTGGAAATCACCCACCATCTCAGTACTAGCTACCAAGAACCAGCTGAATTAACCCATGCTTCCTCAATACAAGAATATCCTTTCCCTACATAAAAAACATACAATATTATACACACCACTAAAGAGTTTCATATGCTATAAGATAATAGGTTGAAATGGATCCAACCTAGGTTTTCAATGATAGGTATCTTTAAAATAATAAAAACATACAAAAATTTAAATAAACAATACAAGATATATATTGCACTATTTATATTTCTAAACTATGGGAAATTATTTTGTTCTACCTTTTCAAACATCTATAAAAGTATTCCATATAAAAGATCAAATATTATTATTATATATATATATAAGTAGTTAAATTATCTAAAAAATTGTTTACAACATATTATATATATTAACATACATTCAAGATAAAATAGTACAAAACAAAGAGTAGGTAACCTCACACTAGGGATCCTTACAGGTAAGGTAATCTGGGAAAATCAACCTAAGAGAATGAAAATATAATGCATCCATACACAATATATATTCATAGAATCTAGAGATTATAGTTATATCCCTAAAATAATGAAACTCCCAACAATGACTACAAATTTCGTACAATTTTTTGATAAGGGGGATATGATCACTATAGAGAACCTTATTTTCATTCATCAAAATTGAAACATTTTAATGATAAAAGAAAAAAAAAATTACACCATGGGGATCCAAAAGATTATTTTTTTGGGAAAACAAGGACCCTGCCTAACTTTCACAATAAGAAGAAATTATTTATTTCCTTCTTCCCAAGTTTCTTATTGGCCCCTGAGTTCTTCTTAATACATGTAACCAATGAAGGATACGCACAAAAAAATTTAATTTAAAAGAATAGTAAAATTATAAATAATAACATGAAAAAATAAAACATGGGGTGATCATTATCATAACATCATTATCATATTCATGAAATGAAGAATTATATAATACATTTAATGTGGAAATGCGTAAAAATGAAACTGTATGTCATAATGGTCCTCCACCACACATATTTTTGAACAATGAATAATCATGTTCACATATAATTCAGTTTACTCATGAGGTTCTTCACATTTACCAATTTATTGTAGAACTATATAATTCTGGTCACATACATCACATCATAACATTTTCATTGCATTATATACTTCTAAGAACACCCATCACAACATAAAAATTACATTATAATTCATGCCACATTAAACATGTCTCAATATTGACCATAAAATAACCCATGTAATTTAATGGGTTTAACTTCATAATTCATACATTTATAAATTTTTTGTTACAAAATGTAAGATGTAATAAGTTACTAGATACATGAACCATCAACCTTGAGTGAGAATGAAAGGTGTGTTTCTGAAACAAGAGTTCATTTAGAAACCATTATGTTTAATTTAAAATCTATTGAAAAAATATATATCCTAGAAAATGTAATATAATGCCGAAGAAAATGTTTTTATAGAATAACCATATTGAAAATGGAGTAATAATTGAAAATAAGAAGAAAGAATATTGGGATCGAGAATTCCCCTTACCTTGTATCTAAATGCTTTCTTCAATTAAATGAAATTAATAATCACATTAGATTTATTAATTAAAAAATGAATAACATTTTATACATTATTATTATTCATTTTGGTTATATATGTTCTTTTAATGGACTTTGGATGAGTTATAGGATTTAAATTCATTTTTCGGGAGTGTTTTGTTTCTTAGTTTTCATGAATGGTTCACTTGTACACATGAATGAAAGTGTGTGTACATCCTGGATAAACATACAGAGTTTCTATTACAAGATATTAATAATATTATAGGAGTTTAAATGGTCTTATAATTAATTTTGTTATATTACATGAGGATTAATCATTAGTTAAAATTTAATGATGATCCTTTTAGGTTAATTTGGGCTGGTTTTGGATCACAACAATTACGTTTTGTTTTACCATTTAGGATTATGTAAAAAAGTTTTTCATAGAAAATAAAAGCTGTAAAAAATACATATTAATATCTTTTTTCAACCATTTAATGGTTTTATTGATATCATTGAATATGTAGTCGAAAAATGGAAGTGAATATCCACAATGATGATAAATTTACAAATCAAGGGTGACAAGTTCTTCTTTATAAAATAAGAGACATTGGGAAAATTATAATGAATAATCATCCATTTTCATGATATCATAATATAATATCAATCATAATTCAGTTATAATGACATTTGGATAAGATAATTTGAGGGATTGTGAATAAATGAAATGAAAATTGAAAGGAAATTGAATAAAAAGTGAGAGAAATTATCCCTTGAATATATCTTCCTTGGGAGCCTCATTAGGGGAGAGGTTTTTTTTATTTTTGGGATAAAATGGGATGATGGACGTGTGATAGGATCACGGGAAGCTATTTTAGCAGAATTTAGAGTAGGAAAAAGGTTTGAGACAGGTGAAGAAATGAGGTTGTGAGGGGTGGTATTTATAGTGGATGGGAGGTGTGTTTAATGAATATTTACTTAATAATTTTATTAAATTTATTCCAGATAAGAAATAGTAATGATTACATTACCAAATAAAGTAATTAAGTAATGTGATTTTGATTTAATGTCCATTTACATCAACCATTACTAATGCCTAATGCATAAATTCATTTAATTAACATATTTTGTAAATTATAGAATTTCAATATACACAAAAAATTTAAATGTTTCTAGGATATCAGAAAAATTTACCCTAACCAATTTTTGATGTGTATAATTAAAAAATGGACACCATTTTATGAAAATATTTTTCTAAAAAAGATTAATTTAATTTTTAAATAAAATTATAATTCATTTAAAATGTACAAATTTTTTAATTAAAACTGTTTTTCTAACACATTGTAAAATTAATTAATGTCTCATAAATGTTCCGTATAATAATAAGAAATAAAAATACTAGATTGTGAATAAATTTTAATAAAATAATTTTTATTAATTATTATGTTAATTATTAAATATTAGTGGCTTACAAATGTACCTACACTATAATATAGTTATATCATATTGTCAATTTTATAGTGGGTAAATTTTGTTTATAATATCATTGGTAAGGTTCATATTAAGTTGGACAATTTAACATTCATAAGGGTAATTTGACTATTAATAAGGGTAAAAATACTATTCATAAGGGTATGTTACTATTCATAAAATAATATCCCAATCCAATCAGACCCCAGAAAGATTACTGATCATAATAGTGTATGGTGATTTTTTGAAATTCAAATCACATAAGTGGAAAAATTATATTTAAAGGTCACATAGAATTTAGTAGTTCATTTATTAATCTTGTGTCATTTTATTTTGTAATGTTATTTTAGGTTATTATATTATTTTATATTATAATAATAAGGTTGAAATTACACAGATTAAATTTTGGTTCATTTCATTCTTCCCCATTTTGAAATTTTATCCTCGCAATTTTGTTTTATATAAACAGGTGTGGGTAATTCTCCACCATCACATCCCATGATTCCAACGTTGCTTCTTCATACTTATGTTTTCTCCAAAAACATAGTGAAAATGTGGTTTGTCTTGTTGTTTATAACCTTAACTCTCTAGTAAAAATTATTTGATGGCTTCTTATAAGTGAGACTATCTTCAATATGTATCACCTTTGAGTTCAGTACAAGTGAGTGATCTGGTATGTACATCCTCATGAGTGAATTGTGAAACATGTCATGAATTTAATCCATACTTGGTGGAATTGAAAGATGATAGGCCATAGCTCCTATAGAGTCAAGGATCACTAAGGGTCCAATGTACCTTGGAAATAGCTTCCCTTGCATCCCAAACCACAAGACTCTCTTCCATGGTGATGTTAAAGAGAAGGCTTTATCTCCAACGTCAAACTCCAAGTCCCTTCGATGATTGACAACATAGCTATTTTTCCAACTATGGGAATATTTGATATGTTTTTGATGGCCTGAACCCTCTCAGTTATATCTTGTACAAAATAAGGTCCATGTAGCATTCCTTCTCCAAAATCATCCCAACAGGATGGAGTTCTACATCATATTTAATAAAATTCTAATTTGGGGCCATCAGAATACTCAAGTGTAAGCTCTTTTTATAGGAGAACTCATCCAATGGGAGATACTAATAGGATCCCCCATTGAATTTAAAGAGTATGATCATAGAATATCATCGATCGTCTAAATAGTTCTTTCAGATTGTCCATTATTTTTGGGGTGATAGGTCGTGCTAAAATTTAATTTAGTACTCATGGAATATTGGATACTCCTATAAAAGTTATATGTGAACCATGGTTCATGGTCAAATACAATCATGAGTGGAACCACATGTATTATCTCCAATTCATTCACATATATCACTTCATGTTATTCAAGAGATAGATCATCCCGAATAGCGATAATGTGGGTAGTCTTGGTGAGTCAGTCCCTCAAAACCCATATAATATTTTTTCATTTGAATTTCATCAGGAAAACCAAGAAAAGGTATATACTAACGTTATCCCATTTCCACATGGGTATAAGAAATGGTTGTGTCATCCCTTTTTACTTTTTACACTATGCTTTAACTTGAAGGCATATCAAGCACCATGAGATATATTATTCAATATCCTTTTTCATGTTATCCCAATTAAAGTTATCCTAGAGATCTTGGTACGTCATGGTGCTATCAGGATGGATAGAGAATGTTCGGTTATGTGCATTTTCCAAGAACTCCTTTTTTATCCCTGGTGATGAAGGTACACAAAGACTTTATTCCAAACCAAATTACACCACCATCATCGAAATTGAATGCTAGGAACTTCTCTTCTATTACTACATTCACCTTCTTCTAAAACTCCAAATCATCCCTCTGTGCCTTCATATTCATATCAGGGATAGATGGTTGAGAAATCATTATGAAATGGTATGATGTATTCATTACTATTATGATTTCCAAATCCATCCATTTCATTCCCATGAATATTGGTTTTTTCACAATGTGCTACATAAATAGAGTAAAAGGCTCGTTTTTTCTATGAGCATCAACTACATTTTTTCCTTTTCGAGATGATAGTGAATCGACCCATCATAATCTAGGATTAGCTCTAAAAATATTTTTTTAATAGTGCTCATCTCCTTTGGTGTGAATATATACTTTAGGCTCCTATGATCATTATATTTGTCACATTACTCACCATAGAGGAAGAGTCACAATTTTTTCTAGTAAAAATCACACCTGCTAGCACCAAATCATGTTTTGGGTAGTTCAACACATAGATCATCAAATAATGTGATGTGTTGGCTATCACATTATCATTTTCCATGAGTACATATTCCAATACATTATTCAAGGAATCCATGTATGACCCAAAACATTCTTCTCTTTTCGATAATGTGTGTACGTGTGTAATGATCAACCTTCTATTTTGATCCATGAACCTTTCCTCACATTCTTCCATCCATACATACATTACCCCTTTCCTATTAAATATAGTTGGAATTCTTGATAATCCTGACAAATTTCCCATAACCAGTTGGTAGTACCAATCCTATCAATGAAAACTATGGATTTCTTTGTCACTAGAGGGTTTGGGACATTCCTCAATCAAAATTGTCTTTGAAGGGTCCATCGAAATTCCATCCCTTTTATCACATGTCCCTTTAAAATGAATTGATTCATAAAGAATCCACACTTACAAATCTTGACATACATCTTCTTCTTTCTCAATTTATCAAACACGTCTTATATATTCTTCATGTTCCTCCTTGATCCTGGAGTAGATTAGAATATCATCAATAAACACTCGCCTGAAATTGTCAAGGTAATGTATAAATAAACTATTCATCAAATCCATAACGTTTTTAGGGTAATTCGTATGTTAGAAGGGCATCACCAGAAACTCGTAGTTCCAATACCTTGTATGGAGGGAAGCTTTCTAGTTATCTTCCTTCTTCACCTTTAGCTGATGATATCCAGAATGAAGATCCACCTATGAGAAGTTCTGATCTCCTCATAGATGATCAAAAAATAATTCAATCCTTTGTATAAGATTCTTTTTCTTTTTTGAGATATAGTTGAGTTACTAATAATAAAAATGTATCCTCATTGATCAATACTTCTTCTTTACAAAGAGCACTGGCGCACCCCCAAGGTGATGTACTAGGGCATATGAACCCTCTGTCTAAATGCTGTTGAAGTTTCTTCTTTAACTCCTCTTGTTCGATATGAGCCATGCTACATGGACACATTGAGATAAGAGTACCTTAGGTTGTGAGTTATATGGATTACTCTACCTCAATATCTGGGGGGAGTTTTGGTAACTCTTTGTAAAATACATCATCATATTCCTTCACCATGGTAATTTCTTCTAGGTTGACACTTTCGTTGGACTCAACCATTTGAGCAGTGTTTTCTTATTCATATAGAACAAAATCAAACATCATTGAAGGATATTATAAAGGAGATTCATGATCATTCTTGCATTTTTAGATGATCATGGGATGATTCAGAATATGAAAAGATAATTCCTTTTCTTGATAGTTGATATGCTCTCTATATATTGAGATACAATCCATTACCATTATAACATCGAATTCCACGAAGGGAGGTAACACGAGATTCGTGGAAGAATCTTACCACATATTCTAATAGTATAAGAGTCCAATAATTGGGTTGAAATGATTGAAGCACATAGTTTTTTTACATATATATCAACTTCAAGGTTTCGAGGCTATGATTCTATAGTTATAGAATAAATTAAAAAATATTAAAAAAATCTGTAGTATAAGAATCAAATAAGACATTTTTCCTTTCATGAGTGAATTCTATGTGTACCTTGTACAACGTCATTTTATTAATAATCTTATGAAGTAGTGACGAAATAATCCTTCCCATTATCCTTTTGACTTGGTTTACAATGGTGCTGATTACATTCATTGGACCGTGGTTTAGTGCACCAGCTTGTATAGTAACCTTTCTCCCTAAAATTGTAGCATTGTAGCATGGGTGGTTCTCTACATTAATCCATGACATTATTCTTAATTATAATTTATTTTCAACACTCTTGAGCATGGTGGCCTTCTCTCCCACACTTGATGCATTTACTCATCCATTTGAGGCAATTCGTATGATGATACTAACCAAATTTTTTACATGTGTGTGGTTGATTTTTCCTTCCACCTTTCTCCTTAGATCCTATGACATGAAACTATTTCTTTCATTTATTATCACCATATCCATTAGATCGTTCTCCAAAATTTTTATCCACGTTGAGAGACAATGAACAACATCTTCATAACTCCCAATGTCTCAAATTGTAAGATCCTTTCATAGGTTTGGTTTTAATCCACTAAAAAATCTATCAATATTACTATCATTATCGACAAGAAAATCCAAAGTTTATCTTGAAATTAATATAAATTTATCTTCATAAGACATGATAGAATATGTATTATTTTTATGTAGCACTAATAATTTTCTCTCCAGTTACATATGAGGATTTCATAGGAACTAATTGTTACAAAACATTACCTTAAAGTCTTCCCACATCATCACATAAATTTAATCACTCGGCTTGGTGTTCAAAATAAAATACCACCATTGGTCTACCTCTCAATCGAGATGTTAAAAATCTAGAGTCACCTTCTCTGTCTTAGAATATTGAATCCCCAAAAATATCTTCCCCATCAAAATGACCCACTATTCCGCAACATGTGGATCAGAAGATCCACTAAACATTGGTGGGCGTTGATGCGTAAAACAATTGATATCTAGTTGACCCCTCTTAAGTGAATGCGGAAATTCCACATTATACCGGTTGTTATTCAAAACCAAGGACAAATGGGTAATCATAACATTGATGTTTTTAACTCCACCTCCTAATGCATTGGGTTTTTTTCAGGAAATCAATGCATTTTCTCTCGTAAGGGTCGCCGTCCTAGTTTCTCTTAGTTCCCACTGTTTTCTAAAATATAGAAGGATAGAAAGAAAACATAAGTCAATAGGTCATGAGTAGTTAATTTATTCCTTTGTGAATTTAACACTAAAATAATATATTCTGGGATCCATATGATTAGCAATGCTTCTTGTGTTCTTATATGCACTTAGACTCATACTTGGGTTTTCACTTTGGTTCTAAAATCCTAATTACCAAATTTACAAAACCATGCCACTAATAAAAAATATAGAGACCCTAATTTTCTTACATTACATTTAAATCATTTTAATGATAAAAATCATTAAATCATTATTCCAAATGGATCTAATTTTTGGTGTCTTGGGATTACTTGGTCCATATGTAACATTTACAACACAAAACATTTATTTAATTCTGTCATCTCTAGCTTCTTATTAGCCCTTGATTTCACCTTAGTTGACATAATAACACGAAAATATACATAAAAAACGGTTGAGATAGAAACCTAATAAGATGATATATAAGAACATGAAACAATGTAACATGGTGTGACCATATCATAACGTAATCATCATATTCATGAGAAGGTAAATTAAATAATACCATGGAATATGGAAATGCCTTAAAATTAAACATCATGTATTTTTGGTCATCTAGGAAACATTGTTGTGAAAATTCATATCATTATGTTACTGCATAATTCACTTTACTCTTGAGGTTCTTCACATTACCAAATTCATTGGGGGGGGGGCTATATAATTCTGAGCGCACCTGTCACATCATAACATTTAACTTATTATGATTGCCACATAAAACATATATCAATATTAAACATAAAAAAATCATGGACAAGAATGTTTTTGACATCAAAATATATATATTCATAAACATTGGGTTCCCAAATGAAATATGGAATAACATTCTTGTTACAAGAACCATCAACCTTGAGTTAGAAGAAAAACGGATGTTTTTGAAAGAATAGTTCTTTTGGAAAAAGAATGATTACATAAACTATGGTGGATAAATTTATATCATATAAAATGTATTATAATGATTAAGAACATATTTTTATAGAATAACCATAACAAAAATTGAGTGAAAAAGGGAATACCTGAAGAAATAAAGTTGAGTTCGAGAATTCCCCTTATGTTGTATAGAAATGATTTCTTCACTTTATTTTCTAGTATAATCATAATATATTAATTAATTAACAACTAAAATACATTTTATACATGATTATGATTCATTATTGTTTTATTATATTCATTTAGAGGCCTTTTTATGAGTTATATAGTTTTAATTTTTTGTTTGGGTGTGTTCTTTTTCTTAGTTTTCATGAACAAATCACTTTTATATACGAATGGAAGTTCATGTGGAACATGGATAATCTTCCAAAATAACTATTATTTTATATTAATGATATTAAAGTATTTTAAATGAATTTATAATGGGGTCGTTTATATACCATTAGGATGAATCATTAGATAAAATATAATGATGGTCGTTTTAGGTTAAGTTGGGAAGTTTTTTGATCACAACAGACATGTTTTCTATTATCATTTAGTATTATGTATAAATGTTATTTCTGGTACATAAATGGGGTCACATAATAAATAATAAAATCTATTTTCTACAATATAATGATTTTACTTTAAGCCTTGAAGGTATTTATGGAAAATGGATGTACATCTCCCAGGATGTAGGTAAATTAACACATCGGGGGCAACAAACTTATTATTATAAACAAAGAGCGATATGGATGAGTATAATGAATATTTTTACATTAACATGACATCATACTAGTATATAAAATAGACTCTATTTATAATGACATTTGGATAAGATAATTTTAGTAATAGGGTAGAAAAAAATAAAATTTGAAATGAAGTTCCACGAAAAGAGAGAGAAATTAAATCTTGAAAATATCATCCTTGAGAGCCTCTTTAAGGGAGTGGTTTAGGTATTTTTATGATAAAAAAGGATAATTGATGTTTGGGGGGATATTGGGAAGATATTGGTGGAGAATTTTGTGTAGTCACAAGGCCTAAGAGGTGTGATGAAATTAGGTTATGTTGGGTGGTATTTTATGTTAAGGGGGGTGTTTTCTCATTATTTATTTCATTATTTTATTTATTTTCCTCAAGATAAGAAATTGTGATGATTCCTTGAATAAATAGAGTAATTAGGGCATTTGAGTTAGAACCAATGGAAATTTACATCATCCATGACTCAATCATGATGTATAATTTCATTTAGTTAGCATATTTTGTAAATTATAAAAATTTCAGTATTCATAAAAATTTAAGTATTTGAGAAAAAACTAAAACATTTACCCCATTATTTTTTAATGAGTATAACTCAAAAATAAATAGCTCTTTTTGAAAATAATTTTCAAAATATGAGTAATTTAATTATTAATTAAAATCATAATATACATGAAAAAATTAAAATTTAAACTATTTTCTAACACTTTTTATAATTAATTAAGGTCTCCTAATATTACAATATAATCATAATACTTAAAAATAACAGATTATGCATATATTTTATGAAATTAATTTTTTAAAATTATTAAATTAATAATTAAATATTCAAGACATACAAAAATACGAACACTATAATATAATTATATCATATTTTCACTTATAATATGGATAAATTTTATTTATACTATCATTGGTATGATTCTTTTTCACTTGGCCAATTTACTATTCATATGGGTCATATTATATTTCATATGTGTTAAATTACAATTCAAAAGTGTATGTTACTATTTACCAAATATTATGTTTATTGTATCGAACTCCAAACTATTTACTGATTGAAATCCTATGTCTTTCATTTTAAAAATTAAAATCATAGAAGTGAAAAAATTATGTTTAATGGTAGCATAAAATATAGTAGTTCATTTCAGCATGACATGGCACTGTGTGTCCTAATGTAATTTTATGTGATTATACTATATGATATTATAATAATAAGGGATAAATTGCTTTGATAAATTTTTTTGTCGTTATAATCACACCATGAGTGAAACCCTTGATGGTATCACCAATTGTCACTTATTACCATAACACATTCTTAAATACCCAATGCATTCCCATTTGATCTGCTTAAAAACAATTTCATCAATATAAACTTTTTAAAACCATTTTAGATATCTATTTCACAATGCATTGAATGTAATTGTTTTCACTATAATATGTGAAAAATAATCTTTCCTCAAAAAAAGTTTTAAAAACCAAAAATTAATTAATCAATATGGTTTTTCATTTTTAAATAATTTTATTAAAACCATTGAAATATAGTTTTCAAAATATAGAGAAGAGATATAACCACCTACCTCAAACATTAGTCACACATTCCCATAATTCCATCCACCAATAAGGATGAAATCAAATAGAAAAAAAACTATTAGAATCATTACACACATCCTTGAATCAATTAAACAAGAAAATTTGTTGACGGAAAGGATTCAACATAACATACCTCAAAGAAACTCACATGCCATAACACAATCAACATATGGGTTAGTCTCCTTAGAAATAACACACATTAGATATGAAACAAACCCTGATTTTTATCATTTTAGATCAATGGATCCAATGACACAACTGAACAGTGCCACCATGATCAATGTAAAATAATAAATAGGATGACTGATAACATAGAGAAATGCACTGAAATCGCAATAGAAATATATCAATGAATAATGTGATCAATAAGAGAAGAGATCTCTAAAATATCATTTCTTTTCTCCTTGGATAGGAAAATAGAATATTTTGTGGAATAAGAAAACACATCAGCAATGAATCTCCCTAAAATCAAAATCCTCAATAATTACATATTTTTTAATCATTTTTCACAACGTGTTATCCAAAATAACTATGTATGATGACAAAAATGTTTCCACACTTTAAACATAAATATTTTATATAAGTTCAGGAGGTGTAGTATTTTCACTATGTAATCTCCATTTTAGACCTTATATTGGTTTATGACATCTATCCAATTACCAACACACCACATTATTATTTTACACATCTTGTAAAACGTTCACGATGTGTAATATATTACATAGATTGTAATTTCATGTAATACATTGAAAACTCTATAATTCGACACAACAACCCAACCACCACCAACATTCTGTAATCTAATTTTGATCCTTGGAAAGCCTTTATTATATTTATGACTGAAAACCATGAAATCTCACAAACTTCCAACACTGAACATTAATTATTCTCCCTAGTAAATTTACTCCTTACCTAGGATTCCAATAATGGACCCAAATAAAGAGTGAATTGCAAATAGAGATGAGAAATGCCTGAAAGTGGGTAATGGGAATTTAAAATCATGTAAATATGTTCATAAATAATCTAATATAAAATACATGGCATTTAGTCAATTCTAATTAATCTCAATTTCAAAATCCCTTGTATTTTTAATTTGTGAGTCATATACCGAATTTCAATCATAAAGATGTTTATATTTCATGGAATAATGAATGAACATCTAGCCATATACATCATTATCTATTACATGTACATGGTTTGGGGTGAATCCAAATACAAAGAGTTGATTCATTCATATGATACATAACCACCCATAAATAGAAAACACAATTTATATACAAACATTAAATTCAAGTATTCTTGTGCCTCTTAGGACACAATGAAACATAACATTACATGATTTGTATCTATTCTAAAATGAATTCGGTTACCTAATAATGAAAATTTATTGATAACAACTGGTTCTAGGTTGCATGTTATCTGTGACTAATCTGATATTATGCACTCAATCACCCCTTCTCACTCAATGAATTTCCTATCACAAACCTTTAACTACCTTCTCATTCATTTAATGTATTGCAGCCATATTCTGATAAACTCTATAAAAGAAGTAGTCACTTAGGTTGTTGCATTAATTTTTTCATATTATATATTTAACATGTGTTGTCAAGATCACCACAAACCTATCATTAGTTCACAAACACACATTTCGATAGATTGATATTATATAAAGTGTGGATGTATATATTTTACATGGTTCCCCTGAATATAATTTTCCAATGATCATAATTCAATGTTGTGTAATTTCTTCAATTTTGTAATGACATTTCTTTCTATTGTTATAGGGATATTAGATGGGATCATAATTTATCAATGAAAAAAAATCCTCTTATTATTCTCTCAAAAATTATTCAAACCCCAGAAGTCAAAATAGATATAAAAATCATATGTTTATTATTTGAATATTTCCCAAAAATCATCAAAACATTAATGATTATTATTCTTTAATCCTTATTTTTCTAATAAAAAAGTATTGATAATGTTCAAACATGTGTATACCATATTCATACTATCAATAATCCAAATGAAGTATATATAAAAAACAGTCTTTCACAGTCATTAGTGATGTAACATACTTTTTCATTCCTCTATACCTTTTTAATAATTACTATAATACAATATATAGATTAAAAAATTAATTGTCCAAATAAATAATGAATAATTAATGTAATTGATATCAATTTCCTAACCAATGATCCATGACTCCTGGACTTACCTACTCTTCCTCCATGTTGAATATATGAAGGTTACTTCATACCATAACTCAACCCATACTCAAATTTTCTAGGTAGTGTATATTCTATATCATATCTCATATAAATTGACTATCATCACATTATCTATAAAGTTATTCTTCATCCCCAACCTTCCACAACCTTCACCCTCTTGGTAAGAAGGTTCATCTATAATCTATATAAAATCACAACTTAGAACCCATTTTACTCATGGTAATCCCACTGTTGGATCTTGTATCATGTGTCCAGTTATATAACTCATAACTATACTAAAAACATTATATTATTCAAACCATATCACTCATTCTTATTCAATCCTGATCATGCTATGCATCTCACTTTTGAAAGTGACAACCGTTATATATTTTAATGAAAATATGAGGAGACCCATCAATTATATATATATATATATACTATGTATTATTAGATCAATATTCATCACATAACATTAAATTCCACGAATTTAACATAAAGGATTACAATATTTTGAAAATAGATACATAAACATCTAATACATAAGTGATCTGTATCATATACCAGTAACTTCATCACAAATAGAATCATTATTACACATATTAAACTAAAATCCATTATTCTACTCATAAGGAATGTGAATTATAATAATCGATGGCAAAAAATTCACTATAAGGTTAAACATGGGATATATCAATAAATAATAAATGTTAATCATAATACATGTATAATGGTATGAGAACATGATACTTCCATTTGAAATGAATATATACCAATTCCAATACCATAATCCTGATTCATGGAGTATGAAATTATTATATGATCATGTAATTAAATAGTGTCATATTTTATGGCATAATAATAATCATAAAAATCATATATCAAGGCTGCCCACCAATGCATTTATCACATTTTTTGCCTAAGTTATGCACAGGTTTACGAACACTCAGAATGGAAGGACATCATGATTAAATTTTTTGGGTTATGTATATCCTATCAGGTATCCTTTATGCTCATAAAACATTATCCATTACCCAATACATTTTAGTTCTTTAATGGACCCACCTATCATTTAATCATAATATATTCATATGTATTACACAATTATATGAAATCTTTTATCATTTATGCATATAATTTACCACTAAAAAGAAATTATGTTTCACCATTATTTAATCATCATGATCATAATCCACATAAAAATGTATATGTATGGTTTCATTAGATCATATTCTTAAGGAATCATATGTAAATTCTATAGATGTTATCATAGATGAAAATACATTTTACAAAATAACAGGAACATTTCTTGAGGAAAATACCCAATCCTGTTGGAAATCAGTTATTTTAAATCTAATAATTTATATAATATTATGAAAAAAAGTTATCATTAAAATATATATTGAAATGTTTATGGAAATTTTAAATATAATTAAATTTTTTTATTGGCTCAAAATTCATTCGTTCTTTATTTGACAAAAAAAGTTCTATTCAAACCTATACTAAAAACTACCTCATTGGGAAATAATTTAGATGATTACTCGTAAAACCAATTATAGAAAGTAAAATATGTGTACAAGTGACACTAATAATTTATTATGATATATTAAAAAAATAATTTGAAGCATTTTAATGAAAATATAGGCATGGAAGAAATACATTCCTAATAGAATAATGAAACAATTTTTTTTTCTGAAATATAAATTATTTTATTCATTTGAGTAAATAGAATTAAAATAAAATGGAAAAAATTATTCCATATAAAATAACATTTAAAAAAAATTAAATTAACTTTTTGAGAGATATACTATATAATTTATTTATAAAAATGTAATCATACACAGTCATAGTAAAAAGTGATATTTTTATATAAAGAAATTACCTCCAGTTCATCTTAATTCATAAATTCTCTATCATTTTTTATAATAAATTTAATTTTATTATACTTCTATAACGATTCAATATTAATACTTTCAATACCATTAATTTTTAAATATATAAAATCTTATATAATGTTTATTAAAAATTATATTTTAAATTCACAATTTAAAGTTATACGTATTATGTTTTTCATGACTTTTTTGATGTTGCAGTTATGGTCCATTCATCTTTATCATGGTTCCATCATCACATAACACCACAAAATTATCGAAAACTATCATTATATTTGATAATTTATGTGACATGAAACACGAGGTTTATAAGAAAATATAACACCATAAGACATTGTGATATATTTATTTTCAAACAAATTCAATAAATTCCATATATTTTATAACACTCAACAAAGATATTTTCACATTATAAACCCCGAACTGAGTTTTTCTTGTTTTAAAAACAAGACTGAGATGAAATAAAATGTAACATATTGTGAAAATATTAATATTTAATATAATAGTCTTGACCTCGTCATTAAATTTTTTAGTATTAATATTACTAACAGGGTTATTAAAATTATTATCATGAAATAATTTGGAATAAAATGATAATCATTTAATCTAAAAAGTTTTTTTAATAAAACTTTTAATTATTTTTTCTAAATTACAATTTTTAGATGGTTGGCATAAAAATATTTAAATTAGTTTTCACAAATTATAGAAAATTCATTTGATAAAATTATATTAATTTTTTATTTTATGATATTACAATTTTCTTAGTGTCATTTTTTTATATTTTTCTGGTATGTTACATTTTTCAATTAATAGTGTAAAATACAAAATTTTATTCCAAAAAAGGGAATTTGGATTAATTTAATTAATATGATAAATTATATTTCAAATTTGTTTTAAAATAATATTATTTAAATTATATATATAAAATTATTCAAATAATGGAATTTTATCAATTTTAATAAATATTTGTTTTATAAAAAAATATAAACATTAAAATATTTTCTCTTCGAAAACCTTTTTTTGCATCGCTTCCACGAGACTAAATTTAAATTAAATTATATGACATATGTTAATTTAATTTTTCAAAAATGATTCAATATTTAAAATCATAATAATTAATATTATAAAATCAATTGAATTTATTTTTTTTATAATAGTTTGTAATGATAATTAAAATTAATTATCACTTTTAAGGATAATATTGGGGTTTTTGCACGATATGTGTGCTTTTGGTAAAATTAATTTTTAAATCACAGGGTATTTTTATTTTGAAAATTGAAATTAATATTTTTACTCACTATTTAGAAATTATTTAATTATTATTAATTTATTTTAGGCATTAATATTGAATTACCTAGGTTTAATAACTAATAACCCAGGTGGAGACTAATGTAGAAAAATGAAGTAAACATAAAAGGTATGAAAATAAATGATTAAAAATTACTTTTGTGTGTGTGATTTGGTGGTCTGTGTTGTCTTTATAATCTCCAAAATTTATTAATTATTAATTATTGTGAAACACTATTTCAATGTCACCTATCAATATTGAATACTTTTGGGTATTTTTAAATAATATATTCCTCAATTATTACAAGGAACTAACTCCCCTCCCTTATAAACACCACTAATTTTATTTGGTCAGAAAAAATCATTCCTAATATAAAAAAACACATATAGACTCATTATAAATGCATTTTTTTCATAAATTTTTTATTCAATGTATTTTCGTGAAATCCCAAGGAGGTTACACAAATAAGATGTAAATTTATTATACATGCGTTTTTATTTTATGTATTCTTATTTGTTTTTAAATAATTATTAACCTATGGTGATATAATAACAGAAGTGTCTACCTTATAATGATATTTTTTTGTTGATTTCTTGACCTGAAACCATCCCCAATTCAATAAAATGGGTTACGAAATCATCTTATGTGTGTTAAACAGACTACCACCTTATGAATTGATGTCATGTTTTTTCTAAACCACCTCTCATGGTTTGTTATGTTGATGGATATGAAGTATATATATGATATTTTATATATAATAATTCCATATGAGTCATTATATCATATATAAATTTTTTTATATTCTATTATTTATGAGATACAATAATGTCTTGCAAATGTAAAAAAGACTACTGTCCCGTAAAGAAATATGATTCGTTTATCACTAACGCATTACATGGAATATAATAAAAATTGTGAAAATAAATTTAGGTTTTTTAATGAAATAATTATAATATTCATTAAAAATTTTAATTTATAAAAGATAGTATATATCATTTTAATTTTTCCCATTTCACTTCCTGAATGATATAACGACATTTGTGTATGTGTGGACTACCACCTTCACGAAAAAGTGTGGCTATCTGTTTATCCCCATACCATGTGGTTGATATATATAAGAATATTTAATGAAATAATATAGTAATTATACATATATATGATATTATGGTTCTTTTGGAAATAAAAAATATTACTTATCTCCTTTCCATAGTGATCATGGAAAAATTGAAATGTGACTCGTGTTAATGTTCAACTTACTGTCTCCCGAATAGTAACATACTTCATTTCAAAAAATCATTATTCATGAATATTCATAGAATTATTATTGATTTATAAATATGAAAATTAGTTCATTATTATTAGTTTTTTTATGAAACTTTATAATATTTTCAATAATAGGATCATTCATGATGTAATAGGTAAGACAAATGTGGAAATTAACACCGAAAAAAATGAAAATATTGAAAGGTAATTAATGATAGGGGATAAGATGTAATAAAAGGATCATATATGATATTATAAATATTTATATTCTTCTTTTACAAGTTATTAATATCATTAAAATAAAAATAAATGATGTTATATCATGATAAAAAAAGGAATCATGAAGTAAGGGGCTTCATCGCAATAACCCTTCATTTAGCATATTATAAATTTATTCAACTCAATCCTTTTATATATTGTATATACATCACCTTTTATATGTATAATATTTATTAATTCATACTTAATTATATTTTATGATTCAATTTATCTTATTTTATCAAATGGAATTTTAAATCTATAATTATGTAGGGGGAAAGTGATTGTATAATCTAACTTTATATTGTGATTGTTAACATTATATTGAAACAATCACATTCTTATTATCATTATTCATGTAAATTAAATTTACCTTAAATAAAAAATTTATTTTATAATTTATATAATTATTTCATAAAACATATAATATTTTTACAAATGGTGTATTCTTTGAGATTTATTTTATTAAGCGGGTAAATATGGATAAATATGTATACATTAATAAGTGTATACATATATATATATATATAATGAAAAGGCATGTTGATTCATGGTCTAAACATATTGTCCAATATTCTAGGAATCAATTTGAAATGTAGGTATTGGTGAAAACAATTTATAAATATCCCCTCGATTCATTGAAAAGTATCACGTGACAAATTAGTTGGCTAAACTAGTTGGGTTTGTACCCAATAGTTCCAAATAGTCTTGTAAAATATCATAATAGTTGATGTATATTTGGACTAAACATATTTTATTTATTACTTTGAATTTATTTAGTAAATATATATATGGTATATTTATAATGTTCCAAGTAAATGGCATCAAATAACAATCATTTACATAACTAGTAATTCAACTATGTTATTATATATGAGATTTTCCCTTCTATATTATCTATAGTGGAATTTTATTCATAGTTTATTGAATAAATTGAATTTTTTCCCTATTATTTACCTTTAAATATTGATTATTCCTTATCATTTAATTATCTTCATGTAATTTAAATGGAATATTTAGTTATTTATCATTCCATATTGATTATTATTATTTATTCATGATATATTCTACTATATGTAACCCTTACTCAATATTTGTAATCAACCATATTTTATTTATTTTTCATGTATTCCATGACGTGTATGATTATTAATGGGAAAGGGTTCACTATAAGGAATAATTTTAATCTCAAAACAATTATGATGTAACTTATGTTTTCAAATGTAATTTAGAACTCGTGTATGTATATATTTTACAGATTCTACTAACATATTTATTTTATGGGGATGGGATTCCATATATCTTATATAAATTTGAAAAAGTAGTCACCAGATCTGGGATACTGAGCTTAGGGTCGCCTTGCTTGGTATTAGAGGAAATTTTATATAATCCTTGAGAACTAAATATAGGAATAAATATATGAGATATCATAAATCAATAAAGTACTTTAATTTTATGTATATAATAATATCATAATGATATGGTAAGGAAGATATTATATGGTGTTTCCTTGAAAATAAACCACTTTATAGATTCTATATTTGGAATTGGTTCTGTAAAAAATTTACCTATGGTAAATAACATTATAATGGGTGTATTGGGATTGACTAGATTATAACCTGGTGTACAAAATAGGACTTATTGTGAACCTAGCTTCACACTAAGGGGGAATGGATTTGAAAAATTCTCATTTTATTTACATAAAAATTTGAATTACTGAAATAGATAATGAAAATGACTGACCTAGGTTAAATCCAATGTGGTTAAAATTTATATTTAGGATTCTCAATAGAATGGGAATAGATTTTATGAGTGTAAATGAAAAGAATAATGTAATTAATTGTCAAGGAAAAATGTAAGGTATGGTGGAAATAAGTAAATCACATCCTATGTATCAATTTATAGTTCATTAACCTATATGTGTTGAACCAATTCATTATCTCTGTAAATTCCTTCATTAGAATCTTAAAAATAATACCATGGATGGGACATTATTGAAATAAAATTGCTTATTTATTTATTGGGATTCTATATTTATATTTTAAAATTTCTTTTTCATAATTGTATTTTTGTGTTAGAATAATGAAATATTTAGGGGTTCTGATAAATTTAGAGAGAATATATTTCTTCATAATATTAATAGTTATAGGTACCATCATATGTTAATGAGATTAAGATTGATTAAAATTTCAATCAATTAAAAACCACCTTTTAGTTTTATGTTGTAGGATTCTTCCTAGGAGAAGGAATATTTTGGGGATATTTTTGGAAAACATATTTTTTAGTTTAAAATCTATTTGAGGATTAATGATTTCACATTGTATATATATAATAATAAATTAATTTGAATTTTTTTAATATTATCATTAATGGAATTATAATAATAATAAAATAATAAAATTAGAATTCTAAAAAAGAGGTTGTATTGAAAAAATATTGAGAGAAGTTTATTTAATGATTAAATTTATTTCAAGGATTTATATAATATTTTTTTGAAATATTATTAGAATAATATTAATATAGTTCAAAAACATTTGAAAACCCACATGCCTGGTGAAAAACTATAACATTTTAAATATCTACAGGTATTTAAACCATGACCGATGTATTATAATTTTTTAACATCAGCCCCTGGTTTATATAATTTCATGGTAAATATGTTTGTATTTTTTTTTCTCAAAATGGATAACAAATATTAATGATGAACTAGTGGTGTAACATATTAGGCTTAGACATTAATTTATTATATTTGGGGAAATGTGATAATCATATGGGGTTTTTGAACGAAGTTATAAAGAGATAGAAATCCATGTCAATATTTTATGTATATTAACATCTATTAAATGTTAAATTTAGTTCATCATGAAAAACAAATTATTTTTTGAATATTTATTTATTGGTGTAATGGGAAAATTAAAAATTGATCTAAGAAAAACCAATGGATAAAATTGTGCATAGTTAATAGAATAATGTAATGTAAGAATAATTTAGTATATTCATATAGTGTTAATGAATTAAAAAAATCTTGTAAAATGATCATTAAACAAAATATGATGTCATATTAGCATCATTTTTTATGATATTAATTACCACTTTCCACATATTTGATTTTGGTCTTATATTTATTAAACATCTCTGGATCACCAAAACTCTTTAGGTCAACTACCAGTATAACTCTCTGTTAATACTTAGGGGGTTCTATTCTCTTTCATTCCCTTGAATTCATTTCCCACCTACGTTATTCGATGGGTAAACCTAGTTATTTGTTATCTCATTAGACCTTCTTACTCTCTTATGAATATTATTAAGTGGATATTTTATTAAATATATTTAGGAATTGGGTTTATCAAAATGGAATTTTGAAATTTAGAAATATTTATTACAAAGATAATGTTTAAATTGTGAGGTCACAATTTATGGTTGTGGGTAGAATGAAATAGATGGGAATTCAAAAAAAATACTACATATTTTTTAGTGTATGCAATACCCAACACAATGATTAGAAGAAAATAAAACAACCTAAGGAATTATGATATATATTTTTAAATAATATTATTATATTTAATAACTTCAATTACATGAAACACTGAGTTTGTTTTGTATTACACACAACACTAAGTTGAGTTTTCGTTACACACAATAGAAAGTTTAAATTAAATGAGACATGTTATTAAAATATTATTTTTTATACAATAGATATCACCTAGTAATTAAAGTTTAATGATGTAATTTTATTTACAAAATTATTTAATTATGATTATATATTTTTTATGAATGAAATAAAAATAACTTAAAAGAAAAATGACTATTTTATAAAAAACAATCCCTAAAATATTGTTTAGTATTACACAATGCACATTATTTTTAAATAATCATTAATAAAATTTTAAAAATTTATTTCATTAAATTATATTAATTTGTATTAAAATATCATAGTTATATAAGGATGGGTTTTTTATTCTCTATAAAGATTCATTTTTTAATAGTGAAAAATAGTATATTTTAATTTAATATTGTTTGTTCATTTAAATTATTTATAATGTTACATTAACTTTTAAATGTGTTTTAAATTAATATTATAGAAATGACATTTTTATATTAATCCCATTTATTTAATTTTAATTATTTTCATTTTTAAATTATATACAAATACAATATAAAAAATTTGACATTTTTTCTTAGTAAAATGTTTCCCCAATCATGACTACAGGACTAAGTATAAACTTAATTATAAAACATATGTGAATTTTAATAGATAAAATATATTGTATAATTCTATTCATAATAAAATAATATTTTAATATGGTTAAATTATTTTTTCTTCATACTAATTTTTAGTCACAATAATAATTACTTACTTAGTTCATCGTTAAAACCAGCGATTTTACATGTTTCATGTGATTTTGTTAAAATTATTTTTCAGCTGACATATGATTTTTATTTGAAATATCTTATTTAGTGTATATATATATATATAATAATTACATACATATTATCAAATAAATATAATTTGATATTATTTATTAATAATTCATTATATTGGATAAAAAACTAATCATGGTGGTTGAAGCTAAAGTGGAAAATGGGAAAACATAATGTATATGAAATGACATGTTTTGAATGTGGTTTTTTTAATATTGAAGGTGTTTATTGACTATTTCATACCTAAAATTAATTTCATATAAATATTTGATCCACATTAGGCCATATTTTCCTATCATAATTTAATATTTTGGGTAATTACCAAAATATGAGTTCTCTATAATTATTAAAGTGCACTAACTCCACTCACTTATTCACACCTCCAAATCCATTTAGGTCAAATAAAAATTGACCAATTCACCTTATATATTCCTTAACTTCATACTTGAAGTCATATTTATGGCCTAAATACATCCTTGGGGCCTTTGTAGCCAACCAAAGGTGGTTACCTGAAGAAGATGTATTGTTATTCAATGGCCATTTCTATTTTATTTCATGCTCCACCTCCATAAGTTTATATTAAAACATTATATATACTAAAATAATTATATTCAATACAATTATATGTTTAAATGTTCAGGTAATTACTTAAAACCATCCCCAATTACATTAAATGGTTTATGAAATCATCAGTCATGTGTATGGTGGTCAACTACCTCGTGAACCAATAAAAGTCATTTTTTCATAACAAAAACAATGTTCTGGGTAAACTGATAGATATAAAGTAAATTTGTGATATTTATAAAATAATTATACCTCTATATTCATTATATAATGTTAAAAAATTTAATTTTTCTTCTTTTGAATATATGATAATGTCTCTCTTGTGTATAGTGGAGTACCGTCTTGTGAAGTGATGTGATTCATCTTTGACTAATGATTCACATGAAATGTAATAAAGACAATATATATAAATATATATAATAGTAATAGGATATTTATTATATAATTAAAATATTTATCATTCCAAAAATATTATTTATATCATTTTCATTCTTATCTTTTCATGCAATGAATAATGATAAGGTCATTCATGAACATGTGTATTACCAAATTCAAAAAATGATGTGACTAAATTTTCATCATCAAAACACATTGATGATATATATTTGTGTACTTAATTAAATAATATGATAGAAATGATATTTTTATTATTATATAAAAATAATTCGTTACTTACCTCATTTCCATATTGATAATTGAAAAATAGAAATGTTACTCATGTGTATATATGGCCTAGCATCTAATTGATCATAATATATATCATTTATCAAAAAAAAGATTGGTATTTAAAGTATAATTGATTTATAATAATGATAATTATTTCAGGGTTATTATTCTAGATATTATGGAACTATATAATATTTGTGATAAATAGATCATTCATGGTGAAATATACAAGAGAATATCTATCATTTAGAACATGAAACAATAAAAATAATGAAAGATAATTATTAATATGCTGTTAAGATGTTATAAATAGATGATATAAGATATTAACTATTAATATGTTTCATTTATAATCAAAGAGATTTTTTAAACCCACTATACAATATATTAAATTGTGTTCGAACAAAAGGAAATGTTTGGTAAGGGACTTAATCAGATCTTCTCTTTATTGGAGCATACTGTAATTTGATGATCCCAATTACTTTTATATTTTTTATTTATTACCCATTTGATATTTAATAATAGGATTCATTAATAATTCATGATATTTTAATTTATAATTTGAATTTTTGGAAAATTGATTATTTTAATTGAATATTATCATGTGGTAAAATTTATTGGGCTGTCTAACCTTTTTTTCCGATTATAATCTTTAACTAATAAAATAATTTTCATACGATCATTTTTAATAGAAATATAATTTTTTTTAAAATAAAAACACTCATTTATAATTGTTATGATTATTTCATAATCCATATAATATTATATATATATATATATATATATTTAATTTAACAATTTTTTTTATGAATTGGATAATTATTTTATAAATTAAATATTTTACTCAATAGTAATACTTTAGTATAGGACAAATTAATTAATGAAAATATATATTATTCGATATATGATGAATGTTTTGGAAATTTATATATGATATGGATTAAGTTATTTACATCCCCTGGATGCATCAACATGTCTCATGAGAGAAATCATATTTCCAAACCTGATGGATTTGTACCAAATAGTTTTAAATAGTATTTTGAATGATCCTGAAAGTAGAAGTATAGTAAGCTAACCTAGATTATTTTTTCCCAATATTTTTAAAATATAATGTGGATAGATTTTGAAATTTTAGGTATCATCATCATGAGACCTGGTATTCATGAATTATGAATTTCCATAACCAATACTTTAATAATCATATTTTTCATGATATTTTAGCAATGATATTATCAATGTGTGCATTTTGTTATTAGTTTCTTCATTAATTGACATGTGTTTTATATTATTTAGCTAACCATATTGGTTATTAATTATCATCTCATGATATTCAAGTCATTTTAATTTCATTTTTTGATCATCTATTTTCCTTTCTATACTGATTATTCTTATTAATTCCTGATAGATTTCGTTATACGTAACCCTAGTAATTTTTCTAAACTAATTAATACATGAATCATGTATCTATCAAGTTTACAATGACTACCAAACTATTTATTCCTTTGAGATATGATTCCTTTTATGTTATTCTAATGTAATAATGCATAAAATGGATCCAATGTATTAGATTTAGGGTATCTACAATATCTTGAATGAAATTATGATATAAAAATCACATATTTTCATCACATATGTTTTTAAAATATTATATAATAGTTTTCAATAGAAAAATGTATTACGTTTTCATTGATACAATAATCTATATGTATGCATTAATACCAATTTAATTTTCTATATAAAATACATAATGAAATATTAACAATATTATAGCAGTATAAAATTAAAATTATATATGAAATATCATATATATTTATTCAATAAATCATCATATACATCAATGAGTTATTGTGATTAAAAATGAATTATATCGCTACGTGGATGTAGTTCCCCACATATAGGCTGAAGCATTAAATTCATCTAGTATTTGTTGGAAAGAGGTGGAAAATTGTTTTGAAACCCTAATGATATCTCATAAATAAATTGATTATATTGTGATATTTATGTAATAATGGATAAAATAGGTCCATAGATAGTGGGAGAAAAAATAAATTTGAACGATTTGGTTAATGTTTAAATCACATTTTTGAGTGCCCTCTGTTTTCCTACAACTAAATCATTGATGGATTAGAATTTTGGAAAAGGCCAAGGGAACTAGGATAAATGTAATGAATCTATTATTTTTATGGAGTTGGTATTTTTAGGTATATAAATATCAAATTCATGAATATGGATTGCGAGTTTGTGTCCTTTTATATGTTAGGGAGATGAAACATATAAAATTAATTAATTGTTTTTGGAAAATAAGTCATTTTTTCAAGTAGAAAAATTGTTATATGATTTAAACTTAATAAAATATATGTTCTATATATCAATAAAAATAAATAAATTTACATTTTTATATATAATTATTACTCTTTAATCACTGTTTCATCCCCCATTAAAACCTTTTAGCCTTAAAAATGACTAAAACATTTTAATATTTTTAGTAATAATTATAAAAAATGATGGTGGTATAATTACCAAACATTTAAAATAAAATTAAAAATTTTGAGTAAATTTTATAAAATTAAATTTCTATTAGTGGAAAAAATTAATTATTAATTATGCGCTAAAAAATAATAAAAACATGTTTTTAGAAAAAATTATTTTTTATTCATAAACCAAAATTAAAATTCCTTAGATGCAGATTAAAAATTGTCAAATTAATGTAATTTTATTTTATTCAATATTATATATATATAAGTCATTAAAAAATTAATAAATATTTGTATATTTAATTTATTAAAAAAATTTGTATAAAAAATAAATATTCCCAAAATTAAATTATTTTCATTAAACTATTTTATCTTCATTTCAAACAATTGGATACATAATTTTTCAATTATTATTAAATTATTTTTTATATTATTAATATATTTTTTTAATACTTTTTATATTGGGTTCAATTCACGTTGTTTAGATAAAAAATTGTAACACAATGACAATTTTGATTCATTACCAACATGGAAATTTTAAATTTGATTTTTTTTTAAAATGATTGATTATAAAATAATTTTTCCCATTATACATTTATTTTATAATGCTTTTAGTTGTATTCATTCCCTCTAACTTAATGGAATGGTTATAAAGGAATACTATATCTACAATTCATTCATACATTTATAAATTATTCAATAAAATACCTCTAATTTATTTAAACTTATATTTATATGAAATTGTTGGGTGTTACATTACAGCCCCCTTAGAATGAGTTTCTCAATTAAATTTTTTTACATTGATACAAAAAATTTAATATATGTCTACTTAATCACATACATGTTTTTATATGTAGATTTTTAAAATTTTAAATTCCTTCAAATAACATTATCCTAGTGGATAACAATGCTTTGTATCAATTTATATATTTGATCCACAAGCATATCATATTTTCTTAGTATAAAGTATCAATATCTGATCCTATAAAATATGAGTTATGAACATTAGAATGATTAGGTATGTACTTCATGAAAAAATATATATGCAACATATCATGAACATGATATAGGTTTGTTCGAAGTGCTACATGATATCTTATGCTCCCAGCATGAATAACAATCTAGAAGGGACCAACATATCTAGGTATCTAAATTTTCTCCTTTCCAAATTTCATAATTTTATTCCACTGAAAATATATTGGAATACCATATCACCAACATTGAATACCAAATCTCACATGTTATTGACATTATAAATCTTTTATCAACTCTAAGTTACATTGATGTGATGGTAAATAGTTCTAAGCATTTCTTTAATTTCCTATGTTATCTCAATCCCCAATAGTTTTCATTCTACAACATCATTAATGTATCTAAGTGTTCTCCACATTATTTCGTAGTCAGATTCACAAGGAACTATCTGAATGCATGAGTGGATGATATTGTTGCAATGGTTTTAATCCAAACAACCATTGATATCTAGATAATAGGATCATAAAATATCCACTTGGATTTTAATTTCCCTCTAATATTGACCACCACATAGAGGATGATAAGAATTACTAAAATCTTACTCTGTATCTATTAATTATAGTATAAATCACTACAACATCGCGGTAGACCCCATATCTCTATTATATATAATATAATGTTTTACTCAGTGAATCATTACCTCTTCTATAATGTATATCATACAAACTAGATATTGAGATAAATCATATAAAAAAAAGTAAAATGATATAACTTTATTAGGTTGTCTTATGTAACTCAAATAAAATAATGGAATTAAGATGTTATGGGGAGTGAAAATTGAAATCTATTTTTATTGTTTCAATTTATATTCAATTATGGGTAATTTTTATAATATCCACAATGAATTGATTCTCTAAAACTTATCATTTTGACATTTTGTGAATAAATAAACATTAATTATATTATCCATCTTTATGAATTCACATCTGAAATACTCATTCAAATCTATAGATATTTTTTAAATTCAAGGATAAATATAGAATGATGATATATGATATTATTCCAATATCTCATTCTTGAAGTCTTGTATTTTTGGGAATCTCATTCGGTTTCTAAACCATAACATTACATCATTGTCCAGGATTATCTTAGAAACATTTCTAACCATATATTGTATCTCAGAATCTTCCAATTATACCACTTTAATCGTAACATGAATTGATGGTTCAATATTAACCTAACGAGGGTAATATTTCCCCCATCACTTCAATATTTTATGTTACCTATTTTATATATCCATACATATTTGATAATTTTTGATCTTTTTATTATATATCCCTACATGATCCTTTCAACTCAAATCATTAGCCACCTTGTTCCCTTTCAGATGGTGGAATTTTACTTTTCTTTCATAGTCTCTAATCAACTCTAAAAATCTTTTATGGAATTGTTTAGACGATTTTTTAGTGAACATGACTTTAAAATTTTACAATCTATATATAAGACATACCATTCTCCATAAAGATAATGCCTCTATATCATTAATTTGAACATTGCTACTGTTATGTATGAGTGATGGGATGGGTAATTATATTCATGGATCATTAATTTATAAGAGGTATAATCTATCATAATAAATTTCTCCATAATAATACCTCCAAATAACTAAATCAATGCATTACTGTAAATTAGAAACAATTCTATATTACATGTTACTGTGACAAAATATTCAATGAACATCAATCCCTCCAATTACTTGAAATGATTTTCAAATTCATTAATCAGAATGAACCAGTATACCTTTTGAGTAAACATTGTCTATGGATACTATATCCATTAGAAATTAATCACTATGTGTCAATAATATACATCCCATCCATGAAAAATAAGGAACACAATTATTGTTCATTGTATTGGAAAATTTTAATAACATTTCTCATTAATGGATCTAAAATATACTGTCACATGATATTATATAACTGAAAAATTGAAAACATTTCCAAAATAAACACTTGGTAATTATTCCAAGAAACTTATCTTTCCATAGATTCTTTTTTATTGTCCTATAATTATCATTATACTATTCCTTTCTCATATAATATATAATAATATCACCTATTAAAGGCCACCAAATAATGATCATGGAAATCGTAAATGAATCTATACCTCATATCATTTAATATTTAAGGGTGGTTTGTATACCCAAATGTAATCACTATAAACTCCTTATGTAGAAACATTGTATTGAATTTTATCTTTGGAATTCATCACTCTTGATCCACAATTGATATTATGCACATTAAAGATAAATTGTTTAAAATTAATGATATCCTTGAAATTTATTGAAAAAATTCTCAATATGCGTATGATGATACTTATTCGCGTTTTGGATTTTATCATGTTCCTGATAATCGACAAACAGTTTCATTAATCTAGAATTACTCATTATAAATAGAACCGGTGAACCCCATGGTGACATAGTTTGAATAATGCATCACTTAATATGATTATCATGGAGTTTCTTCTCTAACATGTGAATGTCAATAAAGGCCATTATATATGTTATCATTGGAAAAGGATTATCATAAGGTAAAAGTTATATTGAAAACCCCCTTCACAATTCAGTGTATTACTAGGAATTTATTACATAAAGACTTGACAAAAATCATTTCCAATTGTCATATATATTATGTTAAGTTTCTCTAAAACAAAATGGGATAAATACCACCTTTGAATATGATTCAAGACATATTCAACAGATTTAATTTCCATAGGATGTGCATATTTATCTATACACTGATATATTATCATATGGTGGTTCAAAATATAAAATGTACCTTCACATAGATAGATATTGATATGGTATATATATATATATAAAGAAATCAAATCCATATTTATAATAACCTCAAATTATACATGGGGTAGAATATAAGATTTAGAGAACGCAAATTCCCTCAATCATCAAATGGAGAATATTTAGAGACACGATATAAAATCATCATACCATAGTGTGTTTTTGCTACAAATTTCACATATAACAATGGAGTTAGGAATGCAATACCATTATAATTATACTCCAATATAAGAGACTAAGGAGATCCAAATTTGAATATAGAATTAGTGGTACTATAATAGATCTTAATTGTACCAATCATCACTTTGTTTTCATTCCCCTCATCGGCCATAGTGTTCACATGGGATTTAACATTCTCGTAGGTATTATGTGGTTAAAAACATTGACGCCATAAATAGTACTTAGATTTATACATTGGTTAATATAATAATCATATTCAATATATTTAAAATTTTGTATTATCAGTGATGTATTATATGGACTTTTCCCATCAAACACAACAACAAAAAACTTCATTACAATAACATATGAATTTGATTCCATAAGGACATTCCATTATTCTTTTAATTAACCATATAGCCTCATTATGGAAATTTCTCTAGTTGTTCTTTCCTAACATGTTAAAAAGTGAGGAATCCTCATCAACCCTCTATAGTATTGATTATGGTAATTTTATTTTCATCTAATCAATCATTTCCTATCAAAACCATGTGATCTATGTGATAATCTATTCACTATTTCTTATTTGAGAAATGATATAATGTCTTCTTCAAAACTAAAGATGTCACTTATGGATATTACCCTTCAGATCAATTGGTTTAATCCATAGAAAAATCAATCATTATAGCTTTCATATAAACTCTTGAACATATAAGAGAAATTTTATTTATTATTTTATTTAATATTCTCTATAAAAAATACTAAGAAACCCACAAGAATATTCATATATTTTCCTTCTGAAAATATTAAAAGTTTCAATGAATTCACTTAGATTGCATAGATTTCGTGTTCATAAAGATACATTTCTCAGACATCCTCTGTATAATGAAACATGTGAGTTAACTAACTTTATGTATAATGTAATAAAACATGGTGTATTTATTCCATTTCACATGAAGGATTCATTATAATACATACTCATTTGTCTAAACAATACACATGTTATGCCTTTATCTAATATTTACATAATGTTTGATTTAGTTTCTTGTTCTCCTTATCAAATCCAAAAAGGCCGATGGTTTGGATACCATAGAATGTATTATAAGCTAGTGGAATGGGGATTTGAAAATTTTCATCATCTAGGTGATGAAACATCATCATCTCTAGTAATTTTATCCAAATTAATGTTCCTATGATTTAATGTAATTTAGTTCTGCACAAAATAGCTGTAAAATATTTTAGCATTTTAAATTTAATAATTTTCAAGTGAATCATGATGCCAAAACTCTTTTCTCAAATGATCTGAGGCTGAACCACTATATATCATCCACATACGCATCTAGAATCTCATTTTCCATCATTCATCGAATTTTAAGTGCTCACAAAGAGCTCTAATGAACCCTTATACATCATGATGATCAATATGATCTTCTATATTCGATATATGAAATAAATTTATTATAAAATGAATGAATGAGAGCATTATATCTTTTTGATGTAGGATAAATTATATATGATCTCTCAAAATTATTGGGAATTAATTTTCACAAAAAAATATTTCCACTTTCATATATATATGGTTAGTTAAAATAGTTCCCCGACAACTGTATAATTAATTCATACTAAATAAGAATTAAATGACATATTATGAAAAAGTAAATGCATCATAAATGTCATTTATATTTTATCAGAGTTTTTTAAATTATATATTATTTAATATTTGATAAGCCAAATTTATTATGCAAACTCTTAATTCCCACAGTAGTTAACGAATCGTTTATATTAAAATGATATTATTTCATGTTACATTTTTTCATGTATTAACAAAATACATGAATTATAGTTTTAATATAAAAAATACTGATTATTATATAATTTATTAATATTGAAATTACGTTTCCATTGGATCTTAATTATTCTCATACATATATCGGACCATATAGTTGGTCCATACATGGAATATTCTTCTATTCACGTAAATAATGAAGGCTCCTGAATATACTAATGTGTACGGTCATATAGGCCCTTATCTCAAAAGTAGTAAACACAATTAATATACAAGGAGAAAATTCTAGAAACCCATCAAGGTCCCTAAACAGAAATGAAACAGTCATAAAAATCATAACCTTCGTATGAACACATTTCAAATTAAATGATTTCTCTATCTCAAAATATCTCATAATCTTGGTTGAAAAACTTATTTCATCGTTTATACTTTCTTAATTATTAATCGATATATCTAGATAAGCATACCTTCTCCTAATAATTGCATGGATTTAATTTATGTACTACAAACCTTATCAACTAGGTCTAAGATATCACATCCTCAACATAGAAGAGAAAATTCCAATGATGACCATTCCACCAAAGCCATTACAAAAAATATGCACCCATAACAAGCTACCATTCCAAGAAATCAATCTAACTTTTTTTGTATATCAAGGAACATTATTTAATGGTACACTGTGAAAATGTTCCTAATTCATGAAATCAATAAACATGTTCATATATACGAACCAATAATGAAATCCATACTATGGGGTGTTCATAATGGTGGGTCATTCCTCTGGATCACATCTACTCGAGATCCCCTTGTGATAAAATCATGGGAAGAAGTATAAATGCTTATGAAAACCATGAATGTGCTTGTAATTTATTTTTTATTTAATATTTTCATGATTTATCTAAACCATATGAAATTTGTTTAATATTACTGTCATATTATCTAGAGGTTTTTATTATAGCATGGGTAGTACTATTACATTTTGATATGATGTGCAATATACGAGAATTACCCCAAGTATAGTGGATGAAGAATTATCTACACGCTTTTGGTAATATGTGAATATGTATATATTAACCCGTATAAATGTAATTGTAATTAGAGTGCACACATTATTTTGGTTTGGGGAACCCTCTCAAACCCTCAAATATATGATATATACAACTTTTAATAAATTTAGAACATATAATTATCACATGAAAATCGGGATTCTGCTGAGAAAAGGATTTATTCATTGGGCCATACACATTATCATAGGTGGATAATCTAATAGTTTTAAATTATAAAACTTGAGTAATATATATCAATAGTAAAAACTTCCTAATGTTCATTCTATTTAGCCTAGTATGACATGATATACTTGGTAATAACATCTGGTGAAGCATTTTCATAATAAACTAGATCAAGGTCTATAATATTAGTTACAAACCCAATGTTTCAAAAAAATATACACATTCTTAAAAACTATTTAGTTACATAACAAATTGAAATATACTTGGGTTCTCCTATATAGTCAATCGAAAAAGGTTTCTTCATGCTCACCATCTCATAGAACCACCACTCCAGAAAATATATATGCTTATAGTTTTTTCCGATCGACATGATATAATTGGAAACTATTATTTGATTATTATCTCAATATTAGTACTTCATATCCTCTATATACTAGGAATATATCCTTTATACATATCAAGTACATAAAGATATTTTTGAAACTACCAAATGTAGCACTATTAAATTAGATTGATATATTCTTAACATGACAAAATAATAAAAAACACAAAAAAATTACAGATAATAACATACACGACAAATATCTCTTTTAGGGAATAATGGATTGTAATCATTCATAAATTCTCTTCGAGTGTTTTTCATAAAAATTTCCATGATGTGATTGATCCCATGTTATTTTGGAATCATCCAAATATTGGATTTTTTTCATTTAGAACTTCTTTAGTACATTTTCATTATTTGTAACTTAACATAGTTCATGAATCAAAAAATATATATCTTGATAGTTCTTAATCACAAGAATATAAGAAGCTTTACCCATGTCTATCATGGAGAACCAGTCATGTAAACATGCCTTAACTGACTGTAAGAAATGGAATTCATTTTCTATAATTAATATATCAGAAACATATAATACTAGGAAAATAATATTAATACCAATCACCTTCTTCTATAAAAATAGATCTCAGTTGTTATTGATTAAAATATACCTTTTATTGTCATATAAAAATAAACATTCCATGATTTTCATTCACTCTTCAACCCATAAATTATGATCTATATCCTTTACACATAATTAAAAGACTTTAATATAATAAACTATTCATGTTGAGTCATTTAGACATATTTATCCAATATCCAATTTATAATAGCAGTTATAACATCCATTTTCAAAATATCATAACAATGGATGGATTTTTATTAATATAATATATTTATAGACTTCGGTATTTTTATAAGTGAGAAGCTTTCATCACCGCTATGAATTAATATCTATTGAATCACCTCTCTTCCTATAATGTATTTTAGGTATTATTTTTTCCATGCATATCCAGATTTGTTCATGAATATGAAATTTCAGCCAATAGGTTATTCATCAATTGGAAGTCTTGCCAATACCCAAGAATAGATTTCACACACAGAAAACATCTACGAATTCATCACATCTTTCCATTTAGCATCATCCATGCATTAAAAAATTTCTTTATTGGTTATAGTTGCATCATTATTTATGATTAATGATTCACCTAAATCAATTTCAAAAAAACAATATCACTCTAGTAATCTATCCTATTGAGTATATTGATGTTTTTCATGTTCCTTAGGAACATAATGACATCCCAAAATCAAACAACGAAATTATTTTTATACCAATTCAGATGACACTAGAGAATGAACATTATCAAATTCAATATTTCTCCCCCTATATCAATTATAAATGTGTTCTAATTCAAGACATGTGTCAAGTTATATGACAATCACATTTATATCTAATTATTTATATAGAAAATATCATATGGTTCATTATAATAACTTATTAAGATTTAATTATTTATTTGAGATTATAATTCTTTATATAATATAGTCTAAATAATTGCATCCCCTAAAAAATATGTGTGTTTTATTAGGTTTCAATACACACCAAAACTCTTATGAAATAACATATATTTCTTTATTGGGTATTTAGATAGGGTTAAATGCCTCTCTCTGCAATGTGTATCCCAAAATGGAAAATTGATGATTTTTCTAACTCTTTATTGAGTTGACCATATCATGTAATGTATTATTCTTCCATTCATTAACACCATTACAAAAGTGTGTATATAGAAGGGTGATTTTTAATAATATCCCACACTCCTTAAAACTATCAATGATGGATTTTTTAAGATATTATTTTCCCTAGTATAAGTGAAGGGACTAAATATTTATATTGATATGATTTTTTTTACTATCTAATGGAATTTATAAACATATTAATGGAATATAACTTATAAATAATTAACTATATATAACCATTACAAAAAATATTTAATTAAATGGAATGATATTTGAAAACATATCACTTTTATCTTCATAAAATAAGCTACATAATGTAGTATTAATTACTAAATGTAATTTAGTAGATCTTACTTTCTTCTAAAGAATGGTGGATTGGGTATTTTCTACAATAATAATATTTGAAATAAATACAATGGTTTTAACTCAATTAAGTATAAAAACTAAGCATGATATAATCTCTATAAATGCTTCTCATTTACATGACCAAGCTAGAAGGGTATTTGGTGGGTGTTATATAAATAATTTCTGTAGAATATCATTCATTACAATTATGGAAATTATTTTTGGAGAGACCAATATATTTACGACATATATATTGATTCATAACATCTAAATATTAATTACATAAAAAATATATCCATTATTGAATCATAAAGGTCCACTTCCTTTGGAAATTAATATACATAAAAAAACATTCTATTGGTGAGGTATATCATCCTCCACTAAGTTATACATATCTAGAAACCCTCTTAGACATGCCATACATAATATCTTTATTCAAAACATGGGAACATAAGCATAACATAGGTGAGTTCATATACTCTGTAAGGGTAAAAATAGAGATATCTAATATCAAGAGAATAAGAGTATGAGAACATGAGGAAAAAATTGGAAAACTATTTACTACATATAATAAATATAAATATTGAGACATTAAATAATTCAGGGATGTTCATTATAAAAAAATCTGAAAAAAGACCAATATTATAAGAAATGGGAGCATTGCATTTTAATTTTTCATATATTTGCCGAAAACTTATCTGTCTAGAAAATCATTTCCATAGTAGTCAATCCTCATTTAATAAAATATAATTATACAATGTGATCACAGCCCAAAATAATGTTGTAGTCAATATCCACTAACAAGATTATCATAGTGAAGAAATTAACTTACGAATATAGGTTCACTCCCCAATAATTAACTATTGATCTCATGTGATATAAATATTTACCCCTTTCAATTGAGGGAGATATATTCTCAACCAATAAAATTAAAAAACTCATAAATACATGGTCTTTAATATTATAAAACATTAATCATATCATTACAAATGAAAATAATTTGGTTTTATAAACATGTATTCATATAATAAACTATGGAAAATAAATTGGTATCATAATAAATTCATCATTTAATCATATAATAATGCATGTAAAATGAAGTGGTCTTTAGAGAATTTTGTCTTTCAATAAACCATAGAAGAGAAAATAGTTTCACAAAAATATTTTCATCACAAATAATCATTCATATAAACAATTAGAATGTTGTATAGGGATCATATTCACTATAAAAAATATGTGACATCATCTATTTCATCTTGTGTGGAATATTATTTTGAATGATCACATGGAACATTTCTTACGAAAAACATCCATTTATTTTTTAAACCCCAATATTAAAATTTTAAAATTTTCTAAATGTTTACAATAACGTTATTTGAAAAATTAATTAGATTATTATAAATTAATATTAAAAATATTGAGTCATTATTATTATGAAACATAACATTAATTCCATACACATAAATAATTTATTTCAATTAAATTTTCATTAAAAAGTCAAAAAAATGCCTTGTTCATAAAAATATAATATTTCATTTAAAACCATTATTTAAATATTAAAATATTGGTTTAAATTAAATTTTTCAATATTTATATAATATTAATAAAATTATATAAAAAATTTCTACAAATCATAGGCATTGAATACATATAATTTCAGATTAATTATACAAATAAATGCTGTTTTAATTAATTTTTTTGGATTCCTTGGTACATAAATGGAGGAATATAAAGAAAAAAACACGATTTATCAATAAATAACTAGTGTATAATAACATAAATAGATTTATTTTTAAATTCATCATAATATATCATCTTGTAGATAATAAACTATCCTAATAAATGATGAAATTGTAACATCAAAATCATACCTCTTTGGTAACCACTGGATCGTTTGAAACATTAAAGAATATCATTAAAAAAACATAAAATATCATGAGAATAGTTATATTCATTATATTAATTGCCTATGTTGTTGTATATAATCTTTACAAAGGAATATAGGCATACAACATAACGTATATCATATATAACAATAATTGAGACAAACCTACCTTACCTTAGGATTATATTTACATCATACACATCTAAAAATCATGTAAAATAAATATAATTTTAAAACAAATAAATTAAATAACCATAATATTATGATTAATACCATATATATTTTACTTATGACGTTTTATTAAACTTTTATTTAGAATTATTTTTTAAAATTATGTGCCTGGTAATAACTATTGCATTTTTGTTATGTGTTTTTCTTTGGTATTCTTAGTAATTCTACATTGATCATGGGAACACAATTTTTATAGTGTTATAACTGATATTACAAGAATATATATTAATTATATATTTATTTAGTGAAATCAAATAATGAAAGATATATAAAATTATTTATAGCATTCATAGATATGGAAGGACAAATGTATGCATCAATGTTGTTTCCATTTTTTCAATGGATGAAATGAATGAATGGTAAATTGTATATTACATTTATATAATAATATTTATATCATATATGAAACATATTATCATTAAAAATACCCTTACTACATTCCAAGTAAATCACATGTGAAGAAAAAATCACATATCTTTTCATTGTGGTAGTTCGCCTTATTCTCGAGCAACATTATCGTATTCCCATAAAATGGAAAGATAGAAGGTATATAAGAATTTATAATTCTATAAGTACAATAATTTAATATATATCATTGAAATATGTTAAAATATTTATTATATCAATTCTAGAGTGGTGGTGATGGAAAACAAATTAAATTGTTTCACGAGGCAATAGTACATCGTACACACAATCAATTGTTTCCTTTTCCATTTTATGGAAGAGAAGATAGATATATGTTATTATATAAAAAACAAAAAATATGTTAAAGGGATATACTAGTGGTATTATATTATGATATTTTTACATTTTTAGGTGCTAGAATATATAAAATTGAAAGACATGTTATTGAATTTTACCTTATCTTCAAAGAACCACATTAGAATTAAAAATAATGCTTTTTGAGGTGGGATTCCTAATAAAAATAAAGAACTTTTATTTAGGTATTAAATTAAAGAATGAATTTTTGATACTATTGTTTAAACCAAATGGTTTTGGATGTGTTAATAGAATATGAGATGTGTGGCCTTTTATATGTGGTAGAGAGGATACACATGTAATGTTTGAAAGGAAAATTGTGTATCATAGTTTCTAACAAGTCACAAAGAACCAAAATTGAACATTATAAATATATATAGGTTAAAAATTTTAAATATGTACACAAAATGGGTATTTTACATGTTTTTAGGTCACTTAACCACTTATTTTTTTTTGACCCCTGAGGAACTTGTTTTAATCTTAAACATAATAATAATTTTTTATTTTTAAAATATTTATTTTCAGATAAAATTTAAGCTAATGATATTAGATAATATTGTTTATTCTAATTCCAAATAGTTAGTGAAATTTTAAAATTATATTTACATAGGTGGAAGAATATAATTATTATTAGGTATACTATCATGAAATTTGTTTTCCAAAGATAAATGTTCCATAAATATATAATTTTAGCATATACAAATTGAAAATGAAATTGATTATAATGATATCAATTAGTTTATTAAATACCTTACTGAAATAGTGATACTTTTAAAAAATATATAAACTATGAATCTTATTAATTAATTAATTAAAATGATGTTTTTTAATAGAACACAGTATTTTAAAAATAAATTAAAAATTAATTTTTCGTAAAAAACACCCCAAAATAAACTCAAAGTTAACATTGGCATGTAGGTTTCAAAAATGAAATTTTTTCCAATAAATTTTCTACAGTTTTAAAAAATAATATCATTCTATGACAAAATGACTTTTCTATATTAGAATGAAATATTGAAAAAATAATGACTCCAGTATAAATTCAAAACTTTTTTAACAGTAAGTAATAATTATATAAATAGATTATAATTATTATTTGTAATATTTTTCTAATATTCATACAAAAATATTTAACTACAAGGATGTACCTAGCTTGTCTAAATAATAATAATAATATATAATGGTTCATCACAAACATATTGTTCTGTATAATCCAACTATCTATTAAATTTAAATTATTTTTAAAAAATATTTCATAATATATTATGGTTTTACATTTTATCCAATTGAAGTTAATATTTTACTTCATATTTATTCACTTTCTTAAAAACATTTCATGGTACTAATTTATCATTGCATCATCGAGTTCTCTCATAGCATTCCCAAACATGTGGTTTTAACCAAAAACATTCACAATCTGAGTAGTATTGTTCCATAGAATAATCCCCATATGATCTAAAATGTCCCATGAGTTTTTCTAAAAAGTGTCATTATTCTCTGGTTGTACAACCTTTTCTTTCAACACCAACTAAGGATGAAGTTTCTACATCCTACAGTGTAATACATTGATCAAATAATGGACTTGATAGGATTTTTGTGGATGTGTTAATAGGTAAGATACCATCCTAATATGAACAACAATGTTAAATTTACGGATATACATGGAGATTTTTTCCCATTTGTCCAAAATCTCAAAACCTTATTCCATGAAACAATTCTTTGAAACACCTTCTAAAAATCATTAAATATCATATCATGGAACTAATTATCAACATAAATTTATTATTGAGTTTGTTTCTGCCTTATTAGTTACTAAATGGATCTAATAATCCCTTCCATTTCATCATCTATCTCAAGTACAAATATAATTCATTATCCCACTTCATCCCCATTACATTAGAGTTCTATACTTATTTTATAGAGGGTTGATAAGGATCCATCTAAATTTCTTGAGTGAATAATATTTTTGTATGAAAACTCATGTAGAGGTAGGTGATGTTCCCAAACACCTTTGAAATCCATAGATCATGATATTATCATATACTCTACGGTTTAAATTTTTCAATCAAATATTCCATCTATCTTAGGAAGATAAAATGTGATGAAACATATTTCTTTTCTACAAATATGAGGAATAGTTATCCTGAAATTCAATGTAAATCTCAGATCCTGAAATATATATAATAGAATGATAATCCAGGATAAATTACAACATTTCTAATTTTTATTTTTGAAAGCTGGTCAAGATATAAAACTCATGTATAGCGATGATGTGTGATGACATTTTATATTGATCCATAATAAACCATATAGAGTTATTCCCAATATACGTTTTTTGGATTGTAATTCCCAAACCTATGGTGATGTTTCCCCAATTAAAATATGGTATGGGTAATGGTTGTAAAAACCCATAAGAATTTTCTCTCTCATCCTTTATATATTGACATACCAATAAAAAATTGAGAATTTTTAATATATCTCGTCATGTCATCAAACCAAAAATAATATTTCAGATCACTATACGTATGTGTACATCCATGATGAATAGAGAACTGTGAAATATTGACATCCTCTTATGGATATTTTATCAAATATAGTGTGGAAATAAAACATAAATGGTTCCTAAACATTATAATTCCATTATGATCAATGTTAAAATTATTGATATTTCTCACCTACATTTTTATCTTGGTATTATATTTTTGTTTCTATTTTATTATCACATTGATAGAATGTTGACCGTGTATTTGAGAAATATTATACGCACCCTATTCATTTTTTATCTCATGTCCCATCATTAAAAATTCATATATGTGATATCTGTTTTGTTCCTTATCATAAATAATACAAAATGATCCTTTCAACTCAAAGCATCATCCAACTACTTTACTTTTTATGGTGTTAAATTTTTGAGTATTCATAATCATTAATAAGTCTGAAACATCTTCATTGGTATATATTCAACAACATCTATTTCAGTATGTACAAAAAAAATTTGTGATACATTAATATGTCAAGTTATTATGCTTAAAGATAATTATTTATCTTCTCTAATTCAAAATCAATCCCAATTAACTCCAAATCCTTTGTTGGGGAATTTCTATAATGAACCTTCAACTGTCATCGAGCATAGGCTATAACCATTTTATATATGCAAGATAACACATCTCAATCCATTAATGTATACATCACTATATATATTACAAACCCTTCTTCATTGTAGGGTAATATAAGAATAGTTGAACAAACTATTTAGCTACTTAGTTATTTGAAATATATCACACATTCATATATCTAGATTTACTTCGGTCCCATTGATGATAACATTTATAGTGGATTATATTATAATTATAAATTATACCCAAACCATTAATAAATCTCTCTAAAAATAAAAATATAGATCTTATTAAACATGGTTGGTTAGAGATGACATTTAATCGCATCATTCATTGATGTATTTATCTATATACTATATCTTGAGATTATATAATACAAAAATGAAACTTTTTATAAAAAAAAATCACACAATGTAAATTTTTCATACTGTGTCTCCTAGAATCGGTTCTCTAGTAATATTCTCAACTTATTATCATGCTTTTCCATTCACTTTAAATAAAAGAAATTATAACATATGAAGGCTATAAAAAAATAGATCAATGAATTCTCCAATGACTATATTAATTAAATTTATAATTAGAAAATGGAATTAGTTAGACTAAATGACATAACTATATATTAATATTGTACATTCCTTGTATGGATTGATGTCGTGGGTATATCCTCCTTCGTAACCCTCGATTTATGATATATATATATATATATAATGATGATAAATATTGGAATGTTATTGAGCTCTGCATGGTTGATCATACATGTCAATAATATATTGTAGAAGATACATATTCTTGATCATGATATCATTAAGCTCTCTATTATCAATAGAGATTCACATAAATCTATATAAATTTTATATAGGTAGATTTTTTGCACCATGTGGTGACACACATCAATGAATGAATCCTTTTTTAGGATTCTATTGATGTTTCCTCATGCTTTATTATAACTCAATCATGCTAATTTTATATGTATTCAATGAAAAAGATTTTCTAACAGGTATTAGTTCAATTGAGAAATCAACATCATGTTTTTTCGAATACAAGGAATCACAATTGGAAACAAATCCCAATCTCCCACATGAATGACATATTATCATTGTTGAGTTTCTCCCCAACTTTATATGATAAACAACCCCAAGGAATAGGAATCGAGACCCATTAAATGGATTTAAATTCCATTAGATGTTAATATTTACCAGAACACTAATAGATGATCATATGTCATTTTGAAATATCTTGAGTGTCTTTCTTTCCTTAGTAATAGATATGAGATTTAAGTAGTTAAATCCCTATAATGCATAATATAATATAGTATTAAAATAGATGTACGATTACAATAATTAAAGGAAACACATCCTATAAACATTAACCAGAGAAGACTATTATACTTTTTGATGATATAATTGTACTATTAATGGTTTTCACTACCAAATCAACATCTAATCCTTGGGTTCACATTTTTATACACCTAAAAATTATTCAAATATAGAAGATATGGTATATAAAGAGTCAAATAAAACATTTTCGTTTCATGAGTTGATTAATAGTGTACTTTGGACCACATTATTATCAAAACCCTAATCTGAAATAGTGACTGAATTAGATTTCCCTTCCACTATCCACATAATAGTTTTCTGACATAGATCATCATTATTAATGATAATATTTATGAACTAGTAATAAATATTTACATACTTCACATTTAAAAAATTTGATTGTGGGTGGTTCATTATATCGAGGTGTCTCCCTATTCACATAAGTAGGTAACCTATTCTGATCCAATCAATAATCAATTTCTATGTAACCTTATTTCCCACAGTTAAAACATGTACTCGTCCCCTTGATAAAATTTATAAAAATCTTCCTTCCACACACTATGCATAAAATAAAGATCATATTATATTATATATGGGTTTTATAGGTAACTTTGAATCCAAAATTGTATTTTTTTATCAAATAGATGCTAATAATGTGTAACCCTTATCTCCATTTCTATCCTAATGACACCAAAAATAATATCTACATTGATAATTATGTCCCTTATTTCTAACCCCTTATGAAGGAATGCATTTAATCGATTGAATAATTGAGAATCCATAATTTTATGTTAGATGATAATTCCAAAAATGAACATATCATGCCTTGAAAAATATTCCACACCAGTACCAATAGATTCATCATTCTTCTATACTAATTAATTAAATTCCTTCAACATTTTTAGGGGAATAATATAATGAAATAACATGTTGATTTTTTTCATAAACCCATCCCAATCCATGGATTCCATTTTGTCATTTTGACTTGTATTCTGGATAAAATCCCACCATTAATATAATTCTCTATCCAAATAATATATAATAAATTCTTTTTTGAATATCTAAATTATAGATAAAATAAAATATCCATTAATGTGTTTTAATCCATTTCATATAAACCAATGGATTAATTGAACCACTAAAATATGTTGGATTTGACATAATGGAGGAATCAACTAAATATTTTCCCCACATTTGATCTTTTGGTAGTTCAGTATGATCATAGATTGAGAATGTTGTTTGAGAAATGACATTTATCATTAAAACTTCAATAAAAATTGTTTGATTAGGATGAAAATCATTTAATTCCCCATCACACTCAGTATTAACACAGTTCCTTTAGGTTCCATCAATTGACTAAAACCAATAAAAATATTTTAAGAAACTATAATCATTACAGAGAACTACATAATCATGATAAAATAAAAAAATGTATTCCTAAATAATGATGTACAGTTTTAAATCAATGAATCTATAATCCTAACCTTGGTCATTAATTTTCATTGTTTAAATATTTCATTGTAATTATAAATAGAATTTAAAATAACTACTGTATATCCCCTTAGAGTGTAAAACAATGTTCATAGTAAGGCCTATTGTTATGTAACAAGTAAATACCAAGTCAACCCTGGCACATCTTTTTAAGAGTTATTTTTATTATTTATATCTATTATAGAAATAAATCCAAATGTAGATTCCATATAGGGATTTATTTTTAGTTCAACCACATATTATCTTCCTTACTATCACTTTAATATGTTATCCTATAATTTGGTTTTTCATAAGGGTTCACGCTATATTTTTATAATCTTGGTTTTAAATGGATTAACTAAAATATTCTAAGAAACTAAATATGGATACCATTAATCTTCAAACATAGAAATTACTTCTTGAAAAATAGAAATTAAATACATAATAAATAATCTATTCCATAATTTTTTATCTCTATTTCTATTTGGTAACATAGATACATAATAAACCATGGATCATATCTAGGGTATATCATCTCCCACTAGGTTATTCATGGGAAACATCCTTTATATATATATCATGAACAACAATGTTATTCATAAACTATGAAAGTAAACAAATGAATGGGGGTTCTCAGTTTCTCAATAAGGGTACACAAAAATATTTCTACATAACATGATTATAAACCTATATCTACATTATAACAACATTTGAAACCTATAACCTATATATATATATATTAGGTTCTTGGGGGTAAAATTTCATCAAACAAACATACATACCATACACAGAAAGGCTAGAAAGGAAGGTCATACCCCCATAAGGGATAACCCACCAATCCACCCTCTTTATTACATTACATATATTTAACCCGAAGGCCTAGTGGGAATGTAGCCCATTAATTGGACCATAACATTAATTTTTTTCTAAAGACCAAAATATATATATTGTATCAAATTATAAAAAATTAAATCTATTTTAAACATTTTATTATAGAATTACTTGTGGAAAACAAATTGGTTTTATAACAATTTCATCATTTCATCATAACATAACCCATGGATGAAAAATATTTTTTCAAAAGTATTTTAACATGTTATACCCCGAGGAAGACAAATGTGTTTTATTGACATCATATCATTATAATAATAAACCACCTATTGGAATAATATGAATATTATCCGTTGATCATATACCCATTAAAGAATAATTAACATCAATGGATTTCATAATGTATTGAAATTTAAATTGAAATTTTACATTGAGTATTTCTTGAGGAAAATATCCATTTCATTTGGAAATAAATTTTTTAAATTTTTAAAATTTCCCAAATATTAATAAAAAAATATCCTTGATATATATCCTCATAAATTTATATAGTAAAATTTTAAATAATTTGTCGTCATGGTGGTAGAAAATATTTTTCAAGTTGTAGACATAAAAACAATGATTCATTTTTACATTTTTGTAAAAATTTCAAAATACCATTGTCTAGAAAAATAAATGATGATTTCATTTAATAATATGTATTAAAAATTCAATCATGGGTAAAAAATAATTTAAAAAATATAGGGTGAATACTAGAAACTTTCATTTAAACATTTCTTCAAATCATATACTTCAAGGAAAAATTATTTTTTCCCAAAAAGTGAAATAAAATTAGTTTTATTTGAAAAATTATTTTGAAATATTTAGTTCACACTGAGATTAAAGTGAATATAAAATAGTTTTTAACAGGATATATATATATATATATAATAAAAATTCATGGGACATGTATCTTAATATTTCATCATTGAATGCCTAAACAATCTCAATAAACAATGAGATTGTAACATCAAACCCTAACCAGATGGTAACCTTCAGGTTATGATGCACATGAAATAATTAAATTAAATTAAACATATAATATCAATATAATGATAAAATTAATTATAATATGTTTCAAATGGGGTGTATAAAACCTCATTAAAGAGTATATGTGCCTAATAAAACTTATGCCTCAAAGAAGAAAACTTGAGATAATATCTATTACCACATGTATTGAATTCCTTCTTACATGTTCAAATATACTATAAAATAATTATAAATTTTAAATAAATATATTAAAAAACTACACATAAATTTATCATAAAATAAGTGATTTATATTTTACCTTTAATTATATGTTTATTAATAACTCATTGTTAAAATCACATTTCGGGTAATAAGTGTTTCATTTTTCATGATTTGTTTTGTATTCATGGTAATTTTAGATGATCATTTTTCAATAATATATATAATTTTAAATATGTTATAAATATAATATATATTCATTACATATTTATTTAGTATAATGTAATAATTTCATACATAGAAAATGAATTACACCGTTTATGGAGATGATAGACCATACGTACACATGAATGTTTTTTCAAATTACATGATAGATGTTGTGAAGGAATTATAAAAAATATATTACTAATCCAGAATCATTTTTTAATATATATATATAACATAATTTCATTAATTTTATTCTTATTAATTTAAATGAAAATCATATTTTCAGAATAAATCACATAACATCTTGAGGTGGTATGATATCATACACACAAACGTTGTTATCATAACCCCAAAAAAATGAAATATATGAAGGTGTATGTGATATTACAATTATAAAACTATAATGATTTTATAAATATCATATACATATGTCAGATCTATCAATATAACTTGTCATGAGATATGGTGATGGAAATTAAATTTCCCCACTTCAGGAGGAGGTAGTCCGCTATACTCACGATTGAAGGTTTTCATCCACATTTGTGAGAATATTATATGGATATATGTTATTACCTCAAAATAGTAAAATATCTATATAATGGAGGTATTAGTGATATTGTATCAGCATATTTAGCGAGGATATTAAATATTTGTAACATGAAATAAAACAAAAACACTAATTTTTTATTTTCCCTATTCATTTGAGATCCAATTTATGATGATACATGAAGACATATTAGTATGGTTTCCAAATGAAAATAAGGAATAAGTGATGGGTTCAGTGAATTAAAAATATTATTTTTGGTAGGGTTGGGAAAATACAAAGGGTTATTGATTGGTGAAGAGGATAAGAGAGGGGTTGGCATTTTATATGTGGGTGAGACGAATCACATTGATTTTTTGAAAGGAATATGGTGTACATACATTTCTCACATTGAAAAAGGATCCAAAATTGATAAATATGAAACATCAGTGGTTATAAGGTTTTAATATGTCCACAAATGGGTAATGGAAAATTTTATACATCATTCTACCCTGTATCTTTATTGTTTAACCCCAAACAGACCCATTATAACCATAACCATAGTAATTGGTTTTTACTTGTCGTACAATTATTTATCACTAAAATTTTGGTTGAATGTACTATATAATATTAATCATGGTGATTTAAATAATGAAATAAACAATTTCAAATTGCATTTTAATATAGTAAAAATTATAATTTATAGCCAAGCATCTATATGTGATAAAAAAATAATTTATCAAAGGGTAATTTTTTCATAATTATTGATTGTTTTGATATCAAAATTGATGTTTCAATTTTTCAATGATTTTACACATCATTTTACATATTTTTTCTTATCTTTTTTATATTAAAATAATTAATCTCATAACCATATTTACAATTATTGGATTTTTTTTCAAAACTGGTAAAATGAATACTTTTTTTGAAAGTTCGAGTAATTTATTGATTATATTGATTATTTTAATTAATTCTCGAATTAAATAATTCATTTTTAACATAAATTATTAATAATTTTTTTAATTAAATTATATTTTATAATTATTTTTATCCATTCGTCATTTCTTTTATTTTCTTTTTTTTAAAAATTATTATTTTAGTTCTTTCAGTAATTCAATTACATCTCTTTAAAATAAATAATCTGTTGAATTTATTAATTTTACAAGTAATTAATTTTAATTTAATAATTTATTTAAAATATTTAATTTGTTTCATTTTTAATTTTACTTAAATAATTCATTTCATAAGTTTATTAATTTATTAATGTGTTAATTAATTTTAACAAATTTTTTTAATTAATTTTTTTAAATTATTTGCAGAAACATTTAAATTTTAAATATTTTAAATTTTAAATTATTTTATTTTATTTCTAAAGTTGATTTAATTTGTATTTTTTTAGTTTTATTTGATTTAGTTTATTGGTAACTTTTTATTATTTCATTTCTTTATCATACGTGCGCCCACCGCCAGAACTTCCTATTGGTGACTCATTGAGTCGCTGCCACCACCATCCATGCAATAGTGTCTCAAGTCAAAGTTTCTCCCCATTTTCTTCCCATTTCTTCTCTTGATAGTAACTAATTTAGTGGATGAAACTATTATCTCTCTTCTATTGTTCCTTCACATCCACCATCAGGGAATCCCCTTCAACAAAGGTAAATCCCATTCGCTTTTCTCCATAACTTCTCACTATCACCCCAACTCCTCTGAGTGAACCCATCACACGACAAGCTTTCCAGCCTTCTACCCACTATCAACTCCAACCACCAATTCGTGTCTCACCACCACAACAATATATAAATGGTGACTCAATGTGTCACTTTTATCTCCATCACACTATCAAATCCAATTTCAAACATTGTTCATATAATCGCCAATCATAAGATATTTAAACAAAATATTTACCCACCAAAACTGAAGCAACAAAAAAATCTCCAACACAGGAAAAAAATTATAGAATCTAGCAGGACTATTTAAAAAGAAATTCAATATCAAGGAAGAACCAAAATTTAACAAAAGATCTAGACATCTAAATAATAAACCAAATCAAATATTGAAGGATAATACAACCAACTCAAATCCTTAGATTCAACATCCATTAACAAGATATGTACGAAGTCACCACTCACTGGTCATCCTTGAAGATTGACATCATGGATCTACTATTGAAGAGGACCCTACTACATGCTGAAAAGAGTGTTTACATCCCCGATCCTTCAACCAATGCTGAAAAAGTTTAGCTGATACTGTATTGCCTTCCGTATAACACTAGTCTCCACCTTCTGTTAAAGCTTCACTGCATCCTGCCTATTTTTACTCCGGACCCACATGCCACATTCTCCTACCCCTAACATACATCACCAACCATAAATTATATATTCATTCCACCTAAACCATTTCAACGGACTAACCACTTCCATCACCATTCACTTGGACACATTGAACATAGCAAACATGAAACCGATTAGGGGCAGAGCATTGGTGTGTGAGTTAAGGAAAGAAGTCATCTTAGAAGGGATGTTTTCTATTTTTCATTCATCCTATTCCCATCATTGTTTTTTATTTTGTGTAGTTAAATAGAAAACTTATATTTTGGTTATCAGGATTAGAAATTCTTATTATGTTACACTCTTAATTTCTACAATCTATTTGGTGTACTTTATGCTAAAATATCTCAATTCACACTTGGTGAGAGAAAATTTCTCTGTATGTGACATATTGACAATAGGCGATAGCGAAAAATTTACATTTGACAACTAAATGATGTTCTAAAAATGGAAAAGTTTAATATTTACATGTCCATTTAGAATAATTTAAATTCATAAGTGATGATCGAAATATCATATCTAATGAATTATCTAAGAGAAATATTGATATTTTGATGCAAGATATTAGTGGATCAACAGCAAGTTTGTTCTAGAACCAATTCATTTTCCATTAACTAGAGCACGAACATAAAATATCATAACAAATTCATTACAATCAAATCTTCGTAACCTCATCCATAGCTTTTCTCTTTCTCTATCTTCCATTTTTCCCATTACTTCCTAGTTGCATTTCACACATATGATTTCACACAAACCTTTCAATTTTCAATTTCACCATTTTATTTTAGATTTTTTTATTCTTTATTTTTATCTTACTTTGGACTAGAACACCATAATTCCTTCCCTATTCTTCAACACAAGTCTTACAATAGTACAATTATAGTATGTAAGTAGGTTATAAAAATATTAAATTTGTGGACACTCAATGAAGTGGATGTGAAACGTTGGAATCATTTCTAGGAAAGGAATGTGTGACCATGTAAAAAGTAATAGAATAAAATTTAACAAAAAAAGATAAAAAAATAATATATACAAAACTCAAAATTCTGTACAAAATAGTCTTCAAACTGTTTTCAAATGTGGATACACACTAGAGATTCAATGTCATAAAATGAAACACCAACTTTTGAAATAAAAAAATATTATTTTGTTCTTAGATAAAAAATAAAAAATTGAATTAAAAACATAGAAAACGTTTCTAAAAATAAAAATATCAATTTTACACATCCTATAGTTTCTACCCCTATGAGATATAGAATTATTAAAATTTATACTCCCTATAGCATCAAGAAAAACTTCTTACATCATATTCATCACTAAGTATAATAATTATGAGATTTAGTTGTCTCATATATCACGAATCCCATCACTTAATGGTCTTCCAATAGAGCACTCAATTGAATTCATTATTTATTTTTATGGGTATGTCCAACAATTACCTTTGAGATTTGAGTGAGGAGGAGCTATAGTTGAGAGTGTATACTTTTTGACTTAATAAGAGGGCTAAAACATGGTTCCAAAACCTCAATATGTAAATAATTTAAACTTGGTATGAGGTGTTTAATGCTTTTTTGTCCATTTTTCATTTTAGGAACACCACCATTGTGGTTTGGATTAAGTTTACTGGCTTTTTTTTGTATGAGAGAGAACTTTTTCACGATGAATGGGATACGTTTAGAGGACTTTGTACACATAGACCCAATAATTAGTCAGCTCTCTATCTACTCATCAACCCCTTTTATAATTCCATCATCCCATACAACAAGAATCTAGTGGATCATAATTTTGTTGTTGACTTCTCTGATTCTGCAACTGAGGAACATAAACATCTATTTTATATGTTGGATCCAGAGTATTAGTGCATGTTCAAAATAATGAGAACTATTCATACATTTGAGAAAAACCCCTCAGCTATAGTTTTTGATGATAGTGTTCTTAGTGAGATGTGTTTCCACTATATAATTTTCAGTTATAGTCAGAAATGATGTCCACACATTGATCTCCCCATTTTAGGAATTGAGAGTGCCATATTTGTGGACATTAGAGATATGAACTATATAAAAAATGATCAGTTTATAAATCTGTATAGATATAGTTACAAAAACCATACAAACCTGACATAGAGATAGATACATGTTACAATTAAGTCAAATACCCCAAACTACAATTCCACTACCCAAAATTTCATAAATAGCTCAGATCGAATAACAAAAACCAATATACTACTGAATCCTCAAAATCTAAAGCAAAAATTATGGGGAATGGTGAAACAAATGCTAGATGAAATTTTTACCATTAAAGAATACACATATTCTAGAATTCATAGTCTATAAAATCAGATGGGAAAAAATTTCTAGGGACTTAGGTGGATGGGAAAACGGAAACCTACCCTACACAATAAAGTCAAATCAAAGAGAAAATGGCATGGTAGTATCTACCAGATTAGGAATAAAACCTCAAGAACTTGTTATTAAAGAACTGTGGAAAGAGAAAATATATGTTCAAGATAAATACGAAACTCAAAATGTATAAAACCATATATATTTAAAATTATAATAATTCAAAGAAACTAAGAAAATTGATGAAAATTCAAATGAAAAATCCAATGAACAAAGAAAAATTATGTGAGAGTTAGTAAAAGTGCAAATGAAAAATGTGAGGTGTGACACTAATGAGAATATCCAACTTGTTATATGGAATAAAACCACCCCATATCTTTCCAATAAAAGGAAAAACCCCCCCAATGAACCAGACTAGCTCATGTTTCTTCAACTATTGAAGAGCTTTGACATCCAAATTTACTTTGTGGAAGTTTTGAACAAATTTCATTCATACCAGAAAATTATTAAAAGGTTATTAGCTAAAAATATAGAGTGTAATGAGAGATAAATAGTGAGCTGGAATGATGATTGTAGTGTAGATATCCAAAAAAATATTCCACCCAAACTAAATGACCCATTAAGCCTAATCATTTCTTGTGAAATTGGTCAAACTAATGGGATTAAGCACTTGAGTGATCCAATAGCTATCATAAATATGATTTCATATCCCCTATATGAATATCTGGGCCTTAAGATGATGAAAGCAACATAAATTACCATATATCTAGTTGACATGTCAATTTCCTACCGTTATGAGACTCTAGGTGACTTTTTGGTTGATGTAGGGAAGTATTCCTTACCCACATACATTCTAATTTTTCACATGGAGTGTGATCACACTTTCCGACTAATTGTAGGTTGGATATTTCTTTCTGCTACTGGGGCTCTACTCAATGTTTTTTCATTAAATTATTTTCTAAAACTGCTCAGGATATTCCACCAACCCATGTTCCCAACCATGATTTTGCTTCATATTCTTTTCAACATAAGAGAAATCTTTCTGATTAATTTACCTTTGCTGATGGATGAGAATGTGTTTGGTAATTAGATATTTCTAGAGTTAACAATGTTCTTCCTAAATTTGAAGTTCATTCTTATGAATCTGTTAATAATGAGTTAGAGGAGTTTCTGGAATTTTTATGAAATATGGAATGTCAGTCTGCCCATGCTATTTTAACTAATGTGATGACAAAAAAAATTCTATGTTTTTAGATCTTCATAGAACAACCTTATTCTTCTCCCCATGTTGCACCTACGAATTTGTCATCTAAAATTTACTCTCTTTTAGACAGTGACCACCTAAAACAATTGCTATTTTTTCGGAACCTACTATGGAAATAAGTGTGCGGGATAATTTTTTGGAACCATTTCTATGTGTGTCTGATCACCATAAAATTTAAACTGATCTTTTCCCGACATTAACATATTATTTTAGTGATGATTTATGTTTTGATGTTATTAGTTTAATGAGGTATTGTAATTTAGTTTTGAAATTTTATAAAATAATTCTTCATGTTGTTGTGTTTCATGAGGTGTAGTATGAACATTCTAAATTAACCAAAAGAAATAATAAGGGGTTATGTACTGCTGAATCATACCCCATAAATGATCATGGATAGAATTTTTTTAGGTAAATAAATTCAATATGTTGACATTAAACCTAGAAATTCATGCATGGTAACCCATGGTTTTCCTATTTTTAGGTTATTATTTTTAGTTTGAATAAATTCCCCTTGTTGGGTAGTTTGTCTCTCTAAATTGGTGAAAAAAATGGTTGACTGTCATTGAAATATTTTTTGTCTTGATTGATAGGTTTTGGTTGATTGTTTCCTGTACTCATGAGGTTCATGTGAACTATGGTTAGTCGAGTGAAATTTTACCATTGGAAGCCTCTAATGAGACATACTTGTGAGAATGAAGCTTCTAGTTGAAGAATATAGATAACCTTACTTAACTCACACTTTGGTTTCATTTTACATCTTTCTATAAATTTTTAATCCTAATTCCAATTTTTTTAAATATTTTATGTAATTAAATGGATCATTTAGAGTCCATGAACTACTAAATAATGTTTATAATTCATGAAACAAGTGAATGAGAAGATTACTCATTAGGGAAGTGTTTATTTTAATTATTACATTTTCATTCATTCATTGTGAAAGCTTCTACAACTTCTGTACAAGGGAGTCCCCCATGTTTCTCGAAAAAGATAATCTTTTTCTTGGTGGGTGTTTCCTTCTAATAATCATGTTAGTTGAAAATTATGATGATATAATTTTGAAACCTTCTTTCACCCACTATTTACATTTTTGTCACATTCAATTTACTACAACTGTACTTAATTGCTTAATATTCCACTATTTGAGTGGATTCTAATGTGGCGACTGACCAAGCCAACCTTCAATAGGCTAGCGTCTAGTGACTTGCACCGAGTAGGAATATCACTAACATGGGAAGCATTGCATATGTTCCAGTACATGTGCACAAATCTCCATTCTCATAAATATGAAAAATTAAAACCACTATGGAACAAAATGCATGCTTACAACTAAACCCAACCATCATAGTACATTGGAAAGTAATGTGTGGAATGTGAACTGGGCCGTAATACAAGAAAACCAATGAAAAGAGTATAAAGACTACAAAGTCGAATATATAAGAAAGAAATAGGTTCTAGGACTGCTGCTATTAGACATAGAAACACCTCATCCTATAAGGAATCTCACAAATCTTAGTAACCTCTTAGTTCTCCTTATACTCTATCTAAAGGCTGATCTTTTTCACAAGACATGACACATGCATGCAAAGCCCATGCTGGGGTGAGTATAACAGTACTCAGTAGAGGACCCCAAAAACCACAAAGCAATATTCATGTAATTATACATTCTTCTCAACATATTATATGTATACATACCACATAACATGTGAAATAAATCGATATATACTTGACACCTAGACCCGTAGTGTAGAGGTCATTCACGATGATCTCATACCCATGCTAGGGACGAAGTTAGAAGAATTCCTGAAGCACTCGTTTGGGAGGAATCACTCCATGAGTATGATATCTCTGATGATGTTCATCAAAGAATTACATTATTTTGGAAAAGTCACCAGAGTGATAGACACAATAATAGATCTGGAGAGAGAATAAGTGTGCTCATTCTAGGAGAACACACTCCTAAGTGGGGGATGTCATGATACATAGATGTTGGTCAATAATAGGGCCTTGGAATATATCTGGATTCAACTTATATTTAGAGGATCAATGTCTTGAATGATTGTACAGGTCGATACCTATCTCTACCTAGGTCCTAGAATGGGTATAGGATCTTACCTCGGGACTATCGATGAGGTTATGACTCTATCCATAAATTCCTACTAAAGGGATGATATTATTGTGATGGAAACTATACCTGACCTTTAGGGGAATGAGAAAATGGAACTAACCCAAACAAAAAAATTCCTAGGAATGAAGGAAAAGGATATCAATCCCAATATAAGAGAGTACAAGACATGTATCATGGTCACACACAGGGTCCCTTGACTTTGGGAACTGTCCTTGTGCAATGACCCAATTCAGAAGCCATGTCATTTAAAAATCTCATACACGACATGTAGTAATGGTCACACATTGTGTCGGGTTATCCAGGGCCCACACCATGTACACTGGACATGCGACCGATCATTTTTTAGACCCGTTTATGAACACCTATGTACCAGTAAATGGGGTTACCCGCGTAACCGGACTTCTCTGGCCATGTGGTGGAGTACATGTTGTGTACTCCACCCTGTGTCAGTGTGTCTTATGAGATACATGAAGAGACCCACATAGGGTCCCAAAATCATGTGATATATTTCACATTCATTTTCATCACTCGCATTATAACACCCCATCCGCTGCAGATCCAGCTCCACAACCCATGTTCTTTAGAGAAAACGTTGAGTTATTCCCAATATTCTAGAAGATTTATTCTTTTTCTTTTCCCATCATGTGATATTTGATCCATTAATTCAGCCATTTGTTTCTTAAAACTAACGATATGATGTCACCCTGCCACAGAAACATTGATTTAGTATGTTTCGGGAATCTGATCAGCACAAAAAATGTGTTTCTATCATCCATGCGAAGAACTGTTGAATAAAAATTTCTTCATATCTGTGTTGTTTCATAATAATTCATCATTTTTTCACCTATAAGGGGTCATCACAATGTTTGATCTCTATTTTGGGATCATTGTTTTTTTGAAACGGAAACACAATGATCCATTGTTTATAACCCCACAGAAGAACATGAAGAACGCGATGTAAAAAAGGGGATAATAAATCCAAATAACGAAATGTGGAATGAACCTCAAAAATTGTTCATCATGACATTGATATTATCATGTTAGAAGGACCAACAGGTGAAGTTAAAATATAAATTAAATCAAATATTGATAAATTCCCAAAAGACCCTGATAAAAACCCTACCTCAAGAAAAAATGATCCATGGGTCAACTTGTTCAGGGGTTATTCGGAATTCATTATTTAGTTAGAGAATGTGTAAAGTGAAATCCATAAAACATCCCTGACCTTGATCATAAATGAGTAGTATATGAAATCATCTATCGGGATTTGATCTCACTGTGCAACGATCCACACATCTTTATTAGTTTTTGTTTTTCAGGAATTCCTCGGGGTTACTCCTCTCGAATGTTCTGAAAAATTCAATGGATTTTTTTCAAGGGTGATGATCTTAACCCTAATAACCTGGTTCATTAAAACCAATTAAAGTGTAGCTATTTTATGAATGAATATAAAGTAAAATAAATTAATATTTTATTTTATTTCTATTAAAAGAATGAAAAATTACAATTTGCAGCTGAACAGTATCATCTAATTTAAGGGATCACCTATTGTATAGTAACCTCTCTGAAAAAAAAATGTTGTGCTCATATTTCTAATCTAGGAACTTGTTGAAATGTTATTTCACTTTTTCAAGAAAACTGCTCAGAAACACTTTTTAAAATATTAATTTTTTTCAAATAGTTATTTCGAGTGCTCTAGGCCTCATAAAATAATGCCATCACAAATCCTATTCAAGTAATAATTCTATATAATTTTTAAAAATAATACATAGAAAATCCAAGACATTATATTATCCCCACATTTGAGATTTATGGACCTAAAAATCCAAAACAATGGATAGTCCAATAGATGTGGGTACTAGGCATAAATCTAGGCATCCAGCTCCCATGTGCTCTCAGGAAGATTCCCTTGCATCAACTGAACACACACCAAGAGAATCACTCACCCATGAAGGATCCCCTCTTTTTGATCCTCGATCTCCACTAGGTACTATATGATGGTTGATCCATCATTTATGTCCAACTCTCCCTAGTCGATGACATTCTATATGTCATGAAAGAACCTCCTTATAAGTGAAACATGGAAGACATATTGTACCTAGTGCAACTATGGTAGTAGATCAAGGTGTTACACCACCTCGTAAACTCTACACATTATTTGAAAAGGGCCGATAAACCATAGAGACAAATTCTCACCCTGACCAAATCTCGGAAACACTCGTCATGTTGGGACCATAAGGATGACATTGTTTCCCTATTCGAAATCTATAGGTCCGCACTATCGATTTCTATAGGGCTTATACCAGCTATGCGCAATCTTCATCCTCTCTTGTATAATTTGAACCTTTTCGGTGGTAGCTCAAACCATCACTGGAACCATGAGTACTAACTCTCCAGTGTCTGTCCAGTAGAGTGGTTACTATAAGGGTATCCTAAATAAAGCCTCAAATAGAGCCATACCGATGGTGGAGTGGTAGCAGTTGTACAATGAAAGAACTACCAGTGGTAGATGGTCCTCCCAACTGCAACCAATTTCTATGATACATCCCCACAACGTATCCTCTAGAACATGAATGGTTTTCTTTTTCCTACCATCTGTCAAGGGATGGAACACTGTGTTTAAGAATATTTGAGTCCTAAATGCCTCCACCAATCCATTCCCCAACTGGGATAGAAAGAACGATGTTGATTTGAGACTATCATTGAAATGATTCCAATGAAGCCGAAAAATTTCCTACAAGTAGAGGAATCCAATGATCTCTAAGGAACTCTAATCCTTGATAGCTAGGAACTGTGACAACATGGTGAGTCAGTCAATGATCACCCAGATGGGATCATATCTCTTATACATTCGGGGTAAGCCCTCCATGAAGTCTATTGATATTCCATACCACTTCAAATCTATCACATACAAGGGGTAAGTTAATACCGCTACAACCTAGCTCTCATCCTTCACATGATACCATCTAGGGAATCAAGAAATGAACTCTGTTAGTACCTTCATTCTACTTGTCCACCAAAACTGATGTTAGAGGACTTGGTACATGTTTTCACTCTAGGGTCTGCTGACAACAGGGATGTATGAAACTCCCTTATAATATCATCCCACAATTCCACTGGTAAAAATGAGATTCCTAGAAAAAGGATGGCATGCCCCCCTCTTTAAGAATATACATTACGAGCTTGTCTTGTTAATAACTGAGCACATAATTTATCTCAGTCTATATCCCCAAGTTATGCCTCCCTAACATACATTATGATTGGACATGTAATAAAAATCGAATACAGATAATATGCATCATATCCATCCATGATGGAAAAATTTAGCGAGGACAACGACTTTGAAGAATTTCACAGTAGATGTGAACTTTATCTCCAACTGAGAGCATAATCTACTATATTCACCTTCACAAGAGTCTAGAAAATCTTAAAGATATAATACTGGAGTAACTCAAAACATCGTTTATGCCTCATATTCAGATCCTTATATAAGAATATTTACATGAGGATCTTCTGGTCATAATAGATGATAAATCGTTCACCCATAAAGTAGTCTCTCCACATATTCAACACGATGACTACTGATGCCACCTCAAAATCATGGGTCGTATAGTTATGTACATGTGGCCTTAGCCATTGAGAACCATAATAAATCATCTCCTATCTCTTCATTATGACAAATCCAAGATTAGTCCTTGATACATCGCAATAAACTACATACAAGACACCCTATTTGGGAAATCTCTTGATCGATGCGACAATAACAGTGTACCTCAACTTCCGGAAAACATGTTGTCACTTCTACATCCATAGGAAAGGCTTCCCCTTATGGGTAATGGCTATCATCAGGGATGATATCTGAGATAATTAAAAGATAAATCTTTGGTATTATCATTCCAATCAAAGGAATCCCTGCAACTATGTCACACTCTAGGGTGTCTCCCATGATAACACTGCCTTGACCATGGATGGGTCCATGTCTACTCCATCTGCTGAAGTAGAATGTCATAGAAAGTGGATCTCATATATCTATAACAAGAACATTGTGATCTTACCATATAGTTTTTTCTCTTGTATTATATCGAAAACCATCCTCAGGGGTCTCACATGGTCTTCCTCTGATTCCGAGTACACAATGATGTCATTGATATTGACCACTACAAACGAGTCTAAGTACGACTGGAAGATATGGTTCACAATTCTCATGAACACTATGGGGGTGTTTTTTACACCAAAAGGAATCACCAATTATTCATAGTGACCCTAGCTGTATCTAAATTCCATCTTCAGTATATCCTTTTCTTGTACTCGTATCTTGTCGTAATGTGATTGAAGGTCAACTTTCAAAAACTATCATGCCCCTCTCAATTGATCAAAGTGTTTTTTGGTCCTTGGAAGTGGATAAATTTCCTCTAATGTTACCTGGTTCAAAAGATGTTAATAATTTCACAACCTCAAAATCTTGTCTTCCATCTTGGAAAAAAAATGAGGCCACCTAGGGTGAAACACTTGGTCTTACAAAGCCCATCCCCTACAAATCCTCCAGCGGCATCATCACCTCGTAAAGCTCTACATGAGACATCTGATATGCAAGTGAGGTTATCTGTCACATACATGATTTATTTTAAATTTATTCTTATTTATTTTCCTTTATTTCATTTTATTGGGGGTTTCCCATGAATTTTTGGAGTAAAGGGTGTGTTTTCAAGTTTTGGGCCAAACCGTGAGTTCATTTCTAGTTTAAAATAATTAATTTTATTTCTTTAATAACTTCTTAGTTTTTTAACCTTTTTCACCCATTACACTTCCAAAATGACCTCCATTAAACTATTCAAACTACTACAGAAATTTGTACCCCTTAATAATTCATTATCATCTTGGATTTGGGTGATCTAATTAAGTATTGGGCCAACCCGTATGCCCATTTTTTTTTTAAAAAATTGATATTTTATTCTTCCATAACGTTTTCATTATTTATTCTTTTTTGATGATTACACCTCTCAAATGATCCCACCGAACCTCAAAGAACCCCCAGATTCATTTTCCTCTCTTTGGAGACCGTATCAGTCGAGAATTAGGGTCGAACTTATCAGGTTTCTAAAATCATCCAGATTTGTCAAGTAAGTGACTATCCTTCTAAGTTACTTCATTTTCCCTAAGCTTTCTCCCATTTTTATTGAATCCCAAAATTTCCATAAGTTAGGGCATAGTACCGAGGGCTTCATTTTGGGTATCTTGGTCCAATCCTTTAATTTTAGGTTCGATCTCACTCCCTTGTGGTGCGGTGGTGGTGCAGTGGATGTTCCGCACTAGGATTTTCATTTTTGGAATCTTTTGGAAGGTGATTTCATTTTTTGTTATTCCAAGATAAGTTGGAGTGATGTATTAATGTTTTATTTATTTTAATACTTCATTATTTTCACTGAAAAATTTATTTGGGTAGCATTTTCAAGGCGGTTTATTTTAAAGTGCCAATTTTGGGTGAAAAGGTGTGTTTTACATGTGCAACCCATTTTGTGCCTCTTGGTGTTGTTTTATAATTCATGGTATGTATTTATAAAAAAAAATTATGATGAAATTTTGGGTTTGTTATAATATTGGTCTCTATTGGGTATTAAAAGAGGTATTTTAGATGAATTTAATGTGCACAATTTGGTAACTTTTCTTGAAATTGTTTTATGGAAATTATAACTGGTTTATTGAGATATATAAAAGGTGAAAAGAATGTGTAGCTACTATTTTTAATGTGTGTGAATAGAAATAATTTTTATATGTGAAAATTAATTTTGGTAACATGTGGTAACTATTTGAGCACAAGACAGGATTCCCTGGTAACTTGGCGGGCTAATTTTTACTAGCACACTAGTGAACGGAGGGGTTTCGACCATGGTTCACATAGAAAGATTGACATGGATAACACTAAAAAAACTATAATGGAGATGATTGGAGACCACTAGGTTATTGTTATGCTCCCTACTAGTGGATCACACATGGGAATGAAATTTATTATGGTTACTTTCACGGAGGTATGAGGTACTTAAGGCTCACAACTAACTAGTACCTAGGGGTGTTCCTGTGCTTGGTGCTCGTGGCCTTTTTGGGAGTTATCCATTCATTATGGTATTTTTGGATGTGAAAATCATTATATAAATTTTTTTTATTCAAATTAACTCATTCTTTAATGTTATCCCCATTGAAAGGTATTTTCATTTCAAAGTTTCACTTTAAGAAATAAATGCTACCATTTTCTATTTATAACTCCAGCAAGTTTTTTATTTTATAATACCTATCACTTGGAATCCTAGGTAAAATCTTATTAGGCTTAGTATCACTCCCTACTTAATCCTTTTGGTGTATGTAGACTTGATCATGTTTGACATAGGCAATGGAAAGGCCTTGGGTGATGGCATTCTAGGTTGCTAGTTTCTTTCCATGGTGTGGTGTTGTGGAGACGGATCATGGGTGATGACCCCTTGTCATGTGGAGTCTCATGGGATGTTTTCTGCTTCTTTTATGTACATTTAGACACCTTGTGTCTTGTTTAAACCCATATAATCAGTTCTCAATTTTATCAAGGCTGGTTTGGCATAATTTTTCAGATTTGGTATATTGTTTGTTTTTGGTTATTTTATGAGTCCAAACTCAGGTAAATCATTCCCACATACATTATTATGATACCCAGGAAATTGTTCCATCCTTTGGGGACAAAGAAAGCCCTTGAAGACTTTCCATGGGTCATGTTTGGTGCCGGTTTGATGGTGTCCAGATTCGGTTCGTGGAAAAATGGTATCAGAGGAGGTTAAATTTTTTGAGTTATATTATTCTTTTGAGATGAATCGGTATAAACAGGAGATAAGGTTGTTGGGGCGCAGAGTTTTGGTCATGAGTAGGGTGCCTGGACCATACCCCTTGTGACAGACCATGAGTCACCATGGGATGTCTGAATTGTTTGTTTATCTTCACTTACAAGAGAGACATGTGGGCTACAGACTGCACGTGAACATTGTGTGTGGTGAATTAGTTTTTTATTTTACTGTTGTAATGTGTTTGTCTTATTTATATTTGATGTTATTCATCAATGTTTCAGAACTGTTTTAATTTTTTTCTTGCAATTTTTTCTTTCTGTAACAACATGGCTCCCTGAAAAGCTCTGACGCACCCACGAGAGGAAGCCGGAGAGAGTTCTCCTGCACCACTCGATCAAAGGATGATAGAAGTTGTGGTTAGAGATATCCAGGATTGGGGATAGGGAGTGGTTCTGGCTCCTACTCTATCCAGGGAAGATGATTCTAGGCTTATGAAGGATAAGGCCCAGGAGTTCATGAAAAATAAACCTCCTTGTTTTCGGGGTAGCTAGGAACCTCAAGAGGTAGTGGAATGGATTGAGAAGATAGGGCCTATGTTCAAGTTCCTGGACACCCCTGAGGAGGTGTAGGTAAAATGTGCCTCTTTTCAGCTAGAGGGTCCTAGTCGTAGGTGGTGGAATTCAGTGCTTCAATCTGGGAAGCATGAAAACATGAGTTGGAGAGATTTTAAGGCCATCTTCAACGAGTAGTATTGTCCAGAGGTTCAATCCTATGCCATATCTTGATAATTCATGGATATTTCCTAGGGATATCTTTTAGTAATATATTATTCTAACTATTTGGCTGAACTAATGTGGTACGCACCTGACATTTTTTCTAATTAGAGCTTTAATGCCCGGAAGTTTGAGAAGGGGTTGTGACCAAAAATTTACTCACAAGTCTTCCTATTCAAGTTGGGAACTTATTTTGAGTTGGTTGATCGTGCTTGAATGGTATAGATTAAACAAAAGGTGAAGTTTTGGATCTTTGGATTGGTATATACTATGGGAAATGTCATCTCTTCTAAAAAGAAGAGGAAGCGGGAGAGTAGGGATAAAAAGGAGGTGGCATTTCAGGCCACTCTTCCAGGCAGTTTTCATCAGTGGATTCAGATGTGAGGACTGTCATGTGCCATCAGTGTGGGAAGACAGGGCAAATCTGTCCATCATTACCTCATCCTTCGAAGAACTGTTTTCAGGGCTGAGGTATGGGACACGTGAAACGCTTTTGTGGGATAGCACGTCGACTTCAATGTGCGGCATGAAATGTGGCTCTCATGGGAGTGCTAGCGCAGTCCGATCCATCGAGGACAGGGGGATATCGGTTTGGTGGTCATGGATCCAGGGCTATATCATCTTTTGGGCATATCCAATTTAGGGAAAAGCCAGAGGCGGGTGGCCATTCTCAGGAAAAGATGAAGCATCTTCATGCTGTGGAGTAGCCACCAACAAGATTAGATGTAGGTCCATCGGTCGTCTGAGGTACCATTTTGATTGCATCTTCTTTATATGCAGCACTTTTTGATATTCGTGCTTCAGTTTCATTTATATCTACATGTATTGTGAGCACACTGAACTTTTCAACTGAGCTTTTGTCTTTCGCGATGGAGTAGGTGACACTTTTGGGAAAGAAGAAAGAGAAAGGTCTCAGGTGACCATCTTGTGCGCTCTCTGTTTCAGGGGTGGAGATGGAGTAGGACCTCCTGGTCTTTGATATGGAACTTTTTGATGTAATCCTTGGCATATACTGGTTGTTATATTTTTAGGTGCACATTGATTTCTATAGCAGACATGTGAGTTTCATAGAACCTGATGGAAGTCCATAGGTTTTTCTTGGGGAATGGGACCCTCGGTGTGGTTGTGTGGGACCTCCATTCCCAAAGTTAGGGAATATTATATTCTAGTTATCTTTGATCGTTCTAGAGGATGATGGTCAATCTCAAGAGGGTGTATTACCTCACGTGGTGGATGAGTTCCCAGAGTTATTTCCAGATGATTTTTCAGACTTACCCCAAGAGCGGGATGTGGAGTTCCCGATTGATTTGGCACCAGGAACACAAATGATATCTCATACCTCATACCGCATGACCCCCACCGAGCTGAGGGAATTAACGATATAGTTGTATGATTTAGATTCCAAAAGATTCATTTTCCTGTGCATCTCTCCATGGGTTGCTCCTATTCTTTTTGCAAAGAAGGCCGATGTCTCCCTTCAGTTGTGTATTGAGTACCAGAAGCTAAATAAGGTAACCATCAAGAATAAATATCCTTTGCCTAGAATAGATGACTTATTTGATCAATTAAGGGGGGAAAAGTGTTTTTCTAAAATAGAATTGCATTCTGGTTATCAGCAACTCAGGGTGAAAGAGGTAGATATCCCAAAGACAACCTTCCAAATTCGGTACGACCACTATGAGTATTTGGTCATGCCATTCAGATTGACCAATGCTCCAGCAATCTTTATGGCACTCCTGAATAGGGTGTTCCACCAGTATCTTGACTTATTAATCATAGTGTTTGTGGATGACATCTTGGTTTACGCTGGATCTGAGGAGGAGCATGAGCACTATTGCGGATCGTGTTTGGAATACTGTGGAATCACCACATTTATGCAAGTCTATCCAAGTTTACCTTCTAGATAAGGGAGATGAAGTTTCTAGGGCTTTTGATCTCGGAGCAGGGAGTTTTGGTGGATCCCAAGAAGATCAGTGCAGTTTTTTCATGGGAGCAACTGAAGAATGTGTTTGAGATCAAGTGTTTCCTTAGCCTAGAAGGTTACTACAGGTGGTTTATTTGAGATATCTCTCATCTAGCTTCTCCCATGACAACACTCACCTAGAAGGGGGTGAAGTTTGTGTGGATCCTAGAATGTCAGGTGTCCTTAGAAAATTTTAAGCATATGTTAACTACCACATCAGTCTTGATCCTAACAATGTATTGGAAAGGCTATGTGGTGTATTGTAATGCTTCAGGTATGGGTCTTGGGTGGGTGCATATGCAGGATGATCACGTGGTGGCTTATGGATCTCACCAGCTCTGACCACATGAACAGAATTATCAAACCCATTACTTAGAGAAAGGGGCAGTAACACATGCTTCAAATACATGGAGCCACTATCTTTTTGGGGAGAAGTTTGTGGTATACTCTAATCATAAATGATTGGCATACATCTTCTCATAAAAAGATCTCAATTTGAGGCAGTGTCTCTCGATCGAATACCAGTAGGGGATTGACTAAGATATTATCTATACCCCAGGGAAGTGTAATGTTATAGAAGATGCCTTGATAAGAAGAGTACCAATGCATGCTTTGAGAAGCCCAGTGATGTGTGGTATCTGATGGGACTCTTTGCTTAGATGCATGTGGAGACCAAGGAGAAAAGTGGAGGTGCATTCTCAGAAAGCATTTAGTTGATCCCATCTCTTATAGAATTGATTCAGCAGAAACATCCCAGTAATGATTTTTTCCAGTGGTCGAAACAAATTCTTCATGGTGGGGAGACGTGTTCTGATTCGTCTTCTTCCCTCGAGTGTATCTTGTGTTTCAAGGGTCGTTTAGTGGTGCCTATATCTCTAAGGAAGGTGGTAATGAAGGATATACACCAGTCACAGTGGGATGTCCACCCCAGTGCCACCATGATGTAAAATTATGTTCTTCAATAGTTCTGGTGTCCAGGTATGAGGCAGGGCATTGCTGACTTTGTATCGAGATGCTATACTTGTCAGAAGGTGGAAGGAGAACATCAGAAGCCATCTATTTTGGTTCATCCACTACGCATTCCTATATGAAAGTGGGATGAGGTTTCCATGGATTTCATTATTGGATTACCTCGTACTCCTCGAGGAAATAATTCTATGTGGGTGGTGATTGATCGGCTGACCAAATCAGCCCACTTCAATCCTATCAGAGATACAACTAAAGTAGATGAGTTGGGTCGGTTGTACATTCAGGAGGTGGTAAGGCTTCCTGGTGTTCCATCAGCAGTTGTCTCAGATAGAGACCCATGTTTCACCTATCGGTTTTGGGGAGGCCTTCAGAAGGCTTTGCAGTCACAAATTAAGATGTGCACAGAGTACCAACCTAAGAAAGATGGTTAGACAGAGCAGGAAAATCAGATCTTGGAAGACATGCTTCATGCATGTGTCTTCGACTTCAGTGGTTCGTGGGATAACCATTTGGGTTTCGTCGAGTTTTCTTATAATAACAACCACCAATTATCGATTCAAATGGCTCCCTTTGAGGAGCTCAATGGTCAGCCTTGTCGGCCCCCCTGTGTTGGGATGAGGTAGGTGAGACATCACTATTGGGACCGAGCCTTATGCAAGAGACATCTAGACGGTCATGTTGATCAGGCATCATTTATTGATAGGTCAAATTCACCAGAAATCATATGATGATAAGAGGCATCGAGACATAGAGTTTTTAGTGGGTTTTCGGGTATTATTGAATGTGGCCCCTCGTTTGGGTCATCACCGCTTGGGGAAACAAGAAACGTTGACGCCAAGGTATGTCGGACCTTTTGAGATCTCTGAGTGTATTGGAAAGGTGGCATATAGGTTGGCTTTTCCCACTCAGTTGGAATCCATCCATGATGTTTTCCACGTCATCCAGTTAAAGAAATACAACCAGGATTCATCCGATGTGTTGAATTGGGAGGAGTTGGACATAGAGCCTAATCTATCTGTTTTTGATCGACTAGTGAAAATAGTGGATTTCCAAGAAAAGGATGTTTGGGGAAATTCTATTCCACTGGTACAACTTTATTTGGCATCATGGGAGTGATACATAGGAGACATGGGAGCCAAAGTCATGGGTTGAGGAAGAATACCCGAACCTGTTTTCTGATCAAGAATTGGGTTGACTTTCGGGGGTGGAAAGTCCTTCTTGTTGGGGAGAATTGTCACATACATGATTTATTTTAATTTTATTTTCATTTATTCTCATTTATTGCATTGTATTGGAGGTTTCCCATGCATTTTCGGAGTAAATTGTGGGTTTTCATGATTTCAGCCAAACCATGACTTTATTTCCAATTTTAAAAAAAATTAATTTTATTTCTTTAATAACATCTTTGTTTATCAACAATTTTACCCATTACACTTGAAAAATTACTTCTATTGAACTATTAAAACCATTATAGAAATTTGGACCCCTTAAAAATTCATTATCATCTTGGATTTGGGTGATCTAATTAACTATTGGGCCAACCCATAAGCCCATTTTCTGTTTTAATTTTTATTTATTATTTTATAACTTTTTCATTTTTTATTTCTCTTCGGTGATTCCACATCTCACCTGATCCCACTAAACCTAGCCGCACCCCCAGCTTTGTTTCCCCCTCTTTGGATATTTTATCTATCAAGAATTAGGGCCGAAATTCTCAGGTTTCTAAAATCGTCCAGATTTCTCAAGTAAATGGCCATCATTCTATATTCCTTCCGTTTCCTAAATCTTTCACACTTTTTTCTTGAATCCCATAATTTCTAGAAGCTAGGGATCGGTACCTAGGGTTTTATTTTGTGTTTCTTGGTCCAATACCTTGTTTTTAGGTTCGATCTCACTTGTGCTGTGGTGGTGGTGCTGTTGAAGTTTCGCACAAGGATTTGCGGTTCTAGACTCTTTTGGTAAGTGATTATATATGTAGGTATCCTAGAATAATTTTTCATGCTATATTTCTATTTCCTTTATGTTCCTCCTTCATTATTTTGACTGCAAAAATTGATTTGGGTAGCATTTGCAAAGCAGTTTATTTTTAAATGCCAATTTTGTGTGAAAATGGGTGTTTTACATATGCAACCCATGTTTTGCCTCTTGGTGTTGTTTTATAATTCATGAAATGGATTTATAGATTTCTTTATGCTGAAATCTCTAGTTTGTTATAATATTGGTCTTCATTGGGTTATAAACGAGGTATTTTAGATGAATTTAATGTGCAAAATTTGGTTACTTATCTTGAAATTGGTTTCTAGAAATTATAAGTGGTTTATTGAGTTATATAAAAGGTTCAAAGCATGTGTAGCTACTGTTTTGAATGTGTGTGACCAGAACTAATTCATATATGTGAAAATGGATTTTGGTAACACGTGGTAACTATTTTATCACAAGATGGGAATCCTGGGTTACTAAGTGGCCAAATTTGTACTAGTACGCTAGTGAACGGGGGGGGGGACCATGGTTCACATAGAAAGTTTGACATAGATTACACTAACAAAAATATAATGGATATTATTGGAGACAAATTGGTTATGGGTATGCTCCCTACTAGTTGCTCATGCACGAGAACAAATTTTATTATGGTTACTTTCACTGAGGTACGATGTACTTAAGGCTCACAACTAACTAGTACCTAGGGGTGTTCCTATTCTTGGTGCTTGTAGAATTTTTGGAAGTTATCATTTCCTTATGGTAATTTTGGATGTGAAAATTTTTACCTTATATGTTTTATTCAAAAGCACTCATTCTTGAAAGTTATCCCCATTGAAAGTTATTTTCATTTCAAAGTTTCACTTTTAGAAATAAATGCTACCATTTTCTGTTTATATGTCTTGAATGCTTTTTATTATATAATACCTATCACTTGAAATACTTGGGTGATATCCTATTGGACATATTCTCACACCCTAATTACACCTTTGGGTGTAAGTAGACTTGATCATGTTTGACACAGGCAAAGGCAAGGCATTGGGTAATGGCAGTTTGGGTTTCTAGTTTCTTTCCATGGTGCGGTGTTGTGAAGACGGCTCGTGGGTGATGACCCCTTGTTGTGTGGAGTCTTGTGGGATTTTTTCTTCTACTTTTATGTACCTTTGGATCCCTTGTGTCTTTTTTAAACCCATATACTTAGTTCTGGATTTTATCAAGGCTTGTAAGACATAATTTTTCAGATTTGGTATATTGTTTTTTTGGTTATTTTATGAATCCAAACATGGGTAAATCATTGCCACATACATTTTTATGATACCCACAAACATGTGCCTGTCCGTGGGGATAGGGAATTCCCTTAGGGAGTTTCCATGGGCCGGGATTGGTGTCGTTTTGATGGCGTCCAGATTCAGTTCATGACATTATCAGGGTTGTCTGGGGGTGTACGTCAATGTAAATGTTGATCTCTCGATGGGGAGGTTGTCCTAGAACAACTTCTAGGAAGACATCCTCATTCTCTTCCACTATTGTTGGGATTTGAAAGCTCAAAACATCTATTTCTATTATAGTATGTCTAGAAAAATGAATAGTTATCAAATGAACCCTGGGTTGTATGCCTCAACAACATGTATGTACACCCAACATTGTCCCCCAAATACATGAGTGTGGTGAGGACCTCATGGGGGTGGTTTTGGAAGTAGTTTATAGAATATTCCACCTATTTCATCTCTCCATGCTCCTCTTAATTGTCTGAAGCCTAGTGTGTCTGCCTATTCCACATTCTACCTCGGCCTCGGTGGTTTATCCATGGCCTTCATGTCAGCAGTTTTATGGGTTGGGAAATCTCTTGTGAGATTCCCTTTTTCATCGCACTAGTAGCATCATCTATACCAAGGGTGACTTGATCCATCCTAAGACCCCTGGACCGCAGATTCCATGTCTAGGTTCCGCATGTGATGTCTCCCATATCTCGATCCCTATTCCTGACATCAGCTACCAACTTTTGAGGACTATGCACCTGTCTACCTACTATAGAATGCCACCGGCTGCCTCTGCTCACCCAAGAAGATCACTACCGCCAAATATCTCTTGATCACTAATACATAAGTCAAAATTCATATAGGCATGACACTAGCTCAGATTTCTCATTGTAGACTCTGATCAATGGTCTGAGCCCTAATGTACTGATCAATAAAAATACCCATTGAGTACCTAGATAGGTTAGTGATCCTTAATGAATAGTCCAACATCATTAAATTACCATGATGGAGTTGAAGATTCTCCTAGATAAACACTACTCTTAGCGTAACTGGAATGAACTCCATTATAAATAGTTTCTAGAACTTTTTCCATAAATGAGTATCCACATTTTCAGTCTTCATGGACAAACTCCACCATTGTCCCACTGAACCCTGAATAAGGGTCTCTCCATGGATCACCATCTTGTTATTTGGTTTCCTCACTAGTTAGAAATCTTTTTCCACTTCCTCAAGCTGGTCCTCTGTCGCCCAAGGGATGGGCTCACCTCATAACCTAAGGGTTCCTGATCCCTAAAAATCATGGACTATGCTCAACCATTTCCCCTTATCTACTGGTATTATAGATACACCGTTCTGAGCCACTGGTGTTTATATAGAATGTGCTCCACCTAGAGGTTAATGCATTGGGAACTACTGCCTGAATTAAATTCTTGTCGCTTAGGGGTTCACCCTCATAATCGAGCTACTGATTCCTAGAGTGTATGCATCATGGGGGAATCCTGTAAAGAAAAAAAATGTACAATGGTAAAAGAGTATATCTAGATAGCTGACAATAAAGGACGTAGAAAACACAACACATTCTTGTATGATGCATGTGCTATTTAGTTAGAGAATGTGTAAAGTGAAATCCATAAAACAGCCCTGACCTTGATCATCAATGAGTAGGATATGAAATCATCTATCCGGATTTGATCTCACTGTGCAACGATCCACACATCTTTATTAGTCCGTGTTTGTCAGGATTTCCTCGGGGTTACTCCTCTTGAATGTTTTGAAGGATTCAATGTATATTTTTCAAGGGTTATGATCTTAACCCTAAGAACCTAGTTCATTAACACCAATTAAAGTGTATCTATTTTATGGAAGAATATAAAGTAAAAGAAATTAATATTTTATTTTATTTCCATTAAAACATTGAAAAATTACAATTTGTAGCTGAAAAGTATCATCTAATTTAAGGGATCACCTATTGTATAGTAACCTCTCTGAAAAAAATGTTGTGCTCATATTTCTAATCTAGGAACATTTTGAAATGTTATTTCACTTTTTCAAGAAAACTGCTCAGACACACTTTTTAAAATATTAATTTTTTTCAAACATTTATTTTGAGTGCTCTAGGCCTCATAAAATAATTCCATCACAAATCCTATTCAAGTAATAATTATTTATAATTTTTAAAAATAATACATAGAAAATCCAAAACATTATATTATCCCCACCTTTGGGATTTATGCCCCTAAAAATCCAAAACAATGGCTTGTCCAATAGATGTGGGTACTAGGCATAAATCTAGGCATCCAGCTCCCATGTGCTCTCATGAAGATTCCCTTGCATCAACTGAACACACACCAAGAGAATCACTCACCCATGAAGGATCCCCTCTTGTTGATCCTCGATCTCCAATAGGTTCTATATGATGGTTGATCCATCATTTATGTCCAACTCTCCCTAGTCGATGACATTCTATATGTCATGCAAGAACCTCCTTAGTAGTGAAACATGGAAGAAATATTGTACCTAGTGCAACTATGGTAGTAGATCAAGGTGGTACACCACCTCAGAAACAGTGCACATTATTTGAAAAGGGCTGATAAACCACAGAGACAAATTCTCACCCTGACCAAATCTCTGAAACCCTCATCATGTTGGGACTATAAAGATGACATTGTTTCCCTATTCAAAATCTAGAGGTCCGCACTATCGATTTCTATAGGACTTATACCAGCTATGTGCACTCTTCATCCTCTCTTGTATAATTTGAATCTTCTCGGTGGTACCTCAAACCATCACTGGAACCATGAGTACTGACTCTCCAGTGTCTGTCTAGTAGAGTGGTTACTATAAGGGTATCCTAAATAAATCCTCAAATAGAGCCATACCGATGGTGGAGTGGTAGCAGTTGTATAATGAAAGAACTACCAGTGGTAGGTGGTCCTCCCAACTGCAACCAATTTCTATGATACATCCCCACAACGTATCCTCTAGAACATGAATGGTTTTCTTTTTCCTAGCATCTGTCAAGGGATGGAACACTGTGTTTAAGTATAGTTGAGTCCTAAATGCCTCCGCCAATCCATTCCCCAACCAGGATAGAAAAAAATATGTTGATTTGAGACTATCACCTAGATGGAATCATATCTCTTATAAATTAGGGGTAAGCCCTCCATGAAGTCCATTGATATTCCATACCACTTAAAATCTATAACATAAAAGGGGTAAGTTAATACCGCCACAACCTAGCTCTCATCCTTCACATGCTGCCATCTAGGGCATCAAGAAATGAACTCTGTTAGTACCTTCATTCTACTTGTCCACCAAAACTGATGTTAGAGGACTTGGAACATGTTTTCACTCTAGGGTCTACTGACAACAGGGATGTATGAAACTCCCTTATAACATCATCCCACAATTCCACTGGTAAAAATTAGCTTCCTTGAAAAAGGATGGCATCCCCCCTCTTTAAGAATATCCATTACGAGCTTGTCTTGTTAATAATTGAGCACCTAATTTATCTTAGTCTATATCCCCTAGTTATGCCTCCCTGACATACATTATGATTGGACATGTAATAAAAATTGAATACAGATAATATGCATCATATCCATCCATGATGGAAAAATGTAGTGAGGACAACGACTTTGAAGAATTTCACAGTAGCTGTGAACATGATCTCTAACTGAGAGCATCATCTACTATATTCACCTTCACAAGAGTGTAGAAAATCCCAAAGACATAATACTGAAGTAACTCAAAACATCGTTTATGCCTCATATTCAGATCCTTATATAAGAAAATGTACATGAGGATCTTCTGGTCATAATAGATGATAAATCGTTCACCCATAAAGTAGTCTCTCCACATATTCAACACGAAGACTACTGATGCCACCTCAACATCATGGGTCGTATAGTTATATACATGTGGCCTTAGCCATTGAGAACCATAATAAATCATATCCTGTCTCTTCATTATAACACATCTAAGACTATTCCATGATACATCACAAAAAACTACATACAAGACACCCTATTTGGGAAATCTCTTGATCGATGCAACAATAACATTGTGCCTCAACTTCTGGAAAACATGTTGTCACTTCTACATCCATACGAAAGGCTTCCCCTTATGGGTAATGGATATCATTGGGGATGATATCTGGGATAATTAAAAGATAAATATTTGGTAGTATCATTCCAATCAAAGGAATCCCTGCAACTATGTCACACTCTAGGGTGTCTCCCATGACAACACTGCCTTGACCATGGCTGGGTCCATGTCTACTCCATCTGTTGAAGTAGAATGTCATTGAAAGTGGACCTCATATATCCATAACTAGAACATTGTGATCTTACTGTATAGTTTGTTCTCTTGGATTATATCTAAAACCATCCCCAGGGGACTCACATGGTCCTCCTCTGATGCCGAGTACACAATGATGTCCTTGATATTGACCACTACAAACAAGTCTAAGTACGACTGGAAGATACGGTTCAAAATTCTCATGAACACCATGGGGGTGTTTGTCACACCAAAAGGAATCACCAATTATTCATAGTGACCCTAGCTGTATCTGAATTCCATCTTTATTATATCCTTTTCTTGTACTCGTATCTTGTCGTAATGTGATTGAAGGTCAACCTTCAAGAACCTTCATGCCCCTCTCAATTGATCAAAGCGTTTTTTGATCCTTGGCAGTGGATAAATTTCTTCTAATGCTACCTGGTTCAAACAATATTTATCCTTTCACAACCTCAAACTCTTGTCTTCCATCTTGGAAAACAAAAATAAGGCCACCTAAGGTGAAACACTTGGTCTTACAAAGCCCATCCCCTACAAGTCCTCCAGCGGCATCATCACCTCGTAAAGCTCTACATGAGACATCTGATATGCAAGTGAGGTTATCTGTCACATACATGATTTATTTTAAAGGTATTCTTATTTATTTTCCTTTATTGCATTTTACTGGGGGTTTCCCATGAATTTTTGGAGTAAAGGGTGTGTTTTCAGGATTTGGGAAAAACCATGAGTTCATTTCTAGTTTAATATAATTTATTTTATTTCTTTAATAACTTCTTAGTTTTTCACCCTTTTTTACCAATTACACTTCCAAAATGACCTCCATTAAACTATTCAAACTACTATATCAATTTGGACCCCTTAATAATTCATTATCATCTTGGATTTGGGTGGTCTAATTAAGTATTGGGCCAACCCGTATGCCCTTTTTTTTAAATTCTTATTTTATTCTTCTATAAAGTTTTCATTATTTATTATTTTTTGATTATTACACCTCTCAATAGATACCACCGAACCTCGAAGAACCCCCAGATTCATTTCCCTCCCTTTGGAGACCGTATCAGTCGAGAATTAGGGTGGAACTTAGCAGGTTTCCAAAATCATCCAGATTTGTCAAGTAAGTGACTATCCTTCTAAGTTACTTCATTTTCCTTAAGCTTTCTCCCATTTTTATTGAATCCCAAAATTTCCAAAATTTAGGGCATAGTACTGAGGGTTTCATTTTGGGTATCTTGGTCCAATCCTCTAATTTTAGGTTCGATCTCACTCCCTTGTGGTGCGGTGGTGGTGCGGTGGATGTTTCGCACTAGGATTTTAATTTTTGGAATCTTTTGGAAGGTGATTTCATTTTTAGTTATTCCAAGATAAGTTGGAGTGCTGTATTTATGTTTCTTTTATGTTAATACTTCATTATTTTCACTGAAAAATTTATTTGGGTAGCATTTTCAAGGCGGTTTATTTTTAAGTGCCAATTTTGTGTGAAAAGGTGTGTTTTACATATGCAACCCATGTTGTGCCTCTTGGTGTTGTTTTATAATTCATGGTATGGATTTATAAAAAAAATTATGATGAAATTTCGGATTTTTTATAATATTGGTCTCCATTGGGTATTAAAAGAGGTATTTTTGTTGAATTTAATGTGACCAATTTGGTAACGTTTCTTGAAATTGTTTTATGGAAATTATAACTGGTTTATTGAAATATATAAAAGGTGAAAAGCATGTGTAGCTACTGTTTTTAATGTTTGTGAATAGAACTAATGTTTATATGTGAAAATTAATTTTGGTAACATGTGGTAACTATTTGAGCACAAGACGGGATTCCCCGGTAACTAGGTGGGCTAATTTTTACTAGTACACTAGTGAATGGAGGGGTTTAGACCATGGTTCACATAGAAATATTGACATGGATAACACTAAAAAACTATAAGGGAGATGATTGGAGTCCACTAGGTTATTTTTATGCTCCCTACTAGTGGATCGTGCATGGGAATGAAATTTATTATGGTTACTTTCACTGAGGTATGAGGTACTTAAGGCTCACAACTAACTAGTACCTAGGGGTGTTCCTATGCTTAGTGCTCATGGCCTTTTTGGGAGTTATCCATTCATTATGGTATTTTTGGATGTGGAAATCATTATATAACATGTTTTATTCAAATTCACTCATTCTTTAATGTTATCCCCATTGAAAGGTATTTTCATTTCAAAGTTTCACTTTAAGAAATAAATGCTACCATTTTCTATTTATAAATCCTGCAAGTTTTTTATTTTATAATACATATCACTTGGAATCCTAGATAATATCCTATTAGGCTTAGTATCACTCCCTAATTAATCCTTTTTGTTTATGTAGACTTGATCATGTTTGACACAGGCAATGGAAAGTCCTTGGGTGATGGCATTCCAGGTTGCTAGTTTTTTTCTATGGTGTGGTGTTGCGGAGATGACTCATGGGTGATGACCCCTTCTCATGTGGAGTCTCGTGGGATGTTTTTTTCTTCTTTTATGTACATTTGGAAACCTTGTGTCTTGTTTAAACCCATATAATCAGTTCTTGATTTTATCAAGGATGGGTTGGCATAATTTTTCAGATTTGGTATATTGTTTGTTTTTGGTTATTTTATGAGTCCAAACTCAGGTAAATCATTCCCACATACACTATTATGATACCCAGGAAATTGTTCCATCCTTTGGGGATAAAGAATTCCCTTAAAGACTTTCTATGGGTCAGGTTTGGTGCCAGTTTGATGGCAGCCAGATTCGGTTCGTGACAAAATGGTATCAGAGGAGGTTAACTTTTTTGAGTTATATTATTCTTTTGAGATGATTTGGTATAAACAAGAGATAGGATTGTTGGGGTGTAGAGTTTTGGTCATGAGTAGGGTTCTTGGACCATAGCCCTTGTGACAGACCATGAGTCACCATGGGATGTCTGAATTGTTTGTTTATCTTCACTTACAGGAGAGACGTGTGGGCTGCAGACTGCACGTGGACATTGAGTGTGGTGAAGTAGTTTTTTATTTCACTGTTGTAATGTGTTTGTCTTATTTATATCTGATGTTATTCATGAATGTTTCAGAACTGTTGTAATTTTTTTCTTGCAATTTTTTCTTTCTGTAACAACATGCCTCTCTGAAAAGCTCCCACGCACCCACGAGAGGAAGCTGGAGAGAGTTATTCTGCACCACTCGATCAAAGAATGATAGAAGTTGTGGTTAGAGATATCCAGGATTGGGGATAGGGAGTGTTTCTGGCTCCTAATCCATCCAGAGAAGATGATTCTAGGCCTATGAAGGATAAGGCCCAAGATTTCATGAAAAATAAACCTCCTTGTTTTCGAGGTAGTTAGGAACCTCAAGAGGTAGTGGACTGGATTGAGAAGATAGGGCGTATGTTCGAGTTCTTGTGCACCCCTGAGGAGGTGTAGGTAAAATGTGCCTCTTTTCAGCTAGAGGGTCCCAGCCATAGGTGGTGGAATTCAGTGCTTCAATCTGGGAAGCATGAAAACATGAGCTGGAGAGATTTTATGGCCATCTTCAATGAGTAGTATTGTCCAGAGGTTCTATCCTATGCCAGATCTTGATAATTCATGGATATTTCCTAGGGATATCTTTTAGTAACATATTATTCTAACTATTTGGCTGAACTAATGTGGTACGCACCTGACATTTTTTCTAATGAGAGCTGTATTTCCTGAAGTTTGAGAAGGGGTTGTGACCAAAAATTTACTCACAAGTCTTCTTATTCAAGTTGGGAACTTATTTTGAGGTTGTTGATCATGCTTGAATGGCATAGATTAAACAAAAGGTGAAGTTTTGGATCTTTGGATTGGTATATACTATGGGAAATGGTAGCTCTTCTAAAAAGAAGAGGAAGCGGGAGAGCGGGGATAAAATGGAGGTGGCATTTCAGGCCACTCTTCCAGGAAGTTTTCATCAGTGGCTTCAGATGCGAGGACTATCATGTGCCATCAGTGTGGGAAGACAGGGAAAATCCGTCCATAATTCCCTCATCCTTTGAAGACCTATTTTCAGGGAGGAGGTATGGGACACGTGTAACGCCTTTGTGGGATAGCACATCGACTTCAATGTGGGGCATGATATGTGGCTCTCATGGGAGTGCTAGCGCAGTCCGATCCATCAAGGACAGGGGGATATCGGTTTGGTGGTCATGGAGGTAGGGCTAGATCATCTTTTGGACATATCCAATTTAGGGAAAAGCCAGAGGCGGGTGGCCATTCTCAGATAAAGATGAGGCATCTTCATTCTACGGAGTAGGCACCAACAAGATTAGATATAGGTCCATCGGTCGTTTGAGGTACCATTTTGATTTCATCTTCTTTATATGCAGCTCTTTTTGATACTGGTGCTTCAGTTCCATTTATATTTTCATGTATTGTGAGCACACTGACCTTTCCAACTGATCTGTTGTCTTTCGCGATGGAGTTGGTGACACTGTTGGGAAAGAAGAAAGAGCAAGGTCTCATGTGACCATCTTGTGCGCTCTCTGTTTCAGGGGTGTAGATGGAGTAGGAACTCTTGGTCTTGGATATGGAACTTTTTGATGTAATCCTTGGCATGTACTGGTTGTTATATTTTTAGGTGCACATTGATTTCTATAGCAGACATGTGAGTTTCACAGAACCTGATGGAAGTCCATAGTTTTTTCTTGGGGAATGGGACCCTCGGTCTGGTCATGTGGGACCTACATTCCCAAATTTAGGGAATATTATCTTCTAGTTATCTTTGCTTGTGCTAGAGGATGATGGTCAAGCTCAAGAGGGTGTATTACCTCACGTGGTGGATGAGTTCCCAGAGGTTTCCAGATGATTTTTCAGACTTACCCCAAGAGCGGGACGTGGAGTTCCCGATTGATTTGGCACCAGGAACACAACTGATATCTCATATATTATACCGTATGACCCCCACCGAGCTGAGGGAATTAAAGATATAACTGTATGATTTAGATTCAAAAGATTCATTTGCCTGTCCATCTATCCATGGGTCGCTCCTATTCTTTTTGCAAAGAAGGTCGATGTCTCCCTTCAGTTGTGTATTGATTACCAGAAGCTGAATAAGGTAACCATCAAGAATACATATCCTTTGCCTAGAATAGATGAGTTATTTGATCAATTAAAGGGGGAAAAGTGTTTTTCTCAAATAGACATGAATTCTGGTTATCAGCAACTCAGTGTAAAAGAGGTAGATATCCCGAAGACAACCTTCTAAATTTGGTACGACCACTATGAGTATTTGATCACGACCTTCGGATTGACCAATGCTCCTGCAGTCTTTAGGGAACTCATGAATAGGGTGTTCCACCAGTATCTTGACTTATTAATCATAGTGTTTGTGGATGACATCTTGGTTTACTCTAGATCTGAGGAGAAGCATGAGCACTATTACGAATCGTGTTGGGAATACTGTGGGATCACCACCTTTATGCAAGTCTATCCAAGTGTACCTTCTGGATAAGGGAGATGAAGTTTCTAGGGCTTTTGATCTCGGTGTAGGGAGTTTAGGTGGATCCCAAGAAGATCAGTGCAGTTTTGTCATGGGAGCAACTGAAGAATGTGTTTGAGATCAAGTGTTTCCTTAGCCTATAAGGTTACTACAGGTGGTTTATTTGAGATTTCTCTCAGCTAGCTTCTCCCATGACCACACTCACCCAGAAGGGGGTGAAGTTTGTGTGGATCCCAGAATGTTAGGCGTCCTTAGAAAATTTTAAGCATATGTTAACTACCACCTCAGTCTTGATCCTACCAATGTCTTGGAAAGGCTATGTGGTGTATTGTGATGCTTCAGGTTTAGGTCTTGGGTGGGTGCATATGCATGATGATCACGTGGTGGCTTATGGATCTCACCAGCTCCGACCACATGAACAGAATTATCAAACCCATGACTTAGAGCTAAGGGCAGTAACACATGCTTCAAATACATGGAGCCACTATCTTTTTGGGGAGAAGTTTGTGGTATACTCAGATCATAAAATTTTGGCATACATCTTCTCATAGAAAGATCTCAATTTGAGGCAGTGTCGCTCGATCGAATACCAGTTGGGGATTGACTATGATATTATCTATACCCAGGGAAGTGTAATGTTATAGAAGATTCCTTGATAAGAAGAGTACCAATGCATGCTTTGAGAAGTACAGTGATGTGTGGTCTCTGATGGGACTCTTTTCTCTGATGCATGTGGAGACCAAGGAGAAAAGTGGAGGTGCATTCTCAGAAAGCATTCAGTTGATCCCATCTCAAATATAATTGATTCAGCAGACGCATCCCAGTAATGATTTTTTTCAGTGGTCGAAACAAATTCTTCATGGTGGGGAGACGTGTTCTGATTTGTCTTCTTCCCTCGAGTGTATCTTGTGTTTAAAGGGTCGTTTAATGGTGCCTATATCTCTGAGGAAGGTTGTAATGAAGGATATACACCAGTCATAGTGGGATGTCCATGCTGGTGCCACCATGATGTACAATGATGTTCTTCGATAGTTCTGGTGTCCAGGTATGAGGCGGGGCATTGCTGAAATTGTATCGAGATGCTATACTTGTCAAAAGGTGAAAGGAGAAAATCAGAAGACATCTGTTTTGGTTCAGCCACTACGCATTCCAATTTGAAAGTGGGATGAGGTTTCCATGGATTTCATTATTGGATTACCTCGTACTCCTCGAGGAAATAATTCTATTTGGGTGGTGATTGATTAGCTGACCAAATCATCCCAGTTCAATCCTATCAGAGATAAAACTAAAGTAGATGAGTTGGGCCAGTTGTATATTCAGGAGGTGGTAAGGCTTCCTGGTGTTCCATCAGCTGTTGTCTCAGAAAGAGACCCATGTTTCACCTATCGGTTTTGGGGAGGCCTTCAGAAGGCTTTGCAGTCACAAATTAAGATGAGAAAAGTGTACCAACCTAAGAAAGATGGTTAGATAGAGCAGGAAAATCAGATCTTGGAAGACATGATTCATGCATGTGTCTTCGACTTCAGTGGTTCGTGGGATAACCATTTGGGTTTGGTTGAGTTTTCTTATAATAACAGCCACCAATTCTCTATTTGAATGGCTCACTTTGAGGAGCTCAATGGTCAGCCTTGCCGGTCCCCCTGTGTTGGGATGAGGTAGGTGAGACATCACTGTTGGGACCAAGCCTTGTGAAAGAGACATCTGGAAGGTCATGTTGATCAAGCATCATTTATTGATAGGTAAAAGTCACCAGAAATCATATGATAATAGGAGGCATCGAGACCTAGAGTTTTTAGTGGGTTTTCGGGTATTATTGAATGTGGCCCCACGTCTAGGTCATCGCCACTTGGGGAAACAAGAAAAGATGATGCCAAGGTATGTCAGACCTTTTGAGATCTCTGAGTGTATTGGAAAGGTGGCATACAGGTTGGATTTTCCCACTTAGTTGACATCCATCCATGATGTTTTCCACGTCACCCAGTTAAATAAATACAACCCGGATTCATCCGATGTGTTGAATTGGGAGTTGGAAATAGAGACTAATATATCTATTTTTGATCAGCCAGTGAAAATAGTGGATTTAGAAGAAAAGGATGTTCGGGGAAATTCTATTACACCGGTTCAAGTTTATTTGGCACCATGCGAGTGATACATAGGAGACATGGGAGCCAAAGTCATGGGTTGAGGAAGAATACCCGAACCTGTTTTCTGATCAAGAATTGGGTTGACTTTCGGGGGTGGAAAGTCTTTCATGTTTGGGAGAATTGTAACATACATGATTTATTTTAATTTTATTTTCATTTATTCTCATTTCTTGCATTGTATTGGGGGTTTCCCATGCATTTTTGGAGTAAATTGTGGGTTTTCATGATTTCGGCCAAACCATGACTTTATTTCCAATTTTAAAAAAAATAATTTTGTTTATTTAATAACATCTTTGTTTATCAACAATTTTACCCATTACACTTGAAAAATGAACTCTATTGAACCATTAACACCATTATAGAAATTTGGACACCTTAAAAATTCGTTATCATCTTGGATTTGGGTGATCTAATTAACCATTGGGCCAACCCGTAAGCCCATTTTCTGTTTTAATTTTTATTTATTATTTTATAACTTTTTCATTTTTTATTTCTCTTCGTTGATTCCACATCTCACCTGATCCCACTGAACCTAGTCGCACCCCCAGATTTTTTCCCCCTCTTTGGATATCGTATCTATCAAGAATTAGGGTCGAAATTCTCAGGTTTCTAAAATCGTCCAGATTTCTCAAGTAAATGGCCCTCATTCTATGTTCCTTCCATTTCCTTAAGATTTCACACTTTTTTCTTGAATCCCATAATTTCTAGAAGCTAGGGCTCAGTACCTAGGGTTTTATTTTGAGTTTCTTGGTCCAATCCCTTGTTTTTAGGTTCGATCTCATTTCCTTGTGCTGCGGTGGTGGTGCAGTTGAAGTTTCGCACTAGGATTTGCGGTTCTAGAATCTTTTGGTAAGTGATTATATATGTATGTATTCTAGAATAAGTTTTCATGTATATTTATATTTATTTTATGTTCCTCCTTCATTATTTTGACTGAAAAAATTGATTTCGGTAGCATTTTCAAAGCAGTTTATTTTTAAATGCCAATTTTGTGTGAAAATGGGTGTTTAACATATGCAACCCATGTTGTGCCTCTTGGTGTTGTTTTATAATTCATGAAATGGATTTATAAAAATGTTTTTATGCTGAAATCTCTATTTTGTTATAATATTGGTCTCCATTGGGTTTTAAACGAGGTATTTTAGATGAATTTAATGTGCAAAATTTGGTTACTTTTCTTGAAATTGTTTTCTAGAAATTATAAGTGGTTTATTGAGTTATATAAAAGGTGCAAAGCATGTGTAGCTACTATTTTTAATGTGTGTGAATAGAACTAATTCATATATGTGAAAATGGATTTTGGTAACACGTGGTAACTATTTTATCACAAGACGGGAAACCTGGGTTACTAGGTGGCCAAATTTGTACTAGTACGCTAGTGAACGGGGGGGAGGGGGGGACCATGGATCACATAGAAAGTTTGACATGGATTACACTAACAAAAATATAATGGAGATGATTGGAGACAAATAGTTTATGGGTATGGTCCCTACTAGTTTCTCATGCACGAGAACAAATTTTATTATGGTTACTTTCACTGAGGTACGATGTACTTAAGGCTCACAACTAACTAGTACCTAAGGGTGTTCCTATTCTTGGTGCTTGTGGAATTTTTGGAAGTTATCCTTTCCTTATGGTAATTTGGGATGTCAAAATTAGTACCTTTCATTTTTTATTCAAATTCACTCATTCTTTAATGTTATCCCCATTGAAATGTATTTTCATTTCAAAGTTTCACTTTTAGAAATAAATGCTACAATTTTTTGTTTATATGTCTTGAATGATTTTTATTATATAATACCTATCACTTGAAATCCTTGGGTGATATCTTATTGGACATATTATCACACCCTACTTACACATTTGGGTGTATGTAGACTTGATCATGTTTGACACAGGCAAAGGCAAGGCATTGGGTAATGGTAGTTCGGGTTGCTAGTTTCTTTCCATGGTGTGGTGTTGTGGAGACGACTTGTGGGTGACGACCCCTTGTTGTGTGGAGTCTCGTGGGATTTCTTCTGCTACTTTTATGTACCTTTGGATCCCTTGTGTCTTTTTTAAACCCATATACTTAGTTTGGGATTTTATCAAGGCGTGTTTGACATAATTTTTCAGATTTGGTATATTGTTTTTTTGGTTATTTTATGAATCCAAACACGGGTAAATCATTGCCACATACATTTTTATGATACCCACACACTTGTGCCTGTCTGTGGGGATAGGTAATTCCCTTAGGGAGTTCCTAAGGGCCAGGATTGGTGCCGGTTTGATGGCGTCCAGATTCAGTTCATGACATTATCAGGGTTGTCTGGGGGTGTACGTCAATGCAAACGTTGATCTCTCGATGGGGAGGTTGTCCTAGAACAACTTCTAGGAAGACATCCTCATTCTCTTCCACTATTGTTGGGATCTGAAAGCTCAAAACATCTATTTCTATTATACTATGTCTAGAAAACTGAATAGTTATCAAATGAACCCTCCTAAGCATGACCACATTCGTTGCTACCAAGGTTTCTGTTTCACTAACAATGGAAAACCTCATTCCATCGCTACAGACACACCACACTCTACAGATAATGCAGTCAATCTGGGATTGGACTAAAGATAACCACTCCATACCAAAAATGACTTTTTAATGCCATGGTGATTCCACTGAGAGGTTCCAACCATAACTATAACCTCCAATGATAAGATCACAATTTCATAAAATATGTTTGATTATTGAGTCACCTCCTGTATGTGTCTCCAAGAATAAGGGTCAAGTCAACTTCTCCACTAGAATCTGACATTTTTTAACAATACATGTGGTGATAAAAGAATGACTGGGACCTGTGTCTATAAGTATGAAAGATAAGGTATAAATAAAACAGATCATGCCTTGGAACATTCATTGAGTCCCTGGGTTTTATGCCTCAACAACATGTATGTACACCCAACAATGTCCCCCAGATACATGAGTGTGGTGAGGACCTCATGGGGGTGGTTTTGGAAGTAGTTTATAGCATATTCCACCTATTTAATCTCTCCATGCTACTCTTCCTTGTCTGAAGCCTAGTGCGTCTGCCTATTCCACATTCTACCTCGGCCTCGGTGGTTTATCCATGGCCTTCATGTCAGCAGTTTTATGGGTTGGGAAATCTCTTGCAAGATTCCCTTTGTCATCGCACGAGTAGCATCATCTCTACCAAGGGTGACTTGATCCATCCTGAGACCCCTGGACCACATATTCCATGTCTAGGTTCCTCATGTGATGTCTCCCATATCCCGATCCCTATTCCTGACATCAGCTACCAACTTCTGAGGACTATTCACCTGTCTACCTACTATAGACTGCCACCGGCTTCCTCTACTCACCCAAGAAGATCACTACCTCCAAATATCTATTGATCACTAATACATAAGTCGAAATTCATATAGGCATGAAAGTAGCTCAGATTTCTCATTCTAGACTCTGATCAATGGTTTGAGCCCTAATGTACTGATCAATAAAAATATCCATTGAGTACCTAGAGAAGTTAGTGATCCTTGATGAATAGTCTAACATCATTAAATTACCATGATAGAGTTGAAGATTCTCCTGTATAAACACTACTCTTAGCGTAACTGGAATGAACTCCCTTATAAATAGTTTCTAGAACTTTTTCCATAAATGAGTATCCGCATTTTCAGTCTTCATGGACAAACTCCACTATTGTCCCACTGAACCCCGAATAAGGGTCTCTCCATGGATGACCATCTGGTTATTTGGTTTCCTCACTAGTTAGAAATCTTTTTCCACTTCCTCAAGCTAGTCCTATGTTGCCCGAGGGATGGGCTCACATCATAACCTAAGGGTTCCTGATCACTAAAATTCATTGAATATGCTCAACCATTTCCCCTCATCTACTGGTATTATAGATACACCTTTCTGAGCCACTGGTGTTTGTATAGAATGTGCTCCACCTAGAGGTTAATGCATTGGGAACTACTACCTGAATTAAATTCTTGTCGCTTAGGGGTTCACCCTCATGATCGAACTACTAATTCCTAGAGTGTATGCATCATGGGGGAATACTGTCAAGAAAAAAAATGTACAATGGTAAAAGAGTATATCTAGATAGCTGACAATAAAGGAGATAGAAAACACAACACATTCTTGTATGATGCATGTTCTATTTTTCCCCTGCAAGTAGTGTTATCATATAATGAGTTTAAAAGAAAGTAATCATTGTCCTGGTGTATGAATACATCAGCCTCCCACACCAACACTGGAGTCCTTGGCATGAAATCTGATCCCGAAACACTGAACACTATTTCCCTAATCCAATCTCAAATAACCTTAGTTTTATGGTAAAACCATCTGCCTCTCATAACACTCTACCAGAACCTGACCCGGAAGATCCTGTGTCGTGACACCCCATGCCCGCCTCATAGGTCCCAGAGGATGGTTACTATCACTGAGTATGAATATCACTAAAATAGGAGGAATGATTTATCCCTTGAAAACACACACACATCTCCATGCCAAAATATGTTGAAAAGCCAAAACCACTAGGGAACCAAATTCATTCGCACAACTAAACCCTACCAACATAGTATAACAGATTTTAATGTGTGGAATATGAACTAGGCCAGAATACTAGCCCACTATAGAAAATAGTTTAAAAAACTGCAAAGACTAACCTATAATCAATAAATAGGTACTAGGACTACTACTCATAGTCACAAGAACCCCACATTCTATAAGGATGCTCACAAAGCTCAGTCCGGTCCTAGTCTACCATGGACCCTGCAAAAAGGTTTCACATCTGCACAAGACACGACATGTATAGGAAAACCCTTGTAGGGGTGAGTATAAAAATATGCATTCAACGAACCAAAAAAACCCAAAGAAAAAAAATAGTTAAAGGTATTGTTAGCCCCACATTGAATAGGTCTACAGAACATATAATAATATAAATATGTTGAGATATACTCGAAACCTATACCTGTAGTCTATAGGTAATCCACAACGACAACATACCCATTCTATAGATTTAGTTTAAAGATTTCACAAAGCACTCATCAGGGAGGACTCACTCCATTAGTCAGATAGCTCTGATGAAGTCCGTCTAAGAAGTAAATTCATCGAGAAGTGTCACAAGAGTGACAGATGCACTGATATATCAGATGAGATAATAGATGCACTCATCCTAGGAGAACTCACTCCTGAGTGGTGAAAGATCACGATACATAGATGATGATCACTTCCAGGCCATGGCATATACCACAAATCATCTAGATTAACCTTCTATGTTGAGGATTGGTGTTCTGTATGATTCCTCACAATGATACCTAACTTTACCTTGGGACAAGAATGGGTAGATAAACTCGCTTCGGTCCTCTTTGATGGTTTTTGGCTCTATTCAAAACATATTGATGATGGGATCATACTCATTTAGATGGAAAAATTTCCAGACCATTGGGGGAATGAACAAAGGGTGCTAACCCATAATAATGGTTTACAAGGAATAGTGGACAAGGATATCAATCCGTAGTGGAGAGAGTACATGGCGTGTATCAAGGTCATAGGCCATGTCTGTTAACATCGGGTACTTCCCATGTGCAATGAACTGAGTAAGATGACATGTAATGTAAAAAATCTCATACATGGTGTGTAGTTATGGTCACGTTCCATAACTGATTACCTATGCTCCAATCTGTGTTCACTAGCCATGTGTTCATACAAGTCTTCGACCTGTGTATGATAACTTGTGTACTGGTACCTGGGGTAACCTGCGTAATCGGCCTAGTATAGCTATGGGGTGGAGTATATGATGTGTAATATGCCCCATGTCCATGTATCATATGATATACATGTCTAATCTAACATAGAGACCCACAAACTTTGTGACATCTATCATACACTATTCAACACTTCAAGTATCACGAAACTCTATTCACCGTAGAGCCAGCCCCACACGTCAGGTTCTTTAGAGAACACACCTTGTACTTCTCCATTAAACTGAATCGATGTTCTTCTTATGTGTGCCTCCAGGGATCCTTGATCTATTGATCTAGATATTTTTTCGCCACATAACTCATGATATGATGTATCCCTACCATGGAAATACAGATTCGGTATGTTTCAGGCGTTTGATAGGCTCTAAAAATGTGTTTTAATCATCTGTACGAAGAACAGTCGAAGAATCATTTCTTCTAACATGTGTTGATTCGTGGTCCTCTATTGTTTTTGAACCATCATTGGGTCGTCATGTTGTCAGATCCCAAATTTGGTATCGTTGCATTGAAAAGTAGACGCACAATGATCTGTTATTCATAACCCACCAAAGAACATGAAGAATACATGGTCAGAAAGGGGGGAAGAAATCAAAATAACAAATTGAGGAATGAACATCAATCATCATTCATCGCAGCATTGATCTGATCCATTAGAATGATCAAATAGATATTATCAAATATAAATAAAATTAAAAATGGATCAATTCCCAAAATTAACCCAATAAAAGACCATCTCGCATGAACGAACGACCTTCCGGTCCACCTGTTTGCGGGTTGATCCGCATTTTTCATTTAGTCAAAGAATGGGGAAGATTAAAATATTAAAACAATAACAAATACATTTCTTGTCGATGAAGATGGGGGTGCTTTCTTCTATCTAGAATCAATCATGCTGTGCAATGATCTACAGATCATCGTTGGTCATCGTTAGTTGGGAATTCTCTAGGGTGGCCCCACTCCAATTTTCCATTGGATGGTTATTATTTTTTTCATGGGTTATGAGAATAAACCTAGCCTCCTAGTTATTTAAAATCAATTAACCTTTCATTGTGTTATGTAAACTTTTAATATAAAATAAAATATTAATATTTTTTAATTTCTTTGAAAATGTCCAAAAATTATTTTTTTCAGCCGACCCACACCGGCTAAAGTTATGCCTCACCTAATGTAAGGTCACTAATCTGAATGCATTTGTGCCCTCGTATTTCTAGTATTGGATCCCGTTTAAATTTTTTTCCATTTTTCAGGAAAACTTCTCTCCCACGATCGTTACATGTTTAATTTATTTCAATCATTTATTTCAGGTGCTCTAGGAATTCGAATCACTTGTCGTCACAAAGAATGGTCTCATAATAATTCCATATAACATTTAAAACAAATACATATGAAATCATAGAAAATACATTTGGTTTGTTTTTTGTTATGATTTTTGTTATTTATATTTTTTTGTGGAAAACAATTTTTGAACTTCACTCCTACACCTCCTCATTCTTTTATGTGCTGAATTTATATTTTGATTTAAACAATGTTATACCCCACGATGAGAGTCAATGAGGGGGAAAATGGTGAGATATATGTGTGGGAGAGAGAGGTCATTTAATAACTTCAAATTACCCCTATTTTATTGCCAAAAGATGATTTATTTTTTTTAATTTTAAAAAAAAAATTAAAAAAATTATTTATTTTTCAAATTGTATTTTATATACATTTTGAACATCATTTTAGTCATACCTAGTAGATAACTACATTCTAGAAGTTAATGTTTACAATTTGTATGAGGCTATTGGGGATTAGTGATTACTGATTGTGTAGCCCACTGTTCTTATGGATTTTTTTAGGAACATAGGAAGGGAGTGACATATGACATATTTTTTTGAAAGCAGGATAACGAGTTTAGGAAATTTAAAATTTTAACTCGATCTTAAGGGACTCTAATTTTTAAATAAAAACAAAAAAATCAATGAATTGTGTCAAATCAAATGATAATTATTTAAGTCCTTTTTAACTGGATTAAAATTGGAAAATGGGATCCCATGAAGAGACATTCAGACTTGTGTACATGGTGTGTTACTATTAATAAATAAAATCTAGTTTCCCTTTCAATAAGTGATTTTCATAGTTACATGCACTTGACATATGGCTGGGAAAAGTTAAAATTTTTTACCCTATAAAATATAAACTCGTTTAAGTGAGTTGAATTTAGAACCCCAATGAAGAATGAAAAAATTGACATAATTAAAAATCATTTGAGTTGTATCAATGAACTGATTAATAAATGGACTTTGATTTTTTGATCCTAAGTGAATGTGAGAATTGAAGGTGTTGTTAGTTAAGGTTTTGATTACAATTTAATCTTACATTAAATCATTATTTGAATAGGCACATGAACTGGAATTGAAGTATAACAGAATTTAATTTCATATAGGAGACATGTTATCTTAAAAATATTAATATATCTACATGTTTTCTTTATTTTCAGTAGGTGTTTGATGTTATAAAGGAACACATTTGTGAACACATTCTTTCAAAAACCAGTCCAGGTTCTCTTCCTCTATTTTTTAATCTTTTTTCATCTACATTAATATCTAACTATAAAAAATCATAGTTTCTATTTTAAGAAGTCAAAACAATACATTTTTTGAGGAAAAATAAATATTTATGTGTGGGGTAGTTTGATGTGGTTGTTTTTCAATGCTTTTTTCCACGTCATTTTTTAATTTTTTTTTCATTTTTTTGTATAAAAAAAATATCATTCTAAAAAATAATTAACAAATTTTGTTTTTTGGTTCATAACTCGTAAAATAACAACTTTTTATGATAATTCAAGTACCTTATTGTTTATTTTTGTAATATTAAATAATTCTCAAATTAAATAATTCTTTTTTACATTTATTTTTTTTCTCTTGTTTTTAATTATATTTTTGTTTTCTTTATTTTTATCTTTCTACATTACATTTTTCGGTTTGTTTTTTCAAAATAATGAATTTAGTTAATTATTTAATTTAATTAATTCAATTGAAAATATGTTAATTTTCTACTTTAGTTTTTCATTCTTTAAATAATTAGATTTCTTTTGATAATTTATTTAAATTTTTTGATTTTTTTAATATTTAAATTCACAGTAATTATTTCATTTCATTAATTGTTTAATTTATTAATTTGTTAATACATTTTACCAAGCTGGTTTAATTATTTTTGTTAAATTTCGTACTTACACATTGTGTTTTTAAATAATTTTATTAGTAAGTAATTTTTTTATTTTGAACATTTTTTTTAATTTAATTCTATTTTTAATTTTATTTGATTTAATTTATTCTTAAATTTATTTTTCCTGTTTCATTATTTTGTTGTCGATTCAGCCACCGCAAGAACCTCCCAGTAGTGACTCAATGAGTAACCACCACCGCAACCCATGAAATGGTGACTCAAGATAGGGTTGCACCCCCTTTGTCACCCACTACTTCTTGATGGTGAATCCTTTAGTTAATGCCACCGATCTACCCCTACCACCATTCCACCTCAAAGACCATCATAGAATACCTTTCACCAACAATGAATCCAAGTCACCATTCCCTATTCCTTCTCAACGTAAACCCCATCTCCAAGATGAGACTCCATCACGCCTCTAGCTTGATAACCTTCCACCCACAATCACTACAAACCACCAATTCATATCTCACTGCCACAACTCTCCATCAATGGTCATGATGATGCTGGGAATCATGGATCTACAGCCAAAGAGAAATCTTCCACGTGCATACCAGCGTATCACCACCCCTGTTCGGTAATCCCATTCGGAATAAGATGTGTTTCCACTTTTTCTCGCTAAAGACCACTGGTCACCGCCTTCTTCCCGAGCTTCACCTCCCACCGCCTATTTTGAAGCTTGAACCACACGCCACCTACGACAGATCAACCAGTTCAATCTCAATTAAATTGGACATAGAGAACAGACTAGGTAGGCTACTAAGGATTAATAGAGCATTGGAGCAGGATATAGGGAAGGAATTCATCCCAGATGATATGTTTTCTATTTTTTTATTCTTGTTTCCATCATTTTTTTCATTTTCAGTATGTGTAGATAAATGTAACTAATGGGTTCATATTTTCAGGATTTAATATTCTAATTATAGTTTAATCATAATTTATGAAATCTATTTGGTGTAATTTAATCTTGACGTTCTCAATTAATTCTTAATGAGCACAAATTTGGCTATTATGCTACGTACTGAAAAGAGACGATAGCGAAGACTTTAATTTGAATCTTAATCAATTTACTAAAAATGGAAATGGTTAATATGATATTTTTCATTGATAGTAATTTTAATTTCTAAGTAATTATTGAAATATAATTTCCAAGGAAATATTGAATATCTGTGTCGATATACTGAAGTTAGTGAATAGTTGATTAAGACCACTTTTTTTCTTAGCAAAAATTTAATTGCAGTTAACTGGAGTGTGAACAGAAAATCCATTGATCAATTCATGATAGTCTGATATCCGCAATCATATCCACTACTTGTCTCTTGGCCTATATTCCATTTTTTCACTGCATCCCTACCCCATTTTAGACAAACTATTTCACGCACTATTTTCACTTTTCAGACACACTATTTTCATTTTGTTTATGTTATTGTATTTTGTTGTTTTAGATTAGTTTTTCCCATCACACCTTTGTTTATTCTATGTGGTTCGACATATGTCATACCATAGTACTATTGTAGGTTGTATGTAGGATATAAAAATAATAAATTTGTGCGTGCTCAATGATGGTCACAATAATAACTTAGTCTAAAATTTATTCCCATGAACTACATTGAATAAATGAATACATAAATGATCAAATTTTACATTTGTAATATTTTTAAAAAAATAGATACTTAAAAATTATATAAAAATTTAGTTTTTAATAAATATGGGTATTTTTTTGTTGAAACATTTTTAAATAAAATCTATCTTTGTAAAATCATTACACAAAATCTATTTTCTAACAAAATATCATATATATTTTTACTATTCATTAAGAAATTTATATCGCCATAAAATTCTCCAAAATTAACTCAATGATTATTTTTACTCATTGATTAGAAAATTGAAATTTATTTATACAATTACATTTTATAAAATTGGGAAATTTAATATTATTATGATTCACATAATTTAAGGAAAATGGTACTTTGATAAAATAGTATATACTAAATAAATAATGATTTTATTAAAAATTATGTATATTTTTGAATAGGATAAAATAGTATATACTAAATAAATATTTCTGTGTTCAAAATGGTTTTCCGCAGAGGAAACAAAGCAGCTATGTTGGGACGACATCAGGAGAAAGATAACCTTCCAAATCAGCAACCTGAGATGCTCGGAATCGGAACTGAACAGTTTGTTGCAGTGATGGAACAGTTGACTCAAGCTATAAATGGTGGTGGTATTCATGCACGAGATCAGCCAGATCAACCGCAGAGCAACATGTCAGTGGTGGAACATTTCATGAGGCAACATCCTCCATCATTCAGAGGATCATCTGACCCTATGCAAGCTGAAGGGTGGATTAAAGCACTGTAGAAGATTTTTGATGTCATGGGGTGTTCAGAACATCAAAAGGTTAGTCTTGCTGTTTACCGTTTTGAAGGTGAAGCTAATCAGTGGTGGTCGATGGTGAAAAATATAAGGGATAGTGATGAGATTGAGGATCTTCACTAGGACGAATTCAAAGGTATGTTTCTTGAGAAATATTTTCCTAAGTTAGTTCATCTTAGGATGGAAAAACAGTTCCTAGAATTGAGGCAGGAGGATGATTCAGTGGCTGCTTATGAAGAAAAGTTCACTCGATTGGCAAAGTATGCTCCAAACTTCATACGAGATCTTGATAGTAAAATAAACCATTTTTACTCAGGGTTAAAGCCAAAGTATCGAAGGGCTTTAGCTTCTCGTGAGTTCAAAAGTTATGAAAAACTTGTTCGATGTGCAGAGAAGGTGGAAATGGAGTTTGCCGTTGATCAGGTGTTCTATGACAAACAACAGAATAAGAGGTCTAGTTGGCAGGCAAAGGGGAAGAATTTATCAAAGAAGCAAGGAGGTAAGAAAACCAAATATCCATCCTGTGAGAAGTGTGGTAAAATGCATCCTGGAGAATGTTTATCCAAGTCTGGTAAGTGCTTTCGGTGTGGTAAGTCTGGTCATATTGCTCGTAACTGTAAGGAAGATGATCAAGCAGGAAATGAAAAGCCAACGGTAAGATGTTTTAAGTGTAATGAAATGGGTCATTATGCAAACGAGTGTCCAACGAAGAACTCAACTGGGGGAATGCAGCCAGACTACAAGCAGAAAGGGGTGGTGAAATCCTTTGCAACAACTTCAGCAGATGTTGGGCCATCGAATGAAGTGGTACCAGCTTCAGGGAGCTCAGTATTTTTCGAAGATTGACTTGAGGTCGGGGTACCATCAGTTGAAAGTAAAAGAAGCAGACGTTCCGATGACTACGTTCCGTACTAGATATGGCCATTATGAATTTGTAGTTATGCCTTTGGGGTTAACCAATGCACCTGCTGTATTCATGGACCTTATGAATAAAATTTTCTATGAGTTATTGGATAAGTTTGTGTTTGTGTTTTGAGGTTTGGGAAAAGGTTATGTGTGCCTTGTGATTCACAGTTGAAGAATGAGTTGTTATGTGAGGCTCATAGTTCTCCGTTTTCAGTTCATCCGGGCAGTACTATGATGTACAGTGATCTGCAGGAGTATTACTGGTGGGATGGAATGAAAAGAGACATTGATGATTTTACTGTGAAGTGTTTGACATGTCAACAGGTTAAAGCAGAGCGGCAGTTACCGAAAGGGATGCTTCAGCCTTTACCAGTCTAGAGTGGAAATGAGAGAATATATCCATGGACTTTGTTGTTGGATTACCGAAGACATCTCGGGGTAATAATGCAATCTGGGTTATTGTTGATCGCTTGACCAAATCTGCTCATTTCCTTTCTATACGAGATACTTTCTCTCTAGATCAACTTTCCCATTTGTATCTTAAAGAGATAGTCAGGTTACATGGAGTTCCACTCTCCATTGTATCGGATCGTGATCCTAGGTTTACTTCTAACTTTTGGAAAGCCCTTCAGAAGTTGTTGGGTACTGAATTAAATTTTAGTACATCTTTTCATCCTCAATCAGATGGGCAGTCAGAACGAACAATTCATACCTTGGAGGATATGCTACGAGCTTGTTCGATGGATTATCAGGGAAGTTGGGACCAACAACTTTCTTTGGTTGAGTTTTCTTATAATAACAGTTTTCATTCCAGTATACAGATGGAACCATTTGAGGAATTATATGGGAAGCGGTGTCGAACTCCAGCATTTTGGGATGAAGTGGGTGAAAGGAAGCTGATGGGACCAGAATTGGTAGAAGAGATGGCAGAAAAAGATCAGTTGATTCAGAAGCACATGAGAACAGCTCAGAGCAGGCAGAAGAGTTATGCGGATAACCGGAGGAAGGATCTATCTTTCGAGGTAGGTGATCATGTTTTTCTGAAGGTTTCTCCTTGGAAAAGTGTGATGAGATTTGCTAAGAAAGGAAAGTTGAGTCCAAGGTTCATTGGACCATACGAAACTCTGGAGAGAGTTGGATCAGTTGCATACCGGGTGGCTTTACCTCCGAGTTTATCAGGTACACAATGTTTTTCATGTTTCAATGTTGAGAAAGTATATGCCAGATCCATCTCATGTTTTGAGTCCAGAGGTAGTTCAGCTAGAATAGAACCTATCTTATGAGAAACAACCGGTCCAGATTCTTGACCACAGAGAGCAAGTGTTACGGAATAAGGTGATTCATCAGGTAAAGGTTTTTTGGAAAAACCATGTGATTGAAGAGGCAAAATGAGAATCTGAAAATGCTATCAGGGATAAATACCCCCACTTATTTTGATAAGTGAATAAAATTGCGAGGACGCAATTCCCAAAAGGGGGGAAGGATGTAACATCCCAGGTAAATAAAGAATAAAGAATTTTCATATTTATTAATATTTACGAATTAAATATTAATTTTAATTAAAAGGGGTTTCTACGTTCGATAGCGTACTCGGTACGCAACGATGAGTTTCTTTGAAAACATACGTTGCACACAAGTAATAAAATAATATTATTTTAAATGTTAGTTAACGAGTAGCCGTTGTACTGGCGGGAATGGATAGAAATAACTAAAATATGATTATATATGTTTTTAAATGTTTTTAAATGTTTTTACATTTACCCAATAAAAGATAAAGGCTTAAAATACGGAAAGAGTTCAATTTTAGGCATTTATACCCTAATTTTCACGAAAGGTCCACTTATCACCTTTTGATGGAGAACTGTCATTAAATATAGTTTTGATCGATCTTATAAATTATATTGGACCAAATATAACTCTTCTTTAGAATCGGGACATCAAAATTTACTTTGTGTAAATTTTTGGTACCTTTCTGATAAAGTTCATTTTTTAATGAATAGTGTAAAATGTTGTATTTTAATTCAAAACCTCTTTTTAATCTAATTTATTTATATGATTATATTATCTTTTGAATTGGTTTTAAAGTGAAATTAGAAAATATTTTTACCATTAAATCCAATATTGGTCGTTGGAATTAATTTCACTTTGAAATCGGACTTAAACTAGTGTCAATCTTTTGATACTTATTGTTTCATAAAAACACGCTATTTGCTCTGACAGCTGGAATTAATTATTAAATTAATTAATGTGACTTATATGTTTTGAATTTTGTAAAACAGACTTCATTTTTGAATTTGTAATATCAAATATAGCTTAGGGTGAATTTTTGGTAATTTTCTGAAAAACTTCAATTTTTGATGAATAGTGAAACCACTAAGTAATACTTATAAAAACTGATTTTTCCATTTAAATGGAATTTTTCCATCATTGTGTTTTGAATTTCAAAAATCCGACATACATGGTTGTCATTAAGAAGTAAAATGCGGTTCAATGATATTATAATAATTTTTTGGTGAATAGTAACTTATTAAGTTCTTAATCGCGATTAGTGGTAATTAGTGTAGTTTAAGGTAAAAATAATGTTTTAATAATATGAAATGAACTTGACACATGTCCTACCCTCATTGGTTGTATCATGGCCGACCAAGACAAGCCATGGGTCAACTTGGGGACCCCATGGAGACACTTTGGTTGGGAAATGACATAAATAACTTTTTATTTAATGTAAAAGTAAAAATGACACAAACATAATATGTTTTACGAAAACAATTTTTACATGGGGTTATAAAGATCATATTTTTGATTATAAATAGTAATTGGAAAGCTAAAAAGATTTCCTACATCATAGTATTTTTTTTATAATTTTTAGACATTAATTAAATTAAATTATTTATGACATAATAATGATGCAGCGATGACATCATTATTTGACGATTTAAATAAAATGGAAAGATAATGTAAAATCTATGAACTACACATGTCCAAAACTTATTGGATGGGTGGATTTCGAAACCTTATCACCTTATCCACGAATTATATCAATGTGGGACCTTTTAAAACCGAAACACATTTTCAAATAAAGTAATATTTCTTTACTTTCCAAAAGTGCCCCTCCTCTCCTCTTATAAAAGGCCCCCACCTCTACCTCATTTCACACACTCCTCAAACCTTTAGCTCGGCCAACCCCTGCCCAATTACTCTCTCCACATCCCTCTCCTCATCCTAGAGGATTCCCTTTGGGTAGAATCCTTTCAAAGGAAGCCTTTAGGCTCAAATCAAAAGTAGTTACACTTTTAAAGGTAATTCATTCTCTCTTGTTCATTTGTTTTATTTTGCTTCTCCAACCCTCTAAACTCTTTTTATTTACTTCTTTTGTAAAAAAACCAGTATCTTCAATATACTAGGATGTTTTTATAAGATTTATTTGAGCTACACTCTCACACAACTACATCAAATGGTTAAAGAACATACGGTTTCCGTGGATGAAGAAATTCTGCCTCCTGAAACGATGATTGTTCAATACACATTTAACACCTTCAATGGTGGCCATTATGATGTCACTATTTTTATATATGATATATGATATGTTTATTTTTTCCTTAATATTCTGTTATTTTTTCATTTTGGGCATACCTTTATGGTTTCCATTATGGGTAAACACGATATCTTCATTTTAGGAAGTGCGGACTATCGCCCCCTGAATGTGATTTGATTCGTTAATACCATATGTGGGATGTGTAAAGGATAAAGTTAATGATATTATATATGTTATTATACTGGAATTATAATATACTCTTATATAATTATGATTCCATTCCAAAAAAAATACGAAATAGAAATGGAAGTAGCGTTCATGAGTACGTACGGCTTACCGTCTCCATGAACGGTGCATTTCATTTCTTACCTCTAAATGTGATGTAATATTATAAATACATGTATATGCTGAATATATATGATGTATATGTTATCCAAATCATTAATATCATTCTAGATATAACGAACCTTTGACCAAATTAACAACATGTAAGTGTAAGAAGTCTATTTTTGACTTAAGAACCAAATACCGACAAAATGAACCTTATTAACTTAAATGATTACATGATGTCCATAACATGATATAAAAGGAATAATGAACTTGAAAAAGGTTCTTAAGCAAGCAGAGATTAACTCATGTTTATTATTCAGGACGTTAAAGAACGATCGAGTCAAGTCGGACCCGAGGTAAGGGACTTCGTCTCAATCTCCTTTCATTGAGGCATATTTAGTTTTATACACAACTTTCTTTTATACGGTGTATAAACCCCTTTGACTTTTACTTTTATACAAAAGGAATCTTTTTCTACAAATCGTTTTACTAAACGACAAAAAGGAATGTTTTTTTTAACGTACACGGTGACAACGACCTTTTCCACCGCCGTGAGTATTATTTGGTCTTTGGCTTCCTCAACAAGCCGTAATGTTTTTAGAATAAAATAAATACCATATACTCTTTTATGTATTTTGGTATTGAAAATGGTTTTGATAAATGATTCTATTATGTCAATATATTTATGATATATTGTGATTGAAATGTAGAAATGTTATCATTCCTTTATATTGGTTTTATGTTTTATGATTTTATATTGGTACATGGACATTTTAACGGGTGGTTACGTTATAAACCATATGACGGGTGGTGCCGTGAATACCAGGACGGGTGGTTACGTTATAACCTCCAATGCATTGGGTATGGAAGTCGGCCGTATGGCTATTCCATTAAGTATGTATGGAAATTGGCCGTATGGCTATTCCATTAAGTGATATGTGTGGAAGTCAACTGTATGGTTATTCCACTTAAGTATGTTTATGTCCCAAGTTACCTTTATATATGTTATGTGTTCTTTTTATGGATTTTATGGTAATCCTTTGGTTACAAAAAGGTAAGTAATGATACTTTATTCAGTGAAGAGTTTTTACTACTTCATGAAGGTGAAGGTATTACTTTGATAGAGTATTTATGGTTTACTTGATGTTTGAAAAACTAACAGTTTTAATTCTTTTTGTATCCCTTACTGAGCTTTTTATGCTCACCCCAAGTTTTTTTTGAAATGTTTTCACAGGACTTAATGTGGAATAAGTTCAAGGATGAGATCAAGGGAATGTCATCCTATATAAAACATGGAACTAGACATGTTTCTTTCTAAAAGTTTTTTTATTATGGAAACTTAGTAGAAGTGACTACTTTGTAATCTTTTGAGATGTAATAGTTATGTTATAATTCTCTAAAACTCTAAACCTGAAAAGATCCTCAACGTGAATTATTCATTTAATTCAATATTAAGTAAGGTTTAAGGCTGAGGCCTTATAGTTGGTATCAAAGGGAGGTTTAGACAACTTTAGGAGTTAGAAAAGTGTTAAATTATAATATGATTGAAATGATATAGCATTTACGGATTACCATGTTGCTTCTCCTAAGATATTTCTGTGTTCAGAATGGTTTTCCGCAGAGGAAACAAAGCAGCTATGTTGGGACGACATCAGGAGAAAGATAACCTTCCAAATCAGCAACCTGAGATGGTCGAAATCGGAACTGAACAGTTTGTTGCAGTGATGGAACAGTTGACTCAGGCTATAAATGGTGGTGGTATCCATGCACGAGATCAGCCAGATCAACCGCAGAGGAATATGTCAGTGGTGGAAAATTTCATGAGGCAACATCCCCCATCATTCAGAGGATCATCTGACCCTATGCAAGCTGAAGGGTGGATTAAAGCACTGTAGAAGATTTTTGATGTCATGGGGTGTTCAGAACATCAAAAGGTTAGTCTTGCTGTTTACCGTTTTGAAGGTGAAGCTAATCAGTGGTGGTCGATGGTGAAAAATATAAGGGATAGTGATGAGATTGAGGATCTTCACTAGGAAGAATTCAAAGGTATGTTTCTTGAGAAATATTTTCCTAAGTTGGTTCATCTTAGGATGGAAAAACAGTTCCGAGAATTGAGGCAGGAGGATGATTCAGTGGCTGCTTATGAAGAAAAGTTCACTCGATTGGCAAGGTATGCTCCAAACTTCATACGAGATCTTGATAGTAAAATAAACCATTTTTACTCAGGGTTAAAGCCAAAGTATCGAAGGGATTTAGCTTCTCGTGAGTTCAAAAGTTATGAAAAACTTGTTCGATGTGCGGAGAAGGTGGAAATGGAGTTCGCCGTTGATCAGGTGTTCTATGACAAACAACAGAATAAGAGGTCTAGTTGGCAGGCAAAGGGGAAGAATTCATCCAAGAAGCAAGGAGGTAAGAAAACCAAATATCCATCCTGTGAGAAGTGTGGTAAAATGCATCCTGGAGAATTTTTATCCAAGTCTGGTAAGTGCTTTCGGTGTGGTAAGTCTGGTCATATTGCTCGTAACTGTAAGGAAGATGATCAAGCAGGAAATGAAAAGCCAACGGTAAGATGTTTTAAGTGTAATGAATTGGGTCATTATGCAAACGAGTGTCCAACGAAGAACTCAACTGGGGGAATGCATCCAGACTACAAGCAGAAAGGGGTGGTGAAATCCTTTGCAACAACTTCAGCAAATGTTGGGCCATCGAATGAAGTGGTACCAGCTCCAGGGAGCTCAGTATTTTTTGAAGATTGACTTGAGGTCGGGGTACCATCAGTTGAAAGTAAAAGAAGCAGACGTTCTGATGACTGCGTTCCATACTAGATATGGCCATTATGAATTTGTAGTTATGCCTTTGGGGTTAACCAATGCACCTGCTGTATTCATGGACCTTATGAATAAAATTTTCCATGAGTTCTTGGATAAGTTTGTGTTTGTGTTTTGAGGTTTGGGAAGAGGTTATGTGTGCCTTGTGATTCACAGTTGAAGAATGAGTTGTTATGTGAGGCTCATAGTTCTCCGTTTTCAGTTCATCCGGGCAGTACTATGATGTATAGTGATCTGCAGGAGTATTACTGGTGGGATGGAATGAAAAGAGACATTGATGATTTTACTGTGAAGTGTTTGACATGTCAACAGGTTAAAGTAGAGCGACAGTTACCGAAAGGGATGCTTCAGCCTTTACCAGTCCAGAGTGGAAATGAGAGAATATATCCATGGACTTTGTTGTTGGATTACCGAAGACATCTCGAGGTAATAATGCAATCTGGGTTATTGTTGATCGCTTGACCAAATCTGCTCATTTCCTTTCTATACGAGATACTTTCTCTCTAGATCAACTTTCCCATTTGTATCTTAAAGAGATAGTCAGGTTACATGGAGTTCCACTCTCCATTGTATCGGATCGTGATCCCAGGTTTACTTCTAACTTTTGGAAAGCCCTTCAGAAGTTGTTGGGTACTGAATTAAATTTTAGTACATCTTTTCATCCTCAATCAGATGGGCAGTCAGAACGAACAATTCATACCTTGGAGGATATGCTACGAGCTTGTTCGATGGATTATCAGGGAAGTTGGGACCAACAACTTTCTTTGGTTGAGTTTTCTTATAATAACAGTTTTCATTCCAGTATACAGATGGCACCATTTGAGGAATTATATGGGAAGCGGTGTCGAACTCCAGCATTTTGGGATGAAGTGGGTGAAAGGAAGCTGATGGGACCAGAATTGGTAGAAGAGATGGCAGAAAAAGTTCAGTTGATTCTGAAGCACATGAGAACAGCTCAGAGCAGGCAGAAGAGTTATGCGGATAACCGGAGGAAGGATCTATCTTTCGAGGTAGGTGATCATGTTTTTCTGAAGGTTTCTCCTTGGAAAAGTGTGATGAGATTTGGTAAGAAAGGAAAGTTGAGTCCAAGGTTCATTGGACCATACGAAACTCTGGAGAGAGTTGGATCAGTTGCATACCGGGTGGCTTTACCTCCGAGTTTATCAGGTACACAATGTTTTTCATGTTTCAATGTTGAGAAAGTATATGCCTGATCCATCTCATGTTTTGAGTCCAGAGGTAGTTCAGCTAGAACAGAACCTATCTTATGAGGAACAACCGGTCCAGATTCTTGACCACAGAGAGCAAGTGTTACGGAATAAGGTGATTCATCAGGTAAAGGTTTTTTGGAAAAACCATGTGATTGAAGAGGCAACATGGGAATCTGAAAATGCTATCAGGGATAAATACTCCCACTTATTTTGATAAGTGAATAAAATTGCGAGGACGCAATTCCCAAAAGGGGGGAAGGATGTAACATCCCAGGTAAATAAAGAATAAATAATTTTCATATTTATTAATATTTACGAATTAAATATTAATTTTAATTAAAAGGGGTTTCTACGTTTGATAGCGTACTCGGTACGCAACGATGGGTTTCTTTGAAAACATACGTTGCACACAAGTAATAAAATAATATTATTTTAAATGTTAGTTAACGAGTAGCCGTTGTACTAGCGGGAATGGATAGAAATAACTAAAATATGATTATATATGTTTTTAAATGTTTTTACATTTACCCAATAAAAGATAAAGGCTTAAAATACAGAAAGAGTTCAATTTTAGGCATTTATACCCTAATTTTCACGAAAGGTCCACTTATCACCTTTTGATGGAGAACCATCATTAAATATAGTTTTGATCGATCTTATAAATTATATTGGACCAAATATAACTCTTTTTTAGAATCGGGACATCAAAATTTACTTTGTGTAAATTTTTGGTACCTTTCTGATAAAGTTCATTTTTTTAATGAATAGTGTAAAATGTTGTATTTTAATTCAAAACCTCTTTTTAATCTAATTTATTTATATGATTAGATTATCTTTTGAATTGGTTTTAAAGTGAAATTAGATAATATTTTTACCATTAAATCCAATATTGGTCGTTGGAATTAATTTCACTTTGAAATCGGACTTAAACTAGTGTCAATCTTTTGATACTTATTGTTTCATAAAAACACGCTATTTGCTCTGACAGCAGGAATTAATTATTAAATTAATTAATGTGACTTATATGTTTTAAATTTTGTAAAATAGACTTCATTTTTGAATTCGTAATATCAAATATAGCTTAGGGTGAATTTTTGGTAATTTTCTGAAAAACTTCAATTTTTGATGAATAGTGAAACCACTAAGTAGTACTTATAAAAACTGATTTTTCCGTTTAAATGGAATTTTTCCATCATTGTGTTTTGAATTTCAAAAATCCAACATACATGGTTGTCATTAAGAAGTAAAATGCGGTTCAATGATATTATAATAATTTTTTGGTGAATAGTAACTTATTAAGTTCTTAATCGCGATTAGTGGTAATTAGTGTAGTTTAAGGTAAAAATAATGTTTTAATAATATGAAATGAACTTGACACATGTCCTACCCTCATTGGTTGTGTCATGGCTGACCAAGAAAATCCATTGGTCAACTTGGGGACCCCATGGAGACACTTTGGTTGGGAAATGACATAAATAACTTTTTATTTAATGTAAAAGTAAAAATGACACAAACATAATATGTTTTACGAAAACAATTTTTACATGGGGTTATAATGATCAGATTTTTGATTATAAATAGAAATTTGAAAGATAAAAATATTTCCTACATCATAGTATTTTTTTTATAATTTTTAGACATTAAATAAATTAAATTATTTATGACATAATAATGATGCAGCGATGACATCATTATTTGATGATTTAAATAAAATGGAAAGATAATGTAAAATCTATGAACTACACATGTCCAAAACTTATTGGATGGGTGGATTTCGAAACCTTATCACCTTATCCATGAATTATATCAATTTTGGACCTTTTAAAACCGAAACACATTTTCAAATAAAGTAATATTTCTTTACTTTCCAAAAGTGCCCCTCCTCTCCTCTTATAAAAGGCCCCCACCTCTACCTCATTTCACACTCCTCAAGCCTTTGGCTCGGACAACCCCTTCCCAATTACTCTCTCCACATCTCTCTCCTTATCCTAGAGGATTCCCTTTGGGAAGAATCCTTTCAAAGGAAGCCTTTAGGCTCAAATCAAAAGTAGTTACACTTTTAAAGGTAATTCATTCTCTCTTGTTCATTTGTTTTATTTTGCTTCTCCAACCCTATAAACTCTTTTTATTTACTTCTTTTGTAAAAAAACCAGTATCTGCAATATACTAGGATTTTTTTATAAGATTTATTCGAGCTAAACTCTCACACAACTACATCAAATGGTTAAAGAACATACGGTTTCCGTGGATGAAGAAATTCTGCCTCCCGAAACGATGATTGTTCAATACTCATTTAACACCTTCAATGGTGGCCATTATGATGTCACTATTTTTATATATGATATATGATATGTTTATGTTTTCCTTAAGCTTCTGTTTTTTTTTCATTTTGGGCATACCTTTATGGTTTCCATTATGGGTAAACACGATATCTTCATTTTAGGAAGTGCGGACTACCGCCCCCTGAATGTGATTTGATTCGTTAATACCATATGTGGGATGTGTAAAGGATAAAGTTAATGATACTATATATGTTATTATACTGGAATTATAATATAATCTTATATAATTATGATTCCATTCCAACAAAAAAAATACGAAATAGAAATGGAAGTAGCGTTCATGCGTACGTACGACTTACCGTCTCCATGAACGGTGCGTTTCATTTCTTACCTCTAAATGTGATGTAATATTATAAATACATGTATATGCTGAATATATATGATTTATATGTTATCCAAATCATTAATATCATTCTATATATAACGAACCTTTGACCAAATTAACAACATGTAAGAGTAAGAAGTCTATTTTTGACTTAAGAACCAAATACCGACAAAATGAACATTATTAACTTAAATGATTACATGATGTCCATAACATGATATAAAAGGAATAATGAACTTGAAAAAGGTTCTTAAGCAATTAGAGATTAACTCAAGTTTATTATTCAGGACGTTAAAGAACGATCGAGTCAAGTCGGACCCGAGGTAAGGGACTTCGTCTCAATCTCCTTTCATTGAGGCATATTTAGTTTTATACACAACTTTATTTTATACGGTGTATAAAACCCTTTGACTTTTACTTTTATACAAAAGGAATCTTTTTCTACAAATCGTTTTACTAAACGAAAAAAAGGAATGTTTTTTTAACGTACGCGGTGACAACGACCTTTTCCACCGCCGTGAGTATTATTTGGTCTTTGGCTTCCTCAACAAGCCGTAATGTTTTTAGAATAAAATAAATACCATATACTCTTTTATGTATTTTGGTATTGAAAATGGTTTTGATAAATGATTCTATTATGTCAATATATTTATGATATATTGTGATTGAAATGTGGAAATGTTATCATTCCTTTATATTGGTTTTATGTTTTATGATTTTATATTGGTACATGGACATTTTAACGGGTGGTTACGTTATAAACCATATGACGGGTGGTGCTGTGAATACCAGGACGGGTGGTTACGTTATAACCTCCAATGCATTGGGTATGGAAGTCGGCCATATGGATATTCCATTAAGTATGTATGGAAATTGTCCGTATGGCTATTCCATTAAGTGATATGTGTGGAAGTCAACTGTATGGTTATTCCACTTAAGTATGTTTATGTCCCAAGTTACCTTTATATATGTTATGTGTTCTTTTTATGGATTTTATGGTAATCCTTTGGTTACAAAAAGGTAAGTAATGATACTTTATTCAGTGAAGAGTTTTTACTACTTCATGAAGGTGAAGGTATTACTTTGATAGAGTATTTATGGTTTACTTGATGTTTGAAAAACTAACAGTTTTCATTCTTTCTGTATCCCTTACTGAGATTTTTATGCTCACCCCAAGTTTTTTTTGAAATGTTTTCACAGGACTTAATGTGGAATAAGGTCAAGGATGAGATCAAGGGAATGTCATCCTATATAAAACATGGAACTAGACATGTTTCTTTCTAAAATTTTTTTTATTATGGAAACATAGTAGAAGTGACTACTTTGTAATCTTTTAAGATGTAATAGTTATGTTCTAATTCTCTAAAACTCTAAACCTGAAAAGATCCTCAACGTGAATTATTCATTTAATTCAATATTAAGTAAGGTTTAAGGCCGAGGCCTTATAGTAAGATCTATTCTGGGTAGTTTTGGATCAATTAGACCAATCCATTCCCATTTACAAGGTATGTGTGGTAAAATATGACATGCATGACCCAATAATAGCATGACCGAGTAGGTTCTATGAACATGTGACCTCTCACATGGTATGAAGGGAATTGACAAGATCATAGAAGTTTTTTTTGGTGTACTAAACAATTTTTTGGCATAAGAAAGCTACACCATTGTAGTGCTAAGGTAGTTTAGGGTTTGGACGGTGTCTAGTCTCTAGGAAATATGATTCTATATACGGAGTCATAGACCAAGGTGTCGATGTGGTCACTTGATACTATGATTTATGGAGATGGGGATTGGTGGGATCGTCCATGGTAGGAGTGGAATCCAAGGGGTGAACCTGAACAGAACCTGAAAAACAATATAAGATTGTTTCGATTGGGTTCGAAGATTGGTCATGACTATAATGGTAATAGATGGTCAATGATTCTAAAGAATTATTCCTCATTTTTATTCAAATTCTTTTGGTCTTCCCCTGTTAAAAATATTGATTTTCATTTAATTGACATAAATATAATTTTTTGACCCATAGTCTACCCCATAAATAACTTTTTTTTCTTAAAAAAACATTTGAAGTCATAATTAAAGTTGGTTGTTGGAAATTAAGTGTCCTATGAAAAAATCATACATGCTAGAAAGGTGTCAACTAATTGAATTCAAGCTCATATGAGGCATGAATACTACTTTTTTTTCAAAAACGTGACCAACCATTATAACTAAGACACATTAAAAATATTTAATATATATTTTCATAATATTTTATATACTTAAAAAATAACTATACATAATAATTTTTATAGATGGTCGTAACATTTACATCAATGATAAGATCGATGCACATTCGAGTGTTTTTTATAGAATTAAATCAATCTACTTAAATTTAATTATATTTATTTTTTTGTGGCTAATAAAATTAACATGATGTCTAAAATAATAATTTATGATATCGAGACACACAACAAAATCCCATAGGTGGGGGTTGAAAACATTTCACCTCTAGAGAGATGTAATTTTATTATCATCGAAGATCCAATAATTGGTAATGTTCTGAGGAGATATCCTAAATTAATTAAGCCCAAAAACACATGAATTATTACCTCATTCAAATTTTTTGGGAATTCAACTATAGCTTATCATTAGTGATCATTTCATGAAGGATATATGGGTGAACCCCAACATATCATCATCACTAGATCCAAGAATAAAAATTCAAGACATTTTTTAATTTTAGTTTCCAGCACATATATCCAAATTATCCTCTCCCATCATAACTACCAACTCAGTCTCATACCATGGATCCTTGTATGATATTGAAGATGAAATGCTTGCATGGGTACATTCTATATCTAGGATGTGGTAAAAATGAGATATGATCTCTATAAATCATGGGAATGAATACATACATTGAACATTTACCATCATTAATTATAAAGTGTTGGTTAAATATATAGATTCCAGTATTTTACACACATTATTACCTTTTATTGATCACAATTAATCATCAAATAAAAACCATGGATTATAATGTCTTGTGTATTTGGAATATTATGTACATGATTGAAAAGCATGAAACAAAAATAAAAACATATTTTATTAAATCCCCATAGTGATATCCTAATATCATTTGATCTCTTACATCATCATAAGTTAATTTTGGAAATAAAAGGACAAAAGGATGATCTAAAAAGCCCAGTAAGGGAATAAACATTTGAATAAATCATATCACTTAGGTTTGAAGTCATAACCCAATGACATAAAAATGAATGTAACAAGAATAAAAATATGGAATAAAAACATATATAACTTGGGATAATTTCATCATTATAACATATGAATTTTTAATCAATTTAAAACATGACATAAGAATGATTCAAGGATAACTACTATGACTATTTCACAAGGTATCCAATGTACCATTAAGGAATTAGGGTTAATCCATTTCCCAACATGATGTCTCAAGACAATAAACATTACCCAATTCATTGGATATCTATTTCGGTGCACCCATCATAACATGTTCGTGCAAACATGTTCCACATGAAGAATCAAACATAATGAATCTATATAATGGTTACTCATGGAATGAAATGTGTATCCTAATCACGTCTTAAGGAATAAAAAAAGGGAATATGATTCTTGTTTCTATGAAATAATAGATTTAAAACATAAATGCGAATTACTAATGGAAAATAAAAATGTATAATTATACATGATGACGAATGAATTTAAATCATATAAAATATTGTTCTAAAGTCATAAAGAAATTAGCACTTTGTTGTGGTTTAGAAGAAAAATATCAAAGTCATTAAAACAGTCAAATGCATAATTATTCGTATGAAACTGGAAATGAAAAAAGGTAGTTTATAATGATAAAAATAGAGATTTTTAAAAAATATTAGTGTCTTGAAATGTATAATATAGTATACAATAACATGGGAATTAAATTTTGAATTTCTCTTCAATATGGAATTTTTATCCTAATGAATTCAAAATGAAAACCTATAAAATGTTTAATTCACCACGAAATAAAAAATAATTAAGCTAGGTAAGAATTATTGTTTAATAATAAAAAAATTTGGATTAGAAAAGAAGAAAAATTAATAATTAAATTAGGATAAATAGGGAAGAAATACCATGAATGATAGATTTAGGTTGAGAGATAATCCACTACCTTTTGTACGAACATGTTCTGTACAATTAGTTAATGTCCAACTCAAGGAAATAATATTCATTATTAATTAAATTCCGAGAATCATACAATTTTATTTGATTTATCATATTTTTATTATGTAAATTTTTACATTTTATGACTTATAATGTTCAATTTCATCATTCAGGAATGTTTGTTTCATCGGTTTTCATGATTAGTTCACTTGTATACATGTGTCAAATATCATGTAAAATGGTCATAGTTATCCAGAATTGAAATTATATGTTAATAATGAACATAGATAATATTAATTATATATATATATATATAATTGGTTTTCTAGATATGAGGATGATTCATTAGATAAAACAATAGTGATAAATGTTTAGATTCTTTTGGCCTTTTTCTATCATCACAAACTAGTTTTATTTTATTAAGTAATATAATGAATATATACTTGTTGTGGAACACTAAATAAGTTGTAATAAAAAATTAAATTCTAGTTTAACTATAATAATGGTTTTATGACCATCGATGGTGGTGGTATTAGAAAACAAATTTTTTTCCACGAATATACTTAATCAGCACCTCACGAACAATGTTTTCATTTTTAGAACACAATAGGAAGAGAAAATAAATTATTGTGGATATATCATTAACATAAAATAAATTATAGTTTATATGTTATACTAAATTTATCATGTTTATTTGGATATGGGTGGTGATGAATGGATATGAAAATAAAAAAATTTAATGAGATAGGGGCGAATGTTTTACCTATTGAGGGTCGTCTCCTTAAGAACCTCTTTAAGAAATTGAAAATTTCATTTTGGTGGGACAAGAAAAAATAGAACGTGAAAAATAGGGTTGGTGAGGAATTTAGAATTATATTATCATGATCCAAGGCTTATAATGTGTGTGGATAATAGTTGTCAAGAGGAGTTACTTAGAGTTGAAGGATATGGGTTTTTTGATTATTTTATTAATTAGTTTGTTTTTTGGTGCATTGTTATACTGTGTTTTTATTTTTTGAGTAAATACATTAACTACATAATTTAGTTGTATATATTTGTCACTTATATCATCCACTACACAACCATGAGTTAGAAATTTATGTATTTTGAAAAAAAATGTTAAATAACATAAATTACAATATTTCACTATGAAATAAAAATTCCACTATTATAGAAAAATCAAAAAAACCATAACAAAATTCGATATGTAGAATATAAAAATTGGATATACTTTATGATTTTTTTATAAATATGAGAAATTTAATTTTTAATTTAATTAATCATTTATTTGGGAAATAAAAATTTTAAAATCATAACTGAATTTATGACAGTTTGAAAAGTTAATTCAGTTATCATAAATTTATCTTATAATATTAAGAAAAAAATATTAATATAGGAATATTTTTTTGAAAATAACATTTCTTTTAAATCATTATAATAATTATTTAATTGTAAATAAACATTTATGCTTTACAAAAATATTAACACATTATTTATCATTTAGAAAACATTTATTTAGTTGTAATAAGATATAAATATATCATATTATAATATATCAGATACCCAAATTTTATATGAACATTAATAGGTTAGGTTGTAATTATATTCATCAAATTATAATTTCTAATGGTCATATTACTATTCTTAATGTCTAGTTACTATTGTATCGGTATAGGTTCTTTAGGTTTTATAAATACCTATTATTTAATTCATTAATAATTTATGGAGATTCTAGTGTGTTACATATGTTATTTAATGTTATTTACACAATTATAAATAATTCTATGAAGGATTATTTCCCTGATTAAATGTTGAGTCATTCCATTCTTTCCCCCTTATAAAATATATCCATCGAAATTTTGTTTTACATTCTATGGTGAAAATACATGTGGCTATTTATCTTCCACTACTTCCTAGTGTTTCCATGTTTACTTTTCATTCTTATAGTTCCTCCATCTATAATTGAATAGGTGAGTAGTCACATCGAGTAGATCGGTGTTTCTATGTTCCGAGATCTTATTCGTGTTGTTATCATAAGAGTTATCATTTTGCAACAATAAAACCACTGAATTTCATACATTTAAGGGATCTGGTAAATAAAATTAATGAAGAATATGTGGAATACATGATATTAATAGAACCTTAATGGTGGATGTGGTAGTTGATAGACCTCAACTTCTACATGATCATGAATAAAAAAATGGGCCGTTGTACACGATACATAGAATTCATTTTATTACAAATATCTCGACTCTTTCCACAGAGATATGCAGAGGAATATGAAGTCACCAAATTGAAACTCACTGCCCCATAGTCTATTTTCAATATACATATTCTGTTGAATTTGGGAAGCCCAAATATATCAATGAATGTTATTCACCTTTTCTACCATTTCATCAACCATTTTGGGTCCCAGGAGCTTCAGTTCATTTATGTTATCCTAAAATTCTGGTGTTCTACATCTTTTCTCATAAAGGGCCTCACATAGAGCAGTTTGGATTCTTTATAGTAAAACAATATTGTAAAAGAACTCTATTAGGGGTAGTATTTGGTCCCATCTCGCATTGATGTCTTCTAGTGTCTGAATAGTCCACTCAGATTGGAAATCAGTTTGAGGATGATTAATCTTACTAAGGTTTAACTCAGTGTTTGAATCATGATATATAATTGTTCAAACCCTAGAGGTAAATCATCAATATAGATTGAATACATCATACATTGGTAATCTAGGAATCCTCACTACTTCAATGATTTAAATCCCTACAATTTGATCAACTGATAATTCCTAATGAATTATAATAATGTGATATCTCTTTTTAAGATGATCCAAAATTACTCATATTGGATTATTTCATATGGATATGTTTGGAAGTTTGGTGGCCAAATATGTAGTGATGTTTTCTCACTTCCATGATTTTATTGTTAAGGGTTTCATCATCCCCTTATACATTTTCCTTAAATCCATCCCTTGTTGATATACTAATAATATTGATGTATATTTAGTGAACTCATTCTTTATATTTTCTCACTCATAGTGGTCTTGAATGTCTGAGCTTGTCTTTTTTCATCATTAATTAATTGAGAATTTTGATCTATTAGTTTCATTCGTATTCTATTTCATTATCTATGCATTGTATGCTACAAATATTCAAGAACCAAATATTATGAATCCCATATTTTCAATTTTCAAACTCTGAGGATTTCACAAATCTAATCGCATCCACATTTTTATGAGTGTCAAAATCATTTCATTTAGAACCCTTTATTTAATTCATGAGGGTTGTTTGAGAAATAATTTTCAAAAATATTGATGATTTTAATTCATTAAACATTTCCATCCCTCTAATTTTCATGTTAATGAATATTGTATCCTTCTCAATTATCATCATTGAGAATGTTCCATGATCCTTTCTACTTAGAGCATTTTCCACCTTATTTTCATTACCAGGATAGTAGTGGATTGATCAGTTATAATATTTGATGATATCTAACTATATTCAGAATTGAATATTATACCCCTTCTGTGTGAGTATAAATTTTATTCTCTTATGATTGGTATATATCTCACATTTATCCCCATAATGAAAATGCTAATGAATTTGCAACATGAAAATCATAGCTTCCAACTATAGATTGTGTGTTGGATAGTTTTACTCAATAATTTGCAACTAACTTGATGTGTAGGTTATAAAATTATCCTTTTACATTATTATAAAATCCTAATAACTTATTTGATGAATATATGTATATATTTTGGCTACAAAAATTGGTAGATGAAAATAAAACACAAATAGGTAACCACCTCCATTGAGGACGCATCGCGAAGCATGTTCTCCTAGTACAAAAAAATCACGGCTGGGGCGATGCCGCCCCCTTTGCGGGCACCGCGAAGCAAAGAGGTGGGAGGCTTGGCAATCTAAAAGACGATTGTGATGTTTCCGCAATATAAGGCCCCAGCCTTAAACCTTACTTAATATTGAATTAAATTAATAATTCACATTGAGGATCTTTTCAGGTTTAGAGTTTTAGAGAATTAGGAAATAACTATTACATCTCAAAAGAATACAAAGTAGACACTTCTACTAAGTTTCCATAATCAAAAAAAAAACTCTCAAAAAGAAACATGTCTAGTTCCATGTTTTATATAGCGTGGAATTCCCTTGATCCCATCCTTTACCTTATTCCACATTAAGTCCTCTGAAAAACATTTCGAAAAACTTAGGGTGAGCATAAAAAGCTCAGTAAGGGATACACAAAGAATGAAAACTGTTACTTTTTCAAACATCAAGTAAAACATGTATAATATATCAAAGTAATACCTTCACCTTCATGAAGTAGTAAAAACTCTTCACTGAATAAAGTATCATTACTTACCTTTTTGTAACCAAAGGGTTACCATAAAACCAATATAAAGAACACATAGCATATATAAAGGTAACTTGGGACATAAACATACTTAAGTGGAATAACCATACGGTCGACTTCCACACATATCACTTAATGGAATAGCCATACGGCCAATTTCCATACATACATAATGGAATATCCATACGGCCAACTTAAATACCCAATGCATTGGAGGTTATAACGTAACCACCCGTCCTGGTATTCACGACACCATCCGTCATATGGTTTATCACGTAACCACCCGTCAAATGTCCAAGTACCAATATCAAATCATAAAACATAAAACCAATATAAAGAAATGATAACATTTCCACATTTCAATCACAATATATCATAATAGAATCCTTTATCAAAACCATTTTCAATACCAAAATACATAAAATAGTATATGGTATTTATTTTATTTTAAAAACATTACGGCTTGTTGAGGAAGCCAAAGACCAAATAATACTCGCGGCGGCGGAAAAGGTCGTTGTCACCGCGTACGTAAAAAAAAATTCCTTTTTGTCGTTTAGTAAAATGCTTCGTAGAAAAAGATTCCTTTTGTATAAAAGTTAAAGTCAAAGGGGTTTATACACCGTATAAAAGAAATCTGTGTATAAAACAAAATATGCCTCAATGAAAGGAGATTGAGACGAAGTCCCTTACCTCGGGTCCGACTTGACTCGATCGTTCTTTAATCTTCTGAATAATAAACTTGAGTTAATTTCTACTTGTTTAAGAACCTTTTTCAAGTTCATTATTCCTTTTATATCACTTATTTCCATGTCATGAACACTATGTAATTATTTAAGTTAATAACGGTCGTTTTAACGATCATTGCTACTTGAGTAAAAAATAAACCCTTTATAATTACATGTTGTTCATGTATCCATTATATCCAGAATTATAATCATGATGTATATATCTTATATATCCATTATATACATGAATTTATAATATCACATCATCATTGAGAGGTAATAAATGAAATGCACCGTTCATGGAGACGGTAAGCCGTACGTACGCATGAACGCTACTTTCATTTCTATTTCGTATTTTATAGAATGGAATCATAATGATATAAAGGTATATTATTATTCCAGTATAATATCATATATAATATCATGTTTCCATCCATTATACGTTCCACATATGGTATTTAACGAATCAAATCACTTGAGGGGGCGGTAGTTCGCACTTCCTTAAATGAAGATATCACGTTTACCCATAATGGAAACCATAAAGGTATGCCCAAAATGAAAAATACAGAAGCTTAAGGAAAACAAAAACATATTATATGTCATATATAAATATAGTGACATCTTAATGGCCACCTTTGAAGGTGTTAAAGGAATGTTGAACAATCATAGTTTTGGGAGGCATAAATTCATCATCCATGGAAACAGTATGTTCTTTAACCATTAGATGAAGGTGCGTGTAAGAGTAGCTCGAATAATTCTTATAAAAACATCATAGTATATTGAAGATAATGTATTTTTTACAAAAGAAATAAATAAAAAGATTTTAGGGGGTTGGGGAAGCAAAATAATACAAAAGGACTCAAGTGAAGACATTACCTCAAAATCGGGTAACTCCCTTTGGTTTGAGATCAAAGGATTCCTTGGGAATACATATGCCCAAAGTGAGGCTTCAAGGAGTAAGCGAAGGAAGTGGAGAGACAAATGGGCAGGGGTTGGCCGAGCCAAAGGCTTTGGGAGTGTGGGTAAGGAGGTAGAGGTGGGGGCCTTTTATAAGAGGAGAGGAGGGGCAGTTTTGGAAAGTAAAGAAATATTACTTTATTTGAAAAATGTGTTTCGGTTTTAAAAGGTCCCAAATTGATATAATTCGTGTATAAGGTGATACGGGTTCGAAATCCACCCATAAAATAAGTTTTGGACATGTTTAGTTCATAGATTTTACATTATCTTTCCATTTTATTTAAATCGTCAAATAATGATGTCATCGCTACATCATTATTATGTCATAAATAATTTAATTTATTTAATGTCTAAAAATTATAAAAAAACTACTATGATGTAGGAAATCTTTTTAGATTCATAATGACTATTTATAATCAAAATTATGACTTGTATAACCCCATATAAAAATTGTTTTTGTAAAATAACTCATGTTTGTGTCATTTTTACTTTAACATTAAATAAAAAGTTATTTATGTCATTTCCCAACCAAAGTGGCTCCATGGGGTCCCCAAGTTGACCCATGGCTTGTATTCCTTGGAAATGACATATCCAATGAGGGTAGTACATGTGTCTAGGTCATCGCATATTATTAAAACATTATTTTTACCTTAAACTACACTAATTACCACTAATCGCGATTAAAAACTTAATAAGTTACTATTCACCAAAAAATTATTTTAATCTCATTGAACCACATTTTAATTCTTAATGAAAACCATGTATGTCGGATTTTTGAAATTCAATACACAAAGGTGGCAAAATTTCATTTAAATGGAAAATCAGTTTTTATAAGTACCACTTAGTGATTTCACTATTCATCAAAAAATTGATGTTTTTCAGAAAAATACCAAAAATTCACCCTAAGATATATTTGATATTCCGAATTCAAAAATGAAGTCTATTTTACAAAATTCAAAACATATAAGTCAAATTAATTAATTTAATAATTAATTCCCACTGTCATGACAAATAGCGTGTTTTTGTGAAACAATAAGTATCAAAAGATTGACACTAGTTTATGTCCGATTTCAAAGTGAAATTAATTCCAACGACCACTATTGGATTTAATGGTAAAATTATTTTCTAATTTCACTTTAAAACCAATTCAAAAGATAATATAATCATATTAAAAATTAGATTAAAAAGAGGTTTTGAATTAAAATACAACATTTTACACTATTCAAAAAAATGAACTTTATCAGAAAGATACCAAAAATTTACACAAAGTAAATTTTGATGTCCCAATTATAAAGAAGAGTTATATTTGGTACAAAATAATGTATAAGAGTGATCAAAACTATATTTAATGACGGTTCTCCATCAAAATGTGATAAGTGAACCATTAGTGAAAATTAGAGTATATATGCCTAAAATTGAATTCTTTTCATATTTTAAGCCTTTATCCTTTATTGGATAAATGTAAAAACATTTAAAAACATATATAATCATATTTTAGTTATTTCTATCCATTCCCTCCAGTACAACGGCTACGTGTAAACTAACATTTAAAATAATATTATTTTATTACTAGTGTGCAACATATGTTTTCAAAGAAACTCATCATTGCGTATCGAGTACGCTATCGAAAGTAGAAACCCCTTTTAATTAAAATTAATATTTAATTCGTAAATATTAATAAATATGAAAATTCTTTATTATTTATTTACCTGGGATGTTACATCCTTCCCCCCTTTTGGGAATTGCGTCCTCGCAATTTTATTCACTTATCAAAATAAGTGGGGGTATTTATCCCTCATAGCAATTTCAGATTCCCACATTGCCTCTTCAATTACATGGTTTTTCCACAAAACCTTTACCTGATGAATCACCTTATTCCGTAACACCTGCTCCCTATGGTCAAGAATCTGGACTGGTTGTTCTTCATAAGATAGGTTCTCTTCCAGCTGAACTACCTCTAGACTCAAAACATGAGATGGATCTGGCATATACTTCCTCAACATTGAAACATGAAAAACATTGTGTACCTGAGATAAACTCGGAGGTAAAGCCACTCGGTAAGCAACTGATCCAACTTTCCCCAGAATTTTATATGGTCCAATGAACCTTGGACTCAGCTTTCCTTTCTTACCAAATCTCATCACACTTTTCCATGGAGAAATCTTGAGAAAAACATGATCACCTACCTCGAAAGATAGATTCTTCCTCCGGTTATCCGCATAACTCTTCTACCTGCTCTGAGCTGTTCTCATGTGTTTCTGAATCAACAGAACCTTTTCTGCCATCTCTTCTAGCAATTCTGGTCCCATCAGCTTCCTTTCACCCACTTCATCCCAAAATGCTGGAGTTCGACACCGCTTCCCATATAATGCCTCAAATGGTGCCATCTGTATATTTGAATGAAAACTGTTATTATAATAAAACTCAACCAAAGAAAGATGTTGGTCCCAACTTCCCTGTTAATCCATCGAACAAGCTCGTAGCATATCCTCCAAGGTCTGAATTGTTCATTCTGTCTGCCCATCTGATTGAGGATGAAAAGCTGTAATAAAATTTAATTCAGTACCCAACAACTTCTGAAGGCCTTTCCAAAAGTTAGAAGTAAACCTGGGATCACGGTTAGATACAATGGAGAGATGAACTCCATGTAACCTGAATATCTCTTTAAGATACAAACGGGAAAGTTGATCTAGGGAAAAATTATCTCGTATAGCAAGGAAATGAGCAGATTTGGTCAAGAGATCAACAATAACCCAGATTGAATTATTACCTCGAGATGTCCTCGGTAATCCCACAACAAAGTCCATGGATATGTTTTCCCATTTCCACTCTAGCACTGGTAAAGGCTGAAGAATCCCTTTAGGTAACTGTCGCTCTGCTTTAACCTGCTGACAAGTCAAACACTTCACAGTAAAATCAACAATATCTCTTTTCATTCCATCCCACCAGTAATACTCCCGCAGATCTCGGTACATCTTAGTACTGCCAGGATGAACTGAAAACGGAGAACTATGAGCTTCACATAACAACTCTCTCTTCAACTGTGAATCACAAGGCACACACAATCTATTCCCAAATCTCATAACGCAATCATTATCAATGTTGAATTCAGGCAACTTACCTTTCTGAACCAGCTCTACCTTTTTCTGCAACTCGCTGTCTTGCTTCTGTGCTTGCTTGATTCTGTCTGATAGAGAAGATTTCACTGATACCTGAAACAAAACGGAAGGAATTCCTGCACCAACAAATTCTATGCCAAAGTTCATCAAATCAAAAACCAAAGGATCTCGTTCCATACGTAGCATGGTTAATAAAGCATTACGTTTTCGACTCAAAGCATCATCCACTTTATTTACTTTTCCCGGATGGTAGTGGATTGTACAATCATAATCCTTGATTAATTCCATCCATCTCCTCTGTCTCATGTTCAATTATTTCTGAGTGAATATATATACTTTAAACTTTTGTGATCAGTATATATTTCACACTTTACTCCATACAAATGATGCCTCCAAATTTTTAAAGCAAAGACAACAGCAGCTAATTCCAAATCATGTGTAGGGTAATTTACCTCATGAGTTTTCAACTGACGTGAAACATAAGCAATTACCTGATCATTCTGCATTAGGACACATCCAAGTCCCTTCAATGAAGCATCACTGTATATAACAAACTCACCATTCCTGGAAGGAAGTGCCAAAACTGGAGCATTCACCAATCTTCTTTTCAACTCCTGAAAACAATCATCATATTCTTTTGTCCAGATGAACTTAACACCCTTACGAGTTAGCTAAGTCATTGGACCAGATAAACGTGAAAAATTTTCAACAAACCTTCGGTAGTAACCTGCCAAACCAAGAAAACTACGGATCTCGGTTACATTTGTGGGTCTCGGCCATTCATCAACAACTTTTGTTTTAGTAGGATCAACAGTTATGCCATCTTTTGAAATAATGTGACCCAGGAAAGAAATTTGTTGTAACCAAAACTCACACTTGCTGAATTTTCCATATAGTTTATTTTCTTTTAAGGTTTGAAAGATAACCCTTAAATGACTTTCATGCTCCTCTTTACTTTTAGAAAACACCAAAATATCATCAATGAAAACAACCACAAACTTATCCAAGAACTCATGGAAAATTCTATTCATAAGGTCCATGAATATAGTAGGTGCATTGGTTAACCCAAAAGGCATAACTACAAATTCATAATGGCCATATCTAGTACGGAACGCAGTCTTCGGAACATCTGCTTCTTTTACTTTCAACTGATGGTACCCCGACCGCAAGTCAATCTTCGAAAAATACTGAGCTCCCTGGAGCTGATCAAACAAATCATCGATATGAGGCAAAGGATACTTGTTCTTAACAGTAATATTAATCAAGGCTCTATAATCAATGCAAAGTCTCATTGATCCATCTTTCTTTTTAACAAACAAGACAGGAGCACCCCATGGTGATGTGCTAGGTCGAATGAAACCTTTATCTAATAACTCCTGCAATTGTTTCTTTAACTCTAAAATTTCAACTTGAGCCATTCGATAAGGGGGTTTTGAAATTGGCATAGAATCTGGAACTAAGCCAACAGTAAATTCAACTTCTTGATCATGAATAATACCAGGAAACTCATCAGTAAAAACATCAAGATACTCATTTACCACTGGCACATCATTAATCTGAACAGTTCCTTTATTTTCAACAATATGTGCAAGGTAACATTCATTTCCATCTTTTAATAGTTTCTCAACTTCCTGATATGTTATCAAAATCAAGGGTTCATTCTTTTACACAAACTGAAAATCTTTCTGAAAAGAATCCATTTTAGCTCTACAGTCAATCTTAGCATGATAAAAAAAAAGCCAATCCATGCCCAAAATAACATCAAACTCTACTAGAAGAAAAACAATAAGGTTTGCTAGTAGATTCTTTCCACACACAAGGATAGGAAGGTTCTTATAATTCTTTTTTGTCTCAACGTTCCCTCCGGGTGTTTTTACCATAAGTTCAGGGTTCATATCTTGAGATGGAATTTCCAATTTACTAGAAAACTTCTCAGAAATGAAAGAGTGTGTAGACCCTGAATCAAACAACACATTGACATAATATGAACAAACAAATAGTGTACCTGATACCACTTCATTCGATGGCCCAACATCTGCTGAAGTTGTTGCAAAGGATTTCACCACCCCTTTCTGCTTGTAGTCTAGATGCATTCTCCCAGTTGAGTTCTTCGTTGGATACTCGTTTGCATAATGACCCATTTCATTGCACTTAAAACATCTTACCGTTGGCTTTTCATTTCCTGCTTTATCATCTTCCTTACAGTTACGAGCAATATGACCAGACTTACCACACCGAAAGCACTTACCAGACTTGGATAAACATTCTACAGGATGCATTTTACCACACTTCTCACAGGATGGATATTTGGTTTTCTTACCTCCTTGCTTCTTTGATGAATTCTTCCCCTTTGCCTGCCAACTAGACCTCTTATTCTGTTGTTTGTCATAGAACACCTGATCATCGGCAAACTCCATTTCCACCTTCTCCGCACATCGAACAAGTTTTTCATAACTTTTGAACTCACGAGAAGCTAAAGCCCTTCTATGCTTTGGATTTAAACCTGAGTAAAAATGGTTTATTTTACTATCAAGATCTCGTATGAAGTTTGGAGCATACCTTGCCAATCGAGTGATCTTTGCTTCATAAGAAGCCACTGAATCATCCTCCTACCTCAATTCTAGGAACTGTTTTTCAATCCTAAGATGAACCACTTTAGGAAAATATTTCTCAAGAAACATACCTTTGAATTCATCCCAGTGAAGATCCTCAATCTCATCACTATCCCTGATATTTTTCACCATCGACCACCAGTGATCAGCTTCACCTTCAAAATGGTAAATAGCAAGACTAACCTTTTGATGTTCTGAACACCCCATGACGTCAAAAATCTTCTCCAGTGCTTTAATCCACCCTTCAAATTGCACAGGGTCAGATGATCCTTTGAATGATGGGGGATGTTGCCTCATGAAATGTTCCACCACAGACATGTTCCTCTGTGGTCGATCTGGCTGATCTCGTGCATGGATACCACCACCATTTATAGCCTGAGTCAACTATGCCATCACTACAACAAACTGTTCAGTTCCGATTCCAACCATCTCAGGATGCTGATTTGGAAGGTTGTCTTCCTCTTGATGTCGTCCCAACATAGCTGCTTTGTTTCCTCTATGGAAAACCATTCTGAACACAGAAATATCTTAGGCGAAGCAACATGGTAATATGTAAATGCTATATCATTTCAATCATATCATAAATTAACTTATAATTTAACAATTTTCTAACTCCTAAAGTTGTCTAAACCGACCTTTGATACCAACTATAAGGCCCCAGCCTTAAACCTTACTTAATATTGAATTAAATGAATAATTCACATTGAGGATCTTTTCAGATTTAGAGTTTTAGAGAATTAGGACATAACTATTACATCTCAAAAGATTACAAAGTAGACACTTCTACTAAGTTTCCATAATAAAAAAAACTCTTAAAAAGAAACATGTCTAGTTCCATGTTTTATATAGTGTGTCATTCCCTTGATCCCAGCCTTGACCTTATTCCAATTTAAGTCCTGTGAAAAAAATTTCGAAAAACTTGGGGTGAGCATAAAAAGCTCAGTAAGGGATACACAAAGAATGAAAACTGTTACTTTTTCAAACATCAAGTAAAACATGTATGCTCTATCAAAGTAATACCTTCACCTTCATGAAGTAGTAAAAACTCTTCATTGAATAAAGTATCATTACTTACCTTTTTGTAACCAAAGGGTTACCATAAAACCCATATAAAGAACACATAGCATATATAAAGGTAACTTGGGACATAAACATACTTAAGTGGAATAACCATACGATCGACTTCCACACATATCACTTAATGGAATAGCCATACGGCCAATTTCCATACATACTTAATGGAATAACCATACGGCTGACTTCCATACCCAATGCATTGAAGGTTATAACGTAACCACCCGCCCTGGTATTCATGGCACCACCCTTCATATGGTTTATCACGTAACTACCTATCAAATGTCCAAGTACCAATATAAAATCATAAAACATAAAACCAATATAAAGGAATGATAACATTTCCACATTTCAATCACAATATATCATAATAGAATCCTTTATAAAAACCATTTTCAATACCAAAATACATAAAATATTATATGGTATTTATTTTATTTTAAAAACATTACGGCTTGTTGAGGAAGCCAAAGACCAAATAATACTCGCGGCGGTAGAAAAGGTCATTGTCACCGCGTACGTAAAAAAAAACATTCCTTTTTTCCATTTAGTAAAATGCTTCGTAGAAAAAGATTCCTCTTCTATAAAAGTTAAATTCAAAGGGTTTTATACACTGTTTAAAAGAAAATTGTGTATAAAACAAAATATGCCTCAATGAAAGGAGATTGAGACGAAGTCCCTTACCTCGGGTCCGACTTGACTCGATCATTCTTTAATCTCATGAATAATAAACTTGAGTTAATTTCTACTTGTTTAAGAACCTTTTTCAAGTTCATTATTCCTTTTATATCACTTATTTCCATTTCATGAACACTATGTAATTATTTAAGTTAATAACGGTTGTTTTAACGATCATTGGTACTTGAGTCAAAAATAAACCCTTTATAATTACATGTTGTTCATGTATCCATTATATCCATAATTATAATCATGATGTATATATCATATATATCCATTATATACATGCATTTATAATATCACATAATCATTTAGAGGTAAGAAATGAAATGCACCGTTCATGGAGACGGTAAGCCGTACGTACGCATGAACGCTACTTTCATTTCTATTTCGTATTTTATAGAATGGAATCATAATGATATAAAGGTATATTATTATTCCAGTATAATATCTTATATAATCTCATGGTTCCATACTTTATACGTCCCATATACGGTATTTAACGAATCAAATCACTTGAGGGGGCGGTAGTCCGCACTTCCTTAAATGAAGATATCGCGTTTACCCATAATGGAAACCATAAAGGTATGCCCAAAATGAAAAATACAGAAGCTTAAAGAAAACATAAACATATTATATATCATATATAAATATAGTGTCATCTTAATGGCCACCTTTGAAGGTGTTAAAGGAATGTTGAACAATCATCGTTTCGGGAGGCATAAATTCACCATCCACGGAAACAGTATGTTCTTTAACCATTAGATGAAGGTGTGTGTAAGTGTAGCTCGAATCCTTTTTATAACAACATCCTAGTATATTTAATATACTGGAGTTGTTACAAAAGAAATAAATAAAAAGAGTTTAGGGGGTTGGGGAGGAAAAATAATACAAAAGGACTCAAGTGAAGACATTACCTCAAAATCAGGTAACTCCCTTTGGTTTGAGCTCAAAGGCTTCCATGGGAAGACTTCTGCACAAAGTGAGGCTTAAAGGAGTAATATAAGGAAGTTTAGAGACAAAATGGGCAGGGGTTGGCCGAGCCAAAGGCTTTGGGAGTGTGGGTAAGGAGGTAGAGGTGGGGGCCTTTTATAAGAGGAGAGGAGGGGCACTTTTGGAAAGTAAAGAAATATTACTTTATTTGAAAATGTGTTTCGGTTTTAAAAGGTCCCACATTGATATAATTTGTGGATAAGGTGATAAGGGTTCTATATCCACCCATACAATAAGTTTTGGACATGTTTAGTTCATAGATTTTACATTATCTTTCCATTTTATATAAATCGTCAAATAATGATGTCATCACTGCATCATTATTATGTCATAAATAATTTAATTTATATAATGTCTAAAAATTATAAAACAAATACTATGATGTAGTTAATCTTTTTATCTTTCCAATTACTATTTATAATCAAAATTCTGACTTGTATAACCCGATATAAAAATTGTTTTTGTAAAATAACTCATGTTTGTGTCATTTTTACTTTAACATTAAATAAAAAGTTATTTATGTCATTTCCCAACCAAAGTGGCTCCATGGGGTCCCCAAGTTGACCCATGGCTTGTCTTGGTCGGCCATGACATATCCAATGATAGTAGGACATGTTTCTAGGTCATCTCATATTATTAAAACATTATTTTTACCTTAAACTATACTAATTACGACTAATCGCGATTAAAAACTTAATAAGTTACTATTCACCAAAAAATTATTTTAATCTCATTGAACCATATTTTACTTCTTAATGACAACCATGTATGTCGGATTTTTGAAATTCAATACACAAAGGTGGCAAAATTTCATTTAAATGGAAAATCAATTTTTATAAGTACCACTTAGTGATTTCACTATTCATCAAAAAATTGATGTTTTTCAGAAAAATACCAAAAATTCACCCTAAGCTATATTTGATATTCCGAATTCAAAAATGAAGTCTATTTTACAAAATTCAAAACATATAAGTCAAATTAATTAATTTAATAATTAATTTCCGCTGTCATGACAAATAGCGTGTTTTTGTGAAACAATAAGTATCAAAAGATTGACACTAGTTTATCTTCGATTTCAAAGTGAAATTAATTCCAACGACCACTATTGGATTTAATGGTAAAAATATTTTATTATTTCACTTTAAAACCAATTCAAAATATAATCTAATCATATTAAAAATTAGATTAAAAAGAGGTTTTGAATTAATATACAACATTTTACACTATTCAAAAAAAATGAACTTTATCGGAAAGATACCAAAAATTTACACAAAGTAAATTTTGATGTCTCGATTATAAAGAAGAGTTATATTTGGTCCAAAATAATGTATAAGAGTGATCAAAACTATATTTAATGACGGTTCTCCATCAAAAGGTGATAAGTGAACCTTTAGTGAAAATTAGCGTATATATGCCTAAAATTGAATTCTTTTCGTATTTTAAGCCTTTATCCTTTATTGGATAAATGTAAAAAAATTTAAAAACATATATAATCATATTTTAGTTATTTCTATCCATTCCCGCCAGTACAACGTCTACGTGTAAACTAACATTTAAAATAATATTATTTTATTACTAGTGTGCAACGTAAGTTTTCAAAGAAACTCATCGTTGCGTATCGAGTACGCTATCGAAAGTAGAAACCCATTTTAATTAAAATTAATATTTAATTTGTAAATATTAATAAATATGAAAATTCTTTATTATTTATTTACCTGGGATGTTACACGCAAAGCAAAGAGGAGGGAGGCTCGGCGCTCCGAAATATGATTGTGAAGCTGCCACAAAACAAAGTGGAGGAAGGCTTCGCGATCTGAATGATTTTTGTGAAGCTACTACGATGCAAAGAGGTGGGATGCTCCCTTATCCGAAAGTCTTTTGTGAATCCACCTCAAAGAAAAGAGGTGGGAGGTTCCGTGATCTAAAATAAGTTTTTGAAGCCCCCACAATGCAAATAGGTTGGAGGCTCCACGCTTCGAAAGTCATTTTTGAAGCCGCTGTAAAGAATAGAGGGTGTAGGCTCCACAATTATGACAAAGCACCATGGGGCTTCATGCCAGACACTATATGATTTACGTTGCATCGTGCCTATAAATATAGGGCATCCCCCAAGCCCATAGGGATGATACTCTGACCTATCTCTTTCTCAGGTCTCCAATCACGAAGCACTTTCTGCTCTACGAAAAATAAGCTCTTCGAGGTACTTTAGCATTACGAGGTGCCTTTCATTTGGCTTAAACATAACCCCTCTTCTTCCAGTGATGCCCTTTGGAAAGCCCATGATCCATTGCAAAGGAAGGAGATCCATAAGGGTACTCTGGTCTTCACAAATAACTTGTGCTTCACGATGTACTTTCATACACATGTGAACAACATGCTAAGGCATGGTAATTGTGCTTCACGAGGCACACTGCTTGGAAGTTCTATGCTTTGAAAGGAACCCTTGCTTCATAAATCCCCACTTCACAAGATCCTTTCTTCTTCCCAATGAACCCCCATGTTCACATATGTCATATTCCTAGGCTAGGCTAACCCACATCGTGAAGCATACCCCTTTGCGAAGCCCCTTTACTACATGGAGAACCATAGCTTCATGAGACATCTTCCAGTGAAGCCCCTTTGTCTACAACCCCTTTTCCCTTACGACCCTCCAGGTTCATACGATGTGATTTTAAGGCTCCTTTTGTGGTGCTTCATGATTTTTTTCTTAGCCTTATGCTTCTTCGTATTGGAACTTTAATAGTTATTTCTTCTTCTCATAGCCTTACTAACATGGGACCCTCAATGGATCACTCCATGAAACACCATTATTACATAATTGTTGATTCCTTCCCTTCCCCATGGGTGGGAAGGTCTTAGTTATGAAAGTATTAAGGGTCTGGAGTGAATCCACATCATCTGAGCTGCCAGATGTTAAACTACCAAGCACCATTTTCTTCATCACATGACGTTAAATTGTGGGGTTGCCTCCTAAATTATATGTAGGGTTCCCTGTCTCAGACATTATCTATGCCCACTTGTCCCCATGAGAGTGAGATATCCCTCACATGGAATTAGATCCTCTTTATTATAGTGGTTTCTGTCTGTGGGGAAAGGGTGACCATCTTGGTGTAAGCCCCTAGCCTTTCTTGTCGGAATTAGCATCTCTGCTCCCCCTCCTCTCTTTAATTCCAAAGGATAAAAGATATATCCACACATGGACCTTAGTTACCTTGTCCCCCTCCCTCTGGGCATTGTCTCCATCGAGCATCCATCATGCAGAAAGTCCCAATCTCCATCTCCCTAGGCTTCTAACCACACATATTCTGCTATCTCCTCTTTGGGATGATAACCACACATAAGCCCTTGTGTCCTCTTTGGGCCGCTAACCACATCTAACCCCCATTCCACTTCCCAAAGACACACCTTTTGCGATGTGATCATCATGTCTTTAATTCCTATTTTTTCCACACCGAGCATGACTCATGTGGTCTTAGAGTAAACACCGACCATGAAATCCTCTCTAGGAATCCCTAGATCATAAGCACCAATCCCCATTTCAAACTACATGGAAATTGATATCTATCTCCTAAGTAGGGTACATAGGAAGCATCCCAGAGGTCCAAGCCCAATAACAACTTTTCCTGAACCCCGTCACATCAGTTCACCTTTTTCCCACATGATGTTAAACTGTATCCTCATTCTGAACTACGTAGACATTGATCTTTGTCTCCTAGGTAGGGTACATAGGAATTCTACCCAATGATCCATCCCAACACCTACATGTCCCAAACCCCTTCACATCGGTTAACCTTCAACCCACATGACATTAAAATGTACCCCCATACTAATGTACATAGACATTGATATCGGTCTCCTAGGCATGGTACATAGGAATCCTCCCTGAGTTTCAATCCCAACACTTACTTTTCCCGACTCACTTCACGTTGGTTCACCAAACCCATATGAACTATGTGGAATTTGATCATTGTCTCCTAAATATGGTACATAGAAAGCCTTCATGATGTTCAACCCCAACCAGTGGTAAGCTGTTAAAGTCCCAAACAATGGTAATCTATTGTTCCCCATCCAACAGTAAGCCATTGTGATCCACAATAAGCGGTAATCTGTTGTTATCCCCATCCAATGATAAGTTGTTGTGTTCCACAATCGACGGTATTCCGTTGTAAACCCAACCAGCAGTAAGCTGTTGTTAGGCCCACGTGATAGTAAGACATCATAAGATGAACTACGTGGGTTTGATCCACATTTCCTAGACATGGTACGTTGAAGACCTACTTGAGGTTCAGCCCTAAAAACTAGTAAACTTTGGTGTTCCCCCCAATTGGGACCGACACCTCTAGTCCGCCCCTAGAGAATCAAACCAAATCGGGATGCTAACCATGTGTATGCCTCGATATGAAGTCGGTTCGCTTTCCTCTGCGCACACCTTGATACTATACCCATATTCAGAACTACGTGGACTATGATTTTCCACTACAGGGATACGTAATAAGCCTTTTTGAGGGTCAAGCCCACCACCCATGTTTGATCCATCTCTCTCCCTTGAGTCTATTTGTTTCGGAATGGTCATGTACCAACCCAGAGGTTACACATCCTCTGGGTGACATCCATGTTTCCATTCTCACGAGCCGCCGCCTCACGTGTCCCATCACCCCACCTAACTACGCATACTTTTAATCCCTACCACAGGGATACATAGTAGGTCTTTTTGTGGCTCATTCCAAACTTCATCATCGCCCTCATGTTGGCTCTATATCACTCTCCATCCAAACTCAAAAATCCATATCCATCCGGATTCATACCAGGCCAGCGCATCCCGTTTATATTACTTCACCAACTCTCCCATTGTTCCTTACAAAAATAGGGATACTAACCACGTGTTAGACCAATCACCAGCGATCCCTCCAGGGGTTTCACCCATCTGATCCACTTCTGTCAGTGATATGATCACTCTAAACCCTCTCTACTAGATTTTAAACTAGAGGCACACCCTATGTTAAACATGGGAAGTCGAGGAAAATCTCAGAGGCATTCCCATAGAATATAATTCCATGCACATGACATTGGATGCCTTAGGCTTCCACTCCCTCGAGAAGACCTATCATAAGGGGAAGAAATCCAGACGCATCAATGTTCTATCTTCCAGACACTCCAGCAATGTCCATCATGAATAATCCCCTGAGAAAATGTTGTAGCATAGACCAGACCCCTTGGAATGTCTTGAAAGAAGAAGTGTAATTAACCGCCATCTGTGAAGACAAAGAACTGGGAATAGTTTCACGAACAATGTGTTAAGTCTATGAGGGAGACCCATACTAGATTATGAATTCCAATGAGGAATCCACAGAAGGAGGAACCAACATTCTATAATCCCATTTTGATTAAGAATCAAACATCCCTAAACTATCGATGAATTCCGCCCAAATATAGAAAGTAGGAACACAGAGAAATAGATGTGCATGCTCCTCCAAATAAGGGATGGATGCACGCCTTGAAACAATTTTCAGAAACAAAAATGGTGAACCCGATGTGAAATTATTCTCTTCAATTTAAAGATTAGTATATTTCAAGACATTAGTGGATTAGTGTGTCCCTAGATTCATGAATCTGATACCAGGTCCCACCCAGAAAATAGTGGGCCTGGCATGAAACTCAGCAGAAATAGGGGCAGTTGAATGCTCTACATCCCGGTCTGCAACATTGTCAGCATGGATCATTCTTAACAACCATAGAAGACAGAATGTTTATGGGGAACTGAACGTCAATTTAATTTTTTATCACTAATTGTTTAATCTTTGTGCCTTACAGTACCCAAGCTTCCGTATCAAGAAATCGATCACCTCCCACCAAACGATGCAGGGGAAAGGGAAATGTCAGTGCGGAAATATCATGTGCCCTCATTTTCCCTATGGAACCCTTAAGATCCATTACTGGTGGGTTCCTATTCCCCATATATCCATCTGAAATCATTCAGATAAGGGTGATAAATGACCTCGTTCTACGGTACGTGGGGGAGGGAATTATCCAAACCTAGGATATGGACCATCAAGACATAGAGGCTTCTACACCTCATCTCCACCACTGCCCCCAAAGGCTGCGAAGTGAGAAACTTCTCTCCAATATGACGCACAACTGTTTCAGAAGCCTCTCCCCATAACACTTCGACGAATCCATCCCCTACACTGATGAGGTTTGGGATGTCCGGGAAAGCCTGGTCAGGATCATGTTCCAATGGCTCCCTTGGAGTGATTCCACATGTTTGTGTTAATTCCGCCATCCAGTCCCATGGGTTGGGGAGTAGGTAAGCAATACCCCTGCACCACCGACCCAGTCAGGTTAACATGACACCATCATCGGGCACAGGCAGAGGAGGACACCCTCTGAGGGGTGTCAACATCAAAGACTACCATGTCCCTTGAAACTATTGACATATAAAATTGGTCCCCTATCTATGCTATGTGGGGGAACTCATATTCCCATCCCGGATAGAGGCCACAACTGCCCCACTGGCAGGTCAGGTCGAATCTCTAGGTCCCTGATGCAAGTAGCACTCGTTGCGGGATGATCCATGACAATGACACCAACTATGAAGGTCCTACCCATTTTATTTCCAATGGGAGAAGATGCCCATCCTTCTCCCATTCTCATCGTGGAAATCCTACCCATTCTACCTTCAATCGTGACAAGGGTTTGCCCCACTATAGTGACGATTAGTACGAAATCCTCCTTTGCACCCATGACCTTCGGTATGGAGCCATTCCTCTTTTCAAAGGTCTCATGTGTGAAGATATTACCCATCAGGTGAACCGTTAGGATGAGGGTATCCCCCATGTCCATACAGCAGCTAAAAAAGTTCATCCTCATCCCAGCAACCAGAGAAGCAGATGTTTTCCTCACTTCATAAACACCCAACACATAGGTCCTACCCATGTTCTACTCAAACATTATGAGGACCCTCCTTGCACTGTTGTTGCCAAAAGATATAATAATGGAGGCCTTACCCATGCTCCAACGAGATTCAGCGGAGGTCCTACCTGCTCCATCACATCCCCCAAAAATTCACAATGCATTTCAGCCTATAGACATGGAGGTCCTCCCCATGCTTCCTTTATCATATTTCCATGTTCTCGCCGAACCCCAATTCAACCAGGTGGATATCCTCTCTACCCCAGTTCTAGTTCTAACGATGGTCCTCGTCAATCCAAAAATATACCATATCCCAAAGTGCCATTATAGGGTAGGAAGGTGGGTCGCCGCCTCCATGAAAAGAATACCGAGAAGATTCAGACTAAGATTAAACATGCCTAATTCTCAGATTATGAGGTGGAATATGATTTAAAAAGGGAACCCTCATATTGATACTCTATGTCAAGGGTTGGGACAGGGACAATCCATATCATCCTTATACATCCCAAATGCGAGTTCCATCAGATCCCTGCCTCCCTTCACAGATATTTGCAGCAGGACAATGATTTGGCATCTCTATAGGGTCTGGCAGTGCAATTGCCACCATCATCGCCATGAGTACTCTCTAACTGAAGTAGAGATCATGAAGTGTTATTCTGGGGACCGATGAAAGATGAGAAAAAACATGGTCCACTGCTCATATTTGTAGCCCATATGCTAAAAATTGTGCTCGCTAGCCATCATATCATGAAGTGTTGGCCATGTGGATGCACTATTTAGAGGATAGCCCAAGATGCAGTGGAATGTCAGCCTGCTCGCTATATTCTTCACCAGCCCACCTACCATCTTAGTGGTCTAATTCTGTACTGCTACCAGTTCCCCAATAGCCTCTAGTCAATGAGTGGGGTAACCATGATCCAAACACAGATTCTGAGCCAAGGAGCATGTGAGAAATTCTTGCGGCAGACCATTACATAGAGATGTTTTCTCTAATCGCGCCACCAAATTTCAGTGCCCTGAAATTTCTCACCTAGGAAAAATTTTGATGCTTTCACCAGACCCTCTGGGGGACTCACATTCATATCCATCATCAAAGAGTGTCTTACACAAAGAGTCAAGTACACTTTAAAGACATCGGTCAATAGTGCTGTTTGGTTGATTTGGCTGCACTCCCCATGGACCAATGCCCTGATTCACCCGGCTACCATAGGACCCTCAAACTGTGATGTGTCATGAGCATTAAAGTTCTCCGAAGGATTATCAAAGAGGCTTCCTCTCACATGAATATCTATGGTTTGGGACACTACGCTGCCCTTAACATTAGTGTTATCCAGTGCCAGCCTGAGTTTTCAGGCAATATTGAGGATATGCCTCTGGGTAGAGTTGCGGTTAACATGGATTTCCTACCAGGGGGAGTGAATGAGCGAGAGATTTATGGAGAATACTTAGCCCCTGAGGTAGTCTCAAAACTTTTAAATTCATTAGGTATGATCACTCTACAAAAAATGAATTTATTGGGTCTTTCTGTAGCTACTGAGTCATTAATATTTGGCTGAAATCCCAATAAGGGAAAAGAGCACCACAGATCTGTTAAACCTTCATACCTGTCTGGCTTAGTGAAAAATACAGAGGATGATCCTAAAAAAGCTTTGTTGCATCAGCATCTCGCAGAGCATAAGAATATGGCCGATGACCTCCTTGATGGACTTGATGTAGAGCGACGACCAGACTCTGGAAATCCTCAGCCAGGGAAGCAGGGGAAGGTACAATAGTTGCCTGGTGAATTGCCTCCGGGTGACCTTGACCATCCTGCACACATGGATAGGATAGAGGCCTGAACATATGGAAAGAGGGTGTGGTAGGTGTCACCACACCCGCCTGAGCGGCTTTATAATCCCCCAGACCTGGCTTAGGTACCTCCAACCACTTTGCAGGTTATCCCACCAGAAGCTCGACAGGTGGTGGTCTTGCCTGATGGAAAGTTTAATCCGACGTGTGTGGATGATATGCCATCATCACTAGGATTTCGAAATCCCACCTTTTCCCCCTTTAACTGGATGGGAATCCCACTAATTTACCTTACCTTCTTCATCTGAAGAGGTGGACCCATGTTGGGAACTCTGACACAGCAAGAGGCTGCCGAATTACGATGCTTCGTACTAACATGGGAAAGAGCTGTGTTTGTCTGTTACGACCCGCTACCCATTAGATCAATCATCATCTGGGATGATCTTTGTAGGTTTCTCCATTACCATTTTATTTATACCACCCATAATAATAATATTGAAGACCACTTAAAATTCATGCAGAGGCCTGATGAACGTGTCACATACTTCTCCACATGTTGAAAAGGGCTCACCTACTCTTTGGATATGCTGTTGACATTAGAAAAACAGCCGAAAATGTCTGTCAGGAATTTCAAGACTAAACTGGTCCCCTCTTTGATTACACATAATTACCCTGGGGGATTCAAAGACTTCTCTTATAAGTTCCATCGTCTAGAGGAAGTCTTACAGCTGGCCAAATAGGCACGTCCGTTACCTCCGGCAATTCCTGCATGAAGGACCACAAAGGCTGAGCCCGATGAGGTGGCCCAAATATATTCCCCTAGTAAACTAGAGAAATTTCCAATGGATCCATAAACATAGCCCTCTAGGTGTCTTATTCCACAGGCACAACCTCCGACCTAGTAGTGACCACCTCATAATCGGCAGGAACCTCTGCATAAAACGTCGCCACCACCCTGGCGAGATAACCAGGTTCCACCTCCTCGACAGGCTCCCCTAACACCTCGTCAGGGTCAGGATTCCAAATTCCCCTTCCTAGACTAGAGAATCTATACTTACCCATTCATAAAATTTCATGTCTCCAGTTATTACCGAATCCCCTTAAAACAGATACTTCTATGTTTTCTTGAATGTAGGAGGCTTGAATAGGTGGACATAATGATCGCCACAACTACTTCCCTTATCACTGAATATTAGGGAACTCCCTCAAAAAAAGCTATGTGTTTAATGAATGGATTAAAGAATAGGTTGAAAACCACATAGTTATGTTAGGCATAGCCCTAGCACTGGTGGCATGTGTCTTCGTGAAGCCAGACAACATTAGTGGCAGCGAAGGTGAGTGGCATCAGGTTTCTAACCACAGATCCTAGAAGTATGATTACTGGATGGCTCATAAAATAGTCAGACAAGACATGGTATTATCAATGCACATCTAAATTGACCTGAACCATCAAAAGAAGCTTCATTACCCATAGCCCAAACCTTTGGGTCAATGGGTCAGCCGTTCACTTCCCAAAAGAGAATACCTTATCATTGCAAGAGAAAACAAAGTCCCCCACCGATGCCATTGCCATCCCGTACCTGCGGCTACTTCATGACCCTAGATATGGACATTCTCCCCATAATCCATCCATTGATGGGTTATTCTTCAAGTGACAGTCAAGGGCACACATTAGTTAACACCGTAGAGCTGGTAAACCCAAACATGATTTCTAACAGAGAAAAACAATAGACAGATCCTCCCAACATCCCCAGCTGTCGTCAGTGTCATGTAGGTCATGGATATATGGGTCGTTGGAGTGCCTCGATCAGTACTTCCAACCATGATTTGAATTCCATTAAATCCAAATAGTAGGCCCAATGTATATCTCAGTACCTGAAATATTCTTGTCTCATGTGATTAAGTCCTCCTTCGTGGCCGTTTGTGTTTCTTGATTAGGTAGAGCCACCAGACCATGCTATGATTGTCCACACTCTATTATGGACAGGTCACAGTAATTTGGTCCTTGTATGGTAGTCACTCCCTCAGCATCGAATAGTGGGTAGCAAGATTTTCCCAACACTAGTCAGCTTTATGTTCAGCTAGAGGGGCTAGTCATTTCCCCTTCCACAGAACGTGCTCCTGTAAGCAGAAGCTCATGTTACCACAGAAGTACAATGTCCTCAATTATCTCTCCAGTATTCTGGAAAGACTCTCTATCATTGAGACCCTTCAACAGTCACCATATTTGATTGAATCTCTTGTTGAGGATTTAAGAATCACCCTCCAGTTTGAGACAGAGATATCAACTGCAGAAGCCTTCCATGCTGAGCAAGTCGAACATACGAAATTCCAAGACATTATCTCATTCTCCGAATAAGATGAAGGCTCTCTCATACATGGGAACATCCTACCATTGTATGTCACCATCCATTTCAATGGTGTGGTGGTTCATCACTGCCTTGTTGACATAGGCCTTGGGATCAACCTAATCCCAACCCGGACCCTCTGAAGGAAGGGTTTATCCAAGGATGACCTAAGTCCCTCTGACCTGAATATCCAAGGTTATGAAAGGATGTAAGATACACCCATCAGCACGATCCACCTGAAGAACTAGTTCGGAAGCCTAGTTTCCAGCACCGAGTTTAGGGTTGTCTCGCATTACACTGCTTACAACACACTGAAAGGTAGTCCATGGCTTCACCTACATGAGGTGGTCCCTTAATCATTTCATCAGTGCCTTTAGTACTCCCTAAAAGGTCGAGTGGTGTACAGCATGGTTACACATCTCCCTTTTCCTCTTTTAAAGCCTACTATCTGGATGATGACTATTAAAAGGGCAAAGAAAAACAGATTTAGGCTAATGAGGTTGAACATTCTACGACTACAACCGACACGTGGGCAGATCTGGATGATGCCTACATTTTTCCAATCCACTGATTGAAGCCAATGACCCTAGATATGGGAAAATGATTCATTGTGGTTGGAATGAGTTGGAAGCACATTCCCAAGTCTATGAGACACTAGAAGATCACCTAGTATTCCTACACGAATCAGGCTCAGGTGATCCTAGAGCCCCCTTTGCCTATATGATATTGGAACGTCCACCCTATGGAAATAGTAATAGGCCATAATTGTTTGTCTTTCCGATCTGGTATAAACCTTATCAATCCAATGTGTAACTATTACTTGAAATCATCAAGTGTATCCCCTTGGACCAAATACCAGATGTGATAAAATCTATAGCCTTCATTTCCATTGTTTTGGTAGCACATGAGTCCCTTGATGTAGTGTCTACCCCCATTCAGGAAGGTACCAGTCTCCCATCGGGATCTGTTGACTCAGAAAAAGCTCCTCCCACCAAGGATCCCTCCCCAAAAAATGAATAAGGGGATTTAGAGGATACTCCTTCTGCATTCTAAGAGGGTGTCTCTACCATGGTCGATGAATTTGTACAGGTGAACCTCAGTAGGGAGAAGGATCTGAAACCCACATTGATTAGTTCCGCTATGCCTATCTAAGAGAAACAACAGGACAACGTCTTCCTTAAACAACAACATGATGTATTTTCTTGGAGTTATGGTGAGATATCAGGGATAAATCCCATGATAGCCATCCACCATCTCAGTCTCCCAGCTAATCACTAAGGTTTTAAGCATTCTCCTAGAATGATGCACCCTTCTCATGGTTATATGTACGAGGCCAAAGTGGATAAGATCATTAGAGACAATTTTGTTAAGGAGGTAAAATACCCCAGATGGGTAGCCAACCTAGTCCCTGTCAAAAATAATAACAGATAGATCAGTGTCTGCATTGTCTTCTGGAATCTCAACCGCCACTATCTGAAGGGTGTTATTATCCTTCCTATGACGGAACTGTTGATTGAAACACCAACATGGTTCCAGGCTATCTCCTTCATGGATGGGAATTCCGGGTGTTACCAGATCTGAATGGATCTCAATTATGAAGAGTATGTAGCCTTCAAGTCACTACAAGGTACTTTTTGTTACCAGGTCATGCCCTTCAGTCTAAAGAATACAAGTTCCACTTAGTAGCATGCCATACATCGCCTATTTATGTAGATCCTCGGGACATTGGTGGAATGCAACGTGGACGATCGGGTGGACAAATATCTCAAGAATGAGGACCATCTCAAAGACCTTGAGAAAGTGTTCGGATTCCTCTATTCTCACCACCTGAACAAGAACCCACTAAAGTGTTCATTTTCGGTCCCCTCTAAAAAATCTATCAGCTTCATTTTAAGATACAGGGGAATTGAGATTTACTCGGTGAAGATCAAGGCCATCAACTAGATGTCTCTCCCGAGAAAAATTCTGGAGCTCTAAGGCTTTCAAACCCACTTGTCCTACACTTGATGATTCATCGTGAATATGGCGGGTAAGTGTAAGCCCTTTTCTTAGCTCATAATGAATGGAAATGTCTATCACTGAGATGAGAATTGTTATAATTCTTTTGAAGAAATCGAGCAGTATCTACTCCAACCTCAGGTCCTGATGCCACATGTCTCCGAACAACTGTTGGTCTTTTATGTGATTGCCCTGGAATGATCTCTCAACACCCTGCTCTCCTAAAATAACAAATGGGGAATAGATAATAGTATCTACTATCTTATATGCATGCTCCTCGATATAGATTACAAATAGTTCCCTATCGCAATGATATTTCTTGCTCTAGTATTTTCAATACATAAGTTGTGAAATTACTTGAAACACCATGATGTATAGCTCATGTCATGAGTGGATCCTCTGAAGTACATATTGAACCACCCTATGTTGAATGTCCATCTTTTTTAGTGGGTAGTGATCCTCTAGTAGTTTGACAATAGTTTTTTCCTTTAGAAGGCTATCATTAGGAATGCATTGGCAGACTTCCTTGCCTTTCATCCATCTCTTGTGCACCAGTTTATGAACCTTTATATCCTCGAATAGGCAATCATATCGATAGACCAAGCCATTCCATGTTATAAAATGCACATTGGCGGTGCAACCTAAATCCCAACCGGACAATGGCTGAATGAACCCAAGCTTAACAGAGTAGTCCTAGGTATCGTCTTCATTTCCCCAGTACAGGTTGTTCTGCCGTATTCATTTCTATTATCTGAAGGATGTACCAACAATGAGGTGGGGTATCAGGATCTCATTACTATCCTTGAGTGGGCCCTCCATATTGACTTTCTCCAAATTAATATTATAGGGGACTCTAAAATAGTCATCAAGAAAATAAATTATTACTTTGTCATCAAAAATCCAATGCTCGTACCAATTTCTGAACGCACCCTATAGATGATGGCTCAGTTCCCATCTCGACCAGATGTTAACCATATTCCTTGATCCTAGAACATTTGACCAGATTCTTTGACCATCCTAGGTACATAACTTTAAATTCATGGACATTATGATTTGATTATCCATGTTTCACACCAGAGAGTTATTACCCCCATCACCCCAGATGATGATGATAACCCATAGGTAAGCCACTATACCAAAGATGCCTCTACATCAGGACCCTCAGGTCCCCTTGATGCAGTGTTGGAATAAAATCATGATTGGGGAACCCCCTTTATCGGGTACCTCCTTCAAGGAAATATCCCGACCAATCGAGACGAGTGTGAGTGAATCCAACACCGGGCATTGCAGTTTACTCTCCAGAGCGGTCCTGGTCTTGAGAGGGACCTCTAAAAGTGTTGGATTGATGGGGGTTATCCTCCAGTGCATTGAAGGAGTATATATTTCTCATGATATGTAAGAGGTTCATCGTGGTTCCGGTGGTTCTCATCAGATCAGACCGAAACTATCTCACCAGATCCTCAGATTTGGTTATTTTAGGTCCTCCATGATTTGTGACTACATCCTGTTTATCAAAGAGATTCCATGTGGGCTGAATTCATTCCATATTTTTGCATCGGATGTCAGAGCCCCTCCAAACCACCAAGTACTCTTGACAGTTTCAGGTCTGGGGACTCGATGTTGTGGGACCATATCCACTGGTGACAGCTTTCCAGGGCAGGTTCATCATGACCGCTACAGATTTTTTTTCCAAGTGGGAAGAAGTGGTTATACTCAAGGAGGTCAAGGCCCATTCTATTGTTTAATTTGTGTGCTCCACCATCATCTTTCGATTTGGATTCCCTCACACTATTTCTTCTGATCATGGCACCAACTTTCGTGTGGCTATGTTGAAGAAGATTTACCCAAAGTACAACATCAGTTATAAACATACCTATTGCTTTCACATGTTAGCATATTGGAAGATCGAGGCTTTCAACATGACCCAATTGAACATTCTGTAGATAATGGTTTGTCATAAAAAAAATATATGGCTGGACAAATTCCCAAACGCTGTTTGGTTCTATCAGAAAATGACTCTCAATTCCTAACATGTGACCCCATACTCCCTGGTGTATTGAACGGAGGACATCCATTCCATAGAGATCCAGTTTCCTTCATTATGAAATTTTTTTTATGATCTGCAAGCACCAGATAAAGTAGCTAAAATTATTTTAGATTAATTGGAAGCAATATACAAGAACATGCTTCATTCCATGCAAATATGGAATGAAATCAGAACAAGATAGCTAGAGATTTCAACAAAAATGTTTTCCTCGTCTATTTCATTAAAGGTAACATGCTTTTGGTCTTAAGGACACCAACGATACCTGGTAAGAAACCTCCCAAGATGGAGCCCAAATGGGAAGTACCCTACATCATTCAAATGGTTTATCCCAATAGCACATACTACCTAGTTACCATGAATGGTTAGTGTATAACTCCACCCACCAATGCCATGTTCCCTAAGAAATACATTTCCTAAGAAAATGGGGCCCCACATGACATTAAACTACCATTTAACACAAAAAATAAATTGTATGTCTTCCCATAGGATGTTAAACTATATTGGGTCCAACATGATGTTAAATTTTTTTTGTCTCGCATGACATTAAACTATTTTTCATCCCACAGGATGTTAAACTGTAACTGGTCCCACAAGACCTTAAACTATCTAAAATCTTTGATGTATGATGTTATACATCAAAAATCCTTCTAGAACTATGTATGTCTTGATTCCCCTCCTCATGGGATACATAGGAATTCTTGGATGCCTCGTCTTGAGTCCAGCACCCAGACTCCTCTTTAAATATCCCTCCATGGTATAGTTCTCTTAGAGGATCCTGCATAGTGTAGTGTAGGCTTCTTTGAACTCACTCATGTCATGATTACAATGATCACACCATGTTCCCCCTCCTTGTTCTTCTTTTCACCCACATACTCACCACATGACGCTAAACTACATGTCCTTCAAGAACTATGTGTTTCTTGATTCCCATCTTTATGAGATATGTAGGAACGCCCTATCATTTTCTCTATAGGCCTAGCCCCAAACATAGGGATACCCCTTGTCTCGGAAAATAGGGTGTGGTGCTTGATTTTTCCCTCCCTTATGTCAGGTTCATCATGACAGTATCATATATCCATCTCCCTAGAGATTTCCACCACTTTCGTCATCCTTACTGTCATTAAACAGCATGGGCACATTTATGCTTCACACTCTCCTTTTAGTTGGGATTCCATCATCTTTCAAATCCAAAAGGGCCCCTGAATGGTATAGATACATAGCCTACGGTCTCTCCCACAATTTTGGGCCAACTTCCTCAAATATTTCAAGGGAAAAATTGATACAAGTCTCGCATTTCAAATATTGACAGCAGTTGACAATCAATTTTCATTCCCATTCTAGGTCACGTGAAATGGATGATGTGTTTTGAATATGGTAAACAGTTATCATTAAATGTTGTGACCACCCCAATATTTCCTAAATATTTTTTTAGTGGTACTTATTGTCCTGATATTCCTTCAATTGTCAGTCTGCCTTGGGTAGGAGAGTGAGTCCAGCTTCCATACCCTTATATGTTGGGGAGAGCCTGGTCATATTCCTTGTTTTCCACACCAAGAATTTCTAACGTGGCCTTAGGAATTTTGGGAAGGCCATACAAACATAGAGCATCATGTTTCTATGGTCCGAGATACAAGACCATAAACTAAGATCTCAATCATCAACATTGCAAGAATTTCAACTACATATCGTCCAGGAATTCCTAACTCAGTTCTCTCACCCCTTTTTGGTCACATGACCCACGTTCTCACTTAGTATTGTGTGGTAGGGCTTAGACTATATGTCCTCATTCACATCGGGCTATTTTTTCCTCACCAAATACATACTCTCGGGACACCCACTGATTATTGTCCTCACCGAAAGAGGTTCAACTACGAACTGACTGGGACTTTCCGTCTTGGATCCCTTGAATTTTTTGGCCCCTAGGACCAAGTCATCATTTGGGATCATACGGTGTGTCATGGGCTTGTATTCAAATTCACTTCAGGTTTCCCGTCATGTCGTACTCATCCCTCATTGAGATATTTTTCCCCTATCTGCATTCTTTATCCTCGTCATTAGAATGTATTGGCATATTCATGATTCACACATCCCCTTTATTTGGACTTCCAACATCTTTCACATCCAAATGCACCCCCAAATGGTATGGATGTTAGGCCCAAGGGATCTCCCCAAATTTTGGGACAACATCCTCAGATATTTGGAGCGAAAAATTGATACAAGCCCCACATTTCAATTATGTTCAGCAGTCAACACTCATTTTTCGTTCCCATTTCCTGTCATATGTTAGGGATGCAGTTTTTTGAAAGTGGTCAACAACTATCATCAATCATTATTTCCTTCCCTATAAGTCCCAAATGTTGGGTGTAGTGAGTCCTTTTTTATGATATCTCTTTATACATTCATCCACTTTGGGTGAGAGTGTTCATCTGGTTGGGACATATCCTGGCTGATTTTATTCTTTCATTTTCATACCTTCATGTGTTGGGGAGACCCTGATCCTATTCATTGTTTTCCATACTGAGCATGGATCATGTGGTCTTTGGAGCATTGGTAATCCATTACCTGCATAAGGGGACATATGTCTATGGCTGGCTAGGACATCCAGCCTTAGGTCCCTCAACACTTTCAACCCCCTATCCCATATCTTCATCTAGGATTGTGTGGTGTGTAATGGAATTACATAATCATCCACATCAGGCTATTTTTTCCATGCCACAAATATCCCATTGAGATATCTCCCCTTCATCAATTGTCCATTCCTCAAGAACAGGTCCCTCCAGGCTTCACACATCTCATCATTTGGGTTTCCATCATCATTAAAATCAAAATGGACTACCGATAGACATAGATGCTAATCCCTAGGGCTATCCAATCATTTCGGTCCAATGTCACCATGGTTTTTTTGGGGCAAGTTGATACAATATCGTGTTACGAATGCGGTTAACAGTCGATGCTCAAATAGTTTCCCCCAAAACCTGGTCACACAAAAATAGATATTGTGTTTTTAATATGGTCAATAGTTATTCTCTATCGTTATAGTAATTTTGTGGTCTTCCATAGGCATGATGATTTTCCCTTTCCACTCACATGTCCCATGCCCAAGACATCAAAATAGGCAACTATGGTCTCATCTTTATGACCATAAAATACAATATATAACATCCTAGACACATGATAGTAAACTTCACGACGTATTTAGAACTATGGATGGATTGATTCCCATCTTCATGGGATACATAGGAAAACCTAGATGTTTGGTCCACGAGTCCATCCCAGGCTCATCTCCCTTTTTTATCATCCACCTAGTTAGAATTCTCTCCGAGAATTATGAATAGCATGGAATACGTGGGCTTATGTTCTCATTCACATCGGGGTACTCTTTATGTCGTACACATTATTTCCATCTTCATCCCACAAGAAGTTAAACTGCACCCTTGGAAATACATGTGGCTTGATTCCCATCCACATGGGATACATAAGACCGCCCGAAATTCTAGTCTTCAGGTCCAGTCCTATTTCTTTGAAACCTCCTCATTTTTCTAGCCCATTGTACTGAATTTCTCTAGATGAGGTAAATGGTATGGTATGGACTCAATTTCAACAGTCATTTTTGATTTCTAATAGCCACTCCAAGTACCTCTCCCTCATAAGAGATCCTCCTTCCCCTGTTCTACACATGTCTCTTTGAGTCTACTACTCTTGAATTGGGTCCCTCAACCCTTATTGGTAGTTCATCATTGTTCCCAAGGGAATTCTCATTCAGGTCCTAGATTTTCATATTCTACCTAGACATGCCCCTTTCACTTTTTAGGCTTCGTTTTCCCCTTCATTTCGGCTTTCATAATCTTCCAAATTTAAAAGGACCCCCACGTGGCATGAATTCTTATTCTAAGGGATTTCCCACCATTTAAGGCCATTGTTATAGAGTATTTCATATGGGAAATTGATATATGTACTCCATTGTGAATATGGCCAGCAGTCGATGCTCATTTTTCGTTCCCATTTCAGGTCATATGATATAGATGTTGGGTTTTGAACACGGTCAACAGTTATCCTCCATCTTCATGCCAACCCCATCAATCATTAAAAGTCAGTTGCATGATTCCAATTATTTTCCATGCCATCATGTTCAAGTGGAATTTTGACATTCCAGGTACTATGCCTCAGTGCACGTTTTCACGTTTGGAGGACAAAGCCAATGTAAAGCATAATTTGGGCTCTATACCTATTTCCTCCTTTCATGCATTCCACAAGTTACAATGACCTTCTCCACCCTTGTTTCCAACAATGAGCATAGCACACGTGGGCATAGGGTTCAGATCAAGGATTGCGCTCTCTTGGAAGAGTTTCTCTTCTCTATGGTATGATCTCTAAGACCTTAAACTAAGATCTCATTCTATTTCCATTATGTAAGGCATAAGAACCATAACTATAGGAACTGTGTATATCATCATTACCATGATCATGGGATACGTAAGAATTCCAAGACATATTCTCTTCATGTCCAGCTTAGGTTCTGCTAATTATTTCTTCTGTTCGGGCATATGGCCATGATATTCCTAGAATTATGTGGTGCCGCATAGGACTTACATGCTCATTCACATCGGGTTTGCAATAGTTGGACCACATAATTCTCATCTAGGAGAAAGTATCTCATACCCCTCATCCCTAATGACATTAAACTACAGCCTCAAAACTATATGTGGCTTGATTCCCATCATCATTGGATACATAAGAACATCTAGAAATTTCGTCAGTAGGTCTAGCCCTATATTTTCTAACCTTTTCTGGCCCCTCAGCACGGGGTTTCTTTTCCATAATTACACATGGTGTAGTGTGGGCCTCATCCCCAATCATGCAGGGTATGCTTTATCATGCCATGTGCATACCCCCCCCCCCCAAATGGGTTGGTCCTATCATATGACCCAATACTGTGACACTATCATCATGGCTGCACGAATGAAAAAATGACACTGCATTGTGTTGTCCTCACTTGAAGGGACATCATGTTTGATATCTGTCAACCCCCATACCATTTTCAAGACCTATTTAAGGCTTAATTTTTGTAGAGAATCCGGAAATATCCATCCTATGATAATATCTATACAAAAAATGCACCCACATCTGTCCTAAAAGACAAAAAAGATTTATCAAATTCAGATTCTTTTGGTTTGGGATAGACCCGAACGACCTTATTATCCCTAGAACTATTACCTTACCATGAAATATACAGAACTACGTATGTCATGATTCCGAATCTCATGGGGTATGTAGGAATTCCCACACTATTTTCCTTATACAAAACCATACTTTAATTTTCATTACATCGACCTAAAACCTCTACAATGAACACATGGGGATATGGAATCCACATACTCATTCATATCAAGTTTTATAATTACAGTACCTTGTGTCTCCCTCATTCCATATAATCTCTTATCTAAGATCTAATAACTTAAGCTAAGAACATTGGTATAAGCTTTATGATATCAAATAATGATCTCTCTACATCCAATCTACAAGGCCTAAAGGCAACTCCCCCAGAACAAAGTGGGTCTTGATTCTGATCCACATGGGATACATAAGAATGCCTGAACATTCCGTCCTCAGGTCCAGCCCCATGAATCTTAAATCATACCCCTTTTTAACCTCTTAGCATGATTTCCTTTGGATGTATGTGATGTGGAAAGTACATCACGGGAACTCATTTTCATCAGGTTTTGTAACTACTCGACCATGCATTTTCCTTTTCCCTGGAAGGGAATTCGTCTCCCCATATTTAAAACATATCATTGGCATACTCAAAATGAGTCATGGCAAAGAGCCCAAGGTGTGAGATTTTAAGATGGACATTCTCTCATTTCTTATCCATGCTTCACGAGTCCTCTATTTGGATCCTCGTCCCCTTTTATGTCTGAAGGGACCCCTTTTAAATCCTGATCTCATGACACATTGACTCACCTACCATCTTGGGCCAACCCCCCAGAAGACCTCTAAAGACATTTTGTGTTAGGTCATGTGTTTCAAACATGGTCAACGTTCAAACCACATTTGTTTTTCCCTATATTAGGCTAATGAGAAATAGATGTTGTGTTTAAAACATGGTGAAAAACTATCCATTATCACCACATTGCCATAATTTTCATCTAAATCTCAGGTTCCATGATTCACAACTTTCCACTCCCTAGTGTTCAAGTGGAATTCCTGCACACTTTGTTCTACACTTCCGTGCATCTATGTGCGTTAAGAAAGAGGATAAAAAATTTTGGGATTTCATTCACCTAACATTCCATTTCCCCTAATGCTTACCTACCTGTACCAAAAAAATCCCACCACTACTCTTTGTTTCCCACTTCAAGCATGACTCACATGGGATTAGTGGGTTTGGTAGGATGTTTACTGGTCCAAATGAACCTCACATGCCACTTGTCTCACATGACGTTAAACTATACTTCTAGAAATACATACGGCTTGATCCCCATCATGATGGGATACATAGGAATGGATGACCACTTTTCCTTGAGATCATCCCAAATTTCACATTCATTCTACTAACCTAAAACTTCCTCTGGGGATACGCGGGGTGTTGCAGACTCTTTATATCCTCATTCACAACGATTTTATAGCTACTGTATAACGTACTCCCCTTTTAGGATCTCTCCATTCACTCCATCTCCAATTGTATGATGTTAAACTTCATTCACCCATATGTCCTCGAAACATTACATTAAACCATGGTTCTACCGTTGACAAGTTCACGATGCCCCATGTTAATTATGGGGTGCGTCAGCTTCCTCACCAAAGAGGATTCCCCTTCCAGTGTTTGTTTTTGACCATGTTTTGTTCATGAAAAATGTTTTTTCATGATTATATTCCTTATGGGATATGTAGTGACTCTTTGTCATTTCTCCTTGGGCACAACCCCAAGGTCATTAACCCTTATGCCCCATCGGCCCTGATTACGGTCCATTATTTATGTCCATAAACTAAGAGCCAACAATCCATGCAGGAAGACATCAAATTTTTATCCTCGGTCTCAGCAGTATGTCCTTTAAACTATGTGTATCATCATGGTCATATGATGTTAAACTATTCAATTCATCATCTTCATCTGTATGATGTAATATAGAAAGGCATTCCTGGTCCTCACCATAGAGGTCAATTTTAGAAGAATGTTTGATCTCTGCATAGAACGATGTACCAACCTAATGTTTTTTTTCACTATAGTGGAATAATTTAAAGAGTGTTGTACTCTATTAAAATGACCCAACACTCCACCATCTGTGCTTTGTGTGCCCCTTATTTAGACCCTTATCCTCTTTCATTTTCAAAGGAACCCCCTAACATTATGGATGCTCAGACCATGGGTCACCTACTATCCCAGGTAACGTTCTAGAAAAGGAATGGATAACATTTAGAGTGAGGCCCTATGTTTTGAACTTGATCAATGGTCCAACCTTATTTGTTGTCCCCATTTGAGGCTAACGTAATAGGGATGATGTGTTTCGTCCACAGTCAAATGTTATCTTTCACTACCATGCCACCTTTACAACATTCAATATTTTGTGTATCATGATTCACACGTTCCACTCCCCAAATTTCTGATTGGTTCTAATTACCCTATTGTTTCCCCACTTGTGCACTAATGAAAATTTTTATAATGGTTATTAGACTGTTCTAAGACCATATTCCTCCAATCAGGCCTCCCACTTTCTTCCTAGAAATCAGAAATTATTGTTCAAACACTAGATGCTCGAAGCTTGGTCGGCACTCTCACATTCGGGTGAAAAAATGAGGTGGTCATCCCCTATTTCTAACATCAAGCCTGACCCACATGAGATTAGGGATTGATCAGTTGATGTTTCACAAATGTGACAGACATGCAGTATGCCAAAACAAATAATGGAAGTCATGTATGCATGCATCATAAAAAATTAAAGAATGAATGTACATTAGATTGTTTACAAGCATTACAACACCCAGGGATCGAAGCTTCCCATGGATGGTTTGATCCCTTGGAATGAGTGCTGAAGCTCTTCCACTCTCCGGCTTGTTGCATCTAAGATTTCCCATCGGAAGTTTAGTTCCCTCTCATCCTCGATAGTAATGGGCATAGTTTTTCATCAACAATCCAGGCCCATTACTCGTCGCTCCGGACAATTGCCATCTCTACAGATGATTTAATCATCCATTCTTCAACCTCTTCTAGCTAGGCCTTCATCCCTGATATAATCTCTGATTGCGCATTATGGAAAGCAGATTGCTCACATGCCCATACATGAGGCCGTTGAATCTCATTTTCATCCTCCTGGAGCCTCTTGATGTTCAAAACTTTTCTCTCCTACAAACTCACACCATGGTCATGGTCATATTATGGAATCTTCTCTACCAAGAGATATCAAATGAGAATGTGAGGAAGCTAGGCATCCACTCCCCTAGCACATATTTTACACTGTTGGAACAGAAGCCTCCCAAACTGGTCTATCCATTGTGCCCAAGGGTTTCATCGATGAAGGTCATGATCATCTTCTATGACCAGCGACTGGCTATTTTATTATCATCCTCATCAGAGGCCATCTAGTACAGATCTGAGGTGTTGACAGGTTCATATGCGGGGAACTTACAACTCGTCATCAGGGTCTTCATCAGGTTTCTGTTCGGGTAGGTCATGACCCATGACTTTTGATTGATCCCTGCCATCAGATTCCTCCTCAATGAAATCACTTGCGTCCTTGCTGATGATCCCACTTGTGTTAGGGAGCACTGCATCTTGGTCAGTCTGGGCATCCTCTTCAATGACCACTGGCATCCCTCTAGGAAAGGTGCTGCTAATATCATTGGCCAACTATGGCAATGTGGCCCATGCCATTTGAAGAACTATTCTTACAGAAAGATAATGGATATCAGTTGAACTAATCAAAAGATGACGGTTACACATTCCATAAAGGAATATTATAGTGATCGAGTAGTCAATGATTATCCTAGGTTGTTTCCATTAGAACCCTGAGGTGTGGCCCTCCGTATACTGTTGGTAGATCAAAAAATTCTGGAAGAACCGCCCTGGGTGTCGCAGCCCTGCTAAGTGCGGTAATCACCATAGCTGCGGGGTCAAATCCCGATGTTCTCGCAGTTGCATATACTATTGGGTGAGAGTAGGTGTTGTGTATGAGTCCCTCATACATAGTTAAAATGTTACTAAGGAGTCATAAATCACCTAGATGAAGACTCCAGGATGTGGTCTAGGGTTCTATGTCAAGATCCTCTACAATCTCTTCGAGCTTCGGGACTGAATCAATGACCTCGCCATCCTTTAGAGGAATCCATATACAAGCATCCTCCCCTATAAGGACTCATATGATTCATTTGGTAGAGGTATGAACACTCTTAATTAAGCTGCAAACAACTGTAGATGGGAAGTACAATCTAGAAACTGCTTTACCTGATCCTTCATTTGATGCCGAGCACCCCGAGAGATCAAAAAGTCTTCCATATTGGCTAGGTATTTTTCACCCACTTCCTTGGATATTGCAAAGTCATCCCTGCCAAGGCCAATCCCCAAAAAATCCATCCACATATGGTGCAAGAGTTTTCATATCTCAGATGGGTTGTGGAATTTCCCATTGACATCCAGATTTCCCAGGAATCTGGGAATAAATCCTTCTACAACATGTCTATACGGCACAACTGCTTCCATGGAGTCCAGGTGGATATCCTATGGAACCCCTAGTTGGCCTCCCCTCCAGATAAACTTTTCCCTCTAGGACCGCTAGATCTGATGTTTCTCCCCCCCTTCAACCTTTGTAGGCCTCACATCCACTGTAGCCCTTCCACCAAGATATGTCCTCACCCCCTTTTGGCCCCATCCTTGAGGATGGAGAGGCACCCCATCATAGGCCTATGTGGTTTTTTGTTTTAACATCTCTCCTAGGTTTGCTGCTTCCCATCTCTTGGTGTACTTCTTCTTCAGCCCAAAGATGGATGTGGGTGGAGGCAGATCATTCTAAATATTCCCATCCTCCCATGTGAACATGAGACACAACTGCCTCATCACACACGGTTGATCCTTGCGGAGCACCCCCAAGTAGACCCACAGGTTCAGACGCTCCATACACTAAAACTACCTTGAGAAATGGTGTGGTGTGTACAACTCATAGAGAGACATGCGGTCAACCCGCGCCACCAGGACTCCACCCCTAAAGTCCAGGAGGTAAGACTAATGCACTTCTGATCCTTAGACATCATCAGTGGCCACACTTGTAGGAAATGGGAAAGGGTGGAAATTGAACTCATCTACCTTCCATACCCGGTAGAGCACTAACTTCAGGGTCATCTTGGTCAGAAATCTCCCTACAACGATCAAAATGGATAAGAAGAAATTCAATCTTGGATGGGAAATGGTGTCTAGATATTCACTGATACCACTAACACGTGGGTCTATCCACCCATAAAAAAAGGTGAAACGACCCGGATATCCCTTGCGGATTTTCCACTCGCTAATATGAAACATCATATTATACAACTCCACAAGAATCGAGATCTCAATGTTGACCCATCCCCCTATTTCCAACATGGACGCGATAATGAACATGCTCAGTTGCATGCCCATGTTCGTGGACCTCACTACCAGGATCCAACCACAGATAAGTGTCGCGATGAATGCAGCTAACCTAATCACCCATTTCTGCTCAGTACTGACGCTGAATCCCTAGTTTTTTCACTGGTTGTCTTCCAAGATCCACTATTATGAGTGCTCCTTGCATTTTTGAACCCCCATTCGGTAATGTCGAAGGCCTCACCGAGAATGTCCCACCTTCCTAGAAATTCAGAAGATTCTTGAACCACTATTTGAAATGGATGTCCCTCAACGACTTTTTTTCATCGATAGCATGAGGTCCATCACTGCCCGTGCAAATAGTGGAATTTGATTTGGGTTCTCCCATGCATTCACAATGGGGAGGAACTCATCATACAATTTCGCCTATATTAGGACCCCTGAGATCTGATGCACGCCGCATAGACAAATTTCATCCTCTCCATGGTAAAAATGGAAAGTGTTGGTCCTCAACAACCATATGCTTGACATATCTGGCATTAAATACTTTGGCTAGTAGATATGGAATTGAGAGTCCCAAGCTACCTCATATAGGCCCACTTTCCCCAGCTCTGCCTCGAACCCCTCACACGAGTCATACCATATAGTCCTAGGCCCAATCATCCGTGAAATTGCCACCCTAGAACAGATCCCACTAGTCGGTCTATCTCTTCTCCATGATCCCTAGGGAAGCCTTCAGGATGGTGTGGTACAATGTGGGAGATGTCTCTGGTTGTAGATTTTCCCCATAAATGTTATTCACGTGGTTTTATAGGAAATCTGCAATGATAGGTGTGAAATCTTCTCATGTATGGCCATCGGTGGCCATTAACCACTGGTGCTGGCACGATGTGCTCCTAAACCAGTAAGCCAGCTCTTCCCTACTCGCTTCTGGAATAAAGACGTCATCCCTCATGCCAAATCCATACAAAGGCATCATTTTTTTGAGTGGGTAGTTCTTCTTTCTCACTAATAGCAGTTCTACCGGAGAATCTTTCTATGAATGGCTTCGAATGAATTCATCAATACCCAAGAGATTCTCCCTCTCTTCCCTATAAGTATCATATGAAAGGACCCCCTTACATCTTCCTGATGAGCCATTAAGTATAGTTTTTTTTGAAAATTTTCTCCTGGATCAGAGAGCTCGATCATTATGAAAAAATCAAAAGGCTCGATCACATAAATGGTTCTTGAAGCCTTGCCGCAGACTTTGCAGACATGAGATGTGGAGCGCACACTCGCGGAGTCGAAGGACTCACTATGCGGTAGCAAACCAGAAGGTGCAATTTGTGGAGAGAAATTGTGGATTGTGCAGAGCTTCAAGAATGAAGTACACTATCGTCAAAATTCAAAGGGGATAAAGGAAAAAAGAGAGGTTAGCCTCCCCTATTTATAGGCAACGACCCCTTGTGCTTCATGGAGCATCCAGTTGGGTTGATATTCATGGATATATAAAAGTAAAGATGTGGTAGGATTCATGTTTTAGAGATTCATCTTTTAGTGCCAAAATATTGGGAGAGAAAAATAAAATGTAATGAGGAATATACCTCTATTAAAGATTTCCTTGTGAACCCTATTCACGGAGCCCCACAACACCGTGGCTAGCACGATGCCACCCACTATGTAGGTGCTAAAATGAAAATAAGTGGGAGGCTCCACAATCAAAAATATTTTTGTAAATCCGCTATGATGAAAATAGGCAATAGGATTTTTACTCTAAAAGATGTTTGTGAAGCCACCATGAAGGAAATATCTAGGAGGCTCCGTGATCCGAAAGACATTTTAGAATCCACCATGAAGTAAGGAGGCAGGAGGCTCTGTGCTTCAGAAGACATTTGTAAAGTCACCACAAAGAATAGAGCTGGGAGGAGGGAGGTTGGAGGATCCACAGTTATGAAAAAGCACCACGTGGCTTTTCATCACATTCTCCTTTATTCATGACACCTCATGCCTAAAAATATTGAGTTTCCCTCAAGCCGAAATGACCAATACTATGACCTTTTGCATTCTTAGTACTCAAATTGTGAAACACATTTAACTCTGTGGAAAAATGAGCACTTATAGGTACTTTATAAATGCGATGTGCCTCTCCTTTGTCTTAAACACAACCTCTCTTCTAGCAGGGATGCCCTTCACCAAGAACACATGCCTTCACAAAAGAAGGAGATCCCAAAGTGGGCTCAAGTATTCTCAAAGAACCTGTGATTCATGAAGTACCTTCCTCACAAATGTGAACCACCTTCTAAGGATGGGTTGTTTTTATTCATGAAGCACACTAAATCGCAATGATATGGTTTTCAAGGAACCATTACAGAGCGAAGACCTACTCCGTGAGAGCCTTTTTTCTTCTCTAATCACCCTCCATGTTCACCTATGTCCCATGACTATGCTAAGCCTCCCCAATATGTGAAGAATACCCCTTCATGAATCCCCACCACTTAATAGAGCATCAGAGCTTCATAAGACCTCTTCTAGTGAACCCGCTTGCTTTGCAACCCCTTTTTCCAGACGACCCTACAGGTTTGTATGATGTGATTTCAAGGACCCTTGGGTGATGCTTTACGCTGCGTTGCTTAGCCTTATTATTCTTCACGTAGGCACACAAATGGATATTGGTTCTTTTCATAGCCATTCTAAAATGGGACCCTCAATGGATCACTCCATTACACCCCTCACTATGGCATTTCTGATGCCATCCCTTCCCCAAGGGTGGGTTGGTATCAGTAATGAATGTCCATGGGGTGCGGAGTGAACCTGATTCGTCAGAGATGCAGGATGTTAAACATCCAACCACCATAATCATCAGCAAAAGCCAATAAATTATGGACTCACCCAATGAATTATAGGTGGGGTTCCCCATATCAAACATTCTCTATGCCCCCTCGTCTCTATGGGAGTGACATCTTCAAAACTGAATGAAATCCCCTTTGTAAGAGAAGAGTCTATCCACGGGGAAAGGGTGACCATATTGGTGTAATCCCTCACCCTTTCTTATATAAGTTAGAATATCCTCTCCCCCTTTTATCTTCCATGCCAAAGGATAAAAGAGAGATGGGCACATGGACCTTCGTTAAGCCATCCCTCTCCCACTGGGTTTTTCCACAATCGGGCCTCCATCCATTAGTATGTCTCATTCTACATCTCCCTAGGCTGTGAACCATGCATAACCCCTATCTTCTATTTTGGATGCTAACCATGCATAATCCATTATTTCCTATTTGGGACACTATCTATGTGTAAGCCCCCATTCCACTTCCCAAATATGCAACTTTCATGAAGTGATTGTCAGGACTTTCCTTCCACTTATTTCCCACACTGAGCATGACATACATTGGATAAGAGTAAGCACCAACCATGACATCCTTTCTGGGCCTCCCTAGATCATAATCCCCAATACCCATTATAAAAAATGTGGACCTTGATCTCTATCTTCTAGGTAGGGTACATATGAAGCCTCTATGAGGTTCAAGGCCAACACCTACAAGTCCCGAACCCATTCACATCGGTTCACCTTCATCCCATATAATGTTAAAATATATCACCATTAAGAACTATAGGGACTTTGATCTATATCTCCTAGGAATTTTACTTAAGAATCCACCCTAAGGTTCAATCCCAAAACCTACTTGTCTCGAATCCCTTCACATTGGATCACCTTCATCCTGTTTTATGTTAAACTGTATCCCCATTCTGATCTACTTGGACTTTGATCTCTATCTACAAGGTAGGGTATGTAAGAAACCTTCTTGAAGTTCAAGACCAACACCTACCTATCCTGATTACCTTCATGTTAGTTCACCAAAACCATCCACACTACCTGGGATTTGATCTCTTTCCCCTAGTCAGGGTTTGAAGGAAGCCTCCTTGAGGTTCAACCCCAACCAGCGGTAAGCCGTTGAAGTCCCCAACCAATGGTAAACTGTTGATCCCCATCTAGTGGTAGACTATTGTGACCCCCAATGTAACACCTTAAGATTCCTTGGTATGTTTCCATTGAATAATGAAATAACTTGCATTGTATGCAACATCGATATTCTAACACACCGCGACCAATCAAACATGCTGTTATTAATAGTAATACTCACATTCTGAAATTTTATAAATTTTATTTTACAAAATGGACTTAATTTTTGAATTCGGAATATCAAAGTTAGCTTAGGATGAATTTTTGATAATTTTCTGAAAACTTTAATTTTTTTATGAAGAGTGAATATTACTAAATTTCAATTAAAAACAACTTTTTTAATCAAAATAATTTATAGAGTTAAAATATAATTTTGAGTATTTTTAATGAATCATTGGATTATATTTTTATCATTTAATATAATTTAGGTCATTGTATGTCATTTCACATTTAAACTGGACATAAACAAGTGTTAGTCTTTGGATAGTTATTATTTCTTAAAAACATGTTTTCGGTTTTGACAGCGGGAATTAATTTTAAAATAATTTCTTCCACTTCGGTGTTTTGAATATGGAAAAATAGATTTCATATTTATATTTAGGAGGTCCAAATTCTATAAATATGTAACTTTTATTTTTATACATTATGAATATTTACTTCAGTAAATATTTTATTTACCATGGTTAAAAGGTAAATCTAGTAAATAAGGATAAAAAAATATTATTATAGTAATATTAAATTACCCTAACATGTGCCTTATTCCAATCGGTTGACAAATATCCGACCGTGGTCATCCTTGGGTTGACTTTGGGACCACATAGAGCCACATGAGAGTGATAATGACACTTTATATTAATTAATTTAAAGTAAAGACAAAAATGACACAAACATATATCTTTTAGTAAATTTTTTTAATGGTGTTATATAATATATAGTTTTGACTATATATATTATTTAGAAATATAAAAATATTTACAATATTATGGTATTTTTTTTAAATTTATAAAAATTAAATAATTAACTTTATTAATGAGACAATGACGATAGATTAATTACCTTATTAATGAAAAAATAAAACAAATGGTATTATAAATATGAAAATAAAAATAACTTCAAAGTTTTTATGACATACAAGAAATTTATAGGGGAATAAGAATTATTAGGATTGATTCTATGTATCTTTTTATAAGTAATCATGTTTTGATGACTTTCACAAAAACCAAATACTAAATAGTGTCAAAATTGTCGTAATTGAGTTATTAAAATAAATACTATATTATTAACGAATATAATATTTCTAAAAATATATGGATCAGAAAAAGGACTGAGATAAGGTTTTATATATTAATATTTGACCACATGGGGTTCTCTTAGCTTGTTATAGTATGTTTATTAACCATATAACATAAAAATACAAAGAGAAACGATAAATGTCAAACTATTTTACTAAGAGTTAAATATAAATGATAAGGTTAATATGGTATCCTAAACCTATATAAAATATATTTGTTGAATGTTTTTTGACCCACTCCACTATATCATAGGAATAAATTATTTTGGATCCATTATAAACCCAAAATTATTTTATTATATAATAATATTTCAATCTTTTCTTAAGGTGCCCCACACCTCTTTTATAAAATGGAACTTCCCATTTTCTCCAAATAACATCTCCAAATCCATTTTTCTCAGCCAAACACTTCCCAAATATCCTCCCAAATTACCTCACTTCAACCTAGAGGCCTTAGTTTGATAATAAAGCCAAACTATGGAGCCATTTTGATAAACTAAAAATGAAGAACTAGAGAAATAGGTAAATATTTCCTCACCTTCTTCAAATTATTTTTCTTCTTTCGCTTCCTCTTTCTTTATTGTTTACATTCTAAAATAATAAATCCAGTATATTATATATACTATGATGTTATTATAAAATTTTTAAAACCATATTCATTATTCAATCCATCATATCAATGAAAAATTCACCATATGTGCGTACGTACAGTTTACCGTCTCCACATTGTGCTGTAGTCATTATTCAAAACATTATTTTTTTAGATGGGTATAAAAATGATGTATAACTTAAGTAAATAATAAATATAACATTTTAATGATTATATATATATGATATACCATCTATTTACATATGATTTTAATATCAAAAGAATGATATTGTCACTCGTACTTACATAAGGATTACCCTCTCCACGAACGCGATGAGATTCATTTCCCCATCGTAACCATTTAAGAATAATTTTCATTTGATGATTTAAAATAATGTTTATGAACATAATATCATTCTGGATATGAATCAAATACATCGTATAAATAACAAACACAGCTTCTGTAACAAAACATATAAATGAAAATGAACCGGTTAACACATGAAACAACGATAATACTAAAATATTGTTAATAAAACAATATTAGAAGAACATATATGATATTATATTTATGTATACGGTTCTTGTATAATATAATAACAATGATTTAACTATTATACATAAGCTTAATGTAGCCTTGAAAAAATAAATGTACAGTGTTTGGGTTAATTTCACATTATCTTTATTATCTGAGTTTGTTTTTACGTAAGTATCTAATTGGACCTCTTTATCATCCACATCCATGTTTCATAAAAATGTATTTCAAAACATTTTTACATATTATACTATGGGTTAATGTAATTTATACCCTTGATTGACTTTTTATAAAATGGCTTGAAAGGAATCTTTCCGTCGTTTTCCAAACATGGTACATTATGACCATTTTGACAAAATTAATGTAAGAATGACCTTTTTAACTTATATGGTGGTTGTGACTATTTTATTCCATTATATTATAATTAAAACTTCACATACAAGAATATAAAAACATTTTCAAAATAAATGTTTTCTTTTATAATTATGTGACATTTAAATGATTTAAAAATAGAAAGATGTATTTATTTCAAATAGTTTTCATTTCATCATTCTCATAATCATTTGATGGATTTTAAACTTTTTTAAAGTTGATTTATTATTATAAAAATCATCCAAATTGTATTGAAGGTTTTGTAATATGTTTGACTATTGAGGTGTTATTTCTACACCATTGATGGTTTATGGATAAATTACTGTCATGTCGTATGCTAGTTTTAATACGAATGTTTATGTTATGTTTAAACCATTTCATATGAGAAATGAAGTAGACTTATTAAGTGACAGGTGGAGCCTGCTATAGCTCCTCGATCCATCGGTATGTCTCATGAGACAAAATAGTGTCTTGGCACATGGACTTGACAAAATATTATTTTTAGTCTTGGCATAAGGCCATGACTATGTGGTTATGAAGTCTAACATTGTGCATTCCATCATTATGAAAGTGGTTATTGATATTGTATGTGATTATTAGACTAGTAGAATATCTATTTGAATAAGTAAATCACATTATTTGATTTTATCTTTTCCATATTAATCTGAAATTTATGTTTAAAATGATTTTTTTTCTTATACATTTCCTTAAATATTTATTCTTATTTATGTATGTTTCTGCTATATTGTTATCCTTACTGAGCATCTAAGCTCACCCCTTTCTTTGTCATATTTTTTCCTAGATGTGATGAAGTATTTGATGGCTGACCTACAGGGATAGGATAAGGATATGTGTGTGTTCAAAAAGGTAAAAAATGTTAATGATGTTTTTATTTCATGATGTAATGTAAAACATATGAATGTATCTTGTACTTCTAATGCTACTAAACTGATTGGTATTTAAAGACTGGATTCCTTGTATCATGCAATGTTATGTAATAATGCACTGACTCTGGGTAACTGGGGTCAGGGCTTTATAGTTGGTATCAGAGGAATATTAGTACAATCCTTAGAAGCAGGATTTATAAAAACTCTGATTAGAGAACATTACCCTAAGATAATCTTTGAGGTTTAGTATAGAATAATTACCGAGAATTTTGGTATTGTAGATATTTTGAGAGTTTTATAATAAATACATCCCTATTTAGATATGAGTAGGTAGAGGCAGCTCTTGGACATATGTACGAAGCTGTAAAACCTAAAAACACTGCATTGAGCTTGACTCGAACGAGAACTAGTGCACGAAAACAGGCCTTGCTACACACTTGGTTATGATACTCTTGGGGGATATGCCTAGGATAATTCTCATTTTTTTTACAAATCATTGTGAAGGGTTTATGAGTATATACCTTTTCAAAGTATTTTTTTTATGGATTATATCCATAAAGTGATCAATTTATGTTAAGTGTTTTAAACATTTGGAATTATGTATTGCGATTCATAAACTTATCTAGTGCATGCCATTTTCTAGAAATGGATCCTAGTGGAAGGAATGGAAACCTTATCAACACACATAATCGATGTAGGGATTTTCCTCCTTCTCATGATAATTATAGTGGGTTTGGATATGCAACTGGTGATGATCAGCTTATCATCATACTGGGACAACTCACCCAGGTTATTAATAATATCTTTACCCGAATGGATCACCATGATCCACAATGTAGAGGATCAATGATAGACTGCATCATGAGGCAAAAACCACCAATATTCAATGATAGTACAAATCCATTAGTATCTGAGCAATGGATAAGTTCTTTAGAGAAAATATTTCATGCTTTGGGGAGTTGCGAAATGGAAAAAGTTGTCATGGTAGTTTATCGCCTCATAAGATATGCAGATCAATGGTGGTCAATAATCCAACATAGGAAGGAAGATAAATAAGTATCAAACATGGAATGGGGGGAGTTTATAGATATTTTCATAGAAAAATACTTCCATATTGACCATCTAACAGATATAGAAAGGCATTTTCTGAGTCTGAGGGAAAATAAGGATGAGAATTTCACAATGTTTAAGGATAACATTACAAGGATAACAAGGAAATAAGCAGATTATATACGTAACCCATGGAGTAAGATTGATCGATTCTATGATGGGTTAATACCATTTCTCTGTTAAGAAATAGTCTCACAATCCCTCTCATCGTACGAAGATATTGTCTCATGCGCTATCAAGAGAGAAAATGAATTCTCTACATCTTATGAATTTAAAGCATTGAAAGAAAAAATGAGATCTTCTGAACACTCTAGAAATGTAAATAAGGGGAATAATGGAAAAGATGAATATCTATCTTGTAGTAAATGAGGAACGAAACACCATGGTACTCGCCTGAATGGAATGGGAGTCTGTTATACGTGTGGTGAAAAGGGAACCAATATCATGATTGCAACGGGAAGAAAGAGGCTGTCAATGTTGAATGATAGAATTGAATAAAAAAAGGCATTATTCAAATTAATGTCCTAAGAGAAAAAGGGGCATACCATGAAAAAGGCCAAGGGAGCTAGGCCAATCTTATACGATCACTACTGCTGAGTTTGAAGTTCTAGAAGACATGGTGGTAGGTAATTTAATGGTTTTCTCAAGTTTAGCCAATACATTATTTGATTCTGGATCATTGCATTATTTCATATCTTCCGAGTTTTTTGTGAAAGTTAGATATTTTAAATTTTACTTAACAATGGATTTCTTAGTTAAAACACCTAAGGGACGTGCCATCGTAAAAATGTTCTATGAATCAGTTCCCATTAGGGAATATAAGTTTTCTTTATTGGCTGATCTCATCGTCATACCCATGAATAAACTTGATATAATACTTGGAATGGATTGTCTTTCAGACCATGATGTGAAAAAATTTTGTAAGAGGAAGGAGGTTGCAATTTTCTTTGATGATTAGGAGTACCTTATCCTTAGAGCAGAAACGTCACCACCTAATTCTTATCTAGATCCTCTCCCATTGACTCTACAAAATTCAACTATTGGGGAAGAAGAGAATGAAATAAATATGGGAGAGGAAAATAATGTTCGAATAGAGTTTGTACCTATTGTGTAAGAATATGTTGATTTGTTTCTAGAGGATTTACCTGGACATCCTACAAAATAAGTAATTGAGTTTTACATTTATTTAATTAATGGTTCAAGGACCATATTGAAGACCCCATATATAATGTTGACTATAAAATTAGTGGAACTAAAGAAACAACTAGAGGAATTGAGTAATAATGTATTTATTCCCCCTAGTGTTTCTCCATGGAGACCCCCTTTCATTTTTTAAGAATAAATATTGATCTATGAGGTTGTGCATTGAATTCTGGGAGATCAATGCTCTAACAATAAAGAACAATTATCCTTTACCTAACATTGATGATTTATTTGTTCAATTTCATGGATCTCATTGTTTCTAAAAGATTGAACTTTGATCTAGATACCATCAATTGTTCATAAAGAAGGAAGACATTTGAAGGTCATCAATTCAAAATAGGTACGAGCATTATGAGTTTACAGTAATGCTTTCTGGATTGACTAATGCACCATCTGTCTTCATGGATATAATGAATCTAGTTTTCAAGGAATATATTGATGACTTTGTAATGGTATTTATTGATGATATCTTGGTATAATAAAAAAGATATGAAGATCATAAAAATAACTTTCGCACTATTCTGAAGACTCTTATAAGAAAATAATTACGTGTGATGTTTAGAATATGTGAATTCTGGCTTCAGGATATTTCTTTACATGTCCATATTTTCTCTACGGATGGAATCTCTATTGATCCATCAAATACCAAGGAAATCCACGAATGTCCAGCACTGATGAGTATAACTGAGGTACATAGTTTTATTAATTTAGCAAGTAATTATCAACATTTTGCCCAGAATTTTTCTTGGTTGGCTAACCCATTAACCAAGCTCACACATAAAAGGGTTGAATTTATTTGGACAAAAGAGTGTGATTTTTTTTAAAGAAATGACAATAAAATTAGTCAATGATCCTATCATGACTCTACCATCATGGAATGATGGGTTGGTTATTTATAGAGTTGCTTCAAAGAAAGGACATGGATGTGTCCATATGCATAATGATAGAGTTATTTCCTATGCATTACAGCAGCTAAAATTCATTAAAAACCTATCCCACTATTGATATTGAGTTAGAATCTATAATCATTGCTCTGAAAATATGGAGAAACTATCTCTATGGTGAAAAATGATAGATTTCTATTGATCACAGGAGTTTGATGTATATTTTCTCACAAAAAGAACTCAACATGAGGGAAAGGTGATGGCTTGAACTACTCAAGGATTACGATTTCACTATACAACACCACCTAGGGAAGGAAAATGAGGAAGTAGATTATTTTAGAAGAAATGATCATTGAGTTTTGAACAAGAAGAGAGTTGAAAGGGATCCAATTTTCATGGATCTAGTAAAGATGGGTATGGGAATAAACACTGAAGGTAAAACATCAATACTTTTTCAAATGGTTGCCAATCCATCTAAACTAGAATAGACAAAGAGTTCTCAGAGTGATTATAAGGAGTCTCGAAAGAAGATTAAAGATGTGAATGATGGGAGATTGAGTTACTTACTATATGAAGATGGAATCTTCAAATTTGGGAAGAGACTTTGTGTTCCTAACACACCTAATATAAAAAGGGAATTATTGTATGGTTCCCCTAGATCGGATTTCTCCATACACCCTAGGATCACCAATATGTATATGTTGGGACCAATTTGTGTATAAGGTTGTATTTTTTGTCAATAGTTGTCAATAAAGATCAAAATTAAGGAGATCAAGAAGTAATCCAATGAAATAGAGTAATAGAAATTCAGATGATTGTTGTAATGATCATAAGTTCAAAGAACATGTGTCAAAGGTGAAACTTTGTTTACAAAAATGAAGAATGGTGAGATATAATCCATCAGAGGATGATTAAAGAATAATGTGGATTTGATGAAGACAATCCAATTCCTCATGATTGCATGAGAACCATGAAAAAGACTTCTTGAAGAATTGAATCATGTTTTTTTCATGAAGTAGAGAATAACGGTTGAAGAAGAAGACAATGTGAGAGGGATTAGAATTCTGAGATGGCCATGCACTTCACATTGTATCAAAATATGATGCTTCTAAAGATGATCTATTAAAGGATATATATCATGATAGTGGATTTTTTGTTGAAAGAAGAAGAGTTGTTGAAGGATACAAATCACCGAAAAAAGTGTTTTTGAGGTGATCGTGCATGTTGACAAAGAAAACAAACAACATAAAAATTTGTTGACAAAGGAGATTACATGGTGTAATGTCGAGTTCAAGGGCTTTGGTTAACGATCCATGTTAGATTCAAGAACTTTTACAAAGGAATGGATGATCTGGAGTTGGTACAGAAAGTGCAGATACAAGGTGGTACCATTTTCCAGTGTTTGCCAAATTTTTGGGGCTGAACATCGACAAATAGAGAAAAGTGGTTTGGGAAAAGAAACTTGCATGCTTTTTTACTTTAATAAAAGGGAACCTATGCACCTAGTGTTTTTCAAGATCAGAATATGAAAAAATTGAAAAGGAAAGAGGGTCGCGCATGTATTGGGTTGGTCTCACAAGTGACCTACATGCCATGAATAGACTTACGTGCCGGTGCCTAGGAGGATTGGAAACTTGCACGCCTATTGTTTTTCAAGATTAGAACTTCAAAATATGGCAATGGAAAGAAGGTCGCACAAGTATTGGTATGGTCGCACAAGTGAGTAGCGCGACAGAGGATAGGGCAGATGAGCAGCGTGCCAGAACCTGCACACTGAGGGAAGACTTTCGCGCCGCCGTGCAGGTTATCCAAATGCCTATAAATAGAGAAGCACCCCTCCTCATTTGGAACAGAGTTCAAGGAATATAGATTTTTTGATCTCTCGTCGTGCAGGTGGTTGAGCCATGCAAGTGGTAATTGGGTCGTGCAAGTAGATGCTGCGTGCCGGTTGTTGGCTGCGCGCCCAAGGTGGTTTGGGAGAGAAAGGAAGTGTGTCGTACAGTTTTGAAGTTGAAGGAGGTGGTGTCACGCAGGTGGTTTGGTGATACCTCTGCACCAGTTTGGACTTGTGCACTGAAGACTTGTACGCCATATTGAGACTTGTGCACCGGGATTGGAGAAGAGTGCCATGTGCTGTTGGAGTACACTCATATTTTTGGATCTGCATAAAAGCTGAAAGATTGGTTGATACCATTAGTTCAACAGATTATGCATTCATTTGGAAAGACGGAAGAACAGTGAACAATTTGGTTTTATGAAGAGAAGTGGTACCACACACACATGAATGGTGTTTAACATCCTCGTTGTTCTTTGAGAAGAGAATAAGAATGGTTCGTGCAACTAAACTCAGATCTGAAAAGAAAGAAGAAAATATATCAACACACTCAGGTGTTAGTATTTGGAATCAAAGGAAGAGAAGAAGAAGATTTAGTGCATTCTGTTATTGCACTAAAGAAGAATCTTGAATACTAAAGAGCATCAAATCAGTACTCTGATGCAAGAATTGTCTAATTCTAAACAGATGAAAAAGACTTCAATGAAAACCTATTGAAGAGACCTTCACATCTATAAACTGAGTGGGACTTCACCAAAGGCAGTGATCCAGGGGGAGTCAACGGGAGTGACCCGAGGGAAGCAGTGATCTATCCCTGAACCTTTGTAAAGGCAGTAAGTTTGGGACAGAGTGACTGTGCCCGACCCTTTGTATTCCATAGCAACTGAAGTATAGTGGAATTTGGTACGGCCGACAACTTGTCAGCATATGGTCCTTTGACATAGCCCATAGTGGTGAACCATGTAAAAATTTGTGTGTCATCTATTTTCATGTGAATGTTTCATTGATGATCATATCCATCATACGAGTTTATGTTGTTCCTAACAACATGGGAATAAGATCCACAACTTTAAAAAGAAAACGTTGACAACCTCACTCACCCCTCCCCTCTCAGGGTGTCCCGGGGTTCTACAAGTGGTATCAGAGGGAAAGGTTCATGTATGTTGGATACTCTATAGTAATTCTATTCAAAAGAGGATTTGAGTTTCTTTACCAATGTAAAAACTGCAGAGCATTCTTGATAATGACTGTCATTTCTAAGTAGAATCCAATATCATACAAGATGATGACTAAAAGCATGATAGATTTCAACCCAAGAGAAAAACACGTGTCAAAGAAGTTTTCTGTGGGAGATGCGTGAAATCTTGTCACATTGCAAAAGGTTGTCTAACCATAATATCAGAGAAAGAAGCAGTCTTTAAGATAAGTAAGAATGTATAATATATGATGGCTATTAAGCAGGACAATTATCCACACAAAGAGGAAGAGAATGTGAAGAGAGCCATGTCACATCAACATATATCAGAACATATGTTCAAATGTGCATGCATGAAGAATGGAGTGAACAAAGGAACTTGGTTGAGAAAAGAACCTCAACCATGCAGCTCATGTTGATGAAGAAAGGATGAACCACCTTATTCCCTTAATCATTTGTGTATTGTATTTGGAATATAATGCAGGGAATTGAAGGTGAAGCATGGTCTCAGTGGGAGAACCTGAGAAGTAGTGAATGCTGTCAACTCTTGATAGCTAAGATGAAGAAGTTTCCATCCTTGGAAGATTCTTCAATTGATATTCAATGATTAAGATGATGAAGGATCACTCTTGATGAAGATGATGAGGAGTGTTTCCCTTAAGGGGGAGAAAAATGAAGAAGATTACAAAATCATTGTTTCAATCAGTATCAACTCCACCTGATATTAAATGAAATTACCATATAAATTTCTTGAAGATCATTTCATTGGAGAAGGTATGTAATTTTCCCAATCTCTGAACCTTGGTTACTCAGAACAGAGAGCTTTCTACAAAGGGGGAGTAACTGAATTCATCAGTCACATAAGAAGAATGAAAGTGTCCCAAGGCCACTTATCCTTCTGATTTCACTTGAATATTTTTGATCTCTTTGTTGATGTGAGTGCATGAGTTTCAGGTTGATTATTCCCTATCACATTTGATTTCTTTTTCCTGAAATGTAAGTGGTAAACCCTTGAAGACAAAATACATGAGTTCTCATCTCATGTTGTTATCATGATCTGTGAATAATGGACAACCTTGTTGTGTAAATCAAATCCTCTTGTTTTCTACATCGAGAATTTCTCAAGTAGACTTAGTGAGAAATAATTAATGAAACATTTCTTAAGTATAGATTAATACCCTCACTCCCATGAGATTTGTATTTCTTGTCAATAAGTGGGAGAGAAAGTGAAATGAACATTTGAAAATAAAAGTTGATTGAATAGAAGATTCTCATTTTGACATTGGGAAATTCATTTAAGAAGATATGTAAGGTATTGACAAAAAAATACAAAGGGGGAGATTGTTTGGACCACTTTGTGTATAAGGTTGTATTTGTTGTCAATAGTTTTCAATGAAGATCAAAATGAAAGAGATCAAGAAGTACTCCAATTAAATAGAGGAGTGTAAATTCAGATGATTATTGTACTTATCATAAGTTCAAAGAACATGTGTCAAAGGTGGAACGTTGTTTAAAAAAGTGAAGAATGGTGAGATATAATCCATCTGAGGATGATTAAAGAAGAATGGGGATTTGATAAAGACCTTCCAATTCCTCATGATTTCATGAGAACCATGCATGATACTTATTGAATAATTGAATTTTATGTTTTTCATGAAGTAGAGAATAACAGTTGAAGAAGAAGACAATGTGCAAGGGATTAGAATTCTAATATTTCCATGCACTTCATATTGTATCAAAATATGATGATTTTAAATCTGATCTATCAAAGGATGTATATCATGATAGTGGAGTTTGTGTTGAAAGAAGAAGAGTGCTGAAGGATACAAATCACAAAAGAGAAGTGTTTTTGAGGTGATTGTGCTTGTTGACAAAGAAAACAAACGACATAATTTTTTTGACAAAAGAGATTCCATGATGGATTGTTGAGTTCAAGGGCCGTGGTTAACGATCCATGTTTGATTCAAGAACTTTGACAAAGGAATGGATGATCTGGAGGTGGTACAAAAAGAGAAGATACAAGGTGGCGCCAGTTTCTAGTGTTTGCCAAATTTTTTAGACTGAAAAGCGACAAATAGAGAAAAGTGGTTTTGGAAAATGGACTTGCGTGTTTTTTACTTGAAGAAAAGGAAACCTATGTGCATAGTGTTTTTCAAGATCAGAACATGGAAAAATGGCAAAGGAAAGAGGGTCGTGCCAGTGTTGGGTTGGTCGCGCCAGTGACCTGCGCACCGTGAAAATACTTGCGCACCGGTGCCTATGAGGATTGGAAACTTATGGGCCTATTTTTTTTCAAGATCAGAACTTCAAAATATGGAAAAGGAAAGAAGGTCATGCAAGTATTGGTACGGTCGCGCAAGTGAGTAGCGCGACAGAGGCTAGGGCGGATGAGTTGCGCGCCAAAACCTGCACACCGAGGGAAGACTTGCGCGCCACCGCACAGGGTATTCGAATTCCTATAAATATAAGGGCACCCCTACTCATTAGGAACGGAGTTAAAGACTTAGAGATTGTTTGAGCTCTCGTCGCGCATGTGGTTGAGCCGCGCAAGTGGTAGTTGAGTTGCGCAAGTAGAGGTTGTGTGCTGGTATTTGGCTATGTGCCCAAGGCGGTTTGGGAGAGAAAGGAAGTGAGTCGCGCAGGTTTGAAGTTGAAGGAGGCGGTGTCGCGCAGGTGGTTTGGTGATAACTGCACGCCGGTTTGGACTTGTGCGCCAAAGACTTGCGAGACTTATTAGGACGTGCGCACTGGTCTTGGAGAAGAGCGCCATGTGCTGTTGGAGTACGCCCGTGTTTTTGGAGCTACACAAAAGCTGAAATATTGCTCGATACCTTTAGTGCAACATATGATGGATTCATTTTCAAAGACGGAAGAACAATGAACAATTTGGTTTTATGAAGAGAAGTGGTACCACACACACATGACTGGTGTTTAACATCCTCATTGTGCTTTGTGAAGAGAAGAAGAATGGTTCTTTCAACTAAACTCAGATCTCCACAGAAAGAGGGGAATATATCAATACACTCAGGTGTTAGTATTGGGAATCAAAGGAAGAGAAGAAGAATATTTACTGCATTCTATTATTGCACTAAAGAAGAATCATGAATACAAAAGAGAATAAACTCAGTACTCTGATTCAAGAATTGTCCCATTCTGAATAGGAGACAAAGACTTCAATGCAAACCTATTAAAGAGACATTCATGTCAATAAACTAAGTGGGACTTCACCAAAGGCAGTGAGCCAGGGGGAGTCAATAGGAGTGACCTGAGGGAAGCAGTGAGCTATCCCTGAACCTTTGTAAAGTAAGTGAGCATGGGACAGAGTGACTATGCCCGAACCTTTTTAATCCACAACAAGTGAAGTATAGTAGAATTTGGTATGACCGGAAACTTTTAGGCGTATTCTCCTTGGACGTAGAACTTAGTGGTGAAACAAGTAAAAATTGATGTGTCATATATTTGCATGTGAATGTTTCATTGCTGATCATATCCATCATACAAGTTTAATTTGTTCCTACCAACATGAGAACTAGATCCACAACTTTAAAAAGAAAAAGTTGAGACCCTGATTCACCCCTCCCCTCTCAGGGTGTCATGGTGTTCTACGGTATATAGATTTGAAGGAACATTTTTTGTGGGAAAACATGAAGAGGGAGATTGATGATTTTGTGTCAGGAGGTATGGTTAGTCAATAAGTGAATGTTGGAAGGAAAAAACTTGTAGGAGTCATGAAACCTCTTACCATATCTATGTGGTATTGGGATAAAATTACTATGGAAATTGTAATGGGGCTACAAAAGTCTCCTAGAATGAACGATGCAATTTGGTCATTATAGATAGTTTTACTATTTCCACACATTTTCATGCTATAAGAGAAGATTTACCTATTTAACATATATAAAGACTAGATATTAATGATGTTTTAAGACTTCATGAAGTAACCCTATCGATTGTTTCTGATTGTGATCCCTGTTTATATCATGATTTTGGAAGAATCTTCAAAAATACTTGGATACTGAACTTCGTTTGTGCACTACCTACCACCTTGAAATTGATGGAAAATAATAATGGACTATTCAAACCTTAGATGGAATGTTGAGATCTTTCTCAACTGACTTTCAAGGTATATAGGATCAGTATTTACCTCTGGTAGAATTTTACTATAACAATAGTTTCCATTTATGTATTCAAATGGAACCATATGATGGTGATCATGTTTTCTTAAAGGGATCTACATGGAAGGGTGTTATACATTTCATTAAAAAGGGTAAATTGAGTCCTATGTATATCAAAACATTCGAAATTATAGAACGAATTGGGGCTATAGCTTACCATTTGGAAATGCCGCCAAGTCCCTTCAATGTTCACGATGCGTTCCACATATCACTGTTGATAAAATACATTCCTGACCCAACACATGTACTCACATATGAAGAAATTGAACTAGAACGTGATCTATCTTATTGTGAAGATCCTGTCAGGATTCTTGATATTAGAGAACAAGTGTTGAGAAACCAGACGACTCTTCTGGTAAAAGTTCTATGGAGAAACAATAAGATGGAAGAGGCAACATGAGAACTCGAGGAACTTATGATGAAGAATCAACCAAATCTTTTTGTGCAGTAGTTTTCATGAAATTACGAGGGGAAATTTTTTTGAAGGAGGGAAGAATGTAACACCTTAAGCGTCCATGGTAAATTTCCCTATGAATAATGTAATGGCTTGCATTTTATGCAACTTCGAAATTCCAACACACCGTGACCAATCAAACTAGACGTTATGAATAATAATACCCACTTCATGAAATATTATAAATTTTATTTTTTAAAATGGACTACATTTTTGAATTTGTAATATTTAAATTAGATTAGGGTAAATTTTTAGTACTTTTCTGAGAACTTTCAATTTTTGACGAATATTGAAAAATACTAAATTTTAATTAAAATCCAGCTTTTTTAATCAAAATAATTTTTAGTGTAAAATTATACATTTGAGTGGTTTTAATGTATAATTATATTATATTTTTATCATTTAATATAATTTAGGTCATTTTATGCAATTTCAAATTTAAATTAGACATAAACAAGTGTTAATCTTTTGATAGTTATTATTTCTTAAAAACACGGTCTTTGTTTTGACAACGGGAATTAATTTTCAATTAAAATTTTCCACTTCTATATTTTGAATTTAGAAAAATGGATTCCATATTATGAATCAGGAGGTTATTTTTTTTAAATATATAACTTTTATTTTTAGACATTATGAATATTTATTTTATCAAATATTTTATTTACCCTGGTTAAAGGGTAAATTTGGTAAATAAAGGTAAAAAAATATTATAATAATATTATTAAATTAACCTAACATGTGTCCTATTATTATTGGTTAATACAGTTCTGACCATGAGAATCCTTGGGTCAATTTTGGGACCACTTGGAGCCACTTGAGAGTGATAGTGACACTTTATATTAATTAATTAAACGTAAAGACAAAAACGACAAAAACATATATCTTTTGTAATTTTTTTTTACAAGGTGTTATATAAGTTTTGATTTCAACTATACATATTAATTAGAAATATAAACTGATTTTCTACATAATGGTATTTTATTTATAATTTTTAGACAATATATAATTAAATTTATTTATGACACCATTATGATGTCGTAATTACATTATTAATGGAAGAATCAAATAAATGGTATTATAAATATTAAAATAAATATAATTTAAATATTTTAGGACATCCTAGAATTTTATATTTTAATATGACATGTTAGGATTGATTAAATGTATCTTTTTTTACTTAATCAATATGTTATGACTTTTACAAAAACCAAATACTAAATAGTGTCAAAATTGACATAATGAAGTTTATAAAACAAATACTATATTTTTAATTGATATAATATTCATAAAAATATAAGGATCAGCCAAAGGAATTTTATAATTTTATATATATTAATAATGAATCAATTGGGTTTATCATGGATTCTTATAGCATTTTTATTATTTATATAATATAAATATACAAAGAGACATGATAAATGATAAACTATTTAACTAAGAGTTAAATCGAAAAGATACGGTTAATATGGGGACCTATACCGGTATAAAAAATATTTTATGGGAGGATTTCGAACCATACCTACCTTATACTCTAAATAAATCATTCTGGAGCCATTATAATCTGAAAATAATTTTATTATAAAATAATATTTTTATCTTTTCCTAAGGTTCCCCTCACCTCTCTTATAAAAGGGAACTTTCCCTTCTATCAAAATCACTTCTACAAATCCATTTAAATTGGCCAACCCCTACTCAAATATCCTTAAAATTTCCCTCACATCAACCTAGAGGCATTAGTGTGATCATAATTTCAACCTATAGATCCCTTTCGATCAAATAAAAGGAAAAACTTGAAGACGAGTTAAATATTTCATCACCTCTTTCAAGATATTTTTCTTTTTTCCACTTCCACGTTCATTTTTTGTTTCCATTATAAAATAATAATTCCAGAATATTCTATATAATTTAATGTTATTATAAAAATGGTACAACCATATTCATTATTCTATCCATCATATAAATGAAAAAGTCAACATACGTGCGTATGTACAACTTACCGTCTCCACGTTGTGGTATAGTTGTTATTCAATACAATATTTTTTTGGATGGGTATAATAATGATGTATAACTGATGTAAATAATAAATATAACATGGTAATTATTCTTTATATATGATAAACCATCTATTAATATAGGATGTTAATATCAAAATAATGATATTGTCACTCGTGTGTACGTACGAATTACTGTCTCCACGAACGCGATGAGATTCATTTCCCCATTGTAACTATTCAACAATAATTTTCATTTGATGATTTAAAATAATGTTTAAGAATATAATATAATTCTGGATATGAATGAAATACATTCTATCTATAACAAACAATCCTTATGTAACAAAACATATAAAGAAAAATGAATTAGTTAACACCCGAAATGACGATAATACTAAAATATTATTTACAAAACAATATTAGAAAGATCATATATGATATCATATTTTTTATATGGTTATTTTCTAATTTAAAAACATTGATTTAACTATTATACATGCGGTTAAAGTACCCGTGATAAAGGAAAAGTGCAAGGTAAGGTTTAATTTCACAATCTATTAATTTTTTGAGGTTGTTTTTATGTAAGTATCTACTGGGACCACTTTATCATCCACATCTATGTTTCTTAAAAATGTATTTCAATTAATTTTTACTATTTACTAGATTATGGATTAATTTAATTTATACCATTGTTTTTTCTTTTATAAAATGGTTTGAAAGGACTATTTCTACCATTTTCCAAATAATCTACTTTATGACCTTTTCGACAAAATTATGGTAAGAATGACTTTTTTAAACTTATACAGCAGGTGTGGATATTTTTTTCTGTTATATCATCATTAATTCTTCACGTAAAATCTTATAAAAATATTTTCAAAATAAATAATTTCTTTTATAAATATGTTACTTTTAAATGATTTCAAAATATAATGCTGTATTTATTTCAAATAGTTTTCATTTCATCTATGTCAACATCCATTGTTGGATTTGAAACTTATTTAAAGTTGATTTATTAAGATACAAATCTTCCAAATCATATTGAAGGTTTTGTGATATGTTTGACTGTGGATGTGTTATTTTTTACCACATTTATGGTTTATTGATGAAGTATTGATATTTTGTATGCTTTTTTAATTCAAATGTTCATGTTATATTTAATATTTTTCATACGAGGAATACATTGGACTTAGTTACTAACAGGTGGATCCTGCTATAGCTACTCAATGCATCGGTAGGTCAAATGAGTCAAACTAGTGTCGTGGAACAACGCCTTGACAAAATCATATTTGTATTCTTGGAACAAGGCCTTTACTACGTGGTTAGGAAGAATGGAATTATGCATTCCATCATTATGAAAGTGGCTATTTATATTGAGTGTGATTATTTGTCGAGTAGAATATCTATGTAAAAAAGTAAATGGAATTATTTGATTTTATAATTTCTATATTATGCTGATGTTAAAGTTTAAAAAGCATTTGTTTTAGTATTATACATTGTTTTAAATGTTTATTCTTATTTATGAATGTTTCTTCTATGTTGTTTTCTTTACTGAGCATTTGAGCTCACCCCTTACTATGTTTTATTTTTCCCAGGATGTGAAGAAGTATTTTATGGTTGACCTGTATGGATAAGCTAAGGATATATTTTTGTTTAAAAGGGGGGAAATTTTGTTGATGTTTTTATTTCATGATGTGATGTAAAAAATATGAATGTATCTAGTACTTCCATTTCTACTTAATTGATCAGTATTTTTGGACATGATTCCTTATATCATGACAATGTTTTTTAATAATGCACCGACTTTGGGTAACTGAGGTCGGGGATTTACACCCAATAGAAGGTAATCTGTTGTGATCCCCATCAAATGGTAATGAATTTTGTTCCCCAATCAATGGTAAGCTGTTGGAAACCCGAACAGTGGTAAGCCATTGTCATCCCCACATGACGGAAAGTCGTCATAAGATGAACTACATGGGTTTGATCCCTATCTCCTAGACATGGTATGTAAATAGCTTCTCTGAGGTTCAAACCCAAACTCTTGTAAACTTTAACATCCCACCTATTGGGACCCACATCTCTAGTCCTCCCCTCAAGCGTCAGACCAACCCAGGATGCTAAACACCTGTAATCCCTAGTATGTCAATGGGTCACTGTCCTGTTTTCATACCTCGATTCTACATGACTATCCTGAACTACATGTACTTTGATTCCCCGCCTTGGGGATATGTAAGAAGACTCTCTAAGGTTCAATCCCACCACCCTTGTCTCATCCTGGTCACTCACTTGATCCTATGTGTTTCGGGAAGGTCATGTCTGAACCCATAGGTTACAGTTCCTTCGGGTCCCATCCATGCATCCATTCACACGGGCCGCCACCTCATGTGTCCCATAGCCCTGCCGAACTACAAAGACTTTGATTCCCTACTAAATAAATACATAGGAGGTCTCTTCATGGTTCAATCCCAACTTCACCATCACCCTCGCATTAGCTCCATCTTATTCTCTATCCACTCTCAACAATCCATATCCATCCAGTTTTTTACTCAGGACACCACATCCCAGTGAGATCATGTCCCCCACTACCCCACTACTCCTAGTAGCAATAGGACTACTAAAAACGTGTTAACACCAGATTCAGAGATCCCTCCAGTGGTTTCACCCATCTGATTCACTCCCTTCAGTGTTCTGATCAGTCTGATTTGTCCCCGCCAGACGTTAAACTGGAGGTATACCATGTGTTAATCCTGGGAAGATGAAGAAAACCTCAGAGACATTCCCATGGAATATAGTTACCTGCACTCGACATGGGATTCATCGGGATTTCGTGCTATCGAGAAGCCAAATCATAAGGGGAATAAACCCAGATGCATCAGTGGCCCAGCATCAAGACACACCAGCGATGAACAAGGTGAGTACTCCCCTGACCAAGGGTTTCTTCCATGATCGGGCCCCTAGGAATGTCCTAACAGAAGCAACATAATTTACCCGAAATCATGAAGACATGGAACTGGGAAGAGTTTCGCATAAAATGTCTTATGTATATGAGGGAGACCTGGAATAGGTGACAACTTCTGAGGTGGAATCCACAGAAGGAATAACCAACATCCCATCATCCCATTTAGATCATGGAGAAAATGTCTCTAAACTAGTAACTGATGCCACTCACATTTGGAATGTGGGAATGTGGGGATACAGCTACACGTCCTCCTCTGAATAAGGGAAAAATATGTTCCCTAATTAATGTGTCAGAAAAAATATCACAAATAGTTATTCTATTGTTTGTACTATGATTATTGATGAAGTGATATGACTGTTTATTATCTTTTAGAGTTAATCTTCACATTCAATGGACCAAACAAACTTTACACTCTTTCGAGTCCACTTGGTTATTGGGTTTTAAAATCATGAAAATTATTCACAAAGCATATGTATTAGCTAAAAATTATAACAATTATACATATCACCATTATAGATGTTTTTCTAGGACACTCTTCAATTACCTTCTTCTTAGATGGATCCTAAGATATTACTTTTGTAGTGATAACATACCTCTGTAATGATACTTCTTCCATCCAGAACTCATAATTACTATAATTTTTCATATATTTTGTACATTAACAATGTATTTAGAATATTATTAAAATGCTCATTCTTTTCTTCCTTAATATTTTATAATATCACAATACCATTTATAAGGACTTCCAAAAAATTATTGAGGTAATATATAACTACTATAATCATTGATTACATGATAATTTATGGAGAATTAGTGACTCTAGATGGAAACACTATGAACCCATATTGTTTAAAAATTGTTCAAAAGTTAGTCTTGGGAATATCAACATTCTTCACCTTTAATTAATGATATCTATATTGAAAATAAGCCTTAGAGAAATAAATGGCCCAACTTAGTTGATCAAATAATTATTTTATCATTGGATGTGGATATATATTTTTTATCGTGGTTTTCATGAGTTCATGATAATAAATTCAAATGTGAATTGATCTATCCATATTCTTGATGAAGAGAACCGGCACACCCCTCAATTAACCAATTGGATAAATAAAAACATTTCCAAGATTCTCCTATAATTGCTTACTCAATTCCTTCAACTCAATGAAATGTATTCTATAAGGTGTATTTGATAATGGTCTAGATTCATAAATAAGTTCCATTGATAAATCAACCTCACAGTCATGAGGAATACCACACATATTTTTTGGGAACACATTAGTGTTGTCCCTCATAATAGAAATGTCTTAGAGAATGATTATCCTATTTTCCTTAATCATTTGAGCTAGATATGATTACATAAAAGAAAAAATTAATTTAATTGATAAAAGGATTATAATATAAATTCATCATCATCCTTACACTTGTAATTAATTGGATGATGCTTCAGGATGTAAAGAGTGATCACCCTTTACAATAGTTAATGTTGTCTTTCTATATAGTATGCCAATCCATGCTCAATATAGCATAAAATAGAAATAAAGGATGTAAGAATTTTTTTATAGAGTTTCAATCCACAAACATTTACCAGAGATGTATTTTATACATTGGTGGGGTTAATTTTCCTGTTTTATATATTCAATGATATGCTAACCTCAATATTTTTAGGTAATGATTGGATAGATCTTATAAAAATGTTTTATATTAATGATTGATTATAACTATAATAAAATAGTACACTCTCTATTATTTAATTAATAACCAATAAAAATATCACAACATCATTGTTAAGATCCATATTAGTATTAGTGGTGATTTGAAAATACCTTACTTTCTACCTTCGATGTTGCTGTTGATTACCTTAAAAAAACCTTGGCTTATAGAAATATCTAGCATAATTCCCATGTTCCATATAGTTGAAACACTACAGTGTACGAAAAATTATAATTTTAAATTTCATTTATTCCTCCACATTTTAATGATTCTTCATATCCCATCATAATTATGTTCTAGATACACCTCTCTTCTACAGTTGAAGCATCTTCTGGTTCCCCATTAGTTATTTATAGGATGCTTTTACGACACTTTGGAGATGTTTGATGTTGGGTTTTTATTACTTCATGTGATTTATTTATTCATCATCCCAATTTAAACACTATTTTTCTTTTTTCTTTTGTCTCATGAGACCACTAAGAGTCTATGATATTCATTTCAACCTCAGGGGATCAAAAAATAATATACTCATAGATTTCAATGTCTTAAATCAACAATTGTATTAGTAGATTCATCATTATTTCGATAAAAAAGGGATCCAACATGAATTAAATGTTCATAATAATGATAGATGCTTATCAACAAATCCTTTTAAATGTTTAATTGAACAACTTTATATACTATTTTTTCTTTTAATTTGGTCCAAGGATCCCCTTTCTATATTAATATATAGTGTCCACGGAAAATATTCATCAAGAAAAAAAATTCATGAATTATTCTCATTCAATGAAATAAATTTATACCTATGAAGTTTTGTTCTTGATCAGTGTCCACCAATGATATCTTTCCCCATAAAAATGATTTATCTCTAACAAAACATTCACTTCCTTCGAGCACTGAAAAAAATATAATATATTCTATGTAGAGTAAATCATTTGATTTGTGATGGGGGGATTAGGTGTTCCTCTAAATATTGGATGCCTTTATCCTATAAAGTATTAAATTGAAAATTTATATTTATTAGAAGAATGAGGGACTTCCACATAACACTAGTTATTATTCTCAAATTGACCCATTTGAGAAAGTAATGGGAATAATTTTTTATCTCTTACACTCATTTTATTTGGAATTTCTGTAGGCAAAATCATCACAGTTCTTATAACAATGACTATTTACATGGATTATTCTATTTCAAGCAATTAAATAAGAAAAATAATATTGAATTATAGGGTATTGAATTCTAAGATAACAAGAATATAAAATAGAAGCATTGGGTATAGAAGAATTGTCACGACCCGTCCCCTAGAGCCCATGCCGTGACTACCCCAAGGCCGCCTTCCTTAGGCCAGTGGCTGGTGACTAGCACTGAAAGGCGTATTACCTAAAAATGGGAAGACATTTCCTTTATAACCTATAAACACACACAACCAACCACAAAAGATGATACGTAGACATGTAAACTGTATAGAAAAAAGAGTACTGAAAGTAAGAGGGTTCAAAATACAAGCCCAATAGTAAAGGTACAATCACATATGAAATAAAATACAACTGAAGAAAGAGAAAGACAGCTATTGGGTCATCCTCTGAGGTTCCTACTTGAAGGGTAGAAACATATTGGATCCTCAACACTCTACGTCTACCTGTATCTTCTATGTACTGACATGCCGTATGGTCCACCTCCAGGCACCGTCCAGACCTTGTACCCTGATCCTCGATCAGCGCTGTCCGTCGTCTACACCAAACACAACAAGGTACGGGCATAGCCCGTGCATTGGTAAGTATAATGATACCCAGTTAAGACCCTGAGACCCTCAAGGTCTCACAAAATACACAAAGGATAAACCAAAAGGCATGAAATCAACTGACAACCCTACATAGGTATATGCCCATAAATATACCTAAGTTATCTATTATACCCATCCCAATAATGAGGAAAACATAGAATCCAACTCAAATACCAAAGATCAACTGTTCCATAGAGTCAGGAATACCACTAAAGTAAGTACCACATAGGTATGCCACATAGAAGAATACCACCAAGGTATTACCAGGAAGAAAAGTACCACAAGGTACATAATAAGCTCACACCAAGTATAACATGGGTTAAATAGTATATATGACTAGATTTAAATACTAATTAATCTTACTCTATTAAGAGGCAGACCCACTAAGGATCCAAAATCATCATCAGACACACAAATGATCTTAGTACATCGTTAGACCCACAGAGGATCCTAGAATATCATGGGTACGTCGTCAGACCCACAAAATATCCTAGTACATTGTCAATATGTATTAAAATGCACACACGATCTTAGTACATCTCCAGTACGTTGTCCGACCCACACAGAATCCTAGTACATCTCTAGTACATCGTCTGACCCACACAGGATCCTAGTACATCTCTAGTATGTCATCAGACCCACCCAAGTTCCTAGTACATCTCCGATACATCATCAGACCCACACAGTATCATAGTACATCCCTAGTACCTCATCAGACCCACACAAGATCGTAGTAGATCTCCATTACGTTTTCAGACCCACAATAGATTCTAGTACATCTCCAGTTCTTCATCAGACCGACACATGATCCTGGTAAATCTCCAGTACGTCGTCACACACACACATGATCCTAGTGCATCTCTAGTATGTAGTCAGACCCACAAAGGATCCTATTGCTTCTCCAGTATGTCGTCACACCCACACAGGTTCCTAGAACATCTCGAGTACATCTATAGACCTACACCGGATCTTAGTTCATCTCCAGTACGTCGTCAGATCCACACATGATCCTAGTACATCTCCAGTCGTCTTCAAATCCACACAATATCCTAGTACATATCTAGTACATTTTTAGACCCACACGGATTCCTAAAACATCTCAATTACGTCATCTTACCCACACAGGTTCCTAGTACATCTCCAGTACGTCGTCAGACCCACACAGGATCCTAGTACATCTCCACATCCAGCTACAGGGTTTCCACACTAAGCTCGTTTGTCTTCGGAAGGGTCCGCTCCTCAGGCCACTGGTCAATACTCCAACTACCATGAAGTCTAACGAAGATGTATCAGAAAGGACCGCCACATCATAGGGGTCTCAACTCAATAGATTGTGCATCAAACAAACTCCCAGTATGTAAGATATTACCCTTTTAGTCTCGAGGGCCTGGTTGGATTGGTGCTCGATCCAACCTGACCGTACACTAAATTTATCAGAATCTTTAGTGGGGTATAAAAAATGGACTGTCTCACTCCATGGTTTTTAGAATCTCATACGGATCATCAAACAGACACTTGGTGCCAATGTTATGTCCAAAAAAGAGTAGAGGGTCGAAACTGGCCTGGGTCCGGTCCGACCGTGTCGGCCTGACCCGCCCCAACCCCACCTAGGTCGACCTAGTTCTGGTCGAGCTGGCCCAGCCTGCCAGGCCAGTCCTGGCCTACGCTAGGCGGTCCAGCCCGCTGTGTGGCCCTGCCTGGGATGTGGCCCGCGGGGGTGGCAGGGCAGCCACAGAGGCTGAGGGCGGAGCAGGGCCGCAGAGTTTGCAGGGCAGCAGAGGCCGTCGGGGCCATGAAGTGGCAGAGACCACGGGGGACACAGAGGCCGCGGGCGGCATGGGGCCATGGAGTCTGCGAGGTGGTGGAGGCCACAGAACGTTGGAGGACGCGGGAGGCATGGGGCTGTGGAGTGGAAAAGGTCACGGGCGTTGTTGGGTCGTGGAGCGGCAGAGCCCGTGGGCGACACAGGGTCGCTGATGCTGCGGGGCGGCAAAAACTACGGGGGACATGGAAGCCGTGTTCGGCACAGGGCCATGGAGGCCATGGGGCAGCACGAGGCAGAGTGGAGGCCGTAAGACGGTGGGGTGGTGGGGTAACCACGGTGCGGCGGTCTGCCACAGCTGGCTGGATGGCCAGTCGTCCTCTCCGCGCGGTGTGATTGCGTGATGTGCCTTCACCAGCGGCTGGTTTGGACAACCTCTCTTAGTTCATATTCATGGCATAAAGCTTCCTTTTTTCCTTCGTGAAGAACACACCATTCATGAAGAACGATGGAGGTGTCAGGAAATGTTTGTCTGGACCACACGCCCCGTGTTAGAGTGGAAGCAAGCAGCTCAAGGGGGATGATTCAATGTAAGGGAAAAAAATAACATTGATCTATTTAAAATACACCCCTAACTCGTTTGATTTATGACATCGATGAGGATGGAAGGATGGTCATTGATTGAATATGTACACTTTTGGAGGATTTCCCAAGGAAGAAGTCAAACATGTTGGAGAATGTCGGCGTTCTTCATTGAAGAAGCATTCTTCATCGAAGAAGAAGAATTACTCCAAGGTTCTCTTCTTCCAATCCTTTCTCGCAATTCCACAAAAAAATAAAAGTAATGAATATTTTTTGTTTCATAAATTTAATTTTTGGCACAAAATTAAATTAACATCATTAATTACAATGTGGTTGGCATCATTAAAATGTGAGGATTCCAATGGTTATTTTCTATTATGGGGGAGTTCAAGTGTTATCTCCATATTAAATAAGTAATTTAGGGGGTTTGGGTGGTCCCCACCCTTAAATTAAAATTGGGAGGTTTTGGGCTCGGTGGTCCCCACCTCTATAACCCATGTTGAGGGGTTTCAAAAATAAAAATAAAATTTTAAAATAATTTTATATTTATTTTCCCACAAAATGTGTAAAACTAACTTTTACCCTCGACGTACTGCAGTCGAGGTGAAGGTCTCCATAGGAGAATACCAGTACTATGAGTTCAACAGTGCTCTACGATTTGAATTCCATGCACCGGTTCAAAATTTGGAAAAGCCCGCTCATATGTTTACTGAACATACCTAAAAAAAGTTCAAAAATTCATTTCAGGCACACCAGGCCTCAGAATAATGTGCTGTCAATTTTCACGGACTCATAAAAATCCCATATAACAAAAAAATACATGGAAATTCTGGGTCTTGACAATCTCCCCACCTCAAGGCTTTGCGTTCCCAAAATCCGCATCAAAAAACTAGAAAAACAAGTGGGGGTACTGAGCACGAATCTGAGACTCCCGCTTCAATGTGCTCTCCTAGAGGTTCCAGTTCTGCCAGCGAACGCACACCATAGGTGTCGATCTACCACGAAGGACCCGCTCCTGCTAATCCTCAACCTCCATTGGAACCATCGTAAACATCACCCCATCATCATAGTCCAACTCTGCATTGTAGATGATGAGAGATGATTCGTGCATGTATCTCTTTAACTGGGATACGTGGAAGACATCATCCACCCTCTCCAACTATTGTGGAAGAGCCAAGTGGTATTCTACCTTGCTTTTCTAACGGAGTATCATAAAAGGACTGATAAACCTCAGTGATAACTTTCCACCTCAACCATATCTCTTTATTCCCCATCGAGGAGAGACTCCCAAGAGTACATGGTCCCACTCCTAGAACTCCAAGTGTCTCCATATCCTATTGTTATAATACATATTCCATCTATGTGTTGTCTTCACTTACTGACATGTGAGACATCATGATACAAATTCTGCCACTACTTTTTTCATCCTTGGCCTCTAATACTGACGCCAGAGGTCCTAGTACATCTGCACCACACTAGAATGTACTTCCATAAGGGACGTATGTAACCCCTTCAACACCTCCTCCCGAAGTGCCACTGGTACCATGGTACATCCTCTGAAGAGGACGTCACACTCCCCCCTTTATAAAATCAATCAGGTGCCTACCCTGAGTATATCTATGCACATCGTGCCTCAGATTCAATGCCCCCATGTTGCGCCTCACCAACTTGATAAAGGATTGGGGGAGTGAGAGTCATAGACTGGAGGTAATCAGCATCATCTCCATCCAAAAAGGATATATGCATCATGACTAGCTACTCTAACAGCTCACTCAGCAGCTGCAGACCAAATCGCTGGCTAAGTGTGTCTACTATCACATTCCCCTTCCCAAGAGTAATTATTATCTCAAAGTCATAGTCATGGGGGAACTCTAGCCATCATCGCTGTCTCAAATTCTGAAATCTCTATTTAAATTTATCTTTCCACAAGAATGGATCCTCCTTCTTTTTCAAATATGTCAATGGTGTCGCTACCTTGGAGAAGTTTGGTCCAAAACTTTGGTAGCACCTAGCCAAAAAAGAAGTCCCACTACCTACGGGGGAGCAGGGTGGAATCCTGGAAACATATTTTGAAAATTTGTCCCCATGCTCTTCCACTTCAATTCAGAACTGAAAACTCAAAACTCCTACTGACATGAGGGGAAGTCTGGTCAACTCAAGAGTGATTGGATGCACCCTCCTATGCATGAGTTTATCCTGCGATACCCGGGTTTCCCTTTTTATTGTCCAAGGAAAACACAATTATAACTTTGTAGAGAAACCACAACCTTTGGCCTAATACAGACAATATGAGTATGAACTGTGGATGTCTAGTCTATACCCAAAATAACATCGTAAGGACTCGATACTACCTCCAGAGGTTCCAACCGAAACTCTCATCTCAAGGGTCAGATCACACCATCGGTGTAAGTGTGATTATTGAGTCTCATCCCAAAGGTATCTACAGATGTGAGGGTCAAGTCAACGGCTTAACCGGAAACCCTAGGTCACAAATATGATTTTTGGAAAAAAGGAATTATTGGTACCTATGACTATTTATATGACAGCTAGTAATAGACACATAACTTACCTCGAATCATTCCTAGAGCCCTTGGGTCACACTCCTTGACCGTGTATAGCTACTCCCTTCCACTGTCCACTAGTTCCCTAAGCCTGGTGGGGTCCACAAAAAGGGTGGTGGTTGTAAAATGTAGAAAGAGTAAACCACCTCATGCTGCTCTCATATCTCTACTTCCACGTCTGCAGCCCTACAGATTCATATGTATCTAACACTTCATGTTCCCGAAATAATTTTTTTCATGCCCAATTCACTAAGACTGGTTCATGCTTCCGGTTTTCCCACCACTAGCATTCAATGGCTGTATCCCCTCATCCAATAAATATACAACCAAAAAGCTACTCTCTATCACCCCAGAATAAGAAGGAATGCATAGAGGAATAGTGTTGGCTCAGATATCCTTATACACACTGCGCTCGAATGTCTGAGCCCCGAAGCACGGATCTTATTGTAATCATCGTGTACAAATAATTATCGGTACATCTCAATGAATAATCAGCTACCGACATGTCATCCTGCCGCAGGTGTAAAAGCTATTGAAAACTCTCAACCACCTCGTCAACCTAGTCCACAATCGCCTGTGAGTCGGGCTCACCTCAGAACCTGAGGGGTATCTGACACTGAATCAAACGTAAGGCACTAAGCCTATATGTGTCCTCTACTGGTATCGCCGGTTGTAACTACAGACCAACATGCAGTGATATAGCTAGCACACTACCTGAAGGTATCATTTCAGGCAATGGTCCAAATACTGAAGCCTCATCACTAAGCAGACCATCCTCATGGTCAGTCACTTGAAAAGACTAGTAGAAAAGATCACCATATGCTCTACTGGTATCTCAACTAGGTGGAAAAAATTAGTGACTGCCTCCAGCAATCCCTCAGGTGAGTTGGAATCTGTCTTGCCTCGAAACCTCAAATACCTATACTGCTGAAACTTGTGAAATTCGCTCTGCCGACGTGCACTGTTTTCCAGTGCAGCTGGTGGTTACAGCTGCCCAATGGGTGGTGGTGCTTCTGGTACCCCACCCGAAGGTGCCAACATAGTAAGAGGGCCCTACACTAGAGCCTCGTCGCTCGGTGGCTGTCATCATGTACTCTCTCTCAGGAATCCTAGCTAGATGTCTATACCATGAAATCCTGATAAGAAATAGGCGTTCCACAGTCATCAAGTTATACCTGGTGATTTAACTCAAGGAAATCAAAATGAAAACTTTTCTAAGAAGACATTCAATTAGTGTTTTCGTGAACAGAGTTAGAAATCCGAAAACAGGGTCCTGGTGTATGTATATGTCGGCCACCGCACCAACACTGGATTCCCTAAAATGATAATCACACTCACTAAACCTAACACTATTTCTATTAAAAATATCAGAGTCTAATGTTCTACGGAAGAACCGACTCCTCTGATACCGGTTTTTCATGACCCGTCCCTCGGGGCCCGTACCGTGACTACCCAAGCTATCCTTCCTTAGGCCAGTGGTCGGCGACTAGCACCGAAAGGCGTATTCCCTAAAAATGATAAATAAATGCCTTTATAAACTGTAAACACACACAACCATGCACACAAAAAGATACAAACACAAGTAAACTATGTAGAAAAAAAGTGCTGAATGTAAGAGGGGCCAGAATAAAAGCCTAACAGTAAAGGTGAAAGTAAATATGAAATAAAATACAAGTAAAGAAATAGAATGACAGCTATTGGGTCATCCTTAGAGGTTACTATGTGAAGGGTAGGTACAGATCGACTCCTCAACACTCCATATCCGCCTGTCTCCTCTATGTACTGACACGCCATATGGTCCACCTCCGAGCACCGTCCAGAACTGGTACCCTTAGACTTGATCAATGCTATCCGTCTTCTGCACCAAACACACCATGGTGCGGCCATATCTCGTGCAGGGGTGAGTATAATGATACTCAGTAGGGTCCCCGAGAACCTCAATGACTAAAAAAATCCCCAAAAGATAAACCACAAGGCATGAAATCATCTGACAACCCTACATAGGTATATTCCTATACATATACCTGTGTTATCTAGTATACCCATCTCAATCATGTGAAAAAATAGAGTCCTAATCATGGCCCAAATCTCAACAGTTACAAAAAGGAAAGAATACCATTGAAGTAAGAACCACATAGGTACACCACACAAAAGAATACTACATAGGTATTACCTCAAAGGAATGTGCCATAAGGTATTGACACAGCTCACACTAGGTATAACTTTGGTACAACAGTAGAGATGATAATATGTAACTACTTATTCATATTACTTTGTTAAGAGGAAGAATCATGAAGGATCCTAAATCATCATTAGACACACAATGGATCGTAGTACATCATCAGACCCACACAGGATCCTAATACATCATCAGTAAGTCATCAGAACCACACAGGATCCTAGTATATCATCAGTACTTCATCAGACCCACACAAGATCCTAATACATCTCTAGTACATCATCATACCCACACAGGATCCTAGTACATCTGCAGTACATCATTAGACCCACAAAGGATCCTAGTGAATCTCCAGTACGTCGTTAGACCAACACATGATCCTAGTACATCTCCATTACGTTGGAAGACCCACACAGGATCCAAGTACATCTCTAGTACGTTGTCAGACCCACACATGATCCTAGTATATCTTCTGTACATCGTCAGACCTACAAAGGATCCTAGTACATCTCTAGTATGTCGTGAGGACCACACAGGAACCTAGTACATCTCTAGTACATCATCAGACCCCCACAAGATCCTAGTACATCTCTATTACGTCGTCAGACCCACACAGGATCCTAGTATATCTCCAGTACGCGGTCAAACCCTCACATGATCCTAGTAATTCTCAAGTACATCGTTATACCCACACCTAATCCTAGAGCACATCCACTATGTCATCATACCGACATAGAAAACTATTACATCTCCAGTACGTCATTAGACCCTCACAGGATCCTAGTACATATTCATTACATCGTTAGACCCACACATGATCCTAGTACATCTCCAGTACATTGTCAGATCTACACATGATCCTTGTACATATCCACAGCCTACTAAAGTTTTCCCGAACTAATATCGACTTTCTCTAGAAGGGTATGATCTTTAATCCATTGGTTGTTACTAAAACTGCCACGAAGTATCACGGAGAAGTATCTCAAAGGACATCCACATCAAAGGGGTCTCAATGCAATAGACAGTGAGTCAAATGGACGCCTGGTCTGTATGTTATTATCCTTTTAGTCCTGAGGGCCAGGTTGGATTTGTGTGTGATCCAACCCGACCATACCCAAACATTATCAGAATCTATAGTGTGGTATACCAAATGGACCGTGTCGCTCCAATGTTTTTGGGGCTGTAGATGGTTCGTCAAATGGACGATCAATGCCATTATTAGGGGAAAAAGAGAGTATATGGTCGAATCCGGTTGGGGTATGGTTCGACATGGTCGGACCGACCCGGCCCGACCAGGCCGAGGTCGACCCAGTTCGGGTCAACCCAGACCAAACTGATGGGTCCGACTAGGCCCACCGGGTTCGGTCCGGCCCAGCCCGTCGGGTTAGGCCCGACCCACACTGGTTAGTCCAGCCTGTTGGGTGGACCTTCCTAGGGGCCCAGCCTTCACTATAGCCCACAGGGTGGCGGGGCAGCAGCAGAGGCTGTAAGGGGTGTGGGGTCGCGGAGGCCGCGGGGCGGTGGATTCCCCGGGGGCTGCGGCGCAGTGGATGCCATAGGGGCCTCAAAGGGAGCGAGGCGGCAGAAGGCATGGGGGATGTAGAGTGGTAGAGGCTTCTCAGGCCGTGGGCAGCGTGGTGCTGCAGAGCTACAGAGGCCGCAGGTGGCTCGGGGTGGCGGAGGCCACAGGGGCCACGGAGCGGCGGAGGCGGCGGTTTATTTAGGGGAAGTGGGCGACGCAGGGCCACGGGGTGGCGAGAGGCGGTGTAGAGGCCATGGTCTGGTGGGGTGTTCTTGGTGCGGCATGGAAGCCAATGTGCAGCGGTCCACCATAGCTGGCCGGATAACAAGCCGTCCTCTCCACATAGTGTGGTCATGCACCCTGGCTTCACCGACGGTCGGTTTGGCTGGCCGTTCTTCATTCGTCGATGTGGCAAAAAACTTCCTTCTTCCATCGCGAAGACTATAACATTCATGAATAATGGAAGAGGGGTTGGGCCATGTTTTTTTGTCCCACACCCTCCACGTTTGTGCAGTAGCAAGCGACTCAAGGGGGATGATTCAATGTGAGGGGAAAAATTAACATTGATCAATTTAAAAGATACCACTACCTAGTTTGATTTTTGATGTCGATGAGAAGGGAAGGATGATCATCAATTGAAGACATCCCACGTAAGAGGATGTCCAAAAGAAGAAGTTGAAGACATTGGAGAACGTCAACGTTTTTTGTTACAGAAGCGTTCTTTATTGGAGATGTATAATTCCTCAAAGATTCTCCTATTCCAATACTTTCTCCCAATTCCACCCAAAAATAAAAGTGTCTAATATGTTGTGTTACATCAATTTTACTGTTGGCACAATATTAATTTGACGACATTAATTATGATGTTGTTGGAACCATTAAAGTGGGAGCATACCAAAGGTTATCTTCCATTAAAGGGGAGTTCATGTGTTATCTCTATATTAAATAAGAAGTTTAGGGGGTTAGGGTGGTCCCCTACCTTGTATTCAAATTGTGAGGTTTTGGGATCGGTGGTCTCTACCTCCATAACCCATGTTTTGGGGTTTCATGAATAAAAATAAAATGTTAAAATAATTTTATTTTTATTTTCCCACGAAAAGTGTAAAATTGACTTTCACCCTTGACCTACTGCGGTCAAGGTGTACGTCTCCTTTTGTAAATACAGGTTTTGTGAGTTAAATGGTGCCCTCAAATTTAAATTCCGATCACTAGTTCAAAAGATAAAAAATCCCGCTCATACGTTTACTGAACATACCTGAAAAAAAGATCATAAATTAATTCCAGGAACATCGGACCTCAGAATCATGTGCCGTAAAATTTCGCGGACACGTAACAATACCATATAATAATAAAAAAATTACAAGGAAATTTTGGGTCTTTACTAGAATAATCCTTGTAATGAGATATATATATCCAAACATGTGATTGCCTATGTTTCAATATAGGTTATCCATGGTGACAGAAATATCCTTAGGGTTCTCCCTAATGTTATGTTTTACAAAAATCCATAAATGAGTAATACTTTCTTAGATACCAACTATCACGACCCTATCCATTTAGACCAATTATTTAATTATTTTAACTATAATTATTCATAAAATAAAAAAAATGATAATAATGTCTACTAAATTATGAAGATTATGTACATGATTAGTAACAATGAAAAAAAAATATATTTTATTTATTCTTTATAATTGTCTCCTAACATTATTTGAGATCTTATATATTTGTAGTATGTCCCTATAAATAGATGAACAATGAGATGAGCTAAAAACCCAGTAAGGAAATAAATGTTCAAATAAATCATAGTACATGGGTTATAATGCATAACCAGATGACATAAAAAGGCATGAAACATGAATTAAAATTAAAAATCATAAAATATAGAACAGGTGATCATGTAATCATGGAAACATAATAACGTGGAAGATATATACTACTTTAAATAACAATTAATCAAGTCTTACTATCAATACAATTTCACATGGTGGATAATGTCCCACAAGGATATCATGTTTAATTCATGTACCAACATGACATATCATGAGACTCACCAGTACCCAATTCAATGGACTGCTATATGGTCACATCCATCATAAAACATTCTTTCATATATGTTACATATAAAACTCAATCATATAGAATGATGATAATGATTAATCTTGGAATTAAATGAGTATAATAATCATCTAATAAGGCCTTACAATTGAAATATAATAATGCTGGCCACGAAAGAATAGATTGAAACCATAATTGAGAATTTAATAAGGAATATATGAAAATATTATGAAAATTTATGAAAAAATTAAGTGAAATCATGTAAAATGTTTTTTATGAAAGTTTATTAATTTTCAAGTATAGTGTGGTTTAAGTGATAAATATCAATGGGTATTTATAATATAAAAATGCATATTTTTTTTATAAAAAAAGTAAAAAAGAGTGTTTTTAATGATAAAATGTTATATTTTAAAAATTGTCTTCGATTAAAAACTATTATGAAGTGTGTTTCTATATGAGTATGAAATTTGAAATACCCCATTAATCAAGCTTTCATATAAGAAGGGATTAAAAAGAGAGATTTATAAATTGTGTATTTATCAGTCAAAGAATGGATAATTGAGTTGGGTACATATTCATGGAACATAAACATATAATTTCTAAGGGGTAAATAGTAATACATAATAATTAAATTTGGGTAAATAGGTCGAAATAATAGCCTGAAGGAAAAAATAGAGGATCAGAGATAATCCTTTACCTTATCTGTAAAAGTTCTCTACACTTGCAATTAATATCAATGATTATGAAATTCGATAAAATAATAATTTAATTCAAAACCTAAACAACATTAATTTTGTAGCATTAATTTTTAAAATTTATTTATAGTCATTTTTATGAGTTATATGATTATATTTTTTCATTCTGGTTTGTTTGTTTTCCTGGTTAATATAATTGGTTCAATTGTATACATGTATGAATGATCAAGTAAAATGAGGGTAGTTATCCAGATTAAAATTAAATTTTAAATGAATATACAAAATATTGAATGGTTTATATATCATATATATATATATATGAGTATTATTCATTAGATAAAACATGAATGATAACTGTTAAGATTTTGTTTCTGTTTTTTCAATCATCACAAAATAGTTTCATTTAATAAATTGATATAATGTATAAAAAAGTATTCCAAGACAATAAATAAATTTTAATATAAATTTTAAAATATTTTCTAACCATTTTAAACATATTATTATTAACCTTGAATTAATTATTACAAAACAGAACATCATCATCCATGAAGGTGGTGGATCGATACCACAAGAACAATATATTTATTTTTAGAAAAAAAGAGGAAGAGAAGATAATTGGTGGTCTATAAAAAATTCAAATAATAAAATTGTATAATATATATATATATATATATATCATATAATATTTATCATTTAAAAAGGGATAATAGATGTTAGAGAAGGATATGAAAATAAAATAAATTATAAGAGGGATAGGGACAGTTTTACCACTTGAGTAATGTCTCCTTGAGAACCTCCTTATAGGAATTAGAAATGTTGTTTTTGTTAAACCAGATCATGGAGAATAAAATTAGGTTAGTAATTAGACAGAATATTATCTATATTAATGGATTATAATTGTGAGGAGAAAAGGTGGGGAGTTGTGGTATTTATTTTCAATGGTGGATGGGTTGTTTTTTATTATTTAATACATTAGTTTATTAGTTTGGATTAAAAGTATAAATAATGTTGATTATTGTGACTAAATACAGAAAATTGAGTGTGTGTGATCAAGACAATGTCAACTTATAATCATACATTACCCAAATATGTCTCAAAAATCTCATGTATTTGTATAAAATTTAAAATAATAAAAATTATTTTATTTCAGTATTAACAAAAAAATCAAGTATGAATCAAAAAAAATCACCCAAACCATTTTTTCGACATGTAGAATTCCAAAATGAATTCGAATTTAAGGAAATAATTTTCCCAATATAAGAAATTAAATTTTTAATTAAAATTATCTTTTATAAAAGAAAAAAATATTTTAAAATTATAATTTATTTGATGAACCATTGCATAATTAATTAAGGTATCAATAAATTATCTTATAATCATATGTCACCAAAATATTGATTTATGAATCTATTTTTTAAAGATAAATTTTATTCTAAATCACTTTATTTATTATAAAAATTTAAATAAACATTTATTCTTTACAAAAATTGTAACACTTAATTAACCATTTTTAAAAAAATTATTTACTTTTTCCATGATATCAATATATCATGATTTCATTAACAGGATACCAAAATTTCATATAAACATACTTATGTAAGGATTCTATTCTATTGGTCAAATTATTATTTGAAATTTTCATATAAGTTTTCCAATAGTCTATTTACCATTCCATTGCTATATGGTCTTCAATTTCTAGAAATATTAAAAATTTCATTCATTATTCATATATAATTTTTTATTGTGTTCTTTATTTGATTATATGTGATTTATAATATATAAAATAATTATAATAAGGGAAATTTCATTGATAATATTCTATGTCATTACATTAAATACCATTAAAGGGTTCCATAACCCATATAGAAGTAACACAAACAAAATAAAAAATAAACTACATGTTATAATGATTTAAATTTTCTGTTAATGTCATTTATATTTTATCACATAATTTTAATATATGATATATATACCACTTCAAATAACAATGTCAATATCAACTCATAAAACCCAAAATAGTAATCAATACTTCATTATTAAAATAATTTTCAATCATATAAATTTTTTCCATGTATTCACTTAATACCTTTTGAATTCATTAAATATATATATTCATACTAATTAATATATACTAAAAATAATAATAAATTTATTTATTCATTGGGAAATGATTGTTATTAGGCACATCTAAGAATCTATGTTGGTCCCACTATTACTTATTCTCCAATTTAGTAGAATAGGGGAGACGCCTGAATAAGATATTGTCTGTGACACTCTGGGCCCTTATCTCGAAAATAGTAAATAAAATTCATAGACAAGTAGTGGAGGGTATCAACCCATAAAGTCAGTTTATGTGGGATGGAATTTTTGTAGAAACTAAAACCTTTCTGTGAACACATGTCGTGTAATATATCTAATAAAGTGGGATTCAAAACTTGTGTTATCAACCATCAAATCTTTATTATTCACTGGTCTATCATGATTTCCAAACCTCTTTCTTCCAGAGTTAAAAATTTATAAAGTTAATATCAACATAGTCAACTAAGGTAGAGATATCACCTCTGTATATCAAAAGTGAACAATTACACCATGAAAACTAAACCAATGTCAACCCACAAAAGATACTGTAAATTAGAAAATTCTTTGGCACAAATTCAATGTTATGAATTTTACCTTATTTAATTTATGTGATCAAATCACTCATGTAGATAATTATCTCATGTATGGACAACAATACACTTGTTTATAGACAAGAAAAAATTTTGTTAACCGAATTATGTTGTGTTCCTATTTAATGGGTAGTGCTCATGACATCATCTTCTAGGGGTCACCAAATGTGTAAATCAAGAGATTATGTCTCAATGATTAGATCCCACATCACCTAATATGAACAAATCATCTATGTCATATCAATAAAAATTTTCTAGACCATGTGGCACATAATTAATATTAATTTCATGGTATCTTTTGTTTCTCATTAGATCCTGAGAACTACCATAACCATTTCATACAATATGTAATACAATCACATTAACCCAAATATAATGGATGAATAATTATCTACTCTATAATTGTAAGATATGTACATGTATATATCAAATTTTATACATTTAATGGTATTTGTAATAAATATATTTGTTTTGTCTGGGGTACCCACATACAACATGTGGGTTCTCCTCCTTCTTTGAAAAATAGAAGAGGATTATAGGAGTATCTTATCATTCTCAAATAAGATTCACAGATCTATATCCTTCACATTAATGGATACCATAAGAAGACTTCTCTTTAGTAAGTATACCCAAAGAAAATATAGAGTGACTGTTTTGATAGTTCTATCTTTTTTTATCACATTAACCAATAGTCATTTATAATATATTTATTAGTTATTTACTCACCATAATGTACAATAGTTTTTATTTCACAACTGATAAAAGTGGTGAACCCTGAATTGTTAAACACTTGAATATATTGTAATAGCATTAACTAGAGAGAATCTAGGATTCATCATGAATTGCTTCAGATTAAATTCTATCACATGGTCACATTGTATGACATTTTGTTTCTTGATTGTGTGACTCATCTATGGATAGGTGATCTGAAAAGGCTACATTATTCATGGGATAAAAGTTATAACTGATAAAATCTGCACATGATAGAAGTTAATCAATTTTCATGCAGTTTATTCATTATATTTCATGATGACTGTCAACATGTCTTCATGTGATGCCACTTATTCTTTTAATGTCTTAGTGATTTACATAGTATAATCATGTGACACATGGTAAATAAAATTATGGATTCCAGAGTTTTTTCATGGTCATGTAATCTAACAACCCTTATGTGACCTATGTTGTTTTTGTGGTGGTTCTCTTGAACTAATGCTTAACATTGATTATTGGTAGATGTATCATGTTCATAAATTAGTTTAATGAATTCATGATATAGTTTCATGAATGTCTTTAGGCTATCGATCAGGATTTATTCATTTATATGTTTGACCCCATTTAGTCTCTAAAATGATAGAGGTAACTTTTCACAATCATGCATGTAATGTTCTGATAAGTAGATTACATAACATTGAATAGGTATTCTATGTGTTTGAATAATCTTTTTTTAGGATTTGACAACCATGATAATATAGATCAGAGGAAATATGTTGTATCCATATATTTAATGATAGAGGAATTGTTTCCCATAGTGAGCTCGTCCATAAATAAAGTGTCCTTTATTTTAGACCTATTTTATTAAAAGAACCTTATAGATGATTGTTCAATCTAGAAATGGGGAAAATATCTTATAACACAACAGAAACCCAACCACATTGATCCATGTTTCACCTATATTATTCTCAAGGGAACACTAATTGTGTTATATTCTCCCAAATACTAATGCTCCTATGTTCTCTCCCTATGGGCACATTGTATCCTCTCTAATCTAAATGTGGATGGCCTAGTCAAGCCACTCCCACATGATTTACTTTTTGGGTCACACAATTGTGATTGAGGGGGTCCTTTTATGGATGTGGGATGGACCATTTTTTTGTTAATGACCCACTCGAAATACTTATTATAATTACATTGAATTAAATTTTAATTACATGCATTCCTTATTCCGAATGATTTTATCATGAAATGAATATTCAAGATTCAGATTACTTATTCAAAATTATTTCTTCATGAGAAAATATAAATATATTTTTTAATAGCAATAAAAAACTCATAAAAAATTATTTTTGTCATTCAAATGAATATTTGCATGGTCTTTCACTTTTTCTTTTTTTTTTTCATAAATAACGTGACACTTGGAACATATTCCTGAATCAATAAAATCTATTCATCAACCATCCGACATAAATCATTATCATTGAAAATATGAGGATTTTACCTTTGAAATTAAATGGATGGACCTTATTCTAAACATTAAAAAATAGGATTTGGAACAAAAATTATAATACTTGATTTTTTTCTTTACTAAATAAAACCTGACACCAATTAATTAATAAATTATATATTTTTTAAAACAAAAAACAACTAAAACATGAAGTAATATCATAAGAACCAGGTCCCATATAATAGATTTAACATCCATTGGCAGTTTATATTTACATTCACACTTATAGATGATCGTAGGTTGGTTCATACAATCAAATGATATATCCGTTCTTATAAATGTCATGCGGAATTTATCTATATGAATTAAATACATAAATATTATTTTTTCAAAATCTAGTAAATTAATAATTATTTGATTTTTCATAAGCCTATTCCAAAAAATGTCACTGATAGAATAATAATAGACTTGAGATGTGATCATCTTACCACTAAATGTTATCACTACTAATTAGACATCAAATTATTGAAGAGATATTTTGATACACATATCAAATTCCTCAGATACAAAACATTTGGGTGATCTTAAATTAAATATGGAATTATTAATTATAAATTAGATGGAATGTATTTATCCCTCCACTTTTTATCGACATCAGCAACATTTACTTCATGTTATGTCCCTTATTCTCTAGAATATATATGAATTTTTCATTAATCAAAATCAGTAATCATGGGATTATATCATGGTATAAATTAATTTCCATAGATCATGCATTTTAAACACTAGAATGCATATAATATGTTCTATGTTTCTTTTTCTCTATCATTATACAACTTCATAATCTCATCACTTATGCATTAAATTTCCCGATAACCATCCATTCCTCATTTTAATCATTTAGATGTCCCATTAAAAAAATTTCTACCATGGTACCATACGCAACGTCAACATAAAGAAGATATCCTCTTATTCCTTCAATTATTATTCAAATTTAATTTTAATTTCCTTTATATTTTTATAACAAAACCATGAAATTCATGGGAAACAATACTATACATCTCGAACATTGTAGAAAATCAAAATGAATCTTCATTGATATTATAGTTTCTTTAGTATGACAACATTTTGAGACTTTCATTTAATACACTGTTGAATTGATAAATTTAATTTTCATTTTTAATGATAAATCTAAAATCACACCATGCAAATCTTAAAAAATTTAAACCATAGCTACTGATCGATTATTCAACATTATAATTTAGATCAAGGAATTAATTATTCATTTTCATATAATGAATACAAGGAAAGTAATTATTAAAAAATATTCTCTTTAACTCATCCCACTTTATGGAGTCAAATTCACCCCATTTTTTCATTTTTTTGATAAGATTACACCATTGATATTCACATCCAAAAAAATTAATAAAATAGATTTTATTTGATGTGAAAGCCGAAGAATGGAAAAAATATTTTAATTGTTACTTATCTATTTCTCAATAACTAGTGGATACGTTGGCCCACATAAAGAATCTAGAGTTTCGTCATGAACGACTAAACCAAATGTTGTCCATACCTTTTAATTTTTTAATAATTAAATGATTCGTAGGTTGGAAAAGTTGTGTACAAATATATACAAGATATTTTATTATATCATTATTTTGTTTCTATGGATTTCATTTATTGCATTTTCTATCAAATTTATTATTAAAATAGTTCCTTCATGTTCGATCCATTTTCTATGACAAACGAAATCCTAGTTTGAGAACCAATAATCACATTGTTAAGCCAAAAAATCCTGAAAAATAATTTACATTATTTTAAAATAAATTAAACTTATTCTAAATCTATGACACTATTGGATTAACCATGGGTATCCATGATCATTACTAAAAAATTAAGAATTTATCATATATTTATACTTATTCCTGGGATTCTCAGCAATGTTTTCTCATCCAATTTTCTAATGGTTACTAGAAAATTATCTAATAAAACCTATAGAAACCAATACATTTCATACATAGAAAATATATATTAATAAATAAAAAGTCATAGTATTACATTATCATCCAATAAATATCATATAAATCCTGTGTATTTAGAAACATGGAACTATAAAAATATGGTTCATAAGATGACAAACTCATCTCCAACAATATTCTTCAATAGTATATCCCCTCAAAGATAGTTAATAAATTAAAACATTATTGAAAACATAGTGAGATAAAATATAGTAAATAAAGGGATTATCTCAATAGTAATGATAAAAAAAAGAGATATCAATGATCAGTTATATATATCATGAGAATAGATGTATTAGAACAAGAGATTGTGATTTGAAAATAATATTATATATATCAAGGATCATAATCATGAATCATGTAATAAATCATGTTGGATCATAAGCCATGACTCCAAAGAAAACAAATAACATTATCATTGAGAGCATAACCTTGAAAATTGACTATGTTTTTGGAATACACATTACATAAAAACTATATTCCTCAGTCAATGATAATTTCCATAACTATTATAGTTAACTGGTCCGCTCTCAATTCCATAATATCCTTAATGATGGTTCACTACCAATACTATCATAGTAGAAACAATACGTTACTCAATCATGTTTGTTTCCTATTCCAGTCATTATTTTGTCATAATATATTTTTCATTACCCAACTCATTAGGGGATATATAAATTTGGTCCCACATATTGTATAATCACAACACATTGTCATGTATTCTAATAGAACATCAAAATTAATGATATAATAAACCATGATAATGTAATGGGTTTGAAAATAATTTCATCATTTCACCACTTTCTCATAGAATAATCCATGGAAAATAAACTTGGTTTATAATGGTATCTTCATTACACAATTAAAATATTTTAAAAAATAGATTTCACAATATCATCATTAAATCAATATAATCATAGGTCATCTAAATAATAAAAGTGTATGGTTTTTCCTGGTCATACTCCCAATTAATGAAAAAATATCAAAATATTATGTCATCGATGAATATTTATTTTAGTGGAACAATTGTATATTTCTTGATGAAAATACCCTTTTCAATTTTAAATATGATATATGAAATCAGAAAATTTACGAAATATTAATGAAAAAATTTAGTTTTAAATTTGTCATGGGAACTTGTAACACATGGAACAAATCATTTATTAGTCAAAAGTTTATAAAATTCCTATAATTCATGGTATATTGAAACAATTTTTTTCTTTTCACATATATACTAAAAAGACAAAAGTGACTAATTTAATGAATTATATTATGATTCAATTCAAAAAAAATTTCATAAAAATTTAAAAATGAGTAAAAAAGTATTTCAAAAATCATCTTATATTTTCAATAAAATATTGAAATATTTTTTGAAATCTTTGTGATGGAAGAGAAATGATTTTCTTCTAAATATAGAAATAATTCTTTTTTTCCTTAAAAACACACTTCTGGAATCATGAATTCATAACAAGGGGAAAATTAAATTAAGAAAATTAATGTTAAAAAATAAAAATAACATAAAAATTAATGAGTTTCTTGAGTGGTATATCATAAAATTTTATTATTATAATCACAATCGTTAAACATCATGAAAACCACCACAATGTAACATAAAAACCATAAATCAAGTTATAGGTTTTTAGAACTCATTCTAAAATAATATGTATTAAATCAAAATTTTTTATAAATAATCAATGGGGTAATTTATATACATATAATTTCATATATGATAAATATTTTAAATTTTGAATTATATTTAATTAAAATTACTTTTTAATCTCATCAATTAGGTGTCTTAATGAATTCTTTTTTTAATTTAAATTTCAATTCGAAGAACCATGAATTTTACATTGATTATGGTCAAAAAGTATAAATAATGATATTAATTATATAAATATCACAAATATTTATTCATTATATATATATATATTTATATTCATCTAGGAAGAATCGATATGTAAAACTATTTCAGGCTATTTAGGGAGATGTTAGGGTGTACAAAAGCATAATCACTGTTTTCACCTTTTGATTGATGGAACAATGGAATGTTAAATAAATATTGATGACTACAATGTCATTATTGTTTCATAATATATATATATATATATTCCTTTAATCTCTTTTTTTACCATTAATTAAAAAATTAAATTAAAAAACAAATTGCATTGCTTTTTGGAAGGGTAATCAACATTTATGCATGAGTGAAAGTATCGATTTCCAATGGATTGGAAGGATAGAAGAATAAGGTAATATTATAATTATAGAAGCGTAAATATGTCATAAATATCAAATATAATCATTAAAACTACCATAATAACTATATGTGAAGGTTGGTGATTGAAAAATGAGTGTATCACTATGAGGATAGAATAGTACACATGTGCACACATATGAAACCATTATATTCCATTTGATGAAAACATTGGTGGATAATGGTGGTTATATACTCCCAATAATATTTTAGGATTTATATTATAGCAAATTTATTTTTTTCATGATGAATGCATAGGATTTAGTGGATGTAGAATAAAAATTTAATTGAAATTGTTTAGGTATGATGATTACCTCTTCATTGGTTGGTATAAGGACTCATTAATTTCATAAATAAATTTTAAACCTTATTGGATGAATATTCATAACATAAAATTATTATCTATACCAGAATTATGTTTTTTTGTTTTTTATAATGGACACAAAATATATTTATTCCTAAGTTATCTACATTATCAAACAAATAGTTCATCACAACTAGAACCCTTATGAAACATATCACACATAAAACCATTCTCCAAAAAATATGGAGTTGATAAATAATAAATGGTTATATTAAATTTTAAATAAGTATAATCATTATATATATAAATTAACACAAAATCATTGCATGATCATAATTAGATATGATAATGAACACAAAATTTAAAAACCATACACTAAAAACCATAAATCATAATATTGATTCATTTTATCGTTATTTTTTTATAATAATATAGTAATTATAAATGTATAAAATAAAATTACTAATGAGAGTATAACTTTTCAATAACATCTTATCAAAAAATAGAGGGATAAATTGTCGCATTATCAAAATCATATATATACTATGTCAAGACCATCTACCACAACATTCATCAAATATTAAGTGTGAAATTAAACCACATATAATTTATTTTGGATTGTTATAAACTCCCATGTAACCCATTTTGAGGATTTGGAATAACTCTCCTCTACAATCATTTTCAGGCTTCAGATAACCTCACATGTACCCTTGTTTTGGGTTTGGGATAGCCACATATGTAGCATATTTTTTAGGCTGGGAATAACCTATCATGGAAAATTGTAGCTCAATTTCATAAATATTTTTATAATTAATTTGTGAGATATATTATTATGGTGTCACCCATTTCATATTCACAATTAAATTTATATATATCCCATAGTATTGTAAAAACCATCATCATAATAGAACCCATGGAAACAAAAATGAGTTTTGTGTATATGTCATCATAATAACCACATACCCCTAAGATAATTAATAAATAGGACATAATTTTATTATATCACCAACAAATATCTTTGTAATATAAAAGGATTCAATCATAGATTAATATTTCTTTAAAAATATCACTCAAAAATTTAGGAGGAAAATTTTCCAATCTTTTATAAAAAAATTATAATATCATAAAATATACTATATATTATAGAAAAAATATTCTTTGAAAATTTAATTTTTAAAATGGATTGGAATATTTAAAGTTTAGAGCTATCATAAAATTATGATCATTTTGTGTTCATTAAAATAATGATTCATTTTACATTTTTTGTAACAAGTCTGAAATACAACATTGGGAACAAATAAAAATATTCAATTAATTTTTTTTAAAATATATAAATTGGAGGAAATGAATTTAAAAAATGGTTGGATAATATTTAAAATATTTATGGGGAATTAATATATAACATGGACTAAAAATAAAATGGATTTTCTACTGAAGAGACAAATAATGTATTTTTTCTTTAAATATATTAATTTGGCCTCTAGAGTACTAAAATTAGATAAAATAATGGTAAAAAAGAAATCAAATGAATTACCTATTAGACAGTAAAATTAATTATATTATTTAGTTATATATCATGATATTTTATCATTAGAAACATAATTATAAGAAATAATCTTATATTTTGAGATTATAACATAAAACTTAAACATTATTTTCAATTTATATAAAATCAATTTAACCCCAATATAACAAACATTTATTTATTTTATTAAATAACCATATATTTATAAATTATAGGATTGTTTTTGATATAATGTTTGACACACAACACTATGAATAGACTCTATGATAACACCTGAGACTTTATAAAATTCTTATTTTTAAATAAATGTAATCTCTTTTATAAGTTGAGGAATAAACCACCCTTAGTGGAAATGAAAAATAATATAATATTCCATTATAACCTATATATTATGTTTGTGGGTATAAATTTTAATAAATAATTTATGAAAATAATGGTTATATATTGATTATAAATAAAATAATAACCATTTATAAGTAGAAATAAATTATTTCTTGCAAATTGAATTTTCTTTAATATACATTTTAGGAGTTTTTTTTACATTATGTAAAAATTAATTTTTACACTATTAATAGAAAATAATTTTTGAAAAAATAATTAATTTATAAATTATTATATAATAATTTCATTTGGGTAAATTATTTTTATTGTTCTGAATTACATTATTTTTTTAATGAATAGTAAAAACACTAAATTTTAAATGACAACATGCTTTCAATTCAAAATAATGAAAAATATAAATTATATTGTGAAATTTTTTATTTTAAAAATAAATAAACAATATAATTATTAATAAAAAAATAACTTAGTGGAATAATTTTCATTTTAAAAATGATATAAAAAACATTGTTAACTTTGTATAATTTTCTGTTTGAAACCCCTCTTTCTCATCATGTACATGAGATTAATTTTAAAAAACGTTGTTTTACATATGTAAAGGTTAATTCCAAAATTTATTCAATATCTATTATTATAAGAATTTATATTTTTTATTAGGATTATTTAAAATACTTACCAAAATAAAATACAATAATAGTAATAATTAATTACTACTATTAAGGTAAAAATAGATTTATCAGTGTTGAATTAAAAATATTGGGGTTAATTAACCTATAATTATTTGTAAAATCTATTTTATATAAATATTTTTACATTAAAATTTATCAATATATATAATAATCTACTAAGGACCCTTTTTTTAATTGAAATATGTGTCACAATTTTTTCTTAAAAAACAAATTACAAGAGTGTCACTCACCTAACATATAAAAGGATACCCACTCTATACTCTTCTTTAAAAAGAAAACACTTTTAGATGACCCATTTCATAAAAAAATTTAAAACAACCTCCCCTAATCCATTTTTTTGGATTCAATCCAAACTAGGATGGATTTTGAGAAAACCTAAAGATGTTACCCGAAGAATAGGTCACATTCTTCAGTTATCATTTTTATTTTACTTATTCCACTTCATACTAAAATTATTATTAAAAATGATGATATAATTACCCTATAATATTATATATACCAATAATTTATTATAATATGATAATTACCAATAAAAAACCCCACATCCATCAAATGGTTAATGAAATCATTATTCTTGTGTTTGACAGACTACTATGGTGCATACCGATATCCTTTGGTTTTCCATTGACTCCTATCACTGTCGAGAATTAGGATGGATATAAAGTATATATATATATGTTATTTATAATAAAACTATACATATTAAGACATAATTTTATTTATACCTTTTTATATTTAATTCTATAGGGGATACGATAACATCTATTCTGTGTATGAATGGATACCATCTTTCCAAGTGATGTGATTCATGTCACACTAACTCTTTACATGGAAGGAAATTAGAAAAATGATAAATAATATATGTGTTATAAATGAAATATATGATATATATATCATTTTGAAAAAAATAATATATTGTGTTAATATTGACACTGAAAACAGATCATTTCATACATGTACGTGTGTTCTACTACCTTCATCATGTGATTTATCTCTCTCTCGTCACCACACCACATTGGTATTATATATAAGTATATTTAAAGAGGTAATTTATTATTTAATATATTATAATAATTATATAAATATAACTCATTAATGAACATTTTTTCATAATGGACATTAAAAAATAGAAACATTACTCATGAGTACGAACAGTATACCTTCTCCATGATTCTAATGTAGTTATTTATTCATAACCATATTTCGTGATTGTTTATAAAATTATAATTGATGTATAAATATGATAATAATTTCCCAACTCATATTTTATAGATCATTGAACTATATAATATGTCCATGTTTCATAGCTTTTATGACAATACCCGCTTGAGAAAACAAAACAATTAACTACAGACACAATGAGAATAAGGAATGAACATTACTGAACAGGTGATAAGATGTTATAAAAGGTTCATATTTGTTATTATAAATATAAATATGGTTTAAAAATATGTTTATAACCTTTTTAAAACAAATATATAAGAGGTTAAAGAGTATTCAACAAACATAAAGCACATGGTAAGGGTTTTTGTCTCACTTGTACTTCTATGATACATACACCACATACAAAAATTATTTGTTTTTTGTATTGTATATAATCACATTATTGTTTGTTATATAATTAATTTATTTATCTACAAGGAATTTAATGATTAATTTAACATTATTTCTTTCACATGGATTATTATTCAAAACTTACCAAAGATATAGGGGTTATTTCAACAATCTCTTTATCATTAAGTGTTTTTGTTTATGTATCTATTGATGTAATTATATGATATTTGTATTTTAAAATCAATTTATTCTCACATCCACTAGTTATTCATGAACTTATTATAGTAATAGCACATTTTTTTCAATATTTGGTACATAAAATTTATAAGAATTATTTTTTGATAATCCCAATATATTCCTCAGGTCCATTTTTTTTATTCAAATCCATTATTTCTAAACATGTTTTCAAAATGGATTTACCATTTAACAAATGATTAATTAACAATAGTTTTACCCATTTTTTCTTTTAAAAAATCAATAAAAGGCATATACATGTACATTTTTAAGTGATAGGGTTTCTAACATTTATATAGTATAAAAGGAATGTACATGATAAATTATATATCATGTACAATACTAACTTCATTTATGAACATCGTTTCATTGAAAATTACATTAAATGATTACAAGGTAATTTGTTGAGAATTTTTTTTCTTAATATTCTAGATATTTTTAGGATTTAAATGTAATTTTAAAAGAAAAGTATTTTGACAATATTTTATGAGTTTTGATGTTTTAAAATAAAAGCTAGATTTTAAATTAATGGATATATTCTAAAGAAATGATCCTTATGACCATTCAAAAAATGTTCCATCTATGAAAATATTATTTTATGTTACTTATTATTCAATGTGGATGTAATCCAATTATACCATCCATATTATTTCATCAGATGGGTTACGATAAATTTTATTATGGGTGTAATATAATGATAAAATTAATTTTATTATGAATAGTTTATATTTACATTTATTGATCAGATAATGTATTGAAATTTAAATTTTGAGAATAAATACAACAGTTTATTATCATTATGTTTCCAACAATTTTATATGAAGAATTAATTAGAATTTATATTTGGTGGGTGGGTCTTGTTATTTCCCCTAAGTTCTTTAGTATGTATCATGAGAAAAAAATATAAATGGTTTTGGATGGAGTCATAAAAATTTATATAGATGTATTAGATATATATAGGATGATATTAGATATATTGGAAGAAGACATAATAGTATTATATGTTCTTGAATAATCCTTGGTGGAATGATTTAGATTTCTAGCATTATGAATTCTATCATTTTGAATTCAGTTGAAGATATTCCTGGTGATTATTTGCTTTGTATGAATACCCATGTTCATGTATCAAGATCATGTGGTTATTTTTTGGATTATTTGATCATCATTTATTCCATCTATATTATGCTTATGTTATTGATAAAATGGATCATGTTTCTGTTATTTTCCTGGACATATTTATTATATAATATTAATTCATCGATTGTGTTATACACTTACCAATACTAAACATCTGAGATCACCAATTTATTATGTATTAATTTCTATATGATACTAGGATGTATTATTTAGGGATATAAATAGATATTTTAAGGGGAATGATTAATATTTGAATGAAAATTCAATTTTTTTAGTTTAATGTATAATTTGAACATCATGTTTGTATCTAGTTTCCTAAGAATAATTAAGTATTTTTTCCTATAGGATACGATTAATTGTATCATATTAAATTGAAAAAATGTAAATAATATATCCCGGAAATAGGGTTAAGGTATCTAAAATTATTATTACATGATTCTTAGTATAATTCTTAGGACCTAAATTTTTGAAAACATAGATTATAGAACCTAGACCACTGATATGCTTCAGGGATATGTATATAATAACATTATAATGATTATATAAGTAATATATTATGTTTATTTTCTGTAAATACCTCCCTTTATGGATACTACAAATGGAAGGATACATAAAAATGTATCTATTGTGTAATAATTCTAAAAAAGCGCACATTATTCTTGATATTATAATCTCACAGTTCAAAATAATGGTCCATAATGCACATATTTTTTAACAAACCTATGGGATATTATTTGGATAAATTTTATTTTATTTACAATCCATTATGAAGTTTTTATATATATTGATATCCACAATGTATCCATATTTTTTTGATTTTGAGATTATGAATGTTTATTGGGTCACTAGTATTATGATTTTTCATTATGTTTCATAGTATTATCATCCTTGCTAGTGTATTATGTAGTTTTATATGGTTCCTAATAGATAGAATGGGAACCGTATCAATGAACATAAACTATTTGGGGATTTTCCTCTTTTAAATGATAATGTAGAAGGATCTTGTGCTACAACAAGAATTTTTAAAATTATAACCACATTGGGGAAGCTAAAAAATATTATGAAAAATAAGAATTCATATATGGAGCAAAAAGTAGATACACTACACAACATAACAATGTTATACGACTCCATACAATGACAAACTACATCTTTAAATGGTACTACAATTCTATTTTTATTTTAGGAATGGATAAGTTACTTATAGAAGATATTTATCATTATTGCAAGTATTTAAAGGGATAATTATTTCATGGAAGATTGACATATATCATGAGATGTGGATCAATGGTGGTATTTGAATAAAAAATGTAAAGATAAAAAGGAAATAGAAAATATATAATGTAATGATTTCAATGTAATCTTCTTAGAAAAATATTTTCCTCGTGAACCATAAGTGGATATAGAAATAAAATTCTTGGGTCTAATAAGGAATGAATATAAAATGTTTCTATATATGTATATAATTTTACAAGGATATCGACGCATTATGTGTACTACATACATAATCCAAATAAAATTATTGATGTCATCTTTCTTGGGAATAATCAAACTATTTAAAGGGACCTAGTTTCCAAAACATTTTCATCACAATAGGACATATTATAATGTGTTATAAAGATACATAAATAATTCACCTTGTATTATCAATTTTAAGGTAATCGTAGAAATATGATTATAAAAGAGAAAAATAATAGGGAATGTGATGATGATAATTAAGTATTGTCAATATGTGATACTTTTGGAAGAAAAAACTGTTTTATATGTTTAAACAGAACATGATTTTTCTTTAATTTGGATGAAACAGGGCACCACATGCATGATTTTAAGGGAATGAAAGAATATGGAAACATCCAATTATTCATCTTTAAGGATATGGGTAATTGAAAAAATTAATTATCTAATCGTTGAGGGAAAATTCGTCAAATGTGGATATAGTGTAATGGTCAGTATTATTATATTACTATACAGGAAGTGAAATGATAACTATGATTTCGTATTTAGATCCTAAGAAGATGTTGAAAAATAACTTTATTTATGAAATCATAGAAATTTATATAGATCATTCTTTATTATTTTTTCATTAAAATTTTTAAAGTGAATGTGTAATGTTCACATTGACCAAGAACAATTATTTAGGTGACATTCAAACAACATGGAAAATATATTAATGGGTATTCATTTGCTGGAATATTAAATGAAATGGAAATTTCTCTATGCACAACCAACAGATGAAATTTTTGTTATTAAATAAAAACATATCATGTATATTTCATTATAGTCAAAAAAATGATAGAATTGAAATAAAAAATGAATACAGGGTTGCCCAACGGGTCAAGGTAGAATGCTACATGTGTGTCCTCACGTGACATGTGGGTGTCACACTAAAAACATGTTTTATTTTCCCATATAAAATACAAGAGTTAATTTTGGAATGATATATAAGACATATCCATCACCTATCCCATCACAAAGCCTTTTAATATTGGGGATAGTAGTGTGCCACCCCAGTGGTCTGTGAGGCCGGTTGAAGTAAAAACCCAATAGGTAGTGAAAAAATAAAGACAGTATTGTGATATAGGGTCATCCATCCCAAATGTAAATAAAACAATTTAGAACATAGAGGGTATGAAATCCACTAGTTTAAAGGGAATGAACTGGGTGATAATTTTTGAATCCCAAATGAATAATGTGCAACCCTACAAGTCAATGATACCGACTATATGGTCGTCATGATGTGACATATGGATGTCACACCATGAAACCTATATTGTTTTCCCATTATTGATACTAGAGGGTTGTTGGGAATGATATATATTTCTATGATATTCCACTCCAATAAAAAGTCCCTTTTAAAAGGTGGATGGTAGTGAGCCGCCCTGGTGGGCAATGATCCCTACTAAGAATAAACCCATAAGGTAGTGAACCAAAGTGGAAAATATTGTTTTATAGGGTCATGCATCCCCAATGGAGATCCAACAGAAAAAATACCCCATATTTATAAAGGGGATATTGAAAAAAAATATATTATCTTATAACCTTCATTTATGTGGAATACTAAATTATGTTAAATCATCACATTTTTAGGGTTTTTATGTCAATAATATTCTATTAATCATTCAATTTATAGTGACCAACGATCTATATCACTCTATACTTATTTTCACATTTCCTTTAAATACATTTTTTAATATATAACCTATGGCCCCCCAAATATAATCCCATTTAAGAGTTTCCCCCAATGATATCCATACTAAATTATCTCTCTTATTAAGAAGATGTTTTATTACCCATTTCATGATATGGTTTTCTTAGTAAATTAATCTACAAATGTAATACCCCGAAATACATATATCAAGTTTATATAAAGAGAGGAAAACTTTATATAATATAGGGAAAATATAACACCTTTATATGTAAAATAAATAACATTTTGTTAAATAGATTGTATTATAGAAAACACTACGCTTAGAAAAAAATATAACACCCAAGACATTATGAAATATTTCATTTTTAATATATTAAAAATATTTATTTTCTAGAAGAACATATAAACCAACCTATAAATATAACATTATTTTTTATACAATTCTATACAAGAATTTATGTATTATTTTTTGATTATATTTTATTAAATATTTAAAAATATTGTTAAATACCGCTTAGAAAAAAATAAAAATTATTTAAAAGTATAAGAATAGATTTTTTAAAGTTGAGGCCTTAGCCCAGAATGACCAAGGAAAAAATTATAATTAAAAAATTATAGAAGTCTGAAATATGGATCATATTACAATCTATTTCATGAAAACAATGTAAAATGGCAGGGAGGTCTTCAAACCAGGTAATGCCTTGATTTAAACCCATGTTTTCTAGGCCTTCTTCCATCATGTTTGCTTCTCAATAAACCTGTGTGATGATATAGTTTAGATTGATAAGAGAATAGATGCAGTCCATCCAATGGGTAGTAATTGGAGATGCAAGAGGTATAATGTCATTCCAAATTGCATGTACGATGGTAGTTGAATCACTTTCAATCTAGATATTTCCCCAACCAAAGCGTTTATCGTCACATCCGTGGGATTAATTTTAAATTCATTTTTTCAATTTTAAGAAAATATTTTCAAAAAATGGAATAAATATTTTTGATTAGAATAATTTATACATTATAATAAGTTTGTATTTATTTTTTACTTATATTAATAGTGAAATCATTAAAAATCAATTATTGTTGTTATGGTAAAAGGTATTTATTGGGGGTTAAACTAAATAGATTTGGGTTTTGTTGACCATAATACATATAAAATATCAATTTGATGGAAGTATTTTGACACTTTAATTTACAATTAATTATAATAATTAATTTATAACACTCTCGATATATGAAAAATGAGGGTATACCTTTTTCATTCAAAAAATTACATGTCTGCCACTTACGTCACTTATAAGATGTCACCAAATCTCAAAATTTCTTTACACCTTCACACAAATTTAAATCATTAAATACCTATTGAGAACACACCCAAAATTTTTTCCCCTTATCATATAATCCTTATTTTGGAACTAAATATAGTATTGAATGTATTTTGTACAAACATTGGAGGATACCCAATGATGTGGTAACGTTCTTCAACAAGTGTATTTATTTTATTCCTTTACTCCACATATATAACAATTATTAAAACATGATGATATAATAAACTCAAAATAGTACATTCTGACATATTTTTATAATTATTACATGACCTACATCCATGCCCACTTCCATCAAATGAGTTATGAAATCATTATTCTTATATACGGCAGACTACCGCATCATGAACCAATTTCATTTGTTTTCCCATTACTATAAATCACGATTGGTTATGATAATTGTTATATAGTATATATATGATATTTATAATATAAATATATTTTTTTTTGATATAATATATACTATCTCTTTACATTATATTCCATAGGGTATATGACAATGTTGCTCGTTTTGTCGAAAGAAAACTGCCTCACAAAGCGATGTGATTTATTTTTCAATAATGATTTAAATTGATGGAAATAAGTAAATGTTTATGAATATTTTTTAAATGAACTTAATAATTTTTATATTTATTAAATATTTATCATTATTTAATTGTAATATATATTGTTTTATAGAATAATGATAACATAATTCATGTATGCAAGACATAAAAACTTCACAATGAGTTGGGCCTTTATATCACCACCAAACAACATGAATGATATATAAAAGTATATTTAATGAAATAATATGTTATATATGATATATTCATAATTTTTTAATGATAAAATATTACTTATCTTCTTTTCATTATAATCATTGAAAAATGGAAATATTACTCATTCGAACGTACAACCATCCATCTCCTTGGATAAAGAGTCGTTCATTTTCTTAACCATAAATAAATAATGGTTTTTAAAATAAAAATTTCTATATAAATAAGATAATTATGTGATGATTATTATTTTGGATAACATTTAGCATTATTATATGTTCATCAACCTGATCATTCATGAGATAATGATAAAATTAACTCCTAAAACAATGATAAGTGTGAATGATTATTGAAGAACAAGTGATAAGATGTTATCAAAGGGTAATATAAGATTTAATAAATATTAATATGGTTATGGAATGAGATGATAAAATGATCAAAACCACTATACATTATGATAATATTAGTTCAACAGAAATGAGTTGTGAGGTATGTGTTTATCATCCAACATTTTCTTCCCTGAGAAATACACCATATTTATTACTTGTTTATTTGTAGTTTATATACTTGTATATCTGTAAGTTATATCGTGAATGAATTTTTATAAATAGTCAATATTATTTCATTTAATATTATTTCTATATTGGGATTTATGATTATAATGTTACAAAAAATTTTACAAGTTTATTTCATAATATAATCATTATTCGAGATTGTGTTGTTTAAGTTTAAATTGTGGAAATTAGAAGATATTACCATTTTAAAATAAATATATTTTTTCTTATATTTTAATTAAAGATTATTTTAAAGTAATAATATCATTTTATTATATATTGTGCTTCATATTATGAAGAATTTTTTTGATATAATCTAATATTATTTAACTCTTCGATCGGAAATCGTATTTCTTCAAAACTATGTATTCTAAAAATGGTTTCAAAAATGTTTTTTAATTAACCAAATTAATTATTAAATATACATTTATGCGCATATTAATTTATAGTAAAAAATTTTAATGGAATATTTCTATCATATTTTAAATTAATCACTTCTCAAGAATTTCTACAATACAAAAGGAATCTTATTTTAAACATTTGTGGAATTTACCAAATTACACACAGTCATAGAAAATATTTTCATGAAGGTTCCTTTCCAATATTAAAGGGATCATTTTAAATAATTTGTTTATAAAAATAATACGAATGGTGATATCTTTTAACTTTTCTTTTCAACGAAAAATATTTCGAGAATATTTTATGAATTTTATAATTTTAAAATAAAAATTTGGATTTTCAATGAAAAGATATTTTTTTTAGTAATGTTCAATGTGATTTTTAAAAATTATTTTTCATCTAATAATAAATTAATTGATGTCACCTATTCAATAACAGTGAAATTCATTAGTGATTATATCCATATTATTTATTCATATCATTAATGATTTGGTTTTATAGGGGATTTACTATGATGATAAAATTGATTTTACAATGGATGGTTTATGATTAAATTTATTGAATTTAGAATGTATTAAAAAAATTCATTACATTTGAAATATTAATTTTGATGATGCCTATGTTTCTCCGATCATGTAAGGAATTATGTGTACTTTGAAAATGAAAGTAATGACCCACTATTATCACCTAATACATTGATATGTCTCCTGAGACAAACTAGATACAATTTTGGTTGAATAATTTCCCATTTATATTGATGTCATTGAAAATTACATGTTAGTATTAGATGTTTGGGAATAATCATATATGGTAATAGATGTCTTGAAACAATCCTTGATACTATTTTTTATATTTTCATCATTTTTCATTCCATAATTTTTTTCCACCATTATGAATTCAGTTATTGAATTTCTTAGTGTTTATTCAATTAGTTTGAATATCAATAGTTATGACTGAATCACATGTTGTTATCTATATAGAATTATTTGACCATATATTATTATTTCTATATTATACTCATGCTATATATTAAATGTATGGTATTTCTATTATTTACGTTTATATATGGATTATCCCTTAGTTATACATAGATTATGTTTTATTATTACGTATAATGAGCATCTAATCTCACTACATTAATATGTCTTATTATCATAAAATACTAGGAAGAAATTTGTGATTTATAGTGAGGGATAATCTAAGTGGAATGATGGAATTATAAAGTGATATTATTTATGTAATTTTTAAATGTCATATGAATTTCATGTATATATCTAGTTTATTAAGATTACCTTGTTTTTTAGTACTTCATGATGTGATTCCATGTATCTTATTCCATTGAAATAATGTAGGAACTAGATCTGAGACAATAGGGATATGTTATTATGGGTGTTATCAGTGAAAGTTTATTAGAATCCTTGGGAACTAGATATCAAAATTAATATATTAAGAATCCTGACCATATGATGGGATTTAAGGATAATTATTGATGAATATCATAATGTTTTCGTAAGTCATAGATTATGTGATTTTTTCTAAAATTACATCTATGTATGGATATTAAAAGTGGATGTGGTTATAAAACAAATGTACCTAAGGGGTGATAACTCCCAAAAGAGAGTAGTTGTGCTGGACCAGATTATCACAAGGTGTATGTAAAATATGTACTTATACACACCTTGTATGACACTCTTGAGGGATATGAATATATAAAATAAAATTTTCTTTACAGACCATTAGGATGTATTGGGAATAATGATGCTATAAAAGAAGAAATTTTTACTATTATGACACTGTATTTTTAAATTATTTAACAAGTTTGGGTATAATAAATTATGTTTCATAATTTTATTATACAATATAGTTTACTAAACTATTTAAGAATTGAATGGGAATTGTAACAATTCACATACAAAATGTAGGGATTCCCATCATAGGAAAGATTATGAAGCTAGATATGGGGTTGTAAATAGAGTTGATAAATTATTACCATGTTAGGAAATGCCAAGTTGGATGTGATTAATATCCATTCCGAATTATTGAAAGCATTTGATCCACCATGTGGGGAAATAATGTTCAACTAGTATATTCATCAACAACATATACCATTCTATGGGACTTCAATTTCATTATTAGATGAGAAATGGACATGTTTCATAGAGAATATATTTATCACTCTATAAATTAGTGGTTAGAGAATATTTTCATGATAGTTTATCAATAATTACTATATTTATATCAATTTTAGTTATTGATTCAATACATTATGGTAGAAGAACAATTATCAAACATAAAATGAAATGACTTCAATGATTCATTTTGGGAACATATTTTTTTCATGAGTAGTGAAAGAATATGGACAGAAAGTTACTAAGACTAATAGAGAAGGAAGAATAAAATACTTCTATGTATGAAGATAATTTTATACTTTTTTAAAATAATGATGTGGAATGTGTTAATAATCCAAAGAGTAATATTGAATAGTTATGTGATGGCCATATTCTATTACTCTAAAGAGAACTATTCTCCCAGACATTATAATCATATGAATATCAAGTATCATGTTTTATAAAGAAAGGTAAATAATAATATATAAATTTTGTCTTCTAAGGGAAGAAAGATAATAATAGGGTGGTTGAGAAAAAAAGTATAAAGTGAATATGGGAAATAAAGATGTTCCAATATGTGATACATATAGAAGGAAACACCATGGTAGATACATAAAATTGAAAGTAATTTGATTCAACTATGGAAAAAATTCAACAATGACCATTATTTCATGTGTAATAATAAATCATCTTTTATGAAATGATTCCCCTATAAGGATATATGGTACAAAAACAATTAATTCCCCAAGAATGATGGTATAATATATCTAATAAAGTTGACAGACCAAGTTAACAATTATTCTATAACTATAGTAATATTTGAATGATTATTATGATAATGTAGTTAGATCAACTATATATATTGAAAACGTAGTTAATTACTGAAACTATTACAACATATAAGGATTTTACATAGGTAATTGTTCTTAAAGGATTTTAAATCATAAGTTGAATGGAGATGATTACCAAGAAAAATTATACATTGGATAGTTTAACTTATTGAACAAAATGTTTGAGGTAAATATTATCCTTAATATGTAAATAATGTTTAGATAATGTGTATGATCAATGTGTATATCTATATACATAATTATTAGGGTGGAATTGTATGTTTATAAACATCAATTTTTAACATTATGGATTATTTGTTTGACAAGGTGAAAAAAATTAGATTCATATAAAACCTTTTTTGTATGGTTAAGGAAAAAATAATTATATTTAATAAATATGGAAAATTAAATAAGCAAAGAAGAATTCTTATACAAGATTATACCTTAGAGAATATATTATCATAAATTAGATTAACAAAGAATAAAGTATAAGAACCACATTCTTATTGATACAAATTATAGTGGAAATTTAATGTAGATATAAAAGAGTAAAAATATTTCAACCCAAAGAATATTTTATCCAAACACCTTGGATAAAGGTCCCTGGATTTATTATTTCATGAAACATTATATTAACCACACCTGGGTAAGCTCTCGATCTATGAAAGATCGGTGTCTATCTTGTTATCTCTACAAGACCTCGATCTATAAGGTGATCAGTACCTTTGTCTTCCTTCAGTATTAATCCCTTAATTAAGTAGGTAAGTGGTACCTCTTTCTTCCTTCATCTTGGAATCCCACAATTGTAGTTACCAATGATTAGTGTCACAAAAAGAAAAACAAATAATGTTGAAGATATTAAGTATGTTGAATATTATCTTCAGAACAGAATCACTTCAAGGATTTTTCCCAATGAAATTTAGGAAGAGCATTCATATGTCTCCAAATCCAAAAGTTGTATATTTTTTGAGATCATCCAAATGACCTGGTATTTTATTGCGTGATATCAAATAGTTATATTTTCATCCAATGGTGTTATATTTATTGAAATTTCATAGGGACCCATATATCGAGCACATACAATGGTAATATAAGAACATATTGGATGACATCATTTATGATGACAAAAAAAGAATGTGAGACATTAATTATGTATGAATCCAAATATATAGAAACATTACATTAACTAAATATATTAACTTTATGAAATATATTTAGACATTATATTATGGAAAATATTATCCTTAAGTTATTTATAAAATAATATTCTTAAAAAAATGGAAAACATTAACAAAGATATAAATTCCCATCGAAAAATTATTGGGAATAAGGAATATGAAATATGGTATATTGGATTCCAAAATTATTTTGAATCGTAATTGAGAAATTGATCATTGTATTAAAAAAATTAAATAATTTGAAATTGAGAAATCGTGAATCAGATTCACATTTTTTTGTGAATCATATTTTATGAAACTATAAATCAAATCTAATTTTTTGAGTTAATTGAAATTGATAAATGTAAATAAGATTCACAAAACTGATAGAATTAGAATAACAATTATGGATGATTTGTAAATGAGGGAGTCAATTAGATTCATTTTTATTTGTAATTCATATTTGATAAATAGGAATAAAAATTAAAATTATTAGAGAAATGGATTCATAATTATGAAGGAATCAGAATTGGGAAACAAAAATCGGATTCAATATTCCAGATGATTTAAAATTGAGAATGTGAATGATTATGAGTTTTATTAAGGATCTAATTTTTTCATGCAACAATTCTATTTTATGAAATATAATTTTAGAATTAGCTATAAAAATCTTAAATGACATGAAAAATATTTTCCTTATAGATAGAAATAATTGTTATAAAAATTGGCTTGTGAATTACAAAACATAAAAGAATGAAAAAAGTCATAAGGAAACATCTGAATTAACAATATCACCCTTTTTGGAAATCACAAAAAAAGAGTTAACAAATTAATATTAAAACTTAGTGACATAATTTTCTAACATAAAAATGAAATTTTCTTCCCCTTAGTTTATAAATCAATATGAATAAGACTAACTCTCCCTTAGATTAAGAAACAACACATAAAAAATATATTTTAACTTTATATATTTGTCTTCATTTTATAAATAAATATCTCCCCCTTAGAAAAGGATGTATTCTTTAATAATTCTCCCCCTTTATGTCTTCCTTCATAGAGAAAAACTATATTTAGAAAATTCGTCTCCCTGATTGTTATTTACAAAAACGGAATGGTTAAATAAATAATGTACCTTAAAGGAATGAAATAAAACTATACCAAAAAATTTAATCAGTTATTATCATTCAAAAAAAAATTACAAAAGAAGAACACAAATACAATAAAATCAATATATCTTTACCATTAATGTATTTGAAATGTACTTTAACATCATCAACTCTTAGGGATAATGATGAAATATTGTTAGAAGAACTTCATGATCCTCACTCTTTTTCCCAAGGTTTTGATTCATTTCTAGTTGAAATAGAATATTCTACTCATGATAATTAATTTTTCATCCATGGACACAAGGATTTCATCCACCTAGTATATGTAATAATTAACAATTTTAACATCAAGAGAAAGGGAAATTATTTTACCATTCAAATCATTAAATTCAACAAATTCAATATATTTTTAATCTTTTATCTTTTCAGAAAAACAACTGAAATGATTTATGAGGGAGTCTTTTGATTCATTGAAATAATTATTGAATAAGTCAAACATATGACCAAAAACATGATGATCACCTTAGATTTGTTTTGATAAATTTTTCATTTCACTGTATGATTTCTTATGAGGATCATAATACTATACAAGGATTTTGAATTCATATTCATGATTTATGGGATTCTCTAAAAACATTATTGCTGAATATTATTTCTGATTAATGGATTGATGAAAAAGATGAAATATTTACTCATGGTTCAGAATATAAGGAATAGATTTGACCAAATAAAACAAAGTCTGAACAACAAAGACCTTTCATAATAATGAGGAAGACCTTTTTGATTAGGATTCATATTTCTTGATGTTCCAACATCATGTTTTATGCCTTTATCTTTCTTAAATTCTAAATTTACTGATGTCTAAATATATTTCCCTTCATCATAAACTTGAATGAATTTATCATCATCATATTTTTCATCTTATTTTTAATTTTCATTATTACACAAACATCACTGTCATCTTTATCATCTTCACCGTCATAGAGAATTTTTCAAACATCACTTTCCTCAACATTATCATTCAATGATGAATTCTTTACTGGAGCATGTCTATAATATGGATCCTAAAATGTTTTTATTAGTAACATATTATTTTTACTTTACAGTTGAGATTATATTATTTGAAAAATCTCATCATCTCATCCTTTTTCATGGTTATTTTATTCCTCTTCCCCTTGAATATATTTTTAACCAATTGGAACTGATCCTATAAAAACATAATTTCCTTTTTCTATTGGGGTAACATATTAAAGAACTAGTTGTAATTATTTATGGAGTTCATTTTCATAAAGAAATGATTCTGCAAGATAAATTTGTTCTAAGGACCATTCATTATTTTTTAGGTTTTGAACTATCTCTGATTCAGTTAATTTCTCTCTTATGATTCTTCTCTACTATATGTTTCTCATGTTTTTCAGCTTCTTTGATTATAAATTCCTTAGTTTCTACTAGATTTATCCCAAACACTGCATATTTTTCTTTTCATACCTCCTTTTCTTGTTCACAATTTTCTAAAAATTCATTTGTGTAGGATTTCTATTGCATTGCCTTTTGATGTTCAGAATCATATGTTTTTTCAATGGTTCTGATGCATAATAATTTAATTTCATAAGCTCAAAATACTATATCTTAGATATTTCTACAACATCCCATAATTTTCTAGAACATCCAAAAAACTCATTTTGTTTAATTAAAAATGAACATTTCATTATTTTATGTGTGTCTTAACATAATGAAATAATAATGATCTTCTTTGGAATTGATTTGAAAAGAAATTTTCATATTATCAAACAACATATAATAATATTGGACAAGGTATCCAGATACATCATGATATAAGAATAGATCGACTCATCCTTTATCTTAATAACTGTGAGAAATTTGTACTTGACTACATTATTCTTCCTTATATTAATGTAAAAATCCATCTTAAAGATGTCATTTCTTTTAATGGTGTACTTTTATCATTTTGTTGGTATTAAAAGTCCTTTCATCCATAATTACATGATCTTATAATAGCGGAAAGGATGGAAATCTTTGTCATATTTACTCCCTTAAGACTTAATAAATAAATAGACTTAACTCATTCAAAATATGCTCTGGATACTAGCCTCTTATGAGGGAAATAGTATGCTTCACCCTCATATGGTATCTAAAGGATATTTTTGGCTATCCTATAAGACCGAGAATATGTATTTTTATAACTCTTATGATCAAACATACCCTTTCCAACTTCATTAAAAAAATGAATGCTTGATAAAATTAAATTTCCATGTCCTCATATATAGGATGTCGTTTTCCCTTATTTTTATCAATGAAAATAGTTTCCAATCATTGAAATTTAATGATCAATCTATTATGTAATAATATTTAATAAAGAAACCCTGATCGAATTACCTATATAAGAAGATCAATGAGTATTTAAGTTAATTATTCGATAGATTTGAAGTCGAGAAGAACATTGACAGAGAAATTCCGAACATAATAATGTTATATGGAAATTGGAATATAGACTTTGAAGGGTGGCTATAACTCGAGAAAAAATCTCTAGATTGTGATGTGGGACACAGGGCCCCCCCTCTAATATATAGGCTTTGCAGTGTTGGTTTAGCTTCCAAGATTAATCAAACATATGTAAATTATAGAATTTGATCTGATTGTTGATATATGCAGAAGAATGTTTATATATTCATATATTTTGAGGTTATAATGTAATTAAAACAAATTTAAGGATATATGAATTTGTTAATGTTTTTCTTAAACCAAGATTGAATAAAAAACAAACAAAAACTAAACTATGATGTAATATTTAAGAAAATGTACCTTTTTAAGTTCTTAGAATATTTTATAGTAATTTGAAAGATTTTTCATTGATATCATAGATTATGACATGTTTTATTATAGTTCAGAATATTTTTATAGGTTCTAGAAACATTTTTTTGGTTTGAAAAAAATTATTATGTTCAATTTTTCTTATAGAAATCAAGTACATTCCATCTTTGAAAATTAGTACCTTAATTTTAAGAGATAGTTTAAAAAAAACTATATTAATGATTAAATTATAGTCATCATTACAAAATTTTGTAATGTATTAAAATTTTAAAAAACGTAATGATTTTGGAAAAATATCAACAAGTGGTTCTTGTGTTCCGATGAATTGTAAAATGATATCATTTTTAAATAAATGATCCCTAAGAATGTGATGCCTAATATCTATCTTATTTTCATGCGAGTGATGTTTATGGTTTTTATTTAATGGTTTTTATCTACTATTATTACATATTATATGAGTTTTGGTAAAACCGATGCCATATGTTGTGAGTGTGTGTTGCAGCCACAACACATGAGCACAACAATTTCCAGTGACCACATATTGATCATCAGATGTGGATAATTCTATGATGTTTTTTTTCTTACATTACCAAGAAATTAATAATTATCCTATGAAATAACAACTTTCATATGTACAATTTATATCCATTCTACAACACCCAATGTTATCATCCAAAAATCATTTTAAAACCAAATCATTTTCAGAAGAATTAAAGTCCTAAATCCATAGATCCCTTTAAATAGTGAAAATTTATTTTCACTGATTTTTAATGGGAATAATTTTGATTATGTTGATATCTTTAAAAAATTAATAATGGAAAAATTATGTCTTGATAAAATTCTATTTAGTAAGGTAAACCTCATATTATACCTTAAAAAGATGCTTGATCTACTGGTTTCCTATCTTCATCATGATCAAGAGTATTCATGGTGATAATTTGTGTACTTATAAATTTTGTGTTGTCATATAAATAAAATTTAAGAAGATATTTTATATTAATATTTTGATATATATAGGTTCCCTCTAGATTTTGAGAAATTAAATAAACATGGAAAAATGTTAACTCAACCATCAAACTCATTTCAATCTTAGATTTCATAATATTAACAATTTGATCAGTTAATGATTTTTGAGTTGATCGGAATATAATTTCATCAATATAAATTTGAACTATTAAAACAACTGTCTTTTCATTTTTTATAAAAATGGTTGGATCAGCAGTTCCCTTAATATAATTATTTAACAAAATTCCAGTAAGTCTACAATATCAAGCTCTAGGGGCTTGTTTAAGATAATATAAAGAACTGGTAAGTTTAAAAACATGTTCATGATGTTTGTGTATTAATGTCTATTAGTTTTTTCAGCATAACCTTACTCTTAAACATATTTGATAAGTAAATCACACTCCTCATTGAGTTAAAACATTTTATGTTAAAGAATCATACAAATTATAGAAGAATTCTAATAGATTCAAGTCTAATTAATAAATCACAGGATTCACCATAATTTATTTGTTCTTATTGATTATATACTTTGGAATCTAATATTGTTTTATATCAAATAATGATATAATTTTCATCACATTTATTTCTAACAACCCTTAATACTTCACTTATAGAAGTTTTTTTATGTCCTTCAACCAAGGCCCATTGATGTTTCCTTTCAAATTCATTTACCTCATCTTGAAATGATTTAATTCCAATCACCACCACCTAAAGTTTCATCAGTAATTTTTGGATCTATTTTGGAAAAAAATTCTACGTTCTCCATTTCATTTCTTTATGATATTCTAGTTCTTAATGGTCAATTTACATCACCAAAGATATTATCACTATAATGATTCTTAAGATGCAACTGATTGGGGTTTTCAAAAACATGTTCATCAATATATGGTATAATTTCCTATAGGGTAAATAATAATGAATCATTTTCCTATGCATTCTCTATATCAGAATAGTCTTCTTTCAAAGGATGATAATTAGTTTTTTAAAAAACATCAGAATATTATAGTTGGGGTTTTTTAAATACACATGGATCAATATAATCAAATATAACGTGTGTTGATTCCTTAATAGTATATTTTTTTTTGTTGAAACTATAAAATACATAGAAATTTCGAAATGTCCTAATAAAATTCCTTCATCGGATATGGGAGAAAATTCGTGTACGTTATCTTTTGTATTCAAAAGGAAAAATTTGCATCCAAATACTCAGTAGTATAAATCTTTGATATTTGGCCTATCCATAACTCATATGGTATTTTATTATGAAATAAACTTATTAAAACAAGATTTATAGTATAAACTAAAGTTCATATAGATTAATCCCAAAAGTATTTAGCAATTGAGTATTCACTCAACATTTTTCATTATATCAATTAAAGAATTCGATTTCTTCTTTCAAAAACAAAATTTTACTAAGGAGTTATAGGAGATGATAATTAATGAGTAATTCCCTTCTTGCTATAAAAAGATTCAAAATCTGAAATTTTAAATTCTTCACCATGATCACTATGATTTATTATCAATTGAAGGATTTTCACATTTTTAAATTTGGCTGAAATGATTTGAAATATGAAAAATACTCATGTTTCTTTTCTAGAAAATAGTACCAAGTAAATCTAGAGTAATCGTAAAATAGAAAAAATATTCAGTATTATCCTCTAATACATCGAGTTTCTGTACAACAAAACATGTCTATGAGAACTAGTTGTAATATTTCAATAGTTGGGACTTCACATATAGATTTAAATCATGAATTATGTTTTTTCACATATTGAAAATCATTTGATACTTTTGATAAATCAAATATATGATCAGGTAGATCATTAACAATTATTTTCATAGATAGTTTACATAAGTTTTTTAGTATACAATGTCCTATAATTCTATTATATAACCATGATTGGTATTCAATTTCACTAAGGAAAGGTTTGTTTTTTCGCTTATGGTATTCTATGATATGTTTATAAAAATTCATATGCTAATGGTTAGAAATAATGAACTCATCCTTAGAATGTTGTACTATGAACTTATCATTCATAAAATTCTCATGGTAACCTTAATTACATAATTGACTTATTATTATAAGGTTTTTATTATGACCTTTAACAAAAAAAACATTTGATATTTTTGGATTTTCAAAGAAGAATGATGTTACAAATAGCCGGAATTTCTACATGATAAATATCTCCAAAAGTTATTATTACACCATTCATCTCAATAAATTTTTCAAAGATGTTTTTGTAACTAGTCATTTGAATGTAACATACACTATCCATATACCATGTATTCTTGTTGGTACATCCTTGGATTTCTTAAAAATAAATTAGTTAGGTTTTTAGAGTCAAAACTTTCCTAGATCTTGATATGTTAGAAAATAAAGTCATATAAATCCACATTTTCATATAAAAAATAGAATTATAAAAAAATTGATTTTGTTGAAAGAGAAATTTTTCTACCAATTTCCACTACATCAACACATAGTAAAAATTGGGAACATTGAGAAACCAGATTTTTAGGACGAAATACTAGTTTGTAGCGAGTATTACCCATTCTATAACCATTATTAATAGGTTGATGTTTGGAATAAATGTTATCAAAACTGTCCTTAACAGAATTAATGATAGAAAATAAATCATTAACAATAATACATAGTATTTTAGTCTACTAATTACATTATAATCTTTATAGTCATTAATCTTAGAATTAAATATTTTCTCCAAAACATTTTTCTTGGAAATAAAATTTTCAAGAACCATAGAATGTTTATTGTTTTCAAAATTATCTTCCTCAATGTTTTATAAAATTTAAACAATTTTAATTAATTATTCATCATGATATTAATAAATATATGATACTTATTATGATAAAACATTGACTCTAGAATTATCATTATGATGTTTCCTTTTGATCTTACTATTTTCATTTTCTTGATACTCGGAAACTAATATAGTTCTTCAAATGAAGGTTAAAAATTATCTTCTTCAAAGGAAGATTATTCATCTTTAGATATATAATTTTTTTCATCAGGATACATAAAACTAAATGATATGTTAGTTAGGGATTCAACAATGTGTACCTTTTCCATGAAATATTGGATTTCAATCAGTATTCTCGAAATAATACTAATATTATTATATATAAAAGATTCATTACATAAAGATTCATTAGATGAGACTTCACCACTTGAAATCCAAGAATCCTTTCCCTCTAGTACTTTCATTCCATTAAAATTGTTATATATTTTCTGATTCATATCAGAATATCTATTAGTCTTGTCTATTCTATTAATCCTTGGACAATCAGGCCAGATATATTCTTCTTTCTTACACTCATAACTTGTGTCTTAAAATTATTTATTATATTTCAAGTCCTTTTAATATATCTTTATTGAGAATCCTTCATGAAAAATATCTTTTTCATCCTTCAAGAAAGATTATCTAACTAATTCTCTGAGTGAACAGTATCACTTGAATTTGACAGAATAACAACTTTTTTAGACATTATTGTCTTAGAGACGTTCTCAAGTGTTTTGAATTTTTTCTGATTCAAAGTAGTATTAAATGAAACAATTCCTATTTTCATCTTTATATTATATGAATAAATCTTTAATTTTTTATCATGTTGCAAGATATTTCAAAAAATTCATCTTGTGTTACAACTGTAACTTTCTTTTACTCATCAGTAATAGTTGTATTTATTTATCATTTATTAGGCATGATATTAGTAATAATTGATTTAATAATATCATAATACGGTAATTTTTATCCCATTGACTATAGAATGCTTATAATGGTCATAAATCTCTGTTTAATATTAAATATTGTTTCTCCCAAAGGAAAAACAAAACTATTATATTCTTCTCTAAGCATGGATCTTCTCGTTTTAATAAATTTTGATGTTTCAAAATGTGTACCTTCTTACTTATTCCATATGTGGTTGGCTTCATCACAAGAATATATATATCTATATATATTCCAGGTAATAGAACAAAGAAAAGTATATTGTACCTTATAGTTTAGCTGATATTCATACTTGTCCTGGTTTGTATGGGTACTGAGTTTTTTATCTATAATTTTATAATATCCAATAAGAATGAAAATGTTGTCCACACTAGTATTAATGAAAAAGGTCTTCATTTTATCTATTCATAATTATTGGTCATTCCCATTAAATAAAGATGGAATTTTTGGTTTTATATTATCTGTGGATATGAAATTCATTCATTCCATATTAAAAACACTATAATAATTATTTCACTAAAACATAATTTAGTGTAGAAATTATTAATAAAGAAAATGATTATAAAAGAAATTATAAACTAACTGGGGAAGTATATACTGAGTAAGTAAACTAAGTAGTGAAAATATTCCATTTAATACAATGTGTTTGTATTCGTATCGATGATACCTTCTCTGAAATCAATTGTAGGATCAAAAGGTAGATGTAGATACCCAATTACAAGAGGTTGGAGAGTTTTAAGTTTAACAACATTCATTTTTAACCATAATGAATCATAATTTAATAATGTTAAAAAATTAGATTCACTTAATCCCTATATTTTAAGGTTAAGGATAACCACATTAGTTTTAATAAAGGTGTCAAATTAAATAGGTAGACATGAATTCTTATACCAGGTTCTACTTTAAAGAGTGTAGAATATTAAATCAGAATTACAAAAAAAATAACATATAATAAATAATTTATTCTTTTAACAAATTTGTTTATAAATATAAAGTACATATAAGAGTGTAAAAATCATCTAACCAAAATATTATGGTATGGAAACAACTTGGATACAAGTCCCTTGATTTATACATTGAAGCAGGTCTGTCTTACCCACACCAGGGTGAGCCCTGGATCCATGAGTGATCGATGTCTTTCTTGGTATCCCTATAAGCCCTAGATCTATATGGAGATTGGCAGCTCAATCTTCCATCAGTTGGATGCCACCGATTTAGAAGGTAAAGCTCACCTACGTCTTCCATTACATTGGTATCCCTCAATTGTAATCACCATTGATTGGTATCACACAATGCAAAATAAATCTTGTTAAAGTTCTTAAGTATATAGAAAAATCTATTCACAACTTAATCACTTCAAGGATTTTACACTATGTAATTTTTTATGTGCTCTTATTCATCTCAAAATAAAAATGTTTTATATTATTTGAGATTAACCAAATAAATTGGTATTTATAGGCATTATTTCCAATGGTTGAATATTCATCCAACGTTCATATTTTTCTTTTAATTTTAGATGGACATGTATATCTGACAGTTAGAATAGTCGTATAATAGATTAGACGACATCATTTAGTTTAACAAAAATATCATTAGAAAAATTAATATGTATTAATATGAATTTATGAAAATGTTAAATTAAGGAAATATAGACTATTTATCAAATATAATAAAAATTTACAACAAGGAAATATAGAAAATTTATGAATGTTATAAAATAAGATTATTAAACAAAGAAGAAAACATATATAATGATATAAAATAGGATTTAAAAATTATTGAGTATTGGAATTGAGATATATGGTAACCTGGATTCAAAAATCTATGAGAATTGAAATTGGGAATCTGAGAATTAGACTCAAAAAATTAAATGATTTTGAATTGAGAAACCATGAATCAGATTATCATTTATTACTTAATCAGATTTTAAAGATCTATAAAATCAATTAATTTTTTTTAGTGAATCAGTAATTGGGAAACGTTAATTGGATTCAGAATACTGAGATAATCATAATCACAATGCAGGGTGATTTGGAATTTGGGAAGTGAATCAGATTTGATTATCTATGGAATTAAGATTTGAGAAAATAGAATCAGAATAATGATTTTGATAGAATTAGATTCAAAATTATGAAAGAATAAGAAGAAAGAAACATAAATAAGATTCAATTTTCGGGACAATTCAGAATTTAGAAATTGAAGGATTTTGAGAATAATTATGGATGCAATTTGTTCATGTAGCTATTCTGCCTTAAGAAAAATAAGGCTTTTCATGGCTATAAAAATGATAAAGAATAGGCATAATATTTTCTTTATAAATAAAAAAATTACTATGAATATGTGATTGTGATTTCCAAATCATAAAACAATGAGGAAATCCATTAATAAACATTTCACTAAACATTATGATGTTGGAATAAAGAGATGATTGTTATGGAAAATTTAAATTGGATTTTATTAACTACCTTGGAACTTATTAATGATGTGTTCATTTTGGAAATTAACGGACCTTCTGTATAATGTTATGGAATTTAATATTTTGGAAGGTCTGTATATTTAACTATTTATGAAATGGATTATGTTTAACATTGGGTGATAAGTTAGAGATTAATGTATTACATCACCATAGTTATATTCATGCATATGTGATAACCATTGCTAACCAATTTTTCATAATAATAACTATAGAATGAAGGAATTAATATTCATTTTATTATGGATATTATGATCTACTAAAAGATCATTTTAGAGATTTAGAAATAAATAATTCATTTTTAGATATTTATTTCATTGAGAAAGTGGAGAATTTGAAAATGAACAACAAACAACCAAAGAATGAAATTATAAATATTAAATACAAAATTAAAAAGTTTGTATATTACCATATCGTTATAGATATTGAATGTATTTCTAAACATTAGGAAAAAGTTATGTAAAAAATATTATCCTACTACCTACAAATCTTATGAATAAAATGTTCATTTAAATTACCAAATATTTGTGGTTTTATTATTCTTTCAATTCCATTTATCATTCACATTATCATGGTCAATGACATCTATCATACTATATAATTATTTACACTTTTCTTCCATGTCCATGTTTTCAATTACCACATATTTCCCCATATTATAAAACATATTTATGTTTTATCCCATATAACCATCAATCATTTGTTTCTCCCTTATTAAGAGATTATTTAATTAACCCTTTGGAGATGTCGGTTTCCTAATAATTGTATTTCAAAATATCAAACCCTTGATTGTCAAGATCATGTTAAAATTGAGAGACTAAACTTTATATATTATGTGCAGAATGTAACACCCTATGATTTTAAAGGATGAAAATTTTTTCTATAGCATTTATGTCATGAAAAAACAATCATTTAAGAAAATATAACATGTGAAAGATTATGATATATTACTTTTAAATTAAAATCAATCTCTTCGATAACTTACAGAACAACAACCTTGAGTCTAAATAATCCATAATATATTATAAAATTATATGATAAATTTTATGTTTTAGGCTAATAAAAATACTAAATAAATTTTTAAAATTATGCTTAACTATTATTTAAAATAAATAAATAATCATTTTAAATAAAAATAATTGTTTTATGTAATACTATATTTCATCTAAAACAATATATAGCCATGTTTTTCATACATAATAGAAAATTTATTTTTAATATATATATATATAATATAATTAAAAAAATAATTTTATATTTCAATAATAATATTTTTATTATTTTATAGATTATTAAATTAATTTTTTTGAAATATTTCATTTTTTGATGAATAATGAAAAATACTAAATTATAATAGAAAAAAACATTTTCATTTAAATTATTTAAATAGTTAAATTTACATTTTATTTGATTTGAATGTCAAATTGGATAAATTATATATCTATTAATCTGATTTATGGAACATGAATCATTTTAATATATAATTTTCAAATAAAAAGATTTAAACTTTTGAACACTTTCTCATTGAATACCCTCTTTCTCGTCACATCTGTATAATTAACATTAAATTAAAATATTCCATTTCTATTAGTGGAATTAGTAAAAAAGATTTCTAAATTTCAAAACAGAATAATTTATCTTTTGTAAGAAGATCATATTAATATTTTCCCCAAATGAATAGTTTAAAAAATTACCAGGGTAAAGGTAAAATGGATTTATAAGGGGATTAAATTAAAAGATAGGGGATAAATTAAACTATAGAAATCTCCAAAATATATTTTCAGGTCATATTTAGACCCTTTAATGTATAATTTTCTATAATTATCTCTTTGGGACTCTTTTTCATGTGAATAACGTGGGTACACCTTTATCATTCCAAAAATTACATGTGTACTACTCACATCACTTATAAAAGGCCACACACTCTCCATTAATTTTCAAACTATAAAAATATTTTGGATCAGTAAATAACTTCCCTGAAAACTTCCTAAAATTTTTATGATCAAAATATAATCCATTATTTATTCATAAAACAATCAAATGAATTATTTGGTGCTAACCTAAGCAGGTTAACAGAAGAAGATATAACATCTTCAACGATCGTTTTTTATTATTTTTCCTCATCTGATTTAATTATTATAAAAACACAATGATAAAATAAGATTATTTTTTTTCATATAAATTTATATTTTTATTAACAATATAATAAGATATAATCATTCCCACATCCATCAAATAGTTTATAAAATCACCATTCATGTATACAGAAGAATACCGCTACGTGAACCGATTTCATTTGTTTTTCCATTACCACCTCTCAAGGTTTGGTATGATGATGAATAATATATATATATATATATATATATATATATATATTATTTTTTATATAATTATTATATTTTTTTATATCATATTTACCTATTTTATAATCTATTTAGCAGGGGATATGATAACAGTGCTTATGTGTACAGCAGACTGCCGCCTCCCGAAGTGATGTGATATTTTTTATATTAATTCATGAATAGAAGGATGAAGTGAAACTATTAATGAATATATATGATATAAATTAAATAATCATGATATTAAGAACTTTTCTAATTCTTGTAATTTTAAATGTCATTCTTATTTTTACAATGGAAAAGTACAAATGTGTTCATATATGTATGTCTATGGACTTCATTAAACAATGTGAATTACTTTCATTTCCAAACCATATGGATAATACATATAAGAATATATAAAGAAATATTATTATATATATCATATTATTATAATTATGGAAATATAAAATACTAGTATATGGTTTTCCTTAAATAATAATGAAAATTGGAAATACTTCTTGGACTTACATAAGGACCACCATCTTCCAGACTATAACAAAGTTAAATATTCGTAGGAATATTTATTTAATTTTCTTAAATTGGGTTTCATTTAAAAATATTATAATAAAGACATGAATTTTATTATGTTGTTCATCTAACAATATAATATTTTAAATAATCATATCTTTCATTTATAAATCATCATTAGATAATAAGACAATTAACACTCGAAATAGTGTGAATAATGATATATTATTAACAAACGTGTAATAATATGTAATACTATATTCATATATGATTTAGAAAAAATTAATATGGTTCTATAATAATTAAATAACAATATTTAAACCACTACATAGGAGGTTAATGTACATTTAACTAAAAGGATGAATGAGGTAATTGATTCTCAACAAACTTTTACATCTGTGATGAATTCTCTACATTCCTGATTTATTTATTTTTTGTGGTGTATAAACAATATTTTTTATGTAATACCTTGATTTAATTTATCTTCATGGTTTCTAATTTTTCAATTAATGTATTTGTTTGGGGCTTATGATTCCTATTTTTTCTAAGTGGACAAGGTTTGTTTCACAATCTCATCATTATTCAGGATTTTTTAATTTAAGTCTCACATGGGGGAATTACATGTTATTATTATTTTAAAAACAATATATATTATTATCCTTTTGTATTTTGAGAAATAATTTGGGTAATTTTAAAATTTTCCACTCTTTTGTACTTAAAATGGCCAAGATTGTTTTAAGATAATATGAAATTATTTAACTCTTGAGTCAAAAATCCCTTTTCATTAATATTATTATTACTATAAATAAATTAATTTTTTTTAATAATTCTCCAAATTATGTATTAAAAATTATATTATTCAATGTTATATTTTTTAGAAATGGGTTTGATTGATTTTTTTAAACAAGTAACTTTCCTACCCTTTTTACTGTATAAAAAGAATGTTATTTTTAACTTATATGTAATATATGGAATTTTCCACCATAAAGGAAATTATTTTTTTAATGTTATATTTCCTAATTACTAAGATCTTATTAAATAATTTATATTCATTATATTCTAGAGATAATTATTTTTTTAAAATTGTTTTCGTATTCAAAATTTGTTAGAGTATTTTATGGAATAATTGTTTTTAAAATAAAATGGATGTTTTTTAGAGAATGAATATTTCCCTAAAAAATGTTCCTTGTAAAATTTTAAAATAGTTTCATATATAAGAAAAAATTATTTGATATTACATTTTATTTAATGGGGATATAAGTTAAAGATACAATCCTTATTATTTCTCCATATAATTTAAGATCATTTGGAATCAAGATATACAATTTCCATACCATTAATTTTAATATGGATGGTTTATTATTATGATTATTTTTTCAGGATAGTATTCACATTTTTTGTGTTCTTTTAAATGTTAATTTTAGGTTGATTTTACTTAATCCCTTGAATATTAGTAGTGAATTGGTATTTCTAAGAGATAGTTGAGGACTGTTGAACTCCTCAATGAATCGGTATGTCTCAGCATACAAAAAAGATACGGTGTTGTCTGAGTTAGTAACCATTTATATATATGACATAAAACAATGCTCAATGGTATTATATTTATAGGAAAAGGACTCAATAGTACTAGATGAATTCGATCAATCATTTAAAGCGTGTTTTAGATGTTAAAATTTTTAATTCCATTTTAATGTATTCTATTATTTATAGTTCATGTCATTATTCGATTATATAGAATATCCATGGTAATGATTCAAGTTCTTGTGGTTTTTTTATTTTTATTATTTGACCATATTTTAGTTCTTCAATATTATTATAATTTTGCTGATTAAATGTAATTTGTTTAATTTATTTAAGATGATTTATTTATTGTTACTTATTTATTAATTTATTCTATTATACTCTTATCCCAACTAATTATTTTAGCTCACCCCTTTATAATGTTTTCTTTTCTTGATGACTCAAATAAGTAATTTCTGATTGATATGGAGGGATAAACGAAGGAAAATAATGGAATTTTCAAATAAAATTATTTTTATATATTATTTATTAACATTTATTATGACATTCAATAATGTATGTAGATTAAAAAACCTGTTATATTATTCAATCCTTTAGGATGTGATTCCTAGTGTCATATACCAATGTGAAAACGTAGACATATTCACAAGGCTACTAGTATCGAGTATCTAAATTATTATTCTATTCCACATTTAGGTATATAATTTTAATATAACATCATTTCCACTTACAACATTTCAACACCCAATTATTAATCATTCCTTCGAAATCATTATATTATGGTGTTAACTATTTCAAATTTCAGGAATGTTTTTGGTACGTGGTTCTATACCATGTATATTGATAATTTTTAATCATATCCAATTTATTTTTATTGATTTAAATATCATATATATTTATTATATATATATATTCATACTTATCTAAAATGGTAGAGTTAGAAAAATGATTTACACCAATAATTGAGATGGGCAGTCACACGTAAACATTTACACTATTTCCATTGGTTGATTAATGGAATGAAAGGGAAGTAAATAATTATTCACATTTATAGGAATATTTTTATATAAAATATATCAAAAATATTTATATAATATAGCCATATTAAAATTATTTTAAAATGCAAATTAAAAATGAATCCCATCTCTTGGTGAAGATGATAGTCCACACGTACGCATGCGTGATGTTATCTTTTTTTAATAGATGGGATGAATGATGATAATTGTGGTCAAATTATCCTAATAAATATTCATCATATTTAATTAAACAATGTTATTATATTATTTGTGATAATATTAAAATAAATAAGTTATAAGAATATATAAAATTAAAAATATTCAGTTATGCGTCATCACTCATCATTGATAATCATGTTTTGTCTAACTCATTATTCCTTGAAGAATAAGTTTTCTTGAAATAGAAAGTTTTTTTGAAAGAAAAACAAACTAAGACACACTTATGGAAATTCACATGGTATTATGATCGGTATTGTCTTCTATATTGGGATTAATATTGTGTAAATATGAGAGTAGAGAGGTTCCATTGTATAACTGAGGGGAAGGTAACTATTGTAAATTCAAAAAAGATTAAAATATAATAAATGTATTTGCACGAAAAATTATTCCAAGTGGATAGAGGTTCGATGTTAAGATATTAAGTGGTGGACATCCCATAATGTAATAATATTTCATTATGTCAATTTTCTATTTTAAAATTATCTTCTATTTTAACAGCTTAGTAAACTACTTTTATCATTTACCATGGTAATAAAATTTTCACTCTTAATGGGTTATAATTTTACTTATAGGGTAAAAAATTCATCATAAATGGCCAAGGGTTGATCTTTTTTACCAATTATCTTCTTTATATTAAAATTTAAAAAAACATTTACAATATTTATGAAATTTAATATGATATTAATTTCGTAAATATTTATTAATTTCATTTTGTAACTATTCACATAATTTTATTTTGAAAACCACATGACATCAATGGAATTAGAATAAAATATTTTCAGACATCATAAAATTTTATAATTAGCAAAAATTTTATGGAAATTAATAATTTGTCACGAACCCGTCCTCGGGGCCCGTGCCGTGACTACCCCAAGCCCGCCTTCCATAGGCCAGGGGCTAGCGACTAGCACCAAAGGCGTAAAATCCCGATAACTGGGAAGGAATTTCCTTTATAAAAGGAAACAAGCACCACAGAGTACAAGCGGAAGCAAAACACTAAGTACAAAAGAAATGCAGAAAAGTAAATGGGCCAGAATACAAACCCAAAAGAAAGTACGACTACAACTGGACTAGGTACAATAGCAAAAAGACAACAGCTGGAAGTAGGAAGCAGCTCCTGGGTTGTCCTACTCAGATCCTACCTGAAGGGTAGGTACAGATGGCGCAGCACCTGGTCGTCCACCACGGATCCTACCTGAAGGGTAGGTACAGATAGCCTCCTCCACCCTCTCGTCCGTCAACCTCCTCTGTGAGTCGTCACGTCATGTAGTCCACCTCCAGGTACTGACTCGTCGTGTGGTCCACCTCCGGGTACTGACTCGTCGTGTAGTCCACCTCCGGGTACCGTCCAGTCCTCGAACACTCGGCCTCTGTCAACACTGCCTGTCGTCTACAACCAACACAATGAGGTGTGGGCATAGCCCGTGCAGGGGTGAGTATGATGATACTCAGTAGGGACCCCGAGACCCTCAAGGTCTCACTAAACCAACAAGGATAACTACAAAGAATATCTCAACAGATAACCACTACTTAGGTATATGCCCATACATATACCTAAGTTATCAAGTTACCCATCTCAATCATGAGGAAACACAAGGATCATGAAATCAACGGATAAACACTACCCAGCTATATTCCCATACATATACCTAAGTTATCAAGTGACCCATCTCAATCATGAGGTAAACACAAAGGTCAAAAGTCTCATCTCAAACCAGGATTTTCATTATCGAAACCGTAACTGCTGAAGAGATCCGTCTCTAGAGTGTACATTGGTCCTGTCAAGACTCTGAGGTACTGATCACTAACCTAAGACTGCTGAGGTACTTCTCCTGTTGAGTACCGCGGGCCTGCCACCTCACACAGTAGTGATTCCCGCCGGGGTCTGCCACCCAACACAGTAGTGCTTCCCCCTCATAGCCTACAGAGGTACTCCTCCTGTCGAGTACCGCAGGTCTGCCACCTCACATAGTAGTGGTCCTCCGCTATGGGTCTGCCACCTCACAAAGTAGTGCTCCCCACTGGGCTACGTAAGTCACTCTGAATCGAATCGGACAAGCAGTCTTCAGGTCTCGGCCGGCTATACGGTCTCCGTACTCTGTATGCTCGTCTCTGGGAGGTTCCGCTCCACGAGCCACAAGTCGATACTCCAAGTATCACTAATTCCCACTAAGAAGTATCCCAGAGGACTTCTTCGTAATAGGGGTCTCAATGCAACAGACGGCGCGTCAATCGGACGCCTGGTCTGTGAGTTATTAGCCTTTTTGTCCCAGGGGACCAGTTGGTTTCGTGAGCGAACCAAACCCGACCGTATCTCTACTGTACCCCGAACTATCATAGGGTATACTCATAGGGACCGTTTCTCAACGAGATCACCAACGCCACTGACGGTTCGTCAAACGGACGTTCTGTCAGAAAGATATCAGCTTTTCCGTTCCAGGGGCCCGGTTGGATTTCAGGTGCAATCCAACCCGGACACTATCCAACTGCATCCAAATCTCAGGCGAAGGATTCCAAATGTTCCGTATCGTCAATAGGAACTCAACGCAACAGACGGCGCGTCAATCGGACGCCCGGTCTGTTAGTTATCGGCCTTTCCGTCTCACACCCACCCTGGGAAACTTCCCAGGAGGTCACCCATCCTGATAACTACTCTAGGCCAAGAACGCTTAACTATGGAGTTTTAACCACGTAGGCTCCCGAAAAGGAAGGTGCACCTTGAGTATAGTATACCGAAATGACCGTCTCGATCCAAAGATCGCGTTGCCCCTGACGATGAGTCGTTTGGAGGCCCGTAGCCCAAGATATGAACATTTGTCCAAAAGTGGTCCGAAACTGGGGGTCAGGGCCCGGGCCAACCCGGCCCGGGCGGCGACCCGACCCGACGACCCGGCCCGGCTCGGAAAATCCCAGCCCGGCCGGTGGCGCGGCGGCGCGGTCCGGCGCGGTGGTGCGGACCGGCGCGGCGGCGCGGACCGGCACGACGGCGCGGCCTGGGCGCCGTTCGGATGCCGCGCGCGGGGGGAAAAGCCCCCCTTTGAGAACCGCAGCCCCTTATTTGGGGCCGCTTTTGAGACCCGGCTGGGGGAAATTAATTTCCCCCGGTCTCCACTGTCCGGCCGGCCCGCACTGGCCGGCCGGTTTCGCCAGCAAGGACCGGCGACGGCCGGTCCTTCCTTCGCCGACATCGGCGGCCCGGTGCCGGCCGCCAGTCATCTTGCTCCGCCGCGGCCCGGAACCGGTCGCGGCCTATGCCGTTCGGCGCGATGCGACGACATCGCTTCCCTCCGCCGCGGCCCCGCTCCGGCCGCGGCGCCTTTGACTTTCTTCGATGCGACGCGACGACGTCGCGTTCTTGGATTTCTTTCCACGGCGTGGCGCGACGGTGCCGCGTGTATCTTCCCCAATAAATCGCGTGGTGCGACGACACCACGTTTTCTCGTATCATCCTCAAGAAACCATCACGAAAAACAAAGGAGGAGGGTCAGACGTGTTTGTGCGGACCGACCCCCTCGCGTTATTCGATAACAAAAAGGGTTTTAATCCACGATCATCACCAAGTTTGTATTCACGAACAATTAAATAAATAAAAACCCTCAATCATCAACCGCTTGATCGGACGATCCACGGATCAACCCGGTATTGGTTGGTCCGCGCTCATCGTTCTTTTCTCAAAAGATAAGAGAATTCCAAAATAAAATTCCCCTACCTCGGCTTCAAGAACGGAGTTCTTCAATGACCCGCGGAAGACAAGCGTCGCGGAGGTCGGGCGTCGTTCCGTCTAGATTGGTGGGAGAAGAGCTCAGTGAAGTCAAGCCGAGACGTCACGCTCTGTATACTTTGTAGGCGGCGGTGCTTCCCTTCCTTACTCCGGTTGAAGATGGTCGGAGGTGTTGCTTCACGTTCTTCGGAAACGTGGAACGTTCTTACTCGAGAGGTTGGTGATCTTCCAAAAGTTTTCTCCTCTCCTTAGTTCTCCCCACAAGGTTTATGCCAACCCAAAAAGAAGAATGTAATCTCTCTTTTTAATGTTGGCAAAATGAATTCAAAAGAATTCAAACACTCAAAATAATTAATTAAGTTGGTTTAATTAATTAATTGCAAAGTGTTGGCAAGAATTTCAAAAGATTTAAATTCAAATAAACCATACTTAACTCACCTCATTAATTAATCAAGTTGTCAAATTTTAAAGAATGTGAGTTAATGGGGAGTTGGAAAGTGAGGGGTTAAGAGGGTTAGGGAGTTTAAGGAATTTGAAAAGGTGGGGGGGGGGGGTTCGTGTGGGCCCCACCCTTTCAAATATCCACACATGGGAAGTTGGATGGATGTGGGCCCACCACCAATTTCCCATGGGAGAAGTTAACCACTTAACATTGTTAAAATTTGATTTAACAATTTTAGTCACTTTTTTAATTAAAACCCAAAAATTAACTTCTCCTCCCGCACAAACGCAACTACGGTAAAGGTTCTCTTAAGCGATTACCGGCGTTGCGAGTTCATCGGTGCAATCAGATTTCAATTCCGAGCACCGGTTCAAAAGATAGAAATTCCCGCTCACTCGTTCACTGAACGTACCCGAGCCAAACTTCAGAAATTAATTCCGGGCACGCCGGGCCTCGGAATCAGGCGCCGTCAGAAACTGCGTTCTTGTAAAATTCCAAAGAAAATTAAGAAAACATTTTCCTTGAAATTTCCGGGTCTTTACATAATTATTCTAAATTATACTTAACTTATTATTTTAAAATTAATTTATTTTAGGATTATTTTAATAGAATAAATATTATGTCAGTGATTCATAGATAACTATGTAATTTAATCAGTAAATAAAAATTATTAATATATTATAACGAAAAAAATTAATTATTATTTGAAATAATAATTTTTAAATTATCATCCCCTCTTTTAATTCTTATATAAAAATTTTAGATATATAAAAGTCAAGATAATGTGAATTTATATTTTTCCATTTCATTAATGACTTTAATTGTGATAATCAAACAACTTAGTTTCCATGTGTCTATTTTTTAAAAATATACGGAAATCAAAAAACTACAACCATAGAAACATATAAAGGAAATTATTGTTGATATTTTTAGGGGTTTTCATAAAGTTTTGACCTTCTTTTACCCATTTCACACTTAATAATGTGAAAAATATTTACCGACATTAGTATTCATAACCAGAAAAACTAAAATTATCCAATTTAGAAAAAAATTAATCATGATTCTTAATATAGATTCAATTTTTAATATAAAATTCCAATAATTGGTAGAAAATTATTTTGAAATTAGTGGTCAAAACACAATGAAACCAATTAAAAAAAATACATTTTAAGATTAAAATAAGAAATACACCTTTATCATGCCAGTAAAAAATAAATGTTTTCTAAATAATATCGATTGAATATAAAATATTAAAATATCATTAGAATAAATCACCAATAATTATTACATTAATTAATTATGATAAAAACACATTAAATAAATAAAAAACATATTTTTCATAAAAATATTTGTTTTTGAACATGATTTTCATTTTCATTTCTAATCAATTGATAACCATCAAAAATTATAAAATGGTAAACCATTTAAATTTTATAACATAGTTAGTAATATTAATTTTTGAAAATCTAATGTCCTGGTGTTATCAATCACATTGAATAACAACATTATTATAATATATCATAGTTCTTCTAAACACATAGTTGAATTTAATGATTTATTCAAAGTATACCAAATTTTCTTAAAGGATCCTTTAATATATATGGGTTCTAAATTATACCCATATAAATAGAAATATCATCTTCAAAATTTCTGTAGTATGGTATGAAAATCAAGGATATCTTTTTTTCATCACATCCTCAGTTTCCCATGTAGCTTTTTGGAATTTTTCATTCCTCTAGAGTACTTTAATCAAGTGAGTAGTATTATTCCATAGAAAACTAACTTTATGATCCATGATTTCAATGATATTTTCTTCATAGGAATTATTATCCGATAGTGTCAAAATCTATGATTTTATTAATGTGATGTTTCAGGTATGATATACCTCATAATAGAATCATGGAACCCAATGTGATCTTGAGATAGTTTTTGTGGATGTTCTATGTGAAAATTTACCATCCCAACTCATTCAAGAATAGTGAAGGGTCCATTATACCAGGTCTTCACATTCCTTAATAATTATATATCATAACATTCATTGATAGTGAAATTCATAGAAATACTCTCTCACCAAATTTCAATTCCATATTTCAATGATTATGGATAGAAAAACAATTTCATTGACAATAAGATTCCTTAATATGCTATTTAATGAATTCGATTACCTATGCCATTTTTTCATCTATTCATGGTCCTAATAAATTTACCCCAATAAATTCACCCCAATACTAATGGTTTATACCCTTTTTTCATTATAGGTATTCATAGGGATCCATCTAAATGCTTGAGTTAAAGCTATTATTTAACTATAACACAACTATGGTAAGGTGTTAAACCCAACCCCCTTATAAATCCATAGAAGGATATATCATTATATAATCCGGGTTTTAATGGTTCTCTCTGTTTGAATAACTGTCAATAGATGATATTGTTATCTGAAACTCAAATATGTATGTATATCTTTTGGAAATCTTCACCCAAACATCATGGTAATCCTTTTATCATTATTTGATACCATATAATTTGGTACCTATAAGATCCCTCCTTTTTCTAGGAATGACCATTTTTAATATTTTGATACAGATGGGTTATTTTTAATTTCATTCAATTATTAAAATAATTCAAAAACATTAAATTTACAACCCCTATAACATTGTTTCACCATGTGTATAAATTTCACAAAATTGGATTTCACCACATGTTAGATTTCACCTCGTGAAATTAGATTTCACTATAATTAATATTTAACAAAGTGTAATTGAATTTCAGAACATATAATCTGAAATTAACTTATTTAAGGATTTGATGGGATTTCAATGAAAAAACATAACAACTATTATAAAACGTGAAATAGGAATTCATGCCATGTAATTTGGATGTGAAACAAATGAAATTTTTTTCCCCAACTCCATGTAACCCTCCACACATATTTTTATTTAGTGAAGATACTCTATACTCCCCCATAATTGACCAATGAGATCTAGTGAACCTCTGTCTTGGATCAAAACACCTCAGTGAATTATAATCTATGATCAATGACCCTCCGCGCACCATCGTCCTTGTTGTGGTTCTTCTGCCATTAATTTTAGAGAGTTTAATTACATTTGGAAATGATCTCACATAATATATTGGATATCCCATCCTATATTCATAAATATTACATTCGATTTTTATTTATCTTCCATATAACCTCCCAATGGATTATCTGGTTCTTGTTGTTAAAAATCGAGTAGTCGATTGATATCACAAATATATTTATTTTGAAACCTATTCCTCTACATTGGAAGATATTTATATAAATCCTACTCATCAATACATTTTTGATTTATTACACTCTATTTGGGGATATTCATTAGAAATCATTCTTCAACATCGATCTTAAGGTGGGCAGTCTATGATTCAAATACCATTGTCATGATTTTTTTTCATATACACAATTGTATATTTCCAATGGTTGTATAGAAATTTTTAATGCAATGTTGAATAAAATAATGTGTTCAATTGATTAATTGGGAAATTAGAGGACCTGACTAAATAATGAATTCTAGTATTTGTGATAATTAATCAGGAAATTAATTATGAAATTTAAGGTTTTAAAGGAGCTAATTAATTGTAGAAATTAATTATTGTTTATTTATTTTCATATTGAGATAATTAGTTGATGAATTAATTATTATATGTTTAGTTTGGTAATTGAGATAATTAATTAATGAATTAATTATGAGTAATTGATTAACTAATGGTTGTGTTAATTAAATATATATATGTTCTTAAATTATTGGGTAATTTATTAAATAGATTAATGTGATGAATAATTATATAATTAGTAATGGGGATGATATGATTAATTAATTGATAAATTAATTTGATATTGAGGTGATAAGAATATTGTTGATTAATCTTGCATGATATTATGATGTTCAATATGTGATAATGTGGTTATTATTGATTAACCCTGATAAATGAAACTCATTTGATATGTGTAATATGGTAAAAGGTAACAATCTCATTCGGAAAACTATTATGAATGATAACATGATCATTCTATTAAGTGTATAATGGTCAATGATAATATCTCATTCAAAAAAATAATAAATGGGAACATGGTCCCATAATTATGTATTATTAAATGGTTAGTAGTAAGATTTTAATTTAGTAAACAATTATGAACGGTAACATTCTCCTTAAATTATTTTTTATTAAATGTTGAATGGTAACATGCTCATTAGGACAACTATTACAAATGATAACATGGTAATTTAAATTCTGTGTTTAAATGAATGGTAACATGGTCATTCATTTGTGAAATAATAATAGTAACATGTCTATTAATTTTTTTTGATTTAAATGAATGTTAAAATTTTCATTCATTTGTGAAATAAGAATTGTGACATATAAATTCAAAGACATGGAAAACCTTGGGGAGAAATATGATTTTGGCATGGTCCAAGGTAGGTATTAAGCTATGGGGATCTACAAGAACATAGAGTTTTATGTGATTAAATATATAATATTTAACAACCATATTAATTATTTAGTTTTATATTACCCTTATTATTATTAAAATTTCATACACTATTATTGATTGGATTTTTTTACAGATTGTTGGTGGTATCCTACTGAGTCATCCTCAGACCCTATTCGGGTTGCCGAATCGGTACCCAAATAGAATTTATTATTTTAGGATAGGTTAAGAGAAAACGATATGGTTTATATTGTTGATTGATGATGGTTCTTGTATGAGGGAACTAGACATGGTTTGAGACCTTATTGGGATTCATTAGTGTATTTACATTCAGTTATATTTAATATACTTTGGCACTAAATTTGTAATTCCATGTTTCACTTTTATTTGAGTACTATATCTCATTTTTTGGTTATCTTGTGACATTTTTTTTGGTTATTACTATATATTTTCTTTGGTAGTTTTTTCTTTATTTTATCTTTGTGGTTTATTCATATAAAAGAGGGTATAGTCTCAACATGATTGACTTACCAGACCGTTGCTTCTAGTTAGAAGTCTTTATCATACAAGGAGGCACACATGAAGTCATGTGACCAACCTATATGGGGCACCATTGTGTGGCTCCCGAGTAAAGATGTTACAAAGGGGTATAAGAGATCAAGTTTTCATTTTTCTTATATTTTATTACTATTTTAGGATGTTTTTTTCAGGATACTAGGAAGATTTGGGGATTGGTAATGTTATTGTTAATCGGAGTATCATACCCATGTTCCGGGGGAAATCCAAGTATTGTGGGTGTTACTATTGTTATTTCTATTTACTGTTACAGTTAAATAGTATTTCACCTTGGGTGATGCGCTTGTTTTGTGTTCTAATAATTATTGTTTAAATTTTATGAGATTGAATCATGTCCCATAATGGAACAAGTTTTGAGTATACTTGCATCATTCTAGTCACTCGTGGAAATTGTGTTATATGAATCATCTTAGGTACACATGAGAAAACATGCTTTGGTTATGTTGTTAAACATAAAGTATTTTCATGGATTTTAAAATTTAATAGAAAAGTTGAATAATATGATTTTGGAAGGGTAAAATGATGAAATAATTGGAATAAATTGGTGTATAAATGAGATGCATAGATAATGATAATGTGGTTACCCTTGTTAACTAGACCTATGAGTTGGGTGGATAAGGGTAGTAACAACTCTTCATTTTTAACATGTGGTAAGGGTTGTAAAAAAGTCTTGTTGTGGATTGTTGTAGTTTTCCTCCAACATAAATATGAATAATTAGTGTTATGAGTCCTATGTCATGTGTTTGGATTTGTATAGATATGCCTTTGCAAAGTTACTCGTTGAGAGTATGACCGAAGGAAATGGTTGGGGATGATCCTCTAGTGGTGGAACCTAAGGCACCAATTGTGCTAGGGGAGAATTTTTGAAAGAAGTTCCAATATAAATTCAATCATTTCAAGAAATTAATAGATAGATACCTAGGGAATTTTATGAAAAGAACGAATGATTTGATGGGGGAATTCAATTGAAGCACCCTATGATTTTTAATAGATATGGTGGACCAGAGAGAGAGGAGTTTTGGGTTGAGTCAATTGAGTTGATACATGAAATTCTTGAGACTCATTCTAAAAAGGGGTTTGGGATGGGATCTTATATCATACAAAGATCAGTGATTCACTGGTGATATATAAATGTAAAAATTGGACATGTTGATTTAATTATATGGAATATTATTTTGTATATGTTCCTGGAGAACTTTTATCTAAAGGTGATGAGGTAAGAGAAAGTGGAAGAGTTCATGTAGATGCCATAGGGTAGTGTGTCTGTTAAGGATTATGCTGGAAAATTCAAAGATCCATAGAGATTTTCCCTAGTATTAGCAGTATATGAGGAAGCTATGGTGAAATTCTTTTAGGATGTACTTTAGTTAGATATTATGTCTCAATAAAATCTATTTTGATTATATATGTTTGTTGATTTGGTGAATTAGGCTCTCATTGATGAAGGGAACCTGAGGGGGGATTCTAGTTTGAGATAGATACTTTCTAATGAAAAATTTATAAGTGGTACATCCCAGAAAAGGAATTGTTGTTATGAAAACATTAGGGAGAGAAGTGGTAAGAAGAGTATAAAGACAGGAGGGTCCATTGCACATGTACTTACTGGGATGATATGTCATCAGTGTGGTGGGTCAAAACATTATCATTGGAAATGTTCCTGACCACCAGAAGATTTAATATGTTATGGAATGATGTGATATCTATAAGGGTTTTAAAAAACTTTCAATATAAATATACTTATTGATGAGATGGATAAAACAGGTGTATGGGGAGTGCATATTCGTTACCATATCATTCTAGCAGCTGGAGTTGTACTGGATGAGGTGGAAGAGGCAGTATACTTAGTGCTTCTGGGATAAAGTGCTCGTATCAAGGGAGTGGTGTAGCTCAGGGGATTCATATTGTATCACAAGTAAGAAAGGTAGTATAGTTGCATGTGATACAATATACGCTTATGGATAGTGAGGTTGTTCCATCAACATTTAGAGGTAGTATTATATTAGCTTCTACTTTATCAAGTTCATTATTTGATACTGACCCCTCTAGTTCCTTTATATTTTCGAAACATGATAATGTATTGAGAATTAAGTTAGAGTTTGGGAGTATGGTTATGATGATAGAAACATTTTTTTGAGTATGGCCTAGATACATTTTTATTTGTAATAGAAGTTATTTAGGGATCAAGGAGTATAGTTTTATATGGGACCACTATATTCATGATATGATAGGATTTTACATAATTATTGGTATGGATTGTCTAGTCGCATTTCGAGCCCAAAAAAACTACAAATTTATATAGAATCAGTGGCCCAATCATTTTTTTGTTTCAAAATCATAGAGTTATTTGGGGGTGAAGCTCGAGGATGAACTATTATAAAGTGGGTATATTGTAAGATCCCATATTTTCCCTGGTATGACTCTTTTTAAATTTTTATCAAGATGGGTTGTTTTATATTTAAATTACCACTTAAATTATTTCAAAACCATGAAAATTTACACCATTGGTAACTGTCATTCATAGCATGTCAGCATGTTAAGAAATTGGATTTCAAAATCTATAAGAAATTCACCACGTGAAATTATATTTCACTTCATGTATGATTTGACCATATGTATGTTTCTCCATGTATAATTGGATTTTACTGAATGCAATATTCCATTATGATTTTTAAAAGGGTTTATTGGATTTTAATGGAATAAACCTAGATAATGATACATTACATGAAATGGGAATACACGTCAAGTAATTATGATATATTGAAAATAAAAAATTTCTATCTTAATCCACTTTTCCATCCATTTTTTTTTAATTAACGTAGATCTTATTTTTACCCCCATCATAAACTGAATATATCATGTTCACATATTTGTTCAAACAAAACACCTCCGTGCATTGGAATCTTCCACCTAAGAACCATTTCACCCCTCCCCCCATGTCACTGGTCTTCTATCAATAATATCAAATAGTTTTCATCAATCTTGAAAAGATTTTTCATTAGATATGGGATATCCAGAGTTAGATATTTTAAGAATACCTTCTAGTTACTAATCTAGTTCTAGATCTATTACTAATATATTATCAAGTTTATTTTGAAGGGAATCTAGTATCTAATTTAAACCACATGCATTGGGATCCTATCATCGCTTCCTTCACTTTCGATGAGTCATATATAAATCATATTCATTGGTGCATTCTTGATTAATTACACTAAATTTGGGGATATTCATTGGCAAGAATACTTCATCACCGATCATGAAGAAAGTTTCCTATGATTAAAATCCCATAGCTATAAAATTTGGTTACCTATATGAAATTGTAAATTTTCGGTTGTTTCATGGAATTTTTTTCTTAAGATGAATAGATTAATGTGTTCAATTGAAGAATTGGAAAATTTGAGGATTAGATAGAATAATGAAATCTAGGATTTGGGTTGATTAATCATGAAGTTTCTTATGATATTTGAGATTGTGAAAAAGATAATTAATTGTGGAAATTAATTAAGGAACATCATATTTTGGATAGAGATAATTAATTGAGGAATAAATTATGGGATGTTCAGTTTGGTAATTGAGATAATTAATTGATGAATTAATTATGCGTAAGTGATTCAATAATGGTTGGTTTAATTATAGGGATAGACATGATTAGATAAATGGGGAATTAATTAATGGGTTTTCTATGATGAATAATTATTGAAATAGAAATGAATTTGAGTTTATTACCTAAATGATAAATTAATGTGACAATTTTGGTAAAATGTGTAATGGTGAGTAATCATACTTAATGTGATGATGTGTTGTATGTTATAATGTAGTTAATGTTGATTAACCAAGAAAAATAATATATATTCCATATGTGTAAAATTATGAATGGTAACATTATCACTTGGCCAAATATTATGAATGGTAACATGCTCATTCAATTATGTATAAAATGGTGAATAGTGACATGACCATTTTGCCAAATATTATGAATGGTAACAATATCATTTTGTTATGTATTATTAAATGGTGAATGGAAACATGATCATTCTGCCAACTATTATTTTAGTAACATGATCATTCAGTTATATATTATTTAATGGTGAATGGTAAGATGCTCATTCAACAAACTATTAAAAATGGTAGCATGGTCATTCAAATTTTGTGTTTAAAATGAATGGTAACATGGTCATTAATTTATAAATTAATAATGGTATCATGGTCATTAAAATAGTTTTATTTAAATTAAAGTAAAAATGGTCAATAATTTATGAAATATTAATGGTATTTTGGACATTCAAACACACAGTAATCCTTGAGGAAATATCATATTTTGGAATAGTCTGAGGCTAGTATTGAGGTATGGTTATCTATAGGAAACTAATGTTTTATTTTATTTAATATATAATATTGATAATGTGATAAAATGTTTAGGTTTACATAATAAATATTCTAATTACAATTTTATACACTATTGTTGATTGGATTTGTTTAAGAAACCATTGGTGAGGGCCTACTAAGTTATACTCACACCCTATTCGTGCTGCCTAATCGTAACCTGAATAGTCTATATTGTTACATGATAGGTTAAGTACAAAGGAAGTGGATTGGAATTATGATTGATGAAGGGAGGTTGGATAATGAAATAAGATGTCTTTTGGGATCCTCTTGGGTTTGTTTGAGTCTTTATATTCAGTTGGATTTTAGACAGTTTTGGACCTACTTTGGCATGTAATATTTCCCTTTCAGTTGAGTGATGTATTTCCTATTGTGGTTATCTTGTGCCATTGGTATGTTTTATGACTGAATATTCTTCTATGTTTATTTATTTATTTTCGACTAGTTGATTATTATGTTAAAATTTGGTATAGGATCACCAATATTGAATTACCAGACCCTTACTGCTAGTCGGTAGGATCTAGATTATTGGGAGGCATGCATGAGGTCATGGGGCCAACCGGCTCGGTAAAACTTGGTTTAATTCTTATGTCGGGACATTATTGTACACTATATATCCTTAACAATTCATTAATATTTATATTTCATATATTATTAATAATTTTATATTATCTGGTTGTAATGAAATATGATGAATTAATATGGGGATGAACAACAACCCTACTAGAAATACAACCATTATATATATAGGAGAGTCCATCTACAAAATTCATGGTGATATTTTCCCATGTATATACTACATTGGGTAATTTTTTTTTTAAATTCATATATATTACTACATCTCATCATTAACATGATGACGTACCACGAATCCATATTCATAATATACAATGTATCAATTCATTTTGTCCCACTAGATATAGTATTGCATATTTTCTACATCTCTAAACTAACATGATTAATAGAGATGGATGAAAAATGTTTTTCATACAAATACTCCTTCATAATATCTTGTATGGATGGAACTCATACATGTTTCTTGAACCATATCATTTCATCATAGTCATATTTGTATTGATGAAAATTTATGAACACCTTTTTATGTTCTACATCATTCTTTAGTTCCTATTTAATAATTATTAAGAAGGAACTAGTGCAGAAAACATTTTTTACGTCGGTTATTTTTCATTATTTACGTCGGTTTTTAGGCGACGTTAATACGGACGACGTTATAAATAACATTTTTTACGTCGGTTATTTAAAACCCAACATAACATCCCTAACATCACAATGTTTATCACGTCGGTTCATATAATAACCGACGTGATAAATATGCGCGGGGGGGGGGGGGGGGGGGGGGGGTTATCACGTCGGTTATTTTCTAAATCGACGTGATAAAACGCCTGGGATATCATTTATCACGTCGGTTATGACATAACCGACGTGATTAACCCTTCCCCGGGCCTATTATCACGTCCGTTTCTTAAATAACCGACGTGATAAAAAGGCCTGGGAAACGTTTTAGCACGTCGGTTATCCAATAACCGACGTGGTAAATCGATTCCCAGGCCTTTTATCACGTAGGTTATATTAAGAACCGACGTGATAAAAGGCCCGGGAACGGTTTATCACGTCGGTTCTCGAAAAAACCGACGTGATAAACCCCTACCGATTTATTTACCACGTCGGTTATAAAATAACCGACGTGAAAGCGATATATATATTTTTTAAAATAATTGCACTGCTCTCACCAAAAAGCAACCAGAAACCAAACAACAAAAATAACCATGCCAGCCCTCCCCCAAGCCCCAACTGAACCCCACCCTCATCTATACCCACCTAACAACCTGGCCAGCCCTCCCCCACCACATTGGAGCCCCACCACAACCCTTGGACACCCCCACCCCTTGGACAGCCCCCCCACCCTCATTTACACCCCCACGACCCCTAGTACAGCCTCAAACACCCATTGGACACCCCTCCCATATCCCTTGGACACCCCCCACCCCTTGGACACCCCCACCCCTTGTACATCCCCCACCCTCATTTACACCCCCAAGACCCCTAGTACAGCCTCAAACACCCATTGGACACCCCCCCACACCTTGACAGCCCTCCCAGACCCCTTGGACACCCCCCCGACCCCTGGACACCCCCCTGAGCCCCTGGACAGCCCCAAACACCCCTTGGACACCCCTCCCATATCCCTTGGACACCCCCCACCCCTTGGGCACCCCCCACCCCTTGGACATCCCCCCCACCCTCATTTACACCCAACCGACCCCTTGGACAGAACTCCCAGACACCTTGGACACCACTCCCATATCCCTTGGACACCCCCACCCCTTCGACAGCCCCCCCACCCTCATTTACACCCCCTGAACACTAGGACAGCCCCAAACACCCCTTGGACACCCCTCCCATATCCCTTGGACACCCCCCACCCCTTGGACACCCCCCACCCCTTGGACAGCCCCCCACCCCCCTGGACACCCCCCGACCCCTTAGAAACCCCCCCGACCCCTTGGAAACCCCCCATCCCCTTGGACAGCCCCAAACACCCCTTGGACACCCCTCCTATATCCCTTGGACACCCCCCACCACTTGGACACCCCCCACCCCTTGGACAGCCCCCCACCCTCATTTACACCCAACCGACCCCTTGGACAGCCCCAAACACACCTTGGACACCCCTCCCATATCCCTTGGACACCCCCACCCCTTGGACACCCCCACCCTCATTTACACCCCCCGACCCCTAGGACAGCCCCAAACACACCTTGGACACCCCTCCCATATCCCTTGGACACCCCCAAACACCCACCCACCCCCTTGGAACCTCTCCCCCCATACCAAAATCCAGACCAGAAAAACCATCAACAGTAGACCAAAACAAGAAGTAGAGAAAAATTAAACATTCACTTATATAACATTCAAAACTTACACTGTCAACTTCAAAAAAAAAACTAAATCCAACCTAAACGACTACGAAATACACAATTACATTGACAATATTCAAAATTACATTTTACATTACAAACAACTAAAAGTCAATCAAACCTGTAAAATAATTTGACCACTCCACTTGTAAGTGTTTGATATCTTCAGCAGTAAAGGGTTGAGGGTCATCAAAAAGCTACAAAGGAAAAGGATTGTAGTCAACGTGTATAATGAATAAATAAAATTGAAATATTATGAGAAAGAGGAAATCTTACCAGGTCAAAACTCAGAACTGTCCCAGTTGTTATTATTTCATACATAAATCTTAACATGTAATATCCGCATTCGATGATGCCTTGTTTCTCATGACATTTCTTTTTGAATGAGTGTAAATTCAATATATTATTTTTATGTAATAAATCAAAATGTACAAATTATAAATGGATATTTACCTTCGCATGTACATATTTGATCTTGAAATTCCTTTTCTTTGCGCTTTTTCGAAAGTGGACCCATGCCCTGTTAGAAAATAATACGAATGGGGTAAATTTAAAATTCATTATTATATATAAAACTATTGTGAAAATGAAACTTACGTTTCCAATATATTCCTAAAACTTTCTCGCACATCATCATGGAGAGAGCATATCCAATAAAGTGCTTTCTCCCTAGGGCAAAAAACCCCTAACATCCAATGATCCCTGATAAAAGGAAATTTAACGTTAGAGGTTTTTTATGTTAAAAGATAATTAACTCTTTGAGAGGGATGTGTTTCATAACTCTCACAAAAAGGCATCATCCAACACTGTGTGATTACATTCTTTTCAAATCTATCAGTAATATAAATCATTCTTTGTTCCTCATCCAATGCACATGCTTTAGGGGAAATCAATTGTGGGTCCACAAATCCATATACATCTGTCAGCTCATTCCTCTCACAAATTTTATACAGATACCTAATACAAAGCAGACATAAGTATACATTTTTAATAAATATAACGCAAGGAAAAGGTGTTAAGACTTACATGATAAAAATTTGCACCACGTTGATGCCCAACTTATCTCCAGTGACAAACTCCATGATATCAGTTTTCATAATCCCCACACTTAGTTCACATCCACAGACATGAGCTTCCATTGTAAAGTAATAATGATCCGCCAACAAATTTGAATATCTTGACAATTTGTCAAGACTGCTAGTATCTGCATCTGATGTCATAGCTATCTGTCTTTGTTGTTATCTATACAGTATTTCTTTACCTTTTAAGTATTCTTGTAAAAATAAATTGAAAAATATATTAGTTTTCAAATGATAAAACATTAATAAAAATATAAAATAAAAGATATAACATCCATACCTCTATGGTAATGAGTCAAAGAAGTCTGGATGGCCAAAGTAAAAAATGGCCGATACTATGTCCAACTGTCGTCACCTCATCTGTAGGTAATGGTATCCGAGCTGATCTATCTATAATATCCTATACAGTGACCCTCTGATTCTCTACCTCTAACTGTTGATGATGAACTGTATCTCCTATACAATATACCATCCCATATGCAACTATATGATGTTGAGGATCATCAACATACAACTCACAATAAGTAGGTAGCTGCGGTGGATGAGGAGGATCAAAAATGGGGTCCGCAGGCTGAGGTGGGGGAGTGGGAGCTACTGGGAGAGGTGGAGTGGGAGCTGCACCCTGAAATTGTCTTTGCAAGTCTGCAAACATAAACTGCACCGATGCTCTAATCTTGTCCTCCATTGTCGCATTAATATTATGGACTTCAGCCTCCAAGGATTCTATTTTTTTTTATAAACTCCCTCAACGTTAGAAGTTTAGGAACATGGAAACACTTTTCTTACTGATACACCTGCCAGATATCCTCTTACACGGCCAGGATGTTCGGGATTTCCCAATGCCACAGATAAAATATCTTCCCTCCCAGATGGTGTAAATGTCCCCTGTGAACTCTGCTCCTCAAGAGAGTCCTGTAATAATTAATTGAACATTTCTATAATGATTGTAAATATATGACGAAAATAGTAAACTTAAATAAATAAAATAGATATCTTACAATCCTCTCAACTACGAGTCTCGATTCTTCTGAAAGATATTGTCCTTTTTTTCCCTTTCGAGCTCTTTTCTATTTCTCATGTCTAGATAGAGGGGATGGAGGGGCCACCTCTCCAGAGCTTGAAGACTCAGCTCTTAGTTGTTGAAATTTTTCTGCCATCATTTGTTCTTCCAATAATGTATACCCTCCCCGAGATAAACTATGAGGGTATACATTTTTAGATTGGATCTCTTGATGAGATTTCCTTGTTTGCTGTAAATTAAGAATAAGTAATCATTAACAAAACAATAATAAGATCATTTATATAAGAAAGCTTATCAAAGTTTACATTGCCCTTACCAAAAATGATTCTTTTCTTCTACTTTCAAAAAATTGTCTCCATGTGTCTTCATCTATAAAAGGATATATACGACATGGATTCTCACGACTCCTATGACCATAAATGAAATCAGATGAGAGGGTTGATTTGAAATCCCTCCATCTCCTAGCAGCCACCGATAAGCATTTCTTCCTGACTCCTCCAGTGTCAGGAATATCAAATTTCATCTGATAAAAAAGAGGTTAAAAATATTATATATACTAGAAACATTTAAAGAACAGTCAAACAATAGCAAAAGATCTTACCAAAATGGTCTCCCACAGCTGAGAAATTATCGCCTTATCCACACTTCTCCAATCATCATAGAGAATGCTTACTTTGCTCTTAGCCTGAGTTGCTAAAAAACCCTTAAAATATTTAGCATTTGGACCTCTAGGAAGATCATCATCATCAAACTCCACGACTATCCTCTCCTCCTTCGTACGGGCAAGTGATAATTTTGGTAAACGTGTGCACCCATGCTTACCAACCTTTGAACTCTTTTTTGTAATAGGAGGATGTGAATGTTCCTCCCCAGATGTATGACCAATATGATCATCTCCAGAATCATGTGGCTGATCAACTGATTGATCTGTCATTTTCCTTCAAATCAAAAAAACAAACATTAGTTCACAAATATACAAATTCAAATATTGTAATACTACTTAATCAGAAAATAGAAAAGTGTACTAAATTACATAATAGTAAACATTGGTAATATGGTAAGCATGTTAAACAATGATAAACATGGTAAACACAGTCTGTTGTACCCCTATCTCTTGGATTTTAATGATCACAATCACTCTTATTATGTTATAACTTGTTTTCAAGTGTTTTTGTTGATAGGCAAAAGGTTGCCAAGGAGTTGGCCCAAGAAAGATGAAAAGTGGACTCACTGAGTCCACCGGTCAGCCGGTGTGAGCTCACCGGCCAGCCGGAGGACCCAGGCAGTAGAATTTCCCACTCCCTGGTGTCACCGGCCGGCCGCTGGCTCACCACCGGCCGGCCGATGGACCAGACAGAGCCTTCCTCTGTCTGGACCACCGGCCGGCCGCTGGCTCATCACCGGCCGGCCGGTGGACCAGACAGAGCTTTGCTGTCTGGACCACCGGCCAACCGGTGATCCACCACCAGCCAGCCAGTGCGCCCAGGACTTCTCCTCTTTACGGTTTTTATTATTTTATCATTTTGGTTTGATACATGTTTTAATAAGTAAAAAATTTACAATATCTAACATTATATGAAAAAACTAAATGTAAACAAGAAATAAACATGTGTTACCTGTAATTTTAGGAATGTACAGTTGGATTGTTTTCCCAAATTCCTTCGTCGTGATCGTTCCTTATGGCACAAACCATGTCTTCAACATACTCATCATTATGTCTTGTTAATCTTTCCAAGGAAGTAGGGATCTCACATAAATCAGTATCTTCATCAAATTCATCCTCACCAACATATTGTTTTTTCCCTTGTAAAACAACAGCCCACTGCATATCTGATTGATCCACTACATAGAAAATTTGTTTGGCATGTGTTGCCATTATAAAAGAATCAGCTGTGTCTTCCAATCTATTCAGATTTACAAGTGTCATTCCAAATTCATCGTGTCTGACACTGTTGTTACCGATAAACCATTTACAGTTAAAAATAGGAACTTTAATTTTAAAGTAATCAGCCTCCCATATGTCTTCAATCACTCCATAATATGCACTTGATGCCGAAATTGGGTTTCGGTCCTTAGCACTCGAAAAATGCATTGCTTCTGCAAACACCAATACACCACTATTCTGAACTGCACTTCTGTTGTCCTGAGCTTTCGTATGAAATGTATAGCCATTAATGTCATAAGCGGACCATGTTATCACATTTAAAGATGGACCACCCACTATCCATTTTAATGTCTCTGATACATCTGATCTACCAAGAAAGGTCTTTTTAAACCATGGCAAAAATGTTTTGTTGTGCTCATTCAAAATCCACATTTCTTTCTTCTTTGGATGACATTGTTTCAACTCATTAATATGCAATGTTATATACGGTTGAACATCAGCTATGTTATTCAAGATGTATTATTCTAACTTCTTCATCTGTTCAGCTGACAGTGATTTGACTTTCAAGCCACGAATCCCCTTTCCCTCATTATTAACCCGTTCATGGCGAGATGGAGGCAAACCTATGTGTTGCGCCGTAGCCAAGTAGCTCGTACAAAACTCTGCTACCTCCTCAGAAATATACTTTTCAATAATGGAGGCTTCAGGTCGATATGGATTTTTAACATATCCATTTAATATTTTCATATACCTTTCAAAAGGATACATCCAACGAAGATATATAGGTCCACAAAGCTTTATTTCTCGAACCAGATGAATCATTAAATGCACCATCATATCAAAAAAAGTTGGAGGAAAATACATTTCCAAATGACAAAGTATAAAAATTACATCCTTTTCCAAAATGTTCAAAGCATTCACATCAATCGCCTTGTTACAAATTGAATTGAAAAAATAACACAACCTCATTATAGTCTTTCTGACACGGATGGGAAATATTCCACGCAGTGAAACTGGTAGAATTTGTTTCATCATGACGTGACAATCATGTGATTTCATACCTATCAACTTCAAGTCTTTCAATGAGACAAAATTTTTTACATTTGAAGAATAACCTTGAGGCACTTTGATATCATGAAGACACTGACAGAAGCTACTTTTCTCCCTCTTCGATAATGTATGACAAGCCGAGGGAAGAAATGTTCGTCTTCCTTTAGGAGTGGGAGCTAACTCCAAACGTATTCCCATTGATAGTAGGTCTAACCTTGCATTCAACCCATCTTTTGTCTTTCCTTTAATATCTAGCAATGTTCCGATCAAAGAGTCACAAATATTCTTCTCCACGTGCATGACATCAATATTACGTTTGACTTCATGATACCTCCAATATGGTAGCTCAAAAAATATTGACCTTTTCTTCCAAATATGTCTATCATTACCAGATTTCTGTGTCTTTCCCAATGTCACATCAAGGTTTTTCACCCTCTCAAAATACAAATCTGGGGATAAAGGTTTTGGAGCAGTATCAAATTTTTGTGAGCCATTGAATGCCTTTTTTAGTCTTCTATAAGGGTGATCCATAGGCAAAAACTTTCGATGAACCATGTACACTGTTTTCCTCCCATGATGAAATTGACAATATGACGTCTATTGTTCGCAAATTGGACATGATTTATGCTCTTTAACACTGTATCCAGACAAATTTCCATATGCTGGGAAGTCATTTATAGTGAATAGAAGCACTGCATGCAGTTGAAAATATTCCATTTTATAAGAATCATACACCCTAATACCATCAGCCCATAACAGTTTCAAATCATCAATCAGCGGTGACAAGTATACATCAATATCATTTCCGGGTTGCTTTGGACCAGAGATCATGATACTCAACATGAAATATTTGCACTTCATACAAACTTCAGGAGAGAGGTTGTAAATTACCAATAAAATAGGCCATGAACTATGTGTGCTACTGAGGGTTCGGTATGGATTCATTCCATCTGTGCACAAGCCTAGTCTCAGATTTCTAATTTCATTTCCAAATGTAGGGTACTGGGCATCAATTTTCTTCCATTGTGGACAATCAGCTGGATGACGTATTTTTCCATCACATACCCGCTCATCAGCATGCCATCTTAACCTTTTTGCATCATGTGAATTAGAAAATAAACGTTTGAAACGAGGAATTATAGAAAGATACCAAAATACCTTTGAAGGGAGCTTTGTAATCTCTACATCTGCTTGTGATTTTTCTTTCACCTTATACCGTGATGTCCCACATTTAGGACACTCTTTCAGAAATTCATATTCCTTCCTATATATAATGCAGTCATTCGGACATGCATGTATTTTCCTGTATCCCAATCCCATCGGGCATAATATTTTTTTGGCCTTATAATGTGAATCTGGAAGATCGTTATCTTCTGGAAGAATGTCTTTCATCAATTGTAGCAGCTCTGTAAAACTTCTGTCACTCCATCCATGTTTCTACTTCAGGTTAATCAATCTTAACACCGCCGACAAAACCGTAAAATCTGTACAACAAGGATATAATGTTTTTTCGGCATCACCATATAGACGTGCAACTGTCGGTTCTATCTCAATTTGTTCTGCTACAATATCGCGAATCATTTCTTCAATTCCATCGGAGTTACCATCTTGCGATTCATTATCATCAGTGACATTCTGTCCAGTTTCGCCATGCCAAATCCAAGGGTTGTAACTCGGATTGAAACCATGACAAATCAGATGATCTTTTATCTCTCTACTTTTCAACTTCTTCATATTCAGACATTTCAGGCATGGACAGAAAAAAATGTCACTACTTGGAACATTTCGTTTAGCAAATTCCAAAAAGGCATCAACACCTTCCTCATATTCATTGCTCATTCGATGTGCCGTAATCCAACTTCGACTCATTATTACCTATAACAAATAGAAAAAATATATATATTTTTTAGATAAAACAAATATATGTTTATATGAAAAAAATCATAATTTGAATGTAAACAATTTTGAAATATAAAACAAATCGATGTGTATTTAAAAAAATATGCTTGAATATTATTTTTTAAACAAAATATAGTAAGATATAACACCCCCCCCTGGACACCCCCCGACCCCTCTGGACAGCCCCCCGCCCCTCCTGGACACCACCCCCACCCCCTACCCCCTTGGACACCCCCCTGGACATCCCCCAACCCTCTGGACAGCCCCCCCACCCACCCGGACAACCCCAAATACCCTCTGGAGAGGCCGCCACCCACTTGGACAGCCCCCCACACCCATCCACCCCCTTGGACACCCCCCTGGACACCCCACCGACCCCTCTGGATAGGACGCCACTCCCTTGGACAGCCCCCCACACCCACCCATCCCCTTGGACACCACCCTGGACACCCCCCGACCTCTCTGGACAGCCCCCGACCCCTCTAGAAAGCACCCCCACCCCTCCTGGACACAACCCCCCACCCCGACCTGCTTGGACACCCCCCTGGACACCCCCAACCCTCTGGACAGCACCCCCACCCCTCCTAAACACCACCTCCACCCCCTACCCCCTTGGACACCCCCTGGACACCCCCCAACACCCACCCACACCCTTGGACATCCCCCCACACCCACCCACCCCCTTGTAAACCCCCCTGGACACCCCCCGACCCCTCTGGACAGCCCCCCACCCCTCCTGGACACCACCCCCACCCCCTACCCCCTTGGAAACCCCCTGGACATCCCCCAACCCTCTGGGCAGGCCCCCCCACCCACCCTGACAACCCCAAATACCCTCTGGAGAGGCCTCCACCCACTTGGACAGCCCCCCACACCCATCCACCCCCTTGGACACCCCCCTAGACACCCCACTAACCCCTCTGGACAGGCCGCCACCCCCTTGGACAGCCCCCCACACCCACCCATCCCCTTGGACACCACCCTGGACACCCCCCGACCCCTCTGGACAGCCCCCGACCCCTCTAGAAAGCACCCCCACCCCCGACCTGCTTGGACACCCCCTGGACACCCCCCGACCCTCCGGACAGCCCCCCCACCCCTCCTAAACACCACCCCCACCCCCTACCCCCTTGGACACCCCCCTGGACACCCCCCAACACCCACCCACACCCTTGGACAGCCCCCCACACCCACCCACCCCCTTGTAAACCCCCCTGGACACCCCCCGACCCCTCTGGAAAGCCCCCGCCCCTCCTGGACACCACCCCCCCACCCCCTACCCCCTTGGACACCCCCCTGGACATCCCCCAACCCTCTGGACAGCCCCCCCACCCACCCGGACAACCCCAAATACCCTCTGGAGAGGCCTCCACCCACTTGGACAACCCCCCACACCCATCCAACCCCTTGGACACCCCCCTAGACACCCCACAGACCCCTCTGGACAGGCCGCCACCCCCTTGGACAACCCCCCACACCCACCCATCCCCTTGGACACCACCCTAGACACCCCCCGACCCCTCTGGACAGCCCCCGACCCCTCTAGAAAGCACCCCCACCCCTCCTGGACACAACCCCCCACCCCCGACCTGCTTGGACACCCCCCTGGACACCCCCAACCCTCTGGACAGCCCCCCACCCCTCCTAAACACCACCCCACCCCTACCCCCTTGGACACCCCCCTGGACACCCCCCAACACCCACCCACACCCTTGGACAAACCCCCACACCCACCCACCCCCTTGTAAACCCCCCTGGACACCCCCCGACCCCTCTGGACAGCCCCCACCCCTCCTGGACACCACCCCCCACACCCTACCCCCTTGGACACCCCCCCTGGACACCCCAACCCTCTTGATAGCCCTCCCACCCACCTGGAATCACTGAAAATTTACCATAACAAGAAGTTGGGCCATTCAAAGAATGTTTTTAGGTGTGGAGGAAGAACTGAGTTTCAATAGATAGAGAAGGAACTCGACATTAGGTTGTCTATTCCAGGTGTGGATTTGAAGGAGTTAATGTTTGTTCAGTGACCCAAGAGATTGAATCAGAAATTCAAATGTTGTGCCATTTTCTCATGATGAGGATGAATAATTGGTGGGGTTTGACTTTTAAATGGAGAGCTTAGCAGACCATCATATTTTCTATAGATCAGTAAAGGATGTTATCATCGAACATAAGGCTTAAGGGATGCTTTCAGATCCAAATATGTATGTTGATGGATGCAATGGATCTAGTAGAGGTTCTAGAAAGAATGGTGGTTTTATTTGCTTAGGATAAGTAGTGAAGAAAAAACTAGTTAATTTTTTACTTTCTGAAAAGAGGGTATCTAAAATTTTTAACATGCTGAGGGGAAATCTGGCGAGTCCTCCTCGTGAAACTTTGTTTGCAGGGGGTGAAAATGGTGATGTGATCCCAAATCCATGCACCTATGCCATGGTTGTGTGTGAATAAAGTAGTAACAACTGTAAAAGGGCAACCCATCCAAATGGACACGCCCCAACCCTCTCTGGGATTTATAGAAAACGATGAAAAATTAGTGAAATCATAAAATTAGTCAATATTTCAAGTCGAACAAATATATCTAGGGATGATAAATAAGATTATGGTCCCAAAACGAGTTAAAAGGGTTCGCAATCGAAGAATCTTAACTAGTTTCAACAAAAAAATCACAACACATATATATATACTATCCGTGAAAAAAAACGAACGAGTGGGAGGATTACCTGAGTGCTGCGAGTTTAGATGATTGATCCGAGGAGATTAAATATGAGAAACGATGATTGCAAAACGAATCTAAACCAACGAAATGGACGAGCCGATTTGGGTTTACGCGCGAGAGAGACGAGTCGCGACTGTCGAAGGTAAACTCGCGAATGACAATCCACGGGTCTGGGTAAATTTTTAAATGAGTTATCACGTCGGTTATTCCATAACCGACGTCAAAAACATCTGCGGATTCTTTTTTAACGTCTGTTATAAAATAACCGACGTAAAAAGGCCTTCAAAAACCGCGTTTTTACGTCGGTTATTGAATAACCGACGTAATAACTCGTACATATGTCGATTTGTTACGTCGGTTATTCAATAACCGACGTAACAAACACCCCCCGCTTCTGTTTTTTACGGCAGTTAATGTATAACCGACGTAAAAAACGAAGCCGCGCGATTAATAACGTCGGTTATAAAAATAACCGACGTTAAAGGTGTACCGAACACAGGTTTTTACGTCGGTTATTAAATAACCGACGTAAAAAACCTCGTTTTACATATTATGACGTCGGTTTTATATAACCGACGTAAAAAATGGTGACGTAAAAAACGTTTTCTGCACTAGTGAGGATTATTGAACACTCACATGGGAAATATATTATTTTACCCATACTTAATGATTTCATGATCCATCCATTTTAAAGCCAAGGATATTGGATATTTTGTGATCGTTTTCATATATAATCTATCATTAGTATTTCTACATAAAATCTTCCATGGGGTTCACTTTTCTTACGTGGTAATGTATTAAGTATTCAAGATCATTAATCAACTCCAACCATCATATCTAGAACATTTTTATCTCTTTTATATAGTGTATATACAATAAAAATATATGATCAGTATATATATCATACATTTCATAATTAATATAACAAATATATATCTCTAGTGAAAAACATGCCAAATATAACTCTAAATACTGATTCAGGTAATTCTCTTCATGAAATATTGATATAAATTAGGCATAATATATATATATATATATTATTCTTTATTATTAAAATGAATACTCCCTTCTCCAATTCATAAATGTAAATCATATAACCTTCGCCACTATATAAAAATGTTAGCATAGTAGTTCTGCCTACCATATATCTATTTTCATGGAATTTTCATCACATTCATCTATCAAATGGTACTTAGATTCATTCATATTTTCCTTGGGGAGAGGATTATACATCTGGATAAATTGTCCACAAATATTTTATTTTACTAGGTGAATCCCAGAAAACAATGTTTCTTAATAATAGTGGTTTTTCAAGGATAATATTTAGTAGTATCCAGCATTATAGATCCACCTATTTACACTTATTTGAGATTATATGACCAAATTTTAAATATTTTTGTATTAATAATTCATTCATAGTAATGTTTCATATATTTTCTCCATACATAGGCTCTTTAGTACAATCCTCAAGTGGTCTTCACACATTTCCATTCTCATGGAATATAAAAAATTATAATCTATAAATAATACCATGAACTAATTATTGTAATCTCTAAATATTATATTAATTAAATCGATGAAGATAATTGGTGTATTATAAATGATGAATGGAAGAAAAAAATCATAGTGTATATTACTTTTATTGAATGTTTTATTGGACAAAAAACTCTTTTCCCCACAATTGATGTTGTAAAGAACAATGGTCAATCTAGTAAAAGTACTGATCTCTATAAATTTGATAAAATAATCCATAAATATATTTTTAAGGATATATTTACAAGATATATATATACATATTGATATGTTCTCAATAATAAATGAAATATTGTATTTAACAATTAATCATTCTAAGAAAATGAATAGGTGAACCCCAAGATTGGGAAATTTTCTTACCAAACCCATTGTAATATTCTCCTAGATTTACTTCTTCAATTCATGTATTATAAAAGGGTTATTATATATATATTATTTGAAATAGGTGGATCCCCTTGTATGAGTTACATTGAAAACTCAACTTCATAATTATTAGGATGAAAAAATAATCTTCTAGAAAATCATAAAAAAACTCTCATACAACAGGTTTATTAGTGATATTGAGTTCCCACATCCATTGGAAATAGAAATCCATTTTGAATATAAAAAAACAATATAATGGTTCAAATTTCCATCAAAACTACATATTTATTTTCAAATTAATAAATTATCATAAATGGATTGAATAACAACATGTATATTCCATTTTTTTACAATTAATATGGTATTTATGTAATGAAGATTAATAGATGGCTATGATTACATAAAATTATAAAATATGGAAAATAATGTGATTTATAGGAAACAACTTCCCAAAAACATCAACAAGAGAAGAACCATAGAAATGATACGAGGTCATAATGTTATAAAGTTATTCCATTACTAATTACAAATATAAAAATTATTGTGGTATTGTGATACCCTTAACAAATTATTCATAATTTAAATAGTAGATTGATCAAATTTCAATCGGGATTTAGAATTTCAAGACTAGGTGTTATGTGTACATTCACCACTATGTTATATACAAAAGAAATACTAATCACACAAGATATCCATTTGTATCATTGAATAACAGGTTACTAATGTTGATAATATTCTTTAACCATTGTATTTGAACACTTGTTATCATAATTCCTATACTCTTATTATTTTAAACATTTATGTCTTGATCATGAATTATATTGTTCTTTTCCTCCATCATTGGGTATTTTCACCTCCATGACATTGTTGGTAATTTTTTTAATTAATTGATTTAAAAAAATATTTTACTAATCCCCTTAATAATATTTATTCCATATCTTCATCCAAAAAGAAAGTTTAATTGAAATAATCTACCCTATATGGGTTTTATTATTAAATTTTGCATTCATATTAATCATTTATTTAGTATGATCACCAAGACAATGATGGTTAAATCCAATCTTTTTTTCTACATGTTATTTAAATGAAATGGTTTTTTTATCCTTACTGATATCTATAAACACTAAAAAACTTCAGATACATGGTTTTAAGAAATGAAAGTATAAATAAATCATACATTTTACGTCAATGATAATTCAAAAATTAATCAACAAAAACCTTGAAATTTTTTCTTTATGTGAAATATAGGATTCATCATCCTTATTCCAATGATCATGGAATTTCTAATTTATTTTTTATGAATAATATGTTCACATTAATTGTTTCAAAAATTCTATTTTACTCATCACACTCCACATAATTGTTTTTTCACATTATTTTGTGTTATTGATGAGATTGAACCATTGATATTTTTACCCTACCAAATGATATATAGAGAAACTGAATTGTTAAAAATCTGAGCACTGGAGATTGAAAAATTTATTTTCCATTGTACTAATCTATACCTCACATACATGTTGAACATCATATATAAAATCTTAGTTAGGTTTCTTCCACATGATGGTTTTAATATAATTTTATTTCTTCCTTTTCACATTTAGATATGAGCATGATTCAGGAATATGGAATGTTTTGTATACATAGTAATTATATTTTATATTCCATCAACCAAAATAATTTGTTTAAAAAGGAAATTTATTTCATTCTTTTTCAATTTCCTCAATAGCACAGTTCCTTTGGGATACATCCTTTGAATAATAATAAAAAGAATAGTGTGTCCAAAAATAATTATATTTGAAAAAGACAATTTAATGAGAATATATATATAAGATGAATAAACCCTAAAATTTTTTCATCATGACACCATATGTTTAACAAAGGACATATGGAATAATAAACTATTCTATTCCTTAATGATAATTCATAAGGAAATTTTTAATTAACTAAAAATATAACTCAAGAGTGTCAAACAAGGATCCTTACAATGGAGCACTAACCATGCACTAGAATAATGTCATATATATAATCAACTGACTCATTTCGAGGGTATTACCCCTAGATGAATCTATTCCAAAACTAAAAATTCTTATAATATCTAGAAAAAAATGTTTTTCTACAAAAACCATACTCCCTTATTTGATATATTATAGGATACTACACTATACATCATATTATCTTAAACATTATCTGTGATGTTTTCTAATTTTAGTTTCTAAAGGTAAGTAAATATTTCCCTAACAACAATAATAATTACCAATACTTTTCATATTTACACAGTGAAATTATTTTGATGATTACCCATTATATAAGGTTTGGATCCCCGCTTAAATCATATATAATAAGTTTATTTAATATTGTTTCTAAATAAAAATATTATTCATAAGAGATCTACATTGAATTCCAATTATTTAATTACAACTATCACCATTCTTAGAATTATCAAACATAAATATTTTCTTAAAAACTTATGGAATGAAATGATAATATTGGGTGATCTCCTATTCTAATTTTGGGTAAACACGATAGAAACTTATAGTAAAAAATGTGCAACATTATCATAATGGCATAATAATGTGACCATAACATTTGAAAACCATAAATTGTAAATAATATATCATAATCATGTGTTATATGATAAATCATGCTTTTTATAATAGTTGAATCGTAAATGGATTAGAGAATAGGAACCACCGAATAAAGAAATTAGCATATAATCTTGTCATAAAATAGTGAAAAAGTGTGTCATTATCATACTAATATAAGTCATATGTTGTGGATTAATACTAAGATATTCATCATAATATAGGATTTTGTTCACATCCCTTATACCTTCTTTGGGATTATGGTAACCATATGTGTACCCTTTTTTAGGACTACAGTAACACCCCACATACCCTATTTTTCATGCTAATGATAACCACTTATGTATACTTTATTCTAAAAAACATCAATCATTACCAAATCCATTGGATTTAAACCTAATTCTAGTACCGTCCATCACATTATAATAATTCCATTCATATAATTTCTATAATATACAAAAATGTAATGAAACATTGACCTCTGAAAAGGAAAATGATTTTCATCAATATTCTATCATCAAAAAACACATACAATATAGATAAATAATAATTGTGGCATCAATTGATCAAATCCTTATTTAAATCCTAATTAACATAAAAATTTCATTATATAAGATAATTTCTTTTAAAATATTACTTGAATATATCGTGAGGAAAATTACAATCTATTTTTTAATAAAATTTTAAAATATAATTGATCCTTATATATTTAAGAAATTAGTTTCATTGATAATAGCCTTGGAATCCAAAAATATAAGCTTCTAGTCATTCGGTTTTCATGATAGATTGTTGTTCTATTCATGCTGTGTATATTTAAACAACAATTATATTTAAATTTTCAATAAAATGTACAAATTATGTTATTTGTAAAAAAATATTTATATTAATGAATTTTATAAAAATAAAAAATAGGTAAAATGACTTTAAAATATTATGGGATAATAATAAAAACATTTATACAAATCATGGACATGGGATAAATTTTTTTTTTCTGAAGTGATAAATAAAGACCATTTTTCCATTAATATGTTATTTTGTTTCTATTATGTACATAAATTAAAGAAAATAAAAGGAAAACATGTATTATAAAGAAATAAATAAAGGTTAATAAATTGATGTTATATTTTAGAAATATATCATGAAATTTAATCGCCAAAATCGTTATTATAAACTGTATCGATAGAGAAGAAGAATATATATTAAATTTGAAACCTTGATTCTGATATATATAAAAAGTCATATTACCCAGTTTATAATAAATTTGTATTATTTATAATTATATAAAATATATACTTACAATATTATAATATGAAATATGATCTAGTTGTTACATATAAACAAAAATATATTAATAATTCATTATTAAATTAATCATTTTCTGGTGTTACAAGTTTCCTTTTTTATGATAATTCTTATTTGGTAATTCATGTCCTTTTACATTGATCATCATTCCATAATATCACAAATTTTAATCTTGATTTAAATATCATATATATTTATTTTATAACAATTTATATTTAGATATTAATTTTACAGATATGAAAATTATTTACACCATTCATGGAGATGGTAGGCCACATGTCTTCTTGAATGGTATTTTTATTTTCCAATCATGGAAAAAGGTAAATAATAATTTACTATTATATAATAATTTTTATATAAAATATATATTATATATTAATTAAATTTAAAATTATTACCATATATGTAAAAAATAAATGGATAATGAAACACACTACCTCACAGAGGTTGTAGTCCACACAAACACATAAGCGACATTTTTAGTTTCTAAATGATGGGAATAAGGTGGATAATAGATGTTTCATAATGATAATAAGAATTAAAAATATTAAAAATACCTATATAAATATATTTTAGTGCATACCATGAATTAAATTGATGAATAATATGAACTTTTTTTAAAAAATAGGGTCATGAGGTGTACCTTTTTATTGAGATTCCTATTTCAGTTTACAACATTAGCCTAAAATGGGTTATCTTTTGGAAAGAACAGATGATCAAGAATGATCTTATCGATGAATGTAAGTTTTCATGGTAGTTAATTTTAGATATATAATTTGTAAAATGTGGTGTAGAATGGTTAATAAGGGTTCCCTATTAAATAAGAGCACTAGGGCGCTCGTTGATAATATTAAAAGAATAAATTATAATACCATTTGTCTGAAGAAAAAAACACTGAAGCCTATAGATATTAAATTATATCGTAGTATTTGGTTTCATTATAACTAATTTATAAAATTAGTCCATTTTAATTAATTTATAATTTTTTTTATTTTTTGAACCCTTTAGTAAAACAATTTTAACTTTAACTGTAGTAATAAGTTTTTCACTCTTAAAGGGTTATAATTTGAAATAAATGTTTACAATTATATAATAAATAATCATGGGATGATATAATTGATCAATTCTAATAATAATTTACCTCTTAAAAGTTATTTATTATTTTTAAATAATTTAATGATATATTATTTTTCCTAAAATATATTGTACGTCATTGTTGAAACTATTCACATAATTTGACTTTTAAACCACCTGAAAATAGTTTCATTTAAATAAATACTCTTTTAATCATCTGTAATATTTTATATTTTTCTATAAATTTACTAGGAAAATAATAATTCAATCAAATTATATTTATTATATTATTTTCCTGATCATTTATTTTAATTTTATTTTAATTTAATAAATTTTGTCTTAGTGTTGCGTACAAAATTAAGGTAACAACTAAATATCATAAAATTTAAAATAAATTACCACGACAAAAGGAAAATTAATTTCTCTACCAAATAATCATTTACAAAAAAATCTTATACTCTATTTATCGTTATGTAAAAAATTTAGATATATTAAACTCTAGTAAATTTTTTATTTATTTTTTTCATCAATCAATATAAATAAAGAAATCAAATAAATATTGAAACAAGTGACCATAAAATATTAAAATTGATGGAATCAAGTGGAGCTTTATTTCTATGAGTATATGATTTAATGGAATTAATGTAAATTTCTAATGGTTTACTACCATCACATGATCCTCTTCTATTATAATTGAATTGTATGATAAAATTAATTGGATTGGTCTTCTAGTGATATAATTTATTTAATCATGAATAATTTAAATAATCATATATATTCCCGTGGATGTTATTTTTTGTTTATAAATAAAATGATCTATTATTATAAATTATTATTTTAAATGGCATGGATTTTATTCCATGGACATGAATTGAGAATTTTCATGGATAGTAACATGACCCCTTTTTATGATTTTTATGCGAGTAGATTAATGAATTGAACTAATAAATGGATTGAACAATAAAATTACCCTTATATGCCCTTGTAAATGATTGGATTGATGAATTTAATTGATAAACACCACAATCAACAACATTGCCACATGATCCACTTTAATAAGATTATTATTAATATTATGTTATATAACTGATAATGGATTGAGTTTTATGGAATCATTGAAAGTTAATGCAATATAGAACCGATGAGGGTTCTCAGGGTATAAAAGTGGAGATCATCCTATATTTTCCAAAAATTAAGATTCCAATTATTATGTCCTTGTATTCAACCATACTATTCAGCCATAAATTATATCTTTTGTTACTATTCATGTCTTATTTCATTTTACTTTGGACCTGATAATGAATCCTCAACCATGGGACCTACACTATATAACCATGGAGGTATGAATTATGTGATTTCTTGGATATATGGATGAACCCTTAGGTAATTGATTTTGTTCCAAGACCATGTAATTATGATACTTGATATATTTGATTTATTCTGTAACTAATGTGTTTAATTCCACATAATGTTACGCCCTTACATATTTAGTAGCTAACACATCTTATACATGTTGATTGGGATAAATCACGTTGTAAATTTACTTAATACTATTGATATACCTACCCAAAATTACATTTATATTCACAAAAAACATTTCCCTTGGGCACTGGTGGTTGTGGGAAACTGAGTTATACTCACACATTGACTAGGTTACCACTTTATACCTTAATAGTATACTTGTATTCATGCTGGGATCATGGAACACCCCCATATATTAGTGATATATCTTTTTTATTATGATGGATTACGGGAGAAGAGGGCTGTCATTGTTCTTATGATGGTAGTTGATTTTATCTTATTCTTTTCTTTTCTTATTTCATTGTACAATATATTTTATTGTATGAACTAGTGTACAACTTTCTTTTTCTATTACTCAATATGTTCATGAATGATTTATTTTATGATAGACATATTGTTTATATTTTATTTATTATGTTTCATTTATTTTTTTCCTAAACACCTTTTAAATTATTTGTTCCTCCTCTCTATTTCATACATATCTAGAGGGTATAATCGCCAAACATTACCACTGTTAGTCCATTTGTGATTTGTTAGTAGCTTGTGGAATATGGTAGGCATTCTTGGGGTATTTTCTCCCATCAGTCCTATTATTATGTATAAAATTAAACTAATTTTGAAATAACAAATTCATTTTACGGTTACTATGCAAATCCAAATGATAGCTATTGTTTAGAAAATTACATTGTAAGAATAAAACGAGATTTATTCTTATCTCATTCCTACTAAAAATATTATATGACTGCTAAATCATTTCATCTTAATATAATATAATATATATATATATATTATTATAATCATTAAAAAATATTCATTAATGATATTTATTTCGATAAAAACACCCCAGACATGTCACGAACCGAATCGGGTCGCCATTAACTCGACGCCCGACCCGATCCGCGGCAAGGCCTGAAGGGCGTCCCCGATCCCCACGGGCTGGCACAAGTGCCCAAGTATCAATTTAAACTTTGGGAATGATTTACCTGAGTAACAAAAATAAAGCAGCCAGCCAAAATACACCAAAAAAAAGTAAAAGTGGCAGCCAGACATGAATTCAACCAAAACAGGTTTTTGAGTCAGAATTATTCAAAATCCAAATAACACTAAAAACAAGGTGACCAAAAACAAACCTAATAACTGTCACCCAGTGTGAGGACACCGCCCCTAAGCCACCACCAAAACTCCACATAGATAGGCCTGCTAACAACCTGAACCACTGCTCCCAAAAGCTGGACCCTTACCTATATCAGAAGTAAAAAAATCTACTTATACCCAAGGGTGTAAGTAGGGTGTGAGCAATCTCCCAGCAGGATATCACCAAGAAAAGATTCCACGCACAAATATCAAAAGAAAAACCATTTTCAATGCTAAATAAAGAAAGAAAAAGGTGCAAAAAAAGAAATGGATTATATAAAACGACTTAACAGAAAGACAGTTCAAGATAAACACACTAGGGTAGTAATTCAAGTGACATATCACGTATCATTGTACGCGCAAAGTAACCAGTAGCACCGAAGTATGTGAGAGGCCCAAAAGGGTACTAGAGCATGTGGGACCCTAGAATGTCGTGTCTTGGTGAAACGTGGCTTAGGTGGCCACGACCCTCAGATAACGTGGCTTAGAAGGCCACGACCCTCAGAACTCGTGGCTTAGAAGGCCACGACCCTCAGATATCATACGTTTAGTTAGTGTTGCAATCGTCAAACCTGCCAGTGAAACCAGGTCGGGTCATCTCCGGAACAGTAGCTCACTAGTCCTAGTCTCCCCACCTAATACCCCGGCTTCCCTCCTTGTGCTCACATAAATTCAAAGTTCACATAACATGTCACCTGCACAGTGATATCATTTTTGAAAACCAAACACACACAAAACATTTTAAAAAAAAAACTAAATCTTCACCCCTTACACATTAAATTAAACTAGCTGCAAAACTTAATAAAACACTTTGATAACTGAGAAACCCACTAAAGGAAATTATTAAACAGTTTCAAACATGTTGCAAAAGTTTTTGAAGGGAAAAAGACACTCAAAACCCTTTTTTTTAAAATAGAACATATGCGTACACACGCCAAAATATAAATTGCATCATCTACACTTCCTAACTCACACACTGCATAGTTTTCAAACAATAATAAAAAGTCCAAAGGGAGTTTTCACAATAAAATTAACTAGAGTAACCAGAACATAACTCTAACTAAACAAACACACAATAACTCTAAGTCAGAGGGAAAATTTCACAGCATGTAAACAAATGGATAAAACATTAAATTAATTAAATAAGCAAGCAAATGATTGTAAACTAATAATTGTGTGCGGAACCACCTACCTCAAATAAGAACAGAAAAAGACACGGTGCAAAACTCCCATTGCGCAACGGTCGCACCGTATCGAGCCGTCAAATAGGTCCTAAAACAGCAAGTCATTAAACAGGTTCAATAATAATAACATAATAATAGTAATAAAAATAATAATAACATAATAATAATCACAATAATAACATAATAATAATAATAATATAATAATAATAATAATAATAACAATAACATCATAATATTCTCAATAATAACATAATAATAATAATAATAACATAATAATAATAATAATAATAATAATAATATAATATTAACAATAATACTAATATAATAATATTATTATTAACATAATAGTAATAATAACAAAATAAAACGTTAGTATCTTATTAGATAAAATAAAACAATAAAATAAAAAACAAAAAAAAAAACAAAACCTTGTCCGGCGAGCAGAGGAGAAGGGGCACTGACTAAGCGGGGAGGTGCGGCGGAGCACGACCGAGCGGGGAGGTGCTTCTGAGTGGAGCACGGCTGAGCGGGAATATGGGGCCAAGCGGAGAGGTGCGCCGGCCGTGGGAGCAGGGAGGGCAGCTAAACAGGACAGGGGTGTGACTTCTGTTGAAGGGGAAGGTAGCAGGGGGGTAGCAGGGCAGTCGGCCGAGCGGGGGTAGCAGGGCGGTCGGCCGAGCAGGGGTGGCAGGGCGGCGGTCGGCCGAGAAGGGGTAACAGGGTGGTAGCTATGGATGGATGGGTGCGAGGCGGCGAGGGGTGAGGTGGAAGAAGTGGGAGAGAATGGAGAATGGGAGAAAAGGGGGGGCGCGCTGGACGGGAGAGATGGGGAGAGGGGAGGGCCTGCAAGGGAGAGGAGAAAAAAAGGAGGAGGAGGGAAGGGTGGGGTGCGCCGCGGAGGAAGGAGAGAAATGAGGGAGAGAAGAAGAGAAGGAGATGGGGGAGAGAAACATGGGGGATAAGGACTAGAAAAGAAAAGATAAAAAGAAAAGAAAAAAATAGGAGAAAGGAGGGGTGGCGGCTAGGGTTTTGGAGGGAGAGGGAAAGTTAAACAAATTAATTAAAATAAGTTAATGATATTAATATCATAATAATAATAATAATAATATGATTAGTAGTAATAATAATACTAATAACATAATAATCAATAAAAATAATAATACTATTAGCAATAATAATAATAACATAATAATAATAATAATAATAATAATAATAACAATAACTTTATAATAATAATAATAACATATTAATAATAATAATAATAATGATAATAATAATAAAAAATAATAATAATAACAACATAATAATAATACTTTGAAACTGAAGTTAATTTCCCGGCAAAAGAACGTTCACGTAATGAGCACCGCATGTTAAAAAGGCAAGATCACACGGCTTCGCCCGTGCTTTGCCTGTGCACCGAGTGGTGTAGAGAAAATGCGCATTTATCAGCGCCACAACAAAGGCCTCACATCAGGTTCAGATCGCACTTAAAACCAGTAATTAAATAAGCAAGCGATTAAACTCATGATATAAAATTTAAAATTAAGGTCATACCTCAGAGCGGAGACTAGGCATGACAATTCTCCCCACCATGAAAACTTTCCGCCCTCGGAAAGTTAACTCAATGCCTGATCAGAGAATAGAAAAGGGTACTCCAGCTCGATCCACGAATTACACTCCCAAGTCTCATGCTCATCATTCCCGTGCTGCCAGAGAATACGACCCAGAGGAATGGACTTTCCATGCAACACCTTTTCCTGAGAATCCACTATACGCACTGGTCGCTCAACCACAGACAAGTCGGACTCTATCTCCAGTTCCTCCCAATTTAGCACATGCGACGGGTCAGGGTTATACTTCTTTAGTTGGGAGACATGAAATAAATTGTGAATTGACATCAACTGTGAGGGAAAATCTAACTTGTATGCCACCTTGCCAATCTGTTCAAGAATCTCAAAGGATCCGACATATCTCGGTGTCACCTTCCCCTACTTCCCCAAACGACAGTGACCCAAGCGAGGGGACACTTTCAAGAACACTCTATCCCCCACTGAAAACTTGAGATCCCGCCGCCTCTAATCTGCATAAGAATTGTGGCGACTCTGAGCTGTCAACAATCGGTGCCTAACCAGCTTGATCTTCTCAGATGTCTCCTGAACAAGGCTCGGTCCAAAGAGCGAGGCCTCTCATACCTCAGCCCAACACAGAGGAGACCGACAAGGCTGTCCATAGAGCGCCTCAAAGGGTGCCATTTTGATGGAAGAATGGTAACTGTTATTATAAGCAAACTCGACCAGTCCCAAATGGCTATCCCATGAGCCTCCAAAATCTAACACACAGGCTCGGATCATGTCTTCTAGAATTTGATTCGCCCGCTCCATCTGACCATCGGTCTGCAGATGGTATGCTATGCTCATCTTAATCTGCTACCCCAAAGCCTTCTGGAGGCCTCCCCAAAATTGAGATGTAATGCGGGGGGTCCCTGTCAGAAACAACTACTGAGGGCACACCATGAAGTCTGACTACCTCCTGAACATCCAAGCGGCCCAGCTCCTCTACCTTCGCTGTATCTCTGATCGGAATAAAGTGAGATGACGTGGTTAAGCGGTCAATAACTACCCAGATAGCATTCATTCTCCGAGGTGTACAAGGCAACCCAATAATGAAGTCCATGGCAACCTCATCCCACTTCTAGGTAGGAATGGGTAATGGCTGGAGTAGGACAGATGGTCTCTGATGCTTTGCTTTTACCTACTGGAAAATGTAGCATCTGAATAAAAATTCGGCTATGTCCCGTCTCATACCTGGCCACCAGAACTGATGGCGAACATCATAATACATCTTGGTGGTACCAGGATGGACGACCCACTGAGATTGGTGGCTATCCTGCATCACCACCTTCCGCAGAGACAATGACACTACAACACGACCTTTGAAGCACAAGACCCTCTGGGGAGACAAGGACCAATCAGAAGGAGTCTCCCCACCATGAAGAAACTGCATAGATCGCGAACATAGCTCATCGCTAGACTCCTCCCACTGAATCAACTCCAGAAGAGCAGGAGTCAACTGGATGCTAGCCAAGAAAGTACCTCCAATGTGCTCCCTGCTCTCCAAGTGCATCTGGGCGAAGAGCCCCATCAAAGTCCACTCATTGCTGGACTTCCTCAATGCCTGCACTGGTATTTTTTTGCTCAAAGCGTCAGCTACCACATTACCCTTGCCAGGGGTATAGACAATATCAAAATCAAAACCCTACAGGTACTCGACCCAGCGGCGCTGCCTCAAATTGAGATCCTTCTAAGAGAAAATATAGGCTAGGATTATATGGTCAGAATATACCACAAACTTCTCCCCAAAAGACAGTGACTCCACATCTTTAAGGCATGCATCACTACTGCCAACTCCAAGTCGTGAGTCAGATAGTTCTTCTCATGCGGCAGGAGTTGGCGAGAACCATAAGCCACAACATGGTCATCCTGCATGAGCACACATCCAAGGCCTGTACCTGAAGCATCACAGTACACCACATAGCCCTTTACTGACTCTAGTAAGGTCAACACAGGTGCGGTGGTTAACCATCGCTTCAACTCCTCAAAAGATGTCTGACACTGTGGGCTCCACTAAAACTTCACCCCTTTCTGGGTGAGTGCAGTCATGGGGGAGGCAAGCCGCGAGAAGTCCTGGACAAAGAACCTGTAATAACCAGACAAGCCCAGAAAACTCATGATATCAAACACATTTCTCAGCTGATCCCATGACATAACTGCCCTGATCTTTTTGGGATCCACTGAAACCCCTAGTTCAGAGATGACATGCCCTGGAAACTTCACTTCCCTGATCCAGAATGAGCATTTCGAGAGTTTGGCATACAGGAGGTGATCCCGCAAAGTGCCCAAAACAACATGTAGGTGATGCTCATGCTCCTCCTTAGATCTAGAATAAACCATAATTTCATCCATGAATACCACGACAAATGATTCGAGATATTGGTGGAACACCCTATTCATGAGCACCATGAAAACCGCAGGAGCATTCACCAGTCCGAAGGGTTCCATTGGCCTTCTTTGCGAATAAAACCGCTGTGACCCAAGGAGAGATGCTTGGGCGAATGAATCCTTTGGATTCCAAATCGTCCAGCTGTATCTTTAATTCCCTCAGTTCGGTGGGGGCCATGCGATATGAGGGAAGAGATATAGGCTGTGTTCCCGGTGCCAACTCAATAGATAACTCCACGTCTATCTCTGGGGGTAAGCCAGAAAAATCATCTGGGAAGACCTCTGGGAACTCATCCACTACACGAGTTAACCCGCCCTATAAAATACCACCATCTTCCTCCAGCGCGAGCGATGAAAACTAATGAGCAAGATTTCCCAGCTCAGGGAGTGGAGGTCCCGCGCGTCCCGACTGAGGATCCCATTCTCCGTGAAATAACTGGGGAGTCCCATCTGGTGCTGTAAAACTAACTCGGCACTGATAGCAATCAATGTGCGCCTAAAAACACACCATTCAGTCTATACCAAGGATCACATCGAATAGGTCCATGTTAAGGACCAAGAAATCCCATTCCATCTCGACTCCCGACACAGAGAGTGCGCACGATGGGCACCTAAGGCCCTGCTCCCTCTTTTTCCCCAACGATGTTGCTAACTCCATAGCAAATGATAACAGCTCGGTTTGTAGGTTCAGAAGATTCAAAAAAAGAGCAGATATGAAAGAAACTGAAGCACCAGTATCAAATAAAACTGAAGGTATAGAAGATTCAATCGAAATGGTACCTCGAACAGTCGATGTCCCTGCATCAGATCCCACCGGTGCCTGATCCACAACATGCAAAAGTCTGGTCCCTGCCTGAGAACGACCGCTCGACTGAGGCTCTGCCCGGATCTGGATCTTCCCTAAAGACGATCCAGTCCTACCACCATGACCACCGAACTGATATCCTGTCGTTCTGGTCAGCTCTCACTGAACTGATACCCCTGGAAGCCACCGATCCAGCCCCACTATGGTAAGGGCGTGCAGTCCTGTAGAAGCATTGTAGATGTCCCACAATTCCACATCCATGGCATGGTCTATGAGGGTATGGAAAAACAGGTTGGATGTACCCTACCCTTCCGCACTGATGGCACACTACGGACCCTACACCAGAAGCCCCATATGAAAATTGCCTAGGAGGATGACCTGAGCTGCCATCACTCTTCTTCCATTTCTCATCACGCTTCCTCTTCTTCTCAGATGAACTGCCACTGCCAAGCCCTGACACTGATCCAGAAAACCCCGACTTTCCCTTCTAGTCAATCTTGGCCTTACAAGCACGATCGACCACCTTAGCATAATTCTTCAGCTTGAATAAGAAAACCTGAGAGTGGATTTCTGGTCGATATCCCTTCTCAAACATCCGAGCTTTCAAGAATTCACTCGAAACTATCTCAGGTGCATACCGTACCAGTTCAGCAAAGCGGTTATCATACTCCATCACTGTCAGATTCCCTTGCGAAAGGTCCATGAACTCCCGAGATCTAGCGTAGTCTAGGAACTCTGGACAATATTGCTCATTGAATATCACCTTGAAATCTTTCCAACTCATATGCTCATGCTTCCCAGCCTGGATCACTGATTCCCACCATTTACGACTAGAACCCTCTAGCTGGAATGAGGCACTCTTCACCTTGACTTCCTCGGGCGTGTCAAGGAATTCGAACATACGTTCTATATTTTCAAGCCATTCCTCTACCTCCCGAGGTTCTGAACTACCTCAGAATGAAGGAGGTTTGTTCTTCAGAAACTCATGATCTCTATCCTTCCTAGAGCCAAATTATTCCCTTCTAGCTGAAATAGGGGTAGGGGCAGGAGTCGCCCTTTGTCCCAAAGCTTGAAAGGCTCGGACCATAGCCTCTACCAATCTATGATCAAGCGGCGAGGGAGAACTCTCTCCAGATTCCTCCCTTGGGTTCATGTGAGCTCTCCAGGGAGGCATCTTACTGCAAAGGCCAACAATCAAGAAGGAATACCATCAATATCACATATCTCCAAAGGAAATAAATTTTTCAACAAGATAAATAATCATCAGTAAACCAAACATGAAAAAATGACTTCATGAAAAATCTCTACTTTCTTGCCTGGTGTCCATGTACAGTCTACAGCCTGCACGTCCCCCCTAGAAAATAAGTGAAACAAGAACCCTAACATCCCTTGGTGACTCAGAATCTGTCATGAGGCGTGCTGGCTAGACACCCAACTTGCAACATGAATTATGAGCCCCGACAGACCCAACTCCTGTATAATCCAACTCATCCCAAATAATATAAACCACGAACTAACTTCCTCTGATACCATTTTGTCATGAACCGAATCGGGTCGGGCGTCGAGTTGATGGCGAACCGATTCGGTTCATGACAAGACACATGAAAAGATTTCATAAATTAGAAATTTTACATTAAAATGATCTTTATTTAAATTCCTAATCAATTGAACAACTATAAACTAATTAAATACTACTGAAACTGTAATTGTTTCATAATTTTTTTTATTTTTTCATTCCCACCAATCCAACAGCTATGAAGTGACATACACATTAATTAATGATATTTGAAATATTTTTCATATTTTATTTATACTATACATTTTGTGTAAAGAGAGATACCAAATAAATAAAATTTATTTATATAAAACAATATATTAAGATCTCATAATGTTATATGAAATTACTAAATATTAGTTCAAAATGGTGTAAAAAAATGTGTTTTATATAGTAGATATGGATGATATCGCCCATCAATGTTGAGATCATTGAGTAATTAAGGATGGACCCTTGAATCTTGATTCTCATGATTTCTTGGGTCAAATCCATAATTTTACTAATGAAATATGTTATATATATATATATATAATATAAGGATTATCTGGTAGATCATGTTACCATCATTAAACATATTCTATCATGGGATTTTGTAAACTATTATAGGGAACATGTTACCCTTTTTGTAAATTTATACACACTAATAACATAAAAACTCAAAACCGTAGTGAAAATATGAGTGTATAAAATACTGTAGTGTTCAACATCAGATTTAATTTTTTTGGTGGGGGTAGTAGAAATTATGATATGAGCATGAAAAATCATGAGATGGAGTAGATAGTCATCATAAAATCTAAACAATAAATGTTGTGGGATAAGACAATTATAGAAAATATTATGTTTTATAAATTAATATAAGAATTTTCCTAACATTTTTTTGGATGTAGTACATTTTCATTCATTTATTATACCCTCTATGGATAATGAATTAAGGTTTGGGATGAATAATCATTCATTACAACTTTTTTTAAATATAACTGTTTGTGTTTAGTCTATATTAAAAAGGGTGTGTTTGGAATGGGAGTCAATGATAGGTTTTTATTTATCAATGTTTGTGATATTATGTTTATAGATGTAAATATAAAATATCATCCTTATCATGGATGAATTATACAGTTTACACGAAAATATTTATTCTTATTGGAGATGGGTTTTTCTCTCTAATAAATAGGGTGATCAAATGATATTTTTTTGTGGGTAATATTATTGGATAGATTAGTGATGTTAAGACCCTAATATATCAAATAATTCATTATTAAAGTATATTTTAATTAACTTATAGGAAAGGAGCATCCTTGCACTATAGAGGAGTTATTGGATGTCAGTATTAATGATTTTTGGGAACTACCCTCTCAATATGAAATGGATTTTGAGATATGTTTTTGGGAATGATAACCATAATGTCATCATATATACATAAAGGATGGTGCCTATAGATCTTTGGTTGTTTTAGATTTTATTTTATATATGTTATAAATAGATTTTATCATGCCTAGTGTTCCAATATTGGTATATTTAGGAATTTTTGATATGAATTTGGATGACATCTCACTAATTTTTGAAATTTATTATAGGTGATACTAATTGATAGAAAAAAATATCCTAATCCAAAATATTGAATACAAGATTAATTATTTATGAAACTATAATAAATTCACATATATTGATTTATGATAATTTCATCGACAAATCAAAGTGAATGAGGATGATATATAGAAGATATCCTATGAGAATCATTATTTTATGCCCATTTACGACAGGTTTTTTTCCCAACGGTGTTTTTTCCTAGAACCAGAAACACCCACTATCTCTCATATATGTGATAAGTCACGGATCAATTTTTCAAAGGAAGTAGGTCATCAGATATATTTTTAAATGAAACATAAGAACATTCATTGGTCGAGTGGATGAGAGGTCTAGCTCATCAAAATTATTAGTATAAAATATTACCTAAATTAGGACTCTATAATAGTTTTTAATTAATACAAGTTCATGAATACTATCTTTGATACATAATTTATAGGATAGGTAACCCTTATGTTAATAACCAAACAATTTCATATATTTAATATAGAATCATCTGTTTGTATATGATTTTCTCTGTTAATTGATCCATTTACATATGTATTATAGACACTTATGTAATTTTTCATCATGATTTTATTTTTAAACCACATAAATGTGGTGCTCTTAAATTTACATTCATACATGAAGATAAGATTTTATTGTATGCTTATCTTCGACCCCTTAAAATCGATTTTTACATATCATTGAGAGTGAAATCAGAACCCAAGTAATTCAGTTACACTTAACTAGAATCATCATAACATTATTGTAACATGAATAATTCCAAAATATATAGATTAATGTCATTTTACAAATAATTCTAGACGTACGGATCCTAGATAAGGTTGGTGTGGAACATATGATGATGTTTCTGGAAAGAACATGGTAAGGAAATGGTCCCCCATGTGGGGGATTGGTATTACATGGAAAATAGCCCAATAAGGATGGTGATGAAAAACAATTAGAATGAATATAGCCCTACATGTTGAATATGAATCTACTAGTGATGTATCGTAGAGAACATTATAGTTAATTTTGGTGGTGGTATTTGACATCATGGAGGCTTCCTACATATTCCAATAATTCAGTAATTGGAACCCACATAGATTACAATGATGGATATTACACATTTGAAGGAGTCCCATTTTCAATAGTCATTTGAAATATGACCCTTTAAGCATTTCCCTCAAGGAAAATATTACCCAATTAGAGGATAATAACATATATTTGGGGTTTACTCATAGTATGATGCACTTAAGAGGATATCATTAGTGATTATACTGAATGGGAGGAAAATTGGTTGGGATCATGTGAATTTAATGATCCAAACTAACCTATAATCTCACGTGGGTCATGTTTGATATGAGATACAATAGGCAGTAGTGGATATAGAAACCACCCATTCTTCATTGTTCACTGGTTGATGAGGTTGCTGTGATGGGAGATAGAGAGAGAGGGTTCTGGTTCCCATCCATTCTCTTGTTTTCATAACCTTGGTAGATGAATAGGATGTGGGTTTTACCTCATAATAATGGCTTTCCCCATGAGTGATGTCATGATCCCAATTTCTAGGAGGATTCAAGAAGGTGATGACACTTGAACATATCAAAGTTAATGGATTGTGGCTCCCCTCAATACCTGAAATGGTGAGGTCCCGGTAAATACCTCTGAAATTGGGACACTCGTAACTATGGTAATGGAAGTTTGATAATATTCCATGGATCCCCCATGGTAAGGAGGTTACCAATAAAACCTCATTTACCATGGTATGTTATTATCGAGGAGCACATTATTGTACCCATTGATTTGATCATACATTTACAATGTCTTTGGGAGAGTATTGGATTAATACCTCTTAAGATGTCACATTATTGGATAGTAACATTATATAAATAAGGATGAATAAAAGGCTATTAGTACTATTTGTAGAGGAACCAAGTCTAGCCCAAATGCTTCATCGAAGGAAATAAATGAGACCACACTAGCGAAACACTAGAATATGACCATTCTTTATAGCATTATACCATGTTGTATGGGTTCCCACTATATTGAATTTTTCTATGTGGGTCAAGGTTCATTCAATGTAGTATTTTTCTATACAGGTTAGAGTTACCTCTACATATAAATTTTATACAAGGATCCAGAAAGGATCATTATGCATAGACTATTTCACATTGGGTGATCACCTGTAAAGATTTAATCTACCTATGTTTAACGGAATTGTGTCAACAATAAATTATGGTTATGTAGACAGTTTGGTGACATCCATTTATATCAATGTTTTATATTATACAGTTACCTATTTAAAATCAATTCTTCTCACACATTCTCTCTACTTTTCATTGTATTTATTAGACAGTTACTTTATAGTTTTTATAGAGGCACAAAGGTAACCACCTTCTTTGATAGCTAGACACCCATGTTGACCATGTGGATTCATTCGTTGTGAGATTCCAAAGAGGGTATCATGGGTTTGCAAACAAAAAATCATATGTGGAAACCGAATAAGAGATTCATGGGACCAAAAATGATTTTTTTGGTATCCAAAAACATACATAACTTTTTTATTTACCATATTCAAAAGAAATCATAACCCATAAAACGTTTTTCATTTAAAAGGATCTATGTGGAGTTGTGGTATTTATAGTAATACAACTATGTATAGTATATCCCCTCATGTATACTATTTTGTATGTGAAACTAATCCCTACATTATGACTTAAATCCCTTTAAAAACATTCAACTCTATTCTCAGAGTGATTCTTTCCATAAAAAATTCATGAATTATTTTTCACGTTCCATTATATGTTTTGAGGACCCAAAAAATCCCCCCCACCAAAAAAGCTCTGATCGGGATGATGTAGAGATGAATCTGATGAATATATTTTTCCCACTTTAATCACATTACAATATGCGTGTATAAACATAATAAGTAATACTACTATAAAATGTAATTCATGCATCATTTTTCCTGTATTGAACCTGTATTTTGTGAACTAATGCCTTTTGGACCATCCCATGCTCATTACACACATATATAAATCCTTGGTTGCGGAATGATTTTCCAAAACTAAAAGGTCATAACCTGAGAATAGAATTTTGGATCAATTATTCATGAAAATAGATACAATCATCCACATGAGGTATTTGATGATGGATGGACTAAAAAAATTCTTTTAGGATTGAAGTCCTCAAAGAAAGAATTCCTCACTGTCACTGTAGAATTATATGTAGATCTAATTTACTTTTCAATGATATATTTTTAAGAAAAATTCCAACCCAATATTTAAACTATTTATTAAATAATTAAAAATAACCCACCCATCATAATCTATCTCTACGTTGATGACATGAGGAGGAATTCCATGGTTGACTATATTTATAATAATTCCAAACAGAATAGTGAACCACATCATCAATATTTGGAAGGACATATGAGTGTATGCCATCAAGATTTCCCATGCACAAAAGATCCATCTATATGGATTTTGGCATCCAAAAGATGATATGTTCCCAACACCACATCATATAAATCAACCTATGTTTTTATTTTAAGTTGTACAAATACTCTGAGAAAACACCATATCAAAGGTTATATTCATTTGGGAATCCAATTCTAAGTTGTTATATTTGTGTTGAAATACATTGTCTATACTCAAAACCAGGTGATTAATATAATCCAATGAACATTTATATCATAGCTTCTCATGGAAGGTCATGGATGATGAGATTTTAATGAAGTCATCAAAATGAGCCCTTCACAATGTGGTCTCATTTTTTCTAGGCTGGGTTAGACATTCTATATCCATTAGAATAATAAGGATTTCAAAATTGAGTTAAAGGCAATAAAATTATAGGAATTCATTTAGGAATCATAGGATTATTCCAACCCAATATGATATGTTATTCAACAAGAAACATATTAAATAGATTCCAAATATTAGTACCATCCATTTGGTTCATGGGGATGTGGTATTAGCCTCTAGTATATCTACACGATATTAGGGGTGATGAATATTGTAGATATTCATTATGAATTCATACTTCCTTCTTTGTCTTGGTATGACACAAAGAGGACCCACTAAACGTTAAAGAAGATCATTGATAAGGAAATTTATCTTCTAATTTATGAACCTCCCCCAAAGAAATATGTTCCATTATCTTATTGGATTAAAGATATGTCAATTAAAATATTCCTTGAACCCCTTTTAAGAATGTCAAAATTTTCCATCCCTTTACAGTCAGTGGTGTTTTGGTGCTATTGGATGACTCTTTAGGATGGTAGGTTCATATAGTGGGGATGGAATTTTTCCACTGACATGGGTTGACTATTTTAGTTGAATTTATTTCCATCATTTCTTCATAGAAGTTGGTTGCTACTGATGTGATAATCTACCACTGGATTCATTCTCAAAACTATTTTGATGGTAGCCAAGTTAGACACATGAATGTGTTCTAATATCATGGTCCTAATGTTGGAAAAGATATATAATACTCTGGGTTTTATATGGAATAGTAAGTCACTATATCTGTTAGTTGCCTCATTTTATGTATTTTTTTACTGCATAAAATCCCACATAGAAGGATGTAACATTTTTAACAACCCACCAATCGTATATTTTCAATTCCCACCTTATCTATAATGTAAAGGTTGCTTAAACCCATTGTTTAAGAATGCGAATGATTTAATGGATTGACTCAACTACCATGACCATTTCACATATGATCATTACACCTCCCATATCAGTACAATGGTAGATGAGTCATATGTAGTTATTTCAAATGGGAGGTCCTCATTGATTTAAGAGAGGGAGTCTCAGTTCCCAAAATCAATGTGATGTTGTTATACAATGTGTATTTACCCTGAATGATTGGGTTCTAATTTCACTATGGTTTAATATGTGCCCCCATCCATAAACACTGAATTGAAAGAGAAACATTTACCATTGGCCTGTTAAATCTTGTTATTATTCGCTCTATAAGAGAGACAATGTCATATTGATATAATTCCTTCTGGTGGTGTTTATCAATTAGTCTCAAAGACTTATGATGAATCTATGATTAGATAATACCTTTCAGACCAACAAGAGAAACTTTTTCCTATTTCTAAAGGCCAACTAGTTCTCATGAATGTGGGGAATAAAATGTGGGAAAGTAGACCATCTTGGGTTGTGAATAATTTGATAAAATTTATTTTTCCTAATCCCCCATATTTTTTTAGATTATTGGGTTTATCCCCTCCATGATACTAGAATTATCTACATACTCAAGTAACAATTCATATTGATGATGGCTTCCCAATATACTAGATATAGTGGGACTCTTTGAGTAATTCCATTCCCATTAGATATATATGAAAACTTCTCCAGGAGAAATAGGTTGTGTAAAGAAGATATAGATATATATTATCACCTGATAATGTTTTATTCACTTATGAATCTATTGTTGTTGGGTCCTATATTCATGATATTTACACCTACATCCATTCAATAAATAATATATATATATATTTTTAAGGATTCTAATTGAAATTATTAGGATATATGACTGTGAATTTGAATGGCATAGAAACTATACTTCTGAAGGGGATGAAAAGGATATCCCACCTATTACAAATAGGCATTGAGACTTTCCTTCTTCTTCTTCTAAGTTATGTCTATAGAAGTGACCAGCACTTAGGGGTCCTGTGGTGGTTAAGATGCCATCTAAGAAATTATAGTGGCTGAAAATAGTGAAATCTCCAATGGTGGACACTTTGACAATAGTCATTCCTCTTACTACAGCCTTTCTGGATGATTTTAAATAATGGGTCTCTTGGTAAAAGAGAGAAGTAATTGTTGAAATTTTAGGAGCACTTCTAGATGATGATGATGTTAATGTTTCAATATTAATTCTTCTCAACACTCCCCAATAAATTATATTTCAAGAAACCCCTAAATATATGGGAATATACCTTGATGAGATTGAATCAGGTATTCATTCATTTCTGTGATGGATTTTCTAGTCTAATAAAGTGATAGATATGGTGGTGGACATGGTGAAGGAGGTGGATTCAAATAAAGTGGTAATATTATTTTCTATTTCATATATTCTTAATATTAATTCATTGATCATGAATCCCTACTCATTTTAGTTTTAGGATTCTTGGAAGCTTCATCCATCTCTCCCTTCCCTGGAGTATACCACAAGGGGTAATAAATTCGGGGTGGACATGTCTTCTAGCGAGGGTGACATAAATGATGGATCTATTGGGGAAACTGAGCACATTTAGGATGCCATATTAGTTCCCAAATAATCATTTCATCCACCATCTCTACCTTTTATTCCTATCATGAGACCACTTTCATGGAATATTATCAATTTTTGGAATGTATGAAATTTTTCAACATTCATTTTTTTAGAATAATAGGTGTATTGTTAATCTTTTTTACATAACCAACATGTTTTCTAAATGGGTTGATTAATTAACTAATGAAAGAATTTTATCATGTTTAATGAGCCAGTATACATTAACTACCCAAGGTCATATAATCCCTTCTTTATCAGAGAGATACACAATAATTGTGGTAGTTGTAAAAGATATAGATAGTTTCCTCATACCAAATAAAGATATCATGTAGATTCCAAGACCCATGGGGTCAACCCTTTATGATCAAATGAAAATCTCTCTATTAGGAGGGGATCCTTTATTGGTCTATATTTCAATTGGGTGTAATTCTCTTTCATTTCTTGAAAAAACATCCATATTTTATGTAACAACTCTAGATCAAGAAGATTTGGACCCAACTCTCTATTCTAGTTACATAATCATCATTCCCACAATCTCAATATCATTGAGTTACCTTCTAGATTCCACTAATTTAGCTAGATATGCACATGTGACAATGGAATTCATGGAAGAAGATAAATACAACTAGAAAACTAAGGGTGCATCATCTATATTTTCTTTATAAGGAAAATAATGTTCTTGGATGCTAGTTATCTAACAAGTGAAGGTATTTTCGCTACCATTCCAAGAATTTAACCACATTCAATGTTTAGTTAGTCACAAATTCAATCAGATGACTATATAATTAAAACCACAAGACCATCAGGTGAAGCTTTCTTCTCTCACATATCAAACTACTAATGTTTTAAAGGAGTTGGTTGTCATATATGAAACCCATGAGAAATTTATTGAGTCATGGTCCTCTCTTGTTGCATTAGTTACTGAATACATTTCACCATCTCATAGAAATTAGGAAGAGAACCAGTAAAATTTCAATAGTCTATTTTCATCCCATAAAAATGTATGAAAAGAAATCTGGAAGTTGATTTCTCGTACCCCCTTAGGAAAACATCCAATGAAATTCCCAAAATTACATCTCAGGTTTTTGTTTCTTAGGTATGGATTTGATTTACATATATTAAAAGCAGTGGTAAGAGTGGTGATTGTAATATGAAGAGGTATAGTGTTCTTAGGTATTTTCTTTAAAAAGATGATAACATGGGCCATCATTCTAAATCAACATATATCCTTCATAGTGAATCCTATCATCATGATGGGGGGATATGAGTTGATAAGGTCATGTTATTTTAGAATTTTTCTTTGGTTGAAATAACTTATTCAGTTGTTGGATAAACTCAAATGAGAGCATTATCATGATGATTTTTTAGAAGATGAAGGTAAAGGGATAGTGGAATAGGAGGATAAGGATGTACTAGATGATTCTGGGATGGTTGATTAATTATGTGATGATGATGAGAAATATATTACAACATTGTCAATGTTGTGACAAGCTGTAGAGGATCCTAATTAGGAAATTATTTTAGTTTATGAATCCTCAACTTGGGAATTGTAACTATAATATCTATCTCATATGGGTAGAGTCCATCTTTTAGATGTTACTCCTTAATTTCCATGAAATAAATCAATGAAAAATTATTTTCCCTGATGTATGTATTTGTTATCATATCATGTAGTCTCCAAAAATAAGAACATGAAATGTTTTTGAATGATAATCTCCCAGGTAACATGAATTGTTTTATCATTACATCTATATATTAATCCTAAACATGTGTAGCCTTATTTAAACAATATCTTCAAGATTAGATTATTTCTCATGGAAGCATATAACTGTAATTATTATCATCCTAACACAATAGTAAGTTTATTTGTATGAAATATCACATAATTATCTAAAATTTTCTTAATCCTTGAGATCTAGGGAGCATATTTTTTAAAATTTCATTGTTACAAGGTGAACCCCAATTTTTTTTTGTCTTTTATATTACCACCAAAATGTTATCCTATCTACAATGGGGGTAAATACATAGAGGGTATGAATCAACATTTATCCAGGGATCTCTTTGAATATTGTTTATTTGTTAGAACTATGTCTCTTGACATGTCCAATTTAAATCATGGAAACCCTATAAAAGAATGTGTTTTAGGTTGAGGAGCTCTGGTCAAAAGTTAAAGAATGGTTACATGAGCATAGATGACTAGATTAAAATGTCCCATAAATTTTTGGACATTTTATTTTTAATTTTAAGCCCTATGTTGTGATTTCTAAATCTGAGGCATGACGTGAGAAAGATATGATTGGTGTGAGAACAAAACATGTATGAAAATAGATTTCCAATCTGATGTTGTCAGATCAATCCTATATAGTTGAGGTCTCTCTAGATAAAGAATTTTTTATTGGGTGATATGCCCTACTTTGGTGATATATGAAAATATAACATTGGTTGTATCAAAAAACGATCAAAAAAGGTTTCCTATAGAATATTATATTCAAATAATAATGGATGAATAAGGATCTTGGAGAATCATATTACCTCAATGACATGGATTGGTTTGTTATTGAATCTGGAAATTTTATTCTATCTCAAAATTACCCCAATTGGGGATAAATTTTTCCCACTATATTTCTAATAATTAAATCAGAAATTGAGTATTTTAAATTTTTGGCTAATCCCAAGACATATGATCTGTGAATTCCATCTTATAAAATCAAAATGATAATTAATCAACAAATATTTTTAGAATAAAGGTATTGTGTGAGAACAATACCACATATAAATTCTCTCTTTAGAAGAAGGTAAATTATAATGCCTATTTTTACTCCATGAAACATGCAAGAATCTTGTGGTTTATATTTTTAGTAAATAATTATATTGTTCTATTTAAGGTATTGAATCAATCAATATGATAACCCTAACATAAACATATAAACCTTTATTATGAAAATAATCCCATAGAAAAAATTCTGAAGCCCATGTGTATTATGGTGGGTGTGGGAAAAAGAAGTGTCCCATATTAAATTGACCAAATAGAGGCTATTAGATGGATGAAAATGGATGATTTTTTTGGTTGATATAACAAGATGTAATATCCTTGAGTTTCTATACACCTTATTTGAATGAGAAATAATCCATACGTAATTCATGAATACCATGAATTTTAACATTATCCCTTGAGAAAGATGGTGTATTTCAATTTTGGTTCATATGGATATGGTGATATATCATGGAATTAATGAGTGGTAAAAGTCAAATTAGTACAAGATTTTTTCAAGCACCTCCAACATCAATAATGAAATCATAAACCATGATCATGTCAGTTCATGGATTTCGATACATGGTATGTTATTGAAATAAATTAATGACTAAGAAACAAGTTTCAAAATAAAATTCTAGATCAATGTTTTCTGGCCTTATATAGAGAGTAGATGTCTATCATGAGAAAAATTGTGCCTTTTGTTGGAAGGCCCACATTGTGGGGATGTATAGAAAACCAAACTGAGTCATATCAATTCATAATCTACCTAATGTTACATATGGAATATTAAATCCTATTAACGATGGATATGGAATGATTATGGATATCATGAATTTCATAGTACATAGATTAGGATATGTGGTAGGGATGTTTTTCAAAACACAATATAAATTCAGACCATCATTAGAAATGGAATGTGATGTTACTTACATAAAATGGCTCTTACATAGCAAAGGGGATTATTTTCATTTGTAATCATTTTATGGTCTTGAAAAAAGGACCTAAGAAACACTATGTATACTATATGGGTAGGAATCGAGCCACATGTAGCTCTAAATGATTTAATAGTAGAAGTTGAATCTAATTGTGGGTTCATCCTCTCTGATGTAGACATTTTAGAATCTCATAAGATTCATGAGAAATCCAATATTTATGGGATAATGTAAAGATACAATTTTTCATTTCGTGTTAAGGTTTTTGTCATTGTTTCTTCTCATACTCAGTCATATGAGGCATGTACAATTTTTCCCAGGTTAATTCTATAATTTATTGTTGAATAGATTCAACCATGATGTGGTGTTATTGTAATAAATAGGCTTGTGTCGATAATAAGTGATCAAAGTTTGTTAAAATATGGAAAGGGGGACATTCAAATCATAAAATTTAATGATAAACTACAAAGGGACCACCATTAGGATGCTGAGGGGTAATGAAATCTGGATGAGTTGTTGATGTGGTTAGAACCAAGATAAGGGACATAAAAATGTCTATGTATCCCATGATAACTAAAATAAATACATATATCGTATTGTATCATATAATAGTATAATAAATTTATTAGGTGTGGTGACCTCTCTAGTTAGGGAATTGAAACATATCATATTTATTATAATAGGTATCCAATGTTTAAAATATATGGTAAGAATACAATTTAACATCACGTGCTAAGGACGATTACTATGTAGCTTAACATCGTGCAGAAAAGAAAGTTCTATAGTTTTATGTCATGGATAAGGATAATTACATTTCATTTTAACATCATGTTGAAATTACTATTACTATTAGTTTTAAAATCATTCAATCGGGTTGAGTGTCAGGTGATTAGATGAAAAACTTCATCATGATCCTATAGTTTATGTTGGATATGGTAAGTTTTCCAACCATCAATATCAAATAAATAATATCAATTTTTTTAATTTTTTATTCTATAAGGTCCCATTCATTTTCACCATCATTGGGTATTTTGTTCCACGTATCATTGGATTCGTCAATTCAATCAACCTCCCCTAGTGGAATGACTGGAGGAAAAATATTTTTTAAAAGGATCATAAATTTCAATTTTAGTAGAATTATGAATGATGAAAGGTATGAAATATATTATAATACACTCTCTAAAATTTATCTAGAAAATTTTGGAGATTCTCTTCAATGGAAAACATCTCACAAAAGGAAACTAATTAAGGGAAATTGAAACTTAAGGGGCAGGACTGCCTCTACCACATATAATAATGAGTATGGATTCACTTTTTGGTTGTGTATGTTTTAGTATCGTAACCCCACAAGGCATGAAGGAGATTTTCTGGCCAAGACATATTATCTATATATAACATTATTTAGACAATAATTTATTATTTATTTGTAAATGGCTCTCTCATTCCAATATATGTTTCTTGATAGTGAGATAATTGGTTGGAAATGATTTTACACTCTTGATACAGACTTCCCAGATCCTTAGAGAAAATGATAGTTCCTTTGTTTATCATTATCTTATGAGGGATGATAAACCTATTTATGATATTGGATCTCCATAATCATAAAATATTCGTTTTTATAACTTCATGGAGTGGTAGAACTTCCTCCAACTTGGAGAAGATGTTTTCTTTTTTCAGAATTTACTTGAAATTCTTGGTTGTGGAGGGAGGATATGGTCCAACAACCTCTACATCACATGTGTAAAGTGGAATTTAAGTTTTTTTTAGTGTGCATAAACATTGTGGGATGGTTAATTAAGTTATAATATTTCTGATATGATTGGATCATTTAGGTGGATTACAAGAAACCCTATATTATTTTGGGCTAGTAGTATAGAAGATTAAGTATTTGATCAGAGTACATGAACTTTGTCTGGTGGGCTCCTCATACTATAGTGTGAACATCCTTCATGATAATAGAAGTATCATCCCAATCAATTCACCTAGTAAGGACCCTATTATTCCCCCAATTATAGAGGACATTTAATGGTTTGTGGCCTTATAAAAACAATGATAATTTATCATTTTCATTTTTTATCTTTCATAACTATTTACAATGAGTGTAGTACATTTTGAAGGAAGTTAAAAATGATTGTCATCCAGATAGTCACATCACACTATGGTTCAAGGATTTGAATGCACTCAATGACCATCTTCATTTTATTTTAATAAAATCACCAACATTCAATGGTGAGAATTACGGATAATGTTTCATCCCAAAATACATCTTCTAATGTTTTTTCTAAATTTTCTATGGTATAATTATTGTAATTTTTTAGAATAGGGCATGAAACAACGTCTACTATGAGGGGAATTCCACTATCAATCCTTGGGCATAGACAAACAAAGTGATCAACTCTTCTTTACATTAAAATAACCATCATTAAAATTTTTAGGACCAATTCCTTGTTAACTTTAATATATAAGTAATCTATTTATACATGAATTGTAACCTCTATCAATGGAATGATGGCCATATATTTTACTTCACAATTTTTGAACCCTTTGAACATCAGGATGGAGTTGTATAGAATGATCAATGATGGGGAAATGAGAATGAATCCCAACTGAAATTTTTCAAACATTAGGTCTTGTATAATTTTCCTTCTACGTCTTCTGGATGCATGTTTATAATACATTTCTCTTATATGAGGCCCTCTTGAATTTAATATATCTCTTAATAGTGGAATTTAGTATCCAATGATGTCATTTCATCTGATGTTTGTTCTCTATGGATGTCTTCCATCACACACACTATTACCTATATTAGAGGCAGCAACTAAATATAAAAATGATGTTTGTTAGACACCCATACATTCATAATTCAAGTCAATGTTGGATTTTTATGAATATATTAGACATGGTTTATATGAGAGACCAAACTGATCTTTTGACATTTTTGATAATTCCTTAGTATTTGTATTGAATATATTAGTGGAATAAATCACTTCTATAATATTTCAAAAAAAATATTCACATCGCATATAGTTTGGATGAGGTAATAAAATAATTATTTCTCTTTTGGTTTCATTTCTTTCTACAAGGATTTAATCCCACTACCGCACTATGAAAATCACATACTAATTAGTGGTATTCCATCAATAGGTAGAATAATAACTGGTTGTCTAAAAGGATATATCTTGAGAATAACAAATTATTTTTGATTTTCATCTGTCCACTGATTTGTAACCCCATTTTCATTAACATGGTGAATTGAAAACATTTCAATACAAGTTTGTATATAATACATCGAAATTATTACATGATTTCATGAATTCCTCTAATCTCATTGATGTGTTGAGGTTGGTACATGTAATGGAATTAATTTTTCTTTTCAGGGGTGACTTTTTTTCTATGAAGGAATTCCATGAAGCATAGAAATTTCTAAATGTAAATTTCAATATAAAATTTCAATGGTTTTATTCTGAGGTAGTGATATAATAATTTACAAAATATTATTTCATGGTCAACATTATGATTATGGAATTAATGAAATTTATCAACAATATCGATGATGTAGAATTAAAAAATGTTTCCCAAAATGTGAATGATCTTATGGTGCAAGGCACACTAGTATATAAAAACTACGATCTTTAAAACAATTGGTATCTCTAAATAGAAATATACACATTAAGGTGATTTCAATGTGGTGGCCTCCACATCTTTAGGGGCCATCTAAATTTTAATGTATCCATAATTTAAATCCATGATGGAAAGGGATTCATACCCATATATTTAAACAATTATATGGCATTTAATTGAAATAGGGAAGCCATATTTCAGAAAATATTAATTGATAGATCTAAAGTAATTGAATGATATGATTTCCCATTTCTTTTTTTGAATATAACATTAATTTGAAGCTATTTTGAATATTGTACCCCCCAAATGAAATTTTCTTGGAATATCATACCATAATCAACATAAATTTTCAAAAATTTGGTTATATGTGTCATTTTTACTACCTTCTTATCGTCCTAAATATTCTCTTGAAGGCCCCAGTGGTGAGTTAAAAAATCAAGATCAATGACTAGAATTTATTTATAATTCTTGGTGAACAATTTTTAATTATTATTCATAAATGAGGTATAAAACAATTTTTTTCATAAGACATATCCACATTGATCAATGTGGGTCACATTTCCTCCTATGTACAATGATGTGGGTCTTTGATTTTGTCAATAGTGGTAGGGAAACCATGATCAATTACTGGATAGGCATACCAAAGGTCTTCCTCATATTAATCCTCCTCTAAAATCTATTATTCAAAAGGGGGGAGAATGTAACAGAGTATGCTCTCATAGGATATGATAGTATCTAATGTTTTTACATCATTATGATGATGCGACTTCCTATGAACCAATTCACAATGTGGTGTCTATTTGAAACTAGGGAGTAGACAAAGATATGTATTATGATAGAGTATCATCATTCACTCTTAGTGACATTAAAACCACATCTAACTAAAATTATAATTCCAGGATTTGATGAATCCCATGTTGTGGATGGACTTAATTTTCATCTGAGAAATTACCAAATCTTGGGGAGTATATGAACATTTCAATGAATCCATAGTCAGTTTTCATGTTTGATATCATATTGTTTTTTTAATATGAATTTTAATTTGTACATAAATATTTGACCTTATTGATGGGTTATTCTTACTCATCACTGGGACATTTGATGTTTTTTGGATGGGGTAATTTCTATACTATTTAGTGAAGTGATTGAAGAGACACTACCAACCATGGGACATATCCCATCCCTATTATATAATCCATGGATGATAAAATTTGATTCACTATATTCGAAAAGGGCCATTTCATCATGAAACACCATGATTTTTCCATTAATATAGAATTAGATGAATTGATGTTATGATTAGGGTATCGTCACATGTTGATGGAACCTGGGCCTTCCAAGAATAACATTGAAGGTTATATCTATAAAAAAATAGAAATTATATGTCCGATATAGGGTCTCAAAATTGAACCATGTCCTTTACATTTCCCAGGTTCTTTTCCTCTCTTTTTTCAAAACCTTATATCATTGGAGTGGAAAGAATTAGGTTAGATTAATTGTAGCCCAACCAATAGAGGGTCTCTTATATCATGAGATTATTTGTTTTTTTATTTCCAATGTATTCTAATCATATGTCAATGTTCTTTGTCCTCCCATATACATACATTGGTTTGATGTGTCCAAGTATAATGGAATCATTTTATTTGTTTACAAAGGATATAATTTCAAGCATTCTGCATGATGGATATCTGCCCAATAGAACATATCAATGTAAAACATATCTTAATAAACTAGAGGTCTCAATAAATAATATATGAGTGAATCCCTATATTCTTTTGATAAACTTAGGGTATACATGATTGACAATATGGTCGACAACAAGGATAATTGCTTCAATATTCCATAATTCTTAGACAAATTCCTAAAATTCACAACATGTGGTTGATTATTTCATAAGAAATTTTTGTTATAATTTAGTTGAAATTGATGCATCAACCCTAGAAATTGGAGTTTGATGAACTCTTGACATCAATGGGCTTGGTTGACTAGGTCTTCCTACCTACCATGGGTGATAAGTCACTTTTACCCCCTCTAATTGATATTATAGAATTTTTAGGTTAGGGTGTATTTTGGCATATAAAAAAGGATTTTTATTCTTTTATTGGAATCACTAAAGAGATTTTCCACAAGTTAACAAATATCTGACAAAATGATTATGGATCTGGATAGAGTTATGGTTTTCTCCATGGATGCATTGTCCCATACACACTCATCTCCTATGAAATCATCAATAATTTATCAAACCGTGGAAAGGGAACATAGGTCCATATACATAAACTTCATTATATAATAAATCCATTACCTTAATTAAATTAATGGAGCCAATTATTAATTCCTTATTTGGTTGGGATTCTCCCTAGCTATCCATTTCTTATGGTACTGTTTTCTGGGAAACAATCTGTGATTTTATCTTCTAGGTAATAACATCCTATAGAGTCATAGACAACTTTTTAACATGTATTGTTTCATATTCCTATAATTTCTCCATGAAATTTTATCCAGTACATTTATTGGAACACTGTTTTTTAGAGGAATGTGGTGTGGACTAATTCAGGTATTCTACTATAACAACAGCTGGGGTCATAACTGATTTCATTAACTATACTCATAAAATATCACGAGTTATATTGACTTTATTTTTTTTAATATAATTCCAAACATATGTCTACCTTTTCTAAAAACAATATTTCTCTCAACTCCATCCTTAGGATTAGGGGAAAATATAAATTCAATGTTAAGTAGTATTTTCCCCAACATTACCTACCCAGATTAGAATATTTTTTATAGGATGTACTAGAAAATGAATCATTCTAGAATAATGTGTATCATCAAGTTGTGAAAGTGGAAAAGTTTTTGATTATCATTAAGGAATTCATGGTTGGGACTCTTAGGTTCTAGTAATCATAGTAACTCATTTTCTATAACCTCTATAATTTATCTACAGACTTTGTCACCTCATAATCATTATCATTAATCTTTCGCTCCTCGAATTTATTTCTTGTTGGTCCCCTCCACTCCTCCTAAAAGGTTGGTTTTTATATTGATGATCGGGGGGTTCATCATGATGTTGTGTGGGGTTTGTTGCTGGAGATGGCATAGAGGCTGGAGTAAGTGTAGAAGATGTATCATCTACATTTTCTCTTCCATGGGGTTGATGGAATCATTCAATACATGAGTTTTTTTAAAATTATGGAATCTTCCATTCATTGAGATACTATGATGAGATCCCAAAAATCATCCTTTATTTCTAATTAGAGTGACTGGCATTCATGAATCATCAAGGAGGTAATATATATAGAGACTAATAAAATCATGTTGGGGAAACAATATGGTTTGGGAGTAGTTCATCTCCTTTTATCTAGTATTGAAATTTCATACACTCTTTTTCTATGATTGGTTGAAGATCTAGAGATAAGGATTTATTTTTATTTTCATCATTGAGATGAATTGAATGATAAAAATATCAACATAGACACTTCCATCTGACGATTGAACGAGCTAGTAAATTGGTGTACAATAAAAGTTTATCACTTGTAAGGATTTCATGAAAAAACTAAACATACATAATTGTTATTGTGAAGGGGTTATCATCATAGGATAAAAACATGAAAAAATTTAATAGATTCTAATATAGTTATCTTGATCCATTGAATAATGGAAACATATGACACATGAACTTTGGTGGTGGAGGGATCACATTCACCCATTCAGGGAAATGCATCATTTTTTATTGTACTAATGTACATAATTCCACCACATCTTACAATCATGATTCAGTTGATTTGACAGTTTAAATATTCCCTTGATGAAATATTTCTTGAACAAGATATTTAATAGTTATATTAATATGTAAGGAATGATGTATTATATCCAAAAATATAAATGGACTCCATTCAGTAGTAGGGAATATTTTGAGGGTTCACCTAAAATTTATTTAGTTAATTCCTTAATTTATGGAATTCCTGATATCCTTTCATGTTTGGAACTAGGTAATATAGTGTCCTAGGAATAATATAAAGGGGATTATCTAGATCCATTATCATTGTTATCATGATCCCTTTTAGTTTCACAGTGCTAACTAGGTGGGTGAGATGAGGTTCTACATCAAGGAAATATATGGTAAAAATATTTTCTCAATTTTATTTTATGTTTAACTTCATTATCCTTTGTATTCATAGATCACATCAATAAATTGTCCCTTATAATGTGAATAATTTGAATCCTTGAAAATTTTATGAGGTGTCTCAGAATTTTATATTTTCCATTGATTAAATGCATCATGAAGTTAATATGGGACCATTTAACAGAGCCCCCATGTTTTTAGTGGCCATATGATTCTTGGTTCACTCACCTTTATCATTAACCTTAGTGAAGAACATGGTCTAAATGGAACCATTATTTACATTCTCATCTACAATGGTATCATATTTGTCACTGTCCACATGACAGAATCCCATGACGTTAAACCAGACATAATGTGTTATCAGTGTTGTATTCTTTATTGAGTGGAATAATAGTTTTATATAGACATTTTGGTCCTCTTAATTCCTTTTATGGATACTCTTTGAGATTATTGGAGAGGATATACTCAATGGTAACATCCATAAAACCTTTTCATTCATGTCCCGTATGAGGTATGTGTGTTGAAAGATATGAAAAATTGGGTGACCTTAATTTATAGTGTTCCCCAAAAATATGAAAATACTCATTTCTATTAAAGAGATGTTGATGTAAAAATGCATTTAGTCTTGTGGGTTGGGGTTATTATCATTCATTAAATGTCATTCCTTGGAAAAAATTGACAAAATTGAAGGGAGAATTATGTTAATGACTCCCCCAACCATGTGGGATAGGGATAATCTTGTAATGTGGTGTCTTCAATCACTAACACCATACTCTTGATCATGTACATCCCCATGCGTGATGGATCTGGGTGAAATGAAATATTTTATATATAAACAACTATTTATGAAAGAATTAGTTATTTCTAATGATTGCATTACCTTAATAGAATATTCTTATTAATTTTATCGGTTTCTGGATTCTGGAGTATTTTGACATCATGTTATAATCGAGCCTGATGCTATTGACACTTATTCTGAGATATTTCCTTCTGAGTGCGCCAAATTTTCTAATGAATAGTCTGGTATTATAGTTCCTATAGATAAATAAATATACAATTTCATCTCTCATGTTGTTTTCTAAATATGGGATGATGTAAAATGTAATGTTATGTGTTCTCCCAATCCCTATATATAAAAACTAAGAAAGGAATCAATAAAAAGATAGTGTAATTTATGAAATAATTTATAGAGTTCATATTAATGATATATATGAGGATTTATATATCCCAGCTTTCAAGAATATATAAAGGATTCATATTCAATTTTATGAAAAATTTATCCCAATACACTATCCCATTTTACATACCCATCATATAGTACGAACTTTTGATTCTGATGGTGGAGAGGCATCTAGAGGTTTAGAGGGATTTCATTTATAATTTCATATATCACTATTACTGGAATGATGAATTGAGATGCGGATGAGAGACAAATCATTATGGTTATATTATCAATTTCTAGTTGAATTATCATAGGTAATTTATTTTTTGTTATTCCACTAGATATTCATCCACTTGATTAGCCACACATAGGTAGATCCCACCTATTTTGGCCCATGATTTAGAGTTATTAGGGTTATTTTTGGAAATGTAAATGACATATAAGTTATTTAGAGGATGAATATTGTCTCATACCCACTTATAGTTTGGAAATAATTCCTCCTTTCATTGATATTGTATTACGTGTGACAGAACTCATCATTACTAAGGCGTCAAAATATTACTGATTACTCATATTTAATGTGGTAAAGGAGTCACAATTTTTCTTATTGATCATGTTTCCATTAAGAAATATTCCTTGGAATTAATCAAGATAATCAATCTCATCATCAATAATGTTATTCCTACAATTATATCCTTCGTAGTTGACATTTTAGGGGAGGAACTCCAGATCTTCTTGTAATATTGATTTGAGGAAGAAATTCGTGACTTCTACTACATCTTCCATAATTTGGAGATGAATTGGTATGATGATAGGGTTTATATAACATAATTTTTATTTCATTAATAACCCTAATAATTATAAAAGTAGATTCATGAGTCTTCTCTAAAATTTTCAATTTCCCCAAGTGAAAATTATTTTTCAATACTCTTATCAGGGAAAGTAGACATACATGTTGTGAATGTTGATTCTAAAGAACTATAGTGGGTTAAAAAATCCCATTTTTTATTCGGATCAAGAATATGAGATACTATAATATTAGAATGGATACATTCCCACCCTTGTGGGGCCTGTAAAATGGGATTGTGATCCTAGTTAGAACAAGGATCTGAACCCGATATAGTTTTCTATTAATAAGGAAATGTTTACAAAGACCATCTTGGATGGGAGGATGGATGAACATCTTATATTGAGAGATCATCCCATTTTGTAAGTAATTCACAATACTTATGGAGTTGAGTCCATGCACATAAAACCTATCTATTATATTTTATGTAATTTTATCACAAAAATATTATATAATCTTGTCTGTAATTTATTTATACCATTCAATTGTTTCCAAGATGTGATGAGAAACACCCATTTTAACAACTAATCAATATACCCATTCAATTTTGGAGAATTAATATGTCCTTCCACTAGTTCATAGCTAATGAACTCTGACTAGGTCCTCCAATTTCCACCATATTTAACTGGGAGATGTGATATGTGCAAGAAGGGATTTGTATCTACTTATAGAATGCATCCATATTTTACTAGTGGGATTTGTATGCATGAGTAGGGATTTGAATCTAGTCATTAGTTTCTACCGTAATTTATTTGTGGTCTTCTTATGCATTATAATGGAGTTGAACACTCTAATTATTTGGAACCATATTTGACTGTCATTCTTAATATACATGAGTAGAGGTATGAAAATGGTAATTAGCCATAACCATATTTTTCATTCATCATTGATATACAATATTAAGGATTCTTCACCTCTCATTTCTTTCCACCAAATTTTACTAATATCAAAAAAATTAATTAAAATGGATTTTATTTTCTCCATTTCTAATTTTCGTATTTAATTTGAAGGATTATTCAGTACGAACAATAAATTTAGGATATCCTTGGTTGTTATACTATTTCCCTTTGTGGTCCTCCCTCAAGAATCCTTCTAATTGACATGGGTGTTTTCCATGAGAGGTGACCTCATAATGATGAGGATGCTAGACCACCACGTGTTGGCAGTAGTGAAAGCTAGTAAGATCCCTTTTGTGAGACCCCCGTGTAACCTAGATGAAGTCACTTGGGACCACATGATCACTCTCCCAACATTAATGGAGGAACATGTTATCATCTTCCGATGATATGCACCAAAAATAGTTTTATAAATCTAAATTGTTGTATTAGCTTACGGACCACCAATCATTTCAAATCCTATGATAGGTGTGTCTTTATAAATTGGAGACCCTATTTTGCAGCCTCCATTGTTGGGTAATTATAATAATGTTGGTACTCTTGAATCATCAAATTTGACACATGGTGTCAATTGATCTAGGTCAGTGATAATAGACATTTATTGGATGAATATAATTATATCACAGCTGTCATGGTATACACATTCTCAAACTGGTGAGATTCCATTTGGATTGAAGGGAATTCCCTTGAATGTAACATTATTATATTCCAGAAAAAATAGAAACCATATCAAAGAAGAATCTATAAAAATCAACACATGGATAATTGATTGTCTTCGATCTTTATTTGGATTGATTTAATTTTTTGAGATCACGAATGGGGCCTGAGATGCGGGAATCACAGCCAACACTATTTATGATTCATGTTTTTTAACAAGTATATTTCATTCCTATTCACTTAAGGTATGTTTCTAATGGAAGGTTTTTCAATTAATGAGAAATACCTAATTAATTTCATATCCATGAAGCCACATTTAACTACATTCTAAAGGCATGTATTCATTAGAGAACCTAGAAAATGATACATAAAACTCACATGATTAAAGATGATGGGAGGTCGGTCTCATCAAGCTATTTTTAGGAAGAATTATTACATAACCAGTGACTGTCTTATATTTTGGATTTAAAACATGCCCATTAATCCTTAATTATATACCAAATATACATGAAATGTCACATTGATGGTAATAATTGATCATTAGAATATATTGAATTTATATTCATCTTTATTTATATGAGGTTCTTCATTAAAGACTAGATTTATATAGAGATTAAAGATTATTTTTTCATTCTTAATCATGATGATAGGTTTAAACCATAAAATGGGATAATATAGAATTTTCTTTTTTGTCCCATAATATGGGAATTTTTTTGATGTTGATATTGGGCCCATTAAATGGGATTCCTATGTAACCTTGAGAACATAATCAGAACCCACATAGTTTTGTTACGCATAACATGACAACTCATACATTTTATGGTCTTGTGAAAATGACTAATCAATCCATTTTAATGTTATGAGGAAAGGATGTGTTTGTTGATGGATATTAGGTAATAATGGTGTGAAAATTATGTATATTCTCATGAATAAAACATGGATGAGATGAGGTCCCTAGTTTATGGGTTATGATCATACTTGTAACAAATTATAATAAAGACGGTGATGAATGCAACCCAGAAATAATATTTCCCACTATAATGGATATAAACCAACTAGGGATGTAGCCTATAGAATATTATAGTTTTTTTCTTATTAGGGAAGGTTTTATAATATCCAATTTTTTTGGGAATAAAATTCAATCTATTTTGGATTTTAGGGGATTACGCCTTTAATGGATGTCCATTTTCTTCCATCATAATGAATATGCAAGTTTGAAGAATTTCATCATGGGTAATATAGACCATGGATAAGAAAGTATCATTTCATGGTGATTACACCTAGCAGGATGCCCATAACTAGATAGAGTTTATGCTCATACAAAATGAGAATCCCATTGTTTGGGATCATAAAAACTTAATGATCACCACTAGCTTCTAATCCCATGTGAGGCATTCTCTATGTGATAAACAATATGAATTAGTGTATATAGAAACCAAATAGTTTACTTTATCCATAAGTGGGTGAGGCCAGTTCAATGGGGGATAGAGATATATGGATACGATACATATCTCCTATCCGATTTCATAACCTGGGAAAAATAAGATGTTTAGGGTTGGCCTCTTACTCTATGCTTACTCCATACATGATTCTATACACTCTATTTTGTATAAGATGAAACATGGATATAGAAATATCCATCATCAAAAGGAATGGAAAGTGAATCCTCTCAATATTTGGAACATGGATGTCTATGGAAATGTCTCAATGTATGGGTCCCTTTTTATAATAGTATTTTTTTATTGAGAACATATGGAGGACCCCCTTAATAATGAGGTCACTAAAAGATAATTATTTACCATATGAAGGTATGATCAAGATGGCACTCTAGTGTAAATTTTTATTTTATCATGCATGTATGGTGTCTTTGGGAGAGGCCTTAAAACAATACATCACCATAGAACTCATTCTGTACATAGAGATTCTTGGAAAAGTGGTTGATGAAGAATGCCATTAGGATTGTTTATAGAGGGGACAATGTGGTGGAAAACCCTACCCCGATTGAAATAAATTAGGGTTGTAAAGTGGAACATGCCATATTATCCCATTATACATTGAGTATTCCTTCAATGACTGGGTTTCATCCTCATAGTATCCTTATGAGGTTCTGGGATCCATCCAAGTATCATTTTTCTACATGGGGTAATGATCCTTCCATATAGAATTTTTCTTTGGTGAGAAGGGATCCTTATGCATATCTTTTTTATAAGAATTTTTATGTCCTTGAAATATGTCATCAATGTACAGTTTTTATAATGGTTCCTTTAAGGTATTTTGGATATACATATAGTTACATTACTTATATTTGTAACGGTGTTATGGGATAATTTTATCCATTATCAATTGATTTCTTAAATACCTTCCCTCTATTTCCATCATCATTATTTGATGTCATGAAAAAGGTTTTTATGGAGTCAAAAATGGTTACCACATACTACAATAGACAAAAAACCTTGTTTATTTACAAGAGAAAGAAATGTCTCTCACATTCCCACAAATGATTTTTTCATTTGTATTATACCACAAATGAGACTACGAGATTCATATTTTGGAGCCAAAAAATATTATTCACCTCTTGAGTAATTTTTTTTATGTTTTGGGGAATTGTGCAGATAGAAGATCTATATAGAGTTACTACTATGATAAAAATATCCATTCATGTTTTGAGATTTCTATGTGTAATCTATCCCACAATTGAGACTTCTCTTCCTTTAATAATTTTTTTTATTTTATGCCGGTTGATTATGCAATTTTTAAATTCAATAATTCATTTTCACATTACATGAAGTGTACTCATAACATAATTACCAATGTTGAAATATTAAATTATATGTGATCCATATTCTTATTAGGAATGCCACATCAATATTTATGAGTATAATGAATTAATGTTTCATGAACATAAATATCAAATTTTAGTGGAATTATCAATGGATTCCATGTTTATTTATGGAAAAGAGAGGTTCACTGTATGATTTTGATAAATCTTTTGTAAATACATTGGTGATATATGTTTACAAAAATCATTCTATATAATTGATCAGAACATTGGAGGTGGAATTATTGGTGTATATATTGTCATGGTGGAAATATATTATTTATCCTCTAAAGATTGAAGTAATTTTTTCTATGAATGAACCTATGGATATTTATATAGTAATTTTCTTCCTTGGTTTATAGATCCATTATAAGAGTTTTGTTCATTATTTATTTAAAATTATTCATCAATTAAAGTCATTGACCAAGAATGTTCATGAATTTATTTTGACTAGAAAATATTAGATGGGATTCAATTTTTTATTAATAATGTTATAATATTTTATATAATATTCATTAAAGTTGAGATATTAAAATATTATGTTAATTATGAAGTTTTGCATCACTATCTAGGTTTTGTTTTAATTTAATAGTGGAATCTAAAAACTAATGTTTATTATCGATTATATTCACATAAAGGTAACTATTATAAACAAGGTATTATGTCAATGGTAGTGTTATTCACATTGAACGTATAGTGGAATTTATGTACTAAAAGGTTCCTCATCATATTCATGTATCACATGATCCAATGATTTATTACTTTAAACAAGGATATGATTTTTCATCATGATATATGGGTGGATATCTTTTAGGATTGTTGATTAAATATACCACAACTCAATGAAAGTGATATAAAATATCTAACGTGATAACCAAGTTGGTGTATATGTAAATTTATCAACAATAGAAAAATGAGATATAGAAAACTGAGGAATATAGGTCAATTATTTTGGACATGGAGGATATTAACATTGTATTTTTCTTGTACTATATGGTGGTTGACTCTCTTTTCTTTAAATTGGTGGTTAAGCCTTTGTAATGGTTCTTAATCCAGTATCCCAGAGTTATTAAATACATTATTATATTATCATTGACACTGTAGGTCAAATACCAAAGGGCTAATCAATTTAATATTTTTGGAGAACATGATATATAAATGAGAATTATTTTACATATGAAATATATTACAATGAGTAGTAATGTTAGACATTTCACATACATGAAATAAATACATGAATTATTTTTCATAATTGGGTGTGAATTAGAAGAAGACTCTAAACCATAATTTGATACATGAATATTTTCCAATATGGTGTTTTTTATTTAAAAAAAATCATAAGTTAAATTTTATTCAAGTTTTGTATAAAATTTCAATTATAATTTCTGCATCTATAGGGACATTTTTGGAGAAGGCCAATCCCATGAAGAATCTATGCAGGAACACCAAATAGTTACATTTAAATATAAATACTCTTTATTCGTTTTGTAATGTTATATAGAAAGACCATGAATTCTAATAATATTAAGACAAAATTTAAGAATATGTTTTACATTATTTTCTTGAATTTTATAAGAACATATCTACAATTTACAACCCAAGTGGAAGAAAGTTTTATGTGGTACATGTATGAATTATATACAGAATAGTTTTTTTAATAACCATTTATCCAATTCATGATTAACCCATAAGTAGAATAAAGAAATATTAACAATAAGTCTAATATAAAACCAATATCTCCTCACAAATAATAAAATAATAATAGTTCCATGATATATCAAATAGATTCAGTTCATAAAATTATATTTAGAATCATGAAATATTTAGAACCCTGGTTATGAAAAATATATAAACCATATTATATATATTTAAGAGAGTAATAATACACCATCTTCCATTATGTTTGTGATTTATATTAATTTTTAAAATGTATGGAATATGTGGACCACCATTTCAGTTGGAGTGGAAGTTGATAATTTGTAAAATCAATCTAATGTAAAATAAAAACATGAAGAATAAATTCTCCAAGAATGATTTCTTAATTGGTATACATGATGATATATAATAAATAAATAATCATTTATGAATATGTAAAAATTATGAAATATCAATATATGTTAATAGAAATATATTTCTATTTCGATATGTTATGAATGACAAATACACTAATAGAATTACCCATATCACAAAAATATGAAAATATGGAAAACCTTTTTATGGAATTTTCAGTGGAAAAGGTATGATTTCAGAATCTATAGTAATTTATTAAATAATTTCACATATTATATTAAATGGGAGACTCTATAAAAAATAGTGGATTAAGAGGGGTTGTTTTACGGGTATATAGATTTTTTTCTAGATGTTTAAATCCTATGAATTTTATCTTGAATATTTTTGGCATGTGTGTTGTAGTTAGTGAACGAAATTAGGTTTATTTATATGACATGGAAAACATATATCAAATTATCATCATTAACATTCATATTCCAAAATTATTTTAAATTTTTGGAGAATGATATATATTGTATCATTATATATGATACAAATTTATTTCATAAGGATCAAATTTATTACGTAAATTAGGCCCTCTTTATTTCTTCATCAAAAATGGTTAATAGAAACTAATAGTGAAATGATTGATTTTAATTTTAATAAAAATGAATTTATATAATAATAAGAAGTAGTTTTTATATAATATGATTAAGGAGGTGAGATAGTGAAGTAAATTATTGATGAGAAAGTGGGAGAAGAGAAATGGCTGAAGGTATCATTGGGGAGCATATATTGTATATATAATCTAAAATTGCAACCAAAAAATTCAATGAGGTATTTTTTGGCCCAATATGTGTGTTTTATATTTCATGCACTGGTTAACTATTAATATGGAATATAATTTATATTTTTTTAATATGTTGAAGAACATTTCATGAATATGTGTATAGAAGAGGTCAGTGTTTGGTTCATTGATTAAACCTTGAATTTTGAAGAAAAAAAGATCAATATAAATTTTTAATTTTTATTATTTTAATGAAATTTTACGATATATCTGGGAATATTTTTTGAAGATTATTTTCATAATTCTATAAAAAAAGGATGAAGAGTAGTTTCTTTAAATGTACTTGCAATATATTTTATTATCAAAGGGAAGAAATTATTTTGATGATTTATGTGACAAATAAATTTATAATGAAAAAATATATATTCTTATGATATAGGATCTATGAATATATTTTTATAGTGTTCTAAATTTTTATATAAATGTCAAATTTTAACTAGGCATCAATTTTCAAAGAACATAATAAAAAATATAACATTTAGGGTGTAATGTTATTTGACTAATACTACGTAAAATAGTGAATAATATATATAGTTTTATAATTTATTGGATGTTATTTTGATTTATTCTCATATTTTTCAAACCTATTTTATGTTAATGGGAATAATCTTGAATAATATATAAAAAATATAGATATTTTACGAAGGGTATGGTATTATCAACAATTTTGTAAAGGTCAACTAGATATTAAATATATATATAGGTAACGTACATTCAATGTAATGGTATAACCTGTAATTAACATTTTTTATTTGGTTAATTTAGAAATATAATTCATATATAATGGTATTTATAATGTCTATGAGTTTATCAATGGTATGTAAAAAATAAATAAGGTTCCATAAAGGTGGGGTTTAATGTTTTGCGAATGTATTATTCTAGTTTATATTTAAAAATAGATAATCATTCCTTACATGTAAAGGTAATCTTAAAAAAATAATCATGTATGTTTCTTTTAGGATTTACATAGTACAAATAAATGGATACTCTAGTTTTTAAGGACTTTCACAAAGGTGAAATAGCACTATGTAATTATTTTTTATGTAAATCCATATACTATTCTGTAACGGTAGCTAAAAGATTATGTACTCTACAAAAAATCATAACCGAAACTATGTATTTGTTACATGGAAGTTTCATTCGTGTTTATATGTACTATGGATCTATGTAATGATAAAATCCCTATTTCAGTGTTATTTAAAAATCATTAGGGAAATATAATGAAATAATATAGTTGTGTAAAATTTCTCATAAGAAGAAATAATTTAATATTGAGCTATGAAAATGTGTGTGATTTATTCCAAATATCACGTAATACCTAAATAGGTCCAAACTAGGAGATTTCATTAAATAGAATATATTATGTGGGAATTTAGGTTGAGGTATCTGTATTACATGATCATAATTCATCATAAATTTTATGAATATGGTTTTATTCTATATAATATATTAGATTATCAGAAGACATAAAATGTATTAAGTAAGTCTATGGAGACATCATAAATATTTAGCGGTTGTATAATACAATGGATGATGAAGAATGGAAATTTGAAGATGAATTTAATAAATTGAACTGTTTATAGGATTGTTCCTAATAAATAGAAAAAATCATTACAATTATTGAATTTTAATTTAGGAAAATTTGATACATAAGGAGGATAAAAAAATCAAGTGGTGATTCTTTAACAAAAATGGACATTGTCAAAATCATGACATATTATGCCTCATATGTACAAAAATATTTACATTCAACTCTAAATTATTGAGAATTATTTTGTATAAAAAATGAAAGAATAAAACCAAATATTCAATGCTTCAAATGATATGAGTTCGCTATAAATGTAACATGAATGATAATTTCATACATATGTGGATACATTTTATGAGAGGATTTTGTGGATTTGTTTTTGACAATATTACTCGATTAATAATAGTTGAACTTTTTATGGAAATTGGCCAGCTAAACAGAAGAATTTGACTTATCAAATGTCATTTTAACACAAAATTGGGAATCATATAGTATTTTGAATACATAAAATAAGAAATTTGGATGAATGAGGAAAAAATTAAATTGGAAAATATCATATATATATATTTACTATTTCATGTCAGTGTAGTATGTTTTTAGGTACTACTGCTCCAGAGATAAGAATTTGGTGTTCAAAGAAAAATTATAGTTGAATGGTGAATATTGAAAATTGGAATTATATAGACATGTATGGAAGAATAATATGGTGTTGATGATGATGATGTGGGGAGTTGTAAAAATATTGATTATAGAGTTTAATAATTATTCAGGCCAAGTAAGTCTCACATTAAGAAAAAAATGTAAACAATAATATTTTATGTTATGATGAGAAGCAGTTTTGTGATCTACTAATCATAAAAAATAATGAGTATCCACCCCCTTCTTTGATTAGGTGGAATTTCTTTCATGCCATTATAAATTTATGATATGTTAAGAAGATACAAGTATCACCTTAACAACTAGTAGGGTGATTATTTGTGTTATTATCTTCATTTTTCAATCCTTATATGTCATTTTAATGGAGTGGGAAGCTCATATATGTCAGAAGCATTGATACATAGTCAGAATATGTATGAACTTGGGTTTCATGGTTATATCCATTTTTAGCAACAATATAATTCTAACTAGTAGTGTGATCTCAAAGGTTCCCATTTCACTCAAAGGTAGAGTCATATCATATTGTGTGGGAAATATTTTAAATATAATATCCTTTATCTGTGTGTTCCTTTATGATTGGATTTTATTCATGAAAATAACTACGATGAGGAGAGAGAGAGAACACAAGTGATCCATTCAATAAATTGTAACATTCAGAAATGAAAAAAGGGATAAAAGGTTTAAAATGGATTTAATTTCATAAAGAATAATTAAAACCCTCTCATAGTTTTGATTCTATCCCTACCTCATAAATTATATTCCATTGTCATTCTCATTATTTTTTAAATTGGATAGTCGATTTCTGTGATGTTAAATTATTTTGATTAAATCTATTTTAAATTTCATCCAAAATTATTATATAATCATTGTTTCACATGATTTCATGTTTATGGATATAATTTAAAACCTATGTTAGGAATTTTTTTTCTAAAAGGGTATTACACATTTAGAAATAAAATTCTATAACTATTGAGTTTATGAAAATAATATCATTTGGCATCACCATTCCCATATGTGGAACAATGTATTATTCAGATCTCAAAAAAATATTCTATTAGATGAGAATGGATATAGAATATTTCAAGGGGATATGAGGATACCCTAAATATATTCCTCTTATTTATTATCATTAATGGGGAGAAATGTAATTGTATAATTTGAAATTAAAATATGTGTAGTTGTGTAGACCAAAAATACAAAGTGAAGATTTTTTATTCCAATGCATTTGATTGAATTTCATTTCATTAAATAAATATAGTGTTGAAAGTAGTTTTTATTTGTATTTATAAGTTATAAGGAATTGATAGAGGTCATTAATAGTAATTTGGTGGATGATATAGATTCACTAGCTTATATATTTTACTATGGATATCAAAATTATATTTTTTTATTAATTTCTGTATTGGTCCATAATTCTAAGATAGGTTGTAGGAGTGTGAATGTGTTTTCAACCTCATTTATAGAAGTGATCAGTTAGTTTTATTTCACACAATATATAAAAATATACATTTAATAAATAAAATTATGGATTTTTTATTTATATTGAATCCGTCTAAATATAAAATAAATTATACAATTTATAACAATTAAAATTAGATTGATTTTGCTTTAAAAAAGTTGAAATAAGTATTGAATAATCAGAGGTAGTGCCGACACAACATATTTCATAAAAATGAGTACACATGATATAATAAGACAATATAATATTATATGGCTTAAATAAGAAGATGAAATCATCTATGGACTGCATTATATACAATATTCAGTTTTAATTGAAATAAATCAATTTGGATATATCAAGAAATTGTTTTTGGATTTCTGGATAAGTCCATGAATATTTTTGAACATGGTATGAATTAATTTCTGGATATTATAGAATTATTGAGCTAAATAAAATAATTACCTTAGTACAAAATCAAATTTCATATTTCATTTTAAAATATACATATTATATACATGTGTCTAATATGTGTCTATATATATATATATGATTTTTTTCCATATTTTATGAAATTTAATCCCTTATGATATTTCAATCATCCCTTATGATATTCAAGTGAGGGAAATATATTAGATATGACATATAATAATCATAATTTTAGAAAATAGAGTGCATATAAAATTGAATCAATATTAATATAAATTTTTATATATCATATGACATTTCCCTTGTATGAAATATTATGTCCCATGAATTAACCGAAAAAAATATAATATAAAAATAAATATTCTTCAAAAAATTCTGAAAATGATGCTGTGAATATCTTTATTTAATCAAAAAACATGATTAGTCATTTGATCCTGATTTATGTTGAGAGTAAAGGATTACATGGTAAGTGTATCATAATGATTCAAATATGAGTTTCAAGACCACATTAGGAGATCCATGTCATCAACATGATTTCATGAACATGTGTCTAGATATTCTTGTGAATTTATATTATGGAGATATTATTGAAAAAAATACATAAATAATCCCAATTATTTAGGGAATTACAATTAGAGTACTCAACCAAGAATTTTTTATATTTTGATGAGAAATTTGACCTAGAAAAAATGTTGATATATGAAATGTAATTATTTCCTAATGTTAGAGTCAAGATGTGCTTGAAAAATCAAGAACGAATACAATTATTCTATATTTATATTAATATAAAAAGATTAAATTTCCATATGTAAGAAAAAAAGAATATTGAGTAATTATTAAAAATGTGTGAGTGATTTCTGAGAGTCTGATACTTTAATAGTATGGAATAAATATGGATAAGTTCAAATGTGATAGAAATTGATGAAGAATGAAACATATTCTTATATAATACTCAATCTGATGAGGTGACTCAGACCTATGAAGTACTAAAATGTGGATAATGTAAGGTGTCTATGATCAGAAAAAGAACAATCCTAATTACATGATGGTTTATCCATGTAGTCCTTTGGAGTAGTAATTTTATAGAGGAAGATCTATATCATTTTCATAGAATAAGTATATTTTAGAAGAATGTAATTATTTTTTTGGTACATACATTGGAGTATAGAATTATATTAATCTGATGAGACCCTAAAAGAATGAAAATAGTGGGAATATATTTTGATAGTACTAGGATGGTCTTTTCTTATAATCTCATTGATATATAGTGGATGAATCATTAATATGGGGATAAAACAATCTTGATAAGTTGTAGGATTTATATAATAACCTAATAAATCATAATTTGTAAATTATTTTTTAAAATATTTCACATGTTAGGATGCAATGAGAATATATTGAGTGGATTGGTACCTTATGAAATCTAAGAATATGAGTTCAAATGATTATGTAATAAATAAGGAAAACTAATTCCCCCTCTTTCCCCATAGTGGTTATCCCATAATAGGGTCTCACCCCAAGAATCTTAATGGATAATGTTGATGAGTATTAAATTAATATACTGTGATCTTAGGAAGTAATGGTAACTCAAAAAACTCTAATATTCCCTTTATATAATGAAAATGTGTATGAAATGAAATATAACTAAAAAATTGAGCATACATGGGAATATGTAGTAATGTCCTATATCATCTTCTTCTGTATAATATATGTTGATGATGCTCAGACGATCCAGAAAATTTGGTTCCATTCCTAAAATGTGAGTGACTAGATGATGTATCAATGGTCGTATCATGAGAAATCCATAATTTTTGTAACGTCCCAGATCCGAGTGCCACTCAAGGAGTGTCACGAACCTGGTTGGTCAAATGATCTCAAGTGAATTTCCCTAAATTACAGAGGCTTACAACTAGCAGTGAGGGCCTAGGTCTGATAGTTGGGAATCTATTCCATCATTTTTCAAAGTGGAGCATAGAGGAGAAAATACAAACATACCAAAAGCGAAAGCAGTAAACCATACTAGCTGGAATGGAAAACAGTACAGAAGTAAAAGATGAAAATAGTCACATACATATATAATGATGCAATAGGTCTCTAAGTCAAAGAAAGTAATCAAAATATGATACACTGCAATCTAAAATAATACAGTACAATTTAAAAATACAACAAAGCAAAACAAAACAGCACAATAGGAACTCAGCAACATCGCAACCTGAATCTCGGTCCCATGCTCTCCCACTCCTCTACAACAATCAATTATCTGTATAGGTACTCTTTCCCTTATCAACACCTGCAACAATATAATCTTTTTGGGATCAAGACATGACCCAAAAAGGGTGGGAGAAATAAATCTCATTAGGCAACCACCAAGGCCCATGCCCAACTGTCAGCAAATTTGTGAAACAACAGTGTGTAGTAATGAAAATTAATTAATCTAGGAAGTAATCAAAAGAAGATACTCCAACCAGTTCCATGTCCATTTAATTTTTATTTATCAATTAAATATAATTGAATTGCAAGTTTCCGAGACTAATCCTCAGCCGACCATGTCCTATACGGTGCCGCAGAAAAAACACTAAAATCTATCTAACAAGTATAAGGTAAAATATACCAAGACTGTGCTTTATCTTGGAAGGTATAACAAAATAAAACACCATAGAGAATAATCAAGTAACCAGTGTCCTCGGACATAAGAACTATTTCCATCAGCCTAAACTAAACCTTACCCTTAGGTCTTTCCATCAAGCAGAATAGAAACAAAAACATCAGGTGATTCCCCTAAGGCATATGAAACATTTCCCTCAGGATAAACAAACACTTTCCCTTAGGCTAAAAAAAAACACTTTCCCTCAGGCTAAAAAAACAACTTGTGTTTAGGCTAAACAAACCACATGACCTCAGGCTAAACAACCCACTTTCCCTAAGGCTAAACAAACCACTACCCTAAGGCTAAGAAGAACACCACCCTCAAGCATAAATAAGTAACTGAGACATGTCCAACACAAATAATGAAATTATATAAATTTTCTCTCGAGAGAATGCAAAGCATGCTAAATCACGGCATACCCTCAGATATCCTAGCAAAACGGCTAAACAAGGGAACCGCTCCCACAGGGTGGCCCTAGATCCAAGAAATGATCCAAGAATGCAGTTTATAATTATCATTAGATTATCTATAAAATTCTAGATAACTAATTAGTCATGTCCCCAGCCATACGACACCCCAAACATGGGCGCGTAGCACAATGGGACACAAAAACCACAAGACAATTGAAATTAAACATTAGACCACCTACCAAGATCTCCACTGATCAATATACTCGAACGACACCTCCCGAAACACCCAAGAATGTCATAGATCTAGGAGAAACTAAAATTAATTAAAACCCAAATAACTTCCCATTGGGATGGAATTGGAAGTAAGGGTTCAAGAAGAGTGAAGAACTCACCCGCACGGTTCAATCGAGACCGTTAGTGAAGGAATCCGAGTTCTGGTGCACGATCGAAAGCTCCCCCAAGCTCCAACGTTTTCTCCAGGTGCTCCTCCGAAATTCTAAGATTCATTTACAGAAAGAGGAGGCTACTGCACATTTTATGCAAAAAAACTACACGGCGTGTACTCTCAAGTACACGGTGTGTGCTTTTCATTTTTTAATTGTTCCTCTAGAAGCTACTTTTCACTACCACACATTCATTTATGGACATGAGTACACTACATGTATTCCTAAGTACACGGCATGTACTGTCACTCCAATGGAGGCTCCTCTAAACACCTTAATTTTTACCTGCTGATTGATTACATGATGTGTATATACTATATACACAACGTGTAGTCAGTTTTTTACACCCTTCTTCTCCAGTAGGTCAACACGCCCTATGTACTCATCCCACACGGCCAAAGTACATGACTTGTGGACAAGTACAAAGTGTGTACCCACACAATTTGAGATTTTCTCCAATTTTCTTTATTTTCTCAAAAACATCTAAGGGAAAAAAGGAAATAAGAAAGTTGTACCTCACAAATAAGAACATATTTCTTACAAAAATCCCCCTTAAAGCATTTCGTCCCCGAATTTCCCTTCTAAGGGTGGTGAAGATTAACCTGAGAACAACTTTGGTCACTAAGCACGTACGTCGGTCTCCCACTCCCATGTTTTGTCCTGCACTCGGCCATGGTGCCATAACACCCATACGAGAGGAACTAACCAGCCTAAGAGAAATTTCGTGTTCCTATGAACAATACGAATCAGATGCTCCTCAAAGGACACATCGACCAGAAGCTCAACCTCCTCGAGATGAAAAACGTGAGATGGGTCTGACTGATAACGACATAACTGGGATACATGGAATACTTCATGCATGGCTCGGTACCTCTGTGGTAACTTCAACCGATAGGAAACCAGCCCGACTATCCCCAAAATCTCAAACGGCCCCACATACCTCGAAGAAAGCTTACCCTGTCTCCTGATCTGCCTGTGTCCCAACATCGGTGAAACATGTAAGAAAACCCGACCCCCGACCACAAACTCCAAGGGTCTTCTGTGGAGATCATCATAAGATTTCAGACAAGACTAAGCACTAGCCATCACTTTCTATATAAACTAGACCTACTTTGAAGTCTCCTGTATGAGATATGGTCCCAGTAATGCTGCCTCACCTGCCTCCAACCAGCACAGGGGTGATCGGCATAGCCTATCATATAAATCCTCATAAGGTTCCATCTCAAATTTGACCTGAAAACTATAATTGTATGAAATATTGATCAGGGGTATGTGCTTCTCCCAAGAGCCCCCAAATTCCAGGACGCATGCACGCAACATGTCCTGTATCACCTGTATCATATACTCTGACTTGACATCAGTCTGAGGGTGGTAAGATGTGATCATAAGCACCTATGTACATAGTGCCATTTGGAATCTATTCCCAAAATGAGACGTAAAATGGGCATCCCTATCTGAAATGATAGAATGAGGGACCCAATGAAGATATACCACCTCTAGGATATACGAATTTTTGAGATAGTAAATAGTGAAGGTCTCCTTGATCGATAAAAAGTGAGCTACCTTCATAAGTATATCAACATCAAACCATACATCATCATTGCCTCGAGGGGACCTTGGAAATCCGGTCACAAAATCCATCGCAACTTCATCACATTTACACTTCAGAATGGGTAACTATTATAATAATCTGGCAGGCCTCTAATGCTCCGGCTTCACCTACTGAGATGTGGAACATCTCGTAATGAAACTAGATACCTCTCAATTCATACTCGGCCACCAATACTGACTTCTCATGTCACGGTACATTTTGGTTACTCTGCGATGCACTGCCCAAGCTGAAGCATGAAACTCCCTCATCAACTCCTCACTCATATCCCCTAGAACCTACACTCATCCATGGATACACAATACCTCATCATCGCCTATCGTCCCACCAAGAGGAGGGTTATCAGATGCCACCGAAATCCGTAGAACTAGGCCTTTCGAGTATGATAGCTGTCTCATCATCACTCAATCCAGGAGGGTAGAATTCACATCTAAGGAATAAAGATATACTCGCCCCTGGTTAGTGTGCACCACCAAATGCATCTTAGAGAACAAATACATGAGCTGCCACTCACCGTTGGCCTGCTGCACTACCTGTAACTACATCCTCCTACTCAGTGCATCAAAAACTATGTTACCTTTACCAGGTGTATAGGAAAGCTCAAAGTCAAAGGAATGAAGGTATTCAACCCACCTTCACTGTCTCAGATTCAATTCACTCTAGGTAAAGATATATTTCAAAAATTTGTGGTCCGTAAACACCACAAAATGTTCTCCCAAGGGGTAATGTCTCCAAAAACATAACGCATGAACAACTTTGGCCAAATCGAGAGCATGCGTCGGGTAATTCCTCTAATGTGGCATCAACTGTCGAGACCCGTACGCAACTACTTGATTACCTTGCATCAACACTACTCCCACCCCAATACCTGATGCATCACAGGAAATTGTATAGATCTTACCTTACTCTAGAAGTATCAAGACTGGTGCTGATGTCAACCTCCCATTCAACTCTTGAAAGGCTGTCTCTAAATCTTCTGACCAAAATAACATCACACCCTTCTTAGTCAAATCTTTCAATGACACTTCTAAGTGGGAGAAGTCATGTATAAAGAACCTATAGTAACCAGATAGCCCCAAGAAACTCTTTATCACAAACACGTTCTTAGAATGCTCCCAAGAGACTACTGCTCTCACCTTCTCTGGGCCACTGCAACTTCTGCATCCAAGATGATAAGACCCTAGAAGTGTGTTTGGTCCATCCAAAAGTTGCACTTTGAGATCTTAGCATATAGCTGATGCTCTCTCAGTGTACTTAGTACAATCTCAATATTGGTAGCATGGTCACGTTGAGTGTGAGAGTATACCAAGATGTCATCCCTGATGACTACCAAAAAAGAATCTAGATAATGGTGGAACACATGATTAATCATAGCCATGAAAACTGATGGTGCATTCATGAGTCCGAACGACATGAACAAGTACCCGCCATGCTGCCTCTGAGTTCTTGGTGTCTAGCTACCATGGACACACCCACCATGATGGCCTGTAAATCCTGACATATTCTAATTCCCTGACTATTAAGAAGCTACTGGCCCTACTCCTACACATGAATTCTACACAGAACCCCTCTCACTAGCCAATAGTGGAAATTCCCTACAAAAATGCTGTAGATGACCCATCTTGCCGCAATCTCAACACTCCACTATGTCATATAGACACTGAGGTCTCTTGTGCCCCTCTTTACCACACAGGTAGCACATCACTGGGCCACCTGAAGAATTCCCCTGGTTACTACGAACTCCTTGAGAGAAATCCATCTCCCTCTTCCTATTACTAGTAGGAATACTACCAGAAACTAGTGTCGAACCTCCCTGTCTTGCACCACTAGCTTCCCGCATGTTATTATCGGTAATAAGTGCCTGGTACAAAATATCATGCACTGTAGTCAACCTAAAAACATTCACTAGTGCTCGAATGTCAAATCAAATACCATCCTCAAAGAGTCTAGCCCTCAACGTCTCATCTCCAACCAAAAAAGGTGCAAAGAACTGTAGCTCAGTGAAGTAGGCAGAATAATCCATCACTGACATAACACCCTACTATTAATTCATGAACTCTTGAGCTTGATCTTCCCTCAGTTCCACTGGAAAGAAAAAAATCAAAGAAGACTTCCTGAAAATCTTTCCATTCCATGTCTCGGTGATGCTCAATCGGTGTGGTAACATCCCACCATCTCTTGGAGGAATCACACATCATGTATGTAGTGATCTTGACCATCGGCCTTGGAGGCATCTCTAGATGCTCAAAGATAGTCTATATAGAACCCAGCCAAGACTCTGTAGCCTTTGGTATGACATCCCCTAAAAATGTAGGTGGATGATGTTGCTGAAATATACGAGTCAGCTATTCCATAGATGTGGTAGCTAGTGGTTCTCCCCATAAGGTCTTCATAAACCGCATAAAGTCTTCACGAAACTATGCCTCTATGCCTATGTCCGGTATAATGGATGGGGCCGCATCTGGCTCTGAGGAAGGATCCATCGGTAGCCCGTGGCCTACCTTCTCAGGAGTATAATCATTCCCACTCTCCGAGCGAACAACTCATGGGTGCCTTAGCGGCATGACTCTACAAGGTCAAACACACGCCTTAGATTAATATCATCAATGATTAATAACTGGATGTGAATAAAGGGAAAAGCTGAACGAAAACATTCATGTTTTACAAAAAAAAGACTACACAGTGTGTATAATAACTACACGGCGTGTTCCATCATGTCTTTCACATGAGAGTGTACTTCTGCCAAAACTGGTCTTGTAACACCCTGAACACATGGCGTGTTTTCCACAAACACAACGTGTACTTTAATTTTCTTCCCCTTTCCAATTCCTTCTAAATGGCATATCTACATGGATATTTTATGAATGAGAATACATGGAGGGTATATGTCTACACGGTGTGTACTAGATGAGCTTCACCGACCCGTGTTGTTCGTGACATGGCCAGGTACAATACTCACACTACACGGCGTGTTAAAGATAAACACAGTGTGTAAGGATTAGATTCCAACTGCTCGTGTTGTTAGTGACACAACCGACTACTCAGCTAAATCTACATGGTGTGTTATGTCCACACACATTGTGTACACTGCCATGTTCCCCTAGCCACACGACCAAGTCCACATGGTCTCTTACCGGTCAAGACTACATGACATGTCTGTCAGGTACACGACATGTACCGGATGAGTTTCGCCAACCTGTTTTTTAGATACATGGAGGGATACAGGGTCAACATAGAGGATGTGTACAACTGGTACACAACATGTTCCCTCTAGAACATCCCCATCCCATGTCTCTTCCCACACGGCCTATGACACGGTTAGAGAATACACTGCTTGTATTTTTTACTTTTCATGCTGAACAGAAGAGTACATGGAAGGTAGTCAAAACTACACGGTGTGTATTCCGGGATTTCTGGACAGTAAGCCTTAAAAACTACTCCGGAGTGCATAAAACAACTGAACGAACACCAATGTGCCAAATTCTGATCCATGAGGTTCCATACTCCCCATGAATCAAAACATGCCATCTTATACATGTTATAACAAGGTAAACAAGTCTTTGATCCACCAAATTCAGGTTGATGAGGGCCCATACTCATCAAAAACAAAAGTTTTCCGTTCATTCACAGAACTGTACATAACAACACCCTATCAAATAGCATGCATTTTATCAACACATCTATCATAACAGAATGAAGTTTCTACCACAAAATCTATCACAACAACATGAAATTTCTAATGCACCTACATGGCATGGAAACTATGCATGTAATGTGATTCTAACATGTGCCTAAATGATTCAAGAGATGGCATACCATCAACTCATTGAGTTAAAACTAAATAGAACCTAGGTATATAAATATAAATAGCACACAACAAGTGCATCACCCAACAGTGAAAATTAAATCAATTTCTATAACCATAAATAGAAAATCATAATTGAGTTTGAGGCAATCTGACATTCACTTGTACATAATGTATCTAATCCCGGTCAAAGTTATTACCAAACCCATTAATGATCTATCTCTTTCTGTAATCACCAGGTAATAAAATAACTTAGGGAAAAAAGACATTTGATACCACTTTGTAACATCCCAGATCTTGGTGCCACTCAACGGGTGCCCCGAACCTGGTTGGTCACATTACCTCAAGCACATTTCCCCAAATGCTAGAGACTGCAGTCTAGCAGCGAGTGAATAGGTATGATAGTGGGGAAACTGTGCCCTCATTTGTCAAAGTGTAGAGAAGTAAAAAAAATACAAACATACCAAAAGCGGAAGTAGTAAACAATAACAAGATAAAATGGACAACAATATAGAAGTAAAAGAAGATAATAGTCATATATATAATGATTCAATATGTCCTTAAGTCTAATAAAGTAGTCAAAATAGGATACCTTGCAATCTAAAATAATACAGTACAAGGGAAAAATATTGCATAGAAAAACAAAACAGAACTATAGGAACTCAGCAGCATCGCAAACCTAAGATCGGAACCATTATCTCCCACTCCTTTGAAACAATCAAGTACTTGTATAGGGAATCATTCTCTTATCAACACCTACATCAATATAATTTATTTTGTCCCAAGTCATGAATCAAACAGGGTGTGAGAAATAAATATCAATATGCAATGACCAAAGTCCCATTCCCAACTATTAGTGAATTTGTGAAATAGAGGTGTGCAGTAATGAAAATTTAGAAATCTAGGAAGTACTCAAAAGCAGCTACTCATAACAGTTCCATGTACATTTAATTATTATTTAACAATTCAATATAATTGAATTATATGTTTCTGAGACTCTTCCTTAGATGACCATCATCGTATACGGTGTCACAACAAAACCACTACAAGCTATTTAACAAGTAGAAGGTCAAACAATACCAATCTCGTGCTTTATCTTGGCAGTTATAACACAAGAAAATACCACAGGGAATAATCAATTAACCAGTGTCCTCAGACGTAAGAACTATTTCCCTCTGGCTAAACAGAACCTTTCCCTTAGGCCTTTCCCTCAGGCGCAATTGAGACTAAACCCTTTGGTGATTTCCCTCAGGCATAGGAAACATTTCCCTTAGGCTAAACAAACCACTTTCCTTGAGGATAAACAAACCACTTGCTCTGAGGCTAAACAAACCACATGACCTCAGGATAAACAAAACACTTTCCCTCAGGCTAAACAAACAACTTTCCCTCAGGCTAACAAACCACTTCACTTAGGCTAAGAAAAACACTGCCCTTAGGTATAAGAATGTAACCAGACCGAGCCCAATACAAAGACAACAATTATATATATTTTCTCTTGAGAAAACTCAAAGCATGCTTAATCACGGTATACCCTCAGGAAACCCGGCCAAACAACTAATCAAGGGAACCACACCCACAGGGTGGCCTTGTATCCAAGAAATGATCCCAGACAGTAGTCTATAATTATCATTAGATTATCAATGCAATTCTAGATATCTAATTTGTAAACGGCTCATCCATATGACACCCCAAACATGGGTACGTAGCACAACAGTAGACAAATACCACATGAAAATTAGAATTATTCATTAGATCACCTACTTTAATATCCATTGATATATATACACTAAAGATGCCTCCCGAAACCCCTGAGAATGACGTAGATCTGGGATAAATGAAAATGTATTCAAAACCGAATAACTTCCCCTCAAGAAGGAATTGTAAGGAAGTGTTCAAAAATGATGAAGAACTCTCCCGCATGGTTCAATCGAGACAGTTAACCAAGGAATCAGAGTTCTGGTGCACGATCGGGAGCTCCTCTAAGCACCATACCTCTCTCCCGATGCTCCTCCAATGTTCTATGATTCCTCTATCAAAATAGGAGGCTACTTCCCATTTTATGTGAAAAAATCAAACTACACAGCGTGTAATCTCAAGTACACGGCGTGTACTTGTCATTTTTTAATTATTCCTCTGGAGGAAACTTTTCACCGCCACATGTTCATTTGTCATCATGAGTACACGACATTTATTCCAGAGTAAATGGGGCATACTGTCATGCCACTGGCGGTAACTCCCACCACCTTACTGTTCACATGTTGACTGATTGCACGAAGTGCATATACTAAGTACACGATGTGTAGTTAGTTATTACACCCTTCATCACTGGAAGGCCTACATGCCCTGTGTACTCATCCCACAAGGCCAATGTATATGGTGTATGGACAAGTACACGACATGTACTAATAAAATTTAGAATTTTCCCCCTTTTTCTGTATTTTCTCAAAAACACCTAAGGAAAAAGGAAAAGAAGTTACACATACCTCAAGAATAAGAACCGAGTTCTTACTATTTTAATGTTATGTAGTACCTTAAATGTGATGTAAAGAATTTAATTTCAAGGATATTAGAGATATAAAATTATTTACAAGAATTTGATAATCTCAATCACCATTTAAAAATAAAAAATCTACTCACAACACTAGTAAGAAAACTCCCACAGATATGTGATCATCGATTTTCCTTCATGAATGAAGAACATTTTTCTAATGTTGGGTGACTGAAAATATAATACTTGAATTATTCCTTGTTGTATGTATTATTGTAGCAATTTCATTAATGTGTACAAATATATTAATCCATATGATATATATAGTATGGGAGAGAGGAGGAAAATTTATTCACCATCATGTTTCATCGCATGAAACAATAATATATTGTTTGAAAAGTAGCCTCAGGATAAAAAAATAATATATTCAAATCGATTTATCCTTATTATATATGAAACATATGAATATAATTTTTTAAACACATCCAAACATCTCCCACTTATTAAAAAAGATTCATAGGATTCATGAAATACATCACAACTCATTCTGATTCTATTAAAAAAATTGATATGGTTCCATATATCTATCCATGGTTTATAACTCATAGTTTATCTAAAACATAACATTTATTTATATTATTAACTATTATACATTGTGGGAATTAGTAACTACTTTGATGGCGACGTGATGGTAGAGGAATCCCTTGCTATGGAGGCTTCGGCTAGGCCTGCTGGTTGATTATGGGGGTTTATTTCTTTCACACTCCATAACATTATGTCACCATTTTAATTCATTATCGAAACTCCCATTGGTTCGATCATCCATAACTATGTACAAAACTACATAACAAAGGCATGTGTCCAATTTGGGATTTATATCCAACAACACATATGGACTCACATTGGTCAAGATGATGGGATGTCGATATCATCATACCATTTTGAGGTGGAATTTTTACTACTCTAGGAATCTCTTATAGATTCCGTATGAGTTCATCATTCACTTAATAATCCCAATAATATAATTATTACCTTAAAATTTATTATAGCAGCTGACTCCCAAAAATTTGTTCCATGCACTTATCCAGAAAATTAAAGATATGATTCTCACATAGACATCAAATTTCATATATGAGTAAATAGGTTTCTCCATGAAAGAATAAGATTCAATATTGATTTTTTTCTTTGAAAATACTTCTCCAAAATTAGGGATAAGTGGAAGGACCCCCCCCCCCCCCAAAAAAATTTCCAGTGGATTTCCTTGGCCGATGATGAAAAGGTGTCGATTGATAAAATTTCAATATTAGAGATTCATCCGAGAAGGTGTAATATATTCGCCATCTCATGAAGTTTAGATCTCTTTTAGATATTCAATTTGACTAGTAAGAGAGATATAATGTATTTACAAATCAAAAGTTTTAGAACATCGAATTCAGATAAATTTTATAAATGGATTTGGCTGGCCCTCGCAGAGTAGATACACAAACAACCGACATGAAGGTCCTACATGAAGGACCTATGAGGGGGAGATATGAAGAGGATTGATGCCAAATAAAACCTCCCAACTTTGTCCCCTCCTTGACTATAAATAGTACCCTTGGGTTCCCCATTTTGAGAAGTGGGAAAAAGTAGGGAGAAATATTGAAGCTCCCGTTGCGTAGCTCCTTTCCCCAAGATCTCAAAAACCCTCACATATTTCTTTGAAACATGATAAAAGAGATAATTAAAGGGTGAAAATTATTTCAATGTCGCATTAGGGTATAGAAAACATATATATATTACATGTCCATGCACCAAAATCATGCACGGAGCACGTGTGTGATATGCCTTGGTGGAGCACTTGCACGGATCACCTATGTTGTACACCTTGGCAGAGCACCTCTATGGACCAACTGGGCACCACACCTACATGACCCCACTTTTCTATACTAGAGTAGTTTCACCCCAACCCAACCTTACTCGGGTTCACTTCCAGTATTTGGTCACAAACCTTCTCTTTGGTCCCTACTCTTATTTCACGGACCCCCATTAAAAAGGGAGACCTACATTGTGAAATTTTCCAATTGGGTCATTGGAATTTTCCATTTCTCCCTATATGTATCCCATCATACAACCTTGAAATACCATTACTCGAGACACTAAAACACACTCAATAGCATTCCTTGAGTCGACTTACTCCTCTTCATTCCTTTCACATGATACCATTTTGGACTCTCCTTATGGATTCCTCAAGTACCTTTATTTGATATAGTCCCCAAGAAACTCATAAAACCTCATCACCTGACTCCATTTATAGGTTAAATCCCAAATGGTAATTTTATTTATGAGTAATCCACAACCAACTCCCAAACATAAAACCTCATTGGTCATCCACGTTAGGAGTAAGCCCTATCCAATCCTAAAAAGGGAATCCATCCAAGTGTAAGCCCCTAGTCTTTCATGTTGGAGGTTGCAGTCTCGCTCCTCTCTACTTATTTCACATACAATCCTTTCTTACAGTGGACCCTCATATAATGTAAATTTATGAGGGGGGGGGGGGGGGGTTGATGCCCCATCTTCTTCCACCATCACCTAGACCTCTTCCATTTTCTCCACATATTCATTCATGGTAGTCTCACCCTCTTCCCTTATAAGAAGTGAGAGTGTTTGATTTTTGGAATCTTTCTCATATTCTTGATACTCACTCTGAGAATGACCCTCATGGGATTTGATATTTGGTATTATCACAATATTCTCACTATTCCCCCATTATTGAATAATTATAACTTGTAATTTCCACCATAATTTGGATACATTAGAATCCTTTTTCAGGGACCAATCTCCTTGGATATCATCGGCATGAATCCAACACTAATTCCATTAATTTGGTAATCCACCTTAGGAGTATGAACCATCCAATTACTCTTAAACCATCATACACCCCTAAGAGAATTAATGAACTACATTGGATTAGATACTCATAAAAATGGGATACCTAGGATTCTTACCTAAGGTTCAAACCTAATAATATAAATCAACCCTATCCATTATGGTCCATTGTCCTAGTATGGGCTAATCCATATTGAAAATTTATATCCCTTCTTGATTTTTTTGACTTCCTCAGTATTATTTCCACACCAACTGTTGATTAAGTATGTTACACCTATGTTTCCTTACCACATGATGTTAAACTATATGGATTAGTCCTTATCACATGACCTTAAAAGTAATGATGTATCCCATTAAGCATCACAGATCTATGAGGGTTTGGATTCCTTTCACAATGATACCTAGGTAACCCATATATGGGTATGATCCCAACATCAAAGAGAAACATTCATCTCCTTGGACGACAATAAATTTCAGAGTACCCCATTGAGTGGCTTAAAAATCATTATGATTGTAAAAATGATTACATGAATATCTAAATAGTATATAAGAGGATACCAATGAAAGAGAACCTAGATTAAATACATATATCACCATTCAGGATGAACCTTGAATACATATGAATGATTCAATATTTTACAAATGCTAATAATTGAATGCAAATTCCAAGGGAAACATATAATAGACTTGGTGAGTTAATAACGATTCTAGAAAAAATCTCAAATATGGAAATTAGTCCTGAAGTAGGAAATAATTCACCCAAAAATGGTGTGATGAGTCTGACCTCCCATCCTCTAGACCAATATATGTTTTTATGTATCATATTTCCAAACCTAATGAACGCTTTCCATTGCAATACTAGTCATATTAGATAAATAACCTTTGGATGTTTCAAATTACATAAATAAATGCAACGGAAACCATATAAATGTATTGATTCCTAACTAGATCACACATTTTGATGGATATGAAAAAATAGGTCAATGATATAAATATAATAAATAAATTGGATTTCATTAATGAATAGATGAATATGGATCTCATTAGTGAATCCATCTTTATGTATTTGAGTTTATTCATCCATTTATAAGTAATGGTATGATGATTTTGTGCTATATATACAAAAACATGTCAATTATAACGCTCTTCACTATAGGGAGGTAGTTAATATTATGAAGAGATAATCCCATGGAGTGTAATGTTGTGATGAGAGGACATATGAATGGGCATAGAGGCACCAAAGTCATTTTATCACGTATCAAGGACACGTCATACATATCCTAGTTATCGTAGGAATAACAGTTACCAATTTTTTTCCCTCCCTCGGGACCTACCCCAAGGTTGATGCTCATATGAGTAATGGATTTTTCTATCATTCTAGTCATCAGGGCATAAATAATTTGATTTAAATTGGTGGTTGAGATTTAGGATGCCAATGATTTTTTCACTATTGCTCTCTATGCCCACATGAGATATGGTGGATGTGAGAAACATGGTACATCACGTGATGAGCATCAGTTAATATGTATGTGGGGGATTGTGGGATAGGAATACACTTTGGACATTCAATATAGATATTTATCATTGAATAGGATTCCTACGAATTCAAATTATGGAAGGAATCAGATTAATCATTGTAACATCTAGACTCAGGTTCCACACACCTATTTCTGGAGTTGGACCACCACATGACCTCATGTGTGCCTCCATATATGTTCCAAGATACCCACTAGTAGTGAGGGATGAATAAGTCAATCATGGGTAGACTATACCCTATTTTTCAAGTGTAATACACAAACAAAAAATAATATATTATAACAAAATAACTTATAACCATAAATAGAATAGTACCAGTATCACATGATGTTCCAAATTAGAAAATATAATCCATATTGAACTTTATATATGTCATACTATAGTAAATTTAATGTGTCTCAATATAATACAAAAAATAAAAACACTAATGACCCACCCTAGAGGGTCCCAAATAAGTTCTAGTTCCATTATCCATGCTTTGTACTATATCATCCTTCTTACATACGGACATTTTCCATATCCTATCCTATAACCATGAAATATATTCAGGAATAGATCAAGCATCCCGATTAGGGAGTCAGTATAACTCAATAGGACACAACTAATGGTGTTAGAAGAAAATCCAATCAATTATAGTGTTTTTTGTAGTACAATTAATACAATATAATCAATAAATTAAATAGTATATATTTATATAATAACAGTTTATTTAGCTGCATAACCCACCCAGGTTCCTGAGGACACCTGATCCTCAATACACTCCTCAGCTCCTGTTGGTGTCTAATCTACCCCATAGGGATATCATATATCTGAATTCCATTATTACCCTTTATTATCACAATTCATATCATTATAAGATTCAAAAAACATGTACATCAGTCTGTCATGATGTGTATTCGTATAGGGCTTTAACATCAAGGGTGTAATGTGAGTGAGATGAAAGAAAGCCTAATACCATGCTAGGAAATGCGAAATCTCTCATACTCTTTCTTATGGGGAAAATCCAAGAGCTCAACAATCCCTAGGAAATCAAAATAGACGATCACACTGTCTTCTACCCTAAAGGCCGTCACCGTACCTTGGGTTACAGAAATTGATGATCCCTTTATTTTTCATAACAAAGGCAATCACAGTCCTTTGGGTATTCCATTACTCACACCCTGATTAATACATGTTTTACTCCAGTCCATCATAATCACAAAAACGTGAAATTTGTTCATGATACATTTCAAAATCCATTCCATTAATTAATTCATATAATTAATTAATCATAAAAATTCCAATCAATATTTCCTATAATTAACAAATCACATCAATTACATTAGTTAATTTAAAAATTAATTAATTATACATATCCCATTAATTTATTCACCAATTAAAAAATCACATATCTTTGGTTAATTAATTGATCCATTAATTAATCATATAAAATTTATAACTTAATTAAACAATTAATTCATCATTTCACAATCACATCATCTAATAATTAATTTAGAAATTAATTATAATAATTTCAAAAACCATCATTCTAATAATTAACCCACTAATTAATTATCCATAAATCTTTAATTAAATTACTTGAAAATTAATTCATGAAATATTTATCCCAATATCTAAATTCAATTATTCAATAAAATCACCAACTCATTATTTAATTTATTGACCACATTAATTAATTCAATTTATGAATTAATTTTTTTAAATCATTTGATTATACAATTTAATACATTTATATTATATCAATAATATAGGATTAAAATAATAAACCACATTCCTTGATTCATCGATGAAAAATTTCCAAATGGAAATCCCCAAAATCTAGCAGAGTAACAACGTAAAATGGGATATATATATATATAACCTATATCCAGATTAAACAGTTCATGAAATCACAAATCTAGTACTAGAATATAAATTCACTATATAAATCCACAAATAAATCTATATATCAAAAAAAATATAGAATAATTTTTTTAAAAAATAGATATGAATGGAGGATGAATAGAAAACCATGTGGGATATGATTCACATAATGAGAGCCTTGGAGATCATTGATCTGGGTTTCAGATATTAATTAACGAAGTCTAAAAAGGCTTAAAATTCATCTAGGAGGCTCTAAAATTATAATATAGTACATTTGGTTTAATCGGGGTCATTTTTGTGTTAATTAATAGGGTTTGGAAAATTTTAAAATAATTTTTGTCTAATTAAATTTCCATGAATGGTTAGCTAGGAAGTGGTGCATGGCTTCCCCAAACTGTGTGAATCAACTACGTGCCTCTTTTATAAGGGTTCATGCTTATGTCTTAGAGGCTTCTTTATTTGAAAAACTATGTGTCCACCATGCAATTTCCCATTTTATGGGTTTTCATGGATTTTTGGGACGAGTTTCATGGTTAGTGAATATCAAGCGCCAATTGTGCACTACCCTATTTCATCAATTGTTCTCATATTTCCACAACAATGGACACAAAGGACAAAAATGAAAATTAATCTATAAAAGGAAAATGATTACCTTCATCAAGAATGGGAATACTCTATAAATCATGTGTATAATACAATTTTACCACCTTATAACATCACACTCTTGTTATGAAATCTAAGGAATATCATTGATTTTATGTCAAAATATACCATCCCATGGATTCCATATATCTATGTCGATTTACCATGTTTATTTATACACATTCCCATGTCACCCCAATACATGAACTACTAGAACAGTCTTTACCCATAACACGTTTTCACTAAAATCTAACATTTCTGTCAGATGCTCCAAAATGTAGGCTTCTAAATCAAGACTTGAATCATCCACCTCTATCACATGAGGATGGTTGGGGTGATACTGTTAAATATGTGAAACATGGAAAACATCATGAATATCACTATATTTATGAAAAAGATCCAATCAGTATACCATTTTCCTTGTTCTCTACACTCCCTCAAATTGTACAAGGAACCTGGGTGGTAGCTCTCTTTATCATTTTATATGGTGGTATCCCCACCATGGTGTCCCCCAAAGGAATACATGATCACCCATAGTAAAAACTATTTTACATATATGTCTGTTAGAATATGACTTTCATCTAAATTGATTAGTATCCATATGATTCTGAATTAGCATGACCTGTTCAGATGTCTCCAACATTAGACTCATTCCCAATAATTCAGACTCACCTGCCTCTATCCAGGATAGAGTATATCTTTAGAGAATTTCATATATAGAATAATATAGTTCCATACATAATAATTACTGATAATGTTTTTATAAGAAATATCCACCAAAGCACAACGATTTTCCCAAGATCCCTTAAATTATATGACACATGCTCAAAATATATCCATAATCGCCAATATAGTAAACCATGACTTCACATTATCCAATTGGTGGAAATCTGTAATTAGAAAAAAATGCATACCAATAGCCTTATGTAACACCTACATGAAGATCGAAGTAAATCATATGTTATATTTTAAAACTATCATTTGTGACACCCCTGTAGTTGGACTATCTTTTGAACATAAAAATGTTTAGATGATAGAATGATAATCTCCCCCATTTATGGATATAATGTGCTACATTAGTCAATTTTTCCAAAAAACTCAAATAGAGTCATTAATCTGAGGTGTTATTGGGAGACCCAATATAATGTATATAGTCATGTTGTCCCACATTCACTCTAGAATGGGTAATGCCTATAGAAAACCTCTAGGTTTTTGATTGTCTACCTTCACCTACTAACATGTGTTTCATATTGAAATTAACCCATAAACATCCTTCTTCATTCTTGGCCACAAAAACAATATATGTATGTAATAGTACATTTTGGTCACACCTAGATTTATGTTAACTTGGAGGCATGTAATTTTTTCATCAACTCATCTCGGATGCTTCAAGTTATCATAAACCAATTCTTGACCTAGATGATCAGATCCTCAACTATACAGTAATCTATATGTGTCTCCCCACCTCCAAGTCTTTCCCTCATGTTCAGAACTATGGATCATTATACTTTTTGTCTCTAATCTGGATCAAATTTTTAGACTCCACTTTATATGATTCGATATTCATATTCTATTGACTCTCTCGAACCATCAAATGCATCTCCACTATTAGATGGATAATTTTTCAATTAACACTGGAATCCTAATGCACATGAGTATGAGTTTTCTTTCTAAAGGGGTCATCCACACGATTTCCATTTATCGGAATATATACTAGTTCAAATTTTAACATATGTATATACTCAGCCCATATCTTATACCTAATATTCATGTCCAATTAAAAAGGGGTATACATCAAGATCTTATGATCGATATATAATGTTAACATTTATCCCATATGGTAATACCACCATCACCTCAATGCATATACCACAATTTTGACGCTAGGTCTTGAGTAGGGTACTTTTATTCATGTGGATTCAACATATGATTACCATACGAAAACAAATCTCCATGAATCAGCCCAAATATGAGTTGGATCTTAGAAGCATCGCAATACATCATATAATCCTCACCTAGATCAAGTAGGATCAATATCAGTGTCGTTATCAAGCACTTATTCAACTCTTGGCTGTAAATCTGAAATTATACTAAACAATTAATTTTTTTTTTCTATTTTTAGTCATTATTTTTTGTGGTGTTTCCAAATTTGAAAATTCCTATATGGAACATTGATAATTTCTGGGTGACCCCAGAATGCATTGGATATCAAAAAAACTATTTGGATACTCCCAAGAAACCACATCATAAATATTTGCTGGGACTATAAACACACCTTCCTCTAATATGATATGGCCAAAAAATTGTTCATGATCAATCCAAAATAAACACATTGATATCATGGTATATAACAGATTATATCTCAGTGTATTCAATAAGATGTCAAGGTGGTGGTAATAATATCCATGACTCATCGAGTACATAAAGGTTTCACCCATAAACAAAACCACAAATTGATCCTTGTATATGTTGAAATTTTGTGTTGTCAATGCAAAAAACACTTTAAGTGAATTCATCTATCCAAATAGAATTATGACGACCTCAGAATGGCCATACATGCTTCTAAAAGCAGTGCTCAGTATATTAAAAGTCCAAACTCTCAAATTATGATACAATGATCTCATGTCGATCTTTGAGAAGATGCATGATACTCTAAATTTGTAAAAGGGATTATAAAAATGATGAATTGGATACTAGTTATTCCTAGATTTCTAGTTCAACATAAATTAATCTACAAATAAGTGCAAAATCATATCATCCTAATTTCTAAACAACACTAGAGGACCCCAAGTTGACCTACTCTGATGAATAAATCCCTTATCCATTAGCTCCTATAATTTAGACTTGATATCATGAAGATATATCAGTTCCATTATGTATCGTGGAATATAAATATGATCAGCCCCTGCAGGATATTAGTAATGAATTTCAAATCTATCTTATGTGGAAGCCTTGAGAAGTCTTCAGGAAAAACATCCTGAAACTGATCCACTATAGGAGAAAATACGACATGATTTACACATATTTCATTCATAAATGGTATCAAAAACTATAATGTGATATGTCTTAGTAGCTCAATAATTAGAACTTTTCATCCTACCAAGTATCCCACTCCCCGAAGTGAATATAATGGTCACCCCTAGATGATTTAAAATTCAATCTCCACTGGTAACAATCAATATGGCCTTGACATGCGACTATCTAGTCCATGTATAAAATTATGTTAAACAATGTCATGAAAATTATTTAATTATTCTAAATAAAATAGTAATATTATATATCAAGATAACGAATCTTATAAATAAATGTCTATAGATCGTACTCCCAAATGTGTGTCTATCACAATTTCTAATTTTTCAAAATGTATCTGTAACATCCCATGTAAATAATGAATATGAAATTTCAATTATTATTAATATTTGGAAATTTAATATTAATGTTACTTTAAAGGTAATTCTATGTTTGATGGTGTACCAAACACACAATAATGGGTTTCTCTGAAAATGTCATGTTTCACATATGGATGAGTCATACTAAAAAAAATAATAATATAAGATTATTTTAAAAGGTAGTCAACGCCTAGTCATTTTATTGGAAAGAGTTAATAGAACTAACTAAAACATGAGTATACATGTTTGTTAAATGTTTTTACATTTATCCATTAAAAGTTAGATGCCTTAAATGTGAATTAATCCAATTTTATGTATATATACTCTAATATTCTCTAAAAGGTTGACTTACTGCCTTTTGATGGAGAACCATTTTTAAATCCAGTTTTTGTAAATTTTTTGTATTTTATTTGATAAAATAAAATTCTTCTTTAGAATCGTGACATCAAAATATACTTTGGGTAAAATTTTGGTATTTTTCTGACAAAGTTAATTTTTTAATTAATAGTGAAAAATCATGAATTTTAATTAAAAAATACTTTTCAATACAATTTATTTATATGGATAGATTAATCATATAAATGGTTTTAAAGTGTAATTGTATAATAGTTTAACCACATAATCAAATTCTTGTCATTAGATGTAATTTCACATAGAAATTGGACATAAACAAGTGTCAATCTTTTGATAGATACTATTTCTTAAAAACAGATTTTTTTTGAAAAAAGAATTAATTTTCAATTAAAATGTTTCCACTTAAATATTCTGAATTTGGAAAAATGGATTCTATATTTAGAATTAGGTGGTACAAATGTTTTAATTAGTTAACGTTTTTTTAAAAAAATTAGGAAATTTTACATACGTAAATATTTTATTTACTGAGATATTACCGACCAAGGGAATCCTTGGGTCAATTTTAAGACCCCATAGAGCTACATGGGAGTGATAATGAACCATTATACTAATTAATTAATAGTAAAGAAAAATGTAAAATAAACATATATCTTTTAGTAAAACAATTTTATATGGGGTTATATAAGTGATCTCTTCGATTATAAATATTAGTTTAAAGCTATAATGATTTAATACATCATGGTAATTTATTTATAATTTTTGGACATCGTAGAAATAAAGTTATTTATGATAGAAAGATGATGTAATAATAACCTCATTAATGAATGTTTAAAATAAATGAGATTATAAATATTAAAATAAATTTATTTTTACAATTTTTATTCCATACATGAACTTTATAGATTATGATGACTTGTTATCATTGAATTAATGAAGGATTTTTTAAATAATCAAGTTGGTTTGGATTTTAAAAAATGTTTCGATATGAATAGTTTATAAATTGACATAAATGTGTTTTTAAAACAATTAATAATTTATTAAAAGATAAAATAGTCTTAAAAATATAAGATTTATCCAAATGAATTAAATAATGTTACAAATGTCATAAAAAATCCATTTTGGGTCTCTTGGAATTTTATTTTTAATATATTAACCATATATTATGAATATATAAGAGGACATGCTAAAAGATAAATAAGTTAACAATGCACCACATTAAATAAATAAGCATTAAAAAATAACCAAAACCTATCCAATTCTTATTGGATGATTTTACTTCGACTTATATGAACCTTATCTTGTAATTAAATATGTTTGGGTTCTTTTGAAACTAAAAATCATTTTATAATAATATAATACTTTCAAAATTTCCTAAGGACCCCTCCTTCCCATTATAAAAATCAATCAACTCTAACCCTTAATCACACCTCTCAATCCCCCTTGGTTGATCCAAAATATTCCAAAATAAGCTCCCAACATCCCTCTCTTCCACAGAGAAGCCTTAACCTAGAATGATGTCACTTCATGAAAGCCTTTTTGTTCAAACCAAACGGAGCTACCCGATTAAAAGGTAACATCTTCCCTCAAATTATCATCTTTTATTTTACATCTGCACTCCCTATTATCTTCTTATTCTTTTTCTAAATAAAAACACCAATATCCTCAATGTATTAGGTTGTTGTTATGTGAAGTACTTGAACTATACTTCCACACACATCAATCTAATGGATACGAACATATTGTTTCTGTGGACGGTCAACTATAGTCTCATGAAGCAATGATTGTTTAATTATCTCATATCGCCTCTCATAGTGGCCATTATGATATAAATATATTTATATGTGATATATATTATATTTATATTGTTTATATACTTATTTATTTTTCATTTATAGCATAAAATTATGGTTTCCATAATTGGTAAATATGATAATTTCATTTAAGGAAGTACAGACTACAACCCCCTCAAAGTGATATGACTCGTTAATGCCATACCTGGAATGTATAATGGAATTAATATAATGAAATTATATATGATATTATACTGTAATTATAATATACCTATGTATAATTACATTTTCATTCTATTAAATATGAAATATAAATAAGTGCATTGTTCATGTATACGTACAGTTCACGATCTCCATGAACGGTGCATTTCATTTCACATCTCAAATGTTATGTACTGTTATAAATACATATATATATAGGATATTCATACCATATATGATATATGTGATATCTAAATCATGGATATAATTATGGAGATAATTTACTTTTGACAACATGGATAACATGTAATTTTAATAAGTTAATTTTTGACTAAAGTACCAAATATCGACAAAACAACCGTTATTAACTTAAATGATCATGTAATGTTCATAACATGGTAATAAGATATATTAAATGAATAATAAGCTGAAAACAGATTTTTATGTAAGTATAAATTAACATTAATTTATTATTCTAGAGATTAAATAAAGAACAAGTCTAGTCAGACATGAGGTAAGGGATTTTGTCACAATATCCTTTCATTGGGGAATATTTTGATTTCTATATGACTTTATTTTAGATAGTGTAAAAACCCCTTTAAATTTTCATTTCATTAAAAAGAAATATTTTCTTACATAATTGTTTACTAAACAACAAAAATGATTTTTAACGTACACGATGACAACTACCTCTCTGTCGCCACATGAATTATTTGATATTTAGATTCCTCTACATGTCGTAGTTCATTTGAAATGAATATAAATACCATAAAATATTTTTATGTGTTTTGGTATTGAAAATGATTTTTTAAAATAGATTGATTATGTTAATATATTTAAATGATACATTGAGATTGAAATGTGGAAATTTTATCATTCCTTTATGTTTTTTTGTGTTTTAAATATGTTATGTTTCATGGGGATTGATTATGAATACTGGTGGTTCTGTGATAACCCTAGGGTAGGCAAGCATGAGATAGCTCTCCAATGAATTGGGTAACCTGATGGAGGTAAATGTTAATGTTTCTCCTGAGAGATTCAGGGAATATACTATGATGGGTATTCCAAATGTAACTCCCTACGTAGTTGTGAAAGATACAATGTATATATTTTATAGATGCCACAAGTTACCTTTATTATTTATGATTTCCATGTGCCATTAATAAATCTAATGATCTTGTGTGGTATGTTAATGAATGAAAAGTATGATTTAATTGAAATGTATGTATTGATGGACTGATGTTTTTTTTCATTGTTTCATAACCCATGATGATATTTTTATGCTAATACCAAGTTTTTGAATTTTTTTCCACAGGACTTAAAGATGATTACGGTCAAATATGTGATCCGGGAAAATTCATGATGTCTAAAACATGGAACTATACATGACACTTATTTTCAAGAGATATTATTTTATGAAAAAAATGGATACTGAGTAGAAATTTATAATTTGTAATATTTGAGATGTAATATAGTACTTAAGACCTAATTCTATGCAACTCTAAACATGAAAAGATCCTCATTCTGTATTCACCAATTAACACAAGGTTAAGTAATGTTTATGGATACAACCTTATAGTTGGTATCAAATGTCTTTTTAGACAACATTAAAGGATAATAGTTTTCAGTAAACTCATGGTTAGTCCCTATGTCTATTATTAGTGTTAAATCCTAGTTTTATAACTTTTTTAGATCAAATAATGTCAGTTACAGATGGATGGATAAGGATATCAAACAATATTCATGTCTCCTCTTGATGACATGCTTATAGTAATTATTGGAAAGCAATGTTCAGATGATTGTGAAACATTTTCATTACTAAAACTCACTTGCGAGATATGGTTTGAGATATCAAACACCTCCACTATACATAGATATCATTGTGGATCAGGGGTTGTATTTAATAAAATCATATTTTCATAATATTCTTTTATTTTAAAGAAATGTAAATATTATTAAGGAATTTTCACATATTTAACCCTATCACATGATTTTGAAGCATATAATGATTTTGAAAAATGTGCTGAAAATGGAGACCATTTCACAACCTATTTATCTATTCATTTACAATATAGTCTTTAAGAAAAAACAAATGGTATTTTAAAAGGACAATTGATTGAACGTTTCAACTCAAAAGTGGTTTACTTGTTTCATAAAAATCATGTTTTATCAGATGTTTTGAAATTATATGACATTAATTATTATTTTCCAAAACAATTTTACTCCAAACACCCATATGACCATTGTTGTACAAGGTGTATTTGGATAAAGTAAGAAAATGATTTTGAAGGATCTTTAAAACATTATTGAAATCCATGGGGCTTCTACCTACACGAACAAGATGCTGATGAAACCATATGGAAACCCTAATTAAGGTATGGTGTTCTTTAAATTGGGAATAGTTTTATTTTATCATATGGAGGTGAAAAAATGACAATATGTAATATTTTGACCTCTTAATGTATTGTGACGAAAATGAAAGGTGTTTGAAAATCATTGGGGTTAAAATATGTAATGGTTATTTTTGAAGACTTTATCTCTTCTTTGGAAATCTATAAAATTATGTAGTTTTTGAAAAAGGACAACACACATACCGTGTGACAAACCCATCACATCGGTCAAAGATGTGGGAATCAAACCGACAATCAAAGTGAAATTGGGATTTATAGGCTACCACTAGAATATGCGAAGTCCCTATTTACTATGGAAATTTATTTTTAGTTAGATTATTTTTTTGATCAAGAATAAATTGATTTTGGAAACATAGGTTCTATTAATGGTATATCCTTATTATAAGAAAATTATTGAGTGATTAAGTGATTAATGTTATTTTGGAAGACATTTTCACTTTTGGGAACACTATATTCTTAAGATAAATAGTATACTATGGGTTCTCATTTATGGAGTAATGGATGATACTTTATTTTGAAATAATATGATTGTTTTTTGTGGAGATATGAAAATTTGGGTTATTTATGGAAATGATTAACCTTTCATAATGAATATGTGACTAGGTTAATTACTCATCAGTATAAGACTTTAAGAGTAGTCGATGTTATTTGGATAGAAATGTTATGATTTACAATGGATGAATTTGTGATTCAATCCTTTTGAGTTTTGGGTTTCAATCTTAGTTTGGGTTACATTGAAAAATTTTAAGGACTGTTGTTTGTTGAATGGTATTTTCTAATCTTTGGGTATTCATTGTCTAATTTTGGATATTAAGAGTAGTATTTCTTTTTATAAAGTATTATCCATTATAGGGATTATCTGATCTTGTTCTAACGATTTTACTTTTGGTTAATGTCTAAAGTAAAGGGAAATTTAGTTCATATTGTTCAGATTATGTTATTATCAATAATTTGATTCTAGCACTTTAGGTGTGACCAGGTCTTGTTGAATACTCATCGTTTGGAGAAAAGATTATTTTTGGTAGAAAGTTATTAATGGATGAATCTCTACTTGAAAAGTATGTATATTTCTTTATGTCCTTAGTAAATATCATAAATTAATTTTCCAATATTACTAAATGAATCTTAAAACAAAAACATAATTTTTTTTACTTTTCATAATGTGAACAAAAGACTATTTAACCTATAACATGTTTGTGGTTTTCTAGTGGATAACATTTTCCTGGCCATGTTTTCTATCACTCTCCATCAGAACATGACACTTATTTTCTCCTCCATATCCTTGTTTTCATGGAATACAAGATTGGGTTATCTCAGGTGACCTATTTACTTCACTTTAATTCTTTCTCTATGATAGTTTTATTGAATCTTTTTCCATTGTGGGACTTTCAATGATGTTTCTGAGCCCAATTTTAAAATTGGGAGGATGCAATTTCCAAAAGGGGGAAGGATGTAATATCCCAGGTAAATAACGAATATGAAATTATAATATTTATTAAATTTTTTGAATTAAATATTAATTTTACATTAACGAGATTCTCTTTTCGATGGTGTACATGTCACACAACATTGGGTTTCTCCAAAAATTCCATGGTGTACGTAAGGCTGAGTCATACTAAAAAATAGTAATATAATAATATTTTAAATTATAGTTAACTCCTTTCCGTTGTATTGTTAGGAATTAATTGAACTAACTAAAATATGATTATATATTTTTATTATATGTTTTTTCATTTATCCAATAATAGTTAATGGATTAAAATGTGAATGAGTACAATTTTAAGCATAAATACACTAATATTCTTTAAAAGGGAGATTTACTGCCTTTTGATGACAAACCCTTTTTAAATATAGTCTTTTTTCACATTTTTATGTTATATTTGAAAAAAATTAATTTCTTATTTTGAATCGAGACATAAAAATTTACTTTGGGTAAAATATTTGTATTTTTTTGATAATGTTCATTGTTTAATGAATAGTGAAAATACTGCATTTTAATTTAAAAGTACATTTTAATCTAATTTATTTATATTTTATGATTAACCTTTTAAATTATTTTAAAGTTTAATTAGATTTTATTTTTACCATTTTATCTAATTATGTTAATCTTTTGAAGTTTCACATTGAAATTGGACATAAAAAAGTGTCAATCATTTGATAGTTATTATTTCATAAAAACACGCTTTTTGTTTTGATAAGGAGAATTATTTTTAAATTAATTTATGCCACTTATTTTTTTTTTAAATTTGGAAAAATGGATTCCATATTTAAATACAGATGTTCAAATTTTGTAAATAGATAACATTTATTTTTATAAATTATGAATAATTACTTCAGTAAAGATTTTATTTACCATTGTTAAATGGTAAATTTAGTAAATAGGGAAAAAAATAATATTATAATAATATTAAATTGCACTTACACTTGTCCTAATCCTATTTTATGAGACATTTATGGTCAAGGTAATCCTTGGGTTGATTTTGTGACCCCATGGAGCCACATAGAAGTGATAATGACACATTATATTAATTACTTTAACCTAAAGACAAAAAGTAACATAAAAAAATATCTTTTAGTAAAACAATTTTATATGTGGATATATATTTCATTTCTTCGACTATAAATATTCATTTTTAAAGTAAAAATATTTCTTATAGAAAGGGATTTTATTTATAATTTTGAGACATCATATAAATAAATTTATTTATGACACAATGATGATGTAATGATTACCACATTAATGAATGTTTTAAATAAATGAGATTATAAATATTAAAATAAACATATTTTGAAAATTTTTATGTAATCCATAGATTTCAGAGATGATTATTACTTTTTATCTTTGAATTAATGAATTTGTTTCAAAAATAATCAGGTTGGGTTGAATTTGTTAACAAAATATTGATATGAATAGTTTATAAATTTACAAAAATGAGTTTTTAAAACAATAATTTTTTTTATTAAATAATAAAATAGTCTTGAAAATATATTATTCGCCCAAATGAATAAAATAATGTTGAAAACATTAATAAATGATCTATTTTGGGTCTCTTGGAATTTTATTGTAAATATATTAACAATATAGTATGTAAATAAAAGAGGACATTGAAAAAGGTAAATGTGTTAACAAAGGGATACATAAATAAGATAAGGATTAAAATTATCCAAAACCTGTATAATTATTACTAGATGATTTTATTTGAACTTATATTCACCTTATTATTGAATTAAATATGTTTTTTACCGTTTGAAAAAAAATAAATTTATAATAAAATAATACTTTATAACTTCCCTAAAGAGACCATCCACCCCCTTATAAGAAAACATCACCTCAAACCCTTACTCACACCTATCAGGACCCATTGGCTCATACCAACTATGAAAAAATAATCTCCAAACATCCCTCTCTTTTAAATGGATGCATTAACTTAGTCATAAGGATCTTCAAGAAATCCTTTTTGTACAAACAAAAGGGAGTTATCTGATTTGAAGGTAATGTCTTCCCCCAAGATATCTTCTTTTATTTTACATCTTCACTCACTACGATCTTATTATTCTATGTTTACATAACACAACCAGTATCCTAAATATATTATGTAGTTTTTATTTGAATTATTCAATCTACACGTCCAAAAACCTCCATCTAATGGATACAGACATATTGTTTCTGTGGACAACGAACTACTGCCTCACGAAATGATGATTGTTCAATTATCTCCAACCGCCTCTCATGGTGGCTATTAGGATGGAACAAATTTTTATGCGATATATATTATATTTATATTGTCTCTATACTTATTTATTTTCCATTAATATCATAGGTTTATGGTTTCCATAATGTGTAGATATGATAATTTAATTTTGAAGAAGTGTGGACTACCCCTCTCAAAGTGATATGATTCTTTAATGCCATTTGTGGAACATATAAAGAAATGGAGTTAATTAAATTATATATGTTATTATAGTAGAATTATAATATACCAATGTATCATTATGTTATCCTTCCATCAAATATTAAATATAAATGAAAGTAGCGTTCATGCGTTTGTACGGCTTACCGTCTCCATGAACGGTTCATTTCATTTCTTATCTCTATATATTATGCACTATTATAAATACAAATATATTCTAAATATATATGATATATATGAAATCTAAATCATGGATATCATTCTGGAGATAATGGACTTTTGACCACATGGAAAAAATATAATTATAAAATGTTCAATTTTGACACAAGTACCAAATATCGACAAAACGACTATTATTAGCAAAACTTATTATGTCATGTTTATAACATTGTAATATGTAATATAAATGGAATAATATAAATGAAAAAGGTTCTAATGAAAGTAAGAATTATCTTTATTATAATATTTATGATATTAAATAACGAATGAGTAATGTCGGACAAGAAAAAAGGACTTCATCTCAATATCCATTCATTAAGGAATATATTGATTTCTTCATGAAATTATTTTTTATGGTGTATAAACAAATTTGAAATTTCATTTCATTCAAAAAAAATGTTTTCATTGTAGAGTTTTACTAAATGACAAAAATTATTTTTTTAATGTACGCGGTGACCCCTACCTTTGTGCCGCCGCTTTCATTATTTTATATTTGGATTCCTCTATAAGAAGTAGTGCTTTTAAAAGGAAAGTAAATACCATATCGTATTTTTTATGTATTTTGGTATTGAAAATGGTATTGAGAATGGATTGATTATGTTAATATATTTAAATTCTATGTTTTCATTGAAATTTTGAAATTTTATCTTTTCTTTTATATTTATTTTATGTGTTATTAATATGTTATGTTTCTTGAGAATTGTTTATGTATATATGTGGTTCCGTGATAAACCTTATGCGGGTGAGCCCGAAATAAATCTCCAAAACTTTGGGTAACCTGACTGAGGAAATCATTAATGTTTTTCTAAAGATATTTATGGATTATATTGTGATAGGTATTCCAAATGTAACTCCCTATATAGATGTGAAGGCTACAACTTAAGTATGTAATTGATGCCACAAGTTACATTTATGATTAATGGTTTCCATGTGTTATTGATAGTCTAATTATCGTTTGTGGTGTGTTAAATATTGAAAAGTATTATTTTGTTGACGTGTACGTATTGATGAACTAATGTGTTCATTCATTGTTTTATAACCTTACTGATCTTTTTTGATCATCCAATATTTTTGAAATGTTTTTCAGAGGACATAAAGGTGAATAGGGTTGAGGATGGGATCCTGGAAAAGTCATGTTGTCAATAACATGGAACTAGACATGACACATTTTTCAATGGTTTTTATTTTATGAAAAAATTGATACTTAGTAGAAGTGTCTACCTTGTAATATTAGAGATGTAATGTATTACTTATGGATTAATTCTCTAAAACTATAAAACTGAAAAGAAAATCAATGTGAAATATTGACATAACTCAAGATTAAGTAATGTTTAAGGTTAGGGCTTTATACCATATCCAAGATAAAACCATTAATAGTTTTTGGAGATATAATGTACTGACATGAACTGATATAAAATATTTAACTAGATAATGTAAAATCTATAATAATTGCAACTCTCATTGTCAATAGTTTGACATCTCTGTCCATACGTATAAGTTGAATGTAATGCAACTATCTTGCCCTAATTCCCAATGATTATGTCTAACTATCCCAAACTACGTCACTATTTTGATATAGGTTATCTTTCCTAGAATCACTATGTGAGATGCCTCCACCACCTCTTCTATTATAAATCCATATTCCATGATGATATTATAACGATGACCCCCTTGCGAGACACTCGTTCTGTCTATATCTTCAATCATTAACAGTCTCATGTGAGTTCCTATAGAACCTATATATATTTTACATATTTTTTCAGCCTTTAAAATGCACTAGATATTTGGGAAAATGTTTCTAGATGTATTCCCACCTACCAGACTGGTGAAAAACCACATAAGTAAGTTACTTTGTAACTAGACCTTCCCCCTAGATACTGTTATTTCTTCCCCTTTGTGAGAAATTTTCAAAATGAAATTTCTAATTTTAGAAGTCAAAACAGTTGAACATCCCTCAAAAATAACATGCCTACCATCAGTTGCCTTCTTAAGATTTTTTATAGGAATGAATGTCATGTTCACCACATCTGAGAACATCCTCATCCTAAAGATATTCACCTGCGACATAATTTCACACAGAAGTCCCACCTGAAATTTATTTGCTGAAGTAGTATCATTTTCTTCCAACACGATAGTTATGCGTTGCAACTATGTAAAGTTTACAACATAGTCCATCGTTGAAATACTCCCTTACTTAAACCTCATGAACTCATCTAATCTATCATGTCCTACTGTGGTTGGATAATAGTGATTAAATAACTTCTCCCAAAATTCATTCCTCTCTATATTCTCCATATTTCCTTCTTGATTATGTATGTACAACCACTTATTTTATTGAGAACGCTGTATATATGAAGCCAGCTTGACTCTCTTCATAGTAGGATCATCCATGAGGTCAAAAATACTCTGGATTGACTCAATCCAGAACTCATCCCCCTCATTTCAACCATAGATGGTAAATTTTGTTGTGGTATACAATTAAAAAAACATAGTAACATTAGAAATTATTTTCACAACCCACCCTGAGTCTCTTCTCATGAATTTCATGAATCGAGTCATGTTATCTCAGAACTCCTCCGCCACTTCCTCATCAAGAACTATTGGTGCCTATAATTGCACTAAATATGGGGAATCTAGAGCCCCATACTGATATCGTATTCTCAAGAAGGGTCATCATGGCGGCACATATCTACAATTACAGAAAAGTTTTAAGTAATTATAAAACCACATTATCAAAACTACATAAGATGAAAAATCACAACAATCCACAAAATGTATTTTCCCAAAATGTTTCCTCTTGGTCAAAACTGAGGTGCTATGACTACCCATATACATCCAAGACAAGTGTCTTCATTATTAAGGTAAAAAACATTCTCATTATTCATGATTCTTATTTGGCCACACATTTTTTATTATCTGGAATCATTTTTACAATTTCCATTTCATATTTGGAACCATTTTCAACTAAATTTGACAATATAGTAAAATAGTTCAATTTCAATATCATTCCCAAAACAATTTTCCAATGTGTGCCTAAAATAATTATTCTCAAAAAAGTAATCCTTAGTGTCTAGAATTATGCATGTATACTCAAATATCTACCCTTACTAGGCCATGAGTTAGAACATGGAAAATCTCAACAATTCTATGAAACAACAATCACATAACACCAAAAGTGCATCAACCATGGTGTAAAAATATCCAACTATAACATCACACATAGCAATCTCACCCTTGGTACATTTGTTTTCCCACTTACAAGGGTTTGAAACTCCAATGAATGTGCTCATTTCCATGTACTGAATCTCCCTAATATCATATCTACCTTTCCCAACTAGTGAGACAAAATAAAAGAAATAAAAATGGGTCTCTGATAAAACATTGTAACATCTCGACTCGGGTTCCACGTATCGGTGCCCCATGCTGGATTGCCACATGACCTCCATCACACCTCCCCATATTCCAAAGTCTCTTGACTAGCATTTAGGGTCATGTAAATTGTTCTTGGGGAGCTGTAACCTATTTAATCAGATTAAAAGAATCATTGAAAAAAATGAAATAATAACTAGATAAATTATAAATATAAAAAAAACTATATCAATATGATAGGATGGCCAAAATGAAAATAAATAAACAAAACAAAAAATATGATATTTCATAATAAAGTAAATATCAACTGTATCAATTGAATCCAAAAGTAAGGAAACTAACAACTCCCCATGTTGGTCCCGAATCAGATATTGTTCTATCATCCATGGTGCAGCCTTTATTTCCATCTCGTATAGGGAATTTTCACTTATCATGTCCCAGAACCATGAAATCTATTCGAGTACCGATCAAATAACCTTAGTAGGGTGTGATTATAACTTAGTAGGCCACCACCTATGATTTCTAAACAAATCTAGTTAATAATATTTAATTAATTGTACAAAGAATAAAGTATAAGTAATAATGTAAAAAAAATACATTTATTCAATTACTCTTTATTTAGCCACATAATATTCCTAGGATCACGAGGAAACCTGATCCGCAATACATGTCATAACTCATGCTAGATTCCAAACTATATCCATGGGACATCATATATTTTCATTCTGTGGTTAACACTCATTATCAAAATTTATATCCTGATAAGATGCATTAAATAAGTAAACCGGTATGGCTTGAGTAATGTTCCCATAATCCTCTATCCTCAAGGGTCTAGTGTGAGTGGGACTAAAATAATAATAATAGAACTATTCAAAAATGGGAAAAATATCATGGTATTTCCCCTAGACCAACTATATGAACTCATACAGTCCCTTGGAAATCAAATTAAAATCTCACACAGTCTTTCACTATGACGTCTCTAAAAATCCCCCAGGTAATCCAAATAGAATCTCTCATGGTCATTCATTTGGATGTTTTTTATGGTTATTTAGGTAATACCTCCCCCATGAATAGTTCCCCCAAGCACTATTCGATGTCTATATAATCACAACCATGTGAATATGACCAAAATCCATTCCACAAATTATTCCATTAATTAATTCATAAAATTAATAAATGATACGCTTTTCCATTAATAAATTTAATGACTAATTAATCAAGTCAGTTACATTAATTAATTACATAATTAATTAATCATATCTATCACATTAATAATTCCATAATTAATAAATCACATAACTTTTATTAATTAATTGAGTAACAATTTAAACATATAAATCCCAAAAATTGTTTCATCATTTCACAATATCAATATTATATATTTAATTTGATAATTAATTATTCTCAATTCACAATTCAACACTCTAATAATTAACTCACTAATTAATTATCCCTAGATCCAAAATTCTATAATTTGATAATTATTTAATCAGTCAATTATCTCAATCTCATAATTCAATTATTCAATAAAATATCCAATTCCTCAATTAATTAATAGACCAATTTAATTAATTCCATTTTATAATTAAAATTTATAAATGAAACCTAAATAATTTACAATATCATATATGTGTTTGTTATCATGTATATGGATTTTGAATAAGATACCACCTATCATGATTCATTGTTGATCATTCCCAAACCCAAATCCCTAAAATTTAGCAGACTAATGATGTAGAATAGGATTTGGATCTATAAGCTAAATCAAGATAGATGAATTAAAGATCTCATAAATATGGATATAGATCTAAAATATTATATATAAATAAAAAATATATGTATATATCTATTTAAATTATAGAATAATTTACCTTAATGAAATATAGATGAACGGTTGATGAACATGAAACCAACTGGGATAGGATTCACATACCATGAGGGGAGTAGATCATCAATCAAGGATTTGAATCACAAATAAAGGAAGTTAGGAGATATTGAAATATATTCTAGACACTATTAAATCATGAAATAATTTCAATGTAGAAATTTAGGTATATTTTGGGTTAATAAGGGGGTTCAAGAAATTTTAAATCAATTTTTATTTAAATTAAATTCCTTAGCGTGGTTAGATGGGTATGGTATCATAGTTTTCCCTAACCATGTGAATAAACTATGAGACTCTTTTCTATGCGTATATGGTTACTTATAAGAGGTTTTATAGTTTAAAAACCATGAACCAATATTGAAATTCCTCATTAATCAGGTTTCCATGGATTTATGGGCTCGGGCACACAGTAATGGAAAATTGTGGGCCAAACGTGCACTACCCAATTTTATTTATTTTTCTTAAATTTACTCCCAAACACTCCCAATGTTAAAAAATGGATATTACTAAAAATAATGAAATAAGATTTCCTAAAATGATCCCAGGAAAACTCTAGAAAAGGATAGAGTCTTAAAATCCTAGTTACATTGATTTCGCATTCCACTAAGGGGTGAGGTAAAGTGATCACTCTAGGGGAATGAATGGGTCATGATCGATTAAATTTTAGAGACATTAAGCTTACATAGAAATGGATTTTTCATTTATATCAATCTATATGAAGTAATACTATGTAAAATATATAATACATGACTCATTTTTGTCATTAATTAGTGATTGGGTCTTGAACATTCGGTTTCCCTCTAGTGGGGAAAGATCATGAAAAGAAGATGATTGGGGATTATACTAGGTGGTTTTATTTTCCTTGGTAGAGGATTACGATGCAAATGAAATGAATAATATAGTTACACAAGACCATGTATGCCAGGATCAGTGCACAAACCAATGTATAGAAACTAATCCTTATCACCACTATTCGATGGAGGACTTACGTACATATGTAACCATTTTTATGGTTTTCATGAAGCTCGTGCACCAAAGAGGCATTATACATATCCTAGTAATATAAGGAATAAGAGTTCTTAGAGTTACCTAAGATGGGGCTTACAGACTGAATTTCCCCTTTGGTCAAGGGTAACAAACCAAGTTTGAACAAGGTTATCAAGCCCTCAGGTTTCTTTATATGCAGTAAATGTCATATTATGTCGTTGGTCAAGGCTTACACACTGACATTTCCATTATGATCATGGATTACACACATAGGATGAAAATTGTTACAATGTCCCCAGATTCATATTTATGTAGAACATATAATTTTTGCGCATATGGTTATGGATTATACATTGACTTTTACCTTATGTTTGTGGATTACACATAGACTATAAAAAAATTATCAAATCAATGGTTTCTTTACATGATCTGGACAAATTATCTTCCTATCATGGATTGATTTTAATCTCATTCTTCCTTCATTGTATACTATAAAAGTCATAGAGTTTCTACATAACACATCCAAAGGAATGTTTATTATAATGTTTACATGTTTGGGGTAATTCCTATTATCCTTATAGAAATCTTAATATTGTCGAATGATCGAGGATGATTTTCTGGAAGAACATCTCAAGAAATTTACTGTTGGTCTTTGGGGGACATTGCAAGACCTAGCTTACTTGTCTAGAGGGTGTCACATGATCCAAATGAATTCCACAATTTTCATCAAAATAGTTGACTGGAACACATGGATGGTGTTGGGAGAGTCAATGTGACATGTCTTCGAGGGTGTCCTATGTCCTAGATGACATGTATTGAGGGAATCATGAGTCATGAATGGATTTCTTGGAGAGAATTAAGAGATTCAGATGATATGCTTGGGTGCTACTACGAGACATATCATACATGAATGGGTGCCATTATATGATTTATGAAACCTATATAAGGTATATCACAAGGATTGGATATAGAGCCTAAAGGGATTCACGAGGCTAATTTTTCATTCCCTAAGGTGTCCGTATGAATTTATTTGGCATGTCAAGAAGAATTCACATGGTCAAAATAGTATTCCAATGTGACATTGTGAGATCTGGGTGACATTCCATGGTGTTTTAGCATGTCCTAGATGGTTCATGTGAAGAACATGAGGTTAAGAAGACATGTTATTCTCATGATTCTTCCACCATTAATATTTTTTCAAACCTTTATATTTTTAATTCCTTAGAATTATTTAATGCCTATATATTTTAAGTCTCCCATTGTTCTATCAGTTCTGTGGCATGTTCCTCGTGTGTCCTATAATAAGTCTTGTATGTGATCTATGGGTGGTCATGTCATGTGTTTTAGGAATTGCATATCAACTCTCCACATGCTCATGGGTATCTTACTGGATGAATGGATTTTTGTTTATGAGACCTTGCCACTCTAAGAAATAGACTCGATAGTTGTATAAATATGGCCAAATACTCATTCAGATAGTATTTCACCTCATTGTGGTGAGTAGTTTCATACTTATTGTAGGTTGTGGTGCATTTATATTTCTAGAGTGGGTTATTTATAAGAATTTCCATGCTAATTGTTAACTGGGTTTTCCATCACATATCAAGTGAATATTGGTTGGAGCTATTGAAGTTCTTAAGTTACATGTTTATTCATGGGTTTCTTCTATGGATTGCATCGAGTGAATCACCGGATTTTTATTAACCATGAGACCCTCTTATCAATGTACAATTGATATGATTATAAAAAATAAATTTGGAATTTTTGAATCATGTGGGAATGTAGAAGGACCATCATTTTTTCATATTGATAATTAAAAGAGATTTTAAATGATTAGTGATTATGTAGATGGACATTCCATGATCTCAGTTGTCTTTTCACGGAGATTTCACTAGACAATGATGAATTTTCAAGGGGCTTTCATGGGATCATTACAAGTTATCATAGCGTCTTGAAAGACCATTTTATAGGCATAATAAGTGCATAATAAGAGTTTTACAACTATGAGTGTCTTCCACCATCTGTCTCTTTTTATACATTTTTATGTTACAAAGAATGATGATATTGTGAGGGTGCTTGGGTAATGTCAGAGTCAAATACAAAACATAATGGTGATGAGTCTCAAGACCAAAAAAGGTCTTTTGAAGATGAATGATAATTCCCTGAAAAAATCCATCCATTTGCTTTTAGGGATCCAAATATGGAGTGTGATGTATCATAGACATGAATAGAGTCCTTCGTGTGATGAGGCTGTCAAGTCAAAGAGATTTTGTTAGAGGAGGTGAATGTGTCACCAGGGTCTTGATGTATCTTGTGGATCACTTGGGGTGTGTTGTATGATATTTATGAGTGGCTCCCACCTATTTCATATTTATTTCCAATGTTTTATTTCACAAAGGCAAGGGGTTCTTGCATTTTTTATTGAATTTTATCGGGGAAAAAAAGTATCCCTATCATTGATCTGTCATGTGAGTTTTAATATATTCAGATAATCTTGGAATTTTGATAGTTTCATTCTATATTCAATGGATTTTGGCATGATTTGTTTGGTACATGCTGGGTGACAATCCACGTCACATGGGGGAACTTATATATCAACCTCTATATGACCACTTTTTTCTAGTGTGATTTCACAAAATCATAAGGATTTATCAAAAAGGGGTTCTTAGGATCCACTTTAGGTTATGTATTACACATAGTACATTAATGTGCACTTATTATGATCCCATGATAAAATATCTCTTTTAGGATTATTTGAATTGTTATTCTCAATCACCTTTTCATTTTGTTTATTTTTTTTGGAAAATAAAATCCATATCCTGGTATTTCATCTTATTTAATTTTTTGGCGATCATTTCACAAGTATCAACCCCCCTACCAAATTTAGGACTATTTGGACAAGGGATTGATTATGATGAATGAAAATTCTTTCCATAATATTTTTAATTGTTCTGAATTAAAAACAGGGGAGATTCTTGGTATTCAACTAAATTATTGGTATTCAATGAAATTCCCTATATATTGGGTTTGGAGATCCATTCACTTATTTGGATACTAACACATCAATATTATCTCACATATCATATTTTTTCTCCCTCATTGCATCACTGTTCTACAATAATTTATCGTAAGACCCCTCCTGTAGCCCTTGATTGAAATAGATGGTTCTCCAAGGCCTCTCATGATCTGTTGCCGATTTGAGCCGACAATGACATATATTTTGGAAACTATTAGAACTTCAGTTGTAAGGGTTGTGAATGTCGTTAAGGTTCCTTAGGATATGATGAATCAATAATAAAATTTATTGATTATCATGTTATTCAGTAGACCATGAACAAGTCAGGTGATCGTGAGTCTCCAGGGTATCATGTAACTGTGTAATTCCATATAGGATTATGCAACCCATAATATTTTTGGGTGTTTTGGTATTCAGGATCTCATTATGTGATTCATGAAACCATTGATGATTTATATGATGTGTATGATTCATCAACATTATCATTACTTTACCATGACAATAATTTATTTTTGATTTCTCCTACATACACTAGTTACATTTATTTAGATGGAATATGGTTCTGACCATGGTTCCTTAGCTATGGAAAATCATAGGTCCATTATTTCTAGATTTCAAAATTTCATTCCGTGATACCACATATAAAATGACAATAACATTCTAAAGAGGATTGTCCTATAATTTTTTTAGGATTATCCATTATCTCCTTAGCTTCCTCGGAATGAGTTTGGTTTGATGGAAGATCATGTCATCCCTCAATCAAATGTTAGTCTTATATCTTGACGGGTGTCAAATTAATCTCACACTATTCAAATAGAAATTGTTGGGGAAGGCCAATTGGTTATTTTTCAACCCTAGGGTTTGTATTATATGTTGTAAAACTCTCCCCTGGGTCCATATGGTCATGATTTCAATCACTATCATGTACCTCACGGCTACATGAGTATATTTCAAACTTCTTTGCTAATTTTCGAGTAACATATGGATATATAAACGAGATCTTCATCTTAGTAGTACTTTTAATGATGAATGGGTATGGTATTTCATTGTTAAGAAAAGATGCCTAAAATTTGTAGATCAGTTATACAATGTTCATCTTTATAAATCATTATGGATTTTCTATTACATCATCTACATACAGCCTGCTCTCCTTCAATAAATGATTATGAATTTTTTCTTTGCTATCAATAAATTCCTTTTTTCCCATGGTGATGTAAATATCATCCTATGGGACATATACCAATTGGTTGGGATTCCACCTCTTAGAGATATATATGGTGAGTTTCTACCAAATGAAGATGTTTGGGATGATCCCTAATAAAATCCATTTTTTTAAAAGAAATTCATACCATTTTGTTGGATTTACCATGGAAGTATCAGAATGTGCACTTGTTTATTTATTTTAAACACAAGGTTAATATTTTTCTTTATTGAAGCGTGGTTAGGAAAAATGTCATACGCCCTCATTGGCATCCTTTTCTGTTGGTCTGCAATAGTTATAGATCATATTGGTTAATATTTGAATATGGGGATTATACCTCATGGGGGTTACTAGGTGAACTCAATGTTCTCCCCATACCATAGGTTGGAATGTTTAATTTCCATTTTCTTTGAATTGATGTATTTCCTCTGATGGGTAAGTGTGTTTAGGGATTCAAGTAATCATGTTTGTGAAGGAAGCACTACTTAAAGAAGGAAAAAACCTAAATTCAGTAGTATCAGTCAATGAACCATATTATAAACTCTTTTTATATATTTACAAAGGCAGGAAAACATACAAGATTAGTGTTCGTCTCATTTTTCTGATTAGTTTGATAGAAGGTCATTTTAAATTTAATGAATATTATAATTCCACTAGGTTCCTAGACACCATATACCATCCAAAAACAATAAATATATCTGGGGTTGGAACCATGTTGATAATGCTTTCTTAAGGATAAGAATTATCTTAATGAATCTAATAGCTTTGATTTTACCCCATTCTATTCACCGATTAGGATGATTATTGATAATGACAATGGATCCCTTGATAAATAATCATATATGATATCTCCTTATGATTGGGTTATTATTTTTAGGCTGAAAAAAAAATCATCCACAATCATTATTCCCACCATCTATTTTCTCATCATTTTGCAGACACCCAATAGTTAACCCATCTTTTATTTGTTGGAATATGAGGAGAGAAGAATCCTGGGGTCATTCTCCTATTTTAGATGATTCTAGTATGTGAATATACTGAGGATGGGATCATACATCATCCCACTGATTATTATTCTTTACATACCCATTATTAAATCTGTGCTTTGATAGAAGATTATCTTGATGGAATGCTATGCTAGCTAGTCTGTCATATAGATGTGCCTTTTTTCTCACCAACCCCTCAGTATGTTGTGAAGATGGAATTGAATGATGTTCTGGGTGAGACATCAAGGAAGTAACCTCATTCTAGTGAAAATTACCTTGATAGTGAGATTGAATATATTGATTAGTTTAATCCCTTAGTATAGGCAATAGATGGTACTCCTATCGATAGAAGTGAATATACTTCTTCTCCTACTTCCTCACCAACTCAGCAAGTTATTCATCTTCCAACCAAACCCGTTCCATCAGTCATATAAAATTAAACACAATTTATGATGAGTTATAATGTCCTAAAATTTACGAATATATTTTTTAATTATATGGAATTATTTCAAGACCATGAAATTGGATGACACGTGATTCTGATGCCCGGAGTGCCCAAAATGATCTGTCGAAAAATGCTATGCTTTAAATAGCATGCATGAGTAGTTTTCCTGAAAAAGTGGAATAACTCTTCAATGGGTTCCCAGATCTGAAATATGATGGCACCGTTTGCGTTCTAGATGGTGGGTTTTCCCAAGGCACAACATATGTTTATTAGGCGTAGGCCTCAAGTGATAAAAACCCAAAATGGCATAACCATATATAAAATAATTTCATAAAATAATTTTATTCTTGAAATGCTTATAACTCACCAATGGTGAATCTAGATAAAATTTATAGAAAACTGTAGAGCTCAGGAGGGTATAATTTCCATAGATAGTTTAAAACATTGGCCGATGTGGGCCCATAGTGGAAGTTGGCTTTTGGCCGTAAATTAAATAATTAAGTTAAAATTATTTTATTGTCAATAATTTATAACTATTGAATGGAAACTCATATTGGAAATATGAGAGTACGGTTGAGAACTTGAGGGTGTTTCCCCCTTAGGGAGTTCCTACCCTCGACCGGTATGGGATGAGGGTGGCTGTTAAATTTTTTTGAGATTTTTTATGTTACATTCATTAAACGTGTAGTCATTAATTTCTATATTTTGATCAAATTCTCGGATTGAAATTTTAGTGAAACATTGAATTCACAGCCTCATTATTCACATAGGTGAAGATTAACATCAACAGGAAAGGGTTGGATAAAAGAGTTATTTTTTGGACTTTGAATAAAAAATATAACAATAAGTTATTTTATTCTTTTTCTTCCTCCATTGAGATTCTGTTGGTAGAATTGTAGTTTAACTACGGTTAGTAAACGAGGGTCATTTAATGACTCGATCCTCTATTTTTGTAACTGTAACCCTATGGTAAGTTTCTATTAAATACATTCTATTCATCACTATGTTTCTTTGAAAAAACACTAGGTTATTTAAGAGATAGTCAAAAACTATCCATTAAATATAAATTTTCCACTTATATTTTTCTGAACTTTGAAAAATTGTCATCTAGAGTTGTGATCAATAAGTCAATTGGAGTCTGATAGAACAAACTTGTATTTTAGTGAATAGTAACATACCCTCATGAATAGTAATATGAATAGTAACATGACCCTTAGGAATAGTAAATAATAATATTATTTTATTTTTTAAGGAAATAAGATAATGAGGTCTTAATTAGTTTTTCAATGACAAAGAAAACTAATTGTACCTTTAATATTTTTTTTTCAAATTATCTATGATTTTTTTTAAAAAATTAAATTAATAACATTTGGAAAATTAATTTTGAAATATTGAGTTCATTTTTTAATTCTACACATCGAAAAATGGTTAGGGTAAATTTTTGGGATTTTTCTGAAATTCAAGCATTTTTTATGAATAGTGAAATACGATAAAATACCGTATATACAAATTATCTATTAAATACACTCTTTATGACATCATAATTGATGTAAGGCCACTTGTATCAAAATAACATGCACTTATTACAATTAGGGGTCTCATGAAACAACACTATTGTCTATCTTGAGGGAAATAATAAAATAATGAATTAAATATTCAAAATTTTCCCCTCTCCTTCACAATAAAAACCCCTCACCTATCCCTCTTCTCTTGACTCATCTAAGCCTTGATGATCCAAAATTTTCTTCCCAAATATCATTTCCTAGTCACTCCCCACGACAAGGAAGATTTTCTTCTTTCCAAAAGACCAAAATCACATCCTTAATGGGGTTCTCGAGGAAGTTATTTCAAGAGGTAAAACACCTTTCTTTTTCTTTTATTTTCATTTGAATTTATCTTCATTTGTTATCCTCTCCTCACCTCCTCCGTCCAAATGATAATGATAACTCCAATATCATCTATATACTGTATTTATATCATGTTAATGGAAGAACCATCATAAATATTCTTACTCCCTCCATTTTATTTTTATGAACGAAATCAACATCCAAGAGGTTCAAATTTATAAACTTCATGGACGATGAAGTTTCGTTCTTCAATAATTCATTAATTACTAGTCATGAAACCATATTTATAGTTGAACAAGGTCATAATATATGTATTTTATCTTGATATATGTTCTTGAATCTTTACACGTACATAATATGGATTAATAATACAAAACAAGTTTATTGAGCACAAAATTGCCAAGCCAAATTCAAGTGTTTATTTTTATCTCACCGAATTAGTAATATTCATGGTATATAACAAGAATAATTACAAGATATTATATATCCATTTAATGAAACTAATAATATATATTAAAAATTCTGTATGTTTAACCATATTGCAAACGAACTTCAATTCATGAATACAAATAAACAAATAATGAAACCAAGTAAGAAAATGCATCCAAAACAATAAAATTAAATCTCTTATACCCATAAATAAGTCCATTATTGAACTTAATAAGGTTATAAAATATCAATTAAATGTTTATTATATGTTTAATTATTAATTAATTAATCTAAATTTGATTATTCATGTCATTAATAACAATCAACAACACCTTCGAGCATAAGGTAAGGGATTGCTTAACTCAATTTCCATTCTTTGAGTTATACATCTATTTCATTGGTTACATTGTTCCAGGAGTATGTGTGAATGACCTATTATTGTCTTATAATGTATATAAACTTATATTTTTCAGATTTTTATTTGTCACACATAAATACTTCATTGATTTAACATCATTCAAAAGACACAATATTTGTAATGGATCCTCTCTCTCACTTTTGTTCAAGAATCTCCCCTATGCTGTGCTCTTTTATTTTAAATTCCTAATGATGGGGTATGTTATATAACCTCACCTAGAATACCCTTGTGAAATATAAATAATGTAATTATCATTTACCTCTCATTATTCCCTCTTAATAACATTCATTACCATGCCGAAATGTTTGTAACAAGTTTTCCACCTGAACATCCATTTTCATTTAGGATACTTTAATTGTCTAATTACCTCAATGAAATTATTATATATTGTTATTCCCTCCTCATATATTTTGTGTGAGTATCATATATATGTTTACAAACCATAATCCTTCCTTATTTTATATATAGTTACATGTTCTAAAAGGAACTTTCAAAATTATTTCCAAAATACAAGCCCGATTCCAGGAAATTTCTCAAATTCATACATATTTTAAAGGGAACTCTATAATATGTTTTTGGAAACCATTATATTTATAAAATCCTCATGTTATTATGATAATACAATATTAATTCACTTATGGTTTTATACAAATATTTTTCCAAAAGAACTATTCTTTTCAAAATAAAATGTTATTTATCTCAAGAATTGATTAATGATTTTATAAGAGTGTTTTCATCTAATTAAACACTCTTGTTGATTCCATTGTATTATTGGGTTTAATTATTTTTGAATTAATCTACCATATTTTATTTAATTGGTTATTACTAAATCTATTGTGGATGATCTATCCTAAAACCATTCACCATATTACTCGTAATGGTTTGTGTTTTTTGTTTAATGATTGGGGAATGGTAGTTAAATTTCATATGATAGTTTCAATATGAATATATATGTTGTCTATGTTTATCCCAGATCATATGAATAATGAATTAAAATTATTATGTGATGGGTGGGGCCTGAAATAGCCCCTCAATTCATCGGTAGGTCTCATGAGACAAATTCGTTTGGCGACAGACCCTTTGAGATTGATTCAAAAATCAGACATGTTTATACCTGTAGAACTAAATAGTTTTTACGTTATTATGGTTTCGTCTTCCAGATACATGGAATCCAATTAAAAATAATTATCATTATTCATTATCTATTATTATTATTATCCATGCAGTTTTCACTATGACAAAATATATGGATGCAGTTTCATTCTTAGTTTATTAATGGAATAAGTTATTTATTTATTCACTATGCCATATTGATTATGTCAAGTTGATTGTCATTAACTTATTATTGTACTCATTATTCCGCTATTTTTAACACTTACTGAACGTTTGAGCTCACCACTTTCATTGTTTACTTTCAACAGGTGACAAAGAGGAGATCATTTATTGAGTTCTTGTGGATGCAATTTTTAGTTTTCGTTATGTATTGTATCTCGTAACCTTTTTAAATGTAATTTTTGTTACAAATATGTATCTAGTTTCTTCAAGACTACTAAGAAGATCATTCCCTCAGGATTTTCATTTCTTCTAACCATGCCAATATCACAGGTAATGCACCGGCTCCAGTCTAGAGTGGTCGGGGTGTTAGAGTAACGGCGATGCTGGTGGTACTAATGGATCATTAATTACAGTTCATCAATGAAACACATTAATGAACACAATGTGAGTGGTTTATTTTTATTTAATCTATTCAATGGAATGCGATTTGACAACTATATGAGAGGAATTTATCATGATTCTGATGACATTCCTCTCTAACGAAGAATGGTGATTGAGCAACAATCATTGGAGGAATCATACCAGGTACTGAAAAGCGGTGAAGAACATAGAATGAAAAAAACATGAATTTTATACTTCTATCGCAATGGATTCTACCGAATCCAAGTAGAGGGTTTACATGTTTTATGTTTCCTCTGATCCCATTCTTGGAATATTTAACGAACGGGGACCAACCGACAAATAGGTTGATCCACGTCATTTTTTTTCTTGTGGGTTGTTGTTTCAGGGTCTTAATTTGGGGAGTTGTTCTTTATAATTGATGATTGTTATCACCCCATGATAGAAAACTAACGCGGAGGCACAGTCCAATACGAACAAGAGTCGGACCCACCCTAACATTCTTGATTTATATGCGATCTTTCTTGCAACTGGGAAACAAGGCGGAAAAAATTAATTTAATAGCCTCTTTGTGAAGGTGACGATCCCGGAGGCTAGTATCTATAGATGAGAAAGAAAATGGACAAGTGAAGCATATCAGATGGCTCACAAAAGCAACCATCGGTGTGATGGTGGCCAACCAAGCGGGCCACATTGAGAAGTGGATCCTGTAGGTTCCGCAGAAGTAGTAGCCATAGCCAACTAGGTCATGAGGGGTTGAATGGTGCTGCAATGTCCGACCACATGAGAAGAAGATAGGCCTACTCTAGCCACCCTGTTGGATGAACGGCCAGATCCAGCTAGCCGTTTTGGTTGTGGTGTGGGGGGTACTCTGCTGGCACCACCATCTGGCCAAACAAGATGCATCACATCAGATTGGTGCGTCCAACAACTTGCCCGTATATGCATGGGTATTGTTTTCCATGTGGGCCGGACCCAACAGCTAGGCCGGACCTGCCAGCCATGACAAACCAGCCATCTTGGCTAGTTCCTCAAACCAGGGCAGACCCACCAGCCGGGCCGAACACGCTGTCCGTGCCGGACCAGTGGGCCAAATGGAACGGACCCCTACCGCACCTGGACCCGACCATTCCGTTTTCAATAAATTGGTTGTATTTCCAAAACTGTGCTTATGATTGATCCGCTATCATTGGAATGAGGAACCTCGTGATGAGAAAGTAATTTTGAGGTACTCCACATGATCTTTGGACAACGATGGATTACATTCAGGTTGGATCGGAATCAAATCCAACTGGTCCAAGTGCACCAAGTGTCAGAATTCTATTGCTAGCTATCAAATGAATTGATACCCTCTATGGATCGGAAGGAGAGTGACCCTACATGGATCATCAGTAGATAAACTCTATGTGGGTTAGTAGTAGTTTGACCCTATGTGGATCGGCAGTAGTTCCTCCCTCTGTTGATCAATGGAAGAGCGAAACTATGTGGATTGATAGTAGAGTGAAACTATGTGGATCGATAGTAGTGTGACCCTGTGTGAATCAATAGTAGTGAGACCCTATGTGGATTGATAGTAGAGTGGACCTGTATGTATAGATAGTAGATAAAACCTATGTGGATCCGAATTTTAGAAACCTTTCATTGATTAATAGCAGAACCTCTCAACAGAATAATACGATTTAACTAAAGGGTAATCTTCATTATCCATGTTCTCTAAGTTGTATTCATGCTGTGATTTTTATTTTACATTTTGATTGTGATTTAGATAATTCCTTTTATTACTTTTTAGAATTCTAAGAGTCCTTTTCGGGTCTCAGGGTCCCTACTAAGTATTGTAATACTCATCCTTGAATGGGCTTCACCCGCAACTTGTATTGTCTTGGGCAGATGAGGAAGAGCTTGACTGAGATTTTTTGAGCTAGGGCTAGAATGTTCTTGGAGGTGATCAATAGATGTGGTGGGTGGAAGTGATGACAGAAAATGATTTTTACCCACCATCAGGTAGGATCCTTGGTGGATCACCATTGAAGCACATTATTTCCTTTTTTCTATACATTCATTTTAGTTTGGCTTGTATACTGGCCTTTTTTACATTCATTACGTTATTTTAATCTCTATGGTGGTTTTTAATTGTGGTTATATATTCCCCTTTTCAAATCATTTTTACTTGTATGGATTGTGTACCTAGTCTGTGTGTGTATAATATTAAATGAAATGCATTCCCTTTTGGATTTTGTCATCCCATAGCTAGTCTCCAAATCCTGGCCTATGGAAGGCAGACTTGGGGTAGTCATGACAAGGGCCCTGGGGGAAGAGTTGTGTTATGATCTAGAAACAAGTTCAAGATTTGATTACTGAGACACCTTTCCATACATATTTTGATAAATGAGACCTCCTTAATCAGATATATCATGACTTATGGGTGGCTATATTTGATCAACACCCATTATATGATATCATAATAAAACTTTTCTTTACTTAGTGAGACAAGGAAATCAATGATATGTATGTTCATGATCATTTATATGAGGATACCCTTTCTAGGATGATAAAGGATATGTTGGAGGCAATGGATAAGGGTCACCAACTAATATCTAATCTGTATGCTCAAATGGAATCATGGACTGTGGGGATATAGAGGCATGATGAAATAATATCCTGTATGAGTTCTAACCTTAAAATATCATAATATTTATTTTATACTAATTAGAAGACAGTTAGTAATATGACTGTATTGGTTGATACTATCTGTCCAGAGGTAGAAGCATGTGAGTTCAGGTAAGTGATACTCCAGAGTTCAACCAATGTGTCTAATCAGACCCTCGGTGACTTATAAAGCCTATCAAGTCAAATCATATCATAATTTTTATGTAATTTATTTTTTTATTTTTGTAGAGACATTGAAATGTGTATATATTTATGTGACACAATATCAATGAAATTATTTTCTTGGACCTTCTATGTTGCTAACCAGTTTTTAAGGAATTAATTATATCCATGTCCTTTCATTTCTCCACTATTGTTGTATCATCAACACATCCCTATGTTTTCAAAATATAAAGAAAAAATAAATTCAAGGATTTTAATGTTGAAATTATAAGATATTCTTCTTAATAAATACTCATGAATTATCACCAACAAGATATCCTTCATTGATATATATATTCTGACTATCTTAATAGTACTTGAATTAAAAATGGATAATTGGGGAGGACCTAAATTGAAGAGGTATGGATATATTTTATTTTATGTAGATTATAGGCTTGGAGATCATATCCTAATTTATACGAAGTCATTTTGTTGGTCCTTACAATATATTATTAGGAAAATCTCTATTGTGTTGTAGTTTTGGATCATTTAGCATAGACCTCCTACTAATTTAGTTTAGGTACTTTTATTTTGGACCATATATTTAATATTTTTGGGGTCTTTTAGCTCATTCTTTATTTTAATTTAGTTTAAGGTATTTAATCTCAGACCATTAATTTTATTAGATAATGGTCTTTTCGCTTAGACCAGATAACGATTTATTTTATGATCATATATCTTGGAATTTTATTTTGTATGTTTCTGGTCTTTTAACAAAAAAAATATTTTCACTAGATTGAGGTATTTTTTATTAAACATGAAATTAAATTTGTTTACGCAATTTTTTTTGAACATGTTATTTATTTGGTTTATATTTTTTGTAGTGAACTAGTATTTAATTATTTATGGGACATATAGATAGGACATGATATTAAATTAGATTAATGTCTTTTAACTTGAACATGATATTGATTTAGTTAAATTCCATTTACCGTGGAATTGATATTACTTTTTTATGGCATTTGTGACTGGAACTTCTATCAAATCAGGTTATGTTATTTTATCATAGGCCTGAAATTTATTTTTTAGATTATTTTATCCTAAATATTAGAATAGATTAATTTAGGGTCTTTTATCTAACACTTAATAAGTATTTAGTTTATGTTCTTTTATCCTGGGCCTGATATCACTTTTGTTTTCTTATCTTTTAGCTCAGACAATATATTACATTGGTTTAAGGAATTTAAGCTGCTAAATGATATTGATTCAGTTGACTATATTTATATAGGAACATATATTAATTTCATTAATGGTATTTAACCTCAGGCCGTACATTTCATTTGTTTATGGTATTTAGCCCAGACCATATATCTCTCTATTTGAGGGTCATTTATCTCAAAGCTTATATTTCTTGTAGTTTATGAGATTTTATCTCAAACAAAATATTGATTTAATTAATGTTCATTTATCTTAGACATGATTGATGATCATGAAATATGTTGAAGAAACTTTAGGAATGACCCAAAACAAATGGAGGTGTTGGGATCATTCACAGTTTTCCTAGGGCTCACAATGATTAGAAATTCCTTTTAGATAGTGACATATTTGGTTGATGACCATTGGCACATATGTAGGACACGTTGCCCTACATGAATAGTCACACAATGGGCCTCTTTAATGTGGGTATCATTTCAAGGGTATATGGATGATTCATGGAGGAAATATCTCTTGAGGGAGAAATATTAGGGATAATCAATCATCTTGGATAGTTGGAGTTCAGTTAATGTAAGTCATAACCCAGGTGATTGAGTCTGCAAATAGGATACGGGGATGACATTCTGGGTATGTTCCATGACATTCTATGATTCGAAGTTTTGAAATGTTGTTTCCAAGCCTCAAAATTATTGGATATCCATTCTATAAAGGAGTAAATAACATTAATTTGTGGGTTAATGCCGTTAAGAATTGATATCATGGTTATGAAATAGACGATCTCCACTCTTTTCTGAGGGCCGTGAAAGAATTTTTAATACTCAAACATCTAGATGATGAGGTTGGGTATGAGAATAAATAGTTCATGGAAGGGTTTTGGAAACATAGGGAAGTTCATCTATTGATTATGATGCTCAATCACAACCCCTCTTGGTTTGGAGTCATGAGGTGTGGTCCATCCAATGTTCTTGATTGTTTTGTCACATTCCGTCCTTGAGAAACTGTAAAATACATGATGATGTAACATCATTGATCCTTAATCAATAGGGATAGTTTTGTATATTTACTGTATATATCAACCAAATTTATTAGGTCAGGTGGATTATATATGACAATCATACCACGAGTAGTTCAGATCATGCTTAGTTTTTGAGTTCTACTGCACTGATGTTAGGTCTATTGAGTATAGGAAACCACTTTTTGCAGAGTGTCATATTTATTTTGTGTCCATATACAAATATTCATGATCCAAGGGAATACATTAATAATCATTAAAGGGGTCCTTGAAATGGTGTATCCTTTCTAGGGGACATGGATGATTTTTGTTGACCAGATGCACCCCAAGTGGTGAAGTGTGATTTTCGGAAATTGTAATATCCATGGAGGGGTTGAGAACACTATATGTTGGGTCATTTACTAAAAACATATTCATTTGGTGATGAAAGGTGTCAAATAATGGATCTATCTTATTTCTAAACCATGGGTTCAGTGGTCATAGATTTTATTTCGATAGGGCTACCGAGCAGACCATACAAGCTTTCCAACTAATTTATTTGTGCCCAAATTTTTTCAAAAAATATGAAGATATTGATTTCATATAATGATGAATTGGATAATTATCAGGACACCCTGTGTGGGTTGTCAATTAAATAAGGTTTTTCCTCTTTTTCTAGATGTTTAATGTTTTGCAATTTGGACTATCATTGGTGAGAGTTTAATGTAATATATATTCAAAAAATGTGCAGGAAGTTTATGGCTGCAATGCATGTGACCTAAAATGGTTGGTGATAAAGAAGATCCCCATTATGATACCAATGGTTATGATTACACCAAAATCCCCACAACCAGGAGTTGAAAATTTCATAAATCATGGTTTAGGGTTCTCAGGTCATGAGTTATGGAATGTGACAATAATATTGAGAGTAGTTCTGATAAGACAAAGGTGTTTAGTTATTCCATAGTGATGTCACATCTCATAAGGAACAAAATATCCTTTTGGTATAGTGATGCATTAGGTTGATGACCATATGTGAATATACAAGAGCCATATGCACACATTTATAGTCAATAAAAGGGTCCCTTGTATTAGGGTATCCTTTCCAAGGTCCATGGAATGTTTTAAGCAATCATAAGCACATGAGAGATAATCGGTAGATTATGAATTTTTTTTCTGATAAAAGATGACAGAAGAATCATCTATTATGTTTGAAAATGGTAAGGATATTGTGGTCCCTTTAAATGGGATGTTAAATTGGTGATGACATGCACAATTTATCATCATGCAGTGGTTACATATTTGGTGTTGTTCAATAGAAAGAGGTAATGTAATGAAACAAGCTTATTAAATAGTATATTAACATACTCTTAACGATTTAATAGATATGTTAATAGTTAATGCTGAAAGAGGAGTCGATGGCTTCATCCAGTAGACTCGAACCTTATGAGGCCCACTTATCAGAGCTTGGGAAGGAGGTGGCATCTTTGGGCTTCGCTTTGGACCAATCCCAAGCCGAACTCCAGCGTGTCAAGCTTGAATGGAAATTCCTACGAGAGAAGTTCAAGTTAGTAGAGATTACTACTAGGGAAATGTTATCTGAGCCTCCCTCGATTCTCTCACCATAGCACACCTTACACTTAGGTCATATGCCAGTGTTATAAGGGGCTATGTGACGAGACCCTAGCTTCATTGTGTAATCCTTTGGGATTAATGAATTGAGATTTCTTCCTTTAGTGATGTTCGTGAAATTTCAAATGTCTGGATAATTTTAGGATGTATTTTATTGATGAATTTTGAAAAAAGGACATTTTAAAACATTTATGTGAACCCTAAATAATTAAGGATGTGTAATGATTTTCAAAAAATGGTCTTCTACAGAAGTGTTCAGTAAGGAATTTGGAGTCTAATAAGATCAACATAATTTTTGATGAATAGTAAATTATGAATAGTGAATTTACACTTAGTATTAGTAATGTGACCAAATGGATTAGTAATCCCACTTAAAGAAAGTTTTAATATAATTTAGACACCTTGATTAAGTAATGAGATTCAATAAAATTGGTAAATAACGGTTTCATAAATTATTAGTCAAGTATTAGTTTTTTCGAGTGAATAGTGTTTTTAATTAAAAATTTAATTAAAAATAAATAGAAAATTATTTTTATAAAAAGGACTTTATTTTTGAACTCAGAGCATCGATATTATGTTATGGTAATTTTTGGGGATTTTTCTGAAGAAAATGAATTCTCGATGAATAGTTATTTTATTTAAAAATTAAATTAAAAATATTTAAAAAATTATTTTTATAAAATGGAGTTCATAAATTTAATTAGAGCATCGATATTTGGTTAAGGTGAAATTTTGGGATTTTTCTAACAAAGTTGAATTTTCAGTGAATAATAAAAATACAGTTTTAGGGTTTTAGTATGTTTAATGACATCATAACTGTGTCATGATGATGTCATGAGATATTTTAAGGCTTGGACGGCCAAGGGTGATGAAGTATTGTTGTGGGGGGCCCCATGTGGCCTAACTCCATGGTAAATGCCATGGGAGAGCACATGGTTTTGAGAAAAGCACTTGTGAGGTGTCCCTTGGCCATTAATGCCTTGTCCCCTCACTTTCCCAATAAACACCCACCCTTTCCTCATTTAGTTTTCACTACCAACTCTCCCCCAACGAAGTTCTGGCCTCCATACCTCCCAAGGAGTCCTCCCAAGTTTCCCCCCAAGCCTCAAGGTCCAAACCTTTGAGTTTTAAGAGTTATGTTTTAAGGTAAGGGATCCGACCTCTCTCTTTCTTATCAAGTACTCTCTTTTATGTCATATATTTTATGCTCCATGTTATTATGTGATAGGATGTTCTTTTATATTCCTCTTACTACCCTTTTAATGTTTATATGATGAGAGATCCCCTCTTACTCTCTTCATTTCGTTTTATGAAAGTTTAAGTGACTCCGTTAGGCTGCCAAATTTTTCAAGGGATTCTTTCACCTTTCTCATTTTTCAAGTTCGATTTTCATGTCAAGTCTTTCAAGTTCATTTATATTATGTTGGGGTATGATATCTATATCTATCATAATGATATCTTATGATCATATGATTAGAGACCCTATTTGATCTTGTCAAATCATTTTTTATTGAAGATTAAGTGACGCAGTTAGGCTGCCGAATTTTTATAAGATAAATCTTATTTTTGTCTTACTTCCATGTTTTTAATTTCAAATGGTATGTCCTTAAAATTTCATTACCATTATTCATATCCCTATTATTATGTACCTATACTATTTTTATAGATCATTTATGAGTGGGTGACCCATGTCCCCTCTCTTTTCAACGTTTTCTAAAACCTTGTAACATAGCCGTTATGTTGCAGAATTTTCGTCTCAAAATTCCTCTCTCTTTTTCTCAAAATTATTTTATGTTATTAAGTGAATACTCAAAGATATTATTTCTACAAAGTTATTCACATATATATCAAAATTTTCTATTTTAAATTATTGGATTTACATACATGAAATCCGCTTTCCCTATCCGTGGGTTTAAAGTGACATAAAGATCATGTCTTTAAAGTTGTTTTTAAAACATTATGATTATGAAATGAAACCCATTTCTTTTATGATACATGGGTTGTTTATGAAATTATTTATGATGATATATGTGGCTCACATGATAATAAAAACATGTCAAGGGTGCACCCAGATAGCGCTCCAATGCATTGGGTAAAGACTTAATCTGTAGAGATGACTTTTTAGACTGATACCTTTGTGAATAACCTTGGTAATTTTTAATGATACCTTGGGGATGGAACTTGGTGAAACGAAATGATTGTTAATATTAAATGTTGTAGCCACATATTCATGTTATGAAAAATGTTATTTTTATTATGATGTATCTCAAGTTTTCTTTTTCATGCCTTGAAGTTATTTTCATGTCCTTATTGAAGTATTTCAAGTTCACATGTAAAATGTTTCTCTTGTTTCCCTTACTGGGCCTTCTGCTCACCCTTTCTTTTGAGGTATGTCCCCAGGTTATGAGATGCAGTAATGAACCTAAGATTAACTTAGGTAGAAGACTTTCAAGTGTTTAATAAGAATGTTTTATATTGTTTTCATGTATTATGTTCCTTGTTTCCAAGACACTAAACCTTAAAGATCCTCTGTTCCGTGTAATGAAATGGAAGTTTATGTAATAAAAAGATGGGATGCTATAGTTGGTATCAAAGGATGGTTTAGTTATTTGTGGAAATTAGGATATAAAAAATTTAGGAGGAACCCTATACAAAAGTTTAAATATAGGAAAACTTCCTGTTATTTTGGTAAGTATTGAGTAAGTGGTTTATCAAACAAATAAATCCTTGTCTGGATACGAGCAGGTAGAGGCAGATCTGGAACAGATGTATTTAAGGGTAAAACCCAAAAACACCGCTTTGAGCTAGACTCGAATGGTAACTGGTGCACAATAATGGGCCTTGCTGCACTCTTGGTTACGACACTCCTGGGGGATATGTTTGGTTAATCACAAGCTTTTGATGAATCATTATGAAGGAATTATAGAGAAGTGTAATTGTCTAAGCATGAAGTCTTAGTTAAAAGATTCATAAATGAAATAAGTTTCTCACTAAGGTTTTATTCTTTTAGAAAATGGCGGGAAATAGGAGGAACTGTGCCGATGGTGACCACAATGCATCATGTGCTGATGGCCATCTGATGGAAGCCAGAATGGAAACATTCATGCGAATGATGAACCAATTGACACAAGTTATGAGTAATAACTTGAGTCAAGCTGAGAGGCCAACATCACCATGAAGGGAACAACAATTTGTTGAGTCCTTCATGTGTCAATGGCCACCATCATTCAGTGGATCTACTAACCCTTTGGTTTCGGAACAAAGGATAAGCTCCATGGAAAAGATCTTTTCTGTACTCCTTTGTTCGGAACAAGAAATAGTCGCCCTTGCTATTTATCGCCTAGAGGGAGAAGCTGATCAGTGGTGGTCACTGGTCAAAAACACGAATCCTAGAGGAGATATGGAAGCTATGGAGTGGGAAGAATTCTGGGGAATATTCTTTAACAAGTATTTCCCTCGTTCCATGATAATGAGAATGGAGAAAGAGTTTCTCGAGCTGAAGCAGATGGAGAATGAATCTGTCGGAAGATATGAGATGAACTTCACCTGACATTCATGATATACATATAGATTTGTCATGGATCCAAGTGGGATGGTTGACAGATTTTTCGGTGGACTGAGACCTCATCTGCGGAAAAATTTATCCTACCGGGACTATGATAGCTACGAGGAGATCGTGCGGAGTACAATGAAAGTCGAGCTAGAGTTTTGTGAGACACAGTGGTCTCATAAATCAATTGACAAGAAGAGATCATTGGAGCCCAATTTAGGGAAGACTTTTGATTAGGGAACAGGTGGAAAACAAATGCAAATTTCCACTTGCAATAAATGTGGGAAGAATCATCCGAGGAACTGCTAGGTCGGAAGTGGAAAGTGCTAAAAGTGTGGAAGAGGAGGCCATATTGCTCAGAATTGTCGTAGTGAGGTGAAGCCTCAACTCCCCACCACTAACGACAGAGGAAAGATGGTTCTGGCCTTACCTGAAGTCCATTTCTTCAAGTGCGGACAGCTTGGGCACTATGCTAATCTCTGTCCAAATCCAAGGGCAGTGGAGGGGAATCACCATCAACCTTAGCAAAGGCCATGGGAGCAAGGTTGCGCTTTTGCTATCACAACAACTGAAGTTGAAGCTCCAAATGACGTGGTAGTAGGTACTCTTGTTGTCCTCTCAAAACAAGCAACTACTTTTTTTGATTCTGGTTCTATTTCCTCCAAGTATGCAAAGAATATAGAATCAATCCCTGAACTGCTTGAGGTAGAGTTGTCAGTCAAGACTCCAAGTGGGATTATCCATGCATCAACAGTGTTTAGAGACTCTAGTGTTTACTTTAGTGAGAAAAATCTTATCGCAAATCTAGTAGTCATTACCATGTTGGAATTCGACGTTATACTAGGGATGGACTCTCTCTTAATGTATAATTCTAATATCAAATGCAGAAGTAAGGAAATCTCAGTAGTCTTGAATAAATGACCTACAGTTATCTTCCAAGGAGAGATATCCCGAACTGATCCCTATCTAGAAGAACCTCCTATAGCTTTCTTTATGGAGTTAATAAGTGATTATGATGAAGGAAAAGGGATCATACCAATAGAAGATGTTCAAATTGTTCAGGAATACATGGATGTATTTCCTGAGGAGTTTCCTGGACCTCCCCCAGAAAGAGAGGTAGAGTTCTCCATTGAACTCGTACCTGGATCTCAACCGATATCAAAGACCCCATATAGAATGGCAAATGTGGAGCTAGAAGAGTTAATGAAACAACTCCAAGACTTGTTGGAGAAGGGGTTTATCCGACCAAGTGTGTCTCCTTGGGGGGAACTGGTTCTCTTTGTAAAGAAGAAGGATGGATCAATGCGGCTATGTATTGATTATAGAGAACTGAACAGGATCACATTGAAGAATAGATACCCTCTTCCAAGAATTGATGATTTATTTGACCAACTTCGTGGGGCTCAATTCTTCTCTAAGATTGACCTTCGATCTGGTTATCGTCAACTGAGGGTGAAGAAAGAAGATATTCCAAAGACTGCCTTTCGATCAAGATATGGGCATTATGAGTTTACTGTTATTCCCTTAGGCTTGACTAATGCTCCTGTTATTTTCATGGATTTGATGAATAGAGTCTTTAAGGACTACCTTGATAACTTTGTGGTAGTTTTTATTGATTATATTTTGATATATTCAAAAAGTCATGAAGAGAATGAAGATCATCTGAGGGTTATTTTGAAAACTCTACGGAATGAGAGGCTCTTTGGAAAGTTCAGCAAGTGTGATTTTTGGTCACCACAAGTGGCTTTCTTGGGGCACATCGTAACCAATGAAGGAATCTCGGTTGACCCTACAAAGACAATGGTTGTGGAGGAGTGGCCTCAACCTACAACAGTAACTGAGATTCGTAGTTTCCTTGGTTTAGCGGGATATTATTGGAGGTTTGTGAAAAACTTTTCACGGATTTCTAATCCACTAACCAAGTTGACTCGAAAAGGGGTTAAGTTCATCTGGACAAAGGAATGCGAGGAAAGTTTCCAAGAGCTGAAGAAGAGATTGGTTACTGCAGCTATGTTAACACTACCCTCTATCGGAGAAGGATTCATTATTTTTAGCGATACATCTCTGAAAGGGCTTGGGTGCGTCCTCATGAAAAATGACAAGGTATTTTCTTATGCATCATGATAGTTGAAGATTCATGAGCAGAATTGTCCTACGCATGATCTAGAGCTGGAGGCAGTTGTTTTTTCTCTAAATATATGGAGGCACTATCTTTATGGGGAGAAATGTGATATATACACTGACCACCAAAGTCTAAAGTATATTTTCACACAGAAATAATTGAACATGAGACAAGGGAGATGGTTGGAGCTTATTAAAGACTATGATTGTTCAATTCATTATCACCCTGGAAGAGCAAATAATGTCGCAGATGCGTTAAGCAGGAAAGACCCTGTTGTTCTGGAAACAATGAGGATCCTAGGAGATCCTTTGATTAATGATCTAGTAAAACTAGACATGGGAATTATAAGGAAAGGTACATCATCAACCCTATCCCAAATGATTTCTCAACCTTCATTACTAGAGAAGATCAAGAAGGCTAAAAAAGAAGATCCTTTGCTACAGGAGAAGTTGGAGGCTGTAAAAGATGGGAAGTTCCCTAATTTCAATATTGATCAAGAAGGTGTATTGAAATTTCGTACAAGACTATGTGTTCCATATATTTTGGAGATAAAGAAAGAACTGATGGATGAAGCTCATAGCTCTACTTTATCAATAAATTTGGGAAGCACAAAGATGTATATAGACCTTCGTGATCATTATTGGAGGGATAACATGAAGAGGGAGATTGCTGATTACATTACAAGGTGCCTGGTGTGTCAGCAAGTAAAGGCAGAACGACAACTTCCTAAGGGGGTATTACAATCGCTACCCATACCAGTATGGAAGTGGGATAATATCACTATGGACTTTGTAACTGGTCTCCTGAAAACATCCAAAGGAAACAATGTGATATGGGTTATTGTGGACCGTCTCACCAAGACAACCCATTTTATCTCTATTCAGGAAGATTTTTCTCTGGATCAGCTTTCCAGGATATACGTGAAGGAAGTGGTAAGGCTACATGGGGTACCACTATCCATCGTGTCTGATCGTGACCCAAGATTCACATCAAAATTCTAGAGAAGTCTTCAACATGCTCTGAATACTGAATTGAATTTTAGTACGACCTATCATCCTCAAACTGATGGACAATATGAAAGGACTATTCAGACACTCGAAGACATGTTGAGATTATGCTCAATGGAATTTAAAGGTCGATGGGATCAACACCTCCCATTAGTTGAGTTCTCCTATAACAACAGCTTCCATTCGAGTATTCATATGGCACCCTATGATACTTTGTGTATAAAATTATGTAGAACTCCTACTTGTTGGAATGAAACTAGTGAGAGAAAGCTTCTTGGGCCTGATCTTGTGCAAGAGATGACAGAACAGGTTCATGCCATCCAACAACACATAAAGGCTGCTCAGAGTCGGCATAAGAGCTATGCTGACAATCGTCGAAGGGACTTGGAGTTTGGTTTTGGTGACAAAGTCTTCCTTCGAATTTCTCCATGGAAGAGAGTCATGCGGTTTGGGAAGAAAGGGAAGCTCATCCCTAGGTACATTGGCCCCTATGAAATCCTTGATCGCATAGGAGCAGTGGCCTATCATCTAGCACTTCCACCGAACCTATCTCAAGTTCATAATGTCTTCCATGTATCTCTCTTGAGAATGTACATACCCGACCCTTCACATGTAATGAACCCAGAGGTGGTACAACTAGAACATGACCTCTCTTATGAGGAGAAACCAGTGGAGATCTTAGACCGTAGAGACAAGGTTCTATGAAACAAGACTACCAACCTTGTGAAAGTGTTGTGGAGGAATCATAAATATGAAGAAGCGACTTGGGAGCCTGAGGAAATGATGAAGAAAAAGTACCCTCACCTATTTGACTAGGCCTTAAGTAAAAATTTCCGGGATGAAATTTCTTAAGGGGGGAAGAATGTAACGACCCAAACTTTTTAAATAGTATATTAACTTACTCTTAACGATTTAATAGAGATGTTAATGGTTAATGCAGAAAGTGGAGTCGATGGCTTCATCCAGTAGACTCGAACCTTATGAGTCCCACTTATCAGAGCTTAGGAAGGAGGTGGCATCTTTGGGCTTCGCTTTGGACCAAGCCCAAGCTGAACTCCAACGTGTCAAGCTTGAACAGAAGCGCCTACGAGAGAAGTTCAAGATAGTAGAGATTACTACTAGGGCAATGTTATCTGAGCCTCCCTCAGGTTCTCTCACCATATCACAGCTTACACTTAGGTCATATTCCGGTGTTATAAGGGGCTATGTGACGAGACCCTAGCTTCTTTGTGTAATCCTTTGGGATGAATGAATTGAGATTTATTCCATTAGTGATGTTTGTGAAATTTCAAATGTCTGGATAATTTTAGGATGTATTTTATTGATGAATTTTGAAAAAAGGATATTTTAAAATATTTATGTAAACCCTAAATAATTAATGATGTGTAATGATTTTCAAAAAATTGTCTTCTACAAAAGTGTTCAGTAAGGAATTTGGAGTCTAATAAGATCAAATTAATTTTTGATGAATAGTAAAGTAGGAGTAGTGAGTTTACGCTTAGTATTAGTAATGTGACCAAATGTATTAGTAATCTCACTTAATGAATGTTTTAATATAATTTAGACACCTTGATTAAGTAATGATATTCAATAAAATGGGTAAATAACGGTTTCATAAATTATTAGTCAAGTATTAGTTTTTTCAGGTGAATAGTATTTTTTAATTAAAAATAATTAGAAAATTATTTTTATAAAAAAGGCTTTATTTTTGAACTCAGAGCATCAATATTATGTTATGGTAATTTTTGGGGATTTTTCTGAAAAAAATGAATTCTCGATGAATAGTGATTTTATTTAAAAATTAAATTAAAAATATTTAGAAAATAATTTTTTTTAAAATGGAGTTCATTAATTTAATTAGAGCATCGATATTTGGTTACGGTGAAATTTTGGAATTTTTCTGAGAAAGTTGAATTTTCAGTGAATAGTAAAAATATAGTTTTAGGGTTTCAGTATGTTTAATGACATCATAACCGTGTCATGATGATGTCATGAGATATTTTAAGGGTTTTGCGGCCAAGGGTGATGAATTATTGTTTTGGGGGCCCCATTTGGCCTAACTCCATAGTAAATGCCATGGGAGAGCACATGGTTTTGAGAAAAGCACTTGTGAGGTGTTCCTTGGCTATTAATGCCTTGTCCCCTCACTTTCCCTTTAAATACCCACCCGTTCCTCATTTAGTATTCACTCCCAACTCTCCCAAAACTATTTTCTGGTCTTCTTACCTCCCAAGGAGTCCTCCCAAGGTTCCCCCAAGCCTCAAGGTCCAATCCTTTGAGTTTTAAGAGTTACGTTTTAAGGTAAGGGATCTGACCTCTCTCTTTCTTTTCAAGTACTCTCTTTTATGTCATATCTTTTATGCTCCATTTTCATATGTGATAGGATGTTATTTTATATTACTCTTACTTCCCTTTTCATTTTTATATGATGAGATATCCCCTCTTACCCTCATCATTTCGTTTTATGAAAGTTTAAGTGACGCAGTTAGGCTGCCGAATTTTTTAAGGGATTCTTTCACCCATCTCATTTTTCAAGTTCGATTTTCATGTCAAGTCTTTCAAGATCCTGTTTATTATGTTGGGGTATGATCTCTATATCTATCATACTGATCTCTTATGATAATATGATGAGAGACCCTATTTGATCTTGTCAAATCATTTTTTATTGAAGTTTAAGTGAAAATGTTAGGCTGCCGAATTTTTATAAGAGAAATCTTATTTTTGTCTTACTTCCATGTTTTTCATTTCAAATGGTATGTCCTTAAAATTTAATTACCATGATTTATATTCGTTATATTATGTCCCTATACTATTTTTATAGATCATTTATGAGTTGGTTACCCATGTCCCCTCTCTTTTCAACATTTTCTAAAACCTTGTAACATAGCCGTTATGCTGCAGAATTTTCATCTCAAAATGCCTCTCTCTTTTTCTCAAAATTAATTTATGTTATTAATTGAATACTCAAAGATATTATTACTATATGGGTATTCACATATATATCAAAATTTTCTATTTTAAATTCTGTGATTTACATACATGAAACCCACTTTCCCTATCTGTGGGTTTAAAGTGACATAAAGATCATGTCTTTAAAGCGGTTTGTAAAAAATTATGATTATGAAATGAAACCCATTTATTTTATTCTATATGACTTCTTTATGGAATGATTGATGATGATATATGTGGCTCACATGATAATAAAGACATGTCAAGGGTGCGCCCAGATAGCGCTCCAATGCATTGGGTAAAGACTTAATCTCTAGAGATGACTTTTTAGACTGATACCTTGGTGAATAACCTTGGTAATTTTTAATGACACCTTGGGGATGGACCTTGGTGAAACGAAATGATTGTCAATATTAAATGTTGTATCTACATCTTCAAGTTATGAAAAATGTTATTTTTATTATGATGTATCTCATTATTTCTTTCTCATGCCTTAAAGTTATTTTCATGTCCTTATTGAAGTATCTCAAGTTCACATGTAAAATGTTTCTCTTATTTCCCTTACTGGGCCTTCTGCTCACCCTTTCGTTTGAGGTATGTCCCCAGGTTATGAGATGCAGTAATGAACTTAGGATGAAATTAAGGAGAAGGATTTCAAGTTTTTAAGAAGAATGTTTTATGTTGTTTTCATGTATTATGTTTCTTGTTTCCAAGACATTAAACCTTAAAGATCCTCAGTTCTGTGTAATGAAATGAAAGTTTATGTTATAAAAAGATGGGATGCTATAGGTAATGAAATGTTTCATTTAGTTTTTTGTCATATGGAAAGGACATTTTTGTGGTGCAGTTCTAATATCATATGATCATAATGAATGTTGTGCAATTTATTTTCATGTATAAGGACGTACTTCCATGTAGTTTATCATCATATGGTAATGGTATGGTAATAATCATGATAAATTGTAAAATGAATATTATATGTTAAAAAAGTATAGTAATAGATATGACTCATACCTTGGATAATTGATCCTATATGACATAATCCACTATTTAGTTTGTAGTAAATTTAATATTTGTGGTTGATTTTGGGCCCATGATTGTGGATCTGTATGTGACTACATATCATGTGACAACCAAAATCAAACCACATGATGTTATAGAATGAGAAACACACTATAACACTAGTACATGTTTAGTGGTTTGAATTGTTTCCATTGATTTTTGTAGATGGGACTAGGATTGGAGATTTGGATTCCACAATATATCATGTGATGACATGAATAATGACATATATATTTCATTGGGAACTGTGAAATTTAATATCATCTTGAAGGGGTATGGGATTCTTAATTTGAAAAGGGGAATTATTATTGGAGCCAAGGATTGAAATATGAGTCTTACTATGTGTTCTATGAAAATATAAATCAATCCATATGTAGTTCATCAAATCACTTGCAGTTTAATTTCATGAGATGCGGATAAAGAAGAACATACATGAATGAAATGATATGTCTCTAGTGAGCCTAAGGGTGGAAGTACGTGAGTCATTATGTTCCTCATGAAAAATATAATCAATAAACACATTACTCATTGTGAATGTCCCTCCTATGAAATTTTGTCCTATATGTAGAGGGGTTATATTTTTTTTGTATGGACCCTAAATCAATGTGATGGGTGTCACTATATGTCATGTGATTCCAAGAATCAATTCAGTCAAAGTTCTTGAAAGAATGTGTTGTATGAGACCAACACAAAAAAATGGTTTTTCTCTTAGGTTACATCCACATGATTGCATTTTTTTGTGTCATGAAATGGAAATAAACTGTGTAGTTTAACATTATGCCATGATGACTCATGGTATACTTATTTTGGTCTTTCATATAGTATAATATTGATCTTATTGTAATCTTATGTGTCTTTTCTGTGAGGGGAATCCCATGATTAAACTCTTAAGCTCACGTCATCTATGCTTTGTGTGAGAAATAATTAATTAGAAGGGGTCCTCTCACTATGAAGAGGAAATTAAGGATAGGACATGGGTATTTTTCATCATATGGTGGATGTACCATGATATCATATCAATGTTTCCATATGTATATTATTGAAAATGAGATTCAATGCATATTTAGTTATAGAAAACCAATAAATTTATTATCATGCAAAAATGACATAATCTATGCAGTTTAACGTATTTTTTGAAGACATGGATCACCCAACAAAAAATGAAATGTAATACCATTTTTTTTCAAAGAACAAGAGGTCTGGGAATCATTACATATCTTTTGATGGTAGGAATCAATCCATATGTATTTCTTGACAAACCATGCTATTAAACTTCATACAGATAAAATGTCATCCATGTTGATTAATGTCACGTGGTAAGGATGTGGGATGTTGTATTGTTTAATGAATTACTATTATGACTTCTCCATAATGTTTAAAAACATGTGGTCAGGATTAAAATTTATAGTTTAACATTATATAATAAGTATAACCATGTATGATTAAATTTCATGTAACTATGATGAACTTTTATTATTTAACATCATGTAACCAGGAAAAATTGGTAAAACATACATGCATGTGGATTCACATGTAATGAAATATGTGAAATGTATTTACTAAGAAGCCTCACATTGGTGGTTGTGTAACAGGATCCCCATCCATGGTGGATAATGACTATGCACTGCTGCGATAGACCGTATGTATTTTATAAGGACCTTCCCATATGGGGTCCATCTTCAGAGTCTTCTTGTCTGGTATCATTGGGTTCTGAGCACCCACACCAATTATCCACGAAGGAATTAGCTGATGAAATACTTATTATTAAAGGCTCGTGATATCTAATTCTATTGAACCTCAAGGTTGTGAAATGTATGTAACCAATTCTCACCAAGATTCTCAAATTCATCATATATCTTTTGTGATTTATCATCATTTGATAGTTTTCCACAAATATCTATTCATGGGGAAGGAAGATGGAATTCTATGGAGAACACTTCATTTGTTACATAATCCAATTAGTATGGAATTGATTAAATAGGAGTACATTGGGAGGTATGGTAGGCCCATAAAACTTGGAGGGGATTTTCTAGTAATAACTTCCTATCCTTATTCACCATACTTAAATGCATATTTTATAGAATAACATTGAATGCCTCTATATATCCATTTTCGCAGCATGGTAGAAGGATGATAAATTGGACACTATATAGTTTTACTTTTAAAATTTCATTAATTTTGTAGATCATAAGTTGGAATCATTTTTGGTCCATATTGTGTACAAGACACAGAATCTATTGATGATATGATACTTCCTATAGTAAATGATATTCTTTTTCCTGACATCCTTGATGGGTATTGCCTCATCAAAATTGAAAAAAGTGTGTAGTAGTAAGGATGAACTTGAGCATATTATTTGTTGATATGGGATATGGACCACCAAAATTAATTCCCCAAACTACAAATGAACAAGAATATTTTGATATATAGATCAATTATGGGGGTTGATGAATGATGTTTGCATGGATTTGGAACACATTACATTTCATAGTGAGTTTCATGAAGTGGTGTATTATGGTTTTCTAGTAATATACCAACCTTATGATTTGGTTGGAGAGCCTAACCTTGGATAGATGAACATCATAGGAGCCTTCATGGACTATATCCAAGATAGTAACAATCTCTCCATATTATATTAATATGAGGAGGATTCACAAAAAAATCACCTATATAGGAACATTTTATCATGTGGGTCATCACGCAGGGTGATATTTCCCACATTAAACAAACTTTATTCCCTTCTAGATCAGTCTGGTCAGAGATTTATTTTTTATAGATAATTTATTATAGGATCCATTTATACAGTGGTGGTCAATGGTATGTCACACACTAGAGAGGTGTTAAGCTAATTGATTTCCCCCATATCAAAAACAACGGTGACCGATACTATTCTTCGATGTGTGATATGAATGATAGCTTCCTCCAAATCAGGTTTTTCCTTTTGGGTTGATGCATTAGCTTGTGTGTTTTCATAATCATTTTTTGATCGGGGGACATGATGACTTGTGTGTTCAAAATATAACTCTTCCATTAATGATATAGCCAGTAAGAAGGGAACATTCTTCCTTTTAAGGGAATTTTCACAATTGAACTTCTTTACCACTAGTTCTAAATCTTCTTTTAGGTTCATGTAGTCTAATTTAAGCTATAGGGAGAGATCCATGCTAATTACGACTTCTGGGTTCTCTAACTTATTTCATTGTTCATCCTTCATATAGTGAGATAGAGCAGGGATAAATTTCTTTATCAGAGAATAGAAATTAAATCTGTAGATCGACATGATTTAACTTTGGGATTACATACTTTTTTCAGGTTTTAATTCTGGAGGTGCCACCAAAATATATCTCCATTGTATGAGAAGTTTCATAGTATTAGAATATCTTTTAATCTGTAATCTCATTGTCCACTAGTGTATTCTATATGGCAAGATGTGCTGCAAGAAAATCAGTTGGGACTTGGTCCTTCACTGACTTCTATGACACAAGATGAATGTAATATTTCTATAGAATGGCAACACATCATGCTAAGAATCCAACCCAAATAGGATGGCCATGGATTTACATGAGTGGATAAATATGAAAAATTATATGGAATACATGTTTATACATGTTATTCCTAAAAAGTTTCACTATGAAGATGAGAGGAAGTAATTTCTTCCCAAAATCATAATATCAGTTCTCAATACCAATAGTCAGCCTGTTGAGTTATTGGAGATAGATCTCACTATATGAATAATTATTCTATACATGGAGGGTGCCTGGTGATCATTCCAAGGTTCCACATATAATATTAGTGGCATCCCTTCCATCGAAGCCATCATGACTGGTGGGTGTAAGACGTAAAACATGAGACATTTAAATTCTACTTGGAAATAATCTTCACATTGATAGGTGATTCTCTTCTTCATTAACAGTGTCAATGGGAGATATATTCCAGCAAGGATTTAAATAAATCACATAATGTATGAGATTTTCCCATGGATCACCTTATGTTCTATGATATTTATGGGGATTAACATTGCTAGGATAACTGTAGCACCCCAATAATTTATAAATAAATTTAATATAAAATGCATAAAACACTAATTTTCTACAAAAAAAACTTTATTATAACCTAACCAATTAACATATTTTTCTCATCTCTGTGTTATGAATTTCCACAAACTAATATACATGGTTGCGTTCAGTAAGTTATTTATAATCTGATAAGACAAACATAATTTATGATGAATAATAACATACCCTTATGAATAGTTACAATCCTATATGAATAGTAATGAATACTAATGAATAGGAAATCATAAAAAACTATAAAAATCACCCAAAAATGTATAAACACAATTTATACTTCTTAAAAGTGGAAAAATGACCATAGTATAAGTATTGGTATTTTTGAATGACATAAATATTTTAATTAAAATTTTCTGATTAATTTAATAATTTAAAATGGAAATGTATTTTCATAAAATGTAATCAAAATTTTTTACTATGTTTTAATATGGTTTTATTATAATTCTATGGGACCCTAATTAATTATACAAGGTTTTATAAAATGAGTTATACTTTAAAAGTTGTTTTTTTGGAATAAATTATGAAGTTATATAATAATTAAATTAAAAAAATTATGAAATTATTTTATGAAATTGGATTTTATTTTTGAAATATACACGTCAAAATATGGTTAGCGTGATTTTATGGGATTTTTTAAAATACTTTAATTTCTCGTGAAGAGTAAAAAATATATTTTTTGAGTGTTCGGTATATTTAACAACATCATATTAATGTAATAATTAAAATAAAATTTTGGTCTACTTTTTTTACTTTAACATATGATGTGAGGTATCACAAATGACTAATACCATGGGAAAATTCAATGGGAAATCCCATGGTTTTGGTAAAAACACTAATGTGGTGTCGCTTTAAATAAATAAAACACTCCCTTTTATTTACTATAAATACCCAATCATTGATTCGTTTTATTTATTTCCAATCTCATTATACTGTAAGATCTAGTAGTTTTACCTACCTATTAGACCGCCCATGGTTTCCTCGATCCCCTATTCACCCAACATTCATGTCATAGGAGTTACAAAACAATGTAAGAGAATTATCAACTTCTCTTTTCCCATCCATGTTCTCTTTTATGTGGTAGGCATTTCTTGTTTCAAAATTAGTTCATTGTGATAAAAAATAACCAATTAACCCAAACAATTATCATTAATGTTTTATATAATGATTCATCTCCACTCACAATAACCAAATGATTTTTATAACAATGTAATATTTTTAATGATAACATATAAAATAAAACTCCTATGATGGACAACCATTCTCATATTACATATTTATCCTTACATATATACATGTAAACTGGCAATGAATTTCAAGAAGAAAACACTCCCAAAAAGTAAAATGGAATGTCTAATACCCATTAAGAAGGCCATTAAATAACATAATAAGGCTATAATAAATCATTTATATAATTTATAGGTTATTTAAATATTAATTAATTAATGTAATTAGGTTATCCCCTACACTATGATCATGTTAAGAACACCATCAGACTTAAGGTAAGGGATTTCATCATCCCACTTCCATTTTTTGAGTTATTCTATATTCACTAATACATTATGTGTATGGGGTATGTATAATAAAACTTAATTTTTAATATCATGAATCTTTTTAATTTCAATAAATTCAATGTAACATTTTATTAATAATAATTTTTGTGCATGTAATTCAAATTATTACAAAGTTGTATGGGTTTTCCACCCGAACCTCCATTTTCAGTCATGTTACTTTTAATGTCTAATTGCCTCAATAGAATTCTTCTATATTTCTATGTACTCTAACTAAATTATGTGTGATTATTATATATATGTTTATCATCCAAAATAATTACTTATTTTATGGTTAGTTACAGGTTTTAAAATAATCTCTCGACAATTATTCTGAAATGCAAGCCTGATTCAATGGACATCTCAAATTCTTACCCACTTTCCACTTAACTATGAACTATGTTTTCTACCATATTTATATTTCTAAAATCTAAAATTTTAAAATAGAAAATCTATAATAGTTAATTTTTGGTTCTATGTATGAAAATATGCCTTTGTGCTTTAAAATCCTGTATTATTTTCCTTCAATCGCACTAAAATATTTTATTTCTAAATCTTCCATAAAAACATTTTTTAAATTATTTCACCTCAATATGACATTATTTAATCCCCAATTATAATTTCAATGGTCTTACCTTTTATTTTCTGGGATATAAATTGTTAAAATATGATTTCATTAAAAATACAAATGATTCTCAAAAAGATTTTTTCTTCCATTGCAATAAAGGATTTTTCTCATCTCACTTTGAAATTTATGAGATATATTCCTTGTTCACCACATATTTATTTCATGGGGTGTATGTAAATCACATTGTTATATCATATAAAGAGTCTCATTATTCTCATGTTATTCTAACGGATTATGATTTTAATGTTTCAAGGTAGTTTGGGACAGTATGGAATGTTTAAATATTATTTCCTCCAGGATTTTTAGATGGTCTCATTTAAATGTATCTTAATTTATTTCAATATCCTTCACTGAATCTTGTACATCAATGAGATTTACCTCATATGATATAATCCACCATGTTTTATTGAATGTATTATGATAATTTTGACTGTGGATGTTCTCTCTTCAAACCATTCACCAAATTACTAAGAATGGTTAGTGTTTAAGATTAATGATTTGGGATAGTAAATTACATTTCATATGTTAGTTTTAATTTTAATGTGTATGTTGTTTTTGTTTATCCCCATTCATATGAGTAATTCATTCGAAATATTACGTGTTTCGAGGGACCTGTTATTTCCCCTCAGTGCATCGGTAGGTCTCATGAGAAAAACTAGTTCAAGTAACGAGGCCTTGAGAAAATGGTTATTTAGGGTATTAGAACAATGCCTTGATGGTATGGTTATGATATCTGAAATATGCATTTCCCTCATTATGAAAATATTATTTCATAGCTCATTTGCTTGTTCAACTAGTATAATGCCCATGATTATGTTTTATTGTGACATTATTTATTCAGCACTTATTCTTATCATAATGTCTTTAAGTTTATTTTTAATGTCATGTGTTTTAGGTATTCACAATGCCTAATTTTTATTCTTATGTTATCCTCTGCTATTTTTCATAACCCTTACTGAGAATTTAATATTACCCCTTTCATTGGTTTTTCATTCCCCATGTAATGAAAAATATATCATTTATTGATTTCTCAAGGATACTATTTATTATCTTTTTTATGTATTATATATTTTTCCTTTCCAAATGTAAAATGGGTTCCATGTATGCATCTAGTTTCTTCATGAATACTAAATTGATTGATCCTTCGGTTTTTTTCCTTGTAATCATTAAAAATTATTAAAATAAGGCACCAACATCTAGAAACTCTGGTCGAGTCCTTACTTTTGGTATCAAGGAATGTTTAGTAGGGAACATGGAAACTAGATTTAGAAAACATATATTAGGGAACAAAAATTTAAGATAATATAAGAAGATAAACATACAAGAATATCATGTAATCTTGGTGAGTAATATATTACGTAGTTATTTGTGGGAAATATATCCCTGTCTGGATACAACAAGTGGATTTGGTTCTAGAACATATTTTCCTAGGAGTGAAAACTCTAACAAGGAGTTTTAAGCTTGACCTGGGATATATTGATACACGACAATAGGCCTTACTGTACACCTGGTTTGACTATCTCACATGATATTCTTAGTATTATTCACATTTTATTATCCTATAATTATGAAAGAATTATTACCCCATAGTATCTAAAGTATATGGTTCTAGGAATTATGATGTATAAATTGATTCTATGTGTTATGCAATGTATAGAGTCATAAAGAGTTCATTATTTTATGAGAAAATATATAACATCCAATTGATTAAAAAAGCAACCTAATATAAGAATTGAGAACATCACTAATGAACATAATTGAAAGAGTAAGAAGGATCATATATCTAATGGTATTAACCCATAGTTTACATAGATTATTGTCTCCCAAGTATCCTCATAATATGAGGAAAAATACCATGTGTTGAAAAGGTATATAATAAATATTATAAGTCCTACGACCTTGAAGGGAAGAAAAAGAAGAAGAAGATAGCAGGGAAAACAATGGATAATGGGATGAGGGAATGATGTATTTTCCCACATGTGATAATTTTAGAAGGAAACAACTTGGTATTTTCATGGGAGGAAAAGGACTTTTCTTCATGTGTGTAGAAAATGGCCTCCATGCTCATAATTGCAAGACAAGGAAATAATTTTCTTATATTCAATTCTTCAAATTTAGGGAGATGTGACACTATAGGAATCAATGTCTCAAGAGTCAAAGGAATATAACCTAAATTATGATTTTGTATAAGGATCATGTTATAATTATTCCCTTGATAAAGTAGAAATATTAATATGCCTATTCAAGAATAATGTCATTTGAATATTTTTTCAGTATTGTACTGGTTGTAAGAATAATGAGATATATTTAATATTGTACTGTAGTACTATATCATTAAGGAAACGAGGATGTATGATGAATGGTACAAAGGGAATGTGATTTAGTATAAATTTAATATTTTTCATATATATTCGATATAGATATAATGATGAAGAAATTATTGAATCAGATAAGTACTGAATACCTTGGAACAAATTATTAACTTATTGAGAAGTGGTCTATGTTATCATCGATTGAGTTTACAACCCTTTGGATTTGAAAAATATATCAAATAAAATATATCTTAATAAAGTAATACGAAGGAATGCATGTTTCTAATATGGTTTTTATGGTCATTCATGTAATTACCATATTAAAAAAGGATACATGAGGATGTTATTCACATGTTTAGAATGTGAAAATCTAGAGATTCTTCATGATGATGATAATTTTATCATATAAATTCAAAGACCCTCATTCTAATGTGTTGAATATTCATATTTTGGAATGTTCTTATATTTACAGAATGGTTTAAGTTGATCATTTATACGATCTTTTATAGGTTAATGTATTACTTCACCATTTTGGCGTAACCTGTGCTAAGTGATGAAGTAGAGATAGTTAAAGGTTCAATCAAAGGATTTGTTTTTAAATAGATAAATATATTTATACTATTATAGAGTGGAATATTAAATAAACACAAGGAAAAGTCGTAAATAAAATTCAGTTATATTATCATAATCATTGATAATATCAAGGATTTTTTTAGAGTAGTTTATTTTTTTTATAGTAATAAACTTTCACCAAATCATGTTTAATATTATTTTCTATTAGAGCATTATTCATGTGATTTTCATCTATGTATAGGTTTTTATTTTCATCTAATGTCACCCCAGTAGAAAAAATAATTTTTTTGGTTTCCACCTTATTTCCCTTGACCTATTTTTTGGAGGATATTTTATTAACCCAATTTCATATGTGGGTTTCCCACAACATAATTTTCATGCATAAATCATTATATATTGAAGCAAAGTTTTGAATTGTGAGGACAAAAATCTATTGATGAGAGAATAATGGAGTACCCCAATATTTTATAAATAGATTACATATAATATTCCTCAAACATTGATTCTATACAAAAAAATATTTTATTATAACCTAACCAATAAACATAATTTTCCCACCTTGGTGTTTTGAATTTCAATATACTGACATATACAGTTGTGTTGAGTAATAAATTTAGAATCTATTATGGAAAACATAATTTTTGTTGAATTGTAACATACCGTTATGAATAGGGAAATACCCTTATGAATATTAACGAATAGTGATGAATATTAAATCATAAAAAATATAAACCTCACCCATAAATGTGTAAATACAATTTAGAAAACATAATAGTGGAAAATGGATTTTAGTACAAGTATTGGTATTTTTGTATGACATAAATATTTTAATTACAATTATTTGATTAATTTAATAATTTAAAATGGTAATTTATTTTCATAACATTTAAACACAAATTTTTACTTAATTGTTTCATAGTTATAAGATAATTTTATAGGACCTTGATTAATTTCTCATGGTTTTATAAAACGAGTTATAGTATTAAAGTTGTTTTTTAATAATTTTTTATTTTATTTAAATATTAAATTAAATATATATAGAAAATTATTTCCATAAAATTGATAACATTTTTAAATTATTCAGTTCCAAAAATGGTTAGGGTGATTTTATGGGATTTTTCTAAAATACATGAATTTCTCGTGAATATTAAAAATACAATATTGAGTTTCTAGTATGTTTAATGGAATCATAATGATGTAATAATTAAAATAAAATTATGTTCAAATTTTTAACTATATAATATTATTTGAGGTATACAAAGTGAATAATACCATGGTAATATACCAAGGTCAAGCCCAATGTTTTGGGAAACCCACTAAAGAGGTGTCCCCTTAAATTAATAACAAACTCCATCTATTTTAAAATAAATACCCACTCATTATTTAATTTCCATTAATTATAAACACATTATCCTATATTATCTGGTAGTTATACCTACCTAGTAGTCCATCCATGTTTTTCTCAATCCCCTATGCTTCCAACCATTATGTATTAGGAGTTACTCTACAATATATGAGAATTCTCAACTTCTCTTTAAGCATATGTGTTCTCTTTTACGTGGTTTGTATTTCATGTTTTCATACCATGTTTTTATTTACAAATTATTTTGACTATATACTATTTTATGAGTCTATTATTAATTTTTAACCCCTATCCCCTCTATTTTTAATATTTTCTAAAATCATGATGCATAGCTATTTTTCTATCGAATTTTAATCTCAAAATCTATATCTTTTTCAAGCACTCTTATTATGTGATTGTACTTTATTTTAAATTGGTTTCTAATGGGATATGTAATTCCATATCCCCCATAAATTCCATATTATTCATGAATGATGAGATATCACTTTTCCATCATTAATATATTTTATTAAATATTAAGAGACATTGTTGGGCTGTAGAATTATTGCGAGGGATTCATCAACTTTTCTTTTATTTCAAGTTCATTTATTTTCTTTTTTCATCTCACATCTTCCAAATGATATGATAATTCCATTTCCTTACCTGAACTGTATTATTTTATGATAATGTAATATTTCATCATCATTTATCTTTTCCTCTCATCAAAACTAAAAACTAAAACACCATTCCAAATGTGTTAATTTATCACATTCATGGATGATGGTTTCCCAATTTTTATTACCATATTAAATTTAGATCCTGAAACCATTTCTAGGGTTAAAAAAATTATAATATATTTTATATAACATATTTAAGGTTTTGGGAAAAACATTTCACATAATATTAATTTAAAAATCAAAATGAGTTAATTTTGATAAAAGATAACAAATTAACCCAAACAATTATCATTAATGTTTTATATAAAGATTCATCACCACTCCCAACAAAAAAAATTAATTAAATAAAATTTATATTTTTATATTTTTTAAAAATAAAAATTCTATTCTGGAAAGCCATTCTCATATTACATCTTATCCATACATATATACAAGTAAACCAGTCAGGAATACCAAGGATGAAAACACTCCCAAACAATAAAATAGAAACTCTTAAACCCATAAAGACGTCCTTGAATGAATAGAATAAGGATATAATAAATAAATTAAGTATGGAATAGGTTATATAAATATTATTTAATGAATTTAATTTGGTTATCCATGATAGTAAGATCATGTGAGGAACACCATCTTCCATAAGGTAAGGGGTTTCTTCATCTCACATCCATTTTTGTGAGATATTCTGTATTCAGTACTACTAAATGTGTATGGTGTATGTATTATACAATTGATGATTAAAATAATTAATCTAAATAATTTCGTTATATTAAAATTAAAATATGATTATTATTAATTTGGTTCACATGATTCAATTGATTGAAATGTTGTACGGGTTTTCCACCCGAACCTCCATTCTCATCCGGGTTACATTTATTGTATAATGAACTCAATGAAATTATTATGTAATTTTATGTACTCATCATACATTAAGTAAAAGTAATATATATATGTTTATCAACCATAATCCTTTTTTATTTTATGGATACTTACACGTATTAAAAGAAATATTCCCCAATTCTTCCAAAAATGCATGTCCGATTAAAGAACATCTCAAATTCATTCCTATTTTGTAGTTCTCTCTATAATATTTTTAAGCCATATTTATATTTCTAAAACCAAAACTTTTAACATTAAAATAATATATTTTCTCATTTATGGTTTTATGAAATCCAACATTCTTTTTTCACTTAAAAATCCTTCAATATTTGCCTAAAACCTCACAAAAATGTTTTATTTCTAATGATTCTTTAAAACTATTTTTACATTGTTTCACCACAATAAGACATTATTGATGCATGAAATATAATTACAATGACCTTCCCTTTTATTTTATGATATATACATGATTAAAATCTTATTTTAGGACAAATACAAATGATTCTCCCAATAATATATTCTTTCTAAAGTAAATAACGGATTTTTCTTATCTCACTTTGAGTTTTATGAAATATATGCCTTGTTCACAACTTATTTCATTATTTTAGTTTATAAAATTCCATTTGTTATATTATATAAAGAGTCTTTATATTCTCATGATATTCTAAAGGATTTTGATTTGAATGTTTCAACGTGTTATGGGACACATTGGAATGTTTAAATTTTATTTCCAGAAGGATTTTTCAATGGTCTCAATTAAATTTATCATCAACTATATCCCTGTCATTTATTTAGTCATGTAATTTAATGAGTCTTAAATCCTATTATTTCATCCACCATGTTTTATTTATTGTTTAATGATTATTTTGACTGGGGATGTGCCATCTTGAAGCCACTAACCATATTACTACGAATGTCAAGTGTTTGGGATTAATTATTGGGGATAGTTAATTACATTTCATGTGATAGTTTCAATTTTAATGTTTATTTTGTTTTGGTTTATACACATTTATATGAGGAATGAATTGGACATAGTGTGTGTTGTGTGGGTCCCTCTACAGCCCCTCTATACATCAATAGGTATAATGAGACAAATTAGGTCAATGCATGAGGCCTTGATAAAATGGTTATTTGTTGTCTTTGCATAGGGCCTTGACGGTGTAGTTATGTTATCCATCTTATGAATTTACCTCATTATGAAAATAGTATTGGTAGTTTATGTGGTTATTAGACTAGTAAAATTTCCAATATTTTGATTTATTATGGCATTATTTATTCAGCTCTTATTCCATCCATATTGTGTTCATGTTTATTTTAAAATGCATGTGTTTTAGTTATTCCACAAGTGTTATGTATATGTTTCATTTATCTTCCACTATTTTTATAAACCCTTAATGATAATTTGAGCTCACCCCATTCAGTTTTTACCTTCCCCAGGTTATGAAGAAGATATCATTTATTGTGTTTTCAAGGATATAGTTTATTATCTTTTTGATGTATCATATTTGGTTTCCTTTACAACTATAAAATGACTTCTATATATGCATCCAGTTTATTCAATACTACTATAATGATCGTTCTATCATGATTTGATTCTTTGTAATCCTGACAATGAATTAAAATAAGGCACCAGCTCTGAGAAATTGGGGTCGAGACCTTACAATAACACTATTATTCTCAAGAATAACCCTGATGTCATGGTGGCATACACTGATACCATGTAAATTCCTTGAGGGTTCCTTGAATGTGAATTTCATTAGATTCAATAGTAGACTATTATTTTTCATCTTGTCAAATATTTTTTAAAAGATTAATAAAGTGACCACATCACGGTCAAAAATTGACCAATAGTTCATTGTCATAAAATTCCAAAATCATTCTTATAAATGGATTAAATATATATTTCACGGAGAATTGTTACATAGAACCATAATTATTCAATATAATTGGATAAACACATAGAAAATATTCTTCAGATTCACACAAATGGTTGTGTATTTTTTATATTCTATAGACCTCTTTATTTTATTGTACCTTGAATACCTGTTCATGAATGAAAGGGCCTAGAATCTATTAGTAATTTTGATCAAGAGTTCGATGATCGATAATGGGAAATCTTTCTTTGGGAAATATAGATAATTGGATCTAAAATATATGAACAACATATTGTAACCTTTATTTTTTTGACAGGAACAATATTGGAAATTCATTTTGGGAATTTCATTTCTTAGAACCAGTTGGTTTTGTTAAACTAGTAAACTTCAACCTCTATATTGGTGGTATGATAGGGGTGCATCATCCTAGCTACCTTCTTGAATCCTCAATGATCCTCAGGTTTACTGATATGAAATGTAGTCAGATATGGATTCTATCTAATAATTTCTATACATTTCAAAAGTAACACATATCCTTTCCTCTTTTTAAATTTGGTGTATATTTGTTTTTATTTGATTGGAATGGATGCACAAATAAATGTAGGATTCAGGTCTTCTTTCGTACCCATATTTCTCTGCCAGATCTCATCGATTGTGGTAGGGAGACACTCCTTAAATATGGTAGGGGTGTTCTGGATGTCATCCTCATCATCATCCATCTCTATGTTGATGGAGAATTATTTAGAAAAAGATGAATTTAAGTGGGATTCTCTATCACAATTGGGGTGAGAGAATCCATTGGTAATGATATTATCATCCCATGTTTCCTAATTCATTGTAGAGTGATGCTAAAGTGATAAAATTTTACCCTCTCACTGGGGATATAAGAGGCTTCAGACTATGATTTCATGTTTATCACCTCAAATTGATTTTCTAGGACCACATAGTTTTTATAGATTGTACTCAAGAGATTTTCAAGGGGCATCTACATTCCATTGGGGACTGCATCCAATGCATCATCATTTTCCTTTGTCTTCCTGCCTATACTATTATTGAGATAATCATTAGCATATATGGATCTAAAATTATCTAAGGGGAATATTTTACTATAAATTATGCTTCCAATTCCATTAAATGGGTAATTCATACACTGATGGAATGTTGAAGGAACCTCCAAGTTGATATGTAGCCAAGGCCATTCAATAATAACAATGTATGTAGTGTCTTTCTAGATTACCATAATCTCAACATCATATGTGAGATCCCCTAACTAATCTATGATATTCATCATTATAATAGTCTATTTTTCAAACTTATAAAACACTTTAATGGTCATATTTTGGGGAGAAAAATCTACTTTAGTATATTGCAAACATCATAGGTTTTGAACTAGGATGTGTTTTATCCCATAACCATTATCCATATGGGCATTTTTGATATCAACACTATAGATTCTACCCAAAGTGTATAGGGTAATGATGTTATCTTGAAATTAATCTTCTTATTCTGTATATTTGAATGAGATTGATTCACAGAATTCTACTAACAATATTTCCACTTGATATCCCTCTGTTGTAGAGACATCAATATCAAACTATTGTGGGCATTAGAGGGATACAAAAAACTATCACCATAGGTTCCTTTGAGATATAGAATTCATAAATAATTGAGATCTAGGCTGGGACCTCCTCTAGAAATTTCATAATGTAATTAATTTCCACCAAAGGTTGGTGATTTCCGATATAGGATATCTATTAGGTATGTCGGTTACAAGCCTTGGAATTTTAGGAGGATAGTCTAAGGGAATTTATAGAGGTCGAGGGAGTATCTCTATCAATTATTGTAGGTAATGAAATATTTTCTTAATTCCTTGTTTTCTCAAATAATTGAACCCCCACTAGGAAGTCAAATAAGTTAACAACATGGGGGCGACTGCTGGAAGGTTATCAGATACCTCTATGCCTCTTTTTGGGAATTCTAGAGTTATTTCCTATTGGTCTCATATGTATATATATTATTTATGGGGACACAATTGAAACATTGGTTATGACCAAATCTTCTCTAACCCATGTATCCCTAGTTTCGGTAGATGACTTAACTCGTTCCATGGTTATAAATAGGGGACTCATATTTTGAGTCATATTCATCCTTTGATAAAGGGTTTTCCAAGTGTGTCACGTTGATAAAACCAAATATGAGCTCTTCATCTGATAAGGATTTCGTTTGGATGGTGTGATTGTGCTTTGGATATTGCCAGGAATATGTATGTAAGAGACTTAGAATGATTTGGAGAATAATATGATTATTCCACATTGGTTTCACCCAAATTACGGTGGTCATACCCAACATTGGGATTTATATTTGATGATTCCACCTTGGGTGGTGGAGTTACAATTAGTTTTTGTTTATATTCTCTTAATGTGTCATGCTCTCGATCAACTATTTTTTTAGTCGTCCAGTTGTCTAAATTTCTAGCATTCTTAGATATATCATTCTTCCAATCACCTTATTATTTTAAATATGCAATAGCTATGATGTAAAAATTATCTAATAATTTATTTGACACCACCTGACCATAGTGGACAATTCCTTGATGGATGCCTTTGAATATAATGAAGTTTTAGAAATCATGTATAGTCCTTTTATAGAAGGTGTAGTAGTCATGATGGTCAATGAGGTTGAACTCATTAGGCTTCATAGGTTGTGGTAGTGTGGGAAGGTTTTTTTCCATGGATAATTAGAAATATCAAGGGACATGTTTATTTCATAATGAGTATTATTTTTACATATGTTCCTCAAATCATAGTCGATCCAGATTTCATTGTGTTTCTAGAGAAGGGTGATTATGTGGTTTTAATTGATTTAAATAAGGTGTTGGTTGGTTCGATACCTACCTGGGTTCTTCAATGGGATATACTAATCAATTAAGAGTGAAAGCAGTAGTTTTATCTATTCAAAGACATTTCCCTTGTTCTATGAGAACCAGTCAAGTATTGGATCAGGTTTACTGAATGGATTCTCAAAGACACTATGCCACATCTACAAACTCACAGACCCACCTGGTTAATTAATTCATTTTAGAGGTGTCTAAAAATCAACTCAATGATTTTCATCATAGTGTTACGACAACTTCTCCTCTTACACATGGATGCTGATGGAATAGGTTGATCTATTCTATATTGTAATGTAGATAGAAACCAACTCATTGTCATGTTTTTTGTAGTTTTCAGGTCAACGATCATCATTTTATATAGTGTGTAGGTGAATAGATAAAGTAATTGGTGAATAACTTTTTCCCATCTGACAACAAATAATGCATACAAGCAATTATTCCATAGAAAGACTGGCCCTATCAATGTCTATATAGAACTACCCAACTTTATTGCCTTCTATTGAACATGGGGGACCATCATTGGCCCACATAAGGATATGAAGTGTGTGAGATACTGCATGGGGTTTCTTGCATTATCAATAATAGATAATATTGGATTTTAAAAATTGGGTGGAGGTGGATTATCATCCACCCTTATGAGATTTGGTTTCCTCTCAAACTTTACAAGTGTGCATCAACCTTCCATGTCTTCCATTTGAGTAGTTAGGGTTTTTTTATTTTATGTAGCTCATGGGGATCTTTTTATCACGCTCCCTCTTTTATATAGGGTTCATGTGTGGATTTATGAGGTGTTTTTTCCTTTATAAACTATTTATCCTCAATTCATCCTAAGACTAAATTATTTCTCTAATGAGGAATAGGATATAACCCTAATAGTGGGAAGTCAATATCATTTTCAACTCCCTCATCTATGTATAAGGGATTTATTTATCCAGATCCAATGTGATGGTCAGATACCAATCTTGTTGGAGGATCATCTATAGGAGGGATAATATTTGTCTATTAATAACCACGATATGTAGAGGGAATATATCCCCTGATTAGCTCCTCATTGAGTTGTCTATAACTTTCTATCTCACTATAAGATTGTTACTATCATTTCTACATGGATGGAATCTCAACTGTTCTAGGGGTGATCATGATGTATTAATACCTTTTCCTATTTCTTTTGTAGTGTTCCGAAGATGATGTGTAATATCAGTATTCCAAGGTGTAATGTTTTGGAGAATTTTTTAGTTCCAATTGTGTGCATCCTCTTATGGTGCATCCACATCACCCTACACCCATGTGATATTTTATATATTTTTACCATTTTGATTTAAATCTTGATAAAAAAATTCTGTTATTTAGACATCGATGAGATTCATAGGTTCATATTAGGTAATGGTGGTTGTGCTCTTACATCAGATGCAACGTATTGATTTTAAACTAACTTCATCGTGTTTGTTATTCGAACACTAGGCCATATTGGGATGTTTTCTAATGTGAACCTGGAAGGGGTTTATTTCCATCATCATATGGCCCCCAATATATTATTATTTAAAAGGTTACATTGAGGGAGTTTTTAATCATGTTATTCGAATGGGCCCTAACCAATAGAAGTTTGTCTTGAGGTGGGAGGGACATGTGGGATGGTGATAGTTGATATTTACCTCCATACAATGGGAAGAATAACTCTCTATATGTTGATGATAATAATGAAAATTCCATATCCACTTTGTTTGTAGGTCATTTGGGGCCACAAAAGGATTGACTGCTCATGTTGTTGAGGATAAAATGATTGTAGTTGAGGATTTGATGAATCCCATGATATACATGAATGTATAAGTTCCCATAGAACTGTGGTATGAGGTTGAACTAGAATCACATTTGACATTCCCAAGACCCTGTCAAGGGATTATTTACCGTGGGATGGTTATTGAGACATATATTCCCCAGGACTGGTGGGTTGGTGTTTGTTCACAGCTATTGTCAATGTGTTCTAAATGATCTCGGGAATCGTCGATAAGATTGTTGCAGGTAGTGTATTGTATTCTCGCAACTAGGTGAGATAAGTATTATTATGGATGGATTATATGGGAGTTATTATTGAGGACCTTTTTGATGTGGCACTGTTGTGGTCGCATATGAACTTGGTGCCTAATAATCCGATGACGATAATCATTCTTTACACAATGTTTTCCAGTTGACCGAAACTCTATTATCTATGTCTCAAGTTAAATCTTGTCTCATTTCGGGGGTCATCTTGATGTCTTTTGGGCTACCCTATCCCTCAGTTCATGATGTCTGGGAATCATTAAATAGGGGCATTCCATAGTAGTGACTAACTGGACCATGCATTTCCCAATCTCCAGATTATTTTAGAGGATAAGAGATTATATAAAATTATATCCTAGGTATTCTCATTTTCTCTAGTTGAGTAAATTTGTATTCCTCCATACTATCTCGATCCTCGAAAATGGATAGGTGATGTGGCTATAGATATTAGCTATCAAAGAGTTTTTATGTTGTGCTAGAAACTGTGTTATAGATTTGAATTGTGCATTTTTTATTTTGGATCCCAGTACATGGAGATATTGAACAGGTCTATCTGAAGAAATATTATCTTAATTCCTCAAAGGTGATCCTTTTGTATTGTAGGAGAGATGTTTCTATCCATTAGTCTCAGATGGGAAGCCCACCCATTTTTATATAGATAAGGTATGCACTATTTACATCTCATTTGGGATATCAAAGTCATAAGCGACAAGGGGTTAGAACATTATGGGGAGTTTATTTCTGAGTAACTCTTTACATATGTCAATGTAGACCACCTCTTCATCATACTTACAATCACCCATCCGTTCAGACCATAGAAGATGATTTTGAGGTTAGCCAATTGACTAGAGAGAAGTTCTTCTAGTAGTTGACCAGGGACTGTATTTCATTGATAATGATGTATCGAGGACCTCTCTATATAAAGGTGGTGGGTTTTGGTATACCTATATATATGGAGGTGTCTTGGAATATGGATGATTTCCTTTTTTGTTGAAGATATCATCCAAGGGAGGTTGATCATGGTGGATGTCGAGAGTACATCCGCTACAATACATCTCCACACTACAATGGGGAGGAATATTTTAGTAATGATCGTCTTTTAATTTAGTGGTAGAGTTGAAAGACAATTTTGGTGTTGAGAATGATTCCTTAATGACCTCAAGGATATTAGAATTGGGAATATTATAAATATGGGTCATGTAATGCACCATGGTTGGAATATGCTGACATTCCTTTTGGAATTTTTGGGGATATGAACTAGTTCTATATCAGTTACCAAATCATTCTTATAATCATCTGATGTTGTAGTAATATGATCGCATTACTAAGAGGCTTCTAGAATATGATGCAGAGATATAACATTATTTATAGGAATATGATCATGCCCCAAGGAATTTTCCATTCTCACATGGTGGACCTCGATCATGATGGGAGTAGGAGCCAGATCATGAGCCATTGAGATATACCACTAGTCTTTCATTACAATGATATGAGCCTACCCCGAGGCATGTGTGGAACTCCCATAGAGGTCCTGAGTTTCCATTGGAATTTTATCATAATATGAATATTCATTCCGCACTAGAATATTTTGAGATACCTCTAGAATGTGTGAATTAATATGTGCCTCCTTTTTTATTTTGTTAGAATGATTCTTATGCAGTCGTACATCATAAAAAGTAGTAATCTGTTCTGTACATCCATGATATAATGGAATGTGAAAATAAGAATCCCTAATAAGAATACGATCCTATCACTAGGATTGTTTTATTCTGACATGGTTAGCCCCATCTTGGATGAGGATATATGCTCAATCTGCAGCATTTTGAGTATGTTGTTGGACTTCTTCGATGAAAATTTGTTCCTTACTGAGTCAAGTGCTCCTCTCACATGGTTATAATTAGAAATAATAATGATATAATCCCGATCCTAGGCCTTTGTAATAAGACATTAGACTTCTTTAATGGTAATGTGCCCCTATCCCGAGGCATGTGTCAATCTCACCCGGTGAGCCCCGATCAGAACAAGAATATTATCCCATTATGATTCCTCATCCTTTATCATAATATTATGTTAATCCTATTTGAATGGATGAATAATTTTATCTTAATATGGTATGACCCCTTGTTCAATATGATCATAGGGTTATGTTTTATATGTTATAAATATTGAAATATGCGTTGTTGCATTATCTACAATAGTGCCGAAATATGTTGGGAGTGTTCTTAAATTTTTAGTGAAATATAATTCAATATTACCAATGTTTTCCAAGGAATGTTAAAATTTAGATTTCTTATCTCTGTTATAAAATAAAATATGTATTTGATTGAATTAGAGATAAAAATCCACTTCATTCCCCCTAATGCTACTGAAATTTTTCGATGGGCATCATGAACATGGTAAAGATTATGTACCTCCCCCATGATAGCATCAATAATATAAATTTATACTAGTTACAAGCATGAATATATATTATCCATCATACACAATTCTAATGGAAAATACTGATATACATTTTCAGAAAAATTAGGGATATGATCCCTATTCTAGATATCAAGCACCTTCCTCACCTGATGATCCATACTTGTTGATCATATAGGGGTTTCTGAGGCGGTAGAGTGTCAGGTGGTACCCACAACAAGAGACTAGTGGGTATCGATGGAATGATACATATGATGGTGGATAATTGGGGATATCTATGGTGTCCCCTAAACTATAAGAGATCCTTATTGGATTCCAGGTCCTCATAAACTAGATATAAAAGCTCAAAATTGTTGCACTCAGGGGATAAGCACCTAATGTTTTTGGTTATGGCAATTAGGGACCATGTATTATATGAAAATTTCCCTGGATGAGGTAGAATTTCTTGTTTTCATGCTTGGATAAACTCATGGGTTGATTACATGGTTGGTATTGTACCACATCGTTGAAACTCCAACAAAATTGTGTACACCACATGGAATAGTAGTATTCAAGCAGGTGAGATCAATTTGCAACATGTAGGGGTTGCAACAATAAGTGATTTACTAGACCAATAACTAGATGAAATAAATATTGTCTCATTTTTTAATTCTATTAATGGAAGAAGTATCAAATTTATTGTAGAAAAAATTGAATAAGTTTACCCATTAGTACAAAATCATAGGAATTATGTGATCAATTATATATACATGGTTAACAAAAGTGTACTTTTATTATCAATCAGACTATTATGATCGTGTGGGTTTTTCAATATAAGGATGTAATATTTCTCGAGAAAACTGATTAAAAATAAACATATATCATTAAACTCATGCATTTTAATTCACCACATAGAAGAAATATATTTGGGCACCGAGTCACATGATGTTTGAGCTTGAGTTTGGTGTAGACATTCAACATACCTTGGTTATGTCAGGAATCAGAGTTATGGTGGATTGATCATACACCTAGGACTGTCCCCAATATAGATTCACATATGTGTAGCGCATGTTTATATCATGCCATCAGCAGGGTAGACATACTAAAATTTCCCTTAGTGGTGGATATTTACGATGCCAGTGACGTGTTCAATTCGACTCTATAATCCCATTTGAGATATTCTTGATCTGAGAAATAATGCAAAAAAAATTAATCAAAGTCATTTTATATGGATGTGAGAGTTTGTGTGCTAGGAATACCCTTGGGATGTTTAATATTGAGCTTAGGCCTTGATGAGGTTTTTTACATGTCTGAATTATGGAAGAAATGATATTCATTGTAGTTTAAGTGGCTTATCTTGTCTCTTGAGGGATGTTGTATAGTGATCAGTCAATGGGAATGATTTGGTCCCAATGGTTGAAATGCTAGATCCATGATGCATAAATATAAAAGGATGTTTACTTAAGAATCTTATTTAGGAATGAATCATATATATCCTAGTTATTTCAATAATCAATGTTCTCATAGATTATTGATTGGGGCTTATGCACTATCATTTCCCTATAGATTTGATATATCATGTTATGATTCTAATTGAAGTTGTGATCCATGATTTCCCATGAATCTTTTGAGGAATGAAATATAAAAATGACAAGATCATTATTCTATCCTATGATAATAGGTTTCATAGTCACTGTGAGAAACAAGGGATGGAAAAAGATTAGTCTCACCACTTATAGGTGCATGAGTTATGCACTTTAACAACCCTTTTGAGGGTTAAAGTGTATCTCTGCTATTAGAAAGGTGTACTAGGTATCTTTGTAATGGTCTGAATCAGTTTCCTGGTTATTTTCATTAATGGATCATATGCGCCGAAATTTCCCTTCTGATGAGTGATTACACATTGGGGATGAAAAAAGGATATCATGTCCTAGGATTCTCTCTATATGTTTGAAATGTCATATTATTTTTATAGTCCAGGGATACACACTAACATTTCCCTTGTCATTTGGGATTTCCCACTAAATATGAACACAATTATGAATTCATATGATTCCTTTATTTACTGGTCCTTCATTTATTCTTGACTTGAATTTATATTCCACATGGCTTGATTTTATTTCATTAACGACATGTTGCTGAGTGTTTGAATAACATATCAGAAAGAAATTGTATGATTCAGTTTACGTGTCCACAAGAATTCAAATAATATGCTTGTAATATATGATGATTTTTTCATTAATAGGCTGACATGTCTAGTAAAAATCTCAAGTCATAGATGGTTGGACATGGGGGACATCAAATTACCTATGAAGCAGGTTTAGAGGCTGTCACATGATCTAGATAGCTATACCATGTGTAATCATAATATTTGTATGACATAAATAGTGGGGTTTTTTGAGTGTCAATGAGTCATGTCTATGAGAGTGTAAAACTTCTTGGATGGCATGTATGGAGGGAATCATAGGGCCCGACTGGCTTTCCTAGAGGGCATCATGTGAGCCGGTTAAAATCCACAAGGGATAAAAAGAGACCTAGCTAACATGAATGGTTTCCATTATATGATTCTAGAAACATTCTAATGCACATACCATGGTTGGGATAATGATCATAGAGGGGTATTGGAGACTACAGTGGCCTTCCAAAATGGAACCATGTGACTTTCATCAACATATCTGGAAGACTTCACATGGACCAAATAGTTTTCCAAATGGAGTGAAGGATATTTCGGAGATATTCCTTTATGTTTTCTTGTTTCCTAGATGGTTCACATGAAACACATGAGGGTCAAGGAAAATATTCTTTGATTTAGTTGTGAAGCTTCAGTCATTGCTCAACCCTTTATATTGCAAATTCCTTGGATTTATTCAGTGTCAATTTATTTTATGTCACATGAGATCTTGAAGATATGGGAAATGTTCACCATGTTTCCTATAAGAAGTCCTTTTCACGGATTATAGTTGATAATGTGATGTGATTTATTCTTGGCACATGATATCTCCACCAGTTATCCAATATAGTACATGATGGATGACTTGATGGACATGAGGTCATATTCTTTCATAAATTTTCTCTGCTTGGAGATGATAAAGGGAAAACATGTCATTCATAGAGTCCTTATCCTCATTGCAATTAGTAGTGGTCAAAGTCATAGTAGGTAGTGGTCCAATTTTTATGGATGGTGGTGGATTTATAGGCCTCGCCACACTGGGAATTAACTAGATTACATGGAGTCTTTCACATGAATCCAAGATGTGGTGGGATAAGAGCTTAAACATCACCCAACATGATGATTCCTTACTACGTATTGCTCTAAGGGAGTCACCTCAATTCTAGTAACCTTGAGTCCCTTCTTTCAATTCCTCCTTTAGCATATTATTTCTAATTTATGGGATCTTTATAGATCATATGGGTACATAGAAGGACCTCCATATTGTTTTATTGATGCATCCATGGGCTTTAATGTGACTAGGGATACTCTATAAAGTCTTCTTGTGAAAGAGGTAATGATGTCTCAGAGTTTTAATGAGACACAGATTTCCATTCAAGGGTCCTTCACGGGGTCAAACTAACTTGTCAATGGGTCTTGCGAGACCATTCTATATTCATTTTGGTGATGTTATGGTAGTTTTACTATCATGAGAGGATTCCACCCCTTCCACTTTGATCTCCATTGTATATGTTACAATGGTTGGAGATTTTGTGAGGATTCTTGCGTATTTTAGAAGTCAATTAATAAATCACTTGGTGATGCGTCACATAACTAATAAATATCTTATGGATATGCACTCTAATTTAATTTGAAAATCTGCCTTTTTTATAATGGAGATAATGGTCAAGAATGAGGTCACCTAGACATACCTGAGGCCATTTGTCTGATGAGGAAAAAAATCAAAGGGGCTTTCATGAGATGAGTTTGGAATGTCACTAGGGTCTCACAACGTGTTTTGGATCCCATGTGGCATACCATATGAAATTTATGACCGCGAGTGGATCCCAACACCGCCACAATTATTTCCACTGTTTTATTTTATAATGTCTTTCGGGTCTTGTATGATTTTCTAAATGTTTTCAAGGAAACATATTCTCTCTATCTTGGATCCTTCTCCTATGTTTTATGAATGCTAGAGGATCCCTCTATTTGGATTTTTTATTTCTATTTACAAATGATTTTATGATTTTTTTCATGTTCTCATTTGTTGATAAGTTGTGTGGAAGGGGGGTGCTTATCTGTTTGACATTGTGTGGCCAATAGTTGTTCAGGGAACTTTTGCAAGAGATGAATGACTTATCAAAAGGGGTAATATAGATCCACTATATTTTTTGTGAAGGACACATATCATCCATGTTACCTTTTGATGGACACATGATTTCATATCTCTCAGGGGTTTCTGATATCTGTGAGTCCATACCACATTTTCCATCATTTTATTTTGTGGGGAAAATAATACCCATATATAGGTATTTCATCATTTGTAAATTTTTTGGTTCTCATTTGACATACATCAATAGTATCATTAACAATAAACATCGAATCCCTATTTCTGAAAATTAAAAAAAAATATTTTCCTCTAGTAAAGAATCAGTTCTACTCAAGATACTGAGCTATATGGTGTGATTTTTCTCATACATACTCATATATATATATACAAATATATCAACTATAAATTTAATCTTATATATTACATGTATAACTATATAATCCCTTTAACCATACTAACATGATTCGAAATAAACCATAGAACCACCTAAATAACTTATACCATTTTAATATACAATTGTACAATATTTATCTATAGAGGGTCACATGTTAGTTATGCCACCAAACTCTTGTAAGATGAACTAGAAAAATGAATAAACACATATTTATTTCAGTAATTTTAAGAAAATCCCTGATATATAATTTAACAGAAAACTCGAATAATAATTATGAACTTATTACCTATGTAATGAAATCATCATATCTCATAAAAAATCTCTAAAATAATTTTAGTAATTTATTCATAATAACCATAATATATAGTAAAAACCCGTTATATTATAGCATAGTCAGGTACTATAGAATACTAAATGTTTTATTTTTTTTTCATTTTAGGAATTTATTTTATGTAAATATAAGTATATATAAATGAATAATAAATAGATTTTTACATTATCATAAAATTAGTTCACATTTAAAATAATTAAAACCAATATCTTATATATTAGAAAGAAAAATATTCTATATAAACCTTATATAGTTATTGTGATAGTGGTTTGGTAAACATGTATTTTATATTGTCCTATTTAGTAACCTAATAAATCAATCTATCACCTTAATCAATGATCTCTCAGTCGATATGGTATTGTATAATAACATGCCTTCCAAATGGTGCGAAAAAGGGCCCTTATCCTATTATATATCTTAATTATTATTATTGTAAATCTAAGTTTCCCAACCAATTACATGAATCGATATTATATTTTTTCTAAATTTTTTGATCCAAATAAATTACATTACAACTTTAGATCTGGAGATGTACTATACTGAATTTTTTTATCCTCTAGGGTGGATAACATGGAACTCATTTAATGGATAGATTAACTATCAATAAAAATAAAAATCAAATGTGAGTTATCATATCAGCTCAATCAGATAGGAAATTGTATTCTATGTGACCCACTAAAAACATCTCATCCATTATTCATAAGAACAATAACACATCTTTAGTTATTTTCATGTACATCATCATGTGCACAATAAAAATGTAGTTCCTTTAGAAAGTGATATTTTTGTATATATTTTTTATTCTAAAATCATAATAGATATCCTTTTAATAAAAAATCATTCATATGTGTTGGATCCTTTGACTGATACATAAAGAATAAATATTCTTCATTTATAACTCTTTGTATATATCCTAATTCTTTTAATTATTTCTGATATAAACGACTAGTAAATTCTTCTTCTTGGACTTCTAAATTATAAAATAATTTATTAATTTACGAAAATTCAAATTTTTAAATCATCCATCCAATCTCTATATATATCATTATTGATATTTATACCCAAATGTTGGTTAATTTACCATTTTCATTCACTATGATACACATAACAATCCGCATCTTCATTATATGAAGTATTGGGTTGTCAATTCCAATAATAAGTTCGTAAACTACATAAAAAATTTGAAACATTACTAGAATCTGACTTATATATAAGTACACATAAGAATAGTTTAGTTTTTTATGGAAACAAATATTGATTGAGTCATAAAACAGATACTCCACCTCTAGGACTACTTTATTAATCCCTAAATGGGTCATTATATTTTTAATACCTTAAAATATGCATTTTTTAATCCTATAAAATCTATTGTTTATCATATATACATGTCCAAAAAGATTCACCTGAAGGAAAATCTGTTTGATTTATATATTTAATATTTCATAATAAAAAAAATTATTCATGGAATATAATATCATAATGGAATTAATTGTAAAAATAGGTTGAAATGAATCAACATATTCTATACTATAATCTTGTATATAACATTCACACACCTGGTGTTATTTATAGTTAAACTCACCTACAACCATTTATATTTTTTCTTGGAATAAAACACTTCCGACCATTGGTGTTCCCCATTAGTTTCATTCCAAATGTTCCAATATTTGTTAGTGTATATGAAATATATTCCAAATTCCATGGATTTAATCTATTTCATAAAAACAAAACTGTTAAAGGTTCTAAATAGGTGGTATTATCATCCACTACAATGATTAACATATTATATTTTACTACGATAAATCTATATCTTTTTAGCTCTTGGTTAATACTACCAGATTATCAAGTCTCTTTTATAACTTGATTCGGTTCTAGTTACATAAATATATGTCAAATGCGATCAAACTCAGTCATGGGAACACTAATTTTTTTGTGAAATTATTCATTTTTAATATTAATCCTCCTGATTCTTAGAGTAAAAATGTTTTTTATAGAAAATGTATCGTTTTCCACCAAATGATTTTTGTTCTATAGGGTTATATAAGTAATATCACACAGTCTCATTGTGAATAATAAGAAATGAATTGTTTTTATAATTTAGGTTCATGTTTTTCCAAAAGATAATTTCATAAATATTCTTCAGAAGTAAAAATTTGGATAAAATACATTCTAAAATGTTTTTGTATCCACATATCATATGGTGACTCTTTGAATAAATTATATGAAATATGGTTTATCATATAAACAATTGTCTCCATATAGTAACAAAATAATTAAATTAGAAGGTCACGTTAACTCACTATTGCTTGAACTATGGTATATAATGTATAATACTACATTATAGACATAATATTCCATTATAGTGTTTGGATAATATTTAATAGTGAAAAAATTTCAGAATCCCTAAAATGGATAACAAATTCTTGGCACATGTATTCACCACTATATATAAATCGAAGGATCATAACAATTTTACAAGGATCAATTTTATTTCATTCTATACGTCATTGAAATTTAAAATAAATTACATATGGCTCATAAAAATAATATATACATTGCAACAAGATTCATCATAAAAAATAATTAAATAGAAAAACATAGAATACTCATGATTACTCATTGGTCTACATACATCACTATGTGTAAGATGCAATAGTTTACATATCATTTTGACTATTCTAGAAATCATTATTTGTTAATTGTTCAAAATAAAATAGATTTTAATTTTCATATAATTCAAAATCAAAGGATTCCTATAATACATTTATATATATAGTAATTTAATATTTTTCACATTTATGTGACTGAAGTCAAAATTCCAATGGTAGGTGGGATTATAATCAGCATCAAACATTTTATATTTACTATGATTAAGAATATTATTAAAATTTTATACGTATAATCTATTTTTATTATCCAAACTCCAAAATACATTTTAATTTTATTTATAGGGAAGAATATTTATTAATGGGAAATGAAAATCCCTTCCTATCAGAAACAGATATATAAATTAAATTCTAGTTTATGGAGGGATCATATTTTTTCTAATTTTAAACTAATATAATAGGTAATTGAACATTGTATGTTCCACATTATAATTCATCAATTCATGACCCAATATTTATATAAATATATATATAACCATTTTCCAATTCCAATATATCTTTGAATCAGTATCTTTATCATAAATAGGTGTGGCACACCATGTATAAAATGAACATGAATGAGAGGTAGCGGAATGATTGTATATTAAATTTATATTTATATACTCTGAATAAATCTCCATGATAATACTTCTCACGCCTAGATTCCAATCACTACCTATTTGACACATCATACTAATAAGGGATATTAATATAAAATTTTCATAGTATTCAATAATCTACATCAAAATTATTATTTACTAATGAGTAACATATTTTTTATATTTTCATTTAGAAATTTCCAAAAAATGTTCTCTAAACAAAATGTTGATCCAATGCATCATATATATTTAATTATCCAAAATCAATATTTTATCATCATTTTCATTATTATCATTATGTAAATAATAAATAACTATTTTGGTAGGGAATCATTCCAACCCTTAAAGTTATCATTTTTAGATAGATTAGAGGGTAACTCCTGACCCAAACCATCATATGGAAAAACACAAAAGTGTTCCTATTTTATCCTTATAATAATTTTTCTAATACATTTATATCTCAAATAAAATTTCTGTAATAAGATTAAAAAATAATGACGTGGAGACCATTTTTTTAATAACCTACTTGGGGATGCTCTAGGGTCACATATCACATTATTTAATTATTCAAGATAGTACAAGGAATAATTAATTTTTAATGTTGAACCATATTGATTGATCAAGGTCTTAAAATTTGTATCATGTAATTTAATATAAAAAATATAATTTTACGTATTTTTAAATGCTTTTAAACATTAATATACATTATCTTCCGCTTGAATTCATTAAATATTCCCATTAGTATCTCATTATATTCATTACGTGTCCTTGTAAATGATAAATAATTTTTATTTGTTTTCATCAACAAATAAATTGTGTTATAATATGTTCGAGAAGTATTTAAGAGTGTTTCCTAAATAATGATGGTACTTTAAAGAGGTTCTATATTTTATTGGGAATGTATTGAATTGATATTTGTTAAAGGCAATGAGTCTCTAAAATAAATGACATAAAAATGATCATATCTGTATGAAGAGTCACTTTACGGGTTATCTGGAAAGAATTCATCTATATGGATAATTGTAACATTATATATAAGGATCAATTTTTGGTTCCCTATGAATGATGTACCATTTAAATATGACATGATGCAAATGTGGGATGATCTTAATTAAGAGCAAATCATTCTCAATAAAATGTGTTATAATGTGTAAATATAAGTATAGAATCACTTATGAATGATAAAGCATAAATATGATCCATAAATATAGTTCTGATAAGAAATAATGGTGTCCTCGTAAGGATCACTTATCAATACATGATATTGATATCTTCAGTATCATTCAAGATAATTAGGAAAATAAATTCAAGAAATGAACATGTGTTGTTCTTCAATGAAGAAAATATTACGGATTTTAAAAGATTGTGATTAATGTTAAGGATAAGTAATCAATCAAATGGGGATGTTGATAAATGTGGAGAGTTATCAAAAAAAAGTATTAGAATTTTACATGTAACATTTTCATGTAATTTTGAATATAATTTGAACTCAATTAATTTATATGGATTTTTTAGTGAATATTTATTTTTATTTTCATAGAGATTTTAATATGAGTTTTTGATGTAAATAAAAATGATAAGGATATTTGGATATTATTGTATATTAAAAATTTTAAAATTCATATAATTAATTTTCAATTATATTGGAAGGGTAGTCAAGGATTTTTTCCAAATAACTAATTTCATCTAAATATTCCCTTAAATTTATATAATAAATATTGAAATATCATTTTGTGTCTTATGACTAATATAAAAGGATAAATGATCTAAATAATTACTGGTTTTTTTATTTTTTTGGATATGCATATTTGGTCTTATATTGAAGTTTGAGATATTTAATTTTTATTGGATTTTTATTCCTAAGGAGGTTGATGCATGCTGATTTAATTATTATTGATCTTGGAATATGAGACTGAGGACAAAGAAGGCCATTATTACGTGTGAGTGATCTCATGAATGAAAAGATAATCTTAATTAAGTGTAAGGAATGATTGATGTGTTGAAATTGTTTTGTATTATTCAATTCAATCAGTGATTTATCAGATGTAGATCATTTTTAGACCTAGTAAAATTCAATGACTTATTTAAAATCTTATTTAGTTTGGACTGAAGGAATGAGTTTTGGAGAAACAATTTCTTTTTTCTCAAACAAACCAAGCATTCATCTATTGAATGATTATTATACATAAAAATATAGATGCTTGGATGATATCTAATAATAAATTTTGTATTTACTTATAGGAATTTATAATCGCTAGAGTAAATAGTGACAATAAAAACCTTCTTTATTAAAAAAATTTATAATGAAAATGATTATTGTCTCCCACTGAGGTCAATCATTATAAATTTTTTTATAAACTAATTTTTCATAAAAAAAATTTCTGAAGGGTGATTAAAATATGTTCATTTATCTAATCCTGGCCTTAAATAGTCGCACATGATCAATTTAAAAGGAAATTTAAACATTACATTTTGTACCACTTGTTCATCATAGGTGCTACTCCAATATTATCTTGGTTTATGATGTTGCATTATAGAAAATTATATTTCTTTAATACTCACCTCATCTAATGATAATCGTTAGGAATTATACTTTTTTCAATATTAATGGTTTTCTTGTTCTCATTTTAAAGTTATTTCAATAGTGTAAGCTATTGAATGCATCTATATCTTCTCAAATATGGGCTATAAGTGATAGGTTAATTAACCATAGGATATCTATAATTTTTTTTGAGATAAGGTTATCACATTTACTTTAAATATAAATTTTAAAATAGATAAGATGGATATACATTACATTATATTATTTCCTCCACCTAGCTCTTACACTAATGATATGTTGTTATAAACAACAAATGAAAAGTAGGATAAACTCAAGGAAACATACGAAGGGAGCCTAAATTGAAATGAATCCAAATTCAAAATATAGTGTGAAATAGTTGAAGATATATGAGTTATGAATGATTATAATATCATTTCCTATTTCACAAGAGAGAATGGAATTTTTGAAACATTATGGGGGTATTGTGAATATATATATGATTCCATATTTGAGAAACAATAAATTTTTATAGATACATTTTACCCAGAGATATGAGGTGCCTAAAAAATTACATATTAAATTTTTAATTCATTTTAAATGAATTTAAAAAAAAATATCATACTATTATATTCCTTATAATAATAAAACTACAGATTCCTTAAAAACTACATTCAAAATATTCGTATTTCATGATAAATATTCCACATCTCACAAATAATTCTTCTCACAATGTACACCCCATACTCACAACCTACTAATCAAGATTCTCTAAAATGTAGGAAATGGTAATATATTAATTCCTCTATCCAAATTCTTATTATATGTAGACATGGGATATAACTATCAATAATGACATGTATGAATATAACGATGATATGGTATGATATTGTGAACTTAAAATTATAAAAATAAAAGAAAAAATCCATATATCATAATCATTGAATATAGATTTTGATGTTCATATGACAAGAATCTTATAATAATAAATGATCATAATACAAATGACTATATTATAAGAAAAATAACATTTCATTATAGTGTATCATAAATATTCTCATAACCATAATCATGAAAACTCTATATTGAGTCTATAGAACAAGAAATTCATCACTTTATGGGATTGGGATTGCAACCAATGTACCAACATTTTGATTATGTTAATATACCGTGGATCCTTTTATATCATATACTATAATCATTACCCATTTTATGTAGGGATAATATTTACCACACATCCCATAATTATAGAATATTCATATGTATTGCAGAAGTTCATGTAAATGCATTTCATTTATTCATTGCATACCATGTGTTAATGAAATCATGTTTCCTTGTGATTTATTTATAATAATTAATAAATATCTATTAATATATTAAGGATTTTCTAATTGGATCATATACTGAGGGAAAATAAGTAACATCAATTGATGTTTCCATATAATAATTTTCAATAATAAAATCAAAGGAAATTTCATGAGGAAAATAACATATTCATTTGGAAATCATATATTTAAAATAAAAAAAGTATAGAATATAATAAAAAAATTTCATTGAAAAAAACCATCAAATCCAATAAAATATTTTATAATTTATCAGGTATTCGTGAAGATTTAAAATCCATTCATGTTTTTTCATGTTAAAGAAATACTTTTTACACAATTAATAGAAATTACCATATTAATAAAACTACCTAAATATTCATTTTAAAACAATTTATATAATTTCAAACATTTGAAAATATGAAACTAATAAAAAAAATCATAATTTTGAAAAAATAGTGGAAACATTTTAATAAAAATATGTACATATAAGAAAATTATTCCTAACTAAAGATAAAAATGATGTCATTTTTCGTTAAAATCGCTAATTTAGACTTATGAATACATAGAGAGGTGAATGGGAGAATATTAATAATTATAAATAAACATAGGATAATTATAAAATAATCTATTTGGTATATATATCATTATATTTCATCAGCTTAAATGTAACCTTAAAGGGTCTCGGTAAAAATATAGATTGTATAATAAAACCCTTACCACATGTCTAACTTACTTCTTATGTTATTTTATCATCATGTATATGAAATATTGATATATTATATGTACATTAAAATATCAAATTAATACTTATTATAACAAACATTGTTTAGTTATAACATCTTATCAGTTATTCATTAGTAAAATTTATGTGTCTTCATCATTCTTGGAGATTACTTTTTAGTTTTTATAATGGATTTGATTCTTTAGTTATAGTCCATATATCTTGATCATGGTTAAAACGTCACTATAATGCTATAAATGATATAATTATTATTATATATATATATTCATTATATGAATAAGTAATACCTTTTAAAAAATTTATAGATATAAAAATGAATTATATAGTTCATCGATTTGGTACTACATATATACGCATAAAAATTGTTTCTATTTTCTAAGAAAAAATTAAATAATAAATAATGAAATTTTATAAACCAAAATCATGATTATATCAAAAATATATATATAAATTTAAAAAAACCCCATCATTATATCCATCAACTAGTTGTGGTGAAATAAAATATATCACGTCTTTATGTGACGGTGTTAGTCCACACATACCCACGACCGATACATTCATTTCCCATTTGAATGAAAGGAATGGTAAATGGTTGTAACATGATCATAATAACATCTCATTAAAACAATAATACATTATCTATTATTTTATTACTGAAATAAATTATTTTGTGGATGTATATGTAGAAAAAAATTAAAAAGAGTTAATTAAGTTCATTACATCTTCATTGAGAGACGTTATTTGGCATACACCATAATACATAATATGACAATCATCGGGTAAGAATACAATATCAATAATGATTTATAGTAATCTAGGATGAACTATAGGTAGATCTGGAATGATATAGAGTTCAAATGGAATGTCAGTAATAGAGGAGAATGGATACCATTTTATATGTGAGGGGAGAAACACTGATGGAATTACATAAAAGATTTAAATAATATTCCCTCAATTTGATTTTAACATGGAACCAACATAAATATAAATAAAATTTAATAAAATTTAATTTTTAAATAACTTAAGTCATTTAAAATTATAAAATTTTAAGTGTCATATTTACACTTCTATTATTTTAACAAAATAAGAAAATACTTTTAACTGAAACCATGTTATTTTTTTAATTTTTATTATAATTAATTTTGAATAGAAATGAATGTTGAACCATTAATAATTTTTGAAATTATAATTAAAAAATATATTATAATTCTTATAATTTTTTTCTTTAAATGAATTATTTGAATTTTAAAATGATTTCACAAAATTAAATAAAAACAAATTATTAGAAAATATGCATTTATATGATAAAATTGAAATTAATTTTACTCATTTCCTTGTAAAAAAATATTAGTTAAATGTTAAAATATTATATTGAACATATATTCTATAAATTTAATTAAATAAATTAGTAAATAAATATTTAATTAATTTATTATGATAAAAAACACATTTTTAACATAAAAATAGTTTTATGAAATTAATTTTTTTTACATTAAAATGGTTTTTAAATAATTCCCAACCATTATACAATCAATTTAGGAATTATTTTTTCTACATTAAAAATAAATTTAATTAAAATATCACTTTAATTTTGACAAATATCTTTTTTATATAAAAATTTAATAGCCTTAAAAATACATTTCATAAAAAATATTTCTTTTAAACATAAAATGATTTTATGAAAAATTTAATTATTTTATATTAATAATTAATCATTATATTTTAATTATGTAAAATATTTCCATTTCAATTTCATAATTTTTCAATCCTATTAAGATATGGTAATCCAAATACTAGGTAGTAAATGTTCTAATATATTGTGGTTAATTCAACCATATGGTTATATGAAAAGAATTATATATAATACATAAATTTAATTCAATAGAATATATTAAATAATAGTTTTTTACATTCAATGACTTTTAAATATAATTTCTCCCTTGTAATCCCAATACACTGATGCTAAAAAATTTAGGAGTCTTCTGTATGACATCCTTGGGTTTCCATGTAGCTTTATCAAATTTCAGACTCATCTATAAAATCTCATATGTTGAATAATTTTATTCTATGATAATTTATCTCCATGATACCATATTTTGATTAGATATTCTTCATACCAAATATCATGAATTAGTAGAACAACATTTGAGTTAAGTTATGGTGAATGACTAGGAATGTATTGACTCAAGACATATTATGGGAACATGTCATGAACTTGAGGTATTATTTGTGGAAGAACCAAAAGATAATATGTTTTCCTAATCAGAAAATAGTCTAAAAGTGGAGAATGTCTTTTTGGAAAATATTTACTTTAATTCTTAAACTCATAACAATATATCATGGATAGATTTATAATAATGCCTTCCCATCATCATTAAACTATAGATTAAATTTTTGATTATAAGCATAACCCCTTTTTCAAAACAATCCCATCTTAATGTGATGAATAATGTATATAATCTTATATTCCATTCCAAAGACTACATTAGGCATAAATATATTTCATTTTTCATATTCAACATGGAATGTCAGAGTTTTTTGCATGTTTTCAAAGAATCCAATATATAGACCAAACATAATTCTTGAGTGTAAGCTATTATTACATGTCAGTTAAATACGATTGTGCTATTGATACCAATATACATTTAAATCCAATTAATGTTATCATAGAATATCCTCATCTATTTCAATATTTATCTCATACTCACTATATGTATGAGGAGGATATTCATTACTGAAATCCAACTCAGTGTTCAAATAATGTTGAAGGAATCTCTAGAAAATAGACATAATTCTCATTTCCCAACCAGAAGTAATATAATGTGGCACTTGATGTATCCATAACACATCATTAATTTTTTCCATGAAATTTGTTTAATAGGTAAATCACATCTAAAAAATGAAATGTGATAACATTATCAGTAGATCTACAATAATATGATTAGATGTATTCCCATTATATGTGTTAGGGAGTCCAATGATTAATTTTATAGAGATGTTTTAATATTTCCAAATATATATGGGTTTTAGGTGAAACATCAACATATAATTATACCATATAGCCCTAAAATGGTAGCATTACTGGGAAAAAATAAATTATTTTCAATATCTCTCCTTATGATATTCCAAAATAAATTAAATTTCCCAATACATCATCATATATCTATGATAAATATAATTTTAGGAGAGGTGAGAGTATTAAAATTAATACTTAATTATTTATTGTGTATCATATACACATACTCAGTTCCATATTTGTATCGTTCAATCATAATAAGGGTTGAACAATGTAAAATTTATCTCCATATTTTTTAGATATACATGTTTCTTCTACACCTATTTAAATATTAAATTATATATGATTGATACATGTTTTCTATAAATAATATTTACCCCCTTATATAAATATTTAATTGCATAAAATATCAAGATCTATAAATATTTTCTATTTTATGATCCTTACCATAGACAACAAAAGTGGATCCTTTCAACCAAAGTGTCATCCATTATGTTCTCATTACCAAGGGGTAATTTATTGATTATTTATAATATTTAATTTTTTATAACAATATTCTTTAGTTAATATTCAACTTTTCAAGGAGTATATATAAAGTAAAATTTGGTGACTAGTATATATTTCACATCTATTTCTATAAATATAATTCTTTTATATAATTAATGTTGTTATTATAGTTTCTAACACTAAGTTAGTAGTTAAGAAAATATAAATATGACCAATTAATTAATGAGTGATATAATATATCATTACATAATTTTTCTTAATAAAACATCACAATCCCAACATGGATGAATCATTAAAAATAAAAATCTATTTCTACTAGGAGGTGGAGGGGGTATATTTATACTAACAAACCTTCCCTCCAGCACAATGAAAATTTCTTCACATTCAATAGTCTAATAAAACATGATTCTAGTGTTTATCTAGTTAGTATATTACAATCCATTGAGAAATTATTCATATAAAACTAAAAATATCCCATAAATCCAGGAAAAATATGGATCATAGTCATAGTTTTTTGCCTAGGATTATTTTCAATGACTTTTGTAAGAGTATGATTCATTGATATACCCACTATGAATATCATATTCTCTCTATATGACTCATTATAAATACATAATTAATAATTCTTAATGATGGAATATAGTTTCTCCTTCTTATTGGTATTTTTTCACAATTCTCATTTTAATTTGATATAGATACATTCTCACATATAATATTAGATTATCATATATATGTAATTCCTAACTGTTATCAAGGTAATATTTTAATATACTATTCAATAAATCCATAAAGTTTTCATTTAATTAGTAATTTTATAAAAAATCACTAAAACTGATCGTTTCCATACCACATATTGAAGGATGAATTAGGAATTTCATCACTTCTAACCAATAATTGATAATATTAAGAATGAATGTCTATCAAGAATATGTGTGGAGATTATTATAGTATATAAATATAATCGTCAAAATAAGGTGAGAGTACATAATATATAACATGATCATTTTATACCACAAATAATTAATAAATTTTCACACAGATCCATAATTATTCATTATAAAAAATAATTTGTTCACCTATCGGTGATTCACGAGGATGAATTATTCCATTATCCATATTCTCTTGGTGTTTCTCATAAAATTACTTCAACTCAATTGGGGTCATTTTATATGGAGTACCATGAATAACTACAGAACATGCTATGAATTATATTGAAAATTAAAATTCACTACAACAGAGGAAGACTTGGAAAATAATATCAATTGAAATCAATAGACACTCATTCCATTGGAATATCATCAATGATTTATTTCAATGAAACTATATGAAATTATTACCCTTTATAAATACCAATCAGAAATAATAATGGGGAGGTAATACTTATTTGAAGCATCTATTCATCCTCGTTTTGATAAATGATCAAAGGGTCATGGAGAATATTAAATGTTATATCTCATATTTTTTAATTCATATGGGATCCATAGGGGGATATCCAATCTATAGCTAAAATAAATTCAAATTCAACTAGAGGGAAAATAAAATTATTTATAGGAAGAACATTCCCACAATATTTAACTAGTAAAAAATGATAGACTTATGATGTGATCATCACACCATTACGATTTTTCATTATTAATTCAACATATATTCCTCAAGGTGGTAATTGGACTCGATTATAAAATACTATATATAGATATATGAGTGGGTAGAAAAAAATATAATTATTCATCAGTGATTCTAGAGTTTATTGAATGCATATCTTTCACAACATAATTTTCCTAACCATCTTCATAAATAATAATTTGAGATGATTTAATTTTGGGTATTGGACTCAAGTGTAACTATACTTAATCATAATTATTGACCCTAATATTGGAGTAGTGTTCAATATAATTCCCTTGTCCATTCATCCGAAATATTAGATTGTCATTGGTTTATTTTGAGGAACATTTTTTCAGCCCCATCGTTACTTAACAGAGTCCCATCACAATAAAATTCAATTTCTTGATGACGTTCCTTTCTACCATAAAACTATAATTTATTCCCCTTAAAAAATTTCCACAAGATTCTTTCAACACTTCTAAAATAATGGATGTATAATCTTCACCACTCTATGGTTTATATTTTTAGAATTCACATTGAATTACATATTTTTTCTTAATAAAACCACGGTGATAATGGTTGACTAATGTCTCTATTATTACATTGATATCTTACAGAATTATTTATTCACATATACTAAAGCATCTTATGGTTAACTCACTTTGTAGAGATTTTTTAACCCACTGAGAAATCGATCTATCAATATTTTATTATATATGATAATACCTTAGCTGTACCACACATTTATTGAAAAATTTATGAATATATACTGATAGATTCATTATCCCTCTACATAGCTCAAGTAATTCTTTCTTCATTATCATACAATGAATAGGGGGAGTGTATATATTGAAATATACCCACTAAAACAATTCTAATTAAATTTAGTAATTTTTTATTTTCGTATCATGTTCTTGATAGGAGTCCACCATGGATCTCCTTCACCTTCTGAAAAATAGACAACCAATATTACATTTACATGCACTAAACACCAGGGAATGAGAAATATTTATTTTGTGATACTGATACATTACTCCATTAATAGTTGATTAGTTTTTACACTAATATAAGGTGGATGTTTACTCATGATTTACTCAACAGTACCATTTTACCACCTTTTCTTATTTTGGAAACTCACCATGATTCCTATATTGAAAAATGTACATAATAAGAAAGAAAATTATTTTTCAATCCATCTCCTTCATAATTTGGTTTCGAGGGAAAACATTTATTACATTATATATGAAATTTATCATTAAAATGAATCCTATATGTTATGTACATTAACTATTAAAAAAAATATATTGTGATGAAAAATAATTATAGTGATAATCCTGAAAATCTATTTAGAGGATATCATAATCAGGACACATACATATCCATCTAAGTCAAATTGGGATTAACCTATTCCATATATGTTATTTGTTTATTAAAATTGTCTATAATGGATTATAATGGATGTTTTAATTAACTAAAGAATATCACCATATGGTTTATATCTAGATGTGTATTTTTAATCCCACACATCATGAAGATGTAATGATAGATGAAATACCAAATATACAATTTATAGAGTATTTTCTCCTTAAAAATATATTCAATAGACACATAAAAAAGTTATTTTATTGGAAGTTATGTATTTTCAATCAATTTTATACAATATATACTTCACCATGGCATTATTACCGAATCATATACATATAATTGTACAAAGTATTTTCAAAAAAAAATTTATTTATGATGTCTTAAAACAACTAGTCTTTTCCCTATTACCAACTGAGATTACCCAAACAATACATATATAAATATTAAATCATATTTTATGAATATTTATACATATCACAACAATACACACCCTATAACCATTAAATTTCTGTTTATTTTAAAAATTGATAAATAATTATCTAATTTCTTGAAATATTTCCAATATCATCTGAAAATTTCTTCTCATAAAACTAACTTATCAATCATATAAATCATAAAACCTCTCTCTATAACCTAGTGAAAGGAAACACAAGAAGTCATGATATAATATTCTTATTATGGTTACCCATGAATGATATCAATCAATGATTATATGTTATAATAATGTAATTATAAATCTTTATGAATATGATATTAACCATTTAAAATCATACGTATAATTCAAAGATATTAATCATGAAATAATTCATTCATATTTCAAGGCATGAATCATTGAGGATTAACATATCAAGATACATGTGATTATATATTCCGAATATAAAGATTTCGAATGAGAGTAGCATGTGATGTTAAATAATGATGGATTCTGCATAAAAATAAATCATTAACCAATGAGTTAAACATATATATTGGAATCACGCACAATAGAATCAAAATTCATTTATATTTATACTAAAATATCATTAAAATATTTATAATTTACTTATATCATATCCCATATAAGATAAAAAATACATCGTAAAGGATTCTGCATAATAATCAACAACTATCTAATGAAAGATAATTGATGGTGTCATTTTATAATATCCACATTTAATCTTAAAAAAAATTAATGTATATTATCGTGTATTAAAATTCCATTATAATATCCTTGGATATTTCTTTTGGGAAATGATAATTTTAATCTTAAAATAATACAATTTAAATTTAAAAATATACAGATTATTCTGATAAAATATTATTCTAAAAAAATTTCATAAAAATTAATGGAATCTTTAATTTATATGGTATAATTGATGGAATATAATGTCATTAATGCGATATAAGTTAAAAGAAACATTCTTTACTCTTTGATAAAAATTGTGTTGTTTGGAAAAGAATAAAAATATTCATATTAAACCATTTTACATATTGACAAAAAAGGAAAAAAAATTTATTTTATAAAAAATTTGAAAATTTTAATAAAATTAATGAACCTTTTTTTATGAAACTTTGTATATGGAATAAAATTATTCTCAACTTAGGAGAGAAATAATTTCTTTTTTCCTAAAGAAAATTTGTTTTTTATTGGACGTACATTGATAGATGAAAATAAAACATCATATCTCTAAAAATAATTATAGTATAAGGAAAAAGATAATATATATATATGATATATATAACATATTATTTCATTTATTAAAATTTAAGCAGAAAAAATCTCGGTTAATATTGAAATTTTAACATAAAACCCTTTCCTTAGGTCTTAATTTCATTGTAATTTATTTTATACTCCTATATAATAAATTAAAAAATAATAAAAATCTATAATAAAATCATATTAATAATTATAATTACATTAGTGACTTATTTATAAAATATTTTCATAAATTAATTAACAATATTTCATTAACTTCATCATTTCATGGGACAACTATTTCATTTTTCATGTTTGTTTAAACATGGATCTTTTGTTCCATGGATCTCGAACATTATTACATACTCTCTAGAAAATCATTTATGATATTTATATATCATATATATTCAGTATTTAAATAATTATAACTCCATATAAATGTAATAGAAAGAACAATTAATTACTCTATTCAATAATATATTAGTATATACATATACATGAACAATATTTTCATTTTCAAATTAATAATATGATTGAAATATAAATAATATTTTATAAGTCAAAAATCATAAATACATGACAAATGTCATATAAATTTTTGAAATCCAATAACATATATTTAAATGTGATTTGATTGTGGAAAATTAATCATATCGCTATTTAGAGGCGTTTGTCCGAACAAACGAACGAGCGACACATTCGTGTACCATTTGATGGAAATGGGACCAAAAATTGATATAAAATAATCATCATATCATATTATTCAATTTTTTAAAGAATAATTATTTTATGACAAAAAAATATATTTTTATTATGTATATGAATACATAATCTTTGAAATGGTTTGGAAATACAACTACCTCTTCATTGTGATACCTCATTTAGATAGGAATTTAAGCCTTCTTAGAGAGGCATTATTACCAGAAAATCATATATAGAATGAATTGAATTATTGTATGATGTTTTTTGATTGTCTGGTATGATATTTACGTATAAGTGATTGTGTATAATGGATGCAATGAGGTTCCATTTTTTATGTGATGGAAGGGACACATTAAGAATTGTGTAAATTTTATAATAATATTACGGTATTTTCTTATGAATGTGGTACCAAAAATCAAATAAATAAATTTTAAAATAAAATAAGTTCTAAGTATAATCACCTAATATGAATTAAATAATTTTATCTTCCATTTTAATACATATCCTATAGTTCCCCCCATCAGTAAACATGTTTTAAACAATACTTAGGTAACCAATTATTACTGCTATTAAAATTAATTATGAACAAAAATGAATGTGGCCTCAACAAAAAATTAAAAATGATAATTGATAATATGAAATCAGTTTATCAAATTAAATGTATATATGTGCATAAATTAAATTTCAAAATAAATATGAAAAACCTAATAAAAATATTTTTTTATAAAAATGAATTTTTGAGCATAGAATAGAATTTACATCAAATCATATACATGTATATACTATTAGAAATATTTTACCATATTTTAATAGGTAAATATTTTATCATTTTTCCCATTATTTATTATTAGTTATTTATATAATTTATTATGTTGAAAATACATTTCCCACGTAAAAATGTTATTTATAAAAATAACGATTTATCCTATAATAATTATCTCTTAATTACTAACCATTAGATAACTAGTTTATGAATAATTATTCAAATATATCCAAGAAAATCATGTAAAAAAATTGTAATAATAATAAATATAATTTCTTATACAAAAATCCATAACACCAACAGGAATACATTTCTCTAGAATAATTCCATCTTTTAATCATAAAACTGTGTTATTAAAATTTTTATGATTATTTCATAGGCATATAAAAATGTATAATTATATATTTACTATGAAAATAATTCAATAAAAATATTATAAGTTTTTAATCATACTCAAACCCTCTAATCCAACCAGACAGTATTAATTATTATAATATTTTTTAGTTCAATATGACTGGGGGTGGTATATTTATAATGACATTTAATACTAAAAATTTATTTCAATGGAATGTATATTAAATCATTGGTTAATAAAAGATATTTTAATTTTTTTTTGTTTCATGAAAAATCTATCATTGATTTAATGAATACACATATAAATTATGATATGATAAAATATCCAATCATTAATATGAATTTCATAGAGGTGATCGATTTTAATTTTATGATTAATAATAAATTAATGGTCAAGGTGGTTAAGGTTGGGTCCTATTGATATTATAAATATGTTGATGTGGTTGATTTTATTCATAAAAGAATCATGTTTGTTTATCTTTATTAATCATATTAAGGGTTAAGGCATGTGTAAATGTAATCTCTCACTCAAATTTTTAATGTGTGGGGGAGATAAACTTTATGATTAAATCTAACCAAGAAGAAAAGAGAGTGTGGAGTATGAAATTAAAGGGTAATAATAAATACCTCAAAATAAATATAAATAAATATCTACTAATTGTATAAGAGATACGATGAAAACAATGAATATTTGAAGAAATAAAAAATGAATAATTTTTTATAAATAAAAATAAGATTGTTCTTCCCCATGAATTCATTTTAGAGAAGTATATTCATGAAAATGTACCAACTGCATGTTTCATGTAAGAAAAGGTGATGATTGTTCATGTTTTGATTACAGTGTAAAAAATTAAACTAATATGGAGAATAAATTGATCAATGAACATTAACTGTTCTTTATAAGAAACAAAAACCATAAGGGACAAATAAAATCCCACTTGAATTGTCTTTGTAAATAGAATAATTGAAACAATTAGTTTCACATTAAGGATAATGATCATATTGAAGAAGTAAAAATAGTCAATGTGAATTTGTCTAACATATAGGGAATCATGAAATAATATAAAAATATGATATAAATATAATAATAAAATATAAAATAGTATAAATTAATGTTTATATTGTCTAATACTACCATTAGAATAATGAAGAGTTACATTGATAATTATATTTATCTGAATAGTGATTCTTAAATGATTATTATGAATGATATTTAATAAAAAATGATTAAATTTTACCTAATAATTATTTAGAATATTTAATAAATATCATAAAACCTTGAATGATTAATATTAAAAACAAGAAAAAATAATATAGTAGAACATTAATAAAGTGAATCATGTAGAATATAGAGTTCAGAAAGATCCAAAAAAATCAATTTTAAAAATTACTTAAATATTATTTTGTGGGAAAGCAAAATGTTTATTTAAAAACAAATTCTTTATTATTTCCTAAAATAAATATTATTATAATTAATTGATTTTTAATAGTGTAGAAGTTAATATAAATTAAATTTTATACTATAATATGCTTCTAATACTAATCAAAGATGTTTAAAATTAATGGTGGATATAGTAAAAATAAGAAAAATGTATATGGAATATTTAAAATTGGATATGAGAAGAAAACAAATGTATCCGTTGAAAACATATATGATGGGATTTAAGATTTCTATAGATGACATGACTAAAATGGTTTTTATGAAATTTAGTGTTTGAGAATTATGATAGGTTAGTAAAAATATATCACAAAATAAAATGATACATCAAAAAAGAACAAGAAAAAAATCAATGATTTTGGTGTTAGATTATAGAATGTGTAAACAGATAAATACATGGATACTGGATAGGGGAATATTATCATACATTTTGTGGATATAATTATTTGAAAAATATAAAATAATATAATATTGGTTAAGTATCTTTTGGAAATTGGATCTCATTTAATATCAGAGGCATTCCAATAGTTAAAATTTAGTAAGAAATTGATGTAAGAATATATATTATTTCTGATGAAATGAACCATTATTTTTTGAGTGTATATAAAATTTTTGAAAATGGTAATAAGATAAAAACCTGTTAACACTATTTTTGTAATAAAAATCTATAAAGATTGATTTTTTACCAAATATATGAATGAAAAAATGTAAATTTATTTTATATTATTAGATCAAATATTTATTGATAACATACATAGAAGGAATGAATGAAATATTTGGTATAGAATATACATCCTCATTTGGAAAAATAATATTATTTAAATTTCAAAATCTTTTGTGGTTAGAAATCAACCATAATTTATCCAAGATAGATATTATTTTTGTACACACTATTAAAAGGTAAAAATGATTAATGTAATTCACATAATAGTACATACATAATAATCAATGACCCCTTAAATAATTTACTTGTATTTTTTTGGAACCATATGAAATAAATCCACAACATGTGAATTTTAATTTTTCACCGTCATTGGAAATTATGAATGAATTTCATAATTGTTATTTATGGGAAAAAACTAATATGAAGTTACTATATTCTATATTGATTGAGGAAAATATGAAAGAGATTATGGAATTAACATTAAGAAATTTAGAAATATTTTATGGGATGGAGTATATAGTAATTTATTTTATATTATTCTCTTGTAAATAATGGGACTAAACTTAAATACATAATTCCATACACATAACAAAAAATTATGTTTCTTAGAGAAAGAATAGGATCATTGTAGGAATTAGGGGAACAATGCATAATAAATTTAAAAGTTCAAAGTTATTCTAGAGAGATTTTGTTTTCACTATTGCCCACAATCATAATATATGTTTTTATTTAAAAGTAAAATTAAACATAATATAAAATTTTGTATAAAATAATGAATTAAATGAGTTATTTACTACTTTTTTTATCCCTTTATTCAATAAAAATTCGTTTAATTTTTTAAAATTCAAGGAAATAGTTTACAAAGTCATATTTATTGGGATCCAATAAATTGAGAAAGTCTATAGATATAATAATAATAGTATTCCCAAGGGTTGTTATTATTATGATGTGAAAATCATATAAATTAAAACCAAAAAATAACCTCTAAATATGAGTTTGTAATGAAGTGTGTTATGTTAGTGATATGAAAATAGTGAAGAAAAATTAAACTCTTATAGTTTTTATGTAAAAAATCGAAGAGGTTATTATTTAACAGGCATATGATTTAAATGTGTTTCTATAGAGTGAGAAAAATGTGTTCTAATTGATAAAGAAACATTTTAAAAAAGGAAATTATTGTGAATTAGTCAGCACTAGAAAAGACCAGAAGAATGTATCAGTATAAAAACAATACAAACTGAATCTCACAAGTTTAGAAACAATTAATGGTTGAACATTTTAAACATAATTAGAAGATTGAGGATATATATTATGAGTTACATCATATAAAAAATAATTCTAAACTATACATTATACTAAGACCCAAAAACAAAACCTTAATTAGAAAAAAAATGTTTATTTAGGAATATGTTAAATGATTAAAGAAATGTTAATAGAAAAAAGGTGGGAGATATTTGTAAAGGGAAGTAAAAATTTAAAAGTTTTTATTTGTAATAATCCATTTCAGTAACTCCATGAATTTAATAAATAATTACTTTTCTTTTTAATTTTTCATAAATTAATTTATACTTTTATTAATTGGATTTTAATTCTACACTTTAAAATTTAGAGCTCAAAAAATAATTTTATATAGAGAATTCAAAATTTTATGTTCATAATAATAATGGTTTATGTGTATAATATTTAAATTAGTAATTATATGATTTAATGTAGTTCCGGGGATAATGGGTTTCATGTCAGGGTAAAATATTAAAATAGTATAATTTTTCAAGGGAAAGTGCATAACAACTTGTATATCAATGAAATAGAATCATGTGCCCTCATAAATAATTTTTAAACTTATTGTGTAATCTTTATGAATCATCACTAATGTTCTTGAAATAAACATTTTATAAAATTAGTCAAATATTATAAATTTTCAGGATTTGTTTGTTAAGATACTTATTAAGGATATAGTACATTAAAGAGAAAAATTTTCACATTTAATTTACAAATAATTATTATATATAATTGGTAATGAATTTTGAGGTGAATTAATCCAAGATATTTTTAAAAATATTTATTTGTTGATTAAATTATCTATTGATGCTGATGGTGAGTCTAAAAATAATTTCGAATATAATTTTATCAATTCTAGTCTACATTATCTCATATCACCTTCACCAGATGTTTTATGTCATGTGTAAATTGAACTAGATTTCATACTCACCCATAATGAGTAACATATTATGTGAATACATTGATATTTAAATGAGACAAGAAAATATATTATTATAAAATAAGCTAAAATTGTTTAATCTATTTTGATTTGAAAATACTAATGAATCTGTTGATTATTAAGAAACATGTTCCATATCACTTGTAATTTCCCTTTTGATGATATCTTTATTAGAATTCACATTAAGGGAAAAAATTCTTATATAATGTAAAAAAAGGTATTATATGTTTTTTCGACTTGTTCTTGAAATCAATAGATTTGGATAAAGGATCATATGAATTATTTATTGGGGAAATTTTAATTACCACATAGAATTCATTATGATATTTAATGTGATATTTATATTTCTAAATTTTTTTAAGAAATACTCAATGTTTATGAAAAATATTTCATATTTTATTTCATTAAAAAGTGGATAGAAATTGTATATTCCAAGATATAATTTGTTCCTAATAAAGATGCATTTCAAATAATTTCTCCAAGGATGTCCCTAAGTAAATATATTTCATCATATCAAAAATTATTTTTCAACCCCACCCAAATCATTGATATCCATTGCTATAAACCACAATAATTTTTTGATAATGACTTCAAATTGGGAGACGTTATTCCCAACTCATTTCATAATTAAGAACATTTTCTATCAAATATGAAATATGGAAGAGGATTATTTTAAACAGTGGGCCATCTATTAAATGTGTGTGGTTATTATAAAAAATTAGTATTAAATCTTAATGTGATGAGTGAATTATTTTAGTGGGAGAATAATATCACTTATCCAAACATTTAGTTTTACATAGAGATAGATCATTATAAATAAAATATAATAATATTTATAGTGTCGTGTCAATATGTTTTTTCTATTAATATATTTTATGTTTTTTTTTGTTCCAAAAATGATAATTAGAAATTCTATATGTTGGTTTTAATGTTTTTTTATGTTTTAAAACAAATAAAAAGGGTCATATTGTTGTATCCATAAAACAATTGAATAATATGTCTTTTTCTACATCCTAAAATGATATGATTTATGAGATTATTAATAATTATTTTTCAATGATTATTAAGGATTAAAAGTAAATTTGAGTATATTCATGTAGAATTTTTTAATTCAAGAATTGAAAATTCCGAAATTAACTGAGTCTCGGTAAGCATGAGATTTTTAAGGATAATCTCCCTTAATATTGGATATATATGGGTCTTATATGTAATAATGGATCTGTACTGATCAATCAAACCTTATATGTTAGGATTATTTTTAATTTTATATGTTTAGAGGATTATTTTAGAAAATATATATTTAAATATTAAATGCATGAAAGGATGCTGGCCATTCTAGGAATGAAAATATTTATGCATGAATTTCTATAGGGATTGAATCTCATAAGAATATTTAAAATTATATAATAGATTTAAAGATTACTCTAGAAAATGATGAGGGGAAATACATAATTATATTTTTCCTTAATATATTTTTAATTTTTGAAGATTATATATAATAATTTCAGAAATTAATTCAAGTGATTCTCTTGTTATGTTTATCATTGATCAAAAATTACTATTATTTGATTTGGATGTGATTCATGTTGACATGTGATAATAAAACCAAAGGAGATTTTATATAATAAAATGAGTGATTTACATTATACTTAAATTTAAATGGAATAGATTCATGTCATTGTGAATGGAATTTGATTTTTTAATAATTTTGAGGATGTATTGAAGTGATTTTTTTATATCTTTCTTGTATGTTTTATATTTATTTTTTCTTAATAATTAAATATCAGTATGATCTTATTATATTTTTGGATGTTTGAAATTAAAATTTCTAAATCATTCATTAACATTTATAAGGTATTTAAATAAACTTTTCTGAGAAGGAGATTCAGAGTACCCAATCTTCATGGGGAACTTCCATAATAATTATGGAAATATATTTTGAGTACTCTATAATAAATATAAAATATGAAATGAAATAAATGAGTTTGTTTTTATATTTTTATACAGATACTAATATGTGGATATATCAAATAGTGGTATGTTTTATCTATATTCCAATAAGTATTTCTAGTTATTTATGGGTTTAAGGAAGTTTGATAATATTTTAGTTAAAAAATCACATATTATACTGGAGGTAGGAGGTCATCTTTATCCATGAATGATCTTCGACATATAAAATACATCCTAAATAATTATAAGCTAAATCATTTATGTTGACATTGTAATGTATTGATATATAATGTCATTGTTCTTTTAAAAGTATATGATTTCTCAATTTTTTAATATCTATTGGTTCATTAAATATATAATTTCTTCTACAGTAAATAAACGATCTATAAAGAATATGAGGTTTATCCTTAAAAAATTTGACCATTTAACTACTTGAATTGAATGATATATTCTCATATAGAGAAGTATAATATAAAAAATTGATATTTATGTGAAAACTCTTAGTCACTAATAATCAATAAAAATTATAGTCATAATAAAAAATTTGACTTAACCAAAAAAATGACAGTGATGTGGATTTGGAAAACATCATGATGTTTAAACATTAAAATTTATCTATATGTTTGACTTTATTTATATTCATTCTTATGGTTGGGGGAAATAATTTTATTTAGATAATATAGACCCTAACTAGTAATAAGGTTAAATTAGAAAGAGAATTTCTAAATGAAATTGGAACCATTAATTCAAAATTGTATTCTCAAAAGTATCCCAACATGAATTTGGATCTTTAGTATTATATTTTATTCTATTCTATATGAATTATTAAAATGAATTAATTTTTTTATTCCATATTCGTTCCACCACATTATTTTTTATACACCGCATTAAATTAAATTTTTTACGCCGCCCATATGTTTTTTATTAACCAAAAACAAAATCCAAGTATAATCTTATATATTTTAATTTGTCTTAACAATAAATTAATTTAAATTTTCATTTAATTACATGTTTTTACATGTGATTGAAAATATTTCAAAAGTGTTTGCTTGAAGAAACAAATTGAAAATGAGTCACTATTATAGAACATGGTATAAGAGTCTAGGATGGTGGGTGTTCCAAACCTAATCCCCCTTCTTCTTGGTTAAATTACTCAATATAAAATTCAATTCATTATTTCCATAACACATAAATTTCACAAAAAATATTAAAAAACTACTTTCATGGTATACTATATTAAACAATCTATGTTAAATCTTTATTAAAAAAATACAATATAGTCTCAATTATCATAAAATGAAAGGTTTTATATACTATAATTAATTTATCATATAAATTTACCATAACTATTATTCATATTTTCAAAATAATACAGATACATTAACCAGACAAGGGAATAAAAAATTATAATAACATTATTTCCTTTTAAAACCCAATATCATCTTTTCATATTTTCATAGAGGTTATAAAAAATTTATATTTCCAAAGAATAATAATTTAATAAAAAATATCTAAATAATAAAATCGAATTTATAATATAATATTCTTTATATATAAATATTAAAAAAAATCATGAGAATGAAATTAAATGTTTTCATATTAAAACATAGGATGGTAAATAAACTTAATCTTGTTTAAAACATATAATTTATAAGGAATTTATAATCTATATTAATTTTTTAATTAATTTCTTTTTGTTATTTCTATTAATACAATGAAATATCTAAGAAATCCAAAAAAATTAAAAAAAATTCAATTATATAGATTGACTATGATCAATGGTTGGTCAAATGAGAGAGGAAAAGGAGAGGTAACCAATGCATGTCGAATTAATCATTAGGATAAAAAGGTGACACTAGGGTAAATACATGGGTAGAATCAAATTATTTCAAGGGAATCGATTAGCATGTATGGGGTAATGAATTATTAAAATCCCAAATAAAATTATGATGTTAGATTTATTCATAATAGATTAATCCATAAATTCTTCGGTTACAAATATATGGAACACATAGAACTTAAAATAATTTATAATTCTATATTGGACATTCTCATGCTACCAATATATCTCACTCTTATCCCATGCCTGCATAACATTTCCACCAAAATTACTTCAGGAAGATAAATATAGTTCTATATTTTCCACAGCATGCAATTCATGCATAATTTCCATGTGGATTCTTTTTTTCATCCCAATGATATTAGTAGCCAAAAATAATAACACATATTGAGTAGGGTCATCCCTAATTATTTATCTCATGATATTAGTTAAAAGGATTGAGGATATTATTAGCATGTTATTAATTTATGCTATTAAATAATCATTCAACTATTTATATTATAGGTTCTAATGCCACAAATGTGTATTTTGAGACCATTGGATGATGCTAAGAAGTGGATGAAAAATAAAAATAGGATGAGTGATTCTCAAGGGAATTTAATTGCACATGAAAACAAATAATTCATGAAAGAAATGAAGACTAGAAACTATTATTTGGTGAAATTGTCATCTTGTTGGATATAGTAAAGTTGGATGATGATCAATTTATCATAAAACATTGAATTCCAAACAGAAAATATGTTTAATCAGTTGGTGGAACCATGATCTTATAATGAAGTCTTAAAAATATTTAATAAGTGAGTCACCATGTATATAAAATGATGAATGGAATATTCAAAAAATTTGAGATATATAAATAATTTTAGGAAATAAATTATCTATATAATGTTTAATGAATTCATGATCATCTAAGGATGCCAATGGTTGAACACTCATTGTATTGGCTATACCCCCGCTCCTCCTTGAATGAATATGAAATTGTGATCATTTTTTTGTAAGATTGAATAATTTATTTAAGAATCATTCATATGTGGATTTAAAATAGAGAAAAGAACGTATAAAATGACATTGTTCTATTTAATAAGTATCATAGGGGATGGATGTTGGAATTTTATCTACCCTTGGGTTGCAACACATGCTTCTATGAAACATTGGGTACGATTTAATCTCAAGTTTGGAAATTAAGTTATTCTAGAACTAGTGTATCCTTATGTCATATTTATAATCTAAATAGAAATTTATGTTCATATCCAATACAATATTATGGTATATTTTCTCCTTAGTTTTCACATTATGTACTTTAAACTATGTTACTTTCATAAAGACCAATGATCACAAAATTGGGGGGATTTATTACCCCATTCATTATCATTTCATTACTAAGAGTAATTATGATTCATTCAGATATATGGACATTTTCTTTTGTTAATATATTTTTAATTCATTAATTTAGTTAAAAAATATGAAAACTACATCTGTCTCTTTGTACATTACACCATGGAGACTATATAGTTTCCCTAAGATATTATTTTCCTATATAAAAAAAGTGTACACCTTAAAATCATCATAATTTTTTTCCTACATGTCTTAAATGTAATTTCATCAATTTTTTTCCAAAAATAACATAATATTATTTTATTCTATAATAGGGAACACACAATTGACATTTCAAATCATACCATTATGAACATTTACATAATTATAATAAATGTAATGATCATGATGGTGTGATTATTTCCCATGTACACATTGACCTCTAGGATTGGTTCATTTTTATAAAAACAATCCATTTAACAAATAAATTACTAAACATATCTTGATTTTATAAACTATTCATATATATATATATATATATTTTTGGCATTTAATTTTTTTATTAATACACAAACTAATATTCATAAAAATTAATCACCATGTTTTCTTAAGATTTAATTAAGAAAATATTTTTATTATTATATCTTTCAATGAAGTATCCCTTCATTTCAAAATTTTGGATTTTAAAATTATTATAGTTTTTCTCTAATATGGAATTGCCATTTTTTAACTCATTTGAAGCCACTATACATAGATTTAAATATTAAAATTGAGAATAAACTCAGACATACTTGATGTTTTTAGTATATAATAATTATTTTTTCATTTAATTTATTCCAAAAAATATTTTCTCATATTTTATTAACTACTGAAATGTAGTTAAGGATATATTTTTAGATTTCTATGGTGATATTTTCATATTAATTTGAAAAAAAGTTCTGAAAAATATTCACATGTTCTGTATAAAATATTTTCCAACGGAATATAGTATTATTAGAAAATTGAGTATTAAGAGTGTATATATGGTTATTAAATAATTATTAATTCTAAATTATAGGAGTTTATAATTTTATATTCATGAAAAAAATTCTATGTGTATGGAATTTTTATGTTTTTTTAGACTCTCAAAAAATAATTAGTTGTCACATTTTATATAGTGGTCAACAAGGCACATTATTCAGTTAGAATGAAATAATTATATTACCATTATCATCCATGTAATTCCATTTATCTTTTAACACGAGAATAAAATTTTCACTAATGGATGATAGAGAATTATTCCTCTACTAATGTAATTGGTTGTTCATCTGTAATAAAAAAATAATCATAAATTTTTTATCTTTAATTGTATTTACACAATAACAAAAAAATATTTCCAGAACCATTATAGTTTCACAATGATAAATTGGAAAATATCATTATAATTTTTTTATAATATGAATGATTAACTAGACATTTAAAAATATTACATACTCAAATTTAGGATTATTAATAATAATAAATATGTTAAAAAAAGTAAGATGAAACTACCCCATTATATAACCTTTTGATAACTAAAATTATTAGGCCACAATGTATTAGGAATATCATGATAAATAAAAAATTGAATAAAAAATTGAATAAAAATAGCACTCATTTGTAATAGGGAACCACACTGCAAAATTGAAATGAGTAAAAATATAAAATATAAGAATATATATTCAGAATATATTTGTACACATTGTCTCTGTATCTTTATCTATCTATAATAAGGATAAAACATCCTAAAATTATATCTTAAATAATTAGTGAAGCACTCCTACTATATATCGCAATTAAATAATTTTTCCCCTTGAAAAATGATATGGGAAAGAATTTTGATTCATGAAACGTAAAATGTCAATTTACCCCACCATTAAAAATTTTGTGGGGAATGAAAATAATATCCTAAAAGAATATGAGATATAAAAAATAAAAAATACTGGAAGATTACAATGTTATTACTCCATATGTGAGAAATAAAGTAAGAATATATGGGATGTAATTAGTGTTGATGAAATTCACTTTCCATAAGATTCAATTAATGTGATGGTCGATATAAATAGAGATTTTTATAATTCATTGTAAATTAATTATTAATTGATAATCAAGACCTCATGTGATGAATGTTATTGAGAAAGTACAAGAATGTTTTTGGATAAGAATTTATATAATAGCATCGATTATGATTTCTTTATTTAATTATACTAATTTATTAATGATTTACATAAAGAATAAATTGTATTTATTTATCACTATTTCATTGACATAGTTATAATGTTGAACTATTGTTTCTATAAATGTAATGTTACAATGAAGATAAATTTTCAAGTATTAGATGATTAATATGTTTTTCAAATGATTATTCATAAAAAACACAAAAATAATATGGAAATGTTGAAGTATTAACTTCAACGAATAAAATTAAATTGAGATGTCCTAGAAATAATAATAATGAGTATTTACTTGTAGAAAAATGTAATTAGTGTGATTATCATGAAAATCATTTAGAACTGAATATATGTCCATGATTTCTATAATAAAAATATATTGTATATATTATATATAAAATTATAAGAATAAATATCTCTTTAAATTAATGTTGGTAAATATTATAAAAATAAACTTGACAAAAATTTTGTGAGAAAAAACATAAGAAAATTGTAATTGTCTGAAGGTTGAAATAATAATATAAATAGGTTTTTATGTATATATAACGGGGTGTATTGAAGAAATGTCTATAAAAATATGGCTATAAATTCATTTTATGAGACATCATTTCCTGATTATTTAATAATATAATATTATTTTCCTAGAAAAATCAATATCCAAAAAAATTTGTAAAGTACTAATGATGAAATCAGGTAGAATTTCCTAACATCTACAAAAATGAATAAAAAATTCCAATATTATATAATTTAATTAAAATTAAAGTAATTTAAATGAACTATAAATAAAAATATTATTGATAAAATAATTAATCTTGTTGAATTAGTTTATTTTGTAAAAATATCATCAATTTATGAGTATGATTGTAATTTGACACAAATAAGAAACAATAAATAAAACAAAAACATTAAAATAATGATTATGATAAATTAATTTGGGGAATTGGAGAAAATTAAAAATAATAAATGATAAAAACATATTTGATAGTTTGCTGAGAAAAGAAAATATGGGGAGAATATTTTTTCCATTGAAAATTAGATTCGTTATTCAAGGGAATAATTGAGCATAATGATAAGAATCATAAGACATAGTCATTACTAAAGATGTTTTATTTCTATAATAATATAAATAAGGAGCATCACCATTAAAGAAAATATAGTTAAAAATAAATGACATAATATTTTATTTGAAAAAATAATGTTGCATTGATTAATTACTATTAATATATGGACTGTAAAAAAAATCAGGAAACTTTTTAATATATAAGAATACATGCAAACACCATTAATTTTATTATATGAATTGTTTGCAATAACAAACCACAAAATACTTCCAAAATAATTTAATTGTTATTTTAATACTATATTTATTGAGATTAAATTAAAGGTAAATGTGGTTTTGTATAATTTTCAATTCTATATCCAAATATAATATGATTTTTGGTACTAAAAAATAATTATTTAGTGGTTTTTAATTAATATATCAGTAGAACTAGTGAAATTAATGAAAATTGAGTGGAATTATTTTGATGTAAAATATATAAATTAATATGAGGATCTCCACCTATAAGGGTGATGGATATAAACTGAATGTTAATATTCACTATTCAATATATTGTATATTTTTTAATAATTTTTTTATAATTAGTTGAAAAATATTAATTTTATTATAAATAACATCATATCCAATGTTGTAAAATGTTTTATTAATTATCCACAAGACTTGGTATACCTTAAAATTCATATTAAATTAATGTTTCCCATCAAAAATTAAAGTAATGTTCAATAACCTTCATTCAAATTAATTTTGGAATTGTTTCCAATTATGTGGAGTGAAAATGATACATTGATCCAAAGAATAGTTTCAATATATAATAATTATTAAATAATAAATATATCTATATGGATCATTAATTGATAGAGAGTATATGTATTTGTGGAAATGATGTTTTCTATGTGTTTTCATGTGTATTATATATTATATAAGGATTTTTGATTCAATATATTGAAAAATGAGGATTTTATATCACATGTGTTTATAATTATATATTATCAATTTTGAATTTGATGACCAAGATAAATAAGAAAAATGGTATGTAAATATTTTCGATACATTATGATCTTCATGAGAAAAATACAGGGGTGTGGCCTTTAGTGAGATAATGATAATTATTCATAAACAATGTATATTAGAAATATGATGTATATATGTCCTTAAAAAGGTTAATACCATTAGAAACATTTTGCGTATAAAATTATGATTGGAGAAAATAATAGAATTAAAAATCATACAAAAACTATGTAATTACTGTTTCGATATGTCACTTGAATATCTCAAACAATATGAAATTATTTTTCCTAAAAACATCATCCAATATAGTGATATTGTAGTGATATAATTATTTTAGGAGTTATCCGAGAATTATTTCTGTTGATGATGAACACATAATTTGATTGGTGTATATGTTTTTATTCATAATGGTAAATTAAATAACACAATTTAATATCATTTATATGATAATACATTGATTATTGGGTCAATATGATCTTTTTTGATGAAAAGGATTCATATTTGGTACATTTAGGTTGATTTATCCGCATTTAGTTCCTTTGAGGATTTATTTTTCTATAGTTCCATAATTCAGTAGTGTTTCCATTTCTAGAATAACATATAAATAATATTTTATAAAAAAATTGTGTACGAGCCTCCTTGAAGATGAAAAAAAGATTATGGTTTTTTCTTTAATGTTTATATGTTTTTTTTAAATTAATGGGTAAACTGAATATATTTTTATATGAATAGAGTTTTTAAGGTTTATTCACATTATGTTCAATTAACATTAGAAATCATCTACGAATTAATTCTATACAATGGGAATGTTTTAAACATTATATAATGTTTCACAAATAATTACATTTGATGGTGAATCTTATATGGATTTTACATTATATATTCTCAAGAGGATACCTTATAATTCTTGTATATGAAGAGGAAACAAGATAAAATAAAAATATTTTTTTATTAATGTTTAAATAAATGAAATTTGAGTTTAAGAAACACTATTCAGATTAGGGACTATGTATTTCATTGTTAGTTAAAAAACAGTTTTGTTTAATTTTTATACACATGAAAACATAATTAGATTCCATATGTGAATATAAATGATGAAAAAAATATTTTGGTAGACAATGTGGGTGCTTCAAGACCTTAGGATTCAATACATTCCATGGGGTGAAACAAATATATATTATGATAATTAACATTGATGTAATAACCATCATGAATATTTATTATAACATGGTGTGTTAGGAAGAATAATTTTTTTTATATAAGTTATATCGATTCATGATAGTTGATTTGGGTTTCAATGATATATTAATAATTATACCAACAAATGTGATAATTTCATAACATGTTTAATTGAATAAATACATAATAAGAATCAATACTAAACATATTTTTTTTTGAAATAGTTATTTGGAAAAATCCTTCAGAATAACATTTCAATTATAGATTACTTTTTTATAAGTATAGTGATAATAAAATTATTAATTTATGTGAATATTAAACTATATTAAAAAGTGGAAAATTAATCAGAAGAAATATAGGATAATTAAATTGAGTATTGAAAACCCCATAAAATATTATTCATTTTCTTGTTATATACCTCTAAAAAACAATAGAAGATAATGATGTTGAAAAAGTGATTTATATAGGATAGTTGATCTAAAAGTATAATTATAGGATAAATATGATGATATATATTTCTAGATATAGTAAAATAAATTCATTTTATTTTTTAAATTTTCAAATATCAATATATAATAATAATAATACTAATATTTTTATATAAAGGAAAAAATTGGATGCTTATAACTAAGAATAAAAAAATATTATAGTGGGTTATTGATTAATATCACAATATCAATGATCAAACCAATATTAATGATGGTATCACTAATTGTGGGATTGATAATGGCATGAATAAAAATTTAATATTGGGGAACATACAAGATTTTGAAATAACTAGATTATCGAGATTGGATCTTGACTCCATCTATGATATTGAAAAGTAAGACATAATGGGATATATAAAAGGTAATAAAGAAAAATGTAGATAAATAATGGATGTTGTATAATTTCATGTCGTAAAAAAATAAATATAAAAACAAAAATTCTATTATATGGATTGAATTCATGAATAAGGGAGTTTATGCTGATTCCTAGCTAGAAGAACCCTATATGATTTTGAATGTTTATTTTGGTGTGACTCAGAATAGTATTACTCAAGGATACCAAAAGACCATAAATTTAATACTAAATTCACATGAAAATTCATGATGTACCAGGTGTTTTTATTAAGGTATGATGATACATTCTCAAAATTTATTCACCACAACCAATAGGTACTATATGGCATTATAACAAAAAATGTATCAAAGAAAATTTTAAAATGAAATAAATTTTTACAATGTTTTTTTGTTGATGTTGTTGATACAATCATGTGATCAGGTATTTATCATCAATAGTATAGAATAATGTGCTATATAGTCCCCTAGTAACAATATACTGTAACATAATAAGTCGTCAAGTAGATAAAAATAAAAAATTAATAATAATTGTGAGATAATGAAATTATATTTTAATAATTATATAATTAAGTCAGTGAATATTCACTAGGGGTGGTATCATCATCCTAAAAAAACTAAATGATCTGAAAATATATTTTTAATAGATATTTCTCTAAATTAATCAGAATTTTTTTGTATATTTTTTTAGAGAAGATATACTTCTTATATAATGAGAACTAAGGGTATGTTCACATGTATCATGTATTAGAATAATGGTATCCTTATATTTTCAACAACAAATGACTAAAAATTACATTATTATTAAAAGACACATTTTTGGGGGGTAATATGTGAAACCTATGTATGTATTAGTTGTTTATGGTATATTTCAAAAGTATATATGATTCATTCAATTTTTTGGTTTAAGATATAGTTTATTTCACCATGAAAAATTCTATCATCAGTGGGGTGGATGATATATTTGTGATTAAATAGAACTACAAAATGGGAATATCTACCTCATTGATGGAGATGAATACACGTTCATTCTACCCAAGGAATATATAAATGGATTTTAGCATAAAATTATTGTTCCCTTGTCCCATTAGTTAGTTATATAATTGGGGATGAATTACCAAGATTTTTTATCCATATATTATCATATGACTATAAACACATGTGTTTTATTTGAAAAGGAATTATTTTTGGGAATATAGTAAACATAGAAGATATTTTTTTGTCTAAAATCTTTATATATTTATTTTTTGATTATATCACTAATATAGATTCAAGGGGAATAAATAATTTAGGCTAGTCATAAATTTTCTTGTAGGATGAGATGGTTGATAGGCATCCCCCATAATTTTATGGTAATATATATTTTACATAATGATGATGTATTATTAAAACCTATAGGATTTGTGATTTAATTTTTTGATAATATACGTTATAAAATTTCAATGGTTGAATTCTAAGAGTATATTATATAGTGTTGGTTCATGTGGTTGCTTTGAATTTTTTATAGTAGTAGTCCAAGTTGATCAAAAACATGATAATTTATATTCTCTGGAATTTTAAAAGTTATATAATTAATTAATTCAAGTCAACAATGAATTAATATTGGTTGAATAATTTTTTTAAAATTAGATAATAAATTTAACATAGTACAAAATAAACATTTTTTAGAAATGTTAGAATTAAATCATTTAATATATAAAAAGATTTATAGACATTATTGAACCACCAGAGCTAGGATATACCATTATAAGGGAGTGGATTTCATCAACTTTTATAATCCTAGGCGATGGATGAGGAGGTGAGATATATAATGGATAAATTCATAAATGAAGAGGAAAGGGTGGTGCTTGGGTAGAACCATGGTGTGGGGTATCACTATTTGATGTGGTTAGGTAATGTGTGCTACTATATGTGTTCAACAATCATCTTTGTAGAATCCTTGTACTAAATAAGAACATTAAAATAAAAAATCCTTGTGGGAGAAATGATACATTGATATTTTTCACAATAATAAATGTGTGTTGTTTTTACTTGAAATGGTATTATCACCATCATCTTCCAACTCAGGTACCTATGTTTTTCATGGTTAGTTTCTTTTTAATATTATTTCTTTAATATGAAATTTCCAATATATTTATCACCATGGGAGATTATAATTAATTATCTCATTCCATATCCCTATATTTTTTGGTGAATATAAGATTTCAGTTGTGGAAATTATAAGAACATATTTCTAATGAATTTCCCATTAGGTCATGAAATTTATTGATGTATATGTTGGTGTAATGAGGATGTGTCTAACCAACAAAAAAGGTTTTGGGAACCCTTTATTGAGAAAAAATCATCTCAATAACAATGGAAAATTCATAAGCCATCCAAATGTGCAACAGTCGATTAAGAAATTTATTGTGTTTTATATTCACAAGAAGAATGTTGGTTTTCACTATGATAATTATATGCGTAATAATGGTTAAAATAATTAGGATTTGGTAGATTTTTTTTGGAAAATATATGTGTTTATATATATAATATAGGATTTGATATTATTCACTGCTTTTACATTTTCAATAGATTGATGATAGTGGATGTTTAAATTAACACTCATAATAAAAAAATATGATTTATTATTTGATCAACCTACAATGATGTTGATATGAGATTTGTAGAATAATATTTATAGATATTTTAAATAGAATTTTCATATAGTGGATAACACAAATAAGAACAATTTTTAAACATTTCATATGTTGAATATATATAAATTATTTATGATAATGTTTTACCATTGCAGGTATTAGATTTATGGAAAGGTCATATGGATAAAATATTGAGACCTATAATGATCATAGAAAATATGGTATAAATTTTGAAAGACGAATATTTTTGAATATTTTCTCTGAATATATAAATAACATGAGAAGAATATTGATTGACCATTTCAATTTCTATCCCTACATAAATAATATTATTGTTAGAAAAATAGTAAATTGGATACATTTAAGATCTTGTTTTTTTATGACAGGTGTAAATAGAATTAACCCAAATAATATTATATTGAATGTAAGTGTTTTTTTGATAGAATATATAGTATAGATAAATTGTGACAATAAAAATATATAATTAATTCATAGGGGAATAATTCCATTCCTATAATTTCTGAAATCCATTGATGAGGAGTTGATATGATCTGAGATTGATATAGAATCAACTCTCAACATTGGGGAGTGGATTCCATCAATATTATATAAATATAAATCATTATACACTGAATTGAAATAGAAAATCAATATAGATTAATGGTATAAATATATCATGAAAATCATTCCTATCATAATGATACTAAAACATCTATATAATTTTGATAAAATTAACTAAAGTAGTTAGAAATAGTTTATAAAGAAGGGGTGTCCCTATGTTGATTAATTGGAATATTATAAATATTTTTAATAACCATAATAAATAGTATTTTCTCTCTTCTAGAATTATTTTTTGATGAATTATGATCCTTGGATCTTCCAACAGAAGAGAATAAATTATAATCCCTGAATCTTCTCCTGATTTACAATTTTATAATTCACTATAATTATTTTTTGTGATTTTTAAAATAATATTCATGAAATATGTTAATTATTGTTCCCAATTACTTTGGAGTAATAATTTAATAAAATACTAATATTTTAATAAACTAGTACTCGCCCGTGCACTTGCACGATGATATAACAAAGTTCTTAGTTCATGCGTTCTCCAGACGATATGGTTCACTGATTTTATAGAGGCAATAAAATATTTTGAAAAAATAAATGAAACTGGGAAAGTTGTTAACTGTACAATGACTAGTAATTAGTAACATAAATTAAGTGGAAATAATTCATTGATAATAAGAACAGTTTCATAAAAGGTTTGGCATGGATAACGGCGATCTTGAAAGGGGGATTGGAAGTGAAAGGAACGAAGAAGTGATCAAGCGTCCACCCTAGAGCGTACACGCTGTGATATCATTCATCCATCACCACCACCATCATTGGTTTCTCCTTCGGCGCTGATTCCTCTGCCATTGGAGACCTCACTCAGCCTCATTCACTCCCTCTCCCGTTCCTTGTATGCGTCGATCAGTTTCGCTGTGGGGTATATATCAGTGATGTCAACAGGTTTCTGTACATTAAGAGATGAATTAAATCAATTAGTTGCAAAAAATACATAGCAAAGTTATTATTGAATAAGTAATTTCAGGTTTAAAAATTCAAAATTGAGATAGAAAACTGAATTGTATTTAAATGAAACAGTGAAAATGATACTGCAAAAGGCAGTATTGTCTAATGTGATGATGTAATCAAAATAAAAGATAGTGAAAATAAACACTTACCTGGGTTTCTGTTTTTATAGCATGCATGAAAGGAGAGAAATCCTGTGTAGACAGAGCGATATCCAGATTTTAATTCCCATAAATGGAGACATTCACCCATCCTGGGTAGGCAGAGCAGTATCCAGATTTGTGCCCCTAACCAATTGGAATTAGAAACATGGACCAATAAAAATAAGATAATATTGGAAAAATCACAGTAAACTTATCGTAAATTTTTGATAAAGCATATTGATATGACACACTTTGACATTATAAAAAATAATGAAATCAAAACTTCCTACTTTATTTATGGTCTCCTAAAGAACCTAGGTTACTAAATAAATAGTTTGTGAACATTATTTACCTGATATTTATATTCCAGCATCTCAAAATAATAACTCTTTATCAAATCTATAACAAAATCACTACAGTCAGTAAATTTAAATACAATTTATAAATTTATTCCCAAATTATATATATAATGTATCCCAAACATTCATCGTAAATGCAGTAGCATAAATTCACTAAAATTATGGAAATGTAGTAGTATAAGAATTCAATTGAAGTAGAATAAGAATTTATGTAGTAGCATATGAATTATGGTAAATGCAGTAGCATAAGAATTTATGCAGTCGCATAAATTCACTGAAGGATGAAACAATGATAAGGATAATAGGGAAGTGAAAAAACTTGTTTCCTAATCTTCATCAGATTATACATTACCTAGATAATGGAAGAATATGTCCATCAAGAATGATATAATCTGGATTGCTTCATTCATGATAAGTCATAAAATAAACAGGTGGTAATCCAATTTTTCATACCTGAAATGGTAATTCATGGATGAGTAAATGCAGTAGCATAAATTCACTGAAATTATGGTAATGCAGTAGCATAAGAATTCAATTGAAGTAGCATAAGATTTTATGCAGTAGCATAAAAATTATGGTAAATGCAGTAGCATAAGATTTTATGCAGTAGCATAAATTCACTGAATTTATGCAGTAGAATAAATCCATGGTAATGCAGTAGCATAAGATTTTATGCAGTAGCATAAATTCACTGAATTTATGCAGTAGAATAAATCCATGGTAATCTATTACCAGTATAGACAATAGAGGAAAGAAAAATTAAGAAACAATGTTGAAAATAACTGATTAATGTTTGTTTATCAAATACCATGCAATTACATCATTCTTTTGGTATCATAAATCAGCAAACCCAACTGCTGGTGGGTTATAACCAATGCATAATAGAAGCACTATCCCCCCCTTCCAGCAGTCCCCCCAGCCCCCCCTGCAGCCCCATCCCCAGCTCCCCCCTCTAACAGTTAGAAAAATAATATTTTATAGCTTGAAAACCGGAAAAATTTCGGGTACAGTGGTATTTTACATGACAGAGGATATAATAATAAAATCAAAATAGAAAATGAGCAGTAGAATAAAATTTAAATGAATTTTCTGTAATCTATATAATGTAATATGTTTTTCACTACAAATGTAAATCTGAAAACAATAAATAAAATAACAGAAACAGTGAATATATAATGTTACCATGTGAATATATATGGTTACCTTGTGTTTGAAGCAGCATATATCAGTCTATTTTTTCAGTTTTCCTGGTTATATCTTCCAATGGTATGGTGTGTAATTCAGAAATATGAGTTGTCACAATAATATCCTTGCACGAATGTTGTGTGGTTTTGCTGCACTGGACCAACACTTCTGGATGTTGGTTGATAGTGATGTCAATCCCTACAACAATTAAAAATATCTGAGAAAAGAAAAGCAGAGAATTTGGTTCAGTGTAAAGTATATACTGATTAAAAAAGAAAAATACTTCAGAATTCTGATGTTTACCTATTTTCATATGACAGCAACAAATGCAATGTGTTTTAATAAGATAAACATTGTAAATAAAACTGAAAAAATATTCATTTATACTTCAATGATGTAATGAATATAAAAGACAGTGATGAAAATACAAAAATATTATGAATATATGAAATATTAGTAGTTGTAAGAAATCTAATTTCACTGTTACAACGGACTCCTTAACAGCCATCACTCGTCCCCCTCCAGATCCATCCCCCCAGGACTCCCCCCCTCCAACCACTTCCTCTCCCCTCCAGCCACCCCCCTCCAGATCCATCCCCAGACCCCCCCCTTCCAGCCCCATCCGCATCCCCCCCCCCTTCCAGCAGTCCCCCCAGCTCCCCCCTCCTGCCCCATCTGCATCCCCCCCTTCTAGCAGTCCCCCCAGCTCCCCCCCTCCAGCCCCCAGCCCCCAACCCCCAGGACTCCCCCCCTCCAGCCACTTCCTCTCCCCTCCAGCCACCCCCCCTCCAGATCCATCCCCAGCTCCCCCCCTTTCCAGACCCATCCCCAGACCCCCCCCCTTCTAGCCCCATCCGCATCCCCCCCCACCCTTCCAGCAGTCCCCCCCCAGCCCCCCTCCATCCCCCAGCTCCCCCCCTCCATCCCCCAGCTCCCCCCCTCTAGCCCCCAGCTCCCCCCCTCCAGCCCCATCCACATCCCCCCCTTCCAGCAGTCCCCCCCAGCTCCCCCCCCCTCCAGCCCCCAGCCCACAGCTCCCCCCCCTCCAGCCCCCAGCCCCCAGCCCCAGCTCCTCCGCCCCTCCAGCAGACCCCCCCCCCCCTCCAGCCCCATCTTCCAACAACCCCCCCTGCCCAGCCCCTTCGCCCACCACTTCCCCCCTGCCCAACCGCTTCCCCCACCAGGCCCCACTTCCCTCAAACAAAAAAACGACATGCCTCAATGGATAAAACAACAGGTTCAGCCCTAGGTTTAAGGTCAAAAACATCCACTACTTTAATGAGAGTACATGCAGTGTAAAAAATGAATGACATCTCACATTTAATACAAGTAAAATAAACTAATAATTGAAAAAAATACTTAATTCTTGAAAATATACCCTTGCTGCAGTCTTCCATGATGGTGTCTTCTCCTCAATTTTGTGTCAATGACCCTGTCATTAAACAATCTGATTGTTAGAAATTTGAATAATTCTTGAACATGAAGAATGAAATAAGTTATGTTCTCAGTTGGGGCAGGCTAGAGGGGAGGGGAGAGGGAGAGAGGGGCTGGGCAGGTTGGAGGCAGGGGGAGGGGAGGAGAGGGTGATGGCAGGGGGTAGGGGGTTGCTAGGGGGAAAGGTTGGGCAGGAGGGGAGGGGAGGGGCAGGGGCTGGAGAAGCTGGAGGGGCACGGAGGGGAGGGTGATGGTAGGGGGAAACGGTTGCCCAGGGGGGGAGGGGAGGGGAGAGGCAGTTGCTGGGCTGGGGGGGAGGGGAGGGGCAGGGGCTGGCTGTGCTGGAGGGGAGGGGAGGGGAGGGGCTGGGGAGGGCAGAGGCGGTTAGTGGGCAGATTTCGAAACCCTCACCTAGTTGCTGCAGTTTTCCAATGTTAGGCGCGTCAAAAGGATGACCCATAGGTTCCCACCTATAAGTAATCATATAAAAAAAACTTAAAAGCATATGATCAAACATTTTATACAAAAAAAATTGAAATTTTGATGAATAATACCCTAGAGGTGGGAAGTACAAGAAGAAGATGCAACAGAAACATCACCTTCAAATCAACAATGGTCGCCCCTAAAGGGAAACTGGAAGTCGTTATGCCTCGATGTTTGGATTGTAGGCCGTCTGAAGAGATTAGCATGTCCAATTTATACATTACATGATCCCCTGCTCTAAAATACACGATCCACTACTATAAAAAATGATCTACTGGAAAAATCATGATCCAGTACCCAATAAACTGAATGTTACACTGCTTACAGGGAAATCATGTTCCACTACTGAAGAAAAATACATGCTCCAATCTACTGCTCAGAAAATGTAAGATCTACTACTAAAAAAAAAATCCACTGGTATAATTAATGTAAAGTCACATTTAGTATAACTAAATGTAACTAACAACTCAAATAAAATATAATGATCATGCAGACCATAAAATGACAGTAAACTTATGTTGTACCAAAATCTATTGAGTCCATGAAAATACGATAAATTAGTAATCAAGAAGTGAAGAAAACCGTCCAACATATTGGGAAATGCAGAATACAACAAAATGCCCAGATTGAAGTAATGTCCATCATTAAATCACCAACCTAAGCAATCTGTAAAAAACATAAGAAACAGTGCAGCATTAGAAACCTACAACATTAACTTCTAGTAGCAGAAACCTCAAGCATTATGATCACATTAATGGTAATTATTTCATCAGTGTAGATGTATGTTTACCTTCTATTTCCAGGATGAGTTTTCAGTCTGTTTTTTTGGTTCTCTTGTTTATATATCCCTTCAGCATGCTTTGCAAATCAGTAGATGGACATGTTGTAGGCACGATGTCTGGAAATGTCTGGACAGTATCTTCCACACCATTATCAATATCAAAAGAACGCGATAGATTTTTCTACAGAGAGGTTTCATGTTAGAATAACTTGAAACTATGAAGTAGAGCAATTAAAAGCAGTGAAATTAAGATTTGCTCAACCTGAATATGTAGACTGTTTTTTATCAGCACATAGATGTAATAACTACGTACATCTATGATTTATAAATATTTAAAAATAAGATTGCACAACAGTAATGCATTGTGTTTTTATAGTAATGGAAATAATCTAGGAGTAATAGAAGATAACATATGTATACCCTAGTAGAACACGGGTTGAAGGGTGAAGTATGTAATCCTGTATCAGTGTTTAAAGTGCCAGGAGAAGACCCCACTGTTTGATGAGCCTACGAGGAAATGTAAAAGGAATATATCAATAATCTGAAATCCATTGTTAGAAACACATAGTAATGTAATTGAAAAATAGTTACCTGCATATAATGATCTACACTACTTACTGTAGAAGAAGAACTGCTTTGATAAGCCTGCATATTATTGACGAAAATTGTAAGGTATTGTGACTTGTTGGGTTTATAGATAACGTGAATTAAATACAGACTGACGTGTTTATGTTCTAAGACGTCATTTAAGAGGTTGATGTACTTCTCATTATCATTCATATAAATGACTTTGTAACAGTTTTGCTCAGATGGGTGATGACGATTCTTAATATTATAATCTGTTGGGTCAATTCCCAACAGAAAATTTCTGCTTTTGAAGAAGTTCAATTCATGAGGGAAACCAAACTCGTCATCGTCCTAATAAAAAAACCCATTGTCAGTGTAATTTTAAATATTTAAAATAATTTTAAAATAGAAGACATAAGGATATGGATTTACCTGTAACAAATTATCTCTCAGTTGCGCTGCTGTTTTTTGTATGTATTGCATGACATGTTTTTCAAACAACACCACAGAAAAAGAGTCTGTCTTGTCTGTAACCATTAGTTGAACTCTTAACCTGTTGCAATTGTTATTATGACTACAGTTTCAGTATCATTTTGAATGTGCTTCTTAATAAAGTAGCATAATGATAAAAAGATATTTTTCCAGCATTGAATACATGAAAACCTTAGAATAATGCTTGTCGGTGAGGACTTGCAGGACATGCAGAAAATGCTTCCATCTATAATCTGCACTTTCTTCATGCACAACTGGCATGATTCATAGAACCAGTTGTGGGTGCTTTGAATTTTCTGAACTGTAACTGCAATTAAGCACCTAGTACTCTGCAGTAGATTAATTACATGTTAATATAGTATTTTGTACAGGACAATAGTTAGCACATAATAATATTGCATAATCAGAAAACGGAAAATAATTGAATATTGCTAACCTGTAGACAGGTTTTCAAATCTAAAATGGTTGTCTTGTTATTCCAATACGGTATTTCCATTGTTTGGTTGGGAGTTGTTGGTGATGTGGTATGTGCTGGTGATGCTATTATCACAGCAAGCCTGGAAAAAGCCGATCAAGAATAATGTAAGTAAACACTAAAAGAATGTCGGTAGTACAGTTTTGACGATGAGATAAATAAAATATTGTACTTCGAAAGAAAAGTAAGATACACAGTTACCTGTTTTTGAAGTCCTCAACTGGTGGAAGGTTTGGGTTGTAGAGAATCCTGGTTGCATTAGTAGTTGTTGTGACAAGAACAGAGGCTAAAATCCGTATGAAGTCAGGATTATATTTTTGTACATTAAAACCACAATTTTGAAAACACCAAGTAGATAGATTGAGATTATGAACTATAGACAAAAACCATACTCGTCAATTTCTTAACCCGGACAAGCTGTAATATCAATATGGTAGTGGGGTCTGAGTTGTTTTCCATGTACTATGACATTTCAAATGCAAAATTGCCCCATAAGCTGCAGGTAATTTGCAAGCGTCTGAAAATAAAACAAAGTGAGTAAATTAGTAGTTTTTTTCTGATACAGTTGTGAAATGAAATCAGTCCAAAAAAAAGTACCGGTCATCTTCTAAAAAAATCTGCATTCTGTGGTTCGAAGTGCCCATTGATTGCATTGGATGTGAGTAACGTAGGACTCCAATTATTTCTAAATCACAGTACAGAGAAACAATGTTTTTGTGAAAAACATTTGGCTAAAGGGAAATAAATTCTGCATGTTAATTTAACAAAACATGGTCAAAGGTAGTGTAAATAGGTCGTATTAACCACATGTACCTATTAGATGTTCCTCAGGGACTTTGTCCTGAATTATGTCATCAAACGAAGTAAAATGAAAACTAAAAAGAGGTAGTTGTACTTCACACGGACGAACAAACGTCGTCGATGTGAACATGATTCGACACGGGTGTCTTATTGAGAGGTAACTTCCTAGATTGGAAGCTATTTGGAAGTTCTGTACAATATAGCATAGTCCCTCAACCAACAGTTGTTTGTACTTAGAGATAAGTTGACGATTCGTAATGGTACATTGAATCTTGGTTCCCTGCATATAGTATGTTTCACTGTTGGTTAATGAGGAATCATTACAAATTGAAAGGAACGATAACATTATTTATATATATATATATATATATATATATAAATGTTCTCATCGTAGGTGACAGATAGTGAAAATAAATAGTAATGTCTTGTTGTAAGGAAAACTAACCTGGATGTCGCAGAGTACAAGATCAACAGCAACAACTTCATTGGAGTATTTGGAAGATGAATTGAACCACATGTTGAGGACACGAACTTGTATTCGTAGTGTTTCATCGTCGTCTGGGCTGATCTCATTCAGCATGGTTATTGAGCGTGACATATTTCCGACTGTACATAATCAGTAAGTGTTCAAATAATACATATTAAGCATGTAAAAACGCCATGACAGTAAACAAAATAATTTTACAGCATAGAATAAAGCACATAGAAATAATTTGAAATGATACCTAAGACAAATTCTGAAAGATTTCCTTGTAGACAATATTTTCTGTGTAACTGTTGGACTTAGGACTGGTACCTTCAACTACAATTTTCAACCCAGTAGCCGATGTGACTCTAGACACTGCAACATATAATTGACCATGAGAAAGCACTGGTTTCCGAAGATAAAGCCCAACTGAAGACAGTGATTGACCCTGAACTTTATTAATAGTCATCGCATAAGAAACTGTCAAAGGATATTGTCTTCATTGTAGTTTGAATGGCCATTTACTATCAGAGTGAGTCATAGTTAATCTTGGAATGAATTCTGAATTTCCCGAATGGCACCCATTTAATACTTCAGCGCCAACAACATGTTCACCCAAGTGTGTTACTATCATTCGAGTTCCATTACACAGACCAACAGATTGGTCCACATTTCGGAGTAACATAATAGGAACACCAAGCTGAAGTGTAATTTTGTGCGCTGGTAACCCAGAGACGTTTATACAATTCAACATGTCAGATGTGTAAATATTTTCTGGTCTGTCTGTATCAAAACTTGCATTGAAAACAGAGTCTGAGCTGAAGTAATATTTGTTTTCACCGCCAGTGAGGCTCAACATATATTCATTTACTTCTTGTACGACATCACGGGTTAGAGCTAAAATTGCACGATCTTGTAGATATGATCTGTCTCCATGTCTTCCAGGGAAACCCGGGTATGTATGGTTGACGATTGCAGCCATGGAATTAACAGTGTCTGTAAGAAGAAACATTGACAGAATTGGAATGAGTGCTTCACCATCATTTGGTTCTCTAATTTGACCTTCACCAATATCTAAGGTCCATTTTTCAAAATCATGTAACACAGCCGCATCAGGAGTGCTAGTAGTACTATGCAATCTCATGTTTTTTGTAAGAGACAACACCCGACAGTGTTTCCAAAGAAACGATGACTTCACACTTGCGTAGACAATGTCACATCTGTTTCCTCCCGGTATAACTGGCAGTATTTGCCTAAAATCTCCTCCGAGGACAACTGTTAATCCACCGAATGGAAAATTCTGAGCATTATCATTCCTGACAGTCATAATGTCCCTAAGAGTACGGTCTAGAGCCTCAAAACAGAATTTATGAATCATAGATGCCTCATCCCAAATGATGAGCTTAGTCAATTACAGAAGTTCTGCTACGTCACTCCCCTACTGAATATTACAAACTAATTGTTCAGTAATGGAGATTGGAATACGGAACATGGAATGTGCTGTTCATCCACCAGGAAACAGTAGTGAAGCTATTCCACTCGATGAAACTGCAAGTACAATTGATCCCTGTGCTCGCAGCAATGATGTTAATACTCTCCAGGCGAACGTTTTACCTATGCCTCCATAACCATGAAAGAAGAAGAACCCCCCTAAGTTGGTATTCAGTGAAGAGAGGATGGTAGACATAACATCTTTCTATTCATATGTAAGCAATCTTTGTAAACGGTTTCCCTCTTCTAGAAGTGTTTCTCTATTTTAATTCAATTCTTCTGCAATTAAACGATTTGCAGTGGCATCAGAATCTGAATCTGGAAGTGGCATAGGAGGAAATAAATGAAGTGATCTTCCATTGCTCTGTAAAATGTGGTCTATCTCTCTCAAAGCATACGTTTGTATCTGGTGATCTGTGAGTGTCAAATCTACAATGTTGAGGAATAATGTCAAACAGTAGTACGAGTAACCTCTAACGAAGTCATTACAACATCTTACATTTAATTGAATATAAGAAAAATAGTTGAAGCTGAAAAACGTTGATAGAAAACATCAGTACGGATGGCAATGTAATTTGAATAAAACACATAGGTTCTTTGAATTTATTAAATTGTAGAATATTTGTATAGATTCTTATATTGTAGTACAAATGCCACTGTCATCTGAACAAATGATATATGAATATGTGGATTATGTGTACAGAATTGTACAGTTTAATATATATTCAAATTATATTTGAACACCAAGGCTGTAAATTCTGATGTACTGGATTATACTGAATAAAACATATATGTTTATTGAATTTAAAAAAATTCAGAATTACTGTACGGAATCCAATATTGCAGTACATAAGGCAATGTAATATGAAGAAGCGATATAAGTATATGTGCATTATGTGTACGGATTTGTATAGTTTAAAATATATTGAAAATATATCTGAACAGCAGGGCTGTAAACTTTGAAGTACAGGATTATATTGAATATAAACAAATTTATAGAAGTGATTAATTTACAATGAATGCATATTCAATTTACTATGAAGTATTACATGTTTTTTTAATGTTTGATGATGCAGATTATTTATACAGATTCAAGAATTTCATTACAGAAGGCTATTTAATATTACTAAATTATACATTAAAGTGCCAAATATCTGTACAGCATCGTACAGATTTTTAGTATGCTAGAATTACTGTAATTGTATTTGAAAAGAAAGGCTGCAATCTTTGTTGTCACAAACTGTGGACAATATACTTATGTGAATTAGTGCATTGAATTTTTTTTTGAGTGTTTACAGAGCAGAATAAATAAAGTCAATTGAAATATAAGAATGCTGATCAGAGGGCATAAATAATTAGACATTGGGAAGACATAAAAAGAAAACTATGAAGCAGGAACATGACTAAATGTGCACCTGGAATTTCTTGGGTCCTTCTCTGTATATATAAAATGTCTTCTGATAGTATGTCTTTGGTTGCATCCCAGACCATATCTGGGCGAGATATGTTATTGCAGATTAACATGTTGGCGAATAGTCTACGTACATGTTGTCCCATTCCCCAAGCAGACACTTCTTTTATTGCTTCAACAAACTCTCTGTCATCTGTTAGTAGTCCCATAGCAGAGCAAGCCTCTCGAAATGTACCATGCGTGATGCTGTTTACAGTCCTGATATACTCAAAAGAAGTTGCACCTTTGATTTTTGTTAGAAGTATTCTCAAGTAGTAGAGTTCACCTGTGGTTTGAGGCACATAGTACAGTCTTCCAATATAGAATCCTTGTTTCTGGGGATGCCATTTTCTATCTTGAGAGTGGAAAACAAATCTAGTTGGATACTCTGCAAAAGTTAACCCTCTTCCTTCCGGGTAGTTAATATTTGCTTCGAACCAAGAGGTTAACATTGACTGAGAGATGTTTCTATGATTCAATACATCTTCAATGATATCGGAGTCCAAGAAGGTGACACAATTCTATTGTGGCAAATGGAAATGAATCCTCTCAACTGGTGGATATCTGTAATGGATATCATATGAAAAAATCCTCCAACAAGCCTCACAAGGAGATATGTAACGACAGTCATAATACATTTTTTATCTCATCTACCGTATTATGTGTGGACTGTTCGTTGTTTCCTTCATAGAGTGCTGCCGTTACCCGGTCATTTCCTTTGCTAATATACTTAAACAGGTATTTGATTGAAGATGACTGATTACAAACTTCAATGTTGAGATGTGCATGGTACTTTAATAGCAACACCGGATTGTATGGGACTACAGAGAGATTATCCAGAGGAATGTTATTTTTCAGAATAGTTCTTTTGTCATCCCTTCTCCGATAAACGACACAACCATCCTCATCTACTGTCGTATTTTCAGCAAATTTTTTTGGAAAAAATTTAGCACATTTATCATGTTTCATGCAAGGTGATGATCTGTTGGAAGCACCGTAGGGGCCGTGGAGCATAAAGTTTTTGACAACTTCATGTAGGTTTGGGCAGGCATCTTTATCCGGGATTTCAGCACTGACGTATTTGTTTATAGCCAACAGAGTGTCCACTTTATTTTCACGGCATAGGAATAATAAGATGTGAACGTGAGGCAAGCCGCGTTTCGGAAATTCTACAGTTCGAACTACTAAATGGAAACAAAAGTGCCATAGTCAGTAAGTGATGATAAAATTACAAATTTCATGGAAAATATTATTTGATATATGCAAGAAGATGGTTACCTGCCCTTGAATTTCCAAAGAAACATCCTTCTCGCAAATCTCTCATTAGATATTCAAGCTTCATATTGAAAACTCGAGATAGAATTTGAGGTGAGTCTACTGGTCGAAGGTTCTTGTATCTTAGATACCGAGTGATCTCAGGCCACATTGGGTTACATGTAAAGGTTAGAAACAAATCTAGATACCCTGCCCAATTACAAATAGATATTGCATCTTGGTAATTTTGGATCATATACCTTGGACCACCTGTGAAGGATGAAGGAAAAATGATCCGTTTGCCGCATGAAGAACCTTATATGTCGCCTCGTAGAAATGCATCTTGCAAGCCGTTGTATAGATCTACCCTCAATTTCTTTTGATTAAAGCGAATGAATGATTGTCTTTGAGACTCTATCATCGTATAAGCATCAACAACGAACTGCTGCAAAAGTCTTCTTGAATGTAGTAGTGTTGAAGATTGATTCTCATGGAATTGAAGGTGGAAAGAGAAGTACTATCTCATGGTAACCTTCTTAAATTTTGTACTTGTTGTGAAAGAAGTTGGGCGATGTAGAATGTTGTCGACATATCCATCACTGCCATCTGTGAATATCAAGGGATATTCAATGGAAGATATAGTGGGTGCTTCTCATCAATTCGTTGAAAATCACCAGTTTTGGTATGAATAATTATATCACGCTCTTGGTTGAGATCTTCAACATCACCGACGATAAGCATTGCAATCTCAGAATTATTTGGTATGTTATATGTACTGGGATTAGTTTCTCTTCTCTTCAGCAGACGTAGTTTCAAATTCTGCACACCCTGATGTTGAAGAACATCCCTTGAACTTCTGAAGTGTCTAGCTAAACCATTGTTGTCATGAAGCATTTGTTGCAGGTTTTCAACTATGTCGTTGTCAATACGAGATTGGACATTCTGATTTTCTGAGCTGCAGGAAATAGGTATGTTAATACAGAAATAACCCACAATGAGAAATTAGTCGACAACAGATAAATGCAGCGATACCTAAACTCGTGAACCCTATTCTGACATTCATGTGCTGTGTCATACACGTATAGTTGTGCAAATCTCGGTCGGTGACCATATGGTGGACATAAACTTACAATACGAGGGTAGTTTTGTCCATTCAATCTGAATATACATGGAGATCCACCCTTGTTGATAGACCTATCAATCTTACCACCCATAAAAGTGAAAGAAAACATGGAGTTGTAAATATGTAAGTTTTCCTGGAATGGTCCGGCTACTGTGGATGTTGTATTGAAGAGCAACATTTCTAGATACGGCGGAGACGCTGGTATAAAGCTCAAAGAAATCTTTCCCATAGCACAACATGTAGAGAAATGTTGGCTTTGTCGGTTGCTACATTTTTTGTTTCTTTCATCGAACCACATTAAAGCATGACAGTACTGACAGACGTAAGATGGGTGACCAATGTCTAAATATCCTGGTGAATAAAAATATATAGTAGCTGTAAGCACTTACAAAGTAGATAACGTGCGTAGTATTTGCCTCCAGTATTTTGTTACTATTAATGTTGAAAAAATTAGTATGCTGACCTGTGTTATCTGAAATCACCTGTTGTACAGAGCAGCCTGCAACAGTAACCCGTTTAATACCGAAATCACTTAGTATAATTAAGATATTACTGTTGTTAGTATCTAGGGTTATTCGTTAAATACCTGTAGTGCTTCCTGTACGCTGTATTCCACCATTGATGTCGTAATTTGTTTCTGAACTGTTAGAAACTGCTGCTTGTGGAAGAAACAACACTGTACGATGGTCTGTTATTTTTTTATAAAACAGTATAAGAAAAAAAATGTAAGCTAATTGAAGTGTGGGTGCGTGTGATGCTGTATATTTGTGTTAAATACGACGTTGAACCTGTAGATGATATATTACTATATTCCGTGTTATTTGGTCGACTCAAACTGCAACAAATGGGAAAGTAAATTGTTTAGTTTTGAAGATTCCGTAATAATTATAGTAATATTTAAATGCTGAATTACGTGCTTACATTGTCAACGATCCTGGCGATGAATTTGACATATTGGTATCCTCAGTCACGATCGCTACCGAAAGTGTGAAGGAAATAGTTAGATGAATAATATCCCAGTATTGTGGTGTACAGAATGGTTTTAGCAGATATGTGTCACCAGACTTACAATATGGAATAGGAGTGTGTATGAGGGAATTTGTTCTTTGCCTTCGATTGTTCGCTCCCACGACGGATGATGTCGTACCTGATGATTGATGTTGCACTGTAGACGAAGTAATTGAAGACAAATAGCTTATGTTAGTAGATATAGTGGATTTGAAATTTATGTACTTACATACTAAAATTTGAACAGAAGTAACCATTGATAGACAGTGGTTGTAATGGCGTGCGTGTGACTCCATTTTCACCGCCATGTGTAGATGTCAATGAAGCACCTCCGGTAGATGATGACATCGGCACTGTGTCATCAGTTCGTTATAATAATTATTGTATTATTACATAATTGAAAGAAGTATCGGGTGAAGGTATTAGTGAACTCAAAATTGTGTCGTTCCCTCATGTGCAATCGTCTTTGGAACCTTGCATCTCTAGAGGTCGACGGGCAGTGGAGGTTTTCGTTCGTTATGAGCGCTATCGAAATTGTGAATGGAATAGTTAGACCATGTCTTGGTTTTCATGCAGTGTGCAGTATGAAAATTGCAGATAATGGTCATTATACTTACAGAAAGGGGTAGGAGACTGTTTGAAGGCATATGATGTTTGCTTCCGCTTCTTTGCATTTGCGATAGATGTTCTCCCTGTATCGGACTGTTGTTGAACTGCTTACAAAGTAGTTAGAGAGCGATATATTCAATTAATATGCAAAGTATTTAGTAAGTGAGCGATTTCTGCAGTGCAATGTAAACAGAACAGACCCGGTATAGACGCTGCTGTTAGTGGCGTTAGTGGGACTCCACCAGCACTCCCATTTGTAGAATGCATGTCCTCAGTTATTATGAAGAGTAATAAAGAAAGTATGGATATAGATAATATAATGTAAATATAACAGACCATTGACAGATAATGGTGTTAGGGGCGTCCGTATGACTCCATCTGCACCGCCATTTATAGAATGCGGTTCACTTGTTAGTGCAGGAGAGAGATTTGTAGCTGTCATTGATGGACTTGAAGTTGTTGACACTGCAAGCGTGACAAAATTAGGTTGTCCATATGATGGAATAAAGCTATGAAAGAAACATGTATAAAACTAAGTCGACAGTAAACTCACAGTTCCGTTGTTCCATTGTTAGCACTCTTTTTTGCAACACATCATTCGTAGAGGTTATCGAGGAGTGAATTGTTTGGTTCTATATCTATATATATTAATGTAAAGGAGTGTACTAACACCATTGTATGTAAGGAGAGCATTAAATAAATTGTAGTTCAAATTGTGATTGAAGACTCAGAATTTTCTAAAGATATATGTGTGCAACTATATGTAACTGTCAAAAATTTATAAACAAAACATGCCTATATGACTTTGTGGAAGGTGCCGATTGCACTTATTGGCAAATAAATCCAAATGGATAGAAGTACGAGGCCCGTATAATGTGTAAGGTATACTCACATTGTGAAAATAAGCAGCAGCAGAAGACGGATCGTTGCCAGGAGGAAATCGTTGTCAGGTTACTGGGTAATACAGGATTCATAGTCAGTTGAATGATGTAGGTTGCATGATTTAGTCTACTCTAAGAAGACTGTTACCTCAGTGAAAATAGGGTTGTCGGTTGTTCCAGTGAAAGCTGTAGTAGTCGCCGGAACACGGAAACCGCACGGCGCAAGTCGGCTGGTGATATGGCCGTCGTCGCTGGCGCGTTGCGTGGCGAAAGAATTTGCTACGGGAGAGAAATTAATGGAGAAAGATGGTACGCTCGCTGCGGGTTCAAGAAGGTTGAAATCGGGAGCAGCAGGAGGAGGTAGCAGTTTCAAATATCCTACCTGACTTAGTTGGAATTGTAGCACTGGCCGGAACAGGGAATCCCCAGAGCGGATGTCCGCGGTTGGAGCTGGTTCGCGCGTAGCGGGATGCAAATAAGCGAAATCGTGAGAACCGGGAGGAAGGAGCAGGGAGGAAGATCCTACCGGCCGTGGGAGCTGACGGTCGTCGTCGGAGAAGGTTGCTGTACGCGGGGAGCTGCGGGAGCGATTTGCCGGTAGAGGGTAACCTAATGGAAGAGACGCGGGAGGAGGCGAGGCGAAAGAGGTAATAGGTTTGGGTGGGAGGCGAAGCCCGCGATATCGGGGAGGGAAAGACCGGGATTTTGGAGGAAGATGGATGGTGTAATGGTAAATGGAGGTATGGAAGTGGTGACGTGGGAGTCTGTGGAGGAGACACGTAAGTATGGAGGTACCCAGACTTAGTAAATATAGTGGATAATGATTTAAAATGTTTTCCACTCTAATTCACTCCCCATACACAGACAATGTCTCGAGTTCCAACAAGTAAATTCAAAGGGAATTGTTTATAAATATTACTATAACTAGTTTGTGAAAATTAATTAATTAATACCAATTGATAGATCACAATTTTGATATTTGAATTTACTCTAATTTGAAAAAAAATACACGTTATATTTTCGAATTCATGTCAGAATCCCTTATCATGTTTTGTAATATGTGATTTGTTAAAAGTAATATTGTTTAACTATGAATGATGTAGATTAAATTGATGATAATATTAATTCATGTCCCAAGTCGTATTGAAGGGTTGTTTGGGAGATGTTGAATTCAAGCAAATATCCCATTGTGAGTTTTCAAAGGATATAGGGATTTCTGTAGAGATATATAGTGAAAAATATGTTTTTAAATAACAAAAATATGTTTCATCTAAAATTATTGAATGTGATTCTATGAAAAAAGATATATAAGGTCTCTTGAAGAAAAATTTAGTATGACTAGTTATAATAAAGGGAAGACTAAGGAAATGGAGTCCATGAGGTTTAAAATTCACAATTATGTGAGTAATATATATTATTAATATACATATAAATCAATCCTAATAGAATACATACCTTTTAAATATTAAAATCTAGGTTTCATATATGTGAGATATTTGAAATATGAGAAAAAAATCATTGGGGAAATCCTTATATTTAATTTTAATCAAAATGTAGGGATTCCATCAATGAATAATAATGTTATATTATTAAAATATGAAGGTAAATGAATCTTTTCAAATAATATTGAATTGGAGAAAATAGATAAGGAAATTATTATGGAAGTAATGGAATCCAGCGCAGTAATAATTTTAATAGGTGTACAAGAAGTGAATATTTTGGAGATTTAAAAGATATTTTCAATCAATAAAATAGAAATATCATTAAAAGAGAATGAATTATGAATAAATGATATTAAATAATGTATCAATGATCACAAGAAGAAATAATTCTCTAAGAGTTCTCAAATAATGACTTCAATACAAAGTATGATTTTTTCCAATATAAATTCAAGGAAACCCCATTAAATATATAATATAACTAAAGTGAATTGTTATATAAGAAAATTTTAATTACATTTATATTCATATAGAAAATAAGTATACACATCATGATGGAATGTATGTATTGAAGATGGATTAAAAATTAACAAAACGATATATATCGATTTTTTAACAAAAACAATATATTGGGTATGAGTATTTCTATGAGATATAATTTTTCTCATAACGTTGGTTTTACAGAATGATCCTATAGTAATAAACCTAATTATAATAATATGTCCATGTTTTTATATCTTACGATATAAGTAGAAAATAATTAATGAATATGATTTCTATTTTACGACAAAAAAATTCAGTGTGCATGCTGATGTTGAATGAGTAAATAATAATAAAACACTATAAATATATCCATTTTCCATCACATAGAATCCATCATCTAAATAAAAAAATAAAAAAAATCTATTTAGTAAAGGGAAAATTCCATGGTTTTGAATGTATATTCTAATAAATGAAAATTAAGTGTATATTAACCACCAAGGCTTGAATTCACACAAATACTAGTATTGAGATCAAAAAAATAATGAAGGATTACAATCATGTCATGAAAAGTGAATCGTAATGAAGAAACATCACATTCTAGGACAATGGAAAGTTTTCTCATCAAATAGAAGACGAGTTATGTTCTAATAAAAGCTTTTTAATGACAAACAAAACTAATAACTATTTGATGTATGTCAATGAAAAAAAGAGTTATTTTTATTTGTTTTTATGCAAACCATAATGTTTAAAGGTCAAAAAGTGATGGATTTTAATTTTCATGGATTATGAAACTTGGAAAATAATATAAAAAGATCAATTGAATGAGGATACACAAACGATTGAGATGTATCTCTATAGGTGAATGAATAAAATAGAATGTAATATGATTTTATATTTTATCCAATTCATAAATGGGATTTTATAATACATTAAAATAATAAAATGTAATAGAATACGGTAATAGTAATCTTTTTAACATGTTATGACCAACCCCAATCCGAAAAATAATTATATATAGATTTAGTCCTCAACTATCATAATTAACTATTTCTAAGTGGGTTTTGATTGTTGTATAATTTTATGGGAAATATAATTGTAACATCCTAGGTAAATAAATAATAAATAATTTTCATATTTATTAATATTTACGAGTTAAATATTAATTTTAATTAAAAGGGTTTTCTACTTTCGATAGCGTACTCGATACGCAACAATGAGTTTCTTTGAAAACTTACGTTGCATACTAGTAGTAAAATAATATTATTTTAAATGTTAGTTTACACGTAGCCATTGTACTGGCGGGAATGGATAGAAATAACTAAAATATGATTATATATTTTTTTAAATGTTTTTACATTTATCCAATAAAGGATAAAGTCTTAAAATACGAAAAGAATTCAATTTTAGGCATATATACTCTAATTTTCACTAAAGGTTCACTTATCACCTTTTAATGGAGAACCATCATTAAATATAGTTTTTATCACCCTTATACATTATTTTGGACCAAATATAACTCTTCTTTAGAATCGGGACATCAAAATTTACTTTGTGTAAATTTTTGGTATCTTTCCGATAAAGTTCGTTTTTTTTGAATAGTGTAAAATGTTGTATTTTAATTCAAAACCTTTTTTTAATATAATTTTTAATATGATTAGATTATCTTTTGAATTGGTTTTAAAGTGAAATTATAAAATATTTTTACCATTAAATCCAATAGTGGTCGTTGGAATTAATTTCACTTTGAAATCGGACATAAACTAGTGTCAATCTTTTGTTACTTATTATTTCACAAAAACACGCTATTTGTCATGACAGCGGGAATTAATTATTAAATTAATTAATTTGACTTATATGTTTTGAATTTTGTAAAATATACTTCATTTTTGAATTCGGAATATCAAATATAGCTTAGGGTGAATGTTTGGTATTTTTCTGAAAAACATCAATTTTTTGATGAATAGTGAAATCACTAACTGGTACTTATAAAAACTGATTTTCCATTTAAATGAAATTTTGCCACCTTTGTGTATTGAATTTCAAAAATCTGACATACATGGTTGTCATTAAGAAGTAAAATGTGGTTCAATGTGATTAAAATAATTTTTTGGTGAATAGTAACTTATTAAGTTTTTAATCGCGATTAGTGGTAATTAGTGTAGTTTATGGTAAAAATAATGTTTTAATAATATGAGATGACCTAGAAACATGTCCTACCCTCATTGAATATGTCATGGCAGACCAATAAAATCCATGGGTAAACTTGGGGACCCCATGGAGCCACTTTGGTTTGGAAATGACATAAATAACTTTTTATTTAATGTTAAAGTAAAAATGACACAAACATGAGTTATTTTACAAAAACAATTTTTATATGGGGTTATACAAGTCAGAATTTTGATTATAAATATTAATTGGAAATTTAAAACGATTTCCTACATCATAGTATTTTTTTTATAATTTATAGACATTAAATAAATTAAATTATTTATGACATAATAATGATGCAGCGATGACATCATTATTTGACGATTTAAATAAAATGGAAAGATAATGTAAAATCTATGAACTACACATGTCCAAAACTTATTGGATGGGTGGATTTCGAACACTTATCACCTTATCCACAAATTATATCAATTTGGGACCTTTTAAAACCGAAACACATTTTCAAATAAAGTAATATTTCTTTACTTTCCAAAAGTGTCTCTCCTCTCCTCTTATAAAAGGCCCCCACCTCTACCTCCTTACCCACACTCCCAAAGACTTTGGCTCGGCCAAACCCTGCCCATTTTGTCTCTCCACTTCCTTCTCTTATTCCTTGAAGACTCACGTTGGTCAGAATCCTTCCCAAGGAATCCTTTGAGCTCAAACCAAAGGGAGTTACCCGATTTTGAGGTAATGACTTCACTTGAGTCCTTTTGTATTATTTTGCTTCCCCAACCCCCTAAACTCTTTTTATTTATTTCTTTTGTAATAACTACAGTATATTCCATATAATAGAATGTTATTATAAGAAGGATTCGAGCTACACTTACACACACCTTCATCTAATGATTAATGAACATACTGTTTCCGTGGATGGTGAATTTATGCCTCCTGAAACGATGATTGTTCAACATTCCTTTAACACCTTCAAAGGTGTCCATTAAGATGTCACTATATTTATATATGATATATAATATGTTTATGTTTTCCTTAAGCTTCTGTATTTTTCATTTTGGCCATACCTTTATGGTTTCCATTATGGGTAAACGCGATATCTTTATTTAAGGATGTGCGGACTACCGCCCCCTCAAGTGATTTGATTCGTTAAATAACATATGTGGGACGTATAAAGTATGGAACCATAAGATTATATATGATATTATACTAGAATTATAATATACCTTTATATCATTATGATTCCATTCTATAAAATACGAAATCGAAATGAAAGTAGCATTCATGCGTACATACGTCTTACCGTCTCCATGAGCGGTGCATTTCATTTCTTACCTCTAAATGATTATGTGATATTATAAATACATGTATATAATGGATATATATGATATATACATCATGATTATAATTCTGGATATAATGGATACAAGAACAACATGTAATTATAAAGTGTTTATTTTTGACTCAAGTACCAATGATCGTTAAAACGACCGTTATTAACTTAAATAATTACATAGTGTTCATGACATGGAAATAAGTGATATAAAATGAATAATGAACTTGAAAAAGGAAATTAAACAAGTATAAATTAACTCAAGTTTATTATTGAGGTGATTAAATAACGATCGAGTCAAGTCGGACCCAAGGTAAGGGACTTCGTCTCAATCTCCTTTCATTGAGGCATATTTTGTTTTATACACAACTTTCTTTTATACGGTGTATAAACCCCTTTGACTTTAACTTTTATACAAAAGGAATCTTTTTCTACGAAGCGTTTTACTAAATGACAAAAAGGAATGTTTTTTTTACGTACGCGGTAAAAACGACCTTTTCCGCCGCCGCGGGTATTATTTGGTCTTTGGCTTCCTCAACAAGCCATAATGTTTTTAAAATAAAATAAATACCATATACTCTTTTATGTATTTTGGTATTGAAAATGGTTTTGATAAAGGATTTTATTATGATATATTGTGATTGAAATGTGGAAATGCTATCATTCCTTTATATTGGTTTTATGTTTTATGATTTATATTGGTACTTGGACATTTGATGGGTGGTTATGTGATAAACCATATGACGGGTGGTGCTGTGAATACCAGGATGGGTGGTTACGTTATAACCTCCAATTCATTGGGTATGTTAGTTGACCGTATGGAAATTCCGTTAAGTATGTATGGAAATTGGCCGTATGGCTATTCCATTAAGTGATATGTGTGGAAGACGACCTTATGGTTATTCCACTTAAGTATGTTTTTGTCCCAAGTTACCTTTATATATGCTATGTGTTCTTTATATGGGTTTTTTGGTAAACCTTTGGTTACAAAAAGGTAAGTAATGATACTTTATTCAGTGAAGAGTTTTTACTACTTCATGGAGGTGAAGGTATTACTTTTATAGAGTATACATGTTTTACTTTATGTTTGAAAAAGTAACAGTTTTCATTCTTTGTTTATCCCTTACTGAGCTTTTTATGCTCACCCCAAGTTTTTCGAAATGTTTTTCACAGGACTTAAAGTGGAATAAGGTCAAGGATGGGATCAAGGGAATGCCACACTATATAAAACATGGAACTAGACATGTTTCTTTTTAAGAGTTTTTTTTGATTATGGAAACTTAGTAGAAGTGTCTACTTTGTAATCTTTTGAGATGTAATAGTTATGTACTAATTCTCTAAAACTCTAAACCTGAAAAGATCATAAATGTGAATTATTCATTTAATTCAATATTAAGTAAGGTTTAAGGCTGGGGCCTTATAGTTGGTATCAAAGGTCGGTTTAGACAACTTTAGGAGTTAGAAAATTGTTAAATTATAAGTTAATTTATGATATGATTGAAATGATATAGCATTTAAAGATTACCATGTTGCTTCGCCTAAGATATTTCTGTGTTCAGAATGGTTTTCCGCAGAGGAAACAAAGCAGCTATATTGGGACGACATCAGGAGGAAGACAACCTTCCAAATCAGCATCCTAAGTTGGTCGGAATCGGAACTGAACAGTTTGTTGCAGTGATGGCATAGTTGACTCAGGATATAAATGGTGGTGGTATCCATGCACGAGATCAGCCAGATCAACCACAGAGGAACATGTCAGTGGTGGAACATTTCATGAGGCAACATCCCCCATCATTCAGAGGATCATCTGACCCTGTGCAAGCTGAAGGGTGGAATAATGAACTCGAGAAGATTTTTTATGTCATGGGGTGTTCAGAACATCAAAAGGCTAGTCTTTCTGTTTACCGTTTTGAAGGTGAATCTGATCAGTGGTGGTGATGGTGAAAAATATCAGGGATAGTGATGAGATTGAGGATCTTCACTGGGACGAATTCAAAGGTATGTTTCTTGAGAAATATTTTATTAAGGTGGTTCGTCTTAGGATGGAAAAACAGTTCCTAGAATTGAGGCAGGAGGATGATTCTGTGGCTGCTTATGAAGAAAAGTTCACTCGATTGGCAAGGTATGCTCTGAACATCATACGAGATCTTGATAGTAAAATAAACTATTTTTACTCAGGGTTAAAGCCAAAGTATCGAAGGGCTTTAGCTTCTCGTGAGTTCAAAAGTTATGGAAAACTTGTTCGATGTGCGGAGAAGGGTGAAATGGAGTTTGCCGATGATCGGGTGTTCTATGACAAACAACAGAATAAGAGGTCTAGTAGGCAGGAAAAGGGGAATAATTCATCAAATAAGCAAGGAGGTAAGAAAACCAAATATCCATCCTATGAGAAGTGTGGTAAAATGCATCCTGGAGAATGTTTATCCATGTATGGTAAGTGCTTTCGGCGTGGTAAGTCTGGTCATATTGCTCGTAACTGTAAGGAAGATGATAAAACAGGCAATGAAAAGCCAACAGTAAGATGTTTTAAGTGTAATGAAATGGGTCATTATGCAAACGAGTGTCCAACGAAGAACTCAACTGGGGGAATGCAGCTAGACTACAAGAAGAAAGGGGTGGTGAAATCCTTTGCAACAACTTCAGCAGATGTTGGGCCATCGAATGAAGTGGTATCAGGTACACTGTTTGTTTGTTCAGATTATGCCAATGTGTTGTTTGATTCAGGGTCTACACACTCTTTCATTTCTGAGAAGTTTTCTAGTAAATTGGAAATTCCATATCAAGATATGAACCCTGAACTTATGGTAAAAACACCTAGAGGGAACATTGAGACAAAAAGGAATTATAAGAACCTTCCTATCCTTGTGTGTGGAAAGAATCTACCAGCAAACCATATTGTTTTTCCTCTAGTAGAGTTTGATGTTATTTTGGGCATGGATTGGCTTTCTGTTTATCATGCTAAGATTGACTGCAGAGCTAAAATGGTTTCTTTTCAGAAAGATTTTCAGTTTTTGTACACAAATGAACCCTTGATCTTGATAACATATTAGGAAGTTGAGAAACTAGTAAAAGATGGAAATGAATGTTACCTTTCACATATTGTTGAAAATAAAGGAACTGTTCAGATTAATGATGTGCCAGTGGTAAATGAGTATCTTGATGTTTTTCCTGATGAGTTTCCTGGTATTATTCATGATCAGGAAGTTGAATTTACTGTTGACTTAGTTCCTGATTCTAAGCCAATTTCAAAACCCCTTATCGAATGGCTCAAGTTGAACTTTTAGAGTTAAAGAAACAACTGCAGGAGTTATTAGATAAAGGTTTCATTCGACCTAGCACATGACGATGGGGTTCTCCTGTCTTGTTTGTTAAAAAGAAAGATGGATCAATGAGACTTTGCATTGATTATAGGGCCTTGAATAATATTACTGTTAAGAACAAGTATACTTTGCCTCATATCAATGATTTGTTTGATCAGCTCCAGGGAGCTCAGTATTTTTCGAAGATTGACTTGAGGTCGGGGTACCATTAGTTGAAAGTAAAAGAAGAAGATGTTCCGAAGACTGTGTTCCGTACTAGATATGGCCATTATGATTTTGTAGTTATGCATTTTGGGTTAACCAATGCACCTGCTGTATTCATGGACCTTATGAATAGAATTTTCCATGAGTTCTTGGATAAGTTTGTGGTCGTTTTCATTGATGATATTTTGGTGTTTTATAAAAGTAAAGAGGAGCATTAAAGTCATTTAAGGGTTATCTTGAAAACCTTAAAAGAAAAGAAACTATATGGAAAATTCCGCAAGTGTGAGTTTTGGTTACAACAAATTTCTTTCCTGGGTCACATTATTTCAAAAGATGGCATAACTGTTGATCATACTAAAACAAAAGTTGTTGAAGAATGGCTGAGACCCAAAAATGTAACCGAGATCCGTAGTTTTCTTGGTTTGGAAGGTTACTACCGAAGGTTTTTTGAAAATTTTTCACAGTTATCTAGTCCAATGACTAAGCTAACTTGTAAGGGTGTTATGTTCATCTAGACAAAAGAATGTGAGTATTGTTTTCAGGAGTTGAAAAGAAGATTGGTGAATGCTCCAGTTTTGGCACTTCCTTCCTGGAATGGTGAGTTTGTTATATATAGTGATGCTTCGTTGAAGGGACTTGGTTGTGTCCTAATGCAGAATGATCAGGTAATTGCTTATGCTTCACATCAGTTGAAAACTCATGAGGTAAATTACCCTACACATGATTTGGAATTAGCTGCTGTTGTCTTTGCTTTAAAAATTTGGAGGTCTCATTTGTATGGAGTAACATGTGAAATATATACTGATCACAAAAGTTTAAAGTATATATTCACTCAGAAAGAATTGAAAATGAGACAGAGGAGATGGCTGGAATTAATCAAGGATTACGATTTTACAATCCACTACCATCCGGGAAAAGCAAATAAAGTGGATGATGCTTTGAGTCGAAAAAGTATTGCTTCATTAACCATGCTACCTTGGGAATGAGATCCTTTGGTTTTTGATTTGATGAAATTTGGCATAGAAGTTGTTGGTGCAGGAAGTCCATCTGTTTTGTTTCAGGTATCAGTGAAATATTATCTATCAGACAGAATCAAGCAAGCACAGAAGAAAGACAGTGAGTTGTAGAAAAAGGTAGAGCTGGTTCAGAAAGGTAAGTTGCCTGAATTCAACATTGATAATGATTGTGTTTTGAGATTTGGGAAGAGATTGTGTGTGCCTTGTGATTCACAGTTGAAGAGAGAGTTGTTATGTGAAGCTCATAGTTCTCCATTTTCAGTTCATCCTGGCAGTACTAAGATGTACAGAGATCTGCGGGAGTATTACTGGTGGGATGGAATGAAAAGAGATATTGCTGATTTTACTGTGAAGTGTTTGACTTGTCAGCAGGTTAAAGAAGAGTGGTAGTTACCTAAAGGGATGCTTCAGCCTTTACCAGTGCCAGAGTGGAAATGGGAAAACATATCCATGGATTTTGTTGTGGGATTACCGAGGACATCTCAAGGTAATAATGCAATCTGGGTTATTGTTGATCGCTTGACCAAATCTGCTCATTTCCTTGCTATACGAGATAATTTTTCACTAGATCAACTTTCCCGTTTGTATCTTAAAGAGATAGTCAGGTTACATGGAGTTCCTCTCTCCATTGTATCTGACCGTGATCCCAGGTATACTTCTAACTTTTTAAAAGGCCTTCAGAAGTCGTTGGGTACTGAATTAAATTTTTGTACAGCTTTTCATCCTCAATCAGATGGGCAGACAGAACGAACAATTCAGACCTTGGAGGATATTCTACGAGCTTGTTTGATGGATTATCAGGGAAGTTGGGACCAACATCTTTCTTTGGTTGAGTTTTCTTATAATAACAGTTTTCATTCAAGTATACAGATTGCACCATTTGAGGCATTATATGGGAAGGGGTGTCGAACTCCAGCATTTTGGGATGAAGTGGGTGAAAGGAAGCTGATGGGACCAGAATTGGTAGAAGAGATGGCAGAAAAGGTTCAGTTGATTCGGAAACACATGAGAATAGCTCAGAGCAGGAAGAAGAGTTATGCAGATAACCGGAGGAAGGATCTATCTTTTGAGGTAGGTGATCATGTTTTTCTCAAGGTTTCTCCATGGAAAAGTGTGATGAGATTTGGTAAGAAAGGAAAGCTGAGTCCAAGGTTCATTGGACCATATGAAATTCTGGAGAAAGTTGGATCAGTTGCTTACCGAGTGGCTTTACCTCCGAGTTTATCTCAGGTACACAATGTTTTTCATGTATCAATGTTGAGGAAGTATATGCCAGATCCATCTCATGTTTTGAGTCCAGAGGTAGTTCAGCTGGAAGAGAACCTATCTTATGAAGAAAAACCAGTCCAGATTCTTGACCACAGGGAGCAGGTGTTACGGAATAAGGTGATTCATCAGGTATAGTTTTTGTGGAAAAACCATGTAATTGAATAGGCAATGTGGGAATCTGAAAATTCTTAGAGGGATAAATACCCCCACTTATTTTGATAAGTGAATAAAATTGCGAGGACGCAATTCCCAAAAGGGGGGAAGGATGTAACATCCCAGGTAAATAAATAATAAAGAATTTTCTTATTTATTAATATTTACGAATTAAATATTAATTTTAATTAAAAGTGTTTTCTACTTTCGATAGAGTACTCGATACGCAACGATGAGTTTCTTTGAAAACTTACGTTGCACACTAGTAATAAAATAATATTATTTTAAATGTTAGTTTACACATAGCCGTTGTACTGGAGGGAATGGATAGAAATAACTAAAATATTATTATATATGTTTTTAAATGTTTTTACATTTATCCAATAAAGGATAAAGGCTTAAAATATGAAAAGAATTCAATTTTAGGCATATATACTCTAATTTTCACTAAAGTTTCACTTATCACCTTTTAATGGAGAACCGTCATTAAATATAGTTTTGATCACCCTTATACATTATTTTGGACCAAATATAACTCTTCTTTAGAATCGGGACATCAAAATTTACTTTGTGTAAATTTTTGGTTTCTTTCCAATAAAGTTCATTTTTTTTGAATAGTGTAAAATGTTGTATTTTAATTCAAAAACTTTTTTTAATCTAATTTTTAATATGATTAGATTATATTTTGAATTGGTTTTAAAGTTAAATTAGAAAATACTTTTACCATTAAATCCAATAGTGGTCGTTGTAATTAATTTCACATTGAAATCGGACATAAACTAGTGTCAATCTTTTGATACTTATTGTTTCACAAAAACACGCTATTTGTCATGACAACGGGAATTAATTATTAAATTAATTAATTTGACTTATATGTTTTTAATTTTTTAAAATAGAATTCATTTTTGAATTCGGAATATCAAATATAGCTTAGGGTGAATTTTTGGTATTTTTCTGAAAAACATCAATTTTTTGACGAATAGTGAAATCACTAAGTGGCACTTATAAAAACTGATTTTCCATTTAAATGAAATTTTCCCACCTTTGTGTATTGAATTTAAAAAATCCAACATACATGGTTGTCACTAAGAAGTAAAATGTGGTTCAAGGAGATTAAAATAATTTTTTGGTGATTAGTAACTTATTAAGTTTTTAATCGCGATTAGTGGTAATTAGTGTAGTTTAAGGTAAAAATAATGTTTTAATAATATGATATGACCTAGACACATGTCCTACCCTCATTGGATATGTCATGGCCGACCCCGACAAGCCATGGGTCAACTTGGGGACCCCATGGAGCCACTTTGGTTGGGAAATGACATAAATAACTTTTTATTTAATGTTAGAGTAAAAATGACACAAACATGAGTTATTTTAAAAATTTTTTTTATATGGGGTTATAAAAGTCAGAATTTTTATTATAAATAGTCATTGGAAAGATACAAATATTTTATACATCATAGTATTTTTTTTATAATTTTTAGACATTAAATAAATTAAATTAATTATGACATAATAATGATGTAGCGATGACATCATTATTTGACGATTTAAATAAAATGGAATGATAATGTAAAATCTATAAACTAAAAATGTCCAAAACTTATTGGATGGGTGGATTTCGAACCCTTATCACCTTATCCACGAAATATATCAATGTGGGACCTTTTAAAACCGAAACACATTTTCAAATAAAGTAATATTTCTTTACTTTCCAAAAGTGCCCCATCCTCTCCTCTTATAAAAGGCCCCCACCTCTACCTCCTTACCCACACTCCGAAAGACTTTAGCTCGGGAAACCCCTGCCCATTTTGTCTCTCCACTTCCTTCTATTACTCCTTGGAGCCTCACTTTGGGCATAAGGCTTCCCAAGGAAGCCTCTGATCTCAAACCAAAGGGAGTTACCCGATTTTGAGGTAATGTCTTCACTTGAGTCCTTCTGTATTATTTTGCTTCCCCAACCCCTTAAACTCTTTTTATTTATTTCTTTTGTAACAATTACAGTATCTTCAATATACTATGATGTTGTTATAAGAAGGATTCGAGCTACACTTACATACACCTTCATCTAATGGTTAAAGAACATACTGTTTCCGTGGATGGTGAATTTATGCCTCCCGGAACGATGATTGTTCAACATTCCTTTAACACCTTCAAAGGTGGACATTAAGATGTCACTATATTTATATATGATATATAATATGTTTATGTTTTCCTTATGCTTCTATATTTTTAATTTTGGGCATACCTTTATGGTTTCCATTATGGGTAAACGTGATATCTTCATTTAAGGAAGTGCGGACTACCGCCCCTCAAGTGATTTGATTCGTTAAATACCATATGTGGGACGTATAAAGGATGAAACCATGAGATTATATATGATATTATACTGGAATAATAATATACCTTTATATCATTATGATTCCATTCTATAAAATACGAAATAGAAATGAAAGTAGCGTTCATGCGTACGTACGGATTACCGTCTCCATGAACGGTGCATTTCATTTCTTACCTCTTAATGATGATGTGATATTATAAATGCATGTATATAATGGATAGATATGATATATAAATCATGATTATAATTCTGGATATAATGGATACATGAACAACATGTAATTATAAAGGGTTTATTTTTGACTCAAGTACCAATGATCGTTAAAACGACCGTTATTAACTTAAATAATTACATGGTGTTCATGACATGGAAATAAGTGATATAAAAGGAATAATGAACTTGAAAAAGGTTCTTAAACAAGTATAAATTAACTCAAGTTTATTATTCAGGAGATTAAAGAATGATCGAGTCAAGTCGGACCTGAGGTAAGGGACTTCGTCTCAATCTCCTTTCATTGAGGCATATTTTGTTTTATACACAACTTTCTTTTATACGGTGTATAAACCCCTTTTAATTTAACTTTTATACAAAAGGAATCTTTTTCTACGAAGAGTTTTACTAAACGACAAAAAGGAATGTTTTTTTACGTACGCTGTGACAATAAACTTTTCCACCGCCGCGAGCATTATTTGGTCTTTGGCTTCCTCAACAAGCCGTAATGTTTTTAAAATAAAATAAATACCATATAATCTTTTATGTATTTTGGTATTGAAAATGGTTTTGATAAAGGATTATATTATGATATATTGTGATTGAAATGTGGAAATGTTATTATTCCTTTATATTGGTTTTATGTTTTATGATTTGATATTGGTACTTGGACATTTGACGGGTGGTTACGTGATAAACCATATGACGGGTGGTGCCGGGAATACCAGGATGAGTGGTTACGTTATAAACTCCAATGCATTGGGTATGGAAGTCGACCGTATGTCTATTACATTAAGTATGTTTGGAAATTGGCCGTATGGATATTCCATTTAGTGATATGTGTGGAAGTCGACCATATGGTTATTCCACTTAAGTATGTTTATGTCCCAAGTTACCTTTATATATGCTATGTGTTCTTTATATGGGTTTTATGGTAACCCTTTGGTTAAAAAAAGGTATGTAATGATACTTTATTCAGTGAAGAGTTTTTACTACTTCATGAAGGTGAAGGTATTACTTTGATAGATTATACATGTTTTACTTGATGTTTGAAAAAGTAACAGTTTTCATTCTTTGTGTATCCCTTACTGAGCTTTTTATACTCACCCCAAGTTTTTCGAAATGTTTTTCAGAGGACTTAAAGTGGAATAAGGTCATGGATGGGATCAAGGGAATGCCACGCTATATAAAACATGGAACTAGACATGTTTCTTTTTAAGAGTTTTTTTTGATTATGGAAACTTAGTAGAAGTGTCTACTTTGTAATCTTTTGAGATGTAATAGTTATGTCCTAATTCTCTAAAACTCTATACCTGAAAAGATCCTCAATGTGAATTATTCATTTAATTCAATATTAAGTAAGGTTTAAGGATGGGGCCTTATAATAATCCATGGGATCAAGATACTAATTATGAACAAGATATCAAACAAAATTTATATCATATTATGAATAGAAAATTAATGCAATAAGTAAAACAAATCGTAAAACAAATCTCTTTTGAAATCATGAAATTATTTTTGTGTAAAAGATAAATATAGTTCAATAAATGGTTTAAAAAATTTAATTTTAAATATATACGGTTTATATTGATATGAATAGTTTTTATAATGAAATTTCATGTTGAATGTATAAATATACATACAAGTCTTATTTGTGTAAAATATTATTCCAAAGCCATCACTAAAATTACCAATGTTATCATAAAATCGATTTTTTACATCTAGTGACATAAAGATATGTATTTATCCTAAATTGAAAACTATAAAAGGAATTATGGATTGAGAGGAGTAAAAAACTATATATATATATATATATATGTATTTTTGTATTTTTTAAATATAATACAAAATTATTTTATTTTTTTACCATTGCAAGATACTAATAGTTACTGGACATTATGAGTTATTTTTAATAAGTGAAATCCACATGTTAAGTATTATTTTAGTACATGTGGTTCTAGGATTTAGGTGGAGATGTTTGAGAATTTATAAATTTAGTTAAACCTCATATGGAAGAAAAGATCCTAAATATGAAATGATGGAACTTGGTGTCCAAGTTGTGTCCCCAGTTTATTATTAAAAAGTTGTATACCTATTTTATTATTTAAAATTTATATCAATTGATTCATAAATTGTATTGGATCAATATCATATAAAATAAGTATTATAAATTAATATTTTTTTAGAAATTTACTATGATATTAAGATCGGAATTATTGAAGGTATTTTGGATGAATTTTTGTTTTTATGGAATGTGGTGATTAATATAAACAATATTGGTATTGTAAATATTAAATATTATTTCTTGAACCAAATTCTTACCCAATGAACATAGAATATTTACTAAAAACACTTAAATGTGATAAGTTAATATAGTGGAATAGGTTATGAATAATTAATATAGAGTATAAAATTAGATTTGGATTAAATGTTTTAATGCATTATAGATAAGAGTTGTTAAAAATAATTGAGGGATTAATGAAATTGTATTCATGTGGTTAAAGGATGATATGATATGATTAAAAGATGTGGTGAAAATATTACTATATCATTGGATGACTTAGATGACCATTATTAAGATTAAAATTGAAATCAATTCGATAATGATTTCCTTATAAATATAGAGTTGAAAATATTATTAATAATACCTTATAGAATTTAAAACTACTGGGGAATAACGTAATTCGATATGGAGAGAACCCATTTTATTTTATTGTTATATTGTTCTAAGTGAGAAATTACGTAAGAGCCATACTCTATTCTAAAATTTTTATAGGTATAAGGATAAGTTATATTGTGGGTGAATATTTACATGCAAATGAAATGAAGAAATATTTACAACCAATAGGTTATGTGATATATTTTTTTGATAACAATTGTTTCAATGGTGTAATGATAAAATTATAGTAGTGTGTTATATATAATTAGAGTTTATAGTTTCATAGGTTTCATGAAACTGGTTGATGGATTTATTAAAAAATTTATTGAGTTATATGTAATTATATGAGGATGTTAAATAAATAAATAATTCATATTATGTGTGAATAAATGATGGTTGTGTTTGTTTCTGATAATAAATTTACTAATTTGGATTAGTTCAAAAAACATTTCATATTTTCAAAAGTCAATTAGAACAATTTGAAAATATATAAATAATGGTTCTAGTATATGTGAAGCTAGGTAAGATAGGATATGCCACTATAAGTTTGTGTATAAGATCAACTTTATCCCATATATGTCATGAAGGATGACATGAGAGCATGTAGAGGACAGTACAACAACAAATAATGTGGGGATATTCTATGATGGAACCACAATGTTGTTTTCTCATACGTATTGTGGTATTAGTATGATACATTGTTGTGGGAGTTAAATATTAATATTAAACATAGAATAATTAATGAATATATGAACTCCCTATAGACGATTTTGATATTTGGACCATGATAAAACGAAGTTACTCATATATTAAAGAATAATAAAGATGTTAAATGAAATAAAAACATCATTAACTTATTCTACACATTTTTGGGTATAAATGTGGTGTTCATATAATTCTTTAATTCATCGAGCCATAATATACATGAGCCTTACTACAGTGAAAGATCATAAGAAATGAGATCTATCATGTCGAAGAAGTTATTCAACAAAGATAAGAACCTGATGTTTAAATTATTCAATATTTTTTTTCAAATTTTTGAAAGTGGTTTTTGAAGTATAATGATATCTATATTGTATGAATTTTTTGGCAGATATTATTAAAGAAGATTTTGGTAATCCTAATTGATAATGAAGCAGGTCAGTCGAATTGTGAATGACATATATCACCAAAATATTCATCAAATTATTCTTTATGTTGAGTTTCCTATTATCTTAAGTAGAATAATAGTATTGATAAGTATAGATACAAACATCATAAGTAAAATTATTATAAAGACTAATTTGATTTGTATGTATAATGTGAGTGTTTGTAAGGATATTTTGGGAAATTATAAGCACGTCTCGCTTTTTCAGTTTCAATAGAGTATTAACTAGGGTAATTTGAAAGATCCTATTTTATGGAGAAATATGATTGACTATCTGGATATAATGGAATAAATATTCTATAGGTTTTGTAAAATATTATAGATCTATATTATTTTAATATAAAACATGGATATTATTGATAATAAAAAAAATAATGATTTCATAATCCTTCAATATTACAATAATTGAGAATCTATTTATATAATAATGATTACGGGAAGGAACCATGATTATGGGAAGCATAATTAGATGAAATTTGGAGAATGATATTATTGGGAGATATATTATTTTAAATTTCAGATTAATAGGATTCCATACGAATATTCAGCACAAATATAAAATGATCCACAAAATTATATTGTTGGATGAACCCTATTTTTTCATGATATAAGTGTATATAAAAAGAAGAATAAAAATATTCTGGTGCATATTGAATATCTATATTTTACATGATAAGATGAGTGGTAGATAAATCCACATTCACTTTTATATGTGTGTACATGACGACCCAAAAGATGAATGAGAAAAATTATATCATCTTCATCCAGACATGTGAAGAGTATTCAATATAATAATACCATATTTATGTAATTATCATCATATTTTGAAGAAAAACTACTATTATTCAAATAATATAGAGACTCAAACCCCACTATTGGGGATTTGATTCCATATTTCATATGGAAGAATAAATTAAAAAAAATCAACACCAACAACACATAAATATAGTATTAAATATGAAAACTTTTCATTCTCATTATGCATATCAAGTGGAGACCATATTGTCTATATACTATTGATAACCATCTCAAATGATTTGAGTATATGGGACGAATAGTGGGTTTCCCTAGGATCAGAAATCAAAAAATACATATAATTTTTAGTAACTGTAGTGAATTGTATTAATTCCCTACTACATTGAAGCCATAGTGATGTATGATCTATGGATTATCATATACAAGTGAAACATGTTAAATTCATCATTTCAAGAATGATTCTGTAAGGACCCAAACATCCAATAGTAGAAATTCCTATTGATATTATTAAATGTCTAATTATGGTTACATGAAATGTTAACATCATTGGTTTATGTTTCTTGTTTTTAAAATGATATTAATAATTGAGACTATTACTAATATAGTCATTGAACAGTGATCACATGATTTGTATAAATATAGGGCTTTATGAAGTCCAATTTACTCAGACAAAGGAAGCGATGGCCTCATACAATAGACTTTCCCAGTACGATGCCAATTTGTGGTATCTCAGAAAGGCGGTTGAGTCATTGGGATTTACTCTTGACCAAGACCAAGCCGAGCTTAAACACATTAAGATTGAGTGGAACCAACTAGGAGGGAAGTGGAAGTTAATAGAGATTACCACCTGAGCGATGTTATCCAAGCCACCCCATGTCACGAACCAGCCCGAGGCGACCCTGAACCAGTCATAAGGGCCAGCATGGGACAAGTCCAAAGAGGCTTTCCCGATCATCTAGGGATGGTGACAAGCACCATGGGAATCAATAGAGCACACAAGGGAACGATTTTTCCCATATATAAATAATCCATCAAAAAATAAAAAGTATTGGACATCCCAAAATACATTTATATAAAAACTGAACTGAAAAGTATTTGTACAAGAAACTGAAAGTACTACTAAACCAAAAAATCATATGACCACTCCCGATAACCAACTCCATGTGGCCCTTCTGGTCACTCTCCAACATAATGATCACATGTCACTCCAGGAGATCAAACTCTAGCTGAAACCTGCACAATGGATAAAAATAGAAGTAGACTATAGTTGTGAGTATTATAACTCAGTAGGTAAACCCTGTATTCTATTCCTAATGCACATCCATTAAAATAAAATAAACATCATTTTCATGTTTTAAATACATGATATAAAGTAATGTTTTCCAAATGAGGTACCATGCTATATAAAAAAATCACCCAACAAAAACATGCATGTTTTATAAACAAGAATGCTAGTAACAATTTTCAATGAAGAGAAACTTCATAATGAAAATAGTTTTCTAGGGGGAAGCTTTTAAGAATTTACATGTTTAAATAAATCACACAAAATTATGAATTTACCACCCAAACACACCATATTCCGACTGTGAGTACAAAATAGCCAATGAGCACTAGTCACAAGAACACCCCTTGACACTAGTTAGTTGTGATCCCAAGGTACCTCGTATCTCTGTGAAAGTAAGCATAATAAATATCGATTCCTGTGCACATGAGAAACTATTATGGAGAATACCCATAACCTTGGGATCCCCCAACAACATCGCCATTATAGTTTAGTTAGTGTTGTCATCATCAAACTTGATACATGAAACCGGGGCCAAACCCCACAGAATCACAAGCATACTAGTACACGTCCGCCCACCTAGATACTTGGGATTACCTTTTGCACTCAATATTGTTACACATATTTTAAAATACACATTCTTCATCAAAATTACATTACCAAAACATAAACACACAAAAATCCCACAAACATTCTTCACATTTCATTCATGAAACAACAAACCCCCCAAAAGATTCGTAAAACAATTTCAAGAAGTATAAATAGGCCTTGCAAATAAAATCAATTCAAAAATGATCTTTTAAGGAAAAAACCACATAAATAACATAACCACTAAGAGTTTTAAGCCACTGAACCAATTAATAAATCATTTTCATGCACCATAAAACAGTCCCAAAAGATAGACCATGAAATACATATAAAAACCATTATAATAAAAAAATTCCAAAAGGGCCTTTAAGCCATTCTAAAAACTATCATTTGAACAATTTATAAATTTCACTTTTATTAAGGAGGTGTATACACAACATTTACAGAAGAAAAACAGATGCATAAATATGTTAAAAAATTCAGGTTACATATTCAAAACACAATCTTTTTAATAAGGATGTGAAACAGGCCATTTTCCTACAACTCGGGCCAAAATATGTCGTAAACCAAATCCCATGTGATTGTAAAACAAAAAACAAATTAGAAAACCATATAAATGAACAAAAATAACATTTTTCATTCTTCCAATTAATTTATAAATCCATAAAAAATAATTTTTAAATGAAATATAACACATAAAAGCCAACCGAGCAATTTAATGAATACATGACTTGCCCTTTTAAACAAAAAAATTTATTTTAAGTAACTGATAATTACTAAAGCCAAAATTGAATGCAATACATTATTAAAGACACTATAACATATTTAAAATAGCACCAACCATGTTCTAATCCTTCCAAAATAGTTTTGAAATATAGTGGAATATTTAAACAAACACTTGGTGTGCTCTTTTATGACAAAACTACATTACCATTCAAAAAACAAGGATTAAACAAACATTTTTCACTAAAAAGAAAATTATCCAAATGAAGAAAAATAATAATAAACATATATATTAGATGAAAAAAATAAAAAATGTTGAATATTTATTGATAATGGCATGTGTAAAAAATATCCTACCTCAAATCCTTGGCGTAATGGAAACACACACCCTAAATCACCATCAGTGGGTTTACCAAACCTAAACCTATGAAGACCAGAGCCAAACAAACAAAAACCCAATAAAAAAATCATAAGGTAGTAGAACCCTAGGTCTATAATGAATTTATGATATTATAAAACAAATAAATAATGAATGGAAGAAGAAGTGGGAGGAGAAAGTAGAAGAAATATCACAGTTTCAACACGAAAACTCTTCGTCTTCCATTATATTTGCACCCTTAGAGAAAAGGGAATGGCTTAAAGCATCATGGATAGTCTCCTAAGGGTTTGTAGAACTAGGGAATGATTATTTTAGGGGAATTAGTAGGAATGTAATCATTTATGGATGACAGAATTTACCATTGTGATTCAAGAATATTTGAGAGACATTGAGATGTTTTCCCTATCCGCGACTCATATGAGCTCCAATGAGGTACCATTGATAATGTGGGTAAATATAGGTATATGTTCTTCATGTGGGATGTGAAATCACTGAATAATATTTAAAATTGAATTAGATATAAAAGAAACAAATTATTTTCTTAATATTGTAAATGGGCCAATGGGATGGCCCAATACCAAAATAAGTAAACCAAATTCAACATGCTTACGAATTTTTAAGGGGTCAAAAAGGATATGGTAGTTTTAATATATCATTGTAGGATAAGTGGGATGTAGAATGAGTCAAAAAGGACAACAAATTAATGAGTTATAAAAGAAACAAAATATGTTTTAAAATCTAGAAATTGGCTCACGGTAGGCCCAAATCATGAAGTAACCAACCTTTCTCCAAAAACTCCTAAACAGGAAATGGAGAACCCAAATTCGTGTGATTTGAGATATATTGTAGTTAAAGAATCAAAATTAATCTTACACAAAACCCAATAAAAGGATTGTGATTTTTAATGAACCAGATCAAAACCATGACATGAAAAGAAAAAACCGGGTGTGACAATTCTACCCACCATAAATACTTTCCACCCCCAGAAAGACATAGCACATTATAGCTGGTTGATCAACACCAAAGGATTAATTTTTTATATGGTCCAGCCTAATAATAAAATGAAAAACTATCAACCATTAATGTATCTTAATCTTCATTCCTCATCCAAATCACCAACTCTCGACCACTTCTTGAGAATCAATCGAAAGATCGAGTCACTACCTCAAAAACCAAACCCAGAACCCAGTTGATGGGCCTTCTACCAATGAACCCAAATATCACTCAGAGCAATGATAACTCATGAAAACCAAATATTACATTGGATTATGGGATGGAATCCCTACCATTATGAAATAACTAGAACTAGATATGTTCATGGGAGAAAAAATCAATGAGACCTATTGTGGGTCTCCCCACAATTTGATCCCAACTTGAAATGAACACACAAGAATACAACATTAACTAGAATTTGGAATCAATTATACACGATAACCAAAAATATCGCACAACAACTTACAAATACATGTTAATAAGGTTACAACATGGACATCTAAACCCCCCACTCCCAAACAGAGGGGACATGAACTACGCCAACACTTTCCGAAATGATCCGAACCCTCACAACTTGGGGAGGGGAGGGAATGGGACCCAATAATTATTCCACTAAAACCACAAAAAAACAAATGAACTAACAAAAACTATACACCTAGGAACATTTAATCTCATGAAGGCAGCCGATTTACAGAGGTGGTCCACACAATGACATTGATCAGAGTCCCAAATCCATGAAGGCATAACCATTTCTAGTGTGTGAGGTATAAGTCCTCCATGCTCATTGCGTCAAGAGGAAATTCATAGAGATGAGGAACCAAAATTGGGTAGAAAATAACATACTGAAATGGTGGAGGCAGGAGCCTATTCAACTACTCCACACCTCTGGTGATTTCTTGACTTTGTGAAAATCTTCACTCCGAGGCCTATGGCTGGAGCCCTCATTATTGAAGCATTTGTGCACCGCAGTCAGGGTGCCAAGGATCACACAACTCAAATAAAACTCACATGGTCAAAAAACCCCTTAATCTAAATATTATGTCATAGATACATATCAAAATTCTTTCTCACTCTGAACAAGGGGAAGAATGGACAAGGAATACTGAGAAATACATTAACATCACTCAAAACAACTACTATGTCCAAAATAATTATCACGACCTGTTAGCACTTTAAATCGATCCCAAACAGCTATCTATTCCCAAAATCAGGCTGAGGCATCATCCTAAGAGGTGTATGTAATATTTTAAAACAATCCTTAGGTTTATCAACAATAAATATCTCCAACGGTGAATTATCCATTGTCACATCACAATAACAAACACATCTTTAGAAACCCAATAAACATTACTCCAAAACTGGGCAACCAACCAGATCACATCTCAAGATACAAAAACTATTTGAATTCTAGATCATAAGGAAGCTTATGGAATAAACAACCCTTCTAAGACATAGAAAAAACTAGCCATATAACCTTTGGTATATAAAAAATGACCCATTTTTTCAGCTCAAGACAAATTTGAAAAACAAACTAATGTGGTGGGTTTCCACATTCACCAATGGTGTTTAATCAAGTCTCCCCCACATGCACATTTCCAAGCCACCATAGTCACCCACCCACCATGCCATATAGTCCATCCTTCCAGATATCAATAAAACCATGCCTTTGTGAACCCATGAAAGCAGCAAAGGCTAAAACAAAACAACATCATTACAAAAATCATGAACCTTCAAAAAGAACACCAGCCACCATGTCAAAACACAGTTTTAATATTTCACAAAAAATTACACTTAATCAAGAACCAAATTCTTAAAAACAAACAAATTTTCATTATTAACAACCATTAATACTACCAGGCTTCCCCCAAACAACCCCTGCCTATTTTCAAATATTGAGAAAGGTATCATTTCATAATCTGTTGGCCATTGAGACCAATACCCTTTCTATGAAAACACCAACCACTCAAAACCAATTTCCACAAAAAATTAATCCAATTCAAACACTTTTCAACATCAAAAAACCCCACATTTAAAATAGTTATTTTTAATTACCTTAATATGATTCACACTTTCAAATCATTTTATTCCAACAAACTACAATGTTAGATTATGGATAATCCAATCCTGTTAAATCATTTAAACTTCCTCTTTTTTTCACAAAAACACAACCTTCCAAAACCATTATTTTGTTTAATTTTTAAAGACCAATTTTTTCACAATTAAAAATAAAATTCTTTATTGAAAACCCATTTTTAAAATTCTCATACAAGATTTTCAAAAAAAATTCAGAATTCATGAAAGGTCCAAGAGAGTCAAAAAAAGTAACTACTATCGGAGAGTGACTTGACCATATGGTTAGTGGCCATATGTCAAAAGAAACACCAACATTAAAAGACTTATTATAACCATGCCCCATCTCAAAATGTATTTCTAGGACCTTAGAGCTCATAGAGGCCATTAGTCAGACACCCCTTGTCATATCACAAAATCAAACAATCAACAAGATCAAAAGACACTATTACAAAAGGACTACCCATGGAAACCCAAGGATCAGAATGAGAAGGAGTTTGTGATGATCATCCTTCACTTACCCCTGAAGTCCTAAAAATCCTACACCATCTACCTTGACATACCCTAAATAAAAATTCTGCTCTAAAGAGAAATGTCTTCTTTAAGCCTCACCCCTCTGATACCATTGTGTCACGAACCAACCTGAGTCGACCCGGAACTGGTTACAAGGGCCAGCCCGTGACAAGTCCCGAGAGGCATTCCCGATCCTCCCAGGATGGTGACTATCACCAAGTGAATCAATAGAGTACACAAGGGAATGATTTCTATCATATATAAACATTCAAATAAACAACATAATGAAAAGGACAGCCCAAAATACATTTATATAAAAATTTAACTAAAACATTATTTGTACAACAAACTGAAAGTACAACTAAACCAACAACTCATCTAAACAAACAGGATAAACAACTAACTACACATGACACTTATTTTCACTCTCCAATATAATGACCACACATCTTCTAAGGAAATCACAATTAAGAAGAAACCTACAGAAAGGAAAAAAAATAGAAGAAGACTATAGGCATGAGTATTAAAATTCCGTAAGTTAGCCAGATATTCTATTCCCAATGAACATAATTAAAATACAATAAACATCAATTTAAGGTTTTAAATACGATATATAAATGTATGTTTTCCAAATGAAGTCCCATGCTATATAAAAAAATTACTAAACAAAAACATGCATGTTTTATAAAACAGATTGCTAGTAACAATTTTCAAAGAGGTGCAACATCAAAATTAAAATAGTTTACCAGAGGGTTTCTTTAAAGAGTTTAACCTTTTAAATAAATCACACACACTACTGAATTTAACAACCAAACACACCGTATGCTGATAGTGCGTAAAAATTATACAATGAACACAAGTCACAGGAACACCATTAGGCACTAGTTAATTCTGAGCCCCAAGTACCTCGTATCTCGGTGAATTTAACCATAATAAATATCTGTTCTCATGCACCCAAGCCACTTGTAGGAAGAATAATCATATCCTAGTGGTATTCCAACAACATCATCATAATATTCTAGTTAGTTTTGTCATCGTCAAACATGCTACATGAAATAGGGCCCAAACCCCACATAATCACTAGTATACGAGTACACGTCCACCCACCTAGATACCCATGATTCAATTTCTTGATCAATAAAGTTTCACATATTATCAAATACATTTTCCACATGAAAATTAAATTACCGAACCAAAAACACACAAACAACCCACAAAAAATCTTCACATTTCATTCACAAATCAATAATCTACAAAAAAGATTCGTAAAAAAATTTCAAAGAGTATAACAAGTCTTTGCACATAAAATCCATTCAAAGATGCTATTTTAATACCACAAACCCATAGATAACATAAAAACCCTGATTTTCAGCCCCAAAACCAATTAATGAATCATTTTAATGGACCATAAATTTTCAAAAAATATTGAACAAGAAATACACATGGAAACCATTTTAAAAAAGAAAAATGGGGCTTTAAATTTTTTTTGAAACTATCGTATTAACAATGTATTAATATAAATATTATTAAGTAGGTGTATAAAAAATATTTACATCAAAAAAGCACATTCATAAATCCCTTAAAACATTCAGGTTACACATTTAAAACATAACCAATTTAATGAAGATGTGAAACTGGCCATTTTCTGACAACTCGGGCCAAAACAAGTTGTAAAGAAAAACCCATTTGATTGTATAACCAAATAAAAATTGGAAAGAAAGATAAGGACCAAAAAATACCATTTATAGTTATTCCAATTCAATAATTAATCCAAACAAATAATTGTTAAATCAAACATAACACAGAAATACCAACTGGGCAATTTAATGAATACAGGGCATGCCCTTTTAAACAAAACAATTTATTTGAAGAACTTGACAATGAATAATGCTTCAATTGCATGAAATATTTTATAAAATCTAATGTAAAATATTAAAAATACCACAAACCGGGTTTTAAAACTCACAAAATAGTTTCGAAAGATAGTATAACATTTAAACAAACACTGGGTGTGCACTTTTATTACAAAACAACATTACCTTTCACAAAACAAGGATTAAACTACAAATTTTCACACCAAAAAAATAATCCAAAGGTATAAAAATAATAATAAAGATATATGTCATATGAAAAAAATTAGAAAATGATGAATTTTAAAAGATAAATGCATGGCCAAGGAATATCTTACCTCAAATCCATGGTGTAATGAAAACACACACCCAATATCACCATCTGAGGGTTTACAACCCATAAACCAATGATCACCAGACAAAAAAAATGCATAAAAATAATAGGATAGAATAACCATAGGTATATCATGACTTGTGGAGATTATAAAACTAATAAATAATTAATCGAGGAAGTAGAGGGAGGAGAAAGGAGAAGGAATCTCACCTTTTCTACTAGAAAACTCTTCGTCTTCCATTAGATCTGCACCCATAGAGAAACGAGAATGGATTGAAAAAACACGGAGAGTCTAATAAGTTAAGGAAAAACCGGAGAATGATGATTTTTGGGACAATGAGTCATAATGGAATGATTTAGGGATGAAATAATTTACCATCACGATTCATGATGATTTGAGACTTATTGAGAAGTATTCCCTATTACAAGACTCATATGAGCTCCAAATAGGTAACTTCGATAATTGGGGTATGGATATGAGTATTAGATTCCAGTGGGAGGTGGAATCACCAAAAATTAATAAAAATTTAATTATATATAAAAGAAAGAAATGATTTTTTAAAACTGGAAATGGGCTCATGGGATAGCCCAATACCTAAATAAGTAAGCTCTATTCACGATGATTACAAATTTATAAGGTGTCAAAAATGAAATGTTACTTTTAATATGTTAGTTTAGGACATGTGTGATGTTTAATGTGTCAAAAATGGTAAAGATATCTTGACTTGAAACAAAATATGTTTTTAAATGTGGAAATGGGATCACGATTAGCCCAAATCATGATATAACCACCCTTTCTCAAAAAACTCCTAAACAAGAAATGGATAACCCAAATTAGTGGGAATATTAATATATTGCACTTCAAAACTCAAAATTAATCATACCCAACACCCAATAAAAGGATCGTTATTTTCAATAAACCAGATCAAAACCAAGACAAGAAAATAAAAAAATAGGGTGTGACAACCCAAAATTCTGTTATCATCGCACACCTTACCCTTTAGTCTTATGCGGGTGTTATAATGGTTTATGTAATGATACCTTAACACTATGACTATGTACATTATTCGTGTATAGATAATATACTTTGTTTTTATTGAAACTTTTTAAATAGTTTCTAAAGCACAAATATTATTTTTAGTTTATATTCAGCAAAGAAAACTATTTTGATGAATTAATGGATTATTTAATTAAATAATATTTTAATAATATATTATTATAATTAAATTAATTTTTATTAAATATAGATTATATTATTATTTTATGAATGCAATTGTAATTTTTATTAAGGTTTGAAATCTGTTTTTGTCAAAACCCTTGAATTTTCGATAAATGTGGGATTTATTTTACAAATAAAAATTAACATATTTATAAAATTATTTACATAAAATTAATCTTATATTTCAAATTAGGACATCAAAATTATCCATTGGTGATTTTTCCATAATTTTCTGAGACAGTCGAATTTTTAGGTAAAAATTAAATACCGGGTAAATATATAATGAGTTTTATGGAATCATAATGACCCGGTAGTGTTGTAATAAAAACTATAAACATTATATTAGACAAATATATGTTTTCAAATTAAAATAATGTGATTTTGGGTTTGTTTTACATATTTTACAAAGCTTTACTGAACTCTTCAAGACTTATATAACATTTTGTCTTTTTAAAATGTTTTCCTTGTGAGTGTGACTCATCTCTACATAAGCAACCCTATTATTTCAAGACTTTCAGACATTGGACATATAAAATATAATTTTCCACTCACCTTTGGAAAATATTATGGGAAAAAACCATGGGCTGGTTTGTGGTTTTGATTTGTTTATTGTGAGGTGTCCCAAACTTAAATAATAAATACTTCGTTCTCCTTTCCAAAATAAAACCACCCAAGATCCCACTTCCACATCACTCAAAGAAATTGTAGTTCATCCAAAACTTTCTCTATTCTCTCTGTAATCCTCCCAAGGTTTCCCAATCTCCCAATAGGCCTCTCCCAATCCTCTCCCATTCTTTTGGTATCGCACGTCCAAGTAAGGGATTTCAACCTTTCTCATTTTGTCCAATTTTCTTTAAGTTGTTATGCCCTTTTCTTTTCAATTAAAAATGTTGTGGTATTTTTTCACACCTCACCCATACTTATATATTTATTTTGGGATGATGGGATACCCCATTCTCTCTCATTATTGGCTCCCATGTACACCCATTACGATGCCAAAATTCCGTGAGGGATTTCTCTCTCATTTTTTATATCAGTATAATTATTTTGTATTATGAATCTAAATACCATTAAATTTGTCGGGACATGTATCTATATGACCACATTAATTAAAATTTAACTTACATATTATTATATACCACTTTCTCTCTCATAAACCATTTTTTGAGTTCTTATGTCACGTCGTTACACTACCGAAAATGCACCCCGATTTTCCAAGCCAAAGCCATTGGGTAGTGAATACCAGGCCCAATTCTCTATTAAGGGTATTCACCTTTATGAACATTTAATTATTGTTTAAAGTGTTTCATATATGAATTATAAAATCCACTATCATGGAATAAATGGTGATGTTTATTGAATCCATGTTTTATGATCCATGTGGCACAATTATGCATAAAATGAAATGTTTTAGAAAGGTGCACCATGATAGCACTTCAATGATTTGGGTAAAGTATTGTATCATGCAACATAATTTGAAATGGGTTTTTACTCATTTTAATTCATGTTCAATGGGGTTTTACTTGTGTTTTATGTGAAGGGTTTACTCATGCTCAATGTGTAATGAGCCTTGGCTCAAGCTAATTCCATGTTAAGTGTTGTTGCCACATTTCCATGTTATGATTATCATGATTTATAATTGCTTTATGTTCATGTTTTTATTGTGATCCATTGATATTCCTACTGTCTAACATGTATTTTACTCATATTGTAATTCCATGTTTATTCCCTTTCTGGGCTTTAGAGCTCACCCTTTTTTATGCATGTTCTCAGGTTATCCCATGAAATACTAAGTACGAGGGAATGTAGTGGTCATGTAAAAGATGTTTTCAATAAATATGTTGTGTGTTTCAAGTTTTAAGTTGTATTGTAGTGGTCCAAGGCTCCAAATACATTAGACCTCTCGATCTTCCTTGTTATATGAAGTGATAATTTAATGTATAAATCATTATTAAGTGTGTAATAATGAGCAGGGTTGTTATAGTTTCTATTAAATGACAAGTGTAGTTATTTTTTGGGATTAATATTAGAAAACCATAGAAAGTCCATAAGGATAATAATAAGTATAATAAATAAATTCTTATGTTTTTGTGTGTATTGAGTAAGTGGTTTATCAAGAAAATACATCCATGTCTAGAGTCGAGCATGTAGAGGTGGCTCTGGCACATACGTACATAAGTGTGAAAACCTTAACAAAGAGTTTCGAGCATGACCTGGGGTATCCTAGTACACGAAAATGGGTCTTGTTGTACACTTGGTTACGACACTCTCTAGGGATATGCATTTTTTAATTCACAAGAGTAGTATAAACCATTATTAGGATAATTTTAAAAAATCCTCCTAAGAATATATGTTAGAAATTTGATCATGAATTGCATAGATTGAATCTTATAGATTCATATGTTAAATAAATAAAAGTAATTTATAAGTCATCTGTTATTGTCTTTGGATTCACCTTTATGTGTTGAACTGTTTATGATACTCATCCCTATGTATATACTGGATAGATTAGATATAGAATCAAAAAAGTAAAAGGTAGTGTTGTCGACTATATTTCTATGCAATATTTTATATCCTAAAAGTTTTGTAGAACAATACCAACACCAACACAAATAAAGGAAGTAAATATGTTGGTGAGTATAGAAAATGGGGAAATCATTTCCTCCCATGAATATAACTCCTCCCCTATTTTAATATGTGGATTTAAATTCACATATAACCTTACCATACTCCCTCTGGTGGAATTTGATGAAATTATTGGAATGGATTATATTTCCTTATTTAGATCCCACATAAATTTCCATGGGAGGTAATTCACTATCCATGTAAAGAATCTACCCCCCCAGTTCTGTACAAGTGAAAGGAGGAAGATGAATCTTCTTTATCACCATCATCTCAGGCATAAATATTACTTCCCTATGAGCACATATATCTGGCTCAAATGATTGAGTCTACGGAGGAAACCATCTTTGAAGAAATACCTATTGTGGGGGAATTCGCAGAATTGGTTCGCGAGTAATTGTATGGTTTTACTCCAAGAAGAGATGTTGAATTCTCAATTGATCTTATACTTGGGGAATTTCCAATATCCGAGAATCAGTATAGAATGTCTTTTGTGGATCATAAGGAGCTGAATAAGAAACTATTGGAAAATCTGGATAAATGGTTTATACGCCCAAGTGAATCACCATGGTGTGCACCGGTCCTCTTCATCAAGAAGATGGATTTGTCAATGTGCCTTTGCTTTGATTATCATGACCATAAAAAATCACGATACAGAACAAGTATCCTCTCCAAAAAATTGATGACTTGATTGATTATCTATGTGAAACACAATACTTCTCGAAGGTGGATTTGCAGTCAGGATATTATCAAGTAAGGATGAAGAAGGAAGATATCCCCAAGACTAATTTTCGAACAAGATACGGGCACTATGAATTCATTTTAATGCCTTTATCACTCACTAATGAACCATCAATATTCATCGACGTGATTAATAGAGTCTATACATATTACATCAAAAAATTTGTGGTAGTACATATAGATTATATTCTAATATACTCAAAAAAGAATAAGGATCATGAAGGGAATCTATGAACTTTACTAGAGAACTTGCGAAAGGATAAGCTCTATGAAAACTAAACAAAGTGTGAGTTATGGTTGAAGGAGGTCTCATTCTTGAGCAATATCATCACAAGAAATGGGATATCTGTAGATCCCTCCAAGACAACTACAATAGAGTTATGGGCTAGCCCATCATCAGAAATGGATATTAATAACATCTTGGGGTTTGCTGGATATTATTGACGATTTGTGAGAAATTCCTCACGATGGTCCAACCGTCTTACCAAGATAACTCAAAATAGGGGTAAATATTTCATGGAGTAATGAATTCATAGAAAGCATCAAGGAGTCAAAAATGAGGCTTATCACTTCACTCGTAATCACTTTACCCACAAGTGGAGAAATTTTTGTGGTATTCAGTGATGCATTGAAGAAGGGATCCGGTTGTGTGTTAATGAAAAATGACAAAGACATTTTCTATGATTCAATGAAATTGAATGTTTATGAGTAGAAATATCCAGCACATGATTTAGAGTTTTCTGCGGGGATCATCGCTTTAAAAATTTGGCAGCATTATATCTTTTGGGAGATGTGTGAAATATATATAGACCACATAAGACTCAAGCATATATTCACACAGAAATATTTGATCATGTGCCAATGAAGATTGTTAGAGAAGATCAAAGGCAATGATGGCCCAATCCATTACCACACTAGTAAAGAAAACAAAGTGTTAATATAAGGACCCGACCTTAAAACATTACTTAATCTTGAATAAAATGAATAATTCAAATTGAAAATATTTTCAGGTTTAGAGTTTTAGATAATTAGGACATAACTATTACATCTCAAACGATTACAAAGTAGAAACTCCTACTCAGTTTCCATTTTTTCACAAAATAAAAAACTCTTAAAAAGAAACATGTATAGTTCCATGTTTTAGATAGCATGTCGTTCCTTGATCCCATCCTTGACCGAATTCATCTTTAAGTCCCATGGAAACATTTCAAAAAAAACATGGGATGAGAACAAAAAGCTCAGTAGGTATTTAAAAGAATAAGAAAAGAAAACATTATTCCATGTATACATAAGGATCAATGAAATCATACTTTACTCATAAAACATAATCGCATCAACATAACTCGTGAAATAATAAGATTTATGAATAACTCATAGAAATAATAAGAAACAAAGGTAACTTGAGGAATTAATATCATTATTAAGTAGGGAGTAACCCTCATGGTTACGTTTGGAATACCCATTATAGTGTATTCCCAAAGTCTCCTTGGAGAAAAATTAGAGTTTTACTCCTTCGCGTTACCCAATTCATTGGAGAGCTATATCGGTCTCACCCACCCATATTTTATCACGGAACCATCCATCTTCATAAATAATTCCCAATAACAATAACATAATCATATCACATAAAACATGCATAAAGGAAACATAACATTTCCACATTTCCGTCACAAGATTTCAATAAAACACATTGATATAATCAAAACATTATCAAAAAAAATTTCAATACCAAAATAAATTAAAAGTAAAATATGGTATTTATTTTTCATTTAAAAAAATTTATGGCTTTTAGAGGAAGCTGAAACTCAAATAATGGTCACGGCGGCAGAGAAGTCATTGTCGCCGCATACGTAAGACAAAAAATTCTTTTTGTAATTTTGTAAAATGCTTTATATAAAAAGATTCCTTTTGAATAAACATAAAAGTCATAGGGTTTTATACACCGTATAAAAGAAGGTTGTGTCTAAAACAAAATATACCTCAATGAAAGGTGATTGAGACGAAGTCCCTCACATTGATGGTATCCTTAGATTAAGGATAAATCAATTACATAAATATGTGTGACAAACATAAATACACACAATATAAGTAGAAATTAAGTGTAAAACAATCATAGGTCATCCACACATATTCATAGAATGAAATAATCAATATGTAGATGTTTAACCCAAAGAATTGAAATTGGGTTAAGAAGTTCCCTTGCACAAAATCGACAGCCTAACGACGTCACGTTAAAATTCATAAAATGAGACGATGAGAGAGAAAATTGCATCTCATAACTTTCACAAAACATTTACATCAATAAGGATATATAAGAACATATCCCAACAGAATAAGATGAAAATTAAAAGACATAAAAAAAAGTAGTCTTTTAAAAAGTAGAGGGTGAAAGGTTCCCCTTCCGGTTTGGGTAACTTTTGACACATACATCACATGAAAGAAGGGTCACACAATGAAGATGTTAATACCAATAATTTAAAGTATATTACAGAATGAATAAAATCATGGGTAGTACAGAAACCACACAAAAGGAAATAGTGTCAAGTGTAGCATGAATCTCACGGGAACAAAAAGTGAGATAAAAACCACTTACCTCATTATGATCAATCGAGTCGTATGACCAAACGATAATAAATACCAATTGATTCACAGAATACCATAAATATAAATAAAATAATTATAATATATATCAATTTTAAGTACACAATACACCACATTCCCTAATTAATTGGCAAAAATGGAAATCTCACGAAATTATAAGCGATATAATAAATCACATATGAAAATTCGGCATCCTAAGAATGCCACATAAAACATCCAAAAATGGATTGATGATATCAAATATGGTTTATCATCACATGAACATAAAAATTATAGTCATAGGAATATATAAGATCATCCCCAAACATAATATATTGGAGCTTAAAAGAAATGACATAAAAGAGAGTACTTAAAAAGAAAGAGAGAGGTACGATCCCTTACCTCAAGTCCGACTTGTCTTGTTTGTTTCTTTATATTCTTGAATAATAAACTTTGGACAATTTATAATTTCTTAATAACCTCTCTTAAAGTTTATTATTCAATTAATATCACATATTATAATGTTATAATAATTGGCTAATTATGTGAGTTCATATCAGATGTTTTGACGATGTTCGGTACATGAGTCAAAAATGAACATGTTGGAAAAGCATTTTCCATGTAGTTATAGGTACATCATATCCATAATAGAATTAATTATTTAATATCATATATATCCAGTATATATTCATTTCATAATATTCCATAACATTTCGAGATAAAAAAAAATGAAATGCACCGTTCATAGAGATGGTAGTCCGTACGTAAGCATGAACGCTACTTTCATTTCTTTTCCATATTTATGTAATTAAAACTAAATGAGATATATATATATATATATATATATTAAAATTCAAGAATGATATTAATCTTTCAAATTTATTATATATTATATATATTCATTATATATATTTACTTATAATATTATATGACATTTAAAGATAAGAAATGAAATGCATCGTTCATGGAGACGGTAATCCGTACGTACAAACGAACGCTACTTTCATTTATATTTCATACTTTAATGGAATGAAAAAACAATGATACATAGGTATATTATAAATGAATTATAATATCATATATAACATCATTAACTCCATCCTTTATACATCCCACATATGTCATTAATGATTCAAATCACTTTGAGGGGGCAGTATTCCGCACTTACTAAAAAGAAATTATCGCGTTTACCCATTATGAAACCATAAAGGTATGACATAAATGAAAAATATAGAAGAATAAGGAAAAAATAAACATAATATATATATCATATATAAATACAGTTACATCTTAATGGCCACCATGAGAGGTTTTAAAAGAAAAATGAACAATCATCGTTTCGTGAGGCAGTAATTCACCACCCACATAAAATGTATGTTCCTCAACCATTAGATGGAGGTGTGTATAAGTGTAGCTAGAATACTTCTCATAAAAACAACATATTATATTTAAGATACTGGTGTTTTTACAAAATAAATGAATAAAATGAGTTTAGGGGTTTGGAGAAGAAATAAAAACAAAATAACATAAGAGAAGACATTACCTTCAAATAGGGTAACTCTTTTTGATTTGATCCCAAAGGATCCCTTGGAAATAATTCTTCTTAATGTGAGGATTTTAGGAGTAAGAGAGGTATTTTTTGAGACAATATGTGAATATTCTGGATGATCCAATGGCTTGAGAGGTTTGAGTAAGGAGTTAAAGGTGGGGGCCTTTTATAAGAGGGAGTAGGGGCACTCTTGGAATGTCTTGGATTGTTACTTTATTATAAAATTATTTTCCGTATTTTAAACGTCCCATAATGATATATTTTGAGGTTTAGGTGATAAGGGTTCTAAATACACCCATAAAATATGTTTTATAAAAGTGTATGTCTTAGATTTTACCTTATATTTTCAATTTATTTAAATCGTTCACTAATGACGTAATCACTGAATCATCATGGTGTCATAAATAAATTTATTTATTTAATGTCTACAAATAATAAAAATATACCATGATGTAGGAAATATTTTTACTTTATAATGAATATTTATAGTCTAATATATAATATATGCAGAAAAAATTAAAATTGTTTTACTTAGGTGTTACATACTTTTGTTATATTCTCTTTTCCTTAAAAATAAAATGAAAAAATGTCACTATCTCCCAAAAGTGATTCCATGGGTTCCCTAAGTTTTCACAAGGAATACCATGGACGACCATGACACAACAAATAGCATTAGGACACATGTTGGGGTCATTTTATATTATTATGATATTATTTTATTACCCTTAACTACCTGATTACTAATTAATCACGATAATTAAAGATAATTACCATTGTTACTGTTCACAATGTCCAAAAATAAAATAGTATTATATACATAATTTGGACCTTATGATTCCAAATATGGAATCCATTATACCTAATTCCAAACACAGAAGTTTCAGTAATTTATTTAAAAATAATTCCCGTTGTCAGAACCAAAGACGAGTTTTTAAGAAGTAAAATCTATCAAAAGATTGATTTGTTTTTACATCCAATTTAAAAGTGAAATTACATCCAATAACCAAAATTGTATTAAATGATAAAAAAATAATTAAATTAAACCTTAAAAAATTATAATGACAATATAACTATATAAATAAATTGGATGAAAGGGCAATTTTGAATTAAAATGCAGTATTTTTTAATATTCATTACAAATGAACATTTGCGAGATAAATACCAAAAATTCACCCTAAGATATATTTGATATTACAAATTCAAAAATGATATCAATTTTACCAAATTTAAAAAATAGATGTATCATTAATTAATTTTACAATCAATTCCTGCTGTCAAAACAAATAACGTGTTTTTAAGAAACAATATCTATTAAAACATTAACACTTGTTTATGTCCAATCTCAAAGTGAAATTAATTAAAATTACCACAATTTGATTAAATTGTAAAAATATTTTTTAATTAAACTTTAAACCCAATTAAAAATATAATATAAAAATATAAATAAATTATATTAAAAGGAGGTTTTGAATTAAAATACAACATTTTACACTATTCATTAAAAAAATTACCTTTATCGGAAAAATACCAAAAATTTACACAAAGTAAATTTTGAAGTCCCTATTCTAAAGAAGGATTTTATTTATTCAAATATAACATTTAAAAGTGACAAAATTTAGATTTTAAAAGGGTTCTCCAGCAAAAGGCGGTTAATCAACTTTTAAAGAATATTAGAATAAAACATTGGATTCATTCGCATTGTAAGCCTCTAACATTTATTGGATAATGTAATAACATTTAACAAACATATATAATAATATTTTAGTTATTTATGTTAAATCCCTCCATTACAATGGCTAGGCGTTTACTACCATTTACAATAATATTTTTATATTATTAAAGTGCTACGTAAGATTTCAAAGAAACTCGTTGTTGCGTATTGGGTATGCCATCGAACATAGCACCCCATTTAATGTGATATTAATATTTTATTCACAAATATTAATATATATGAAAATATTATATTCTTTATTTACCTGGGATGTTACATCCTACCACCATTTTGGGAATTACGTCCTCGCAATTTTAAATTTTGGATCGAAAACATTATTGAAAGCCCCACATCGGAAAAGGAGTCAATAAAACTATCACTTTAAAAAAAGAAAGAGAAGTAAAATGGTCAACTGAGATAACCCATACTAGGATTCCACGAAAACATGGATATGGAGGGAAAAAAACCATCATGTTCTGATGGAGAGTGATAGAAAACATGTCTAAGAGAAAGTTAACCACCAGAAAATCACAAACCTGTGATGGGTTAAACAGTATTTGATTCCCCAGTAGGAAAATTTAACATACAAAGTTTTTATTTTACGTTAAATTTTATTAAGGAATTTATTTATGAGCTTAACTAAAAACATAAGGAAACATACATACTTATCATGTAGAATTTCAACTTTTTCTAGATTTCTAACAAAAACACATATTTCCTCCAAACAATGAGTATTTAGGATGACTTTTCCACATTAAGAGTGTTGTAATCAACATCTAGAGAATCACCTAATCCACAAAAGAGAACTATATGTTTCCCATGTCTTTAGACCTTAACCAAAACCAAAATTGTTTGTACAAGATCAGATAATCCCCAAAAGGATAATCCTTTATAAAATGAAAAGCTACTCTTAATCTACAAAATTTGTTAAACATTACCCAAAGTTCTTCAAAGACCATTTGATAAACAATTGTCCATAAAATTATTCAAAGTAATCAAACTAAGATTGAAACCCAATTATTCTAAGGATTTAATCAAATAGTCTTCCTAGATAAATTGTAACATTTATCTCCAAATAACATCAATTTCTCTTAAAGTCTCATATCGAAAAGTTATTAACCTAATCACATATCCTCCTTGAGAGGTTAATAATTTCAATAGATAATACAAAATCAACTTATTCCTGATTCATAAGATCATATTACTAAAAATAATTAGTCATACTAACCGGGTACTTCACGTAGTCCTGTGGTAGGTGATAAATACCACTCGCACTTTGGTTGTGGGTCTGATTCCCGCAGCTTTGTCCGATGCTGCGGGTTGTCACATGGTCTGCATGTTGTCCATTTTCCAAAACTATATAATTCTTCAAATATTAACCAAAAGGAGATAAAATATTCAAAAATAACCATAACATAATTTAACCTCATGTTTATCTCATGCCTTTCATTTTCCATCATAACATATAGTAACCCATAATTACCTCAAAAGTAAGGATCATATAAACCCCAATGGTTACCTTTATAATGATTACCTGAACATCCACATTGAGTTGGTTCTATCGTACACGATGCATTAGAGAACTCAACAAGTTTCAAGTGGTTAATCATGACTGTTGATAGTTGGTTTAGAATAACCACTAGATTTCTCATTGAATCCCCCATTTCATCCGGTCTCTTAATCAGAGAACCACCAGAGTTTCCTTCATACCCACTGTCACTTTGGTGTAAACTAGATCCATCCATTTACTAAAACCAAAAATGTAATTGTGAGTATATCAAAAAAATCATCACATACTAATGAAGAAGATAAACACTAAGATATAATTATCCAAGTTATCACAAAATCATTCCAACTTTCAAATGTAACAACGACTCCATCTAATATTCAAACCATTGTTGTTATACACAACTTGTCACTTATGCTTAAACAACACTATAAACTCTAATGTTATCTAAACCGACCTATGATACCTAATATGAGGACCCAGCCTTAAAAAATTACTTAATGTTGAATTAAATGAAAAATTCACATTGAGGATCTTTTCAGGTTTAGAGTTTTATATAATTAGGACACAACTATTACATCTCAAAAGATTACAAAGTAGACACTCATACTTAGTTTCCATTTTTTTCACAAAATAAAAACTTATAAAAAGAAACATGTATAGTTAAATGTTTTAGATAGAATGTCTTTAATTGATCCCATCCTTGACCCAATTCATATTTATGGCCTATGGAATACATTTCATAAAAACTTGGGATGAGCATAAAAAGCTCAGTAAGGGATATAAAAGAATAAGGAAAGAAAACATTAGTCCATGTATACATAAGGATAAATGAAATCATACTTTACTCATAAAACATAAGCAATTCAACATACCATGTGAAATCATTAGATTTATTAATAACTCATAGAAATCATAAGACATACTGGTAACTGGAGGAATTCATAACATTCTTATGTAGGGAGTAACACTCATGGTTACGTTTTGAATACCCATCGCAATATATTCCCTAAATCTCTTCGGGGAAACCTTAGTGTTTAACTCCTTCGTGTTACCCAATGCATTGGAGAGCTATATCGAGCTCAACCGCCCTTAGTTTATCATGGAACCCCCCCATCTTCATAAAGAAATCCCAAGAACCATAACATAATCGTATCACATAAAACATGCATAAAGAAAATATAACATTTCCACATTTCAATCACAATATTTCAATACAACACATTGATATAATAAAAACATTATCAAAACCATTTTCAATACCAATATAAAATAAAAGTAAAATATGGTATTTATTTTTCATTTAAAAAAAGTTATGGCTTGTAGAGGAAGCTGAGACTCAAATAATGGTCACGACGGCATAAAAGTCGTTGTCACCACATACGTAAGATAAAACATTCCTTTTGTCGTTTAGTAAAACACTTAATATATAAAGATTACTTTAGAAAAAATTTAAAAGTAAAAGGATTTTATACACTGTATAAATAAGGTTCTGTATAAAACAAAATATGCCTAAATGAATGGAGAGTGAGACAATGTCCCTTACAAAGACGGTATCCTTAGATTAAGGATAAATCAATTTCATATATATGTGTGAAAAACATAAACACACCAAATATAAGTGGATATTAAGTGTAAAACAATAAGAGGTAATCAGCACATATTCATATAACAACATAATCAATAAGTAGAGGTTTAACCCAAAGAATTGAAATTGTGTTAAGAAGTTCCCTTACAGAAATTCGACAGCCTAACAACGTCACATTAAAATTCAGAAAATGAGATGATGGGAGAGAAAATGGTATCTCATCACTTTTACAAAAACATTACATCAATAAGGGTATATAATAACATATCCTAACATAAAAATATGTAAATTAAAAGATATAACAAAAAGAAGTCTTTTAAAAAGATCAGGGTGAAAGGTTCCCTTACCGATTTGGGTAACTTTCGAAACATACGCCACATGAAAGAAGGGTCATAAAATGAATATTTAAATACCCATAAATTAAGTTATATTACACAAAGAATACAATAATATTCAGTACATACACCACAAAAATGTAAATAGTGGAAAATATAGCATGAATCTCACGAGAACAAAAAGTGAGATAAAAACCCCTTACCTCATTGTGATCAATCGAGTCGTATGACCAAAAGATAATAAACACCAAATGATTCACAGAATACCATGAATATAAGTAGAATCATGATAATATATTTCAACTGGAAGTACACAATACACCACATTCCATAAATAAGTAGTGAAAAATGGAAATCTCACGGAATTAAAAGTGAGATAAGAAATCGCTTACTAAAATTCGGCAGCCTAACGGCACCACATAAAACTTCTAATAATGGATTGATGAGATGAAATAGGGTGTCTCATCATATGAAAATAAAAAATACCATAATAGGAATATAAAATAACATCCCCCAACATAATAAATGGTAGCTTAAAATAAATGACATAAAAGAGAGTACTTAAAAAGAAAGAGAGAGGTAGGATCCCTTACCTCATGTCTGACTTGTCTTGTTCATTTATTTAAAATCCTGAATAGTAAACTTTGGTAAATTTATAATTGATTATGGAACTCCGTTAAAGTTTATTATTAAATTCATATCAAATATTATAATGTTATAATAATTGGTTAATTATGTGAGTTCATATCAGACGTTTTTGTCGATGTTCGGTAAATGAGTCAAAAATGAACATGTTGGAAAAGAATTTTCCATGTAGTTATAGGTACATCATATCTATAATAGAATTAGGGATTTAAATATCATATTTATCCAGTATATATTCATTTAATACTATTCCATAACATTTTTAGATAAAAAAATTGAAATACACTATTCATGGAGACAGTAGGTCGTACGTACGCATGAACTCTACTTTCATTTCTTTGTCATATTAATGAAATTAAAACTAAATGACAGATAAATATATTATAATTATAGAATGATATTCATAATTTATATGTAATATATATCATATATATCAATTATATATATATACTTATAATAGTACATAACATTTGTAGATAAGAAATGAAATGCACTGTTCATGGAGACAGTAATCTGTACATACGATTGAACGCTTCTTTCATTTATATTTCATACTTTAATTGAATGAAAAAATAATGATACATAGTTATATTATTATTATAGTGTAGTTTCATATATAACATCATTAACTCCATCTCTTATACATCTCACATATGACATTAACGATTCAAATCACTTTGAGGGGGCGGTAGTCCGTGCTTCCTAAAATAAAATTACTGCATTTACCCATTATGGAAACCATAAATGTATGGAAGAAATAAAAAATAAAAAATCATAAAAAAAACATAAACATAATAAATATATATATATTATATATAAATAAAGTTACATCTTAATGGCCACCATGATAGGTGTTAAAATAATATTGAACAATCATCGTTTCGTGAGGCAGTAATTCCCCACCTATAGAAACAGTATGTTATTTAACCATTAGATGGAGGTGTGTATATATGTAGCTCAAATACTTCTCATAAAAAAATCCTAGTATATTTAAGGTACTGGTTTTGTTACAAAATAAAATAATAAAAAGATTTTATGGGGTTGGAGATGAAAAAAATAAAAGAACATAAGAGAAGACATTACCTTCAAATCGGGTAGCTCTTTTTGATTTGAGCCCAAAGTCTTCCTTAAAAATACTTCTGCCAAATGTGAGGATTCTAGGAGTAAGAGATGGGTTTATAGATACAATATGAGCATAGTTTTGACAAGCCAAGGGCTTTAGAGGTGTGGGTTAGGGGGTAGTGGTGGGGGCCTTTTATAAGAGGGAGGAGGGGCACTCTTGGAAAGTATTGGAATGTTACTTTATTATAAAATTATTTTTGGATTTTAAAGGTCCTAAAATGATATATTTAGAGGATAAGGTGATAAGGGTTCAAAATCCACCCATTCAATAGGTTTTAGACATGTTTATGTCTTAGATTTTACATTACATTTTCATTTTATTTAAATCATTCATTAATGAGGCAATCGCTGCATCATCATGGTGTCATAAATAAATTTATTTATTTAATGTCTAAAAATTATAAAACAAATTCCATGATGTAGGAAATATTTTTATATTTCCAATTACTATTTATAGTCTAGAATATCATTTATTTAGACAATGTTAAAAATTGTTTACTTAGGTGTTACATACTTTTGTTATATTTTCTTTCTTTAAAAATAAAATGATAAAATGTCACTATCACCCAAAAGTGATTCCATTGGGTCCCTAAGTTGGCACAGGGCATCCCATGGTTGTCCATGAAACAAAAAATAACATTATGACAAATTTTGGGGTCTATTTATATTATTATGATATTATTTTATTACCCTTAACTACCCAATTACTAATTGATCATGATAATTAAAGATAATTACCGTCGTTACTATTCATAGTGTCCAAAAAGAAAAGAGTCTTAATTAAATAACTTGGAACTTCTGATTCCAAATATGGAATCCATTCTAACAAATTCCAAAAACATAAATTTTAGTAATTAATTTAAAAATAATTCCCATTTTCAGAACCAAAGATGGGTTTTTAAGAAGTAAAATCTACCAAAAGATTGATTTTTTTTACGTCCAATTTAAATGTGAAATTACATAAAATTACCAACATCGTATTAAATGATAAAAACATAATTAAATTAAACCATAAAACCAATTAAAATGACAATTTAACTATATAAATAAATTGGATGAAAAGGCAGTTTACAATTAAAATGCAGTATTTTTCACTATTCATTAAAAATGAACCTTAGTCAGAAAAATACCAAATATTCACCCTAATATATATTTGATATTAAAAATTCAGAAATTATATCAATTTAACCAAATTCAAAACATATAAGTTTCATTAATTAATTTTATAATCTATTCCCGCTGTCAAAACAAATAGAGTGTTTTTAAGAAACAATATCTATTAAATGATTGACCCTTGTTTATATCCAATTTCAAAGTAAAATTAATTCCAATGACCACAATTGGATTAAATGGTAAAAATATATTTTAATTAAACATTAAACCCAATTAAAAATATAATATAACCACATAATTTAATTATATTAAAAGGAGGTTTTGAATTAAAATAGAACATTTTATACTATTCATTAAAAATGATCTTTATCGGAAAAATACCAAAAATTTACACCAAGTAAATTTTGATGTCCCGATTATAAAGAAGGATTTTATTTTTTCAAATATAACATATTAAAGTGACCAAAATTAAATTTAAAAATGGATCTCCATCAAAAGGCGGTTAATCGACCTTTAAAAAATATTAGAATAAAACATTGGATTCATTCACATTGTAAGCCTCTAACATTTATTGGATAATATAAAAACATTTAACAAACATATATAGTCATATTTTAGTTAGTTCTGTTCATTCCCTCCATTACTACAGCTATGCTTTTACTACCATTTACAATAATATTATTATATTATTAGTTTGGAACACAAGATTTCAATGAAACTCGTTGTTGGCTATTGGGTATGCCGTCGAACATAGAACCTCCTTTAAAGTGATATTAATATTTTATTCACAAATATTAATAAATAAGAAAGTGTAATATTCTTTATTTACCTGAGATGTTACATCTTTCCCCCCTTTTGGGAATTGCATCCTCACAATTTTAAAATTGGGGTAAGAAGATTTATTGAAAGCCCCACATCAGAAAAGGAGTCTATAAAACTATCACATTAAAAAAATCAATAGAAATACAATGATCAACTGTGATAACCCATACTAGGATTCCATGAAAAAATAGATATAGAGGGAAAAAAAACCATCAAGTTCTGATGGAGAGTGATAGAAAACATGTCTAGGAGAAAGTTAACCACCAGAAAATCAGAAACTTGTGATGGGTTAAACAATATTTGATTCCCTGGTAGGAAAAGTTAACAAACATAATTATTGTTTTAAGTTACTTTTTATTGAGGAATTTATTTATTAGCTTAACTAAAAACATAAGAAAACATACATACTTGTTATGTATAATTTCAACGTTTACTATATTTCTAACACAAACTCATATTTCCTCCAAACGATGAGTATTTAGGATGACTTGTTCACATTAAGAGTGATGTAATCAACTTATAGAGAATCACCTAATCCAAAAAAGAGAACTATATATTTTCCATGTCTTTATACCTTAACCAAAACCAAAATTGTTAGTACAAGATCAGATAATCCCCAAAAGGATAATCCTTTGAAAAAATAAAAGCTACTCTTAATCTCCAAAATTTGTTAAACATTAACCAAAGTTCAAAAAAGACCATTTGATAAACAATTTTCCACAAAATCTTGAAAGTAATAAAACTATGATTGAATCCCAAATCATCAAAGAATTTAATCACATAGTATTCCAAGTTAAATCATAAAATTTTTCTCCAAATAATAGTTGTTTCTCTTAAAGTCTCATATTGAAAATCAATTAACCTAATCACATATCCTCCTTGAGAGGATAATTATTTCAACAGATAACCCAAAATCAACTTATTTATGATTCATAAGATCATTTAACTAAAAATAATTAGTAATAATAACTAGGTAATTCACGTAGTCCAGTGGTAGGCGATAAAAACCAGTCGCACTTTGGTTGTGGGTTCGATTCGTGCAGCTTTGTCCAACGCGGTAGGTTGTCACACGGTCTGCGAGTTTTACTTTTTCCAAAACTATATAATTGTTAAAACATTCCCCAAAAAGAGATAAAATCTTCAAAAATAATCAAAACATAATTTAACTTCAAGTTTATCTAATGTCTTTCATTTTCCATCATAACATATAGTAACCCATAATTACCTCAAAAGTAAGGATCATATCAACCCTAATGGTTACCTTTATAATTATTACATGAACTTCAACATTGAGTTGGTTCTATCATACATTATGCATTTGAGAACTCACGAAGGTTCAAGTGGTTAATCATGACTCGAGATATTTGGTTTAGAATAGCCTGGAGATTTCTCATTGAATCCCCCATTTAATCCAGTCTCTTAATTAGAGTACCACCACAGATTCCTTCATGCCCATTGTCACTTTGGTGCCTGCTAGATCCATCCATTTACTAAAACCAAAAATGTCAGTGTGAGTATATCAAAAAAATCATCACATACTAATGAGGGAGATGAACACTAATATATACTTATCCAAGTTATCTCAAACTCATTCCAACATTAAAAAAGAACAATGACTCCATCTAATATACTAACCATTGTGGTTATACACAACTTGTCACTTATTCTTAAACAACAATCTAACCTCTAAAGTTATCTAAACCGATCTCTAATACCAACTATAAGGACGCGACCTTAAAACATTACCTAATATTGAGTTAAATGAAAAATTCACATTGATGATCTTTTCAAGATTAGAGTTTTAGAGAATTAGGACATAACTATTACTTCTCAAAAGATTACAAAGTAGACACTCCTACTCAGTTTCCATTTTTTTTCAAAAAACAAAAACTCTTAAAAAGAAACATTTATAGTTCCATGTTTTAGATATCATGTCTTTACTTGATCCCATCCTTGACCCAATTCATCTTTAAGTCCCGTGCAAAACATTTAAAAAAACTTGGGATGAGCATAAAAAGCTCAGTAAGTGATATAAAATAATAAGGAAAGAGAACATTAGTCCATGTTACATAAGGATCAATGAAATCATACATTAATCATAAAACATAATCGCTTCAACATACGTCATGAAATAATTTGATTTATGAATAACTCATAGAAATAATAAGACATAAAGGTAACTAGAGGAATTCATAACATTCTTAAGTAGGTATTAACCCTCATGGTTACGTTTGGAATACATATCACAGTATATTCCCTAAATCTCATTGGAGAAACGTAAAAATTTAACTCCTTTGTGTTACCCAATGAATTGGAGAGCTATATCGGGCTCACCCACCCTTATATTATCACATAACCACCCATCTTCATAATCAATTCCCAAGAACCATAACATAATTATATCACATAAAACATGCATAAAGGAAACATAACATTTCCACATTTCAATCACAATATTTCAATAAAACACATTGATATAATAAAAACATTATCAAAACCATTTTAAATACCTAAATAAATGAAAAGTAAAACATGGTATTTATTTTTCATTTAAAAAAAGTAATGGTTTGTAGAGAAATCCAGAACTCAAATAATGGTCACAGTGGCAGAGAAGTCGTTGTCGCCGCATACATAAGACAAAACATTCCTTTTGTCGTTTAGTAAAATGCTTCATATAAAGAGATTACTTTTGATTAAATGTATAAGTAAAAGGGTTTTATGCACCATATAAAAGAAGGTTGTGTATAAAACAAAATATTCCTCAATGAAAGGAGATTGAGATGAATTCCCTTACAAAGATGGTATCCTTATATTAAGGATAAATAAATTACATAAATATGTGTGACAAACATAAATACACCCAATATAAGTGTATATTATGCTTAAAAAAATCAGAGGTCATCTTAAAATATTCATAACATGACATAATCAATAAGTAGAGGTTTAACCCAAAGAAATTAAATTGGGTTAAGAAGTTCCCTTACAGAAATTTGATAGCCTAACTGTGTCACTTTAAAATTCAGAAAATGAGATGATGATATAGAAAATGGTATATCATCACTTGTAAAAAAAATTTAAATCAATAATGATATATAAGAACATATCCCATCATAATAATATTTAAATTAAAATACATAACAAAAAAGAAGTCTTTTAAAAAGAGGAGGGTGAAAGGTTCCCTTACCGATTTGGGTAACTTTCGAAACATATATCACATGAACAAAGGGTCATACAATGAAGATGTAAATACCCATAAATTAAAGTATATTACAAAAAGAATACAATCATGGGAATTATATACACCACACCAAATTAAATAGTTGAAAATGTAGCAAGAATCTCACGGGAACAAAAAGTGAGATAATAACCCCTTACCTCATTGTGATAAATCGAGTCGTATGACCCCAAGATAATAAACACAAAATTATTCACAGAATACCATGAATATAAATAGAATAATTATTATATATATATATCAATTGTTAGTACACAATGAACCACGTGCAAAAAATAAGTGTCAAAAAATGGAAATCTCACAGAATTAAAAGTGAGATAAGAAATCGCTTTTGAAAATTTGGCAGCCTAACGACGCCACCTAAAACTTCCAAAAATGGGTTTATGATATTAAATAGGTTCCCTCATCATATTAAAATAAAAATTACAGTATTAAAAATATAATAGAACATCCTCCAACATAATAAATGTAATCTTAAAAGAAATTACATAAAAGAGAGTACTTAAAAAGAAAGAGAGAGGTAGGATCCCTTACCTCAAATCCGACTTGTCTAGTTCATTTCTATATATTCCTGAATAATAAACATTGGAGAACTTATAATTTCTCAAGGACCTTATTTAAAGTTTATTATTAAATTCATATCACATATTATAATGTTATAATAATTGGTTATTTATGTGAGTTCATATCAGAGGTTTTTGTCGATGTTCGCTACATGAGTCAAAAATGAACTTGTTGGAAAGGAATTTTCCATGTAGTTAAAGGTACATAATCTCTAGAATAGTATTAATGATTTAAATATCAAATATATCCAGTATAAATTCATTTCATACTATTCCATAAAATTTGGAGATAAAAAAATGAAATGAACCGTTCAGGGAGACGGTAGGCCGTACGTACGCATGAATGCTACTTTCATTTATTTGTCATATTAATGGAATTCAAACTAAATGAGATATATATATATATGTTATAATTTCATAATTATATTCATCATTTATAAGTAATATATATCATATATCTCCATTATATATATGTAATTATAATAGTACATAACATTTTGGGATAAGAAATGAAATGCACCATTTATTGAGACGGTAATTCGTACGTACGCATGAACGCTAACTTCATTTATATTTCATAATTAAATGGAATGAAAAAATAATGATACATTGGTATATTATAATTACAGTATAATATCATATATAACATCATTAACTCCATTCTTTATACATCCCACATATGGCATTAACGATTCAAATCACTTTGAGGGGGCGGTAGTCCGCACTTCCTAAAAAGAAATTATCGCATTTACCCATTATGGACACCATAAAGGTATATCATAAATGAAAAATAAAAGAAGAATAAGGAAAACATAAACATAATATATATATCATATATAAATACAGTGACATCATAATGTCCACCATGAGAGGTGTTGAATGAAGATTGAACAATCATCGTTCGGTGAGGCAGTAATTCACCACCCACAGAAACAATATGTTATTTAACCATTAGATGGAGGTGTGTAAAAGTGTAGCTAGAATACTTCTCATAAAAACACACTAGTATATTGAAGATACTGGTGTTTTTACAAAAGTAAAGAATAAAAAGATTTTAGTGGGTTGGAGAAGCAAAAAAAAAAGAACATAAGAGAAGACATTACCTTCAAATGAGGTAACTCTATTTGATTTGAGCACAAAGGCTTCCTTGGAAATACGTCTGGACAAAGTGAGGATTCTAGGATTAAGAGAGTGATATGGAGAGACAATATGAGCAGAGTTTGGATGAGTCAAGGGCTTGAGAGGTGTGGGTGAGGGGGTAGATGTGGGGGCCTTTTATAAGAGGGAGGAGGGGCACTCTTGGAAAGTATTGGAATGTTACTTTATAATAAAATGAGTCTCAGATTTTAAAGGACCAAAAATGTTATATTTATAGGATAAGGTGATAGAAATGCACCCATAAAATTGGTTTTAGACAAGTATATGTCTTATATTTTACCCTATCTTTTAATTTTATTTAAATCGTTCATTAATGAGGTAATCACTACATCATCATGGTGTCATAAATAAATATATTTATTTAATGTATAAAACTTATAAATAAAACCATAATGTAGGAAATATTATTAGATTTTAAATGACCATTTATAGTCTAAGAGATAATTTATTTAGACTAAATTAAAATTGTTTTACTTAGGTGTTACATACTTTTGTTATATTATCCTTTATTTAAAAATAAAATGAAAAAATGTCACTATCACCCAATAGTGATTCCATGGGGTCCCTAAGTTGTCAAAAGGAATCCCATGGTCGGACATGACACAACCAATAGCATTAAGATACATGTTGGGGTCATCTTATATTATTATGATATTATTTTATTACCCTTAACTACCCGATTAATAATTAATCACGATAATTAAAGATAATTACAATCGTTACTATTCATAATGTCCAAAAAACAAAAGAGTCTTAATTACATAATTTGGACCTTATGATTCCAAATATGGAATCCATTATACCAAATTACAAACACAGAAATTTTGGTAATTAATTTAAAAATAATTTCTGTTTTCCGAACCAAAGACGAGTTTTTAAGAAGTAAAATCTATCAAAAGATTGATTTGTTTTTACATCCAATTTAAAAGTGAAATCACATACAATGAAAAAATTTTTTTTAAATGATAAAAACATAATTAAATTACACCTTAAACCTAATTAAAATGAAAATATATCTATATAAATAAATTTGATGAAAAGGCAGTTTTGAATTAAAATCCAGTATTTTTAACTATTCATTAAAAATGATCATTTGTCAAAAAAATACCAATAATTCACCCTAGGCTGTATTTGATATTACAAATTGAAAATTTATATAAATTTTACCAAATTAAAAACATATAATTTTCATTAATTAATTTTATAATCAATTCCCGTTGTCAAAACAAATAACGTGTTTTTAATAAACAATATCTATTAAAACATTGACACTTGTTTATGTACAATTTTAAAGTGAAATTAATTCCATTGACCACCATTGAATTAAATGGTAAAAATATATTTTAATTACACTTTGAACCCAATTAAAAATATAATATAAACCTGTAAATAAATTAGATTAAAAGGATGTTTTGAATTAAAATACAAAATTTTACACTATTCATTAAAAAAATGTACTTTCTCGGAAAAATACCAAAAAATTACACAAAGTATATCTTGATTTTGTGATTATAAATCAGGATTTTATTTTTTCAAATATAACATATAAAAGTGACAAAATGTAGATTTAAAAAGGGTTCTCCATCAAAAGGCAGTTAATCGACCTTTAAATAATATTAGAATAAAACATTGGATTCATTCGCATTGTAAGCCTCTAAAATTTATTGGATAATGTAAAAAAATTTAAGAAACATCTATTATCAAATTTTAGTTAGTCTTTTTCATTATCTCCATTACAACAACAAGGTGTTTACTTCCATTTCGAATAATATTATTATATAATTAGTGTGCAACGTAAGATTTCAAAGAAACTCGTTGTTGCGTATTGGGTACGCCATCGAAAATATAACCCACTTTAAAGTAATATTAATATTTTATTCACAAATATTAATAAATATGAAAATGTAATATTCTTTATTTCCTTGGGATGTTACAGTTAGATGCTCTATGTTGAAAGGACCCAGCGATTCTATCAATGATGTAAATTGAGAAGGATCCAATCTTCCAATATTTGATGAAGATGGACATAGGAATCATAAAGAAGAGAATATCATAAATCCTTTCACAAATGATTTCTCACCAATAAATTTTTTAAAGGATAAAGGATTATCAAAAAAAATTATTTAAAAATTTAGAAGAATGTGGAAGCTATCAACAAAGGAAAATCCTTGGAGTTCAATGTTAATGAAGAAGGAATTGTGAGATTTTGGAAAAGACTAGGTGATCCATCATGTGTGGAGTTGAACAATGAAATTTTTGATGACTCACATAGTTAAAATTTCTGTATTCACCCAGGAAACACTAATATCTATCGAGATCTCCAAGAGTATTATTTTGGGGATAATATGAATAAGGAGATCACTGAGTATACATCAATATGCATGGTGTGTCAGAAAGCAAAGGCATAGTTGAAGAAGTCTAAGGGGATGATGAAACCATTTCCCATACCAACATGGAAATCTCAGAACATCACCATAGACTTTGACACCGTACTTTCGAAGACATCAAAAGGAAACAATGCTATTTGGGTTGTTATGGATTTTCTTACAATGTATTCAAACTTCATTGCAATTTGGGATTATTTCTTATTAGATTAACTAACATATATATATATATATATATATATTATTTGGTAAGGCTTCATGGTGTACCACTATCAATTATATCCTATTAAGATCCATGATTCTCCTATAAGTATTGGAAGAGTTTTCAAAATTCTCTGGATACTAAGATGAACATCAGTACAACTTATCATCCCCAAACTAACGGCCAATCCAATTAGACTATACAAACACCTGAGGACATGTTGAGAGTATTCTCCATGGACTTAAATGGAGGATGGGATCAACAACATATTTAAGTTGAATTATAATATAATAATAATTATCACTTGAGCATCTAAATGGAACCTTATGTATCGTTGTATGGGAATAGGTGATGAAAACCAGCGTGTTGGGATGAAGTCGGTGAGCGTAAGCTGCTAGGACCAGAAATGATTAAAGAAATGGTTGAGAAGGTGAAAACCATTAGACATCATATCAAGTTAGCCTAGAGTTGGTAGAAGAGTTATGCTGATAACTATTGATGAGACCTTGAGTTTAAAGTTGGATACATGGTATTCATACACATATCTTCCTGGAAGAAGTTCGTGAGGTATGGAAAGAAGGGGAAGTTAAGTCCTAGGTACATCATCCCCTTTGAGATTCATGATATTGTCAGGGTTGTGGCGTATCGACTAGCATCTCTACCCACCATGTCCAAATTACATGATATCCTTCATGTATCCCTCTTAAATAAGTACATAACTGACCCTTAATATGTAATATCTTTAGAGTTAGTGAAACTATAGGATTGTCTTTCTTACCAGGAGAAACCACTAATGATATTAGACTGTAGAGAAAAAGTCCTATGAAATAAGAAAATTCCACTAATCATGGTGTTGTAAAAAACCATATGTTTGAAGAAGAGATGTGGGAACTGGATGATGTGATGAAGTAGTGTTACCCAAATTTGTTTTAGTGTGGAAGAAGGTAATTTCTAGGGTAAAAATTCATAAGGGGGAAGATTGTAATGACCCCAACATTCATTAATAGAAATGCATATTAATCTTATTAAATGTCTTATTATGGTAATATAAAATGTGAAATTCATTGGTTTTACGCTTCTGGATTTTAAAATGCAGTTATGAATTGTGACCATTGGTAATATAGCCATTGAACAGTGATCACATCATTAGAATAAATATAGGGCTTCAACAAATCCAATTTATTCATACAAAGGAAGTGATGGCCTCATCCATTAGACTTTCCTCGTACGAATCCCATTTGTCAGATATCGGAAAGGAGGTGGCGTCATTGGGCTTCGCTCTTGACAAAGCCCACGTCGAGCTTGAACACGTTAAGATTGAGTGGAACCGACTACGGGAGAAGTGGAAGTTAATATGCATAACTTCCCAAGCGATGTTATCCGATCCACCCCAAGAGTCTTTCACCATCACATAACTTACCATTAGGTCATATGTGGGTGTTATATAGGTTTATGTAATAAGACCCTATATCTAGGACTATTTACATTATTCTTGTATAATGAATATGCATTATTTTTATTGTTATGTTGTAAGTTGTTTTAAAATCACAAATAGCTTTTTTAGTTAATATTCAACTAAGAAATATATTTTGATAAATTAATTGATTTTTTAATTTAATTTAATTTTAATAAAATATAATTATTATTAAATTACTTTTTATTAAATATAAATTATCCTATAATTTTATGAATGCAATTGTAATTATTATTAAGGTATGAAAGCGATTTTTTTTCAAAACCTTTGAATTTTCTATAAATATCAGTTATTATTTTAAATGTTAAAATTCACATATTTATAAAATTATTTAGATAAAATGTATATTATTTTTGTAATCATGATGTAATAATTATCTAATGGTGAATTTTTCATATTTTTTTGAGATAGTGTAATTTTTGGGTAAAATTATAATACCGTTTAAATATATAATGTGTTTAATGACATCATAATGACCCAATAGGGATGTAATAAAATAATATTATGATTATGTTAGGCCAATATATGTTTTAACATTAAAATAATGTGGTTTTGGGTTTGTGTTTATTTATTTTACAATGCTTTATGGACCCTTCAAGACTTATAAAACATTTTGTCTTTTTAAATTGTTTTCCTTGAGAGTTTGACTCACCTCCACATAAGCAACACTTTTATTTTAAGAAGTTAGGACATTGGCCATAAAAAATATTCTTTGAACACTCTCCTTTGGAAAAAACCATGCACATAAACCATGTTCTGGTTTTTGGTTTTGATTTGTTTAATGTGAGATGTCTCCAACCTAAATAATAAAGAATTACCTCTCCATTCCAATATAAACCCACCCAAGATCCCACATCCTCTTCACTCAAAGCATTTGGAGTTCATAAAACCGATGACCTTATCTCTATAGAATCCTCCCAAGGTTCCCCTAGCTCCAAAGAAGCCTCTCTCCAGCATCTCCAAGAATTTGGGATCACAATTCCATGTAAGGGATATATTCCTTTCTCATTTTGTCCAAATTTCCTTAAGTTGTTCTGCCCATTTTTTTTCAATTAAAAATGTTGGGGTATGATTTCTAACCTTTCCCAGAATACTTTCATTATACCTGGATGATGGGAGAACACTTTCTATATCACTAATGGCTCCCATGTACACCCGTTACCATGCAAAAATTCGGTAAACGATTTGTCTCTCCACTTTTACATTCAAGTATTTCTTTTGTATTATGCATCTAAATTCCATTACATTTTTTGGGAGATGTATATATATGACCCCATTAATGTAATTTTCATTTACATATGATGAGAAACCACTTTCTCTCTCCTCATATATTTTTATGAGTTCTTATGTCACGTTGTTACACTGCCAAAAATGCACCACGATTTTCCAAGCCAAAGTCATTGTGTAGTGAATACCATGCACTCTTCTATATTAAAGGTATTAACCATTATGAACATTTACTTATTGTTAAAAGTGTTTCATGTATAAATTCAACACTTCATTATCATGTAATAAATGATAATGTTTAATGAATCCATGTTTTATGATCCATGTGGTACACATTGCATTAAATGAAATGTTTAAGAAGCATGTTACCTGATAACGCTATAATGCATTGGGTAAAGTATAGAATGATGATAAATCATGTGAAATGGGGGTGGAATCATTCTAATTCAAGTGCAATGAGGTTTTACTTTTGCTTTATGTGCAATTAGGGTTTACTCATTCTCCATGTGCAATGAGCCACGACTCATGCTAATTCCATGTTACGTTTTGTTGCCACATTTTGATGTTATGATTATCATGCTTTATAATGCCTTTTATGTACATGTTTCTCTTTTGATCCATTGATATTCCTGTCTTCTAACATGTATTGTATTATTCTTGTTATTCCAGGATTATTCCCTTACTAGGATTTATAACTCACCCTTTTCTTTTGCATTTCCTCAGGTTAACCCAAGAAATGCTATGTACGAGGAATTTAGTGGTCATGTAAAGGATTTTTTAAATAAAGATTTTGTTTGTTTCATGTTTTATGTTGTTATGTAATGATGCCATGCCACAAAGACACTAGATCTCTCTATCATCCTTATTGTATCAAGTGGTGATTTTATGTGATAAATAATGTTTATGTTTGTAATAAATGCAAGGTTGTTATAGATTTGATATTTCAATACACACCCAAATGTTTAAATGACATAGTTTAAAATGAATAGTCATTGAATATTGAACAATAAGTTCTTGATAAAAACATAATTATTTCTTCAAAGTAGTACTAAAATGATAAATCATACAATTTTAAATTTAATTTTACCCTGATTCACCCCTACATTGTGTCATAGGTTCTAATAAGTGTTCATGTATAATTTGATTAGTTTTCACATTCATTAATATGAGAATACGATTTATTACTTAAATATGAATCATTATGAGCTAATTCATGTACTAAGTATATAGTCTTCTAAACATGATTTGTACTTGATAAAGCTAAATTTTATGTATAGTCAAGTTGATAATTATATCTATTTGAAGTATGAGACTGATAAAATGATTATATTACTTATATATGTTGATAAAAATATGTTTTTTTGATAAAAAAATCTTAGTGCATGTAATTTTTATAGTTCATGATATGTGAGTTTGAAATGTAAAGGACTAGAAAATTTAAATATATCCATGGATATGTGGTGATATAAGGAATGCATTGATTTTTTTATCAATACCGATTTTATATGTTAGATACATTAATATGTCTAATAGAGGATTATAGGGTATAAGAAACAACAGTTTCTACCTAGACGATGTAGTCAGGGGACAATTATGCTGAAGAGGTTAATCTTATAGGATACATGATAATCATTGGATGCCAACTTTATTTAATAGTCAAATGGAATAACATTTTGTTTCTCACATTTGATGCTATAATATATTAGAGTATTCATGCTTAAATTTAGCATCATGATCATTCGTATAATCCCTTTAGTGAAGAGGAATCAATACATGTGCCATTTCACGAGGTGTTAATTCTATATGGTGATCTTGTTATACCACAAAACATATATAAGAACTTGGTACCTGTAGTACCATCAAATGAGGTGCGCCGACTATGTGTGCTTCATTAGTTTTGGTGGTAAAGACCCATCAAGATTCAGAGTGAGATCAACCAACAAGTGGGTGGGGACTATCCTAAGGTAGTGACACATTTTTTTCATATTTTAAAAACACTATAAGATCTGATAGATCCTTATCCAAAGCTCAACATGGAGACAGTGGGGTTTAGTTGGCTATTTTTTTTGATGATGTCACTCAAGCATGGTAAGAGATTTATAACAATTTTATAGAGAACTTTGTTGAGACCATGTTGGATGGAGAAGGAAGTAAGAATATTTTTCTATTACATAGTGTTGTCTTTTGTTATCAAAGAAGACAAATCAATTAACAATATAATGGTCTTGGAAATTAGTTGACGATTTTTTGATTTGTATTTCAAAAACAGCAAAAGTTAACAGAACCTTTGATGCAAGACTTATTAAGGAAAGAGCGAGTAATAGGTGATGATAGTTATATTCAGTTTTTATTTGAATTAATGATGCTAGTGGAAGACAGGGATGTTGTAGTACTTCATGTTTCAAATCATACAATGCTGAAGGTGATAAAAAAGACTATATTTCATGATAGATATGGTTCATGTTGAAAGAAGTTGTTTTTTGAATAGACCTGATTATAATGAAGTAGAATTGGAGTTCTTGGTATGTTGTTCACAAGTAGAGTTCCATGATCTAAATAGAGAAAATGTGCAATGGAGAGGCTTGCGTGGAAGATTTATTTCTGCGTGAAAGATTGAATATAGTTTGTAATGTTTCTTGCAAGACATGATTCGAGTTCAAAACCTTGGAAAATGGATAGGGAATGATGTGTGAGAAATATTCAAAAAGTGTGAAAAAGATGTGGTTGGATGGAAAGAGAATTACGAGTCCAATACGATGTCAAATGGAGTTTTTCACGACGCTTCAGGATTTTAATTGATATATTAGGGTTATTACAGATAAGGGATGAGTAGGTCTATAAATAATATATTCCCCTCAAATTTATAAGTATCGACACATAAAGAAATATATGGCTCTGAGGCACGAAATAATTTTATGTAAAGGATAGTGCACGAATGGTATAGTTTTGCGTGCAAGAAGAGAGTTTAACACAATATTAATGTTGTGCGAAAGTGGTGTTTATTGAAAAAATTACAATCTTGCATGAGTGGCCTAAAATTTGCGTACAAGATACATAAATGGTGAGCACAAATGTTTTTGGTTCTTCTCACGTATTCAGTTGTTTATAAGACAATTCATACCAGCTTCAGGGTAGGAAAGTAATGATTTTTACTTTAGATAATATACCTATTAAATTGTAAAGAATAACTGAAATACTATAACTCCCAATTTGTGAGAATAGGGTTCACGCACACATACAGATTGTCTTCCATGTGATACATGAGTTTAATGTAATATCTTACTCGTTGTATTCCACATTAATGGATTTTTATTTTAGTTTATTGGGTGATACTATATTATTTTTGTACCATAACATGGTCGTAGCTACCCTTGTTAAGTAGTGAACCTTAAAAATATTGTGTTCCTATGGTTGTGTCTGTTCAGTAGGGAAGAAAATCTTTAATAATAGGTGAAAGTTATATTAATAAGAAGTAAACATAAAAAGAAAAAAGATGTCACTGATTCACCCCCCTCCCCGTCTCAGTGATACATAGATCCTAATTGGGAATTTAAGAGTTCACAATTTCTACATTCAGGGTTGACCATATCCTCGAGCTTCAACATATCTAGAAAGGGTTCATAATAGTTGATATGAAATCACTGAGATTTACAACCCTCTCTGAGTACTTGATGGATATGGTTCATGACCAAATCTTCAAGGATTATAATTTGAAGTGGTTATGCATAGAGATATATGATCCAAAGTTATCCATATATTACATCCTTAAAATATTTTGGTACTATATAGAGATTAAACGGTTGAGAGTTTCTGAGTGGATAACATTCATCCAGTGGTTTCTGGTTGTAGGTATACAGGGGAAAAGACAATAGTAGTAGGGAGCCGACATTAGTCCTAGGGACCTGGGCATGTGAGAAGTATCAGTATGATGTCACGGGGAAAATGATCTATGGTTCAGGTCTCACATTGTGAGTTTAATCATACTAGAGAAATGTGATTCTACTTATTTTATTGTAAGGGACATATTGTAAGAGAATGTTTGACCCACCATACAGTAGTGATAGTAACTGTTGATAGGCCCATAAAGTATAGGCAGTTCCAATTGAGGGGAGTTTCACAATGCGGAGGATGTGATATAGGTGACTGGATAACAACCATATTACATCGGTGATTTAAATTTTTACCCCCCCAAGTGGTCCACTCCATGCTTAGGGAGCTGCAAGACAGTGGTAGGGATAACTAAAAGTAGTTAAAGCATATGACCCATAGTATGAAAGAATGATAAGAGGTACTTTTTGTTCCATTTATACCTTACCTATAGTACTGATTATTATAGTTTCTGGCCATTCCTTTCATTAAACATATCTTTTTCATAAAGTGGAGATTCACATATATCTTTTGTCCCAACCCTCATTCTAGGAGACTCCTACATGAGAGGACTCAGGGAACACAAACATGTTTGAAAAGTTTTAAATGACTATTTTATGTGAGAGATTGTGTTGAAATCTCTTGGTAGTAGTTTCAAGGACTTATGAAGTCATTCATGGTATATACTAGTTATATACAATTCATTCACACAATGAATGTTTTATGATAAGGATGTGGTGTGGTTGTAGTGAAGAAACAAGCTTTTCATTTTTTGTGAAACTGAATCCCATGAAGCATATGATGGATTCATTCATATGAAGTTGTAGTCGATTACTTATCATTTTGATCGACTATCCCTTGGTGTAGTGGGTTTATAAGTTTCCTATTTCTTGTAGTGGTTTAGGAGTTCAATGAAATGTTACTTGAGGATTTTATTGGATTTCCCACTGATAGATAGAATTATAAATTGATCAACACCCTGAAATTTCAATGATATCATCACCATCATATCAGATGGATTCTGCAGAGTTTCACTAGCTAACGGTGTAGTTAGAAGTATTTCAGAGGTTGGGATTTGTTACATCAATATTTTTATAGTTGGATGACCCAATTGTTTCCAATAATGATGATGGGAGAATGAGGTTATGTGTGGACTAACAATGATTGAACCAGCTTACCATGCAAAAAATGTATACACTACAATAGATTTATGTCCTCTTTTACAAGTTGATAGGGGAACGATGGATCTCGATGGATGAATATAGGCAATTTTATCACCATATTAGAGTATGGAATGATGACCTTGTTGCATGTAAGATATCAAAACATTGTTCACAAGGAACATGAACCGAATCATTCAATTTTTATTAGACCATTTATTTGCAGGCTTCATTAATGGGTTCCTTGTATACTCTATATCTGAGGAGGAGAATGTGAGAAACATAATGGTGATTCTGGTCATGAACTGAGGGAAACATCTTTACATAAACCTATTAATGTGTTATTTCTTGATCTATGTGGTCCACTTTCATGGAAATTTCAAATTAGAAGTTGTACAGGTAGTAGGACCCTCCAAGGTTGTGCTAGTGTTTTCTTGGGAGGTACCTAACAGCCTGACAGAGGCACAAATATTACTTGTATTGGAAGGCTATTGCTGGATATTCATACCTGATTCTCTCAGATATCAGCACCCATTACATCTGTGACTAGAATGCTAAAGTATTTTCTTTAGACATAAAGGTACTAGAATGAATTTAATCAATATATGATGAAATATATGGGAAGATCTATATTTAGTTTTTTGGAGGAGGGTTTTGAGTATGTAGTGTTCTATGATGTATCAAGAACGAAGAATGGATGATTTTTGATGAAGAGGAAGGAAATGATTTCCAATGGTTCACACCAGTTGAGGCCATATTAGCATAACTACATAACCCGTTACCATTAGTTAGCAACAATAGTCTTAAAACTAATGTTGTAGTGATTGTACCAGATGGACGATTAGTATATCAACTATTCTGATCAAAAGAGTCTCAAGTATATAATCTCTTAGAATGATTTTAACTAATGAAAGATTTTATTGATATATTTTCTACATGATTATAAATTTTAAATTTATATAATCAAAGAGAGGGGAATTTTTTAGAAGAAGATATCAGTAAAAGATATTGTTTTTATTTGTTGAGCAAGGTGTCTTAGCAGTTGGCCTCGTTGTTGTTATCATGTGCGGATGGAGAAGGATCATTATACCCCTAGTGGATATATTTAACCCCTATTATCATACAATGAGTCAGGGATCACATATAGAGGATGAGTATATTGAAACCCTACATACTCATATATCTATAAGGCATTCTTCATGATTGATTTTCTAATGGTCGGGGGGAAATTATTATTTTTATAGGTCTGATGATGGTACTCGTGACATTTGTGGAAGTCGTTCTGAGAGAGTTTCATATTTCTCCATTAGTAGTATATCTAGTTGTGTAAAAATATGTACTAGGACCTCCTATGTATGTTTTGGTGGACAAAGATTACAAAATGAGCTTCAAATTCAGTCTCTCATTGCCTTACTTGTCCCCATGTTAAGGCTATACAACAAGTTCTTGTGGGTTTAGATCATCCCTATGAGTTGTTATAATTGAAATGGGACCTAATTTCCATGGACATCATCATGTTTTCACCATGTACATCTAGGGGAAAAAATTTCTTCTAGGTGATCGTTGAGCTACCCAAAATATTTTTCTACTTCATAAAAATTAAATTATAAAGATAAATATAGGGCTTGTGATGCATCTATGTTTGGAGATAGTCCAACTCCATGGAGTTCCATTGTTGATTGTTTATGATAATGCTAATTTCTTCACATCCAAGTTATGGGAGAAAATACATGAGGTTTTTGGGTACTAGTTACAATTTAGCACTGTGTTTCACCGATGGATAGACTTACCAGTCCATTCATGTAATGGAGGACATGTTGTGAGCTTACATGTTGGACTTTGCCTATATTTGGTTGGATCACCTACCATAGATGTTGTTTTTGTACAACAATAAATACCATTTCACCATTTTTATGTCACTATTCAAGGATTTTATGGGTGAATGTGAATGTCTCCATATTGTGGGATTAACCCTAGAGATTCACAACTCATGGGCCCATAATTGGTGTTAAAGACTATCAAGAATGGGAAAATCCAATAAAATTGGATGAAGACTAAGAAGAGAAATCAGATGTAATACAAGGGCAAGAAATGTAGCAGTTTTTATTTTGAAGAGGGAGACCATGTGCTCCTACATGTTTCACTTCAATGTGTATTGTATAGATTTAGTATGGGTGGAAAGATTTCTAAAAAGTAAATTTTCCCTTTCATATACTACATATATTTGGTCTATTGGCATACCTCTTAGCTATACCTTGTTAGATTGACTGGGTACATGATGTATTCTATGTGTCCTAGATGAGAATGTTTGTGTGTGACCCATCACACATTATCGATAGGGGAGAGATGGACAATAAGGATGGAAAAACCTTTGTGAAGTACTTGGTAGTGATCATGTATGGGTAGGAGGGGATCCTTCATGGGAGAGCGACTATTTTAGAGACTGTTTAGTGGCAGACTGAGAATCTATATGAGAATACATGGTAGTGGGAGGCTTAGATTCCTTCTTGGTAACAATATCTCATTATGTAGCCCTTGTTTTGTATTTTTTGGGACATAAATCCCAAAAGTGGAGATAATTTAACGAATTGTATTTTAAATTTGATTATTTGGATTTTGTTTGTATTATTTTAGAGGTGATGATCTTAAAATACGTGTGATTATAAGGACCTATATGCCAATAATAAATGTCTGAAATATATTAAATATAATAAATAAAACACACATTTAATTTCCTGGAATATAGTGAAAGACCATTTGAATGGGAGAATATTTCAAAAATCTCATGGAATCATTTAGTTTAGAACATGATGTATACCCTAGGTAGAATTTAACCATATTTGGTGTGTTTCATTTTTGTAAAAGTTTTCGTAGGCACAAAATTATTAAAATAATAAATTAATTTTTTTAATGCAGGGACACAATGTCACGAACTGAATCTGGTCGCTGCCAAAATCGGAACCCGACCCAACTCGTGGAAATTCCCAAAGGGAGTTCCCTATCCTCATGGGCTAGCACATGTTTTTGGGTATCAAAAACTGAAAATTGGGAACTATTTAGCGGAGTTTGTATACTTAAAACAACAAATGAATCCCAGAAATCAAATCTGGATTTTTCAAACCAAAACATCTTTTACTAAAATTTAGAACTGAATTAAAAAATTTTTAACAATGTTTGAAGACCATTACAAAGGTACAAACACATGAAATGACAGCCCAAGAACCTCCACATGGAAAGAGGCACTACCCTTAAGCCATCTCTACGACACTACATCACGATGGACTGCTAAAAACCCGAACCAAAGGAATAAAACATGTACGCAAACCTATGACATAAAATAACCAAGTCTACTTAAACCCAAAGGTGTAAGTAGGGTGTGAGAGAAATCCCATAAGGATACCACCACTAAAAGATTCCATGTGATAAACATTTCATGACAAAAAGCATTGCAAGTTTTGTAAATAAGAAATGCTTGTTAGAATTTTCTAAAGGATGAAATAATAAATGAAAACAGTTTTCAAGTGGGAAAATATTAAAGGACTAGAAATTTTAAAATAAATAAAAATGCTACTGAATTTTCCAGCCAAAAATACTGTATACCGATGGTAAGTACAAATGATCTAATGAGCACAAGCAATGGGAAATAACCCCTAGGAACTAGCTCGTTGTGGGTCCCAGGTTCCTCGTATCTCGGTGAAAGTAATCGTTACAAATTTTATTTTTCGTGAATGATACACTAGTAGAGAACATACCCATAACCTAGTGGTCCCCAATAATCATCATCATCATCATAGTTTAGTTAGATTTATATGTGTCAATCTTGCTAAGTGAAATTGAGTCCAAAGCCCACGGGATCATTAGCATACTAGTACACATCCACCCACCTAGAAACCCATGTTTCCCTCTTGTTCTCAAACAAGTTTGACAAGCCATGAAATATAATTTTCACATGAAAATATCACTTCCACATCACACATTCATTGAACAGCCCACACGCACATCACACAAGTCACACAATCCACCTTTTCGTTCAAATGCGTTTTGAAATCATACTCACACCAAGGTTGCCCACAATAATTTTCAAATTTCTTTAACACTTCCACAAATCATTTAATTTTTTTTATAAAACTATTAAAAGATATTAAACTCACATAACATCCCACACACATGTCACATAATACCCTTATCACCTTCAAAATTATTTTTATCAATAGAGTAACACGAAACATCCCACACCTGTGTTTCGCACACGAAACACAATTTAGTAAAACATTTCAGCAAGTTATAAAACATGAATTTTTTTTTACATCTCAAATAACCACTTTACCATTCAAAAACCCACATTAGGTGAACACACTCACCCAAATAGTACATACACACCCTTTTCCAACTTTGTTTAACCAAATAAAACATTTTCAATTTTTATAACACACACCCAAGAGGTATAACCATTGTTTCCACACTAAACCCAATTCAAAAACCTCATTAAAGACCAAGATCATACCAATAACAATCCAAAACAGAATATTTATCCCTAAAAAAATTATTAAACCATCCCCAAATGTTATAAAAATACATTGAATAATACCACAAATATACACATGAAAAACACATGTTTTCACAAATCAACTTCAAGAAGCACAACACAGTTTTACACCTTAAACTCATTCAAAAACCACCTTTCAAGGCCCAAATGACAATAAGAAATTAACAAACCAGAATTGGAATCCCCTTTAAAACCTAATAAATCACTTTCATATGTTATAAACTAAACCTAGACATTACCCCAAGAGTCACACATGAAAAGTACCCAATTTCAATCTAAAATGCAACTAAAAATTAAATCTTTAACCAAATCCATCAAAAATAGTTTTCACAGCACACAAACAAGATTATAAACGTGCTAAATGAATAAAACAGGCATGGTAACTCATCATAAAATGCCTACACATGGAATCACCTACCTTTTGAGTCGAAACCCTCAAAACTTGGTTCGAAACCTTAATTGCACCACCGCTGCACCACTAGGAATATAAATCCAGACCTAAACCACCAAAAATTGACCCACAAGATACCAAATCAGACCTTAGGATCGAACCCCAACTTTTGGACATGAGGAATATCATGAAAGAGGAAATAAAACTAAAAGATGATGGAGGAAACCAAGAAGGAATTCCCTTACTTGAAATATCTTGAATAAATCATCCCTATTCTACCAAAATATGAATCTATAAGTACCCAAAACGTGTATGGAGGTTCGAAGGAGTCATATTAGGTCATTTGGGGACTAAAATGGGGGAAACCGGATGAAAATTGAAGGATTTATGAAAGATTCATTTTACCTCGTCAAATCTGGTAGATTTGAGAAAGAAAATGAAAGATTGCCCTAATTCGCGGTTCACCTGAGATCCAAAATTTCTAAAACGATAATGGGGGTGATCTTCAAGATATTGTCTTTGATATGGAGGTGTAATCATAGGAAAAAGGTAAAAATTTAATGACATATAAAAATTTTAAAACAAATATTTAAAGCCGGAAATGGGTCTACGGGCAGGCCCATTACCTTAATCAAAAAACCAAATCCATCATGATTTTGGATTAATATGTGGTCCAAATGGATATGGTGATTTTAATATATCGGGGTATAAAAATTGGGAAGTGTAATGGGTATAAAATAGTAAAAATTGAAGGAATTATAGAAGAAACGATTTTTTTTTAAATCTGAAATTGGGTTCACAGTTTGGCCCAAATTTTCATAACCCACCATTTTCATCAAAATGAGTGGTAAACCCCTAAAACAAATGAGGAATGGAATTTAAATGAAAAATGATAAAAAAAAGTCATGGGTGTGACAATTCTCCCCACCATAAAACATTCTACCCTCAGATAGACACATCGAGGACAAAGAAAAAACCAAACCCAACCGAAAGGCAAAAATGGACTCCCTTGCTAAGCTTCACCCCCCAATGCCAAAACACCTCCAGTGATCAATTAAAAAAGGAATACTTCACAACCAAACCATACAACTCTTTACTAAAATGAACAAGCACATTCAAAATTTATCCAAAAAGAAAACTCCTCAAAAACAATCTGAACAAGGCTCAAGAAATTTACCCAAACAAACAAGAACATCAAACAATGTTACACTTACCTTGATATAACAAAACTATCGGGAACTCTCCAATCCTGATGTTTACCCAAGGAAAATTTAGGTGGTTATATAGCTCTGAACAAGACTACCCAATTCCAAGCCAAGAACACCTACAAAATTGAGTTACAGGTACAAGGATACATAAATTGGCTCCCCAACCATAAGAGACAACTTAATTTTTTTTTTCTGAGACAGAATCAACACAATAACAGGGGAGCCCCGAACAAACTCCCTAGTACAAGGGGTAGAATCTGATTAAGAATTTTCAAAATAATATACATGAGACTCATAGTGGGTCTCCCCACCATAAAAACCAACTATTTTTACTGACCAATATGGGATGACACAGAAAAACCCCAAAACATAAAGAGTTGGGACAACCGCACGGTTAGCCCGCACAGTTTGGGAAACTGTGCACTAACCATGTGGATCTTTATACATACATGGTTTTCTGGGGAATGGTTACTACTAAATATGAACTCAACATTTATAGAAAAATCCAAAACCTTCCCCCCAAACCCAAAGGAATCCAAAGGAGAAAAGAAAGTCATTGGGAGATAACATGGGGATGAGGCCCTCCACCTATTTCCACCGAACGGGAACAACAAAAGAAAGATGACAACACCAAATAATTAAACTATTCCCATATCTCATACTGATAATAGTTCTTTGTACAAGGTTAAAAACTACACTGGTATTTCCTTTGACTACATGCTAGCTTCTCTCCGGGACCTATGGCTGGAGCTGGAATGATTGAAGTATCTTCGGCCTCACAGTTAGGATTTGGAAACCCCCAAATATAATTTCTTCTTTTGATGCTACAAAAAAATACATGCAATCCCAATTGGGTTCACCAAGACATAACAGACTCCAAAACTCACTTTACCCTAACTTAAAATTTCACTGAAATATGGGTTTATAGGATGCACTCACATCACATGGGCTAGCACAAGTATACCCTAGGTAGAATTTATCCTTACTTGGTGTGTTTCATTTTTGTAAAAGTTTTTGTAGGCAGAAAATGATTAAAATAATAAATTAATTTTTTTAATACAGGGACACAATGTCACGAACCGAATCTGGTCGCCGCCAAAATCGGAACCCAACCCAACCCGTGGCAAGTCTCGAAGGGCGTTCCCGATCCCCACGGGCTGGCACAAGTTCCTAGGTATCAGAAACTGAAAATTGGGAATGATTTACCCATGTTTGTATACTTAAAACAACAAATGAACCCAAGAAATCAAATCTGGATTTTTCAAACCAAAACATCTTTTACTAAAATTCAGAACTGAATTACACAATTTTAAACAATGTTTGAAGACCATTAAAAAGGTAAAAACTCATGAAATGACAGCCCAAGAGCCTCCACATGGAAAGAGGCACCACCCTCAAGCCATCTCTACGACACTGCATCATGATGGAGCGCTAAAAACCCAAACCAAATGCATAAAACATGTACCCAAACCTGTGACATAAAATTAGCAAGTATACATACACCAAAAGGTGTCAGTAGGGTGTGAGCGAAATCCTAGTAGGATACCACCACTAAGAGATTCTATGTGATAAACGTTTCATGACAAAAATCATTGATAGTTTTGTAAATAACAAATGCTTGTTAGAATTTTCTAAAGGATGCAATAATAAATGAAAAAAGTTTTCATGTGGGAAAATTTTAAAGGACCAACAATTTTAAAAAAAATAAAAAAGCTACTGAATTTTCCAGGAAAAAATACCTTATACCAATGGTAAGTACAAAGGACCTAATGAGCACAAGAAATGGGAAATAACCCCTAGGCACTAGCTCGTTGTGGGTCCCAGGTACCTCGTATCTCGGTGAAAGTAACCGTCACAAATATTCGTTCTTGTGCCCGAGACACTAGTAGGGAACATACCCATAACCAAGTGGTCCCCAATAATAATTATCATCATAGTTTATTTATATTTGTAAGCGTAAATCTTGCTAAGTGAAACTATGGCCAAACCCCACAGGATCACAAGCATACTAGTACACGTCCACCCACCTAGATACCCAGGTTTCCCTCTTGTGCTCAAAAAAGTTTGACAAGGAATGAAATATAATTTTCAGATTAAAATATCACTTCCACATCACACATTCATTAAACAGACCACACATACTGCACACAAGTCACAAAATCCACTTTTTGGTTCAAATGCGTTTTGAAATCATACTCACAACAAAGTTGCCCACAACAATTTTCACATTTCTTTATCACTTCCAAAAATCTTTTAAACAATTTTATAAAACTATTACAAGACATTCAACTCACATAACATCCCACACACATGTCACATAATAACCTTCTCACCTTCAAAATTCATTTTATCAATAAACTAACATGAAACATCCCACACCCGTGTTTCGCAGACAAAAAAAAATTTAGTAAAACATTTCAGAAATTTATAAAACATTAAATAAAATGTTTAACATCTCAAATCACCACATTAACATTCAAAAATCCACATTAGGTGAACACACTCACCCAAATAGTACATATACAACATTTTCCAACATTTTTTATCCAAATAAAACATTTTCAATTTTTATAAAACGATCCCAAGAGGTATAACCATTGTTTCCACACTAAACCCATTTCAAGACCCTAATTGAAGGCCAAAATCATACCAATACCAATCCAAATCAGAATTTTCATCCCTAAAAAATATTATTAAACCACCCCCAAGTTTTATAAAAATACATTGAATAATACCACAAAGATACACATGAAAAACACACGTTTTCACAAATCACCTTCAAAAAGTAAAACACGGTTTTACAACTTAAGCTCATTCAAAAACCGCCTTTAAAGTCCCACATGACAATTAGTAATTAGCAAAGAAGAATTGGAATCCTTTTTCAAGACTTATAAATCACTTTCATATGTTATAAACTAAACAGAGACATTACCTCAAGAATCACAAATGAAAAGTACCCAATTTCAATCTAAAATGCAACTAAAAATTAAATGTTTAACCAAATCCATCAAAAACAGTTTTCAAAACACACAAAAAAGATTATAAAAATGCTAAATTAATCAACCAAGCAATATAACTCATCATAAAATGGCTACAAATGGAATCAATAACCTTTTGAGTCGAAACCCTCAAAACATGGTGCGATACGTTAAGCGCACCACCACTGCACCACTAGGAATATAAATCTCGACCTAGACCACAAAAAATTTACCCACATGAAACCAAATCAGACCTTAAGATCGAACCCCAACATCTCGACATGAGGATCTTCAAGAAAGAGGAAATAAAACTAAAAGGGGATGGAAGAAACCAAGAAGGAATTCCCTTACTTGAAATATGTTGACGAAATCGGCCCCAATCCACCAAAATATGAATCAAAAAGTATCCCAAACTAGTATGGAGGTTTGAAGGCGTCATTTTGGGACTAAAATGGGGGGAAAATGATTGCAATTGAAGGAGTTATGAAAGATTCATTTTACCTCGTCAAATCTGGTCTATTTGAGAAAGAGTATGAAAGATCTCCCTAATTCGCAGTTCACCTAAGCTCCAAAATTTCGAAAACGATAATGGGGGTGATCCTCGGGATATTGGATTTGAGAGGGAGTTGGAATCATGGGAAAAAAGTAAAAAATTAATGTGATATGGAAATTTTTAAAAAAATATTTAAAGCAGGAAATGGGTATACGGGAAGGCCCATTACCTTAATCAAAAAACCAAATCCATCATGATTTTGGATTTCTATGTGGTCCAAATGGATATGTGGATTTTAATATATCAGGGTATGACAATTGGGAAGTGGAATGGGTATACAATAGTAAAAATTTATGGAGTTATAGAAGAAAGAAAATTTGTTTTTAAATCTAAAATTGGGCTCACGGTTTGGCCCAAATTTTTAAAACCCACCATTTTCATCAAAATGAGTGGTAAACCCCTAAAACAAATTAGGAATGGAAATTAAATGATGAATGAATAAAAAAAAGTCATGGGTGTGACAATTCTCCCCACCATAAAACTTTCTACCCTTGGAAATCCACATCGAGGACAAAGAAAAAACCAAACCCAACCGAAAGGCAGAAATGGACTCCTTTGCTACGCTTCACCCCCAAAGGCCAAAACACCTCTAGTGATCAATTAAGGAAGGAATAATTTACAACCAAACCATACAAATATTTACTGAAATGAGAAAGCACATTATGGATTTTTCCAAAGAGAAAACTCCTCAAACGCTATCTGGACAAGGCTCATGAAATTTACCCAAACAAACAATAAAATCGAACAAGGTTGCACTTACCTTGATATTACTAAACCATTGGGAGCTCAAGAATCCCGATGTTTACCCAAGGAAGAGGTAGGTGGTTATATAGCTCAGAATGAGAATACCCACTTCCAAGCTAAGACCAAGTAAAAAAGTGAGTGACTGGTATAAGGATACACAAATGGGCTCCCCAACCAGAAGAGACAACTTAAATTTTTTTTCTGAGACAAAATCAAGACACTATCAGGGGAGCCCCGAACAAACTCCCCGGTACAAGGGGTAGAATACCATTAGGAATTTTCAAAATAATAAACATGAGACTCATAGTGGGTCACCCCACCATAAGAACCAACTATATTAGCTGACCAATATGGGTCGGCACAAAAAAACCCCAAAACTTAAAGAGTTGGAACGACCGCACAGTTAGCCCGCACAGTTTGAAAAACTGTTCGCTAACCCTGTGGATCATTATACGTACATGGTTTTCTGGGGAATGGTTACTACAAAATGTGAACTCAACATGTCTAGAAAAATCCAAAACATTTCCCCCAAACCCAAAGGAAACCAAAGGGGAAAAGAAAGTCATTGGGAGATAACATGGGGATGAGACCCTCCTCCTCTTCCCACCAAACGGGAACAACAGAAAAATGATAAAAACACCAAATGATTAAACTATTCCCATCTCTCATACTGATAATTGTTCTTTGTACAAGGCTAAAAAATACACTGGGATTTCCTTTGACTACATGCCAGCTTCTCTCCGGGACCTATGGCAGGAGCTGGAATGATTGAAGCATCTTCGGCCTCACAGTTAGGATTTGGAAACCCCCAAATAGAATTTCATCTTTTGATGCTACAAAAAACTACATGAAATTCCATATGGGTTCACCAAGACATAACACACTCCAAAACTCACTTTACCCTAACTTTGAATTTCACTGAAATAAGGGTTTATAGGATGCACTCACATCACACCCTATTTCTTCGGGTGATAAACAACAAAAATAAAGGACATAGATAAACACCTTCTTCTAAAATAGATGATATCAAGATCTCCTAAAAGGAAGAACACTTCTGAGAAAAATACTCACAAAATATGGTACAATTTCACTTTTACAATCAAACGAGCACGCGATATCACAACGTATCACCGTGCATTACCAAAGTGACTGATAAAGATAATACAAGGAGGTGGCCTTATACAACATCCCCAAACATCACAACATTCCAGAAAGTGTCTATAACAGCCTCTCGTGGCCAGATTTTCCACACCAATGGTCTAATATAAAACCCTTCCTCGAAGTGACTACGAATTACTCAGAGGCCCTCTTAGACATTATCCATACTGACAAACCCAGACAACTTCCAACTTTAATGAATCAGGTAGCTTAAGAAACCAAGGCATCTTTCAACCATCAACGAGCACTCTTCTGTAACCAGAAAATCTGGAAAAAAGGAATGTAAATGGTGTAGAATCATTATACAAAGCTAAAGAAAAGATTCCTTACATTGATCAAATGGATTATTTTCCAACAGTGAAACAATACGGGTTGCACATCAGTTGTGCACTAACCCTTAATGGGGGCGTACCCTATCTAACGGGAGAACCCAAAGACCCAACCAAACTGGTCCATTTGTAAATAAATTCCACAAAACAAATGTAAATACATTAATGGAACCACCGTAATGGTGTCCGGAAACATATCTCATAGGAGACTACTAATCAATCCTTCTACCGAGCTTACCTACCAACACAATCCCAAAACACAGTTTGAACAAGAGGGGTTCTTGGACTCAAAACATCCCACAACATCAACATTTTCCAAAATCACACAATATACACCATCCCAAAAAATTCATCAAAACATCATGTTTTTCTTTAAAAACATTTTTTTGAAAACCAACAGTTCCGCGGTTAGCGTATCCACCAATGGTACCCCATGGGCCTCACACATGCATGTTTTTGTGCCACACCAGGAACTCCCCTCATATTCGTCCCGTCACACATCCAGTCATGCCATCAACCATCCATAATCCCATATAACCCCATGCATGTGATCTCTCATTAAAATACCAAAGGATAAAACTAAAATTCTTTCCACTTTTCAAAAACAAAATGGTCAACCAACAAATCATTTTTCTCAATACTACTAACAATGAGATCAAAATCCCAATTGACATCTTACAGAACTTCTCATAAGGACACAAAAATTTAGAAAAGAACTCACTTTCAAGTTATTCATATCAATTTAAAAACATATCATCCCATTAAAACACCCTTTAATTGTTTAGAAAACTATATTGGAAGAACTTTTGAAAACCAACTTCAATATGGTTCTGGCTTTCAAAAGAGGTGTAAGCATACTATTTTTCATTTCAAAAAAACTATGAAAATTCAGTTCCACCATTTCATAAATCAAACCATTTCCTCTTTATTTTAAAATCATTTCACAAAAGCTTTACGCTTCATAAAACCATGTCACTTTAAAACCAAAGTTTCAAGATTTCAAAACTAAAGCACAAAAACAATGCGAGAGGAAACTAGGATCAGTGGGTGACTTGGACATATGGTTGGCAGTCATATACCAATCACTTCACCATCACAGAGAGTGATCTAGGGAATATACCTAGCTCCACATGGCTTTCTAGACCCTGCGAGCTCACTAAGACCAGTAACCCAACTCTATTTTCATATCCCCTAATCATCATCAGACCAAGAAAACTGAAAGACATAGATAAATCCTGACTTCACCTAGTGACGTGAATCCCGTCATGAGGTGTGGTGATCAAGAACACTACCCATAATCAGAATTTCATGTCTCGATACTCTTAAATACACACTATCCCAACTATTTCCCAAATAACATGACTCAAATAGAGCAAACCTCCTTTGATATCATTTTGTCACGAACAGAATATGGTCTCCACCAAAATCGGCACCCGACCCAACCCGTGGCAAGTAACGAAGGGCGTTCTAGATCCCCACGGGCTGGCACAAGTTGCTGGGCATCAAAAACTAAAAAGTGGGAACGATTTACCTGAATTTGTTTACTTAAAAAAACAAATGATTCCAACAAATCAAATCTGGATTTTTCAAAACAAAACAACTTTTACTAAAATTAAAAACTAAATTACACAATTTTAAACAATGTTTGAAGACCATTACAAAGGTACAAACTCTTGAAATGACATCCCAAGATCCTCCACATGGAAAGAGGCACCACCCTCAAGCCATCTCCACGACACTGCATCATGATTGACCGCTAAAAACCCGAACCAAATGCATAAAACCTGTACCCAAACCTGTGACAAAAATAAGAAAGTATACTTACACCAAAAGGTGAAAGTAGGGTGTGAGAAAAATCCTAGTAGGATACCGCCACTAAGAGATTCCATGTGATAAAAATTTCATGGAAAAAGTAATTTCAAGTTTTTTAAATAATTAATGCTTGTTAGAGTTTTCTAAAGGATGCAATAATAAATGAAAACAGTTTTCATGTGGGAAAATTTTAAAGGACAAACAATTTTAAAATAAATAACAAAGCTACTGAATTTTCCCGAAAAAATACCGTATAACGACGGTAAGTACAAAGGATCTAATGATCACAAGCAATGGGAAATAACCCCTAGGCACTAGCTCATTGCAGGTCTGAGGTACCACATATCTCGGTGAAAGTAACCGTCACAAATATTTGTTCTCGTGCACCAGCCACTAGTAGGGAATATACCAATAAACTAGTGGTCCCCAATAGTAATCATCATCATAGTTTATTTAGAGTTGTAATCATCAATCTTGCTACGTGAAACTAAGGCCAAACCACACGGGATCACTAGCATACTAGTACACGTCCACCCACCTAGATACCCAGTTTTCCCTCTTGTGCTCAAACAAGTTCAACATGGCATGAAATATATTTTTTCACATGAAAATATCACTTCCACTTCACACATTCATTAAACATCCCACATGTACATCCCACAAGTCACAAAATAAACTTTTTCATTCAAATACGTTATGAAAACATTCTCACACCAAAGTTGCCCCCAACAATTTTCACATTTCTTTAACACTTCCACAAATCCTGTAACCAATTTTATAAAACTATTTAAAGATATTCAACTCACATAACATCCCACTCACATGTCACATAATACCTTTCTCACCTTCAAAATTCATTTTATCAATAAACAAACACGAAACATCTCACACTCGTGTTTCGCACACAAAACACAATTTAGTAAAACATTTCAGCAATTTATAAAACTTTCAAAAAAATGTTTGACATCTCAAATCACCACTTTACCATTAAAAAACCCACATTAGCTGAACACACTCACCCAAACAGTACATATACACCCTTTTACAACTTTTTTTAACCAAATAAAGCATTTGAAATTTTTGTAAAACAAACCCAAGAGGTATAACCATTGTTTCCACACTAAACCCATTTGAAAACCGTCATTCAAGGCCAGAATCATACCAATACCAATCCAAAACAGAATTTAAGACCAAGAAAAATTATTAAACCACCACCATGTTTTATAAAAATTCCTTGAATAATACCACAAAGACACACATGAAAAACACACGTTTTCACAAATTTCCTTTAAGAAGTACAACATGGTTTTACACCTTAAACTCATTTAAAAACCACCTTTAAAGGCCCAAATGACAATAAGTAATTAAAAAACTAGAATTGGAATCCCCTTTCAAGACTAATAAATCACTTTCATATGTTATAAACTAAACCTAGACATTACCCCAAGAGTCACACATGAAAAGTAACCAATTTCAATCTAAAATGCAACTAAAAATCAAATGTTTAACCAAATACATCAAAAAAAGTTTTCAAAGAACACAAAGAAGATTATAAAAATTCTAAATGAATCAACCAAGCAATCTAACTCATCATAAAATGGATACACATGGAATCTCCTACCTTTTGAGTCAAAACCCTCAAAATTTGGTGCAAAACCTTAAGTGCACCACCGCTGCACCACTAGGAATATAATTACAGACCTAGACCACCAAAAATTGAGCCAAAAGATACCAAATTAGACCTTAGGATCGTACCCCAACTTCTGGACCTGAGGAACTTCATGAAAGAGGAAATAAAACTAAAAGAGGATGGATGAAACCAAAAAGAAATTCCATTACTTGAAATATCTTGATGAAATCTGCCCCAATCCACAAAAATATGAATCTCCAAGTACACAATACTGGTATGGAGGTTAGAATAAGTCATATTAGGTTATTTGGGGACTGAAATGGGGGAAAACGAAAATTGAAGGCATTATGAAAGATTCATTTTACCTCATCAAATCTGGTCTATTTGAGGAAGAGTATGAAATATCGCCCTAATTCGTGGTTCACATGAGCTCCAAAATTTTTAAAATGATAATGGGGGTGATCCTTGGGATATTGGCTTTGATAGGGAGGTATAATTATAGGAAAAACGTAAAGAATTAATGAGATATGGAAATTTTAAACAAATTATTTAAAGCAGGAAATGGGCTTACGGGCAAGCCCATTACCTTAATCAAAAAACCAAATCCATCATGATTTTGGATTTCTATGTGGTCCAAATGGATATGGTGATTCTAATATATCAAGGTATGACAATTGTGAATTTTAATGGGTATAAAATAGTAAAAATTTAAGGAGTTATGGAAGAAAAAAAATTTGTTTTTAAATCTGAAATTGGTCTCACAGTTTGGCCCAAATTTTCAAAACCCACCATTTTCATCAAAATGAGTGGTAAACCCCTAAAACAAATCAAGAATGGAAATTAAATGAAAAATTAATAAAAAAAGTTACGGGTGTGACAATTATCCCCACCATAAAACCTTCCGCTCTCAGAAAGCCACATCAAGGAAAAAGAAGAAACCAAACCCAACTGAAAGGCAGAAATGGAACCCTTTGCCAATCATCACCCCAAAGGCCAAAACACGTACAATGACCAATTAAGGAAGGAATAATTCACAACCAAAACATACACCTCTTCACTAAAATGAACAAGCACATTCATAATTTATCCTAAATGAAAACTCCTCCAACACTATCTGAACAAGGCTCAAGCAATTTACCCAAACAAACAAGAACATCGAGCATGGTTCCACTTACCTTGATATAACTAAACCATTGGGAAATCTCCAATCCCAACATTTACCCAGGGAAGTTTTAGGTGATAGATAGCTCTGAATGAGACTACCCACTTCCAAGCCAAGACCATTTTCAAAAGTGAGTTACTGGTACAAGGATTCACAAATGGGCTCCCCAACCATAAGAGACAACTTAATATTTTTTCCGAGACAGAATCAAGACACAAAAAGGGGAGCCCCGAACAAACTCCCCAGTACAAGGGGTAGAATCCCATTAGGCATTATCAAAATAATATACCTGAGACTCATAGTGGGCCTTCCAATTATAAGAACCAACTATCTTAACTAACCAATATGGGCCGACATAGAAAAAACCCAAAACATAAAAAGTTGGGACAACCACACGGTTAGCCCACACAGTTTCGAAAACTGTGAGCTAACCCTGTGGATCCTAATACCTACATGGTTTTCTATGGAATTTTTACTACTAAATGCGAGCTCAACATGTCTATAAAAATCCAAAACCTTTCCCCCAAACCCAATGGAAACCAACGGGGAAAAGAAAGTCATTAGGTGATAACGTGGGGATGAGGCCCTCCACCACTTTCCACCGAATGAGAAAAACATAAGAAAGATGAAAACACCAAATGATTAAACAATTCCCATACCTCATACTGAGAATAGTTCTTTGTACAAGGTTAAAAACTACACTGGTATTTCCTTTGACTACATGTCAGCTTCTCTCCGGGCCTATAGATGGAGCTGGAATGATTGAAACATCTTCGACCTCGCAGTTAGGATTTGGAAACCCCTGAATAGAATCTATTCTTTTGATGCTACAAAAAACTACATGCCATCCCAGATGGGTTCACCAAGACATAACACACTCCAAAACTCACTTTTCTATAACTTGGAATTTCACTGAAATAAGGGTTTATAGGATGCACTCATATCACACCCTATTTCTTCGTGTGAGAAACAACAAAAATAAAGGACACAGATAAACACCTTCCTCTAAAATATGGGATATAATGATCTCCTGAAATAAGAGACACTTTTGAAAAAAAATAATCACAAAATATTGTAAAATTTCACCTTTACAATCAAACAAGCACATGATATCACAACGGTTCACCGAGCATGACCAAAGTGACTGATAAAAATAATATAAGGAGGGGGGCTTATACAACATCCCCAAACATCACAGCATTCCAGAAAGTGTCCATAACAGCCTCTCGTGGCCAGATTTCCCACACCGGTGTTCTTAAATAAACCCCTTCTTCGAAGAGACTACGAAGGACTCAAAGGCCCTCTTAGACACTATCCATACTGACAACCCCAGACAACATCCACCATTGACGAATCAGGTAGCTTAAGAAACTAAGGTCTCTTTCAACCATCCATGAGCACTCTTCCACAACAAGAAAATCTGAAAAAAGAATGTAAATGGTGTATAATTATTCTACAAATCTCAAAAAAGATTCCTTTCATTGATCAACTAGAGGATTTTTCAATGGTGAAACAATCCGGGATGCAATTCAGTTGTGCACTAACCCTTAATGGGGGCATACCCTATCTAATAGGAGAACCCAATGACCCAACCAATCCAGTCCACTAGTAAAAACATTCCACAAAACAGATTCAAACACAATAATGGAACCACCGTAAAGGTGTCCGGAATCATATCTCATAGGAGACTACTAATCGGTCCTTCTACCCAGCTGACCGACCAAACACAGTTCGTACAGGAGGGGTTCTTAGACTCAAAACATCCCACAACATCAACATTTTCCAAAAACACACAATATACACCATCCTAAAAAATTCATCAAGACATCATGTTTTTCTTTAAAAACATTTTTCTTGAAAACCAATGGTTCCGTGATTAGCGTATCCACCAATGGTACCCCATGGGCCTCACACATGAATGTTTTTGTGCCACACCAGGCACCCAACTCATATTCGTCTCATCACTCATCCAGTCATGCCATCGACCATCCATAATCCCATATAACCCCATGCATGTGATCTCTCATTGAAATACCAAAGTATAAAACTAAAATTCTTTCCACATTTCAAAAACAAAATCTTCCACCAACCCAACATTTTTCTCAATACTGCTAACAATGAGATCCGAATCCCAATTCACATCTTTCCAAACATCTCATAAGGACACAAAAATTTAGAAAAGAACTCACTTTCATGTTATTCATATCAATTTTAAAACATCTCATCCCATTAAAACACCCTTTAATTGTTTAGAAATCTATATTGGAAACTCTTTTGAAATCCATCTTCAATATGGCTCTGGCTTTCAAAAGTGGTGTAAGCACACAATTTTCCATTTCAAAAAAATTATGAAAATTCAGTTCCATCATTTCATAAATCAATCCATTTCCTCTTTATTTGAAAATAATTTCAGAAAAACATTATGCTTCTTAAAACCAAGTCACTTTAAAACAAAAGTTTCAAGATTTCAAAACTAAAGCACAAAACAATGAGAGAGGAAACTAGTTTCAGTGGGTGACTTGGACATATGGTTGGAAGCCATATTCCAATCACTTCACTATCATAGAGAGTGTTCTAGGGAATATCCCTGGCTCCACATGGCTTTCCAGACCCTACGAGCTCACTGAGACCAGTAACCCAACCCCATTTTCATTTCCCCTAATCATCATCAGACCTAGAAAATGAAAAGACATAGATAAATCCTGACTTCCCCTAGTGACTTGAATCCTGTTATGAGGTGTGGTGATCAAGCACACTACCCATAACCGTAATTTTATGTCTCGAAACTCTCAACTCTATAATATACCAACTATTTCCCAAATAACATGACTCAAATAGAGAGAACCTCCTTTGATACCATTTTGTCATCAACCGAATCTGGTCGCCGCCACAATTGGCACCTGACCCAAGCAGTGGAAAGTCCCAAAGGGCGTTCCCAATTTCCATGGGATGGCACAAGTGCCTGGTTATCCAAAAATAAAAATTGGGAATGATTTACCTGAGTTTGTATACTTAAAACAACAAATGAATCCAACAAATCAAATCTGGATTTTGCAAACCAAAACATCTTTTACTAAAATTCAGACCTAAATTACCCAATTCTAAGCAATGATTGAAGACCATTACAAAGGTAAAAACTCATTTAATGACATCCCAAGATCCTCCACATGGAAAGAGGCACCACCCGCAAGCCATCTCCAGAACACTACATCATGATGGACTGCTAAAAACCCGAACCAAAGGCATAAAACCTGTACCCAAACCTGTGACAAAAATTAAGCAAGTATACTTACAAACAAAGGTGTAAGTAGGCTGTGAGTGAAAGCCCAGTAGGATAGCACCACTAAGAGATTCGATGTGATAAATCTTTCATGGAAAAAAGCATTTCATATTTTGTAAATAAGAAATGCTTGTTAGAGTTTTCTAAAGGATGCAATAATAAATGAAAACATTTTTCATGTGGGAAACTTTTAAAGGAGCAAAAAATTTAAAATAGATAACAAAGCTACTGAATTTTCCAGAAAAAAATACCATATACCGATGGAAGTACAAAGGATCTAATGATCACATGCAATGGGAAATAACCCCTAGGCACTAGCTCGTTGTGGGTCCCACATACCTCGTATCTCGGTGAAAGTAACCGTCACAAATATTTGTTCTCATGCTCGAGCCACTAGTTGGGAACATACCCATAACCTAGTGGTACACAATAATAATCATCATCATAGTTTATTTAGAGTTGTAAGCGTCAATCTAGCTAAGTGGAACTAAGACCAAGCCCCACGAGATCACTAGCATACTAGTACACGTCCACCCACCTAGATACCCATGTTTCCCTCTTTTACTCAAACAAGTTTGAAAAGTCATGAAATATAATTTTCAGATGAAAATATCACTTCCACATCACACATTAATTAAACAGCCAACACATATGTCACACATGTCAGAAAATCCACTTTTTCGTTCAAATGCGTTTTGAAATCATACTCACACAAAAGTTGCCCACAACAATTTTCTCATTTCTTTAACACTTCCACAAATCCATTAAACAATTTTATAAAACTATTACAAGATATTAAACACACATAACGACCCACACACATGTCACATAATACCCTTCTCACCATCAAAATTCATTTTATCAATAAACTAACACGAAACATCCCACACCCTTGTTTCACACACAAAACACAATTTAGTAAAACATTTTAGCAATTTATAAAACATTTAATTTTTTTTACATATCAAATCACCAATTTACCATTAAAAAAGACACATTAGGTGAACACACTCACCCAAACATTACATAAACAACTTTTTCCAACTTTTTTAACCAAATAAAACATTTACAATTTTTATAAAACAAACCCCTGAGGTATAACCATTGTTTCCACACTAAACCCATTTGAAAACCCTCATTCAAGGCCAAAATCATACCATTACCAATACAAAACAGAATTTTCCGCCCTAAAAAAATTATTAAACCACCCCCAAGTTTTATAAAAATACATTGAATAAAACCACAAAGTTACACATGAAAAACAAATGTTTTCACAAATCACTTTCAAGAAGTACAACACGGTTTTACACCTAAAAATCATTCAAAAACTGCCTTTCAAGGCCCACATGACAATAAGTATTTAAAAACAAGAATTTGAATCCCCTTTCCAGAATAATAAATCACTTTCAAATGTTATAAACTAAACCTATACATTACCCCGAGAGTCACACATGAAATGTACCCAATTTCAATATAAAATGCAACTAAAAATTAAATGTTTAACAAAATCCATCCAAAAGAGTTTTCACAGAACAAAAAAAAAGATTATTAAAATGATATATTAATCAACCAAGCAATCTAACTCATCATAAAATGGCTACACATGGAATCACATACCTTTTGAGTTGAAACCCTCAAAACTTGGTGTGAAACCTTAAGCGCACCACCGCTGAACCACTTGGAATATAAATCCAGACCTAGACTACAAATATTGACCCAAAAGATACCAAATCATACCTTAGGATCTAACACCAACTTCTGGACATGATGAACTTCATGAAATAGGAAATAAAACTAAAAGAGGATGGAATAAACCAAGAAGGAATTCCCTTACATGAAATAGCTTGAAGAAATCAGCCCTAATACACCAAAATATGAATCTCCAAGTACCAAAAACTGGTATGGAGGTTATAAGGATTCATATTAGGTCATTTGGGGACTGAAATGGGGGAAAAAGATGAAAATTGAAGGTGTTATGAAAGATTCATTTTACCTCATCATGTCTGGTCTATTTGAGAAAGAGTATGAAAGATCTCCCTAATTCGTGGTTCACCTGAGCACGAAAATTTCTAAGACAATAATGGGGTTGATCCTTGGGATATTGGATTTGAGAGGAAAGAAGAATAATGGGAAAAAAGTAAACAATGAATGAGATATGGGAATTTTAAAAACAATATTTACAAAAGGAAATGGGCCTATAGGCAGGCCCATTACCTTAATCAAAAAACCAAATCCATCATGATATTGGATTTATATGCGGTCCAAATGGATATGGTGATTTTAATATATCATGGTATGACAATTGGGAAGTGGAATGGGAATAAAATAGTAAAAATTGAAGAAATTATATAAGAAATGAAATTTGTTTTTAAATCTAAAATTGGGCTCATGGTTTTGCCCAAATTTTCAAGACCCACCATTTTCACCAAAATGAGTGGTAAACCCCCAAAAAAATCATTAATGGGAATTAAATGGAAAATTAACAAAAAAAATTCTCAGGTGTGACACACAACGACCTTCATCCCTTTATTTAAATACATAAATATGGAAAATTTTATTGGTTAGTTGCAAAAAACATAAAATCATTAGAGATACTTTTGTGAGTTTGGAATAATATTCCATAGGAGGACATCTACCATATCAAGGATTGATGACCTCAATAGGTCAAATCAATGAATCTATCCAATGACTACCAAAACTATATATATATTCACCAATGATTGATCTATATCAAGGTAGGGTGGTTTTTTTATTAGGTTTCTTTCCCCATTTTTATTTTATATGATAAATGAAAATCAATCGTCGAAACAACTAATTTTTTCACTAGTCATTTTTTGAGATAGAATAGTTTAATCAGATTTTGGAATAATAACATCAAATATGTTGATTTTTTCATAGTATTCCTCATATAAATAAATCATGTTCGACACTAAAATCAAATAAGGATTGTTCCTATCATCTGTTCTTGTTCTTTTCTCCCTCAGTTGTCAATTCACCATGAGAATTTCTTATTTTTCTTACGTTTCAACAAATAAAAATAATATATCATTTTTCAATCATTAAGGTGTGAAATTATGCCATATCATATATTTCGGATCCTCATGACACATTGGTGGTGTGAATATGGAAGCGGTAGTGGATCAGAAAATGTTGATACCTGATTTTTGTGTTCTTCACTGTCAAATAGAGAATGAAAAAGAATAACATTTTCTAACTGGATCAAGGGCCTGAATTTTGTTTATTTGGTGAATAAATAAGATGATGAGGCTTGGTCTATGTTTTTTTAGTGAAGATATTTTCCTATCGATGGCCATAATGATGGTCCTAATGTGCAATAAAATGATTTGAGATTGTCTAAATGTTTTCATTAGATGACATGTAGACTAGATCTATATGCATTGTGGGGACCCCATTATGACATCAAAAGTTCTGGGAGAAACTTTTGTATCACTCAATGTGTGAACCCTATGAACATAATGTCATCTCTCCATCGAGACTCAGTGTATACCTCCGTTTTTACACATACACAGGGTGGAGGACACAGGTTGGATCACGTAGTGTACTCCCCTAACATGGACACATCCTGGACAAAATAATATGATCAAATCCATGTCTGATTAAATATACATGGGTAAAAAATATAATTCTGGTATAATTACACCGCTAGAGTACACATATAGACTATACTCTATGTACATCTATAGAGACATGATAATGATGAATGGGATATTTCTAGGGGAAGGACTCGAGGTCAGTGGACACAGTGTGCGACCCCAACAGAATTACATATTAATTATTATACATGGATTAGAGACCTATTCGTCATTATCATTGAAATGGTTCATTAGGGTGTGTTCCCCATTATTAATTCTTTATGGGTTGTAATGTAATCATCTCTTCATCCTTGTAATATGATCTATTCAAAAAAAACATCTTGGATGGATTCGTTGGAATTCCTCCAATAGGCCAAAACTAAGATAATCAATCTTAATCATGTCATGGGTAGAGTTCATGGTTTTTCCATGACCAAAACTACATGAGACCTGATACTCTACTTGGAAGGTCAATATAGACGGAGTTCATAGCATCACCCCATGGCCTTTGGCGGGATCCTAACCATGGTGTAATATTCTTTTCAGAAATTCATTGTGGACTTCTAATGGTGAGAAATGATGAGAATTTCACCTCAGAATGAAATCATCAATACTATCACAGTGAAGGTGTTTTTTTCCTAGATGAGTTATATGTGGATTCTTTGAGCTGCTATCAAATGATGGAATACAACTTTAGTGAATTACTATTAGACTATGTGTCTTGGTTGATTATATCTGGATTTTATGGTTATATATGTTATATATATATATTTATATAGAGATTAATGTATTATATTTGTTGTGTTCATTATGCTTCCACTATGTAATTTTATACTCACCCCTTCATTGGATTTTCCAACAGACATCATTTCTAGTGAAGAGGATAAACTTTTTGAAATTGTTCTTCACAGATATAGACCAGACCATGATTTGGGATACCAAACTTACCCAAGTGTATTCCTATTTTATTCTAATAGAAGTCCCAATTTTATATTCTGGATTGACTTCTTTTCATACTCTTATTTATGGTCTTGTATTTGGATATGTTTGATTTTATTTAAATATTTTCATAATCTTGTTGGTGGATTTAGATTTATGCATGTGTAATTATTAAGTTGTTTTTACATTCTAGATTTTGTAAATTCTTGGAGATTTATGGGTGTGTACAAGTACACAATCTATTGTATCACATGTTAGGACATTCTTTCTCAACACTATTCTCTATCCTATGTCTGATTGTAGATGAGCTTGGGGAGTTGTGGAAAGTTCCCCATTGAGGGGTTCATGATAGATGATTCCCTCAGTCATGAGGCATCGATAACTTGAAATTTACAAAATTTGTTTCCTCAAGGCTATGAACCAGTTATACTAATAGATGTTGAGTAGAATATGGGACCACTAGTACCTAAAAATGAGGTGTTCCTACTGACCTCACTTCACAGTTTTTAGAAACACTGACCCATAATGTTTTGAGGAGATCATGGATAACATGGTATGAGGACTAATTGAGGTTGTGACATTATTTTTCAATCATATATATGTCCACCCATGTTTATCATTTAATAGCCCTTTTTATCTTATAATATTGGCCTAACATTCCCCTCTATGATTCCTATATCTCCCTTTAATTTGATGAAGTTTGGAGACTTTTTTAGTGGAAAAAAGGGGGAGCACAATTTGGGATCACAGTTTACTAAAACATTCAAGAAGACCCTATGGCCTTGTCCAACTCATTAATAATTTCGTTAAATTCCATATTTCATCTCCCATTATTTATACAATCTTTCCTCTTTCTTACCTCAATCGACCCTAGCATTCATGAAAGCCTCCCTAGCACCTCAAACCCTCCTTGGAAATCTATTTAGAATGGGGATTATGTGGAGAAACATCACACTTCCTCAAGTAAGTGAGTTTCATCATTTTTTCATTCCTTTATCATGGGGTTCCTCCCTTATTCTTGAAGTTACCAATTTCAAGGAGGTAGAGTTTTGAACCTATGGTTTTATCAGAGTTTCCTTAGTCAATTATTTTTGTTTTTGGCTTGATCTAAGTACCTTATGGTGTGGTGGTGGTGTGGTGGAATTTTCTCTCCAAGAGTAATGGTTTTTGACACATATGGTAGGTGATTCCATGTGTAAGAAAGTCAAGATGATTTGTATTTTCTTAATTTCCAGTTTTAGCACACTTTACCTTCATTATCCTTGTTGGGAAATTTTAATTGGCTGACGTTTGATAAGAAAATCATATTTGAGTACCAATGTTGTGTTAAATGGGATGTTTTACATGTCTATTTTTATTACATTTTGGGTTGTTTTATAACTCATTTAATGGATTTATAGAAATGTTTTTGGTTCTGATTTTTTTTGTGAATATGGGTATGGAAATGGTGTTAAAATTTGGGTTTTAAGGGATTTTGTGTGAAAAACATTGTTATATTTTGTGAAGTTTTTTTATTGAAGTCTGAATGGTTTTATTGAGTGGTGTGAGTGGTGAAAAACATGTGTATCTAAAATTTTGATTTAATTATGACCATAACTAATGTTTTTATGTGATAATGGTTTCTGGTATCTTGAGATAATGGTTTTAGAACAAAGGGGGAACCCCGGGTATCTAGGAGGGCAGATATGTACAAGTACGGTAGTGATCCGGAGTGGTTTTATCCCTGTTTCACAATGCAAAATGGATAACGATGACCCTAAAAAACATTATTGATTATTATTGGGGACCAATAGGTTATTGGTATGTTCCCTACTAGTATCCCATTCATGAGAATAGATTTTCCTATGGTTACTTTACACCATGGTACGAGGTTCAAGGGGTCCGAGACTAACATGTTCGTTGGGGTGTTCTCGTGATTAGTGCTCATTGACTACTTTTTAATTATCATTGAAATATGATGGTTTTGTGGTAAAATATAGTATCTTATATGTTTTATTGAAATGTTCTCACTCATGGAAAATTCTCTTTGAATACTGTTTACATTAAAAAGTTACATTCATTAGAAATTATTTCCCCCACTTATTGATTATAAAAACTACCAAGATTTTTACCTTGTAATGCTTACAATATGGAATATTTTGGTGGTATCCTACTGGTATTATTCTCACACCCTTATTACTCCCCTTGTGTGTTAGTAGATGTGATCATATTTGACATAGGTAAAGTCAAGGCCTTGGGTGTTGGTGGTTCTGGTTGTTAGTTCCCTCCCATGGTGTGATATTGGTGAGAAGACTTTTGGGTGATATCCCATTAACATGTGGAGTCCTTGGGGCTATTTTTCAATTAATTTTATGTGTCTTCAAACCACTTTTTATATGTTTGAACATATGTATTTTGTTCTATAATTTTTTAAGTCTTGTTTGGCATGGATTTTTTGAATCGTTTTATCAATTGTTTTTTATGTTTTATGTATCCACAATTGGGTAAATAGTTCACAAAACAAAATATATGATATCCAAGAACTTGTTCCAGGATGTGGGTATAGATAATTCTCTTGGGGACTTTTCATGGGCTAGGTTTTGTTCTGGTATTGATGGATATCAGATTTAGTTTGTAACAAAAGGTTATTATAGGAGATTTAATGTTTTTGTGTTATATTATTATTTTATGATTTGATCGTCTAGACAGGATTAAGGACTATCAGGAATATGATTTTTGGTCATGAGTAGGGTTCTTGTACCACACTTCTCTTGGAAGACCTTGAGTCACCATGGGACATTGGGATTGTTTGTTTGACATTACTTCTAGGTGAGACGTGTGTGCAGCAGACTATAGGTGTACATCCGGTGGGGGTGGGTTAGTTGTTTATTTATCATTGTATTATGTTTGGATTATTTATATTTGATATTGTTGAATTTTTTTTTAGAATTATTGTTCTGGTTTTTTCTCTTGTGACGGTTTCCTTTTTGTAGAAACATGCATCCATAGAATCTTCCACAAACCCACCGAAATAATACATAGAGATTTCTGCATCACCGCATGATCAGAGGCTAGTAGTGGTTTTGGTTCAGTATTCCAAGGATCTAGGTAATTGAATTCATTTAGTTACATCTTTATTTACAAAAGATGAGATTGGTCCTATGAATGACAAGGGCCAAGATTTCCTAATAAATAAACCTCTTACTTTTTGAGGTAGTATAAAACCCCAGGAAGAAAATGAATGACTCTAAAAGATCGGGCACATATTTGAGTTCATGGACACCCCTAACAAGGTCAAGGTAAAGTTTCCCTCTTTTCAGTTTGAGGGTCCCAGTCACAAGTGGTTGGAATCGTCATTTCAAATTGGGAAGAATGTGTATATGCATTGGAGAGATTTCAAGGTCGTCTTCAATGAAAAATACTTCCCAGAAGACTTTGAATATGCTATATCCTGAGAGTTCATGGATCAGGTTCAGGGGGATCTTTCTTTGATGGAGTATTCGAACCATTTCTCTGAGATGGTACGGTATGCTCATGAAGTCTTCTCTAATGATAAAGCGAAGGCCTACATGTTTGATAAAGGCTTATGACCTAAGATGTACTCCCATGTTTTATTTCTCAGCTAATCACTTATACTGAGGTGGTTGACTGGGTGTGTGTGGAAGATATTGACCGAAAATGGAGGGTAGATTTCAATAGGATAGTGTCAGTAGTGAGTACTGGAAGCTCTTGAGAGGAGAAAAGTAAGTGAGGGGATAAGGTGAAGAAGGGAGGTCGTAGTTTAGGCCACTCATTCGGGAAGTTATCATCTATGCATTATGATGTGAGATATGTCATGTTCCACCTATGTGGGAGGTCAGGGAAAATATGACTAGAATAAAAAAATTATATAAATCCATTTTTTCAATGATTATGTATGGGTATCTTAATGTAATTTTGCGGGGTGGTAGGCCAACATCAGAGTGGGGCATGATCTATGGCTTCAAGAGGAGTTTCAGCTCTGTCAGAGCCATTGAGGACTATGGAATCTTGATTTCATGACGATGGTGGTAGGGCTGAGTCATGTTTTTGGAAGAGCTTGTTTAAGACACATCCGTAGACTAGTGGTCATCCTTAGGTAGAGACTAGACATACCCATGCCATGGATCAGGCATGACCAGGATTAGAGGTAGGACCTTCGACAATTTGAGGAACTGTTTTGATTTCATCTTCTATAAATACTTCTATTTTTTGATATTATTGGATTTATTTCATTCATTTATTCTCATTTTGTTACCATGATTAATTTTCCAAGGGTGTTTTTGGATTTTCTGATGGATTTGGTGAAGCCGCTGGGAAAGAAATAGTAGGGTCTTAGGTGCCCATTGTGTGTGCTTTTTGTGTTAGTGTCTGGGAGGGAGTGGGACCCCATTGGCTTAAATATGGATCTGTTTAACATAATACTTGTCAAGGATTGGATAGTGAAATTCTAGGTGCATATAAATTAATATAGGTGGAAGGAAAGTTTCATGGAACCAAAAGAGATTCATTAGTTCTTTCTTGGGGAATGGGATCCATGGTCATGTCATACGGGACCTCCAGTCCCAATGTTTCGAGATTTGTTTTCAGTTATCATAGCTCACAATATAGGATTATGTTCATGCTCTTGATAGTGGACTACCTCATGTAGTTGAAAAGATTACAAAGTTATTTCCAAATGATTTTTATGTTTTCCCCCTGAGCGGGATGTGGATTTCTCTATTGATCTAGCACCTCGAACACAAACAATATCTCATAACTCATATTTCATGGACCCTAACGAGCTGATGGAATTAAATATTCAGCTATAATACTAACAATCCAAGGATTCATTCTCCCGAGTGTCACTCATTAGGCCACTCCTTTATTTTTTTTCCAAAAGGCTGATGGATCCCTCTAGATTTTCACTAACTACCAGAAGCTAAATAGGGTAAATATTAAGAAAAAATATCCTTTTCCCAGAATAGATTTATTATTTGATCAGTTTAAGAGGGAATGATGGTTTTATAAAATAGATTTCTATTTGGTCTATCAACAACTCATGGTGAAAGTGGAATATATCCCAAAAATAGACTCCAGAAGCAGGTATGGCCACTCTGAGTACTTGTTCATGCCCTTTGGATTGAACAATTCTCAAATTTTCATTATAAAACCCTTGGACATGGTGTTAAATTAGTATCTCGATTCTTTTGTCGTGGTATCTATGGATGATGTTTATGTTTATTCAATATTAGAGGATGAACATGAGAATAACTTGTGTACCATTCATGGAACATTTCAGAAGCATCGCCTTTATGCAATGTTGTCCAAATGCACTTTTTGGATTAGGGGAGTAAAATTTCTAGGGCATGTGATTTCATAGAAAGGGTTTTTGTTGACCCCAAGAAGATCAGTGCGGTTATTTCATGGGAGAAGCTAAATAATGTGTTAGAGATCAGGATTTTCCTCAGCCTGGCCAGTTATTACCAGCGGTTTGTTTGAGATTTCTCTCTACTTGCTTCATCGATGACCGTGCTCACCTGAAAAGTGGTCAATTTTTTATGGGGCATAAAATGATAGGAATAATTGGAGGAAATAATGTGGTGGTTGGATAATGCCCCCATTCTGATTTTTCCAGAGGCTATAAAGTGGTATGTGGTGTGTTGTGAGGCTTCCGATATGGGTCTTGGTTGAATCCTTATTCAGGATGATCACATTGTGGATTCTGGCTCTCTCCAAATCCAACCACTTGAAATGAATTACTTGATCCACAACTTGGAGTTAGAGGTTGTGTTTCATGCTTTGATGAATTTGAATCACTAAATCATTGGGGGGAATTTTTATATCTACTCTGATCACAAAATCATGGTCTATCTCTTCTCACGAAAGGACCTCATCCTGAGTAAGAGTCATTGGCTCGAGTACTTGTAGGGGTTAGACATTGACTTTATCTATAACCTAGGAAAGGGTAATGTGGTGGTCGAAGCCTTAAGAAGAAGAGTCCTGTTGTTGGATTTGAGGAAGTCTCATTATGAGTGCACTCTAATGGAAATCTTTTCTTAGATGTATGTGGTGACTATATAGAAAATTGGGGGTGCGTTCTTGTCTTGATTTTAGGTGAATCATTTTCTGGTGGATCTAATTCAGCACAAACATCTTGGTAATTGGTTTTGTTAGTGGTTTAAGTAGTTTCTTCATGGTAGTGAGATGTATTATGATTAGTCATTATCTTCTGAGGGAATCATCTGCTTTAATGGTTGTCCGATAGTGTTGTTATCTCTAGGGAAGGTGGTGATTAAGTATAGTGACCAGTCTCAGTGGGATTTTCATCCGGGTGACACTAAGATGTATTACGATGTCTATCAGCCATTATGGTGGCCTTTTATGAGATGAGACACTGTGAACATTGTTTTGAGATACTGCCCATGCTAGTTGGTAAAAGCAGAGTACCAAATGACCTCCTTCAATTTTCTCCAATCGTTACCGTTTTCTACTAAGAAGTCAGACAATGTTTCCCTATATTTTATTGTTGTCTTGCCTCATACACCTCAGGGTAAAAATTCTATTTGGGTAGTGATTGATTTTGTGAGTAAATAATACCACTTCATTTTAATGAGAGATACAACTTAAGTGGGGAGTTGGGTGTTTGTACCTCTTGGAGGTGGTAAGTCTCTATGGTGTTCCATCATCCTTGGACTAAGATAGAGACCTTTTTTCACTTCGTGGTTTTGAGAAGGCCTTCATAAGGCCTCATGGCCTCAGATTAAGATGATCATGACATATCATTCTCAAACAAAAGGTTAGAAAGTGCAGGAAAATTATATTTTAGAGGAATTATCCATGTATGTGTTCTAGGATTTGGAGTCCCTGGGATATCCATTTTGGATTGGTTGATTTTTCTTATAATAATATTTACCAATCCTTTAATTAAATGGATCTTTTTTAGGTTCTCTATGGTTGGCCTTGTCGGTCCCACTGTGTTGGGCTGAGGTATGTGATACCTCACTATTGGGGTTGAGTCTAGTGCAAGAGATGTCTAAGAAGGTCATGTTGATAAGCCATCACTTATCGACTGCTCAGAGTCTCCAAAAATCAAATTCTATCAAGAGTATTTGAGATCTTTAGTTCTCTATGGGTGACTAGGTATTCGTGAAAGTGGCCCTTCATCAGGGCAATCATTGATTGGGAAATAATGGGAATCTTCCGTCGCGGTATGTCTGACCTTTTGAGATCACCGAGTCTATTAAAAATGTGGCATATAGGTTAGCCTTACCTTCTCAGTTTACTTCTATCCTCGATCTCTCCCATGTCTCCGAGTTGAATAAGTACAACCCAGATCCATCCCATATACTGAATTAGGAAGAGTTGGATATTGAGTCTGATTAATATGTTTTTGAGCGGTTTGTGAGAATAGAGGACTACTAAGAAATGGTGCTTTAGGGAATGACTATACCATTTGTCCTTGTTTAATGGTAAAATTATAATGATACACATGAGTCATGGGAGTTGAATTCATGGTTTGTAGAATATTTGTTGTTCCATTTTTTTGATCATGCTTTAGGTTGACATTTACGGATGGAAATTTATCAGGGTGGGGTGGATTTTTACACCAATTAAATTCTTTAATTGTTTTATTTTCTTCTATTTTCTTGGCCTAATTTTTACCCCTATGTTATCCCCCCTTTAATTTTAACGATTTTGGACACTTTTTGAGTGGACAAAAGGTGGCGAACAGTTTGGGCATACAGTTTTCCAAACCGTGCAAGCAAACATTGCAGCCCTATCCAACTCATTAGAAATGTTGTTAAATTACACTTTTTAAATCCTAAGATTTATCCATTATCGCACCTTTCTTCCCCCATTTGACCCTAGTATCCATGGTACCCTCCAAAGAACCTCAAACCCTCCATGGAACTCTATTTTGAAAGGGGATTGGTAGAGAAACTTCATACTTCCTCTATTAAGTGATTTTTTTTGTTTGGTTCCTTTCTTTTGATGGGGTTTCATCCATTATTATTTAAGTTCCTACTCTATAGAATGTAGTGTTTCGAACCGAGGTTTTGATAATGGTTTTATTGGTCTATTATTTTGATTTTAGTCTTGATCTAACTCCCTAGCGGTGTAGCAGTGGTGAGGTAGAATTTTCACACATTAATTCATTTGTTTTGACACTTGTAGTAGGATAATTACATTTTTAATAAATTCTAGATGAGTTATAACATCTTAATTTCTATTTTTATAACATTTTGTGTCAATATCCTTTCTACTAATTTTTTTTACTTTTGTTGTGAAAATGAATTTTTGGTACCAATTTTTGTTAAATTGGGGGTTTTACATGTTTATTCTATGTTATACCAGTAGGGATTGTTTTATAACTCATGTAATGGATTTATAGAAATTTATTTGTATCTTCAAATTTTGTTTTGGATAATATGGGTATCCAGATGTTGTTAAATTTGAGGTTTTCAAGGTATTTTTTTTCAAAACGTAGTTATATTTTGTGAAGTTATTTTATTGAAATCCAAATGGTTTCATTAACTGGTGAAAGTGGTGAAAAGCATGTGTAGCTACTTTTTTGAGTTTATTATGACCATAACCAATATTTTTATGAGATAATTGTTTTTGGTATCTTGATATTATTTTTTGAGCACAAAGGGGGAACCCGAGTATCTAAGAGGAAATATATGTTCTATTACTCTAGTGATCCGTAGTGGTTTTATCACTATTTTACTTATAAAAATAGATAAATAAGACAAAAGAAAAACAATATTGGTCATTATTGGGGACCACTAGGTTATGGGTAAGTTCCCTACTTGTGGATCCTACAAAAGAATAGATTTTCCTACGGTTGCATTACACCGAGGTATGAGGTACATGGGGCCTGTGAGTAACTAGTGTCGAGGGGTGTTCTTAAGATTAGTGATCATTGATAGGTTTGTAATTATATTTTGAATATAGTGATTTTTTATAGAAAATACATTATCATAAATGTTTTATTGAAATTTTTTCATTCATGGAAAATTCCCTTTAAAAACTGTTTAAATTTAAAATTTTCATTCGTTAGAGATAATTTCTACCACTTCTTGCTTATCAAAACATGCATTATTTTTTATCTTTTAGTTCATACTCTATGGAATATAATGGGGGTATTCTATTGGTCTTAGGATAAAACCCTTTTTACCCCAATTTTGTTTATTTATACTCGATCATGTTTGAAATAGGTAAAGGTAAGGCCTTTGCTGATGGCGGTTCGAGTTGTTTGTTCCCTTCCATGTTGCGGCGTAATGGATGCGGTTTGTGGGTGATGACCTCATATAATGTAGAGTCCTCGGACTATTTTTCTTCTACTTGTGTGTGTTTTTTGACCTCTTTTTATATTTTTAAACCTATTTTTTCAGTTCATTATTTTGTTTATTTCTTGTTTTTCATGAATTTATAGATTCAGTTTATCGATTGGTTTTGATGTTTTTTGTATCCATACTCTAGTAAATCATTCCCAAACCAAAATATATGATACATGGGAACTTGTTCCATCCTGTGGAGATTGGTAACACCCTTCGGGCTTTTTCATTGGCCAGGTTTGGTGCCAGTTCTAATGGAAACCAAACTCAGTTCGTGACAATATGGATACCGGAGAATTAGATGGGGGTTCTATTAGTAAGCCTTCTCTTTGGCTCTATAGGGTGATGGTGGGGTTCAGTGACCCATTTTTATGATGAGGAAACACCAAAATTTTAATATTTTGTGATCCTATTAAATTTCATTGCACATTTTCTGTGTTGAGGGATGCACGTATCTAGGAGAATCTAAAACATAAAAAGGTAAGTACAACAGTGGTTGAGTATTAATCGAGGTTCACCAACCTCTCTAGTTACTCGATGTTTATGGTTCAAGATATATTTTTTGGGCCCATACATTTTGTTTGGGTTTGTGATGAGTCATCCAAGCCATAATTGTAACTAAATGAATTATTACCAATATTTTGTTTCTAAATTGTTCATTGGTGGTCAATTGTTTTCTGACTAAAAAGATGTTGATAGTGATTTCTGGTAGTGTGAACACTGGGGCGTACAGTTCAGTTGACGGGTGCCAACATCAGTCTCAGGGAACTTTAGGGGTGAGAATTTTTATAAATTTTACTAGGATAGATTATTTTCTAATCAAGACCTAATGGATGGTCCTCGTAATAACATGTATATGTAGTTCTACACAGGTTATGAAAAGGCATAACCCACAAGGGTTTCTTTGAAAAACTATATTTCTAGTAGAGGTACTGTTCTTGAGATGCCTATGTTGATGCAGTGGAAAGATTACAAATGTTAGTAGGTTTGAATACATTGGTGAGGATTTGGGAGAGTATCTAGATGTGGTAGAAACTTTCACCCATTTCCAACACCCTCCCCCCACAAGTGTTACACTATCGCCTAAAGGAAGTCGAGAATAGGGTAAGGGGCAGCTGCAAAAGGATGGGGATTTTTACCTAGAGGATCCATGGTAGACAAAATGTATGTTCTATATATTTTAAACCATAAAATATTTTATTGACAGACACAATTTATCTTCATTTATTCATTTTATCTTACCATTTTTGGATGATAAAGATTTTGGTTTAGCCTTGTATTTACCATAGCACTTCAAGACCCCTTTTGGAAGCACCTTTTTTATAACATACTTATACCAATAGTCATACATGAATCATATAGGAGAGATTTTTTATGGGATATACTCATAGAATTGGTGAATCCTTATGAAATCATCTTATTTATGGACTATTTCTGTACAATTGATGTATAGATATATTGTTTCAAAAAGAGGATGCAGTGTGTCTGAAAATATTGGACTAGGTAATCTTTCATGGGTGAAATGGAAACCCAATAACATAGGATGGACTCATGAATTTAAGGGGGAATATGATGACTCATCTTTGGGATAATATGAAACTTGGAGCTATGTATTCAATGAGATTTCAATTTCTTTTTGTGGTGGTACAGTAAGAATATGTCATTCCAGATGATGTTAAAGATTTATATCCCTAATAAGAGATAGACTATTGTATTAATCTAAACCATGGAAAAACACTAATATCTTACCCTAAATATCATATGGGTCTCGAATATAATTAGGTGATGAGGGTGCAGTTTGTGGACTTATAGAGGAATGGATTTGTTAGACCCATTATTTTATCCCGAGAATTTTTAGTACCAATTTCGATGAAGGTAGATGGGAGGTTATGTTTTTGTGAGGATTATCATTTTCTCAAATTGGTGACTATAAAGATCATGTATATACTGCCGATGAACAATGAACAATTTTATAAGTTTATAAGGGAAGGATGGTTCTCAAATATTGACCTCATATCAAGATATCTCCAATGACAAGACAAGACGAGGATAAACTAAATAATAAATTCATATGTCTCTATAGTCACTATAAGTACATGGTTATTCCATTTGGAGTGATGAATGACCCAAAAGTTTTCATGGGACTCATGAACATGTTTAGTCAATACCTTATAGACCTATTTATTGTATATGTCATCGACAATATCCTAAATTACACACCATATGAGGATGAGAAACTGTGTAAATTTAATATTTTTCTACATGTACTATAAGAGAACAAATCTTATGGGGTTCTCAATAAGTTATAGTTCTGGATTTATGAGGTCCACCTTCAAGATAACGTTATCCGATTATATATTATAGTAGTTGACTATAAATTTTGATGCAGTGTTAGCTTGGGAACCTCCCAAGAGCATAAAGATGGTGAATAGATGATTTGGGATGGATAGATACTACTAGATATTAATACCGAATTCCTCTAGGATATCATCACCCTTGAAATAATTAAAAATTAATGGGACGAATTCAATGTGGTCACAGGGATACCCATAAGATATATACAATTTGAGGCAGAGAATGATGACTTCTCCAATATCGATATTCCAATAAGATTATCTCGTGTATGAAGTGTTTGAGGATGCATGTGGAAACTGGAATGGTAGTTTTATAATTAATAGGAAAAAGATTATTTTATATGGTTCACATAATTTTTGAACACATGGGATGAACTATAATACCAATGGTCTTGAGATAGTAGGTGTGGTATTCACACTTAATATGTGGATAGACTACCAGATAGGTTAGCAGTTTAAAATTTATTTTGACCACAAGAGTGTGAATTATATATTATCTCAAAATGTTAATGAGGTGATGGATGGAGTTCTACTAGTATTATTACTTTGATATTTTCTATAATCTAGGGAAGTGGAACATAGTTGCATATGATCTCAATAATAGATCTTCTCCGTAGTTGTTATAAAAGGTTTCGTAATAGTTTTCCTCGTTCAGGTCATCATGTGAAGATGTGGATATAGAATCCCACCCCCATTCAGTAGTTTTCACACCTCCACTTCCAGAACGAGTTGTAGAGAAATAGATTAGGGAAAATGACTGTGAGACCCTATGAACACAAATATCCTCTATACATGTTCATGATAGATTTTATGATGTTTGGATGCATGTAATTATTTTTTAGGACACATAATGTTACAAGTTATGTTTCAAGATATTATTCTAGGAAAGTTTCTTATATCTCATTTTCTAGTACATCCAAGTCTGGAAATGATGTAAATTGACATCAAATGTAAAAATTCTTATCTAGGGATAAGGGAGGGAGGAACATAGTTGGATCAAGATGCCTTACTTATCAGCATGTGAAGGTTGAGAACTATGTTCCATTGGGTTTATCATAACCCCTTGATTTTATAGATTAAAATTAGGATGAGATAACCATGTAATTTCTATTGGAATTACCATGTACATATTTGGGACACTATTCCATATGTTTTATCATAGATCGACTCAACATATTAGTCAACAGCTTAGATTTATGAGAAAACATATTACTAGAGAGAATGGGATGACTCTACGTATAATATATACTCTAACTTAATTTAGTTCCCGTGATTATATTTAATGAATGTGATACTCACATCACATATATGTCCTCGATGGAATTTTTGGTGGATTCATGGTCTTAATTGTGTTTAATAACTTTTTCCCCCTCAAACGGATGGCTCGACTGACCAGACCATTTGGCTTTTAAGGATGTGCTGCGAGCATTCATGTTGGATGTTGGCCATTTTTGGAGGATCAACTAGAATTGGAGGAGTATGTGTACAAAATTGGTTACCATTCTACCTCTTATGTGGTACTATTAGAATAATTTTATGGGTGAAACATCAAGACACCAAATCTTTAGACTAATCGGGGAGAATTAGGACTTCTAGGCGTAGAGTTTTTGTGATCCACTAACAAGAAGGTACAAATCATCTATGAGTGGATGGGGAATGTATAGTTCTGTCATATGTCCTATTTTGAATGAAAATTATTTTGTTTGGAGTTATAATAGGGACACTATAAATACATATAGGTTTCACCTCAATGTAGATTATGGATATTTGGGTGGGGTGGAAATTGGTCTCTGACATTTATTATCCCTTTCTAGATTCTTTGTAGAGGTAGTCTGGTATTGTATAACTTACCTATATCACAAATGTTCATGAATTAATAAATTTTCTTCCACAACTCATAATTTTCTATGTATGTGCAAGATATATTTCATGATATAGACTAGAGAATGATTAACATTAGGGACATAACTATCTTTTCTATGTACCCAATAGAGATTGAGGATCTGTAAAAGAGGATACCATATTGTTAATTTAATCACCTAGTGTGTGACTAGTACATGTATAGGAATATTAAGGAAATAATTTGTGGGGAAGTCTCAAATGTGTTCCTAGTACACACATCTCTTTCTACCTTATTGTTTAACTCTTCAGGACCAAATCCCTACATTTGATTGAATGTAATGTTCATGTTTTTTATATGTAAAATAATAGAATATATATATAATAATATATTTGAGACTAGGAACCAAGAATGTGTTTTATTCCAAGGCCCAATTTACCCATATTGTGTTTTGAAATATATTAAATATTTTAAATTCACACAAATGGAGTTTTCATGAAAATGTGGAGGAACATTCTAAATAAAGGATCTGACCCGAAATTTGATTTTTTCTATGAGATCAATGTTTTTGTTTTGCACTAGGAACAATATATATATATTGAACACAAAATCCCTTTTGGTTGAGGATTGATCATGTGTGGATGGTTATAATAAAATAAATTTATATATTTATTTATAATATTACCCGAACTAATACAAATTCATTATGTACAAGGATTTGGATGATTGTAAGTATTAGCCTCTAAACTCGATAGAACCGGTGATCTATTGGAGAGGCATTGAAGGAGGATCTATTAGTGAATATAATTCAGATCGGTGATTGATGACTACTTTTCTACAGAATCCTAGTATATAAACAACAATAATGATAAATAATTGTTCTTCATACTCAATAAATCAAAATTAATGTAGTATTTTTTTGATTGGATTCCATCCCTGTTAATTGCATATATTATTAATGAAAATCAATCATCCAATAAAATAATTAAAATATCAATAGTATTGTGGGATTGGATTATCTTCAAAAATTTATTAGATAATTTTAATTTTATTATGGTTCTTCATTTGTTGTTCTAATAATAACAGATAGTGTCCAATACGACACACTTGTGGTTCATTCCACTTTCTTGTGTTTTTTTCATCATATTTAATTGATGTGTTCATCACTGAGGTTTTTTTAGATATAGGTTCAAACAATTCATCACTAATCGAGCATTGGAAACCCATTTGGTGGTTAAACTATTTGATATCAATGATTTGGACATGGATTGATGATGGGATAATGGTATAAAAAGGAAGTGCGTGTGGAACTGATTGATTGAGGGGTTAAAAATCATTATTTTATTGTTTGTGAACTTGTAGAAAACACATGAAAATGATTCTCGAATAAAATAGAAGGACCATTACCTTATTATTGATGAGTCCATGACTTATCAGGTTGTGTTTCATGATTTTCAGGGATAATCATTGCTGTATAGTGGCTTAGAAGACTGAATGAAGACATAGGATCCAAATATAAGATTCTAGATTATCCCAATACACACAGCTTGTATTATGGGAAAACACATTATGTATTCCCCCATGTGTGGAACTAGTGTTTATAAAGTATGTTAAATATCACCCGATGTGTGACCCCAAGCACCCGAAATGTGAATCAACATGGTAGCTCAGCTTGTACGAGTGAGGTTACATGTAAAAAAACCTATGTAAACCACCCCTTACATATTGTGTACTCTAAAACTAAAATTATCAGGATTCTTGTTCATTGGAATAACCCTATTATTGGACACTGTGAGAAGTAAAATGGTACATACATTCCATATACTATAGCACAAACAATAGAACATGTCATGATACTTGGGAAGACACCTTACTAAAAGGAAATTCCCTATAATCCTAGTATACAATGTCTAATTCATAAGAGTTGTAATATATATTTTTTACCCTTAAACTGAGAAAATATTCATAAGTGTATGTTTCCTTGATCCTTTTTTGAGAGTTAATATGGAATTCTGTCTTACACATAGGATAGTGGTCCCATTAGTGGGACATTCTATATAGAGTTATTAGAATCCTTTTGCAAGGCCTAAAGTGAGATCCTATATTATCGTCTTACAATATGATGTGTTCATGGTATTTTCAATAAATAAACTATGTGGGAATTGATCCTCTAATTTTCATGTTATTTTAGATTGTTGTTTTTGTATAACCCATGGAATTGGGTGTGATTAACATCTATTGGTTGTTCCATTTGGAATTACATCAAAAAAATCTCATTTAGGTACCCAATGTGTAATGTATATTAGTTAGACGCTATCAATGAAATATCACTAATAGAGTGTGCTCCACCTAGAGGAGTGTTATATTGAACATTTGACCACGATTGACATAATACTATTATTATTGTGATGTTACCTTGAGACAGTGTGTATTTTTTAGTATATATTGAAATTATTTTTATATTTTTTTATAGAAATATACCTATTTATATATGATTGTTATTCTTGATTTTATCTAATTATTAATTTTGGGGTTTCCTACTAGGTATTATAATACTCATCCCAATATAAGAATTTCATGCATGTGTCATATCCATTTCAGATGATTAATCCACTGACAGAGTATTAGATGTTCAATGACCATGATGATCATAGTGATCTAAACTGATTGAAGTGTTTCTTTAGGATACGTTTACAGAAGACCCCTTCTATATTTTATGTTTCTGCTAGATTTCAGACACTTTTTTGGGGATTTTATTTGACCCTCTTTATAGTCTATTACATTTTTTCATATTAGGTTTTGGGATTTAGATATATTTAATAATGATTTATAATTTTTATACATTTCATAATTTTATGGATGTGGGAATGTGTATAGTGTATAGGCACTTTAGCTTACAGCCTCCCATGTGAGTGACATGATTTTTGAAGCCAGTCACCATCCCATGGCCGATTGGAGATGGTCTTTGGGTAATCATGGAATTTCACCATTGGGACTCGTTTTGAATAAAATATAATAAAATGTACTATTATTTTGAAAAAATCCTTCTCCATATTGTTTCTATCATATAGAGAACAAAAGTATTACTCAGTCATATATATGTCCAAGCATATCCACATAGTGGTGTAATTAATTTTTCAACACCACTTTATGTGTATGGTTATAAAGATTATACTAATGAATATATATGATATTCATGAAATAAATATTTGTATTTAATAGTTTAATATCATTTATATTCTTACAATTCCACCCAAAAAATTATTTTTTTCGTGCACACATGCAGACAACCACCACCACAAGAAATTGTGATAAATTTTTCATATCACCCATTCCTAGATTATAATATATATTTATATCATGATTATTATTATGAAGGTTATTTAATAATGATCACAATTCATGGACCAAAACCATTTAATTGAATATTACAAGAAAATAAAACAATAAAATGACGAAAAATAGGGGTTTAATAATGAATTATTAATAAAGTGCTCCTGAAATGATATAAGTTACACATATTTAATTGAATAATTATATAAATTTATATATAATGTAATTATAAAATATTTCATTTTATTATAGATGATTTTATTTGAGCTTACAATGTAGGTCATTCTTGAGGTGACATTTTATTTCCCATTATCACAATTATTCAGAATTATGTACGTTTATTTTCCTATTTGAGGAATTATATGAGATTTATATAATTAAACCAATTTTTTCCCCCAATTTAATTATCATTTTTGGTTTTTATATCCATTTTTTCCAACTTTTATAATATATTGTAATAAATGATTGTTGTTAAGGAAAACCTATATTTTACTATAAAGTCTAGAAGATTATACAATGTCATTAATTTTTTTTGAAAAAATTCAATAATTATTATACTTTTGAAAAATTATTTCATAATTTCATTTTTAATCCTAACTTTTTTTATATTAACATGATTAAAATGAATCAATTTTTTTATTTGTTGAAATATGTACTTTTTACCAATGGTGTGAATGGAATCATAGATTCAGAATTGACCACATCAACAGTTTCTCCTTCTGTTATGATTATTACATTATTCGATGACTCATTTACATGTTTCTATGCTTATTTTAAAATAAATTGGTTCACTTATTTTTCTAAAAAAATTAATATTTTAGTACAAACTATTTTAATATGAAAGGATTATTTTCCCAAAGAAATCTTCTAGCCATAATTTTATTGTGTTTTTATTTTTTTCAATAATAAAATTCTGAATATTATTATTTATGAAGGATTTAATATATTAATATGATCCTCCTTATTACACAATACAGATTATGGTAATGGAGTAATATTTATTTATTGAAAAAATATTAACAGTTTATAATATATTTTTTCTTTAAAAAAGATTATATTATCTATGTAATGAATCATGATTCGTAGATAATATATGTTGTGATTTACCAACATGGAATGAAAATAAAGAAATAAATAGATCATTATCTATAGTTATAAAAAAATATAATTTATATATATATATATTAGGGTATTTAACATTGGTAATGAAAAATACCATTTCTTATATGGATTATCCTATTGAACTATAAAACAATGCAAAATATTTAGACCATTTATTCTCACAAAAAATAAAATCATTTATAAGGAATATTAATGCATTAATATAAAAGAAATAGATCGTGTCCCTAATAATATATATCCTTATTTCGGTGTTACTAATTTAGATAATGTTATCATTAAATTTTATAATCTTAAAAGAGATTTTCATCAATGGTTGTATTGATCCTGAACACTAAGGAGTTAGAGGGAACCAAAAGTATTGTGTAGAAGGATTTCAAATAGATATTTTTTTAAAATAGTTTCCTCCTCATCAATGAGATGATATGAAAGAAGCATTCATCAATCTATCGAAAAATAATTGAGAAAATATAATTTCATGCAGTGATAAAATTTTAGGGTTATCAACTCATGTTGAATATTATGTATATAAGTTGAGGAGTATGATTAATCAATTATTTTATTGGATATATCTTTGTTTATTACAAGAATTATTCTACCAAAATTATTATATATATGAAGTTATATTATCATGATTCATCAAAAGAGAAAAATAATTTCTAATGTTATATGTTTCTATAAGAGAAAAAGAAAAGAAATGTGTAGTTGAGTACATTGGAAAAGGAAAAATATCAAACGGGATGATGGGTTCTGGGTAATTTTGAAATTTTTATAATTAATGAAACAATGACTATAGAAAATCATTGATTGGAATGGATGTTTTTTCAATTGTGAAGTGAAAGGACATTAAGATCATGATATCAACGGTGTGAAAAAATTTATAAGGACCCATGTGTTTTGTATATAAATACTACATCTTTTTAGATGAATAATAATTATATTACACCAACAGACACCTGATAATCGTCAAATTATAGTGCCTTGGAAAATATTGAAACATAAAAAAAAATTCAAAAAAATCTATATCATATGACACTTATTCATTCGTAATTATAACCCTTTTACATACTTTTAATAATACATCACTTCAATTCCTATGGAATTAAATCCTAACAATAGCTGACATCAAATTCTGTGTAAGGGTAAAATGATAGATATGATTTGATGATCATTTCAAATAAGAAGATAATATTAAATAAATTATATCTTGACCATAACAAACAACGTTCATTATAAATCATAGGGTGATCATAATCATTTCTTACGACCCTAAATTGTAACATCTTAAAAGGTGTGACTCGTAAAAAATATAATTCATCTTAAATCAAATTGGAACCATAGAATCGGGTCTTAATTTTTTTTTGGAATAAAAATAAGAAAAAAAACATTTCATATATAAATGTTAACTACTGATATCATCGAATTATCCTTCAATACTTGTTTCCAATAATGGATCAAACACATAAATATGTTACCAATAACAAATCATGCACATTGACATCCTTCCCATAATAGATATCATGATATATAACACATTAACCCATTATTTTTTGGTATATATAGGTATAACATATATCATAATGAAAGCAATACATATGTGTAAAACTATATCATAAATCATTCATTATATTAGAACTCATAAAAAGCATTGGGTTTCATAAAAATTTCATCATAACATATCTCATGGAAACAAAAAAAATTATAAACATCATGACCTTATAAACATAAATCTTTTATATAAATAATAACTACATTATACTTGTGACATATACCCATTAAATCATAACTAAAATCCAATAATATAATCTTGGTGGGAATTTTATTAATAAATGTCACTTGAATATGTTTTGGGTAAAATATCCTTCCCATTGGGAAAAAAATTTTAATGATTTAAAATTCTAAATAAAAAATTATTTTATATGAACATTTTAATATTCAATTTTATTCTTAACAAAATTAATACATCATGATTGTAGTAATATTATCTCATGATATATAATGAAAAAAACATTCCATTGGTTTTTTGGAAAAGTAAAAAAGAGCCTCATTTAGAAAATGTCAAAATGATTATTGTCAATCCATTTTGTTAAAAATGAAAATTTTTAAATAGGATTTTTAAGAATTTTTGGAAAATAGAATTTTTTTATAATATAGGTACAATGAAGATAAATTTTCCCAATCATATAATTAACCAAAATAAATCATTTTTATTTAGGTGATTGTGAAGTAAACCTCACCTGAAATCTCATCATTCCTTTTTAAGTTTCAAAACATCTGTAAGATAAATATGGATTTAATAAATATTTATTACAAAACAAAAATGTATGATAACATTAATTATATATCAATAACATATTATAACTTTTTTTATTACTAATTAATTATTGAAATCAATGTCCATGTTTAGAACTGCTTCATTTTCTATATAAATGTTAGTTCTGTTGTCCTGGTTCTTAAAATATAATCATAACACCATCATTTAATGAATTTTAGTCGTGGTATAAAAATAAAAATTAATTATATTAGTATATTCATATTCATTCATAAAATTTATATATAAATGAATAATTTAAATTTTAATGCAGATAATAGTCTTTGCATACGCATGAGAGTAGATTTCAATTTTTGAGAATGGAATGAAAGAAAGCAAAAATATAATTCACCTTTAAAAATCATTATTATATCATATATATCATATAACTTCATAAAATTAATCCTTATTACCATCCATTTTAAATATAAATGAAAAACGAATCACATTTCATCATGGATATGATATTCTATATATATGCATGTGCAAAATTATAGTTTCTCGGAATATTAGATTATAAGAAATAATACATTATATTATCATTAAAAAAGTATAAATATGTAAATATTATCATATATCAACATTAAAACAATCATATTTTTCCTCCAAAAAATATGGTTCTGAAAATTGTATTGTATATCTACCTGGGGATGGTAAGCCGTACATACACATGAGCGATGCATTCATTTATTATGTTATTGAAAATAGGGTGTATAATGGTGTTTTAATAATAATATAAAAATTTATTAACATTTAATAGAATTAATTTAATAATTATATATATATATCATATATTAATAGGAGATAATAGTAATAAAAAAAGTAATGATCAAGAGTTATTACCACATCATTCATATAAATCATTTAGATCTCCTCTAAAGGGCTCAGAGGTAGGTTTTTTGGAATAAAAAAACATAAATTATATTAATATGTTTTTTATAATATATAATTTTAAATCAAGAATAATATATGAGCCTAATTTGATGAAATAATCTATAGAAGTGTGTGTCAATTAATAGGTGAGATGAGGGGTACTTTTTATTTTTTTTTAAAATATTAATTTATTATAAATTCAATCTAAATCCAAAATACCTAAAAATATAAATTTATACGAAGATAAGGCAGGATATGGTTTTAATCCTATCATCCAATATATTTTATTAAATGTATAGTGTAATTTTAAAACTTATCAATTTGATTAACCCTTAGTTAACTTATTTTTATTTTTTCTACAATATCAATTTTCTCAATGTAAAAAGGATGTAATTTTTATTTATAAGGTGTCAATTGGTCCATGAATAGAAAATTTATGGTATTTTATATCAATAAATATCTTATTTATCTATATTTAATATTTTTTTACATTTAAATATTTTAATAGAATATCTATTTCATAAATATCATTGGTGTGAATTTTCATTATATTGAACATATTGCCTATAAAAATGTTAATTATACATTTAGAATATGAACCATCTATTTTAACACATCATAAATCTGTCCTTGACCATCTATAAAATTAGTGTATAACCATAACTATCCAAAATTATAATAATTCTATTATTATTAATGTCATTTATTTTATTTTTCCATTAAATAAATAATTACTATATCAGTAGTGTGTAAGTATTTTAGGTAATTCCATTAATTACTAAAAATTTTAATTAAATTTATAAAATATTATAAATTTGTTAGGAAAAAAATTCCTATGAATTTTCATTTGTAATAATTTTTTTCCTTATGCAAACACATATTTGATATTTTAAACTAAGAGAGTGACATTCATTCACATTGGTTTAAATAATATATGTCATTTACAAGGAAAAGTGTCCAGTAAATGACTAATTTTAGAGTATTAAGTTATTTGTGAGTAATTTCATTCATCTCATAAGTAATATGATGAAAATTTGTTATATTATCACATAATTATAATCGAAATTATCCCAATTATCCATTCACCAAGGTGTTAAATTTTATAATGGCTACTACTCATATTGACCAAAATTAAAAGGCCTATAATTAAAAACACTATACTTCATACGTATATGTATATAATTAATTTTATCTAATTTAAAACTTATAAATTATTATAATAAATTTTATTGTATATGCACAAAATGTGACAAACCACTATTTGAAGAAAAAAAAAATTTGTAATCATAAGACATGATTTATTCTAATCATGTTCTATGAAAAAAATTTATCCTTTGATTAAAAAAATAATCCAATAAATAATAAATAAACTTAATTAAAATATTTACCTAATAGGAATATATTTAAAAAAATTAATTATATAAAACAATGTTTTTACAAAATGTCACATTTATTTTTAAAATACTATTCTTGTTATTATAATCATTTATAAGAAATTAATTTATTTTATAGATGTACATACCAAATTTTTTTAATAAATTAGTTACTATTATTCATATCCTATATTCTAATATCATGGTTATAACTTGAAGATATATTTTTTAAAATGTAATGTGGTTCATTTAATGTGTTTTTTAGGGAAACACAAACAATCTATGAAATTAAATGATTTAAAATTTTATTTCAAAAAAATGTAAAGTGGTTATATTCAACTTCACCCCTGAACATGATTTTTTACATGAAAATTAATTACATAGATACATATATATGGGGATTTACTTACCTCATCACATCCCCTAGTCCCCCACAGCTTCATCAAATCAGGGGTTTGTCCACACAACCATTACCTGGAGAGCGACCATAATTCATAAAACACCATATCTACATTTTAGAATCTCTACAGCCTGTTCTTCATAATAAGTATCAATTTCCCATTGTATGAAATATGATTTCATTGAATTTTATGGGATTGTTTTTTTCTTAAATATCGATACAATGAACACATCATAAACGTTTGATATATTCTATGGAAGCACCATTCAATAACCTATCGTCCAAAATGAACAATAAATTCCAAAGAACCAATACAAAAAGGAAAAATATTTCCCTTATTTCCAAATATCACAACTCTAATCCAAGAATATATTTATAAGATTAACCTTATAACCCACTTAAAACTCCAGATCCTTCTAATGATTTTCAACATAACATTCATCTTGACATTGAGATTCTCTTATTTTATTTTAAATAAATCTAACCTTCTCTTTAATTTCCACATCTAGATTAGGTCCCAATATATTTATTTCTATAAATTCATACCAACATGTTATTATTATACAATTATTTCTATTGGTGGATTCTAAAAATCCATTGGAATGCTAAATTGAATTCTATTATTATTGGAATATTCTACGAAAGGAATATTTTAATACAAAAAATCCTTTTAAAAACCATAGATAAATATCTAAACATATCTAATAGGGTTTGCTCAGTCTTATCATATTAACTATCTATTTAAGAAGATATGAATTTTTTAAACGTATCTTTATATTCAAAGATTACTAAATAAATTTCTCAAAAATTAAGGAAAACCTCAGATCCCAATATGATACAATGGGAATTGGTACTCCATGATTTTTTACCACTTCTATAATATATATCATGGAAATATGATGAATTGAGAAATATTACTTAATTTTAATTAAGTGTTATGATATTATTAGTTGATCAACTATAACCCTTACATAATTAGGGCCATTATATTTTTTGGGGAGTCATATTAAAAATCTATAGTGATGTTTTACAATTTCCAATAAAGATTGATTAACAGTTGTAACATCTACAAAAGAATTGTATATAAAAATTCACATTTTAAAATTCCAAGCATTTAGAATCATTCTTTTTAAAAGTTATCTTTATGTCATCCCCCAATAATGACACATTCATATCTCTATTCATCTACATATTTATAAGATAAATATATAATGATGGACTTTGAGCCCAATCTAATAGATCATTCATATAGTCTAGTATGGTAGGGACAAAAAATCTCTCATATTCAAATATTATTCCTTTTGAATTAATGTTGAACTCATGTATTCTTATCAATTTAATTTTAAGAGTTATAGCTTCATTCCACCCCTCTTTAAATATTACTTTGATTGATGGATGAACATTAATTTTAGATAGATAATATTTATCCCCCAGATATATTATTTATTGTTCCATCATTTGTAAATCCATATATATTTGATCACTGGTTATCTTCATCATTGATAAGATAACATGATTCATCCATATAAAAATATCTTTATCCTTCTTCTCTTTTACAGAAGTGATAAAATGTTGAGAAATAATAATCATTAATCACCTCAAGTCTTATTCTTTGGGGCATGTTCTACTCCTTCTGAGTGAAAATAATTTTTATGATTTATTTATTAGTATATATCTTAGTTATTTATCTATGGTGATAATTAATCCATATATTTAATGAAATTTTTTATTTTACTAACTACAAATTTTGATTTGATTATTTTTTCTCATGGACTTATAATTATTATGAGGCATATGCTATCAGTATATCATTTTCCTGGCCAACACATTCATGTAGCTCCATTCATGCATCAATATATATCAAAAATCAATCCCCAATATAGAGTACTGTGATAATAGGTTCACTAACAAACATTATTTTAATATCTTTTAAATTATCTTCAAATTCCACCATCCATATAAATATAATTCCATTATAAGTCAATGTGGTGAGTTGATTATAAAATCATGATAAATATTTCTCAACTTTAATCACTATAAATTAAAAGAATCCATCAATTGTATGGAATATCATTTTGGATATATCCACCTTTTTGAATAACAATTGATATAACACATAATGATGATCAATCTTGGAATAATATTTCCCTCAATGTGTTTTATAAAATAATCTATGAATAGAGGGATGATGATACTTTTTAATGATAGTAATATTTTTATATTATAGGTAATCAATTAAAATTTACATTGATAGATATCTATTATTAAATACCAGAATAGTGGAACACTAAGGTGATGCACTAGGGTGAATGTTCATTTGTCATTATGATTCCGGAGTTTCATTATCAATTCATTAAACTCAGGTGGGTACATTCTATATGGATTATTATATATATTCATAACAATGGGTATGATATATATTGAATACTAAGATTCAATATTTCTAAGAAGTAATATAAATTATTTATGAAATATGTCATCAGACCTATGTACAATAGGTGTATTGTAATTTTTTTATCCTCATCCCTATGAGATAAATACCCTTAATCTTTTAGAATTATCACCCACATAATGGAAACCATTTTTTGGATGTTAATACACACCATTTAATTAAATAATTATTATTGTTTTGTTCAGATAACGACATGTGACTTCCTTTATAATTCTTCAAGCATGTGCTTCTGGAATTAATGCTAAAAACATGTTGTGTAAAAAAAATATAAAAAATAAAATAAAAAAATATAAAAAACAGAACACAAAAGAGGAAATTTACAAGTCTTGGTTCTGGATAATTGGAAAACACCTTATATTTATCATAATTTAATAAAAATAAAATAATACATATTATACTTCCACTTTCTGACTCCAAAATTAAAGCTATATGTAGTAAAATTTTTAAGATACTTAAGAAAAATCATTTTAAAACAATGGGTGAGCATTCAATTTCTCATTAAGGGTTTTAAAATTGTTGAAATTCTTTTTAGAAAAACCATATTTTAAAATATCAATGAGAATTACATTTAAATTTTATTTAAACAATAAAAAATTGATATACCGTTTAAAACATTATTTAATCTACTTATGCTTTAAAACACTATATCACTTTTGAAATTACATACATTAAAAAACAGGATTAAATGTAATCTTGTGAATTTTATAATACATTATTGAAGAATCTGAAAAAAAAAATAATTTTTTAAACTAGAAGTATTTAAATTTTTCATGGGCCTACTCAATTAATGAGTGATGTGTTCACTCCCCAATTCCCTACAATGCATACAACATTCAAGTGCCAGATTTTTTGAAAATATTTGTATGTTTGATTTACATTTATACCCATTTCACATTGGGTATTCTTATTTGAAATTCATTGAATAATATTCATATTCATATTTATATATTTATATACAATTTTCATAGTTTTTGAATGATTATAAAAAAACTGAATCCACCCACTTTAATTCATTTCATTAATAGATAGAATTATAACAAAAGAATTTTTATCAATTACAAAATAGTATTTAATTTATTGAAATAATAAAACCTATTTTTTAGTTTTTGGATATTCACACACACATATATATATATATTCAAACATGAAATACATTTTCATACTTTTTATTATACATATATATATATTCTAATCTTTATTATAAATTACATTTTTGACTTGGTTCGACCAAATCTCATGATATATCAACTTTACATAATTACATGGAAGATTAATTGTCATTCACATACATAAAATTTCATTATTAACAAATAAAAATAATTTTTTGTAAATTTTATTCATTTTCCATGCATATGTGTGTATAAATGTACATATGTAGGCATATAAAAACATATACATGTCATGAAATCAAAGTCATTGATTTCTTTCCATAATCATTAATTTTATATGGTACAATTACGATATTATTAATTTATAAATTCACAAAATAATAATAATAATAATAATAATAATTGGTTAATAATAATTTGTTTAAAATATTAATGTAATAGAATGTTACACATGTATATTCATATATATGTGTGCATGCGTGTCACAAAATAACATAATAAATTCATGTCTAAATGAAACTTCAATAAAAATAAATATATTTTAGCATAATGAAATCAAATTAAAAACTTAACTCGGATAAATATATATTGCACACACATGTAAAAAGATGATATTCCCAAGAAAATTGAAATATAAAATCATAATTTTAAAATAATTAAATAGTTTGTAATAAAAATTTGAAAAAAAGCTTTTTAAGAACTAGTAAAAAATTTTAAAACTGAAAAACATGATTGATTTTGATTTAATGAAGGATTTAATAAATATTTTCAAAAATAATTTTCCATTCCCTATTTCTTATATAGACAACCTCTTACAATGCCTTATTCTTCATACAATCATTTCTCTTACAATAACTCTCTTACACTTAGTATTGGAAAAAAACAGGAATGAAAAAAATGACAGTGCTCTCCCTGATGTAGTGTACCATTATAAATTTTCTCCCTGGACTACCTTTTTAAAAACACTAATGATGTTGTACAAGAGATTTTTCTTTTTCACCCAGTCGAGGCTTTTTATAGGTTCTTCATTCAGAAATAAGAGTATGAGAAATTAGAACATGTGGTTCTAGTTTCATTATTAATGGATTAGAATGATATATAATTTATATATACTTCTTCCACCAATAATTTTTTTAAATATGATGATTGATAATTTTAACTGATTTGTTAAAATAAAACAACCCAAATTATTGAAATAAAAATTATTTATATTTATTTCTTTGAATTGAATCTATTCACTCTATTATCAAGTGTTTGGATGAAGACAATCCAATTTTTCAATCAATCAATAATGACTTATAATTATGGGAGGAAGAATTGTATAATTACAAATTATAATTAAATTACTCTAGATGACATATAGATAGATTTTTTATACCTACATTAAAACGTTTCTATGGAAAATAGTTATTTAATATCTGAAAAACAACCATTAAAGGTTAAAATAATAATCAGATAATGAAAATTTGAAGAAAACGATAGAAAAATGGGATCAATATGATGTTAAAAGTTTTTTCAAAAACATAATTTTTTTTAAAAAATTCCATGTTTAATATCGGAAAAAATATGATATATGTGGATGTCGAGAATAGAAATTAAGAACATAGAACAAATGGTATAACATATATCAACTTCAAGAAGAAAAATAATAAATTGAAAAAACGTGGCATTATTGATCTGATTTTCAAGGGATTCAGTCATTAAATATTTACAAAATTTTAGATATAGACATCTGAAATAGGATAATTCTACCTCATAAAAGATCAAAAACCTTACCACGTCTTGAGCCATCTTAATGTTACTCAAATATTCTTTGTCATCGCCTGGTTCAACAGTAACTGATGAGGCAATCGAGTCTAAGATCCCTACTAGATCTCTAGGTGCTAGACTTTATGAATTACTTCAACATTATATCTAAACATGTTCTTGATACTCCTCTAGTTCACTCGCGACTTGCATCGGCCTTGACTCCCAAAGACGAACTGTCTTGGCTCGATTTCTACATACAACCCTAAACTGTTTCCTACTCTTATTTTAACATTTCATTTCATTTTTATTATTTTTTCAATTAAATAATTTATCATTTTATTTTAATTATTTAATAAAACAGTTATCTTATAATATGTATCATTTCATTATATATATATTGAGAGATATATATTTTTTATCTATTTAATTTGTCAATTTTAGTTTTTTATCTTTATTATTATTTGGTAAATTTAATTCATAATTAATATATTTTCAAAAACAGAAATTTATAATTTAAATTTTTAAAACATATATATTATTTTATACCTTAAACTAGAATGCTTAATCATTTCAAAAATGTTTTAATATTTAACTTATTTCAAATATTATATAATTATTTATAATATTTTCATAATCCCTTCCAATTAATTTTTTTTCATGTTAATAAAATAAATAAACATTATTTTAAATATACCTATTATATTAAATCAATATTTATCAATATAAAATATTTATTTAATTTCCATTTTTATTCCATCAAAATAATAATTTATTACTTTAAATGTATAAATGATTAAATAATAACAATTTATTTAATTTATTTAATAAAAAAATTATTTATTATTATTAAAATATCTAGAATGTGACATTCTCCCACCCAAATGAATTACCCTATCTCAATGTGTTCATTGGACTTTAGAATATTATTAAATTTTATCTTCAAAATTAATTAATTCCTAAGGGGACATAAATACCTAATGCAATTTATATCAAGTTATTTTTTCCCTAAAAAGACAACATATAATATCCCAAATTGTCTATATCATTCCTCTGATACCAATTATAATGCCTTGATACCGTGCCTACATACTCGGTTCCTAAATCACTATTTTTAAAAAAATTCAAAAAAATCCAAACAAATTACACAATACATTACACAAACAAGGACCTTTATCGAGCTAGGTTTTGGAGAATTAGAAAACCCCTTAAGTTTATCTGAGTTGAAATAAATTCATACTATACATCTACATGCTCACTCCAAAAGTTATGATATCTAAAATATATCTTCTAAGATACCTTTGATGAAATCATTTAAAATAAAGGTTGAACATTCAATTTCCCAGTAAGGGGTTTTGAAATCATCGAAATAATTTTTAAAAAATATCTATTTGTAAATATTATTGAGAATTAATTTATAAAATTCATATATACCAGTAACTTGTTAAAAATTAATATGAATAATTTTAGATTTAAAATACTATATCATTTTTGAAATTAAAAATGTGAAAAAATTGTGTTAAATATATTCCAGTTATTTTTAGAATAAATTCTGTAGTCTTTTGAAAACTGAAACATTGGGGCCACTTCAAATATTAATGTTCTTTATGGACCTACCCACATAATGAGGGTTGTGTTTATTCCCCAATTACCTACTATATTTATGACATTCAAGTGCATGATTTTCAAAAATCATTTTTATTTTTTCTTTTATTTTATATACATTTCTCACTAGGTTTTCAACATTGAAATTATAGGAATTATATTCAGATACATATGTATATATTTATATACACATTTCATAGGAGGATCTATTCTTTATTATAAACAACTAAATCATTTGACTTTTAGGCATTGATTAATACTTATAATTCTATAAAAAATATATTTAACATCCGCAAAATATTATTTCATTTATTAAACTAATGAAAACCATTTTTAAATATTTCACACACACACATACATATATATATTAATACGTGAAATAAGTTTTCTTACATTTTATTATATATATAAATATATAAATTCTTCTCATTATTGGAAATTATGTGTTCGACATAGTTCATCCAAATATCATGATACATAGACTTTACACAATTACTTGGAAGATTAATTATCATTAAAGTTCTTAAAATTTCATTCTTAACCCATAAAAATTCATTTTTCGCAATGTTTATTCATTTACATTGCATATGTGTCTATGTGTATATAAACACGTATGTATATAACAAAAAATACATTTCATGAAAATAAAATCATCAATGTATGTTCATATTCATTATTTATATATGATTAAATTATAATATTCTTAATTTATAAATTAATAAAAATAATAATTCTTGGTTAATCATAACTAATTTAAATTATTTATATACTAGAAAATTATATAAGTATATAAATATATATTTGTCAAAAAATAAAATAATAAATTCATATTTAAATGAAACTTCTATAAATAGAAAAACCCCTCGATATAATGAAAAATAATAATAAATAAACATTAACAAATATACATTCCACTCACATGTAATATTATGATCCTCCTGATAATTGATTGAATTATAATATCAGAATTTGAAAACAATTAATTAGACTGTATAAAAAAATTTAGAACTCCATCTTACCAAAAACTAATCAATATTTTTTAAACTGAAAAAGTTGATTGATTATTATTTAAAGAAACCAATAAAAATATTTTAAAATAATAATTTTACATTAGCTATTTCTTATGTAGGTGACCTCATATGACACTGTATTCCTCCTACCATCATTTCTCTCACTATAACTATAATACTCTAAGAATTTGAAATAAAATTGAAATGAAAATAAAAGCATAGTACTCTCTCTTATGTAGTCTACCATTATAAATTTTCTCACTAGGCTACATTATTATGAACACAAAAGATGGTGTACAAGAATGACTTTATTATTTCTCCCAGTCGAGGCTCTATATAGGTCCTGCATTCAAAAAAAGAGTAAGAGATATCAAAACATATGGTTCTGGTTGCATGGTATATGGAAAAAATGATATATAATTTATATATTATTCTTCCACCAATCAATTCTATAAATAAGACAACAGATAATTTTATGTGATTTCACAAAAAAAAGATATGAAATTATTGAAACAAAATAAATTCTTTTTAATTCTGAGAATTGAATCTATTCACAGAGTTATCATGTTTCTAAAATAAGAAAATCCAATTTTTCAATCAAATAATTTTAACTTATAATGTTGGGAAGAAATATTGAATATTTACAATGTATAAATATTTCATGATTCATGGTATTTAGATAGATTTTTTATACCCTCATTGAAAAATATATGTTGGGAAATATATTTTTAATAATCCTAAATAAATCCAATTAAGATTTAAATCGTCATTAGATAAAGAAATATTGAAGAAAAAGATAGAAAAATTAGAATAAATAAGATAATGATATGAATTTTAGAACACTAAAATCGATTAAAAACACTCCAACTTGAATATTGGAAAAAAATATGAGAATATAAGATGTCCAAAATACATAAGAAGAACTCAAAATGATTGGTATAGTTGATGTATACTTCAAGAAGAAGAAAAAATAAATTGAAAAAACATGGAACTACTAATCCTATTTTCAAAGGATTTTGTCATTAAACATAGTCATACATGCAGATCTAGACATTAGAAACAAGATAATCCTTCCCCAATGAAGATTGAATCCTTATCTTTTTCTAAAACCATCTGAATGTTGCTCGGATCTTCTTTGATATCTCCTTGTTCAACAACAACTGACCACACAATTGAGTCCAAGATCCCCACACGATCTTTAGGTATGAGACTCCACAAATGACTTCGACTTCAGATTAGAAGTAGAACCAGTGCATGATACTCATCCATTTAACTCATGACATGCCTCAGCCTTGACTCCCATAGATAAAGCCCACCAACTTGATTTCTACATACAACACTAACCTAATTCTTCTTCCTATTTTATCATTTCATTTAATTATTGTTATTTTTGTCAATAAAATCATTTATTTTATTTTTTAATAATACAGTTATCTTAATATATGTATCATTCCATATTATATATAATTAGATCAATTATTTTGAATCAATTTCAATGTTTTTATATTAATTTTTTAAATTTATTATTATTTGTAAAATTTAATCCATAATTAATCTAATTTTAAAACATAGATTTTTAATGTCATAATTGAAAACAAATAAATTATTTTATACATTAAAATTACAATATTAAACATTTCAAAAATGATTTATTATTTCTGTAGTTTCTAAGGTAATATAATTATTTATAACGGTTTCATAATCCATTCATATAAGGAATTTAATATTTTAATCAAATAATTAAAAATTAATTTAAATAAACCTATTTTTATAACATCAATATTTATAAATAAAAATATTAATTTTATTTCATGTTTTATTCCTTAAAAATACTAATTTATTTTTTTAAAATTATAATTGATGAAATATAATCATTTATTTTAATATATATAATTTAAAAAAAATTAATTTTTATTATTCAAATTGATGAGATGTTGCATTCTCCAACACACTTAAATGAACCGTATCCTTGAAATTTCCTCATTGGACCTAAAAAAATTATCATTTTTATCTTCACAAATCAAAAATTCCTAAGGAAAATTAAACATATAATAAAATTTCAATCACATCAATTCAATTTCCTCAAAAAAAATCTAATCACCAAATTTTCTTATATCGTTCCTCTAATACCATCTATATTTGTCTGAGATAGTTCCTACATACTGAGTCCTAAAAACCAGCTATTTAAAAAATTCATAAAAAAACTGAATAATTAGACAATTAATTATACAGAAAACGGTCTTTAATTCGAATGTTTTGTATAAGTAGACATCCCCTTTTGTTTATCTGAGTTGATAAAAAATAAAATAAAAAACCTACTATACTTCTGCATGCATACTAAAAAAGTGATACTATCTGAAACATAACTTCAATGAAAGCTATAAAAATCATTTTAAAACAAAGGGTGAGAATTCAATTTTCCACCAATGGGTTTTTAAATCGTTGAAATAATTTTTTAAAAATATCTTTCTATAAAAAACTCTGAGAATTATATTTGAAAAATATTATACAATTACAAAAATAAATATTTTCAAATTTCTTTTTCACAACATAATTGAAATTATTTATGCTTTAAAATATTATATCATTTTTGAAACTACTAATGTTCAAAAATTGATTTAAATATAATCCAGGGATTTTTAGAATACATTAAAAAATCATTTTTAAACAAAAACATTGGGGAAGTATGAAATATTAAAGGTTTCCTTAGACCTACCAACTTAATGAGTGCTGGGTCTACTCACCAATTCCCTATCATATTTACTACATTCAGGTGCTGGATTTTTTGAAAACACTTTTATTCATGCATTAATATTATATATATTTCTCATAGGGTTTTCTACATTTTATTTCATGTCATTATATTCATATACATATGTATACATTTATATAATAATTTGGTCGGATAATGTTCGCATGATTTTAAAAAATTGAATCCTCCCTCTTTTATTGATTTCTTCATATATTGAATTCTTTGAATTGAATATTTAACATTAACAAAATATTATTTCATTTATTAAAATAATAGAAATGATTCTTTGTATATTTCATACACATACATATATATTTTCATACATGAAATACATTTTATTACTTTTAATTATATATATATATATATAAATTTCTTATCTCCATTAGAAATTACATGTTTTAATTGGTTTATCCAAATCTCATGATACATAGACTATATATAATTACATGTATTATTAATTATCATTAACATATATAAAATATTATTCTTAATACATAAAAATTGAATTTTTGTAATGTGTATTCATTTTCTGTGCATATGTGTACATACCACCAAGAAGATCGAGAGCCAGGCACACCTTCTCCTAGAAAAAATTTATTAATGAAAAAAAATTACACAATAAAGATTCATAGAGGCAGTTTACAATGGAGAGTGTAAGTCTCACCACAACAATCATTCTGCACAAGCCTATAAAAAAATTCCGGGGAGACAAAAGACCAGCTTGAGATCACCTCAGCAGTAGCTCACTTAGAGAGAGCATCCACAACTTGACTGGCCTCACGATAGACGTGTAAAACATCAAGTGAAAGCAACTCAACAATCTGGAGACATTCCACCGAAATCGGTGACATTATCCATGGAACATTCCTTGAACGTTCACGAAGAATTTGGACTACCACAGTCAAGTCTGACTCAATCCATAGTTCATGCCAGCCATATTGGATAGCATATCTGATAACCATTATCATGGCCCATAGCTCGGATTCAATGGAAAACACATTGCCAATATAATGGAAGAAACAAACTTTGACAAAACCTCTGTGAGTGCAGAAGACACCAGCGCATCCGGATGGACCTGGTGCGCTGGAGAGAGCCCCATCAAGATTTACCTTCATCTATTATGAGATGGGAAGAATCCAGCGTACATGCTACATCATAAAAGTTTTCCTTGCCTTACCATTTACACCAAGGGATCTCAATAAAATAAGGTCAGAGACATCATTCCTCATGGAGCCAAATTGGATGGAATAAGTAGTGCAGATTGCACAATGAATTTCCAGAATAGCAGAGTGGAAATTGGGGGCAATGCCATTAAAGATTACAGTATTCCTCGCCTTCCATAAGTGAGACAACAAGATGGACACAACAGCATGGAGGAGTGATTTTACCTACTCACAGCCATTAATGCTACAAAAAAATTTCCTCAGCCCTTCAACCGATTGAGAGGGAATGTGGCAATGGAAGATCCCTTGAACAAAGGTCCATAAAATTGAAGCAAAGTTGCAGGAGACAAAGAGATGATCTGAGTCTTCACTGGCCTGAAAACAATGCATACAAGCCGGAGCAAGGATGAATCCAGTACACTGGAGCATAGCCTCCAATGGAAGTCTCTCCCACCAAATTTTCCAGATACGAAAAGAGGAAGATGTAGGGATGAAAGTTCTATAAAAATATGTGACCTAGAATGGGGGATTCAGGGAAACACCACACATCAGCCTGTAGTAGTCACATGTATTGAATATTCCATTCAAGTTAGACATCCAAACCATAGTGTCACAATCAATATATCAATACCTGGTGATTTCCATTCCAATATGAGTTGGAATCAAGCTGTTTATTTCTGTTGAATTGCTCTGAAAATCAGCAATCGAAATCCCCATTAAGAGTGTGTGAATTGTAGTATCATCAGAGATAGGCCTAACCAACCAATGTGTGGTCCAAAAATTAAGAGGGGATTACTTTCACATGATGCACTTGGAGAAATCAATTATATCAGAAAAGGTCCGTTTTATTGTAGTCCAAACAGATTAACCGAGGTATGCAGAGTACCCATTATACACCGTTCCAAGAATCCTTCTTCAAAGGAAGTCAATGGATTCATCAGAATAGGAAATTAAATTCTAGAAAAACATATTGATCAAGGTTTCATTGAAAAATATGAAGTCTTTGACAACCATATCACCCATGTGAAGTGGTTTAATGCAATCCTTCCACACCACAGTGACCAATTTACTCTCATAAACTGATCCAGTCCAAATAAAATTTCTGATATTGCAAGTTAATTTTTTAATCAGAATTCTAGTCCAATGATACACTGAAAAGTAGAAAAAAACATCGACGTGATCAAAGAATTGACCAGAAATATTCTTCCTGCCTGGGACATGTTTTTCCCCTTCCAACTTTTTAACTAATTTGTGATTTTCATAAAAATATTCTCTAGATAACACCTTTTAACCCTTCCCCAGAATAATAGTACCCCAGGATAAATGAAGGGAAGAACACCCCGCTGGACACCAAGATTTCATGCCACTCTATATTGTCTCGAGATGATAATACCTTTACCAAATAGAGACAAAGATTTCCCCTAACTAATAGCCTGACCTGCAACCTCCTCATAATGTGAGAAGATTCCCTTGATACAAGAGATGGTGCCTGTATCAGCCCTTCTAAAAAGAAGAATGTCATCAACATAAAACAGATGTGAGGGGGCATGCAACTGACGCCCAGTTTTCAGTCTCTGGTACCATCCAAAATTGGAGAGATCAGTGAGGCACCATCTCAGTTAATCCTCTATAATGGAAAACAATAAACCAGAGAGAGGGTCCCCTTTCCTGTCCCCTCTTGATCATTGAAAGAAGCCTATATGAGCGCCATTAAAAAGAATAGAGAGCCTGGAACTTTCAAGGATGGATCCAATAAGATCAATAAATTTATGGGAAAACCCATGTATTTTAAGAATGGTGAACAAGAAGCTCCCTCTGATGGTGTCGAAGGCCTTGGAAATTTCCATCTTCAATTCTATATTACCATCCTTAACCTTTCTCCACATTACATTGACACACTCAGATGCAGTGTATATACATTTTTGGATGCTTCGTCTTGGAACAAATCCAAACTGATTAAGGGAGATTATAATCTTTGCAATACCACCCAGACGATGATTTAGAATCTTGCTAATTGCTTTTGGGACTGTGTTTCAAATAGCAACGGGCTTGAAATCCTTAATATGAAGGGAATTATATTTCTTGGGGATTAAGGAAATAAAGCTGGAATTCATTCCAAAGGGCATGTGGACTGTTCTAAAAAATTCATTCACAGCATTGGTCAAATCAAAATGAACACTATCCCAATAAAACATGAAACATTTGTTCATAAAGCCATCAAGGCCTGCAGTACTGTCGATATTCAGAGAAAAGAGAGCATCATAAATTTTTCTTGGCTTTGGGATATCAACAAGAATCTTATTTTGATCATCCCCAATAGAAGGATTAATGCACTGAGTAATTTTGTCAGAATTATCCTCATCTTTCTATGAAAACAGCCTCTCAATGTAGTTAATGGCCACAATTTCCATATAATTCTCAGAGGAGAGAAGGTTTCCCTCAATATTCAGGGATTTAAGGCTCCTCTTAGCCTTTTTCTCTCTATTAATGCAATGAAACAACTTTTTGTTTTAGTCACCATTATTTAACCATCTAATATTCAACTGATTTTGTGATAAATTTTCCTTCAGTTGTAACAGCTTATCCAGATTTGATGTAGCCTGAATCTCATCCTCTGTTGGTAAATCCAGAGGAAAACTGGACTGTTGGAGCCTTAAAAGAGTGAGTTCAGCCTCCTTAATATCATTATAAATGGAATCAAATGATTCAATGCTCTATTTCTTTAGTCTTTCCTTGACACACTTTAGTTTTCTACAAAGAACGTAAGAGGGACTGCCCAGATACTCAGTTTTCCAGGAGTCCAGTACAATTTCTTGGCAGCCCAAGATAACCAGCCAGACATTATTAAACATGAATGGAAGAGGTACTGACCTCATAGTTTTAAAACCAACATCAATTAGGATGGGAATATGATCATAATTTAATTTTGTCAAAGAAATTCCAGAAACATCAATATCAATGTTCCTATCATCCGCCTGCACAAAACACCTATCTAACTTGCTTGATTGCCTCCCATTAATAGTACATCGACTCCATGTAAACTCAGCCCCAGAAATAAGAACTTTAGTAAAACCACATTTATCAATACAAGATGATAGATCACCATCCGAGGCATGATAGAAATTTCCACCAGTTGTTTCCTCAGGTCAGAGGATAGTGTTGATGTCACCTAGTAAGATCCATATTTTCACCATATTTTCAGAAAGATCCAATAAATTTTTACACAGTGCTCGTCTTCTTGTATAGAGGTTGAAAGAATACACAAAAGTCACTGAAAATGGGCATTACCATAGAGACCGGTGAGAGTAATAGATTGAGCATCAACCAGGACAGAACTGAGTGACACACTATCATACTTAAGCACCCACAAAGATTCAGAATTCGTTTCAAGATGATTTAATGCAACAAAGGAATAACAAAAAGAGGCCCATTTAAAGGATTTAAAATTTTAAACCATCATTCTAGATTCAGCAACACCAACCAACAAAGGTTTGTTTGCCAGGATAAAGTGTCCAAGGGACATGACAGTGGGAGGATTCCCAATCCCTCTACAATTCCAAAAAAGGATTTTCAATTTTTTGATCTGAGCCTAGTACTAGGCACTTCATTTTCTTGTGATATCTTCTTTACCGATGAATTGTAAACATAACCACTAGAGTCAGAAACATCTTCACCATCATCCTGCTCAGAGGGGTCCTCAGTGCTGAGTAACGAGAACCTATTTTCATAGTCAATCGGAGTAGCCAACAAACTAGCAGGCAAGACTCTCCTTGAGGTCATATTTATATGGACCCCTATGTGTATATATGTATATTTTTATGTACGCATATAATAACTTATACATGTCATGAATTTTTTTTCGATATATGTCCATAATCATTATTTGTATATGATAAAATTATGATATTCTTAATTTATAACTTCATACAAAAAATAAAACATGGTTATACATAATTAATTAAAAAAATTTATATACTAGAAATTTATATATTTATATATATGAAACATATTTACAAAATGAATTCATGATTAAATGAATAATTGATAAACAAAAATATCCTTTATCATTATGAAATAAAATTAAAAATTAAACTTTGATAAATATATACTCCACTCACATGTAATAAGATGGTCCTCCAAAAAAATAATTATAAAATAAAAATTTTAAAAAAATATAATAGACTGTATAGTTATATTTAGAACAATATCTTACAATAAACAAATCAAAATTTTCTAAACTACATAATGTGATTGTTTTTTATTTAAATATATCAATTACAAAAGTTTTGGAAAATAATTTTCCATTACGTATTTATTATGTGGTCAACCACTTACGACAACTTCTTCTTCAGACTATCATTTCTCTCACTATAACTCTCATACTCTTAGAATTTAAAATAAGAGTGGAATGAAAGTAAAATACTAATTCTCTCCCTTAATAGTCTACCTTGCTAAATTTACTCACCAGAATAACTTGTTAAAAACACAATAAAGGTGTACAAGATTCAATGCATTTTTATCCTAGATTATTCTCTTTATAGGTTCCTAATTCAAACAGAAGAGTATGAGAAATAAGAACATCTGGTTAATATTGAAAGCTTCATGGACATTTATGATATAAAATTTATATATAATACCACCACCAATCAATTCATTAAATAATATGTCTAATATTTTAATTGATTCTTTAAAACAACACCACTGAAATTATTGAAACAAAATTGGTTCTATTTAATTTGAATAATTGTATCAATTCCCTGAGTTATAAAGAGTCTTCAATAACAAAATATATTTTTTCAATCAAAATATCACAACATAAAATAATGTGATGAAAAATAGAATATTAAAAAAATTATAATTAAATCCTCATACATGACATATAGATAAATTTTTGATTCCCACATTTAAAATATATGATAGAAAATATGTTATTAATAACCAAATAACAACAAATTGGGATTAAAATCTTCATAAGATGAAGACATATTAATGAAAACGATAGAAAAAATGGAATCAATACAAAACTGATATGGTTTTTATAACAAATAAATCAATTAGAAACACTCGAACATGCATATTGTAAAAAAATCTGAGATAGGGGGATATAGAAAACAGATTTGATGAACTCTGAACAAATGGTATAGCAGTTGTCGACTTCAATAAGAAAAAAGATTAAATTGAAATATCATAGAAGTATTGATCTAATTTTCATAGGATTCAGTCATTAAACATACATATACATAAAAATATAAACATCATAAACATGTTAAACCTACTTCACCGAATATATAAAACCTTATTGTGACTCAAACCGTCTTAATGTTTCCTGAATATTCATTGTTGTCGCAGGGTTCATCGACAACTGAACACATTATCGAGATCAAGATCCCCCCTCAATCTCTAGTTTAGTGAATCATTGAATGGATTCGACATTAAATCTAAAGACAAACTAGTGCTCAACAGTTCTCCATTTTCACTGGAAACTTGTGTCATCTTGGACTATCAATGTTGAACCCTCCTGGATCGATTTTTACCAACAACCATAACCATATTCCTCTTCCTATTTTGACATTTCATTTAATTTTTTTTATTATTTTCAATAAAAAATTTATACTTTTAGATTTATTTATTTAATAATAAAATCATCTTAATATATGTATCATTTCATTTTATATATAATCAGAACTATATTTTTTTTCATCTTCAATTTTTTATTTTAGTTTTATTTCATTATTATTACTTATAAAATTTAATTCATAATTAAAATAATTTCAAAACATTAATTTATAATTTAAATATTTTAAAAATATATATTATTTTATACTCTAAAATAACCTTATTAATCATTTAAAAATGATTTATTATTTCTATTGTTTCAAATGTAATTTAATTATTTATAATAGTTTCATAATTCATTCAGATAAGAAATTTAACATTAAATTAAATAATTATGTATTATTTTAAATAAAACTATTTTTATAAAATCATTATTTATAATTTTAAAATACAAATTTTTTTCAAATTTTATTACATCGAAATTATAATTTATTATTTTAAAATTATAATTGATGAAATTTCAACATCTATTTAATTTATTTAAATTACAAACAAGTACTTATTATTATTCAAATAATTTGGATGTTACATTCTCCCCACTTAAAAGAATTGTGCTCTTGCAATTTTTTAATTCGACTTCATAAAATTCTGATTTTTTTTGTTCAAAATTAATGAATTCCTAAGGGGACATGACAATCTAATGAAATTTCTATCATGTAAAATTTTATCCCTCAAAATAAAAAATCTAATATCCAATTTTATCTATATCATTTATCTGATAAAAACTATAATTCACTGAGACCATGAATCCATACTCGGTAAAAAATATTTGATTTCAAAAAATAATAGAAAGAAACTGAAAAATTACAAAATACATTACACTTACAAGGACCATTACATGTCTTGGTTTTTGAGAACCTGAGAACCCCTTATATTCATCATAGTGGAACCTTTTAAAAAAAATCCTACTATACTTATGTAGGCTAACTCCAAAATTGATACTATCTGAAATTGAACATCTAAGATACCTCTGAAAAATAATTTTAAAATAAATGATGCACATTCAAATTTCTAGTATTTGAATTTAAATTGTTGAAGTACTTTTTAGAAAATCATTCATTATAAATATCTATGAGAATTACTTTAGAAAATTAATTAGATAATAACAAAAAAATACTATTACAATTACCTTTGGAAAATGTAATTGAAATTATTTATTCCTTAATATATTATATCATTTACAAAATAACGTATGTTCAAAACTTTCATTAAATATATTCCATTAATTTTTAGAATATATTATGCAGGATTTTGAAAATGAACATTGTGGAAACTTGAAATATTGATGGTTTTCTTGGACCAACCCAAAAAATAAGGGATGTGTTTACTCCCCAATTCTTTACTATATTTACAAAATTACAGGGCCATATTTTCTGAAGGCATTTTTATTTTTTATTTCTTTTTATATACATTTATCACTTAGTTTTCATATTTGAAATTTATGGCCATGTATTTATATATATATATATATACACATTTCATATGAGGTAGTTTTTTTTATTATAAACAATTGATTCCTCTAAAATTTATGCATTGATTCAAACATAGAATCCTAAAAAATGAATATTTAATAGTCAAGATATATTATTTCATTTATTAAACTAATAAAACCAATTTTTTATATATTTCACACACAAACACACATATATATTCATACATGAATGGTATTTTCTTACTATTTATTGTTATATATAACTATATATATTATAATATTCATTACAAATTACATGTTGGACTTTTTTCAACAAAATCCCATGATACATCGACTATACATAATCACATGTAAGATTAATTATCATTCACGTACTTAAAGTTTCATTCTTAACACATAAAAATTTATTTTATGTAATATTTATTGATTTACTTTGTGCATGTGTATATACATATATATTCATATGATATAATAATGTATACATGTCATGATTACAAAATCATGGACGTATGTCTATTATTATGATTTTTATATGATAAAACTATGACAATATTAATTTATAATTTCATTTAATGATTAATACTTGGTTTATCATTATGTATTTAAAATATTTATATAGTAGAAAATTATACCAGTATATATATATATATACCACATAAGAACAAAGTAAATTCATGACTAAATGAGACAGATAAATAGAAATATCCCCTGGCATAATTAAATCAAATTAAACAATAAAATTTGAAAAATATATATTCCACTCACTTGCAATAAGATGATCCTCCCAAAATAAGTTTGAATTATAAAATCATAATTTTAAAAATTTTAAATATAATGTATAGAAAAATTCTGAACATCATTTTACTAAAAACTTCTCCAAATTTTCAATACTACAAAACATGATTTATTTTGATTGAAGAATCAAATTAAAAAAAATTAATTTTTTTCTCTCATCTATTTCTTATGTGGGGGACCTCTTGCAACACCTTCGTCTTCCTAATATCATTTCTCTCATAATAAATATCATACTCTTAAAATTGGAAATAATAATGGAATGAAAATAAATGGTTACTCATCTCTCGTATGTAGTCTATGTTGCTAAATTTTCAAATAAAAATATATTTAAAAAAAAGGTGTATAACATATACTAATTTTTTCACCCAGTTCACCATCTTAATAGGTGTCACATTATGATAGAAGAGTATGAGAAGTTAAAACTTGTGGTTCTAATTTCAAAATGCATCTATATGAATGATATATCTTTTATATATACAGTTGGCACAAATAAATTCATTGATTAAGATAACTGATAATTTTAATTGAATTTTTTAGAAAATACAACTGAAATTATTGATAAAAATTGAATTCCGATCAATTCTAATAATTGAATCTATTCACTAATTCATTAAATTCCGGAAAGAATACAATCCAATTTTTCAATAAAAGAAATAAAACCTAAAATGATGGGAAGAAAAATTGGATATTGACAAAGTATAATTAAGGCCTAATACAAGATATATATCGATATTTTTGATATCTTCATTAAAGAGTTATGATGGGAAAAAGGTTTTTAATAACCCTAAAACAACTAATTAATATTGAAATCGTCATCATATGATGTAATATTGAAGAAAATGATTGAAAAAAGGTATTAAATACAATACTGATAATATTTTTCAATCACTAAAATAAAAAAAAACACTACACTATTCAAATTGGAAAAAATATATGACATGTGGATTTCGATAAGAGACAAGAAGAATGCGGAATGAATCATATAATAAATGTCGATGTAAAGATGAAAAATAATAAATTGAAAAAACATGGGACTTATATATGATTTTTAGAGGATTCAATCATTAAAAAAGTACATACTTGGAGATATGGACTACAAAAACAAGATAAGTATACATCACTAAAGATCAATACCCATACAGTGACTTGAACCATCATAACATTTCTTGGATATTATTTGACATTTTCTGGTTCATCTGATGCTGACCACAAACTTGATTCTATGATCCCCACTTGATCTCAAGTTATGAGACTCCACAAATGGAATCATCTTCAGATCTGACGATGAACCACCACTTGATACCCCTCCATCTCAATCACTACATGCATCAATCTCAACTCCAAAACAAGAACCCTCCTTGATCGATTTCTACCAACAACCATAACCCTATTCCTCTTCCTATTTTCACATTTCATTTCATTATTTTTATTTCCAAAAAAATAATTTACCAAATTATATTTATTTATTTAATAATACAGTTGTCTTCATATTTGTATCATTTAATTTTATATATAATTAGTTCAATATTTTTTTATCAATTTCACTATTTTTATTTTAATTTTTTATCATTCTTATTATTTGAAAAATTTATTCCATAATTAACTGAATTTCACTACATAAATTTATAATTTCAATATTTAAAACATATATATTATTTTATACATTATAATTACATTTTTAATCATTTCAAAAATTATTTATTATTTCTAATATTTATAATGTATTTTAATTATTTATAATAGTTTCATAGTCCCTTTAGATAAACAGTTATCATGTTAATAAAACAATAAAATATTATTTTAAATAAAAATAATTTTTATTAAATAAATATTTATATTGTTAAAATATTTATTTAAATTAAAATATTATTTCTTAAAAATAATAATTCATTATTTTTAATATATAACTGATGAAATATCAATATTTATATTAATTTAATAAAAATTACTTATTATAATTCCAATATCTGAGATGTTACTTTCCCCCCTCATAAATGAACCATGATCTCTCAATTCATTCAATAGAACTAATTAAATTATGAATCGTTATCTTTCGAATTATATAATTCCTAAGGGGAATTAAATATCCTTTCATATTTTTATTGTTTATATTTTTTCCCATCAAAAGGTAACATCAATAACAAAATTTTTCTATATAATTACAATAATACCAACTATTACTCTCTAATACTATGCCTCCACACTCAGTACTAAAAACAAGCTGTTTAAAAAAATTCTTTAAAGAAACTGAAAAATTACACAATACATTATACAAATGAGGACCTTTCCCAGTCTAGGTTTTGAAAAATTAGACAACACCTTACATTTATCAATGTTGATCAAAAATAAAGAAAAATACTACTATATATCTAAACATTAACTCCAAATGATACTTTATATGACATATAACTTCTAAGATAACTGTGGGAAATAATTCCAAATAGAGGGTGGGAATTCAATTTCACAGCAAGGGGTTTTGAAATTACATAAATACTATATTGAACATTATTCTTTTTATATATCATTGAGTACTACATTAAAAATTCATTATATTATAACAAAAAAAATACTTTTATAAATATATTTTGAAAAAATAATTTGTATTTTATATTTCATAAAATTCTATTTAATTTTTGAAATGAAATAAGATAAAAAAATTTCTGTAAATTTATTCCAATGATTTTACGAATAAAATAATAAATATTTTGAAAACAAATATTGTGGAATCATGAAATATTAACTTTTTTCATCGATCTACCCACTTAATGGGGGATCGTTTTACTCCCTATTTCCATAACCTATTTACAACATTCATGTAATTGAATTTCTGAAACCTTTTTGTACGCTTGCTTTAATTTTATATACATTTATCATTGGATTTTCTTCATTGAAATTCATTTAATTATATTCATATACATATGTATATATTTATATATTTATATAAATATTTCATTGGATTATGTTTTCATGATTATAAACTATTGAATCCTCCAACTATTATGAATTGCATAATATATAGAATGCTAACAGTATAATATTTAACAATCACGAAATATAATTTCATTTACTAAACTAATAAAAACCATTTTTTTATATATTTCATAAAAATACATGTATATATATATGTATATTAATACATTAAATATATTATATTACATTTTATTATATAAATTAATTCAAATATTCATTGGAAATTACATGTTTTACTTGGTTTTGAAAAATCTCACGAACATAGACTTTTCATAATTAAATAGAATATTAATTATCATTCATGTATTTAAAATTTAAGTTTTAACAGAAAAAAATTCAATTTTAATGAATATTAATTTCCCATGGGTATGTGTATATACATATTTAGACATATAAATTTAATACCATATACATATTATGATAAAAAAATCATCAATGAATGTCTATAATCATGATTTTTATATGGTAAAATTAGGATATTCTTAATTTAAAAATTCATAAAAGAATAATACTTGGTTAATTTTAGTTTAATTAAAATACATATACTATAAAATTTTAATAATATATACATGTCACATAATAATAGAATAAATTCATGATTAAAAGAAATGTTGATAAATAGAAATATCCCTTGGCATAATGAAATTAAATTAAAATATAAACATTGATTAATAAATATTACTATCACATGTAATAATATGATCCTCCAGAAATAAGTTTGATTTATAAAATCGTAGTTCTAATATAATTAAACACACTATCTAAAAAATTTCAAAACAACATCTTACTAAAACCGCATAAAAATTTTTGAAACTAAAAAAATTATCGATTTTGATTTTAAGAAACCAATAATATAAGTTTTAAAATATAATTTTCCAATATATATTTCATATGTATTTGACAGATTATAAAAAACTTAACCTTTATATTATAATTTCTCCCACTATAACACCCAAAATCTCAGAATTTGAAATAAATATGAAATGAAAATAAATGACTATTTCTTTCCCTTACTTAGTCTAACATTCTAAATTTTCTCACATGACTACCTTATTTAGAATAATAACGATGATTTAAAAGAGACACTTCTTTTTTATCCCAGCCGAGGCTCTTTATAGGTGACGTATTATGAAAGAAGAGTATGAGAAATAAGATTATGGGGTTCTAATTGCAAGCTTCATGGACTGACATGATAAATAATTTCTATATACTAACGCCACAAAAAAATTAATCAAATAAGATGAATGATAATTTCAATTCATTTTAATGAAATTATTGAACCAAAATGAATTTTGTTTAATTCATGTAATTGAATTTATTCACTGAGAAGTCAACTGTCTAGAAGAAGACAATCTAATTTTTCAATCAAACAAAGCTGACATAAAATGATGTGAAGAAAAATTGAATATTGAAAAAGTATCTTTAAATCCCGATACATTACATATATATTTATTAATTAAACCTATAAAAAATGAAATTATTGAAAATAAGTATTTAATAAATGAAAAAAACCAAATAAGGATTAAAATCATCATCATATGAAGACATATTTTGGAATATTATAAAAAAAAGAATTCAATAAGATTCTAAAAAGATGTTTGGAATAATTAAATCAACTAAAAACTCTCCTTCATTCATATTGAAAAAAAATTCTATGGTTGGAGGATGTCAACAACAGAGAAGAACAACATAGAATGAATGGTATAGTAGTTGTCCACTTCAATAAGATAAAAGATGAAATTGAAATATCCTAGCACCATTGATCATATTTTCAGTGGATTCGTTCAATAAAGATATACATACATGTAGATCCAATCATTAAAAACACGATAACCCTACCAAACTGAAGATTGAAAACCTTACCATGAATCGAACCATATTAACATTGATTAGATGTTCTTTAATATGACACAGTTCATCAGAAAGTGTACAGACACTTGACAATGACATCCCCACTCAATATCTAGGTTTGAGTCCCCATGGATTGGCTTTGAATTCAGATCTGATGAAAAACCAGTGCTCGATACTCTCCCATTTATCTAATGGCCTTCGTCGGCCTCGACACCCAAAGATGAACCCTCCCATCTCGATATCTACCGAAAATCCTAACATGATTCATTATCCTAGATTAAAATTTCATTTCATTTTTCTTGTTGTTTCATTAAAATCATTTATAATTTTATTTTTATTTATTTATTATTATAATTATCATAATATATGTATCATTTCATTTTATATATCATCATATTAATTTTTTTTATCAATTTCATTATATTTATTCAAATTTTATTCTTATTTTTATAAGTAAAATTTAATTCATAATTAACATAATTTCAAAACATAAATTTATAATTTTAATATTTAAACCCTATATATTATTTTATACTTCTAAATAACATTATTAAACATATCAAAAATAATTTATTATTATTAATGTTTCTATTGTAATATAATTATTTCAAAAACATTCATAATCCAATCAGTTAAAAAATATACTTTTTTAATCAAATAATTAAATATTATTTTGAATAAAACCATTTTTATAAAATTAATATTTATAATTTTTATATACTAATGTAATTTCAAATTTTATTCCTTCAAAATAATGATTTATTGTTTTAAAAGTATAACGGATTAAATATCAATATTAATATTTATTTATTTAATTTACATAAGTAAAACCTTTTATTATTCAAATATCAAAGATGTTAAATCCCCACCCTTTAAATGTTCCACACTCTCACTATTCATTCCTTGTACTTATGAAAATTATGAATTTTTATTTTAGAAATAATTAATTCCTAAGTGGACTTAACTATATTATGATATTTCTACTGGGTAACTTTAATTCCCTCAAATGAGAACATCTAATATCAAAAAATTTCTATAACATTATTGTGAATCCAACTATAATTCCCCATGACTGTGCCTCCACACTCAATGCTAAAAATGTTCTTTTTAAAAATTAAAAAAAGGAAACTAAAAAATTTAACCACACATCGCGCAAATGAGGACCTTTATTGGTGTGGGTTTTGGAGAATTAGGAAAGACATTAAATTTATTAGATTTGAACAAAATTTAAACAAATACATATTATACTTCTTCATGATAACTCCAAAAATTATGATTTTGTAAATGGATAGTCTATGATACATGTGAAAAAATCATTTCTAAAAAATGGTTTAGCAGTAAATTTACTAGTAAGAAGTTTAGAAATAATTGAAATACAGTTTAGATATTCATTATTTATAAATAATGTTCATAATTTGATTATAAATATTTCCAAAAATATCATAAAAATACTTTCATAAATTCGTCTTGAAAACTTATTTGAAATTATTTATGCATTAAATTAATATATCAATTTTGTAATTACTATTGTTCAATGTTTTATTTAAATATATTCCTGTGATTTTTTGAGTACATTAAACAATATTTTTAACATAAAAACATTGTAGAAACTTGATATATTATAGGTTTTCTTAAAACTACCCACTTAAATAGGGACGGTTAATTATCATTCACGTAAATATAATTTTATTCAAAATCCCATAAATACCCATTTTTTGTAAGTTTTATTCATTTTCCATGCATATGTGTGTATACATACATATATATATAATAAAATATACATGTCATGAAAACAAAATCATCGATGTATGGCTGTAATCAGGTTTCATATATGATAAAATTATGATATTATTAATTTATAAATTCATACATGGAATAATAATTGTCTAATAATAATATTTTTAAAATAGTTATATACTATTAAATAATATAATTACGTATATATGTCACATAATAACAAAATACATTCAAGTTTAAATGAAATTTTGATAAATTAAAATATCCCTTTTGAGGATGAGATCAATTTAAAACACATAATTTGATAAATTTATATTACATTCAGATATATTAAGATAATAATCTTCAAATAATATTGAATTATAAAATAATAAAATATAATTTCTCAACAAATTCATAATATTAACTTACTAAAAACATATTAAAATTTTTAAAACTACAAAAAATGATATATTTTTATTTTATGAAACAAAAAAAAATTACTGATAAAATAAATATTCATTACATATTTTTTATGTATTAGAAATCTAAATAGGAATTTTTATTCCTAAATTCATCACTCTAACTGTAACTCCCATTGTAACATCCTCATTTTTAAAGAAGAATCACTACAATTAGTAGCATACATGATATACTATATCGATCATAAAGGAACAAATAAATATAATTATTTAAATGTTATTATTGAAACCTCTCTGTTGGAATGGAGGGAATGAATAGAATCAACAAATTTATGAATATATGGCTTAATCATGTTGAAATAATTATTTATTGGTTACCAAATTTATTACGATTACAAATAAATACCAATTGAATATAGAGGATGTGTTTTTACAAAATCCCAATTTGAAATTGAATAGTTGAGTTTATACAACTATATCATTCATTATGTATATTAATTTAATGAAATATATATGTTTTATATTCAATTTAATGTTTTAAAATTATCTAATATTTTTTCAATATTTGATAAAAATCAAATTCAACTATTCAGATAAAGAAGTCTTTTTCTAAAAATGGGATTTCACTGCCTTTTGATGGAGAACCATTTTTAAATTTATTTTTTCATAACTTTTTATATTATATTTTAAAAACAACATCTTATTTACTATATGAAAATAAAATTTTAATTTGGATTTTTTTTTCATTTTTTTGAGAACTATCTTGTTTTTATAAATACTAAAACTACATTAAATATTAATTGAAACATCTTTTTCAATGAGATAAATTATATGCATAAATCCTATAATTTAATGGTTTAAATGTATAAATTTAATATATATTTATAATTTAATCCAATTCAGTTCATTGGAAGTAATTTAACTTTTAAATTGGATATAAACACATGTTAAATTTTATATAGTTTTAACTTTATAAAAAAACACGTTCTAGTTTTGATAACGGGAATTAAATTTAATAAAATTACTGAAATTTCTATATTATTAATTTGGAAAAATGGTATCCATATTTTTAATCATAAGGTCCAAATTGTGTAAATGGTTAAATTTAATCTGTGTAAATTATAAATAGTAACATCTATAAATATTTTTTATTTACCATGTTTAAAGGGTAAATCAGCTAAATAAGTGTAAAACATAATATTATAAAAATATAAAACTACCCTAAATCTTATCATAATTTTATTGTATGATTTATTTCGGACCATGAACATCTTTATTTCTAACATTGGGTATTTAAGAGCCAATTGGCAGTAAAAATGGAATTTTAAAAATTTTAATTTAAAGAAAGGGAAATATAACATAATCTTGTATTTTTTAATAAAAATATTTTAATATAGAGTTACATTAATGATATGTATGAATATATATAGTAATTAGAAATATAAAAATATTTCCTACATTAAGGTATTTTATTTATAATTTTTAGAAAATAAAGAAATAAATTTATCTATGACACAATGATTATGTAGTTGGCACCTCATTAAGCAAATATTCAAATAAATAACATTATAAATATTATAATAATTTTATTTTAATTTTTTGATGTCAACCAATAATTTTATGGAATATTAAGACATATTAGATTTTATTTAACTTCTTTAGTTCAAATGAATCATGTTTTTATGAATTAAAAAAAATCAATTACATAATAGTGTCAAAATTGACATAAATTTGTTTTCAAAATGAATATTATTTTTTAAAATGACCTAATAGTCTTAAAATTATACGATTCATCAAAATGAGTTATATAATGTAAAAAATTCCATTAATCATCCTATTTTATTTATATTGGTATTTTACAGTAACATAAGTAACCATATATTTTGAAAATAAATTAGACATGGTAGGAGGTCATGTTTCAAACTAAGGTTTAATGATAATAGATGAGGTTAATTTTGTAACATAAACTTTTCCAAAAACCTGCCAATTAAGAGTATTTAGACCCATTATCATCTTATCCTAGAAATTTTTTAAAAAAATTAACAGATATAATTCTAAAATCAATTTATAATATAATAATATTTTATGACATTCCTAATGTGCCCTTCCTCCCTCTTATAAAAGCCCACCACCCCTACCAATTTACAAACATATATCAAGCCCCATGGATCATAAAAAATATTCCAAAATAGTATCCCAAATCGGAAATTTACTCATAGATGCCTTACCTGAGGCCTAAAAAAATTTATAAAAACCATTTGGCTCAAATCAAAAGAAGTTACCTGATTTAGAGGTAACGTCCACTATCATGTTCCTTTCCTCTTTTTTCCTTCTCAAATCTATATTATCTTATTATTATTTTAATACATAAAAATAGAAGTATCCTAAATAAACTAATATTTTTTTTATATTAATGATTCTAACTACACATATACACACTTCCAAATAATGGAGACAAACATATTGTTTCAATGTACGACGAACTACTGCCTCACAAAACAATGATTATTCAATTTTCTCCTACCGCTGCTCAGGGGAGACATTAAGATAAAATGAAAATTATATATGATAATTATTTTGTTTATACGATCCCTATGCTTCTGAATTTTTATATTTTCAAAATTACATTATGCATTCCATAATTCTTAAATACAATAATTTTATTTGAGGGAGTGAGGACTACCACCCCTCAATGTGATATAATTCATTCATGTAATACATGGAACATATAAATAATGAAATTAATTAATAAATATAACATTTATAACATATATATTATATAGGAATTATTATATACCTATTTTAAATTTATTTTTCATTACTTTAATATGAAAAATAATTGAAAGTAGCATTCATGCATACGTAAGGCCTACCATCTCCATGAACAGTGTATTTCATTTATTATATCCAAATGTAATGGACTATTATAAATAAATATATAATGTATATATAATTCATTTAAATAATAAATATCATTATCTATATGATGTACTTTGAACAATATTGGCAATTTACATCAAAACAAGTTCATTTTCTACAAAAGTACTGAATATTGAAAAAACGACGGATATGAAGTTAAATAATTATGTAAATTTTATAACATGATAGTAAAAAATATAAAATTAATAATAAACATTAAAATGTTTCTATATCAAGTATAATTTAAACATATTTTATTATTCAGGAATATAATGAATGAACTAGATAAGTTCGATTTGAGGTAAGGGAATTTCATAACCCAATTTCCATTATTTGGGTTGATCATATAATTCAAGATTATGTCATGTTATGATTATGTAAGAAATGAATTTTTATATCTAATATAGTATTTATAATTTATTTATGTGTATTTATAGTGAATACACATAATCAGTCTATTTTATTAGCAGAATTATCTTGGCATGGGAATTTCTAAACTCAATTTCCACTCATTGGGTATTATGCATAATTCATGGATTATTTTATGACATGATTAGGTGTAGAGTCACTATTTATTTATGTTGTAATTTCTTCTTAAATTTGTGTCGATTAATTTTTTCTACACATAGTCACCCCATAGATAACTTCTTACATCATTTATATGAACTTCTTATAAGAAATGTTAACTCCATCTCCATTTATTGATTAAAATATCCATGTCATCGGTTTTATTTTTACAATAATATTTATGAATAACCTATGATTATTTTACACATAATATCCACTTATATTGGTTGTATTTATAAATTTTCACATTCGTAAGGGAATTCATCTATATATTATTTCATTAAGGAATGTCATGATACTATGCACCTTTATTATCCTATAAGGTGTATATAAAACAATTTTGAAACATCATATCATGAATTAATATATTCTCATGATATGTTATGTTTTTTTAATGCTACTCTATAATGAATCTTATTCATGTGTTCCATAAGTGGTAATTCATTCATTAACTAAAACATCATTCTAAATGTTTTAAATATATATTCTTTTAAATCATTCTCATTAATGTCCATGTTTTAAAACTGTTTTTATGAATTTATTTATATGTACATGAATGATTTAAAATGTAAATTTATTTGAAATTCTCTAAAGTGTAATGGGAAACATTTATTCAAAAACCTCAATGTTAAATGTTATAAATGTTTTTGGGAGTAGATTTCATGTGTCAATATCTTGAGATGATTTCTTTATTTTATGATATATTTTTATGATATCAATATGTTATGTTTTTTTACCATTGATTACATCTATAGGTGGTTCACTGATAAAACTAGAGAAGATGGGCGTGTATAACCTCTCCAATGCATTTGTTAATATGATAGAGGTAAACGTTAAGGTTTCATCTAAGTGAATTTGGGAATATATTATGATGGGTGTTCCAAAAATAACCATAAATGATACTACTTACGTTGAGGTGAAAGCTACAATGTATGTATGTTATTGATTCCACAAGTTATCGTAATGATAAATTATTTATATAAGTTATTCATAAATCTTAATATTTCATGAGTTATGTTAAAGAGCTTATGTTTTATGAGTGAAATGTTTGATTTCATTGATTTTTATGTATTCATGGAGTGATGTTTTCTTTCCTTATTTTATATCCCTTATTTATATTTTTATGAAAATACCATGTTTTTAAATTTATTTCATTGGGTATATGGAAGGTTTAGATAAAATAATGGTTCAAGAATATTTTTATCAAGAAAAGATTTTTTTTATTTAAGGTGTCTTATTTTTATAAAATAATTGGATAGATTGGAAGTGTGTACTTGGTAATATATGAGATGTAATGTAATATTTATGGACTAATTATCTAATATTCTAAACATGAAATGATCCCCAATGTGAATTAAATTCAAATTCTTTAATTATCTCAATATAATGTTATGTTTATGGTCAGGGCAATATACTCATACTCTCGTAAATAGAAATAAGGGGGAAAATCAATGGTTATTTCATTACATTAATTAGTTCACCTTGAAAGAATTTTTTTATCGGAATCCCTTGTTAAATACAATAAATAAGGCATACAAGAAATTATTCTTTTTCTCACACTAAAGGCTCTTTATTGGTGCCACATTTATAAAGAAGTGCTTGAAAAATCAAAACATTTGGTCATGATTTCATGATTCATGGAAAAGCATGATATGTAATTTATATGTACTGCCGCCACCAATCAATTGAATAAAATAATATGACTTATAATTTATTTACTTTAAAAAACCAAACAAATAAAATTATTTAAATGAAATAAATTATGTTCAATTCATAGAATTGAATATATTCACTGGTTTATCAGGTGTCGAGAAGAAGACAATCCAATTTTTCAATCGAACAATGATAACCAAAAATGATGGGAAGAAATATTTAATATAGAAAATGTATAATTGTATCCTCATATAGGACATATAGATAAATGTTTTATACCCACATTATATAGATATGATGGATAATAGGTGTGTAAAACCCCAGAAACAACCAAATAGGATTGAAATCATCATCAGATGGAGAATGATTGAATAAAATGATAGAAAAATGGAAATCAAGATGATAATGATAAGATTTTTATATCACTTAAATAAATTAAAAACAATTCAAATTAGAGATAAAAATATATGATATTGGAGGATGTCAATAGTGGATAAGAAGAATTTAGAAGGAATAGAATTTCAGACATAAAATTCATGAAGATAAAAAGAAATGGAAAACAATTGAACTATTGAGATGATTTTAAAAAGATTCAGTCTTTAAACATATACATACATGTAGATCAAGGCATCAAAAACAATATAAGTCTTCCTAAAAAAAGATTGAATCCCGAACCGAGACTCGAACTATTTTAACATTCCATGAATCTTCTATGGCAACACATGTTTCATCCACAGCATACCACACACTCATGTCCAGGATCCCCTCTTGATATTTATGTTTGGGAATCTGTGAACGATATTGAATTCGGTTATGATGATGAACCAGTGCTCAACACTCCATCATTTCAATCGAGGCTACATCTACCTTGACTCTAAAAGATGAATCCTCCTAGGTTGATTTCTACCTACAACCCTAACATGATTCATCTTTTATGTTAACATTTCATATCATTTTTTATTCTTTTGATTAAAATAATTTATAATTTATAATTTTATTTATTTAATAAAACAACTATATTAATATATGTATAATTTCATTTTATATATAATCATATCAATATTTTTTACCAATTTCATTGATTTTATTGTTTTTCACTATTTTTATTTATAATATTAAAATCATATTTACCAAATTTTGAAAACACAAATATATAATTTTCAAATTTGAAACATATGTATAATTTTATATATTAAATTAAAATTAATAATCATTAAAATAACAATTAATTATTTATACTATTTAAAATTCAATATAATTATTTATAATAGTTTCATAATCCCATAATATATAAATTGGATTTTTAATAAAATAATAAAATATTATTTAAAATAAAACTATGTTTATAAAATAAATATCTATAATTTTAAAATATTAATTCAAAATCCAATATTATTCTTTAAAAATAATTATTTATTATATTTAAAATATAACTAATGAAATGCCATCATTTATTTTATATTATTTTATTTATAAATATAAAAACATTATAAATTAAATATATAGGTGGTGACATCCCCTCCCCCACATAAATGAATTACGCCCTCACAATTCATTTATTAGACCTATAAAAATTTAGATTTTTTATCATCATAATTATAGAACTCCTAAGGGGTCTTAACTATCTAAACAAATTTTTATTAAGTAATCTTTTTCCAAAAAAAGAGAGTACCTAGTATACATTTATTTCTAGTTCATTCCTCTGATACCAATTATAACGCACTAAGCCTTTACTTCTAGACTCAGTGCAAAAAAATGTTGTGTAAAAAATCATAAAATGAAACATAAAAAATTAAAAAACACATTACCTACACGAGGATCATTACGAGTCTACTGTTTGGATAAGTAGACTACACCATAAATTATTCAATATTGAACAATAATAAAACAATTGACTACTATGATTTCACTCACTAACTCCAAAAGAGAAGATGTTTGAAATTGAAATTCTAGGATACTTATGAAAAATAATTTTAAAATAATGGATTATCATTCAGTTTCCCAGCATGGGGTTTTGAAATGGTTGAAATAATTTTTAGAAGATAATTCTATGAAAATAGATTTGATAATTACATTCAAAATTTATATAGATAATAAACTAAAAATACATTTAGAAATACATTTTTAAAACAAAATTAAAATATTTTAGGCTTCAAAATACTATATCACTTAAGAGATTACAGAAATAAAAAAATGTTCTTTAAAAATAAATTAGTAATATTTAGAATACATTACCCAAGACTTTGAAAACCAAAACATTGAGGAAACTAAATATAATGAAGGTTTTCTTGGACCTACCCACATAATGAGGGATTGTTTTAATGCCTAGTTCCCTACCATATTTATGACATTCATGTAATTTATTTTAAGATACTATTTTTATGCTTACATTACATTTATATACATTTCTTAGGGGGATTTATACTTTGAAATTGATGTAATTATATTCATATACTTAAGTGTATAATTATATAAACTATTCCTTAGAGATCATTATCAGGATTATAAAAAACTAAATCCCCCCACTTTTAAGCATTGCATAATTCATTGAATTATATCAAAAAAATATTTAAAATTACTGAAATAAGATTTCATTTATTAAACTTATAAAAACAATTTTTCTATATGTTGAATAAAAATTAAAATATATATATTCAAACAAGAAATATAAGTTCAAAATTTTAATTATATATATAAATATATAAATACTAATCTTTTGTGTAAATTACATGTTTGATTTGGTTCAACCAAATATCATGATACTTAGAATTTACTTAATGACATGGAAGATTAAGTATCTTTCACTACATAAAATTTTATTCTTAATCCAATAAAATTCCATTTTTAGTTATGTTTATTTATTGAACATGTGTATGTTTATGTACATATAGATATATGTATGAATATAAAAACATATACATGTAATGAGAACCAAATCATCAATTTATGGACATAATCATGATTTTATGTGATAAAATTATGATATTAGGAATTTATAAATTCATAAATGGAAAAAATATTTTTAATCAGATGTTATTTTCAATATTTATATTAAAGAAAATTATACTAATATATATATATATATATATATATATCACATAACAACAGAATAAATTCATGTTTATGTGAATAATAGATAAATACAAATATCCGTTGTTTAAATGAAATAAAATAAAAAAATAATGCTTGATAAATATATTTTATACTCATGTAATATAATATGTTCTTCTAGAAATAAGTTTGATTTATTAAATAAAAAATTTAAATAATTAGGCAGACTATAAAAAAATTGAAAACAATATCTTATAAAAAATATGTCAAAATTTTCAAAACTACAAAACATGACAGTTTTTTATTTAACAAAACCAATAATTTTTTTTTTGAAATAATAATTTTCCCATTGCATTTTTTTGAATGATACCTATTATGAAACATTCTTCTTCCTACTATCATTTTTACACTAAAACTCTCACAGTCTCAATAATGTATATAAATGAAGAAATAAAATCAAAGACCAACACTCTCGATTATGTAGTCTACCTTACTGATTTTTTGCATCAAACTACCTTATTAGAAACCAAAAAATAAGGTTTATAGGCCATGATGGTAATTTATCCAAGATGATGCTCTTTATAGGTTCTGTATTCAGAAATATGTGTATGAAAAATTAGAACATGTGGTTTTGATTGTGTTCTTCATGTTCAACAATGATATATATTTAAAATATGTTTACCCTACCAATCAATTAAAAAAATAAGTTGAGTGATAAATTTTGTTTATTTTTTGAAAAAACCAATACAATTGTTAAAACAAAATTAATTCTGTTGTAGTCCAATAATTAAATCTATTTATTGAGTTATCAATTCTTTAAAAGAAGGAAATCTATTTTTTCAGTCAAACAATGACAACTATAAATGATGGGAAGAAAAATTGAATATAAAAAATTATAATTAAATCTCAATAAAGAACATATAGATAGATTTTTAAAATCCAAATTAACCATATATATTAGAAAATAGTTAATTACTAACAAAAAAATGGCTATTTATGATTGAAATTGTCATCAGATGAAAACTAGTTTAAGAAAATGATTAAAAGATGAGATTCAATACGATACTAATACGAATTTTTGAACACTTAAATAAATTAAGAAAAAACAATCTTATAGATTAGAAAAATAATATAATATAGGTAGATATTGAAAACATATAATAAGAACTCAAAATGAAGTAGATAGTGGACGTAGACATCTAGAAGAAAAATAATGAAATTTACAAAACATGGGACTATTGAGATGATTTTCAGTTGATTTGGTCATTAAACCTATATATACATACAGAGCTAGACATAAGATAGAAGATAAAACAATATCACTAAATAACAAAACCCTAACTGAAACCTAATCCATCTTATCATTTCAGGGAATTATCTTTTGTCACCTGGTTCCTCGGCAGACGACCACACACTTGAGATTGAGATCCCCACTCGATATCTAGGTAAGTGACTCCATGAATAAACATTAAATCAGATTTGAAGATAAACCAATTCTCAACACTCCTCCATTTCCCCGATGATATGCGTCATCCTTGACTCCCGAATATGAAGCCTCCCAACTATATTTCTAACAATATAATACCCATTTTCTTATCATATAGAAAGGATACATAAGAAATGGGTGATATCAAATTAATAGTAAGGGTAATTAGGGGAGATATCAGTTTATGATCATCTAAAGTCATAAGATAATTAAATGATTTGAGGTCTTGACCATAACATACCATGTTAATTCCCAAACTGAAAAAGATCATAAAAATTAGTTATGGAAAAAAACCATAACATTTTTTTATTAAATGATTCATAAGAATTATAATTCATCATAACAAATCCTTAACAAATTTTTCATTTAATTAATTTTTTTTGGAATCATCATATGTATAAAAACCATTTTATATGTTAAGGTCATCTATTCAGTCAACCAAATTAGTCATGAACACCAGTTCACCACAATAGATCAAGCACATTGAGATGCTTCCCATAATGGATCTCATGAGATATAATTAATATACTAATCAATTGGAGGAGGATTCCATACCCACCCATCATATAATTAAAACTATACATATGTGTTCCTCATGATCAAAATTCATTAATAATATCAGAACTCTTAAAAATAAACTTATTCAAAAAAAATAATCTTAAGAAAACTAGTAGAAAAAAAAGGAAATTAATGAATATCATGACATCATAATCATAAATTATTCAGATAAATTAAGTATTGTATATTTCTATAATGTCCCCAATAAATCTTATGTATCTTAAAATAATGTTATCTTATGTGGAATTTTTTTATTAAAGATCACCTAAAATAATTCATGAGGAAAATATTCTTTCCATTTTTATTTTTTTAAAATATGTGCAATTATAAAGAAAATAATTTCTGCAAAAATAATATTTTAATTTTGTAAAATGAGATTCAAATCATTAGGGTATCATGATAGTGTGAAAATATTTTCATTTTATGTAAGAAAAAAAATTTCCATATTTTTTTCGGAAAGTGAAAAATAATTTTATTTAAAAAATGAAAAAAATATTATTTTCAAAAATCAATGTAAAAAGTAAAATATGGGTAAAAATTATTTTACATAATTTTAGGAGGATATAAAAATTCTTTTTGATAATATTTTTTTAAATATATACATGTGAGAGAGCATTCTAGATTATACGGTCACTAGAACGGAGGTAATTGTTCTTAATTATGTAATATCATGTACATTGATCATAGATTCAAATTTATAATAAAATTTAATTGTCTTAAAAAAATTGAAATTTTCAGTATATTCAATTTATTCCTGGAAAATTAGTTACATACCATGAAACTATAGAATAGAATATTCAATGAATAATCTATGTAGACATATTACTAAAATAATGATATGTCAGTCTATTTCAACTATAACACATAGACATACACTATTACATTAGAATTTGATATTATTGTTAATATTGATTGGAGTTAAAAATATAATGTAAAAATTTAATTCTATGTGAAGTAGATTAAAACATTTTTGAAGATTTTTGTTACCAAAATATTCATACCCTAAGAATAATAGAGGAATGTAAACATGATTCAAATTAAATATATAATCTAATTGACCAAAATACATATATTCAGTCTATTTAATGAATATATGATATTTCATGAATTTTTGGAGCTCACGGTGAATATAGGTTGTGTTCTTCCTTTAAGAACGACTGAATTTTATTTAGTAACCCTGCATACCTAGAGCATCGGTGTCATAGACTGGTTCTAGAACCCATGAATTATTTACAATGTCATTGTGAATCCAATAAAGTTATTCCAATTCCGGAATCCCATTATTCTGCCATGAAATAGATCTAAGATTCATGAATCCCCTTTCCTATAATTACTCCCATCATTACGATATTTTAAAGATGGTTACCCAATCATTCATCATCTGAATTACTTCCAATTCGTTATACTCATGAGCATTTCAAACCAAATAGACGTGGATCATCCAAGGTATCCATGTAACATGAAACCCCCTTCCATGTGTTTTTGAAATCCTCCTCTATAAGGGGATATTAATTTCTTGAAGGCCTATATCCATCACAAAGGATTAAGTAACTATGTGAGAACATTAAGATTCATGATGAATTCAGCCATGGTAAAGCACTCCTTTCCCAAATCCGGACTGTCTACTGAGGCAGGGTCACCCTGTATCAGGAGGAATACTCATCTTTGAAACCCCTTCCCTCTACTATGAAAATTATCATTATGAATCACCTCTCTGTGAGGCCATTTTTTTTCAAAATATCTCTCTTGGGATCTCCATAATTCCTCCCTTCCACTGACATTTCTTCATGAAGATTGAGTTCTTATTTCCCCCACACCAATCAAAGAGTGATCTAGCTAAACCCCGAGTCGCAATGCAAAATTTTCCACCCATTCCTTTATTTTACCACTCCACTATGAGTGTGGATATTTCCTACCACCTGCCATTTACTTCTCATGATAGCTAAAATAACCACTATTGCTTCTCCTCAAGGGGGACCATAATGTGGACCTCATGAGATAACACTTATCCCATTGTTGTACAAAATAAATTCAAATGCCTTCCCCTACCAAAGGTTAATGATATATGGTTATGTAAGCCATGGGTGTATAGAGTGAGTAGACCCAATTTATGTGCTTTATGATTTAAAAATTCATAGATCTATTTAACAGCCAGACACCATTAAATTGTACAAAAATGACCACAACACATTATGTAAAACATTAGTCTTGCCCTGTGTGATTGTCATAGGAATAACCATTTTGATCATCATTGGATTCACCTAATCCCCTTAACTACCATGTAACCCTTATGTCAGCTCCAGCAAAGAAACAGAGTATGACCCACTAACCCTATATAATAAACATAGGATGCTTCCTATATGGTGACAAAGTATGAGCTGCAATTGGATGTAATTTGTAAAAATCACATAGAATGAGATACTCCTCAAGATTATTTCATATGTACGCCGCACCCACATAGTTGATTTTCCTATTATCACCCCAGAACCTGCCCACCAGTGGACCAAGTGTATCATGTGATCTTCAGATCTGCTACATCCTCTTGTTTCTCACTCTAAGAATGAATTTTGTGGGATTAGTGGGTAGAAAAAGTAATGACATATGTATGATCCTAATCCTTTAATGGGCCTCTAAACTAGTATAATCAATAATCATTACCACATAAGGGACTCTTTAAAAATGCAATCGACAACAATTTAGAACAACATGGTATTTTCTTACAAAATAATTGGTATATATTGGAAACCTCTAGGAGGTGAAAACCAACATCAAAATTTACCATATTATTATTTGAGTCACATCCTTAGGAAGATCATGCCCCCAAACATGAAGACCATGTCCTCTCTTGGTCCCTCGGGTAGCTCAATGCATAAGCGCCACACCAACTCCAACAAAAAGAAATCATTTTAGGAAGGGAACCTTTCATATAGAGTCCCCAAAAGTCCCTAATCTGCACACCTTACGTGACATGATCATCCATACCACATGACCTTAGATTTACTGGAACAATCTTACCACACACACATAAACAAAATCATCAATCTACATATGTTTAGATCCATGTCCTATGAATTTGGTATGTAGGAAAGTTCCCTCAGGTTAATTCATGACCAATGGTAAACTAGGTGTTCCCTCAATGGGAAAAAACACTGTGATCTAAATCATGGGGCATTCGAATCTGTATCTATTGGGTTCTACTCTAATGTTAGTTCGCATCCATCAGTAATCCTTATAGGTTTAAAATTTTCTTTTTATAGGACACACCTCCAAGATCCACCTCTATAGGGAAGTTTTATCAATCCATTCTTAAACATTAATGATGTGACATCTTCCATTTATGGTACATACCTATTGGATCCATCTCATGGGATGTTGGGATCAATCTATTTTGGGCCCACCTTTAAGGGGAATTCTGATCTATTAATTCAATCTCGACAAGGTGTTAAATTTTTTTCTCTGATCCATCCCTATATGATGTTAAGATACTTCTCCATTGGATATAAAACTTTTTGCCTCTCTTAAACTACATAACTAAAACATGTATGGGAATCTCAAGATTAAATCCTTGGAAGATATGCTACCACGGTGTCAGCTACACCATGAAAAGCATGGGATACCTATGGTAAAAACACTTTATGTACTTACACCCCTTGAATCATTACCTCATGATCAAGAAAATATTCTAGGGGTTTACTACCTATGATGTCCCAGCTGAGATTCCCTACCAATATTAAGAATATAGGTGGACAATTCACCCTTAATCTAGATATTCACAATGATACCCAAAGTGACTACTCCCCTAACTTATGGTTGTTGTCCTGTCAAGTTAGAATCAGAATTTATAAATAGAGGAAGCGTAATTAACCATTTTCAACAAGTATATTTCATCAATAACGAGTTCCATGTACATGAACAATCTCTATGAGGGAGGCTATGACTAGGAAATGATCTACAATGATGAATCCATTTAAGGATTAACTAACATCCAATCTAAATTTTCTGATCAAGGATTAGAAATTACTATTGGATGTGATCAATGTATCCATCCTATGGAAATAAGTAATACGGTGTTACAACATAATATAGAATGTGAAACCATGTGTAGATGTGTGTGCGCAACCATGTAAAATTACCAAAAACCAAAATAGTGAACTAGTTATGAAGCTCTTCTCCTCAACATGGGGATTAGTAGTATATGAGACATCATCAGACTAGAATGCCAAAAACTTTTGTAATATGGAACTAGTACCCACAAAGAATTTTGTTAGACCAACATGAAACTCACATGAAATTGGGGAAGTTGTTTTTTTTGGAATCCTCAGTCTATGATATTTTCTATGAATTTTAATGTCCATCTTCCAATGATATGATCATGTTAGGACACTATGAATTTATTTCCATCCATTTGTACTGATGGTTGAATCCACCTACCTTGTAGGACCCCATCCATAGAAAATCAATCACCCAACACCAACCAGTATAGGGCCATGAGAAATGTTAATGTAGAAATCCATCACGAGACCATCTCTATCAAAAATTCTATTATTAGTCCTTCAGATATATGGTTACCACACCCCATCTAAACCTCATAATTTATCTAGATGTGAGTTATCGACACCCTCGCCTGCTAGTATAAGTAATATAGTTTAATCCTCACATATAACATGGACTTCTAGGACATGGAGGCATTATCTCCCAACTAAAACTACCAACCCCAAGGACCGTGAGAGGGACAACCACCCCACATTTCAATTGCAAACTACGTTGGTAGTCTCTCCCTAGAGATTTCCAATGTATTGATCTACTATTTTGAGGTGTTTTGGGATTCTTGAGTCACCCTGGCCATGACTAATCCCCAAAAGCCATCATGTAGGGCTCCCACCATGCATTGTCTGCATGAGAAATTATAGGTCCTTCAGGCTGAAGAACTAGTTTACTTCATCCCTTCTCTACCAGCTCTGATCTGAACCATTCAAATTCCATTCCAGGGGTAGGACTAATAAAAATCCCATCATATGTCCTTGTCTTTGGTGGATCCAGCGGTCATAGCCACCTCTGGCACATTCTTCAATATCTCTATCAGATATGTGTAAGGATCTAACTTTTCCCCATTAGGATGGAGATTCTAGTTCCAACATAGACAGATTTTGTTGACTCTGAAAATCCCTGGAACCACATAAAACCATTATGGCTTAACCCATGATGATTAGTTTCAGTTATGTTGTCCTCCCCACAACATTATCTCCCCATGCTGATGTCCTCCCTACTCTTATGACTAGCATGAAGGTCTTCCAAACTACTATTGCTAGCTCAATAAGAGGTCACATCCCAACATCATCGATTAACAATGAGGGCCTCCTCGATTCGTCGACAATCATAATGGAGGTCCTCCCCATGATATCAACACTATCCGTCCTGGTGGCCATCCCCATGTGGATGCCAATATGAGTAGAGGTCCTCTACACTCCTTCAACATGAAACATAGATGGTATCCCCATGATCCAGCCATTCAAATAGAATATCACGCCTATTATTTTAACAACCACTGTATAGGTATTGTTTATATTCTTAATCATTATAATGGAGTTCTTTCGAATGTCAATATTGATCATCATTAAGTTCCTCCTCATGTCATTCCCAATAGGAGTGCAGGTCTGCCTCCCTCAATTTCCAACCAATTTGGAGGTCCCTCCCCCTCACCAAATATTATTATGTAGATCTTATCCTTACTCAAACATCTAAACATAGAGGTACACCCCTTTTTCCCACTCGCTAGAGTATAGGTACTCTCTATACAATCATTATCCAATGTAGAGTTCCTCCCCAGTCTAGAAATATTAGATAAAGAGGCCATCCCTATATCTCAATTATCCAATTAGATATTATTCATACATTACCAATTATATCATAGTGGTCATACCCATGATAAAAAGGTACCATGACCTGAATAACCTATCCAATGTAGAAGGGAGAACACATTCTATTACATTTGAAATCATGGAAAGCACCAAGTTGTCATTGACCTCATCGATCTATCAGATTCCAAAGACACAAATGTCCTGGTAATTGAATCTACACCCTAACTATCAAATTCTATGGTTGGAGTCCAATTGGTGATATCATCCACTTAGGAAGTTGAGATCCAAACATTCCCTAATACCTATGTCAGTACATGAAATGTAGTAATTTATGTCTCCCTTCCTTGAACTGATGGTGCATCCTCTCCATAACATATATTATCAATTTATATAATTGCCTAGTATATTGGACTTTGTTTTGAGTTTATACTGACTACTCGATAGGATGATAATTCTACTAAGCCACTGATGAGAACCTATTACCATTCAAAGGATGCATTGGGGAATAACTAGTCTTATAAAGATGCAATGATGTTATTGGTATGACCAGAATCAGATGACCCAGTGTGCAGTGAAGAAGTAACACATGTAGTGGATCCTCTATCATCCAAATAGCCACCACCCTTATCTATTTCTATGTCACCGCCAATTTAATGAGTAGTGCCATTTCTTTCTTGATCAAGAAAAATGTCCTGAATCTGAGCAAGAAATAGTGTGGGAGACTCTCACTACTGATTAATTGTCTATTTTGTATTGGATAAAGTTATATTCCAACTATAATATTCTTATGTTCATCATTAATGGCTAGGGAACTTGTTTCTTCTAGAACTTCTTGTATATTCTTCACTACCTTTGTGATTACTTGTCAGTTTTTCCCTGATGTGAGGTTCACCTTGACGACATTGATTAGTAGTTATGAAAGAATAAGTTGGATTCAATATTAGTAGTTCATCTCCCTAGAACTCCCATATATCAACATAACATCTATTAGAGATTTTTAAAGTGTATCATAGTTTTCTGTCATATCATTTAAGAGGTTTATTCATATTTGTAGATCATGCATTTGCTACACTACATTTATCTACAATTCTGTCTTATTTTGTGACATCCTAACATACCGGTAGATGATGACAATTATACATATGGTATTGTTACAAAAAACATGGATGCTAACAAAATTTTCAAGAATATGGAAATCAAAATAGTTTTTGATAGGAAAACTCTTCCCCTAGGTGAAACACATCACCAGGTAGGCCCCGCTATAGCTATCCTCACTCACCATCAAAAACATTTTGTATACCTAAGTAATTCTTATGATACTTTACCCATTGGTCAGAACATAAAATAGGTTAATGAGCTTTTTGGTTCCTCTAATACTTTAGAACCATTGGAGATTATTCGAATGATAGAGGTAGATACCACAGTGGATTCCATGCTCTAGAAAGTAATAGAGGAGAAGATGATCATTGAGGATCTCATTGCTGAATGATGCCTGAATTATAGTGCTACCCAACAGGATCAAATTCCCATCCAATGGGGAAAAAGTTCTCCATGTCCATTTTCCACAACTATATCTCATAGTTATTGTGAATCCAAACATATCTGAGGAATTATTTCATAGAATTTGATTGATATTTGAGTCACTGAATACCCCTGAGTAATGTGATCTAGGATGCGCTTCTCCGTGATATTTTTTTTCCCAACTACTATGCTGATGAGCCTATCAGCGCATCGGTGGTCAAGAACCCAATTCAATATTGGGATTCTCACTAAGAATTTTTGATTTATTCTATCACTGACTTCCTTGAGTCACCAAATACTTGATAGGTGGAGATTTTAATGGATGGAATGTCATACCCTACATGTGTGGAAGATATGTGAGAACCCCAAGATTTTGGGAACTGTATATTAACCCATTTAATGGGATGGGGGACCAACTTCAGCATTTTATCCATTTCATCTTGAGGTATAGGCCGATGTTGGGAACCCCACAGTAGCAGGAGGTGGCCAAGATCTACGGTTTCATCCCTACATTTTAAGGACATGTGTTCATCTGGTACATCCACATTTCCATCAGGTCCGTTACAGGATAGGAGGAACTCCATATACAAAAATATTCTACCAGTTCACCTCCACCACGAACCATAAAATCATTTAATATCTCTTCAATTCTAATAAGAAGACTTTGTTGTCTCTTCCATTTTTTTCTACGTGAAAAGGACACATGTATTCACCCGATATGCCACAAACTCAAGAGAAGTTGCTAACATTTTGTGTGAGGGAACATCATTACTGAACTGGTCCCTATCACCATCAATCATAACATTCTAGGATAGTTTTGGGATTTTTTTATATATCCATGGGTATCATGGAAGGTTGGTGGTATGCTAGGAATGCTTGTCTATTTCCTCCTCTAGCTCCCATAATAATATCTTCCATGTAATAAAAAGTCATAATCATATAGTTAGAGGCACCAAATCAAATTATAATTGATTTCCCCTTTACCAAAGGATCCTCTCCAAGGGAAGCATCCATACAAAGCATTCAATCACCAGGTTTAGAACTAACATTCACCACCCCACCAATCATAGTTTCCTAGGACAAAGAATGTGGCTCTATTTCCTCATAAGGCTCTAGCCCCTCATTAGGGAAAGGCTCCAAGATAAACCTTCCTGGAAATTAGGACCCAAAACTATTGTTTTAAGGATTTACTTGTCTTGGGATATTTTCTATGTTCCCATGATAATGTGATTTTATTTATTTTATTGTATATGAAACCGATGATGCTTAGAATACCGATCGCTCTATCCATTTCCATTATCATAGTATCCTTGGATATAACATTAAACAATGACATATGTTTAAATATTTATTCTTTGAAAAATGGGAGAATTCTCTAGTCATTTTGAGAAACACCATGGAATATGTAGCACATATATGTGCTGAACTAATCAAGTACAATTAGAGTTTAGGTCAATAGTTGTCACGACCCTTCCTTCGGGCCCGTGCCGTGACTCCCCCAAGCCCGCCCTCCATAGTCCAGGGGCTGGCGACTAGCACCAAAGGCGCAAATCCTGATAACTGGAAAGGGATTGCCTTTATAAAATTAACAAAACACCACAGAGTACAAGCGGAAGTAAAACACTAAGTACAAAAAGAAAGTGATGAAAAGTAAATGGGCCAGAATACAAACCTAATCGAAAGTAAAGCTAAAACTGAAAGAAAGCACAACAGAAAAGAAAACAGCTGGAAGAACGGAAGCAACTCTTAGGTCGTCCTCCTCAGATCCTGCCTGAAGGGTAGGTACAGATAGCCTCCACAACGCTCTCGCCTGCCAACCTCCTCCGAGTGTCGTATCATCGTGAAGTCCACCTCCGGATATAGACTCGTCGTATGGTCCACCTCTGAGTACTGTCCAGTCCTCAAACACTCGGCCTCTGCCAGCACTGACCGTCATCTACAACAAACACAATGAGGTGTGGGCATAGCCTGTGTAGGGGTGAGTATAACGACACTCAGTAGGGACCCTGAGACTCTCAAGGTCTCACTAAATCCAACAAGTATAACCACAAGAAGTTCTCAACAAATAACTTCTACTTAGATATATGCCCATACATATACCTAAGTTATCAAGTAACCCATCTCAATCTTGAGGAAACATAAAGATTATAAAATCAATGGGTAACCACTACCTAGGTATATGCCCATACATATACCTAAGTTATCAAGTGACCCATCTCAGTCATGAAGAAACACAAAGATTACAGACTCAGCTCAACCAGGATTTTATTCATGACGTCGAAACCACGACTGCTGGAGAACTACTCCTCCGTCGAGTATAGAGGGAATTCCACTACAACCAAGCGTGCCGAACTCCTCCTTTGTCGAGTTCAGAGGGCCTGCCGCTACAACCAAGCGCGCCAAACTCCTTGGACTGTTGTAGTACTCCACCTGTCGAGTACTATGGGCCTGCTGCTACAACCAAGCGCTTCCCACCATGGGTCTGCCGCTACAACCAAGCGATCCCCCTCATAGGTTCCAAATGTACTCCTTCTGTTGAGTACCGCGGGTCTTCCGCTACAACCCAGCGCTCCACCACCGTGGGTCTGCCGCTACAACCATGCGTTCTCCCTCATAGCCTCCAGAGGTACTCCTTCTGTTGAGTACTGCGGGTCTGCCACTACTACCAAGTGCTCCTCCACCGTGGGACTACTGCTACAACCAAGCGCTCCCCACTAGGCTATCCGAAGACCACCGAGTCGATGAATCAGTAGTCGTCAAGTCTCAACCAGCTACTAGGTCTCTACACTCTGCTGGCTCGTCACCAGGAGGGTTCGCACCACGAGATACTGGTCAATACTCCAAGTATCACGAAGTTCCAAAAAGAAGTATCTTAAAGGACCACCGTGACATAGGGGTCTCAACGCAACATACGACACGTCGGTCGGATGCCCGGTCTGTGAGTTACTAGCCGTTTCGTCCCAGGGGCCCGGTTGGTTTCGTGTACGAACCAACCCGGTCGTATCTTGACTGTACCCTGAACTCTTATAGGGTATGATCATAGGGAAGGTTTCTCAACGTGATCACCAACACCACTGACGTTTCATCAAACGGACGTCTAGTCTAAAAGTTATCAGCTTTTCCATTCTAGGGGTTTGGTTGGATTTTAGGTACAATCCAACCCGACCATTATCCAACTGCATCCAAAACTCAGGAGAATCATGCCAAAAGTTCTGTCTCATCAAGAGGAATTCAACGAAGTCGACGACACGTCAATTGGACATCTGGATCTCAAGTTATGAGCGTTTCTGCTCCAAGGGCCTAGTTAGTTTAGTGTATGAACCAAACTGGCCAAACACAAAGTACTCTGAAACCTTGGGTGTAGTATTCCGAAACGACCGCCTCGATCCAAGGATCACTACTCAACTGACGGTGTGTCGATCGGAGGTCCGAAACTCATGTTATGAGCGACAGACCGAAAGTGGTTTGGTATTAAGGGGTTTGGGCCCGGTCCGACCCGGCCCGATACCCCCAGGGTCGGCCCGAACCTGGTCAACCTGAACCGGGTCCGGGTCCAGCCCTCTTGGGCATGGCCCGGCCCACCTGGGGTGGCCCGGACCGGCTGGCACGGCCCGGCCTGGCCCGGCGGGGCACGGCTCGGCCGGGCAGCCCGGTCTGGTGGACCGGCTAGGGCAGCCGGACCGGCCTGCGGCGTGCCGGCGTGCTGGCTAGGGGCTCGGCCGAACGGCCGAGCCGTTTGGATGCAGGGGGCGCTTCCCCCATGTGAAGAAACCGCGACCCCTTAATGGGGCCGCTCACGTCTGGCCATCCGGGGGTTTCGAACCCCCTGTTCTTCCATGGTCCAGCCGGCCCACTCTGGCCAGCCCGCTTCTACTGCCCCGGGACAGGCAAAGCCGGTCCCCCAGCTCCGATGCCAGTGGCCCGATTCCGGCCGACTGTTTCACTGCTCTACCGTGGCTTTAGCAGTGGACTTGGCCAATCCGGCACGGCGCGATGGTGCCGCGCCCCTCCGCCGCGGCCCCGCTCCATCCGCAATGTCTTCGGTTTCTTTCCGGTGTGGCGTGACGACACAACAGCTTGGTTCAATTCTCAAATGCGGGGCGCAACATTGCCGTGCATTCCTTGCCGCTCGTTCCCACACAGTGCGACGACACCGCGTTACTTTCCCTCGAACCGCAACAACAAATAAATATAAGGGAGGAGGGTTTGCCGTGTTTGTGCGGTCCGGCCCCATCCTGTTAAACGATATCAAGTGGTCCAAAAGAACAGGCTTAGATGATGGATGATTTCACAAATTAAAACACATAACCCCTACCTCAACATTTTCGTCGAACGAGCGTGCGTCGCGGAAATAACCATCGCGGAAGAAAATGATCGCCATAGAAGAAGAGGATCGCTGCGGAAGAAGAGGATCGCCGCAGAAGAAGCGTCATGGAAGGAATGTCATTGGACTTAGGTGGTCTCCGAGGAAGGCGTCTCTCGCCGTTGTCCGCCGTCGGAGGTCGGCATTCTTCGTCGGCGGCGGGGCGTTCTTTGCGTTCTTTGTTGAAGAACGATGAATTTCCTCAAGGCCTCTCTTTTTCTCCCAAAGGCTCCCACAACCCGAAATCCAACAAAAATAAAATAAGAGTCATATTATTTTATTAAGGCACATGCCAAAATTTGAAAATCAAAAGAATCAAAATGAACAATTAATTCAAAGAATTAATTGTAACGATTAAACCGCCCAAATTAATGAGGCGCTTCTTAACTAGAATAAACGCACGGTTGACTTCATTATAGGGGGGGGGGGGGGTGCAGGTGCGTTACATAGAAGGAATTAAATGGTGGGGCTCGTGTGGGCCCCACCTCATAAATATCCTACCAAGTTGGTAGAATATTGTGGGTTCCACCTTATCCGATTAACTTTGGTTAAGCCGCTTTAAGTAAAATAAAATAAATTGTCGCAAAACTTTATTTTATTCCCTAACTTAACCCAAAAAATTAAAAACAACATCTGAGAAAACGCAACTCTGGAAAAGGTGTTTCTATGAAATTATCGGCGCTGTGATTCCATCGGTGCCCTCCGAATTTGATTCCATGCACTGGTTCAAGAGTTAGAAAAACCCGCTCATTCGTTCACTGAACGTACCTGACCTAAACTTCGGAAAATGATTCTAGGTGCACCGGGCCTTGGAATTAGGTGCCGTCAGAAACTGTGTTCTTGTAAAATCCAAAAGAAAATTAAGAAAAAAATTTCCCTTTAATTTTTATGGGTCTTTACATTACTCCCACCTCAGGGATTTACGTCCCCGTAAAGCTATAACAAAAACTAAGGAACCAAAAGCTGTACTTAGCACACATCTGAGCCTTCGGCTCCCATGTGCTAACCTGGAGGTTCCCGTTCTTCCAGTGAAAGTGAACCCGAGGAATCGACCCGCCCTCATAGGACCCGCTCCTGTCATTCTTCGATCCCCACTGGAACCTCCGTGAGGGTCACCCCATCGCCCAAGTCCAGCTACTCATGGTCGATGAAAAGCAAATGGTCGAGCATGTATCTCCTCAGTTGAGATACCTGGAAGTCGTCGTACACCTGGTGCAACTAAGGTGGGTGGGTCAAGTGGTAAACCACCTCATCTGCCCTGCTGAGGACCTAGAAAGGTCCGTTGAACCTCAGAGATAACTTTTCACCTCAGCCACATCTCCATAACTCACGTCGGGGTTAGACCCGTAGGGAAACATGGTCGCCAATGTCGAACTCTAGTGGTCTACACCCCCGTCAGCACAAGAATTTTTCTGGCTCTGATCTGTCCTCATACACTCTTGGATGACTTGGACCTTTCTGGTCCTACAAGAGCTGCTAAAATTTCTTCTTTGCCGATAAGAGAAATCTGGTCTCATCTCCTCGATGAACCACGATTTTCGCCTAATACAGTCAATCCCGACATGGAAGATACTAATCTACACCAAGGATGACATCGTAAGGCCTCAAAGCTACTACCAAGAGATCCAACTACTACTCTCACCTCCAAGGGTTGAGTCACACTGTCGGCATCAGTGTGTGGTCACTGGGTCTCCTCCAGTAGGTATCTCAAAGTGAGGGTCAAGTCAACGGTTTTTAAACCAGAACCTCTTAGTAACAACTAAAAGAGAGGACTGGATGGTAAACGCCACAAAAAAGGTGTCTTTTTATTATTACAGCTCAAAGTACAAAGACACAAAGCATAAACAAACAAACATCAACAAATATAGAAGCAACAAGAAAAAAAGTATCCAGGTTTGGAGCTAGTCCCGCTCCTGTATATCTGCTCCCGGAGCTCCATGATCATAGGCCTCAACTGCCTACAGTTGAGCTTTCCCATGTCCACCTATTCCCTGCGGTTGGGGTGGACCTCTTGGTGGTAGTGGTGACAACACCTCGAAGCGTCATCCACCTCCAGCTGCAGGGCCAGCTCCCCTGCCACAGTCTCCGGCTCCATGCGGTCCGCCTCGATCGAACCTCTGCCTCTGCCTGAGAGGTCCTTTGTTCATCTGCTGGTCATCTGTATGGCTGGTTGGACAGTCACGAGCCATGTGACCAACCCCTCCATAGGAGTAACACTACCCACGCATGGTAAGTCATTATCCACACCGGGTGCCTCGCACAAACGATCATGTGTCATGCGGTCGACCACCTGTAGGTCTATTCCTCTTGGACCTCTGCGTCATCTGTCTACTGCCTGCTGCATAAGACTTTGCCGCATGCCGGCTAGTGGTGGGTCCTGCTGCTGGAGACTGCTCAGCAAGGAAACTCTCCACTAATATGGATCGCTCCAACACCCATGTCTATGTCGGAATGCTGTGAGAAACAAATGAAGCTCTGATCTCTCACCTGAGCCCCTACTCGAAGGTTCGAGCCCTGAAGAATGGGTCCCATACCATGTTCGTCGAATAACGCAAGAGATCAGTAAACCTCACCGCGTACTGGGCTACTATCATGCCGCCCTGCCGCAGCTGTAGCAGCTCCGGGATGTGCACCACTCGGAGGGTGGCTGGGACGAACTCTGAGCGAAAAAGGCTCTCAAAGTCCGTCCAAAGGAAAGATGCCTCATTGTGCACCTGGAGCATCAAGATCCACCATCTGCCTGCTGCCGCATGCAGGAGGCTTTCTGCAAGGACCACTGTAAGGTCAGCTGGTGTCCCTACCAAACGAAAAACTCGTACAACTGCCTCCAGCCGATCCTCGGCTGCCTGAGGGTCCGTCTCCCCAAGGAACATGGGCTGTCACGGACGCCGAAACTCATACAGTGCACTAAGGTGACGTGCACTGTCAGTGGCTGGGGCTGGTAGCATTGGTAGCTCGGCAGGTAGAGGTACCGTCGGTGCCTATGCTGCCAAAGAGCCCTGTACCTAGGCCTCATTGCTTAGTGGGCTGTCGTCCCACACAACGCTCGGAAGCCTAGCTGGCTACCGTCGTGGGGCTATCCTGAAAAGAAACAGGTGTGCCATGGTTAAACAGAATACCTGTTGAGTTGACACAAAGTAATCATAGAGAAAACATGAAACACACATGCAATCAATGTTTTCGTGTATTAAGTCTGAAATCAGAAGTCAGTGTCCTGGTGTATGGATACATCGGCCTCCAAACCAACACTGGACTCCCTGGATTGATAACCGCACTCAATACTCTCAAAACTATTGCTTCACATTGAAAAATATCAGAGTCCTGAGTTCTGCGGTAGAACCGAACTCCTCTAATACCAATTTGTCACGAACTATCCTCGGGGCCCTTTCCGTGACTTCCCCAAGCCCGCCCTCCATAGGCCAGGGGCTGACGACTAGCACCAAAGGCTTAAATCACGATAACTGGGAAGGCATTGCCTTTATAAAAGTAACAAAACACCGCAGAGTAAAAGAAGAAGTAAAACACTAAGTAAATAAAGGATGTGCTAAAAAGTAAATGGGCCAGAATACAAACCCAATCGAAAGTACAACTATAACTGAAATAAAGTACAACAGAAAAGACAACAACTGGAAGAACAGTAGAAACTCCTGGGTCATCCTACTCGAATCATACGTGAAGTGTAGGTATAGATAGCCTCCACAATTCTCTCACCCGCCAACCTCCTCCAAGTGTCGTCTCGTCGTGAAGTCCACCTCCGGATAGTGACTTGTTGTATGGTCCACCTCCTAGTACTGTCCAGTCCTCGAACACTCGGCCTCCGCCAGCACTGACCATCGTCTACAACAAACACAACGAGGTCCGGGCATATCCCGTGCAGGGGTGAGTATAATGATACTCAGTAGGGACCCCGAGACCCTCAAGGTCTCACTAAATCCAACAAGGATAACCACAAGAAGATCTCAACAGATAACCTCTACTTAGATATATTCCCATACAAATACCTAAGTTATCAAGTAACCCATATAAATCTTGAGGAAACCCAAAGATTATGAAATCAACGGGTAACCACTACCAAGGTATATGCCCATACATATACCTAAGTTATCAAGTGACCCATCTCAATCATGAGGAAACACAATGATTACAGACTCAGCTCAACCAGGATTTTATTCATGACTTTGAAACCATGACTGCTGGAGAACTCATCCTCTGTCGAGTATAGAGGGTCTGCCACTACAACCAAGCGCGCCTAACTCCTCCTTTATCAAGTTTAGAGGGCCTGTCGCTACAACCAAGCGCGTCGAACTCCTTTTCTGTCGAGTTCAGAGGGCCTACCACTACAACCAACTGTGCCGAATTACATAGATTGTTGTAGTACTCCACCTTTCGAGGACTGTGGGCCTACTGCTTCCACCAAGAGCTTCCCACAATGGGTCTACCGCTACAACCAAGTGCTCCCCTTATAGGTTCCAAAGGTACTCCTTATGTTGAGTACCACGGGTCTGCCGCTACAACCAAGCGCTCCACCGCTGTGGGTCTGCCGCTACAACCAAGCGCCCCACCCTATAGCCTCCAGAGGTACTCCTTCTATTGAGTACCGTTGGTCAGCCGCTACTACCAAGCGCTCCTCCACCATGGGTCTGCTGCTACAACCAAGCGCTCCCCACTGGGCTATCCGAAACACACCGAGTCGATGAATCAGCATTTGTCAAGTCTCAGCCAGCTACTAGGTCTCTGCATTCTCCTAGCTCGTCACCGAGAGGGTTCGCTCCACGAGCTACTGGTCGATAATCCATGTATCACAATGTTCCACGAAAAGTATCTCAAAGTACTGCCTCGTCATAGGGTTCTCAACGCAACAGATGGCGCGTCAGTCGGACGCCCGGTCTATGAGTTTCTAGCCTTTTCGTCCTAGGGGTCCGGTTGGTTTCGTGTGCGAACCAACCCATATGTATCTCGACTATACCCCAAAATCTCATAGGTTATGCTCATAGGGACCATTTCTCAATGTGATCACCTACGCCGCAGACGGTTCGTCAAACGGACGTCCGGTCTGAAAGTTATCAGCTTTTCCGTTATAGCGGCCCGATTGGATTTCAAGTAAAATCCAACCCGTCAATTATCTGACTACATCCAAAACTCAGGTGAAGCATGCCAAAAGTTCCTTCTCATCAAGAGGAATTCAACTAAGTCTACATCAAGTCAATCGGACGTCCAGAGCTGAAGTTATGAGTGTTTCCTCTTGGAGGGCCCGGTTGGATTCCTGTACGAACCAACCCGGATGAACCCAAAGTACTCCGAAAACTTGGGTGTAGTATAACGAAACGACCATCTTGATCCAAGGATCGATACTCAACTGATGGTGCATCGATCGGAGGTCCGAAGCTCATGTTATGGGCGACGGACCGAAAGAGGTTCGATATTAAGGGGTTCGGGCCTGGTCCGACCTGGCCCGATACCCCCAGGGTCGGCCCGAACCGGGTCCAGGTCTGGCCCTCTTGGGCACCGCCTGGCCCAGCGCATGGCGCGCAGGCTCGCTGGCCAGGGGCATGGCCGAATGACCGAGCCGTTCGGATGCGGGGGGCGCTGCCCCCACGTGAAGAAACCGCGGCCCCTTAATGGGGCCACTCACGTCCAGCCAGCCGGGGGTTTCGAACCCCCGGTTCTTCCACGGTCCGGACATCCCACTCCGGCCGGCCCGCTTCTGTTGCCACGGGATCGGAAAGGCTGGTCCCCCTGCTCCGACGCCAGCGGCCCAATTCCGGCCACCGGTTCCGCTGCTCCACCGCGGATTAAGCCGCGACCTTGGTTCGTCTGGCGCGGCATGATGGCGCCACACCCCTCCGCCGCGGCCCAGCTCCGGCCGCGGTGTCTTTGGTTTCTTTCCGGCGCGACGTGACAACACCACGACTTGGTTCAATTCTCAAATGTGTGTAGCGACGACGCCATACATTCCTTGCCGCTTGTTCCCATGCAGAGTAGTGGCACTGCGTGACTTTCCCTCGAACCGCAACAAAAAATAAATATAAGAGAGGAGGGTCGACCGTGTTTGTGCAGTCCGGCCCCCTCTAGTTAAACGATATCAAGTGGTCCAAAAGAATGGGGTTAGATGACGGAAGATTTCACAAATTAAAACACATAACCCCTACCTCAACGTTGTCGTCGAACGAGCGTGCGTCGCGGAATTAACCGTCGCAGAAGAAAAGGATCGCCACAGAAGAAGAGGATCGTCGTGGAAGAAGCATCATAGAAGGAACAATGTTGGCGTTAGGTGGTCTCTGAGGAAGTCGTCTCTCGCCGCCGTCCGCCGTTGGAGGTCGGCGTTCTTCGTCGGCGGCGGTGCATTCTTCGCGTTCTTCAATGAAGAACGAAGTAGTTCCTCAACGCTTCTATTTTTCTCCCAAAGGATCCCACAACCAGAAATCCAACAAAAATAAAATAAGAGTCATCTTATTTTATTAACACACATGGAAATATTTTAAATTCAAAAGAAATGAAATGAACAATTAATTCAAAGAATTAATTGTAACGATTAAACCGCCCAAATTAATGAGGCGTTTCTTAACCAGAATAAACACATGGTTGAATTAATTAAAGGGCGGGGGGTGTGGGTGCGTTACATAGAAAAAAAGAAACTGTGGGGCTCGTTCCGGCCCCACCTCACAAATATCCTACTAAGTGGGTAGGATATTGTGGGTTCCACCTTTTCTGCTTAACTTAGGTTAAGCCTCTTTATGTGAAATAAAATAAATTGTCGCACCACTTTATTTTATTCATTAACTTAACCCCAAAAATTTAAAACCACATCCGAGAAAACGCAACTCCAGAAAAGGTGTTTCTAAGAAATTATCGGTGCTGCAATTCCATTGGTGCCCTCGGAATTCGATTCCGAGCACCAGTTCAAAAGTTAGGAAAACCCGCTCGTTCTTTCACTTAACGTACCCGACCTAAACTTAAGAAAATGATTTCGGGTGCACCGGGCCTCGGAATCAGGTGCCGTCAGAAACTACGTTCTTGTAAAATCCAATGAAAATTAAGAAAAAAATTTCCCTTGATTTTTTAAGGGTCTTTACAATAGTAGCAGGATTCCAACAATAAGACTCCAATGTATGAAGATAGTTTGGACTATAGGGTAGTCACTCACACCTAAGGTGTCATCCATTCCCTCTTAAGACTATTCAAAACTATTGATGTAATTAGGACAGCCCCAACTCTATCTTCTTCATCTAATTCGTATCCTTCAATCCTCAAAGGAATTGTATCTAATGACATAGGGTAAAAAATGTTCCCCTACCAGTGTTGGAGCCATCCAATACTCTCCGTGATTTCATTACCTCTATGACGGGACTCACCCCAGGGTCTACAGAACATTTGAATACCCATCTGATGAAAATATGGAGTGAGTTTTTATGAATATTTTTGTATTGGTAGACCGCTTCACACCGTTAGAGGATGAAGAATCCCATTAAAATCCTCCTTGTTCCTCTAACTGATGCCATCAATGTAATGGCAGAAGACCTGAATGTTTCCAAAAAAAATTAAGTCCAATGCCTAAAATAGAGAAAAAAATGTAACTGAGTCTTAGGAAAATATTCTCCACATAGCTCATTAGGAATATTATTCCCTTCCTAATTCGTCATATACTTCTCCAATGTTGACCGTGTCAATTGACATGGATAATTAGCTACAATAACATTTTTATCAATGTCGTCCAGCTACTGGCATGACTCAGTTATTGAAATCCCCACAATGGTAGTTTTGTGAGATTTATCAGATTATTATCAGGATATTGAATGCATATTTTAGAATCTAGTTGTGAAGGCAATATCAACTTTTAATCCCCAGGCCAAAGAAAACCCCCATATTGGAAGAAATGTGCATCATTCATGAAAATACAATGTGCGAATGAACCTCACCAGCATACATGAATGGTTCTTGATATATGAGGAACTATTCATATATAATGAAGTTTCTGAGGCACTTTTAGAAGCTTTGAGAATATATCTATAGATTAAAGCAGAAGTTGCTACCGTAGAGACATACTGTGCAGAAGAGGCTGGGTTAGAATAATGCAGTGCCATCATATCATTCCTCACAGGGGCTTATAGAACTCTCTTACATGGAAATATTCTTCTTATTTAAATCATATAATACATCAATTTCATGGAGGGACTCTACTTATTTGTGGAAATAGGTTCTAGGATCAATCTAATCATGACCCAGAACCACCCCATGATCGGGATAAATTAATCAGATCTATATCACTATGAAAAGAAGACTTTGGGATACGATGTAATTGAGTAGAGACCATGTGGAAGGATTATTTTTATGACACATTAATATGTCTTCGTAAAAAGATATGAGCTCATGATAGTCACATTAGACCCCGTAAACAATGCGCTTCTTTTTAATACATGACTTCATATTCATGCAGAAGTTTCTTCGTCATATAATCAGTACCTCAAATACACCATCATCATTAAAAAGGATTTACATCATTATGATGTCTCTATCTTAAATTCATATTATTCCCCCTATCTAGATCATCATCAATTTTAACAGAGAGGGGAAGCATGTTCAAAAAAATTAGGTTGATTTCCAACCACCACGACCAATCCGTGGGATGACATAGATGATTATTTCATTCTATTGATTCATTAATTAGAGTTCGTGACTCTATACTTGGGATGATTAGTTTGGTTTCCTAAAATAAGGGGTGAAGTATCCATAAATGAGAGGAGAATAAAAATATTACCATGTAATCCTACACAAGAAAGTCTTGAATGGTACCAGAATCCCCCACCATAATATGGTTTTATATGATCACACAATGGCTATAATTTCAAGGGACTCCCGCCAGCTCTATTGTGCTAGGTTGAATTGATTTATGTTTATTCATAACCACATCATTGATAAAAATCCAGAACCTGTAGATATAACACCCTGAATTTTTATGGTCCATTTTTTCATCATTTAATTAACTATCAATGATTTCATTCATATCACTAAGTCATACATTCCTTTCACATAACACTGAATTGGTGTAAATTTCATGCAAAACTATGTTTCTATTAAACATCATTTTATTGTTATAATTATTTATGTTACATAATTATAACATAATATTTAAACATAGTTATATGAATCATAATAAATACTTAACAAATATTTATTATAATGTTATTATGTAGATGAAACATATTGATAATGAAAAATACATTTTTTGGTAAATTTTCCATGTGGTTAAAATTACTAATTTTTCAAATGACCCGTTATTCATGTACTTATATGAAAAAAAATAAAAATAATTTTTGAAATATTTAGGAATTAAATTTGATATAATAAACTTAATTTTTGGATCTATAATGTTTTATTATTCTTTGGGTAAGTTTTTTGGATATTTAAGGATACTTTATTTTTTAATGAATCCGGGAAAATAAGGATTTCTTTCATAAATTTTTTTTCATCAAATTGATTTATAAGGATAAACTATCATTTTAAATTTATATAATTTTTAATAAGGTTAAATATTTAAAATTTAATCTAATTTTGTAAATTCGAACCATTTTCACATTTAAATTGGATATAAAGACATAGAATAAATTTATCATTTTCACTTTAAAAAAACCACAATGGTGTCCCATATATGAAATTATGTTTAAACTAACTAAATCACATTATATGATTGGAATTTTGTAAAATTGTTTCAATATTTTTAACCAATAAAATTTATTAATTATAATAATTTCCACATTGTGTTTTTCCAAAAAATATTAGTGAATGTAATTAAAAAAAATAACAACGTTTAAGGGAAAAATTATCTTCACAAATGACTAAACCATAAACATAAGTCACATAACGACCTATGAACTATAAAAAAAAAATTTATATCAATATTTAGACCTTATATTCCCTTGTACCTACTTGGGACCACTATTGGAACCACATTACATGGGATAACATGGGTTGAATATCTATTCCAATGATTTACAAGAGTGTGACTCCACCTCCACTATAAAAGGCTTCATTTCCTCCCATTTCCTCAAAAATCTCAAGACAATTTGGCTAAGCCATTCTATGCCAAAATATATCCTAAATTTCAATTTCCTAAATCTAAAAGCCTCACCTTGTGTAGAACGAAATTTGTGGAACCCCTTTGGTGAATGCCAATAAGACTTACCCAAATAAAATGTAACAGTGTTTCTGAAACACCTTTCCCTTATTTTATTTCTCCACCCATATAACTATACATGTTAAAGGATTATATAATAACAAAAGTATAATAAACATTGTGATATTACATTATATTAATGGTTTAACCTACACTTATACACACTTATATATAATAGGCCATGAATATAAGATTTCGGTGTACGGAGAACTTCCACCTCATAAAATAATGAGTGCTCATATTTTCCTCTACCCCCTTTCATGGTTAGAAATTATGATGGACATGATTTTTTTATATTATATATATTATCTTTATTATTTAATTATGATATTTTATTTTTATATTACACATACCTATACACATTCCATCTTGTTTAAATATGATATAATCATTTGTGGACAAGAGGACTACCTCCATATTAATGCGATGTGACTCATTCAAACATTACATGGAATGCATTCATTTTTTTTAGTAAAAATAAATGATATATATAACAGAAAAATTAAACTAAAATGATATTATATTCACATATATATCAACTTCAATTGCATTATTTATTTCAATATGAAAATAGATTATAAACAATGTTCTTGCATACAAAATACATACCCTCTCCATGAACTATTCCATTTTATACTTTTATATTTCATGGATTTTTATAAAACAACTAAAGTTAATATAATTTATTTTTTATCATGTATTAATTTCTTGAAATCATGATATATGTATAAATATCAAAGATATATGAAATTACGACATATGTAACGAACAAAGATAACATTACCTAGAGTGAACCCCTTACCTATATTTATTAAAATGTGGGAAATATAAATTAACAATATAACCATGTATGATATTAGATAGAATAATATTGTTTTATAATAAATTAATAGTAAAATTATATTTATTATATATTATTTTTTTATGATTACAATAAGATTCAATGTATAAGGAAAAATAATTTCATCTCACTATTTATATATGTGAGATACATTGCATGTTCACCACTATATTCTTTTTTAGTGGTTTATATATAAATCCCATGAATTTATAATATGACTATTATTATTAAATTTATGTGTATTCAGATTTCTTTTCTATAATCATATTTTTCATGGGGTTTATGTTTCAATAGTTACAAATGTTTTTAAAAAGAATAGTCTCAATTTTTCTTCTTTGATACACATGTTTGATTATGCACCTATATTATTTTTTTGAGGTTTACATGCTTCCATTTGACATGTTATATAATGAATATAATTCTTAAAATTATTTTTATAATAAAAGAATTTTTATTTTCTTAAAATGATGGGTTTGATTATATGTTACATTGAGGGTAAGAGTTTATTGAAAGTATCTGAATGTTTATTAGAATAATTATGATTATGCTTCCATTAATCAAATATTAGGATCCATATATCAAAAAAACTCTTGAGTTTTCTTTTCCTATGTTTATTAAATATATATCCAGGTATTAGTTCCATTTTTTCCTCTCTTACGTATGTAATATGATGAATAAAATGTATTCATGAAATATATTGTTGTATAAATTTGTTCGGTCAAAAATTAGTTTTATTTAAAAAAATGATTAGTAAAATGTGTTAAAAAATCATGGAAAATGATTTTGGAAATATATTATCGTTCTATAATAATCTGTGAAATGTTTTAAATTCTATTTTATAATACAAATTTATTTAAAAATGTGTTTTTTTATAAAGTGTCTTTCAAAACGGAAGGGATATTTTCTTCAGGGAATATTTTGGAATTATATTTCTAAAATATTTCCTAAAAAATATGACATCTTTTTGTATTAATCTTTCCTTTATGAGTGAATGAGTCAATATTACGATTCATTATATTTCTATTAATGTATTATGTTTTGATGGAATTATTTTTAGGTAAATTAATTCTCATTCACATGTTATATGATTTTGAAACTTATTTCATTTCCCCACTATTGTGTATGATAAAATGATAATGAAACTGGAAACTTTTTCCAAATGATATGATATGATTATATGTTTATGATAATCATTTAATTTCATGTTTTAGGATATAATTTCTTAAGATTTTAAGTCCAAAATATTTATGATTTTGTTATAAGATGGGTGGGATACATATCTCCCTCAAATTCATTATGAAAATATTTATATCTCACGAGATAAACTTAGACAATCTTGGTGGACAATAGTTACTACTACATCTCTATGGGAGCTATCCATGACTAAAAATATGTTATGATGAGTGAAATAATACTACTATTATGGACCTGGTAGTGAACCATGTCTACCAGGATGGTATGATAATTGAACCCATTCTACTAATATGGTTGTTTCAGTAATACCTAGACTGCTATAGAAATCATAATTTCATGATTATATGTCAACCACAATTCCTAGCCTTATTCATATGTTATTGTTTCACATATTATGTTATCCATTTTCTTATGATTAATTCTATATTATGTTCCAATATTTATGAAATGATTCATATTTATAATCAAATGATATATAGGGTATGATCTTAAAATATGGTGATCCCATTCTAATACCACTATTCTAGTGTTTATTCTCACAATGTCTACTTTTTTACCCTTAACAAGCATCTAATCTCTCCCCGTTTATGTTTGCATTCCCATATTATGAATATATGTATTAATTATGATGTTTCTAATATTGGATATTTTAATTAATAACCAATTGGAAGATATCTAACTTCACTAATTTACTATTTTTTATGTTTCCATGTTTCAGAAGGCACTTTACAAGTACAATCATTGGGCATCTATTTGTTTGATTTTTTAATTATTCCACAATAGTTATGTAGAATAAATGTATCAATGGAGAGGGTCACTATAGGTGGTATTAGAAAAAGGTTTTAAATAATCTTTGGAATGTATGTTGTGAAAAAATAGTGAGAATATTTTATACATGTCTAAGAATTAGTTTTAGGATAAAGAAAAGTATAGGAAAATGTCCAAAAATTTTGAAAAATGATTGAGAGTGTTATTTCCACTAAATAAATCCTTGTCTCAATTCAACAAGTGGGTGTGGATATAGCACAGATTTACCATAGAGAAAAAACACTAACTAGGTGCATCACGCCAAACTCAGTGTAACCTGGTACACTACAATGGGCCTTGCTGCACACTTGGTTTAACACTCCCAGGGGATATGCTTTGTGAATTAAAATACCCTTAATTTAAAAATGTGATAGATTTAAATTAGAGTTAGTTCTGAATAACCTTGAATAAACCTATGGAGTCATATATTAGTGATGGTGACATAATTTAAACAACCTAAACGAGTAATTTGATGATTATATGGTTCCTCTTTATGATAATTCTTTCTCAATCTATACTTGTGGTTAAATTTAATTAAATGAACACCAGGAAACCACATTAGGGGTGATTTTGATCGAAAATTCAATTACTTTCATTCTAAAAACTATATTCCATGGTATATGGACTGAAAAATCTCATTGTTTTTCTCACACAAATTTCTTGTGCTATATATCACGGTGGGTATCCAAATGGGAAAAAGGAAAGAAAAATATTTTTTTGATTATTTCATTAATAAAGGCCCAAATTCTTATAGAATGTGTTCTTATCCACTTATTTCTAAACAATGGATTAGTACTACTAAAAATATATTCTCCATTATCCAATGTTCAGAGCATGAGAAATTCATTCTAGCTGTTTATCAGTGAGAAGGCTATGGAGAACATTTTTTTGATGCTAATAATGAATACGAGGTAATATGTTGAGATTGAGTCCATGGATTGGGATGAGTTCAAGAACCTATTTTTATAAAAATTATTTTTCGTGGATTTATCATAATGAAATGAAGAAAGTGTTTCATTAGTTGAAGAAAAGGGATAATGAATCTATTGGTAACTATACAAAAAATTTCCGAAGACATGGGAGGTAATATTCAAGAATTTTAATCCATGCTAAATAAAATTATGATAGGTTGTTCGGGGTCATAATTCCGGATCTCATATGAGTGTTGGACATAAGAGACTTATTTTAGTTACATAGGTTGTTACATATGAAATAAAGGATGAAATGGAAGGTGAAGTCACATATCAATATAATGGTTTTGACAAGAAAGAGATTATGGAGTTTAACAGAAAATATAAATTTCATATAGAGAAGAAGATCATATTACCTTCATTATCTATGTGTAAGAAGAAGCATGGATGAAATATCCTGAAGTGGTCTAATAAATGTTTTCTGCTAGGAAGTGAAGGACATTTTTCATTTTATTGCTAAAGTGTTGGGGAGAAGAAAGAGAATGGTGATAATGAAGAAAAATAGGAATATAATTCACCACTAATGATTATGTGTTAAAAACATATGGAGAATGATAATTCTACAAACCACAAAAAAACATAAGGGATGTTGATTATTAATAATGTCAAAAACCTCTTAAGAAAAATGATAAGATAAAATCACTTTAAATCACTATTTCTGATGAAAGGTTAAATAATGGCATGGGTAAAGGTAAACTTACCATCCAATATATAACTATTAATGATTTTTTTTATTCTAGATCTACTAACTCTTTCATATATAAATAATTATATAAGGGTGAATAGATTTAACTAAAATAATTACATGTGTAATTAAGAATGAAAAAAATTAATGCTACAATGATTGAATCCCAAGTCTATGATTCCTCTCAGGTTAATGTTATTGGGAATGTACTTCCAAAAAATATTATTTTCATTATTTTGGTTGATTTTTAGATCATCGTAGCCATGGATTGTATGGATTTGTATAAATTCCACATCAATTGTCAAATAATCAATGTTACCTTGTATATTTCAAACCCCCCTATAATTATCCATCAGTATCATGACAATCTTGAACATCATATGACGATTACATCTAGTGTACTAGTCTTATTTCCCATTCTTAAGGAATGTTTATCTAAAATGGTTTGGTAGATAATAAATTTTGATGTTATGCATATTGTTCAGGAATTTGTGAATATCTATCTGAATGTTTTTCCTTTCCTTCCTCCTAAATGTATAGATGAGTTGTCAATATAACTCATTCTTGGTTCAACACCAATTTCAATGACATTATCTAGAATTATCTTGAGTGTGTTGAAGGTATTGAAGAATAAACTCCATGAAAACCATTATAATGTATACATTTAGGAAAGTGTGTCATGTCGGGGTGCATTGGTTTTTTTAAAGAAAAATAATTATAGATCAATGCGATTCAACATTTATTATTGAGAGTTGAACAATATAAAGATCAAGAACAATTGTCCTCTCCTTTGTATTGATGATTTTTTTGATCAATTTCACATTGATAAATATATTTTCCTGATTGAATATTGATATTGATATCATAAATTTAGCATAAAAATGATGGTATACCCAAGACCTCCTTCCACACAAGGTTTATACACTATGAGTATGTAGTAATTCATTTTCATCTTATGAATTCCTCTGTTATATTAATTGATTTAATGGATTGTGTATATAGATCACACCACGACTATTTCTTGGTAGTATTTATAGATGATATTCTTATATATTTAAAGCGAAGGTAAGAGCATGATGTTCACATTATAATTGTACTAAAACTCTAAATAAGTATAAACTCATTGAAAAAATAATAATGACATAATTTTGGTTGCATAAGGATTTATTTTTGTGTTAGATAATCTTAAGAGATGGTATATCTAAAGATCCATCAATTTTGGTGGCTACTGAATAGTGGCCTAGGCCAATAACAGTGAGTTATATCCATATATTTCATTGTTTAGATGGATATTATTGACATTTATTGGACGTATGGAACATGCAATAAGGAATATGGTTAGAGTTGACAATGGATTGCCACCACCAAATACATTACCACCGTAGGAATGTAATGTAAGTGGATAATTCATTTTTTCACAAGTATCCTGCTAGATTATCTATGATAATGATCCCACATGATAAAATATATCATTATTTGAAAAGGACGGATGTATAAATCATAAAGGAAGGGGGTAAATAATATCTTTCTCATGTGAATGATAAAACCTCTATATATGTAATCATTATGGAGTTTCAGAAGGAATAAGTATAGTTACGATTGTATGTGATAATTTTCCTTGAGTTTAACACTGATCGAGATGCTATTATAAAGTTCAAGAACCATGTATCTATTACTTAAATACTATATTTTAGGAAGGGGTTTTTTAGAGGAAGCTCATAGTTCATAACACTCTATAAAACATGGATGTACAATGATGTATAGAGACATGAAATAATACTTATTGTGGGACAGAATGAATATATATACCATAGTTTTCATATCACGATGTTTTTAATCTTAGTAAGTAGTGATTGAAAGACTTAATTCACATGGGATATTGCATCCATTACACATACCAGAATGGAAATGATAGGAAATCGCTATAGATATTGTCATTGGACTACCCAAAAGAACTAAAAGGATTAATGCTATATTGTTGGAAATTGGTCACATAAAAAATTCATCACACTTCATTACTATCAGTGAAGATTTATCTCTAGATTTTTATTCCATGATATACCATAAAGAATTTTTAAGGTTGAATGATGTTCCAAATTATATTGTCTCATATTATGATTTGTGGTTTACCTAAAAATTATACAAATTTATTTATAAATAACATGAAACAGAATTTAGTTTTACCACAAATTATTATCCTCAGATAGATGATCATTCAGATATAAAATTTTTTACCAGAGAGGCTATGTTGAGATCTTTCTATATGGGTTTCACAGGTGGTTTTTATCAACACCTTCCTCTAGTTTATATTTCATAAAATAATAGATTTCACAAAAACATTAATATTATACCTTATGAATCCTTTTCTGGGATAAAATGTAGATCTCCAATGTGATGGCATGATTTTGGAGAAAAAAATATTTTGGGACCGTGAACATTGAGAAAATAGATAAGAAGGTTTGGACCATTCAGAAATTATCAAGGCAAATCAAAGTTAGCAGAAACATTATGCTAAATAATGATGGTGTGATCTTGAATGAAATGTTGGTGACAAGGTATTTTATGAATCTCTAATTATAATATTCTTATGAGGATAAATAATAAATAGAAACTATTCCTTTTGTATATTAGTCCCTTGGATATTATTTCTCATATTGGGACTATATCTTACTTCCTGGAATTTCCTCCTAATATATTTCATGTCTACGATGTCGTCCATATATATCTCTATAGGAAGTAACTAAATTGACTTTCACATTTTCTAAACATAGAATACATAAAGTTGAAGCATGATATTTCATAGGAGGATTAACCATTTGAAATATTGGATTGAACAGAGAATCTTCTAGGGAACATGAAAACTCACAAGGTCAATGTTTTGTGGAGAAATCACCAGTTATATAAGGTTACATGGGTAATTAAGGATATTATGATGTTGAAATTTACTCATTTTTTTAATCCCAAATAAAAAAAATTGAGGGAAAATCTTTTAAATGGGGTTATAAAATTGACACAATATGTTTTTATAGACCATTTTTTATTTCTCAAATAAATTTTATTATCAATTATGTATTTCATATCACTAATTAAAAAATTCCTTTAACAAAGTAATAACTAGGTATATGTTACATGAAACACTATGTTTCTACAAAATATCATTTTATTGTTATCATTATTTAAATGAGATTATTAAAACCTAGACGTTAAAAATAATGATATTAATAGTAATAATATTTTTTATAATATTTTTTTATATTTAAATATTGGTAAAACATATTTATAATGAAAAATATAATGTATGGAAAATACATTAAATGATTAAAAATAATATTCTCTTAAATGAACTAAATTTCAAATCCCGGTGTGAAAAGATTTAATATTTATTTTTGATACATTAAGAAATTGAATATTGTAAAATAGACGTCAGTTTTTAATTTTCAATGTTGAATATTGAATAGGCTGATGTTTTTGGATTTGTTATGAGAAACATCATGTTTTTAATGAATACTAAAAATAACAGAATTTAATTAAAAATGATTTTTAATATAATTTATTTTTATGTTTAGATTATATGTTTAAATTTTTTTAATGTTTTATTAGATTAAAATTTTATCATTTCTTTCAATTTATATAATTGGTACAAATTTTACATATAATATGGTATAAAAACATAACAAAATATGATCATTTTTTCTTTAAAACCCCATAATGTCATCCTGTCTTTGTGAATAACTGTAAATTCATTCTAGCAACTTATGTTATATGAATTTGGGAAAATTGATTTCATATTTTAATTCCTAAGAATTTATAATTTATTTAATGTTAATTTTTTTTTACCAAAAATATATGTGAATGTAATTATAATTAATTATAACTATTAAGAATAAATAAAAAACAAATTAATATACATTAAACATAATACCATAAATAACCAAAACATTAATCAAAAAGCCACTGGCTAGAAATATTTCGAACCTATACACCACTATATATACTTTTGATCATTATTAGGTCCTATTGAAATGTAAAAAATGTTTGTGTAATTCATTTAACAAATATTTTTGAGAGTGTAACTCCTCCTCAACCATAATTAATATTCCTCCCCTACCACTTCCTCACATATCTCAAGTAATGTTGGATTGAAAAAGATCTACCAAAATAAATCCCAAACATTCGTCCCCTAATATATGAATCTACACCTTCTGTATAAATATAACAAACCATACATTAAAAACATTTATATTACTTCAAATATAATTAATATCCACTAAAAATAAAATAAATCCATTAAAGGATCATATAGGTATAATGTCTATATGAACTGGGAAACATAATCAACTCGTTCATATGACATATTTATTGTCTTGCACTTATTACTCCATAACTAGTCCCCATTTTGACATATCTTACTAAATAACATTATTCAAGACCTAGGGATAGGAAAAATAAGAATGGGTGATCTAAGATTATCAGTAAGGGTAAACAAGGGAGATATCAATCATATCATAATCATAAGTTATAAGAATATAACATTTGAAAATCCTATCCATTATATAAAAGAGCGCATTATAATTCCATGGTAGAAATCATGTTGTTTCATAATAATAAATTACCGTAATACCAAAAGTCATAACACAAGAAATGAGGATTAGTTCATACACCTAATAATAGAAAATCATTTAATTTTAGTCGAGGCTCATTTCCATGACCAACATAGTACAAAAAGTGCATTATTGAACAGAGTTCATTCCTCTTTCCAGCCATGTATTACTAAACCGAGATCATTACCCATTCTATCCATGTCAAAATCATGAGATATAAATATTTAACCAATTAATTGGAGGGAGATATATTTCTTACCCATCTCATAATGAAATAATTCTTACTTTTTCCCCAAATACATAAATCATTCATAATAGAATAACCTAAGGAATAAAATTAGTTTCATAATCATCATTCCATCATTATCCTCATAAATAACTGATTTCATAAATAGTGCTCCATAATTAACACATTCCACCCATACTAATAATATGGAAAAAACATAACCCTATTTAATGAATGTCATATTTAATGGAAATTAATTTTGATAATACACATGATATTAATTCTTGAGGAAAATATGCTTTCTTATAAAATATGTTTTTACTCAAAATGCCACACCATTTAAAAAGAAATTAATTTATTTGAAAATAAAATTCATATCATGTAAAATAATATTTATATAAATACGGATTTATGAAAACATAAAAATTAGTTCATTCTTTATAAGTTAGAAATACAATCTCCTTGTATTTCTTTACGAAAATTCAAAATGTACCTCATATAGAAATAAAATTGAAAGATTACTTTCAGACCATATTATAGAAATTCATTGAAGGGTATAATTAACTATAAATAAGGATATATTAATAATAAAAATATTTCATACATAGGAACTGTAGATATGGATGATAAATATACCCGAGTAAATACATATTTAAAAACAATCTCGGATAAAAATTTGACTGTAAAATTATCCCTTACCTTAGGTTTGATTTCATTTGCATGTATCCAAACCTCATATAAAATTATTTAATTAATTTCATTGAATTATTTCGGATTCATATTAATTTTTATGATATCATATATGAACATATTATCATATTCTTTTTAATAACATTTAATAATAACATTATATTGAGGTACTAAATGCATTATTTTCTTATGCATGCTTTATAGAATAATTTCTGGATATCCTTCGTTATAAATATTTATATCATTACAAATCATATTGACATAATATATACTATATTTAATCTTTATATAAATTTATATAATCATGATTTAATTAATATTATATAGAATGAATCACATCGTGGAGATGGTTGGTCGTACGTAAACACGTGCAATTATATCATTCCTATATTTGTTGAATGGTATTGAATGGGATGGTTTATAATATTTGTTAATTAATATCATGTAATAATTATCTTATGTAACTATTATTTCCATCATTATACACATAAATGTATGGTGTTTTTGAAAAATTGATTACATGACGATGTGGAGACGATATGCATCACTTACGAACGCGTGATGATTTAATTTTTCATAGGGTATAGAGAAGGGGGAATGAAATTGTTTCATAATTTTAATAACATCTTAGTATATAAGTGATACATGATTTATTACTTTTTAATGAAACAAAACTATAAGTTGAAGTAGAAGAAAATGAATATTGAAAGAATCAGTAGAGGAGATTAAGTATTCTTTGATGTGCTTCCTCTAAATGTCCTCTTATAGCACCATAGTTGGTCTTTCAATAATATAATAAACTATAGAGTTTAAATACAAAATTTTATAAGGGAAAAGGGAAGTGTATGGTCAACCATTAAGCCACAATTTGAATTGAATGAGTATAAAAGGATGTTCCATTTTATAACTTAGGTGAGAGGATCTTTTGGGATCCCCAAAATTAATAAATTATAATAAAATAAAACCCCATACAAAAACATCCAAAATTTTCCCATATCTATGATGAGATGACATAACATTGTTATATAATCAACCAATATATTGTATATATTTTTTTCTATCAATTTAATCCTTATCAATTTAATTAACAGTTAGTTATTATGTTTAATTTATATCTAGGGTAACATATAATTGAATTTTAAAAAGGTGAAATATTTTGTTATTTGTTGTAAATTATACGATAACTAAATAGTTTTTAACACATTATACTATATAATAATAAATATACTATTTTTTTAATGTTTTATTATTTTTAAATATTTTAATAAAAAATTATTTTGATAAACAATAAATAGTGATAATTTTTACACTATTCAATTCATTGAATTTTAAAAAAATTAGATAACAATTTGACATTGAAAAAACTATTTTATTATATTAATAATAGGTCCATTTTTTGAAAAACCCCATTATACATATTAATTATCCGAAATTATATTTATTTTAATATTTCTACTCTCATTAATTTGTAGTCTCTATTATTAAAATTATTATTAAATAAATTTCTTATAACTATTAAAAATACATATTTGTTTACAAAAATTTAAAAAATTGATGAAAATAAATCCCCTATATTTTAGAATAATAGTTTTAGTGAAATTTACCTTATACAAATTTGAACATTTAAAATGTTAAATAGATTAAATTAAGAATGTTAAATCATTAATATAACCTTAAAAAATAATATATGTGTCACAATATCTTCTATTTGGATACAAATAGTCACTAACTAGGCCGTTAGATGGTTATGGTCAAGATATAATCAAACAATATGATTTAGCCATGTGTTTGGGTAATTTGATTGTTATTATAATTTTAATTAAAAGTTGTTATATTGATTTCTTATAAATTAATTGATTTTTTATTCTTCAATTTGAAAGCCATTAAAGTAATTTTTTATTTCCAAAAAATAATTAATTAATTAACACTATAAAGAAAAAAAACTTCACTAAAATTAGTTATTATAATCTAATTTATCATCTGTATAACTTAATATAAAAAATGATATAGTTCTTAAAATTTGAGTAACACATGTTTAAATTTTTATTCAATAAAAGAATTAAAATATCCTAATCTCTTAAAAGTGGCTTCTCAAGAACACAATTATGACACAATGATGATTTATATGAAAAAACATTGATCCAATTTTATTTATAAAACTGTTGGGGAAAATTTTTAATATTATTCATACACTTAATTACTAGATTTACCATTTTACCATATTAATAAAAATAACTGAGGTTTCTATTCATAATTTCAAAAAAAAAATAGTTTTAAATAAATTGTATCTAATTATTATAAATATGGAATAAATTTTTCAATATTCAAAACACAGATGTTATGGTAATTAATTTAAAATTATTCCCATTGTGGGAAACAGAGAATGATGTTTTAAAAGATAAAGCATTACAAAAGATTGAATAATATTTTTACATCTAAGTTCAAAATATAATTATTGATAATGGTATATATTATATTGAATAATATATTTATTTTAAATTTATAATTTAAAAAAATTCAATATTATAATTTATCCATATAAAATTTTTCGATGAAAAAAATTTATTTTCAATTTAAATTTTGTTTATTTTTATAATTCCTTCAATGTCATAAAATCAATATTAAAAATTCATCGTATATATATTTTCAAATACTACTTCTATGGAAAAAGTTTTTTAATATTTTTTTAATCAATAAAAATCTTAATTTAAAAATGGTTCTCCAATAAAATGTCGTAATATATCCCTTTTTAAAAATATATTTTTTATACATCAAATATGGTTTATTCATAACCTATAACAAAACATTATGTTGTATGAATTATAAATTTTTTTTATTATGTATATAACATATATATTTCATTAATTTAATTTACTAATGTTTATAAACTCAATTTATTAACAAAAACATAAAAAACATATAATTGATTTATATTTATTAAAAATAGTTGGTATTGAATGATTTCAGCATGCACTATCAAATTTTACATAAATGTATTACCACTAACATAATGGGTAGTTTGAAATTGAAATTTTATTGTAAGGTAATATCATGTTTCATTTAAACTCATGATTCAATATAATTCAAGCTATTGAAGAATTAAAAAAAATTAGAGTAAATATTTTATAAAAACATTTTGGTGTTACATTCTACCCCACAATAAAATGAAGTTCACACTAAAAAATTAATCTATTTGATATAAATATATTAGGAAATCTCTCCCCCATCATATCCCCAAGTTCCCATGCAAGTCTTAGTACTCTCTTTTAGAAAGATAATCATAAAAATACCTTTTCATCAACTTCAAACTCTAGGTCTTCTCATCAGTTGATAACCAAATTCTTTTTGTCGACTATAATATTATCTTCTGTGTTGTTGGATTTACTTGACCATTCATACCATTTAATTAACAATATAATGTCTTATTAGATTCAATCACCAAACTTTATCTCAGAATATTGGGGGTCTGCACTTCATATTATAGAGGGAATCATAAAGAGCCATCTGAATACTGGAGTGAAAGCTATTGTTGTATGAAACTTTCCCCAAAGGTATGTATTGATCCCAACAACCTTTTAAATAATAAGAGAAAGATATCTGTATGTACTGTATGGTTTTAATTTTCCAATCAGACTGACCATCAATCTAAGGATCATAGGATATTCTGAATCATAACTCTGTTTCTATACCTTTCTGAAGAGTTTACCAGATCTTCAAGGGAAGCCTCAATTCCCAATCGAATACAATGGAAATTAGTATTCCCTTCAATCATTCCACTTCATTTAAATATATCATGGAAACATTATAAAGAATGAAATCCTTTATAATATAAATGAATTTTGTTGACATCATAATGTAATCAATTATAACACATCTAGTATTATATCCTTTGGCTGTTTTGTGAAGTCTGATGAAAATGTTCGGTGTGATTTTTTACCATTTCCATTCTAGTATAGGTAATGGTTGTAACATCCCCTTAGACTTCAATCTCTCAAAATAATGTGATAATAAACCATTCACCTAGATACCTTTTTTATAGCATCACTATTCATTCCATCCCACCAAAAATACTCTTTCAGGTCTCTATATATCATTGTGCTTCCAAGATGAATAGAGAATGAAGAACTATGTTCTCATTCAATAGATCTTTCTTTAATACTGATATGGGATGAATAGAAACACAATTCCTAAACCTTATTATTCCTGCACAATCAAGGTTGACTTACAGAACATTTATGACCATCTATTATATATCTAAATCTTCCTTATGTTCCTCTTGAATATTCACTTCTATTGATGGTTGAACATTTATTTGAGAAATATTACATTTATACTCTTCAATTAAAATTTCAAGATCCATCATTTTTTAATCCATAAATATTGGATCCTTGCGATCCTCATAATGGATAGTCCTGCAAAGTACTTTCAACTATATTAATCTTACACCTTATTCACTTTCCCCAAGTGGTAATATATTGACCAGTAAATAATATTTATCCAACTCCAAGAAAATTCTTTAGAACCTGTTAAACTCATTTTGTGTGAAAATATAAATCCAAATTGTTTGATTAGTATTAATATAACACATTTAACCATAAGGATATTGTCTCAATATCTTTCGTTAAAGGATTACCAAAAGTAAAACCAAATCATGAGTTTGAAAATTTTCATTGATGAAAATTGAATTTTAATGAGGAATAATGTATCACCATTTCATTTTGTATACCAACATATCTGATCCTTGTTTGGATGTGTCGTTATAGATCAAAAAAAATTCTCCAATATAAGCCAATGTTTGAAAAGGTGCACTAACTAACCATCTTTTTTCTGATTTCTAAAATACCCATCACATTATTCAATCTACAAAAACAAAAATCCTTTCTGAGTCAACATGGTGAGTGGATTTGATATTCATGAGAAATATTTCAAAAAACATTGATAATATCCTACAAAACCAAGAAGATTTTGGATCTCGTTTACCTTTGCTGGTCTCAGCCATATTTTAATAACATTTTTTTAGAATCCATATATATCCCCTCTTTTTAGATTATGTGACCCAAAAATTAAACTTTCTATTTCCAAAATCTACACATTGTAAAATTTTCATAGATCACCTCCTTTATCAGGGCCATTTAAACAATTTTGAAGTGATATTTATGTTCTTAGTTTCTTTATGAATATACAAAAATGTAATCAATAAACACTACCACAAACTGATCCAGATAGTCATTAAAGACTCCATTCCTTAGATAAATGATGATAATAGGGGAATTAGTAACACAAAAGTAATCACTATAAATTCATATTGTCCAAACCTTGTACGTAATGTTTTATTTGGTATATCCTCTGTACTGACTGATAATTGATGATATCATGAACAAAAATCATCCTTTTAAATGTCTATTTATCTGTGTAATTAGTAGAATAATTTATCAATGAGAGGAAGAGGATATAAGTTCTTAATAGTGATATTGTTACGTTCGCAAAAATAAATGCAGAGTCACATTTATCAATATTTCATCATTACAAAAATAACATGTTCACCCCAAATTGATACACAAGGGACTGAGAATCCATATTCAAGATTATATTGTAGTTTCTTCTTCAATTCCTACAAATCAATTGGGGTTATTATATATAATTTCTTTGAAATAGGCATGGAATAAATTATGTGTTCTGTTGAAAACTCAACCTCACAATTCAGTGGAATGCCTGATAATTCTTCCATAATGTCATCATCAATAACCCTTGGATTAAGGTATTGATTGGCATAATTTTTTATTTACATTAACATGTAACATTATCATGTTTGAGGTACATTATGTATTTCCTTTTCTCTATTCCAATCATTATAAATTTTTTTCCCATAAAATCTTTATTCAATGACTTGGTGACCCTATTTTCTACACAAAAAACATTTACATGCCCCATTAAGAAAATTTACACTAGGTTTCTTTCTACACATTATACATAAGGGAAAACATATCTTGTTTACATTTTGGTATTTATATGTTCCCTTGAATTATATTTTCCTCTTATTATCAGTCCCATAGGACTGATATGTTACTCCATTGTCTATCTCATCCCTAAGAGCACATTGAAGGATTTCGGTAGAGTTATTGAAGTCCCTTATGGATAATTCCATAAAAAAATTTGTTTTAAGCCACTAATGTTTCAATTATTTTTTCTCTCTAGATGGATAGTAATTCCAAAAGCATACAATGAAAGTCTTGCAAATTTTGATTCATATGTTCCAACAGATTATCATCCTTTTACCTAACTTCATTGAAATCTTTCCTCAAATTTGTTCAAAGAATACGAAGAATGTACAAATTGAATTTTTTTGGAACTCATTCTATTCCAAGGATTCAATTTCATCTATTTTTCTCAAATTCTTGATAAGCTTTCACCATTGAACATCTTTAACTTTCAATCAATAGAATGATACGATGAAATTTCATGGTTCTGAGCATTAGAGGACAAAAAATTTATTTTCAGTGGTAATAATCTATTGTTTAGCCACTATAGGTTCAAAAGTCCCTCCAAAAGAAGCTCAAAGATTACTTTTGAAGGACTCAACAGAATATTTCACCATCAATTGCTTGATTGGAACTCAGAAATAATTCATAGTGTGATGTGTTGTGTGACTATAGGTAAAATATTTTACATTCCACTTCCCATTACATTTGGTTTCTCAGGAGTACAATCAATGCATTTCCCATCTTATTCAGCATTTACACCATTCCTTTGGGTTCTATCCATTGACTAAAACTAATATGCATAGTGTGAGTAACACTAATAATATTTGGAAAGGCGCATAATCAATAATAAAATTTAATTTTAGGACACTTTAGTTTTTATCTTATCTTATTCATGGTCAATTATTAAACACTAGTATTGTAACCTATTCTCGGAATATCCTTCTTACTAAGGTTTTCTCTTCCTACTTACCAATGGATAAATTTATATTTCCTATAGTACCAACTATAACGACCCATACATTAAATAAATTTATATTACATCATAGTTGAAGAATATTCATTAAAAAAGTAAAAAATAAATGACAAAATCTTATATCTATAGTGTCATTAGTTATTGGAATAATATAAATAACTGGTTTATAAGAAATCCTCATTGTCTCCCACTTATTTAACATTAACTAGACCCATTTTTTAAATATCATACTTAATACCAACTTTTCAAATCCTATGGAAAATAAACATATTAAAGGGTGAGATCTGATTTTCATTAAGGGTAAACATAAGATATATCATCCCTATCATAACCATAAGATATATGAATGTAATATTTGGAAAATCATTTCATGTATATGAAATATTTTGGTATCGTGCCATTGGATAAATCATAAATGTTCATTAGAATGAATGGACACAATACCGAAAGTCATAACATAATACTGTATGTTTATTTAAATCAACATAGGAATAGTAAATCATTTTTTATTAGACAAGGCTCATTGCCAAGTCCATCAGAGCAGAAAAAGACCATTATTGAACTGAATTCACTCCTCATTACAGCCCAATATTACTTAACCGAGATCATTTCCCATTCCATCCATGTCAAAATCAATATATATTATTCATTCCCTAGTTAATTACGGCAATATATATGTCCCACCCATCTCATAATGAAATCATTCTTACATGTTCCATAAAAACATAAATAATTAATCATAGCATAATCCAATAAATAAAATGGTTTTCTCAAATGTCATTCCATTATAATCCATATAAAACAAAGATATTTAATAAAACTCATTCCATCATCAACAGAGTCAAACCATAGTACTAATAGAGATATAAACATAACCCTATTTAGATAATTTCATCGTAGATGGAAAATAATTTTGATATAAAACTTGATTTTAAATCTTTAAGAACATATAATTTCTTATTAAAACACATTTTTTGTCAAAATGTCCAAAAATTTTCCAATAAAACAATTAATTTCAAAATAAACATGAAAAAATATAAAGTAATATATATGGAAATAAGTTGATATGAAAATGTAAAAATCCATTCATGCATTATAAGTTAAAAAAACATTCTCTTCATACTTTTTAAAGAGAAGTAAAAAAGTAACTTGTATCTAATAATGACAAAATATTCCTTGATACATTATTAACAATATTCACCATGGGGAATAATTGACATTAAAATATTGTAGAATAATAGGAATAAAATTACATTCATAGGAAACAAGGATGTAAATGAAAAATATACCCCCATAAACACTTAAATATAAACAATCTCAATTAATAATGGGATTGCAAAATTTTCATTTACCTTAGGTCTTATTTTCTTTATATGTATCTAATCATCCTATATAATGATTTAAATAATTTCATTGATTTATTTTAGAATTATAGTTTTTCTTATGATATCATATATGATCATATTAGCATCATTCTTTTAGGAATATTTCATTACTACCCGACATTTGGGTATTGACTGAAAATTACTTTTTTTATTATCATTAACCCCTTTTAAGGGATAAGGTGGAACCCAAGACATAAAATACTAAGGACAATAAATTGATCCCCAATAGTCAAAAATCCCCAAGGACCAGATCTAATCAATAAAGGAAGGCCCCTCCCCATCATCAATAGAAATATTAGGTCCAACTTCCATCTTCACATCACTGGTTGGCTAGCTATCCCATGTAGAGTTTTTGCATGGGCTTGGAGACAATTGAAAATGGAATACCCTCTCAATAGTCCAATTATGTTTAGAAATTATCTGATGGATACTCACAGCTCTAAACCTCATCTAGAATAGTCCTTGTAGATGATATAGAAACAAGACCATTGAGATGGAGGCCACACTACAACACCCAACCAAAAAACTGATTCTCAATCCATCAAAGAAAGCAGACCATTTCCAAACGAAATAACAAATTAAAAAAAAATCATGGATTAAATACCATCACCACAAAAAATCACTCAAATCAAGAATAAAGACTCATTGGAACTAGAACCAAAACATAATTTTAACACCAGAGAACACTATCAAATCTACTCAAGGATAATGCACATTCCATACCAACCCTCACAGTAGGATTCAACCACAAGTCCTTAACTACGCTTCCATGGAGCCCGAGAAAAAAACCCACACTATATGAAAACCTCAATGTTGTAAAAAGAACAAACCCAAACCATCCACTATTGATAACCCACAATCACCTAGAATCCACATAGAAATGAAAGTTGTAAAGCGCCACCTATGGTTGTAATCCCAACAACCGATCCTAGAGAAGAACTCTGAGGACTAGACCAAAGATGACCCGACACAAAATCATCCACCACATTCGTGTCAAAGAGCCTGGAAGGAGACATATGATCGAAGAAAGATGGGGATCAAAAAATTATATGGCATTAAAGTAAGAAAAACATCAACCGGGATGCGATGAGAGGAGGCAACATGACATATACAAACCCTCGATGTCGACACATACTATATGAGATCTCACATGGAAGAATTAATATAGAGGGAGGATCGTAGACTCCCAAAGACGAGGAGAGGATAGTTAAAGTTGTGGAAAACCCATGATGATTCCACTCCCCTTACAGGTACATTGATCACATTTTTCAGGACTTGTCATTCAAGTATTAACTACTTCATTTTCTTATGCATGTTTTTAGAATAAGTCCTAGTTCTACATCATAGGTTATAGTTATATAATTAAAAAATGATATTGACATAATATATACCATATTAATTCATTATATACATTAGAATATTCATTCTTTAATGAAGAGAATGTAGAATTAATCTCATCGCATCGTGGAGATGGTTGGTCATACGTATGTAGGATCGATGTTATCATTCCCATAATTTTTGAATCTGAATGAATTTGATGATGTAAATATTTCAAAATTAAAATCATGTTATTAAAATCATATTATATTATTATTTCTATCATTATACCTATCCATATATATTGGTGGTGAAAAATATATTACACCATGGTGTGGAGATGGTAAGCCATATGTACGCATGCGTGGTGATATAATTTTCTATGGGATGGATAGAAGGAGTAATATAGTTTTTTTGTAATTATAATAACATTTATTTTTATAATTTATATTAGATTTATTACTTATAATGAAACATTTTATGGAGGTAAATTATAAGAAAAATTAATATTGAAACAACCGGTAGAGGATATTACCTCTTCTTCGATATGCTTCCTTTAAATATCCTATTAGAGAACTAGAGTTGAATGTTGAATAAGACATGAAACGATAGAATATAACAAGGGATATTTAGAAGTGGAAAGGGTGGGGGATTCCTAGCATAAAGGCTCAATGTGAAGTGAAGTAGTGAGAGAGGATGTTCCCTTTATTAATATTGGTGAGGGACACTTTTGCGATCTCCATAATTATTAATTTATAATAAAACCAACCCCAAAAAAGCATAAAAAATGTACCAATTTAAAATATTATAAAAGATAGGGTTTTAATATAATAAGAAAATATATTTCAGAGTTTTTTTCTGATAATTTAAAAAATTCATTTTAATTAATAGTTACTTATTATATTTAATTTCTGACTAGGGTATCAAATTATTAAACATTAAAAAGTTGAAATATTTACATACATGAAGTAAATTGGACATTAAAAAAATATTATATAAAAATTTATAAGAAATCATGATTATTGTACGTTTTTTAAAATGATTTTTGTTTAATAATATAATGAAGAATTATTTTTATAAATAATCAATAGTGTCAATTTTGACAATATTCAATTCATTGATTTTTAAAAATCTTAATATAAATATTTAAAATAAAAAACAACTATTATTTATATTTATAAGAGGTCATGATCATCTAGAAACATCCTTATATATATTAGTTATCAAAAATTTATTTTATTTTAATATATTTATTAACATTTATTTGTGATGTCTATTACTAATATAATTATACCATAAATTTTATGTAATTATTTAATATAATTATTTTCTGAAAAAATAATTTATAAATAAAATATAACGATGGAGATAAATCAACTATATTTTAGAAGAATATTTTTAGTAGAATTTATCTTCTGGAATATCTATCATTTAAAATGTTATACTTGTTGAATTATGAATGCGACAACATTAACATCACATTGAAAAGAATATGAGTGTCACAATATCCTGTTTAAGGATCCTAATGGTCACTAACAAGACACATGGATGGTTATGGTTGAGATATACTTGACCAAAAATATTTTTCCCAGTTTTTGGGTTCATTTATTTTTATTATATTCTAAAAAAATCGTTTTATTGATTTCCCATCCATTAATAAATTATTACATCTTCCACATATAAGCCTTTCTGGTAATAATTTATTTTCTAAAAATTTTAAATAAATTACCATGATAATGAAAAATAATTTATATTTAAAATGATTGTTTATAATTTAATTTATATTTTGTATTAAATTATATAAAAATTGATATAGTTATTAATATATGAGTAGGACATATTTCATTTTTCATTAAATAAATTAAATTAAATAACCTAATCACATCCAACTGGATTATAAAGGACATAATTTAAAACCAAATATGATATTGGTCAAAAACCTCATTCAATGATATTGTGAAAATTATTATGATATTTTTATAATAGAATTCATACCCTCAATTACAAGATTTACCCTTTTACCATATTAATAAAAATTACCAAAATACTATTCATAAAATCCAAAAATAAACTAATTTTATTTACATAATTAGGACATAATGATTCCAAAAATTGAATCCTTTTTTAAAAATTAAAATCATTCAATTTTTATTAATTATTTTAAAATTAGTTATGTTTTCAAAAAGAGATAAAATGTTTTTAAAATGATAAAACATTTCAAAAGATTGAAATGGTTTTACATCTGAATTCAATGTAAAATAAATGCTAATTAAATGAATTTTATTGATTTCTAAAAATTTGTAATATTTATACATTAAAACAATTGCATATTATAATTTAACAATATAAATTTTTACCCTGAAAAATGTATTCTTGAATTAAAAATTAATGTATTTTTAATAATAATTAAGATTTGAATGTTTTGAGAAATATATTTATAATTAATCTGAAGTAAATTTTTATATCCCACTTCTAATGAACAATTTTTTTAAATAAAAATTGATAATGTATCAATATATAATTTCAAAAATGGTTCTCTATTTAAATGTGATAAAATAGCACATTAACAAATATTGGTTTTTATAGATCAAATAGGGTATATTCATACTGTTTCACAAAAATATCTTCTCGATGAATATTAAAAATATTTTATTAAGTATTTGAAAAATATATTTCTTCAATTTCATTTAATAAGAACAAATCTATGGATATATATAAATGAATATAAATATTTAATTCATTTATATTTTACCTAAATAATTTGCAGCGTATGACTTCACCATACATATTTGTAAGTTAGTTATATTTTTTCCCACGAACCAAACAGCTATGATAAAATGTTAATTTTTTATTACGTGAATCTCACAATTAATTTAGTATCACGATTTCATGCAATGAATGATGATGAAGAATAAATTTTTTTGAAGATAATATCACATCAAAACCTATTGGTTTTAAGATAATGAAATCTAGGGAATCCCTTTGATGATAACAAAATTGAGTTACCCTACTAATTGGTAACATCCTTCCTCATGATCCATTATTTTATTTTATTTCTCAACCCATATTCACTTCTTATCACATTAATATAAAATAACACCAATATCATTAATAAAAGTAAATTTTATTATAATAAGGGTTTGAAAAATAATTACACACATTACATTCAACAAAGTAACAATCATATTTTTAACACATACGGTGTATGACCACCACAAAAAATGATGATTGTTCATTTTTCATTACCCACTTTCATAGTTAGGGTTTATGATTGAAAACCTAATTATATATTAAATACATAATATTTATTATGTTATTATTATTATTCATTTATTTTATAACATATACCTTTACACTTTTTACCTTGTGTAGATGTAGTAACATTTCTTGTGGTGGTGTGCACTACCACCTCCACAAAGCGATGTGATTGGTTCACAATTTACATATAATATATTAATAATGGTTTTAGTGAACATTTATGATATATAAAACATAGAAATTATAATTTAATGTTATTATATATATATTTGATTAACTTACATTCATTCAATATGATAATTAAACAGAAGCATCATTCATGCAAACGTACGACGTGTTGTTTCGATGTACGATGTATTCCAATTTATAATTTTATATTATATGGAATATTTTACTACCTATATAAGGAAAATAATTTATATTTATATAATTTTTTACATTTTGGAAATCATAATATAAGTATAAGGAAAACAATTATAACCAATTAATACACATGCCAAGAACATAGCAAATATTACCCGAAGTTAAACATTAACATAGAACTGTTAAAAAAAGAGTAATACAAACTCATAATAAAACTATATATATTGTGTTAAATATAAAAATATGGTTATTTAATAGTTATGGAGCCCATAACACCATGATATGGGAGGGTTGAATCATGGTGTGAACTGTTTCTTTTAAACTGATGAATCATGTTCTCATTTTTGTGTGAACCTATTATATTTTTCTGATTAGAAAATGCATAAAAAAACAAACTCAATAAGAAGACATGGAAATTTTACTTGGCTCTCCACTAAGGGATACATCCTAGTAGCATACACCAATTGCTTTTTGGTCATACCCTAGTCCACTAATATTCAGTAATTATGGAGTACAAAATTTAAGCACATTCAATCTGTGCCAGGCACACTGACTTTAAAAGGTTTTAATGATATCACAATACATCCCTCAGGCCACTTCTATTGAATTAAAATTTCAAAATATGGTGGGATTAATTTAAAATAAATTTATTGACTTGAAGTTAACTTCATTGGATCAGAATTAAATCATGCATCTTCAGCAGTAGATAAATGATCTGTCAAAGTCCTTTTTCCCTTATGGATATAATATTTTGTTCAATGTACTATTTGTTCAAATTATTTTCCTCCATGATCTAGAATTCTACCTATGAGTACCTCACATCTTCATGTACCACCTCGACAAACCATCCCTAGAAAATCACATCCATATACTACTTCCATGAACTACCATCGTGTACTATGTCTGTTGATCTCTTTCCACAAACAACCCCTACTCCACATAACATAAGTGTTACACATACTACCATTTGTGCATAATATCATGATTTATCTTCTTACTATAAGTTCTCCATGGACCACATTCTTCTTCCACATACTCTATCCAGTGAGATTTCCTAGAATCTACTGAATTCTTTTCAGATTCTTAGTCAATGTATTTGTGAGGTTTGCTTCTTAAGGACTACTCTACACCTCCCTAAAATCATCCCTATTTTCTTTTAGTCTCATTTTATCCCACTAATTAAGGTATAAATACTCCTTTTATAAGAAAATATATAAAAAAATTATTTAAACCGAGATTAAACAAATCTTCAATATTGACCCACCTTTCCCACATAATATTCATCACCCATGAACCATATCCCTATATAGGTCGTGTACCTCTGTTCTCCATACTCGGTTGAACAAAAAAAATTATCATTTCCTAAAAACGAATCCTTCACAGCTTCTCAAAACACCACCTAGTTTTTTCTAACAACACATCATCCCATCAATTGTTTTCCACCCACACACTATTAAACACATGGTTTGAAAAAATGGGGTGGGGTTAGGCTCCAGTGAATTAAAATACTCGACGTGAACCACAAAACATCACGACGGAAAATTTTATGTTCTGCATACCATTTTTTTCTGGTCCATATAGCTATATTAATCATCTATGAACTGTTCCCAGTACATGGTACATGGTTTATGTCACATGGTATGCGGTTCCCTTCTGTTTCTGATTTTCATTGTAATTTCATGTCACATACAATACTATACAGATATCCATCCTTTTACAAAAACTCTTGATTTTGAGGCTGAAAAATTTGGAAAACACTAGAAATCATTGAAACCATCAATACGTCTTTCATCATCAATCGTATGATCGTGTTCCTTGAATTCACCTTGATCAACCCAATGTGCATTGAGAAAAAACACCAACCATACTCCATTTACTGAAATAATAACCATGGTTACATAATATATATATATATATATATATAAGAAAATAAAATTTATATAACAGAATGCTTGTATGAGTATATTGGGAGTCAAGATATATGGTTGGGAAATTGTATCTCAATTTTTATATCCATGAGATACACGACATGTTCAACACTCTTTTCATATGCAAGGTGCATATAATAACCATTAGTGTATTCTATTCTTATTAAATTTATGGTTATTTAGATATGCATTCTATAATATTTATTATATGGGGTTTCTGTTCCAAGAGTTACCAAATTAGAAAGACATGTTTTTCCCAATTTTACATCATTGAGACACTTTTTTTATACACCAAATGTTACACCCTACCCCTACCTCATTTGAGTGAGGAGGTGGTGAGGTATAATTGGCCTTAAGTAACATTCCCATGGTGCCAAAGGCTGGCAATAAATGCCGAGGGCTTCGAGAAAAAATTTGGAAATTATTTACCCATAAGACAAAACCAACCAAAACATCCACTATCGAACACTATATGATACGTGTCAATAAAAAAAACCAAACATGCATTCCCAAAAGACAACCAAGTCATACCACAATAAAACCCAAAACCGAACCAACCAGACAAGTCTACACCACATCAAAGTACAAGCAGAAACCAAGCAACAAACACTACAAGCCATGACACCACCACACTATGTTCCAAGCTCCAAGCTCCACCAAGACATCACAATGCAGCACTAAATGAGGGAGATGTCTTACCTTTTCACACATCATGATACACAACATCTGCAATGATACCAATGTTCCAAAGTAGGGGGTGAGTACTAAAACTCAGTAGGTTTTCCCCAAATTACTTCCCTACACATGACACTAAGATAAAACCGTTAGCACATTTATATAAAAAAAATTATATAAAATAATCACCAGTGAAACCATTACCAGAAGCCAAACAAACCCTTAGCGAGCCATCATACCCAAACCAAGAAACCAAGGTAAATCCAACCATTCATGCCACAATCCATTTCATCACTCCCACATTATGAAAACATTTTCCAACTACAAAGCAATACACAAAAAACCATCCAAAACGGTGGATCATTCGTCCAACCCGTTTACTCATTCACACCTAGTGGAACTTCTCGTCCACTTATCTTTTGATGGTGGCCCTTCCATATAATATCCATCCCATTTTTATAGTGGTACTTCTTTCCACTTCCACACAAAATTCCAATCAATCAAAACCAAGTATATAATCTACCAAGGTCACAACAACATTCAATCAACCAATTCCATTGAATTTCAATCCACTTCAATAAATCACCCATTTATTGAAAATAATTTTTCATGCTAACACACAGTTCAATAAAACAACCACTTTATTGAAAACCCTTTTTCCATTAATCATTTTCAAAAATCACCCATATCATCTCATTTTAAAATCTCCATATTAAATTCCACAACAAAAATAATTTCACCATAAAACCCCCTTTCTCCCCAAAAATACCCAAATGGATTTCCAACCAATTTCACATAACAAATCACATTTAATTACAAGCACAAAAATTAACATTATCAATGAACCACTGGTTCTAACAAAATGGAGTCTATAGAGAAGACACCTACCTTTAGGGTTCCCGGGAAATTGACCCAGAAGCACCCACACCTCAAATATGGAGAATGCACCACCGAAACCTCTCTAGATCACTTTACCTAGCATTCACAGGCCTTAAAATCATCATCAAGGCAACCACAACCCTAGATCTACACACAACATGTGTTGATCTAGAAAACCACAAAAGGGAGGGATGTAAATCTAGAGGAAAACACAAGAGAAACAAGAGGAGAGACTTAACTGGGAGAAACCACCTTAAAACCTCCACGAAACCCCTTCAAAACACTTAAAAACCGAGTGAGAGAGCCCCTCCAACCCTTGAGGACCAAAAATCACAAGTGAGGCGCGAGTGGGAGGAATATTAGAGTTGAATGAGGCAAGCCCGAGTGAGCTCGGGTTTTAAAACCCTATTTTTAAGTGGCCACATGGTTAGCCCGCACGGTTTGGAAAACCGTGCGCTAACCATGTGCACGCTACTACCCCAAGATCAAGGGTCTTCATGATTTCCTCACACCGTTTGGAAAACTGTGTGCAGGCCGTAGAAAGCCTACTATCTTCTTTTAAAGGGTTCTTAGAGAACCGTCACGGTTTCCACCAACCGTGCTCAAACCGTGCACCCCTTTAAAAGCCTCCAAACTAATCCAAAACCATTCCAAAATCTCCCAACCTCTTCCCAACTCATCCCATGAACTTTAGAAACATAAATATGCATAAAAAAGGACACATACTGTGAACCGAGGGTACTACATTCTCCGCACCATTGGAATTTCCGTCCTCAGAAAGTAGTGAACCCGCCCTTTACCGAAAGAGCTCGGGCCACTTCTCTATCATCTCTTTCTCCCGCTCCCAAGGGTCTTCTTGAATTAGACCATGCATCTACAAAACATGAAATAAACTGATGATTTTACCAAGCATGACATTCTCCTGCCTATCCACAACCCGCCCGGGCATGTGCACCAACGAAACATCCGGTTCAAGTTCAACATGATCCCATCAAATCACATGGTCACGATCCGACTGATATTTTTTCAACTCTGACACATGAAACACATTGTGCACCTCACTAAACCTAGGTGTAAAATCCAAAAAATAAGCCACCTCACCAACCCATTCAAAAATCTCAAAATCTCCAATATACCTCGGAGTTAACTTTCCCTGCTTTCCAAACCGACGATGTCTCAGCCTAGGAGAGATCCTTAAGAAAACATGATCACTCACCTCGAACGACAATGGACGTCGACAATGATCCACATACAAATTCTGATGACTCTAAGCCGTCTCCATTCTTTTCCTGATCAACTCAATCTTCTCCATAGTCTCCTGGAAACGGCTTGGTCCAACCATCAAGGATTCACTCGTTTCCACCCAACATAGTGGAGAACGACATGACCTCCCATACATTTCATCAAAAAAAGCCATATGTATGGATTCATGATAACCATTATTATATAAAAACTTAACCAAGGACAAGTGATCCTCCCATGAGCCACCAAAATCCACAACACAAGCCCACAACATATCTTCCAGAGTTTTTATCATCCTCTTGGAATGACCATCCGTCTGAGGGTGATACGCCGTGCACATAGTCAACGTAGTTCCAAGGGATTTCTATATGGATTTCCAAAAACGAGATGTAAAACTTAGATATCTATATGATACGATCAAAACTGGAATGACATTCCTTTTTACCACCTCCTAGCTATAAATTTTGGAAAGATCCTCCATCGAATGAGATTCACGAATAGGAATGAAATGGGCCGATTTCGTTAGCCGATACGCTATCACCCAAATGGAATCGTGCTTTCTGCCCATTCGTGGGAGACCTGTAACAAAATCCATCTCTATTTTCTCTCACTTCCAAACAGGGATTGGTAAGGAATGCAACATTCCTGCTAGCCTATGATGTTCTGCCTTGACCTGCTGACAAGTCAAGCACTCGAAACGAACTCAGCCACTCTTCTTTTCATACCAGCCCACCAGAACTGTGATTTCAATGATTTATACATTTTCTGAATTACAGAATGAACATTCCACCTTGATTGATGATATGCTCTGAGATGATCCTTATGAAAAGAAACTAGTACAACTATCTTATCCTGAAAACACAAAACTAAATCTCCATTCAGTTTCCAACCCTCAATGGTCTCCCTGCCATTAAGTCTCGACCACATGGTAACACACTCATAATCTGATATATGTGCCTCTCTAACTAGGAAAACCAAGTCAGGAATCAAAAAAATAGGAATTAAGACCGCTATATCACCCTTGTCCTCACATTCCAACTGCATATCGGCTATAACCGACATCAACTGCCCCTGGTCCGATTCCTGTTTCACCATTTGAGAATATGATTTTATGCTTAATGCATCCACCACCAAATTTCCCTTACCTGGTGTGTACATTATGTCAAAATCAAACACCTGGATATATTACATCCATCTCTTTTGCCTCAGGTTGAAATCCCATTGTGAGAAAATGTGCTTCAAGCTCTTATTATCTGTATATAGTGTGAATTTATCACCGAAGAGATAATGACGCCACACTTTCAAAGAATGCACCACTGCTGCCAATTCTATATCATGATTTGGGTAGTTCTTCCCATGCAACCTCAACTTCCATGAGCCATACACAACCACATGATTCCTTTTCCTGAGAACGCACCCCAACCATGATCCCGATGCAACACAATACACCCTGTACCCTTTTCCATTTTTTGGAAAAACCAAGATTGGTGCTGATGTAAGGTGACCATTTAGCTCTTCAAAACACTATTGAAACTGTTCATTCCACTGGAATGGAACATTTTTTCTTGTAAAAGCTATCATCAGTGAAGCCAAACGTGAAAAATCCCGAATAAAACACTGATAATACCCAGCTAGACCAAGTAAACTCCATATCTCAAACACATTATTTGACGGTTGCGACGGGATAACAAGCTCTATCTCTTCCAGTTTCACTGAAACACCCATTTAAGAAATAACATGGCCAAGAATAAAAACTTCATGTATCCAAAAGTTACACTTTGATAATTTGGCATATAACCGATGATCCCTTAAGATCCCATGCACTGTCTCCATGATCTTCTCATGCACCTCCCTTATCTTTGAATATATAAGAATATTATCTACAAACACCACCGCAAATGAATCCAGATATCTCTAAAATATCTGATTCATCAATTCCATAAACACCATTGGCGCATTCATTAGACCAATGGGAAAAACCACATACTCATAATGGCCATATCAACTTCTGAAAACTGTTTTAGGAATATCATATTTCCTCACCTGCAATTGATGATATCCTAATCTCAGGTCAATCATGGAGAACCAATGGGCTCCGCTCAACTAGTTGAACAAATCATCAATTCGTGGAAGTGGATATCTGTTCTTTATCATAACATGGTTGTGTCTATGATAATCAAAAAAAATCCTCAATGTTCCATCCGCCTTTTTCACAATAAACACTGGTGCTGCACATGGGGATGTGATAGGATATAAAAACACTTTGTTTTCTATCTCTTCCAACTAGACTTTCAATTCCGGAAATTTAGTAGGTGCCATCCAGTAAGATGAATGTGAGATCGGACTTGTCCATGGAAGGAGGTCAATCGTAAACTCCACTTCTCTTACGGGAGGTAACCCATATAATTATTCAGTAAAGACATCCATGAACTGATCCACCACTGCTGGAAGAACACTCTTCTCAACAGTATCTACCGATTCTAATGAAAACACCGCCAACTAATACCATATCATGCCCACTGCTGGTGCCAACAAACCCGTTGCACCCTGCCTTTCATTCCTCTCTCCTCAAAAGAGTTTTCTAACTCCATTGTGTGTAATAAAATCCACTATTTGCTCATCACAGTTGATGTGGGACTTAAAAGAAACCGGCAAATCCATTCCTTGGATTGCATCATACCTGTCCATATCAAGTATTGAGAAATTCCACATTAGCTCAACCTCCCCCACAATGATACCACATGATCTACACAAGAAGGATCAACACTCTCTTTTACCCAGAGGAGTTTGATGTTTAAAAACTGAAGGAATCATTTGTACCCTTAAACCCAGCAAATAAAACACACGTCCAACAATAAAAGAGCGTGAATCACCTATATAAACAACACTTACATCAAGGTAGAATTTAAAAGAATAATACCCCGCATCGTGGATGGTCCTGACTGATCATCCATCACAAACAACTCAGTTCCAAACAATGCCTTTGTTGCCACACTCTTCTCTTTATTGCTTTGCTGAGGCATCGTGGTATTTCGAGAATCACCATGACCCACTTTACTCTACTTATTAGGGGTCTTCTATTGTCCCCATCCCGTCAAAGTATATGACATCTGTGATCCCTAAGGAGTGTCACACACACCAGTCCTTTGAGAATTTCGACAATAACGCTGCAGATTGCCCCATTTTCTTACACTTATGACATGCTTGAGGTTGTGTCATACAATCTCGCTTGATGTGGCTCGTAGATCCACACTGAAAACATCCTGTTTTTCTCTGGGGCATCGGAGAAAGAATCGTTGATCCTTCCATAAAATTATATGACATATTCCCACCCTGGGAATAAGTGTCCTTCTTCCGCTTGAACCCAGCATTAGAGTTCCCACTATTCCCCATGGGTACCATGATGGCTCCTCCGCCTGGAGCACCCAACAGATCTCGCTCACCCACCAAGTCTCTATTCACAATCCCTGTCTAATCATCTATACAAAGCACCACTGCCATTGAATAGATTTCTTTCCTTAACCCCACTTCAATGATACTTACCTTAAACGACGTGCTACCCGCCACCTTGGGTAAAAAATTCACTTAGTTCATAAACTTATCTACATACTCCGTCACTGACATAAGCTCTTACATAAAACTAAAGAAATTAGTCGTGCGCTGAATTATGAATGTATGTGGGTAGAATTTTTTATTAAACAATTCCTCAAAGCCTTCCCATGTCACACCCTGTTTCATCCTCGCTTGGACTACCAACTCCCACCACTGAAGGGAAAGATCTTCCAACATATATGTGGCCCACTTCACTTTTAACTCTACCGGTGTTCCCAAGAACTCGAATATCTTGTTTATTCTATTCAACCATGCTTCTACCCTCTTCGGCTCTGAATCACCCCTAAAGATTTGTGGATTCTACTTTTGAAACTGAATCGCATTATCCACATTCCTTGGTTCATCAATTTTATTTCCACTTTCCATTGCTAAGAAATCTTGCATTATGATTTTCACTCGCTACTGGTTCACCTGTGGCTCAGGTGCTACCATGTTCTCATCGGCCACATCCGGTTGGTCTCTACGACGCCTACCCGGTGCAATCTATATAAACAGAAAAAACCCAACCATGAGTCTCACTTCTGTAGACATCAAAAAATTGCATTTCAAATCACATTACACAACACTATATCACAATGCTTTCCACAAGTTCACATTTTCCACATTGGCCATGTTTCACCATTTTTCAAAACCAAACCATTTTCAAAATACCATATTTATTCACATTACAATTTCACCCATTTGCAAAACTATTTATCAATTTAGCCCATAAATAATTATACCACATTGATATATGCATCCTAGAGGAAGTCATTTCTACCATATATTCCAAGCACATCTCATTGGCTACACCCACGACAATGAGATTTCCAATTCCTATAAGTGTTTCCAAAACACTTATGTACCCAACACCCTGGTAAATTGAATTTCAGCATAAATGGGTTAGATACGTCCTTTTATGCTATACATTCCATGTTCTGAAAAGCTAACTTTTCGCTACCATCCTGATCATGGAATATCCCACAACGAATGTCAACACCAAATCCAAGAATCAACTCCAAAGGACCGAACAAGCTCGGATACCATTTGTGACACCCCACCCCTACCTTGTTGGCTTGAGAAGGCGGTGAGGGTTACGTGGGAATAAGAAATGTTCCCTAGGTGCCAAAGGATAAAAATACATGCTGAGGGATTCGAGAACAAATTGGGGAATGATTTTCCCTTAAGAAAAAACCATCCAAACCATACACTATCAAACACTATATGATGTGTGTCAATAAAATAGCCAAGCATTCATTCCCAAAAGACAACCAAGTTGTACCCCAATACAACCCAAAACGAATCCAACTAGACATGTCTACAACACATTATAGTACAAGCAGGAAACCAAGCAACAAACACTACAAGCCATGACACCACCACAACTCCACAATAATCTCCAAGCTCTAACCTCCACCAAGGCATCACAATGCACCACTACAAGAGGGAGATGCCTTACCATTGCCCACGTTATGATACAAAACATCTGCAAAGACACCAATGTGCCAAAGTAGGGGGTGAGTACTAAAACTCAGTAGGTTTTTCCCAAATGACTTCCTTACACATGCCACTAGGATAAAACTGTTAGCACTTATATATAAAACAATTTATATAAAATAATTACATGTGCAACCATTTCTATAATCCAAACATAGCCTTACCAAGCCATAGTACCCAAGCCAAGAAACCAAGGGAAAGCCAACCAAACATTCCACAAGCGATTTCATCATTCAAACAATATCCCAACAATTTCCAACTTGCAAATCAGTTCACAACCAACCAACCAAAAAAATGGAGCTTTTGTTCAACCTGTTCACCCATTCACACCTAGTAGATAATCTCATCCACTTATCCTTTGATGGTGGCCCTTCCGCCCACTATCCATCCCCGTTTTATAGTGGTACTTCTTTCCACTTCCACATAACATCTTATAAATCACAACCAAGCATATAACCAACCAAGATCACAGAAACATGCAATCAACCAATTCCATTGCATATCAATCCACTTCAATAAATCATCCATTTATTGAAAATAATTTTCCATGACAACCCATATTTCAATAAAACAACCACATTATTGAAATTTTTTTTCCATCAACCATTTTCACAAACCAACCATACCATCCAATTTTAATGTCTCCATTTTAAAATCCTAAAGAAAAAGTATTTCACCATAAAACACCCTTTTCCCCCAAAAATCCCAAAATAGATTTCCAACTTATTTTGCTTAACAAATCACAACTAATTTTTAGCACAATAATTAATTGTAACAAAGAACTACAAGTTCTAACCAAGTGGAGTCGAGAGAGAAGCCACATACCTTTAGGGTTCCTGAGAAATCAACCCACAAGCATCTGCACCTCAAATCCTGCGAACGCACCACTGAAACCTCTCTAGATCCCTTTCCCAAGCATTCACAAGCCTTAAAATCATCATCCAAGGAAACCAAAACCCTAGATCTACACACAAAAATTGTTGATCTAGAAAAACACGAATGAGAGGGATGTAAATATAGAGGAAATCACAAGAGAAACAAGAGGAGAGACTTACCCGAGAGAGACCAACTTCAAACCTCTAACAAACCCCTTCAAAATTCTTCCAAACCGAGTGAGAGAGCCCCTCCAACCCTTAGGAACTGAAAATCCTAAGTGAGGATTGAGTGGGAGGAATATTAGTGTGGAATGAGGCAAGATCGAGTGTTTCTAGGTTTTAAACCCCTATTTTCAAGTTGTCACACGATTATCTTGCTCGGTTTTTAAACCATGCGCTAACTGTGCACACGCTACTTCCCCGAGAGCAAGGGTCTGTATGGTTTCCTCACACCATTTGACAGACTGTGCACAGGCCGTGCGAAACCTACTATCTCCCTTGCACGGTTTCCTGGAGAACCCGTACGGCATCCACTAACCGTGCTCAAACCATAAACCAATTCAAAAGCCTCCAAACACAACCAAAACCATTCTGAACTATCCCAACCTCTTCCCAAATAATGCCATGCACATTAAACACATAAATATGCATAACAAATGGCCACATACGTCAAACCAGGGGTACTACAATATCATTATTTTTCAAGGTGTAAATATTTCCAATTGAAATTTCATATCACCAATCCTTGTATTTTACTTATATTTTAATCCTCATATAATTTCATTTCCTTATATAAATGTGTATTATTACATGATTCCATGTTGTTTGATTTTTCTGAAACAATCTCATCATTTACAATGATTTTTTATGATTATTCTACAAATGAATATATATTTTGATCTATATCTCAAAAACACTAATTATTTTATATTCACTCTATTTTTTCTATATATATACATATATTATTACCATTTCAGATTATTTGGTACCTAATATGTTTAAGAAAATGTTTTTATGAAAAATTCGTCTTTATTTCTCTCTTTGGTCAGAATTATGTTTTATTTTAAAAACATTGTTTGCAAAAATGTATTAAAAACAATTCAAGGGAAAATAATTTCTATAATGTTTTATTGTGTTCAAATATTACTTGAAAAGGTTTCAATTCGGATTTCAATGAAAAATAAATTCAGAAATTTGTTTTTTTAATTTGTTTTTTAATTTAGAAAGGATAAATTCCAAAAAATGTTTTTAAAAGATCATTCCAAAATATTTTCTATATAATCAATACTTTCATGGGAAATAATTTGATTTAACCAAATATATACTATATCTAAATGGATTATTTTTTGATGGAATTATTTTTTTGAAACAATTTTCTCATTCATGGGATATATTATTTTGAAACAAACATTTCATTCATGAGTTATTTTTATGATGAAATGATTATGAATACTATATCTATTACCACATGTTATGATATGATTATATATTTATGATAACCATTTTATTTTATGGGCTATGATATGATTGGTTATAATTTTGTGGAACATTAATGTATGATTTAATTATGAGATGGGTGGAACCTATATATCCCTCTGAAACATTTGGAAGAGATTTATATCTTGTTAGATAGAATAAGATGTTGTTTGGAGTGAATTCTGACTACAAAGATGTTCCAATCAGTAAGCCATGACTACCAATATGGTTTCAGGATTGAACTCATACTTATATGATTTCTATGGGAGTGAACCATGTCTACGAAAATTGTATGGGAACTCAACCCATACTACCATGACAGTGTTATAAGAAATTCCTTAACTACTACAGAAATAATTTTAACCTTATTATGTGACCTCCACAATTCAATGTATAATTCTTTTGTTATACATTCATTGATTATGTTATTTTTATCCATATGATTCATGTATTATGAAAAATCATGATTTATTCCCTGATTCTTGTTTAGAATATTATGTTTTTAAGGGTATGATATTATAATGTTATTATTTAATTCTCAGACTACTATTCATATGTTTGTGATTACATGTCTCTCTTGTTTACCTTATTGAGAATCTGAGCTCACCCATTTTTATGTTTCGTTTATGATGTTATGAATACATGTATTATGAATGATGTGACTTAAAAGAGTTATATTAATGAAGAAGCTCGATTTAGATAATGTATTTCACTTTTGTATTAGTTTTTATGTTTCCATGTTTCTAAATGCACTAGACTAGTACGATCTTTAGGCATCTGTCTATATTATTTTTTATGTATTCCAAAAAAAATTGTAATGATAATTTATGAATGGTGTGGATTTATTTAATGTTTGAAGGCCATATTGAATATCTTTGATGAATTCTATCACCATGGTTTCAACAAATATGTAGTCCCTCACTATGGATTCTATATCCACCCAAACCAAAAACAATGTTCCCTTTGGATCAGTTAGTCTGGATAAACCACCCCAATGATTCTCTTACCATATTCCATGAGGTGGATTTTAAAGAGACCTAGCACAACATTGAATAGGTAATACCCACCACCATCAATGGGTTGGTTTAAGTTACCCTATGTAGATATTTAGATCCAAGGAAAACATTTATTAATGCATCGATGCCTCTAGAGGATCGATATAAGCATGTGTCTTTCCTCATGAAACAATTATATGTATTTTTTGGGATTTCAGTTGATATTATAGAACTAGTTATTTAGGTTTTTGAATAATGTCATGGTCTCTTAGTGAGTCATTGTGGGTTCATGCAGTCACCTAGAGAAATTCACTTTACTTGTGGGGCCCTGATCAATTCCATGTTTGATAATCCTGTCAAATCGATATTCTTCAAGGAAGTCTATTTCCAAAATGTATAGCCATTATCATCCTTTTCATGATTAAGGATGAGAATATCATAGTATATATTGACTTATAGAATCTCAACAATAATTTTTGGAAGAAAAATTAAACCCTTTTGGTGAAAGTGCTGTAGAACAATGAAATATCTAGGTTCCAGGATCTCTACTTTATAGATTGATATTCCTCGTACAACTTCATCTCGATGGCCCCTAAGGTAATGATTCTTTCAACATAGAATCTAATCAAGGGATATTTTACTACATGGAAATTCCCTTCAGTTTGAGAAGGCCAGTGCCACTTATTAGTAATCGATGCACCACATATTCAAACTGATCCTTTGAAACACAGTGGAATGATATGTGGATAAATTGGTGGTCAAATACCACTAGTTTCTAGAACAACTCATAGAACCTATGAATCTTTTTGAATTCCTCTATTCCAGGAATAAATATATGAACCCCTTGATGTGTGAATTAAAGGATACCATTAGGATTTCACTAATATTTTCATCACATATAGAGGAATCTAGTTTGACATAGAGATGATTGAGGCCATCTGTGATATTACACCAGAAAGAATCTTTTTGGATCATTAGGGCCTTCAATTACACATAGCCTTCACATGTTTATTCATAATGAATCAATTCTTAAATTGTATCCCCATTTTGAGGTTCATGATGAAAGGAAATTTCTTCCATTGGGATAAAGAGATCCAAAACACCTTTGATAAAATTATGTAGTGTCTTCTGCAACCTTCAGTTATGATATCATCAATATTCTAGAAGCTTCTAGAACACTATGTTACTACATCGGAATTTTCCCTCTATCCACATCTTGACAAAAAATTAATGACTAAATAATGAATTGTTTACTCTATCACAGTCACATACTCCTCGATACAGTGTCTAGATACTCCCATATCGAGAAGAGCTACCCTGTGCTAGTCTTCATAGTGAAAAATTATCACCCTTATCTATAGAATAAAAATGTACAACTGGTATTCCATGTCGATCAAATAATGAATATCATAAAATGTCACATGTTTACAGGATGGTTGGAATATGGTTATTGATTCTGTAGCAGATCAAAATCCGCTTCATTATACAGAAACCCATCAAGGTTTATGAGTTTATATAATTTATAACCACCCCATTGTACACAAAATAGTTCCTTATGGATGCCAATTTCGCATATGAAACTATTAACATTGTTGATCTTTATATTCCATGATATAAAATTAATTTTTATGTGTCCACTTAATTCCTAATCAGTTGAAGGTACACTGATCCCATGATCAATAGGGTAGTCCTAAGGATTCTCTCCAACTCTAATGTGTAGTTTGTCCAATCATACTCATTCCTATTTTCAAAATTCGTCACCAACACAAAGGAGGAGTATCAGTATCTCATTACTTCTATCAATAGGGAACTTTATATTGATTTCACTTCTTACATTTGAAGGGTGACTACAAATTAGTCATAAAATAGATCAATGGAAATTTCATCTTCAAAAAGACTGATCTCATGCCCCTACTGGAGAACATTCTCCAGTTCAATGATAAAGTCAACTATTGTCAAGTGGTGACCCTTATTCCTAGATCCTAGAATGGTATAGAAAATTCCCTATCTAGCATAGTTGTAACTATTTCAAAGCCTTACTATGATGACCTATTCATTCATGTGTCTCAACAAATATTCTTGGCTCCCTTAATTTCATATGATGATAATGGGAAGTGGTTAAACCATATAATCATTGATGCTTCCAAATTGGGACCCTAGGGTCCCCCACCTATGGATGAATCCTATGATTGGACAAATCCTTTAATAGATTATCTATAGTATGGAATTATATAGCCAGATTGCAAAGCCTTAAACTCACACTTCTGGATTCAGTACTAAAACATGATGTTTATTTTTTTATAAAGGAATATATAAAAATACACAATACATTATAAATTTTTGAACAAAATAAAGTCATGTTTATTGAGAATTAGATAAAAACTTATATACCTTCAATCATAGTATACAAAAATAATTACAAAATTACTATTTGGATTCACTGGCATTAGCACCTTAATTGTCTTTTTAACTTCTACTAAATCATGTAAAAAAACGTTTTCAAAATAGGGGATGACATTATAATCTTCATTAATAGGATTGATTATATCTTTAAACAACATGACCTGGGGTTATCATTATCATTATCATAATAACAATGTCATAGGATCATAATCTTGATTATATGCATTAATAAGAGACTTGGAATGTGGCAATGCCTAAAAATGAAACATCATGTATTAGTGGTCAAATACCATACATAGTTGTAAACAATGATAGAATCATGAACATACATATTTAAATTTACCAATGAGGTTATTAACATTACCCATTGCATTGGACTGATATATAATTCCATGTTCACCCATTACATCATAACAATTCATTTTTCTATATAATTCTTGACGAACCAGTCATAGCATAAAATTTACACTATAATGCATGAAACCTAGAATATATATAAATAATGACCATAAAACCCCCCAAAAAATGGAATGGGATTATATTAATAAATAATACATTCATAAACTATCGGTTCCCAAATGTAATTGGTAATAAATTACTAAATACAAGATCCATAAACCTTGAGTAGGGAGTAAAATGTGTGCTTTTCAAAGAAGAGTTATTTATGGAAACATTGGGGTTGAAATAAAATGTAATATAAAACATGTATATCCTAGAATTAGGTATGATAATTATGAATAAGTTATTTTTAAAGTTTAAATATAATTAAAATGGTGTAAAAATTGGAAACACCGAAGAAAGAAAGTTGGGTTTGAGAATTTCACATACCTTGTATCTGAACACTTACTTCACTTTAATGTCCCATATAAAGACATTATATTTATTAATTAATATTATAAAACCTTTTATTCATGAATATGGTTAATAATGGTTTTATTAAGTTATTTTATGGTCCTTTTATGAGTAATATAGTTTAAATTCATTGTCTGGGAGAGTTCATTTTCAAACATTTCAGGAACAGTTCATTGGTACACATGAATAGAAGTTCGTGTAGAACATAGATAAACATATAAAATTAAAATTTAACCATTCCAATGATATTTAAATACATTAAATGATTTTATAATTATTATTTTTATACCATGATGATGATTCATTAGAAAAAATTTAAGGATGGTCATTTAAGGTAAATTTGGGTGGTTTTTTTATCACAACAACCATGTTTTGTTTTATTATTTAGAAATATGTATTAAAGTTGTTCATATAACATAAAAGAGGTTAAAAATACATATTAATTGTTTTCAATAATTTAGTGGTTTTATTGATTTCCATGAATGCGTTAAAGGAAAATAGTCGTGCATCGCCCCCTGATGATGGTAAATTAACACATCATGGGCAATAATTTCATTTCAAGATACAATTAGAGAGAGAGGGAAGATATTAATGAAACATAGTCAATTAACATGATATAACAACATTAAATATATCAAAATAGAGTTATCATGAAATTTAAATAAGTTAAAATTATGAATATAGAGGAAAATAAAATAAATTTGAATTGATTTTGAAAGAAAAGAGAGAGAGAAAATACATCTTGAATATATCTTATTTGAGAGCCACATTAGTTGAAAGGTTTTGGTATTTTTATGATACCAAGGAATGATGGACTTGGTAGAGGATTTAAGTAATGAAATTAGACATAATATGGAAAAGGCTTGAAGCTTGAGAGGTGGGAGGAAGTCAGGTTTTGAGGGGTGGTATTTATAGTGACTGGGAGTGCTGTTTTTTCTCAATATTTATTTATTTAGTTTATTAATTTCACTCAAGACAAGAAATTTTAAAGATTACATGAATAAATACATAAAATAGTGCATGTGACTTCAAACCAATGTCTATTTACATTATCCATGTCCTAATTCTGAAGTATAAATTCATTTATTTAGCATATTTAGTAAATTATCAACTTTCACTATTCACCAAAAAATAAACTATTTCAGCAAAATATCAAAAATTCACCCTAACCAATTTACAACATTTATAATTAAAAAATTTACCCTATTATATGAAAATAATATACAAAATATGGAATTTTTTTAATTAAAATTGTATTTACTAGTAAATATAAATTTTAAATTTGAAACTACTTATCTAACTCATCGAAAAAATAATTATTGTCTCATAAAATTATCATATAATCCAATGAAATAAAAATAATAGTTTATCAATAAATTTAATGAAACTTAATATTCATTTAAATCATTAAAATAATCTTTAAATATTCATTACATACAAAAATACCCACACTATATTATAGTTTTATAATATTTTCACATATAGGATGGATAAATTTTATTTATACTATCATTGGTGAGGTTAATATTCACTTGGTCTATTTAAAATTCATAAAGTACATATAACTATTAATAAGGGAATAATTACTATTCACAATTGAATTTTACTATTAATATGGTCATTTTACTATTGAACAAAAATTATGTTGTTCATATCAGACTAAAAATAAATTACTGATTGCAACCATTTTTGTCAGATTTTTAAAATTCTAAACACATTAGTGAAAAAGTTATGTTTAATTGTCATATAATATATGTCACATAGTGTTTAGATGTTCTTTTATGCACATTTTTTTCCTTTTCAAATCTCAGGATGTTACATTGTCACCCCTTAAATCAAATGTGCCCTCACAATTCATTCATTATACTTATAATTTTGAATTTACATATAGAAAATTAAGAAAAAAATTATTATGTGTACTTAATTAAATAGATGATCAAAAGTAAATTCTATCACTATTTTAAAAACAACAATGTATTTTCTTAAATTTATTCTATACCATTCATCTAATACCATCTATAAGTCCCTGAACCAATACATATGGATTCTGTACTAAAACATGTTCTGTATTTTTTAAAGAAGTATAACAAAAAAATACACATTGCATTATAATTTTTTTGTCCTATTATGTTTTATGTTCAGAATAATTAGAAAAATTACATACATTTAATCATATTTTACAAAACAAAATACAAAATAATTAATTGGATTCATCTACATTATCACCTAAAATTTCCATTGCACTTCTAAAGAATCCTATAAAAAACATTTCCAAAATAGGGTATGAGCATAAAAAGATTTTTAAGATGATATATAAGATCATGAAATGGTACTAAATGGAGTGATCATAATAATTATCATCATAAAATAGTCATATAAAAACAATAATGATAGGAAGCTTTAATAAGAGTCTCGGAATTTGGAAATACATAGAAATGAGACAACATGTCTAAGTGGTCATCTAACACACATTGTTGTTAAAAAATATAACATTATTTTCACACACAATTCAATTTAAGCAATATGTTAATCAAATTACCCAATTAATTGAAGTGTTATATAATTCCAGGTGAACCCGTCACATCATAACATTTCATTGTGCTATATAATTTTGGGTGCAGCCATCACATCATTAGATATACTTTCTTGCATGGCACATGGAAAATATATAAATATTGAACATTAAAACCCCCATGAAATGGAAATTTTTTCACTTAATAAATCATACATTCACAAACGTTGGGTTCCAAAATGAATTTGGTAATAACATACATGATACAGGCACCATTAACCTTGGGTGGAATGTAAATGGTGTGTTTTTTTAAGAAGAGTTATTTTTTGAAATTATTATTTTTACATAATCTCGGGTGGAAAATGATTATGTCCAAGAAAAGGAAATATAATGATTAATAAATTAATTTAAAGGAATAATCATATTGAAAATGGAGTGAGAGAGTGATAACTAGAATATAGAATGTTGGGTTTGAGAATTTCCCTTACCTTATATTGGAACGCTTTAATCACATTAATGTAATGTATAATGAAATTATATATTTAAATTTACACATAAAGAACCTTTTATACGTTAATATGTTTTAATATGGTTTCATTATGTTCTCTTATGTGCATTTGGATTTGTTATAGGGTTTAAATTCATTATTCAAGAGTGTTCGTTTTCTTAGTTTTCATGAACGGTTCACTTGTACACATGAATGGACGTTCATGTAGGACATGGATGAACATAAATATTTTATATTAGATGTTATTAATTATTTTATATGAGCTAAAATGATATTATAATGAAATTTAACATATACCATGAGGATGATTAAAAAGATAAATTTTAAAGATGATCGATTTAGGATAATTTTGGTTTTTTTATCACACCATACATGTTTTTTATCATTTATTATAATGCATAAAAGTGGTTTATAGAACATAATAATAGTTGAAAAATACATCATACAGTATTTTTTGAACCATTTAATGTTTTTATTGACATCCTTGATAGTGTTGATGGAAAATGGAAGTGCATCACCCACGATAATGGTAAATTAATACCTCGTGGGAAATGATTTCATTTAAAAAATAAAACATATAGAGGGAAGCGTTTACTGAATAATATTCCATTAACATGATATAATTCTAGTATCTAAATAAATTTGGAGTTTTCATGACATTTGGAAAAGGTAATTTGAGGATAGCTAAGAAATAAAATGAAATTTGAATGAAATGTGAATGAAAAGAGAGAGAGAAATTAGCACTTTAATATATCTTCCTTTAGAGCCTCTTTAAATGAGAGTTTTTGGTCTTCTTTTGAGACCTAGGGGTATCGCATGTGACGGAGCTTCTAGGGATATTCTTTGGACATAATCTTTACAAGGATTATATCTTGATAGGTGTGAGGAAATGAAGATGTGTGGGGTGAAATTTATAGTGGAGGGTAGGGGTGTTTTCTCAATATTTAATTCATTTGTTTATTAATATCCCCCATGATAAAAAATAGTGATGATTACATGAATAAATATTGTTAATAGGGAATTATATTTCTACCCTATGTCTATTTAGATTATCCATGACTCAATAATGATTTGGAAATTCATTTATTTAGTATATTTTGTAAATTATTGACATTCACTTTTGACCAAAAAATAATATACATTAGAATAATCTAAAAAATTCAACATAAAAATATTCATTTATTATAATTTGATAATTATCTCCAATTTATGAGAATAATTTTATAAATATTATAAATTTAATTTTGTTTTTTAAATATTAAATTGCATGAAAAATAAAAAATTAATAATTAAAACAACTTTTGTAACACTTCAATAAATTAGTTATGTTGTCATAAAATTATCATATAATTATAAGATATATAAAACTTGTTTACGAATACCATTTATTAATATAAATATTTTTTAAATTATTAAATTAATAAATAAAATTCCATGACATACACAAATACCAACATTGTAATATGATTATAATATATTGTCACCTATATAATGGATATAAATTTTTATAATATCATTTGTGAGGTTCTTATTCACATGGACAATTTAATATTTATAATGGTCATATAAATATTCCTAAGGGTATATTACTAATCACAAGGGTATATGACTATTCAAAAAAAATTATTTTAGTTCTATCGGACTTCAAATAACTTAGATATAGAAATCGTGTAAGTCATATTTTCGAAATTCTAAACAAGGAAGTGGAAATTATAAATTTAATGGTTATTTGTAAAGGCCACATAATATTTAGTAGCTCATTTAAGCTCATAGAGCTACCTTTTAAAATAATTTTATAGTGTAATGATAAAGATGATAATGAGGGAATCCATCAGTGCATAGTGATGTTAACCTTATATAGATGTCATATCCTTGAATCAACACTCTATATATATCATTTAGAAGTATTTTTCATCCATTGATTCCAAAAAGATCAGATGCCCCATGTTATTCAAGAATTTCATGTCATCTCTTGTGGTGCCCATCATCTAGGGTTGATGCTCACCCACCACATTATGAGACTGGGCTAATTAATTCTCCCCATGGTCCAAGATTTCATAAATTATTCTTAGAGGTTTCATTGATGTCTTATACATGAAAAAATTGGTCATTTACCACCCAATATTCTCTCTATTTAAAAATTATAATTTTCCATCGTTATTTGGGTACTCAATAATATTGGATGTTATCCTTGAGCAGTGTCTCACTAGTGCAGGTTCATTATGTCTGAGATGGATTTCATCACTATTTGGGAATAAACGTTTCTCATTTAGGGTGTTAAGGAAAAATCCATGATCGAATTCATGAACTCCCAAATCATCCATCAATTTAAATTCCCTCAAACCATTCTAACAGACATCATCATAAAAATAAGGTCTACTTGTATGAAGAGATTTTATGCCAAATATAGTATCTGTTCTAACCATACATCCCTTTATCACGATTACATGAAATGATAGATCAAGACATCTAATAATTCCCTCTAGAATATGATGTGTAAGATAGTGGTCCACAACAAAAACAATGGGTAAGAAAAGCTCCCCAATTCACTTTGGAGTGACCACATTATGACATAAAATTCTACCCCAATGAATAAATTCGCTCTAGTGTTTGGTATATTGGTATTCCTTGCCATTTAGGATGAAATGGAATCTCTCTTATCATCTATCATTGATCAGTAATCTTTGTAATTATTGAAAGAAGTATATCTTTCTGATCAAGAAGGCCTCATAAGGAACAGATTCACGAAATTTGAAAACCTAAATAGGCACTAGAAAAACTATTTAAAGACTGTTAAAAAATAAGGTCTTCCTCTACTCCTTCCTCTTGCATGACATGGTATTGGATCTCAGAACTCAAATGGTAGCTAAAAACAAGAATATAAATTTGGTTCCTAATTGGTAAAAATTGTATATCATTCATAATGTCCATTACAATAACGTATAATCATTCATCACCATCCATAGATAGGGTATTAATCATCCTATCAATGCCAAGTTTCAAAATAAGTACTTCAACTGAGGAATCTACATACATGGAAAACAATGTTTTCTCTCAATATATACTCTATGACAAAAATCCACATGCTTATGGTATTTACATAATGTCCTTAAATTATGTGAGGGTATCCAATATATAAAATGGTTTGTGGTGTTGGGCCTCTTTTTCCTCATTCACATTGGGTTTTTCATTCGATCACAGCAAAAAATCAGTTTGGGATACCCAAACCGCACACTTTTCCGAACTCTATGACCACAAAAAAGGATCATATGTTCAAGGTAGAAGATGTTAAAATATTTTCATGGACTAGACTCTTTTACCATAAACTAGGATTACTGGTCCAAGCTTTGTGAGAGTTATTTGTATGCGGGTCCTCTCACGAATTTTTATGTGGTGAGAGACCTCTTTGGCCCACATTCATGTTGGGATTTTCAAACCACCACACTACATCTATCTAATTTAAGATCCCCTAACCCCTGGTCTAAACCATATGGCCCCATACCATTAACCATTATTGTCCACCCTCTATTACATTATAAAAATATCCTATCATCTACTTGAAATTAACCGAATCTATTAATATTAAGTTAATCCATTGTGATCTTAAACAATTTGTAGCTTTTATAGAATCCCCAATGAATGAAATTAAACTATTATCATACCCCATATTAAATTTGTATGCCTCTGAATAGTATATGATATTTACCCAATGCCCCAAAAATGGGTTCCCCCACAATAAGATTGGTATGCCTTATATTCCCTCAATTCAGAGAATCACCCCTTCCAGTGTCGGTCTCTTTCCATTCCATATTGTATTACAATGTGAGGATTGATTCCCATCCTCATGGGATATTTGAAAACAACCATTCTTATTATCTCTATGACTATATAGAAATAGATATTCCATTTGGACCCATGGACTAGTTTGTGTTGTTTGATCCCCTTTATCTTCATTCTAATCAGGTATTCACTTTCCTCATAACTCATATATTCCCTTAGGTCTGGCATTTATACAACAAACATCTTGTTAAAATCATTTCCCCAATATTCCCAATTCATGCATTTGAACATTATATTATTTGTTGTTTTTTGTCTTATAACTGTTTATTCTAGTTAACCATTTCCTAATTCACATTGTATTTTCCATTTTCATAGAATACAACCATTCTTGTTGAAAACACCTCTCATAGACCACCCATCATGACTATAAAATGTTCACTCATTCATTCCAAGGAACATTCCTCTAAAATATTTTTCATGGTCTATACCATATGATTATAAAAAAGGCGAATAAAACATCATAATACATGTTGATCAACTCCCATCCTCATGGGATTCATAGTGATTATTTGACCTTCGATCATTTGTCCATACCACAAATTCAATGTAGTACCATCCATTATTCACTAGGAAGACTACTCAGAATGAACCCTAACCACATTCCAAGTGTAATATGCATTCAATTAGCTTGACCCATCAAAGGATCAAGATTCCCTTATAGCATGATATACGGAAATAACATCATTAGGACAAGATTTTAAATAGTATCCTTATCTTAAATGATTTTTGGATTCCTCATATCCATGTTTGAGAAGATCCAAAACCATTTCTTGAAATTGTGGTCCCCTTATCGACATTGGTTAACAGTTATATCGTGTGTCAATTTTAGTCCATTTACATCAGGTTTTGTGCAGAAAATTTCTTCTTTGACCTTATTCACATCAATATATAACTTTTTGGTCCATGTAAAAATATATTGGGAACCCCTTGGTTCAAATTATATAACCTCAAACTAAGAGAAGTTCCCAAGTCCAACATCATGAGTCAAAACTGTGTGTGGCATATCACAAGATTTTATTTCTATGGTATCAGGAGGGCTCCTCAGATCCAACTTTCTTATTTGGTAACCATCCTATGGTTTCATTTATATTCCTTTGAGACACATCCCATTAATTACATGAATTATGACATCAAATTGTTCCCCTTACTCCTAGTAGCACAACTTTAAACTGGTTTCCATTGTCCTGGCCTTACAATAATTATCTCTTGTATATTTACCGAACACATGAAATTTAAATGTGACATATATCTTCCTGTTCATATGAAGCTAAACTACATGTCCAACATCATCAATATATGATGTTAAACTATAAAATTTCCATCCACAATACATGGAATAAATAAAATTCATCCTTGACCCTCTCATGGATGGTCTTATACTCTGGTACTGGTCACCTACCACATCAATCATATTCATTAGTTGTCACTCGACTTCCATGAGGACACACCCCTAGATGACTAGTTTGAGTTTTAACATTGACTGACATGCATAAAAATTTTTCTCTAATCCATAGTTTCATAATTCTAAGAGTGATGGAATCCATTCTAATGTTTTGACACTTCATTTCCACACATCATGTTCTGTTTAGTTTTATATTAATCCTACTACATTTCTTAATGCACCATAATATGAAATGGTGTCTTGCTAATGATCTCCTACCATCCTAGACCAACACATCAGACGATTTTGGGAGACATTCTAAGAATAGTTCCGTGTATTGAATATGTTCATCTATTGACCATAATTAATTATCCCCCATCCTAGTATGAGAAATATGGAATATATGTTTCAAAAATTCTCATCAATTATATGATATAATGATGTAACTCTCCTTATTTTATAAATTTGGGAATTGTATATCACAATCCTTATTGAAATTCTTTTTTGTTAGACTTCAATGCATCTAGTATTATCCCATTCATGTGCTAGAGATCATTGGAATGGCATGCCGGATATTCTCAGAGTCGTGTTCTCCAGCTACATCCCTTCATTTAATGAGCATTCTTAGTGGAAAATCAAAACATTGAGACCCTAATTGTTTGAAAAAACTCATGCAATCTGATAAGAGGGACAAATCACATGGTCGCCCCTTGTTTCTCACACTTAGTATGACTCCCATGATAAAAGGGATTGATCATTGGTTATTTCAAAAACCTGATTTTGTGAGAAAATGAAACAACAACAAAGGTTTTTCCATGTAGGATGCATCAAAAAAATGTTTTAGAGGGTCTTCCACATACTGGTTTGTCACGTATTTTTTTTAATTTATTCAAATATTGATCTCCAAAATCATGTGATCAATTACACACATCATCACTTATGTAGCTTCTAAAGACTAATATTATGTCACTAGGACTACTTTATCAATATTATCCTTGGAGATAACATCTTTGGCATTGATCTTATATAATTTCTACTCAGCTGGGAACTCAATCTGTACTTTCCTGTCCATAGCATCCTTTTCCTCGGCTATATCTAGTAGAAGACCTCCTTTTCCAATTGATATCCCCAATGATAGGTCTGAAGCCTAGTAGTAATCTTCTATGTTGACTCATGTTCTTCAATAAATAGATTTTATTTTCAATTATCAAAAATTCACCCTCATAATATGAACCTCTTCTTTCACATAGAGTCCCATTCTAGGGGGATGAATTTTTATTCACCGAAATATGTGTTCTATAGGAATAGATGAGGGTGGATTGACTTGTTTAGGGGTAATTAGAGCTCAAATGTACCAAAGTCCCTCTAAAGTGTCTATTTTATGAATCTCTAATCCTTCACATAAGGAATGATATCTCTAAGTTCCATATATATGCATTTTCTATTAAAAATTTCATGTTTTGATAGTAATCCACTAAATTGTGAATTTTGGGGTTAAGAAGAACCTCATGAACCCGAGAACACTGGACAATGTTTTTGTGGGATGGAAAGAGATCTGTATCTTCGTAAATCCCATGAGCCATTCTCAATGCACCATACGTTTCTTGAAATACCATTATTATAAATACAATCGCCTCATTACATTATTTTATGTATTGTTATCTTGACCCTTAGTATTCATGAATTTCCCCAATTCATGTTGCTCTTGAGCATTTTGAACCAAAGCAAAATGGATTATCCAAGGATTCCAAGATTCATGAAACCAAAATATGTATGTTCTATACAACCTCCACCTTATTTGGATATCCCATAAATGAATTCATACAACCTTCATGAAAAAAGAATTCCCCTTGGGAACCAGATTATTAACATAGTATTCATCCTCTGTGAAGAACTCATTTCTTGACCAAGTACTTCTTTCCATGATATGATAACCCCACGCTGTGATGCATAAATCTTATTGAAGCTAGCAAACATTATTATGGAATTGTGATTTGTGAAGTTGTTCTCTACAAATCCCTAATATTCAAAATACCTCAGTCATGGAACTCTCTTGTTCGCCTCACTTATACTGACCTTGCTTCTTGATGGATGAGTTCTCTGAGCCCCCACATGTGTCTATGACTGTTCTACCTAAACCACAAGTATTGATGTAATATGTTACATCCATTAATATGTCCTCCAACTCAACCTCGAGTGGGGATTGATCCCAACACATACCCATTTATTCTCAACATTGGTTGCATAATCCTTATTTACTATCATCAAAAGGGGCATAATATAGTCCTCATGAGTAAATACTCTTCATTTAAAATCCAAATCGATGTACTTCCCAATGAAACATGAGAAATTATCACATAAGACCTATGAGTATGGAATGATTAATCCCAATCTAGGTGTTTCATGATGTTGAACTTTATAGATCCATGCCCTAGTCAAATGGTGTTGAACTACACTTCAAACTCATCAACACGTGACATAAAAATATAACATTACCATGATATTTGAAAATGGATTCCCCATGTATGATCATAATGGGATGTACCTTCTCCCCTCTCATGCTATGTCTCTAATATATTGTATTGAGGGAAGCCACTGAATAATCCCCAATCACTCTTTGTGATAAGAACATGATACCCCATGTATGGGTGACATATAATGACCTCCAATAGGATGTCCTCTGTACCACTCACATTGATTGAGATCCTCCAAGGGTAATCATACATGAATAAGGCCCACTAAAATCTCTGTTTTTCCTAGCATCTCCCTAGTATTCATTCATCAATAGGAAAAAATGATTGTGTGACCTTCATATCTAATTCATATTCTGGTTTCTCACACTGAGAATGTCTCATCTGGGATAAGAGTTTAGTAGTGAAAGTGACATAAAAATGATCCCAATCCTTGTATGGGATTCATATATTGAATAACTCAGTATATCAACTAAATATGGGATTTTTTTACCTATGTAATCCCAATCCATTACAAAATATTGGGTCTTTGATTCCAAACTAAATTGGATATGTTTGAAGTCTCCCTTAGTTAAAATCCCATTATAAATTTTCACTTTAATGTTACATGGGTCTCATCCTCGGTAAATGCATGCCCCCCAAATTGGATACCACGTTTCCTCTCGGTCCTTCAGGATGCTCAATGTGTAATCCCCACAAAAAATCCAACCTATTATAATCCTTTTGCAATGGGATTATTTCATGTGTATTCCCTACACCATCACTTTTTGAAGATCCTTTCAATAAACAGGCCTCTATACTACATGATATTATTCTACCTGGGTTAGTGTTATCGCATTTCCATAAACTAAGGTATCGATCTACATGAATTTTTGTAATTGGCCGCTAAACATGGTACATTGGAAGCATAACTAATTTTCAATCCAAACATAAGGAAAACATTTTTATTCCCTCATAGAGATTCACCACATAAATCTTCTTCAATGGGGTTTCATGCCCACAAATATCTAGTTCACCTCCATGGGTCATTTCCATTTGTTGGTAAGACTTCACTTTGTAACATCTTCACATTATATGCCATACATCATGGGTCCACCTCAATGGGAAGCTTTAATCCTTATTTTGTTAGTTCTTCACTGCGTGACATCATCTTATTATGGGAAACACCACTTGGATTACCCTGAAGGGATTTTGTGTCCCATTAATCCTAGGTATTCCTCCACAGGGCATCATGATACATACATTATGTACGCATAAGACGTTAAACATGTGCCTCATTCTGCCACTATAGTACATTCTAATCCATCTACACTATAATTGTAACTTTTGAACAACCCAAAAACTTCATACCTCATACTATTATAGGATTCTTGAGGTGAAACAATTGAAGGATATTCACTCATGGTGTTAGTAACCCCATAAAATGAATTGGATTCTTAAGGTGAAAATCCTCATTTAATTTGTACCACTGCTGGAGTTACCTCATGATATACATAATATTACTTAGTTTTATGGCCTATCATTCCCCATATGAGAGTACCAAAGAAGAGGATGAATATATGTGACCGATGAGCCCAATAACCACAGATTATTAGTGTCTTTGAATAAGACTACTCTCCTAACTAAAGGATAATTCCATGTCAAGAAGAAATAAAAATGTTTAGATAGAATAAGTGTAATTAACCTGAATCCACATGGATATGGAACTATGAGTGGGTCCTAGTAAAAGAACAAACTCTATGGGGGAGACTCAGACTATGAAAGATGCTCCATGAATGAATCTAAGGAATGATGAACTAACATGTAATCATCCCATTTTTATCAATGATAATACATCACCACTTTAAAGAATGAAATATTCCTACCAATGGAAAGTGGTAATGTGAGATAATGAGATTATCTATCATAGGAAACCATTTGAGGATGTTCATTCATGTCTCAGTGAATGTTCCATGAATAGATATACAAAATCTCTTCTCTACAGTTGGTTGATTACATCATAAAATCATGTCTAAATAATCCAAAAGTTTATCACCATAATGAAAATATTTGAGAAGAATATCATACTCAACCTATGAACAGATACTTTGTCAATATAATTTAATATTTATCAATATTGTATGAATACACTATATTTAATCATAAATAATTACCAAGACACTAACCGCAGTATTGAAGTTTATTTTTAAATTGATCTCATATCATATAGAAATGTTTTATCTATGTCTCCCTAAAGGAAAAATACATTGGACATTTTGGAATAAAAACAATATAAAATTATTTTTTTCTATGGTGTTTACATACCATTCCATTTATCCATGGAGAATTTCTATTAAATTTGTGGATAAAAAATATGGGACTATGATTTTCTGCATCTATTATAGGGAAGTTAATGAAATTACTATAAATATCATGAATATAATTCTATGAATTCGTTCATTATTTTATCAACTTCATAGAGGTTGGCATTTTTCAAAGATTTGTCATCATTAATGGTATCAAATATTTAGAAGAAAGAATGAGTATGTTCGCAATATAATATTTCATATGAGGTATTAACATTGTGAATTTATTATAATGTTGATTGGATCAACTAATGAACCCCTTATTCTGATGAATATGAGAAAAAAATTGTTCCTAAAAAATATTTATTATGTCAATGTTTTTTAATAATAATAATACGCTATAACTGTTATGTTGAGAGTAAGTGTAATGACTCAGGTCCAGTTCACTAAAATGTAACATAACCGAGTTTTTTACATCGACTCAAGTGCTCATCTGTGTTTTCTAGTGGCTTCCTACTAGTAGTGAGGTTCGACGATTTTTCAGTGTGTAGAATGTACAATAATGATAATAATATATAAAAAATGATAATAAATTAATTAAAATATGACAATAATGATGAAAATATATAATCATAAATGAATTGTTTTTATAGTAGTAAATATCATTCCCAATGTTGTTTCATATTAAAAATGGTGCATATGTCATAGATCTATAAAATCGTTAGTAATAGATACATGAATTAAATTTAAAAAGAAAAAAAATATCAAAATAATTTATACAATAGGATTAGGAGAAAATGATAAATCATATGCTCCCATATTCTATTAATATACATCAATTAGGCATATATGATCATGATATTTCCATTTTTTCAACATGTATCTGTGATGTTCTTACATAGACCAATCAGCAGCCACAACATGTTGTGAGACAAACTCTATTTTCCACCATTAACAGTGTCTATAACATATCCAATATGTTTAAAAAACAGTAAATGTGAGATCATAGAATATATAAATACTATATATGAACGAAATATATAATCAATTCTATAATAAATGTGGTAACTATTAAAAGGATTCAAATAAATATCTATAAATAAATTAAAAAATTCATGTAACTACAAGCTCTACCATATTCCAAAATTTTAAATGTATCAGTACAATATTGGATATGTTCCTTACCTATATACTAATTAATCCTCCGATAGATCAAGGGACATGCCTAAGAGATTTCAAAATAGTCCTAGACCTATAGAGTTCATGTCCAAATTTTTTAGTACAAGGAAACCTAATATCCATATCTATAAATATATAAAATGGTTTTTGGAACAAACCCTTAGTCACCATCATTAGTTTCATACCATAAGAATGACCAGTTCAATATTATAAAAATGATTTCTTTCATATTTTCTATCAAAATCAATTCAGTTCCATAACATCTAATCAGACATTTATATAAAAAAACATGATCTATGTAACTGTACATTCCCAAGAATAAACCTCAATCCCCTAGAACATGAAAAAAATTCCATTTCACAGGAAAATATTTATTTACTTTAGCCATTAAAAATCTGTAATATCATATGAAATTGTTGAGAAAGTCTTCTCCAAGCACTAATGGTCTCATTTAATTCACATATGGTTTATAATATTGGGTTTTATGGTCACACCCCCAAATGTGTATATCATACATTATAAAGAAGAATGAAACCTCAAAATTGGTAGTTTTGGTGGGGTTTACAGCCTCAATCCAAGTTAATGTACTTTTTATTCTTCAAATTTAAGGTTCAAGGAATTAATTTAGCACATTACTTAAATATTAGGAGAAATTTCATGAATGTTTTGTGTATGAGATAATGATGAAAATTAAATAAGAGAAAACCCATAGGGAAATGGTATAGAGCCCTGAACTAAAGAATATTATGTTCCTGTAATCAAATATCATTCTTTGATTTGAGCCAGTATGAGTTAAATCTAGGAAATAGAAAAACCCATTAAAAATAATGTGAACTTACAAAAATAAAGATTCCACTGAAGATGGAACGATATGCAGAAGAATGATGTTGGATGAGTCAAAGACACCACAATATTTTTCAAACAGACCCTATTATATTTTATTTCGGAAGTAGTTATTGTTGATCTCTCTATGACTATAGGAGACAAAGACAAAACCCACAAATAGGGGCTTCTATCCATAGATGGATTGAGACTAAGGGAATAAGGAAAGAACTATACTGAAGGGGAAAACTATATTTTCCATCGCATTAATGAGATGATTGTTTTTTCCATATAGTTTGGATAACCATGCACTAACCATGTGGTGCCACTGCCTAAGTGAAACTAAGATTGAGGTTTAGGTACATGGTTTTTCAAACCAAGAACACATCTTGTGCTATATTCTACAGTTTTCAATAGAAAAAATCACACATATGGGCAGTGTTTGTTCCACTATTCAACAAACCATGACACCATCCTTTCCCCTTCACCAAGTCACAGAGTATTTACTTGGGAATTCATGGTTTCAAATATCCATGTCCCTATAAAAACAATTCATAAAACTATAACTAATAATTTGGAAACCAAGAAGCTTTTTTTTCTTATCCAAAAATGGTGTTTTTGGAGTCTTGTGTGCCAAAAAACATATCAACACCCAAGACAACTCTCATGTCTTAGAAAACATCGCCAACAAAACTTTTAGGTGTTTCAAATATAGTACTAACATTCCAAAGTTGAGTTAATTATTTATCCCATAAAAAAGTGATTAATATACAAAAATTTCATTTAATGTTTTCAAAATTTGAAAACATGTGATTATTCAACTTCCACATCGTATAATTTCTCATCCATGAGAACCATTCTGAAAATAATGAAACATCATATCCTCTATATGATTTTATTTAATTCCAAAAGAATTGTTGTTATTTATTTTAAATTCCTAACATGCCTAAATGACATAAGTTAATGTGTGTGGTAATTATTATGATTAAAACAAATGATATTGATCATATTCAAAACTGATACATCATATTGACACATAGTCGAGATCATCTAAATAGATACAAAATCATGTCATCATCCTTATAAGAAACCTACATATGGTTATAACTACCATTGGATACAACATTGAAAGGAAAATTTGAGTAATAGTACCTCAACATTTATAATTAACTATTTAAAAACTCATTTAGGGTTCTATGGACACACTATGACATGCTACTGAATTTAATTAAAGGTTTGATTCCATATCGTACTTTGTTACCATGGGTGTGATAGAGTTTTCTAGAAAAATGTTGACCACCCATGGCACTACACTAACCACATATTTTAATCATGTTTGATATTGTTTATCCATAAATTTTATGAAACTAGGAAGTGCAAGTCATGTTGTGTCACTTTCATATGACTATCCCATAAAACAAATTACTTTATTAGCTGACTAAACTGAATCATAAGTACAATTCAATTATCCTAAGTCATTACAATTTTTATCCAGAGCATGCCCATAGAATATCACAACATTCTTCCAGTGAAACCCCAAACCAACATTTTATTTTTTCCATCCTTTCACAACATGAATATCAGCGTATACTAGGTCCATCATCTCTGATGGTCACACTGAAAATATCTCATTTGATCTCAAATGCATATATAGGGTGACCAAGGATTAAACTTCTAGATTACAAGGAGACCATCCAAGGTACTCCATATATTGGTGTATAAAAGTGAGACATTTCTACCCAACCACAATTTCCAAGAATCAAGAACATATACTTAGCCAAATAGTTATATTAAAAATGAATTTGAGTTAAATAATTGGTTAGTGACCATAGGTTTATCCAATTACTTTATAGAAGGGAATCCCATTGTCACTCATGAAATTACATTACAATAATTTTAACCAAGTAATAGGATAAAAAATTTAAAAAGTTTCTATTTATTGATCCAAAAATGTATAATTATTTCTGCAGCTTTTTGTATAGCTTAAAAATTCATAGTTTACCAAAGAGGATGTCAATATATAGGAAACCCACTGCCCTGGACCAATGTTATTGCACAAGGTTATCATGTACTACAGATGAGGCTCATGATAGTCCTTTCATATCCATGATGATGTGTTCGACATGGTTTACACTCAACCATATAAAAATAATTAAATGTGGATTAGTCATACCTGTTCTAGACGACATCATATAAAAGTGATCAAATACACCTAAAAATTGATCATAATCATTAGACTAAAATTATCTCAGTACCATGGAATTTAGTGATTGTTTCATTGAAAAAATCATGGTAGCCCAACCATAACTCATAGTTCCCACAAATGATTCTTACAATATGAACCATTTAATCACAATTTTTCCTTCAAAAAGATTACATGATTTAGAATCATTTAGAACCTCGGCCGCACATGCACCCAGAACAACAACCAAACATAAAAACTCAAACAAAACACACAATGAGGATTTAACTCTAATGTTGGGTGAAGGACAATATATCTCAAACTACTACCCTCATAACATTCAAAAGATGATTTTATAAATCCCAAATTATGATTCATTGTTTCACTCCATATAATTGTATGGACATGAAAAATCACATTCAACTTCATTATACAAACCATAATCGTGTCCTTATCATTATTTAGTTAAAAAATTGACAATTTCATGGTGCACATTGAATCAAATACTAAACATAGGTTCTTGACATGGCCAACATGATCATTCCATGTGTTAACAAGAGAAGAGAAGGAAAAAATTCACATAAAAGTAAACTATACCAAATTTATTCAATACATATAAAGTATCTTCTCTCAATCCACAATGACACACGTCATTAACTTTAAGAATAGATTTAGAAACCAAATTGATTGAAAGTTTTGCAACACCTAAATTTTTTTTAATGAAATTTCAAAAACACTAACAACTAATATTCCGCCAACTCCTAGGTCACTGTAATCAAGATATGACCAATTAAGGTCATGTAATAGCTCATGAATTTAATGATTCCCAATAAAATCTTATATTTTTTTGAAAAACATATAAAAATTTTTAGGTGTTTTGTTTATTAATACGTACAACCCTATGTTTTTAATGATAATATGAAACAGAAATTTAAATTATACATTGACCTATAGAACCAATACCTCCCGGTAGATGTTGTCCCATGTAAAGGATTCTTTTCAAAGTCATAAAATCCCATATAATTGATAGTTCAACTAACAAAATTCAAATTAATCCATTACCAATGAATATTTGGGGTCACTCAATGATTTTTTCGGTGAATACACACTATATATTTAAAGCTCTCTAAAATGGAGAGTTATATGATGTTCACATCATTCATCAAGTTTCATCTTAACAAATAGACTCTAGTCTAATCATGGGTTATTTTAGAAACTGAGGGTCATACTCAGGATAATGAAACTTGAATGACACCTGTGGTTTTATACTCTTCCATAGAATTATGAAATATTTTTCTTATCAAATGGAAGGATATATATAGGGGTATCAGTTTACAAAAACAAAAAGGATTCATCCATATAGCTAAGGTCATTCCATGAATATCACTAGTCTGTATCTCTTATCCCATAGGTTTAGTAAAACCTGTGATACGCCATGAAATCCCATATGAAACACTCATTTCCCATTCAAAATAATACTCTAGGAAATATTTTAACTACCCTTACACGAACTTCAAAACCGAAAATTTCTTATTGAGTACTAATTTATGTCGTTACCTCAATATAAATTTGTTTAAACACTAAGGATTATTTGTTTAAGGATCCTTGTAGACCTGTTTTACAGAAACAATGCCTGATAATTCCTTTAGATTACCCCACAAGGATACATTGGAATGTTACATCCACATTCCTTAGAGTATTAATTATTTAGCTATAATAATATCAAACATCATGAAATGTATCAGCTAAATTCATTGTATTTATTTCTAATCATACATATGGTTCTCATAACTTGTATTAGTTAATTGAAATGAAATTTACAATCTTTATAAGAAATGTTTCATTATGTTGTAATAGTAATTTTATTTAACCAATTCCTCATATAAAGATAGATCAAAATTAGATAACATGACTTTTATTAATAAGAGGTAACTGGTCATGTACGAGGACACCATATAAGTGGTAGGAACAACATTAAATAAGTTTTTATTATATCATAAGAATACCCCATAGGGTTAAGTACTAGTTCATGTGAGGAAAAATAAGACCTATGAGGGTCCCATAAAATTTTTCTAGGATTAATTAAATGGAATCCAGTCCAAATTTATGGATTCAACAATCAATAAATTTCAATTGGAATACAATTTAAATGAAACCATAAATAGTTATTTTATTCAATATTTAACAAAACATTAAAGGGATTATCTTAAAAGAATAATTCCCTAAATAATATACCAGGTTCAAGTTGTTAATTTATAAATTTTGTCATATGGGTCATCATGCCAAAATTATATTGTTACTTTCCACTATAAATGAAACATATTATCTGTAAAGATATAAATTATTCTTATAATATTGATTAGTTATAGTAATTAAGAGTCCCAATTTTGTGACGTAAATTCCTTAATAAATTACAATTAAAAACCATGTAGTTGTAACCATATTTTTATCTTTGATTTGAGAATATAACAAGTTCTTATGTGATGGTTTAATTATATGGGTTACCCTACCAAGTCTATAAGGTCTCATAGACCTTATAAAATATGTTGGAACACATTTAATAAAAACCATAAATGTTTCAACCCATGTTACCATTGGTCCACTAATAAATCCTACATAAATTGGTTGGTTAAGGTTCCACCATAACTATATAAGTAAAAATACCTTGTAGGGTGGTTATGACACTTTTATAAATATTAATATATAGTAATTGTTGCTTGAAAAAATTTCACATAGAATTAAATAAAATCATGTAAGTAGGAAATAAACCAATTCAAATTATATAGTTAAACATGTTGAATAATCATGAACTTTGGAATATAATAATATAATTCACCATCATGTATCATGAAATCAAGAAATGAAACCTATGATAATGGAATATTCATGGAATGTGAATCTTTATGTCTCTATAATTATGCATTTGAATATTATTCATTTCCATGGTAGTCCAATGGTAAAATTTCATAAGTTATATAATCCACTAAGCAATAAACGAAACTTCCAAATAATGCTAATATCATAGTCAACTATAATAACAAATAATATGAATAATTGTACGATCACAGATTACTTGGTATTTACACCATGCATGGGGTGATCACTCACAATAATGGATATTTATGAACCATAAAAAAATTACAAATATCCTTTCCACATTTCCAATATAGTGAGAAAAATGAAAAACCTTATGATACAAATTTGTAACGTCCTAGACCTAGTTTACTCAAAATTAATTATACCTAGACAGTCATATGGACTCTAGTGCCCATCCCCATACACTAGTGTCTCCCTACTAGTAGTTATGGTCTATGATGGTATAGTGGGGAGACTATACCCTTATTATTATAATTACACATGGTTTATAATAAACGAATAGGTAGAGAGATCATAAAAAATAGTGAATTAGCACTAAATTATCTATGAAAAAGTAATAAACAAGTCCAAGGTGGATTAATATATAAAATTATGATTATTACATGGATATATACAAAGATTTAGTCATCTATACATGAATTGAAATAAAAAATAAACAAAAGTACAATTTTTAACATCATTACAATCCAATGCTCAATCCCATGTTCCCTAGTTCCAATGCTAATGGAAAATTGAACATCCATGATCTGGTGATTTTTATTATCCCTATTATCCTCTATGAAGTCTATCTAGGTACCAATAGGTAACCTGAAAAGGTTCTGAGACATAATAAATAAGACACTACTAATGATGTTTAAAACAAATACATTTTTATAAAAACTATTACCATGTCCAGGTGAAATTGATAAAGAGATAATAAGAATGTTTTATAGATATAAGTCTACTTATCTTGTTATAACTGTGAGTAAGATACATAATATGGAGATTTTTAGATAATTTAAAGCATTAATGTGACTACCAGCTCCACCATTTGGAGAATATATACATTTATTAAACCTACGTGGCCCTGGTCCCATGGTTGTAGAAGAATATGACTTCCTCGAGTCCATGGAACTCTACCAAGGTAGCTCAGATGTGTATCAGAACATCATGGGTTAGGTACCAAGGTTTTAGATCATGTAGTCCTAATATCCCAAGATATAATTGTGTATAGAGGTCATATATTTTATACCTTGATCACCCTCATCGGTTCCATACTATAATAATGATTAGTCTCATATAGTAATAATGATATGTTCCATATTTTCAATCAAAATCAGTTCTATATAATAAAATCAAACAAAATAAGAAATAAAAAAGTGCAATGTTAGTGTCCTTACCCATACATAATCATCAACTTGAAGTAAAAATCTAGGTCAATATATAATTTGTTGAAACATACTAATTTAATTCAACCACTAATACGTTTTAATATCATATGGTATTATGTGTAAATTGGTTTTTCAACCTCTATTTGTGTCATATAATTATGTAAGTCATCCACTTCTGGGTGGAAAGCTAAAAAACTCAAAGGGGGTTTTTCTTATATTAGGAAGATGAATGGACTATTTACTTTAGTGGTTCTGGATTACAATTGAAAACACTATCCATGTCAATGTTATATGAGGGAATCACATGTACTGTTCAAACTATTAATTTAATAAATTGATTAAATTTGATAATAATTATATGGAATTTCAGATGTGTGTCATAGTAATAATAATTTAATAACTGATTAAACCATAGGTAAAAGGTATAGACTACCCACCCCAATCCTACGATGGTCCACATGTCTAATATAAAGCTCAAATTTATTCCATATTAATAACATTATATAAATTGACAATCATATTTCTTATAATGAGAATTAGATCACATTCAGATGGAGCCTAATTATGGTGAGGTATAAAAAAGAATTATTATGGAGGAGTCAAAGAATAACTGTTATTCTTCTAACCCACTTAACAATACAAAATTTGGGTTCTTGTTTAATTTGATATTTTCCATATATATATGATAGGAGGAAAGAACCTACCAGATGTACTGATGCATGTGTATGAGAGGAGAAAGTTGTGAGACCAAACAAATAGGATTTAAGTAAAGAGTCATTCATTCCATACCAATAATGATCTGAATTGGTTGGTTACATGGTTTTTATTAACATATGAAAACAATTAAATTCTCCTCCCTATATATAACTATGGTTTGAGACTAGGAACATTGTTTTCCAAACCATGTGAACCAATGAAATCCTCTCTTTAGTTTTCTACAAAAAACCCTTACAATTGTGTGGCATCAAGTTCACATTTTGAAAAAACTAAGTGACAACCTCCATGCCCCTGCACCATGTAACATAGAATCCCTTAGGGACTTCATGGAATAACGCAACCATGACCCTATAGAAAATATGGTACATTATTAAGGCTAAATATTTAGAAAAAATCTGGTTTCAACCATGCGCCTCTTCATGCTTCTCTTGTACTATAGTTTTCATAGTGTGATGCTCCTAAAACACCATAGAACACCCATAAAACTTCTATATTCTCATACCACATCTAAAATAGAATCTTTTCTATGGTCCAAATCTTCGTCTTACATTCTGAATTAGGTTTACATATTTATCACTTCCATAAATTAATAAAAAACATCCAATCCTTTGGAAATAACAACCTTATGAAAAATGATATGGCACTAAAAATGTAATATATCAACCCATATCAACCTAAATTTTCAGCCATAATAGACCTCTATATAGCTAGATGTTAGTTCCCAATCTCCATGATCTGGTGACAAGAAAAAGGGTATCATATGAAGAATCATTGGAATGATTTCACCCTCTAATAGACATATAATTGTATAATAACATCTAGATTATTATAGAATATATCTATAATTAATCATACGTAATGAAAAAGGCTATATGGATGATAAAATATTCATAAAATATTCTATATAAGAAACTAAATTAACATAATCATAGATCATGGAGCATCCCATGGGTCTATGATCTAATGACCCAAAGTCTCTACCATTCCAAACCACTAGAAGGATACAAGAACTTAGATATTATTCCATTAAATTAATCTCTTCCCATTTCCTATATTATTCAAAATAATCTTAAAATTCCCAAAGAAATTTTTTTTTGTGATGGATAGAAATGTGACATATCACATATCCAAACATCGAAATGTGACATATCACATATCCAATGGAATAATCATATGAACTAAACTGATTTTAAGAATATATATATATATATATAAATCCCATAGTAAAATGAGAATATAAATATAAATAAACATAATATATACAAATAGATTTTGTAAAAATCCATTACATGAGGGTGTAAACATCTTAACTACTAATATGTAAAATGAAACACTGCTAGTATATATGACTATAAACTCAATCCCTCAGAAATGTGAGCATATAGAATCAATTAAATCATGCGAAATCCCCTAGTGATATATTACTCCACTTGGTCTAGACAATGTTTAGTTATCCCTAGTACCCCAAGGTCTCCCAATTTGACGTTACATCCTCATTATGTTCATCAAAAAATAAATTTTCCCAAAGAAATTTCTAGGGAAAAATCAATTTAATATCCAAACAACATTTTATGAAATCATTTTCTACAATTTTGGTATATATCATAAATTCTTGAAAGTTCACTATTATTTCAAAACTATCATTATGGCCTTTTAACAAACACTCAATGCACATAAATTGCGTTTTTAGATAAATAAAAATTTAAAACTATTTCATGTTCCTGTAATGATAAAATACAATTTAACTAATCAATTTCCTTAAACCATCCAAATAATATCATTGAATATCCACTAAAATCATCATATGATAGTGACACCTACATAGAGAGAAATGAAAATTATGTTTCCTGCATAATGGGTTATGAGTAAGAACATGTTCAAATCCTTATGAACATTGATCCAAATAATATAATAGAAATATTATATACTTATAAAAAATATTCTCATCTTAATCTATATCAAAATAATTTAAAAGAAGTGAAAAATAATTATTTGAATGTATACACATACAATATTTCACAAAATATAAATTTAATCATCATACTAACATGAATAAATGTCAATTAAATAAGGGAAATAGAAACATATGTCACCAAAGAGCCTCAAAACAAAGAAAAATTCAAATATGGTCATTGGTGTAGGTTTATGGGAGAATAACACATATTTGATGATAAATTAAAATGTACCTCATTAACAAAATGGGATTTTAGAGGCATCTATGGCTATAAAATAAGCCTTACTAGATGGTTAATGGTCCACTAGCAGTTTATTAATGGCCCCCTATCCATATAGTGTGTACATTTAGAATTCATGTTCTTATAAGGATTCTACTAGTTGGGTAGTGGGTGAATGAAAAATACATGTACCTATAGGCATTCCACTAGCTAGCCAATGGAACCTACAGACATTAAAATGTTCTTCCATTTGGTTCTGGATAGTCAAAGACCTCTTATTTCAAAAAAAATTTAAAAATGCCTCACTAATGTTATGAAAAACATAAAATTAATTGTAAAAAATAATAATTGATTTTAATACCTGATTCTACATACTAGGGTGTGAAATTTATCCAAACCATAAAATATTTTTCTCAATATAAAGGATCATTACTATAAACTAGAGATTATATAAGGTTATTACTTCATCATACAATCCTTACACTGCCATGTCTCATGGTTTTCAATCCCATATTTACATGTCACTCATAATAATGAGATCATCATTACATGTAGAGACATATATTTTTAGTCCATTATCTCAGTAGGTCTTTTTACTATTACGTGTTAGGTTCTTCTATATTGCCCCGACATTTCATCCTATATGAATTATCATGTTGATACTTCTTCAATTAGGAAAAATGTATGAAAACATTTTTATATGTTAAGTTATTATGGATGTAAAATTTATTAGTGACCTACCTTATTATCTCCAAATTGATAAAGAAGATTACATATCATGTTACTCACTTAATTGGATTCCCCAAATGTTTTTATCTCAGTCAAGGATAAAATATGAAAAAAAAATCATAACTTACCCCAAAATAAAATAAAAGTATACACCCATAAATTTATGACTATCCCCATACACTTTCTGATCAATGACATTATTTTTGTAACATTTAGAACAATTCATGGTCCCAAAAAGTACCAATCACCAACATATTACTATCAAATTGGGGACCTAAAAGGCCTCACATTCAATACCTCTAAAAGAAACTACTAGATAAAATCATGATGAGAGTCTTTATGTGAAAAATTATTGAGGGTAGATGTTTCTCCTCTATTCCACTGATGTCAGGAATGCATTTTCAAATAATTTATTCAATATTAATGACATACCTCTTATTTTTTAGGTTAATCATTAAATGATAATCAATATCAACTTCAACAGAGAACCCATAGTTATTTTTAGACCACCCTATAACTTGTATGAAATATAAGGTTATCTATAAGAGGTTTTTTATGGAATACCATAAATTTTAAAAATATCTATCACATATATGTTCCAAAAAATTTAATTCTTTATTGTCACCATTTTAGGATGTAAATACCAAAATTTCATTTGTGTATATATAGTCACCCAATTTACTTTTTATTAACTAGGTGTCTGTGTTTCCCGAACAAAAATCTATTTTTCTATATCATCATATTTGTATAATATAATAAGCTATTTTTTTTAAACAATAAGGTATACGGTGTTACTCTATAATTCTCTAAAATTAGTGGCATTGAGATATAAAACCCATAATTGGCCATCTCATTATCAACCATTATAAATTACAACTAAATTCTTGGTATATCATGATAGCTCAATGTTGAATAAACCATCATAATTTACTTCCATTATCTATGAACATCAACATAATGTGTATTAGAATTAACATCCATCACCATGACCAAAAAACTCTATTTGGATAACGAACTAACTTTTTGAAGACTCCCCTCCATAATGATTCATACTAAAACATCAAACTTCTACATCCTCAACATGTCAAAGTAAAATTTAATCATCCGTAAATGATAATTACCTAGTGTAATCTAGTAATATATCTCCTAATATTTCCTTCATCTTGTTTATAATGAAATAATATCACAATGAACAACTATTCAAAATAATATTTCACTATTGGGGATGTTAACTAACGCATTCCTATCATAGAGCGTGGAAAAAAGATGTTTAATTTTCCTAGTGCTTCAGAGTGGCTAACCAGGGTTTTCTCACATGAGTAGATTTATTAGTCGTTCACTAACATAACCTAATTCACCTAAAATTAATATTTTTTGATGTTTTTATTTAATTTTTCAATTGATTTAAATTTAATTATTATAAAACATAAAACTAATATGAAATGACAAGATTTAATTAATAAACATAGAACAAGGACTTTATGGGTTGGTTTTGGGTTCCATCATTATACTTGTTGGTGTTTAAATAAATTTTTATCATTCTATTTTGATATATAATTCATATATTAAAAATAATTTACTTAATGGTGTGAACTCTTGATTGCAATTAACAACCATAAAGTCACCTCCTAATATAATCATAGTTGATGGCACACCTCGATCAATAGTGGGACATATTCCAAGAACTCACTCTATCATATGTCATCTGAACAACTGAATGGCTCAACACCATCATATAAAGATATTGTATATAGTATAATGGAGGTAAATGATTTAATAAAAGAATAGAAATGAGTTTGAGATTTTTGTCATGTTGGACGATTGCAACACCTATGTACATAAATCCTACTCATCCCAAAATTTATAACATAAATGAATTTAAGAGGAGAATAAATGAAATTTCCACATACCTCCCCCGGTCCAAGTCTTGCGATAGCCCCACAATTTTTAGTGTAAGTCTTCATTGTGGACAGATGTGAAGAATAAAATAAAATAATAATATTAATGGAAAAAATAATGATAGAGAATATGGAAACAAAAAATAAAAACAATGGATGTATTAATTACATATCTAAATATCAATTGATAAATAAAAAACAAAAGAAAACAAATAAATTAAGAAGATTAAAAGGGATATATTTGCAGACATTCTCCCTTAGTTGAGATCTTCCCCTTGGATCTTTTGCATGAATGAGATATAAAACATGATGATATTAGAGAGAGGAGATCCCCTCCTTTTATAGGTAGAATTTTTCCTCCTATCATTTTCTCATTGTATCTACATTTAATGACATAGTCATGAAGTGCATGATTAATTGGATTTATTTATAAAATATGTTGTTCATCCACCTTCAAAATTTATGCTTAATTGGGAACCACATGCATGTGTTATAAATTTTTTAATCACTTTTACATTCACTGAATAATGGTTTTAGGTAGCTTAATTAAAAATATTTCTTTTAAAATCCTAATTTCCAAGCTCATAACCCCAAGAAATTTATTACACTACAGCAGATTAGGCATCTATCAGTAGTTTTTTTTTCGTTTAGCGGTGGTTATAACTGCCGTTAAATGGTGTGGAGGCGGTTCTCAAAAACTGCCAACTAGTACGGCGTCGCCAATCTTTTCACGGCGGTTATTTTCATTTAGCGGTGGTTTTAGGGAAGCGTCGTAGCTGCTCATTTCACGGTGGTTTTAGCGGTGGTTATAACCGCCGCGAATAAATTCATATCCAACACCGTAAAACCGCCGCTAAATCTAGAATAACCACCGTGAGATGAGGCTGCCAAGGTGCGACTATTTAGTGGTGGTTATAACCGCCGCTAAACATATATTATATTTTACCTTTAGCGGTGGTTTTAAATGTTTAGAGGTGGTTTAAACCGCCACCAAATAGTTTCCCAGAAAAAAAAATTTACCTGATTCTGCAGCCCCAGAGCCTGAAAACCAAACCAAAACACATATAACAAAGACAACAAGTATAATATGACTCATAATGAAATATGACATTCAAGAAAAATTGGGCTCCTTGCAGAGGCTGGTATGAAAAATCAACACCCAAAATGGATAGTAGCATCGGAAGGGAGAGACAAACGAAAAACTATCTCCCCACCATAGATTGTTTATTAAATTATCATGAAATCATCATCCTAATAACGACTCTACTAGATAGACACAAATAGAGATGATGATAACTAAAATGTTGTAAGAATCATACCTGGAACATACTCTATTATGAAGGTAAAACATAGAATAGATCCACATAAGGTTCTAGTCATATGATTCCATAGTAGCCTGTGATGGAACTCCACATCTAAGAGTGTCTTAAACTATATTCCTCTTCCCTGAGGTGTACGAAATGTCGAAGTCCGACATATAAAGGAATTCCAATAAATTATTGTCCTACAAATGAACCCAAACATGAAAAATACCCGAGGAATAAAATAAAACCACAAACACCTTTCCATGGTCAGGTATGATCAGAGTAGGATCTGATGACATAAGTAATTTTAGATCATCAAAATTAGAAAAAACACAATAAATACCATATTTATTTAACCCCTTTACTTGTAATTACTGTCAAAGGTGAATATACATTGATAAATCTGTGATGAACTATCATTAGTGTACTATAAGGCCAAGGAAGCTTCAAATATCAATGATGTTAACATGGATCTCCAAAAAAAAAAACAGATTCCCCTTCTTATGATAAGCTGGATATTCATGATCAAATATAACATGTACCAGAAAATCCAATTCATAGACCCAAAAACTATATTTCAAAATAATTTCAAAAAAATGGACACTCATCGAGATATCTAGAATCATATTCGAATGATACTCATATTTATCATAATATTAATTTTCTAATCCCATACTCATGACCATCCATTTAAAAAATGTTTCCCGCTGATAGTACATATACTCATCCTTAACATGGTATTCAGAACTTGGCCTCCCAGGCACCACCAGTTTTCCCATAGATAGGTGGTCCCCTACATGAGGCCTACCCACATGCACAGATGGATCATCAAACTAATAAATATCCAAACAATCCAACAGATGTTACTTCATTTGTTCTTTTTCCTCACTTTCACACACCTAGGGAATCTTCCAAGGAAGCCACCCATCCCAACTACTGCTCGAGGACAATGAAACATAAATGTGGATTTATAATTAGATTGCATCTAAAAAGTACAGTTTACCCATATTAATAACCATGAATATAAAATATAGGTTCTAATAATTGTACAAACACTTATCCTTGACATGGTATTAATGTCCTGGATTACTATGAATAAAAAATTTCCCCACAGACATAAGGTCCCCTACCTGGGGTCCACTAACCTATAAGCCCACAACCTGAAATATATCACATAGCCTAAAATTCTTCAAACCTTCTAACCTATAAGCCCACAACCAGAAAACTTGGAAAAATGAATCATTTATCCCCTACACCACATAACATTGTCATTTAAAACATTTAGTCCAATGGAAATACTTCAAATAACATCCAATGATTTTATCCCTAAATATATCACATTAGGCATGGAAATAAATTTAAATATCATATTCTAGTGCACATTTTATTTAGTAAATGTTCATTCCCTATCAAATTTTATCTTTGATCATTTTTTTCAAGTATCATATTCATTATCATCAAAGGAAGATGTTCCAAGAGCCAAAGAAATATGTTTGTGTGTAATAAGGTAATTTCCATACTAGGGTAAAGTTGTAACCATTAGTTTAATTTAAGGTAACTAAAAAATTATCATATAATTCAATATAGAATTTATAAAAACTCAGAATTTTTTTCACAACATTGAGGTATATGGGTATACTCAGGGAAGTATATATAAATCACAATGCCCAAAATTCATAGATAAACAATTGGAAAATCACAAACCGTACTGACAATACAGTGGTAGATATAAAATATATTTCAAACCCCTAAAAATTTATAAAAATTTAGAACAATGTTTAACCATCATTTGGGTCTAAGGGCACAATCATGGAAGAATATTCTAAAAATAATGCATCAAGGGTTAACATAAAGCAACCAAATCATCATTGGTTCACTATGAAAATGATGTATAAATTATATTTTTATATAGAATCCATTAACCAACTGTATGTCACTCTATCTCATGCCCATGTATTAGCTACACTTTATTTAATGAATAAGTAGCATATATTATTGAAAAATGAATTCATTGAAGCAGATTTCTAACAGTTTTTATTAGTTCAGAATAAATGCAGTATATATGTTAGTCAGGGGAAATTAATATGACATGAAAAAATTCAGTATTTCTAGTTGCAATGATTTTATAAAAATAGTGGTGATTGAAAATAGAAAACACATACCCGAGTAGAAGAAATACTACAAGATTGTTGTAACTTACCCAGTTTTAGTGTTCCAAGCAACTCCAAATTTACCTCTATTGTGTCATCATCTAAATAAAATGATATACCATGATCTAAAACAGAACTTCACATGATCAAATGATCTACAACAGAATTTTACAGGATCAACAGAAGTGCACAAGATCAAAATACTGGGAACTGCACATGATCAAAATACTGGGAACTATACATCATCAACATAAAATAGAGCTTATGGTCATCATATAAAAGAGAAATGCATATCTAAGAATGGGATAGTAAATTATATCCATTATATCATCATCTAAATCAAATGATCTACAATAGTACTGCACATGATCATCATAGACATCAAATAGATGGTTATGTGAGTGTAGGAATTGATGTAAACATGATGAACATCTTAGAAAAATAGTTTTATTTATTATTTCTGTTCGTTGGGATGTGTTAGTGTGAACATGAATTCACATTAGAGAGAGTGAGAATGGTCTATTAGATTTAATTAACCACAAATATCTATATTTTTGGACGAACCATCATGTCAATACTCTTTAACTCAAACCTATAGTATTTGTTGGTTAATCCAAAGGATTAAGTGACTTGATGTATCTATAACACAATGGTAAAATGAATATTATCAAAATGTGGACTATGTTTTGTAAAAAATTACAATTGAGAAAGTAAAAAACAGTTGTTATTCTTGCATCTTCCAATTCTGATTTTTCAGATTTTGGATGCAAAATTCATGAGCTTTCGAATGATTATCATAGATGTTCATCAACAAATGTTTCAGATTGATATCCAGTTTTTCTTCAAAAATGTTTTGTTTTTCTTCAAATTGATGGGGACTTATAAGTATAGCTATATTTGAAGGCTGTAAAGAAAAAACAGTGGCTTCAAAATACCAAAATAGCAGACATAAATATTGTTTATAAGTGGTAGGAATATGCACAAAACATTAGCTTCAGAAAACACATACCTTTTGAGACACATGCTCCAATACATAGAAAAAATTAGTTTGCCAGATATTGGAAGAGAAAACTGAAACAACCAGTGAAAAGGAGTAACGTAATACTATGAAAGTACTGAAAAACAATAGAGTATCATACTTCTTATCATCAATTTGGCCAATATAAAAGATGGAAAATGGTCAAAAAGAGAACAGAACATATGGTGGAACATAGGACTGCCATATAGAATAAAAAATGTAGACAAAAAGAAACCCATTTCATTGAAATACCCAAACTAAATTCAATGATCTCCTCGTAAAGTATCCAAAATTAAGGATTATATCAACTGAATAGAAAATGGAAATCCATACCAGAATAAACCTTTGATAGTGCAAGAGTTTCCATAAGTTCTATGTTCATCCTTACTGACAATATAGGGGCATCAATTCCAAAGGAATATCATAAAGAGGATGATTGAGGTATATTGTGTACCTGATAAAGAGTAGGAACCAACTCAAAATGATAAACCTTCTAAAGAGATAAAATGTAGTTTTAAGTTAATAACAGTTTAAACATATATATAGTTAAAACACATATACATTTTCTTCCCACATAATTGGGAAGATATATAATTCACATAGCCACCAATAACTGGCCCAATATAATGAAAGTGAATAGAAACACATAATAGTCAATAGAAGATTATGTCAATCATGTTTTTATAATTGTGATTTCAGGTCGGCAAGACTGGAAAATGGATCATAGATAAACAATGAAAATGTACTCGAACACATATAAAAAAAGAATAAAATATAAAATGCACACAAAATTATTATATGGTCTTTTATTAACACATATACATATGGAGAATGAAATTTTTTATTCCACATATGTATGGTATTATACCATACATTTTACATGAATACAAAGATCAAACAAATATGCCGTATTTAATGTTAACTTAAGTGGTGAGACATAATGAAACTTAGTCAAGAGATATTATAACATGTTAAGTCAGACTAACAGTGGTTTAATGTCACTATATTGAGTTTTTTAGAGATGCAAAAATTGGAAACATAAGATAACATACTGCAGGGGTGAAGATAGCTATCATACCATAGATAGTATTTCATGACCAAAATGTCATTCGAGGTGTCCATGGGTTTTTTAGTGATCCATATGATGTTTTACTGGAGGAAATATTTCAGTTTTGCAAGCAGATGAGAAATGAACAAAAAATTACAAAAGTATCAACTACCTCATACGAATTTAATTAAATAGAAATGTTATTTTATTGAATTTGCATACTGAATTCCAAAATAGTTATGCTAAAATTACCTGGAAGCAGATGACTATCGGAACAGAGGTTCACTTCCCACCTTTACGACATAATACAAGAAGTCATTACATATTCCTATCGTCGTAATCATGATATCTCGTAAAACAATTAGATTAAAGTGAAACAACAAAGTAATCATTTAATGATGAATACAGGGTGAGAAAATTTGATTCTATGCATAACGTCCATACAAGGAACCTACATTATCCTTGGAAAACCAAATACAGAACATATAGCCCAGTTTTTAACAATGTCTACTGTGAGTAATAAAAACTTAAAATAAAGCATTACATTGTCTACCATTAAAAACCTCCACCATTATCGTATTCCACAATGAGTAATGACCAACATAATGACAAATAATTTAGCAATGAAAACTGATACAAAAGTGTAATTCATGAAGTACGTCGAGCATGTCATGAAAACCATCCAGCATTATAATTGCCTTACATGAATATCATCCAACATATTAATTTAATAATAAACCTGAAGATAATTCATATAGAAACGTTATGCATGATAAATTTCAAATACAAAAATATTTAGATCATTGTGTATTGCACTTAAATTTGGAAATCAAATGAATGAAAACCAATTAAACAACCACTAAGTATTCATACCTAGACAGTAGAGCAGAAAATCTTAATATAATTATAACAAAATTATTAAATTTAAATACATCTAAAAACAAATTGAATGCCTGGAAACAAAAAATAAAAAAGGAATACATGTTTTGTATTTCAACTAACCTATCTGAAACAGAACACATATTTTGTTATCTATAAATAAGAACTTAAATAATAAAAAAACATGTAACATTTCAATTATTGATATAAAAATAGAAATATATTTTCAACTGAAAAGACAACCCAAAAACAAAATTTTACTTCAACAATAAAATATCACACCTAATCAATAGAAACTTAACAATGTGTGGAATTACCTGTGTGGGGTATTAAATATTTTGGTAACACCATGTGGGTCTGTCAACAATGGAATAGTTTAATGATATCCAGCAGAATGAGACTTCACCAACTGCAAAATATTATTCAGCATAATGAAAAGCAAGTTTAAGAATGAAGATAACACGTAGATGGATGTTCCAATTCAAGAATTAATAGTGTTGTGGAAACACCTATGAAAATCCAAATCACAGCCCACCTAGAAGTTGTAATCATCTCCTTTGATTTTCCAAAGATTATTACCAAAATGAAAGAAAACATAAAAACAATTCTTATATTCAATAATCTTAGACCCACATACACACACACCTCCCCCCAGCACCAACACCCACTCTCCGCCCTGCTCTAGCCCCCCTATCAACTTATAACATCCAAATAATTGTACACGTGGATGCTGGAAATGCCAGAATTAGTAGATATAGTAGATCATAAAAAAAAGTAATCCATATCATCAATTGTCAATCAATAAGATTCAACGCATAGTAGATGATAAAAACAAGAAATCAAGACATAAAAAGAAACATCAGAAATCAAACAATTTATTCCTAAATGATGTATATCACACTCGAGAAATCAAGACATACAACTACTCAGTAGGCTAGTCAAACAATATATTCCTAAATGATGTATATCACACTCGAGAAATCAATACTTAAAAAGAAACATCAGAAATCAATAAAATCCATAAAAGGAAAATGTGAAATCAAGGAAATTTTAGGACATAAAAATGTGTGGTGGAAACTATGTTCCACAAATGTTACATATACAGACCAATTGTTTTCATATTACAAATCAACAATACAACTACTCAGGGTCTGATGATGCATCATCACCCTCTCCACCTTCATCTCCACTTTATGTTATCACCTGTAAGAACATTATATTGAAAATTAAATACGATTTCATATTTATATTAAAACTTTAAACCAATGAAAGTTATCAAACTAAATGATTTTGATTTTTTGTGATTTACCTGCATACCACCAGTTGATGAACTACCACCAGGGGCATATCTGCTCATATGCTGATGTATTTCAATCAACTCTTTCTGCAATGTAGATATCTGATCCCCCTGCTAGTGAACTGTGCTTGATAAAGAAACAATCTCTCTCTTACCATCTCCGGGTATGGCCTGACTAAAGTCAGGAGTAGATGCAACTACTATCCCCGATGGCCTGCTAAAAATCTCAGATGGTACGGGTCGCAAACCAATCCCGCGCACTCTCCCAACATGCTCCTTCCCAAGGACCTGAGAAACCGGGTCATTCTAGGAGACTGAGTTGGACTGCGCATGATTGACATCCCATAGCTCTTTAATTTTTACCTATAAATCAAATATCAAAATATATTAACATATTAAAAACTGATAATAAGTTATTATGATGAAAAATTGACTTCATACCACAACTTCTTTAGCAGGCTCGATAACAAAACTTCCATCTGATTTCTTATGAACATCCAACCACAGTTCAGTCCTGGATGCTTCATGCCCTAAACTCTGTGACTGCATTAAACAAAGATAAATCAACAATTCAATATATTAAACAGATAATATTGTATTATAAATATTTAAACTAATTAAAAGATTACCAATGTCGTTCAGATTCTAGAAATACTTTTTGAGCCCGCAGTGTGCGAGATGACTTGATTTGCCCGGTTTGATGCATTTTGTATTGAAAGATCCTGAAATAAATAAAAGGAAATTAAATACTGATGTATTGAATTTCATGTCCTTTTCATAGACATGTATAAATGTAAAATGAGGATCATATAATAATATATATTTCAATACCATCCGCTTCTGATCACGATGTCTGTCAACAAACACTTTCCACTACTCTTTTGGTACCCCACTGGGTAGCTTCTCATACAATTGCTACGTGGTCAACGAAGTATCGTTGACATCACACCATAATCACCATTTGAAATATTTCCACTTCTTACCTAGATTTTTCAACATCCACTTCCGTGCTATCACATCAGCAACAGTAATGTGGAAGAACATCTGTATACAGAAATTCATTTTGAACATATTAGTAACATGAAATTCAATTGAACCATAATGTAATAAATTTACCTTTATTTGAGAATCAAACACGTCATTTTTCCAACTTGAAGGCATATGTCTCCAATCATCATATAAAATGGGAATGGAAATGGGCTCCGCTGCCACCTGGCCTAGAATCTGTCCATGTAACCCCGCGGCATCATCCGTAGGGACCCCGTAAGAATCAAATGGCACAACAATCTTCTCGCCATTCAGATTCCAAACATCTGAACTTTTAATATTTTTCATCACGGTTTAATTTTTGTCATCTTCAATGAGAAAACAATTAGTATAAACAAAATGAAATAAATTTATTTAATTAAAATTTGTACCTATGATAGTGACACTCCAGTGTGTCTGGGATGAACTGGAAGGGGCACGACGCTGCCCCACTGCTGAGCCTTCTGAAAGGGGAGTCGACGACTCACCCTCTACTGGGACATCCACAGAAGGTGTGAGATATGGTGCAGGGGGGATGGTGTAGGGGTGTCGACACCTGGCGTCTCAGATGTCGTGGGGAGGGAGATAAATGGATCACTATCTATCAAGGAACTAGATGAAACAATATACCTCTTCTTCCTTGGAATTCCTGTCATTTAATCAAATAAAATTATGTTCAGAATATATATTTCAAAAAAATTATGCAGAAAAAAATTAAAAATGATAATAGATTCCCAGTACTAATGAACAAAATATATATAACAATGATAATGAACAGTTTAGAAATGAAACAAGTGGTTGCTGAATAAATAAAAAATTGTACATGAAATCATTTTCTCCTTCAATCATGTCAGTTTCCTACTCCATTTCTTCATCCACTTCATTCTTCCTTGCTAGAATAATATTTTCAATATCATGATCGACTACTAATTCTGCTTCCTGTTGCTGATTAAATTCAATTTCAGAGGTCAAATTTTCCACTTCATCACCCATATCATAAAAATCTCTTTGTATTACATGAGAAACTACACTCCACCCTTCATTCGCAACATCATTCACATAATATACTATTTTTGCTTACGATGCTAAGATATATGGATCATGCAATTCACGATCACCAACATCCATCAAACGAGAGAAGTTCACAGAAGTAAATTGCAAGGAATCTCTTTTAGCACCTCTAATAATATAGAACCATTTGCATTTGAATAAAACAACTGAAAAATGTCCATGGTAGTTTAATTCAATAATATCATACAACATTCCATAGTATTCCACTTCAGCAAATGTAAATATACCACTATTCTGTGTTTTCAAACCCACTTTTCGATCGACTGTACGAAATCTAAAGCCATTCACATTATAAGCGTCGAACTTTCTAACTTCTTTTAGAGGACCTATAGCAAGAAACTTAAAATCTTCTAACACCTCTGCTCGAGTATCAGTATTCATGATTTGAAAAAAGATATATACTTTATTAGATTCACAAAATATATGTGTTAAACTAATATTTGTATTTATTGTAATATTTATGAACTTACACGTGGTGCAAACCATTCTACAAGCTCTTTATTAATAGATTTTGTTATATCATTCTCATTTCGTGTTCGGCCCCTCATTCGTCTCTTTGTTTGTATCCTCAACTCTTCAATAAATGGATCTGCAATGTCACTATTCAGCAGCACATATCTATGTGACTGTAATAATTCTAATTCAGTCAGTGTCACATTTGAGGTCCTCCCAACTAATCGGCTAATAGCAGGAAATATTTTGGATTTCTGATTTATTTCAGATTGAGTCGATGTGTCATCAACACGTCCAACTCGATTAAGTCTTGTCTCAATATCATCCAAGTATCGAGAACAAAAGGTAAGACACTCCTCAGCCAAATAGCCTTCAACAATTGAGCCTTCTGGTTGACACTACTAGAAAAACAGGTATTTGTGACGGGCATTTGCGACGGGATCCCGTCACAAATGACCCGTTGCTGAAAACGGTGTCGCAACAACAATTTTTTGCGACGGGATCGTCGCTAAAGCTTTTTTCCGCGACGGGGAGAATCCCTGTCGCAACTAGTACTCCTTATATTTGTAAAAAACTATTTGCGACGGGCCCCATCGCAAATACTTGTTGCGACAGGCCCGCCGCAAATAGTTGTTGCGACGGGACCCGTCACAACAACTATTTTTAAAAAAAATAAAAAAATAATAATACTATTTGCGACGGGAATAGTATCTCGTCGCAAATACTAAAAAAAAATAAAAAAAATAAATTATTAATAAATTATTTTAATTAATATAATAATAATCCAATTATAATTCAAAAATAAAAAATAATAAAATATTAATAAATGATTTTAATTAATATAATAATAGAATTATAATTCACAAATAAAAATAATAAATTATTTTAATTAATATAATAATAATAGAGTTATAATTCAAAAAAATAATAATAGAATATTCATAAATGATTTAATTAATATAATAATATAATAATTATAATTCATAAATAAAAAAAATATTAATAAGTTATTTTAATTAATATAAAAATAATAGAATTATTTTACATTCAAATATTAAAATAATTCAAGTATTACAAAAAAATATAATTAAATTATAATATTATAAAATTTTAATATATATATATATATAATTTAATATTATAAAATATAAATAATATTATTATTCATATTAATATTGTTATTTAAAAATCTAATATTATTAATATTTTATAATGAGACAGAAACTACGAATAGAAAAGAAATCATATTTTGATTTCACAAATTTTATAACATAAATACAAACACTAATTTGAAGAAGGGGGGGGGGGAGGGGGGATCTGCAGATGGTGGTGGAGGAAACTCCATCCCTAAAACATGAGTGATTCGGCTCATGTACTCCACCTGCTCCTGATGCTGCTGCTACCACCGACTCGTCTGCTCCTCGTACAGCTACTGCTGGCATCGACGCTCCTCCTCATGCTGCTGACGCACCTACTCTTGCTCCTATCGGAGACTCTCTATCAGTGCAGTCTGAGATCGCAACTGATCCTCATACTGTGTACCAGAAGAAGATGCATGAGCTCCTCTCGATCTGGACGCCGACATCGCAGCACTTCCATAATAATCTCCGAGATTCAGTCGAGAGCCGATACCAACTACCCGACCCTTCTCAAAGGTATACTGGGTGGCCTGCATCCATTCTGCCTCATCAAACTGACGGACAGTGGTCTAATTTGTTGACTCGGCCTGACTCTCAGGCCGGGCCTGTGACGCTGCGGCCTCATATGACTCCTGTAGTTGCAATTTAAAATTAAAATTGTGAATATATTATATGTAGTTAATTTTTTAACTTGAAAACAAATAATACTGACCATGATGTGATGCTGATGATCACCTCTGAGCTCCCCAGTAGTAGGATCACTATACATCCTCCGATATACGTCGTACTCCGTAATATTGGGGTGCTTGAAAGCCTATTAGAATAAAAAATAAACTGTTAATATTTATAGTTATATAAAATATTTATAAATAATGTACGTACCAGATGCTGTCTATGAGTACTGAAAGAACGACTCCCAGCTCGATGAGTCATCTCCTGTCTCCCCCGATTCTGCCTCCCCACCGATGATCTCCTCTTAAAGGCACCACTCAACCAGTGCGCACATAATCCATCCCATATATGGGATGAAATGTACTCTGGTCGGTGTGCTCTACATGACTCATCAAAATCTGACACTCCTGCATTCTTCATCGCAGCTTTTCTTAAATTGTGAAAAAACTGACGAAGGCGATCATGCATAGCCACCTCTCATGCCTCGTGGATGGCATCACACATGGTATCCTCGATCGGATATCATAAACCATACAAATAAATCAAAATATCAAGTTAGAAATGAAATAATTTTCAAATATAAAAATTATTTATTTACGTACGTACCAACCAATGGCCGAACATGGCCTACTGCACATCAATGGGAATCTGCTCCCATGTGGTCCATGACTGAGAGAAATAGTTGCGCAAAATAGCGCTTCCCTGTCTGATTGCTATATGTGGAAAACTGTAAAAATAATAAACATTTATTATGTGAATAGATTAATGAAATCTTAGTCAAATCCACAGGTTATCACACAGGTTATCACACCTCCGTGTGCGTGGATCAAACCCAAGACGTGGACGTCACTCGGGGACGGGGTCAGGAATCATCAATCGTGCAAGACCGCGCCCCCTCCGTGTACTCCCTGGAGTGCCTGCAGGCTGAGGGTCATCTGTCAGCAACTCATCCGCATCGAAAGTCAGGTCAGCATCCGCCAACTCACGAAATGTGGCATCGTCCATCTGAAACAGAAAATGTTAATGTTGTTAGAAAATAATTGATAATTACTATTATATATACATATATACATATTATGATTGTATATAAATAACATGGAATTCTATCAGTGTTCATCTTTATCATCATCTTCATATATGTCAATGTCATCTTCATATTCCTCCTAAACATCATCGATATCCATTCGAGTTACAGTTTCTTCATCTCTTACCATTTCAAATTCATATGTGACATCATTAACATCATCGTCATCACTGACTATTAAATGTGGGGTGTCATCATCGATACTCATGTCTCTTTGTAAAAAAGATTTATTTTGAGTACACTCTTGAAAAACTTCAATTCTTTACACATCAGTGAAAGCACATTCACTTTGACTAAACTGATTGTCTCGAATTTTGATTTTTATTACACTCCACTAATCAGTCAAGTCTCTTGATGTAGCACAGTACTTTGCGTAATAAACTTGATGTGCCTGTTGAGCCAATAAGAATGGTTCATTTACTGCGAGAACACTTTTACATTTAATATCGATGATTCCATGAGTCGGATGAACACGCACGCCTCTCTCTGTATCCAACCACCGACATTTTAACATGGTTATGTAATGTTGTCCAAGATAACAGAGTTCAATGATTTAATCAAGTATTCCATAAAAGTCAACTTCATTTTCTCGATGATGAGATCCTCTCAAGATAACTCCACTGTTCATTGTTTTTTTCGATTCCCCATATGAATGTGTGTGAAATCGAAATCCATTCACCACATATGCATTATAAGTTTTAACAAGTTTGGAAGGTGGGCTACTCAATACACACAGTCGTTTGTCAATTTTATCAGCATGTCGAGACACCTGAAAATTTGTGAAATAATTATCAATATAGTAAACTATACATTGAATGAGTTGCTAAAAGATGAAGAATTTATGTTACCAATTTTTGAAACCACTGGGAGAAATTTTTCAGTCGACGTTCTTCAAGAGCATCTGTTGTAATTTGTGGAATTTGTTTCTTGATATGATTATCATACAACCTATAAAAACCAAAGTTATTTACTGTAACATAAATTATAGAATAAGTGATATAAACTCTTACAGTACAACTGATGTCACCTCTTCACAGTTGAGCAGAACATACGTATGAGCTCTATGATGTTCATCATCTGAAATCTAGTGTTCATAAACTCTACCAAAACCAAGTTTTGGCTAGTTGAAAACAGATAATTGATTGTCGATTTCATCAATATTCCTCTCGTTCCGTCCCATTCGGTTGTGTTTTGAAGGATACTCAGATTCAAAATAATGGGAGCAGAAAAAAGATATTTCCTCTTGCAAATAATCTTCTGCAATATATCCTTCAACAGATGCTTTGTTACGTACTTTTATTTTTAATTTTTGCATGCATCCTTCAAATGGGTACATCCATCGAAACTATACTGGACCTCCACATTTGGCATCATATGGAAAATGTAAGATCAAATGTTCCATTGAGTCGAAGAAAGACGGAGGAAATATTTTTTCCAGTTTGCATATAATTACAACAATATCTTTTTCAAGTTTGCCTAGAGCATCATAATCTGCTGTAGCCACACAAATTTCCCGAAAAAAATGAGACATGTCTGTTATGGAATCCCAAATCACAGAATTCAATAGACCTCTTAATCCAATGGGTAGAAGTCTTTCCATTATAACATGACAATCATGACTTTTTAATCCAGTAATATGACCATTCTTTACACATCCACCCAAATTGGAAGCACAACCATCTGGAAGTCTCAAATCTGCATTCCAATGACAAAATAATAAACGGTTTTCTTTAGACAGTGTATAAGATGGTTTTGGTTTCAGTAACCTTTCTGTTCTGACATTCTCAAACAGTTCCAATTCTGGACGCCTACAAATTTGTGCAAGATCTAAACGTGCATTTACATTGTCTGTGCTCTTTCCTGGCGTATCCAAAACTGTATGAAAAAAATTATCAAAACAGTTCTTCTCAATATGCAAGACATCAAAAATGTGTCGGACCAACAAATTAGACCAATATGGCAAATCCCAAAATATGCTACGTTTAATCCAATTGTGTTCTTTCCCAAAACCAGAAATTTTTTGTTGATTTATTATGGGACCAAAAGTGATGGGAGGTAATGAAAATAAAACTGGTTTTAACTCCGAACCTGATAGCATTTTTGGAGGTCCATCCCTTTTAACTATTCCTTTTCTGAAATGAGATCTGTTTCTGCGAAAAGGATGATCAGCTAGAAGAAATCTGCGATGATAGTCAAAATAACAAGTTTTCTTTCCATGAATGAGCATAAATGATTTTTTCTCTCCCATACAGTAAGGACATGATTTCTGACCATGTGTACTCCATCCAGATAACATCCCATAAGCCGGGAAGTCACTTATTGTCCACATCATTGCTGCTCTCAGTATGAAATTCTGTTTCATTGCAACATCATATGTACTGACACCACTAATCCACAATAAATTTAATTCATCAATCAATGGTTTCAAATAAACATCAATATTTTTCTTCGGATGTCCTGGAATTAGTAAAGTCAAAAAGATATATGGATCCTTCATCAACTTCCATGGAGTTAAATTGTACGGAGTTAAAAAAACAGTCCAACATGAATATTGACTACCATAAGATCCAAACGGACAGAAACCATCAGTGGAAAGGCCCAGTCGAACATTTCTAGCTTCTAAAGCAAAGGATGGATGCACTCTATCAAAATGTTTCCATGAATCACCATCGACTGGATGATTCAAGCTTTTATCGGTTGAAATATTCTCTTTATTCCATGACATCATTGTTGATGTATTCTTAGACATGAATAAACGCTGAAGTCTGGATGTAAGCTGAAAATATCTCAACTATTTTACAGGAATCAAACCAGACTTCCCGTGTTTTCCTTCATTATATCTCAGTTGCCCACATGTGGGACAACTATCCAACGACTCATTTTCCCCAGAATATAAAATGCAGTCATTTGAACATGCATGAATCTTCTGACAAGTAAGTCCCAAATTTCGAACCAGCCTCTTACTCTCATATTAATTTGCAGGTAAAACATTTCCTTCGGGTAACATTGTTTTAAGCAAAGAAAATATCTGGTCAAAAAAGGTGTTTGACATTCCGTTATCAGATTTGATAGCCATAAATTTTGCAACTGATTCTAATTTTCTCATCTTACAGCCAGGATATAATGCATCCTCAGCAGACTTCAACAACTCATAAAATTCAGACGGTGCCAACTCAGGATTTGAAGCTATATCAGCCGGAGTTTCTGTATGTTGAACAGATGAACCTGCAACATCATGTACTAAATCTTGAAACCGGGATGGTTCCGGAATCAAGTTGGTATCACCTGCTCTAGAACTGCGTTCACCGTGTTGATACCAAAAAACATAATCTGGTTGAAAACCAAAACGCAAGAGATGTTCTCCCACTTTGTCAAACGTTTCAAACGTTCTCAATGCACATTTTCTGCAAGGGCATTTTATTTTACCTTCTGAAACAAATTCTGGATTTGATGCCGCAAATGATAAAAAAGTCTCCACACCTTCTACATATACTCGATTTAAACCAGAACCGTTTGGATTTCTACGTTGATTTATCCATATGCGGTCACCTAATAATGATTGTTGACGACCCCATTGTTCCATATTTCTCTATAAAATATAAAAGCATTACTGGTTTTGAATAATTTGTTAGAAATAACACTCAAGCTAGGATAATTATAGAGTTTAGATCATACACGACTGACTTAAACTTTTTAATGAGATAGAACTAAAAATTGACCCTTTAAGAATTAAATATATATGTTGATAATAAAGAAAAACATGTTACAAATATTGATAATTTTAATATTATATAAATTTTTTATTATTTTCATAGTACTAATATTATTGGTAATTATTCCTAATTATTGTTAATTATTACTAATTAGTACTAATTATTACTAATTATTACGAATTTTTACTAACTATTTCTAATTATTAGTAATTATTACAAATTATTACTAATTATTGGTAATTATTACTAATTATTTGTAATTATTACTAATTATTACTAATTATTACTAATTATTACTAATTATTACTATTTACTGGTAATTATTGGTAATTATTACTAATTATTACTAATTATTACTAATTATTACTAATTATTACTAATTATTACTAATTATTACTAATTATTGGTAATTATTACTATTTATTGGTAATTATTACTAATTATTGGTAATTATTACTAATTATTACTAATTATTACTATTTATTGGTAATTATTGGTAATTATTACTAATTATTACAAATTATTGGTATTTATTGGTAATTATTACTAATTATTGGTAATTATTACTGATTATTCCAAATTATTACTAATTATTGGTAATTACTGGTAATTATTACTAATTATTATGAATTATTGGTAATTATTGGTAATTATCACTAATTATTACTAATTAATACTAATTATTGGTAATTATTGTTAATTATTACTAATTATTGGTAATTATTACTAATTATTACTAATTATTGGTAATTATTGGTAATTATTACTAATTATTACTAATTAATACTAATTATTGGTAATTATTGGTAATAATTATGAATTATTGGTAATTATTACGAATTATTGGTAATTATTATTAATTATTACTAATTATTACTAATTATTGATAATTATTACTAATTATTGGTAATTATTACTAATTATTGGTAATTATTACTAATTATTACTAATTATTACTAATTATTACTAATTATTACTAATTATTACTAATTATTACTAATTATTTGTAATTATTGGTAATTATTACTAATTATTGGTAATTATTGGTAATTATTACTAATTATTGGTAATTATTACTAATTATTGGTAATTATTACTAATTATTGGTAATTATTATTAATTATTACTAATTATTACTAATTATTGGTAATTATTAGTAATTATTACTAATTATTGGTAATTATTGGTAATTATTAATAATTATTACTAATTATTACTAATTATTGGTAATTATTACTAATTATTACTAATTATTGGTAATTATTTCTAATTATTGGTAATTATTACTAATTATTACAAATTATTACTAATTATTGGTAATTATTACTAATTATTGGTAATTATTGGTAATCATTACTAATTATTGGTAATTAATACTAATTATTGGTAATTATTGGTAATTATTACTAATTATTGGTAATTATTACTAATTATTGGTAATTATTACTAATTATTGGTAATTATTACTAATTATTGGTAATTATTATTAATTATTACTAATTATTACTAATTATTGTTAATAATTAATAATTATTGGTAATTATTTCTAATTATTACTAATTTTTTCTAATTATTACTAATTATTACTATTTACCAGTAATTATTGGTAATTATTAGTAATTATTGATAATTATTGTTAATTATTACTAATTATTGGTAATTATTATTAATTATTACAAATTATTACTAATTATTGGTAATTATTACTAATTATTGGTAATTATTATTAATTATTACGAATTATTACTAATTATGACTAATTATTACTAATTATTGGTAATTATTACTAATTATTGGTAATTATTACTAATTATTGGTAATTAATACTAATTATTGGTAATTATTGGTAATTATTACTAATTAGTGGTAATTATTATTAATTATTACTAATTATTACTAATTATTGGTAATTATTACTAATTATTGGTAATTATTTCTAATTATTACTAATTATTACTATTTACCGGTAATTATTACTATTTACCGGTAATTATTGTTAATTATTGCTAATTATTGTTAATTATTGCTAATTATTGCTAATTATTACTAATTATTGCTAATTATTACTAATTATTACTAATTATTACTAATTATAACTAATTATTACTAATTATTACTAATTATTACTAATTATTCCTAATTATTACTAATTATTCCTAATTATTGGTAATTATTGGTAATTATTGGTAATTATTAGTAATTATAACTAATTAGTGGTAATTATTAGTAATTATTAATAATTATTACTAATTATTGATAGTTATTAATTATTATTACTAATTATTGATAATTATTAATAATTATTACTAACTATTGGTAATTATTACGAATTATTGGTAAGTATTACTAATTATTGGTAAGTATTACTAATTATTGGTAATTATTACTAATTATTGGTAATTATTACCAATTATTGGTAATTATTACTATTTATTGGTAATTATTACTAATTATTGGTAATTATTACTAATTATTAATAATTATTTCTAATTATTGATAATTATTGTTAATTGTTCCTAATTATTAGTAATTAAATGAATAATTACCAATAATTAGGAATAATTACCAATAATTAGGAATAATAACATTATCTGTATATTTTATTATTAATATTAAAATAATATAATTTTCTAATTTATATACAATTCTCCTTTCATCTGTGTGTTTTCTATCTCCACATACAAATAATACATGTGGAGACAGCAAACACACAGATGAAAAGAGAATTGTATATATATAAAAAATTATATTATTTTAATATTAATAATAAAATATACTAATAATGTAATAATGTTATTATTCTTAATTATTGATATTTATTACTAATTATTAATATTTATTCTTAATTATTAAATTTTTTTACTAATTATTCCTAATTACCATTAACTATGAACAATATTAATAATTTAAATTTATTAAGTAATAAAACAATGTAAACATAATTAAATTACAACTAATTAAGAATAATTGAAACTAATAAAAAATTATAAATAAATATTAAATTAAAATGAATATAAATACTTTGAAAATTGATCTGAAGTTGATCTCTGATTTTTCTTCAAAACTTTAATATCAACTCTGGAGAAAAAAATTAAACTTGAGAAAAACAGAACTTTAGAAAGGAAATTTTGATAGAAGAAGAAGATGGAGTTTGAGAATGATTTGAAAAAAACAGATGGGGGTATTTATAGGTTTGATTATTTGCGACGGGTATCCCGTCGCAAATAATAGTATTTGCGACCTGTACCGTCGCAAATACCTTAACCATCATTTATTGTGGTCAACGGTTAAATAGTTATTTGTGATGGGTCCCGTCGCAAATAACCACCTACCGACATACTATTTGCGACAGGGGAATATTCCCGTCGCAAATACCTTTTACCGCCGCCGGTTATTTGCGACGGGAATATTCCTCCGTCGCAAATAAGTTTCCCGCGATTTGGCGTGCAAAGCGCGCCAGTCCTTTTGTGATGGGGAAAGCTATCCCGTCGCAAAAGGCTTCTTATTTGCGACGGACAAATACCCCCGTCGCAAATAAGTTTTTAACAGGACTATTTGTGACGGGAATAAATCCCGTCCCAAATAACCCGTCGCAAATTCCCATTTTTCCTGTAGTAGGAGCTTTATTTCTCACGTATGATTTCAAATGTCCAAGATATCTGTGAAATAAAATAAACATAATTATGCATTTAATTAAGTACCACAAATTGTTTACTTAACTGGAAAACATATTAATAAAGTACCTCTCAATTGAATACATCCATCGATAATGAACGGGGCCACCTAATTTAGCTTCCTCAACCAAATGCACATTTAAATGCATCATTACAGTAAAAAAGGACGGAGGAATGATCATCTCCATAGCGCAAAGGGTCAATACAAACCTTTTGTGGAGGTTTTCAAGCTGAAATGGATGTAGACATTTCTCACATAATTGTCTGAAAAATGTGCAGAACTGCAGTACAACAGCAGTAATTTTTTTTGGTAATAATGTATGCAATGCCAATGGTAGTAACTGTAGTAACAAAATATGTGAATCATGACTTTTCAATCCATGTAACTTACGATTCTTCAAGTCAACACACCTCGAGATGTTACTTGAATACCCATAATATACCTTGACATTCTTTAACATTCGAAGGAATGTATCTTTATCCCTATTTTTCATCGCAAAAATTGCCGGAGGATACTTCTTATTCTCATCTGGCCAGAGATCGCGTTTTATGTTCATTGCTTTTAAGTCTTTGTGAGCATTGATATTATCCATCGACTTTCCCTGCTCATTAAGCAATTTGAAAATCAAATTGTCACAGACATTTTTCTCAATAGGCATCACATTAAGATTATGCCACAAAAAATTAAATTCCCAATACGGAGGTTTGAAGAATATTCTTTTTTTCTTCAATTGTTGCGTTCCGGTTTCGCTTGACGATGCACTTCGGACCCGTTTTCCGCTATCATTCAAATGCTGAACCTTCCCAAATTCTATTTCAACATTTTCAAGCTGTTTCAATATTTCAAAACCATTTAACAACTTTGGAGGTGGTCTACGATTAATGGAACCATTAAATTTTGATTTGTTCAGCCGAAATCTATGTGATGCATCGAGAAATTTTCGATGACACAAGAAGCACCATTTTCTACTGTGAGGTATCCGTTTGGGCTCAAAATCAATGTTACAAACGGGACAAGCCAAACCCGTGTAATTGTTCCAACCAGATAAATTCCCAAGCCCATGGAAGTCACTAATGGTCCACATTAAAGCAGCATGCATTGTGAACATTGTTTTAGAAGAAGCATCAAATGTCTCAACACCGTTGCTCCATAACTCCTGCAATTCGTCAATCAAAGGCTGCAAGTATACATCAATATCATTTCCAGGCATTTGTTTTCCAGGAATAATCATCGAAAGGATAAAAGATGTTTTTTGCATACATATCCACGGATGCAAATTATAAGGGATCAAAACAACTGGCCAAATGCTATAATTAGTACTCAAAGTCCCAAATGGGTTGAATCCATCAGCAGCCAATCCCAATTGAACATTCCTAGGATCAGCTGAGAAATCGAGATGTAATGAATCAAATGTTTTCCACGATTGAGAATCTCATGGATGTCTCATTAACCCATCATTGTTATTATCTACAGAATGCCACATCATGTGTTCGGCGGTTTTCGATGACATGAATAATCTTTGCAATCGAGGCTTCAAAGGAAAGTAACGCAAAACCTTTGCAGGTGTGCTCCTTTTCTTCTTCTTCTCCATGAAATTATGTTCATTCAGACTTCCAACATCACTCTTTGTCTGCCATCTAGAAGAAGAACATTTCTTGCAATTTTGTCTACTTGAATCCTCTCCCCAATAAAGCATACACTCATTGGGACACGCATGTATTTTTGTATAATTCAGACCAAGCTTGTTAACAACTTTTATCATATCATAAAAAGATTCTGGGATTTTTGCTTTAGGAAATGCATCACGTATCAATTCCAATATGATGGACATTGCCTTATTTGTAATTCCACATAGACATTTGATGTGATACAACTTTAGCAGAAATGAATGTTTTGAATATTTCAAACACCCACACTAAAACTCTTTATTTCCATCATCAACTAAATCATGAAACGCATTTTCCTTAGGGAATTTTTCTCTTACATTTGGCTCCACAGAATCAAGAGGAGGATCCAATGATATGTGACAATCTTGATCTGCCTGTGTTGCAGTCTCAAAAACATCACTTGTCACATTGCAATTTGTAGCACCCTCTTCTGGAAGTTCTGATATGTTTTGATGCTGATAGTGGTGCCTTGTAGTGCCGAATGCATCATTTATTAGTTTTTGCATTTCATTTTCCATTGTCGACGAACTTGGGACCTCATTCTGCGGATTAACATCGGTGCTCAATCATTCTGTAATGTTCGATTCTCCATGCCAAATCCAACACAAATATTGATCAGGGAATTGCTTCAGTATTAAATGTTCATAAACCTCATCTCTCTTCAACCATGTTCTAAATTTACATTTAGGACATGGACATTTTATTCTCCCTTCAACAGATCGATTAGAAATTGCAAAATCTAAAAACTCATTCAAACCCTTAACATACTGAGGTGTGTTTCTCGGTAATGTGATCCAGCTTTTATCCATGTATATCATAATGCACCTACACAATAATAAGAAAAATTAAAACACATAGTTACTACTAAATAGAGAAAGAGATTCATATATACGATAGTATAAGATTATAGAAACGTAATATAATAAAGATGATCCCCTGAGTTAGATATGAACCCTTAGTGTTTGGGATAGGGGAAGTTTCTTTGGTAAAGAGAAACAGTGTGCTAACAACGTGGTAGATACTTTACCATGAAAACCAAAACACACTGTTAATTTGGAATAACCCTAACCAAAGTTCTCTATATAGTCTTCATATAAAACTCTCATATCGAATAAATCTATTATAAATAATTTGTACTGTATATTTTCATTATTTATTTGTGAAATATTTAAATCTAATTCAATAGAATCTCATTTAAATGATGCTAAAAATATTTTGAAATATTTAAAATGAACTATTTTCCTTTATCTAATTTTTTCAAAACCCTCTAATTTTAATTAAAATTTATATTTGGATACATATTTTTTTCGGTGTATATTGAATAGAAAGATAATATCAGGAACCAGTAAAATTCTTGCTAAATCCTTAGTATCATGATATAGTAATGGAAAACACATTATATAACTATCTAACATACCTAAACAAGAACGTAACATAATTAATGAAGTATTATGATTATCAAAATAGTTTCTTTTAGAATGATATCAAAATTAAATATGCATAATAGTATTATTTAGATAATTTAATTTTTTCGAATTAGATTGTATGACTGTAACATCCCATGCTGGGTGACACTAAATAGGTCCCTCAAGCCAATTACCCATAAGGCCATATGTGTGCTTCCCTGTACTCCAAACGTTCATGACTAGATGAGAGGGTGTAAATGTGATACATTGGTGTTATTATACCCTTATATTAGAGTATCTAATGATGAAATGAAAGGAGATCATCTATAGATGTAATAAACCGATTACAGAATTAGTAAAAAATGAAATAGAACATGATACAATAACAAATGAAAATATTTAAAATCATGAACAGCCATGTCATACATATAACACCAGTCATCCACATGGACGAACATATAAGTTGGAGTACATAAAGGAAAATGAAATGAAATACAAATATATACTAATATATCTATGGAATATAACCTATACGGTCTCCACATACATATCTGAGCCATCTTTTCAATTACTCTAGGTCAGTACCTTATCTTGGTCTTTCAATCAAGCAAACCTCTTCTCGAGTAACATAGTGAAATCGATTCACAAACAGGTTGTGATTACAATACTCAGTCGGGAACCGCCAATACAGTCCAACACATATCCATTAATATATAGTTTATGTATATATGAAAAAATCATTAAAATTTCAGTAATACTAGTAATAACTTCTAGAATTAAGATAAAATAAAAAATCATATAATGTATGGTCAAGGAATGTGATCAGTCTAGCTGAGACAAAACTAGAAATGAATAAATAAAATAAATAATGTGAAACCACAATCAACCCCTGGCTTCGTGATCCTTTTGAGTGATCTACTGTGGAATTATAAATATATATTTATATTTATATGTGGGAAAATATATATATTACGATAAATGTATATGTATACACATAAACATGTATATATATGATTTAGGTGAAAAATGTCATGAAAAAACAGGAGCCTATTCTTGGGTCTGTAATCATTATTATGTGGATGTACTTAGAAAAGGGTGTTGAGCTAGATGTCATACCAATCAAACCATTCATAATTAGTGAATCCTCAAGTCTATAATCCTTATTGACAAAACCATCTCCATTCAGTGCCATAAATATGTTTGAGCAAGCCATATCACTATATGGGAATACACGTCTTAGAACTATCTTCCCCTATACTCTCCCCCAATAACTATAATTTTGGATGTTGTATAATAATGGAAAATCCTATTAAGCAAATATTGTCTGAGGTCTAAGACCTAGGCCATGATCCATAACCTATCCTTATATTGGAACATAGATGAACGCTAATGGGCTATCCCTATTGTGATATATAAAAGGAATTCTATTCAAACACAAGTACATGCTCAGAATCTACTCATAATAACAATCAATATACACATCATCAAGAAGTACATCTAGGATATATAGTAATGTTTCATCCACCCAACACTAAAGAGTATCCTCAGAATCACTCATGTAGAGCATAATTATCTGTTGAGTATATGTCACATCAATGGTGATTTTCACCATGTCCACCACATCAATCTTGTAATTGATCAAGGAGAGGGTAATTGACCACTTCCCTTAGGAGAGAGTAATCAAACATGATTTCAAATCAATGATGTGGATGGCCATGTCCAACACTATGTCCATGTGACAGATCATGGATATCATAATAATCCCAATCACTCAAGAGAGCATAATCATCCATGAGCATCCAATCACATGTTATGTTATGCGAAATCATCATAATCAAATATCTCAAGAGCTAGATTCAAGGATGTATGATTGGGTATCCCAATATTATAAAAATAAAATAAAATGTCTTAGATGCCAGACCCCAGAATGTACATATAGGATTCCAAAATATATGAGTAAAAGGGAAACTAAATCGGTTCTTATGAAGCACATTTTGGAAACTGAAAGTGGGTCTTATCAAGCAAGGATCATATTCCATAATCTAGTAAGTGACTCTTGTAATCATCAATACGTCTTTGGTAAAAGGTGAAAGCATAAACAAAATCATGACGGTGGTAAGACATCTAAATCCACCACTACATCCAACACTATGTCCAATACTTTTCATCTATAAAAATGGTACAATTCCCAATCAACTAAATAAGGAAGTTGAGTATAATTGTTATATTCTTAACCCACAATGATGAGCCCTATACAACCTAATTCACCATACTTGTCATTACCATCAAATAATCATTAATTTTAAAGGATTATGAAGCTGGAATAGCAAATACCCATTGGTATGATTAATCTGTAAGATCAATGAGATCAAACATCACATGTTGAGGGAAATCTAGCACAGCATGTCACTTCAAGAGACAATAATATAAAAAACTAATAACAAAACAATTAAAAAAATTAGAAATCAAACCCTAGGGTTTATATAGGTCGCTGGGGAAGCCGGGTCGCTGGGGTCGCGGGGTCGCGGGGTTGCTGGGGTCGCAGGGGGCCGGGGTCGCCGAGGTCACGAGGTCCCTGGGGAAGCAGTGTCGCCGGGGTTGTGGGTTCACCGGTGTCGCCGGTGTCACGTGGGTCCGGGGTCGCAGGGAAAGCGGGGGGCCGGGGGAGAACAGGTGAGAATGAGAGTCGGGGTGGGGGAAGGGTCGGGGCCGTTGAAGAAAAAAAAATTGTTTGGCGGCGGTTTTGTTGTAGTGTTATATGAATGAGGCTATGGGTAATATTTCCATTACCTATGAAATCACCTCAATTTAATGTGTGTAGACTAAGTTGTGATTTCATTACAGTTGTGGGTTCCATGCTTTCCATGGGGAAATTTTCAGAACATAAATTATTTTTTCAACCCTCAAGATGCTCGAATCAGCCCCTGGTTCAGAATAATAAGTTGAAGGAAAGAAACTGAGTATTTCAAAAAATATCACTAAATTTGGAATTATATTTTTATATAAATAACCAAAAAACCCATGTGGAAAAAATATATCAAAAATCAAGAATTTATTACTTTTTATAATTTTTCTCAAAACACATAATAAATCCAAAAATAGTCAAAATAACCTCAAATTGATAAATATAAAGGGTAAAAAAATTAAATTCATATAAGAAATTATAAAATATGATCTCTTTCAATTACCCCACACAAACACAATGTTATTTCTCAAGAAAAATCACCAAACATGAAATTTAGTAGACATGAATGTTACCAATATTCAAATTAAAAATTTATTTAATGATAGAATTTACATTTTTAAATCAAATTTCAAAACAAAATCAACATAAAATATCAATTTAGTTTATCAATTCTCAATGAAACATTCAATTCATGTATTTTTATTTTCCTCTTTGAAAAATTATGGGACATATTCTTTCCTTCATTCAAGCTCTTGAATTCAATATTATTAATCACGCAACACCATTATTTTTCTAACCATTGAATATCTCCTCTCATATGACATGATAAAAATCAAGTAGATTTTTTTCTCATATGATTAAAACATGTTATTTATCAATAAAATTGTAAATTAACTACTTTATCCTCCTTGTAATGTAAAAAGAACATAAAAACATTGGGAATTTTTAATAAGGGTTCAAATGAATCTAAGTCTATAGGTTCTTATAATTTGATGCTTCAAAAATAATATGTATAATTAAGGAGGTTAATAAAATATGTATATTTCATGATATCCAAAATTGAATGTGTAATTAAATTATCCCCTTTAATGTATCAACACCCTCTTCCCCAAAATTCAATCTAATTGTATTTATTATAAAATCATAATGAATGATTTTTTCACCCTCTTGAATATTTCATTTTTTAATATTGAGAATTATTTCTCCTTTATAATGTCATTATTTGATAATATATCACATTGAATACATAAACACATACAATAAAAAGATCTACATTCTAGGAAATGGTGGTTTTTGGTTTTCTTAAATCACAACCCTTTTTTATCATTATATTGTTTTTTTATTTTCGTATTTTTTATTCAATAAGGGAAAATAATAAATAGTACAATTTATGAATCAAAAACCATTATTGATCTCCAAAAAATCAACCCCACACTTCATCCTTAAAATTTGAATAATTCTTTAAACCAATAATCCCTTCACCCCCACATGCCAACTATAGTATATCATTCAAGTACCAAGAGAAGTGCATGAATATAAAAAAATATCATAAAACATGGATCTTTCTTTTAATGATCATTCATGGCTTGTATGGGATAAATAATGATTAATTTATATGTTTCCATTAATTATAAGGTCATTTAAGAAGATTCATAAATGAATTTAAATGATTTTTCATATTTATAGATTTGATAGTTTCAGATTCAAGTTCTGTTTAGTGACATGTTGCAAGATCACTCATGCAATATTGTGACGAAAAAAAAGGAAGTATGTTTGTAGAAATTATCTTTGGAATGAGATATATGATATTGGTATATCACTCAAGGCATGATTGATAATAAAAAATTTATTCACATGAATTTCTGATACTCAATGCATGAAAAATTGAGGCAAATATCACTAGAATCATAAGAAACCCATTTCTCATATATAAGCAAATTAAATAATTAATTCAAGTGTGGGAATGAAATTTTTATCCTTAATGATCAAGACTTTTTTGGACCAATTAATTAAAAGAGTTAAAAAGATAGATAATGAAAATGAACTCTATTTCTCAGGAAGATTAGTCATTCTATTCCATTGTATGAGGATTCATTTTTCTATTATGGTCTTATAAGATAAAAAACTCAATTATTCATTTGGATCATGTCATTAAACTCAAAAATATAGAAGGGGACTACATACTACAAAAATTCTTATGAAACGAAATTGAAATCTAATTCCTAGGATAAAAAATTAATTTTCTAGAAATAATTTAAAGGATAAATCATTGTATAATCTCCCATGTGGTGCTTGGATTCTTTTACTACCTCTGGAGTTTAGTACTAGCTTTTATAGATAAAATGTTGGTGGGTTTATTTTCATTGATTTGTACCCCCACATGTGGTCTCATCCATCTTAGACTTCTTCTTCATTATTGAGTTGGAATCCATGGATAGAGTACATGAGATCCACATGAATTGCAATGTGGTGCAAATTTAATGGAAGATATAGGATGATTTGTGGATCATATTCTTCATTTTTGTCTACACATTCAACCTCCTGCTTCTATTAAAGTGCTTGCTCAACATGGGATATAATAATTAGATGTTCAAACGAAATGTATGTAGGTAAATTTTTTTCAATTAAATTTAAATTTGAATTAGAAATGGCATTATACCATTGAAAGAGTAATCATATGTGTATATTTAATCAAACTCAACATCTTGGAATTCTTTAATGGATTCCCCAAATACGTTTTCAATAATTGCAGGTAGTTCTATGTGTTCCTCGAATGGTGAATGTTTAGTTTCATCCTCTTCCACTAACGCATGTCAAGGATTCAATGAATCAGAAAATTAAAAAACATAAGGACTGATAATAAAATAATATTAAATAAAATGATAAAATATATTGTTCGTGAATGGTTTGACTCCTTATTTTGGGTTTCATTAAATAACTACATCAGTGATAACTTCCTCTTCAATGAGAATATCAGTTGATGGAAGTTGGTTATTGGGTTCTTCCATACATTCTTTAAATTTCATCATTGTTGTATGTTCTTCTCATTCCATTTCTAGAGTGACATACAATGGTACTGGCTATTCTAAGTTATATGTTTTGGGGAGATGAGATTGTACCATATACTCATTATGTAATTCATCTAAATATTGTTGATATACTATATGTAGCTCAACAGGTGAGTCTTCCATATCATCAAATCACTCTATCTGATGATGGTCATCTTGAATCTGGTTTCTAAAATGGTTGAGCTATTTATATTACTTTATTTTGGAATTAACTTCTTGGATGTCTTTAGTTAAATAGGGGAACACCATTGGATCTTAATTTGTAGCCTTGAATCCTTGTACGTTAGTTCGAAGATCATAGATCATGGTCATCAAATCATGAGGTGTGATATATGTTTCTATGAATCATTGATTCTTCTTGACCATTATCATTAAAGCATCATACCTTCTTTTACGGGCCACAAAAGTGTTGTCAAATTCTTCTTCCTGCACCTATGACTAATTACTCTATGTACTGTAGGAATGGTTTCATGAAAACATGATCGAAGAATAATTTTTTATATTTTTTAAAGGAATTAATTATAATCTATATATAATGTAAAAATAGAAAAGAAAAATTAAAAAATGATTATCTTTCTGGAAACTGTGCCAGTTCTGATGCATTCATCCCATAGGGAGTGGAAAATGTAATTTAATTTTCTTAGTGCATCACAGTGGATGACCAAGGTCGTGTCACTTGAGGATATTATTCAGTAATTAACTCACATAATCTAATTGAACAAAACTATTTATTCATTTTTTTTCTATTTAATCTTGGAATGTAATTCAACTTAATTTAAATAAATGTTAATACAAACATGCAGTGAAAAATGTAATCAATGAAGAATGATCATTGCCATTATATGTTATTTTATATGTTCCTTCATTCTCATTATTGGTGTTTAAATAATGTTTAATAAATAATTTCTCTGATCAATTTCATGATTTAATATTATTTTATTTAATCGTGTGAAATAATTAATTCATTTATCAATATTAACTTCCACCTCTTATTATAATCGATTTAGATCGCATACCTCGATCATAAGTGTGACATCATCCACACCCTGGCTCCATTATAAATAATTTCAACCACTATATGGCTCACATATATCATATGATGACCTGGTTTCTAATATAAAAGGTGGGAAATTATTTTATAAATTCATATAAATTAGTTTTTAATTAGTGTGGTGGTGTAAAATATCTACATGCATGCATATCACCCCTACTCAACAAAAAGCTAAGAAAATTTAGGAATTTAAGTGCATAAAAAATGAAATTTCCAAATACCTCCCCTAGGCCAAGTCTTGGGATATGAGATACTTTTTTAGGGTAAGAGGTCATCATGTAAGGACATATAGAATATTAGAAAAAGAAGAAGAATAAAGGAAGAAGATTAAGGGTGAATAATTTTGACACTAAAATTAAAAACAATGCTAGAATTTAATGGAAATCTATATTAAAATTGAGAACTAAAAATAATAATTAAAACAAATAAATTAATTGGATGAGAAGGGGAATCTTTCCAAATGGCCTCCCTCGGTGGAGAGCTCTTGCTTGGTTCCTTGGAAGGAATGTGACACAAAATGGGATTATATGAGCACAGAAGAGCTCCCATCCTTCAGTTGGCAGAATTTTTCCTCCAAACAGTGTGGGTTTTATCCCTAATTAATGACATATTCATGTAGTGAATACTTCATAAATGTTATTCCAAAACATGTTGTGCATCCACACTAAACGTTTCAACATTATTGGATAGTTTACGTATGAGTTACGATTTTTTTTACAAATAATTTCTAAATATTAAGGTTCCAGGAATCTTCCTTTCAACTATTTCATTCAAAGGATGCATTTATAAGCTCATAACACCCTAAAATTTATTGTATGTATGATGTTATGAGTCATTGTAAAATTTCTAGTTACACCAGCTCAATTGGAGGTGTGTCGACCATGTTGTCATACTGTTAAGGTGTTGTAGTTGACGTTATCTGCTTAGAAAAGTTCCCAATGTCAATGATTTTTTCACCTGTATATGCTCAAATCATCCTCATGTACATAAGTCAATTTTTAAAGAAATAAATAAATGATTTAATAAATATAACCACTCATTATGGAATTATATATTTAATGCTATGAACAAAATACATTTGTTGGGAAAATATGTCCAAAATTCAGAATTTAATACTTTTCACAATTTTTGTCAAAACACATCCTAAATCCAAAATTGATCCATATATGAAAAAGTTGACAAATCTTAAGGGTTAAAACAATATAAATTCTTATAGAAATTGTGGAAAATTTTATATCTATCATTAAAATTATTCTCAAAGAGTCAGTGGACACATTCCATTTATCAAGGGTGTTAGAAATATCAAAAATAAATTTTTGAATATACTCTACCCATTTTATCTATCTCAGTATATAACCTTATATGTTAAAATAAACATAAAAAACTATGGTTTGAATACATTTTCAAACGCTCAATGAAGATTAAGTGGATCCATGTTCAGAGAACATGAATTATTATCTCGAACTCAAGTTCATGAATAAGAAAATTCATACAATGAGGGTGTATATAAGATGAGATATATGCTACCACCAACCTCCATTTATAAAAACACAATCCAATCCCATACATTATGTTTTAAAAAATACATTGAAACCAAAAATTAGTTCATGAATAATCAACAATTCATTTGAATTCAATATCACTTTCAACAACATGTAAAAACAATGGAATACATCATTCCAAATTATCTTCACCCCCATTTAGGATAAATCTAATAATGGTATTGATATCATAGATATGAAAAATAAAATCGCATGTAATAACCAGTTAATCCCTAGAAACATTAAATCATAATCTGGTTATTGGGATGCTTATAATACATCACTTTTTGAATATTTTCAAAATCAATTGAGAGACACTTTTGAGAAAAACAGTTTGGTAAATATTTTACCTCAAGAATTGAGAACATTTAGTTTTATAGATTCCCATAAATATCCTGATCTCTATAGATGTAGTGGTTAATATTCAAATGTTTATCATGAAACTATTTTTCTCTAAAATAATTATTATATCATCCACATTGACATATATTAAAAAATGTAATAATTTATGGAAGAATGGATTCATCAAAACTATAAAAATTCATGAGTGATATTAATTCCAAATTTTATAGCCAAAAACATATATTTCCCATAGATGAAGCAGAATTATATATTATTTTTTCTTTTTCTCAAACTCTAATGTTGTTATACATCAATATCGGATCAATTTTATCAAACCATCATGCTTCCCTGTGGAAAATAAAAAGTAAAATATTAATGATAAAGGGTTATTTATTATACACTATCGTATATATGGGATTCGAATAATGAAAACAATGATAGAGAGTCCCTTAGAAAGTATGGTTAATGTAAATTGGTAGTAACCATTGTAAATGAAAAGGGTGAATAAATAACTTATACAGAAGTTACATGATCTCAACCATTAATTATTTCAACATAGTGGGCTCCATTTTATAAAATTTCAGCAAAATGGGTTTCTTCTATAATTGACTGTTCATACAGAACTCAACATCCATATTTAATGATATCCTATTAAAGTCAACTTGATAAATACTAGGATAAATTTTAACACCATTGCATGAGGAGAAATAATACATGGGTTGATAATATCAAGGATGAAATATGAAAAAGAACAAGAGAACATCTCGGTACTATATTCAATAGGTCCTAATCATCTCATTCTTGGATCCCAGTAAGACAAGAATAAACTGCAGACTGCATTAGAAAAAACAACTTTACTCGATGATGGTAGAAATATATCTGGGATTTATAGGTAATCATCCAGTACATTCAAATTATATGATCAATTTTATTAGGATTGATATCAAATAATTCACATATGGGTTTTTAATGGATAATCAATACTCAACACTCCATACATTCAAATCCTAGTTCTAACATAATTCCCAAATGTGTGTATAGAGTCATCAATAATACAATAACCATGAAATGGAATCCCAATGTATCAATCATTTTTTATGTGATAAAGGAATGAGTGTCACTAGTATAAAAAAATCTATAGCCATAGAATAAAAAATAAACTCTATACATATATAGATTTCAAGTCCTACATCAGTCACTTCTGGAGAATAATCTATTGAATGAAAATGTACAACCTCAACCAAACCCTTCTTCACTTCCCAAACATCACTCTTGGTAAAAGTGTATGATCCCACAAATTGTTTTACAAGTCTAAATTGATATCCCTTGGTTATGCTGGTTCAGGCACTAATTACCTATGAAACCATCTCATAGAAGTTATAAAGATGGCCAAATTGAATGAATGAGTGAATCACCCTAGGTGAATACTTATGATTAGTTTTTAGGTGCCACATTTTTCTATAAAAAAATTTACCACATGACTATTATCTAATTTTATATACACATAGGTTTTGATCATCCAACATCTATTTACAACTAGAAATAATCATTTGGATACATCCTTCTATGTTTTTTTCAATAAAGAGGCCAAAATTCATAATTTTGACCACATAAGACATATATTATATATATAAAACCAAAATTTTAGATGCATAACACATAAGAATTATCATATATCGAATATATCCACAAAATTATAATTGAAATATTAGTGCCATGAGGTAATAACTGGAAAAACTTACTATCAATATGTGCTCCTTCTAATAGAAGAGGGTAGAAAGAAACACATTATTGAATGATCACCACGATCTAATAAAATGACCTCTTATTCCTTTATCACTTATAGTTTCATAGGTTTGAAAAATTGGTTGATGGTTTTCTAAAAGGTAGTCCTGGTGAGATATTTTGGAAACTAATATTACATATTATATTCCCACAAATTTTTTATAATCACTTATAACATTAAAGTGGGTAAGATAATAATGAATTATTTTTTAGTTTTTATGAATTGGAAAATACTATACATCCACTCAATCTAGGATTCCCTATCATTTAAACCCTTTTAAAAACAAAAAACAAATTGATGATTCTTCAATGATATCTAAAGAATGGTTCATCCTTCATTATGGTTCAATGACTGTGACTTACCCCATAGACATGATTGTAAAAGTGATAGTTTCCACTAAAATAACGATAAAAGGAGTATATTATTTTAGGGATTTCACCATATAATCCTCTTTAGTATACCAAAATATTTTTCATAGTGGTTCAATGATCTATAAAATATTTTGAAGGAAACTATATAGAGAAAAAATGAATCCTTTTTCTATAAATATATCATAATGAACTAAATTCAATCATTTTAAACAATAAATAAGAAAGCTTGAAAACCCATGTAATCCCCCACACTCTTGAGGCTAGTAATGGTTGTGACGTGGCTAGGTACATTATGACTGTACCTATTTAGTCTAAAAAGTATATTCACTATTATAATGTCAATCCTCAGAGACCATAGGGTGATCAAAAAGCTTGATCATAGGATTTAATGCAATTGGAGGCTCGGATACAAAATTTTAATAGTCCATCCTAGTTCATCCCATAATTTCAACTAAATAGGATCACCACACCACAATGTTAAATGTTAATTCTTGATCACAAAATGAAAGTAACAAGCATCGTGGAATCATTTGAGACCTAGAATCTGGTATCTCGAAGTTATAGTATTAATTTATAACATTGGAATAGATATGAGGAATCAAATCATGAAACATCGAATTGTTTAGTAGTTTTAAAAACCAAATACAAACTAGCTACCCATTTTACATTAGCAATAGAAAATAAAAAATAATACATATAAAAGTTAAATGAATTTAACCCTTGAAAAATGATTTAATTATTTCATTATTATATCATTGGGAAATGAAAACAAATAAGGGTGATAACAAAAGATCAGTAAGGTTTATGTATAAAAGAAGCTATATTGAATAAATAATAATAATAAACATGAAAATGCATGAAATTTATCACCTTTTAAATTTAAATAACTATACTATCATGATATGATAAAGAGGAATAAATATGGAATGGAAAAATACAAAAAATACATTCCATTGAATCAATACAATGAGAATAAATTGAGTCCATATGTAATATCATAATTTAAATATCATTGATAATAATAATAACTAAATTCTCAAGTAATGATATACATAATTATGTGATTTCATGATTCCCATGAACATGACATATAACAAATTCATATTGATTGTAAAGAGAATTATCTAGCGTGAAGAGGGAGCTGAAAGATGGTATTGTATACAAAGAAATGATGACGAATGATTCAAACACTACCTAATGTTCTTCTATTACACCTATCCAAATCTAGTTTATAGAGTGGTCAATGGTGATATTTCCACAAATATATGAGAAGGTAAAAAAACCTATGAGAGGTCCTGATACATACAGATGGGAGGATAAAGAGGGTGGGGGACACACTAGGATTGAGTTGAAAATTCATAATTTCCATCCAATTAATGAGCCAAACTGGTTCTTTACACGGTTTGGATAACCATATGGAATCCATGAAATTACACAATATATGTACGACTATGGTTTTATGTTAGGTACATTATTTTCCAAAATTTGTTAGCATCTGCGGTCCCCTCTGTATTTGTCTAGAAAATAACTCCCACAGTCGTGCAACCTCTAGTGCAAATTTTGACATAATGGGGGGAACCCACCATGTATTTGCAAATTTTCACATGGAATAACCTATATAAATCATGAGTTACACACATAGTGACCCTAATAAAAACAAACTACATGATTGGGGCATCAAAATTAGAAATAGTCATGTGCAACCATGCACCTCTTCTTGCGTCTCCTAGAATGGAGTTCTCAGATCTTGATTCTCCTGTATCATTTCAAAACAATGAAGAAACTTCAATAGCATCATACAACATATAACAAATAAACTTTTATGTGTTAAAAATTCTGGACACACATTTTGAATCTGATTTATATATTTTTCCCATCCACAAAATGGAAAAAATTATTAAATTACTTTGGACATTCCCACATTTTGGAAAATGGGATGTTGCTATAAATGTAATATACCAGCCCATTTCAACCCAAACTTTTCACCAAAACTAGACCTTCATATGTACTAATGTGATTTACTAATCTCCATGTTCTAATAAGAAAGACATGGGTATCATAAAAAGAAGCCGGGGAATTATATCACCCTGTAATAAACATATAATAGTATATGAACTACTAGAGTGTTATAGAATATATAAATAATTCATTGTACATAAAGAAGACAAAAATTTATGTTGAAACCTAAAATTGTATTAAAAGGGTCTAAACAAGAACCATAATTAACCGAATAATGCCACATGAAGCATCCCATGGATCCAATATCTTATTACCCAAAGTCACTACCATCCAAACCACAAGGTAAAGATGTACTTAGAGATTCATCCCATATGTGAATCAAATATTGTTACCTATATAATTTAGAAAATCTAAATATTCCCAACTGAAAAATTATGTTGATGGATCAAGATATCAGTTTCATTCCACAATGAATCTATAGAATTTCAATACACGTGCAACCAAAATTTCTTTATTAAAAAATATTTCTATAATACATTTACATGGGAAAATTTTCTATATAAAAGTAATCTTATGTTTTTATTTAAAGATACACGAAATTCCTTTTAGAGTCACATCATATAAATTTTAATACTAAAATATGAAATTTCACGTATCCAATGGAATAATCATATTAAATAAATAGATCTAATGAATAAATATCAATATGTTAAACTTTTTGGAAAACATGAAAATAAACATACATGATCTTAATCAATACACATAGTACAAGTGGAATTAAATTACATGAAGGTGTAAACATATTAACTACTATGCCATAAAATGGAACTCTATCTATTTTATATGATTATAATCTCAATCCCTCAAAAATGAAATCACATAGATTCCTTGAAATCAACTGAACCTCCTTTATTAATAGATACCTCCACTAGAAAAAAAATCCAATGTTTAGTTATCCCTAGTACCCAAAGTTCTACCAATTTGGTGTTAGATCCACATTATGTTCATGGGAAAAAATTCATGTTTCCCAAATAAAATTCAATGAAAATATCAATTTCAAAACCAAAATACATTTTAAGAAGTCATTATCTGTAGCACTGTAATATATCTTGATTCTTGAAAAGTCACTTTTATTTCAAAACAATCCTTATGGACTTTTATAAAACACTGAATGCACATAAATAGTGTTTTTAGATAATTCAAATATAAAACTATTTCAATTTTTTCTAAAGATAAAATCACCTTTCAAAAATTGATTTCATGATACTGTCCAAATTAACCCATTGAATGACAACTGCCATAATCAAATGATAGTGAGACATACCTAAAGTGTGAAAAAATAGATGTTTCATACATAATGGTGCATTAGTGGTAATGAGATCAAATCCTAATGAACATTGAAAAGAAGATGATAATAATGATTCTCAATCTTAATAATAAAAAAACCTCTTCTTAATTAAAATCAAACTCATTAAGGAAAACTGAAAAAATATTTCAATGATACACACACAATGTTTCACCCATTTATAATTCAATAATCAATCTGACATGATGATTCATCTATTGAAAAATTCATATAGCCAAAAATTATACCAAGGATCCTTAAAATAAAATAATTTGAAATAGGGTCATTGGGTTTGGATTGTGGTAGAATAACACACATTTAAAGATAAATTAAAAAGTATCCCATTAATAAAATAAGAGTCTAGATTCCTCAATGGTTATATTATAAGGATTACTAGATAAATAGTTGTCCAATAGCAGTTTAATTATAGCACACATATCTATCTGTTGGGTACATTCATAATTCATGTTCCTACAGAGATTCTACTTGTTGGCCAGTGCGTGAAAGAAAAATGCATATACCTATAAGAATTATAGTGTCTTTCCAATGGATCCTATATAAATTCAAGTGTTCTTCCATCTATTTATATATATAAAATGGCCTCATATTTCACAAAACTATAATAAGTGTCTCTATAATGTTTTCAAAACCATAAAATTAAATATAAAAATCATAATCAAGGTTCATACGTGGCTTCACATAGAAGTGTGTAAAATTTCTCCCATCCATAATGTATCATTGTCCACATAACAGTTCCTGATTATAAACTAGAGAATATATAAGGTCATTATTTCATCATCCCCCCTTTCACTCCCATGTATCATGTTATTCTATATTATATTTCCATCTCTCTCATACTAATTAGATCATCATTCTTTATAGAACCTTATATTATTAGTTCATTATCTGAGTGGGTCTTTATAACAACTCAGTTTTGGCTTTTAATTATTTATTAATCCAAATTCATCATGTAGGAATGATCTAGATGCTATCTATTCAGATAGGAAATAATAATTTATCATTTATATTAGTTAAATAATTATGTATGTCAAAATTATAATTGGACATACATATATTCTATGAAATGACAAACAAGTTGACATAATAAGGTACTAACATAATTGGATTCCCCTAATTATTATATGCCAATTAATCATTAACTATGAAAAATAAATGATAACCTACCCCATTATACAATAAAATAATAAATTGAACAACTTATGATTTTTGGGGAATCTGAGCTATCTCCAACCAATTCCGGATCAACTACATAATTTATGTAACATTCAGAACAATGCTAGATTTGAAAAAGGAACAATCCCCAATGACTTCCTAACAAGGTGGAGACCTACTATTCCTCTGAAAGAATATGACTAAAAAAACCACCTGGATCAAATCTGGATAATAGTTGTTATATTAAAATTTACTATGGGTATGTGTTTATTATCTAATCCATTAACATAGGGCTTGCATGCCCAAATCATGTCATCAATAATATTGATGAACCTATTATTTTTTCCATCCATCTATGAATGATGTCCCATATCATCTTATACTATTAACCCAAATTTGTTTTTATACCTCTCTAGAAATGGTATGTAATATATAGGTTCTTGTTGACTTACCCAGAAGAGGTTACTGTTTATGGAAGACCATATAGTCTAAAGATATCTTTCACATATAATTTCCCAATAACATCAACCATTATTAGAAACATTATATATAGGAAATTCCAATATTTCATGAGTGGATATATAATCACCCAAACTAATTCCTTGAAACTAGGTGTTTTTATTGTCCAAATAAATTTTTCTTTTTCTATATCATAATATTTCTATATTGGAATTGGTAAATAATAATGTAAACAATATGGTCTCTGATGTTCCACTATAATTCTCTAACATGTGTGTCACTGAGTTATAATACCCATAATAGATCATATCATTATCAACCAGTAGAAATAAGATATATATTCATTGTACATATTGGTAGATCAAAGTTGCATAAACCATCATAATTCATTTACCTTATACATCAAATCCAACATCATGTTTATTAGAATAATCATCCATCATCATGAGAAAAAACTTCATTTGGATACTAAAAAAACACGTCTAAATTCTCCCATCAATATTGATTACAGCTAAAACAGTGAAAATTTACATCCAAAACATGTCCAAGTAAAATTTGATCATCTCTAAATGACCATTCCCTATAACTATATAAAAATATCTCTCCATTAGATTTCCCTTCAACCATATCCACTATGAAAAACATATCATCAAGTACCACTCTTAAAATAATTATTTTAGTACCTATGTTGGTAACTTACACATGACTGTCATAGGGAATGGAAAAAAGAATTTTATATTCCAAGTGAAGCATAGTGACTGACAAGGGTCGTCTCACATGAGAATCATTTTAAATCATTCATTCACATAAAACAATTCACATAAACAACTTGTTCTTGGTTGTTTTTATTTAAAATATGAATGTGATGGAATTAAATATAAATAAAATATAAAACTAACATGAAAATGAAAAATGTAATTAATTATAAACTATTTTGTCCTTTATGGATTGGTTTGTTGGTCCAATAATTCTCATTCTTGTTGTTTAAATGAAGTTTAAAAATTAAATTATGAGATACTATGTATGATTTAATATTATTTTATTTAATGATGTGAATTATTGAATTTATTTACCAATGTTAACTTCTCCTCGTCCTATAATCATAGTTTATGGCACACCTCGATCAAGAGTGTGACATATTCGAATACCAAGATTCATCGTAATTCATTTAAACTACTGAATAGCTCAACTCTACTATATAAATAGATTGTATCCAGTATAAGGGAGGGAAACGATATGATATGTGAATAGAGATGAGTGTGAGATCAATGTCAAAGTGGAAGATCGCCACACTAGTGCACATCAATCTTTATCATCATGAAGTTAATAAAACATAATAACTTAAGAATATAATAAATGAAATATCCACTAATCTCCCATGGGCCAAGTCTTGGGATGACCCCTCATTTTTAGGGTAAATCTTAATTGTGGAAATATGATAAAAAGAATAAAAATGAAGTAGAATAATGGAAAAAGAATAAAGGTGATGAAGAAGGACATAAAAAACAAAAACAATGCATGAATTTATATGAAATAAATGAAAATTGAAAACTAAAAAAAAATAAACAAATAAAATAAATTAAAAATAAGAAAAGGGGATGATATTCATATGGCCTCCCTTATTGGAGATCTCCCCCATGGTTCCATGGAAGAAATGGGATTGAAATTGGGATGATATGAGAAGTGAGGATCTACCCACAATTTATTAGAATAATATGTCCTCAAAACAATTACATGTTATATTTTCATTTAATTATAGAATCACATGGTGAATCCCTCATGTATGTTGTTCCAAAAAACATTTCATATCAAACATCAATATTTAAGCTTAATTGGACACCGTATGTATGCGTTATAAATTTTTTATTGACTATTAATTTCTCGAGACAAATGATTAAAGAAGCTTTCGTAAACATATTTCATTCAAAGGAATACTTTATGACATCATGAATACATCAAATTTATTGTATAATGTGGAAATGAGTCCTATTTCAATTCCAAATAAAATTACCTCTATTGGAGATGTGTATACTGAGTTGATCTACCATTAATGTGGTTGTGTCAATGCTCTCTGCCTGGGAAATTTCCCAAATTTAATTATCTTGTCAGGAATATATATTCTCGAATCATCTCGTAGTCCATAAGAGAACAATTAAAGAAATAAATCATAGATTAAAAAAAATCATTTAATTCTGATTTCAATATTTAATTTTATTTCTGAAATACCCTTTTGGTAAAAATCTGTCAAAACTATTGAATTAAGTGCTTTCTACAATATTTTTAAAACAGCTCATAAATCCAAATTTTTTCTATCTAAGCAAAAATTGATAAATTTTGAGGGATAAAAAAATTTAAATTCAGAAAATATATGAGTAAAATATTATCTCTATCAATTTACCCACACATAAATAGTGATTTTCATTAAGAAAAAAAATCTCAACATGGAATTCAGAGGTCACCAATGGTACCAATATGCATAATAAATAGTAATAAAACAATATAATTTTTAATTCCAAATATAATTTAGAAAAATACTCAAAAAATATAAATTTAAATTCACATTTTAAAAAAAAAAATAATTTCACGTATTTTATTTTTTCCCTTTCAAAAATAATGGAACTTCTTCAATAATTCATTCATGCACCACAATTCATTATTATTAAGCATGTTTCGTCATGATTTACCCAAAATTTGAATATTTTCTCCCATATATGAGGATTTAAATCAAGTAGAGATATGTTTATATCATTAGAACATGTTCCTTATATAAATAATTGTAAAATAACTATTTCCACCACTTTGTAAATACAAAAAGGACATAAAATCATTAGGACATCTCAATAATGGTTCTAAGGACTCTGAGGCTTGATGTTGGTGGGATTTGGTGAATTAAAAAATAAGTCCCAATGAGGAGATTTCTCTCTTATATAAAACACATTATATTAAAAATTTAATGTTTAAGGAAATTCTTCTATTCAATGTAGTAATACCCAGTTTCCCAAAAATTCAATGTAAAGATAATGATGAAGTAAGAATAAGGAATGATTTGTTCTCCTCATGAATATTTTATTTTTTGCATTTGTAAAATATTTTTTTATTTGAATTATATAATTACATCAAACCTAAAATCCATCACATTACCATATATAATCAAAAGATCATAAATTTGGAAAATAATGATTTGTGGTTTTCCGAAATCATGACCCATTTTCCCTTTTTTTTGAATTTTCAATTTTTTATTCTAGAGGGGACAGATAAAAAATAGTACAATGAATTAATAAAATAAATTATTTATTCCTTAAAAAAATCAACCTGACACTTCATACTTTCAATGTAAATCATCAAATAAACCATGACTCCTTCTACCCCCACAGATCAACTTTAAAATATCAGGTATATACCAAGAGTCGAATATGAATTTATAAAAAAACAAGAAACATAGATCATTCAAATAATGTTCTTTCATGGATTCTATGGCATAGTGAATGATAAACATAAATGATATCTTTAATTATAATGACTTTTAAATTTATGCCTCAATCAATTTAGATGCTTTTTTATTGTTATGGCTTTAAAAAGTTCAAATGAATGTTCTGGTCGGTGATATGTCCAAATATCACTCATGAAATTTGATCAAAGAAAAATAAAATAAATAGAATAGAAATCCTATCAATAATGAGACATATGATGATAGAATATGACTCATTAGATGATCAACAAGAAAAAATCAATTCACATGAATTTTATAAATTTAAATCAAGAATTTTTTTTAGGAAATTTCATTTACATGGATCAATAAATTCCCTCAAATCTTTAGTAATAATTTCAATACCCCTACTTCAATTTAATCATAAAATTACGCTTTATACTCATTGTGTTTCATTAAAATTGATTTTTAAAATATAGAATTACTGGATTCCTATGAAACCCATGTTTCTAAGATACATCATGTAATGTATTAATTCATGTTTTGAAATGAAATTATTATCATTAAAGATCAAAACATGTTTTGGACCATAATAATTTTAGAGTTAAAAAGATATAGAATTATAATAAACTACCTTTCTCATGAATGATAGTCCTTATCATCCGCTATCTGAAGTTTCAATCATCCATTATGGTTCAATAATATAAAAAACAATTATAAAAAAAGATCATGTCATTAATCATAAAATTATAGGAAGGAGGAGGCTTCATACTTCAATACATTATAAGAATGAAAAAATTATAATATAAATTACTTCAATTAAAACTAAAAGTACTAGAATAGAATTAATGTATAATTCTTTGTATGATCCCCTAAGTGGGAACTAGATTATTTTGTGGCTTCTAAAGGGAAGAACCATCTTTTACCAATAATATGTCGATATGTGGAATTTAATGGATTGGAAGAACCACATGTGGTCCCTTTCAGCTTACACATATTCTTCTATATTAACAATGAATCCATGGATAAAGTATATGAGATATCCCCCCATCATAATTTGGTAAATATTTCCTGGAGGTGGAATTGTGAAGTGTTGATCATCCTCTTTTTTGGTTGCTGCTTGTGCAACCATATCCTTATTTTCAGGTGATGTCTAAACATGGTACATGTGAATTGAACGTTCAAAGGTAATGTAACCTGGTAATCATTCATGAATATTATTTAAATTTAAATTAGAAAAGATATTCCATTATTCAAATTGATATTCCTCTATCATGACTTCCTCAATTTCATATTCTTAAAATTCATCATGGGATTCCTCAAATTAATGTTCTATAATGTCAAGCTGCTCTAATTATTCCTCAATGGGTGCACAGTTAGTTTACTCCTCTTCCTCTAAGGAGAAGTAATGATTAAATGAATCTAATAATTCCAAACCATAAATAGTGACACTAAATTAGATTTAATTAAATAAATAAATAAATATCTCATGAAAGGATCAACTCCTGGATTTGGGTTGGGTTCAATCACTTCTCCAGTGATATGTTCCTCATGAATGAGATTATCATTGGATGTATGTAGGTTGTTAGATCCTTTCATCATTTCCTAAAATTGCATAAATATTGTGGATTCCTCCTCTTCTAAATCCAAAGTGACATGCAATGGTTCACTCTCATATACTTTATATGTATTATGTGGGGTCCGATTTTACATATTACTCATTCCATAAATCATCCATATCATCTTCATCTCCCACACGTAGCACAATAGGTTAGTCTCACTCATCTTGAATACACTCCAGCTCATTATGGTCATCTTGAATAAAGATTCTAAAATGGTTAGTCTATTTATATTCCTTGGGTTTGACCTCAAATTAGTGGATGGATTTGGTAAAATTAGGGTAAACTAGTGGAACTTCTATCTTGGACATGAATCTTTGTATGTTAGTTTGGAGCTCATCGACTATGGCTGTCAAATCATCATGTGAGATCCGTGTTTCTATTCATTATTTCATCTACATTACCATTATCATAATATAACCATTCCTTATTTGGAGTGCCTCCCTAGTGTAGTCATTTTTTTGTACTTGAACCTCTTGCTATTTCTTCCATCTATTGTAGGAATGGTCTCCTAAAAACATCATGAAAGAATAATTTTTTTTTTGCTTTTTAAAAAATGTAATAAAAATTTATATACAACTTGAAAATATAAAAAGTAAATATACTACTGATTAGCTCCCCAAATAGTGATCATTTTTTGACACATGACTATCGTAGGGTGTGGAAAATAAAATATAATTTTCTTATTACAGCAAAATGGATGACCAGGGTCATCTCACATGATGTTTTTTTTGTATTTCACGAACTCAATATAATTAATCTAAACTACATGTTTTTTTAATGATTTATGTTAATGAAATTTAATTTATATAGTAGATAAATCTAAAATTAAATTAAAAAAATGTAATTAATGATGATAGAAAATATTCATAATGGGATTGTTTTGGGATCAATCATTCTCCTTGTTGGTGTCAAAATTAAACTTATTAATTTAATTATATGATATCATGCATTAATTAATATTAATTTAATTCACTATGTGAAATCTTGAATTCATATAGAAATCATAACTTCACCTCCTTTTATTATAAAGGTTGATGGCACACCTCAATCGAGAGTGTCATATCTTCTAAGACCTAGATATGTTAAATGTTATCTCAACCACCAAATTACTCCGATTCATCTTTTGAATAGATCAAATCTAGTAGAAGTGTGGAAAAATATTTAATAAAATAATAAATATCTATTTTAGATCAGTGTTATAGTGGATGATCACTTCACCTAGGCACATCACTCTTGGTCATCCCAGTCGTAATAAAACATCAGAATTTAGGCTCAAAATAAATGAAATTACAGCATACCACCTTGGGGGCCAAGTCTTAGGTTAGACCCTTATTTTTTAGGGTAATTAGTTATGATGTAAATATGGTAATAAAAATAGGAATTATGTAGAATATTTGATGAATAATAAGGATGATGAAAATGGACAGAAAAAATAAAAACAAAGCATTAATTTAATAAAATGTAAAATTACATTTGAAAACTATGAAAATAAAAAAACAAATAAATTAAGAATATAAAAATGGGAATATTTGTGTGCATCCTCCCTTGGTGGATATTTACCCCTTGGTGCCTTGTAATAATGGTATGGAAAATGTGTTGATATGAGATGAGAGGATCTCCCCTCTTTTTATAGGTGGAATTTTTCCTTTGATATTTTTCATGTTTTATCACTAATTAAAGACATAATCAAGTTGTGAATCAGTAATTAAAGTTTTCATAAATGTGTTACTTCTCTGCCCTAAAAATTTCAGCTTAATTGGCCACCATATAGTAGAGTTATGAATTATTTATACACTATTACTTTCTTTGCATGAAGGTTCCAAACAATTTTCTTGAAAATAATTCATTACAAGGCCTCTATTCTGAGCATATTACTCGATAAATTTTATTGGAAGAACATGGATATGATTCCTTGTTATATTCTAGGTGGAATCCCTTAAATTGCAGATTTGTAGACTGATTTGTGATTCATTTGTGGTGGTAGGGCCCATAATGTCCGCCTGAATAATTTCCCAATTTCTATGATTTATTTGGGTCTCTAGATTCTCAATTGATCCCTTGGTCCAGAAAAAAATATTGAACTGAATAATTATAGTATTTAAAAATAATAATCACCGGATATGGAATAATAATTTCAAATAATAGATTTTATTAAAATTTTAGTAAAAATCAATAAAAAATAAAAAATTAATCACTTTTCATAAATTTTTATAAAACACATCATAATTCCTAAATTGATCTATATATGATAAAATTGATACAACGGGAGGGTTAGAAAAATTAAACCTCATATAAAAATGTGTCAAATATTACCTCTATTAGTAACTTTCTTCTCAATGAGTCAGTGGACACGTTCCCTTTATCGATGATGTAATAAATATTATATTTCAATTTTTTATGGTACACTGTACATTTTATTTATTCCAATAAAAGAAAACTCAATGTGAAAATAAACATCAATAACTTATGGTTTGAATAAACATTCAAAAGATATAAAATAGTATATAGATCCAAGGTCATAGACAATGAATTAGTGTCTCCAAAAAAAGATCGTGAATGAGAAAATTCATACAATTAATGTGTATATAACATTATCCATAAGCTACAACCTACCTCTTATTTTCAAAATACAACCTTATCCCATACATTAAATTGTACGAAAAACATTATAACCAAAAATAGATCATGAATACTAAATAGTGGAGTTGAATTCAATATAAATTTCAACCACTTGAAATAACATTGGCCCAGATCACCCAAAATGAACTTCAAACACATTTAAGATAAATATAACATGGGTGTGAAACTATAGATTTGAAAAAAAATCAAAAGAAATACCTAGTTAATCCCTATAAAGTTAAAACTATAAACACATTTTATTGTTTCTCAAAATATATCACTTCTTGAATCTTCTATAGATACATTTAGGGACTCTTATCAGAAATATAATATGGATTCATGAATTGAAAATTTTAATTTTTATAGCTTCTAATAAATATGATTATATCTATAGACATGTTGGATGATATTGTAAATGTTTATCATGAACCTATTTTGATTTCAAATAATAATAATATCATCCATAAAGAAAAATATTAAGTAATCCATTAGTTTATTAAGGAATGGATTCATCGACCCTATAAAAAGGCATGAGTGGTTGGAAGCCCAAATTTCATAGAGAAATACATATAATTCTTATACATGATCCAAAATTATTATTTTTTATATTTCTCTCCAACTCATATTTGGTTATACCTCAATATCAGATCAATTTTATTAAACCACCTGGCTTCCCTGATCATTATAAAAAAAATTATGAGTAAGGGATATTTGTTTTTCACTATTTCATAGTTAAGTTTGGAATAATGAAAAAAATATTAGAGATTTACATATGAATTATGTGTAAGGTAAATAGGTAGTTACCATGGTAAAAAATGGATGAATAAATACCTTATCCTCCCATTCTAGGATCTCAACCATGAATTATTTCAATTTAGTGGGCTCTATTTGATAACATTTTAATCAAAATGGGTTTCTTCAATAAATGTAAGTTCATATAGAACCCATATTCCATATTTAAAGGTAACCTATTAAATTAATCTTTATATAAAATGGGGTACATTCTCACCACTGTTGGAAGAGGATAAATAATACATAGATAAATAATATCATGGAAAAAATCTAATAAATAACATGAGATCATCTCACTAATATGATAAAAGGGTCCATATCTTCTCATTCATAAATCCCACTCACATAAGAATACATTACTGACACTATCATAAAAAAATAATATCACCCAATGATAAAATAAATCTATATAGGATTTATAGGTAATCATATAATAAACACCAATGATGTGATCAATTATATCAGTAATTAGATCTTAAAATTCACATATGGTTTTGTAGTCGATAATCAATACTCAACACTGGGATATTAAAATCCAAGTTCTGACATCATGACCACATTACTGTAAAGGAACATTTAGAATGGAATAATATTCAAATAAATTCCCAATTTATCAACCATATTGTATGTGTTAATGGAATGAATTACCCTACTCTATAAAAATCCATAAACATAGAATACAAAATAAAATCTATACATATCATTTTTTCATCTATTACCTGAGACTCTTTTAGTGCATAATCCATTGAAGGGAAATGGCATACCAAATCCCACCCCTTCATCGCTACCCAAAAAACTCCATTAGTACCATGTTATGATCCTACAAAAATTTTAATAGGTTCAAATTGAGATCACTTTCTGATGGTGGTTATGGCATTAATTACCTCTGATACCATCCCATAAAAACTATGAAGATATATAGATTAGAAAAATATACGAATCAACATGGGTAAATACTTATAATTATTTTTATGCGTCCTATTATCCAACAATATAAATTTACTACATGACTATTCTATAATGTTCAATACACCCTCATTCCACACATTTTGTTTTGATCAGCCCACATCCTTTTCTAACTAGAAATAATAATTTGGATACTTTCTTCTATCACTTATTCACTATAGAGTCCTTCTTTCATATTTGTGACAACATAAGACATAGATTCAATGTCTACAACCACTATATTGGATGAAAATAACATAATAATTATCATATATCTAATATATTTCCAAAATCTCAAATCAAGCATCATCACCATTAGATAATAAATGGAAACAATTACTATATATAGGCATGACTTCTCATAAAATAGAGTATAAAAATAGATCATAGAATTATCTAAATTATCCAATGTAATGAACTCTTGTGAATTTATCATGCTTAGATTATTAGGATCAAACAATTGGTTGGTGGTTTTATTGAAGTTAGCCCCAGTGAGATATTTTTGAAACTAATCATAAATAGATTCTAACCACTTCTTTACAAACACTTCTAAAATACAACTGGTGAAGATAACCATGGAATATATTGGAGGTTTTATCTGTTGGAAAGCTTCTAAAACCACTCAATATGGAATTCCGTATCACTTAAACTCTTTTCTCAATAAAAATCTAGTGGATTGCTCTTCAATAAACACTAAATAATGGTTCATCTGTCATTATGGTTCAATTTGTATGACATACTCAATTGAAAAATTTGTTATAATGATATTTTTCACTAAAATTATGTTTAATGTAGTATATTATTACAAGTATTTCTTCTTGTATTGTTATTTAGTATTCAAAAATATTCTTTACGGGGTACCATGATCTATGAAATAAGCAGAAGGAAGCTATTTCGAGAAAAAAAATTAATTTCCCATAATCCTAAAGTAATTAACTAAATCCAAGTGGTTTAAACTATAAATAAGGAAGCTAGACAACCCTTGTAATCAAACACACTAATAATTCTATTATTGAACATGAGTTGGATAGGTATATCCCCACCCTAACTATTCTGTTCAGAATGAAAAATCACTAATCTAATAACAAACCTCAAACACTCAAGGGTGGTCCACAAGAATAAACATATTATTTACCACAAACAGAGGCTCTGATACCAATTTTTCATAGGGCATCCCAGTTCAAACCACACTTTCAAATTAATTTCCATTGTACACTAAAAGGTTCAATGTTAATTCTTGATCACTACATAAAAGAAACAAGCACCATGGAATATGTTGCGTCCCCATGTATAGTATCTCAAAGTCAGTGTGTGAAATTATAACATTGGAATAGATACATGGAATGAAATCCTGAAGCACTAAACAGTTTAGTAGTTTTAAACAACCAACCACATACAAGATACCCATGTTACATTAAAAAAAAAATAATAGATATTAAAAGTAAATGAACTGCACCCTTGAAAAATGATTCAATGATTTATTCTTTATATAACTTTGAAAGGAAAACAAAGAAGGGTGAGGCCAAATTATTAGTATGGGTTAAGTAGAACATAATATTTTATGAATAAATAATGATAATAAACTTTTAAATATAAGAATATGAACAGAAATTACATTTAAATAATGTGACTATCATTATATTATAAGGAAAGATCAATATGTCATGGTATCATACGGAGATAAAGTTCTATTGAATCAATATAATGAGAATGAAATTAGTCCATATATATTATATTAATAAAAATATCATTGATAATAAGAGTTACTGAATTTTCAATAGAGGGAATACTAGATTATACAAGCTCAAGATAGATTAAAAGTACTTCTTAATTATATGATATTGTGATATATCTGATGATACTACTAATGCATTGGGGGTTTATCTATAAATGATACAAATACCATTTATTTCATGTCAAAATCATATCTCATATATTTATAAATTGATTAAATTAATATAAAATATTCCCTTTCATCATATATCTTTATTGAGTAAAGGATAATTATATACCAATATTTCTTAGAATTAAACAATTTACATTAAAATTAAAAACCACATTTAAAAATGGTATAATTTTTATGAAATAACCATTTCAATCAAAAATTACTATGTATATTTAAAGGAAATTTAATTTCAAATGAAAAATAAAAACATGAAACTGACTATTTCATTCGAAATTTAAATATCACACAAGAAAGTGACATTGAAAATTATCTATTACAAATTGGTAATTTTAATGTATAATCCCCATGGATAAAATGATTCAGATTGAAACATAACATTTCTTTATTTATGAATTAATCGGGAAATTATATCTCCAAGGGACATTATATACACCACATAAACATGAATTAGTTCGTTTTAACAAATTATTTTCAATGGGATACAAATTTAGATAAAATCCCTTAGCATGAGCCCAACTCATCATATTCATCTATTATAATCCTAAAAAAATATTAATTGTAATTGATGTTATTATTAGGAACAATTTTCATGCTTATTATTTTACTTCACAAATTACTATGTAATATATGATTAATTAATCAATTTTGATTAAATATGATGTTTTAAATATATTTCACTTTTTTTCAAAAATTACATTTTAAGGTGACTATTCATCTTAGATGTCATCATTTCGGTATCTACAGAGTAGAAATCATGAAGTTAATATCATATTTATACATTGATTACTTTATTTATACTAATCATGAAATATGGTTATGTGAAAATGAAGTATGTTACAATCATTGATATAAGAGTCTCTACGTACGAATAAGTATCATATTCAATTTTCAATAATAATTTTAGAAAGGTGTTATGTAATATTTTTTCATTAAAAATAATAATAATAACATAGATACCATATTATTTTTTAAATGTACTTTTATATACCATACATGTGTTGTGGTGATGAAAATGGATTTAGGATTCTTCGTGAAGGTAGTGGTTCGCACGTACGTGGGTGGTGTTATGATTTTTCAGAGTAAAAAATGAATGTTAAATTATATTTTGAGTATGATAATTATTTAATGAATATCATAATAATTTTATATTTATCACATATTACCATTGAATTTAACATTATAATATTTTATGTAATGAGTTAGTAAAAACGAATCACATCACTTCGCGAGGAGGTAATCCACCATACACACGAGCGATATTATCGTATCCCCTATATAATGGAATGTAAAAAAATTATTTATTTATTTACTGAATCTAATGATATAATAATGTTATAAATATACTACATATACACTTTACATCCATCATCATATATAACCATGATTGGTTGTAGTGGAAAAATGAATAACATTGATTCCTGAGGTGGTAGTCTTCTGTAAACATGAATGATAATTTAAAAAATATAATTGAATGATGAGAGGAAGAAAAATAATAATTTAACAATGCAAAGGAAGAAATAAAATTAAAATGATCATCGAATAATGTTACCTCTTCTTCAGGTATCAATATATTTTTTCCAGAAATCCTTCATATGATGGATTACTTACTAAAATAATGCTTCTAGAATGAAAAGAGGGAAATTGGGAAGTGATTTGAGTTGGTATATTATAAAAATAAATGGTTTTAATGTGTGAATAAGGTATTATAAGGGTGAAAATTATACGTGAGGTATAAGGCCCCGGCCTTAAACCTTACATAATATTGAATTAAATGAATAATTCACATTGAGGATCTTTTCCAGTTTAGAGTTTTAGAGAATTAGAACATAACTGTTACATCTTAAAATATTACAAAGTAGACACTTATACTAAGTCTCCATAAAATAAAAACTCTTAAAAAGAAAGATGTCAAGATTCCATGTTTTAGATAGCATGAAATTCCCTTGATCCCATCCTTGACCTTATTCCACTTTAAGTCCTGTGAAAAACATTTCGAAAAACTTGGGGTGAGCATAAAAAGCTCAGTAAGGGATACAAAAAGAATGAAAACTGTTAGTTTTTCAAACATCAAGTAAACCATGTATACTATATCAAAGTAATACCTTCACCTTCATGAAGTAGTAAAAAAAATCTTCACTGAATAAAGTATCATTACTTACCTTTTTGTAACCAAAAGATTACCATAAAACCCATATAAGGAACACATAGAATATATAATGGTAACTTGGGACATAAACATACTTAAGTGGAATAACCATACGGTTGACTTCCACACATATCACTTAATGGAATAGCCATACGGCCAATTTCCATACATACTTAATGGAATAGCCATACGGCCAACTTCCATACCCAATGCATTGGAGGTTATAACGCAACCACCCGTCCTGGTATTCACGGCACCACCCGTCATACGGTTTATAACGTAACCACCCGTTAAAATGTCCAAGTACCAATATAAAATCATAAAACATAAAACAAATATAAAGGAATGATAAAATTTCCACATTTCAATCACAATATATCATAAATATATTGACATAATAGAATCCTTTTTCAAAACCAATTTCAATACCGAAATACATAAAAGAGTATATGGTATTTATTTTATTCTAAAAACATTACGGCTTGTTGAGAAATCCAAAGATCAAATAATACTCGCGGCGGCGGAAAAGGTCGTTGTCACCGCGTACGTTAAAAAAAACATTCCTTTTTGTCGTTTAGTAAAACGCTTGGTAGAAAAAGATTCATTTTGTATAAAAGTAAAAGTCAAAGGAGTTTATACACCATATAAAAAAAGTTGTGTATAAAACGAAATATGCCTCAATGAAAGGAGATTGAGACGAAGTCCCTTACCTTGGGTCCGACTTGACTAGATCGTTCTTTAACGTCCTTAATAATAAACTTGAGTTAATCTATACTTGATTAAGAACCTTTTTAAAGTTCATTATTCCTTTTATATCACTTATTGCCATGTTATAAACATTATGTAACCATTTAAGTTAATAATGTTTGTTTTGTCAATATTTGGTTCTTAAGTCGAAAGTTGACTTCTTACAATTACATGTTGTTCGTGTGGTCAAAAGTTCTTTATATCCAGAATGAAATTCCTAATTTGGATATAATATTTATCATATATATCCAGAATATAAATGTATTTATAATATTACATAATCATTTAGAGGTAAGAAATGAAATGCACCGTTCATGGAGACGGTAAGCCGTACGTACGCATGAACACTACTTTCATTTCTTTGTAATATTAGTGGAATTAAAACTAAATGAGAGGTATGTATATTTTAATTCAAGAATTATATTAATCATTTAGATATATCATTAATTATATATATCCATTATATACATATACTTTTAATAGTACATTAAATTTGGGGATAAGAAATGAAATGCACCGTTCATGGAGACGGTAAGCCGTACGTACGTATGAACGCTACTTTCATTTCTATCTCATACTTTAATGGAATGAAATAATAATGATATAGAGGTATATTATAATTCCAGTATAACATCATATATAATAACTTTAAATCCATCCTTTACACGTCCCACATATGGCATTAACGAATCACATCACTTTTAGGGGGCGGTTCTCCGCACTTCCTTAAATGAAGATATCGTGTTTACCCATAATGGAAACCATAAAGTTATGCCAAAAATGAAAAATACAGAAGCTTAAAGAAAACTTAAACATATTATATATCATATATAAAAATAGTGACATCATAATGGCCACCCTTGAAGGTGTTAAATGAGTATTGAACAATCATCGTTTCGGGAGGCAGAATTTCGCCATCCACGGAAATCGTATGTTCTTTAACCATTTGATGTAGTTGTGTGAGAGTGTAGCTCAAATAAATATTATAACAACATCCTAGTATATTGAAGATACTGGTGTTGTTACAAAATAAGTAAATAAAAAGAGTTTAGAGGGTTGGAGAAGCAAAATAAAACAAATGAACAAGAAAGAATGAATTACCTTTAAAAGTGTAACTCCCTTTTGATTTGAGCCTAAAGGCTTCCTTTGAAAGGATTCTGCCCAAAGGGAATCCTCTAGGATGAGGAGAGGGATGTGGAGAGAGTAATTGGGTAGGGGTTTGCCGAGCCAAAGGCTTGAGAAGTGTGTGAAATGAGGTAGAGGTGGGGGCCTTTTATAAGAGGAGAGGAGAGACACTTTTGGAAAGTAAAGAAATATTACTTTATTTGAAAATGTGTTTCGGGTTTAAAAGGTCCCACATTGATATAATTCGTGGATAAGGTGATAAGGGTTCGAAATCCACTCATTCAATTGGTTTTGGCCATGTGTAGGTTTTAGATTTTTCATTATCATTCCATTTTATTTAAATCGTCAAATAATGATGTCATCGCTGCATCATTATTATTTCATATATAATTTAATTTATTTAATGTCTAAAAATTATAAAAAAATACTATGATGTAGGATATCTTTTTAGCTTTCCAATTATTATTTATAATAAAAATTTTGACTTGTATAACCCCACTCAAAAAGTATTTTAGTAAAACAATTTATGTTAGTGTCATTTTCACTTTAACATTAAATAAAAATATATTAATGTCATTTTCCAACTAAAGTGGCTCCATGGGGTCCCCAAGTTGTCCCATGGCTTGTCTTGGTCGGCCATGACTCACCCAATAGGTGTAGGACAAGTTTCATGGTGTTTTCACATTCTTATAATACCATTTTAACCTTAAACTACACTAATTACCTCTAATCGCGATTAAGAACTTAATAAGTTACTATTCACCAAAAAATTATTATAATCTCATTGAACCAAATTTTACTTCTTAATGACAACCATGTATGTCGGATTTTAAAAATTCAATACACATTAGTGGTAAACTTTCATTTAACTGAAAAATCAGTTTTCTTGATTACCACTTAGTGGTTTCACTATTCATCAAAAATTGAACTTTTTCAGAAAATTACCAAAAATTCACCCTAAGCTATATTTTATATTCCGAATTCAAAAATGAATTCCATTTTACAAAATTCAAAACATATAAGTCAAATTAATTAATTTAATAATTAATTCCCGCTGTCATGACAAATAGCGTGTTTTTGCGAAACAATAAGTATCAAAAGATTGACACCAGTTTAAGTCCAATTTCAAAGTGAAATTGATTCCAATGACCACCATTGGATTAACTGGTAAAAATATTTTATAATTTCACTTTAAAACCAATTAAAATAATAATCTAATCATATAAATAATTTAGATTAAAAAGAGGTTTTGAATTAAAATACAACATTTTACACTATTCATAAAAAAAATGAACTTTATCCGAAAGGTACCAAAAATTTACACAAAGTAAATTTTGATGTCCCGATTCTAAAGAAGAGTTATATTTTGTCCAAAATAAAGTATAAGAGTGATCAAAACTATATTTAATGACGGTTCACCATTAAAAGGTGGTAAGTGAACCTTTAGTGAAAATTAGATTATATATACCCGTAAAATTGAACTCTTTCCGTATTTTAAGCTTTTATCTTTTATTGGGTAAATGTATAAACATTTAAAAACATATCTAATAATATTTTAGTTATTTCTATCCATTCCCGCCAGTACAACGACAACTTGTTAACTAACATTTAAAATAATATTATTTTATTACTAGTGTGCTACGTAAGTTCCAAAGAAACTCATCGTTGCGTATCGGGTACGCTATCGAACATAGCAACCCCTTTAAAATAAAATTAATATTTAATTTTTAAATATTAATAAATATGAAAATTCTTTATTCTTTATTTACCTGGGATGTTACAACCTTCCCCCCTTTTGGGAATTACGTCCTCGCAATTTTATTCACTTATCAAAATAAGTGGGGGTATTTATCCCTCATAGCATTTTCAGATTCCCACGTTGCCTCTTAAATCACATGGGTTTTCCACAAAACCTTTACCTGGTGAATCACCTTATTCCGTAACACTTGCTCCCTGTGGTCAAGAATCTGGACCGGTTTTTCCTCATAAGATAGGTTCTTTTCCAGCTGAACTACCTCTGGGCTCAAAAAATGAGATGGATCTGGCATATACTTTCTCAACATCGAAACGTGAAAAACATTGTGTACCTGAGATAAACTCGGAGGTAAAGCCACTCGGTATGTAACTGATCCAACTCTTTCCAGAATTTCGTATGGTCCAACGAACCTTGGACTCAACTTTCCTTTCTTACCAAATCTCGTCACACTTTTCCAATGAGAAACCTTGAGAAAAACATGATCACCTACCTCGAAAGATAGATCCTTCCTCCGGTTATCCGCATAACTCTTCTACCTGCTCTGAGCTGTTCTCATGTGCTTCTGAATCAACTGAACTTTTTCTGTCATCTCTTCTACCAATTCTGGTCCTATCAGCTTCCTTTCACCCACTTCATTCCAAAATGCTGGAGTTCGACACCGCTTCCCATATAATGCCTCAAATCGTGCCATCTGTATACTGGAATGAAAACTGTTATTATAAGAAAACTCAACCAAAGAAAGTTGTTGGTCCCAACTTCCCTGATAATCCATAGAAAAAGCTCGTAGCATATCCTCCAATGTCTGGATTGTTTGTTCTGACTGCCCATCTGATTGAGGATGAAAAGCTGTACTAAAATTTAATTCAGTACCCAACGACTTCTGAAGGCCTTTCCAAAAGTTAGAAGTAAACCTGGGATCACAATCCGATACAATGGAGAGAGGAACTCCATGTAACCTGACTATCTGTTTAAGATACAAACGGGAAAGTTGATCAAGAGAGAAAGTATCTTGTATAGCAAGGAAATGAGCAGATTTGGTCAAGCGATCAACAATAACCCAGATTGCATTATTACCTCGAGATGTCTTCAGTAATCCAACAACAAAGTCCATGGATATATTCTCCCATGTCCACTCTGGAACTGCTAAAGGCTGAAGCATCCCTTTCAGTAACTGCCTCTTTGCTTTAACCTGTTGACATGTTAAACACTTCACAGTAAATTCAGCAATGTCTCTTTTCATTCCATTCCACCAGTAATACTCCCGCAGACCCCTGTACATCTTAGTACTGCCAGGATGAAAAAAACAACTCATTCTTCAACTGTGAATCACAAGGCACACATAACCTCTTCACAAACCTCAAAACAGAAACACAAACTTATCCAAGAACTCATGGAAAATTTTATTCATAAGGTCCATGAATACAGCAGGTGCATTGGTTAACCCAAAAGGCATAACTACAAATTCATAATGGCCATATCTAGTACGGAACACAGTCTTCAGAACGTCTTCTTCTTTTACTCTCAACTGATGGTACCCTGACCTCAAGTCAATCTTCGAAAAATACTGAGCTCCCTGGAGCTAATACCACATCGTTCGATGGCCCAACATCTGCTGAAGTTGTTGCAAAGGATTTCACCACCCCTTTCTGCTTGTAGTCTAAATGCTTCCCATCACTCAAGATCCTTGTCAGACACTCGTCTGCATAATGACCCATTTCATTACACTTAAAACATCTTACCATTGGCTTTTCATTTCCTGCTTGATCATCTTCCTTACAGTTACGAGCAATATGACCAGACTTACCACACCGGAAGCACTTACCAGACTTGGATAAACATTCTCCAGGATTCATTTTACCACAATTCTCACAGGATGGATATTTTGTTTTCTTACCTCCTTGCTTCTTTGATGAATTCTTCCCCTTTTCCTGCCAACAAGATCTCTTATTCTGTTGTTTGTCATAGAACACCTGATCATCGGAAAACTCCATTTCCACCTTCTCCGCACATCGAACAAGTTTTTCATAACATTTGAACTCACGAGAAGCTAAAGCCCTTCGATACTTTGGCTTTAACCCTGAGTAAAAATGGTTTATTTTACTATCAAGATCTCATATGAAGTTTGGAGCATACCTTGCCAATCGAGTGAACTTTTCTTCATAAGTAGCCACTGAATCATCCTCCTGCCTCAATTATAGGAACTGTTTTTCGATCCTAAGACGAACCACCTTAGGAAAATATTTATGAAGAAACATACCTTTGAATTCGTCCCAGTGAAGATCCCCAATCTCATCGCTATCCCTTATATTTTTCACCATCGACCACCACTGATCAACTTCACCTTCAAAACGGTAAACAGAAAGACTAACCTTTTGATGTTCTGAACACCCCATGACATCAAAAATCTTCTCCAGTGCTTTAATCCACCCTTCAGCTTGCACAGGGTCAGATGATCCTCTGAATGATGGGGGATGTTGCCTCATGAAATGTTCCACTACTGACAAGTTCCTCTGTGGTTGATCAGGCTGATCTCGTGCATGGATACCACCACCATTTATAGCCTGAGTCAACTGTGCCATCACTGCAACAAACTGTTCAGTTCCGATTCCGACCATCTCAGGTTGCTGATTTGGAAGGTTATCTTCCTCCTGATGTCATCCCAACATAGATGCTTTGTTTCCTCTGCGGAAAACCATTCTGAACACAGAAATATCTTAGGCAAAGCAACATGGTAATCCGTAAATGCTATATCATTTCAATAATATTATAATTTAACACTTTTCTAACTCCTAAAGTTGTCTAAACCGACCTTTGATACCAACTATAAGGCCCCAGCCTTAAACCTTACTTAATATTGAATTAAATGAATAATTCACATTGAGGATATTTTCAGGTTTAGAGTTTTAGAGAATTAGAACATAACTATTACATCTTAAAATATTACAAAGTAGACACTTCTACTAAGTCTCCATAAAATAAAAACTCTTAAAAAGAAAGATGTCTAGATTCCATGTTTTAGATAGCATGAAATTCCCTTAATCCCATCCTTGACCTTATTCCACTTTAAGTCCTGTGAAAAATATTTCAAAAAACTTGGGGTGAGCATAAAAAGATCATTAAGGGATACAAGAAGAATGAAAACTGTTAGTTTTTCAAACATCAAGTAAACCATGTATACTATATCAAAGTAATACCTTCACCTTCATGAAGTAGTAAAAAAAATCTTCACTGAATAAAGTATCATTACTTACCTTTTTGTAACCAAAACATTACCATAAAACCCATATAAAGAACACATAGAATATATAAAGGTAACTTGGGACATAAACATACTTAACTGGAATAACCATACGGTTGACTTCCACACATATCACTTAATGGAATAGCCATACGGCCAATTTCCATACATACTTAATGGAATAGCCATACGGCCGACTTCCATACCTAATGCATTGGAGGTTATAACGTAACCACCTGTCCTGGTATTCACGGCACCACCCGTCATACGGTTTATAACGTAACCACCCGTTAAAATGTCCAAGTACCAATATAAAATCATAAAACATAAAACCAATATAAAGGAATGATAACATTTCCACATTTCAATCACAATATATCATAAATATATTGACATAATAGAATCCTTTTTCAAAACCAATTTCAATACCAAAATACATAAAAGAGTATATGTTATATATTTTATTCTAAAAACATTACGGCTTGTTGAGAAATCCAAAGATCAAATAATACTTGCGGAGGCGGAAAAGGTCGTTGTCACCGCGTACGTTAAAAAAAACATTCCTTTTTGTCGTTTAGTAAAACGCTTCGTAGAAAAAGATTCCTTTTGTATAAAAGTAAAAGTCAAAGGAGTTTATACACCGTATAAAAGAAAGTTGTGTATAAAACGAAATATGCCTCAATGAAAGGAGATTGAGACGAAGTCCCTTACCTTGGGTCCGACTTGACTCGATCGTTCTTTAACGTCCTGAATAATAAATTTTAGTTAATTTATACTTGATTAAGAACCTTTTTAAAGTTCATTATTCCTTTTATATCACTTATTGCCATGTTATAAACATTATTTAACCATTTAAGTTAATAATTTTTGTTTTGTCAATATTTGGTTCTTAAGTCGAAAGTTGACTTCTTACAATTACATGTTGTTCGTGTGGTCAAAAGTTCTTTATATCCAGAATGAAATTCCCGATTTGGATATAATATGTATCATATATATCCATCATATACATGTATTTATAATATTACATAATCATTTAGAGGTAAGAAATGAAATGCACCGTTCGTGGAGACGGTAAGCCGTACGTAAGCATGAACGCTACTTTCATTTCTTTGTCATATTAGTGGAATTAAAACTAAATGAGAGGTATGTATATTTTAATTCCAGAATTATATTAATCATTTATATATATCATTAATTATATATATCTATTATATACATGTAGTTTTAATAGTACATTAAATTTGGGGATAAGAAATGAAAGGCACCGTTCATGGAGACGGTAAGCCGTACGTACGCATGAACGCTACTTTTATTTCTATCTGATACTTTAATGGAAAGAAATAATAATGATATAGAGGTATATTATAATTCCAGTATAACATCATATATAATAACTTTAAATCCATCCTTTACACTTCCCACATATGGCATTAACGAATCACATCACTTTTAGGGGGCGGTAGTCCGCACTTCCTTAAATGAAGATATCGTGTTTACCCATAATGGAAACCATAAAGGTATGCCAAAAATGAAAAATACAGAATCTTAAAGAAAACATAAACATATTATATATCATATATAAAAATAGTGACATCATAATGGCCACCCTTGAAGGTGTTAAATGAGTATTGAACAATCATCGTTTCGGGAGGCAGAATTTCGCTATCCACGGAAACCATATGTTCTTTAACCATTTGATGTAGTTGTGTGAGAGTGTAGCTCAAATAAATATTATAACAACATCCTAGTATATTGAAGATACTGGTGTTGTTACAAAAGAAGTAAATAAAAAGAGTTTAGAGGGTTGGAGAAGCAAAATAAAACAAATGAACAAGAGAGAATGAATTACCTTTAAAAGTGTAACTCCCTTTTGATTTGAGCCTAAAGGCTTACTTTGAAAGGATTATGACCAAAGGGAATCCTCTAGGATGAGAAGAGGGATGTGGAGAGAGTAATTGGGCAGGGGTTTGCCGAGCCAAAGGCTTGATAAGTGTGTGAAATGAGGTAGAGGTGGGGGCCTTTTATAAGAGGAGAGGAGGGGCACTTTTGGAAAGTAAAGGAAAATTACTTTATTTGAAAATGTGTTTCGGTTTTAAAAGGTCCCAAATTGATATAATTCGTGGATAAGGTGATAAGGGTTCGAAATCCACTCATCCAATTGGTTTTGGCCATGTGTAGGTTTTAGATGTTTCATTATCTTTCCATTTTATTTAAATCGTCAAATAATGATGTCATCGCTGCATCATTATTATGTAATATATAATTTAATTTATTTAATGTCTAAAAATTATAAAACAAATACTATGATGTAGGAATTCTTTTTATCTTTCCAATGACTATTTATAATAAAAATTTTGACTTGTATAACCCCACTCAAAAATTATTTTAGTAAAACAATTTATGTTAGTTTCATTTTCACTTTAACATTAAATAAAAATATATTAATGTCATTTTCCAACTAAAGTGGCTCCATGGGGTCCCCAAGTTGGCCCATGGCTTGTCTTGGTCGGAAATGACTCACCCAATAGGTGTAGGACAAGTTTCATGGTGTTTTCACATTCTTATAATACCATTTTTACCTTAAACTACACTAATTACCTCTAATCGCGAATAAGAACTTAATAAGTTACTATTCACCAAAAAATTATTATAATCTCATTGAACCATATTTTACTTCTTAATGAAAACTATGTATGTTGGATTTTCAAAATTCAATACACATTAGTGGTAAACTTTCATTTAACTGAAAAATCAGTTTGCTTGATTACCACTTAGTGGTTTCACTATTCATCAAAAATTGAAGTTTTTCAGAAAATTACCAAAAATTCACCCTAAGCTATATTTGATATTCCGAATTCAAAAATGAATTCCATTTTACAAAATTCAAAACATATAAGTCAAATTAATTAATTTAATAATTAATTCCCGCTGTCATGACAAATAGCATGTTTTTGCGAAACAATAAGTATCAAAAGATTGACACCAGTTTAAGTCCAATTTCAAAGTGAAATTGATTCCAATGACCACCATTGGATTAACTGGTAAAAATATTTTCTAATTTCACTTTAAAACCAATTAAAATAATAATCTAATCATATAAATAATTTATATTAAAAAGAGGTTTTGAATTAAAATACAACATTTTACACTATTCATAAAAAAATGAACTTTATCTGAAAGGTACCAAACATTTACACAAAGTAAATTTTGATGTCCCGATTCTAAAGAAAAGTTATATTTTGTCCAAAATAAAGTATAAGAGTGATCAAAACTATATTTAATGACGGTTCACCATTAAAAGGTGATAAGTGAACCTTTAGTGAAAATTAGAGTATATATACCCGTAAAATTGAACTCTTTCCGTATTTTAAGCTTTTATCTTTTATTGGTTAAATGTATAAACATTTAAAAACATATCTAATAATATTTTAGTTATTTCTATCCATTCCCGCCAGTACAACGGCTACTTGTTAACTAACATTTAAAATAATATTATTTTATTACTAGTGTGCTACGTAAGTTCCAAAGAAACTCATCGTTGTGTATCGGGTACGCTATCGAACATAGCAACCCCTTTAAAATAAAATTAATATTTAATTTGTAAATATTAATAAATATGAAAATTCTTTATTCTTTATTTACCTGGGATGTTACATGAGGTGACTAGTATACTTATAATTTTTACCAATAATGAATTATACCTAGTTTTTTTCTTGTCAAAAGGATCAAATAATGGATAATTATTTATATTATATGGTATAATACTGAAATTCTTTATTCTAATACGTTCTATACATGATTCTATATTAGTTTAACACATATAATTTTAATTTAACCTTTGTAAATCAATGTTTACCCAAAATATAATAATTAATTTTTACATCTTTTAATATTGATTTTGATCAGAAATTATTTTTACATTATAATAATTTATATTGTTATTCTTATTGAAAATATTAAATAAACTTTTAAAAATTAATATCACTTCTGTTAAAAAAAATTTAATTTTAAATTAATCCCACAAACGTGATTAAAAAATAAGACATTAAAGAGAAAATGTTTAACTGTTTTCAATATTTTTATTTGAAAATTAAATTTAAAACTAATTACAATTTCTTAATTTGTATTATATGATATCGAAGCTATATAATTTTACATTATGTCAAATTCAAAATATAATATAGAAATTTTAATAACTTAAATTTCAAAAAAAAAAATCAATGAAAATTCAATATTTTTCACTATTCAATAATAAATGATATATTATTGAAAAATTCAAAAAATCATTAACTCTTAGATAATTTTTATATTATGATTTATAAAATTGAGATTATTTTTTCAAAAAAAAAAATACATTATGTGGTACATGTTATTTTTATAGAAAGTATGTGATGCACGACTAACCCACTTTTTTAAAAAAAGTTCTTTTGAAAAATAATTATTTTAAATTCAAACTATTATAATTTTATTTCTAAAAAATTTATAAAAATAATATTAATATTTTGGATATTAATTTGCATACATTAAAACATAATTATTATATGAATACTTTAACCAGGGTAAATATTGATTGAATATACATTGAAATTCATGTGAGCATGCCCTCAACATGTTTTCTATTGTTTGCTTTATATCATCAAGATATCCATAAGTTTGAAGATGGAAGGTAGTGCTCCAATAAAGATAAGTATAAAGTTACTTATGAATTATATTTGATAGTTCTAATGTAAAACTGGGATCATGATAAGACATAATACAATGAAGTGTGAAATCAAGTCATATAAAATTATTAATATAAACCCTTTGGAGGTTTTCAAGAGGTTAATGTGCTCTAATAGTGAAGAGATGTGTAAATTATGTGTGGTAATAATTGTTATCCAATATTTCATCATTCCTTCTATTATTGATTGGTAGTCAATTGAGAAATTACATAGAAATGTCATCCCATTTCCACATAGGAATAAAAATAGGATACCTGACTCCTCTATTAAGAAATCTCACAACTTTATCCTGGTGAAAAACCAATCATCATGAAACAAAATAAGAAATTTTCTACCTTAATCTATCCCAGAAAAAGGTTCCATCAAATCCCTATATATCATAGTTCTTCCATAAAATATGGATAATTTAAATCAATATGAATCATCCGATAATTCCTTGTTTATTTTTGGTAAACATAGAACACGTAATCACCTTCCATATTTTAGAACACCATATTCTCAAACATATTATACAAATTCCTATAATTCTCATATTTAATATTCTTTTTTATGTCCCCATCATCAGATTGAGAAATTTTTAACTTAAAAAATAGATATATTTTTTAAATCACTTTAAGGGGATTGATGACACCACTTCCATAAAGAATCCTATATCTATCATTACTAAATCTATAAACATATGATCCCAGCCAATATGCATTTAGGTTAAAAATCCATCATCTTTCTTACTCAATCACAATTATACCTAATTTTTATTCCATAGGTTCTTTTTTATTGGGAAATAAGAATACCTAAGTATTTTTAACAATATTATTTTTCTTATATTTATCTATTTCTATGAAAAATATACATATTATGATTTTTTACATAGTTTATATCTCACATGTTTCAACATAGATATGATTTCTATATCTAAAAGGAAATTATTATATCTAACAACTGAAAATCATAATTAGTATAGTTATGTTCATGAGTATTCAGATGTATTGATGTATATGCTCAACCACGTACCTTCATTGATGAATCACCTGATATCATAAACCCATTACATCTAGATTGTAGATTCATAATCATAGGATTGAAAATGTCTTATTAATTTATAAAAACAATATTCAAATTCATTTTCTGAACAATCATAACTCCAATACTTGAAAAATTTGTTAACGGGTCACCAACTCATGAAAAATTATCAATGAATCGCTAATAGTATGATTATAGAGTAATGAAAATACATAGAAAATTAATTTTATTGGTTATGTACCATTCATTCACAACCTATAACATCAAATTATCTATAAATATTCTATCCATAGAGAAAATATTAACCTAAAAAGAATATTTATGATTCCATAATTCACTCATAATAAATTTTAAATTTTACAATATCCTTATAAGAGTTTCTTGAGTGACTTGAATGTGGTTACCAGGGTCCTCATATCTTTTAGAATACAACAAACAATCATTAAACAATAGTACAACTAAATTGTCAACCAATTCTATGAATACTCTATACATAAGACCCATAAAAACTAAGGATGCCTTAATCAATCCAAATGTAATTAATATAAACTCATAATATCCAAAACTAATTCAAAAATATTTGTATAGACTAAATTCCATATTTAATAAAAATTGATTATACATACAATAATGTATAATCATTTAAAAAATATGGGCATCGTGATGTTGATCAAATAAGTCATCATTTCTAAGTATTAGATACTTGTTCAATATCATAATAGAATTGATTTACCAAAAATTTGTTTCTAGCTACATGGATCAATTTTTATTATTAATGAAGAGATTAGTTGACCCCGCATATGAAACATTAGGGTGAATGAATCCCTTATCACCCAAATACTTCATTTTTTTCTTCAAATCTGCCAATTATATAGTATCTATTATATATAAAGTCTTAGATATTGGTCTTTCTTCTATAAATAAATTAATTGAAACCTCAATTTTCCACTCTAGGGATTCTTCAGGTAATTCTTCAAGATATACAACAAACTTCTGATATACAATAAGTACATCATGAATTTTAAGACTACATTCTCTATCGCAAGATTTTATTTCCAAATCTTCCCAAATAATCATATTCATTAGAGCTACTTGCGGGGGACATAGATAGGAATCATATGATGATGTTTCAAATTTAAAGATATGTCATTATATAAATACCTATCACATTTTTATTTCATAAATATTGAACTTAAATTTTGCATCATATTTTTATTTTCAATCCGTGTCATGATTTATATTGATGTAAAAATTATGTATGGTAAAATATTTATAATATATATCATTTTTATGTGTCATAATGTGGATAAAAATAACATCCTTATTTCAATGATCCTTAATATAAGAGTTTTGAATGACAAGCCCCTACATAAATTATAATTGAAAATTTTAATTTTATTATAAAAATTGGATTCTATAAAATAATGTGTAGATATATAATCAGATAAAAACAGAGATAAATTTTAATATAGGATCAGTAAACAAGACACAACATTATTAGGTACATCCACCTCACCTATAGTCATTAAAAATATCATGGTCTTATCTCCATGGAAACTTCTATGCAAGATTCACATGACGCAATGGGAATTTGTTTGTGTAGAGTCCCAAAACCATTAAATTGAACCTCTAAATAACAATGTTTTCCTTCTTAAACTTATATTATTTATCATGATGTCTCTTTTCTCAAAACATATAAAAAACACCCTTTCCCGTCAACAACATCCCAATTTGACTCTATCTATAGTTCTCACATGAGGAAAATTATTTTATATGTTTCTTTTAATTATTATGAATTCACTTTTTCATAGGGTTGAAATGGACTATTATTCTAATTATTTACCTTAAATGTGTAATATCTATAGAATCAATTCACTATTTTCATGAAAAAAAACTATTTCACTATTTTATATATATTATTGAGTGACTAACTCTATTAAATGAAATTTCATAAGACCATCAAATAAAAGGTCAAATTTCATCTCCATGTGGATTATGCAGTCCATAAGAATAACTTCATAACTATTTAAAGGCACATTCTTACTCTAAATAAAATTCATATTCCATTTTCTTTAAGTAAATGTAATTTCTATTTTTTTCATTTTTTAGATAATGATTGAAATATTTATCAATGAACATCTACTTAAATTATTTAAATTCAATGTGTTTTATTTTCATTTTCTCACTATTATTCATAATTAATGAATACTATTGAGAAACATATAATTTTATACAATGCAATATAAATGTCATATTTTCATATTCTCCACATTAAAATTCCATAAATAAAATCTCCATATAATTAATCCAATAATTATCAGCCATTGGATTAATAGTGTTACCATATGATTGGGTATTCGGTCATGTAAAGTTATTCATCATAATAGAATATCATGTGGAATATGTTTCTCGATCATGGAATGGTTATTTTTTATTTCTTTATAATGCTTCTCTGATATAATCATAATTTTCCATGTTTCTATACTAGTCGTCAATATTCTTTGTTTGGGTAATCTCTAAATTTTCTAGGAGTGTTAATAACCTTATTCCATCAAGGCACCATTTCTAAAAAATGTCTTTTACTAGATTAGCTCATAATATTATGAATTTTAAATATAACTATATAATTATAAATATAGTGTAACACAATGCATAAATTAATTTTTATTCTTTTTAAATCATAAAATCAAATACTATGTTTTTGTGATATCATTATTTTCAAATCCTTTATAATATTTTTTATTGAAAATGTGAATTATCCTAAGAATATCTCCCAAATCTTTTAGACAATGTGTGTAGTAAGGATCATTTTCATTCACCAATAGACAATTGGGTTCATCCCAATGCACAAATATTTGATTTATTTTCCATAGGTACATCAATTCAATAACCAAAGCCACAAGTATTATCCAAATTGGAAAGTATTTCTTGGAAAAAATGCATAATCTATTCATTAAAAACACTTTCCAAAAAGTATAACATAGGGATATTTTCCCTAATATATATTTCCTCAATATAGTTACAAATTTTATACTAAACTTCCTATAATACCAAATTTAGTGATCTAGGATAAATTATCATATATTTTGTGTTATAAATTATTACAATGGAATTTTTAAAAGGAATAAAATCATGAATGAAAAATCAGTTTAGCTGTTTGGGAGAACCAAATACATATATGATACCAATTTTACCTTGGGATTAGAAAATAAAACATAATAAATAAATAAAATAAGACATAAAACATCCCTAATTACTCATTTAATGATTTATTCTTCATATCATTATGAATTTAAACCAAATAAGGGAAAGAAAAAAGATGAGTGAGGGTAATGTAAAGAGTGATTTATAATGGATAAATAAGAATACTGAATATATAATGATAAAAAGATAAACTCACATTCCATTTAAATATCATGTCTATCATAGTACGATAAGAAAAAATCAATATAAAAATGAAAATAACTAAAAACACCTATGTTAAAGTCCCAAATAAATGAAACTTCATGCCTTGTGGGTCTTGGTTGATGGCTACAGGGGTGTCACGACATGACAGATTGTTGTTGTACTTCGACAGCTATTTTCATGTCCAACATCAGAGACTAGATGAGAATTGGTAATGATATAGAATTCATGTCCATCCCACTCTCCGTCAGTTGAAATTTTCAAAATGGCGTGGAAGGGAGCCATCATGGTGGGTAGTGAGTGCTTTTGAAGAACTAACTCATGAGGTTGTTAAACAAAGAGGACAAAATTGGGATAGAGGGTCATGCAACCCCAATTTAGATCTACAATTAGTATCCGAGATGTTTGGTATCCTCTGATTCTTAAGGAATCATTAAGTGGGGATTATTAGAGCCCTAAATGAATGGTTTTGCATTCCCTAAATGTCATTTTTTGGAACATGGGTGTCAGCGAAATACCTAATGGTGTCACACTATGACTCTCACTTCCCTATCCCACCTCAACGACTAGTGGGGTGTTGGTAATGGTATATAATATCTTGTTACCCCCACCCCATCGCAAGTCCTTTTCTTATGGGTGTATAAGTGATCCCTTCAAGAGAAAAAACATGTCAGGTAGGTATCTAAAGGAGACAATATTGTGATTGTGGTTCATGTAGCCCTAATGTACAGCCTACAAAAGGCCAGTTACCTAATAATCTGAAAAAATGTATTTATTGATAATATAACTATGAAAATATAATAGATATTAATAATAAATTAATTTTACATGAATGGAAGGATTAATTATTGTATGTCATGTTTTCCAGTAACATGATACAGTTACTGTCAATATCTATCCTCAAGATAGTTCAAAAATACTCGGTACAATCACATTTGATTGGACAAACTGGTTCATCTCATGACACTTTTGATTCATTGAGTGGATATCTATTAATGGTCGCCACCCATTTATATTAAATTAAAATTATTCCTCATATTTTAAATAATCGATTTAATTCATAAAACTTATTCCATATTATAATTTATCCATATTGATAAAGGAGACATATCTATCAATATTTCCCCTAGATAATAAAATATCATTTAATGTAATAACCGTATAAAAAAATTGAATATGATGTAAGAAATAATAAAATCCAACAAATTAGAATATATTCACATATATAAATGATATGAATAGTTTTAATGATTCAATTTTGAAAAGAAATTTATTGTTTCATGACAATGATAATAATCACAAAAGAATGTTTGATTTCATAATAACATTTACCACATCTTAATTTTCAATTCCAATTAACATGGATGAAATAATTCAATGTAAAATCTAAAATACCCTGAGTTCTGTATGAATGAAGATATTTCATGTAAAATGGGAAATATATAAATAAATTAAAAGTCAATTATTTTATAATAATATGTAATTCACAATGGGATATAATTTGAGACTAAATCTATTACCTTGAGTCCAAATCGTCACATTAATATTTTATCTTCCAAAATAATATATGTTTTTTAATTATTTACATTAACAAGATCCATGTCACTTTTTTAGTCCTTTGGTTTCAATTATTCCAATGTTAAATATATTTAATTATTCAATTTAAATTTATATTTTGTTTTTAAGTTATTGGTTTTCTATGTAAAACTGACTTTTGAAGGTGAGTATTCATATAAGATGACATTATTTAAATATTATTAGAATAATAATATTGAAATAATTATAATTATTATTCATTAATTATAATGTTATGATTATTCATGAATTCTGTTATTTAAAAACTATGTATGTTATGATTATGGAGAAGGTAAGTCATACATACACATGATTAACAATTATATTTTTCAAAGAGCAGTGTGGAAATGATGGTATGTAATATTTTGTATTTTTATACTGATCATGATATCATAAATAAAATATTATTTCTTTAATTATATCTATATATGTCATTTATGAGGTGTTTTGATGAAAAGAGAGTCACATCACCTCGTGAAGGCAGTAGTCCACTCATACATGAGTGGTATTGTCATTTAAATAAGTAAGAAAAATAATATATATTTCTCAGAATGAATAAAATTCCATTTATATAAAAATATTTCCATTTATATTCAATAAAATAAATTAATTTATCCTTATCATCATCAATGAAATTCATTGTTGAAAATGACACACATCCCTTCGCGAAGCGGTAGTCCTCCATACAAATTAGTGATGTTATCATATATTCAATAAAATTGACAGTATAAAAGGTGTATTTGATATTAAAAAAGAATAATTATTTTATAAATGTCGTATATATAATTTAGATCCACCATCAAACCCAATCATTCATGGTGGTAATCAGAAAATGAATGGAAATGGTTCTTATGGAGAAAGTCTTTAATGTTAATGAATGATTATTTTTTAACCCATATCATAGAAGTCGAGGTTTTGTATGTTAGTAACATAACATAGAAATATATTTGTTATATGGAATAAAATGTGGTTATTATATCAAAATGTTTTAATAGAAATAAAGAGGTAGAGAAATAAATTATATAAAATATTTTGTAGATGATTGTGACCTCTTCTTTTGTTATCTTCCGTAAGAATGAACTATGGGCTTAATATGTTATATTTCACACAATGAAATTACATATACGATTATATGAGGGAATATTAGAAGTTATTTATGTATGTATTTACATAACCAAAATGGTTTTATTTTGTGTTGAACGGAGGAGTGTGTGCCGCCATTGATAGGTGAGGTGAGTTTCACACATGTAATTTTTGTAAAGAATAAAATGTATCCATGTTTTTTCATGTAACAAGATTCTAATAATGAACCATTATTGATAATATATTATTTATTTGGGAAATATGTTCATATAATATATATTTTTTACTTTTATTTTTTTTATTTTTACCCTTATCATGTATATTTTTCCTCTGGTAAATCCATTTTCATGTTAACCAATGTAATTATTTTTCATCATTTTCATTATTGAATTTAGAAAGTAATTGTGATTATTATAATATAAATTATAAATTATTTTGATTCCAAATATGGAATAATTGTTTAAAAATTCTATTCACATAAGTTTAAAAAAATTAATATTAATATCCCAAAAACGATGAGAAAGTAGGTTTTCAAAGAGAAATTGTTAAAAAATTTACGAATTATTTATTTCCAAAATATTTATTAAAATTATAATGATGACCTATATCTGATTAATTAAAATTAAATTGTTTTAATTTTAATTTTAAATCAATTGAAAAAATATTTTTTCATTAAAAATAATTTAAATGTAATGAATGTTTTCAATTAAAATTTAATATTTTTACTATTAATTGAAAAATGAATAATTATAGAAAATTTCAATAATTATCTCTAATCTAATATTAATACAATTTTTTTAAAAATTAATTTTTTTTAAAATATTTTTACATAATTTTTTTAAAAAAATTATGTTATGTGCTCTAGTCATTACATAACCACATTTTATAAAAATAAAATTATTCAGAAAAGATTTATTTTACTTTCAAGTTATTAATAATTTGTTTACAGAAAATAGATAAAAATAGTATTTATATTTAAGTTTGAATATTAATTCCTAATTAGATTAAGGATAATTTATAATGGTCTTTTTTAAATAGTTTTATAATTTAGTATTTTCATTTAAACCCAATGTTGTGTTTATCATAAACTCTAAACCATATATAATTTATTCAAAAAGAAATATGCTGTAATATTTTTTGGTTGTAATAGTATAATAAAATGATGTATGGAAAGTAATTGAACCGTTAAGAGACATAATATATGATTATATAAATCATAGTATTACGTTAGATTTCCATAATACATAATATGTCAAAAAAAGCAGATGGTGAAACCTACCAATGGGATAATGATGTGTAAATAATCAATTGTGTGATAAAAATTATATACCCCAAAATAAATCAATGGATATATATCCATATTACCATAGGTTACCACCATACCAACCCAAAAGAATAGAAATAAGAACTGTGATATTTTTGTCTATATATAATGCCTCTCCCAAAAACATTGATGTACAAAAATAATGAAAAAAATTCCAATAATAAATTTTTTTTGTGTGGGTTCAAGATGCTAGTTGGATACCCGAACAATATATACAGTTTCAATCCAAAATCTTTAATTAGATCATGATTAAAATTTATTTCTAAAACACTATAAGCAGAAACCAATTTCTATGTATCAATTATAATCTCATTTTTATTTTAAAAAAATCAGTTCAATTAAAAAAAGGTTTATATAATTTTTATTGATAAATAAAACCTTTAAAATATACAATTTCCTAATTATATGAAATAAATAGTCTTTTTGAATATGTATCAATAAAAAGATCATGTGAAAATATCCATATTAGTATACATGCATGTATACATCTACAAAGAACCAAATGTAATCCTTAAAAAGATGGTGTACACAACTTAAGCACTAATACAAACAAAGGAATTATAACTAGTATATGTGACTCCAAGAGTCCTTAAATGAGTGTCCATTATAATGGATGCACCCCAGCATCCATAAAATCAAGGGATCCTCCCCTTGTAATAACTCACTCCCAAGAGATCGTCAATTTTTTACCCCACCCAAGTTCATTAAATGTTTTGATACAACCATATAATTTTTAATAAAAAAAATTAATTTCAAAATACATTCTAGAAATTTTTTTCAATCTAATCCTGAATTTTAATAATATGTTTTATATAGTGAATTCATATCACTTTTGAGAATTAAAACAAACTTTTTGCAAAACCATCGATGATGGCATTTTATAAAAACCCCATGTGCATAAATAATGTTTTCAATGAAATATAATTTTTAAATATTTTATTTTTCCCTTGATGATTAAGTAAAATCTCAATAATAATTTTTACAAATTAAACCACGGAAAAACATTACAAGAGAATAATGATATCTATGGGATTGGGTATAATACAAAGACACCAAACTTGTGAATTTTGAAGAAGGTATTTCAATGTGAAATAATTAAGAGGGGGGATTAGACAATATCAAAGAGAACCATGATTATAAAAAATGGTCTATTTTACAAGTATTTGATACATTCTGTGATATAGTATCAATCAAAATAAAATGCACATATAAAAAATGAAAAAAGATATATTGGATATCATCTTTTTACCAGATTTACCCAACAGATATGTAATATTCAAACTGAGAGGGGGAATAATAAACAGAAGAGGGTGAGAGAAAATAATCCTACCAAGGTGCCTTGAAACAATGAATTTTTTTAGGGTTTCAGGTGTCAGATTAGAGAAGATAAAACATTATTCTTGGAATAATGATACTTTACACCTTACAAAATTGGTTAACCAATGGTATCAACATAAAGATAGAAGGCCTCATCAGAAATCTGGTGTTGAACCAGATGGCTAGTGATATCCCACTAATTAGATGGGTTGTGCAAGATGAATGATTTTACCCCAAGGAATTCCACTGACTGGCTGATAGAACCTGCAGACAAGCATATGTTCTTCTATCTCGGAACAACTAGTTTGTTCTATCCATATACTATCTAGTGGCATCATTCTGACCACAAATATTCAAAATTTATATCCCAAGTTATTCATGGACGAAAATTCAAATACTAAAAAAATAAAATATGTTTGTACCAAAATATTTGTAACATTGTGAGATAATAAATTTAATATGTGAATAATTCTTAATATACTTATAGAAAAGTGATATATGGAAATTTTAGAAAATTTGAATTTTGGATTTTACAATTTTAGTCTTCTTCATGTCATATCCATGGATAGAATATCTATTTAGGATTCAATCATAAACGATTTAATGGATTTCCCAATTCCAAAGAAAATTGTTTAGGTATATATTTTCACTAGACTAGTAGGTTACATTCGACATTTTGTTACTTGTATTTTCTCAATTATATATCACATTAACCATGTATACACCTAAATGGGTTATCCTCATATGTATATAATAATGTATATAATGATTTAAACTACAATATATGAGGGTTTTAATGGTATTTTTATTGACTTCAACATCAATAAGGGATATATATGTTATATGTATGTAAGGATCAATTAAAGAACATTAATGATTATATATATAGAATAATAGAGTTATTACACATTAATCAAGGTTACTAATGATTTGGGAAAATATTTTTCCAACCAGTGATCTTGAGTTGGATGATATAATTTTTCAATTGAATTTATTTATGAATTAATTTTATTGAGAATGAGTTGAAATATATTGGGATCACAAATTTGTTAAAATAATATTATCACATAAAGAGATCAACATGATGTAAGGGTAATTGTTAGAACTACTTAGTGAATAATGATTTCTCAAGAAACAGACACCCTAGGATAGAAAATATATTGGATGACCAGTGGTTTAGGAAAGATCTTAGATTTGGATTCTGTAAATTTTGATAAATGATTTGTTAGTGAATGGGAGATATCAAACCTACTCCAATTGATTTCCTTACAATCCTTATAAGAGAATATTAAAAAATCATAGATTAATGTTATCAAGATTTAATAGAATATAGAAGTAATAAATTATGGCAGGTTGGTAAAAACATCAAAAAATATGGAATTTTGATATTCTGTAAGAGGCAATATTTTTTTGCCTATGATTCAAATAAATAGATAATTATTAGATTTATCCAGTATCTAAAAATTTTATGTTCACCTTTCTAATGAAAAAATTAAATTAGGATTTATAGGATTTTTTTGGGGATTATATGAAATAGGAAATAATAGAGAATGTTTCAAGATTAATTATTTTAAATAGTTTATGCCTTGAAGACAACATATTAATAGATTCATAAAACCTCTAAATATTCAAATATTAAAATTTGATGATATTACAATAGACATTGTCTGAATTTTCAAACACTCAAAGAATGGATGTTGTTGTTTGTGTTAGTATTTATCACCTTACCAAGTCTAAAAATTTCTCCTATAGAGGGAATATATACCACTTGATTACCGTACACCACTCTATAATAATGAAATTGTTTGGAATCATGGAGGAACTCATTTAATAATATCTAATCGTGACCTTTGATTGGAATTTAAATTTTGGAAGAGTTATCAGAGGTATCTCAACACCGATCTATGTTTGATTGGTACCTAATATCCTATGACTCATGGGAAATATGAATGGACAATTTTGAAAATAAGAGGTATATTAATTATGTGTTCAATTGAAATTCATGGTTGGAATGATAAGTATTTATTTTTTGATTAATTTTAATATAATAATACCTCCTATTATAGATTTAAAAAGTAACAATATTAGTAATCGTATTGAAATATACTTTATACATCTGCATGTTATGGTGAAGTTGGTGAACAAAATCTTATAGTCCTAGATCTCATGGAAGAGACAACATTAGATGTGAAGACTATATAAAATATGATAATTTTATGTCATAGTAGAAAAACTATTTGTTCATAAATGATGGAATGATTTTTAATTTATAGTGAGATATCATTTTTATTAGAAGTTCCTCTTTGGTTTTGTGTAATATTGTTCAGAAAAAACAAGTAATCTGATACCTAGTATTATTAGTGCTTTTGATATTCTAGGATTTGTTAGAGCGGTGGCATCCTGATCGGTGATTCTACAAATCCTTTCTAAAGAACATAAAATGTAATGTATAACTGTATTAATTAATTTAATTCCTAACACAACACATGTTCGCACATTAGAAGAAATATAATTTAATCTTGATTTATTTAAAAATAGATATTCTATCCATGTTATATACACTAGATAACATGTTCTGAGTAATTGTATGACTCATATGGTAATTTTAAATTTGAGAAATTCTAGGATAGAATATGATTTTTGGAAAACTAAATAAGTAATTATAAATAACTACCCAAATCTATTCACGAGTCGACATTCTTTAAATTTTAAGGATGAAATTTGTAAATAGGGGAAGAATGTAACAATTGAGATTTAATTATACTATGTAACCTTATACTTTTATAGTTATAATATTTTAATCCACCCTGATGTTTTAATTTTTTTTATTAAAACATAATTCAATGATTTTATAAATTCAACTCAGAAAAGGGGAATAATTTATTATATTATTATATCAAAATAAACACCGGATTAAATTTGAGGGTTTCTAAAAATAATAGTATTTGAATAATGAGTGAAACATTATAGATCTTACCAAATAAAATCATTTCAATTTAATTAATTACAGAGGAAAGTTGTTAAAAAATTAATTTTAAAATTTCATTATTTCCATTTTAATAAAATAAATATATTCATTGGAATGTAAAATAAGCTTGATTTTTATATTAATACACTTTTAAACATAAAAACGAATTCTTTGGTAAAACATTTTTTATCATGTTTTGAGAACATGTATCTAAACTTACATCTTACACTTTAAAAGGATAAATCATGATGAAAATATTGCATATTTTGGATAATAAAAAATAATATTAGTTTATAAAGAAAATATAGATTTTTATCATAATAAATAGAAACTGTAGTAAATATTTATCACATTGGTTAAGGGTGAAATGGGATAAGTTTTTTTGAAATCCAGTTACCCAGATTCGAGATGGCATAAAAGAAATTCAAAATCCAAATTGGATTGTGTTATTTATATATTAAACTTATAATATTTCATGATTTTGAATTTAGCAGCCATTTTGATTGAGTATAAAAATAAAATATTCTCTTCTTTTGATAAATTCCATGTATGTCATCTCCCTTGCTTAAAAAAGGACATCACTACTCCACAATTACCCATAATTCAAGAGCCTCGTACATTATAAAATACTAACCAATATGATTTCATAACATCTCATCGCATATTCAATATTTCTTGGTTGTTGTTTCACTAAAAATTAATGAATTTTAGTAATCATAATCACAATTAAAAATGTTTAATATTATAATACATGTTTTTTTATAACTATCCTTAATGAAATAAACATAGAATATTTGAATAATCAATGGAGATATATTAATTTAGTTTTTATAATAATGGAGTCATTTATAATGATCCTTAAAATTATTATGGGAAAAGTAGTTAATACTCTTTTTGAATCCCATGGCTAAAAGATTTACCTGTAAAATTGGGTAGTGGAACAGACCAATCACTTACATGCCCATCAACTTCATAATCTAGTAGGATCCATTTGAATTCTTGGGGTAAGAAAACCATCACATTAGTAGTAATTAAAATAACCAATTCACTCATAAGATGTACAATGGCCATTTTATGGAGAATAAATGACCATATAGTGGAATATTAAGTAAGTATTATATCATTAGGGATTATTACATATACATGAGGAGTTTTCTATGAATCTGGTGGATTTGTGGAATCATATCCAAAATCAAAACTTATTATGGTAAAAAAGGATTAATTTATTAAACGATTATTTATAAATCCTCCATAATTTATAGAACATTGTTGATGGTTTAATCTATAATGATAGACTATTTTTGTCGATGAAATATCAATTTCTATTCTAATATATAGTGAAAACATTGAATGATTCAAAATCTCTCTCAATGTATTCTCTTCTAAAAATAATACTTTCTCCCCATTATATATTATAAATATTATAATATATTCTCAATAACTTATTTAATTTCATTCCATAATATTTTCTATCATATTATTTATGTTAATTGAGTTTTCACAAAAATTTTAGTTCTTCATATAAATCCTTCCATATTACTTTTTATTCTAATTTAATACTCACTAATGTTAAAGTGATGTACATTGTTTTCATTTACATTTATTATGAAAATAAAAGGGGATAATTTCTTTTAGGATTGTATCATTCTCATTCAAGTAATTGTTTCAAATTGAAATAATTGTTTCTTGAAAAAAGATAAAATATAAAGGAGTTTTTTATATTGACATTCACTAATTCCTGGGGAATGATAAATTGTTTCCTCAATCAATTGGGGTTGTATACATAGGGAATATTTTTAATATATTTATGAACATATTTACCTAATATTTTGACTTATTTAATTTCCTAAATTAAATATATTTATCCCTCTCAATCATTATTTTATTAAATTGTTTAACTACGAAAATCTTCATTATAAATTTATCATTAAATCAATATTTTTATTATTATTTAAATTATTTTATTATATTTAATTATTTAGAATCACCTTGAGATTTTATTTTTATATTTATCATATAATTGTTTTTAAATTTCTTCAAAGTCTTCAATAAATATTTTTTCAAACTTTGATTTATTTAATAAATATTTTTAAATGGGATTTTAAGAAACTTCATTCCATTTTATCCTATACCAACCTATATTTAGTATTAAATGAGTTTTTAATTATATAATTTATTATTGTTCAATTTCAATCAAATATTTTTCATTTATCCTTTAACTGTTATTCAATATCATCTGTATTCTAAAATGTATTATTCAAACACCCATAGTGGCCCCAAAAAAAATTTTCCAACTATTTTGTTTTATTAATTATGGTACTAATTATTTATATTAGAATTATAGAATATGTAATTTTATTAGATCTATTAGATGCCATGTTTATAAGATTGCAATGAATAGTTATTATCATCTTGTTGAAAAAGAAGAAAATGAGTTCCTAGATGATATTTATTACATTGATAATGATGATTATGATATAATTGTCATACATTATTCTTCATAATTCAATGAGTTATATAGACATTTTTCATATAAAATTTCACAAGATATCTAAAAATTACTATTTGTTATGCATAAACTTAAATTTAAAATTATGAATATGAGGCTTGACTTAAGTAAGATAGAAATTGAGTGTTTCCATGTGAATTTAAATTATTATACCCTTGGTATGAATATGATATTTTATGATATTTCTAATTGTAGAAAAAAGATTGTTGACTTTCATTAATCAAAAATAAAATTAAACAAAATTATATAGTTTTTACCATGTAGTTGGACACTAACATTCACTATTATCTGAGAAGAGTATGATTTTATCAATATTGAGGATGAGGATCTAAAAGGTTCTATCATTAAATATGTGATAAGAATGTATAAATCTATTTAAAAGCACTCTAATAAGGTCAACAAAACGAAAAAAAATTTATTCAGTGAAAATAAAGATGAATAATCTTGATGTAACAGTAATGTCTAAAATATTATCATGATGATGGAAAATTTTATAACAATTCAGATATCTTGTTGACACATCAAGAAAAAAGTCATGTAATTGAGTACAATTAATTTTGTTTAAATAATAATGGCCACATAAATATGTATTATCAATTAAATTAAATATTAAAAAACTAATGGAAAAACGATTTTATTGATTCATCATAGAGTTCTATTAAGGGATCAATTTAAACACATGAATATAAGGATGAATATACTAAATCTCTTGTCACATTCTGAGGATGAAATTGATTTTAGATTTAAAATTTACAAATCACCGTATAATTCCTCTATATACACTTATACTACATCAACTACTTCATTAAATTTAAATGATCTTTTTCATTCTAAAAATTAACATCAAAATAATTTTATAGATATTCTATCACAATTTAATGTTCTTAAAAATAATAAAAATATATTTATTCCTTTAAATATCATTTTTTAAGATAAATTTTATATATTTTTTAATTTAAAAGATCAAAAAAACATTTAAATTTTAAAATTTTGTAATAAGGATCTTATAAATACATATATTCATTTTAAATTAGTAAAGAATATGTATTTATGAGTATCGCTGTCAATAATGTTATAAATGTTTTTATGGTTTTAGTTCTAAAAAAAACCTTTTCCATAAATTCAAAAGAGACTAATTTTCATAACTTAATTTATCCAAATAAATTTTTTTATAATGGAATTAAATAATTACATCTTTTTTATGAATTAAGTTGATAAAATAATAGAAATGTAATACCAAAAATAATTCATAACACTTATCATATTTTTATTGAGAAAAATAGTTCTAAATAAATTTTCATTCAAAAATATTTATTGGATAATAAAAGTGGTTGAGCGGTGTGGTTAAACAGGTGTATTGTCATTAAATGTTATATAATAATTGACAACAATTAGAAGTAACATAGTATATGGACAATTGGTTTTCACAGAATACATATATTGATCTTTTTGAATTTAATTATAAAAAAATTGATTGGGGAAATATACAATTTTGAGATGATTCATAATGAAAAATTTTCAGTGCATAAAAGATAGTTTTCTCCAAATCAATAGTACTTAATAATTTTTATTTTTTATGACTTGAAGCATAATATACTATGTTTTAGTCATATTAATATTAATTAATTTAAAATAAATTATAAATTGAATTTTTATTTTTTAAAATTATAAATGACTAATTTTATTTTTTAATTTCAATTTGAAAAATTATAAATAAATAAATTAAAATCACACAAATTTAAAAATATAGCTATTTATATGTATAAGATAACTAATTATGGCTTTGGAATCACATCAAATGATATTCTATAATCACCCTCATATCAAAATAAACTGTAACCAACTTGTATATTCTTTATAAAACATTCCTCATTATGAGAACATTGTTTGTGATCGTTTCAAACTAGGTAAGAAACAAAATTATAACATTAAACAAAAAATATATCATTTCCACTTCAAATTCCTTATATCTACTCAAAAAAAAATATTATACCAACTCATGTTGTTAGAAATGGATGTGAAATTTACTCATTATTAATTGTCAATAAATATACTATATTTACATGGCCTTTCTTTTTAGCTCAAATAAAATTTATTTATACTGTATTTCTAATCGTTTCAATGAATGTTGAAAAAAATAATTATAAACTACATTCTTTTAGAAGTGACCATAGAGGATAATTTGATGACTAATTAATCCCTAACTTTTTTGAATCTCATGGATATCACACTTCTGCACTACATATGGAATAACTTAAGAAAATGATGTTATCGACCAAAGAAATATAACCCTATACAACATTTCTAGGAATCTCTTAATTGAGTTACCATTTTAATAATTTATTTGGTTCATGGTAGTAATGAAATAATTCATTATCCTATATCATTTACTTATAGTTCCCACCCTCTGAAAACCCCTTATGATCGTTGAAAAGGTAAAATTACAAATTTAATCATCTTTATTGTATTTTCTTGATATTTAATTATTATTAATTCAAAGGATAATATATGAAATTTGAAATTTTTTTGTGGTTAAGGTATTTTATTAGGTACATAATGTCATGTAAATCATTATAATTCATCCATCAGAGAATCATTACCTAAAAAAAGACTATTCATAATATATTTGATGGGAATTTTCTAAAATCACAACCACCAAAGTGATGAGGTTGTTTAATACACTAGATAAAACATTTCTAAACCTCATTATTATAATGTTATTAAATATGGTCAATATTATCTATCTACTACATTACCCAATTATTTTTACCAATTGACATTCCATTCACATGGTAATGTAATTATTGAATTATAATACGGAATATGTTCAAGCTGCATAGTCATAAATGAGGTCGAACATCAATATTTCATTCTCACCATAAACAAAATTGCCATGATTAATCATTAAGGAAGAAATTTGTGTACATAACATTCATGATGAGTTGAACAAATTTCAACGTAACTATTTTTAGACTCTATTGGAATGCTATATTAATTACCCAATTATTGGAACTAATTGTGTTTTTTGAAAAACAACACGATGATCAAGAAATTATAATTTCTTACAAGTATTGAATTATTACAAATGGTTATAATCCAAGAGAATGTAATAATAATTATGAAACCATTACTCTCGTAGAAAGGCAATAATCCATTATATTATATTATTAATTCACCAGCCATATTTATATTAAATGTTTTTAAAAGGGTGTAAAAAAATATTCTTAAAATGGTTATAATTCTGAATTTTTTTTCCACGACTAAAACAATACTTCTCAAAAACCAAATTCTCCAAATCCTATTTTCAGGTTGACAAATCTCTTAAAAATTAAAAAAAATCCTCTCAAGATTGATAGAAGAGTAAAAAAAATTTCTATCAAAAAAAATTTTAAATTGGGAAATTTATATTCAATCATATTTATAAAAAAAATCATATGATTTGCTGATTTGTTCAAATTATTGTTGAGGATATTATTTTTAGATCAACTAAAGAAACCTTTTTTATAAATTTTTTTGCTTTAGTGAATAAAGTGTTTGAAATAAGTATAATGGGAGAATAAAAATTCTTTCATGTATCTCAAGTTTTAAATAAAACGTATTGGTTTCTATTTTTAATTTAAATATACTAATTTAATACAAAATAAATTTTTATTGGATTGTGTCAAGTAATCGATTACAACCATTAATAGAACATGTAAGATAATGTACGATGAATTCAGTCAATTCATTGATAATAATCATTGTCAATGTATGATTGAAATTAAATATTACCATAAAACAATAAAGCTAGGATTCATGATATGTTTTATCTTTTGTGATCATTTTCAATCAAATCCGATGGAATCTCATTAAAAGTCCCTCAAATTTTTTTTAATTTTTTGAAATGAAATAAATCCAATGGATTTATTTTAAAGGAAAAATGTCAGTATCTTTATTCTTTTATTAATTTTGGATTTTTTATGGTAACAAGAGATTGAATGTTCATGTTGAACATTTCATCTAGTAAAATATTCCCTCATATCATATATTAGTAATAAGAAAAAAATGTTTGTTATTTATACAGAAAAATAGGAATACATTTTATATGTAGTTGTTATGATGATTTTATTTAGTCGAAATACTATCATAGAATTTTTAATAATATAACAGTCTTCCATATCATATTTAATAACACATTTGGGGTTAATATCAATAAAAATAATATCCCACAATAATTACAATAGTACATTGATCTAAGGCACTACACTATTTGAGATCACGTTGAAAAATGTGACATTTGTAAATAAAATTAATCGAAAAAAACATTAAACATGCATATATCTTCACTAAACCCATTCCTATTGAATAATAATACATTATTAAAAGTTATTTTAGAATTATTTGATTGTGAAACGCTATATTAATCATGGAAATATTAATAATATCTTTTTAAAAAATTAATCTTTTCCCAAAATTCATTAGGTATAAAAAATTAATGATTTTCATAATTGATGAAATCTAATGTAGGTATGATAGAATATGAAAAAATTGAAATATAGATACAAAAAACTATATTTGTTTCTAGCAAATGTTATCCATGGGATATCTCCTGAAAAATATCATTGGGGTTTTAATCCTTTGTCCAACCATGGCTCTATGAGTATGAATTTTAATTAAACCATGTTAGATAATAAAATATAATTATTTTATTTTTTATAAAAAAAATTTCTAAACATAATTATGGAATGAAATTTAAAAGATTTTAATTAAAAATTCATCCTTTATATTTTTATGATCATATTAACTCTCATATTGAAATATATATCGGAGAAATATTGTTAATACTGAACTAATCCCATAAGAAAAATATTTTTATAAATTATTTGCCATAAGATTATTTATATCTTATACATTATTTAAATTTTTTTCTAAAAAAAATAATTTCTAGGAAAATTTTTTCAATGAAATTTATTTTTCATTCTTAAATCATGACATTTATATAATAAATCACATTAACATTTTTTATTCTTTTCTCATTTTCAAAATTTTTCTTCTATCACAACACAAAATACCATTGGTGTTGATAAAATATTATTAATTTTTTATTTCCCAGATATTATCCAAACTCCTTATATGAAAAATAAAATTAATCATAAAGGACTATAAATATAGAAAAAAATTGTGGGATAAGTTTAATTTTACAAGGTAGGTAAGTTGTGTTCATTGTTTTTCAAATGTGGATAAATATCATTATCTCAATAGAATTATTGTAATATTATAATTATAATATTTATAAACTTGTTATATTTTTTGTTCTAACTAAATTATTTTTTAATTTTTATTTACATAAAAATGTTCTATATCACTTTTCCTCTCACCATTCATTGATTTTAATGATCCCAAAAAATATTTTATATTTTTATTATTCGGATTTCTATAATGAACAACAATCCATGTTTAAATCATGTTAGAATAGTTGATGAATCCATTAATATGTCATAATTTACATATTAATATCATGTATTGAATTATTAATATCCTTATATTGATTTTGAAAAATAGTGGGGTCCAATTTTTGATTCTAATGACTATAGGTAGAACTAGCTAACTTTTGTGGTGCCATTTTCTAGCCCAGGGTATGCCCCATTGCTTCTCAATCCATCAACCTCCCAATATCTATATTGTTTAGAAGCATCATCTAGGTGATTCTAATGGATATTACAGCTGCACTTAGTAGTTTTTTATCATCCAATAGTTTTTTAAGAAATATCTTAAACTAAATTTTACCTCAACACTTAATATGTATTCAAGCACCAAAAAATTGTGCGTTTCACTTGTGGTGTTTTGGTGATGTTATAAAATATAATTTTTTTCATATATATTATAAAATTTTATGAGATACCACATTAGTTGTTTTATAATATAAGAAATAATATAACATTTGAGGTAGTTCTATCAATAGTTTGGAAGAAATATATAAATTTGTATGGACAATATAATTATGGAGGTAGACTAAGCTAAAATGAGTGACTCATAACACTCTTGTATTCCCGCAGACAATTCAATTTCTTAATTCTCTTCTGTAATATATGAATTAATTAATACACTTTTGTAGGATAACATGACATGATGTGTTAATTACTATAATTTTTATATATATTTTTTAACTCATTAAATACTTTTATTTACTAAAATTTTAGCAAAAAAATTTAGGGTATCACATATTATTAATTATTAATCGATATGTTAATATTGTTTAACACAATTTCTCTGAAATATGAACCAACACTATAATAATATTACTTCTACCTCTTTTGTTATATCAGTAGTTGAATTATATTATTTCATTTTTTTCTTAAAATTATTTATAATTATTCAATAATATTCTTATATAAATTTTCATTTTAAATTTAAATTATTTTAATGAATGATGAGAATATAGATTGGAACAAGTTTATATATAACATCTAAAATTTAATTCCAAAACATGGGGATTTATTCCCCTATGGGGGATGTTTTACCATTTTAACTAACACATTTTTAAATAATTTCACAAAATAAAACACCTACTTCATGAGGTAAAGCGATAGAGAGCATGTGCCACCGAGAAAACATTTGGTAGACGATCTACTATTGAAATTTATTAAGGAGTTACTACATATAATTGGACATGCAGTTTCATGAAAAGATATCATGGCCTAAAATATTTTGGAATTTTTTTTATTTCACCATACTATAACATTCTATATTTATGTGTCTTTTTATGAGGCTAAAGAATGGTTCAAACACCTTCCTTAAATCTCTAATGTTAATGAGATTCTTGAGTTACATTAGGTATGTGTAACGACCTTTATGTTTAATGTGAAATTTATCATATTGTGGTATTCCATGATGGAATCCAAAAATGAACTTGGAAGAACCTATATATTCATCATAGTACTATTCCGTTAGTCGTCATATCCAAAGCAATTATGTTGATGTAATAAAAAATAGATTGTGTAACATTAAAAGTGTAAAAATATAGTTATATATTATGAATACAACATATTTATTAATTGTCTTTTCTCCATAAATTTTCATTAATAATCTATCTATAGTTATGTTCATTGATATGACAGTAAAATAGATACTATTAAAGTGTGTTATAATTGAAAACAATTATTCCCTCTTATATGTTTTGATAATGGCCTTAATAATCTATACTTGATTTGAAGGAGGCTCGAGGGAAATTGGATCACATCCTATATAAATTACAATTATATCTACTTTGATGGTAAAAAATAGTGGGGGGAGGAGATGTGTATAAAATGATATTTATTATGTAGATAAGGTAGTTGTGTACCACTGTCTCTTAGTTTTTAATTTCTATCTTTATAGTGTTTACATAATTGGTATTTCAGCAACATCTGAAAAATTAATCCTATGATGAAATAAAATGCCATTTTTGTGAACACTATGGTCATCTCCAAAGTTACTCTAATTGGGATTCGTCGAAGAATATCTAGAAGTGACCAGAGTTCAACTAGGAATCATATGATATATCATTATCTTAGTATACTAGTAGTTTTGACAACCTTATGGATGGTATATTCAAGGAGACCAATGTGTTTCAATGTAAAATAATAATATGGGGAAATTATTAATTTATTTTTTCATGCCATATGGTTAATATATAGATATTGGCAAGAAATTTTTTATATATTTATCTACTATAAATTCATGATTTGGGTTACCTATTTCAAAGTTATTATTCTAGTATCCTCAACCTTTTCTCAGTCTTTATTTGATATAACTGTGTCAAACTTAACTTTTTATCCAAATTTTTATGACTTATTATAATTAAATATGAATATATATATCCTCATATATGAATCTTGATACTACTCTGAAAACAAGTATATAGAACGTGATGTTAGGTTCTTCTTATATAGCAGTCATTAGTTCGCATAAAAATTACTAGGATCTTATGATGAAAAAATATGGAATTAGTTGAATATTTTCATAGATTATACTAGATTAATCAATTTCATTGATGTTACAATTTTTATGATAATGTATAATATTTATTAACTATAGTTAATATATAGTGTACCATTCATAAATAGTAGAAGTTCCATGCTACGTAAGAATGTCCCCATCAAAGGTATGATCATGATTTTAAAATAAAAATTTTTATTGTTTCCCTACAACTAGTAAAACCAATGGAATACATCTTCTTACCTACATAATTGGATCAATAACCAAATTAATTTCTTTAAATAATTTTATAGATTATCACCAATGTAAGATTACTAATTTTCCACTGATCACCTACCTATTACTATGATAGTTTCATTCCATACACATCAATTGGATCAGAATTAATTGTTATGATTTATTATTTAGTTGGAATTACTTCTGAAAAAAGTGTTCATTTGGACAATCATGTACCCATGGGGTTCTCCATTACTATATTCCAACATTGATGATGGATGTATGCTAATTTTTGTAAACTATCACAAACATTAAAAGGTAATTATTTTAAACTACTAGAATTTACCACCAATTAATTTTCTATTAGATAAATTTAAATAAAAATTGATTTTATAGGACTAATAATCCATTGTTTTATCTCTACATTAATGTCATATTCAGCAAAAGTCATAATAATAGTTTTAAAAAATTAAAAATATAGTTTGAGGGTTTGGTCATGCATTTTGGGATGACTAATTATCTTTTTTTGTTTATATAACTGATAGTAAAGTCTATTCAACCATTAATTTATTAATTTGACAAGGTATTTTTGGATTATATCTTGTTTTTTTCTATATAATGATAAAAATTATCAACATTTTTTAATTTTCATAGACATCATAAAATAACATAAAATGTAACCTATGTTTTCAAAGTTATCTTAATGGCTTTTTCTTGTTTTGTTTCTTCGGAATTTTATCTTTTAAGATTTTATTTCAATAGACCCTAGAAAGGTATAATATATTGTTTCATGGAAGTTTCCATATTATATATTTGAAATTATGTTTTTATAGAACTTTTATGGTATTATCTCCCCATTATTTAGGAATTATAAACTAACTGCTTCTATAATCAATCTACAAAAGAAGGGGGATAAATTTGTATACTATGGTTAGTGTGAGGTGGAATTTAATGACTTGAATTGCAAGTTAAACAATTGTATTGTTCACATACTACCATGAACAAGTGTTATAATTTATTATTATTTTAATGAATCCATAGGTGGGTTTCTCTATGTATAATATTGGATTTGTGGGTTATGTTATATATATATATAACTTCATCCTGAATAATATAATTTCACTACTCCAAATATAGAAGTGGTTCATTACAAGAAGATAGAATATTTTCAATGGGACCCCATCACAAATTTCATGTCTTAGAAAATGGAATTGAAGAAAAACGATTTACAATGGGATGCAGACCCATCGTAAATAGTTTCCCCAAGATTGTTATAAATCCACAGTTGCGACAGGCCGTCGTAAATAAACTCAATGAAAATATTTTTCCTAAGATGATTTGAAAAAAATTATTTGATATGTGAAATCGAAAATACTATTTTTAATGGGGATCCCCCATCACAAAAGGCTCGTCGCAAATATCTTAAAAAAATTAAAAATAAATAAAAATAAATAAAATTATATTATTATTTATAATACAATTTTATTAGGAAATAATAATAAAATAATATAGGAAAAATAATAATAATTTTAAAAATATTAATAATATACCCAATATTAATATAATAATAATAAATAAATAAATAATATTTATATCATTTATAGTAATGATATAATATTATTAATTTTAGTAAAATAAAAAAATTAAAAAATAATATAAACCTCCATATTCGTAAAAATAAAAATACTAATATAAAAATAATAAAAAATTTATAATTTTAAAAAATAAAACAACCTGTAATTTAATAAAATAAATAAATATATTTATATAAATTAAATAAATAATAAAAAATTCAATAAAAAATAAAAAATTCAATATTCGAAACAGTAAATAAAATAAACTATATGGAAATATAAATAGGTTATGTTACAAAATAAAATTAAATTAAATTTCTTTCTCATAAAGAAACAAATATATCACTGAGGGGGGTCCTTTGGAGTAGCTGGAGGAGATGGTAGAGGGATCTTAATCCCTAAACCACAAGTCATACGTCACATGTACTCCATCTACTTGTGCTACTGCTGCTATCTTCGACAAATCTTTTCTTCTTAATATAGGTGTTGTTGTCATCGGAGCTCTTCTATTTGCTGCTATTACTATTGATTCATCTTTAGCTACTACTAATTGAACCATATCTTAAGGCTCCTTACACATTCTCTCTATTTTATTACACTAATAAGGGAACTACTCCTGATACTATGCGGCAGATGTTGATGACTCTCAACATACTTCTCTCGAGCTAGACCTTGACATTTCAGCAGTACCATAATAAATCCCTCAAATCACTCGAGAGCCAATACAAACTACTTAGTCTTTCACAAAGGTATATTAGGTTTCCATCATCCATACTGCCTCAACAAATATGTGGGAAGGGGTTTGACCCGTAGTCTCAACCTGACTCTATGTCTCTGACAAATACACCAAAAACTCATATAACTCCTTCAATTACAATTTAAAAATAATGTAAATAAAATACTATTTATAGTTATTTCTAAAACTCCATAATAAATTATACTAAACAAAATCTAATGTTGGAGGTCACCTCTAATCTCTCTAGTGACTAGATCAGTATATATACTATTATAAACATTGCACTATATTGCATCATATTATTTTACTATGTATTTGAAAATAAAATAAACCATTATATTTAAATATGTATAAATTATATTAAAAAATGACATACAATATATTTCTTATGCGCATGGAATGGAGGAATACAAGATCGATGTGCCACCTCTTGTCTCCCCAGTTTTGTTGACCTATCGATTGTATCATATGAAAACATCCACCCAATATATGTGAATATAATCCATCCCAAACCTGAGATTAAATTTAACTAGGTTGGCGGCTTCATCAAGACTAATCCAACTCTATCACTATTGTTTTTTTCATTTCAATCCTTCTCAAACTATGAAAAAAGATGATAACTATCAACCATATACCCATCCCATGCCTTAAAGATATCGCCACAAATTCTTCCATCGATGGGATACCATAAAACCTACAAATGATGTATAATAACAAATTATTAATGATATAAATTTCAAAATAAATATTATTTATTTACGTAAAAACCAATGATCAAACAAGTAGAGATGAATATCCACATGAATCTAATCACATGTGACCCATGATTCATAATATTAATTAAAAAAATATTATTTCTTTTTCCCAACAACTATGTGTTCTATATTGTGAAAATAGGGACAAATAATAAAAAAAATTATTATATAAATAAGATAATGAAATCTAATGGAAATATAAAGGTAAAAATAACTATGAATGTGTGGAAATAATCCATGACGTGGATGTTGCTCTAGGATATGGTCATGGATAAAAAATTGGGAAATACTAAACCCCCTCCATGTCCTCCATGAATAAAAATTTGTTTGAGGGTAAGATGACCTTACATCCCACTCACCCAAAGGTAGATCATCCCCCTACAACTGACGAAACAGATTCAGGTCCATTTAAAACACAAATTGATTTTCATTAGAAAAAATCTTAAAACAACTAACATATATTGGTAAATATTATATATGAAAATACCTATCATTTAACAATGTAAATATTTATCAACATCCTTATCTTTATATCTGACAGTCCTAATGTCTTAATATCCATCCACATCAACATCAATTTTTATATGAGTTTCAATTTCATCATATCTTGGCATTTAAAATTCATTTGTAACATAATTAACATCATATTCACTATTGAACCTAAAATATGGAGTGTTATAATCAATAATAGTGTCATTTCTTGAAAAATTTTGATTGGGAGTAATCTCTTGAAAAATTTCAATTCATTGATCTATAGCGGAACCACGTTCAGTTTGAGGAAACTGATTTTCCCATTATTTAATTATTATTATGGTCAACCAATCACCCGAATCTATTGATGTAGAATAGTAATATTATAATAAATTTGATGATCATTATTAGCCAATAAAATGTATCATTTTTATTAAAAAGGTTTTATATTTAATATCAACGATCCATGGATTGAATTAAGAAACAAGCCTCTCTCAGTATCCAACCACTTACATTTAAACATCATTATGTAATTTTGTCCCATCCTAAATGTCAATAAAGACTTGTTTTTTATTTTTTTCAATAACACCTCTTCAAATGGATGTGGGAACCCTAACACGGCATGTAGGTATGGAGATTATAGAACCTAGAGTACATGGAAATTACATGACTAATATTTTTTATAGAAATTAATCCAGACTAACTATATAGAACTACTCCTCCCCAGCTTCTATGTCATGACATCATCTCTACAATGTAGTATGTCTATTTATAATTCTGTCATACATAACCTAATTCAAATATTTATTCCAGCTTTCTCTAAAAGTCATCTTTAATTTATCAATGATGAGATCCTCTCTAGAGGACATCACTCTTCGTTGTTTTTTTCCTACATGCACATGTATGAAATCGAAAATATTTCACAATATATGAATTATATGATTTAAAAATTTTGGATGGTGGGTCACTCAAGACACAGAATAATTTATCAATTTAATTAGCATGTTGAGATACATAAAAATTTGTAAAATAATTATCAAAATAATAATAAATAAATTTATTTTATATGTTAAGACATAAATAATTTATATTTCCATTTTTGTAAACTAGAATGAAAAATTATTTTCCTTACACTCATTAAGAGAAGATACTATAATTTGTGGAAGTTGTTTCTATATTTGATTATCCTATAATATGCATCTAAAATATGATTAACTTACTGTAACAAATTTGAGAGAATAAGAGATAGTATCACTCATAGTAAAATTGTAACATTTCTTCACAGTTAAGTAGAACATATTTATAAGAATTGTAATGCTCATCTTCTAAAATCCATCACTCAGGAAATATACCAAAGCCATGTTCAGGCATATGAAGAACTAATAATTGTTTGATTAATTAATTATCAATATTTCCATCGTTATGTCCCATGAAGATATGTTTTTAAGGATATAAAGATTCAAAACAATGAGAGATGAAAAAAATAAATTTTCTCTAGCAAATAAGATTTTTCTATTGAGCCATCAACTGGTTCTTTGTTAAATAGTTTTCCCTCATTTTCTAGATGAATCGCTTTATTGGGTACATCCATCAGAACTATACTAGTTCTCCACATTTTTCATCATGCTAAAAATGTAATATCTAATGTCTTATTGAGTCCAAGAATGATTTCATGATGCTTATTTCCAGTTTAGATAATATATTCTTACAGTTTTGTTTTTGTATTGTTTTCAATTTTCATATCCCAAATATCTTTGGAAAAATAGGAAATGTATTTTATTGCATCGCAAATCACTGAATTCAACAAACCTATTTAACTAATAAATAGAATTATTTCCATTATAGCATGACAATCATGACTTTCTGATCAGGTAATATTTAAAAAATTGACACATCTGCACAAATAAAAAACATAACCATATGAATGTATCAAATATACAATCCATTGGAAATATAATAATTTATTATATTTAGATAATTTATAAAAATCTTTTGTCTTCATTATATTCTATGATCTGATAAATTTAAATAGTTCAAGTTCTGGTCACCTACGAATTTGGGAAAGATTAAATCATTCCTTTATATTATATTTTCTTTTACCTGGTGTATCAACAATCATGTGAAATAAATAATCCAAACATTCCTTCTCAATATGAATGAAATCCAACATGTGATAGAACAACAAATCAGAACAATATGGATTATCAAAAAAAAATGGTCAGATTTATCCAAATTCATTCTTTCCCCAAGCAATAATTTTTTTATTGTTTTATTATTAGTTAAAATGTGATGGAAAGTAATGGAGAGATAATTTATTTTACTTCTATAACTAATGTCATTAATAGAGGATCAAATTATAACTAATTAATAAAAATTATGGATAATTATTCCAATTTATTACTACTAACTAGAAATTTTTACTAATTAATCCTAATCAATAATAATTAATCCCAAATATTACATATTTATCTCGTTTATTAATAATTAGTAACAATTATTACAAATTAATCATAATTTTTTATTAATTATTCATAAATATTCTTAAGTATTCCTAAGTATTCTTAATTTTTCCTAATTTTTCCTAACTATTACTAATTATTCCAAATTGTTATAAATTATTCTTAATTATTACTATTTATTATTAATTAGTAATCATTCTTACTAATTATGACTAATTAATATGAATTGTTATAATTAATCCTAATTAATCCTAATTAAATCTAATTAATACTAATTAATCGAAATTAATCCTAATTGTTAAAAATTGATCATAATTAGTAAAAATTATTCATAATTAAATCTAATTATTAGAATTTATTACTATTTAATTCTAATTATTTATATCTGTTCTTAATTATTACTAATTATTCAGAATTATTGCTTACTATTCCTCAAAATTAATAATTATACCTAATTATTACTATTTGATCCTAATTAGTAATTATTATTCTTAATTATTACTAATTATTACTAATTATTCTTTATTAATCCTAATTATTCTTAATTAATTCAAATTATTCCTAGTTATTTATAATTAGTATGAATTAATCCTAATTATTTTTAATTAATCCTAATTATTCCAAATTAAAACTAATTATTCCAAATTTATCTTAATTAATCCATATTAATACAAATTTTAACTATTTAATCCTATTTATTAAAAATTAATCTTTATTATTACTAATTTATCCTAATTATTAAAAATTTATACTAATTAATACTAATTAATTGTAATTATTTTTAATTAATCCTAATTGTTATTTATTCATACTAATTGTCACTAATTAATCAAAATTATTACTAATTAATCATAGTTATTACTAAATAATCGTAATTACTACTAATTAATCTATATTTTTACTAATGAAACCTAATTATTTTTATTTATTCCTAATTATTTCAAATTATACCTATTTATTTCTAATTATTCCTAATTATTACTAATTATTTCTTTATTGTTACAAATTATTCTTAATTATTACTATTTAATCCATATTATTACTAATTATTTCTAATTATTTCTAATTATTAGTAATTATTCCAAAATTATCTTAATTATTACTAATAATTTTTAATTATTATTAATAATTTCTAATTATTAATAATTATTCTTATTTTTTACTAATTAATCAAAATTATTACTAATTATTGCTAATTATTACTAATTATTCCTAATTATTACTAATTATTATCAATTATCACTAATTATTACATGTTAATCTTAATCTAATTATTACCAATTATTCCAAATGATTAATAATTATTCCTAATTATTACTATTTTTTCATAATTATGACTAATTATTCTTAATTATTAATAATTATTTATAATTATTTCAAATTACTCTTAATTATTACTATTTCTTCCAAATTATTATTATTTATTCTTAATTATAATTATTTTGTCCTAATTATTAAAATTATTCTTAATTATTACTATTTATTACCTATTTTTACTAATTATTACTAATTATTACTAATTATTACTAATTATTTTTAATCATTAATAAATATTCCTAATTATTGTTGTATAATCAAAGTTATTACTAATTAATCCAAATTATTTCTAATTATACATAATTATGACAAATTATTACTAATCAATCCTAATTATTACTATTTATTACTATTTATTCTTAATTATAACTATTTAATACTAATTATTTCTATTTAGATTTAATTATTTCTATTTTCTTCTTATTATTACTATTTTATATTATATATATATATTTATTACAATATAATACTTATTAACACTAATTTTTATTAATTATCACCAATTTTTACAAATTATGGCTAACTATTTGTAATTATTAACCATATATCTAATTATTCCTAATGATAACTAATTAATAATAAATAATATAACTATCAATTTTTAATAATTAATACTAATAACACATATTTTTTTAAAAAAATAATCCAAAATAAAACAATCTAATTCTAATTAAATTGAATTGCATCTAATTAAATATAAATGCATGTAATATCAAATAAAATGGATAATTAAAAAAATAAACAAAATAGACAAATACATTAAAACTGAATATTTTTGAGGTTTTACATCGCGAATATTGCTATGATTTAATATTTTTTTACATAGAAATTTTTTTGAGAGAAAATATATATAGAGAGGGAGAGAGGAGTAGAAAATTGAATGGAATGAGGGGGAAACATATCTGGCTATATATTAGTTAGATTAGTTATGATGGTATTATTTGTGACGGGTTCTCTCACAACGTCTAACCTCATATTAATTAGTGGTGGTGGATAAAAAGGTATTTGTGATGGGACCCATCAAAAATTTCAACATGTCAACAGATAATTTGCTATGGGATATAAATCCCATGTAAAATACGAAAAAACCCCATCATGTATTTGCGACGTGCGTTTTTGCACATCGCAAAAACCATTCCCATAGTATGTTGTGCAACTCGAGCCAAACCATTTGTGATGGGGTCCATCTCCCCATCACAAATAAAAAACTACGTGCGACTAGACACTTCTTTATCGCAAAAACCCCATAGAAAAAACCATTTTTTTCTATAGTGGTTTCAGTGGTTCTTGTAAAATGTTTTGGAGCTATATTTTCTAGAACTGGTTTTTTTTGTTAAAAAACATTTAAAAATAATTATTAACATATATTTAAAGATTTAGCATAAAATAATACATTTCAGTCGAGTGAAATAACATTAGACTATTAAATTCTATAATCTGTATACTCTTGGTAAAGGAATCGTGGGTACCAATTCAGTCATGAACAAGATTCACCCTCATATTGAGAGGGGGTTTAATGAAAATTAGAGGTTAATTATTCATAATGATAAGATTATAATTCATGTGATTGAGGATCAGTGTGTTTCACATCTACACAACCTCAATAAGAATCATATTTTTTTGGAACATTTTCATGATTCCTAGATCATTAATTCTAATTATATTATTATTAGGGAGAAACTAAATGGTTAGGAGATCCTTAATTGTTGCTTATAATATCGTAATTCCTTGTTATATATCCATGGAAGACCCATATTACTTATAAAAATGAGAATGGAATTGATTAAATAACATCATTAATTATGGTGGTATGTTTATCCAAATATTAATAAATTTATCAAAATGTACATCATTATTTATGGTGGCCAATAATAAAGAATGATTATATAATATTTGTATTTTTATACAATATCTATATATTGAAAAACACATTATGTTTGAAAAAAATTTTTAGTACTCATGCACAATTTCATAAATTATATAAATGGAATAACAAATTGTGTTACCCATTTACAAAAACAATCCAAAGGTATAGATACTATATTGTTAATTAGGGAATGATAGACTATGATGGATAACATTTTCAAATTAAACAAGATTACATATTTTATGACCTCAATAATACATATGTTATGGATGTATTTATTCTTCATGGTCTACTATAAAACATCAACATTAATTTGAATATATGGATCATTTTTTTTTTCTAGAACTACAACAAAAATTGGGATCACTAGTGGAAATGAGTAATATATTCCACAATACAACTAGTGACCAATATGACCACACCATCCATATTTTATAGGATATCACACAATCTAATAATATGGACAATAGCGGGACATGGTACAATGGCCTAGCCCAAATGGAATTCTACTACTACAATACCTCTATATATTTTATCAAAGGAGAATAATTTCAATCTCATTATGAAATTCCATTTTAGTTTTATATTTAGCAAATAGTTGTCATTGTTGTTTTAGTGATAAGAGTTAATTTTTTATAAGATATGTGTGTGTCATTTAAACAGATATACAAAGGGTCATTATGGATCAAAATTGGAAAATTCCATATGTCAACCATCTAAGGGGACCCTATTAATTCAAAGTGGTTGGTTATGTTTTTTGTGGGGTTTCACTAATATTGGGATAGTATAAATGAGAAGTCATAGGAATTTGACCATGATTTATATCAGAACAGTTGGGATATTGATAAATGATTGGATATTTTATATTATCCATCTTGACTAAAAATTTATTTCTCTAAGGTTATGTGAAACAATGTTTACATATCCCTCTAGTTTGGGTCATATAGTGTCCAGGAAAACTCTAAAATGAAACATTGGAGTAGATAGAAAAGAAGGGGAAATTGTATGAATTATATTCTAATGGATTAAAAAATAGATTATTGAGGGGAAAGAATCCTGAATGTGGGTAGGGTGTGTATCCTTATCATTGGGAGGGTAAAAATATTACTAAATAAGGTGTACTATAGTCTTATACAACCAATAATTCAACATTTAAATTCATCAACTCTAAGGTATTCTTCCCATAATCTCGTTATTTGGGATCTCTTCTCTGGTCTATATCATATCATTCCCTTCTATCATGGATTCTTCATCAATATTTGATTTGGTTTTCTCGATTTTATCATGGGAGGTCACCATTGAAAAATTATAACAATGGATTAAAACTATAATCCTTATTATATATATATTTCATAGTAGTGGCCAAAATCAATTGTTCTATAATTATAAAATTAGTTTCATAGTTTTTATTCTCGAGTTCTATTTGTCTTTGGTTTGAGTTGGAAGCTATTTTTCATGAAACTAAGGAATTAAAATGATTTTAATTACAAATTTTATATTTCGTATTGAGAAAGACCCGACCCGAATAATCTATTGGTTTTAGATAGATCAAAAGCTTCAAGATGAATCTTAATCTTCTTTTATATACAACATTGAACTTCTATGCAAATTAATTTGATAGAAATTGATAATATTCCCTAAATTCAAAAATGGTTGGGAAATAAATGGTGTAGGTACAAATGAATTTAATTGAATCAAATTTGATTTCATCTTATAAATATTTATCATAAGGGTTTATAAAAAATATGTAGTGGATTTAGATTAATTTTTTTGTCTACAGATATGAATGTAATCAGTTAGATTTTTTTTCATATTTTTTATACTGGGTATAATAAATTTAATGTCCATTAATTGATTTGTCTGGGTGATTCAAAATAAAATCATGTCTAAAATGTTTAATATTTTCCAATATACTAAATAATTATTTGTTATATAATTTGACATGTTATTTTACAATACCATTATAGACTATGATGCTTTCAGTTTTTTAATATAAAAAAATAAATTATTTTTAATGGGTGGTATATTATATACTATTAGAGAATGTGGTAAATTATACATTTTATTATGAATAGGATGACTGAATGGGATGGGATTAAATATCTCAAGCTTTATTGAATCTCATACCGATATCCATTATTGGGAATGTTAAGTCCATTGAATTGAAAATAATGTATATGATTCTCTATATCCCTAAATGGGAAGTGTGGTTCACCTTATTTTTTGAAATGGTTCAACTTCTGTCTTGGGATGAACATAAATTTGTTTTGATAGGTATGAACCCTCTTTGTATTAAAAGTTATTTATTCCATTTTTGTACATAAAAATTTATTTTTTCTTATTAATGTTTATACCTTATTTATATATTATTCTATGTTTTTACTATTCATGAATTTATGATAGATAGCTTAGGGTAGGTGGTGACAACCTACTATTTACACGAAAGTCACACACTACACAGGCCCCCTCTCGGGACAGGTGTCGACCCTATTATGTGTGACATTAGTAAATGAATAACCATAAAATATTAAATTGTAGGACATGTAATATGATATCTAGGTGGAATCATTTTTACTACTTAATGCCCATCCTGTTATTAAAATGAAGGGCTTCCAAGACACATCCTTTGTTCATTTCTATAAATGGGTTATAATTTTTTAGTGTCCAATAACATTTTTAGATGGGTCTTCTATTTAATTATATATATTTATTTAATCACATTACAAATTATTCGTGCCTATTAAAGTATGTTTCCAAAATTTATGATATATTCCATGAATTATCACATTGTATCATGCCTTTCTTTTAATCCATGGTTCTACATTCTTCCATATATATAATTTTATATATGCATTTTCTCTAGGAACTTTTTTCCTATGGTACTTTTGGTATGGATTTTTCAAGATCATATCCTAGTACAAAAGGGGAAACCGCCTCCCATTAATATTTAACTTTACTCAAATGGTTTAATCTATACATTAGAGATTGAGAGGTGTATCTGAGGTGTTATTATACAGAATAAAGATATTTTCAAGGTAACCTGGTTATAGTTATTACAATTCTATAATTTTGAAAAAAATTTCCCAAGATAATCAAACTTTTAAAATATTTTATTTGATAATTTTCTAAAGAAAAATCCTAAAAAAATGTTCTAAATATTAAATTATTTAAAATCCATTAATTATGGTAAAATGAATTGTAAAGATGTGCCTATTAATTATACAAAATATTTTCATAATTTTTATAGTATGTATTTATAAGGATTATCATTTCAAATCATTTTATTCACGTTGTCTATGAAAAATATGTTTTGGATTTGGTATAGAATTTTAGGATATTATAACATGCATATATTTATTAAACTCTCTAATAATGTGTTTTTGGAGGACCTACTGATCCTTAATCATGACCAATAATTTTTTTATCACTACTAATTTGGTAATAAATAATGGAAGTTCGTTAAACCTATAAATGATGTCTCAAAATTTGAACAACAATATTTATAGATATATAAAATTTTATAACTGACTAAACAGAAAATACCATAGAGAAAAATAATGTTTATCTTTTTATTGATGCTTATTCCAATTTTATTTTTCATTATTCTTTATTATAAAAAATTATATATTTTTTAACATACCATCTTAAAAATAAAAAAAATCCTCTAATAGTATCCCTTTAGAGGAATAAATCCCTTTATAATATTACCCCATATTTTGTTCTATGAAATATATTTTTAGTAATAATGACATTAAACCCATTTTTCACTATAAAAATATATTCAATAGAATAATGTAGTGGAAAAATTAATATACTCGTATAAACTATTTTAAATATATATTTCATTTAAAAAGTAAAAATTAAATGTCTATAAAAATAAACGAAATGGTATGACTAAAATCAAATTATATTGATCATTTTGGAAAGTTACAATTCTATTGAACAGTTATGCAGATTTATAAAAATAATTGTTAATATTTTCATTTCCCTTGTAATTCTAAACGTATATGTATTATATATATCCAATCTATAGTTAACGATTATAACATGTATAACAATTTATTATATAATAAATAATTATTTCACATGGATATCAATTAATTTGATAAGATAATTTTATCAAAAATTATTATTTTTCAAAATCGACTATAGGATTTATTCAAAATAACTGCCCATGTCATGGTTTATTATATAAATTTACAAATATATTTTCAGATATTGTGTCATGAGAAAATGACTTTATCATTTTGAGATATTCCAGTCAATTTATTGAAAATAAATTTTTTCCCTATTATATATCCTAATTATTTATTATCATGAAAAAAAAATATTTTTCATAAATAATATTGATAAAAAATGAATTACTAGAAAAAAATTTTGGTATAGTTTATAACGATACAACTAACAAGATAGAATAAACCACATCGACTCATTTTCTTTTGTAGATAGGATTGTATATGCTCAAATATTACTTTCAATTATCATCCATCAGAACGTCTCTTCTCAAAACTGATTTTATAAATTTAATGAATTTATATGTGAATTTATGATGATTAAGAAATAGGTTTTACTATGTTTTACATGATATAAAATGTATTTAATCATACCATATTACTATATTATATTAAACAAACTAATGGAAATAATATATTATTTTTAGAGACATCATTTCTAAAAAAATCAGAGGGAATGAAATATCTGATAATTTTCATGAAAATGGATTTGATAAACAAAACGATTGTTTAAATATATATGGGAGATAATAATTTAAAATATTAACAATTTATTACTAAAAACTAGATCTTATATTTTGAAAATTAATTTGAGATCAACATGATGAATTAACAACATCTATGTCCCAGTTTTCAACATTTAAAATCATAACATATATTCTATATATTTAAAAAGATTATTATAATAGGAACATCTTCTAATATTAAGAGCATAGTATGTGAACCATATTTTATTTATCTTTTTTAATCTAAAAATATATATCATAAGTATTATAGTGAAATGATAAGTTTATTAATATATTTAGTGATATGTTATTTAATCAAAACATTTCTGGTATGAGTTTGTTCTTATTTACTAGAAAATCTACACGAATATCAATTTAATATTAGCGACATGCACTTTTATTTATAAATAAAATTAAAAAAATTGATTATTAAATCCATTTGTAAAATAATTTTATGTAAAATTTATATTATTTACTATTTTTTATGTTTTTATTACATAAAAAGTGAAGGACTAGAATAAATTAATTCTATGTTTAATATTTATATTTGTATTATAATAGGAAAAAACATGCCATATAACTCTCCATTATAGAAGTTTAATATAATCTAGTTTGGAATGTTTTTATAAATTTACTATAAATATGTAATAATCTCAAAAACACAATTTTATATATTTTTTTAATCAATCATAGTTATTTTTATTTGGAGTTGGGATCATTGGAAATTATTAATTGTAACAATCAAAATTACTTTTATGAAGAATTTATTAAATATGAGTTATGAAGGATGATGAGAAAACTGATAGATATCAAATGATGTCATTATGTGTTTACAATAACACCCTAATCTGTTTATATAATATATTTTTATGATTTATTCTAGGTATAATATCAGTACTCCCTATGGAGAATGAATATAGTTAATGAATTTTATATTATTTTATTATTATATAGTTTATCCATTTTAGGGATACAATTTAACTCCTATTGTATATTTTTTAAATATGGTATAAAAATAACCATTCATATTTTAATTTAAATATTATGTTGATAATTGAAAACAATAACGATAATATATTTTAGATGTAGTTTGAATTTTATAATTAATTATTGGATGACATGTGATTTACAGAAAAACATATAAAAATATGAAAAGAAATATTAGAATAATATTTTTACTCATCCAAATATAATAATATATTAATAATTATAACCTTGATAAGTGAATAATAATTATGATTTATTGATTAAAAAGATTATTATCAATACATATAGTTCTACACAAAAAAAGTTTTCATCAAAATTTAAATTTGAAAATTGTAGACTATAAATTATCAAAAATAAACGTATTTTTAAAAATCATCATTCAAAAAACTAATTATTATAAATGTTTCGAAATACCCAAAAAAAATTTAATTTTTACTGAAAAATATGGGATTTGTAAAAATAATATTTGCAATTAATTTATCACAATGTATTCATGGACATAAATATTTTAAAACCATGATAGAATATATATATATAATTAAGTAATATTATTATACATATTCAATTTTTTAATTTAAAACATATTCTTAACATTTTAATAACTAATTAAATATTATAGTTGAATATTAAAAAATAAAATGTATTTGTTTATTTATTTAAATTAAATTATAATTTCATAAGTTTTCATTTATTTCTATTATTAAAAGTTACAAAAGATTATATGTTTTTATAGTAATAAAATATATATCATAAAACTTAATGATAATAAAAATTAAGTATTGTATAAAATTTTTAATCATAAACAAATAATTTTCCTATACATATTTTTTTGAATTTAAGGTAAATTTATTTAAAAACATTAATTTATTAAATATTTAGTATTATCTGAAATAATTATTTTCATATTAATCATAATAATTCTCAAATTAGGTGGCAAGATCATTTTTTATAGCGATACTTTTAATTAAAAAAATGGGTAAAAATAAAATTTACCCATGAATATGTACAGTTGAGTAAAAACAAAAATAAAAGGGAAAACCTTTAAATCACACAATTATACCTCTGAGACAATTGTATGGGGAGAAATATTTTGACATCCCCGTGTCCAAATATCTATATCATTTAATTATTGGATTTTTTTACCTATAACAAGATAATTATATAAGTAAATAAGTAGAGGGTGATTGCAAAATTAATTTTCTAATCACATAAAATTTTGAAACATACAGTACATCATGATACAAACATTATTATTACTTCCCCATTATAATTAAAAAATATTACTATTCCAAGATCCAAATTCAACAAAAATAATCTTAATTTCAATCATATTTTTCCAAATCCATTCAAATTGATAGACTGTTGAAAGGAAAAATCAAGTCTCTGACATATGTATTATCTTATTCTTAAGATATTTATCAAAATAATAATATTACAAATATATTATCACCCTAATAATATTATAAATTATGTATCATTCGTATAAAAATATGTTTTATATTAATGGTATATTCCTTATTTTTTCATTAAAAAACATATAGAAAAACAAAGGAATGTTAGTCGTTTCTATTCATGGACTACCACCTTCATGAAAAATAATTTTTTCATTAATATCCTACATTCAAATTATTTATTAATACATAAAAAATAATTTATCAACTCCATCTAGAAATAAATAAATATGAATTTTTTATAATGAAAATTTTCAAATGAAATAAAATGTTAACCACACTCACCCATCAAGTTAAATATTGTAGTTCTTTGGTACTATTTAACCAACTACAAGAATGATACATTAAAATATTATTATGCTTGAAAATTTGATCAAGGGAATAATAATTCTATAAAATTATTTATTAAATCATTTTTCTCATATTGTAATTTTATTTTTATATTGTTTAATTAAATTATTGTTAATTAAATATTTTCGTTCTCCAAGATCGCTAAAATAAGACAACTTTCTTCCATTTCCTCCTAGCATCTCTAAAACAATTAATAAATGATATGAGATAATTAAAAATAAATATCTATTTTTATTAAAGAATATATTTTAAAAAATAATAATTATAAACATGTTATTCAATAAGGGTAATGATATCATCATTATAAACCAATTTAAAATATTTAATTTTATTATAACCCAATATTGAAAAGGGATTAAAAAATAATACATGAAGGGAAGTATTGTTGATGAAGAGTATGAAAGGAAATTTTTGTGAATATGGTTATTAAATATTTATTTAATAGGTTTATCATTAGTATATAAGAGTTAAAATCACTTCTAGTGAAATCAATGATTATGGTATAACACATGGTAACTAAAACTCCATTCATAGAGTAATAAAATTTATTATTTAGACATAATTTATCAAATAAATTCTCTTTAATATGATATTGTATTTTTTTACATATAGGGTAAAATTGGTTTCAAACCAATCCCATTTTCTGGAATTGATTTTTTAGTCTTCTATAATAATTAATTATACTTTTTGGAAAAGAAACTTGTATCTCTAAATTTCAAAATTATCAATAAGAAATAATTTCAAATATATATAATCATAATTTTATTTTTATTATCAATAAAAAAATTAAATTCATTGGAAAATATGTTCCATATTCCACTCTATGTCATTATTCTATTATGTGATTATTTTGGGTGATAATTTATTATTTATCTAACAGTTTATTTCTTGATGTTATTTAGATTTTTACTTAATCCAATTTAACTTTCATCGATTAATTATATGATAGCTTGGGAATTTCATAGAACCTTTTTTCCCATATTTGTGTAAATTTATGATTTACTTATTATTTTATAGTAGAAGATAATTATATGAATTATGAATTGGTTGGGAACTATATCTAACTCTAATTCATTAGATATAGGGTTATATATAATTATATAGATAAATCAGGGTAATGTGTTTTCAATTATCTCGGTTCACATAGGCTGTTTGTTATATCATTTAGATCAACTAAATTTTTTTATTGAATGAGTTGGAGGGAAGATAGGTTCATAATGATAAGAAATTATATTTGGAAAATTTTGAAATTATAATTCATACATTCCATGGATCATGTCGTATGATTTATATCTTATTTTTTATTCCCTAGTAAAAAATTTTACTTTTGAGATGGTATATCTATCTTATATTCATCTGGTTAACACTTATTGATTTATGATTTTGGAAATTAGATATTTTTCCTTATAAATTGTTTTACATATGATTGTGTTTTGACCATTCTGGTCATTTTATGTTATATCATAATGAGTTATTACACTTACCCCTTCTTATGATTTCCCCTTCCAGTTTTATAAATTGAATTATATCTCACAGAATTTATATTTTTAGATTAATATTATGGAAGATTTTTCAATTAATTTTATATAAATTTTTATGTGTAACCAATATCCAAGGTAGTAAAAATTATGTTCTTTGGGTTTTATTACTATTAATTTATGTTTATTAGGGGTCTCAATAATTATTATCATAGAAAGGATTAGTTAACTTGGGAATTAATATGAGAAAAACATTTTACGAAACCAATGGATATGTTTAAGATGACTTAATGTTATTTTGGTAAAATATGTTGTATGAGGTTTTATATAATTTTACATCCCATTGAGGTTACAATCATGTGGCTGTAAATATGGAATATATTCACCTCTAGGTAAAAACATAGAAAATGATTGGCTTATCCTTGACCCGACCATCACTGTAATCCATGACGATTGAACCTAAGAGTAAACAATTATTGAGACACTCTTGATGGATATGAAAAGGATAATTAAAAATTTCATTATAAACCATTATTGATGATGTGGTAATTATATAAAATATTTTTCTAAATAAAAATATATTAAGGAGATAATAATGGGTATTATATATTGAAATATACGGAGTTGTTATGGAAGAATAGAAAAATTATTTTTTTGTGCTATATATTTTATGGAAATTGTTTTTTGATATATTGATTTACAAATATAAGTATTATCACAATGAATATTAAACTATTAGGTATATGGATGGGAAATGAATGAACAAAAATAATATATTATTGAATGTATAATGTTTTTATTACCATAATGGTACTTCAATTGGAGTTCAAATTCTTATGGAATTTTTAACTCAACTATATTTTGTTATGAATACAAAAATTATTAATGTTGATAATTTTAACAGACTAAAAAAGATAAAATATCAATTGAATATTGAATGAATTAACTTACACTATCCCTTAAAGGGCTTTCAAACAAACATATTATTTTGAAATGGATTAATTGAACAGAAACTATTTTATCCATCCTTATATACTCACAGAATGCAAATGAAATTTTTGTTGTCTATCATTGGGAATGTGAGATTGACTAGTTTTAGAATCTCATAATGAATTCAATGAAATTGGTGGAATTGGATTATATATAGGATTTCACATAAATTTGGTTACCTAAATTTTCCCTCTAAATCTTAGAAATATGAAATTTTATAATTTTATCAATTTAACAAAAAATTAGAGATGAGTCATTAAAAATGTATGATGGAAATATCAAGAGACATACATGGAATTTCATAGAGTAAATATCTATAAACTAAATGATTAATTATATTTTGTTTAATGTATAAAAATATTTTAATATATGTCCTTATTTTTACAGGAATTTGGATGTTTGGAGGAAGTTGAACAATAAGTTCGTAAGGATGAAATGGAATATAGAGACCCATGCGATTTTGGAGAAATTACGAGGAAGAGTTATATTCAATGATTTCCTAGTGAAACGTATCATGAGGATACAAAATTAAAAATAATCAAACAAAAAATAATTTCTAAGGAAAAACTTTAAGTATTACCATAATGTTTATGGGATGTATTTTATGTTTAGTAATGTAAAAAAATTTGATCCTAACTACTAAACAAATAGACATAGTTTGAATAAAATCACTGAGGATTAAAAGAACTCAAATGAAGACAAATCCACTCTTCGGTGCATTAAATTATTGGATTATGGTAATTATGAATATAAACACCATAAAAATAATGTTAATGAAGTTAATAGATTAATGCACCCTCCAAATCCAAGGGAACATGATAGTGCATATGTGATCACTACTATACTGGTAGACTATAATAAAATATTGATAAATTTATTATTAGTTTCTACACAAATCATTAACATATATTTTGATTAAAAGTGGTGAAATACGAAAAAGGCCCAACAAAGAGTGTATAAATCTAAGTTTGTTGAATGTAGTGTATCCCGAGGGAATCCCAACTAATAAAATTAACCCCTTTGTGTATCAAAGAAAGGTTGTCCCTACACATTATTCAGAATTGAATTCTATAATATGGGTATTGATAATGAGTAAATATTATTTCTTTTATCATTTCATTTAATAAGTGTTTTTCATTGAGAATATTATTGTTTTGATGGTTGATTATGATGTATTAAACAATGATTATATTTGTATTCCCTAGCAAAATGTGGCTGATATCTTAATAAAAAACTTATCTAGAACATTTATTATATCCAATACTATATATAAATTGGATGATATTGAATTATAGGAGTTAAAGAGGAAATTGGAGAACAATTCAAAGAAGGGTTTTATATATTCTTGTGCTTTATTGTATAGTGCACTAGTCCTCTTTGATAAAAATTACGATGGTTCAGAGAATCATTGTTTTTATTATCATGAGATAAATACAATCAAGAAAAAAACTATCATATACCCCATATCATTTATATATCTGATAAAATCTTCTGAGATCAATACATCTCAAAGATTGACCTTTGATATGAAGTCTATTAGATAATGGTTAAAATAGATGATAGTTTTAATAATTTTTATGTATAACGTATAAAAAATAGAAATTTCATATGATACCCTTTATAAATTTCAATAGTCATAATATATTAATTTATCTAATAAGTTTTGTTTTTGGAAAGTACACTAATCAATTTTCTGATGTCATTATAGGAAAAATTATATTATACACAACAAGAATGGAGAAACATTACGGTCAATTGTAAATTGTGTTAAATACCTTCATATTGGATATCTTATGAGAAAAAAATATAAAATGTGAATTATTTATATATAGGGTTTCGTTGTTGTGTAATGTTTTCACATATAAGGTGATATATGTAGATATATAAATGAAGGAAACTATTATGAAATGGCCTATAATGACCACTATAACATAGATCAATAGTTTACTTGGATTTTCGGGATATTTTGCAATACTTTTTGAGATATTTATTGTTAATATAATATCAACTAACCATGTTGACATAGAAAGGTGTAAATTTAACATAAATAAAGGAATGAAAGGAATTTTTTAAGGAAATAAAGAAGTTGTTGGATGCTACTCTTTACTTATTTTACCCTATAGTGTGGATGGGTATATAATGTACATAAATGAATTATTGATGGTTTTGGGTTATTTCCTCTTACTTAATCATAATTTAATTCCTTATTAATTATTATAATTATTATATAATTCAAATAAATTCATGATGACTGATTTAGAGCTAGATGTAGTGATTGTTGAATAGAGTATTTGGTGAAATTATAACAATATAGAAAACTATGGCATATATTTTGATCATATATTATTGAAATATATATATTAACATTTAATGATATAAATATAAATAAAATGAAATGGTTGAGGTTTTTAATAATTAGGAATGTTCAATACATTACATGTTGAGGAAGGAAAATAAGATGGTTGATGATCTGATAAGGAATTACCATGCTACTCTTTCGAGGAATAGGATTTAAAAAGACACAATAATAATGATTTTTTACTTATGAGTAATGAATTAATAATGGGGGAGATAATCATATCATTCCTAACTAATATTACAATATCTCAATCACATAATGATAAAAAATGTGTAGATGTATGTAGTGGACTTATATTAAATGTAGTATATATTTATAATATTATCCTTGATAAATATGGAGTTATTTGGTTTCAAAGAATAATATATTTCTTATAAAAGAAGTAATTAAGGATGTAACATTTGGATGATGGACAAAGATCATCATTTTCAATATATCTAGTATGTATGAAGTCATAAAGAGATATATACAAACTATCTAGTTGGATTGTATAAAGGTATTGATTTTATAATTTTTTAATGAATTCTTAGCTTTCCAACATGTTAAATATTAATGTAAAAATTAAGTGTTTATTTTGCAACAATTACCAATACTTGTATAGGAATATGAAAAAATCACCATTGATTTCATTATAGGACTCCCGAAAACAACAGAAAGAAATAATTCAATTTTTTTAGTTGATAAACTTAAAATGTCATCTCATTTTATTTCTATCAAATAATATTTCTCCCTTAACATAATTGGAATGATACATGTAATGGGAATAGGAATGTTCTTATAAAACCCCGATAAATAATATAAGTATAGAATATTCAGAGCATGTATAGAACATTTCAATAAGAGTAAAAGGGAATAAAATATCCCAAGGAATTTAAATATATTCACTGTTTAAATGAAATTAAATATAGAATATAGTTTTCTATGAAAAAAACATGGATTTGGCATGTATTCCACACAATAATGTCTTTCATTTATATAATGAGTTTCACACAAGACCAAGTTTTATCAAACAAAAATATATTACTAATATATTTTTCTTTAATATAATAAGATATGAACTTAATGATAAATTGTAGGGTATTAGTATAATTTACAAAAATATGAAATTATAAATTTGAACTAATTTTTTACCTATTAATTATAAATTTTTATTAAAACTAGCAAAGTATACATGAAATGTTTTTAAAATAAAATTTATTATGATAAAAAAGTGATTTATATTAACGAGTTAAATTAATTAATTTTATAGAATTATATTAAAGAAATATTAATATTATATATTTCATCATATTTTTTGAAATTCATCTAATATATTTTAGGGTAATATGATTAGAAAAAATATAAATTTACTCAAAAAAATCATATATTTTCTAAAGGAAATTTTCTACCTTTCAATGGAATAGTTGTTAAAATGTTTTGGAACATTTAAATATATTATTTTTTAAAAAAATTCTACTTTTATTTATTACATTCAATACTATATTATGTTTACTTTTTGATACTTTTTCGATAAGTTTCATTTTTTGATAAATAGTAAAAACTATTTATTTATAATTGAAATTAAAATTCTCTTCCATATAATATAAAATTTCCAATTATAATTTATATTTTATTTTATGTAAAATAATAATAATATTTCTTTTATAAATAAAATATAGGTAATTTTAATCATTTTACAATAGAATTTATAGATAAAAAAATAAATTTTTGAACATCTTCACCCTACAAATGTGCTTTCTCATAGTCTCAGTGTGATTAATTTTAAATTAATTCCTCAAAATTTATAAATTCCAATTTAAAAAAAATTATTCCATATTTTGAATAACAATAAATTATAATTTCCAATATAGTCAACTTAAAACCAAAATATTTATTGATAAAATAAAAAAATAATTACAGTGATTATGATTAAAACCAAATTAATGATTCCCGAAAGAATATAATGATTAAAAATTACCTAATGATTATAAAACATCTTTTTCAGAAACTATTGCGACCAAAATATTCATTTATCTAATTTTGTGAACTATGGAATCCTATAGATTTGTAAAACAATTGATAAACCAAACTTCTTCAAAACAATTCTAATTGTGTCCTCTCCCCTATATATAAATAGAAACCAATTATTTCGCTTCTTAATACAACCCAAACCACTTTGTTTTTTCCATAAAATAACAAATTCACTCCCCAAATTGAATCTTCATATCCAATAATCCATATTTAGGGCATAAATCCGACATAGGGTTAGTGAAAACGTAAAAAGGACGGCGAAGAAGAGGTAATGTTTTTATGAATTCATTTTTATTTTATTTCCATATCCACACACTTCAATTATTTTTTTAAATTATCTAAATAATAAAAATATTTATTCATTATAATAGGGTTTTTAATGTTTTGGGTATCCATTGAAACTTAAAAAACTTCTATCAAATGGGTTAATAAATCATCATTCTTGTGTACAATAAACTTCCACCTCACTAACCGATGTCATTATTTCTATTACCACCTCCATGGTTGGTCATAATGATGGAAATTACATTTATATATTTTATATATTATATTTATTATGATGTTAGGATTTTTTAATTATAATATAATACATATCATTAGTCTTTCCAATTTTTAGGAATAAGATAAAATTGTTCGTGTGTACGGAGGACTACCGCCTCACGATGCGATGTGACTCATTCACGCTTCAAGTGGAATTTATTAATGTTGGATTTAATAATAATATGGGATATATATTTCATAAAAATTAAACCATAATAAAAAATATATATTTAATATAATATAATATATATAAACATCACATGAAAATAAACATAATGTTTTTACATAGGTACAACCTACCATAAAATAGAATAATATATTCCATTTATAATCACAATATATTCTGGGTTACACTTACAAATATATATATATATATATTGAATGTATATATATATGTGATATTTAAATATTGGTATACCTTATGCATATAATTAAATAATGATATAAGTAAGAGAAAATAAAAATAACAAGTCAAAACATACTAGACAAAGAATATAATTGACACCCAAAACAATGAAATTATTGAATGATTATTAACAAATAGATGATATGATGTTATAAAGGTATAATATATGATATTTTATCTATTAATTGGGAATCTTATAACATAATAACATACTTAATTCTATTATACAAGAGTGTAAATGGTGTTCAACCAAAAAACGTGTAAGGTAAGGGATATCGGCTCAATATATGTTTCATTGTGACTTATTTGTTAATATGCAACAATTCACATTTTTGTAGTGAATACACATCCACATGGAAATTTTATGTCATGAATAATTCATTATTAATGGTATTTAATTTTTTTTAGTTTTAATTAAATCACTACATGGGATTCTATTGTAACATTAAAAAGTGATAAAATTATTTTCCTTTCTTTTATAATGTGTAACATTCACTAGAATAAATCACTTTATTATAATAATTATTCATTATTATTAAATTTATTATAAATATACATATTATTTTGTGATTTATATTATTATTTCAGGGACCTTATACCTTTTTAATTTTTTTATATTATAAGTTATTTGATTTACTAGGTAAATATCGATTCATCTATATCATTTCCCCAATAAAGAAAATTATAAAGAACTTGGTTCCGGAATATAAATCGCTTATTTGATATAATGGGGAATTCATGGGACATGAAATACATGATTAGAGGATGGGTTAATTAAATCCCCTTGATGCATTGGACACCTCATTAAGCAAATTTGTTATCCAAATTAGATTGGTTTTTACATAGTATGTTTTAAACAATCATGAGAATATATCTTCATGGTACCTGTATCATGTTTTTGGGAAACGTAATGTAAAATAGGAAAGAATTTATTCATTCACATTTTAGTTAATATTATACATGACATTTTTAGAATGAAAAAATCAATGGATTTATTTCATTTTTAGTTTATTGATTTAGATGGTTGGTGTGTTATGTTATTTACCTTTCTATATGGATTATTCTTAATGATTTATTTTTATTCCAATGTTCATAACCATTGTTGAACATTTGATCTCCCCTTGTTTTGTTTCCTTTCCCGATAATTCAATGAGTTTTACCATGACTACTATCTTAAGAGATGATAGATATAACAAAGATATTCTTGAAACAAAATATGTTTTCATTTGTGTATTCAATAGTAATTCAATAATCTTGAATGTATCTAGTTTTCCTATCATACTATATTGATCGGTCCATTAGGATTTTATTTCCATGTATCTTATGTCCATTTATTTGTACGGGGCACCAACTTAGGGATAATTTGGTTGGGGTTACTACAGTTAGTATTAGAGAAAGTTTAGCAGAAAATATGGGATATAAATATAGGAATAACAGATTATAGGACCTTACCCTAAGATATACATTGAGTATTTTTATAGTGGAATATCCAAAAAAACCTTGTTAATGTTTATGAGATTATATATGTTGAGATTTTTCAATTTATATTATTATTTCACTAGTTTTGGTATTCATAATTATGTTTCATAATTATATGATCTAATATAGTGTATGATTTTTATTATAAATGCAACCGATTAAAAGGAATGTGAACTTTCCAAAATTATTGCCATCTGAAAACTAGGAATGATCTTTAATTTTATGGTTTTCAGACAATATTTTTAAGGGAAAAAGTATCTCAAACATTCTCATCTAATGAGGATATAGTAACCTGTGAAAATGATATAGAGAATGATTTCTCAAATTATTATGTATTCAAATAGAAACCATAAAGTAAGAGAATGGGATATTAAAAATAGATAAAGGGAGGAAGATAATTATGTATTTTATCGCATATGATACATGTATAAATACACACCATAGTATGTGCTTGTATTGAATGGGTTATTATTATATATTCATAGAAATGGAAAATAATAAAATTAATTTAATGTTATGAATGATAAATTGATATTTAGGGTATCAAATATAGTGAAATGGGGAACTATGAAACTATATTCACAAAAAATACAGGGAATATACCGCAAAATAAGCCAAGGAATCATAGTCAAGATTATTATATTGATTCAAAAAAGAGGCCTAATTAATGTTCGTTTGTTTAGATTCAAGAATTATATTATTTTATTATTTTCTCAATGATATATTTTTTTTTGATAATCATGAAATATATAAGGATTTCACATCAGCACTATTTCATTGATTATTTTAGAGAACATGTTGAACTGTACAAATTACCATGAATAATGATTCAGTGAAAAGGTGAACATCTTGGAAAATATAAGATTGAGGGAAACAAAACCCTTATATGTTCTTGATGTTGGGATATTTATAGTTTATATTGGGTTGATTCTTTTCTGATAAAACTTATTTAATATTTTGAAAAACATGGAACTAAATAATGACTTATTGTAAAAGTGTTTATGTTATCCACAATTGAGTCTACATAATTTTTGGATGTAAGAAATTTATTTGATAACCTTTGTTTTACATATACAATAATAAAGAATGCATGTTTTCAATAATCATTTATTTTAAATCAAATTAATTCCATGTCTTAATATAATATGTGGTGAATATATTCTATTATTAGGCATATGTTTATTAATAGATAGATTTATTTTTATAGAGAATTTAATTTTCATATTATAACCATACTTTTAGATTTTGTAAAATATATTTTGGATGATATTTCTGATTAACTATTTATGGAATTATTTTATTTTCACTTAATTTGCATTTGGATAAACTTTTCTAATAGTTTTTTAAAGTTAATACATTTATAATATATTGTTATAACTTTATAGATCATAGAATCTATAAAATTGAATTTTTTTTACTTCAGGAATAGATGTTATTTTTCGAATATTTATTTCATACAGTAAGGGTTAAATTGTAAATTAATCAAAGCACAATCCAAGTATAATATTTTTACTGTGATATATAAAAATAACTTGTATATTTTCTTATAGTTTTAAAGAGTGAATGAATTCCATAACAATATTAAAAAGAAACATGAAACAAAAATCTATTTTTAATAGATTTATTTTTTTCAATTGATCATCATTGAAATAATCACAGATTTATGGTTTTTAGGAAATATTCATTCCATTAATGATTCATTTTTTATCAATGACCCGAATTCCTTCCTATAAATATCTACACATTTACTCAATGTATATATCTTTAATTTCACCTAATTTTCTCATTCTTAGAAATATAGTAATATGTTATCCTTTATGATCTGTGTATTTATAATTATCTCTTCTCAAGATGATATCTTTTAAAAAATTTAATGATGTGGGATTCTTAAAAACCAAAATTTAAAATATCAATCACTAGATTGCTGAGACAAAGTTTAAATTTTGATGACGTAATTTTTTTAAGGTGATGAGAATGTAACACCCCAAAATATAAAATTTTAATGTCATATTTGATATTGTGTATAAAGAAAATATCGTGAAAAGAAGAGAATATAATATCCTTATACATTACAATATATTAAATATTTTAAATAAATTCAATATATCATATAGTTTTAAATTTATTAAAAAATGAGTTAGATTTTGATATATGTAATAATGACTTTACTTGATAGCTTGCGTAATACAGAAAACTGAGTATTACTAAACCAAGATATATTATCAAAATATAATTATTTAAAAAAAACATAACATAAAATATCCATTTAATTAGAGCGTAAAAATATGATTTCATAAAATAATACAATATATCATTTACTTCATTTTTTATAAATTAATTATAAATGAATATAAAAACCAATTGAATATACATGAAATGTTTTTATAAGTAAAATTTATTTATAGACAAATGGTGTAATATCATAATAATTATAATTAATTAATTTTATTTAATGTTATCAATGTAAATAATATATTATATATTGTATTTTTTTGTAGATATTCATCGTATATATTTGATAGGCATAAGATATGAACAAATTCAATTTTATTCATACAAAAGTAGTATTATTTCTGTATCATGTTTCACCACCTTTTAATAATACACTTGTCTTAAAATTAAATTATGAAAAATATGTTAATTTTATTTGAATAAATAAAAAACATTTTATAATGAGTAATTTCAAATTTGTCGTTGAAATATTTTTTGGTGTGTTTCTAAGAAGATTAATTTTATTATGAACATTAAAAAATATTGAATTTTAATTGAAATCTAAACTTTAATATGAGTAATTTATAATGATTAATTACATTTCTAATTTTTCTTAAAGTAAAATTTAATATATTATAAATATATTAATTAAATTTAGGGTATTGGAATCATTTTTTTGTTGAATTTAGATATTAATACAATGTAATATTTTGAAATATAAACATTAAAAACCTGCTCTCTCTCTTTCCGTCCATGGGATTAAATTTAAATTATTTTATTCCAATTATATAATATAAAGAATTGAAAAAGGATTCCATAGTTAAAATAATAATAATTCATAATTTTTAAGAAGTTAAAATTAAAATTTTACCAAAATTATTAGTGAAATGTGAAAAAATTAATTACATTCATTATGGTAAAAATGGGATTAGTTATTGATTCTACATAAAATATAAGGTTTAAAAAGACCCAAAACATGAAAAAAACTAATTTGATGGCCATATTTCAAAATAAATCCTTCATGAAACAAAATTTAGGTGTTAGGGATGCCTTTGGTAAGGTAAAAAGATTGGTAAACCAATCTTCATCTCAAAAATGCCATGTGAGACTTCTCCCCCGTAATATTAAACGTCTAACACCCACTCACATTCGTTACTCCTCTCAAGAAAATTTGTTTCATCAATGTCCATAAAAATTCCCCCCAAAACCTCCTTCACATAATATAAGAAACCATATATTGTATTTAAATACATCATTATAAGCAATTAGTAAAATCCTAAGAAGGATACCTTAAGAAGAGGTAATGATTTTCTAACGTTGTTCGTGTCTAGGACGGACTACCACCTCATAAAGAGGTGTGATCTCTTAAAATTTTACATGGAATGAATTAAGGATGGTTTTAATAAAAATATGTGATATATAAAAAAATACAATAATAATATATATAATTTACCTTTTACTCATTCAATATGATGATAAAATTGAAACAGAGTTCATGTGTGCATATGACATACTATCTCCATGAATTGTGAATTTTATTTCCTAATAACAAATAATATATATTAATATATATATATATTTATTATGTAAAAATATTATATTTAAAACAAGTTTCACCTGATGACGATAATGAAATCATAATCTTTATAAAATGAATGAAAAAACAAGTCCAAAATTTCTCAGAAAAAGTAGCAATTAATACCTCAAACATTCAAAATAATATAATATTATTATCAAACATTTGATAAGATGTTATAAAATTATTATAAATGATATTAAAAATATTATTACGGTTATTTTTCGGATAACAAATCCTTAAATCCATTTTTTAGATGTTAATGGGTTTTCAACAAAAATTATCATACAATAATAGTATTCATATCAATTTACATTCCATTGAGACTTATGTATTATTATAAACCAATTCACATTTATTTTCTGTATAATATGGACCATAGACAAGTAATTACTTGAATACTTCATCAATTTTAGTAAATTAAATTTCAATTTTAAATATTTCTTCCACGAATAGTTTATTTGAAAATTAATTGTTGATAAAAGTCATTATAAAATCATGTGTGATTGTTTACATTCTGATGAATGAATTAATTTATTGTAATATATTTCATTAGTCATTAAATTTATATTATATATATATATATATATTATTATGTGATAGATATTATTAATACCTAAATTTTATTCCTTTTCTGCATACTATTGTTTCATTGAATTTTTTTTGATAAACTATGAATTATATATAAATATATATCACATACCCAAAACATACAGTTGATAAGTAATATTGTACATTAATTTATATTGATTATTTGATATATTAGTATTTATTTATATATGAATAAAATGAGTGTGGGACTAGTTAATTCAATTCCATAGATGCATTAGTAGTGTCATTAGATGAATCAATCGGAAAAATAATATGGGTTTCTACCAAGTGTATTTTAAACTGTCATGATAATATATCATGAATATAAAGGTATAACGTGTATAGGAAACATGACATCCAATAATTAAGCATTTATTCATTCATATTTCAGTTATTATTATCCCCAAAATTTTTACTATAATAAAAGTATATGGATGCTTTTCATTTGTTCTAAATTTATATACATTCCATGTGTGACCAATTTTTTTCACATTACGTATTGATTATTATTATTATTGATTTATTATTTTTTTCCACTATTCATAACCCTAATTGATCATTTGATCTCCCCATTTTATTGATTCCCTTCTATAGGATTCCATGATGTTTTCTATGATGGTTATCTATGGAAACTCTAGATAGCACATTGTGATCCAGGAAAAAAGTATGTTTTAATTATTATATTAATTTTTAATTTAGTAATAATTTCTTTTTCTAGTTTACCATGACTACTAAATAGATTGGTCTCTAGGGATTTTACTTCCTTGGTTCTTATATAATTTTAGTGGTAGTAGGCACTAAATTTATGATACTAGGGATGGGTTCACAATAGTTCTTTTGGAAGTACTATAATACATTATATCAAATTTAGATAATAGTTTTACATTGTGGTTTTTAAAATATATTAATATGGTTTTAGAGATAGATCTATTGTTTAGCATAAAATATAATCCTCAGATATATGGTAAATCTGAGAAAAAATTTCATTCTCTAGAGGGTATACATTTATTTTGCTCGATTGATTTCCAAGGATGTTGGGATCGACCATTTCACCTCATAGAGTTGTAATATAATAATAGTTTTCATTCTATCATTCACATGGAACCATATAAAATCTTTTGTGTGAATATGAATCTAGACTCTAACATTCTAGGACGGAGTAAGAGAGAGAAAGATGATAGGTTGCCCAATTTTCCATGAAATGGATGATAATGATTGACTAATTCAGTACGAAATGAGAGAGGAATAGTGGTGAAAATTGAGTTATAGATATAATAAAATATGAAATTTTGAGATTTTGGTTTTTATATTATGTTACATTGACTATCTCTATTGAAATATTTGTTGATATTTGGGAAGAAATGGAATTTTATCCCAAGATACATCAAGCCCTTTGGGATCCTTGATCATGTTGGGGTCATAGCCTATCACATAGATTTAACTCCAAACCTATTCCAAGAAAACAATGTGTTTTATGCTTCAGTTATAGAAAAATTTATACTCAAACCATCACATTTGATAAGTTCAAAAGATCTTAAAGTAAAACATTTTCTCTAATCTAATGAATAACTTGTGAAATTCTTGGTCATATAGAAAATTTATTTCCGACCAATACCACTCACCTTGAAATGGTTATATGGTGAAATTATATTGGCGATGAGTCAACATGGTAATCTGAGGATATAATTTGTGAAAATTACCATCACTTTTTTTCATCAATTTATTTATATTTTTAGGTTGAAATTATTTTATTTGGGGTAAATTTTAATGACCCAATATTTTCAAAATGATAAAAAATAACACAGATTTTGATAAATTTTCATTCATAGAAATCCTAAAATTTATTGAGATGAAACATATCAGAACAAAAATTTAATTTTCATATCATATAAATCAATTTAAATAAATAACATCAAAAGATAAATAGTTAATATATGAAAATACTGAAAACAATAATTTTAAAGGATTTTGTAATATATATTATTATTTAATTAAAAGATAAATTTTAACATAAAATTTTTTTATTAGATAATGTATCCCAATTTTTAATTCATAATATCAAAAAGAGATTATTATAAATTTTTTTAGTGTTCTTATTAAGGATAATTTTATTAGAAAAATTAGGAATTAACCAAAATTATAATTTCGATGATTTATTCACCGTGTATGTTTATAATATTGGATATAATATCAATTTAATAACAAATAATAATATGAAGTAATATAATTATTAATTTTTAAATATTATTCTTATTTATAAAACTTATTCTAATCATATTTAGAACTCAATAAAAATTTTATATTAATAAAAAAACATAATGTTTTTCCTCTTCATTTTATTAATAATAATTCTGTAAAAAATCTAGTTTTATTAAACTTATACGTTTCATTAACATATTTTAGTTAATAAAAAGTCAATATATTTCAAAATAATTTTTATAAATAAGAAATTTCACTCAAATGTCTATTTTCGGATGAAAAACATAATTTTCATAAAAAAATTATGTTATGTACATTTATTTTAAAAATGACATTTCTTAAAAAAAATTAATTAAATATATTATTTTTCTCTATATCACGTACTATAATTCTCAAATTATCTATTGATATAAATTTTTATTTGGGTTATGTTAATGATGTAATATACATAAAAATAAAAAATAAAAACTTAATAGTACACATTAGTTAAAATATGGAAATAAAATAAACTATTAAATCACTTAAGGAATCCTCCAAAATGACTATATGGGATGATTTTTTACCTCAAAATTCCACAAAATCCATAAATTCATCAACTTATAATCCTAAATCTTGAATATTATAAATATATATGTAAATAATTAATGTATTTTTCCAAAAGTAACATTTCCTTCAAATATAATAGCGAAAAATTCTATCACTTCAGGATACCCAATTTCTTTTTAATTATACCTTACAACCTTTGACGCCAACTAAATTACCACCATAAAAATAAAAAACGAGAGAATAATTGAATATGTGTATTGTCTTTCATGAAAAACAATGCATGAAATAGGTGACCAATGGATTATGGACCGTTTAAACCAATAAGAGACATGTGGTTTTGTGAATATCATAAGGTCACACGAATTAACATATAAAAGAAATAATATGTGGACGATCATGTGAAGTCCCTTTGAATAGAATTTATATTTTTGTGAGGGTTCCCTGAACAATCAATTTCCATGTGGTTGCATCATAATAATCTCCACCAGGTCATGCGTCTCATCAAACGAAAAATACCTAATAAACTCATAAAAATTATGAAATTCCTTCAAGAATTTTCAAGGTAATTTTTTTAATATGAGAATTTTATGAGTCTACAAAAATTGACGATGTGTGATTCCGAGGCCTAGAGTTACCGAAATGAATTTCAAATAATGTTTTCAGGTATGTTCAGTAAATGTGAGAGGGAGATGTTATAACATTTGAACTGGTGCTCAGAATTTAAATATGAGGGAATCATTGAACTTGCAACTCCGATATTCTCTTAAGGAAACCATCACCTCGACTGCAATAGGTCATGGGAGAAAGATAGTTTTTGTGTTTTTCATGGAAATAAAAATAAAATAAAGAAAAAGTTTTATTTTATTTTTATAACCTCTCTTTTTAAATATGGATGTGGGAACCACATGAGATAGAAAACCCCCAGTTTAAATTCATTGTGGTGGGGACCACCCAAACCCCTCTTACTAGGGGAAAACCACTCTACTCTCCAATTAAAAAATTTAACCAAATACAATTAATTAAATGTGTCAACATTAATTAATTAATAGACATATTTTAACAAGTTTCCTATTCCTTTTTGTTGGGTTGGGGGATTTTGTTGGAAAAAAGATTGGGAGATATTTTGAGAAACTGAATATCTCCAATAAAGAACTTTCTCCATTGAAGGACAAGGAACCGACCCCGAGCATGAATCTGAAGTGCTTTACAGAAGCAACAAAAGAAGACATTATACAATTACATCATATTCAACCACTCTATTCCACCAAAAAACAACAAGGTGGAGATTTTTATTTGATTATTACTTTCCCCGTTCTTGAAATTCATCTCTATTTACCAATATTTATATTCATCGTGATTCAAGAACTAATAAGTTGCCTTATACTGTTCTAACATGGAGGCTGTGGGCTAAACGAACAAGGCCCGACCTCTCTGAAACCTCTGTGGTTTTGACATGTTCTTAATCCGTTCTCAACACCAAATATTTATTGGCACTGGAAACATGGAGTTCTTCTGAACGCAATATATGGACGTGAATCCCTCGATACATGGATCACAAATATGTGATCATTTAATTATTCAGGCTTTGAATGAATCCATAAGGAATCGCGGAAGGAGGCGGCGGCTGGCACCTGGATGTCCAAGAGAAAGGAAGGGAGGCTCATGTCTGGGTCGTCGAATAATGAAAAGGTAGTGGACTGTCAGCGCGACATAGCAAGGGTGGGGACAATGGTGGCGGTGCACGTCAGCACCATCCGACGTGCAGGGGTCATGGCGCAATGCCATGGTGGCGATAGAGGGGTGGCCGACTGAGCTCGATGTCAGGGGGGGCGTGGTGCGCGACTGCGCCACGAATGAGGGCTCACCCCCAGGCTATCCGTGGGCAACCCAGCGGGCAGGGCCAGACCCATGTCAGGCTAGGTCGATCCGACTTGGTCGGACTGGACCCAGATCCACTTCATCCATTTTCCTTCATTCGTCCATATATTGAGCTACATGCGTCTGTTTGATGAAATGTATATGGTGTAGGAAACCTTGGATCGGGATGGTCCTTTTCGTAAACCCCACATTACATTTGGATAAGGATTGGAAATGGCCGGGTCGGATCGAACACGAATCCAACCTGGCCCTCAAGACTAAAAGGCCGATAACTTACAGAACATGCGTCTAATTGACGAACTATATGTTGCATTGAGACCACTTATTATAGTGTTTCTTTGGGATACATCATCGTGGGACTTCGTGTTAGTTTTAGTATCAACCTGTCGCTTGAGGAGAGGACCCTACCTAAATCAATCAAGCTTAGAACATGAACCTTGTAGCAGGCTATAACATGAGAAAGGTATCCTATGTGGCTATGTGCTTTGTGATCCTATATGGTTCTGTGCATTGGGATCCTCTATCGGTCTATGTTCTAGTATCCCTCTTGGATCCTCTCTAGGAATCCATGTGGGACTACTCTAGGATCTTATGTGGATCTTTTGTAGTAGGATCCTATATGGGTCTGATAATTTAAGATCCTACGTGGGTATACCTGTTAACAGAGTATGATGATTTAGTAGTTAAATCTAATAATCCTTGCAACCGTACCTAATATGTACTTGGTGTGATCAGAGTCCTTACCTTTGTGGTAATACCTTTGTGGTACATACCTTCATGCTGATACCTTTGTGGTATCACCATGTGTGGGATACCATTTTGGTACGTACCTTTAAGGTGTTACCTTTGTGGTATTATTCCGTGTGGTGTTACCTTTGTGTCACTTACCCTTGTGGTGTTACCTTCAGGGTATGCTTTCCAACGTGGAACAGTTTTACTTTGTCTAAGAGTTGGTCCTTCTGTTTCCTCATGAATGAGAAGGGTATACTTGATAAGAAAGGTATATGTACGGTAATATATCTATGTAGGGTCTTCATATGTTTTTATGATTTTTGTTTTATGCTTTGTTAGTTTCATGAGACCTTATAGGGTCTTATGGTCCCTGTGTAGTATCGTTATACTCACCCCTGCACGGGCTATGCCCGCACCTTGTTGTGTTTGTTGCAGAAGATGGACAATGCTGACTGAGGTAGAGAGTACCAGAACTGGAGTAAGATCAGATGTGGACATTAAATGATGCATACTATAGAAATGACTGTTCGAGAGTTCTACATACTGTTTAGGTAGGGTCCTAGGCGGGAGTTCACAACAGCTATTTTATTTTACTTGTACATTTCAGTTTTCTTGTATTTTCTTATTGGGCTTGTATTCTGGCCCCTTTTTCTTACTATACACACTCTTTCTACTATATTGTCTACTGTTGTTCATATCTTCTTGTGTGCTTGGTTGTGTTTGTTCATAGGATATAAAAGCAATGCCATAAAGGTTTTAGGGAATTCGCTTTTGGGTGCAGGTCGCCAGCCCCTGGTTTATGGAAGGTGGGATTGGGGTAGTCACGACACGATCCCCGGGGTACAAGTACTGAAAAATTGGTATCAGAGGAGTCGTTTCAACCATAGAACATTGGACATTGATCTTTTTAGTGGAAAGTGTGTTAAGTGTAGTGACTATAGTTATCATTTTAGGGAATCTAGTGTTGGTTCGGCGACCGACGTATCGATACACGAGGACCCTAAATTCTAATTTCTGACTCAATGCATGAAAACCCTGATTGCGTGGGAGTTTTGAAATGTTATATTTTTTATATCATTGAGTTATCTCACTATGTATGACTTACTGACCATAGCGAACCTGTTTCTTTTTAGGATTCCTATATGCAGAGAGCCAAGTAGGGTTCTGGGTATTGTACGTGATGATAGCCTTCCGAGTGACAAGGCCTCGGTGTAGGGTCCATTATCAGTAGAGGCACCAGAAGAGGCACCAGAGGTACCATTACACATTGGGTCACTGATGCCACCATCCCCAACAACATAGGGTTCAAGCCACTTGATCACGTTGCACGAGTTCCAGCACCAGAGGCCACAGGGGTTCTGGGGAGAGATGGAACCACAGGTGGCTAAAGATTTGATGGAGGCCATAGAGAGAGTCTTCAGACTGGTAGGGACAGTAGGTGATCTCATTTTTATCCTTACAACCAGTCTTCCACAGGAAGAATAAGGCAGATAGTGGAGCTTAATGCTCCATGTTCATGAGGAGGTGGCACTTCTCTAGGAAGATTTTGAGAGCCTGTTTCAGGCAGAGTTTGTCGTAGCGACCCATCACGCAGTGTGCATACATGAGCTTCTTCATCTATAGCACGGTTGCATGACTATGGATCAATACTCAGCAAGTTTCACCAACCTCTCACACTACTCCACTGATATGTTGCATGACCCATTCTACAGGTCCCAGAACATTGAGTAGGGACTCAGGAAGGATATCACGGTTCGTTGATTTCTCTCAGCATCCTGACGCAGGTGGGGGTGTTAGAGAGAGCCTTCTAGTTGGAGGGATTTCTTGTTGAGCAGTCACCAGTAGTGAGACCCACCAACAGACATAACATAGTAGAGTCTTCTACAGCTAGCAGCTAACAGATGTCACCGTGGTCCAAGAGGACCGGACCGATAGGTGGAAAACTGTAGGATTTAGTGTCTGTTGTGTGAGGCACCGGAGTTAGAGCCAGTCACGCGAGGAGATGGCAGTGTTATACTTGTGGAGGGCAGGGTCATGTGGATCGAGACTTCCTGAGCCATCGTACTAATGCTCAGTAGACGGTTGAATTACCACCTAGATAGAGATAGAGGTTCGACCTTGGAGGTCAGCAGGGAGCAGGAAGACGTGGCAGAGGTGCAAGCCATGCATCTAACGGTGGGTGGCGATTCGAGATGATATCACAGCCACCACTAGGTTTTCCACCCCAATAATAGAGAGCTATTGGACATGGGTAATCTCAGCTCCAGGCAGCTAAGGCCTACATCCATGACACTCTGGAGATGATATGAGATATGATCTATGTCTACTCCACCATAGCTGCATTTCTTATTAACACAGTTCCTAATGATTCATTTATTTCCACATTCCTCATTCAGAGCTTGAAGATTCTAGTAGAGCCGTTGGGTTGATATTAACAGTAAGAGACTCCTACGATAGAGGATTCGATGATTACAAACTTGTGCTAGCAGTGTGATCATACTCTAGGACGTGAGTGCTTCAGCTAGGATCTCTTAGTAGCAGCATCGTGTTATTATTATGTCATCTTGGGTATGGACTAGTTATTTACAGTCCATGCTTATATTGGCTGTATTAGGTGCAATGTGTGGTGTGTCTGACCATATGGGACTAGTTTTAAATTCACTAGTGAGAAGGGAGCCTTTGCAGCATAGGATGGACTTACCTGGAGAAGAGTGAAGCCGATCACTTATCTGTTGGATGGCCTTAACCTCAGAGTAGTTGATGTGGAGAGTCAAATTTATCCTTTAGTGGTAGGCCAATACGTGGATGTCTTCCATGATGTTGTTTCTGAAATAAATACTCATAGATATGTGTACTCTTACATTGATTTATTCCCCGAGATGATACCTATATCTAAACTAGTGTATCAGATGGCTCTTGCGGAGCATCATGAACAATGGGTACATCTAGAGGACTTACAGGGGAAGGGGATCTTTCTTCACAACATTTCTCCTTCGGCAACCCCAATTTTGTTCACCAAGTAGGTGGATGGGTGATTGAGCCTTTGTGTTGATTATAGGTGCCAAAATAAGGTGACCATGAAGAACATGTACCCACTCTTGATAATTGACCACCACTTTTATCCGTTGAAGGGAGAACGATGGTTCTCAACAGTAAACCTCAGATCAGGCTATCACCATCTCAGAGTTTGAGATGAGGATATGCAGAAGACGACATTCAGATGTCGGTATGGCCATTATGGGTTCTTAGTTATGCTGTTTGGTGTACCCAATGATCCAGCAGTGTTCATGGGACTCATTAATAGGATCATTGAGCCTTACCTTGATCTGTTTGTAGTAGTCTCCACCGATGACATTCTGATCTACTCAACTACAGAGGAGGAGCATGCTTATCATTTGCAGATAGTTCTGTACACACTCTGAGAGCACTAGGTTTATGGTAAGATCATGAAGTGCCAGTTATAAAACTAAGAGGTTCACTTTCTAGGGCATGACATCTAGGAGGCTAGAGTTGTGGTGGATCAAGAAATGATTGATGAGGTACTTGTTTGGGAGCAACCCATGAATGTGAAAAAGGTACAGAGTTTCTTGTGTTTATCCAAATACTATTGATGTTTTGTGTGATATTTCTCCAGATTTGCAGCACCTCTATCAGTGATGAAGAGTAAAGGGAAACCCTTCGTGTGGTCAGAGATATGCCAATAGTGTTCTCAGGAGGTGAGGTATAGACTAACTAGTGCCACCATCTTGAGGCTTTTGAAGGAGCTCATTAGGTACATAGTCTATTGCAACACATCTGGGGCAGGGTTCAGATGTGTCCTGATGCATGAATAAGCAGTTATTGAGTATGGTTCTTGATTTCTGAGACCACATGAGCATAACTATGCTAACCATGACATGGAATTAGCAGCAGTGGTCTTCGCCTTGATGACATAGAATCATTACATTATGGGAAAAAATTTTACAGTCTACTCGGATCACAAGTGTCTCAGGTATATCATCCATCATTATGACTTGAACGTAAGACAATGATGTTGGCTTGTGTTCTTCCAGGACTATGAATTTGAGATAGTCTATAATCCTGGTAAGGGGATCATTTTAGCACAAGCACTCAGCATGAGATCTGGTATACAGCTACTGGGTGAGGAAATGGAGAAACTTGCCACTTTACATATATCCTTTTTGCAATGACATGGAGTAGTTTTTCTTCAGTCTTGTATAGTCACACCCCCACATCTTCATCGAGTTAAGGAGGTGCATCATGGGGACACTTAATACGAGTCTCTACGTGATCATATATCCATAGGACATGCACCTAATGGATTTTCTAATGGTGGGGTGAATGTCATCCTTTTCAGAGGACATACCATGGTACCAGTGTCACATTGGGAGGAAGTGTTGATGGAGTTCTACACATCACATTTAGAAGTACATCCAAGAGTGGAAAAGATGTATTAGGACCTCTGATGATAGAACTGGTGGCTGGGAATGATGAAAGTAGTAGCAAGGTTTTTCTATCGGTGCCTCACTTTTCAGCAAGTGAAGGAAGAGAATCAGGTACCAGTAAGCTTATTTCAGCCTTTATAGGTCACATAGTGGAAGTGATATGGGATATCCATGGACTTTGTGACCGGACTTCAATGTGCATCCAGGACTCTTGATTTATCTAGGTGATTGTCGACCAACTCACCAATTCGGCCCACTTCCTACTAATCAGAGAGTCGGGTTTAGTAGAGAGTTTGGGACGCCACTATTTGTATGAGATTGTGTGGCTACATGGGGTACCCTTGAATATTTTCTCTTATTGTGATACATGTGTCACTTCCCGGCTATGAAAGGGGTGGCAGGAGACTTTCATAACATAGCTTCGATTGAGCCTCGACTTCCATCTTCAGACGGATGACCAGACAGAGCAGACCATTCTGACCCCAAGGATATGATGTGTGCTTGCGTCCTTGATTTCGGTCACACCTGGGAGGATCAATTTCCTTTGGTGGAGTTAACATACAACAACAGTTATCACTCCACCATTAATATATAACCATTTAAGTCATTGTATGGTAGACGCTTTAGATCACCTTTGTGCATGACTGACCCAGGGGAGTCTGTACTTATGGGACCAGATATGGTATATGCTACCAAAAATAAGGTGCATATCATCCCAGAGCGGATGAAGACTACCCAAAGTTAGAATAAGACTTATTATGATAGGATATGGAGATCACTGGATTTCGAGGATGGTGACCACGTCTTTCTACGGGTCTTATCCCGACGAGGGCTGTAGAGATTTGGTCGGGGCGGAAAGTTAACTCCGAGGTTCATTAGACCCTTTGAGGTCCTCGACAGAGTTGGCGAGCTAGAATACCTCTTGGCACTTGCCCCTCAGTTGCACTAGTTTCATGACATCTTCCACGTATCTCATCTGGGGAAATACGTTCATAACCCCTCTCACATCATCGACAACGACATACTGGATATCGATAATGGGGTGAATTTTATGGAGGTTTCAGTAGAGATTGAGGATCTATAGGAGAGAGTCCATCATGGACGATCGATACCTTTGGTTCGTGTACATTAGAAGCACGGGAACCTCCAAGAGAGTGCCTAGAAGCGGGAGTCTCAAATATGTGCTCAGTGCCCTCACTTGTTCCCTTAGATTGAGTTGAGGTTTATGGGGACGCAAAGCCCTGAGGTGGGGAGAATGTAAAGACCCAGAAATTTTCATGTATTGTTTTTATTATACGTGAATTTTATGAGTCCGTGAAAATTGGCGACGCATGATTCCAAGGCTTAGTGTGCCGAGAATAAATTTTTGATTTTTTTTTCATGTATGTTCAGAAACGTGCCAGTGGGATTTTGTAACCTTTGATACAGAGCATGAAATTGAATTCTGAGGGCACCGTTGAACTCACAGTACCGATATTCAATTAAGGATACCATCATCTTGACCACAGTAGGTTGAGAGTGAAATTTAGTTTTTTGTGTTTTTCATGGAAATAAAAATAAAATAAAGAAAACATTATATATTATTTATATAACCTCTTTTTTTAATTATGTAGGTGGGGACCACCCATGATAGAAAACCCCCAAATTAAATTTTTGATGGAGGGGACCACCAGAACCCCTCTTAAGGGGGTAAAACCTCTGAAATCCATAATTAATAAATTGATCCAACTACAATTAATTAAATGTGTCAACATTAATTAATTATTAGATTTATTTTTAATAATTTGGCTCTTCTTTTTTTGGTTGGGGGATTTTGTTGGAAATGAAGCTTGGGAGAACATTGGAGAAACTCAATCTATCTGATGAAGAACATGCTCTATCGAAGGATGAGGAACCAATCTCAAGTCCCGATTGAAAAAATGTTGAAAAAGAATCAAATTCCGATGTTCTTCAATGACTTCATATTCAACCTCCCAGCTCCTCTAATGAACAACATGTTAGAGACTATTATTTGATTATTACTTTCCCATTTCATGACATTCATCTCAATTTAAGATTATTTATTTTATTCTTGATTCAAGAACAAATAATCCGCTTGCTACCGTTATAACATGGAGGGTGCGGGACGAAAGAACCCAAACCGACCTCTCCGCAACCTATGTGGTTTTGACGCATTCATCATCCGATATAAATTCCAAATATTTATTGGTGCTCAAAATAAAGAGTTTGGTTAAGCGCGATATATGGATGCAAAGACTCAAAATGAGGATCACAAATATGTGATCGTTTAATTTTTCAGGATTTGAACGAATCTGCAATGACTCGTGGAAGGAGGTGGCATCTGGCACCTAGCAGGACATGAGGAAGGAAGGGTGGTGTGGGTGCACGCTACCGGATGATGGTAAGGCCACGACCCATCGGCTCCGGTGGAGTGAGGGCGGTGGCCTTCATAGCGGCCAACCGCGAGATGGTGGTGGTGGCCTGCATCTGCGCTGCCTGGCATGCAGGGGCAGCGGCGGAGATGGATGAGCAGCTAGACGAGCATGCCACGGGTGGTGGCGTGGTGCGTAACCATGCCACGAAAGAGGGCTGGCCATTTGGCCATCCATGTGCCACCCAGCGCGGTCTGCCTAGTGCGGGCCTCCCCACGGGTTGGGCCATGCTAGCGGGCTGAGTCGGACCATGTCAGACTAGACCCGGACTGACTTTGACCGTATTCATTATTTCATCCATATCTTGATCTACAAGTGTCCATTTGATGAACCATCTATGTTAATAGAAACCATGGATCAAGATGGACTTTTTGGTATACCCCACATGAGTTTTGGATAAGGTTGGGGTATGATTGGGTTGGATCGAACATTATTCCAACCGGGACCTCGGAACTAAAAGGCCGATAACTTACAGAACTTTTGTCAGACTGGCGCACCGTCTATTGAGTTGAGACACCTTTTACACGGTGGTCCATTAGGATGCTTCTTCGTATTACTTCATGGAAGTTGGAGTATCAACCTGTGGCATGAGGATCAGACCCTCTCGAAATCAAGCAATCATAGTGAGGGAACCCTATAGATGGATGTAACATGAGAAAGGGATCGTATTTGGGTCTGTGTTTTGGGATAATATGTGGGTTTGTGTTTTGGGATTCTACGTGGGTTTGTGCTTTGGGATCCTAAATGGGTATATGTTCCAATATACCTCTTGGATCTGCTCTAGGAATCCACGTGGGACTACTTTAGTATCCTACGTGGGACTGATGTACTAGGATCCTATGTGGGTCTGATGATTTAGGATCCTCCGTGGGTTTTCCTTTTAACAGAGTAAAATGATTCAGTAGTTACATTTAATCTTCTTTGATATAGTACCAATGTTATACATTGTGTGATTTGAGTCATTACCTTTGTGGTAATGCCTATGTGGTATTCTTCTTTGTGGCATACAATTATAGTACTTACCTTCGTGGTGATACCATTGTGGTATTCTACCGAGTGTTGTACCATTATGTTACTTACCATTGTGGTGAAACCTTCGTGGTATTCTTCTGTTTGGCCTTACATTTGTGGTACTTACCCATTTTGTGTTACATTTGTGGTATTATTTCCTACGTGGAACAATTTTACTTTTTCTAAGAGTTGGTCCTTGTGTTTCATTATGAATGAGATGAGTGTACTTGATAACTTATGTATATGTATGGGAATATACCTTTGTAGGGTTGTTAGATGCATTCATGCTTTGTGGTTTATCCTTTGTGGGTTTTTTTAAACCATCGAGGGTCTCACAGTCCCGACTGAGTATTGTTATACTCAACCTTGCATGGGATATGACCACACCTTATTTGGTTTGGTGTAGACGACAGACAATGATGACTGGGTACAAGAGTACCAGGTTTGGAGGTAGCTCAGAGGTGGACATTAGATGAGGCATACAGCTGAGACGACCGTTTGAGAGTTGTTCCTACGCTTCATGTAGGGTCCTTGGTTATATATCATAGGAGATCTTTCCGTTTAATTGTACTTTTCAGTTTTCTTGTATATTCAAGTTGGGCTTGTATTCTGGCCCCTTTTTCATACAGAACACACTCTTTTTACTATAAAGTTTACTTCTGTTCATATATTTTTGTGTGCTTGGATGCATGTGTTTACAGGATATAAAGGCAATGCCTTCCATGTTTTAGATAATATGCCTTTCGGTGCTAGTTTCCACCCCTTGTCCTATGAATGGCAGGCTTGGGGTAGTCATGGCACGGGCCCCGAGGGACAGTACATGACAACTTCCATAAAAAATATGAGGAAAATATCCAAATTAAGAGAGCATCTTGAAAACATATTAACCACCCAACAAATTCCCAATTTCTAGAATAAATGTACTCAAAAACATTCATAAAAACTCACAAGATCTATATCCTGTGTAAAATGAACAAATGGAATAAAGAGGGAGGACTTGAGGGCCTCTCAGGATCGTAAAAGTCATGTCATGCACCCATGGAGATCTGAATGACATTGAATGAACCCAACATCATTCCTACATCATTTTGTAAGATCCCTCTGGCTTGTCATCAATATCAAATGAAGGGCCTAATGTATATCTATAAAACATTGTTCTCTCCTTTTGGATTCATATAGGAAATAGATGGAAATTTTTATGATGTACCCACGTATATCAATAAGAAATTTTGTGGTAATGGGACACATCACCATGATGTATAGTGATTATCCACGATAACACCCAAAAATCATTGTAAACCCCCCAACCCTTGTAAAATAAAAAAATATAATGGTAGAAGTTGTGGGTACCTCTCATGGTCTTAAGAAAAACTTGACATTCCTAGTATGTTTTCATCAGGATCTATCAAGTCCACTAAATGGAAAAGATTGACACCACGAAGGCCCGATGACTTTCCATCCTTATGGAATGGAAATTACCCAACAAGTCATATAGAATCATGTAGAGCCCTTTCAAGAGGGGTCCTAATCCCATGAAGTCACATGTAAATGTGAACATTAAAATATTAAATTCTATTGGCATATCCACATCAGAATAAAAAACCCTATTAATTGTAAATAATGCAATAAAGGAGGTGTACATCAAATGGTATTATGGTAAATGAAAGACATTAGACACCATCAGAGTGATTCAGAACATGAACTCACAATGACGCATGACTTTGAATCTATCTTCCCACTACATACAATATTTTTGAGATTCTGGCCACACAAAGAGGTGGACAACTATGGTGTTGAGGATTATAAATCCCCCAACACATCATCAAAAAATATTTTATCCTTTTTTATAGAGTGTCACATGGGCACCCCATCAAAAGATCAGATTTCATGGATTGGTTGATATCATGACTATAATAGTTTCCCATGAGTTATGTTCTAGGTAACAATAAGAGTGATCATGCATGATGAATATGTTCTTCACATAATCACTCATAGATCACATTAAGAACATGTGGGTAGATACACAAAAACGATCCCACATATCTGATGGATCATATGAGACTGAAAATAAATTAACACTGAAAAAACCTTAGGCATTCATGATAAAATGTTGGAACTAATATAGAGGGATGATAAACATAAGAAAGGAATGTATACATTTACCATTATTCACTTTTTGTGAACAACCAAGGACAAGAGACAACACTGGGACATGCCATCCAGATGTCACAACACTTATTTTTTATGTTATTTGGATCATGCAATTTCTGATAATCATGTGAAAATAAAGTCACATGAAACCCCTAGGATCAACAAACTAGTCTCGCAAAACCATCTGGACTCACCATCAAAACCTTGTGATTTCATTTATAGATGTTTCTTGACTCATATACCAGCACTGGTATATATCAGCTGAGTCTCACGATAGTACCTGAGAATTTGAGCAAGATCATGTGATTCCTTATTTCCATTCCATTTGGGTATTTCATCGACCTACACACATTCCAATATAGATCACGGGTCAGCCATCAATACATGTCACATTGACTCTCATGACTCCCACCAAGTGTTTTAGTCATCTCTTTAAATGATACAAGGGAATATTGGCTAAATCGTGAAAAAACTATGAACATTTCATTTGGGTTGATGAGATGGATTCCAGGACCAACCGACTATGTCTCATGATTTCCTCTAGGAAAGTCGGACTTAGTCATGAGACAAGATTAAAATATTCCATTCAGGATATGAATTGTCAATTGTTCAATTCAAATAGATTACGAAATTACCTCGAGACATGTCAGGAATACATCCTCTGACATGTCTTATAGACATCCAAGGAATTTCAAAAAGATAATATGATCATGTCAGGTATACAAGTATGCCTGGTCAATTTAGAATCCTAGATATTTATAACCTTGTTCATACTCAAGAGGTAAGCCTCAATTATAATGGAATCCTTAGATTGTATGCCCCGACCAAAAATATAGCAACACTACTTTTCTTATGTTACATTTACATAATTTTAATGATATAAAAAATAAATATATCACTCCAAGATGATAAAAATATTTATAATCATTTGGAAACAAGGACCACACATAAATTTTACAACATGAAAATAAAAATATATTTAATTACTCCATCTCTAGCTTCTTATGTTCCTATAAATTCTCATTAGTACATTTGGTCACCAAAGGTTATACATCAAAAACATGCAAGCTAATTTCCAAGTAATAGGACATATAAGAACATGAAAAAATATAACGTGTAATGAGAATTTTCAGTGGAATCATAACATATTAATGGGGTCATAATCATTAGAGGAAACATTATGAAAAAATGGGGAATGTGGAAATGCATAAAAAATGAAACATCATGCATTAGTGGTCGACTACCTCACATAGTTGTGGACAATGATAACATCATTTCCATTCATATTTCACATTAAATCTTGTTAATTCTCACATTACCCAATTAATTGGTGAAATATATAATTCTGGGTGCACCCACCACATCATAACATTATCATTGAGGTGTATAATTCCAGGTGCACCCGTCACATCATAACATTATCATTATCATGCATGCCACATAGAAAATATATAAATATTTGATAATTGAACCATGGAAATTAAATTTGTTTAATTTCATAATGTATAAATTCATAAAAATTAGTTTCCCATAATAAATAGGGAATAACATTGATGACATAGAACCATCAACCGTGACTGAGAAGTAAAAGGAGTGTTTTTAAAAGAAGAGTTGTTTTGGAAAAAATTATGCTTGACATAAACATCAATGGAAAATATATATATCCTTGAAAAGGATAGATAATGATGATGAAATTATTTTTAATGAATAACTATATTGAAAATGGAGTGAATGATGGAAACCCTGAAGAAATAACTTTGGTTTGAGAAATCCCCTTAACTTGTGTCTGAACACAATCACATATCAATTTCAAATATAATGACATTAGATTTGTTAATTAAAAATTAATGAATAGTTTATACCTGAAAGTCATTAATTTTGGTTATAGTTTGTTATTTTATGGGCCTTTGGATGAGTTATATAGTTTAAATTCATTGTTTTGGACTGTTCTTTTTCATAGGTTTCATGAACGGTTCACATGTACACCTGAATGATAGTTCATATAGAACAATGGTAAACCAATAAAATGGATATTACATGAAATTAATGATATTAAATGATATTAAATGATCTTGTAATTGATATTTTATATACCATGTGGATAAATCATTAGTTAAAATTTAGTGTTGATCATTTTGGGTTAATTTCTTTAGTTTTTGGAACACAATTAACATGTTTTGTTTTTTCATTTAGTATTCTGTATAGAAGATATTTCTTGAAAATAAAAGGTGTGGAAACATAAATATTTAAATCATTTTTCAACATTTTAATGATTTTAATTATAGTATTTATGTAGTTTAGGTAAAATGTATGTGCATCACCTTTGGTGTAGGTAATTTAACACATCATGAGAGCAATATCATTTTTATAAACAAAGAGGGAGAGGGAGGAATATAATGTATAATCTCACATTCACATTATAGAATACAAGTATATAAATAATATTGGAGTTAAAATGGAATTTTTATAAGAGAATATGGGTATAAGGGAAGAAAAGAAATAAAACCTGAAAGGAATTTGAAAGAATAGGGAGTGATAAATTAAATATTAAATGTATATTCCATGAGAGACTGTTTTGGGGAATAGTTTTGGCCTTTTTATGATAACAAGGGATGATGGACGTGAGGGTGGAACTTGGGAATAGATTTTTTTAGAATTTAGAGTAGGCCTAAGGCCTGATATGTTTGATGAAATGTGGTTGGGAGGGGTGGTATTTATGATAAAGGGGATAAGGGTTTTCTCAATGTTATATTTATTAATTTATTATTTCTCAAAAAGACAATAAATAGTGGTGATTAGTGTGAATAAATATATTAATATGTGCATGTGAGTTCAAAAAATGGCCATTTAAATCAGCGACGACAAAAACATGATGTATAAATTCATTTATTTTTCATATTATGTAAATTATCGAATTTCATTATTCACAAAATTTCATGTAATTTAAAAACAATTAAACCAGAACATTTTTTGACATGTATAATTAAAAAATGAACTCCATTTTATGAAGAAAAATTATAAATATCATTAATTTAATTTTTAATTAGAATCACAATTTACATGAAAAATAAAATTTTAAAATTAAAAAATTCTTTGCCCGTAATTGGAAAAATCAATGAAGATTTCATTAAATTATCAAATAATAATAATATATCTAAATAATGGTTTATGAATTTATTTTAAGATAATATATATAATAATTAATTATTTAATTAATCATTAAATATTTATTACATACATAAAAAACATTATAATGTAATTAAATCATATTTTCACTTATAGGATGCATAAATATTATTTCTACTATCATTGGTAGAGTTAAAAATTCACTTGATTGATTTAATATTCATAAGGGTCATTTTATGATTTATAAGGGTAAAAATATTATACATAATTGTATGTTAGTATTCACCAAAAATTAATTTGTTTAATATAAAACTCCAAACATATTACTTCTCGCAACTGTGTATGTAAAACATTAGAAATTTGAATCATATAAGTGGTAAATTTATGTTTAAAGTCCACATATTAGTTCATTTAAGAATGACGTGGTATTGTGTTACCTAAAGTGATTTTATGTGAATATTAAATTTCTAAATGAATGGAGAAATTTAAATGATAACATTTTGAGTCATTATATTCTTCCCCCCTTTTACAATTTCTCCCTCGAAATTTCGTTCTACATTCTATGACATAAACTCGTGCGGGTACTTTTCCATCATTTCATCCTATAATTCCAATTTTGCTTCCCCATTATTTTGGTTCCTCCACAACAGTTTGAGAAGGTGGATTGTATAGTTGTGTTGGACCATATCTCACCTATCTAGAATATTTTCTGGAAGATCCTGATAAGAGAGATCATCTTCCAACTATAAAAAAAATATTGTCATTACATGTGAGGGATCTGGTATGTAATTCCCCAAGAGATATATATAAAACATATCATTATCTTGAACCATATTTGGTGGAATTACAAGACTATAGGAAAAAATCCTATTCGGTCATGGATTGCAAAGGGCACTATGTACCTTGAGATTAGATTCACTTTATTTCCAAACCCCATCACTCTCTTCCATAGAGATATATGAGGGAATGCATTATCTCCAATGTCTAAATACATGCCCTTTCGAAGATTTTATGTATAGACATTCTTTCTACAATGATCAACATTGATATTTTTTTGGATGACTGTAACATCCTCTGTCAATTATTACAAAATATTAGGTCCAAGAAGAATTCTTTCTCAATCTATAATCTTACAGTTTGGAGTTCAATATCACATTCCACATAATGCTTGATACAGATCCATCTTAATACTCGAGTAGAAGCTATTATTATATATGAACTCCACCATGGTGAGATGGTTATCCCATCCACCTGTGATTTTTAATGTGTATACTCTTATCATATTATCAAGCATCGGAATATTCCTTTTATATTGGCAATCATTTTGGGGATGATAGTCTATAATGAAATTCCATTTAGTACTTGATGCATGTTGGAGACTCCTCCAGAATTTATATGTGATCCTCGGATCATTGATAAAGACAATATTTTTATCATTTTTTATATTTAATTAAATTATTTAATCCCTAAAATTGAACAAGTTGATTTATTTACATCAATTATAGATTTATGATGTGTTTTGGGCTAAAATTTGAAAAATACTTAATTTAGAAATATTGGCAGATTATGATAACTTGGTAGTTAACACATATCTTTTGAACTATAAATCCAATTTATGTGATTATTTTTTATTGGGTTCAAATATGTATTGTCTTCATCTTTCATTGAAACTCTATTTAATAAGACCATTAATGGGTCCGAACAATTCAATCAAGGTGGACAATTATTCTAGATGACCTTGTGGACCCTGCCTCACTAAATAATTCATAACATGGTCTACACATCTCAAATTTGGGAGATTACAATTTGATGTGGAAGAATTTTAAATATGGACTTCAGCTGTTGAAGAACATTAATATTTTATATCATTAAGGGGGCCCATGTATGTATACATTGTGAGGAAGAAAGATGGAAACTTTCCTCTTGAATAAAAGATCACAATTAATTGTTCATATCTCATAATACACATAGAGGATAATTGTGAAATTTTGTAATGAAATGTAAAACATATTATTTAAGATCTTTATAGAAGACATAATTTCACAATTTGGAGACTAAATGGGCCGAACAAGATCAATATTTCGGTGAAGTGAATCTTACTCAAATCCTAAAGAGATATTTTGAAGACATGAAATTTGAAGACCGAAGGATGGAATCCCTTGTCCTATATAAAGAGAATTTTTCCCATGATGAAGGGGGGATTTTGACATAAAAATTGGAGTGGAGGCCTTAGGACATACTTCTAACATAGGAATTTACTTTTCTCTTTTTATTTTTAGTTTTATTTTTTCATGTAATGCATTCATATATTAATTAAAGTGTATTCACCATCTTTTCCACCATATTTATTTCCAAAATTTAATATAATTTTTTTCTCTGTAAATCATTCCATCATGATCTTTATGAACATTTCCATGAAAAGTTACTAACTCGAGTCTTGGATCTGGGAGAGGATTCACGGTGTTTTTTATTATTGTGCTTCAATTGAAAATGTTTGTATTCTATTTGTGGTGGAGGAGAGAATATTCCAAAGGTGTGGCGATCATCAACTTTCAAACTATTTAAAAATCAATTTCTTTACCTTTATTAATTCATTTACCTTCCCCTCTTCTAGTCAAACCCATCATATGGTGGAGTTGGGGTTTCTATAAGGGATGAAACGACACACGATGGAGCTTGGTCTTTTAGGATAACATTCTATGTAGAGGTGTTACAATATTTGACTATTGAATGAGGCATGGTTTGGTGTTCCATAAGCATAATAGAATCACACACTAAATAAATCTAGGTAACTTAATTCAATAATGAGGTTTCAATAAATGAATAACCAAATTGAATTTTGAACAATACATAAATAATGAATGAACTCATGTTATCCAACTGTAGGACTAAGTTCTTTCTTTATTAATTGGATTTTATAATCACATGTTAGTTTCATATTTTAATTAAATTGAATTGAATTATGTTCGTAGATTAAATAAAAATTACCAAAAGAAGTATCTTAGGTGAATTTGATTTTGTGAGCGAATAACTGATAAAGATCCTCATGTGAGATGACCCTAGTCAGCCACTGTGCTGCATTAAAAAACATAGATATTTCTTTTTCCGCCCCTATGATAGGCGGGCATTAAAACTAGAACAATTTCTAGGGAGCTAATTGGTTGTTTAATTTAATTTTTTTATTTTCAAATTTTAGATATTTTTCAATATTTTTTAAAAAAATCAAAAAAAAAAACATTTCCATGATGTATTAAATTCAAATTATTATTAATGGAATGATTAATCAAAGAAGTAATTTCAAGAACCAAAAGTGGATTATAATGATCTAAATTCCTATGTGGATAGGATTAAAAATAGTATGGATGTCTTGTGGAGAAAAATGAAAATAGTATTTGACTATGTTCGAGCACAAAGCGAGCAACTCGAGCATGAACCAGAGCAAGAGCCTGAGCAAGATGTGGAAGAAATTTCCCCACAAGTTTTTGATTTTGAAGAACCCTATGAGTTAAAAGAGGATGTTCCTAAATATTAATTACATATCCATAGACCATTGATATATGAGATATATGAAATATAATTTTCTATTAAATTACAAGATGGAAATCATGTTAATATGATGAAATTTCGGATTACATGGGCAGAAATTGAAATGGATCATGATGTCTAAATTCCATAAATAGTATAAGAGATACCACCTTTATACCTCTCTCTAGCATTGGAATATGAATAAGCCACCAAATTGGGAGAATTGAATGAAATAATGGAAGATCCTGACCACGTACATTCATCATGTTAAAATCGAATCCTAGAGGAACATGTCACTGAATAAGTGATTAAACCAGATGCATCTCAATGAGATGATCCTTTTTTGAACTCTAAAATTTCTTATTTCCTTCAATAAAATATGGGTATCACTCCTTATGACTTTGAATTTTCAGATTTAGTCAATCCTTTCATCATCCTAGAGGATGATGAAGAAGAATAAATTGCACGTGTTGAGGAACACCTTGAGCTCCTTAAGGGAATGGATCATCTGCGTGAGGAAGACCATGAAAATATACAAGTGGATATTCTTGAATAATAAAATATAAAATCTAAATACCATAAAAGGGAATATTTTGAAATAAATATTTCAATTTTAAATTTTGAATTATCATTTGATTATTCTTTTCAGACATCACATCTGGAGAAACCAATTGATTTTGAAGAATACATTGCTCATATAACAACTGAAAATGAAGATGTTCCATATTTCATCCTACCCTCACCATGAATTCAGTAATTAATTGTGAAGGGGGTGGATCTGATGACTCAGTCAATGGAGTTCTACCCATCAAGAACAAAGAACTGCAAGATGGGAAGAACAATATGTGGTGGTTCATTTCAAAAAAGATCCACTCACCATCGGATTACAGATAATAGCTGGTACTTCCCTCTGGAGGTATTAAAATAATTTTAGGACCACTTGGGGGATCCTACCTTGACTTATCTATATATAATTTCAAGGAATTTAGATTCTAAATTCTATTCATAGAATTATCCTAGCATACAACCACTCCCTCATATATTTTTGAACATTAATGGCATGTTTCTTTAACTTAATTAGTAATTATATTTTGTAGGTTCATGACAGTAGAAGGGAACCCACAAACAAAAAAAACCATGTTCATTTCAAAAGGATTTTCACTTTTAATGTTTAACATTATAACACCTTAAATTTATTTGGGATTTAAACTGGAACTGAATTCGCACAATTGAATTATTTTTTACTTGACATATTTTGGTGACAAGAGTTTTTTAGGAATCTGGTGATGCTGTTTTTTATATTTCCATAATAATAACATTGAATTAGTAAACAGATAATTATATGATTGAACTAAAGCTTAGATATTGAAATAAGAAACTGTGATTTTAATTAATTAGTTTTTTCATGTAAATAAAACTTCCCTACCATTTATCACGTCTTAAAATTTTGAAATTCATGTGAATTGATTTGTTATTATTAATCATGCCATAATTTATTTTCCAATGTTATATTCTTATTCCCGATATGATTTATATACCAAATATTTCTTATTATATCTTGAGCATATTTCATGAGTAATCTTGGGACATGCCCCCTACCATAACAAGTATTAAAACATGTCAAATCTATCACTATTAAAAAATATATTTTAAATGATTGAGGCACAACATTGGCTAGAAACGTATTTACCTACGACCCACCATTACATTTATCTTTCATTAGCCCGTAGAATCTATGAATTTCCTTATAGGTTTAAGCCACATTACAAGCTAATATTTTATTAAGTACCTGCTATTTTAGTATTTTTGCATGGATTATTCAAGTTTGAATGAGGGGGAAGGGCCTTTTGTGTGCATTCATTTAGATGTGTTTTATTTTTGGGTCGTGTTAGGTGCGTGTCAAAATTTTGGGCAATGTATTATATGAAAATTTCACATGAGTCATCATTTCATTATGCTTCTTTCATTTCATCCGGTTCTCCATAAAAAAAGAAAAAAAATTGAAAATAAAGAATTTCCTTTATGGAACATTACAAAAAAATTATAAATAAGAGAGATAAATTATGTTGTTCCTTTCTGGAGCATTATTTAAAAAAAGAGGTTAGATGATATCATTCTTTGAAATCGATTATTGACTCATTTCCCATGTCATAAAAATGGGGAGAATTGTGTTTCACATTATCAAAGGGATTTGAGTGAGGTTAATCCTCTGTTTTCACTTGATTAATCATGAATTGTAATATAGAGTAAAGCCTCTTACTTTCAGCCTTAAATTATATCAATCATTTACCCACCAACCATAATCCACAGAGTCATTTAAACCATTATTGGAAGTCGTCACGATTTTATGTGCATTTTTTCTTTACGAATTGGAGAAAGTAGTTCCTTTACATGACTATGGATAAGGAGCATGTTATCATGATATGATCATAACTCCATGATTAATTGAATCATTAGTGATTAGATACAATATTCTAAAGAGAGGAAGATCATGATTTGGAATGTTTAATAATAATAAATTGAGAAGCTTGAATGAATGAAAGGATAAGCTCCATCATTTTTCAAAGGGGGAAAGTAAAATGCATGAATTGATTGTTTCATTGAAAAATGGTAAATTAAGTTGATATTTTTTTGTGGAAAATGAAAATTTGATTGTACATTGAGAATCGTTTGATATTATTCCATTGGAATTAAAATTTTGTTGACATTAGTTCCGTTTGAATGCCATGGGGAGATTTTATGCTTGAGGAAAAGAATAGTTTAAGCATGGGATAATTGATAGAGATACTATTTTCATCATTTTTATATATAATTAAATTATTTAATTCCTTAAATTTGAAAAAGATTAGTTATTTACATCAATTTCGGATTTATGATGTGTTTTGGTGTAAAATTTGAAAACTGCATAATTAGATAATATTGACAGATTCTATACACTTTGGTAATTAATGCATAATGTTTCAAATATAACTCCAATTTATGTGATTATTTATTTATTAGGTTCACATATTAATTGTCTTCATCTTTATTATTTGAACCAGGATTTAATTCGACCATTCATGGGTCCAAAAAAATCAATCAACCTGGAAAAGTATTCCAGATGACCACGTGGTCCCCACCACACTAAATAAATATTAACTACGTCTACACACTGAAAATTGTGGAGATTTTAAATGACAGTTGAAGAATAATATATAATGAGTTGGGATGTTGATGATCTTGAAGGTTTTATATCATTAAAGTGGCCCATGGATGCTGACATTGTGGGGCAGAAAAAAAAAGAATCTTTCCTCTAGAATAAAAGTTCATTATTAATTGTCCATATCTCATAATACACATGGAGGATAAATTTGAAATTTTATACTGAAACGTGAAACATATTTTTTAAGATCATTATAGAATACATCATTGCACAATTCAGCCATTAAATGGGCAGAACATGGTCAATTCTTTGGTAGGGATAATCTACAACAAATCTTACAGAGAGATTTTGATGATCTAAAATTTGATGACCAGAGGACAGAATCCCTTTGAATTTATAAGAATAAATTTACCCATGATGAAAGGGGAGTTCGACATCAATGTTGGAGTGGAGGCCTTGGGACATGCTGCTAACATATACATTTTTTCTCTTTTTTTGGTTTATTTTCTCATGTAATGCATTAATATATTAATTAATTTGTTTCAACCTTCTTTTCCACCATAATTATTTTCCAAATTTAATTTAATTTCTTTCTCTCTCCATATTTTCATCATGATTCGTATGCACTTCGCCATGGCAGGTGACTCACTCGAGGCTTGGACCTAGGGGAGGATTCATGGTGTTCCTTGTTATTATGCTTCAATTCCAAAAGTTTTTATTCTATTTTTTGTGGAGGCAGTAATATTGAACGAGTGTTATGGTCGTCCACCAAAACACCATTTCAAAATCCATTTTTTACCTTGACTAATTCATTTTCCCTCACTTCATATAGGGAAACCCTTCATATGGTGAAGTTGGGGTTGCCATAAGGGATGAAACCGCATACGATGGAGCCATGTATTTTGAGATAATATTATCAGTTGAGATGTTACCCTATTTGACTATTGGAGGAGGTGTGATTTGGTGTGCCAGATGCATAATAAAATCTCACACCAAAAATATCAGGGGGATTCAATTCATTAATGAGTTTTCAATAAATGAATTATCAAATTGAATTTTAAATAATAAATAAATAATGAATGAACCTGTGTTATCTAACCCTTGGGCCAAGTTCTTTCTTCATTAATTTAATTTTGTCATTACATGTTAGTTTTATCTTTTATTTAAATTGAATTTCATTAAATTCTTAGATTTAAAAAAATAACCAGAATGAAGTAGTTTAGGCGAATTTGATTAATTATGGAACAACTGATAAAGCTCCTCAAGTGAGACGACGCTAGTCGGCCACTGTGCTGCATTAAGAAAACATAGAAATTTCTTTTTTCCAAGCACAATGATAGGCGTGTGTCAATCTTGATTAGAGAAAATCAGTAGTGGAACCTCGTGTAGTCCCTCAATATCTTTCACATATATCTTTGAATGATGTTCAAGAGAGAGATCTTCCCAAATATCAATAATGTGGGATCTCTTGGTGAGTCAGTTAACCACAACCCATGTCATGTTATTTCTTTTAGATATATTTGGAGGGAATCATGATAAATTCCATAGAATAATTATCCCATTTCAATATGTGTTCAGTAATTGGTTCCATCATCCCTTTGGACTTTTGCCTCTCTACATAAACTTGATGACATATCAAGGACCTTGTTATATATTCTACAATATCCTTCTTCATTTAATCCCACCCGAAGTGTTCTAAAAAATCACAGTACATCATAGTGATACTAGGATAGATAGTGGAAGGTGAAATATGTGCATTATCAAATAGCTCCTATTTTATATCATGTGTTGATGGAAGAAAAATCTATGTTCCAAACCAAATCACAACAACATCGTTGATATGTATCTTTAGAAGCAGCCATTACTTTACTATAGTCACCCTCTTATGTAGTATCAGATCATTTATTTTTTCTTTAATAATTATATCTTGGATAGATGGTTGTGCTATCATTTGGTAAAGTTATTATGTATTCCCTATCATTAGGATCTCAAAATACATCCTTTGCATATCCATAATGATATTGTATTTCTCAATCAACAACATGGATAGAGTTGTAGGTTCATTTCTACATAGAGAATTACCTACCTTATTCTCCTAGCTAGGATGTTAGTGAATAGGGAATCATAATCATTGATTATCTATAACCATCTCATTTGACACCTATTATGATCCTTTTATGTAAATGTAAACTTTAGACTCTTGTGATCGGTATATATGTCACACTTCTCACCATAGAGGCAATTCCTATATATTTTCTTGAAAAAAATCATAGATTCTATCTTCATATCATGAATTAGGTAGTGTTTCTAATGGATCTTCAACTTCTGTGAGGCATAAGCTATCATATTATAATTTTTCTGAGTACAAAACCCAATACATTTTTGAAGCATCATTGTATATCCCAAGACCTTTTCTACAAGTTGGTAATGTGAGTATAGGTGTTGTGATGAGCCTTCTCTTTTTATCCTTGAAGATTTCTTCACATTCTTCCATCCATACATACTTTACCCCTTTCCTTTTTAACATAGTTAGATAGATTGTAAATCAAGATACAATTATCATAAAAATGTTGGTAGTACCCAACTAATCCAAGATAACTAAGTATTTTTCGATAAACAAGTGGGTTTAGGACATTCCTCAATCACCATTTTTTTAAGGGTCTATAGAAATTACTTCCCTTGTGATCATATGTCCCAATAATGTGAAATTATTCATCCAAAAGTCACACTTGATGAACTTGGTGTAAAACATATTCTAAATCAATGCCACCAACAAAAGTCTTAGGTGTTCTTCATGTTCATTTTTTCTTTGGGAGTAGATTAGAATATCAACGATAAACACTAACAATTTTTTATTTTAGGTAATGTCTTAAGAGTATATTCATCAAATACAAGGATATTGAAGGGGACTTAGTTTGTTTAAAGGGCGTCACCAAAAACTCTTAGTGCCAATACATTGTACAAGAGGGACCCTTCTAAATATTATCCATCATCACTTCTAGAAAATAATATCCAGAACGATGATCCATGTTTTAGAAGTACTAGGATCCTCATACCTAATCGAACTAGTTGTCAATCCTTATAACATGATACTTTTTCTATATGTTTATCTTCTTGAGATCCTGATAATCATTACAAAACAGCATTGTTTCAAACTTCTTCTTCAAAAAGAGCACCATCAACCCCATGGTGATGCGCTATGGCGTATGAACCCTTTGTCCAAATTCTCTTACATCTGCTTCCTTACCTTCTCTAGTTAGATAGGAGCCATCCTATAGGGAAACATTGAGATAGAATTATTTCAGGTTATGTGTTCTATAGAAAAATTTACTTCACGATTTGAGGTATATCTAGGTAACTATTTAGGAAATACATCAATGTATTCCCATCATGATGGGAATTTCTACTAGGATGACACTTCCCCTTGAATCAATCATCTGATCGAGGTATGCCTCTTTATAAAGAATCAACATCCACACCGTTGAAGAATTTTTCAATGGATATTCTTTATCTTCCTTGAATTTTTAGATGATCATGTGATAGTTTAGAATATGAAAAGATATTTCCATTTCCTGAAATTTGATATGTTCTTTATATAACGAGAGACATTCCATTACCATTATATCATTGAATTCTACTAAAGGAACAATCTTAATATTTTCTAAAAAAATCTTCTGACATACACCAATATGAGAAGATTCAATCCCTTGGGTTGTAATGATTGCACCACTTGTTGTTTCCACAGATATCATTGCATCAAGGTTTCATGGAATAGATTCAATAGTTCTAAAAAATGTTGAGAGATAAAGGAATTCATATAACTGGAATCAGATAAGACATTTTCAATTATTGAGTGAGTACGAAAGATACCTTGTATGACTGCATTTTATTTTTCATATTCTTGAGTAGTAATGGAATAATACTTTCATTAATCCTTTGGATTTGTTGGATGATGATGTTAATTACCTTTGAGTTCTCATGTTTTAGTAAAATGCGTTGCATATTTCCCTTGATCCATACTATTATAGCATTAGACCATGGGTGGTACTCGCATTTACTATTTCAAATTTTTATACCTTCTCATATCTTTTTGAGACTCTTGAGATTTGTGTCCATCTCTCACACACTTGAAAGATTTCCCAGTCCAATTGATGAAATTTATATGATGCAAATTCCCTCATTTTAGACATGTGGGTGGTTGAGTTTCCTTTCGACCATTCTCAGCAGATCTTCCATCATGCAACTCCATCTTATATTTATTATCACCATATCCTTGGGACCATTCTATAAACTCCATATCCACTTTTGGATCACATCTAACAACTTCTTCATAACTCCCAAAGTCTCAAATTACAAGATCCTTCTGATGGTTTGTTTTTAATCCACTAAAGAATCTATCAATTTTTCTATCATTATTAGTAACAAATACCAAAGCATACCATACAATACTTTTGAAATTATCTTTGTTGGTCGTGTTAGATCCTACTTCATTTTTATTGATCTCTATGAATTCTCCCTCCAAATTTCTGGATGGTTTCATGGAAAATACTTGTTAATAATCATTCTCGTAAAGTCTTTCCATTCAATCACAACAATTTTTTCATCCATCTTGGTGTTCTTAATCATGAATGTCAATTGATCAACCTTACAATCTAGATGATAAATATCCAGAATCACCATCTCCATCACAGAACATTGAAGTAGAGAAAATATCTTACTCATGGATTTGACCCACTATTCCATAACTAGGGGATCCAAAAAATCCAATAATCTTTGGTGGTTGTTGCCACATTAGAATCTTGATATCATGTTTCTCAATCGTCGTTGAAGTAAGAAATTCCACATTATTATGTTTATAGTTCCCACCCTAAGACACATGGGTTATAATCACCATGATTTTTTGAACTCCACCTCTGAAATCATTGGTGATGTTGTTTTGGAAATTTCTACAATGTCCCTCGCATGGGTTGTTGTCTTGGATTCTCCAGGTTCCCACCACTTTCTAAAATTGAAAATGATAGAACAACACATACGTCAAAAATTTATGAATAAATAACCCCTTCAATAGTGAAATGTAGACTAAAATAATATCTTATAAGATCCCAATGTTTAGAAAAGTTTCTTGTGTGCATATTTGTACTTAGTATCATAATAGAGATTTTCTCTAGGGTTCACTAATCCTAATTCCAAAATTAACTAAACCATACCTCTAATACCAAATAATTTGACCAAAATATTCTTACGTTACTTTTACATACTTTTAATGATATAAAACAAAAAATAATTACACCATAAGAATTTTATTGTTTAGTGTCTTGGGAAAACATGGACAATACATAACTTTTACAACATAAAAATTTATTTAATTTCTTTTTCTCTATCAACTTATTGGCCTTTAATTCTCCTTATTAAATGTAGTAATCAGAGGATATAAATCAAAAAGGGTCGAGATAAAAGCCCAGAAAGTGTATAGAAAAGAACATGAAACAATATAAAATAGTATTATCATAACAATAAAAATCATTAAAAGGCATATGATCATATTAATAAGAGAGAAAATTAAGAATCTACATGGAATGTGGCAATGCATAAAAAATGAAACATCATATCTTTGTATTAAAATACCACAAATAATTGTGAAAGAATATAGAATAATGTTCTAAATAATTCACATTAACACATGAGATTCATCACATTTCCCAATTCATTAGAGAATTATTTAATTCTGGTCACACCAATCCCATCATTACATTTACATTGCGTTTTATAATTTCTGGCACACCCATCACATCATAACATTATCATTATCATGCATGCCATATTAAACATATATAAATTTTGGACATAAATATCCATGTAAATTAAATGGTAATAATATCATAAATAATTAATTCGTAGAAATTAGGTTCATAAAAGAAAGAGGGAAATATATTTTTGACATAGGTCCATCAACCTTCAGTGAGAAGTAAAAGGTGTGATTTTTAAGAAGAGTTTTTTTGAAAAAAAATTACGTTTGACCTAAATATCAGTGTAAAAATTGAATATCCCGGAAAAATTTAGATAATGATGAATATTTTATTTTAATGTAATAGCTATAATGAAAATTAGGTGAATGAGGGAAATCACAAAGAAATAAAGTAGGGTTCAAGAATTCCCCATGCCTTGTGACTAAACACATTCTTCAGTTTAATGTCATATATAATGAAATTAGATTCATTAATTTGAAATTAAAAAACATTTATACATTAATATGATTCATTAGGGTTTTATTATGTTATTTTATGGGACTTTTCTTTAGTTATAGAGTTTAAATTCATTGTTTAGGAGTGTTCTTTTTCTTGGTTTTCATGAACAGTACACCTGTACCCATGAATGGATGTTCATATAGAACATGGATAGACATCCTTGACTAATATTTGATGTAATTAATGATCATACAGGTGTTTAAATTTCAGTTTAGCTAAATATTTATATATCATATGGATGAATCATTAGTTTAAATTTAATGACGATCGTTTAAGGTTAATTTAGTTGGTTTTTAGATCACAACAAACATGTTTTGTTTTTATCATTTATTATTATGTATGAAAGTTTTGTCTAGAACATAAAACAAGATAAGAAATATATATAAAAATAAATTTTCAAAAATTTAATGGTTTTATTGAAAGTCTGGAATGAGTTTAAGTAAAATTGAAATGCATCTCCTATGATGTAGGTAAATTAACACATCACGGGGAACAATTCCATTTTTATAAAAAAAGAGAGAGATGGTAGAGTACAATGAATAAAATTAAATTAAAATTATATAATACCATTATATCATTCATATTATATTTATCATGTCATTTTAAAGACATAAAAAAAATTAAATTTGAAAGGAATTTGAACAACAAGGGAGAGAGAAATTACCTCATGATTGTATCTTCTTTGAGAGCCTATTTAGGGGAGAGATTTTGGCCTTTTTGTGTGACCATGGAATGTTTAAAGTGGGGGATGAGTTTGGAATGATATATGAGACGAATTTAGAGTAATAAAAATTACTGAGAGGTGTGAGGATATGAGGTTGTGGGGGGTGGTGTTTATAGTGGAGGTGGGAGAGGTTTTATCAATATTATATTCATTAATTTATTATTATCTCCAAAAGACAAGAAATTTTGAGGATTATTGAGACAAAAAATAGTAATTAGTGAATGTTATTATGATAAAGTGGTAATTTACATCATCCATTACTCAAAAATGATCCATAAATTCATTTATTTACCATATTTTGTAAATTATCGAATGCCACTTTTCACCAAAAAATCAAGTATTTTAAAATAATACCAATAATTTACTCTATAAATTTTGTGATGTGTAGAATTAAAAAATGAACTCCATTATAAGAAAGTAAGTTTCTAAATATGATTAATTTAACTTTTCATCAAATTCATAATTTAAATGAAAAATACTCATTTTAATTTTAAAAAATGCTCTTCCAACATTTTAAAAAATTAATTAAGATGTCATAAAAGTAACATATAATAATAAGAAATATAAATACATGTTTCTGAATAATTTTTCAGAAAATATATGCTCTTTTAAATTATTGAATTAATCATTAATATTAAGGACTTACAAAAATAGAAAATCTATAATGTAATTATATAATAAATTCACTTATATGATGGCTAACTTTTATTTACACTATCACTGTTAGGGTTCGTATTCACATAGATGAATTACTATTTATATGGATTGTATTACTATTCATAAGGGTAAATTTATTATTTAAAAGGGTATGTTACTCTTCTCCAAAATTTATTTTTGTGTTATCAAACTCAAATCATTTAACTAATCACAACCGTGTATAAGAGATTTTGGATATTCGAATCACATTTGTGGAAAATATATGTTTCAAGATAACATAGTTAATTTAATATTGATTTGGAATTTTATTTCCCAATGTGATTTTATGTTATTAAGACCTTAATACAATAATAAATAAACCACATTGATAAATTTTTAGGTTGTTATAGAAAAAGTACAAGAAATCTGATCATGTCATAATGATAATACACTGGACCCGTCTCTATGGACTAAGTTCCATATCAACCATCCCAAGGAATAACCCAATATATTAGTCCCACAGTCATAATTAAAGACACATATCATTTTACTTAAATTGTTTGTCACACTTATTATAACTCATATGTTCTTGGAGGGATTCAATAATCTTGTCATTTTTTAAATAGGGATCAACAAAGAAGATGAAATCTTATGACATGATTACCATGTAAAATCCCCAGTATGTATGCCCCAATTATATGGAATGTATTATTATGGAACCCAATTTCAAATGAACTACTAGAAGTCTAATTCCTACCACAATTAGGATATATAGGATTCTTTCTCAAAGATTGAGCTCTATAATAAATATCCAAAGGAATGTATCAATACACATATCTTGTATCCATAAGCAATGAGACTGATCATTTTCAATCCATTTTATCACATAGATCATAGCTCAAGTGGTCTTTGGGATTTTCAATAATCATATCATTTGTTTCATATGCCTCTACAAAAGGAAGGGAAAACTAATGGTGTAATCCCTGGTCAAGGTAACTATGATTTCTCCAATTCGCTCTAAAAGCTGGATATATAGGAAACCTATCCAAGGGATGAGATCTATATTGACTACATAATTGAAATATTGATTATTTTATGTCCCAATATGTCTCTAAACATTATACAATTGTGACCTAATCATTCCATTAGGTAGATAATCATTACTTATCCCCCAATTGACTGAGAAACCAATTAATCTATGATAACTATAATTCCATCTATAAGCAGGATAAGTATGATGCCTTTATAAGGCCTTATACTAAACACATATGGTCATCCATTTTTGTATAAGTCACATCATTTCATTTATATTTCATCCCTTGATACCAACTGATTTCTTTTGGCTGATCATTCATCCTCATCTGTTAGTGGAATGAGAAACCAATTAAACTATGCAGACTCTGATTCCTACCTTAACTAGGATGTGTAGGATTCCTTTTCATGGACTAAAAACAATATTAAATATCTTAGGGATTCCCCAATAAATAATTCACACTTTAATATTATATTAGTAATATTAAATTATATCCCCAGTTTTTCACATTGACCACAGATCATTTGGGATTATGGATTTATAATGGTCCTCTCATTCCAATCATAAAACATCACTATCTATGGAAATCATAGTATGTAATCCCACGTGAGTGGAATGATATAAATAACCTCCATACAAGGGTATCCATCTTTGGGATAGTCCCAAGGGAATGATCAATCTATAGTAACACTAATTTATACTATGACTAGAATATGTTGGTTATTTCCTTCAGAAAGAAACTCAAATATTTTTCTCCACCATTCTGGCACATTTTTCCTCTCCACAAGATGTTAAATTTCAGCAGTTTATAGAAATATATGAATGTTCATTCCTACAATAAACAAGATATTTAGGACATGTGATAATGAATCAATCCAATCCTCAGAGTAATTATGTCCTCCATATGTGGATGAAAATTATGAAGTTCCATGTGATATGGATTTCTAATATAATAATCTACCCATCATTGTGAAATGGAAGAAAAACCACAGCTACAAATAGATTGATACACCCATGAGATCCAAATCATTTATACATAATGATAAATAACCAATAATTATTTGGTTAGGTTAACCAGTCCTTTTTTGGGATTTGAAAGGGGTTTTCGAACATGTCTTATATAAATAATAGAGTCCTAGTGTAGGAAATTCCTCGAAAATGGGTGAATTGAGCCCGAACAACCATCCTGTCGATCAATTTGATTCCCTAATATTCATTGGGTCTGAACACCCAACTAACCACCTACATTTGGAAATGATATCTGTATTCAATTATCAATTTGGGAAAAATTGGTATTTTTGTAAATGACGGAAATAATAATATGATGTTAATGGTTATGAATGAGATAACCCCCCCCCCCCACAATTAACCTTCAGAAAAAACCGAATCCAAGATGAATGGGGGGATCCTTATTGCCTCTTCCACCATGGAATTAGAAATAGTCAACCTAATGTCAATCTATCATGTAGAAAATTGATCTATTTATTATTCATCAGCCTATTTTTTAACATTATATTCAAACAGAAATGGTGATCCTGACATGAATGTATCAAATAAAATAATTATTGATTTCTTATACGTCAATTCATTTTGATTTCACACAATATAAAATATGATATGGTGGAACTAATTTGAAAATATAACATAAAAGTATGGACCCTCTTCCATATGTCACACCACAATGTTAGAATATCAAAAAAATATTATAAGAATGGAATAAATCTTTAAAATTATAATGTATTAATTTAGGTTCTCATGAGATAAGTCCATCCTCATGAAAAAAGTAAACATGATCCGAGTAGACAAATTGAGAACAAAATAACAATTGTGTTAACCATTCATATCTAATTGAGTGCATCATGCAGATGATATCTCAAAAATAAGTGATACTATTTCATTTTTATTATATTATATACTACTCTCATCAATTGAATCCTAATTTGAGATAATTATGCCCTCTAATGACTGTTCTAGAAATTCAGTTGTCTTTACAAACTTGATAGGTCATAAAATGAAATCACCATCCTGAAAAATTAACCATTAGGTGGTGAACATAATGGTCTGAGAGTTCCATCAACATGGTACAATATCGAACCTTGAGACCACACATGAGGTTCTATAAAAACTAAATTATATGAATATACATCATCTAGGTAAATATACATCTATTCTAGTATCCCTCATTGAAATGTCATACTGCATCATGAGCTTATCCCAAGAACATGACAATCACCACATTCAGTATCTAATGAAGATGGAACATGGAGTAAAATTCTGCTCTTTTTAGTTCATGTACCACCATGGAGGTATATTTTCTAGATCCATAAATAGTTGTAATACCCACCAACAGTCTGTTGAAGGTACCACAAGACAAACTGTCACCTATTACAAAAATGCATTGGATGAAATGAAGACACTTGAGAAGATAAATATTTTACATAACCATGTGTGGTCTTATATACCCACTCCAAATAAAAATCTTCCGACATAATATGGTAGTAAACATGGAGTAATCCCATATCATGGATTACTCAGAACATGTCTGTTACTATATTCTCATAGTATGAATGGAGGAGGGGAATGTCCTTAATGTAAAGACCCAAAGTTTTATTAATGGAAATACCTCTTGATCTAATTAAATGTCTATTTATGTTTATATAAAATATCAACTTCTTTTTTTTATGTTAAGAATTTTGACTATTGCTAATATAGATGTTGAACAGTGATCATATGATTAGTGTAAATATAGGTCTTTAACAAATCCAAATTTACTCAGACAAAGGATGTGATGGCCTCATCCAGTAGAATTTCCCCATATGAAGACCATTTATTGGAGCTTGAAAAAGAGGTGGAATCCTTGGGATTCGCTCTTGACCAAGCCCAAGATGAGCTTCACCATGTCAAGCTCGAACGAGACCATCTACATGAGAAGTGGAAGTTGATAGACATTACCACTTGAGCGATGTTATCCGAGCCATCCCAAGAGTCTGTCACCATCGCACACCTTACCCTTAGGTTTTATGCGTCTATTTTAAGGGGTTATGTAACTAATTGATAGTACTATGTTCATGTAGATTATTTTTTTATATAATAATGAATATAATTTCTTATCATCATAGATTCATTTTAAATAGTTTTTAAAGTACAAATAATGTTTGTAGTTATTATTTAATTAAGAATTATTTTATATTAAATTAAGGTATTTTTTTAATTAAATAATATTTTAATAAAATATTATTATTATTATTAAATTAATTTTTATTAAATATAAATTATCTTATAATTTTATGAATGTAATTGTAATTTTTATTGAGGTTTGAAAGCCACTTCTGTCAAAACCCGTGAATTTTCGATAAATGTAGGTTTTTATTTTAAAAGTTAAAATTAACACATTTAAAAAATTATTTAGATACAATAATTGTTATATCTTGAATTAGGACGTCGAAATTATCCAATGGTGAATTTTTCATATTATTCTGAGACAATCATATATTTGAGTAAAAATTAAATACCTTTTAAATATATAATGTGTTTTTTGACATCATAATGACCCAATAGTGATGTAATAAAATAATATAAGGTTTATGATCGGCCAATATATGTTTTAACATTAAAATAATGCAATTTTGGGTTTGTTTTACTTACATTTCAAAGCATTAATGGACCCCTCATGACTTATTAAAAACCTTTTCTTTTTAAATTGCTTTCCATGCGAGTGTGACTCACCTCCACATAAGAAACCATATTATTTTAGGAATTTAAGACCTTTTCCTTATAAAATATTGTTTTCCTCTTCTCTTTTCCAAAACATGGGCATTAACCATTGGATGGATTGTGGTTTGGATTAATTTAATATAAGGGGACCCAAACCTAAATAATAAAGAATTCTCTCACCTTTCTTATATAAACCCATCCAAGCTCCCACTTCCTCCTCACTCAAGGCCTTTGGAGTTCATGAAACCTCTGCCATAATATCTCTAGAATCATCCCAAGGTTCCCCAAGCTCCCAAGAATCCTCTCACAAGCCTCTCTCTAGCCTTTGGAAGCACACTTCCAAGTAAGGGTTTTTTCTTCCTTTCTCATTTTTGTCCAATATTCTTTAAGTTGTTTTTCCTTTTTAATTTAAATTATTAATGTTGCGGTATGGTTTTTCACCTCCCCCATACTTCCCTCTTATTGTTTTAATGATGGTATATCCCTTTCTCTCTCATTAAATTCCACCCATGTACACCTGTTACTATGCCGAAATTCAGAAAGGAACTTCTCTCTCCTCTTTTACATTCAAGAAATACTTTTGTATCATGAATCTAAATTCCATTAAAATTATTGGGACATGTATCTATATGACCTCCATACTGTCCATTACATGTAAATATGATAAGGAACCCTTTTCTCTCTCATCATCCATTTTTATGAATTCTTATGTCATGCTGTTACGTTGCCGAAATCACACCGATTTTCTAAGCCAATGTCATTGTGTGGTGAATACCATGACCATTTTTCCATCAAGTGTATTCACTATTATGCACATTTAATTATTGATTATAAAGTTTAATGTATGAATTCCACATTCCTTTATCATGGAATAAATGATTATGTTTTATGATTCAATGTTTTATGATCCATGTGGAACACTTATGCATGAAATGAAATGTTTAAGAAGGGTGCGCCCTTATAGCCCTCCAATGCATTGGGTAATGTATAGTATCATGATACATCATGTGAAATGAGTGTTGAATCATGATAATTCAAGTTCAATGATGGTTTACTCATGCTTAACCTGCAATGACGATTTATTCATTCTCCATGTGGAATGGGCATTGGCTCATAATAATTCCTTGTTAAGTGTTGTTTCCACATTTCCATGTTGTGATTATCATGATTTATCACGACTTTATGTTCATGTTTCTCTTATTATCTATTGATATTCCTATTTCCTGACATGTATTTTAATCCTCATGATATTCCATGTGTACTCCCTTACTGGGATTTATAACTCACCCTTTTCTTATGCATGTCATCGGGTTATCCCATGCAAGTGTAAGTATGAGGGAACGTAGTGGTCATGTAAAGGAAATTTTCAATAAAGATGTTGCATTTCATGTTTTATGTTTTTATGTAATGTTCGTAATCCCCCAAGACACTAAACCTCTCGATCATATTTTTTGTATCAAGTGAAGTTTTATGTAATGAATCATGTTTACGTTTGTTATAAAAGCAGGGTTGTCATAGTTAGTATCAGAGGATAGGTTTAGATATTTTTGGGATTAGGATTATAAAACCCTAGTAAAGACATAGATATAAGACTAAGTACAATAAAAAACGTCCCTATGTTTTCGTGAGTATTGAGTAAGTGGGTTATCAAGAAAATACATCCCAATCTGGATACGAGAAGGTAGAGGCGGCTCTGGAACAGATGTATCCTAGGGGTAAAACTCGAAAACACCGCTTTGAGATAGACACAAATGAGAACTGGTGCCCGACAACGGGCCTTGCTACACTCTTGTTTACGATGCTCCTGGGGGATATGATTTGGTAAATTCATAAGCTTTGTATGAACCCTTATTAAGGGAATACAAAACCCTAAGAATATATGTTAGAAGGTAGATCATGAAAAGCCTAGATTGAAGCCTATAGACTCATGAGTTAAGGAAATAGAAGTTTGTTTATAAGTCATAAAATATTGTCTTTGGATTACCCTTTATGTGTTACCCATAACATTCCATTTATTCTAGCCAATGGCCGGTAATAGGAGGACTTGAGCTAACAACCATTGTGAAGATCAGTGTGATGATTGCACTAATGAGATGCCCAATCCAATGGGAGCGGGAATCATGAACATTGTCACGCTTCTCTCTAAGCTAACTCAATTTTTGAATACAAAAAAGGGTCCAGATGAATGTTCACCCCCCCCCCCATGAAAGAACAAGTCGCTATCGATAGCTTCATGAGGCAAAGGCCTCCTACTTTTAGTGGATCATCAGATCCCATGATCGCTGAACAATGGATCAACTCCATTGAAAAGATCTTCTCCATCCTTCAATGTTCTGAACAAGAGAAGGTTATCCTGGAGGATTATCGTATTGAGGGTGAAGCTGATAAATGGTGGACGTTGATCAAAAATACGAAGCCTGAGGAAGAGATCGAAGCATTGGAATAGAAGTATTTCCAGAAGATGTTTTTCGATAAATATTTTCCACGCACCCTTCGGCTTAAGATGGAAAGTGACTTCTTTTCACTCAAGAAAAAAAATGAAGAATCTGTTGGAGCAAACGAGTCAAACATCACAAGTCTTGCACGATATGCTTCTAGCATTGTCGTTACCCCCGAATGCAATGTTGACCACTTCTTTGGTGGGCTGAAGCCTAGCCTACGGAAATCATTAGAGATCCGTGTCTTCGACAGCTATGAGGAAATTGCCTGATGTTCCCTCAAGGTTGAAATGGAGATCGGAGAATCACAAAGGTATCATGGGGATAAGAAGCGTAAGGTGGACTTCAATGCTATTGGTCTGATGGATAAATCCAACGATGCTAAGAAGATCCAACACCCCCTTTCCACAAGTGTAGAAAGAAGAACCCTGTAAATTGCCTTAAGGGGATGAGGAAATTCTCTAGGTTTGGAAGAGAAGGGCACCTAGCTGTTAACTGTCGGAAAGAAAGACCTACGACTGCGATAGAGGATAGGAACAATCCGTTCGAACCTCAACACATTGTTCATTGCTACAAATGAAAAGAACCAGGGGATCTTTCAAATCAGTGCCCTAACCCAAGGATTTTCGGAGTCAACCAACCACCTCCAAGGTAGCAAGGAAGATCTTTTTACATCACTTCTACTGATGTGAACCCCGACAATTAAGATGTGATAGGTACACTAGTTATTCATTCAAGAATAGAAAACATACTTTTTGATTCAGGTTCTACGCATTCTTTTATATATTGAATGTTTAGTAGAATAATCCCAGCACCAACACAAATCATGGAAGTGAAGATGTCGCTGAGTACGGAAAAAGGGGCAATCATTGCATCCCATGAATATAAGTCCTCCCCTGTTATAATCTATGGATTGAATTTCCCGGAAAACATCTCCATACTACCTCTGGTGGAATTTGATGCAATTCATGGCATGGATTGGTTTTCCTTATATAGAGTAAACATAAATTGTCGGGAAAGGGAAATCACAATCCATATGGAGAATCGACCCCCAATTATATATAAGTGTAAGGAGGAAGATGAATTTGCTTTATCTCTATCATCTCAATCATGGATATTTCTACCCTATGAGCATGCATATCTGGCTCATATGATTGAGTCCAAGGAAGAAACCCTCCTAGATGAAATGCCTATTGTGAGGGAATTCGTTGAAGTGTTTCCCGAGGAACTTCCCAATCCTCCTCCTAGAGGAGATGTTGAATTCTCAATTGAACATATACCCATGGCTTTACCAATATCCAACACTCCATATCAAATGACTTTTATAGAGCTTGAAGAGCTGAAAAAAAACTATAGGAGAATCTGGATAAAGGGTTTATACGCCCATGTTCTTCACCATGGGGTGCACCAGTCCTCTTCGTCAAGACGATGGTTGGGTCAATGCAGCTTTGCATCGATTATTGTGAACTTAACAAAATCACGATAAAGAAAAAATATCCTCTCTCACGAATTGATGACTTATTTGATCAACTGCGTTGAGAACAATACTTATCCAATGTAAATTTGCGGTCGGGATATTATCAAGTTAGGGTGAAGAAGGAAGATGACCCCAAGAATACTTTTCGTACAAGATACTGGCACTATGAATTCATAGTAATGCCTTTAGGACTCTCTAATGCACCAAATATCTTCATGGACTTGATGAATAGAGTCTTTAGAGATTACCTAGACAAATTTGTGGTAGTCTTTATAGATGATATTATAATATACTCTAAAACCCAAGAGGATCATGAGGAACATTTAAGAACTGTACTAGAGACATTGAACAAGGATAAGCTCTATGAAAAGTATAGTAAGTGTGAGTTCTGGTTGAAAGAAGTCTCATTCTTGGTCCATATCATCATAAGAAATGGGGTATCTGTGGATCCCTCCAAAGCAGATGCAATTGATGGATCGCTGAGGCCAACATCGTTAACAGATATCTGTAGCTTCTTGGGGTTAGCTGGATACCATCGGCGATTTGTGAGGAATTTCTCATGATTTTCCAACCCTCTTACCAAGCTAACTCGGTAGGGAGTAATGTTTTCTTGGAGTGATGAATGCAAAGAATGCTTCAAGGAGTTGAAAAAAAGGCTTATCATTGTGCCCGTGATCACTTTACCCAGAAGTCAGGATTTTTTGTGGTATTCAGTGATGCTTCAAAGAAGGGATTATGCTGTGTGTTGATGCAGAATGATAAAGTGATATCCTATGCCTCAAGGTAGTTGAAAATCCATGAGTGAAACTATCCAACCCATGATCTGGAGTTGGTGGCGGTGATCTTTTACTTAAAAATCTAGCGGCATTATCTCTATGGGGAGAAATGTGAGATATATACTGACCACAAGAGTCTTAAATATATATTCAAAGAGAAAGAACTTAATATGCACCAGAAAAGATGGATAGAGCTCATCAAGGATTATGAATATTTAAAACATTACCACCCCGGGAAAGAGAACAAGGTGGCAGATGCCCTAAGTAGAAAGGACCCATCGATTCTATCAATGATGAGAATTTAGAAGCATCCAATCTTCTTAGACATGATGAATATGGACATGGAAATCATAAAGAAGGGAACATCATCAATCCTTTCACAAATGATTGCTCAACCATCTCTTTTGGAAAGGTTGAAGGATTCTCAAAAGGATGATGTGGGAATTAAAAAAAAGTGGAAGCTATCAAAAAGGGGAAATCCTCAGAGTTTAATGTTAATGAAGAAGGAATTGTGAGATTTGGGAAAATACTATATGTTCCATCATGTCCGGAGCTGAAGAAGGAATTTTTGGATGATGCACATAGTTCAAATTTCTCTATTCACCCAGGGAGCACAAATATGTATCGAGATCGTTGAGAAAAATTTTATTGGGATAATAAGAAAAAAGGTATCGCTGAATATAAATCAAAGTGCCTGGTGTTCCAGAAAATGATGGTAGAGAGGAAAAAGTATAAGGGGATGATGCAACCATTGCCAATACGGGAATGGAAATGGTAGAACATCACCATGGAATTTGTCACCAGACATCCGAGGATATCCAACGGCAACAATGCATTCTGGGTTGTTGTAGATCGTCTTACAAAGACTACACACTTCATTTCTATTCAAGAGGATTTCTCATTGGATTAACTAGAAGAGATATATATCAAGGAAGTGGTAAGGTTTCATGGAGTACCACTATCTATTGTGTCTGAATGAGATCCAAGATCCACCTCTATGTTTTGGAAGCGTCTTCAACATGCTCTGAATACTGAACTGAACTTCAGTACGACTTATCATCCTCAAACTGATGGCCAATCCGAGCGGACTATCCAAACTCTTGAGGACAAGTTGAGAGCATTCTAAATGGACTTTAAAATAGGATTGGATCAACATCTTCCTCTGGTTGAGTTCTCTTATAATAACAGTTTCCAATCAAGCATCCAAATGGCACTATATGAAGCCCTGTATGGGAAAAGGTGCAGAACACCGACATGTTGGGATGAGGTCAGTGAACGTAAGCTGTTTGGACCAGAAATGGTCGAAGAAATGGTGGAGAATTTGAAAACCATTCAGCAGCATATCAAGGAAGCCCAGAGTCGACAGAAGAGTTATGCAGATAACCGTCGATGAGACCTTGAGATTAAAGTTGGAGATATGGTTTTCCTACGCATATCTCCGTGGAAGAAGGTCATGAGGTTTGGAAATAAACGTATGTTACGTCCCAGGTACATCGGCCTATTCGAGATTCTGGATTGTGTCGGGGCTGTGACCTATCGACTAGCACTTCCACCTACCATTTCCGAAGTACATGATGTCTTTCATGTATCCCTCTTAAGGAAGTACATACCAGACCCTTCACATGTACTCTCTTCTGAGGTGGTACAACGGGAAGATGATCTTTCTTATGAGGAGGAACCAGTGAAGATCTTAGATCTTAGAGAAAATGTTCTACAAAATAAGAAAATGCCCCTTGTCCAGGTGTTTTGGAGAAACCACAAGTTTGAAGAAGCGACTTTTGAATCAGAGGAAATGTTGAAGCTAAGTTACCCATATCTATTTTAGTGTGGGAAAATGAAAAATTTCTAGGGAGTAATTTCTTAAGGGGGGAATATTATAACGACCCAAAGTTTCATTAATGGAAATCCCTCTTGATATAATTAAATGTCTCTTTATGTTTATATAAAATATCAACTTCTTTGGTATTATGCTAAGAATTTTCACCGTTGCTAATATAGCCGTTGAACAGTGATAACAAGATTAGAATAAATATAGGGCTTTAACAAATTAAAATTTACTCGAACAAAGGAAGAGATGGCCTCATCCAGTAGAATTGCCCCATATAAAGACCATTTATCGGAGCTTGGAAAAGAGGTGGCATCCTTGGGCTTCACTCTTGACCAATCCCAAGCTGATCTTCACCATGTCATGATCGAACGTGACCATCTATGGGAGAAGTGGAAGTTGATAAAAATTACCACTCAAACGATGTTATCTGATCCACCCCAAGAATCTGTCACCGCCGCACACCTTACCCTTAGGTCTTATGCGGCTATTTTAAGGGGTTATGTAACAAATCGATAGTTCTATGTTCATGTACATTATTTTTCTACATAATAATGAATATAATTTATTGTCATTATTGACACATTGTAAATAGTTTTTAAAGTACAAATAATGTTTTTAGTTATTATTTAGTTAAGAATTTTATTTTATTAAATTAAGGGATTTTTGAATTAAATAATATTTTAATAAATTATTATTATTATTATTGAATATATTTTTATTAAATTTAAATGATCTTATAATTTTATGAATGCAATTGTAATTTTTATTAAGGTTTGAAAGCCATTTCTGTGAAAACCCGTGAATTTTCGATCAATGTCGGTTTTTATTTCAAAAGTGAAAATTTAAATATTTAGAAAATTATTTAGATAAAATAAATGTTATTTCTGGAATGAGGACGTCAAAATTATTAAATGGTGAATTTTTCATAATTTTCTGAGACAGTCAAATTTTTGGGTAAAAATTAAATACCGTTTAAATATATAATGTGTTTATGACATCATAATGACCCAATAGTGATGTAATAAAATACTATAAGATTTATGTTCGGAAAATATATGTTTTACCATTAAAATAATGTGATTTTGGATTTGTTTGACATAATTTTAAAAGCATTAATGGACCCCTCAAAACTTATTAAAAACATTGTCTTTTTTAATTGTTTTCCATGGGAGTGTGACTCACCTCCACATAAGCAACCATATTATTTTAAGAAGTTCATACTTTGGCCTTATAAAATATTTTTTTTTCTTCCCTTTTCCAAAAAACACGGGAAAAAACCATGGGATGGTTTGTGGTTTGGATTAATTTAATTTAAGGGGACCCAAACCTAAGTAATAAAGAATTCTTTCACCATTCCGATATAAACCCACCCAATATCCCACTTCCTCCTCACTAAAAGCCTCTGGAGTTCGTCCAACCTCTTCCCTACTCTTCTAGAATCCTCCAAAGGCACCCTAAGCTCCCCAGAAGCCTCTTAAAAGCTTCTATCTAGCCTTTGGAAGCACACTTACAAGTAAAGGTATTTTCTTCTTTTCTCATTTTTCTCCAATTTTTTTTTTAGTTGTTTTGCCTTTTAGTTTCAATTATTAATGTTGGGGTATGGTTTCACACCTTCCCCATACTACCCTATTATTGTTTTAATGATGGTATAACCCTTTATCTCTCATTAAATTCCTCCCATGTACACCCATTACTATACTGAAATTCTGAAAAGAACTTCTCTCTCCTCTTTTACATTCAAGAAATACCTTTGTATCATGAATCTAAATTCCATTACAATTGTTGGGAAATGTATCTATATGACCTACTTACTGTCCATTACAAGTAAATATTATGAGGAAACCCTTTCTCTCTCATAAAACATTTTTATTAATTCTTATGTCACGTCGTTACTTTGCTAAAATCACACTGATTTTCTAAGCCTATGTCATTGTGTAGTGAATACCATGCCCATTTCTCCATCAAGGGTATTCATCTTTAGGTAAATTTACTTATTGATTATAAATATTCATGTATGAATTACACATTCCTTTATCATGGAATAAATTATTATGTTTTATGAATCAATGTTTTTTGATCCATGTGGCACACTTATGCATGAAATGAAATGTTTAAGAAGGGTGTGCCCTTATAGCGCTCCAATGCATTGGGTATAGTATAGTATAATGATACGTCATGTGCAATGAGTGTTGACTCATGCTAATTCAAGTGCAATGAGGGTTTACTCATGCTTCATGTGAAATGTGGATTTGTACATTCTCCATGTGCAATGGGCCTTGGCTCATGCTAATTCCATGTTAAGTGTTGTTGCCAAATTTCCATGTTGTGATTATCATGCTTTATCATGCCTTTATGTTTATATTTATCTTATTCTATATTGATATGCCTATTTATTAACATGTATTTTCCTCCTCATGATATTCCATGTGTACTCCCTTACTGGGATTTATATCTAACCCTTTTTCTTATGCATGTCCTCATGTAATCCCATGTAAGGCTAAGTACGAGGGAATGTAGTGGTCATGTAAAGGAAGTTTTCAATAAAGATGTTTTATTTCATGTTTTAAGTTTTTATGTAATTATCCTAATCCCCAAAGATGCTAATCCTCTCGATCATATTTGTTGTATCAAGTGATGTTTTATGTAATGAATCATGTTGAAGTTTGTAATAAAAGAAAGTTTGTCATACTTAACCCTATTAATGAAGTCCATCATCATATTCTTATAGAATGATGACGATATTAGTGGGTTTGTATTCCCCGATTCATCAAATATATATTCATATACTTAGTGGAGATGGAAAATGTGTAGTCCTATATCTAGGTATAAACATTTATAAAATTCTAATATATCTTATATACTGCTGAATAACCCTTCCATCACATTCCTGAAATGGTTGAGATACTATGACATATTAATATTCCTATTTGTGAATCAAGGGAAGCTAAAAATCATGATCATTATGAGAAAGATATTGTTCAAGAGAAATATCACATGCTTTCTCCCATTCATGATGATTATCATCATATTACGATAATGTAAGAGGTGTTATAATGGTCTCATATTCTTGTTCCCAATTGGGATATCGTAGTAAGTGTAGCACATTACTCATTATAGGGTCACATGAATATTAAAAAAGTTCAGTGGAATATTAAAAAGACCTAGGATTGGGCACATATTCCCATTCCAATTGAGGAATTACATGTAAGAGGGTCACAAGACTCAATATCCCCATTTTTACTACAGTTAACCATGTTATAATGTCTTATTCTATAAAATAGGTTCATATTTCTGACAGTGAATCTGACAGGCAGATTCTAGAGGATCATAGAATACATGTGCATATTCTTACTTATGTCGATTAACAACTGCACCTACATCATTCTAAAGCAATAAAAAAGGTTGTTCATGTCACTTCACCTATTATAGAGGTTGGTCATCATATTCTTGTGTGAAATTAATATATTGAACATGATCATATACCTTCTCCTACTAGGTCTCACTATGTCAGAGTAGAACATGCCTTGAGGCATACCTATACACTTTCCAGGAACGGCCAATGGAATATTCCAATAGATAAAGATCATGATAATAATTCTGTTCTGAAAATTTCTCGCAACATGATAATGGTACATTCCTTGAGACATGATAATTTTCCTATCGGTAAAAAAGAAGTTGATCACATCGAGATTGACTAATAATTTCGACCCTTATACCATGCTGTTAAATTTATTTTGTATCCCCAATTCAAAATTTAATAAAAAATTTAAATTAATGAGTGATTAAATTATTTTTCATTTCTCCCATTATAAAGTTTAATTTAACTTGTTGTGTCAAATTTATTATAGGTGGAGGTGATCTGAAAATCCCACGATGATGTGAATAGAAAATGGTCCTAAATTCATGGAAGACCAGGAACATATGACCAGTTGTTTTAATTTATGGAAAAATAAATTCATTGAAATAGAATGATATTAGGTGAGATGATCCCATGATTTGTGGGATACAACTCTTATTATGGATCCATATAAAATTCATCCATTGACTGTACCATCCAAACTAATCTGTCCAAAAAATTGTCTCAGTATAATGTCAAAAGTAGCGTTCTGTATTTCAACTATATATAGATATGTGGTTATAAAATTTATGCCACATTTTTTGTGAATATATTCAATATGTGGGGGAAAATATTTTTTTTTTCAAAAGTGATATAATAATATATATTCATCAAAAACCATGTTACAAGAGGTTTTACAAAATCTAGGTGCTCAAAACCACCTTCCACAGTGCATATAAAATGATACCTTGGGAACCCCATTTTTTTGTTTTACCCGGGGGAATTGATCTGCCATTTTTGATTCCCAATGTAGTGTTCTACTCAATTATTGAATCTCTTAAATTCATTGGATGTTAAAATTATTATTCATTTCCTCTCTATCCTCCCATGTTGTTCTAAATTCATTGTTATCACCCTGGTGGACTATGATGTAAATCCTGAGCATCATGATTTTAATTTTAAAATGATCTTTTTAAGACCAGTTTTTTTCATAATAACATATTTTTACATAATATAAGAATATACTAGTATGTTATTCAATGCATATAAGATCTTTTTGGGGGGTATCTTTTCATGTGATGTTTTACACACCATTCACCATATTTTCATCCCTCCTTTAATTGTGTTATTTTAATTGTTCATATAGATCAATTTAACTCTTATAAACACTGTCAAGAACAAGTAAATTTTTTATGGTATCTTAAAAAATTAACATACAATCCTAGATTTCTCATTCAGTTCTTCATGTGTTTCCTTAGTTTGGTTATGGTGTCGAACACAAGTCACCTAATCCTCAGTTACAACATGTGATACATATGGTGATTCTAATTGAATCCTAGGAGGTATCCTAGTATAAAAATAGTTAAATGAATTATCTAGATGTTACAAACTAAGGATTAAAATATCTATACCCTTTATGTTGATGTGATGTTAGAAGACCATTAAGAGAATTCCTAAGTATGATCATGCTCAATTAATTTTGAAAATTTCCCCATTGTTTTATCTAATTATTTTTTCTATAGGATTATTAAATCATAAAACCCATTTTTTTCCAAAATAAAATTTCCATATTATATACATATTCACAACCTAATCTTTGAATTAATTCCCCATCACTTCATCAAGTGACTACCCAGGGTTCTGGCTACACTATTGAATTTTTTAAAAAACTAAAACTAAATTTCACCTAGTCAACAATGTACTCAAATTTATTAGTTTTAACTGGGGATTTTATATCATTTATTCATTATATCATTCTTTTTATGTCTTTACATTACATTTATTTATTACACTTTTCAATGTCCCCCTTCCCATTAAATTTCATTAATTTGTTTTTTATTTTTTTTAATTCTATCTATCTCTTCCCCTCTGTCTCCCTCATTAATTATATAATGTAATATTATATTTTCAATTTTTTTAATTAATTTTAGTAAATTTTATATTATCTATCATTCATCATAAAAATAAAAAACTTCAAAAAAATCAAACATCATAATTTATTTGAATTATTTAATCGGAAAAATAAAACTTGTTGAATTTTACATAGAAATTGAAATGGAACATAACTAAAAAATTAATGAATTCATATTAAGAAAATCTTATAACACCAAGAAATCCCTTTTAGAACCTCATGTTGTCCCATCCCAATCTAAAATTTAACTAAATCAATCCCAAGAAAACATGGTTGAAAAAAAATTATCCTTAATAGATCTAACCCCACTTGATTTGGAGTACCAAATTGTGTACATACAATATATTAAGGAAGAATCCAACATTGAGATTATATTATGGCTCACCCACCTCCTTCCCAAATCCTATGCTCATCCCAGTGTGTACACTCACGAATATCTCAATGATTTTACATAGTTTATCTCTACCATGAAACATAAAAATGTGTATGAGGATCTCATTATATTCATGGACTTACTTTTTTCCTAAGACAGTGTAGAAAATGACTTGTTATACAATATATCTACAAAAATTGGGGGATGGAATGAACTAAAACTACTCTTTCCGAATAATTGTTTCCCTTACTCCTGAATTGAATCCAATAGAAATATATACATTTCATTATACAATCAAAGGGAGATAACCTTCATGAATATTAGGAGTGATTATAATGACATTGTTTAGGTTTCCCCCACCACAAAATAAGAGAATAATTGTTAATTCAATAATTCAATGAGGAATGCATCCATATGGATCATAGAATGATTGATGCTATATCTTGTAGTGAGATTGTTGATAAAACATGTGACACTGATCCTGATATCATAGCAAATATGGATCAATATGATCAGCAATTTGGTACACAAGAAATATCACCCAATGCATGGATTCATGAGGTAATCCATTCATCCACATAACAACTATTAGATAATTAACATGATTATATGATTTCCATTAAAAGGTAATAAGATAAATCACAAGGTAAATCCATCCCCCCCTATGTCCCATTACATTTTGGTATTTGTTCTAATAACACTAATTTTTCTTACGAGTGCCCAAAAATCAAGATTTATCATTTTCTTGTGCAGTTGTATTCCCTAGGTGACCATTATAACAAGAACCAAACATCATTCAAGAAACATTCCATATAAATCTAAAAGTATTGTTAGAATAAGAACCATAATACTAAAAAGGGGGAAACACAATCTACATGAAGAAAATCTAGTATCAACAAGAAAATGGTATATAAACTTCTTATTCTTAAACATCTCAACATAATCCTCATCCTCCCAATTCTGAACCATTGATAAGGTTAAACAAAGGGAAACCTCTAACCACTAATTCTAAGAGACTACAAAATCAGCTATTCAATACCTATTAACTCTATTGGGATAAATGGAAAACACCATCAGTGAGATTACGATTAAATGTTCTAGACAACTACCATCAATCCTTTATTCCAAAATACAATTTTAATGTAACAACAATCACAATTTATAGGGTTAAATAATATTATACATCCACTGATTATAAAATAAATGTTATTTATCCTCTTGGAAACTCTTTTCCCTTACACAAAAAAATTCTAATTATGAAAAAAATTGTAATAAATTTGTCATCAAGGATTCAACTAAAAAATACATTAATATTCATTTTCAATGAAGACTCTCTAGACATAAGAATTTTTTTTCGAGAATGATGCTTCCTCAGTGGAGATTTAGATTAGAAGTTTACTTGAGGAGCTTCTAAACAATATGAAACATCCATTGATGAATCAGTTTTTTGGATTGACTTTTCCATATATATATATATATATATATATGAGTTCTCATATGAATCATGCCTAATTTTATCCAACTCCTAAATCAGAAACATCCTATTATCACCTTAATCTGATAGATTAATAATAAATTAGTTAAAAAAATAATATGCATGCTTCTGTACATCCACTATGAGGAGAAAATCCTTTCCAAACACAAGCATGTATGGAATCACTCCGATCAGGGGTTTAAAGGATGTAAGGTATTCCCACGGTGCATCATCTATGTGAAAAAACTATTCATTCCTATTTAGTTTTACCATTTTTTAATGATTCACTAAACCTCATTATTTTATATTTCTTATTTTCCATTATTCTGAGGGTGATATTTAGTAGAGGGTTTATGAACAAACCCATAATTATGTATAATGTTTTTAATGTTATGATTGATAATATGTGAAACCCTGGTCTATAATGATGAATATTGGAAAACCAAACCGACATGAAATCTAAGACCTCAAAAAATAAAACAAAACTCAAGAGTCATCAATAATAATATCCTTTGCTTCCAACAAATTAGATAAATAATCCCCATCCAATAATATGTAAACAAATAAAATGAATTTTGAAAAATCCACATGAATTCATTGATCCATGCATTTAATATCAAACGGAATAACATGGGAAGTTGGTTCATTTCAATTGTCATAGATAACTTAATACATAGATTACATGGACTAACAAATTATGGGAATATATATATATATAATTATTTTCAATAAATTCCTATTTCAAATACCATTCTATTTATTCATTGATAGTTAAAGTACCCTCTCAAGATAATGTGTGGCAGAAGGTTAAAACTAAGGTGAACTCATAGGCATGGAAACACATATGGAAATCATGGTCATTATAAATTCCCCAAAAATGGGTCATCCCAAATGTACCATAAAGAATCATGCTTAAATCTATGGGATTGTGATGTGACGAAATCCATGAGAACTGTTGATATTCTAAAAAAACTCACATTTCCTGCATACTAGGTGTTATGCTGCACAACATAAAAAAGGTTTCCATGAGGGAATAATTATATAAAGGGGAGGGGTGAGTAAACTTGATGTACTAGGGTGGGGAATTATAAAAAATGATGTTAACTACAGAATTTTACACTCCTCTATTGTATCCAATATCATGGTAAAACTCATGGAGGAAGAGCATCCACTGAATAAGGCGTGGAATAGCTTCAGGATTCATTAGGACAAAATGAAGGGCATCATGATTAGAAAATAAACTTATTTTTAACCAATAATATATGAATATAATTTTTCCATACAAAACCAAATAGAAATAATTCCCATTTTACTATTTTTTTGGTTTTTTTAGAAGGGTCCAGAGAATATGTGGAATACACAATGACATAAACAAGACACTCAACTGTTTTTGATAATAATACCTCTGCTAATAATAAGTTTCATCACACATAAGATTGAAGGGGAGATCCTAAACTAGTGGTTAGATGATGAGATTTGATGTGAGACTCTTTTTAGGTGAATGGATAGTATCCTAAAAATTTTTGTAAAACAAAATTCAGATTCATTTTGTAACAACATATTATTGGGATGTATTTATAACTATAGACTCTAATGAATCTGTGGTAGAATCCAGCATGACCCAAGAAAGATCTCACCTCACGAATAAATACGGGATATAGAATGGTTCTTATTAATTATATTTTCTATTTATCAAGTTGAATTAGCTCATTTCAAATGAAATTCACAAGAACTATCCCACATTTAACCATGGAATGGAATTTATCATAATTTAATACAATATATTTTTCAATGTAATAGTTTATAATAGAACTAGGTGTGCTAAAAAGTAATTAATGGATGTTTGATAAAATTTCAAGTCACCCATAAAAACATCCATGCAATTATCATTGTACTCTAATAATATAATCAAAACACAATATTGAAATGTACTCAGACTATTACAAAGATAAAAGGGAATCAATTTATTGGTAAATGTGATAAATGGATAGGTAAATGTTACATTTTCTTGAACAACATGGAATATATGGATTAAAAAATAACCTAACAAGGAAAGAGGGAATAAATAATGGAACTTACTAGTGATTCATTATCATTAGGTCTTTAGATCCAATGATACCTAAGTTGTTATAGTTTCATAGTAAAATATCTTCATTTTTAGTATTATTTATGTTTATGCATTTGATAATGAAATATTAAGATCCACCTCTCAAGAAACACATTAATTTTATTCTCTTAAATATATTTAATGATAATATATGTATTACATTAATTTTATTCTCATTATATACACAATAATTAAACGTACTTTTTCTAATAAAATCATCTTTTTTTAACTCTTAACTAGAAGACCCATTTTTCTTCAAATTTGTTTTTGAAAAATGGTATTCGAAAAAGATTCCAAAATTGAAGAAATTATCTGTTAAATACATTTTCTTCGAGGTTTAAATATCTTGAATTTTATTTTATGATTAATATACATTTCTTTTTGAAAAAAAATATGTTTTGGTTTTTCCTGAAAAGATTAATGAACTCTTTACTCAAATTAAACAACATAAATAGTGTTTTCCTTAGTCAGAACTGATCTTTATTTTAAAGAATCCTATATAAGTTTCCAATGTTATATTCAAAGAATATAATTTAAATTTTTTATGTTATATTAAATTATTTCAAAGTGTGAAAGATATTGTTTTAAAAAAACTAAAAAATTATTTTTAAATCATATTTTATAAGTATCGAAGTTTAATTTCGAAGAAAATTATTTCTGCAATGTTTTGTTGTAATCTTATATTTTTAAATTTTATTTTCAATGAAAATTTATTATCATTATGAAATATTCCATGTGTATATAAAAATAAATTTACATCTAGTATGATTTCACAAACATGGATAGTATGTCATCCAACCAAACACCTAAACCATCTAGAGACAGGCCTCTAGAGGCCTTCTCGACACCCATAGGTAGGATAATAGCACTTGGAATAAAAGTTAATACTAACGAGAATTATTTTATACTAAAGAACTGGAATCAAGGAAACCAAAAATGAACATAGAATGTCTAGAAATAATTAAAACATTGTCAAAAAACCCTAGATCTAGATACGATGGAATCATGAATGAAAAAACTAGAAAAGTAAACTAAAAGAAACCATAACTGACACGATCTCTACATGACCTCTTGGGAGCCACCAACTAAAAGAAAAACCTTCTACAAAGGCTACCCAAACTTGGAACCTATAAATGAAAAATAAATTTACTTTACTGATACAGAGTTTCAAAAATAGGTTATTAACATTCAATACTCAATAGGTGAGCACTACCATGTCCATACATTTCCATTTCTAATGTATTACCCAAACAATGGTTCAAAATGCATTTAGAAACTATGTTTTTATCATTTTAAAAAACCAAAAAATATATCAATTTTATATCAACATATATAATTTCAACATTTCAAAATAGATTTCAATTTTAATACCCTGTTGAAACCCCAATTCCAAATAAATAACCTGAAACAGGTGATCAAATAATAATTCCTTAATTATAAGAAATTGAAAAAAATTTAAGACACATGAATAGTATCTCAAAAAGTATAATAAATGGAAATATATCATAAATGTAGAAATAATGGGTATTTTTTAAACATCTCTAGAATCAATATATGTATGTTCTCTGTCCCAACTCACGTGTTAGCATGTGATGCAGCTCCATAGTATGTAACCAACTGAGCAATCTGAACTGGACAATCTAGAGGAACATCTTAGTGGTAATGTCATCATATCCAGGGGTACCAACACCACTAATGGGGATTGATGATAAGTAATCCCAAGAACATTTAGGTGACTCCTAGGTATCCCCTGGTAATAATATGGTGTGATAGGGAGGTAATCACACACATGTATCATGTTGGAACCCACATCAACCATGATTGCCCTGACCAAAAACTAACACCACATATTTGATGACTCTATCCTTATAGGGTCCATCATAGAGGTTCACATCACACATCATGTCATTCACAATTTCCAAATAGGCTTGCACACCATTTCATTTGAAATATAACCTTCCAAACATCCCACTCTAGAGAATGATCCTTTTATATTTTCATTTTTGAAACCAATTGCAAACCATTTCCCAAATCCATGGTGAAGTCATATAACATTCTAGGGAGATTCCAAATTGGTTTAAATCCATGGGTTTTAAAAACATGCATTGGGGGAACAATTATGCCTGGAATTAGTAACCACATTTGAATACCACATTTCAAATAATATAGGGACAAGAGAACCATTTATGGAAAGATGAGGTTTTTGAAGAATTTTTTTCAGAATGTGTGATGGATGGAATAAAGGTGACTATAGAAAGAGAATCTTGACAATCAAGTTCAAGGGGGAAATTTTATAAAATCATCTACCAAAAGTTGTGGCCACATCTATATGTGCACCTCATACACATATGAATGTTCCATCATTTAATGGGTCACACACGAAATCCAAATCTAACATTAAAAACAAATTCAAAAATCAAAAGGTATTTGAAACAATTCTACACACAACTATCAATCCATAGAGTCTCTCTCAAACCACATATCTAACATAATTCACAAATAAAACCATCATTACAAATCATGATGAAGTCCAAGAACATCCCAATATAGAAAAATTAATTCATAAAGGTGATTAACGTTTAATCAAACATATTTAATGAATATTTGTCAAGTTGAAATATATGAAAATCCATTGAAAACAATGTTCATCAATACATCACCATAAAATATCCATAAAAATCTATACTAACACATCACAAGAATGTATTACACATTTGAAACTATTTATGAAATCTAAAATATCAAAGGGAATGTGTTAGAAATGAAATGGATTGAAACACCAACATTGTTGGTGTTTACACACATTAAAACTCTAGGATAAGGAAGAACATAACCCAAGTGATAAACAACACACCAAAGTACCAAATGAACACTAGGAAAAAATCAAAACTAGCTTGTAGGGTTTGGCCAATCGAAAAAGATGCTAGGAATGAACAAAGAACTTATAGAAGAAGAGGGGGATAGGATTAAATCACCCAATAACTAAATTAATCACCCCATAAGAACCATAGAAGAGATTTAACTATGGAATTAGTGGACGGGGTAAGAGGATTAGGGAGTTACATTCTGCACCGATGTCAAGATAGGGGAGGATGAATCTATTTTGGGTATAAATAATAGAATAAAATATAAGGAATTCAATATTTTTAATGACCTGAACAATATATTTGGTATCGCTGTATAATTTTCAAAACTATGGTCTAACAGTGTGTACCCAACTAGATAAAAGTGAAGTCCAACACATTTTGGATGCATGTTTTGGTAAACCATGTTCCCACCATGAAAAAACACTCGTTCAAAATTAAAAAACCTCTCACATTATTCCCACATGGTTTCATCAAACCTTATGTATGCCATGTTCAATTTCTATCACACTAATAAAAAGCCACATGGTTATGTCATGAACTTGTATAGTTTTTCTAAAACTATGAAAAATCATTGAATGTATAATCGTTCATGAATAGAAAGAACATACAATTATCCCTACCTAAACAAGTAACCTAGTTGACCCCCAGACCATGAACATAAACCTTGAAAATGACATAATGAAACATAGAAGACACTGAACTCAATAATTTTCTTCAGTAACATGACCCAAATGTCCACCAAAAGATAACACATCAAAAAACAAACAAAATAACTGAGAAAAATTGGTGGGGGTGTGATAATAATCCCCACCACAGACACTTTATACCCCAAAAAGTCACCCACCTACATGTGGATGATATATCAAAACTAATGAGATAAAATGAAACAATGGTCCATATAGTGTCTTTTCACACCTAAAGTCACACATGACCAATTAAAAAGGCATAAAAAATGTGGAAAACATTGTGGTCGGAAGAAATAAGTCCCCCATAAAAGATAAATATCCACCATCCCAATATCCACATGTGAAATCCAACATTGACCAACATGGGTATTCGTCAAACAAAAAAACTGGACCCAACACTAGGATCGATAAATCCCAAAACAAGAAAACCCCTTAAAAATGGGAAACCCACAAAAGGAAACTCAAACCAATCACAAATCCCAATCTAGGATTCATTATTTATGAAAATCACATGAATATCCAAACCAAGTACATTATGAAACCAAATCCAATCTATAAAAATGGTACACACACTCAATAAAGAACACAAACTCAAAGAATCCAATGAATAAATACCCAACCACCCATTTTATAAGGTATCAATACCACCATGATTTTTAAGGAAAAATAAAATAAAAAACATTAAATAGAAAAACAAACAGAGAAATTTAACGATATCCACTCCAAAAATGTAGAAAAACGATGGACCAAGGACCTCTACCCCCCAGTGGTTCCTGACGGCATGAGAATATTCACAATGAGGCCAATAGAAAGGGCTCAGATGAATTCAACAATCCATGACTCCATTTTTAAAAGAAGTTATACTCAGACCAAGACATCCTCTTTAAAAAACTTCCCTTTCAAAACATCTCTATATGACCAAAATGTCCTCATCATCCACATGACTTTGGAGAATTATAGATATTTAGTATCCAATTCTTGAACTGACCACTCTGGAATCACAAGAGTGTATTGTCCAATGATGGAGATACCAAAACTAATGAAGGATATTTCATTGAAATGGGTTCATATGGCAGAAAACTCCATTAATATTGGGAATCTCCATGAGCACTATGGAAAAATAGTTAATCAACAGGCCTAAATATGGCCGTATGAAAATACACCCCTAGAAAAGACACTTCATCTAACTTTCAAACTGAGCTTCTTATATGAATGGAATCATTCATTGATCTCTAGAAAAATACAATAGATGAAAAAAATATATTTCATCTAATAATATAATGATACATCTATATAAATGGAATCCAACTTCATTATGTGATCCACATAGGCCTTCACCATATGTTGAACTTTCAAAAAATGGGAGATTTCTGTCACATTCATTGTCTTTGAATCAATAGTTATAAAAAATTAGGTAAAAGTGGTCTAGAAAAACACCCATATCATGTAAAATTTAAATCATAAAGGGAGAATCACCTTTAATTAATCTGAAGAAATACATTCAGAAAAAAGAAAACCTCTTAGACTCTCACGGTTGTCGGAGTTCCAAAAAAAATGTAAATGCATTAAAACACGTTAAGACCCTCTAAAGCCACTAACAGACTCTGATAATGATATAAAACAATAAAGAACCTAAGAATAACATGATCCCAAGATTCAAATATGAGTTTGGTATGGGCCAAAAACCATTGGGACTTCTCTTGGAAGTCGACTCTATACCATACGGAGAATATATCAAACTAATAATCTAATAAATACTCAACAAATAAGTATGTTCCTTAACAAGACAACCCTTTCACAATCATGAAACAACAAAAAAAATCCAGAAGACTATTTCTCAACAACCATTTTAATCTCACTTCAAAAACTACTTTGCTTAAGGCAAAATTCACAATACACAAATCCATTATTAAAACTATACCACACACCATGTATTGGAAAAAGAAATAAACCAGGAATACCATTTTTTTCGAAATCCTTCTTCCAAAAAAATATTCCAATTTTATTTTAAATATCGACACACACAGGAAAAAAATGAAAAAAACTCACAGCCAACACTTGGAATATGGAATAATTAATGATTAAAAACACGATCACATGGTTTGGTGGAAGATTCCTAGAAAACAATAGTTTCAAGAAATAAAAATTAATATTTTTTTAAGAATAAAAATCTTTTTCATTTAAAGGATTCTTATTTTATTTATGATAAATAGATAACCAACCATTTCCTAATTTAGTTATTAGTATTCAAAAACACCAATTTAATGGTTTCTTTATAATGGGATACTATATTATGGTTCACTTCGACTTATGTTTGAATTGTCCACTAGTGAAAAATATATTAAATTTAAGGAAATATATTTCATGGGTTGTTTAGTCTTTGATCTCCATGTAACATATAATACTAAACATTTCTATTATTTTGAAATACATGGGTGATAAAATACATATAATCATAAAGATATTATTTCAATGCCTTCCACCAAGATATTCTCAAATATTAAACTTTTGATAACCACTCATGTACCTGATTTGGTTATAGTATAACCTCTCATGAACTATATTTTAGGCTTGTGATAGCCTCCAGTGTACCCTCTTTTAGGCATGGGATAACATCTTATATACCCAATAACACCCAAATATATATTGAAATATATTATTTTCAAATAAATTTAATTTTAATATTAATCTTCATAATGAACACAAAGGTAAGCTTATGGTACATAAAAGACCATGTCTATCTTGCGTTTCCTGAAATACTGAGTTTAGTTTGCATTATGTGGAACAATGAGTTTAAATGAAATGTGTAATATGATTAAAATATTATTATTTAATATGAATTTTATAACCCAGCATTTGTAATTATTAGTATGAATAATATTAACTAAATTACGTAAATATATTCTTTAAAAATTATAGTAAAAGATTTAATTGGTAACCAATTAATTAGAAAGGAAAATAATAACCATTTTAATATAAATTAAATTAGCTTATCAAAAATTATTTTTAACAAGAAAATTATAAATTTGTGGAATTATATTAAATAAGGTTATATTTTATATATTCAATATAATTTTTACCTTGCTTATAATGTGTCTTCTTTGAATGAAATAATAGAATTAAAATTATGTACTAAAGAACTACATTTTATATAAATGTGTTTTGTCAAATTTAAAGAACATATATTAAAAATAATTATCCCAAATAAAAAAAATTTAAAAAAATTATTTTTTGAAATAAGAATGTAGAAATTATTATATGGTGAATTCTTGGGAATTTTTCAAGAAGATAATTTTTTTTGAATAGTGAAAAATAATTGTTTTTATTTACTATTATTCATTACATTTGACAAAATTAAAAACATAAAAAATATGGTTTTAAATGTCTAATTTTAGCCTTTATCGATTTATTAATTAAATTTTGATCATTGGAATCCATTTAATATTTATTTCATATACAATGGCTATTTAAACTTTTTTATAGTTTATCTTTGGAAAACTACTTTCTCATCAAGTTTACGAGATTCATTTTTAGATACAATTTTCCACATATGTGAATGGAATTTGGAAAAATGGATTACATATTTAGAGAAATAATAATTTATATCTTATAATATGATCAAATTATATTTTCACCATAATGAATGTTAAAAACATTTAAAATTATATACTATGTTTAAGGTAAAAATTGGTTTAACAGTTGTTTAAACTACAAAGATAAGGGTTAAAAATACTTCAAAATAGGTAAAAATCCCAATTTAAAGACATATATATATATAACATATCTCTTCTAGGATTAATAATTTCCCATTTTATATCCTTTTTCCATGTAAACAAAATGTTTATATCTTTTTATTTTAAAAAGTTACTACTGAACTACTCACCTCACTTATAAAAGGCCACACATCTCCTATCCAATTTACACTTCAAAACCCAATTATTTAGGATAAGACATAATATAATTTCGTAAATAATTCTATACAATAATTATGTAATTATTCTTTTGGTCATAAATCCATCTTAAGAATCCTTTTGCAACATACCAAAAGAAGTTGTCTGAAGATGAGGTAACACCCCCCAACTGAGAATTTTATTTTATTTTCCCTTCCACCTAATTCAATTATTATTAAATTATGATTATATAATAACCTAATTATCCTTAATATACTGATATTTTATTATTTTAATTTTATAACATAAATATATTTCATATTCAATCAAATTGATGATGAGGTCATCATTCATGTGTACAACAAACTACAACCCTGCGAACAAATATTATTAATTCTCCATCACCACCTCCCATATATGTATTTAATGATAATTTAATTTTTATAAATGATATTATTATAAATATATAATACAAACTCTACTTCTACATGTTACCTCCAATCCCATTGGAAAATAATAACTTTTCTCTTGTGTACGATGGACCACCAACACACAAACCGATGTGATGTGTTTTTCAATTATAATAGTCATAGGTTGTAATAAGAATAGAATAAATAATAATATATTATGTTGGTAAAATATTAATAATTTATTAATTAGGATATCATAAATTATGACATAAATTCCATTCTATGGAAATCTGATAATATCGCTTGTTTGTACGGTGGACTACCTCCTCGTCAAGTGATGTAAACTGTTCATGCATTTCATGGAAGATAATAAGGTTGAGATCATTTAAAATATGTGAAATATATGTGACATAAATATTATTATTTAATATAATATATTATTTAACTTTCATACTTCCAATGAATCTGGTAAATTTTATCCAATTCCATGCGGACATAAGGTCTACCATCCTCATTAACGATGTATTTTATTTTCCATATAAATTTTTTATATAATACTATAAATACATACATACATATATATATATAATATATGATATTAATATAAAATTTGATATTATATTTATGAGTGAACCATTAACAAATTAGGATAAAAATTAATCAAATCATGCATGGAAAGAAAAACAATTATTACCCAATATGCGATTTTAACAAGGAGTCGTTGAAAAAAGATAAATAAAATGTCAATATTATATCATAAATCAAATTATTCATTATATTATAGTTCTATAACAGAATTATAATTTACTTAAATTTATTATGTATTTGTTTTAATCAGTACGATTGTATTTGAGGCTAATGGTTATGGATTTCTATCTCACTTGTATATCCCTGAGATACAATCAATATTCACCACCTATTTATATTTTGTGTTATATATAATGTCCATGAATGTATTTTTTGATTATTATCCCCTAAATTATTTGAAAATACATATAAATTTTATTATATCTCTTTCATGGGTTTTTGGGTCAATTGTTTCCCAAGAGGTAATAGATTTTCGTATCAATTTTCTTTTATTGTGACATATGTTGTGCTTCAATCTAATGTTTTTATAAGGTGTATATACTCCCCATTTTACATTTTATATCATGAATATTATTATATTCATGTTATATATTATTTATTAATTAATTTTATTCTATCATGTGTCATTAGATCCAATGATACCTAAGTTGTAATATTTTCATTGTACAATATCTTCATTTTTCTGGATTATTTATGTTTATGCTTTTGATAATGATATATTAAGATCCATCCCTCAAGAAACACATTAATTTTATTCTCTTAAATTTATTTAATGAGAATATATGAATTACATTAATTTTATTCTCTTTATATACACAATAATTTAACGGACTTTTTTTTTATAAAATCATCTTTATTTAACTCTTAACAAGAAGACCCATTTTTCTTCAATTTTTTTTTGAAAAATAGTATTAAAAAAGATTTTAAAATTGAGGAAATTATCTGTTAAATACATTTTCATCCAGGTTTAAATTTCTTGAATTTTATTATATGATTAATATACATTTCTTTTTGAAAAAAATTATGTTTTGATTTTTCATGAAAATATTAAGGAACTATTTCCTCAAATTATACAACATGAATAGTTTTTTATTAGTCAGAATAGATCTTTATTTTAATGAATCCAATATAAGTTTCCAATGTTATATTCAAAGAACGTAATTTAAATTTTTTTATGTTTTATTACATTTTTTCAAACTGGAAAGAAAATTATTTTTAAAAAATTTATAAATTATTTTTAAAACATCTTTTATAAGTATCGAAGTCTAATTTCAAAGAAAATGATTTTTGCAATTTTTTATTGTTATATTATTTTTAAAATTTTATTTTCAATGAAAATTTATTATCATTATGAAATATTCCAAGTGTATACAAAAATAATTTTACATCTAGTTTGATTTCACAAACAAGGATGGTATGTCATCCAACCAAACACCTAAACCATCTAGAGATGAGACTCGTGAGGCCTTCTCGAAACCCATAGGTAGGATAATAGCACTTGGAATAAAAGTTAATACTAACAAGAATGATTTTATACTAAAGAACTAGAATCATGGAAACCAACAATAAACATAGAATTTCTAATAATAATTAATACATTTAAAAAAATCACTAGATCTTGATATGATAGAAACATGAACGAAAAAATTAGAAAAGTATGCTAAAAGAAACTACAACTGACACGATCTCCACGTGACCTCTTGGGAACCACCAACTAAAAGGACAAACTTCTATGAAGGCTACCCAATCTAGGAGCCTAAAAATGAAATATAAATTTAATCTATTGATACTGAGTTTCAAAAATAGGTTATTAAAATACAATACTCAATAGGTAAGCACCACCATGTCCATACATTTCCATTTCTAATGTATTAACCCAACAATGGTTCAAAATACATTTAGAAACTATGTTTTTATCATTTTAAAGAACCAACAAATCTATCAATTTTATATCAATACATATAATTTCAACATTTCAAAATATATTTCAATTTTCAAACCCTATTTAAACCCCAATTCCAAATAAATAACCCGAAACAGGTGATCAAATAATAATTCCATGATTATAATAAATTAAAAAACATTAAGACACAATAATAGTATCCCAAAAAGTATAACAGAAGGAAATATATCATAAATATAGAAATCATGGGTATTTTTTAAACATCTCAAGAATCAATATATGTATGTACTATGTCCCAATTCACATGTTAGCATATGATGAAACTCTCTAGTATGTAACCAACTGAGCACTCTAAACTAGACAATCTAGAGGAACATCTTTGTGGGCATGTAATCATATCCAGGGGTACCAATTTGACTAATGGGGATTGATGATAAAAAATCCCAAGAACATTTAGGTGACTCCTAGGTATCTTCTGATAATAATATGGCGTGATTAGGGAGGTAATCAAACACATGCCTCAATATGGAACCCACTTCCACCATGCATTCCTAGACCAAAAATTAACACCACGTATTTTATGACTCTATCCTCATAGGGTCCATCATAGAGGTTCACATCACACATCAGATAATTCAAAATTTCTAAATAGGCATGCACACCATTTCATTTTAAATCTAACCTTCCAAACATCCCATGCTAGAGAATGATCCTTCTATATTTTTGTTTTTGAAACCAATTCCAAACCATTTCCAAAATCCAAGGTGAAATAATATAACATTCTAGTGAGGTTCCAAATTGGATTTTAAATCCATGGGTTTTAAAAACATGCATTGGGGGAACAATCATGCCTGGAATTAGTAACCACATTTGAATACAACATTTCAATTAATTTATGTACAAGAGTACCATTCATGGAAAGATGATGTTTTTGAAGAATATTTTTTAGAAAGTGTAAGGATAGAATTAAGGTGACTATAGAAAGTGAATTTTGACAACCGAGTTCAATGGGGAAATTTTCTAAAAACATCTACCAATAGTTGTAGGAACATATATATGTCAACCTCGTACACATATGAATGTTCAATCATTTAATGGGTCACACAAAATATCTAAACATAACATTAAATACAAATTCAAAAATCAAAAGGTATTTGAAACCATTCTACGCACAAAGATCAATCCATAGAGTCTCTCTCAAACCACATATCTAACATTATTAACAAATAAAACCATTATTACAAATCATGATGAAGGACAAGAACATCCCAATGTAAAAAAATTAATTCATAAAGGTGATTAACATTTAATCAAACATATTTATTGCATATTTGTCAAGGTGAAATATAAGAAAATCCATTGAAAACAATTTTCATCAATACATCACCATAAAATTTCCATAACAATCTATACTAACACATCACAAGAATGTATAACACATTTGAGACTATTTATGAAATCTAAAATATCAAAGGGATTTTTTTTAAAATAAAATGGATAGAAACACCTACATTGATGGGGTTTACACACATTAAAACTCTTGGTTAAGAAAGAAAAAACATAAGAGATAATCATCACACCAAAGTACCAAATGAATACTAGAAAAAAATAAAACATAGCCTGTAGGGTTTGGCCAATCGAAAAAAGATGCCAGGAATGAACAAAGAACTAATAGACGAAGAGGAGGAGAGGATTAAATCTCCCAATATCTAAAGTAATCACGCCATAAGAACCATAGATGAGTTTTAACTATAGAAGTAGTGGACGAGATAAGAGGATTAGGGAGTTCCCTACTGCACCTATGTCAAGACAGGAGAGGATGAATCTATTTTGGGTATAAATAATAGAAGGAAATGTATAGAATTCAGTATTTTTAATGACTTGAACAATATATATGGTTTCGCTACAGCATTTTCAAAACAATGGTCTAACAGTGTGTACCCAACTAGTTAAAAGTGAAATCCATCACATTTTTGATGCATGTTTTGGTAAACCATGTTCCCACCATGAAAAAAGACTCTTTCAAAACTAGTAAACCTCTCACATTATTCCCACATGGTTTCATAAAACCTTATTTATGCCATGTTCAATTTAAATCACACCAAAAAAATCCACATGGTTAATTCATGGCCTTCCTTAGTTTTTCTAAACCCAGGAAAAATCATTGAATGTATAATCGTTTATGAATAGAAGGAACATAAAATTAACCCAATCTCAACAAGCCACCTAGTTCACCCCTATACCATGAACATAAACCTTGAACATGACATAATGAAAAATAGAAGACACTGAACTCAATAATTTTCTTTAGGAACGTGACCCAAATGTCCACCAAAAGATATAACATAAAAAATACAAAATAACTAAGAAAAAATGGAGGGGGTTTTATAATAATCCCCACCACAGACACTTAATACCCCAAATGTCACCCACCTACATGTGGATGTTATATAAAGCTCAAAACTAATGAGATAAAATGAAACAACTGTTAATAGATTGTGTTTTCACTCCTAAAGTCACACATGACCAATTAATAGGGCATCCAAAATGTGGAAAACGTTGTGGTTGGAAGAAATAAGTCCCCCATAAATGTTAAATATCAACCATCCTGATATCCACATGCGAAATCCAACATTGACCAACTTGGGAATTCATCATACTAACAAACTGGATCCAACACTATGATCGAGATATCCCAAAACCATAAATACCCTTAAAAATTGGGAAACCCACAAAAGGAACCTCAAACAAATCATAAATCCAAATCTATGATTCATTATTTATGCAAATCATTTTCATATCCAAACCAAGTACATTATGAAACCAAATCCAATACATAAAAAGGGTATACACACTCAACAAAGAACACAATCTCAAATAATCTCACTAATAAATACCCAACTACCCATTTTATAAGGGATCAATACCACCATTATTTTTTAGAAAAAAAAATAAAAAAAATAAAATAGAAAAACAAATAGATAAAATTTAACTATATCCACTAAAAAATGTAGAAAAATGATGTACCAAGGACCTCTACCCCCAGTGGTTCTTGAATACATGAGAATATTCACTCTAGGGCCAATATAAAAGAGACCAGATGACATCAACAATCCAGGACTCCATTTTGAAAAGCAGTTATACACAGAATAAGAAATACTCTTCAGAAAACATCCCTTTCAAAACATATCTATATGACCCAAATGTCCATATCATACACATGCCTTTGGAGAATTACAAATATTTAGTATCCAATTCCTGAACTGACCACTCTGGAATCACAAGGGAGGATGGTCCAATGATGGAGATACCAAAACTAATGAAAGATATTTCTTTGAAATGTGTTAATATGGAAGAAAACTCTAGCAATATTGGGAAGATCCTTGAGACCTACGATAAACTAGTTAATCGACATGCATAAACATCACCGTATGAAAATACACCCCTAGAAAAGACACTTCATCTAACCTTTCAAACAAAGCATCCCATACGAATGGAATCGTTCATTGATCTCTCGACAAAGACACTAGATGAATAGAATATATTTCATATAATCGTATAAAGATAAATCCATATAAATGGAATCCAAATTCTTGATCTGATCCACATAAGCCTTCACCATATGTTGAAATTTCAAAAAACCTAAGATTTATGTCACATTCATTGTCTTTTAATCAATAGTTATAAACCATTAGGCAAAAGTGGTCTAAAAAACCCCCATATCATATAAAATTTAAATCATAAAGGTATAATCACCTTCAACCAATCTGAAGAAATACCTTCTTAAGAAAAGAAAATCTCTTAGACTCTCATGATTGTGGGAGTTCCATAAATAATAGAATTACATTAAAACACGCCAAGACCCTCTAAAGCCACTAGCAGACTCTGATCATGATATAAAACAAGAAACAACCTAAGAAGAACATGATCCTAATATTCAAATATGAGTTTGGGATGGGCCAAAAACCATTGGGAATTCTCTTGGAAGTAGACTCAATACTATACGAAGCATATATCAAATTAATAGTCTAATAGATACTCAACCAATAAGTATATTCCTTACCAAGGCAACCATTTATCAATCATGAAACTAAAAAAAATAAAAAATACTCTTTCTCAACAACCATTTTCACCTCACTTCAAAAAAAACTTGGCTTAAGGCAAAATTCCCAATACAAAAATCTATTATTAAAACCATACCACACACAATATACTGGAAAAACAAAATAAACCAAGAATACCATTTTTCTTTTGAAGGCCACCTTCCAAATAAAATTTCCAATTTTATTTTAAATATTGACACACACAGGACACAAAAATGAAAAATACTCACATCCAATACTTGGAATATGGAATATGTAATGATTAAAAACATGATCACATGGTCTAGTGAAAGATTCCTAGAAAACAATAGTTTCTAGGAATATTTTTTGTATTTCACCCGACACCACATGGGTCACCACTTCATATAATACTTTCGTCTAGAAACAATTCACATCTATTAGAATTACCAATACTAATAGACTCAATGAAAAGGATCATGTCTCAAACTATTCTTGGAAACTCAAGGCTCAAAACTAGAAAGGGTTATGACATCCTTCCCACACCTAATTCGGAAGACTCAACTACACTAATATTGAAAATACCTAATGTACTAAATAAAAAAGGGAAACACTAATACCATTTTATAGTGAACTGGATTGGTCTTTAATCTAATAAAACACCCAACCTAGCTCTTTATAAGTCCTAAAAGGCTTTCCCAATCCCCTATGTATACCATATAGCATTAGAAATCAAAATAAATATATTTGAGAATGTCTTCTTCCAAAAAATATCAGGATGAAATATCCAAACAGAGCTTGTAGCTAAAACTACACTATTTAAATATTAATAAATTTAAGAATAAATTCAAATAAATTAGAAACAAAAAAATACAAAAACTATAAAATAAATCTAATAATATTTTTAACTAACACCATCTTTATATTACATTTTTGTCACCATCAACCACATGACCAACCTTCTCTCGAAAAGAAACCATAACTAGAAACCTAAACCTGAAAAATAGCTCGACTATACCAATGATTAGTGGAACAATTATAGTGTCAAATTAAATATTTCTCTAGGTTTTCACTATAGATTCTATATATTTACCTTACCAAAGTAGTCCACAAACAATGTATTGAAATTAATTTACAAAAAAGTTTTTAACATATCCATGAGCCAATACTACATTACCATTTTAAAACAACACACACAATATACTCTTTTCAAAATAGATTTTATTTTTCAGACCCCCATTAATAACATGATTATAATGAAAGAACCCAAAATTTGTGATCAAATAGCTATTCAAATAAATTAATAAATATAAAATAATTACCATACTAGAAAAGATACCAAACAAATGAAACTGTGTGAAAAAGAATATACAACTTGTTACATTGTTATATTCTAAACATCCCCATTGAAATTCCTGGATGTACATGATTTGGGCCCACTTATTAGAAAATAGTGTAGATCCATAGTCAATAACAAACTAGATTCTCTAGACTAGAAAATCTAGTGGAATGTCCCACATAGACTCTCAATAAATATAGGGTTAACATACCTATATAATTAGTGTCTATAAGAAATCATCACTGAACCATATATATAAATTGGATAAATCCCTTGATAAAAATACATGGCTAGTGGGTAGGTCCTCACATGTGTTGTTAAAACCGGTACCCATAACCACAAGGATTTCCTGACCTAAACAACGAAACCATATAGTCGATGAGGGTTATATAAAAAATCATGTAATGAGAAAGTGATAAGCAATCCTAAATATCATGTAATTTTAATAGAAAATTTCAATAAATATTAATATAATACACAAGATGTGTAAATATTAATTTTCGGTACCACTTCCAAACTATTTCTCAAAACAAAATTGTAAACATACAACACGCTATGGTGGTTCCAATTAGCACTTCAAATACATATGTTTACCGAAAAGGATTTAGGGTTATAAATAGGCCAATATTTAGTAACAAAATTTTAATACCTAATTTTAAATAATTTAGTGACCAAAAACCATTTAAGAACAAATTATGTTTTTGAAGAATTAATTTAGGAAAAAATGATGGAAGGAACAAAGGGAAATAGAGAAAGGGAATTTTGATAACATGGTTCACATGGGGGAATTATCTATAAATTTAAATCATCATTTATGAGCCCATTTATATGTTCATATCTGATACATATGGATTTTACCACATCTACTATATAAAATAAAACATCGTTAATTTATATGAATTACCAATTTAATAATCAAAAGGGAATAGTAACCATTCTCACACATAGATTTAAATCCATGAAGAGGCACTCAAACCACATATCAAACTTAATTTTAAAATAAACCCAACAAAAAAAACAGCCTTTTCCAAACACATCCAAAGGAACCAAAATTAATTCCCAAAGGCTATTTATAATTTTTCTAAACACATTAAAAGTATATTCATATAGTTGATATAGAAGAAAACACATTAGAAAATATTTTTATCAATCCATCAATATATTAATAAAATAATTTTTTTACTATCACCAAATGTACATGAATAACACATTTATTTACCACATAAGATGTATCGTGCATCAGATGGAATGTTCAAGAAAAGAAAATGGATAGAAACACATACCCGATTGGTTTTTTGAATGCAACCAAACACCAGAGAAGTAAGAGAATGACCTAGGGGACAATCCACACTACCTATAACCAAAGGAACACAATAACCACATCTTCCATAACTTCTATGGTATTTACAAGATAATAACAAGACAATAAGTAATTGAGAAACAAGTGTGGAATGAGAGGACAAGAAGAAATAACCTAAAAAACCAAATGAAAATTACTTGGTGAATCATATAAGAGTGTTAGTGGTGGATGGAGTGTAAGGGAGATAGTTTTTTAAGATCCCAATACTATTACTAGGTCAAACTAAGGGAGGTGGGATTGAATTGGGGAAAAAATCAGAGAGGGAAAATTGGATATTATGAATTTTTAATTACATGGAGAACTCACAGGGGTTGGTTATAAGGTTTTTAAAATCATTTTCAACCATTAAAAATGTAATTGTCACAATTATAGTACCCCTTAATTGATTTTCACACAATAATAATGAATTGTATGAAAGTTATGTTCTGTGACAATGACACCAATAACATGATTCATAGTAAATCATTAGCCTCCCATGGTTTGTCACAAACTATGTACAAGCCGTTCAATTTTATCCATGCATGTGGAAAATAAAAATAAAATACTATAATGAGGAGTGAATCAAATTAGATCAATATCATGAAAAAAAATTTGGTTGGGGTGTGACATATGAAATCCTTTGATGGTAAATTTTCTTTATAGTGGATATGATCCAAGGGTAACATTTGTAATCATTATTTAAATGGTATATGTTTATGTTGAAAATATTCTATTGAAGCCAATTTATATCCCATAGATTAAACTATAATTCAATTCTTATAAACCATTCTCATTATTCAACGGGTTATACAATGATGAAATAATGAAATGTATGTGATACCAATTTCATTTCCATGGGTTAAACTATGATTTAATGCTTATGAAACCAATTTTTTTCTTTGGTTCTCATACAATGAATGTTTTCTGATATTCTGAGACATATACAAATGATTTTAATTATTTCATGGGTGGGAAATATATCTCCCTTAAATTAATTTGGTTATGATTGAAATTTTATTATAGAAATAATACTGTAATGGAGTGTCAATATAAATTACCAGGGGAAATTTCTAGTATGATAGTAAGAGGAGTGAACCTTGACTACAATGATGGTTTGGGGAAGGAACATGTTCTACTGTGCTATCCATGGAAATTAGACTTTTCTACCATGTAAATGATGGTTTATTCCAATGTGTATACCAGAAACATATGAGTTATAAACATTTAACGTCCTCCTTGATAAATCTCTTTTATTACTATATTTTTCATGTCTCATGAAATTACAAACACTATACCATTAAATAATATTATTTTCATTGATATTTAGGGTGTATTATTAAAATATTATACTCATGTTCTCATTCCTTTACACTCATGTTATGCATATTAATCTCATTTTTCCCTTAATATGAGTCTAAGAACACCCTTTCTTCTGTTTCATTTCACTATGTTTGGAAGAAAGGTTTAAATTAGGCTATGACTAATAATATTATTTTGTGAGAATATCCTTGTGGAAGAATTTTATGGTATTTCTATCAATAAAATTGTTTTGTGACTAGAATATAAAGTTGATATGGCATTATTATCACTTTGAATGTTTTTATGAAATTTAATTAACATTGATATAAAATAATTTAATATCTATGTATTTTTTGTTTGGGTCCTTACATTTATTATCAAATGATAGGTATAGATAACATTTGGAAAAAATATTAGAAAACTATATTGTGATACCTAGGGATATTTCTAAAAATATATAATGATATTTTTAAGGGTGATTAAAAATATAGGAATATTTCCTAGAATATAGTTTAATAATATAGACAGTGTTTTCCAATAAATTAAATTATTTTTTAGATACTAAATGTGAACATAGATCTAAAAAATTTGTATATAGTGGTAAGAACTCTGAAAAGGTAGCATTGAGGTGGACTCAATCACCACCCAGTTTCCATTAGTGGTCCATTATGAATACCTAGTTTGACATTACTTTGATATATTCTTTATAAATTAACTAACTCATTATGAACCATCATGAAAATTTTGATTATATGATGGCCATGAATGATATAAAATAATTATAATGTCTCATATATTAAAAATATGTTATCATGATTTAGACATCTGAGAGGTTATTTTTTCTGATTACATGGGTCTCCAATATGAATATTATTTCTCACACTATAATTTTTCCTTTTAGTCAGTGTTTGGATGTAGACAAAAATAGATTGATATTTTTGTAATTTAAAATTTTTATATCATTAAAAAATTGGAAGATGACTGGGGTGAGGGATATTATGATAATACATATTCAGTTATCATGATATATGATTAACAACTAGTATGATAGCAAAGTATCAAACTAAACAAAAAGGATAAGGATGAGTTCATTGTGATATCAGGTGGTGGAAACCATGGTGAAAATAATATAAAAATGTGGAAAACTAACACCAAATGCGATGTATTCGAGGAATGAGATTTTTTTTGAGTGTGGAAAATTAGGATATAAAGTAATAATTAAAGTGGAAAATTCAAAATTCTTGTCAATACAACATATGATAAAATGGCCTCCTCATATTTCAGTAATAATTGAATGTTTAAATTGTGTAAATTATGGGAATTAAAAAAAATATATGTCCAGAAGGAAAATATCATGATGGTATTCAAAAAAATTATAAGAGATATTATTACATTACTAGCGAGGAAGAGACTAAAAATGACATATGAAAATAATGATGTGTTGAGTAATAATAATATAAAGGTTGGTTAATCATGTATTATGATATTGGAATGATTGACGTGTTTATTTTTTCGTATTCAATGAATTATATTTTTATGAAAGGTATTTTGGTTATTGGAATCATGAATCATTAATGGACTTTTCTACATTAGTTTTTCTTTAAGAATATATAAAAATATGTAATATTTTATAGATTCCATAGAAAATATATATAATGGAAATTTAATATTTTTATTAATGAAAGAAAACCCTTAATAAGGTTCTAATGTATAGAAAATGGTGTGTAGCTTGGATATAGAGTAGATTAATAAGGATAAATTTTATTGGATTGCCTTTATTACCTTCCACATATTAATTTTTAGATGAAAATTTGTTTTATGTAATCATTAATTGATTTTAAAACAATTTGTATGAAATATATTAAATAATATGTTATTTTGTTTATGGGATGAAGAAATAGTTATTTTTTGAAATATGTTGTGTAATAATTAAGGTTTTTTTGGTAATTAACTATATTACAATGTTTAGGGAGAATACATGATCAATGTATTCACATATCTTCTAGGATACATTACATGATACATCATATTTATTATTGGGTTATTTATAATTTGTGTTTTTAAATTTAGTGATATTAATTATATAAATTAAAATTTAATTTTTTTACCAATCATGGAGGATCCTTAATGATAACTATTAATGAAATAAATTCAGTTGGACATTATATTTTATTGGAAAAACTATATTGAAAATTCTATATTGGATAATAACAATATAAATATGGAATACAATATCATTATTTTACAGATCCTAGTAACAAAAAATGATTCAGGCATAAAAAAATTCATCTTCATTTCACAGTGTTAGAGATGACATGGAAATTGATTGATGGGAAACCAAATGATGAGACTGTGATAATGAAATGGAATTAAATCAAGTGTGTATTCTTTTTAAAATTCCCAAAATTTACGAAAGTGATTTATAAATAAAATCATGTCATATTACTATAATTTGGATAATATATAGTAATGTTTTCATATCTCTTTGGTTTATGGTTTATGGTTGTTAATTTTATCACGGTCATTAAGTTGCTTGTGGTCAAGAATATTTTTAAATCTCTATCCTTAATCCATGTCCATATCATTACCTCCAACTTATTTTTTTCATCTTTGAAAACCAATTTTATTTTTTCTAATGAAATTCACACACCCATTAATCTATTTTCAAGAGGAATTATAATTGATCCTTTCTATTTTTTCGTTTTCCCAAATAGAAAATTTCAAATGTTAACCCTTTGCTTACTGAGATCATGTTCAAATTTCAATGAAACACTTTATTCAAGGGAGTAGAATGTAAACCACCTATATTTCATGATTGTTTTCCAAATAAATTTAATCATTTTGATTTTTTATTAAAAACATAATGTTTATCTTCAATTACATGTAATCAGGATTTTTTATTAAGTTATATGTAACACCAAATGTCACGTTTCATTACACACAACACCAAATTTAAAAGAAACATGCAATTATATTAAGATATTATTATTTAAAATTAATGTTATAATATTAATGTTGGAATAGTGGGAATAAATAATATCAACATATTTATGAATGACTATTCTATACACATTAATATAAAATGAATTCATTGTTGTCTAATTAATTAGAAAAGAAATTAAAAAGCTATTTTAAAATAAATGAAAAGTATTTATGAAAAAAAAATTATTAATAAATTAAATATATGATTTTTCAATAATTATATTAATTAATATTATATATTATATATTCAATATTATATTTATCTATCATTTAATGTACCTTTTTTATGATATAGAATAAATCATGTTTTTTCATAAAAATTGATTTTTTTAAAAAATTTGTTTTTTACAATTTGATCACTTATTTAATAAATAATTAATGCAACAGCCAAAAGATTTATTTGGTATAGTGAATTTTAAAGTCATAATTACGAAATTATATCACGTTGATTTTGTAATAATTTTCTAAGAGGATAAATTCTTAGAAGAATAATGATAGTAATATGTTTTTATTATGAATTATCATATAGTTTAAAAAAATTACAAGCATCAAATAAATTTTAAAATGGTTTTAAAAATAAATTAATAGAATTATATATATAGATATATATTGATCCAATTTATTTCATTTGGATCAATTTAATATTGATATTTTATATAAAACATTTTATAATTTTGATCATTTTCCCTTTGGAAAACAGCTGTCTCTTCAAGTCCTTGAAATTAATTGTAAATTAATTTATTTTAATTTTCGGAATTTAATTAAGAAAAATTAATTTCATATTGAGATTAGTGAAAATTATTATTATATTATGAGGTAACCATAATTTTTTATATAAATGAATATAAAAAATAGTAATAATTACTACCACTATAAAGTAAATTATAGGTTTACTATGGTTTATAATAAAAATGACCCAAAAAATTTCCCACACACAATTAATGGAAATATATAGAACATATCTCAATTAGGTTCTATAATTCCCATATTATAGTTTAGTGGACTATAAAAAATATGGCTACATATATTTTATTTTTAAAAATACAAGGGTTACACTCACTAAAGTTATAAAATTACCCCTCATCTTCTATCCTATTCACTATAAAAAAAACCAATGGGATAGAAAATACCCACTTAAATAAATTACCCATATCATCATATAATCCTTATTTTTTTCATAAATTCATCTTAATATGAATTTTGTTCCAAACCAGAAGAATTTGTCTCATAAAGAGGTGACACCCCAAACGAACGTTTTTATTTTACATATCCCCCACTTAATTATATTATTGTTAAATTATGATGATATAATAACCATATTATAATCCATATACATATATTTAAATAATTTATTTTAACAAAAAAAATAAATATACTATTAAATAAAATAGGATATGAAATTATCATTCCTTTGTACAGTATACTACCACCTCAGAAAAGGATATTATTCGATTTCTATCACCACCTATCACAAATGGATATATGTTGGATTCATTATTTACATATGATATGTATGAAATTTTTATTCTTCTATAATTATAATACCACAAATAACATCTTACCTCAAAAAAAGTCAGAAAACAGTAACGTCACTATTGTGTACAGTGGTTTAATGCCTCATGAACTGATGTTATTTGTTTTTCATTTCAATTATACATCTATGGTAATAATGATATATTAAATATATATATATATATATAATAGTTGTAAAATATATATACTTATATAATTATGATATAACATTTTCCTCTTTACTTTCTATTCTTTGGGAATATGATAATGTCTCTTTTGTGTACGATATACTATAACCTCACAAAGCGATGTGATTTGTTTATACTTTACAGGGAATGTAAAAAGGTTATATTTAATTACAATATATGATACACATATATATATATATATATGTGGTAATTACTTGTGTTTTTAAGTAAATTTATAATATAAATTTTTCTTTAAATCCACCTAGAAGACGTAAACAACATTCATACACACATACGGCCTGTAGTCCCCATGAATGTTGATTTTAATTTACAATATCTATAATTTATGGAATAATATAAATAAAAATATAATGAATATATATTATATAAAATTATTTTAAAAAGTTATTGATATTTTTTGAACAATGGATAATGTAATGTGATCACAAAATAACAAATCAATAAATACATGAAAAACAAAGTCGTTATTACTCAAAGCGTGATTGTTACAAGGAATTATTAGTAAACAGGTAATATAAGGTGATAAGATAATCATTTATCATATGAAATATTTGATTATGGTTATCTAATAAATTTATAAAAAATGCTTATTTATTATATATGAGGTTTGAACTAGTTTCTATAGAAGTTAATAATTAAGGTAATCGATTTTAGTCTCACTTTTATATCCATGAGATATATTACGCATTCCCATCCTATTTATTTTATGTGTTTTATGTATTTCACATGATTAAAATTTGTCATTATTCAACTGAAAATTTTACAGATTAAAATTTCCATATTAATATATATCTTTTATAGATTTTACCTTTCGAAATTTACCAAATCCATAAGGGAATGGAGTATCAATTTTCCCTCAATAAGACATATGTTGTGTTATGGACCCGTATTAATTAAAGTGTTGTATATACTTAACAATTGTCTTATTATATCATGTATATCCTTATATTTATTATATATATTATGTTTCAGTTAAATTTACTCATTAATGGGGCTTACAATTCAATGTTACCAATGAGGAAGTGGTTTAATGATTCATTCTCACCATTTATCAAGATTGTATATGTTTACATTATCGATGAGGAAATAATATTATCAATCTCTCATGAAACTCACTAATTTTATTATACTCAAGATATTTTACAAGAATACACTATTTTAATTAATTTTTCTTGATCTTGGTTAAGAATAAATCAAATTAATTTTTCTAAATAAAAATCATATATATTTATCTCTTACGTCAAAAACTAGTTTTCTTCCAAAACCAGGTTTTCTAAAAATGTTATCAAAAATGTAATTATTGTTATTAAAATGATTTATAAATGATGTTTTTTCACATTTTTATTTAATTTTTTAAAAGTGTTCATCATGCATTTCCTAAAAAATCCTCATTTGTTTTTTATCAAAAATTTAAATGGAATTTATTTTTTTAAGTGTACATCATGTGCGCTATTTTCTACCATCATGATTATTTATTATATGAAATATTATATTTTTTTCACAAGGTATAATTTCAATGAAAATTATATTTTAAATATTAAATCTCAAAATTCATTTTCAATGTGAGAAGAATATTTTCCTCGGGAAATGTTTTATAATATTTTTAATGATTAATTTGAAAGATTAAATATTTATTTTCAATTAAAATGATTTTAATTTTTTTTCAAATTTTAATATTAAAAAGATATTTTAATTGAAAATTTTTCTTATTTAAGAATTGTTTCATGTGAATATTCAAAGTAATTTTATATCAAAGATGAAATATTTTTATGTTACACTTTATTTTCTATGGATATTATCCAACAATACAATTATTAATCTATATTTGAATGGTTTATATTTATGATTACAAGAACATCATAAAACACATTTCTATTATAAGAGTTATAAAATGATTAAATGATTATGAAAACTATTGGGTTTTATAAGGGACATGATATAATTAAATGATGACATTTATATGAAACCCATTTCATTATGATGTGTTACTATATAATGAAATTCTTATAATGAGAATTTCATTTAATGGGGTTGTATATGATTATATCATTATTATCATGTTTTTTATTTTAATTATGTAATATATGTGACCTATATATTCCATAAATTCCATGGGTAAAGATTTAATTCTAATTAGTTAATCAATACATGAATGGAGAGATTACCATGTTATGTAATTGAATTTCTCACTATGGTAGTCTTCGGAGTGAATAATTACTACATTGATTATTTATAATGTGAACCCATTACACTATGAATTCCATGGAAATGAGCCTAGTCTTCTGAGGAAATAATGCTTAATGATTATGTGAATAAAAAGTCTTTGAATTATTCTAATGCTATGTTCTCATAGATCATATTATTCTATTTCCATATGATTCATGTCTTATTAACATTAAATATTTATTATATGACTCAATATTATTATCTTTGATATACAAGGAATGTGATACCAATGTCATGCTCAAATTTTCAAATTCTAATGCACATGTTATACTAATGTATCTCCCATCATTACACATTTTATGAATTTGAGGACACCCTTTATAATATTTAAATTCTCATGATTATGAAAAATGTTTTAAATAGGGTATAAAAAAGAATATTAATAAATGGGAATATATTTATTACATATGGTAAATTTCATTCATGGAAAAAAATATTTTGTACCAGCCACCAAAAGAATTATACAATTGTTATCCTCATGGATGTGTTTGTGTAATGTAATGAATTTGAATATAAAAATAATTAAAATCTATGTATGAGAGGTTTTGTATTTTAATATCCCTCTTTCCTACATGGGATAACATCACATGTAACTTTTAAACTCATAATAATAAATCTCTACACAATGCATTGGTGGGATATATAATTTTGATCCCTCTAGTCTCAATACAATAATCTTTTCATCGGTATTCCACATGATTATAAAACGTTAATCATATAATCAAAGAATTTCCCATTGAATATAAACATAAATTACTCATCATCATAACCAAAAACAAAATAGATAAATAATAAGTATGAAATAGATGGACCATAACCATTTTATAGCATAATTAACTTCAATGGGAGATTCAAAGATGAGTTTTTAATTCAAAAGATCACTTAGATATTTATTATGAGAAACACCCATTTAAATTTGAAATAACTAATTTAAAATATAAAAATTTCCAAAATATTATGGATCAAATTTTCTTTGAAAAGAATAATCGAAAAATTCAATGGATGGTTTAATGGAATTAGTTATCATGTTGGTGGGAATTTTCATTTATGTTGAGTGTGATAAAATAAATTTTTCATTCCCATTTTTATGTAAAATTTAAATGCACATCATTTGGAAATTGATTAGAAGATTAATTGGAAAGAAATTTATAAAAAGTAACACATGGATAAAAATTATAAAAAAATCAATCAGACAAGAATAGTAAGAAATTTATTGAAACCTGTTTGAATAAAACACAAACATGGTAGAAATAATTCCTAACAAAAAAAATTTCAATTTATTTATCACAAAAATTCCATTAATTTATATTAAAAAAGAGTTGAAATTAGAACTACTAGTTTAAAATTTCATGATTAAATATATTATATGAATATTAAATCATTCTATCTAATAAAAATTGTAAAACTTACCTCAATAGAAATTCAATTGTAAATAATCTCGATTATGATGACAGTAGGACTAAAATATCCAAGCACAAAAAAACTATAGAATCATATCCTCAAGAATTATAGAATAATATTTGTATTTTTAAATCCCAATTAGTTCATTAGAATAATGATAATATAAATTCATGGGTAGTACCCAAAATCAAACAAGGGTTGAATACAGAATATGTTTCAAAGAATAAAAATTGATACCTTAGGTCTAAATTGCTTCATATGTTTTATGAAAAACATTATCATTGATAAAACTCCATTGGATTATACCTCAATCCTTGAAATGATAGTATATTGGAATTTATAAAATATTAAATATTTTGTTATAGATCATAGTAATTTATTGTCTTAGGCAATATCCACTATAGAAGGCATAGAAACTATGAATAAAGGAGTATAAGAACTTATTTTTTAATGTTGTAGACATGAGGATCAGAGGATTTTTATTTACTACTTTTTATTATTTTGGTAATAATTTTTTATTTCATTCCACTTTTTCAAGGAACTATATTTCGATATTAACTTGACCATGTTAGTGGAGTCCTTCTTATTTTGATTCTAAAAACCATGCCATGGTCACCATTTCACTTGGGTGCCCAAGAATAATCTCACATAGTTGTATGTGTTAAATGATAAGAGGCTTAATATGGATCATTAAGTTGTATATAATTATTTGCATAGAATGGGTTTAGGTGATCCATGAATTTAGTGTAGATCCTTTGTGTTAGCAATTGTTATAACATTATTTATTTTATTTATTTCATATATGTGAGATACCTATAGAGAATTTATAATATATTACTATATGCATGATTCCAAATTTCATATTATTTTATTTAAAATGGTTTGTTTTCTTATTTAATATTATTGTTATAGAGTATATAGTATACTCAAATAAATCATCAATGATTGTTCACTAAAAATAGGGAGTATAGTTTCCCCACAACACCTCCTTAGACCCCAATAACTAGTTAGCAGCCTCTATTATATGGAGTGTGGTTCTTGAGGTCTCCTAGTTCTATTGGTCTCGATACCATACCTAGTGAGTTAGGATGAGAATCTATAAAGGATTTGGTGGCCATTGATCATGGATGTTTACTAACAGTATCATTATTATATTCTAGATATAGTTTTATTAGCTCTGTGATGATATTTATATAATAGTCTAAACTTTTATATTTCATTATTGTTGGATATTTCTGTAATAATTCTACAAAATTAGGGAATGTAAATAACATATTATTTAGTTTCTTTTTTATTAGTGGGGGCTAGTTATATCACTTATATTTTACTTTTATCATAAATTCAATGATTTCATTTGAATTAATTATCACATTAATTTTTACTTCACCCAATTAATAAAGGGTAATGATATTATCGTCTAAATATTAAATTTATTTATTTTGATTTCTTATCCTACATTTCATTTTTTTAAATTTTTGTAATTTAAATTTCCTCGAAGATCTCTATTAATGTATTGTAGTAAAGCAATAAATAACTGTTAAATAATTCTCAATTTCTTTAAAATAAAAACATTAAAATTATATTTTATCAACCATTGAAATCCAAAAATATTCTAGATGAAATTTTGATTCAATATTCTTTTCGTCTTATTTTTCAATTTAAAAAACACTATAGAAATTTGTTCATTAATTATTGGTTTAAAAAATGTTTTTAGTGAAATATTCATTTTCCATATTCTTATAAAATTTCCATTTACATATTAATACTCATATAAATTAAGAAAATATCAATAAAATATAAACAATTAATAATATATAGAGAAAAAAATTATATCGTATAATTAAATATTCCTTTTCATTATCCAAAAAATTATTTAGAACCAGTGACATGAATTTGTCACTTATATCATAAATGTATATTTTGGAGTTGGTGGAATAGAACAAACTACATTGTACATTATTCATTAATAAAATGATTATCACATATGGATTGTTCATCTATGTGACAATTCTTGTGATAATGTCCCAAGGATAGTTGTTTAATTAAAAGGTCATAGCGGATCCCTGCTATGATGAGAACCCAGAAGTTCCATAACACTATACTTCAATATATGTTCTAAGGCCGGATGATGTTATTTGAGGGACACAAATATTACATTCCATTATGGGTGAGGACTCATAAAACATTGAGGCACCTTCTCATGGGGTGCACCATTGGTAATATCAAGGAGGATATTATGAGAAAGAGACACGCTAGTAGGACATCTGCATTTCATAGCGTCATTGGATGTTTCTATATGCGGACATGGGTATTGGTCCTTGAACATTAGGATTATTATAAATGGGTATTACAACTAGTGCACTTAGATCTATTGAAAAAAAGGGCGAAGACACAATGTTCGCAGTGAGGTAGGATATGATTGGTGCATCATGAGTAATACCACATTAATAGATAATGTGAGAAAGGTTTTTCCCATTCTTTTCCATAATGAAAGTAGATATCCCAGGACCTTTGATGGAATTGATATAGCCTAAGTAAATCCATGGCCATGGTAAGGAATGGAAAAGTTCAATTCCATAAATTCAAAGAAAGAATAATCGAGCACATGTGTTGATGGCACTAGCATGCAACCCGCTTGATTGGAGATATCTAGAAAAAGGGATTATATTTCATGGTAAGTGTTCGTATGAGGTGACACATCAATGCGGCATCAACTTCTTACTCTTGGGTGCCTTGACCCATTTCAAGACAATAATCATGGACTTTAGGCAAGACGGCCTAATTCCAATGAGAAAGAGACCTAGAGGTTCAAAACCTAATTGTGTCCAAGTAACTCAATTAAATATTAATTTAACAAATTAAATAATGATTATTACCGACTGTGGTATCGTAATTATTTAAGGATTCCTGATCGCATTTATTTTGACACTACTTATTCGAGAGAATATATTGTGGGTGAAATAATATATTTATTAGCGAGTAATGTAGTTACATTTATTTAAGAAATAAATAACCATTACTAAATGTATAATAAATATTCCAGAGGAAATAAAGAAAAATGGAAAATAAAAGTACACGTTGTGTATATTATATATACATGCCATGTAGTTTTATGTAAAACGAGTACACGCCATGTAATATTGATTACATGCAGTATAGTTTTTCCAGTTGTGATTTTGAGGATATAATATTGTTTTATTAAATGATATTTATTATAATCAACGTGGGAAAATGTCAAGAATTAATAATTAGACATGGGGGTTTTCAATAAGAGATAACGAAATACATAAAATGCGTAACCCGTTTCATTATTTTCATAACTCTATAACCTCAAAAGGGTTAATAAATATCCTCAAAAACACAACTCTTTTCCTCAATCGTTGTCCACAAAAATTATAGAGAATTCATTCAAGGCCGTAAAAACTACTTCCTCTAAGAACACTCTCCAGACCAAGAGAGATCCTCCTCCATCAGATCAAGGCGATCGAAGGTGGACATCGAAAACGATGGTTCCTTTGCACTAGAACCCAGAGATCTCTTCGGTGACATCCAGAGATACGTGGAACACTTGTGGATCCCCGCTAGAGGAATTTTACACTTGTATTCTATGATGCAATGATGGATCACAAGATAGTGACCGGAGACATCAACGAAGATAGAATTCTACCAAGGTAATTCTTTTTAATTAATTAAATTAATTATAACAAACATATGATGATCCTATCTCTATGGTTCTGGGACTCACTCCTTTTGTTTTATATTCTTTGTTCTATTCCGAAGATCTGGCGTTTTATATAGTGATAGATCTCGGTTTGAATGTTGTTTAATGCTGAAAACAAAGTTGAGCGACCCACCAACTTGCTTCCGCTATACCTGGAAGCTTCAAGTGGTATCAGATGGGTCATATCGTTGATTATAAATATTTAGTTCTTTGTTGCTGTTTTACACATTTAATAGTTTAGTTGTTTCAAATCAAGTTAATCGTTCTTAAAAATCTGAATCTCAAGATCTTTTCCTCCCCTCTCATTCCTTGTTCACTATACAGAAACACAATTTTCTTTTAATTTGGAATAAAATAAAATAGAGGAACTCATCCAGAGGTTCCAAATTCCCCTAGTCGTACAAAACTAGAATACATGTCATGTATTCGAAATTACACGCCGTATAGTATAGGTTCAATGCATTGACTGATCCACCATATCAAGTCATGTATTGGATCATATCTATGTATTTTATGACACCGTGTGTTGACTATGAACATGTGGCACGCGATTTTTGGATTACATGTTTTGTGGTCCAACTGAACATGACGTGTAGTCCCTTCGGGTATGGGTTGAACCATGTACCCTGCAGATGGAGTTCCCGGCTAGAAACCATGTAATGCGGATACTACAAGATGTGTGTCCAAATGAACATTTTGTGTACTCCAAAAATTTCAGAAGTACATTAACACGCCATGTCCCCGTGTGTGTACTTCAGATGGACGTTGAAGAAAAGTACACACCGTGTAGTCAGAACTACACGCCGTGTACTCACCCAAATTACATAGATTTATTAAAATTTATTATTATATTATAGATACCCTTGAGAGGTATACCATGGTGCAGGCGTAAAGCTGAGACACAACATGTGATAAGTGTTTTATATATTTGTGTTTAATTTAACATTTTTGTAATGAATAGAAATTCACTGGGTTTCCTCCAATGTACAAGTTATGTACAAGGATAATTTTATATGAATTTATTTGTATAAAATTATTATGGATGAGAATCTCAAGGAAATTTATAAAAAGGGTTTAAGATGAAAGGATTGATTAATTAAAGATAATTAATTGATTTGAGTGTGATTTATCTTAAACAATAATGATTAAAGAATTAAATTCTCGTTTTATTTAAGCATAAATATCGTTGCATGTATAGATGATCTTGAGCTAGACCAAGACCTTTGTATGTGAATGGTTTCTTTTAATTTATTTAAATTAATTATGTTGGACTGCGAGCCATCTCCTCATCAATATGCAAGGCCTACACGCCCAAGGATTCTTTTATGTAAATACTAATTTTTACCCCTCACCTGCAGGTGAGATAAATGCATATGTAATGGAGGAAAATCCCATGCTGTTGGAGACTACTCAAGTTAGGATCCAAGGAGAAACCAATCCAAGGACATACAAAGTTGGACAGGTGGAATATTGTAAACCCGAACCTGAAAGTTTCAAGGTGTTTCTCCCCTAGGTCATACGTTATTTTATCAACCGCTAGATAAAATAACCAATAGAACAATCTCATGATCATACCATTTATTTTATTTATTTCAGTCACAAGGTTCATTTATTGTGGGTGTGTTGTCATAATGACACAATTAATGAATTAAACAAATCATCAAGATGGAACTTAAATAATACCGGCTTATGTGTAAATATTATCCTAGACATGGTTAATCACTTAAGTATATCCCACGTAATATTAACAAGCATGTAATCAATGAAATTAAATTATAAATTTATGTATAAGGATAAAATCCCTCAAAAGAAATATTAAGTGGGTATATCCTTCCCTAATCATGGTTAGAATCGAACCATAGTTCAAAGTGCTTGACCAACCCTAGTTGGGGTGATTTCAATTATCATGGAATTCTAATTAAATATTTTGGGTTGACATAACTTGGTTCACATCAAGGGTTTACTTCCACAGTAGGAATTGGTGGGACCAAGAGGCAATGGTTGAGGAAATCAAAAATAAAAGTATTTCAGGATTGGGGAGTCCACTCCGCGGATCATGGAGCTATGAGTTAATGCAGTTGGAATTTGGAATCCCGACCAAAAACCCTTCATGTTTCTTGAACAACCCTAATTGGGGTAATGCGAAGGCCAATATGGATCCTTTCTACTAGAATATTCATGAAATAGAATAATCGGATGTCAATGGTGAGGGATTTTGGATTTCGATAAAATAGTGGGACACTAATAAGTATTAATTTATTTATTTGTCTCAGTTTTGTAATAATGTACTAAACCTCTACTAATCTAAATTTGTAGAAATGGAATGAAAATGACTTCAAACATATCATTGCAAACCATACTCGAGAAGGAAAACCTTCTCACTGGCTTCGATTTCCAAAAATGGTAGAGGTGTTTACCCGTCATCCTTTACCATGAAAGGAAATTGTACATGCCTAAAGAGCCTATTCCACATGTGCTTAGAAAGGAGGCTAGGGATGAGGAAATATATCTCTACATGAAACATATGGATGATGACACACATGTCTAGTGTTTTATGTTATCGTCCTTGTCCAATGAGCTCTTGATGTGACATGAGAACATGGACGTGTATAGCCTGATGTCTCACCTTAAAGATCTATACCAGGAGAAGGTGAGACAATAGAGGTATGAGGTCTCCAATCCTTGGTTATCAACTAAGCTTGGAGAGTATGCACTAGCTGGGCCACATGTAGTCAATCTCATTGGATACATGGAATGCCTGGACATCTTAGGGATTAAATTACTAGATGAGTTGCATACAGATATCATCCTATCATCACTTCCCATGACCTTCTCTAGATTTATTTTCAAGTAAAACATGATAATTAATGATAAGAGTCTATCAGAACATCTGACCTTGATTTGCCAGGTAGATAAGGACATGGGGCGTGACAAAACCGCAGTCCTTATGGTGAATTGTAATAGGAAGGATAAGGCAAAGACGCCAAATAATTTTAAACATTTTAAAGTCCCCAAGTGTCTTCCCCCCAAGAAGGGGAAGATCCCGAGGTAGGGAAAGGAACTAGAGGTGGTGTGTTTTTCATGTGGAAAGCAAGGCCACTGGAAGAGGAACCGCACCTAGAAGCATGGGGACACTATGTTTTTTTAGTTATTGAGTGTAATCTATCTATGTGTACACATTGGGTATTCGATATAGCATGTGGGGATCACATCTATATTCAAATGCCAGAACCAAGTAGATTTAGAATGATTTCCGGATGAGAGGTGGATATTCGAGTTGAAAATGGCGAAAGGATGGCTGCATTGGCTATTGAAAATTACCGCCTTTCCATGCCAACTGGCATGATTTTGGTTTTACAAAACTGTTATTATGTGCCTAATGTTACCAAGAACATAATTTGTGTATCTTTTTTGAATATGGATGGATTTATTTTTATGTTTGTAAATAAAGGTTTTCTCTTTTATAATAACAACATATGTTATGGTATGGAACATTTAAATAATGTTTTCTATGTATTAAACTACGAAAACCATGTGTTGCAATCGATAATGAAACAAACTCACATGAATAATACATTACCCAATTGTGGAATCAACGTCTCATTCATGTAAATGAGAAGTTCTTGAAAAAGCTCTACCAAGATGGCTATTTAAACTCTACTAAGCTAAAACCACTTGATAGATGTCACTCGTGTTTACAAGGAAAAATAACCAAGCCTCCTTTTGGTGGATAGGGTGAAAGGGTCATAGAGCTTCTATGATTGGTACACATGGATGTGTGTGTTCCATTTCCTTTAGAAGCTAGAGGTGGATATTCTTACTTCATTACTTTTTGTGATGATTTGAGTAGATATGTCTATGTCTAAATAATAAGGTATAAGTCAGAGGCTTTAGAGAATTTTAAGGAATTCATGAATGAAGTAGAGAATCAGCTTGGTTAGAATATAATGAATCTTCGATCGGGTCGAGGTAGAGAATATCTGAACCAAGAGTTCATTGATCTTCTACGAGATTCTGGGATTATATCTCAGCTCACTCCTCCTTATACACCATAGTCAAATGGTGTTAGTGAAAGAAGAAACATCACCTTGTTGGACATGGTGAGGTCGATGATGGGTCGTGAAGATATTCCATTATCCTTTAAGGTATTTTCATTACAAACTGCATCATAAATATTAAAATGAGTACCAACTAAAGAGGAAAATAGAATTCCATCCATGTTATGGAATGGAAGGAAACCCGCATTGCCGCACACACATGTATGGGGATGCAAGGCATTTTTTAAGGCCTTCTCAGGTAACAAAATAGAACCCCAGGGCACGAGGTGTATCATTATAGGATATGACAAAGAAAAAATAGATATTACCTATATAAAACTTCAGATAAGAATGTGACTCTCACCAGATGAGCCATCATTCTTGAGAGGGACAATGATTGACTTCGAAAAAGTTGATGCTCAAGATACACAAGAGTTCGTATAGGAACAAGTTCCACCACTCCCCGTGGAAGAGGTTCTAGAAAACCATGTAATTCATAAGAGCTCATGAGAGGTAAGGGAACCAGAGAGATTTGGTTTCCTAGTCACCTAGGATGATGAATCATTATTTTTGGACAATGATGAACCTCTCTCCTACAAGGAAGCAGAAGAAGTTTCAGAAGCTGCAAGATGGAGAGAATCTATAAATTATGAGATGGATTCCATGTATCAAAACCATGTTTGGGTACTGGTCGATGAGCCAGTTGATGTAAATCCTGTTGGATGCAAATGGGTATTCAAGAGAAAACTTGACATGGAAGGTCAAGTTATCACCTATAAAGAAAGGCTACTGGATAAATTATTCAGACAGTGTCAAGGACATGACTATGATGAAACCTTTTCTCCAGTTTCCATTTCTGTATCCATAGGAAGCATACTTTCCATAGTAGCTTTCCATGACTAAGATATCTTTCAGATGGATGTCAAAACAACATTCCTTAACAGGAACCTTCAGGAAGATGTCTATATGACACAACCAGAAGGGTTTGTGACACCAGGTGAATCCAAACGAGTTTGAAATTTGAAGAAATATATTTATAGATTAAAACAGGCATCCGGGTCATGGAAAATTATATTTGATGAAGCCATAAATGAATTTGGTTTCATTAATAATGAATGTTATCCATGTGTTTATAATATGTCTAATGGGAATGCGATCGTTATCCTAGTAGTATATTTTGACAGCATATTGCTTATTGGAAATGACGTACCAGTCTCATAGTCAGTTAAGGACTGGTTGAACAAGTGTTTCTCCATAAAGGAAATGGATGAAGCAGCCTACATTCTAGGTATCAAGATCATTCGTGATAGATCCAAGGGGCTGCATGGACTAAGTCAGAGTACATACAAGGACTAGATACTAAAGAGATTTAGTATGAAACAATCCAGTAGGGGGTTGGTTCCAGTGTCACATGGCCTACATCGTTCTAAGAAAATGTGTCCTCAAACACAACATGAGAAAGATAGAATGAGTAAGATACCATTCAGATATAGGTTCCATCATGTATGCCACGTTATGTACCAGGATTGATGTTGCCTATGCATAGAGCATGGTAGGAAAATATCAAGCAGATCAAGGAGAAAAACATTAGACAGCTGTTAAAACTATCCTTTTTTATCAGAGAATAACTAAGGATATGTTACTGGTGTATGGAAGAGATGATGATCTTGTCATTAGAGGGTATGATAATGGTGGTTTTTAGACATATCAGAATGATCTAAAATCATAATCTGGATATGTTCTCTGTCTCAATGGAGGATCTGTGAGCTGGAAGAGTTCAAAGCAGCCAGTTGTCGCCGATTCTACAGCAGAGTCCGAATATATAGCGTCTTTTGATGCAGCCAAGGAAGCCGTCTAGATTCATAACATTGTCAAGGAGCATGATGTTGTGCCTAGTAGTAATGATCTCATTACATTGTATTGTGATAATAAATCAGTGGTGGATCTTAAAAAAGAACCAAGTTCACATCAATGGAAAATGAAAATACTCTGAAGGTATCACCTCTTGGGGGATTTATATCAAATGGGTAAAGTTTCAGTTAGAAGACTGTCCACGTAAGAGAACGTGGCAGACCCCATGACTAAATTCCTGTCTCAGTAGAAGCATGAATATCATGTGAGAGCTAGTAGGTTAGAGGTTGTTAATAGTTGGATCTAGTCAAGTGAGAGTATATTAGAGTTGGCGGCCTAGAACCAACTACATTGTACTTTAGTCATTCATAAAATCATTATCACATGATTATTGTTCTTCTGCGTGACAATGAATATGATAATGTCCAAAGGATAGTTATTTTATTAAAGGGTCATATCATATCTCTGTTATGATGAGAACCCAGAAGTGTCATAATAATGTTCTTAAATATATGTTCTATGGTCGAATGATGTTATTTAAGGGACAAGAATAATAAATTCCATTAGGGGTGAGGACTCATAAAACATTGACTCACCTTCTCATGGTGTGCGCCCTTGGTAATATCTAGGAAAATATTATGAGAACGAGACCCTCCAGTAGGAAATCGATATTTCACAATGTCATTGGATGTTCCTATCTATGGATGTGTGTATTGGTCCATAGATTTTATGATTATTATAAATGGGTATTACAACACGCGCACGTAGATGTATTGACAAAAATGGTAACAACACACTATTCGAAGCGAGGTAGGATATGTTGGGTGTGTCACAAGTAATACCCCATAAATAGATAATGGGAGAATTTATTTTTCCCTTCTATTATATAACGGAAGTAGATATCTCGTTCCCTTTGATGGAATTGATATAGCCTACATAAATCAACAACCATGGTAAGTAATGGGAAATTTCAATTCAAGAAAGTCAAAGAAAAAATAATCGAGCACATGGGTTGATAGAACAAGCATTCAACCATATTGATTAGAGATATCGAGTCAAAGGGATTATATTACACGGTAAGCGTTTCTATGAGGTGACACATCAATACAGAAACAACTTTCTTCTATTTGGTGCCTTGACCCCTTTCTAGACACTAATCTTGGACATTAGGCAAGCCCTCCTAATGACAATGAGAAAGATACCTAGAGGGTCACACAGAAAATGTGTCCATGTATCTTAGTAAAATATTAATTTAAGATGTAAAATAATGATTATTCCTGAATGTGGTTTAATAATTATTTAAGGATGCCTAATCGCATTTATTTCGACTCAAGATATTAAAGATAATATATTTTTCATGAAATAATATATTTATTAGTGAGTAATGCAGTTACATTTATTTAATAAATAAATATCCATTACTCAAGGTCTAATAACTGTAGTGGAGTAAATAAAGAATAATGGAAAATGAAAGTACACACCAGGTATATTAAATATACACACCATGTTGTTTTATGGAAAGTGATTACACGCCCTGTATTAATGATTACAATTTTTTTAGATTTTCCATTTTTTATTTTTACGATATAATAATGTTTTATTAAATAATATTTATTATAATCAGTATGGGTGCATGTCAAGGAATTAATAATTTGACAGAGGGGTTTTCAATAAGAGTTAATGAACTAAATAAAACATGTAACACATTTATTTATTGTTATAAATGTAGAACCTAAAACCCGATTATAAATATCCTCACAACCCCATCACTTTTCCCCAGTCTTTGTGAACACCAATTCTAGAGAATTATTTCAAGGCCAAAAGAATTAATTCCTCTATGAATGCTCTCAAGATCGAGAGATATCATACTCCATCGAATCAAGGCGATATAAGGTGTACATCGCAAGTGAAGGTTCTTCCATGATAGCACCCAGAGATCCCTTCAGAAACATCCTTAGATACGTGGCACACATGTGGATTACCAATAGAGGAATCATACACTTGGATTCTATGATGCAACAATGGATCACAAGATCATGAAATGATACATCAACGAAGAAAGAATTCCACCAAGGTAATTCTTGTGAATTAATTAAATTAATTATAACCAATATATGTTGATCTTATCTCTATGGTTTCGAGACTCCCTCATTTTGTTTTTCGTTTTTCTTTCTTTTCCGAATATCCGACATTTTATAACGAGGCAGATCTGGTTTGGAACATTGTTTAATTCTAAAATCAAAGTTGGGTGACCCACCAACATGATTCCACTATGCTCGGAACCTACAATATCTATACAAAACCAAATTATTTAAATATTTAAAATAATTTTTTTTGGTTATGAATAAATTCATCCACCATCTATAATGACTGTATTCACAAATTTTCCAAATTTCGTTCCAAGTCATCCAATATCAAACCACAATGAGAAATTTTTATTCTTTTAACAATTTGTTATAAACAAGTGAAATTACTATCATAATATTCATAATGATTTAAATTTATTATACATTTTAACCATTTTATCTAGATGATTTAACAAAATTAATGATTTTATTGAATATGTTTTCAACACCTTCAATTGGATACATCATTATACCCCAAAATGTTTTCCTTGTAACATAGATGTTTGATGTCTTTCATTTATATATCCTTCAATAAATTTTAATATTTATAAAATAAAAAACTATTGATGATGTTATATTAATCACTTCTATATAAACTTTTTTTATAGTGATTAATTCCAAATCATATTTTGACTATTTCTCAAAAATTATTATTTTTTATTTTCATTATATAAAGTTTCACATATCTCATCACTGATTTGAATTAAATTCTTGGTAATCATATATAGTAACTAATAAAATCATTTATTATGAGTTATCATCATATATTTGAATATTTATAAATGAATTTAACAAAATTTTATGTCATTTAGTAGACAGTATATCATAGATGATTAGATAATATTCATAAAATTCTTTTCAAGTTTTTTTAATTAATTTATTCATAAAAAATAATTATTGATATGATATTACTTATTAACACCAAGACCCCCATATATGTAATCAACAAGGGAGGTGGGGTAATTAAGTGAGATCATTGATTTTAAAATTATTTTTATTAAAAACCAAACAATATACCTTTGTCTGTTAGTAAGAATAAATATTTTATTAAAATAATAAAATAATGAATCCAAAAAAATCAATCATATTTATATAATTATTATATATTTTCAAACCAATGTATATATTAGATATGTTGATATTATATTAGAAACCATAACTAATTTTTTTAATATACTGGTTTTTAATTTTTAGACTATTTAATACTAAGGAAGATACATCTTCCTATATATCCCCTCAAAATTTTCTGAAGGGAACATAAAAAAAAGTGGTTCCTTCAACTGAAAAAGTCTTACAAATATATTTATTAAAAAAATAAATGATTATTCACATATATTTCTTGGAATCTTAACCACATAAACATTTTTTTATCTTCAAATAATATTTAAAATTCTGAGAATCATAGTGGAAATGATAAATAGTGATACATAGAGGGGAGGGGGTTAAACTAATGTTTATATTCTTTTTCAGATGATATATTCACCTTTTTTTATTTGTATTTATCTATTAAAATAATTAATATCAAATAAAATAAATATATAAGACCGCATTTTTTAATGGGTTTCACCCCACCATGGATAATTATGTCCCTAATGTCTGTTGTTTTTTCCAGTCACCCAAATATTATTTCTATCGAGATATATATTGAATAAAATTTATGGTCATAAACCTATTACAATATTTCAGTACCAATCATAGTAGTATAGATGATTAATTGTAAAATAGAAACCATAATATATATATGAAGATATATCACTAATGTAAATCCTGAGATTCCATACACGTGACAGATTATGATCTTCTTCATCAAATAATAATAGTTTTTGTTAGGGATATTTAATTTTTTTCTCTGAAAACATGTTATTCAACATCTTCCCAACGTTATAAAATTTCACAAATCTTTAGTCATATTTTATTTGTTACTCACATTATTATAATCACGTAATAATTATGATAATATTTTTCAATTTTATGTTATGAAAAAATCCTTTATTTTCAACAAACTCGTTCTTATTTTAATTATCAATCAACAGTCATGTCAAGTGAATAATTAAATATTCCTTAAGACAAAAATATTTCAATCACAAAATCATGATATAAATATATCTAAAAATAATATAGTAGATAATTCCTTAGAAATATCCATCCACATGAACATGGACTTATGAAAAATGATATTGTAGTGTAGCTTACAATATAAGACCCATTATCTCATCACAAAATCACATATTGTTTGATGTTTGATTCTCAAAATTCACCATAATTCATTTATGTGATTATTATATTGTGTTTCCTTTTATAACATCTTGGAACTAATATTATTTAGATTGGAAGATCAATTTTAAATCATAATTGACATTCTTTAATGTATTAAATGTTGTATGCTTTAAGTGGATTCATATATGTTGATATAGTGATAAATTATCTTAGGCTATAGTAATACATTAACCATATAATACATGTTAATTAACCTTATGATTCTCGAAAATCACCATATGAGGTCCTCATGCATGTCTTATTATGTCACACACTAAACTAATTTCAGATTTTACCATTGCTAAATATCCAGTACCTCAACATTTTGAATGATGTTTATCATCCTTACATGTTCTTATTAAAACATTATATGACAAATGGATATTTTTCTCAACCATATAATAACAATTTTACCAAATACAAATTATCATGAATTCATTCAATACATGTTCACCATTCATTAATATACACCATATCAAGAATGATATCAAATGAAAATTCATTATTCAAAGCATCATATATTGTTCATCTTTACTTCAATGAGTTCCTTCTAATAAGAATAATAAATTCTTCAAGATCTTCTCTATATGGGAAAATTCATCTCTGAAAAAATGGTATAGAAAAAACTTCCATCATTTTTACATATCTTGAACATCATGAACATATGGTATAAGAAAATATCACGAAACATGTGTTGAATATTAATATACCATTATCTTCAAGAGGGCTGAAAAATTTTATAATTTAATTAAAGGTAATAGTGTGTAAATCTTGGATCTCTCTTATTTTACTATTTTTAGATAACTTCTATAAATTTTTTATTATATCAAATATTTATAACATTTAAAGAATACCTAAAATAATATGAATGAATTTTATTTTTTAAGATATACAAAATATTATCTGATTACTCTATATTTTATATTAATTATAACAGGTTCAAGCTAATTAATTAAATTTGAAAATGGTATACCAAATATTTATTAATGAATTATATATGTGTGTGTGTGTGTGTTTGTAAAAAATATTAAATTTGTCATATAATAAAGTATGTTCTCTTTATCACAACATTGAGTGGAATTTTAGTAGTGTTATAAATTTCCAAAAATCAAGTCTCGATTCAGATAAATTTTTTAAATAACTACACAATTTCTTCTTATTAATTTGATAAAAAAATTATGGAAAAAATAATTTTTTACCCCTTTTATAAATGAAATAAATTTAATACTTCTTCTTAGAAAATTAACATCGATATAGTGATGTGTTATACTTTAAATTTGAATATAATATCTTTTATTTTAAAACAACATAATATGTCTAACATGTTCATCTATTATATCCCAAATTGAACCTAGATTATTTATTTATCTTAATAAGAAATTGCATTCACCATTGAATAATTCCCATGAAATTATATTTCATAAAGGAAACCTATTTTGTTTCTAATGAAAATGGATTATATATCATGGTGTTAATATAGATCCAACTTATAAAACCTTAACTTTTTAAAATATTGTGATTTTGGTACAATTTATGAGTATTAACCATAATTTATAATCATAGTCTTTATGAAGACCCACATACAAAAGTAGCCACACAACTAAAGGAACTAGACATATAGTTTTATAGGGACTGGTAACATAAAAACATATATTTGACTGGGATTTAACATTTCTACACAATCTAAATCAACCCTTCGATGTACCATAATACATAACACTCATCAAAACAATGTATTGGTAAAACATAAGAAGGGGTGAGCTCAAAAACTTCGTATGGGATAACATAATATTGAATTATATGGTCATTTCATAAGAATAAGAAATATCATATAGAAGAAATGATATATTATATAAAAGAACATAAATATGGATGTTTAAACTATTGGAATGATAGATAGATATTTCATCTCAAATAATAACAATTATACCATGGAATGAGAAGATATGAAAAAAAATATTTATCATGAATCATGCAATATATCAAGGAAAATAAAAAAAACATAGTAATTATTCTCTTTATGAGCATGACTACCCACCAACGCGTTCACACATAATATTATTTGTAGAGAAATATTCCATCACACTAACATTTTTTATCATTTACACTTTCTACCCCATTAAAAAAACAATGGTATATCATTAAATAAAATACATTACTTAATATATTATTGTGAAAAATATGTTCCAGCTGTACAATTTTGAAAAAAAATATGTGACACATGAATGAAATCATCAATACATAAAATATCCCATATAAAGAAAATAATTTGTCATGGAATTTCCAAATCAACAAGAAGATCACCCATAGAAACAAAATGAGACTCATAAAATATACATATAAAATCATGAATTAAATCACATGATACTGAAAATGTGATAATCCAAAATAAACACACAATGGAAGAATATCATTGAACGATATATAAAAAATATCAATTTGTGGTAGATAATTTTTGGTAATTGAAAACCAATTCACAAAAATAGATATTTGAAATCATTTAGTGTTCATTATATTAAATTACATTGTTATGAGTGTTTTTTAAATAGTTACATTTTTTTATTTAAATTCTAAAGAAAAAAATTTCTGTAAATGTAATTGGTTTCTAAAATAATTTTCCTTATAAGTTAAATATATAAAATAAATTAAAATGCAACATATTGATGAATAATGATTTTATAAAAATATATAACTCAATGTAAATATTTTAATTAATATCATGTTTATATTTTAATATATATTTTGGGATAATTTAATATATGTCTTAAATTTATTTTTAACTCTCACATATAATTTCATTGGTCATTTAGTTATGGTACTTAAAAATGGAATCAGGGATGAATTATTTTAAAGATTTTAGAAAACAAAAACAATTATTTAATAAATATTACAATCCAAAATATTGAATTCCATAAAAATATGAAAATAATTATTTTATTATTTCAATAAAATTATATTTTATTTTAGGATTTTATTGTCTACCATAATAAGGTTTTAAATCATTATCCATTTAGTTTGTCAAACTGACCAAATCCTAAACATACCGTAACATGATTGGTGAGTATTATAAAGGAATTACCTCACCAGTAATAATATCATTATAAAAAAAATTAATGATATTTATTTGGGATTTCATTATGGTGAATAATATTTTATGATGTTTTTTTGAATAATGAAAAACTATTAGAAAATAAGAAAATAATTTTTTATTTGGAAAGTATCCATGAACAAAAATTATTGATGTCACTCTATCTTATTTTGTGGGTGGAAATGAATAACTAATAGTTGTAAAAATAAGATAATAACATATCTATTTTAAAATGATAATATATTCATCACATTATTCAAGTGATATAATATATTTAAGAGTAATATAAATATGAAAAACCAAAGATGGTGATTATACTTACACTAGTGACATGATTATTCATTAGATGTACCATATAATTGGAAGGGATTAGGATAATTATGAATGAATATGGGATAATATTTATGTGAAAATGTTAAATTAATATAGAAATGTAAGAGTTTTTGTTTACGTGGGGATGATATGATCAAGAACCCCTCATTTGGGGTGGATATTATATTAATGATGATGCCCCCATTCCTCCACCAAGGTCATAATTTGTTCACTTCTATTTAGTTATAAGGACCAATAACACATTCTGAGAGAATATATCATAAGGTGCCAACTTCATCGCGGATAGAGATCATGAATACGGGAACTTACTAAAATTTATTCCAACAGAATTTAACTGGCCCAATCATGAAACTGATTAAGATGTTCATGTGTAGTACTAAAATAGATTATTTACCAATATAAAATCTTCAAAATTAACTGAACACACTGACTATACCAACCACTATAAGTAAATCATTAATTTTGGTGTGTTCTAGAACCAAATATGGTTCATCAAACATCCATCTCCATACAGTATATTCATCAATTTACTCTCTAAGTTCATACATTTCAAAACCTTGATAATGATCACCATCTATTGATATGGATTTTGCTCAAAAAGGACAATTATAAATCTCCCAACTATGGTATTATTGATACCATCATCAATCCTACATACACATGTCTAGTGCCTCATATCAAATTATGATCAATAAAGAAGATCCTAGCCCAATAATCACAACAAAATTTCTCTATTTAAAAACTATCATCTTTCAAACACACATTATATCCAACAAAAAAATACATTAAAATATATTAGATAGAGAAATCCAAATTATAGAAAAAAATAATAACTTTAGGAATACCTGATTAAGTATGGTACTAAAAGTCACTCCACCTAAGAAGAATTATCCCAATAAAATAATATAGAAACCCACATCTCGACACATTCATGAAACCTATTTCTCCCATCCCAATACTTAGAGAATGCACGCACATTCATGATACATGAAAAATAGTCCATGGTTCATTTATCTTTCTAATATTGAGATGAGATATTACTCATTCAATTTACTCTTTCACCCTCATACTGAGGCTCACCAACCAACATTCATTCCAACCCGGTTGGCATCCTTCTCCATGCACCTTCCTATGCAATGGATGTATCTACATAGATAGCTCAGTCATTCCTGAATATCACCAAGTAGGTGTCCAGATAAATGGAAGCTACTCATGCCCATAATGAGTACATAAGACCATTTAAAAACTATAATTCCTTTATGAATAAATTTCATTTGAAGGATGGCATGAAATGAATAAATCATTCAAATTTAGTGGCATACTCCATTACTGATTCCCATAATGATGTAGCTCCATTAATCCCCAAAACATTCTCTTAATCTGTAAATCTACCATAGCCTATCGTAGAAGAGGGAATGAAACTAAATCCATAAAAACTCCTCATTCCTTCTTTTATGATCAAATGTATTAATCCATTCTGATTCATCTCCTTTGAATTTAGAAACATCTTGTTTCACTGTTGTATCCTCTTGAGTTCCAATCTTTTCAAATAGGAACTAAACATTCTTCAACATATTCTAAACCTTTTAAAATCCCATGTCACTACTGAAAATTAGATACTTCTACTCCTAGTACTCATGGATAACATACAAAACCATTTATCTTCTTTTTTGAAGGCGTTGGTCAGTGGATCAAAGTAGTTGTAACATAATACGAGGGAAATAAACACTTGAACATATTTCCCATGAGAACACAATTCCATGATAATTAGCTTCTTTGTTGATGAATTTTTACTCAACATAATATCGTAATAACAACATTACTAATTAGAAACCCATCACGCCACAATCCTAAGCATGCATTATTACCCAAAAATCGTGAAACTACCTTTAATCCGTACTTCATAACAAAATATCATTTCCAAATCACCAAACCCTAAGGTTTATCATAATAATCTAAAAGATACTATCCTACAAACCAAGCATAACAAACCAAACCCCACACATTCACCCTTGATACTAAAAAACCCTCCACCCCCTTTACAGATCTAACAAGCTACTTCCTAATAAAAACACACAATCAAATCACCAAAATTGTCTATATCGAGTGCTTTACATCAAGACATCAAGAAAAACCCCAACAAGATCCACAAACATTAGGGATTACCACCAAACCAAACCCCCAAAGAAAAATCCAAAACATACCCAATACATAGCAATCATACTCCAAACGCCACCCTAACACCCGAACTCAATTGCATAAAGAGAGATATGATTCTACCTGAAAATGGAGAGACCGCTGAGTAGAGGTCTTCAGGGAGGAGGGTTCCATGGTGATAAAGGTCATAGGGGGGAGGGTTCCCATGTGAGAGAGGTTGTCGTGGAGGAGGGCGTCGTTGTGGGAGAGTTTTTCGTGGAGGAGGGTGCCGCTGTGAGAGAGGGCTGCACAATGAGATCGTCGGGGAGATATTTGGGAGGAGGATACGTTATCAAGGAGGAGATCTGCATGGTGATAGGGCTATAAACCGAGGCAGGAGTAGGAGGGATGTGGGGATGAGGAGACGCCGTTGGGGAGGAGGGCAGCACAGTGATAGGGCTACGAATCGGGGGAGGATAGGAGGGCTGTAGGGAGGAGGAGACGTCGTCGGGGAGGAGGGTTGCGCTGTGATAGGGGTGTGAATCGGGGGGAGGAGGAGGGATGTGGATCAAGGGAGGAGGAGGAGGGCTACAGATTAGGGGAGGATGAGGAGCCCAATACAGGTTGGGAAAAAACGACACTTGTGTTGTATTATTGATTTATCCATGGAGATGGAATTTAACCGTGGAAATAAAAAAGCTATAGCCACAGACCTATAAAACCGTGGCTATAGGTCTGTGGATATATCCCAAATTTTTAGTAGTGAATATAAATTAACCACATGGACTAATTCTTCTAGAACAGTGTTGATCTATGAAAATTCAGAAAACATTCAACCAACAATATCATGAGAAGGAGGGAAAATCAGGGAATGAAACACAAGAAAAAGGAAGTGCTCACCGCAATGGTTCCAATGCAATCAACGACGGTTCAGAAAACAGACAAAGGCTCAGGGGATTGAAAAACATTTGTGACTATACGGGGCACTCTTGTTAGAATAACATGAAGAAGAATATGTTCTCATCGATTAGGCACGACACCGACCCGATTAATGAAAAAAAAGTACACGGTGTGTACTTCTAGGGTACACGGCGTGTACTTGGCCTTTCCATACTTCGCTTTATGTGGCCTCCATATTGCCCCTACAAATCATGTGTATGGCCCAAACATAGCCCACAGAAGCCCTGGCGCGACATCGAAGTACACGACATGTACTTTGAAAATGTCCAGATTTTCCTCTTTTCCAAAAAACGACCAGAAAAGGAAAAAAATACCTGAAATAAAGATCCAGGTTGTTACAGTACATTCTGCCGATAAATCATGGATAATATTTTCCATCTTGAAATTATTATTATTTTTCAAAATATTCTAGAGTATATATAAAAAATAATTTATAAAGGCCCCTATCTATCAATTTATATTTCATGATAGTGAGATGAGTCCGTAGACTCAATATTGTAATATAGGTAAAATTTCATCAACTATGTCAAATAGATGTTTGTTCCATTTTCCACCAATATTATGTTAGGGACCCCTAAACAAGTGACAATATGAGACTTTATAATTATTATGACGTTTTTGTCTCCAATACATTGATGGGAATGTACTCATCCCATTTGGAAAAGAATTCAGTGGACGTAAGGATGTATTTTAACTACTTAGTTGTAACTGGTGGATATGGCCTAACAACATCCCTTCCCAAAATGAAAAATTTCCATAAATATGTAGCTATATTTATCAATTTAGGGGGATGAAGGTTTAAGTTTTAATGGTTATAAAATTATTGTAATTTCATGGGATATTTTATAAAGTCATGTATCATGATGTTTCATATATTAACCAACTTCCAGATTTTTGTCGGAGTGCCATGTTTTAGATTCACGAGAATCATAGAATACTGCATGGACATATTCTATGATGGAAATAATATCTCTTATTTCTATCAATATGGGTGCAATTCTATCAAATCATCACAGGTTGAAGGACATCTACTCATTTGAGATTCCATATAGGGTAATGTTCAATGCATGACGCAGAATATATTCCCTAATGTCTCTATCCTTTGAAATAATACCATCCTAAAGATAACCGATTATAGGCTCCATCCATCCATGGGTGGCTGCTAGTTCATCATTCTTTAGGGTGGTTTTGGCCAGATTTATATCATCCATATCAAAAATGATGATGATTGAGAACATTCTTCAATGTTTGATATGTAATATAGCTTCATTATGATCATGGTCATCCACGACTACGGCTACATTATCCAATGTGTCATAATGGGAGTTATTTGAACCTGGAACATAATCCAACATGGGAACAAAGGTGAATTATTCCATCATTCCCATCATGTATCGAGTTAGAGGGGCATGTTCTTCCATATTGATGAAATATTTTATATTTATATTTATTATCACTGATTATGATTACCATTTGATATTTAGGTTGTATATTTGAAGCTATAGTGATATTTCTAACTCGACAATGAGAATTTTGTACTCTACCTTATTATTCATTCCTCCCTCCAAATAAGATAAATAATAGGGAAAAATGAATTGTATGGATTGAAAAACATAATACTGAATATAATCTAATTGAAACTATGGTTTTCCATCCTTTTTCCGACTGAACCATTGGAGGAACCATCCAAAAAAACATTCATTTTTTGAGGAGTGTCATGTGCATTGATAACCTCCTCATCAATAAGCCTTTTGTACACAAGTTTATTTTCTATTGAAGTATTTTATATTAAGATATCATCTAGATATTTAAATTTAACTGATTTCTATTATAAAAACTAAATTACTTAATGATACAGAGTAACCACCGATTTTTCCAATAAAAAAAATAAAAATTAACAGACAAGGATTCACATGAGTAGATCAAGAGATGAGACCATATGGACTTTTATTATCTTCATCTAATGCATCATAATTTTAAATGATAACATTAGTGGAATGAAGCTCTTATTTACGTCATAGTATCATGTCTCGGTACATAGCATCATTCGACGAAGTTTGTGGAGACTATTTTCACTCCCCAAATAATTTTACTATTTAATGAGGGAGAAAAATGATCATTATATGATATCCACATAAAAGATCTATTGCCTCCCTTCCACTTGATGTTTCAAGACCAGTGGGTGTAGTAAATACTATTTGAGACATTCATAGGATTCTTTGAGCTCGTCATCCCATTGATTGGTGATTGATTCCCTTCTTCAATTGCTTGGTGAATGGGATCCATTTTCAAGACATGATAGATATGAAATGATTAATGTTGGAAATGTTACCTTTGATACCTCTCATTTTATAACGATTCATGGTGGGTGAGAATTCTAAAATAGCACCTGTCTTCTACGAGTCAACCTCAATGTCACGGTGGCATTCACAACTGCTAAGAAAATTATCTGATGTCACCCTGAGAGTTTATTTTATAGGAATCATTTTCAAAATTTTCATTAATATATTTTAATTATTTCTGGAAGATTCATGAATTTATCACATTGTTTTTAGGATTTGAACCCCATGTCATCAACATATTATTCGACTATCCTTATTTTGAATTTCATAATGATTTGATGCATGGTTCATTCATAAGTGGAAGTATAGTACATTAATCAAAATGGAATTACATGATAACATAATATCCCATGAGGAGATATAAATGTTGTTATTTCTTTATATTCATGGTCTATAATTATCTGATTGTACCTTGAGTACCTGTCCATGAAAGAATGAGTGTAAAAGACACTGGTTGAATATATAATGTTTTCTGTGATTGGAAATGTGAAATATTTCATTGTAAAGTTTTGATTATCGATTTTAAAATTAATCCAAAACCTAATATTCCAATTCCTTTTATTGATGGAAATTATGTTAGTGAGCCATCATGGGTATTTCAATTCACTATAAAAGTAGTATTTGGGGTAAAATTTTGCTTCTTCCTTTACATTGGGGGTATGAGATAAGTGTATCCCCGTAGATTACATATAAAAGCTGCATTTCTATTCATGTAAAATTTGATGTTGGATATTTACATCTAGATTCAATCCAGTAATTTCTTTATAGTTGAATGAGATTACATATTGGTGATTCTTTATAAATGTGATGTACATAGTAATATATTTTAGTGGAATGGAAGCATAAATCAATGTTGGCCACAAGTCTTATTTCAATTCCATATTTTTCTACATGATCTCATCAATGGTTGTGGAGACACTATCTATGAATGCACTAGGGGTGATGTTGAGGTCATCTTGAGCCTCATCCACCTCTGATTCTATGTAGAATATTCATGCTGATGTTATAAATCTAGGATCTTCTTAGTAACTATCAGGGAGAGAGAGGCAATGAGAAGAGACATTATCACCCATTTTAGCTAATTAATTATAGAAATATTCCATATCTGATTTTCTTTTAAACTATGAGTTGGTATATAAGGGATTGGAAATATAGGGTAATCACTATCACCTAAAATTGATTTAGGGGAACCAAATAGTTTGTGTGAAGCATACTCCATGGATTTTCTAAGGTGGTCCCCAAGCCATTGTGAGATATAAAATATAAATATTCATCCACTATTGGTTATTTTACAACATTTTTTAAATATTCATCAGCATATGTGGATTAAAATGTCTTGATGTTGGTTTATTCAAAACATTTTATGTCAGCCTTTGTATTGATGCATTATTTTAGACATTGATAGAATGTTGATGGTTCCTATAGGTGGATATGGGGAAAGGGCCTACCATATTATCCATTATATAAGTTGTATTGATTGGTAAACATAAACTCAATTTCAGATATGAGATCCCTAATGTGAGGATCATGTTGTTTTTATTCCTTGAGTTATTTTCTCAAGATCTTCATTCCCATGAATGGTTAGTCGTGTATGAGATAGACCATGTTCTTTATATTATAAATTTCATAGGGTTTGTAATATTCTGAGGTTTATCTCAGAAACATTATAATAAAATAGCATTTCACATCAACATTATTGAGTCTACCAGAATAATATATGGGCCTGATGTGTCCTTGGATGACCTATTCTGAATCCTGGTCAGTGAACCGTATGGCTACATGTAATTATTATGTAATAGTCCCTAATTGATAAAAATAATAAACAGTGACTCCTATATTGAACTCTAGTGGTATTACAAGGGATTAAATTAGTTCTTTCCTTAGTTATTATGAAATATGGAGAGGATCGTGGATTTATAAATTCAATGGGACAGTCCCCAGCTATTTCATAATGTCTAAATTTTGGCCAGAGGTCAGCACTGCCCGATATATTGATGATATGTATTATGTGCATGGGTATCCGACACATTCTAGGTGTAAGATTATGGTTCATTTTCAGTGGTCAATGGGGAAACTACCTCTAGTGGTTCATGTCACGCCAATATCCCTCATTTCCAACGATGATTAGAAAATCAAACTCCTACTATGAACTAATGTTGGAATGTTGGGTCTAGAAAATAGTGGGAGGGTTACAGGTTACCTCCATGCTATGTTTTCAATTCTGGGAGTGATTTTCCATGAGTCACAACTATATATATATAAATATATATATATATATATATATATATATATATATTATTTAAGTATTTGATAAAAATATTTTCTTTATAAAAAAAACTGCATTATCCCAAGTATCCGTAGTTCTTATGCATGCATCTTCCTGTTCCCCAATCATTTGTGGTAACATATAATTCCCATACCTGTTAATCATCAAATAATGTGTCTGAAAATTGTATCATGTTTATATAACAAAATATGATATCTTCTACCAATGAGGATTCTGTTTGGTGGGGTAGTTCCCATGCTTCAAATTTTATAGTGAAGAAATCCAAAAGGCTTAGAGCATCCATTAGTGAACAACATGACTCCTCCTCTTTAATTTCATTCTTATTCATATTCTCAAAACCATGATTTGGAGTTATATTTGATGTTTCCTTCTAAGGTGGTGGAAATACTGTTAGTCTACGAATTTTTGATCTTTGGGAGGAAAGACCTTGATCAATTGTATTTAGAGTCATCCGATGTTCTATCATTTGATCTGTCATTGAAGAAAAATTATTCCAATCAGCCTCATCTTCTAATAGGGAAATAGTTATTCATTCCACCTACTCTAAGAAGTTATCTAACACCACCTATCTATAGTGAACCATTAATCGAAGTGAATATATGAATATGAATCGGTACTACATGTTATGAACTAGTCTCTGATATAAAGTGTTGTATTCAATATGTTCAGCGAGGATGAAATAATCGTGAATCCTATGATGTTGTATCATGAGAAGGTTATTTTTCATGGCTACCAAGAAAAAATCATGGAATTTTCTATGAAGATGTGGCAGGGCAGGCCATTAGCCTTCAAAAGTCTTTCGTGGTCTTTGGGAAGGGAGTTTCCATTAGAAAGCAACTCAGAATTTCGAGATCTGTTGGGGTTAGGAAGGGCTCACTTCCTTTTAATTACCTTGGTGTTCCTCTTTTTCGGGGAAGGGTTAAGAGATGTTATCTTGAGTCTCTTTTCTCTCGTATCACTGCTCAAATGGCCCATTGGAAAGGAAAAGCTATGACCCAAGCTGGACGAATCTGTCTTGTTAATTCTGTGATCACTTCTATATTTGTTTATGCTTTCTCTATTTACCGATGGCCATGGAATCTTCTGAAGGAGCTCCAAAGGCTTATTAGGAACTTCATTTGGACTAGTTCTATGTTTTAAAGGAAGCTTGTTGTTGTGTCATGGAAGGATTGCACTAAGACCATTGAAATGGGGGGAATTGGCATCAGGGATCTGGTCCTTTTCAATGAGGCCCTGAATAGCAAATTTACCTGGAATCTCCTCACATATTCTGATTATTCTATAGAATTCATTGCTGGCCATTTTATCTCACGCCTTTGGGCAGATTATCCTCACTATCTTTTATCCTCTGTTTGGCTTGCTTTGAGGTCTTCTTTTATTGGGTTTTCGGCCTCATCAAAATGGCTGGTCAGTAGGGACTCAATGCTGAATATATAGACCACTCCTTGGCTTTCCAGACCTATTCAACAGGATGTCTAGATCCCTTCTCACATGTCAACTGCTCGGATTTCTTACCTGCAGGCTTCCAGTCCGGGTTTATTGGAGTTCATTCCCCCTCATTTTAAATCTGAAATTCTCAATTATAGGTACATGGACCTTGACACCTTTATTTGGGAACCGAGTAGCAATGGTATCCTTACCACTCGGGATATGTACAGATTCCTCTGTAATGGGCAGACTCCTACTCCTCGATGGCTGCTTGCATACAGGACTTTCTTTATTCCTCCTTCTGTTTACTTGCTTTTATGGAAAATCTAGAAACGAAGACTCCCAGTCCACTGCACCCTTCAAAGAGATGGTTTCCACATTTCCTCAGCTTGTCCTATCTGCCGAGCGGCTATGTAATCTCTTGACCATCTTTTTTTCTCATGCTCCATTACTTACAGGCTTTGGAAATATATTCAAGATATGACTGGGTGTTGTTTGAATGTCACCTCACTGGATAATCTCCTCCAGTCTGCTGCTTCGGCCCGATGCAGTGATCAGGTTAGAAATATTATTATGGTTGCAGTTTCCTCTTTGCTCGAGTTTATCTGGAGGGCTCGTAATGCTAAACTCTTTGAGGATACCACGCCCACCTTTTTTTCTGGTGTTAGAGCTATTCACAGGGCTATTTGTACTGCTTCTAAGATACAAACTGGGTGCATGAAAATTTTTTTGAATGATTTTATTATCTTGAGGAACATTGGTGTGAGCGGCAGACCTAGGAAACCATTGGTTCTAAAATATATCTGATGGATTCCTCATATTCCTTCCTTGCTGAAAATCAATGTTGATTGTGCGGCGGCTGGGTCACCAGGACCTTTGGGTTGTGGCGGCGTATTTCGTACTTATCGGGGCTTTGTCAAAGGCTGCTTTTATCATTATATTGGGCAGGGCTCTGCCATTGAAGCAGAGTTATGGGCGATTATCAAAGCCATTAATTATGCTGCCCATTTTGGCTGTAAATTTCTATGGCTGGAATCAGACTATATGGTGGCTTTGGACATTCTCAAGAAGCGATCCAGGAATGTTCCTTGGGTTTTAATGCCTCATTGGATTGAATGTCTATGTCTTCTTGACTTCATTGTCATTGATGTGACTCATGCTTACAGGGAGGCCAATCAGGTCGCTGATGCTTTATTAAAGAAGGCCATTGAGGAGTCATGCTCGGAATGGTCCTTTGTTGCTCCCGAGTGTTGTGTGCGCTTTGTTGAGGATGATGCACGTGGAAAGGTGTTCTCCCATCTTTGAAAACCCCCCTTTTGATGCTTGTCTTTGTACTTTATTTTATTTAATAAAATTTGGTAGGGTGGATCTCTGATTCACTCCTGGGCCTTTTGGTTATATCCTCAAATATTAAGAAACACTTATTTTTGTGTGCATCGGGACACAAGAAATTCTATGGTTTTCATCACTCGAGATGAGGTGTTGATTGTTTCGGGATCACACTAGGTTATTAGAAGAAAATTGTTTCTTTCTTTGAGTGATAGATTCCACTTATTCATTTCTTATACCTTTCCACTATGATGACGTAATGTGTATTGTTTTGGATCTTGATTACTAAATTTCAACCTTGTGACAGGGTTCAATTTCTAAAAATTCATGAAAAACACTTGGATACTTTAATAAGATCATTTAGGTCTACAAAAAATCCTAGTTATTTTCATTACAAATTTACAAAAATTTATCCTTAGAAGATGGATGTTGAGTGAATAGGTGAACTACTTACAAATTGATATAAATTAATAAACCCTCTCATTTTCTTGTTTTATGTAGTTCTTTAGGATGACTATTGTGGTTTCATTTAGTGTGGAGATAAACAATTAAAGGAATATAAGATGAAGTTATTCCCATCCTACAATGAATTATAATTAATGATTTTTTTACCAAACAGACGATGCAAATATCAGAGTCTATACAAACACTTTATATATATTTCCTCGTATTGATCCTGAGGGTACACCATCTTCTTAAACAGGATACAATGTGTTTGAGAAGCTCTTTGGGGTCACCTTCACCATCAATGTTAGGTAAGGTAAGATCTCTAAAATTTGGTAGAGGTAATGTGTCATCCACCCATTCGGAATATGGATTTCTCCCATGTTTTATAGGTGTGTATCACCCATACATGGATTTAATTTGAGTAGAAATCAACATGATGACATTGTGATACACTGTAAATGATACGATTTAATACAAACATCATCTATATAAAGTGGGATGGGGATAATAAGGTCAAAATTCCCATGTCTCGTAGTGATTCTTTATTCATCCTATGGATAGATTATTACCCTAGGGAGGGAGATGATATCACAAAAATGAAGGGAAGTCGTGATCATTTTAGACTTTCTTATTTATGTATACCATCTTACTTGATTTAGAGACAGTTTGACACTTAGATACCACTCATATTGGATGATCGACCATTGGAGGGAGAATATTCATCTCTGCATAAATACAATACATGGTGGATATATTCCCCTGAGGTAGCACATCATTGATCTGTTTGAGAGTTTTTATCTCATTGTCATATTAATACAACCATTCTTCTATGGTAAAAAATTAGATTATATGGGATAGTGATGGTGATGTATCAATAAAATTTTCTTTTTCATTGGTATTTCATCACTATAGTGGAAGCAAATCAGTATTCTTGGGTCTTTGGTTTTGGAGCCACTTCTGGTTCTAGCTTTGTGAAGCCTCGGTTGGAGCATCTAGATCACCATCCACTTAGGGTAGGATTTCCGTGCAACAGCCCTATGAATTTGCGTATTGATCCATATTATCATCATTGATGATAGTGATGAGATTAATAGATTCATCTCTAGTTGTGATGGTAATATCATTTCATTCAACTCAACATGCTAATTTAATACTACCTTTATCAATGACCTTATTTGAATGGATGGCCATATTATGTTCTAGGTCTATGAATAGTTACATTGAGGGAGAATCTTGTCATGTTTTCAGAATGGGCCCTGAATAGAAGTTGTTTGTTTTGATATGGGAGGAATGTATGGGACACAATGCATTGATTTCTACCAACCATCTTATTTAATAATGATTCTCTCTAGGGTGATAAAGATTAAAATTCCCCTTAAAATGCAGGTTGGGGTTATCTGTTTCCACGATTGACATTGACTGATTTGATTATATGGATACAATTATTCTAGTAGGGGATTTAATGATAATCTATAATAAAATTGAGATATAAATACCCCAACCTAGGAGGGATTGGGTTTATTTATAATACCTATTGATTTTTCTAGGTCCCAATCCAGGGATAATAAACCTGGTGTGGTTTATTGAGATATATATTCTTTTAGACAAGTGGAATTGGGTTTTTCATAGCTACATCAGATATATCCCAAATACTCTTGGGAATTTATGACCTGATAGTTGGAGGAAGTGGTAGATATTACTCTAACATGGTTCTTTTAGTTCCGTACTAAATGACTTAAATGGCAGAAAAAAATGTGGCCCATTTGACATTTGATAGTTTTGATCACATAGGAGACGGGTTCGATACATGACAATGATTGGAATCTTTATTAATAGGATGTATTCTGGTTAATCAGCTAATTTTCTTCTATGTAGGTAATTAATTCCCATTTATTTGTGGTTCTTAGTTCTAATGTTTGATGGTTATTCTCTCCCTCTATTCATTATGTCTTAGCACCCGTGAAGTAGGGTAATTTTTCATTAGTGAATTATTGGCCTAATTGTTACATAGTCGCATGATTTTACCAAAGTATATGACATTACAGGACACCTTGGATAAGGATTCGGCTATTAAAAAGGTTCATAAATGTTTAACACTCGATAAATTCTTCATTTTCAAATATATAATCCTGAAATAGATTTGGATTTCATATACTGAAGTATTGTGATGTAATAGTGACAGGAATGTTGTATATTTTAAATTATCATTTTTTGTAGATCCTGAGCCATGGAGATAGAAGCCAGGTCAAGTTAACAATATAGTATCTTTATAGTCTGATGAATACACTCTTATCCTATATAAGGTAGCAATAAATACATTAATAAATTATGACATTACCACATATTTTCTCAACGTAAAAGGACTCACTCACTACCTAGACCATATAAGACCTCATAATTAGAAATGAAGAGGAGACAAAAAATTATAGAGAGGTTGTCTCCAGAAATATATATCCATATATTAATTTTGACATCATCTTCATCAAACATACACACCTCCATCTGATAGGGCTATAGACTATGATCTAAATGGACACATGATGAATAGTGTGGCGGGTGGTTTAATGTTAATGGGGGACTATATTCAGTTGATCTCAATATTTCAAGAACTTCCCTATTCAATTTTATCTTAGGGTTGGACTCCTCTCTATATGAAGGTATCTAGACATGGGGATTATTTTAATTTCTAGGGGATATATTTTAATGGGGAGGTTGAAAATGTATTATTTAAGGAGTATAGTCCATGCGATCCATGAAAAAACTACAACGAGGAGGACTATGGTGGTTATTTTCATCTTTTATATTCATTTAGAAATTGTTGAAACCTGGTACTGTTGATAATGTTTATCAAAGGAACTTGTAAAAAATTGCATTGAGAAGATTAATAATATGGGTCTCATTCAGTGTCATGGATGAAATGTGGTGACCATATTTTTGGAAAAGTGTAGGAATATGAGGTTAAAATTTTAAAATGTCTTGTACTTGTTTATATCTTTGAGATGTCATTAGAGTATGATCCCACTATTGAGAAACGATTGAGATATTCCAATAATTTTTTAATCGTGATGTCTAGAACATCAAATTAAATGTTTATTATTACTAGATTTTCTATAGTATTGTTGGAATCCTATGTCATCTCTCTACGGAGCCTTAAATCATTAATTTAAAAAATAATGATGTTATTATTTAAATAAAATGGTAATTTTATTTTTTAAAACATGGGGATTTATTTTTAGAAATTAACAAAATAAATAAAGAGTGATCAGCCAAGGGAATTCTCACGATTCTATTATTTCAGCACTTCAAGAGAAATTGTATATATTTTTTAATACCAGGTTAGTAACACATAGATCCATGATGATACTATGTTTATACATGCATACCTTTTAGTGTTCAGTTGGATTCAAAAATGTTTTCACTGACTATCGTCGATGATTGGGTGACTTGTGTTCGACTTCGTAACTGAAAGTCACCAAGGCAACACATCAATAACTATATGAGTTATAATGGTTGGTATGTTATTTTTGGTGATACCATGCAATAAATTTTCAACTACTTGAAAGGGTTTATGATATTTCAATTTATTAATATGAACCACGGAGAAAATGCAATTAAAATGGGGAAGACTTAATTGTGACTGATGTGTGAAACATCACATGAAAGGGTACCCCAAACAAGATTATATGAGTTTAGTATGAAATACCAGTACATATATATATATTAAAAAATATAGATGATGAAAAACTACACAATAAAATGGAATAAAAAATATCATTCGTGTATTAAAACAGGAAGGTCGGGATTTGCATCATGTCCCTCTAGGTGATCACAAGATGTTTAGATTTACAAGGGAGGAGAAAAAGGCAATGATGATTAATTATCACTTCCCATGAACTTCATATCTTCTAGGATTTAGTATATTACTATTTTAGGACTCCTAATGGTTTAAACATTCATCTTATTCAAACTTCTAAATGGGGTACCCTGGGAATCATTTTATTGGCAATATGGATGGTTGTTTTTAGCCCCCAGATTTAATAAAACCAATTTACACTGGGAGATTTTCCAATATAATGACTTATATATCATTTAAAAAAACATAACACATGTGGCCCCACCAATTCAATACTTCCATTGAATGTTTTGATTATTTTGGATTCCCACATATCAGGATATATCTGAAATACAAAAGACCATTTATGACTTTGTCCAAATTCAATTTTATGGTTATTTAGATTCATATGGCCCCCTTAAAAGATGAATTCGACCTGGGTTCCTTCATAAAAGTTGTATCTAATGCAGTTTCATCTCTTCTAATGAAGTTTCATCCCTTCTGGATTCACTGATTTTATAGAACATGAAAAACAATGGACATGGGTTCATTGGCTTCCATGATGTTTGACCCATTTTCCTTCCACATCATCGTGGTCTTTCTAAATCAACTCCACATTCAATGAAATAATTAAAACAAATTTAAATTTACCTTTAAAATGTGAAGTCTAAAAATTATTGAATCAGTCATGATGTTCAATTTTTTATTAAAATTTTAATTTATGAAACAAAATCAGTTTAACTCATTAACATAAGGGTTGAAATGAATATGGAATCGTAGTGCAATCACACACCCACACATACACATTCGCATCCAGGGAAACTTCACATTTTTTAATATTAGGCCTTTATATATTACCATATATATATATTTATATATTTTACATTAAATGAAAATTAATTTATGATGTCAATGTGATGAAATAAGAAATCACATCATGGAGTTTTTCTTAATGATCATGGGAAATGTGGTCTCATAATTTTTATCAAAACTAAATCCTAAGAGATGCATATCATGAATCTGTGAAAAAAATTCACAATTTATCCATGTCATTGATTCTCCATATGTGTGTGTGAAAACCATTTTGTGATATTCTTTGCACATACCATCCATTAAATATAGGGTATTTTAAACTATTTATTCTAAAATGATTCTATCCACTAAAAATTCTCCACATCCATTGCAATAATGTTTCAAGACCCACCCAATTTACCATTCTCGAATGGAAAAACATAGGCTCCTAAACTAGATATCCCCATATTTTTTACATTTAAACACTCTCCTTAATTAATATTACCATTTTTGTTTATATGAAGATTTTGTTAAATTTATGAATTGTTTACGTCTTCATTAACTGAATAGTTATTGATAACATCATGGGTTAATGAGTTTATGTTTGGTCATAGGTTTTCACTTGTAAACACCCCATTTATGGTTTTATGTAATGGTATTATAACATTATTCAAAATATTTAGAGAAATATTTATTGAATGTATATGTTTTAGATGAAATTTTATTTTATGAATAATGAATTTACATTTTTGAGAAATAATTATAATGGTATTTTTAACCTTTTGGTTGATATTAATATTATAGAAATTTTCATAATATTCTTATAATATTATTTTATATTATAGAAAAATATCATTTTTTATTTAATATCATTTTAAAAAAGATCATTTAATTACTAATTCTATTTGATGGATGTAAATATTTTTTTTTTAAAATTCATATTATCTAATCTAATAGTTTCTTTTAAAAATGAGAAAAATAATGTTAGGTGATAAGACATAAAATATGTAAAGGATTTGGGAATTTAAACCATGGACAAAGGATGATAAGGGTTTACCACCTTCCACTATTTTGTACGATGTTCTCTTGAATATGGAATTGTTCTTATATAAATGATTTGATAGATACATATTTATCATGAACTAGTAGTGTTACGAGAGTGGTTTAGAAATTAATATATTATATTCTATCACACCCCGACCCGATACATTCTGATTATTTTATTTTATTTTTAAATATTTTTTAATGATTAAACTAATTAATTTAATGTTATGTTAAAATAATATTAATGAAAAAATTAACAAAATGGAAACAAATAAATCCCAATCTCCCCCCATTTTTTCACGTCTCTTCCCCCATGCCTCACAATACACCCACCTCATATCGCATGACAAAGACCCCCCTCTTATACCCCAGATTTCTCCCCCTGCACTTGGTGAACCTCCCTCTCTACAGTATCTCCGTATGGCATCATCCTTTCCCTTTCACGACCTCACATATGCCTCTTTCAATAGGTATTTTCTTCGGTTTTTTTCTTAGATGAACCCTAGGTCAGGGGTTGTCTAGGTTTTGGTAATTTCTCCACTTTTTAGGGTATGCAGTGGCTTTTCTGGGTATTCCATATGCAGGAATCATCATCCCCCTCTAAATGCGATGTGCATTGTTCCATTCTAATTCATCCACCACCATTTTTAGGTTGATTACTTTTACCCTCTGATTTTTTTATTTAATTATAATGTGTTATAAATATTATTTGGATAATGAAAAGTATGAATTTGTAAAGTTTTAATATGTTTATGGGTTAGAAAAAAGGTTTTTAAAGATAAATGGTTGTTTGTTGTACATATTGTGTAACAATGTTTCATGAAATGGTTTTATTCTTTTTTTTCAAATTATAAATTATATATAAAAATGAACTTCAGTATTTGTTTGAAATCATATATAATTGAATAATGGTGTAGTGTTGGAATATATGAATTATCATGTATTTTTACATATGAATTGTATATTTTTTAATCATAAATATGTTTTTTTGGAAATGATTTTGTGTTTTTCATGGATATTTAAAAAGGGGATTTTGTGTAATTGGATGATAAAGTGTGTGTTTTTCTTGTGTCTGTAAATGGAGAATTTATAAACTATGTAAGTGTTGGTAAAAGTAATTAAAATGGTTATTTATTTTGAGTAAAATAAAAGAAATTCATTAGTATTTAAATTTAGGCCTTTTGGTTCTCTTTTTGTATGAGTTGTGAATTCTTTAAACATTAGGAATCTAGTTTTGGAATTTAACATATTTTTTGTGTGGGTTCTCGATAGGTTAATTAAAATGTTCGGGGTCTCCTCAAAGGGTTAGACACACAAACATATCTACACACACACACACAGATATATATATATATATATATATCCTCTTTGAACATATTCCCTCATGTAGCGGGGAATATTTGTATTGGATTATGGGGTATATATATAGAAGGGTGTGTGTGCGCAGTTTTGGGGAAATTTTTTTCAAAGGCCCCATTTTCCGAATTTTTCACCTTAGTATGCACCCTTTTGAGTTCGGTTTCCCTATGCATTAGCACTTAAATTATAGGATTATTTATTTCATGTTTTTGGAAGTTTAATTTAATGCATGTTAGTAATTTATGGTTTTATAGTAATTGTTTATTGTGAAATAATGTAGGACCCTCTTTGTATTGGAATTACAAGAAACGTTTTTATTAAAGGTGCTTACTAAGTGTTTGATGAAATTCCCCTTTGGGCCTTATAAATTTTCTTTATATTTAAAGTGGTGGATTGGGTATCCCAAAGGGGTTTCCAAGTTTATTATGTTTTTTTACTTAATGGAGTTTGTTTCTTATTTTGGTAATGATTTATAGTTAAATGGTTGCTTGGGGCCTATTTGGTACTTTTTTTAAAATTAATTACATTTAAAAAACTCTTTGGGATATGCATCATTCCATGTTAGATGTTTATGGTAATATGTGGTCCTCAAAGGTGAAATCTCTCAAGTGTGGATGGTTAAAGGCAAGAGGGATAAATTCCCTTAGAGTGCATCAGGGGTGATATTTTAATGTGTGTGTTGATTGTGTTAGATGAGAATGCATGAGTTTGATTTCTTTGTTTGTATTTTCTGCCTCACACCCCCTTTTAACTCTTAACATGGGAACCTAGCATATAGAGATAATCATTGATGAACGATTATTGCACTAGTTTATATTACGCAAGTGTCCCATAGTAGGGGATATTTTGTTATTATATCTATGGGATTGGGAAGCTTGAACAGGCTAAGAAGGGCGACGATGAGGAGTTTTGTTGTTATGACATCATCGGGTAAGAAATTCTTTTGGGATAATTCACATGTATATTATTTTATAGAGTATTCATGAGCTCCTATGTTTCTACAATGTCTTCTGGCATGAATGTTTTGATGCATTATTGTCTAGATAATCTTGTTTTTTATTTCTCATTTCCCTTGTTACGTGATAGTTGATCATACTTCTAGAATAGTGTGGATTATACCTAGAATGATAAATTCTTTTAAAATGGTTAATCGAAAATAAATTTAGAATTTTTTTATACTTACTCTCTAATTTATAATCAATATTCCATATCTCCATTAAAATGTATATTTTTTTCTTGGGAAGGAATATGGTTCTTAAATGGTAAAAAGGGAAATAGATTGTGGTTTCCTTTAGAGGTAAAAATATGTGTAATATATATTTTATTTTTTTGTTCAAATTTGAAATTAATGATTTATTTTTTAAAGGAAATTAATTTGGGAGAATATTACTTGTGTATGACTACAATGTTTTAATACTCATGCTTATACATCATTCTTGTTTTTATTCTTAGGTGAAGGCTTTAGTTTGATCTTGAATTCCATAGGTGATGTTGAGTCTTGGTATCAGAGAGTGCCCCTGGGGTCACATGGAGTTTAGTGGACATCAGGTCTGGTTAGTTTTTTCTTTTCAGATATTTCTTTGTTGTTATGTTCAGTTTTTTAGTTTTGTGCTGATTTATTATTATTATTTTGCTTAGATTAATTTTAATTTGGTGAAATTGTTCCCATCATCACTTCGTTGATTCCCTTGGTGCTTTTCACTAGCCCTGGAGGGTCAGAAATTCCTCTTGGGCCTTGTTGCAGGCCGACTCGGTTGACCAGATTAGGGTCGACCAGGGTTGGTTCGTAAAGAATTTGTTTCATAACATAAGTTCTTTAGAGGGCCGAGCTATTAGAGTGCTGTTTTTTGGGTTGTCAAGGTATATAGGGAAGGACTATCATTGTTTGGTGTGTACGTTCAAGGGAGTGTTTGGAAAACAGTTTTTATACCAAAAATTGAGTTACCATGATAAGATATGATTTTCATTGTTTATATGGTATTATGGGTTGCGTGGAATTTGGGAAAATGAAATGAGAGTCTTTATAATTGTCTCAATGAGATAGATGGGCTGGGCAAGCCATGTGAAGCCAATGACGTGGCCTCAGAAGACTCTCTCTGATAGTGGTTTGATTACCATATGGCCTCCAACCATATAGCCAAGTCACTCATCCCTAGTATATTCCCCTCATGTCATTATTTGTGTCAATTTGAGATTTTGAGATTTTGGACCTGTTGAATGGTAGGTTTCTTTTTTTTATACATAATGTTGGATGGGATAGTTTGGGGGGATCTTTTGAATATATTGAAATGATTTTTGGTTTACAAAAATGATGATTGGTTGGTCAAAAATGAGGTTTCCAAAACCATATATTTGAATCCATTGGAGAGTGAAAGGGAGTGTATTGAAAGTGGGAGTCATTTTAGAAAATGTTTCTGGGTTTTAAAAAAGGCTTCTGAGATGATAAATTGTAAATAATGGGTTTGAATGTTGAATATGTTTTTCATTGGCAATGAGGTGTGGTTTAAAAATTGGTTGGGGTACATTTAAAATGGTTTGGAAAGTGATGATGTTTCTTTTATCCAGTCCATTGTATCCATATGTGTTCTCATATCTATGTATACAAATGTATGTATGTAAAAATTGGATATATATTGGTATGTATGGGTGAGTTCTTGAGTTATCCTAAGAGTGTATATATGTGGTGCTAAATGGAATACCAACAATGGCTGATTGGTACACAAAGATTATTTTGTTTTCGAAAAATGTTCTTTAAAATGAGAGTTTTCAATGATTTAAATGGTGTGAGTGTGTGATGTTGCCTTTTTGTTTTTTGTGTTTCCTTTTTTACATTCACTTTGTTGTGTTTGTTGTTTGATTGAAATGATTTTTTGTGTTTTGGTTATTAATTTAATGATGAGGTTCATAATTTTAATTTATGATATGTTTTGATTTGGTTTCATGCTCCCTGTTTTCATGTTACGTCTCCTTTGAGTTATAAGGGATTTTGAGAAGCATTTACATGTGGTTATTTCATTGGGTGTCATTTATTTTATCAATTTGATATTCAGAAGTTGGGTTTATCCATTTTGGATATGGAACCTGGTGGTTCTCAGTATTAGGAGTTTTTCTGTTGGTTCTGAGAGTCCAACACTCCTCATTTCCATGGGAACCATAAACACGGGAATCTTGAATATTGGCTGTAAAATATTGATTAAATATTTGATCAGATTGAATCTCTTGAACCAATCAAGATTGATCTTTCCACATTCATTTTGTAAGTATTAATTTAGGAATGGTGGAAGTCTATTCATCAGGTCGAACCGCCAATGAATTTATCATGGTTATTCTTTAAATCCTTGTTCATCCAATGGTACTTTCTCGTTGATGTGAACAAACCAATGCGTTCAGGGTTGTATGGTCTCGATCAGGGTGATTCAACGATGTTTTAGTGTTCTTAGATAGTCATCCTAATGGTCTTGTATCTCCCCATACTCACTAGGGATGATTTTTTTGAAGCTTGATTCATTGAAATGTGTCTCTGTTCTGAATTCATACGTGTTGGGCATTCATTCCCTAATAACTAAGTTGTGAGGTTGGTTGTTTATTTCAAAGCCAATTATGCTGCATCTAGCCAATTGAGAAGATTAATAAAAAGGTGGTTGATTTCCTCATCACTAAATTCATCCGAGAGGAAGTACTAAGAGTGTTTTCAATGTGGGAATCTAGGTATTATGATGTTTTCATGTTTAGAAGGGACTATGATCAGTTGTAACTCTATAAATTTATGTCATTTTTAATGTTTTTACAAGGGTGGCACCACGAAGTGACATGGGGCCAGATCCACTCCCTTGTAGAACTTTTCAGCTCAGTTAGATGAATGTAGCACTGACACAAGATCAATCAGAAAAATTTCTTTTGTTTCAAAAGACCATTTTGTTGTAGTTAATGTTATCTATGGTGTTTTATTCCTTTGGGTATGGATAATGATGCATTCTGTTTTTTTGTACTTCATTTTAATGATGTTTCTCTTGTAATGTTATTAATGTTTTGTTGAATTATGGTGTTTGTTTTCCCAAGTTCTATTTCTTATGATTTTATGTAGTTTTCCATAGGATTTCATAATTATTTTGGGTTTTGAAATAAATGTTTTTATGGATTCCTAATTTTTCGAGGAGGACACCATGAGATGAACTCGTGATGAATCCTACTTCCTAGTGTTCTTGACTCAGAAATTTCTTGTTTCTGCTATGCCCGACCTAGATTATAGTTGTTGGTTAACTTGAATAGTGGGATATATAACAGATGCTCGAGGATATCTCTATCAGTGCATGAATGGTTTCTTCAATAGTTTCTATGTCAGGGTTTAGTGTTGTCATTATTGGGATTAGTTTAGAATGGAGTGAGTCTTCTATGTTTCCTCTTCTTTGTTTTTTAAACTATTTGGTATTGTATAATGTCGTTCATGGATGTGTGAATTTTTTTTCGAGGAAGGAATTGTTGTTTCTATTTGAGAATGAACATTTATAATATGTGAATGAATGAGATTATTTATTCATTGGGCTTTGAGTTTCTCGATTTTTCTGGGGGTTTTAGTTTGTCCTTTATTTGTTTTTGATCAACCAAATCATTTGGGATATTCTCGGGGAAAAGGTGTCAAGGTGGGGATAATTATCACACCCTGTCTGGACACCTTCTCTTTATATTATTTATTTATAAAAACTTTTTAATGATTAAATTATTGAATTTAATGTTATGTTGAAATAAAATTAATTAAATACAAAAATGGAATCGAAATAAATGATAACATAATCCCCCCCACTTTAATGTTGCTTCCCCTTCCACCTTGACATGCGACATGGAAAACCACCCCCACCATCCACCCCTTCCTTATATCATGCAACACCGACCCCCACCCTTTCAGATTTCCAACCACACTCTTTCCACCCAATGAACGTTCTTATCCACGAGGTTGATTATTTTTACCCTCATATTTGTATAGTTATTTTTAATGTATTATAAATTTTATTTGGGTCATGAAAAGTGTGCTTTGGTAATTTTTTAACATGTTTATGGGTTAGAATTTAGTTTTTCTACAATAAATGGCTATGTGTTGTGCATTTTGTGTCTAATGTTTCTTGAAAAGTGTTTTATTCCTTGTTTGAAAAGTAAACATTATATTTACAAAATCACATGATGTTGTTATCTATCTGAAATGGTATTTTATTGATGAATAAAGTAGTGTTGTAATATATTCCTTGTTGTGTATTTTTATGTATGAATCATAGATTTTTTTAACATAAAAAAGATTATTTTTAAATGATCTTAGTTATGTCTTGTTTTCTAAGAAGCGTATTTCCAGGGAATTGTTTGAGAAAGTGTCTGTTTTACTTATTTTTGTTGAAGGATAATTTCAATATTGTTTCAGTGATGGTATAAGTATTTAAAATGGGTATTTATGTGTGATTAAAATTTATGGAATCAATTAGTATTAACAGTTAGTCATTTTTTGTGCACTTTTCATATGAGTTGTGAATTCTTTAATTAATGGGAATATATTTTTGTAAATGAACTTATTTTGTGTGTGGTTTCCCTGTATGTTAATTACATTTTTCGGTGTATCTTTGAAGGGTTGTACACATATACATAAGTGTGTGTATATATATACCCTCTTTGGACATTTACCTCATGGAGTTGGTAGTATCTGTATTGGATTAAGAGGTATATATATAAGAGTGTATGTGTGCATAGTTGTGGGGCGATCTTCATCAAAGGCGTTGGGTTCCGAATTGTTCACCATGGTCTTCTCCTTTTTATTGTAGGTTTCCCATAGTATTATCCATTAAATTAGATAATTATTTGTTTCTTGTGGTTCACAGTTATATTTAATAAAAGTTAGTAATTTATGGTTTTACAATAATTGTGTATTGTGAAATAAAATAAAACCCTCTTTGTATTTGAATTACAAGAAAATGTTTTATTAAGTGTGATTACTAAGTGTTTGATGAAATACCCCTTTCACCATTATAAATGTGCATTATATTAAAAGTGGTAAATTCAATTTCTTAAATGGGTTTCCAAGTGAAATTATATTTTTCAATGTAATTGTGTGCATTGCTTATTTTGGTAATGATTTAGAGTCAAATGGTTTCTCGAGGCCCATTTGATACTTTTATAAACATAAATTTCTTTTAAAACCAAATTTGGCATACGCCTCTTTCTTTATTGGACATTGTTAAGAATTTGTGGACCATGGATGTGACTTCTCTCATGTGTTGGTGGTTGAATGAAAGAGGTAGAAAATACCATGGAGTGATATGAGGGTGATTTTTTTATGTGTATCTTGATGGTGTAAGATGGAAATGTATGTGTTGTATTGCATGGTTATTATTTTCTAACTCATCCCCCCTTTTTTTGTTTGAAAATGGTAACCTAGAATAGCGAGAAAAAAATTTATGAACAATTTCTTTATTACATTAGATTACACTAGTGGCCCATAAGGGGTGATATTTTGTAATTATTGCTATGGGATTGGGCCCCTCGATCAGGCTAGGTAGGCTGACATTTAGTAATTTGTGAATTATGACATCATTGGGTAGGGAACTCCTTTGGGATGAGTCACATGTATATTAAGTTAGAGAATATTCATGAGCTCCTAGGTTTAACCCATGTCTACTAGCATGAATGTTTTGATGCATTGTTTTCAAGATACTATATTGTGTTATTTTCCACTGCCCTTATTGTATGATTATTAATATTTCTTCAGTAATAGTGGGGATTATAGCTAAAATGATATTGTTTTTTCAAATGGTTAATGGAAAAATGATTTAGAAATGTTTTTTACTCACTCTCTCCTTTATAATTGAAATTTTATCTCTCAGTTAAAATTTATATGGTTACTTCTTGGGAAAGAATAGGTTTATATATAATAAAAAGGGCAATGGAATGAGATTGGATTTAAAGGGAAAATGTGTAAAAAATATACTTTTATATATTGTAGTTCAAACCTAAAATTGATGATTCTTTTGCTTAACGAAAATGCATTGGATAATAGATTACTTGGGTATTCCTACTGTGTTTTAATACTCACGCCTATACTTCTTTCTTGTTTTTAGTATTTGGTTCATGATTCATTTTGATCTTGATAGCCATGGGAAATTTGGAGTTTTGGGATCAGAGTGTGACCTACAGGGTTATGTGGAGTCTAGTGGTCATCAGTCATGGTTAGTTTTTCATTTCCTTTCTTGGCTAGTGGTTATATTCAGTTTTTTTATTTACTATTATTCAGATGCTTCTGTTTATTTTTATTGGGTGATATCATTCTAAATTCCATTCTGTGGATTCCTTGGTTCTTGTCTCTAGTCCAAAAGGATCTTCAATGCCTCAAGGGCCTTGCTGTGGGATGACTCGAGTGACCATTTCAGGTTCAGCCCGAGTTGGTTTGTGACATATTTGATAGCTTATTCTAACAATATTGGACTTATAAATAATCTAGATACATCAAGAAGGACAAATCACTTTTTTATGGATCATATGATCCGTTACATGTGAATTTTAGTGCTTTTTGAAAAAGAAATTTATTTTTTCTCATTATTTTATTGTAGTATGTGATGAATTGGAGAATTATCAAAATACATCTAAATGACGAAATTGATCTTATCACATTGAAAGTTATCATGTAAGTACATTTACATATATTATTAGATAGAAAAATAATTCGACATCATTATGAAAATGATCTTGAAATAGAATGTTATCCTATAACATTCATATATAATGATTCATATGGTCATTAAAATCATTATTGAATTATTTTTTCAAGGTTATTAACAATCCATTAATCATTCACTTTCTTATGATCAATGACCTTTATTACCCTATAATTATTTGTCCCTTTGCTCCATGTCTATATCTTCACTTTTGAAAAAATTTCTCCAATGTGTTATCAAATTTATATGTTATACCAGATGACCTTCATATTTCATATTCTCTATTTTTATGTGAATTTTTTATAAACCCTTTTAAAATTTGGGTTTCTCAACAAAATAATTTACAAATATAAAAACCACTATTATTAAGATAAAGTTTAAAATTTTAAGACACAATTTATATAAGGTTTGGAGAATGTAAAACCCTTATATTTAAAAACTAATGTTTTTTAAATAGTAAATTATATACACGAAACTAATCTTAAATAAATGATGAAATATATTTCTTTAAATTTAATCTATTCGATAGCTTATAGAACAAACAACATAGTGTAATAATGAATAATAATATTCGATAATACTGTATGATAATCATAAAATTAGTGTTTTTGAAGAGAAATAAATGAGTTATGAAAATTATGGTTATTTATATATTATATATAAATTCAATATTTATTTAAATAATAAATAAATATTTTTGAATAAATATACATTTAAAAAAATTTGTTTTAGAATCTATTTGAGTGAATACATTTAATTTAATTTTTTCCAATTTTATAAAATTTATTATAAAAAATAAAGCTCATTTTTTAAATTATCATATATGAATTATCTTTAGGTGAATTTTCACAATTTTAGTTAAATATTTCAATTTTTGTTGAATAAAGAAAAATAATCAATTTAAAGTAAATACTGCCTTTTCATTTAAATTATTTAGAATATTAAATTTTAATATAAAGTTTTTTAACGTAAACTTTTATCAATTATATATAAATCAATGTATTTTAGTTCATTTTAATTATCTTCATATTGATTTTTTATAAAAAACTATTATATACAAATGAACATATTCTCATTGGAAACCAATTTGGCCATTTTTTCTATGGGATTAATATTAAATTAAATATTTAATGTTATGTGATTATAAATTGGAAAATTTGATTAAAAAATTTTAATTACAATAATAATAAATATATAATAATTTATACATAATTTTTGAACAAAATTAACTTTTAAAATTGTAAAAATTATTTACCCAGACTATGGTAAATGTGGATTTACTGAAGGTTTAAACTAAATGATAGGGGTTAAAAATGACCTACTGAAAATGAAAAATATTATTTTTTGTAAATATTTGAAAAATATTTTAAAAATATTGATTTAGTGACATTTTTATGTTTTTCACAGGAATTTCTATCATTTTTTGATTATTTTATGAAATTTCAATGTAATTTCCAATGATGTCTCCATTCTCCACTAATAAAAGGCACCCACCCCACACATATTCAAACCTACCAAGCAAATTTATATCAACCAAACCTTGGAATAGTATTTAACCAAGATAATTAGACATAATATAGAGCTTTTGTTCCTCCAAAAATTACTTACCTATGGTCCTTAAGAGGATATCTAAAGGAGAATTCTCTTAAACAAATTATTTTATTAACAAAGATATTTCATTTTCATTTTTATTTTTTCGCATTAAATTAAATATTATCAATAAAAATATAATAAAACAAGTTAATCATTTATATTAATTTTTTATAATGTTTATTAATTAATACTTATCCATCTTCACTTACATAAAATAGTAAACGAAATCATTGATCGTGTGTATAGAGGACAACCTCCTCAAGAGCCGCTGTATTTTGTCATCCATAACCATCTTTAAAGGTTGGATATAATGATGTATTTTACACATTTATATTATATTAATGATATATTTATATTAATATAATTTTAATATCACATATATTTTATTAGGTTCCATTCCATTTCAAATAATATTGAGACACTTGTGTGTATGGTGGACTATCTCCTCACGAAATGATGTGATTATTATTTCAGTTATGATTTACATGGAATGCAAAAAAAATAAAATTAATAAATGTATATAATATATATTGGATTTAATTTATTATTAAAAATGAATATATAGTCCACTTGGATACCCCTACACCCATTAAGATAATGATATCATTGATCCAATTTTAGTATGACATACGATCTCTACGAAGCGGTGTGATTCATTTTCCATTCCAAAAATAAAAAATTACTTATAATAATTTATTTAAATTTGATATATGATATATATAGAACAATTATAATTATTTATGTGATTCAATTATATCATTTTTACAGGAATAACTGAATTCATTACAAAACATGCATGGGAAACCAAGGCAATTAACACCCAAAGCAATGAAAATAATGAATTATTAGTAAGGAATGCTTAATGAGATGTTATAAAAGGATACGATATGATATTATAAATATTAATATTGTTATATTATAAACTAATAACATTTTTAAATCCATTCTACAGAATGAAAGTTCATTTGCAACCATAATTAATCCAATGCTTGAGGATTTCATAACTTAATATGCATTAATTATGTTAAACATATATTTAATTGATAATGTCAGGATAATATTATATGTGTAATTACCATTGATCATTTTATTTATTATTTCTCCATTATACTGTGGAGTTAAATTGGATTAAAATTAGAAATTCATTTATTAATTCACACTTTATGGATATGAAATTTGTAATGGGCTTCTTCCCAATTTCCAATCATTAAGACATATTTTAATGCTACGAATTTAATTTCATTTATATGGTGTATATACATCCCCATTGAAATATAATATAATTATAAATTCTCAGTTCATTGTATCTTTAGTTTCTATTTCAATTATTCTATTTAAGTGGATTTGAATTAAAAGTTACGAAGTGATAATGAATTTCAAAAACTGTTTTCTTTTTATTGGGTTATATTACTTCCTTGTTTGCCTTTGAGAATAAAAGATTGTTTTTATAATGAATTTTGTTTATATAATAATGTTTCTACACTTTTAATATGATTATTTAAATTTTATACACATAATATATTCATTTATTATTTTTTACATCAACTTTTTGATCATTGTTATGAATTTCATCTCACATTCCATTTAATTGACATATATTTGTTAATATGAACCTAATCACTTTTATGTGGTGTATATACTATAAAATTTATATTTTTAACATCAATACCTATTTATTAATTATATATATTCTTTAAAATTATGTTTATCCATACTCTTTCTATCATGAATATGAATTTTACCAAACCCATAAAAGTTTTTAACAAAATCTATTTACATTGAAGTTTATTTGATTTCCTGGATAAATGTTGATAGAAAGTAATACCTTTTAAATATCTACCTTATATTTTCTATATTATTTTTCATTATTTAATTGTATTATACAATATATGGGTAATTATTTTTACTTTCTGTAATGGGTGGGGCCTAAAATTATACACACACTTGATTTATCAGTTGTCTAATTGGATGAATCTCTTAGGTGTCCTTAGTTGAATGGGTTTTCGGTGTATACCTACCCATCATTTTTAAAAAATCATGAAGGGATGTCAACAAGGTATATTTATATATAATCTTGCGATCATTATGTCTAGAAATTAACTATTTACATCACTGAGAATTCAGTTATTATTATCCATGATATTCTCACCATGACATTATCATCGGATGAATTTCGTTTTCAGTTTATTGATTAAATGAAATGTTTTTTTAGTTATTTACCTTTCTATATTTACAATGAATTATTTTAACATGATACAAAAATCATTTATATTTAATGTTTTTTAGATATTTACCTTTTCTTTTTGTACATTCATAATTATTCATGATAACTTCTATTGTACTTAACCATTATAAGTAATTTGACCTCACACATATCTTGATTCCATTAATAGAAGTACAAGAAGTGTAATATTATTTATATAAATGTAAATTATATAAGTAATAATGTTTTCCATGAAAAAAATTATTTTTTAATTTCGGTTATAAAATTAAATATGGGAATCATGTTTTTATCATGTTACTAAATTCTAAATTAATATTCAATCCTCTAAAATTTTATTCTTTATATCTTCTTATAATGTAATAAATTAGATACTATCTTCATGATACTATAGTCAGGTTTGATACAATTATGCCACACATTATTCTCTTATATTATGATGAGATCTTATTCCAATAGGGTACATTGAAGGATTGTTTTATTTGATTCCTATAAGACAGTTGTCTTATGAAATTCCAAGATTTATGTGATGAATTATGATTATGTTCTATGAATTTGTGGGTAAGTGTTTCAAATTTTAATCCCATTTTAGCATCACATATAAAAAAATAATTCATAAATGATCATTATTATCTTCCTAATATACCCTTTCTGAGTATCCACACCCCCAAATTTTAATGTTTCCTTTTACCCATGATATTAATAAATATATGATGTATGACATGTCTAAAAATGGTCTTATATATCAAGAACTAAGTGAGTGATAATGTAAGTCATTAATTTACCATTTAAAACTTATCAATGCTTCCAAATTCACAAAACATTTATATTTTTGGAATGGATCATAATGTTATATAATTAATGTTCATCAACTAACATTTAACATTAATTAATATAATTATGGGTAACTAGAGTTTATTTCAGAGAAAGGGCTAGCTAATTTTTTACAAATATGATTTCAGAACCTTTCTAATAAAACTAGGTATAATCCTATGTATAGGATAATATTTAATAGTTTCATTAATGTAGATATTATGTGATTTCTTAGTAATTCGTCTGTTTTTGGATACTACATGTGTATGTGTTATTGGCATATATGTGTCTATGGGTAATAACCTAAATAGAGTTGGTCAAGTATGAATTGGTCACCTTTCTAGTGAATGGTTAAGGGTCCCTTATATTTCACCTGGTTTGACACTCCCAAGGGATATTCTTGGGAAAATTTACATTATCATTATACAACATTATATTGTATTTTAATAAATTATGACCATTAATTGAATAGGTTAAACCAATAGTTTAATATATTGAAAGTAAGATGTCATGATTTAGATATTTTATGCTGCAATTTTCTATATTATACGATTTCTCCCTATAATTATTATTTTAAACTATATGATTTTGGATTTAGTCAATGGATTGGACTAAGATAATTTCATTTTATAATAAATGTTATACAAAATGGAAAGAAATCCATTATAAGGAACCAAATGAAAATAGAGTTGGAATATCAATTATTGTGATCATTCCAATGATTAAAAATCTCATTCACTATTGAGTTTCTTATAAAATCTAATATGAGATAAAATTTCCCTAATGAACATATAGGTAAGATGATTAGTCTTTATACATGTCAGGTATGTCAGAAAATGAACTCCTAGAAATGTCTCAATAGACAGACAAGATGCTTTATATGTGGAAAATTAGCGTACAAATTAGTTGATTTATAAATAAAATTAAAGATTATAACGGATGAAAATTATGTGCATCCAAATTTACCATTTACATTTGAAATTTATATATCATAAGGTAAAACACTATGTCCAGGGATGTGCCTATGATATGGAAATAATATTAGTTGAATGACTACTATTTTGTTTCTTTGTAATTCAATAATCATGATATAAAATTTGATTATCAGTTATATATTGGTTAGTAGAACCACGAAATGTATAAGGACTGCTCTACAATATCATTTCATGAAATCTATTAATGGTAATTATACCATTAAGGATGTTATTTAATTATATGGTGATATTTTTTGAGAACACATCATAATGAAAATGATAATCATTAATAAGTTCTTAATGTTTAGATAAAAATATTTTGTTTTATAATGGGGTATTTCACACTGATAATGTAAATTGGATAGTATTACATACCATGAAATTGATATGTTATTTGAGGAAAATTTGATGTATACGATATTCGTTTTAGTTTACTATATATTTTTATTCATTAAATATAATGTATATTTTGTATGAATATCTATTTTCATTTTGTTTTTATATAGATAGAGGTTATTATCATAGGATTTACCCATTTGGTATAAGAAATTATGTGGTAATTCATGTTTTCTATGTATAAATCTTAACGTTAATAATAAAAAATATATATAAGGTAACATATTTTATATTTTTTGGTTCATAAAATGGATAAAAATACATTCTATGTTTCTTAAGGTAAAATATTGTTGACATTGATTATGATGGACATTAAGTGTAATTATTGAGGTTAAAGTGATTATTGTATCATATTTATCCATATTGGATAAATTATGCAATATAATTTTATTTTGGTAAATAAATTTTGACATAATGAATTAATTATAATTATTTTAATGATCATATGTAGTATTAAACATAATATTATGTGCATTATATATGAAAAAATCATATTTAATATTAATTTTTTGAAGTATGAGAGTAGATATATGTAGAAATTGATTGATGTAGAACCAATGGATGAAACTATACCTCTTAAATTAAAATAATTAAAATAATTATATTTTCTCATTTTTACTATTTTGATCTTAAAATATTAAATAAAATATTAGAAAAGTATCCTAAAAAAATAATGTATCTCACATACCTTCATTTCAGTTGAATTGATGGTCATTTAACCCCTCATAGATTTATGGATTTATAGCCATTAAAATTATAATTATATTGTTTTATATCACCCTATATTAGTCATTTGATGATTATTTTATAATCCACGTTTTCATTTTAGATTCAAAATTTGTTATATTTATCTAGGAAACAAATAACTATTTATTTCGAGTTAAATTTATGTTTTCTGCATTGTTTTATAAAGGATGTTTTATTATCTTTTTGTGCATTGTGGGTTTTCAACATTGGTATTTGAATATATTAAACCATGTAGTAGGAAGATAAAATTTTAAGGGAAATTTATATTTAAGGGTGTATAATTTAACACATCATATATAGAATCTATTTTTCTTTAAATATTTTTAATCACCAGTTAGCTTTCTTGATAAGTAACAGTGGGAAAAAATGAACCTCAATATAAATATTATTTTTAAATGTGATTATTATTGTGAAGAACATAAAAATGTTAGCATGAATAATAATACCCACATTATGACATAACTTTTTTAATTTTTTATATAATTTAGTATATTATATTAATTCATAATATATAAAAAATCAATTTCAATTAAATTTAATTTACTCTTACAAAATTTATTTCCATTAAAAATGGTTTTTTATATTTTGTCAATGAATATTATAATCAATTTCTACCAATTTTATAACGATAGTTTTATGATAGCATATAATATTTTATATTTTCAGATAAAAATTATATTTGGGAGAAATATTTTTCCATCAAATATTGATTTTTTAGTGAATGGGTAAAAAATAATAGTTTTCGTAAAAGAATCCAGTATTTAAATTAAAATGTCTAACTAACCATTGTATATTATCATATATTAAAATAAAAATACTTTATTTATAAATAATTTATTTATTTATATATAAATAAAATGTATAAATTATTTTGGTATACTATAATTTTTTGTCTTCAAGAAAACATTTTCCTAAAAAACTAATTTTATGTTCATAATACTTTTTATAATAACTGATTACAGAAATCACTATTGACTAATGGTGTTAGAAAAATTAATTGATTATATATTTAATAATATTATTTGACACTCATTTAATGGTTCTAACTAAGGCATGGAAATGAATATATCCATTTTTTTATAAAAAAAAGTTTTCCTTGAGTTTTCTACCCTTATTTGAATATACATTTCTCTCACATATAGAAACTCCAATTTATTAATCTATTTCAAGGTGAAATAAATTTTATTCAAAAATAAGAATTTCCCCAAAAAATTGTTTTCAAGAAGTTTTTATATTCAATGTATTTTATATAACCAATTAAAATATAATAAGATTAAATTGATTAAAATATTGGAATCATCACAAAAAAAATGGTTTTTACCATTTATTTTTTCTCATAAAATTATGTTATCATGGTAAATATTTATGTCATCCTAGTTATTGTTAATATGATATTATTAATGTTTAATTAGTGGATATCGATTACAATTTATACAAAAAATGTCCAAATTTTAATGGTTGAGAGTTTTTTTGGCCCAAACACATCTTTCATTTTACTATGGGATTATTTAGTTCCAACTAATATATATATATATATATATATATAATAATCATTTAATAAATTATAAGTGTGTATTTTCCATAAATTATAAAAGGGTTCCCCATATCATCCCTTGTACACTATGATTGAGCCATATAACTCATCCAATAAATAAAATAATATATTATTATCATCGTTAATGACATTATAAATCTTCTGTAATTTCAAAAAGACCATTGTTTCATGGGTGATAGTGTATGCCCAATGAGGATTCTCAAAAAAAATAGTAGGTTTAACACACTTATGAAGAATGTTAGGCCTAATATTAGGAAATTTCCCTTATCACATTTGTTTATTTGAAATATATAAAATATATCATATATTTATATTTTTTTGGTGTATATAAATATCAATAATTTTATTTTTCAAATTTCCAATTAAAATTATGGGGATTCACAGCTTTATTTGAGGATTAATTTTGTATGTTGTTTTAGTTAAAATAATAGATATATATTATGCTATTTATGATTCAATTTCTTTTTAATCACCATTTATTATTCTTTAATTTCCTTTGGGGAAAATTATATGTTCATTATTATATAATGACCATTAATTTTATTCTTCTATTTTTATTCATTAATTGTTTATAAAATATTACAATTTTCCTCTCTTTAATAATTAAATTTATTAAAAAATATACTTTATTAAAAAGTAATGTATTTCCCCTTTGTTGTATAGAATTATTATTCCATGTGTATATTTTAATTAAAATTTATTCATGAATGTTTTTACAATTCCATTTTAATTTTTTAAACTCATTTTGAGGCATGTTTTGTTTCATATAAATAATCAATGAAATATTATTTTTATTTTTTGAATGAGGTAATTTTCACTTTTTACAAAAACATTCAATGGAATATTTTCTTCATCATACTCATCATGAATAAAATTTCATACCATCATGACCTATCAATTTATTGTGTCTTATTTTACCATTTTCCATGTTTCATTTCACATAAAATGAATTCCATGTTATTTTGTAATTTTTTGTAATTTAATAACATGTTTTCAAATGAAAAGGATATTATCCAAATGAAATTGTTAAATTTTATTTTAAATGAATTTTTAATCTATGATAAAATAATCTAATGTTACATATACATTATTAGTTTTATGATCCAATGATACATTATTTGTTATTTTTATGAATTTTCGATTATTTTGTTGATGAGTTGTTCAAAAAACCCATTTATTTTCCACAAATTAATTTATGATGATAATACTAATGATTTATGATCTTTTGGAATAATTAATAATGACTTATTATTAAAAATGTGTGGGCCCCAAGTAATATATTCCTTCATAGAAATGGGAAAATAATAATTTCTTAGGGGCTTAAAAGGTACATTTGAAGATGTTTAATGACTGAAAAATAGTACACCAAAGGTTGTCCCAATCCTGAATAATTGTGTACTAAAGTTTATCCCAATCCCAAAGTAGGTATGTGGGAGGATTTACCAAAAATAACTCATGATGAATTTTTCGGTGGGTATAATTTATATAGCATTTATATGATTTTTATTCTTCAATAATTTATTTCATTCTATTATGACAATCTGTAATGCCAATTTTGTAATCTCATTTATTAAATTATTTGATTCTATTATGATTCATGCCTTATAAACTACTAATAATGATTTTGTGACATTGGATTATTATCTATGAATTATTAATTATGTTTTTCAAAGGATAATCACATATTCTCATAACATGTTTCTCATGTTTTATAAAGATAATCATTGATATCTACCTTGTATAACATTATTGAGCATCTGAGCTCAAACATTATTATGTTTCCTCTTCCCTATGAGATAATTTATTTTCACTGATATTTTAATGAAGGAATATAAATTTGAATAAATATTGTAGAGACTATGTTGATCAATTATTTTAAATTAATTTTGTTTATCAATTTTTTAAAATACCATAATCAGTTACGGTTCTGGAATGAATTGTAATGTTAATTGTTTAATATTAATCTAAAATATGTAATATTTATGTATGAAAAGTATATAACCCTATAACCTTAAATACATTAAATATAGTGATATGTTCATGTTTGATGATTTTAATTAAATATATCTATCATAATAAATAAAAAACAAATAAACCACTATTAAAAATAATGTCTATGATCCCAATTAGGCAGTCATACTTTGAATATAGTATTATTGTTATTAATCCTGTCGTGATGTCCATATGTACCTTAATATTAAAATATGGGTCTCTAACCCTAGTACATAGTGATAATAACCATGTGAAAAAACTCACCCCTGAATACATCATAACGACCTATGGACTTCTCTATCCTGGAATAATAACCTATGGAATGATACATCTCAATATATATATGTGTTCCTAGATCTTGATCACTAAGAGTTAGAAATTCTCGAATCCACCCACCAATGTCCGCATAGGCCACTGATAGATAACAAGTGGTAGGAATTCCCTCTTCTTCTCAAGACCAATAATCCTATTTTTATATCAATTAAATAACCACTAGTATTATCCGGACCACCCTACAAGGTGTTTTTTCTTTGTTATCATAGATTTTATAAAAGAATTTTTTAGGACCACCCATAAAGATAATTTCGTAGAAAAAACCACATATTATGGTGTTTTCATTTATATCAAACTACACTCCTCCAATGGTATTTTCTACACAAATCAAAACTATCATCTGATAATATTTCACGCTATAAAATAATTAATCATAATGTGGATTAAACTATTGTAAGAACCTCAATATGGGTTATTTCGACTTCATTTATAAAAAACAAGGAAGAAATATATTCTTAGAACCTAAAAATATCATTTATAGATATTTTTTTATCATCGAACTTTCATGGTATGGGTTTTAAGGGGAAACCCATGACAATCACTTCTCAATCAAAATGCACAACCTCATGGTTTCACTAATATTTGAGCACTATTAGGGGCCCCTATGTCACTATACAGTAATGGTGTGTTACACATGATTACATAATCTAAAAAAATTAAGGAGAAACCCAATCAGTGTCCCCATTAAAATAAATCCCACTATGGAAAAAACTAATCTCTATAGTGTATGAAAACCAATAACCCAACCTCTTACATCTTATATACTCTCTTTCCAAACATGTGATGTCCTATAAGAATAACTCTAGAGATATATCATGGCTAATCTAGATAACCTAAGTCATACTAGGATAATACACTCAACAAAACCTAATAAATAATCCAAATGGATCTAAGTTCTCTCAAGGGTCTTCAAATAAATTATTTGGGAAATCCATATCAATTCATATTACACCCCCCACTATTTTGGGCCATGCATAATTGGAATCCTTTTGAATCAGAACATTGGCCATAAATAGGTGAGGCTAACATGATAATTCACAATGGACGACATGGCCTTGGAACTTTTTCAATCAATTTAAGATAAGATATTAAAATTACATTAAATATAAATATATAATATATAATAAATCAATTGAATCAATTCAAAAAATATATATATTTTAATGAATTTACACATGCATCTTTAATAACTTGCTTTAACATTAACGGAGACTACCAAGGACCACCTTTCTCAATCAAGAAGCCTTTCTCATTCAATCGACCACTTTATAGCACTTTTCTATCTTTTTGAGATCCATCCCACCTCTTTCTACCTCACGCAGAAATAAAAAATACATGGGAGGCCCAAAATCACACTAAAAATCTATAACTAATTAATTTTTTCATTAACATTAAATTAATGAAAATAAAATAGTCATATTGTTATTAACACAATCCTAATCCATCGATTTTTAATTCATCGAGTGATGAAGTTCCAACCAATGCTACGACACTTATAAACCTACCAAAAGTCAATTAATTGAAACATAACCCCTTTATATAAAAATATATATTTAATTTTAAATAAAAAAACAAAAAAATCATGGAATATTTTACATTCGTTTAATAAATGAATGGATGTGGGAAGAATCCATTAATAGATTTCCACTAGCTATGAAGAATAAAATACCCATCAATAGAATTTGATTTTATAATACAATGATGAGAATAAGAAAGATTTTACAGCCCTATGATTATCATTGAAATAGAATTGTATTCATAAGCATTAAAAGGGGAACCAAATGAACCTAATACAGGATGGGTTGGAATCGTTGTGTTCACAAATGAGATGAATAATGGTTAGCCCATCAAAAATATAAGGGAAAATGGAACATTTAACCCATAAAAATTCCCACATACAAGATAGTCATTAATCATCAGCTAGCCTGGATATCAAGAGATATATTGTGTGATATGAAAGGATATAAGGTTAAAATTAGGCAACTAACTAGTCATAGGCTATAGTTTGCAAAAAAAAACATCCCAATAAGCCAACCATCTATATGATTCTTACTAAATCCTCCAAATTACATACCAACCCTCATCCCTCAGCCAAAAAAACAATATTAATGTTCTAAAATTCTTTTAATTACATTCTAAAAAATTATTCTCAAAACAACCCACTAACTAATACAAAGACACTAATGTATCCTTAATATTTCCAACCTTAAAGTACTTAACATATTAAAACCTCCCTAGAATAACACTTATTTTCATCAACACATCCTTCCAAACAATACACTATTTATCCCAACCTACATGGGTCACCAAAAATGACAAACGTATCATTTTATGTCATCAAATGACATTATAGGACCTATAGCTAAACAATAAATCCATTAAGATTCATTTAGTAAAACATGATCCCAAACATATAACCATTATGAAAACATTGAAATTAATACAACCACACATTTTTATCCTAATAATTCATCTCCTCGTTGAAAATGAATAACCATGATCAATGTATTCATTACTAGTGGGAGGGGTGAATATGTGATATCATTTTATTCTATGTTATCTTTCTTGTTAAACAAAATTCTCCTCATGTTGAGGATTTTTTAGATTTTTGAAAACTGAACATTCAAAGAGTCATAAAAACATGATTATTTAAAAATATCACAATATAATAAGAGTATATATTACTTGTCAACTAATGGAAATAATTTAATACCACTTATTCCACTTGAAAATAACCATTTTGTTGTGAATACAACATATAGGATATACTCTTACACCTGTGTAGAAGTATGAGAAATATAATAGTTCATGTTCATCCTCTATCATGAAATATTTAAATTTGATGTTCAAATATTCTTAGAAACCATCACAAATAGGTTTTTGAAATATCACTATACTATTTTAAATACTTCCAACAATTTGTGTCCTTAATAAAATAGTTCTAAAATTTAATTCATAGTAGCTAGTATGAACAACATCTCTAGATTTTTTATAGAAATTCAGGTTAACCGGTCACACCAATTCATCGGTCTAATTTTATTAATCAGAATCAATTATGACACATCATTTTCAAAACATGTCTCATTCTTCATTCTGATTGTTCAGTATGATCTAGTGAATCCTGACCACAACTCTTTTGATCACTTCTTTATTCAAAAAATCTACCTCTTCCATGTCTGTATTGAATCAAAAATCAAACACTCTATATTTTTTGAACATTAATAGTGTCATTATACTATTTATAGTTACCCCTTTATATTGGTACATTAGAATAAAATAATTAGGGAATCCAAAATGAATTTTTATATACAAAAAACATTATAGAATTGGATAAATTCAAAAATTAAAACCACATTTGATATTTTCTTTATGCCTATCAAATTATATAAATACATCGATGTTTTTTTAGAATTATCAATAAAATCCTAATTCGGAACCGCATTTGGATAATGAATTTTCATGTTCTCATTCAAGAAATTGGTATTCCATAATATCTCAATCAAATGCAAGTTTTTCATTATGACTCCCTTGATTTTCTAACAAAAAGTCACATGAAAAAAATCTCCCTCTGATGATGCAATCAAACTAATTTTTTTTTCATAAACATCATTGAAACATCTCATTTCATTAGAACCATACAATAATAGTTCATTATTAAATTTATTTAGATTTAACACTTCATCCAATTCGTAAATTTTTTTATATTCTACTCTGATGGATTAAACATTGTATGATGACTTATCGTGTCAACAAATCATCTTATGAATCATTGTCCATGAATATAAGAAAAATATATTATGCATCAAGAAAAATTAAAATGGTTTTATAAATTATTTCATTTCAACTAAAGAATTGTTCTTTGATTCCATTATGATGACTTGGACTATGAATATTATCTGACTAATCATTGGCATTTACATATCATCTCAGTCACATTTAACAACTCTTGTCCATCCGATTTGATTTGGAATGTTGGATGTTATGCCTATGATGGGACATTATATATGATTTATTATCTGTTTCATTTATATTTATTATTTATTTGTTCCATAATCTCCTATAATGTTTTCGTGTGTTTTTTGTAATATTTCGTTAATTAAATCAGAAACCACATGTTCATCCGATGGATCGGTTCATCAGGTCGATTGACCAATCTGATGGATCATTAAGTTCTTAGTTTTGGAAAATATCTGAATTCAGTAAATTAAAAATCATAGTATCCAAAAAACCTCAACATATAGTACTTATTGATCTTATAAAATCCATCAATAAAACATCAATATCCTTGAAGCACCATACATATACATTTTCCCCATATACTCGTTATTGTATCATGACTTCCTTTTAATGATGAAAAAATTAAACAATTGGAAAATCATCACCATATTATATTTTAAACATCTCTAAAGTAATTTTTTATCCAATATAATTTCATAGTCCATTATTCTATATTTTATTCTGAAAATATGCGTCTTAAAAGAGGAACACATAAAAAACATATTCAGACCATAAAAATTCAATTTTTATAATCTCATAGTAAATTTGTGCTTGATCCCATGAGTGAGATACTCCTTCATCCTGTAACAAAATCATAAAAATAATTGAAATTTTTTCATAAATACAAATATATAAAAACATTATTAAAGGAAAATACATTAATCATTTCAAAAAAACATCGTCTACTAACATCCCACAAATTTCATTCAAACAACACCTCCATCCAACAAATTCCAAAAAAACATCCCACTTTGATTTTATTATCAACCAACACTCTTAATTAATTGATACTATTTAACATAATATATAGATAAATAATAATAAATTCTAAGCCCATGTGAGTGAACTCGTTATAATAATCCTAATTCAATGATCATAATAACTAGGATATCTATACGAATTGAGTTAAGAACATCTCTAGAACATAAAATATTCAAACATTCTTACAACTCATGATAAGATATTTATTCCCATAAAAATAAGGTTACTATAAAAACATCATGTATATATTAGAATAGTACTCACAATCATGTTTAAAAATAACTACTTCCCTTTTTATCATGTCCCCAAAAATACATTCACCATTAAATGGTTTATTACATACAAGTATAACTATTTAGGAAAAATTATTTTCCATATCCCTTAGAAATGCTATCCAAGTAAATATGAGAGAGTTGATAGAAACATTTACACCATCCTTTGATATATATTGATAAGAATATAATCTATAACATTTAATGTTGAGAAACTTCATTCAATAATGGTTTTGTGATAATATCAGTAACTTGTTCCATTGTTGGAACATATTCCAATTTGGGTTCACTCTTTTCTATGTTCACATTGATGAAGTGATAAATGTAATCAATATGATATGGACAATATTTTTGCATTTTCTTTAATTTTAGGCTTGAAACACATTTATTATCACAACCCTAGAGAATGGGAGACTTCACTTCAATTAGAAAATCACCAAACTGACTCTTCATACAGAGGTGGATCTTATATAATCCTATATTCATTCCCAATAAACATCTATATAACCAAACAAAATAATTATTCATAAACCATCATATTTGATAACTAAATATGTTATTCTATTGAAGTATATGAGATTTAATTTCCCTGATAATATAAGAGAATCTTTTGGATCACTTTTGAATAAGGAAGATAAATTAACAACATAAAAAATATCAGGTCCAGAAAAAGTTAAATATAGAAAACATTCATTCAGGTTTCAATATTGTTTAGAATCTATTTACTTTCCGTATCTATATTCAGATAACATGGATCCAAGTAAAATTGGTGTGTAAATATTTTTTTAATGTTAATTTCCAAAACACATAAGTGGTTCCATTTCATTATTATCTTTAGATAGAAAAATATAATTCTTCTTATGTGAAATCCACATGCCATGATAATTCTTTATTTCAATGGGAATGGAAATTTTAATACAATTATTTATCTCTTAAAAAACCTATTAGAAGATCATTCATCATTCCATCAATGTTAATACAATCATCATAAACAATTAAAATGTGATAAATTTATATATTTTCATTGATGTAGAGAATACTGCAACTCTTCCATTCATAAAACATAGCATCACTTTTTCATGAAGGCATCCAATTTGGTAAACTAGGCTCTTAAATATATCATAAAACCATATATTTAATTAATCAACTTTCACCAATAAATTTAATTATTTTCAATTATATGTCTACATTTTTTCAACAAAAACTTATTGATATAGTTCACCATTGAGAAATTATGATATAAAATAAATCTGATAAACTTTATACCCATATTTTTAATAATTAAAAGAAATGTTTTAATTGTTTCTAACAATGGTATAATATAATTTTTCATAAAAATAAATTCCTTCAACCTCCAATTACACTTTTTAAATGAATCATTCTATTTTTTTATCACTTCATTGTCTATATTGAACTTATTTAGGACCACCCACCTTGTACTAGTAAAATTATTATTATTTAGTTTTGGTATAAGTACTGAAGAATAATTCTTATGAATCTCATCCAACACTCCATTAATAGCATTAATTCACTCTTCATATTCAAAATATACATTAAAATACATTAGATAAACTATTTAATATATGTATGAGATAAAACATTGACTTTTTTGTTGTTTGAAATCATTTTGTTGATAACCAATGATGTTTTATAACTTAATTTATTTCATCATACTTGGATAATTTGTTTGATGTCATTCATCATCAATAAATATAACTATTGTTATATATTTTATTGTTCTCAAATAACAATATATAGAATTATTATCATTCTACTTAATGACAACTCTTTCAACTTCTCTATTTTCCTCATCGGTATATCATTCTTAAACTTCTTGTTCTGAATTTTTTTTAAAAAGTATTTCAATGAAATTAACAAACTTATTTTTTTTACTTTTGTGGAACATATTTATATTCTAACATTAGGTGCACAATCGATATAAATTCCATATTCTTTACTTAGAACAAATTTTACAAATTTTATTTATTTTTTCATTATAAATCTATGACTCATGAAAAATAATAATTTTTTAAAACTCAGAATATCATTTTAGAACATTTAAAATAGATTCATATCTGAAAATTCCCTATAAAATCAATGAATTAGAATATAATGTGTTATACTCATCTCCTTCATATATATATAGTGAGAGAGTGAATGCTCATTCAACATTGTGTAACCTATTTCCATCGATATTCAATACATTCATTCAACAAAAGAAATATTATGTGTTTACTAAGGTTTACAAAAGCCATAATGAATTCCATGTTTTTCAAGATAACATCATAATTTTTTCATTTTTTCATTCACTACATTCATCTATTTGGAACATAATCATAGAATATCCATATTAATTTTCCACTCTTATCCTATAAACACTTAATCATTTTTAATGAATCATTTTTATGATTAAAATCCAAAATACATGCCATTTGTGAAAAACCATCAATGGTATAAAAAATTGCTTTTATCCCCTTGTTGACTGTTTTCACATTGGCCCACAAATATTAGAATAATCAGCTCTAGGGTATGATGTGAAAAAATTTGAACTATAATATGCAATGAGTTTGTAATCATTATTTTATGATATATGGAACAACACTAATACCTTATTCATATAAATCAATTAATTTCACATAAATTACCTCTCCTTTTTAACATTATTATATTCAACTAAAAAATATTTCACAACCTTATATGACACAATTTGTTTCTTCCATCCTTCTTAGATGGAACTATTTTTTTTCACATCACCAAATTCAAAGAAGTTTTATTTTGTATATCGTCTAGTCATAATAACATTTACATCGTAAAATCATATAAAAAACCAAATTTTTTCAAAAAAAAATATGACCCTCGTCACAATGGTTTGAAAAACAAAACAAGCTGTGTTTCAATCCATTAATAAGCAATAATATTTTGGATTTTAGTATTTATTCCCCAATAATAACATATCCAATACCATTTATTCTGATAGATTCATCACCTAGAAACATAAATTTTCTTTCCTTATAGTATTTAATATTACAAAATATCTCCAAATAAACTATCCTATGTTATGGGAACCCACTATTAAAATGCCTATGAAATTATCCTTATTTATAATTGAGACTAGTTTCTTGAACTGGAGCTTATTTTTTCCCATTATCATCCTTCACATATATCATTCAATAATTATTATAAAAAATTTTATTATTGAAAAATAAGGCATCATTTATCATGATTTACTGGATGTTCAAATGTTTTATAAATAGTTTCTATAGGTTAGATTATCTTTTAAATTTTCTCACCACACTTCATATTTTTTATTATTTGAGTGGGTTGAATCATGCAAAAACATTTCTCCAAGTAACTGAAGGGATAATTTTAGTATTTTTTATTAAACCAAAACAAATTTTTTTATTTCCAAAATCTACCAAAATACAACCATTAACAGAAAAAAAATACTTTCAACTCTAAAATCCATTCTATTTGGAGTTTTAAACATTTTTTCCAACATCATTCACATAATCCACATTTTGACGTTGTTGAGCCCTAGAAGTTCTTCAATATTTTGAAATCATTATATTTATATGGTATTTTCATCCATTATCAATAGATTAGTGGTATAAACATTTTATTTTGACATTGAAATTAATAATAGATATGAATTTTAAACAATTATTTATTTGGAAACAAACATGCTTTTATCATATTTATTCCTATTATAAAAAATCACTATTTTATTAATCCATTGGTGATAAATTTTTTTTTCCTGTTTCATAGTATTAAACAACTTAAAGAACCCAATAATTATAGATATTGAGTGTTTGAATCTTCTAACTCCTACTCGGAATTTTATAACTTTTTGAATAAGTTCCATTTATTCCTCATTAACAATCATCATTATTTCATGTTATTACGTTTGACTTTTTTTATTTCAATAAATTTCGTGAAATTGTTAATCACATCTTGAAAAATTATTTTGGATTATTAAAATGTTTCTTAAAACAACATCCTAGACTTATATTATCTTCATCATTTACTTAGTCAACTTTTCTTCGAGTGAAATTTATAGATTAATTCCCAATATATCCATATACAAAAAAATTTATCGGCAACATTACATTGTACCTTAATGTACCTCATTTCCCATTTTTAGAAAACTAGTTAAAAATTTCATCAAAATTATTACTCATAAATTATTTGGTGTCAGAGTCACCAACTTTCTCATCTTTGAGAATATTATAATATTTTCATGAAACGGATTCTTTGAAGTCAATTTCATTATCAATATTATATTTTATGTTGTTAAATATGTCTATTATTATTACATTTGTAATGATAGTGCTATAAAGGTCCCATAATGAAAGAGTTTTATGACCTTTATATTCCAATGATAGAAAATTTACATTGAAAATGTCTGGAAGAAATTATTAGAGAATTTTAGAAACAGTTAAATCTTCTATTTTATCACCAATATATCATAAATTTGTAACCATAGTCAAAAAATGGTTTTTAACATCATCATTTTAATGTCAGTTCTTCAAGAATGATGTTAAAAGTACTCAAGGAGGTATTTTAATGATAGTTATTTTGTAACTGGAATTAAAAGTCTTCATGGAAGAATTTTTTACATTGGTTAATTAATATATATTAGGAAAAGATTGTAAAAATATCAATTTTTACATTGTTTTTATGTTAATAAACATTAAAAAAATCCAAGGAGGGATTTTTGTGTCATTTATTTATTAAACATCATGAAAATATATTAATAATGACCATTTTCACGTTATATTTTTAATAATCATGAAGAAAATGAAATAAAATATTTTTTTGACATCAATTTTTCAAATAACAGATCATAAACATGATCAAAAACATTTATTTTATTTCATATATTCTATTTGACTTTTCATCAAGCTCAAACTAAGTTATAGATCCAATTTTATGGTTTTTTGGATATCAGATATCTCTAAGACATTATTTTATGATGATCAACTTTTGATATCCATATATTTTGATCCAATGCTATATTTTTCTCCATGACCACTCAAATTGAATATTGTGAAACAACTGAAAATTATTTCAATATTTATAAAGTAATTATTTTTAAAAAATGATGTGGAAATATAAATTTATCATCAGTTATTGAAAAAAATGACATTAAAAGTTTCCTGAGATATTTTAACATAGGTTTTTTCAAAAACCAATGTTTAAAGTCACTTTTCATGTTGGTTTTTCAATAGACTAAAATAATTAATGTTAAATACGTATTATTTTTATTTCCCAAGATTCTATTTCAGTTGTCGTGGACCTAAAATAGACATAAAAATAAAATGTTATGCATGTCAAAAACTAATAATCTATAAAAAATGTCTTAGAGAAGTCAAACATATATCATCCAAAAATTTTATTCTATAAAACCACTTTTCTACACAACTAGTGTTATCAAATATTAAGAAATTAAATACATGTTTTTAAACATTTTTCATATATGATACTAGAAAAACTGATGTTAAAAATGGATTTTAACATTGATTTTTTCAAAAATCGGCATTAGAAGAAAGTTTTTCACATTGTTTATCGATTTGAAAATTGAAATTTAAAATCATTTCAGGATTGTTACCATAAAGCCAACATGACAGATAAATTTAAAATCCCACCATTGTGGAATTAGAATTTTTTATAACACAAAATTAAAAATTTCAACTACCATGAGATTTATAATAATGGGTGTCCTCTTACCATGTTATTTATATGCTTTCACACTCCACATATATTAATTTCATGTTCAATTTTTATGATCATAATCATTCTACTGACTCATGTAATTTCATCTTAATCATTAATAGAAAATTTCTTATTTAAATGATCTTATCATGGTAATTTTAACTATTTTTCCATAATTTATTTTTTAAAAATTTGATGTATTATCGATATATTGGTTAATGGTTATATTTTTCGTATAATGGAGAATGCTTTTATATCATTGTAAACCTAAAATTATTTTTTCAATGTTTAAAATTCCTTAAAAGATGGTGCTTTTTTTCTCGTTAGTTACATGCTTGGTAGAGAATTATATCAACTAAGTTTTCAACGACCTTGAAAATTATGTAAATGATTTATAATTTTTTCTAGATTTGTTATGGTTTCTATGATTTGTTTTTATGGGACATATAATTTCTATTAATGGAGAAAAATAATGTAACGAAATTTTTTAACGAAAATATTTCTAATATCGGTTTGTATAAAATCTACATGAAGTCCATTTTTTCATATCTGTTTTGAGAGAACTCATGCTAAAACATCTTTTTGCATGAGGTTTTAAAAAAACATAATTTTGTTTTCTGACTTCAATTATCAAAAAACAACATGAATAATTGGTCATTCATGTTGTGTTTTTGAAAATAAATAAGAAATATATTTTCTTTTACATCACATTTTTGTAAATAAATACAAATATAAGTTGATCTTTCACATGTATTTTTTAAAAACTGACATGATATATAAGGAAAAAATATTTTTTATTGTTCGATATAATAACCAATGATAAAAAAAATATTCATAATGTCTCCGAAAAAGTCATATCTATAATAAATGAACTTAAAAATAAATAACTATCATAAAAAAGTGTACTAGTGTAACAATATCATTCACCCTTGTAATGAAATCACCAACAGATTAATACTCACCCATTTAGAGATTGTCATACATGAGCTACTGGAATTTTTAATTTTCCCGCTTTTCATTTATAATTTATTTTAATGGTATTTTGAAAATTTTCATAGATACCATTAGATGTTCTAAATTCCTTTAATCAAAGATGTTCCCATCTAGAGCTTGATGGTAGTAAATCATATATATCACATTTATCATTCTCTTAATTTTTTTATAAAGGATATAAGAGGTAATTTAAAGGGTGAAGAGGAAATCAATGTGTATTATTTTCTAACACATCGTAAATAAGATACATAATATACTGAAACACCATATAATTCATGACATGAAATTTCATTCCATAAAAAACAAGTATCCACTTACTATTCACACGATTAGAATTCTCCATCTAAAATTATCATTAAGGAAATAATTAATGTTGTAAAAAAGTTTAACCTTGACTATATACCAATTGAAAATTAATAACCATGATTAAAACAATCATTGATATGGGGAGTGGGTGAATCTATGAAATATTTTTCTTATATTTTATCTTTTTTCGTATAACAATCATATCTTCTTGTAAAATATTTATCTCATTCCTCAAAACCAAAAAATCAGAAACCCTTAAAAATTGATTATTTCTAAGGATCAAAACTAAATAAGAGTATCTATTATTTGGAAAGGTATTGAAATAATTCAATACAATATGACCCACTAGAAATAAATCCTTTCCAGAATATACAATTAAATTAAATGACCCATATACTTGTGTAGCACTATGATCAATAAAATAGTGAATGTGATTTTTTATAGGTAAATATGTATATATGATGTTGTAACAAGTTTATAATCCCTCACCAATAGGATTTGAAAATGTAACTTTGGATCCTCATAAACATAAACTTTTTTAAATCAATAATGAAAAATATGTAACCACTTTCTTACACAACATTAGATTTGAACAACTTATCTGGACTTCATACAGAAACATAGTATTATCACACACTCTAATGCCTTAATAGAATTATTATGTCTAAAAAAATTCTCAATCATCAGTCTGGAAGAAAAATTGATTCTTCAGTCTTATTGTTCAATTTTATAAAATTATACTTTACTATAACTTCACAAATAATGTCTTCTATTCAGAAGTCTTCTTCTTCAAATTCTATCTCGAAAAAACTCAAGTGCTATACCTTTTTTGAATATTATTGTTTTAATATCCTTTATACATTCACACATTTATATAGGTTCTCTAGATATAGAATATACAGGAATCCAAAATGGCACTTACCACTCAAAAAAATTCACAATTTTAAATTATTTCAGAATATCGAACTACATATGACCATTTTACAGTGCGTTTCAACTATTATGGATTCTTCTCGAGTATTCATGAATTATATAGAACATATTCATTCTGAAAATAATTTAATAAAAATATCTCATGTGATAAATTTTGAAAATAATAATCTGGAACACATCAATCCAAATAATATTTGTGATAGCAGTTCTTTTGATTAACTAAAAACCAGACATATCAATAAATTATCACTCAAATGGCCCAAAAAATTTCTAAAATACATTTTTCATAAATATATATTTTAATTATAAAGACATAATAACCGTAAAAAATTATAGTATAAACATAAATATATTTTAGCTTTTTATTCATATTCATAATTGTTTCAGCTACACCATAGACTAATTACTCTTTTTCTGATGACATATCACTGTCAATAGATCATCCAGTGAATCAATGTCAAATCAACCTTGATGAATCAATCATTCGTTGATCTAAACGAAAATGGTTGACTAAATTGATTCATTTAATCTAATGAATTGTTCTATGATGCCCATAAAATTGGTTGTTCTATGAAGTTCATCTAATTTAATGGTGTCAACAATTAATCTTTGCAGTCTCACTCAAAACCTCTAGTACATCTAATACACTTTGGAAAATCTAATGTTGTATCCTTAAGGGGAAAATATATCATATTTCTTATTAGTACCAAAAACATATCATAGGTATCGATGTCATAATCACCCCTAATTGTTTTATGAGTGTATTAATTTCATTCCTTAATTAACAAAAAAACTGGGGGTTTAATTGATGGATCGGTCCATCTAATGGAAAAGCTCATCTGAGGGATTGGAAAATCAGAAATTTTGAAAAACATATCACATTTAAAAATAAAAAACCATAGTATCTAGAAAAACAATTCACCGGGTACTTCATAATATTGTAAACTACATCCGGAATACCTTAACATCATTGAAGCACCATGAATCCGCATTTCAATATTCAACAACAAACTCTTCCTTGTATCATGAATTCTTAACGATGTTTAAAATAGGGAAATGATCAAAAAATATTCCTCATATTATATTTAAAACAACACTAATCATATTCTATATCAAAATATACTTATTGGTTTACTCTGAAAAGATTTATTTTAAAAAGATGAGTTCAAAACAAGAACTCCTAGAAAACAAATTAAAACTAAGAACTTCAATTGAAGTAATTTGTTAAGAATTTTTTCTTTTTATATTTTATGCAATATACTCATTCATAAGGTCACCAAATCATATAATGTAAAGTTATTTTTAAAAATAATACAAAATAAAATGAATTCCATAAAAAATAAACATTCATCAATCTAAAAAAATATTCAACCATATTCTGGAAAACATTTTCCAAAAAAATCACCTTTTCTAACTTTGTCCCAATACTCATAACTCAATCAATTATTCAAATAATTGTGCTCCTCATCATATAGAACAAATCATAATGGATAGTTTAAATCCCCAGTGCCTGTCATCTATTCAATACCAAACAAAAAATAATTCACAATGGTGAAGAAACATACTAATCTTGGTCTCCAATACATCATTCATAACATCCTACAATAATGTGATATTAAAAAAATTAATAATCCATTTTTCATAATTCAAATACAAAATGGATATTATCTGACCGTCTAATAATAATACAAACCCTTTGCCCCATTCTCAAAAAATTACTAAAAGATTCATAACATATATATATATATATATCATTTATAAATTTATTATTCTATGGTGGATTATAGATCATAATATCTAATTAAATATTAAATCACCTACCAGTCCCTCTCTAGATAACTTTTAAAAAATTCCCTCAGCATTAGTTAGCGATGTGATTCCAAACTACCAGAACAATATTCTTATTTCTTAGGGGAATATTTTGATTCTTTGTTACATCCACATAAACCATAAAAAACACACATATAAATATAAGGTTGAATCTTAAACTAGACAAAACACCTATATCAAGATCCTACAAGAGAATTGAAACATCATTGATTTGACTAACCATCAAGCCTGCTGGTTCCTTAAAATCCATCAATGGATATTGAAATATTTTTATCAATTGTTTAGTGAATGGAAAATAAATTGGATGGATATTTGTAGGAAAAATATTCGAAGGGGTGGAAATAGAAAGTAATACATAGACCTATGAAGCATAATCACTTCACATATCTATACAATTAATGGTTATCTATGAATATATGTGGTGGTCATTAACTAAATAAGTATTTAGGATTGAGACGGAAGCACAAACATGTACAAAAAATATCTTGTGGGAATGACTCGGTGATCCCTAACCCCATGAAAAATAAATTACCTATGATATAAAATAGTTCGCAGTATGTGCGTTTTTTGCAGCTCTATATGAACAAAATGAAATTATTCACTAAACCGTGGCTATGATTTACTCCCTCACAAATAAGGGATCCCCTTTTTTGATTGATTTCCCCACCAAATATTTCATTCATAATCTGGGTATCTCGAATGGGACACTAGAAAAGAAGGATTGTGGTTGATATTCTAATTCCTTTTCTCATCTATAAATAATACTGAGGGGTCTCAAAAATGTTCCACAAATGAGAGGATGAACGATGGGAGAAGAGATCAATACTCAACGACACAAAGATAAACAGAATGATTCAATGATTCTTTTCTTGTAAAACAAGATGAATAATGTTAATGTAGAAGAAATAAATCAAATGGTAGTAAAGAAACTTGAAATCCTTCAATGGAAAATTCTTAGTGAGCTGTAAAACAAGTGGAACCATTGTAAAAAAGAATCCCACATAGCAAAACCCTATTCTGGTGGAACCCTTCCTAGCGTATAAAACAATTATGTGATCAGAACATAATATCATGTAGCAACATTATACATGTATGAAAAATTATTTTTTGAAGTGATATTTTACAAAGAAAAAACCATGGACCACATACCATAGTGTTTGGGGGATATCCTCCTTACCTATGAAGAAATAAACCATGTTAAAGGAAACTTATCCCGCATAAGAACATGTTGAGCAGAATGGGGTATCCTTGGGTGTTCTACATTCCAGCTCCAACCTGCCTCTCCCATCATGTAATTATCCCCCTTTTAGGATTTTCGATGAACCACTCTAAGGGAATCATTTCAAGGTCCCTTCTAAAGCCCCCAAACATTTGTGATAAAATAATTGCACATAATAGAATTTCCATTATGATATTATATACCCATGGTAATCCGATTCTTATTGTTAATACACAGGTAATTGGTAACCCAAAGAATGTTCTTAAGATTAAATTCCCATGGAATCTGGGTTCTGACCTTGGGGTTCCCACATGAACCTCCCCTTTCTAGGGATTAAGTAAAAATCACTAGCATTTATCTTTGACGAGTATAATTGTTAAACATAGGAGATCATGCTTATCTTTTAGTTAGATAATGAACAACACTCCATCCCCTCAACAGAACAAATTTTTGGACACAAATCCTAAAGAACACCCTTATCCTTTCTTATGGTAGGTGCCTTTATTTATCATCTTTCTCTTTCCTGCTACGTAGTCGAATGTATCACCTAAGGTGTCTATCCTAGTTCCAAAAATAAAAAAACTTACAAGATCACTCAATGTCCCCTCCAACTCCTTTTGGGATTCATTTTTATCAATAAGTAGATGAGGAGGGTTGTATAATCATTATATCTACTACATCATATTGTTTCTCATACAGATAATTACTTACAAGAGATTAGAGTTAAGTGGTGATCATGACATCTAAACAATCAATAACCATCCAAATGGGAATCTTCCATGCATAATTCTGAACCGAAAATGAGGTTTCTCCAATTATCTATGTCCCAAAATCAAACCTAAAATGGGCCTCTATCATGGTATAATTCATGGAACCATACATCAGTCATTAAAGAGACATATTCCCAATAAATCGGTACAAAAAAAATAACCTCCCATGCATAAGAATCACACCAAATCCTATAAAAATAAGTACTCTTACAAGAGGCCTTATATTCTATGTAATCCCCAATCATGTCACCTCAAATGGAAGACATACATGAATAATCCTAAACCCAGTGTACTACTTGGGATTTGATTCCCAACTAATTGGGATTCATATGAATCCTCTATGAGGCCCATATCAAATTCCAAAATCAACATTCATTGGTCTATATCCATTGTAAGATAATATCCCCCACCATGAATATGACATCTTATTTTGTTACTATAGGCATCCTTAGCATATGTCACACATCATACCTTACCTATGAACCTTACTCCTACATTCCCTTACTTCCTGACTTTAAACTCCATGGTTGGGTCCTTATCATATGACCTTAAAATGTGATGTGCCCCATTAAGTGGCACTAAACTATGTGGGTTATTATTTTTATGACATATATATGTTGGAATCCAATATTATGGGATCAATACTAACATTAGAATATCCTCTATCCCCCCAAAATTATATCAAAATTCATAGTGCATCACTAAATGTATTAAATTTTTTTTCCTGCCAAAGAAATTGTTAATAAATATTTAATACATCCATAAATGGGTAACATTTATTGAGATCAAAAGATATATAAAAATCCCTCCATTGATAGAGATATGTTGATACATATAGGTGATTCCAACCCATGGGTTGTTATGATTGGTCGATATCTACGGATAACCCATCGACACATGCTTGTGAATGAACCATGGATTCAACAACATATAAACATGACTTAACTATATAAGAGATTCTTGGAATATGAAATAGTTCCCCCAAATTGGATTGATGATCCCGAAATACCATACTCTCAACCAATATGAGTTCTTAAGTGTCATTGGCCAGGTTCTCCAATGAGTGCATTCCTATGGATGGTAGGCCCATGAATCATGGATATGAGAGGTTTTTGGTGTTTCCATCTCAACAGATAAAACATGTTGGTGACCACTCAAAAGTAATGGACCCTTTATGAATTATTGTAAAAAAACTCAAACCCCCTTCAATAAGATATTAAGAAAACACATCAACATACAAATTATGATGGATACAATATTGGTAAACCAAATGTGGAAAAATTTCCCATCATCCATCGGGATTAGCCATGTTAGTCACTAGATCAGGGATCATAATCATACACTACTAACATCATGACTTTAAAAAATGATGAACACGGCATGAATCCTTAACCAAGGAGGCGGTGTTACCCCACATCAATCCCTTTCCCATAGAAATTGAATGTTGTCTATATAAGACCATCAAATGAATATGTGATCATGAGATCATACATTTATGAGGTATTTTTTCTATATCTATTACAAATATTACAGGTACCCCTAAATTATTTTCTCATTGTAAAACAATCAAATAAATCTACTAAGACACATATTTCAACAACCACATAGGTGAAAAATATTCAATGAAGTAGTGGACTCCATCACCCACCCATAATCTCAAACTCTAGGTTTCAAATGCACAAATTAGGTAGTACCATGAAAATCATACTCTCCCCACAATGGAAGAAGAATGTTAATCCATTTATGCCATGAAGCCATACCATCTATCCAACCAATGATGCTCGGTGGCCTAGAATATGGTGGCATTGTTATCTATCTCCAATTGTTCTGGGAGATTATCCTTTGAATGTGACAATTACTATCTCACGTACCTTATGTATGATGATAAAGTCTTAACCAATGATATCATCCTTGCAGCATAGGGGTCCTACCCAAGGGCCCTTGTCATGTTTCATCACTGCCAGCACCATGGAGTCTTGATGTCCTTACCCTGAAGAGGATGTCACCCTAAGGGATCCAACTAAAGTCCAAGGGACCTGGGTCCCTATAATGGCCAACCATGGGTGATGATCAAACAATCATGAATTGGTTATTACACTTATTTCTATTAAAAACTTTATCGTATAAATAAAATGATACACTATGGACATATTCATATTTCTTCCCTCTCTTATGAAGCCTCCATGAAAATACGACAAAAAAAATAAAATCAATTGAAAATTCATGTTACTGCTCACCAATCCCACCGTATAAGTAGGGAAGAAAATTACACGCATATAAAAATACCTACCAATGCAGAAGATTCCCATAAATCAAATACAATAAAGAATGACCATGAGCATCTTACAATTATTGCAGATACAGATCAATCCCTTCATCTAAATATGGTGGAAAGCAAGTTGATGAGAATATTTACTCACAAATATGATGCCCAATAGTCCAATATAGTGTCAAACAAGTACATGAAGATCTAAATTCCTACTACTATACTTTAATCTCATAATTCAGAGATGGGGGGGATTTATTTGATGACAATACCTTCTCATAAATATGAATCACCCTAGTCAAATATAGTGGAAACCAAATAGATGAAGAGTAAAATTTTTGTGGATGCATACCAATTATGTAATCCAAATATGGAGGAAAAAGAGAAGAACCAAATCCCTGATCAAGAATATGATTTCAACCAGTCAAATATGGTGGAAACTAAATACATGGTAAGTCAAATTCTTGATGCTATATATCAATATTTTCATCCAAATAAGGAGGAAAAGGAGTAGGTGGAAATAAATTCTCACAAATATGAGGACTGAAATTAAGATATAGTGGAAACTAAATAAATGCATAGTAAAATTCCAACTTTTACATATCATGAATCTACTCCTAATAGGGTAGAAAACATGAATACAGAAATCCCTACTTCAAAATATGAATCATATAAGTCTAATACTATGGAAAGAAATACTTGAATAGTAAATGTGATGTAGATTCATACTAATCCCATCTCTAAAATACTACCAAAATGAGAAGCTGAAAATTTCTTCTCAAAAATATATATCCCATCAGACAATTATAATGGAAAATGAAGAAAACTATTGTTGTATACTAGGTATCTATTTGGGACATACCCATATCTCTTCAATATCAATGGAAAACTATTATTACCCACTGATAGAAAAAAGAGGACCAAATAAGGGACATATTACTTCTCCAATATTTGAATGGTAATATCTTCACATTCATGATAAAGGAATCTATCAACACATCCCAAAAATTATAGAGGATCAGATATCAATTCTAGAAAATATCCTCTAGACTTGTCATGATATAATCACATTGAAAAAAATAACATGCAGTGGGGCCCATAAACCTCCCCCCTAAAGTGGAGTGACTCATCCACAAAATATCATTATCACTCTGAATCATATATGTATCCCGGCTCCCATCCAAGAAGACGTTTGGGAATATTGCTTGATAAATAAAAAATTGGATTGGGAAGAAATAGTTCTTCTATTTGGGGGACATTAGTCCACCATTGTGGCCAATCGAGGGAATCCCTATACCACTACCATAACTCAATATTCACTTTGACATAACCTGAATAAACCATGGGATCCACTCGAATAGGCCCTGATATATGAAGGTTTTAACCCACCGAAAATGGCCCCAATCATCCACAAGAGAGTTCCAAAAAATAAATCACCCCCCAGAGAAATAATAAAATAAAGATCATATTCATGAACCAAACTAACATAAGGTATATTTTTTGAAGCTATCAAACAATTAATGTTGGTATATCCTCATCCTGATAATCGGTTAACAAAATTAGAAAGTTACGGTATGAGTTCTACAATACCGCCCCAAAATACGATTTCCAACAGATCTAGAGGTCCTCTGCTTAGCACATACAACATAAGCATAATTTGTTAGAAATAAGAAAAAAATAATGAGAAATTATCTCTTTATTAGAATCTTTATGGGTATCCATGTTCCTAGAATATCAAACAACAATAAAGCCCTCCCATAACTATCTTCTTCCCTGATGGTCCTCCTTATGGTGTACATTATAGAATGTATCCCTATATTCAAACATCATGATATGATGTTTTTCCTCTAAATTGTTGATTAAACTAAAAAGATTCTCCCTGTAGGGTCATATCATGTCATAATGAATTTATCCCCCTCACTATCATATTCCCATTAGGTCCTCTCATAGGTATATACTATAAAATTTATCCCAACTGTCAGGAAGAAAGCTATGATAGTTGTCCATTCCATTATGGAATCAACTCTAAATGTCATCCCTGCAGTGGCATATCATGAAATCAAAAAGGCCCTCCTATTTCTATTTTTCCCATAAAGGTTCTTTTCATGGTATAAAATGAGACAATTCTCACTTCATCAAAACATCATATTGGGATGGTAGTCCCTAACATTATGGGATCAATAGTGAAGGCCCACCCCACAACAAAATCTTGTGTCGAAAAGAAGGACCTACCCTTACCATTTAAAATACATGAAAGACCTCACATGCAGTGGTGATTTAAATGATGTTTTTTGATACATTAGAGAACCTGTCAATGAAAATAAACATCATTTCTCTACAATTATAGTTCCTAGGACATCACTCCTATTTTTAGAAACCCATGGACCATTCCCACCCCAGTGAGACCTCATTTAGCCCCCTCCATGCAATGAAATTATCATCAACTATCCATGTTGGGACGATCAATTTGAGGAGTCTTACATGGATGAGAAAATGACATGTTGAGACTGAGTAGAAAATTTTCCATGTACAATGTACCCATTAAGCTTATTTATTTATCTACATTCCAGTTTGACATACAAATGTCATTTTTAGATTAGTTCATACATAAAATTGGACTCAATATTTATACAACCCTACATTGTATAAAAAATTCCCCTATGATGGATATAAAGACCATGTCAAAATTGTGGAAGATCATCATCATCATATTGAATCACAATCACTTTCATCAACATGGAGACCCCAATAAAAGGTGAAAAAAGTAATATCTCAATATTACATGCCTCAATACACATTATATTTTGTGTCATCTAATTACAGATTCAATTTATTATGTTCATATTTGAGTATGTTTTGAACACATATCAATATATTTCACTATGTTTTGTATCCATTAAAACCAATGAGTAATGGAATCCTTTAATTTCATTATCTGAAGAAATCAATCAATAAAATAACTTTCTCATGAAATTTGGCAGGCCCAACAAAAGGATGACTTGAGAATGTTTCAAAATACAAAAGTCCATCTAGATCATCCCATTAAAAATATCTTGATCCAGAAAACAATAAAATTCATCTAGATTTTTTTTCCAGTGAAGCCATTCATTAATAATTGTTAATATATATTGAACGAAATAGTTATCATGTAGACATTACACTATATCATCCTCAATCTTGAATAATTATAAGTGATGTGAAGAGATTAGTGACTAAAATAGTCATTTCTCTAGTATTGAATCATCCCCATACTTCATGGAAGTGGAATTTTTAATGCCAATATTACCCTGTAAGAAAATAAAATCTAGGCTATGTTATGAAATCATGAAAATGAGAGAAACCCCAACCCACAGTGCTGGGGGAATTTATACCTCAACCACCCACCCATTAGACATTAGTTTTTTCATTCTTATATATGAGGAAAAGTAAATACGTAACTCAGTTTGACCTGTATTGTAATCCAGTCCCCTTAGTGGGGAGGTGTATGACTAGACTGCATAAGGGTTCCCCCTAAATCAACCTTCACCAAGAACCCTTAAGAGGATCTCAAAAATTAAGGGAGAGGTCCTGAAAATGGTTCCAAGATTGCATATATTATCTAGTAGTCGATGTAATTCCATCGATGTATTATTCATCAGGGAACATTTTGGACATCAGTGACATATATCGTATATAAAATAGTTCTAATGTGCCTGAGGATATAGAGGATGGTCCCTCTAAAAATCAAATCCACCCAAGGAATGAAGGTTTGAGGTCCTTGAAATGGAGGGCTGCCCAAAATATTGGTATTCTCCTGATCAATCCCCACCACCTTCTCTAGAAGTCCCTAATAAAGAATGAAAAAAATCATGGTCGGGCATGAGGAACCACCTCCTATTAAGGGAAATGAAATCCTCTCACTTGATGAATTATTTTCATAGAATGATGAAGAAATAAAATATCTTGGATTAATCAATGTCAATCCCCAATACGGTAGCCTTCCAATCGAATATTGTCCTCGGGAATGATTTGAAGGGACACATCCAATAAGAATACCTCACCCTGAAGCGTTTATTCTTGAAAATGATGGAAGGACATCACTTCCACCGAATATGAATCTTGGAAAATTTACCAATAATTACCCATTTGTGGGAAGATATCATGATTTCCCTCTATTTAAGAGGAAAATAGAAAGGGTAAAAAAATACTACAATTATGGACTTTACTGAATACTCGACCCAAGTAGTGGATGAATTGAAAAACAAATTTTTTCACATGTTATTCCATTCCAAGACCATATTATACAAGACGCAAATCAAGGGATTATAAATACCCTTGATTTAATGGGAGAAAAATTTGAAGCCATGGAACAGACGCGTGCATCGGTACGGGAAGAGCCAAAAACATATCCCAATTGGGTGAGTGATACCCTACCAGTGCCCAAAATTATGTGTCTCAGGTTACCAATATTTGATGACTAAGGCCCCCTAGAAAAAAATCTAGCACACAATTCCTCTTATTTTGATCCCCTTATGGGAACACCCTAGAAGAAATAGGTAATGAAGCTCATTTTATTCATTTAAACATTTACTGGGTCATATTTTTTATGGTACTCTATTTTATCGGCCTGGTAAGTAACAAGATGAAATGATCATTGTATGCAGTTCATTTTCTTATTAATATCAATGCTACAAAATAAAATAGTTAGTGACCTATGAAATTAAAAATATTGTGAGAAGGATTGAATATCAAACATCATTGGTATATGGAATGGGATGACCTACTCTTTGAACAAAACACTCCCCCATGAAGAGATGATTTCAATTTGAAATGAAATTCTCCACAATGAGATTTGAAAAAATCTCATCCCTATAGGTATACAAGTAAATTCTTTGATTATTCATCAATTTCCCAAAGAATGGAGGAATACATAAAAAATACTAACATCATTTCTTGATTAACTCCACTGATACCTGAAAAAAGTGTAAGGAAAGGAAGAAGGATCCTTTTTAGGCTTATGCCACAACCTTAAACTACTCTTTCTCCATGACCAACAAAAAATCATGCATTACCCTAGAAATAAGTAGATAACTCCACCTTGATAAGACAAGTATAGGGGACCTAGATAGAATCAATTAAAGGAATGATGTAATAATTTTTACTCATTACTAGATGGTCATGTATGTGGTTATATCCTAGCCACTATAGACCAATATTTAATTCATATTCTAGAACCAAATATGGAAAAATGATGTGATTCTTGACGTCCAGATAATTATTTATCCTTTCCTTGGATAATGGGACATGCTCTTCTGGACTGTTTTATTTTCAAAAAACCCTATATAGAATTATGGATTTTGGGAAATTAAAATGGAACCACTGCCATCACAAGTGTCTCATGTTTCCACCACTTCCCCTGAGGAAGGAATTGAATGGAATTATGTTGTTAGAAGAAGGCTTCAATGGTTTGATTAATGGGTGAAATTTAAAACAATTGACTGATATCATTTCAATATTTAGGAAAAGTTTAAACCACCAACAATTCCCCATGATGCTTCCACTACAACACAACTGAAGTCATCATAGCTGAAATCCTCTAAAGGACATCCCTTCAAGAAGAATCATGAACTAGAAAACAACGAGTAAGCCCATTGTGATGAACATAAACCAAGGAAAAATTTGTCATTAACAATTTCAGATTTAGCACCCTTAGATTTTAGACAATGGGAACTATATACCATACAACACAACTAGAGGCTATTACCTCATAAGAGTCCTCATCAGAAGAAGAATTGATCTTTTGGATACATTAATTCCATTCAAATAATGTATCCCTTATATGATACAAACATGATTATGGAACAGGCAGATGGGGTTGTAGTAGTTGAGGATACATGGTCAGATGTAGTCGAGGCTATATCCATGCCTTTAGTTATGCCGATACATAAACAATATATGTAACAAAAACACTTGGAAGATCCATCTTGTTAGCCCAATAGAATCAAGAAAATATCTCTGCATCTACAAAATTATACTATGGCCCAATCATTCTGGATTAAAAATCTGGGGATGATCAAATATCAGATCACCCTCAATGAGAAGGTAGGCCAACCCAAAACAACCCACAAGGAATATATTCACTCCAATCTATTATACCGATGGATAATTCATCTTCATTCCTCTCTCGAGTCCCTAATGCACCTGTGAAAGAGAAAAAATAAATTGGAAAGCACCAACATTCAGACCAGAAGTATGACATCCTGAAACCGTTAGCCTTGGTTCTAGAGGAACAATTATTTTATGATTCCCCAGGTTTGTCAAAATACTTTAGGAGGCATTCCTAGATACTTTTCTAAGCATCTAAGAGTTTTCAGTTGAATTGACCACTAATGAGGTCTATCAAATAAATACCAATCCCATGAAATGTCATGTAGTTATATCCTTTGTAGATAACGAATAAGAAGTCATTATATAAGAGCACATCATACCCATATAAATCTTTGGTTGGATAAATGGTGTCTATGATCTAAATATTTTAATTGGTAGTGTTTTTGGAGTTATCCACCTTAAGGTACGAACACATCGTCTTCTAGGATATTATGGAAATAGTCTAATTTCTACCCCCATGACATTTCTAGGCTATGAAAAAAGTACATTAGAAGTTTTTAGAACAAATCATGATCAATAGTAACTTTTAAGAACTAATAGCTGATTCAAAATTTCTGTTGGTTTGATAGAAAATGAAATTTAATTTCTCTCTGGGAGGCCCTTGTTGCAACAACACACAAAAATCCCCTCTTCATAACATCAATGCTTCCAATACCAAAATAATTGAAAAATCGGTTCATTTAATGCTGATAGGTCCTCATTTTAATCATACAAGTAACATTATAATGAAATTATATTATAACTTTTGAAATGGTAATAAACCCCATGTTTATAGAGTTGAGTGGGTCACCACCTCGAATGGTATGAAAATCATCCCAGATGAACCCAAGAAATAAACCAGTTAAGAATATATCCTACCTATCAACCAGGTTCATATGGTGAGCCCAAGGGTATGCACACACTCATAAATCATTTTGATCTTAGTTATGACTGCTATGTCCAGAAGTGTTGCATGAACTGTTGATTCCCTAGAAAATGGTGAATTCTCAATGGTAAATTACGTCATTCCACCCCTAGATCTCCAAAAAATATTTTCCATGCTCGAGGGAAAAGGAGGAGAATCATTATAATCCAATGAAGCAGAAGACACTCCCCTATCCCGCATCCCATCCATTCAAATGTATAATATAGATCCTCGAACTGTATCTGGGATAGAAGAAGACGTGTTATCTTATGATTATTTGGATGTTGATTTCCCTCCCTATTCAAGAAAACTCATCCTAAGACTATTATCCCGATTGGGAGAATAATATGATGATTATGAGGATGAAGATGAGGAATAATAATATTAATAGGATGAATATTGTAGGGAATCCCCTCAACCTTTTTAATAAGGGGACTTTACTACCATTGATGAACTCAAGGAAATATATCTAGGCGCCAAAGAAGATTTGCAGGCTACCATGATTTGCATGGACATGTATGCTAAAAAAAATGAGGTATATACCTATGTACTAAGTAATAATTTTAATGTATTCACCTAGAACTACACAGAAATTATTTGCATCTATATTGAGGAGGACACTAACCATCTGGGAACGTCGAAGGACCATAATGGATATAAAACAATCATCCAGAACAAGGAACCCAATACATGATTCCAGTATAGAAGAAAATATTGAAAAGATACTTAGAGAAAACATCATTTCTTTGGCCCATATATCATCTGGTTGGCCTGTATATTCCCTGTGAAGAAGATGAGTGGAGAAATAAGAGTTTTCATTAATTTTAGATAACTCAAACAGCACTGCCAAAAATACACATTGCCTATTCCAATCACCAAACTTTTGATTGATGAAATTTCTGAATATCAGGATCTCCCTTTCATGGATGGATAATTAGAATAGAATAAAATCCAAATGGACTAAGAAGGTTGATAATTTACTACCTTTGGCCCCCCCTAGGGAGTTTTTTCTTATTGGGTGATTCAATTTGGATTGAATAATTTCATCACCACATATCAACATTCCATGAATCATATCATGAAACCGTTCTAGGGAAAGTTCATATAATTATATATTGATGATCTAGTGGTTAAATATCATCAATTTTAAATCCACCTATCAGAATATATAATAGTCATTAACAAATTTGAAAAAACAGTATGAAATTGAATCCCTTAAAGTGTTCTTTTAGAATTACTTCAGAAAAATTTATAATATTTATAATACTACATCATGCAATCAATGTTTACCCTATGAAAAAATTATATCCCTAGTATGTCACCTCCTAGGAACCTAACATACATGAGAGGACTTTAATGAAAATTATCCTATATTTGATTCTTTATAGAAAAAATACCTATAAAATTTATTCCCTATACTGTTTAGATGAAAAAAGGGGTACACACCAAAGGATGAGGATTTGAAAAAGGCATTAAAAAACTCAAGAAATATATCTTATGTACCCCAACGATAATTGCACACATCGAAGGAAGTTCACCAATCATGTATTTTAAAGTCTACGACTAATCACTAGGATCCTTCCATGCACAAAATAATGACCCCATCTACACAAACAACCATAATTATCTCTAGAAAACTATGATCATTGTTGATAATCCTTAACTAGATATCAAGATGATATTTAGGGAAATTATATTATGGTAAAACAAGTTGAGTAACTCTCTAAAACACCATGAAGTCCATTAGGTCTCACAAATCTACCCAATATAGTAAATACTCAGTCATCTGATGTTGACTAGATATCTGTTATGGTGGATGGTCTTCCTACAGTAGTTTGACATATGATTCATGAATTAGAAAGTCATTAGAAGTCAGGTATTTGCAGGTTTTTTAGATGATAACTCCTTTGAGGAGAAGACTTCATTAGATATTGAGTTACCATATGAAGAGGTTTTCTCTATTCATGAAGCCCCCTACACATGGGATATTTATTTAAAATGTGCATCAAGAAGCCCAAAAATAAAAACGACTGAGAAACCCAAGTTCATGAAATGTGGGTTCTGAGTCTTGGTCTTATCTCCAGAAAATGAAATCTATCCAAATTCATTCTTACTATCGATTCAATTCAAGAATAATTATGAAAAATATCAGGCACCCATTTCTATGTAAGATCTAGCACTTCAAACAAAAATAAAACACTTAATGATAAAAAGTGGCTCAAAACTAGTCATTAATCATATTAATGAGGATTATTCTATAAAAAAGAAGACCTAATTCCCATACTAAATCATGACTGTTGACAAATTATTGAATTCTAATTTGATCTGAAATTGACTCATGTCCCCCAATAACCACATTCTTAACGAGACATATTGGAAATTGAATCTATAGCTCTGGTTAATATAAAACATGACGGAACAATCTTTAGCATCACACATTAGCATATGGTATCACACTTTGATAAAACCCACCATGATTTGATTTAAGAGATTAGACCTATCCCTGAACTCTATTGTCCTACTGGAAACATCTTAACACTAATTATGAACATCCTTCAAAATGGAGAACTCCTACCCAAAAAACTATGGGTGGAAGAAAATATGATGATGTGGAATTAATTTTTCGATCTGCAATAGAACTAACCAAAAAAAGGAACTCTATATATACAGCCCTTATGGGTTTATTTTTAGGTTCATTGATGGCGGAGAGATAGTTTCCATCATGAAGGATATCCAATCTAGAGCTTGTAGAGCACATTAGTCAAAGCTAATGATTCTACCCCAAATTTGATGGCCTGGACACTATAGGTCCACTCTGAGGCTAGACTATATTTACTTCACCAAAAAATGAAATTTCTACCAAGTCTAGGCCAATTTCATTCACTGATCCCCACTGTTAATTTCCATTGGTATGTACTCATATCAATTTTTCATAGAGGAAGTGGATGTCATATAAAAATATCCTTTGCCTAAAACCATGTAGTTAAAGTACATTCATACTTTAACCGACATCTCCTCTATGTGGGACAAAGATATACCCCTCAATGAATTCGGTGCAATGAATATTTTCATCAATGTAAAATCCAACATCCTCACCATATTGTTTTTTCCCCAAAAAATAATGATAAGAAAGGGAACTAATTTCATCCTTGTTGAATTAGAGAATTTGTACCAGGAGTATGGTATCTAGACAAAATGTTCATTACACCACAATGTAGTAGTCTAATGACATATACTATCCTTCCACAAGACACTATCTAATATTCCTTTGATGTTGGATGAAAATGAAAAAAAATCATGTCTTGATAAGCTCTAATATTCCTTGTGGTCTTACCAAACCATGACCCACACTACCACACTAGAAACCCGATACTCATTTGTGTATAGGATATAAGTGATTTTTCCTATAGAAATTCAATTACACCATCTTCATGTGTCCATCAACGATAAATTATTCATAGATGATAAATCTAGGAAATATTTGAATTAATATGATTTACTGGATGAGAAAATATTTTATACCATGTAATATTGGGAATTCATCCAAAACATGATCACATGAGCCTTTAACAAAAAAAATTGACCTATGATAATTCCTTAAAGGAGAAATTGAATTGGATATCTAGACTATAATGAATCTCATATTTAAGCCTTTGATGTAGGAGTCAAAATTGGAGGGAACTTATGTCATACATAGGGTCAACTAGAATAAGTCCAATTTATTGATCTCGGTGGATGGATATTGCACCATAGATCACACTAATGCAATGTTCCTGAATAAATATTTCATGTATCCAAAACAATATTTCCTCACCACATGATGTTAAACTATATTAAGATAAACATCGATATTGCCTAATGTTAAACTAAAGGAAGTGTATCCTAGTTACGAGACACAGAATCGTAAGAAAAAAACCATCTAAACTAGATGAAGACAAACTTCATGCAATATTATTCCTTTACATTTGATGTTTAACTATATGAATATTTTGTTGATCGAATTACATTAATCTTTTAGATTAATTTCCACAACGGATGGGGTTAATATACACAGAACTACTGTGTTCCCAACTAAGAGGACATTTTACACTGAATTGTTTATCAACCATGATGTTTTAATGATCTATGTACGGCTTGATTCATGTCTACTCAAGATACACAGGGAATCCATAATTGTACACCTTGGTACATCCACCCCAAATGAATGGATAAAATACCTTTTTATCTATTTTTATGGATTAGAACAGTATTTGTAACTTCATTATGAACTATGTGTGGCATGAATCACATCATAATGAGATATATAGTGATTCCCAGACCCCGGTTTTAGGTCAATTCGTGAAATATTTGGAAAATTGCCTCCTCTTTTTATGGGTCGAAACTGCATAGTGAATTCATTTTAATAACTACACGTGGATTGATTATCATTCCAATATGATATTTAGTCATGCCTGAAGGTTATATGTAAGGCCCAGTAAAAAAATTCCATTATTTGGTGGATGATTATCACACCATACTTTTTCCTAAGGGTCTCCTTTATCATCTAGATTGTTTTCCCATTGGGATTCCAAATACCACTTCATATAGTTTCCACATATCTTCGGGATGAAATTATATTAAAATGTACCATCTCATCCTTACCTCATGACGTAAATATACATATATCCATTATCTTTCAAATTAGTTGGTCCACATCCCTTCCACCTGATGTAAAACAAAACAACTACCCATGAACTGCATAAAATTTATTTCTTCTAGAAAGGATTAATAGAGACAACCATGTTTTCTATCATTGCCCAGCCACCCCAAATAATAAAAAAAAATCCCCTTCAACGTGTGTGGGAAATACTAGCACAGGAAACTTACTAAAACTATGTGTGGAATTTTTTGTTCCCTTATAGGATATGTAGTGAAAATATAATCCCACATTTTCAGTCGATCCACCAAAAGTAAGAGAATAATGCATAAAAGAAAATGGAAAATAGACCCATCTTCCACATGTAAATGTCGGTCAATATAGGATGTTTCTTGTTTGATTATTATATCAAGAATCTATAAACTAATAAAAATTATCCCTCTATATATAAATTATATCTATGTAGGTCAATTCATACTTCCCAACAAATCATGGCTTGGATGTTTCTTATGTGTTTGAGAATCAATCATCCATTTTTCAAACACTGTGCCCAAGGAAATTTTGAAACTCCATAAAACTACCCAACCATATGAAATTTATGATTACTGTCCTGAGGTATCGTTTTTTGGTTATTCATAATATTCCCTTTTTGGATCTACACATTCTTCCCACAAAAAAGGAATGTCCATCAGAGACAAACTCGACCTCAAGAGAGTCTTTTCCTACCTTTGCACACATCAATGGATTTCATCCCCCAAATCATATCTCCTGATCCAAGAACACCCAAAATCATGGATTACCCACTTCTCCCCACATCACATTTGGGACATGTCAGAACATCTTAGACTGATTCACCCATACATTTTCATGGTTCCTATGACTAGAAGTCCTTACCTAAAGAGGATAAACCATATGATGCTCATCATGACTACATGAAAATAAACAATGTATATTTTACAAACACTATTACCATAAACTATGAGTTAAAATATTAGTATTAAACTATATAGAGATCATCACTAGATTGTGTTTTCAGGCATGTCATTTTGGATGTTTATATTTTTCCATATTTTCTGAAGTATAGTAGTATCTTTATGTCATCTTTTGACGAAGCAATAGCTCATTATATTTAAAAATAATCCTTTGATTATGAAATTAAAAAGTGAACAATATTTTATAAGAAATTGAGTTTTTTTTTTAAAATATAAAATATAAAAGGAAAAGAAAAAAAGAAGATATTAAAACATTGAATAAATGTAATCAATTGTGGAAATCACATGATACTCCCCCTTAATCGCTTCAAGATATATGGTTTATACCATTTAATCCCCAGTTTATAATAGCTGGAAAAATAATGCTACATATTTTTTTACTTGGATACCTCTTAGGGTTTAGTATAGAACACATAATGAATCATCTATTACTGCTGATGATTGGGTTATTTGCGTTTAACTTATTAACAAAAAATCACCAAAGAAGTACATGAATAACGTGATTAACTCACTAGGTATGAATGAAAATTATTTTTGAAACCTTGATATAAATGTTCATGGCCTTGACAGTGCGTATGATATCTCATTTGACCAATATGATCCTCACATACATTAAAGTTAATAGGTGGAGATAAAATAGTGAAAGATGTGTGAAATATCACATGAATGGGTACACACTTACTTAATCATATGGATTTGATAATGAAAGAGCAGTACATAACTTAATTAAATAATTAAGTTATAGTGAAAAACAAAAGAAAAACCTAGAATTTAAAATATAGTACAAAAATTATGAAAACAAATTTATGGATTTACATCACATTTACCCCCCACTGGCGATCTTATAGTGTTTAAAACTACATGGGAGGGGGAAAAATATGATGAAGTATCACTTCCAATAGCCTCTTTAAATTCTAGGAATGAGTAGATGAGTCCATTTGTTTTTGAAATTTCATCCTCTTCCATCCCATGTAATATACAAATGGGGTTCCCAATGTATCATTTTATAGGAAATGTGGATTGAGGTTTTGTTCCCATGGATTTCGTAAACCACATGGCACATGATTTTCATCCAATAGAATGTATTATCCTGGTTTTGAGAAACCAAATATCAATTTATAGAACTCTTTTATAATTCCATTAAAACATTAGAATAATGTTGATCCCCACACCTCTAGATATAGAAGAAATTCATAAGTTGACTTTTGACCATGTTTAGATTTGATTTTCTGTATAGATCAATTCAAATGGGACCATTAATAGAAGAACTGGGCTTAGGTTCCTTTATAATAGTTGTGTCACACAATGTTTAGGATCTTAAAACCAAAAATAAGACCATTTGTATTCATGGATTTCATGTAAAATTCCATGTAGTGGACATTTTTTCATCGAATTCCATGCACATTGGTCCATTTTCTTCCCGCATCATTGTCGGATTTCTGAATCACGTCCACCGACATAGAAATCATAAAAAAAGTGAATGATATCTTTATTAAGAGTGAAAAAAATAAAATAAGTAAATCAAACATGATGTGATATGTTTTATCAAAATTTTAATATATGATACCATATAAGTTTAACAATGTGGTATAACTATTGAAATGAATAATGAATTGTGGTGTGATCATCACTGCAATTAACAATTCCCTTAATAGTAACCATATCTATACTAAAGAAAAATGAAATTCTCATATAGTTGTGTGAAATAAAGACTCATGTAGGAGGTTTATAAACTATGGGTGGCTTGGTTTCTTTTAGTGTGGGATATATAGTGACACCCAAGACCCACGTCATGGGCTCTACTTTAAAGAAATTCAGCCCTAGCATAAAAAAATCATCAATATAGGTGACCATAATGAATTTCAAATTGATATGTTCAATTAAAGGAATATTCCCCATTAGGTAATTGACATAGATATATGGATCCGTTTCTAGATCTATGTATGGATTGATCCCAAATTATATAGGATATGCAGAGATTCCCAAACTTCTTTACATTATGAATAGTAGTAAATTCCTTCAATATTCTAGCCCTTTGGTCGTGGTTTCCATTGAGAATCTATATCATGGTATGTAAAATCTTAGGGATTCATTCACATTAATTCATATAATTAGTGTTATCCACCCCCCCCCCCCCTCATTAGAGCACCTCTCACTTTTTCCCTGCAACATGACATTGAACTGTGTGACTACAATCTGGGTTGTGTGACGGTAAACAAAATGATAACATCAAAATTACCTCACAAGAGAAGACATCATCTATGGAAATGGTCATCCCCCATTAAAAGTTAGAGAATGATAGTCTTCACCCCTTATTTCTCTCACAGGGCATTGATATTGTGGGAGTATATTGTTTGTAGGGGATCTTCCACCTGACCAAGGTATATCAATCCATACAAAGAATTTTATAGTCCAAGTAGAAAGACCATAAATACCACACTGAATTTATAACAAGATAACACTAAACTATATGGGACCGAAGAACTACATAAAACATGGTTCTTATTTTAATGGGATATGCAGTGATTCATAGGAATAATGTACTACTCCTAACCAAGAAGAAACCAATGTCCGTGTCTCAAATATGAATAAATATATTGAATATTACATGTTCTGATTCCACATTTACTTTTATATCATATAATTAGAAGTGTCCCCCAGGATGTATGTGTCACATATATATAATATGTTACAAATCTAAGGAAAATCATAGTCTGGTTATTTCTTACATTCCGGTATATATCTGTTAAATTGACCAAAACCTATGCCCCATGAAATTTTGGAATTTTATAAACCATCTGTGGCCATTATAAATAGATGGACAGTGTCTTAAGGATTCCTTTTCTTAATTTTACACAATATTTCGTGGTTGGATCTCCATATGTGGCCTAGAAACATGGCATGTTAACCAGAGAGAAAGTCATCAATAAAAGATTTTTTTCCAACCTTCGTATGTCCCAATGGAATCCAGAACCTATATCGATTCTCCTAATATGAGAATTTATGGAACCAATGCTAACTCGTTATTTCCACTACAAATATGGGAGATTTGTTTGAGTGTTCTGACCTAGTTACCCCTAGTTACTGATAGATTTTATTTCTGTTTGTCCTAATCATATGAATTTAAACTGCAAAATCTGATAATTTCTGTACAACATGAACTTAATCTACATGGACCAATGTCTTAATCACATGCCACTAACTACATGTTATTAAGAAATACACATAGATTTATTCTTATCAGTACATGATACATAACAACACATGAACTTCATATTTCAGTCTCAGCCGTGAAATAATATTTTTTCCACTTTTCCAATGCTTGAGTTAGGCCTACACTGGAAATCATCGTACACCTACATATGGGGGAACTCTATACATATTCCCATAAATTTTCATCTTAGAGTTCCCCTTCCATGTTTCGGTTCCATCATTTCACATATAAATCATTGTGCTTGGAATGCATTGAATCCCCAAAACCTACCCTAACCCTCATAAATGTTGGGCAGTGTCCTGAAAGAGCATCTACATGACTATGAACAATATGAACCAGTTGTATATACATAATTTACCAAAAAAATAAAATTCAAACCACAGACTAATTCTTATATAATAAAGGATTTCCCTACATTCATATGGATTATGATGTTTATGTCCCATACCACTCCTTAAATTAATAAACCCCTAGATTATTGTTTACATTCCACCATCCAACAATCCTGAAGATAATAGAACATTGTTTTCTAGAATACCATGAAATGGGAGATTTTTTTAACCCTTTTTTTACTTAATGTCTCAAAAATCTAGATAATAAGACTTTAGACATCATAATACATGTCCTAGTTGCATGAGGTCAAACAGAACCATGCATCAACAATCCATTACACTAAAACATTCCTATTGGAATAGGTTTCCATTTTTTTATAATTACTTATTTGGTCTCCCCCATAGTTTTCAGACACCAGTCCCTTGAAAACCCACCCCTCAAGGTCTCAAGAAATACAATGTTCTATAAAAATACATGCACATTATAAAAGGAGGGATAGTGTCTTTATGATTCATTTGATTGACTAGATGTAATATTCCCTGGATGGATCTGTATATGTTGACCAAAAAACATCCTATGATCAAATATAAATTCATTCTCAGGTGATTATTTCCTACCCTCATACACCCTAATAGATTTCATCCCACATATCATGTATTATATCCTTAAATCACATTTCATGACCCCTCATTCTTGTCTAATAACTATGAAGACATTCTAAGAAAACTCTATTATAGAACTTGCATGATAATTCATGGTCAATTTTACTAAAACATTATTATAGTTATTCCGGAATTCATGACTCCAAACGTCCCATTTAGAGAGATATAAAACAGAAGATCATGAAAACCTAAAAATAGAGCCCTGGTAAAAGTAGATTATGATATCTATTGACCTGTTCCATTCACGGTTTAGGAAATATCTCGACCAATCAATTATTTAACAAGGAACAAAAATAGTAAGGTAAATATCCCAAAAAGGGAGTCCAAGGAAAATAGGGAAGTCTATCCATCAAATTCTCATTATAGTGGAGGTAGGAAACAATTAGGGATATAACAAGGAAATTGAAAAAGTTTGTATGGGTTTTCATGTGACCCTAGAAAAATGGAAAAATATGCTCACAAAGTCCCACAGCTCATGAAAAAATTGGGTCATTATATGACCATTTAAATTTAGTTGTCCTAGATAGTGAATTAAATCAATATTCAATGGAGATTATCATTCAAAATGAAATAAACTATAATTTATAGAAATTATATGAAATTATAAAAGTTGAATAACTGGAGGGAAAATAAGTAATCATCCCATTTAATGGGAATGGAGGAGCATAAACATCTTGGAGTCTTTCTCAAACACTATTGATGATATAAGGGAAAAAGAAAAAAATTAACCAGAGCTATTACAATAGAGCCCGACATAAATTGGTCAGAAAATTGGAAACAGTCTTCCCAAGGATATTAATGGAATATTCCAAATATTTCCCTTGTTCATCTTTGGCCTCTGATTTTGGGAACATTTTTCATCCTGAAACCCAAATATCATGACCTCTCTTCTTGATCACTTCAAAATTTGCAGTTGTTGATGAATGTTGTTCCTTTAACAATTAAACATGAACTTCTTACTCCCATAACTCCTATATTATTACAAAATTATAGTCATAATAGTTTTATTCTTTAGAAACAATGTAGTTATTCTAAGTGGTAATATACTACATGGTTTTTGTTAGATGACGGTAGGAACTGAACATAACAAGGTCTCCTTCATGAGAAAATATATCTTCTAGAATTATGACAATTTAGTGAACGATAATTTTTAGGTGGATATAGTCAAATCCACCTAATCCCAAATCAATAAACAACTACTAAAGGATATGTTTTTGATCAAAAAACATTCCCAATGTAGTCTCTATGATAATATTATAGATTTGAAGCCATTCTTATCTCGACATAGCATGATGTCTACTAAAATCAATGGAATTTCGGTGTTTTTAATCTATATGAATGGGTGTATAATATGGGAATACGGTTATAGCTAATAGAATCAACATAAATTTCATCACCCAAGTAGTAAAATATTATATCTATATTGGTGGTTCAATCTCATAGGGTGGGTTTATAAGGATGGATTAATATTTACCAATGCCCTGTGATGTTTCACGTCACTAGCTTCAATGAGACTAACCACAACAATAGTTAGAGACCTAGGGCATGACTCTATCTCCAAAAAAATAATAATTTTCAATGAATTCCCCTTTAAACTCAAGTAAAAATTACATGAATGTATTCTAATAGCTGGAGTAGAAAGAGATGGTTCAATATGTGTAGGACCAGAAGCAACCAATTGTCTATGCACTCATTATACTAACCATTAATGTAATCCATATGGGTAATAAGACGTCCACATTTGATCATAGTACCATGATATGTTATTTGAAGGAACGATGGTAGGAATAAGGATTTCCATTCTAGACTCCTCGGACATCATCATCGACAATAATTTGAAATAAATCACCAAATGTGATTCCCTCTTCATACATGTAATATGTAAAATGAGACTTCTAAAAGCATAAATATTTATTAAAACCCAATAAGGGTTATATGGTTCTCATATAGATATTCTTTCTACCTTAGTGGTAATGATTATGTCTCTTTAAAAAATATTATATTAATGTTATTCTATGGAACCTCTTCTTTAATTTCCCACTAATCCATGGGGAAATTGATAAGGGAAACATAAAATTGAGAAGTATTAATCAACAGATCGACCATGATTTCAACATTCAAGGTTTTGGGGAGAATAAAAAATATTTTTAGAAGGTCAAAAAAGAATTTATAATGAGAAAATATTGAAGAATGCGGATACTCATAGTAGTGAAAATTCTCCCCACCACACAAAACAAGTACTGAAGTGGCCTGTTGAGGTCATTAATGGATATTCTATCCTTTATTTGACCCTGAAATTTATAACGGAGAGAAATTGTGGTGAGACCAAGTTAATGGGTTACACCTCCACTAATGTGGTTTATATAATCATTTAACAAATGCAGAATCTTATATATAAATAATGGGAGGGGGAATCCATCATGTTTGGAAAATGGAAAATAAACCCTCCATCATGAGTTTAGATGATATTTTTTGTCAGACTCGATATCCCCATTTGTTGTATCGACTCACCACGAGGGAAGAATAATATTAAATCATAATGAATCACATTTCTAGCGTGGGATATGTCTGACTAAAACAAACTTTTGGCCCTGTTCATTCATCCTAAAAAACATACCTCTGTCGAATCTTCAAATGAAATTTTTTAGTGGGAATGGAGGGTTTGAACAACAAAATAATTATGTCATGACTAGAAGATCTCTCACTGATGAAGACACTCTATCAACATTCATCCACATATTTTTCACTAAAAAAACACAACATTTTTATTTTTCAAGGATGGGAAGTCCTTTTAACTGATAAGGATCCAATAAGATGATCCTTCATCACCAAGCTGTATGTGTAAGGTATTGGTGCTCGAACACTAGCGACTAAGTAGCTCATATTATAGGTCAGTCAGTGAATAATTTTAGAATTGAAAAACCCACACTGACTGGTGTAGATTAGAAGCCTAAAAAGGTTCACGAAATACTTGGTATATTTTTTGTACCATGAACACCCAATCCCATTCATTTTAAAAGATATTACATAACTGCAATTACCTTTAATAGCTCTACCCTCTATTAGGATCACCTCCCAAGATGTTAAAAAAAGATGGGTATTCTTAGATGACGAATTCTAAAGATGAGATTCTTCTATGTCATTTTATTTTCATCCAATTTGTTCTTTTAAAAATGCTTTCCTCATCCTGAACTAAAAAATATTTCCCTTGTAGTGGAAATGATTACTAGAGAAACATTCCTGAGAAATATCAGACAAAAAAATAGGGATGTTTAGGCCAACCAATAGAACATGAGCGTCATCTTGAAAAATGAAATTATAAATTGATAATGTTTTTGAAAATATATATTCCAAATGTTTTGGGTAAATGAGGTTCCTCATAATTCCTTCCATAGGAATAATGTGGTGTCAACGATCTTCCTCGATGTTCTCCACCATGGAGCTTCATATTCACGTCACAATTGTCAAAATTAGAAACATTTTAACCCGGATATAAATTAGGAATAAATAATTAAATGAATATTAAAAAGTATGAAAATATTGGTCCATTATAAAATAGTTCACTAAATCCATTCCTCATGATCCATCAGTTCGTGGAACCACTAGCCTCCGAAGCATTGACTAGTGAAGGAACATTTCATGGAATGTTCTAACCCATGAGGAATTCTCCCACTATGTAGAGATCCAAACATAACATTTTAAATAAAATTTTTATTTTGATGAGGATGAATCATATTTATAATATTATAGTGTCTACAAATGATATGTTTGTAGAAGAAGGATTCTCATAGAGTCCTCAAAAGTGCTCAGTTCTCTAATAAAAATTGTTAAAGGAAAATTTGATGGGTCCCATATATATAAGTGTACCCCCAGTACCATATCTACCCACAGAACATATACCTATTGAAAATAGGAATGCTTTCCTCAAAAAAGATCCCTCCTTTTAATACTAATTAAAACCTATTATGATAGGATTAATTTGTTGGATCCTGAAAATTACTCCACTGATTTTGAAATAATTTCATTGATTTAGATTAGGATAGAAATAAAAATATATGGATATTTGATGTAAAATTATTCAATAAAGTGAATATTCAAAATGAAAAATGTAAACATGTGAGGAATAATCCTTTTACAGATCATCCCTCCATATTGAGATTAGTAGATCCACAAGGTTACCATAAAAAAATATTTGTTCTTGGGATAGAGAAAGGGGAACCAATGCCCACAAAAATACATTTCAATTGTGGGAAGGAGGAAGTCATCCGTCCCTTGTGAATAATTAAATTCCTAAAAATAATATAGTTTTTTGGTATGATGTGGTATTACCATATTTCTTATCATTGAAAAGTAGTAATTTTTGGAACTCAGGTGGTTATTTCCACCCCCACAAATTATCCTCACCAATCATGAAAATTTTCCCCAATAACTATTTCATTCATGGAATGTGTATCTCCCATGGTCCTCGACAAAATAAGGCTCACAAACCATGGATCTAATTCCTCCACTCTATAAATAAGACATATTTGAATCAAAAAACATAATCAAACATGATTATGGAATATTGGAGAAATGATCCATAATCAATGTCATAACGAGGGTTATGTCGATTCTTTGACTTTTCTAGAAGCATTGCCTTAGTGTGGGGGCCGGTCATGGAATTGTTTGTTCTTGTGAAGGATCCAGTGGCATTGATATGGATTCTTCTTACCTTATGGGTGAGTTTTAGGCCCTCATTTGGAATTGGATCTCAGATTGGAATCCGTATGCGAGGGATAAGTCTTGGATGGTTTCATTTCGGGAGTGGCATGGTGATGAACCCAGTGTGGTGCAGAGGGGGGATGTGCTCTTTGTTCTTGCTTGTAGAATTATATGGCTTCCTCAGAGGTCTGATTTCAGTTTATTTCACAATTGGTGTGGATTTTATTGATGTGGTGGTAGAATTCGTGTCTTTCCTGGGTGTTTCTACTCCTCACTGGGAATGTTATTTTTATGCGGGATACTGATCAATGGTTATTGAATCATTATTATCTTCAGAGACTAATCAATATGACATTTAGAGATACAAGTTTTCTTCAGTTTGATGCAAATCATTTTTTGGATGTTTGAGAGGCTATGGCCTTGGCCATCAGTACCATGCTGTCATTTTACATGACTGATTGTCATGAAAAATTGGAATGGTGGAAACATGAATTGATGTTCATTATATTAGGGAGGGGAATTTATTTATTGTTTTATCTAGATTTTTGAATTTTGGACCGATGGATAAAGGTTTTATTTCAAAATTCATTGAATTCATCTATCTTGGTTTCTCACCATTTCATCAAAAGTGTTCCACTAATAAAATATGTTAATTTTCAACAGAAGGCACAGTGAAAACTGAAACCCTTTGAAATTTCTTCATAGGTAAAACACTCCACAAAATGTTATATAGTATGAAATAAATGAATTGTAGGTCCATGAAATCCAAATCATTCATATGAATATTCTATATGTGGCGCAGAACCAATGAACCCTTATCACACATGCATCATGCATAGTGAAACACTATACAGGAAGAAACCATCCCCACTTTGAAAATAATTACATGGGAGGAACTCAATACAATTTATAAAAATTATATATGGACGGAAAATGGTTCTACGTTGTGATATGTTGCACATAAAATACCCTAGTCTACATACCATAGTGGTATGTTGACAACAACCATACCCACGAGGTAGAACACCCCATGGAGGGAACCCCATCCGACGTAAGAAAATGATAGACATAATTGAGTATCCTATGGTGTTCTACTTTTTTTCTCCAATAATCATCTACCATAATGTTATCATCCCCCATGTTGGCTCATCCACAATCATGTCTAAAAAATTTTAGTCGTGGACACTTCCAAATACATTGAACATGTGTGATTAAATCATTATGCACACAAGTGTGTCCTTTGAGTTTACAAACCGATGGTATGAAGAGTCTCATAGGTAATACCCATATAAAGGTATAACCACATAATGTTTCTATGTTTACATTCCCATGGTAACATGTGTTTTGACCTCGGGATGCCCATGTTGACATACCTTTTCTAGGGATTACGGGGAAACCACAGGCCATTTCTTTTGATGAGGGCCTATTTTGAATGATGGATATCATGCTTCTGTTTCTTTCTGATGAGGAATGATGATCCTCCCTATTATCATAACCAATTTGAGTAAACTCATCCTAAAGTAATCCCCAAGCCTTTCTTGTGGGAGGTGCCTCTATTTATCATATTAACTGAGGCCCTGGATGAATTTGGATGGATCACCTCAGGTGGCCATCTCGGTTACCAATGTAAAAGAGGACAAGGGCACACTCAATGTACTCTTTGTCTCCGTTTGGGATTCATCTCCATTGATCAACAGCTAAGGAGGGATGTATGATTATTCAATCTATGTCTTTCTAATATTTCTCACAATGAAAATATGTCAAATAGGATTATTGTATTGTGGTGATCATTAAATAGACATGATCAGGAACCTTTAAAATTGGAAGCTTCTGTGCATATACCCTAACCACAAATGGGACTTCCTCCAATGATATAAGTCTAAAAATAAAACCAGAAAGGCACCTACCATGTGTTATAAGTCCCAGAACCATACATAAATCATTAATGGTCCATTTCACAATGATTACTTACCCAAAAGGATGATTGAACATGTAATCCCCACAATAAAACCATTTAATAGAAATCCTCTTGGAATATGCCTCCTATTCAGTGCAATCCCCTATCACGTCCCCTCAAATGGATGACATCCATGAATAATACCCAACCCATTGGAATACAATGGACTTTGTTCCCATGTAACTAGGATTCATAGGAATCATCACTAAGGTTAAAATACTGTGCCTGAATCCACCCTTATTGGTATGTATCCCCTATAAGATCATTTATCCCCACCCATGAGACTAAATATTTTCCAGGAAACTTATCCTACCTTGGTGTAATACCCACATTAATCCTTTACTAGAAACCTTCCTCCTATGTATCATTGTTTCATGACATTAAACTTCAGGGTTAGGTCCTTATCATATGACATTAAAAAGTGATGTTCCCCATTATGTTGTTCAAAAATATGTGTGATTAGATTTTTCTCAAAATGATACATAGGAATACAATATTATGGGATCAATCTGTACATTAGAAAAAAATTGTTTTCACCCCTATATGACAATAAACTACAAAGTGCCTCACCAAATGGCATTAAACCTTTGTCATCCCAAAAATGGTTTATGAATCTCTAACATGTCCATAAATGGGTAATAATAATGGATAACCATGGATTCATATAGATCCATCAATTGATTGATATCCTCATATATAGACAGATGATTCCAAAACCATGAGTTAATATGATCGATCGATATCTAGGGATAACCTAGGGACCCATTCTAGGGAATAAACCAAGGATACATGAACATTAAACATCACATCAATCTATTTGAGAGTCCCATAATAGGAAATAGTTTCCCCCAAGAGGTTTTGATGACCCTGACCTCCCAACCTCTTGACCAACTTCAGTTCCTAAGTGTTAGTGGCCATGTTCCACAATGTGTGTTTTCCATCAAAATGTCGGTCCATGAATCATGGTTATGAAAACAATTGTGTGTTTTTAGCTCCCCAAATAAGACCTTTTGGGAATTATATAATTTTATTGAACAAGATATGAATGATTATACATAACAAAATCCACCCCACAATTAATCGTCATAAAATAATTTCACTGGAAACCATTCGATAGAAACATGGACATCTACATTCCACACCAAAGATGAAGTCATATCTTAATCTCTATTTGAGTTAGTCTCAAATATGTTTATCATCCGATAAAAAGATAATATTGGTGTCATCTACCAATAAAAATCATACATCTACATAGATTTCCCACTAAATGGACTCCCTATATTCTTGATTCCACCAATATGGTTTCATTTATTCATGGTTCATGATCCTTTAATTACTATACATAATGATTGGATGTTGTCTTTCTGATCAAACATGAGTAATAACATGAAACATCAACATCTTCTCATTCCTAGCACATATGACCATCATCGATTTTAAAAGATGAAATTAAATTCATAATGAGGGTCACCATGCATAAACATCTATAGGAGTGCTCCCCATCATTGTGCTTTAGATATACTGCTCATTAAGAAGAACCCAGTCATTTTAATACTTTTTCATATCTTTTTCCCTCGCATCTTTCAATGCTAAAATAATATACAACCACAAGTCCCAAAACCAAATCAGTAAACACCATAAACCACCAGTTCACACATGTTCAATATTAACTTTTAAAAACATTCATCAATAACTATTCATGGAGAGCACATACTATCTCAATTTCACCTAAGCATAACAATCATATACTTCCATATGAACCAATCATTGAAACCTATCCCGTAATCCAATAATTCATCCAATATAAAATGAGTATAATTGTGCCATATGTCATGTATAATTCATAATACACAAGTTATCCATGATGCATCACACATAATTCTTTATCATTCCATATATTTCAATTCTCGCAACCCATAACCACTAACAATTCCTCTTCCACATGCCAGTTCAATCGAAATTGAGAAACATAGGCACTCCAATTAAAAATTTAAAAAACACTACTTCAATGCTTTTCCACACACTATAAAATATTTTTGTGTCATTTCTGACAGTTTTGGTATTCTCTGTCCCTTAGAGTGTACAAAAAACACATATATTGTAAATATGTTATATATCCCAAAAGGCCATTCCCTTCAATAATTCACCGGTAAATAGGAATAAAACATAATTTTGTTGAATATTTTATTTATAATAAATTATATAATTTCCTATCATTGTGCTAAATATGTTTATTTATAGACTATTTGGGATTAGATCTTTCATTTGAAAATATGATGAAAATTCTAGATTTACACTTTAGTGTTCAATATAGTATTTTGAAAATAAATATTTTAATATGTATTATTTAAAACCTAAAATTTTGTAAGTATGTTCCTGATATAATGTGATATAACTTTCATTTGGGACATGTGATCTAAATTAGGGATTTTATTAGACTAAATGTTCCATGATGTAAATCTTGACTGGACTCTATATATTGGACATAACTTTAGTTTTTGGGAAATAACGTATTTATAAATTTATGGATTGAGGTGAAATTTGGATATGATAAAGAGGAAACAATTTAAAATGAACCGTCCTTATATAATGACATATGGTTCAAGTTTTTTGATTTCAAACAGAAGGTGAATGTTGGATTTATTTATCTGGCCACATTTTCCCATTCACAGTAGAGTACTATTTTAACCTAGCCTCTCGTCCACTCTATAAATATGTATTTTTCTCATTTGTATCGGTTGGGACATGCATTGGGAGAGTAAATAAAGAATAAAAAAATTTCACATAATTTCTCTAGTCAATTCAAGAGGGAGAGATTTTGAGAGAGGATTCCTTTATCAAATCCTTCTTCTTCTTCGTCGCATTTGAATATTGTTGTGCTTTAAATAATATATTAGTTTCACCTCGATTTCTTAGATTAACATAAATTTTATTCTTCTATTAATTTTTATATTTTGTCTAAAAATCATGATTATAAATTTTAGTGGGTTATACCCTTTCAACATCATTTTTTCTAATGAAAAATGTTTCAATAATGTCTACACCGCCCATAGAAGATTAATTTTTCAAAGTGATTTATCTAACTCTAACCATATTCAATTAATTACATTGAATAAATGAGCTAAATAAATTCAGATATTATGATTTATTAATATATTTTAATTAAAATACACTAATCATGAAATTGAAATATTCATGCAAAATCTTCTGAGGTCGAAAATTGTGTGAGTTGTGAGAATGCGACCCTAATTAGTGATACAAAACCACGGGATATTATTTTGTAGAGTTAAAATATTATCTCTAAAACCAATAAATATTTATTTAATGAATTTATTTATTATATAATTAATCATTTACCATTATCTATTCTTTTAATGAAAATCAAAGCGGGGTGTTGTGATTGAATGTTCTGAAACTAGCCTAGGGTTTAACTCTTTTCTTCTTGGTCATAATGTTAATTCTCATAGGGCATGAAGATTAATAAATTAGGGGATCATAATTATGTGGATATTAATTTTAATTATAATGAACAATAATTAAGTTAATATGTAGTGTTATATAGATTACAAATTCTAAATTTATAAACCATCTTCTCTTTGTGTCTTATTAATCAAATTTCATTACAAAAAGAAAAAAAATACGAAATCCTCATCAAGAATAAATTTTCTTCTTTTATAAAAGATAAAAAATGACCCCATAAATTTAAATATTCTGTGTATAATATTTAATAATATTTTAAAAATACCTTTAATTTTTTGTTTTAATTACTTCCTCTTTGATAGATGTCTATGGTCGGTCATGCTACTGTATGAAAGTACCCAAAACACCATACATCATTTCAATGTGCACATGACAACATGTTTCACTGAGCCTTATCCCTTTAAATATTAGTAACATATTCTATGAATCTATCAAAAATTATTAAATTTTCCACACTTCCCACCTATATTGAACTGATATTTTTGATAAAACCCCTCACAAACGACACCCTCATGAATCACTAGCACCTGACTTGGTAAATATAGAGTCCTGACTCAAGGGTCTCTAGGACTTCTATCTAGACCTCAATAAAATCTCACATGATGTTTATAGCTCATGGGATGTCCTACATGATCCTATCTCAAACATTCAATGTGTAACACCGAACATTGTTTTGAACATTTTTTGATTAACTAATATTTCTTTGACAGTTTGGGTAAGATGCAAAATTGAGTTATAACAAACTGTTACATACTATTAATATTATTATTTAAATTAGTGTTTTATTAAAAATATTTAAATATTGTAACACTCCAAGAATCCACAGTACATTTCTCTTTGAACAATACAATAGCCTGTGTTGTACCCAAAATCGAGTTCTTACCCACCTCGACCAATCAAACTAGCCATTATGAATAGTTATACACACTTTTTGAAATTTTACAAATTTTATTTTTCAAAATGGACTTAATATTTGGATACTGAATATCAAAATAATTTTAGGGTGAACTTTTTGTATTTTTCAGAAAACCTTCTTATTTTTGATGAATAGTGAAAACACTACGTTATTGTTTATAACAGAATTTTTTTTTAAAATAATTTTTTATTTTGTTTAAATTTATTATAAGTCATTATATATTAATAATACCAATATATGTTCAATTTAATTAATTAGAGTCATTTTATAATAATATTAGTTGTATAAGATTGTATTCACCTTTTAAATGTGTTTTACCCACCTTTTATGCACATTTTCAATTTTGCATAAAATGTAATTTTACCACTCCAATTAATTTAATTTAAAAAATTTGAGAGATGTGGTTGACATCATCAATTAAAATTTAATTCAATAGGATGAAAATATCTTCTTCTTAATGGTAACTTTTAAATTTTATTTACCACTGTTAAAAGTGAATAGTGTAATTAAATGTAAAAATCACATTTTAATCATCCTAACACATGTCCTAATTCTATTGGATAAGTGTTTTTATAACCAAATAAACCATAGGAATGAAATATTGTCCTCTTTGTTCCAATTTTATTAGATTATGAAATTTATTATTATTTTATTTAAAGAAATGTTAATAAGTGTTAAATTCAAGTTTTCATAACTATAACATTTTTATTATAAGATTATATATTAGATAAATTTGACTATAAATATTCATTATAGATCGAAAAATCTATCCTAAATAATGATTTTTTATTTAAAATTTTTAGATATTAAATAATTAAATTTATTTATGACATAATAATTATGTTGTAATTACCTTATTAATTAAAGATTAAAATAATTGATATTATTAATATAAAAATAACTGTAAATTGAAACTTATGATGGATTAGACTAATTTTATAGGTTAATATGACATGTAAGGATTGATTTAATAATTTTTTTTTCTATGTAATAAAGTTTTTTTGACTTTCAGAAAAACCATATAATAAATAGTGCAAAAATGGACATAAATGAGTTTTTAAAACAAATACTATATTATTAATTGATATAATATTCATAAAAATAAAATTTTTGACCAAAAGACTTATATAGGGTTATATATGTCAAAAAATAATCAATTGGGGTTCTATTTTATTTTTGTTGTAAGGTTATTCACCATTTAATATAATTATACCAGAATAAAAGGTAAAACTTAAAATATTTAACTTAGAGTCAAATATAAATGACAAGGTTAATATGGTGACCTAAACTTGTATAGAACCTATTGGATGAGATTATTTATACCCTTACCCACCTTAGTATCTAAATAAATCATTTTGGAGCCATTATAAATCGAGTATTATTGTATAATAAATTAATATTCCATGCTTTTTCTAAGGTGACCCTCACCTCTATTATTAAAGGGTACTGCCCCTTATCTCAAAAGCACACCTTCATATCCATTTGTCTCTATTAAAACATACTCAAATATCTTCCTAAATACATTTAATTCTACCTAGAGGCCTTACGATGATCAGAAATACAACCTATGGAGCCTTTTTATCAAATCAAATGGAATCACTCCAAGAAGAGGTAATTATTTCAACACTTCTTTCAAAGTTAATTTCTACTTCCACATCATATTTCTTGGTTATTTACATACCAATAAATTTAATAAATTACATTATACATATCGTGATTTTATAATAAATATGTTAAACTATATTCATTATTCTATCAATCCTATGAATGACATTGTCACCATACATGCATACGTACGGCTTACCGTCTCCACGTTGTTGTGTAGTTTGTTATTCAACACTTCATTATTTGGTGTGTATAATAATTAGTATAATTGATGTAGATTATAAATATAATATGTTAATTATTATTTATATATTATATAATATCCAATTATATATGATTTTATAATAAATAAAATGATATGGTAACTCATTCATACGTACGGATTACCGTCTCCACAAATGTCATGAGATTTATTCCCATTGTAACCATTCAATAATTATTTTAATATTATGATTAAAAATAATTATTAAGAACTTAATATAATTCTGTATATGAATAATATACATTCTATCCATAAAAAACATGACTTTTGTAACAAAATATATAAAAGAAAACAAATTGGTTAACAACAAAAACAATGATACTAGTGAAATATTATTAATAAAACAGTATTATAATATCATATTTAATATCATATTTATGTAAATGGTTCTTGTATAAATTAATAACAATTATTTGACAATTATAAAATAGATTAACATAACCTCGACATGGTAAAAGTACAAGGTAAGGGTTAATTTTACTATCTCATTATTATCCAATGTTCTTTATACGTGAGTATCTAGTGGTACATATTTATCATCCACAACCATGTTTATTAAAAATTTATTTCAAATTTTTTTACTATTACCTAGAATATGGTTCAATGTCATTTATACCATTGATTTAATTTTTATAAAATGTATTGAAAAGAATCTTCCTGTCGTCTTCCAAACAAGGTACTTTATGAACTTTTCGACAAATTATATTAAGAATGTTTTTTAACGTATATGGTGGGTGAAACTATTCCACCCCCCCCCCCCGTTATAAAACATTTTATGATTCCCCTACAAGTTTATAAAAATATTTTCCAAATAAATATTTACTTTCTTAACTATGTGACTTTTAAATTATTTTAAAATAGAAAGATATATTTCCCCCAAATAGTTTCGATTTCAACTATGTCAAGATCCTTTGATGGATTTTACATTTGTTTGAAGTTGATTTATTATGATACAATCATCCATATTGTATTGATGATTTTTTGATATGTTTGACTATGGATGTTATATTTTTATACCATTAATGTTTTATGGTAAAAGTATTGAAATTTTGTATGCTAATTTTAATACAGATGTTTATATTTTGTTTCAACATTTTCAAATGTGGAATGCATTGGACTTAGTAACTGAATGGTGGAGCCGACTATAGCTCCTCGATGCATTGGTAGGTCTCATGTGACAAAATAGTGTCTTGGAATTAGGATTTGACAAAATCTTATTTTTAGTATTGGCCTGAGGCCTTGACTATGTGGTTATGATGTCAGACATTATTTATTCCATCATTATGAAATAAGCTATTGATATTATATGTGATTATTGGACTAGTAGAATATACTTGTGAATAAGTAGATAAAATTAATTGATTTATATTTTCCATATTATGAGGAAGATTATTTTTAATAGTCTTTATTTGGTATTATTCATTTCCTTATATGTTTAGGTTTATTTATGAAAGTTTCTGCTATATTGTTACCCTTAATGAGCATCTGAGATCACCCTTTTCTATGTCTTAATTTCCGAAGATGTGAAGAAGAATATTATTACTGAATTTTAGGGATAAGTTAAGGGATATGAGTGTGTTTAAAGGAGACACAACATTATTGATTTTCATTTCATAATATAATGTATAACTTATGTATGTTCCTAGTACATTCAATGCTACAAAATTGATTAGTCTTTCTAGATTTGATCCCTTGTGGTCATGCTAATGTTATGAAATAATGCATTAACTCTAGGTAACAAAATTTGGAGTGCTAAAAATATTATACGAATGAATATTAATAACAAAATTTTGAAAAATAATTAGAATGATTTTATATAAATAAATCATATTGATACAATGTACCCATTTTTCTATAATTTATTTATATGTTTCAATGATACTATTTTTAATAAAATGTTATTTATTTATTTAGGTGAACAATATTGAAAAAAATAAACTTTTTTCCATTAAATATTTTCATTTTAACAATTATAATATAAAAACTATCTTATAATGATTTGTATAAAATTATATGAAAATATTAATTTTTTTTATGAATACTGATTTTTTAAATCAATTTTATCATTTGAATTATTTATAATGATAAATTACATTATAATTTTGTGTTAAAATAAAATTAATTCAATTATATATATAAAAATTTTAGTTCTTTGGAATGATTCTGATATTGAATTTGTATATTAAAACCTTATTTTCTTTTTAACCTTTTCTCTTTTTAAACCCCCGTTCATATCATGATTGTAGGAATATTCTTATATTAAATTTTTACACTTCTACAAATTGGATTAATAGAAAAGGACTCCATATTTGTAATCAGAATATCTTATATCATTTATTATTTTTAATATAAAATTTTACACAATTTATTATTGGATTTATCAGGTTTTAAACTAAGAATATAATTATTAATATACCTTTAAAACATTTATATTTCTATTTTATGACCACAATTAAATATTATATATCTCCAAATAGAATCTATAGTCATATGGAATTTTTTTATTTAGTGTAATTCATTATTTTGTATTCTTTTTGAAATTTCTTCATAGTTCCCAAGTAATTTCCATTCTCCGACTTATAAAAGGACACCACCAACATTAAATAATTAATATATATATAAATACATATATTAATGAAATAAAGTACCATAATCCCTCTAAAACATCCTTGGTCATATTTTAGAGCTATTACACCACCCAAAAAACAAACAGTAGGCTCCTTAATATTAGATCCAATGAGTTAATTCTACCGGATTTTAATTGTCTTCACTAAAATTCTTCTTATTCAGCCCTATTTTACATAAATAAGTATGTATTAAAACCTCTAATATAATATATTTAATATATAATATATTATTTTATGTTATTATGTTCATTTAATAACAAATATCAATCTCCACATCTATTATATGAGTTACGAAATCAACGTTTTGGTGTGTGTTGGACTACCACCTCGCAAACTGATGTCATTGTTTTTTTCATTAAAAACTATTGAATTTGTATATAATTACATATGAAATTTTTATACATTATTTTTATTATATTATTATATTAATCTAATTATTATATCATACATAGCTTCATACGGTCTATTCAGTGGTGATATGATCATGTAATTTGTGTGAACGATAAACTACTGCCTCGTAAAGTGATGTGGTTCATTCATGATTAAAATAATAGGTAATAAGGATGTGTTTAATGAAAATATGTTATATAAAAGAAATGAATAATATTATTGAATGGATTTATATTTTTAACATTTAATTCATTATATCTATTGATAAAATGGAAATAATTTTCATTGTATGTACGACCTACCATCTCAATGAATGGTGTATTTAATCTTCTTTATCTATCAATTATAGATTAATATAAATACATTTATACCAAAGGTATATTATATTAATATTATGTTTAAAAATATATGTATTATATGAAAATGATATAATTATTAGGTTTGTAAATAAAAAATCAAAACATATGGGAAAATAAAGTATTTATTACCAAAAAAGCGATGTTAACATGGAGTTGTTAATAAATGTGTAATGTATGGTAATAAAATAAATATATATATATAATGATATATATAAATATTTTTCGTTAAAATATTCATTATAAAATTATTTTTTTATAGGATGATCCAAAGTGTATGATATAATTTGATACTAATGTCAATGGATTTATATTGTACATTTTATTTCAACATGATATATGAAATCTCCCCACTCATTTCATTATTTTTGTATATATACATACCATTTTAGTTTTCATATCATTATTATCCTCATATTCATGAAATTAAATGTTTTAATTTATTTTATTATTTATTTGGTCTTAAAAATCAATGAAATATTAATGTTTTAATGGATTACATTCTCACTTTTATGCTTCAGTGAGATACATACCATATTCACCAAATTTTTACTATATGTATTATATAAACTATCCATAAATTTATTTAACATAATTTTTAATGATTTTTTTGATTTATTTATCCATTTTAGTATTTCTCTTTTATAGGGTCTACTGTTCAAAAGTTACCTAAGCGGTAAGGGATCAATATCACACTTTTCCTTCTTTGAGATGTATGTTATGTAATGAACCAATAACATTTTCATGGTGTTTATATATTTAATTTCACATGAAATATCATTGATTTATTTATTCTCATTATAATATATCATTACTTTAAATTTTTTCATACTTTGGTATTATGTTTCAATCTTATAATATTGGAAAAATTTTATGTTGCAATCTCATTATTTATCTATATTTATCAAGATTATTAATATAAAAATGAAAATTTATTATATACCTTTTAGTAAAATCATTTATCTAATTATTTCCTTGAAATTTATATAGAATAAATGTTATATTATACTTTTCCACTCTATTATTCTCGATAGTTTGGAATATGGTTTGTAAGAAAAAATGGATGTATTCTCTCGTTGGTTTAAAAACAATTTTCTTCCCAAACCATGTTATAGAAAAATTAAATAAAAATGTTTTTAATATTATTAAAATAATTTATTGAAGAAATTTTCACCCATTTATTAATTTTAAAAAATATTCCTCAAATATTCATGTTTGTATCCAAACATTGCATGTTTGGATTTTTTAAAAATATGAATGGAGTCCTAATTTTATTGTATGAGACATAAACAAAATTGACCACCATCATTACATTTATTCACATCGAGGACTAATTTATATGTTTTCACATTTTTCATAAAAAAACTATTTTATTTTCATTATATTTTATTAAGTGTTTTTTATTTTGGAAATTATATCTTCCTCAAAAAATATTTTAAACGATTTTTCAAAATTCTTTAATTTGTTTTGAAGTTTATTTTCAAGGAAAACCATTTCAAGACTATTTTATTAGGTTTATTACAAAAAAGTTACTTTCATAGAATTTTTTTTTTACTCACGAGTCATTTAAGGTTATATTTCCTTCAAAATCATTCTCAATCAAAGATAATATCCTTTTACAATAATTATTATTTAATGTTGATATTGTCAATGTAGACCATTCTTATTCCTTCAATGAATGGTTTTTGTTTATCATGATGTAATATTTGTGAAATTATTTTATCATATATGGGCTATACCATAATATAATTCTTGTGAAATCTACTCCTTTTAAAAGATTATTCTAGGATAATAAATTGAATCAATTTGGAAAATTGTATATTTTACATAGGCTTGGATACAATGAAATGTTTTTGAATCCCATTTTGTTTCATGGGTTATGATACGATGATTATTTTATGACCTTGTGGAAAAAATATGTATGATTTACATTATTATATGGGTGAGACCTATATATCCCTATAATGAATTAGGTAAATATTAGTAACTCATTAGATAGAACGGAATGTATTGGGGAGTGACTAGAGTTCCTAAGTCATTTTACATATTATAATTTTCATGGTTCTGACCCATTTCTACTATGATGGTTTGAGGTGTGAACACATTCCAAAATGCTATCCTTAGTAAGGATCCTTGAATACTATTTAAATTACATTCTATACTTATTTGACATTCAAAATTTTATATCTCACGCCAATATTATGATTTCATGCATGATGGTCCTTATTTCTTCTTTGGTTCCTCTCTTTTGAACAACCCATATTAATTCAATAAATCAATATTACGATCATTGATATCTAAGTTATGGTTTTAAGAAATTATAATCACGTTCGTGTTCACTTATGTTCATATTATTTTTATGTGTCTCACTTATAAACAATTATTGATTTTTTCATCTCACATTTTTTATGTTTGCATTCACCATGTTAAGAAAAATTTGTTATGTAATGTATGATAGTGAAGCATAATAAAGTATAAGATCCTTGTGGAACATGTTGATGATCATTCACAAAATTATAAGATTGCGTACCTAGTCTCCATACACACTAATCTATTATGCTCCTCTGTCAAGTGTTTATGTAATTAATTGAACACTAATATAAAAATATATAATATCATTTTATGAATATCTTAGGTTTCTATAGTTTGTAACATAGGAATGGTTTAGTTAACCTTTAAATAATAGGACAAGAAAACATTAGTGATATTTATAAGGATATTTTTTAGTATATGACTAGGAAAATATATATGTAAAATTCTAATGATGACTCAAAGTATAAGAAAATGTATGTGAATTTTATTAAAGAATTGAGAGAGTGGTTTCCAATAATTACATCTCTGTTTGGATACTAAATGTGAACCTAGCATTGGAACATAGTTAACTAGGTGAAATAACATTGAAATGGGAAAATTTATCTAGACTTGATCATCAACTAATCCTTGGAAATTGAACCTTTTATACACCTGGTTTGACACTCTTTGGGGATATTCTTCAAAAATCCACAAACTCTATATGAACCATCAGGAAGTATTTTACCATTGACCTAGAATTACATAGTATAGTCTTGTTAGGTAATAGATTTAACATATGGTGTCATAATTTAGATATATTAAAATTGAATTTGCATTATTATGTTTTTTCCACTATAATTATTATTTCTCATGATGATTTTTTCAGGGTCAATTTCTAAAACTAGAATGAGTCTTGTTAAAACCTAATGTGATGTAAAATTCATTTTCTATGAGAAAAAATATATGAAGTGTAGAGAAATATATAATAATAATTATTATTAATCAAATGTTGTTGTATTTAATTAGCAACATGAACATTGGTGAGTTTTATGATGTGTAAAATAATAGCATGATGTAATTTTATGATAGTTTGTCTGTTAATAAATATAGTGTAAAGAATGATCATTTTCCTACATGTAATGAAGAATGTAAGTAAAACCTAGAATATTATCTCAAATAAAGGAAAAGATGTTATCTGTGTGGAAAACAAGGTCCAAGAGTGACCAATTATTGAGGAGTTCAATGTGTTAGGTGTAGGGAACCTGAGAATTATCTGAGTCATTGATAAAAACTAATGGTTGTACCCTGGACCATGGAAATACATATACAATTACAGTTAATTAAGTGAATCTATTGATGTGTGTATGTATTTGGATTCAGGAATTATATTGCTGAAGTTTTTCTGTATTGTAATATTAGTTCTATGAATTAAGAAACATATCATAATTTTGGTAATTTCTGAAGAATATATCTATTCATGTATGATTAAAATAATATTTAAGGACACTATAATGGTTTTATGAGTATATGGTCTATCATATGTTCAACTTCATTATAAACCCTTTTGATTTTTTAGGTTTTAATAATTTATCAAGATTACGGATTTTTTAAGAGTCAATTATTCTAGTACAATCAATTTATTTTATAAATGATTAGCGAAAAATAAATTACAAAAGAATTATTTTAAAAATTGTGGACATATGATTAAAGTTATAGGTAACATTTAGGTTTATCTTATATTTGATATTGAGTTAATTATGGGTTGTAGATGATCAGATTACATTTTCATCATATTTTATTTCTTCTAGAGAATATTTATATATATATCCTCTTACCAAAATGTACATTATGTATGTGAGAAGGATTCATGGTTCACCACATTCAATTGTATCTTATTATTATATTATGTTTACGTTGAACTTATGGTGACGTCTTCTATGAGAAGTTGACAAAAAATTATTGTTTTCCCATTTTACATCATCCTCAAACATATATTCAATATAAGATAAATATTCAAACCCTAGATTATGTGCTATGACATTGTATTTTTATTTCAATGGTTTTTGAGATCAACACATTTCATAAGATGAGTTTTCTTAAAATAATTTCTTTTACTCAAGCATTCAGATGGTTTCTTTTGAATGTAATTATATAACGAGTAGTAGAACACCAATGTGTTGGAATGAAATTGATGAAAGAATGAAATTGGGACCTGATAAAGCTGATGATATTTCATATATCTTTAGAATTATTCCACAACACATATGGATAGCACAAACATGATAGAAATGTAATGCTAATAATTGAAGATGATATCTATATTATGATGTTGTTGATATGGTATTTCAATGAACTTCACCATAGAAGAAAGAAGGTGAATCTATTATCTAGGTATATTAGTCCATTTCATGCTATTTATCATATCAAGATGGTATCCCATCGGTTGGAACACCTGCCAATACTCTCTCAAGTCCCTGATGTGTTCCATATATCTCTTTTTAGATAGTACATAACTGACCCATCACATGTACTGATCTAAGGGGTCATACTACTCATACTGAATCATTATTATAAGGAAATATAGCAAAAATTCAAGATCATAAAAAAAATTTATATGAAATAATACCACTAAATTGGTCCAATATTTGTGGTGGAACCATCAGTTTGAGGAAGCTATATGGAAAAATTAAGAAATGATGAGGCAAAAATATACTCAAATTTTAAATAATAATGAATACATTCAAATGAAAATTTTATATTAAGTGGGGTACAATGTTGCACACTGATTTTTTATGATTTATTATTTCCTATTTGATATAAATTTCATTGATATCAGGCATTATACGCAACACTGGACTTCATGAAACTAAAAAAAATATATTAATATTTTAAAATAAATTATACCATTAATATGTAGTCACTAAAATTGTTTTGAATAATAGGAATAAACATATATTATATATTATGTGTTATGAATTTAAATAATTAAAATATAATGATGAAAATTATTTATTTTTTCAATATGGTCTTTTTTATTTTAAGAAAATACTATTTTCTCAATAATGTTTTTTATTAATTATTTCTAAAAAATAATGAAATTAGTTATTCAAAATTTTAGATAATTTGTTATATAATATACAAATTATTTTTTAATTCACAATATTAATATTTTCTTAGTTTTAGTTTTTAAAATTTTGCCAAAAAAATATTATTTCTTTAATTAATAGGCAAGATTACTAGTTTTTAATTGAAATCCGCCTTTCTGTTTAAAATATATATGATTATAAATTACATTATAAATTTTTTGATATAATATTAGTCCAAATATATATCTAAAAATCTAATTTAGGCCATTAAAAACATATTCATATTGAATTCTTATATAAAAACATTGCTAAATTTTGAACTTTTTCTTTTAGAAAACCCAATTTCACATTATGTATCCATGATTAATTTTAAATTAACTTTATCAAAATTATTATATGTAATTCTTAAAAAATTATTAAATTTTTAGAATAATATAAATTTATTTTATATAATTATGTCAAATTATTTTTTACCAGATTGAATAATGAAAAAAAAAATATTTACCATAGTTAAGGTAAAAATGAGTTTATTTATGGTTAAACTATAATGATAAGGGATAAAAGTAATAGAATACTGGTAATATTACTATTTAAAGTCCCTATTTCAGTATTTTTATTGAAATTATAGAATATATTATCATATTTGATCTTTTTTTGGGGTAGTTACATTAATATTTTAATTTTTTCTTCTGAAATTTACTTGTTGTTTCAAAGTGGGTTCCTTTCCCCCACATATATATTGACACAACCACATTTTAGCTAGTTATTCATATCAAGCCATCTATTTTTTATAAAACCTACCAAAATACCTCACCAACATCCATATCCATTATATAGACATAGATTTCCTCCCAAAATTCTAATACAAGGGTCCATAATAAGAGATCCCACAGAGGTTCTTCAATGAGAAGGTAATTGTCTTTACTAAGTTAATTCATTTTATTTCATATTTTTTCACCTGAAAAAACATATTAAAAGTTATAATATATTAAAAATAGAAAAGTTTTTATAATTATTCATTATTATGGTCTTATAATAGCTTATATCCTTCTCTACTTCCATTAAATGGATTGTGAAATCATAATTTGTGTGTACGGAGAACTACCACCTAGTGAACCGATGTCATAAATTTTTCCATTACCACCTATCTAATATAGTTGTAATGATAGATTATATTGTTATATTTCTTATCTATTATATTATTATACTTTTTAAATTATTATATCCCGCATACATTAATATATTCCATTTTGTAGGAATAAGATAATGCCACTCATGTGTTTGGCACATTACATCCTCATGAAATGATGTGATTCCTTCACACATTAAATAGATAGTAATAAATAAGGATCTAATGATAATATGTGTTAAATAAGATATAATTATTATTATATAACGGTAATATATTATTTAACTATATTTCTCCCAATCCCTTGAGATACTATTATCAACATTCATGGGTATGTACAACTTACAATCTTCATGAAAGGTGTATTTGATCAACTATCTCAATTTTTTATTGATTGCGATAAATAAATTTAAACATAATATATATGATATTAATATCATGGTCATAATTCAAGAAATTATTCATGCATGATCAAATTTTTGGGCTTAAATTTATAAATGAAAATATACATGAAAAAAGAATTTTTTCCACGAAATGTTACTTCAACATGGAATTGTCAAAAAATTGGATATAGAAGGTAAAAAAAATTCATAAGTGGGATGATATATTTAATTTAGGTTCTGTATTATTGTTATGATAAATTTATTTTTATTATAAAGGTTGTTTAGATGTGTACACTGAAATTTAACAGTTACGATGTGGGATTTATATTCCCTCTTTTTTTCTAGGAGATACATGAAAATTCAACACTCTTTTTTGTGTGTGTAAAAACTACCACATTCACATTATATATCATAAATATCCAACACTTAATTAAATTCAATGTTTAATTTTTTTAGTCTTTATTGAGGCTTATAATTCAAAATAACACTAAATTCGTAAGGGATTTTCATCTCACTTTTTTTACATCCGTGAGACACATAGAATATTCACCACTAGTTTCTTGTATGTGGTGTCTATAAATTAAATTAATTTATTTTTAAATAATTATAAATAAACATATGTGTATTTAAATATCTATGTTATGACCTTTCTTTCATGTGTTCTATAATTCAGAAGATACCCAAGTGGTCAGGGATATTTGTCAAATTTCTCCTTCATTGAGGAATATGTAAATCTATGAACCCATCTTCCATATAAGGTGTATATAAAAAAATTTACATTTAATAAAATAAATGTAATTATTATCTTGATATTAAATATTTTATTTCATTTTATTATATCATGGGTCTTAATATTCAACATTACTAAATTGTTTGATTCTTATCTTAGAATCCCATTGTTTATTTGGATTACCTAGAATTATGCTGCAAATGGTGATATATTTCAGTCTACCTCTCAATAAAATAATGTATTTTCCAATACTATATTTATTTTTTAATAATACATGTTTTCCCATCATATTTAACTCTTTAATTAATCATGAGTTTAAAATAAAGTTTTTAAGAAAATATTTCTTTATATTTCTCTTCTGTCAAAAAACCATTTTGGTCTAAAACAATTTCTACCAAAAATAATATTAATTATGTTTTTAAAAATCCTTATACTATCTTTTAATCAAATTTTTACCCATTTATTTATTTAAAACTATCAATGGAATCTTCATGACATTTTCCAAATAATTCACACTTATATTTTACCAAATATGTGAAATGCATCTTTATTTTAACATGAATGATATGAAAATATTTTAATATTATTTTGACCATTATTTGTTTAGAATCATCGATTAAATACATTTTGTAATTATTAAAGGAAATAAATTTAAAGAGTTTTAATTTTATAATTTTTTTAAAATCATAAATAGAATATTTTCATTAAAAAATGTTTTGAATTTTTTTTAAAAACCATTTTATTGTTTCTATTACTATTTTCAATGAAGATGATATAAAATATTTTCAAATGTATATCTTAAATTTTTTACAATGAATGGATATTTTAATCAAAAAATATTACATTTTTTTTTAATCCAAATCATAATCAAAGTATGATGATATCCAATGAGGTTACTAATGATTTATTGGGGATATATACAAGGATACCATTGTTATTTCTTTTATGAATTATTTATAGTTATGATGAATTTTATTAATAAACTCGTCACTCTTCCTTGGTTTATACCATGATAGAAATACTGTTAGAACCAATAATTTTCATGGGTTATGATAGGATGAAATACAATAATGATTATGAAACCTATAAATTTTCCATTGGTTATGATACAATAAATTTCTTTTGGAAACCATTGATGCCAGAAAAATGAGGATCAACAAAACCACAAAAGAGAAAATACCAAAATATAGGCAATATAATCACATCAAATAATGAGGACGAATATGTCCAAAGGCTTATGGATCATGAAAAATCCATGAAGAACCATGATGGAATGATCATCATGAGGTCAAACGGATGACCGCATTTAGTGAATGGCCTATAAAGAGTCACATGAAGTTCTCTTGATAAACACTTTTTATCTTGATAAGGCATCTTGAACAATTGTTGTCCATGTGTAAGTGGATTTATAATCCCCCTTAGATATCATTTCTGGTCAACCATCTAGCTTCTAACAAACCATCCACATATCTATCAATTATATAATAAAAATATCCAAATGTTGGGAGCCACTTGCTGTGGTAAAATTCACGTGACGCAACACCGATGGGGAGGCTGATTGTCTTTGACAACACCAAATTAAAATACCAAGCTTTTTAATATTTACGAAATAAAAAAAGTTACTAAATAAAAATTAGGTGGGAGCCTCTCATGATCTTACAAGTAATTCCATGCTCCCATAGTGTTCTGCAAGAAACCACAAACCCCTTAAGACATGTCTTCCATGTCTCACAAATCCCATTGGCTTGTCATTCTCATCACGTGAAGGGCATTTGGTATGTCTAGGTTACAAGATGTTCCCCATTTTTATCCCTTAATGATAACAAGATGTAATTTTCTATGAAATGATCTGGCATCTTTAAAAAATCTTTCGTGGATAGATGATGCTTCACCAGAGGGTAAAGTGATTTCCCATGACAAAACTCGAAAAAACTCACTAACTCCTGCAACCATTCTAAAATTAATAATGGAAATAAAAATGAGAGGATGAAAAAGCCTCACATGTTTATAGAAATTTCATGAAATAATAAAAAAGTTCACATAATTATATCCAAATACCCCTTGACAAGTCATCCATAACAAATGAGGGCCCCTTGACAATCAATCTTTCTCTCACAAAAATTCCCAAAAAATTCCCATATGATCACATGAAGGACTTATATAGACTCAATGATCACAAGAGGTCCCTTTTATATGTCATCATTACAATTTAAAAGTACCTTTACCTATCCAAGAAATTCAACAAATCCCCATTAATTGAAAATAATCCAATAAAATAGGTGTTTATTGGATGATCATGCGGTCACTGAAAATCATGTAGAGCCACTAGAGCTAACTAATGTAGGATCTCATGAAGACATATGACATTGAGGCCCATTATCGGCTCAATATAGTATATTTATGATATGAAATGTGAAAGGTGGTGAAAAATTACCATGGTTAGGCCTATAAATTCCCCACCCCAGCTTGAATGATAGACTACCACTATACTCTAGATAAGGATTTTCCTTTACCGCATCCAGATTCACTGGTGTTAGAGGGGATTTATTTGATAAATAGATCTTGCTACAAAAAAGATTCTTTTTAGGTAACATTCATGGGAAGAACATGATAAATCATGCACCATGCATAAATCCCTTCACAAGATCACCCAAGGATTATGAGAAGATCATTAGGAAGGACACCTAAGGAACATGACCTATATCTTCGAGATCATAGGAGACATAAAATAAACTAATAGTAAACTAATCTATGGAAATCAAAATAAAAATTCTAGAATAGAGACTAAGGTAGGGATAATTTTGAATAAGGACATGAGTGATGCCATGCATGTTATTCGCGTAAACCACCAAGGACATATGACATAACCATGAAATGCCTCCCAAATCTTGTGATGTTCCTTCAATATAATATTTGGCTCATTGGAGTTCCATTAAGAATGCCTATGAAATTCACCTGGAAACCCTTGGGAATTACACCCACATCATGGAAAACCCTCAGAGTTCACCATTAAAGTATCTCAATATCCTTCAATAAGAAGTGAATGACTCATCTAATAGAACCAAAAAAATGTTAGTTGAGTCTCACGTTTGCACTTGGGTGTGTCAAATGACTCTCATGACTCCTTCCAGGCACATTAACCATGTATCTCAATGACCTCGTGAAATGATAGTCATGAATTCTGATGCCGTTTAAGACATGTTGTATTGACTCTGAAAATTCCCTGTAAATATATCATCCCCTCTTACGATGACACAAGGTTAATTCATATGTATCATGGAACACCCTATAGAAAACCCATCTTCACACAACTGATGGATTCCAGGATTTCCCAACCTTATCTAGTGACATCCTCTGGATGACTCATCTATGATAATGAAATAATTGTTAGACATGAAATCCATGATTTGAGAAGTCTCTTTGAAAAGTCAAATAGATTATATGATTTCCTTAAGAAATTTCATGTATAAATCTAAAAAATTTTAACTAGGAAATCAATTCATTCCATGTGTATATTAAACAAATCTCAGGTGATGATCATTCTAGGTCATTAGGGCATCATAAAGCATGATATAATTTTCCACCTTCAGTTCGTATACCCCCAAAAAAGGTTATAATTAGTGTGTAATCAACAATTAAATGAAAAATGTGGAATACAATTCCTTCCCTAACTAGGATACATAGGACGCATCATAGATGCTCGAGATCAATATTAAACATCCAAAGGGATGTCTTAGAACATAAGTCAAGAATCCATAATCAGTAAGACAGAAAACATTTCATCACTTGTTTTTAACATTGAGAATAGATTAGATGGTCTTATAGAACTAAAATTATCATTTCATTTCCATGGTAATCCTCTACTAGGGAAAGGAAAATATTAGGGTGTAATCCCCAATCAGTATCATGATATGATATGTCCCAACTATAGGGTTACATAATTGTATAAGCCTCGATAAAATAAACTATGAAAATTGACATTCCAGTAATAACAAGGATATATAGGATGTTTTTTTAATTCATGAGTACAAATAAATATCAATTTTGATGTAGGCCCCTTGTATTTTAAATTTCAACCATAGGGACCCAATCATTCCCAAGGGTTGATCAATCTATGAAATCTATCAGTGTACTGATAAACCAAATGATGTGTTCTGACTCCGATCACTACCATAATAAGGATATGTATGATGCCTCTTCAATGCACAATCTCTATGTTGACATTCATGTGATATCTTAGTACACAAGTCCCACATCTTTATTCAATGAGGGTGATAACTTTCTAACCCTTGTTTATCACACTATGAAAATATCACCTAGGCATAGGAAGGCCTAATGAACATGTTATTAAAATCATCTGTCTCCTCTATCCAAAGAAATCCCAATATGTAATCCCTGATGAGTGGCATCGTATAAATACATCTAAAAATTTGAGAATCTACCTTGGGGATAATCTTAAGGGAATGATAAAACAAGGAAAACTCTTTTTTCTTATATATTTAGGACATGTCTGATGCCTCTCTGATGCTCAAGCTCAAAAATCTTTTTACTAAATGAAAAAACATGTATCCTCTCAGAATGATGATAAACTTCACGGATCAAACTAAATATGGAGTCTTTAATTCATTAAATCTTTGATATATATTGGATAACTCATAGTTGGTTAGTCCTCTTTTCAATATCTTAATCACCTCCCAGATTTGAATAAAATCTAAAAATACCTATTTATATGAATTCAAAATATAAAATATTTATTCATCAACCATGAAAACTATGAATAACTTTATATACTCTCAAATAGATTCCCTAATGTCACCCCCATTCCTCTTTTCATCAATGAAGTCCCAGTTCTTTTGTATATAATGATAATTTACCTATAACCATTTTTTATCATAAACATTAATATATTAGGATTAGGATGATATTTATGATCATTTCTTATAATATTTTTGTGATTCCCAAATTAAAAAAGGAAGTCCCCAAAAAATGTGTGATAATCCTGGCCCCATCATCTCAATCAATGCAAGACACTAAGTGTTATTTGGTCTTAAAACCATTTTGATTGATTGGCTTTGGATTGTAGGTCCATACCCAGTAATAGATGAAGGAACCATTGGTATATTATGTCAATAAAAATAGTGTTAAAATGATGTCAATGATTTTGGAGGAAATGAAACCCCCTAAAATCAACCATTTGTCCAAACCAAACTGAACTTTTTTTAGTTTTCCTTGTAAATCATAATCCCATTTAAATGTGAATGATAAACATGAAATTAATCTCTCAAATAACATAATGATTATTTAATCATGTGTCAATTCACATTGTTTTTATATTATAAGAAAAAATTAGTAAGACTGGCATAATATTAAAACTAAACCTCTCTAACAGAGGTTATCCTAAATAAGTCCCTATACACATTGACAAGTCCACGTGAGCATAATTTATGGATCAAGAGTAAAGGAATTTTTTTTTCTAAAGTTCATATCTTATTGTGGACCCATAATTCCTATGATATTTAAGTAATCAGAAACCTTGTTCTTTATTATCCCTATGATTGTAGATACTCCTCTCATAAATAGTATCCTGATCTATGATAATGTATTCTTCATCCAATTATCACCCATGTAAATCAATTATGGTTGCAACTACTTTGATTCAAAAAACAATCTAACCCTATTGAAATATCCAATTCAAGGTGGAGAACATAGTGGTTTAGGAGTACAAAAAACATTGTATAATCCTGACCCAAGAAGAATCATGTGATGATCTAAATGAATGAAAACTTGTGAGTCCACATAATCCAGAGAAAGATGTGGCTATGTCGATGGCCTTAGTCGCTACAGAAAATTTCTTTAGGACCTTATCCCCAGAGAATAACAACCACCACCTTCAATATCTAATGAATTTTGACCAGGAATCCAAATATAGATCCCTTTTGGTTTAGGGGCCACCCCATAGGTCCCATGTTCACCACTATCACCATCATCGTCCCACTATTACCCATGAATCTCCTAATGAGGGTACCTCATGGCACACTTAAACCATTGACTCCCATTAACCATATGTAAGGAAGGAAGATCAGGTGAGTAATGATTTGGATAACCTTGGATGGGATAATATAACAACTCCCACTGACGTTGTCTACCAGAAAATTCCAAAAGTAACCAGTTAGCAAGTTCATGTCCCTTCTCACTCATAACATGTCCATAGACATAATCCATTTTCATGAATGGGGGAGGTTCCTTACCCTACCCCCATTCATGATGTTAGAGGTTATATATCAATTAAAGGAGGACAGAATTGGGATCATATCCCCACTATAATCAATGTAATTTCTATTACATAGTTGGGATTGAAAATTTATGAGATTATATTCATATGAACTCTTTGTTATAATGGAAATATATTTTACCAACAATTGAATAATTCTGCAATCATATTCTGTCACTAGTATACATACAGTGAATAGTGAATATTATTATCCCTATGGCCATGATATCTCAACACTCTGATCATCCTGAACAAGTGGCTCCTCTAAATGAATAAAACAGTAATTCTCCCATCTAGAAGGATTGTCAATATATTCCTATAAAGGAAACAATATAAGATTGGCTCATATTCCCATTCCAAATAAGGATTACATGGTGAGAGCAGCACAAGGCTCGGGATAGGGGAAAATTCCTATCAAAAAATTCTATCGGTATATTTCAAAGTCTCGGGATCAACACCATATCTCGGTTATGGTTGGGGCTCACTATGTGAGAGGGGAACATACCAAGGAAAAGTCACATATTCAAATCTATGAACTACATAAACATTCTCCAATTTTATGGGAGTATGTATGTATCACCATTATGGATGGGTATTACCTTGTGAGAGTGATACATGATTTAGGATAGGATCTTATTATTTTCAGTGAATCTATTAGGAATATTACCATAGTTCATGGAAGCTAGATTCACATCGATTATTCCACTGATGAGTTATAGTACCAAAATTATTCCAAGACTATACATGGGGTGGATCATGCCCCTTATTTCATTATAAGGGTCCATCAACATATTCTAGTGGGTAATTAATATTTATACTAGACACATATTCCAACTCCAACCAGTTCTCACCGAGTGAGAGTGGAATATCCTCGGGTCATGATCATACTCATGCCAAGAAAGAATAGTAGAATATCCCATAAGCCTAGGATCGGGATTATATTAACATCCAGATTGAGGCTCACCATGTTAGAATGGAACATGACTTAGGAAATTTTCATATTCTAATCAATAATGATATTACACATTGGAGTATTATAGTAGATTCTTGTTTGTAGTCTCATACTCACACAACATCATATTGTTATAATAAAGTCTTGGAAACCCTCATACAATAGGCTCATATCCATACAAAATTCTGAAATTTAGGATGGAATATGCCAAAAATGACACTGAACTTTACCCATATTCTAAACATGCTCAATTACAGTGTCCATAAAGAGGTTCAAGACACATTCTCAAAATCACAATGGTCTATAAACTATTCAATAGATTTAGATGATGATCATTTCTATGATATTCCTACTCATGGTAGTGTGAAGATGCATCACACAAAATCTAAACCTAACATCCACCATGGTCAATATCCTCACCTTGATAAATCCCCCTTGATGCAAATATCTCCTTTATAAGACTAATTTTTATATGTAGGTGTCCAAAACACTAAAACATATGTATATAGAAGTTCTTTAAAACTGATATAGTACCCCCATCATCTTCCAGTAGCACTCCAATACAGTCGGCATGCGACCCCCGAAATAATATTCTATGGTCTGTCCAGATGGAGTCATGAATTTATGATGAAAGGGAGGATAAAAACTACATATAGAGAGAGTTATCCATAGACCGCCTCCCCATCATGTTCGGGCACCTTCCAACATTTTACTAAGAGATCAGAGATAGGCTAGAAAATGTGTTCATTTTTTATCTATGCCAAAATATTTTGGATACTCATTATTATATGATGGATATATTCCTCCATTATCGAAGATATAAGGGTAACCATAAAACCACCAAGATAATATAATGTTATATATACTTGGACACAATCTCCATGACCTGATATCCAACATCCAAAAACAATAGTGCATCTCTGTCGCACTCATGTATCTGTTGTATGACAACTCTTTGGCAGTTGATCCTAGAAGACAAATCATGTATTTGTATTTGAGTATGGAGAATGTATTTAGCGTTACAATTTTTTTCACCCCTCGAACAACATAACCCCTTAGATACAATGTCTTGTAATGTCATGTCCTTTGAGAAATTGTGGACCATGTATGGATTAGGCCATTTGGTCACCAAAATAGAATTCCCCACTTCAACTGTGGTCATACACCATGAACAAAGATATAAGATAGCTTTCATTCCTTCGAAATGGCCCCCCACAAAAAATATGAATTCAATTCAAACACCTAGATTAATATTTCAATCAATAAAATAATGTCACATATTTCATGATTCCCACAATGTGCTATCATCCAACCCATCTCTTACATGATAACAACTATGAATCATAAAATGAGACACAATAGGATCTTACATATTAGTTTTATCGGGGTGATCCTATCTCTTTCTACAAAAGAAATGTTTACAACTACCTACACCTCTCAAATCATCAATTTCGTAGAGGATTCAGGATGTATAGGTGATAGGTAAAAAAACCCATCCCACTGGGTTGGGGGAACTTATATCTCAATCTACATTTCCCAATTATTTATCTTTTCATATGGTCTTGTGGACATCAATTGTGATTCCATGTCAACCACTACCCACTGGGATGATGGAATTTTTATCATAATATAAGCCTTAGGAGTCATCAAATCCCCTACTAGAATCATAAGATCCTTAAAAATGTACCAATCATTGCAAATTAAAACCCATTATAATCCCCACCCCACAGGGAAAGGATTATTTTAATCATCATCATCACCTTATAGATAATTCTATTTCTCCAGGTAGGGAGGTAAAAAATAATTCGTGTCATCCCATCCCTTCCCCCCACCATAATACAAACATTAGCTGGTCGAGGATCATTAAAAAATCAATACATGAAACTCCCTAGAGGGAAATGTCCATAGAATCAGATGGAATGAATGTACAAAATAAGTAAATACAAACCTTCTAGGGGCACTAGCTAAAACTTTCTAATAATTAAAAGTGTATGAAAAGAAAACCTAATGATGGTCGTGTAGAATCAATATGTTGTGTCGAATGTAATGCCACTACAAACATTTCATGATAATCTTTTGTGAATGTCGTCCATGTCACTATGGAGGACATTGTGGATCAATACACTAATGCATAGGGTAATGTAACATAAATCATACCATTGGTGGATGGTTATTTATATGCACCAAATGTGGTTGTACACAACTGATACCAAAAAAGCCTCCAAATTATGGATCCTCCATATACCAAGTTCCAACCTCTATGGTGGAAACCGAAGAAATAAATTTATAAATTTGTGGTTATGTCCTGATCAGTACCTAGAATAATTGAAGTTCTTCCATGGAGGAAAAATTTCACAATATGAGAGTGAGATACAAGCTCTCCGAAAACTCAATGATTTTATACATTGGGGTTGTATCTCCTCAGTGTATCATTTTCATGTAGAGAAAACTATTCTCCCTCCCATTATCAATCTACCAACAAGTGTAGTATATGACTATCAAACTAGATCCATACATTATTCTCTAGTCTACATAAATGAGGAATTTGAAAATGATAATGGCTTAATTCTTTTAGGGGGTCAACATATCCCTTGTAATGGTGATCATTATGTCATAGGATGATATGAGAATCAGTAAGAGAAAAATGTGGGGCCACCCAATCAACCCCCACCTTATCCCTGTAGAGGTGATGTGGGGGAAATTTTAGTGCCCCCAATTTTTCATAACAACATCGAGTCCCTAGCCACTTAAATTGAATCCATGGAAAGGAGATATACGCATATGCAGCCTGACAGGAATCTGTATCTCTAATGGGTTGGTAGAACTTCAGCTCCACCAATTATTTAAAATCATACCTTCTCTTCCATTTATAACATGAGAAAATATGAATAGCATATCACACACATTGTATTCCAATTTGGGCAGATGATGTTCCTTATATATCCTCATAGGGAAAAATTCCGCCGGTGTTTTTTTCAGTCTCTGGTAGGTTCAACATTTGTTTGTTACAATTGTCTGATATTAAGATCCATTATAGGATGGGAATACCTTCTTTCTAAAATCCTTTATTTTTTTAGTTCCAAAATGAATTTAAAACGATTGTATACCAAATGTCCTATATGAATTGATAAAATGAAAAGGAGACAGACTTCATAGTAAGGTGGTATAGTCAGACCTATTAACATAGAATTCCTCTCTCACATGAGAAACTATTGTAACTCTATGATGAAAATCTTATGCACGAACAAAATACACCTCTGATCCCAATGAATAATCTTGGTCAGTTCCTTGAGTTTACATACATGGTACAATTTCATGAGGACACCATTCATTAAATCATATCCAATATTCTAATCATGATCTCAACACTAGGTAATAGGATATACAAATAAGAAGCTACAACTATCACTCCAAAGCTATAATTACTTCCCATCCATGCATTAGGTAGGCCACACACCTCCTAGAAAATCATGTTGAGTGGAAACAACCAAAGAATTTCCATGCCTAAATCATAGAGATATTTGGATCATACAAGATTTCATGAGTGGATAAATAAATCTTGTTACTTAATAAAGAAGCAAGTCTATGTTTATTTCTTGGAATCCATGGACAATAATATGCTCATGTTAATATAGCCTCGGATGCTCGATGAGTTCATCCTCATTGACCATCTTTACTACTACCACATCCATAGAAGGATGGGTCAAATATCCTAAACTACTTCATTTTCAAATATGTCATCTATAGAATGGTCAATTCTAGAATGGATGTGTTAGACAACTCTTCATATATAGTGGCTTGCATAATAGTTTCCCATTCATATTATGAGATTGATCGGTAGAATGTTTCAGCTATGAGTATGTAGATTCTTAACAACTAAATGAGTCGAAAAAAAATTTGTCGAGCTCCTAACTCAATGATAGCACAACATCACAAGCCAAAAATAGCACCACCATCACGAATATAGACATTAGATATGCCTCTCAAAAGTGTATAGGACCATCATAAATAGGAGTAAAGAAAAATGGTGAGTTATTCTCTTCTCTTACACAATCCCTACCTCTAGAAAAAAAAATTAACAACAACATTCACAGAATGATAGCCTCTCCACTAATTGGATCTCTCATCAGATGAAGACCTCATATATGGTTACTTCAATATCATACCCTTTCTCCTAAGATTAATATTTCTCATAATATGTGTTTCATGCATATAACTAGGTAACCAGATTCAACATGTTCTATAACTAAGGTTATAAGGGATAATACAGACATGGTAAACCCCAATATTTCATCCAAATCACCATAGAGAATATATATATGACTGAGACCCATTAGATGTCACTGCAAAAATCCCAAGAGATGCATAAAGTCATCCCATAACCCTCAAGTAGTCTCCCACACCTGGTGTCTTATATGACTTCCCAAAGGTAGTTTGATTATATAATCATTCCAAGAAAACAAATGTTATCATGTTATTTACAATTGGAAGAATATTCCCCCTTGACTTCTTCATAGAAATCAGGTCCGTCCAAATCAAATTCTTCAGCTTCTAAGCCACATGTCTAGGAGAAAACCCACATCAGGAAGCACATACCATGAGTACAAAAGAATATTATTATTAAATTTTTTGTAGTTTCCCAATCCATGATCTTGATTCTGGATTAATCAATATTTTAAAATAAGACAGGGAGGCACTTATTGATGCCCTCTAGATATTAGATGATTTTGAGCCATATGTTACTTTAGATGAAGATTATCAAGTGGAGACTATATACTTGGAATTTCATATTGTATTCTTCTTCAATGAACATTATTTTGATGATGTCATCTAAGTGAAAAACATACCCCTATATGTTTCAGGAAGACTCAATAATGACAAAATCTGTAGGGACATTATTGATAATGGTTCGAAGATCAAACTCATCTTTTTATAGACCAATAATGATTCAGATATATTTAAGAGGTCATGTCTCCCATAAATTTCACCATTCATGGCTATGATAAGTTTGTGGAAAGGCCTTTCAGGAACATCAATGAAGAAGCTCGGTTTTGGGAGATCTCTTCAAATACTGAGATTATTTTTTCTATAAAGATATCATATATAATGTTTTTCTTATATGGACCCATACTTATAGCCACCTAGTGGTTCCTTCCACATCCAATTAGTGTTTAAAGTACCCCATCAATTTAATGATATGAATAATGCATGGTGATAGTTACCCCTTTGAGACATATGGATCAACATATTGTGAAGATTATTTCAATAAAAGAGGAGGAAAATAACCAATAATGGATAATTATGTACATGTTTTATACTTAATAGATGGGGGAACACCCCTATTATCCACTAAAGCGTGATTGGTAATGACTATGTAATCCCCATAAATCTAGTTAAGGTTATATACTTGAACATATAGGTCCAAGAACCCTCAACACCCAGTGACAGTGTAAAAGAAAATCATCTCTGACATCTCTCTACAATGACTTAGGTGGTGGGGGTGATAATTCTTTTCTCATGGACCCTCTCACTTCGATGGTGATAGAGAAGCCCTGAAATTTAGATATTCATCTAGAATTGTCTCCATACACTCCGAGGTGGATGAATTTGAGGATAACCTCAGGACAACCCTTACAATATTCAAGTAAGGTGCATCCGCCCCCATTGATTATCCCTGTAGATAAATATAGGAATAGATGAATACCTGTAGCTGACACTAATTTATGCCAAAATTCCCTTTGAAGAGTAAGATACGACATCACATTTCAGATGAAAAACCAATATGAGTTTTCTGGGAACAACAGTGAAATTCATAAACAGTATATTGACTTTTCTAGTTCTTATATTAAACTACTCAGTGACCATTTGGTATTCAAGAATACATACAAGGGGATACACCCGTCACATGCCACTAATGTAGACATGGAATTTGAAAAATTGATCACCGAAAACACTATCCAAAAAGTTAAAACTTGCAATATATTTCCAATGTTGTTCCTTTAAATAATAACAATTTCTTGATTACGGTCTTTATTTATATTAGAGATCATATTTAGAAAATCCCAACTGATGATTTCCCATTCTGAATAAGATATATCTTAATTGATGAAACTACTAGCTTCCAATCCATTTCCTTTACTGATAGGTATTCAGTTTATTGTAAAATAAATATGGATTCTAAAGATGGAAAGGCCAAGTCCATTACAGAACCTCATATTATATTTTTCTATTAGGTCACACCCTTTAGTTTGAATAATGCATGCACTACATTTCAACATAACATACATCATATCATTAAGTCATTCATGGTAAGAATAGTTGAATGTTATGTCAAAGTCCTAGTGGTCAAATTTTAAAAATTATGTGATCTTTCCACAAACATTAAAATAGAGTTTAACAAGCTATGACCATAATTTTTTAAGATTAATCTATTTAATTACTCCTTTAAGGTCACATCATGGGTGTTCCTTGTCGTTGTGGTACCCCAGTACAACATTGATGGTAATCTCTATAAGACTATTGTTATCTTTTCAATGTCACCCCCACATAAATCTCAATAAACTATGAGGGATACAAAGGCAAGTCACTTACATTCATAGATTCATTTCTAACCTATCTTACATAGATCTCCCATGCACTAGGAAATTGATGTATAGAATCACTTATCAATGGGATGATGACTTCTAGCAATCGTTCAAATGTATCATGTAGAATCAATTATAACCACCAGTTCTGATGCCTTTGGTGGATGGTAGGGAACACATATGGTATTTGGCAGCAATGTAATACTCAACGGACACCCTCCTTGCACAAAAAAAATTATGTGCGCAATGAGAATAGCCTCTATTAAGTAGGTCAAACAATTATATGTATTGAGATGTGATATTCTGATGTTGAGAAGTACTACCTTTATATAGTCTACATATAGATAATGTAGAGGCATTACATGAATCAAAATTATTTCCATATAATCCCTCAAATTTATTCACTCATGTATATCTTATTATGTCCTATTTTTACTAGGAATCTTCCAAATGAGTACACATTCAAAAAAATCATGGCATTCAGTTCATATAACATAAATCAGTAAAAGAGAATGTCCTAGATAATTTTCCCACATCACATCAATCCCTATACCATACATTGGTTTACAATGATACTTTCTATGAGTAAGTCTTATATTTTTATGACACTTGGTACACTTGGGATATAAATTTTCATGGGTCCTCTTGACGTCATATCTATTGAAGAATGGTTAATAAAAATCTCAATTGGGTTGGACTAGGGGTTTTATTTTTCTCTCTAGATAATGATGTTTTTTCCAAATCATTCTCACTATCCAAAGGCCGCATGAATAAAGAGTCATAATTCCAAGACCTCATCACAATGTTGTAACTAGCCCTATAGCTACAAATAACCTCCATGAATATAAAAGGGTTATCAAGGATACTGATTAAAAATTTCAATGGATAATATAAAATAAAAAAGTAATAACAATCCCCTCGTATTGGCTACATTAGGGGATTGATGGATGGGTTCCCATTTGAGACCACCTTGAATCATGTTCTCCAATCACAAGATACAATCACTAATGCATTGGCTAATGCAGCCACCACCCTAGTCATCCCAAATCATGAGGAACCAATATTCCATATCACACATTGAATAATGGTCTCATCCGACATCATAGGTGTTATAAAATAAATAAATTAGTTCAACACTTCCCAGATCATGATGACCCAACTTCCACACCCAGATTTATGGAACATATATACAGTCATCTTCAAAATGGTACTCTCCCAACAGACCAAGCTGGAATGGAATATATTTGGCATTGTGAAAAAACATTTACACTAAATGAAAACCCAAATGATAAAAAAAAGTCCTCTAAAACATCGAAATTTATAGAATCCTTCTTATATGAATATCTAAAAGTTCAATTATCATTGTTAATGAATAAATCCATGTGATCTCTTGAGGTGATCATCAATCAGGAACCAAACTATCCCACCAAATCAGAAAGATGGGTAAATTCTAGAAAACCTAGATCAAGGACTGTTTTCTATTCACCAAGAAATTTAATGCATTCCTGGTAAATGAAAACATCATCCATAAACCCCAATAATTTCTTTATCCTACTAAATATTTCTATCTATTTTCTGTATGGGGAATATATGTCATGGGGCCATATCCCCTAGCCACAACCAAGTAGTTTAAGTACTACCTTACTGACACCGAAATCTTTTCAATATGTGATGATGAAATACCCTTTATAGATTTTTAAAAATAAAACATATTCGTCTTCATAATGTACCATATCATCATTGTGTTTGGGGTCCCTAAAAAAATATTCATGGAGAACAACATAATATATTATTATAAAGAGTTAATTAAACTACACTAGGAGTACAATATCTGGTCCAATCACTAATCTCTATATATTTTTGCATCAAATGGATAGACCGAAACCATTAATACGACCATTTAAAATATAATACATTTGATAGTAAAAAGGGATAAGAATTCCAAAATGGAAAAGTTCCTCCCCGATTTAAGGGCCTACTATACCACTATGCATACTGATGTATAAGAAACATTGTACTCATTGGTGTCCTTGACCAAGGAAGTGTTACCCATAAAAGTCCAGTTTCCATCACTCTAATGATCCAAATTTAAAATGCAGTTATATGATCATAATTAGAAAAAGATAATATATTAATTGAAATACCTCATTGAGATCATATTGTTTACATGTCAAATCCTTGAGGGTCATTCAAATCAGGTCTCACAAGACTTTAATATGAAGGTTTGTCTTTGTTCATTCCTCCATGGAGAACTCATGTTGGGGCCCAAAATGAAATAATACGAGGAAATAAGCCCCCAAATATTGATCCCAATTAGAAATGAATTTGTATCATACATAAGGTCTATCATAATAGAGCTCACTCGTTGGACACAGTGGGTGGAGAGTGTGTAACCCCACACCCAAAAATATGATTTTTTTCATGAAATATTGTTCACCGATATAATAAAATTGGTGTCCACTTCAGTGTAAGACTCTCCATTTTTCTTCATTACATTATCTTAAAATATAGAAATTTTATCCTAGTGAAATTAAATTAAAAAATACAAATGGAAGTCAGGTAACATGATGTTAAAATGAACAACCTTGTCCTTAACGCATAACATAAAACTATACAGATCCACAAAATTTGTTTTCTTTCACATCAAGTGACCCTTGACCTTAATTCATGATCATAAGTAGCATGAACCATGTCCTTACTTCAAGAAATACAAATTCACAAACCAATTAAATCCATCTACATTCACATAGGGTGATCTAGATCCTTTCCAAATGACTTTAAATTGTACGATAGATGTTCTTTCTTCATGATATTTAAGTGCATGTGTTCTCTATAACAACATATGGCTTTATTATCATTTCCAATAAGACATATACGGATGACCCGATAGTATATTATGGTCCATATACCACATGATACATAATCCACCTATCATATCCTTAAATTTAATCAGCATTGTAAGATGAAGCATTTATATTCCTTTCTTCTCAAGCAATGAATAAGTCACATGAGATTAGTAATTTTGTTAATGGAATCCATCAGAAAAAAATCATAACAACTTGTGAGAGGTTTATCACAGTCCTATGTAACCCAATTAAAGGAATACTGTAATTCATTTCTCCATTATGTTAAACAACATATTTTGTGTCCATGTAATTTCATTAAACTATAAACTCAAGTGGTCCTCATCTGAGAGGACCACTATAGATTTCTGTTGGTATCCTACCACACCTCATTCAAAAACTTCATGTTCCATAGTTCCTGATATTAGAAGAAATTTATTGAAACCTAGATCATCAATCTTAGGTCTAGTTGAAATAAATAAAAAAATGTGGCCACTCTCTATATATAGTTCATACATGCACATGGAGGTCCATACTCAATAACTATGTATGAATTTATTCTTATGAGTATTGGATGTGTAGAAATTATAATATTTCTACCCTTGGGTCTAGTGACAAATACCCTTTTTCTCGTTAGGAATCAGAAATCATTGTTTGCATGATGTTAAACTACTTGGTTCCCCATAAACAACATGTGGCTTGATTTTTTTCATTATAGGGTATATACTGACCCCAAGATCTCCAATCCTAGGCTGAACTAAACAAATAAATGAATGAAATACCCACCTTTATGTATGGTTTATACCTATGTAGAGAATTTTCCATTCAATAAATATGGTTGAATTGATTCATTCCCTCATAGTATATGTAATGATTCCTCCATATCTAAATGCTTTTCCTATCACAAAAAAACACTCTCTGTAAAAAAGCCATTCCTTTAGAGGGATCCTTTTGGAGTAATACATGTGAATTGATTCCAAACTCAAGGTGATATGCAGTGACACCCAAAATCATGTTCATTGGACTAGTCAAAACATCACTATATCACATTAGGGATTCTATATCCTATTTTCATGATGTTAAACAGTATGAAAAATGGACCTTACACATGAAAATAATATTCACAGACCACGTCCTTACCGCATGATGTTAAACTACATTATTTGAAATTCAACCCGACAACTTGAAAATGAACTATAAAGACTACCACCCATGTTTTGTCCTCTATTAGGAGACCACAAAATCCTTACCCCTATATGCTAACGTATGAGGTTCTTTATCAATCATTTCAAATCACCTTAATCTATAAATAATACATCATGTCTTCATTTCATCAGGATGTAAAACCTTACATTTTACTTGGAATAGATACTTGTCCTCAAGGGACCCTATAATCGACTTTGCATTTATGCCTATTGATTTTTCATGTCCTCCTATGGTCATCAACCAAATGTTTCACTCTAAAAATAGAATATTTGATCATTTTTAACCCAAACATCAACAGGTATTAACTCAACACCATAGTGTGATATGAATTACTCATGGTACAATTTTCCAATATCATTACACATGAACACTGGACCTCAATCCATGATTTAATACATTTTTATCCCTTCTTAGAAGAATGTTGGGGTACCCTGAACCCTTAATTTTGTAATTAGGATCTTGTGTATCATCCTCTATATTAGGTCCATGTGTGTCATGAATTTATATTAAATACACATTGTTTAGTGATGTACGACCTTAAATAGTTTCCAATAATGTCCCAAGACACAAGACTATAAACTTCTTGATAAATAGGAACAAAACTTGTTAGGTTGAAAATTCGCAAAGGGGGATCATAATAAAATTTCATGAAATTGTTATATAGTCTCTTCATGTCATGATTGTTGGGTCGGAACAAAGACGGGAAGGAATGAGATGGCAAGAGGGGGGGTGAATTGCCTTTTAAAATTAATTAACAATTTAAAAATCAAAGTGAAAGTGCAGCGGAAATAAAGAGGCAATCACACAAGAAATTGATAACGGAGTTCGGCCAAAACCCGGCCTACGTCTCCGCTCCCAACTCAACCGTTGAGAGATTCCTACCGCTTGCTTTTCAATGGTTTTAGCAAGAAACCCACTAGGCTTTGAGGTAGCACTAGGACCTATTACAACTTGCTTTTGAAATGGTTAAGCAAGAACCCACTTGCTTTTAATGGTTTAGCAAGAACCCACTATCCTTCTTACAGGTGAAGGATAGCTCACCTATGTCTCAATCTTTTTAAAGGGGAAGCTTGTGAACCTCTTCACACCTTAGTGGTGATGTGAAACCCAAAAGAAGGAGGAATAGAAAAGGAGTTGGGGTTTGTAGGCACAAACCCAATTTGAAAGATCAAAAAGATAAATACGATAAAACCCGTAATTGGAGAATCCTTGGGCGCCTTTGATTGATTGATGATGTTTGAAGGCCGCTTCCAAGCTTCTTTGGTGGTGCTCTTGGATGTGGAATTGGATGGAGCACTTGGGGTTCCTTGAGTTGTCTCGCCGGAGGATTGTCGAATGATCAACAAGGTGTCCTTGGGCTTGATTTAAGTTCCGGTTAGTGTCCGGGGCTTCCTTGGCCTTTATTTATAGGCATGGAACCCTTGGGGAGTCTTCGGAGCCGTTGTAACCTTTACAACGGCTCCGAAGACTCCCCAAGGGTTTGATGCCTATAAATAAAGGCCAAGGAAGCCCCGGACACTAACCGGAACTTAAATCAAGCCCAAGGACACCTTGTTGATCATTCGGCAATCCTCCGGCGAGACACCTCAAGGAACCCCAAGTGCTCCATCCAATTCCTCTTCCAAGCTTCTTTGGTGGTGCTCTTGGATGTGGAATTGGATGGAGCACTTGGGGTTCCTTGAGGTGTCTCGCCGGAGGATTGCCGAATGATCAACAAGGTGTCCTTGGGCTTGATTTAAGTTCCGGTTAGTGTCCGGGGCTTCCTTGGCCTTTATTTATAGGCATGGAATCCTTGGGGAGTCTTCGGAGCCTTTGTAAAGGCTTAAAGAGCCGTTGGAGGCCAAATGGGAGTTGACTGGTCAAAGCCAACGGCTAGTTTGACTGGGCTACCGGCTGGCCGGTACAGGTCCACCGGCTGGCCAGTGCCTTGGATGTTGAGAAGGCTTCTGCCCAGGAGCCACCGGCTGGCCGGAGAGAAGGCCACCGGCTGGCCGGTGGTGAGACAGTAGGTCTCACTATTGAACCAGGATGCCACCGGCTGGCCAGTGACAGAGCCACCGACTGACCGGTGGAGCCTGGCAGTGGGCAATGCCTCTGCCAGGTCCACCGGCTGGCCGGTGCTATGACACCGGTTGGACGGTGGACTGAATTTCAGTCCACTTGATGTCCATTCTTGGGCCAATCCTTTTGACAATCTTTTGCCTATCATCCACAACACTTAAAAACAGTGTTAGACAAATATTAAAGTGATTGTGATCATGAAAATCAAAGAGTGTGGGGTACAACAATCTCCCCCTATTTTGATGATCACAATCACTTATCTAAGCAATGTAAAAACTTAAAAGAAAGGCATGCTTTAAATGATAAATTGAAAATAAATACTAAGCATGAGAGAAAAGATTCTCCCCCAATCAATCAAGAAATTTCTCCCCCTTTGTGATTATCAAAATAGAATGGGGCATAAAACTTGATTGAGGGATAAGATTTGAAAAACAAGATTGAGATTTGAAAATCAATTGAGATTTTTGAAATGAAAATTTGAATAACAGTTTGAATTGAAAGTTTTGAATCAAAAACCAATTGAAATTTGAAATTTGAAACCAAATGAAATTTTTTTTGAAACCAAGTGTTGAAATTGAAAGGAAAAATTTTGAATAAAAAATATTAAAAGATCCTAACTCCCCCTAAATAAAAACAAAAAGTCACCGGGGAGAGGGATTTTGAAAAGATATGATTTTAGGCCCGGAGAGACTCGCTAGAAGGGATTTTTTAATCCATACTTGTCTCATAGCGGGTCTTCTCCTATAAAATTCATCTGAATAACAAATCGATTTGGGCCTACCATACCGGGCGTTTTTGCAATTACATTCATATATCATGTGCCCGGGTTTTTTGCAATAGTTACAAAATTTAAATTCGGAGCTCCCCCTTATAAAAACAGTGGGAGCATGGGAGGAGGAATCTTGGTTGGTGTAGCCAAGTCCATTGGTGGTTCTAGATACTCGTTGAGAACCTAAGAGTTTGGACAAATTTTGTTCACCTTGGGTGAACTTGGCTAAAGATTCTCTAAGGTCTTTGATGGTTGATTCCAAAGAATCAACATTTGGGAAATTTTGGATTTTTAGGGAGAGTTCCTCCTTCTCTTTGAGAAGTTGGTCTTTTTTGGAGGAAAGCTTTTTGAAATTCTTTTTTAAAGAGACAAATTTTGAAGAAAGTTTATGAAAACCATTTTCTAATTGGTCACTAGCATGTTGGAGTTCTTCATAAGACAAATGATTGAAAGAATTAGTAGAACTAGAAGACGAGGAAGAAGAGTCGGAAGATGATACCTCATGATTTACCATTAGGAATTTTTTACCTTGGTCGCTCGAGGAGAAGGAGGAGAATGAAGAGGTGGAGCTATCACTCCATGTTGCCTTTGAAGCCTTCTTCTTTTTCTTCTTGGCCCTTTTCTTGTGAGGTGGGCAAACGGGCTTGATCTTTTCGTCGGGTTCTTGCTTTTGATCGGATTCTTGCTTTGGAGCCTCGCTAGTACCTTCATAGGTTAGTTCTAAAAATTTCCAAAGATCGTAAGAAGTAGAGCAAGTAGAAATGCAATTAAAAACATTACGGTCAAGACCACAATGAAGAGCGTTCATGGCTTTGCCATCAAGCTCAAAATAAGCAATGTCATTGGGGGTCCATTTAGACTCATCGGGGGAAGTGAGCGTAAAACCATGCATAACAATTCTAAAAATAGGATAGCCAATACTTTTAAGAAATGTGGTCATGCGGGTTTTCCAAAAACTATAATCGGTTCCATCAAAGAATGGAGCACGATCCAAAGAAAAGCCTTCGGGGGCGTAAGAGGTTGAAGCGGTAGAAGCCATCAAAAAGGATCTTTAATTTGAAACCGGTTAGGGAATTATTCAAATACGTCCTCTGATACCAAATGTTGGGTCGGAACAAAGACGGGAAGGAATGAGATGGCAAGAGGGGGGTGAATTGCCTTTTAAAATTAATTAACAATTTAAAAATCAAAGTGAAAGTGCAGAGGAAATAAAGAGGCAATCACACAAGAAATTGATAACGGAGTTCGGCCAAAACCCGGCCTACGTCTCCGCTCCCAACTCAACCGTTGAGAGATTCCTACCGCTTGCTTTTCAATGGTTTTAGCAAGAAACCCACTAGGCTTTGAGGTATCACTAGGACCTATTACAGCTTGCTTTTGAAATGGTTAAGCAAGAACCCACTTTCTTTTAATGGTTTATCAAGAACCCACTATCCTTCTTACAGGTGAAGGATAGCTCACCTATGTCTCAAGCTTTTTAAAGGAAAAGCTTGTGAACCTCTTCACACCTTAGTGGTGATGTGAAACCCAAAAGAAGGAGGAATAGAAAAGGAGTTGGGGTTTGTAGGCACAAACCCAATTTGAAAGCTCAAAAAGATAAATACGATAAAACCCGTAATTGGAGAAGCCTTGGGCGCCTTTGATTGATTGATGATGTTTGAAGGCCGCTTCCAAGCTTCTTTGGTGGTGCTCTTGGATGTGGAATTGGATGGAGCACTTGGGGTTCCTTGAGGTGTCTCGCCGGAGGATTGCCGAATGATCAACATGGTGTCCTTGGGCTTGATTTAAGTTCAGGTTAGTGTCCGGGGCTTCCTTGGCCTTTATTTATAGGCATGGAACCCTTGGGGAGTCTTCGGAGCCGTTGTAAAGGCTTAAAGAGCCGTTGGAGGCCAAATGGGAGTTGACTGGTCAAAGCCAACGGCTAGTTTGACTGGGCTACCGGCTGGCCGGTACAGGTCCACCGGCTGGCCGGTGCTTTGGATGTTGAGAAGGCTTCTGCCCAGGAGCCACCGGCTGGCCGGAGAGAAGGCCACCGGCTGGCCGGTGGTGAGACAGTAGGTCTCACTATTGAACCAGGATGCCACCGGCGGGCCGGTGACAGAGCCACCGGCTGACCGGTGGAGCCTGGCAGTGGGCAATGCCTCTGCCAGGTCCACCGGCTGGCCGGTGCTATGACACCGGTTGGCCGGTGGACTGAATTTCAGTCCACTTGATGTCCATTCTTGGGCCAATCCTTTTGGCAATCTTTTTCCTATCATCCACAACACTTAAAAACAATGTTAGACAAATATTAAAGTGATTGTGATCATGAAAATCAAAGAGTGTGGGGTACAACAATGATTTTAGAAAAAAATGAGAGTTAAAATAAATAATACGAAGATTTCATAGGCCAAAAAATATCCCTATTAACTGATATGATATTCCCAATGAACCACTTAGTACAGAAAAATGATAGAGTAATGATTTGTCACATATCCTCAACATGATAATTTTTTCTCGAAATAGTGACACATATTTTTGGGTGATTTAACCCATTATGGATATTAAACTTTCGAAAAATAAAACTTCATTATTTTAATTCAATGGTTCACCAAAAATTTCCACATCTCTTTGATAAGATACCTTGATTCAAGGGATCATTTTATTGACTATGAATGTATGTCGGTGGCTCCTGAATATGCGCCTATGGTCTTTAAAAAACTAAATCACATTATAAAAAGTGTTTTAAAATCCTCATGATCCTTGAAATCATTTTGGTAGAATTCCACACCTCATTGTGATCAACTACTCCAAGTATGACTATCCCATATCATCCTCCAGACCCGAGAATATTGAACCATGATTTACAGTATTCATAGTAAACAACCCAAGTGGATTCAACATCCTAAAAGATACATCATGATGTCTTTTACCCTTTATAAAATATAGAATTCGAAATTCCATTATTGGTCCATTGATGGACCACATCACATGATTGGAAAACACATGTCATAGAACTTGAGATTCAAAGTTAAGTGTTGATCCACCGTGGGGTTCAAAAACCCATCCTGGATATTGCTCCTCCATATAAAACCTCATCATATATATGTTTTATTCTTCAAAAATCATCCATATCCCTCATAAAGGAGTGATGATACTCTTTTCTAGGCCACGATATTGATACCTAAGGGTCCTGACCAACCAAATCACCTCCTTAAATGAACAGATAAATAATTATATTGATCCCTATAAACACAAGCGATGAAATTGCACCTAAAAGTGTTACGGGGAATCGTTGACATGTCTATACCATCCCATATTCATTGAATAGATCTTTAGGGTTTTTTACATCATCTATAATATAAATATCTATGAAGACCTATGATTCGTGATATTTATAACTCAACCCATATTACCCCCAAAAATCTTCCAAAAACCCAAGAAAAGATACATGTCTTCAAGATACCCTTTTCTGGACTATGCATTTTTTTTACAGTTACTACATTTAATCATATGGTCATCAACCAAATGAGTCATTCTAAAAAAGAATTTTTGATCCTTGTGAGACTTGAAAATAGAACAGAAGAATCCAACACCCCCAAAGTGTTTTAGGACATTCCTTGAGAGTATTCACCATATTCTTGATAATCCATAATATAATAGAGTCTAAACTACAACAATAGAATGTCTGAGCTAAAAGACCCTAAACTAAGTAAATAGAATGATAATTATAAAAAACCTTAAACGAAAAAAATAAATAGTTCAACATAAAAGAAATCAAAATATATCAAAATAACTTCAATGATAAAAGGCCATAAACTGAATAATATAAAGATTAAGATTACATACCCCAAACTAATGAAATATATTTTCTTAGATAAAAGACCCCAAAATAATGGAATAGAATGTTGGAGGTGAAACATCATAAACTAAAGCAATAGAATGTCCAAAACCCAAAAAACTAAAATAATGTATTAAAATGTCCTTGATAATAGACTATAATATATACCAATATCTTGTCTGATCTAAACGATCAGAAACTATAGTAATAGAAGGGTCGAGCTAAAAGACCCTATACTAAAATGCTGAAGAAATTTATCTTTAATGAATGAAAACAATTGTGAGGCTTATTATATGGTCATAGAGAAATCAATATATCCTCACCAATCCTGTAAGAATCAAAAAATATATAGATTTCTAAAACTTTGGGACATAAATTCTAGCCAACTATCTATATAGAAATATGATGATCCAATTATAGATAGAACAAATTTATCAGTAAGGAATTTTATTTTGTTGTTAAACCATGAGTTATTATTGTAAATAATCTTTTCATATTTTAAATATCATATTAATAAATTTTGGTTTTTTAATGTTATGAAAATGATAGGGATCACTGGGAATTAACATCACATCATCGTAGAGAAGAATAACTCAACTCATGAAAGAAATAAACTGGTAAATACATATAAAGATACAAAATTTATTCATTGATAATGCATATAATGGAAGGATTATAATTATTTAAAAGTCTATCTAGGAATATCATAAAAACATTTGGTACATATCAACTATCAAATTATAATATGATTTCGTCAGCTAAGCAGGTAATGTCTATAAGATTTTGGAAAGAATAATCTATTGAATGTAGAAGTGTTGCCTGCCCCTCCTCTTTTTCTTCAACCCCTGGATATAGAGTCTCTTACAATTTGGGTATCTCCCCAAATATATTTTTTGTAGTTTCCATCTATGAAGATTTTGTTGAAAGGTCAAACATCATGTGATCTATGATTTTCTTTAATCTATATATCTGTATAGTCCTAGAATCTATCTAATCATGAAAACTAAATTTCAACTAGAGACCCTAGTACATTACCTCCTTCTACTCCTTCATCATCTCAACAAGAGGAGACACTTATAAACAATAAATTATGTCTCTCGCATTTATGAACAAATATCATGAATTATGAGAAATACACTTCATGATTTCATGTTTTGGTTGGTGATCAAAATTTTCTAACCCCTAGTCATTAAAAACTATTGACAGTGTTCCCCTTTTTCATGAAAGGTATCCAAGTAGGTTTTAGTGATACAAGAATTAATCTATTTATAGATCATCCAAATTTTTGTTTGAGACATTGTGACTGAGGGAGTACGTTTATCAAAGGAGAAACAACTTGTTGAGCTGGTAAAGAAGTAGGAAAATATTCCTCATATGATATTTTGTTGATAAGAGTATCATTTGATGCCTATAACAGAGGACATACTTCCTCAAAAGATTTACTCTCACTATTGGGATAATATTTTTTTATAATTATTGTTCTTCTTCATAGTCATTTCCAAATACTCAATCAAATCCATTATTTCCTTGGATTTTAGAGTTTTTAAGGAAAATTGATTTTTTGTAAGGAGAAAGAATCAACTAAGCACACTACATGGATAAGAACCTACCCTGACCTATTCATAATGATGAGTATGAAGGAAATGAAAATTTATTGGTTGAAGAATAATATCGACATCAATATCATCATGTTCCCACATCAACCAAAATTGGATGAGGACCCCAGGGTGACATTGTCCATGTACTACAACCAAAAGAGTAGTGGAAACCCACTTGGTGTAGCCTAAATGTTGTCAAATATGATAAGTTGTCTATGGATCATAGATAATCATTTCATTCAACATGTATGAATGACACCTATCCTAAGTAGATATCATAAATGACTATTCATTAAGGGAGTTTCTACCATTCATCATAACTAGACAAGAAAGCACATAGTAAAGAGTGTAATCAAAGCAACCATATTTTCTCAACACACCTCTATCCTCGTTAGGTTTTAGTGACTTACACCCAACCCTATATATTATTACTTTCCTTATATGAGATAAAGCGTTAGGGGTCCTACTATCATTGTAGTATTCATAAAATAGAAATACACCCATATCCTTAAAAAAACTGGAGGGGTCCATAGATAATGTAGGGGTGATACCTTGTTGAATATGGACTGAGAGATGGTAATGGCATGGAAGGACCAGTACTTCAAGATTTAAGAGTTTTCCATAATCTAGATATGCTTCCATCACTACCGTGCTGACACAGATTCTTGAATGTACATTCCTAACCAAGAAAAATGATATAATAAATAACATGCACATAAAACCTACCAGTCTATGACTGAGAGATATCTTTGAGTTAACATTATACCCCCATTAGGAATGATCCCGATTATCATTAATGGACCAATATAAAACATCAATATCAAAAAAATTCAGGGAAGGGCATTGATCCAGGCATATAGAAGCTAGCCGGACTCTACATCGATAGAGGGAGATGATGATCCAGTACATGAAGGAGATAATACAACATTAATTCTTCTCTTTTATAAGTTTCTCCATCATAATTAAAAAAATATCCATATCCTAGATAAGTGTATTCAATGGGTCATCCCAGATACCTTCTACATAAAGAAATTCACCATACATATCTCTAAGATGGAAAATCCCACCATGTTGGTAGAAGTCTCATAGGCTAGATCCCACATCACCATTGAAAAAATTGAATGCATTGGTGATGGGGCACCAATGTAGAATTCTTTTTAATGGAAATTAGTATGGTGGTAGATAATAACTTGGAATATCCTTATTTCCTCAAATACAAGGACCATATATATGTGATTAGAAAAATCTATGCATCTTCTCCTGACCCCGAAGGGCTATGCCCCTTCTTTAGAAAAATAATCATCTGGATGAAGATATTATTTCACACTAAATCCTCTAATAATTTAGTCCATAGAGGAAGAAGATATAAATGAATAACACTAAAGATTATGAATATGACAAATGTCACAACCATACGAACCCAAGGGAGAATTTTCCAAAATATTATAGAACATGTTCTACTAAGCTGCAATTACTTGGCCGTCCTTATAAATTGTTATTTAAACCGATTATTGGTAATTAGAGACATATAAGGACTTCATATTAATGTATTATATAGGATTAGTGTCATAATCATTAATATTGAACCTATAAAGATGAATTTTTTGTGATATAGTACAATGTCATAACTCGGATGGGGGAGCCCCTTCAAAAACTCATTATTATGATTAACACAATATCAGGGGTATGAATTTTTATTTATATAAATCATTTCTCTTTGTTTAACCACTATAGAAGATGTTTTATTACATCAATAAGCCTTTTGAACATATTTATGTGGAATATGTTAGACATATTAAATAAAATCTTTTCAACGAAATCACATAAATAAGAATCACTATTTTCATCACTTGAATCTACAATGGCATTCAGAAATCACCAATATGGATCTTGAATTTCCAAACCCCCAATTATCTTGAGGTCTTTATAAACCCTGAGGGAATATAAAAAAGACATGATCCCTCATGGACTATTGATTGTGCGATGAGGATATGTTCGAATAGGTTATATATTAGTAAAAAATATCTAATAACATGTATCGAAAACTCGTGTAACCCACAAGGAAATATAATTCCTATAAAAAATGTTCAATAAATTAACAGTGTATAGTTTACTGTTATTTTGTGTGAGAATTTGACCAAAAGTGATCTCGTGGAATATTTCTCATGAATATTTCTTATAGTGGGGTATTTTTATTTAGTGTTGTGGAATGTTGTTTTGAATAGTACATGGGATGAATAACGGGAGAGAGAGTTCTAGAGAAATAATGTGATGTTGATTGAATCGCTCATCGACCAACTATATATATGGAACTACACATAATACTAATCATATCTTGGATGATAAAAAATTTGATAAGACAATGGTTTTTTTATAACACAAATGTCTTAGGCGAGCATTTACATTCCTTATAACATATCCCTTGTCCCAGTAGTTGTCGTTCCAAAGGAGGGGGGGATTTTTTTACACCCTACAATTGAGCATCAGAAAAATCACAATGTATGAAATGCATAAATAAGGGTAAAATATTTCCCCAGAAACAAGGGGGGATGATGGTGGCCAAAGGCCCAAAGATTTCATAAACTCATAGAAGACACGTGATTGCATGACCAGTAGGATGTCAGGTTCATGTCCACCCATAGATAATAACATATAGAGAGTCCTGCAAATCACCCACTATAATCCCTTTATTATTTTTCTAAGGTTCCCTAGAAAATCAATAGCCATGAAAAAGTATCTAGATAATACCCATCATGTCACACAACTTGTTAATGATGAAGTTCCTAAAACCCCCTGAAAATCATTCTAATATATGTTAAAAATATATACAATTTGAGAGTATCCTGGGGTCCAAAAATTCATGCAATGTACCTTCATTGGGGAGGATGGTTTTATGTGAGAAAATCCATGAAAAATAGTAAACTCAATAACTATTTCATAATAAAACAAAGGAACTGAATAAGTAGGATTTGATATCCACTCATAGTCATAAAAGCCATGTGATGTGACCATAGTGTTCCTCGATACACCTCAAGCCCCTAGTGACATGTGCACCTTGTCTCGCAAAATACCTTTTACATGTAATCCTTATTATGCGAAGGGACTTAAATATTCCTAGGAAAATTTGTGCTCCCCATTTTTTCTCCATAAGAACAAGTGGGTTGAATTTTATATAAAATGATCAATCATCTCCAAGGGACATTTTTTGGTAACATGACTCATCACTAGGAGGAATGGTTATTTCCCTAAACAACACCCAAGAAACATTAAAAACTCCCTAACCATTATAAAATAAACAATGTAATTAAATTTGGAGGGGGGCTAAGCCTCTTACAGTTGTAAAACACTTTTCAAATGTTAAGGATATCTACAACATGGTCATGATAGAGCCCATGTAAAGTCAACATGATCCCTATAACGCCTCTTGTGTAAATTTACAAAAAGACACCTGAGATCACATGAAGGCATTATAAAAGAACCCTAATCTCAAAAAGGCCCTTGGATATGTCAACATAACAATATAAAATCCTTATGACACGACTACATGGTTAAAAATGCCTCATTAATTGTAAGTAATTCAACAAAGGAATCATTTATGTGATGACTCATAGATATTGAAAGATGATATACATCACTAGATCAACCTATGTTTAGTTTTGTGAAGATGCCTGATGTCAAGGCCCGTTGTTGACTCCAGCTTGGATTCGTGCAACACATTCCACTCAAAGAGGAAAATACGTGTGGTGGTTAGCCTACAAATCCTTTAACCTATCATTAAAAGTGCACCGACACTACTCTCTAGTGGTGGAGTTTTTCATCTCGCATCCAGATACACAAATTCTAGTTTGTATTTATCATTGAAGCTGATCTTATGATGGGAAAATCTTGAAATCCGGTAAAAATTAATAGAAAAAATGGATCAATCATTACCCATGAGTAATGATGTTCATCTGATCACTCATAGATAACATGGGGCAATCCTAGTAGGGAACACGAGGAATGTCATGTAAATATTCTAGATCACACAAGACTTAAAATAAACAATAATTGAACAAATATAAGTAATTATAAATATAAAGGATAAAAACTATCCTAATGGTTGTAGAATTATGTGATAGAGACCCAAGTTGACCCTCATGTGCTTCCCGTAAACCAACTAGGACACACAATAGCACAAGCACATGTCACCCAGATCTATTAATGATCCTTAAATATAATATTTGGGTCACATGAAGTCCAACAAACATGGTCAAGAAAGTCACATGGTGCCCCTTGTTCATGCCACTCAAAACCCTTCAGTTTCTTTATTTAAGTCTCATGATTTCCTTATAGATGCATATAAAGGCACATATAATAAAACCATGTCATGATAGTTGAGTCTCACGGTACCACCTTGGAATGTCCACTAGCTCTTGTAAATCCCTTTGGAAACATCATCAATTTCTGGAAATTCCCTCCAGTCATTACATTCTAGATGTGCAACAACCTCTAATTCATGTCGCATAGACTTTCATGATGACCTCCAAGTGTATCATCCACTCTCACGATGACATTATCTTATGTCCGCTAGATCATTTTCCACCATATAGACATGCCATCCGTAGTCATTTGATGGATACCATGATACACCGTCCAGGTCATGTGACATCATTTGAATGATTCAGTCTTGATCATGAGACAACCCTCAAAAATTCTATCAATGATATGCGACGTCCCCCAGAAAAGTCAAATGGATTATAAAATTTCAATATGACATGTTAAGAATACGTTCACTGATATGTTAATAATACAATCAAGGAATTTCAAGATGATATTCAACACATTTATGTCCAAAAGTAGTCTAAGTCAAAATGGAATCCCATGGCCTAATAACTTTGTCTACACTCGGTGCCTAATACCCGGTCAAAGGGAATCCATAGTTTGTAAGACCCAATCAGTGTACCTCTAAAGAATCTGATTCCTACCATAACTAGGACACATTGGATGTATCTTTGAGTCGCAAGCTCCATATTAACCATCCAAATTATTGTCTTAGTACTTAAGTACCATATCCAAATGTTATGAGAGTGATCATTTTATATCCCTTTTTTTCACATAGATCATAGCTCACGATGGATTAGGGGTCTATAGTGATCATACCATTTTCATAGTAATCCTCTTCCAAATAAATGGATATATTAGGGTTAAACCCAGATAAGTGAAATTATATGATATTTCTTGACTATAGAGAAATGTTAGTATGTAATCCCTAGTCAACCATATTATAAAAACTATGTTTCTTGTAATTAGTAAGATATAAACATTTCCATCCTAAGTCCTAAGCCCAAATAAACATCCATTTCGATGTAATCCCCATTTATCCAACATTTAAACCATCAATGCCCAATCATTCATCTGGGATGATCACTCTACCTCATACCACAGTATACTATGAAATCAACTAAACTAAAATGAATTTGATTCCTTCCATAATTTAGATATTTAGGATACCTCTTCAAATATTTATATTACTATTCAAGATCATGATATATGTTAGTACACATATCCAATATCCCTACGCAATTAGTTTTTTTCATTCTATCCTTTTTTTCTCACACCATCAATTTCTCAAACAGACTCAAAGAGCCTCATTGAACAACTAATTGGCATCATGAATATCTATAATCTAGGTAAATGAAAATATACAATCTCTGATGAGTGGGATCATATAAATATCCCTAAACATATGGGAATCTACCTCGGGGCCAGTCCCAAGGGTGTGATAGAACTATGAAAACATTGATTCCTTCTATAATCCACATACATATGATGTCTCCCAAAGGATCAAGACCAAACATATGGTTCCCCAGTTCCTGAATATATTTAATCTCTAGAAGACATTAAACTGAACTTGTTTAACAAACAACATGGGTTTTGATTATGATAATAACTATAATACATAGAACACCTCATACTAGCTTAATGCTCTTCATAGAATATTAACGGCCTACCTACGAGGATTAAAATCCTAATGTACCTGGTTATATCGATTTACCAAGTAAAATATCTATCAATAACTTTGAATCATGATAATTACCTTTGACACACATATATACATTCACCAAGGAGATCCCTATTCCCCTGTTCTCCAATGAGAGCACATTTTTTTATATTAATAAAGAAAGTCTATATTAGTTTTTAAGGGTAACCTATCCCATATTTTGATTAAAAATTTATTGACTGACTGCACATTAATTTTTTATTCCCATAATAAAAGTCCCCTAATACAATTCAAGGATGCTTAAAATGTTGAATCCCTATCATATCCCCACGAATCACCAAAATACATTCCGGGGGTAGATTACCCACATCTGTAAAGACCACCGCGGGGCCATTAACGCTACTCCTCCAGGAGAGAGCATCTGAAACAATGTTCGCCTCCCAAGGAATATTCCTAACCACACAACCATTACTCATTTCTAGGATAAAACCCCAGAAAATGTAAGTTAAACACTAGGGCACCTCACCATTACCTTGCAGTGCCTTGATCAATAACTTTGAGTCTGATTCCACTTCTGAAACTCTCAACGATAACATTTTTCATAGACTAAAGGAATCCAACAATGACCAACCCTCTCCACCCATCATGTTCCCCACTCTATAATAGCTATTAAAGGTTTCTATCACCAAACCACCTAAAACTCATACTATCACTCCTCCCTCATCAATCCATTTATACAAGATCCATCCACATTTATTTTCAACCCATTTTCCGAAGGATTCCATCTCACCCAACCCCCTGGAGCCTCAGATGCCCCAGTGTTATGCTAATAGAGTCACAGCTCGTCGTGAAGTTCACCCCCCTTTCAGCAAAGAATTCAATTGACTGAGCAGAATATTCATTTTCACTATTAGAAGAGATGTTGAATACCGACCATCCTATATTACAGCATATCATGCCTCCCACATGACCTAGAAAATCAAAATAATCATGATGCTATGGATCCTGCTTTCCAGTATGTTCTGATCTTCTCCCGAGAACCACCTCTCAAAATACTATTACCAAGAATTACACTCGGCCTCGAACTTACCCCAGGTATCCACTGTGGACTAGAGGCAATGCTCCCAGTCACCCATAAAGAATAGGTTAAAAATCGATACCGTCTGAGGAGATGAACTACAGCAGCATCAGGATGCCAGCGGTATACCTATCCTCTGAATATTATCTTCTATTGATAGGGAATGGATTCAAACTATCCAAAATAGGAAGTTAATCTTTGAGGGGACCTCCTTACACCACATGCGAGCGCCCCACTCATCCCGACACCCCTGCTGCTTTATAAGCCTTTGATAGTCCTAACAGTTAAAATAGCCTGATCCAACCTCAGTGACACATAAATGATCTTCTTCCTCAACAAACACCATTTCTTTTAAAACTTCCTTTTGTCCCGGGTTAAGTATGGCATCCAAAAACCTATTATGCATGCAGGATGCTTTCACCGAGATATCCAGAACTGGGCAGCCTGGGATGAACAGCTTCTCCCCAAGCCACTTTTCTCTCCAGAAATTAATATTCCCATAACCTACCATCCACCGAGAGGAGTCCTATAGAGTCTCCATGTGGAAAACCCAATTTACCCCTACTTAGATAATTTTATATAATCCAAATCCTGCCAATACTTTCCATATTTAATTCTCATGGTTTTTTCCCACATCGATTTTCCCACATGAATGTCCCAAGTCAATTAAGCTTGCATCGTATGCATGGACACTGTTAAGTCCCTATGTCCCACCCCTCCTTCTTCAAACGGTTTCAAAACAATATCCCATGAGGCCCAATGTGCTTTTACCCTATCATTGTCATCCCATAGAAATTTGTTGAGAATCATATCCATAATATAAATAGTCCCCTTAAAAGGAGATATAATTGGCATTACATGCATCGGAATAGAGGAAATCACACTGTTGATCAATGTCACCAGACCTCCAAAGATATAAACTTGTTTTTATAGTTATAAATCCTCCCAACCATTTTATTCATGATTCCCTCAAAGAAGAATTTTTTCACCAGACCATTAGAAAGGGGGGGACCTAGATACATCATGGGAAGTTGTTTCTGATGAAAACCCAGAGTTTCTTGGAAGCTTCGAGCCCTTAAACTTGAGCATTTATTGGAAATAAATACATTTCTATTCCGTGAATTAAAATGTTTTCTACTTATCATATCATAAATCTTCATAATATGAATGAATTAGTTCAAAGACGATCTCCTTCCATTCATAAAAATAAGGATGTCATCAGCGAACATAATATTAGAATAGTAACCCTCAAAAATCCTTGCATATATAGGGCCAAATCTTCCGATCCATCGGCCCTCTATGAAAGTTTTGAGACAGGGCCACCCAAGACATGATAAACATGGAGGGAGAAGGAGGGTCCCCTTGTCTCACCCCATCACATTCCTAAAGAATCCAAATACCATTACATGGAGAGAAATAAAGATCCAAGGTGATGAAAAGCAGCGGAAACATAAATCACAAACCCATTCATGAAACGCGAGCTTCCTCATTACCCAACTAGTAAAACTCCATTCCATCCTATCATAAGCCTTATCCATATCCAATAGAATCACCATGTTGTATCCGACCACATTCTTGTTAACATGCACCAAAATCTCCTGGGCCACTCCCACTGCCCCTTGGATCCCTATGCCTTTGATGAACCCATGTTGTTCTTGGAAAATAATACCTGGGATGACCATGTTTAATCTCTTTTCTAGAAGACTAGACAAAATCATATAAGAAACATTGCATAGAAATATTGGTCTTTACTGGATGATAGTAGTTAGTTCTTTCACCTTTGGGACTAACACCACCCTGGAATCACACGCATCCCTGTTGAGACCACCCCCATGGATGAAGTCTTTAACTGCCTCGACCACTGGCAGGCCTATAAACTCCCATGTTTCCACAAAAAATTCCCCCAAGAAACCATCTGGTCTGCAAGCACTTTCTGGAGACATGTTTCTAACCACTTCCCACACCTCCTCACCCAACGGTGATGCCTTCAAACTCTCATTACTCCTTCCATCAATCCTACTGGAAATGTTCTGCATGAAGAGCTCCAGCTCATTCTGCAAACCATTCTCCCACCTAGACTCTATTAAATCCCTTTCAAGAAGCATTTAAAAATGTTCAAAATCCATCCTACCAGCAACATTCACATCCGATGTGAGAGAACCATCTTCCAACTTGATATTTACTTTCTCACACAGCCTATCCTTCAAGAAAGCATGAAAGAAACCACTGTTATTATCCCCTTCCCTGAGCCACCGAACTCTGGATCTCTGTCTAAGGCCCCATTCTACCTCCAACAAGAATTGAGAAAGAAAGGCATGTTTGTCTCCAAGGATTTAGAAAACTGCATCATCCCAGTTATGTTGAAGCACCGATTCTAGCCAGTCTATTTCCTCCTGGAGCATCTCCACTGACTCAGTTGAAGTAGGAACAGACCTGGTCCATCTACTGATATCCTATTCGAGCCGCTTCAACCATCTAGATAGACCCACCCAAGAACCTCCCTCAGTCTCCTACTCCCAGGACTCCTTCAAAATTTTAAATAACCCCTCTTTACTGTTCTAATCCACTGAATATAGAAAATCCTTACTAACCGCACTACCCATATTTAGATCCACCAGTATAGGAGAATGATCCGAAAGATCCTGAGAATGCTGCGAGATAGGAAGAGCAAGAAAATGATTCAAGGCCCTGAATATTTCCCAGACATCTATCCAACCTACACCAAATCCTTTTATTGCCTCTTTGGTTATTACACTATGAATATTTACTCCCGTGGAACCCCATATCCAGGATCCCCTTATAAGAAATGATTTCACTGAAGTCCAACATCCCCTGATTATAAACCCTCGAACCCCCCCCCCCCCTTGTTTTCTGATATGTCAACCATATCACTGAAGTCCCCACTTACAAACCATGGTAACCCATTCGCATCAAAGGAACCCAGATAATCCCACATGATCTGCCATTACAGACTATCCCCAATAGAATACACAAAAGAGAAAAACACTTCCAAACCTCTGAGCTGGATTATAACTGTGATGCACATCTCGGTCACCTACACAAGATCCACATGAAGATGTTTCTTCCAAAACACCAAAATAAGTCTGTTCCCCAACTGACCATGCATATGACTCCCAAACCCTGACCTCTTTGAAAAAACATTCAACGTTCTCAAATCCTGTTTAGGTTCTAGAACCACCACCATCTATGATCCAATTCTTCTCATTTCTGAATCGTTGAAAGCACACTTTTTCTTTCCCCCTACACCCTAAGCATTTCAGATAATCACCGAAGCCATTACTGAAATAAACTTCATGCCCTTCAGCCATTGCTACCCGATCGGGAAACAAACAACTCCATACCACCCCCACTCCTTGGACATCGACCTCGTCAATGGTATGGTAGGCCCCTTTGAGGATTAACCCCTCTTTGGAACCAGGATCTTCTTCTTCAATGGACCATCCTCATCCTCCAGCATAGATATTCTATTTTTTACCCTTACGGGTGAAGATGACTCGGACATATCCTCCCGAAGAAAAAAGATCTTAAATCTTCTCTATGGTGTGTTTCGCGACGAGGCTAATTCTTTCTCTACCCCCTCCGAAAGCCTCTCTTGGAAGAGCCCCCAAGTAAGATCTTGGAACCATATATCATTGCTAACAACGACATATTCCTTGAGCTCGAATAGAACACCAAAGCTACCTAAACCTCAGACATGGGGAATGGAAACCAGCAAGAAATACTTGGAGGAAGATCTTCACTCACCGTTGAATTTCCATGGGAAGTACATGGAAAAGTCGTAGAAGGAACAACCTCAATAAATCCCCAAAAATCTAACACTGGTGCAACCTTTGAAGGTCCCAAGAGTAATAAAGTAGGCACTGCAACAGACGTTGACACCCCTCTGACCGCTTGCCCAATTTCCGAAAAGGCAATCTTATTACCCAACCCGAAACCAGAAAAATTTGAAACTTATCCCGCGCTTGACGAGGTGATATCCCAAAACTACACCGAGAGGGTTGAAGATGAACCAAACATTGCCACCTTTGGTGTATCTTGCCGAAATTGAATACCCTCCGATCCACTAGAACTATCCACAGGACCACAGACTGGTTCTGTAGGAGAAAACCAATGGGGGATATTCCAGGACCACAAGATCCACATCCCTTTTCTACAGAATTCCATCACATTCCCTTGAAACCCACAAGTAGGAAAAAACTTTGGATGATATTGGTATACCAAACTCTTCCACCATGAAAACCCCTCTAGAGATTGAATTAGAATACGAGGGGGAATTTTAGTGCAAGATTCATCTCATCATAGATCCTTGGATTGCATGCATCTTACAACCTCTCTGTCCTCCCATCCACACATAGAAAACTCTCCAACATATTCCTCACCGCCTTCAGCATAGATGGATTATGATACGGTAGTGGAAAACCCAGAAGCTTTATCCATAATGCCCCCATGCATGACACTTTCCCGTAGTGGCACTCCCAAGCCCACCTAGATCGAGTAAAGTGAAGAGAGCCACAACACCCCCTCTCCCTCGACCAGGCATGCACAAAGTCCCCCTGGATAATAGATGGATGCATAATTCATACTGTGATAACTCAGAAATAGGTGCACTCTGATGAAGACCCCAGGACTCCACAAAACCCTTGAACACACTTTGAGATGGTTTCGATGCCCCAAAACTCGCAACCAATGTTAGCTGATGAAAAACAGCCGCACTTTCCAAATCCTTCCAAGAGATCACCACCACTGGATCCCCATACATAAACTCCGACCAATGAAGATCCATCCGAATCGGAAGAATACATCTCTCCTTAAGATATTCTTCCCCCACACACCCACAAAACGCCTCCTCGCAGAGTGACTCCTTGACTGATTTCTCCTTTAGACACCCTCCTGCACCCCCTCCCACAACAGAATCTCGAACACCCAATGATGATGGAACACAAATAGCATGCTACATAGAAGTAACAAAGATCGCCGGGCACCCTACCCATATACTCCCAGCAGCCGAGAGAGCCATCTAGTCCCACATATATTAATTTTATATGATAGTCTAATAGTATAAATAAACTGAACCAATAATGTATATGATGATATTGACCTTTAATACTCTAAAACAGTGAGAGATCCTAAGCATAATTGGGTATCAAACCCCAAGTGATCAACTACCTCTAGAAAGTTGGTATGTTCCCACTTTTGAATGCGAGAAATATTAGGAGTTTCCATTACATATGATAATGGTAACTTTATTTTAATTATTTTTCATGAAATCAGACATCCCACAATAAAAAATTTGGCTAAACTAGAACCACCTAATTGAGGGTTTCCTCATCCACATTTTACTTATGGAAATTTAATCCCATTTATTTTCGTGGGTTTTAATACGATTATTGTTTTATAAACTTTTGAAAAAAAAAATTATTTATTTATTCATTATGTTATGGGTTGGATCTATATCTACATAAAATGAATTGGATTATGATTTATATCTCATTATATTGACATGACAAGAACATGTAGTGAACTTAGATCAGAATAAGTGTTTTTCAAATATAATGATCTTGGTAGTGAACCATGACTAATAAAATTGTTTGACAAGTGAACCCATTACCTAGGACTAATATTGAAATGATTTTCTATATTTAGTTATATTAAAATATTCAATCATTTATGTCAATTTTATATTCTCAAGGATTATTTACTTTGATTCGCATATGATTCATATCTTTTGAAATGCCAATCATTATGCCCTGACACAAAATTTTGATCTTTTATAAGAATTTTATATTTTTCAAATGTTTGTATCTTGTTTTAACGACAATATCTCTAGGATATGCTTACATATTTCCATTTTTTACCCTTTATGATATTCTTTTCCCACCTGTTCTTATATTTCCTTTCCCAAAGTTATGTAGAAAGGTTTTAAGTAGGGAATTTTTGTGAAGAGTGTTGTAGGAGGATATCATTATAGTATGTGTTGAAGATATCTCACCGAACTAAAATATTTTATACCTAGTATGCAAACATAATAGACTATTATGGTCCTTAGGTATTTTTGTTTGTAATGTATTGAAAATTCATTTTAAAAGATTTAATTTATCTATATTAAAACACTGGGTTGCTATACCATGGAATTCTAGATGCCTAAATACCCAACCTAGGGTTCTATATTCATTTACATATAAGGTAAAATTTGTCATTATGACAACCCAATACTTGAGAACCAAACCATTATAATCCTATGGTCATCAGACTAATCCATGTAGGATTAAAAAACATCACATAATGATACATCCAAAACTATTATTTTCTTGTGAAATTCCATTCCATGTAAGTTATATCATTTTTCACTTATGTAGAATTTTATACCCAATTATATAAGAAGATACCATATAATTTGTTACATAACCTTCAAATAAATGTACCTGAATAGCAATCAACCACATATGGTTTATGTCTATAGAATAAAATTCTTGTATTGTTAGACTAGGTCTATCACATATCCCTTTAAATAAGGGAGTGTATCATTATATTGACCATGAAACAAAATTACAATGTTCTACATAAAATATGATCAGTGAAAATTTTGTATACACAGTTTTATATATGAGAATAATGATATAAAGAACATATATGGGGAAACATTATATGAACTGTTGTTGACACATTAAATAGTTTTGAATCTGTCATCAATGTTTACATAAATAAATGATCATTGGTTTGTAGGTTTGCATGAAAATATTCTTGATTACTATATGTATTCATCCATTATTTCATTATATTCATTGCCAATAGGTTCGATATATTTATTTTCAATTTGAGGGCAGATTCTAGTGGCTTCATGTGTGGTTTCACAATCAATCACATCTGTTTTACAATTTTCATCTTTCACAAGTACTCAAAATGGTTCCCACATCCATAATATGGTATAAACCTGACTTCCAAAGGTAGGAGTTCGCTAGTGGTTTCAAACCCAATGATTCATTGGAAGTCATATTGGTAGAGAGGATTGGATGTTGCTATCATCACATACTTTTGTTGGCATTATTTCCTATTCCAGGACCCCCATATGGATTATATAAATGTTTATGAATATATTTAAAATACCAATATTGTATTGGTTACATTGATAAATTGAATGGTCATTAAATAATTCTATATGTTGTGTGGGTTCTATTGATGACATCCTTTTTGTTTATATGAGTTCCCCCATTAATTTGATGTCATTTCTTTGAAATGGGACTCTACTTATTTTTTAATATCGTATATCCGAGAACTCTTTTGTTTACTTTTATCTAAATAGGTTATTCATGTTTCAAGGATGGGATTGAAGCTTCATGAATTGTCATATGTATCATATTTATTATATGAATAAAAACCAAAAAAGAGCATTTAATTAAAATATTTGAGGTTAATCATCATGCAGAAATGACTTGTATTTGGGAACATAGAAAAGTGTTTGTAATTAGATCCTTGGGATGACATCTTAAATGTCCAGTACAAATAAATAATCAATGTCATCATCATTTAGTGCATCCTCATCATGATGATTGAATGTGATTGAAAATAAATTACCATGAGGGTTCTTTCCATATGATTTACGGATATAGGAATGAGTTCGGTACATTCATTATGGTGGACACCTTTGTTTGTAGAAATCACATATTCTCGTTGAATTACAATTACACACTAAGGATTCCCAAGTTGGGGAAATTTTATGATGCAAGCGATACAATGATTTGGAATCTATATAAAAACATGAGCCATTCATTTGGTATGAACCTATGGATTATAGGTTATTAGTAACACCGAATATGGATATTGGACTTATGTCTTGGCCGACCATAGTTGGGGGTTTGATACAGAGCTCAGGACATTGGAAGGTGTCATACACATCCTTATTATAGTATAAATAAGATTCCACAAATTTTAATTAGATTCTCAATATTATTATGGATGAGGAAGAATGATAAATCCACATGAGAGTTTGGGTCACAAGGGTTGGAGTGTCTAAGATATATAAGTAAATACATCGAGGTGGATTCCTATTTGAAGATTAGGCCTTATGAAGGAATAATATCTATCATATTTGGATATGATTTATTTTTCACATAGTTTAAATTATTTTTCATATGAGTGTTAATAAAAGATAAGGTTATCGTGTCTCGGGGTGTCTTATTGACACACCCAACATGTAGGGGATGTCTGTTGGACAACTCCAAGTTACCTATCTATCATTTCTGAAAATGGCTGGTGGAATCGTCTGAGGTTTCTACGACATCATCCAGCTCACTTTTCTATGGTACACAACATGACATCAGTTACTTGTCCAAGTTTCCTTTCATGTTTGTAGTGGACTTGTGAAGGTTCTTCCACATGATTCAACTGATGTGTCTAGAGAGAGTTCACATGATCAACAATGAAAACTCCAATGGTGTCATTTGATCATGGATGACATGTCATAGGGCCACTGCATTCTTAATCTAGCATGTGTAAGGTACTTCACATGAAATTTAAGACATTCAAGAGGAATTCATATGAATTAGATGATATGTTGGTAGGACATTTCATGACATGGAAGACATGTCCGAAGGACCATACATGTTATAGGAAATATTTCTAGGTTCTATCACATGATATAGATAGGTATTATGAATCACAAGATGATTTCCCATGGAAATCATCATATCTATCTATTCATAAGTCTTCCTTCTATTTTAATCCTTTATTATAAAAATGTTTTAATGTTTGTATAGAATTGGCTTCCTAAAACCCTATGTCATCATGTCGATGCATCAAAACTCATTCACATAATCTCGTTGGTCAACCTGAAGTCTTTCAAGGGATAAATAAGGCGATTAATGACAATATATATGCATGCATAAAAATCCCATATGAAAATCTATGGGATTACCTCAGGGAATACCCTTGTTATTTTTTTTTCTTTCCACTAGAAGAAGTCTACTTTCACTTTCGTTCTCCCATTGGTGTCTCACATGTGTCTTTTTTCTAAGGTGGAAGAATTAATAAACCTCTTATACCTAGATATAAACCACTTTTCAAAATGTATATACTATAGATATAGGCTTGAGTCAGTGGAGGGGTGATCACATCAAACACCTCATATGAACCTCCCACATTTCATTTATGTTGTCATATATATGTCTCATAAAAAACATGGACCGTGAGAATAGTCCATGATATCCATATTTTTTAGACAAATTGTTTATCAATAGAATTTCTCATAATCACGTGGATATGTCAGACATACTTCACACAATCCAATAAACATGTTTTGGAGTGTTCATCAAACAATGATTACTGTTGATGATTCTTTCAGGTGATTAAGGGATACTGGTATAGTGTTGATTGTGAGCTGAAGTTCACTTTTCAAAGGCTACTCATCAGATCTAGTAACTTGTTTAAGGGTCCAAATGAGATCAATATTAATTCTATATAAGGTTTCATTTGATCAATGGATAAATTTTTAGGGGCCTTCGAATGATTATTGTTTCTTTTCAGTGGCCATTTTCGAGATCAAGATGACTTGTTAAAGGGTATTTAAGAGATTAGGATGCCTGTCCAATAGGTTTTCACTTGATCATCTTTTACTTTTCAAGGTCCATTTAGAAGTTCATTTCGTCTTTTCAGAAAACATTCTAGTGACCAATATTGAATATCGAAGGGCATTTAAATGATCAATGAGATGACCACATGAGGTTCATAATCCCTTAACATGAAAATTAATGTATCATTGATTTATATGTGGATTTTTCCTTTTTTATCTTTTATTATTTAATTTAAAAATCCATTAAACATTAACCATTGGTTTTATATCAGTATCCCTAATTATTAATACTATATCTCGTGATAAAATGTGGGCATTATCAGAGATAGTATCTCTACTTGTTTGTGGTGTATCACATAATCATTGATGGATGTTACAATGACATGAGAGAATTTTCTTGGATAATTTATATAACACCCCAAAGTTTTATAAGAATAAATTGAAATTCATGAAACTATGTTTTATGTGGATATTTATAACTATCCTCTAAACATAATTTTTACACTACTGTGTTTTTAATATCAAAAAATTGTCATCTACTATGACAAACCTATTTTTTATGACACAATTAAACATGATTTATTACATAAACTCATCACATGATACAATATAAATGATCGACAGGTATAGTGTCTTTGTGGATTATGAACATTACATAACAACTTAAAACATAGAACACAACATCTTATTAAAAAATTCCTTTACATAACCACTACATTCCCTCATACTTAGCATTGCATGCGATATCCTGAGGACATACATAAGAAAAAGATGAGCTGTAAACCCCAGTAATAGAATAAAAATCAAATAATATGAGGAATACAATAAATTTTATAAAATAGGAATGTCATTGGATAATAATATAAACATAAACTTAAAATCATCATAATGAATGATGATTATAACATAGAGATTTGGAAACAACACTTAACATCGAATTAGCATGAGCCAAGGCTCATTTCACATGGATCATGAGTAACCCCTCATTTTCCCATGAATAATGAGTAAAACATAGTTTCACTGGAATTGGAATGAGTCAACACCCATTTCTCATGACATATAATGATATTATACTTTACCCAATTCGTTGGAGTGCTACTAGGGTGCACCCTTCTTAAACATTTCATTTCATGCATAAGTGTTCCACATGGATCATAGAGCATGGAATAAATCAACATCATAAGTAATTCCATGATTAAATATTGTGGAATAAATACATGAATGTACCATTAAATATTTATATGTTCATAAATGTGAATACCCTTGATAGAGACATGAGTATGGTATTCACTACAAAATTATCTTGTCTTGGAAAAATGTGATGCAATTTTGGCTGTATAACGGCGTGACATAAGGATTCATTAAATTTTTTGATGACAGTGAACTGGGTGTCTTATCATATTTATATGAAATGGACAGTATGGTGGTCTTATAGATACATATCCCAACAAACATAATGTAATTTAGTTTCATAATACTAACAAACTTTTTAAATGTAAAAGAGGAGAGAGAGATCCCCCACAGAATTTTAGCACTGTAATGGGTGTACATAGGAGGCTTTAAATATAGATAAATGAGTCTCTGATCATCCAAACATAAATAGGGAAGTATGTGGGAGGTTAGATATCATTCCCCAATATTTTTAATTGAAACAAAGTGCATAACAACTTACAAAAATGGGCAAAAATGAGAAAAGAAGAAATCCTTTACTTGGATGTGTGATCCCAAAAGATAAGGAATGGCTTGATAGAGGATTCTAGGGAGCTCTAGGCACCTTCGGAGGATTTTAAATATAGGAGGGAAGGGTTTGGATAAACTAAAATGGATTGGAGTGAAGAGGAAGTGGGATCTTGGGTGGTTTTATTTAGGAAAGTAGAGGGAAATATTTGTTATTTAGTTTTAGGACACCACACATTAAACTAATCAAAACCACAAACCAACCCATGGTTTTGGTCCATGGGTTTTTCCAAAAGTGAGTGTAAAACAATATTTTATATGGTCAATGTCTTATCTTCTTAAAATAATATAGTTTCTTATATGGAGGTGGGTCACACTCTCAAGGAAAACAATTTAAAAAGACAAATTGTTTTATAGGTATTGGAGGGTCCACTAAAGATTTGTAAAATAAATAAAATAAATCTAAAATCAATTTATTTTAAGGAGGAAACATATATTGTCCGAACATATAATTTATAGTATTTTATTACATCACTATTGAGTCATTATGATGTCATAAATCACAATATATATTTAAACTGTATTTAAAATTTTTGTCGAAAAAATTCGACTATCTCATAATATTATGAAAAAATCAACATTTGATAATATTTACATCTTGATTCAAAAAATTATATTCATTTTATTTAAATAATTATCTAAATATTTGAATTATACTTTTAAAATAAAAACCTACATTTATTAAAAATTCATGGGTTTTGATAAAATCACCTTTCAAACCCTAATAAGAATTAAAATTGAATTACTAAAATTACACAATAATTTATATTTAATAAAAATTAATTTAATAATAATAATAATATTTTATTAAAATATTATTTTATTCAAAAATCCATTAATTTATCAAAATAGATTTATTAGTTGAAAATTAACTAAAAGTCCTATTTTTCAATTAAAACATATTTTCAAAGTAACAATAATAAATTGAATTTATATCATCTAAACCAGAATAATGTACATAATCTTAGTACTAGGTTCTTGTTACGTAAACCCTTAAAAACCCAGCATAATCCCTTAGGGTAAGGTGCGTGATGGTGAAAAACTCTAGGGGTGGCTCGGAAAACATTGCTCGAGTGGTAATTTCTATCAACTTCCACTACTGTTGTAGGTGGTTCCGATGGAGATTAACATATTAAAGATCACCTTGGGCTTGGACAAGAGTGCCTCCCAATGATGCCACCTCCTTTTTGAGCTCTAATAAATGGGTTTTGTATGGAGAAAGTCTACGGGATAATGCCATCGCATCCTTTGTCTATGTAATTTAGATTTGTTAAGGCCCTATATTTATACTAATCATGTGATCATTATTCAACAAATATATTAGCAACAGTAAAAAAAATTAATGGTATTCTAAAATCCCAAAACATAAAACTAAATAAGTTCATAAATTTTACATAACCATAATAAGACATTTATATATAATAAGTGGAATTTTAATTAATGAATTTTTGGGTCATTACAATCTTCCCCCATAAGAAATTGTACCCTCGAAATTACCTTTTCCCACACAAAAACAAATGCGGGTAACTCTGCTTCATTACTTTCTCTGATTCCCACATTGCTTTTTCAAACATGTGGTTTCTCCATAGCACTTTATTGAGGGACATTGCTTTATTTCGTAGATCTTTTTCTCTTTGATCTAAGATCGTCACTGGTTTCTCCTCATAAAAAAGATCATCCTCTAGGTGTACTACCTCTGAAGAGAGTACATGTGAGGGGTCTAGAATATACATCTTTAAGAGGGATAAATGAAATACGTCATATACTTTGGCTATAGTAGGTGGAAGTTCAAGTCAATAGGCCACAACCCCGACATGATAAAGAATCTCGAAGGGGCCGATGTACCAACAACTTATATTCCCATTCTTTCTAAAACTCATATTTTTATTCCATGGATATATGGTAGAAATACCATGTCTCCAACTTTAAACTCAATGTCTAGTTGATGGTTATCTTACTAACTCTTCTATCAACTATGTGCTGCATTGATATATTTTTGAATGGTTTTCACCTTCTCCACCATTTCTTCGACCATTTATAGTCCTAATAGCTTATGCACACTGAATATATCCCAACATGTCGGTGCTCTGCACTCTATTCATACAGGGCTTTATAAGGTGCCATTTAGAAGCTCGAGAGGAAAATTTTATTATAGAATATTTTAAATAGTGGTAGATGTTTGTCCCACCCTCTTTGGATGTCTATATAATATGATATTAACATATCCAAAAAATCCCGAGAGCCAGGTGCAAGCTTTCTCCCAAAAATTAAATAAAAGCTTAACATATCCTACAGTGGTTGAATAGTTTGCTCTGATTGGCCATCAGTTTGAGGAAGACATGTCGTACTAAAGTTCAGTTCAATTTCCAAAGCACGTTTAAGATTCATCCAAAATGTAGAGGTGATGCTTGGATCTTTATCGTATAAAATAGATACTTTTACTGCATGTAGCCTTACCAATTCCTAGATATAGATATTTTCTAGTTGATCCAATGAGAAATCCTCTTGAATTACAGTGAAGTCTGCAGACATTATAAGACAATCCACAACAAACCATATTGCATTATTGCCATTAGATGTCATCAGAAGTCCGGTGACAAAGTCCATGGTGATGTTATCCCATTTCCATGATGGTATGGGTAATGGTTGCAACATCCCTATATAGATCTGCCTCTCTACCTTCACTTGCTAACACACCAGGCACATTTATGTAGACTCAGTGATCTCCTCCTTCATATTATCCCATGAATAATGCTCTTGGATATCTTGATACATCATTGTGTTTCCTAGGTGAATAGAGATGTTCGAACTATGTGCATCATCCAAAATTTCCTTTTTCAACTCGAGATTTTATGGAACACACAGTCTTTTCCCATATCTCACAATTCCATCTTCATTAACATTGAACTCGAAGGATTTCCCTTTTCTGATAGCTTCCACATTCATTTGAATCTACACATAATCCTTTTGAGCATCCTTTAACTTCTCTAAAAGAGACGGTTGAGCTATAATTTTGGAAAGGATTGATGAGGTTCCCTTCTTTATGATTCCCATTTCCATCTTCATCAAATATAAGAAGATATGATCTTTTTCAATTCTCATCAATGATAGAATCGCTGGGTCCCACTTAGATCATCTATTACCATATTTTCATTCTCTGGGTGGAAATGGATTGAGCAGTAATAGTCTTTGATCAACACTAACCATATTTGTTGGCACATGATTAACTCTTATTGTGTGAATATATACTTGAGGGTTTTTTGGTCTGTATATATTTCACACTTCTCCCCAAATAGACAATTCGGAAAAAAAATTTAAAGCGATTATTACTACAGCCAACTCTATATCAAATTTTGGATAATTCTACTGATGAAATTTCATTTTCCATGAATCATAGGCAATGAATTTGTCATTTTACATCATCACACAGCCCATTCCCTTCATTGAAGTATCACTGAATACCACAAAAAGATCTCCACTTGTAGGTAATGTGAGAACGAGCGCAATGATAAGCCTCTTTTTCCACTCCGTGAAGCTTTCTTCACATTCATCACTCCAAGAAATCATTTCTCCCTTACTATTTAGATTGATAAGGGGGTTAGAAATTTATTAGAAATTTCTCAAAAATCATCGATAATATCTAGATAACCCCAAATAGATACAGATATCTATTACTGATGTTGGACTTGACCATCCCCCTATTGCAGCTGTCGGGGAGGGATCCACAGATATACCATTTCATGTGATTATATTCCCCAATAATGAGACCCATTCAACCAGAACTCACACTTTATGTACTCTGCATAGAGATTCTCTTTTTGAAAGGTCTCTAGTATAGTTCTTAGATTCTTCTCATGATCCTTATTATTTTTGGAGTATATTAGAATGTCATCTATACATACTACCACAAATTTTTCGAGGTAATCTCTAACAACTCTATTCTTTCATGGTGATGAATCTTTAAAGAGAATTGGTGAGTCCGAAAGGAATTACTATTAATTAATTGTGCACGTATCTTTTTCGAAAAGTAACTTTATGATATCTTCCATCGTCACCATTACTTGATAATATCCCGACCACAAATCTACCTTGGAGAAGTACAACATTCCACAAAGTTGATCAAAAAATTCATCAATTAATGGAACAGAGTACATGATCTTTATCATGATTTTGATAATATCATAATATTGATGCAATGGCACATTGAACCATACTTAATAATGGAGAGGATTGGTGCACCCCATGGTTAATCACTTAAGTGTATAAACCCTTTATCTAGATTCTCATGTTGTTTTTTCTTCATCTCATAAAGATCCACAACACCCATTCTATATAGAGTCTTGGATACTGGTAATGCCTGAGGTATAAGGTCAATTAATAATTCAACATATTTTCTAGGAGGAAGACCAGACAATTCCTCAAGAAACAATTCAGTGAATTCCCTCACAATAGGCATGTCTTTAAGGATGGTTGCTCCCTTAGACTCAATCATTTGAGCCAGTTATGCATTCTCAAAGGGAAATAATATGAACTCTAGATATGATGGCACTATCCTAGATAAATTTTCCTCCTCACACTTGTATAGAATCAGTGGTCGACTCTCCACATGGAGAGTGATTTCCATTTCACAAAAATTTATATTCGCTCTATATAAGGAAAGACAGTCCATGCCAAGAATTTGCCTCAAATTCCACCAGAGGTAGTATGACATGGTTCGACTGAAAGTTCAATCCACTTATTGTGACCAGGGAATAGTTATATTCATGGGATGCACTGATTTCTCCACTTTCCGTACTCATCTATATCCTTACTTCCATGATTTTTAGCGGTGTTGGGATTGTTCTACTAAACATTCGGGATAAAAAATAATGCGTAGAACCAGAATCAAAAATTATGTTCGCTATTCTTGAATGAATAAGTAGAGTACATGTCACCACTTCATTGTCAGGGTTCAATTTGGTGGTAGTGATGGAAAAAGCTCACCCTTGATACCTTAGAGGATGTTGGTTGCCTCTGAAAACCCTTGTCTTAGGGCACTAATTTTTAAGATGCCCTTGTTCTTTGTTGTTGAAGCAATTAAAAATGTGTTTAGAGTTGAATAGAGTGTTCTCTTTACTGTCGCACCTGTAGGTTTTTCTTGATTGCAGTTAATAGATTGGTTTCCTACTCTTCCAAACCTAAATCATTTCTTTATTCCCTTCATGAGATTTCAAGGGTGCTTATTTTCACACCATTGGAAAGTGGGGTGTCAGATCTTCTTAGCACTATTGGATTTATCCATTGGACTTCTAGAATTGAATTCCACCTTACGCTTCTTATCCCCATGATACGCATGATATTCGTCGATCTCTATTTTGACCATAAGAGAACATTAGACAATTACCTCATAGCAGACGAAGTTATTGATTTCCTGCACTTTCTGCAGGCTAGGTTTCAGCCCAGCAAAGAAGAGGTCAACCTAATATTCGGGGTTAATGACAAAGCAAGAGTGGGTTTTTGCATGCATGGTGAATTTTTCCCCATACACTCCGACAGATGCATCATCTTTTTGCAGGAGTTCAAGGATGTCCCTTTCCATCATAAGCCAGAGGGTGCATGGAAAATATTTATCGAATTTGTTTTCAAGAAATCCATCCATTCCAACACCTTCATATCCTCCTCAGGCTTCAAATTTTTTATCAATGTCCACTATTTATTATATTCACCCTTTATATGATAAGTCACAAGAAAAACCTTCTCTTGTTCGAAACATTGAAGGATAAGGATGATATTTTCAATAATGTTGATCTATAGTTCATAGATTGATGGATCAAATGATGCATTAAAAGTAGGAGGCTTTTGTCTCATGATGCTCTCGATACTGACTTCTTCATTCATAGGGGGGTTGTACATTCCTATTGAACCATATTTATTTTTCAAATCTACTGTTAACTAAGAGTGAATCATGACAATGTTCATGATTCTCACTCCCATTAGTTTGGGCATCTCATTAGCACAGTCATCACATTGATCTTCACATCGGGTGTTAGACTGAGTCCTCCTACTACCAGCCATTGACTAGAATAAAAGGAATGTTAGTTGTAACACATATGGGTAATCCAATGACAAAGATAGATGACTTATAATTTACTTTTATTCCCTAACATATGAATCTATAGGCTTCAATATATGTTATTTGTGATCCACTTTCTAACATATATTCTTAGGGGAGTTTTTTAATTCCCTTAATAAGGGTTCAGACTATGATTTTGAAGTTAAGAAAACATATCTCCTAGGAGTGTTGTAACCAAGAGTGCAGCCATGTCCGTTATCGTGTACCAGGATACCGAGGGTTCAGCCTGGAACACCTTGTTGGGGTTTTCACCCCAAGGTACATATGTACCAGAGCCGCCTCTACCTACTCATATCTAGATAGGGATTTATTCTCTTGATATCACGCTTACCAAATACCCACAAAAACATATGGATGTTATTATTGTACTTAGTCTTGTCCATATGGCTTCAATAGGAATTCCAAATCCCAATCCCAAAAATAACCAAACCTATCCTCTGATACCAACTATGAAAACCTTGTTCATTATTACACAAATAATCATGATTTATTACAAAAACTCATCACTTAATAAAACATGGATGATCTATTGGTATAGTGACTTTGGGGCATAGGAACATTACATAACAACTTAAAACATAGAATATAACATATCATTGAAAACTTATTTTACTTGACCTCTATATTCCCTCGTACTTAGCATTTCATGGGATAACCTGAGGACTTGCATAAGAAAATGGTGAGCAATAAAGCCCAGTAAGGTAATAAACATGGAATAATAGGATGAATAAAACAAATGTCAGACAATAGGCATATCAATATAGCATATGAAAAACATAAAAAAGGAATGATAAAGCATGGTAATTATAACATGGAGATGTGGCAAAAACACATATCATTGAATTAGCACGTGCCAAGTCTCATTGCACATGGAGATTGAGAAAACCCTCATTGACCATGAATAACAATAAAAAATTCAATTTACATTAATTATCATTAATAAACATCCATTTCAAATAATGTATCGTGATACTATATTTTACCCAATGCATTGGAGTGCTACTTGGGTGCACCCTTCTTAAACATTTCATTTAATACATAAGTGTGCCACATGGATTATATAACATGGAATCAATAAACATTATAAGTAATTACATGATTACGTAATGTGGAAACAATACATGATAGTACAATTAAATTAGTATATGTGCATAAAGGTTAATACCCTTGATAGAGACATGGGCATGGTATTCACTATACAAAAATCTTGGCTTGAAAAAATGCAATGTAATTTCGACAGCATAATGGTGTGACCTAAGGATTCATAAAAAGGTTGATAAGAGAGAAATGTTTTTTTCATAAAATATAAATAAAATTGAAATAATGTAATATAGATACATATCCCAATGAACATAAAAGAATTTTGATTTCTAATTCAAAATAATTACTCGGTGGTAAAAGAAGAGAGAGAAACCCCTCATGGTATTTCGGCATGGTAATGGGTGTACGTGGGAGGCATTAATGAGTGAAAAAGGCATCTCCCATCATCCAAACATAAATACGAAAGTATGGGGGAGGTGGAAAATCATACCCCCAACATTTTTAATTTAAAAAAAAGGGCATAACTGTTTAAAATAAGAGGACAGAATTGAGAATGAAAGAAATAAATTACTAAGAAGTGTGATGCCAAAAGCTTGGGAGAGGCTTGAGAGAGATTTCATGGGATCTTTTGGCGCCTTTGGAGGATTTTAGAGAGAGAAGATAAGATTTTGGATGAACTTAAAAAGATTTGAGTGAAGAGGAAGTGGGATCTTATGTCAGTTTATATAAGAAAAGAGGGGGCATTATTTTTTATTTTGGTTTGTGACAGTACACATTATATTAATCAAAACCATAAATCGTCCAATGGATATTGCCCATGGTTTTCACCAAAGGGGATAGGAAGAAAATATTTTATTAGGCCAATGGCTGAGCTTCTTAAAATAATCGGGCTTCTTGTTTGGAGGTGTGTCACACTCTCAAGGAAAACAATTTAAAAAGATAAAATGTTTTATAATTATGGGAGGGTCCTCTAAAGCTTTTTAAAAAAATCATATAAACATAAAATCAAATTATTTTAAGGATAAAACATATATTAATTGAACATATCATTTATTTTATTTTATTACATCACTATTTGTTGGGAAAAAATCCCTCAAGGCATCATTGAAGTATTTTTGAGGTGATTGTGTTTGTTGATAAAGTGGACAACTGAGTAGTGATTGTTGACAAAGAAAAACAATGACATACAAATTTGTTGAAAAAGGGGATTTCATGATGGAATGTCAAGTTCAAGAGCTATGGTCAACGATCCATGTTTGATTCAAAAACATCGACAAAAGTAATGGATGATCTGGAGGCGGTACAAAAGAACATATACAAGGTGGCACCATTTTCCAGTGTTTGCCAAATTTTTAGGCCTGAAAATCGACAAATGAAGAAAAGTATTTTTTGAAAAGGGACTTGCGTTCCGAGGACTTGGAGTATAAAAACTTGCGTGCCATATGTTTTTCAAGAACAAAAGATCAAAATATGGCTAAGTAAATAGGTTCGCGCAAGTTTGGGAGTTGGTCGTGCAAGTGTCTAAGAGGGCGGAAGACTTGCACACTATGACTGGGTCACGTAGGTGACTTGCGTGCCACCGTACAGGGTGGTCAATTTGCCTATAAATACTAGACCACCCCTCTTCATTCTTAACTGGAGTTCAACACTTTAGGAAATCAGAGCTCCCGTCGCGCAGGTGTTGTGGTCGCGCAAGTGGTCTGTGTGGTCGCGCAGGTGGGACATGCGCACCAGGGTGATAGTTGTGCGCCAGTGTTTGAAGCTGTGCACCAGTGTAAAGTTGTGCCCCAATATTGGATTGGGTGTAAATGAAAATTAGTCGCGCAGGATTAGAGTTGAGGAAGCTTGAGTCGCGCAAGTGTTTGATGAGGACTTGTGCGCCAGTTGTGACTTGCGCGCCGATACTTGCACGCCAATATTTACTTGCGCGCCAAGTAAGGTTTATTTCCAGCAGTGATTTTCGGGCTACATGGAAGCTAGAATTTTTCCCAATACCTTTGCTGCAAAGAGAGATTCATCTATGGGTGAAAATTGGGCTTCAACAGAGCATCTACACACAAAAGAAGATGCATTCCTTCAATCAAATGAAGAGACCTACATGTCTATAAACTGAGAGTGGATTATTTCAAAGTGCAATGAGGAAACGAAGAGAAAGAAGGTGATCCTCTCCACTGGCAGTGATCCAAAGAGAGAGAAATAGGGAGTGACCCATGGGGAAGTAGTGAGCTGACCCTAAACATCGTAAAGGCAGTGAGCCTGGGCATAGAAGTGATCTAGCCCGAACACTGTAATCCACATATAGTGAAGTTTAGTGGAATTGGTACAACTGGAAACTTGTCGGCTTATACTCCTTGGACGTAGCCCTTTTTGGTGAACCAAGTAAAATTGTTGTGTCCTATGCATGATTTACTTTCTATTTACATTGTGCAACAGGAAAGGGAGAGAAGAATGTTTTGCTTAACAGTGATACAAGATCAAAATGGGCATTAATTTCAAATTAGTCATACCCTGATTCACCTCCCTCTCAGGGTATTCAGCCTTGTGGACCTAAAAATTGGCATCAGAGTGAAAGGTTTACAGATTTTCTTCTTTCAATGGAGGTCACTAATCATAATGGAATTCTGATCTTCGACGGATGTAATTTTCAGATATGGAAGAATCAAATGCAACACTATTTCTGATCTTTGGGAATGGATGTGTTTTCAGCAGCTATGCATGGTATCACAGCTGATATTGATAGTGGTGCACTATCAATAAGCTGAACATAGAGAGTTGGATGCTGATTCCGAAGAAATCAATGTCTTAGTGGGAGCCCTCTCCAATCCCATTTATACAAAGGTGATGTCATGGAAAACATCACATGCCATGTGGGAAAAGCTTTTGAATATATATGAAGGGGTTACAAAGGTGAGAGAGGCAATGCTGTAAGTGTTGTGGAACAAGTATGAAGATCTGAGAATGAACCCGAATGAGTTTGTTGATGCATTCTTTGACAGGGTAAATGCTGTGGTAGAAGACATGCGGGGTCTTGGAGAATTTATCTAAGCTATAAAAATTGTGAAGTGAATATTGAGAATACATCCACCTCCGTTCAATCCGAAAGTTTCTGTTTTGGAAGATAAAGACCCAAAAGAACTGACATTGGATAACCTACATAACACTCTTATTTCATATGAAATGAGAAATAATGATAACGAGACTATGGAAAAGGGGAAATCCAAAGAGGTGGAATTTAAGGCCATGAAGAATCTCACCATTGAAGATTCTAAAAAGGAATAAGAGACAGATGAGGTGATTTCATTCCTTTCTTCAAATCTACAAAGAGGAAGAGGGAATTTTAAAGGGAAACTTCCACTAGCATGATTTTGATGTGGAAAGGTTGTTCATCTTGTGGCAAGATTCCCCAAGAAGATTCAAGATAATGATAATGATGATGACGAAGTTGAAATTCCCAAGAAGAAGACTTCAGCTTTTGTGAAAGGGAAGAAACAATTCAATAGAAATTTCTCTAAGAAAATGAATATTCATTCAAAAGAATTTGAAAGTTCATATGAGTCTGAGGATGAAGAGGTTGAGGAAATAGAAAATTACTGAGATTGTGGGGTAAATGCCTTGGTGGTGATTGTTGGTAGTTCTCAGAAAAAGGAAGAAGCTGACGCTGAAGAAGAAGAAGAAATTGAAGGGAGAGTTCATATGGAATCCAAATTGGAAGAAGCTCTTGAAGAGATAGACGTTTATAGAGCCAAAATGAAGAATGCCAATAAAGTGGTTCCTGATGCAAAACTCTATATGCAACAACAGGATGAAGAAAAGTATGAGATGTTAGATGAAATTGATAGACTAAAATCCTCAACACCAAAGAGATTAGAAAATATTGTTGAGTATAAGCTTAAAATTGAGGAACAAAAGAAGGAAATTGATTGTTTGACTAACACAGGAAAGGAGAAGGTCAGATGTATCAAAGATCATGAAGAAGAAGTGGTCATTCTATGACAAAAAATTAAGTATCAAGAAAAACTCATGACGCCCAATGTGATATTAGAAAAAAAAAACCATTCAGAAGAAAGGGAAGATGAAAGAGGGGCCTAGAAGTTCAGCAGGGAAGAAGAAACAATTGACCTCAGATGTTAAGGCCATTTCAGGGCTGAATCAGGAACAAAAATCTGTGACAATTACAGTCAGAACGCAAGCAATCATCCCGAAATTGAATGTTGATTTGGGCACAAAACAGAATCAGAATATTCAGAGATCCCAAAGTGAAAATCATAGTGCTGAAGTATCACGAAGTAATAAATCCTATATCAGATGTTATTGTTAGGGGAAAATCGGACATTAACAGTATGTGTGTTCCATTGCAAAGAGATATAGAAGGGAACAAGAATAGAGATGGAAGCCAAAAAGAGAATGGTTTTCCAGAACATATTTTGAAGGATACTATTTTTGGTGCGGAGGATTTGGACACATGGCTAGGTACTGCACTTCAACCATTCAGAAAAATGTGCCAAAGAATAATCAAAATGTTCGTAAGCAACAAATCAATAAACCGAAAAGTGAGTTAAAAGTTTAGAATAGAATTGCAGCTCCGCAAGATGAAGCTAGTCCATTATACTCTGAGAAATAACAAAATCCCTAATCCATGCTGAGTATGAAAGAAAATGTGTGGACCAAGAAGATGAAAATTGGGAAGGTCTTAGTTGATGAAATTTCCCTTAAAGAATCAAATCGTTCTGGTTTGTGCATTCTTGATAGTGGTTGTATGTCTCACATGACAGGCAATAAGGATCTGGTTACAGGCATAAAATATGACAAAGAAGGAGTTGTCAAATTTGGAAATGATGAAGGCCTGAAGATTTTTGGCTCAGGGAAAGCCAAGTTTGGGAGAAAAGAAATGAGACGTGCTGATGTCTTGGTAGTAGAGGGTCTCGGTCATAACTTGCTTAGCGTCAGTCAACTATGTGACTCTGGGAACTCTATCCAATTTACCAAGAAGATGTGTATTATTAAAGGAAAATATGAAGCAGTCATTATACAGGGAAAACGAACAAAGGGAAATATTTACCTGGTAGGTGGGGAAGAAGATTCGTGTTTTTTATCCAGAGAAGAAGAAAACCAGCAGTGGCATAAGCGACTTGGTCATCTATGTCAACCATCAATGGAAGATCTGGTAAAGTGTGATGCTACTAGAGACCTTCCCAAACTATCATATGATCGCACTCATACGTGTGATGCTTGTCAACAAGGGAAGATCATCAGAAAGACATACATGCCAAAGGAACAAAAAACAACTGGAGTTCTCGAATTGGTTCATGCTGATGTATGTGGACCTATCTCACCACGAGCTATAAATGGGAAAAGGTACTATGTTCTTTTCATTGATGGTTATAGTAGAATGGCCTGGGTATTCATCATTACCCATAAGACAGAGGTGTTCAGTTGCATAAAGCAGTATAGGAGGGAGTTAGAAAAGATTCTTGGGCAGAAAATTCTGATGTTTCGTACTGATAACGGTACGGAATTCACAAACATTCAAGTTGAAAACTATCTCAAGAAACATGGGATAAGGAATCAAGTTTCATCAGTGAGAACTCCCTAACAGAATGGAGTGGTTGAAAAGAGAAATTGTATCATCAACAACATGTCCATAACGATGCTTATTTATAGAGATCTACCAGAGAAATTTTAAATGGAAGCAGTTTTGACATCGGTCTATTTTTCGAACAGGTCTCTGTTGTGTCTGAAGCAAGGGAAGACTCCATATAAACTATTGTACGGAAAGAATCCAACACTTAAATACTTTCGAATCTTTGGATGTAAGTGCTTCATTCTCAACAAAGAAAGTCACAGGAAATTTGAAGCACGAGGAGATGAGGGGATATTGCTTGGATACTCAGGGAAAATAAAAGCATATAAATGCATCAACAAAAGGCTGAGGAAAATTATTGAGAGCAATGATGTCACTATAGTTGAAAATGAACAGAATTCTCAACGACCTAGCAAACAAATTTTGGATGAATGTGATGATGAGGTAAGCAACACAGGGGGAGTAGAAGTGGCAGAGGCTACCTCAAAAGAAGACACTGATGATGAACAAGAAAGTGTCAAGTCTGTGTCTACAAGGAAGCCAAAGAGTCGAGTTGATATTGATAGGTAGAATATTATGAGTGATCAGATATCTCTAGTTCAGACTCAAAGAATGAAATCGTTACAACAAACATTGTTTTTGTCTCAGGTGGAGCCGAAATGGTTTTCCGATGCAGCTGCAGATGAAAACTAGGTTCAGGCTATGAATGAAGTGCTTGATTAGATTGAGAAGAACCAGAAATGGGAGATTGTTTCGAGGCCAGCAGATAAGAATGTCATCGGGACTAAATGGGTCTATCGCAACAAGATGAATAAAGATGGAAATGTGATTCGAAACAAAGAACGACTAGTGTGCAAAGGATACTCCCAGATAGAGGTAATGGAGGTATATGAGACATTTGCTCCAGTTGCAAGGCTAGAGACAATCAGATTATTTTTCAACATAGCAGTGCAAAGAATGTTCAATGTGTTCCAGATGGATGTCAAATCCACATTCTTGAATGGGGTTCTGGAAGAAGAGGTGTATATTGAGCAGCCAGATGGTTTTCTCAATCATGAGGATGAGAACAATGTTTTCAGGCTGAAGAAGGCTTTGTATGGGCTGAAACAAGCACCAAGGGCATGGTACTCAAGACTTGATCAGTACTTAAAGAAGCTTGGTTTTCAGCGTGGGGGATTTTATTACAATCACGATTTCAGCAATGAAAGTAATCAAAGGATGATGGTGTTGGTTTATGTCGATGACATAATATTTGGCGGATCATATGAAGCTCAGTGCAGACAGTTTTCCGAATTCATGAAAAATGAGTTTGAAATGTCAATGATTGGAGAGCTATCATTTTTCCTTGGTCTACAGGTGACAAAAGGAAGGAATGGAACATTCATTTCTCAATCTGAATATGCCAAGGAGGTCTTGAGAAGGTTTGGAATGGAAAATTATAAGGAGATGAAGACTCCGGTTGCTACCCAGATGAAATTATCAAAAGATGAAGATGAAAAGGCAGTTAATATCACAGAGTACAGGAAAATCATTGGAAGTCTGTTGTACTTAACCACAATAAGGCCTGATATTGTTTTTGCCACATGCCAAGCAGCAAGATATCAGAGTAATCCCAATGAAATCCACATGCTTTCAGTGAATATAATACTTTGGAATATCAAGGGCACAGTGGATTTCGGCTTGACATATACTGACAAATCTCAAACAGAGTTATTGGGATATACTGATGCAGAATGGGCTGGTTTAATAGATGATAGAAAATCAACATCAGATGGTGCATTCTATCTTGGTGGATTTTGTATTTCTTGGAAAAGCATGAACCAAGATTTCATTTCGTTGAGCACCGTAGAAGTTGATTATATTGTGGCCACTCAAGCATGCACACAGTTATTATGGATGAAACAACAGCTTGATGATATGGGAGTTGAAGTGAAGTCTCCAATTGGAATCCAGTGAGATAACTCAAGTGCTATAAATCTTATAAAAAATATCATCCATCAGTAAAGTACAATGCACATTGAGATAAAGTATCATTTTATCAAGGAGAAGGTTGAGCAGGGAATCATAAAGTTGGATTATGTGCCTACAGAGCTCCAGGTTGCAGACATTCTGACAAAGGCCTTACCCAAGGAAGCTTTTGAGAGGCATCGACTGGCTCTGGGAGTTCAGTCGATTCCCTGCACTTGAAATAGTGTAGATGTGGAACCACCCCCCTCTTCCCGAGGTATGATGTATTTTTCCCTAATGTGCTGATATGTGTTCTCTACTATGTTACAGACTACAAAGGAGTGTCCTTTGGGTTTGTTGAAAAAGGGGGATGAAATATTGATTGTTCAAGGGGGAGAAAATGTGGAGATTTGATAAATCATGAATGATATGGGGAGAAGCTAACAGGTGGAGCATCCATATAGGGGGAGTTGATGATAGTTGAATGTGCTTAGCCAGATCATAGCTTGGACAACACAAGAAATAGGGCTAAAGAGGTGTTGAAGCTACGAGCAGAAAGGGGGAGCGTCTTAAATCTGACGATGCTAGAAGTGATCGATCAAAGGATAGATATCACGACAGCTGAGGATTGTGATAAAAGCATAAGAGTGGTGTTGGAGAGTGTGGATGTTAGAGGTGAAGTGATTCATTGATGAACTTTTCATTTACTCCTGTTTCTCACACCGAGCATTTCTCATGTGGGCTTAGAGTATGTGTTGAGTAAATCCATGATCACTATTAGAATCCCAAAAGGCGAATGGTGGCTGAATAATCAACGATGTATCTTTTTATGGAAGAGTTGTTAACAAAACCAAAGGGGGAGATTGTTGGGAAAAAATCCCTCAAGGCATCATTGAAGTATTTTTGAGGTGATTGTTTTTGTTGACAAAGTGGACATCTGAGTTGTGATTGTTGACAAAGAAAAACAATGACATAAAAATGTGTTGAAAAAAAGGATTTCATGATGGAATTTCATGTTCAAGAGATGAGGTCAACGATCCATGTTTTATTCAAGAACGTTGACAATAGGAATGGATGATCTGGAGGCGGTACAAAAGAACAGATAGAAGGTGGCACCGTTTTCCAGTGTTTGCCAAATTTTTGGGCCTAAAAATTGACAAATGAAGAAGAGTGTTTTTGGCAAAGGGACTTGAGCGTCGAGGACTTAGAGTATAGGAAACGTGTGTGCCCTATGTTTTTCAAGATCAGAAGATCAAAATATGGCTATGGAAACAGGTTCGCGCTAGTTTGGGAGTTGGTCGCGCATGTGTCTAAGAGGACAGAAGACTTGCGCGCCGAGACTGGGTCGCCCAGGTGACATGTGCGCCATCATGTAAGGTGGTCAATTTGCCTATAAATACTAGATGACCCCTCTTTATTCTTCACTAGAGTTCAACACTTTGAGAAATCAGAGCTCCCATCGCGCAGGTGTGGTGGTCGCGCAAGTGGTGTGTGTGGTCACGCAGGTGGGACTTGCGCGCCAGGGAGATAGTTGTGCGCCAGTGTTTGAAGCTACGTTCTAGTGTGGAGGTGCACGCCAATATTGGATTGGGAGTAAAAGGAAGTGAGTCACGTAGGTTTAGAGTTGAGGAAGCTTGAGTCGTGCAAGTGTCTGAGGAGGAATTTCGCGCCAGTTGTGACTTGCGCGCCGATACATTCGCGCCATGATTGACTTGCACACAAATTAAGTTTATTTTCAATAGTGATTTTCAGGCTGTGTGGAAGCTGGAAGATTTCCCGATACCTTCGGTGCAAAGAGAGATTCATCTATGGGTGAAAATTGGGCTTCAACAGAGAGTCTACACAGAGAGGAAGATTCATTCTTTCATGCAATTGAAGAGACCTATAGGTCTATAAACTGTGAGTGGATTCCTTCCAAGATCAGTGAGAAAAGGAAGAGAAAGAAGGTGATCCTCTCCACCGGCAATGAGCCAGAGAGAGAGAAACAAAGAGTGACCCTTGGGGAAGCAGTGAGCTGACCCTAAACATTGTAAAGGTAGTGAGCCTGGGCACAGAAGTGATCTAGCCCGAACACTGTAATCCATAACTAGTGATGTTTAGTGGAATTGGTATGACCAGAAACTTGTCGGTGTATGCTCCTTGGACGTAGCTCTTTGCGGTGAACCAAATAAAATTAATGTGTCCTATGCATGCTTTACTTTCTATTTACTTTGTGCAACATGAAAGGGAGAGAATAATGTTTTTCTTAACAGTGAAACAAGATCATAACATGAGTTAATTTTAAATTAGTCATACCCTGATTCACCCCCCCGCTCAGGGTATTCAGCCTTGTGGACCTAACACTATGGGGTCATTATGATGTCATCAAACACATTATATATTTAAACGGTATTTAATTTTTTTTACCCAAAAATTCTAATGTCTTAGACAATTATGAATGATTCACTGTTTGATGATTTTGAAGTCCAGATTCAAAAAATAATATTAATTTTATCTAAAAATGTGAAATTTTTATTTTAAAATAAAAGCGAAATTTATCGTGTAAGAACCCGAATCTTCTTTTAAGGTTTTATTTTTTTCTAGTCATTTTTAAGAAAAAGAGGAAATTCTATAAATTCTCGAAGTACATGATGTGTACATTATGAGTACACACTATTTACTCAGTTACCACAGGTAGCCAGGTGCTGGCCGTGTAACAATCATGCACATGGCCGTGTGGGGTGACCTGGAGGCAACATAAAGTGGAGTACAGAAACAGAAAGTACATGTCGTGTACTTAAAAAGTACATGCTATGTACTTTATTGTTTTACTAAACCAACTGGGGTCGCATCTAGTCACTAGAATGCTCTCCTTCATGGTCTTATTTGACCAAGATCTCCATAGGACATCAGATCTTCGACAAACCCACGAGTGAGTGTCCTTCCCTTGAATTGAACATTGTTGTTTGCGTTGGAATCACATTAGTGAGTTCTCTTTTTTCCTAGATCCCCATCTTCTATTTTCTCCTCTCTCATGAGATATTGTGGGTTTAATGTTTCAATCATTTTGTAGATCTACCGCATTCTAGGTGGATCCAAGGGTCTATGTCGGAGTATATCAATCTTCCAATGCTGAGGTAGGTGGTTTGTGCCATTCCACTAAAAGTCACAGTGTATTATGTGCAATTTTGACAGATACCCTTGAACGGGGTATTGGGTGTTTACCGTCTTACCCCTATAGATTTCCTTCCATGCTTGTATACATGTGTACAGGTTAGTTGGTTATGAATAGGGTTTATTTCTATGATTTGGATGTGTTTACCTTGCATATTCAGTTTATGACTGTGGGTCTGCATAGCCTGTTAGGCTGCCTTGCTTTCATTACATGCCTAGTGTTGTAGGGTGGAGTGTTTGTATTCTGAAATTTTTGATATGCTATAGACTGATTTATCCATGTAGTTCTTGAGGTTTACCTAGGCCTTTTCAACCTTGCTATGCTCGTGGACCTACACAGGGCTGAGAGAATCTATTGTAATAGACTATAAGGGGAATTTACCAAATGAGCTTCCTCAGAGAGTCTTTGAGCACTTTAGACTATAAGGGGAATTGACTGAGTTAGCTTCCTCAGTGTGTATTGGAACCACATGGGGCTATAAGAGGAATTGACCAAGTGAGATTCCTTATAGAGTCTTTGAAACACTTGGTCCTATAAGGGGAATGACAAAGTGAGCTTCCTCAGAGAGTCTTTGAACCACTTGGGGATATAAGGGGAATTGACGAGTGAGCTTCCTCAGAGAGACCTTGACCTTGGTGCTATAAGGGGAATTGACCCTGGGATCTTCCTGAGAGAGTCCTTGACCTTGGGGCTATAAAGGGAATTGACCATGTTAACTTCCTTAGAGAGTCCTAGACTTACCTTATACTATAAGGGGAATTGACCATGTGAGATTCCTCAGAGAGTGTTGAATTACTTTTGACTATAAATATAATTGTCTGGGAGTGCTTCATCAAAGTTTCATTAAATGTTCTTATAACTGAACAAGAGGGGAAAGGCTGTCTACAGTTCCTAGAGGGTTACTATGCTTGATTAGTTGGTTTTGATATGTGGGATTTTTTTTCGCTGAGTACTGTATTCTTTACTACTTCTGTACGTTTACCTGCCTTATAATCACTAACTGGTAGGCATATATCTTTGGGTTGTCTCCTACATATATTTAGTCTCACACCCTATTTGGGCCATGATTTTGGGCCCAAATAGATTATATTTCTACAGGTATGGACAAGGGAAAGTTCCCTTCTACTTCAGGTACTTGACTTTCTGTGGAGTTGGGACTAGGGGGCAAAGATTAGGCTTGCAATGCTGAGGAGTAGTATATTTTTTTCTTTTGTACTTTGGATTAGTAATTTTTGTATTCCAGTATTGTGATTTGTTTTGTATATTTCTTAGACACATGTACCATGCATCATTTATATATGTGCTTCAATTTTTTGTTATTCCAGTCATCTGCTATTACTATTATAGTTATATTTACTACTTTAGATATTGTGTATTTTTTTACCTTCCTCTATGTTACTCTGCCAATGAGGGCATAGTTTCCCCACTATCACACCTAATGACCTCACTGTTAGTCGGTAGACTCAGGCATTTGGGGAATTCTCTTGAGTCCATGTGACCAACCTAGTACGGTGAAACTCTGGGTGGCTTTCAGAAGGTATCAAAGGAATTATTTTCTCATGACATACTTTTTGGAGCATTTATCCAGGGATAGGATAGAATTGGTACTTGGTAATAAGTTGTGGCATGGAGTAGCTAACCCATGTATAGTGAAATGAAAATCTTCCTCGTTTAATGCAATTTTTTTGGTTTTTCAATTTTACGTTGGATATGATTTTCACTGTTTGGTGATTAACATGATTTTTGATGTTACTATTGATGTTATTGATGATCTATGTCTGTCACAACCCGATGAGATGAGGGTATGACATCTCAAGAATCATATAGGCACATGCTAGAAATCACATGTCATGCATTCTTTCCATGCCATCTTGGATGCATTAGAGATTGCATGTTGTTGTGATAGATGTTTTGTAGAATAAGCACGATGTTTTGATATATGCCTTGATAAAAATACCTTCTATTTGATATGGTATTGATTATGTATTCTTTTGTTTGAATGAATGAAAAAATTTGATTCTTGAGGAGTTGTGGGCCCCCATGGACAGTAATATGGGTGATCATTACCTTGTTTTCTATATTATAACGTGTATAAGATGCCATATTTTGATTCGCAGAGATTATGGGCCCTCACGGATCAGAATTTGGCACATTCAATGTTTGTTTCAGTGTTTTTCTGGGTTTCAGAGTAGTTTCTGAGGATTACTATCCAAAAATACCCACAATACATTCCGTGTAATGTTATGTCCACACCATGTGTTCTTTTGTTTTGGAAGAAGATACTTTTATTAAGTACAAATCATGTTATTTATGTGCACACTATGTAGTCTCAAACCGTGTCATAGGCTATGTGGGCAGAGACACAGGATAGAGAATTTATTGTGGGAACACAGAGTGTACCAGTTGAACATGCCATATAGTCTTGACCCTGTGTCTGCCCATGTAACTAACAATATAGATGGATTAACCTTAAGCTATACATTCCATTTTAGTATCAAACATGTCGTGTAGTCTGACCCATGTACCTGACCATGTCACTAACAACATGGGTCGGTGTTATCCTTTCACATACATGTCGTGTCCTCCTTGAACATGTTGTTTAGTGTGAGCTATGTGTCATGTCGTGTCACTAACAAAATGGGCCATGTGAAGCTTGTCTAGTGAACATTGAGTCAACCGTGAACAGGCCGTGTAGCCTTATCATAGGATGGCCATGTGTCTTAACTGTGTATAAGGACATTGGATGGGGAAGAGGATTCAAGTTCTCGTTGTGTGTTAAGACAACACGCTGTGTGTTTGGGGTGTTACATGACTAGTTTAGGAACAATTACAAACCCATGTAAAAAACTTAAGGGAAGACGCCGTATAGGAATAGTACATGCTGTGTAGTTAAGTTTTGTAAAACATGATTACATTATTTCTCTTGTTCCCTTCTTAAACTTATAGTTTCTATTCCTTGACAATCTTGATCTAAGGCTTGGGCATGACCTTGCAGAGTCATGCCACCGAGACGTCCTTCAGTTGTATGCCAGTTGCTAGGCGGTGATGAGACACCAGACACGGATGATCAGGGACTACCTGCAGATCCTCTTATCGTGTCAATCTTGGCATCCACAGTTATACCCTACATAGATGTTGATTCACAGTTCAGAGAGTGTTTAATGATGATGATGCATACCATTCAGGGAGCACCCTCTCTTACCCCGTCGATGGCAGAATTGATGCAGGTCTTTCAGCAGCAGCGTCCTTCCACTTTCTTAGGTGATGGAGGACCCCAGGCTGCATAGTCATGGCTAGAAGCAATGCTAATGATTTTTTAACATTTGGAGATACCTTCGGAGAAGGGGGTGATGATCTCTACATACATGCTTTGAGAATCCACCAAGAGGTGGTGGGATGTGATCTCATAGGTAGGAATCTAGTAGAATATTGCATGGGTTGACTTTCAGTGCTTCATATACGATTACTTCTATCCAGAGACCTTGATGGGTGATCGAGCCTGAGATTTCATGAGTCTAGAATAGGGTACTCTTACTGTTATCAGTATTCCTCTCGCTTTACCGAACTGAAGCACTTTGCTCCCTTTATAGGGGGAGATCAGTTTTTCCTTGCATGGATGTTTAAGGATGATCTCGGGCACGACATCCGATCTCAGGTGAAAATCATCAAGTTGACATTGATATTTTCTATCATCAACCAGGCGGTGATTACAAGTCATAACATGAGGGATTCGGTAGCTGTGAGCCAGGGTGGTTTGGCATCCAGAGTCAGTATTCCTCTAAATGATAGTAGGAATCGCCGCCTAGAGACTGTATGAGGAGATCAGAGTAGGTAGAATGAATCTTCTCGTAGCCATGTGGTGTGATAAAAGTTAGGGAAGGGCGAGCATATGAGGCCATATTTCTCAAGATATCCAGTGAAAATCTGATATTGTAACTAGATGGGTCAACTTCAATGCTTACATTATATCTTCTCACCAGCAGCTGGTGACAGTGGTTCTTAGATGACTCCCAATTCAGGGGAAGCACCACCAGTTTCTCTCCAGTCTGTGAAATGGAGTCCTTCTTTCCATTCAGGCCAAGGATGAGGTTTTGGCCATGGTAGTTGGTCACCGGTCTTTCCGGAACAACAGGGTGGATTTGCTCTGAGTGGTCAGGCAGGGTTACAAGGCCGTGGGGCAGGCCAAACATTTTGTGGTGGAGCCGGATCTCATACACTCTATTGTTAGAGGTTCGTTCTTATTATCCTCACTTTTAGTTTCTACTCTTTTCAATACATGGGCTTCCTATATCATTATATTTGTTTCTGTTCTGATGATCCTTGGACTCTAAATCTTTTCCTCTACTGATATCGTAACTCTAGACACTCTATTTGGGACTAGAATGGGTTGTGTATGTTCATGTAGGGAGTTCCCTCTACAGGTTGGTGGGTGTCACTTCTTATGATACATCTATGTCCTAGAGATGACATGCTATGATTTCATTCTTGAGATGGACTAGTTAGTTCCATTCCAGGATGTCATCGATTGTTATCGTCACAGGGTGAGTTTCACATCACTAGAGGGTAGATCATTTCTTCATAGGGGTGAGTGAGATGTCTAGGAGAGTAGAGAAGGACCTCAGAATCATGGTCTAAGGGGAGTTACAGACCATACTACTATTCTATATCTAGATGAGCAGGGGACTTCGCAGTTAGACATTCCTATAGTGGTGTATCATTTCAGAGATGTCTTTCCAGAGGAATTTTCAGGGTTGCCTCAGGAGTGTGAGGAAGACTTTTCTATTGATATTTTTTCCAAGGGAGTCACCACTTTACATTCCTCCTTATAGGATGGCTACAACTATGTTTCAGGAGCTCAATAAGTGGTTGGATGAGTTACAGGAAAACGGTTTCATCAGACCCAGTACTTCTCTTTGGGGTTCGCCTGTCCAATTTGTGAAGAAGGTAGATGGTTCCCTCAGGCTTTGTGTAGATTATCAGAAGCTGAACCAGTTGACGGTCAAGAACAGATACCCCATACCTAGGATTGATGATCTATTTGATCAGCTTTAAGGGGATCAAGTGTTCTTGATGATTGACTTGAGGACTGGTTACCATCAGTTGTGTGTTAGACCATTAGATATACCTCTTACAGCCTTCTGAAGTAAGTATGATCTATATGAGTATATGTTTATGTCGTTCGGTCTCACGAACACACCAGAAATTTTCATGGTACTAATGAAATGAGAGTTCCATCCATACTTGGATTCGTTTGTGGTGGTATTGATGGATGATAAGTTGGTGTATTATAAAACTTGACACGACTATGCTACTCATCTTGAGATCGTTTTGAGTACAATAAGAGAGAATCATTTATATGATATGCTCCAAAAATACCACATTTTGATGGATCAGATTCAATTATTTGGCCATGTTATCTCAGAGACAGGTGTATCAGTAGACCTAGAAAAGTGAGTGAAGTAGTTTCCTATGAGAAGCTGATGAACTTCTTTGAGGTGCAGAGATTTCTAGGGCTGGCTGGATACTACAGACATTTCATACACGACTTTTCACACATAGGAGCATCGCTGATGGGTTTGACTAAGAAGGGTGTGAAGTTCTTATGGTCAAATTATTATAAGTTATTCTTTCATGATTTGTAATGGAGGTTATGTTCAGCACTGATATTAGTCATCCTAGAGTCAAGAAGAGCTATACTATTTACTATGATGCATCAGGTATCGGACTGGGAGCTATACTTTGGCATGGATATGGAGTCGTTTCATACGGGTCTTGGTAGTTGGGGCCACAAGATAGGAATTACCCGACTCATGATATCGAGTAGGCAGTAGTTGTTCATGCCTTGAACTATAGGGGAAATTATCTTCTGGGAGAGTATTTTGTGGTTTTCACCGACCAAAATAGTCTCATGTTCCTATTTGCTCATCATGATATGAATTTGAGATAGCGAAGGTGGGTTGACTTCTTTCAGTAATTTGACTTTGTTCTTGCCTATATGCCTAGGAAAGGCAACGCAGTGGCTAATGCGTTAAGCATAAGGACATAGCTACATGCAGTTCAGGAGGCCAGAAGTTACTGGCAGCTTTGGATCTTGTCCTCTGAGATGAATTTGTAGGTTCACGACACACAGTGGAAGATCTTTTTTTTGTAGTTTTTACCTCTAATCTTCTTGATTGAGTGCGAATGAGGAAACTGTTAGATTTAGAGGGACTAGTCCTTTACGAGAGTGTGACAGGAGAGGACCCTATTAATAGATGGATAGTAGGTGGGGATAAGATCTTGAGTTTCCAGGGGCGTGTATGGGTTCCCTCAGATATCCATGAGGACCTGATGCGAGACTTTAATTCCTCAGATTGGCCAGTCCATCTAGGTATCACAAAGATGTATCGTGGTCTAAACTCTTAGTATTGGTGGCATGGTATGAAGATGGATGTTTCTAGTTTCAGTAGGAGGTGTTCCACCAATCAGTAGGAGAAAGTGGAGCATCAGCGACCTGTAGGGCTTTTACAGTAGTTACCCATTCCTGAAAGGAAGTGGAACTATGTCGTGATGGACTTCGTAACACATTTTCTGAGGTTTCCTTGAGGGAATGATGTAGTTTATGTTGTCATTGACAAGATCACGAAGTATTATCACTTTTCAAAATCAAGGATACCTTTAGTGTTGATGAGCTAGGATGGTTGATCATCCGTGAGATTGTACATATGCATGTAGTTCCACACTCCATTATTTCAGACAGGGATGCCTGTTTTACTTCTCAGATCTGGAAGGGGCTTCAGAAGGATTTGGGTACACATGTAATTTTGAGTACAGCTTACCACCCCCAGACAGATGGCCGGTCTAAGCATACTATTCATGTTCTTGAGGGCATGCATCAATCAAGCATCCTAGATTTTGGAGGATCTTGGTAGAAGAATATACCTCTTGTCGATTTTTCCAACAATAATTGTTTCCAAGTGACTGTTTAGATTGTATCTTATGAGGATTTTATGGTAGGCCATGATGATCACCCACATATTGGTTGGATTCAGGAGAGGTAGTGTTGTTGGGACCTCCTCTTGTTTGGGAGACCTCAGAGTAGATAGTGTTGATTCAGAAGAGGATTGCTACTACATAGTCTCAACAGAAGTCTTATGCTAATCAGAAGAGACAATATCTAGAGTTCGAAGTCTGGGATCAGGCATTCCTACATGTCACACTGAGGTTGGGGCACAAAATAATTAGGCTAAAGGGTATGATTTCACTGAGGTATGTCATGCTGTTTGAGGTTGTGGAGAGAGTTGGGCTGGTTTCCAATTGGTTGAATTTACCATAGAGGTACCTGACTATGCATGGCGTTTTTCATGTTTCTCAACTTCGACAGTACTTTTCATACCTGTCTCCTATCTTTCAACATGAGGAGGTTGAGCACGAATTGGATTTGTTGTTCAAGGAGCATCCTATTCGGATTTTGGGTCATAGTACAAAGGTTATCCATGGCTGGTCTATTCCTCTATTATGTGTGATATGGTATCATGGGTGGGTATAGGACGATACATGGGAGAGGGAGGCTGACGTGTGATCACAGTTGCAAGAACTGTTCTAGGGTTCTTCTGTTACGTCGTGCTAGGAATATTCGGGGAAAAATTTCTTTAAGGGAGATGTTTGTAAGAACTCGGATCTTCTATTCAGTTATGTATTTCATTTTCTGGTCGGTTTTGAGAAAAAGATGAAATTCTAAATATTTTTGAAGTGCATGCCCTGTACTTTATGAGTATACACCGTGTACTCGGTTACCACAGGTAGACGGGTGTCGGCTGTGTAGCGGCCATGCACAGAGCCATGTGGGTGACATGGAGGCCACCTATAGCAGAGTACGAAAATTGAGAGTACACGCCATGTAATTCAAATGTACACACCATGTACTTTTATGATTTTCATTAAATGCACCGGTGTCGCATCAAATAACCAGAAATCTCTCCTTCTAGGTCTCGTTCGACCAAGAGCTCTGTACGACCGCAGATCATCGACGAACCCATGAGTGAGCATCCGTCCTCCAAATTGAACACCATAGGTAGGGTTGGAATTTCATCGATATGTTCTCTTTTCTCCTAGATGCCCATCTTCTATTTTCTCCTCTATCATGAGATATCTTAGGTTGAACGTTTTAGACATTTTTAGATCTACCTTGTTCTAGGTCGATCCAAGGGCCGATTCTGGAGTATATAGATATCCCAACACTTTTGTAGGTGGTTTGTGCCTTTCTATTGATAATATATGACTATTTAGTGAAATTTTGACAAATACCCATTAACATAGTGTTGTGTGTTTATCGTTTTACCCCTGTTGATTGCCTACCATGCTTGTATGCTTGTGTAATGGTTTCTTGGATGTGAATAGAGTTGATTTATATTCTTTGGATGTGTTTCACATGCATGTTATGTTTATGAACATTATTATGCTTAGACTTTTTGGCCACCTTTCCTGTTTTCCATGCCCCGAGCTGTAGGGTGGAGTGCTTGTATTCTGACATGCTTGATATGATGTAGACTGATTTAGCCAAGTTGTTCATGAGGTTTACCATGGATTTTTCTGCCTTGGTATTAGTGTTGACCTACACAGGGCTGAGGGAACCTGGTGTAGTAGACTATAAGGGGAGTTGATTGAGTGAGATTCCTCAGAGATCCTTTGAGCACTTTAGACTATAAGGGGAATTAACCGAGTGAGCTTCCCCAGGGTGTCTTTGAAACACCTTGGGATATAAGGGGAATTGACAGAGTGAGATTCCTTATAGAGTATTTGAACCAATTTGAACTATAAGGGGAATTGGCCATGTGAGCTTTCTCATAGAGTCTTTTAACCACTTTGGGCTATAAGGGGAATTGACCGAGTAAACTTTCTTAGAGAGTCCTTGACCATGGAACTATCAGGGGAATTGACGAACTGAGTTTCCTCATTGAGTCCTTGAAATTAGGGTTATAAGGGGAATTTACTGTGTGAGCTTCCTCAGAGAGTCCTTGACTAACATTAGACTATAAGGGGAATTGACCATTTGAGCTTCCTTAGAGAGTCCTGAATTAATTGTGACTATAAGGGGAATTGACCGTGAGTGATTCCTTAGCGAGTATTTGTATGTTCTTATAACTGAATCATTGGGAATTAGTTATGTGCACTTACAAGAGGTCTAAAATGCTTGATTAATTGATTTTTATATGTGGAATTGTTTTCTACTGAGTACTTTCTTGTTTATTACTTCTGTACTTTTACCTTCTATATATTCACTGACTATTAGGCATAGATCTTTTGGTGGTTTCCTACTGGGATTTAGTCTCACACCATGTTTGGGCCATGATTTTGGGCCCAAACACAATATATTACTGTTGTATAGACAATGGAAAGTACCCTTCTCCATGAAGTACTTAACATGTTGTGGAGATGGGGAGTAGGGGACCAAGCCTAGGCATGCGATGTTAAAGAGTTTTTTATTATTTTATTTGTACATTGGTTTAGTACTGTTTGTATTCCAATATTGTGATTAGTTGAAATGATTTCCTAGACACATGTACCATGAATCATTTATATATGTTCTTTAGTTGTTTGTTATTCCAGTCATATGCTATTACTGTTATTGGTATATTTTCTGCTTCTGCTATTGTGTATTGGTTTTCCTTCTGCCGTGTTACTCTTCCAAAGAGGGAATAATTTCCCCACTATCTCACTCATGGCCCTCACTGCTAGTTGGCAGTATCCAGTGTCTGGGAAAATTCCCTTGAGGCCATGAGACCAACTGGGTACAGGCGCCTCTGGGTAGCTTCTGGAATCGGGACGTTACTTATCGATAATTCATGGGTTTGACAAAAACAGCTTTCGAACCTTTATAAAATTTACAACTGCATTGATACAATTATAAGATAATTTATAATAAATAAAAATTATTTTAAATAATAAAAATATTTTGTTAAAATATTCTTTAATTCAAAATTCCATTAATTTATTAAATAAATTCCTCAATTGAAAATTAACTTAAAATAATATTTTTTTCCTTAAAAACATTTTACAAAGTAACAATAATAAAAAGAATGTATATTCTCGATACTAGAATAATGTACATAATCATAGTACATGGGACGTGTTACATAACCTCTTAAAACACCCCCATAAGACCTCAGGGTATAGTGAATGATGGTGACAGACTCCTAGGGTGGCTCAGATAACATTTCTTGAGTGGTAATCTCTATCAACATCCACTTCTCTCATAGGTGATTCCACTCGAGCATAACGTATTCAAGCTCTGCTTGGGATTGGTAAAGAGTGAAGCCCAATGACACCACCACCTTTCTGATCTCCGCTATAAGGTCTTAGTATAGGGATAGTCTACTGGATGAGCACATCACTTCCTTTTTCGAGTAAATGGGATTTGTTAACAGCCTATATTTATACTAATCGTGTTATCACGGTTCAACGTATATGTTTGCAAAGATCAAAATTCATAACAAAATTATAAAATCAAAAACATAGAACCAAATAAGTACATACATTTTATATAAACAAAATAAGACATTTAAATAGACTAAGAAGAATTTTCATTAATCAATTTTTGGGAAGTTACATGTGCAATTGTTTTCAGTATGTTATTTGGAGTCTAATGGAACAAAATTGATATTTTTGGTAAATAGTAACATACCTTTATGAATAGTAATATGAATAGTAATATGACCCTAATGAATAGTAAATTGTATTATAATTTTATTTACTTAAATCATTAAGAAAATGATATGTTGGTTAAATTTTCAATGTTATATAAAAATAGTTATAGTTTTAAAATTGCTAATTATTGAATAAAATATTATTTTATATAAAAATTTAACTAATATTTTATAAAAACTTATTCTCATAAATGAGGTATATTTTTTAATTCTACACGTCTATAAATGGATTGGTGTATTTTTTGGAATTTTATAAAATTCTTGCCTTTTTATGAATAGTAAAATACGTTAAAATAAAATAAATGTAAAATACAAGATTTACTACATCAAAGGTGATTCAAGGATGATGTAAGACCATTTGGTTTGAACACACATGTCATTATTACTATTTTGTGTCTCTTGAATTTTGATTATTCATAGTCTTGAGAAACAATTATATAATAATGATTAAAATAATGAAAAATACCCCCTCTCCTACACTATAAATTCCACCCTCATTCCCCTCTTCCTCATAAAGTTTTCAATCCTTGAAACTTACCAATGTTATTTCCAATAATCCTCCCAAGACTCATCCCCACATCCTAGAGCTATTGGTTTCACCAAAATGAAAAAATTGAAGGCCTTAATAAGGATCTTATGGAGAAGGGATCAAGAGGTAAACATCCTCTTTTGTTATCATTATTTTTTTTCATTTTTTTATCATTTTAAATTTTATTTGTCTTACTTTCAGATATTTCATTTCATATCCCTCATATATCCAATATTATGTAAGAATGATGAGAAACCCATTTTTTTCTTATTAAAATATCTTATGAAATTTCGAGTGACTTCGTTTGGCTGCCATGTTTTCGTAAGGGATTTCTCAATCTTTCATTTATTTTGAGATTCCTACCTTTCTTTTTATTTCATCAACTACCCTTATACAAGTGGAATAAATAATCCAGTATCATAAATATTACTAATTTCATCATTTTTATTTCATAATCCCAATTACATTTATTGTCATCTTCAACTTATTCAAGAAGTTAAAATACCACATGTGATGTGTCGAATTTCCAACATCATGGATGATGTGATTTCAATTTATTTTACATGCTTAAAGACTAGTCATAAAACCATTTTTATGGTTGAATAATATTATGATTTATGTATTATATATTATATAATGTCCTTGAATCAATTTTCACACTTTCTATAATTTTATGAAACAAAAAGAGTTCATAACGATCAAAGATTCCCAAAAATGACCTAAATAAATATCAGTAATATGGAAACATATGAATCAACCTCATTTCGGAAGTCATAATGAAAAATGATATATTTTATTTTTCTAGAAATATTTAAATACCACTCCATTCCAATTCTGAGGTTTCAATTCCAATTGACCAGAACATCCATCATGAACTGATCATGGAAAACTTATAAAGAAACCACCAATAAAATGGAAAGAACAAAATACTAATAAATAAAGGGATAAATGATGTTATTAAATGATCATATAATATTCTATAAACATGAAAAGTTTTCATCAAATAATAATAACTCTATTTTAACCATTATAGAAGAGTTCAATAAAATTAAAGTAATAAAAACCCGAGGTAAGGGAATTCTTAACCTGATTTCCATTTTTTGGGTCAACCTTACACTTCTCTATTTTTGTGGTATTAATATTTTTTGTGAAATAAATTTTGATTATATTATTTTTAATTATGTGTATTTATAGTTTTTATATATATTCCATCAACTTTATTAATTCTCATTTCAATTATATAATATTTATAAGGGACTTTCCTTTTAAAATCCTCTTTTAAAATTCTGTTTTACAAAATCCCAAAGTAATGATTTTATGAAAATTTTCATGTTGTATTAATATTTTATATTTCTTTTTAATTGTTTATAATTAATTGTGGGACCCATATTTTATCTAATTCCTTCGGTATGTGTTTTTTGGAGGTTGGTCGTATGGTTTCTCCAAGTGTATCTTTGATGGTTACACAAATTGAAATGTAGTCATGAAGGTTATAAACTTAAGGTAGATGACACAGTTAAAATATATTGTATATAATTCCCAAATATACCTTTATGGTTCTATTTATGTTCTTATGTTTTGTGGGGATCTTGTGGATATCTCATGTTTAAAAAATTATGTATATATGGGTGACAAGTATGTTCTTTGAAAATGTGTTCATACGTTACAAGTATTCATGGACTAATAGATCTTACATTAACATTATATTCCTTACTGAGATTTTTTGATCATACCATGTTTTTTTTAAATAATATTCATAGGATATAAGGATGTGTAAGACAAATAAGGAAGCGAAGTTAAATTCTTAATGAACTATCAATAAAATCATGTTTTATTTGAAAATTCATATATTTTTTATGAAATGAGTATAGTTTTTATAATATCCACTTGTATTAATGTTTAATTTCATGAATTGTTATTTACTTTTTCATTATATATATAATCTTTAAAATATCCTCAATGTGAATGGAAGTGAATTCATGACTAAATTCAAGATTATGTAATTTAATAAGGCTGGGTCCTTATAGTTGGTCTTAGAGTATGGTTTAGATAACATTAGGGGTTAGGGTGTTGTTATTTGAATACCATAATTTTTTTTACAGTATGATTAAATTTAAATGTAATAGAATTTAAATATTACCATGTTTCTTCAACTACGATATGATGGTTCATAATAGTTGTTTACAAATGAAACAAGGAAGCTGAATTTGAGAGGTTAAAACAGAATGATATCCTTCTGAATATGTTACCCATAATGGTAGGGTTTAAAACCAAGATGTTTGTGATAGTAATGGCTCCACTGACACAAGAAATAAATGTTGGTGTCATCCAGGCAATAGAACAACTAGATGTACCACAATGGTACATGATAATAGCGGAAATTTTATGAGACAACATCCTCCTACTTTCAATGGATATTCTAGACCAATAGAGGTTGAAGGTTGTATTAAAGCACTTGAACAGATATTTTATGTAATATGTTTTTCAGATAATCACAATTTCTGTCTTGCACTTTATCTTTTGGAAGGTGATGTTGAAAATTTGTGGTCAATGGTAAGGAATGTTAGGGATAGAGATGATATTTATGTATTAGAGTGGGATGAAGTTAAATGTATTTTCCTTGAAAAATATTTTCCGAAGGTGGTGTGACATAGGATCAAGAATAAATTCCATGAATTGAAGCAGATGGAGGAGAATTCAGTTGTTGTGTATGATGTGAACTTCACCAGAAAGGAGAGGTATGCACTAAATCTTATTCTGGATCTTGATTAAAACATCAACCACTTTTACTTGTTATTTAATCGAAGGTATCGAAGGGTAGTATCTTTCCTTAAATTCAAAAGTTTTGAGAAAATTTTTTGATGTGCTGAGAGGGTAGAGATGGAGTTTTCTTATTATCATGTACATTTTTTGAAACATTTGGAAGAATATGTCTAGATGGAAAGAGATTGGTAATAATCAACTAATAAAATCTGATGGTATGAAATTCTAGTTTCTAGTTTTTGAAAAGTGTTGAAAGAAGCACCCTGGGGAATGTCTTGCCAAAACCATGATTTATTTTTGATGTGGTAATTTTAGATATATGGCCCGATATTGTCTTGAAAATGATCCTAAGGAAAATCCTGATAAGGAAAATGTAATGTGTTTTAAATATAATGAGATGGGTGATTAATAAATTCCATCCCAAAGAGAGATCTGAATGATGCAAAGTTGAAAAACTATAAGCAGAAAGATGTAGTGAGATTCATTGCAACTGTGCCAGTAGATTTCATGTCATTCTACGAAGTTGTATTAGGTACCATGTTTGTTTACTCAGATTTTTTAATGTTTTGTTCGATACAGATTCTACATGTTCCTATATTTTTGTGAAATTTTCGGGTAAATTGAAAATATCACATCAACAAAGAAGACCTGGACATAATGTTAAAACACCAAGGAAAAATAATATAGAAAAGTGTAATTTTAAGAATCCTTATATTTTGGTCTGTGGAAATAAATTAGTTGTAATCCTTGTATTTTTTCTTCATAGTGGACATTGAGGTTATTCTAGGAATGTATTGGAATTCTATTTATCAGGCTATTATTGATTATAGAGATAAAGACATTTTTTTTCAGAATGAGTTTTAGTTTGAATACAAGAACAAACCCATACCATTTAAAACATATTAGGAAGCTATAAAAATATTGAAATATAGAAATGAATGTGATCATGCTCAAAATTTTGAAATCAAGGGAACTGTATAGATTAATGATGTGCCAGTGGTAAATGAATATCTTGAGGTTTTTTAAGATGAGTTACCTAGTGTCATACTTGATCGAGAATTTGAATTCACAATTGACTTAGATCCTGTTTCTATAAAAATTTCAAATTCCCCATACTTTATGGATCATATAGAATGTCGCGAATTGAAAAATTAGTGGCAATATTTTCTTGATACATGCTTCATCTGTCCTATCATATCACCAAGGGGTGCTCCTATTTTTTCATTAAAATGAAATATTGTTCCATGAGAATTTTAATCTATTATAGAGCTTTGAATAATATCACTTTTAAAAAAGTACTAGTTTCCTCACATTTAGGACATTTTTTATTAGCTACAGGGAGCATAGTACTTTTCCAAGATTTACATAAGATTTGGATACCATCAACTAAAGGTGAAGGAGGATGTCATCAAAAAAATCCATTCATACTAGATATAGTCATTATGAATTTTTTGGTATTTCATTTGGGTTAATTATTCCATTTACTGTATTCATTATTCATATGAATAGAATATTTCATGAGTTCTTAGATAAGTTTGTGTTTGTTTTTATTTATGTAATTCTAGTATTTTCTATGTGTAAAAAAGAGCATGAAAATTATCTAAGAGTTGTTTTACAAACCTTAAAGGAAAAGAAATTGTTTGTAAAATTTAACAAGTGTGAATTTTGTTTACAATAGATTTTTTTTCTTGGGAATATAGTAAATAAAGATGGAATAATAGTTGATCTAGAAAAAAAAATGTGGTCGATGAATGGACAACACCTACAAATGTAACAATGATTTATAATTTTCATGGATGTCCATGATATTACAGATGATTTTTTATGAAATTTTCATGGTTATCTATACATATAACTAGGTAAACATGAAAATGGGATTACATTATTTAGACATATGAATCTGATGTTTTTTTTTCAGGAACTAAAGAAGATATTGGTGAATGGTATCGATTTGGCCTTACCTTCTCGAAATAGTGATTTTGTCTTTTAATGTGATGCTTCTTTGGAAGGACATGGTTGTGTTTTGATAAATAATGGTATGGTGATTATTTATTATTCAACAAAACTAAATCCCCGTGAGTTAAATTATCCCACATAGGACTTGGAATTTACAGCTGTTGTTTTTTGATTTAAAAATTTTGAGGCATCATTTATACAAAGGAAAATGTCAAATATATACTAACCATAAAATTCTGAAGTATATATTCACTCATAAGGAATTAAAAATGAGGAAAAGAAGATGGAATGAATTGATAAAGGATAATAATTTCAAGACCAATTACTATCTAGGAAAATAAAACAGAGCGGTAGATTCCATGAGTCGAAAACTTCATGCATCATTAACAATGTTACCATTGAAACATGATCCCTTGATTAATTAATTGATGAATTTTGACTTAGAAGTTTATAGTGTAGAAAATACCTTTGTTTTGTTTCAGGTTTCAGTGCAGTCATCATTATCATATAGGTTTAAGCCAACGTAGAAGGTAGACCATGAGCAACAGAAGAATGTAGAATTGACAAAAATGGGTTAGTTTATATAATTTAAACTTAATAAAGACTATGGGTTAATATTTGGAAAAATTTTGTGTGTTATTTTTTATTCTCTGTTGAAAAAATATTTGTTTTATGAAGCTCATAGTTCTTCATTTTCAGTTCATATTAGCAGTACTAAGATGTATAGAGACCTTTAGGAGAATTGTTGGTGGGATTGAATGAAACGAGATAACGTTTATTTTACCAAGAAATCATTGACATGTCAATAGAGAAAGTTAGAGAGGTAGTTACCGAAGGGGATGATTTAGCCTTTTCTAGTGCCCGAGTGGAAATGAGAGAATGTATCCATGGACTTTGTGGTGGGACTACATAAAACATCTCAAGGTGACAATATCATTCGGACTATTGTTTATTGTTAACAAAATCTGAAAATTTTAATTTTATTCAAGATACAATGTCTTTGGATTATATTTCTCAAATTTAACTCAAATAGATTGTTAGGTTACATGAATTTTCTCTTTCCACTATATCTGATCGGGATCCCAGGATAACTTCTAACGTTCTTAAGGGCCTTTAGAAGTCATTGGGAATAGAATTAAATTTCAGTACAACTTTTCATCCTCAATCAGATTGGGAGTCAGAATAATAAATTCAGACATTGGAGGATATGTTTTTATCATTTTCAATGTACTATTACGGAATTTGGGATCAACTATATTCTTTAGTTGAGTATTTTTATAATAGCAGTTTTCATTCTAGTGTAGAGATGGATCCTTTTGAGGCATTGTATGTGAAGCAGTTCTGAACTCTAGTGTTTTGGGATCGATTCAGTGAATGATTGTTGATAGTGTTGTAATTAGTAGAGGAAGTGTCTTGGAATGTGAAGTTGATCTAGCAACACATGAGGACAGCTCATAGAAGTCTGAAAAGTTATGAAGATAACAAGAGGACAGACTTCTCTTTCGAGGTATGTGACGATGTTTTCCTTCAATTGTCTTTATGGAAAAGTGTCACGTGTTTTGGTAAGAAATGAATGATAAGTCTGTGGTTTATTGGTCCTTCTAAGATCCTAGAGAAAGTAGGAGCATTCGCATAATGGGTGTCTTTTCCTATATGCTTATCTCATGTACATAATGTTTTTCATGTTTCGATGTTGAGGAAGTATGTGCCCGATTCAACTCATGTTTTGATCCCAAAAGAAGTTTAGCTAGAAGAAAACCTTTATTATGAAGAAAAACCAGTTCAGATTCATGATCAAAGGGAAAAAGTAATGAATAATATGGTAATCTACTAATTATAGGTTTTGTGGAGAAACCATATGGTTTAAGAAGCAACATGTGAGTCTGAAAATTCTATGATGGAAAGGTACCCTCACCTATTTAATAAGTAAACAAAACTGAGAGGACATAATTTCTCAATGGTGTGGATAATGTAACACCCTAAGGATTTTTAAGAATAAATTGAAATTCATGAGATTTTTTTTGTATATAATTATATCAAGCCTTTAAAAATAATTTTTTCACTACTATGTTATGAATTTCGAGAAAAATGTCATCTAAAAGTTTTTGTTGTATGTTATTTGGGGTATGATGAAACCAACTTGATTTTTTGGTTAACAGTAACATAACTTTATTAATAGTTATATGAATAGTAATATGACCCTAATGAATAGTAAATAATAATATTATTTTATTTTCATAAGGCTTTATGATAAACACATCTTTGTTAATTTTTCAATGTGATATAAAAACAGTTATAGTTTTAAAATTGTTAAATTTCGAATCAAGAATGATTTTATTTAAAATTAAATTAATAATATTTATAAAATTATTTTCAAAAAATGAATTTCAGTTTTTTAATTCTACATTTCGATCTAAGGTTAGGGTGAATTATTTGGAATTTTATGATATTTAATAAAATATTATAAATAGTAAAATTCATAAAAATAAAATAAATTCTAAATACATTATTTATTGCACCATTGGTGACACAAGGATGATGTAAGACCACTTGGTATGACCACACATTCCATTAATAGTATTTCGGGTCACCTGAATTAATATTATTCATATTATTGAGAAAAATTATAATAATAATGATTAATGTAATGAAAAATACCCCCTCTCCTCCACTATAAATACCACCCTCAATCCACTCTTCCTCTCTCACATCTCAAGAAATGACCCTTACCTATGTTCTGGAAAATATTCCCCCCCAAGACTCTTCCCCATGTCTTAGAGCTTCTATTCTCACCAAAAGGTCAAAACTGAAGGCCTTAAGAAAGATTTTAAGGAAAAGTGATCAAGAGGTAAATATACTCTTTTGTTTTCATTCTTCTAATCCATTTTATGTTATTATTTTTAATTTAATTTTGATTATGTTTGGATTTTTCATTCCATATCCCCCTTACTACCCATATTATTTAATAATTTTCAGAGGCCACATTTCTCAAATCAAAATATTTTTTGAAATGTTAAGCGATGTTGTTAGGCTGCCAATTTTTCTTAAAGGATTTCTCAACATATCTTTTATTTTGAGATTCTTTTATTTTCATTTTTCATTCCTCACATACACTTATCAAAGAGGTTGTAATGAAACACTATCATTAATTTTATGTATTTTATCTTGTTTATGTAATACTATTCATTAAATTTCTCATCTTACCCCACTTATTCAATAAATTAATACATTGCATGTGATGTGTCAAATTACTGACATCAAGGATGATGTGATTTCAATTTCTTTTACTTATTTCAGCGAATTTCATGAAACCAATTTTACATATAAACCAAATTATAATTTATGTATTAATCTTATATAAGTTTTTGGAATCATTTTTTAAAAATACTATAAATTTATGAAACAAAATGAGTTCATTACAATCGAAGAATCACTAAAATGACCGAAACAAATATCAATAATGTTTTTGAATATAAATCATCCTCATATTAGAATTAAAAATAAAAAATGTTATAATTTATGGTTTTGGAATCATGAAAATAGAATTCCATTCCAATTATGTAGTTTCATTTCCAATCGACAAGAACATCCATCTTAAACCGGTCATGGAAAAAATGTATATGAAGCACCTAAAAACAATGGACAGATCGAAATACTAATAAATAAAATGGGAAATGAGGTTATTAAATAATAATATAATATGTTATAAACATGAAAATGTTTCATTAATATACTAATATATTTTTGTATCCATTATACGAGAGTTTTGAAAAAAATTTAAGTCAGACAAACCCGAGGTAATGTAATTCATATCATGATTTTCATTCTTTGGGTTAAACATATACATCATATTTATGTCATATTTAAATTATTTGTGCCATGAGTCAAGATAATATTATGTTTCATTGTGTGTATTTTCATTTTTTATACATATTCTATCCACTCTATTAACTCCCACTTCAACTATATGATATTTATAAGGGACATTCCTTTTTAAATCCCCTTTTAAAATTTTTCTTTAAAAAATACCAATGTAATTAATTAATGAAAATTTTCATGTTGTATGATTATTTTATGGTTAATTATAATTATTTATGATGAATGGTTGAACCTATATTTCCCTCCAATGCATTAGGTATTTTTAATTTGGAGTTCGGTTGTATGGTTACACCAAGTGTAACATTGATGGTTACACAAATTGTAAGGTAGTTGTGAGGGTTGTAAATTATATGGTAGCTGAGAGGGTTATAATATTATGTATGTATTGTGCCAAGATACCTTTATGTTCCTATTTTTGTTCTTATGTTTTCTGGGGATCTTTTGGAATACGTTACCAGTATTCATGAATTAATGGCTCTTTCTATCCCTAACTATGATTTTTGTGTTAATCCCGAGTTTTTTAAATTATTTTCATAGGTTATAAAGATTTTAAGACAAAGAAGAAAGACAAGGAAATTTTTTTATGAACTATCAATGAAATAATGTTTTATTTGAAATGATTTATATTTTTAGAAGAAATGTTTACTGTTTTTATAGTATCCACTCTGTATTAATGTGTAATGTCATGAATATGTTATGTGACTTTTCTCTAAATATTTATATATTAGAAAATAATCAATGTGAAAGGAAGATATTTCATGACTAAATTCAATATTATCTAATCAAATAAGGTTTGTTCCTTATAGTTTCCCCACATTTATTTTAATTATGTGGGGAATTATGTGATATAATGGATGTGTATATTGGGATTTTCATAAAGAAGGTGACATTAGCAAGGGACTTCAGGGAACATTTTTTCATTCTGTAAGGGATATTATGTAATTGGTGAGTAGATCACGTGGGTTGTATGATATTTACTTGTTAAAATTATCTTAAATTCACTTTCCTGATGCTTAGAAGTTATTTTCTTTTATTTCATAATAGGATTTAGATGATTGTCATTTATCAATCATTTGAAATGACTAATGAGAAGAGGATATTTCATAGAATCCAGGACATGATCAAAAAGGCTTTTCGAAAGGACTTCGTATAATGAAGGGGGATGTTTTATAGGGCCTTGTATGATCAAAAGGACAATCCAAAGGGGGTTCATGTGATCATTATTAGATCATGTGGAGAACATTTTTTTATCCAAGAAGATTCTTAGTGTAACTATATCTCATTTCCTTTAAGGTTTTACACAATCTTAATAACCCATTAGTTTTATCTTCATGTAGATATGAGGCTTCTTCTATCCCCTTTTATAAAGATTAATAAATATACTTTTGGTAATTCATCAATACTAAAATTTGAAATTATCATTTGGATGGTTTTAACACCCCCACCCATGTGTATGATTTCCATAAGAACATGGACATAGTATTAAAGAGAATAAATAATAGCCATACCCCCATGTATTTTTTTATTAGTGTCCCAAGCATCTTTTGATAGTTTAAGTTACCTTCTAAATTCAAGGGGGAATCTATTAAATATGTTATCAAGGGTTGTAATAATTTAAATGGAAGTGGAGACAAATAGTTTTATTTTCCTTCCATGTATCATGTTTTTCATCACAAGACCACTCTATAGGAACCATTTCTCAAGACTTCTTCCTATGATTTGATCACATAATCATGATACATGAATTATTTTCATTACAGATATATGACTTAGTTAATTTTTATTTCCACATTTTATGATTAAATTCATTGAGTAGAGGGTTATATAACATTATTTAATAGGTCCTATAATTCATTATCAGGTTATCTCTTGATTATTATTTGACTATCTTGTCCCCTATATGGTCATGTGATCATTCGTTTTAAAAGCATGTCACTTGATCGCAATGTGTTACATGGGTCACATGATCTAAGAGAATGGTAATTGGTCATGTTATCATGAACACTTATATGGGTCACACAATTCTCTGGATACTTTTTACGTTACACATTTACTATAACTAATCCCCATTTTCATGTTGGAACTCCTTCTTATGTATTGTTTATATTTTTAATACGATGGATTCTTGATAGATATGATATTTTGTGTATCTAACTAGTGGGATATGACTTTTGGGAATCAAAATATTGAACATTTGCATAATGTGTTTGGTAAAAATGGTGTTTTGAAGGGGATTACTTCTCTAAAACGTTAGAGATATCATTTTTACCCTAACTACCTCTGTATGTATTTTTCCATCATGAAGATCATGTTAGTCATTCACTTAACAAAAATCACCCATCTCACTAATTTTATTATAATTATGTCAACATTTAAATGAAATTTTATGGATGTATGAAAATTGGTTGTAGCACCACTCCATGGGATATCGAATATGCTGGATAACTCCTCTGGGTTTTATATTTTTCTGATCTCACCATTATCCAATTTCTAAAAGTTAATTGATTATAATCATCTCCCCTTTGAATGATCTGAGAATTCACAGGAGTATAATGTGGGACTAACAATGTGGATGTATCTTCTCTGATAGATAGGCATTCTTTCATAGGTCAATCATAGCTTCTCATAATTCTCCAACGATATACACACAATTCATCTTTATGAGGTGACATGGACTAATCAATTTTTTATATGATAAGATAAAACTCCTTAGAGAGATTATTGGATACTTGTGTCCTAGAACTAATTACTTTCATCAGTCTCATGAAATATTAGGGATTAGAACCCCTATTATTTACCATCTAGGGGGATTCCTATTTTTTGCAATATATATGATCAATTTCTTCTTATTTTGGACCTTTGATATGACCCTATAAAAACCCCTCCTTTTGTATGGGACATTGTTTCCATTGAAAATGAGATGTTAAAAAATGATCACAACCTAATACCTCATTTCTTTATAGATTTTATCAATGTATCCATTTAATATGGTAGGACTCTTCTAATCAATAGAATACATCATCGACATCCTTCTCACCTTGTTCAAAAGACTATGGACTCTCATTTGGACATTCATGCTATTTGGTAGTATGCACCGTGGGTTTTAATGTTAGAATAGATATATCCCCATGACATTGGGTAATGGGTTTTATATTCATGTTGTTTAATTGATAACTTTTCCCATCATAAGAGGATCTTTTTGGAATTTTAGTATTTACATTGGTGACTTCAACCTGATTAGTATAGAGATGAATCATAATATGTTATGGTAACTATTTCTTTCTTTTATTAACTTCTTGTCCATATGAAATAAGGAAACAAGCATCAGTATATTTGTTAGCCATTCCAATTTTTATTTTCCAATATATTATAAAATTTAAAATGTTACAAGTATCAAATAACTACTAATATCCCTCATGCATTATTCCATTACAGGATAATAATTGTTTTTAGGGTTGAGGAAATCATTATAGGTCCTTAAAAGTTGATTTATATATTGATTTAGCATTACTATTTAAACATAATTCCCTGTATTTCACCCACATTGAATGTAATTAAAAATCGAGGATATTCTCTTGATGAGAGATCAAATAAAATATCTCTCTAGGATGGGTTTCATACAACTCATGTGTATGAGATGATTATCTATGATCCAGACATCCCAAACTAATTAACTCTATAGATTTTTTCATTTATATTATTTCCCCTCTTTCCTTAGGTAGTGTGTGGGGATAATGATATATCCATCCCATTAACATATTTTTGATTATTTTTGTGCATGAAGATATGAATGTTGTTTTGGTTTTACATCTAGAAATTCCCCTATCTTAAAATAATTTGACTACACCCATGAATGAATAAAATTATTCTTGATTTCTATATTAATAGATTTTTCTATCAAATATAAAATCTAAAAAATACTCATAACCCCATATTTTTGGTAGTGGTGGAGTTGATTCATTTCTTTGGGGATCCCTTATGGAAATTCTCTACATAATAGTGGTGAGTATCCCATTATTATTATTGGTTTTTTTGAGGAGGTAGAGGATCATGTACTATTCACAGATGATGCACTGATTGAGAAAAAATCAGACGAGGCTTCTTCTCTGGCTTCTTCATAGGATTAGATAATCCTTAATTCAATAGATTTTATGTTTGAATACAATAAATCAATAATCATTGATTCTAACATCACCACTCAAATCGTTAAATAAAAAATGTATAAAAATGATATTCTAGTTGAAAATCCAATTCCAGATCTCCGAGACTCTTTTAGAGTATTTTCATACCCCATAAGAATTATTTTTCCAGCTCTATCATGATATCGGGGTTAGTGGATTTGACTATAATCAATTATATGATATGCTGTTGTATATTATCCACACTCACCAACAACTATCCGATTGTGAGATGGACCTGCGCATCTTGTTTGAAAAAACTTCTCTTACATAATCAACAAGGGATGTTTCATAAGTTCTTGATTAGTTATAACAATGATTTTCTTAGGTATATGGTCAAATGGACTTCTTGAATGAAAAAATATCACAATACAAGGAACACATATCTACTATAAGATACCATTTTTTATGATAGTAATAGTTATTAGTGACTACTCAAGATGGATATTAGGTGATATCCTCTTTAATCAGGACCCATAATCCATGGATTTAATATGATGAAACGGAGAAAACGATACTTTAGAAATCCATTTAAATCAATCTTTAAACTATTGATGACATGGAGCACATGTATGTCATTATATTATCTTAATATGGCCATGAACTAGTTTTTTTTTGTTTTTAAACCTTTAAGGGACTCTATATTGTTAATATTACTCTTAACTCTTCACATTATAAATTAATAAATAATCAAATATTTATTTTTCATTTTATAGATTTCATTCATTCATTATATTCATTACATTTTACCGACTTGATATTCTATGGATCATCAATGATATCTATCCACTGTATAATTTCAGGTATACCGAGATTCTTGGTTTTTGAATAATTAAATAATGAAATATTCCTCTTGATAATTGATTGTGAATGTATACCAACTTGAGATTCATTATTGATGTTTATATTCCACTTGTTTAGAGATAACCCAGTTTAAAAGGTTCATTTGGGTAAATATCTTCCCTAGGGGGAGAGATCACTGATTTCTACCTATGTCGATTGACTTACGCCGCATATATTGATATTTTTATAAGGAAAACTAATTTTTTGCACATGTTATGTATCCTTTTTTATATTTCCCTACTGTTTTTATATTCTTTAAATGGATAAATATTAGATGTCATGGAGTTATATTTTTCTTAGTCCAACTTGGAAGGGTTTTCATCCTTACAAGGTTTATTGCTTTTTCATTTAAAAAATTGATAAAAAACACTTGGATCATAAATTTTTTTTCCCAATGAGTAGATACCCATATTTTTTCAATGGTTCCCTTTTGGGGTTTCTAAATAGCAAAGCACCGTTTACTTTTTAATTAGATACATTATTCTCTACAAAAAATATCCATTAGAATATTTTATAAATTTTATCTAGTAACTTATATTGATGTTGTTTTTCTGTCTTCCAGCTCAGACCATATACTGTTATAGTTGAGTAACATATAGTTCGGAATATTTATTGTTATAGTTTATGAACTTCATGATTTTACCGTCTACTAAAATTTTTTAAGATCTTCTTGATAAGAAATGTTTTTTTAGTTTAGGTTATTTTATCTTAGACCTTCTACTCTTGTATTTTGATGTATTCTTGCTTAGATCATCTATTGATGTAGTTTAGTGTCTTCTAGGTCGGTCCATTTTATTCATTAGTTTATGTTCCTATATCATAGACCATTAGGTTATTTATATTATGGACCTATAGCTTAGTGATTCTCCAACTACAGTTTAATGACTTCTATATTGGACATTCTATTGTTTTGGTTTACATTATTCTAACATAGAACTACTACAACTGGTAGTGTAGGATGGGAAATCATGAAGGGTCAAAAATCCCCTAAATTATTAAAGGGATTTTATAGAATGAATTTTCATGAATGGTATTTAATCCTTGTATACCTGTAGAGAATTAGATGGACGAATTTCAATGATTATTTTGAACACCTTGATTCCTTACCCAAAAGGGTGTTGGTCGGTGGTAAAATGTTATGGAAGTAGATTCCATATAGATAGTTTGAATTTTTTTTTCAAAATGAAATAACCAAATTACAAAACTGATGAAATTTAAATAGGTAAAAAGTTATAAGGATGATCTCAAAACACCTTATGTTAATGAGTTCCTCTGTAGAGATTCCATGTCTCACAAGGATTGGAGTTCCTTTCATTCCAGGATAACATGAAACTAGTTTGTGGGTTAGAGGCCCCTATGAATGATCCCATTTTTCGTAAATTAATTATTGTGTATAGGTTTCCCCTATCCCTTCAATTTACATTAATTATTTTTTAGGATTAAAATGTTTGGATGATGAAGTGGGTTATAGAGAAAAGTGTTATCCATGTAAGTTTCTTGCGCCCTAGGGAATTGTTTTCCTATTGGGGAGGCTCAAGCCATACATCAAGTGGTTTCAAGTCATGTGGTGAGATTTATTAATGGTTTTATGACATAAATATTTCTTTATTAATTTGGGAAATGGTATAATAAATTGTGACATAACATTGAGCATGTCGAATCTTCTTGATAAATATGCATATGGGGATTTTAGATGATATTTCAGGAATATATAAGTTAACTAGTGGTGGAAAATAGTTGGTACAGGCCAACCATTGGTAATTTTGAAATCCCAAATTCTTCATGGTCATGAAAATAACTCTTGGATTTACGGGGGCGGGCTCTCTAGGACTAAAAATACTCAAGAAAAAATCTCTTTTCAAGGGTGTACAACCTTTGGAAAATCCAAGTGGGTCCTTTTTTATTATCAAGAATCAATTACATATTTTTCATAGGGGATAGCTATGATAATGGTAACATGGGTTATATAAGATTCCAAGAGAATGATTCCTATATTAGGAGATCGTTTTTTTCAAATCGTACAACAAATAAATTATTGTGGGTTATGGAAAGTGTAATAGTCAAGAAGGGACCAAGAACCCTAAAAGTTGTTTTGTCTTCTAGTGAACATGTTTCCATAGTGATATGTCATGAAAAATCATTTCTCTAAATTTTCTATTAACCATGGTGTCCTATGAGCCTTTATTCGTTTTTAATATGGCTACATAGAGGGCCCCATGTGTTTTATGCCTTGTTAGTTTACAATATTACTTTTCCCAAAACTATATTCATGAAGAGTATACTTAGCGGATACATGAATTTTTATTTGGCATATAGTAGCTTGTTTTTGTTTTAAATCATTTTTATGTATAATACACTATCAGTTTTGGGTCTTGTGATTTAACCATTAGTGGATAATTCTTAAGCTTGTTCAACTTTGAACAATGCATATGAATTTTAAAGTTATGATGCACATGGGCTTGGTATGAGGATGATTTTACAAAATAAACCAATTCTTATACTCATCTAATAGATTATTCCAAAAAGAATTTGAGTGGGATATAATTTTTTTCCAAATCATGGATTAAGTTTATTGATTGTTGAGTAATAAAATGGTTCAGTCATGCTAAAAATGATCATAAATCACTCAACGGCGAAGAGATTCACTTCAATGATGTTAGGGATCATAAGTATTAGAAGAACCTTCTTGAAAATTTAATAAAACTATGGTCGGTGATTCTACGATTATTATTCATATCCACCACTATCATAGTCAACTAAATAAATATTTTCTCCATTATAGGGGTCGTGAATGGTTTCTGGAAACCCAGGGTGCTTAATATATGAAATGTGAATTTATTCTAAGGTGAAAAAAAGATGACTGAAGAATCCTTTACTCTAGTTTTCGATTTTCTAGATTTTTTTTAACATTATTATTGAATGATTTTGTGTGATGTTTTTGAATTTTTTCTATCTTGTACTGGGGCTTCATTTTTATGAGGTTTAACATCACATGAAAAAACTTCTTTAATTTATATTTTCATGATTTGGTAAGGATGTTTTTCTTGAAATATTACATCATGTGGTAAGGAATTATTCCATTTATATTGGCATCATTTCATAAGGAAATTATCCTTATAGTTTAACTTCAGGAAATATGGATGGTAACCTTATAGTTTTACATCATGTGGTAAGGATGTAAGAACTTATGTGAGATTTTGAATTATGTACTTGGAGAAAATTGCATTGTTCAGTGAAATTTAATATTTAAAACACATTTTATCCTTGAAATAACATATTTATGTGTATCCATAGACTATATCACTTTATGTATATATTTATTTCAGGTGCAAGTAAGACATATATAGGTCTGACTTGTACATAGGAAGAGTGAGTCTATATGACTTGGACTTCATTAAATATAGGTATATACAATTCTTCTGGATGGTCATCCCTAGGATTCCCTAGGTATATTGTACGTTCATGAATCATTCCATAATCAGATCCTTCATGGATATCTCTAAATGTATGTCTGACTTATATATTGGTGATAAAATCATTATATCATTTTCATGTAGTGATTCTCTACACCATGTCCAATTAAGGTTTCCATTACATTGATCGGGATAATATGTATGGGTTGGGAATTTATATATTTCAATATATTATATCTATTATAAGTTTCATCTAGCACATATTAAATGATATGATGTACCAATATTTGAAATTTTATGTCTTATATGATATATCATATTTCAATTTTTTTAATTTCCTGAATCAAGGATATTGTCATGTATGTTATCATCATGTGACTATGATCTGTTTGTTCCTTTTTATTTCATGTGGCTAGGTTGTATCTTCCTATAAATATCCTAACTCGTTTGTTATAGAAAGTGTGTCTTTCTAGATTCTATATGATCACCTGAGGAATGCTTGTCATGATACACAAGGGATAAATAAGAAGTCAGTTGAGCTTTGTGAGGGTACGTGATGCGGAGTACATGGCATTAATTTTAATTTATAGTGTACAATAGTCTCTAAATGAATCTATCTATCATGGGGAATAATATTTTTGGGTGATAAAAATTGGTATTTGGAATTGAAATGGATTATCCAGTTGTCACTATGTATCATATGATAGTTGGAATCAAGGAAGCTGTAGTATTTAATAGTCCCCTATATCGGTTCAACCCATATACATAGATGAATATTTATTAGTATTTATTTATGTTTTGGATCCATGATTGGATATTTGGGAATTAAAATGTATCTAATGATAGTATGAATTAGGAAACATGTAGTTTATAAATGAAAAATACTCCACACATGTCTGAACCATATGAAGAGTGAGGTGTTTTCATTTTATATTACTATTGGATACATGATTTTGAGACATGGGTGTCACTACTAATCCTATGATAATAAGAATAAATCAATGTGTACATATTGAATGGAAAATATGTAGGATTGAAATGATTAATGTAGATGCTTAATATAGAAAGGAGAGGGGGTTAATTTTATACATGAAATAATTATTTAGGAACTTTTAATGTTGGTAAATTTTTACGAAGTTAAACAAGGTTAATTCACAAAAGCTCATAGTTCTACAAACAGACATGGTTCCATAAATGTGGTTCCAGAAATGAATCATATGAAAAGTTTACAAAGATAAATATTATACCTTAAAGCGTATAGAATCTGACTAATAATAGTATACAAGTACGAGAAAGTATAAGATAGTTATACTTTCCATAACAATCAAAATGAATCGGAAAACATGAAACAATACAAGAAAAAAGTAGTAAATATTTTAACCCAAAGAGAAGGGTATCCAACAAAATTGGATAAAGGTCCCTTGATTTTTATTTTCAATAAGTTCTGTCTTACCCACACCAGGGTATGCTCTTGATACGAATAGTGGTATCTGTCTTGTTATCTCCACAGGACCTCGAACTTCAAGGTAGTTAGAACATCTTTCGTCCTATCCTCGGGAGCCCTCAAATGTACTCAAGTACAATCAGAGTCACAAGAAGCAATTCTGAAAAAAGTTGTTCAGTATACACAAAACTTTCTATTATTTCTCTAGAAATAACATCATCAGCATGTAATATCTAGAGTCATAGAATAGTTAGTCAATGTTGTGAGCTCATTAAAATGAGATCCTATTTTTAGGAACATCTTCAATGGTCATCTCCCTTATCAATTGTCATATATATATATATATATCCATGAATTTTGGAGTGACCTGTACATACGTCACTCAAATAATGGTTGGATAGAAATATAAAGCATGACTTAGTTTTATAATTGTAACGTGAGTAAGAAACAATAAGGTTTCTTATCCAAATCAATTTTTCAGAGTGTAGGGATAAATAAATGTTTGGAGTCTAACAAAAATCACAATCGGTGTCTATAATACATGGGTATTCAGATTCTGTTTTCAAAACAATTCAAGAACCTAAATTATATTGAATTCCAGTGTCTAAATTTCAATGAAATTCAGAGTCTAAATTCATAATAAAGTAGAGTCTGAACTCAGAATGTTCAGAGCCTGAATTTAGAGTCTGAACTCAAAATGTTCTGAGTCTGAATTCAGAAATTTCAGAGTCTACATTCAACGAATTTGGAACCTGCATTTGGATTCTGAAAATAGAATGCCCTATATTTAGTTATTTATAAGAATCTGAGGTTTGAGATTTGAAACTGAATTTTACACATATAATGAAAATGAGTTAGATATTTATATTATCAATGAAAACATAATGAGGATATATTTCCTTGGGGAAGGAAAATTTCCCTTATGAATTAAAAAATATAGTGGAAATGAAATTTTCATTATGATAGTGTGTTTGTGATTATCAAAACAAGAAGGAATGGAAACTTCAAAATGAAACCTTATTGACTCAGCAATCTGCCCCTTTTTGGAAAGCATAAACATCCTTACAAAAAAGGACTTATAAAATATTGTCCTGGACATTAAAAAATGTTATCTCCCTTAACACATGGGCAAAGAGGGATACTACTAACTCCCCATTAGGCTTTCGAAACACTAAGGATTGTATTATTGATTTATGGATTGAGAATTTGGATTTAATTGCATGTGAAAATATTTTTGGATAAGAACTCCCCCTTACTTAGTGAAATTTTATCTTTTACGTTGTATTATTTTTTAACAATCCTTTCTCCCCATTTTTGATTTTCAAAAGGAATTAATGGGAATGGAAATATACTACCTGAAATATTAGTACTGAACAACCAAAATACGAGCAACCAAAAATACCATTAGTATTGGAATAATTTATACAAGGATGAAATACAACAAAGGATCAGAATTGAACAAGATTATCCTTCCTTCTCCTTTGGCATAAACTTCTCTACTATGGTCTTGATATTCTTGAGCTCCTTGTGATCTTCATCTACACTTTTGAAAATATGATCCTGATCTTCTATTTTCTTCTCCAAGGCATTGATTTTTTCTTCTTGTGCCTTAAGAGATTCTACCTGACCCTTTTGATCTTCTTCTTGATTAGAATTTTTTTTCTCAAGTTTGATTCTAAGATCTCTTTCCCTCTCCCAACTCTGAGCAACTGAATATACTTTACCATTCAGATTTTTCACATCTTGCATCTAATAATTCTATGACAGATTTCGCTTTTCCTCAAAACTATTTCTGTGATCCTTGATCATCACATGTTCGAGGTCAAATGCATCCTCGACCCTTTCTTGGAATTAATCAATATTTCTCATGTCTTCTATAGTCTTTTTTACTATCTAGTCATCTTTTTGCAAGATATTTTGTGGGGTTCAAAGTTTTTTAAAAAGGTTTTGAAATTGACCTCAAGTTTAATGCACTTATACATCACCATGGATACTGGATCTGATTTTTGTTTTAAGGTGTGCTGAAGCAACTGGAATCTGGATTCTATGCTCGAAAATAGAGAAATAGTCCCAAAAAGATTCTTCAAATACTTGACTACAAAATCATTTCCAAGAGAAGATGATTCCAAATTAGAGACATCACTTGGTGAGGATTACTTTTCAATATCAGTACCTATCCTTTTTTGATAAAGCACCCACTTCTTTATTCTTCACCACTGATATGCTAGGTATATCAACAACAACCTATTTTTTGTTATCATCTTTCAGAATTACTTCTTCTTTTTTGGGTGATTCATGTTAACTATCTGATAGCTGTACAATTTTATCTTCATCTACGTCTTATTGCTGAGTTCATTCCTCAACATCCTCTTTCTGAATAAAACCATGATTGAATATTTCTTCTTCATACAATTTTTTCACTTTTTCTCCACTTTTCCCCCCTTTTCATATGGTATCACGTTTTGAAGACTCGACTTCATAGGTTCGGAATGATAATTTTTTAGAAGGGCTTTCCTTCTAATGAATATCCTATATATGCTTTATCAAGTCTTTGGTATCACCACTTCCTTCTTATTCTTATTCTTATTCTACTTATTTTTCTTTTGATTATTTTTCATTGACAATTTCCGGAGTCCCAAACATCATTCCCAGAGTCTCTGGTAAAGTTTCTATCAGGAAGGATTTTGGTACCAGAATATTCTGGGATGCTTTCCCAGCTGCCTTCAAAAGTCATTATACTATCTCTACCTCAAACAACTTTTTCTTCTGCTTCTTCTCTTTCTCTTTCTTCTCAAGCTATTCAGTTAACTTTTCCTATTAGATGGTATGTCTGAGTATTATATACTCTATAATACCAAATTCAGGATCGAAATAATAGAGATACTATATGGAGTATATAATGATGCTCAAAATACCATAGGGGGTGAATTTTATACCACTAAAAATTCCTTTGGAACATTTAATGATGGTTATGTTTAACAAGGTTAAACAAGTTAATTCACAAAACCTCTAGTTCTATAAACTTGATTGAATCTAGAAAAGTGATTCTGGGATAGAATCTTCAGAAATATGGTTCGAGAAAAATGAAACTTAATGAAATTTTACAAAGATGAAGATTATACCTTAAAGAGAATAGAATATAACGAAATCAGAGTATAAGTATAAGAATGTATAAGATAGTTATACTTTCCTCAAACTTACAAATGCAGCGGAAAAACTTGTAACAAAACAAGTAACATTATTAAATCATTTAACCAAAAGATGAAGGGTATCCACAAAACATGGATAAAGGTCCAATGATTTATAATTTTAAGAAAGTTTTTCTTACCCACACTAGGGTAATCCCTCGATATGAATATCTCAGTCTGTATTGCTATCCCTGCAAGCCATCAACTTTAAGGTAGTTGGCACCTTTGTCTTCCACAACAAGGAATCCTACAACTTCAAGGTAGTTGGCACCTCTGTCTTCCAATCCCTGGAAGCCACCGATTGTACACAACAAAAATTTGAGTTTCACAACGAAAAACTGAACAAGAAGTTCAGTACACATGAAGCAATGAAATTCCCTCTCTAGAAATCAATTCAACATCATGTAATCTGTAGAGTCTTAGAAAATTTTGAACTCTTTCAAATGAGATCCTATTTATAGGCACGACCTCAACGGTCAGCTCCCTCCTTTAATGGTCATATTTTGTTTGGAATTTTCAAGGGACCTATACAGGTGTCACTCAAACAACTGTTAGTTAGTAACTGAAATGATGACATCGTTTTATTACAAAACAAGTATATGAAAATTATGGTTACATAACTAAAATCCAATATTCAGAATATAAGGAAATAAATGTTAGGAGTCTAACCAAAATTGAAATTGGATTCAATAATACAACGATACTGGGATTCTGTTTTCATGGAATTCTGAACCTAAATTGTATGGAATTCCAAAATCTGAATTTCAAGGAAATTCGGAATCTGGATTAATAAATTTTTTTAACCAAAACATACAAAGTTCAGAGTCATATTTCATGAGAATTTGGAGTGAGAACTCTTAGAGTTCGGAGTCTGAATTCAGTGAAATCGGTGTCAGAACATAGAAAAGTTCATAACCAGAATTCATATTCGGAATTCAAAGTCAGAAGTCAGAAAGTTCGTATCCAAATTCATAATCTGAATTCGGAGTCAGAATTGAAAAAGTTCCTATCCATAATTCATAATTAGAATTTGGAGTTAGAACTCAGTAATGTTCATATCCAGAATTCATAATTATAATTCAGAGTCAATACTCAGAAGAGTTAATATCCAGAATTAATAATTAGAATTCAAATTTAGAACTCAGAAGAGTTCATATCCAGAATTCATAATTAGAATTTGGATCCTAAAAAAGAATGCTTTATATCTAGGTATTTATATAAATCCGAGTTTTTTGGTATCAAACCAAATTTTACACATAGAAAAATTATGATATGGACACTGAAGCTTGGTAATGAAAAAGTTCCTTGGTGAAGGAAATTCTTCTTTATATATGTAAAACAGAGGGTAAAAATAGATTTTCCCTCAGATAAGGTGTTTGTGATTATTAAAACAAAAGGAATGGTAATGTCATAAGGAATCCTTAATGGCTCAAAAATCTCCCCAAGTATGAAGGAATGGAAAATTCATAAGTAAAACCTTATTGACTCAACAATCTCCCCCTTTTTGGAATGCACAAACATCCTCACAAAAAATAATAAATGAACTTAGAAAATATTTTTCTGAACATTGAAAATAAAGCATATCTCCCTTTAATCATGGACAATGGTTAATATAACTAAATACTCCTTAGGATTTGGAACTCTAAGAATAGGATTCTATATTTCCATAATGAAAAATTTCATTATCTTGAGTATGTAAATCTTATTAATGAGAACTCCCCCTTAGATAAACTCCCCCTTACTTAGGGATATTTCTTATTTTCATGAAATTATTTTTTGTTTCTCCCCCTTCGTGGTTTTCAAAAAGATTTTGAGGGAATGAAAAAAATGGTACCTGAAATTTTAGTACAAACATCGAAGAAAAACAAGAAACCACAATTTCATTAGGATTGGAAGAATTTGTACAAGGAAAAACAGATACAACAAAAGATCAGATTTGGATCTATTTTGCTTCTTTTTCAATGGGCATCAGCTTCTTCACAATGGATTTCAACTTATTTAGCACTTTGTGATCCTCCTCTACTTACTTCTCTAAGACCTTGATCCTATCATCTTAAACATTCAGAGCCTCTACCTAGGCCTTCAGCTAGTCATCTTTCATTAATAGATTTTCTTGAATCTCGATCCGGAGATCCCTTTCTGTTTTCCAACATTGGACACTATAACTAAACTTCCCATTCAAATCATTGATATCCTGAATCTGATTATTTTTCTCAAGATTTACCTTTTCCTAAAATCTATTTGAAGGATCATTGATTTTTCTATCTTGAGTGTCAAAGGAATCCTTAACACCATTTTGAAAGTCATCATGCTCTCTAAGATCTTCGAAAATTTTGTTTGACAAGCTCACCATTTTCTTGAATGATTTTTTGTGGGATTCATAATTCATTAGGAAATTCTTATGATCAGCCTCATCCTTTACAAACCTATCCATCACCATGGATATGGAGTCTGATTTCTAATTCATGCTATGCTAGAGCATCTGACATCTAGAATCCACTATTGGAGTGATCGGAATGGTGTCCACTAGCTTTTTTAGGGACTGAATGAAAAAATCATGTCCTAAAGATGATGATTCAGAATTTAACATTTTTTCTATGTCAGGATTCTTCCTATAGCTTGAACATATTCCTTTTATAAGATCCTACAACTTGTTTCTTACTTAATGATATTTTGGTTGGTGTGTCCACAACAAATTTTTGGCCATTATGGTTTTTCGTAATAGATTCTTCATCAGGAGACTCATGCTCACTCTCAGACAACTGAACAATCCTGTATTCATCAATTTTTTCTTTCTCAGCTCCTGCTTCAATATCCTCAAGATGAATGAAGTGATGATTATAACTCTCTTCTTTAGAAAACTTATTCACTTCCTCTTCAGGCCTCTCATCAACCCCAAGAGTAGAAAACCGTGAAAATTTCACATGAGAAGTCCAGATTGAAAATTTCTTAGAAACACTATCCTTCTCATGATAATCTTCAACTTTCTTAATCAAATAATAAGTGTGATTACTAATTTCCTCTTTTTCTTGCACTTGTTCCATTGCTTCTATCTGTTCAGCAACCTTCTCTTGAACTTTTTCGGAATACATGAACTTCATTCACGGAGTCTCAGGAAATTGTTCTACTAAGAATGTTTTTGGTACGAGAATATTCTCAAATGAAACATCAGTAACCTTCAAAAGATATTGCACAATCTCTACCTCAGACATCTTCTTCTTAAGCTTCTTTTCCTTGGCTTTCTTCTCAATCTTATCATCTGCTTTTTCTTTCAATGCCATGGACACTACAGGGTCTAGACCAAACCGCTGCTCCCCTTCCTTCTGTTTCTTTTTATCCTCCATACATTTGGATACTACCTCATATGGATACACTTTCTGTTTATTAGGCTTTATAGGTGCGGATTCGGTTTCTTTGGCCTTGGGGTTTTATCAATTTCTTCCACTTCCTTTAGCATCCAATTCTTTCTAGAATTCCATGATGGTTCAGCCTCTTCAACATTTTCCATAATCACTTCTACTTCATCCTCTGGAAGATCATAAAATTCACCTGACTCCTTAGAAAATTCAACTTTGATCCTCTTCGGGGTATCATCAATGATTATCATTACTTTGCAATTCCTCATCTTGTAACTGCAAGGGATCATAAAATATTCAAGACACCGAACTATCATCATGGAGAGTAGGTCATGATACATGATAATATGTGCTCTCAAATTTCCATTTTGATATTCTCTATCGAAATGAGAATATGCCTTATCAGATTGCTCATCCATAGATTTACCAAAAAATCCATGAAATACTTATCACTTTTCTTAAGAGTGTCCCTATCACCCATTCATGGTACAATAAGACCCTGAACCCATAACTGTAAGATACAATTTTTTGTTGATAGATGAGAAATTTGTGTAGTCTTGACATCTGTAAGTCCAAGACACTCCATAGACTTTACTTTGATAAACTTCCTTCTATATCTGGTAGCTTTTGAAAACAAAAGTAGTGCCTCTCCTTCATTGGATAACCCAACCAAGCTAGCAGACTTTGTGTATGAAAGCTTATATGTCTTTCCATAACTATTGAAGGAAAATTTTTCTCTACCTTCTTCCTTAAAGAAACAAAATGATTCATTAAATTATATTAACAAATTCTGATACACAAAATCTGGAGTTCCTAGATTTGAAATGGATACACACTCCCATCCATTAAGCTTGATATTCTTGGAGATAATAGAGTCGTACTTTTAGAGAAATTTCACATGTACCAACCTATCCCTATATATCTTTCACTTTGTAATTAGCATGACAGTAGACATTTCATTAGAAGGTACTTCACCAGACATTCGGAATTGAGCACTTCTGAAAAATTTAGAGCGGGATTTTGTTGAGGGGCAGAGCTTCGATACAAAAATACATTGAAAATCGATGTGGGAAAACTATTGGGGGTCCCCTTTATATAGGACTTGAAGCAATGGTTCATTTTCCCATCTGAATCCAATGGCTGAGAATTCTTCATATCTAATCTGATAGTTGAAATGATAGCCGCAAGGAAAAATTTGGTTGAATCCGATCTTTTGATGATTTTAAAGTGAAACAATCGAATTTAAGTAAACTATAATCCGAGAAATTTTAAAAACAAAGAAACTAACAACAAGTAAAAGGTGATTACGAAAACTCAAGAATGAATCATACATTTTGGATTGTCTGGAGAATTATTCGTATTGAGATAAATTCTTCTTGAAGGACTTTAGATTCCAAAAAAAAGCATGAGTACGAAAAAGAAATTGATTACACAGATTTTCATTATAAAAATTTTTGTTACGAAAATATTCATTATGAAATTATATTGTACGAAAAACATCACTACGAAAATCTCAAGTACTAAAATTCCATTCAAAAAATTTCAAGTCCAAAAATTTCTATTAAAAAAAGGAATAACTTCATTAAAAAAAATATGAAAAAATTCATTACGAAAAATATGAAAAACTTCAATACAAATGTACTCCCACTGTGAAAAAGAGTTTATTTCTGTGAGGAGATTGATTTCATCAGAATGTTAACAATGAGGATTACCTTATGGTTATCATTCCAAACTTCTGTTTAATGTATTCAAATCTATCAGAGGGTAAATATTTTGTGAAAATATCGGCATGTTGGTCTTCCATTCTGATGAATTGAAAAATGGTATCTCTTTTTTGTGTGTCATCCCTAAGAAAGTGGTGCCTAATATCTATGTGCTTTGCACGAGGGTGATGTATAGGGTTTTTAAGAAGGGAAATGGAACTTGTATTATCACAAAAAAAATTTGTTTTGGTAAAACTCATACTATAGTCTGTGAGTGTGTGTTTCATCTACAACCCTTGATCACAAAAACTTTTAGCTGCTATATATTCAGCTTTAGTAGTGGAAATTGCTACTGAGTGTTCCTTCTTACATGACCAAGAAACTAATGAATCTCCTAAGAAATGACATTTTCTGTATGTACCCTTTCTATAAGTCTGCATGTGAAAAACGTTTTAAAACAAAATCATTTCCAGAAGTATAAAAGAGTCCTAAATTCATGGTGCCCTTTAAGTAGAAAAAAATTATTTTCACTGCCTTTAAATGAGATTCCTTAGGATTGGATTGATATCTTTAACATAATCATACTAAAAACATTATGTTTGGACGACTAGCTATCAAGTAATGTAAACATCCAATCATACCTCTAAAATATGTTTTCTCTTCTGGTTTTCATGCTACATCATGATCAAGTGTCATTGAGGTACCAATGGGAGTACTTATACTCTTAGTGTTGTTATATCCATACTTTTTAAGAAGATATTTAATATAATTATGTTGGGATATATATAATCCTTATGGTTTTTGAGAAATTTGAAAACTAAGGAAACATTTTAGCTCACCCGTCATACTCATTTAAAACTCATATTTCATTACATCCACAATGGAATCGGATAAAGATTGCTGAGTTGAACCAAATATAATGCCATCAACATAAATTTGAAAAATCAAAAAAAAAATCATGTCTTTCCTTTTAAAAAGGTTAGGATATACATTTCCATTAACATAATTATTTTGAAGAAAAAATCATGTAAGTATATCATTCCAAGATCGAGGGTCTTGTTTAAGGCCATACAAGGCTTTGGTAAGTCTAAAAACATGATCAGGATGTTTTGTATCTTCAAAACCCGGAGGTTGTTCAGCAAAAACATCCTCTTGAACACAACCATTAAAAAATTCACATTTCAAATCCATTTGAATTTTTTTTTAAATTGAATAATACTCTAAAGGTGAGTAAAATACGAATAGATTCAAGTATAGCTACTGAAGCATAGGTTTATTCATATTCTATTCCTTCATGTTGATTATATCCTTTAGCAACTAATATAGCTTCATTTCATTAAATCGTTCCATTTTCATCACACTTATTTCTGGATACCCATTTTACTCCAATAAAATAATTTTTTATTGGTCATTCTCAAAGGCCCAAAATTTATTCCTTTCAAATTCATTTAGTTCATCTTACATGTATTTTATCCAATCATCATCACCTAAAGATTCATTAGTGGTTTTGGTTCTAATTGGGAAATTAATTCTAGATATTGTACTTCATTTCTTAAGGAACATGTAGTCCTTACATGTTGATTTACATCACCAATGATGTTATCACTAAGATTATTCTTTAGAAACAACTTATTTCAGTTTTGTAAAACCTATTCATCAACATAGGGTAGAAAATCTTCTGGGGTAAATGTTTTAGAAGTATCTTCATGAAAATTTTCCTTATCATAAGGATCTTCTAACAAAGGATGATAATAAGTTTTTGAAAACACATCCGAAGATATAGGTTGGGGTTGTTTAAAAACAAAAGGATTAGTTTCATCAAATTTCACTTGCACTGTCTCTTCAATAGTACAAGTATTTTTATTAAAAACACTAGAAGCCATATAATTTGGGGAGTAGACTAAGAAAATTCATTAATCATATTTTGGTGTGAATTTATGAAGATTATCTATAGTATTCAGAATGAATACATTGCAACCAAAAAACTTATAGTAGGAAAGTCTAGGTTTTCTTCCATTCCATTATATATAAAAAGTTTTATTAAGAAAATTTCTAATAAAAACTCTATTTATAGTATAATATACAGTACTTACAGCTTCATCCCAAAAATGATTGGCTATAGAATACTCACTCAACATGGTTCTGGTTATTTTTTGAATAATTCTATTTCTTCTTTCAACAACACCATTTTATTAAGGTGTTCTAGGTACTGAGAAGTTATGAGTAATTCCTTTTTACTACAAAATTTTCAAAGTCATAATTTTCAAATTCTCCTCCCTGATCACTATAAATAGTTTTCAATGGAAGGTTTTTCTAATTTTTAACTTGGGCTCAAAAACATTTGAAATAAGAAAAAGCTTTAGACTTCTTTTCGAGAAAATAGACCAATGTAAATCTAGTGTAATCATCAACCAAGAAAAATACATAATACATTCCCCCAATACATCCAGTTTGTGTAGGACCAAAGAGATCCATATGAACTAACAAGAATTCATCAGTAGTTGGGACTTCACCGACTGATTGAAAACATGATTTATGTTTCTTGCCATATTTACAAGGGTCACAAATTTGAGAAGAATCAAATCTATGCTTTGGTATCTCTTTAACTAATATTTTATTAGAATGATTACATAAGTTTCTAAGGTTATAGTGTCATAACCTTCTATGAAATAACCATGAATGATCTTCCATTGTACTAAGGTAAGGTTGATCTTGGATCCTACAGACTTCTAAGTTTAGTGTGTAAACATTTCTTGCCTATGGGCATAAAGAATAATCACTTTCTTTGAATTGAGTACTAATCACTTGTCATTCCTAAAATTTAGAAGGTAACCTTCATCAAATAATTGGCTTGTGATAATGATGTTTTAAATAAGACATTTAACAAAAAAAACATTTGAAATCAATGTTTTTCCAAGGATAACAATGTTACCGATACAAATAATTTCTCCATGAGCATTATCTCCGAAAGTTTCATTCCCTCCATCCGTCTTGATAATAATTTCAAAATATTTTTTTTACGAGTAATATGCTGGGAACATCCATTATCCATGTACCATGTATTGTTGTTGGTACCTTCACGATTTTTCTGAAAATAAGAAAAGTTAGGTTTTCGGAATCCAAATATCCTTCGATCTGGAATTCTTAGAAAGAAAAATTTTAGGCGCCCACATCTTCTTAGAAAAATCAGCTCTATGAAATCCTAGAGATTGGATTTTGTTTAAAGAACAATTTTTTGCCCAGTGTCCACCACACTGACACTTAGTGAAAAAAGGAGCACTTTTTGGAACAAAATAATTGTTACTAAAAAAGGTTTAGAACTATTATAACCAAAACTAGAACTATTCCTTAGAGGTCAGATTTGGGAATACATTTTATCACAATTTTATTTACCTAAGGTAATGTTTGAAAAACACTTCCTTAAGGAAAATATTTCAAATTTGAGTTTTATAACCAAGTTCATGTCATCCAAAACAATTGATTTTGAACTAGAGTTCTGCTCAAAAAGAGTTTCCTTAGAAATTGTGTTTTCTAGATATTTAGAATGTTTATTTTTTCTCATAATTTACTTCATCAATATTTTTTGAAATAATTTCAAAATCAGCATTTTTCTTATAAAGATCTTTAGAAAGATCTGATATTTCCTTAGTAAGAATAGTATTCCAAGAATTTTCCTTATCATGATTTTTCATGACATTCGAATTCTCAATATCAATAAGTTTGAGAAACCTAGAAACTTCTTTATAGGTACGTAAAGGATTATCTCCATCAGAAGAGGATTCTTCATATGAAGAGTAATAATATTTACTATCATTAGAATTCAATGATATATTGGTCATATATTCAGCATTGTGTACCTTAGCCATTAAAAAATGATTATCAATAGGTAGTCTGGCTATTAGACCAAGATTCTACTATCCAGAAGATTCATAATCTGATGATTCATCTGAAGAGTCACCACCACTAGCACTCAAGGTGTCATTATCTTTCAGTACATTCTTAGATTTAGACTTGTAATACTTCTTTATGTTTCTCTCAGAATTCTTTTCCTTTCTATCTTTTCTCTTAAGAATTGGGAAATTGGGCCTTAGATGACCAACTCTATTACATTCAAAACATGTGACTTCTGAATCTTTCTTATCTTTCAATTCCATTTTCTTATATCTGCATTGAAAGTTCCTCTGTCCAGCTATCTTCTACATCCTTCGAGAAATATTTTCTAATTCATTCTCTGAAGATTCACTTCCCCTAGATTCAGATTGGATAACTGCTTTCTTAGATTTAGATCTATTTACTCTCTCAGGAGTCTTAGCTTTCATATGATTTTAAGTAGTAGTAAAAGAAACACTACCATTCCAATTCTTCTTCTTTACATTCTCAGTATCTCTCTTAATTCTAGTCTCATGCTGATGAAGACTTCCAAACAGTTCATTAAGAATAATCTAAGTAACCTTTTTGTTCTCATCAATTTCAGTCCTCTTGGATCCCCACTCAATGGGTATGATTTCAATGGTCTTATCAACAATAGCTTCATCATCTAATCCTTTTCACCCATTGATTGTAAACTATTCAAAATAGTCATGAACCTTTGTTTCACCATACATATGGGTTCGTTATAAAGAATGTTAAAACCATGATATTCCGCTCTGAGCATGGATCTTCTAGTTTCAATTACTCTGGAAGTGCCAAAATGTGTAACTTCTAGTCTCTTCGAAATAGAATTTGTTGCTTCACATGCTGAAATTTGGCTATATATATTTCTAGTCATATAACAAAGTGAATTATTGTGTACCATATAATTCAGTTGATATTCATGCTTTTCTTGATTGGTAAAGGTACTAACTTCCTTTTCATGGATTTTATATCCTTTAGTAACCATAAAAAAATTATTAACACTATTATTGATAATGAATTTCTTCATGCGATCTCTCTAATACTAATAGTCATTTCCATTAAAGATAGGTGGTATAGTTGGATTGAGACTGTTTATCGAACGGAAATTAATTTCTTCCATCTTAAAAAAATTCATTCGACATAAAAATTGTAAAATTGAAAGAGTTTGTAAATAAATAAAATATTCCTAATAAATGAAAATAAAGAACCAGAGTATCTCTAATAAAAAATGGATCTGAACTATATGAATATGGGAAACTGATTCCGGAAAATATGATTCTGAAAAATATAAGAAGAATATGAATTCTCTTCTGAATCGAATCATGATATTAATTCAGAATGAACCTAAATTCTAAATCCAATTGTTAGGTTGGTTCAGGATTGAAGGTCACCTCCTCTGATACCAATTGTGAGATGGTATGTCTGAGTATGATATACTCTATAATACCAAATGTTGGGTCGAAATAATAGATATACTATATGGAGTATCTAATGATGATCAAAATACAAGAGGGGGTGAAATGTATACTTCTAAAAGTTTCATTGGAACTTTTAAAGATGGTTATGTTTAACAATGTCAAACAAGGTAATTCACAGAATCTCTAGTTCTACAAACTTCCTTGAATCCAGAAAAGTGATTTCTAGAAAGAAAGTCCAGAAATATGGGTCTGAGAAAATGAAACATAATGAAATTTTTCAAAGATGAGGATACTAACATAAAGCGTATTGAATCTAACTAAATCGGGGTACAAGTATAAGAAAGTATAAGATACTTATACTTTCATCAACATTACAAATATAGCAGAAACACTTGTAACAAAACAAGTAACAATAGTAAATATTTTATCCCAAAGATGAATGGTATCCAACAACCTTGGATAAAGGTCCCTTGATTTATACATTCAATAAAGTCTGTATTACCCACACCAGGGTAAGCCCTCGATATGAAGATCAGATTCTCTCTTACTATCTATGCAAGCCCTCTACTTTAAGGTAGTCAGCACCTCTGTCTTCCTCAGCAAGGAAGCCCTCAACTTCAAGGTAGTCGGAACCTCTGTCTTCCTATACCCGGAAGCCCTTGATTGTACACAACAAAAATCAAAGTCACACAAAGAAAAACTGAACATGATCTTCAGTACACATGAAGCATTGAATGTCTATCTCAATAAATCACTTCAATAACATATAATATCTAGAGTCTTAGAATATTTTTGAACTCTTTAAAATGAGCTCTTATTTATAGGCACTGCTTCAACGGTCAGCTCCCTCCTCCAACAGTCATATTTTTCCATTAATTTCAGAGGGACCTATACACGTGTCACTCAAACAACGGTTATTTAGTATCTGAAATAATGGAATAGTTTTATAACAAAACAAGTGTAAGAAAAATATGGTTATATAACTAAAATCATATATTTGAAATGTAATTAAATAAAAGATCAGTGTCTAACCAAAATTGAAATCAGAGTCTATAATACAAAGATATTCAGATTCTATTTTCTAGGAATATGGAACAAGAATTCTATGGAATTCCAGAGTCTGAATTTCATGGGAATTTGGAATCTGGATTCATAATAATTCGGAACCAGAACTTACAATGTTCGGAGTTAGAGTTCATGAGAATTCAGAGTTAGTATTCATAGAGTTCAGAGTCTGAATTTAGAGAACTCTGAGTCAGAACATAGAAAAGTTCGTAACCAAAATTCGTATTCGGAATTCAGAGTCATAACATAGAATGTTCGTATCTAGAATTCATAATCATAATTCAGAGTCAGAAAGCAGAAAGTTCGTATCAAAAATTCATAATTACTATTCGGAGTCAGAACTCAGAAAATTCGGTATCCAGAATTCGTAATTAGAATATGGATTCAGAACTCAAAAGAATTCGTATCTAGAATTCATAATTAAAATCCGGATTCAGAACTCAGAAGAGTTCGTCTCCAGAATTCGTAATTAGAATTCAGATCCTAAAACAGATTGATTTATATCTAGGTATTTATATAAATCTAAGGTTTTTGTTTCAAACTGAATTTTACACATAGAAAAATTATGATATGAACAATGAAACATGGTAAGGATAAATTTCATTGGGGAAGGAAATTCTTCTTTATAAAAGTAAAACATAGGGTAAAAATAGATTTTCATTGATATAAGGTGTTTGTGATTTTCAAAACAAGAGGAATGGTAAAGTCATAATGAAACCTTAATTACTCAAAAATCTATCCAAGTATGAAGGAATGGAATTGTCATAAGGAAAACCTTACTGAATCAACATTTCCTTCAAATATTTTTCTGCTACAGGGTCCAAGAAAAACATTACCTACCGTTCTTTTTTATTTTTCTTATCTTCCCTCCACTTAACCACAACTTCATAAGGATAGGCTTTTTGTTTCTTTTTCTTAAGGGGTGCTGACTGAATTTCCGTTTATATTGTGGTTTTTTGTTTCTCTCATACTTCCTTTACCTTTCTATTCCTTCCACCCTTTTTAAAGGATTCAGCCACCTCCAGGTTCTTTGAAATATGTTTAGCTTCCTCTTCTAGAAAATCATTTAATTCTTTGAATTCTTTGGAAAAATAAAATATCATCTATCTCAAGGTGGAATCACTCAGCAACATGACTTTTCAATTTCTTTAAATAGATTTGCAAGGAGTATTGAAGGATTCTGAACACTGAACAATCATCATTAATAGAATGGATGAATATATAATAATATGAGCCTACAGATTTCCATTAATTATTTTCTCAATCATAACCAAGATATGCTTAAAAATTTATCTTTTTTAGATTTACAAAGATATCCAAAATGTTGATGTCACTCGTTTTTAATGTATCCTTATCACCTTTTCTCGGAATGATTAATCCTTGAACCCACAATTCAAGAATCCAGAAATTTTTAGATAAGCGAAGAATATTCAGAGACTTTACCTATGAATTACAAAGACAAGCAATTGATTTTTCTTGAATAAAACTTCCTTGAACATCAGGCAGCTTATGTGAGCAAAACTCTGATTCTACTTCATAAGGAATACCAACCAAGCTTGAAGCCTTGGTATAGGAAAGTGAATATGTAATCCTATTACACTTGAAAGAAAACATGCTCCTAACTTCTTCTTTGAATAATGTTGTTGTCTCGTATAATTCAATGAGAAACTCCAGATACACTAGATCATGTGATTTCGGTTTCAAAATTCAAACACTCTCCCACCAATTCAGCTTTATATTCTTAGATATAATGGAATCATACTTAGTGAATAAATTTGGATGAACCATCCTTTCTTAGTAAACCTTCCATTCAGAGACTTATTTTATGCATGAAATTTATTTTTGAGACGATGATTCAACAGAAAATCAGAGCTGAGAAAGCACTGAAGATTCAAAATGAGCTTATATAGTAGGGTTAGAGCTTCAACACACGAAGGCATAAGTTTCGATGTGGGAAAACCATTGGGGGTCCTTTATATAGGCGTTTTAGGTGACGGTGAAACTTCCATACTAAATCCTACTATTGAAAAACCTTTTTTCTACATCTAACGGCTAAAAGGATGACCTTGGAATAATTTTTATAGATTCAGATCTTCTGAGTTTTTTAATAAAAACATTCGAATTCCAGGAAAAGAGAATAAGAAAATTTAAATAATAGATGAAAATACCAACAAGTAAAATATGATAACGAAAATTAAAAAAGGAAACATACATTTTATACTGCTAGGATGATTATTCAGAATGAGGAAAATTCTTCTTTAAGAACTTTAGATTCCAAAAATATTTATTATGAAAATTTTAAATACAAAAATCTATATTAGAAAAATTTTAGTTACGAAAATATTCATTTCAAAAATATTGAATACTGAAAATTTTGACATAAAAAAATTTAGACTATGAAAAAGTTTAGACCACGAAAAATTTTTAGACTACCGAAAATTTTAGCCTACGAAAAAAGATTTTCATATCAAAAAATTTTAGACTACGAAAAAAAATTAGACTATGAAAAAATTTAGACTACGAAAAAAAATTATACTATGAAAAAAAATTACACTACAAAAAAAATTTCGACTACGAAAAATTTTAGACTTCTAGAAAAAATTATAAATATAACAAAAAAATGCCCTCCCTCTTTGAAAATTAGTTCCTTACAGTAACGATATTGGATTCAACAAAAAGATGACATTGAATATTACCTTACTGTTATCATTCCTACCGTCTATTTAATGTATTCAAAACTATCGGAGGGTAAATATTTTGTTATAATATCATCATATTGATCTTGTGTTCTAATAAATTGAAGATTGATATCTCATTTTTGTGAGTGATCCCTAAGAAAGTAATGAAAAATATCTATGTGTTTTTTGTGAGAGTGATGTGCATGGTTTTTACTTAAGGAAATGGAACTAGTATTACCACACAAAATTTTTATTTTCATAAAACTCTTACCATGTTCTGTGAGTGTGTGTTGCATACACAACACTTGAGCACTATAACTTCTAGCTGCTACATATTCATCTTCATCTATGGAAAGTGCTACTGAGTGTTGCTTTTTTCATCACATAGAGATTAATGAATCTCCTAATAAATAACATGTTCCGGAAGTACTTTTCTTATACATTCTACATACACCAAAGTCTGCATCTGAAAATATTTTTAAAACAAACTCTTTTATATAAGTATAAAAGAGTCCAATATCCATGGTTCATTTTAAGTACTGAAAAATCCATTTCACTGCCTTTAAATGATAATCATTAGGATTGGATTGATATCTTGCACATAGGAATACTGAAAACATTATGCATGGATGTCTAGTTGTCATGTATAGTAGACTTCCTATCATACCTTTTAAAAGTTGATTGATCTACTGGTTTCCCAGCCTCATCTAGATCAAGTGAATTTTAGGTACCAATGGGAGTACATATACTCTTAGTGTTTTCATATCCATGCCTTTTAAGAAGATCATTAATGTACTTTTGTTGGGATATACATATGCCTTCTGGTTTTTGGGTAATTTGAAAACCTAGCAAAAATGATAGCTTACCAATCATACTCATTTTAAACTCTGATTTCATTTGCTCTGCAAAGGAATCAGTTAAAGATTGCTGAGTTGAACCAAATATGATGTCATCAACATAAATTTGAACAATAAATACATTTTTCATTTCGTTATTTATAAAAAGGGATGCTTAAGAATTTCAATTAAAAAATTAGTTTGAAACAAAAATTCCATAAGTTTATCATACCAAGATTGAGGGGATTGTTTAAGTCAATACATAGATTTGGAATGATTATAAACATGTTTAGTATATTTTGTATATACAAAACGAGGAGTTTGTTCAACAAACACTTCCTCTTGAACAAAAATAGTAAGGATATCACATTTAACATCCATTTTAAAGATTTTGAAATTGACGAATACTACAAAGGCAAGTAGAATACGAATAGATTCGTGTCTAGCAACTAGAGAATAGGTTTCTTCATAGTCTATTACTTCTTGTTGATTGTATCCTTTAGAAACCAATATGTCATTATTTATTACTATTATTCCATTTCCATCACATTTATTTATGAAGACCCATTTTATTCGAATAACATAAGTTTCCTTAAGGATTTCAACAAAGGTCCAGACATTATAACTTTTGAATTTATTTTTCTCATCTTGTATAGATTTTATCTAATCATCATCACCTAAATCTTCATCAGTGATTTTTAGTTTTAATTGGTAAAGGAATGTTAGATGTTAAACTTCATTTCTTAAGGAACATTAGTCCTTACAGGTCGATTTAAATTACCAAAGATACTTTCATTGGAATAATTCTTAAGAAAAACATGATTTGGGTTTTGTAAAACCTATTCATCTACATAGGGTAGAAAATATTCTGGATTAATTTTTTCATAAATAATTTCTTGAACATTTTCATTATCAGAAGGATCTTCTAACAAGGGTTGATAATCCGTTTTTTTAAAACACATCAGTAGATGTAGGTTAAGGATGTTAACAAACTAAAGTATCAGTTTCATCAAATTTGACATGTACTGTTTCTTCAACAGTGCATGTATTTTTATTGAAAACTCAATAAGCATTTGAAGTTGTGGAGTTGCCTATGAAAATTCCTTCATCATATTTCGTTGTGAATTTGTGTAAATTTTCTTCAGTATTTAGAATGAATACCTTGAAACCGAAAACCTTGATGAGGAACTTCTAGGTTTTCTACCATTCCATAAATCGTAAGAAGTATTATTAAGAAAACGGAGTAATCAAAACATGATTTATAGTATAACAAGTAGTACTTACTTCTTCAGTCCAAAAAAATTTGGCTACATAATATTCACTCGACATGGTTATTGATATCTCTTGATGAATTATATTTCTTCTTTCAACAAGACCATTTGGTAGGGGTGTTCTTGGTTCTGAGAAGATATAAGTAATTAATTTCCTACTACCAAAAGTTTCAAAATCATAATTTTTAAATTCTCCTCCATGATCACTGTGAATAGTTATCAAAAGAATGTTTTTCTCATTTTTAATGTGGGATCTAATAATTTTGAAATAATAAAAAGCTTCAGATTTATTTCCTTGAAAATAGATCAACATAAATCTTGTGTAATCATCAACAAGTACAAATACATAATATTTACCTACAATTCTTGTAGTTTGGGTTGAACAAAAAATATCCATATGCACTAACAGTAATGCATTAGTTGTTGTGACTTCACCGACTAATTTAAAACACGATTTATGTTTCTTTCTATATTGACAAGGATTAAAAACATTTGAAGAATCAAATCTATGCTCTGGTAGATCATTAACATGTCTCTTAATAGAGATTTTTCATAGGTTCTTAAGTTTACAATGTTATAACTTTCTATACCACAACCAATAATGGTCTTCCATTACACTATGACAAGGTAGATCTTGGCCTCTAAGGTCTTCTATGTTTTGTGTGTATACATTCTCTTGCCTATGGGTAGAAAGAATAAATCCATCATTGTAATTGTGTACTAAGCACTTGTCATTCCTAAAATTCACAAGGAAACCTTCATCACATAATTGACTAATGCTAATCTAGTTGTGCTTATGAACCTTAACAAATAAAACATTTTAAATTAATGTTTTTTCAAGAAGAACAATGTTACCTATACTAATATTTTATCCCATAGCATTATTTCTGAATGTTACTGTTCCTCCATTATTCTTGATAATCATTTCAAAGATGTTTTTGTTAGCATTCATATTCTAGGAATATTTTCTATCCATGTACCATGTATTGTTGTTGGTACTATCTTTATTTCCCTAAAAATAAGATTGTTAGACTTTCGAAACCCAAACTTTCTTAGATGAGGAAACTTCATACAACAAGATTTTAGGTATCCACATTTTCTTTTCAAAATAATATATATGAAAACCAAAAGACAGAGTTATGTGTTTGGAAAAAAATTACCAATGCCCACCATAGTGTAACTTAGTACAAAATTGAGCACTTTGAGTAAAAAAATAATTCTTAATAAAAATCATGATTGAACTAGTAAAACCAAAACCATAAATATTTCTTAGAGGTTGAATTTGGGAATACATTTTTTCAAAATTCTCCTTACCTATGGTAAAGTTTTAGAAAAACATCCTCAAGTAAAATATTGTTAACCTTAGTCTAATAAATAAGTTCTTATCCTCAAAAACACCAGTTTTAGCACTAGAGTTAGGATCAAAAATATTTTTCTTATAAATTAATTTTTCTAGATCCTTAGAATGTTTTTCCTTATCAGAAATAACATCCTCAATGTGTTTTTAATACTTTCAAAATCAAGGATTTTCTTATAAGGATCCTTACAATGATCTGATATTTTGTTAGTAAGAAGAGAAATTCCTGAATTTTCTTTATCAAGCTTTTTCTTGACTTTAAAATTTTCATTCCCATGGAGCATAGAAAACCTAGAAACTTCATCATTGGTAGGTAATGTATTATATTCATCAGAAGAAGATTATTCATTCAAGGATTAATAGTATTTAATTTCACAACAATTAGCATTTAATGATACATTTTTTTATGGATTCATCATTCTGTACCATTTCAATTAAACAATAATTTTCAATAGGTAATATGGCTATTAGACCAAGAATATTCAATCTAGAAGATTTGTAATCATAGTATTCATCAAAAGTGTCTCCACCACTAGCAATCCAGTTTTCCTTAGCTTTCCAAACATTCTTGGCTTTTGATTTTTAGTACTTCTTTCTAATCCTCTTAGAATGCTTTTTCTTTATATTTTTTTCTTAAGCATAGGACAATATGGCCTTATATGTCCAACTCTTTTTAATTCATAACAAGTGACTTAAGAGTCTTTATTATCCTTTATTTCCTTCTTCTTGTATCTATACTAAAATACAGTCTTCCCAACTATATTGTTCATTCATTTAGTAGGATTACCTTTTTCATTCTTATAATTCTCACTTTCACTTGATTTAGATAAAAGAATTACCTTATTAGACATAGATCCTGTATCTATCTTAAGATTCTTGGATTTTATATGATTAGATGTTGTTGTAAAATCAACAATTCCATTCCCATTATTCTTCTTAATAATATCAGTGTGTCTCTTCATTCTAGTCTCATGTTAAAGAAGAGTTCCAAAAATCTCATCAAGTGTAATATTTGTGACATTCCTATTCTCATATATATCCATCCTCTTGGATTATCACCCATTAGTCGTGATGTCTATTCTCTAATCTACAAGTGCACCATCATCCAAACCGTTATCATCCATGGATTTTAAGATGGTGGAAATTTTCATACATCTCTGTTGTACCTTATATATAGCTTCTCTATTAGGAAAGAAAAAACCATGGTACTCAGCTCTTAGCATAGATCTTATAGTTTCAATAACATCTGAAGTTCCAAATTGAGTTAATTCAAGATTAATCCAAATAAAACATAAAACATCATACAAAGAGATCTAGCTATATATATTCCTGGTCATGGAAAACAAAAAAGTATTATGTTCCATGTTGTTATGTTGATATTCTCACTTCTCTTGACAAGTGAATGTTCTGACTTCATTATCAGGAATCTTGTAGTCTTTAGTAAGCACAAAAAAGATGTCGACTACCGTGTTAATAAAAAAATTCTTTATATGATATCTCCATTATTAATAATCATTCCCATAAAAAATAGGTGGTCTTATAAGATTAAGATTTTCAATTGAACCGACATTCATTCCTACCGTCTTAAATAAAAAGTCTTTCCACACAATCTTGTTAGTAATAATAGTTTGTAAACAAGGATAATAATATCCTAATCAAGGAAAATATAGAACAATGAAAAACATGAGAAAGAAATCTTATATGTGAATATAAATATTTCAGATCCCTTCTCTGACACAAATTGTAGGATCGAAATGAGGAATGTAGATGCTCAATATACAAGAGGGGGGGGGGTGAATTGTATACTTCAAAAAAATCATTAGGAACTTTTAAAGATGGAAATTTTTAACAAAGTTAAACAAGGTAAATTCAAAAAACATCTTAGTTATACAAACATGCTTGATTCTAGAAAGGTGGTTCTGGAAATAAATCTTTAGAAAAGTTTACCAAGATAATGATTCTACCTTAAAGATTATAGAATCAAACTAATCAGAGTATACAAGTAAAAGAATGTATAATACAGTTCTACTTTCCTTAACAATCAAAATGAAATGGAAAACATGAAACTATACAAGTATCTAGTAGTAAATCTTTTAACCTAAATAGAAGGGTATCCAACAACTTTGGATATAGGTCCCTTTATTTATACTTTCAACAATGTTTGTCTTACCCACACCAAGGTAATCCCTTGATACGAATATCGGAATCTGTCTTGCTATCCCCGCAAGAATTCAAACATTATGGTAGTTTGCACTACTGTCTTCGTATCCATGGAATCCTTCGAATGTACTCCAAAAAATTCATAATTAGAAGAGGTATTTATAAACAATATGTTTTGTGTGCACTAAGAATGAGAGTCTCTCTATATAAATCACTTCAGCAGTATGTAATCTCTAGAGTCGTAGAATAGTCAGTCAAAGTAGTGAGCTCATTAAAATGAGCTATTATTTATGGGAACATCTACAATGGTCTTCTCCCTCCTCCAACAGTCATACTTTTACCTGAATTTCAGAGGGACTTGTACACATTTCACTAAACAAATGGTTGGTTAGAAACAGAATGCATGACATCATTTTATATCTATAACAAAATTAAGAAAAAATATGGTTGCTTAACCAAATCCATTTTCTAGAGTGTAAGGAAAAAATATAAGTTTGGAGTCCAAAAAATCACATTCAGTGTCTATAATACATGGGTATTTGGATTTTTTATTTAAAATAATTCAGAAACTGAATTCTATAGAATTATGGAGAATGAATTTCAAGGAAATCTGGATTTTCAATTCACAAGAATTCGGAGTCAAAACTCAAAATGTTTGAAGTCTGAATTCATAGAATTCAGAGTCTGAACTCAGAATGTTCGGAGTCTGAATTCAGAGAATTCAGATTCTACATTCAATGAATTGAAAACCATGATTCGTATTCTGAAAACAGGATTCTTTATATCTAAGTATTTATAAGATTCAGTGGTTTTAGATTCTAAAATGAATTTTATACTTATAATGAAAATGTGTTAGATTATAATATGAGTAATGAAAACATAGTAAGGATAAATTTCTATGGGGAAGGAAAATTTTCCATATGAATAAAATATATAGGGGAAAATAAATTTTCCTTAAGATGGACTATTTTTGATTTTCAAAACAGGATGGAATAGAAAATTCATAAGGAAACCTTATTGACTCAACAAAACTCTCCATGATGTTCTATACTATATGCAAGGGGGGATCTAATAATATTGAGGTATAATATAGGATTTTTTATTTAGGCATCACTATGTATCCATTGATTTATGGAATCAAGCCATACATTATTCTTTAGTGGAAAGCTCTCCAGGCTTATCTGACCCGTACATAGTGGGGAAATTTTTTCATTGATATTACAAATGTTCCTTTGATTTTATATAAGGATGAAACTATATTACTTGTGATGTCCGGAATCAAGGAACACATAGTACTTGAATTTAAAACTCCCCATGTATGTCTTAAACATATTCATAGGTGGGATGCTTTTTCATTGATGTTTATTTGGACACATGTTTTAAGATCTAGGTGTCTCTATATATCCAATGATGATAAAAAACATTCCAAGAATAATTCTATAATGGAAAAATATCCACAAAGGTCTAACCCATATTAATATAAGTCATTGTTTCCATTGATATTACAGCTAGACTGAGGTTTGGAGATTCATGTGTCACTACTTATACTATTATTATTTGAATTAATGCACACAATTTTCATTAATGAAAAAACTCTAGTAAGGTCACAACCATACACATAGGTGGGATTATTTTTCATTCATATTATAGATAGAACAATGATTAGAGTTATGTGAATCCCTATGTATCCTATGATGGAAAGAATCAAGTCACACATAGCTCTTGACTAGAAAAATATCCACAGATGTCTGATCCATATGCAGAGGGTGAGTTTATTTTGTTGATATTATAGTTATCTTTAGTAGTGTTGATTCTATTTTCACTATGTATCAATTAATAGAACGATTTGATATTCACATCATTTTCGAATGAAAAAATCTCCAAGTAGGTATGACTCATATGTGGAGGGGGGGATATTTTACATTCATATTAAGGATAGACCAAGGATTGGAGATATATTTATGAAAACAAGTCCTATGATAGTATGAAACAAGACACACATAGTTATTAAATAGAAAACTCAATACACATGTCTAAGAAATATATAAGGGGAGAATTTTTTTTCCATTGATATTGTGGATAGAACCATGACTAAAGATTTAGGTTCCAATACATATCCTGTTATGGAAGTAATCTATCTGCATATAGTTCTTGAATTGAAAAATCTATATGAAGGTCTGAACCACATGAATATGAGGTACTATTTTTGATTGATACTGAAATTTGATATAGGGTAGAAATATATGACTCAATATATTTATGGAGATGAATGGAATAAAGATACAAGCAGTTATTGAGGGGGAAGATTTCTTATATGGATCTGACTCACACATAGTGATAGGAGGAATTCATTTTTCTTTCCCACATGTCAAGCTCATGTCTAGTTCCTCATGTGTGAAGTAATTCTTTCAATTAAATTTAACATAATGGGTTAAGGATGTCTTATTTGTAGCTTTATCCAATGTAGTGTGGGTGACATCCATGTAGTTTAACATCATGTATTAAGGATGAATGTATTTGTATAGTTTAAAGGATTACATCCTATACTTGTAATGCTAGGTTTTTTAGATTCATGATACCAGAACATGGAATGATAAAATGACAATATTCTTTATACTAGTACATGGTATACTCTTCAGTTTAGAACCCTAATGATTAGACATCATTTTTCATGTTTATCATCTTACATTATGGATTTATTCTATGAACATTATCATCAGGTGGTGTCAGAAACTTCAATTAAATTTAATAACATATAGTAAGGACAAAATATGTTGTGCAATTTAGTCTTTAATATATGAAATGGGATGATGTTCCTTATTGATTATTTCATCGAAGAATTCATCTGTGTAGTTTCATTTTATGTCATAATTATATAATATTCTATGAAATTTATGTAATTTCTTCGACGAAATAAGATGTTTTTCCGTTTAAAGTATTTATTCAAAGACACGGAAAGAAATGTAGTTTAGAATCTTACTATGATCAAATATGTTTCATATTTTGAAGTCATGTGGTCGGGATGAAATATACTAAAGATAACTATGAAATGTAATTCTTGAGAAGCATTTCATTGGTGGGGTGTGATGTGTTTCCTCTATAATATGGAAAATGAGTAAGCTCCATTGGAATGGACCTTATGTATGACCTAAGTCACATCAATTTTTGGTTACAACATTGGTGGATTCACTCTGACTATCATTGTTTTCCTAAGGGCCAATACAAGTTATCAATTCTAGAATGAGTAGAGGTAAACCATTTTATTAAGGGATCATGTGATTCGATTTTTTTGAACATCCCAATTGTGCTGTGTACAAAACCATTTCCCATCAGAACATTCCAACACATCAATATATTTTATAAAGATTCTCACAATTCAAAAGTTGTTGACAAATAGTTATCTAGAGTGAGAAAAATTGGACTTCTATGGGAAAATTTTCATCAGTCACATGCTCCATCTAATATGGTGATTCTAGTTTGGTTATGAGTATGGTGGTATGATATTCCTATAAATCATGATTGTGCATGACATGATAGTTATTCTTATCCATTTTCTTCATTTTCTATGGTATTTTTCAGATAAAATTATTAACAGATTATATTTATTAGTTTTCTATAAATGATAGAGGGTTGAATGGTTTATTTTTATGTAGTACCACTTATAGAATTTAATTAACTCATTATAATAGAATTTGTTCATTCTTTAAATCAATATCATGTGATGGAAATTGAATAAGGGGATGATATTATAATTTATGAAGTTAATTTTCTTATTCATACCAACAACTTTGTGGGGTATTACCTCATACCATTTGGAAAAAAGATGGTAACAATAATGATATACTAAAACTTCTTAGATGGGATTGGGGTATATGGTCCCACAATATCTATTTTCTATATGGAAAATTTATAAGATTAATAATATTTTAGTAGAAACAATTGGATTTTATCAATGAATTTTTAATGAAATTGGTATGAATGAAATTTAAGAGTGAATTTCACAAAATCTTATATCATTTTATTCTAGTAGTAACCAATATTTCTATTTTTTGGGAGGGTTTATTCTCAGAATAATGAGAGATAGAGGAAACTTCATTGACTTCTACAATGATGGTGGGAATATTTCCTTCCAACATACTTCTAAATATTATCTCATCAAAGCCTCGTTTGTATAGGCATGTTTTCTCATCTTCACCATGATCAAGGTAAATGTTCACTTATCTACAATGATTTTACTCCCTATTATCATGTTATAATTGGAGGATAAAATTTTGAAAATATTCAATTATGGGATCCAACCATATGGTTGTGCATATAAATTCATCATGACCAATTGTAGTGTTAACCCATTTGATTTAAACATTATTATACCTGTGGAATGATGAGAAAATCCTGTGGTGAGTCGTTGAAAAAACAACATCATCCCGATGGAGGTCATCTAATCATATGGTTGGACTGGACTGTTCATCAACCTGGCCATTTTATGAATGAGGTATATGATAAAATTTATCATCAATAGAGAATTATTCCATTAGTATTGTAGTGTAACTAATTAGATGAGGCAATTTTTCCTTCTTGATGATATAATCTCTAATGATTTTTGTAATCAACATATCTAAATCATAGTTTTCTTTTCAGGTTTCCTATCAATATCAATAGGGCCTGTTCAACGACAAAAATCAGGGCCTGGTATTTTAACTCATTATTAGTGCATCATTCGTACATAGGGAAGGATTAGGGATATTTTTTTATGTTTTGGGAACAAATTCAATCCCTACAAAAGCCTCATTGTGATTTGGATTTTCCATCCTCTTTCCAATAGTAATTCAGGAGGCACTATCAAAATGTATCCCCTATGTTTTGGAGTTTTATGAGAATAGAAAGACTCTTAGTCTTGAAGATTAGTTTCATTGTCAATTCTTTCTGATGTGGGATGTTCCATTTGAAAATTATCCATGGCCTACCCATTATCTTCATTTTGTGACTTGACCATGGTGTCATATTGTGGTAAAATAACTGCCCATGAGTCGAAAATCAAGGTCAGCAAATGAAATCAATGTATGTACATTAGTGTGTTTATACAATATAACAAATTGACATCGTTATTCAATAAGTAATGTCTCAAACATTATAGAACAATGATTTGTGTGAGGAAGTTCTACTCCATATATCAATATAGAGTCCGAGTACCTAGAATCAATGACTGAGGTAGTAGATGTTTTTTTTCCATTCCCAACATTATTTTTTTGGGAAAAAACCATGTTATAATTCCATGGATGTAACATATAATATTAGAATATTTCCTATACTATTGGAATCGAGGGTGATGTTTGAATAATTTAATTCAATGGATTCTCATAGGATTCTTGGCATTCATCATTCCATTGTTATGGGACTCCCACCTTTACTATCATGGTTAAGGGGAGAATTTATCATGGTAGGTTAGGATTGTATGTATGAATGTATGTTAGGTTAGCTGGTAACCCCCTTAGTACTTTGAGATCTGAAAGATCTTTTATTTCTAGGATTGGAGCCATTATTGCTCGATTGACCTTAAAATCATGGTGGAATATAAAAATTCCACGAAATTTACCTTACAATACACTGAAATCACTCCATAGTAGATTCATTTTCATTCTGTGATGTCCAACTTTTTTTATTTTTTGATTATCGATGAAGTGATCACATCACATCCAGATTTGACTATTAATTCAACAAAATAACATTAATCTATTAATCCCAAATAGGGGTTTAATATATAGTTGATGTTAAGTCGATATGTAGTGTATACATTCAATAATGAAAATAAAATTATCTAATAGAAAATGATACCCTAATGTCCCATATATATGGTGATTTCCTCCTCTATAGGGGATATATTTAATTTATTACACCTTAAATAACCATCCATGAAGTAACAAGATGTAAGTCATTAGATTCATCAATTAAAATTTATGTGATTAGTAATGGGAATTCATCCTTCAGGATGTATCTGTTGAAGTCCCTAAATTCGATGTATACTCTGATATAACTTATTTTTATTGTGATATGTATGGTGTTGGAGGGAAATTTTTGGCATTAAACCTCTCACAAAATGTTGGATTTGATCAATTTTTCATCTTTTAACTATATATTAGTAACATGATAGGGGTTCATTTGTTTCCTGATTAAAACATTAACAAACCTCTGATAATCTTAATTTGTGTGTATACACATTGAGGATCAATCTATGTATTTTTTATATCAATAAAACTTGTATTATGCTTATTCAGAAATGAAATATACATGTGTTTCACCTCAGGAGGAATTAACAAGTTAATCCACATAGGTTGAATGTATTCTTATATTCTTAGATACATCTACATGAGATCATCTATTGTGGTGGAGATACCTTCTTCATATGAAGGATGATCATTCAAACGGTCATCTAATTCTTCATATAACCTATTAAAATAGATTCATATACTAAATATCTACACTTGAAAATGTAGGTTTCTCTCTATTTTGTCACATGTGAGTAGAGGGGTTTTAAGTGGACATGCATGGTGCATTAGCAGACGTCGAAGTATAATATACTACCAGTTGTGTGGGTATTATAGCCATAAACTTTTTTCTAGGATGATAATTCAATCTCAAACCATCTAGTATTTCATGTAATATTACTATGATTGGGTGAATACAGGAGGAATCTATGTAATATATGTTTTTATATTTCACTCAAAGGAGTAATTTCCCATGGGTCTTATATAAATATATGCCCATCAGGAGGACATGATGGAAACATTATGATCAAACACACCAATATTGTCCCCTATAATCTTAGATTCAGATTCCATGGCCTATACCCTTCTGTTTAGGTATGGAGAGCTCATAATCGGAGGAAAATTATTCATTGATGAAGGGATCTATTAAATAATTATATCTTCAAGCGATGAGGGATCCATTTGTTGGGATGTTTCAAATTCTTAATATGATAAAATAAATTTGTATTAATGACTTTCAGAATATAGAGGATCTCAATATGACTCATAATATTTTGTTATTTCATATTTCTTGAATATCATTTATATATATATTAGTTTTGTTCAATGACTCCTCCCTTGGTGAGGGGATTGTTGTTTTTTTCCGATGTTGTTCTCTCATGGTTTCATGAGGACGATCAACTATCATTCAAGTCAACCTATTATCCAAAATCTAGCCACACCAAAACATAACTTCATTCTAGTCACCCTCTTATTCATGTGGAGTGATAGTTACTTAGGTTACATGTGTTGTGGAATTCCCTAGAATCACCTATGTAGAATCAACCATGTTTTAGATGATTTATTATTTATAATTCAGTCCTAGATTTTGTGACTAATCCTCCTATAGTGAAGGGGGGGGGGTAGTAAGGGATGTCAGTGAGATATAACTTATTGAGTTTTGAAGGATTTTCTATCATGTGAATGTTATTTTCCATGATTATATAAAAATAAAATGGGACCATCACATTTCAAAATGGTATGATTTATTAATTTGTTCCTCAAATAATGGGAAACAAGAAGTACGTTTCTTCTGGATGAGGGGGATTTGTTTTGTTACTCCCACTTGACAAGATGCACCAGATGAGTTTGGTCTTGATTGGGTGGTTGAATGGAAACTAATACATTTTTATGAGTATCAATAGTAGTATTTTTTACCATGTATTTATTTATGTTCTGATGGAATGGAACATGATATATATTAGGAAAACTAAATGGAATATTCTATGAATTGTGTAATCTCATTGAACAAGTTAAATCTACATTTATACTCCATCAAGTTCAATGGTATTTTTAGATCACCCAAAAAAATTCTTCAAAGAGTTCCATCATTTACTCGTGCATGAACGGAATACTGGGTGAATTTGATAAACCCTTCCATCTAGTGAGGAATTTTATTACCCAGTCGATTTCATGTTTTTTTTCTTCTTTTGAGATCTATAGTGCATATTTTCATTTCATGGAGATTAATTTAAAAATTAATTGGTGATTATGGTCTTCCTATCCAACAATGGATCCAAGAGGAAGGTAGTTATACCAAATAAAGGCTATCTTGGTCAATGTATATAGAAAACATCTCGACATGGACTCCTCCACCTTCTCATGAGGGAACATCATCGGGATGCATCAAGACATGAGGTGCATGAGATGTTGATCTATATCACTTACACTATAAATGAATTATAATATAGGATTATCAAAATTTATTGGGGAAAATCTTAATACACCCATTCCAGAATTCGATCATTCGGTCCACATGGGTGTGTGCCACACATTCATAACTTCTATTCGAGTAGCCATAGATTTAAGGGTATTTAGGATTTCTAGATTTACTGTTTACTTACCTTCCTCCCACATATAGAGAGTGTGTGAGGCTTTGTGATGTGGCCATATTTTCATATCACATTAATTCTTGAACCATTTTACACTAAATGGTCATCTTGAAGGAGAGGAGGTGGTCACCGTAGTAGAGTGATGTCGTAATCATCCTCAAATGCCTTATTTATAGTGGTGGGTTTTCAATTCTAGAAGCCATCTTGAGGCTTATATTCAATTTATGTTTGTGATTTAACTATCTCATAATATGTGGGAGGGTTTATTTATCTCTTTCTAAAGGTGATACTGAGGAAAAATCATTCCCCCATGTTGGTCCTCATTTATTTTGATATTTTTATTCTCATCATCAAAGTGTTCCATTAATTCCTCTATAAAGGGTATTTTTATTTTTTTGGGTGAGGAGTGGGATATATTCAACCCTTTCCTATTATCCTTCATAGTTTTCTTATATATAAGAGAAGATTCACTATTAGGAGGTGTAAGGTTTGGTCTCCATCTATGATTCCCCATACACGAAGCCTTTTTTATTGAATCTATCTTACCTTCCCCTCAAGGTACGATTTTCTTATTACAACCCCTATATTTTGATATTATTCCACAAATATTTTTTATGGTGATGAAATTTATTGATGTTTGATTGAAAATGGTAGTTATCCTATTACTCCCACTAAAATATGGAAATTCTAAACCACTTACTCGTATTTTGAGGGTTTCATATGGGTTACCTCTCTAACCCCTAGCCATATTTGACCATTTCAACTTACAACCCCTTCATGGATTGATTTCCTTCACCATTAATTCCTCTAATCCCAGTATGATAATCATAACCTTAAGGTATTTTGGGATCTTAGTTTCCAATTGGGCCCCAAAGAGAAAAGGTGTGTCTTGTGGTTGTCTAAATGGATGGGATTTTGGCTATTCACATTTACCTCCCATAATATATAATAATCATCCTTTTGGAATGACGATAATGATAAAAATTCCCCTCTCTATTGTCTAGGGATAGATCTTGGTTTATATTCCTAGGTTTTTCCAATTATTGATGGTTTGATGATTCTAGTAAGGTATCCAATGGATCCAAAGAAGGAAATTATGATATAAATTCCCCCAGCCATGTGGGATAGGGTTGATCATGAATGGATACTAATTCTTTCATGTCCCTCTTAGGTTATGATGAACATGATGAAAAATATTGAGGTAAATTTTTCACCACCATTGCAGGATGGGGTTGATCGGTGACTTTCATAGATATTTCCTAGATCAACTCATGATTTGGTGATGTGGGTGGTGGAGGTGGTGCTAAAAAATATCCCAACATTATTGGATGGGATCACTCCTATATAGATGTTATGGTAGATACTGTTTCGATTTGTTTAATTTGGTAAAATTGTGCTTGTGTATGATCTAGGTAAAATAGTTTCATTTTATGGGATCTATTTTGTTAGAGAAGTTGTCAGGTGTTCCAGAAACTATTATCCCATGTCTAAAATTCATTCCCATTTTATTAAGGGGACAATATTAAGAGTCTTTCGGAATCCCTCTCCCTGAGTTTTTGAAATCATTACATCATTATTTTTTGGTAGATTAACTGTATCGAACAACTGGGACACACATTAACATGTACCTTGATTTTATAAGTAGTTATGAAATTAAAGGATTCAATATATGGGGATTCCTACTATTATGGGGATATGGTGCTGTGAAATACTCCATACATTCACCATCCCTAAATATAGATATCTGAAGAGTCCTTGACAATCTGTTGTCAAATACATGTGGTAAAAATGCATAATGTGTGTTGTATATTTTTTATGTTCCTTTAGGGTCTTGGGTCTTGATCCTTAAATACAATATCCACAACCATTCAAATATATTGTATGTGTATATTTTGAAGGTAACAATCAAATCCTTGGTATAGGATTTTTCTATCCTTTTTAAACTAATGGGTTTCCCGTATATTTTTCCATATGTAAGGGTTGCACTCATTCAATACTATAGCTAGGATATAATAGTCGCAAGTGACAATAAAAATCATGGTTGGGAGGTTTTTTGTAAAAAAATTCTCTCATTATATCCATTTCAGCCTATTGTTCTTAAATTTTATATTCCCCCACCAGACCTGTCCATAGAGGATTCCTCTTGGGTTTTCTTACTAACCTTGGTGAGTTTTAATAATAGTTTCTTGGGGTTTTATAAATTGTTGGCACGAGTGTTTTGAGAACCACTATATTTGAAAGTCTATGTGTTTTTTTCACCCCAAAAAATTAAGGTACATGTGATATAAGGGATTTTTTTTTCATAGAGAGATCTCAACATGGGGATGTCGATAATAGTGGATGTCCGGAGTAGAGTTCATTTTATCCATCACTATGTTACTATGAAGAGGATTTTCGATTTAGTTTTCTCCATCTATATCATCTTAAGAGTTGAAATATCCTTAAGGGGTTTCAATTACGCATCAAATATCTTCAAATACATTAACATTGAGATGATCGTGGATATGAGTCTCATTATGGTTCGTTACAATAATATGTCAACCATTATTTTATGGTTGTGAATAAATATGATCCTACTTCATGATTCCTATCAGCATATTTTTATAACTTTATGATTTTATATGGATATGATTCTACTTATGATAGTTCATCAAATCATTCAATGGAACTTCTATATAATCTATTGGAATATGATGCAAACTATTATTGTTTCCCAAAATATTCCAATCATTACTGGATGAAGTAGGGATATGGGAAAAGATAAATTATGAATCCATTATGGGAATATATGATAAAACAACATATTATTATTAGGTACAGGATCCTGATATTATATATCATATTAAGGATTATTTTGTAGTCCTTCATTAGTTGAAGTAGGGATATGAGCACAGATTTCATGAGCTACTTGAATATGATGAGTATTATCATTTCTATACATATGATTCTTCAATATGTTTCATTACATATTAAAATATGGAAACTCATTTTTATTGGGGATATGTTCATAGTACTCTCCCTTTAGAGTATTCCACTGGTCATTCTAAATAGAATGTTCACATGTCCCGATACATGTTCCAAAAAGTGTTACTGAGCACCTATTGTAATTATGATATGATCTCAGTCCACTTCCATTGGAATATATACAAATATTTTTCAACATTATTGGGTCCCTACCCCAAGGACGATCAATCAGATTTTGTGAGCCCTAGTCAGAACCGTGATATGATCTCAATCTTCTACCTCTTCCTTTTCCATAATATACCGATAATCATCCTATATGGGAGTAAGAGTGTGTGGTTTCTCCAAATAAGCCATGTGTTATTAATAGTCAAAATAATATTCTTCCATGATTCTTGATATATGAATATGTGCTTATACCCTTTTTTATACAAGTTCTGAACTATGATGGAAGAGCTCCTCAGTATTTTCTATAATGAAGTGAATCATTTGAATATTTTTTATAAAAATGTATTCATGCACGTTTTCAGCTTCGAATTTATACTAGAATATGTCCTTGACTAAAGCATGGATGTATGTACATGCTTTTCCTCTTTCTTCCACCATAATATGATGATGGTATCTATGAATATCAGATGTGATATGTGACTAATTCTTTCCAGGTGCTGGAATATGCATGACTACTTTTTCTGTGTGAGTATGGAGTTATCATACAAACTATCTACAATGAGAATACTATGAGAGGGTTTGTTAGAAAAATGAGGAATATGATCCCACTCGCATTTATTTGCATATTTTATTACCCATCATTACCACCTTGGAAAACATGCATGAGTGTATATGGTGGAACATTTTCAGGTGGTTCCCTTATTAGGATACTAAGGGCCACTAATGTGGTGACGCTAGTGATAAAGTCTAATATAATCCACATTTTGTAACTTCTATGATGATATGGATCCATAATATACTCCTTGATAGACCTTCCATGTATTTGGAGATGTTGATTTCACCATTCCTAGGATAGGTTTCTAAAGTGATTGGTTGTGGTGGTACATTCCTCAAGTTTCATTTCATTTTTTATGAATTATATAGACTTTTAATTTTTAGTTTCCTTAATTATTTTTCATCCAAGGGGGTCAAGATCATAAAACATTAAATTTATTGGTGAACCATCACATTTCACAACTGAATCTAATTGTGTTAGGTGGATGAGGTTGTTTGGAAACTCACAAATTTTATTTTCATAGCTAATTTTCTAGAATATTTTATAGATGAAGACGTGATCTCATGTTGTTATATCTCTAGATGCAGTTTCTTCATGCACATATACAACAAGGGACAAAGACGCTGATTGTAGAATCATCACATGTGTGAAACATGTTCAATTATACAAGCATGGATGACACAATTGTCATTTATTATTCATGATTTTTTCATTTATATCACATTAAATTTTCATGGGGAGAATTTACTTATGACATTGAAACCCAAATTATGTTTTATTTTTTAAGGAAATCATGTCAGATGATCTATTTTTATTTTTATGAGAGACCCAAAAAAATGGTCTGAAACATGGTCAAAATAAATTTCTATATATTGGAATGATCCACACCTAGTCCACTATTTTGTTTTCTTGAAAATGTTATGGTTATTTCCTTCATTTGTAATACAAGATTCTTGATACCTATAATGATTTATTCATTCTTTCATTGAATTATTTCACAATTGTTTTACCATATTTCATCATGATATAAGATTTTTATGGGGCTTTCACGTATGGTTTAACAATCATTCACAGCGAGTTTAGCATTTTCATCTTTCATTGGCACCCCCAATAGTTCCCATATCTACTACAGTGAACAAAAATTCTTCCCAATGGTCGGTGGCGAGTTGGGTTATCAGAAATACTGACACAAAGGAATGCACATTGGTCAATATGATTGATTTCATTATCATCCTTCCCTTTTGGAGAAAATTATATCTTATCAATGGAATCTCCTATAAATTTACACGGTTTGTGTGATTTTATTTTAAATCAAGCTATGGTATAGGTTTCCCTAATAAAATGATAGGGTGTTGAATCCATATATATGTATAAGGGTTATAATGATGATATCATCTATATATATCCAATTTTTTCCATCTTTATCCCATTGTTTCATAGAAATGGGTAGATGATTATATTTTGAATCAGTATAGCCATGATCCCAAGTGTTTATATCCATATAGGGAGGTGATTGGTGTTTGAGTATTGATATTGGTCCTTTTATGAGGTGTGAAAAATATCCAATGAATAAAAAGAAAAAAAATCCTTACAGTTCTTCTAAGTCAAATCCATGCAGATTAATGTCATGTATAAATGACACATTTGAGGTCACATAGGAATCACATACATAACTAAATTTGTAGAAAGGAATCTTACGTATCCTTATCATAAAAAAATTCATGGACATAATAGTTTAATCCACCATAAACCTCATGATTTATGGTGATATATTATTAATAAATGTTAGGGTTATCATCCTAAGGGATATATATATATTTGAATTCATTCGGTACACACACTAAGGTGTATTACATTTTATTGGGGAAATTGTATCATTCAAATGAAAGGGGATTTCACAATATGGATTCCCAAGAAATGGAAAATTTTAGAAGGGAGTAATATGGTCATGGAAAACCGACAATCCCAGATTCACATGACCATTATGAGAAACTGTGGATATCATGTGATAATAATAACAAAATATGGATACTAGACATATAAACTAGGGTGGACCTAATTTGGTGTTTTATATTGTGTTAGGGAATTCGGAATGTGTTAAATGTATCTTACTAATAGAAAAAAAATCAGATTCCTCATAGATATATTAAACTATTGATCCACTAATGGATGAGGAGGAGAAATATACTGACAACAAATATTGGGTCACATGTATAAGAGTACCTGAGATATAGAGTGACTTTACATTGTGGATGATTCCCATTTAGATATCTGGCACTAAGAAGGAATCCTACATATCATATTGGATAAGATTAAGAGTCCTCATAGTTCAATTTTTATATGATAGGGTGTTTCTTCTAGAAATATTTATCATGTCCTTAGGCATCTTCCTAAAAAACACGAAATATTGGAGATGTCTTTTGGAAATTTCATGGTTTCCATCCTTTCATGTCTATGGTTTCACTATGAACATGTATGAGGTGTCTGCCGCATAATCCATCAAACATTCCCAAGTCCCCCCCCCATATGACTAGGTTTACATGTCTAATGGGATATAAATGATAGAAGGAGACCTGTCAAAGGTAGTTTCTATGAATATAATAACATTTTCGGGGATCCATTGTGTGATGTACAATGATATGTTCATAGGTGTCACATGATCAGGGTTAAGATGTCAGATTAGTGCCGTATGATTTGGATACCATGTATGAGGAACTATGGGGGACATGGATATCATATCTATATGACTTCTCATGAGTTGGCCAATATTTCAAGATGAATTTTTATGACTTGGATGACATATCTTAATGAATTCACATGACTTTGATAAAATGTCTATAGGTTCTGATGTGTATTCGCTGTCATTTTCGGGTTCTATCTCATGATCTAGATTGGTCATCAAAATGACCTGATGTGGTCTCATAAAAATAGTGTATCAATATCTTCATAAGGATTCCATCCTTTTTAACCATTACAACATAAATGCCTCAATGCTTTTCATAAATTGGCAAGTTGAGGCCATGTGTGGTAAAGTGGATACACAGAAACTCTTTTCATAATCTAAACTATTCACAAGAAGTCCATTGTTTGATTAATGGGATGGTTATGTGATTTTTATATTCATTATGTATACTCTCATATGTAGTTCCCATGGATTACCTTGTGGAAGACCATTGTGATTGTGTGTCTTTCTTCTCGAAGAATACTTCTATAACCTTTACACTACCATAGATGTTTCACATGAGCCTTATTTTCTATCGAGGTATTGAGAGTAGAAGGCCTCACCACCTCAGATCTAAACTACATTAAATTTAATGTATATCATAGATAAATGCTTGAGTTGATAGAGGGGGAATCACATGAGGCACATTGCATGAACCATCTACTTTTCATTAATAGAGGCTTCTTTATGTCGCAAGAAAAATAAAAATATCAAGAACACTCTCTCATAAACATATTTATATTACACATGGAATATCAAAGTGATTACCCAAAACCATTTCTAATTGTTGATGTTACTTTTCAGGATTAAGATAACATGTCTTGGAGTCTTTCCATGACTAGGATTCCTTTTGAAGAGTCATTTTAATGTTAAAGGGAGACATGTTTTGGGGAATTCATAAGATGAATTTGGAATTTCAATTTATTTTCATGATATTAGGATAGCATATCAAATGGTATTCAAAAAATCCGGACTCCTATTTAATAGGATTTTTCAAGATCAAGTAGGACTTGTCTAGGTCCCTTCATTAGATGATGTTGGATTTTCAAAGACCCTTCATGATATTGGTACTATTAATAAAAGGATTTCCATAAGATGAATACACCGATTGCTGAGTCATTCACATGATATAGGGAGAATTTTCTATGGCCATTTGAAATATCATATTTTCTTATCTGAGTATATTCCCTATATCATGCCTTCATGTAATGGGCCTTCTTGTGATCAATGAGTTGATCATATGAGGTGTATAATGCATTTCTCCTGAATAACCCATATGTTTTCTTCACATGATTCTTATAAATTATTTATCTTTTATTATTTACTTTAATAATCGGATGGAATTGTACCATTGGTTTTTTATCTAGGCATGGCATGATCAATAATGGATCTTGAAATGTTGGGTGATCATTTCCCTAGTCAGTTTCACTTATTGTATGTGTTACATTTCATAATCACTGATTTATCATTTGATGGATGATGATAATTATCATGGATAATCACCCCACATGTGTGTGCATTTATATGGGCATCAAAAAATTGAAGAGACTTCTCAAAGGGTATTATGTTATAAAAGTGACATAAGTAAAGGATTTTTCACATCATTTTTTCATGCCATTAGGGATCTCTTGTTATTGTTCAACCAATCACATAAATCGTATGAAACCATCACATGATAACAAATTTAAAACAATTCACATAGTTATCCTATATTCTCAGATCTTATTTCAAAAGGTTAATTAGAAGATTGTCTTGATTCAATCGGTTTAAATGTTTCATGATTATAGGAGCGCATCTCACAGTCTTCCATAATCATACATGCCTATCAGAAAGAGATTAAATGATGAAGCATTATTTTTTATGGATATTATGTGACCAAAAGGACTCAAATAATGGCATTCAAATGATCATGATTAGATCTAATGTTGGCATTATACTCCACACTTCTTATAAAAAAATAATACGTATTATTTGGGTTTTTACTCGATCAAAAAATGTCCAATTATTATTTATAAGGAATAAACAATTAGTACTAAAAATAAAACTGTCATTTTCAAATGTCATGTGATTCTTATGTTTCTAACATGATGTAAGAGATTCCTCTTACAACTGTAATTCTAGACCAAAATTACCACAATTTTATTCATCTAAGTTAAAGAAAATATGTTAATCGAATAATTCAACAACAACATCAAACATCATGTGCATTGCACAACTTGTGATTTACATATCAATAATGATGATCTCTGTGAATGGAAATCACCTGACTATAATATCATTGAAATATTACTAACTATGAGAATCAATGTGGGATCGTTAGATACCATCCATCCATGAATAAAAAATTCAAATAATACAATTTCAAAGATTTAATGATCCCGAAGAAAATAATACTCTCCATCCTCGAGAGGACACCCTTTTTACAAGTAGATGTCTGTTGACCATACTCTCCTGGTTCATCCTCATAAACTATACTACGAACTCATTCCTAAGAATCTCAAGGTAAAAGTGCTCCATGAACTTCTCTATAATTTCCATAAACTCCATATTATCCATATGTCCATCCTATTTTGGATATCCCAAAAATTCCTCTCTTGACAATGTAACATTTAAGTATCCATTTTTTCTCTATTATTATTATAAGTCTTTATATTTTCAGGGTCATCTAGATAGACTCAATCTAGAACTCTGTTAACATATGTCTACCCTCGTTGATTAATGTCAAAGGGTGTGACAAGTAGAACTCCATTACCAATTTAGATATGTTTCTGGAAACCCTCCCTTGTAATCATTCTAAAAATTTATAATGTAATAAATTTTGTCATGATTCTTGTCTCTAGATTCTTCACCTAGAAATATCAGAGCCCCTCATTCCACTCCTGGGGGAACATTTATAGCTATTTATGCATGTCTTCCTATCCACAAGGTTTATCTTGGAGTCATCTTTTTAAAATGAAAAAAAATTCATTGGATACATTTCACTACACTATAAAATTTAAATAAGAGCGACTCATAGAAATAAAAAAAATCATCCCTCAAACCCATGCACATTTCCAAAACCAAGGAATTATTACTAAGTTGAACCATATCACATCTAGGTCATGGTCAAATAAGGGTTAAAAATTCACATTTATAAATGATTCTCATTAGACACCCATTTATATATTTATTTTACCAAATTATCATCTTTTAAAATTTTCAATTTCATATTAGGTTCCTTTTGACATAAATAAAAAATGTAAATAATTTTTTTAATATAAAACTCTCACAAATCCATGTTTTCTATGAGGGTCAAAAATGTGGCTATTCATAAAAACTCCTGAGTATCTAAAATTATTCATGTATACACAGCTATAATTCTATACTAATTCATGATGAAAAACCATAGAAATCATTAATAACATCACAAATAATGTGCTTTAATCAAGGTAACATAACATCTAAATGTAACAATATACATTAAGACCATCAAATCAACCTTGGTTAGTTCGATTTTACCTCTATAAATGGGTTTGATACTCCCATTCACGAGAACTTTACCAATTCCCAATTCATCTAATTCTATTGTATTGATTTTACAAATATTAATAAAAATGAAACTAAAATAAAACCCACTATGATGCCACGTTTTTAGGTCTTAATCCGGGTACCACATTTGAGTTCCCCAAGTTGGTATGTTACTTGAACTTAGGCATACAATCCCATATGCTAAAGGATACTGACTAGTAATGAGGGTCTAATATAAACCATCTAAATACTATAACATCATTATCAGTGGATCAAAACACTATAACAGATTAAAAAATCACCATGTTTCAATAAAAAATAACCAAAATAACACTACAACCAAAGTAGACTGGTATCACATGATAAACAAGAATGGGAAAATAATGTTAAAACTAAAATAGAATATATGTCATTCTATATTTGTGTAATGTATATAATGAAAAACCAAATTAAAGAGACATTGAAACCTACCAAGAGAGTCTCAGCTTCAAGTGAGGATCCATCATACATGGCCAATCCTAACTCATCATTATAACATAGATCTCTTTACCTTATACATTCATGAAAACATGTATTCAATTTAGGTACTGTTTAGTCATCCTATGAAGGGTGTGATTTTATCTTAGGAGGCCCTCAAAAGAAGGTTTCAAAAATAAAATCTACTCAAAAATTGTGGAAATTTCTATAAGAAATAAATTAAAAATGAATGGTGAATCAACTTTCACATATAATGTAATTATTTAATTATCGACGTAAAAACATTTTGTTCAAAATTAGGCATATACCAACAATACATGCTTCTTTATATTCCAGTATTTGTACCATATCACATAGGGAATCATAATTCATATATTCATGGTCTTTTATTATTCATTTAAATCAAATTTACTAATATGTATACCTAAAATTCCATTTCAATACTAATATCATGGGTCCTATAACATCAGGTATGAAACCTTATTAGTATTTGTAGTGTTAGTTAATATCCCATACCTCAATGTTCATTGGTTATTTTGTGAATCGGTCCCAATCACACACATGTTATCAAATATGGATATTTAAAACATTGGTCTCTATTTCAAACTCATTTTTTAATCAATCAAATATATCACATAAATCATATTTTTTAAAAATAATCATAATTAGAATTCATATAAACCATTATGATCATGGTAAAACATTTCAATTTATCTAAAAAATACTTTTTCTTTATGTAAATCACATGAAATAATATAAAAAATTCACCATTAAACCATTTATCAACATTTAATTATACAATCTCTTAAACCTTAATTGTTATGTCAAACAAACCAATAATTCCTCATATCAGTAAAATTATATATTCCCATTTATTTTAAAATTTAATAATCCCAATATCCCACAAATTTATTAATACATATTCTAATTAATACATCAAATCCATGATCTATTAATTATTTAATTAAAAAATAAATTAGTAAAATTAATGATTTGATTTAAAAATATTCAATATTAATTTCACAATTACATAGATGAAATAATAATTATGTATATGAAAACTTATATTTATAAAACTAACCTCAAGGTTGTTGATAGGAATCCTGTGAACCAGAAATCCCACAATTGTAGAAGAATGATCATGATCACAGAAACATGGAAGATCTATGAAGAAAACCTAGGAATAAGATCCAATGGATTATCATCTATAAAAACATAGATATAAACGATCTCTAATAAAAAATCATTCTCTTAATTTGAAAATAAAGTGTAAATGAGCTAAATACAAATAGAAAAAATTACCTAACCAAGGAGATATTATCCTTCAAATGGATAAATTATTAATAAAGAATGAGGATTTATGAGTTTTAGAATCCACATTGAAGCTTCCAAATTTATATGAAAAAGTGTTAGGCTAAAATAGGTGATTTAGGAATAATAACTAGGGGTTTGGAAAATTTAAAAAAAATTGATGTAATACAACCCATGAGCATGGTTTCCTTGGTAGCGGCACATTGATTTCACAATTGATCACCTTAACCATGAACCTCTCCCTTGGGGTGTGTGGTTTCTCCTAAGAGGTGCATAGTTTCAGAAAATAATCATTAACCATGTTATTCCACTCTGTCTAGAATTGTATGGATTCATGTAGTTAGGTGAATGGTTTGGTAAAACCATGTGCCAACAATGTACTAACATATTTTCTTATAAATGTATCCAATTTCACCTAAAACATCCCAAATGTAAATCCCAATAATGACTTAAAAAACATTTAATTAGTGTACATGAAAATAATCCTTGTATATCTCCATAAAATTTCGAGATCTTATAAATAATAGAGAAAATATTCCCATGGTTTTAGTTGTAAATACTTCATCTTGGAGAAATCCAAACAATAAATTCATTATAAATGTGGTCTAATAAATTGTTATATATAAAAGGATGTTATCTCAAAAAAATAAACATACTATAGCCACTAATGTGAGAAACAAATCATGGGAAGTGATCATTTTTAGTTAAAATACCTAGTATTTCCATACTTCAATGTTGAGTTAGAAGAGTATGATGTTGACAATGACTTGTATGATCTAAGAGCCAGTGTAAACATCATTACATATATAGTTTACTTTTATTTTGGGATCATGTAACTCCAAAAAAATATTTCAATCTTTAACATGATGATTATAGTATCTATAAACCTAATAGGATATTAATAAATATTCTTGTCAATATTGAATACCATATATACCATTATGACCTTGTTTTCCTCGAAATCCATCAATATATATGCATAATGTAAGGAACTCTAATCAAACATGGTCTTCCCATCCATGAAACAATCAAATCAATCATCTATGTACAGAATGAGAATATGAACATAACTATTGGGAACAATAGACTGGATTAAAACATTTTCAAGGAAAAATCTCATATTACGGAAGAAGAAAATATTATTTTGGTAAATTTGATATCAAATATTTAAATTCAACATGAGTACCATAATATAATTGTTCAACGGTATTTAAGGGAATAAATTATTGATTTATATTATTTATGTGAGGGAAACTCTTCTCTATGGATTGAATATATTTTTGATAATAGTGTTTAATTTTTCATAGAATCATCACAAAATTGAATCCATTGTTGAAATCACCATGTGTCAATTCACATTCCTAAATTTGATATGGAAATATTTGTGGACTGAAGCATCTTTTCTGTGGGAACAACATCTAACTTGATACAAAAAAATGAAACTTATCATATTTCTGGTTCTTACTATATTTTTAGATGTGTTAAAAAAAATATTAGATCGAATTCAACAGCATTCATGAAACAATAATGTATTATTTATGAGACCATTAAACCATTCATATTTCACAATCATCTAATCACAAATACAACAATGTGAGAACAATTCTAAATGTCTTGATCAAGAATTAAAAAATAATTTGATATTTCATCTATGATATTCCTAGAATTAGACCACTTATTGGGACACAATTGATAGTTTTAAATACTATTTCAAAACCATTTCTCCAACCCAAAAGGGAAAAAATCATAATCTAATATATGTAGTACGTAAATAACTCTTAAAAATGTTTATTTTTAGTGTATTCTACCCCATTATTGAAAGTGAATTCTTAATCCATATCCAAGAGGTGCCAAAAAATATTCTAAAATTATTTTTTTTACAAATCAGAATGGTAATATTCACCCTATAGGTGGAGTAGTTAATAGACAATGATAATAGATTACATAAACATAAAATATCATACAAATAATGATAATTTCCCTTTTAACTTTATTAGACTTGTACATTAAATAGTGGTTTGGAATGAATTATACAATTCCCTTGATATATAATTTGGGTATAATCAGAATGATACCTCCTAAGAAGATCAAGGTAAAACAACATTCACCTATCCCATTTGGTACTTTATCTATGAAAATAATTTTTTTTGTTTCTTCAATTCATCTGGTAAATAAGAAATTTTAATGATGAGAATCTTATATGATAAGGTGTGTGATTGTATAAAGGTATTTACTATTGGCTTATATATATTTTGAGAATCATTTGATGGATTATTTAGAAATTTTATGTGATTATTGTCTTGGTATGATGATCATTATATCACCCTAAACGGTTGAAAATGAAATATTATAGTTATGGAATGACTATTTTTCAGTTTTATTGTATCCAATAAAGGGATTAAAATTTATAAATACAACATTGATATCATTCATGATCTTCATTATAAAAAAGATTTAAATGATGTGTGGTCCTTCTTAATAAATGTGGGTTTCTAAGGAAGGATCATTAGTAACCTAATATATACATCATAACCCCTTTATGTTTTACATATTAATGATTATCCACTCATTCTTATAGAATTAGGTGTTGAGTCTATATCCCCAATCAATTCATCTCTAATCTCTTCATTCGTCATGCATTAAAAAAACCCCCTTTGAAATCATCTGTGATTCTAGTGATTTTTTTGTGTGATATATGTAATGAAATAATATTGATAAAAACGAATTTTTCATTTCCTATGAAATAACAATATTAAATGATTCTTAAATCAACTACACCAACACTATGTAAAAACTACATATTCTCATCCCTTTGGAAAATTTTAGTACCTACCAATTATGGTCACCTCTCTATAATGGAATTCACGAACAAAAAATATCACTATTTATGTCTCATTCATTTCTTAATGAGAACAAGTATTATATGAGTGGTTTATTGTGGTATAATTATATATAATCATTCATGGTTATGGTTATTATTCCAATGTTTTTAGGGAATCATGATAGATGGAATATCATTTTTGATTTCAAAACCTATGTGTTTAATGATCCATACCTATACAATATATTTCACAATCCTATACTAAGGATAAGTGTTCTTGATGCAGATCATGAAGACATTCTCAATATCCATTAAATAAGGGCATGTATAGTTTACCTTTTGAAAAATAAATCTACAAGAAATACCCTGACCGTTTTTTTATTTTTTTCCCTTTCATCATTAAGGATTATTCACAATATCTCAAAATATTCCTGAATTTCAAAAACTAAGATACATAACTTTAATTAATAAAATTCTACACACTACCATTTTGTTATTTGAAATCATTTTATAGGTAAATTATTTATTTATACTCTTCAAGATATCATGTCGATATATCCAAATCCTATTATCTTTATATCATGTCCTATTATATCTTGAGTCCATTCCCATATATCTAATGACAAAGATGTTGTGAGAAATGTTTTTAAAGAACACATAATCTATTGATTAAGATTTCCCATTGACATCATTAATGTCCATGGCAGTTATTTCACTAACCATCACTTCTTCGGAAACATGTATAATTATAGGGGATCACCAAAATTTTCTATATTCTACCACCCTCAAACTAGTGCTCATTTTGAGGTATTGGATAGAGAAATAAAGAAAATACATGAAAGGACCATTGATCCCAATAGAAAATATTATAATAGTAAAATCTTAAATCCCATTGGGGACAATTAGACTGTATTCAACTACATATTGGTCTTGTTACCATGTAGTTTGAATTATGGTAAATCACTCTATTTACTAATACAAATTGTGAATAAGGCATTTTAGAAGATGATGAAAATGATTTTCTACAAATCATCATCCAGAAAAAAGATAATATTGTATATTAACGAATTTAGGAAAATAAGATATAGGGTTATAAAAATATAATGACATTTAATACTAGAGTTTAGGACTACAAATCAATGAATATTAATGTCAATAATTTTTTTTGGAAATATATATTCACATATATAATTCCAACCTTTAATCTACACCATGGTAATGTATGAAAAATATTGTAAAAGACCTATATTTTACATCATGAATAACTTTATTAGTTAACTATGATTTACAGACCCACTAGTGTTATTATCTTTAAACACAAAGGTAATAGTATAAAGAAATTCATATTATAATTCTAAAAAATTGAAATTAAGGAGGGGTAAAAAATACCAACTAAGAAATATAAAAAGATAATAATTTAAGGGCCCATTTTAAGCTATGGACACTGAACAAAGTGATGACTAGGATAAACCTAACTTCTTCATGAAAAATGATTCATTTTATGGTTTTTTAAAATTAATAGGTATTTATTTGATCATTTATTTCTTCTTTTTGTTTGTTTTTATGAAACCTTGATGGTTTTAATTTTAAATATATTTTTTTGTAATGTAATATTAAGGGGTTGTAGATATTGATTTTTTTGGGAAAATAAAATTTATTCGAAGGTTTAAGATATAATATTTCATCATTGATTATGCATTAATGTGAAATAAGTGAATCATGGTATTAATTGGATCGACATGGAATTGTACTTCCATATTACATGTGAAATACATCAATATATTTACATAAAATATTGTTTTTGGAAATATTATCCTCCAATTAATCAAACTACTATATTCTATATTCATAAATAATTTGGGATATTGTTAATATATTTTTTCTGTGAACAGATGTAAGAAAAAATTAGGTCAAAAAATTGGTATGTGTGTGTCCCTACTGAAAAGATGGAATGAAAATGAAATTGTGTAAATGAGAAATAAATTTCAATGAAAATTCATTTGAAAATTTAAATATAAAACATAAATCATTAATACAAAATTTGTCCACCCTTGATTATTATTTAGTTATATTTTATGTTTATTTGCACAATTTTATATAAATTGTTGTTGTTCGGTGTGAGTTGTAACCACTATCATGTCACCCCTATTTAATCAAAATATAGCAATTCACACCTTTTAATTATCAATAATTTGTTTTAGTTCTTCATGAACTTCAATAAATAGCACAATTTTGGTGATCATTTAATTTTAATAATGACTATTCAAAAAAAAGTGAATAAAAAGTCATTAAATTCTCTCTTCAAGCAATGAATTTTCCGATTGTGACTATTTAAACACCTGGTGATAGTGACCCCATATTTTTCATCCCATATTTGGTAATTATATATCTATTTATGATATCAATATTTTGTTATATGTTTATATAAAATAGAATGTTACTGAGTATGTGAACTCGACTTGGTTCTCAATGGTCATTGATCCTATGATTCATTGGTATGGTCTCTCTACCAGGGTTGACATGATTTATTAAAATTTTAATTACAATAGAAAATTTTAAATTTAAAAAATATCCATCTTATTATTATAATTTTATTCTTCTTAGTTCTTATATTTCCCCCTTTAATATAAATTAACACCCTTTTATGGTAATGAAAAATAAATCATCATGTTTAATTTAAAATTGGTGATATATGGAGTTGAATTTTAATAAATAAATCATTCAGGTATTTGCATAATATTTTGAACCTATGTTTTTGGAAATTATATTGATAGGTTTTATGATTGTCTGTTGATAGGTAAAAATCTTATAGTAAAATGTGTTTTGAAATGCTAATTCAATTATAATCATTTTAATTATTTTCATTATAGTAGAAAATATTAATATGGGGTTTTTATTAGGTACTAAAAGTGGAAAATATGAATTTTTATATTATTATAATCATTTCATTCAATGTTCAAACACACTGGTGCCAGTCCATTTTTCAGTTTGAACTTATTTTCATATATTTTTATTCCTTTTTAAAATGCACTATTACACGTTATATTTTTGAAATCCTCCTAAAACACCCATTATTGTTAATTTTAATTTCATATATCATTCTTTGGTATTTTATTGAATGAGGAACATTATATCCTTATAATGGTATAATATAATCATTTGGAATAATGAATAAGGTGATCCCTGAATCAAGAAAATTAAGTGTGATGTGAACTTCATGGCCTCCTAATAAAATGATTTTCATGTCCATATTCCAAGCAGAATTAAACTAGATACTAAATTTTTTTAATGAAATTATGGATAAAATATCATTTAATATTTCTAGAGTTAATTTTTAGGTGATTGGAGTGATCCAGGTGGATCGGGTGAATCATAAAATTATAGGTCTTATTTATTGGTCTAGAATTATATCCTACCATATTTTTGGTAACTCTTATATTATAGATTTAAATGAGGTAATATTTAGAAATTTAATATAGGGAATAAGTTTCCACATATTTATATTCTATGACCCATAGAAAATCATCCATTAAGAATCACATTTTGGTTCCACTTTCTGTTTAAAATAAGTTGACTCTTATTTTTTGGGATAGTGGAAAATTACACTATTCATTAACTTTCATGCCACCTATGACCACAGTCAGTCATTAGGGTAACATATACATAAGATCAATCAAAATATTCCTTCTAAAAGTATAATATAATGATGTTTTGATCAATGATTTAATAGATTTTTTATAAATATAATGTTACTTAGTATTTTGTCATTGCAAGGTCTTTCTTTCTAATGTAAATTTTTAGAATCACATTAGATTATTTATAAATGTCCTTTTATTCAAATTTTATGTTATTTTCTGAAAAATTTGTATTATTTAATGATGGTGTAACTTATTTCTAAAATCAAACAGATAAATCCTTCACACGGAAATAAACATGTCATTATTTCATTATTTTATCTTCTTAAATTCCTCTATTATGAGTATACATCCATATTTAATTGATGGAATTGAGTCAATGAACCGACAACCCTTTTATGGGCTGATAGAAGGGACTTTAAAGGCTTTTGGTTGGGTGTTAAATCTTTTTTCATTATGTTTTATATTATTTCATTAGTTGATATTTTCATTCACTAATGTTAATCCTATTTATAATTGTTTAATTTTATGGCCACAAAAATCTTGTATAATATTATCATTTTCCATGTATTTCTCTTTAACATGATCCTCCATGGTAATAGGTGACAATAATAAGGTTTTTGTTGGTATTAAACCAAAAATCGATGTATGTGTCTTTGTTCCTTCGAATTAATGACATTCAGGTATAAGATATTGATCTCATTATAAAAAAAACATCACCTAAACCACCTTTAGAAAAATATAGTTTCAAGTGAATCCCAATAATTTATATCAGTGATGGAGTTTATTATTTTAGTAATACACTGAAATTTTGACAAAATTGGTCGCATTATATCTAATAATAACTCTATAGAATGCCCCTATATATTTATTTATCATTATAGGTCTATGTGGATTTGACAAACCATGATACACACCAAGTGATCTCTCCAACCATATACATGGGTAAATTTTGTGAAAAAATTACCCTTGACAATATAAGTATTTACCACTCACCTGAACAAGATCAAGGATTAAAATGGACCTATTTTGTCTTAGGGGTCCTCACAAGGCCATCTGGGGTCTTCAATATCAAGTGATATCACACCACATTGGGGAGGTGTCAAAGCCACAATGGAATCCATTATAAATACAACCATTTCGTGAATGGCTATGTCATTCAAGTCATTACACATTGTTAAATGTGGCCTTATCACTTTATTAGTTTACATATGAAATAAAAATTAAATTTTTAATCAATTTAAATTATAAAATACAATTAATTAATATAAATGGGTAAAGATTATTATTATTAGCACTGTTCGTCTCATGCATCATAAATAACATGAATTAATCCAAATGGAATGTTCCAATGTCTACCTACCACATTAAAGTGACCCATAATTTTCAATTCACCAACAAATAGATTTTCTTTTGCTCAGCAAGGATCAAACAACATTATCCCAAATCATGTGGCCAATACTAAAACACATTAGTACCCAAATGATGATAAACATTTCCATCAAATTAAATAATGATTTTATAAAAAATTAAAAACAAATTAAACATGGAATATTTCCTAGTAAATCACTAAGAATCTATTGGTTATTGATTCTTTGATGAACATGGTATCAAATACATATACGACACTTCCATACTAACACTGAGAAATATCCCCAACACACACAATAATTTATATAACAATAGTTTTTAAATTTAATGATAATTCATAGAAAATAAATGGAAGGATGTACATTCATTGTATCCAAAATTCCAAAATGAATAAAACATTATCAGGTGTCCCAACTCTATAAAAAGAAAAACCTCGTTGATGATTGGTGATTCCACCATCCTTTTATGGAATTACCATCAATTCATAACCAAAGACAGATCCAAATTAGAGGAAGAGCTGTGAGGAAATAAGGATGAGAATAAATTAGTAAACTGACCACAAATCATTTTCTAAATTCCATCGAATAATCCCCTTCAATGTGGAAACAAATGAAATTTAGCAGGGAGGAGGGTAGGCTATTTTATGAACAAAAATTAGAGGAAGGAATGTTGTCCCCATAAAAACTCAAGGGGGAAAAATATAAATATAACAATTTAAAAAATCCCCATCTCCTATCCTATTTAATCCCACCATCTAGACGAAGGCTCACTAATCTTCAAATTTTGGGTCACTAGATAGATTATGATCCAAACATTCACCTAATGAAACTACTTTGGTCACTAATGAGCTGATACAAATTTGTTGTCCTCAAGTTATTTTATCCCTAAATTCTAGAAACTGTCCCCTTCCATTAATTGTCAACATGGGGTCTTGGCTTCAAAATCAAAGCTAAATCCTAGACAAAAAATAATCTTTTAAGGTTCTTTAACTCTTGAAATTCTATTATTAACCATTGCTCTCAAAATCAATGTAATAAAATCAAAAAAATCTTATTCCATCATAATTACTCGTACCAAGTAGGACTACAGATAATATATTCTTAATCCAACAACTAAGACCTCTTTTTGTCATAGTTTCACATCATCCATGAAATCTCACCACCAATAACAATTACAATCACCATAACAAATTAAAAAGAACTCAGTTACTCAATTTCTATGAAACCATAATTCTATATCAATTTCAGTCATAACAATGGTTCTATATTCCAAATAAAATTGTATAAAATTTATAATAATAGTATAAACTAATATCATAAAATAATAAACATTTATCCAACAAATCCATATAAAATTAAATGAAAAATCTGAACATAATTGGCCACCCTAATTATTTCCAGAAGATCCATTATTTCATTCCATATATATTTTTTCATTCCATTAATAGACGGTTGTAGCAGGAAATGAAACTAAATATGGTATCTACTAAATGTAATAATAAAAATTATTTATATATCAACGAAGTAACATGATATAATATACTAAAATTTTATGTATGAATAAAAAATTTATTTAATTTCATGATCAAATGTTTTTATTAGTTATCAGGAATTAAAAAATGTAATATATGAATTTAAAATCAACGAATAAAATCTATCATAAAATATAAAAAATATAATGAGCCACCAACATGAATAAATGAAAAATCACATGAAAATCCATACCACTATGACTTTTAAGCCAGATTTTATCAATTACATTGTCATCATTAGATTGAATCCCACTATTCAACCATTTGAAACCAATTCATTCCAATCCAAAACATATTATAACTAGAATTTAATTGAACACCCAAGATCAATATGATAATTCCACTATCAATAAAAATTGTAGAATAATTGGTCGTGAATATCAATGTGAAACATCAAAATAAACCAATGAAATATATAGAAATCATCCCTCATGAATCACACATAAATAATCAATGTTGAATTGGTACAAATATGGATTTTATAAATCACAATTTTGTGGTAATAAAGAATGGGATAAATATAAACAGGATAAGAGAAAATGCACATTGGATCGAAGGTAGTAATCACTCAAAGAGATATTCTATTGGTAAATAATAAAGTCATTTATTCATCCAAAATACTCCTAAAACCACATATTTTTTTGATAAAAATTAAATAAATATGTTGAATTAAATAAAAAACTCCATATTTATAGATAAGACCATAAAATAATTCATCATGATGTATCAATAATTTATCACACCACAGTGAGCTTTGACCCCATTCTCATGACATGATATACACATGCATATAATAAATCACTTCTTCGTCGGTGACCATTTATTTAATGATAATAATAAGGTTCATGTGGTGGATAAGATCACCATGACATAACATTTGAACCCCCAAAAAACCTAGTGAAAACAGACGCCATATCATTTTACCTGATGACACAGTTTTTTTTGGGAAATAAATGAAATCTGACCCACATATTGGTAATGTATTATCACAAAAATACTATATAAATATTTTTTATTTTGATTCTAAAAAATACACTTTTTTTATTACTAATGATATTACATTATGTGAATTTTTACAAATTAAAATTATTTTCAAAATTTATTCTTGAATTACATTGATGTTATTAATCCATAAGTAATATTAATTAAAGTGTTCTAAATGAATTTTACCATATTCTGGAAACACCATTCATACCATATGTTTGTAACTATATATTAATTAATGAACCCTATATGTATAAAAATTCATATGAATCATATACCCTACGCTGATAGGAATTATAGTTCATCAACCCTTCTTTTGAATGAAACCTTATGTTTGTAATAATGGAATGTATGGATAATAATAAGTATGTAAGTAAGTTACCCTATGTGTGAGGAAACAAACATATGGAATAGAAACCCTATTTTTTATTCAAACCTAAATTTTATATTTTTTCATTACATGGAATAACATTATGTTACACTATTCAACAATGAAAATTTAAATCAATGATTTTATTTGAGATTTTGGAAATGATATTGATAGAAATAAATATCATTTGAAATATATTTTTTGGATGATTAAAAGGCTCGTTATGATTTATTAAAAGAACCATATTTAATGATGTAAATGATTTTGATTTCTACGGAAATATTTGAATCTTATGAATGATTTGAATTTGAATATCAGTGTTTTATCATGCGACATTATTGTATCTTATCAAACAAAATAAAGATATATATATGAACAAAATTTGTCTACTATTAACACATGACAGATATGATAAAAAATATAATTTTTCCATTTTAGAATCTCCTCTCAACATGAAATAATGAAAAGACTGAATGTCTCTCTTATTTTTTAGTAGAGGATACACTTTAAAGCTATACATTTCAACCTCATACTTCTGGAACTACCGTTATTTATCTGTTACTAATTGTATTGAATATCAATTCCAACAGGGATCTCTTCAATGCTATTATTTCATGATGAATTTCATCTTTGAAGAAGAAGGTCCATATATTTTCAGTTACTTTTAAAACTATGATGATAAAACATAAGCATCATCATATCAATGTATTTTTATTTATTGGATTTTCAACTACTCGTACTTATTTGTGGATTAATTGTCCAATTCTTATTATAAGGATTGGATAACTATATCCCTTAAAAATAAATAGAAGACCCTACTTTAGCCTTATTATATCGGTATCAACTGCCTACACTCAGTTCTGGATTTGAATGACATGTGATCATAGAGAATTCTCTTTCTTAAAAAACCAATATCACAATGAGAGTGCTTGTGGAGTGGACTAGGGCATGTTTTTGCCTCGAATTACTATAAAAATTAATTTTTCATTCTTTATTTTTATATAGATAATATTTCGTACAATAGATAATGTTGAATATCTGCATAAATCAAAATGTGAGTTGAAAATAATAATTTATCATTATTTAGGGAAAATAAACATTTCATCCACCACATATAATTATTTATATTATTATGACCTAATAACATGTATCAAAGCTGTGTTTTTTTATAAATCTTATAAAGCTCTAGAATGATAAAAATAATAAGTTCTATATAAAGAATAATTCAATGACTGATTCAAATGAAAGTAGTTATATTATTTGTACTCCATATTTTAATAATGACAACTAAGGAATCAACAAATCATGAATGATCATCCACCTAAATAAATTATGATTAAAATTTTATTGAGGGATCACCAATACTTATTAAATTATTGAATATTTAAAGACAATGGATGCTGCAAAAGAAGTGTAATATGACATAAATATAAAATAAAATTAATCCTATCATCTATGGACTTGGTCTTGGTGAATTCAATAGAGTATCATAGCACCCTTCTGCAAATAAAATTCATTAGAAAATATTTATAAAATATGGAGATCAAATAACAATAGAAAAATGAGATATTATACTAAAAAACTTATTTTTGACATTATTAGAATATTTTAGTGGGAATGTTTTTCAAAAACTAACAGACAGTTTAGGTAAATTGTAAAAATTATTATCTCCATGAGAGATCCCATTAGTAAATTACATCAATATCTAAATGTACTCAGAGTAATACCCAAAAAAATGGAATGGAATATCTATTAATCTTTTTCAGTCATCACCTTTCAAGAATTTTAATATCCATGAATTAATTGGAACATTTATTACATATAAATAAGATATTCATGATGAAGTGAAGATTTATGGATCCTGAAAATGGAAAATACTACTCTTAAAGTCGCATCTAAGAAGGATAAATGAAAATCAAGACAAGATGTAAAAATTGACTATGATTTAGATTGTTCTAAATGTGATGTGGAACTGGATCAACTAGCCAGAAGATTTAGAAAATTCTATAAGAATAATAAAGGGATCAAAACAAATACTTTAATAAGGGTGAAAAGTGACCAAGATATGTAAGATGTTATGAATGAAAAAACATGGGTCACATAAGACAAAATTTCCTCTAATCTAATGATGAATTAAAAGTGAAATATGTCAAATAATAGGAGAACAATTTCGGTGAACATTAAGATAAAATAGCTATAAATTCTATGTGGATTGTGTTTCAAATCTAAATATATTACAGAAAATACGATTTTCAAAGATTCATTAAATTTGAAAGGAAATATGTGCTTTATCGATAAAACATTTGAAGTGGAAAACCCCTATTATAGTTCATCCTCTTACAATGATAGCTACTCAAATATTAAATAAGCTTCTTACTATTTACTTCTTGAATTGAAATACTATTATTCATTAATGAAGAATAAATGATTAAAAAATATGCACACATTTTTTTATATTAAAGACACACAATAATAAAACAAAATCAAGAACTAATTAAAAAATTGAATTCATCTAGATAAATATTATTTTGTCTGTGAAAAAGGGGTAAAGTAATTTCAAAATTATGTAGAGTCTTAGTGGAGTGTTTTATGTATTTTAAATACAAGAGAAAAAACAATAAATGATATTGATGGGAAATTTTTTTATTGAAAATGATCTTTTTGAAATATGATGAATTGGATAAAAGAAATTGTTATACGAAAACAAATTTGTACCATGTTCTAAAAATGATACATTATTTGTTTTGTGGAATACAGTTTCATTATAATAATAACGCTAACAGAATAAATCCAGAAATATGTGGTAATAAATTTTCTTTCATTTCTATAATTATTTATGAAGTGAGTATCATGCGGTTTTTCATATAAAGGTGGATCTATATTGTCAAATCATTGTATGATGACACAACTATACCCAAGATAATATGTCTACCAAGACAAAATTTTGATTAAGTTTTTTTGTGCGAGAAAATCCATAGTTAGAAAAATGTAATATGATATATTGATAGTGGCTTCTCAATGTACATGAGTGTAGACATTACAAATTTATATAAACTATCACAAATTGTTTGAAGATTAGTCACATGTTTAGATAATTCAAAAGGAATGATAATTGGAATTGGAACAGTTGTAGATCCCACAAAATTTTTAATAAAAAGTATTATATGTGTAAGGGTTATAGAACAACCTGATAAGTATTTCTCAACATTATGGATATAGAGTTTATATTGATTTTTCTAATAACTCCAACTCAGTTTTCAAAGGAAAATTTCTTAAATTGTGGGAACCTATAAATTAAAATGTTTACACATTGGATATAAATTCCATGTGTAAATATAATGTGACTTATTTAACTACATAGAAAAATGAGTCATCGATCTAGCATAGAATTCATCAACATTGAAATTTGTATAAATTAAATAAATTATTTAAGAGAAAATTCATTTCTAATATTTCTAGTCTTATGTTTGATAGTTATATATTTATTTAGGCACGTAAAATTCAAAAACCACGCAAATCATGATTCAAATCAATTAAAAAATTGGGTTCATCTAAACCATTATAATGTATCCATACTGATCAGTTTGGATCTTAATGAGTAACATGTTTAGAAGGAAAAAAATATGATTATATTTTGGTTGATTATATTTTAAGGTTTATTTTTTTTATTTTATAGAACTCAAAATTTAAGTATTCATTGTGTTTCAATATTTTTGTATGATTTTTAAGAATTAAAAATATTTTAAAATAATTTCATTAATATGTGATCATTGTGGGCAATTTCAAAAACATTAATATAATTATTTTTTATAAAATTTGCGTTTTAAACACACATTAATTCCACCAAGAATTCCCCAAAAATGGAATTATTTAAAGAGGAAAAAGAACTATTTAAGAAATGGTAAGGACTCTGCTAAATGAATAATCTATCCTACCAATTTTTGGGAAAAATATATAATTACATATTTATATATCTTGTTTTGAGTTAATTGGGACTGATTATTAAAAAGCCACCCAATGAAACTTGGAGTAACCGAAAACCAAATATAATATAATTTAATGATTTTGGATGCAATGGATACATCTTAAATTTTATGTATAACCACGGTAAATTTGACACAACCATTGATGATGGTTTCTTTCTAGGATATTCCTTTACTTCCAAATCCTATAGATTATTTATTAAAATTCAATGTAGTTTTTTTAAAAATTATTCAAGTGATGTTTGATGAAATAGAATCATTTATTTGATGAAATGATCAAAGATATAAGATTAATAACTCTTTTGAAACCATGATACTTGATTCTCCAAAGAATGATACTAAGAAAAATATAAATTAAATTCAGTCCAATCCATAATAACATGATACAAAAGAACATAAAAGTGTTTTACCTAAACTGTCTAGAAATTTAAATTACCATCATTTGGACACTTTTATATGAAACATAGATAGTAGAATTATAATAAAAATAAAAATAGTAATCCTATTTGAATTATCTACCTATCTATCATAGTAAGAACAAATGTATATTGTGGGGTCAATACAACATAATGGTTGGTTATTATCCATGCACGAATAACTATACCAATCCAAAAGAAATAATGATTTGGAATTAGTAGATAATCCATAACAATATCTAGTGATATGAATCAAATTTATCTTCAAAAATAAACAAGATTATGAACGGTCATAATAACAAATAACGCTATTTTAGTAGAAAAAGGATATAATCAATAAAAATGAATATATTATTATGTAGCATGTTCACTTGTTTCAAGGTTATAATAAATTAGAATCATATTAGATTATTCATATCATATGAATTTTAAATTATAACATACGGATGTAAAATATACATTGTTAAATATATATATAATGGGGGAAGATTATTCTGAAAGAAAACCGGTATTTGAAACCCCACACAAACTGAATTATGTTTTTAAACATACTAAATATGATTATACACTTAAACAGGTACCTATAGATTGTTATAAAAGATTGACCTCCTTTTGTTTTAGAATTATTTTATTTGGGATTTGTAGATCCTATAAATTTAATGATAACTATTTTTTATAATATATGATTAGTAAAACTTTATGTGGATAATTTTATTTTCAATTCAAAAAAATAAATTATTTGTCAATATTTCACAAATATTTTGAAGAATGATTTTAAATGAGTCTGAATGGAAAAATTAAATTTATTTTTCGGATTATTGATTTATCAAAAATATTTTTGGAATTATTTTTGTAAATGTAAATATATTATGGATTTATTGAAAACATTTTAACAGGAAAATGGTAAAACCTACACTACTAAAATGTATACAAATGTAAAAATTTTATTGGATGAAGATGAAAAACTAGTTAAAAACATGTAATATAGAGGTATGACGGATGATTACTATATATGATTACTAGAAGAACACACATAATGTTTTCTATATATTTATGTGCTATGTTTTTGTCAAATCCAAAAAATAACATCTTATCACTGCAAAAATAATTTTTTGGTATTAAAAAACATTATTTTTCAATATATACTATACCCCAAACATATTATTTTAATTTGATTTTATATTATTTATGATAACTTTAGATGATTTAGAATAGATAAAAAATGTAACTCAATAACCTATCACATTATAGGTAAATCCATAATGGCATGATCATATAAGAAACAAATTTATGTTTCTATGTCGATAACCAAGCTAGAATATGCATCTACTGAAAAAAAAATTAGCACAATTGTTGTGGATGAAACACAGTCTACTATATTTTTTAATAAATATTATTAACATACCTATATTATGTGATAATACTAGTGATATTAGTATTTCTAAAAAAACTATAAGTCATTCTTGGACTAATAACATTGATAAATGGTATATTTTTCTAAGATATCATGTCCTTAGAAAATATATATCTATAGAATTTTTAAACACAAAATATCATTTTGTTAATATTATTACTAGGCGTTATCCAACCTCATGTTTGGATTTTATTAAGGGAGACTTTGAATATTTAATGATAAGTAAATTCATATCAACATATTTCTTTAATTCCATAGTTGATCATTTTCATTTATTTTTTTAATAATTTAATTCTATTAAAATTAAAAGTTTGTATTTTAATTATATTTAATGGAAATCATTAAAAAACATGAAATTTTATTACTACCCTGTTTTATTGGAATGATAAAAACGAGGAAATCATAAAATGATTAGAAACCCCTTCCTTTTTAATTACTATTGATTTCAAAACATTTTGACTTCCATACCCCTCATCTTTCATCAAACCCCTAGATTCCAAAAAACCATAAAACTTCATATTCACCTAAATAAAGAGGAAAAATTGAATAGATGATGGTGAACCAAGTGATCAGAAGCATCTGTGTGTACCACTTCTGATGAATCATCAAGGAAGTGTCTTTGATTTTTAATTGTTGTATCAGAATAATATTTTACTCAAGAATCATCTTGTGTTTCATGGTTTGGAATTTCAGTATAATGATGAAGATAAATAATACATTTTTGAGATATAATAATAGATGTTAAATAAGAATGTTTATTTATATTTCATGAAAAACTGAATATAATAAGTTCTTGAGTAGATAATACGTTGTTTTTGATCTCCTCAGTAGAAAGTTTTCATATTTTAAAATTCCCTCATATAGGAGTACTTTGTTTTGATCTTCAATTAATTGGAAATTAGATTCAAAAATCATAAGATATAAAATCAATTCAAATTATTTTAAACAATATCAAAAACATTATTCTAAAAGGTATTGAGAATAACCAGAATGTGTTTGTAATATTTATTTAGACATCTGTAATTTCAAAGACTGAATAATTATAAATGATTTTGTTCCATAAAAGAAATATCATGTTTTTATTTATCTGTTATAATAAGATTAAATATTCTGGATTTATGTTGAAATATATGAATCTCTACATCCATACAAGGAAAATGATGTATTTCCATCCCTAATCTTGGATCATTTCTTTACCTTTTTTATAGAAATAATATGATTCAATATATTGATCCTCTAAGTAGATGTCACTATAGTAATACTCTAAATGCTGGTACTCTATGAAAATAATGTTTTGTTTAGAGAAAAATGAATGGAAAATTGAATCTAGTGAGTGAAATTGATCAGTAATAATCATTTCCTATTTCTCAAGGGGAGAAAGAAACTCTCAATTATTCTAGACTGGTATATTGATGAAATGATGAATTCGGTGATTCCGGTATTGAATGTGTTTCTTAGAATTCTAAAATAAATCTGAATTATAATACTACATTTCAAAATGATGAAATTTCTTATGAAGATTTGAATGGAAAAGTTTTCAAAAGCCAAAGTATTAGAGAAGAACCCCAACATGAGGATCTAGAGGTAAAGACACGTGGACATAGATATTCCACTATATCAATTAATTTGGAAGTAATAGATCGACATGAGGAACAATAGGATGAATGTCATGTTCAAAAATAGTATGATGCCTCTCAAAAAGATCATGAAAATAAACTACTCATGAAGATGAGAAGGTTCAAAAAATAGTAACTGAAATCACTAAAATTAATGATAATAATGTTCTCTCTACCATTGGTAAATCCATCGAATGAACAGATTCTCTATCTGTATAATGAAATGAATTCATTGATGGTATTTATTTTTCAAGTAAAAATAGATTTTTTATGTCTTTAACTATTATTGAAAAATATCTTCAATTTAGAATCCCATATGAAGGATCATATCCTCACTTTCAAAAGAGATATATATCCTTGTTATCAAATTCAACAAGGTACAAGATATGAACTCCATTATTCGGTAAAAACTACAATCTAATAGAAAATATTTATATGAATTAATAAATTCATCTATTCCAAGATTAAAATTAGGATCTCTTTGGACACAAAATAATGTAATTAAACAACAGTCTATGAAACAAAGATGTTTTGATGCATTTATGAGAGTCATGGTGGATCAGTTTGGGAAATTAAAATCCAGTTCTGATTCAAAAACTGAATTTCCTCATTTTAAAGTTATTTGGGATGTTAGTTTAGATCAATAAAATGATGTTTTAGTTATTCTAGCACTTCGACTTCTGTGTGAATGAGTTAACTATATTTGTTCAGAAGGTTTCAAAAAATGACTTCAGTAATGAGAGATATAAATGAAGGACTTTAGTATCATCTGTTTAACAATTCATGTCTAATAATTCTATTTGATAATCAAAAATATATTTTTTATATGATTACTTCAGATGATCCTGGAATAAAATTACAACTCAATCAAATAATTAATAAGATCACTCAGTTTCTACAGATTGTGAAAAATATGCATGACTTTATAAAAGTCAATCTATTTGAAAATTTTAATGTGTCAAAAAATTCAATGCTTTTGATAATTTAGCTAGATAAAAATCATAAAAATAAGTTTTCATGAATAGTATGAAGATTTGAAATAAGGTTTTCAAGCTGTTCAGGATCCATTAGAAAAAAAAACCTCTCCAAATAAAAATATTTCCACATCTACAAGCCCTCCTGTTTAAAAATTTTTCCACTATACAATCATGTATTTATAAAGTATATTTATTAAAAATTACATGGATTATTGATATTCTTAGTATAATTTATTTGTTTTTTTTTTGTCTATCTCTACTTCCAAAACACATGCATATTTTTCCTCAACATTAAAATGTAAAATTCACATATAGTTATGTGTTATGTTGAATGTGTTTTAATCCATTTTCATATACTTTATTTTTCGTATAACAAACATGAGTGAAAATTCGGTAAACACAATAATTTCATTTTAAGAGTATATCTATTTTTATTTAATTAAATTAATATTATGAAATTGAAAAAAATAATTTCAAAAACTTCATAACAAATTTTTTTTCTTTAAGATATTGTTTATTTTGTGTCTACAAATCCTAATTTTTAAAATTACTTATGGGTTTTGGGATCAAAAAAATTTGAGAGATTGTTAGGAATGTATTGTCTCAATATTACTCTATCAATTAAATAAAATTTAATGCTAAAAAATACAGTTTTTTACTTATGATATTATTAGAATTTATTATTAAGAAATTAATATTCATCGAAATATTTATTTTATAATTTATTGAGGTTATTAATCCATAAGAAATATTCATTAATGTTTTTGAAATGATTTTTTGCATATTCAAGAAACCTTATTCATACCCTATGTTTGTATGCATAACTTAAGAAATGAACCCTATGTTAAGAGCAATGTGTTTGTATCATATACCATATGTTGAGCGATTGTATGGTTTATTAACCCATTATTTGGATGGAACCATACATATGTAAGAATGGAAAGTGCGGTAATGAATCCCTACATATGTAAAGAACCCTACATTTGTGGAAACAACTGTATGGTACATAATCCCAATATTTCTATACAACCATAAATTTTAAGCCCAATCCTTTTAATTTTTTCGTTACATGGAGGAACCATACGACTTAATATTCAATGATAGAGATTTAAAAATTAAATTTTATCTAAATAAATGAATAAAACTTTACATAAGTAAATATTGATTCATATAAATTTTGCAGCAGATTTAAAGGATCGTAATGATCTATTCAAAAAATAGTGTTCAACAGAGTAAATCATTCATATTTATATTAAACTATAAGACTCTTATGAATGATTTGAATTTGAATATATGTCCTCTATCATGTATATTTCTTGGATCTTCTCAACCAAAATAAATCTCTATATATGATCAGAATATTATTTCTATCGACATAAGATATATACGATATACAACAACATTTTTAATTTTGTGAATCTGTTATATATAAGAATTTATATAATGAATGAATGACTCAATAATTTTTCTAAAAAGTGTATAAATTAAAAATATATATTTCTACATTGTACTTTTGGAACTACTATAGCTTATCTAATTCTACATTCATTGAAAATCAACTAAAATTGGGATCTACTCCAAGATATTCCATCTTAATGAATTTCATCTTTGTAGAATAAGGACCATATTCTATCAGTTCTAACTGCAACTATGAAGTTAAACCTAAACCATCCACAATTCAAACTATATTCATTTACAAGATTTTAACTACTTGTACTCAGTTGTGGATTTTGTTTATTCTTATTGCTCAATGTTGTGGAAAATACGTTCTCAGTAATAGAACCAGAAGGATCTATTTTAGACTTATTTTAAGGTTTTCAACAGCCTTCACTCTGTTGTGGATTTCAAGGTCTTATGTTAAGAGGAAATTATATATTGATAATCAACAAGTTCATGAAGAGAGCATTGGTGGAGTGGAATATGTGATATTTCTTCCCCGATCCACTATAAAAATTTGTGTTATATTATTTATTGTTATATCACTGCTCATATTTTTTATATACATGAATTCTATGTATGTTTATAAATCACAATGAGAGAAAAATTCCATAATCTATAAAGATTTTCAAAAATACAGAATTTACCCCATATTGTGTATCTCTATATTTTCTTTTTCCCAAATCCTCATTGAGGTAGATTTGTTTTAGCCTGATGGTTGATTTTGAGGGGTTCATTCCATGAATAGTCATTAACTTCAGGTTTCCATTTTCATAAACAATTGAAACCCGCGATGGATCCCACATTAATAACTCGGTATCACTACTAGAAAAATAGATTGTTGAGACGAGTCATTTTTTGATGGGAACCCATCTCAAATAGTAATTTGGGACAGTCTCCTATCGGAAATGACCTATTTCTGAAAACGGAAACGCAAATATTAATTTTTATGATTTTCTTTCACAAAAAGTTATAATTTGAGACAGGTAGAAACACCATCGCAAGAATAATTTGGAGAATTTTTAAAATACATTATTGTTGCAATCCAACCACCCAACGCAAATAGTTTCTAATTTTTTACATTTTTCTGACCGACAATCATAATTAGTAATTGTGATAGTCTTTTTCAAATACAAATAAAAATTTAAAAAATTTAAACCCTTTTATGATATACCTTCGTAATTAATATTTCTGATGGTCCTGTCAAAAATAGTTTAAAATTGGAAAAAATGAAAAAAAAAATTATTTTTAATAATAATTTAATATTAATAATAATATCATATAAATATAAATTAATTCATGATATTAATATAAGTGTAATTGTATAATTTATAAAATAATAAAAAATGTATAATATTATTATTATTATTAATATTTGTAAAGGTAATTTTTTTAGAAATTAATTAAATAACATAATAAAATTATTGTAATATTAATGAAGTAATAATATTAATATTATTAGTATAATGAAAACTTAAATATTCATTGAAATATAAAAATATATTAATTAATAAAATAATTAATATAAATTAAATAATTAAATAATTAATAAAAACTGTAATATTTAAGATAATATAAAAATCAATATTTAATACATTATATTATTATTATTACAAAACAAATATATTATACTATATTATTATAAAATAAAAGTACATCACTGAGGGGGAGGGTTGTTTGGAGTAGCTGGAGGACATGATGAGGGAACTTCATCGCTAAACTACGAGTTGGAAATCGCATTTACTCTATATGCGTTTCCTCTTATTGATACCGCCATCAATGCAACTCATCCAACATCTCATGCTAATGTTGTTGCAATTGTCATAGTAAATCTTATTATCTACTTCGACTGCCACTGATTCATCTCCTTATGCTCCATATGCATAGTCTCTATAAATTCACTCAAATCTCACAGCTGCACTTGATATAGTTCATGAGATGATGATGAATCTCTACAATCTCCTCTCATGTTGTATGCCGACATCACCCAAATTCTATAAAAATCCATTGGGGTCACTTGAGATCTGATAGGTACAAGTAATCCTTTCTCAAAGGCATACTAGGTTGCATGCATCCATGATGCCTCATCAAATCGAGGGGCACATGTCTTACCATTTGTCTCGGCTTGACACTGATCATGTGTCTGAGATATCATATTCTCATATGACTCCTTCAATTTCAAATTAAAATTAAAAAAGATAAAATATTAATTTTAGTTAAATTTAAATGTAAAAAATAACTTATACTGACCTCAATCTGATGCTGGCAAGAACCTCTAATCTCTCTAGTTGCTAGATCACTATACATCCTCCTATAAATACCATACTATATAATATCAGGTAGTTCGACTGCCTATATGAATATAAAATAAAGCATTTACATTTATTGTTATATAGAATATTAAAAAATGTACTTATAATTTGCACCCTATTTGTAATGATTGTATGGTTAACCTCTCGATTTGTCACCACATGTCTTCTTTGATTTTTTCATCCAACTAATAATTGACTCTGAAAAAACCAACTCAACAAGTGTGTACATAATCAATCTCAAAATTAAGATTAAATATAATTAGCTTAGTGGATGCAACATGTCTCATCAATATCATTCATTCTTGCTTTCTCCATTGCTTTTCTTCTCAAATTTTGCAAAAAATGTGTGGGACGCAGATGCACAGCCCCCTACCATGCCTTCCAGATAGCATCACACATTCTATCATCAATGGGACACCAAAAAACCTATAAATAGATTATTATATCATGTTATTAAATAAATTAATTTTAAAATAAATATTATTTATCTACATACCATCATATGATCGAACAAGCTCTGTTGAACATCATTGGGAACCTAATCCCATGACACCCATGCATCATAAAAATAATTTTGCAATATAGCACTCTTCTATCCAAAAGCTGTATAAATAAATCTGTGAAAAATTTAACAATTAATCAAACAAATATAATATAATTAAATTAATAAAAACTATATAAAATACACAGGTAAATATACCTCTACATGTGTGGATAAACCCCATGATGTGGGCATCGCTGGAGGACATATTTGGGAATCATCTGTCGAGAAAGACCACTCACCCTACGAGTGCCCCATGGAATGCCAACAATATAATGGCCGTCTAATTTTACCTTATGCTTATCCAAAGGGAGATCATCTTTCTGTAACTAAATATACAGATCATCATCCATCTGAAACATGAAATTATTATTTTTAGCAAATATTTGAAAACAACTATTTTATATATTTATATATTATATATGATTATAACCAACATTTAAATACGTCAATGTCCATATTCATCTTTAACTTTGTTTTTGTCGATGTCAATGTCTTCATCTTCATTCTAAGCATCATCAATTTCCACATAAGTTTCATTTTAATCATCGCTTTTCATTTCAATTTCATTTGTATCATCATTAATATCATCGTCCCCATCGACCCTTAAATGTTGGGTGTCATCAATGATATTCATGTTTCTTCTTGTAAAATATGGACTCAAATTAGCCTCTTGAAAGGTTTCAATTCCTTGAACATCAGTGAAACCACATTCACTTTGAGTAAACTGATTCTCTTGTGATTTAGCTTTTATTATTCCCCACCAATAACCCCACTACTATGAAGTAGCATAGTATATTACCTAATAAATTTGGTGTGCCTCATTATACAATAGAAATGTTTCAGTTACTACTAGAAGGGTTTTATATATAATATCAATGATTCCATAGATCTGATGAACACACAAGATTCTCTCTATATCCCACCACTGGAATTTAAACATTGTTATGTAATTTTAACCTACATAACACAATTCAATGATTTATTTTACCATTCCATAGTTTATTTTACAATTCCATAAGAGTCATATTCAATTTATCTATAAGGATATCCTCTCAAAAAACACCACTATTCGTTTTTTATTCCCCATATACACATGTAAGAAATCGAAAACCATTCACCACATATGATTTATATGCTTTAACCATTTTCAATGGTGGGTTACTCATTACAGACAATCGATTATAAATATTAATATAATTTTGAGATACCTAAAAGGTTTTAAAAACAATTATCAATATAACAATTATGAAATTTATTATTTATATGAAATGAAAAATAATTTATTTTACATGTTTTCAAAACCACTCTGTAATTTTTTTGACGACGTTCTTGAAGAGAAACTAAAATAATTCATGGAAATTATTTCTTGATATGATAATCATATAACCTAAAAAGAATATAATAATAATAATTGTTATAAAAATAATAGTATAAGTGATAAGAGCACTCATAATACAAATGGTGTAATTTCATCAGAGTGGAGAAGAATATATGTATGAGCTCTGTGATCTTCATCATCTGAAAGACATCGTTCATGGACTCCGCTGAAGACATGTTCTGGAAGATTGAAAATTGATAATTTAGTTCTCATTTCTTCATCAATATTTCCCTTGTTAAAGCCTATGAAGTTGTATTTTGAGGTTTATTTTGATTGAAAGTAATTAGTGGAGAAAAAAGAAACTTTTTCTTGAAAATAAACATCTTCAATTGAGCCTTCAACTAATGCCTTGTTACATAATTTTTTATCAATTTCTGTACGCACCAATGAAATGGGTTCATCAATCGAAACTGTACCAAACCTCCACATTTTCTTCTGTGTAGAAAATTTAATATAAAATGGTTCATTGATTTAAAAAAATCCTTTCAGAAATATTTTCTCAAATTTACATAAAATTAAACAACGTATTTTTATGATTTTCATACATCATTAGAGTCTATTGTTGATGCACAAATGTATTAGAAAAATATGATATTTCAATTAACCCATCCCAAATAATAGGATTTAACAAACCACTTAATCCAATTGATGGATTATTTTTCATTAAAACATGGCATTTAAGACATTTCAATCTGGTAATATAACCATTTCTGAGACATCATTAAAAATTGGAATCATAACCATATGGAAGTCTCAAATCTACAATACAATTAAAAAATAATAAGTGACACTAATAAGACAATTTATAATCATCTTTTGGCTTAATTAACATCAATGATCTTATATTTTCATACAGTTAATGTTACGGTCACATGAAATTTTTTTCAATGTCTAATTGTTCCTATACATTATCTTTGGCCTTACCTAGTGTATCCAAATCGATATGAAATAAATTATCAAAATAGTTCTTCTCAAATGCATCACATCTAACATGTGATAGATGAACAAATAAAACCAATATGGAAAGCCAAAAAATATGATATGTTTTATCAAATTATCATCTTTTCTAAACCCATCAATTTTCTATTGGTTTATTGTTGGTCCAAATGTGAGGTGAGGTAATGAAAAGGCAATTAATTTTAACTATTTGCCTGAGATAATTGTTGGAGACCCATCATTTCCAAATGTTCCTTTTATAAAATTATTTTTTCTTCTTAAAAATGGATGATCGGTTCAATGAAATATATGATGAAAGTCGAATAACACAATTTTCCATTGATGAGAATAAATGATTTGATGTCTCTCAAATAGTAAGAACATGATTTTGGACCATGTTAGTCTAGCTAGAAAACATGGTATATGCTGGTAAGTCACTGATTTTCCACTTCAATGCATATTTCAATAGAATGTTTTGTTTCACAGCAACATCATATGTACTAACACCATTAGTCCATAGTGAATTCAAATCATCAATCATTGTAAACAAATAAACGTTGATATTCTTTTTCAAGTGACATATAAATAATAAAGTCAAAAAGATATATGGATCCTTCATCAACATCCATATAGATAAATTATATATAGTTATAATGAGAGTCCAACATTAATACAAACTACTATAAGATCCAAATGGACAAGAACTTTCAGTATAAATACCCAATCACACATTTCAGGATTCTAATGAAAAAATGTATGGACATCGTCCAAAGGTTTCGATGAATCGTCATAAGAGGGGTGATTTAATCATTTACTGGTGGAAATGTCAGTTTTTTGTGATGAAATCAATGATGTTGCGTTTTGAGACACAAATAAATACTGTAATCTAGGTGTGAGGAAGAAATATCTCATTTGTGGTTATAAGAAAAAATATAAACTTCTATGGTTAAGATTCATTATACCATGATTCTCCACATGTAAGAAAACTACTTGATTACTCATTTTCACTATAGTATGAGATACAGTCATTTAAAAATTAATTAATCTTCTAATATAAAAGGATTGGATTACAAACAAGCCTCTTGATCTCATAGATATTTGCAGGAAACACATTTCTTTCAGGTCGTAGTTTTTTTTAACAAATATAATATGTGATCAAAATAACTATTTGACATTACATTATATGATTTAATAGTCATAAAATTAGCAACAACTTAAAACATGCTTATATTACAACCAAGATTTAATTCATTCTAAGAAGACCCCAAAAAAATATAAATGGGGTGGTTCCAACTGATTACATAAATCCATTTCTTCTTCAGTTTCAGTTTTTTGAACAGAAACACCTACCAAATTCTGTAGTAAATTTACAAACTATTCTAGATCCAGAACCAAATTGTTAATTTCTTCTCTAGAACTGTGTCCACCCGGTTTATTCAATAAAAAATTAATCTGGTCAAAAACCCAAATGCAATAAACAAAATCTAATGTTTTCAAATGTGTCATACATCCTCAGAGAAATATCCTTACAATTAAACATAATTGTCCCTGCAGAATCAAATTTTGGTTTCTATGATGCAAATAAAAAAAATCTTGAACAACCTCAATATATACTGGATTTATACCAAAACTGCTTGGATTATTTCACTAATTTATCCTAGCAAGATCATCTAATAATGATTTTTTTGACTCCTTGTTTCATATTTTTTCTAAAAAATATGAAAGAATTAGTTAGTTTTTATAATTATACATAAGATAAACACAATCCAAAAACAGGAGACAATTAAATTATATTTTCTAGTAATTTATAATAATTTCAATTATTTAACAGTTATTTATATTTTTTTCTATGATTTTATATTAATATACACTCATTATTAATAATTTATACTCATTACCACTAATTATAATTAATTTTAGGTATTTTTTATTAATTATTGTTAATTACCAACAACCTAATTTACAAGGGATTGGTGGTATATCTTTTGTCTTACTACTCATCTCCTTCAACTGTCTAGAACTAAAAGCACTATCAAAAGTCTTTTCCAACATACAGATTGTACATTTCATAGATAATTATGTCGGAAAAGTTTCATATAGATGATTCGTAGAGAAAATGAGCCTATTATATCTGACGACTCACCTACTTAAAACATTCTCCGACATAAATCACTATGAAAAATATATTTTTGTAGACGTAAAAGTAGATTTCGAATATTGATTTCGGTGGGAGAAAGTTGCAAGGAGAAAAGGCGTCAATCAAAAGGAATGTTGCCAATCCACTAGAAATTGTGCCAGTTTATCAACATACTCGAATATATTCAAATTTATTAAAAAATAATTTTAATTGTTATTAATTCTTACTAATTCATACTAATTATTACTAAATGTTAACAATTCCTACTAATTATTACTAATTATTAATAATTTATCATAATTTTTTCAAATAAACATTAATTATTAAAAATTAATCCTAATTATTACAATTTAATCTATATATTACAAATTATTACTAATTAATACTCATTATTAATAATTATTAAAATTTACTACTAATTATAATAATTTATTAAAAATTATTACAATTAATTACTAATTACTATTATTTATTACTAATTATTACCATTTATTACTAATTATTACCATTTGGTACTAATTATTACCATTTATTATTAATTATTACCATTTATTACTAATTAATAAAATTTGTTACGAATTATTACTATTTTTACAAATTATTATTATTTTAAAATTTTATTACAAATTATTGATAATTATAATTAATTAATTTTAATTATGAGTAATTAATCATAAGTACTGATAATTATTAAAAATTATTACGCAATATTTATAATTATTACAAATTATGCCAATTTATTACGAATTATTTCGAAATATTACAAATTATTACAAATTATTACTAATAATTACTTAATATTCCTAATTAATACAAATTATTTTTTAATATTAAAAATTATTATTAATTATTACAAATTATTACGAATTACTATTAATTATTAAAAAATTTACAAATTATTATTAATTATTACTAATTATAACCAATTATTACTAGTTATTTCTAATTAATATGAATTATTAACAATAATTAAGAATTATTACAAATTTTCTAGAATTATTACTATTTATTACGCATTATTATTAATAATTACGAATAATTACTAATTATTACAATTTATTACTATTTATTTCCTTTTATTACTAATTATTACAATTTATTACTAATTATTACAATTTATTACAAATTACTACAGTTTATTACAATCTGTTACAATTTATTACTAATTATTACAATATCATAATAATTATTAGAATTTATTACTATTTATTACAATTTATTGCTAATTATTACAATTTATTACAAATTCATACAATTTATTTCTATTTATTACCAATTATTACTAATTTTGACTAACTATTACTCATTATTTGAATTTATTACTAGTTATTACCATTTATCACTAATTATTACTATTTATTACTAATTATTAAAATTTATTTCTAATTATTACTAATTATTAAAAATTCATACTAATTATTACAGTTTATTATTGATTATTACTATTTATTTCTAAATATTATTAATTATTACAAATTATTAGAAATTATTAAAATTGATTACTAGTAATTATAACTTATTACTAATTATTACTAATTATTATTATTTGTCACTAATTATTACCATTTTTTACTATTTCTTACCATTTATTACTAATTATTATCATTTTTTAGTAATTATTACCATTTTTACCAATTATTACTAATTATTATATTTTATTAATAATTTTTAAATTTATTACTATTTATTACACATTATTTCTAATTATTACTAATTATTACTAATTAATGCAATTTATTACTAATTATTACCACTTATTACTAATTATTAACAATTATTACAAATTATTACCATTTAATAATAAATATTAACATTTATTACTAATTATTAACATTTATGACTCATTATTACCATTTATTACTAATTATTACCATTTATTAATAATTATTTCCATTTATAACTAATTATTAAATTTAATTACTTATTATTACCATTTATTACTAATTATAAAACATTTATTACTAATTATTACAATATATTTCAAATTATTACCATTTATTACTAATTATTACAATTTATTACTAATTATTGCAATATATTACTAATTACAAAAATTTATTACTAATTATTAAAAATTATTTATAATTATTGAAAATTATTACTAATTAATCCTTTTTATTGATAAATATTTTTAATTATTACAAATTATTTCTAATTGTTAAAAATTATTATTAATCATCAAAATTTATTACTAATTATTACAATTTATTACTAATTATTAAAATTTATTTTTAATTATTACTAATTGTTTGTAATTAATAGTAAGACATAATTATTAAAAGAAATAAATAATGAAAAAAGAAATATATAATTCTAATTTAATTTAATTTCATCTAACTAAAAAAAATATAATATAATATAAATTTAAATAAATTATGTAAAGAATAAATAATAAATAAATACATTGAAACTCAACATTTTGGAGTATAAAACCCCTGGATGATTCTCTTATTTAAATGTTTAATCTATAAAAAAATTTAGAAGGAAATTTATCAGAAGAGATAGAGGTAGAAATGGATAAAGATGTAGAATAAGTGGAATATATATGAGGGTATATATAAGTGAGATTATTTGCGATGTGCGTATTTGCGATGGTACGCTCGTCGCAAGTAGTGGCATTTTCAATGGGTCCCGTCGCAAATACCCACTTCCTGCCTTAATTGCAATCGGTCAAAAAAATATATTTTCAAGTGTCCTATCGCAAATATGTACCTGCCGACATACTATTTGCGACAGGATACTTTTCCCCTAAAAATAGTTAAAACCATTGTCGGGCAATTGCGGTGGGAATAGGAAACCCTTCGCAAATGCCTTTCCCGTAGTTTTGCGCTCTTTTTTCGCCAAACCATTTGTGATGGGTTCTTACCCAACCGTCGCAATTGACCATTTTTTCCACAGTGTATGGAACTGTTTTCCATAGGCTGGTGTTCAATTGGGGTTTCAGACCCAATTACACTTACAAACTCACTTTGGTCGAAATGATTGGAGGTCAGGCTTATCACACCCCGTTGGGTGAATTATTTGCTACTTTGGGAATCACTTATTATTTTTGATTTGATTGAAAATGTACTCCTAATCATGACACGATACTGGTTATCCTAAGAAAAATATTATTGCAAAATTTTCTTTTTATATAATGGAATGGGATCTCATTAGTGAATCCATCTGTACATATATGACGTTCTTTACCAATTTCAAAGTTATGGGGACTGGATATATGTTTGATCAATAATAAAAAAGATCATCATAATTTTCACCCACGTAGGGATGAAGATAATATTCTATGTAGGGGATTGAGCCACTATAAAGCATCCTACATATCATGTTTAGTGTATGATTAAAATCCAATGTAATTTTTCAAAAACATTCAATTTAACATTACCTAGAGTGGACAAATGGGTGGCCACTTGGGTACCAAATATTAGATCTTTATTCTTAAGAAGACATCATATAAATCCTAGTGAGAGAATGGATAAGAGTTATCACAATTCATTCATTCTGTCGTGACTAAATATAAGGTAGATTCCCTTATATGGAGGGTTCTTATATCATTCCACTCAACAGGGATTACATACTATTATTTCCATGGATGGTAGCGATTAATATTTCCAATGATTTTTTCATCGTATATCCCTTTTCCATGTGATCCATGGTTGATATGAAAAACAATGGAAATTGAGTTATTATCCTCATTGCATGTTTTTTCAGGACTTATGTACTGGGAAATCCCTTCTGGTGTTTTAATATATATCTTGTCACATAGGAAGGATTCCTACATTTCCTAGTTATGGATTGAAACAGATTTCTCATAGTTCATTTGGTTTCTCATCCCACTGATGGATGAGGTAGAATAATCAGACCATGTGAATGATTGTGGACCGATTGTTAAAATGATGGAGAAATGGAAAGAAATATACAGATGAAAATTCCCATTGGAGTTTGGACTTAGGTTATTGGAAGTCATCCTATGTATCCTGTTTGTAACAGGAATCATAGACCTCATAGTTTATTTAATTCTTAGTCCAATAGTGGTTGAGGAAACATGGGTATCCCATGGGAATGATTAAGTCCTGATTGATGAAATGTCGGAGACATGGTAGGACATAAAAAAATGTAGATGCCCATTTGAGTTCAAGATTGGTCTTTACGAAGGTATCTTCTATATGCACGTAATGAAAGGAATCCGAGTCCTCATAGTTCAATTTGTGTGGGCTTACAAACTGACATTTCCCTTGTCATTGTGAAGACTTATGATGTGAATGATATGATCTTTTCAAATCCCTAATACCATGTGACATATACTCAAGTGTGGAATGAGGGGTGGGAAACTATTATTCTTATTTCTTAGGGATGTAGGACTTACATTCCAGAATAACACTTTGGATATATGATATATAGAATGGGCTATAGGAAGGGATCCTATAAATCCTCTATATTATAAGAATTATAGTTCTCGTTCTTCATTTGATATAGGCTTACATACATAGATTTTCCTTATAAACAGTAGCTCAAAACATAGGATTGAATATGGATATCAAGTCCAATAATTCAATTTTGACACAACCTTCTTGTCTTCTGGACATTCTTTGATTTTCCACTGGAACTTACTTTGTTGTCTATTTTTCATTTCAATATATGTCTCCCATAAATGCCCCAATAAAATCACATGATCCAATTTAATTTATTGAGGGATGTTTTATATCCTAGACTCTATGTTTGAGGGTCATCGCATGAATATGATTGAATTTTTGGGGGACATTGCAAAACCAGAATGGCCTATTCATAAAGCCATCACATAACTCCATTTTACATGCCCAGAGTGCATCACATGATCAAGTTGACTAACCCTGGTGTTATCACAAAAGCTAGATGACATTATTAGAGGGAATCAAAAGAGTCGGTGTGACATGTCTCAGAGGGTTATTCATGTATGGGCTGGCAGGTCGGGAGGACATCGCGTGATCTAGATGGTTTTCCCAATGGTCATCATAAGAGCCCATCAACATTACAAGGTTCTTTTGTTAGACTCATCAAATATTTTCTAGTGCGAATATGTGAGTTATACAACATGTTTCAATAAATTTCCATGTTCTATATGGTGAGCCTGGAGGGTTTCTTAATACATGGGTCGAACGCCTAATAGGTTCCAGGTGACTTGCTTTTAACTGGTCTCAGGGACAATGCATGCTCAAAATTTAATACCGATGGAGCATTGCATGATTTGGCATACCTGTACTGCTGTTGTTGTAGGACCTAGGAGGTTCATGAAAAGCATGTGGGAATCTTTGTATATGTTCACTTACTAAGTATCTAATTCCTTAGTCTTACTTCCTGCCTTTTATTGAAAAAACTATATATATTTTTAGTTTTATATTTTTTTAAGTCTTGAATTATATATCATATCTGTGGGTTTTTCTTCATTTTTTCTCCATTAATTCCTTCTCATGACCTATGAGTTAACATGAGAAGTTATTTTCTCATCATGTATGATAACACCTATTTTTCTCAAAGTATTACTGTATGGGAAACATCCCGGTCTCATGATAGATACACCATGAAATCTAGCCCGGTGATCAGTTTCACTGGTGTGTATAGGTGGAAAAATGATATCCTCTTCATTGATGCTGGGGTTGGTAATTTATGTGCTCCACCAACCTAGTTGTTTTTTACTATCTATGGAATTTATCATAAGAATCCATGATGGTGTTGGTTAGAGGGACTCAACATCTTGTGTTTTTACAAGGTCCTTCTGTGGATCACTTTGGGGGTGTCACATGTCTTTCATTAACTGAAAGACCTTTAAGTAAATTCACCATTTATTGTATTGTTGAAATTAAAGAGGGTCGTATTTAATCATATGGACCAGCTAATGGAATTCCATGTTGTTAGGTTAACATGCCCATTTTAATTCCCATTATTACGATACATGTTTAAAGTCCTTTGTTTGATCTTAGTAAACATTTTTTTTGACAATTTCCATGATACTGTGATGGATTTACAAGGGAATTTTTGGAAGTGGTTCCATCAGTTCATGGGTTTCGGTGAGACCATGCTACAGACAACCTATGAATGTCGTGTGAGGTTTTTGACTACTCGAGGATCCTGAATCCCCAATCTATTATTTCCATTGTTATTTTTAATTATGGATTAGGATTTTTTTTAGGTTTTAAACGTTTTTTCAAATAAAATAACACTACAAGTTGGTGATTCATCACATGACCAAGTTAAGGTCCTATGGTGATACACGATCATTTAATAGAAAATTACATTTTTATTAATTATGGATCTAAATGTGGGAGCAAGGATTCTAGGACCTATCAATGGAATTTCCTGTTATGAGGGTGACATGCTAAGAGATTGTTTTGAGATATTGTGGGAATGTATCCATGTTAATATGGTTTCATATGGATCACAAGTGGTGCATTACGTGTTGCTTTATTACTAAAAAAGGATCTTTTATATTCCTGTTTTATTTCACTTATATATTTCTAGGAATTGAAATCTTGTTATTTTTCATGAATGTTTTTGAGGTCAATCACTCTCCCCATAAATGTTGTGTGGTGTGAGTTTTATGACTGTAAGTGGCTTCATCCTGTAAGATATTTACCGTATTTTCCATTGATTTTTTATATTTTTTGGGAATACACATGTTGAAATGCCACAAGAATTAAGGGATAATACTTATATACCATTGTGTGACCATCAATTTTGTGATTGGCCTTCCCAAAATGAAATATAACTTTCCAAAGGGACATCACAAAACCTTTGGTAGGCTATGTACTATTAGTTTTTAACCACATGACCTTCTACTGTTCATATGATCACATATCTCATAGTAGATCACAAAATCTTCATGAACTAGAACACCTTCTTCTTTTATTTATTTTCTGGGAAAATAATACCCATATTCAGATATTTTATTCTTTTTTTTACTTTGAAAATGTTAATTTGGTGGGAATAAAAAAATGCCCCACCCCCCTCAGAAGAGACACCTCTGGGGAAAAGGGATAAGTTGTGATGACTTTTTATGACCACTTATTTATTTTTACATTGTCCACAATTGGTGTCTTGGGTGATACTCAGTCTGTGAGGGGATGTTTCGTATTTCGCATAATTCTCTATATATAGGAGACTAGAGAGGGATTCATTCACTTCCACTCATTCCTTTAGATCTCTCTCCCTTTTTCTATCATGAATCCTCATTTTAAGTCCTCCCCTGAAGATATTCTCTTAAGACCTCTCTATGAGCCTATTTCATGAAAACATCATGGCAATACATCTTTTTCCCAGCCACCTGCCTAAATCAACTTATGAACAAAACATTAATAAATTTTTGATGTTTGGCTATGTGGATGATCCACTATCATGAGGGTTACAAATTACCTCTTAACTTGATCGTATGATCCTTTGACAATTATGTGGGTGGTGTGAAAATATTGAGGTCACGTGATCCTGATTTTTTGAGGGGTTATGCAACATCTTGTTTCCTTCCAGGACTATGTGATAATTGGGATATCCAGGAGTTAATAAAATCATGCTCCCTTCATTAGAATCATGTCTGTCTTTTTATATTCATTATATATACATGACTCTACCAATTTTTATTTACTTCCATGTACAATAATTTATTTTATATGTCTGAAAAACTCCCCATAATTCTTTTCAGATGGCTTCCATTTCTCATCCAAATTCCTCTTCTATGGGTAATCAATTTTGTATGATTACTACAAATGAAAAAGCTAACCCACAATATCATGTGAAATTATGATAATGAGGATTTTCAAGGTTACTCTCACTATAGAATCATGATTATCCTCTATCAAACCAACTTCATCTATAATTGGTTGTCTTGCTGGTTGATGTTATCATTCCACCTTTGGACATAAATCTGTCATCTCAAAAGCAATAAACTTCTTCTAACTATATTAAAAAAGGTAATTTCCATAGATGGATGGCTGGTTTCTTCTTAGTCCCATGGATTTTCTTATATGTTGGAAAAATATCCATTGGGCTTGGAAGGGTCTGACGTCTCTCATCAGCCTATTTCATTGAGTTACCTTAGTATATTTGTTTCCACTCTAAACAACCCAAGTGATGGATGATGCTCTATATGAGGTCACTACCATAGTGTAAGTTTTTCTAATGAAAGGGAGTGTATATTTTTGGTCAATCTAAGATTCATAGTTTTTTTAACTAGTTATATAGTAATAATATTTATAAAGATATATGGATTTACAGAATTATTGTATATCGCCAGACTGATTATCTTATAGTATTGAGAAACTATTGGAGCCTTAGTACCAACTCATTTCATCTTTCCCACATCAATGTTGGAATCATATTATGGTACATTAAACAACTATATGGCATACCCCCTCTTTGATATATGTATTATGAGCCTATCCCAGTGTTTGATATTTGTGATGAACCCTTCCTGACCCCATTCCTGACGTGTAACACACTCACCATTGTGAAGGAGAAGCTCATAAATGATATGAATAATCAATAACATATATTTTCAATGTTATTTATTGATGTTTTACTCATTCTCATCATATTTAGGCCAGCATCTATACCGCATAACATTTTTTTATTTCATAAAATAAGATATCTTTAAAGAAAAGTGAGAACAACCTCGTAATGATCCATAAGCGGTCTGGCCAAGGAACCCATTGCATGACCATACCCACCCATAAAAAACCGAACACCCAAATGAATGAACCATAAATGGGATGGTCATGGAATCTTGTCCAGGATGCACCCTCTCCAAAAACACACCGAGAAACTATCACACTTCCCAAAACCACATTGCATCATAGATCCCAGCCAACTGATATAAACCCCCATCAATTATCTTCCTCGCAAGTTCAAGAATGTGTTGGCTCACAATGGGCTGTCATAAAAGTTTGGGATCATACATCATGGGGATGTAGAATGATATAAATGATTTCTCTTAGAAATAGGCAGGTGTGTGTTATTGGAATGTTCTTGAATGGATTGATTTTACTAGTAGGGGACACACATTTAGGAAACTTGTCATCTCGTTTATGAAGTTAACACAAATGGGGGAGAGAAAACATCTTAATATTGTGGTGAATACCCATTCACATTTATACTAACTTCTAGGTATCATTCATAATTGAAAAATCCCTTATAGGATCAGGGGCCCTTTTCATTTTCTATTATGATGGATAATAGATCATTTTCATTATTATGATTCTTTTAATGCCATTGGGATCCACGATGCCTTATGTTATCCCAGATTTATGAAAATATATTGGATTAGGGATTTGTAACTGAGCATTGAATAGGATAAAACCATTTTTATTTTATCTAAAATCATTGGTTTCACTCCTTACCATGGACCAACTAGGCATGTTATTAACAATGATAATGGATCTCTTGATGAGAGGTTATAAATGATCTCTCTTCGGGATGATGTTCTTGTAGCCATGATGGATGTGATAATCATCAGTGATCCATATATGCCATTTCCATTTTATCCCCATTTTGGTTTCCCCTAATTGGTATCCCCTCTCACATTAGATAATTTATAATGTGGGTGACACCCCAAGATCATCCCCCAATTTTGGTTGATGATATCATATGATTATACCGATGTTATGATAATTATTCTCTCTAATGGAGCTCCTATTATTTTTACACATGGTTATTCCCAGGAATCAATAACTACCTATCAGGATAGCATGCAATGAAAAGGGGATCATCATTCAATAAATCCATTTTCTCCACAAACCCCTCTATCAGTGGGAAAGATAGAGTTGATTAAAGACTAGGGAGAGAACTTGTGGAAGCTCCCAAATCATGGATAAAACCATCCTGAATGTGGGACTAATTCTATTGAGGAAACATGACCTTGAAAACAAAACCAATGGGATTTCACTTTCGAGGGGATGATATTTGGAGCACCATTAAAAGATTATATCCTAGATCATCTAGATATTACACTTTTTCATATCCATCCCATCAGTCATAGAAGGTGAGATACAACTTAGGTTTATCTAGAATTAGATTCATGCTTTAATTACTGGGAATCCTTTAGAAACATATTATGACAAATGGGTATACGTTCATCATCTATCCCATGAATTGGTGTAAGGTGGTTTTGAACTCCCACCACTATACAAAATAATGAATAAAATATTCCCAACACGAAAATATTTGACCATCAATGAGATAGAATTTCATGATTTTTCCGAAAATGATCTCCATTATGAGACGATAAATGAGACATTAGAGGCATTATAGTAGGGTAACTAGTTGATATCTAAACAACATGTTAAGATATATTATAGAACCATGATAATATGGAGATGTGAGGGAATCATAGACCACCTAAGTACTAACCACTCAACATCATTATCTTTATTTGAAATTGATTGAATGAGAGTTGACGAGATTAATATTTTTTTGAGACTCTCCTACCATGGTACAAGTGAAAGAAGATGGGAAAAAGGCACTTCATTGATGAATTGATGCTTTATTATAGAGTCATTCCAACCAATCCTACTGAAATGATCGAATGTTATTGAAATTCTATCATTGATATTCACATAATTTTTATGATATTCTTTGAGAGACTAGAAATTTTAGATGTTAAAATTATCACCTAGTATCAATGAATGGGTTTTATGAAATTTTTATTTTACTATCCAATGATTTTTCATTCATTATGTGTATGAAATTTCATTGATCTGATAATATATGAATCTTCAATGATATCCATCAGTTTCATTATATCAAGTAAAAATTAATGTACAGATGTGAATATTTTAATCACAAGATATTATTTTGGAGAATTGATCACGAATTACCACAACCATGAGTTTTCATAAAAATATATCATCTCTATTTATCTTGATATTACATTATTACCATAACTATAATTGTATTGAATATATGAACTAGAGGGAGAGTGACCTCTCTTTTTCCAAAACAGATTTTCATTACTATAGAAGATTGAACTGAACTAATTTTATATCATGGGCCTTAAAATAATTATCATTCATTTATAATAAATAGTTTTTGTATAATATTATAGGGTATTATATATTGTACCATATATCTTTCTACATTATGCTATTTTATATTGGACCTTATTTTACTGATATTTTGGGTATTTTAGAATGGGGTTTCTATTGATGTAGTTTATGATATTTTGGAAAGGACCCTTCATTAATGTAGTTTAGGTTCATTTAGATGGGACAATTCATTACATAATTTTAGGGTCGTTTATCTAGAACTTTATATCATTTTATTTTAGGCTCTTTTACCTCAGTCCATTAATTATCATTAGTTGGGGATATTTATGCTCGTACCTTATATTTCTTTAGTTTAGGGTCATTTAGCTCAAAACATTTCTTTCTTTAGTTTCGGGAATTTTTTATTTGACATCATTTAGGATCATGGAATATGGTGTAGACATTTAAGGTATGACCCAAAACACTATATGTTGTTGAGTAATGTCATGGTGTTTCCAAGGATCATGAGGATCATTTCTATTTTATTGCAAGAAGGATGTTTTTATGGTTGGTGGGTCAATGAACATATGTTTCCCTATGATTTTAAATCATAGGTTTCTCCACTCATTTCAAAGTTTCATAAAAGTTATATGGGCGAATATTGGTAGATGGTGAAATTCTTGGGATGCTAGGTCATCTTGGTTAGTTGGAAAATGGATGATGTAATTCGTAAAAAAATTGTTTGTGTCAATGAATATGGGATGGGATATACATGCATCAGATAACCCGTAATAGCTCAAGGTTCTTACTTCCACTGTAGTTTTTCAGGGATCACATGCATTGAATATCCATTCTGTAATGGAGTATATCTTTTTAGTTGGTAGTTCAAGGCCCTTATGTATCAGTATCATGGTTAATAAATGATTATCTACAGACATTTATGAGGGTCACAATTGATTTTTAAATACTAAAACAACAAGATGATGAGGCTGGGTATGGAATGAAAACTCTCTAATAATGGTTTTTGCAATAGAGTGAATTTAATTTCTTGATTTTCAATCTCGATCCCTAAAACAATTGTTTTGAGTCATGATTCTTGGGCTATTAGATGTTTTGGAAAGGATTATCACATTAAAGCCTTCATGAAGGGTAAAAAACATGGTGACATAATTTTTAAGATGTCCAATCAACCCATGTATTTTGGTGTTGTGGTTGTATATAATGGCCCAAAGTGTTTGGGTCTAGTAAATGGAATAGGATAATTATACTGTAAATGAATCAAAACACACTGAGGTGATGGGTTCTACCATAATGGTTCCATGGTATACCATGATTAGAAATACAAGTTTAAATAGTGACACATTTGGTAATCTAACATAGGTGAATATGAATGATCCATAGGCATACATGTATTGTTAATAAAATTGACCGTTTAATCCGAGAATAATTTTACGAGGACCATGGAATTTTTATTGATCTGATTCACTCAGAACATGAAGTGTGATTTGTGAAAAGTGTAACACCCATGAAAGGGTTGTGCACCCTAAATGTTTTTACCACATTATGTACATATTATCATGGAAATAAAATCATAGATTTAAATATTTCTACAGAATGGGCCCTATGATCTTTATTCCTTGATTATTTACATCCTTATTTATTCCTTATCTCAAAGGATGAATAATTTTGTGAGTGAAGACATGGATTTTCATTGGGTGCCCTTTTCTGGTTTTCAACATGACATAGTTTGGGTCTATTTATCTAGTAGTTTAAAGCCTTGAAATTTAGACCACCCTAGTATATAGCTCAATGTTGGTCAAATTTTACAAAATTTAAGGTTTATTATGTTCGTGATTTAAGTGGATGTAATATAGAGGATATTATACAATTTTCTAATTGGGATACCTAGGATCAAGAGTACCCCAACATAGTTTTGAGAGATAGATTAAAATATTATAAATCATTTGTCATGGTTCTCGATTCATGTGTAATGAAACAAGAAAATAAATACCAGGGAAGGCCTAGAACACACTAAGGTGATGATCGTGACACAAGTGATAGTAGGGCTCACAAGGATCAAATATCACTTTTTACAGAGTGATAGACCTGGTTGATGATCATAGGCCCATATGCAGGAGCCATGGGCTTCTATTCATAGTAAAAAAAAAGGTAAAATTGATGTTTAATATCTTTTCTATGGGCCATGGATGGTTTTGGTAAACCGAATGCACTTTATACATGATCATTGATTTATGGATTGAGGTTCATTAATATATTAGAGAATCACCATGTACTACTGTTGACTGAGGTATAGTTCTTGTACTCAATTGATAAGGGGTTATTATTGATGATTTTCCTCATAGTTTAAATTATTTTTATAGGAATTTACTGACATCTATATAGTTTAACATCCTAGGGTAGAGACATTTTTCATTCATTTTATTGTCGTACAATTTAAATTTTTTTCATGGAGATTTATAATCATGAGGAAAGGACTTTTTATATTCATTTATAATTTCATGTGACTGTGATATTTTACCGGATTCTTAATTTCAATCTATAAGGATGTTTTCATTCTTTAATTTTATTTCATGTGACCAAGATGATTTCCCTGTAGTTTAATGTCATGTGTTAAGGGTTTTATTTGTGTAGTTTTAATGTATTGTAATGTGGTAAGGACATGGGAAACGACGTGATAACTTATTCAATAAGTATTAAATGATAAAGAAGGAACTACATAGATCTGACTCATATGTAGGAAATTCGAGCCTACATGACACATCTTGTATGCAGTTTGGGCCTGTTTATTATTGGTTGATGTATCTAGGCCCATGATTGAAGATACTAGAATCACTATGTATCATATGATTATAAGAATCATGCCACACATATTTCATATATTGGAATCACTTTACATAAGAATTTATCATATTTAGTGGTGGTCATTCTTTGGTTAATTATTGTAGTTGGTCTTGGGATTAGTGATTCGAGTGTCACTAAATATCATGTGATGAATAGAATCTAGTTGAACATAGTCCCTGAGGAGAGACATATCTTAACATCACGAAGAAAGGATTTTAGATTCCTGGCATGAAAATGGTATTGTAGATATAATGGATGATGGAAATATATCTATTAGAACATATCATATAATGATCAGAATCATAGAACACGTAGTTCTTGAACATCAGATTCCTATTCAAGTATGACCTATACACATGGTAGATATTTTTTAAATTATTTGTTATTTGACCAATCATCGATGTCCTAGGTGTCACAGCCTATCATGGGGTGATAAGAATCAAGCAGCAGGTTATTTTTGAACCAATGTGTGGCAGGAGACCAACCCCAATAATAGTGTTCCACTCGGATGAGTTTCAAAGGAATATTTAATTTTATGTTGTGAAGGGGACATGAACCTTTTAGTATAATGTCATGTTTGAAAGCATAATTGTTTTCCTTTTATGGTATTTTATTCAATACCATAATGATCCTACCATGAGTTTTTATACATTTTTTTAAAGGTAATCCTTTATAGAAACACTTAATCTCACTCGAGATATACATAGTGTATGATATAAGTAATTGGAAGGTTTCCTTTAATCATGAAGAATTATATATGGATAGGAAAATAAAATTTTGTATAATTTTGTGGTTAGACCATGATATGTGAACGATGAGTCCCTTTGTATCTCAATCAAATAAGAATCATGCCATTCGTAGTTCTAGAAAACTAATGTGGTTTAATGTCATGATAGAAAGTACATTTTATATGTAGTTGAGCCTCATGTGGTAAGGAAATATGCCTTGTATTTTAGCATCATGAGGTAAAGACATAGTTCACCCAATTTAAAAAATGGAATATTGTGGTTGGACCCAATACTAGACGTTCAAGAATCACTATGTATCATGTGATGGAAGGAATAAATCCACAAATAGTTCTAGATAACCAAATAAATATTTCTTTCTGTGGAAAACACAAGGATCACCTAATTTGAATAAAGATAGATGTCATGGATACAAGAAATATTACATCATTCTACAAGGAAGGATATCATTTAATTTATCCTTAGGCAGAATGGATGATAGATTCCTAGTTGTTTAATGACTTTCTTCTAGAATGTCTTTCTATAGATTATCAGCATGTGCATAGGATTTAGGGTACTATTAAATTTAAATTCATGCTACCAGTACATCTCTATACATGTTAATGGAATGTGGTTAAGACAACGTCAACCTGATGTAAAAGGGACCTAATACTATGAATTCTTTTATTTTTATATTTTGTATTAAATACTTGTGAAATGAACTATAATGTCAATTGGTAAGGATGAGTGTTACCCTGTAGTTTAAGCCTTGCAACCAGGACTAGAGGTGATTCATAGTTTATCATCATTCTACTAGAACTAAAGGTGATTTCTGAAAGTATTGAAAATTATTTAATGAGAAATATCAAATTGGTGGTTGTTGTGATGTGGTCCCCATCCAGTGAGGCTAGTGAGTAATCACTGTTGTGATAGGACTCACTTATGTTGTAATTCCATTTCCATTTGGGTTATAGCTGGGGAGATGTAATTCATGGTATCATTGGCGTCCTGAGAGCCAACATCGATTATCATTATAGATATTAATATATAAAAACTTTAATATTATTATCTTCTATGATTGGATACTAGTTGACTTCATGGTTGTGCAATGTACGCAACCTATTCACATTGAGTTTATCCAACTCATCTACCCACATTTGTGATTTATCATCATCTAATAGCTTTAAATAAATTTCTTTATAGAGTGAAGGTAAATGGAAATATATTCATAACAATACCATTATCTCATTCAATAATGAGTATAGAATTTCTTATGTATCAGAACCAAGGTTTTATTATAATCCCATGATGAATATAAGATCTTTACTAGCCCGAACTTCTTATCCAAGTTCACTACCTTCATATTTATACTGAAAATAGTCTTATTGAAGGCCTCTATGTATATATTTTCCACTATATTATATAGATATGAGTGATGGGAAAAGAAATTGTACTCATAGTATAGATTCTTCAAATATGTAAAAATGAATTTGGTTCCCTAAAAGTATTTTGTGTGTGACCCCAAACATAGTGATCATCTAGGACTTTATGAAGTTGATGATATTATTTTACCTAAATTCCATGATGGTAATTTCCTCCACCAATTTGGAAAATAATTTATTTGAATTAAGGATATAATGTAACTGCATGATTGTGGCTAGTGGATATTGCCCCATGAAATCTCTTCCCAAGATGAAAAAATGCTAGGAATATTTATCTGTATACAGTAATTTATGCGGATGATGGATAATGTGTTCATGGATCTAGAATGGATGAAATTTTGTGCTGAATTCCACAAACTCTTGTACAATGGTTCTATAGTAATAACTTATACTTCTGATTAATTGGAATTATCCAGGTTCTTAATTAATAACTTCTATAGAAGCCTGTATGGACTTCTTCCATGATAGTGAGAATCTATCTATTTTTCTTACATCTAAATGGGATTCCACTTAAACCATTATTGTATAGTGAAATAATTTCATTTAGACTATTATACATGGTAAGGATCCATTCATGGATTCGAATCTAGTCATTATTGGTTTGGTTTGTCAAGAGAGCCATATTTTAGAGATAACCGATTATCAGATCCATCTATTTAGGGGAGGATACTAATTTATCACACCCTTTGTCTATTCTAACATGATTGATTTATTCCATATAGCATATTATTAATTTTTATTCCATTCATTGATTTGTGATATAGAATATTTCTTCCTCATCATTAAGGTTGGAGAAGACTGTAGATCCATTAGCCAATACATTAGCACAATAATTCTATGAGTGGGGAACATGGAGAAATGTTTGATCAAAAGGGGACTATGCCATCAATCCTCAGATGTAGTCATATAGAGGATCCAATTCATCATTTATAATTTCATATCATCCATTGACCTGCATTTATCACTTTTTCTGATTACTCTTTGATATTCAGGTAGGCCATTTGCATATGTAGGGCTTGTTCTATCCTAGGAATGCGGGATAAGTATTATACGTTTTTATTTTTGAATCCTTCCGATAGTTAGAAATATTTTGGGAAATAAGAAATTTCGGGAGAAATAACACAATATTTAGTCTAACCAAATTTAGCATTTTGTTTTCCATCCTATGGATGATAAGCCATTGGATTGTGCCATAAAAATACCTCTCATGTCTTGAGAGTGACATGGGCATAGAATACATCCTCATCGAAAATTTCTATTTCCACCAGTGTACTCAATGAGATAGATTATTCTATGAGGAAATCAACCTGGGATTTCATGTTCACTTATTTTTGTGATAAAAATGGAATGTAATATTACTAATAAATGACTACCCATCACCCCAAGTTCCTAGTTTACATTGGATGGCCGATGATGTACATGAGTGGATAAATATTAGATGATATATAAACATAATGGCATTGCATGTAATGCCACTACTATTTTATAATGAAGATGAGCGCAAGAAAGTTATTCATGGAATTATGTTATTAGGATCTTAGTATCTATAATTTCTAGGATAATTTAGTATCGACTATTATCATTCCACACATCATTTTTAGGTTTGAGGGGGGTTCCTAGTGAATTCTCCATAGAAGAAACATACAAGATGTTTTGAATCTGTTTCACCAGAGGCATTAGAACTGGTTGATGTAATAATAAATTCTTGATACTTTAAATGGATTATTAGATGTCATCATCACGTTTATAGAAAATTCCACTCTTCATAATACTAGTATTTGGGAGAGTGTTTTTCCCACGTTGGGCATGAAAGACTGAATGTAGGTGATGTGTCCCCGGTGCCCCCCATTTCATTGAGACTTCCAGGGGTGACATTTTTAAAATAGAACTATTCATGTCTAGGTCGACCTCAGTTCCATAATGGAATAACACAAATCCATGGAACATCCCTGATGATACCCTGAAACAACATTTTGGTATATTAATTTACAAACTATTCATTCACATCTTGTTGAAAACGTTTTTATGATTTTTGAGGTGATCACATCTCTCTCAGGATTCTTCCAACATTTTATTAACATAAAATTTCAATATTATTCCCAATAAGAAAATAAATATTTATTGCATCGAACATTTATAACTGGTTCGATTACTTTTTGACAAAAAGGGTATGACCTCAAAAAAAACATACTTAGTCACTTTTATGGGAGTTTTTTCTTCATCATTAAGGTCCATATATAGTTTAATTTACCTTGAATACACATAAATAATGAAATTTTATTATTAACATGAAGTATCATTATTAATTAGTTATATAATAAGCAATGGTAAATCATAAGATGGTGAGTTCCTATTAAGGTCTCGGAAACCAAGGAAGACTCTAATCTGACAATTCATTTTCATAATGGAGACTATGTTGGAAATAAATCTTTGATATTTCACTTATAGATGATTTTTTTTATAAATTTATAATCTTCCATCTCTACATTAGTGAAAAAATGTGGTTTCATCCCCTAGGATGACTTTATGAAGCCTATATTGTCTATAAGAAAGTTAAGATGGTATATATCCACATCAAGAATTAGTTTGGGAATTTATGTATATTTTAAAGTGAACACATTTCATTTTATCATATAAATAAAAAAGAAATGTATTAAACATTGAGGCTAATAGAGGAACTAATTTGTGAAAAATGTGGGTCTTCTTCTATTCCCATGTTAATCTGTCAGAACTCATTGATGGTGGTGGAGACACCATTCTGAAATGGTGGAGGGGAATTCCTGACTTCATCACCTTCTTCATTTATATTTTGGATTTTGGATATGTTCTCATATAGAGACAAAAATATGGGGCATATCTATCACTATCATGGTGAGAGAGGACATGTCATCAGTTATTACCACCCAGATTTCGTGAGTAGTTTCATAGAGAAGTCAGAGTTGAATTTATTTTACACAATCACCAGGGATAGAAGGGGATTGTACCTCTAGGGTCTAGGCTATAAACTCGACTATATATATGGGATAACATAGTCACTATCAAAAATACTCATTAGATTTAAAGGGGCGGTTACAATGACAAAGGGAGCTGCAACCTGTATGTCATCATACACCATTGGTTGTTTGCGTCCCTCTTTTAGAAATATTCTTCATCATATGTGGCCCTAAAATTATCAAAGGGAAAACAATCACCATGAATTGTGTCAACCATTCCATCAATGGGGTATTTCAGACATTGATGGAATGGTGAAGGTATCTCCGAGTGGATTTCTAGCAAGGGCATTCCATGTATAACATTGTATGAGATTTCATACTAGATATCCAAAAATTTAGTATCTGATGCAAAATCTCTAAACTGAGCTTCTTGTTAGATCTTCCCCTGAGGTAATTTATTATGATTATTATACCTTGTAATATTCATCTTTGTGGGATATAGGTCACCTTCTCTATAACCTAAATGTATGAGGGTTAGAACAAGTATGAGCATGATCCAATATAAAACTGTCAATTAGATAACTTTTAATGTCATCATTATTGAGTCTTACCGAATCATATAGGGGTATGATGATCCCTTGGATGAACACATCCTCATCCAGGTCATTGAATGAGATGTCTCCATGATGTTATGATGCCTTGGTCTACACATTATCAACCATTCCTACATCCACTTCTATCTTTAATTTCTATTGGATCTATAGGGCATCAATGAGTGTCTCCCAAAGTTCTTTTGTTTAATGGATTGCATCCATGACTGAGATCATAGTAGGGAAAACTACCAACTTTTACAAAACTTTGTACTTTTTTTCTAGAGGTTTCAACTTACTGGGGTCGGGTTTCCCCTCAACATGAGGCTCTAGAACCACAAAATTTAACATATATGTCACAAATGATTGTCCAGAGGTCATTGGATAATATTCTTCCAGTGGAGTGGGATGTACCAACCTTCACCATTTCCTATAACGATGATAGATTCGAACCCATTATTGCATGTTATGTAAAACAACTGGGCATGGGTGACCACAAGAGGGTTCTGGGACCCCTCGATTCCTATCATAGTCCTACTAGAGCAATTTTTGATGAGTCTTATTTTCATGTATGACCACTGGAAAGATCTGACTGAAATAATTAGTCATTCCACATCCCTGTTATCCCATGTATCCTTTGTTTTGTTGAATGCTACCACGTATTCCCCTAATATGTATGGAAATTCTATCTTATAAGGCATAATGATAATCAAAATATCATTTTCCTATGTGTATCATGTTAATAGATCAAAATAATAGATCTTCATTTTATTAGTGTTCGGTTATGTGGGGTGGTGCTTGTGCATCAAATGATTCTGTGAAGAAATTGGTAGGAATCATAGATTGCGCCAAAGAAGAATTAAAATATTCCTCTCCAATATATTCTTATTTTTGATTGTCTCACCAGTTTTTGGGAGTAACAATTGATGTTACTTTCTTGGGTGTAGAAATATTTTGGGTATGTGAATCTATTCTTTCATGGTGGCAGGATCTCAGTAAATAGTTATTTGGGACATCCAATTGTGGAACTACTTATTACATGTAGCTAGTTACATATTTCAATTAATATCTTCATCTAACTGGGAAATGGTTATACATTACACCTACTATTTCGAGTAATCTGGGACTACTTCTCTAGAATCAACCATTCCAAGAAGGACATATTTGAAGATGATGCAGTGCTCGATATTATGACACAACCTTCTATGGAAAGGGTTGTAGTTGGGATGGTAGGTGAGGTTGAACTCATCAAGATTCAAAGGATATGATATATTTAACAAGTTATAGTCTAAGGCTTCCATCAAATAATTTATCACTTGTTCATTTCATATTAATTATTCTATATTCTTCAGTTTCTCAAATCCCCAGAGATCAAGATTTCTCTATGCTTCTTGATGAGGGTTATTTTATTGTCTTCACTGCTAGAAAGAATGTGTTGGGTGGTTCAGGAGATGCTGATGTTATTGGATGGTCACCAATACTGAAATGATAGTGATAGATTTAACTTATTCTTTCCCTTGTGTGTTCACCTATGTTGAGGGCATCTGTCGAGATTTGGATCAGGTTCGCTGAATAGTATCCTCCAAACAGAAGATAGTTTTTCAAAACTCACGGAACCAGCCATGATACATCATTGGGATCAAAGGTCTCTACAACTCATACGAGATATTTTAATCACAATTTTTTACTAGTTGGTCATATGAGATAGGAATGTTGAGGTAACAGTTAAACCATTCTCCTGTCTACGAAGCCATATATCATATCATTTTGATGTTGTGTGTTGTTCAACAGGCGGATTATTGCATTTTCCCAAATGTACATCTGAAATTGTAAAATAAATAATGATGAAGATCATCCCATCATGAAATAGAACTATCTAAAAATTTATTGAACCAAACAATGTCTATCCCTATTTTAGATTGTATAAATGACCATTTCTTTTTTCCCTCATCATGATCTTGAGGGCCCATCATCATCCCACATTGAGATACTATTTGTTTGATATGTTGTTTGAGGTCGAATACATATTCCATGGTAGAGATGTTATTATATATATAATTTTTTGGAGTAAATGTGGAATCCACCCATTCATGATATAGCTTCTTCTCTGGTTGCACAGTTGTGTGTCACCAATCCATGATATCAATTCGAGTTTCCAGGGACTCGATGATGTTAAGCTACTCTGGGGAACTATTTTCTGAGCCATATAACATTTACATAAAAAGTTTTTTGATCAATGAGTTAGCACTGTCTTAGATTTTATTCACATAAAGATGATAACTGGTGGGAGTATTTCTCAAGACTATCTCTTTGTTGAGTTATCTGAGAGATTGTATTTCACTCTCATATTGTGTCTACTATTCCTCAATGGAATGAACAATGATTATTTGGGGTGGCGATTACTATATAGGCACACAATTAACTTTTCCATTATTATAGACCTATTATAGAGGTAGCTACATGTTATTCGAGGGATGTAGGATTCATTGTCTTATCTGGTTCTTTGTGTAAGTTTCCTCAGTTGGCATATCCAGATCCCCCTCCTCCCTATGTATGTTTTACATTTTTCATCCCTCTTCACATCTATATGGATATAACATATCTATTATGTTGAAATAGATGATATTCATAGAGTAATACCAATCACTAGTGGTTGTAAAATTAATCATTATGCAATATATTGATTCAGCACTGCCTTCATTTGTGTCATTATTTGAACCCATAGCCAGATTCATCAATTTAGTATGTGACCATGGTGGGGTATTATCACCTTCGTCATAAATTCCTCTTTTATTGGTCTATGAGTGGTGTCTTTGAGAAGGTTTCCAGTCGTACTTGTCGAATGATCCTAAAATAGTATTGATTCGTCTTATAGTGGGAGGAAAGGATGGGATACATACCATTGATTTACCCCTACCAACCTATAGAAGTCTAATTATCTCTATGGTGATGACGATGAAAAAACTCCCCCCCCCCCGAACCTAGTTTACAAGGTGTTAATCGGGACCATAATTTATATTTTTTGGTATTATTTTTGTGGATCCAATTCTTCTAGTTAGGGATTTGATGATTCCCAGGATATGCATTGAGATATAAATTCCCCCTATCCAAGAGGAATGAGGTTGATATGGAATCACTGCCAACTTACCCACGCCCCTCTAAGGGAATTATGATCTTAGTAATGGTTTGTTGAGATATAAATTCCCATTGCCCAGTGTTCTTTGGTTTGTTTAAATATATTTAAAATATGTGAAAATTCCTATCAGTAAACTACTATATTAGGTGTGGAGGGGGTGGGAGATATTCCCTCGGCCTAGTGATATGGGTCAGCTCTTAGTCAACTACTATGTCAGCTGATACTACTACACATTTGTTGCGGCACAGCTATGCTCGTATAAGAGGTTGGATAAATAAAATTCCATGCTGAGAATCATTCATTACATGATGTTTTTGGATGATTGTGACTTGTTTATTCACATTGTAAATGTATTCCCATTACTTTTAGGGGCCCAGTTTATAATCTAGATGGCTATTTTCTCACATCATTCATCTTGTTTGGCCAACATTTATGTGGTGGAATTATATTTTAGTGATAAAATAGCTCAAGCGTTACCCTATCCTCTGATTTATCTACTTTAATGACACTATGTGATGTTTTATCTTATGGGTTCTATTATTCCAGGGTATGGTGAATTGTAACTCTCTGTTCATTCCCTATCCTTGAATATGGATGCATAACATGTCTTTGATGATGTGGTCCAAAAGAGTTTTGATATAATGGAGGAAATAATGTTACACATTTTCACATTGTTTTTCTTATTTTGGATCATGATCCATTAATAAAGAATCCACCTCAAGATAAAAAAATGGAATCATGAAGAATTGACAGTGACCATCATATCCTAGATATGGGATGTGTCTATCCTTCAATAACATATGATTATCCAACAAATTCTTATGTCGATACATCATGAACCCCTTTTCCTGTTATTATTAGATTTCATAGTTAGATGTGGTGAGGGTCTAGAACATGATGGTTAGGTTATTTTTGGATAACTATATCCATATGTTGATGCAACCTCTTCTACATCTTACTTATATGCCTCCATCAGGTCAGGCGATAGAATATGATTTTGAGGGTTTCCTTTAGGCTAGAGTGCAGTGTTGCTGGATGTTTATGGGGAACTATTTGTGATTGAAATATGTTTTTAGGACCAATATGTATGAATATGTATGATTATTGAAGACTTCTCTATATGAAGGTGTCCATGGAAGGGGATAATTTCTTTATCTATGGAAGATATCATTGTGGAGAGGTTTACCAGGGTTGATGTTTGGAGTAGGGTCCCAATGATCCATCTCCACAATACCCTAAAATGTACTATAACCATCATGATCATCATATAATTATCTAGAAGATATGAAGTCCCTTGTAGAGTTTATAATGTATCTCTAAGGACCACATGCTCATTATCATTGAGAAGATTTGAAAAATGGGTCTTGTTCTACGTCATGGAGGGAATATGCCGACCTACCTTTTGGAATTGAATAGGGATATGAGCATACTATATGAAGATTACTAGAACATGTTAATAATCATCTATTTTGGAATTATTATGATCCTTTTTTCAAGAATATGATATAATATTCCTATGATAAACTTAATTATTGACCAGAATATGAACTTATCCTAAGGTCCCTTCGATTCTCACATGGTGATCCTCTATTATAATGAGAGTATGATCCTGATCAAGAGTCAATGGAATGTTCCACTAGTATTTCTTGGAAGGAGTTTCACCCTACCTCGAGGCATGTGATACATTCACATGGTGTTCCCATGTTGGGGCATTAATATAAGCCTTTTACAAATATGAATTCACAACCATAATATGATGTCAGACCTTCATAATGGAAGAAGGGATATTATCCACCTATCATATTTCATAATAATGACATTGGCTATGTCATTCATTAGTAGAAGTATGAATATTACCCAATCATATGTGATCTATATGAATATTCCATGATGACTAATTGATAGGAATATTAGTATTTACCAAGGCATGTACCATTCTCACTAGGTTATCCCTAGCCAGAACAGGGATATATACATAATCCCGAGCCTTTGGATTATGTCACATGTCTTCTTCAATGAAAATATGAGTATGTAGAAAGGATTATTTTCATATCTCTTGGTGATACCCAGATCTAATGGGGATATTATAACTATGTGAGGAACATGGAATATGTCATCCAAAATTTATGATTAGCATTTTCCCCCATCCTTTAGAATGTGACACTCTCACCTGGTGATCCCCTATTATAATAAGAATATTAACATGATCTGATGCATTTTCCTTTTCCAGAATATGTTGATAATCATAATAGATGGGTGAAATAATTTTTTATATCTCCATATAAAATATTCTTTCATAATTATAAGAGTGTTGAGCTTCCCTAATGAAGGAAATGCGAATATGCACTTATCCCTATATCTATACCTGTTCATGAACACTACATCGGATTTCATCCACTATGTCTATGTTGTATTAGAATTTTATTAATGTTGTTGAAGGGATATAATCTTACAAATATTCATTATCCACTATGTAATGGATGATATCTTTTATTAAATTAGAGATATGGGCACACATTTTTCCTCATTGAGTCATCTTAATATGTCGATGGAATTCATACATGGGTGTAGGGACATGTTCCTCCCCCATTCCATCTATAGGAATTTACCTAATTCCTTGTTCTGAGTGAGATGGGATATGATAATGATCAATATATTATATAATTATATGCTATAAAATATCATCACTACGAGTTTAGATATGATCCCACTCACTGTTATTGAGCATATTAATTTCCAAATGTGTCTCCCTTATTACCCTTTACGGGAACCATATAATGTTGTGTGTTAGGTGGTACCCTCGATGGGTGGATGGCGGGTACCTATGAGATGATGTTGGATACTATGGTTTAAAGGATCCCTCCTAGTGTTCAATTTATCAAGAGGAGAGGTGAATTAGTCTTTATAGTTTTCATTTATTTTATATTGAAGGTGTTCATTGTCAATCTTCGGGAACAATCTCATGATGTGGCTAGTTATAGCGACGAGTGCCACTTTCATAACTGTAACATTCCTAGGATGATGTAGATGTATCATATTCGATTTTTGGAGACCATCATGATATTTCATGAGGTTAAGGATCTTAACAAGTCAATGGTACTCTGATACCATCTTGTTTTCCAATTGAAGTTGAATCATTCAAGATGGTGACTTCATTTTGCAACCTTTATGGGGTTGTATCCACTTGTGACTTGCTGGAACGATTGATGGATGATTACGTTATCTCGAATCGGGATGCAGTTGATGAGAGAATTATATTTCAAAATTTTGTGACATAAAATAAGTCTTTGATTAGTGAAATATATTAGGAAATATTTTCGCAATCAGATATGCATGGTTATCCCATTTTTCATTTTCTTCTCAGTTTGGCCAATCCTCTCATGTGGAATTGTCAATGTGAGGTTGGAATTTAATTATGAGAACCGCAGTTAAATAGGATCATATATAGTATTTATTTCAGGTTTATAAACCCTGTCTGAAATTCCAAAAAAGTGTTCTAACACATCATTAACCTATCATCCTATTATTTTACAGATTGACATGAGGTTCAATTTTTTTTTCATATAATGTGCAAACATAATTATCCTAAAAAAATGATCGTTTATTAATTTTTGATATTAACATCAGGTTAACCATTTTTTTGTATAGTGTAAAAATAAAATTTCATGAGATATAATATCCAAGTTGTTATATTATTTGATAGATTCATATTTGGATCACCATTTTTTATGGTGTTTAATTGTTCTTGGACCCTCATTGATGATGATTTTGTTTGGTCTGATGGTTGATGGTGAAGGGATCATTTCTTACATAATCATTAATGATGGGTCACCATATATATTTTCAATGGAAACTAAAAATAGTTCCCTCATCCATAACCAGTTATGGATCTTCTTTCCAAAGATAGGTGGTCAATTGGGTTATTATAACTAGTGACACTCAGAGACTCGTATTGTTCGAGATCATAGGACGTAGGTCACATCGCACCATTTGGTGGTCAATTTTTTAATTCTTCAGTTCTCTCATATAGATTAGAGATATGTTTGATAACCTTTTACAAATCAAGATACTTGACCGATTATCCTATAAAATTATTTTTGATTATGTTTCTTTTTATATAACTGAATTATATCTCATTAGTGAATCCTTATTTATGCATATAATGCCCTTCATCCATATTCTAGTGAATGGATTCTAATCATATACTCGAGACCTAAAAGTCGGTGCCTCATAATTTTTTTCCATTTGTGAGGCAGTTAATATTCCAACGAAAATATTGATCCATAATGAGGTATCATACATATCATGTTTATTGTGGAAATAAAACCCACATATTTCTTTAAACCCATGAATTATATTGTCATTTGGAGTTGAAATATTTGTGGGAATAGGGGAACCCAATATTTTACCTCAAGTCTCAATGATACATTCTACATATCATGTTTATTACCTGAGTAATAATTATCATGGTTATTCATGACGTTGGAACTAACCCCATGGTATATTCTATTCTGTGGAGGGTTCTTATTTCATGACACTCATCGGGGTTTACATAATGAGATTAAACTGCATCATGGGGACTCATGATTCCAATTATGTTTTCACTGTCACTCCCTAATCCAACATGATCTGTGATCCTCATGTGAAAAAATAGAGATCATGTTATTTGACATACTGGATATGGGTGTTGATGTTTTATAATGAGACATCTATTGAAATGTTTTTATGTGGACATCAAGCCCTATGAAGGAGACATGCATATAATGGTTATATTTGTAATAATAGTTCTCATTATTCCATTGATTTCATAGTCCACTAAATGATTAGGGAGAATAATTAGTACATTTGAATGAATGGTTCTTGATGGACAAAAAAATTCAGATCCATGGAAGGGACATACATAGATATGAATGACCATTTGGGTCTATATTTATATCGTAGGAAGCATCCAAAATATCCTAGTTTTGTGAGGAATCAGAATTCTCAATGTTTAATTAATTCTAATTCCATTGGTGGATGTGTAAATATGATCAACACAGTGGAATTATTGGGTCCCAATGATTGAAATTTTGGAGATATGGTGGGACACACATTGATGTGGGAGCACATTTGAGTTTAGTATTTGGACTTATGAAAGCATCCATTGTATCATAGTTATGGAACTAATATGAGTCGTCAAAGATCAATTGGCAGGGGCTTACACAATGAAATTTCACTTACCTTTGTAAATACTTATGATGTGAATTATATGATCATTTCAACTCCATAATGAAATATTAGCTATGATTAATTCGATAATAATGGGATGAAAAATAATCAATCTCATTTCTCAAGGATGTGTTATATAAATTTTGGGAAAAACCTTGGAGATATGATATGTTAGTTGGGCCATAAGAAGGTGTTCTATGTATCCTTGTTGTTGAAATAATCATAATTTTCATAGTTCATTTGATAGGTGAATGGATACATAGATTATCCTTATATTAGAGGATTTAACATTACTAATTGAACAAGGTTATCATAACAGTGTAATTCCTTTTGACCATGCCTTTTTGTCTTTATGGCATGCTTTGTTTGTCTGCATGACATTCCCTATTCATCAATGTGACATTTCGGAGGACTTATACCTAACATGTCAAATTAAAATCATATTCTCTCGTTGACTTCTCTAGGCTACATCACATATCTGGTATGGAATGTCTAAGGGTTTTTGCAAGATCAAGGATGATGTGTCTAGGGGAAATCATGAAACCCAGAAGCCCTATTATAGAATCCATTGGATGAACCCAGTTGAAATGACAATAAAGAGTCACCTGATCATGTTGACTCACTATGGTGTTATCATGAAAGCTTGCTGACATGTTTGTAGTTTATTGTTATAGTCAGTGTCACATGTATTGGAAAATGATGCATGTGTAGGATGAAAAGTCTTGAGGAAGTCACAAGATCTTGGTGGCATGCCCATGGGCCTCTCCATTTATAGTCAACATGATTGGCTGATATCAGTTTACTCAAGTAACATGTGATGGTGTCATTATAAGACTCAAGAATCATTTCTAAAGAAATCCACATGGTATGGATAGGGAGACATGTGAGTTTTGTTATACCTGAGTGGAATTTATGAGTGGTGGTATGTGACTTCATTTTCACCTGTCTAGGGGACTTCAAATGCTCTAAATAGTATCATAGTGGATAATTGTACATTCTGGGAAACATGTCTTTCTATTGTCACATAACCGAGGTTCTTCATGAATAGTTCATGAGGATCAACATATATGTTCTTTTTAATTCACTCATTATTAGTCAAAGTTCCATAATTTTTTAGAATGTATAATAATTTTATGGTTTTAGGTGTATTATGTCCCATGTGATCTAGAATATGTGTGTTATGTTATTCATGTGTTCTTAGAGAACACCTTTGTGTGTTTTATGAGTGATCAAGGAATGTGCCTTATGCATGGTGGATAATCGCTCTAGCAATTCACTGGGACTTACATAAAAGAAAAAAATCATTATCGATGAGATCATCCACCCTGGAAAATAATCTATTGTTTTTCGGTGTGCCAGTACATCTGGACTCAAAAAGTGTTAGAATCTTCTTTGATGATGGTGTAAGGGATTTATTGGTTGCACCAACCCCGTTGTTCCATGCTTTTCATGGTGTGTATCATGCGACTCGAGGTTGGATTCAGTTTGAGGTGCTTGATGTCAAGGGGAATTCATGTCATTATATTTATATTTCCAAGTACCTTAATGAGATTAGAATTCTTATTAATATTACTTTTCAACATTTTAGGTGATTTATTTTTGACTTTCCTTGAGACATGGATGGCTTGCCAAGGGGATTTCATGAAATTAGGAAATCATATTGAGGTGGCTTGTGATACCATTTTGCGGACATACTAGGTGCATCATGTTTTTATTACAACTGTGATAGGATACCACCACCTCCCTTTATTTTACATTATTTTATTTAATAATGTTGTGGGATTTCATGGGGTTGTAAGTGTGCTATTGAAGAAAATCATTATACCACTTGGTGATGAATCACATGAAAAATATAAGGCCCTGTGGAGATGTGTGATAATTACATAGAAAATTACATATATTTTTCTTTATAGAGATTGATGTTAATCATGATTTCACCATGGAATGTTTGAGGATCTTCACCAGATGAGGGTGATATGCTAGTGGGATTTTTCAAGATGAGGACGTCACATCACATGTTCATAAAGGACTCTTATGGATTTCGAGGGGAACATTGTGTTATTTTCTAATACTAAAATAGGCCCTCGACTCCTACCCTATCACTTTCATTATTTATCAGAAATTCCTGGGATATCATGTGTTTTCATGAATTTTATTAAAGAAAATTATTCCCCCAATCAATGATGTTTTACGTCCGTGATCAAAATACAAGTGGATACTGTCTTTTGTATATTTTCCTCTTAATTTCCCAATATTTAGATGTTTTTTTTGGGTTTCCACCAGTTGATATGTCACCTGAAATGAGGGATTATATGGTTATCACTACATTAACAACACATTTTTGGGGTCCCTTCACCAATGAAAAGGGGATTTCTTGAATTTACATTACATGACCTTTTGTAGGCTATGTTCTACATGTGGCTATCAATATAACCACATTCTGTTCATGTGATCATGTGTCTGTTATGGTTTCATGTGATATTCTTGATCATGGCCACCTTATTATTCCATTTATTTGTGCTGAAAATAATACCTATATTTAGGTAATTCATCATTTTAATTTTTATGATGCTCATTTTGTTGAAAAAAAACCCCCCATTCTTGGATCATGGTGCTTCACATTCATCATTTCAAAATTCATCATAATGAGATAGAACCAAGGGAATCATCCCTTATGAATTTTGGCCATAGTCCCCATTATCATTGAAAACATAATCACCTTTTATGATTTAAAAAAACCCCACCGATGAATAAATCAAATCAATTAACTCGTTACACCATGAAAAAACCCTTCAGATGATGACCAGTTAACAAAATATTAATTATAAATTCCTTGAAATAGTTAATTGAAAAAAAATTCACATTACAATAAATAATGTCCAAATAAAAAACTAATCGGTTAAATCACACAATCTCAATACAATACCAAAATAAAACACTTTAGTGGTAATAAAATCCCCATATAATGATATATTGTGGAGGGACTTGACCAAATTTCTTAATTTTCATCCATGGATACCAAAAAAATGGAATCCCCATGGAATTATAGAGTGGAATATGGTTATGGAATATCAAGGAACTTATATTAGTTACCTCTCAAACATTTACCATCTTGAAGAATCTAAACCAAACCATTAATGAAAATAGGAAGAGATTATGAAAAAACACTACGTTAGATACATCTTGTATAAGGATATTATTATAAAAATACCATAACCAACACATCCTAACGAAATATCTTGAATATAAAAAAACATGATAACCAAAAATGAAACCAAATATATACATACCTTTTTAACTAATTTGTAATAAAAAACTCATGATATTAAGTGTGAACATGTGTATATTATTCCTATGTAAAACAATATATGATACCATGATTACATATGAAACTAACAAATGAAATAACACACCTATGTAACATCATTTCTGAATTATCATTAATCTCACTGGGCTAATCCATCAACTTTTCATTATCATTAATATCAAAATCGCTATAGTAATTAATGTGTAAATCACTATCAAGATACCAATGAATATGTGAAATATAAAAAATGTAATGGATCAATCCCATGTAATAGGGATGTTCTATTCGATAAACTATTTTATTAATGTGTTCGGGAACCTAAAAAGGGCCAATAAATATGGGATAAATATTACTTCCATGAATAAAAAATTTCATCCCATGATGAGGATATACTTTTAAGGTAAAATTATATCCAATTTAATTCTCTATTGGTGTCCTTGAATGATAATAATATGAGTTTGAGTGATATTTAACTATCTTAACACTCTCATGAATCACCATCACTATGTCTATCATTCATTTCACCAATTTTTTGGGGATAATTTCAGATTCTCTAACATCATTTAATAAAAAAATTATCGTTGGTGTTAGAAAAATAATTATTTGGATAGTTACATTATACTATTTGATTGATAACAATTATAATAGGATCAATCGACTATGTGAATGTGATTCACCTATAGAACATAAGAATAGAACATGTGTTCCAATATGTGGATAAAATTCCCTTTAAGGTCATCCATTTTTTGATGAAAAGGGTTATTGAGGAAAAACTATGATCCAATGGCTTTTTATAGATTCTTTTATACTGGGGGTATGAGGTTTATGATTTGAGATGGTCATCCTAGTAATTCCATGTATCTTAATAATCTTTTTATCATACTATTTAGTAAGGATTCTATTGTACCACCAATGTTGTTACAATATATCCCAGGACATATCTATTTTAATTCTCCCCCAACCCTTTAAATTATTCAAATTTGACTCTATTAAATATTTTTAAATGAATTGTAATTATATTTTCATTTATAATGTGTATTCTATCCTTATCATGTTTTTTCTATCTCTAAAAAATTCCAATGCATGGTGTATATGAATATGTGGATTTTCTTGCATGATGGATTATACTATGTTAAATCACTTATTTGAATTGTATGTATAAGAAATTTTTTTTTGTAGTGGCATCTAGTTGATGTAATTACATAACTTGATAGTTCATCTAGATAGAATATGATATGTAAAGACATTAGTAATGTGAATCTATTAAATAATCTATTTTGGATCTGGGTATATATTTCTCCTACGTGGAATTAGGTATATGGATTTATCCAGCATAGAGTTTATGTACATAAAACCTAATTCAACTTGAGATATTTATTTCCATTATAGTATTTTATTTAAAATTAAATTATTTTTCTAGGAATTAGAGTAAGAGTTTAGTTAATAATGAATATAAACTTATCTAGAGTTATATGTTTCATTATTGGTGAAATGGTTACCTTAATTATATTATTCCAATTGTATTATAGATAAAAAATAATTATTGATGTGGAATAATTTTATCTTTTATAAGGATACAAAATATGTGACCTTGATAAAATTATATAATAATAAAGTTTAGTTGAATCAAAATAATTTATTTGTGTTTGGGGTAAAAATAAATTTATCATTCTAAAAATATATAATCTTCTTGGTTACATAGTAACAACATATAATATACTCAAAAAGTGATTAAATAACATACTACCACTCTTATGACATTAAGAAACATCATTTATAATTTTTTAGTTCTTCCCCATTCTTCCCATATGTAAATATTTCTTATCTTTTGATACTTCTCCACCATTATTTGATGATAGTATCTATATGGTTAAACCACATATTATTTTCTATGACATTTCTATAATTCGTTAAGTTAACACTTGTTAAAATTAGTGCCGGTGAAGGATGATGTATATAATATAATATTATCCCTTAAAAGTTACATCTTCATATTTATGAAAACATAAGAATGGGTTCTATTAGGCTAATAAGTCCCCATTAAATGTACTGGATATAATTAAAATCACCAAACTTATATGGATTGTGTAAAAGGATAAGTATAGAGTGTTCTTATGTCCATAGAGACTATAAATATTTTTCATACTACTTTTTAACAATTTGTTTGCAAATTTTTCTTTAAAAATATATTAGGATAGATATGTTTGTGTTATCGATATAGTGGAAAAAATGGAAAAAATTTTATGCCCTATATTTACCCCCCACCCCTTGAGTAATTGTATAAATCCAATTAGAAAAACAATCAATATCAGTGCTTTAGAATCTTTATTTATCCACACTAATAGGATTTATTCATAAATATCATTTCCAGATGTCCAAAATGGATGAAAATACATAGATAATGTTAATTGTTATAGATCCTTACATCAATGGAGATTAATATGGGTGTTGAAATAATGTAATTATTATTTATCTTATAAATTAGGGTTGAACTATTCAATTGAATGATTTCATCAATGTAATGTTCCATAAAAATTAAAATAAAATTTTAAAAAAACTATGGAAATAAAATATGTCCTAAAATCTAATTCCATGAATATTATTATGTAAATATTGTGTGCTAATGTGTATAACAATATTTCAAATTTATATACCACAAATTAAATTTGTAAAAAATTAATAGTTTCTTATAATGGGACTTATAAAGTAAGAAAAATTATAAATAACAAATAAAAATTAATGTTTGACACATTCATAATGGATCATGGTGAGATAATAACTCATACAAATGAACATTTGATATAAAATTTAAAAAATGTAGGTTCCTTAGGAACTCAGGTTCGTGAACCTCATAAATATCTCAATATACTCAGACATATACCATCTATATATTTGGGATTTTATGCTGCTATTTGAATGTCTTCTACTATGAGGTATTTTAAGATAAAAGGTATCATTGGAAAACTTATGATGTATGAGAATGATATATAATTCAATGTATGAAATCAAAAAAATAAAATAAAATATAATGTTTACTTAAAATCTTGAATTTAAGAATATGAGAAGAAAAATAAGGAGACATCATTTTCATATGCATTTAATCAAGTGACTTCAAGAAACACAGAGTCAAGGGATGATCTTGAAGAATTTTAAAAAAGGTGTAATAAGTTATATAATAAGATAATAGGATTTATTTAATAAATTAATAATTATAATATGTTCATTGGAAATTCCAAAAAAGTAATGTAATACATGTGTAAGAAGATCATGCATGACATTCCACGTTACCAAAAACATAAAGTGAGGAATAAAAAATAAAATATTTATAGTAAGAGATAATACTATAATATGGGTATAATGAAATGAATTTATATGGAGTTACTTGAATGGATACAATTAATAATTATTTTTCTGATAAAGATCCTAATAAAAAGGGAAATTGTGTTTCATGGTATAGACTATTGAGGTACCAAAAATTTATTATTTCTTTTCTAAATATATACTAGGAAAATATTTTTTTGATTAATTTAAGGAGTATTTTTCCATTTCCAATGAAAATTGTGAGTCAATAAAGTAGAATAATAATTATACTAGAAAATAATATTTTGTTTGAATGTATTAAAAAAATTTCTTATGAAATTATATTTCATATTTAAAAAACTGAAAAAATCTATTTTATATTTGGTTGAGCATGATGATAAATTCAAAATCATAAAAAATGAGATACATTTTCAATAATATAACTAATATTATTATACTGATTTGTAAAATTAACTCAATATATTCCTTTCTAAAAAATATTGTTCACAATAATGGTTTGTAAAAAATATTTATGGTGAAAAGCAAAAATATATAGAAATATTATTTTCATCCATATTCTAATAAAAAATTCCAATATAAACTTACATTTTTTAATTATTTAGACTCTTATTATTGTAATAATTGTTTTAATCTAAGATATCTGATTTTTTTGTGCTAATATTTATTTTAAATAAAGAAATTAATCTAAATTTAGTACTTATATTTCTGAACATCAAAACAATAATTTCAATTCCAAATCATTTATAAAAAACACGTTTGAACCCAATATCACTCATAAATTCAATAATCTTCTTGTTTAAATGGTTTTTTGGAGAAAATAAAAATTTTAGTAAATGATAAATGGTGTATGGACATTTTTTATTCAATACATAGGATCAGGAATTTTTCAATTTACAACCTGAAATTAAAATTGGATAGAGGCTCTATATCATTTGTTGAAAATTAAAAGGAACAATTATTATATTTGGGAATTTTATAGATCGAAAATCAATCCTCATAAATATATTAAGTTATATTTATTTTATAAATAATAGTATGGTAAGTAGTTCTCATCATTTTTTGGATGTAATTTCTATTAAAGTTTATTATAATTAATATTTTCATTTCAATGAAAATAAATTTATGATTAAAGCACCATGACTTAAAAATACATACACTCTATATACTCATTATTTGTGTATGTATAATGTGAAATATTTTAATTATATATCAATTAATATTAGATTATTAATTTAATAATTGGATATTATAATGTCAATTATTTATGAAAAATATTTATGGAAAATCATACTTCTCATTTTCATCAAATCAAAATTTGTAAAAAGAGGTTATGTGGTGCTTGATAACTAGGTAAGAAGCATATATATTTTTTAAAAAAACTAAGATTCTTCATACCCATGAACACTATAACTTGTTCATATACACATATTTTTACCATCTATTAATATAATAAAAAATAAAAATTATTTTTATTTTGTTTTAGTTATTTATTACACAATATTAATATTATTTTTATTTGTTTAGGGTTAAAGGTGAATCATGTTTTGTTTTAATATGTACTTATCAGTTGGTTAATAAATAAAAACTATCCCTAAATTATATTATTAAGAGGTTTCAATTGAGAAAATTTGAAAACTATGAGTTTAATTGTTATTTTTGAAACATTTTATAAAATACATCATTTTATTCCAATGAACACCTGAAAAAATAGTTTTAATGAAAACATGAATATCACTTTTAATGAAATTGGTAAAATAATCATATTTTAGTAAAATATGAAAGAAATTTTTTAGGCTAGGGATATAAAAATTTCATCATATATCATTAAATATTTCAAATACAAATTATCTTAAAGAAAACACCATAGGTTGTATGTAATATAAAAACAAAAATATTGATATATAATTTTTTGGATGTAAATTATATAATATGAATACTATTTATAATCACAGAAAATATGATCTAATGGATAATGAAATATTTTTTATAGTTATTATATAACTTCTATGCCTTATATAGACTTTAATTGGAGGTCAAGTATTTTTGAAGAATCATCTCAGGTAAAATTTTATGAATGGGAACATTTTTTGAATCAAAATAAATGGGCTGATGAATTATGTGAGTAACTGTAAAACATTTTACCTAACCATAATTTTTATAGTGAAGTGAAAAATTATTCAGACCATGATTTTGAAGAAAATAGATATAAATTTTTTGAAAAATTTATTCCTAAAAGTTTTCTTCCTTGAAATCCTAGCACTTCATAAAATCTTCCCTTAGATATAGTTATATGAATCATGGATGAATGTTATATAACTATAATATCATTAGAAAACCTTTTAATTTTGTCTTCTACTATTCCTCAACATATATCTAAACACATGGAAAATTTCTTAACGGATTAGAGTTGGGGATTACTCATGCAATAACAGTTAACTTAGTTCATGTTGAGAAATGTTTCAAAACTAGTAGATATACCCCCATATTACCATTTCAAAGGAAGATGTGGTTTTTTAGGAATATATAAGATGACTATATTGTGAAAACTAGAAATATGGATATATAATTTTCTAATGGTTATAAATTATTGTAAGTTATATATTATAAGAAAACCCCTTCCCCTATTTATAGATCAGAATCCATTGCGATTCTCTTAGAATATACGTCATTATTGGATTCTCAATATTTCAAAATAGAATTAAAATATTCATTTTGAATGTATTCTCAATAGAGGAATTTTATGTTAATATAACCTTAGTATTTTAATTCCCTCATAATAAAAATTCAATTTTCCAGCATATCAATGATTATTATAGTCTTAAAAATGATCCTGAATATTTGTTTGAAAGATTGATTTAATTAAATTTATCTGATAATATTACCATAGGTTTTCCAAACCATATTATTTTTTAAAATACAGAATATAAATATAATTTTATAATATAATTGTTATGGTTTTATTTTGGTTCAAAAAACCAAACAAATTGTAGTGTGGTTTCTAATAAATCATCTAAAAATAATTTCTAATATACCTGATGAGAGAGTAATAATTATTTCATTGTATTTATATATTTTAAATAATATTATCATAAATATTTATATAAATGAAAATTCATAGTTGTCTTGATTAAAATATTTGGACTTGAAAGAAGTAGGACTCATTCAATACCTACGCGCTCCAATATTAAGATTTCCTTTTGATGAATTCATGAAACTAGTTAAAAAACACTATATAGAAAAATAATTTTGATCTTACTCTATCTCAATTCAAGTAGACTACATACTTTTTATTCAATATTTCATTGTTATATATTTCCATCAAACCCCAAAGAGACATTATTGACAGCTGTAAAATGTATTTTGGGTTACACAAATGTAATGATTTATTTATTTTTTAATTATTCAAAAACATATAAATTTTATATAGTTTCATATAATGATGATAAAATACAGTTTTCTATTAAAGAAAACAATCACCTTTAAATCTGGAAAAATTATTAGATAATAAATTGTTTTTTTATAAGGTAAGAAAGAACACATATTTGTATTGTATACTAGCATCCAATAATATAGATCATATAATAGTTGCTAAAAAAATTATTGTTGATGAAACACATAGTGATATTCTTTGGATTCATGTTTAAAAATATTCCAATAATATTGAATAAAAATATTGATATCAATATTTATATAACATTTATAAATCATTATAGATGAAAAATCAAATTGTCATGATGCATCATTTATGAGAGCTCACACTCTAAATTTTGATCTCTCTCTAGAGATTATGATTATATAAAATAATTTTCTAGTATCTTTACCAAGACACTTTTTTACTATTATATTTTATTCTAAAAAAGCGAATTAGGATTATTTGACTTTAAATTATATTGTAAGATTGTTGTGTATCCATATAAGTCTATTTATGCTTTAGTTTTGGATACATTTTATTTTCTTTTATATTCAATCAAATTAGTGTTATTTAGTTATATTTAATGAAATTTTATATAGTTTTTGTTAAATACACAATCAAATATTTTATCTATTAATTAGAAGTTCTATTCTCTAAAAGCCTACATTTTCTAAAAGCAACATGTTTTGGCCAAATCTATAAACTATGCCTCCTCATTTGTTTTCCTTATGTATGAGCTCCCTAAACCAAATCACTTGAACATTTAAATCTATTCTTTGAAACACTTTTTAAATAAAAGAGTTTAGACTATTTGAGAATGGGGTATCCTAAAAGGTAATAGGAAAATAACATTTTACAAACAAAGAAAACCAAAAATTATATCTTGTAGTGTTGTGTTATTCCTTGTATATCAATCAATTATGGTTGGTTTAATATTATAGGGATTTTTCTAAATAGGGTCTTGATTTTTCAATGAATAGAGTATTTATATGATGAATATACAATTTTATTTGTGTTTTCCATGTAATATCTATAGTTTTAGGGAAATTCCCTATTTAATTTTTCACAAAAAGGTGATGTCATTTTCTCTAATTTGAATGAAAAGGAATTATCAATATGTGTTAAATGAAAAATTGAATAATGTACATATGTGGTTGGACCTATATACATATGCGGTACATATGCGGTTGGACCTATATATCATATCCGATCATTATTTGGGAATATTATAGTATAGAATAATGTTCTTAAGGACCTAGAAACTTGATGAATGTTCTGTGTATGGTCATTTAAACCGATCACTCCCAAAGGCATGGAGTGTAAAAATGATACTCTTATAGAATTTGTATCATCTCCATGTCAAAAAGAATAATAAAAGATTAATCTACCCAGATCGACTTTCTACCATCTATATCATTAATTCAAGATAAATAGTAGGTTAATTTATTATCCAGTTGGTAGTATACATGATTCTATTTAAAATTTATTAAGGGGAAATAATTATGGTGAATATATTAACTTCTATAAGATTAAAACTCTTGGAGACACTATTTTGTAAGATTTTGAACTATATTTGAACTTTCCATTTAGTAATCATGTGGCCACTGGAATAGAAGAAATATTCGTCTTATAATAAAACCTCCAACACATATTTAGGGGGATCCGTTTAGTATGTTAATCATAAGGATGTAGTACCCTCTATAAAGAATCCTTATAGAGATGAAGCTGAGAAAATATCTATAAAAAAATAGGATCCAATCGATGTTGGCAGTATTGGAGTGTGACATAAATAATATACTTCCAAATATGTAGAGAATAATGGTATACAAGATAGATTTGTGTATATATAGACAAAATATGGGTCTATAAATGCTGATTCTATTTATTTTCCCAGAGATTATAATTTCTCAACTATAATGGAACCTAATATAACATTTGGGTCACTAGATCATGTTGGGGAAGCTTATCATGATGTTCCTATACTCAATGAAGCTATAAATCTTTTAATTTTCATTGATTTTAGTGTTTGTATCTTACATGATCCAATCATCAAAAAATAGTTTGGGGATGAATATATTTCATTTCACATTCTTGATGTACCTCATTTAGTGAGTAAAGATTAATAATGAGTAGATTCTGAAGAGACTGTTCAAATCTCAATGGGAGATATCTTCAATGATTTAGAAAATATGAATAGTGACCATATTTATCTCAGGAATAGTCTACAATCTAGTATATATGAAATGATTTTCATGAATGATCATTTTCTTTCTAGTTCATATTTCAATACGATGATGGAGTTATTAGATTCCTAGGATCTGTTGCTTACAAATATATAGACCATTCAAACTGGTTTTTATACTTCATACATAAAAGTGTTTGAGTATTTGATGGGTCTTTGGAATTACACATTCTAGATAATGAAAATTCCATCAATATCAACAAAGGATAAAAATATAATCCTAATAATATAGAATAAATTCTTCAAAGGATGAAGAAATTTCATGAATAGAGAATCTCTTGGAAGGCCGCCACTCCCGATGGTGCTCTATAGCTTCACGAAGTATCCATGAACTAGGTGAGTTTTTGGGTTACGAATTAGGGAAAAAGTTCCTGAAAATAAAACCATATATATTTTAGTATAGATTCTGTTATTTACACCCCCACAAATAAAGATCCCATGTGAACAAAGTAGTTCACGGGATGTGGTGAGTCACTATCTCCTGCAAACGATGACTCCCACTAACTTAGCCATCATTTGGATTATCATCCTCCATGAGATTTAGAAAATTAGGGTGCAAAAACCACTCCATTCCCCTATAAATGATCTCCTATGTGGTTCAAAATGGAGTGCTCAGAAAACCGAATGGCGCATGAAGAAAAACTGAAATGGAGTAAGAGAAATATCTCTCACACTAAAAGTACTTTGTAGAATCCATCCCATTAAGTATAAGTGGGTGTCCCTTCATTGAATACGTCTCATGAAGCATATCTAGATGACACTCTATAGAAGACAATATTTTTATGAAGTATCATTCAGAATATCAAGGCGTCATTTATGGACCTTACGAATGAATAAAACTGCTCTATGGACGAAACACTTGTGGCCAAACCATAATAGATTCTAATTCATGGATTATTCCTCATAGATCACCAGTTTCCAAAAATTCTTCACGGACTACCTTCCACAATAAAGCAAATTCGTCCAACTCCTATGTGGTGATCTCTCTCAAAGATTCCCCATTGCAAACTCCCATATGCTACTAGCTCATATGTAGCAAACCCTATACAAAAAATCCCATGCACCCACTTGTCCATACCACGAGGTCTATGCCCCAACCCTTGGTTGGGATAAATGTAGGGTTGTGGTTCTAGGCCTATGGGATGGTCCCTTTGATACCTTAAATGAACCTCATGACAAATGGGGACCCATACCACCAACCATTCAGGCCGGGTCGACCACATTTTCCATTATGCCATTATGCCACCCAACATTCATTCCCTTTAATACCATGAGTGGACCTAATAATCATTTAACTCGTAAAACCCAATTAAATACCACCTATGTTAGGATGAAACAAAAATACAGAGAAAATAAAGGCCAGAATGTTTCTTATGTTCTAAGACACATCCATTCCATTCATCAAACTATCTGTCCTAGGTGATTTTAGATTTTCATAAACCTCTCCATCCTATAGAAATGGATGCCTGGTATATTGAGGATACCTGTAAATGGATATTCAAGAAATAACCAAGAGAAATTGAATATGTTTCCCAAAAAAGGAAATATCAACCAGATAAATATTCTTCCTCTAGAGAGGCTTTTCCTACATCTGTACTCCCAAATGGATTCTATTCCCCGTAACATTTCTTCTAATATGAGAACCCCTAGAATCATGGTTTAAACAATACTTTCCTCTCATGGTTGAGGAATTTCAGAATATCCTTTCATGATTATCTTCTAGTTAATCAAGGTTTCTATAAAAAGTGGCCATCATCATATGATCTGAAACTACAATACACCAATTCTTCCTAACCGCATGATGTTAAGATATATGGTATTAATACAAACTACCCGACATTAAAATGTGGTGTTGTAGTACCTCCATCATGGTATTAAACTGTTATTGGATCTCCCAAGTAAAATGAATTTAAACTGTAGTATAACCCATATCACGTTCAATATGGAACTCCAACTAAGGTAAGCCCATAGCCTTTCTTGTTGGAGGCTTCACCCACCCTCTTCTATAACTACTCCCATGATTTATCTAGATAGGTCACCCAATATTAATATTCGGGAAGTAAAAAATGATGATATGGGTACACCCAAACCCCCTTTTCTCAACCCTTGGGCTTCAGTAACATCTATTAATAGATGAAGTGGGGTGTGCGATCTTCATTTCCACTACCTCTTCTTGTTTGTCACACAAACCATTACTCACATGGGCTTAGAGGTTAGTGGTGATCATAACATTATCATGGTTCCAAAGCAAGGGCATTTTCCAATGATGTATGCCCCAATGTCAATAAAAAATAGGCATTCTCCATAGATGTAATCCCAAACATCAATACAATAACTAGACTTCAGTATATATGTATTCCCTAAATCCAATCCAAATGGGCATCCTAGAAGTTATAATCCCCAACAAAATCCCTTGATGGGGAAGCTCCCTTGTATAATCCACATTCATACTCCCTTAGAAGGTCTCCTCAAAAGTATATGCCCTAGCTCAAACCGAACTACTTGGGCCTCTATTCCCATATAAATGGGATATGTAGGAATCATACATAATGTCGAAACCTGACATCAAAGTCACCATATTGTTTTCTGAACTATATCCTCAATAGGGTCACATCCACCCTGGCGACCATGACCCTTCCAGGTACCTCAAACCACTCCACCATAAATCCCACACCACCATTGACATGGAAATTTTTTTCATGTCTATCCATTCCACGTGACATTAAAATACATGATTGTGTCCTTCTCACATGTCCTTAAATGGTGATGTATCCTGTAAGGTGACATAGAACAATGTGGGATTAGATTCCTCTCACAAGGAAACATAAGAAGCCCATCTTATCGGTTTGATCACTATATCAAAAAGAATCTCATCCCCTCACTGATGATACTAAACTCTAGAGCATCGTCCCATATGGAATGAAACACGAAATGCCTCAAAGGGTAACAAAATGATCCATTATTTATCCATAAAGGAGTAAAATTAAGGAAGAACCTCTAATACATATAGATCCTTCCATTGATGGAGAAAATCAGATACATCTAGATCATTCCAAACTTGTTTCTAATAATGATTACCTATTTCCCCTGGGATATATCATAGACACATTCTTGAGAACAAATCACGGATTCCCGAACTTATGAACATATCTTAAATCTATAGTAGAATTTTGTAATAGGAAATAGTTCCCCCCAAAAGGCTGAGATGAGCATTTATTTACATCCTCTTGACCAATATGAGTTCATAAGTTTCATTTAGAAAATAACCAAATTATCACACATCTTTGGTAAGTAGGTCCATTAATGATGGATGTGGTAGTCATTGGGTGCTTCAAGATCTGGGAAAAAACTCGTTGGAGATCATCTAAGATGTTATAACAGACACCCATGATTGGACACCAATTAACCCCTGAAATCAAGCCAATGGGCCAAAATCACTATTGGGAAAAACAATATTGTTTCCTTTGGATTCAAAAATGTTTAACCTGACATGAATCCTTAACCAATGTGGTGGTATTACCTCCACTGAATCCCATTACACAAACAATTATAAAGTTGACTATGAAGAATCATCAATTATATATGTAGTCATGAGGTTATACTATTTCAAAAAAAATTCCCTTTACATGCTTCATATAAAGTAGTTCTTCAATGCTAATTTCACTCTAATGTAATGCTCAATGTTATCACAAACTCACATGTCACCCAATGCACTAGTAGAGTCGTCAACAAAGTGCACTACTCTATTTCCCAACCAATGTCTCTAACACTATGTTTTAATCACACTGATATGGGTGTACCACTAGAATGGTACTCTCCCCGGAGTCGAGGCAGCAGGATAGACCCTCCAATTGGTGAAATATCTCCATCCTCCTCTTCAAGAGCGGCTAGAATTATAGAATATAGAGGCCCCATAAACTGTCTCAATTCTTTTCCCTAGCCTGTACCTTGAATGCAACAATGAGTACCTCCCTTGACATATGGAAGTATATGATTCGGTCTTTAATAGTATATTCCCTGCTGCACATGAGCCCCTTTTAACGACCCTGACCGGAAGACATCACCAGCAACACCACATAGATCAACATCCCCACATTGAGGAGAAGAACTATCAGAAGACCCCCGTTGATGGTGGATAGAATTAGGTTCCTTAGGCAACTTGCTGGGGGTGATGAACATATTACCAGAAACTATTATTCACCCTCATTCTTGAGGAAGATATTATCCATACAAATATGACAACACACTATAAGAAGGTGTATGTTCCGACTCCCCCTTCCAAAGCCTACAATACCAATATAGAGGAACAATAAAAAAATTGTATTCCATATAATTATCATCAAACCTGACATACTTTCAGGGTAACAATTTATAGGTAGATGAAAAACTATGGTTGTGCGTATGTGGAATTCAATACAAAAAGGGTTGAAACTAGCTTGAAGAATGCACAAATTCATAAAAATTCATACAAAAACCGTCATCCATATATGAAAACAATTATTGGTAGTACTATAACCTATCCAATACATATAAATCCCACCATTCAAATACAATTTACAAATAATAAAATATGATTAAAATTCATACATATTAACATTAAGACTATCTAAAAAGTATTGTCTATATTGAGAAGATTGAAGTTATTTCTCTCAAATATGAAGACCACTAGCCAAATATGGTTTAAAAAAGTTAAGACAGATGGTGTATACCTACCATGAATCAATGGAAAAAAATTCAAAAAGAGGGCACACAATTTTGATAGTTGGATGAAGTGAAATAAAATTAACTAAACTCATGGAATTTTCCAAGCACAGCTGAAGAAACCAACTGTATCTCAAGTTGCTCATACTAAAACATAGATGACATCAATGGCCCTCCAATTTTATAAAATATGATCATCCCAAAGATTGTATAATGATAAATTCATTTACCAAGAACATAAAATGAATTTGGGGAATGGTCAAAATTATCCTGGACTCTCTGGGATTTCAAGTGATATAACATGAATGACCAACCACTTCCCAACCAAACAGCACAACCAGAAATAATTGATTAGGTAGAGTAATCGTTTGAAGAAGAGTTCATATTTTTGGATATATAAATTTCATTCATTTAATTAACCTATTCTCTGATGATGAGTATGGCTTTGAACCTGAGTACCCCCACACCTAATCAGGTAAATGGAGGTAGAGGCTAAAAAATACTTAGGTACCAAGGAAGACCCAGCTATGGATGAATCCCAGATTATGGTCATTCCACTTCTGAAATAATCAATGATGTAGAATCATAGTGAAGATAATTCTATCTGACACAACATGTACCTGTAAATTACCCCCCCCCCCTCCCCACCTAGAATATGTCACTCTTGTTTGATCATTCTGGAATATCCATTTCAAGAAGAATAGTGGAAAGTTTCTCTTAGAATGTTGGTAGACATGTCTAACCCAGTCCACAAAATGAGTAAGATCCTCTAGATCTGATCCTAATGGTTTATCAATCATTATCAACTAGTGTTCCTTTGAAATAAAATCCCCACACTGGTAAGCACATTCCTTTTGATAATAATTATGATATCCTGAGGAAACTTTCCCCATAACCAACCATGTTATAAATCCTCGAATATCTATCATTTCTTGGTGACCTCAAAGAAGTACTCATTGAGGTTGTATGAATCCCCTGGGTGTCTAAATCTCAAGTGGGCATCATCGAATTCTATCAGCAATGGACGACCTTGAATAACATCACATAGTAATCTCCTTCACAAATCAAGATGAGGATTCCATTATCCAGGGACACATTATTCCCTTGTATGTGTCTGGAAAGATAAATAGTGTTAAGGATTGAAAAATTATTTATTTAAAATGGCTCTACAGTTAATCAAATTCTAATGTGAACATTTCATTAGCTAGGCTGTGATGGGAACAATCTATCACTTCCATCTATAACACTACAATCATATGAAAAACATGACATGAAGTGAGTATAAAAAATCATCCTCCAGAACCTATTCATGAAAACTCATTATTGACTTACATTTTCTGGTGGTTTGATAAAAAACACACTTCAATGTCTTACTATGACTTCCAGGGTTTCACCAACTTGTAGTGGTCCCCTCAGTGTACCATTTGTTTGTCAAATATAGCATGAATGGAAAAAATTGGTACATTATGGACAGATGAATCCCCTTTCAAAACCTATTAATCACATTACATTGATTTAAGATTCTATCAATGGAATGGAATGACAACTTTTGTCAATGGTATTGATTGGTTCATTTCCCAAAACTCTATAAATGATCCCATAATCTCCTCAAATTATTTTTTAAATATTATGTGCTACACTTCAGTTAGGTCAGGTCAATGTGTCCAATTTCTGAGGATTTTTCACCTATCTTCATGATTTAAATCACATCCCACGAGGCTATTAGTGTTGGTAAGTGTACTAAAACGAAAGGTAATAGTGAATTATTGGATTAAAATTCCCTTAAATGACCATCAGTGCTCCAAAAAAATATTTCCATTACCCACTGAGGTGGAAGAGGAAGAAATCACTCTTCCGTCCCACATTCAACTCTCTTTGGAATATCTCCTCCATCAACAAGGCTAAGAAAAGTGACATAATCCCCTGAGGGTCATGGTATAGATGTAAAGACCCAGAAAATTCCATGTGATTTTTTTAATTATTTGGGATTATTAGTAGTAAACAAAAATTAACGAAGCATGATTCTATGACCTGGTGTGCCAAGAATGAATTTATGGACTTTTTTAGGTATATTCATTAAACCTGCGGGTAACATTTTCTATCTTTTGAACTAGTGATCAGAATTGAAAACCGAGTTCCCTGTTTAATCCATAGCAGCAGGATTCCCTTAAGGGAAGCATCACTTCAACCTCAGTGGGTCAGGAGAAAAACTATACATTCGTGAAATTTTAAAAAACAATAAATTAACATGTAATTGTTAATTTATTTTATTTTTTACCATTGGATAAGTGGTTGTGGAATGACCAATGACATGTCAATCCATTTAATGGATCAACTCTAAAACTGCGTAACTCCACCATTATAAATTACAAGAAGTTCATTAATTCATTTAATGAACCACCGAAATTTCTCAACGTGTTACACATATTTTCCCCAACTATTTATATAGAGTTCAGGTTGGGGTTTTGGCATGGATTCATCAATCGAGGAATCTCCGGTGGAGATTGGTGATGAAATCCACTGATAGAGGATGAAAACTCGGGTGACAATGATCTAGGATCGACGAACGTCGATGACTCCATCCAACATGGATGCTCCTCCCACCACAATAGTGACACCTCCAACAAATCTCATGGTATGGGGCTTATGTTTGGTTTTATTTTAACATTAATGAAATGATTTTATTTAATATTTAATGTTAGATAAATATTTTCCTGCTTGTTATCATCTTAATGCCGAGGGAGTTGGCCGAACAAACAAGTCTCGTACCATCTTCCGCTTTGTCATGTTGTGTTATTCAGGGAATGATTTCATCAATTTTGATGGAAAAGAAATATATAGGGCCACGTTGTGATTCCCATAGTCTGGGAAACTCATAATCGCAGATGGCACAAAGAACGGACTAGCAGAGCACATCTGGTGGCCCATGGAATGAAGCACCAGAGCACCGTGCTGGCTGCGGCCAGCATTCTCTAGTGGAGGTCCACGGAAATAGGTCGTAGCTGGTGGGAAGTCAGTTCACCATTGCACGCCGTGGTGGCCCGAGGATGCTGGCATAAGCCTACCGTGCGAGAGAAGGGAGGCATCTGTAGGCACCGTTGGCGGCAGCAGCCGTGACACGATGGGGCGGCGCAGCCCTGCGCTGCGCCGCGCCGTCTACACACCAGTCGTCCATCAGTCATACCATTACACAAGTTGGGTAAGAACCCCACCAGTTGGAAGAAATTGTCCCACGTCCGTGGGGATAGTTGGAGAAACGGTCTGCCATCAGGCACACTAGGACGGATGTGGGTCGGCCTAACGGGTCAGGCCAACCGCAGTTCGGGCCCTCAAAATATGTGGGCAGCCCTCACAAGTCGGGCATAGTAAAACAGGTTGAATCGTAAAAAGCAAGAATCGGATGAGGTTAGGTGGACCCCATGACCCATTTCGTCGGACCAGACTGACCGTATTGGACCTCGCCCGGACCCAACCTGTCCTCGAATAAAGAAATACATGTAACTGACGAACCGGGTGTACGTTTAACATGTCTTTAGTGAAGTTGGGACCCCTTTTGGGAGGGGGTCACTTTGGCATATTCTAGAGGGCCCGACTGAGCTGGGCTAGATTGAGGTGTGATCACCCCTATTTCACAATGAGGGGATTAACTAAAATATTTGATGTATGTGGCATAAAAAGCTGTTTGAAAAGGCAGTCCATTGGAGATTCTCTATGTAAGTTCTGATGTTGTTTTACATGTGTCCTAAGTTGTATCAGACTTGAATCAAATTGTTCCCCTTTTGCAAAAGTTCCCATATCTCATAGACTGGGTGTCTGATCGATATTTCATCTATAACGTTGGGACCCATTTTATGGGGCAGTCCCTTGGGTATGCTTATTTTGGGACTTTTTATAGGTTGAAGTATGACCAATGGATGCATACTTCAATCTTTCGGAGATCAAGTGTGCTTCGTGCGGGAATCTAGTGGCTGGTAATGACACGAAGAAGAAGAGAAACCAATATGGGTCAGCATCAGAAACTCTAGAGTGGGATGATCTTGTTGTATGAATAATCATATGAAACTCTATGCCAAGGACCAATATGGGTTATCACCATCAACCAAAAAGGGTTAGCACTAGTGACCAATATGGGTCAGCACCAGTGACCAAATCAACATCAGCGACCAATACAGGTTAGAATCTAGCAAAAAATACAGGTCATCATACAGTGACCTATATGGGTCATAAGTATAGTTATAATTGATCTAATGATCCGGATTTACATCTATTTTTCCATATCCCAGAAACGTTGAATTTATACAGTTAGTGTGAGATGTCTCTTTTTCTTTGTGCTTTATGATTTAGATCATTCTTGTGAAATTACCTTTGTGGTATTTATTGAAATGTTTTATTTCATGGATTGAGGAGAAACATTCAGTGGTCTTCGGGACCACTACTGAGTTGTTATACTCACCAATGTATGGGCTTCCCCCGCACGTCTGTGATTGGTGTAGACTACTGACACTCCGAAGAAGAATTTGGTGGTTCGGTATATAGTGGATCTTGGTACAATGGGATCCATTTAGATCTTCTTCTTCGACATCAGACATACAGCTACTACCCTCCAGGTAGAGCTATAGGGTATATGTGATATATATTTAATTTATTTTAATTTTCTAGGGCTTGTATTCTGGCCTAATTTTTTCAATTTAGTGTTATAATTGTTTTTTTACTTTACTCTCTTGATTATACCTTAATTTTTTTGTTTTTAAACATAATTTTCCCTTTTGAGTGTGTAAAGATCTTAATGAAAAATCATTCCTTGTTCGGTAAAAGAATTTAGGTACCAGACACCAACCCCTAGCCTAGGGAAGGCAGGATTCAGGTAGTAATGTCCAAGCCCAGTGGGATGGGTCGTGACAAAGTTGTATCAGAGGGCGGTTGGTTATAATAGAATAACTAAGAGTTTTTTTTAATGAGGAAATGGTGTAAAGTGTCATCAGTTCAGTTTTCAGTACAAGGAGACTAGTGTTGGTGTGGTGGATGATGTATCCATACACCCGTACCTTGAATTCTATTTTCTGACACTATACATGAAAACATCGGTCGCTAGTGTTTCAAAATATTTTCCCGATCATTCTTGAGTCAGATCGATGGGTATAACCTATTGAATGTGGCGCGTTTGTTTCTTATAGGATTTATCCACAAATACAACCATCAAAAATTCTATTTAGAGATCATGTTAGTGCCCCCCCCCCCCGATTGATGAGGTGACAGTATAGGGACCAATCAAAGTGATGGAACATTCTGGTGGTGTACCAACAGCACCACCACCCGTTGAGTAGAAGATTCTACTAGAGGATCATGCATGATGGCTAAGGGAATTTCCTGAGTTCTATAGAAGGAGGCCTTTGATATTTCAATGTGAGACATACCCCCAGGCAGCAGAGTTCTGGCTTGAGGTAGTTTCGTAGTTATTTCGCTTAGTAGATACACCTACTGAATAAATGGAGATCAAGGCCTCTAGAATTCTTTAGGGATAGTTCGATGATGGTGGAACTCAATTATCTAGGTTTATTAGGAGACTAACATGACCTGATTGGAAATTGAGAGCCTTTTTAGGGCAATGTTTCTGCTAGAAACATTAAACATGGTACGTAATCAGGAGATTCTACATTTACAGCAGGGTAGCTAGACTGTGGCTTAGTACTCACCAGGATTTAATGAACTCTCCTAATACTCCACCGACATGGTACAAGACCCTTACTTCAGGGTACAATCCTTTGAGTAGGGGCTCTGATGGGAGATCAAAGCTACAAATGTTTCTCTATGCATCCCAACATAGGCTGGGTGGCGAGAAAATGAATTACTAGTTGAGATCTTCATTGCTGAGATGTCCCTGATAGTGAGATCCCCTACTGAATGACAGGTAGCAGAGTCATATGCAGCTGGCAGTAGACAGACGACACAGAATCCCAATCAGGGTAGACCTTCTATAGGGTGACATTGGGACACAGGTTCTGAGGTGTGAGGCTTGAGAGGTCGAGTGAGCCATCAACAAGGGGTGATCTATTTTTCCTATGGAAGATAGGGTTATAGAGCTCATGACTGTCTAAATCCCTTTTTAGATGATCGTCAGATGGTTAAGGGGCCATAGAGGCATCTTTAGTGGGAGGAGAATGAGTGTCATCTAGGTGTTGAATAAGGATGTGGAGAAGGACATGTAGTGGGTGGTGGTCATGGTCACCTGGCACTACCACCACCACCCCCAGGTGGTCCACCACATGCTAAGGGAGTGGTTGGACTAGGACATGCCTAGCTACAGGTAGTAGAGGTTCATGATCCTAACATCCCTGAGATGATATAATGTAATATCTATATCTTATCTACTATAGCAGTAGTTCTTATCAACATAGGTGCTAGAAATTATTTCCTTACCGCAGACATAGTTTGGGACTCTGAGATTAAGACTGAGCTTTTATCTTGACCATTTCATTTGGATACTCATACAGGATGAGATTCAGCAGCCACACACTAGTTCCGATAGTGTAATTATACTCTTTGAGGAGAGTGTTTCTGATGGGATCATCTAGTATCGACATTGAATCCTGAAACCATAATTCTAGGCATGGAATGTCTATCACCAATTCAAGCATAGATTTACTGCTTGAGATGTACAGTATGATATACGTGCAATGATGGAGGCCATTTTTCCTTTGTTGGTATGAAGGAAAACAAAGCTACAAGAGATGTACATGCAGTCCGGATGGTGCAGCCGATTACATATCAGTTGGCATGCATGACCATCAACACGTTGGATGAAGAGAGTATATAGTTTCTTGTGGCATAATATGAGTATGAGGACGTCTTTACAGAAGATTTCCCAAGACTACCTCTTCATAGACAGGTAGAATTCCACACTGACATGTACCCAAGAACAACAACGATATCTACAACAACATATTGGATGGCCCCTGAGGAGCTCTGGGAGCTGATGGTATAGTTGGAGGACATACATAGGAAGTGATTCGTAAGGCCATGTGTTTATCCCTGGGCATCCCCGTTGTTGGTTTCCAAGAATGAAGATAGATGTTTGATGCTATGAATGGACATCTGATGCCTAAACTAGGTGATTATGAAGAACAAGTATCCTCTGATGAGGATTTTTGATCTATTTGATTAGTTGAAAGGAGTGAAGTGGTTCTCGAAGATAGACCTTGGATCCGGATATCATCAACTCAGGGTACTGTACGAGGATGAACCAAATACAACCTTCATATGTCGGTATGGACATTACGAGTTCATGTTAATGCATTTTAGCATGACCAATTCCTCAAAAGTGTTTATGGGACTCAGGAAAATGATCTTTCATCGATACCTCAATTGATTTGTGGTGGTCTTCATCGACGACTTCTTGGTGTACTCAGCGTCTGAGGAAGAGCATGTTGTACAGTTGAGGATAGTTCTGGACACACTATGGGAGAAATAGTTATATGGGAATCTCTAGAAGTGTGTGTTCTGGATATGGAAGTTCCACGTATTATAACAACTCATCTCAGAGGATAGATTTTCAGTGGATTCAGTGAAGATCTAGGTAGTACATGCATGGGATCTACCTAGGAGTATTACTGAGGTACAAAGCTTATGTGGATTACCATGCTACTATCGGAGGTTCATACCCGATTTATCCAAAGTATTAGCACCTATGAATATTTTTATAAAGAATATGAAACAATTACAGTGGTCAGAGACATTCAGCAGAGCTTTCAATAGCTGTGAAAGATCTTGACCAACGATCTCATCCTAAGGTTGCCAGAAGAGGGTATTGACTACATGGTTTACTATGATGCATCAGGGATTGGACATGGTTGTGTCATGATGTAGGATTATACAGTGATTACTTATGACTCACGACAGCTAAGGACTCAAGAAAATAATTATGTGACGCACAACATGGTGTAGGCTATAGTAGTCTTCGCACTAAAGATGTGGTGACACTACATGATGGGAAAGTAGTTCATTGTTTACTCACACCACAAGAATCACATTTATATCATCAAACATAAAGATATGAATCACAGATAGTGAAATTGGATATATTTCCTCCAATACTATGCCTTTGATATAGAATTTACTCCTAGGAAGCATAATGTTGTGGAAGATGCACTTAGCAAGAGATCAAGTTCGTAGCTACTGAAGAAGGCTTCAGAGCAGTTATCCTCACATTAGATATCTTTTGTGGATAGATATAAGAAAATCTACCTCCAACCTATGTTATTTTCCCCTAAAATCCTTCAATGAGTCAGAGAGGTGCAACTCGGAGATGGTAGCTATGAGACTACAGGTGCTCATATATCCTCAAGCCATGCACCTTATGGATATTTTGAGGGAGGGGAGCATGATATCCTTTTTAGAGGACATATAGATATATCAGTGGAATTATGAGAGGAGGACTTGAGGGAATTCCATATATCACCATTGATAGTACAACCAAGTGTGATGAAGAGGTATTAGGACCTCCGTAATTAGTACTGCTGGCTAGGAAGGAAGAAAGCTATGGCAGAGTTTGTTTCTATATGCCTCAGTTTCTAGCAAGTGAATGTCAAGCACTAGGTACCAATAGTCTTGACCCAAACCATCGAGATAATAAAGTGAAAGTAGGAAGGGACCTAGATAGACTATATGAAAAGGTTACCATGTACGTCTAGAGGGAACGACACAATCTGGTTGATCGTTGACCGAATCACCATGTCGGCCCACTTCCTTTCTATTCGAGGGAATGGTTTGGTAGATATATTGGGGAATCTCTACATTCAAGAGATCATGCGACTTCACGTGGTTCCTCCGATGATAGTATTAGAGAGTGAAATATACTTCACATCCTAGTAGTGTAAAGGATTATAGGAGGATTTTTGGACATAGCTTTACATGAGGACATCCTTTCACCCACAGACAGATGGTAAGACTTAGCAGACCATCCAGACCAAGGAGGACATGCTTCATGAATGTGTCTTAGATTTTGGTCACATATGGGAGGACCACCTTCCCTTGGTGTAGTTCATGTACAACAACATAAATCACACCACCATTAGTATATTCCCTTTTGAGGTGTTGTATGGATGCCCCTGTAGATTTCCCTTGTGTTGGACAGATCTAGGAGAGCCAGCACTCATGGGCCCATAGATAGTTCTGGCTACCACTGAGAAGGTGCAGGTCATCCGAGAGTGGATGATGACTTCACATAGCCGACAGAAGTCCAACGATGATTGTAGATAGAGACCACTGTTGTTCCTGGAGGGTGACCAAATATTCATGTGAGTCTTCCCTAGATAGGGATTACAGATATTCATCCGAGGAAGAAAACTCTCACCGGGGATTATTAGAAAATTCTAGATACATCGGATTATTGGCAAAGTGGAGTACCCATAAGCACTACCATCACCGTTTTAGAGGGTGCACGACGTCTTCCATGTATCCCATATGAGGTGATCCATGCTTGAACAATCACACTTTATCGACAATGGAGAGTTGTAGATTGATAATGGCATGACTTTTACGGAGTACTTGATGGAGATAGAGGATTGACAAGAGCAGATCCTTTATGGGTGGTTGATACCTCTAGTGCACGTTCTGTGGCAGCACGAGGATCTCCAGAAGAGAACATGAGAGTGAGAGGCTCATATTAATGCCATGTACCCCTCTTTTTATGTGTAGCGCTTTTTGTATTTCAGGGACGTAAATCCCTAATGCAGGGAGAATGTAATGACCTAAAAAATTCCATATAATATTTTTAATTATTTTTTATGATAATTAGTTTGTAAAAATTGATGCCTCATAATTCCAAGGACCAGTGTGCCCGAAATTAATTTTTGAACTTTCTTTAGGTACGTCCAGAAAACACATGTTTGGCGTTTTCAATCATTTTAATTGGGGCTCAAAATTGAAATTTGAGAGCTTCGTTGAATCTGTAGAGTCGAGAATCACTTAAGAGAAGCTTCACCTTGACCGATGTTAGTAGGGAGAAAATGATAGCTTTGTACTTTTCTAAAAGAACATTTAATTGTAATTTTATTTTCATTTTCTCCAATGGATGAGTAGCGGTGGCGGGACATCTGACTTTTCCTGCCATTTAATGGAATGACTCATTAACTGTGTAACTCCCTCATTCTAAATTAAAAGAGGTTCATTAATTCATTCAGTGAACCTCATTAATTCCTTAACGCGTTACAAAAATTTCCCCCTACTATTTAAATGGAGCTTATGGTGGAGTTTTATCATGACTTCATCATGTGATTAAACTCTAGTAGAGTTCTACAGCAACATCCACTAATGGACAGAGAACGCTCGGGCCCTAACGATCTGAGATTGACGGACACCGATGAATCCATCCAACGTGGACACTCCTCTCGTCATAACTGCAACACCTCCAATAAATCACGTGGTAGGGGTTTTATGTTTGGTTTTGGTTTAACATTATTGAAATTAGTTTATTTAATCCTTAATGTCAGATAAATATTCTCCCACTTTGTTATCATGTTAATGTGGAGGACACTGGCCAAACGAACAAGGCCCGGAACCTCTGCTATTTCACTCATATTGAATTTTTCGGGGACGACATTCATCAATTTTGATGGTAATGCGACATAGAGGGTCACACTATGGTGGAAGTGGTCTGGGAGACTCGTAGTGGAAGATGAAACCAACAATGGCCCACTAGACCACGTCTGGTGGCCCACAGAAAGAATCGTTGGTGCGCCATGACGACGACATCCGGATGTGGCAAGAGGAGGCCTGTGAAAACTGGAAACAAAAGATGATAAGGCGGCATGTGGTCGTATGCCATAGTGGCCAGAGGCCGCCTACCCGAGAATGCCGCATGGGAGAAGGGCGGCACCCACAGGCACCACCGGTGGCAGTAGCTACTACAGGAGGGGCCGACACTACCCCGTAACGTGCAAGATAAACTAGAGAATGGTCGACCATATGACCGACCATTGGAAATGTTGGGGAAGCACCCCACTAGTAGGACAAACGTCCCTACATCCACGAGGTGGGCTACCGAAATGGTCCACCATCAGGCGGACCGAGCCAAATGTGGTTCAGACAAATGGGCCAAACTGGTGGCCCAGCGGACCACCATGGGAGGGTCAAGACCCACCCAGTGGGCCGAGCTAAATGTGGCCCGGGGCCGTGAACCAGCCGGGCCAACCCCAACGGGCTGCACCTAGTTGACAGGGTCAACCCTTAAGAGGACAGACCCAGGCAGGGTCAGGTAGACCCCGGGAACCATTACGTCGGGTAGGCCTGACCGAGTTGGACTGGGCCTAGACCCCACCGGACCCCAAATAAAGAAACGCTTGTAATTGAAGAATCAGGTGTCCGTTTGACACATCGTCAGTGGATTTGGTACTTCTTTTGGGTAGAGTTCCCTTTGGCATATTCTGTTAGTCCCGACAGAGTAGGGTCAGACCAAGGTGTGATCACCCTCGTTTCACAAAAAGGGGTGTAACTAACAGACTAGGCATCTGATCAACACGGCACCTATGGAATAAGGACCCTTGTGAAAAGGCGGTCCTTTGGTGATACTCTAATTCAGTTTTGATAGATATTTCATTCAACCTGGGCTATGTTAGACTTGAATCCAACTAGGACATTTTTTTAAAAAGTTCTCTTATGTCACATACTGGGCGTCAAATCGATAGACCATCTTTCATGTTGGTACACCTATGATGGAGTGGTTCCATGGGTATTATTTTTCAGGGACTTTGTAGAAGTTGAAATATGAAAAATGTCTTGAGGAGTAGAATCTTCCAGAGATTAGGCCAGCTTCATGCAGGAATCCAGTGGCTGGCTGTGACATGAAGAAGAAGAGTGACCAATAGAGGTCAGTATCAGAATCTCCAGAGTGGGCTGATCTATTTGTATGACTAATCATCCATACCACTGTACCAGAGACCAATGTGGTTCAACACTAGGGACCAATAAGGGGCAGCACCAGTGACGAATTTAGGTCATCACCAGCGACCAATACGGGTCAGCACTAGCGACAAATATGGGTCAGCACTAGCAACCAAAATGGTTCATCATCTAGTGACCAATACGGGTCATCATACAGTGACCTATATGGGTTATCAGTATAGTTACTATAGATAGGATAATCTATCTTTATTAAAAGTCATCCCTATCCCAGTAACCTTGATGATATAACGTTAGAGATACTTGTCACTTTTTCATTGTTCTTCATGATTTAGATCTTGCTTATGATATTAACTTTGTCTTATTTTTTGTGATGTTATACATCGTGGATTACTAAGAGAAATTTTGGAGTCTTGGGGTCCTGTATTGAGTTTTTATACTCACCCATGCACGGGCTCTTCCTGCACGCTTGTGTCTAGTCAGACTACTGATGCTCTGAGGCAGAATTTAGAGGTTCAGGAATTGGTGGAGCTTGGTACGACGGGAGCGGTTGAGATCCACTTCTTTGACATTATACATACTTCTACTACCCTCTAAGTAGAGATCTAGGGCAGATGTGATAGCTATTTAATTTCTTTTTAGTTTCTATGGCTTGTATTCCAGCGCACTATTTTTTGTTTATAGTTGTATTTGTGGTTATACATTACTCTCATTGTTATACCTTGATTTTGTTGGTTGTTTACTTCAGTTTTCCTTTTTGAGAGTGTATAGATATCTAAGGAAATTTCTTCTCTATTATATAAAAGCCTTCAGGTGCCATTCACCAACCAATGGCCTATGGAAGGCAGGATTGGGGTAGTCACGTCTATGCCACGTGGGATGGGTCTTGAAAATAGATTCTCCTCATAACTCTATAGAGCTTATCATAAATTTTGTGTCCCCATCGGACGAACAAGAAGAAGAATAAAATCAGGGGATCAAAGAAGTATATGATCTTTGGGATTCCCCACTAGAATTTTTTAAAGGTCTCTCTACCACCATTGATGAACTCAATGAAATAAATATTAGAATATAAGAAGACCCATGAACTACCCTGATGAATGAATCCATGAATTATTAAGAGCAAGAAGTATAATCTTTTTTCCTATAAAAGCATCAATATATTTTTTTCATGGAAGTAAACTAAAATTTCATTACACTATCTTGAAGGTACCACTCACCACCTAAGCCTTCCAGAAGATCATTGGGCTTACAAACATGAATCCATAAGAACTCACCCGACACATGATGCCAAAATAGAGGATGTGGTGTACTTGCTCATCAGATCCAACATCATTTGGGAAGTCCAATATCACATCTGGGAAGCCAATATTGGCCCCATTAAAAAAATAAAGGATAAATTGGAGTATTCATTGACTTCTAACATCTCAATTGAAAATATCTAAATGATGGTTTTCCAGCCCCAATCATAGAATTTATGATCAATGCAACTGATAGATATTATGGCCCCCAATTCATCGGTGGCTATTTATGATACAATGAAATCTGAATAGACTGATAAGAGGAAGAATATACTAATTTGAGGTCACCCAAGGGATTATTTAGTTATATAATAATGCCCTTCAGTCTGATGAATTCCACGACACCATGTCAACGTTCCATGAACCTCATCATTGTGCCCTTGTGTGTAAATTCAATAGAATTGTTTGTTGATGAGCTAGTGGTTAAATCATGACAATGTCCAAACCACCTCACCGATATAAAAACAGTCTATGAAAAACTGTGAAAACACATACTGAAAATGAACTCCTTGAATCGGGATTTTGGTGATACATTTGGGGAATTCCTCATCTTTGTCGTACACCATTGTGGAAATGATGTCAGTACCATGAAGACAATGGATATCATTGAAATTTCACCACCATGTAACTTTACTCATTTAAGAAGGCCACAAGGACACTAGTCCTACATATGGCCCTTCATATCTAACCTTTACATAAAATGTTTTTCCTTTACCAAGATAACAGAAAAATGGGCAGCATATCAATCGACTGATGAATGTCATGAAGCACTCAAAAACCTCAATAAATATATCTTAAGTACACTAGTGCTAACAATTCTCATAGATGGAAGTCCAATCATCATTTATGTGATGACCTTGGAGCGATCCCTAGGTTCCTTACCCCCACAAAACAATGACGTCGATAGTGAAAACAACCTCTACTATCTCAGCCGAACTATTATTTATACTGTGAAAACTTATTCAAATATTGAGAGAAGAAGTTTGGAACTAATTTTTTTTTCAAAAATAAAGATATTACCTATAGCATCACAACGTCCACTAGATCTCCCATAGAAACCCATTTTTGTACATTATCAAGCATCCAATGTTGGCTAGACATTTGTCATGGTGGGTAGTCATTCTTCAATAGTTTTACATCCAGTTCATGCCTCTAAAAGCCATAAATGGATAGGCACTAACTTATATCCTAGAGGAGCACCCCTCAAAAGATATAAATATACCGGAATCTGAATTTCTAGATGAAGAGGTCTTCACTATAATGGATTAATCCAAAACATGAGAGATGCATTTTGACGGTGCATCTAGACGTCTAATGGATAAATGGATGGAGTACACCACGATAAATATAGTAGGTATGTGAATTTTTCTCATTTCTCAAACAATGGTGGTCATTCCTTACTCATTCCAGTCGTAATAGGGGTGTACAAAAAATGATGCAAAATATCAGGCTCTCATTACAGGGCTAGAGTTGGTGCTGCAAGTACAAGTAAGACACATGAAGATAAAAGATATATATAAATTGAAATCAAGTATGTTAACTGTGATTACACTATAAAAAAGGAAGATCTAATCCAATTGTTTGATTATGTTCATGGACTGATGGCATGATTCTCTTCAAACCCATCATTATCCTCCATCCACTCGTTGGAAAATCCTCAAGCTGATGCGTTTAAAAATGAAGCCACCTCTCTGGCTAACCCAGATCAGGATGAAACACTTATCATCATTACACACCGTTGAAAGGTCTCACCATTCTTTATAGTCATTAAGAAAAAATAAAGGATAAAAACCTCATAACTAATACATATAGTTCTACAACTAGCTGGAAGAATACCATTATTAACTACCATCAAAAGGGATTAATCCCCTCAGATAGAGTCAAGAGGGATAAAACTCAATGATGGGAAATTAATTTTGATCCAAATCATTTCCAAAATCAACAAAAGGGCCTTTACAAAGGAGACCTTGATGCGGTGATTCTTAGGTGCATTGAGGAAGAATAGGCCTATGTCATCATGAAAAAGGTACATAATAGATCCTATGGTTCACCTTATTTATGATCCATGATTTTCCATCAAATTTGAAGGCTTGGATACTAATAGCCCAATGTGACTTAGGAATTCACTAACATTACAAATTAGTTTCATTCTATCCATGTTTATAAAAATTTAATTCCCTATATTCCATAGTTACTTCAGGAATCCTTGTTCTACGAGGAATATTCCATATGGGGAATAGCTGTTTTGGTACCTTACCCACCTTACACGGCTATGAAATTCAAAAAAAATCCTCCTAGAAACTAACTTCTTTTCCAAATGGGATGAAGTCATATCCCTCAAATATTTTAGGGGAAGAAACATTTTCAAATTCTTGATTACAAGCACAATTACCAAATTTTGTTTTTCCCACTCCGTATTGATGGATATTGTCACCAAAATCTATCAAGTCGTGTTGAAAAAATTATACCACGGGTATGGTATTAAGACCAATCGTTCATCCCACAATCATGTAGTGGGTAACAGACTAATAGAGGACTTCAACCATACCCTATACAATATAATCCAGGAGATGGTATATAAGGGTAAGGATTTGTGGTCAGACAAGATCCTCCAAGATATGTGGGATTAGAAGACCACCATCTATACTACAACTCAAGAAACTCTATATTCATTAGAATACATGATAGAAGTTGCCCTAAGTTTCCATGTTCAACTTTTCTCACTCTGTGTTTCCATTTGTGATGAATTTTCCACATATGAGCATTCTTAAAAGTTACTGGATGAATTAGAATTGCTTAGTTAGAGTAGAATTAATACCTTACACCATTTTAAAGTTCACCAAAACTAGATTACATAACCCTTAAACAAAAAAGCGCACCTCAAGTAGTTCATCCATGCAGAAATGGTGTTGGTCCTCAAAAACTTCATGAAATTTAGAAAGAAACCTCCATCATTGGAACCAAAATGGGAGGGACTATATTTAATACATAAGGTCTACTCCAGTAGAGAATATTTTATAATTTTAATGGATGGCCACCTCATTAATGTGCATTCCAATTCAAGGTTCCTATAGAAATATATTCGGTTTCAAAAAAAATGTATCATATAAACATGATTTTAAACTATAGAAACCCATCCTAGTTAAATGAAATTAATATATACGTACACGTCGTGTCATCATGAAATTAAATTACGTGGAATCCAACATCCTGATCACATGACATTAAACTGCATGATGAATACCCTAATCAAATGATGTTAATCTGTACGATAAAAAATCATTGATGTATGAAATTAAACTCCATAGTGCCTATGTCCAAGAAAAATGACGTTAAAATATACCAAATCATCCTAGTTACATGACATTAATCTATATGAAAACTGCCAAATATCAAGACGTTAAACTATGTGGAATCCATTGTCCTAATCACATGATGTTAAACTATATGATGAATATCCTAATTGAATGATGTTAAACTAAATGATAAAAAGACATTGTTGTATGGAATTAAACATCATATTATCTATATCATTACCACATTATGTTAAACTATCTGGAAGTCACCCCCCAAACATGACATTAAAATATGTTTCCAACGTACATACAACATGAGGTTTAATTTCATGTCCATCATGTCCTTGTTTCATGGCATTAAACTGCATAAAACCATGATGTTCTCCCCTGACACTACAGGGAAAACCTTTTTTTCGACGGGTTATTTTCGATGGGAATAAATCCTGTTTCAAATAGTCCATCTAAGAGGTTATTTGTGATGAGACTATCAACCCATCACAAAACGTTACATGCATTTTGGCACAGTTTGCACGCTAAACTGCACGAAAGGGTATTTAGGATGGGTAGGCCCCTCCCTTCGCAATAATCGAGAGACAGTGAGAACTAATTGCGACGGGGGATCCCTTGTCGCAACCAGTTCGACCCTCAGAGGGTATTTGCGATGGAGGCCGTTGCAAATAACCGGAGGTGGGAAAAAGCTATAGGCGACGATATGTTATCTCGTCACAAATAGTGTGTCTGCAGGTTATCTCTTGCGATGAGCCCCATCACAAATAATCATTTAACCACCGACAACAATTAATACAGCCAGAGTTATTTTTGACGGGCCCCGTCCCTAAAAGTACTATTTGTGACGAGAATCCCATGACAAATATTCCCGTCACAACTACTCTAACCTATTTATACCCCCCTTTGTTTTTTCTTCTCTCCTCTTGAATTCCTTCTTCCACAGCTTCTGTAAACTCTACATTTAGAGTGAAATTTTTTTGGAGTTAGTTTTTTTAAGAAGATTTTATGAAGCCGCATACAATTATAAGAGATCGAGTTTAAATGTATTTATGTATTATTTAATTTAGTATTTATATCATTTTTAATTTATTTTAATTCTTTTTGATTAGTTGTAAGTAAGTTAGATTTAAATTGTCTTGTCATGATTATTTATTTGTAATAATAAAATTATATTATTTGTACAAATTTTTAGTAATGAGTAATAATTAGTAATTATTAACTATGATAAGTAATGTATATAATTATTTAGTGGTAATTAGAAATTAGTAGTTGTATTTTGATGAAATTAATATTAATTAACACTAATAAGTAATAATTAAAAATAAATAGTAATAATTTGAAAAAATAGTAATAAATATTAAGAATTACTAATAAATAGTATTAATTAGTAATAAATACTAATAAATATTAATAAGTACTTATAAATAACAATAAATACTAAAAAATAGTAATAAATAATAATGAATAGTAATAATTAGAAATAAATTCTAATAATTAGTAATAAATATTATTAATTCGTAATAAATATTAATTTATAGTAATAAATACAAATAAATAGTAATAAATACAAATAAATCGTAATAAATAGTAATAAATAGTAATAAATACTAATAAATAGTAATAATTACTAATAAATAGTTATAAATATGAATAAATAGTAATACAAACTAATAAATAGTAATGAATCGTAATAAATATTAATAAATAGTAATAAATAGTACTAATTAGTAAAAATTAGTAATAAATACTAATATATTCTAGTAAATAAAAATAAATTGTAATAAATACTAATAAATAGAAATAAATACTAATAAATAGTAATAAATACTAATAAATAGTAATAAATACTAACAAATACTAATAATTAGTAATAAATTTTTATAAAATAGTAATAATTTGTAATAAATAGTAATAAATAGTAATAACTAGTAATAATTAGTAATAATTAGTAATAAATACTAATAAATTGTAAAACATACTAATAAATACTAGTAAATACTAATAAAAAGTAATAAACACTAATAAATATTAATAAATTCTAATAAATAGTATTAAATAATAATAAATACATATAAATAGTAATACATTCAAATAAATAGTAATGAGTAGTAATAAATACTAATAAATAGTAATAAATACTAATAAATAATTATAAAAACTAATAAATAGTAATAAATAGTAATAAATAGTAATAAACACTAATAAATAAAAATAAATAGTAATAAATAATAATAAAGAGTAATAATTACTAATAAATAGTAATTATTAGTTATAAATAGTAATAATTAGTAATAAATAGTTATAATTTGTAATAAATAGTAATAAATAGTAATAATTAGTAATAATTAGTAATAATTAGTAACAATTTGTAATAATTAGTAACAATTTGTAATAATTAGTAATAATTAGTAATAATAATTAGTAATAATTAGAAAGAATTAGTAATAATTATCAATAATTTTTTTATAATTAATAATAATTAGATATAATTAGAAAAATTAGTAATATTTATTAATAGTTAGTAATCATTAGTAATCATTAGTAATAAATATCAATAAATAGTAATAATTATAATCAAATAGGAATAATTATCAGTAATTAGCAATAATTAGAAATAATTTGCAACAACAAGAAATAATTAGCAATAATTTGCAATAATAAGAAATAATTTTCAATAATTAGAAATAAAATCAATTGTAATAAATTTTAATAACATGGTAAAATTTTCATTGGATTGACGACACTTCTCTTTCTCAATGACTCTTCTCCTTTAAACTCTCATAGACTCAAAGCATTATGAAATGGTAGATTCTACGTTTTCATATCCAATATCATATGCACGAGTTTGAATATGAATTAGTAATACCAAATTTTTTATAATGTTTCAGGTTGTCAGAGTTTTAAAAAGAAGATTTTTTGAAGAAAATGGGTCTCTTTTGTCCGAAAGGTCATTTACTTGAGTCTTTTTCACACTGAAATCACTAAGAAGAATCTTATCAAGGTATGCTTATACATTATCATATTCACAAGAATGAATAAGTGTATCTCTGAGTAGATTCTTTATCTAGATTTCAGTGTGATAAAGTTTCAAGAAAATGAGCTGTTAGACAAAAGAGTAGCCGTCAATCCACTAAAAATTGTGTCGCCCATAATTAGTGGTAATTATTAAGAAGTAGTTGTAATTAATTAAATTATTTTTTAGTAATGGGTTTTTTATAATATTAAATTATTCAATAATTGTAATGATTTTATATTTTGTAGAAAAATATGGAACAGTGAAGTCGATAACAATCATTATTAGATGATTGTGCTTGGATAAGTCAACACAAAAATCCAAATTGTTATGGTTTGAACCATGTTTATATTGAGTGTGTTAAAGATTTATTATCAATTACATCATCAAAACCTGAATTTTATAAAAAGGAAAAAGTAAATTACGTCAAAAAATGTACTGTGAGAATGTTTGACACATTTTTAAATGATGGAAGACATCTCTTGTAGTTTTATTTTCAAACAAATTATGTTTTTTGGTATCAACACAGTGAACACAGTTCCAGGGGATATACTAATAACCTGATTCTGGATCCATCACAGTTTCAAAATTTAGTACATTATGTTGCAGGACCATTTGTTCGACAAACTAAAACTCAAGATGCTAATTATTTAACTCCCGAGTTGGCACCATCCGAATTTTATGGGTTTTTGAGGTCTGCTGAGGATGAATTATATCATGGTTTCAAGATAAGAAAAATAGAAGTGGTTTCACAATATATGGATATTAAATCATATAATGAAATTTCAAACAACTGTTTTGATCAAATATTTTCTTTGGTTAAAAAATTTTTACCCAAAGGAAATGTGTCTTCTGAAAATTACTATGAGAGAAAGTGGCTGATTCATAATTTGGGCCTTAGTTATCAGAATATTAATGCATGTGAAAATGAGTGCATCTTATATTCTGGGGACAATGAGCCATTGGATAGTTTCCCCACATGTGGACAATGGAGGTATAAAGAAGCTCATTCACGGACGTCTGGATCGATTCCTATGAAACAGTTGAGATATTTCCCCCTTACACTCAGGTTGCAACATTTGTTTTCGTCTAAGAACACATCGTCAAAGATCTCATGAAACAAAACCAAGATATCAACTAATAAAAGCATGAATAATCCATCTGATGTTGATTCATGGAAAAATTTTGACCGATGTCATCCGTCATTTGCCTCTGAATCCCTAAACGTGTGATTGGGTCTTTCTACTAATGGTTTCAATCCATTTGGTACTTATGGTAGTCATTATTCATATTGTCTTATCATTATAATTTTTTACAATTTACCCCCATGGATGTTTATGAAGGAGCACTATATCTTTTTGACCTTATTAATCCCAGGACATCCAAAAAAATATTGATGTGTATTTGAAACCATCAATTCATGAGTTAAATTCATTGTGGAGTAATGGTGTTAGTATATATGTTGTTGTTGCAAATCAAAATTTCATATTAAAAGCTGCATTGATGTGGATGATTAGTGACTTCCCGACATATGGAATGTTATTTGGCCAGAGTACAAATGGCCCAAAATCATGTCCTTACTCTATGAAATACAAGAAAGCCTTTATTCTCGTCAAAGGAAAAAAAACCAGTCTACTTTTGCTGTCATCATACATTTCTTCCAACAAATCATCCATTTCTTAGGAACAAAACACATTTCAGAATTGGCACAATTGTAAGGGATGAAACTCCAAAAATGATCTCAGGTATATAGTAAAAATCAGTTGTATTTTCATTGCGTCTTATCACATATGGGACAATAGTAAACCAATAGAAAATTCATTGCTTTGGGAAAGACTATAATTGGATTAAACATAGAATTTTTTGGAATCTTCCATATTTGTTTGATTTGTTTGTCCACCAAATATTGTATTACAAGAAAATTTAGAAGAACTATTTTGATAATTTATTTCATACAGTTTTCGATACACCTGTTATGACCAAAGATAATGTAAAGACTTGATTAGATCTTGCCCAAATTTTTTGATGACTGGAAATTGAACTATTTTAAAATGTCAAATCATAAAGGTTAATGAGGGAAAAAGTAGCTTATAAACTTTCCAAAGATATTCACTTATATATTTTCAATGGATTTCATATTTAAAACTTCCATATGGATATACTTCCAAATTGGGTAGATTTTTTAAGAATTGTCATATTATAGAAATAAAAATTCATGATTGTCATGTTGAAATGGAAAGACTTATGCCGATTGGATTATGAGGTTTGTTGAATTCTATGAGTTGAGATTCGATAATAGACATATCATATTTTTTTTGAGACATTTCTGTAGAAACAATAGACTATGATTCAATAAGTAATCTTGAAGAAGAAGTTGTTTTCATTATATATAAACTGAAAAAAAAATCTTCCTGCCAGATTTCTTTGACTCAATGGAACATTTGATATTACATTTTCCACATGAAGAAAAATGTGGAGGTCTGCTAGAGTGTCGATGGACGTACCCATTCAATGTATGCATGCAAAAATTTATGAAAATAGTATGTAACAAAGAATCAGTTGAAGGCTCAATTACTGAACCTTATTTCCTATAATAAATTTTATTTTATGCTCTCATCTTTTTGAATCTGAATATCACTCAAAACAAAAACACATGAGATAGAACAAGGGGAATGTTGATGATGAAGTGGAAAATCAATTAATATTTTTTAATTTTCTAGATCTTGGCTTCAGTGGAGTTCATGAATGATGGATTTCAGTTGATGAACTTCACAGAGCTCATACATATGTTCAACTCAACTATGAAGAAATGAATTCATTTTTATTGTAAGTGCTTCTATCACATATTCAATAATTTATGATACAGTAATTAAACATATTTTATTTGTAGGTTATATGATAATCATATCATGAAAAAGCATCCACAAATTACAGCAGCTGCTTTTGAAGAAGATTGGAAAAAAAATTCAACAGTTTCAAAAACTGGTGACATAAATTATTGATGGTTTAATATGTTAATTCAGTGTATTATTTATTATATTGATAATTGTTTTAAAAAATTTTAGGTTTCTCAACATAATAATAAAATTAATAAGAGATTGTTTATATTGTATAACCCACCATCCTAAATGGTTAAAAATTACAATGCATATGTGGTGAATGGTTTTCTATTTCATACACGTGTATATGGGGAATCAAAATAATAATAAACAGTGTAGTTTATTTTAGACGAACACATCATAGAGAAACTAAAATTGACTTTTACAGCATGTTCGATGAAAATTTTGAACTTTTTTATCTTGGAAAAAATTACATAACAATGTTTAAATATCAGTGGTTGGATATTGAGAGCGTTTTTCTTATTCATTTGATTCATGGAATGATTGATATTAAATATAAAAGTATTTTTGTAGTAAATGAACCCTTTTTATTAGCTCAATAGGCACATCATATATGTTACGTAAAGTACTGTGCTACTTCAAGAGACCTAAGAGATTGGTGGATTATAATAAAAATGAAATCTCAGGAAAATCAGTTTACTCAAACTAAATGTGGTTTTGATGTAGTACAAGGAATTGATTTTTTTTAATAGACTACACAAAATCCATATTTTTTCGCAAAGAGACATCAATATCGATCATGGAACCCCAAAATTAAGCGTCAATTGTGAGGACGATGTTAATGATGTTATAAATGAATTTGAAATGGAAATGGATGATGAAACTAAAACAAATATGGATATTGATGATGTACGTCATGAATATGAAGACATTGAAATCGTTAGATATGAATATGATGATGAAGGTGAACATTGACACAATTAAATAATGGTAATAATATTAACTAATATATATCTATATGTAATATTTATTTTAAACTATATGCTAACTAAAATCTTTTTGTGTTTTTGATGGTCCTTGATCTATTTCGTGAGTTGGAGGAGGCTGAGCTACCTTGGGACGAAGAGGATTTTGGATCATCTGACCCTCACATTATTGGTGGTTCAGGGGGAATTTGGGGGGGGAGTCTTTCCTAACTAATGATTCTGGAAGCTATCCCAGAGTGACGTCTACATCTTGGTTTTGAACCATGCATGTAGTGGTATGGTAACCTTTGGATTTTAGTTAGCTTTCATTAACTTATTTATATAAAAATTATTTGATTATTTGTTCTTTTTTCACAGTTTTGCTAATGTTGCAGTTGGACAGAGAATCACTATCTTGCACAATTATTTTTCATAGTCGTGGATCATATGGGAATATATTCCCATTGATTTGCGGTATGGAATGTACAATCATTGGATAGTATGTAAATAAATAATCTTTATTTATCAATTTATTTCATTAAGAACATGATATTATATATTATTTGTAGTGTTTATGGTATCCCATTGCGGATATCATGTGTCACGTTATCCATGAGGCATGGGAGGATGAGATGGTAGTGTCCAGCTACAGAGGAGCTCATGGAGAGGCATCATCCACTGACACAAAGTATCAAGATTAGTTTTGATCACACACTGAGCTCATAGAGAGTTTGTAGAAACAGCAGGAAGAGATGCATCAACATCACAAGGAAAACATGCGTTGATGGAAGAAGTAGTATCACGAGAAGATGGAGTACATGCATTGTCTGATACATATTTTAGGTATGGAGTTTCCTCTACCATCTCCTACAACTACTCTAGATCATTCCGAAGACTATCCCCCCAAGTGATTATTTGGTTCTGTTAAAAACATTTGAATTTATCATTTTTTGTAATATGATCTATTTATAGTTTTTGTCTTTTATATTGGTTTGAATATTGCATAATTTATTTTATATTTAATATTTTGTTATTTTTTATTTATTATTTGTGTTATATTTTATATTTTTTGTATTTTACTAATATTAATAATAATAATAATATGTTATGATGTTTTTATATTTTTGCGAATATTGAGAATTTTAATTAATTTTAATTTTTTATTTTAATAACATTAATAATATTTTTTTTCATTATTAATAATTATATTATTTTATTTTATTTTATTATGTATTTGGGATGGGGTATTATGCAACGGGGTGCAATCACAAATAGTTTATATATATGTTAGATGTTTTTGCGATGGGTGACTTTACCATCACAAAAATGTTTTTGCGACAGGCCCATCGTAATAGGTTTATAACATAAATCTATTTGTGATGGGATGACGAACCTGTTTCTACTACTTATTGTGACGGGCCCATCACGACAGGTTCTTGTATATATAATTTATATAATCGTATAGCTATTTGCAACAAGATCGATTCCCATCACCAGTAATTTTTTTACGACGGGCCCACCACCAAAAATACTAGTTGCGACACAGTTTTCTACAACCTGCTATTTGGGATGGGGTCCCGTCGCAAAATAGTGGTTAAGAGGGGATCCCATCGTAAATATCCCATTGTAAATAGCTGAAATTCTAGTAGTGTGAGAGTAAACTACCTCCGAAATTGGTCAAATACCATTCCACATTATATAACTACATTTGGGTTGATTCTTTTCTTCATGGGATATGTAATGACACCTATAACTTTAGTCCTCGACCCACCTATCATCTGTAAATACCAATTCTTGAGCATGGAACGAACTAATGAAAGTAGGATTCCTGAAATAACTATGTGTAGCATGATTATAATTTTTACTGAGAAACATAGGGACACCTTGATCCTATATCATGGTCCAGAAACCACAAGATACAGATTTTCCTAATTGTACTCTCACCTATCTCTACATTGTTGGGATCCCATTATGCTTCTGGTTTCTCTCATAGAGTATAGCTCATGTGAGCATAGTAATTTTGGTAAAGGCGTACCCTCACAAGAAAGGAATAATGATATGAAATATTCCCATTATGATCCAAAATTCAAGACCCTAAAATTCATAATAAGGGTCCTCACCACATGAAAATAAACTACATGGTATTTCAAGTAATATTATAATTTGATTCTAATTCTGATGGAATATGTTGTGATATCTGAACCATAATCATTGGGCCATAGTATTACATTCCTATTAATTTATGATGGTCTTACTTTATCCTCGCCATATGACATTAAATTGCATGGAACTCCAAGAACTACATGTTGCAGAATTCCTGTCTATATAGGACATGCATTGACACCCTGATTCATATGTCCTGGTTCATCCACCCAAAAACAAAAAAAAAATTCTTTTATCATGCATGTGAAAATGATGGATAAAATTCATTCCAAGAATTTTTTGAGGCTTGATTCCAGTTCACATGGGTTACATAGTGATGCTGAAGCCTCCATATTGGGTCCCAACTACAACATTCCAACATTTTTTCATTAGATTGCCTACATCCTTTCTAAATGACGCTAAACAATGTAGTATTTTTATAACTATGTACATATTTATTGGTTCCCTTCAAGGATACATTGCAACCATTGGATATCACATCCTTTTCAAACCACTCCCAAAAGTATAAAATGACTCATCCCCTTTATACAAGCCAATTCAATGTGGTGTAATTCATTACACGTAATATTTGTAGGACCAAACAAATTTATCTCACCCCATGCATGAATCGTATATGCACAAGAATTTCTCTATGAACTACATGTGGCATGATACCTGTTTCAGGGATGTATGTAGCGATGCTCAGATCCTACATCCTAGACCTAGCTACTGCAAAAAAATCCCCATCATCTAGTAATTAATAGAGATCCATGCGTAATATTTTAAATATGGATATCACATCAGTAATCTATCCAGAAATGAAAATAACCATTATATATGAGTTTAATATTGGAAGGTTGATCCATACATTATTTCCAGTTATAGCCTAGATATTTCTTCTGTGTCTGGAGACATCCTCTCCATTCAGAAGACTCTACAACCACTACCAAAAAATTGGGATTCTGCAGTGCCACCCTTTATCAACACTAATAAAACACTCATAAAGGGGGCCTTTATCAGCTCTAAAAATAGTGTTGATAAAGCGTCAATTTTAACACTTCTAAAAAACCACTCTTAAAAGTGACCATTTATCACCGCTTCTTTTTATCCCTGATAAAGGCCCTATTTATTTGTGCTTTTTTTTAGCACTGATAAATTTTATATTTAAAGAAAATAAAATTCATGAAAAATAGTATGTTGTTATATAAGTATATTTATATTCATATAAATATAATATGTATTTTTTAAATATGTTTTAGTTAAGTATAAATATTCTATTACATTTAATATATAAGAAATTTAGTGAAAATCGATTTAACATTTTAAATAAAATGTTATTAATTAATAATTTTTTAATTATCATTGATTAATAATCATTTAATAACAATATAGAGGAATAAAAAATAAAAAAAATTAATAAAAGATCTAAAATTAGTTGAAAATGTAACTCCAACTTCAAACGGCCATATATTTTGATTTGGGTTTCCGTTTGATCTCTAAAGCTTATCAAATTGAATCTTGCGATGAGTTCTACACTCTAGGGACCAAATAAAATCTTTTGACACGTTTTTTGAGGCCAAACACAGCCCAAAAGTCCTCTAATACTGAATTCTTATTCGGGATACCCCGATTTTTAATCATTCAAAAAGGTATAACTTCTTATCCAAATGTCTTCTAGGAATGTTCCACATATCATATCTAAGAATGATTCATTTTAAAAGATTTTACTGGTTATGGATTTGAAATAGACTTATGGATAAGAATTTATGGTCATTTTATCATTTTATGGCTTTTCAAATACACATATATATGTTTTTATTTGTAAATATATATTTGTATGTGTGTGTGTTGTATGTATGTATGTATGAATGCATATATTTATTTATGTAGAAAGACACATAAAAACATATTTTATAAATTAATTTAAAACTAATCTTATAAATATATATTAATATACCAATACATATATGAGAAAAAAATTTTAACTAAATATATATATATTATTATATATTAATATACAAATATATATATATATATATGTATATATATATATGAATAAATACATATGTATTAATATAACTAAATAAATTTATTTTAATATTAATCTATATTAATATATGTATAAATATAACTATATATATATAAAAATAAATATAAATATATATTAATAAACGAATAAATATATATTAATATATTATTATATGAGTAAATATATATGTAAAAATATAACTAAATATATTTATATTAATATGAAATGATATTAATATATGAATAAATATAACTATATATATATATATTAAAAAATAGATATATCATTAAATAATGAAAAAAACAAAATGGATTTGTTTTAAAGGCGGAGGCATGCAAGGGGGGGTTATTGGTTTGAGTTAGGGTGGAAGCAAGGAGGTGCACGTGGGCATGTGGGGGATGCACGGGTAATGGTTGCATGTGGAAGAGTGGGAGGGGGTCTGCAAAATACTGATGGGGGGGGGGGTCAAGTGATGTTAAAAGATTCCCCGCATTACATATTCTTTTTTATTTTTTTATTTTTTCTGACTTTTATTAGTTCTTTTTTAGTGAAGATAAAAGGGGGATTTTATCAGTGATTTTTTGATCTCTGATAAATGGGACCTTTATTAGTGATTTTCGGAGCCCTGAGAAAGGGGACCCCCATTATATTCACCTCGACTAACATTGAATTTTTTAGCACTGTTAATGCACTTTTCTAGCACTGATAAAAGCTATATTTGTAGTAGTGGACCTGGGAATATCTGTCTACAAACCAACATGGCCCCCAAAAATGGACAGTTAGTGTCTTGAGGATACCTTTTCTTGACTATGGACAATATTCCCTAATAGCTTATCATAAATTACCCGAAAGGCCTTTCAATTGTAGACAATTCTTCCCAGAGGAGAGTCGTTTTCTACCTCAATTTTCCCTAATGGATCCCATGACTTTTATCATTCCTTCAAATCCAAGATTCCTCAGATTGTATTTTATATCTTCCAACCCTTCATTAAACTACATGATTCCAAAAACCAAGGGTGGTTCATTTCCTCAGTGATGATAGGATTCCTACATCCTTGTCTAGCCACCATAAAATAAAAAATTATCCCTCTCCCTATTTTTCATACTCAGAAAGGGTTTTTTATGTTCTAGATCAATGTATGTATTCACTCTTATAATCATAGGATACATGGTGGAAATTTAACATCATATTTTGGGATTATAAATAAGGAATGTTTCACCCCACTATCACTATTTATGATCATGATCTACACTTTAAATTTCAAAAATGGTAGATAGTGTCTTCATTCGTACTCTTGTGCATGAAAAAAATCCTCATGGTAGTGTCCAATGTGATTTTGGACCCACTAATATGCTTTTATTCAAAAAATTACCCACTCCCACACCTAAGATAGATCTATATAGGAGGATATTATATGGGTATATATATCATTACTACAAGACATTGAGCTGCACATCTAATATTCCATTATATAAATTGGCCAGTCTTGGGAAAGGGAACCTCCCCACCCCATCTTGGAAAAAATATCATTTTCATTTTCATTGATAAATTGTGTCTTTCAATTTACCGATCACATTTTTATACCTTTCATCCATAAAAAAAGAATCTGTCCTCAACATGGTATGAGAGACCATATCCATCCATGACCATCATAAATGGATGGTGAGTGTCTTGAGGACACCTCTTCTCAACTATGCACAATATTATATCTTGGATTTGGAAACCCCCTGGTTACAGTTTACATCATTTCCCCACTTTTTTCCAAAATATTATAGAAACATTCTAATCATACATTGGTGAAAAGGATGAGTATTTCCCCCTCATTAGGTCAAAATAATGTGGTAGAAAAAAAAAATTCATAGTTGTAAGATGTAAAACTGAACCATGCTTCAACTATACTTGATAGAAGAAAAATTCATTTACGAGTTATCTCCCATTCATTAATTAAATTCACATGTATACCTTCATACATTTTAGGAACCTCTCCTTTTACCTGCTACCCCTCATGGTCTTGATAATTTCAAAGTCCCATATGTCACCACTATCATCAAAAATAGATGGTCAATTTTCAGTGGACACCTCATCACTGTTCTTCAAAATAGGCTTTAGTGGCTCTACATACATTTCCCATAAAAAATCATGTTAACCAAGGATAGGTTTTTCCATAGAAGATGATTTCCCAAGCTTCATACACCCAATTGATTCTATTCCCCATATCATGTATCATACCCTAAAAATAAAAATAAAAACAAGATCATGAAAAATACCTCATTCATGTCTAGAAAACTCTAGGGTATTATATGTGAATACATGTTATTAGGGCCCTCTCCCATAATAATCATGGATAATGATGTTCGACCGAAAACTTCAGTAATGACAGTCTAGCTTACATGATATTATATTTCCCACAAAAAGAGATGTGAAAATAGCTAGTGGAAAGACCGCAAAGGGAACCCTGTGTAAAATGTGAGCGCCATATCCCTAGAACAATATTTTTTTTTAAGCAAGAAACCGTGTAATAAAAAAGACACAAGTAATTTCACGTTGAAAACATGAAAAGTGGGGAAAAATTAAAAGTAATGTTTTACCCGCTAATCCCACACTAAATGTTTTTAGAATATATTTAGGTTATTAACAAAAGAGAACTAATGTTAGTGGAGTTTTTAATCTAACCCTAGATATAGTCAATCAATGATCATTCAGTCCCTATACTTAGGAATAAATTATAGAATTATTTGATATCTCATTCTAATACAGACCGCTTCAACATCAGAATGACCTCCTCCTCATCCCAGTAAGAGTCCATTCCAAAGGGGGCAAATTTTGGGACCTGAATATTCTACATTACAGATGAATAAAATTCCATAAAACATGATAAATAATTGAAATAAAATCCTAACAACAATTGATGAAAAATATTTAACAGAAGAAGTAATTTTACTAACGTAAAATTCCTTAACTGACATCCTCTCAACATGGTGGTCATAGGATTCGCAAATCATCAGTAAACTATGTAAGTTTAGGGGATGAAGATGGTGTCTCCAGTGCATTAAAATGGAACCATATATATATATATATTGGGTGTGATGTGGTGATTTACGCCCCTACAAATGAATATCCCCTGTGAACTATGTAGTTTGTGGGATGAGGTGTTTTTTCCCGCACATGCAAATGATTTCCCCCACAGAATAAGTCATAAACATGCTTCGATTCCTCTATGGGATATCCCTAAAAAGGCATATGGTCTCCTAAAATCATCAATTAATAATCCAAGAGGGGTATATAACAGGGGAAATTTAAAAATATTATGAATAATAGATAAATACATTATGTGTGTAGGAAAAATATCTCCCGCTCTTGAAACAATTCCCAGACTCTATCATGTGAAACATATGTTATTTTCACATAGTGGACTCCATCCTATAAAAAATATACAGAAGACCCTATGAAAACGATATCATATAGAGAAGGTGTCTTTCAATATATAGAGACTTCATTTATGAACACAATGAATGAATAAAAATATCAATGGACAGACACTTTGTGGCCAACCCTTTACAGATGCTCTTTCTCAGATGTTTAATCACAGATGACACATTGGAAAAAATGCTTTTTTGAAACAACTACATGTAAAATCTAATTCATCTAACTCTTATTTGTCCATAAATGCCATGGTCACCATTCCTAAAACTCCCGTATGCTTCCAACAACTATGCATCAAGCCCTGTGTGGAAAATCCCATTCACCCAATGGTCCTTTCCATGAGGGTTGTTCCCCCTCACCCCTCTCAATATATGTGTTGGGCTGCAGTCATATTACATTGGATAAGTCCCTTTTCTACCTTCACTCACCCCCATGAAATATATAGATTTTTGCTATGAACTTTTCAGGCTGGGTCAATGAAATATTCTATTATGCAGTTATACCACCCCACCATTTTTCCCTTGAATACCTTGCTTCAACGTACTTCTCATAAAACTCCTAGAGCACAATAAACACCCTCATATGCCATATTTATCCTTAAATATATGGAAAAATGTGATATGAAAGTTTCTTTTGTTCCTAGAAACATCCATTCCATTGGTCAATCAATGTGTCTTAGTATATTTTTGCTCTTCATAAACCTCCCCAACCCTTAGAAAAATATGGATAGTGTCCCAGGGTCTCCTATACATAGCTATACATAATATATCCTGAATTATCTTCATAATTCTTCTACAAAAAAGCTCTATCATTCAAATAAAAATTAATCCTCAGAATACTATTTTTTTACCTCCCTAAGCCCTAGTTGATTCCATGGCCTGTCACATTTCTCCCAATCTGATAACGCCAATAATCTTTGGTTACACTTTCCTTCACTCTTATGTTTGAGTCATGTTAGAACAATTTGGCAAGATTATCCTCTAGTTAATAATGGTGTCTATAAAATGTTTTCCTTTTGTTATGACCTTAAACTGCATGAACCCAATTAATCCTGATCACATGACACTAAACTATGATGTCATCATCCAATCAATATGACTTTAAACAGTATTGTAACCCATATAAAATTAAATAGTGAAATCTCTATGAGGTTATCCCCTATAATTTCATGGAGGAGGTTCCACATGTACTTCTCTCTTCCCTTGCCCAGGACATATCCAGATAGTTTGCGAAATTTGACTATGTATGATATGAAAACAAAAGAGGACATGGGTATGCCCAAACACCTTTATATCTCCCCTTGATATATAGTACCATCTATCATCAGATGATGTGGGACGTGCGATATTCAGATCCACTACCTCCTCTTTTTTCTCACACCAAGCATGACTCACATGGATGAAGTGGTTGGGGGTGATCAAGGAATTTTCATGGTACCAATGTACTAGACTTCTCCAAAAATGTAAGGAGAAATATCAATCCAAATAACGAGCCTTATAAAAAGATTTAATCACCATCATCAATCCAATGAACAATCCTTCTTCATAGATTCCATCCCAAACTACAATCGAAATGGGGCTCCCATAAGGAGTAATCCCTAAACAAATCCCCTTGACAGGGAAGATCCCAAGAAAAATCTCAAATCATGCTCCCTTAAAGAGCCTCCTCTAATGTGTTTGTCCAAGATCAAACCGATCTTCGAGGGATTTGATTCACAACTAATTGGGATATGTAGGAAGTCTCCCAAAGGTCATAACCCAACATCCAAATAACTCTTATGTTTCATGGGCTACATCCCCAGTAGGGCCACATCCACTAAGAAGACCATAACCATTCTGGGTACCTAAGGATGCTTTTTCATTCGTCCCAAACCACCAATGACCATGAATCATTTAACCTCTGTGTCTTTTCAATGTGATGTTAATCTGCATGGTTGGTCCTTTATTACATGACCTTATAAGGTGACGTGTCTAGAAAGTGACGCTTAAAAATGTGGGATCTGATTCATCCAAAGAGGATATGTTGGAATCACATCTTATGGGTTTGATCCCGACATGAAAATAGATATCATCTAATATAGATGAAGAAAAACTGTATAATTCCATCCCATGTTCCTTTAAATCAACATTGTTTAAGAGAACTTCCAAATCATCCATGATTTATTGATAATAGAGTAAAATTAAAGGAGAACCTTGAATGCAAAATGATCATTCCATCGATGGTGAACCACTAATCCACAGAGATGATTCCAAACATATGATTATTCATGATTAACTACATACCCATGGATTTACCATAGAAAAATTCTTGAGAATGATCCAAGGATTCAAGATCATAAGAAATTTCTTAAATATATTTCAGAGTATTTGAATAAGAATTAGTTCCCCCCAAAAGCGTGAGATGATCCCGAGTTCCAATCCTCTCAACCAATGTGTGTTCTTATGTATCATTGGGAAAATCAACCATTGAACTCCAACCTTTGGAAAGACGATCCATGAATCATGGATGTGAGAGTCGTTGGGTGTTTCTAGCTATGAGAACAAACCTATTGGAGGCCATAGAATATTTTATAACTAATGTAAATGAGTGCACGACAAGTAAACCATATAATCAAAGCAATGTGACACATCCCTCCTCAAGACCAAACAATAACATTTTTGACAGAATTTGTCCTTCAAGAGACATGTACTAGAAATAATGAACATGTTTTTATCCAAGTAAGTGTTTAGTGAGATTAGTTTTTGGTTGGAATATAAAACATGATTATCAAGAATCTGCATCAAGTGAAATTGGATTCTTCAGGTAATTTCTTAAAGAAACCGAATGATAGACATATGATTAGAAATATGACATTCACATATTAAATTTTATGGTGACTGGGTTTTTTAATTTCCAAATGTGTTCTTATAATAATTTTCCTTATCAATTAACATAATATATTAATATGTAATTACTTTGTTTGACTAGATATCTTTAGATCTATGTGTTTTGAATGTTCAACTAGAATCTAGTCACTATGAAATGTTCTATCCAATATTGTAATAGGATCTCAAAATATTGAAGCTTATATAATTAAAATAATCGAAAACAACAATTTGAAAGAGAAACCTTCCCAATTAGTTCTGACCAGTTGACATAGTTAGATTCATCAAGGATTTACATCCCTCTATTAATTATAAAGTGAATGAATTCAATGATCTATCAGATAGTATCCTAAAGTAATTTTACATATGGAAAATCCTATGAATAATAATTTTATCATCCATCACATCAACCATGTGATAAATCTATAAGATACTCAGACTCTTATGAAATGTCTGAAGTAGTATCCTTTTAAAATTTTATAATTGGGGGAAGAATGTTGCGATATATAAGGACCCTAATACTTTACCAATTCATTCACTTCCTATAGATCATGATCCAGTTTTAGTGGCTAGAACTAATGATATAGAAAACTTATATATAATTGTTTTATATCCATTTATTGGAATTTATTTTCTACATTGATTATAGTAATTATAAAATTAGACTATATAATGATAATTTGGTAAATATTTAAAAACATATTAATGTGTTCCGATGAAATCTATATAGAAATGATGGTAAGATATAATCTATCATTACCAACCTATTTTAATGTCGTCTAAAATGTTTTAATAAAATATAAAAGAATATTATAAATATATGTTGAACCTGTGTCCTGTAATTACAATACATAATATGTTTTAAGGGGTTAAGACCATTATTTATTTTTTCAAGGAACGTAAAATCGAGAGGATTGAAATATGTTTAGATTTAAAGTTTCATCTATGTGGAATGAGATATACCATCCATCAACCACCTAAAAGATACCAGGGTTTTGGATTTACATTATATCATGTTCATAACCCTCCCCTAATTTAGTATATATTGAAAAAAAATTAGTTGTTCATGCAGTCACGACCCGTTCCTAGGGCCTGTGTCGTGACTACCTCATGCCTGCCTTCCATAGGCCAGGGGCTGGTGACTAGCCCCAAATTGTGTATCCCCTAAAATAGTGAAGTCATTTCCTTTATATCCTATAAACATACTCAACTGATTAAACTATAATATACTAACACAAGTACACTATATAGAAAAAAGAGTGCTGAATGTAAGAGGGTACACAATACAAGACCAACTGTAAAGGTTCATGTACAACTAAAAACACAATACAACTGAAGAAAGAGTAATAAAACTATTTGGTAATCCATTGAGGTTCCTACCTAAAGGGTAGGTATATATATCCTCATCAACACTCTACATCCACCTGTCTCCTCTGCATACTGACACCCCATATGGTTATCCTCCGGGCACCATACTCTCTTGGTACCCTCAGCCTCAATCAGCATTGTACGTCATCTTCACTAAACACAACAAGGAGTGGGTGAAGCTCGTGCTTGGGTGAGTATAACGATACTCATTAGGGACCTCGAGACCCTCATGGTCTCACAAAATCAACCAAGGATAAACCAAAATTCATGTAAACCAGTGACAACCCTACTTATTTATATTCCCATACATATACCTATGTTATAAAATATTGACAATCTCATTCATGAGGAAACACATAGCCCAATTCCTTATCCAAAGTAAAATTTGTCCATGAAGGAAAGTTTACCATGAAGTACGTACCACACATGTACGCCACATAGAAGAATACCACAAAGGTAAATACTCAACTCAAAGTAGGTATAACATATGTACATATGTTTAGATGATTATATGTAACTACTAAATCATCTTACTCTATTAAGTGGCATACCCATGTTGGGTCTTAGTACATCCTCATACCCACACAAGATCCTAGTACAAAAAACCCTCACAGGATCCTAGTACATCATTAGACACACACAAAGATCCTAGTATAGCAGATTCACACAGATTCGTTGCACATCATCAGACCCACACATGATCGTAGTAAAGAAGACCCACACGGGATCCTAGTACATCATTATACCCACACATGATCCTCACACATAAAACCCACACATGATCCTAGTACATCATAAGACCCACACAGGATCTCAGTACACCTGACCCACACAAAATCCTAGTACATCATCAGTCCCACCCAGTATCCTAGTATAGCAGACCCATACTGGATCCAAGAGTAGTCCCACAATTATTCTTAGAGCAGATCCACATGGGATCCTAAAATACCGACCCACGAAGGATCCTTTTCACATGTTATAGATAGCTACAGGGTTCCCACACTAAGTACACTTGATTTTGGGAGGTTCTTCTCCTCAGGCCACAGGTTTATACTAAAACTACCACGAAGTACCACGATGAAGTATCCCAAAATACCTCCATGTAATATGGGTCTCAACGCAATAGACGGTGCGTCAACCAGATGGTTGCTATGTATGTTATTAGAAAGATAGTGTCAAAGGCTCAGTTAGATTCCAGCTCGATCCAACCTGAACACACCCCAACTGTATCCAAATCTGATGTAGTGTATACCAAAAGGATAGACTCACACCATGGTTTTCAGAAACATAGACAATTCTTCAAATAGATGCTCGGTGTCAAAGTTATGGCCAAAAGAGTGAAAAATGGCTGAAGCTTGTTCAGGTCTGGTCTGACCGGTATGACCAAGACTGTTGGGTTTGGCCTGGTCCACTGTAATGACCTGGCCTATTGGGTCTTGCCCGGCCTATGCCGGGAGGCCCGGCCATGCCGCATGAGGGGGGGGGGATGGGGGAGATTCATGCCCCTCACCACAACTCACCGAACGGACGAAGCGTTTTGGTCGTCAGCAGCACGCGGGACCCAAGTGTTCCACTAGGTTTAGCTCGGAAGGCCGTAAACATCGTCCCCTTTGCCTCCTGGAGGAACATCATGTGATGCCCCTCCGATTTCTGCCAAATGTTGTCCACCCTCCCTTCGTTATCGCAGCACACACCGCAGACCTTGCTCACCGGGTGGTGCAGACGCGTGCTACCGCACTGTCGTGCGGCCGACCTCCATTGGCCGCCACCCTTGCTCCGCTGTGGACGATGGGCTATAACCCTTCTCCGGTGGCGTGGTTGCGCCACCTCCATATTTGTGGTTGGCTATGGTGGCGACCACCATTACTGAGGCCCACCAGTGATTGTTGTTGTACGCCTCCATCGCGAAGAACACATAATGAACCACAAGACTTGCGAAGGGGTCTGGCCATGTTTGTTTGGATCATACCCTCCACATTAGAGCCGTTTCAAGCGACTCATTTGATGTGATTCAATGTGATAGGAAAATTAACGATGATAAATCGAAAACAAACCCCTACCTCAGTGATTTGTTGATGTCGATGAGGGGGAAATGGACATACGTCAGTTCATAATCGTTGAAGACATCCCACGTTTGAGGTTTCACATTCTTCGTTAGTGAAGATGTCACAGTCTTTGTTGGAGAAGATTGCACATTCTTCTTTTGGGAGAGAATTATCCAACAATGTGATCCTGTTCACCAACAATTTCCCCAAAAAAAAACAAATGAGGAGCCCACACAAATATTAAGATTATCAATTTAATTTTTTGGCACAAATGGAGTTGTCATAATTAATTGGCTCAATTAATTTGGCTCAATTAAATGTGAGGAATCCATTAATGGGTATTTGAGAGGATTCCCCCCACCATTAAGAGGGGTTTGGGTGGTCCCCACCACCATAGATTTAAATTGGGTGGTGTTCTAGCTCGGGTGGTCCCCACCACCGAGAATTCAAAAAAATATTATAAAAAAAATTTATTTTATTTTTATTTCCACATATAAGCACATAAACTAACTTCCACCATCATCCTACTACAATCAGGGTGATGGTCTCTTTAAGCGAATACTAGCACAACAAGTTCAATGGTCCCCTCAGATATCAATTCCATGCACCGTTTCAGAAGTAATAAAAAAACCATCATACATTTACTGAACACACCTAAAAAATTTTCCAAAATTCTTTTCACGCACACCAGGACTCAGAATCATGCGCTGTCAATTATCACAGACTTGTAAAATTTCCATATAATTAAAAAATTACATGGAATTTCCTGGACTTTACATTCTCCCCAGCCCATGGCTTTGTGTCCCCAAAATCCACATCACAAAAAATAGGAAGGAAAGGGGGGGGAACTAAGTAGGAATCTGAGCCACCCTCTCCCATGTTCTCTCGAGGCGGTTCTCGTGCTGCCATCGAACACACACAAAATGTATTGACCAACCACGAAGGACCTGCTCCTTTTGATACACAATATCTACTAGAACCTCTTTAAATGTCACCACATCGTCACCGTCCAGCTCGATGTGGTCAATGATGTGGGAAGGGTCATGCACGTATCTCCTCAGTTGGGATACACGGAAGACTTCATGTACCCAGTGCAACTGAGGGTGAAGTGCAAGGCGATATACCACCTCGCCAACTATGCTGAGGACCTGGAAGGTTCCAATGAACCTTGTAGATAACTTTCCACCCCATCAAAATCTCTACAAAACCCCTTGAGGTGAGAACTATACAAAGACATGGTCACCATCCCCGAACTCTAGAGGTCTCCGTCTTCTATCGACACAAGACATCTGCCTGCTCTGTGCAGTCTTCATCCACTCCTAGATGATATGCACATTATCTATGGTACTATGTACCATCTCTAGTCCTACAAGTGCTTACTCCCCTAGGATAGTCCAACACAATAGTGATCTTCATGGTCTCCTATACAATGCTTTAAAAGGTGCCATCCCTATGGTGGAGGGAATGCTATTGTTGTATGGAAGCTCCACCAAAGGAATGTTATCCTCCTAGATACGACTGAAGTTTAGGACACAAGCATGCAGAATTTCCTCAGGAATCTGAATAGTCCAGTAAATCTGGCCATCCCTTTGAGGATGGAAGGCAGTGCTTAAATGAAGTTGTGTCCTGAAAGACTCATGAAACCCCTTCCATAGCTGGGAAGTAAAACATTCCTCGTGATCAAAGACAATAGTCAATGTTACTCCATGTAGCCACACAACCTCATGCACATAAAGGCATCCCAAGCTCTCTACTGAACCTGGATCTCTAATCGATAAGAAGTTATCCGACTTGGTGAGTCGGTCAACGATCACCCAGATAGAATCATGACAGCTGTATGTATGTGGACGTCCTATCACAAAGTCCATGGATATATGGTTCCACTTCCACTCCAGTACCTCTAAAGTCCGATCTAATCCTGCTGGTACCTGATGTTCCACCTTCACATGCAGACAAGTGAGGCACCCAGAGACAACCACAACTACTGCTTTCTTTATTCCTAGCCACCAGTGCTGTTTTTGGAGGCCCTAGTACATCTTTTACACTTCTGGGTGTACCAGTAGAGGGGATGTGGGGAACTACCTCAATACATCCTCCCGAAGTGACACCAGTACCATGGTACGTCCTCTGAAGAGGATGAACTACTCGCCACCTTCAGAAAATCAATCAGGTGCATGTATTGTGGTTATCTGATCATGTTGAGCCTCATAGTGATCATCCCCACACTGTGCCTCCCGGAATCGCTGAAGAAGTAGGGGAGTGACTATTTCAGATTGAATAAAAGCTTCTCTATCCCGGTCCACAATGTATATCTACAAAGCAACCAACTTCTCTATTGCCTCACCTAGCAGCTGTATAACAGATCTCCTGCTATGTTCATCTAATACAACCTTCCCCTTCATAGGATTATATACTATCTTGAAGTCAGAGTCCTAGAAGAACTCAAGCGATCATCAATGTCTCAGGTTCAGGTCCATCTGCGAGAAGATATACCTGAGACTCTGATGATTCGAGTAGTCTATAAAATGTTCACACATCAAGTAATGTCTCAACGTCTTCAAGACAAAGACCACTTCTTATAAATCTATGTTAGGGGTAGCGTAGTTCTACTCATGCTATCTCAGTTGTGGACAACCATATGCGATCACTGCTCTCTCTTGCATCAAAACACATCCGAGCCTGGTCCTTGATGTGTCACAGAATACTACGTACCCTACTCCCTCCTCTAGTATCCTCAAGATGGTAGGACTAGTCTGTCTCTACCTTAGTTCCAGAAAACTCCAATGGAATCTCTCCGACTAAATGATGGGTTGGACCTTCTTCATCAATGCTGATAAAGGTGATGCAACTCTAGAAAAACCTGGCACAAATCTCTGGTAGTATCTGGAAAAACCCAAGAAACTCTGTACCTCTGTCACACTCTTGGGTGGATCCAAAGAAAGTACCGCCTCAATAATTGCTGGATCCATAGCAACTCCAGCCTCTAAGATGACATGTCCCATAATGTGAGCCTCTTGAATCCAGAATTGGAACTTCAAGAGTTGACCATAATGTCGGTGCTCTCATAGTTTTTCTGAAACTATCTTCAAATGATAGGCTTTCTCCTCCTCAGTAGTAGAGTAGATCATAATGTCATTGATGAAGACTTCTACAAAGATATAAAAGTATGGCTGAATGATACTGTTCATGAGTCCCATGAACACTGTTGGAGTGTTGGTTATGCCGAATGACATAACCAAGAACTCGTAATGGCCATACAAACATCTGAAAGTCGTCTTCTATACATCATCATATCATACTCTAAGTTGGTGATATCCTGACCAGAGGTTTATCTCTGAGAACCACCATTCCCCCTTTAGATTATCAAAGTTGTTTTAAATCATTATGAGTGGGTACTTGTTCTTCACGATCACCCGGTTCAGGCGCCGTTAGCCAACAAAAATCCTCAAGCTCCCATCCTCATTCATGGTGAACATGGTCGGGGCTGCGCAAGGAGAAACACTTGGCCAAATGTATCCTTTCCCCTGTAAGTCCTATATCGGTACCTTCAGATCACAAAGCTCCACATGAACCATCCAATATGATGGTGTAGATATCGGTGCAATCTCGGGGTACGAGTAAATGTAAAATTCCACCTTTCTGGAAGGAGGTAGACCTGGAAAATTATCAGGGAAGACATCTACGTACTGGTCCTCCACTACAGGATAGCTCAGACTCTACACGTTAATCTCTCCGAGGGTATGGCTATCCAACTGATGTGTAATCATTTTCACTCTCCTTCGGGTAAGTCCATCCTATGCTGTAAGGGCTCCCTTCACGTCAGTGAAGGTAAACCCGGTCCCATTCGTGCTGACACACTGAACATTGCATCTAATACAATCAATCTGAGCATGTGATTTAGATAACATGTCCATACCCAAGATGACGTCATAAGGCCTCGACGCTGCTACCAGGAGAATCCAGCCGAATCTCTCACCTCCTGGAGTATGCTCACATTGGAGACACTGGTGTGTAATCATCGTATCCTCTCACGTAGGAGTCTCTAACTATAAGGATTGAGCCAAAACCTCTGTCATAATCTCGTAGCTACAAACCAAAGCAGTGGAAATAAAAGAGTGATTGTAACTTGTGTCTATAAGTAATATATATAATGTGGAGTAGTCACAGATCATACCTTGTATCATATCCATTGAACCATGGTCATAGGCCTCAGCAATGTGGATTTGCCCCCGCCCCTGTCAACCTGGTCCTTATGGTTGGGGTGTACCACCTAGTGGTGGGGGCAGTAACAACTCGAATCGTCACCCACGACAAGCTGCACGGCTAGATCCTCTACCACATCCGTCTTCTCCCAGCGAACCTCCCCGGTTGAACCTTTATCTCTCCATGGTCGATCCTATGACCGTCTGCAGATCATCCGTATGGCTGGTCAGGCAGTCACGGGCCATGTGACCCTTCCCACCGCATGTGAAACACTGCCTTCTCCTTGCATGATTGGTTCATTCTGTGGTGCCCTCAATAGCCGACCTTGAATCCAGTGGTCGTCCACCTATAGGCATGGTCCTCTTGGACCTCTTTGACATCTCTCTACTACCAGCTGCAGAAGTGTCTTCTATGTGACTCTCGGTGATGGGTCTCGTTGTTGGAGAATGCTCAGCAAGAAAACTCTCTACTAAGAGGGATCACTCTAACACCCCCACCTGCATCAGGATGCTAAGAGAAATCAACGAAGTCCTGATCTCCAGCCCGAGTCACTACTCGAAGGTCCGAACACTGAAGAATGGGTCCTGTACCATATCAGTGGTGTAGCATCAGAGGTCGGTGAACCTCACTGAGTACTAAGCCACAATCATGATGCCCTTCTGCAGATGAATAATCTCTTGAATGCACACTACGCGAAGGGTCGATGGTATATACTCTGCTTGAAACAAGCTCTTAAAGTCTTCCTAGCGAAGCATCACCTCATCGTGAACCTGGAGCATCATGCTCCACCATCCACCTAATACTTCCTTGAGATAACTGGTAGCAATGATCACCATCAAATCATATGGTATCCTTACCAGTCAAAAGACTCTCACCACGACCTCCATCCAATCCTCCGCCGCCTGAGGGTCCATCTCTCCCCTGAACCTAGGTGGCCTTGGGTGCTCAAAATCATACAACGCGCTCAAGCAGCGTGAACCCTCTACTTCTCGGGATGGTGACATCGGTGTCCCAATGGGTAATTGTATAGCTGGTGCCTCCACTACTGCCTCTACTGTAAGAGGGACCTACACCGTGGCCTCATCACTTGATGGGATATCATAACTTACTATACCTAGAACCCAAGCTGGATATTTGTGTGGAGTAATCCTAAAAAGGAAATGGGTGCACCATGCTCAATAAGTTATTCCCGGTGAGTTGAATCAAATAGATCACAAAGAAAACTCTCCAAAACACACAGACAATCAGTGTTTTCCTGGAATCAGTCAGAAATCAGAAGTCATGGTCCTGGTATATGGATACGTCGGACGCCACACGAACACTGGATTCCCTAATCGGATAACCACACTCACTACACATAGAAATATTTTCATTAAAAGATCAAAGTCCAATTTTAAATGGTAGAAATGACTCCTTTTATACCAATTTATTAGGACATGTCCCCTGAGGCCCATGTTGTGACTTACCCAAGCCCACCTACCATAGGCCATGGGCTGGCGATAATCACCGAAAGGCATATCCCCTAAAACTGGGAAGGCATTACTTTTTTATCCTATAAATACACTCAATCAAGAACATAATAAGATAAAAACACAAGTAAACTATATATAAAAAAAGAGTGATAAAAGTAAGAGGGGCCAGAATATAATCCCAACAGTAAATGTATAAGTCCAACTGAAAACACAATACAACTGAAGAAAGTGAAAGACAGCTACTGAGTCATCCTCCGAGGTTCCTATATTAAGGGTAGGTACGGATCACCTCCTCATCACTCAATTTCTTCCCATCTCCTCTGCGTACCAACACACTGTATGGTCCACCTCTAGGAAACATCGAGTATTGGTACCCTCAGCTTCGATCAGAGTTGTCCATTGTCTGCACCAAAAACAAAAAGGTGCGGGCCATGCCCGTGAAGGGGTGTGTATAACGATACTCTGTAGGGACCCCGATACGCTCTAAACCTTACAAAATCTAAAAAGGATAAACCATGAAGCATGTTATCCAGTGGCAACACTAATTAGGTATATTCCCATATATATACCAAAGTTATCAAATATTACCCATCTCATTCATGAGGAAACATAAGGCCTATTTCCTTATCCAAAGTATAACTATTCCACAAATGAAAGATGATCATGAAGGTAAGTACCAAATAGGTTTTACACACAGAATAATTCCACAAAGGTAAAGACTCATCTCACACTAGGTAATAATTATGTACAAATGTTTAGATGATTAGACGTAACTACTGAATCATTTTTCTCTGTTAAGAGGCAGACCCACGTAAGATCTTAATACATCATCAGAACCCCATAGGATCCTAGTATAACAGACCCACACAAATCCTAGTACATCATCTGACCCACACATGATCCTAGTATAGAAGACCCTCAAAGGATCCTAGTACAACAGACCCACATAAGATCCTAGTACATCATCAGACCCACCTAGGATCCTCGTACAACAGACCCCAACAAGATCCAGGAATAGTCCCACAAGGATTCTTAGAGCGGATCCATATGGGATCCTAATATACAAACCCATGAAGGATCCATTTATCATGTAACAACTATCTAATGGGTTCCCTTACTAAGGTCCCTTGATTGCATGAGGATCAACACTTTAAGCCACAGGTCGATAGTACAACATCCACAAAGTCCCAAAAAGAAGTATCCCAAATTACCTCTACATAATAGGGGTCTCAATGCAATAGACGGTTCTTTAATCGAACGCTCATTCTGTATGTTATTAGCCTTTTCATCTTCAGGGCCCAGTTGTATTATTTCTTGATCCAACACGACCATACCCCAAAATTATTCAAATCTCTAGTGGGTATTCCAAAATCACCGTCTCACTCCATGGTTTCTAGATACATAGACAGTTCATCAAACTGACGCCTGGTGGCAATATTATGGTAAAAAGAGAGGAAATGGGTTGAAGCAGGTCTAGGTTCTGTCCGACTAGGCCCGACCAAGTCTATGCGGACCCGCCCCGGTTTGGGTCGATCCAGACCACATGGTCTCGCCTAGCCCACTGGGTCCATCCCGCAGGGTCCTGCTCGGCCCACGTTGGGTGGTCCATCCCATGTTGGGTGGCCCGTCTTTACCTCATGCGAGGGGGGGGGGCATGCCCACCCCCCGGCTCCACGCACCTTACGGACGAAGTCATTCGGTCACCAGAAACACACGGGACCCAATGGTTCTATTCGGTTCAACCTGGTCGGCCCTAACTCTTGACCCCTTTGCCTCCCAGCCACACGTCATGCGCCACCCCTATACGGCTGGCCGAACGCTGGCCATCGTACATTCACAGCTGCGACACAAGCCCTGGCCCTTGCTCGCCGATGGGCATGGACACGCGCCGCCACCCTGTTGTGCGGCCGACATCTACTGGCCACCACCCTTGATCCTCCGTGGACGACGGGCCGTGGCCCTTCTACGGTTTAGTGGTTGTGGCACTACCGTCATTACGGCCGGCCGTGGTGCTGACCTTCATTCCCGAGCCCCACTGGTGATAGTTGTCATCCTCCTTCAACGTGAAGAACACAAGAAGAACCATAAGATTTATGGAGGGGTTGGGCCATGTTCATTTGGCAAGTACCCTATGTGTTAGAGCAGTACAAGCAGCTCAAGGGAGGAGATTCAACATGAGTGGAAAATTAACGATGATCAATCGATAACACACCCCTACATTAGAGATTTATTGTCATCGATGAGGAAGAAAAGGATGGATGTAGTTTTGTCATCATTGAAGACATCCCATGTTGGAGGTTGCGCATTCTTCACTAGAGAATATGGGTTGTTCTCCATTGAAGAAGAAGGCATGTTTTTCATTAGGAGTGAATAATCCCCCAAATTGGTCCCTTTCTCCAATGATTTCCCCCAACAAAATCATGTGAGGAGCCAACACAAATTTTATGTTATTAAAATTAATTTGGTTGCACAATGGAGTTTTCAAAATTAATTGGCTCAATTAATTTGTATCAATTAAATGGGAGGAATCTATTAATGGGGAGTTGATAGGTCCCCCCCCCCCTATTAAATGGGATTCGAGCGGTCTGCAAAAACATATATTTAAATTGGGGTTTTTTCTAGCTTGGGTGGTCCCCACCACCAAGAATTCAAAAAGGATATTATAAAAAAGTTATTTTTATGTTTATTTACATGAAAAAACACAAAAAATAAATTCCATTCTCGACCAAATGTAGTTGAGGTGAAGGTCTTCTTAAGTGAATACTGGTATTATGAGTCTATCGGTACCCTCAAATTTCAATTCCAAGCACCGGTTCAAGAGATACAGAAACCCGCTCGTATGTTTACAAAACGTACCAAAAAAAGTTCAGAAATTATTTCCAGAAACACCGGGTCTCAGAATCACGTGCTATCAATTTTTTCCTACATGTAAAATTCCCATATAAATAAATAAAATTACATGGAATTTCTGGGTCTTTACACATTCTAGATTAGAATCACCTTCTGTTTCTTCCACAAACATTTTTGGTCACTAATTCAGATAGGCATGGAATAAATATATCTTTAAATCACTATGAATTATTTGTATATACTCTCCTAAGGAATAATTTCTGATAATAAAAATATTATGTAGAAAACATTTATTGTATATTTCTTCTTTATCCTAATAACCCTACATATACATTTTCCTTACCTTCTGCCTTCAAGAAACATCCACCCTGACCAAATATAACATTGATAAATCTAAAAATTATTGAGCCTAGTGAATTAATGTATATGTAAAATTTATGATTCTTCATATTAAAGTAACATCATGTCTTCATATTTCTCTTTTAGACGATTATTTTCTTTTCTTTTTTCATATTTCAATAGTTATTTTCTTTTAATCTATGTGAATGTATAGTTTACATTAAATTTAGTACGACTTTCATAAAACCTATTATACTTGTGTTTCATATTGATTATATTTCATACATTCCTTTATCTGTAGTTTTCATATAAAAATATTGGGTTGTTGAAATATTAAACTAAAATGGTGTTAATTAAAAATTAATTTTATATTTTTTTTATTTGTGGTTTTTTCAAACATTTTATAATTTTATTCATTGATTTTAGTGTTTTACAATAATAATAAAAGATGATATATTTTTATTCAATTTTTTTTCCAATACATCCCTCATGTTATGTAATTTTATACTGACAAAAAATATATGATTTTAATAGATGTCTCTATATGTGTGTTTATAATGGTATTAATTATTTTATCATTGCGGAATTATATTATGTTCATAGATAATATTATCTATGATTGAAAAAACTACCTTCTTTATTGAGTATACTATGGTTTATTTGTGTATGTGGTTGATTCTTCATTGCGAGATAGCTTATGAGAATTATCTGCCTATGTGGAAATGGGTAAACAATGAGATCATTTATTTGAAATTCCTTTCATCGATGCATCACCTATCACAATTTGGTTTTGTGAAAATTTTGCTTACGTGGAAATTATCCCATTAAATATTTTAGTAGTATAATTCATATGGCTATGTGAGAAATCTGGATATTCTTTTTTGAGTACACTAACTAGTAAAATATGTAATTTTGGATATGAGGCTATATTTTTCCTATGAAGTATCTAGTCCATGTATTTAACCTAACAAGGGAATGTTTAATAGAAATGTTACTATTTCATGAGATAATTATCACCTTGGGAATATTTGAATGAATTTTATAATTATTTTATTATTTTTATTATGAGTTTATTAAATAAGGTATAGATGATTTTCTAATGGAATATCATCAATGAATGGTAATTTGACTTCATTATTTATGATTTCATTCTTTTATTAAGAATAAAAGAATGTATTGATCTAAAAAATATTTTATTTTCTATAAGGATTTAAATTATGGTACCTATAATTAGGATTCATAATAGAAATTAAAAGTTTATGAATAATATTAGATGTGTATGATGGTATAAAAATCAAGCTCCAATAATTAAAATATATCATTTTCTTTCTCATGCTACAACTAGTTGTGTTCTACATGAAAATAATATGTTTACTAAATTCAGCTTCTCATTTTCATTGCATAGAAATCAACTCTCCATTAATATGTTTTTTCTTATTCTGCAAGAGAAGAAAAAATTATAATCCAGAAAGAATTATCTAATTTTTTTATGTGACAACACTTGATATTATTTTGTATATCTCTAGACTTCTTGTGTAAGTGAACACTTCTTGAACTTTGTATCAATGAATTTTGTTCAAATTCTAATAATAGTATCCTAAAAAATATAATTCATTTTATTTATAACTTCTTACTATATCATTAAGATAGATCAAAAAATACAAAAGAAAATTATTGGACATATTGAAAATCAAAAATCTCAAAGAGAACTTGTTGGTGGAGTAGACTAGGGAATCCATGTGCCTTGAACCACTATAAATATTTTATCTCTTATTAAAAAAAATATATTTTTTCACTTTTTTTAAATAACGAGTATATGGTAGAAATTTTTTTCTGTTGGTTGATTTGAATTAGAATAACATTAATGAAATCAATCCTCCCACATCATGAGTCATTATGTAACTCGATGTGGGAAAATTGGATCCACTACTTTCGACTACCCAACTACCATGTAGCGAGACACCTTTTATTAAATAAACCATGATTAGTAATTTTAAAAAAATATAAACACTTAACTCAATGTAACCAAGTCAAAAAATAAATCTAAATGTCTTCCCACATCTAATAGGGTTCAACCAGTGGATGATATAAAAAAATCTAAAACTTAATTCTTATCCTTCATCATCCGGATGAATAAATACTAGGATATGAACCATATGAATGGACGCTTTATCAACAGGGACACGATTTGACTTTTCATGACACAATACTCATTTCCCACACCTGTAATCACTATTAAGTGAGATCAGTAAAAATCACAACTAACAACCTCATTAATTACTATGAAAATAAGGATCCACATCTAAAAAACTCCCAAAAAAATTAGCATCCCCATATCATAACTTAGGGGATCCCCGCAAACAAAAAAATACAACCAAACATCCAACTCAAAATCCCCAAACTCCAATTGTCCTACATGTTAAACCAATGAATACTACATGGATTCATGGTATAATCATCCTCTTACATCGAATTTTATAATAAAATTATACATTAATACAAGAACCATCATCAATCTTCATGCTTCACCAGACTCAAGAAAAATATTCCCACTCGACTTCCTACTTAATGACTCATCAACAGAATTACCTTTTCCTTGTGTGAAAAATATCAAATTCAGAATCTTATAATAAATCCATCCATATCAATTTTATCAAGTTGAAATTTATCTGGATGAATAAATATCTCAAACTCTTATGATCATTGAAAACCAAAATGTGCAAACTAGAGAGATAATGTCACCACAACATCATAGAAAAAATATGTATAGAAGGATCTTGACCATGGGAAACATATTTTTGTGCATATGGTCATAACAGTTGATATATATGGGATACAATTTTTCCATATTTAGTAAGGAAACAACCCATGATATGTTGGGAAGCATAATAGAAAATATCTAATATGACCCCTTTCTCATTAAATTGAGAACAATGTCAGTAGATTGTAATTTATTTTTCTTACAAGTATACAAACACTAGATAGTCGAAAAGAAGTCTTGATCGATTACATTAATGTATGTTAAAGGACTCAATGTCTTGAAAAAATGAGGCAAAAAAGCCAGTAATAGCATGATAAAACATGTAAACTTAAAATATAAACAATATTAATTTAGGCTAGAAGAAAAATAATCCTCATTACTTTTGAATAATCTATAACTAATTCACACCGATTCTTCACATTTCATAACAAGTTTACATTATAATATAGGAAATTACACCTCTAAATCATCTCGAGGAGGTGATAATGAGAAAAAATATCCAAAATGTCTCACAAATATTCTATGTGATCTTTCTTACATATATACAATACATGAAAATTTTCTCAATGAACACCCCCACAAAAAATCCAATGTTCCCATAAAATAATGAGTACACTGGTCCAATGAATATGGATGACCTGATATTAACTATGAAAATAATTTACATGAACTTTTATTGCCCAAAATGACACTGGAAGTAAATAATTATTTTATATTCATCATTCACCAACATCTAATGACACCCCATGGAAAAATACATATATGAGAACAATATTTTGTTCTTCAACTAATTAAATAATGTTTGAAAACAAGGAAGTGGATAGTAACTCTCCACCATCACCTAATTCAACTGGTAATAATTTACAAATAATCCAAAGGTTATATCTATTATATTTTTAAAAAATAATAGAGTGCCAAAAGGTGACAAATTATATTAAATAAAGACAACTTATAGAAAGAAATCAATATAAATCAAAAAAAATCCCATATTTACAATGGATTTATCCTATATTAAGACATCAAAATAGAGGTACCTAGTGGTAGCTCAATCCCAAAATCAATTTCACATTATGGGGATGATGTCACAAACTCTTCGAAAAACATTACAATATTATTACCTTTCCCCCAAAAATATATCTGGATGACCATCTACTAAACTAAACATTATCTCTATCATCATAAATGATACGATCTAAGCATGTCTCTGGTCCATTTAGTGGACCCACTCACAAATTAATATAGTAATGTCACTATAAAAATCAAGTAATATATCTCTCTTAAAAATTTAATCAATGGTGATATAAATGGTATATAAACATTCTATTTTAATGATTCAATTTTATAGATGGATCCAAAAACATAGTAAGTGTCCCAAATATTGATTTTTCCTTAACATCATATCACTATCAATGCATACATCATACTGGATAACTCATCCTCCAATTAGTGTTTTCAATACCCTATCATGTCACCTTATGTACAAGAGTCCTCACTAAGGCTAGTGTAATGTAGGAGTTCATATAACCATAATCAAAAAAATTATGCACCCAAGTAGAAAATAGAAAAATCTGATGATGTCTATATTTCATGGAATTGGTAACTCTATCATATAGATTTGATTATATCATACTCTATGATCACATTGGACATAATGTAAACCACTTCAATAGTAATTCTATTTCACGAGTCCTTAAGGATGTGGGGAATTATGAGGTTTTTCCCCTAACCACCAATTATACACATTTATTACCAAATCATAGATACCCTTAATACTAACGATTCCTCGGATGGTACTACTACAATGTCTAATGTTAAATAGGGCCACCATCACTACATTAAATATAGATAAATGTTAGAAACTCAATAATTATGTTACCCCAAATATCAAAATAAATGTATAAAATGTTTGACCTCTTTGTAGTGGTCTATTTTCCTATATCCCTGGGAATTTAAGATGATTTTAGTTGAAGCAGTCTCCTTAATTTTCAAAAACATCACATTACATGTAAAATATGACCTTGTTCTCACTTTTTTAATATCAGACCAAGACATTAATACATATATTTATTACATCTTAACTGATGATTATTCATTACATAACATTATAATCAATTACATTATCATTTATGTCTATTGACATTGGAATCATGGATACATAAACAATTGGGTCATAAGTGAGCTATATCAACTCCCACTAATTTCATCATAATATTCACCCATCTTTAAAATATCATAAAAAATACCTTTCTTCTTATCCTAGGTAAAAGAAACATAAGAATTGGTGTTCTAATATGCTAGTTAATGGAAAAAATGAAGATATCAATATAAAAGTATCATAATTCTATGATAATATAAGAATGAAAGTAAAAAAAACATTCATTCATATCATTGATCCAAAACATCATTCATGTCATAAATATTTTCAGTTTAAAATAAATTAATCATAAAGGAATCAATGTTAATAATCTCTGGGAGAAAAAAATTTCAATTAGATAAAATGTTTGGCATAAACATATACATAGAAAATAATTTATATATTACTCAAGGATCATTTAAAAAACTATAATAGTTGAATGGGTTCACTCCCAAACATTTAAAATATTTAGGGTTCACTCCTAAGATAATCATATTGTAAAATTTTTAATACTAAACTATGTTCACTCCATGTCCCATTCCTATTTATCTCATCATATTTAAATATTTAAATAGTTAATGTGATGGATATATTGGTTTCACCCATCACATAATTAAAATCATTCATATGATTTAAAAAATCATCTAACCATCCTGATTTTGTAAAAAATAAAAATAAATGTGTTTCCTAAGCATTTAATAATAGAATAACCCATTAGAAAGTAATAGGAATCATGAAAAATTATTCACTCCATCATAACATAACATATGTTAAAAGGAACTTGTTTCATAAATTTGTTTTTACTATAAATAAAATGAAATTAGAGAAATAAAATGAATTTTATCTTTGGTTCATATCACTAGTAATGAATGAGTAGCATCATATTATGTAAAAATATATAGGAAATGATTTTGAATGATCATTTGTAATATTTATTTAGGAGAATAACATTACAAATTTTAAAATAACATTTTTAAAATTAATTGTTCTAACAAAATTAAAATTAAATTAATTGAAAATAATATTCGAAAATTATAAATCATTACTTAACACATTTAGTGCTCATTATTGTGGAATAGGCCATTCATGGAATTCACATTACAATAATGTTTCTATTGTAATGTTATAAAAAAACTCAAAACATCCCTACTCATAAAAAATATGATTCCATTTTTAAAATTTTTAACAAAACATGGAATGAAAAAAAAATAAATAATCTTCATAAAATATTAAAAATATTCTTTGATTATTTATTTTCAAAAATGTACAAGGAAAAAAATGATTTTCAATATAATAAATAAATAAACTCAGTTTTCATTAAAAATACTATTTTGAAATTATGAGTACATAATGGGAAGAAAGGGATGTAAAAATGTATTCTCAAGATGAAACCAGAGGAAAATAAAATTATTTATGTTATTTAGATATAGATCATAATATATTATTATCTAAATCATAAAAAATACAGATAAACAATGAGATTATAACAACAAAGTGATACAACATTTTTAAATTTTAGATTGGAGGCCCCATGAAATAATTATAATAAGTGAAAAATAAAAATTATTAAAATAAATAAATTTATGATACTACATATAAATTTGTTTTTATATACACCTTATAAAATATGATAGGTGAACAACATAACATATGTCTATAAAAATACCATTTGATAATAAAATCCAATACATTAAGTCCCAATATCATTCATACACTTTAAAAACATCATTATAATAAATATAATTTCATTATAATTATATTAATTAGAAAATTAATATGTATCGTACAACATATGTTTTAATTATGACATTTTATTTTACATTTATTTATAAATACATTTTAATGTCACATTTCGGGTAATAATTTTTTTCTTATTCATATATGTTTTTCTAATTTATTATCAACCCTATTAATTTTACCAAGGATACAAAGTACATTAAAGTGTTTAAATGATATAAATATCATATATATTTATTATATATTGATTTTCAGAAACCCTTAATGTTAGCCCTTGAAAATGAATTATAATTTTCATTTATACTATAATCCATATGTATATCAAAACACTTTTTCCATTATTTTTTCATATAAAAATAAAGAACGGTAAATATTATATAACATTTAAACAAAAAAATTATTTTATATTTATCACATTTTTAATTAAAAAATAATTTTCACTCTCCATTTAAGGACAACAAAAGAACAAATAACATAGATTTGTTGGGAAATAGTCGACTGTACACATGATAAAAGTTATCGTATTCCATTTTAATGATAGTTATGATGGTATATGTGATATTATAATTAAAAATGTATAATATTTTAATATATAATATAGATAGGTTAATTCCACCATTGTATCATATAATGAGTAGTGGTGATGGAAAACAAATATCACCGGTTCGTGAGGCGGTAGTTCTACATACAAACGATCAACAGTTTGATTTCCCATGTGATGGAGAGGGGATTGATATATGTTATTACATTAACATAATAAAATCTCATTATATGGGATATAATTGTTTTTATCATTGTTGGAAATTATTTTAAAGTTGTTGGATAAGGACTAAAAAATCAAAATCTTACGAATTTTAACTATTAATTTTCTAACATCACTAGGATTATACATAATTCATTGATATTAGGGTTTTATAAAATATATAAGGCCTATATGATGTGTGGGGTAAACTAAGGAATGTATTTGGGTGGGTATTGGACGAACCAATGGTTTTCGTAAGAGTAAAGATGAGAGGATATGATGTGGCCTTTGAAGAGTGGGGGATGAGACAGATATAGAATTTTTTAAATGAAAAATCCCTAACCATGTTTTTCACATCCTACTAGGATAAATGATGGTTAATTATATAAAATTATAGGTTATAATTTAAATATATAACCATACAATTGGTGTTGGAATTGTTTTTGGATCATTTTACCCCTTATATTTTTAGATTAATCCCATTTAATCCTGTTTTACCCATAATCTAGGTAATCAATTAATTTTTTATCATTTGATGAAAAATTAATTTGAAATTACCCTATAAAATTAATTATAATTATTCAACAAATGATATCAATTTATCCAAATTCTATTCACTTGTTTGGAAATTTTTAATTAAAAATTATGCCTGCAAATGAGATGAAAATATTGTTTTCTAATGAGAAATGTTTTATCATTATAAAAAGATTTAATATCAATAATAAATATTAAATTGAATAAAATGATTTAAATTTGATTTTTAAAGATAAAATCTAAATAATGATATATTTAAAACATTTTTACATAATTTGTAAAATTTTAAATTCATTAAATAAAATGGATCCATCTAGAAAAATCCATTATTTTTTTACTAATTAATGGATAATTAATATTTTTTGAAAATTTTACAAATTTAAATCAAATATAATTATAAAATTTATATTTTAAAAAATAATTCCAATAGTTATCAAAAGATTTTATAAAAGTGAAAAAATGGTTTTATTATTTTATCACAAAATTCCATTACCAGATTTACATTTTTTTGAGAAAATATTACTTTTGAAGAATATAATGACTATATTAAATAGTAACTATTTTTTAGAAATATGTTTTATTTATGAAGAATCATTAAAACAAATTAACTTAAATCTAGTTATAATTATTCATACCTCCAAATTTAATTTTTGGGATATGATGGAATTTTTTTTAAATATTAATAATATATCTTAAAAACTCATAGTTACTTGTAATACATGGTATTGGGGAAGGTAAATTTTGTTGAAAAAATATTTCTTAATATATCAGGGTGTTACTTTCTAACCCCAATTAAAAAAATCTCTCTAAAAATTCATTATCCTTGGTATAAAATGAAATGGATATTATTCATTATTACATCCATATGTTCACTCATAGCTTCCTCAAACTGGTGGTTTCATCAAAGAACACTAACAAGATGAGTGGTCTTATTTCATAGAACACTCTCTATATGTCCCAAAATCCCCACTGGATGCTCCTCGTTAGAGGGATCATGCTCTTGTGGTATAACATATATGATAAGTTCTTGTGAAGGCTCATGCATATAATTTCTCAAGAGAGGTACCTGGAATGCATCCTGGACAAGTGAAAGGTTCGATGGATGTTCCAATAATTAGATACATCGCGATAAAATCATGAATTTAAAAGTGACCTAAATAACTATGGATTGGGTTTTATTTCCTCTTAAATATCATAAAATTATTCTATGAGGAAATTCTTAGATACACCTTTTCACCAACGTTAAATTCCATATCAATCTAGCGATTGTCAACATATATTTTTTTTTAAAATTTACCAACCCCTATTTGTTGTCAAACGGATCTTTGATGTTCTAAAATTTAATCAACTACAATGGGATACTATATTTTTCTTTGACTAACTTCATCCCAACACATTGTAGTTACACAGTTATTTCCATATAGGGGTCTATAAGGATCTATCTGAATGCTTGAGTAGAATCTTCTATTTTATAAAAAATTGTCTATATGAAGGTTTTTATCATTACCACTTTAATAATAAACAGAATAATTTTATAGAATATATCATTTGTATTTAACTTTATTCTCATGAAAACCATCTATTTGGGGATAGTACACATTGCTGCAACTCGACTTCATATCGAGATATTGATGAATACATTTCCAGAACATCAATGTAAACCTCTTATCAAGATCAGAGACAACTGAATGTTGTTCTCAATAAAACATTGCAACTTCCATAATGTTTATTCAATAAATATGGCATATATATAAGTAAAATATTATTTTGATGAGGTTTTCAAGATTTTGAAGGCAATCGATTGTCACCCATGAATCATTATTCATTTTAGATGTTTTGGGGTGTCTAACAAAACAATCCATTGTATTGTTTTCTTATGTTTAGTATGGTATGGGTTATCGATAAAACATCCACTTATATTTTTTCTCTTATACGAAACATTATACCATACCAAAAACCATGATACATACTATGAAATATCTCACATCATTACATCTAACACAAAATATACATTCAAATTAGTATATACCTTTTTAATTCCTAGATGAATATTTTATGAAAATGAGTGAGCTCCCTCTAATAGACCGTTATTAAATTTTTTATGGATGAAATCCATAAAAACGTCTGGATATATATCATTACACCAAGTTAATGGTTAAACTCTGGAAGAACTATCACTTTCATTTATAAATCATTATCATCATTATGTGCTACTTTTATCCTCATATGGATATATGGTTGAACAATTTTTTATGAAGATAATATCTCTCCCCTTCCATCATTATTTCATTACCCATTCTTTCCAAATCCACAAATATTAGGTATTATTTATCCATGTCATAGATATTCTAGTATGATTACTTAAAATTAACACATTGGTCACCATATTCTCTTTCCTATTGAGGCTATGTAATGATTAGGAATAGTCATTAAGCATCTCTGACCTTATTCTATAGAACACATTAAACTTTATCTATGTGAATATATACATTAATTTTTTTTATAAATAGGTATATATAAATTTTCTCTATAATGATAACTTTGTTGTGTCTTTAAAGAAAAAATTAACACGTACCAAAATTATTAGTTGGATAATTTTTTTCCTAAATCATCCATTTTAATGTAATATAAGCTACAACCATTTCATTCTATAGGATAAATCATCAAAATAACTTATTAGATTCTTAAAAATAGATAGAAATATTTTATCTAGTGTAGAATAGTGTGAGAATTAGTGTAATGGAAAATATTATCATAAAGTCCAAGAAATTTCCCTCATATTCATCAATTTGGTGGAAATTGGATTCATTTAGAGTTAACATGGTGAGTGAATTTTATATTCATGATAAATTTTCAAAAAACCCTTGATAATATCCACATAATCCTAGAAAACAATGGACCTAATTCACCATTGTATGTATGTGCAAAATTTTGATAGCTTCCATATTTTATGGATTTACATATATAATATATCATGAAAATATATTTCCTAAATATGAAAAAAATTAGGCTGAATTTAATGTTTTTAAATTTTCAATATAGTTTCTCCGTCATTAGGGTATGTTTTGAAATTATCACGTGGATTCAATTCTCTTCCTTGATAATTGAATAAATGAGAATATAATGTTTAAGGAAATCCATAAAATTATATTTGTAACCTCTAAATCATTTATTCATTAAATGTATAAAGATAGTTTGGAAACAAGTAAGTAAAAATAAAATCATATCATAATCATTGTGTCTATAAAATGTATGAAATGATTTCTTTGATATATACAACTTATAAAAAATCAATTAATGATATCAAGGATAAAATTGAATCTTGTAAATGTAATGAACTCTATGTTGATAATCTAACTATTATTAGATATGGGGTGGATTAATCTTTTACATGATATTGATCTTTTTTAGAACATGATAACAATTGTAGAGTACTATTGATCTATCATTATTTTTTAAAAATAGAATATGTGATCCCCATGGTGACACTCATGGATTAATTAATTTCTTTTCCATGTTATATTGGATTTACTTCTCCAATTAATGAAACTCAATTAGGTCCATACAATATAGAGACTTTGCAATAGATGCATCACCATGTATGAGTTATATTTATATCATAACATCATAATTAGATGAAGGGACTCAAGACATTTCTTAAAATAATGATGAAACGATTGTATAATAGGCATAACAAAAACTTTTATTTCCTCCCCAACTACCTTTGTTAAACAACCCTTTTTAAAACGAATCAAATCACATAAATGGATTTTATTTCCATCATATTTTTATATTTATCATATTACTGAAATACAATTATAGGTTGATTTTTAATGTAAAACATGAATTCCTTACATTAAAAATAGATGTGATCATTATATAGTGTGATCCTATCTATGCAAATAATTACATTAAATTCATCCAAATTAAAATTAATAATATTTAAATGAATAAAATTCCTATAATAATCAATTGGTGAATAACCAAAGAGTCGTGATGTGATCATTATAACATTATTGGTTTTCACTTATAATCCAACATATAATCATTGTGTAGGAACACTGACACCATTAAAAAATTAATTACATAAAAAAGTGAGGATAAGTCTACATTAAAATAAAACCATATAAATTCTGAAATGGGTGATAAGATTACCTTTCACCACATTATTATTTCACCCCTCATCTGAAATAGTGCTCACATGAGATTTACTTTTTTCTCTCATATGAAAATAATGTTAATATTTATTGCCATCATTATCCCTCGAATTATGGAACTAGATATCATAATTCTAGTACTCATTGCATTTGAAACATTTGAGTGTATGTGGTGGAATATACAGATCATTATCTCTATTAGAATTCATAGATAACTTCTTCCCATCACAACAATATTCAATTTAATGATGAGATTCTATCCAACACCTACAACATTTATCAACTCCATTAATTATAATTCATCTGTATTTCCCTCTATAAAATGTGTTTCAAGGAAATATCGTATTCTTTTATCAATGTATTTTTATAGTTTCATTTTAATTCCATATTTCATTTCATATTAGAACAATAAAATTAATGGGTAACCACAATATCGATTTCTACATTCAAATATCCAACACTATAATGTGAATACATGGTTTAATGTGATTGAAAAATAGATCGAACGTAATTTTATGCTGGATGATGATACATGATGTGTATATCATAATCACTGACTTATTCACCTAATAGGTACCAATGGAATCATCATTATTCTTCTATATTTCAAGGGATTCCTTCTCTATTTTCTTGAACATAATACTATGAAAGTACTTATTTAAAAGATTACTTAATATCCAGCCATTCAATAGATTAAATTTCATATTATTGACTTGTTTTGAAGGTAATAGTTTACCATTGATCCAATTAATCTTCTTACAGATAGAAAACATAAATGTATTTTTCATGATCATAGTAGTTGAGAAAATAAAATATCTCATCAATGGTAGAGATTCAATTCTCAGTAAATAATAGATCCATAGAACCAAGAAATGAATGTTTTAATTGCCTAATAAAGGACACTGTTGAATGTTGTGCTATATTTTTATTTAATAAAATTTCAGCATGATTCATAGCTTGAAAAAGATATGTGAGAATATGAAATAGATTTTACATATTTAATACCATAAAATTTGGTGTCTTAAGAGGGAAATCATTGTTTTTTTTTCACACATTGAATTAATAAAATTATTTCTACTTTCATCTGTTGACTAAAACAAAAAAAATATAATGTAAGAAACAATATTCATTGAGGTTATCCACATAATCATGAAAAATCCAGTATAGGGTGTCTAAATCAAGACATATTTATTTCATTCTATGAATCTTTTGGCATATCCAAGGTCATTCATGGTCATTTTTTATATCCTTCAAGATGGATCATAATGTGAATGTAAAATATCCAAATCATATCCCCTAAGAGTATCAAATTATGTGGATATAGGACTCATTTTCCAATACTAGGTAACACTCATGTGAATCCCAACATGGCTATTTTGGATTCATTACCCATTGGTACATCCGTTCTAGAATGAATTCTACTTGTAGTAAACAAAACAAGATCTATTTCATGATAAACCACATAATATTACATTTTCCAACACTTTAGGATGTTATCATATACATCATCTTATCCTTATGTTTCTAACTAACATTTTCTATACAATGTTTCTAAAGGTTTAACTGAATGATTGTCTAATACCGACTACCATGAACTATAATTTTCATATATAGATATTACCAATTAATTGATGAATATTCATTTCAAAACATAATAATCATGTCCATAATCATTTAGGTCCATTTCAATTGTAATCATGGATACATAAAAAATGGATTAAGAAGTTATCTATATCTTCCCCCACTAAATACATTATAACTAGCACCCTTCAATGATATATCAAAAATAATAAAAAAAATTATATACTCGGTAATGGAATCATAGGAAGTGGTAATATTTTTTTCTCAGTAAGGGTAAATAAGTGAGATATTAACATAAAATGAAAATTGTTGTGTGAGATCATGAGAATACCATTTTAGAAAAGAACATATATATCATAGATCATAAACATGAGTCATGGAATAAGTCAGAAAAGTTCATTAGAAATGAATTATAAAAGAATAAAATATAAAAATCTATGTAAACAAAAAATTATTAATGAAATAGATTTTTAGAATACATATAAACATAGAAGATCATTTCCATAGTATTGTATATCATTGAAAAAAATCATAGTTGAATGTGTTCAGTCCCCAAAAAATCTTAGTAGTCAAGGTTCACTTTTAAGAGTATCATAGTTTACAATGTCAATTATATAATTGGGAAAACTCACCATTTTAGTTATTTTTACCAAATGATATATCAATATACACCCAATGCATTGGAGAGAGATATAGGTCCCACCAATCACAAAATTAAAATAATAAATACATGTAACATAACATAACAGAATATTCATCTTATTAAAATACATAAAATGGGTTTCATAATCATTTTCCCAACTATAACCCTTGAAAAAGAACGTAGTTTCATAACTATTTAATCATTTTATAAAAACATAATTCATGATAAAGGAATTGGTTTCAGAAATATATTATCATGAAATAAACATTCAGCAAACAAATCGTTTTGGTATCCTTTGTTCATATCCCTAGTAAATTTTGGGTTACATAAAATTAATAAATCGTAGATGGAAGAATATTTTGAAATATCAAATTTAACAGTTCTTGAGGAAAATATATTTTCCAAATTGAAAACATACTTTTTAGAACAATAATTTCGAAAAATAATTTCAAAATACATTTCTATGAGAATAATATTTGATCCATAAAAAAGACTCTTCCAAATGATTTTCCATGATGTCATAACATGTTGTTCATGTTGTAAATGTTACAATAATGATTCTCTTCGCATTTTTTTAATATGTAAAAATGACTAGTGTGGATAATAACAAGAATATAACATTTAAAAACATTTTTTAGAATACTAAACATGGTTAAAATTATATTAAAAATATTTATAGTGTACTAATAATATTCATTAATTTTTTTTAGACAAAATGGACAATGAAATGGATTTTCCATTGAGAGAAATAAATTATTCGTAGAAAACATTATTTTGGAATATTGATTATATAATGTGAGGAAAATTAAATCAAGGCATGTATTATCAAATAAAATAACCATGGTTTAATAAAAATGATTATTTTTCTGAGAAAAAATATCATAATATTTCATCATTGATGGAAAAAATGATCATGAGAAACAATGAAGTTGTAACATAAACCTATTCAACTTTTGTAACATTGAGATTTAAAGTACCCTAGAATAATTAAATTAAATTAAACATAATGTAACATTAGATTATAAAAATTAACTATATTTTGTTTTAATGTTTATGGATATACACCATATAAATTTATATAGGTGAAAAATATAATGTATGTCCCTGTGAAGACAAATTGAGACACAAATACATAGACATAAGTTTCAAATTCCATTAGGGCCATTAAAACATATTTAATAATAAATATATGGTTATTATGAATATAATACTAAACCATTCTAAAGTATTCCATATCATATATTATGTAATTTATACCATTTATTTAATTTTTATTAACAATTCCTCGTTAAAATCACAATTCAGGTAAGAGCAATTTTTTAGGGTATTTTTTGGTTTGGTATTCACTATCCTTCATTAATGATCTTGGTCCAATTATATATAGAAATATAATCCTATAAATATATATTAACTACATATTTCATTATTGTAATCCATTAATTCTAGAGATACAAAATAAATTATAGTATTTATAGATATAGTGGGTATGCAGTGAACCAAAATGTTGGTTGCATTTTCTCGACTGATGAAATAAAATAGTGGTAAAAATATATTACCATTAAATAATAAATTTTATTTAATATATATCAAATTTATTATTTAAATCTTTTGTAACACCCATATATTTTATGGTATTCCTCTTTTTAAATTTTACTTATTCAATTTCTTATGATCTAAACAAATAATTCAGAATTATTATTTAATTATTATAGTAATATTCTATATTTTGGGAATGGAAGGAAAAATGAGATTAATAAGTTATGAAAATATATATTACACTTGTTTTTAAAATTAATTTGTTGGATACCAATTAATTGTATATGAAAATAAATTGTAGAAAAATGATGTCTTAAAAAAACTATTTTTATGCCCAGCCTGACATTTTAAAATTATAAATTTAAATAAAAAATAATAGTGTAATATATTAATGATATTTATATATTATGTATTCCATCAAATATGTTTACATTTAACAAAAATATTTTTAGAGGCATATGATAAGAATAAATCCAATTTATCAAATAAAATGCTATGTTTTTCTTATAGAAGTTTTACCGCCTTTTAATGGAGAAATTGTATTAAATATAAATTTTAAAAAATTTACAAATTATATTATAAAATCTATAAAATATTTTTTAAAATTATAATATCATAAATTACTTCGGTTAAAGTTTTTGTATTATTCTAATAAGATTTATTTTTTCTGAAACATTAATGTAATTGTTTGAAGAATAATGTGACCATTATGAATAGTAATGCAACAATTAGAATAATAACCTCACCTATTAAAGTATAAATAAAATAAATTCATCTCATAAAATAAAATATAGTATGTTTATATCATGGAATAATTAATTAAATTTTTTAAAAATGATACATTTTGAGTTGGTATTTTTGTGGAAAAAAATTTATTATTCACAATTTCTTAAGAGAATATATATCTAAAATAATAATTGTGTTCATAAAATATATTAAAATTTTAATATTTTATTGTATTAGGAATATAAGATAATTTTATGAGACCATAATTAATCTTTCATTTTGTCATAAAAAATTTATAATATTAAAATCCATTTTTTCAGAGTAAATTATATATTTATTTAAAATTTCATTTTCTCATATTTAGAAATTTATTTTCAAAAAAATAGAGTTAAAATTTGAATTATAATTGTTGTTAGATGATTACTATGATTTTTTTTCTATTTTTTTAAAATATTTAATTTCTTGATGAATTGTAAAATATGGTAATTTATGGTATAAATACATTATATGCTCAATAAAATATTCTTTGTGTTGTTTCAAATTAAATCACAGAATTCTCGAAAACACCTAATTTATTTTAATATATTTAGTGATAAATCTCAATCTATCAATATTATTGTGGAAAAATAATAAACTAATGAGTAAAATAATGAGAAAACACCCCTCTCATCCACTTTAAATACCACCCTTCACCATCTCTTTTCATCCCACCTCTTTTTCCATGAATTGTGTCCTATTACTAACTAATACTCTTCTCATGTATCTTCCCCATGTCCAGGAGACTTTGGTCTCATAAAAAGACCAACCCCATTCCATTTAAGGTGCTCCTCAAGGAGAATAAGATCAATAGGTAAAACCCCCCTTTCATTTTCCATTATTTTCATTTCAATTTAATTATTTTTCTTATCATTTACAAACATATTGTGTCCAAAAAATAATGATAAATCCAATATATTATATATATTATAATTTTATTGTGATGATGGGAGATACTCTGTCAGTTCTTTTATCTTCTCATTTTGATTCCAAAGATGAAAACATCATCAGTGAAGTACAGATTTACCGCTTTCATAGATGAAGAGTTGTAATTTTTCAATTGTGCCTTCAAGGGCAGTCATAAAAAATTATAGTTATAATATTTTATTATATGTGTTTTAAATACTATTTAATGTTCTGGATCATTTATCTATATATATGATATTAATTAATGAAACAAAACTAGTTTGTGATAACCAAAAACCACCAAAATAATCTACATGAAAATCACTAACATCTTGTCTAATTTAATCATCTACCCAATTAACCAAATGATTTATATTAAAATATCATTTGGTTAATTAATAAAATATAACATCAATTCCAAAAAAAATTCCATTTCACATGATCTTTCTTACATGTATACAAGTGAACTGTTCTTGAAAATCAAGAAAATGAACACTTCTGAATAGAGAAATTGAATATTACAACTCATAAAAAATGACCTAAATGAACATAATAAAATTTAAGAATAAAATAAATTTTGGAAATTTTATTAATTAATTAATTGATTGATTTAATTATATTATCAAGAAATTAAGATGAAGGTCAGAACACATTCAAACATAAGGTAAGGGTTTTCTTATATAACATTAATTTCAGTGAGATATTCCTTATTCACCACTAATTATTTTTTTCGGTGTATGTATACTAATATTAATTTATAATATCATAAATATATTTAAATTTATTTTATTAAATGGATTATTTGATGATCATTGATTTTATGGGGTATATGGTTTGACTTATTATAAATTGGTAAGGGTTTTATCCTGAATGACCATTTTTCATTTAGGTTATGATATCTATCTAATGATCCTAATTTAATTCATCATTAATTATATATATTTGATATAAATTATTTTTATGTTCTCCAAAATCATATATCTAGATAATTTCATCTTTCTTTAATTGTAGAATACATGTTTTGTATGTTTTCATTATCAATTCATTATAATAAGCACGACTGACTTATGGGAACCTCCCAGTTTCTTACCCATTTTCAAGTTCACTCTATGATCTGTTTTAATACACCATTACTCTTATAAAGTCACTAAAATTATTATGAAGAAATATAAAATATAATTTTTTGTTTATTTAATCTGCTTAAGCTTTCCACCTTAAATAATCTTATGTTTTCTCTTAAACCATAATGAAGTGTCCTAATTATACATTTTCTTAAAAACACGTTTTTCACTGATGTTGGTAATCATTTATCCCTCAACAATAATTTCATTTTCTATAACTTTTATTTCATGGGATATTTCTATTTTTGATTTGATATTATAAAAAATAAAAATTATTGTTCTAATGAAATATTCATTCTAAAGTAAATGGGTATTTCTCTAAAGAATTTATCAATGATTTTATAAGAGTATTTTCATCTATGATTATGATTCTAATATTTCAATGATGTAGGGGAAAATTTTATTAAATGATTTATTTTAAAATCTATAATTCAAACATATTATTATTTTATTTGACATAGTAATTGATGGGTGGGGCCCGTTATGTTCCCTCGATATATCAAAACGTCTCATGAGATAAATTAGACCATATTTTAAGTATACCTCTTACCCATTTATGTGGACATATTGGATGAGGCCTTGATGGTATTTTTAAGATGTTTTAAAATATCAATTTCCTAATTATGATATTATTACTTGAAAAATCATGTGATTATTCAACTATTACAATATCAATTATTATGTTTCATGTAATTATTTATTTGAAATTATTTGTTCATCTTCTATTCAAACCTTATTATGCCCAAAATTATGTTTTATTGGTATGTGTTTTATTTATTTACCATGAATCTTATTTATATTTATGATATATTTTACTCTAATTTTTACCATTATTGATCATTTTAGCTCACCCCTATCATAAATTTTTTTTTTCTCTAGGATGCAAAGATTTATATTAAGAAATGGCTAGAAAGGATAATCTTGGATTTTCAGATGATTCCAATGGACAAGCTATGATTTTTTTCATTCAATTTTTAATGTAAAACATATGGTTTTATATGGTTTTACAAGACTACTGAACTATTATGTACATTGTTATGTGAACAATTTTTATAGTACCAGTGTAATTAATTAAGCCCCTAACACCAAGATATTAGGGTCAGGATCTTCATAATTGGTATCAGAGAATGTTTAGTTTAAACCGTAGAAACAAGATTCATAAAATACATATTAGTGAACAAAATTCAAATATTGTATTTTATGATAGTTATAGAATAACATCCAAGAATTTTTGTATGGTTGATACTATGTTAATATTCTAATAAATAAATCCATATCTAGATTATAAAATTGGTTGTGGTTTTGGTACAAATGTACCTATGGTTACCAACTCTGACAAGGTGCCTCAATCCTCACTCGGGGTAACCATGTACATGACAACGGTCCTCACCGCACACCATGATTGAAACATGATTGGGGATATTCTTAGTATAATTCAAATTTTTATTACGAACGAATATTATTGATTTAAAAGAAAACATGTCCCTAAGAAAATCATGATTATGTTTATGAGATTAGTTATGCAATAATTTTTCATTTTATGTTATGAATATTACAAGTTATGGGATTATACATTATGTTTCTTAATGTTTTGATCTAATCTATTTTATTCCATTTTTTATTAATGGTATTGTGTGGAAGGAATTGGATCCTCATTAATTCATAGAAACCAAAAATTAATAATAATCATTTCTTCAATGGGTTTAATCCACTCATTTGAAGGGAATTAGTCTCTGAGTCATTCTCAATATATGATGTGAAAGTATAATGTACTAAAAAGAAGGATATATATATATTTCTATGTATTAGCGATTCTAATGGATGATTGAGAATAAGAGGATATAAAGGGAAAATATGTTCAAATGTTAAGAAGGGGAATAAGAATTTTTCCCAGATGTGATAATTGTGGATGGAAACATCTTGATATATTATTTTGAGAAAAATGAATTTCAATAAAATGTTGATAAAAAGAACACAATTCTCATAATTTTATGAAATGGAAAGAATTTTCCTAGGTTCAATTATTCAAATACATAGAGAAGGGACACTAGAGAAATAAATGCCTCATGCATAAAATGAATATTTAGAAAATTGGATATCAGATCTTAGTCAATCTTATTCGAATACAATAGAAAATGAGGATTTATCAATATGCCTTGGTTTGGATTTAATATATTTGTTATTTGAGTACTTTATAAATAATTTGTTTTATAATAATCATGTCATATATAAGTATTGTACGACAATACTTCATCTTTAGGAAATGAAGGCATGTAATGAATAACATTGGTAATCAAGAGAAGTGATTATGTTTCAAGTTGATATTAATGAAAAAACATTTACTTATAAATATAACTCTAAATATATACTTGGTGAATGAGATAATAATCTATAGGAGTTTATGGTATTTTATTTGGGACCATGAAGGTGGTAAGTGAAATGATGGTTTATGGTATGTTGGAATATTTACATGCTTGGATTTAAGGACAACCTAATATTTTACTCACGGAAGCATACCTTATTTTTAACAATTTAATGGTTATCAAGACATTAATATATTATGTATGTTGAATTAAAGGCTATATTTTTTGTAGAATCTACTTTTTAGTCCATATTGGTAATTTAGTGACCTTCCTTATTAAATTTTGGTCTTTGAATGTGGAAAACATGTTTTAGACTACTATTAAGATTAACTATTTTAGGAATTGATCATGTTAATAATAGAAACATATTGTTAATTGATAATGTTTTCTTACCATCTTGGTATATTTAGACATTAAATGTTTGAAGGAATGACTTATATACCATATGATTCCTTCAATGTGCCTCATACATTAAAAAATCATATTAAACATTCATTTCCAGTAGTAAAGGATGAATTGAAAATAGAACGAAGTACAACCAAATGATGAGATTTTTCTCATGACACAAAAAGTAATCAATTAGGTTTGTCTAAATATTAAATGTATCCGTCAACAATAGGAAAAATATTTTGGAATAAAAATATTAAACATTTTATTTCTAGGGAAAATGGTATTTTTTTCAATAACACAATTTTTGGTTTTATGATGCTTAAATTTTTAATGACCGTGTACGACATCACTCTCCTTGATAACATGAAATATACATTTTTCTTCAATGTCCATTTTATTGCATTCAACAAATGGTTTCCCGTCAGAATTCGATGATTTATTTTGGGACCTTCTCTTTTACCTTTCCCTATTTATAAGAGGATATTTTATTAACCCAATTTCTAATGTGGGTTTCCCATAAAATAATTTTCAATTATTAACCTATGATTATTTAGAAGAATTTTGAATTTTGAGGACGTAATTTATTGAATGAGGGTATAATTTAACTCTCCAATAAATTATGGTATGTGTTTTTTAAAATTTAACTTCTTCGATTGCTTATGATCTTAAAAAAATATTAAATATTTTTATTTCATAATTATAGTTATCTCCTAATTGTTGTAAATGGTATTAATTAATGATATTTTGTAAATAATTAAAATATAAATTTCATATGTTTATAAAATCAATTCCCTAGATACTAGTGAATCATTAATGAAAATGAATTGAACATATAAGATTAATTTTTTTATAAAATATTTATTCCCACAATGAAATTCTATAATAATAATTAAAGTTAAACACAATTTGTTAAATATATTAATAAAATTTATATATAATATATTCAATAAAATATTTTTACGGTTATCCAAAATATTTTTTGAGGAATAAGGTAAAAATAAATACAATATTACACATAAAATGGATATATTTTTCTAAACATAGTTATTGGCACCAAAATTTGTCCCTTTGGAAAACAAAAACTTCCAATATTCCAATGAAACATCCCATGCTGAGAAGCCTCGTAGAGAAACCTTGTGATATCCCTTCTGCTATCTGATTGGTGTGAAGCGGTAATAAAATCCCCCTCTACAGTCGTCACATAGTAGTTGACAGAGCACTCTATGATCATGATTCAATTTTGAGAGATCACTATGCCACTACAAAGCAGATGACGAAGCACTCAGCGACTGTAAAGCACTACAGAGAGCCCTCTTGCAGCACTGTAGAGCAGATAACAGAGAGCTCTGTGTGTTTGTAGAGCATGATGGATCCACCTCCAATTTAGATTTCCAATTCCATCGCCCAAAGACCACTTAACATCATGACACTTCTTTCATTTAAATACAAGCTTTTCCCAAGACCCAAAAGATGGATACCCCAATCTTTCACCTTTTCAAATATCAAATAGAAAAGCACTCCCTACTCTGTAATTCGTTGATAAAATGATATCTTCAAGTTATTCGATCATTGAAAAATACCATTACCTACCCTCATATGCATCCCCTCTTCAATTAGGGATGCCCTTCATGAAGCCCATGATCTATCACAGTGGTAGGAGATCCCTATGGGATCATCGGTCATTTAAAATCACTCATTATTTTCTAAGTACCTTCCATACACATATGAACCCCTTAATAAGGACGAATCACTATGCTTTGAAAAGTCTATTTCATCACAATACCACACAATTCAAGGAACCCATGCTCGGTGACTTCCTACATCACGAAATCACTTTCAATTCGCAAAGAACTCTTTATATGCATGTGTAATCCATTCCGAGGACCCTCCACTTCCCGAAACATACCCCTTCTTGGAGTCTCTCCACTTTCTGGAGAATCAGTGTTTCACACGGTCTCTTTCTATGAACCCCATTGCTTCACAAACCCTTCTAAGTATAACCCTCCTATTTTTCATGATGTGATTTCAATATTCCTTGGGCAGTGCTTCAAGTCTCATTACATTGTATCATACTTCATTACAGAGGCACGCTAACAACTTTTTCTTCATCTCATAGACACACTGGCGTGATCACCTCAATGGATAACTCTACAGCACCATCATACAATGACATTACCGGTTCTTTATCTTCACCAAGGGTTAGAGTGCATCTGTTATGTTAGTCCTAGCGGGGATGAGTGAATCATCATCATCTGTGCTATAGGACGTTAAACTTCCAACTATCGTCATCCTCAACACATGATGTTAAAATTTATCCTCACCACATGTAATGTGCATGGGGTGCCCCACCTTGGATATTTTCCATGCCCACTCATCTCTAGGGGAGTGATATCTTCCTTTCATGGAATAATATACTCTTTATAAGAAATTTCATCTGTCGGAAAGGGAGTGAAACCATAATGGTGTAAGCCCAATCATCTCTTGTTGGAGGAATCACCCTTACTCCTCCTATCTTCTTTCATGTGAAAATACCATAGGAGGGATGGCCACAAGGGACTAGATACCCCATCTCTCTCCATTTCGGATTTATCTCTTTTGGGCCACCATCCTTGAGTAAGTCTCAATCTCTTTCCCCATGGCCTATAACCACGTGTAAGAACCACTCCACTCCAAGTGGAACCACCTTTCAAAACATGATTTCCGCGTCTTTTTTCCTCATGTTTCTCGCATAGAGTACGACTCACGTGGGCTTATAGTAAGAATCACCCATGATACCCTCTCTAGGGCACCTTAGTGTGTAATCCCCATGCCCCACATTTTTAACTCCATGGACATTGATCCTTTCCCTTTCCAATAAAGGTATGTAGGAAGCATCCCTAATGTTAAGTCCCATCATCCATAATTCTCAACCACTTCATGTCTACTCTACCTCATCTTTCATGAAATTAAATTTTATTTCCCTTCTTTCCTGCATGATGTTAAATTGTATGCTTCTGAAATATATGTACTTTATTCCTTCCCTTTCTAAGAAATGTACGTAAGTAGACTCCCTGAGGTTCAAGCGCATTTCCCATCAGTCTCGACCACTTCACGTCAATTCACCATCATCCCTCCAGATGTTATATTATATACCCTTTCCGTCTAACACTAAGTTAAACTATATTCTTTTGACTATGTGGGCTTCGATCCATGTCTCCTAGGATGGGTATGTTTGAAGTCACCCTGAGATTCATCCCCAAACCCTGGATTTTGTTTTGAAATATTGGGGTTTTTATCCCTGTCTCCTAGGTAGGGTACTTAGGAATCCTCCCTGAGGTTCAACCAAAAACACTATATTCGATCTACATGGGTTTTGAACCCTATCTCCTAGGTAAGGTATGTAGGAACCTCTATGAGGTTCAACCCCAAACATTGGATTTTAACTACATGGGTTTCAACACCTGTATCCTAGGTAGGGTATGTATGAATCCTCCCTAAGGTTCAACCCCAAACACTGGTGAACCCATTAAAACTATGTTGGTTTTGATCCCTACCACATAGGCTGGGTATGTAGGAAGCCACCCTGAGGTTCAACCACAAACAATAGTAAACGTCAGTGTACCCATAGTTGAGACCCACATACTGGGTCTGTACCTCAATGGCATCAGACTAGCTCATGGGTACTTAATAATGCATATGACACACACTTATTCACATTCCTCCTACCAAGAGTGTCCTTATTTTGATGGGCTTCTAACCACACATAATCCCCAGCATGTTCTTGGGACTTTTCCCTTTTTACACCCCAATTATATGCCCCATTTTGAACTACGTGGACTTTTATTCCCTACCACAGGGATACGTAGGAATCCTCTATGAGGTTTTATCCCATCACTCATGTCACATCCTGGTCTCTCCTATGAACCACTGCTTTTAGGAAAGGTTATTCCCTAACCTTAAGGTTCTACTTCCTTCCGCTCCCATCCATGGGTCCATTCACATGGGACACCTCCTTAGACGTCCCATTTCTCCACCAAAATATGTAGACATTTATCTTTTACCTTTTCAGATAGGTTACATAGGAGTCCTCTCTACGGTTCAAGACTAACATAACCATATTCTCCATGTCGGTTCCATCCCATTACTAACATAAACATTGTTCAACCATCCACCATCCATCCTGATTCCTACCAAGGTAGCCACATCCCGATTGGATCATGCCATTTACCTGGGAAGATAACCATGCCTAAGCGCCAAATAAGTAATTATGATCCAATCAAGAGTGTCACTCTTGTGAGGGTCTTCTGGCCATGCGTAAGCACCGACATGTCTTTTGGTTGTTGTACATTTTGTACAACCTGATCCCATGATTCACTGATCCAAACTACATGGGTTATGATCCCTGTTCTATACACATTGTACGTAGGAATCCTAGAGGTTCTATCCCAGCCAATGGTAAACCTTGGAATCCCATTTATTGAGATCCAAAATTCCTAAGATCTATATTCATTAGATGTTTTGATATAATCATCTAATAATACCCTTAGGTTCCCCCTCATGAGGATGTACCCATATGATCTACTCTTATTAGTGTTATAATCATTACAATATGTCTCCTATAGACGTTAAACTCAGGTAATACCCTATTTTAAACATGGGATGTTGTGGAAAATCACATGGAAATTCCTATAGAATATAATTCCCCACACTCGACGGGGATGCCTCGGTCTCATGTTCCCTAGAGAATCCCAATAACAAGAGAAAGAAACCTAGGCACATTAGTGTTTCAAAGTCCATACATCCCAGTGATGTCCAATGTGACTACTCCTGTGATCGATGTTTGAAGCCCTGACTGGACCCATTGGATTGTCCTAATAGAATTGGTGTAATTAACTAGAATCCATTATGATATGGCACTAGTGTAGAGTTTCACAAAAAATGTCTTAATCTCTAAGGGGGGATGAAACTAGGAGACTGATTTCGATGAGGAATCCTTAGAAGGAGAGAAAAAAAATCCCATCTACCCATTTAGATTAAGGATAAAACATCCCTGAATAAGAGACTGAGGTCTCCCACCTTTAAAAAGTGGGAATTCTGGGAAACAGCCAACAGGTCCGCACAGACGAATGTGTGCCACTGAGAAAGTTTTAGAAACAAAAATGATGACCCTAAAATAAATATTCTCTTCGATATGGAGGACCTAATTTTTTGTGTCAGGAAACTGATCACCACCCACCCACCGACATAGGCACCAGGGAAACACCAATAGGGAAATATCATGTGACTCTATCTCTTCTATAATGTCCTCTACATCCACGCCTACTTGGCACCCACACAATATCTCACCATCTGGACTCGTTTAGCTGATATAGATCAACAGCCTCGTTTGACCGTTTGTGGAAGAAGGGATTATACTAACTCAAGATATGGACCCTCATGACCCATAGGCTATGTGCTTCACCGTCACCACCACCACCAAGCTCTGCGTAGGAAGCCACTACTCCCCACTCTAACCAAAAACTGTTTCGGTAGTCCCTTCTCGTAACTATTTGATGAATCACTACCTTACACAAATGTGGTAAGGGAATTATGGGACATCATAGTTGTGATACCACCTAGTGGATTACATGGAGGGATACCACCAAGTCATGTTATCACCACCACCCTGCCCCAAAGGATGAGGGGTTGGTGGTTTACACACCTACACCACTGACCCTAGACCAGTTAACCCGATGCCAACGTCGGGTCAAGCTAAGGAGGATGCCTACAAGGGAGATTCATCATCTATATATATGACAGTCTATGTCACCCTAGATGTTTATGTTCAATGCCCCATTTATACTGAATAGGGAAACATATACACAAGACCCTGATTGAGTCCGAAACTGCTCCACGGGTAGGTTGGGACAAATCTATTGGTTGCTGAAATAAGTAGTACTCGTCACGAGCCAAACCATGGAAATGAAATCATGCACGGAGGTCATCTTCATGCCACCATCAATGAAAGAGAAGTCCCTCACCCCTCTCAATATCCTCATGGAGGCTCTCCCCATGCCACAATCAGTCCGGGTGAAGGCCCTTCCCACTGTACTGACCTCTATCATGAAGGTTTCTTCACACTTGTGTTCCCAGGTATTGATATGTTCCTCCTATCATAGGTTTTCAATGTAAAGATCCTCATCGGCTGGTCAACCATTAGCATGGAGGTCTTCCTGATGCTATTATTGCAGCCGATGAAGGTCCTCCCAATCCCAAAAAAATGAGAAGTGAAGGTCTTCCTCGCATCATCGGCATCCAGTGCATTGGACTTCCCTACGATCCGTTTGACCAGTATGAAGGCCACCCTTATACCGCCACCATCAAGGGAAACTAACATAGAAGAACATCCAATTCTCCCAAAAACTCAACAGATGTCCTACCCTCTCAAAAAATTCTCACAGAGGTCCCCTACCTGCACTATCCATCAAATACGAAGGCCCTCCCCATATTCAATTTGATATTTTTCTGGGTACTCCTTTAACACATAATAACATACTAAGAAGTCCTATCAACCATAATACCCTTTCATTCAATTTTCATCCTCATGTAGAAATCCTACCTTATCCTGAATAACCATCATGGGGCCGGAGGGTGGGTCACCCCCACCAAAAGAAGAATAACGAGATTTTTAACACTATGATTATTCTTGTATGCTTCTCATATTCTGGGGAAGAGTGTGATTCAGTAATCAAAACCACACCCTGATATTATGTTTCAAGGGTAGGGAATTAACAAGGATGATAAGACTCTTCCTTCATGAAATATAGGTCCACCATATCCCCAAATCCCTCTAAATATATATCCAGGTGGAAGAGGATTTGTCTCATTTCCATGTCCTAGGCATGAAATCCCCCTTATTGTTAACATAACCATTCTATACCTCAGCCAAAGATCATATAGAGTTATTATAGGGACAAATAGCGGATGAGAAATATCATGACTAACTGTCAATAACCGAAAACCATTTGTGGGAAGCTGTGGACTCTAGTTTTTATAATTGGGATATGGTGGCTTAGTCGTTACATTCTCTGGAAGATAACCCATGATGTGGTGGATTGTCAGCTCACATGTTGTATGCTCCACCGACCTGCCCACCATCATAGCTATTCTATTCAGTGTTGTTGTCAGTCCCTCAACCACCCTCATTCAATGAGTGTGGAATCCAAGGGATAGATCTTAATTCTAAGCTAAAGATATTGTGGGACATCCATGTAGTAGACCAGTTCCTAAAGTTGTTCTTGCCAGTGACAACCATAAACATCATTACTTTAGAAACATTTACCTAAGAGTAGGTCATAAGATTCTCTAAACTTTTTGGGAAAAAAACTTCCATCTCCATCATCAGTATTTGGATAACCCCATGATCCAAAAACACTTTTATGATATTTTACAGGAATGTCGCATGGTTAACTTGGTTTTTCTCCCCATGTCTCCACACCCTAAGTCGCCCAATCACCATCGGACCCTCCTAAAATGATTCAGCCATTGCTTTTTAGTGAACAAATAATTATTAAGGATAATTCCCTCCTAATTCGGATCCATGGTTGTAGGGATGTATGATGCCATTCATTTTAGTTTAATCCAGTGCCAACCTGACATTCTAGGTGATATTGAGGATATGCCTTCTGGCACAGTTGAAGTTAACATGGCCAACATTTAAAAAGGAGATAAAAAAGATAGATATTATTGAAGATAAATTACATCCCATGGTTGTTCCACACATATTGGATCATTTGGGAATGGGTTACTCTACAGAAAATTAATTTACATGGCCTTCCTGCACCCTCTTAGTCATTATCCGTAAGTCATAACCCCAATAAGGGTAAAGAGCATATTTGGGCTGTCAAAACCTCTGACCTATCTGGATCAGTGAAAAAGACCAAATATGACACTGAAAGGGATAATTTGTTTACAAAATTTATATAACATAAAATTATTGTTGATTACATTCTCACTAAACATGTTGCCGAATAGCGACCAGACTACACTAATCCTCGATCAGTGTAGCAGGGGATAATACATCCTCCCCCGGGTGAGTTATCTTCCAGATACAATGACCATACTACCCATTTAGATAGGGTATATGATAGAGTTTATGGAAAAAGGGTGTCATATGACTCCAAAAATCAACCTATGTTGTGTGATAACCCTCCTTGGGACCCAGATCAGTTTCCCACAGCCACTCCTCATGTTGTCCCTCTGGCGGCCCAGCATGTCATCCCACCAGCTAGTCAACACGTTTTTGGGCTTACTTATCATTTTAAATAACCTTATAATTCACTGGTGATCATAAATCATAATCATGAAAGGGATCCCCACAAAGATTACCCAATGAACGATCTCATTTTTAGTCTAGAGCCTTTCGAATCCTAACATGTGGTGATCCCACCTGATGGAAAGACTTATCCAACATGGGTGGATGATATAACAACACCCCCTGGATTAATGAATCTAAAATTCCCCCCCCCCCTAATGGTATGGGTGATCCATTACTGTATCTGGACCACTTTAGTTCTTGGTGTGGACACATTCTGGGAACTCCAACATAGTAGGAAGCTACCAAGATCCTGTGTTTCATACAATCATTAGATGGGTCCACATTCTCCTTGTACAAAAAGATACCCATTGGGTCATTAGCTGGTTTGGAGGATCATTATAGGATGTTTCCCTAACATTTATGTTCCACCTCCCTGAAGATGAATATTTCTTCCCTCTTCAAGTACAATCAGAGGCCTAATGAGCCCGTTGCGAACATTTTCACCATGAGGAAAGGCCTCATCTAATCCATTGATATGTTGCTGAATCAGGAACAACTACTAACATTGTTTGGGGGGATGTTAAAACTAAATTGGTTCCATCTATAATCACTCATAACTACCCAATGGGATTCCAAGATTTCACCAACAATGCCCAGTGTCTCAAGGAATTATTGCAACAAGCTAAGTGGTCATGCTCATTGCCTCATATAGCTACGGCGAGAAGAGCTACTAAAGCCGAGACCTCCATGATAACAAAAATAATGGCCCCCATGTAGATGGAGTTATTACCAGTGGAACCTCCTCAATAGCCTCGCCAGGTCCCACCACCATTGTTGTAGCCTCTGACCTGTCAGCATCCAAATCAGAATCGCCAGCTGCCTCGTGTAACACACCAACGCCACCTAGGCAGGATAATTTGGTTCCACCTCATCGATAGGATCATCCATCCCCTCATCAAGTCTGGGCTCATACATCAACTTTCTCATATAAAACGAACCAAAACTACACATTTAATGAGGCTCAAGACCCCATTAATATTTTAGGTGACTTTGATGAGGGAATCCTACTATTGCTGGAATACAGGAGGCTAGAAGAGGCAGATCTCACTAATCGCCCTGATTACAGTACTTACAGCTGTATCTTGGGGAACACCTCCAAGAAGAGATTTGTGGTTTATTTTGGGATCCATGAATAGGTCAATAAAAACATTTTCAGGTTGGATCTAGCCCCGACACAGGTGGCATGTGTGTCCATAATGCCTGACAGTGATGGTGACAATGAAGTTGAATGACAGCATGATCCAAATCATGAGGCTTAAAAATAAGATTATCAAATGGCTCTAAAGGTTGATTCCCATTCCCTTGGAATTATATGTTCACATTTGAATTGGTCTGAGCCTTCAAAATCCCTCAGTTTACCAACAACCATTACATCTACATCGACATCTCTCTCACTTCCCAAAAGGTAAATCATTGATGATGAAAGAGAATGAAAATTTTCCCATGCATGCCATCGTCATCCCATACTCTCAGTGATTTCATTCCCTCAGAGATGGTTATTTTCCTCTGAATCCATCTTTTGATGGGGGATTATTCATGTTGTGATCAAGGGTACACTTCAGTAATCACATTGGAGTTGGTAAACCCCTATATGGACCCTGACGATGAAGAGCGCTATAATGATCCTCCCAACATCCCAAGATGAAACTAGTGTCAATGGAGCCATGGGTATGTGAGTAAACGGAATTCATTGGTCAGTGCTTCTAGTTAATCTAGAAATGCTACTGGGACTAGACACCAAGTCTAGTGCAGATCTCAACACACATAGCCTTCTTATCTTGTTTCATCAAATCTGCCTCCACCGCCATGTGTGTTTCCTGATCAGGATGAGTCACCACAATCATGTTGTTATCATCCAAGTTATTTTTTGGTTGACTTCAGTCACCTATCCCTCACTTGTTAGTCCCTCCACTCATTTCCACTAGTGAGAAGTGAGATATTCCCAACACCAACTAGAACACATCAGTTCAACCAGTTAGGCCCATCATACCTCCTGCCACATAGAATATTCCATTTAGTAGGAGTTCCATCCTAGAATGTAATTAAAATATTCACAATAATCTCTCCATAATTCATATTAATCTCTCTATCCATAGTTTCATCCAACTATCAATGGATACACGTGAATCCCATTCCTAGTATTTAAGAATCCCCCTCCTGTTTGAGGCAGATGTAGCAGTCATAGAAGCCTTTCTTGTGGAGGCGTTCGAGCAAGCCGAATGTGAATCCATCATCTCTTTGTTTAGAGAAGACACAAGTTTCCCAATAAAAGGGCACAACCACCCACTGTACATCACTGTAAGTTTCAATGGTATGGAAATTCATCATTTTCTAGTAAACATAGGATCGATGATTTACTTTAACTTGTCTCAGACACTCTGAAGGATACAGATATCTGAGGCTGATCTGAGACCCTCTAACCTAAGAATTCAGGTTTATGAATGGACCGAATAGACACTTGTTGTCATGATCCTCTTAAACACATTTTTTATGGCCTAGTTCCCAACACTCTGTTCATGGTCATCTCACAAGACACCACTTACAGTGCATTGATGGTTAGGCATTGTCTCCAACAACACACAGAAATCCATTCATCATATCACCAATTCCTAAAGTACTCCCCCAATGGTCGTATTGGTACATTCCAAGGTGATGAGTCTTCTTTTTCCTATTGTGAAGCATGATTCATGGATGATGACTATTACAAGATGATGTACAAGCTAATTCAGACTAATGAGGTTGAGCACGCTATGAGTGTGACTGACTTGTGGATAGACCTTAGTGATGCCTACATTTTCCGGATTCACCAATTTGAGGCCACGAACCCAGATTTAGGGAAATGGTTGGTTGTATCCAGAGTGAGGGGGAGTACATTCCAAAGTCTAAGAAACAACGGAAGATAAAATAGTATTTTCATACAAATCAAGCCTAATAGATCCTAGAGCCTCATACTCCCTTAAGTTATCAGGATGTCTTCCCCATGGCAACAACAATACTTCATACGTTATTGTTTAGCTAATATGGGATAAACCGGATCATGCTATTGTGCCATTATGGATTTGATATCATCAAATGTGGACCCTTGGGTCAAAGGCCAAATGAGAGTGGGTCGAATGCTTTTGCCACCATGTTTTTCACAATACAAATGCTCACCGATGAGGTGTCCACCATTGTTCAGGATGGCACCACTGTCCCATCAAGATATATTGGCTCAGAGGAATCACCCCTTACCGATGATTCCCCCTTCCTACATGAATAATATGTGTTTAAGGATGATCCTACAACATTTGAATAAGTTTTCTACAACATTGATGATGAATTGGCATACGTGAACCTTGGTAACGAGACATATCTGGAACCAATGTTGAATAGTGTTGCTATACATGTCGAAGAGATAAAATGAAACATTGATTCCCTAAAGCGGAATTATGATTTATTTTATTGTAGTTATGAAGAGATTATAGGGTTTTAACCTTGAGTCTCCATCCACAACCTTGGAGTCATTGTAAACCATCACGTGTTCCAAAAACCTCCCAGAAAGAAGCACCCTTCTCACAATGCCATGGTTGTGGCTAATAAAGAATAATAAATAGATCAGAGTCTATATTGAATTTTTTGATTTCAACCATCACTGCCCGATAGATGAATTTCCCCTACCTACAACAAAACTATTGATGGATTCCGTCTCTTGGTTCTAGGATCTCTCTTTCATGGATGTGTATTCCAGATATATTCAGATCTAAATGGTCCACGAGGATGAAGAGTATACAACCTTTTGGGCACCAAAAGGTACTTTCTGCTGCAAGGTGATGCCTTTCAGTCTAAAAAATATTGGTTCCTCAAATCTATGTTCCAGGAACCACATATTGATGATGATCCACGTAATCTTGGTGGAATGTAATTTTGGACAATTTGGTGGTTTAATATCTCTAACGCTAGGACCATCTCAATGATATTGAAAAAGTGTTCGATTTCCTCCATTCCCACCATTTAATGATGGACACTTGATTTGTGCATTTTGGATCACCTCTGGAAATTTCTAGGATTAGTTTTTAGATATAGAGTCATTAAGGTCAGCCAAGAGAATATCAAGACCCTCAGTTAGATTTCTCATCAGAGAAACATTCGGGAGCTCCGAGGCTTTCAAGTCCACTAAGCCTACATACACCATTTCATCGCAAATCTGGCTAGCATGTGTAATTTTATTACACTCATGAGGAATGGTGTCGATTGTTAGTGGGATGGGGAGTGTCAGACTACTTTGGAAGAGATCATGTAGTACCTGCTAGGACCTTTGGTTATAATGCCACCATTTACCAGAAAGCCACAAGTCATTTATGTGACAACTCTAGAATGATCTCTCGGCACACTTCCCACCTAGAAGAACAATGAGCGAACATAGAAAAATTTATATTATCTCAACCTCATGCTCCATGATATAGATTACCGGTACTCCTCTATGAAGAAGAGGTGCCTCACACTAGTATTCACAGTGATAAAATTACGACATTACTTACAGCACCATGAGATACAGTTAGTGTCTTGAGTGGATCCGATGTAGTAAATTCTAAAATACCCCATGTTTACCAGCCATCTTCCATAGTGGGAATTCATCCTTCCATAGTTTGACAACATGTTTGTCCCCTATAAGGCTACTATGGGACAGACACCAGCAGACTTCCTTGCTGCCCATACATCTCCCACAGAGAAGTCTCTGGATCTCGTTTTTCTAGATGAGGCAATCCTCTCAGAAGATCAAGCCTTTCCGTGATGGATAATAGGCTTGGATGGAACATCCCGAAGCACCAGCAGTTGAATACTCACAGATACTAGACTAAATAAAGTATTCTTGTGTTTAATTTTTATAATGCCTACACAATCTATTCTACCGATATAATTTCTATTATCATAAGGTTTTAACAACAATGAGGAATATTACCATCATCTGATCAGATGTCTCAAGAAATCCCTCAAGATTTATGTTCAATTCCATCAATGGAAAGGGGTATCCAAAATTTTCATCATGCTATTCAATGGTGACTTCATCATTAGGAATTCAGAGCTCATAGTGCTGTTATAGTATACCTCCAGCTAATGGCCTAGTAACCTTCTCGGACATAAGTTACTCATGTCTCTCACTCACATAACAGTTGAGCTAATCTCTAGGCCATCCTTTCTATATCTCTTGTAGTGCCTAACCAGGATTAATTGATAATCCATGTGGAAAATCAGAGTCTCTTCCCTATCATCACTCCGGACGGTGATGATAGCCCTCATGTAAGAAACCTTACCACTGGTGCCTACATGTGAGGACCTCTAGGACCCCCTGCTTCTATGATGGAAGGGATCCTTGAGTAGACAACTCTATTTTTCAATTATCTATAGCGCAATAATATCCAGACATATTGAATTGAGTGTGAGTGAATCTGACAGTGCATAGTGCAGTTCACCCTCCAGAGTGGTCCCACTCTATAGAAGATCTTCAATAGGGAAGGATTTGATGGTATTCATCTTCATTTCATTCAATGAGGTGATCTTTTATAGGTCATGTAGGAAGTTCTTTCCGATTCTGGTGAGGATAGTCATATAGAGATAAAACTCTTTCGTAATATTGGTATATTGGGGTATTCTTGGCCCATCATGATCTATGACTATATTGAGTTTTCCATGTGGTACCATGCATTAAACATCCTTGAAAATTTCATGCAACGACCACCAGAACCTCTTCACACCGCCACACACACTTGGACAATTAAGGTAGAGGACTCAATTTCATGTGAAAAAATTGACTAGTGCAAGATCACCATTTCAGGTTTATCCTGACCACTACAAATTTATTTTCTATGCGGGTAGAGGTTTTTCTGATCAAGTAAGTCATGGCCTGTTCTATCATTGATTTTGTGAGCTCCAATATCATCAACTATTTCGCGGTCCCTCATGTCGTCTTCACTGATAACGACACCAACTGGAAAGCAACTGGGTGGAATAAATTGAATGCTAATTAAAATATATGTTCTAATCACACCATTTTTTATCATGCACATGAAAATGGGCAGATGAAGAAGTTCAACAAAGCCCTAACTAACATCCTGTACATGATGGTTGGTCTGAACAATATGATTTGGACAAAAAACTACCCAATTATCTATGGGCTTATCGTACAATGACTTGTAATTTCACTATGGTGACCCCATATTTCCTAGTGTACGGAACATAGGTAGTCCTACCCATCACGATTCAGTTACCATCATTAAGTACATCCATATATTATTAAGATGCACCATAAAAAGTATCTGAAATCCATTTGGATGAATAAGAAATTCTAGAAGAGAATAAGATTTGTTCCCTACAAAATTTGTAAATGTATTTGAACATGATATCCAAATCATTCAGTAAGAAGGTTAACCTCTACTTTATTTAAGGTGACATGGTGTTGGCCCTAATAATTCCAATGATACCATGAAGGAATCCACCGAATCTAGGGACCAAATAGAAGGGACATTATATCATACACATTGTTTACCATAATGGTTCATTCACTCTAGTCACCATAGATGGTGAGTGTATTAATCCTCCCACCAATGCTAAATTCCTCAATAGTTATTTCTTTTAATAGTCTCAAATGTCTTCAAATTGTTCCATCTTTACTTCATGATGTTATAATATGAGGTATGTCCAGCATGAAGGTCGTAAAACTACCCATCACTCATCCTGCATGACATTAAAATGTATTACTATCCAGGATGAAGGACATAAAACAGCCCATCACTCATCCCACATGATGTCAAGCTATATTATCATCCTCCATGATGATAAAATACAAAATGGTCGTATCTCTACAACCCCAAACTAAGATATCTGCTGTCCTTTTAGTATGATGTTAAACTACACAACATTTCAAAGATATGTATTCTCATCCTCATGGGATTTTTTGGACTATCATGACCATTCATCCTTGTCCTAGCCTTAGGCCCCTCTATCTTTCTCACCTCTATGCCTAAGCCATCACATAGGATTTTGTGTTGTGGTATGGAATCTAGGAACTTGTTCACATGGGGATATTTTTTATACACCACACACATCATCTTGAGATACCCCTCATTCATCCATATTTATTTTCGTAAGATGTTAAACCACACCAGTACCACCACACTTCATGTGTCATGCCATTTTGGATTACATCATCATTCAAATCTGAAAGGACCCTCTCTAATGGCCTCGCCTCATGCCAAATTAGGTCAGCTATTATTTTGGGCCAACGTCCCAGAGAATCTCAAATGAAAATTTTATGTAATTCCTACATTGAGAATATGGTTAGTGCTAAATTACATACTGTTTTCTCCCATTCGAGGTCACATGAAAAGGATATTGTGTTGAGAACATGGTCAATGGTTTTCCTCAATCATCATTTCCCTTCCACTGTCTCCCAAATGACAGGTGTAGTGATTCACCTTTTCCACCCTTTTGTCCCTCACACACGATGTAAAATTAGGAATTTATAGTCCAAGATCTATGACCATTGACAATGATATTACTATTTTCCATACTGCTTGAATTTAAATTGCACGACAATTCAGAACTACATTGGACTTTATTTTCATCATCATGAGATATGTACGGATACCCAACCATTTTGTTTTTCGGTCTTGCTTTGGATTTTCTATCCTTTTTTTCACCCACTCTGCATGAGTTCCCTCTTGGTAATATGAGTGTTGGGGTTTATTTGGGCTTATTTCCTCATTTACTTTGAGTTATTCACCACACCATATACATTCCTCTTCAAGATACCCCTTTCTTCCAATTTTCCATACTATATGACGTTGAACTGCACAACTCTTCAAAAATATGTATGGGTTTATTCCGATCATCTTGGGATATGTAGGTACTCCCAAAAATTTCTTCCTCAGGTCTAGATATGTTTTTTAGAACCATTCTATTCCTTCCTCCCACATGGGCTAAGTCCTACAAGGGGGTATGTGGCCAATGTGAGCATCTATCCTCATTCGTGTCAGTTTTTTAATAGCCACACCACATAGCTATCTATTGATTTCTCCCCATCCCCCATTACTCAAATTATTTTTTTGATTCATCTACTCTCAAGTAGGCCCCTCAACCCACATTGTAAATTCACCAACGTGCCCTAATACACCCTGGTTGGACCTAGAGTGTTGGATTATACATGGAAATGTATCATCCATTTCTATGATTCATATTCCCTTTATTTTGGTATTCATCATATTTCACAACTAAATGGACCCCCAAATGGCATAAATTATTGGCCTCCAAGATCTCCTACCCTCTTGGGACATCATCCCTAAAGATCTTGAATTGATGTTTGACACATGTGCCACGTTGCGATGATGATCAGAAGTCAACACTCATTTGGTTGTTCCCAATTAAGTTCAAATGATATGGATGCTAGGTTTTGAACAAGGTAAATAATTATACTCTGTTGTTATTCCACCCTCATTTGGACCTTAATACTAGTTGCGTGAATCACATGTCATTCCACACCATTATGTTCATGTGGAATTTAATCACTCTTTGTGCTATCCCTTATAGTGCATTTTTATTTTAAGAGGATGAATCAATAAAATTGTGCGATTCAAGGATCCACGCCATTTTATCATTCTCTGTATTCCATCATTTGTGAAGATATTAACCATCTTTATTGCCCACAATGAGTGTATCTCACATAGTCATAATGACTTTATCGTGGTTTACACCATCATGGAAGAATCTCATTTATTTTGGTCTGAGCTATATGACCATATTCTAAGATCTTGCCTCATCCTTATCTCATGATTTTATATTTCACATCTTTTTAGTACTATATATTGCTTGATTCTCATCCTTAAGGGATATATAATAAAACCCGGACATTTACCCTTCGGGTCTATCTCATCCTCTACTAATCATTTCTTATGTTCTTCCTTTTAGTCATGATGGTTATGTGATTGTGTGCTATGGTGTATGTGAGATTATTTTCTCATTCATATCAGGTCTATATTATTTGCACCACATAATCACTCGTTGGAGTTAGTCCCTTCTATCTCAGTCCTTATCGTATGACATTAAACTACCTGACATTTCAAAACTACAATATGGCATGATTCCCCTCCTTATGAGATATGTAGGAGCTCTTAGAAATTTTTTCTTCAAGTCCAGCCGTATATCCTATGATCTTTCCTGACCCTTGGCCTGAGGTCCCATCCTCCTGGGGTTCCACACGATTTGGTGTGGACTGATGTCCTCATTTGTGTCACGTATGATTTATCACACCTTTCACATTCCTTTTTGAACTTCATTATTCTATGGGAATCCATGACATAAGACGATAAACTATACTGCCTTGTCCCACATGGCCTTAATATATTTTTTCTTTTCCACACATCATTAAACTTCATGGGTTGGTCCATCATACGACCCCAAATTGTGAAACTATCATCTTTATTGCATGATGAAAAAGAACAAACCATTTTGGTTTCCTCACTCAAGGGGACATTATGTTTCGTAACATTCATCCACCATTCCATTTTTCAAGTCATGCATATTGCTTGACTCCAACATCGATACCTATATTCTCTATCCATGTTGTGTTACTAAAAAAACACATCCACCCTAATGAACAAAAAGATCCATCAAAGGTCACTTTTTTTTGCATGGGTCAGACCTGTGCAACAATATTTCTCCTGGAATTAGTACCCTTCCAATGAATGTTTCTAGAACTATGTGTGGCATGATTCCCATTTTCATGGGATATGTAAGAATTCCCAGAAAAATCATCTGAGGCCAATCCCAAATTCCTCCTTCGGTGCCCCAACCTATGGTTTCCCATTGGATCACGTTGTATTGTGTGGACTTCCTTCTGTCCTCATTCATGTTAGGTATTTTTTTGCAACAATGCCTTGTGTATCCTTTTATCAAACATGTTTCCTTGGTTAACTTAAATGCATCATGGAGTAGGGATCAAAGTGTTGGATTCCACATGGAAATTCCCTTGATTCATGTCCACGCTTCATAATCACATGATGTTAATATTAGACCTCTACGATGTATGAAGGGACCCCCTTTAAAGAATGGTCTCATGCCCCAATGTCTCCCCTAACTTGATGGGCCAATACCCTCGACGACCTTAGAAGAAATTTTGAGACAGGACGCTTGTTTCGAACATGGTCAGTGGTCGACCCTAATTTTTCTATCCCCATGCCAGGATTAATTGAGAATGTAAGGCCCCGACCCCAGCTACCCAGAGTCGGTGCATTATTACATAACATTGGCATGATCACAAGAAAGATCAAATCCCAAAAGACCGATTGGTTTAGTAGCCTTGGAAACACTAGATATAATCATAAAGTTTTACATTACATTTCAAAGTGAAAAACTACTACAACAACAAAGTCTTCATATCCACACTATTAACCCCTCATAATATCCCTGAAAGTCATTCATAATTTACTTCTTCACTACCTGGGAAAAATAAAACATAGAAAAGGGGTGAGCTCAAATGCCCAGTAAGGATAACAATATAGCGGAACATTCAAAATAAGCATAAATATTTAAGGCAATGAATTACTAAAACAAAAGCCTTTTAAAATTGAACTTCAACATAGTATGGAAAAAGTAAAATGAAATAATTCCATTTACTTATTCACATGGATATTCTACTAATCGAATAATCACATGAAAAAATCAATAACCATTTTCATAATGTTGGAATGCATAATGCCAGACTGTCATAACCACATAGTCAAGGCCTCGTGCCAAGACTACAAATAAGATTTTGTCAAGGCCTTGTGCCAAGACACTAGTTTGTCTCATGATACCTACCGATGCATCGAGGAGCTATAGCGGGCTCCACCCGTCACTTATTAAGTCCAATGCATTCCCATATGAAATGGTTTAAACATAACATAAACATTCGTATTAAAACTAGCATACGAAATGTCAATAATTTCACCATAAACTATGAATGGTATAAAAATAGCACATCCACAGTCAAACATATCACAAAACCTTCAATACAATATATAATTTTTGTATCATAATAAATCAACTTCAAATAATCTTAAAATCCATCAAAGGATGTTGACATAGATGAAATCAAAATTCTTTTTAAAGAAGTATCTCCTTTTATTTTGAAATCATTTAAGATCCATATAAAATAAAACATTTTCTTTGAAAATATTCTTATAATCTTGTATGGAAAGCTTCGATGATTTTATAACGGCGGAAAATAACCGCACCCACCGTATAAGTTAAAAAAACATTCTTACCTCAATTCTGTCGAAAAGGTTAAAAAGGACCTTGTTTTGAAAACGACGGAAAGATTCCTTTATAAACCTCTTATAAAAAGTCAAACAAGGGTATAAATGACTTTAACCCATATTCTTGTAAATAGTAAAAATGTTTTGAAATACATTTCGAAGAAACATGGATGTGGATGATAAAGAGATCCCAGTAGATTATTACGTATAATACAACCTCGGATAATGAAGAGATTGTGAAATAAACCTTACCTTGTACTTTTCCTTGGTTGGGGTAGGTTAACCTCCTGTATAATAGTGAAATAATTGTTACTAAATTATACAAGAATCATATACATTAATATGATATCATATATGATCTTTTAATACTGATTTGATAATAATATCTTAAAATTATCGTCGTTTCGGGTGTTAACTTACTCATTTTCTTTTATATGTTTTGTTACATAAGCCATGTTTGTAAAGGATAATTTGTATATTATTCAAATCCAGAATGGTATCAAGTCTTTAAACATCATTTTTAAATCATCAAATGATAATTATACTTGAATGGATACGATGGAAAATGAATCTCATCGCGTTCGTGGAGACGGTAGTCCGTACGTACGCACGAACGCTACTTCCATTTAATTTTTATTTTAAAAGAATCGAATACCAATGATACATAGGTATATTACTATTCCAGTATAATATAATATTTTATACATGTTACTTAAGTTCATTAACACCATCCTTTATACGTTCCATGTGTGGTATGAACGAGTCATATCATTTTAAGGGGGCGGTAGTCCGCACTTCCTCAAATGAAATTATCGTATGTATATACAACATGAAACGAATAATGGTATGAAATAAAATGGAATTACAGAAGCTTATATATAAAATATAAATCATTAATATCATATTTAATTACAGTGCCATCATAATGGCCACCATGAGAGGCGGTAAGATGTATTTGAACAATCATCGTTTCGTGAGGCGTTAGTTTGCCATCCACAGAAACATTATGTTCATCATCCATTAGATGGAGTTGTGTGTATGTGTAGTTTGAATCCATATTATAACAACATCCTAGTATATTGAGGATACTGGTTTTGTTACAAAAGAAAGGAAATAAAAAGAGTTTGGGGGTTGGAGAAGCAAAATAAATGAAAATAATTTAAGAGAAAACGTTACCTTTAATTTAGGTAACTCACTTTGGTTGGAACCAAAGGACTTCATGAAATTCTTTATGCCTAAGGGGAAGCTTCAAGGAGAAGGAGAGGGATGTGGGGAGCTTAGTTGGGCAGAGTTTGGACGAGCCAAGTGGCTTGAGAGGTGTGAGGAATGAGTAGAAGTGGTCTCCTTTTATAAGGGAGAAGAGGGGCTCTTTAGGAAAGAGTGAAAGTATTACTTTATAATATAATTATATTAGGTTTATAATGGTCCAAAAATCATTGAGGTCGAAGATATGATGACTCATATTCTAAATAACATCAACCAATAAGAATTGGACAGGTTTTAGATAATATTTTAATCATTATAATCTTATTTATTTAAATGATTTATTAATGAGGTAAACATTGCATCATTATTGTGTCATTAATAATTTAACTTATTTGATGTCTAAAAATTATAAATAAATTATCCTCATGTAGGAAATCTTTTTATCTTTCTAATGAATATTTATAATCTAAAATCCAACATGTATTACCCTATGTAAAAATTGTTCTTCTAAAAGATGTAAGCTTATGCCATTTTTATTTTTATTTTAACTTTATTAATATAATGTGTCCCTACCACATACAAGTGGCTCCAAGGGGTCCCCAAATTGACCCAAGGATGACCATGGTCGGGTATGTGTCCACCAATAAGTTTAGGACACGTTTTAGGGTAATTTTGTATTATTATAATATTATTTTTTAACCCTTATTTACCGGATTTACACTTTAACCATGGTAAATAAAATATTTACCACAGTAACTATTCAAAATGTCTAAAAATAAAAGTTACCTATTTACACAATTTGAACATCCTGATTCCAAATATGGAATCCATTTTCCTAAATTCAAAACACAGAAGTGGCAGAAATTAATTTAAAATTAATTCCTGTTGTCAAAACAAAAAGCGTGTTTTTAAGAGATAATAACTATAAAAAGATTGACACTTGTTTATGTTCGGTTTAATTGTAAAATTATGTCCAATGACCAACATTATATTAAATGGTAAAAATATATTCTAAATATACTTTAAAACCACTCAAATTCACAATTTATCACTATTAATTATTTTGATTAAAAAAGTTGTTTTTAATTAAAATTTAGTAATTTTCACTATTCATCAAAATATAAAAGTTATCCGAAAAGTACCAAAATTTCACCCTAGGCTAATTTCAATATTCCGAATCCAAAAATGAAGTCCATTTTGAAATATAAAATATATATGATTTCAAAAAGTAGGTATTACTATTCACAACGGCTAGTTTAATTAGTTGTGGTGTGTGTTAGAACTCGAGGTTGCGTACAACACACGCTATCGATTATTCGAAGGGAAACGTACCGTGGAAGTTTGGGGTGTTACATTCTCCCCTCCTTCAAATAATTGCGTCCTCGCAATTTCTAGGGTATTACTGCATAAAAAGACTCGGGTGGTTCTTTATCATAAGTTCCTCGGGTTCCGACGTTGCCTCTTCCATCTTATGATTTCTCCACAAAACTTTTACCAGACGCGTCGTCCGGTTTCTCAGTACTTGTTCTCTTGTATCAAGAATCTTGACGGGCCCTTCACAATAAGACAGATCGGGTTCCAGTTCTAATTCCTCATAGGTGAGTACATGCGTTTGGGTCAGGCATGTATTTTCTCAACAGAGATACGTGGAACACATCGTGAACTTTGGAGAGACTTGGCGGCATTGCCAATCGGTAAGCTACAGCCCCAATTCGTTCTAGAATTTCGAAAGGTCCGATGTACCTGGGACTCAATTTACCTTTCTTTCCAAAACGTATGACTCCCTTCCATGGAGATACCTTTAGGAAAACATGATTACTGACTTGAAATTCCAAATCCTTCCTTCGATTATCGGCATAGCTCTTCTGCCTACTTTGAGCTGCTTTGATGTGATTTTGGATTACTTTCACCTTTTCCACCGTTTCCTCCACCTGCTCTAGGCCTACAAGTTTTCTTTCACCAACGTCATCCCAACATGTTGGTGTATGACATCTCTTTCCGTATAACACTTCATATGGTGCCATCTGTATACTCGAATGGAAGCTATTGTTATAGGAAAATTCTACCAGTGGTAAATATTGATCCCACATACCCTGAAAGTCAAGTGAGCAAGATCTCAACATGTCTTCTAAGGTTTGAATAGTCCGTTCTGATTGTCCGTCTGTCTGAGGGTGGTAAGCAGTGCTCAAATGAAGTTCAGTATCCAGGGATTTCTGAAGACTTTTCCAAAATCATGAAGTAAAACAGGGATCACGATCAGAAACAATCGATAGGGGTACTCCATGAAGTCTCACTACTTCATTAATGTATAGTCTTGCTAGACGTTCCAGGGGTAGATCTTCTCTTATAGCAAGAAAATGTGCTGACTTGGTAAGACGATCAACAATAACCCATATTTCATCGTTCCTTCTAGGAGTCTTTGGTAGCCCCATGACAAAGTCCATCGTAATATTGTCCCATTTCCACTCCGGTATGGGAAGAGGTTGCATGACTCCTCCAGGCTGTTGCCTTCCAGCTTTCACTTGTTGACAAACCATACATCTTGACACAAAATCAGCAATCTCCCTCTTCATGTTGTCCCACCAAAAATGTTCCTTCAAATCTCTATACATTTTGGTGCTCCCAGGGTGTATAGAGAAATTGGAACTATGAGCATCATCCAGCAATTCCCTTTTTAGATCAGGTAAATCGGGAACACAAAGTCTCTTCCCGAATTTCAAAATTCCATCTTCATACACAAAGTCACTCAATCTCCCATCATTCACAGCTTTAATCATCTTCTGAAATTCTTCATCATTGGTCTGAGAACTCTTAATCCTTTCTAGTAAAGATGGTTTGGCAACCATTTGAAAAAGCATTGATGTTTCACCTTCCCTGGTTATTCCTATGTCCATCTTCACTAGATCCATGAAAATTGGATCCCTTTCAATTCTCATATTGTTCAAAACTCCATGGTCTTTTCTACTCAAAGCATCTGCCACCTTGTTTGCCTTCCCCGGGTGGTAGTGTATCGTACAATCATAGTCCTTGAGTAATTCAAGCCATCTCCTTTGCCTCATGTTGAGTTCTTTTTGTGAGAAAATATACATCAAACTCTTGTGATCAGTATAAATCTCACATTTTTCACCATAGAGGTAGTGCCTCCATATCTTCAAAGCAAAGATCACAGCTTCTAACTCAAGATCATGAGTAGGATAGTTTTGTTCATGAATTTTCAACTGTCGTAATGCATAGGCAATAACTCTATCATTCTGCATAAGGACACAGCCAAGACCTTTCTTCGATGCATCACTATAAATAACGAACCCATCATTACCCGATGGTAGAGTCAATATAGGAGCATTGACTAATCTTCTCTTCAGTTCTTCGAAACATTCTTCACACTCTTTTGTCCAAACAAATTTAACCCCTTTACGTGTGAGCTTCGTTAATGGGTTAGCCAATCGGGCAAAATTCTGGACGAAACGTCGATAATAACCTGCCAAACCAATAAAACTGCGTACCTCAGTTATACTCGTAGGTGCTGGCCATTCTTGGATTGCCTTGGTCTTAGAAGGATCAACAGAGATTCCATCTTTAGAGACAATATGGCCAAGAAAAGAAATCTCCTGAAGCCAGAATTCACACTTGCTAAACTTCCCATATAATTCATGCCTCCTCAGAGTCTTCAAGATAATACGCAAGTGATTTTCATGATCGTCGTAGGTTTTGGAGTATACCAAGATATCATCAATAAATACCACAACAAATTCATCGAGATACTCCTTGAAAACTCTATTCATCAGATCCATGAATACAGAGGGTGCATTAGTCAATCCAAACGGCATTACAGTAAACTCGTAATGCCCGTACCTGGTTCGAAATGCTGTCTTCGGAATGTCTTCCTTCTTTACACACAACTGATGGTATCCAGATCGAAGGTCAATCTTTGAAAAGTATTGATCTCCATGCAGTTGGTCAAATAAATCATCAATACGAGGTAGGGGATACTTGTTCTTTATCGTTATAGCATTGATCTCCCTGTAGTCAATACATAACCTCATAGATCCATCTTTCTTTTTAACAAAAAGAACAGGGGATCCCCATGGAGAAACACTAGGGCGAATAAATCCCTTATTACTCAATTCCACTAGTTGTTTCTTTAATTCGACTAACTCTACAGTGGCCATTCTATAAGGGGTCTTCGATATTGGCCTTGATCCAGGAATCAAATCAATGGAAAACTCAACTTCTCGTTCTGGAGGATGTCCAGGTAAATCTTCCGGAAATACATCTACAAATTCTTTCACAACAGGTACATCCTCTATTTGAACATTCCTTTCCTCACCGACAGTTATTTCATTCTCTTCCTCCCCAATAATTGAATTAAGTTGAGCTACTGGGGGTGGATCTAAATAAGAATTAGGTGGTGACGATTCTGCTCTAAAAATAAGGTGCTCCTTATCATTATCATCAAGAATCGTAACCTCTTTCTTCTTACAATAAATCTTCGCATCATAGTCCGAAAGCCAGTCCATACCGAGGATTATATCAAACTCAATCATAGGTATGACGATGAGATCAGCAGATAAAGAAAATTTATGTGCTCTAATGGGGACTGATTCACAAAACATTGTTGCAATGATACTTCCCTTAGGAGTTTTAACTGACAACTCCCTTATTAAATCAAATTGGAAATATCTAATTTTCTTAGAAAACTGGGAAGATATGAAACAATGCGATGATCCAGAATCAAATAATGCATTTCCTAAACTTGAGGAAACCATTAAATTACCTGCCACCACGTCTTTTGGAGCTTCTACCTCAGCAGTAGTGATAGCATAAGCCTGGCCTTGATCCCTTGGCCTTTTCTGAGGTAATTTCTCCTGACGCTTAGGACATGCATTTTCATAATGCCCCATCTCCCTGCAATTGTAGCACTGAACGTTGGTAGCTTCCTTCTTCCCCTTGCAATCATGATCTTGGTGGACTTTTTCACCACACTTGTAACAGACTCCCATTCCCTTCAAGCAAGTACCAGGATGTTTCTTCCCGCATTTACCACAAGATGGATATTCAACCTTTCCCTTCTTCCCCTTATTTCCATTCCCAGATTGATCAGCAGGTCTCTTCTTCTCTTGCTTTGCTTTAAAGTCATAAGACTTAGATAATTCCTTTTCGGTCTTGATAGCACATGAGACAATGTCTTCGTACGATGAAATGGATTGTGAGACTAATGCTCGACGGAGAAATGGTTTTACCCCATCAAAGAAACGATCAATCTTACTTCTTGGGTTGCGAATATAATCTCCAGCATACCTCGCTAACCTTGTAAAGTTAGCCTCATACTTTGTGACATTCTCATCCTCCTTTTGTCTCAGACTCAAGAAATTGCCTTTCCATATCCGCTCGATGGTCGCGAGGGAAGTATTTTTCTAAAAACAGATCTTTGAATTCCCTCCATTCCATATTTGATACTTCATCATCTTCCTTCATGTTTTGAATCAATGACCACCATTGATCAGCATCTCCAGTGAGGCGGTAAACTGCCATGATAACTTTTTCACTTTCACTGCTCCCCAAAGCCTGAAATATTTTCTCTAGGGAATTTATCCATTGCTCAGCTACTAAGGGATTTGTACTCCCATTGAACGTTGGTGGTTGTTGCCTCATGAATCGATCTAACATTTATCCTCCACGCTGCGGATCAGGGTGATCCATACGGGTAAGGTTATTATTCATAACCTGAGTAAGTTGTCCCAGTATGGTGATTAGCTGATCGGCACCAGTTGCATCACCAGCCCCACTATAATTATCTTGAGCAGGAGGGCAATCCCTACATGGAGTGCGTGCATTGATACGGTTTCCATTTCTTCCACTAGGTGCCATTTCTAAACAATGGCATAAACTAGATCAGTTTATGAATCAAAATACATAATCCCATACTTATAAAACAATTAACATAAATTGAACTATTTATGGATATAATCCATAATCATAAAAATGTTTTCTTTGAGGAAGTATATACTCATAAACCCTTCATAATGATTTTTAAAGAAAATGAGAGTTATCCTATGCATATCCCCCGGGAGTGTCGTAACCAAGAGTGCAGCAAGGCCCGTTGTCGTGCACCAGTTCCCGTTCGAGTCTAGCTCAAAGCGGTGTTTTCGGGTTTTACCCCTAGGTACATCTGTGCCAGAGCCGCCTCTACCTGCTCGTATCCAGACAGGGATGTATTTCTCGGAAAACTCACAAAATCTATACAATACCAAAATTCTAGGATGTTCTTCTATACTAATCCTCAAAGTTCATCTTAGGTCTACGTGCTCTAATCAGAGTTTATCTAAATCTAGTTTCCAAGGTTTGTACTAAACTTCCTCTGATACCAACTGTAACGCCCCGACCCCAGCTACCCAGAGTCGGTGCATTATTACATAACATTGGCATGATCACAAGAAAGATCAAATCCCGAAAGACCGATTAGTTTAGTAGCCTTGGAAACACTAGATATAATCATAAAGTTTTACATTACATTTCAAAGTGAAAAACTACTACAACAACAAAGTCTTCATATCCACACTATTAACCCCTCATAATATCCCTGCAAGTCATTCATAATTTACTTCTTCACTACCTGGGAAAAATAAAACATAGAAAAGGGGTGAGCTCAAATGCCCAGTAAGGATAACAATATAGCGGAACATTCAAAATAAGCATAAATATTTAAGGCAATGAATTACTAAAAGAAAAGCTTTTTAAAATTGAACTTCAACATAGTATGGAAAAAGTAAAATGAAATAATGCCATTTACTTATTCACATGGATATTCTACTAATCGAATAATCACATGCAAAAATCAATAACCATTTTCATAATGTTGGAATGCATAATGCCAGACTGTCATAACCACATAGTCAAGGCCTCGTGCCAAGACTACAAATAAGATTTTGTCAAGGCCTTGTTCCAAGACACTAGTTTGTCTCATGAGACGTACTGATGCATCGAGGAGCTATAGCGGGCTCCACCCGTCACTTATTAAGTCCAATGCATTTCCATATGAAAAGGTTTAAACATAACATAAACATTCGTATTAAAACTAGCATACGAAATGTCAATAATTTCACCATAAACTATGAATGGTATAAAAATAGCACATCCACAGTCAAACATATCACAAAACCTTCAATACAATATAGAATTTTTGTATCATAATAAATCAATTTCAAATAATCATAAAATCCATCAAAGGATGTTGACATAGATGAAATCAAAATTCTTTTTAAAGAAGTATCTCCTTTTATTTTGAAATCATTTAAGATCCATATAAAATAAAACATTTTCTTTGAAAATATTCTTATAAGCTTGTATGGAAAGCTTCGACGATTTTATAACGGCGGAAATTAACCGCACCCACCGTATAAGTTAAAAAAACATTCTTACCTCAATTCTGTCGAAAAGGTTAAAAAGGACCTTGTTTTGAAAATGACGGAAAGATTCCTTTATAAACCTCTTATAAAAAGTCAAACAAGGGTATAAATGACTTTAACCCATATTCTTGTAAATAGTAAAAATGTTTTGAAATACATTTCGAAGAAACATGGATGTGGATGATAAAGAGATCCCAGTAGATTATTCCGTATAATACAACCTCGGATAATGAAGAGATTGTGAAATAACCCTTACCTTGTACTTTTCCTTGGTTGGGGTAGGTTAACCTCCTGTATAATAGTGAAATAATTGTTACTAAATTATACAAGAATCATATACATTAATATGATATCATATATGATCTTTTAATACTGATTTGATAATAATATCTTAAAATTATCGTCGTTTCGGGTGTTAACTTACTCATTTTCTTTTATATGTTTTGTTACATAAGCCATGTTTGTAAAGGATAAGTTGTATATTATTCAAATCCAGAATGGTATCAAGTCTTTAAACATCATTTTTAAATCATCAAATGATAATTATACTTGAATGGATACGATGGAAAATGAATCTCATCGCGTTCGTGGAGACGGTAGTCCGTACGTACGCACGAACGCTACTTCCATTTAATTTTTATTTTAAAAGAATCGAATACCAATGATATATAGGTATATTACTATTCCAGTATAATATAATATTTTATACATGTTACTTATGTTCATTAACACCATCCTTTATACGTTCCATGTGTGGTATGAACGAGTCATATCATTTTAAGGGGGCGGTAGTCCGCACTTCCTCAAATGAAATTATCGTATGTATATACAACATGAAACGAATAATGGTATGAAATAAAATGGAATTACAGAAGCTTATATATAAAATATAAATCCTTAATATCATATTTAATTACAGTGCCATCATAATGGCCACCATGAGAGGCGGTAAGATGTATTTGAACAATCATCGTTTCGTGAGGCGTTAGTTTGCCATCCACAGAAACATTATGTTCATCATCCATTAGATGGAGTTGTGTGTATGTGTAGTTTGAATACATATTATAACAACATCCTAGTATATTGAGGATACTGGTTTTGTTACAAAAGAAAGGAAATAAAAAGAGTTTGGGGGTTGGAGAAGCAAAATAAATGAAAATAATTTAAGAGAAAACGTTACCTTTAATTTAGGTAACTCACTTTGGTTGGAACCAAAGGACTTCTTGAAATTCTTTCTGCCTAAGGGGAAGCTTCAAGGAGTAGGAGAGGGATGTGGGGAGCTTAGTTGGGAAGAGTTTGGACGAGCCAAGTGGCTTGAGAGGTGTGAGGAATGAGTTGAAGTGGTCTCCTTTTATAAGGGAGAAGAGGGGCTCTTTAGGAAAGAGTGAAAGTATTACTTTATAATATAATTATATTCGGTTTATAATGGTCCAAAAATCATTGAGGTCGAAGATAAGATGACTCATATTCTAAATAACATCCACAAATAAGAATTGGACAGGTTTTAGATAATATTTTAATCATTATAATCTTATTTATTTAAATGATTTATTAATGAGGTAAACATTGCATCATTATTGTGTCATTAATAATTTAACTTATTTGATGTCTAAAAATTATAAATAAAATATCATCATGTAGGAAATCTTTTTATCTTTCTAATGAATATTTATAATTGAAAATCCAACATGTATAACCCTATGTAAAAATTGTTCTTCTAAAAGATGTAAGCTTATGCCATTTTTATTTTTATTTTAACTTTATTAATATAATGTGTCCCTACCACATACAAGTGGCTCCAAGGGGTCCCCAAATTGACCCAAGGATGACCATGGTCGGGTATGTGTCCACCAATAAGGTTAGGACATGTTTTAGGGTAATTTTGTATTATTATAATATTATTTTTTAACCCTTATTTACCGGATTTACCCTTTAACCATGGTAAATAAAATATTTACCACAGTAACTATTCAAAATGTCTAAAAATAAAAGTTACCTATTTACACAATTTGAACATCCTGATTCCAAATATGGAATCCATTTTCCTAAATTCAAAACACAGAAGTGGCAGAAATTAATTTAAAATTAATTCCCGCTGTCAAAACAAAAAGCGTGTTTTTAAGAGATAATAACTATAAAAAGATTGACACTTGTTTATGTTCGGTTTAATTGTAAAATTATGTCCAATGACCAACATTATATTAAATGGTAAAAATATATTCTAAATATACTTTAAAACCACTCAAATTCACAATTTATCATTATTAATTATTTTGATTAAAAAAGTTGTTTTTAATTAAAATTTAGTAATTTTCACTATTCATCAAAATATAAAAGTTATCCGAAAAGTACCAAAATTTCACCCTAGGCTAATTTCAATATTCCGAATCCAAAAATGAAGTCCATTTTGAAATATAAAATATATATGATTTCAAAAAGTAGGTATTACTATTCACAACGGCTAGTTTAATTAGTTGTGGTGTGTGTTAGAACTCGAGGTTGCGTACAACACACGCTATCGATTATTCGAAGGGAAACGTACCGTGGAAGTTTGGGGTGTTACAGAGAAAGATGTTTCCTTTTGAATATGGTCAATAGTTATCCTCCACCTTCAAGCCCTCGTCATTGCAATCCATATATCAAGTTCCTTAATTCACATCTTTCGACATCCATATGTTTGAATGAAATTCCAACACAATCAGTTTTACCCCTATATGTATTTATGTGTGTTAAGTAGGAGGTTTGTTATTATTGGGATGTCATTCACTGAGCTACTCATAGCTGTTATGTGTGCCTCCCAGTTCCTGGAAAATCCCATCACGACTATTTGTTTCTCACATCGAGCACATATCTTGTGGACCTAGTGGTTTGGGTAGGTCGTTTACTGGTGAATCTGAACCACATATGCACTTCATACCTCACAACATTAAACTAAAATCCGATAACTATGTATGGGATGATTACCATCATAATATGGTTTGTAGGAATGCTTGAACAAGTTGTGTCATGAACAACCAAAAATTTCCCCATCTTCGGTCTCTCGACCTAAAATTTCCCGCGAGATTACATGTTGTGGTATGGAGATCTTTCGTCCTCATTCACGTCGGGTCTATAGAGGCTGCACCACAAATATCCCCTTTGGGATCATCCCTTTCACTCATTATCCAACAGTATAATGTTAAATTTCATGGGTCCTCCAGAACTATGTATGGATTGATTCCCATCCTCATGGGATATGTAGGAACACCCTAGCACTTTCACTGGGGTCTATCCCCAATTTGGAATCCTTTTAACTATGGACAAACGAATCCCAACAGTAACTCGTGGTGTGGAATGAAATATTACAGTCCTCGTTCATGTCAGGATATGTACCCCACCACACATTTCCTTTCTGGATAACCATATCCCCAATGCATGACTTTAAACTATGATTCTACCATCGATAAGTTCACGATAACCTATGCTAATTATGGATTTCTTTAGATTCTCCAACACAGATTTTTCCCCTACTTGTGTTTTTATCTCACCGCACCATTCTTTTAAATGTACATCTAGATTTATTAACATCCTTGTGGGATACATAGGAACACCCAATCATTTCACCTCGGAACCAAACCAAAAATTATCCTTTTTGGAACTATAGACTAAGATATCATTTGAAGGAACATGATGTGTTGTAGACTTCCTTCTATACATATTCATATCGGGTATACAATTACCACATCACATACCCCTTCAAATATCTCTTTCCCCTCTTTTTTACCACATGACGTTAAACATCACAGGACTATCAGAACTATGTATGGCTTGATTCTTGTCCAAGTAGGATACATGGTGACATCTGTATTTCTAGTTACCATATCATGAAATGAACTTGTAAACCATCTAATACAGCCTTCTTGGACATGTTCGCCCTTTTATGATAGTTTATTTCATAATTCCTTACAGTATGACATTAAACTACGAGTTTGTCATCGACAATGTAATGACGTAAAACTATGGGCCACTCTAGGTTATCACTATAAAAATCCTTTCAAGAAATGAGTATGATACCTGATCAGACTGATGATATCAACTAATCTTTTTTCATCATGTTGGTATAATTTAATGAGTTTTGGACTCCATTCAAACAACTCATCACTCCACATGTCACAATTTATGTGTGCTTTATTCGGATCATCACCCTCTTTCAAATATAACAGAACCACATAACAGTACATATTCATGGCCTATGGAATTCCTATTATCTTTGGCCAATGTTATGAAATATTATGGATTAAATTTTGATTCTGGCCCCGCATTTCGATCATGGTCAGCGGTCGGCCCTCAATTTGTGTCCTCATTTCAGGATAATGCAATAGGGATACTGTGTTTCGAACTCGGTAAATAGTTTTCCTTATTTGTAATACTATACCTACAGTGTTCCAAATTTTTGGTATCATTATTCATAAATTACACTCCAATCAGTTCATATTTATTCCAACACTTCTATAGTTACCCTTCTCGTAAGCTAGAGCACATTGGGAAAGCGACAATTCAATTGTTCTAAGAACATCATTCTCCGGTCATTCCTCCCTCTTTCTTCCCAAAAACACGGATTGGCCATTCAGACCCCAGATGCCCAGAGATTGGTTGGAACTCTAATATTCAAAGGAAACAACACTATGTCCGTCCCCTGTTTCTCACATCGGGGATGAACCACACTAGCATAGTGATTGATCATTGTATATTTCACAGATGTGATGAAAATGGAACAAACAAAACATATAATGGAATTTATGCATGCTACCATCATAAATATGAATAGTATAAAATAATTATTATGAGTTCATTTAAGCTACAATGCATAGGGACTGACCTCTCCCATAGACGTGTTGACCTCTTCAATTGAGCATCCCAACTCGTCTACACACTAGCTCCTAGAATCTAGGATATGTTATAACCTTTTAAGATTTTGTTCTTCCTCGATGGGGATGGGGCGTAGTTCATCAACATTGTTCTGGACCCAATCCTTATCGACATGGGTAATATACATATCTTGAGAAGCTTGAATTTTCTATTCCTTAACCACTTCTATCATGGCCATCAGTGGTGATATGAATCCCGATTGTGCATCGTGGAATGTTTACTTCTCATTCTTCTGCACCCTCAACCATTGGATCTCATTCTCAGCCACCTAGAGTCTCTTAATGTGGATAGAATTCATCCACTTCTAGCCTATACCAAGTCCATGGACAATTTCTTGTATTTTCTATACCATATAGTCTTGAATTAGCATATGAGGATGCTAGGAATCCACTCCTCCAATGCATAGTTCTCATAACTGAGTAAAAGGCCTCCCCATATAATCTATCGAATTTTATGGGGTCTAAGATATGATGTTTTTTATTAGCTTCCATGTCCGATGGTGGATGACCATGTTGTCCTCTTCATGAGAAGGAGTCTCATCCTGATCCTTTGGGTTGGGGGGTTCATACACTGGAAATACTTCCCAATGCTCAGGGACATGGTCTTCATCTGGTGTCCTATTAGGAATATATGGTTTTGTATTGATAGAAGCAAGATGATCCACACCCAAGGTCTTATCATCAACATCAGTCTCAATTTCATTATGCTCTGGTTACACCCCAGCTATGGCTCCCCCACATCTTTGGTCACTATAGTCTAGGATCCGTAGAAATCTAATTCCACTATAATCGGAACCTCCTCAAGATGGGTTTTTTAGAAACCCTAGTGAACCTAGCCTGTATAGCCCATTCCATTTGAAGAACTTTTTACAGTATAGATAAAAATTTCAGTGTTTGGTTCTACAAATAATATCTAGGGACTCTGTGTGAAATAAAGCATATGAAGGTCGAAGGATTTCTTCCATTCATGGCACTTCATCAACTCTATCGTAGGGTGTGCCCTCCATTTATTTTTGGGAATTCTGAGGAACCCGAAATGCTCATCCTGGTTACCGAAACCCTACTCGACTCTGCAATCATCATTCACACACGTGCATATCCTAATCCTAGATCTGTTGTTACGCATGTGAGACTTTCATCTGTAAGGTTCTTCTGCAGATAAGAAATGTTAGTAGAGATTCTAGGGAGACATAGATGAAATCATGGTAGAAAATAATCATTTGGAGGTGACCTCAACAGCTCTAGAGAAATATTCTAACTCTAACATCCTGAATTCACATTCATCCAAAGGATATCCCCTGTTAGCCTCATATCCCCAGGAGATATTCGACTCCTTGGTTTAAGAGAAGACATCCCTCAGCTCAACAACTGATGCTTGAGGTAGGACTGTCTGACCCTGAAAAACCTCCACCAAGCTTGTCATTGGTACTGGAGTGCCCCGAGAATGCACGTATTTGTCCAACTCTACGACATACCATTCCTCTTATTCCCAAGACACCATATATCTGGATTTGGAATGACCAATCATGAAAAGATCCCTTCCACGGAGGTTGATATAATCCCATATTTAGATAGGGATGAGGAATTATTGGTTGAACTCAATGTAGTCCATGAAATTAGAATGACAGAATCCAGAGGCATGTCTATGTGGTGAAACCGTTTCTGGATATCTTGAATGTGAATTCAGTGAAACCCTCTAGGGACCCTCCTCCCTTCTGAACACTATTTAGTTGGGACTACTGAGCCTGTTGTTTCCTGTTGCTCACCACATGGTGGAGGCCCTCATAGTGTCTACCTCAACTCTACCACCACACTACCATAAGAATGTGCTCCCATTATTCTATGACCCTAAACATTGGTATTAAGAGACACTCCATCATTAACCCAGATGGTTTTTGGCTTCAACATATCCCATGGGTTGGATGTCTCTCTACTCATGGAATATTCATTAACAATGCTGAATGTGGCATCGACTAGAGGTAGCTCATTTTTCTTTGTCCCATTATCTCCGATGAACATGAGTAACATCAACCATAGTACACAGGGGTTACCCTTATGATGCATCCTCATATAAATCATTGTGACCATATTTTTCATGCACTGAATTTTCCTTGAAAACTATATAGGGTGCAAACCATGTAGATGGGATCATGGTCCACACAGTCCACCAAAACATCACCCCTAAAAGCTAGAAGTTATGAATGATGCTCTCCGGTATTTCTTCAATCATAGGTGAAATCCCATGTGGGTAGTGGAAATGGACGGAATAAAAAGTCATCTACAATCTAGATGATGCTCAACACATTCTGCAGGATCATCTTGGCTGAAAAGCATCCTATTCTGTTCTTGATAGAGTGCTGGAATTTAATATCTACATGAGAAATTGGGATCAAGTAAACATAATCCCTCACATGCACTGCCAACCTGATATAAAAATGGAATGTCCTCCACACCCATTGCACCTTCATCCCCTCTGTGATATTCCCCAATATCATGTACAAATTCACTGGTACTAGGATCCCATGTTTGAATTTCTGGCTATTCACTAGCATGGATCCCATGATGAACATACTTGGCCATACACCCATGTTTGTGTCTCTCCCTGGAAGCATCCAGCCACAAATGATCACCCCAATGAATTAATCCAACCTATCTACCCATTTCTACTCTGGGAAGACACTAATCCTCCATGTATCACACTAGTTTTCCTCTATGATTTTCTAATATGAGTGATATTTTCCATGCTAGGCCCCCTTTTGCCATGTGGAAGGTCTCACTGTGACCTTCCTATCTAACAGGAAATTCTGAAATATCCTAAACCATATCATGAAATGAATATCCCTTATTGATTACTTGTCCTCACCCAGCACCAGGTCCATCGGTGCCTTTTCCAGCCTTGGAATCTTCTCCGCATCTTCCCACACATTCTTTACTAGGAGGAATTCATCAATCATATCCCCTAGAATGGGAATACAAGAGGACTTGTGGATGTCCCAAAGACTAATGTTGACTCCCCATGATTAAGATTGAAGGTGTTAGTCCTGAGTGACAACATTCTCAACAACTCTGGAATCACACTCTTTCACAAGTAGAAATAAAATTGAGAATCCCATGCTGCCTCATATAGGCACACTCACCTCAGCTCCACCCGAAACACCTCATTGGTTGCACGTGCATAGTAGGATCATGGCCATTCATCTATGATGTTGCCTACCTGGGACATGTATCACTCATCAGTCCATCCCTTTGCTAAATTTTGTAGAGATGCCTTCCGGATTGTGTGATAATGTAGAGGTGTTGCCTCATCTAGTAGCTCCTTCCCATCAATATTGTGCATATGGTAGTATAAGAAGGTGGTTGTGACAGACATATGATTAGGCTGTATATGCCCATCAGTGGACATGAACTACTGATACTGGTATTGGGTGCTCCTAAACTAGTAGGTTGGTTTATCCAAAATAGCTTGTGGGATGAAGACCTCATCCCTCAAAATGAATCTTTACAACAACATAATCTTTCACAGGGGATAGTTCTTCTCTCTCTTTTTCAGAAGTGACATTAGGGATTCATGATGTGAGTGGTTACCCAAGTATTCTCCAATCCACATGTCATCCACCATTTTCCCCCTTTGGGTAGCTACCGCAAGGACTGCTTGGACAACATCACGGTTGGATATTTCTTCTCTTCCAGATATTAGTGTTTTCATTATTTCTGGTTAACAAAGCATGGTCATAACAGATCGGCTTTAAAGCATTGTCATAGAGCCCTCTCATAGATCTCGTATCATGAAGCATGTGGTCATAGATTCAAATACCAAATTTGCGGTGATAATAAACCCGTTATTGCAGTGCAACGACTCAGTGAGTAGCGTTGCGCAACACCTGCCCATGGAGGTTGGACCCACAACATAAGATCACATATTTCATGTAGTTTCATGAATCAAGTGAAAATGTAAAAAAAATCAGAATCAAATAATGAAAATCTAGTAATCATCTCCCTTTATTAACAGGTGATTACCATCGAGATTCATGGGGCATCGTGTACTCTGCAACATGCTCGACCTATTCTATGGGGCCCTACTTTTAATTTTTTTCTTCGTGATCTACTATGGTTTTGATGAATAACCCTCAGAATATAACCCTCATTTCTCCTTGACTCCCATTCTGCGGGGGTGGGGGGGAGGGATTTTTAGGCTTTTAAAATTTTCCCTTGGAAAAGCTAACCCCAAAAAAATTTCAAGGAAACATGAATTGTAGAGCTGCCTAACAGATAGGCCTCACAAATCCTCTTCATCTTTTTGAATTACATAAAGTATCGGGGTAATACTCCTCTATGGCCATCATAGAGGACCTAATGGTGCAATCCGCAAATACAACACACTAAAGATAGCCCTATGCGAGATCCATATTGTAGCTGACAGAGAGCTCCATGAGTATGAGGAACATGATAGATCTGGATCTAATTTTGAGGTCCAATTCATTCACTACCAGACCTTAGAGCATCATTCAGACTCTTTTCTATAAATACCAAGCTTCCACAAGACCCAAAAGATGTATACCCATACCTTTCTCTATCTCAGCACTCATACCAGGAAGCATCCTTTGCTGTGAGAAGAATTGAGAAAATGGGCACATTAAGGTAATTAAGAATTGTGAAATACCTTTTCCATGGCTCATATGAAACCCCTCTACCAATAGGGATGCCCTTCACGAAGCACATGGGCCATATCAAATGAATGATATCACTATGGGAACTCTGGTCTTCACAAGTCACTCATGCTTCACGTAGTACCTTCCATGCACATGTAAACCCCATACAAAGGCAGGATCACTATTCATTGTGAAGTACATTTCTTCACAATGACACACATTCCAAGGTACCCATGCACCACAATGTATTACTTCTCAAAAGAACATGTACTTGGTGAAACATCCTTTATACACATCTATACTACCTTCATATGATTGAACAATCCATTTGGAAATGCATACCCCTCCGCAGAGTCTCTCCACATTCTGGATCATTATAGCTTCAAGAGGTCTCTTTCTTTGTACCCCTTGTATCCAAAACACGTCTCCTATATTACCCTCAAGATTTTTGTTAAGTGTTTGAAATTTCCCTTGGTTGGTGGTTCATATTGCATTTTTTTCCCATGATTCTTGCAAAGCCATGCTAACAGTTGTTTCTTATTCGCACATCCATGCTAATGTTACCCCTCAATGGATCACTCCACAACCCCCTCACACCACGACATTGCTGGTGCCTTCCCTTCACGAAGTGTTATAGAGCACCAGTTATGTATGTCCCAGGGGTGAGTAGTGAATCCTCATCATCTAAGCTGTATCATGTTAATGTCCCATGAAACGTCATCCTCAGCACATGAAATTAAACTATAGCCTCTCCTAATGTGATTTGAAGGGGTGTCTGACCTTGTACATTTTCCATGCCCAGTCGTCTCCACGGGAGTGAGATCTTCCTCACATTGATTTAGATCCTTATTATAGGGAACACAATATATCCACAGGGGAGGGGTAAACATCCTTATGTAAACCCCAACATTTCATATAGATAGTAGCACCCTTGATCCTCCTCACTTCCTCTGTGAGAAAAGACCTGAGGAGAGATGGGAAGAGGAACTCGATACCATGTCCCTCTCATTGTTATATTTATCTTCATTGGGACTAAATCAATGATTAACTCCCAAATTCCATCTCCCTAGGATGATAGATGTGCATAATCCCCACCCCACTCTTCACGATCTCACCTTTCGTAACGTGATTTTCAAGTCTTGGTTGCATCTTGTTTCTCACACCAAGAGGGGATCACATGGTCATAGAGTAAGCATCTACCATGACACTTTATCTGTGATGCCTTATTGTATATGCCCCATTACCCACATTCCAAACTATGCTGATTTTGATCCATTCCCTTTCCAAGAAAGGTTTGTAAGAAGATTCCCTGAGGTTCAAGCTGACCACCCATCTGTCCCGAGCACATCATGTCAATTCACCCTCATCCCGCATGATGTAAAACTACATTCCTCTTCCATCTCGCATCTCATTAAACAATATTCTTACAAAATACATGGATATAGATCCTATTACTTTCCAATAAGGTTATGTAGAAATACACTATGAGGATCCTGCCCATCCCCCATTGATCCTAACCACTTCATGTCAATTCACCCTCATCCCACATGACATTAGAAGGTATGACACATCTGTCCCACGTGATGTTAAACTGAATGCTTCTGAAATATGTCAGTTTTAATCCTTGACTCATACGTGCGGTACAAAGAAATATTCTTTGAATTTAAACACCAAACACTGGTAAACCCAGTAGAACTATATAGGTTTTGATCACAATATCCAAGTCAGTGTTTTTATGAAGCCTCCTTAAGGTTCAACCTTAGCCACTGGATTCTAACTATGTGGTTTTTTATCCATATCTCTTATGAAGGGTACGTAGGAATCCTCTATGAGGTTCAACCACAAACACTAGATTTTAACTACTTGGTCTTTGATTCCTATTGCATCAGTAGGGTCCATTGGATGTCTCCCTGAGTTATAACTACAGATAATGGTAACCCCATTCGAATGACATGGGTTTTGATCCCTTTCTCCTCAGCAGGGTATGTAAAAATCCTCCATGAAGTTCAACCCCAAACACTAGTTAACACTAGTGTCCCCTTTTATGGGACCCACATCGTTGTTCTATCCTAGAGTTGAATCAAAATAGCTCCTAGGAAACTAACATTTCATAATCCCTACACTTAATTCACACTCTTCTAACCAAGAGAGTCACTTTTATGATTGGTAGATAACCACGTGCAAGCCTCAGTATGTGTCCGGGTCATTTTACTTTTTACACCCTGATTATATGCCCATTTTTGACTATACGGACTTTGATTTCCTACCTTGGAGATATATAAGAAGCCTCTCTAAGGTTTAATCTAATCACTCATGCCCCATCATGGTCTCTCCCATGATCCTTTGTGTTTCAGGAAGGTCATGCCCAAACATGGAGGTTCAACGTCTTTCAGGTCCCATCCATATGTCCAGTCTTACGTGCTGCCTCCTCAGGTGTCCCATAACCCCACTAAACTATATGTACTTTCATATTTTCCCTTCCTAGGAAGGGTATGTAAGAATACTATATGAAGTTCGAGCCCAGCTTCACTATAAAATTCATGTCGGTTCCATCCCATTTCTCTCATCTTCTTCATTCATCCATCCATCATCCATTTTGATTCATACCTAGGCTACCACATCTCTGTGGGATCACTCTATTTCCTTGGTTATCTTAACATTCATAAGTCCAATACAATCCAGAACCATCCAACCAAGAGTTTCCCTCTTATGATTGTATGATAACCACTCGTAAGCCCCAACATGCCTTTGGGTTGTTGTCCATTGTGTGCACCCCGATCATAAGATTCATCCTTTCAATCAATGTGGGTTTTGATCACTAACGTCTATACAGGGTACATAGGAAACCCCACTGAGGTTCATTCACAACAAATGGTAAAACCTAGTTTCCTCTTTATGGGGACCCAATAATCCTCGGATCTATATTCATTGGATTTTTTGATCCAATCATCTTGTAAACCCCTCAAGTTCCCTCTCTTGTGGATGTACCCATATGATCCACTTTTTAAGTGTCCCAGTCATTCTGATACATCTTTTCTAGATGTTAAATTGTGTCATACCCGATGTTAAACGTGGGAAGTTGAGGAAAAATCAGGGACATTCCTACGGAATATAATTCCACACACTCGATGTGGGATTCCTCGGTCTTTCGTGCCATCGAGAGGCCCTATCATAACAGGAGGAAACCTAAACATATCTGTCTTTTATCATCATTACACACCAGTGATGTCCAATGTGGCTACTCTCTCAATTGATGGTTGTGGCCCTAACTTGAACCCTTGTAATTTCCTAACAAAAGTATTGTAATTAACCAGAGTCTATGAAGATATGACTCTAGGGAAGTGTTTCATGAACAACATCTTAATATTTAAGGGAGACACAGACTAGGCGATGAATTCCAAGGAGGAATCCATGAAAGGAGAGATCGACAACCCATCAGCCCATTTCGATCAAGAGGAAAATGTCCCAGAATAAGTGATCGATTCTGCCCACCTTTGGATAGCAGGAATGTGGCGAAAAAACCAGCTCATCCCCATTAACGGATGCACATCTCGACGAAAGCCTCAAAAACAGATGTTTTACAACATTTTAATGGTGAAAATGTTTTAAATATAATTTTTGGATGTTTTATAAAATTTATTTAAAAAATTTAACTTTCTTTTTCAATGTGTAATGTAAAAATTTACATTGTTTAATTTTTCTGTATTTTTATGATATGTTTTCTTTTTTTAGAAATAATAACATGACCAATAGAATAATATTGTGACCATTAGGAGTAGTAACGTGACCATTAGAATAATTACATCATTATGAATGTATAAATAAAATTTAGGTATCTAATGAATTAATATATAGTATTTTTGTATCATGTAATAATTAAATAAATGCGTTAAAATGATAAATTATGTGTCAGTATTTTTTTTTGAAAAAAAAATGATTATTTACTATTTTTTAAATAAAAAATTATTTAAAATAATATATATTTACACCAAATGGGTTCATAAATTAATATTTTTATGTGCTGTGATTATAAGATAATTTTAGATTCCCTCAACTAATTTTCAATGTGTCATTAAATAGTTATAATATTTAAATCAGAATAATTTTCATAAATGAGAATTTTATTTAAAATTTAAATTCCAAATATATAGATAATTATTTTCATTATATATAGTTAATTTTTTTACAATACACATTGAATAATTTATTGGTGGATTATTTGGGATTTTTCTCAAAAATAGAATTTTTGTGAATACTAAAATACATGATTTATGGTAAATACATTATAAGATAAATAAAAAATTCATCCAAACATTTCTTATATATCTGTAATAATCTAGAACTGCACTTCCTTAATTTAATATATATAGTGATAGATCAAAAAATATTCAGAGTATTGAAAAAAATTATAAAATTATGAGTAAAATAATGAGAAAACACCCATCTCCTCCACTATAAATACCACACCTCCCCACCTCTTCAACTCTCACCACTTAAGACATTATTCTTGTCTAGTTCTTTCCCGAAAATCACCCCAAGTATGTTACTCACATCTAGCAGCTATTGTCCTCAACCAAATACGAATCCTAATCCCCTTAACGTGGTTCTCAAGGAAAATAAGTTCAAGTGGTAAAATCCTATTTCATTTTCCTTTATTTTCATTTCAATTTACTTTTCTTTTCTTGTCCATTCATTAAATCCACTATCAAAACATGAATGATAAATATATTATCATATTTATAAAATAGTTCTATTTTGATAATAGGATAGCCTATATCAATCCTTTTATTATCCCTTATTTTATTCAAAAAATGAAACCATCATATATGAGGTGCTGATTTACCGCCTTCATGGATGACGATTTTACATCTTTAAATTCCACCATCAAGGATGATCTTAAAACCATTTTTGTAGTTAAAAAATAAAATTATATATATTTAAATTGTATTTAATGTTATAAAATAATTATTGATACCTAATATTAATTAATTAATCAAAACTACTTTTTGACGGTGAAAAACAGACAAAATTATCTAAATGATTATCACAGACGTCTTATCTAATGAATCATCCTCACCCCAAAAAGTCAAATGACTTATATAAAAATATAATATAATTGATTTTAATTAAGAAAATATAAATTCAAATATAGATTTTTTTTACATTTACATGATCCCCCATACATGTATACATGTGACGTAATCTTGAAAACCAAGGAAACGAAAACTTTCGAATGACAAAACAAAATTTTATAACTCATTAAAAAGTCCCTAAATGATCTTAATAAAATTATAAAAAATAAAATATATGTATAAAAATGTATTATATAATTAATTAATGTGTTTAATTTTATTATCTATGAAATTAATATAATAGTAAAAACACATTGGAACATGAGGTAAGGGCTTTCTCAACTCACGTTTATTTTGGAGATATATGCCATATTCCGAAAAATGTCTTATCTATGATGTATGTATAATTACTTTGATGTATCCTATCATGAATCTGTTTAACATAATGTTTTAAATTTATTATTTTATTATTATCTATTTTGTGGTGTAAACAGTTCGATTATTTTCAAAGTGTTAATGGTTTATTCTTGAGCCATTATTTTTCATTCATGGTACGCCATATTTCTCATTACCCCGGTGTAATTATTCATTATTTCTATACCCTTATTATAAATTTTATTTATTTAATCCAAACTCATATATCTAGATCACTTCATCTTTATTTAATGGTATAATTAAGTTTTATAGGATTTCTTCTAAATTCATCAATAGAATCAATCCTGACATAAGGGAACATCCAAGTTTCTTTCCTATTTTCATGTATACTCCATGATCTATTTTAAGCCACCATTATTATTATACAATGAATTATATTATTATAAAAATTTACATGTGTTCATTTCAGGTTTTATGTAATTAATTAATACTTTTACTCTTTTGGGATTCTTATATTTTCTCTCAAACTGCTCAGAAGTGGTCTATTTATAATGTTTATTAAAATCCCTTTTTATTATATTTGTCACTTCAGTTATAATACATTTGTTCCTCAAACATTATTTCATTTTAACTCCATTTTCTTTTCTATTATATACATATTTACATATAGATTTTATGAAAAATCTGATTGATTTTATAAAATAACACTTACATCCAATGTGAATGGGTATTTCTATCTAGAATTTATAAATGGTTTTATTAGATTATTTTATTATATAAATATTATTGAAATATTTAAATTTTTATGGTACACATTGATTTTAAAATATCTTTTTAATTATATTATTCAACATATGTGGAATACATTTTACTCTTTAAGTGATAGGTGGGGCATGTAATAGACCCCAATGCATCAATAGGTCTCATGAGATAAATTAGGCTATATTTTAGCCACTACCATAACTCATTATGTAGACATCTTGGATGAGGAAATGATGATATATTAATGATGTCTGGAATTGTGAATTCTAGACATTAGGATATTAGTCTATAATAAATAATGTGATTATTCGACTTGTATAACATCCTTGGATAAGTATCATGTGATTTTTTATATACAATTATTTATTCAAACATTATTCCTTTCATATTATGCTTAATATTATTTTTTATTAACATGGGATTTATTTATTCACCATGCCTAATTTTTTATGATTTTGATAGATTCCAATGTATTGATTACCCTTAATATACATCTGAGATCACCCATTTCTTATTCTTTATTTTCCCTTATGACGTAAAGATGTATATTATGAATGATTTACAAGGATAATCTATGAGATATGGATGTTTCCAATGGATTTTACAAAATTTATTTACTTTGAATTTATAATGAAAAACTTATGTTTGTGTGTCATTTTCCAAAAAATCTGAACTATTCAGTCTATTGATTTTTGAACACTTACTCATAATAAAAATTTAATGAATTAAAAAGAAGATATGGGCTACTTGGGTCAGGTTCTTTACACCCATCCTTATTAATATCCAAATAAAGTGTAAGTGAATAACAAATCACATCGATTAGCAAGGTGATAATCATTAGTACACACGAGAAACATTATCGTATTTCAAAGGAATGGAATGTAAGAAGTTATATATGTTATAATTTTTCAAAAATAATATTATTTCATACATTACATATAAATATTTTAAATATATCATTATATCAAACCGTGGGAGGTGGTTATGGAAAAAAAGTACATAGGTTCGGGGTGTGGTAGTCCACCATATACATGGATTACAATTTCATTTCCCGTATGATGGTAGAGGAGATAGATTATGTACATTCCCTTATGGTAATAAAATATCAGTATAAGGAAGATATTTTTGTTATTATCTCATCATAGTTGTATAATATATTATGGATTAGGAATAAAAAGTAATACAAAAATAAATTATTATGAATCTTAGAACATCTCTATAGATCCTCTTTGGGATTATACCAAAGGATTTATTTTTATGGTTTCCTACCAAAAATATGGAATATGGGATGGGTAAAGGTAATTATGGAATTTATTTGGCTTTATATTGTATGAAAAAATTGATTTTGGAAGTGTAAAATGATGAGTAGAGGGGTGGAATATTTTAAGTGGGGGAGTATACACATATAGAATATCTGATAATAATAAAGTGCAGCCATATATTTCACATTAAAAAAGGTAGAAAATGGATTATTAATAAAAAATATAAGGTAAATAATTTCAATATTTCTACCCAATAGTTATTGTACAAGTTTCTAGGTCATTTTACCTATTTAGTTTTATTGGTAGTAAAACAGTTTTATCCTTACTCATAGTAATTAATTTTTAATATTTTTCCTATTAATTTTGAACCCAAAATTATGTTGAACATATTATATAATATTATTTTTACTAATTCTTAATACATAATACTTTTATAATAATTCACTTAATATAAGAGGAAAAGTTTAGTTTAAAATTAAGCTTGTAGACATGATGAAAAGTGATTTTCCAATGACAAACTCTTCATAAGTATTGAATGATTTAGTATCAAAATTTTACATAAATTTGATTAAAATGACCTAAATTAAATTTAATAAATATATAAATAATCTAATCTTTCATTTTATACATGAAATGCCCCAACCTTAGAAGCTTGGAGTTAGTGAATTATATTATTAAATTAACATGATTTCTGGGAATCAAATCCTAAATAAATAATAAATTTAATAACCTTGGAAATCTATATTACATACATGATACCTATATTACATTGGAAAATATTATATAAAACATGATACATAAAAATAAAATAAACATTATCCTATATGTATTTTTCAATGATTTCTTCTTTATAACCAAGGGAAATGAAACAAAATAAGGTTTATCTCAAATGCTTAGTAAGGGTAGGTATAGAGGAAGAAATAACGAAACAGTTATAATAAATCAATATATAATAGTAAATGATCAATAACTCGTTCCATTTAAATAACTATATAAGTAATATTCAAAATGTAAAGGTAAGAAATTGAATCTCAAACCATTTAAGCAAGGAACAAAAAATTAAATATATCCATTGATATGTTAACACAAAATGTCATCGATGAATAATAAAAGTAACAAAATAGGGAAACTTATTTTTTAAATGGAATTTACTTATAAGGAACACAAAAAACGTTACCATCAATTAGATTCTCAATAATGTAAAAATTATGGATATAAATTGAATTAATTTGGCCAATATAATCATTTAATAAAAACCCATTGATCCATCGAGGGAATATATAATGTCTAGGATCTAATCATAATTACCAATATAAATCATTCCACATAATAATTAATCAAAATAAATATTATTCCATATAAAATATCCATATTTAATAAATAATAGGTACTTATAAATAATTCACAAGTTAATAAAATAACTTTCAAGGTGAACATTGTATGTAAAAATGAAATACAGTTTAAAAAATACTAATATCCATTGTATGAAATATATATAGTCACAATAATATAAAATATAAAATGAATATAATAATTTAATTTTAACGATAATGTTAAATATCATGTAAGGAGTTAAGATTACAAAGACAATAATTATGAACAATCTTTAGGATAATGATCATTAAACATTCCAAATTTTTTGATACCAAATTGAATATTTAAATAATAACCCCCATAATATAATATTATTAAATTAAACATATATTGTCATGAGATTAAGTATATTCCTGTTATAACATGTCAAAAGGAATTATCCACACCAAAATGAATTTGAATCAGTCCATAATAACAAATAAGTCCCAGTGGAATGTAAATTGAGATGAAGTCCCGTTACATTAAACATCATTTGTTTGTGTGGTCATTATCCACCGGTGTATTGTTCTAAAATATGATACTAACATACAACAGAACCATACTTGTGTTTATAATATCATATATTATCTTTCTATAATATTTTTTTACTCTTTTATCAACACTGTTTTATTATTTTAACTATTTTGGTTGTTATTTGCCAAGTTTTTTGAGTAATCATTGACTTGATATTTGTTATTACTATAAATTAGGTACTAGTTTCAACATATATAGAATGTTAAATATTACATAATTAGAAAATATATTCATTAAATATGTATTTATAACAATCTATAATGTTTTGATATAAGAAATGAAATAAATCGTTCATGGATATGGTAGGTCATACAGACACCTGAACTCTACTTTCATTTAAATATCGTGTTAAAATAGTGGTAAGTAAATTATAAATTTTTATATTATAATTATTTTATCATATATATGTTATAAATTTTACATAAATTTATCAAAATAATACATTATATGTATCATGTATAGAGTAAATGAGTCAAAATGCATTGAGTGGTTGGTGGTCTACACATCCACAAATGAAGTTATCATATTTTAAAAATGATAAAGTATAAGGGTATGTGTTATATAAGTATTAAATAATTATAAACAGATAATTAATATCATAATTATCATATTTAAATAGAGTTTTAAACATAATTTCTCCCATGTGAGGTGGTAATGGAAAAAATAAACATTCGGCGTATTGTGAGGTGGTAGTTCCTCGCACATGTAAAAAATATTTTCTTTACACATTAGATGGAAGTGTGTGTTTGTGATGTTAAAAAACATAGTATACAAAAATAATAGTATATCTAGGACACTTTTTTATTTTAAAATGGAAAAATAAAATTTTAGGGGATGAAGAACAAAATGATACTAAAGATCTTAATGAATAAAGTTATCTCTTAATTGGGTAACTCTTTGTTCTTTTCACAGATGGTATTCCTTGAATGAAGTTAGGTTTAGCAAGGTTTCTACCTAAAAAAACCCAAAAAATATCTCAATAATGGAATTCATATAGAATATATATGAATAAAAAAGGGTTTTTTAATATTATATAGTTCATTAGGGCCCCTAAGTTAAATGATCCGCCCCTTGTCAACCCCAATTTCTCTTTAATCATTGTAATTAATTATAATTTATTTCACTAATAATTTTAACAAAAAAATAATTCAACATTATTATAAATTATAAATCATTATTATTACAAATATGGAGTCAATTTATCTAAATTTCCATTTCAAATGTTTCAGAAATTTATTTAAATTTAATCTCGCCCATAAGATTGAAATGGGAGGGTTTAAAGTAAAAAAATCCAAAAGTTTACTGTATTTGTATTGTTTGCATAAATATAAAACTGATTATTGTGACGTAAAAATTATTAATTGATAAAAATATGATTTATTTAAAATATAAATAAATTTAAATGAAAAATTTATCATTGTATTTAAATTAGATGACTAATCATTTTGAAATTAAATTTTAGTATTTTCACTATTAATTAAATCATGTAACATTCTTAAAAATACCAAAAGATCACACTAAAATAATTTTTATGGTTTTAATTAATAAAATGAGGTTTTTAATGTATTATTTTAATCAAATGGTAAAAAATTATTTAAAGTATGTTCAACATTAATATGATGTTAAATAACATAATAACGATATAAAATTTTATGTGTAATATTGGGTTTGTTATTAACTTATGCCTATTATATGTATTGAATTAATATCCAAAATATTTTATTGAATATATAACAAATCTCTTATTAATTTTATTTAATATAATTTTTGTTGGTAAAATAGGTTTATGATTCTAAAAATAGATTTATATAAAAATATCCTTCTTATATTCAATGGGTTAATATATTCATTTATACTTAATTTTTAGGCAATGAATTATTTTTGTAAATTATATAATTTCATAAGTTAGTTTATATTATTCAAAAAAAAATGTTTGTGTCTTAGTATTTTAAATAATAATATTTTAATTATTTATTATTTCTTGGAAAAACTCATCCTTTTATGTAACAAAAACAATCGATTAAGGTTTCTCGTCTGTGTAGAGCAATATAACTCAACCTGAATTGAATTGATATATTTTTAATATATCATATCCATTTAAAATAATAAATATATTTTAAAAGTATAAGGGTATTGTATTCCTTTATGGTCTTTGGGTTGTGTGCCATGCACACTATCAAATATATGGTTCTTACTTTCTAATTTATGGGTGTTACGAAACATTTTAAAAGAATATATATCTTTGTAAACACATTAAATTAATATAATGTTTTTAATAAAAGTTAATAATTTTTAATATGCATCAATAAATTTATCATTACCATGAATTATAAAAACACTACTCAAAAATAATTCTGACATGTATATTTCAAAATTGTTTTTTATTTTCCAAAATAAAATTTCATAAATTTAAAAAAATTACCTTTATTATTTTTTACATAATAAAATGAATTTTTTCTGGGGAAAATAATATTTTTAATAAATTTACTAAATTTACTAACAATTATGTAAATTTCTATCAAAATTTTATTCATTATATAAAACTAATTTATAAAATATCTTAAAACAATGTTATTACTATTTTTCATCAAAAGATAATAGATATGTAATAACAAACATGTTTAAATTTGTATATTAATAAAATATTATGTTTAATTGAAAACTATAGATTGTGTGTAATGGAATCTATCTAGGAAATTAAAATTATTAGAAATATATAAATTTCATGAAATCTCAGGGTGCTACATATATGACTCATGAAATCATATTAAATTTATTGAAATGATTATCTGGTTTATTCTTTCATTTCATTATATCATATGACTTCTTCAATACCTCAAGGATCATTGGTAATATTAATGGGGTGACATTGTGATGAATATTCAGATGTAACACCTACTATAAATTTGATTGTCTTTCATCTTCAATTAGAATTAGGTATAAATCCTAACTAATAATGTTCTTTCACTAAATTTTAACTCGCACACACTAGAGTTCCCTTATAGAAGAGAAAGGATATCTTACTGATTTTTTCCATTATAGTTTAAGAAAAAAACCAATTCTAGAACAAATCTAAGAACTCCTCCAATTAAAATTATGAATTTACCTAATAATTAAAGTACATATTTCACCATTATAGAGAATATCGATAAAATATATTTCTATCCATAAGAATCAAATTCATTATCCTTTCATAGGTAAAACTAAATGCGATATTCACCAGGTCTCCCGAGTCAACAATAGTTATGGGAATAATTAGGGTCTAATAAATCTTATTTGATATAAATAAAGTTATTAATTCTATTTCCTATAGATATTTTGGAAATTAATATGAAACCTTAATAAAATTATAAATACATAATATAATAAATTATTATATGTTATACTCATGCTGTATTTATGTTGATTGATCATCATTTTATTTTTTTGATAATGATATCATGAGTGCAAATGAAATTTATTTGCATATTCGGAGGTATCCGGGGGTTATGCATGAAAAATTCATCATTTGAATTGGACTCCCCTTCACATATAGTGTTCTAGAACCTACAAATTCTAATGATTAATATATTGATATATTATTGGGTTAGGTAGCTTCAGTCAAGTATAATATTTACCCATAAACATCCAATGAATGGTAATTAACTTACATAGACCCATTGATTCTCCCCGATTATATTTAATTTACTAGTGTTTTATATAAGGCATTAGAAAATACCACTATTGGTTCATTCTTTCACCACATTATTATGTTTTGTCTATAATGATTTATCATAAGAAATGGGTTATCATATAATGTCTTAGGTAATGAAGGTCATTATTTTCTAACAATTAAAATAATATGAAATATAGAATAACACATTGGGTATACCTAATAATATTATTTTTCATGAAATAATATATTTCTCATATATATATATATATATATAATTAATTAGGTAAAATATCCTTCAATCTCACACTTACACTAAATCCTCAGAGACATTGTTTCATTTCAACATATACTATATAGTATTCAATAATTTATGAAATACATTTGAAATAATTTTATGATATCATTCAGAAATCTTTTTGGAAACATATAATTAACTTCATATTTTTTACATCATATGAAAAAACATGTTAATTCCAATACAAAAAACATTTTTTATTAACTCTAAAACACATTGTGATTATATCATTAATTCAGACACAATATTGATTCAGTGAAACACAAATTGTGACCCCATATGACGTCATATCATTGAAAAATATGTGAATAAATGTATTTATAAATGTATGAAATGGTAAACCTCTAGAAAATAATCATTGCGACCCATGATATAAATGGATATGTAATTATATCAGTCAAAATCATGTATCTTCATAATATGTCCACTAGTCTGTGTCACATATAAATATGTAGTCAAATATTTTCCCATTCCATAGGAAATTGAGTGATCATGGGACACACAACATGTCAATCGAATGTAGATAACTCATTAATTATTGATTCAATTATTATAGAATAAATGCATTAATGAATACATCACATGTCTATCATCAATATGGATTATCAAATCAATTTTCATTAATAAAAATTGATAATAAAATAATATGTACTTTTTAAGTGAGTCCACACAATCCACATTCTATCTAAAACAATGTAAAAGGTGTTATAATTATCAAACACAAGAATAAATATCATATATAGTTGAAATCAAACTGATGAAATGATCCATAACATAACCAACCTTCCCCTAATTACCTAATTCAATATATATAAATGAGTGAGTTGGTCATAAAAGTATTAACTTTGTCTTTTTATGTATTTGATCACCTTATGGTAATGGGGAACCAAATATGTTCCATGCACCCCTACTATACAAAATATATTTGTATGATACACCATGTGGAATAATTAATTGATCTTGAAACACCCAAATATAATCTATTGCATTATTGATATGTCTCTAGAGAATTATTTCAATGTATTTATGAGAATCCAACTCATTGTAACATTATCATTTCATGATATCCTACAATACTCCCAGAATAACATTAGATTGTGATAAAATAAATTCATTCATCCATTGTTCAATTATCATTACACTTCAAGAATTGTATATTTATATATAAATTTATGTAGAAAACATAAAATATAGAAAATGTAACGGTTTCCGAAAATATAATACACATTTTAACTAAAAGGAATTGGATCCTTCTATCCCATTCCATTTATTTTTTCTGAAACCCATAGTATTTCGTGGAAATATCTAGAATGTTCATTGGTGTTTGAGTGATGAAATCTAGAAGCAGATGTAATTAATGAAATAATTAGTTCTTAATAATGTGGAAGAACTATTTCAAACCTAAAATATGATTTTTTTTCTTCTTGAGGGTAGGTTTCTCATAGAGTTACATTCACCTTATGAACTACTTGTTCATGAAATGAATCGATGAGGAGTTAAGTTTAATAAATCATTCCAAAAAACTCCATACATGAATGAGATGGTAAAAACTAGGAATTATTATATTTATTAGATATGGTAAAAACAATTTTAGAGAATCATAAACTTTAATCCATTCCTGACATGAATGAAACATTCACACTATAAATTTACACCTATTAAAGTTCCCAGAATTCCTTTGGAGACCACAAATTCTCTCAAGAAAATCCATATTTCTCCCAACTATAATGGTCTTGAGGATTTCTTCTAAGTAATTTTGATTATCTTTTGTTTTTTGTTGATCATCAAATTCCTGTGTTTCATTTTTAGTGTTTTGATTTTAGTTTCATATCGCTTCAATGTGTTTTATTATCTATTAAATCTTTTTCATCTTTTTTGAACCTTCTATGATATGGTGGTTACTCTATTCAATTAATATTATGTTATATCTATGTTTCTGGGTGTGGTTCTGGCGTAACACCATTACTGGATGTAGAATCCTTATGGAAGTTATCTTACGATATATTTTTTGTGACCATTCATTCTTATAATTTTATATGATCCAATGTGATTCTTAAATAATGTTTAAATATCATATTATTTAATTACATGATGTATTAGGTTTCATATGGTTGTATCTTATGATAAATGAATCAGTTAATTTAATATGGTAATGAAATGGTTGTTTGATAAAAAACTATTAATCATTGATAAGGATTCACCTTTTCTTTTGAAATCTCGGTTACTTGGTTATATATCAATGATGCCATATAGATTGTTTTTTTCATACATTCTTGCATGGATAATATGGATATTAGAATTATGATTCATCATTATGTGATTCTATTATGGTGGATGTATTGATGAGATATGGTATAGTGGGTCTATGTTTTTCGTAAAAGAAAGTGTTGGTGATTCTGAGATGCATGATCAAACGAATGGTTCTATCAGTATGAAAAAAACATTAATAGTGCTAGTGTAATTTTAAATTTCCCATTGTTAATGTGATGGAAGATATGATTCCTTCTAGATAAAGAATCATCTTAAAAGACATTATATCCTATTTTCCTATTTTTTTAGTCATTTCCCTAATGCTTGATGTAACTAGTTATGCTTAGTAAATATATCATGTCTAGTAACATAGGATGATTCCAAGAGTACCTATAATTATTGGATGATAATTATAATGAACATTAAATAATTAAACCAATGTTTTTGGTAAGTGAATGGAATGTTTAATGATGAAAAAATTTGAGAAATCATGGGATCAGTTTTAAATGTGTATAGAGGGCATGGCTTCTACATGTAAATTAAAAAATTATTGATATGGAAGAATGTCAATATATCACTAAATAATTAATTTTCTAAATTTTAAACTTTTTAAGTAAAATTATTATATTAATCCTTAAAATTATTTTATTATTATATGATATATATTTTATAGTAGTGGTAGTGGAGTTACTAAGACATGACTGCTAAAGTGGAGTCTAAGGCTAGGTTTCTTCCTATAGTATGGTTGTTAGATATATTTATATTATAAATATTCTGTAATTTTTAAATTATACCCAACCCAAATGAGTAGGTAAACAATCAAAAATGGAATATACAATGATTTTTCCCGTAATCTAGGTTGGCAAGGCATAAATGGTTGACTACCACCTATTGTTTGACTATCTTCTCCATGTAGTATATGTTTTGGTATGCACAATGGTTACCCTTAACTTTTGCATGTTTTTAGAGGTATATAATGGATTCTTGTTATTTTAACAGACATTTTTATCTAGATATAATATCCTAAGGATTATTATTAATATGTGATGTATGGATTAAGATGGATTGAGGTATAATATATGATATACGCGTCGTGGTGGCTCCCAAAAACTACTGAGTTACAATCTATAGAGTAGATTAAAAATATTAGTGGTATTGTGGTACCAAAATCTATTATTTTGTTTTATATTATATTATAACATTAATATGATATGTGTTCAATGAAAAACAGTGATATTTGTAACAAAGCATAACTTATTCAATTATTAGTAAGATACCATTATTTACATCAATAGTATTTTGTATGATTTATTTATCATTTTCATGAGAGGCTATAGAGATGATCATACCGAGTACACATATTATGATCACATTATGCATATATAATCTATTTTAATTACTATAAGAGATTTTTAGTGACTGAGCTTGACATTACATGCTTTTTGTGTTGTACATGAGTTCTTTGGGCATCCATGTCACTATTGAGGATTCATTTCCTTTGGTACTTGTATTTATTTCACAATAGTAATTTTTATATGACATAAAATTCCTTTTTTATAACTATTAAAATTTTATATAAGGTGTGGTTTATTGGATTTATTTTATCTCTATGTTCTCATATTTCATTTGGAGGATAATTATTTTCATATGTGTAGGTGATATACCCTTAGTACTTATCATTAACCCAGTTACCATTGGATATGGGTTTTTTGTGTCATTGTCTCCATTATATCCTTCAAAAAATATGAGGGTAACCATTATGGGAGGGGGTCATGATATGGTGGTATCAATTATTTAGGTTAGAGTATTAGATAGAGTTTGGAGGTAGGAACTATTAAGGAATGCATGGGCTCCTAAACAATAGTGACAGTTGAGAACTAAAGGAGATGTAAACAAGGTATTTATGATATGAAAAAGTATTTATGGTCTTATTTTATTCTATGTGATGAAATTTTGATTTCTCCAATCATATCAGAAGCACCATTGGTGGTTTTTAAGTTAAAATTTATTCAAATATTGGATTTCCTAAAACAGTGTGAGAGGATCTTTCAGGATTAATTTATAATTAATTAATATAGATATGGAATTAGCTACATACATGGTATTATGATATTTCATAATTTATTATTTTAATATTTTTAAAACCCAATAATTTTAACATCATTTTATTATATGGATTTAAGTGTACAATATCTATATCTATGATCTAGTTGTGCTTCTTCAATCATTGATAAATGAAAACTGTTTTTTTACTATAAATGAAAATAAATAATATCTCTTTGTTTGTATTGATCACTCCATGTACATTTATGATTTAATGTGTTCTTCTCATTACTATGAGGAATTGAGGAGGAAAATTCAGGAGGGAAAAGTATGTTGTGCGCAATGATTCTTGATTTTCAATCATTGATGATCCACTCAGTGGGAATAATCATCTTCTTATAGATATTGGTATTTGGTTAAAAAATAATTATTTAATTTCACACTAGCCATAAAAAATATTATATTCTTAATCAACCCATTCCATACAACAAAATCATATTAATATTTTTTCAGAATCCACCAACTTGTTTGATGAGAAACAAAAATTACCATGTTGTAAATAAATATTTATCAATGTAAATTGTCTTAATACATTTATCCCCTATAGAATATACTGAATACCCAAAAGTATATTTAATTTAAACATTTAAATCATCAGTAAATACTTACATTCAATAGAAAAAAATGAAATTATTCATTAGTCTTGAGAATAATAATTATTTTATTTTTTGAATTTAAATTGAATTTAATCTAGATCAAGAGAAAAATGTAGAGTGTAATACTATAGGATTACTTCTTCTTGGAATTAGAATTGTTTACAAAATGTATAATACTTATATCGACTAGTAGTTCATCGCCACCAATATAAAGAACTTAATTCCATAATTATCACAACCACACAAAAAGGATCCCTATGTAATATAATCCTTTTTTCAAAATATATTATAAATATGGTTTCACATCTGTGTCACCAACCTATAAGATCAACATGCACTCCATTGAATTTATGAAAATAAAATGTTTTTACCCCTTGTATATAGAATTTAATATTATGATTCTACTTTAATTAAAAGTCTTATATATTGACACCAATAAATATAGAAGTGAAAAATACTTCATCTTCTTACCCAATAATAACATGTCAATTAGGATGTACCCAACATTCCCCAACTAAACATGAACATATAGTGCGATAGTTTTCATCTAAAAGTCTATGATCCTGAATCATGAAATTAATTAATGATAATAATAAATTTTAAATACCATAAACATTCTCATAGGTATGAATTTTCAATGAAACCAATACGTTCAAAATTTCTACTTGTGGTTTTGTTCTCGTAATTTCCCATATTGGAAATTACCAATTACCACCTTAATGAGAATAAGTATCTTATGCATATGAGTAGTCATTCCTAATTGTATATTAAGAATATTTCCCATTATAGTATATTATCATAACATGAATCTATACTCATGAATATCATTATATAACATCAAGGTTCACATTATAGTGGGAAACTATTATAAACATGTAAATGCTATGAAAACATGGGAAAATTATTAAATCATACCCATTAATAAAAATTAGAAATATGGTGTAACATATTTTATTAATATTAAAATAATTGAAATTATATTAAATTAATGTAAAACTTTTTTTCCTAAGATACCGACTCCAATAATATCCCACATATACTAGTGATAACATGCCTATGACTTTCAATCTGCAAGAAAAATCATGATTGAATTGTATCGTTTGAGTCATGGATGTAATTAAGGGATCTTGAAGGTTATATTCTAGGGATATAATCCCCACTATAACATCACATATTTAATTATGTTTCTTTATTTACTATGGTTTCATATCCCAAATGAATCTTCTTGTACATTAGATGCTACAATATACTCAAATGTTGATATAGATTCATTGACCACAACTTTCATTGAGCTCTTATAGCTCAAAAACATATTTTAAAAGTGGCGATGTATCTCATTTTAAATTCCATATCGGGTTATTCTTATTAGAATCTAGAATCATTATATTATATGAATATTAGATCCTAATCTCCTACATAAAAAATTAAAATAACATAGTATACCTCATATACATAAGGATATTTCTAAATTCAATCCAATGGTGGTCAAATGTGTCATATTGATATCATTAAACCCCATTTAATTCTTAGAATTTATATAGGTTTATTTATATCATGAAATAATTTATTCTCCAAATCATCAACACATATGGAATGCTTTCCATTCTTAGCTTTCCTCACGTCGAAAAGGACACATTTTATAGGAAAATGAATTTCATGTGACATTGGAATCAACCCCCATTTAGATTAATCTATACTGATCATCTCCAGTATCATGTTAGTATATGGGACATGACATATGTAGTTTAATATCTAGGATCTATCATTATAGATATTTATCACATGAATGTAGGTCTCCTCACATAAGTCCCTTAGGAATATGTATTTATTAGTCCATTCCTTAATAGACTGAAATTATGGTATTTCTTTTCCAATTACTAATATGTGATTAACAGAAACAATTATGTAAATTTTCTCACACCTATTAGATATATTATAGGCATTAGTCTGAAATTAATTAATTATGAATTCGAATTCCAATATGGAATAATGAAAGTTAATTTTCGATGACCTAGTTTCTCATAGTTATTGAATGTCAAATTAGAATGAAAAATTCTAATGGATTTCATCAATATGATTGGGGACAAGGTTTTTTCATATTAAATTATTTGATGATGTTTAAAACATTATGAAAACAATATCACTTTATAGTTATAGACATTTCCATGCATGTTAATTTTTTTCTTGAATACACATTTTTAACCAGTGAGTGTAACATATAATATAGATTCTACAAAATCTAGGTATGGTTTTTGTACATGGAATCTATTTCATAATTCATGGCATCGTACAGTTGGAAAACATATGTGTCACTATCTTCTTCATTGTAAGATATATGATCAATATTTTTATCTAATAATGATTCACCTTTATTTTGACTACAACACCAAACCATTCTTCTTCTATAATATCTTTTATACTCCTTTGTACATGTTTCTCTAAAACATATTCTTCCATAAATAATTGTGGAATTGTTTTCTCTTCTATATATTGTGTATCTTGAACCTTTAGCTCATCAATGATTTTCTTATTCAAACTGTAACTTTTAGGTATATGGTCCCTAAAAAGGAATTTCAGAGGCATTCCAACAAATTCATTTTTATTAAATTGGTTTTATATGCAGTATCCCCTTATATTATAACGATATCTGGTAAAAATATAGTTTCATATCGAGGTACTATTTTGTTACCAGAAGTGGTATTAAAAAATGATTCAAATCCCAAAACATGTATATGTGACAATACATGTTTCTTTCCATTTCATAGTTGGTATTGAATAACATATACTAATTTTTATGGAAATTAGTTTAATATGTATTTTTCTATTTTTAATGTATATTCACAAAAGGATAATGGTTGAATCTATTGTCTAATAATTGATCTTACAATTCCAAAAAATAATCCATTCCCCTTTCACAAATTCCATTTTATTAACGTTTTTATAGTTGAGTGAGTTGGGATAGAATCCAAATATCCTATAAATATTCAATTTTATTTTATTAATAAATTATCCCCCACATTCGGATCATATTTTCTAATGATTCAAACCAATATGGATCTCAGTTTCTTTATTTCACTCATTGATGTTGTCAAAAGGATTCAACTTATACCTCATCATGTAGATATACACATGTAAAATAAAATCATACGTAAATTTTTGGAATTATGATTACCCATGAATTTTATCAACAAGTAATCTTCCACACTATTTAATAATAACTAATCCCATAATATATTAATCCCTTTCATCTTTTCCAATAAATGGCGTTTTGGTAATTTTTCACTGTACACATGCAAGACATTCTCCAAGTATATTATGTTCAAAATCATCTAAATATTAATCTTAATTTAATTCAGTTAAACACTTTCCATTTACATGACCTATCCAGGAATGTATTATTAGTGTGGTTTATTAGTGATGTGAAGTAATTTTGTTAACTATTTCTATTACTGGGTTTCTTAATTCGTCAAATAGAGAACATTATTTAAAAGATCTTTACTATAAAAAATTAAAAGCTTATAAAATAAGAAAAAATTATTTGTAAACATGAAAATAAATCTATCTCTAACTTTTATTCATAAGAAATAATATTTGTTTGTTAATATATAGAAAATTATAACAACCTCTTGAAATAATGATCAATCTATATGGCAGTGTGAGGTGGTAGTATCCAATAGCTATAATAGACGGTTTAGATCCATTGTATTATTCTAGATCTACCTTCCCACATTAAATATTTCTCAATATACTCAGTTCCTAAAGGATCCCCCATACTTATTAGGATGTGTTTATTTTTTTCTTCTTGTGGACCTTATTTATACATGAGAATAAAAAAGAATCATGTTCCCTTTCATTACCCAGAATCTTAATATTCATTTGAGGTCATTCCAAAATTCCTTATAATTTTATAACTTCCCATGGACATTCAATTAGTTTCACTATAAGGATGTAAAACTTTTCATGCTTCGTCACCTTATCTATATGTTGTAGAAGGGTAATATGGTCTAGTATAGGATTTTCAACATAGTTAATATTAAAATTTTGAACAACAATTGAGTGTATTTTAGGTAGTGACATAATTACGAGATCATTGTATAATTAATGGAGGAGGTTAAACCCTAGAACATTCAAGTTCTAAATGTGGGAAATGACCATAACTCTATGAGGCCTATATGGTTCTCTTTATCTATGATTACATTAATGTGGAGCCTTTTAGATCTCATACCATCTCTATGTAGATCTTTTCTAATATAGGCCACAAAAAATCTAAATCATTTTGTAATAATTCTCGTTATCTTGAAATTCCATGAGTACATTATACAAATAAAAATTGATAAAATATTTTATTTGGATACAATGATTTATATGTTGTTAATAGAAATAGAACTATTCATTACTCTCCCCATTTTTGGGTAGAGTTTTAATTTTTGATTCAATGATTTATGATTTTTATTCATGGAATAATAAATCCTGAAGACATATAAGCCACACATGGAAGTTATTTCCATTGAGGAGATGTTATTTATCTAAATGGATTACATATACATTGTGGATGATAAAAACTCCTGTATTTGAACAATTATAAAATGAAATATTACTAGTAATTTTGTTGACAAATATTATATTATAAATAATACAAATATTTTTTAAAATATGTCACTATTTTTCATGTCCTAACAAACATACCCTTGAACACAAAAATGTCATGTATCTTGAAAATTATTGTGGAAATGTTCTATTTTTTCCATTATTATGATCTGTACATATTCCATGAAAACAATATGATTGTATTTACCTGGGTTATTTTTTCAAATGATGGGCTTCCAAGTGCATGATCCATTCAATGGACTCTGCATTCCAGAAATCAGGGCAAGGATTTCCACAAAACATTCCTTTAAATATTTACTTAATAGAATTTTTATAGTAAATAAAATACATGTATAATTATATAAACCCAAAACTCCCATAAAAATACCTGATAAAATGATTCCCCTAGGAAACTCCCAAGTAAAAACTTATTTTTGTGGTTTCATTTCTAATAATGTAATGGAAGGAATTTTCTAACATAATATTAATTGAATGGATTTTAATTTATTTTTCATAAATGTTTTCCTTATTATATCTATTACATTAATTTCTAATATAAATTGGATTTTACCTTATTAATCAACCATTTTGAATAAATAATTTAATGATAAACCATTTATATAAATAATTTTTCACGTTAATTATTTTATTTATTTTATTATGGACTTCCACCCCTAAATTAAATAATTAATAGATAGAAATAAATAAATTATTGATTGAACTAGTCCAGATATTATCAAATGGTTAATTTATTTAGTGGATAATAAATCAAACTATGGATTTAGATAATAACTCTAATTACCTATATTTTTATGAGTACTAAATTCATAATGTTCAACTGTGTGTTTAAAAACCATATTTTTATGAAATAATCATTATGTTAAATTGCATATATTATATGTTATATCGATCCTAAAAGAACAAATAAATATTATTATTTAAATTCTGCCATAATAACCAAGATAATGGAATATAAGGAATAAATATTATCAACAGAATTATAAAAATATTGTTTACACATGTTTAAGTAATGATTCATTTGTTACCAAATTTATAAGAAAAGGAAATAAATATTAATTGAATATAAAGGATGTGTTTGTATGAAAACCTATTTAAAAGATAATAATTGTGCTTATAAAATCATATAAGTATTTCTGTATTTTAATATGTTATATTTTCAATTTAATTTTTAAAATTTTCTTATATTTTTTCAAGATATGATATAAGAACTAGTCAAATTTTTTCAGATAAAAGAAGTATTTTTTATAAAAAATTTAGTTTTACCACCTTTTGATGAAGAACGATATTTAAATACAGTTTTTTTCACTTTTATACACTGTTCTTCAAAAAATAAACTTTTCAGTTAGAATAGGGACGTCAAAATTTAATTTGTTTTAATTTTGGTATTTTTTGATAAAGTTCATTTATAAATGAATAGTGAAAATTACTAGATTATAATTCAAAACTGCCGTTTTGTCTAATTTATATATATATATATATATAACTCCCTTTTAAATGAATTTTAAGTTTAATAATATTATATAATTATCTTTTTATCTTATTTTTGTCATTATAAATAATTTCTTTGAAAACTTTTACATAAATACATGAAAATATTTTGATAGTTTTTACGTCATAAAAACACGCTTTCTAGTTTTGACAACAAGAATTAAATCTGAATTAATCACGAAAATTTATTTATTTTGAATATTAAAAAATGGATTCCAAATTTTTAATTATTAATCCTAGAATATGTAAACAATTGCTTTTTTATTTTTAGACATTATTAATTGTAACTTCAGTATTTATTTTTATTTACCATGGTTGAGGGGTAATTCATGTAAATAATGACAAATAATAATATTATAATAAGATAAGACTACAATAGAACATGTAAAAATCATATTTTGTGAGATATAGACGACCATGGACATCAATGGTTCAATTTTAGGTCTACAAGGAGCCACCTAGGTGGGATAATGCCATGTTGTAATAATTAATTCTATGTATAGAGAAATACAACATAAACATGTATCTTTTTACAAATTAAAATTTAATATAGGGTTATATAAGTGGTATCTATAACTAATAATAATAATTTTAAATATAACACGATTTAATACATCTAGTAATTTTATTGATAATTTTCAGGCAATAAAAAACTAATATTATTTATGACTAAATGATAATGTAGTGATTACCTTATTAATTAAAGATTAAAATAAATGATATTATAAATATAAACATAAATTTAACATGAACATTTTGATTCCATTAACAAATTTTTTGTATGAAATTGAAACTTGAGGGATTTTAATGCATTTTTTTAATTAATAATGTTTTTATGAAATTAAAAAATATCAATTACTAAATATTTTCAATAATGAAATAAATTTGTTTTTAAAAAAAATACTAATTTATTAAATGAAATAACAGCCCTAAAAATCTAAAATTTCGCTAACTGATATATATATTGTAAAAAATTTCATTAACGATCAACTTATTGTTATCATGATATTTTATCATAACTATAGTAACCATATATTATGAAAATATTGGAAGACATGGTAAGATTTAATTTATTTAAATAAGGGTTAAGGCAAAAAAATGAGGTTTAATTTGTAACCTAAACATGCCTAAAACCTATTGGTTTAGAGGATTTCTACACATCCGTATATTATTCTATATATATATATATATATATCAATTTTATGCTATTATACATAGAAAATAATTTTTATTAAAAATAATATTTCAATACATTCTTAAACTGTCCCTCCCGCCTCTTACAAAAGGCCACCACCTCTACCCAATTAATCCCACCACTCAAGGCTATTGGAACACAAAACTTCTTCTACAACAATCTCCCAACATACCTAAATTATTATTTAAATCCTTATATTGGGTATAAGGTAACTAAAGTAATCCTTTTCTCTCAAATCAAAAAGAGTTACCTGGTTTAAAGGTAACATCTTCTCTCAAGATCCATTCATTTAGTTTTATTATCCAAACCAATAAAATCTCTTGATTCTATTAATTTATGAAGACAATAGTATAAAATATATACTATTATGTTTTATTTATATGTTTTGAACTTAAATTAGAAACACTTCCATCTAATGGATATAGAACATATTGTTTCTGTGTATGCCGAACTACTACCTCACAGAATGATAATTGTTAAAATTTTCACATAACACATCTCATGGTGGCCATTATGATTGAAATATATTTATATAAGATATATATTATATTTAAATTTCCTCAATTTTCATTATTTTTATTATTAACAAACCATTATTCTTTTAATAATGTGTAAATGTGACAACTACAGTTGAAAACGTGTGGACTACCACGCCCGAAAAGTGATATGACTCGTTCAGACCATACATGGAACATATAAAAATTGTGTTAATGAAATTATGTAATATATATAACATATAAATTATAATTTAATTATAATATACCTTGGTATAATTTAGTTTTCATTCCCTTAATATGACAATGTAATGAATGTAGCATTCATAAGTACGTACAACCTACCGTGTCAATGGAGGGTTCATTTCATTTCATTTATCCAAATGAATTGGAATATTTTAAATACATATATACTAGATATATATGATATTTAAACCCTGATTAATATTCTAGAGATTATTTAATTTTTACCACATGGACAATTTACATCAAAATAAGTTCATTTTTGACTTAGGTACCGAATATCGACAAAACATCAGATATGAACTTAAATAATTATATAATTTTTATAACATAATAATATGTAACATAAAATGAATAATAAAAATGATAAATTTACTAAATAAGTTATAATGTAGTTTATTTTTATGATTTAGTAACATAATGAACGAATGAAAGAAGACATATTCGTGGTAATAGACATCATCTCAATCTTCATTCATTGAGGCATATTTTAAATTTATAAAGCATTATAATCCTTTAAGGTGTATGTAAAACCATTTTTAAATTATATATCATGAAATAATTTATTATAATTATGTATATAATTTTTTTTAAATTTATTCCTTAGTGATCTTTATTCATGTTTTTCTCAAGTGGAAAGGGGCTCTTTAACTAAAATATCATTTTTAATGTTTTAACGATTTATTCTTATAAAACCATATATTTTATTTCCATGTTTTCAAAATAGTTTTTATGGAATTTTATATATATACAATAATGTATATGATTATAATTTCATTCAAAATTATCAATTTGGTATGGGACAGTTTTATTCAAAAGTGTATTTATTAAATTTTTTAAATGGTTTTGGAAGTGGATTTAATATTTCAATATATTGAAATGAGTTCTTTTGATTACAAATAAAATTTTATGGTTAAAATGTTTAGAATTGAAATATTTTATTTTATAGGATTATGTAACGGTACTAGAATATTTTATGTGTGGTTACGTGATAAACCAAACACGGGTGGTTACATGATAAACCAATGATGGGTGGTTCAATGATAAACAATGGATGAGTGGATACATTATAACATCCATTGAATTTGGTATAGAAGTCAATTATATGACAATTCCATTTAGTAATAAGTATGGATGTTAGTAATATGGTTATTACTTTTAGTTATATGTGTGGAAGTCGACCATATGGTTATTCTATTTAAGTATGTATGTGTCCCATGTTATCATTTTATGTTATAAGTTACATTCTATTAGCCTCATAGAAATATTTTGGTTACAAAACAGGTCATTAGTGATATTATATTTGGTGAATTATATTTACTACTTCTTAAATGTGGAAATTATTATTTTATGATAAAGTATTCTAGGTTAATTTTTTTTTCAAGACTAACAGTTTTCATTCTTTATGTATCATTTACTAAGATTTTTATTTTCATCACAAGTTTTGATATGTTTTTCATAGGATATAAAGAATAATAGAGTCAAGGACGAGATCAGAGAAGTGTTATTCTTTTAAAACATAAAACAATACCATGTTTCTATTTAATTATTTTTAGTTTAATGAAAAAGGGATAGTGATTATATGTGGATAATTGTAATATTTGAGTTTATATGTATGATTTATGAAATAATTCTATAATGATATGTTCCTAAACAGATCCTCAAAGTGAATTAATGTAAAATTATTGACTAAACTTGATATTTTTTAACATTTAATGGTGGGACCTTATACTTGGAATATAAGGCCCCAGCCTTAAACCTTACTTAATCTTGAGTTATTACAAGATTACACGTTGAGGATCTTTTCGGGTTTAGAGTTTTAGAGAATTAGATCATAAAACTTGCATTACATTCCACATATAAACAAAGAGGTTACATAAAGATAGTATTCTTCATTCCCATCAATGGAAACACATTTAAAATAAAACATGGATTATTTCTTGACACATCCTTGACTCTATCATCTTATCATGTACCTTTCCCTTGACCTGTGAAAAACATTTCAAAAACTTGGGATGAGCGTAAAAACTCAGTATGGGTTATAAAAACATGGAAAGGAAACATGAGTTCATATATACATAAGAATGAAATCATACTTTACCCATAAAACATAGGCACTTTAACATACCTCATAAAAACATGAATAAATCATATAAATCATAATACGTAAAGGTAACTTGAGGCATTCACAACATTCTTACGTAGGGAGTAACCCTCTTGGTTACGTTTGGAATACCCATCACAGTATATTCCCTAAAATCTCTTCGGAGAAACCTTAACGTTTCACTCCTTCGCGTTACCCAATGCATTGGAGAGCTATAACGGGCTCACCCGCCCTTAGTTTATCACGAAACCACCCGTCTTCATAATAATGCCCAAGAACCTTAACATAATCATATCACATAAAACATGCATAAAGGAAACATAACATTTCCACATTTCAATCACGAGATATCAATACAACACATTGATATAATAAAAACATTATGAAAACCATTTTCAATACCAAAGTAAAACATGGTATTTATTTTTCTTTTAAAAAAAAAGGTATGGCTTGTAGAGGAAGCCAAAACTCAAATAACGGTTACGACGGCGGAGAAGTCGTTGTCGCCGCATACGTACGACAAAAACATTCCCTTTTGTCGTTTAGTAAACGCTTCGTATAAAAAAGATTCCTTTTGAGTAAACGTAAAAGTCAAAGGGGTTTATACACCGTATAAAAGAAAGTTGTGTATAAAATAAAATATGCCTCAACGAAAGGAGATTGAGACGAAGTCCCATACCTCGTATCCGACTTGACCCGACCGTTCTTTAAACTCCTGAATAATAAACTTGAGTTAATCTCTACTTGCTTATGAATCTTTTTCAAGTTCATTATTCCTTTTATACCATGTTATGAACATCATGTAATCATTTAAGTTAATAATGTTCATTTTGTCGGTATTTGGTTCTTAAGTCAAAAATTGACTTCTTATACTTACAAGTTGTTAATTTAGTCAAAGGTTCATTATATCCAGAATGGTATTCATTATGTAGATATCATATATGTCATATATATCCAGTACATACATTCATTTATAATATTACATCACATTTAGAGGTAAGAAATGAAATGCATCGTTCATGGAGACGGTAAGCCGTACGTACGCATGAACGCTACTTCCATTTCTATTTCATATTTTCTGGAATGGAATCATAATGATATAAAAGTATATTATAATTCCAGTATAACAACATATATAATATCATTAACTTTATCCTTTACACATCCCACATATGGTATTAACGAATCAAATCACTTTTAGGGGGCGGTAGTCCGCACTTCCTAAAATGAAGATATCGTGTTTTACCCATAATGGAAACCATAAAGGTATGCCCAAAATGAAAAAAACAGAAGCTTAAGGAAAACATAAACATATAATATATCATATATAAAAATAGTGACATCATAATGGCCACCTTTGAAGGTGTTAAATGAGTATTGAACAATCATCGTTTCGGGAGGCATAATTTCGCCATCCACGGAAACCGTATGTTCTTTAACCATTTGATGTAGTTGTGTGAGAGTGTAGCTCAAATAAATCTTATAACAACATCCTAGTATATTGAAGATACTGGTGTTGTTACAAAAGAAGTAAATAAAAAGAGTTTAGGGGGTCGGAGAAGCAAAATAAAACAAATGAACATGAGAGAATGAAATACCTTAAAAAGTGTAACTTCTTTTGGTTTGAGCCTAAAGGCTTCCTTTGAAAGGATTCTGCCCAAAGGGAATCCTCTAGGATGAGGAGAGGGATGTGGAGAGAGCAAATGGACAGGGGTTGGCCGAGCCAAAGGCTTGAAGAGTGTGTGAAATGAGGTAGAGGTGGGGGCCTTTTATAAGGGGAGAGGAGGGGCACTTTTGGAAAGTAAAGAAACATTACATTATTTGAAAATGTGTTTCGGTTTTAAAAGGTCCCACATTGATGGAATTCGTGGATAAGGTGATAAGGCATCGAAATCCATTCATCCAATTGGTTTTTGACATGTGTAGTTCATAGATTTTATTTTATCTTTCCATTTTATTTAAATCGTCAAATAATGATGTCATCGCTGCATCATTATTATGTCATAAATAATTTAATTTATTTAATGTCTAAAAATTATAAACAAAATACTATGATATAGGAAATCTTTTTAGCTTTCCAATGACTATTTATAATCGAAATTTGGACTTGTATAACCCCACTTAAAAATTGTTTTAGTAAAACAATTTATGTTAGTGTCATTTTCACTTTAACATTAAATAAAAAGTAATTTATGTTATTTCCCAAAAAAAGTGGATCCATGGGGTCCCCAAGTTAGGACATGGCTTGTCTTGGTCGGCCATGACACAACCAATGGGGTTGGGACATGTGTCTAGGTTATTTTATATTATTAAAGTATTATTTATACCTTAAACTACACTAATTACCACTAATCGCGATTAAAAACTTAATAAGTTACTATTCACCAAAAAATTATTTTAATCTCATTGAACCACATTTTACTTCTTAATGACAACCATGTATGTCGGATTTTCAAAATTCAATACACATTAGTGGTAAACTTTCATTTAACTGAAAAATCAGTTTGCTTGATTACCACTTAGTGGTTTCACTATTCATCAAAAATTGAAGTTTTTCATAAAATTACCAAAAATTCACCCTAAGCTATATTTGATATTACGAATTCAAAAATGAAGTCTATTTTACAAAATTCAAATCATATAAGTCACATTAATTAATTTAATAATTAATTCCCGCTGCCAGAGCAAATAGCGTGTTTTTACAAAACAATAAGTATCAAAAGATTGACACCAGTTTAAGTCTAATTTCAAATCGAAATTGATTCCAATGACCACCATTGGATAAAATGGTAAAAATATATTCTAATTTCACTTCAAAACCAATTCAAAACATAATCTAATCATATAAATAAATTAGATTAAAAAGTAGTTTTGATGTAAAATGCAGTATTTTTCACTATTCATTTAAAAATGAACATTGTCGGAAAATTACCAAAAATTCACACAAGGTAAATTTTGATGTCCCAATCATAAAGGATAATTTTATTTTGACAAACATAGTTTCTAAAATTGTCAAAATATAGATTCAAAAATGGTTTTCCATCAAAAGGCACTAAAACAATCCTTTAAGAATATTAGTGTATTCCATGCATAAGATTGTATTTATTTTCATTTTAAGCCTCTAAAACACTATCTTTATCATTAATAGACATAGATAAAAATATCTATTATTCATTACTTACTTGGGATGTTACATCCTTCCCCCCTTTAGAAAATTGCGTCCCCGCAATTTATTTACTTATCAAATAAATTGGGGTACTTATCCCTCATTGCATTTTCGGATTCCCATGTTGCCTCTTCAATCATGTGGTTTTTCCACAAAACCTTTACCTGCTTAATCACCTTATTCCGTAACACTTGCTCCCTGTGGTCAAGAATCTGGACCGGTTGTTCCTCATAAGATAGGTTTTCTTCCAGCTGAACTACCTCTGGACTCAAAACATGAGATGGATCTGGCATATACTTTCTCAACATCGAAACGTGAAAAACATTGTGTACCTGAGATAAACTCGGTGGTAATGCCACTCGGTATGCAACTGATCCAACTCTTTCCAGAATCTCGTATGGTCCAATGAACCTTGGACTCAACTTTCCTTTCTTACCAAATCTCATCACACTTTTCCAAGAAGAAAACTTGAGAAAAACATGATCACCTACCTCGAAAGATAGATCCTTCCTCCGGTTATCCGCATAACTCTTCTGCCTGCTCTGAGCTGTTCTCATGTGTTTCTGAATCAGCTGAACTTTTTCTGTCATTTCTTCTACCAATTCTGGTCCCATCAACTTTCTTTCACCCACTTCATCCCAGAAAGCTGGAGTTCGACACCGCTTCCCATATAATGCCTGAAATGGTGCCATCTGTATACTGGAATGAAAACTGTTATTATATGAAAACTCAACCAAAGAAAGATGTTGGTCCCAACTTCCCTGATAATCCATAGAACAAGCTCGTAGCATATCCTCCAATGTCTGAATTGTTCGTTCTGACTGCCCATCTGATTGAGGATGAAAAGCTGTACTAAAATTTAATTCAGTACCCAACGACTTCTGAAGGCCTTTCCAAAAGTTAGAAGTAAACCTGGGATCACGATCCGATACAATGGGGAGAGGAACTCCATGTAACCTGACTATCTCTTTAAGATACAAACGGGAAAGTTGATCAAGAGAGAAAGTATCTCGTATAGCAAGGAAATGAGCAGATTTGGTCAAGCGATCAACAATAACCCAGATTGCATTATTACCTCGATATGTCTTCGGTAATCCAACAACAAAGTCCATGGATATATTCTCCCATTTCCACTCTGGCACTGGTAAAGGCTGAAGCATCCCTTTCGGTAACTGCCGCTCTGCTTTAACCTGCTGACAAGTCAAACACTTCATAGTAAAATCAGCAATATCTCTTTTCATTCCATCCCACCAGTAATACTCCCGCAGATCTCCATACATCTTAGTACTGCCAGGATGAAAAAACAACTCATTCTTCAACTGTGAATCACAAGGCACACATAACGTCTTCACAAACCTTAAAACACAAACACAAACTTATCCAAGAACTCATCGAAATTTTTTTCATAAGGTCCATGAATACAACAGGTGCATTGGTTAGCCCAAAAGGCATTACTACAAATTCATAGTGGACATATCTAGTACGGAACACAATCTTCGGAACATCTGCTTCTTTTACTATCAACTGATGGTACCCCGACCTCAAGTCAATCTTCGAAAAATACTGAGCTCCCTGGAGCTGATACCACTTAATTCAATGGCCCAACATCTGCTGAAGTTGTTGCAAATGATTTTACCACCCCTTTCTGCTTGTAGTCTAGCTGCTTCCCATCACTCAAGCTCCTTGTCGGACACTCGTTTGCATAGTGACCCATCTCATTGCACTTATAACATTTCACTAACTGTAAATCAAATTTATTTTTACCTTCACCTTGATCCTTTTCAGTGCAATCACGAGCCTTATGTCCCATCTTACCACATCGGTAGCACTTCCCAGAATTCAGAAGACACTCCCCAGCATGCCTTTTTCCACATTTATCACAAACTGGAAACTTAGTTCTCTTACCATCAGACTTTTTTGAAGAATTCTTACCTTTCTCCTGCCACCTCGGTCTCTTCTTCTGCTGGTTGTTATAGAACACTTGGTCATCGACAAACTCCATTTCCACCTTCTCAGCACATCGAACAAGCTTTTCATAACTTTTAAACTCACGAGAAGCTAATTCCCTTCGATACTTTGGCTTTAATCCTGAGTAAAAACGATTGATTTTACTATCAAGGTCTCGGATAAAATTTGGAGCATACCTTGCCAATCGAGTGAACCTTTCTTCATAGGAAGCCACTGAGTCTTCCTCTTGCCTCAATTCCAAGAATTGCTTTTCCATCCTAAGTCGAACAGCCTTAGGAAAATACTTCTCAAGAAACATACCTTTGAATTCATCCCAGTCAAGAGCATCAATCTCATCGGCATCCCTGATATTTTTAACCATAGACCACCACTGATCTGCTTCACCCTCCAAACGGTAAATAGCAAGACTAACCTTTTGATTGTCTGAACATCCCATGACATCAAAAATCTTCTCCAGTGATTTAATCCACCCTTCAGCTTTCACAGGGTCAGATGATCCTCTGAATGATGGTGGATGTTGCCTCATGAAATGTTCCACCACTGACATGTTCCTCTACGGTTGATCTGGATGATCTCGTGCATGGTTACCACCACCATTTATAGCCTGAGTCAACTGTGCCATTACTGCAACAAACTGTTCAGTTCCGATTCCGACCATCTCAGGTTGCTGATTTGGAAGGTTGTCTTCCTCCTGATGTCGTCCCAACATAGATGCTTTGTTTCCTCTGCGGAAAACCATTCTGAACACCGAAATATCTTAGGCGAAGCAACATGGTAATCTGAAAATGCTATATCATTTAAATCATATTATAATTTAACACTTTTCTAACTCCTAAAGTTGTCTAAACCGACCTTTGATACCAACTATAAGGCCCCAGCCTTAAACCTTACTTAATCTTGAGTTATTACAAGATTACACGTTGAGGATCTTTTCGGGTTTAGAGTTTTAGAGAATTAGATCATAAAACTTGCATTACATTCCACATATAAACAAAGAGGTTACATAAAGATAGTATTCTTCATTCCCATCAATGGAAACACATTTAAAATAAAACATGGATTATTTCTTGACACATCCTTGACTCTATCATCTTATCATGTACCTTTCCCTTGACCTGTGAAAAACATTTCAAAAACTTGGGATGAGCGTAAAAACTCAGTATGGGTTATAAAAACATGGAAAGGAAACATGAGTTCATATATACATAAGAATGAAATCATACTTTACCCATAAAACATAGGCACTTTAACATACCTCATAAAAACATGAATAAATCATATAAATCATAACACGTAAAGGTAACTTGAGGCATTCACAACATTCTTACGTAGGGAGTAACCCTCTTGGTTACGTTTGGAATACCCATCACAGTATATTCCCTAAAATCTCTTCGGAGAAACCTTAACGTTTCACTCCTTCGCGTTACCCAATGCATTGGAGAGCTATAACGGGCTCACCCGCCCTTAGTTTATCACGGAACCACCCGTCTTCATAATAATGCCCAAGAACCTTAACATAATCATATCACATAAAACATGCATAAAGGAAACATAACATTTCCACATTTCAATCACGAGATATCAATACAACACATTGATATAATAAAAACATTATGAAAACCATTTTCAATACCAAAGTAAAACATGGTATTTATTTTTCTTTTAAAAAAAAGGTATGGCTTGTAGAGGAAGCCAAAACTCAAATAACGGTTACGACGGCGGAGAAGTCGTTGTCGCCGCATACGTACGACAAAAACATTCCCTTTTGTCGTTTAGTAAACGCTTCGTATAAAAAAGATTCCTTTTGAGTAAACGTAAAAGTCAAAGGGGTTTATACACCGTATAAAAGAAAGTTGTGTATAAAATAAAATATGCCTCAACGAAAGGAGATTGAGACGAAGTCCCATACCTCGTATCCGACTTGACCCGACCGTTCTTTAAACTCCTGAATAATAAACTTGAGTTAATCTCTACTTGCTTATGAATCTTTTTCAAGTTCATTATTCCTTTTATACCATGTTATGAACATCATGTAATCATTTAAGTTAATAATGTTCATTTTGTCGGTATTTGGTTCTTAAGTCAAAAATTGACTTCTTATACTTACAAGTTGTTAATTTAGTCAAAGGTTCATTATATCCAGAATGGTATTCATTATGTAGATATCATATATGTCATATATATCCAGTACATACATTCATTTATAATATTACATCACATTTAGAGGTAAGAAATGAAATGCATCGTTCATGGAGACGGTAAGCCGTACGTACGCATGAACGCTACTTCCATTTCTATTTCATATTTTCTGGAATGGAATCATAATGATATAAAAGTATATTATAATTCCAGTATAACAACATATATAATATCATTAACTTTATCCTTTACACATCCCACATATGGTATTAACGAATCAAATCACTTTTAGGGGGCGGTAGTCCGCACTTCCTAAAATGAAGATATCGTGTTTTACCCATAATGGAAACCATAAAGGTATGCCCAAAATGAAAAAAACAGAAGCTTAAGGAAAACATAAACATATAATATATCATATATAAAAATAGTGACATCATAATGGCCACCTTTGAAGGTGTTAAATGAGTATTGAACAATCATCGTTTCGGGAGGCATAATTTCGCCATCCACGGAAACCGTATGTTCTTTAACCATTTGATGTAGTTGTGTGAGAGTGTAGCTCAAATAAATCTTATAACAACATCCTAGTATATTGAAGATACTGGTGTTGTTACAAAAGAAGTAAATAAAAAGAGTTTAGGGGGTCGGAGAAGCAAAATAAAACAAATGAACATGAGAGAATGAAATACCTTAAAAAGTGTAACTTCTTTTGGTTTGAGCCTAAAGGCTTCCTTTGAAAGGATTCTGCCCAAAGGGAATCCTCTAGGATGAGGAGAGGGATGTGGAGAGAGCAAATGGGCAGGGGTTGGCCGAGCCAAAGGCTTGAAGAGTGTGTGAAATGAGGTAGAGGTGGGGGCCTTTTATAAGGGGAGAGGAGGGGCACTTTTGGAAAGTAAAGAAACATTACATTATTTGAAAATGTGTTTCGGTTTTAAAAGGTCCCACATTGATGGAATTCGTGGATAAGGTGATAAGGCATCGAAATCCATTCATCCAATTGGTTTTTGACATGTGTAGTTCATAGATTTTATTTTATCTTTCCATTTTATTTAAATCGTCAAAAAATGATGTCATCGCTGCATCATTATTATGTCATAAATAATTTAATTTATTTAATGTCTAAAAATTATAAAAAAAATACTATGATATAGGAAATCTTTTTAGATTTCCAATGACTATTTATAATCGAAATTTGGACTTGTATAACCCCACATAAAAATTGTTTTAGTAAAACAATTTATGTTAGTGTCATTTTCACTTTAACATTAAATAAAAAGTAATTTATGTTATTTCCCAAAAAAAGTGGATCCATGGGGTCCCCAAGTTAGGCCATGGCTTGTCTTGGTCGGCCATGACACAACCAATGGGGTTGGGACATGTGTCTAGGTTATTTTATATTATTAAAGTATTATTTATACCTTAAACTACACTAATTACCACTAATCGCGATTAAAAACTTAATAAGTTACTATTCACCAAAAAATTATTTTAATCTCATTGAACCACATTTTACTTCTTAATGACAACCATGTATGTCGGATTTTCAAAATTCAATACACATTAGTGGTAAACTTTCATTTAACTGAAAAATCAGTTTGCTTGATTACCACTTAGTGGTTTCACTATTCATCAAAAATTGAAGTTTTTCAGAAAATTACCAAAAATTCACCCTAAGCTATATTTGATATTACGAATTCAAAAATGAAGTCTATTTTACAAAATTCAAATCATATAAGTCACATTAATTAATTTAATAATTAATTCCCGCTGCCAGAGCAAATAGCGTGTTTTTACAAAACAATAAGTATCAAAAGATTGACACCAGTTTAAGTCTAATTTCAAATCGAAATTGATTCCAATGACCACCATTGGATAAAATGGTAAAAATATATTCTAATTTCACTTCAAAACCAATTCAAAACATAATCTAATCATATAAATAAATTAGATTAAAAAGTAGTTTTGATGTAAAATGCAGTATTTTTCACTATTCATTTAAAAATGAACATTGTCGGAAAATTACCAAAAATTCACACAAGGTAAATTTTGATGTCCCAATCATAAAGGATAATTTTATTTTGACAAACATAGTTTCTAAAATTGTCAAAATATAGATTCAAAAATGGTTTTCCATCAAAAGGCACTAAAACAATCCTTTAAGAATATTAGTGTATTCCATGCATAAGATTGTATTTATTTTCATTTTAAGCCTCTAAAACACTATCTTTATCATTAATAGACATAGATAAAAATATCTATTATTCATTACTTACTTGGGATGTTACATGGAATCAAAGGATAGGTTGAGAAATTTTCTAGGATTAAGAGTTTCAGATAAACACATCGTAAGTTTCTATGTCTTTTCATTTAGTTAATTTGTAGTTTTATTACTTTTTTAGATCAAGGAATGATAGTTTGAAATTGAAGGATAAGGGCCACAAAAACATTCATCTCGCTTCCTATTGACTTTCTTGTAGTAATTATTGAAAATTAATGTTAGGATGATTATGAATCATTTTTTGACATACAACACACTTGAAAAAAGTTGTTTGAGATATCAAACACATCCCATAATCCTCTATAACTTCATGGACCACTGTTTATGTTTAATGCAATCATATTTCACAATAATATCATATTTTCATGAAATGAAAATATTGTCAAGCAATATTAAAATATTTTACCTTATCACAAAATTTTAAAGCATATTTTGATTTTGAAAAAGGTTCTAGAGAAGCATACCCTTGTGAACCCAATCTATATTTTCATTTAAAATATTTTATTTCAGTACATACTTCAGGTATTTTAAAAGGGACATCAATTTAATGTTTTAACTCATAGTCAGTTTGATTATATTATAAAAATCATCTTTTATCAGATGTTTTGAGATTATATTTCATACATGATTATATTCCAATTTTTTTGTGAAAACCAATATGACCGTAGTTGCAAAAGGTGTATTTAGATAAAGGAAGAAAATGATTTTGAAGAATCTCTAAATCATATTTGTAATGTATGGACCTTCTTTATACATGAATAAGATGACGATGAAACCCAGTGGACACCATGATTATGGTATGAAGTTCATTCTATTGTGAATTGTTTTATTTTGTCATATACAGGTGTAATAAATAAAAGGTGAATATATATAAGACTTCATGAATTGTGATTTTTAGGACACATTTATTTAGGATTAAAATGATTGGTATAAGAAAATAATTGAGAAAATAACATGTTAGGGTTATATTTGAGTTTTATAGAAAAGGAAAACCCACAATATTGGTGACATTTTGTAGCATCTGGGATTGTCGTGGGAATTGAACCCAAAACCGAACGGTGACAATTTCACATTGCCTACCACTAGCCTACAAAAATCCCTGATTAGTATGACTACTTATTTTTTGTTAGATAATATTCAGGATTATAAAAATTTCTATTTTAGATATATAAATATTTTATCCAATGGGTATCCTTAGTATTGGAAAATTATTTAGGGATTATGTGATAAAAGTTATTTTGGAAGACATTCTATATTTTGGGAATGATATATGCCTATATGAAATAGAATACTATGTGATTTTATTTTATGAGTAATGGTTAAATTTTAATTTGGAAGAATCTATGTTATTATTGTGTACATATAGTGGTTTGGGTTACTTAAGGAAATGATGAACCTATCATGGAGAATATGTGATTTGGATAATTAATTTTCAGTATGAGACTTTAAAAGTTATTGACATTATTTGTAGATGAATGTTATTATTTATCATAGATGACTATATAATCAAATCCTAATGAATTTTGAGTTACAATATTCAATTTTTTTTATATTGAAAATTTTTAGGGTTATTTATTTATGGAACAGTCTATGTAGAACGTGGGTATTACTATTCAATTTTTGAGAGTAAATGTAGTACTACTCCTTATAATGGATTGTTGTTTTGGGGATTATCTAGTCTTTTAATATATGTTTTATTTTGGGTTAATCATGTAAGATAGGAGGAATATATCATTAATATTTTTTGGTTTAAGTGATTCTCAAGAAGATTATTCTAAAGCTTTAGGTGTGACCAATTCCTCTTGAATACTCAAAATTTGGTAAAAATATTAGTTTCTGTTAAAAATTTATAAATGGATGGAACTCTACATGACATGTAATTATGTTTCCTTTTTTTATTATTCACCCTTGTGAATAAATACCTCAACATTATCAAATGGATCTTAAAATAATAACGGTTTCCATTTACTTTTCTTAATGTGAAATCAATGATTGTTTAACTAATCACAAGTTTTTGGTTTTTTGGTTGTTACCATTCTATAGACCATTATTTCTGTAAATCTTCAATAGAAAATGACCATTAGTTGTTTTTCATATCCATTTTTTCCTACAAGGAACCCCATTATGTGATTTCTCAGGGGGACCGTTTTTTTTACTTCACATTCTATATTTTCAAGTTGATGTTTTATTTACCCTTTTTTCGATGTGGGTTTTCAATAAAGGTATCATGAAAAGTAATAACCTGGTTACCTACCCCAAATTAAAATTGCAAGGATAGAATTTATTAAGGGGTGATGATGTAACATATTTAGTTTTACGAAAGAAAAAATATATTCAATAGCATGCAAGATAAACTACATCGAGCTTAAATGAACAACAAACTATTTATATTTAAATGTTACCATTATAACCTAAGCGATAGAATCGTGAGAATTAATATCATCAAATGAATTATAAAAAGATTTTTTACACATGTTTAAATAATGATTCATCTGTTACCAAATTTATTAGAAATGAAAAAAAACCAATTAAATATAAAGGACGTGTTTTAATGAAAACCTATTTAAAAGAGAATAATTGTTTTTATATAATCATATAACTAAATACATATTTTTATATGTTATATATATAATGAAATGTTTAAAATTAATAATATATGTTTTTTATATATGATATAAGAAGGAATCTATTTTTCTGAATAAAAGAAGTATCTTTCAAAAAATATAGCTTTACCACCTTTTATGGATAACCCTTTTTAAATATAGTTTTTATAACTTTTATATGTTATATTTGAAAAAATAAACTTTTTATTTAGAATAGGTAGATAAAAATCTTATTTGATTTATTATTTGTATTTTTTTTGATAAAGTTCATTTTTAATGAATAGTGAAAAATACTAGATTTTTATTGAAAACTATCATTTAGTCTAATTTTTCTATATAGTTAGATTTTAATTTTAATAGGCTTAAAAGTTCACTTGGATTATGTTTTTTTCTCTATTACAAGTTTGGTCATTATATTTAATTTTACATTTAAATTTTACATAAATGCATGACAATATTTTGATAGATTTTACATCTTAAAACCCCACTTTCTTATATTGACAATAGGAATTAATATTTATATAAATTCATAAAATTTCTATGTTTTTAATTTCAATGAAGAAATTCCATATTTTTAATTATGAGGCCCAAATTAAGAAAATAGGTCCACTTTTTTTATATTATAAATAGTAACATTAGTAATTATTTTTATCTACCATAGTTAAAGGGAAAATATGGTAAAAAGGGTAAATTATAATATTTTAATTATAAAAAAACTACCCTAACACATGTACTAGTACTATTTTATGAGATAATATTTACCATGGTCAACCTTGGGTTGATTTTAGGACCTCATAGAGCCACTTGTGTGTGATAATGACTTGTTATAATAATTAATTTAATGTGAAGAGAAATATTACGTAAACATGTATATTTTTACAAATTTTTTTAATATATTTTAATATAAATGATAAATATGACTATAAATATTTATTAAAAATATAAAAATATTCAAAATATCATCATATTTTATTTATAATTTTTAGTAATTTAATATATAACATTATTTATGACACAATGATGATGAAGTGATTATCTTATTAATGAAGGATTAAAAAAATTTATATTATAAATTTTAAAATAAATGTAATTTGATCATTTTTATGACATAAATGAATTTTTTTGAAATAAATATACATGTTATGGATGATTTAATGTTCTTTTTTAAAGTAATAAAGCTGTTATGACTTTCAAAAAATCAATAAATAAATAGTGTAAAAATTGACATAAATGAGTTCTTAAAACAAATTCTATTTTATTAAATGATATTATAGTTCTAAAAATACAAGATTTTAAAAAATGACAATTATAATGCTTAAAATTTCAATAATGATACTCTTGGGGTACACATTTTATTTTATAGTAACTATAGTTACCATGTAATATAGAAATACATGATGACATGGTAAGAGTTAATTTATTTAAATAATGGTTAAAGCCGAACAATATGATAAAATTTGTGAACTAATGTTATATAAAACCTTTTTTTGTTAGTATTTATAACCATATTGATATTATCCTATAAATATATCACTTTGGAACTTTTAAAATTAGAAAATAATTTTTTAATTAAATCATATTTCATGACATTTCTAAAGTGCCCCTCCTCCTTCTTATAAAAGGTCACCACCTATACCCACTTACTCAAACCTCTAAATCCCATTTTATCGAACAAATAATGATAAATTAATCTCCCAATATCTATACCTTAATCCTATAAGCCTTACCATGGGCCTAAAGAAACTCAAAAAATCATTTTGGATCAAATTAAATGGAGTTACCCAATTAAGAGGCAACGTATTCTCTTAAGATTCTTTCATTTAATTTATTTCTACAACCCATAACCTCTATTTATACCATTATATTAAAGAAACAACAATATAATAAAAATAATATTCTATAGTTATTCATCTTTTTAATCCTACAATTACAAAAATCTACATCTAATGGATATAAAACATATCATTTTTGTGTGTTGCAAACTGGTGCATCCCGAAATGATGGTTGGTAAACTTTTATCCTACCACCTCTCATGGGAGAAATTATGATGTAACAATATTTATATATGATATATTTTATATTTATATTGTCTCTATTATTAATTAATATTTATTATTTACATACTTTTAAGCTTTCTATAATGTGAAAATACGACAAATTCATTTCTGGAAGTGTGAACGACCGAAACCTCAAAGTGGTATGACTCATTCATGGGATACATGGAATGTATAATTGAAGGAGTTAATGAAATTTTGTAAAATATATAAAATATATATTATATTGGAATTATAATGTAACTATTTATCATTTATTTATCATTCTTTTAATATGTCAAAGAAACGAAAGTAGTGTCCATGCATACATACGACCTACCTACTCCATGGATAGTGCATTTAATTTCTTATATCCAAATATTATGGACTAGTATAAATACATATATACAGGATATATAAGATATTTAAATCATTAATAGTATTATTTAAATGATTTAATTTTAACAGGATGGACAATTTGCATCAAAACAATATCATTTTCGACTCAAGTGCCAACTAAACGACCCATTTAAACATAAATAATTATTTAATTTTAATAACATGATAATTAGTAATATAAAATTAATAATAAAACTGAAAAATTATATGAGGAATACATAGGTTAACCTATTTTTATTATTCTAGAATATAATGAATGAATGAGACCAGTCAGATTCTAGGTATGGGACGTCATCTCAATCTCTTTTCATTGAGGCATATTTGGAACTTGTTAACTTTTATTATCTTATAAGGTGTATATACAAACATTTTAAAAGGTTATATCCCGAAATAATATATTATCATTTAATTTAATGTTTTTTATGTTAATCCTTATTTATTTTTTTCAATTGCTTCTCAAGTGCCAAGGGGAAATTAAACTAACTTTTCATTTTTCATTTTTTTAACAATTTATTCTTCTAATAAATTTTATTTCTTGTAGTTTTTTTTTCAAATTTGTTTCTATGGACTTATTTATATGGAAATGAATGTTAAATATGTTAATTTTGCTCAAAATTTTCAATGTATTATGGGAAACATTGATTCCAAAGCATCATTATTAAATGATTTAAATGGTTTTAAAAAAATATTGAATATTTCAAAATCTTGAAATGATTTTGTGTGATTGAAAATAAAATTTTATAATTGAAATGTAGATATTTAAAATATTTTACGTTTTATGATTATATAATGGTATTTGGACATTTTACAGGTGGTTACGTGAAAACCCAATGAAGGGTGGTTACGTGATAAACCAAAGATGGGTGGTTTCGTGATAATCCAAGAACATGTGGTTTAGTTATAACCTATAATGCATTGGGTATAGAGGTAGACCATAAGGTTACTCTATTTAGTTATATGTATGGAATTGGGTCTTATAGCTATTCTATTTAGTGTTATATGTGGAATTTGACAGTATGGTTATTCTAATTATGTATTTTTTTACCCACGATACCTTTATATGTTATATGTTCCTTTCTATAGGATTTATGGTAAAATTTTGGTTACTAAAAGGGTATGAAGGTAGCATATATTCAATGAATTATATTTACTACTTCTTAATGGTGAATAGTATTACCTTATGATAATGTATTCATGATTTACATGTTTTCTCAAGACAAATAGTTATCATTATTTATTTATCTCTTACTGAGATTTTTTTTGCTCATCCGATTTTTGAAAATTTTTTCACGTGACATGAAAAAGAATTGAGTCAGGGTTGGGTTCAAGGAGAAGATATGGTGTTAAAACATATAATAAGACCATGTTTCATTTTAATGAGTTTTTGTTTTTATGAAACGGTCTATAGTGAGTAAAAGTGTCTACTTGTAATATTTTAGATTATATTAATGAGTTATGATATAATTCTCTAATTATCTAAACTAGTGTAGATCCTCAAAGTAAAATAAAGTCAAATAATTAAAATAACTCATGATTATGTAATGTTTAAGGTTGGGACTATACAGTGTATCACATGTGATGGTATCATTGGGGTTCCATCTTGAACCACCTCCACATGCCATTGGATACTCTATTTATTACATCACTTATAACACACGTATAAGAGAAGGGAACCAAAGGACTAGTTACTGGGGATTACATAAATAACCGTAGAGATATGGGTCCTACAAAATAATAGAGGTACGGATAACACACCAAAAATCATAGCTAATTTAATATTAAGTAATTCTAAACATATGAAATAAATTAAATTAAAATATCCATTGAATACAAAGTTGTTTTCCAATCTCATGAACATTCATGCATGAAAAAATATAAAAAAATAAAACTATTTCATATTCATTACCTACTATTTATATACTATTAAGATAATCATTATTGCATTAATTAATTAGTTAAATTAATTCTCTTTCATCTTAATTAACATCCAAATTCATATGTATATACCATCATAATTTAATTATGGGGAAATTAATGGTAAAACCAATAATTACATATTATTAATATTAATTAATTGAGAATTTAAAATACCTTATACCTAATATTTACTTTACAAACACAATAGGTACCAATCAGTTATCCATGGTTAAATTATTTTGTTATGTATTTATTTTAATTCAATAATTTCTTAAATTGTAATACTTTATAGAGTTCTAAAACTTGTTATATACCATGCTGATCAGTTGATATATACCCAGGACAGATATCAAGGGTTTTAGAATGTGCCTGGGAAAAACTATACTACATGTACTGACTAGATACATTCCATGTGTTCTACATATCATGTTATTAGGATACATATATGGGTATTGAGCATGTATCTTCGCTGATTACATTATGTACAAATATAGCTACAAGCCATGTGATCTCTATATTATTTGTATGCATGACCTACCAAGAAATATAGATTGTTCATCAGAAATGTTACTAATTGAAATTTAAAATCTTTTTGAACGACGTGTATATCCTAAGTCAACTTTCCTATTGTCTTGTAAAATGGATGGTCATGTATTGTATATGTGGGAAATGATGTACTATAATTTATGTACACCATATACACGTTTTTTATATAGCTAATACTATAGTATATGATTTTTACATATATTGATGATGTAAAAAGGCCAAATGGATATTAAATGTTTACTGTCAACCCATGTAGTCACCATGGTGTGTATGCAAGCTATTCCCATGGTACTCTGATATTTCAAGTTCTAGGTTATGCAAATATACATGAGGTGGGAAATAAATTCTCCATGTGTAATTACTAAAAATTGTGTCATGTATCCACCGAGATGCCTATGTAAAGTGAACTCTGGTATATGTAATGTACTTTTTCCACACACTCTGTACTACCATGATATATATACAATTCAACATACAAATCTTAATGGAATCTTTATTTTTTCATAACCTTTTCGAATTCATTTTATTATAAAAATGGAAAATGATGATTGATATATCAAAAGAATGTTAAATCATATCGGATTAACAAGTGAATAATATGAATTGAAATATTCAACCATGACTATGAATATATATCAATAATTAAATAATTAAATATAAATTTAATATTTAGACACTCTAAAACCACATGAATTTTATTGGCACAACGTATAACCCTTAAGTGGATGTTATATTACAATTTTATTTACAATTGATTTTATTGATACCCCAAGAGAGAACCATTAATATGATATTTATAATTTATTTATTTATATATTAATGAAATTATATACATGGTATTTGGATCATTATTCATTGATGATGTTGTTCATCCAAAAACTCTAATGAATTACCAACCTTGTGCTATATGGATTCATGTGTAGAAATCCTATAGTGGTGATCCACACTGTAACATCCCAGGTAAATGATGAATAAGATATTTTCATACTTTTTATATTTGTGAATTATATATTAATTTTACTTGAAAATGGTTTCTATGTTTGATAGCATACCCAATAAGCAACAACAGGTTTCTTTGAAATCTTACGTTGCACACTAATAATAAAATATTATTATTTTAAATGGTAGTTAACTCCAACCCATTGTATTGGTGGGAATGAAAAAACTAACTACAATATAATTATAAATGTTTGTTAAATGTATTTACTTTTATCCAATAGTTAGAGGGATAAAATGTGAATGAATCTAATTTTAAGTATAATTTACATTAAAAGATCGATTTACTGCCTTTTAATGGTGAACCCTCTTTTAAAATATTTTTGGTAAATTTAATACATTCTATTTGAACAAAAAAATTCTTCATTAAAATGGTGACATCAAAATTTACTTTGTCTAAATTTTTGGTATTTTTCCAATAATGTTCATTTTTTAATTGTGTAAAATATTGTATTTTAATTCAACTCTGACTTTTAATATAATTTATTTATATGATTATATTATCTTTTTTATTGGTTTTAAAGTGTAATTATAATATATTTTTACCACTTAATCCCATGTTGGACATTGGATTTTATTTTACCATGATTTTGGACATAAACAAGTGTCAATCATTTGATAGTTGTTGTTTCTTAAAAACACGCTATTTGTTTTAACAATAGGAATTAATTTTAAAATAAATAATGAAATTTATATGTGTATAATTTGGTAAAATAGATATAATTTTTGAATTCAGAACCTCAAATATAACTTAGGCTGAAATTTTGGTATTTTTCTGAAAAACATCAATTTTTGAAGAATAGTGAAACCACTTATAAGTAGTTTAAAAAACTAACATTTTCATTTAAATGAAATTTTACCACTTATATGAATTGAATTTATAAAATCTGAAAAACATGGTTGTTATTAGTATGTAATATGTGGTTCAATAAGATGAAAATAATTTTTCTTGAATAGTAACTTTTGACTTTTATTTACCACAGTTAAAGGTAAATAGGTTAATTCAAGGTAAAAAGAATATTATAATAATTCAAAATTACCTTAAAACATGTCCTCACCTTATTGGATGAGTAATGACTGTCCATGGGCTGCTTTGGGACGATTTTGGGACCCCATGGATCCTCTTATTAATGATAATGACACTTTAGATTAAATAATTTAAGGTAAAGACAAAAATGACAGAAACAAATATCTCTCTGTAAATTTATTTTTACATGGTGATATATAAGTTATCATTTTGACTATAAATATTCATTGGAAAGCTAAAATTAATTAATAAATCATGTTATTTGTTTTATAATATTTAGACATCAAATATTTCAAACTATTTATGACACAATAATGTTGAAGTGTTTACCTCATTAATAAATCATTAAATTAAATAATATTATAAATATAAAATAACAACCAAAACATGTCCAATTCTTATTGGATGAATTTATTTCGACCATGAGTCATCGCATCTTTAAATCTAATGGTGCTTGGAACTTTAGAAAAAGAATATATTTATATAATAAAATAATATTTTCAAACATTCCTAAAGAGCCCGTCCTCTCCCTTATAAAAGAAGACCAATTCTATCCAATTCCATACACCTCTCAAGCCTTTTGACTCAACCAAACTCTGACCAATTAATCACCCTACATTAATCTCCTCCACCTATAATCCTTACCTTAGGTAGAATTCACTTTAATAATTCCTTTTGGTTCAAACCAAAGGAAGATACCCAAATTAATGGTAATGGTTTCTCTTAACCTTTTTATTTTATTTTACTTCTTCATACCGTAAACATGTTTTATTCCATTATTTTATAACAACACCAATATCCTCAATATACTAGGATTTTTTTATGAGCGGGATAATAACTAAACTTATAAAAACCTCTATCTAATGGGTGTAAGAAGATACTGTTTATGTGATTCTCAAGAAGATCATTCCATAGCTTTAAGTGTGGACAAGTCATTTTGAATACTCATCATTTGGTGAAAATATGAGTTTGTGATAACAATTTATTAATGGACTGAACTCTACATGACATGTAATTATGTTTATTTTTTTATTATTCACACTCATGAATCAATACCTCAAAATTATTAAATGGATCTTAAAATAATAACGTTTTCCATTTACTTCTCTTAATGCGAAATCAATGATTGTTTAACCGGTCACAGGTTTGTGGTTTTTTGGTTGTTACCTTTATCTGGTCCATGGTTTCTATAAATATTCAATAGAAAATGACCGTTAGTTATTTTTCATATCCATGTTTTCCTACAAGGAACCCTAGTATGTGATTTCTCTGGTGACCATTTTTTACTTCGCATTCTATTTTTTCAACTTGATGTTTTATTTACCCTTTTATCGATGTGGGTTTTCAATAAAGGTATTATGAAAAGTAATAACCAAGTTACCGACCCCAAATTAGAATTTCAAGGATATAATTTATTAAGGGGGAATTATTTAACATAATACATTTTAAGAAAGAAAAAATATGTTTAATAGCGTACAAGATACACTACATCGAGCTTAAACGAACAACAAAATATTTTTATTTTGATGTCACCATTTTACCTGAGAGATAGAATAGAAATAATTAATATAATCAATTTAATTATAAAAATATTTTTTACACATGTTTAAATAATGATCAATTGGTAAACATATTTATTTGAAATGTAAAAAAACCAATTATATAAGAATGACATGTTTTAATGAAAACCTATTTAAAAGATAATAATTGTGTTTCTACAATCATATAACTAATTATGAATTTTTATATGTTATATATAGAATATAATGTTTAAAAATAATCTTATAAATTTTCTAGATATGATATAAGAAGGAATTCATTTTTTGCATAAAAGAAGTTTTTCTCAAAAAAATATAGTTTTATCGCCTTTTATGGAGTACCCTTTTTAAATATAGATTTTGTAACATTTATATGTTCAATTTTAAAAAATAAAATTTTTATTTAGAATAGGTACATAATCAATCTGATTTGAATTATTTTTTCTGGTAAAGTTAATTTTTAATGAATAGTGAAAATAATTAATTTTAATTAAAAAATATCATTTATTCTAATTTTTATATATAGTTAGATTTTAATTTTAATATGTTTAAAAGTGTAATTGGATTATGTTTTTTCTTTTATTACATATTTGGTCATTATATTTATTTTTAAATTTAAATTTTACATAAAAACATGTCAATATTCTGATAGTTTTTACAACTTAAAACCCATCTTTTTTATATTTAAAATAAGAATTAATTTTAATATTAATTCATAAAATATATATGTTTTGAATTTGAATGAATTAATTTAATATTTTTAAATAGGATGCCCAAATTAAGAAAATAGGTCATCATTTTTTGTACATTATAAATAGTAACATTAGTAACTATTTTTATCTACTATAGTTAAAGGGTGAATATGGTAAAAAATGGTAAATTATAATATATTAATTATAACAAACTACCCTAACACATGTACTAGTACTATTTTATGTGATAATATTGACCATAGTCGTTCTTGGGATGATTTTAGGATCTCATGGAGCCTCTTGTGTGTGATAATGACATGTTATAATAATTAATTTAATGTGAAGAGAAATATTACGTAAACATGTATCTTTTTACTAATGTTTTTTTAATATATTGTAATATAACTGATAAATATGACTATAAATATTAATTAAAAATATAAAAATATTCAAAACATCATTATATTTTATTTATAATTTTTAGTAATTTAATATATAACAATATTTATGACACAATGATGATAAATTCATTATCTTAATAATGAAGGATTAAAATAATTGATATTATAAATTTTAAAATAAGCGTAATTTGAAACTTTTTATGACATACATGAATTTTTTGAAATAAATATACATGTTATGGAAGATTTAATTTTGTTTTTTGAAGTAATCAATTTGTTATGACTTTCAAAAAATCAAGAAATAAATGGTGTAAAAATTGACATAAATGAGTTCTTAAAACAAATTCTATTTTATTAAATGATATTATAGTTCAATAAATCCATGATTCAGAAAAATGAAAATTATAAATTTTAAAGTATCATTAATGATCCACTTGTTGTACACAGTTTATTTTATATTTACTATAGTAACCATAAAATATAGAAATACAAGAAGACATGGTAAGAGTTAATTTATTAACTAATGGTTAATTCCAAAAAAATACGATAACATTTGTGACCTAATGATATATAAATCCTTTTGTTTGAGATCATTTAGACCCATATTCATCTTATCCTATAAAAACACCACTTTGGAACTTTGAAAATTCGAAATTTATTTTTTAATTTAACCATATTTCATGACATTCCTAAAGCGCCCCTCCTCCTTCTAATAAATTGTCTCCACATCTACCCACTTACTCACACCTCTAAATCCCCTTGGCTCGAACAAATTATGATAAATTAAGCTCTGAAAATATATCCCTTGAACCTATAAGCCTTACCATGGGCATAAGAAAACCTAAATAATCATTTTGGATCCAATCCAAAGGAGTTTCCCAATTAAGAGACAATATCTTCTCTCAAGCTTCTTTCATTTATTATATTTCTCCAACCCATAACCTCTATTTATCCCATTATATTATAAAAACAAATATAATAAATATATTATTCTATTTTAATTCTTATTTTTGAACCTGAAATTACATAAATTTCCATCGAATGGATATAAAACATATCGTTTCTGTGTGTTGCAACTGGTGCCTCCTGAAACGATGATTGGTCAATTTTTCTCCCAGCACCTCTCATGGTGGAAATTATGATGTAACAATATTTATATATGATATATATTATATTTATATTGTCTCTATTATTAATTACTATTTAATATTAACATACTTTTATGCTTTCCATAATTTAAAAATATGACAAATTCAATTGTGGAAGTTTGAACGACCGCCCCCTCAAAGTTGTATGAATAATTCATTTAATACATGGAATGTATAATGGAAGGAGTTATTGAAATTATGTCAAATATATTAAATATATATTATATTGGAATTATAATTTAACTATTTATCATTTATTTTTCATTCCTTTAATATGACAAAGAAATGAATGTAGTGTTCAAGCAAACATATGACCTACCATCTCCATGGATAGTGCATTTAATTTCTTATATCCAAATGTTATGGACTATTATAAATACATATATACAAGATATATAAGATATTTTAATCATTAATAGTATTCTTTATATGATGTAATTTTAACAAGATAGACAATTTGATCAAAAAAAGATCATTTTCGACTCAAGTGCCAAATATCGACTAAACGACCCATTTGAACATAAATAATTATTTAATTTTTATAACATGATAAATAGTAATATAAAATGAATAATAAAATTTTAAAATTCTCTAAGGAAATTATAATTTAACCTATGTTTATTATCTTGGAATATAAAGAATGAATGAGACCAGTCAGATTCTAGGTAAGGGACGTCGTCTCAATATCTTTTCATTGAGGCATATTTGGACGTTATGAACTTTTATTATATTATATGGTGTATATACAACCATTTTAAAATGTTATATATTGAAAAAATATATTATCATTTTATATAATATTTTTGTTAATCCTTATTTATTTTTTTCAATTGCTTCTCAGGTGCCAAGGGACAATTAATCTAAATTATCATTTTTCATGTTTTAACAATTTATTATTCTAATAACTTTTATTTCATGTAGATGTTTTAAAATTTGTATGGACATATTTATATGGTCATGAATGTTCAATATGTTAATATTTCTCAAAATTTTCAATTTATTATGGGAAACATTGGTTTAAAAGCCTCTTTATTAAATGTTTTATATGGTTTTGAAAAAAGATTGAATATTTCAATATCATGAAACGATTTTGAGTGATTTAAAATGAAATTTTATGATTGAAATGTAGATATATGAAATATTTTATGTTTTATGATTATATAATGGTATTTGGACCTTTTACAGGTGGTTACGTGAAAAACCAAATAAGGGTTGTTACGTGATAAACCAAAGATGGGTGGTTTTGTGATAAACCGAGAACATGTGGTTTAGTTATAACCTATAATGCATTGGGTTTGTAGGTCGACCATAAGGATACTATATTTAGTGATATGTATGGAAGTGGGTCTTATAACTATTCCATTTAGTGGTATATGTGGAATTTGACCGTATGGTTATTCTATTTATGTATGTTTTTTCCTGCGTTACCTTTATATGTTATATATTGCTTTATATGGGATTTAAGTTAATATTTTGGTTACTAAATGGGTTGGAAGGTAGCATATATTCAATGAATTATATTTTTTACTTCTTAATTGTGAATAGTATTACACTATGACAATGTATTCATTGTTTACATGTTTTCTCAAGACAAATAGTTATCATTATTTATTTATCCCTTACCATTTTTGAAGTGTATTTAAAAAGACATGAAAAATAATTGAGTCAGGGTTGGGATCCCGGAGATGTTATGATGTTAAAACATGATATAACACCGTGTTTCATTTTAATGACTTTTTGTTTTATGAAATGATATATAGTAAGTATAAGTGGATACTAGTAATATTTTTGTTTATATTAATGAGTTATGACATAATTCTTTAATTCTCTAAACCAGAATAGAACCTCATTGTAAAATCAAGTCAAATAATTCACATAACCCAAGATTATGTAAAGTTTAAGGTTGGGACAATAGAGTGTATCACATGTGATGGTATTATTAGGGTTCCATCTTGAACCACATATACACGCCATTCGATACTCAATTTATTACATCACTTATAATACACATGTAGGTGAAGGGATCCAAAGGACTAGTTACTGGGGATTACATAAATGACCATAGAGATATGAGTCCTACATAATAATAGATGGAGGGATAACACACTATCCTTAATAGTAAATTTATTATTATGTAATTGTAAACATATGAAAAAAATTAAATTAAAATACCCATTGAATACAAAGGTGTCATCCAATCTCATGAACTCTCATGCATGATAAAATATAAAAAAATAAAACTAGTTCATATTCAATACATATAATTTATTTACTTTTAATATAATCATTATTGGATTAATTAATTAACTAATTATTTATATTATTTCTCTTTCATCTTAATTAAGATCAAAATTCATATGGATATACCATCAAAATGTAAATAGGGGGAAATGAAGTGTAGAACCAATAATTACATATTAATAAAATTAAATAATTGAGAAGTTAAAATTCCTTATACCTAATATTAACTTTACAAACACAATAGGTACCAATCAGTTATCCATGGTTTAAATTATTTAGTTATGTATTTAATTTAATTTAATTATTTCTTAAATTGTAATACTTTATAGAGTTCTCAACCTAGTTATATACCGTGCTGATCAGTTGATATATACCTAGGATAGATATATAGGGTTTTGGAATGTGGCTTGGCAAAACAACAGAACATGTACTGACTAGATACTTTCCATGTGATACAATTATCATGGTCTTAGGAAACACGTATGGGTATTGAGAATGTATATTCATTGATTACATTGTGTAAAAATATATCTACAGGCCATGTGATCTCTATATTATTTATATGCATGTCATACCAATGAATATAGATTGTTCATCAGAAATGGTACTAATTATAATTTACAATCTTTTTGCAAGACGTGTATATCCAAAGTTCTGTTTCCTATTGTCTTGTCAAATGGGTAGGCATGTATTGTATATGTGGTAAATGATGTAATATAATTCATGCACACTATATACACGTTGTTTATATAGTTAATACAATATTATATGATTATTACATAGTTTGGAGATGTATAAAGGCCACCTGGATTTGAAAAGTTTACTGTTAACCCATATAGTCACCATGGTGTGTATGCTAGCTATAATCATGGTACTCTTATATTTCAGGTTCTAGGTTTTGCCAATATACATGAGGTGAGAAATAATTTCTCTATGTTTAATTACTAAAAATTTTGTCATGTATCCACCAAGATGCCCATGTAAAGTGAACATGGGTATATGTAATGTACTTTGGCCACGCACTATGTACTACCTTTATATATATACAATTCCACTTACAAATATTAATGGAATCCTTATTTATTCATAGAATTTTCTAATTCCTTTTAGTATAAAAAACAGTGGACAATGATGATTGATATATCAAAATAAAGTTAATTCATATCAGATTAATGAGTGAATAATATGAATTGAAATATTCAACCATTAATATGAATATATTTCAATAATTAAATAAAATAATTATTATTTGGACACTCTAAAACGACATGAATGTTATGGGAACAACTAAGAACCATAAGGGGATGTTATATACAATTTTATTGACTATTGAGTTAATCGATACCCCAAGAGAGGACAATTAATTTTATATTTATAGTTGATTTATTTATATATTAATGAAATTATATAAATGGTACTTGGATCATTCTTCATTGATGTTGTTGATCATCCAAAAACCCTAATGGATTACCATCATTGGGCTATATGGATTCTTGTGTAGAACCCCTATAGTGGCGATCCACACTGTAACATACCAGGTAAATGAAGAATAATATATTTTCATACTTTTTTATATTTGTGAATTAAATATTAATTTTACTTGGAAACGGTTTCTATTTTCGATAGCATGCCCGAAACGCAACAACGGGTTTCTTTGAAATCTTACGTTGCATAATAATGGCAAAATATTATTATATTAAAAGGTAGTTAACTCCAAGACATTTTATTGGAGGGAATGAAAAAAACTAACTACAACATAATTATAAATGTTTGTTAGATATATTTACTTTTATCCAATTGTTAGAGGCTTAAAATGTGAATGAATATAATTTTAAGCATAATTTACATTAAAAGGTCGATTAACCGCCTTTTAATGGTGAACCCTCTTTTAATCTATTTTTGTTCACATTAATACATTATATTAGACCAAATCAATTATTCCTTAGAATGGGGACATCAAAATTTACTTTTTGAATTTATTTGGTATTTTTCCAATAATGTTCATTATTTAATTAATAGTGTAAAATATTGTATTTTAATTCAAAAGTGACTTTTTATCAAATTTACTTATATGATTAGATTATATTTTTTATTGGTTTTAAAGTTTAATTATAATATATATTTAACACCTAATCCAAATTTGGTCATTGAATTAATTTTACTTTGAATTTGGACATAAACAAGTGCCAATCTTTTGATAGTTATTATTTCTTAAAAACACGCTATTTGTTTTAACAATAGGAATTAATTTTAAATTAATTAATGAAACTTGTATGCTTATAATATGGTAAAATAGAAATAATTTTTGAATTTGGAACATCAAATATAGATTAGGCTTAAATTTTGGTATTTTTCAGAAAAACATCAATTTTTGATGAATAGTGAGACGACTTATTAGTAGTTTAAAAACTAACATTTTAATTTAAATGACATTTTAAAACTTTTTTAAATTAAAATTTTAAAATCCAACAAACATGGTTGTTATTAGTAAGTAAAATATGGTTCAATAAGATGAAAATAATATTTTTGTGGATAGTAACTTTTGACTTTTATTTACTGCAATTAAAGGTAAATAAATTAATTTAAGGTAAAAAAAATATTTTAATAAATCAATATTACCTTAACACTTTTCATAACATTGTTGGATGAGTAATGGATGACCATTTGTATCATTGGGTCAATTTTGGGACCCCATGGAGCCACTTATTAATGATAATGACACTTTAGATTAATTAATTTAAGGTAAAGACAAAAATGACACAAACAAATATCTCGCTGTAAATTAATTTTTACATAATGATATATAAGTTATCATTTCGACTATAAATATTAATTGTAATGATAAAAATAATTAATACATCATGGTATTTGTTTTATAATTTTTAGACATCTAATAAATTAAATTATTTATGACACAATAATGATACAATGTTTATCTCATTAATAAATCATATAATTAAATATGATTATAAATATTAAAATAACAAAAAAACATGTCCAATTCTTGTTGGATTAATTTATTTCGACCATGAGTCATCTTATTTTTAACTATAATGATTTTTTTACATTTAAAAACTGAATATCATTGTATAATAAAATAATATTTTAACACTTTCCTAAAGAGCCCCTCCTCTCCCTTATAATGGAAGACCAATTATAACCAATTCCACACACCACTCAAGCCTTTTGGATGGACCAATCTCTACCCAAATAAGAACCCTACATCACTATCCTCCACCTAAAGCCTTACATTATGCATAAATCATTTAAATAAATATTTTTGGTTCAAACGAAAAGAAGTTACCCAAATTAAAGGTTACTATTTCTCTTTAACTTTATTTTATTTTATTTTACTTCTCCAACCCCTTAACTATTTTTATTTTATTATTTTATTAAAAAACATAATCCTCAATCTACTATGTTATTTTAATGAGAATTATTCGAACTACACTTACACAAACCTCCATCTAATGGATGAATAACATACTATTTCTTGTGGATGGCCAACTAACTCCTCACGAAACGATGACTGTTTGATTACCTCTTACCACCTATCATGGTGGCCATTAAGATGGAACTATATTTTTATATGATATATATTATGTTTATGTATCTTTATTCTTATGTATTTTTATTTTATATCAAACATTTATGGTTTCCATTATGGGTAAATGTGATAATTTTATTTGAGGAAGTGCGGACTACCGCCCTCTCAATCTGATATGACTCTTTCATCCCATACGTGAGACGTATAAAGGATGGAGTTAATGATATTATAAATGATATTATATTGGAATTATAATACACCTATGTATCATTATATTTTAATTCCATTAAAATAAGAAATATTAATCAATGTAGCGTTCATGTGTACGTACGACTTACCGTCTCCATGAATAGTGCATTTCGTTTCTTACCTCCAAATGATATGTACAATTAAAAATAAATGTATATAATGTATTTGTAGGATATATATGATATCTAAATCATGAATATCATTGTGGATATAATGAACCTTTATCGTTGTGAACTACTTGTAACTATATGGTGTTCATTTGTGACTCTATTACTAAATATTGACAAAACGAACATTATTAGTATAAATGATTACTTAATCTTTATAACATGTTAATAAGTGATATAAAATTGATAATAAACTTGAAAAAGGATCTAAAGAAAATATAAATTAAATTTAGTGTATTATTCAGGAGGTTAATGAATGAACGGGTCAAGTCGGACACGATGTAAGGGAACATCTTAACCCAATTCACATTCTTTGGGTTGAACATATTTTTCTTATTTAAATCGTTCTTTGATTATGTGAGTAATGAATTTTTATATCATCTCATTTATTTATACATTATTTATGTGAGATTATAGTGAATATACATAAGTGATCTATGTTATTTACAAAATGATCTTTGTAAGGGACTTCGTCTCAATCTCCTTTCATTCAGGAATATTTTGTTTTAATACATGAATTTATTTTATACGATGTATAAACACCCTTTATTTTTCAAAGGTAATATTTTTCTACAGAGCATTTTACTAAATGGAAAAATTATTGTTTCTTTTAACGTAAGTGGTGACAACAACCATTCTTCCACCGTGAGTATTATTTGTTCTTTTGCTTCCTTAACAGTCTGTAAGGTTTTTTTCAAGGAAAATAAATACCATATACTCTTTTATGTATTTTGATATAGAAATAGTATTGATAATGGATTTGTTATGTCGATATATTTAAGTGAAATATAATGATTTAAATGTGGAGATGTTTTCTTTCATTTGTATTAGTTTTATGTTTTTTGATTTTATAATGATACATGTATAATTGAAAGGTTGTTACTTGATAAACCAAATGACGGGTGGTGTCGTGCTAAACCAAGATGGGTTGTTACGTTATAACCTCCAATGTATTGGGTATGGAAGTCAGCCATATGGCTATTATATTTAGTGATATGTGTGGAAGTCGACGGTATGGTTATTCCATTTAAGTATTTATATGTCCCAACTTACCATTATTTGTTATTTGTTCTCCTTATGGGCTTTATGGTAAATTTTTGGTTACAAAATGGGTAATTAGTGATCTTTTATTCAGTGAATAGTATTTACTACTTAATAAAGTTAAAATTATTACTTATGTTAAAGTATTCATGGTTTATTTTTTGTTTTGAAAAAATAAAAGTTCTCCTTTTTTGTATATCCCTTTCGTATATTTTTATGCTCATCCCATGTTTTTTAAATTTTTTCACAGGACATAATGTGGAATAGGGTCAGGGATGGGATCATGGAAAAGCCATGCAGTCTTAAACATGGAACTAGACATGACTCCTTTTTCAAGATTTTCCCTTTTGTGAAAAAATTAAACTGAGTAGAAGCATATACTTCATTTTTTTAAATGAAATATAATAGTTATGGCCTAATTATCTAAAAATATAAACCTAAAAAGATCTTACATGTGAATTATTCATTTAATTAAATATTATATAATGTTTAAGGTCGGGTCCTTATAGTTGGTATCAGAGGTAAATTTAGACAACTTTAGGAGTTAGGATATTGTTAAATAAATGTCCATAAATTAATTTATGCTAATATTGAAATGATATAAAATTTACAGATTACGATATTGCTTCACCTAAGATATTTATATGTTCCGAATGGTTTTTAGTAGAGGAAACTGAGATGATTTTTTGGGAAGGCATACAGAGCTAAATGACCATCCAAATCACCATGCTAAGATGGTCAAAATCCGAATCGAATAGTTTACTACAGTGATGGATTAGTTGATTCAGGTGATAAATGGTGGTTGTGTTTATTGATGATATTTTGGATTATTCCAAAAGTAAATAGGAACATGAAAGTCATTTAAGGGTTGTATTTCAAACTTTAAAAGAAAAAAACCTTTTGGGAAATTTAGAAAGAGTGAGTTTTTGTTACATGTTTTTTTGCCTTGGTCACATTTTTTCAAAAAATTGCATAACGGTTGATCCTGCTAAAACAATTTTTTTTTTGAAAAATGGCCAATGCACACAAATATAACTGAGATTTTTATTTATCTTGGTCTCTCATGTTATTATAGGAGGTTTGTTGAAATTGTTTCATGGTTATTTAATCCAATGACTAAGTTAACTTGAAAAGGTGTTATGTTCATTTGGACAAAAGAATGTAATGATTTTTTTCACAAATTGAAAAGAAGATTATTGAATGCATCAGTGATGGAACTACCATCCAGAAATGGTTTGTCACGGCCCGCCTTCACCAAAAGGAGGGAAGAGTCAGTAGATTTCTAGGCCCTTTCTTATTTATTTTGAAACAGAGATAATGACCCCCGAAACCCACCTTCAATAGGTCCCGGAGTGGAAACTAGAACCAAGGGTATAAAATCACACACTAAATGGATGGCATTACCCTTTTTCTTTTAATAGGATCAGGAGATAAGATAGAAAATCCCACAACACCAAAACTGAAAGTGAAAATACGGATGAAAAAAACCATTCTTATATCCATGTTCAAAGGTAAAAGATACAAGTCACAAAACTCCAAAGGTAAAAAGATACAATGAAAGGGGAAACAACAACAGCAACTACCCCAAGGGTCCAAGCTAGTACGGTGCCGCACATTCCTTGAAGTCCTCCTAGAAACCAGAAATCAGTTTTATATATGTAGGGTGAGCATACAAGTACACTCATTAGAGAAAACTGAAGTCTCTCGAGCACAAGTGGAGAGGCATTCTAATGCCCTGTGAGAAGATAAAAACCAAAGCACCTAGTAGTGAAAAATTATCCACCCAAGTCTCACCAAGGCACACTAACAAAATAACGCAATGCAAGTAATGTATAGTAATAGAAAATTGATGTTTTTATACCTCACACCACTTTCCCACTGGTTATTGAAGACATCATATGCATCGAACCAATCCATCCATTCTCATCGCAGTCCCACTTCCAAACCCCGCCTACACACACCTAGGCCACAACCTCACCACAGTACCACAGGAAAACCCCGCCCGCACACACTTGGGATGCAGCCTCTATCCCTCCCACAGACACCTGGGCCACAACCCCCGTGCGTAACCACACCTGCAAACACCTGGATCAGAACAACTACTGCCACGCCCGATGAAACCTGGGCCTCATCCCGGAGACACATAGGAAACAAACATCCCGCAAACACCTGGGCCAACCACCACAACCACCCTGCCCAATGATTCTTGGGCTAATAATGGACACCATTCCATCATAGCCTACCCAAAGATACTAGGTCTATACGGAAAAGTGAGTATAAAAGAGCTAATAACCATTCACTAATAGAAGTGTTGGGAAAACACCCTCCCCATTAAAATGGTGGAGTTCGGCACTATGTCCTCAACTTGGGTGGGGCATGAATAAGAAACATAAGAAATACAAACATATGTGTACGTAACAAACAATCAACCCAACCTAGGGTTTCCAAATCCAATCCAAGCACAAGCACACTCATCCCTATTCATAGGAAGCACACTGCTCACAGCCGAGTCACAACTCACCCCCAGAACCAATTCCCATTTAAGTTATTCTTTCTTTAATGTTCAATTAATCTCATTTAAATAAAGTTATTCACTAATGGGCAACTAATAGCATAAGAAAAAACCAAGGGAAAAATTTACTGCAAACAACAATTTAAGCATTCATACCGGGTTCTCTTGAAAAGTCACAACAACAATGGGATATGGGAGATTCCCCGAAGTACTGGAAACAAAGAAAACCCCAAGATACAACCCCATGTTCCCAAAATCATGGAGCCAATAGTTTATCAACAATAGAGGATCCCACCCCAATTTGTGATATAATCAGAGTAATCACACAGCCTCAAATTCACAACCATCAAAAGTATAACCATAGGGGATCCCATCCCCTCCCGCATCGCACCAGCAATCGGCCCGTGAATGAAATAACCAAACTGCCACCACCAACACAAGGCATGCCCATGAAGGTATTTTCAGATTTAAAATATTTAACACACTCCATGGTTTCAATTACACTATGATATAACTGCGGTTATCCCCGAAAAGAGACGATCGTTTTGCATTCTATTTATTTAACTTAGTATATATAATTTACAAATTCCTTGTTACGGTTATTTAAATATACAAAACACTGAGGCTCATTAGTGCATAGAGAAATTCCACCAAAATCCATGATTTTCAGTGAGCGTAGTCCCGTATAATTCAAAACATATATCAACAATAAAAGAGAACAGCAGAACATTGATCACACCCCCTTTATTCTTTTAAAGGTCCACTCATTATCTTCGTTTAGTTTGGTTTCGTCAATACCCACCGAAACAAAAGCATACCCACCTCGCATGATGCACAGAAAGGAGCGGTGAAGGAAAAACCTACTCGATTGATCAAGGATCGATGTTTATTACTCATGTGGAGACTGGAAAACAAGAGTAGCGGGACCTCCATGGAATGCGATCAAGGAACGTCACAACAGGGGTACGACTCATCGGGAGGAAGGGAACTGGGAACCCAGGTGATAGAAAACAAGAATCCCAGGGAGAGAAGAGCCTTTAGGTTATAAGGACTAAGATATAGCATGTCGGGGATGGTTAAGATACAGAGAGAAAAACTCAAAACCACATAAGGAATGGGATTGTGGGTTGACCATGCAGCTGGGACACCCCACAAGTCATTAAAGGTTCCCCGCCTTTCAAGGTTGGTTAATTCGACCCACACTAGGGTACCTCACCAATCATTTAATTAAACGACATTAATGGAAATTAATGGGATTTTAAACAGGCTTAGTGGGGTCAAAATATCTTTTAAAAACCAATTTGCGCAAAAAGGAGGCGCTACTAGAAAACCCATGAGGGGTAGGGGAGAGCTGCCGGTAGCCGAGAGCTACCGGTTGGCGACAACTACCAATAGACAAGAGATACCAGCAGCCTAGAATTACAGGTAGCCTAGAGCTACTGGTAGTCGAGAGTTACCGGTAGCCTATAGTTACTGGTAGCTGAGAGCTACCAGTTAGTGACAACTATTGTTTGCTGAGAGCTACCAGTATTCGAGAGCTACCGGTGGCCGAGGGCCACCGGTACCCCATGGTCACTGGTAGGGTACGACTACCGGTAGTTCCAGGCTACTTGCAGGCCAAGGATACCGCTAGGAGTCACCGAGAAGTTGGGATGGCCTTCCAGACCACCCAGAACACGTCAACATCAGATTTTTACCAACTAATGGACCCCAAAACCCCGGTCCCTTACATCAGATACTTCTCAAACTATTCTCGTCACTGAGAATATAACAACAACCCAGAAAGGAGAAGAGTGGGGTCCAAACAACCTCCCTCTAAAGATACTTCTTAGGGGAAACCCCGGAGTTTTTAGAAAGTTGTAACAGAACTCTCCCCCGAGAGTTATCAACCATAAACTTTCACAACAAGCACAAGGATCACATTGTACAACACATGAGTTAGGGAGTCCCCTCTTACATGTTAGAATATTATCCACTTTGGGATGCACTGACTCGTCTTCACAGGTTTAATCGCATGCACATTATTGCATCCTGATTAGAAGTTAGGTTTTCCCATCATCACACATTCGTACACACACACACTAGGAACAGGGAACCGATCATCTAATAGTTAAAAAACAAGAATTTCATATATTAAATCACAAGGTGCAATATCTCGAAGATCAGAATAAAAACAACAGGGAAGTCAAAATAGCTCTGGTTACTGAACGCATAACTGGGCTTCCTGCTCCCATGTGCTCTCTTCCAGGCCACCATGCCTCCACAACACACGAACCAAGGGGATGGTTCATCCACGAAGCAATTTCACCTTATGATCCTCGATCTTGATTGGTCGTTCTATGAAAGTTGCATCATCTCTGACATCTAACTCTCCCCAATCAATGACTTGGGAGTCATTGGGTAGATATTGATGAAGTTGGGACACATGGAATACATCGTGTATCCTCAATAGTGGATGTGGTAGCGCTAGCTGGTATGCCACTTCACCGACCCGCCGCAACACATAGAAGGGTCCGATGAATCTAGGAGAAATCTTACTTCGCCTGTCGAACCTCCGCTGTCCACACAGAGGGGAGACCTTCAAGAACATGTGGTCCCCGGCCTCGAACTCCATGGGTCTCCTCCTATCATCGACATATGACTTCTGCCGGTCCTGATCCTCCGTCATCCTTTCTCATATAATCTGAACCTTCTCTGTCATGCTCTGCACCACCTCTGGGCCATGAACACCTACTTCCCCAACCTCAGTCCAGCACATGGGTGAGCAACACAGCCTTCCATATAGGGCGTCGAATTGAGCCATGCTAATGGTAGTGTGACAGATATTATTTTAGGTGAACTCTACTAGAGGAATGTGTCGCACCCATGATCCCCAATAGTCCATAATACATGCATGCATCATATCCTCCAATGTTTGGATGGCGCACTCTGTCTGCCCATCTGTCTGGGGATGGAAATTAGTGCTAAGACGTAGCCAGGTGATAAAAGAATGTTGCAATCCCCTCCAGACTCGTGTGGTAAAAGGTGCATCCCTATATGAGACTATGGAACCCGGAACTCCATGCAAATGCACTACCTCATCCACATTATTTCGTGCTAGAGCATCCACTGCACTAGACTCCTTAATCGCCAGAAAGTGAGCCATCTTCGTCAAGCAGTCCACTACTACCCAGATGGCATCGCAGCCCCCTTGCACCTTGGGTAGTCATGTGATGAAATCCATCGAGATGTTGTCCCAATTACACTCGGGGACATCTAAAGGTTTTAACAACCCTCCTGGAACACGGTGTTCAGCCTTTACCTGTTGACACACTAAGCACTTGGCCACAAACTCTTCCACTGGTCTCTTTACTCTGGGCCACCAAAGCTATCTCCTCAGACCTTGTAAAATCTTGGAAACTCTTGGGTGTACCACTAGGGGTGAGTTGTGGAACTCACTAAGAACCTTGCCACACATCGCCTCCAGAACAAACATCATTCCCCAGAAGAGCATCCAATTTTGACCATCTTCAGTTCACCATTCCGGAGCATCGCCCTGGTCAACTTGGTCATGCCTCACTTCTAACTCTGGATCTCCCCACTGAGACTCCTCCACTTGTCGAAATAGAGAAAACTGCTTCGTCATCTGATACAGGAAACCTCTACCACTATCCATCCTCACATCCAGGTGCAAGGTAGCCAACTCCTCCTTTGCCTTCCAAGCGTCTGCAGGCTGTCGGACCACATCCTTCTTCGACCTTCTTCTAAAAGCATCGCCCACTACATTCCCTTTTCTTGAAGTGTAGGATTTCTCGAAGTTGAAATCTTGGAGGAACTCCATCCACCTTCATTGTCGTAAGTTTTGGTCACACTGGGAGAAGATATACCTCAAGATTTTGTTATCCGTAAAGACCACAATGTGTTCTCCGATGTGGTAATGCCACCAAAAATTTAGTTCGAAAATGACCATTCCAAGATCCAGATCGTGGGTGGAATAATTACACTCAAGAGGGCATAGCTTCCTAGACCCATAATGGATCACCCCTTGTCACTGCATCAACACACATCTATGGCCTTGACCTGAAGCATCACAAAACACCACATACGCTGCCCCTTCTTCTGGTAGTCTCAGCACTAGGGCACTAACCAACTTCTCCTTCAGATAGTTGAAGGCTGCCTCGTACTGCTCACTCCACACGAAAACCAAGTCCTTCTTGGTCAAAGTCGTCAAAGGTTCTACAACACAAGATGAGTTGGGTACGAACCTCTGGTAGTACCCTGTCAGGAAGAGGAAACTACCAACCTCTACCACGTAGTTGGGTGCTGCACAAGAAACAACCACCTCAACCTTTGATTTATCCACCGCTACCCGTTTCTCGAAAACTACATGCCCAAGAAAGTTCACTTCTCACGTCCAAAACTGGCACTTCGACAACTTCCCATAGAGTTGGTGCTGTCGAAGGACCTCCAAAACCATCCTCAGGTGCTTAGCATGGTCCTCCTCTAATCTTGAGTAGATTAGGATGTCGTCAATGAACACGACTACGAACCGATCCATATACTCTCGAAAGATGGAGTTCATAATCCACCTGAACACAAACGGAGCATTCGTAACACTGAAAGGCAGGACATCAAACTTGAAGTGTCCATATCTTCACCTGAAGGCTGTCTTCGAGATGTATCCATCCTTCACACTTAACTGGTGATACCCAGACCATAGGTCGATCTTTAAGAACCATCCTGAACCTTTTTGATGGTCATAGAGATCGTCTATCCTTGGAAGAGGGTAGTGATTCTTGACTGTTACCTGATTCAGCCTCCTGTAGTCTATGCACAGCCTTAGACTACCATCTTCCTTCTTCGCAAACAACACATGAGGACCCCACGGTGACACACTCAGTCGGAAAAAAATACTTCTTCATCAGATAGTCAATCTGAATCTACAACTCCTATAGCTCCGAAGGTGCCATCCGGTAGGGATCCATCAAAATCGGACGGGAACCAGGCTGCAGGTCTATCCCAAACTCGATATCAATTCGAGGGGGTAGAGTCGTCACCTCTCTAGTGAAGACGTCCATAAAATCACTGACAATATCTAGAACCTCCACCATCTCAGCATCCACGTACTCTACTGACAGCTCGCCTAACAAGGAGTGGAGGGGTTCCTCTCGCATGCTTCCCTTCTGGACACTCCACTCACTGGTGAAAGTAACACGTCAACTGTCCATGTCTGAGAACACAACCCTTCCTCGGATGCAGTCAACGATGGAACACATAGAGAACAACCAGTTGATGCCTAGGATGACATCATATGGATGTATATGTATCATTAGTAGTTCTCTGGCTGACTGATGTGGTCCTATCATCAGTTTGTATCCTCTATAAACATATAACAAGTCGGTCTGACCTCTGACTGGTGTTCTTAGCACCAGGGGCAATGGAAGTCTCTCGGCATCTAGACCCAGAGCATGAGTTAGACTGAGTGCAAAAAAGGAGTGTGAAGCTCCAGTATCGAACAAGGCATAAGCAATGGTATCGAAAAAACTCATCGTACCTCGAACAACCTCTGGTCCCACTGGAACTGGTGCCTCTGTGGTGTGCAACTGTCCATGCCCAGCTCCTCTTCCCCTCGGCTGTTAGACGTCTCCCCGACCACACCTAGGTCGAGGTACCTGAGGAGCATCCTGAGGTCAGCCTCCCCCTGCAACATCTTCCCTCATAGAAGCAGGAGCGCGCTAACCTTACTACTGCTGGAAAGGCCTGGCTGGAAACTGCTACTGCTGAGGTGGGTGCTGAACCTGCCCACCGTAGCAATACTGTACTCGGTCTGGGCACTGATTCTGGATATTTCCATGGCTCCCACAGATGAAGCACATTGGTCCTAGGCCCAATGGGAAAGGGCGAGGACCAGGGGACCAGAACTGGAACTATTGCGGCCAGCTCCCTACTGGTCGGAACCTAGAGGGTCTCGACGCTAGGGGTCTGGTGCTGACGGCCTTTCCCTTTGAGGGGCCTAGCTGAATACCCTCTCATGACACAACTCCCATCATGTTCATCCTCTCCACCATCTCTGACTTCTTATGGACCTCCATGTATGTCGGCAAGGTGAAGGGGGTAATGGCGTACTGGTGGGAGGGTTGGAGCACCTCCACAAAATGTCTCACCTGAGACTCCTCATCTGGAAAGTGGTCTAGAGAAAAGTGGAGGAGGTCCTTGAACATGATCCCAAACTCCCTTACCGACATACTCCCATGTTGGAGGGAGATTAACTCCTTCCTCTTCTCTGCCTTCATCGTAGAAGAGAGGAATTCTACCCAGAACTCCTTCTCGAAATCAGCCCATGCCACCTTGGCCTATCTCCTCTCGCCCAGGTAGAGTGTCCACCACTGGCGTGCTGCTCCCCGCATCTGGCTTACGGACAGAGGAAACCAGTACTCTTCTAGACCTTCGATCAAGCCTAAAGATATCACCAGCTCCTCTAGTCTGCTCTTCATCTCCATGTCTGAGGTGATGCCTTCATACTTCCCGAGGTTTTGGTTGATGGAAAGCACGAAGCGTCATCTGCCACTGATCATCCTCCTCTTTTCAATCAACCATCTACTGATCAGCCAAGTCAACCTCCTGGGCCTCGATCGCCTGTACAACTCATGGTCGTCTCCCAGGTTCCATAGCTGTAATGTAAACAAAGAATGCCTAAGCCCAAGTAGTACAGAATATCATTCTTAAGAAAAATTATTAAACATGTTGTTTATTTTTATTTCCCAAAACACCCCATAAACATGAGAACTCAAGTAATTAGGATACATGTACCTTTCCTAGGGTCTGTAACCTTCAATCAGTTTGGCCTCACATGGTCATTTGGTAGGTCTAGAGTCCTTACATCGGATCATGGGGGGCCCTAAAATCTCATGTCCTAGGCAGTCTTCCCTTACCTAATTCACATACCAAGGTCACCCAACACTGTTTCCCTACAATCCCATTCAATCCTCACTATGCATAACCCCAGAATCATTCCTATATCTCAAATCTCGCACCTATGATACCATTCTATCACGACCGCCTTCACCAAAAGTAGGGAAGGGTCAGCAAATTTCCAGGCCCTTCCTTCTATAAGTTGAACGAGAGATACTGACACCTGAAACCTGCCTACAATAGGTCCTGGAGTGGCGACCAACACCAACGGAATAAAATCACACACTAAATGGAAGACATTACCCTTTTTTCGTTTTATAGGATTGGGAGATAAGACAGTAAATCCCACAACACCAAAACTAAAAGTGCAAATACGGATGAAAATAAACCATTCCCATATGCATGTTCAAAAGTAAAAGATACAAGTCACAAAACTCCAAAGTTAAAAAGATACCCAGAAAAGGGAAACAAAAACAGTAATTTCCACAAGGGTCCAAGCTAGTACGGTCCCGCACATCCCCTGATGTCCTCCTAGAAACCTGAAATTAGTTTTATATACGGATGGTGAGAATACAAGTACACTCAATAGATAAAACCAAAGACTCTCGTGCACAAGTGGAGATGAATTATAATGCCCTGTGAGAAGAGAAAAAAATAAAACCTGGAAGGTAAAAACTATCCACCCAAGTCTCACCAAGGCACACTCCCCAAATAACTCAAAAAAAGTTAAGTATAGTAATAGCACATCGATGTTTGGGTACCCCATGCCACATTCCCACTGGTTATTGAAGAAATCCTATTCATCGAACCAATCCCACCATTCTCATCAAAGTCCCACCGCCAATCCCCGCCCGCACACACCAGGGCCAAAACATCACCGCAGTCCCACTGCCAAACCCGACCCGCACACACTTGGGCCACAACCTCTATCCCACCCACAGACACCTGGGCCACAACCCCCATGGGTAACCACACCCACAATCACCTAGGTCAGAACAACTACTGCCACACCCGAAGACAACTAGGCCTCATCCCGAAGACACTTGGGAAACAACCTTCCCACAAACACCTTGTTCAACCACCACAACCACCCTAACCGAAGATTCTTGGGAGAATAATGGACTTCAGGCCATCACACCCTGCATGAAGATACTTGTGGTATCTGGAAAAGGGAGAAAAAAAGAGATAATAACCAGCCACAAATAGAAGTGTTTGGAAAAAACACCCCCCATGAAATGGGGGTGTTCGGAACTAATTTCCCAACCTTGGTGGGGCACAATTAAGAAACACAAGAACTATGAATATATGTATAAGTAAAAAACACTCAACCCAACCTAGGGTTTCCAAATCCAATCCAAGCACAAGCACACTCGTCCCTATTCATAGGAAGCACACTACTCATAGCCGAGTCACAACTCACCCCCCCCCCCAGAACCAATTCTTATTTAATCTATTCTTGCTTTCATGTTCAACTAATCTCATTTAAATAACGTTTTGCACTACTGGGCAACTAACATCATAAGCATAAACCATTGGAAAAAGTTACAGCCAACAGCAATTTAAGCATTCACACCCGGTTCTCTTGCAAATCCACAACAACAAAGGGATAAGGGATATCCCTCGAAGTACTAGAACTAAAAAAACCCCAAGATACATCCCCATGTTCCAAAAATCTAGGAGCCAACAGTTTCTCAACAACAGAGGATCCCACCCCAATTCGTGATATAAGCATAGTAATCACACAACCTCAAATTCACATCCAGTGAAAGTATAACAACAGGGGATCCCATCCCCACCCGCATCGCCCCAGCAATCGGCCCGTGAAAGAAACAACCAAACCGCTACCACCAACACAAGGCAGGCCCATGAAGGTATTAACAGATTTAAAAGACTTAACACACTCCATGGATTCAATTCCACGTTTCTATAACTGGGGTTATCATAGAAAAGGGTCGATCCTGGTGCTTTCAATTTATTTAACTATGTATACGTAATTAACCAATTCCATGTTACAGTTATTTAAAAATCGAAAAAACCGAGGTTCATTAGTGCACGGAGAAAGACCCCCAAAGTCCATGATTTTCAGTGAGCGTAGGCCCATATAATTCACAACATATATCAACAATAAAAGAGCACAAAACAACCTTGATCACACCCCCTTCATTCTTTTAAAGGTCTGTTCATTATCTTCATTTAGTATGGTATCGTCAATCCCCATAGAAACAAAAGCGTACCCACCCCTCATGATGCACAGAAAAGAGAGGCGAAGGAAAACCGTACTTGATTGATCAAGGATCTATGTTATGTACTCGCTTGGAGACATGAAAACAAGACTAGTAGGAGCTCCACATAACGCGATCAAGGAACTTCGCAATAGGGGTACGACTCGTCGAGTGGAAGGGCACTGGGAGTGCAGGTGATAGAAAAAAGAAACCCAGGGAGAGAGGAACATTTAGGTTATAAGGACTGGGATACAACATTCCCAGGATGGTTAAGATACAAAGAGAAAAATAGGAAACTGTGTAAGGAGTGGGATCGTGGGTTGAAAACGCGGCTGGGACACCCCACATGTCATTAAAGGGTCCCTGCCTTTCATGGTGGTTTAAACCAACGCACACCAGGTTACCTCACTAATTATTTAATTAAATGACATTAATGGGCATTAATGGGCTTTAAAATGGCTTAGAGGGGTCAAAATATGTTTTAAAAACAATTTGCGCAAAAAGGAGGCCCTACTGGAAAACCCGTGGTGGTAGGTGAGAGAAACCGGTAGGTGAGAGCTACCGGTTGGAAACAACTACCAGTAGCTGAGGGCTACCGATTGGAGACAGCTACTGTTAGCCGAGAGCTACCAGTAGCCTAGAGTTACTGGTAGCCTAGAGATACTGATAGCCGAGAGCTACTGGTTAGCGATAGTGACCGGTAGTTTATAGGTACCGGTAGACTATAGGTATTGGTAGCCTAGAGCTACCTGTAGCTGAGAAATACCGTTAGTGAAAGCTACTGGTTGCTAAGAGCTACGAGTAGCCTAGAGATACCAGTAGCCGAGAGCTACCGTTATCTCTCGGATACTGGTAGCCGAGAGCTACCGGTAGCCGAGGGCCACGAGTACCCCAAGGTAACCGGTAGGCTTGGTCTACCAGTTGGAAGAGACTACCGGAAGGCCAAGGCTACCGCTAGGAGTCACCAAGAAGCTGGGATGGCCTTCCAAACCACCAAGAAAACCTCAACATAAGATTTTTACCAAGTAATGGACCCCAAAATCCCGGGCCATTACATGGTGAGTTTGTTATTTGTAGTGAATCTTCGTTGAAAGGACTCGTTTGTGTCTCAATGCAGAATAATTAGGCAATTTCTTATGATTCATGTCAGTTGAAACATCATGAGCTAAATTACCCTATAGATGATTTTTAATTAGCTGATATTGTTTTTGATTTAAAATTTTGGAGGAATAATTTGTATGGAGTAAAATGTGAAATATATACTGACCACAAATAATTAATGTATATATCCACTCAGAACGAATTGAAGATGAAACATAGGAGATGGCTGGAATTAATCAAGGAGTATGATTTCATGATCCATTACCACCCGCGAAAATAAAATAAGGTGGCTGATTCTTTGAATCAAAAAAGTAATGCTTCATTAACCATGTTACATTTGGAACAAGATCCTTTGGATTTTGATTTGATGAACTTTAGCATAGAAGTTGTTGGTGCAGGAAATTCATCTCTTTTGTTTTAGGTCTCAGCGAAATCATCTCTATTAGAGAGAATAAAGAAACAGCAGAAAAAAGACTGTGAGTTACCAAAAAAGGTAGAGTTGGTTCAGAAGTGTAAGTTTCCAGATTTTAATGTTGGTAATGATTTTGTTTTGATGTTTGGAAATAGATTATGTGTTCCATGTTATTCAAAGTTTTTGAATGAGTTGTTATGTCAAGCTCATAGTTCCCTTTTTTTAGTTCAAACTTATAGTACAAAGATGTAAAAAGATCATCGAGAGTATTACTAGTGGGATGGAATGAAAAGAGATATTTCACGATTTTACTATGAAGTGTTTGACTTGATAACATGTTAAAGTAGAGAAGCAGTTACTGAACCGGATGCTTCAGCCTTTATCGGCGTGAGAGTGGAAATGGTAAAATATATCCACGAACATTGTTGTGGGATTACTGAAGGCATCTCGAGGTAATAATGCATTCTGGGTTATAGTTGATCGATTTACTAAATATGCTCATTTCTTTCCTATTAGGGATACATTTCTCTATATCATCTTACTCAGTTGTATGATAAAGAGATAGTTAGGTTGCATGGAGTTCCCCTCTACATTATATCTGATCGTGATCCCAGGTTTACTTTTAACTTTTGGAATGGCCTTTAGAAGTCGTTGGATACTGAATTAAGTTTTTGTACATCTTTTTATCCTCAATAAGATGGGAAGTCAAATGAAAAATTCAGACCTTGGAGGATATGATACATGCTTTTTCACTAGATTACAAGGGAACTTGGGACAAACATCTTTCTTAGGTTGGATTTTTTTATAATAACAGTTCTCATTCTAGTATACTGATGGTTTCATTTGAGGCTTTATATGGAAAGCATTTTCGAACTCCAGATTTTTGGGATGAAGTAGGTGAAAGGAAGCTGATGGGACCAGAATTGGTAGAATAGATGGAAGAGAAAGTTCAATTGATTTTGAAGCAAATGATAACAGCTCAGAACAAACTGAAAACTTACGCGGATAACCAGAGGAAGGATATTTATTTTGAGGTAGGTGATCATGTCTTTCTCAAAGTTTCTCTATGGAAAAGTGTGATGTGTTTTGGTAAAAAGGTAATGTTGAGTCTGAGATTTATTGGACCTTATGAAATCATGTAGAATGTTGGGTCAGTTGCGTACAGAGTGGATTTACCTCCATGTTTATCCCAGGTACACAATGTTTTTCATGCTTCTATTTTGAGAAATTATATTCCTGATTAATCTCATGTTTTGAGTCCAGAGGTAGTTCAGTTGGATGAGAATCTCTCTTATAAAGAACAACTAGTCCAGATTCTTGACCATAGAGGGAATGTTCTGTGGAATAAGGTTATTCACCAGGTAAAGGTTTTGTATAAAACCCATATTATTGGAGAGGAAATGTGGTAATCTGAAAATGCTATGATGGATAAATACCCCAACTTATTTTGATAAGTGAATAAAAATTGCAAGGATGCAATTTCCAAAAGGGGGAAGGATGTAACATCCTAGGTAAATGAAGAATAATATATTTTCATACTTGTAAAAAATTTTTAATTAAATAATAATTTTACTTTAAAAGGGTTTTTATGTTCAATATCATATCTGATACACAAAAATTAGTTTCTTTGAAATCTTATGTTACATACTAATAATAAGATATTATTATTCTAAATGGGAGTTAAATCCAAGCCATTGTAATGGTGAGAATGAAAAAAACTATCTGCAATATTATTATTCATTTTTGTTAAATATATTTACTATTATTTAATAAAATTCAGAGGCATAAAATGTGAATGATTCTAATTTTAAGCATAATTTACATTAAAAGGTCGATTTACTGCCTTTTAATGGAAATCACTCTTTAAATCTATTCTGGGTCACTTTAATACATTCTGTTTGACCCTATAAAATCCTTTTTTAGAATGGGGACATCAAAATTTACATTGTGTAAATTTTTTGTATTTTTCCAATGAAGTTCATTTTTAATGAATAGTGAAAAATATTGTATTTTAATTCGAATGTTCCTTTTAATGTAATTTATTTATATTTTTATATTATCTTTTTAATTGGTTTTAATGTGTAATTATAATATATTTTAACCATTTAATCCAATTATGGTCATTGTAATTACTTTCACTTGAAAATTGGACATAAACAAGTGTTAATATTTTGATAATTATTGTTTCTTAAAAACATGCTATTTGCTTTAACAACAGAAATTAAATTGAAAGTAATTAATGAAACATCTATGTTTAGAATTTGGAAAAATATGAATCATATTTGAATTCCAATTACAAAATTTATCATAGCCTAAATTTTAGGTATTTTTCTAAAAAACATCAATTTTTGATAATTAGTGAAACCACTTAGTAGTAGTTAAAAATTATGACTTTTTCATTTAAATGAAAATTTACCACTTCTGTGAATTGAATTTTGAATATCCAAAATAAATATTTGTTATTAGTAAATAAAATGTGGTTTAATAAGATGTTAATAATTTTTTGTGAATAGTAGGTTTTGACTTTTATTTACCGCGGTTAAAGGTAAATAGGATAATTCAAGATAAAAAGAATATTATAATAATTTAACATTGCCTTAACACTTATCTTATCCTTATTTTATTATTAATGGAAGACCGTGGGCATCTTTGATTTGATTTTGGGACCCCATGGAGAAACTTATGAATGATAATGACACTTTAAAATTAATTAATTTAAGGTAAAGACAAAAATCACCTAAAAAAATATCTCTTCGTAAATTAATTTTTACAGGGTGATATATAAGTTATCCTTTAGTCTATAAATATTAATTGTAAATCTAAAAATATTTCTGATATCATGGTATTTGTTTTATAATTTTTAGACATACAATAAATTAAATTACTTATGACAAAATAATGATTCAGTGTTTACCTCATTAATAAATTATTTAATTAAATAGGATTAGAAATATTAAAATAACAACCAAAACCAGCCCAATTCTTATTGGATGATTTTATTTCGACTATTAGTCATCTTATATTCAACTCTAATGATTTTTGGACCTTTAGAAACGAAATATAATTATACAATAAAACAATATTTTTCACACTTCCCTAAAGAGCCCATCCTCCCCCTTTTAAAAGGAGACCATTTCTATCCAATTAGACACACCTCCCAAGCCTTTTGGCACGTCGAAGATCTACTGAATAAATCTCCCTAAATCCCTCTTCTCTACATAGAAGCCTTACCTTAAGTATAAGACACTTTAATAATTCATTTTGGTTCAAACCAAAATAAGTTACCCAAATTAAAGGTAATGGTTTCTCTTAACTTTTTTCTTTTATTTTACTTCTACAAACCCTAAACTAGTTTTATTACATTATTTTATAACAAAAATAGTGTCCTTAATATACTAGGATGTTTTTATGAGAAGGATAATAACTAAACATACAAACACCTCAATCTAATGGGTGAAGAACATATTGTTTCTGTGGATGGCCAAGTAACGCCTCACAAAACGATGATTGTTCCATTATCTCCTACCGCCTATCATGGTGGCCATTAAGATGAAACTATATTAATATATGATATATATTATGTTTATGTTTTCTTTATGCTTCTATATTTTTATTTTATATCATACCTTTATGGCTTCCATTATGGGTAAACGCGATAATTTCATTTGAAGAAGTACGAACTACCGCCCCCTCAAACTGATATGAATCGTTCATGCCATACGTGGGACGTATAAAGGATAGAGTTAATGATATTATATATGATATCATAATTGAATTATTATATACCTATATATCATTATTTTTTAATTCCATTTAAATTAGAAATATAAATGAAAGTAGCGTTCATGCGTACGTACGACTTACCGTCTCCATGAACGGTGCATTTCATTTCTTACCTCCAAATGTTATGTACTATTATAAATACATGTATATAATGGATATATATGTCATATATGATATCAAAATCATGAATATAATTCTGGGTAAAATGAACTTTTGACCATGTGAACAACTTGTAACTATATGGTGTTCATTCGTGACTGAATTACCAAATATCGACAAAACAAACATTATTAAATTAAATGATTACATAATTTTTATAACATGCTAATAAGTAATATAAAAGGAATAATAAACTTGAAAAAGTTTCTTAAGAAAAATATAAATTTATATACTTTATTATTCAGGAGATTAAATAATGAACGTGTCATGTTGGACACGAGGTAAGGGAAGTTATTAACCCAGTTCCCATTCATTGAGTTAAAGATATCATTCTTACTTAAGTCGTTATTTGATTATGTGAGAAATAAAATTCTATATCTTATCTTGTATTTATACTTTTTTTAAGTGAGCTTATAGTGAATACACATAAGAGATTAATTTTATTTACAAAATGATCTTTGTAAGGGACTTCGTCTCAATCTCCTTTCATTTAGGCATATTTTGTTTTAATACATGACATTCTTTTATACGATGTACAAACACCCTTGACTTTTCAAAGGGAATATTATTCTATGAAGCATTTTACTAAATGACAAAAAAGAATGTTTCTTTTAAAGTAAGCAGTGACAATGACCTTTCCGCCACTACGAGTATTATTTGTTCATTGGCTTCATTAACAAGATGTAATGTTTTTTTCAAGGAAAATAAATACCATATACACTTTTATGTATTTCGGTATTGAAAATTGTTTTGATAATGGATTTTTTATGTCAATATAATTAAGTGGTATATGGTTACTAAAATGTAGAAATGTTATATTTCATTTATATTTGTTTTATGTGTTATGATTTTATACTGGTACTTGGATATTTGACGGGTGGATACGTTATAAACCAAATGACGAGTGGTGCCATGATAAACCAGGATGGGTGGTTACATTATAACCTCCAATGAATTGGGTATGGAAGTCGGCCATATAGATATTCCATTAAGTGATATGTGTGGAAGTCGACCGTATGGTTATTCCATTTAAGTATATTTATGTCCCAAGTTACCTTTATTTGTTATGTGTTCTCTATGTGGGTTTTATGGAAATATTTTGGTTACAATAGGGTATGTAGAGATTTTTTATTCAGTGAATAGTATTTACTACTTCATAAAGGTGAAAAGTATTACTTATGTTAATGTATTCATTTTTTACTTTTTGATTTGAAAAACTAACAGTTTTCCCGCTATGTGTATCCCATACTGAGATTTTTATGCTAATACCACATTTTTTAAATTTTTTCATAGGACATAATGTGGAATAGGGTCAAGGATGGAATCAAGGAAAAGTCATTCTGTCTTAAACATGGAACTAGACATGACTCTCTTTTTCAAGAGTTCTTGTTTTGTGAAAAATGGACACTGAGTAGAAGTGTCTACTTTGTTTTTTAAATGAAATGTAATAATTATGGCTTAATTCTCTAAAACTCTAAACCTGAAAAGTTCCTAAATGTTAATTATTCATTTAATTCAAGATTATGTAATGTTTAAGGGAAATTCCTTATACACACATTCTCTTTTGGACTCTGAGCAATTAAAATTAATTTTCATGTGCTAGCATAATGAGTGAATTTTCAAGGGCTTTTCTAAATCAGCCATATATCCTATAGGATTGAAGGTTTTACTAACTTTCATGAGTGTATTAGAGGATGAAAATTTTAGAGGGATATGTCCATTGTTCACAATGGATCTTAATTATCAATTTTCAATGATTCACTAAACAAAGATATATACCAATTTATAGTTATTGTGATTAGGATTAAAAATAATTATTTCATTTTATTTCATCCCTTAAACAAAAATATAATATTTAATAATCCACAATCCATAGAAAAATATTTATATTATTATTTTTTATTGGGAATTCTGACCTATACAATGTTAAATAATTTTATATTCTTATAAATATTTATTTATAAATGGATTCAGGCATAGTCCATTTATCTTACTCACCGATTATCGAATACCTAAATATATAAACAAATTAAACATTTCATTGATCAGTAAATATTTTTGAACAATAAATAATGAATGAAATTCTTCATAGGTCTTTAGAATAATATTTATATCATTAACTAAATTCAAATACAATTTAGTCTAGATCAATATAAATAGTTATTTTTTTCACATATAGGATTATTTCTCTTGGTAAATATGTGGGATTTTTTAATGTCTAAGATTATATTATAACAATATAAAATGTCCCACTAGAGAATGATTATAATGCCATAATGAAGAAAACAACAAGTAAACGCTCATTGTGTAATATAATCCCATTATTAAAATATATCATCAAGTAGGTTTTACATCACTATAAACAACCTATAAACATGAAATGTATTTCCATGACTATCTATAATATACTAGTCATTGCACCATGTCCATGGAATTTAATGTGTTTGTTCAATTCTATAACGCCCTGACCCTAGAATCCTAGAGTTGGTGCATTGTTACTTAACATTGGTATGATCACAAGTGATCATGTTTTAAAATACTTATTATTTTAGTAAGCTTTGAAGTAATATAAACATACAGAAGTTTTACATTACATCAAAAAAAAAACAACAACATCGTGTCCCTTTTGAACAAACTCTTATCCTTCTCCTATTCCCGCAGGTTAATTATAATATACATCATTACAACCTTGGAAAGAGAACACAAAATAAAGGTGTGATATCAGATGCTCAGTAAGGATAACAATATAGAGGAAACTATCATAAATAAGTTTTAATATTTAAGGCAACGTAAAAGAATAAAACCCTATTCATTTAAACATAAACTTCATCATAATATGGAAATGATAAATTAAATAATTCCACAAACTTATTACCATGGATACTCATCTGGTCGAATAATAATATGTTATATCAATCGATAATCTCATAATGATGGAATACATAATGTTGGACATCATAACCACATAGTTAAGTCCTCGTTCCAAGACTACAAATAATATTTTTTCAAGGCCTTTTTCTAAAACAATAGTTTGTCTCTTGAGACCTACTGATGCATCAAGGACTTATAGTAGGCTCTAGTAGTCACTGACTAAGTCAAATTCATTCCTCATGTGAATAGGTTGAAACATAACATAGACATTCATATTAAAACTTGCATAAAAATTGATAATATTTAAACCATAAACCATGAATGATATAAAAATAACACATCCACAGTAAAACATATCACAAAACCATCAATACAATATTGAATATTTTATCAGAATAAATTAAATTCATGTATGATTAAAATCCATCAAATCATGTTGACATAGATGAAATCAAAACTATTTTAGGGAAATATATCTTTATATTTTAAAATAATATAAAAAACATGTAATTATAAAAGGAAATATTTATTTTGAAATATTCTTAAAATTTTGTAATGGAACCATGAATGGTTTTATAATGGCGGATAATAGCCACACCCTTCATATATGATAAAAAACATTTTTACCTTAATTTTTAGAAATGGTCTTAAAGTACAATGTTTGGAAAATGATGGAAATATTTATTTCCAAACATTTTATAAAAAGTTCAACAAGGGTCAAAATGAATTTAAATCCTATTATATAAAATAGTAAAAACGTTTTGAAATACATTATAAAAAACAAAAATGTGGATGATAATGAAGTCACAGTAGATACTTATGTATAAACAATCTTGGATAAAAAAAGAGATTGTAAAATTAACACTCACCATGTACTTTTCCATGGTAGAGGGTACGTTATTCTCCTCTAAAATAGCTAAATCATTGTATTTAAATTAAATAGGATCCATATACATAAATATGATATCATATATGATCTTATATTATTTCATTGTAAATAATATTTCAGTAGTATCATTGCAATGAGTGTTAACTGATCATTTCCAATTATATGTTTTGTTACATAAGTAATTTTTTCTATGTATGGGATGTGTTTGATTCATATCCAAATTGATATTATGTTTTAAAAATAATTTTCATCAGAAAATAAAATTTATTATTGAATGTTTATTATGGGGAAATTAATCTTATCGTGTTTGTAGGGACGGTAATCCGTGCGTACGCATGAGTGGAAATATCATTATTTTGATGGTAAAATAGTATATAATATAATCGTATGTCATATATAATGAATAATTAACATGTTATATTTATTATAAAAATTAATTATACAGATTATTATATCCATATAAATAGTGGAGGGTTGAATAAAAAACTACAACATGACGTGGAGATAGTAAAACATACATATGCACATATGGTGACTTTGTCATTCATATGATGTATAGAATAATGAATATGGTTTTCCAATATTTTTAATAACATCACAGTATGTATATGGCACTAGTGTTTATATTTTTGTATGGAAATAACAAAAAATTAGGGGGTGGAAGAAGAAAAGAACATTGACAGGGGGAAGAAATTATTACCTCTTCTTTGGGTGCCTCCATTTGATTTGATTAAAAGGGATCTATAGGTTGAATTTATGATCAAATTGAGTAATCATGGATGAAGTCAATGTATTTGGGAGGATATTTTAGTAGGGGGTGGCCAACCCAAATGGATTTGGAGGTGTGATTTTGAGAGAAGGGGAAGTAACCTTTTATATGATAGGTGATGGTCACTTGAGAAATAATTTGAAATATTAATTTATTATACAATCATATTCATTTTATAATGGCTCAAAAATAAATTATTTTGAGGAAAATTTGAGGATGGGTCTAAAAACTTTCATCCAAAAGGTTTTATATTGGATAAGGTTACCATATTAACATTATCTTTTAGATTTAAATCTTAGTTAAATATATTTACTTTTACCATGTATTCTTGTATTATTATGACAAGTGGTTAATAAAAATACTATAAAAGTAAAAAAAAACCTCAATTGGATCATTAATGAAATACACATCATTATATAAGTCCTTTCGCTAAAACTTATATTTGTAGAAATATTATATCTTTTAATAATATAGAATTTGTTTTAAAAACACATCTATGTCAATTTTGATACTATTTAGTATATTATTTTTGTGAATGTCATAACAACTTTATCACTTATAATTTTTTTAATCAAACCTAACAAGTCATATTAAACTAGATAATTATTTGAATGAATAATATGTCTCAATTAACATTTATTTTATTATTTATAATATCAGTTATTTTAATAATTCATTAATAAGGAAATTATTGCATTATCATTGTGTCATAAATAAATTTTCTTATATAATGTCTAAAATTTATAAATAAAATACCATGATGTAGTAATTATTTTTAACATTATAATGAGTATTTATAGTTAATTTTATCTTATGTATAACCCAATATTAAAAATGTTTTATTTATGAATATTTGAATTTAACACATTTATCTATTTTTTAAATAAAATAATAATAAATGTCCTAATATTATCCATGTGGATCTAAGAGGATCCTATTTTATTCCTAAGAATTTTTTGGTCGAAAAATACTTATCCAATAGAATTGAGACATGTGTTATGGTAATTATAATATAATTTTTACTTTTAATTTCCCTGTTTACTTTTAACAGGGGTAAATAAAATTCAAAAGATACTATTCACCCAAAATTATTTTCATCTTATTGAACCAAATTTTACATAGACATTTCAATATTTTCTCTTGGAATTTTTAAATTAAATTCATAGAAGCAGTAAAATTACATTTTATGCAAATTTTCAAATGTTCCTACAAGGTGGGTAAAAGGCATTAAAAAGACTAATAAAAATTTATATATCTAATCTTATTATAAAATGAATTAAATGAATTAAATTATACTAATATAGTTATTATTTATCTATATTGACTTTAAAATAAATTTAAATAAAAAATAATTATTATTTAAATGAAATAGACATTTTTATCTACAATGTAGTGTTTTTCACTATTCATAAATAATTGAATGTTTTCATAAAAATACCAAAAATTCACCCAAAGAAAATTTTGATATTAAAAATTCAAAATTGATGTTTATTTTACCAAATTAAAATCATTCAATTTTAATTTTTTATTTAAAATTAATATTCGTTGTCAAAAAAAAGATTGCAGGTTTTTAAGATGTAAAAACTATCAAAATATTGGCATACGTTTATGTCCAATTTAATTTTCAAATTACGTAAAATGGCCTAAATTATATTAAATGATAAAAATATAATATAATTATAGCATGAAATCACTCAAATACATACTTTATCACAATAAATTATATTGTTTAAAAATGTTGTTTTCAATTTTTATTTTGTGTTTTTAAATATTCATTAAAATATTAAAGTTATCAGAAATGTTCCAAAACATTTTACAAACTAAATTTTTATGTACCATTTCTAATGAAGAAGTTTATTATGTAAAATTGAATATATGTAATTGTCAAATATTGGATTTACAAAGCGTTCTCCTTTAAAAGGTGGTAAAAATTTTATCTTTTGAAAAATACTTATTTTATCTGAAAAATTGATTTCCTTCTTATATATTGTCTATGAAACACATAAAATGGATGTTAAAATTATATGGAGAATATAAAATTCAATATTTTGTTAACACTATTAATATTTGGTTTTTGAACGGCTAGTTTGGAAAATCGTGGTGCATTCGAAACCAGTGTTGCATATAGTGTTAGCTATTGAATTACTTTAAAGAGATATTTTACTATGAAATCATGGGGTGTTACATTATCCCCTACTTCAATAAATTGTTTCCTCACAATTCAAAATTGATTTCGAAAATAAAAGGTTAAAAATAGAAAATTATTTTATGGAGAACCCTACATTAGAAATAGGGTTAACAATGATTATCATAATAAGCGGGAAAGGTAAATGTAAAATTCACCACCAAATTAGAATTTAGAATACAAGAAATTTGATGTAAATTTAAGGAAAATAATTGTAGGAAAACATAAATAATAATAGGGAGTGATTGAGGTCATCAACTACAAATAACTGAACAATAAATAGAAAATCGAGGGCTAAAAGCCATTAATCTATGATGACTTAAAAAATTATTGGTTACTCAAAACATAAGAAATTATGATAACACATTTTTAGTTTAAATATAATTTCCCTAATGTTTAGGAATTAAATTCTTCACAAAATAATAGAAAAAATATACTTGTCATGTAGAGATCCCTCCTTCAACTAATTTCTACCACAGACTCATATTTAACTCAAAAATATAATAGAATTCGAAAATATTATATTTATCTTAAATGTATAGTGTCCCAAAAAATTGAATATATAATTCATTTTTCATAATATTTAAAAAACATACATTATACAAATGATGAAATCATATAGGCCAGTGGTAGGTGATGCACCCTTATTGCCCATCGGTTGTAGGTTCTAGTGTCGCGGCCCTGTCGGACGTGACATATTGTTGCCCGATCTTTTTGTTTCCCTTAAAAAAAACTAAAATAATTTTATGAAATGTTTTAACCATAATCCATAGTATCAAATGTCCATCTAAATCCATTCCATACTTTAGTCTTGTCCAAAATAATTGTTCCCAAACTCATAGTCCAAAAATTTATAAGTATGGTCAACATAACATAATGAATATCTCTTTTCTTCACATAATAACATGTGAGTAACTTCATCATTTATTCTCTTAAAACATGGTAACAACCTGAATTACCATAAAACCTTATTTTAATAGGTATATAAATCCTTATTCTTTCTATAAAACATAGTATACTTGATATACTTCTTGAATCCAAAAAATGACATAATCTCCGACAATGATGGAATAAACATACCACAAATTAATTTTAATGTAGTCGTGAATATCCAATATAATAATTCCAATTCAATCATATATTATTCCAAAATCACAACCTTAGTACCAAAACCATATTAAGGATTATATTTCCTTCAACCATTTAGTTTCCAAAAATATTATCTTTTTATTGTGTCACTTTTCATTGTACCATATAATCTGAAATCCTTAGTGAAATTGCACTATAGTAGAATCATTATATATTTAGATAATTAATATAACCATTAAATCATTGATACAACACTCAAATGACATAATTATTTAATAAAAAAATAAGAATACAAATTATTGTTCTTCATCTATGGTAGTAATATAACTTCATTATTATCCAAAAACATCATTTGGGGTATACTCTGATGATTGAGACACTAATTTGAATTGTGTCCCAACCCGTTGTAGATGATGCATTGTACATTTGAAACCATTTTTTAACCTTTTAGTCGCGTACCTGGTGTCCTTTTTCTCTACACATATAAAAAACACTAATTACCTTCATGCATTTACCAAGGAGATTCTTTCCACAGTTATCACTTATGAGAAAATACTGCTTTATCTTCATCCTGTTATCCATATTTCTCTCTACCATCCTTTTCTTCTTTGTCTTCCCTTCAAAACCGTATGACTCAGAGGATTATTTATTTATCTTATTAACACATGATATTATTTCACGATATGATGAAAATACATGTTAGATTATTTCCCTTCTAAATGATGGTTTAAGATCAAGAAATGTATGATCCTTCTTACTCTTAGGATCATGCATATTGATGGAGTTCTCATTCCTTCTACTGGGAACCATTTCTAAACAATGTCATACACTAGGATAGTTTTAGAATCGTAATTAATAATTCCAGAAACCTAAAATACATAACGTAAATTGAAAATTTTATGTATATAATCTATAATCATAAATATGTTTTCTTTAGGAAAGTATTTATTCCCAGATCATTCATATTGGTTTTTAATAAAAATGCGAATTATCCTAAGCATATCACCCATGAGTGTCATAACAATGAGTGAAACAAGGCCAATTTTTGTGTACCATGATACCCTGAGTCATGACCGAAACTCCATGTAGGAGTTTTCACTCCTAGGTACATATGTAGCAGAAATTTCTCTACCAGCTCATATCCAGACATGGATATATTTCATAGAAAATACACAAAATCTATACGTTACCAAAATTCTATGATGTTCTTCTATACTAATTCACAATGTCTATTTTATGGTAATGTTCTCTAATCAGATTATTTCTAAATCTATCTTACTAAATTTGTATTAAACTTTCTTTGATTCCAACTATAATGACCTGACCCCAAAAGCATGGAGTCTGTGCATTATTACAGAACATTGGCATGATGACAAGGGATCAAGTCTCAAAAGAATGATTACTTTAGTTACCTTATAAGTACTAGATACGAACACAAGTTTTACATTACAACATGAAATAGAATAATGAAAACACGGTGTCCCCTTTGAACACACTCAAATCTATTATATTATTCCTACAGGTTAATCATAATATACTTTTTCAAAATCTGGTGAAAAAAACATAAGAAAGGGGTGAGATCAAATTCTCATAAAGGATAAAAATATAACAGAAACTGTCATGAATAATCACAAACATTTAAGGTAATGTATAAGACTAAAATACAAGTCTTTTAAATGTAATGTTCAACATAATATGTCAATGATAAATCAAATAATTTCATTTACTTATTCACATGGATATTCTACTAGTTGAATAATCACATGTAATATCAATAGCTAATTTCATAATGATGGAATGCATAATGTCGAACATCATAACCACATAGTCAAGGGATCAGGACAAGACTATAAATATGATTTTATCAAGGCCTAGTTCCAAGACTGTAGTTTGTCTCATGAGTCCTAATGATGCATCAAGGAGCTATAGTGGGATCCACCTGTCACTCACTTAGTCCAATGAATTTCTCATATGAAAGGTTGAAACGTAACATACACATTCATATTAAAACTATCATACGAAATGTTAATACATTAACCATAAACCACAAATGGTATGATAATGATACATCTACAGTAAAACATATCACAAAACCTTCCATACAATATGGAATATTCTATCATAAGAAATCAACATCAAATAGGTGTAAAATACATCAAAGGATGTTGACAAAAATAAAATCAACACAATTTGAGAGAAATATCTCTTTCTATTTTGAAAAAATTTAAATGTCCCAAAATAATAAAAGGAACAAATTATTTTGAAAATATTGTTATAAGATTTTAATGGATGATTATAAGGATTTATAATAACTAAAGAGAGATTCACCCACCGTATAAGTTAAAGAAAACATTTTTACCTTCATTATTCCAAAAGGTCATAAATTTCTAAGTTTTGAAAACGACAAAAATATTCCTTTAGTTTTTTTTAAAAAAATTCAAACAGGGGTATAAATGATTATAACCCACATTAAAAGAAAAAGGTAAAATTATTATGAAATATATTATTAAGAAACATAGACGTGGATGATAATGATGACCCAATAGATACTTACGTATAAACAACCTTAGATAAATAAAGAGATTGTAAAATTAACACTTACTTTTAATGTTCCTTGTTCGAGGGTATGTTAACCTCCTAAATAATATTTGAATCATTGTTATTAATTTTTTCAAGAACCAAATAGATAAATATGATATCATATATGATCTTATAATATTTTTTTGTTAAAAATATTTCAGTATTATTATTGTTTCATGTGTTAACTGATTCATTTTCCTTTATATGTTTGGTTACGTATGTCATTTTTGTTATGTATATGATGTATTAGATTCATTTATATATTTATATTAAGTTCTTAAATATTATTTTTAATCCTAATATTAAAATTATTCTTGAATTCTTATGATAGGGAATTGAATCTTATCGTGTTCGTGGAGACGGTAATCCATACGTACGCACGAGCAACAATATCATTCTTTTGAAGGTAAAATTGTTTGTAATTGGTTGGTATGTCATATATACAGAATTATTAACATGTTATATTTTATATCAACATAAATTATGCTCATTATTATACACATCCAAACAATGAATTTTTGGATAACTAACTACACCACGATGTAGAGACGTTAATGCATATGTACACACACATGATGACTTTGTCATTCATAGGATTGGTAGACTAATGAATATGGTTGTACCATATTTATAATAACATCACTGTATGTATGAGATATTAGAGTTATTATTTTGTTATTGAAATGACAATGAAAGGTGATGTGGAAGAAGGAAGGAACTTGGAAAGCTGTGATGAAATTATTACCTCTTCTTCATGTGCTTCCATTTGATTTGATATAATTGTCTCCATATGAAGAATTTATAATAAAATTAAGGCCTCTAGGTTGAAATTTTGGTATTTGAGATTATATTTGAGTATGGGTTGGATGAGACAAATGGCATTGAAGATGTGATTTTGAGGGAAGGGTAAGTACCCTTATATAAGAGAGTTGAGGGTCACTTTAGGAAATGATTGGAATATTAATTTATTATAACATCACATTCAGTTTATAATGGCTCCAAAAGATTTTATTTATAGGATAAGGTGAGGTTGGGTATAAAAACCCTCAACCAATAGGTTTTAAAATGGTTTAGGTAACCATACTAACCTTATATTTTAGATTTAACTCATAGTTAAATACATTATCTTTTACTATGTATTCTTATATAATTATAATAAATGGTTAATAAACGTACTAAAAATAGGCAAGAGAACCTCAAGTGGTCCATTAATGACATATATATCATTATATAAGCTTATTTGGCCCAAACATTGATTTTTAGAATATTATATCATTTAATAATATAGTATTTTTTTTAAAGCTCGTTTATTTTAATTTTGACATTATTTAGCATTTGGTTTTTGTGAAAGTCATAAAAACAGTATCACTTCCACAAAAATTTATTTAATCAACATTAAAATGTCATATTAAAATATAAAATTCATTAAATGAATCAAAAGTCTCAATTTACTTTTATTTTGATATTTATAATATCAATTATTTTAAGCTTTCATTAATAAGGTAATTACTGCATCACTATTATGTAAAAATAAATTTAATTATAAAATGTTGAAAAATAATAAATAAAATAACATGATGCATTACATATTTTTTATATTTCTATTGAATATTTATAGTCAAATTTATCATATGTATAACCCTATATTAAAAATGTTTTAGTTATGAAAATATGACTTTAATACATCAACTCTTCTTTAAATAAAATAATAATAAATATCCTATTATAATACAAGTGGGTCAAATATTATCATATTTTATTAATAATGTTGATTTTGGTCAAAAAAACTTATCCAATAGAAATATGGCATGTGTTAGGGTAATTATAATATCATTTTCCCCTTAAATTACCCTATTTAATTTTAATCATGGTAAATAAAATTCAAAAGTTTCTATCCACCCAAAATTATTTTCGTCATAATGAACCACATATTAAATATTGATGTCAACCGTGTTTCTCAGATTTTTGAAATACAATTCACAAAAGTGGTAAAATTATATTTTATGCAAATTTGCAAATGTGCCTAGAAGGTGGGTAAAATGGGTTAAAATGTTTAATAACATTTTATATATTTAATCATATTATAAATCGAATCCAATGAATTAAATTTGAATAATATAGGTTTTATGTATCAATATTGACATTAAAATAAAACTTAAATAAAAAATAATTATTTAAATGAAAATGTCAGTTATTATCTATTACGTAGTTTTTTTCACTATTCAAAAAAAATGAATGTTTTCAGAAAAATACCAAAAATTCACCCAATGATAAATTTTATATTAAAAATTCAGAAATGATGCCTATTTTACCAAATTCAAAACATAGAGTTTTCATTAATTTATTTAAAATTAATTCACTTTCTCTAAACCAGAAAGTGAGTTTTTATGGATTAAAAACTACCAAAATATTGACATGGGTTTATGACTAATTTAAATGTGAAATTACTTATAATGACCTAAATTAAGTTATAATATAAAAATATAATCTAATAACACTTTAAAAACACTCAAATTAATAATTTAACTATATAAATTATTTCCATTAAAAAAAGTTTCAATTAAAAATTATTATTTTTACTATGCATTAAGATATTAAAGTTATTAGAAATGTACCAAATATTTATCTAAAATAAATTTTTTATGTCCCGATAATAAATAAAAAATCTTATTTTGTTATATTTAATATATAAAAGTGTCAAATATAGGAATTAAAAAGGTTTCTCTATTAAAAGGTGGTAAAATTACATTTTTTGAAAAATACTTTTTTTATTTGGAAATTTGAATTTTTTCTTATATTATGTCTATGAAACACAAAATATGGATGTTAAAATTATATAGAGTATATGAATATTAATATATAATTAATACTACTCGTAACTGGTTTTTTAATGGCTAGTTTGTTAAGTCGAGGTGCGTTTGGACTTGGTGTTGTGTGTAGCGCAAGCTGTTGAATTACATTAAAGAGATAACGTACTATGAAATCATGGGGTGTTACATATTTCAATCTATTGGAAATGATATTGGAATCCTCAAATATGTAGGGTGAAAATCCTTCCATAAATTATCTATTAATAATTTTTCCAGCATGATCCACCCAACATACCCAACCTCACCATAAACATATGAAATCAATGTTTTCAATAAAAATCTATGTGTGCTTGGTTTACGTGAATTAATTATAATAATAATTAATGTAGGCAATAAAACACACTCGAATATTGGAATATATGAGGACACAGAAACATTAATAATTTCAACTATTTTCCTCATTCTCGTAATATTATATCATGGAGAATACCATGTGAAAATGTAATGAGAAGATGCCTCATCCACTTAAAAGTACACTCACCTAACACTCTATATAATATGATTTCCATCGTAGTACATTATCTAACTATATATCTATATTAAATAATACCATTATAGCTAAACAAGTTTCCCATTGAAGTGTTAAACTACTATGAACTTATCTAGGTGATGAATATTTTAGGAAATTATTATATCAGATCCATATATAAATACGTAAAATAATTAACAAGATATTTTAATAACATTCAATACATTGATTATACAAGTATTCAAAATACAGAACATGGTCAAAGTACACTTACTCCAACACTATTATGTTTACCGATCCCACCATGTGAAGTGATATAGTTTGAGGGGTACAAGCCTAGAAAAGGTTTATGAACAAGTCTAATTTTGTCTTGTGTTTAAAATTGACACAACATAATATTAGGTTGAAATTTAATTAATAAATCTTTAATAGTTAATGATAATATTCAGTATTCTATGTTATAAAATCCCTAATAATTTTTCCTTTTTTATCTATTGATCCATGTTGACATCATCATCATGCTCGAGGTAAAAATGTCTAATAAGATGATTCAACATATAACTATAGAGATGAGGGCAAAGAAAACAACACTTGTGGGGGGAAATATTGATGTTTTAGTGCTATATTCTATATAATTATGAGGTATATATTTTGGACTCATTTCTAGAAGGTTGGTTTGATGACGCCAGGATAACCATTAGTTCGACACATTCTGGGAATGGGAATTTCATTTAATTAGGGGTGAACATACGGTGTGGACTATCCATGATGTGTAATTTCATTTTTCCTTGGTAATTGTGAAGAGTTAGATATATCATGGATGATGTTCTCATCATATTTTGATCTGAGATGAATTATTTGTCCATGAATAAATATCATGTTAAAGGGATTCATACCCTTTCATAGGGGAGCTCCATCATGTGGGAGTATGGGATCAGTTTCATGATCCTTCTATAATATTATTCAAACATATATCATGATTATGAGGATAATGGGGAATTTATATGATGTTGTACATCCATATATTCAGCACAAGGACACCATGTTTATGATACTATGGTATATTGAGGTGTGGGAATTTTTAGAGGTCCTTAATAGGATACTAGACAAGACCAAATCTCTATGATATGGGATTCATTCAGATTCCTCACATAGAAAGGTTTTTGTATGAGGTTCCTAGTTTCCTAGAAATAATAGTTTTTGTATAGTATAGGTTTAGTCTTATCCTTCATTGCTGTATTTCTCTATTGGTGGTGGCTCTCAGGCCCTTACCTTATGATCAAAGGTTTAATTATATTATGGAGGACATAGAGATCAATAACGAGAGTGAATAAGATTTCAATGTATGAATTATGTATCTGGTGTTATACTTCAAGATCATTTATTGTAGTAATTATAGCTAACACAATAGTATAAAGGATCTCTATATTTCTATAATTAGTGGGAGATGAGGATAGGTTGATGATAACCACAAGATTATCTTATTTCTCAGTGATCACGGTGTGTTCTAGTAGGTTTTCACCATCATAGTTGATGAGTTCATAGTGGAATTCATAGCTAGTTTCATGCTTTTTATTTTCCATCTCCATGACAATTATACGACATTTGAGGTATCATTTTTCATTAATTGGGTTCATGATTTTTTTAATTATAGGACTATTCAATTTTTAATAACAACTACCGTGGGATATTATTTGGGACATGAGGTGGAGAGGATTCTAGTTCACATATATTTGACTAAAACAGTTATAGGATGAATATATATATATATATAATGTGTGTTCATACAATGAGCTATAGATGGTGAAACATCACACTTAGGGTGAATTCTTTTTATTATGGATATGGTCATATGACCTCCTCACTGGTATGAACTATCTGGGTTTTGTGTATGATATCATTTATTTCATCTGGATATAAATATTGCTCTAAAATGGTGAATGATATTATATCATCTCTATGAAATAAAAGACCCTAATGTGGCTAATATGCACGTGTCATCATTTTTTTCCTTGATGGATGAGTTGATGATGGCTGCTTCAAAGGAATATTGATGGTGGTTTTTAAGGTTCTAGAAGAATACCCAAATTTATTTTCTAAAAAACATTATTACATTACCCCGTGATGGTATATTAATATTGGGATTGAGAAAAATCTTGGATCTTCTTCAATACTGATGTCTTTATATATGATGACACATTCTGAGTTGCAGGAGTTATGTGTATAAGTCAATTATCTTTTGGATATGGTATTTTCATTGTGAATATGGTCTCCTTAGGGTGATCATCTTTCGATTAAGAATAAGTCCAATTGTAATCTTGTATGCGTATTGAATATCATTTCATTATCCATGTTACAATGAATAATCACTACCCATATTCATGTATAGAAAATATATTTGATTAGATGACAGACTTATTTTTTTCTTTAAGATCGATCTGTGATAAGGATATCATCATATGATGGTAAATGATAATGTTATATCAAGGATTTATTTATGATTTCATTGTGGGAATTACTAGTTCATTTTTTTGTCATTTAGTGTGATTAATGCCCAATTAATTTTCATGGTACTGATGAAAGTAACGTTCTGGGAGTTTATTGATTAGTCTATGGTGTTTTTCATTGATAACATCATGGTGTACTAAACTAATGTGGAGGGGAACATAGTTAATAGGTAAGATATTTTGTGAGGTCATCTTCATCATGAGTTATATGGTATGTTCTCAAATTTTGTGTTATAGGCTTGTGATGTTATTTATTAAGGCATTTCATTTCTTGTTTTGTTATAGCCACAGATCCTTTGATGATTGAGTTGGCTCATTATTGGGGATCCATATATAATATTATGGAGTTGTGGAGTTTCTTCAATATTAATTTCTATTATATGAGGTTTATACCCAAAATATCCTAGATTGGGACTCCTCTAATATCCATGAATCGAATGGATTAGTTTTTTTGTACATTCTAATGTTTGGATGATTTAGAGTACCTATAAGAGAAAATTATTGGAAATATAATTATCAAATTTATTGAAATGTTTTTTAGTTAATAGTTGTCTATGATGATCTACATCTTGGCATATGAATATTCTTGATACAACATAGATTAGTTGATTCTTATAGTTCTTCGTAATTATAAACACATGTCATTTTCTATAACACCCATGATATCATATTTTTAGAAGTTATTTTTTCTCTGATGATGTGGAGACATTTCCTCAACAGTGATCATTTGTTGGTCTTCATCAATCAGAGGGGCCTTATGTATAATTATACAAGAATTAAAAGAATTTTCATTTGTGATGGTTGGGGAATTATTATTGGATTATTAATTCAGTATCTATTAAACCTGAAGAAAGGGTATTATTGTTGCTATTAAACTAAGGATGAAGTAATATAGTTATGTTATACAAGAATAAGATTATTCGTAAAGTGTGGGGGATGATCAACATGAAATTTTCCTTGAAATGGATGATGGTGGTAGGAGAGGAAGAATTTTTTATATAACATCGATGTCATCTTTAGTATAGCTGGTGGAGGTTCCCCAGTTGGGAAATTATAATATGGGCGTCTAGTTACATAATTTTCTCTACAATGATTCCCATGATTGATTTTTAGGGATGATCAACATTTTGTGTTGTTCTATGGGACAATATTCATTCCTCTTGTCATGCACATGTTAGTTCATAGTTAGTTCATAAGATCCTTGGTTTTATTTACTAACATGAAAAACATATGCCATTATCCAAGAGGATAGTTTTTTGTGTCCTTGGATGAAGTGTTCCATGGAAGAGTTAATGTTTTGATGATTAGTATTCTAGAAGGAGAATTATGAACACTGTGTTCCAAATGATGTACTCCATGAATTAAATTATCCATTGTTAATGCAACAAGAAATTTTAATTATCTTTTTTATCATTGAAAATTGTACTTAGGGTGAATTTGATTCTCTATGTGTTACAATAGACTGTTGGATGAAACAATTCACTTCTTTGTGATCAAATAGTCTAGATTAGTAGCGGTTGTTACCCAAACTATGTAAAATATCCTAAGAGTGGGGTGAATCCGGGAATTAAAGATTAAAATAATGGTGTCATTGTATATAGTTTCATATTTAAATAAAACACTATTCTAACTATTTTCTTTTTCACAAAATATTTGATATTTATAATGTGAAAACGTAAAATAAATTTTACTTGATTCACCCTCACTTGGCTACATCCTAGGTAATTATTAAGAAAATGTTCCAATTCCACAAATCATGAAATGAACACTATTGTTTCATTGTTTGGAAAACTCACATTATCCCTCATAATTGAAAACCATTAAAAATTTTAATGATAACTTCTCTCTCAACTTACATGCATGAAATTGTTTAGGATAAAATAATATAATGATATACATGTGGGTTTGAATTGGGTCACCTCGATATTCATGAATGTTTTTAGATTTTAACATTATTTTTTATTTATGTAGATATAAACTATCTTTCTTGGTAATGAATTTGATTAGTGGATAAATAGAAATGATGAACAAAATAAATTTTCACTATCCCAAAGACCCGCTAGTGAACTCCACAATCACATGAGCATTATCCTAGATGGTGAGGACACTTTATGTTCATCCTAGATACCCAAGATCAAATCCATGAAGAGGAATATTTTTTGGATACTATAGAATTACTGTAGCTATAATTGTACTAGATACTGTAGAATAAACATTACTATGTATTATTCGATGCTTTAGCATTTGGAACAATTCATCTGTTTCGGCCATCGAGACACTAGTTTGGTCGTTGGGTTATTCTTGGAATTCAAGAAACCGCAAGATTTCAAGCCACCAAAGGCCTTCATAAAAATTATTCTTATGGGCCACTTCAAGTCCATCGGTACACCTCAAGGACTTTAGGACACATAAAACGAGAGTAAAACAAAAAAATACAAGAAACAAGGCTCCAGATGGGGATCAGAAAATAAGAATTCACTAGAAAAAAGCTAACCACAAATAGAATAATGAGATGATATGGAATTTACATAAGTACTAGGCATAAGAATCACTACATAAGATAACTAGATAACTACCCATGTGATGGTGAAGATCTGATATCAAAATATATCCTGGGTAGGGGTAGTTCCATGTGCTTTCATTGCAATGATTTCCTCGGAGACCCTTGAGTCATATAATTTTCACGAAGTCTATGGGCCTGTATGGGTTCCCCATCACCCCTTATAATGGGAATTATAAGGAATTAATAAAAATTGAATTCTTTTAGACCATTCAAGAAGACACACAACCAACTCCATATATGACAGTAGGGTTATTTGTACTAGAATATTCCTCTTATCATTATACATTCACAACTGAGTTCAGACAGTTTGAAATTATTACAGTAAGTCTAAATAGAGCCTTCAAGGTCGTTTTTATAGAATTGATTTATCCACAACAAATTTGAAGAAGCCTCCACACATCCCTGATTGTGTCTGAATAGAAAGAAATTTAATAAATAAAAAGTGATTGATTTGGGTGAATTGATTAGTTCTTGATAACTATTGTAGCATCAGAAACAAAACGAATATGGAGGATCTTTTTCATATACTACTATCTTGATATTATAATCCCTAAGAATGGATCTTGGAAGTGAATGATCTTTAATAATAATAGAAATAGATGAGAAATATCAATTACATATCATTACATGGTTCAAATATGTAAATATTCAATGTACATCCACTTTAGAAAATAAAAGGGTTTATCAATATATTATTTCATTAAAACAGTTCTATATTCAAAAATATATTTCAAAAATATATTCATACTAATCATATATAGAAAAAAGACTCTGGCCAAATATATAGATCAAACAACATTATTTTTACTGGAAGATCCAAGAAATGTTTCTAAAAGATCTCAATAACTAAAATTTAAATAATTAAGAGTGTGTAAAAATCACTTTAAAATATAAATGATTTACTCTATTGAATACGTGCCCCTGAATTGGATGTAAATCATACATAAAATGTATTTTCTTCCATTAAGGATGTTGTAGAAATTATTGAAAAAATAACATACCTAATACTCCATCATAGAATAGTGAATCATAGGTCCCCTTCATTTAATAACAAAAACTAATATAATATGGTTGAAATTTTATTTTTGATCATAATAGTATTGTTTATGTGCCATATATTTTTTCTTCAAATGTAGTGTTATTTTCTTATCTAGGGTTGATTATCCATGCATTCTATTTTATTAAACATAATGTTCTATCCAAATGTATGGTTGATTAACAATACTTTTCCAATAGTGTAGGGTATATGATTTATATGTACTATTTCAAATGTAGGGGTCCTTTAAAAAGTACACATACTAAGTTAGATTATGAATAGTGTTTCCCTAAAATGTTCAAACACATCAAGAACATTTTTATAAATATTTTCCACTGATAAATGTTTTGAAAATATTTCTAGACATAATATTTCAAAAAAATATTAATCATTTAAACTTCACTTAATGTAATTTCTTAGTAACAAAATAAATGGTATTTTTATCATCAAAATTAAAAGGATTTATGTATTATTTTTAAGGCTATACATTCCCAAAAATCACCCCATGATGTTGATCAATAAACCCATACATTAGTTTAGGAATTTTAGGTATTGTAAATACACATAATTTCTTTTAAATGATACAGATATTATAGTTACGAACATTCATGACACATATTTTTTTTATAAACTTAATACATTTAGTTAATAATGGATGTTCTATTTACCCAATATTCTATCAATTTTTTTATATCAAAAAGAATTTTTTTATAAATGAAATAAGACACATTAAATTTTCTACATAACTATAAATGAATGTTACAATTTTCCAAAGAAAAAAAATAAGATATATGTTAAGGCTGTACAAATGAAAGAAAAAATTTTAATTTTTTTTTAAAAAAGAAAATAATTTTAATTAAAAGCTGTTTATGAATAAATGAGTAATTTTTGTTGATAAATTGTTTATAAATAATGGATGGTTAACATTGAAATCACTTGTTATGTAAATATTTCAGGATCTAGAAAAACATTACTACTTTGAAAAACATTCTTTAACACTCCCATCATACTTTATGAACATTATTAACGATTACTATACAATAATATTATCAATATTATTGAGTCCTAACCTATATTTAAATAATAAAATAGACTGACTTTCAAAAATTCATTCAGATTTTCCTCAATTTGAAAACCATGGGGAGCTCATCACTTAAATGATTGAGAAGTAGTATGATTCCTGGTTCAGTTGAGGTTAACATCATGAAAATATCTCTTTAATTATCTAACAAAACATTCAATGGTGAATTATTACACGGAATTGAATGAAGATTATCACTCATATTGTACATCACCGAGGTAATTTCATTAATTCTTCAAATTAAGTCCGGGGATGTTGGTATGGTAGAATTAAAAGCTTTGGATTAACTAACACTAATTTTTTTAGAAACAAAAAAATTTACCAAATTCCATTTTACATCAATGAAAATTGAATTGAGCTATAATATACTTTCATTTTTTAAAATTTATCTATCAAGTCTCATTCAAAACCAAGAAAATATCTTATAGAAGCTATAATGTCTTTTTCAATTTAGAGCTGATCCAGAATAGATTAAAATTCCAATTTAAGAATAGTCAACTTTTTTGAGCCCTCAAAATATTTTATTTTAAAGTATATCTCCTATTGAAAACTGGTGTTATCCCCCTATATTTTGTTATATTTTATGACTATATCATCAAGTTTATTAGTCAGATAATTAGATGTCTCTTCTTCTTGATTTATGTATTTAGGAGCCTCTTACATTACAAATAAATATATATTTTTATTTTTCTCACAAGAAAAAGAAATATTTTCCAAAACTATTTATATCTCTCTAGATCTATAAGCTGTGTTATCCAATGATTGTGTAATAGTAGATACAATCATATTTTCAACAATTTTAGTGTTTTAGCTTCTGAATCTCAACATGCTCATCTCCAAGAGTAGTTACATTGACTTGTTATATTTCAGGAGAGTTTTTTTATCATGTACATGATTTTATGTGAGTTTTCATTGGGGATTAATTATTACTACTAACATCAGTGATGGATTTTCTTCTCCAGGTCTAGTAGTTTCATCTTCGTGGTTCTGATAAGAATCTTTATCTCTATTTCTAATTCATGTGACCTGGATCTAATTATCTATTTCATTATTATATGCCTCATATTGATTAGTATTTTCATATTAGAATATCATTTTTTTTTCTATTTTAGAATCATATTCTACGAATTATTCACAAAATTATTCAATATATAGACGAAGTGTTCCAGTATATTTGAGATTTCCATGCATCCTCTGAACAATCAGACCAGATTCTTATAGTCACATTCCTCACCTTCATTTTTTCGTATGTTCATTAACATTTCAATGAATATGAAGGTTAATGTTTTAGATTAAATGATTTTGAAATAATTAAAGATATATGGGAGGGAATCATTTTGAAAATATAGGCTAAAGAAAAAAGAAATTTATAGAAAGGGTTTTGTTTTGATTTTGGATATTGGGGTTCCTGTTACACTTGCAAATTTACTCAATATATTTATTATTAGTTTTTTATTTTTAATGATATTATTTTTTAGAGAATAAGATAAATACATGTTTCCATTTAAAATAATTAAAAATAAATAGATTAAAAAAAGGAAAAATAAAAAATAGATCAATTAATAGATTAAAAAATAAATAACAAAAGATTATTTAAGATTTAATATTCATAGATCATCCTATATATTATAAAAACTAGTTGTGGAAAGTGGTTTCATAAAAAAATTATCATATTTATATTCATTATTGAAAATCACTAATGATATATCCATTTTAAGAACCTTATTTCCTAGAAAATGATTATATATATAAATATTCATGGGTAATGAATGACATATTGGATTTTTTTAAATATTAATTGCATTGGTATTATCACATAAAATAGATATATTATTAAAACTAAATCAAATTATTATTACAGTGTGTTTTTTCCACAAAAAATGTGTGTATAAACATCCATTAGATATATATTCTACCTAATCTTTTGGCAGAGCAACTAGATGTCATTTATCACATTAACATCACATCAAATATTATCCTAAAAAGTGGCAAGTTATTGATGTAATTATTTTATCTAATATAGATACTTAAAAGTTAGAATATAAATATTAAATGAATTTCAAGTCATATATTTTTGTTAACATTGATATTGAAAAGCATTTTCTTTTAAATATCAAAAAAAAATTTAACAGCAATAAGGTGGGATTGTTTTAGTTTTAACTATAATCTAGGACATAAACATGCAGAAAATGTTATGTTATCTAAACTAGAAAAATGATATAGTAAAATTTCAATAATACCACTATATATTATTTTAAATGGGTTTTGTAGCTTAATACAAATATTGTTTTACAGTAGTAAACATAAGAGTTGTGTTAGTTTTACTATTTTCTAGTCTAAAAATTTTACAATGAATTAATAATATAAATTAATTGATTCTAAACATATCTGTAAACATTTTTATAAATTCTAAATGATAAATAGAAATTAAATTCTTCCATAATAATCATTTAAAATTCTATTTTCATTATATTTTCAAATTTATTATGTACCATTTCTATTCGAAAATAACATTATCGACATAGATTTTCACTAATAATAAATTTTATAAATTAGTTTTCTTAAAAAGGGTATGATATTATATCCCTATAATAAATTCAATTTCAAATAAATATGATCATAATCTCGCATATCATGTGCTACGAGATTTATTAAGTAAATATATAGATTTAGTATGTTTAGAAATATGATTTGGTAGATATGGGATTTCAAAACCTAGTTTTCATTCAATATAAACATCCACCATTAAATTTTTATTTTAGAAGGTAGAATTTACATCCATAATATATATATATATATATATATTAAAATTAATATGAGATGAATAATATTAATGTTTTCTTATTTTTTATAATATACTAGTAGCTGAAAAGGTTTTATCAGAGTCCATCCATTCTTCCTAGTTGTATCATTTTTCTAATAATATATCTTTTTTTATTATAATAATCCTTTAATAATTATTTTTTTTACTAAAACCCCATTTGGTTATTATTACATGACAATTGGATGGTCTATATACTAATTCCAGAAATTTATTTCTAAATAATTGGTTAAGTCATTCTTGCATAGATAATAAAAAATTCATCAATTCAAGATTCCTCAATTATCATTGGTTTAGATTGGGATATAAAGGCAAAAAATTCATCAATGATTCCTACATTTCTTAATTTTATAATTCATGTATAAATATATCCAATTAAAATTTTAGATGGATGATGTTTTATTGTTTTAGACTATTTCAGAAAGATATTTTTAGGTACATCTTATCAATTTTATTCTAGAATGGACTGAATTTAAAATATTTAATTTTAAAACTCATTTTTATATGATTCATGCCTCATGTCCCCAAAATTTTACAAAATTTCATATTTTTTTTAATTCATTTTACTAAAATGACTACATTAATAAAAAATCACATGAATAGATTCTTCAAAAATCATTTACATTTTATTATACACACTATAGGCTTTATAAGTAGTAGAATATATTATAAATAATCTTTCATCATCATTTGGACCCAATTTAGTAAAATTTTCCATAGTATTAATGATTTACATATTACATCCAAACACTTTAATGTACTTTATATTAGGTTTTTTTTATTTCAAAATTTATATGGTGTTTTTTAATAATTGATCTTATTAAATCATTATATATTATATATCAAGCTGCAGTTACAACTTCATCCCAAAAATAGTTAGTAATTTTGTATTCATTTAACACAGTCTCTTCAAATTCTGGAATATTTATGTTTTAAATTTTAATATTTCAATTTTTTTTGACTTTCCCTTGGTGATGTGACGGTGTGTCTACTACCTAAGTTTAATAAAAAATAACTAAATTATTAATTCATAAATTATCCTTTATGATCAATACATAATAAAATTATTTTAATATCTTTTTAAATTTTGAAATTTTTACAACAAAAGATTAAAAAATAATGAATAAACCAATTTTTTGTTTTAGAAAATAAAACCACATAATTCCTGAGAAATCATTAATAATGCTGTAACTTATAATTTTCCTTCCAATCGCATTACCCCTGATAGTCCAAAAAAATACATGTAGATATGTTATAGTGGTTTAGATGTAGAAACATTGATAATTCATTTAAAAGATGATATGTGTTGTTTTCCCATTTTTTATGCAACCTAAAATAAATAATTTTCAAATTTACGATTATGAGAATCAAGAAACTATGTGTTTCATAGATTTTTTTTGAAAATAAAATACATTACAATTTTCATGTAATCTTTGTGATATATAAGACACATTTGTCTCATTAAGTAAAAAATAATTCACATTCTCTTTATATAAGTAATTTAGATCCAAAGTATAAATTTTTTTAGTTATAAGTGATCTATATTTAAGAAGTATGTCATTAATAGATGAGTATTAATTTTTAAGGAAATTAACATAAAATCCATTGTCAAACAATTGAAAAATACTTACAAGGATGTTCATTAGTGCTGGTACATACATAAACTTGTGGATTAATAATGACTTTCGATCTAGAACTAATCCAACTCCAACTACATTTACTTTAGCATTGTCTCTAAAGTGGAATAGTTCTCCATAAATTTTAGCCATTTTTAGAAATTGGATGAGACTCCACTCATGTGTCTGGATCTTTAAAAGTATATATACCATATAGAAAATGTTTTCCTATTTTCGTTTACCAAAAAATCCATTAAAATAATTCTTTTCTTTGTACCCATATTTTCTTTGGTATAGCTATGTCAACAATTATAGATTTGGGAATCCAGGATTTCAAAATGTTACCAAAATTTACATGACATGTTTTAAAAATGATTTTAGAAATAAAATAATTTTTAATTCCTCTTATCAGAGTATTTTTTCAAATAAAAATCGTTATAATAGTTTTCTTTTATTCCACAACACAATCAAGATGAATTTTTTGAACATTGTACAAAAAAACATTTTTATATCATTAATTTTTCTCCCTTACATCTTATTCTATAATTTTGTGTCCTTGAATATATTTTTTCCAGGAATATCATTCATAGTTTTATTCTTCTTTAGTTACAAACCTATATATACTTTTATATTAGTCTACATCGTTATGTATGTGTTTGATTTTATTTTCATGATCATTATACTCTTATGTTGTTTTATTTAATATTTATTTTCATTATTGATGATATATGAACATTTTAACCATTTCTCTTAAAAAAATTTTGAATAGTTTTATTGATATGTTCTATTTTATTAAAGAATCAAATTTTTCTTCAATAATTGAGAGTTATGCATCCCATTTTCTACATGAGAAAAAATTAGAGTCAGAAGAAAAATAGTAATATTATATTGCATCATCCTCTTCCTTATTTATAAAACACATGTTTTCTTCTATGTTTTGTGGATTTTTTAATGAATCGGTAATAGAAGAGCTATATGAGTGTTCAGAAACACTCTATGTTTCTTTCATATCTCAATTTTTATGCCCATAAATAGTTGTCTTCTTATTTTTATTTTTCCATATTTATGCATTTATCCTTTAACTGGGGGACACAAGACTGATATTCCACATATTCTAGAATTCATATCATTTTACTTCATGTGATACTCTCTCAAATTTATTGATGGATTTTTTTATCCAATTTCATCTTATATAATTTTCTTAAATTTCCTCGAAAACTGAGAAACCTCTATTTAATAATCTGATCAATCTAAATGTTTTGATATTTTTACACATTCTTTTGAATTCTATCCAGGATTTTGAAATTTAAATTTAAGGGAAGTAAATTTCCTTTTTACTAACATGTGATCACGATTTTGAACTTATTTCTGCTTCAAACATCATAATAGTTCTAATCAATTCTTTCATAGTAATTTTTTTGACATGAGATATAGATATAGATATCACATTCAATTTTTCGAGTAGTTTTGTATGAACAGTCATTGCTTTACTTCACTTAGTAATTAGATATTACAATGAAAAAAATGTTTTCTAATTTTTTTAAACAATCCATTAATTTGGGTGATTTTTAAACCAACATACATTATAATGGTTTAAACATTAGTTTCTCGACATCATACCTATGTTTTGCGAAATTTTTAGTTCCATCATATGTAATAATGATTATCTAACACATTTCATAAGAAATAGGAAATTGTGATAATATTTTACATTCATCAAGAATATTTCCTAAAATGCATGAATTCAATGCTCTTTTTAGTTGATTTGATACTCATATTCCTTAGTAGCATTCCATGTTTCTCGATACTCAAAAATTAAATAAGGGGTAAAAAACAATATATGTAATTAAAATCCAATATTTTTTTGATAGATGATCATATGGTATTTTCAACAGCCATATTTATCACCTTTGATGTGTGGAATTCGAATCATAGATATAAAATCTATGGAATTATTAATTGAAATAATTATTTGTATAAACCATATAATTTTAATCTGGCTAGATATTTATCTTCATTATCAAAAATACCACAATTAATACCAATTTTAAATTTTTATTAATACACATATACATTAGTGTGTATTTTTTTCATAATAATTCAAGATTCTAGATTTTAACATTGTTTTTGATTTTAGAGAATATGAATCATTATATTTTATAAGTAATTAGAGCAGTTAATAAATAGAATGGATGAAAATAAAAAAAAAATTAATTGTGGTTCAGGGTATAAAGATACCCTAATCGACTCCACCAATAATCACTTTGTGAGCTTGGTTATTTATAACTAGAATGGTCCTCTTATCATATGAACTTTGTAATTGAGTGTAGTTAGACGACAACATTTATGATAAGGCTCAAATGAGCCTTATCATTCATTTACATGTAATTCATTTTCCCACAGCATAGTTCTAGAAGCTGATACTCTTCCATGAATGAGTCTGAGTAGAGAAAACTCCAATAAGTCAAATGAGTTTGATTTAATCGAATTGAAAGATTCTTGATAATAGTTTTATATTAAATTAGTAATAAAATATGAATATCCTTTTGGACATACTAATTTCTCTATGTAAGAATATCAATGAAGCAGTCCTAGTTACGAATGATCTTATAATATAATAGAATCAAATAAATAGCAATAGATATACATATGTAAAGGTTAAAATATGTCAATAAAAAACTATAGCCTCTTCAAAAAACAACGGAGTCGCTTGATATTTTGTTTCTTTGCAGAGGTTCTATATTAAAAATGATATTGAAAATATATATTTGTATCAATAATAAATATGATAAAATACATGAAAAAATATATATATTATAAACAACATTTTCATGGTTGAAAAGATCAAATAACATAACCTGATATATCACAATCATTCAAATTAAAATCATATAAGAGATTAATATGAAGCAATTAAAATAGGAATTATTTACTACATTGAGTATGAGCATTTTAATTTGTTATAAAATAGCTTTAAAATAATATTTACTAATGTTGGGACAATTATAGAAACTATGGAAAGTATCATAGATTTTAAACTCTATCATTGAATATTCAAACATAGGGTTCTTCCATGTGATGAAAAACACTCCAAATGTAGGTCTAAAAATGAATAATTGGTCATAAAATTATGGTCATTGTACCTTGCATTTGTCTCCCCAGACAAAGGTTTATTTACATATGTAGGGTTGGTTTACTACCACAAGACGGGGCAAGGCCAACACCACCCTTTATCAGCGCTAACGAAAAGGCGCTGATAATGGGTGGGGGGGGGTACCATTATTAATGCTAAAAAAAGTGATGATAATAGTACCCCTTTATTAGTGCTTTTTTTAGTAGCACTGATAAAGGGGGGTCTTTATCAGCGTTTTTTCTACAATCTCTTATAAAGTGTCTACTTCCAAAAAAAATCATTATATTTTTTTATTAATATTTAAATATATATATAGTTATATTGATATAAATATAATATATATTTTTTAAATATAATTTTAAATAAATTTTAGATAAGTATAAATATACAGTTACACTTAATATATAAGATATTTAGTGAAAATGGCTTATAAAAAGATTTTTTTTTTAAAATTAATAATTTTCTAATTATTATAGAGTAATTGTCATTTAATAACAATTTGAATACTAAGAAAATAAAAAAAATAAAAAAAGATCCTAAATATGTTGAAAACGCAACTCGAACTTCAAATGGCCATAACTTTTGATCCCGGAGTCAATTTGAGCTCTACCACATATCAAATCGAATCCTTGGACGAGATCGACACCAATATATTTTAACAGAACCATGGTCACGGTTTTTTTGAGGCCAAAAAAGGCCCAGAAGGTCTCCAAAACTATGTTTTTAGACTGGATACCCCAAATTTTTTAACCTTTTGTGGATTTTCATCCTCATTTAAGGTGGTATTATTGGACTTTTTTGTGGGGACTGAATTTATTCCAAGGTATTAAATTAATATTGATATTATTCCTTTGAAATTTTATCATTTTTTATAATGCACTGCTATTTATAATGCACTTCTATTTATAATTAAATATATAATAATATATACATATTTTTTATATATTCACACATAAATTTTTAATTATAAATATAAATACTAAAATATATTTACATATTAAATATATTAGATTTATCTAAATAATAACTAATTTTCATTTTATTTAAAATACCTATTTATAAATATTTATATAGCTATATATTAATCCAACTATATATATATATATTTTAATATAACTACATAGATATATTGTTATAAATATAAATATTTAGATTAATATCACTAGAAATATATATTAATATAACTATATATATATATATAAATATAAATATATATTAATATATGAATAAATATAACTAAATATATATATAAATAAATAGATATGTCATTAACTGGAGAAAAAATCAATATGGTAGAGTGGTAAATGCTTTAGGAACGCAAGAGGTAGGTCTTGATATAAAATCATGGTGGATGCAAGGGCGTGCACATGGGGGTGGATTTGGGGGGATAGTGCAGATAAAGGGGATGGGTGTAGCACTGATATAGGGTGGAGGGGGTGCTTGTAGGTGCCAGAGGGTCTGGAAAGCACTCTTAAAAGGGGGGCTCAAGAGCTATAAATGTCCCCCAGATTGGCATGATTTTTTCAATTTTTTTATTCTTATTTTATTTTTGTTTGCATTTATTAGCAATAAAAAAAGTGCAGATAAAGGGGGTCTTTTATCAGTGCTAAAAAGAAAGCACTGATAAGGGACCCTTTTATCGGTGCTTCTTTTTATTGATGATAAAAGACCCTTTTTATCATCCCTTTTTTTAGTGTTGATAAAAGTGGTCTTTATCAGCGCTTTTTGGAGTGCTGATAATGGGGACCCCCCTTTATCTTCACCAGCTTTAACAAAGCTTTTCTAGCACTGTTATAGGCCATTTTTAGCACTGATAAAAGGGGTATTTGTAGTAGTGTTTATCCATACTTTCACTTTTCTAAAATGTCTTAGTCTATCTAAAAAATGGATTTCAGAACAAAACTTTCCAATGAAAATGTTTATATGATCCATAGGTTCTATTTAAAAAGTAAGGTCCATTCCTTATGTCACGCTTATTGACGTAGGGCACATAAAATGTTTCTATAATAATTTTATACACATCTTGAATATTGTAACAAATATTTCATGTGGATAAATTTTTTAAATATTTTTCTAGAAAAATTATTTAAATAAATAATAATTTCTTGAAATTAAATTATTGTGATTTTATTAGTAAAACAAACTAGGTTATTTATGATAATAAAAATCCATTAGATTTATGGATTATTATTTAGACAATATAATCCCATCACACTGATCCTTAAATATATTATTCTACTTATCTAAAACACCTCATATTTTTTTACACTTAATTATACTATGGATCGATGTTTTCCCCCAATAGATAACATACATCACCATATAGATATTTCCTTGAAGTAGTACCTATCAAATACTATTTATGTACCCTTAATTACTATTTTAACCCCATCACAAAAAACAATTTCACTATGTAGAATGGTTTCTTCATGAGATGGATTTATGTCATGGATGAATGATGAATCACAAAACCATTATCATTTGTGGAATATAGTTCCCAATAAAAACATTTTCTGAACTGCTCATTATATATGGGATGCCTCTTTCATGAGAATAATATATCAAATAGCTAAATTTAGTTTTAGAAGAATTATTCCAGTGATAATTCTATCTAATGATATTTTATCTATTTCATAAAATGAATACTATTTTTTTCTATGTATAAAAGAATATGGAAAATCCCATAATCACAATTTCAATTAACTCCTTTGTATATTGAACATCACATTGAAATGCACTATAAATGAGGTTTAAAATGAACACAATTCCCCTTATTCTATCATCTGAATGAATGGGTTCATCTAAAAATTAAATAACCCTTCATAGAGACTCAAAACTCCCGACCTTCATTAGTAAACTATAAATCTCTATTTTTTTTTGGAATCAAAGAAATTCTATAGAAAATACATTACATTAATTATTATCATCGTATTTATAGATATTTTTAATGATTTTTTTCATAGTAAAACTCTTATGTGGACCATATGTCTTTTCCAAAAAACAAAAATGAACTCGTATATTTATTAAACTGTCCACCATATTTTCTATGTGATATTCCTTCCTTTTCTATATGAAAACATAACTTTTGATTTACAATAATATGAAGAACTATTGGAAATAGTGACAACATTTACAAGCAATATTTTATATTACAACCATTGATTCCATATTGTGTTTTGCTATTATTTTCACCAATCCTTGTAAAACATCACACATGAACTCTACAACTGACCTTTCTATCCTACTTGGTTAAATAAAATAAATCAAACCAAAACACTACAAAATTACAATGGGGGAATTTTTCCTAACATAGGTTTTGTCAAGTTAGTATCTCAAGGATGTGGAAATAATCAATGATGTTTTGAGGATGATCATCTCTGATCATTATCCCTAATTCACTTCACAACTTGAAATATAATCTATACGAACAGTTTTCGGTAAACCATTGGTATAGATCAATAATTTGTACCTCTACAAACATTTTGGCCAAAAGCATTGGTATAGGTCACTTATATGGACCTATACCAAAAGTTTTTCCAAAACCATTGGTATATGTCCCAAAATCAAAGAACCTATACCAATAGTTCTCAAAACTGTTGGTATAGGTACATGTATTTTTAATGGAATATTCTTACAGTGGACATTAAATAAATCAAAATTTAAAATACGTATGATAATACATATATATATTTATGAAATTATGTTCACAAAAGTAAGTTAGGTTAGTTGTTAGGTCATTCAATCACAAATGGGAGGTGCTGGGATCAAAACCACATGAATTATTATTTTTTTAATTACATATACCTAAAGTTTATGAAACTGTTGGTATAGATTTTCATATTAATTATACCAACAATTTTCACAAAACTGTTGGTATAGACCTATCCTAATGCCTTAATTGCAACATTCGTAATTCAACTTCACGGTTTCTTCTTCAGAACACAATTATGAAAATACATATCATATTGGAAGAAAAATGGTAATATTTAAATTATATTTCATTTCAATATAAATAGAAACCTAAATATAATTTTTGGGTATTCAATTAACATTATACTAACCATTACATTATCAAATCCTTGCTCATATACCAAATAGTAAGGACCCATCCATAAAAATTATATAATATAGTAAATTCAACTCGATTTTGTATTCATATATTCCAAATTTACCTTTAGGTTGAGTGTTTTATATACCCAGACCATAACCGAATATATAGAAACTCATATATTAGAATGTAAAAACTTATACACATTGTTTATTTTTTCATAGTATGAATGTTTTAAATTAAAAAATGATTTATTTCCAATAGAATGTTAAACAACATTAATCTGGAATACCAAAATTCATTTACCCATCCATATAACCACTAAAAATTAATTCTTAATAAGTGATGACAAAAAAAGAACACTAAGGGACATAAAAAGGAAGAAAAATAATTTCTTCCAAAAATGAAAACATTTCCTACAATGTTATAACTTTTACACATAAAACATACAATATTTTTCATAAACTATAAAATCATTAGTTCTCCATAAATACATATAAATTATATATAAATTATAATAGGTACCTTTTAACATGATTTACATATCAAACATAAATATAAAGAATATCTACCAACTGCATAGGTACTAACCATCATGGTTACACTTGGAATTACCATTATACTATGTTACTATATTCTCTTAGAAGAAACATATCCAGTTGTCTCATTACAGTTTCCAAATTATGTGTAGTGACATGATTGGTACAGCTAATATCAGTCTACCAATAAACTACCCATATTCATAAAAATTACCCACATCCATATCATTAACAATACCCATACTACTTTCATAATATAAACATTCTTGGGGAAAAAGTATTCAATGTGAAATATCATTTCATTTTCATGAAGATGCGCACTTATAAATGAAAAAAATAAAAATAAACTCCTAAACATGTAAAAAAATATAAAATCAACAATATTTAATGAATGTTGGAAAATATTTGTTTTGTCTTATACAGAAAAAATAATTTCATTAATTAAAAGTATTTAACTTGGAAAGATAGTTTTTAAAATATAAATTTCATTACCTTTTGTCCGAAAGAATTCATAACATGTAATTAATTTCCTCATTAATAAACTAAGATTAATTAAATTAATAAACTTTTACACAAATATTTTAATCATTACCATTTTATTATGTAAATTTATTTCCACCTTGATGAGTTATAATTATCATAATCTTCATTCCAAGAATGGTGGTTTTATCAGTTTAGGGTATATTCCCTTGAGTACAAGTATGAGAGTTCTTTTCAAATGGAAGAAAAAACCCAAAAGTAAAATGAAATAATATTAAAATGTTTACATAATATAAAATGATCCCATATATCAATTTATTTAATATCATAAAATTATTTATTAGATAAATAATTATTGTTAAATGTTTGGATTATTTTCAACTTGTTTTCTGACCAAAAATAAGATGTTTTATTTTATTTAATACTATGTCTCTAAATTAGTTCCATAATATTTTAAAAGTTATAATATATATATTATAATATGTTTTTACAATGAAAATTGTTTTATTACAATCCTTTTTTTCTCTAATGGAAAATAAAAAATAATCTTCCATAAAGGTGGTCAATCGACATGTAATGTTCGATGTTTTATTTTTTTAGAATAAGAGGATACGATAATTGGAACGATTATGAATATTACATTAACACAATAAAAATATAGTATATATATGATATTTTATTTTTCATTTAAGTTTATATAGGGTACTTTACTAAAATATATAATGAAAGAAATAGAAAAGGAATTTGAACGATAAATAAAGAGAATTTTACCTCTTGAATATCATCTCCTTGAGAACCCATTATCGCACTTGGGTTTGGTATTCATATGAGACCAGTAGTTCATGGACATAGGCAATAAATAATTTAGTGGAATGGAGATTAATTTAGACAATATAGAATAATTTTTAGGTGTGAGGAGAAGATGTGGCGATTGGTGGTATTTATAGGGGAGTAGAGGGGTGTTTTGATTAATTTATTCATTTTTCTTATATTGTTCAAGACTATCAATTTATTGACTTCTATGAATACATAATGTAAATAGATTATGTATGTTAAAAAATAATGAGTTCATACCTCATCCACTCATGAGACATGACTCAATTATTCATGAATTCATCTTGTAATTTTAAATACTATAAATTATTATATTTCAATATTCAAAAAAATTAAACTATTTTAAAAAAACAAAAAAATTCACCATTAAATTTCTTTGAACTACATATTTAAAAAATTGACTCAATTGTATGAAAATAATTTATCAAATATGATAAATTTAATTTTGAAATAAACTCATCATTTATTCAAAAATAATTATTTTAAAAATATAAATGATTTTATGACACATTGATAAATAAAACGTGGTCTCATAAAATTACCTTATAATTATAATAAAAAATATATTAAATTATGTATCTATTTTAAGAAAATAAATTTTATTTTAAACCATTATATTAATTATGAAATTGTAATTCCACATTTACATTTCTCTAAAATACAAATAAATTAATTTATCATTTTAAAATATTTTTTTACATATTATATGATATAAATATATCATATTTTAATATATGATAAACAAAAATTTTATTTATAATTTAATATGTGTGGTTATTATAATAATGTCTATATTACTACTCTCAATGGTTACATTACTGTTCCAGTGGTCTTATTACAATTCCATAGTATAGATTCCTTTATTTCTATAATAACTATTTACTACGATATAAATTTAAAATAGATTTCCTTTTTAATTTCAGCATGAAAAAAAGTATTCTATATGTAAATTTTTTGTTTCATGTAGGATGCACTTTAAGAGGATTTTCTTAAATCATTACATCATTATTAAATATTTTCACATCCCTATGTGGAGTCTCAATAACACCCTCTAAACATTTATTAGTGGGTAAAAACAATGGAGATATGGAGATTAAATAATTGTCAATCCTATTAATCAAATAACTAATGTTCAACTCTTTGAACAAATTCAGACTCCTTAAAATCACAACATCATATGTTCTGAAGATAACTTATATTTTATCATTAGAATGTTTGTATTTTTCATCAACCTCTTCATTATACTAATATCCATCTAACTCCCTTCAAAATATTGTAACTTAATATAATATTTTATTACCAGGGCATCTAAATTTTTATTTGAATAAATTCATATCCACATAGTTACAATATCTAATGAAAATCTTTATTATTATCATTATTAGCAAACCATAATCCCCTGTAGGATATCATGTGTAATTTAATATGTAGATTATTTAGTATAATGTATATTGAAATAGTGATATTAAATTTTCATGATAATTATATGTAACTAGTTACTTTTTTATTTATCATCTCATATAAAAAAAAATATTTAGGATTCTTAGTGAAAAATAATGATTTCTTTATACAGTGAAAATCCATTATTTATTAACATCTAGCTTCTATAAGATAAATAATTCTCTCAGTGCAATATTAATAACTATATTACTCTTAGAATATATTTTTATGATATATAAACTACTATTTTTTTAGGAAATATATTTATTTACATTTTGGATGAATATATTAAAAATTATTGATTCTATATTGTATTGTATGCACTTCAATAATTTTTTCATAATATAATACAATATTAAAATATGCCACTAACTGAAAGTGGGATCCAATTCCATTATATATTTAAAACCCATTAGATAAACACATTATACAATATATTACATTTTTTTCATTCAATAATTTTAAAAATATTATATAGAAGTTAATGAGTCCTAAAACATTTGTATTCAACTAATTTTCATGATATTTTTAATAGATATATTAGTTATATAGATATATCCCTGATCATATTATTAAAATATGATGAATATATATATCATTTAAACAGATTCTTATGGGCTCTATATATTATTTTATATTCAAATACTATATATAGTAACATTTTTAGATTATCCCAAAAACATAAACTATAGGGTCCTACAGTAATTCCATTGATAGTGAACTCAATATTTATTTAAAACTAATGTAAAATATATATTTTGTATCATATTCCTTCAAAAATTTTAAAATTTTTTTTATAACAACCATACATGGAGTATAAATCTCGTATTGTTTCTTAAATGCCTTAATGTATTTTGGATAATCCTACCAGAAACATTTATTGTTATTCCTTTGTCACACACATATGATTCAATAATCATTAGTAGAATAAATAAATAATGATTGAACATATCATCTAAATTTTATTCTATTAGTTTGAAATTGTACCCAGTTTCTATATCGATGTGAAACATAGAACCAAGTCTTCATAATCCCATTCCATATCATCTAAAAAATTGAAAATATTTGTAACAATACCAAATATAGTGTCCCAAACTCAGATTCTACTTTATTAGATTCATATATGATACAATGGATCACATCAACAAGGATTGAATAGTTTAGTTGTCTTATAGAATCAGATATAATCATTCTTCCCATATTATAATGGATATAAAATATAAATAACATAGTGAATATAAATATTATGCATTGTTTAACTCATTAATTGATTTCAACTTAAAATAATTGGGAATGGAAAAAATAAGGGTGAGATGAATTACACAGTATGAGTAACAAACCGTAGAATCTATCATATATAAATAAACCATAATCAATATAGAATGATAGATAACTAAAAAACTTTCCATTTAATCAATAACATGACCATTAAATGAATCCTAAGATGACATCAATTTCATAATCACATAGTTAATAAAAATAACAATATCTTAAAATGAATTTAATAATAATAGATGTCATGATCTCAAACATCACGATATCATTACCATCAAGGTGTGGCACTAAGATTGTTCAAACTATGGGTAGGTATGCACCAAAACCCTATTTAACATGTTTGGGATATAGGATTGTATCATGATACATATTGACTCATCAAGGGTCTATATAATTACCATCCCCACCCATCACATCATAGATATTAAATTCCTCAAAAATTTATTTATTCTTTTAATTCATAAACAATATTCCTTATCATTAAATATCAGTATCGAGTAACAAATTTGGAATATTTAGATTTCTATATTCAATCAAATTAAATTCATAGAAAAACACCATTTTTAAAAATTGTATATTGTTTTTAAAATAATATATAAATTATAGAAAGATTATGTATATTTAACAAAAAAGTTATTTTTAATGAAATACTATTATAATAAAGAGAATGTATTTAATTAATTTTAATGACCATAAAATAATTATGAGATAAATATGATCATAAATTCATTAGAAATGTTTTTATTTTAGTAAATTCATGAAATTTTGATAAGAAAATTAAAGGGAATAGAAACATTATAATTAGTTTGAATACAATTTATTTATTTGTACAAACATTGAATACATGATGAAGAAACCAGATATGTTATAAGTATTATGTATAAATTAATTTTAAGAAATAATATATATGATAAAATAAAATATTGGTTATGATTTTTCTTGTATAGAAAGAAAAAATTCAACAATTACAAAAATATTTTAAAAATTACATAGAAACTATTTAAAAATTATGGGGTAACGTAATTTTTCAATAGTATTTAATTATAGTAAATAAAATGGACTTTTTAATTGTAATTGGGTAAAAAATATTATCATGGAAGAAATATATACGAAATTGAAAGAAAAATATGAGAAGATTTACTTGTAAACATTTATTTAATTTATTCAAATATACATGATTTAAAATTCTAGAATAAACAATGAAAAATAATCAAATATATCTATAATAAAACAATAATTGAGTTATTGAAGGATATAATATAATATTATTTCAATGAAAAATATAATCATTCCCAAAAAATTAGAAATTAGGATAAATTCCTACCTATTGGATAACTTCTAAATTAAAAAAAATAAATAATTAAAACTGAATTATTAAATTAAAAAAAATTAATAAAAAATTATTCATTTTAAAGTGATCAATGTTGTATTATAGAAATGAAATAATGGAAATTTGTGCTTAATAACAAATATTTCCCAATTGGGATGAAATAGATATGATATGCAATACCACATGCATACCTTCAGTTAAACATACATTAACCCCAAATATAATGGTTTTAAAAATATAATTAATTTATACAAGAAGAATATTAACATATATAATATCATATATTATCCTCTAATAAAATCTTATCAACTGTTCGTTGACAATCATTCATTACTGATTTTTCAGGTATTAACTGCTTTATTTTACCAAGTTTGTTTTGTCTCAGAAATTAAAATTTCAATGAAAAGGAAATATATTCATGAAATAAATAATGACATTTCAATATGAATTATCATATGTATTCCTCATATTAATATTTATATTAGTTATTTAAATGTTTACTTGGAAAATGAATCGTATGGGTTTTTTGAGATGGTAGGTCGTACGTATTCACAAACAACACTATAATTTCTTTAATGGTTGAACATTAAAAAATTATATGATATATTAAATATAATGTTTCCATTTATTTCATAAGTATCATATTAATTGAATATTTCAATTATTGTGACTATACAAGTGAATCTGTGGTGAAAAAAATGTTATAATAGTTCGTGTGGTGATAATATTCCTTATACATAAAGAATGGTATTTTCACCCATTTCATAGAGAATGATATTGAAAAATACTATTCCATTAATGTGAAAAAAAATTTAGTATATATGAGATAATGGATTTATCATATTGTAATTTCTAGTACATAATTTAAGGTCATAGGATAATTGATTAACAAAGAACTTGGAAGGGACAATTACATTCTCTTACAGAAACATCCTTTTTATTTCTTCACATATACCATAGGGCTGGTATTCTGGGAATACCAGAACCTCTAAAAAGTGGATAAGGATATTTTGAATATTTTTTTGGTTTTTCTGTTCTATATTGACAAATTTTTTTGAAAATGTTAATGTAGTGTTTACCCTTTTATAATTGATGTGAGGGGTGCATTTTTAATTTTCCAATATTCCGAAATATTTTTTTACATGACTTTCTTAGAGAAATGACTCCAAAATGACTCATTTAATATAGTGATTTGAGTAAGGTAGAAATAAAACCAACCATTGATGTTTATTATTGTTTTTGTTTCTTTTAATGGTTATCATTTTAGATCAACCCCAAAGTGATCAGATTTTGACCTCAAATATCATAACCAAAATTTTCTATTTTTATGATACATTATGATTAATAAATAGGTTGACCCTATTAATTAATTTTAATTATTTTGATTCAAAATATTTAATAGATTATTCAAATTTATCTCCAAATAAGTGTAAAATTTTATCATTAAATTGATCCTATAAGATATGGTGAAAAATAATTTTACTATAATTGTTTTTTTCTAGAAATATATGATATTATATTCATTATATTAAAAGATTTCATAATTATGCTGATTTAAGTTAATTTATTATGATATATAATATTTACATTTATTTTAAAACAATAATTATTATTGTTTATTTTAATTAATTAAAAATGAATCAATTATGTACTTCGAAACATTTTTAGGAAAAATATGAAATCTGCATCCAAATGTCCTATTGATAATTTCTAAAAAAATTGATTATTTATACATGGTTTATTATACATATTATAACATATTATTATAAATATAATTTGGAGTAGTTAAATTCTAAATTTTTATTTATATATAAAATTTTAATCATATGGAAAAATTTCACACATTCATTTGTGGATTCTTTCGACCATGTATGTTCCCAATTGATATTCATTGTATAAAATTATAATTTCTATCCTATAAAATATTAAAAATTATGTTTTATACTATTTTTATTGAAATAAAATGTTCACTTTCCATAATTGATGCTATGTTAATACAATATTCAATATTGGAAATGTTTTCACTTCATTATATTCATGGATGTTATTTCCTAATAAAATAAGGGTTGTTCTTATTCACAACATCATCCTAATCACACATTGCGTACATATTTTTTTATTTCTTAATGTCTATTATCAATTATGTCATTTTATTTTTTAAAATTTTTTATAGTTCTAGTAATCTATATAATCTATTCATAGTAATATTTATCAGGATCCACTAATATTTATTCATAAGTGAGAACATGCATTGCGACAGACATATACATCATTAAAAATTATATTTTTAACATTTCATGTACTATAGATATTCTTGGAAGAATTTAAAAATGGTATTTTATAGATCAAATTTTTTTATTGATTTCTTAATGACTTATTTTTCTTGGCCTTATATTACCTTTATTAACAGATGTTATAACACACATTTTAGGATATACTTTCAAGAAAAAGTGATCTCCCATTGAAATTCCAAATTATTTCTCTGGTTATCTGAATAACCTTTTTTGTAAATTAGATAATTTATTATGAGTTTAAATAGTCTATTACTATATCGTTTTATCCTGAAAAAGTTTTAGGACTACATGATTTTTTTCTCTTATTTCTTTTCAAAAATTTAGAGCATGACATCTCTTTCTATATAATGCTTTATATAGTGCCATTTGAATACATTAAGGGAATATATTGTTATAGGAAGACACAAAAAAAATATATAATTATCTCAAATTCATTTAAAGTCAATAGATATTGAGAAAAATATATCAGGTAATTATTCAATTGTATTTTATTAATTACCATCAATTTATTGATGATCGGTCATGCTCAGATGAATATTGGTACTATGGAAATTCATAAATTGTTTTTAGAATTTTGATGTAGGTCATGGATTACTATTTTATAATTTTTAAAGAGGCACTCCATGATGTCTTAAAATATGAAAATATAGTTTTTGATTGTGCTAAAGTGTAATAGAATTCATTATAGAAAGGAAATGTGATAATTTGGTGAGATGATTAATAATAATTGATATTTCATATTTAATTCTATGAGTCTTTCGTAAACCAATGAAAAATTCACTAATAATGTAATGTAATTATAAATCAGAATAAGAAAAAAATTCATAAATCTTCTAGGATTCACTCTCTTATTATTCATTTACTGATAAACATAGCATCATGAAACATTGAAACATGCCACTTAATATTATCCCAAAAAATGGTCCTCCAAATCCATAAATATCCTGGTGCTATTAAGGTGTATAAGGAAATAGCATATATTATAATAATATAATAATTCCTTTTTTATCTTAGGTATATATGAAACACATAATGTCTTTCGAAATATAAAACACCGTATTTTTATTAAAATTTATAAAATTTATCTTCACTACTACCAGTTATTTTATATTAAAAAAACATATCATTAGTGTGATAAATTTTTATCGTTTCCAATAATTAATGTTTAGAAGTAATTTGAAAAAGAATTTTTGATTCCCCTTATATACTAATTCTTATTTACATCATCACTAAATAAATTAACATAATATCCTTTTAAATCAAAATTTTCTTTAGGAATCCTGATCTATACAGATTAATGCATCTATTGCGTTATCTTCTTTCCATAGTTCGTTGTGTATTGAGAATCACAATACATGATTATAATTGGTCATCATATTTTTTTCATGTTGAGAAATTTCTATGAAAATATAAATTTAACACACATATAATATTTTTATATATCATATTATTTTGTATATGGATATATTTTACATATCATCATTGAAAAAAATTACATATAATGTTCTATCCCCATATAATCTTAATAGGGGTTATCATCTGGTGGGTTATGTGGCTTCAATAATACCTCCTCTAATTCTAGAGGATATAAAATAATAGTATAGTTGTTAGGTGGTAAAATGTATAGACTATACCCTTATATCAGAGAGGAAATTGGATATAATAAATAAATATAAAATAGTGGAATCATGATGTAACATATGGAACAATAAAAAAAATACAATAATAAACATTAAAATCATATCAAATAAGAGATTTAGAAAAATTAAAATTCATAGCCTAAGTCATATACAATGATGTCATTTCATGGTTATATATGAAAATTAGAAATATGTGACAGGAATATTCATCTAATTTAAAAAAAATATAAAAGACCAAAAGAAATCTCCACTAGCCACATGAGAATATGATCAGACCTCTTCTCAAAACCTCGAATATATGTGTAAAATAGATGAAGCCTACTGTAATGACCTATTTTTTTAATGTTAATTATTTCATAAAAATGTGTGTTATGTTATTTTCTACTCAAATAATATAACTTTGTATTAATGAAGTGATTATAAATTTAAATGTGACTATCAGGTTTTAAATGTTATAAGATCATTTGTCAATTATAACCGTTGGTAAATATGATCCAAAATAATGTTTTTATTACAAAATAAAATTAATGTAAATGTGTGAAACCATAAGTTAAAACACTAAATGAAATAACATATCCATTAATGAAAATTTTATGTCTCTTAGATTTGATATCCCTATGTAGTTTCCAGGAGATATTTTTAACTTGAGTTTTTGGTTCACCCTTCAAAAGATATTAAATCTAATATTCCAGCATGTCCCAGGACTGAATGTACTCCTCTTGATTTATATTCCCATCATTGAATCCCTTGATTATTAACAGATCTTACCTCTCAGTCCAGGTACACTACTCATCATTAGTAAACAAACTTAATGTCCTTACTACCATCCTGTTAGCTTCTACATTATATGCATTAATCGTTTGAATGAATTCAGATACTTCTTCTTGTGAGGGAATTAGAAAATACAAACAATTATCAAGAATATCACTAGACTCAATCGGCTGACCCAACGAAACCTTGGGGTGGAGGTGGGGATCACTATCCATCAACATGAATTTCGAATTCTCCATAGATATTGTCTCTATTGGTAATGGAATGTATGAATAGTCCTTTATATATTTATAAATTCTCCTCCAGATCTTAATTTTCCTCTAGATTGAATGACTATTACCTTGAGTGTCATATTAGATATCACCAAATAAAATCTCTAAATCCTCATCATTAGACTCTTTCCCATTGGCCCTCTTCTCATCCATTATAATCATAACTGGAGATATTTCAGTATCCAGTACCAGATTATCATTAGAAAATCCTTCAAACCGGTTTCTAAACATTATATTAGCCACATCCTTTCTTCGATCACCCCATCAAACATGATTTATAACATTGAAACTCTAAGTTTCACCCTCTTTTGCTTCCATAGAAACCTTTTTTATTCAACTGATAGAAGTACCATTCAATGAGTGCACTTACTCAGAAAATAAAGTTTCCACGGGAGTCTTGGGTCATCCCTCATCCCCCAATTATAGATCCACATCATATTTGGGACCAATATATGATTGCAGAGCTCAACCATGAGTACCCTCAAGAGGATTAACAGAATCTAAAACACCAGCATCCTTTTCCACTACAGAACCGTCTTTCCCACAAGGATTTGAAGGAGGAGATTGAGGTTAGCCTAAATTTTTCCTAAAAACTGAAGTTGTATATCACTAATGAATTAACTTCTCGTGATCCACACTATATATCAATTGGGTACAATATCTTAGATTCAATGTCCATCGGACTCTAATGAGAAGAACCTTCCTCAGCACTAGACCCTAGTTCTTTATCACTGACTCAATTTTTCACACCCATATACAAAGTCGGATTCATAGAAATTTTCCTATAGGGTTACATTTAATGGACCAAATTTATAAAAAAATATTCATACAAGGATTTTAAAAAAAACATTTTTTATGCAGCCACATATTGTGATATAGAAATATTTGAATGTACGCCTTGATGCATCCACTTCCACACAATCCCAAAACATAACAAGATTGAAAACATATTCCGTTAGGATATCCGAACAAAATAATATACCCACTATGTTCATATGTATTCTAATAAATGATAGATTTTTAAATGGTAATGGAATAATATGGAATGTAAAAAAATTTACCACTGAAAGAGAGGAACACTTCATATGGAAGTCATACATCCATCTGAAAAAGTAAAACCGAGATCCGTTGAATCTATAGGGAGTACTTTCCCAAGATATGATTAAATTGTATCATGATGTGAAGCGTATAATAATATTTTTATTGTCAATAAAACCAATAAACTTCTTATATTTTATGACCTAGGATCTAAACACATACCTATAAAACTAAAAAACCAATGGTTGTCATTGATTGAACCAAGCAATCAAATTCAGATTCAGAAGCTCTGAGGATTCATTAAAATCCACTATCAACATCAGAAGGTTAGGGAGACAATAAAATAATTAATGATTATCTAGAATTGAGATTCTATTGGAAAAGAGGAACAATATGTGGTTTGGTCAAATGGATGAAAGAGTAACTCGCTCCCTTGAAAGATGTTGGATGACCATCCACCACTAGAGGTAGAGGGACAAAAAGATCGGCATCCGTCGTGCCAAAGTACGAGTGAACATCATATTTCAGCACAGAACTGACCACCCAAAATAATTTTTCAATATGTCTATTGGTAACTATATGATAATGTTAACATTATATTTATTGTGAATAAGTATAAATTACAAAGTATATTTAATGCATTGAAGAGAAAAATTGGCCTAAACCAGTAGAGTCATGCCACATGATGCCCATTTGTTAGAACAAGGGATAGATGTAGAATCATTAAGATTCACTCATTTCCAATCCCCGTGTGAGAATCAACAATTTTGTATTGAATGAAATTTATTTTGGGTGATGTTCAAGTAAGAAAAAATTATCACTTGGGTGATGTTAGCTGGGTCACCCCATGAATCTATCACCACGTCCAAACTTACCCCTATGTTGTATATGGGTGTTATGGCAGTTTATGTGTTGGGAAATTATTTACTTAATGTTTTATTCTTTTTAATAAATAATATTTTTACTCCATCACATCTATTTTGAGACTTTTTTTTCTTAAAAATATGATGAATTTGAAAAAATGAATTTTCAGAAACATTTTTTATTTTTATGAAATGATATAATTATTGAAATAGAATAAATAATTATGAATAATTATTATTATAATGAAAAAATATTATTAAAATACTTCTATTTAAATATAAATGATAAAACGATTTTATTTTTTTCATGTGTAAGAAGTTCAAATATTCAATTTAAGTATGAATTTTCTAATAGCTATTATTTTTAATAAATAATTATTCTTATATTTAAATAATAAAATTATCATATTTATAAAATTATTATGTAAAAATTAATAACCTTTTTCTAATAATAATCTATATATTAGTTTTTTGTGAATTTATCCGAATTTTTTAGAATACGTTAGTTCTTCATGAATAGTAAAAATATTGTTTTGGGTTTTCAGTCATATTAATGAAATCATAATTATTTTATAATGATGCAATATGTAATCAAAAATTCTGATAGACTCATGTGTGTTTAAATAACATAATATTTGTCCCATATGTCTATTACTTTTGGAAAATTCCATGGTAAAACCAATGTTGTTTCATTAACGACTACCTTTGTATCCAAGGAAATTAATACACAAATCATCCCCTTTCTCTATAAATATGGACCAATTTATCCATTTATTTTAATGTATAGTTCATCTGTGATGATGATATAATATTTTTACCTCCAAATGAGTCCTAACAAAAAGTCCTCCTATAATGTCCTCAAGCCCACAATGTCCAAATCCTTATTTTTAGGAACACTCTTCAATGTAAGGGAAATCTCAAGGTTTATTTCCTTTTATGGCGATGTGTATTTCATGTCTCCAAACTATTCTCTTATATCCATTTTTTTCAATCACTTTACTATAGTAACACATTTTTATTATTTATATACCATTTTCTCTCTTTTATTAATATTTTCTAAAACCATGATTCATAATGTTATCATGTCAAATTTTCATCGAAACATTAAATATTTCACTTAAGGAAAATATTTTTTTTGTTTTCATTATATTTTTACACAAACCATTTTATTTTATAGTGGTATTCACCATGTTTTCAAAATGACTACATTATTCTATAATTGAAATATAAAAACCCCACATTCCCTTTTTTGTGGCTTATAAATAACATAATGGTCTTATCTTTCTGAAAATTTTAAAATTACATGATTTTTATATGAAATAAGTTTGTTTTATTCTTCATAGGTTATTTGTTAATTATTTTATAATTTTATATGTGGATAAAATTAATAAATATATATATATAGGGTCCACTATAAATTCTCTCTAATATATTGGGTAAGTAATATAATCTCTATAGATAACTAGTTTTTAAAATCCATTGTAAATAACACTAATAATTTTTATGATACCTTGTCGATTATCCTTAGGGACATGATTATGAAGGGATCAATTATATGTTTTATACATATTTAAATTTTATTATTTTATTATTTTTAATGTGATATATATTTTCCCCCATTTCCATTTCCTTTATGATTTTTTTAAAGTTCTTATTGACAATTCTCAGGATCAATATTAAAATGTTTCTCTTGAATTCCCTTACTTGGCCTTATTCTCACCCTTTCCATTAAAATATGTCCCCACATTATGATATGAAGTAATTTTACATAGGTTGAACCAATAATGAATCCATTCAAGTGGATTAAATAAATGGTATATGATCAAATATATTATGTACCTATTTTCCATGAAATTATACATTAAATGTTAGTCAATTTTTGTAATGTAATGTTAATATATATTATAAAAGTTATGATTCCATTGTGGGTATCAAATAATAGTATATATTTTTAAGGAAATTCGTATTTAAAACATTAGGATGTATTTTAATGAAAATTTAAGTAGGGGAAAACATATTTCTATTCTGGTAAAGTATTAAGTACGTGGTTTCTTAGAAAAAAATATATTCCAGAATACAAACGAGGTTATGTGGCTCTAACCCAGATGTACCTAGTGGAAACAACTCTTAAATGGTGTGTCAGGCCTAATGTAGTGTATCTTGGTACACGACAATGGCCCATATTGTCCACCTATTTTTACACTCACGGGGGAGAAAGATAGCGAGGCCGAACAACGAAGGAGGTATCAACGTCAGGAGTATGGCGGATACGGTGCATGGAGTACGTGAGAAGCTTACATGGGAAAGTATCGAGGGAGAGACGTTGTCGGGCAGGTGTATGCTGAACATGTATGAGGTTGGCATCGCTGAACTTTCAGCGAGAGGTTTTTCCATGTGGGACGAGGTGAGTAATATCATCCTGAAGTTGCAGCACTGTTCTCAGTGGATTATTGAGGAGGGGAGGATCCACTTATGGGATTACAACTGGTTAGGGCGGGTGTATGCTTTTCCGGGGTGTCCGGCCCCTCTTATTTCCTTTAGGGAGGCCAAGTTACATCCCATGTTCTTTAGAGCGGTGATGGATGTGGATTCTCAGAGGGTCTTTGATTCAGTTGTGATCAACCAGGAGAAGGATAGTTTGGTATCCATGCCCTTGGTGTCAGGTAGGTTCAATATGAAAGACTTTCACAGGAGTTCCAATGATCAGTATCTACAGGAGTCGAGAAAAAGGGTGGAGTAGAGCAGAAGGTATCCCTCAAAAAAGAACTTTCTAACATGGTGGATCACACAATAGGTCATCCCTTCGGATGATAATATCAAAAGGCAGGGTATTAGCATAGCATCTGGGTGTCAATGTTGTAAACGGAGGACGGAGGAGGGATTGGAGCATATATTCATTGAGGGGGAATGGGCTCGTTTGGTATGGAGCTTTCTGTGAATGCACACAGGGTATTCTTCTGACGCCGACACTTTTGATCAGTTTTTGGATCTTTGGTTCTAGGCGTGTGATGGCAATGTGGAGGAGATAGAGGCTCGAGATTTTTTTTTCAATGCAGGATGCTGGGTACTTTGGGAAGGGAGGAATCACACCAGGTACGAGGGATTCGTGTCCACTAGGAGGGAGGTGGTGGCGAGAGTAAGGTGTATATTGATTGAACTAGTGGTTATTGCAGGCTTTGGGGAGGATGTTCTTTCCATATGAGTGTTGAATTCCCCTGGGCTGAGGGTTAGGCAGAGGAGCTCCAGGGGGTGGGGGAGTTGGCTCCGTTGGATCCTTCCAGTGGGAGGTTTTAAGCTGAATGTCGATGGAGCATGCACTGGGGTGATCATGCGAGGAGGGGGGGGGTGCTATATGATGGCAGTAGTAGTGTGCTGATGGCCTTCTCCACCCACTACGGGAGGGGGAGCTCAGGGCAGGCAGAGGCCTTGGCTGTGCTATTAGGGATGTCGTTGTGTATGTATAGAGGGTTGGTTTTGGTGCAGATACAAACAGACTCAAAAATTATTCATGATGCGTTCCTAGGCCAAGGTACAGCGCCGTGGAGGATCTCCTACACTATTAGGCATTTCAAGGCCATCATGGGGAACAATGTCAGGGTAACTCATACTTGGAGGGTAGGGAATAAAGTTACGGATTACTTTGCATCTATTGTGGTCCCTGGGGATACTATGGTTTGGGTGGATAACGTGTCGCCTATTAGACCTGAGGGGGTCAATTTGATTAAGGTAGATGCGCTTGGCTTGCATTATTTTCATCCACCTTATTGGGGATCTTGTTTGTTTTATGTTTGTAGTTGGGTTCTTTTTATGAAATAAAATCATAATGTTGCTGGTGGTAATTAGTATTAAAGAATAATATATTTAATCATGCAGTTTTGAGATATTAAATGTACCATAGAATTATAATTTTATTAAATTAAACACACTTTTTACTTTATTGTTATTCATTAATAATATTGATAGAAATTGGAGGAACCATGTAATTAGTGAGTGTAATGGACCACTCATTGACGACCCTATAATGGATTCCAAAATAGAAAATTTCATGAGAATGATAAATAAGCGGACTCATGTTATGAGAAATAACCTAGATGAATTTGAGAGACTAGATGTAAATTCAGAAGAAAGATTTACTTTGAGTCCTTATGCATCAACAACCACATTCTTTCTGTTGATCTATTGACCCATTGATTTCTAAAAATTGGATATGATCTATAAGAAAATATATTTTCAGTACTCCGTTGTTCAGAATAATAGAAAGTCACTCTGGATATTTACTTCTTATAGGTATAATATAATAAATGGTGGGAACTGATAAAAAAAATATAAAGCCAATAGGTTAGATCAATGCTATGCAGTGGTAAGAGTTATGAAGAATATTTTTTAATAATTATTTCCCATGTTTTATGTGAACAGAAATAGAGAAGGGATTACTATCGCTAATGAAGAGGGAAGATGTATATGTGATCATCTAAGAGATGATCATTACATTAATTTGTCCCTATAACTCTAGGTTTTTAATATTTCCTATGGGAATGGTTGATAGGTTGTTCAATATACTAATACCCCGTCTACAAAAGAAACTATCTAATCAAAACTATTATGTTTCTAAAGAGATACTGCGATGTTATATAATGGATGAAGTGGAATTTTGATAGATGTTGTGATCCCATATATTGAATGAATAGAATATCTAAATGGAACGCATTTTAGGGAGTAACTTTGATCTCATAAGAGGAGGAAAGAAAGTAAAACATTCCACATAAAAAAATAAGAATAAGAATTCAGGGAAATGGTTCCTTATGAAAGGGAAATGTTACAAGTGTAGAAGAAGTGACCATATTTCTCAGAACGGTGTTCGGAAGATAAAACATCAACTTCTCAATGATTATAATATGTGGAATATAGTGATGGCCTAGTCTGAAGACCAATACTTGATGTATGTAAATTTTGGCCACATTTTCCAAGAACTTTCTAAACCCTATGATAATAGAGTGGAATCACCATCAATGTCATCATAGTCCATGGGAGCATGGACATGTTTTTATATCATGGAGGATGAATTTTACACACCAAATTATATAGTTTCTAGTAATCTCATTGTTCTCTAAATTCTAGAAATTTCATTATTTGAATCTAGTTCTATGCATTCCTTTATTTCCACCATGTTTTCATGGAATGTAGAATAAATAACTGAACTACTAGAAGTTTAATTATCTATCAGAACTCTAAGAGGTATTATACAGGTATCAACATTAAATAGAAAGTCATCATTTCCTTTTATTGAGCACAATATCATTGAAAATATAGTACTCAATCTCTTTAATGAATTCCAAATTATAATATCATTGGAATGGGTCTCAAATTTAAATTCTAATATCAACCATAGAAGAAATAAAATTATAGTATTCATTAATGGAAAAGCATCTATTTCATTCAATGGAGAGATATCTTGAACAAATATTTTTTTTTTAAAAATAACCTCCTATAGCAATCCACATGGGAATGATTGGTGAGGATGGTAAAAAAATGAAATCATACTAATAAAAAAATTACATAGTTCAATAATATATTGTCATATTTATTGATGTGTTATCTAGACCTCCAATAAAAATAGAGGTAGAGTTCTCCATTGAACACTCTCATAGATCCAACCCCAGATCAATTATAGCATATAAAATTTAAAATGTGGAGCTTGATGTGTTGAATAAAAAACTCCTATTTCTTTTTGAGAAAGGGGTTTATATAACCAGGTCTTTTTTCTATTGGAGAAAACATTCTACTTGTGAAGAAGAATGATGTATCAATATTCATATGCATTGATTATAGAGAACACAATATGATCAAAATGAAGAACAAAAACCCTAATTACGGAATTTATGATTTATTTTACAAGAATCATAGAGCTCAATTATTGTCCAAGATTGAGCTTCGATTTGGATATCATAAATTGAGAGTGATGAAAGAATGTATTCAAAATACTAACCTTTTATCAAGATATGGGCATTATGAGTTTGGTGTTCTACCCATTGACTTGACTAATGCAAATGATATTTTTATGGATTTGATGAATAGATTCTTTAATGAATACATTAATAACATTTTTTTAGTTTTTATTAATAATATTTTGATATATTTCAATATTTTTGAGGAACATGAAGATCATCGAAGTGTTATGTTGAAAATTACGATGATGGAATGTCTATTTGTAAGGTTTATAAGTTTTTAATTTTTTTTGTAACAAGTTCTCTTCTAGAAGATCATTGTAACAAAAGATTGAATCTGAGTTGATCATTCAAATACAAATGGTTTTTAGGAGGGTAATCATCCTACAATATTAATAAATATTCTTAGTTCCCTTTATTTAGATGGATATTATAGGTGGTTTGTGATAAAATTCCACAATATTTTAATCCACTAACAATGTGAACATGAAAATGGGAAAGTTTATTTAGAAAATGGAGTGTAAATAATATTTCCTAGAGTTGATGAAGAGTTTGGTTACTACACCTATGTTAACACAACCCAATATTGGATTAGGATTCATTGTATTTAGTTATTCATCTCTGAAAAATCTTGGATGAATCCTCATGAAAAAATGAAATTTTATTACTTATGTATCTTGATTATTAAATCCTCATGAGTAGAATTATCTAATACATGATATGTATCAAACTATTGTTGTTTCTTTATAAAGATATGGAGGAACTATATTATGGGTTGAAATGTGAAATATACAGAGACTACCAAAGTTTGAAGTATATTTTCACTCAAAATGAATTGAACATTATTCAAAAATATATGGTAAGAACTTCATAAAGACTGTGAATTTTCAATTCATTGTCTCCTATGAATTGAAAAAAAGTCAATAATGCATTATATAGGAATGTCCATATTGTTCTGTCCATGATGGTGATTTCTAGAGATCCACTGGTCAGAGACCCAGTAATATTGAATGTGATAACAAAATAGGTAAGAGACCTTATCAACACTATCCAAAATAATTTCTCAACCGTTATTAATATAAAATAGTTGGATATCTCAAAGATAATATACTTTGTTATTGATGAAGATATAGGTTGTGATGATTGGGCAGTTTCTTATGTTCAATATTTATTAAGGAGGTATAGTAAAATTCCATACAAGGATATGTCTTCCATATATTCTATAAATCATTTAGGTTTTGATTGATAATGATCATAACTATACATTCTCAATACATCATGGAAGACCTAAAAATTTATAGAGACCGTCATGATCATTATTACATGGATAACATAAAAAGTGAAATTTCATTCTACACTATAAGGTGATTGGTGAGTCACTAAGTGAAGGAATAGCAACCACATATTAAAGGGGTATTGCAACGACTACCCATACGAACATGGATGTTGGAAAATATCACATAGGATATTTTCACTAGTATCCCAACAAAATCCCTGAAATCATTGTGATATGATATATAGTGTATTTCCTAACTAGGAAATCCAATTTCATAATTATTTTTGATGATTTCACTCTTGAATTACCCACCAGGAAAAATGTGAAGTACGTTCAAAGGATTCATGGAGTACATAATTCTATCAATACTGATCATGACCTAAGGTACACATCAAAATTATAGAATTGTATTTAACATGATGAAAATAGTAAATTGATTTTCATTATGGCCTATCAACCACAAAATGATGGTCAATCTAAAAGGAATATTCAAACACTAAAGGAAATGATGAGAAAATTCTCAAGGGAATTTAATGGTGCATAGGATCAACATCTCCCAATAGTTGAGTCTTCGTTCATCGACAACTTCCATTAATGTATTCAAATGGAAAACTATGATGATATATATGCTAAGAGATGAATAAATCCAACATATTGTGGTGATGTTTGAGAGAGAAAGCTTCTAGGACCTGATCATGTGCATGATATGACAGAAAAGGGTCATTCCTTCTAACAAAACATAATTTTTGCTCATAGTTAATAGAAATTTAAGTTGAAAACCATCGATGGGACTAGGAGATGGGTGTTGGAAATAAATTCTTCCTTTAATTTTCATTTTGGAATAGTGCTATATGGTTATGGAAGATAGGGAAGCTTATACCATTGTATACTGTCTGTAATGAAATCCTCGATTACATAAGAGGAGTGGCCAATCAGCTTGAACTTCATCCAAATCAATCTCATTCTCATCATTTATTCCACATATCTATCCTAAATAAATACATTCATGTCCCATAACATGTATTTAATCCTAAAGTTATATAATTTGAACATTCCCTATCTTATAAGGATCATCTAATAGAGTAAGTGTCCATAGAGACAGGGTCCAACAAAATAAGACTAACCACCTTGACAATGTTTTGTTGGGAACCAAAAATAAGAACAAGTGACATGAGAAATAGAGGAGATAATGAAATATAAGTAACCACTCCTTTTATGAACGTAGGGAATGAGTTGAAAATTTTAGGATGAAAATTATTAAGGTTGGAAGAATATAATGACCCAAATTTTTTGAATGATAATTGTTTCCTTCAAATGTGTATTATATTATTTTATACTAAAAACAATATCTTTTTGTTAATAATTTGATTATAAATTGAAATGTGATAATCATTTTTCCACTTTTATATCACCATTAGGTAAATTTTATTATTGGTCAATATGACCATTTGAAACAATATAACTATTTTAACATTGTATTTTGGGTTTATATGTAGAAATGGAAAATGATAATTAATAGAGAATGGAGAAAAAATGGCCTCAACAAGTAGTTTCATGACACATAATGTTGATTTTTTAGAAAATGGATGGGAGGTAACGTCACTAAGATTCCGTATTTTTCTATCCCATGTTGATCTTAAATAATAACAGATTGAATGAAATCCTTTATTGTAGAAGATCATGTTACTGGAAATTAGAACTCGAGTGATGTTAGCCTAGCCTCCCCATGAATCTATCATAATTGAAACCCATTCCCTAAGGTTATATTCGGTTGTTATAAAGAGTTATGTTTCAAGAGATTAGTTACTTCATGTGTATTCCTTTTTTATAAATAAAATTTTCATTCCATCATTTTTGTATTGATAATTGTTATTGTAAAAAAATATGTAGAATTTTTTAAATTGATTTTCTGAATATGAATTGTACTTTTTATTAAGGGGATAATAGTTGTAATAAAATAATGTATTATAAATAATTATTATTTAAATAAGATACTATAATTAATACCTTCCAATTTAATTATAAATGAGAAAAATTCCCTTTATAGAAATTTCACTATGGAACTTCACATTTATTTTCAGTCATCTATTATTTCTAATAAATAATGAATTATAAAATTAATAGTTAAAAATATCATATATAGATAAATATTGTAATAAAAAAATTTCATTTCTGAATTCACAACATCAAAATTTGGTTAGGGTGATTTTATGATCATTTTATAAAATACATTTGTTTTTCATGAATAGTAGTAATAAAGTTGTCAGTTTTAGGTATGTTTAATGACACTATAACAATGCCATAATGATGTAATAATTAATATATAATTATATTCAACTACTATGGATTAAAATAACATAGTCAGTTTCCAATGTTTCTAATTCTATGGGAATTTACCATGGGTATGGAAATGGTTTTTCATTACCCACTATATAGGATTCGAAGAAAATTAATAAACAAGCCCTTCTCCTTTCCTATAAATATCCTTTAATTCGTCTATTTATTTTCACATACAATTTTTCCTCCATGATTATATAAATGTTTTACCACTCAAAGAGTCATCCCAAGTTGTCTTCAAGCACCCAAATTCCAGATACACATGTTTGGTGAACACATTTCTATGTAAGGGAAAAATGAGTGTTACATTCACTTTTATTTTCCATTTTTATGTATTATATACCTTTGTTATATTAATATTATTTTATTAATGAAATTCCTTTTCCCCTTTCCTTTTACAATTTTCTAAAGCCATGTTTTATACTGTTATGTTAAAAAAATTATTCTTAAAATTTCACTCTTTTTATTAAGAAAATATACATTTTTGAATTCATTATTTGAATACCCAAACCACTTTCTATTCCAAGGGTAGTCACCAATATGTAAAAAGGATTTATCTAATTCTATAATTGTAAAACATAAAACTCTCATTTCTTATTTGTGGGTTATAAATGGCATAAAGAAATTTTATTTATGTACTTTTTAAGACACCATGATTTCTATACATATCCTATTTATTTTATTCTCTTTAAGTTATTTATGAACTAATTTATTATCATAAATTTATCTCACATTGATTAAGATATTTGAATGGTGTTCCATAATATCACTCCAATGAATTGGGAAAATAATATACTCACTAGAGATGACATGTTTTTACTATACCTTTGTAAATAACATTGGTAACTTTTATTAAAACTTAGTGATAAACACCGGTGATATGATTATGAATGAGATGATTAAATTTTTATCCAAATTTCCATTTTATGATTAATTTTCATTATATTACGATATGTCCTTTTTTCCTTTTCTTCTGACTTTATGGTATTCTACATGTTTTTTCCATAATTCTCATGGTCACTTGTAATATATTTCTCTATATTTCCCTAACTATGCCTTATTCTCACCCTTTCCATTGATATATGTCCTCAAGTTATGAGATATAATAATTTTAGATTGGTTGAACCTATGAATAATACATTAATGTGTATTAAATAAATGTTTTATGTTTTCATGTATTATGTACATTCTTTCAATGAATCTAAATTTTAAAAAAGATCTAATATAAGTACCATGTAATGTAATGTTTTGTAATAAAAATACGGGATTCCATACCTATATGATAAGAAGATTTTTATTATCCATACCTGAAGACAAGAAGTCTACAAAGGTACCAAACATGGCCCGAGTAGGGTGTCAGATAAACTTAGTATGCCACCTAACAGTTTCAAAGAATAGTAAAATGAGTATATACATTTTAGATGTGAGAAGGAATAATTATAAATAAACATCATTGAATAATAATTACCCAACAACTCCGGTTCTAATTGAACACATGGCATACTTCACCTACTTCAGTATATTCCCAAATGATTCTATTTAATTACCATGTATATACTAATCATTTAAATATTAATATATAGCTTGTATAATTGTAAATTCACACTATTAATGAGGATGTTCAAATCCATATACATAGATACTATGTGCTATCTTGAATCTAGGAATAACTTAGGAATCTATAAATATTATAATGAACCGTAGGATCTGGTATGGTAACATTCTCTATATTTCATATTAATGTGAAACATCATTCCCATAACCCCTGATGGTGGGGTGATTTTTCATTCCTAACATTAAAAATAAGGGAATGTGGATTTTCATTACAATCATCTAGATAAAATTTTAATATTCTGAAACATCATTTTGACCACCCAATGTAAGGGGTCATGCAACTCCATAATCAAAATAAACCATAACAGTCATTTAAATTCCAATAAGCAAGAATTAATAAAAACAAAAATAATATAATTTTGATTCAACTATAATTTATTTACCAGCATTCAACCAAACTATCCACGGATATCACAATCATCTAATCCGCAAAAATAAAAGCACGCAAAAAATGGCATGGAATTGCCTCCCATTACCATTTAATTAATTAAAGATATATATTTATGAGGAAAATTAAATCTATTTTAATGTTATAATGAAATAATAGATTAAGTTTGTTCATTTTAATAATTATATAAAATAGTTAATTTCATTTGGCACACCCAATGGATGAGGAAATCATTGAGGACGACATACCCATATCATTCAATACGGTCTGTTGGAGTAAATAGGTATGGATTATTATTACAAGAGGATTAATACATTTTATTCCTCATACATTAATATATAGAATTTATAACTATTTCATAAAATAATAAAAAACACTTTCACTTACTAGAGATATTTCTAAACCACCTACCAAGAATTTCTACATTACCACTCAAACAACATCAACAATTGATTTTAAGAGGAATGGATGATATCAATGAAATGTAAAAATTCATTGGAAATATGGATAATTATCTTACACAATAATATTGTGATATATGTGAATATAAAAGATGAATTTATAATATAGTATTATGGTGGTTACTTATGTGGATCTAATGTTCATGTAGGCATTCAATTTAGTGTTTTTATCAAGATGTTTTCAAAAAACCAAGAAGAAGAGGATCAAGAGACATATAGGGATGATAAATTCTTATGGACTTATAGAAATAAAATTTATATGTAGGAAATTTTTTAAAAACATTTCAGGTTCAATTTGGTAAAATAACCCAGTAATGGGGTTGCATGGTTCAGCTAAATGTTTGTCCAAAAATTGTTTTAACTATGATGCCTCTACTTTTGAAGGATCCCATTTACAAGGGTTTTGTGAATTGTCTAAAATGACATCCATATACAATGATAAATTACAGTCTCTTTTGTTTGAGACATTTCCCATGGTCACACACCACAACTCGCATTATTACAGAATAATCATGCGACCTCTAATTTATATCAAGTGATTCACATGGTCAAGTAGCACAATTAATATTAACCATGTGTTAGCCTGAGAACAACTTTCTTTTTCATATTTTAGGATATTTAGGATCCAAAAATTCCCCGGATTCTCCAATAAACGTCCTCATTTTTATATCACACTTATCAAGACAATCCAAATAATTTTAATAAAAAAAATCCATAACTTCGTGACTTTCTTGGTCATTACGACTTGTCCTACGTAAAGTAACTCATCAATAACATGGAATTCTATGAGTAATGAGGTATCATATGAGATGTGCTATGTCCACTGATCTAATATGTTAGCATAAATCCCTTTGTAGGTTTTCTATACTCATCCACAAATCAATTGAACACATGCTAAATAATCTGAATAAGCTCATAGTACCTTCACTCAATGATCGACAATACTCACTGGATGCTCCTTGAAATCATCATGCACATATTACTCAAAATTGTAACATTCTAAATCATGTTATGGGTCTGGATAATACCAATATAGAAGAGATACATGAATGAAATAATGCATAGATATTTATCACAAGAGAAGTGATATATTGTATGCCACTAGTTTGATTCATTCAAAAACCTAAATGGTACAAAAAGATAGGTGACAACATACCCTACATATTAATTCAATGATGGTCTATCATTGGTGACACACCCATGAAAATAAGATCCCCAACCTCAAATTCAGGTGGTCATCCACATCAATTGTAATATGACTGTTTTCATGACTCAGCTGTTATCATGCACATCCAAATCATATGGTCCTACTCTAAAGTCTCATAGATGATAAGTGGTCCAATAAAAGAACTACAACCCAATTATAATAATAACATGTTCAATTAGAATGGCCCACTATATAAGTCTTCATACACTGAAATTTAAATGGTATACTGAAAACAATTATTGTAACCAAACCCATTACGGGTTATGTATTTCTCCCATGAACCCTCAAAATCAAGGACACATGCATTGAGGATTACTCTAACACTTGAACTATGAATACTATCTCTCTATCAATGAAAGGGTCATATGTTCTAATCAAATTAACCTATATACCTATAGTGTTTAATAACCCCATCATTAATAAAGACATTTAGAGAGAATCTCTATCATATATGATAGATAGATGAGCTCCATGAATACGTATGATCTCATTAACATAAATCCTCCTTAGCTCATCTACTGAGTTTGTGTCTTGAACTGGTAATAGGTGTGTGAACATTATGAAACTATCAACAATGAGCCAAACTATATTATTTCCCTAACATGATCTATGAGAATAATTTAAAAAGACCATGGAAACAAAATACAATTTCCATTGGGGAAGGGATAATGGTTGTAGAAGTGTTTTTAGTCATATATTCTACACCTTCCCCTATTGATAGGTGGAATTCCTCATGATTAAACTAGTTATCTTCCATTTTGTGTCACGTCTTCAATACGAGCGACATATGTCTCAATATTTTTTTTTATTATGATGTATTTTCCAGATCATGTGTTGATTATGGTCTTCATGGGTAATAACATACCATAATCTTTGGGAGGAATGATCTACCATATTAAAAGAGAGCATGACCCTACACTGTGGAGGGGTATTCAAAATCTCGAAAATAGATATCATGGACTCAATATATGACATTTCTAGGTGTGGTCCTCCATCCATTGACCATGTTGGAGGATACTACGACTCTAACTCTTTAATCAACTCTCCCATAGAAATTTAGAGCCAAGAAACAACTTGAAAACACTACATCATACGTAAAATACCTCTTGAAACATAGAATTGGTTCCCATATCAGTAGTACATGTTGTTTTCATATGTGTCACTATATGTGGTATCAATGTTAGATTTGGGCCAACCATATATGGGGTATCCTTGTAATCACTTTCCTATAATATGACTTGAGGATTTCTTTTTGGATGGAGTCTATAATTCCATATGTAGGCCTAATAAGATAATTCAATATTTTAATGAAATATGTATAGATAAAAGGATATGAATGTATACTTCTTATAGAAAAGTTAATACATCTATGCGTACTCAAAAAAATGGTCTATATGGTTATAGAGAGACCACACCCGGACATGAAGAGATCATAGTCACCCCCAACTACCCATTACAATGGATGAGTTTGGGTTTATCTCATATATAACACGAAATAAGTTCGTGTATATGGAGAGTCAATTGCAAGGAAAAGGGGAATACCATTACACAAAGAGACACTGAAACACGGATATATATATATCACGGTCCAGAACTTGTATTTCCAAACCCCACTATATGGAATAATTGGACAATAAAGGTGTCAACACAAATAAATGTGGGGAAACCCCATTTAGATAGATGTATCTACTTTAATTAATTTAAATATATTACTGTTAAATGAACTTGTATCAAATTGTTTCCTATACAAATTTGGGAAATTTACTATATGATATAGGAAAATTCTTGTGGAAATTAAACTTGGAATGAAAAAAAATCGTGCAATATTAGTACAAATTTTTATATAGTGAATCATGACAAGTTAATTTCATGTCAAACTAGGTTAATGAATAAATTATATATCAAAAATTCAATAATAATAACATCACAGGGCATGTTCATCACCCAATGATGAAATTGCTTCAATAGTAATAGGCATATCTGATAACAGCAATAACCATCCTATGTAACATGGGGTTCCTCTATATGTGGGTTAGTTACTCACATAAATATGATTATTAACAAATTAAATTACATGTTAGTCCAATGCCTAATAATAGAATATTATAAAAAATTAAAATAAACACCTTGATACCAATTTGTTACATCTAGACCTAGGATCTACATATTTGGTACCACAATATGATCAGTGACATGGCTTCCAGCATGCCTTACTATACGCTAATGGTTGCTGACTCGAAACGAGGGTGTCATGTGGTGTAGTGGGGAGACTAGACCCTCGAATTAGAGTGGAACAATGAATATCATAATTTAATATATAATAACATAAAAATGATATAACTAATGGAATAATATAAATAAATAAAATAATAAATAGTAGAAGCATAACTTCAATGGAAAAATCACTACAATCAATTCGTTATGTAATATATAAATCATTAATTTCTAACTAATATATGAAAATGGGAAACATGGTATTGGAATATAAAAAATGTTTCAAAAAATAATAAAAAGGAGAAAAAAATTTTCTAAGAGCATCATGATCATACACTCAGCCCCTTACCCACAATTGACATGTTATATGTAAAACCATTCAAGCATCGTTAGCTAGGTTATTTCCCTTATCTACACTAGTTCTAATTTTACCTAGGTACCAAAGGTTACTTGATTATGGTTTGTGGTAAACTCAGTAGGGAACCACCAATTAGGTTTAAAGATTGTATTTCCAGTGTACATATTGTAGTATTGTGCTGGAATAATGAATTACAACCGATGATAAATAAACATAATATCCATATATGGTTTTTATAGGACAAATAGAATACATCACCATCTTTTGTGTAGGTTGGAATGAGTTTGATAAGTAACAATATATATATATATATATTAATAATATATAAATACTCTATATATAATTTTTTTTCATATTATATGTTATGTTTTGTTTTGAGTATATACATAGATATTGGGCGATAGTTGAAAATGGGGCCTAACTTAGGCATCCATACCTAGACTAATGAAATAATATATCTATAAAGGGTTTAATACTTTAATTTCAATTGAATGTGAGACATATTTTCCTTCACTCGTGATGGTGGGGTGAGTCCTCATGCCTAACAAATGGAGAAAGAGAATATAGATAATAATTCTCATCGTCCAAATAAAAGTATAATGGTGTGAGTCATCATACCCCACACATAATCTAAGAGGGCATGAAACTCAATTCTTCAAATAATTTGAAACCATTTTTTAATAGTTAATAACTATGGAATAATAAAAATAAAAAACGTAACATGATATGTAACATCTATTCCATTTATAACCATTAAACCCAATTATCCATGGGTATTACAGTCATCAAATCCACATAAAGTTAAACATGAAACACTTCATGTAGTCTTTTCACCCATTTCCATTTATATACATTAATCCTTTAAATTTTAAGGAAATGAATATAAATTTTCATTAATATAATTATAGTTAGTTGATGTTTGATCATTTTAAAAATTATATAAAAGAGATAATTTCATTTATCACATATATAGGGGTGGGTATCAATGTGGTCAACATCCCTTAATCATTTAATATGGTCTATATGAGTGAATGTATATGTATTAATTGTTACAAGGGGAATAATATATTTTAGTAATCAAATGTAAAAGTCTAGATTGATATCTATAGAGAAATAATATTAAAAAAACGTATAAATTTGGAAAATATTTCGAGACCACATTCTTTAAGACTATGGATGACCACTTATCAAGAATCGAATATTTATTCTATGAAGAATGAGAGAAATTTCTTAAACAGAGAAATTCCTTACAAATATGGAAAATTATATTGTAGAAAAATAGTGAAAGTGATAGTAATATAAATGTTTAATAAAAAATATATGATTAGAGAGTATTTAGATGTAGATACAATTCTTATGATGGTTTTGATTTATAGCCAAAATCAATGATTTATCATTTAACCAATAAGAGGATGAGGGGGACATTTTTAGAGAGGAGAAACAATTGTTTTCCATTGGAAATGAAGGGATGAAGGAGAAAAATATTTTAAAAATAGTTCTAGGTAAAGTTTGTAAAATCAACTTCAAAATGGGGTCTTATGGTTTGGATTCACAATTGTTTAAACGATGTGCAAGTCGTGGTTCCTCCACTATCCAGGACCCTCTTCACACATGCCAGGTATAATGTTTGAAACACCAAGCACATAATATTATAAAACCCATTGTCTCATTTATAAGATGATTCTCACATTCATATGAATAGTCTCAAATGGTTTCATTGAAGCAATGCACCCTATGCTGTACAAATATATCAATTCATGGTTACATCATATATTTAATACCAATTGTGACTTAACCATATAAAATACCATGTTTGTCCAATTTCAAGATCTTTAGGCTCTGAATAGGGACCAAATCATCCTAAAACCATTTTATGTCCATATATCACATCTATAAATATTTAAAAAATTATTTTAATAAAAAATAATGATATGTACTATCGTAACATGTTGGGTGGATAAATTATTGATACCAACTCAAGATACTTGCTTGCATATTTTTGTTCACAAATAATTAACTACATTGAATAATATGCAACAACTATATCAATCATCATAAGGATAAAACTAATTTCCTTCATCAAGGAATTAGAATATACCATAAATATATCATTTCATGATGGTATAGTGAAAATTAAAGCATTGGACAATATCCATTTATATTCTATAAAAAAATTTCACTTTATATTTTCATATGGTAATAACCATTTATTTGTATTCTTGGTTCCTATGGTATCCAATTGGGGATAGTTTTGAATTAAATTCTGATAGTAACATTCCAAAACTATTAGAATACATACTTTAGTTATATTTTAGGTGTATCCCAGTCATTAAATGACATTATCTCTATAGGATTAAATGAGATTCCATCCATAAAGATAATATATCAAAAAATTTATATTTAAAAAATTCACACTTGTAAAATTTATAAAATAACACTAGTCATTTAGGTGTCTAAATTTCAACCCCATGTGATTTTATCAATATTTCTCAAATAAATTTAATTTCTTCGATATATTATGTTACACACAACAATAGATTTTTAGGAAACCATGATATATTATTAATATTTTTTATTTAAACAATATATTTATAAACAATCCCTTAAAATTGTCTATATGAATAAGAATAACCAACTTTTAAATATTACATATAATAGTTTTATATAAAGTAGTCCTATGGATAAAATGAAATCAATGTTTAGAAAAGTATTTATTTGTTTCCAAAATATTATTTCCCCATGAAAATTAATTTTTTTGTAAGATAATAATAAAATAATTTTTTTATACATTAATAACATGTTTTTTAATAAATAAAATTAATTTTTTTAGTCTACATGTAAAAAATATATTTCAATGACTTTTTTTGAATTTTCTAAAATAATTAATTTTGCGATTAATACAAAATTAATATTAGTTTTGTTAATATCTACCATTTATTTATACAAATATACACAGATCCATATTTTTCAAAAAAAATTGAAAATTAAATTTAGTTCAATAATATTCACATTAAACAAATTTAGTTCAATTGAATCAAGAACATTTTGAATTATTACATTATAACATTGTATACTTATTAAAAGTGTTTTCTTTGGAAAACTACATTTTCATCTTGTATGTGGGAATATTTTTATTAAATAAATTCAAATTCAATGAATGGAAATTGGAAAAATTGATTCTATATTTGGATTAATAATAATTAATATTATTATAATTTCAAACTGAATTTTTGGTCAAATGAATAGTTGAAATAGTAACAAATAATTATCATCGTTTTGGTGAAAACATGCTTACAATGGGTTTAAAATAATCAATTTAGAAGAAAATAACCTAAAAACATATCCAAATATCATTTGATGCCATATTTAATCCTTATCACGTCTATGGTTTTTTAATGGACCATTTTGGATCATTAAGGATGTGAAATTTTTTGGAACAATTTATTCATTTTAAAAATTTATTGTGTGTCCTCTACCGAACTTATAAATGTCCACCCACTATCCCTTGCTCTTCACATATCCAAAACACGGTGGATTATCCAGTACATTAGGAAATAAATTATCTAAATAATTACAAGAAACATAGATGCCTTATTTTTATTATGAAACACTCCTATAAATTATATATCTGTAAATAGAAATAGTTTATCCAACGATGATATACATTTCATAAACCCATGTTATTTATTTATTTTTTCTTCCACCTCATTCAAATAAACCAAAAAATAGTTATACAAAAAAATAGTAAATATAATAGCCCTTTTTTATTTTGTTAATTTCAGAACATATATTAATGTCTTTTTGGATAAAATTGGGAATGAAACCATGGATTGTGTGTGTGAAGGACTACCACCTCTCGAACTGATGTAGTTCATTACCCATCACACCTGTCATATATAAATATTATATATTTAATATATATATATATATATTATATTTATGAAAGTTTTATTATTTTAGATTTATAATATTATATATGCCTTCGTACATTCCATTCATTGGGAATATTGTAATGTTTCTCGTGTGTACAGTGGACTACCACCTCATGAAGCGATGTGATTCATTCTTTACACACACTTGACATTTAATGTAATAAATCTAATTTTAATGAATATTTTTGAAATTTATAATTAAACATTATAACGTAAATGTAATTTATTATTTACTATTTCATTGTTTCATTCGTAGAGAAAATAGAAATAAAGTTCAAGTGTATATTTGTCCTACCGCCTCCTTAAGCACTACAATTCATTTTATATCACTAGATTTAATAGATTACTCAATATACATATATAATGAATATACATTATATTCACATAAATTTTGCTATTATTTATATGATGTAAACATTATCAATATTATATTAACAAGAATACAATGATATCACATATATGGAAAACCAAACATTTATTTCTCAAAAAATTATTTTAATGAGGAATTGTAAATAATTGTGTATTAAATGTTCATAGGAAAATAATATATTGTATGATACATTTGACTATGATAATATAATATATGAATGATAAATGTATATTTGTTTCAAAAAAGTTTTAATTTTTTTGAAGGATTTCTATACATAAGTCAATGTATTTTTAGTCAGTCTATCATTTCCGGGAGACATATACCCTATTAAATATTTCTATTTTTTGTGGTGTACATACTATTCAAGAACATATTTTATGATTATTCACATGAAAAATATGGGATATACATATCCCTATAATTTTATATGATTTCTGGGTCTTAAGATTCAAATTATTATATATTGGGAATGGTTTGTTATTTTGATATCATTACTCTTCATGATTGTTAATTATTATCATTTCAATGTTGAAATAATGTGTTCTATTTCTCAAGAAATTTATGAAATTTATTATTCTATGTATAATTAATAATAATACATTCTTTCCAATCATTTTCATCTCTATGTTTACTTTGTATTCCAAAATATAATTTTTTATTTATAGGATATTTTATTTTCTTCTTCGATAAAAACCACTTTTCATTCAATATACCAATACACTAAAAAGGATTTGATTTTTTTCTATTTTTACAATATGATTATATAATGTATTTTTTAATCATGTATCACTTTTTAAAAAATATTTTTAAATAAATATTCACGTTATTTAACAAAAAATTCTCATTTTCATTTTTTTTAAATGTAAAGGGAATATTTTTTTAAACCTGAACATCATGAACTATATTTATCACTATCATGTATACTCAATGAATTAAAGTGTACATTACATTGTTCCACTAATATTTATCAATGAATTTTTATTTATATTTTTGGAATTTTTATATTTTAAAACGTTTTTTCAAAATTAAAATGATATTCTATTCAAGAAACATAACCCATGATATTTTAAAATCAATTTCCATATAAGATGACATCTTCTGATGAAACAAGTAGTTTATTAAGGATATGATTCAATGATAACATCTTTATTATTTTTTTGGATATTTTATGTTTATGATGAAAAAATTATTATGAAACCCCTTTATTTCCATGGGTTCTAATATGATAAAATTTTAATAAAGAACATTTATTTTCATGTGTTATGATATGATGAATTATTTATAATTGTTTCTCACATTTATGTATTATTTTAATTATGTGATGTGTTGGAAAAATATATGAATCCAATAGATTGGTTAAACATTGATATCTCATTAGACAGTACTGGAATAGGGTGTGAACCTAATTCAATATGGGTATTTTTATACTATTATAGTCATGGGAGTGAACCTTTACTAATATGATGGTTTAGGGATTCAACACGTTCCACTATGATAGTTTTAGAAAAGATCCTTTACTATTATTCAACTTATTTTTTACATTTACTTATATGCCACAAAAATAAGCCAAAAACAAATTTTAGGCTCTGATGGATTATAATCATTGATAGATTTATGATTCATGTCTTATAATAATTATTATTTATTCCATGAATTATGTTTATAATATATTATATTCATGGATTAATTTTATCTAATGATATTCACATTTTCTTAGACACTTGTTTTCATGTTATATTTTTTTCTATCTTTTTTACCATTACTGAGAATCTTATCTCACCCATTCATATGATTCCTTCCCCATGTTATGATAACATTCATTATGTATGATATGTCTAAGATGGTTTCTAGTTATGAATGAATTAGTGGAAGATGACACATCTCAATTATGAATATTTTTTTATGCATTCCTGTTTCATGAGGCACATGTCTGAAATAAATATGGTTTGGATTATATTAAAATTTAATTCATTTTCATCTATAAATTCTCAATATATTTTTATATATAGATTGGTTATTAATATCAGGAATGATCCATAATCAATTTTCGTGGTCCTCATAGATTTTAGAAATGAAATTATCATGACATTCATTGAATACATTATTTGTTACATTTAAAAAAAATTTGGTTATTAGTAAATCTAAATAGAATTTATATAATCATATAATGTCCATTACTCTGATGAAATAATGACTTAGTAATATATTTTCCATTTACACATAATTTATGAAACACTGAATAAAGTTCATTCTATTATTAATATTTAGTTCCATGTAGTTCAATGTAATATATTATCAACGCAAGGTATACCATTATTTTTCATTATAGTATTATCATTGATTTATAAAAGATCAATACAAAACATCATTTATCTATATATCTAATTAATGAAATGAAAAGAGGATCCCCATAAAAACACTATGGTATATGAATCCCTATTCAACCAACTCCTGCTTTTTTTTCTTATATTACACAGATTCCATAGCATAAATTATATATGATTTCTTTGATATAGGTATTGAATAAGTTATAAAATCAATGGAATACTCAATTCCATGTTCTGGTGGATGTGTAATTAACTCCTTAGGTTGTATATCAATGTATTCACTTAGAATGGGTATATCATATATTTTAATATTACATATTTCATTCGTAGGTTATATATTGTATTATTAATCAAGAATCTGATTCAATGAATCTAATGGATTTTGATCTATACATTACTAGGATTATTAAACCTCCACTATCAAGATTATGAATTCTACATCTCTATCACGACTCAAAATTTCCTTCTCTCTATTTTAAATTATTTAATTACAATTGGAAATCCTATATATACAAAGGATTATATAAAATTAAAAATATCTATAATAATAGAATCTAAAAATAAGAATCATTTTTTGTTTCATAGTTGGAATAGAATGAGGCATCCTTGTTATGGTGATATTTCAGCTAGTTGTCTAAACTGAATACTCTATTCTCAAGGATGAAGGGAAATATAAAATTTTCCTAGAAAATATGGAAGATAAAAGTGTGTTTCAGGATCCTAATTGAAATAAATAACCTTATAAATTTAATGATATAATTAATATATGATACACCATAATTTTAGGAACATCAAAATCTTTTATAGTGGTTACATATGCCTATTCTTCTCCCCTAAGCATAATCTTTGGTCAGTTTCCTTCATGTTTTAGAAATTGGTTTGAATAATTACCCATTAGTTTAAATTGATAGAAAATAATTATTGTATTATCACTAATTACCAAACATTAATCAGGCACATGAACCTAATATTCTACCTTGTAATAAAAATTCAAACAGATAAACCATTTTCCAGGATGATTCTTTCAATAAATTTCACAACATGTTTATTGATTCTTTCCCTTTTTCTTTTTCAGATGTGTAAAATTATTATTGTTATTCAAGAGACCTATTATCCAATATATTTCAATTTAATATCAAGAATATAGAAAATAAATTTTTATATGGATTCATTCCAATTCATTATATGGTTAATAATTTTTAAAAACTAGGTCTCTTTAGAGGCTTGGCTTATGCCCTTTAAAATAATGGTTATCTTTTCTTTATGGATTATGTGTATAATTTTTAAAAAACCTGTCTATTATTTTAGAGTTTATATAAAAATATACTAATATTTCATCAATTATTTTCATTAACCCGATTAAATATATCTTCTTTTTATTTATAACCCCAAGAAAATCTATCATATACTTGTCTTGAAAAATATGATTGATTGGGATACACGTAGCCTCACGTTAAAATAAACTGTGACAAATTTTATCATTAGAAAATAAAAATTAAATTGGTATTTATAAATAGGAATAAAAATACTATGAATGTTTTTTTGTTAAATAATGTCGATGATTACTTTTTTTATAAACTAAGATTAATATAAATATAAAGCAAATGAGTTTTTTCAGAAATGTTTTACTTTTAAATGTGATATGTTTTTTGTAAGGAAAATAATTAAATAAAAAAAATTATTTTTCTAATTAAATTTAATTGTTACATATTATACAAAAACTTTTTAACATTAATATACTTTTTTAGGTCAGTTATAAGAATAAATTTAGTTTCAGGTATGTACAATGTGTTTTTCTAGAAAGTAGTTTTCATCACATTTTTATCACAAATTGAAAAAATAATGATCATAACATAGAGGTATTAAATTTTTTTAAATGTATCCCATATTTGGAATAATAAGTTTTAAATTATGTAAATATATCTCTTTTAGTTTTTTTCATTATGGATAGAAACTTTTGTAAAAGTTAACTCCTCGTAAAAGGGAAAATTAGGTTAATCTTTGTATAAACTATGTGTTACAGCCAACATGTTTCATATAAATACCAAATGGTTGTAGGTAATTTTTCATCATAATATTATTTTATAAATTTTTTTATTTAATGGTATCTACAAAAAGAAAACGACTTATATAATATTTCATTCAATGAAAAATAAAAAATGCTACTCAAATCATATTAAATATATATTACATGAATAAATAGAGAAAAAGGTTGTGTGGATTGAATCTTGATATTTATTTTGATAATAATAAATTATTTTAATGATTTTAATATATTTAAAATTTTTAGGATATTATATATTTTACTAAAATGGTTTCACAAATATGACATGATATTTAGTTTATTAATTAAATAATGAAATAAATGATATTATAAATATTGAAAGTAATATAAAATTTTCTCATCAGTATGTGTGGACTTCCACGATCACAAAGGGATGTGTTTCATTTTACATTTTTATTTTATATTTATAGTAATGAGAAAATATTTTAGTAATTTATATTCTGTATGTGAAAAAATATTTATTTTATAAATTTGAATTTTTGTTCACATTTCATTTTTCATCCATTGAAATGTTAAATAAATGTTTATTTGTATGTAAGACATAAATTATACATAAATTGTTTCATTCATTTATCTATCTCTATATTAAATCGAATAATGTAAATATATTTTTAATTTATATATAATAAATTATTATCATGGATAACAAAATTATATTATGAAACCATGATATATAAACGTATACCAAAACTACCAATAAAAACAAACATTACAAAATGAAGCAGTTATTACTGGGAATAATGATTTCAAAAAATAATTGTTAATAAACAGGTGATAAAAGAAAATATTAAATAATACATAGTTTGATATATATATAGTTAAATAATTTATTTATAATTAATATATTTTTTTATATAGTAATTTTAAACACATATGAAAGAAGTCAAAACATAAGAAATGGTTTCTTTCATAAATAAATCATAATTTTGGATTCACTATGTTTGATTCCAAATTGAGTGAATTATATAAAATCTAATATAATTTTATTTTCCTTTTATTATATAAATAAATTCTATATTTAATTCCATTTTCCTTATTTATTTACTAAGAATACATAAATAATCTTTTAAGGAATACTGACCTTCTTTTTATACTTAGTCTAGAATAATTCTCTCCCACAAATATATTTTACTTATAAAAAATAAAATATTGAATTTTAATTTATCAAAATACTAATTAATGAAATTATTATCCATTTTTAGCTTTTTATAAAATTATTTCAATTAGAATATTCCTTCCTGTTAAGTAATGAGGATCCTTTTTTATTATTTTTCAAAAGTGTTATAGTAATATTATTTCAAATTATACAGCACGATAAAAAGTTTATAACATCATGAGTGCTCATGGATTTTACAAAACCATTACTGGTTGAAAATTATAACTTTAATGTAAAATTTTTCATTAAAAGTTTTTATATCATTATATTTTAAATAATTTTTTCATTGTGTAATACATTATTTTCTTTAAAAAAATTATAGTGAGTTTTTGAAAGGGTTTTAAACTGTTTCAAAATTATTTATTGAATCTTATGAATTACTAATGTTATATTATTAGGATACCATCCCCATTTGTTTCATGATGGATTATGAAAAGCTTTACTGGTGATATAATTGATATTGTTTACTGATATTCTTTCAATATTGAATGATATTTTTATTTACGGAAATTTTTTTATGTTAATTTTTTATTAAAATAATATATTTATTATAATAATTATATTATAGATGGTCCCCAAAATTAAATTTCCTTATATGAATTAGTATGTATAATTACAAAGACTAGATTTGTTATTTTTTGTTTAATTATTCATTAATTTAAATAGATTGACACTTATATTTTGTGTTATTTTTTGGTTTCTTATCCTAAGGCCTTATAGGTTAGTTTATGATGTCTTAATTATGGATTACATCATCATGAAATAAATTAATGATTTAGAAGAATTTATTTTAATATTTTTCTTATTCCTAAATGTTTTTAAAATCATGTGATTATTTATATAGTAATATTTGAGTAAAATATATTCCGACCAATTATTCATTCCTTATTTATGTTTTTCTATATCCATTCCCATAATGGGCATCTACAATCTCCCCTTTCATATTTCTATTTCCAAAAGATATTTGAATATTTTGTATGATAACTATATGGATAAATTATATATGAAATAAAGACGATCCCAGAGAAATTACGATGTTGTTTCTTATATTTTCAAATTGTAATGTTTGATCCATGTATATATCTAGTTTACCAAGAATAATAATATATTTTATTCTTTGGGATAAAATTAATTGTTTTTGTAACCAATTTAAAAATGTATCCAGTAGATCTGGTATTATACAGTCTTGGTATTTATAATTTTTATATGAATAAGTGTAGTAGAAATCATAAGAACTAGATTTAGAAAAATGTATATTTTGAAATTTAACCCTACGATGGACCTATAAAATATTATAAATGAAACTAATAGTACGGTATTGATATTAGTAATATATAAAATTTTAATTTTTCTTGTCTATTAAAATATTTTTGATACTATTATTTATGATTCATATTTTTATGATCTAATATAGTCTGTGCCGTTATATATAAATGGATCCCGATGGAAGGAATGTAAACTATATGATTGTATGTATTTAATGTATATATTTCCATCATATATAAAATAATGATGCTGGATATTGAGCTATATATATAGAATAAAATATTATAACTAGATTGGGGTAGTTTAATGGGTTTTTGTATGAAAAAAACAAGCAGGTATAAGGAATCATATGGATTGTTAACATGGTGTAATAATTTTTGACCACCTCTTGCATCTATAACCTACTTCATTCTCTGGGACCAAAAATCCCTTTGTATCTAAGAAAATATTAATTCTAATATATATGATATTCCTCAAAATAGGATATAATGAATGTTAAAACAATATCATTATTTTTTCTTATCTCAATTCATGTAGATCAATGGTGGTCATTAATACAAAACACTATCTATGAGGAGTAAATATAAAACATGGAATTTTTGGATGTTAATTAATGTTACAATTAAAAATAACTAAATCACTGAAAATAATAAGATATCTAATGATAATTATTAATTCTATAAATAAAGGAATTAGAATATTTTTCTAATTAATAAGATAGATTTACATTGTTAGGAAATTTTTTTGGACAATATACATATTATAAATTGTAATATTTAAAATTTCAATGATGGGGAAAATCTAAACCACTGATGTTCAATAGTCTCTAAAACACTCTCCACATAAGAGTATATAATATCAAATAATATCAAGATAGAGAAGGAATTTTTTATATCTTATCGATTGGAATGAATTTAAGACAAGTTGATGATGGAATAGAAAAATGGATAAGGGGAAAAAAATAAAGGATAAATTATCCAAAATTTTATACATGGGGAAAGAAAACACCATGTTACATGTTTAAAATGAAAAGGTTTTTTATTCAAATTTATAGAAAAAGGTTATAATGATCATTAATTCAAGGGTAATGAATAATCCATTAATTTACCTTAACTATAAAGGGGTGAGGAACTATTTCATCCAATTTCCCAAATGATAAGGAAATCTACCAGAGTAAAAGATAGTGGGAGAAGATGAGGTCTATTCAATTACTATAATTGAGGTGAATGTCCTTAGTAATTCTATGAAAAGTAATATTATGATCAACTACACATTTTAAGAAAATATACTTTTTACATTCACAATTTTATATCATTGATATTTTATAAGTGTATCATATCACAACCTGAAAATTTTGATATTGAGTAAGTAGTGAAAAATCATAATGGTTGGATTACCACATATCAAATCCATAACTCATTTATAATATCTAATTGTTGGATTGTATTCCTACAAATCAGGTTATTTTTCTTCTCGTTAAATTTGATATAATTTTAGGAATGGATTTTCTCTCCTAGTATAAATTCCATATCTATTTTCAAGGAAGGGATGTTTCATTTTATATTCCAGATCAACATTCAATCATTTATTAGTACAATGAGGAACCTAAGAACCCAATTTAAATAACATCCCTCATTTGATTGTTTCAAACTATTAATAGGAGATATTTATCTTTAATATTTAGAGATGAAATTAAATATTAAAAATAATAATATTTTTTTGTACTTTTTTGATATTGATTAAATATGAAATATATAATCCTTCACCAAATCGTGATTATGAATTTTTTATAGAAATCAAATCTATGGTTATAAAACTTTTAAATATACAATAAATAATTTCCATGATTTTTTTCTAAATTGAAGAATAAACTAAAATATATTCTATATAATGGGTTCATTCATCAATATTCTTCTATATGGGGTTCAAATGTTTTTTTATAAGAAAAATGTGCTATTATTTCTTTTCAATGTTCATAAGAAAAATAAAAAATAACATTAAGAATAAGTATCCCTTAACCTATATTAATGATCTGTTCGATCAATTATCAATAGAAATATTTTTTTTAATATTGATATTAGGTCTAGATATCATTAATTATGGTACAAGAAAGATGATATATATATGATATCCTTCTATATGAGGTATGGTCATTATGAATTCATAGTAATGCCCTTTGGACATACCAATGCTCCAACTATCTTTGTGGATATAATGAATAGATTATTTATATGTTACCATAATCTATTTGTGGTAGAATTTATAGAAGTTATTCCTATTTATTCAAAATGAAAAGAAGAGTATGCATAATATTTTTTATTTATACTAAAGACCATAATGAATAAAAATTTGTATTCTAATTGGATTATGTTTTAATTTATTTCTTAATTAATATTCATTTTTTGGTTGTATAATCCCATTTTATGGTATATTACTGGATCATGAAATTATTTAATTTATTAAAAAATGGATTAGATGAACCATAGTAACATAAAAATTTGTTTTATGGGTGTTTTTATACTACTGATGCATTGCGAAAGTTTTTGCAACGAATATTTAATCCACTAACCAAATTGGATTATAAGGGATTTATATAATTTGGGATAGATGAATGAAAATGTAGTTTTAAATTATTAAAGGGGAATTTGGTCAATTCACCTATTAATTAACTACATTACAATGGATAAGGGTTTTTGATCTATAATGTTTCATAAAATATGGAATTTTCATGTATCCCTAAGAAATATGTTCTGGTGATAGCTTATAACTCATTCCATTTGAATGTTTGTGCTAAATATTATCTAACATATAATTCGAAGTAAGAAGTGGTAACGTTTTACTTTTAAAATATGGAGGCAGTATCTATATGGTGAGAGGTGTGAGACATATATACAAATCACAAATGAATAATTTATATATTTACAGAGAATAAGTAAAACATGAATCAGAGACAATGTTTTCAGTAATTGAGGATTTTGATTTCACCATGTAGAGACCCGTATCCTGACGTACATGGACATTACATTACTTTTGCGGAATACTTAGTACATAACAAAAACACACACACAAGGATCGTAATAGTTTAGTGTCTTTGGAAACTCGGAACGTAAACTTCTAATTGTGGTGGAAGATCTTCAACATCTCCCATAAAGATCTTCCTTTTTATACCTAAAACCTTTCTTTATATCCTGGGGAAAAGAAAACATAAAAGGGTGAGCTCAAATGCTCAGCAAGGGCAAATAAAGGAAATAAAAATCATATCATATCTTTTTGAAAATCAAAACCTGCAAAAGAGATCATAATATCTTAACATGGAATAAATCATAGAAGTGAAAATGAAATCATAACTTAAAACATTACTCATTGTGGCATACACACATAATCATAGATAATCATTTCTTGTTAGTCAAGACTCATTGCCAAGACTATCTTAGTGGACAAAGTCCCTTTCTGAATCGAGTAATCCTCGTTTCAGTCCTGTTTCACTGAACCGGTATAACCTACCATTCCAGCCATGTCTATCTCATGAGATATGAAATCTTTACCCAATGAATTGGAGGGAGATATAGGTCCCACCCATCTCTTAATGAATCCTTTCTTATGTGTGCAACAAAATCATAAATCATACATCATTGCATAACCCATGTAATAAAAATGGGATTCTTAAACAACATGACATCATAAAACCATTCATATAAGATAAAGGAATTCATAAACATAATTCCATCACAACATAGTCAAATCAATGTAAAAATATGGATAAAAACAGAACCCTTTATTATCTTAGATGGAAAATAATTTTGATAAAACACTTGAATTGAATTCTTGAGGAAAATATCCTTTCTTCTTCAAAATCAATTTCTTTTCACAAAACATCATGCAATTTTAAAAGAAAGAGATTTTATTGAAAATTGTCATGAAATATTTTGGAGGAAGGTTCATGAAAATAAGGCTTTATAAAACAGTATAAATCCGTTCATGCCGTATAAGTTAAAAAAAACATTCTTCGTACTTTTGTCGGAAAAGTCAAAAAGTACCTCGTACGACAAAAGATTCCTTTCATACATATTACTAAAAACTCACCGAAGGGTAAAAATGGTTTTAAACAATTGTAGGTGGATGGAAATAATATTACATTTTGATGAAACATGGATGTGGATGATAAAATACACCCCAGTAAATACTTACGAATAAACAATCTCGGATAAAAAATGAGATTGTGATATTTCCCTTACCTTAGGTCCGATTTGCTTCGTATGTGTCCGAACCTCCTGTATAATGATTTAAATAATTTCATTGACTTATTAAAGAATCATATTCATTGTTATGATATCATATATGGTTCACTTATGACATTATATTACCCGTTCTTTTGTAAATTCCATGTTAAAGAAGCGTTTTGGGTAAAATCATTTCATTTATCGTAGGTGTTTTGACTTGTTGTTCTTGACATCATTATTACTTATATCATGATTTACTTACTTCCAGAATATAAAATATGATTTATATATCATATATATTCAGTATATATATATATATATATAATAGGTAGATAAATAAAATGAAAAACACCGTTCATGGAGACTGTAGTCCGTACGTACGCATGAACGTTGTTTTCCTTTCCTTATTGTCTTGAAATGGAAGTAAGTAGATGACATACATATGTATATATATACATAAATCCAGTAGCTTTATAATGTCATATATTTCATTATTATTTCTTATATATACTTTATAATCATTCTTAAATGGTTAATATGGAGAATGAATCTCATCGCGTCGTGGAGACGGTAGTCCGTACGTACGCACGAGCGATGATATCATTTCTATAAGTATTGAATTGAATTGGAGTGAATTATACAATATATCAGAATCAATATGATGTTGTAATAACTATGTATAGTTATTCTTTACACCATTATACCCATCCATGTAAGGTGGTGGTGGAAAATAGATTACACCACGGCGTGGAGACGGTATTCCGTACGTACGCACGCGCGGTGATTTCTTTTTCCGTAGGATGGATAGATGGTGAAATAGGGTTGTTTCATACTTATAATAACATATCAGTATATGAGTGATACTGATGTTATTACTTCATAATGAAACAACCTAAGAAGAAGAAGTGGAAGAAGAAATAAAGATGAAAGAATTGGTAACGGTAATTACCTCTTCTTTGAAGTGCCTCTTTGAGACCTCCTCTTAGGGCACTAGAATTGGTCTTTGAGGAAGACCAGAACCTCTAGGATGTTGCTAGGGAAGTGGAGAAGAGATTTTGGCAGGGGTTGGCCGAGCTTGAGTGCTCAAATTGGTGTGAGGAGGAGGGGGAGGAGGTGCCCTTTTATAAGGGAGGAGAGGGGCACCTTAGGAATTCTTAAAAATATTAATTAATAATAAATCTAACCCCACTTAAAAACCTCCAAAAATGACTCATATTCGAAGATTAGATGAGATAGGGTTGTAATCTCATCAACCAATCAAATTTAGACATGTTTGGATATTATTTTAAACCTTATCAATTATATTTAACTCTAAGTTAAATAATTTAACTTTTACCGTGTCTTTTTGTTTTCTTTCACTATATGGTTAATAAACTTACTATAACATGCCAAACGAACCACAAATTGTTTATTATTAATATATATATCCTTATCTAAGTCATTTGGCCGAACCTTAGATTTTTAGTAATAAAATAACAATTAATAATATAATATTTGATTTAAAAACTATTTTGTGTCAATTTTGACACTATTTGATATATGATTTTTGTGAAAGTCATAACAGAATTATATGTTCGAACCAAGTTGATTAAATCAACATTAATATATCATAGTAACCTAGAAAATTAGTGGAATTCATAAAAAATCTCAAATTACATTTATTTTGGTGTTTATAACATCAATTATGTCAATATTTCATTAATAAGATAATTACTGCATCATCGTTGTGTCATAAATAAATTAAATTATTTGATGTCTAAAAATTACAAATAAAATACCATCATGTAGGAAATCTTTTTAGCTTTCTAATGAATATTTACAATCGAATTTATCTTATGTATAACCCCATAATAAAAATGATTTACTTATTAAACTTTGATTTTAACTATTTTAACCCTTCTTTAAATAAATTCATAATAAATGTCCTAATCTAATCCAAGTGGGCCTAAATGGTCATATTTTATTCCTAAGTTTGTTTTTGGTCGAATTACACTTGTCCAATAGAATTAGGACATGTGTTAGGGTAATATTAATATCATATTTACCCTTAGTTACCCTATTTACTATTAACCGCGGTAAAAAAAGTAAAAAGTTACTATTCACCAAAAATTATTTTCATCTCATTGAACCACATTTTAGTCCTTGATATTAACCGTGTCTCTCGGATTTTCGAAATTCCATTCACAGAAGCGGTAAAATTAAGTTTTATGCAAAATTCAGTTTTTAACCTACCACTTAGTGGTTTCACTATTCATCAAAAATTGAAGTTTTTCAGAAAAATGCCAAAATTTCACCCTAAGCTATAATTGATATTCCGAATTCAAAAATGATTTCTATTTTACAAAATTCCCAAAATATAAGTTGCATTAATTAATTTTATAATTAAATCCCGCTTTTAAAACAAATAGCGTGTTTTTAAGAAACAATATCTATCAAAAGATTGACACTTGTTTTTGTCTAGTTTAAATGTGAAATTACATCCAATGACCAACATTGTATTAAATTGTAAAAATATATTCTAAATATACTTTAAAACCACTCAAATTAATGATTTATCACTATTAATTATTTCTATTAAAAAATTTGTTTTTAATTATAATTTAGTAATTTTCACTATTCATCAGAATATGAAAGTTATCCGAAAAGTACCAAAATTTCACCTTAGGCTAAATTCGATACTCCGAATCCAAAAATAAAATTCATTTTGAAAAATAAGATTTACTGGATTTCAACAAGTGGTTATTACTATTCATAACGGCTAGTTTTAATAATATTTTTATAGCATATCGTTGTTTAGTGAAACTCGGTATTGCGTACTACACACGCTATCGAGGAAGGTCGCGATTGCGTGTAATGCAAGTCAAGTCAGGGATGCGTGTTGTGAAAGAATCCTTCATTGTTTCGTATAACAGAATCCAACCATATTTCATTTATACATTTAATATATATATATATATACTCAATGTTGCGTAGAATAACTATTATCAAAATTGTGTGTAACACGATCCAAGAATAGTGTTGCGTATACTGCAAGCTAATACGGTGTTGCGTATAGCGCAAGGTAATCTTGGTGTAGAATACAACACAAGACATTAATGAAATTAAAAGAATATTTTTCATAAAATCTTGGGGTGTTACATTCTACCCCCCTTAAAATGAATTTCGCCCTCGAAATTCGTCGGGATTATAAATTGTTTACTATTCGAAAGTTTCTTTGATAGAAACCCACATCGAAAAAAAAATACCTAAACTTATCTTTAAAAAAAAAGTATGAAACGTAACGGTTACCCAAATAAACTAATCACTGGGTTTCCACATAGGTGAAAATATGGATATGGAAGAGAAATCTAACAATCATGTTCTGATGGAGAGTGGTAGAGAACATGGCTATGGAAAAGCTAGCAATCACAAAGCTATAAATTTGTGACGATCTAAGGTACCATCTGATTCATCAGATATAAGATCACTAGGACAACATTTTTGGTTTTCAATATCATTTCCCTAAAGTTGAAAATTTTGAATTAGAAGAAATACTTACTTGATTTTGGTATAATCTCACTGTTGTTCGTGAATTGAACAATTTACACTTCTTCCCTTAAAGAAATGAAGTTGAATTTGTTATTCGTGATGTGTTAGCAGATCATGTGATAGAATGACAGGTCATTCCATCTGTCTCAAACAAAAGGTTAGCAAAACTTATGTACATAAGTCGATCTATAGTGAGATTAATCATATATGGTTCCTAAAATGGACTTATACTTCATATATCATACTGCTTAATATAATAAAACTAGTTTCTACTAAACAGGGACTTCCTGTAGGTCAGTGGTAGGCGATAAAGGTCAGTCGCACTTCGTTTGTGGGTTCGATTCCTACAGCCTTGTCCGAAGCGATGGGCTGTCGCCCGTCCTGCAGGTTGTCCTTTTTCTAAAACTATATTACTATAACATCCCATCAATAATATCGAGAAAACTTCTATCCTTAAACAATACTAACTTATGTCCAACATAATCCATTCCAATCTTTAGGATTATCCATAATACTGCAATCCACTCTCATAACATAGTGAAAACGATTACCAGAGATTTAACACCATCGTCGATCCCCATAAGATATGTCTTGTTGGTCACATTCTAAACATTCAAAGTCCTTAATCATGTATTCGCTTGAATACCTTAGTGAAAACATGAATGTAGTTTAAAGTTAACACTTTCCACATACCAAAATCCTCAAAATTCTATATACTCAAACCATGATATAAACTTCTCCTTATATCAGCCATGAGCTCATGAATAAAATCAAACACCTCATTATCTTATTATTCCTTCATTATGCTCATATCATCTGTTTACCAAAAATGTCTCAATCACTTTTCATGGTTACCGGTACCATAAAATTATTGAAAACCACAATAGATCAAAACATAAATATTTCAGTACACCATAAAAGTACCTCAATAACATTATTCTTGAATACCAATACATAAACACTTCAGTCCATCCACTTCAATGATTGTCCTGGAATATGTCCTTCCTTGATTCAGAAGTAACTTTTTAGGTCAGGGCATTGAGTTGGGTAATGCCCATGTTCTCCACATATAAGACATTGAACTCCATAACAATCTGTCACTCTATGACCCTTTTCTCCACACAGATAACATCGGTCCCTCCATTTGAGGTATTCCTCAAGGTTCTTCTTCCCTTCTTTAGAAATCTCAATCTTCCTTTCTTTATGCTCCTCAACATGCGAACATGCATAATAGTTTATCTTCCTCTTCTTTGATGAATTAGTCATACCACTAAATTTCACCTTGTTAATCATATATCGCGATGAATGATTCGGCATAATCACAATATCTTTATCTCTAGGTATTACACAATTTTGTTGCTCATGGTCACCAATTTGTCCATTGGATTCAATGTTAACCGAATTCCTTCTGGTTCCCTCCATTAACTAAAACACAAAAAGAATTTTGTGAGAGGCGAAATCATGATAGGGAAGACAACATAGTAAATGGAAAACACCCTCAATATCTAACATCTTAGGTTAAATTATAAGATCGTTAGCGCAATTCTAGGACTATAACCTATACGTATACTTAACCTTAGGGACATCCCTAGACATACCTTAGAAATATCTCTAGGGATCTCACTAACGTTCTCACATCCTAATTTCCAAAGGTTGACTAAACCTTTCCTCTGATACCAACTATAGCGGTCTAGAATTACTTCCAGTGGACTACAATTGATACCTATCAGGGCACTCCATGGGCGGCTACACCCCCTGGGCGGGACGCACCACCATCCCCAGTGGCAGCCATTTCCTCATGAAGCCCTTGGGCGGAGAGCCATGCTTCGTCCAACGCTCACATGTGAGAGTTCCCAAGGATCGGATACATTCCTACCTCCTTTGCCTCTGATACCAACTGTAGAGACCCGTATCCTGACGTACATGGACATTACATTACTTTTGCGGAATACTTACTACATAACAAAAACACACACACAAGGATCGTAATAGTTTAGTGTCTTTGGAAACTCGGAACGTAAACTTCTAATTGTGGTGGAAGATCTTCAACATCTCCCATAAAGATCTTCCTTTTTATACCTAAAACCTTTCTTTATATCCTGGGGAAAAGAAAACATAAAAGGGTGAGCTCAAATGCTCAGTAAGGGCAAATAAAGGAAATAAAAATCATATCATATCTTTTTGAAAATCAAAACCTGCAAAAGAGATCATAATATCTTAACATGGAATAAATCATAGAAGTGAAAATGAAATCATAACTTAAAACATTACTCATTGTGGCATACACACATAATCATAGAGAATCATTTCTTGTTAGTCAAGACTCATTGCCAAGACTATCTTAGTGGACAAAGTCCCTTTCTGAATCGAGTAATCCTCGTTTCAGTCCTGTTTCACTGAACCGGTATAACCTACCATTCCAGCCATGTCTATCTCATGAGATATGAAATCTTTACCCAATGCATTGGAGGGAGATATAGGTCCCACCCATCTCTTAATGAATCCTTTCTTATGTGTGCCACAAAATCATAAATCATACATCATTGCATAACCCATGTAATAAAAATGGGATTCTTAAACAACATGACATCATAAAACCATTCATATAAGATAAAGTAATTCATAAACATAATTCCATCACAACATAGTCAAATAAATGTAAAAATATGGATAAAAACAGAACCCTTTATTATCTTAGATGGAAAATAATTTTGATAAAACACTTGAATTGAATTCTTGAGGAAAATATCCTTTCTTCTTCAAAATCAATTTCTTTTCACAAAACATCATGCAATTTTAAAAGAAAGAGATTTTATTGAAAATTGTCATGAAATATTTTGGAGGAAGGTTCATGAAAATAAGGCTTTATAAAACAGTATAAATCCGTTCATGCCGTATAAGTTAAAAAAAACATTCTTCGTACTTTTGTCGGAAAAGTCAAAAAGTACCTCGTACGACAAAAGATTCCTTTCATACATATTACTAAAAACTCACCGAAGGGTAAAAATGGTTTTAAACAATTGTAGGTGGATGGAAATAATATTACATTTTGATGAAACATGGATGTGGATGATAAAATACACCCCAGTAAATACTTACGAATAAACAATCTCGGATAAAAAATGAGATTGTGATATTTCCCTTACCTTAGGTCCGATTTGCTTCGTATGTGTCCGAACCTCCTGTATAATGATTTAAATAATGTCATTGACTTATTAAAGAATCATATTCATTGTTATGATATCATATATGGTTCACTTATGACATTATATTACCCGTTCTTTTGTAAATTCCATGTTAAAGAAGCGTTTTGGGTAAAATCATTTCATTTATCGTAGGTGTTTTGACTTGTTGTTCTTGACATCATTATTACTTATATCATGATTTACTTACTTCCAGAATATAAAATATGATTTATATATCATATATATTCAGTATATATATATATATAATAGGTAGATAAATAAAATGAAAAACACCGTTCATGGAGACGGTAGTCCGTACGTACGCATGAACGTTGTTTTCCTTTCCTTATTGTCTTGAAATGGAAGTAAGTAGATGACATACATATGTATATATATACATAAATCCAGTAGCTTTATAATGTCATATATTTCATTATTATTTCTTATATATACTTTATAATCATTCTTAAATGGTTAATATGGAGAATGAATCTCATCGCGTCGTGGAGACGGTAGTCCGTACGTACGCACGAGCGATGATATCATTTCTATAAGTATTGAATTGAATTGGAGTGAATTATACAATATATCAGAATCAATATGATGTTGTAATAACTATGTATTGTTATTCTTTACACCATTATACCCATCCATGTAAGGTGGTGGTGGAAAATAGATTACACCACGGCGTGGAGACGGTATTCCGTACGTACGCACGCGCGGTGATTTCTTTTTCCGTAGGATGGATAGATGGTGAAATAGGGTTGTTTCATACTTATAATAACATATCAGTATATGAGTGATACTGATGTTATTACTTCATAATGAAACAACCTAAGAAGAAGAAGTGGAAGAAGAAATAAAGATGAAAGAATTGGTAACGGTAATTACCTCTTCTTTGAAGTGCCTCTTTGAGACCTCCTTTTAGGGCACTAGAATTGGTCTTTGAGGAATACCAGAACCTCTAGGATGTTGCTAGGGAAGTGGAGAAGAGATTTTGGCAGGGGTTGGCCGAGCTTGAGTGCTCAAATTGGTGTGAGGAGGAGGGGGAGGAGGTGCCCTTTTATAAGGGAGGAGAGGGGCACCTTAGGAATTCTTAAAAATATTAATTTATAATAAATCTAACCCCACTTAAAAACCTCCAAAAATGACTCATATTCGAAGATTAGATGAGATAGGGTTGTAATCTCATCAACCAATCAAATTTAGACATGTTTGGATATTATTTTAAACCTTATCAATTATATTTAACTCTAAGTTAAATAATTTAACTTTTACCGTGTCTTTTTGTTTTCTTTCACTATATGGTTAATAAACTTACTATAACATGCCAAACTAACCACAAATTGTTTATTATTAATATATATATCCTTATCTAAGTCATTTGGCCGAACCTTAGATTTTTAGGAATAAAATAACAATTAATAATATAATATTTGATTTAAAAACTATTTTGTGTCAATTTTGACACTATTTGATATATGATTTTTGTGAAAGTCATAACAGAATTATATGTTCGAACCAAGTTGATTAAATCAACATTAATATATCATAGTAACCTAGAAAATTAGTGGAATTCATAAAAAATCTCAAATTACATTTATTTTGGTGTTTATAACATCAATTATGTCAATATTTCATTAATAAGATAATTACTGCATCATCGTTGTGTCATAAATAAATTATATTATTTGATGTCTAAAAATTACAAATAAAATACCATCATGTAGGAAATCTTTTTAGCTTTCTAATGAATATTTACAATCGAATTTATCTTATGTATAACCCCATAATAAAAATGATTTACTTATTAAAATTTGATTTTAACTATTTTAACCCTTCTTTAAATAAATTCATAATAAATGTCCTAATCTAATCCAAGTGGGCCTAAATGGTCATATTTTATTCCTAAGTTTGTTTTTGGTATAATTACACTTGTCCAATAGAATTAGGACATGTGTTAGGGTAATATTAATATCATATTTACCCTTAGTTACCCTATTTACTATTAACCGCGGTAAAAAAAGTAAAAAGTTACTATTCACCAAAAATTATTTTCATCTCATTGAACCACATTTTAGTCCTTGATATTAACCGTGTCTCTCGGATTTTCGAAATTCCATTCACAGAAGCGGTAAAATTAAGTTTTATGCAAAATTCAGTTTTTAACCTACCACTTAGTGGTTTCACTATTCATCAAAAATTGAAGTTTTTCAGAAAAATGCCAAAATTTCACCCTAAGCTATAATTGATATTCCGAATTCAAAAATGATTTCTATTTTACAAAATTCCCAACATATAAGTTGCATTAATTAATTTTATAATTAAATCCCGCTGTTAAAACAAATAGCGTGTTTTTAAGAAACAATATCTATCAAAAGATTGACACTTGTTTTTGTCTAGTTTAAATGTGAAATTACATCCAATGACCAACATTGTATTAAATTGTAAAAATATATTCTAAATATACTTTAAAACCACTCAAATTAATGATTTATCACTATTAATTATTTCTATTAAAAAATTTGTTTTTAATTATAATTTAGTAATTTTCACTATTCATCAGAATATGAAAGTTATCCGAAAAGTACCAAAATTTCACCTTAGGCTAAATTCGATACTCCGAATCCAAAAATAAAATTCATTTTGAAAAATAAGATTTACTGGATTTCAACAAGTGGTTATTACTATTCATAACGGCTAGTTTTAATTATATTTTTATAGCATATCGTTGTTTAGTGAAACTCGGTATTGCGTACTACACACGCTATCGAGGAAGGTCGCGATTGCGTGTAATGCAAGTCAAGTCAGGGATGCGTGTTGTGAAAGAATCCTTCATTGTTTCGTATAACAGAATCCAACCATATTTCCTTTATACATTTAATATATATATATATATACTCAATGTTGCGTAGAATAACTATTATCAAAATTGTGTGTAACACGATCCAAGAATAGTGTTGCGTATACTGCAAGCTAATACGGTGTTGTGTATAGCGCAAGGTAATCTTGGTGTAGAATACAACACAAGACATTAATGAAATTAAAAGAATATTTTTCATAAAATCTTGGGGTGTTACACACCAACCCTGAGAAGATGAAAATATGGATAATCCTCTGAGTAAAAAGCACTATGCATGTGTTTCCAATATGAGGATTGATAGATATCCAAAAATTAAGGATGTTCAGAACAAGTTCATGAAATAATGTTGAATTGGGAATGATCTTAACTTTCTCAGATAATTGTTCAACCATCTTTCCATATAATGATTAAAAATGAATTTAATGAATATGTGGACTTAAAAAAATTTAAGGGATGTTCCTGAGTTCAAACATGATAATTTGGAAGAATATAGTTTAGGAACTAAGTATGTGTCTCGTCAAAGATAGACATGAATAATGATAAATTGGGTGACATTCAATTTTCATAATTCTATACATATCCTATAATTACATAGATATATAGATTTATAATATAGTATTTTTAGTGTGAAACATGAATATATATATTAATGAGTATGTATCTTAGTGTCGGGTATGTCTACAGGTTGAGGTATAGAGACTAGATTCTATGGGGATGATACAACCATTACCCATACCAGAATGTAAATGGGAAAATGTCACCATATGTATTTTTCAGTGGATTCTCTTTGACTTCAAATTTCCATAATACTATTTAGTTTGTATTCAATCACCTTAAAAATTCATAAAAACTTTTTTATATGTACTATTTTTTCTCTATTGATCAATTTTTTTGGAGTAAACATTAAAGAGGTGGTATTTTTTCATTGAATACCATTTAATATAGTATCCGATGAAGATTTGAGGATTACCTCGATGTTCGGGAAAAATTCATCAGTGAGATCTAGTTTTTTTGTTTATTTTTAGAAACTATTATCCTAATCATATAGATGGAAATTAGTTTTGGATCATCAAAACAATATAATACATCTTTATAGCCATATCTAGGGATTTCAAAGGTGGTTTGGATAATCACCTTCCTTTAGTGGATTTTTTGTAAAATATATTCTTTCACCCAAGTATTCATATGGATTTATATACTGTCCTATATGGAAGAAATTGTAGATCTCAAATTCATTATCATTTTTTTGTGAATGAAATTTATTTGGACCCAAGGGCTTTTAGAAAATGGTGGAAAAGTTTGAATCCATTCAAAAGCACATAAGGGAGGCTTAGAGTTTATAAAAAAGTTATGTTTTCAGTTATCAATAATATATTGTGTTTGAATCTGTTTAGAAGGTATTTATTATATCTTATATATATAATGAGGTTATGATAATTTTATATAAGGTGAATTTGAGCCCAATATTCATCAGTCCCTTTTAGATTCATGATCACATCGAAATAGTATCTTATGGTTTAACTCATCTACTAAATATATCCCATGTTCAAAATTTCATATAATTATCTCCATTAATGATGTACATAATCGATGCATCATATGAACTAAACTCAGAGGATTTAACACTACATCATGATCATTCCATTCAGAAATAGTAGGTAGAAATCTTGGATCCCAGAGATAAATTTATTTGGAACGCGAATACTCCCCTGGTTAAAGATATGTAGGTGAATAATAAATTCAATGACTCTACATGGAAACCCAAGGGTGTATTAATGAAATTATATCATAATGGTTTTTTATAGTGGTAATGTAATTTTTATGGACGAAATTTGTTAGGTTTGGTTGAATTTAACACCCCGATATTTTTGTACATATTTAGCTTCGATCCAAATTAATAGCTTAGGATACACACAACTCATAGTCTAAATGAACAATAATTTATTGTGCCATTATAACCTATTGATTAAATTTATAGGTATGAAATAGAATAACTAAATTTTTAAAAATAATTTTATAAGATTATTTCACTAATTTATAATTTATTGGAAATCAAAATATAAATCATTTAAAAGTAAAAAGATTGTTTTTTTTAAAGAAAAAAATTATGCGTGAAATGTTTTTTCAAATTAATAAATTAAATTAATCACTATTTGTGATCTATTTTAATGAAATTATATATTACATTGTTAATAATGATTTTTTACATTCATCTATCTCTTTGAGGGATGTGATTTTAATAAAACATTATATATACTTAAAAAATATATTTTTCTAAATTGATTTTTTGTAAGGGTTTTCACTCTTATTCTATAATTAATCTCTTTCACTTAAATGTATGTCATTTGAGTAAATGTATTCATTATTTTGAATAGATAGGTTTTATTTTTATTAAAAGGTGTATTTTATTTTTATGCTCTATGAATAGATACAGTGATAAAATTTATCACGTTGATAATGTGATAATTGGGTTAATTATGTATAAAATTATGAATTGAGGTTATAATTTTTCATTTAAATTATTATTAGTTAATGGGAATTAAACATTCATCTTAGTAAGATCTTAATTGATATTTTAAGGGGATATAATTCCATGAAAATGACTTATATAAAATTTACAGAAAATAAAAAATAAAAATGTCACTATTAATTCTAAATCTATTATATGTGTTCATATAAGGAAAATGAATTTGGTGATTCAATATGTCGTATTATTTTGAGAATAATTTATTTATTTTAATTATGGTAATTTGTTTATAATTTAAATTTATTATATATTTATCATATAAGATTACGAAAACCTAACCAAGTATTTAATCAATTAATGGATAAAATAAATGATATTAAAAGTATTTAATGTAAAAGAATCTAGGTGAATTATTGTGATACATTAATATATAATATAATGATAAAATATAGGGTATATATTAGTGGTTTATATTCGAATTCAAAATTTTCATGATGTACATGAAGTCCAATTAAATGAATAGTGTCACAAATGGGAATAATGATATTTTAAGAGAATATTTTTTAATTAATATATTTTGAAACATTAAAAGTTTGAATGATATAATGCTTTCAAATATATGTGATAAAATTTCATAAAATGTAAACTTATGACCAAATTTTAATATTATATGTAAAAATATAACCCCATAAGAGTGAAAAATACATTATTACAACTAAATTTAATATAGGTTAACTATGGGGTTAAACCAAAATACAATATTAATAAAAATTATAAATTCAAAAATCTTATCGGATGATTAAATTTCAACCATATCATAACTTATCATACAATTTATTTACATTTTGATTATTTTTCTATAATTATATATTAATATTATAATATTCTTAGTAACTCTATGGGTGTAATTTCCCTCCCTAGGAAAATGACACCCCTTCATTCTCCTCATTACACCACATTGAGAAACCTAGCTCGACTAGGCCCTAAATATTTCCCTCCAAAACCTAATTATACAATTTCAAGAGTTTATAGTCTTCTCAAAAAGTTTATTCATAGGTTCCATAAGAAAGGATCTAATAAAGTTCTTGAGAAGAAGAGAGAATCATATTACCCAACAACATTAAAGATATTTCATCATTTACCAAATATAAATTAGTAGGATTTATCATAAAAAAGTACTAACAAAACTCTAAATATATTATAATGTATTTTCTATTATCAAACAACAATTTTCCGTTATCCTTCCAAACAAATGGAATGTAAATTTATCGCTAGTGAATACATATGGCTTATAGTATCCGCATAGAAATATGATTCATTTTTTATCCCAATATTTTACTAATGGAAATTATAATGGGGTTAATTGTGATATATTATATTTATGAAATGAATATAAATCTCAAATTATATTATCATATTTACTTTCAGACTTTCAAATACATTAGAAAATTATAACATCGCTCATGTTCAGGTGTAGATTAAAACAACTACCAAGAGATGTGATCCGTTTTTCATTTTAGTATTACGAGGATCACAATAACGAGAGATTTAATATGTATATGTGAAATAAATTTTAAAATAATTATTCTGGAAAATTTAATTATTTTCTACCTACCTTTCATTCTATATGTTTAAATTGAAAACAACATTTATTCGTATATACGTCCTACCATCTCCATATATAATTTAATTCATTTTTCTATATCAATTTTATATAGATTACTCTAAATTAAAATATAATGAATATATATGATATATTTAACAATATAAACAGTTAGGAGATTATGAAGCTATGATTAATCTAGAATCTACGAGTCTAGAAAACAAAAACATATATGATAAAAACAAAGAAGATATTACCCAAAACAATGATTTTAAGAAAGAGTTTGTATTAAGAAGGTGATAAATGGTTATAAGAAAATCCTATCTTGTAGGATGTATATATATAATATATTGGAAAATATTTATAATAATTATATAATTATTATAGTAGATATTTTCACACTTATAATGGATGTTGTACCGGATGTAAGTGTCTATTTTATAATCACATCATTATTCAAAATTTTATATATTTGAATCTCTATTTGGGGGAATATTTGGTATTTCTATCATAACACAAATATTTTTACTTATTATATATTTATTTCTGTAAATTTTTATTTCCTTTCATTTTCATCCATTTATAAACTCAACATATAGAAATATTGCTTCCATGGAAAACATACATTATTTTTTTTGACTCAGTTAGAAATATTTTTCATCCATGTTCAAATTTTCATTAAAATTTATAAATTAATATTCTAATATTGGCTATTTGTTAATAAATATAATTTACCTATTTGTTAATATTTTTTAATTTTTTCAAAAGATGTATTCTTGTATTTTTCTCAACAAGGTAAATTTTAACCAATTTAGAAAAGTACGAAAGGGTTTTTTTAACATTAATGTTGTGAATGTAATTTATTTTCATCATTACCACTCATTTCATTGAATATTACAATACTTGATTACATGTTTTCATTAAAATAAAAAACATTCCTTAATATTTGAGAAAGAGTTTAGATTTTAAATAAGTGTTTTCAAATTGTCATATTTTATTTTCTTCAAGAAACATTCCAGTAATATTTTTAATATATTTTCATCTATACAGACTTCAATTATGGAATACTATACATTACTAAAGTAATACATTTATGATAATTACCATCATATTTATCTAGATGGTTCTTAATTTTTAAGACTAGGGAATGTATTGATATTTAATATTCTACTTCATATAATCTATAATGTTTTTAATTTTTAAGGCATGTTGGTAATGTTGTATTATTAATTCATTTGATTAAGGAATGCAAATTGTTTTATAGTTTGTGGGGACCATAATTACATATCCCTTCTTTGTAGTGGTAGGAATAATGAAGAAAAAATATATTTTTTATTTTGATAATCCTTAACCATTTATAGAGATTTCATTGAAAGTGCACCTGAAGGTAATTTTATATATTTCGACACAAGGCCATAATGGTATGTTTTAGATGTCAATAATTTTTCATTCCATCATTATGAACCTATTTATTAATGTGCATGAGTTTCTTTATAGTTTTTATATCTATAAATATGGTTCAAACTCCTGTGATTATTTATATTCCATTATTTCATCTTCATTTATTCCTTCCATATTATTCAGGCCTTATTTATACTCCACTACATACTTTAAATTTCTAAGTATATATTCTTACACTTTTCTTATTTTTATTTTCCTCATTATAAAAGGAAATGTTTTATGATAGATATTCATTGATATGATAGAGGGAATAAATATGATCCCAAATAAAATAATATATTGTAATTTATGTTTTAAAATATAATGTGGGATACAAGTTTGAAAATATTTTACCAAAAATTAAAAAAAAAATTATTACATTGTGATGTTATTTCTTGTACTTACGATAAATATTAAAAATAAATAACCATTTCTAGGATACCATGTTCTGGGTCTTTACATCAATTTTTTTCTCATATGGGAATTATTTGTTAATTAATATTATATAATATGTTATCTATTCCATATGTTCTATTTTTTAATCCTCCCTGCAATTTTGGATCAATAACCACTATTGACCATGCCCTACAGTAATAAGATATACTAAAATTATAAATATTTACCTTTAATTAGATCCTAGGTCCATAAATATCATCTCAACGTACTTAATCAATAGCTCATCTTACACTGGATTAGTATTTCCACTAAAATATGGAAGACCTTCATACATTAAATTATTCAATATAGTTTTATCATGCCACAAAAAATAATTTTTTCCATATATTCTAGGTTATTAGTCATAATATTAGTCATTTTAACTAATATGAACATGATATGCTCAACCCTAATATCAATAGTATCAGCTTAAATAATAAAAAGAATATCTACATCAGAAATGTGTGTTGATTTCATTCTTTAATCAATATTCAATTAAAAAAATTTAATATACTTTATTACCAAAAAATATTATTAATTTTAAATAATAATATATAATTATGTACTTAATATAACACTTCACTTAAATTGAATAATTATGCGTTTCTACTTATGAAAAATAATCATTTTTTCCTTGGGAATATCAGTAAATGATAAAAACAATTTCTTACATTTCACAATAATAAGGAACGTTCAGGTAGATCTCTTTTATTGAAAAAGAGGAAATTACAAAAAAGAGATGGATGGGGTCATACAAGCATCATGCCTTCATTCCCATAGATACCAAATTAAATCAAATATCTTAATCAAACTCAGAAGAATCATCATAATCACCATACTATTCAGAATTAGATTTTAAGGTACCGCGAGACCTCGTAAGATAAGAGTAGTATTTCCAACATCTCACTTTTCAGGGAGGAACAGGTTGAAAACCACCATCATCCACAACAACATTTTTCCCTTTGGTCAATACCTAACAATATGATGGTTTTTTGGGGAACCCTCCTTGATATCCTCCTACCTTCCATGGATTCCATGAATATCCCATAATATAATAATTTATTCTCGAATACATGAATGATTCCCTTTAGAACTTGTATTTTGTTGCCCCTCTTCTAATGTAACACCTGGTATAAGTTCTTCCTCATCTGTTCGAGCCCTCACTCCATCCCCTGACCCATGAATCACCGGTGAAAATCCCTTGCTCAAATTTGATGAATCACCTCTAGCATGTATAACTCCTTTGTCAAAAGCGGGTTGACTATCACGAAGTGGGTCCAAATTGTTTTGTTTCAACCTCAATTTCTTTCTACAAGAGGCATTATGATTCCCTTTTGAACAAAAAAAAGATCAAAAAAAATTCTTGTGACATTTATCCTTAGCGTGACCAATAATCCGACACTCCGAACAAAAGTCATGAAGTCGTTCATATTCCACTTTCAAATGAATTTCATCATCAAGTTATAAAAAACTACATTATGAATCATGCAAGAACATAAGTAAACCTCCACCAGTATCCTAACGTAATGTCCAAATTTGGAGACCTCAATGTTCGGATACATTTGAATAGGAATTCCCACAACAGATGCAATATCAAATAAATATTTAGGATGCCATAAAATCGAATTAAGGAAAATTATTTTGATCCAGACTTCATCTCTATATTTTTTAATGGAAAAGGTATTAAAACGAAAATCCCACTCTTGAAAACATAGCACACCAAGCTTCAAGTTGATTGATGCAAAACCCCGTGCTCTCCTCTTTAGAGCCTCTGCTGAAAAATTGATGTGAAAAAATCCCCGACCAAGAGGAATGCATCTCCAATAAAAAAAGACACATATAGAATTTAGCTTCTGAACTAAATCATCAATTATCCAGGACCTTCCTCCAATAGGAAGAACAAGCCTAGCAGTTATTGAATGTTCACATATTTTAAATCTGTTGAGAAAAGATTCTTGGTTTATAGTCACATGATCTGTATCCCCTTTCTTGACTATTCTATTCGGAACATCATCCTTTACATGTGCAAAATACCTACTCTTGGGAGTGTCGAATTGAGATTTACCAGTCTTCATATTTTCCAAATTCTTCACTCCCTAATGAAATTCAAGTGGTCGAGTCACCTCTGTGGCTACTTTACCTACAACAACAATGTTCAGATCCAAAATTTATGCACCGAAAGTGCGTGTGACATTTGTTTCCGCTGCAACATCCACCCCGCTCGCACCTACCGTACAAGGAACCACCGCTGTATTAGCACCGCTTGAACCAGCCTCCACCACTGTAAACATATCGCTCACGTTGACTGCATCAGACACCATACCTGCTGGACTCCCCATGCCAACTGCATCATTTTCCATCATGCCATACATAGTCATGGTAACGTCGGTCACCTCCATAGATCTAGAATGGTAGCTATAGAATCAACTACATGGGAAGAGAAAATCTAATGTAGGTATATCAGATGCCATTAGAAACCTTAATCCGCCGTAATGCTGGGAGAGAGAAAGTCCCGACCCGCCAGTTACATTTCACACTAGTTTTAAATAAATTTTCAATAATGATTAATTTCTCCTATAGTTCTAAACAAGGTGTATAGTGATAGTGCATTAACCATTCACCAGAATGATGGCTGAGATATACTCAACACACTCTTTTTGGGATGATTAGAACTAGATATTTATTACCCACATTTATTACAACTTATACTATATCACCATGGTTTTATATCATTGAAAACAACATAATCTATACCTTATTGAACAATTTATTATATTATCCTACAATTTTACACATCGTTAATGTTTTTTATAGGGTTATGTTCCCTAAAATATATTTTCTTAAATATAGTTTCCATGAATTATATTAATCCTCCTTCGACACCAACTATAAAAAATAAAACTCCACTATTCTGAATCCATTCTCTAATTTATCCAATTTTTACACACAGACACACGGATATATATATATATATTAGGGACCAAGATAAAACCATCGATCTATTTATTATTTTTGATGAGGCTGATAAATATATGCACTGCATTTTACATTGAAAATAATATATAAATTTTTTAGTGAATGTAAATAATCATCATCAATGAAATATATAAAATAATTCATCATTATACCATAGCTAAAAAATAAAATGTGGGTGATAAAAATTTCTCAATATGGTTTATGTATATTTGAAAATGTCATATTAAAATAATTAATAATTAATATGTCTTGGTAGATAAATTAAACTACAAGTTATTTATTCGAAAACATGAGAATTAAATTAAACCATAGTAACCATCAATATAGTTATCTCATGGATAATAATAACAAAATTCTAAATAAAGGAAATAAATAATATTGGATATCAAGATCATTAATATAAGGATTTCTTTACTATGAAAGTTTTTCACCATAAAACATTAATCTATATGTTGGTATAACAACTATTTCGGCTCATTAGACATGTTCACACACTGAGGGAATATATAATTCAAGGTCCCAACTATCAATTAATTTCCAATACATTCCACATATATTGAATGATGAATTTAATTCATATAAATTTTTATTTATCAAAAAATATATTTATTGAGTAAATCACATGGAAAATAAATATTTCCATAGTCAATCAAATGAAATTTATATAGAAACACTACATATAAAATTGGTATAAAATTTTGGAAATTAAAATTTTTAGGATAAAAATAATATATATATTTATTATGTAAGATATATCAACTTAAATATAATCAAAATTTAATTAAATTTCAAGAGAAATTGTGTGACAAAAAAATTAATAAGTGGTAAAATATTATCTTTATCCTATATGCAATATGGGTTTTTAAATTAATTCATTTAATTTAGAGAATAAATGAAAATAGGTGTGAAATATTAAATTATTTTTTCATTAAAAAGGAAAATTTTAAAAACTCATTGAAAACTATTTGAATAACATAAATATCGTGATGTGGTTATGGTTGATGCAATTTCCATTAATGGCAAATAAATTAAAAAGAAACATGCCTTTTGAATTTTTAAAAATAAATTAACAATGACCCATCAAAAGGTGATTAGAGATATTAGTTTAAAAGTATTTTACAAATCAATGACAACACATAATTATTTTAATAAATAATTTGAGTAAATAAAAAGTAATTTTGAAATAATAAATCTTAAAAAATATTGAAACAAATAAAAATATATTATATCAAAATAGAATTAAGTTGGAAATTTCTTTAAAGAAATTGATTAATTTATTTTAGATGTATAGGGAAAAAAATTTGAGAACAAAATATTACTATAATATGGAGAGGATAATATATATATATATATATTACTATTGATATATTAAAATATTCCTTTAATAAAAAAATATAAGTGATCCCATAAAATGAGTTTCTAAAATAAATCTTACCACCATGGTTGTAGTGAAATTGTAACCCTAGGAAAGTGTAAAAATGAATTCAAACATAAATAATCCTAAATAAAAATAAATTCATGTTAAATAAATGAATCCATAAATAAACGAAATAATTTATATACGTGCATAATACAAAATCAATCTTAAAGGAGTGAATATTGCGATAAAATATTTATCCTCATGCTAACCCTTAAATAAATATAATTTAACCTATTATATAATGGTTATAAACATGTTATTATTTAATAAAATACATTTTTAAATATTTATAATTTCATATATGATCCAATTAGAACAGTGTATTACCCATTTGAAGACAATATTTCATTATTACATTTAATTTAGTTTTTAACGACTTTATATATTCAGTAATGTTTTGACATAGAAGTTCTATTTATTCTAAATTGGTTATTTTTTCATAATACAAAACATTTTATTAACTTTATAATTATAATAATTTCTCATTATATTTTTTTAATCATTCTCTAAATTTTTACATGGAAAATGGATCACATCACTTCGGGGAGATTATTGTTCTCATGTGTGCTCGAGATAAATTATCATTTATTGAATGGTTAAAATGGTATTAAATTAGAAGATATATTATTATTAAATAAAAAATATTATTTCATAACTATTATATATATACATTATTTCAATCATTATTACTATCCATGTGAGATGTGGATGAAAAACAATTACATCGGTTAGCGAGGCAGTAGTCCACCGTGCAAATGAGTGCCGGTTTTGTTTCCAGTTTGATGGAGAAGGAGATGAATAAATATTATTACATATATATAATTAAATACTCTTATATGTTATATTATATTGTTATTATATTTTAATTTTTTGTACATATTTTTTGGGGGAAAAATAAATAAGTACCAAAGAGAGCTTGGTGAAGATGCTTAACTTCTCTTTGAAAAACATCCATTGAATCGAATATTATGAACCTGGGGTGTGACATTTATGAATACCAAATCCCATATAACATGGATAAGGGTGTTATAGAGATATTTTTTTAGGCTTCTGATTCACTAAATGGCTAAAAATATGTAAATAATTTTTTGGAGGGGCTTCTCTTTTATAATTGAGGTGACTGAGAGACATATAATTTGTCAATGTGATAAACTATTATTAAGTAAAATTAATGGAAAATGAATCTAAAATGACTCATGTTATAATTTAATATGTAAATAGTCATATTGTGAAAAAAAATGTTTTTATCATGTTTATATTATATTTTATTTCAAATATTTTAAGAATAATTGACCATGTAGAAGCATTCTGACCTTACATTTGGTAAATATTATTAAAAAAATTTAATATTATTTATAAAAAAAATATGTTTAATATAATAAATAATTTCATTTATTCTGATTATAAAGTTTTATTTCATTTGATCAAATCAAATTCCTATAAATATGGGAATTTTATTTTAAAATAAAGTTTCAAAATGTGATGAAAAATAGTTTCATTATTAATTCATTCATTAAGCTTAAAATGATTGTAAATTATCTTCATAACCATTAATAAACATTATGTGGATTGAAATTAATATTTTTAGATATATTACTTATAATTTATTTAAGATCAATTGTTTTTGTGGATATTTTAATAAATTTTAAAATGAATTACATTATTCACATAAAAAAATAGGAAAAATATCATTTTACATAAAAAATGTTCATGTATTTGATTCTAAAAAATTGACAACTATTAATTTATTCCTTAAACATGTTATAAAAATTTATTAGATATAAAATTAAGTATATTAAAGTATAACCTTTTCAAATATTCATAAAATCAAATTTCTATGGGAAGTTATAAAAAATTCATTCTTGGATTATTTAGACCTAGGATGATAAAAATTTATATTCATATTATCAAATTAGAATTTTTTTCTATTATATTTTATTAAATTTAATACATAATTGTTCTATCTAAATTAAATTTTCAATTGCAATATTTCAATATTAGGTGTTATAATATTAGATAATCATTTTTTAGTTTAATTCAAATTATTTGAACATTTCTGTAAATGGAAATATGATTATTTATTTAATTAGAACATGACATTTTGACTCCCTCGTAAATCATGTTGTTTAATTAAATAAATCCTAAATAAGTGTATTGATAACACCCATATCATTTCTTTCTAGAAACAATAGTTTATAATCTCTTATCAAATGCTACATTAGATAAAAAAAATATTATAATGACTTTATCTTGTATTGTATAATCCAAGTATTTAAAACGATAAATATTTTTATCCATTACATTACATATATCATTAAGCTTCATTTTCCAATTTATTCTCATGTTTTGAATTACTCTATATTTAAAAAAATTATAAAATATATTTTCAATATCATATATATTTCAAAGTATGTTTCAAGTCACTAAAACAAGTATCCCATATTTAGTGGTTACATTATTACAATGGTAATAGATACAATGAATCACATCTTGAAGGGATGAATAGATTTAGAGTTTTTGAAAACTCGATATATAATTGAATCTAAAATTTCTTTTGAGAAGATAAAATGAAACATAATGTTTTTTAAAACATGATAACTCAAAGTAATATATCCCTTTATATCATTCATAATACACTTAATGGAATCCTAGGAGAAGGAATCATGTGAAATGGGTGTCTTCTAATACTCAGTAAGGGTATGCATAAAATGGAAGCTCTCACAAATAAATAAATATGAATAAATATAGCATGGTAAATAATTTAAACACATGTCATTCAATCGATTACATGAGCATAATATTTTAGTAATAAATGATTATCAAATAATTCCTTTTATATAATCACATAACCATTAATCTTAACAACAAATATTCTAACTATTGAAAAAATCACTTGGAACACCAACATATAATCTCACATAGATGTAATGCATAATTCAATACAACATAACTATACTATCTGGGCCTTATTCTAAAACATATTATATAAATGGGTTATCCCTTTTCCAATAACACAGGATAGTTTATCTCATGATACCTACCAATGTATCGAGGGTAAATAGTTGGCCCTACATATTATAAAATATGTCTACTCAATTCCCTATATGATATGGGAGAAACATAATAAAATAATCGCTCTTATTAGAAAATTATGATGTGAAATGTAAATAATTTCCCAATTAAGAAACATATTTAAAATCAATCTAAACTAATATGGAGAGTGATATCAAAAGATTTCATCAGATCCAGACTAATCAAAATCTATATAGATAAATAATAATGGTGGTATCATTGAAACTTATTACTAATGTATCATAATTTAAAAAGATGGTTCTTGTTTATTATGAATATAAATTGGGTAAAAATTTCCATAAAAATTTTTTTGAGGAAAAATATCTTTTCACATAGAAAATCACAAAAAAATATTAAATTACTAAATATTTGAAATATATATATTTTTAATTTTCCATGTAAATCTATAATTTAAACATAATAATAATGATAGTGGATAATTACTTACATACCATATGACCTTTGATAACGCAATTTTTATAATGCTTTAAAAAGATTAAAAAGTGCATCATTTTGAAAATAATAAGAATATTTCTTTAAAACTATATTGGAAAACATAAAAAATTGGTAAAAATGAATATAATAAATCATTTTGGAACTTTCGAAAACATTTTTGATATTTTTTTGGAAAATTTATATTTGGATGAGAATTTATTTTTGACCAAAGATAAAAATAAAGACATATTTTCTTTAAAAAAATCTTAAAAATATTTTCTCATTCCTTTCAAGTGATAATGAGAGAAAAATTATGATACAACATGAAATTTTGATGAATAATTAAAGGATAAAATTTTGTATAATTTATATAATAAATAAATCAAACAATGATTCTAATATAGACATAAACATAAATAATCTTAAATAATGATGACATTGCGAAAAAGACACTTACATGTTTGAGAAATTTTTAATAGTAAACCCAATAATAGAGATAACATCAAATAAACATTTAAGTACCATAAATATAAATATATTCAAGATATAATACATCAATGATTTAGTATATAGATCAAAAAATATATATAATTTTACTATATGATATTTGTCTAATAGAAGTAAAACTGAAATGAGAAAACCTTACCACCTCTTTGATTTACATCTACGTCTTGATGCCTACTATAATATAAATATAAATTTATTATAAAAATATTAAGAAACTATAATCATAAATTTCATATAATATATTATTTACTTAATTTATTTTACGCCCCAATTATTAGTAATTATTTTTTTAAATAGTTAATCTAGTTTATAATTTATCTATTTTTAATGTATGTTTTGGTTTGGTAGTTTACATAATTTAAATGGATCATGGATAAATAATTGAGAGAATGTTAAACATGAAATAAATATCATGTATAATAATTATGTATGTTTTTATAAAAATCCAATAATGTTATAATGGTAAAATTAGTTCCACTATTCATTGAGATGGCTGGTCGTATGTACAAATGAAAGGTGTTTATATATTTCAAAAAGACAGAACCAAAGAATGGTATGTAATATATAATCCTTGTAGGAAAATGGTTATAAAAAAAATTCATGAATATTTAATCTATATAACCTTATTTACATCCATGTAAAAATAGAAGTAAAAATATTTCACTTCACTATGTGGAGGCGGTGGTCCACACATATGCATGAGTGACATTATTATTTTATAATATATTGGATGGTATGTATGTATATTAGATATTTTAATTAAATATTTATATTTATATAAAAAAACACACACACACACACATATATATATATATATATTAAATCCTTCATTATATCCATCCAAGAGAGGCGGTTGTGGAAAACAAGTTAAATCATTTTGTGGGGCAGTTGTCCGTCATACACACGATCGATGGTTTTTTTTCCTACTCTATGAAAGAGGATGTGTATATTCGTTATTGAATAAAAATAATACCATATTAGTATAATATAATTTTTTTTGTCATATTTTTAGATGATTTTAGGGAGTTATGGGAAGATTTAATATGAATATTCATGGATAAAAACATTTTCGCTTCATCAAACTACTTCTTTAGGTTTATAACTAAATAATTCCAATATTTTCACTATCACTAGAAAAAGGCCTCCAAAAAATGGTTTGGGATGTAAGTAATATGAATTTTCTTATATTTTCCAAAAAATACATTTTAACTATGAAGTGGAGAGGAACGTGAGTGGCCTTTCATAAGTGTGTAAGAGGACACAAATAGAATTTTTTAAATGAATAAGTGATAAATAACTTTTTAGATTAAAACAGGTATCCAAATGGATAATTATAAAAACAGGGTTGATAATATATATAAATATGTACTAAATATAGTTATTTTACATGTTTCTTGTTATTTTTACGATCGACATCCTATTTTAACCCTCGATAAACCCATTTTAACCATATCCGCAGTAACAAATTTTGACTATTTTTACTATTAATTATGAAAAAATATTTAATTTTAACATATTATATAATATTATTTATTATGATTCAAACTATTTAATCCATTTATTTAATTCAATTTTCATATGAGGAAAAACTAAATCTCAAATTAAACCTACTAACATGATGAAAATTAGCTTTTCAAAGTGAAGATTCTCTTATGTATAGAATGTTCAAATATAAATAATCTAAATAACTTGTTATAAATGACCAAGTTTCTTCATTATAAACTATTTGAACTAGTTTTACTTTTAAAACTGTTTTTAAATAAAAATATAACATTAAAATATTGTAAAAAATGTTTCATTAAATAAAAACCATTAATATTCAACATTCATTGAAAAATCAATAATTTCATAAAATTCTATAAAATTAACAGAATTAAACTTTTAACGATATAATATCAAAATTAAAAATAATTTTTTTAAAATAATTCTTCTAATAGAGGTAAAAAATAATTTTACAGTATGTTCCCAAGGTGTGACGACACTACATTGTAAAAATATATTTCTCATAGAATAGTTCATCTTCATTCAAATGATTCATATCTAATTTCTTGTAAACATATAACCATTGGATTTATATTATATATTTTTATAAAATATTGTTTTCAAAATTTATTTATTCATACTCATACCCAACAATTTAAGAACAATATTATTATTATAAATTGCATTACAATTCATTTAGACATGGGATAGAATGCATATAAAGGTTTTAAAGAGATTATATTTTAGTATGCATAAAAATATCATATAGTCATGGGGTGTTACATTTTTTCTTCATAAAAAATTCAGGAAAATTTATATAATGTCACACCGTGAATCAATTTGGGTACTTCGTCATCATAATATATTTGAGTTCCCAGGATTCCTCCTCAATCATATAATTTTTACAAAGTCCATTTACTATATGGGTAATCTGATTCCCCAAAACATGTTCCCCAGTTTCCAAAATCCTAGAAGTCTCTTCATAGTATGACTATCCATGTTACATTTATATTTATTAAAAAGCGAGAACAAGTGTTTGATATGACATGTAGTTCTATAATATGGATATATGAAATACATCATTTAATATAAAAACACATTGTGGAATTTTAAAATAGCAGGCCATACCACTAATTCCTTCTACGATTTGAAGAGTTAAATTGTATCTAGAACTCATTTTACCATTATTATCAAAAAATTCAACACACATCAATTGAGATTATTTAAAAAACAAGATCACTCACTCAAAGTCCTAAATCATTCCTCCATTTATTACCATATATTTTTTCTCCTAACGTGAGGTACATTGAAATTATTTTTATTATTATTTAGCTTCATTTATTCCTCATCCAAATGTTATGAACCTAAAAGCTTCCATTCACAAAATTAATCACAATAAATTTTAGTACGACCTCTATTTCTATATAATGATTCATAGGTCACCGTTTAATTACTTGAATGGAATCTATTTTGATAGAAAAACTATACCTAAAGTAGATAAAAACTGAGATACCATTAATGTGAAAATAGAATGACCTCAATATGTATTTCAATGTTTGAAAAATTTCTAGGGATTAGCCATCAATTTGAAGGAAATTATCAGTGCTCAATCTAATCTGCATATTTTGAGCCTTCTAATGTGTTTTACAATAATTTTATGTGATGTTTTGGTCAAATTAAAGAATATTGAATGAGGTAGTTCATGAATCCTTAAAAAATCATTAATATATTGCCTTAAATATTCAAAATTTATTAATATTATCTTATATTAAGGGTATGAGTATATTTTATTAGGTGATCAATAGTAACACATATAATATTATTATTTAAAGAAATATTTGACAATATAGTTACAGAATCTATAATAATGTCATCCAATTTCCTCTCAGGAATAGGAACACTTTGTATGAATAATACATGATGATATCTTTAATCCTTATCAAATTGGAAAACCAAGATTTTTTAACACATTATTTGAAATTTCCCATTTCATATTTTTAATCCAAAAAAGATCATCAAAATATATTTATTGCATTGTGCTACTAAAGAATATATTGATATTTATGCTTTAAATATCACTCAATAATTATATAATCAGTTAAGGTGTATATTTCTCGTATAGTGTACATCCAAATTTCATTACACCATCATTAAAAATTAATAATAGGAATTTCCCTAATTCCCAAGTTTAATTTTGTTTTCAGCATCATCATATTCATATTGAAAACATTTTATCATTTCCAAAAATATGGTTCTAAAATTTTTTTATTGAGGAATGATACATCCCCTTCATTAATAATTCCAATATCAAAATTTACTAAATCCTCAAACAAAACATCTCTATAGCTCTTCATGTTGGCTATTACTCCATGATATTTAATCTTTAGGAATCTTCTACTTTTTTTCCTTCCCTAGGTGGCAGTACATTGTGAAATAATTGTCATTGAATATCTTGAGTCATCTCATTTTCTTCATATTGAGATCTATAAAAATACATAGCTCAGGATCCTATGATCCTTATATAACACACACATTTCCCTATATAGGTACTCTCTCCATATCTTCTATGGAATAATTACGGCTTCCAACTCATGATAATGGGTTATAGAAATATTTTCATGAATCATTATGATCATTGATCCTAAGAAATAACATTATCATTACGTATAAGGACACAACCAATTCAAATCATTGAAGCATCACTATATATTATTGGACCATCATGTCATAATATTATTTTAATAATTTTTGCATTAACCAATCTACTCTTCAATTATTAAAAAAATATTCACATTCATTTTTTCATATGAACATAACCCCATCATGAGTAAGCATTGTTAATGGAAAATATAATTGGAATATTTATAAAAGACACAATGAGTAACCTAAGAAACCAATTAAACTATATATATTCATTATGTTCAATTATGTAGGCTATGCCTAAAATACATTTTTATTGAATGGATCAATATATATTTAATACTTTGAGATAGTATAGTTATGACATGAAACATTCTATTGCCAAAATTTACACTTTATAATTTTTCCTTATAAATATTTTCTTCTTAAAAAATGAAGAGTATTTTTTATTTAATTGTCATGGTACTCATAGATCAAATGGTACAAAAAATTATCATCAATAAATACCACAAAATTTTATCATTATATTCATTAAATAATCTATTCATCATATCCCTAATGTTAAATATTGAATTTGTCACAGAAAGACACTTTATTGTTAAATGATAATGTACATACCTCATATTAATAACTATCTCATGAATAAATTCCTTCTTTACTCGAAATTGTTGATGCCTAGAATGATGTTCAATCATTATAATATCCTTGATCTCCCAATAATCAATTAATAACCTCAAAGATCCATATTTATTCTTAGAATAAAGAACTATGGATACCCTTGTTCAGACACTTGAAATTATAAATCCCTTAACCCATAATTCCTATAGTTTTTTACTGCAACAAAACTATTTCAATTGTGTCCATTCTATAGGGAGTTTAATTTATTTCAATTAAATTGGTGATAAAAATAATGGAAATGTCGTTTTCAAACTCTATAGGATGTTAATGTAATTCCATGGGAAATACATCAAGGAATCACTATATGGTAGGTATATTATTAACATTATGATTCTGTTTGTAACATATTAGGTAGATAAAGAATATAAAATTTTCATATTTTTTAATATTTGTGAACTAAATATTAATATTACATTAAAGTGGATTCTATGTTCTAGGGAGTACCTGTCACACAACAAGGAGTTTCACTGAAAATATCATTTTTCACAAAAGGCCGAGTCATTCTGAAAAATAATAATATAAAACTATTTTAAATGAAATTTAACGCCTAGTTGTTTTATTAGATGAAATGAATATAACTATCTATAATATTATTAATCATGTTTTTTAATTGTTTTTACATTTATCAAGTGAATTGTAGAGGCATAAAATGTGAATGAATCCAATTTTATGTATAAATACTTTAATATTCTTTTAAAAGACGATTAACCAACTTCTGATGGAAACCATTTTTAAATATAGTTTATGTCACTTTTTTATATTCTATTTGAAAAATTAATATTATTCTTTAGAATAGGGACACAAAAATTTACTTTGGATAAAATTTTGGTATTTTTTTAATAAATAGTAAAAAAATACAGCATTTTAATACAAATATACCATTTAATCAAATTTATTTATATGGATACATGAAAAATTTAATTTTTTTTAAAGGGTAATTGGATTATATTTTTACCATTTAAAATAATTCATGTCACTTTTTGTAATTTCACTTAGATATTCGACATAAGAAATTTTCAATCATTTTATAGTTTTTATTTCTTGAAAACACACTTTTTATTTTGACAACGAGAATAAATATTAAATTAATTTCTTCAACTTATTTGTTTTGAATAATGAAAAATGGATTCCATATATAGAATCAAGAGGTAAAAATTGTGTAAATACGAATCTTTCATTTTTAGATATTATAAATAGTAACATTTGTAAATATTTTATTTACATTGGTTGAAGGGTAAATCTAGTAAATAAGGGTACAAAATAATATTATAATAATATTAATTTACCGTAACACGCGTTCTAAGAAAATTGGATGATACATGTCTGACCATGGGCATTCTTCTGTCGATTTTGGGACCCCATAGAGCTACTTGAGAGTGATAGTTAAATATTATATTAATTAATTTAAAGTAATGACAAAAATTACATAAATATGAATCTCTTTACTAATTTTTTTATATGGGGTAATATAAGTGATATCTTCGACTATAAATATTAATTTGAAAGATAAAATGAATAACTACATCATGGTATTTTATTTATAATTTTTATAAAAATATATAAATAAAATTAATTATGACTAAATGGTGATGCGGTAATTGAATCATTAATAATGGATTCAAATAAATGATATTTAAAGATTAAGATGAATTTATTTTGAAACTTTTTTATTCCATACAAAAATTTTAGGAATAATAATTACTTGTTATATTTGAATTAGTGACGTTTTTTTTCAAAAAAATCATCTTTTTATAGATTTTTTAAAAGTATTTAAATGAATAATTTAGAAATTTACATAAATGAGTTTTTAAATCAATTAATATTTCGTTAAATTATAAAATATTACAAAAAATATATGACTTGGAAAAATGATATATATGATATTAAAAATGTCATTATAGATCCATTTTTGGTCTCTTTTCATTTTATTGTAAATATATTAGCCATATAGTATGAATATACAAAAAGACTTGGTAAAAGGTAAATAAGATAACAAAGGGTAAAATTGAAAACATAATGATTACAAAAGATTCAAAACATGTACAATTATTATTATCTATATTTATTTGGAAATATATTCATATTATCATAGAATTTAGTGATTTTTGGTTATTTTGAAACCTAAAACTATTTTATAATAAAATAATACTTTCAAACATTCCTAAAGAGCCCGTCCTCCATCTATAAAAAGACACCACCTCTAACCCTTTACTCACACCTCTCAAGCCCTTTATCTCATCAAAAATCTTCTAAAATAAGTACCCAGAATAGATCTATTATTTTTAGATGCTTTATCTTTGGTAGGAGGCACTTCTTTAAATCGTTTTTTGTTCAAACCAAAGGCAGTTCTGCGATTTAAATGTAACGTCTTCCCTCAAGCTCCATTATTTTATTTTACTTCTTCACTCTCTTTTATCTTCTTATTAATTGTCTACATAAAAAATATTCAATATAATATGTTGTTTTTATGATAACTATTTGAACTAATCTTACACACACCTCTATCAAACGAATTTAGAACATACTGTTTCTATGGACGGCGAACTAATACCTCAAGAAACGATGATTGTTCAATTATCTCCTACCGCCTCTCATTGTGGCCATTATGATAGAGCTATATTTATATGTGATATATATTATATTTTTTTTATTTATTCTTATATATTTTTCATCTATTAAATACCTTTATGGTTTTTATAATGACTAAATATAATAATTTCATTTGAGGAAGTGCGGACAACCACCCTCTCAAAGTGATATGACTCGTTCATGACGTACGTGGAACATATAAAGGATGGTGTTAATGAACATATGTAATGTATAAAAAATATTATATTATTATGTAATAATAATATACCTATGTATCATTATTTTTTCATTCTATTAAATATGAAATTGAAATGAATGTAGCCTTCATGCGTACATACGACATACGGTCTCAATGAACGGTGCATTTCATTTATTATTTATAAATGTTATGTTCTATTATTAATACAAATATATAATTTATATATATGATATCTAAATCATGAATATCATTCTGTAGATAATGTAATTTTTACCAGATGAACAATTTGTAATTGTAACATGTTCATTTTCGTCTCAAGTACCATATATCAAAAAAACAACTGATATTAACTTATGTAATTATGTAATTTTTATAAAATTGTAATAATTGATATAAAAGGAATAATAAACTGGAAAAATTTTATTATGAAGTTAGAAATTAAGATATGTTTATTATTCAGGAAGAAGAGGAAACATAGAATACAAATCAGACATGAGTTAATGGGGTTTCATCTCTTTTTTTTCTATGAGATTCATGCTCCATTTTACATTATTTTCTTTTTTGTGGTCTATTTACTTCCCATTATTGTATTATTTGGGTAATATAATTTAATTTAATGTTATCTACATCTTCATTATATGATCTTTCTTTCATGGCGTGTATGTTTCGTATGTTACCAAATCAATAAGGGAACTTTTTAACACAATATCTATTCTTTTGGATAAACTTCTACTACTTGATTATGTTGTACTACTAATATGTGTGATTGACCTATGATTATTTATCACATAATATGCTCATATATTGTGTGTATTTATGATTGTAACACAAAATTATGTCATTGATTTATCCTTAATGTACGGATATGATATTTTTAAGGGATTTTTTCACCCATAACTTTTAGTAAACGACTTCTTTAATGTAATTTCTTTTAATTTACATTTTTTATGATGGGATATGGTCTTATATTTCCATTATTATTTATATATTATGTCCAAGTGATGAGAGACCCTTTTTTCACCCATAAAATCATTTTACAAAATTTTTATGTGACATCGTTAGGCTCCCATATTTTTATAAGGGACTTAGTCTCAATCTCCTTTCATGGAGGTATAAATTGATTTATAAATGAATTTCCATTATATGGTGTATAAAAAATTTTGAAATTTAATTTCATTAAATGTGATTCTTTTCATTATGATGTTTTTTACTAAATGAAAAGAATTATTCTCTTTAATTTACGTGGTGACAATGACTTCTCGGCCACCACTAACATTATTTGTTATTTGGTTTCCACTACAGGCCATAGTGATTTTAAAAGGAAAATAAATACCACATACTCATTTTAAAATATACTTTTTAAAAAAATATTTTTAAGAATAAATTCATAATTTCAATATCTTGAAATTATATATTATGATTGAAATGTGGAAATGTTATCTTTTCTTTTTGTCTGTTTTATGTATAATGAATATGTTGTGGTTCTTGGACATTGTTTATGTATATGGGTGGTCTTGTGATATACATATGGCATGTGGTCTTGAAATAGATCTCCAATTCATTGGGTAACATGTTGGAGGTAAATGTTAATGTTTCCCCTAATAGATTTAGTGAATATACTATAATGGGTATTCAAAATCTAACTCCTTATGTAGCTATGAAAGATATAATGTAAGTATGCTATGGATGACACAAGTTACCATTATGATTTATGATTTATTTGTGTATTTCACAAATATTATCATTTTGATAAGTATGTTATAAGGATTATGTTTTATGATTGAAAATTATGATTTCTTTGATTTATATATATTCATGGACTAATGTTTTCTTTCTTTATTTTATACCTTTTACTGAGCGTTTTGTGCTCATCCATGGATTCAAAATGTTTTCTATAGGTCCTAAAAATGAATATGGTCAAGGATGGGATCATGTAAAGTCATGATGTCTGAAATAGGTAACTATACATGTTTATTTTTTTTAAGAGTTTTTACTTTAGAAAATATTTCGATTGAGTAGAATTGTCTACATTGTAATTTTTGAAATGTAATGTAATAGTTATGGATGTATTCTCTAAAACTCGAAAACAGAAAAGATTCCCACTATGAAATATTAACATAATTCATGAATATTTAATATTTAAGGTAGGGGCCTTATTGTTGGTATCATATGTTAGTTTAGACTTGTTTATAGGTGACTGTGTTATTTAAGCATAAGTTACCTAACCACACTAGGTATCATATTAGAAGGAGTTGTGATTATTTTATATAAACTTAATGGGTTTATAATTACATGAATAAGTATATCATAGTGTTTAACCTCTTAATAAGATATTATATGTTTATTTTACTAATATAATCACACTGACTGTTTTGGTTTTAGTAAATGGCTGGATCAAGCAGGAACAAAATTAACAATAGATGTGAAAGAAAAACTACATTGGTTTTCTTAATGATAAATCAAATGAAATGGTATCTCCAATGAGAATTTTTTTAATTAAAATTTGTTATGAATCTTTTTATGGAATTTATCTCATTTTTTGTAATTTTATAAAATTATATAGTATTTTGAAAAAATACAACACGTAGACCATGTGACAACATATCGCATCAGACAATGATACAAGAATAGAACCCATAACCAAAGTTATATTATGATTTATCACCTTCCAATGGACTACGTGAAGTCCTTTGTTAGTATGACTAACTCATTTTAGTTACATGATTTTGTGGATCGAGAATGATTTGATTTTTGGAACTATTGTTTTATCAAATGGATATCCTTATATAAGAAAATGATTTAGTGATTATGTGATAAAGTTTATTTTGGAAGACATTCTCTCTTTTGGGAACACTATATGGTTGAGGAAAATAGAATACTATGGGATATAATTTGGTGATTAATGTCTGAAATTTTATTTTGGAAGAATATATTTTTTTATTTTAGAAAAATTGGAATTTGGGTAATTTATTGAAATTATTACCCTCTCATAGAGAATATGTGATTAGGTTAATTACTCTTGAGTATGAGACTTTAATTGTTCTTGATGTTATTTGGAGGTAAATGTTAAGATTTTTTATGGAAGACTATTTGATTAAATACTTATGAGTTTTGTGTTTCAATCTTAATGTGGGTCACGTTAAAAAATTTTAAGGACAATTGTTTGTTGGATGTTCTTTGTTGAACTTTGAGTGTTTTTTTTCAAATTCTTTGGATTAAGAGTAGTATTATCTTTATAAAGTATTATCCTTTTTTTGGATTATCTGATCTTGTAATTACCATTTTGTGTTTTGGATAATTTTTAAAGGCAATGGAAATATACAGTTCATCTTTTTTATTTGGATAATGTAATTTTATAAAAGTTATTCTAGTTCTTTAGTTGTGACCAAGTCATATTGAATACCCATCATTTGGAGAAAATAAGTGTTTTTGTTAGAATATTAATTATGTATAAAACTATACTCAAAATGTATGTATATTTCCTTATGTCCTTATTCAATCTCATTAATAAATTATCTAACTTTTCTAAATAAAAAATAAAAAAATTTATGTTTACTTTCCTAACTAGGAAACCAAAGACCTTTTAACCTATCACATGTTTGAGGTTTTCTGGTGGTTAACTTCTTCCAGATCATGTTTTCAGTCACTCTCCATCATAACATGATACTTAGTTTCTCCTACATATCCATTTTTTCATTTAATCTTACTATGGGTTATCTTGGATGACCCTTGTACTTATCTTCATTTCTTTTAAATTGATAGTTGTATTGACTCTATTTCCATTTTTGGACATTCAATGATGTTTCTAATCCTAATTTTAAAATTATGAGGGTACAATTTCCAAAAGGGGAGAGGATGTAACATCCTAGGTAAAAAAAGAATATTACATTTTCATATTTATTAATATTTTTTAAAAAAATATGAATTTTAATTTAAAGGGGATTTTATGTTCGATGGAGTGCATGACATTAAAGAATGGGTTTCTCTGAAAATCTCATGTTTCACATAAGGCTGAGTCATACTAGAAAACAATAATATAATATTACTTTAAATGGCAGTTAAGTCCTAGTCGTTGTATTGGTGGGAAGGAGTAGAACTAACTAAAATCTAATTATACCTATTTGATAAATGTTTTTCCTTTATCCAATAAATGGTAGAGTCTTAAAATGTCAATGCATCCCATTTTAAGCATAAAAACTCGAATATTCGTTTAAAGGTCAATTTACCACCTTTTGATGGGGAACCATTTTTAAATATTATTTTCGTCAATTTTGTATGTTATTTTTTATAATATAAAATTATTCTTTACAATCGGGACACCAAAATCTTTTTTGGGTAAAAATTTTGTATTTTTTTTATTAAGTTCATTTTTAATGAATGTTGAAAAATACTACATTTTAATTCAGACTGCCTTTTAATCTAATTTCTGTATAAGGATACATTAACATTTTAATTTGTTTTAAATTGTAATTTTATTATATTTTTACCATTTAATCAAATTATATTCATTTGATGTAGGTTCACTTTGAAATTGAATTTAAACAAGTTTCAATCTTTTGATAGTTTTTATTTAATGATAATACGCTTTTTGTTTTGAGAATTTCAATTAATATTAAATAAATTTTGGAACATCCGTATTTTGCATTTTGAAAAATATATTTCATATTTTGAGTTAGTAGGTTCTAATTATGTAAATAGGAAAATTCATTTAAACATTAAGAATAATAACTTCTATAAATAATTTTTTACCAGGGTTAAAGGGTAAATCATGTATATAAGGGTAAAAAATAATATAATAATAATATTAATTTAACATAAAACATGTTTTAATCCTATAATATGATACATGTCAGGTCATGGCCATCCTTGGGTCAATTTTGGGACCCAATAGAGGCACTTGGGAGGTATAATGACACTTTTTATTAATAAATTTAATGTAAGGACAAAAATAATATAAACATTAATCATTTTACTAAAACATTTTTATGGGGTTACATAAGTGATATGTTCCAATATAAATATTATTTGGAAAGATAAAAATATTTCCTATGTCATGGAATTTTATTTATAATTTATAGAAATTAAATAAATAATTTTAATAATGACACAATAGTGATGTAGTAACTGCTTCAATGCTAAAATATTCAAATAAATGATATTATAAATATTAAAATAAATTTATTTTTAAACATTTACCTTCCATACACAAATTTTAGGGTTAATAATGATATATAATTTTTTTTATTAATGATTTTTTTTTCGAAAGAATCATCTTCTAATAGATTATTTAAAAGTCTTGATATGAATAATTTAGGAATTGACTTAAATGATTTTTTAAATCAATTAATATTTTATTAAATGATATAATAGTCCAAAAAATATATGATTCGAAAAAATGACATATATTATGTTATAAATTTAATTAATAATTAATTTTTGGTGTCTTGGAATTTTTTTGAAAATATATTAATCATATATTATGAATATACAAGAAGACATGGTAAAAGTTAAATATGATAAAAAAGCATTAAATAGAAAAGATAAGGATTGAAAAAGAATAAAAACATATCCAATTATATTTATAAGAATATATTTAGATTTATACTCATCATAAATTATAATTTTTGGATTTTTGGACCATTTGAAAGCTAAAACCATTTTTTAATAAAATAATACATTCAAACATTCCAAAAGAGACCCTCTTGCCTTTTATAAATGGACACTACCACTAACCCATTACTCACACTTCTGAAGCCCTTTGGCTGATCCAAACTCTACCCAAATAAGAACCTAAAATCCCTCTCTTCCTCATAGTATATTTACCTTAATAATAAGGTAATTCGAGAGAGTATTTTGGTTCAAACCAAAGCGTGTTACCTGATTTAAAGGTAACGTCTTCCCCCAAGTTATCTCCTTTTATTTTACTTATTCACTCCCTAATCTCCTATTATTCTTTTTTTACATATTAAAAATAGTATAATCAATATAATATGTTGTTTTATGATATGTATTCGAACTATTTCTATACACAACTCTATCAAATGGATTTATATCACACTATTTCTTGTGGACGACGAACTACTGCCTCACGAAACGATGATTGTTCAATTATCTCCTACAACCTCTCGTGGTGGCCATTATGATGGAATTGCATTTACATGTGATGTAAATTATATTTTAATTTTCCCCATGATTCTATATTTTTCATTTAAATCATATCTTTATGGTTTCTATAATGAGAAAATATGATAATTTCATTTGAGGAAGTGCAGACTACTGCCCCCTCAATGTGATATGACTTGTTCATTCCATATGTAGAGAAAATAAATGTTGGTGATAGTTAACATATTAAACATATATAAAATATTTTAGTACACTTAAATAATATACCTATGTATCATTTTTTTTTTATTCCATTAAATATTAAATAGAAATGAAAGTAGCGTTCTTGCGTACGTACGGCTTACCGTCTTCATGAACGGTAAATTTCATTTCGTATATCCAAATGTTACATACTACTATAATTACATATTTACACAATATATATATATATATATGATATATATGATATCTTAATCATGAATATCATTTTTTAGATAATATAATTTTTACCACATGGACAATTTTTAATTATAACAACTTCATTTTCGACTCATGTACCCAATATCGACAAAATGACCGATATTAATTTAAATAATTCTGTAATTTTTGTAACATTGTAGAAAGTGATATAGAATGAATAATTAACTATATAAATGTTTTTAATAAAGTATAAATTATCATATGATTATTATTCAGGAAGAAGAAAGAACAAACAAGACAAGTCGGATGTGAGGTAAGGGGTTTTCATCTCACTTTTTCCCATGAGATTCATGCTATAGTTTCCACAATTTATTTTTTTGTAGTTTATTTACATCCCATTATTGTAATATTTTTGTAATATACATTAATTTATGGGTATTACATCTTTATTGTATGATCTTTATTTGATGGGGTGTATGTTTCTTAAGTTACCAATCGGTAAAGGGAACTTCTTAATCCAATTTCCATTCATTGGGTTAAACATCTTCTTGTTGATTATGTTGTGATTTAAATATGTTTAAATGAACTTAGAATTTTTTTTTAAATTTATATCCAACTATATTGGGTGTATTTATGTTTTTCAGACATAATTATGTCATTTATTTATCCTTAATTTAATGATAAGATCTTTTTAAGGGATCCTTTAACCCTCATCATTTAGTAAAATACTTATTTTATGTCATTTATTTTAATTGACATTTTCTTATAATGGGATATGTTCTTAAATATCCTTATTAATGTATATTTGAGGTACAACTCGTGAGATACTCTTCTTTCTCCCATGAACTCAATTTCTAAATTTTATTGTAACGTCATTAGGCTACCGAATATTCGTAACGGACTTAATCTTAGTCTCCATTGATTAAGGCATACATTTATTTATACATGAAATTTTCTTTATATAGAGTATAAACCACTCAAAAAATTAATTTAATTACAATGTAATATTTTCTCTATTAAGTATTTAAATAAATGAGAAAAAAATGTTTATATTCAATGTATGTGGTGACAACAACCTTTTTGTCGCTGCGAGATTTATTTGTTATTTGGATTACTATACAAGCTATAGTGTTTTTAAAAGTAATATAAATACCATAAAACCATATTAGCTATTTTGTTATTGAATATTGTTTTGACAATGGATTGATTATTTTAATATCATGAAATGATATATTGTGATTGAAATGTGGAAATGATTACTTTCCTTTACATGTTTTGAATATGTTATAGTTCTTGGTCATTTTTTATGTATACAGGTGGTTCCATGATAAACTATGGTTGGGTGATCCCAATATAACATTCCAAGTCTTTGGGTAACGTGACATAGATAAAAGTTAATGTTTCTCCTAAGTGATTTAGGGAATATACTATGATGGGTATTAAAAGTGTAACTTTCTACGTAGATGGGAAAGCTACAATGTAAGTATGTTATGGATGACAACAGTTACCATGATAATATATGATTTATATGTTTTATTCATAAATATTATGATATTATGAGGTATGTTAAAAATTTTATGTTTTATAATTGAAATGATTGATTTCATTGATTTATATATATTAATGGACTAATGTTTACTTTCCTTATTTTGTAACCCTTATTGAGCATTTTATGCTCATCCTAAGATTTGAAATGTTTCTGATTGGAATTAAAGATGAATTGGGTCAAATATGGGATCAAGGAAATGTAATGACATCAGAAATATGGTACTCTACATGTTTCCCTTTTAAGAGTTTTTATCTTGTGGAAAATATTGGATAGAGTAGAAGTGTCTACATTGTAATTTTTGAAATGTAATGTAATAGTTATGGCCTAATTCTGTAACAATGTAACCCTAAAAATATATTCATTTTTCATTATTAACATAATTCACGTTTTTTCAATGTTTAAGACTGGGGCCTTATAAAATTTTTCATATGTAGATTGTGTCTTCTGTTATTCCCAAAGAACCTCATTTAGAAGAGCTACTAGAGTGGATATTAATAAGAATTATATAATGAAATATCCCCTCCAAATATAAGTAATTCCACATCTTCTTCAATGATCATAAATTACATATATATTTTAAATATTTCCACTATATGTAGAATGAAAATTCGTACCATGAATTATATAAATTTCTAACAAAGGTAAGATAATTAATTTGGAAAATAAATATTATTTATGTGTCATAAACAGAAATGATTGTCAAAAAATTATTTTAGTGAGGCTTCCTCTATAATTAACTACTATTAAGTCCCTTATTACATAACTATAGAACTATATAATTTTATAGGAACACGTATAATTTATAATGGAGAGTGATGATTTTAATCAAATATCTTTTTTATATATTGTATGACAAGATTAATGTACCTATCATTTTTTCATTAAGGACCTAAACCTCTATTAATGTATTCAAGCGTGGTTATCCTTGTTCCATTGGAATTTTTGGCGAAAATTTCCTTGATTCTATATAATATAATTTTTATAGTTTCCCATCTCTTTACAGTTGCAGCACTACACATTAAAATCTTCTTTCATGCCCTTTCAATCACAGGGATTGTTTCTATTATCACCCAAATTTTACCAAACTCAATTTTTTAGAAAGAATATTCTAGAGTGTTTCTTTACACATTTATTACAATATAGAAACTAAAACATTCCCTTGTTACATTTTACAATATTTACTTTTTACACCGTTCTCTATAGATCTCTTCTTATATTACATTCATTAAATGTCATATGACTCTATGAATTATTTCTCTTAATTATTATAACATGATATTAGATGCTTCTTTAATGTTATTGAAATGGATACCATTTCTATACAATTTATTAGATTAATTCCATCTTTTAAATGTTTAATATTTCTATTTTGGTTATTTATTTTGTCTACATAATTCTTAAATAACCCTGTAGTGTTGGATTCTTACGTAGGAATATTTTTATCTTACCACAAATTTAGTCTGAGGAACTATTCATCCATATTTTTTCGTAGCTGAAGAGGAAATTATTTTAACAGTACATGTACGTTAAAATACTTCCACTCCATTCACACTATTTTCTCCTTATCCTTAATGTTTTGAATCAATGGTCACTATTGGTTGATATTTTCTAATAGATTATAAACTACCATGAAAACTTTCTCATATTCATTACATCCCAAAGAAAAAAATATTCTATATAGTTCATATCCATTCCTCGGTTTGGAATATATTTTTTGTTCTATTTAGTGATAGTGTTTTTAGGCATGTTATTCTCTAATATTATTTCACCACATTTTTTATCAGTAGGATTCCTCATATGGTAATTGTAATTAGACATAATTTTATAATATTCCACCAATATATTTATAATTTGCAAATTTATATCTACCATTATTGCTTCATATTCATTATATTTACTAAGAGGTAAATGTCTACATGGATTACTTTAATTGGTACATTAACAATTACATCTGATAGGAACCATTTCAAATCCATGAATACACAAGATTATGTCATAAGGTTATGTAACATAATTTATGATCACAAATATTGTAAAATAGTTAACATAAAATTAATATTTATGTATATCTAATATCAAAATCCAAGAAATGTCTTCTTTGGGAAATTTTTAAATCATAAAATATTTCTAAATCTTTTATAATGGGTTTTAATGAAAATGTGAATTTTCCAAATAATATCATTCGCGGGTGTCAAACCAGGTTTGTAGAAAGGTTATTTATTATGTAGTAGGTGATGATCAAGTCAAATACCAGTTCACCCTTTTCATAGGAATAAAACCTATGTACAGTTGTGCCAAATTCATATTGACTAATAGTATCTCTCAAGTGACTTATTGTTAGAAACCCATATAATCACTGTATTACGAAACCAATAGGATGTTTCCCTATACATATCTTCAAATTATCTTTGGTTTATGTTCCCTAAATTATGTTTCCCTAAATCTTGATCCCAAGGTTTATACTAAAGATCCTATGATACTATAAATAATTACCATGGCACTTGTAGCATAGAGTCATTTTTTACATTAATAAATTATTACATTTGAACTTGATAGAAGGAATCATATCCTAAAGGACTGAGTAGTTCAGTTTTAAAAAAAATAGATACATCGTTCAATCTTAAGTTTCAAAATAAACCCTAAAACCAATAATATAACATTCCTTGAGAACTACATATTTATGTACAACATATCCGTGAATATCAATAATAATACACTTCTTGGCATCCAAGTGACAAGTTTCAAAAGAAATATGTGAGATCAAATTATTTGTAAGGTTATAAAAACATAATAATATATCTAGAATAACTAGGTTATAATCAATATGTAATGGTAAATAAATTAAGCACATTCCATTTAATCATTTACTTTTGAGTAATATGTTTGAAATAAATAATTATCAAATAATTCCATATAAATAAAAACAAGATTTTGAAACTTAACCATGGATATACTGACTAATTGAATAATCACATGGAATAAAAAAAATAATGAGAAAAATCACATACAGAAAATAAAAAGTATATAATCAATTCCTCAATCCATGACCTTGTAGATCAATGGGTAATGCATTGACTAAAAACTCAATATTTCTTTTATCATGAGACCTACCAAGGAATCAAGCGGCTATTGAGGGACCCACCCAGTGCATTCTATTTATAAATAATTTCACATTTTAACAGGAAGAAACATATTAAAATAATAAGTCATACTAAAAACTTGTATAAAAATATTGATAATTTATCTCATCAATAAACAAAATCATAAACCATTCAGAGTAATACAGATAATGGTATCAAAATAGTACTTCAATTAAAAATGATCTGAAACCAACAAGTGAAATAATAATAATGGTATCACAACATCATATTCCAAATTTATCATAATGTAAAAATATTATTTTTCCTTTAATTTATAGATATTACTTAAAAATTACATTAAAACATTCATGATGAATATAACATTTTTCACATTTATAATGAAATTTAAAATAAAAAAGTAATATAAAATATTATGAAATACTTTTACATAAAATTATCCTTGTAAAATTGTAAATAAATATTAAAAATAATTGTTTATGGTAATCTTATACATTCCATTTAATAAATCATTATTTTCTCACTTTTTTAAAAAGGATAAAAAAGTAACTCATTTAGAAAACAACAAGATGATTTGTATCAAAAAAATTAAGAAGTAAAACATGTGTAAAAATATATTTATTAACTCATATTTATAATGTTATAGATTTTAATTTATTTATTTTTAGAAAACATGGATTTGGAAGAAAATATATTATTGACTGAAGATTGAAATAAAGCTGTATTTTTTTAAAACCATTTTTCCTATTATTTTAAGAACAAAGGAGTGGATAATAGTCCTATTATTTCAAAATTTAATGAATAGATATAGGAGAATAAAATTTAATGGGATTAGGATAAAAATATCAAAACATTTTTTCCAATGATACAGAAACATAAATAATGAAAAATAATGGTGACATTGTAAAATAAACACATATTACTTTGGTAACATTGGAGTAATAATCCCTGTGGAATAAATTACTTAAAATGAATACATAAATTCCATTTTTATAAGTAGATTCATTAAATATAATATAAAATAGGTATGACATATACCACATAGATGAAATATGTCTTTAATAGGTCATATGGCATTTGGTAATAAAAGTGAAATGAGAAGCCCATACCTCATGTCTGATTCCCTTTGTATATGTTTGAAGCACTTTTATAATAAAAATAGATTTATTATAATTATATTAAAATACATAATCATATATTTAGTACCATATATATTTTAGTTATATTCCTTCATTAACAATTTATTTACAATTATTTGTTAAAATCATTGTTTCAGGTTATAATTATTTATTTTTTATGAATGTTTTTGTTCGGTAGTAAATGGAATTTTAATTTGATCATTTTGAAATCTTATCCTTAATTTTGACCATGATATATATACTATAAAATAATTATAAAATTATTTATTATTGGTCATAGGTCTAATATATCATAAAATGAGTTACCCCATTCATGGATATGGTAGGTACTACGTACACCTTAATGTTGTTTCTATTTTTAAAAAAGAGGTAATTTTAATCAAGGATAAATAATTATTCACCTTTAGAAATACATTATTATACAAAATATTTATTTTATATTGACTAAATATATAATTATCACCACCCATATCTAAATAAAAATAAAATCATATCATACCATTTCTTATAGGTGGTAGCCTACATGTACACATGAGGAATGTTACTATTTTTTCAAAGAATAATTTATTAAAAATATATATGTGATATTATATTAAAATATGTAAATTAATTTCATAAATATATTACTAATGTGTTCAATATGTTATTATATCCTACTGGGATTATTGATGATGCGAAAAAATACATAGGTTCGAGAGGTAGCAGTCCACCATACACATGATCGACAGTTTCATTTCTAATTTCATGGAAAAGGACAAGGATATAGGTTATTAGACTAAAATAATAACTTCTCATCATATATGAAATATTTTTATATTTTAATCAATGTTGAATAATAATTTATGGAGTTAAGAAATTAACTATTTAATGTATCATATTTTTCCATATATTATTTTAATATTATATTGGGATTAATTGGAGACCAGGCTCTGAGACGGAATGCAGTTCCGATGCTTGGTGAGCCCAGAACAAATTTTTGAATTTAATTTAATAATTAAATAGCACTCGTGTGCGGTTTTCCTAAAAAAGTGGAATAACTCCCGAACGGGTTCTTGGGTCAAAAATATCAGTGCACAGTTGCGTTCGGAACAACGATTTTACCATAGGTGAGGCCTAACATCGGTCAGCGCAGGTTGGTGGTGAAATATAGTTTTTTGATGCAACCGTAATAAAATATTTAAATAAACTATTTCATTTTAATCCTTAGTACAGCGAAATATCTTATCTTATAAATGGATATATCACAGCGGATCAGGGTTACAATTTCCATAACCCTAAATTCCCCTGGAGGCTTTGGAGAAAACCTCCCAACGCGGCGACGGTGTTCTTGACGAGATTCGTCGGCAACGACGACGTGGCGACCAGATCTTCACCATCAAACTCCGCGGATCCAGGTAGGATGTTGTTTGATGATTTTTTCCCCGTTTTGGATTTCCACGATGAACACAGACTAATCCATGAACAGATTATCCCACAGATCGATCGTTCATACAGGATGAGATTTTGTGGGAATCATGGGATTTGATTCTTGAAATTATTTTGGTTTTGTTCAACCTCATAATGGTGATGGACTAAGATCGACATGAACATCGAACGAGGTTCGTCCCTCTCGATTTTTTTGTGTTCTTCTTCCCCAAATTCTCGCGTTCCTCGCTACGTTCTACGCGTTCTTCGCGGGGATATGAACGACAGATCATTGTGCACACGTTGTACAGTGAAACGCTCCCAAATTAAAGATCTGGTGTCAGTACAAACCTACAGAGGTGCTGCTATGGTGGCGACGAAGAGATCGAATCGGATTGGAAGATATCGTATTTCGAACGATTTCTGCATGGGTGATCGGAATCAGATTTTGGAGCCGATGGAAGGCCCTAAACCCATGGATTCGGCATCAAAAATACGAAGAGACCCATGACCTTGAGTATCTTGGAAAACGGACCAGAGAAACACGATCTGAAGAATCGTCGATGCGCAAGGAGGAAGACGACGCTTCTGTAAATTTCTCGACTACACGCCGTGTATTATGGGCTACATGGCATGTGTTCGTCGGCAGACCACATGGCATGTACTCTGGGAGCACACATGCATGGGTTGGGTATACAGCGTGTTTACCCCTCCCCGTCCAGACTCGGACAGATACATGGGATACCCCGTGTACTAGTACACGGGCATGCGACATAGACACAGACAGAGACCGTGTACGGGCCCATGGACAGCGTACAAGGAGCGAGCCCCAGGTTCTCGGACACGGTGTTTGATTCTTCTACATGCCATGTAGTTACTTTCTAACCTACAAGCCGAGTGACATGGGCCGTTTACACGGGCAGTACACGGAGTCAAGGAACATGACGTGTGATCCTTCTACACGCCATGTAGTCTCGTTTTACATAGACCAGACGGATGACACAGGCCGTTTACACGGGCAGTACCCGGGGTCAAGGAACACGACATGTAACCATACTACATGTCGTGTAGCCAATTCTTCATGTCTTGATCCACTTGTCTTCTATGACTCGGAATAGTTTTCTTAGAGTTCATCCCATTTGTCTTTCTCTAGAAGGTTCCCAGTATCATTCCCTACATATAAAAGTATGATCCCTTCAGCAGGAATCCTTGAATAGATTTGTTGGAATCCCCTCTCTTAGACATGGAGCCAGATCTTCTATTTATTCCTAGAACCCTATGTAGAGTTCTTGGTATCGATGTGACCAACATTACCCGGGCGTGGATCCTCTGCTTAGCGGATTAGCTCAGACTGATTTTTCGGAATCACCCCATGAATTTGTTGTGATCCTAATCTGGGAATCATGTTCTCAATTTACTTGTGGGGTGTGTTCTCCCGGAATGAGTACTTCGTATCTCTCTCTTCAGACCAAGGAGAATGTTCTCCTTATTACGTGCTTAGTGAAATCTTCGAGCTGGATCGTAGTGGCGATATCACTATGGTTGTTTTTGTATGAGTATATCTAGATATTCTTATTATATGTTATTTAGACATATGCTATGTGGAGCTGATTATGTATTTCCTTTGTGATATTTACCTTGTTGTATTTTCATTGTGGTTTCGGGGTGTCCTACTAGTTATTGTTATACTCATCCCTGCACTGGCTTTTCCCGCATGTGTCGTGTCTTATGAAGATAAGTGAGCCTTTGACATGATTCTAGGTGGACCAGGACCATACGGTACTCAGTGAGATTAGAGAGGTCGAGGTGTGTTCCTACAGCTACAAACTGCAGTCCGAACACCATTCTTTACAGGTTGTACTTTGTAACAGACTCTCTTTTGTTGGGCTTGTATGTTTGGCCCAGGGTTTTACATTATTTTACTTTACATTCCTGTCGTACTCTATTGGTTGGGTTTTCATGTATGAAAGAATATTTTCCTTTTTGTAGTTTTACTTTTCAGCTTTTTGGGCTTGGAGATGTCTTTGCATGTGTATAGGTTTATAGTCAATGCCTCCCATGTTAGTATCATTCCTACACAGTGCTAGTCACTAGCCCCTAGCCTATTGGAGGAGGGCTTGGGGAGTTGCGGCTCGGTCCCCACTAGGACGGGTCATGACATAGTGGTATCATAGGTGGTCAGTTCTAACTTAGGACTGAGAGTCTATGAGTTGGTCTGGGGCAACAGTGTTAAGTGTTTCGAGTTCGGATTTCAGGACAGGGACCCCAGTGTTGGTGTGGGCGGCTGGCGTATCCATACACCAGGACTCTGATAATTTGATTTTTGACTTAGAACATAAGAACAGTAGTTTCAGGGGAAAACAATGGTACATACATCATATAGGAATGGGTTGTGTTTTCCATGTCCTTCTTGAGTCAGCTCCCCATATATACTCACTGACTGAGATATCTCTTGTTTCTTTAACAGGATGCCTCCATGACGTGTACCCACTAGGATAAAGTAGCTTGATCCTGAGTATTCCCCCCTCAGTGATGAAGCTTCGATACAGGGACTAGATCCCCCAATTTTACCATCAGTTGGTGTGAATGTTATCCTGCCACCTGTGGAGCAATGTTTAGTGTCTACTATACCAGTGTAGAAGGAGCGCTGGCTGAGCGCACTCCATGAGTTTTAGAGATAGAGACCCACCAGGTTTTGAGGTGATCCTGACCCTCAAGCAGCATAGGACTGGCTTGAGGCAGTGACCAGAGTCTTATGTTTGGTCAGAACACCAGTATACCATACGGTGATCCTAGCAGTGAGCCATCTGCATGGCTCGGCAAGACGATGGTGGAGTTTGGTTATCCAGACCCACGACGAGGATAATCTTGTGTGGTCAAAGTATTACCATCTCTTCATATATGATTTTTCATCGGTTACACTAAGAGAAATACGTATACATGAGCTTCTTCAGCTCCAGCAGGGAACCATGTCAGCGGCTGACTATTCATCGTGGTTTACCGACCTCTCGCAGTACTCGATGGATATGGTCAGAGATCAGTACTTCGGAGCTCGGACTTTTGAGTGGGGGCTTCCGCAGAAATATCCAAGCTAGAATCATCTCAATGAGAATTCCTACTTATGTTGGGGTGCTCAAGCGGGCTTTGGTGGTCGAGAGATTCTTTGCAGAGCAGAGAAAGATGGTAGTTTTCAGTAGTGGTCTAGCTAGAGAAGAGACCTCGGCAGCAGGGAGCCGATATCAGGGACCTAGGAATGGGAGATTTTTTTAGAGGAGATCTCAGGATAAGGGGTCTATCATACAAGGTTCGGAGGGCGCATCCAACCAGCCTCAAGAGAGGCGATCCTAGTCATGTGATGGCAGGGTACATCTCACTCGAGATTGTCCGACCATCTATACTACTGACACAGGAGTATTGGATGGACCACTGAGGTAGAGGAAATGTGTGGAGAAGACAAATATGTGGGGTAGAGGATGTGGTAGAGGATCTGGGAGAGAAGCTCGAGGTGGTATGTGTTTTGACCCTTTACCACCACCACCCCCAGGAGGTCCACCCCAGGCTCAGCGAGCTAGTGGATAGAGGCAGGGACAGCTGCAGGCGGAAGAGGCTTATGACTGAGGTGCTCCAGGAATGATTAGAGGTACAATCTGTGTCTTTTCTACTTTGGTTGTCGTACTGATAGACACAGGTTCTAGTCATTCCTTTATGGATTCTTATCTTGTTCGAGACCTTGAGATTTCAGTTGAGCCTTTGACTCGATCATTAATCTTAAAAACACTGACTGGAGACGATTCAGAGATCACACACCTCTGTAGACAGTGTGACCTGACCCTTGGAGGTGAGAGGTTCAGTTGGAACATCTTGGTGGTAGGGTCGAGGCCTTACGATGTCATTCTTGGTATGGATTGGCTATCCACAGTTCCTGCCCAGATTGACTGTTTTAGGCGAAGGGTGCGGTGTGTCCGCTGTGATGGGACGAGGATCACTTTTGTCAGTGAAAGAGAGAACCAGGCAGCACAGGATGGACTCGTGCATAGGAAGTCACAACCAATTTCACATCAGTTGGCTAGCCTAGCCCTTGGCGTGACAGATGTTACGAGTTTCTAGTTTCTAGCATTAATGGTTGAGTACGAGGACGTCTTTATAAAGGATTTCCTTGGACAACCTCCCCATCGGAAGATAGATTTCTGCATTGAGATGCAACCTGGGATGACACTAATGTCAGCCTCAGCATATCATATGGCTCTTGCAGAGCTTCGTGAGCAGAGAGTGCATCTAGAATACTTACAGAAGAAGGGATTTGTGAGACCCAGCGTTTCACCTTGGGTGGCCCTAGTGCAGTTTTCCAAGAAGGAAGATGGGAGCATGAGGCTATTTGTGGATTACCGGTGCTTGAATCAGGTGTCCGTGAAGAACCGGTATCCACTATTGAGGATCGATGACATCTTCGACCAGTTGAGAGGGGCACAATGGTTCTCAAAGGTTGATCTATGATCAAGATATCACCAATTTCAGATACTGGATACAGATATACTGACGATGACTTTCAGTTGCTGCTACGATCACGATGAGTACATGGTGATGCCCTTCGGCGTGATGAACGCCACGGTGGTGTTCATGGGACTCATGAACTGGATCTTTCTGCCCTATCTAGATATGTTTGTATTGGTCTTCATCGATGATATCCTTCTGTACTCTGCGTCCGAGGAGGAGCACACAAGCCTCCTAAGGAGGGTTCTGGATACACTCTAAGAGAACCAGTTATATGGGAAACTCTCAAAGTGCCAGTTCATGATACAAGAGGTCCACTTTCGGGGACACATTATTTCAGTAGATGGTTTAGCAGTGGACCCAGTAAAGGTGGAGGCAGTACTATCATGGGATCCACCCTGGAGCGTGACGGAGGTGTAGAGCTTCCTTGGGTTGGCAGGCTATTATCGGAGATTCATTCGTGAATTCTTTATAATTTCAGCACCCATGATAGCTTTGACCTAAATGGGTAAGCCCTTCATGTGGACCAAGAGATGCCAGCAGGCTTTCCAGCAGTTGAGACAATGTCTGACGAGCGCCCCGATCTTGAGATTACCGGAGGAGGGTGTTGAGTACGTAGTGTTCTGTGACGCATCAGGAACTGGGCTTGGTTGTTTCCTGATGCATAGAAAAGTAGTGATTGCATATGTCTCACCTCAGTTGAGGCCACATGAGCAGAACTGCGTGACCCTTGATCTTGAATTGGTAGCAGTAGTCTTCACATTGAAGATGTGGTAGCACTACCTGATGGGCGAGTAGTTTACCATCTCCTCTGATCACAGGAGTCTTATATATAACTTTTCTCAAAAGGAACTGAATTTGAGACAAAGACGATGGCTTGAGTTCCTCCATTATGAAGACTTTGATAACATTTACACACCTGGGATGGGGAAAGTTGTGATATATTCCTTCAGAAGGAAATCCAGTTCGCAGTTTCTAGATGAGGAGACGAGGTAGTTTTCCTCTTTAAAGTTATCCTTTGTGGATGGAGATGTGGGCGCTTACCTTAAATCGAAGGTTGTTACACCTCCACTCTTACATCGAGTCAGGGAAGTACAGCGTGAGGATGCTAGCTGTGAGACTCTACATGCTCAGATGTCCACAGGCATTGCGGCTGATGGATATTTAGAAGGTGGGGAGCATGTTGTTCTTTTTAGAGGAAGTACAGTAGTACCAATGACGTTGTGGGAGGAGGTTCTAATGGAGTTCCATAAATCCCCTTAGGCGATGCATCCATGCATGGAAAAGATTTATCAGGACCTCCGATGTCAGTTTTGGTGGCCAGGAATGAAGAAGTGTGTGGAAGAGTTTGTTTCTCGGTGCCATACTTGTCATCAAGTAAATGCTGAGCACCAGGTGCCAGCAGGCTTGACTCAGCCCCTTGAGGTGCCATGGTGGAAGTGGGACGGGATATCAATAAACTTTATGATGGTTTTACCACATATCTCCAGGGGACACGATGCCATCTGTGTGATCGTTGATCGACTCACCAAGTCGTCCCACTTCCTAGCCATATGGGAGTAGTGTTCAGTAGAGTGATTGGGATGCCTCTACGTGCAGGAGATCGTTCGACTTCATGGAGTACCAACCACGATCGTCTCAGATCATGATGCTCATTTCATATCCTGGTTGTGGAAGGGATTGTAGGAAGATTTTGGGACTCAGTTATGCTTGAGCACCATGTTTTATCGCCAGACTGATTGTCAGACAGAGCGGACCATCCATGTCCTAGAGGATATTCTTCGATCATTCATACATGACTTCGGTCGTAGCTGGGAAGATCACCTACCACTGGTGGAATATCATTATAACAATAGTTATCATTCCACTATTGGTATGGCACCATTCGAGGCTCTATACGGGCGACCTTATAGGTCACCGCATTGCTGGACTAACTAAGGAGAGTCTGCAATTATGGGCCCAGAGATGGTGAGAGCTACTACAGAGAAGGTGCAGGTAATCCAGGAGAAGATGAAGACTGCATAGAGTTGGAAAAAGTCTTAAGATGATAGGAGGCGGAGGCTCTTGGAGTTCGACGGAGGAGAGCATGTGTTCCTTCAGCTCTCACCTCGACGGGGATTGCGGAGATTTGGCAGAGGTGGCAAGCTGTCTCCAAGGTTCATTCCCCCATCTTAGATTCTGAGAACATTTGGCGAGGTGGCATATCGCTTGGATCTACCTCCTTAGATGGACTGGGTAAACAATGTCTTCCATGTGTCACAGCTGCATAGGAACGTGCATGATCCATCGCACATTATCAACTGGGGGGGAGATGGACATCGATGATGGACATACCTTTGTTGAGTACCCAGTGGAGATCGTGGATCTCCAGGAGAATATTCTTCCTTGGTGATCTATTCCCTTAGTTCATGTCCGCTGTCAGCACAGGAATCTCTAGGAGAGCACGTGGGATTGGGAGGCTCAGATTCACGTGAAGTACCCACATCTTTTTTAGTAGCCTTTGTTTTGGCTTTTTGAAGATGTAAAATCCCTATGGTGGGTGTGATGTAATGTCCCGGATTTTTCCATGACTTATTTTAATATTATAGGGGAATTAATTCGAGACTAGAATCTGAGACAGCGTGCAGTCCCAAGACCCGGTGATCCCATAACAAATATTGAATTTAATTTAATATTTAAATAACACGCGCATGCGGGTTTCATGAAAAACTAGAATAACTCCCAAATGGGTGTTTGGATCAGAAATACGAGGAAACTGTTGCGTTCGGAACACTGATTTTACCATAGGCGAGGCCTATCATTGGCCGGTGCAGGTCGGTGGAGAAATATGGTTTTTGGACGCAACCGTAATAAAATATTAAATTAAAATATTTTATATAAATCCTTGTTACACCAAAATGTCTTATCTTTTAAATGGAGATTTCGCAAGGGATCAGGGTTATAATTTCCATAACCCTGAACTCCCCTGGAGGCTTTGGAGGCTCTGGAGAAAACCTCCCAACACGGCGATGGTGTTCTTGACAAGCTTCGCCGGCGATGACGACGCGGTGACCGGATCTTCACCAATGAACTCCACGGATCCAAGTAGGATGTTTTTTGATTATTTCTTCCATGTTTTTGATTTCCATGATGAATGCGGACTCATCCACGAACAAATTAGCCCGCAGATCGATAATTATTGCGGGATGGGATTTTTCGGGAATTGTGGGATTTTATTCTTGAAATTATTTTGGTTTCGTTCAACCTCCTAATGGTGAAAGACCCAAATTGACACGAGCATCGATCGAGGTCCCTCCCTCTCTATTTTTTGTGTTCTTCTTCCCGAAATTCTTGCATTCTTCACTGCATTCTACGCGTTCTTCACAGGGATATGAACGATGGATTATTTCACACCTGTTTTGTGAGGTAACGATCCCAAATTTAAGATCTGGCATCGGTACAACCCTACAGAGGTGTGGCTGCGGTGGCGATGAACGGATCGAAGCGGATTGGAATATATCGTTCTTTGAAAAAAAAATCACGGGTTACCGGAATCGGATTTCGGAGCATATCAAAGGCCCAAAACCCACAAATTTCGGCTTCACGACAACGAAGTAACCCATGATCTTGAGTTTCAGGGAAAACAGACCAGAGAAACACGATTCGAAGAATTGGACGAGGCGCGAGGAGGAAGACGATGCTTCTAGAATTTCCCAACTACACGCTGTGTAGTATGGTCTACACGGAATTTGTTCGGCAGTGGACCACATGGTGTGTACTCCGAGAGTATACAGGCACAGGTTGGGTACACGACCAAGGACACGGCGTGTATACCCCTCCCTGGCCAGACCCATCCAGATACACGGGATACCCCGTGTACTGGTACTCGGACAGGCGACACAGACATAGATAGAGGCTATGTACGGTCACATGGACAACATACACAAAGCGAGCCCCGGGTTCCCGGACACGGCTTGTGATTCTTCTACACACCCTATATTTACTTTCTAACCGACAAGACGAGTGAGACATGCTGTTTACATGGGCAGTACCTGGAGTCCAGGAACACGACGTGTGATCCTTCTACATGTCATGTTGTCTAGTTTTATATGGACTGGATGGATGACACGGACCATTTAGACGAGAAGTACCTGGGGTCAAGGAACACGGCGTGTAACCATACTAAACACCGTGTCACCAATTCTTCATGGCTTGAGCCACTTGTCTTATATGTCTTAGACTAGTTTTCCTAGCATTCTCCCCTGTGGTCTTTCTCCTGATGGTTCCCAGTATCATTTCCTACATATATGAGTATGATCCATTCAGCAGGACATCCTAAATAGAGTTTTTGGAATCCCCTCTGTTAGACTTAGAGTTGGATGCTCTATTCATTCATGGAACCCTAGGTAGAGTTCTTGGTATCGACGTGACCAACATTACCCTGGCACCGATCCTCTGCTTAGTGGATTAGCTCAGAATAAGTTGTCGGAATCACCCCATGACTTGGTTGTGATCCTCATCTTGGCATCATGTTCTCAAAGTACTTATGGAGTGTGTTCTCCCGAAAAGTGTACTTCATATCTCTCTCTTCAGACCTAGGAGTGTTTTATCCTTGTTACGTACTTAGTGGAATCATTGAGCTCGATCCTAGTGGCGGTATCGCGATGTTCATTTGTATATTAGTATATCTGGATATTCTTGTTATATGTTTTGTAGACCTATACTGTGTGGAGCTGACTGTATCTTTCCGTTGTGGTATTTGCCTTGTTGTATTTCCTTTGTGGTTTTGGGATGTCCTACTGTGTATTGTTATACTCACCCATGCACGGGCTTTGCCCACAGGTGTCATGTCTTGTGCAGATGAGTGAGCCTTTGATACGATTCACGGAGAAACAGGACCGAATGGTACTCAGTGAGATTAGACAGGCCGAGGTGTGTTCCTACAGCTACAGACTATAGTCCCAGCACCTTTCTTTATATGTTGGACTTTTTTACAGACTCTCTTTTGGTGGGATTGTACTTTTGGACCATGGTTTTACTTTCTTGTACTTATTTTCCTGTCGTACTCTATTGGTTGGGTTTTAGTGTATGAATGCATCTTTTCCTTTTTGTAGTTTTACTTTTTAGCTTTGTGGGATTGGAGTTGTGTGTGTGTGTGTATAGTTTTATAGGCAATTCCTCCCATGTTAGTAGCATGCCTACTCGGTGCTAGTCACCAGCCCTTGGCCTATTGGAGGCAGGCTTGGGGAGTTGCGTCTCGGGCCACACTGGGACGGGTCGTGACAAACTGGGATAAAAATTCGTTTTCATGACCATACATCTTCTTTGGACAATATCTTTGGATGTATAACTAATCCCTTATGAGATTTCATTTCTGATTACAAGAATGAATATATTCTATTCTTTGGTATATAAGAAATGTTTTTCTCAAACTGAATGATCCAAAAAAAAATCGGAGTGTGAAGATAAAAATTTATTGGGTGGAATATTATATGTACGGGAGATGACACATGTGAATTTTTTTTAAAATGTAATATGCACACCAATCACATATGAAATGATGAAAAAAAATTCCATTGTAGAACAAAATATGATATAATTTAAAAAATATTTATCTATAACTAAAATTTTATATGTTTCTATGTAAATTTATCAGTTATATATTTAGTCTATCCCATGTTAAAACCTATTTTAATCTTCACCATATTATTTAGTTTGTATTGTTTTATTGTTCATTATGAACAAAAAAAATGTTTAATAATTTTATACGACCAATTTTTCTGTTTCAAATTATGGAACCCATAATTTCTATATTCAATACACTTATTTGAGAATTTTTAATTTTAAATTTATATATCATGCATGAGGAAATTTGTTTTCCAACAATGAAAAATTATCATATCTATATATAAATTTAAGATCAAAAATTAAAACGAATTTAATTACAATAACGTAATTTTTTTATTATAATATATTTTGACTAATTTGATTTTTAAAACATTTTTATCTCAAAATATATCTATTAAATTTTTTAAATTAAAAGATAGCTTTGAATAAAACCCATTATTTTAACAATTCATAGAAAAATTAATCCTTTCAGAAAATTATAAAAAATAAACTCAAATATAATTTTGAAATATTGATTTAAAAAGTGAATTTTATGTTTTAAAATAATTTTTATAAATTACTAAAAAATTAATTTTCTTGTATGTGCACAAAGTGTGAGGAAACCGCGGCATAGTATAGTATAATTTTTCATAAAACATTTCATTTCATTTCAAATAATTATAATTTTATATATAATCAATAAATATCAATTAAATTTATAATAGGCCTGTATAAGAAATATAATTTTCATAATTTTCATATTCTTATTCAAACATTCCAATTTAAGTGCTAGGTTCTAATGAAATATTATATTAAAGTTCATTATGATTCGGGGATATGTTTAAAAAATCTATCTAATGGATTTAATATATTTTTCATGAAATATATTATAATATATCATGGTTATAAAATTAGACATTTTGAAACTATTTTCCCCTAAAAATAATAAACATACTAACTCATAATTAATTTTATTTTTATATAAAATATCCTTGAGTGTATGAAACTATAAAAAACAAATATGATTTAGCATCAAAATGACATTGAATACTTAAATTAATCATTTAATTATTACCATAATAATATACATTCATTATTGGGAAAACATAAGACTTTATTTCTGAGTAATGGGTTTTTATCTAACACATAAAATATTTTTTACACTGTAAATTTTCGTAAGATAACAGTCTTAGGAGCTTCATACATTTTACATTCCCTCTCAAGGATTATTATAAATGGTTAGTTTAATGGTGATGTAATTTGTTTATAGTATATGATTTTACCATATGATTATCATGTATTATAACCATTAATAAGTAATTTCATTTAATTATTTCTCATTAAAATTACAACTCCCATAAAATACGTCATATCAATTTGTGGGCTATGATTTATATTTTACTAAGAAATGAATGAATGTTGTTTTTTCTATCACCGCATAGGTATTTTAGGTAGGAAAACATCCCAATCATATAATATATGAATATATCAAATTATAGTGGATCATACTTTATCCAATCCATCATATTCATAAACCCAACATTATTCCTCTTGTATCCTAACGATTAGGGATTCCCAACATATTATCTCAATGGAAACACCTAGAATAGGTTGATAGAGGAAAATATATGACATCCTGATTTTTCCTTGATACACATTAATGATGTTATATTTTATCCACAATTTCCTTCATAAAAATTATAATTCATAAGGAACTATTTATTGCATTAATATACAGAGGTGGATGATTGAGTTCTTGAAATGTGCGACATTAGAAGGAATCTAACCCTTTATTAACTTTATGAGGATTTAATCTCACCATAATATCTCATGTTATTACCTTATGTATGTATTCTTCTATTTATTTAGTTTGAAATTCATATTCCCTCCACCAAATAAATATTTTCAATTCATATTTTTGTTTAACTGTCTATGAAAATCACATGATTATGTTACTAACCCAAATATAAGGCCCAAATATATTCATACATATGAAAATTAATCATATAACTGAGTTAAATAAACTCTAAATGTATAGGTATTAAGTAATATGATATTGAATAAATCTATAAGATCAATCCTTTAGATATTGATATCCATCCATATTCAAATTTATATAAAAAAATCCTCCAGGCTATTAGATACTCCTACCCCATGTTTGTAAAACCATGAATTCTCTTTATCATAATAAATAGAATTTTTTATCCTATTTATGTGTTAAATAATTTTTTGGTTTTAAAATATTTCATCGTGAGGCTTTTTTGGCTAGGAGAAGAGTTCTATCATGTTTACTAGGTAGCATATCGTATCCTAACATTTTCCCCACAATGTGGTGCACCTTATCTATTGTCGCAACAATTACATTATGCTTATAGTTTGTGTATTGTGTCAATGGTGTAATTGTTTCCCATTTTGATTAATGTTTTCTTATGGGGTGTGAATTTTTCTCATGGTGTGAACATTGTACCAATGGGGTAAACTTTTTTCTCATGATGTCTATATTATGCCAATAGTGTTAACATTGCTCCGATGGTGTGAATGTTTTGTTCATGAAATGTGACCTATGACTAGGGTTTATGCCTTTCAAAGTGGTGTAATTACCTCAATTTGATGACAATTTTAAAAAAAATCAACATTTTTCTCCTACTACTCTATAGTGTGATTTACACATCAATTTTCTAAAAAAACATCAATATTTGGTATTTAGTCTTTAGCTAGTTAAAGGGTCATTAAAAATTATATTTATGTCATCCATTTATGATGATTGATTGTGTTTTTTTAATGTGAATTGGATTCCTTTAAAGGATTATAAGTACCTATCTCCACATTCTATTTCAATATTAATACTAGATCCTGATATAACTGGGGAGGAACTCTATTCTATAATCCCCTTTCTAATGCCACATTCCCCTGTTTTCTGGTTGGTCCACTGCCACAGAGCCTACCTTGTTCCCAATGTGTGCCATTATTCCCATTGTGTGGTCTATTATTCCCATTATATCTCCACTTTACCCTTTATGTGAACCATTGTGTGCATGGTGTATGTCATGTTTCCCTGATGTGTAGCTTCCGCTATGGAGCCCTTCTTCACGCGATCCTAACATATGGTGTTAGACCGTGTTTATCCATTTTCCCCATATATTGTTCAAGAATAATTGTTATAATGATTTTTTGGGTAATTATTTGTGGGAGTGTGATAGTTATTATGATATTTGGGAAAATGTGGCACATATATCGACACCATCTTTATAATACAATGTGAAAGATAGTGATTAAAGTATGAAGTTCTTCACCTCTTGAGACGTATTTTCACATATTCTCTTGATGATTTTTTTTGTTAGAATATTTCCACAAATAATTTTTTATTGTGATCATACATGGGTATATGTGTGTGAGTATAATGTGATATTAATTATTGTAGAAACACAAGCCTTTTACATATAACATTACATGTTTTTATGCATAATTATACATCAGAGTACAAGCCTAGGGTCGTTAAGTCGAATGTCATGGTAGAATAAGTACCCAAAAAATAAAACATGGTGATAAAAAACACTTTTTTATTTTATATTCAGAAATATATCCTATCATTATTTGATCACTTACATCTATATATGGTACCCTGGTGAACACATGAATAATGGGATGGGCTAAAAGTCTAGTAAGGGAATGAACATAAGGATACATTTTAAGCACATTAGTTAAAAAGTATTACATAATGTTATTAAAATCATAGATCATATAATAATATATCATATATACATTGAATCATACAAACACGGAATCAATTAAATGTGGAAAGAGTCATACAACCTGTATTTAGTATGGGTCAAAGCTACCTGCCAATCTTGTTTCCCATTTTAGTATGGGTCATTGATAAGTTCTAATCCCATTTCACAACGCATATCATGAGACATTACATTACACAATGAATTGGAGTGATATCTGGGAGAACCCATCTCAACATGTTCATGAATATTCTTGACACATAAATAATAATACATAATCAAACATATATAAACACAAGTGTTCCCATGGAAAGAATTGGGTACCACAATCATGACAGAAAGCATAACTGATGGGTGTATCATGAGAATTTCCATGAAATAAAGGTATTAGAGAAAACATGGTAGTTCATAAGGTAAAATTGGCATATAACATGGTAAGTGATTTCAAACATAAGTGAAAACAAATAAGAAATGTATTTGAGAAACAATAGCATTAAAACAATTTTGTACGGTTTTAAGGAAAATACTATAGAGCCTTTACGATTGAAAAGAGGAAAATATTTTATATAAACCCAGAATCTAACCAATAGGGTTTTCATAATAAAATTACTGATTTTAAAAATAAAATAGTGGATTAAAGCAGAGTATATAGTGCACTTGAAATTGGTAAAAACATTGGGAAGTTCCCTTAAAATAGGTTTTCTTATCAAAATGTTCTATAGAGGGAATATTTTAAAAACAAGTATATACACAAAAGAGATTAATGAAATTTTCTTCATAAATGAATTTTTTAAAACTAAATAGAATTTATAATATGTAAATAATCATATAAGATAACTCCTTTTTGATATAAATAAAGATAATTTCACCCAAAACAAAAATGAAGGTTCGGGTAGAATTTATTACGGTTTATTGGCATAATGTCAGGTGTACCTAAGAGGTATTCCTAAGAGATAAAAGGTATTTATCTTACCTTATACATCATGAGGGAAGTATGGGAGAGGTTAAAAAATATACCCCATAATTTATTATTACTATAAAAAGGCATTTCAGATAGGAGAGTCTTGATTAAGAGAGAAATGGACATAATCCCTTACCATAAGTCTTGTCGTGTTCTCCCCTTATTATTAATGACATGAAAAAACAAATTAAAATTATTAATTAATAATTACATAACCTCATGTATATATAAATGATTTATTATAATGTTTTTAAGTTTATCCATGACTTTTTTAAGGGTTAAGTTGTTCAATTACATTGTTCAGGACCGTTAGTTTTCTTGGTTTTCAAGATTGGTTTACTAATATTCATGTTCGGTTAAAAACGTATGATGAATGTGGTTTTCCATAATTGAATTTTTATGTTATTAGTGAAAATCCCTGAGATTACCTGGTTAAAAACAATATTTGGTTACTTGGAGTGAATTTGATCCATTATATATAACTTTAGTAACAACCATTTTGTGTTAAATGGTGCGTTTGATTGAAAAGAACATGTTTAGATTTATAACTTACTACCATTTGTAAAAAGGTATTATATAACCATGACAAGGGTATATTACATATATCATAATATGGTTCAACTATAACAAAAATGGTTACATGACCAGAATTAATAATGAAAATAGAAATTGATAAACTGTTGTCCTTGAATGTGCTAAATTAAAACATCTCAAACAGTGGTTTCATTTCATTTAATAAAAGTTACTGAAAGGGGACATAATAACTAAATATCCCATTAGCATAAAATCATTACAATACATGTATGTTACAGAAGTTATCATACTATTTGGATGATGGGAGGTGAGTTAAAAAACAAGAATAGTAATGAACATAAACGAAATAAATGAATTCAAAAGAAAAATATTCTTCTTTAGTTTATCTCCTATGAAACCTTCTTAAGGGAAGTGGTACTGTATTTTAAAAATGATAGGGGATTTTGGACGTGGGTTAAGTGCTTGGGGAGAGATTTGGGTAGAATATTGGAAATGAACAGGGCTTGAGAGGAGTGGAGATAAGAGGGAGTGAGAGGGGGTATTGTAGAGGAGAGGAGGATTTTCATAATTTTTTAAACATTAGTTTATTAATTTATCTCAAGACTATAAATAGTGATGATTCCATGACATTGAATAGTTTCAAAGGAATGTGACTTTGAAACAATTGGGATTATTTTAGTAGATCATAATCAATGACTCAATAAATCAATTAGTTATAATTTATTATAAATTTTCACATTTTACTATTCATAAAAATTTAAATATTTTCCAAAAATACAAACACTTCACCCTAACCATTTATCTAATTTTTTAATCCATAAATAAAATCAATTTTTCAAAAATAATTTTCTAAATATGATTTTTCTAATATTTAATTAAACTCATAATTTATTAAAAGAAACCGGTTTTAAAATATTCATTTACATATTTTAAAATATAGGTGCATCATACATTCACTTGAATATTATTTTTATACTATAATAAGTAATGATACTATTCATTACAGTACATCACTATCCCTAATGTTATGTTACCATTCATAAGGGTAGGTTACTATTCCACAAAAATTATGTTTTTCTTATCAGACTCTAAATTACTAACCGATCGCAACCGTGTATGTCAGATTTTCAAAATTCCAAACACATAAGTGACAAACATATGTTTAAAGGTCACCTGGAACTTAGTAGTTCATTATGATTTAAATTTAGGACAAATTTTTAATAATGGAATTTCCATTTTTAAAACATTGGGTCATTACATTCTTCTCCTCTTATGAAATTTCTCCCATTAAATTCTAAGTCGTAAACTGGTGAGGGTACATTTTCTTTATTGCCAATCACATTGATTTTTGTAACATGTTCTTCTATTTACCTTTATTTACTAAGAAAAATAATTTATAATTATAGGTTTTGAATACATAGCTATTGAGCATAAAAATGAATGTTTTAACATAAAATGATAAACCTATACAATAGATTTATATCCTAACTTGTGATTCCTTATGTTTAAATCTAGGTTATCCTAAATCTATTTCATAACTTATATTCTTAAGGGTTTTTTGTCTCTTAATAATATTTTGTACAAAGTTCATGATTTTACCAAATAACATCCTCTGGTAGTGTCGTAACCAAGAGTGTAGCAAGCCCCATTGTCAAGCAGCATTTCCCATTCAAGATAAGATCAAAGCTGTGTTTTCAAGATTTACCCCTTCATACATTTGTGCCATAGTCACCTCTGACTGCTCATATTTAGACAGGGATATATTTTCTTGATAAACCACTTACTCAATACTCCCCAAAAATTTGGAATGTTTTTTATACATATACACATCTTTAATGTTCTCCCTCATGTTCTATTTTCCTAATCTAAAAAAATAACTAGACCATCCTCTAATAACAATTTTAGTGTCTGTTGTCTTTTATATATAACAAAACATGTTTTTAATCATAATTATACATCAGAGTACTAGCCATGGTTCATTACGTCTAGTGTCTTGGAAGAGTAGGTACATAGGACATAAAAGAGTGGGCTAAGAACACATCATTATTTAATCTCCAAAAATAACTCCAAAAATTATTTGGGCCCTTTAATCTTCAAAGGGTACCCTGGGGAACACATGAACAAAGGGATGAACTAAAAAGCCCAGAATGGGAATGAACATAAGGATACATTTTATGAACATGAGTTAAGAGGCATAACGTAATGACATGAAGTACAAGGAACATATGGAATCATATCATATAAGAATGGAATCATATAAACAAGGATTCATATAAATTTGGAATTATCAAAAAAATGTCTTCAGTTTTGGTCAAGGCTAACCGCAAATCACGTTTCCCATTTTATTACAGGTCAAGGCTAACTGCCAATCCTAATTCCCATTTTTGTATGGGCCATGGCTAACAACCAATCTAATTTCACATCGTGTCTCATAAGACTTAACCTTACCCAATTAATTTGGCTTCTATATGGGCGCACCCATCTCCACATTTTCATGAATATTTTTTCCACTTAAATAATCATACAAATTCTATCATACATAAACATTACGGTACCCATGAAAAGAATTGGGTACCACAATCATGACATAAAGAATAACCAACGGGTGTATCATTAAAATTGTCTATGAAAGAAATGGATTAGAACATACAAGGATGTTCATAAATAAAATAGTTGTATAAAATGGTACATATGGTCAAACATAAGTGACAACATATAAGAATGGTATTTTAAAAACATTAGAATTAAATATTTTTTGTAGGGTTTTAAGGAAAATACTGTAGAGTGTTTAAAATATAAAAAAGAGGGAAATCATTAATATAAAAATATAATTCAAGTAATATGGGTTTTATAATAAAAATACTGATTTTATAAATACAATAAGGTCTTAAAAAATAATATATAGTGAACTTAAAATTGGGTTAAAAATCGGTAAGTTCCCTTAAAATAGGTTTTTTTATTGAATGTTCTAAGGAGGGACTATTTTAAAAAAAAATTAAATCCCCAAAACAATGTTATTAATGGGTTATCATGAAATAATTTTGGACAACTAAATATAATTTAGAATATATACATAAACATATAAGATTACTCCTTGTTGATATAATGAATGATAAGTCTACCCAAAACCACAAAGAATGTTCAGGTAGAATTTGTTACGGTTTATCGGCATGGTGTTAAGTGTATCTAAGAGGGGTTGATGATAATTTAAAAGGAATTTATCATCACTTATAAATCATAATGGTTGTATGAAATAGGTGAAAAATATTCCCCATCATTTAGGATTACCCATAAAAAGTCATAGCATAGAGAATAATCTTCATTAGAAGAGAAATGGAGAGGATCCCATACATTTAGTCTGGTTGTGTTCTCCATTTCTTATTAATGACCTGAAAAAACAAAGTAGGATTATTACATAGAAATTCCACAACATCATCTATATATAAAATTAATATTATAACATTTTTAATTTAATCCATACCCTTTTTAATTGGTTATGTTTCTCAATTTCATTGTTCGGGACCATTTGTTTTCTTAGTTTTCAAAATTGGTTTACTTATATTTTTTTGGTTAGTCATGTATGATGATAGTGTATTTCCAAAATTGATATTTTATGTTACTAGTGAAAATCAAAGAGATTATATGGTTAATAACATAATTTGGTTACATTGAGTGATGTTGAACCATTACATGTAACTTTAGTGACAACCGTTTTGGGTTAAATGGGGGGTTTGATTAAAAATAACAAGTTTTGATTTATAACATACTACCATATGTATAAACATATTAAAAAATAATAAAAAGGATATTTTACAAATATATTAATCTAGTTCTACAATAACACAAATGGTTTCATGTGCAGAATTAAAGATGATAATAGAAATTAATAAACAATTGCCCTTGAATGTTCTAAATTAACACATCTCAAACTGTGTTTTCAATTATTTCAAATAAAAGGTAGGGAAAGAAGAAATTATAATTAAATATAACATTATTATAAAAACATTCAATTACATGTATGTTACTGTAGTGATCATACTATTTTGGTGAAGGGAGGTGAGGAAAGAAACAATAAAATAAAAGAACATAAAAGAAATAATAGAATTTGAATGAGGAATTTACCTCTTGAGTTTATCTCATTTGAGATCCTTTTTAAGGGATATTTTTTGGTATTTTGAAGAGACTAGGGGCTATTGGACATGGGGGAGCATCATGGAGATACATATGGGCAGAATGTTGGAAAGGAACAATGCTTTAGAGATGTGGAGAGAATAGGGAGTTAGGGGGGGTTATAGTGAAGGAGAAGAGGGTTTTCAGAATTTTTTATTCATTAGATTATTATTTTACCTCTAGACCAGAAATATTGATAATTCCATGACCAATAATAGTAATAAAATCAACTGACATCGAACCAATTGTTCTTACATCAGTAGATCATCATCAATATCTCAATAAATCCATTATTTTTCATTTATTGTAAATTTTCGTATTTTACTATTAATCCCAAATTCAGGTTTTTTAGAAAAATCCCAAAAATTCACCCTAACCATTTATGGACGTGTAGAATAAAAAATGAAATCTAATTTTTAAAAATAATTTTTTAAATATGATTATTAAAATATTTAATTAAACTCATAATTTATTCAAAAATCCAGTTTTAAAACATTCATTTACTTATTCTAAAATAATGTTATATCATACATTCACTTGAATATTATTTTGAAACTATCATAACTAATGTTACTATTCATTCACACATATCACAATTCATAAGTGTCTGTTACTATTCATAATGGTAGGTTACTATTCATCAAAAATTTTGTTTTCCTTATCAGAATACAAATAACTAGCTAATCACAATCGTGTATGACAGATCTTTGAAATTACAAACCCAACAGTGACAAAATTATGTTTAAAGGTCACATAGGACTCAGTAGTTAATTATGTTGTAGTTTCATAGCATATTTATAAGAATGTAATTTCCATTTATATAACATTTGGACATTACAATTGTGATATATTCCTTCCATGAGTGATATTTAAGATGATTATCTCCCTTTTTTATTGTGAACACATAATTTTATTTGGGCTACTATATACTCATGCTGATATGTTATTCCTTCTTATATGGTTCAACCTGTAAATATATGTTATCATTCCATGGTAATTATAATGGTATGTAATAATGGTTTACCATCATGATATCATTATACCTTGGTGAGAGGTCTTTCCATCCAAAACAAATTTTTGTTAATGAGTGATAAAGTTCCAAATGAAAACAAGGACACAGTAGAGTTTGGGGGCCAAAAATAATAAAAACTGAGGGTATCCCCTCTGATCAAATTAAAACCCTATGGCTTCAGGTAATTAAGTTTAAAGAGAAGTGTGTTTATGTGTATCTTGTTCGCGAAATAAGAATAGTAATCTACAGCCCTATTTCCCTCACTCCACATATGAGTCACATGGATGATGTTGAAAATGATGGATTTACATTGCATGAACAATTATGTAATGGACATGGGATTGGTGCCTTTACCATGCAAGGAATCGTGTAGGATCCAAGAATTAGTCTCCACATGAGATATATCATTGTTATGCTGAGTGAAAATCATGAGCCCTGTAAGTATTTCTTTATCCTCGTCCATGAGAGACTTGCTATTTCCAAAGGATGTGGTTAAGGAAATAGCCACATTCCCCCAGTTCCACACACCACACCCCACCCTCTCTTGTTTCCCAGAGTGTTGGACCCAACTGTGTTAAAATTTTACCCAGTACCAAGAGGCCACCAATAAACCCATCTCCCCTACGGTCTATCAATGGAGGGATGAGACAACGAGGTAATGACCTAATTAAATCACAAAGAAGGCGCTTCAACCCAATTTTGGATAAACAAAAATTTTTCCGCTAATAATAATTGAGTTATCAGGATGATGGGCCTCGCTACTGGGAACGACCCCTCGAACCTTGCCTAATATCTGGAAGGCGACAAGCTCTAAAACCTTTCGCTGAGAATGATCGCATGAGTCATCTTATCTATATCGGGTTCATGAGAACCATGGAACTACCATTATATAATAGTTTTTCCTCTATGTCCATGAGGTGTTAGAGACATGAACCCTCAAAGTAACTTCCAAACATCAAGACCCTAATCACCTTCAAAGAATAGTTGATTAGTGTTCTCCTCCAACCTGATGTCACAATAATGGAACCTAGAGGTAAAGCTAATAACAAGTTTTTTATGTTATCATTTGTAGTGATTGATAAGTTCATGATGCACCAAGTCAGTAAATTATTTTATTCTTGGATTTTTTTTATACCACAGAAGGTCATTCTATTTGACTTGTTGATCCTAAGAAGAAGAAAGATTGCAAAAATCCTCAGTGGTGAAAGCATCAGAGAAAGATGGTGTAAAAACACACCTATCAGGTTCAAAAGTAATCACAATGATCTTGAGAAACATATATTTATCCATGTGAAAAATCTCCATCTTAAACCATGGGTTTCACCGAGCTTCCTTTTGGGTGATCATTGGAACCAGACAACCTGGGAAACTGAGAACATATCCTCCCAATTTCTGATTCCAGAAAATAATATTCCATTCTCTAAATATCCAATGAGAATGTTTTTTAAGGGCTTCGGTGAGAGGAAATATATTCAACTAGAAGGGGGAGTTATAACCACATGCAGACTCCTCACTAACACTTCCAGTGACATTCATTTACTTACCCCATAAAGTTAATTCTTCAAGAACATACCATGCATACATGGCCTATAAATAGTGTAACGTATTCTGATGGCTTCTCACATTAATCCCTATTTCATGGACGGGTGTCTCCAACCTTCCCCATGGGGCCCAATACCATTTTTACTTGGACAGAGAATCCTAGAAAATGCCATACAAGACGTTTTCAATAGTTATGATGACCCTTATAGGAGGTTGAGGGAGGACAATGCATAGAAATGAATGGAAGAAAGGACACTTTTGACTAGTGCAATATGACCCCCAATGATAAATAGTAGTTCTTTTTATTTTTGATGTGATGCATGATCCTATTAAAAACACGGTCAAAATATCGATCTCCACTCCTTCTTGATGCAATTGGAATGCCCGGATACTCCATGTGAAAGTATCCATGCTACATATCAAAGAGGTGACATAGGGAAGCAGAATGACTAAGAGCACTATTATCATTAAATAAAATATTGATTTTGGATTTGCTATGTACACACCCGCTTCAGTAGTAGTACTCTTCAAACATCCTCGTGATTCCCGGAAAATACACACATCCATTATTAATGAAAATGGTTGTGTCATCCGTGAACATTTGGTGTGAAATTTTAGCTTTATTTTGTTTCTTAATATACATGACAAAAACTGCATTCGATAAACCCCAGTTGATAAAGCTAATGAGAGCGTCTTCATCATTGATGAAAATACTCAGGGAGATTATGTCCCCCTACCGGAGACCTCTAGTAGACATGAAGAAACCATGAGACCTTCTCAAGAAAGAGATATACAACCAAGATGAACTGAAACAAAGTAATAATAAATCCACATACCTTGACGAGAAACCCATAACTGTGAGAACTCTAATAATGACGCTCCATTCGATCCTATCATAATCCTTATTCAGGTCGAGTTTGATTACCTTATTGGATCTGTGGGTTTTAGTGTTGATGTCATGAATAATATCATGTTCTAAAAGAATTATACCCTTGATGGGGAGGCCCCTCACAAAACAATTTTGTTCAATACAGATCCACAGGGGTAAGATCTTGACCAACAACAGGATAATAATTCATGAAAAGATATTATATGGAAAATATCACAAAGATGAATGGATGATAGTGAAAAATGGAAGGAGGATCCTTGACCTTAAGAATGAAAACAAGGGAAGTAGAACATGAAACCTGATGGAGGATCCCTCCATGGAAGTAATATTGGATAGCTTCAATGATGTATCCCTTAACCAACTCCCATGCCCCTCTATAAAATGATCATGGAAAGCTATCTTGCCTGGGTGAACTCTCGGCGCTAAGATACATCATAACCATATGGATCTCTTCCACATTCGGGACCTCTTCCAAGATATTATTATCATGAAACGACACATATTGGAAAATCGACACCCAGATATATGTGCCTCCACATAGGTATCCCTTGAGTATCCTCATATTTGGACCATCAAAGAGATCCTTGAAGGATGAATACACCATGCATACCATAGATTATCTTTCATTGGTATAGGTTCCATCCTCAAGTAAAATGTTTGGTTGGATTGACCATCTTCTTTCTCAGATATATGAAATAAAAAACCTGGAGTTTTTTCCACCCACTTTCATACATTTCAAATGGGAGAGTTCCTTCTCCATCCGTTAATATTTAAGAAGAATCTTCGCCTAACTATTCCTCTTGTCCATAAAATCCTCAAACAAAATTTCAGTCAATTCCTCATCCAGGTTATATTTCAATATATTGATTCTCTGTTTTAGCTCCACCAGATTCTGATTAGCAGAAGGTTTATTCGTGGCCCATGACTGTTTCCCCTACATCATCCTTTAAATATTATTGTTAAGAGAAACCCACGAGTACCCCTGAATTGGTGCTTCCCACAGGTCATGAATGACTCTTTGGTAGCCAGGAGTTTGGGCCCACGAAATGTATAACCTAAAATGAAATAACATATCTAGACCAAGAAGCAAAGATACAAGAAATGAGGAATGATAAGAGATACCACAAACTAGATGTTTCACCTTGGCATGTAGAAATGAATTGATCGCTTTGCTGTGATCCAGGAATTGATCATGACAGCTCCAACGTCGCCTGCCTCCTAGCTGATTCTTTCTCCATGTGTAGAGATCTCTAGTGTACCCCATATCAAGAAGCCCTATGGTCACTGAAAACAAAAAAAAATCTAAGCTGGATCGACAAGGAAAAACACCTCGAACTTTCCTTTCATCAGGATCAAAGGCGACATTAAAATACACTACCACAAACCACAGGATGTCCTCCGGATCAAATGAACCATGATCTTACCACCACAGTTTTCAGACATGTGCATTGCAACTTCTTTAGAAAAAGGAAACAAATAATCATTCATTACCTTTTAATAAATTCCTATTGATGAATTAATCCACTGCCAAAATCACATCCATTGAAACATAATAATTACAGAAATCCCAGATGTGCCAATTCACAGGGGTCGCATGCATGGATCCATGCATCATGACTCTGCAACAATAATCCTTGATTTTATATGTCTTATATTTATGCTTCAAGACTTCCATAAAAGAGACTTTGTATTTATTCACATCCAAGGCAATGAAATCATTCTTATCCCGAGCTGCTAGGCAGTAAGAATTCCAAATGAGCATAGGTTTCATTAAATTCGAAAATCCCAGCTTTGAGCCCTGGTATTTCGATATTGTTGATGTGTGAAGAAGAGAGATCTATATGGAGGCTTGATCTAGAGTTTTTTTCACACTCTAGGGATCTCAACTCTTGGAAATATGACAAAGGGTGACAAAGGAGAGGTAAACTCAAAGGAAAACCCTTGCATCACTGATATATGACCATGAGAGAGGGGATTTTTCTCCTCTAGATCCTTAGGCTCGGAACTCTTTGGATCATCCAGGACTATAATATTACCTTCCATCGAACCAAAACAGATAAGAGGGTGAGAAAAAGGAACAAATGACGAATTCACTTGCTTCGCAAATGTCATATGGGGGATATAGTTGATCTAAAAGAAGAACCTGATTAGATAGGGTGGGAAAGAGGGAGGCCTATATCCTTGACCACATTTTTCTTACTACAAGCAACAGATGAGGACAAAATAGACTAGAAGAAATACTCGAAAGGATCTTAAAGGGAACCTCTATAGTGTGAGGCCCCAAGCTCGTGCCAAAGAAAATGTATCCATCAGGAGGAAAGGAAAAATAGGGGAAAAGAGATGGAGCCTCCATGGAAGCCTAATCATCAACTAAATATGAGGTATTTACCAACAAATGGTTAGTCATTAAGCTTCCCAGCCAAGCATGAAGGAATAACTCACGTGTTCGACCCCTATAAACCTGACCTGATCAACCAGACCTTTGGATTCTACACACCTACCATAAATTCCCATGAAGACCACTTGAGGAACATAACATGGGGACCACCGAGAAGATGATATTTTGATCCCATTCCCCTACATCCTTCACATTTAATGTGATATTTTCTGGAATCAGGAGAGAATGATCCTACTCGACGCAAATTTTAGGTACCTGAATATATTCACAGGATTGGGTAGGATCATCCACACACAAAAAACCCCCATGAGAGTCTCCAATTCCCTTGATAAATTCACAGTTTTAGAAAGAAATAGGGTGGCTAGGGAGACAAGTGCAGACAATCTTATTACACAATAATACAAAATTTATAATGGAAATAAAAATAAAGTACACAATTGAGAGGCAGGGATATCTCATAGCCTCTCAATTGTGTACTGAATTTTTATGTCCATTATAAATTTATTATTATTGTGTAGACACTTGTTTTAATTGTGCACATCAGGATAAAAATGTATTGGCGGTGTCCTACTAAGTCTTGTTCTGACACCCAACTTTGGATTTTTTGTGAGCTTTTAAATTTAATGAATGAACCAATGAAGAGAAAAGGCCATGTGGTGGATGGATGCACATAGTAGTGTGGATATGGTGGGGGAAGAGGATAGACATCAGTGGGCACCATATATTTTATTTATTTATTTATTTATCTAGCCTATGAACACTGCACATGATCTCCACATTTGGGAACTAGTTATTTTGTTATATATTCCTTATTTGGATTCCGAACAAACTCTAATTAATGTTTAATTTATTTATTATTGTCACATTATTAGTTAAATTTTAATATAGCCATTGTTTAATCACTAAATGACAAAGACAATCATTGCTATTCGACAACTTCTTATATACGAGGAGGCTCGCATGTCTTCATATTGAATTATCACTCCTACATTGTGGTTTGGGTTAGGAAGTTACAAATTTACCCTCCATGGAGAGACTTTATTCAAGAGATAATTCAATTCCAAATAATTATAAAATGAAAACTTAAAAAAAATATTCTCAAATGCTAAATTAATGATAAGAAAATAAATTATAAAATGGTGTGATGGAAAATGAATATTAAATTCATTATCAGACCACATATCTGATGCCATGATCTATTTAATATAAATAGGTTTATATTTAAACTAAATCATACACCTTTAATAATATAAATAGTTTATCATTATGAATAAAACATGCAATAACCTTAAAAAATGAAAAATTTATATATTTAAATATAAGATAATAATTTGTAACCAATTCATAGATAAAATTTAACTAAAATAATTATAATTGTGTTTATTTTTATTAGAATTACTTAATTTATGAATATGGACACTTTTATAAACATTGTATTTTGAAATCTTCCGTATTCAATTATTTTTGAAATTTATCATTAAAATAAAAGAAATTTTTTGAATTATAAATAACTTATAATTTAATATCATTTACATAATAATATTAAATAATATAAATATCTAATACCTAACATTCAATATATAGCCCCATTAATTTGAATAGTTCAAAATAATAAATTATAAACAATTCTTAATTTAAAATATATAAACTATTTATATTGCAACATTATTTATGTAATATATATACATATTAAAAAATATCTCTTTTGATTATGAAATGAACTATTTTATTTATAACTTATAAATAATCCCATTAATTTTTTAAAAAAATTATATTAAAAACTATAATTTAATATTTTCCGAATAATTTAATAATTAATTCTTATAAATATTAGTTATTTAATTATAAACCATTAAAATTAATAAATAATTAAAATTTTATTAATTAATAAGTATCACAAAAATATATTTTTTCATAATATATTATTAATTTTAAAATAATATAATTCAATTATAATTTTTTTAATCCTTTACACATAGTGTGATTGTAATCTGAATTACAACTACAACGAAGCAACACTACATACAAGTAATTTTTAAAACCGATATATAGATGAGTTATTGTGTAAAGTTAATTTTTATAATCTTTAAATAGATATGTTAATGCATAAATTTAATAGACATGGCCATGATGTGATACTAACCATACTGAACTTTGTATGGACAATTTGATGAAACATTATGGGAACTATGACATAGAGCACATGCATTAACACTTAATTCCAAATTATTTTGAAATATTTAGCACTAACCCATGTATAAAACATGGCGTGAGATTTTCATTTGTGAGATAACTGCATATACATTGTGTAAAATAGAAATTGTTCCAGGATAATAAAAATGTGGTACTCCTTTTTTCATTATGCGCTATTTATCAACATGTTTTCATATATCTTAAATCATGAATCTCTCTAATTCCATTGAAGGGATTCAATATGTTATAATATCAGTAATTGGATACATGGGAATTAATTTTATCCCTTGCTCATGTATCCCTATGTATGAAATATGAAACCACTCATGAAAATTGACATGATGAATATTGAATATTGGAATACCATATAATGATGTTGTCTCTCTAAATATTTGATCAACATCTGATATTACTAATAAATATTATAGGAATAGAATTCTAAATATTTCCCACCTATGGAGGTATCCCAAGGTTTTTCCGAAATCTCTCTTTATATGAATGACTCTAATTCACCTATAATTTTAAAACACCTCATTGTGATATAGATAAATAAGAATAGTCTATACTGTGTTCGGGATGTTTTAACAAGTTTTGAGATTTACCCACACAGTTCTATCATAAGAAAGTATCATTATATATCTAGGTGTATTCCACTTCATTATATTCAGGATAAATGTGATTTTATAAAACTTGAGTAAATTCCATAACCATATCACGAATTCATTAAATGAGTGAATTTCCTACCTCTTGTTTCATCTCATCAAATGATTTATTAAATGATATCTTAGGTGTAGGACTTCTTGAGTTTCCAACCAATATAAAAATAGGTTTTATGTAAAAATTCACCCATTATGTATAGAAATTATAATTTTCATGTAATATGATATAGCTCATATATATTAGATTCTTATAAGGGTTTTGGGAATATATTCATCAAATAGTGTCCTAATACATATATATTCTATGAAAATAAAACTCTCGAATAATATTCCCAAACTAAACATCAACAATCTCCTTATTTATCTTATGATTCACTAGTGCATTCTGTATTATATCACCAACAAGATCCTAGTTAGGACATTGAATATGATTTATACCCATAAAGTAGAAAAATGTTTGGGTCTTATTGTTTTGAGGTTATTAAATCTTTAATATCATTTAGTTAGGATTCAATGTAATTCCCATCATTAATATAATTCAATCACAGGGGAGAAAAAATATGATGCATGGTACTTTCCTTTTTATCAACCATGAAAGTAGTATGGCTTCACCTAGTATGTTCAATATACATAATATCTATGCATAAAATAATAAAAGGAAATAATCACATGTGTCTTACCAATTCTCTCTTTCTTATATCATATAATAAGTTCTACTAATATTGTTTTCCTACCAACCCATGCATCCCACATTTGTGAACATCATAATAATCTATCTTATCTCAAAACAAAATATGTTATATCAACCTTTTATGGCTAACCCTCAAAGGCACCCCATCAAGTAATCTAATAGTTATTTAGTGAAAATATTTTTTTTGTAATTAATAATAAACTATTCTAATACATGTGAGGGTAACATCATGGATTTCATAATAAAGATAACCATGAAAGTATGAAAAATATATATAAAAAGAAAAAAAATTGATTAGAAAAGGATAAAACATCAACTAGTAAAGATATGGAATTAGGTATAAACCATATCCCTCTCAATTTAAGAACCTCAATTTCATCCCCAACAAATATCCAAGTCCACCAAACCATTCAATCACCAAGTACAACAACTTCCACCACAAAAATATCCTGAATAGTTCATCCCCAAATTTTAATGAACTCAATATCTCATTTCAAGTTAAATGAAAAAGGTCACTCTATTCTATAATATAATGACGAAAATACATAATACCATCAATAATGAATATATTTAAAAAAATACAACATCATCCAACATATTCATGATTTTATGAAATAATGTCTGTATATAATCATTCAACCTTATTAATTCTAGTAACATCTTTATTTCATACCTTTATTATTAATTCTATCCATGATGATTAGGTTTTAAAAATCAAGGAGCCCTAATATAATGACTACTAAAAGTAGTAATATAACTCATTTAAATTTTTTCCATGCAATGAACTATAATTTTATTTAATTATACGGAATAATGAAATAATTGTTCTAATTTTTTTCAACATATCCTATCTCTTATCATCATAAATCTATTAAATTTTTTTAATTTATGAAACTATTAATATGAAGTTGAAAAAACTACCCACATGAAAATTTTAGAATATCATTAAATTTTCATGAGCTAATAACGTAATAAAATAAAAAATCACGGGAATCCAAACCATCAACACTATCAATCCCATGGTTTTCTGAATTAATATCCTTATTCACATGATTCACACACTTCATCCATCTAATTATTTACAAAAATTGTGTAAAGGTGGTCAATGATTACAAATATTAAACCTCATGATGAACCCATGATCTATAAGGACATACTCCATTATGAAACCATCATAATTAATTTATTGGTAATTTATTAAAGTAGGGAGAATATGAACTACAATTTTGTATGAAGAATGATACAACATAGGATTTTTATTAATTTTCATATAAATTGAATTTATTTTATATCATTCTTTACACGCACCACTGAGTTTAAAATAATTGTGGAATAATTTTGAAATACTATTACTGAATATAACAGTTACAACCATGTTTTTGAATTGGATAGTATGAATTGGAATAACTAAATTATGAAATTCATATATTTAAAAAATATATAAAATAATTTCACAGGTTTTAAATAGATTAGAGAAGAAAATAAAAATGATTCAAAAGTATAAAAAATGTTTTTCTAAAAAGAAATTATGCACACAATGTGTTTCTATCAAAATCAATTAAATTAATCACTATTTCAGAATAATTTTAATATAATTTATATATTATATATGGAACACATTTTTTTATCATTCCTATTTTTTTCTATTCATAGTATAAGATTAAATATTGTTGTATTATTAAAATATGTACTTTTATAAGAAGTGGTTTTATTTCATTATGATTACTTATTTTAAAACTTATTTTTAAATTTTTTTATAATATATTTAGTAATATTAACTTCTATATATATATATTAATTTGTAAATATTATTTTAAAGTGCATTTTTTTAATATTTTTTGAAATTATTAATTTTTATATGAGTAGTGAAATACTGATATATATTAAAAAGTGAATTTTTCTTTAGACAATTTATAAAGCTCAATTTTTTAAGATGGTTTAAGAATAAAATTAGTTTATCAATACTACTATTAATAAAATTTAAGTCATAAAAAAATTAATTGATTAACATTTATATAAAATATTTTTATACCTATGAAAACATTTTTCATAGAAAACCTTCTTCCATCCCTTTTAGGGTTCAATTTTAAATTAAATTATACAAATTAATTTAATTAATATTTGTAACATGGATGTAATATTATGAATAATAAAAATTCATATTAGTTAATAATTACGAATTAATTTTCTTCATACTAAATAGTAAAATCCTTACAAATTAACTTCCACAATTATGATTTAAATGGGTTTACTAGGGGTAAAACTAAATAGATTAGCGCTAAAATAACTTAAAACATGTTTAAATACTATTTTATGTAAATATTTTTACCATATATAATATATTTTTCTATAAGGATATATTTTGGAGCATTTCTTCCAATATAAAGATGTGGAACTGTTTTACAACATTAAAAAATTAAAGTATACCACTCACCCCAATTATATATGGGAACCTTTATCCTCTCATCATAGCACATAAAAACATTTTTTTATAGCCAATACCTAAAATAATAATATCTTAAAATTAATCCCTATATCATGTAGTTCCTCTTTTTTTAATAAAACCATCCTTGGGAGACTTTACAAATAATCCTAAAGAAGTTCTCTAAATAAGAGGTGCAGTTCATAACCCTACATTTTAGATTTATTTCTTCTTACACCTCTTTCAAATATTCTCATAATATTATGCAATTTAAAGAAATATATATTTAATATACATAAATGTTATTATTATTTTTGAGTTACCTATATCCATCTCCTCTTCCATCAAATTGGAAAATGAAATAATCAATCGTGTGTGTGGTGAACTAACAGCTCACAATTAGATATAATTATTTTTTCATCATCACCTCTAATAAAAAGATTTGATGATTAATTTAAAATATATATTATTTAAATGATATAATTATGTTTCTATAATTATAATATGAAATATACATTCTTACCTTTTCATCTATTGAAAAATATAATTTTACTCATGTGTACGTGTGGGATACCCCCTCCACGAAGTAATGTGATACATATTTCATATTACTATTGCATTGATAATAATATATATAGATGTAAAAAATATATATTATATAATTGATATAAGTTTTATCATATAAAGTTGAATTATTATATAACTTTATTTCTTTCTATCCATCAAAAAATGGAAAAAGTATTCATGTGTATGGATGACCTTCTATCAACATGAAAGATGTAATTCATTTTCATATCTCTAACATTTAATGATTACTCAAAATGTTTATATAACGAATATATATGATATTAATATTATTAATAACTTTATGGGTATAATGGATCCATTTTCAATTTAAAATGATCAAAACTACTGAAACAAAACATACATGATCAACCAATTAATAATAACATTTAATAATTATTTTAATAAATAATTTTTAATATATCTAAAGTAAAATTTTATATGAAAATAAATTATTGATTGATATTTTTTTTATAGTTATGTAATATATTTAAAAAAAACTAATACATATTATATGGGATGTTATATGATTTACTAATTAATTTGAGAGAAGAGATAAGAGATTTTTATCTCACTTTTACATCTTTGAGACATATTTCATATTCAAAAAATGTTTCTTTTATGTGGAATATATACTACGCTTGAATTTATTTCATGATTAACCTCATAAAAATTTGGGATATAAAAATAAATTTCAATTTTTACCTTTATGACTTTAATGATTTATAATTAACCGAGGAAGTAATGGTTTTGTGTTATAGTCAAATTGTTTTTTCGGATTGACTATGATTATGTTTCTGATGATGAAATTCCAAGAAATACCTCTCAATAAAATAATAATTTTTCATATCTATTTGGTATTTAGTAGATTTGATAATTTCTTATACTTTTTATCTCTATATAAATTATATAGAGGAAAAAATATGATTATGTAAAAAGAAATTATTTAACTCCTTGGTCGAAAATCATTTTCCTTTCATATCCTTAATTTAAAAAAATGTATCCAATAATGATTTCAATTTTATTGAAATGGAGTTTTAATTTCATTCATATAAATTATTTAACAATCATACAATATTATTAAATTGAATCCAATTATCATTTTATAGTCATGACACAATTGATTTTTTACAGAAAATGTCAAAGAATGTTTTTTGATGTATAAGACCGGAATGAAGTTTCCAACCAACATATAAACTCATTGAAATTAATATTAAATAAAAATATTTCAATGTTACTTTTAAAAGGATAATTTCTCTTGGATATATATTGATATTTTTATATTTAAAATATTTTATTTCAATGAAAAATGAATATTTTTCTCATGAAATGGTCAATGTTTTCCTAAAAATAATTTTTCATATGAAACAAAATCCATTGATGTTTCCTAATTTTTTATGGATATTATAAAATGACACCATACATATTATTTCTTTTTATGGCATTTAATTATAGTGAAAATATTTTTGTGAATCCTATTTCATTTTCACATGTTATGTTATGATTGATTTTTTACATGATTATGAAACCCCTTTCATTCCATGAGTTATCCAAGATGAAATGGTTATAAATACTATTTACATTTCAAGGGTTATGATATGATGAATATTTAATTAAATATCCATTCCCAAATGTGTGATTTTAAATATATATTTAGTGGTTTCATAATTACATAGTTCTCCAATGTATTGGGTAATTATTAATGTTCTATGAGGTCAATGGGTGCACATTAAGTTATCCCAAGAACAAAATAGAGTATATGGGTGGTTGTCTAAAGCCTAACATGTTATTAATATATTTTTGGTATCCTTGAAAAAAAATTATCTATGAATATGTTTAAAAAAAAAATTATCTTATGCCAATGTTATGATATAGTATATTATTTTATAAGATTCATTTATTATGCATGTCTTATGAATTATGTTAATGATCTAGAGAACATAGGGTATGTTTTTTCAATGTTATTATTATGATCCCATATCATTATACTCAGGTTATGTTAGTATAACATTTTTTTACCAAAACATTGTTTTTGATCTCGCCATTTATTTTGTTTCCTTTACCCATGCTATGAAGAATTATATTATAAATTTTATCTGTAAGAAAGTTATTAATTATAATGAAAATAGTGGGGGATGATTTAGTTGACATAGGAACCAAATGTTTTTGTATCAATGTTTCTAATTTTACTAGAACAATAAGACCCTTGTGAGGGTTTTTATCCTTTGTATTTAATATTCAGAAAATTATATTTAATAAAATTGAATGAAAATTAATGGTTAAAATAGTTTTTATCAAATCATGGTATAGTTAACCCTTTGAAACTAAGATGAAAAAACATATGTTATAACTATAAGGATAAGTCAACGTATATAAAATTATCATGGAATGTTGGTGAAGAATAGAACGATTGGATTCCATGAAATTACCTCCCCATATACATACTACATGTGGGTGTGACTCAGGAATAGTTATAACATGGGGTAATAATTCTAAAAAGTGAATATTGGTATCTGATTAGATAATCTATGAGTAGATTATAATTTTCCTTCTCAGAAACATGATTTGATAATACCAGGGATATATTTTCTAAAATCAAAAACAATTTATATACCATCGTTAATGATTTAAAAAGACTACAAACATGAATGGAATATGTTAAAGTTATGTTGTCATTGAATTAAATGATGGTGTCATGATTTAAACATCAGTTTAATGATTGATCACTCAAATTAAAGATGTATGCTGGTCATGATGTCATTTTCAGTTTTAATAATCAATTTAAAATAGAACTATGACATTTGGATGGGGATATCTATGTTCAAATATTAAAGTATATTATTTGAGATTATTTATATAAATTCCCTTATATAAATGAAATTATCACGACATATTTATTCTTATCTTTAATAATTATTTTTTAAAATAACAAGGAAAACCCTTAATGGTATGACTATTCCATCTCATGTTTATGATACATATATGATTGATGTTTGTGAAAATGTGCTTCTTGAAGAATTATTATTCTCCCTCTAGTTTAATTTGAAGTTACAATATTAATAAATAGGATTTATCTAGATAAATAACATGAAAATTTCAAGGGAAGGGTAGTAAAATTCAATTTTTCAGATCAACTTCTGATCATCTGTCAGTGAGATGATAAATATAACCGTTAAATGGAATTTGTATCATTATTATAGACCTTTATTAAAATTACAAAGTTGTATTTATCTCAGATGGTTTTGTAGATACTCAACATAAAAGGTATGAAAAAAAATTGGGACTTTCTTGATGTCCATCTAGAACAGTTTCCTTCTTTTTACCTGAATCATGATGTTTATTTCTAAATTGAACTAATAACTCATGTATGGAATTTTTAAAATATCCCATATATAATTTCACCAATTTAGTTGTTGGAGTTAATTTATAAACTCTAGGAGAACCCTGATATGGGATTTATTTACCCATGTGTGACACCTCGGTGTAAACATGTTCTCTTTTGTTAAAAATAATGATAGATCAATGAGACTATTCATTGATTATCGATAATTGAAGAAAATCAAAATCAAGAACAGGTATCATATACCCCATTTTTATTACATGTTTGATCAATTACATGGACCTAAATACATTTCTGAGATTGATATTTGGTATGGAAATAATAAATTGTGGTATAATAAGGATGATATACCCAAGAATGTATTTAGTACAATGTATAGACAATATGAATATAGTGATTTCATCTTGTATTACTAATTCCCCTATCATTGTCAAAGATTTAATGATTAAAGATATAAAATATTACCATGATATGTTTATGGTAGTGATTATAGGTAATATAATTATCTAATAATCGATTAAGGAAGATAATGATGATTACGGGATGATTGTAGTGAAAACTCTATTGAATGAGAAGTTGTATTTATAATTTAGAAGTTTTGAATGCTGGCTATAAAATGTTTAATATTTGGGTCACATATTCTCATGAAAGGATATATATATCGATCAATCAAAGAATAATTTTATGATCGTTTGAATTTTCCAACCACTATAATAGAAAGTAGTAGTTTTCTTTGTTTTTTAAGAATAATATTATTTTTTTGGATAATTTCTTAGGAATATGTAATCCAATCACCATGTTAACTCGGTAGGGGTCTATGTTCCTTTGGGAGAATTAATATGTGGAATATTTGATGGAGTTGGGGGGAAGGATATTTAGTGATCTTATGTGTGAATTTCCCATCAATGTATAATGGTTTTTAATCAATATTAATAAATATAATTATAAATTGGGAAGCATTATCATGAATAATTATAGGGTTATAGCGTAATACAAATGAAAATTAATTTTTAATGATAATGTTTTTTCAAATCACATTTTGGAGTTAGGTACGTTAATTAATATATAAATGATATAATAGAATATTTTTTATATAAAATGGTGGGTAATATATGATGATCATAATGTTTTAGTGTAGATATTACCATGGAAGGGGTTGAATATCTATTAGATAGTTTCATTAGAACTAATTAATTATTGAATTCTAAATAAATTACTATCTCGGTAAAAAGAAGTGGGGGATGAAGCTTTCAGTGAAAAGGATCATGGTAGGTTATCCCTGAGGAGGATCAGAAAAGATCCAAAAGTTCTTGATTTGAAAAGGATGGATCTCAACATAATTGTGGAAGGGGTACAATTGTATTTTTATCAAAGTAGTATTCAACCATCTATTAATGTAAATTCTAAATTGTATTAAAAGGAAGGGGTAGAGTTTTAAAACATTTTTATTACTAATATAGAGTTCATTCTGATTTGGATGGAATAATATGATTCAATAACTACTAATTATTTATGACACTACTATATATAAAGAATTATCTAGGAATGAGACTCTCAGTTCTTCATTCTCTAGTCATCCTGGATGTAAAAAATACAAATAGAAATCCGTTTGATTATTTATCTGGGAGAAACATGAAGGGTGATACTGCTGAGTATATATATCGATGCCTGTTATATCAGTACTATAAGGTTGGTAGATAATTTTTTAAATGTATGTTACGATCTTTAATCATCCTATAACTGATACGGTAAAACATCACCATAGACTTGGTTAGCAGACTCCCCTAAAAATTTAAAGACAACAATGTTATTTGTTGTGTATTTGATTTCCTTATGAATATAGTACATGTCATTTTTATTATAAAAAATTTATCTCTAGACCGTCTTTTTTAATATTTGTTATGTTAGTGGTATGTTTCCATATAGTACCACATCATATTTTATCTAATCATGATCATTGGTTTTCCTTGATTTTCTTGTGAATTCTTCAGTGGTCTCTAGATATGATTTTATGTTTTAGCACTATGTTTCACCCTTAAACATAAGGTCGGTTCGAGAGGGTCATTCATGCCCTATAAAAAATATTAGGATCTTGTTCTATGGATTTGAATGGTTCTTGAGATCAGTACATTCCTCTACATAAGTTATCATCACAAATGTGTCCCACTCAAGAATTCAATTAGGTCCCCATGAATCCCTATATGAAAATAAGAAAAGAAAAACAATGTAGTGTGATTATGTTGTAAAAATAAGTCTAATAGTACCTATTATAGCTAAATAAAAGGAAGAGACTGTTATAGTTATTATGAAAAAAGACAAGGGCATCACAAATTCAAAAACAAATATTATAATGAAAATCCTCAGTGAGACCTGGGGATGAATGTTGGTGAAACTATGTTTCAATTAATGTTATAAAGGAATAAGTTTATTATATTTTTTAATTAAGGGAATATGAGACCTTGTTTTATTAGACCATTTCATATTTTTGATCAGGTTGGGATTTTAGCTTGTTGTTGGATTCTTCCTCTATACCTCTATCAAGTCCAAGATATTTTCCATATATCTATCATTAGGAAGTAAATACCGAGTCCATCCCATGTAATGAAATCAAAGGTCATACCAATAGGGAATGATCATTATTTTCATGAAAAATAATTGTATATTCTGGATCATATAGATAATTTTATATTTAAAATGACTATAATGTTTGTCAATTTATTTTGGTCAACCCACCAATCTGGAGATGCTACATGGGAACCTGAGGATATGATGTAGCATTAGAATGACTTGTTAACTATATCAATTTGATAAAAATTCAATGTATGAATTCATTATAAGGAGTATAAAATAATACTTTTTAATTTTAATATTTTTTTTAGATAAATATATTTATTGTTCAATTGATTTCATTATATGAAAAACAGACAGTAATCGAACTGTATTATACAAATGAATTATTATAATTAAATGTGATAGTTATAACCTACATATTATATTAGCATTTATTAATGTGAATAAACAAATTATTACATGAATATTTTTAACACATGTAGAAAATAAATTCAAAGCATATCAATTGAATATAAATTAAAATAAAAAACATTTGAATGTAAATGAAATGTTTTTCTTATAAAATTGAAGTTATACATACAATGTTTTTTTATAATAATAAAATAAACTAATTACTATTAACGAATAATTTAAAATAATTTTCTATTTTATATATTAAATACAATTTTTTATTACTCAAAAAAAATTCTAATAATTGGAAGAGAATAAATCACGTTTTATACTTTAAAAGTATATATTTCTAAAAAGTTTTGTCATCGCATTCTATACACAGATTTTAAAAATATCATTGCATAATTTTATAAATTCTATTAGGAAAAGTATATAAATTTTTTAAATCATTCATTCAATATTATCATATAGTAATTATTGTTTTTCAATTTTTTGAAAAGATTAATTTTCAATGAATAGTGTTACATACTGATTTTTATTAAAATGAGAATTTTACATTAAAGAATTTAAAATGTTCTATTTATTAATATGTTTTAAAATTAGGATTAGTCCTATTATATTCTGATTATTCCAATTTTGGTCATTATAATCAATATCATGTTGAATTTTGATATAAAATCATTTTATACTTATGAAAACTTTTGATTAGAAAACTGATTTATTCTATATATTGGTTTAATATTAAATTAAATTCCATCACTTCTATGAATATAAATTCATAAAACAATTTATATATTATTAATAATCATAATTTATTTACATTATTATAAATAAATTATTTTTATTCATAATTAATTGAAAAAAGTAGTAAATATTAAATACAAAATTTTAATGTTAAGAGGGGTTTACCGGTGGTTAAAATAAAGATATAATGGTGAAATAAAATAATAAATTTCATATTTATAATTGGATTAACATATTTAAACCATATCTCATATATTGTTTTTATATTTCATTATTTTATATCCTTGTTCCTAATATAGTAACAAGGAATTATTGTAAAAATTGAAAAACTGAAAGGTGTACCACCTAACTCAATCATAAAAGTCATACCATATCATATCCTATTATATGACCTCCTATGATTTTAAAATTAAATAATGTTCAATTATGTTCTCAACACACACCATTGAGCTTAAATTAAATATGACTTAATATTAAAATATTATTATTAAATCTTAATTGACATAACGTAGCCTTTAAATTACAGGGTATAAATATTATTATCTTCTATATGAAATATATATATGAATAAACTAATTCATATAATTTATTGATATATTTATAATAAAAAATGACTCATTTTTTATTTATTATATTATATTTCACAAAAAATAGGCTTTATTCAAGAAAAATTTATTTTTTCTGAAAAAATTTATAAGTATTTATGGAAATTCCACCAATGTGTATATATAAAATATCATCTCCATGATGGTAAATAGTTAATTTTTCCTAAAAATATTTCATAGTGATTTTAAATGTATAATTGACATACTAAATTTAGTTATGTGATGATTATAATTATTTAAATTATAGACAATTAAACCTTTAACCACTGTCAACCAAACGATGTTGTCATAAAATTATGAACAAAGTGTGATCAAAACACAAAAATGGACATAACAGAATAATTAATTCATATGTCATTAAAATTAATGAACTAAATATTTTAGGAATAAGGTATTATTCATGTAAATGGTTCTTATGAAAAAAATTTCCGTACATTATTTATATAATAGATAAATGATATTCATAGTAATTCTGGACTCAAGCTAACAAATTTCATTTCTCACATTTACTTCTATGATACATATTCCGTGTTCAATACTTATTTCTTTGGTGTGTTAAATATACTGAACCATTTAATTCTATATCATTAAAATTTTTATCTTAATTATATTTTATGTACCATTTTTAGTTAATTCCTTCATCTAGGTTATGATTCAAAATTTAAAGATGTGGTAAGGGTTTATTTCACAATCTCACCATTATTAAAGATTGTTTGAAATTATATATCCCTTGAAAGAATTTTTTTATATTTCAATATTACAACCAATATTATTTTTCCTCATATGTTTATTCTTGATCATTTCATGTAATATTACGATTTTCCTTACATTTTTACTCAAATTGATTAATAAATTTTTATGAAAAGATGACATCATTTATCTCTTCGATCAAATTTTCTTTTATTCTTCCATATACATGTTTTTAAAAAATATTTTCCAGAATGGCATTATAAATTTAAAATTATTTATCAACTACATATTTACCCATATTTGGATTTTTACAAATTGTCTTAAAAGAAATATTATATTAATTTTAGAAATATGTTACTTTTTATCCTTTTACAAAAAGTGTGGAATGGGTATTTTTCTAATTTATAGAAATTTTATGAAATTTACCTCTATAATAAACACTAAATTCATTTATTATTACATTATATGTGTACTTGGTCAATTTTGAATAATAATATTTCAATAATATTTCAAATATTTTTAGACTTTCAAGAAGTGACATCAATTTGAATGGGTAAATTTTCTAATGAAACATTCTGGATAATCTTATAAATAAATTTTCATCAATGAAGAATACATTTGATGTAAAGAATTTATGATAAATTATGTATATAATTGTATAAAATATATAAATATCTTATTATATCCCAAAATTTATAGGGTAATTCATGACTGATTATTATTTGTAAAAAATTCTCATTAACAAATATCATTTAATAATGAGATGAGGTGGGATTATGTAAGAAATTTTCATTTGTTGTTTAATTGTTATGTTTATTAATTTCGATTTATTTCATTTTTTCACTCACATATTCATGTATATGATTTGAAAAGATAATGTGGGACTAGAATTATATATCCCTCCAATGCATTTAGTATGATTTTAGAATCATCAGATGTAGTTTCTATGATTATGGATTGAACCTAATATATTATGGGACTTTGGGTACCATTTGATGTTTTCTCGGATGTCATCCATTACTTATGTTTATGTAATTTTTTATATTTATCTTAAATTTCCTCTATTTCCATGATATCTTGATTCCATTTTCATTATTTAATTCTTTTAAGTGATTACTCTTGATAATTATCTTTTATGATATCATGATATACATTTGACTCACATATAATGTTTTCTTGTCTTGTTTATTCCATACCTATGATTTTTAGATCACCCATTTTTTTAAGTATTTACCTACTTTATCATATATTGTTTTAGAACAAAAATTGGATTTATTAACTCACTACATAGAATAAAAATAATTATTTCATGTTTTAATTTTATTTTGATATATTTTCAACCTTACTATACAAATAATGTTGTCCTTTTTAATCATGGTTTTATATTAATGGATATTAATGTCAAAAAATATGAAATATAATGTGAAAATGGTCTTGCTATTCTATAGTTGGTATCATATGAAAAACTATTTCTTTTTTTATTGGTACAAAAACAATTTACTGAGAAACCTAGGAACAAGATTAAAAAAAATTTATAGACAAATATCCTTCCCTTTTGCTGAAGTATAGAGTGAGTCAGTTCCAATAAATTACAAAATTTCTTTGATAAAACAAGAGTATGTTTCTCTAGAATAGTTTTAACTAGGATTAATTACTTCAAAAAGGGTGCATTGTGATAGGAATTGATCATCACCTAGTGCACTAAAATGTGTCTTGATATAAACATGAATTTACACTCCTGATGGATATGTTTTAGAACTTTAAAGGATCTTTTTGAAAAATCAGGATGCAGTTGAATATATTATAATAATGGACTACCTTATTTAAACCAATGGTCTCTGGTGTTGATAAGTATATGATTGATCATAGGTTTAATGAAATAAATATCCCTTTTCATGGATTACATTATGGACGTCTATAATGATTAAGAGTATTTTGGGAGACCTTTTTCATAATATAAACCATGGATTTAATATGTGTTTCAGTATAACATAACTATATGAGGAATAATTATTTTCTATTTTTTGGATATATGTTTAATTTTTTGGGTAATCTTTAGTGTTTCTCCTTTATTTGAGGTAACTGAATGATTATTCTATTAATAAAATATTATTTAATGGGAAATATAATATTTACAGAAAGTTATAGTAGAAAGAAAATTAATTTTATGATTACTTTTATTTTTATTAATGTTATCATGTCTTTGGAATGTTATAGGAATTCTATTATTATGGTTTTAGGAAAAGGTCAACCCATATGTTAGGGAATAACTCATCGTACTCGAAAATGTTGTGGATATTAAACCCATAACTTATAACACCCCATGAATTTAAAATATTGTACCCTTATAATAAATACAATATTTTTTGAGAATGCTTTATTGATAATGTTAGGATTACTCTACCAAAAAACTATGTTAGTTTTTTTTAAACACAAAACGATGTTTTACCACCTTTTAATGGAACACATAATTAAAAACTTGATTTTGGAAATTTTAATATATTCATATTTAGAATAAAGTTCATTTTTTAATACGTACTATAAATATTATCATAGGTTGAATTTATAGATTTGTTCTAAGAGTTTCATTTATAATCCATAGTGAAAAATAATACAATTTAGTAAAAAGTTTCTTTTCATTTAAATAATTATTAATGTTAAAATATAAAAAAATAGTTTTTAAAAGTCACAATAGATAAATTATATATATATATATGAATTTTATTTCATTTGTAAAATATTTATATTTTAATTAGATATACTATCTTATTTCCCATTTTAAAGCTTCAATTTTAAAACCATACTTTCTCTATAGGAGTGAGGGATTAGAATTAATCTTAATTTTCCAACTTTAGTGATTTGATGTTTGAAAAATGTATGTAAAAAATAAGTAATCAGTATAATATTTTGGGTATAATAATGTAAACATAAATTTTTACCAAAACTATTATTGAAGATGATTAAAATTAATTATGGTGATTGGGGAAAAACATATCATAATAATGGACTAAACGTTAACCTTAAGGACCAAAATGACTAGGAAACTGGTCCCAAATAAATTGGACACTAATAATTAGAAGATAAACTGATATGGTTTATATTTTTGGCTATTAAAGATATTATTAAATTTAACTTCCCTATATAAATGATTAAGATAGGAAAAAGTGAAAAATGGAACTTTCCTTAACATTAACATTTTTAAAACATTAATATATGTACTAACCTACATATTTTTTTTATAATTTTTTTTTAAATATATATATGGGTTCTTTTTATCATAATAATTTATCAAAAAAATAAATAGGATTTTGTTACCTAAAAATCCTAAAAAATGACAACGTGTTGATTTTTTAGGAAATAATTGACTAAAATAATTTATACTATAAATATTTAAAGTGAAGTGAATTGAGTAAATTTTTATCATTACTTATTTTATATAATAATATATTATGTGACAAATCTTTAACCCTCATATATTTTAATTCTATTTTTATATTGATATTTTAAAATTAAATTAAATAAATAATTTCAAATTTGACATAATAGTTTTTGAACAAATAATATTTACTCAATGTTTTAAAATTCATAAAAATAATATATTAATTCATGTTATTTTAAATGTATAATAAATAATTAATAAGATCTATTAATGAACTAGTTTATATGTTATTATCATCATATTGAACCATATATTTTAACAATATTGTTGACACAGTCCTGGTTTAAGTAGTGTTTTAGCGCGTCACATGCGCTTGTGTAAAAATTAATTTCCAAAGGACATGGAAATTTTATATTCAAAATTATAGATCATATTGAAAATTTAGTGGATCAATATTTTCCAGAAAAAAATATCACTTTATTTTAGTCATAATGGTAATATTAACTTGGTTAGAATATAAGAATCGTTAATTAAAAGAAAAATGATAAAACTAGGGGATCTTCGATGTTAAGGAACAAAATTATTAAAATGGACAATTTTTTTTGGGTGGGGGGGGGTTATCAACCATAATTACCATTTAACCTGTTATTTTACCGTTTTATGTATTAATAGGTATTCTATACCCCTATTAATGAATTCATTTTGTTATTTACAAGAGTGACACTCCCCCTCCACTATAAAAGGCTTCCTCTCCTCCCACATCATCACACCACAAATCCCTATTGGATCAACCAAGATATAACAAAATAATTACTAATCATCCTTACACTCATCCTAGAATCCTCTCATTGGTCAAAAATCCATACAAGTAATCCCTTTGGTACAAAATAGTATAATCTACCTGATTTAGAGGGAACGTCTTCTATTAATCTATTTGGAATTATTTCCATTCTCCACCCCCTCAAATATCCTTTTTTAGATATCATATGAAAAACTTGTATTATAAATATAAATACAATTCTATATGATATTTTTACAAACAACGCTTACATGCACCTCCATCTAATGTATAACAAAAACACTGTTTACATGTACGGTGAACTGATACCTTAAGAAACAATTATTGTTTTTTTTCATTACCCCTCTCACGATAGCCTTTATGTTGGGAAATATATTTATATATGATAAATATAAATTTTATAATTTATTTATAATTATTTAATTATTCTATAAAACATGCCTATAGAAATTCTATTTTGGTTAAATATGATATCATCGTGTGTGGATTTTTGGACTACTACCTCCTTAAAGCATTGTGATTTGTCCACGCTATACATAGAACATATTAAGGATAATGTTAATAAAAAAATTTCACATATGTGACATATATGTAATGATATAATTATATTAAGTATATTTATAATTTACTTTTTATACTTTTAATATTCAAAAGAAATAAAATTAGTGTTCATGCGCACATACGCCCCACCGTCTCCATGAACTGTGCATTCTTTTTCATTTCTTTAAAAAATATAGAATAATATTAGTACATATAAACTAAAAATATATGGTAATTATATCATGGTTTAAAATCATGATATTATGATAAAATGATCTAATTAACAGTAAAAACAAAATAACAAGTCCAAACAATCTTTATAATACTAGGCAATTAACGCTGGAAATAAACAAAATAATTAACGGTTATTGAAAAAAAGAAATTATATTTTATAAGAAGATATTATATGATATTATCAATATGATTATAGTTCAAATATAACTTATTAAAATATTTTAAACCACTATAGATGAGGATAAATTCCACACACAAAAATAATGGTCATATTTATTGATTTTCTTCACAATTTACATTCTATTCAGGCTTATTTTTTGTTAGGAACCTCAACACTTTTATATGTTTAATATTATACCCATTGACTTATATAATATTGAATATTATTTTTATCATTAAATTAATCATTTAATTTAATATCATATCATCATGGGGATTAATATTTTAATGTTTTAAAGTGTTATGGGACACTTTGAAATGTTTAAATATTATTCTCTACAAGAATGTTCATAATGAATATCTTTTTAATATCACATCCTTTTGTGGATATTAACAATACCATGAAACAATAATTTGCTTGTAATAAATTTTCCTCATAAATTTCCTTTTATATCAATATTTTTATATCATGGATACTCTTATATCCAAAACTATATATAAATTTTCATATGGTTTTTACTTTTCAGCTATTTGATTAACTAGGGAATTATTAATAAATATTTACCATATAATAAATATGAAAATTCAGTATGTAATATTAATTATTTATTAAATTGATTATTTTATACGTGGAATATTTTACACATGAAATGGTGGATGGATCGTAGACATTGTATAGCTTCTCGATGCATCGACGGGTTCTCATGAGATGACTAAGTTGTTCAAATTAATGAGTTTTCTACCTATAGTTTTAAATTGTCCATATGATAGATCATGATAGTATAGGTACTCTTGTTCCAACGAAATGAAGCCCAGTAATTAAGAATATCCTTCATAGATAATTTTTTTTATTCTTCCATTATATTTTTTGTCATCAAATATTTTGATACATGTAATTATTTGTTCACTGGAATAATAGAATTTCTTTTAGTTTCTTACCTTTAAATTTGATTTTTACTTATATAGTTTTTTTAATAGAATTATTTTTCTGTTATTTACCATACCATGTTGATTTATATCCATTAATTCATAATTTATACTTTTTTACTTACCCTTACAGAGTATTTGATCTCACCCTTATTATGTTTCCTTCCCCCGGTCCTTAAGAATAAATATTTGAATAATATAGGAAGGATGTATACTATTTTCATTTTATGTATCATGTTTGTATTTCCTATTTCCCAATGTATTGTGGTTATCCTGTATATAATCTGCACTTATGTGACTGAAAACTAATCGGTCCTTTGAGATTTGAATCCTTGTAATCATGTTAATGTAATAAAATAATTCATTGGCTCTATGATTCTATATTTTTGGAGTTATAGTCGGTATCATTGGAATTATTGTTGTAAAAATGGAAAAAATATTAATAAAGCATACATTAGGAAGGAAAAACCTAGATATAAATTAAATATAAGTATAATAGGTCATTATATACATTTGGTAATGTATAGACTATGTGGGTTTTCCTTAAAATACAACCTTATATGGATACTATAAAGTGATGTTGTTATGGAACACATGTACATTGGAGTAAAAACTCTAACAAGGTGTGTTGGACCTAACATATTGTAACCTGGTACAAGACAACGTGCCTTACTACTCACCTTAATTTACACACATGGGGGATATTCTTAGGATATTTAGGGTTTTCCTTTCCTTCCAGTATATTGGATTTGAAATTAAATATTTCCCCAAAGTAACCAATGTCTATGATTCTTGGATTTATGATGAATAAATTTTTTTCTTTGTTACAGAATGTTTGTTGTTATACTAATTAAAAATTTTATGAGATTTTATTGAATATTCCACTTTCTAAAAATGGATCATGGGAGGAAGAATTGTGTGGACACTCATTCTCAATGTAAAGGTTTCCCAAGTGAAAAATTCAATATAGCTGGATTTAATATTATGCAAGTTATGGATATATAATGGACTCTTATGTAAGTTATAACACAAAATTATTCCCATATAGAGAAAAAATTCTACATAGAGAGTCTCCTTTTTCTATACCAAATTATGTGATATAATCCATCATCATTTAGTGGTATTAAAACTCATATTATAGGTGAGAAATGGATTATGTCTCTAGATAAGATATATACAGCCTTGGTATGTTGTGAAATAGAAATGGTTACACATGAGTTGTATTATCTTCAAGGTGATGTTAGTCAATGGTGGTCCATTATCCATAATACAAGGGTGGAAGAATAAATTGAACTCATGAAGTGAATATAATTTAAGGATACATTCTTTAATAAATACGTCCCCCTTGATCATAAAATTAAGATAAATAAAAAATAAGAATATGGTATTGTGGATTATGAAGCTACCTTACCAATGTTATCTATATATTCTATTGATTATATATGAAACATAGAGTGCATGATTGATCATTTATTTGAGTTTCATATGTAAAATCTCTAGAGGCCCCATGTTTCTCAGAATTTTTCATCTTATGATGAAATATTATTATGTTTTATCATGAAGAATAAATAAATTTCTAGAGTTAATATATTAAATAAAGCACATGATAAGAAGAGTCTATCTTAGCTCCATTAAAAAAAATTAATCAAATAAGACAAAGCAAATAAAGTATTTTCCCACATGTGATTACTGTAGGAATCATCAACCTAGTAAATTCTTGAAAGGGTTGGGAGTATGTAATAAGTGTGGAGAGAAGGGTTACTAGGGAAATGAATAAAAATGGAAGAATTAAAATTATGATATTCATTGTTACAAATGCAAGGAGATTTGGATCTATTAAAATGAATTCCATATGTTTCAAGGGAATATACCTTCAGATATGATAAGGTATCAAGGTTAATCATCTGTTATTGACACAACTGATGTTTAATGATTAATTAAATTATGTATTTTGAGATAAAAAATATATTTTAAAAGTATTTCATTGATGATGTTCTCATGTTTTTGATTATTAAATATATTATTATTGTATTATAGTAATTTTTAATAAATATTTTACATAATATTATTAATGGTACCATGAAACTTTATTCAGTAGAAATATAAACATATTATAAAACAAATGATTAATCTAAATTAAACCCTTATTATGTTCCTAATTTTGATATAATGATGAAGAAATTATTTATTTGGATTAGTTCTGCATACATTGGAACATATTGAGAACATTTAATCATTTTTATTCTATCATTGAGGTAGTTTATAACACTACAAGAATTATGTAATATATCTAACAACATGTTTCCTATATAAGAAATAATCAAGATTTCATTTTTTGAATATGGTTTTATAGTGACTCGAGATATTATGATATTTCATGAGGATACATAAAGAATTTATTTACATGGTAGGATTGTAAAATTTTTGAGTTGGTTCATGTTGGTTAATGGATAATGATATGTTCATTTTTGAAATTAAATTTCCTTACATTAAAAGTATTAGATCATAACCATTTTGAATATCTAACCATTTATAAAGTGGATTATGATGTTAATTGGATGAAATTTTAGAGGTTAATGTATTACTTCACCATATGATGCAACATGTTCTAATAGATGAAATAGAAATTTTTTAAGGTGTAACCAAAGGATTGGATTTTGTTTATGGGATAGAAACATATATTTACTTATATTCATATACTTTTTAATAATTTTTAATCATTCGTAAAAGTATCTTAAAAAGTTGTGTGTACAACTATCATCATTAATTTATGATGACAATGACCTCTATACAAACCTTTGTTTTATTGTTTTCTGGACTACAACATTCTGTTTAACATTTTTTCTATCACTATCCATCAAAAAATGATATTCATATTCTCTTAAATATCCATATATTCCTTAATTTTCACTTATTATGAATTAATGATTTATAGTAAAATATGAATTTAATTTTACCAATAATTATGAATAGGTGTTATGACCCCTGTTTATGATGTGGTTTTTTCAACAATAGTATTCTCAAATACCACTTCCTTGATTGAAAATATCAATATTATATAATAATGTCTCATATTAATCAAAATGGATAAAATGTAACACCTAATGAATTTTCAATAATTTCCTTTTGGAATAATTAATTTTTTTTGTTTGATTTATTTATACAAAATGTTTTTCTTACACTACCCACAACACAAAGTTATTTTGTGATACATGAAAAATCATTTTTTTTCATTTTTTATTTTCACACCCATGTCCTACATTTAAGGTGATTTTTTCTATTTTATTCTTGGTGTAACATTCCCCATAGATTTTATATAGAAACCTTTAAATTTGAGGGGTTTTGGAAACTTTTTGAGAGGACAAAAGGTGGTGCATGGTTTGGGGGCACAATTTTCTAAACCATGCAAGATAATTGTTCATCCTTATCCAGATTATTAAAAATATTGTGGAATTCCATTTTCTCCCCTCCCAATATTTTTCCTAAATCTCCACTATCTTCCCCACATAAACCCTAGAAGCCATGGAATACCTCAAAGCCTCTCAAACCCTAATTGAAACTCTATTTTGAAGGGGGTTTGGTGGAGGAACTCCACACATTATTAAGTAAGTGTTTCTCAATCTTAGTTACCTCCATTTTCATGTGATTTCAACCAACTTATTTGAAGTCCCAAATTAACATAGGGAAATGTTTCTATCCTAGGGTTTAACTTCGGGTTTTCTTTGTCTAATATTTTGATTTTAGGCATGATCTACCTTCCATGAGGTGCGTCGGTGGTATGATTGAATTTTCCCACAAAGGATTCATTGATTTAACAATTTTGGTAGGTGATTACATGTGTATGAAATAATTGTGACTTATCCTTCAGTTTTTATAATATATTAATGTTTATGTAATTTTATTATTGGTTCAAAAAATTGGGGTTAGTGGTATTTTTAATGATAATGAATTTTAAGTGCCATTTTTATGTGAAATTGGGGGTTTTTCATATAATTATTATATTGGTTCATTTAGGGATGCACTATAACTACTTGTTTTATTTAATTCAAATGTATTAGTGCTAAAAATAATGTTTTTAATTTTTATATCCTTTATTTTCTAAAAAAAAAATTTTAATGGTGTTTGTGAAGTATATGATCTTCATGTGCCATGTTTATGTGAAATTGGGGGGTTTTTATAGAAATATTTTATTGTTTTATTTATTTATTCCCTATAACTACTTAATTGATTTTATTTAAATTTATTAGGTCTAAAAATAATGTATTAATTTTTATCTATTTTTATTGTTGCTGCAAAAAAAATTAATGGTTTTTTGAAGTATATGAACTTTCAGTGCCCTGTTTGTGTGAAATTGGGGGGTTTTCATAGAAATATTTTATTTGTAAATATAGGGATACCTTATAATTGATTTTTTGGTTTTTATGAATGGTATTAGGATGCCATTTTTCTTTTCTTGACTTATAATTATGCACATGGTGTGAAAAGTGGGGATTTTAAAGAGTTTTGGATGCAAAATAATGCAGGATTTTGAAAAGTTGTTTAAATAAAAATAAAAATGTTTTGTTGTGTGTCTTAAGTGGTATAATGTGTGTATAACTAATGTATTGTTTTTATGTGACCATTAGTGGTGTCTTTATATGAAATGGAATGTATGAAGCATGATGAAATTTGTTGATCAGAAGAGGGGATGACCCTGTAACTATGATGGAAGATATGTACCTGTATACTAGTGATTCGGATGGGTTTTTCCTCTGTTCCACATATAATTTTGGATAAAGAAACTCTAAATAAAAAATATAGATGATGTTTGGGGACAAATATGTTGTGGTTATGTCCCCTAATATTTTATCGTTGACGGGAAAAGATTGTGACATGGACTGTTTTACACCGAGGAAAGAGGTACATATAGCATGAGATTATCTAGTTCCTATGGGTGTTCTTGATTTTGGTGATGATTGGATTTGTGGTATTTGTCAATTTATTAGGGTGTTATTGGATGTAAATTGTAGTATCTAATTGGTCATATTTAAATGTATTATAATTCTTAATGTTTTATCATGAAAACATTATACAATTGAATGTTTCATTTCTTGGAATTTGTCACCACTTTTCCATACATATTAAAATTTCATGATTTTCACAGTGTATTTCATAAAATTTGGAAACATTGGGTGGTATTATATTATACATAGGCTCACATAGTATTTAAACCAATTGGTTTTATGTAGACAATATTATGTTTGAATTGGGTAAAGGCAAGGCCTCGGGTGAAGGCGGTTTGGGTTGTTAGTCCCTTCTTATGGTGTGGTGTTGTTGAGATGGATCGGTGGTGATGACCCCTTATTATGGGGAGTCCCTATAAATTATTTGATGCTATTTTTATTTATGTTTGGACCTCTTTTAATTTATTTTAATCCATGTATTCATATCTAGTTTCTATTAAGTCTTGTTTGGCATAAAAATTCAGATTCATATTATTGATTGTATTTAATATTTTATTCTTTCTTACTTGAGTAAATCATTCTCAATCAAAAAATGATTATACCTGGACACTTGTTCTAGATTCTAGGTATAAGGAAATACATTTGGTCTATTCCATGGGCTTGATTTTGTGCCAGTATTAGTGGATACCATAATCATTTCGTGAAAAATGGTATCAGCGGAGGACAATATTTTTGGGTTATATTACTATTTTGGGATGAGTCAGGATTGAAAATATCTATGAATATAAGGTCATGGGGGTGTGGACTTGATTAGGGTGCTTGGACCACACCTCTAATGGAAATCCTTGAGTCTCTAGGGGACATTGGAATTGTCTGAATGACTTCACTTCCTGGTGATATGTGAGGGTGCAGACCACATGTGGACATCATGCAAGGGAAAATTAGGTATTTATTTTATTACTGTAATGTGATTAGATTATTTATATTTGATTTATGTGATTAAAATTTTCATAATTGTGTTATTTAATATTTGTTTTGTGAGTGTTTCATATTGTAGCAGTATGCATCCCTGAAAAGCACCCATACACCCATGGGAGGAAGCTAGATAGAGTTCTCCGACACTGATTGATCCGAGGCTAGTCAAGGCTGTAGTCCTAGAGGTCCAAACACTAGGACAGGGACTGGATAAAATTCCAATTCATAATAGAAAAGAATATATGGTTCCTAGAAAATATAATTCTTACGAGTTTTTGAAACACAAGTCTCCAACATTACGAGGAAACATAGAACCCCAGGAAGAAGAGGAATGACTCTTGAATATCGAGCAAAAGTTCGAGTTCTTGGATACACCCTAGGATATTAAGGTGAAATGTTCCTCTATTTTTAGATGGTCCCAGACGTAGGTGTTGGTAGTCGATACCTCAAACTGTAAAAAATGAGTAGATACACTATGGAGATTTCAAGGCTATCTTCAATGAACAATACTGCCCCGAGGTCTTTCCATATGTCAGGTCCTGAGAGTTAATTGATCTTACTTAGGGGATTATTTTTGTCATGGAGAATGCCAACTGTTTCACTGAGATTTTTTGGCATTCTTCTAAAATCATCTCAAATTAACATAAAAAGGCCCAAAGTTTTGAGAAAGGCTTGAAACCAGAGATATACTCCCATGGTTTATTTTTCATAATGTGGACCTAGGCTGGGGTCTTTGAACGGGTCTGTATAGTGGATATTGACAATAAAGGTATGGCTGGTTTCTACATGATGGTATCTTTAGTGGGTAGTGGAAGCTCTTTAGAGAAGAAAAAGAATTGGGAGGATCAGGTGATGATAGGAGGTTGTAGTTCAAGACACTCTTCCAAGCAGTTTTCATATGCGGCATCTGATGCATGATCGGTCATGTGCCACATGTGTGGGAGACTGGGGGACATCCAGCCAGAATTTTGAATCCCTCAAAATCTATATTATCAATGTGTTGGTATGGGTCACTTTCAAAACTTTCGAGGGGTGGCACACCCACATCAGAGTGGGGCAGGGTCAGTGGAATCAAAAGGATTACACGCACAGTCAGAGCCATTGAGGATGGGGGGATATTGATTAGGTGGCCATGGTGGTATGGTCGGGTCATCTTTTGGGAAGTGCTAATTTTGGTCACATCCATACACTAGTGTTCGTCCTCAGGAAAGGGATGAACATCTCCCTAAGGTGGATCAAGCAACAGCAAGATCAGAGGTGGGAACTTTGATAGATCAAGCATCCATTTTATTGAATCTTCTATAGATATTGAGATTTTTACTATTGGTGCACCTGTATCATTTATCTCATCCCATATTTTGTACTCACTGAATTTGACTACTACTTTTTTTTCTTTTATGATGGAGTCGGTGACGCTACATTGAATGAAGAAAGAGCTGGGTCTTAGGTTCCCATCGTGTGTGCTTTCTGTGTCAGGGATTGAAATGGAGTGGGACCTCTTGGTCTTAGATATAGATATTGTTGACGTGATACTCGGAATTAATTGGCTAGTTCACATCCAGGCACACATCGATTTCTATAGAAGGAGAGTGAGTTTCACGGAAACTAAATGGAGTCGTCAGGTTTTTCATAGAGAATGGGATCCTCAATCAGGTCACACAGGACTTCCACTCCAAGAGTTGGGAAGTCGTATCTTTTAGATATCATCGGTCGCACTAGAGGACGTTGTTCTTACCCATAAAGGTTCACTAACTCATGTGGTCAATGAGTTTTCATAATTATTCCCAGAAGATTTTCATGTTTTCCCCCAATGAAGGATGTGTAGTTCTCGATTGATTTAGTACCTAGAATATAACTGATATCTCCTCCCTCATATCTTATATCCCTCACCGAGTTGAGGGAATTAACGATACAACTAGACGATTAAGAATCCAAAGGATTCATTCACTCAAGCATCTCTCATGGGGCCACTCCAGTGTTGTTCGAGAAAAAGGATGATGGATCCCTCCAGTTTTTCACTGACTACTAGAAGATGAATAAGTTAAAAATTAAGAACAAATACTATTTTCCAAGAATATATGATTTTTATCAGTTTAAGGGGGGAAAATTGGTTATAAAAAATAGACTTGTGTTTGTGATACCATCAAATCTGGGTGAAAGAGAAAGATATCCCGAAGACAGCCTTCTGAAGTAGGTACACCCACACTGAGTATTTGGTCAAGCTATTTGGATTGACCAATGTTTCAATGGTCTATATAGAACTGAAGAATAGGGTGTTCTATCGGTATCTAGATTCCTTCATTTCGGTGTTTTTGGATGACATTCTAGTATACTCCGGCTCTGAAAAGGAACATGGACATCACATGAGGATCAGTTTGGGAACTTTGCAGGATCACCACCTCTATGAAATTTTGTCAATGTGTACTTTCAGGATCTGGGAGGTGAGATTTATAGTGAATGTGATCTCGGAGTTGTGGGTTTCGGTGGACCACAAGAAGATCAGTGATGTTATTTCATGGGACCAAACAATGTGTTCAAGATGATAAATTTCCTTGGCATTCATGGTTATTACATGTGATTCTATGGTATTTCTCTTGGCTTGTTTTACTGATGTTCGTGCTCACCTAGAAAGAGGTAAAGTTCGTATGGGGCCACGAATGCCCGGAATCCTTCAAGGAGATGAAGCAGTGGTTGAATACTACCCCTATGCTGATTTTTGATGAGGCCCGGAATGGGTATGTTGTCTAATATGACGCTTCCAGTATGGGTCTTGGATGCGTGATTATGAAAGATGATCGTGTTACAGCATATGTCTCTTGCCAACTCTGACCACATGAAAAGAATTACTCGACCCATGACTTGGATTTGGAAACAATGGTATATGCTTTAAACAACTTATTTCACTGTCTCTTTGGGGAGAAGTTTACGCTCTACTCTGATCACAAAATCCTGACCTGTATCTTCTCGTAGAAGGACCTCAACTTGATGCATCATTGTTGGATCATGTACTTGACGGGGTTTGACATTGACATCATCTATACCCCAAGAAAGGGTAATGTGGTTGCTGATTACATGAGAAGAATAGTTCCAGTGTAGGCTTTGAGGAAGTCCTGTGATGAGTAGACATTGATGGGGCTCTTCACTCATATTCATGTGGAGTCCATAGGGAAAAATAGGGGTTTATTCTTGGCAACTGTAAAGTTTAATCCTTCTCTCTTGGTGTTGATTTAGCTGGAATTTCCTAGTGATGACCATTTTCATCAATCGATGAAGTTTCTTCATGCTGGGGAGACATTCTCTAATTGGCCATCATGTCGAGAGAGCATCTTGTGCTTCAAGGTATATGTAGTAGTGTCGTTATCTCTATGTAAGCTGGTGATTGAGGATAACCAACAATCATAGTGGGATATCCATCCAAGTGTGACCAAGATTTATTATGATGTCTTTTAGATGTTTTGGTGGCCTGGTATGAGATGAGACATCGTGGACTTTGTTTTGAGATGCTACACATGCTAGCTAGTGAAGGCATATCATAGAAGACCCAATAGTTTTCTCAATCCATTACTCATTCCTACCTAAAAGTGGGATTACGTTTCCATGTAATTAATTATTGTATTACCTTGTACACCTCAGGGTAAGAATTCCTTCTGTGTGGTGATTGATCATCTGAGAAAATCATCCCACTTCATTCTGATCTGAGATACAACTAATGTGGATGAGTTGGGCGGTTTGTATCTTCATGGGATGGTGAGAGTCCCTGGCGTGCCATCATCAGTTGTCTCAGAGAGAGACCTATTTATCACTTATTGGTTTTGGGAAGGCATACAGAAGGCATTGTGGTCTAATATCAAGATGAAAATGGTGTACCTTCCTCAAACGGTTGGTGAGAGAGAATGGGCGAACTAAATTTTGGAGGTCAATCTTTGTGAATGTGTTTTGGACTTTTGAGGTTATTATAACCATTTATGAATGGTTGAATTTTCCTATAATAACAATTACCAATCCACCATTCGAGTGAAACCATTTGAGGTGCTCCATGGTTGGTCATGTCAGTCCCCCTATGTTGGTTTGAGGTTGGTGAGAGTTCACTATTCGGGCAGAGCCTTCTGGAGGAGGCTTCTAAGAAGGTCAAATTGATTAGGCTGCACATTCTGATATATCATAGTCTTTATAAATATTATTCATACTAGAGGAGTAGAGACCTTTATTTTTATTTGGGTGATAGATTATTCTTGAAATTAGTCCCTCATCTGGGCCATCGTTGATTGGGGGAAGTAAGGGTAGCTCACATCACGATATGTCAGTCCTTTAGAGATAACAAATTGTTTTGGCATGGTGGATTATCAGTTAGTCTTACCTTATCAGTTGACTTATATATATTATGTATTCCATGTCTCCTATTTGAATAAATACAACTTAGATCTTGGCCCATGTGCTGAGTTGGGAAGAACTGGAGATAGTGCCTGACTAGTATGTTTTTGAGCGGCCAATGCAAATAGTGGACTCCCAAGAGAAGGTGCTTTGAGAGAAGTATATTATTCTTGTACAGGATTCTTGGTATCATGGAAGTGATACACATGATACTTGGGAGTGGAATTCATGGGTTGAGGATGATTACCCAATCATGTTTTCGGATCAAGCCGCTTGTTGACTTTCTCGGAAAGAATGTTTTCATGGTGTAGAGAATTTTAACGATCATGCCCTTTATTTATGGTATTTTTTTCTATTTTATTATTTTCCTAACACTCCCCCTATGTTTCTATTATACCCCCATGAATTTTATTTTTTTGGAAACGTTTTGAGAGGACAAAAGGGGGTGCACAGTTTGGACGCCCGATTCGCTAAATTGTGCAAGTAAACCAGGCGGTCTTGTCCAGGTAATTAAAATAACCGTATGGAATTCTATTTTTACCCTCCCAGTATTTATCCTAATTTAGTCATTTCATCCCCAATTTTAACCTAATTTCCATGGGTACCCTCAGAGCATCCGAAACATTCATGGGATCTCTATTTTGAAGGGGGATTTGGTGGAGGAACTTCATAAAATCTCAAGTAAGTGTATCTCCCACTTAGTTCCTTCCCTTTTCAGGTAGTTCCATCCAATTTAATTCAATTAAAAAATGTCTTCAGGTAAAGGTTTTGAAACTACGGTTTAATTTCGTGTTTTTGTGGTCCAATATTTTGATTTTTATCTCGATCTACCTCCATTGAGGTGCGGTGGTGGTGCGATAGAATTTTCAAACAAATGGATTCAATGTTTTAAAAAAAAATTAGAAGAATACTTATGTATTCATTCATTGTGACTAATAATAATTAGTTTATAATATTTTTATGTTTATCTCATTTTTTTATTAGTAAAAACAATTGGTTATAGTGATATTTATAATGAAAATAAATTTTATGTTCCATTTTTTTGTGAAATTGGGGGTTTTTCTTAGAAATAATTTATTTCTTCATTTGGGGATTACTAATAACTAATTAGTTTATTTTATTTAAATTTATTAGGGGTAAAAATAGTGTTATTAATTTTTTATCTCCTATTTTTATTGGTGAGAAATAAATTTAACCAGGTTAGTGAAGTATATGAACTTTAAGTGCCAGGTTTTTGTGATTTTGGGGGTGTTCTGAAAAATCTTTTATTAGTTCACTTGCGGATGCACTATACAAACTTATTATATATTATTGAATTTATTTAATGGTTAGAATAATTTTTTAATTTTTATCTCTTTTGGTTGATGATACAAAAAAATTAATGGTGTCTGTGAAGTATATGACATTTAAGTTCCATGTTTGTGTGAAATTGGGGTTTTTTATAGAAATTTTTTATTGGTTCTTATGGGGCAATGAAATAATTGATTTTTTGGTTTCATTGAATGTAATTGGGCTTCCATTTTTGTTTTTATGACTTATAAGTTGACACATAATTTGAAAAGTGGGGATTTGAAGGAGTTTCAGTTGGAAAACAATGAATGATTTTGAGAAGATGCTTTATTGAAAATCAAGATGTTTTGTTGTGTGTTTTAAGTGGTATAATGTGTGTATAAATAATATATTGTTTTTATGTGACCATTAGTGGTTTTTTATATTCAAATGGTTTTATTTTGAATGCTGATATTTTTTGAGCAAAAAGGTGGAACCCCTTGTACCTAAGAGGGTAGATATGTACTAGTACGCTAGTGATCCGGATGAGACTTATCCATGTTTCACCTTGAATTTTGTATAACCAAAACACTAACTATACTATATGGATGATTTTTGCGGACTACACGGTTATGGGTATGTTCTAGACTAGTGTCTTTTTCATGGGAATGGATTATGACATGGATATTTTTACATCGAGGTACGAGTACATAGGGCCCGAGACTATCTAGTGCCTAGGGGTGTTCTTGGTTTTAGTGATCAATGGATATGTGGTATTTTCCCTTTTATTAGGGTTTATTTGGTTGTAAATTACAATAGATAACATGTTTTATTTAAATTTTTTGACATTATGAATGGTTTATTTTGTAAACTGTTTACAATTGAATGTTTCATTTCATGTAATTTCTCGCCAATTTTCCATACGTATTAAAACTGCATGATATTCACCTAGTATTAGGTACTCTTTGGATTCAATTGGTGGTATCTTAATGGGAATATTCTGACACCCTACATACACCCCTTGGGGATAAGTCTAATTTATTATGTTTGACTCATGTTAATGTAGATCCTCGGGTGAAGGTGGTTTGGTTTTTAGGCCCCTCCTATGGTGTGATGTTGTGTAGACGGCTTGGGGGTGATGACCCCTTGCCATGTGGAGTATTTGTGGCAGATTTTCAACTGATTTAAATTATGTTTAGACCTATTGTACTTTATTTAAAACCATTTATTTAGATATGGTTTCTTTAAAGGCTTATTTGGCATAAAAATTTCATATAAAAATTATGAATTGTTTTTAATGTTTTAGGCTTTCATACTTGGGTAAATCGTTACCAAATCAACTTTGATGATACTTGGGAACTTTTTCAATATAATGGGAATATTTAATGCCCTTCAACCCTTGTCATGGTCTGGATTTGGTGTTGGTGTTATTGGTGACAAGATTTCATTCGTGACATTAATGGTGATCCTATTTTATTATTAAATTTTAGAAATATTATAAATTATATATATTAAAATAAAATTTATATTTTTAATTTGGAATGTCAAAATTAGATTAGGTTATAATTTTGGTATTTTTCCAAGATGTATAAATTTTTTGATGAATAGTGAAACATATTTCATTTTAATAAGAAACTTCATATTTGATTCTATAATTATTAACATTAAATTAAACCTTAAATAGGTTTTTAAGGTCACAATAGATAAATTATTCATATATTTTTCTATTATAGTTCATTGGTATCATTTTTATATTAAATTTATTTATAAAAACATATCAACCATTTAAATGTTTCAACTTTTAATCCCTTCTTTCTCTTCATGTGTATAGGATTTGTGTTACTATTAATTTTCCTCCTATGATTAAAATTTTGAAAATACGAATACATGGTTTTAATTATTGGGTTATTTTTTTAAAACAAGATCAACATTATTTTTAAAAAAAATCAATAATTAATGTAGTTAAAATTAATTACGTTGATTATGGTAAAATAAAGATTAATAAGGGACTTAACCTCAATCATAAAGAACAAAATGACCAGGAATGTTGTCTAAAAGCCATTGGATGCCAATATTTGGACCATATACCTAATTGGATCTAATTTTATGTGTTATTATGAAATTATTGCATGGATGTTACCTATATAAATGTTATTTAAAAATATTGATGTAGAAAATTTCGTACCATTAAATTTATAAAACATTGAGATAAGTAAATGATATAATATTTTTGGTCATACAAATAATTTTCAATGATAAATTTATTTTTTATCATAATAATTTAACAATAGTTTTCAAATATAGTTTAGTTACTCTCTATGAATCTCCCACATTGTGATTATTTAGGTAATAAATGACTAAAATAAATGTTTCTATAAATATTAAAATGTAATTTCATTTATTGAAATATTGTGTTTATTTATTTATTATATGAATATAACATGTCAAAAAATCATTAAATTAATATATTTTAATTACAATATTATATCCACAATATAATATTGATTTTGAATAAATAATTTCCAATTTGACATTATTTTAATTTTACAATGAATGATATTTTATTAAATGATTTAACATTAATAAAAAACTTTATTTTTCCAAGTTATTTATAATTGTTAATAAATATTTAATATGATCAATTAATTAGACTATTTATATTTTATAATTCCCATATTGACCCATATTTTTAGAAACTTTGTCAACATGGTTCAGTTTTAAGTAGTGTTTTTGCGCTTCACATGTACTTGTGTTAAAATTAATTTTCTAAACACATATTATTATTACGTTATAAATTAGATATTAAATTAATTATTTATAAAATCTATATTATCAAATAAATTTCACATTATGTTAGCCATAATTTCTAAATTACATCATTTATAAAATTAGATGCATTAATAAAAATGAAAATGATAAAATTAGAGAATCATATATATTAGACAAACTATTAAAATGCACATATTTTAGTGTGGTGGAGGTTTTTATCAAACATTAATCCCCATTAATAAATTATTTTCCCATTATTTTAGGATCATTAGTTATGTTATACATACCATTAATGAATATTTTTGGGTATTTTCATGAGTGTCAATCCTCATACACTATAAATATGCATCATATCCTCCCACTTCATCAGACATATAAATCTAATTTGGATAAAAAAAATTATCTACAAAAATATCACTTAAAAATATCTACCCTTATCCTATAAGACTAATTGTATGAAAAATTCCATCCATGAATCCTTTTCTTTAAACTAATAATAGTTACCTGATTAATAGGTAACATATTTTCTAAAGCTCTTTAATTTTATTTTCATTCTCCGCCCCCTCCAATATCCTTATTTAGTTATCATGTAACAACTACAGTATCCAAAATATAATTATATTTTTTTATCTCTAATGATAATCTTAACATTTTCACACACCTTCATTTACTTGGAAATAAAAATATTTTTTACGTTTATAATGAACAAACGTCTCATGAAATGATAATTGACCATTTTTCCTTTACCACCTCTAATGGTGGCCATTATAATTAAATATCTATTTATATATTTAATATATGATATTTAAAATATATTTATACATATTTAATTATTTAATAAAACATTCCTCTATACATTCCATTTTTTGTACATATGATAACATTGTTTGTGGATGTGTGGATTATCGCCTCCTCAAAGTAATGTGAATCATTCAATCTATATATGGAACATATTAAAAATAATTTTAATAAAACCACGTATCATTTATAACATATATATATATATATAATATTTTATTTATAATATACATATTTATAATTTACTTTTCATTCTTTTAATATGACAATAAAATGAATTTAGCCATCATGCATGCATACAGCCTACCATCTTCATCAATGATTTATTTCATTTATTATCTACAATCATTATATATTTTTATAAATATATATCTACTGGATATATGTGATAATTAAATCATGGTTGTAATTCTTGATATTACTAATCCATGGTCTAATTAATACGAACAACAATTAACAACTAAAATGATAATTGATAAAACTAGTGAATTAGCACCCAACATAGTCAAACTAATGAATGATAATTAACACATTGGTAATTAAATATTATAATAAGATAATATATGATATTATTAATATGAATATGGATCTGGTATAATTTAGTTACAAATTTTAAACCACTATAACGGAGGATAAATACCACATGGAATAATGAAGTGTAAGTTAGGGTAATTTTATCTTAATTTACATTCAATTGAGACTTATTTTTATTATGCACCAACTCACTTTCAAATGGTGTATATACTTCCATTTTGAACATAATATCCTGAATATTAATATAATAATGGTATTATATGTTTCATTTAATTTCATACCTTCAATATGGATATGGTTTAAATGTTTAAATGTGGTATAAGACACTTTGGAATGCTTGAGGATTATTATCCTCAATAATTTTCTTTGTGATTATATTTATAATGACCCTTACTTTTGTGATTGTTAAATTCGTCTATAAAACATAATTTTATTGTATTATTTTTCAATTATAAATTCTTATAAATATCTATATTTTAATTTTATGCATATTATTATATCATAAACCGTATATCATTTTACATATAGAGTTTACAATGAAAAATATTTTTAGATTATTGGAAAATATGTAACATTTATTAAATATGAATAGTTGATAAGGGATATTGTATATTGAGTAAATTTATAATTCAATATAAGGAATTATTTTGACATTTAATGATAGGTGGATCCCATATATGATATTTCTCATCTATATGTCGACAAGTTCTCGTGATATGCTTAAGTTGGCCATATTAAACAGGTTTTTACCTGTAGTTTTAAACAGTCTGGATGATGGATCTTGATAGAATAGGTTCCCATGTTCCTAATACATGTTTATAAATACTTATGGATTTAATTCATATACATTATATTTTTTATTCATCCATGATAATTTCATCGGCATATCTATTGATACATTTTGATTTCAATGCATTTATTAAATGGAATGTGTTACAGTTTCTTACCTTTCCTTTATTAATTATTCATATTTAGTAATATGATTGGAATTTGATATTAGTTATTTAATATTCCATGATTTATTATTTTAATTTATTAAATATTTTATCCACTTTACATACCCTTACTAAGGATTTTATCTCACCATTGTCATGTTTGAATTCCCCATGTTATGAATAAATAATCACTGAATAAACATCCAAGTAAGTAGTTTGTTTTCTTTTTATAAATAATGTTGGTTTTTTTATTTCACAATGTATTATGGGTATCAAATATGTATTCTAGATTTCCAATTTTGATAAACTGAATGGTCCATCAGGATTTTATTCCTTGTAATCATTCCAATGTTATAACATAATGCACTGGCTCTGGGCTTCTGGGGTCGAGGCCTTACACAACTAAAGGGTGGTCACAGTGAAACCCCTAAAACTAGAAAATATAATTTTCTTATTATTATGAAATTTTTTTATTAAAAAATATTTTTTGTATTATTATTAATTTGATTTTTTGAAACATATTTTATATTCAATTATTCATAATTTTTTGGATTTTTATGTGATCAATGATATTTTGGGAAAGGATTCATCAAGTTGAGAAATATGTAACCCATTTTTATGTCATGTAATTTAGGATGAAATATTAATTTCGTGGGAAAAAATATATTTTTGGGATGTTGAGGTACTTTATTATGTTTGGTTACTTAGTTATGGAATATTTTAAGTTGAACATTTCATTTAGAGATTAATATTAAGGTTTATACATTTTTTATTTTATCTTACCTTATGGTAACCATTTTAGTTTTAGAGAATTAATAATGATAGTAAAATTATATTACTGTAGGTTTATAGTTTATGTGATCTTTTATAAGGATACATTAGAGCTTCTAGGATGATAAATTTATTATGATTAAATGTCATTTGGAGAAAAAGAAGTTATTTTCATGAAAATTTATTAAATAATGAAATTATACTTTTATTTTATGTATAATTTCATTTTTTTCATAGTATATATGGTAAAAGGATCCATAAAATGTAAGAAACAAATCCTAAAATAATAAATTTATTCTTTTTTGAAATATCAATGGTCTCTTCCCTATTAAAAGAAATTATAACAATATATATAAAATGGGTCTTCAATCCAAATCCATGTTTTCAAATCCCAGAAATGTTATCCAATACTGAAACCTACTTATGTGAAGACCTTTTTTTTCCTTTCCCTTGTTTTAAGAGGTATTTTTTTTAATGATTATTACAATACAAGTTTACCAAAATTAAAAAATTTAATCCCAAACTCTTGATTAATGAGAAAAAATTAAAATTGAAAAGAAAAAAAATAATTTATGTGGGTTATAATGTAACACCTCATTATTTTAAAATAATTATATTTTGGATGGCATCTTCCACATGAAACACAATATTTTACAAACCATGTTATATAATTAAGGTATTATAATCTAAAAGAGATAGATATAACATAAACATTAAAATTGAGGGTTTGAATAGTAATAAATTATTTATGGAATATATATATATATATATATAGGTTTGACTCAATGTAAATTTATAGAATAATTATTGTGATATAAGAAATCAACTTTTAATAATGAAATTTTATTCATTAAAAAATATATAACTCTGAAAGAAATGTTTTTTGTAAGGAAATATTATATTTTATTTTTCCAACAATAATTAATTTTATTTTATTAAATTATTATATTTTTTTAAATTATCATATCAAAACTAATATTGGGTAAATTATTTTTATTTTTCAAAAATTATTTATTTTCTATGAATAGGGAAATATACTTTTTTTTGTAAAACTATTATTTATTTTCAATATTTATGTAATTTTATTGTCTCATAATGTTTATTTATATTTCATTAAAATGATATATGGAATATTTTATTTATAGAAACATCATTAATTACATTTGAATCATTAATTTCCATGATTTTTTAATTGTTTTTTAAGTTTAAAACAAAATTTAATGGAAACATCTTTTAAGTGGATAATAATTATTCATATCAATTAATTATAATTAAAACTAATAAAGATTGTTTTGAATGAAATATAAAATTTATATATCTTCATATATTAATTTAAATTCATATAATGATAATTTTTGTCATATATTCAATATAAGATCATATATTCCATGAAATATGCATTTCTTGAAAACACATTTTTTGACACATTTTGATGGTTTAATTTTAAATTAAATTTCCAAATATCTATGATATTTATATGATAAAATTATTATACATTTTAAATCAGAATAATTTTATTAATTAATTTGTTTATGTTATTTTTTGGTCATAATGAATAACAAAAAAAACAAAAAATAACAAGTTAACGTGCGGTAGAATTAATACACTAAAACTGAGTTACCTTACTAGTAAGATAAATAACATGTTTAAAAAATCTTTCTTGTTAAATTTTAAAGGAACAGATTCAACAAATTTCCCCTAAACTATATTATTTATAATTTTTTCAGTAACATGTATTGAGACTGACAGATCATTATTGAATACTTTTGGTTATATTTAAAAATGTCCAGCCTCTAAAATTTTAAAATAGAACAACATACACTGAATTATTCAAACCTATCGAGGATGTTTTATTTCCAAAAACTAGAATAATATATTAAGAAAATCTTGATCAAAATTATATTACTTAATAAATTCCAATAATAATAACCCTTGATTCTATAATAGTATATACTACTGAGGTTATTCTAAGAGAATTTAATCTACATCACCAAGTTCCATATGTAACCTACTTATTCTTCTTCTTAAGAAATAATATATTTCTTATAATTATAATATAATAACACTAGTATCTTCATTATACTGATATGTGATTTTTTTGATGTCGTGATATGTATATGTATCCTCATCATCAATTGGGAAATGAATCCATCATTCATGTGAACGATAGACTACCACATCACGAACATATGGGATTTTTTTTAAATAATTACCACTTAAGGATGTTCATGTTGATGAATTTAATTTTTTTATTTCTTAATCAAAATATATTAAACATTATATGAAATTAATATATCATATATACTCTCACCTAACTATCCATTGAAAAAAGGGTAATGTCATTCATGTGTATGGTGGACTATCTCTTTGTGAAGATATGTGATTAATTTTTTATTATTACATCAGACGAATATTATATGTAGGTGTATTTAATGAAATAATATGATATATATAATATAATTATCATTTTTCATTAAATAATAACACATACCTTATTTCCATCACGATCATTTAAAAATGGAAGGGCTACTCATGCATACATATAGCACACTGTCTCCCTGGTGATGATGGAATAATGACCTATTAGGCCATTGTCAATATATTGATGTCATTTTGTTATTATGAACTAATCATCTATAATACACCAGGAATTTACATAACTGAATAAGTAATTGTATATGTCATTAAATTGAAATAAGTAAACGGTTAAATAAAAGGGAATTAGATTTCTAAATAATTCTTTTAAAAATAAACTGTTATATGATTTTATTTTATAGGAGATAAAAGACATAAACTCTATTTTTCGACACTAGGAGAGGGATTTGTTTTCTAGATTTATCATTTTTGAGAAATATGAAAAATCCCCTATATTTTTTTGTGGTGTATATACGACCACATTGAATGTTATTTAATTAATATATTTATATACATGGTGTGTAAAGTATCAATTTATGTTACCTAAATCATTGTGGTTATTATTCAATGGGTTCCAATGTTTTAACGGTTTATTTTACAATATATTCATTATTTTCGATCTTTTAAGATTAAGTCTCCCTTTGAAAAATTATTTGATATTTCAAAATTAAAACTAATCTCATTTCTTATATAACTATTATTCATTCAATTTTAACAAATTAACACCATTTTACTCTCATGTTGTGTTTTCACTTCATGGATCAAGGAGGTGATGATTATATTGATTGTCTCTATATGATGTTTGAAATCAGTGTGCACAATCAGTTCATTAACCAAGATGGTGATAATGGTTTTGATTTTGAATTTTATTTTTATAATATAGTTTAAAATATTTTATTTGATGTTTTTTGTCTTTTTGTTGGTGTTTGTGTGTCTTGATTTAGGGACTTTTCTTTATGGCCTCCACTTATCCGTACAGTGTATTTTTTAAAACATCAAATAAATTGTTTCAATATTGATAAAATGATATTATGAAATGATGAATTCTTTTCCCTATTCTGTCAATAATTAGTTTTCTTCCATATCCATGTTTTCTAAAAATAATTTAAATCTTTTTTAAGGGCTTCCAAATGTATTCTTGAAGAAAAGTCTAACCAATTTTTATTTTTTTAAATTTTTTTTAATGAAATATTCTTTTAATATTCCATATAAGGTTCTTTTAAAAATGTTATATTGTTTATGAAAGAAATTTCATTTAGTTAAAGAAAATTTAGAGAATTACTCACCATCATGAACACATAATTAATTAATAATTCTACTATAATTTTACATGTATCTTTATAATGAAAATTTATTCTACATTATTTTGGTAATTTATTGTACTTTTGAGAAGTGATTTGAAATTGAAAATGGTAAGTTTATCCTAAAATATTTCATGTACTAATTTAATCACATTTCAATTAATAAATAAAACATTTTTTATGTATTATATATAACTATGTATATATGTCTCAAAAAAATATACCATGATTAGTATCCATTAAATTTATGCTGTAATATTAGCATTATGACTAACTATCAAACTACATCATCGTGAAATGTCTTTTTATGATTACATAAGAAATGATTATGAACCCCATTTTCCATCTATGGGTAATTCTTATTTTGATTTATTATGATTGATTTCAAAATCTAGAACACAAATTCATGAACATGACATGAATGTGAGAGGTTGGGAGGGAATTATATTGAACTATAATTCATTAGGTATTTTTACAGTCTCGGGATAACTCATTTGTAGAATTAGGGAGTGAATATAACCCATTATAGGACTCTTTTCACAATTTGATGTTATCTCAAATGCTTTTTACGGCTTATGATTATGACAAGTTAATTGATGCCACCACATTTCACATGATTCTATGATCTTATGATATGATTTTCATTATTTTATTCTCTTTTTTGATTGATGATGATCATTATCATGTATGATATAATGGTATACCTTTTGAATCACATTATATGATTCCTTATTATGATTATTCCCTAACCATGATTTTTAACATAACTTTTCAATTTGTATTTCACAATGTTATTTTTTAACATTTTAGAAAAAAATCTATATTTAGTTTCCCACTAAGTATTCTAAATAAATATTTCATATTTTAGTATACTTTTTATGTTCTATGAACCTGTCCTTTCAAAGACTCGATGACTTTACGAATAATGTTGTGTATTAATGGATATTTATATAAGAAACATTCAATGATACGTCCAAAAAGTATTGGTTCACCATATGATATCCCTTAATAAGTTTTTTTTAATACCTATCCATATCCCTTCCTTAAATACCTTTCCAAAACCTAGATCCCATAATTTGATCAGAAAACCATCCTTGGAAGGATTTAGTTATAAACAGAAATTAGCTATCCAAAGAAGAGTTATCGTTCATAACCATCCATTTTCATATTATTTAATCCCCAATATTCATAAAATATTCTCAGTATATGATGAAATAATAAAACCAAAATCTTACATACACATATAATTTTGTATTATTATTTAGTAACCTATATCATTATCCTCTTCAATAAAATGGGAAACATAACTATCATTATTTTTCGTGGGAGACTACCTCTTCGTGAACTAATGTAATTTTTTATAACCATAACTTAAGGATGGATTTAAAGTATATATGATATATTCATTAAATTATTATTATTTTTTAATTATAATTTCACATCTAATTTCTCCCCATAGAACCGATTGCTAAATGATAATGTCGCTAATGAGTATTTATGGACTAAAAAATCTAAGAAGTGATGTGATATGTCATTCATTTTTGGAAATGGATTCTAGTGAATATATATTTAAAAATTTTATATGATAAATATGTTATAAAAACGATTCTATAAAGATAAATTATTATATAATTTTGATTCATTCCATTTTTTTGAAAAACTGGAAACATGTTTTATGCATACGTAGGAGCTACTATCTCTATAAAGGGTGTAATTAATTCTATTATCTTTATCATTTATGGATGAAAATAAATATTTATATAATTAATATATATGATATTTATATAAATAGTAACATTATATAGATTATGTAACGACAATCAATGTTCAAAGGCCAAAACTACTAAAACAAAACAAACATGAGAAATGAAGTAGTCATCACCCAGATAAGTGATTTTGAAAAATAATTATTAATAAAATAATAATAAAATGAGATAAGTATACCGTATTCAGTATGATATTTGTTATTATATTTGTTTAATATATGTATAATAAACATTAATTTATTATAATGGAGGATCTAACATTTTGGAAGGAAGTCAATACTTGTTCTATAGGGTTTTCACATTGGGTTTACATCATTGAGACATAGTCAATAGTCACCAATTCTTTCTTTTATTGGGTGTATATAATATACATGAATTTATTTTATGGTGTTTTTTTATGAAAAATATGGGACACAAATTTCCATTTAATTTTCATTCTTTAATTTTTTATTTCATTCAAAATTTACCAAAGCGGTAATAGTTTTATGTTAAAAAATAATTGTTTATTATGCTTAAAAACGATTATGTTTTTTATGATGAAATTACATGATATAAATCTCAATAAATTCATGAATAATATTATCCCATTTAATTTCTAAATATTAAATGTTTTATTTCATTTTCATCTATTTCTAATTTAAGAGTCCATAATAATCATGATTGGAGAAACAAACAATTATTTCACTCTTTGGTTGAAACCCCATCTTCATCCATTTACATATATTCTATAAATAAATTCTTGAAATTTGTTAGTATAATCCAATGATGATTTAAATTAATCATAACCCATGATTTACATTTTTATAATTTTTAAAATAATTATCATGCTTTCATTTTTTGAATAACTTGCAATCATCAATTTACTCAAAATGTGAATTGAATTATTATTTTAACACATATATCATGATCACAATTTCCTTGAAGCTTAAATATTTCTAATTAACGTATCCTTTTAAATAAATTTATTTTATTTTTTATTTATTTGAATTTTATATTTTAAATATTTGATTTCTATGTAAAAATATTAATGTTTTCAATAAATTTTCTAAGTGATATTTAAAATTATTTTTAACATAAGATTACTTCCATTTTTGTTTCATAATATTAACCTAGTATATGATTCAATTATATCTTCCATATTATATCATTTTTTAGTTTATTATAATGATGACAAGATGTTTATGAATGCCATTTCATTTTTATGGGTTATACAATGATGAATTTTGGAAATGATTATAAAACTCATTTACTTCCACGGATTATGCCATGATAAATTATTTATTAAAACAATTTATTTTTTATTTTTTATGATATAAATAATTATTTATCATCACTTATTACACATATATATTATTTTCATTTTGTTATGGGTGGGTTCAGAATTATATATCCATCTAATGAATTAGGTAGTGATTAATGTTTTATATGATCAATAGGTAAAAGAAATTTGATACACATCACAAAAGAGTGTACATAAAAAAGTTATCCCAATCCTGAAATAAGTTACTTGAGAGTTTATTGAAAGACAAAATGAGGAAACACGCAAGGTTATCCAATTCCCAAAGTAGTTAAATGAGTGGTTTTCCCAAGCCTAGAATTTTATGAATGCATTAGTGTATAGCATTTATATAATATTTTCAATAAATATGTGTGTCCAAAGAATATATGTTTTATAGAAATGTTATGATTTGATGTATTATTTTCATTTATTCTATTATGATTCATGTCTTAAAAATTTCAATGATTTATTTGATGACTCGTGTTTAGGATCTATTATATGTGTGGTATGGTTATCAATTTTTATTCATATCTTCTAAAACCCATATGATCATGTTTTTTTAATATCCTTATTGTTTACCCTTACATAGAATTTTAGCATAATAGTATTTTGTTTTATATTACCTTGGTTATAAATATAGGTATATTATATATTTGGTCTAAGAAGGGTGATATTTGTGAAGAACTTAATAAGATATGAGATAGTTCACTTATATAGAATTTTTTTGAATCCCATTTGAAAATGATTGTATACCTTTATTATTATAGAATGGACTAATCTATTATATATTGAATATTGATCTAATAAGATGTAATATCAATGGATAAATTGTGTTACCATAAGGAATAAATGAGATAAAAATGAAAACAATGAGAGGAAAAATTGATACTTTTGATCAACGGTTGTTTTCACAAAAATAAAAGTCCTCAAGATCAATAACTAATCCATAGGTTTGTTCAAAATATTACCTCAAAATCCCATATTTTAGGTGAAGATGGAGAAATATGATCAATTTATATGGCACTCTAAATTGAAATATAATCTAAAAACACTACATCACTATGTGACATGGATTCTTCATGAGACAATTAGAAAATACCTGAAAATAATAATCCAATCTACACATTGGGTTACGTATTTTTCAAATCACCAATTATCATTTATATAGTGAAAATATAATGTTTAAAAATGAATATAAGGATTTACTGAACAAAAATATCACCCCAAAATATCATGGAACTTACCTAGTCCGTCTCTCTCAAACCTATAAAACCCTAGACTAAGATAATGACATAACCCATTCCCTATATCACAAAAACACTTATATAGACACAACCAAGAAACATAACATTCACGACTACATAGTAAAATAACCATAATCATAGAATAACCAATCCTTATATATAGGTGGAAACCAAAACCCTATGTATGATTAAATCTATTAATATAGAACTTCTTTTTTTAAATGATAAAATGCATTATTACTATATAGGGTTTGATTAATTAGAATAGTTGTGACTCTCATCATGATATAACATTATTTCACTTGGTAAAACATAAAAATAACTACTATATAGATAAACTCTTATCTCTCATAAGCTCAAACCCAAACCACAATAAATTCTTCACGAAAAATTTCTCACTTCATGAAATGATATATCTATGGGTGACTATCCATAATTATTCCCTCCCTATTAAACCATCCACTAAATATCCACATACTCTTTAAATTATTGATAAATGGTAATTTAATGATTAATAAAATCAAAGAAGTAATTGGATAACTAAAATCATTGAATAACATAAAATAATTTGATAATGAAATATGTAAAATAATTGAGTCACTTGAATAAATTTTAATTAAAAATATAAAATGGAATTGAAATTAAATTTTTTATAATATAAAAAAATAGATACAAAATTTTTCGATTTAATATATAATTCTATCAAGGTAATAAAATTAATAAAGAATCAGTAAAATTAGATTACTGATTTATAAAATATATTTTCTTTTATTAAATGAATTGTTGGGATTAGCTATGATGGTGAAACATCTATGAATTTATCTATAAAATTAAATACAACATAGGTCAATAATAAATAAAAGAATATATTATATTTAGTATCTCATTGATCAGAAATTATATTCATAAAAATTATGATATTAAATTAAAAATAATTTCATATAAATTATCAAAATAATGCAATTTCAATTTTTGGTAGTTTGAGTTACATGATGACATGTATTAAAATAATTATTTATATTTAATAAATATTATTTTGAGAAATGAGAAATGTATTCTTTTTAAAATCATCAGTCAATTGAAAAATAATATTCTTAATGAATGTTTTTGGATAATGATTTATATTTAATATCAGAGCTGAATGAATCAAAATATATGTAGGTAGAAATATATTTTAATGACATATAATTATGTAAATTAGAGTAAATAATAAACTATATATTACTGATGAGAAAATAAAGGGTGGTGTGTTTTTATTTATAGTGAATTTGGAAAATATACTCAATATTTATTCAAACAATAAGATCACATCATAGAATAATAATAAGATAATATATAATGAAAACAACAAGAATTTTTAAATTACTACTCAAGGTAAAAAAAATTATTATATATAGATAACATGTAGTGTGTGTTCATTATATATAACTATAAAATTAAACTTATCAGATTACAAAAAGAATTCATTGGAAAAAATGATTTCATTTTTCAATGACGATTCATTGTAAAAAAGGTAGTAAAAATGAAAATATTTTTATGCTAACTTAAAGGATAAAAAAATTATCATTTTGGTGGTCCTTATGGAATATTTCTACAAGGATGTCAATTTTCATACCTTAAATTGAATTAATATCCAATGAAAATATTTTTAAAATTAATTGAAATGATGGATAATAATAAACAAGTTAAAGTAGAAAAAATTAAAACATTTATCATTTAAATGATAAGTAAAATGTATTTTTTGTAAAAAAGAAATATATAATAATATACATAATCCTAAAATGGGCCAACTAAATTAATTGTTTTTGGATAATATCATATAATATATGGAAAAATATTATATTATATTTTTCAAGAGAAAAACTGTAAAAAAAATTAAGGTATCAATGTTATGGGATATGGTATGAAATATCTAATATCCTATATATAATAATTAATATTTTTAAATTTTTATATATGGAAATGTGTGGTCCCATGTGTTAGAAAGGAACATATTGTGAGTTTTTTATTATTATAATAAAATGTATTAGTTAATTGAAATATTATTGTATAATAAACTAATGGGATACTCTAAGATACTATGATGTGTTTCAAATATAGAATATTGAATTTGATTTTTTTTTAATATTAATGATCAAACTAAAATAATTTTTGTACATCAAAAAACATAATTTTATAATAATTTTATTAAAATTAATGTTTTAGTAGTGAAAATGTGAAATATTAATGTCATGGATTATGTAAAAACAATTATTTCTTATGTAAAAATGAATTACAGCGGTCACCCTTTGTTTTCTCCATATAATATAACCAAAAAATATTTTTTTTTACTTTAAATTATAGATAATGGGGTTTTTATGTTAATTTATTTTGAAAAAAATAACGTAATGAATAGGTCAATAATAAATAATAAATGGTGAAAATGATTTAAAATGGTGATATGTGATGGTTGATCATGTTAGGTTTGTTGTTAAAAATTTAATGAAATTATATTCATAATTTAATCTAATCATATTATGATAGGAAAATTAATGTGATATTACATAATAGTTTCCTCTCACTCACATGGAAAAATGGTGATGGTCAGAATAATAATTTTGAAAAACTTATATTATTCTACCCTCCATCCTATGTGTGGCGCAATTGGAGTGAATAATCTCAACTGAATTAGGAAATACATGATCATGTTTTTTTAATACCCAAAAATATTGAGTATCTACTACCCCACAAACATGTAATAACAGACATCGAAAACTTCCCCACTAATGAATAGTCTCTTCCAACATAAATAAACCAACACTTAGTATAGGGAAGAAATTATCATTGAAAATTGGAATAAAAATAAATGAATAAAAAAATTTGATCATCCTCGATAATAAAAAATTATATTATATATTAAAATAAACAAAATATAACAAACAAAGCATTAATTTAATGATGGGAAATGATTAATGAATTATAAAAAATCACCCCTTACAAAGTCACTAAATTGAAAACCAATCAATATGATTGGTATATTGGTAAATATTGGAATAATAAAAAATTTATGTACTAATAGAAATCAAAATTGAAAAGGAAGAGAAGTAATTTTCTTCTTTAGTATTTTTCTACCGAATGATTTTTGCTTTTCTCCCCACCATCGGGACAAAACCCAACAAGTTCCTCTCTCAAAAGTTTTTAAAAATTGGATTTGATGCTAATACTCAAAAATAAAATCCCATTATATATGTTTATAAAATATTATACCCTAATTACTAAAGAAAATATTTTCTGCCTGGAGATAGCATTATTTTTCAGTTAACATGATGCATAAAAAGGCTACCTTAGTTAGTTAATCTAAGGCATATGGGCCATTGTAAGGGTTCCACCTCCCCCCTTGAAAGGTGGATTATCAAAATCAATAAAAAATGAAGTCCTTCGGGCCATTGGAGGACATAACCCATTATGAAGTATATATAATCCAAATATAATCTTTAAATTTGGTTGTATTTAGCCCATGATATGAATCATTTAATCAAGAGTGGTACATTTTGTTGTCTTAATGATTTTTCAAATTGATTCTTTCTTTTGGACCTATGGTAATTCCAATGATAAATTCTCCTTGTAGAATAATTTGAATCCCATGAATAAATGAATAATTAATAAATAATCACAAAATTTGAATAAAAACTGAAATATATATTCTAAAAATACAAAATTTAATGAAAAAAGTAAAATTCAATAATTAAACAATTATCACAAATTTTCCTAATATATCCAAAAATTCCAAAAAATGATGGAATTAAGCTAAAAGTTATACATTAGTATAGATTAAGTCATTTTAATACCTCTGAAAATAATGGAAATATTTTCTCTAAAAATCCTCCATTGTTATAAATTGGACACTTGAACAAGTAAGAAAAAAATTTCAATCCTAGAAAATTCAAAACACATAACCATGATATCTGTCAATTAGTCAAAATGAAACAAAATATATATAGACTCCTTGGATACCATTATTCATGTTATCCATTCTTATTTTTCATTCTATTTCCTTTTTAGTTCCCCTACCATTCCAACAAAATTATTACCTCTCTTGATTTTTATATCATAAAACCAAATGCTAATTTTGAAAATCCCTTTCTCATCCAAACCCATGAAAGAGTCACCATATAATTAATAAAATTCTACAAATCCACCCAATCGTAGAAAAGGACTTGTGATTGTCATTGGGAAATTTATAGGTTGTTTAGTGCATTTTTGTTAATAGGATTTAGATGAAAAAAATAATATGGTAGAAGGGGTTTGGTATATCAATTATTGATCAAATATTGCATTATTATAGTTTTCACTCATTTATGGTATCCACATCATTCCCATTAGAAAAAATCATATCCAAAATAATTTCATAATCTATTTCATTGATATCGAACACATTTTCTAATTCTGTAGATTTATCACAGCACTTTCTTCCTAAAATTTCATATTAATTTTTCACCTTAGTATCTCTATAAAGATATTTTTTGTTGTAATGCTCATGAAAGGGACATATTTTTAATAAAATCTCCATAAAGGCAGATCATTTTATAAAACTAATTTTACACTTTTAAATACATGTATTACCTATATGCTTTTACACCCATTTTTTCACTATATGACATATAAATTCACAACATAGCTTACCAAAAACTAAAGATCAATTATATCCTGAATTTTCACTTCCAATGCAGGTTGTATATAGAAAATTCTATTTTAATGTGGCTAAAAAACAATATTTTTATTGATAATATGAGCTATGAGGATTAGATATTCAATTAATGATAATATAAAGAGGATTAACTTGAATATGTGTCCTTAAAACCAAATAAATTCATCACTAATTTAAAATATAAGACATAAAAATCATCATGTTTTGATTAAAAAAATATTAATTTTCAATCAATTAGTTTATGTATCTCTCATGAAGTTATGTGAATTTAAATAATATGATGATAATGGTGTTGAATCCTCAGAGGGAAATTACTTCTAGGGTAAATATATTGATATGTGTTATGGGATTCAAAAATTAAATATATTTCAATAAAATTATCAATGTTTTGAAGATGAAAAAATTCATTTTTTGTAATTATTTATGTTTAGATTAATGGGATACATTTTTAATATAATTTAAAAATAGATAATATAATAATTTCAATGGACAACATTCAAAAAATCTAATAGAAACACATAAAAGTTTGAAAATGGAAAACATTTTTTGAAAAAAAATTAAAAACACTTAATCAAGATAGTTTCCCACCCTAAAACATAATGAAACATTTACCTCAATTTTTTCAAGTAGATTGACTATGTAAATGAATTAATTAAATCTCAACAATATTGAAGGTGTTATGGAGATGTATATCCTGATTGACATAATTTATATATATGTTGGATGAGTTTCATCTCATCCACTGTATTTGATAGAATGTTACTATTGAGTTCTTTTATCTGTTGTTAATTTATAATGAGTTGATCCTTTTCTCCAAACATTATAATCTACATATCACTGAATGGATACATACAAGTAACTATAAATGGATATTTCCATATATAATGATGTTTACCAAGAATCAACATTTTTCTAGATCTAAATAATATAATTCTCTCTATAGGATAAAATTATTTTGGTTTGATTATATTATCAAGAGCCTCTTTTTCCCTACTTATAAATCGTAGTATTTTACAAATATTAACATATAATTTTTTCCTCCTCCTACAATGAAAATCTATTCTCTTTTTCAGATAATTAATTATGCAAAATCATTTCCTTCAAATACCAATCCACCTTATGAACCAATTCCACAATCAAGGGATAAACTATACATTTAAAAAAACCTATATGGAAGCATTAAATTAATAGTTTTCTAGGGTATCCCAAATATATATAAGGTTTCTCTGAAATATTTTTCTCTAATCCTTCTGATTTGGTTTAATAATTTTTTTGAAAAATCCTTTAATTTACTTGGTGGACACTTCATCTTGATCATTGGTCAGTGGATTATAAGGGATTTTATGTTTTAGGATTCAGTCCAAAATTTTTTAAAAAATCCACCAATATCCATTTATCAATTGTGAGTAACAAGGTCATTGACATTGTATTTGGGGTCTCCAAACCTCTTAAATATGATATCAATGAAAAAAATTAGAAACAACGTTAGCATAATCAGTCTTGGAGGAATTTTTTCCACTACATTTGAGATGTAATAAACTAAAATAAATATATAATAATTTCCAAAAGACATTTGAAATATTCCTAGTAAATCTAAACCCCATACATAGAAAATATTATATATATTCTACGTATTTTGGTATATTTTTTTCTTAATAAAATATTTCTAGAAAACTAACAATTTTAACAACTTTTATAACATTCATGAGCATCATTAAGTTTAGTGGGACAATAAATTCAATATTATAAATACATATTAAATTTCTTTTGAGATATAAAGTGGTTTCCATTGGCTACTGTTTAATCAAACTCATTGTCATATTAAATTTTACTTTCAGGAAAACATATTATTATCATGTGATCATTCATTGTTTTCCAAATAAATGTTTCCTCCCAAATGTAATATTTGGATTTAGATTTTAGATTTTTAATTTATTGGTAATTCAAATGATAGGGGAACTAATATGTTGCCTAATAATTTAAAATTTTATCATTTGAATGAACTTCTCCTTAAATCTTGTGCTAATTCTCTCTTCAAATACGGTCATTCAATCTCTCTTGGTATGAAATTTTATCTTCATCAGTGTTGGGAATTATTCGCAAGTGATTGGACATATAGATTATATCTCCATTGATGTCATTGATTTCAACGTTGAATTATTTTAGTAGTATAATATATCTCAAAATAATGGGTTTAGATTTAATATTAATCATAATGTAACAAATTGATACATTATCAAAAATCATAATGACTTTAGTTTTAAGAAAATTAGATCTAAATATTTAAAAATAAAATAAATTGAAAAAAAAACTTTTTATGATGTTCTAAAATTGAATTGTATTGCATATAATGTTCTTGAAGTATTTGAAATGTCTTGTATCCTACCCCCAATTCAGCTATAAAGAACTCTATCACTTATTTATTAGAATCTTACAAATATTCCATGAATATTTCTTCGCAATTTAGTAGTGACATCACTAGTTGATTAGTCAACATTGTCTAAAACACACAAAAGGATTCTCTACAATCACCATTGAATTGAAGATTATCATCCTTCAAAATTAATCTAGAGAGTGGGATATAAATATTACTTAAATAACTGATAAACCTATTTTATACTCCTATATACCATAAATAATATAACATGATTCACTTAATTTTCTTATGGAATTAAATTTATCAATTGAATTTTTAATTTATCCACTTCAATTATTTTTTTATGAAATAAATTCCAAAGAATAATTCTTATCCCTTCCAAGAAATAAAAATTTTAATAATTGATAAAAATATTCTTTATATTGAAATTCCTCATTTTTTCCAAGATATTTCAAAAAATTGTAAAAAAAATACCAAAAAATGAAATCAATCAATAACACCTCTATGAAATGTTCACTTTTTTCTTATAATCTTTATTCTATGCATCATTTAATTGAGCTTGGTTTATTAATCCTTCCCAATGGCTACCTTAGGATAGAAAATAATTTATATATGACATATAATGGTAGTCATTTCTTGATCCCAAGGTGAATATGACACCTTATAAAAACCCAAAAATCCATCCAAAAAGAAATACTCAGTTGTTCAAGAAAGTAAATATAACATCTGGTAATTGAAAGGGATGGGGAAATAATCTTTCCAAGTGACAAGATTAAACTTCTTAATGTATATAAATTATCTCAACATGTTTTTTAATTCTTATAGGTATTAATTTATTCCATTAATTCCTTATAGTGGTAAGGTATATTTTCTTAGGAACTACGTGGATGTGGATAACCAATTTTAAGTCAAAAATGGGATATATGATCACTATTTCAAAAATATTCTTATTTCCATTATTCAATAACTAAATTAATATGGGAATCAACCCCCTTACCATATTACATGTTTCTAATATCAATGAAAAATAATTTTATGTGAGAATATTTTTGGGATTATACCATTAATATCACTATATTGCCTTTAACTTATAGAAAAAAAATATCAGCCAAATATTCATATTGGGTTTCAAAAAAATTATTATCATTTATCACTATTAGATCCCCTATTCATGAGAAACACAAGTTTCAAATTAGTGGGATGTGATTTTAATTCCATATTTGGTGGTTGTATAGGTGATAGAATTTAATTGAGCTTCATTACATCCAAAAACATGACATCCTTCATAAAAGGTATCATAACATCTTCTTAATCATTTAATAAATTTTCCAAGAAATAATATTTTACCCTTCATCTCACATGTAATAAGAATCTATAGAGTTTGGGTCACTCTCTTATTCAAAGATATTTTCAATGGAATAATTCTCTCATATGGATATAGATTAACAGAACTTACCCAATTATTTAATTCAATCAGTACCAACATCATGGGAGATTAAAAATTGGGAGTGATCATCCTATGGGAGCCTCATGAAGTAAAAAACAATAATGTGGATGGTTATATATAAAAACTTCTTGGTGATCATAGCTTCATTGACATTAATTATGGTTTCATTAGTCATTATGATTGTTCTCCCATAAATGGTAGGTGAGTGTTATGGAGCCCTATCTTTCTCCACTATCAAAACCTATATGTGAGCCAAAAAAGAGATATTTTACCATGACTAGGATATATTTTAAAACACCTAGTAGAAATATTGTTTATATGTTTGAAAACTAGAACACTACTCTTATGGGATTCAATTCTTTCATCTTGATAGATGTTTATACTATGTGATGAAATACATTTTTTAAACCACCATGACTTCTTACATCATTTGATAATGTAAATTATTTAATGGATCAAGGGAAAGAACACAAAATTGTATCATGAAATTTTGTTGAAAATTGTTGTGTGATAAGGAACAGTAGACAACATCCCAAGAAGGGCCTCTCATTCCCATGATGTATCCTCTTATTAGTGCAAATATCCATCAAAACAATTATCATACCAACATTTTTTTATTAGTATAACCAGTAGAGGGTTGTTCATTAAAAATATTTTTAAGGAGTCCAAAATTTTATTTTGAAGTGCTTCATCCTATAATTTCATTGATACTATCATACTTGATGGAAATAATGTCTGTTATTATTTTTAACCATTTTTCTTTTGAAGGTATGTATCTTGAATAATCATATGTGGCCTTCCATTCTATTATATATATATTTTTTCTTTTTCTTGTGGAATTATTAGAGAATATTCAGAATCCATAGCTTCATTTCCCCCAGTACATGTAGACTTGCTTTAGGTTAATGGTTTTCTATGAGTTATTTTCATAATTTTTTTTATCAGATTGAATTTATTTTTTGTGTTTGGGATCATTTGAGCTAGGATATTTCTAGGATTTTTTAGTTTTATGTCTAGGATACATCTAAACTACTCTGAATGCTTACTTACCTTGTATCTTAGACCCTCAAAAATAAATTTTAGTAGTTTAATCTCAAATATTATTGATCATTTTCAGGAACTTTCATATCTATGATTTTGTAATGAATGTGGTTATGGGTTGGCAGTATCTTTATATTATTTATTTTTATGTAATTTTGGAGGATTTTGGAATTTATTATGAAATGGTAGTTTATTTTTTATCTTATTTTAGAATGTCAGCCATGCCTAATCATGTTGATTAAATAATATATATTTGAATTTTTTAGTTTCTCTATATATAATATTTTTTTTGGAATCTCCTTGGATAAAGGATGATATATAACATTCCATTCCCTACACTTCAGCACACTAGTTGCGAAAATGGCTAGGTAATGAGCATAATCCACAAAACAGAACCAGTGATTTATGATCCATCACTTGATTCATAGAATTTTTACTCATCAAAATAGTAATATTTTCAATAGTAGTTTCTAAATAGGGTATTTTATAATATGTTCTTAACTCAGGAAAAAAACTTAGTCCAATACCAATTATACCCAAATATATAGATATCAAGGAAATCTTCTCTATCAAACCCTTGGAATATTCTGATAAATTAACAGTCAAAACTTCTGTAGATGATGAATCAGGAAGGATTCATTTGTTTTTCTTGTAATATTTGGTAATAGAAAATAAGTATGTGATAAAAATAACTTTCTTAATTGGGAGTCTGTAAAATTCTTCTTAATCCTCTCCCAATACTCATAGAGGAACTCTCTGGATGATTGTCTAATAGAATATATGTCATATCTGATGGTTTTCCTCCCAGAGGTGGGGAAGAATATTATCATGAAAATCGTAGTATGTTATTCTGTTTATGAACATATCCATTTTATTGTCGATAAAACCATTCTTTTTCTGCCCCTTATAGTGACAAAGGAAATGCCTTCCAATTTACCTACTCATTATCTACTTCTCATGGTATGAAGTTCTATCAGATAAATATGAACATTTATATAGCTGTGAATTTACCTTCAAATCCATGGAATTTAAGATTAAATTGAATCATATTAGATTTTATTTAAAAAAAATGTTGAAAAAAATTCATGAAAAATTTATGGAGTTGATTAATTAAATATGGTGCACAAAGGTCTCTTTAGGTTTGGGTGGGAATTACAGGCATGATAATAGGCTCATAGTGAACACTTGATGTTTCACTCGATTTTTTAAATAAAATTTCCTCAAACATAGATTAAAAATTATTTTTTCTTCATCTATTAAAAAAATTAGTTCAATTTTAGGATCTAGGAGAAAGAAGTATTATTAGTGGTTCTAGTCCAATAATTTGAATATAACATTTTTGGAACCACATACATGAAAATAGTGTATTATTTGGACATAGGCCTCTCTATACCTTGGTCAAATAGTTACAGTTAGAGTAAAACATACAAAAATAGTTAGTAGGTTTACCATAATTCTTCTGTGTGATAGAGTTTTATAAAATACCCCTAATTTTCTTATGAAATACCTGGTTATCCGTAATTTAATAAAATAGCAAATAATATCCAAAACTCATCCAACATGTACAAAATATCATTGAGTACTTCCCAACTAATCTATATTTTCTACCATAATATATAAACCATAAACTATTTCAGGGAGAAAATTGACCTCAAAAAATGAAATAATAATAATAATAATAATCATCATCATCATCATCATCATAGAATATAAATTCCAATACTATTATACATTATAATGATAAATTCATTCTAATATTGAAATCAACTTAACAGAAGATAAAATCTATTTGTTTTATGAATTTATAGAAATAAATCAATAAAATTAAAACCTCCCCTTACATATTAATTGACATGATTAACCCTTTATTTGAAGGGTTGATTATAATAAAGTGGCAGAGAAGGGTTTCACAAAACTAAGAACAGAAAAAAGAGAGAAAAGTTAGAGAATAAAATTTATTCTCTACAATATCTACACCAAAATATTTCCCTATTTCTTTTTACGAAATGGAAACTACCTGAGATATTTTTTTATTAACAGTTGTAATAAAGTTAGTTTTTTTTTCATCCTTCAACATTAATAAATACGTTGGGTATGTATATGAAAAATTATTCCCTATTTACTGAATGATATTTTTTTTCAACATGATGATAACATTAATATTCCTCCCATTTGATACACTAAAATGAAACAATAAGTAGAAAAATTATCTATGAAATTTTATGTGTACATGTTAATTCATGTCTCATTTTTAATACTTTGATAATCACTTTATTTAGTTGTCTTTATCTTGATATTATTCTCATTCATGAGAAGTGGTCTATTTTTTCAACATGAATTATTTTTCAAATTGAGTGATTTTTTGTTTTATTTTGAGTTTCAATTTTCACGTTATTAGTTAGATAAGTTCAATACTAAAAATAATTGAATCCAAAAAATGAATCACTCAATTTTGATCAATATTGAATAATTGATTCATGATATACATAGGTGATAGGAAACATTTAAAATTAAATAACTATGTGAAAGTCACATTTTAGCTAAAAATATCCCTAAAATCAAAAAATAAAGAAATTATTATCAAAATTAAAAACATCTATTTATTATATCATTTAATTAAATATGAAAAATAATTGTAATATCATATTTATCATAAATAGACTAAAAATGGAGACCAATTATTAATAGATAAATTAATAAATACAATTTTGAGAAAATTAAAGATCTAAATGTTATTATTGGAAAAAAAGTGCTAGGAATATATTCAAGTGACATTATATATTATGAAAACATATTCACCTAGAAATGAAATTAAATTTTAATCATAATGAGATGTGGTATGTAACAAATCATTTATGAATGACCACTTTAATTAGTGTGTGAACAATTTATAGAAATAAACTAATCAGTCAATGTGTGGTGATAAAATGAATGTAGTGATATTAATTGGATTATATATGATGTTTAAGGCCTAAAAATTATTTATTAAAAATTATAATAAAATTATTGGAAACCTTGATATTGTATTTTGGAAAAAACAAGAAAGGAATATCAATTCATATCATAAAAACTGAATGGATAAAATGGGATATATTTTTCTATAGAATCCCAATAATACATATGCGAATTATTCCAATGTTGAGTATGTAAGTGATAATGAATTTAATGAAAATTAGTAATTAATTTTTTTAATACTAATTATGAAAATTAAAATTGATAAACCAATTATACTTGGGGATAATTCTATAATTATAAAATCATGAAGAAAAAATAATATTAAGAGAAAATATTGTAATATTACATAGAAAAAATATCATTTAAATATGAATTAAAATATGGTACAGAGTTTAAGTTAATGAATGAATAACATGGAATAATTTATAATTATATAACATGGGCTCTGAAGAAAAGAGAGTGTAAAAATAATTATGTCACTCAAATGTTCTTATATCTAAAAATAATGATGAAATTATAAAATTAGTGATAAAATTGGATTTTTTTAAAGAATATGATAAAAACGTGTCTGATGATTTTATGTGAATTTTTTTTAGTATAACATGATGCTATATAATGTTTTTAGATGTGATAATTCATTGAAAATTCATAAATTTTCAAATAAAAATGAATAAAACTTTTATATATATAATGATTTATGGGGATGTTTATTCTTAATTGTGGTTATATATTTACTTTATGACGATAATAATAAGGATTTTGAGTTAAATATTCATATATCTTTGAAAAAAAATCCCCAAGTGTGTGATATACAAGACTTGCTTCATATTTGAGGAAACATGAATCCAAAGAGGACTTTTTTGTTCTAATATCTTTATAAAAAAAGAATTTAATATTTTATGTTACTGTTAATTCTATTATTATATGATATTATGTTTGAAAAAATGATATCCAAAGAATGATAGTGGGATATCTGTATTTTAAATTTAATTTATTATCATACACACTTGTAATATTAGTCTACATGTAAATCCAAAAAGTAAATACACAATTTTTATATGGAAAATATATTACTAATTTTTCGTAAAAAACTCAATATTTTAGAGTGTGTGATAATTTTAACAGTGGCATATAATAGATAAATGATATTAAAGATGTAAATTTTAGATTCATGGGAGGAATTTATTTTTGAAGGAAGGTTAGGAATCTATGTCATGTTTGGGTTTTTAGAGAATTTGGATAATCCTAATATAATTTATATAAGCCAACTTTTTATAGAGTTGGGATTGAGGTAAGGTACACATTAATAATAATGATGTTTTTGGAATGTGAATAGATTTTTATATAATTTTTTGATGTGAATTCAAGTAAAAAAATAGGTATATATATATAATTAATGATTTGATGTAAGGTTTAATTAATTGTATATGATAATCATGATACATATATAAATATTACGATATTTGGGTGGATTTGATTAATATCACATATTGGAAAATAATTGAATGTATTCATGTTTTTTTAAAACATTTCGAAGGCTTCATTTTTTAACCCAAACACCAACCACTCTAACTCATTTAAACTAAATCATAAAGAGAGGTCTGTTGTGGTTATTTTGGGAAGATATAGATCCCTCCCTCACTCTCTAAGACTCTAACCTCCATTATTTATTAAGGTATTATTTAATCAAAGATAAATCATCCCATTCACCAAAAATTACTCATCCTCTTATTTTAATCATTCATTAGTGATTCGCATATAGGGATCTATATATTAATTTTTATTGTTTAATGGTGATACCATTCCTAAAGTTTGGAATTTATCATATGTTATTTTGATAATTCAATGATTTGTTAATTGTTGGTCATTGGTGTGCATTTGAAATTGGTTTGTCATCAATATTGATAAATTTACTTTAATTATTTATTTTCCATGGTTGATATTTGTTTTAATTTATAGTGTTTTTATAGGCTTGAGTATTGTGATACATTTTAAGGTCGTGATTTTTGGATATTTATTAATTTATGTAATAAAATATATATCTAGAAAAAAAATTTAATTTTTTTGAAACAATATATTTTTTAATAAATAAAATATGGAAACTAACATAGGTATGTAATATCTATGGAGGGTATAAATGTATTCACAATATATTGATCACTCATGTAGTTATCAGCGGTGTTATTATTAAAGGTTCTAGATATGGTATGTTACTTGTTAGGTGTGTGTTGGTCATGTCACATTCATGAAGAGAGTTTATTTGACGGTCTATATCAATAATTAAGAGCTGAGTCTTCCAGTCAGTACAGTTGACTAATAAGGTATCTTGGTTGATTTTAAGATGTGTCTACCTGGTAATATAGTGTTTTGAAATATAAATTGTATTATTGTTGATTTTTGTGTTAAAATTGTAAAAACATTATATATATAAATATATTCTTATTGTTTTTTATAGGTGGTTAAAATGAATTTATATTGAATGTTATGTTAAAGCGATTGATTTACACATACATGGAACCTATTTTTTGTCATTTAGTAAAATCCAAATGAGTGGTTATGTTAACCCCCAATATTTTTACTCTGATAGATATATGATAATAATATTCGCTTTATTGTTTGTAACAGAGTGGTTGTGATGTTATGGGGAGAATTTAAATCTTCAGATAGTGGATGAAAGTTAAAAATAATGTTGTTATTCTATGATTAAATATTTTATTAAAGTATTTTTTTATATTTTTTAAAGAGGATATGGTTAGTATTTGTAATTATACTATTTTATAGTTTTTTATTATTGTTTTTATATGACTATATGTCATGTATATATATTCTAGTTGTTTTAATTTATAATTGTGCAGTGTTGAGGATAAATTATTTTCCAATATTTTTTATTGATCATTCATCACTATTTTTCATATTTTTTATCAAGGAATGTTTTTGAGGACATATCATGTTTCTGATCAATATCTAGGTTTTATTATTATATAATTATTAGAAGATAATGAACTATTATTAAGACTATCACAAAATTATCTTTAATCGTGATTTAAAATAAAACTATTTAAATCACTATATATCTGTTAAAATAGTATTAAAATATATATTTTGTATTATAATACATACTATGATATCATAATACTCACATTTTATTACACTGCAAAATTTTTGATATAAAACTACAATAATTATTCTAAGAACTTGTAACATTTCTGGTTATTTATCACATAAATGACCATCTAAATCTATAGAAAAGTGATTAGTTTAGTATGTGACCTCATGAAATCCTCACATGAAACATTCATCCATATATTGACCAAGATTAATTTAATAAGAATGATCCATTTCAGGATATGAAAAGGTGGTATCAGATGATTGAATTTTATTTTTGAAAATATTTTTGATGTCGTAGCCTGGGGATTGGACTGAATGTAATTTTTATGATAACAACATTATGTGTCTATATAGAACTAAAATGAGATAAAGTACTCATATCCATGGAGATTGGATTTTTGTTCCTGATTTTCAATTTCTCAGTTGAGTTATTCTTGATGAGATTGATATTTTGAAATTAGTAATTTTTTTTCTCATATTCTTTGGTAAAAATGGACATGAGTTTAGGGATCATATAAAATGCATAGTTTCATGTGACATGTTCATTAATTACTTTCATTTTTATATTTTTTCTAGAAAATAAATATTTTTAGTTACTTAAACTCTCAAAAAACTATATACTATTTTTCAATATTGATTCTTTTTGTCAGTATAATTAACTAAACCTGATTATTTTGTTATTACTTCGAGTGATTAACCGTTATAATTATCATATGGTATAATTTAAATAAAATAAAAATATGTATTTATATATTTCTTTCTTATATAACATGTGAATGTAATATTATTTAACAGAATCATAATAATGAACTACTCAATAGAAATCATCATGGGTGATGTCATTAGATAAACATGAATGTGTCCCGGATCCTCGTGTGCTAGTCTTGTATATTGATTTTTAGTAAGAATTAGTACCCTATAGTGGGTGATTATATCATGTTTGAGATTCCTGATGTGGGTTTGTGTGAGCACAGAGGAACACTGTAGTGGGTATATTAGAATGTGAGATGATTTTTTATATTGATTTGGGGGTGTGGATAATGATCCAAGTGTTGTAAACCATGAATGATATAATTTATAGGATAGATGAAATATCCTAGAGATGTTGAGATGTGTAATAGGATGTTAGTGAATCGTGTCTATCATTTAGTATTATGTTATTTTACAAATAGATTTTATATGAGTTATGATATAAATGGGTAACATGAAAGATGGGTTATACATGGATTGTGAGTTCTATAAAATAAGAAATTTTTTGTTGGTGATTTTGGTTTTAATATTGATGAATTGGAGGTGAAATGGAATATTTGACATATACATGGTGATGAATATGTTATCAAATATATGAAATCATGTGATTTTTTTATATGCTTAAAATTATGACAAGCATAGTAGGAATGGTCAGCTGGTTAGTTTTGAATAAAACTGTGAACTGATTGGCGAACACATGGGCTATGTTTGTTTGTCCAGAAAATTAAAAACATAATCTTATAACTAATAGTATCTATGGTATATCATGTGATAATGGTGATCACATATGATAAAGTAATGGGAAGATGAAAAAAACCTTACTTTAGTCGTGAAATCAATAAAATTTTATTAAACCTTACTATTATTACATGTGTTTGATGGGGTATTGGTTAAACGAGGGATCTGTCATGTGGATATGACCAATGAAACCAATTAATATGGACGTGAGTTTTATGTGAGAAAATGTGTTTTTAGTATGATTTTGGATTGTTCAATAGTTTTGATATTAAAAATACATCAAGTCATTGCTCACATGTTATAGACTATATTAATTAATTTTTTGACGTGTAATATGGTGAAATGATGCTTGGGTCATATAAACCACTAAGGGGCATTGTCTCTTTGTGTGGTTGATGAGGAAATAGAATATCTCCACATCTGTGTTCGGTTGGAAATCGATATGACTATGAGATGATAGTGGGACTTTGATGGGATCCTTGAGATATTGAATTTGAATGTTTTTTTAATGTGGGAAATGTTATAGACCTAGAGTAAGACATATCATAACATGGATTATAGAGTAATATTGATGATATAGTTCAAAAGTAGTTGTATGGTAGCACTGTGGTATCCTTGGACTATCGAGAAAGGGTTTTGGATATTAATATACTTCTAAAAAATTACGTAGACTTCTAAATGATAATGTTCATATGGATGGGAATATTGGGAAAGATCATTCACATAGTCTTATAATAAGGTAAATTATATAGTGCAGATAATGCAATGGAATTTCAAATTGCATGGTCCTCATTTCATGTAGTTTTTTGTAAAATTAAATAATGATATATTTCATGTCCCAATAAAAACTGATTTACAATATGTAAACATTGTTAGAGGTAATATGATTGGTTATGCATGGTAAATAAGGAATATTCAATTTTGGGTTTCAGTTGATAAAAATTAGTTTGAGTGACTTTTTTCCAAGAATGATGAATGGTAAATGTGGGATAACAATTATATCACATGACTAAGATGAATATAAATATAAATGTTTGAACAGTGATTATGCTCATACAAATAAGATCTCATTGCTACTATACCAATGTCCTAAATAATGAGAGGCCTTTTTTATAGATATATTCTTACAATTGAGACTGTAGGATACCATAGTAATATCTTGTAAATGCTCGTATTTGAAATCGAGTGAGTGAAGGCTTGGTATGTAACACTAGTTTCAAAATATGGCATGTGACAACATTGAAATGAGAATTAATTAATGCTACTAGACGTGAGACACTTTCAAGGAATTGATGGAATTATCAAGAGTTATGACACATGGCCATGTGGGTTTTTGGGGGGATTAGTATGCTATCATACTAACTAGGGGGTTCATGTGTAATTGAGAGTGGTGGTTTTGAGAAGGACAAAACACATCATTGAACTAATGGCCGGTACTGTTACAGGTTCATAGGCTCTGGTGGTTTTGAGTAATGGTGATTGCTTGGGTGTAAGATCAATACATCCATGAATAATGGGAGACATGGGAGTTGGTTCATGCTTCTGTTATTGATGATAGGGTGGTACCATAAAGGATTCAATTGGAAAAATTTTAGGGAAGACTAGAACTGTAGAAGAGAGGTTGTGAAAACTAACATTATAATTGATCGTTAAAATCACTGTGAAGATGAATTTTAGTAATAATGTTGGCGATATTTATAGATTTTTCCTAAATAATGGGTTTATTATAGTTGGGACGTCACTAATTGATCTTTTGGAAGTGATCTAAGACTATGGAGGTTTCTTGGGTTCTTGGGTGAGTGTCGGAGTAGGGTCACGGTGGTCGTGCAGTTAAATTATCACTACATATGGATTTCCATTCCATGGTAGATGGTGTAATTAATGATTCATGTAATGATAAAATCATGGAATTTTATGACCAATGGGTTTAATGGTGTTTCTTATTTTTCTGTGATGATTGATATGGTTAAAACATATATTTATTGAAAATACATCTTGGTAGGTGAATCACACTACGAACTTAATCCTTATTAAATTTTTGTAGACCCTTGTGTATTTCCATTTGGTGAATCTGGTAGTAGAATGGGGTTCACTCTAGGGAGGAGTGATTTAATCCCTGTAAAAATATAATAGAAAACCCAGATTTATTACATTGAGACATTTTTCATTGGGGATATTAATCATACCATGACCAATGTGTCATTTTGGGAATGATATAAATGAGTAATCATCATGGGGATGAGTGTGATGATCATGATTTTGGAAAAGGGAGGTGATTTCAAGAAATGATTAGGAAATGAAATTGAGTATTGGGTAATTGATTCTGGTTTCTACTATAGGAGATGAATCATACCATGAAAAGAGTGGTCACATCATGATAGTCTCCATCCTTGTTATTGGACCCTCAACTAAGAGAAAGCCACATCATGAACCAAAGAGGACATACCATGGAATATAAATGAATGGGTTTGTCATATTATATCTATAGTGATCGCATTGTTACCAACTACCATGATAATTTTTTTATATATGGGAAATATAGTCATTTGATGTTTTCAATCTATAAACCTCCATTGTTTTCCAATCATTTTATTCATGAATGTAGCGGGACACTAATCACCCTTACTTTTACTTTCTCGTCCATCAATCTGTTTGATTAATGTTGATAATAATTGAGTTCCACTGTAGTATAAGGTAATAATTGGTCATTTTCCATCGATTTATCCTCCTCCTAATTTTTATTGAATTTTTTTGGAATTTTTTCGATATAATGCCAATTGAAATAGATCCCGGTGGAATTTGGCTGATATTATAGGAATTTTATACATAATTGATATATAGGATCCTGGGAGGACGAGCATATTTAGATTTTTGTGATTTCATTATCCATTTTTTTTACTTTTTACAATTTATATGAAATTGATTTATGTGTCATAATAAGGTATGGATAGTTTGAATCATAAATGTCTACATGGATTCTAGGTGTGCTTCAAACCCTCTTTTCTAAAGGATTTGCTCTTGTGGGACCACTAATAAGTGATTCATATATTATTACAAAATAATTTATTAAGGGGATCATATTTTTTTATTATAAAAATTAATGATGATGAATTTATAGTCATTTTAGATTAAATTTTATGGGGTTATTTTCTTTTGTAGGGGAAATTTTTGATCAATCTTAAATGAGATTAAGAAATGGTAGATTAGCTTCCCCGTCAATCTAATGACTCCAATTGAGTTATATGGTCTCTAAATATATTCTTAATTATTATGATTTTGTATATATAATGTTATATTATGTCTCTCAACTTTTTCATGATTGGACATTGATTTAAAATAATCATTTTCATTTAAATTCACATGCCTAAAAACGATGTACCATGAACAATGATGGACCATGGACTTATATCTTGTATCATAATTCATTTATTCTCTTTGGAGTGGTAATTAAAATTTGAGATATGATATAATTTTCCTTGAAATTTATAAATTTTATAAATGAAATATATCAGTAGTTGTGATATGTTACCTTTGATAAAATCAGGTGTGAAAGGCAGACTAATTAGATTGACTATCCTATAGTGGGATATATTAAACCTTTATATATTTCGAGGATCATTCATATATAATTATTTCAATGGTGACTGTAATTTCATTACATGATTCTATATATATTAGACTGTCTATACAACATAATGTATTTATATATAAGTATAATGAAATGAATTAAAATGTTTAGATTAGCGGATTGATAGGTGTTATGTCAATCTATTAATAATGTTTAATGGGTGTTTCTAGTGGAACTGAATATGGCATAATGTCTACATGCCTATGTTGACAAGAGTATCAACCTGGATTAAATGGATCCGCCTTCAGTTTTTTATATGATAAAAGAATATATATAGGTTATACAAATGTTTATGTGACTTACGAGACAATTATGGGTTCCCTTGATTTCATTTCATCTCTAGAGGGGGTTAGTACATAAAGGATAGTGTAGTTTTAGTATATAATGAGGGTCGAAATGGGCATAGGTTGTGTTATTTGGAGGCCATACTATCTAATTATTTTTTGGTGATGGAGATAGGGTAGCTTATTTAATTATGATATATGATTGTACCATGTGGGGATATATCCTCCTCGGTTTATTGGATAAAAATGATCAATATGGGGTTCTAGACCAATCGTTATATGTGATATGATAGTTCTAGGTTGGTATATCCCCCAAGGTAGATGTAATATGATGTAACTAAGTGGGTATGTGACCCCCTAGGCATATCGATATGATGACTCCATGTGGGTATTAGACACCATGGGAGTTTGAGATTTAATGGTTCCATGTGGGGATGTGGAATATAGGGTATATATGATATGAATTCTCTAGAATGGTATCTATATCATATGTAAATGAAATATTATATTCCCATGTGGTGATGAAACACCGAATGTATATACATTATGATTGTTCCAGGTGGTGATAAAACCCCATGTGTATATGAAATATGATGGTTCCATTAGCGGATGAAGGCCCCTTCGAATATGTTATATGATAGTTCTAATTGAGGATTAATCTCATCATGTATTTGTTATGTGGGTTTATATGGAGTATGAAAGACATACGATTCTGTTATATAAGGTTATGAGTATTTCTAATTCCCTATGATGTATTCTATATCAGTTACTAAGTTAATACATGATTCTCCCTATGTGGTAAAATATTATGTTGATATATATTATTCACTAAACAAAGTAGGTATCATCAACCATGGGTATAGCTATAGAACTCTAGTATTGATGTTGATTATTTTATTTCACTTATGTGTTTAATTTCATTATTCTAATCGTATCTAATCACACACACAACTGATACTTTTTAAATTAGTGACACAATTAGTAGCTTTCTATTGAGTTTTATTCACTCTTTGTAGGGATCCATAGAACATTGCTATCCATTAAGACCTCATGATTACACGTACAGGTAAGGAAGAATCCATATACTGGCTAGATTATCTTGATAGCTAATAAAGTGTAATGAAATGGGACTAGTTAGGGACTCCTGACCTAGGGTGGCTTCTATTAAGTATTATTTGTGTCAATTGAGTTTTATATCATCTACCCATATGAGCTTATATGGGTGTCCAACCAACTCATGTGACATTTCATGATAGCTTATTTTTATACACTATGAATTACTCTTTATTTGATGTATATTTAGAAGTATTATTTATTTATTTCTATGGATAAGGTGATGATTGAGTGTATGTTATTTATTAAATTTTTATTTCAATGATATGATGACATAATAACTCATCCTATCACTGTTGAATATCACTTCTAATATAAATCCACTAATGTACGTGGATAAATTTCAATGGTCATGTAGAAAATAATACTATCTATTATTTATTGAGTTAGTGCATAATGTAATATCCATTGTAATTTAAGTGTTAATTTTAGATTTTCGAAAATAAATTTGATAAGGTGGTGGTGCGGCCAAAGGCATCAAAAAACATCGGGTACCCCTATGTGATAAATTTGGTACCCGATAAAGCTTTTTTTTATGTTAAAATCATTCAACAAACCACTTGGTATGCAGTGGTAAGGTATCAACTGCCAACTGGGATGGATTAATGTGGCTAATTCTAGATTTTCTACTTAGTACCCAAAGAATGTGTACAAGGTTCTTGATAGAGACCGTGACTTTTTTAATTATATATATGTTTTTTTACAGTCATATTTTTATATGGAACCCACCTAAGGGTATCTCTTCACCAGTTAAGTCACATACAAGTTGGTTCACCCACATTTCCTTTCCTTCTCATTTTCTCTTATTTCTCAATTTGAGGTGATCTAAAGAAATGTTATTGTGAATCAGGTATATTTCCTTCTCTCTTTCTCCCCCACTTCATATATTCTACCTATAACATCATATTTTGTCATAGTGTTATAGATTTTGAGAAGATTCCACGTGTCCAATATTGAATTACACTTGATTGATGGTTTTATTTTTTACAAGTTCTACAGAAAGATATCAAATAATGAATGTCCTTGTATCACATTGTATCAGTAATAGTAAATTTCACCCATTAATTTCTCCAATATATTTTTTCTATTGGGGGGGAAATTTTTCATTAATCAAAATATTAAATCAAGTATTTTATTCATATTGTGAACAATTTTCACATGATATTTATTTTTCACTCATATCCATTTTTTATAAAGTTGATCTATTTACAATTGAAATTATCAAATTCTATTTAATTAGATTAATTAAGTAATTTTATCATATTTATTTAAATTAAATATATGAACTCTAAAAGTAGTTTTGGGGATCATGGTTTGTTGATGAAGGGTAAAAGAGAATGGATGAGTTCTTATATTTACTAAAAAATGATTTATCGTGTTCTAGGTTTGTGGTTGTTTATATTCTCTTCTATATGTATCACTATTGGTGTACAACAATATATGTGGGGTTTAATGGGTTAGTTTTATGGGATAGACTAGTTCCATAATTTTCATGTGTGGTCATTATTACTAATTGGTGATATTTTGGGATGAAATTGGGTGTTCTTGAAACTTTTATTTCATTTTAATATGGTTGGAAAATGATATATGAAAATGGGTTCAACATATTATATGGTTATAGAAAACACATAGCGTGTTTGTCTATACAAATTGGTATGTGGAAATCTAGTATGAGGTTTTATCTTAGGTCAATAGGTTTTTCACTTGCAATGGTGGTTATGATTGAAATGAAACACGATATTCACACTTTTGAATGTGTACAGTGAGTGATCACTTATGATATTGGTCTCTTATATGACTAGTTGTTGAAAATATATTTATTAGTAGAGGGTTCTATTAGGATTTTATAATACACAAAAAAACGAGGTTCCCATGAGAATGAATATTAGATTTGGAACCAAATTCAGCTCCAAGGTCTTGGTAGTAAATCATCTCACATGTATCGAGTTATATTTTGAAAGGTGGCCATGTTTCATAAAATATAATGGTATGGTATATAATATGAAAAAATAGTGTGAATTATCTTTATATTGGATAATTATATAAAGGGTTGTGGTATAATTGATTAAGACCGATATTAAGGATGGATATGATTAATTAGAATTTCAGGGAATGTTTCATTGGGATAGATGAATGTTAATAAATAGTGGTTTTCTAGATAATTTTCTAGAAGTAATAGGCTTGAATTCTTTGAATTGTTACATACTTTTATTGGAGTAAAAGTAATCAAAAAAATGATAGATTGAAGAGGTTCCTGTTGGAGAGAAAATTTCATCACGAAGGAAAGTGTTGGGGTGTGGCTCAATATGTTGGGAAATGGTGATCTGAAAAGATGGTTTGGTTTTTTCCTAGTATGGTCTGCCATGGATTGAAGCATTGGGTAGAAACAAGGTTTTTTTTTGAGGACTCTAGTGTGAGAAATGAGGTTATAATGTCATGTAGTTTCCATGTGGAATTGAAATTGGAGAATCAATATTTATGGGGGACGTTTGTTGTTTTTCATGTAAACTGTTCCTGGGGGTAGTTTGTTTTGTGATGATCTTGGGGTGTTTAGTTATTATCGTATATAAATGGATGTATTATATGATATTTAAGGTAAATAATATGTGATATATTGGTTAGTCACTCATTAGTGCAATTATATTTTGGATTATTCCATTCGAGCATGAATTTTTAGGTCTTTAATTTACTAAATCTATATATTATATGTATGTTTAACAATAGTGTCTTCTATTACACTATTATGTGGCCTACAGTTCATTTGTTTTGAGGAAATATGGTCATGTATTGAAATTTGGTTTTCAAATGATCCATCATTTTGAAATAGAATCCATAGTCATATCATGAACCTTATTAAAGGTATAGAGTTAAGTTGTTTTTAAATAAAATGATATAGTGGAGATAAAGAGATATTTTATTGTTATTTTTTTACATTTACATATTTTAGTATCTATGTTCCATTATTATAACCCATATCACTCTAATTATATATTTTTACAAACAGATTATAATATTAGGCCTCTTGAATTTTATCTTATTTCTATAACTTTCTTCAAACCCTATGTGACAATGAGTGTATCTTATTAGATATTTATCCCCCATTTGGTCGGATTTTCCATTTACATCAAATGATAATATTTTTATGATCAATGGGAAATTCCTCCTCTATTACCTTTGGTTTTATTCTTTTAAATTATTATAGGGAACAATGTAATAATGGATTTTTTTCAATGTTATATTTTTATATTGTGGATATCATTTAAAATAATCATTCATAAGTCATGTGGTTGATCCTCATGTGTTCAATGGTGTTTAATTAGATCCTCATTTTTATCTTATGTAGTTAATGCTAAATATTTGGTAGAAATTTGGGATTCAATACATTTCTTCATTATATAGATATTATTGAATTATCATGATTTTATATACTTTGGGGAGATGGTATGGATTAAAATAAATGATAATGATCTGTACTGATTAAAATTGAAGTGGATGGGAGATTAAGATACATTTTATTTAATTTTTGAACATTTCTAATACGTTGGATGTTTTTTATGGTTATATTGATGGATAAATGTTTAATACAATGTTAAACATGGATATATTTATTTATTGGGATCAATATTCATAATGCATTAATCACTTATAATTTATAATGAATTGGACAAATGTAAAATCATTAATTAATGACTTTATCTGTATATCTAAATTTATTCTTTACTTTAATATAATGATTAAAGGAGGGTAATTCAATATGTATTTCTTTTATCTTTTCCCTTATTTTATACTATATATTGTGTCTTCATTGTTATATTTAGATGGGGTTTGGTTTGATATTGTGGCCAGTTGGAAAGATGGGATGTGTTTATTGATATAGTATTGATGGATGGTATGTTATTCAATTATGGTACTAATATTATGGGTGGTTTTCTAGAAGGAATGTGATTTTTAGAATTTTTGTTACTATAATCATGAGTTGTAGGAGATTAATTTTTTATGGTATTTTTTGTCATTGGGAGAATTTATATTTTATCAATGGATTGGATTTTGGTTAGATGAGAACAAATGATAATAGGTGATTGAATGAAATTTCTAAATTGTGGTTCACTAAACGATTAATGATAATTGTTGAAATAGTTTTTCATAATAAATCGTATAGGATATAATAAAAGTGATTAGTTATTAATTAGTGGCTTAAAATAATATTTTTTTAAATAATGGTTTCATATTAAATATGGCCACATGAATGTAATGTGGTTGGTAATTTCGAATCAATAATCCTTCCAGGATGAATGAAATGGGATGTTATAAGATATTTTTATGGATATTTAATGTTATTTATTGGGGATTTTTTGTAGCATAGTAAGGGTAATAGGTTTTTGTGAGTTTAAGTAGCATCGATGTTGCTAATATGGATGATCATGTTGTTGGTTTGGGGTGACCTCTTAGGCTATTATTCTGTGTTAAAATGTATGTATTATATTATATTTTTATTTTCCATACAGAAATAACCTAGTCAGATAACCTTACCAACTATCATATGGTTGTTTGTTCTAGTTTTCTTCCCCAATATCTAGGTTAGAGGGGCAGTTCATGGATAAATAATCCTTCTTCACTACTCTATATTCATGTTATATTATAGGGTTTGATGGATTACAATATTTATATGAATATGATGTATGATGGATAGAGAATTTAATATGTAACAAACTTTCTGGATTATATATTTAGTTATAATAATTATATATGGAAGGGGATGTTCATAGTTGGATGTGGGCATGTGGTTGATGTCTTTTATTTTTCGTACATTCTTTGGGTATTAGTAAGTTATGGTTATTTAGATGTATATTTGGGTGGGTACGTGATGGTGCTTATGACATTCAGTTGTTATGTGGTATATGGTTTTGATGTGGGTTCTGATGCGTGATGGAATGGATGTATAAGTTATAGAAGAACCACGACATTTATTTTTAGGGAATGAGGGTGAAAAAATAGCATGGATGTGGTTGTGGGATGCTTTCTTAACGTATATTCATTTGTCACTATATTACAATAAGTGGATTTCATATATAATTAGGGAGCATTGGTGGGGTTTGGTTATTGGATTCATAAAGTAGGTTTGGGTTTCTCTTCATTTTTATTCATAGTGTCACTAATATAATTCTTCATCCTTTTCAAGGGGGATTTTTTGTAGGGTATGACAATGAATTCTTATATTATGAACCATGTATATAAATATTTTTTTCAAGTTTCCATTATGTACCAAGTGACTCATATATACATTACTAGATTTATCTGTGGAGTTTTAGTTTCATTCTATGTCATTGGATTTATTTTTTATATCATATTTTCAAGACCATTAAATTTGTATGAATTTTTCATGAATTTTGGATTGGGATTAATTTAATTTATATGAATTATATTGGAGTTTATCTATGATATAATGATTTATTATGGTAATACCTTCCATGTTTTTGCGATATAACCTCGATGATAGTCTCTAGGCCATGGCCTATTAGGGGAGACATTCGAGGTCATGCTCATCTTCCCCATTAACCATGGTGGGGTTCCTAGTCGGGTATGTCTAGAAACTAGTTTGGTATAATGAGTATTTTAATGATATTGGGATGGAAAATTGCACAGATTATGATGATGGGTGAATATAATAATACATTGGTCCTGATCCTAGATGATTATGGGGTATGAATGACTATAGTTTGATAGGTCTAGGATGACCAGTCAGAGTTTTAAATAAAATCGGTTGTGAGATTTAAACAAAGATCACAACAATATTTGAATTATAAGAATTGATTTTACAGTAATTTGATATGTAAAAGTTTATTACCAAAAATTGATGATATATAGTTTTTTATGGGGTGATTTTGAATTTCATAAATTTTTTACAAATGATACGAGAAGGTTGTTTGTCATGATTCAATGCCAAGATGCCTTTATTGGGGGATATTTGTAATATATTCCTACTTATAGTACCAGAAATTGGTTATTTCCTATGGTATTTGATATAATACACCACTCCTATGCTCAAAATAACTTCTTAAGAGGTTCCAAATGTTACAACCTCTTCATTATTTGGATTTTTTTAATATAGGTTGGATATGATACACCATATTAATTATATATATACATCTTATGAGATGTTCATTATGTTATAAATTCATAATTATTTGTATTTAGTTATTAGGGATATTATTATTTTATTCCCTCTTAAATATTTTGATGTCAACCTTTTCTAGGGGGTCTCATCTCTTAATTTCTTGAATCTCTCAAATGTTATTCCAAGATATACTCTGTTTTTTAAATTGTGACCTCCACCAACATTGGAAAAAAAAGCGTGTTTTGTGTTCATGGAGTCCTTGTTCGTTCTTAATGAACCGAAATCGATATTTATATTGTTTTCAATTTATTATAATTTGGTACTTGAAATTCCATATGGTATGTGATTTATGTTAACAACTTGTTGGTTGCATCATATTGAGTTTTGTAAAAACACCATTAACATAAATACTACTATATGAGAAGACTTAATTTTTAATGTTTCAACTAAGGGAAATTATCATATTGATATATAATTGAGCTCGACTATCCAAATATGGATATTATGGAAGTTTTATTAAATTTTTATGGAATATTTATTAGAAATACTTCCTGTATTTTTATTCTTAATATTATATTACCCTAGAGATGTGATTTGTTTTATATCTATTGTGTCATGAATATGGTGTGCATTATCGTCTATTTGTTACATTTTTATGTAATTTTATTTTTATTGTTTAATTATTATTCAATATAATTTTTTGGAATGATTTTTATATCTATATATTTTTAATTAGAAGAGATCATATAGGGGATATAGTCTCCTTGTAGTATTGTATGTACCCTCACAGTTAGTTAAAAACTACATAATATGTGAAGGGATTCATAAGGTAACATGTAAAACCATTTAGAACTAATTAAACTGGGTTAATCAATTAAAAATATTATTGTTGGATCTTTTCCCTTAACATATGATTTGGGTGATTAATATAATGGTTATAAGATAGAAAAAAATAAATGAATGTTATTAATTGGACTAGAATATACCAATATAGATTACCCCAAATTAATTTATGTTCTTGAAATATTTATATTTAATATAATGAATATGATTATTAAATTTTTATAAAAAATGAGGAACATGATGGTGGTTTACCTATTTAATCAGATCCCATCATTATACGTGGGTGGGATTACATGTATTATATTGGAAAAACATGTTAAAATGACTTGTACATTATGTTTCATGGTTTTAAAAACATATTAATCAAAAAAGGGGTTTATAAAACTAAATTCAAATAATGATTTAATTGGTGTCTTCTTTCACATGTTCATTTTTGTATTCTTATCATTGAGAACCTATGGTGATGAATTTGTTTGTATCTCAAATTTTAATAAAAATAAGATTTGAATATTTATGTATAGTGTAATATAGAATTTTAAGAAGGGTTATTTTGGGATAATTACCCTATTATAAGTTTCAGATGGGTACAGACCTAGTAGATTGGGATTATAGATTTCAGTGGCATTGGATGTTTCATGTCTGGTATTCTATAAGAAGTAAAGGTCTGATGGTGATCTAGTATGGCTAAGTGATTATTGGTGTTTTTCATAAACTATTAATATGATATGAATGGAATGTAGGGTCACCTATGTGTGTATGACAACAAAAGTTTCATTTTCTTAGTGATATATGTTTTTGTTATCTCAGGAAGGATTACTGTGACACCTAAACTAATAGAGTAACAATGGGAGACATGGAATGGTAGTATGAAACTCATGTGGTTGTGATATTAATAGCTTATTAAGGCGGTATTGGATCACATACCATAATTGAAATCGGATTTAGTATAGGGTTGTTAGTTTTCTTGTACCGTAGATGCAAGATAGTGTGAATAAGTGAAATATATAGGGTGTGTGGGTTTTAATATTTCTGTCATAAAAGGTTGTGGTACCTATATTTCAATGTAATCATGATAGAATGTATTCTAAAATCAACTAGATAATATAATAGATTAATTTTTTAGTAAAGCCTATATTTTGGGTTCCCTTTTTCCTTTATAAAAATTGGATGGGTTGAAATACTACGTTTATAGTATATGGTGAATGTGAGTTCAAATATTGGTTATGCGATGGTGTGTGGTAGTCCAACGAACTGATCATAATGACATTTAAGGAAATAGGTAGAGTTCCACCCATGTAATCTTGTTAAAAATATATTCCCTATTGAAAAATTATAATGATGAGGGAGGTATCCATTCCACTTTGTAAATTTGTTGTGTAGTAACATCTACAACTAACATGGGACTGCCATATCCAACCCCTTATGACCCAGAATCCTTGCTGGAACATCAAAATGGAACTATCTCTAATAACATTTTCTACAATCCCCCCAATCTTTCAACTCCGATAGATCTAATCTAGGTGAGAACCATGTGATCTCAACCATGTATCGCCATATAATATTGTTTATCAACTAAAAATAAGTGAATAATGCATTATCAAGGGCATGCAATAATCCAAATTTAAAATAAAACCATCGTAGTGAAAATCACCAGATAACATACCACCCATGAACAAATAAATAATACACAAAAAAATGACACCATATAAAATGAAATATAGTACTGGAATAAACTATGTTTATTAAAAAAATATTACCCAATGTGGGGAAATAGTATAAATAAGACTAAAAAATAAATATCATAGGATTCAACCTCAACTAGACATTGGCAATCATCCCATTTCTCATTTTATTACCAGACAAGAAACCAACCCACTACATAAAAATTTACTAATTTTATGCATCTCATTTTTAAGGGTTGTTCCCAATCATGAAATACAATATAATAAGTGTAGGCACACAATGTTAAATTTTATGAGTTTTAGTATAAAATTTCATAAATAGTAATAGCGTAGGCCTGGACCTTGATGCCACTTAATGGGTGGCCTGAGCTCGGTGGGACAAAACTACCTCCAGAACATCTCCCTAAACACCAGATGTTTCTTAATAGCAACGAGGGCCTAGGGTGTGTCCATGGTAAGACTATGTCCTCATTAGAAGAGTGTAGCACAACGAAATAAATATAATGGTATTGTAAATAGAAGAATAAATATAAATAATATAAATAAAACAAAGAAGAAAATTGATGCACTAGAAAAATGAAAATAATTATAAATATATAAACAAAAACAATGACGATGTATTTTTATGTCTCTAGAATACTGGAAGACATGGATACATGATAGTAGACATAACATGTTTCAGACAGTAAAATAAAAAAAGGCTACTCCATGCATCCAGAGATCCAACTCAAGTATCTACTATCAAACTCAATCCTATCTGCCCACAATAAAGTTTTATAAGTATTATTCTTCCCTTTGTCAACCTATAATAATTTAATCTAATCTGGTTACCAAACAGCGCTCGAAAAGGGTGTGAGATAAATCGCAGTGGGCCACCACCAACGGTGACTATATCATTCATCCCCAATAATGAAATATAGAAGTGTTCAGGCATGCATATATAGAGTGAATAAAATAGTACAATATTACTAAATACCCAAGTAACTTCTTCATACCTCAGCTAATGTCTGCACATGCAACCAGTTCATTAATTAAGAAATCCACATTTATTGATAATAGTTCTTATGAGGCATATCTAGCACAAAATTCACCTCATGATAGTATAATTAGTGAAGGCCCCATGACATAACTAGGCGACATGAAAATGATATCTGGTGAGGAAGTTCACTGGTAATAACCAAGGTAATGTAAATCTCATAGAACATTAACATATTAGTATTTGAGTCTAGCTAAGTGATGAGAGTTTAATCCCAGTCATTCCACAATAAGTTGTGTACCGAGTCCAATGTCATCGACCAAGGTAAAACAATGTTAAGTAAAGACAGGGCCCAATGGAATTTCACCATAGAACTTACTTGACAATGCAAGATCCAAGGAGTGTATCTGAGGTATCATGTAATAATGTAAAGGACATTACAGTGGTATACTGGACATTTGAGGTATAGACTAGAATTGGAGTCGAGGTGGGTATCAACTTAAGAAAACCAAATCCTTGAATCAGAATGGGGTTCCTGAGTCCCAACATATTATCCTCATAAAATCCAGGGTGAGATTGAGTCAGTCCTTTCCTATTTGATATTGTAATCATGTAATAATTTATTTGGTTTAGTCTTGCCTTTCGTTAGTGATGATAGGTCAAGTAGAGTTGAAATAATTTATTTACTGGATCAGGCCTTGTCTTCTATTAGTGGGGATATTCCATGTTTCATTTCAACCATTTTATCAATTCTTAATTAACCATTAAGCCATATTCAATTAGAGAGGTTCATTCCACTACCATCGATTAACATGAAAAGGGGTGATAAGAACATGTAACATTTATTCAATACCATTTGTTAAGGAAAAGTTATATACATAGTATACATTATTTTTAACATCTCACATTTAATAATCATTTGGAAGCACTTGACTTAGGAGGATCAAGTGGTGAGAATACATGATACATGAAATTATGAAATTCCCATTAATAACAGGCCCTTTATTATATAATGGTTCACCTTTAGTATGGTTAATAAATGGAACACCTGAATGCTGGCTCAAACATTCCGAACACTATTTACCCAAATATGGAATAACCTTTGACATGGGGTGGATTGAGTTATAGGATTAAATTATAACAAGTAATCATATATTTTGAAATTCCATAACTATAATATTCTAATAAGTATAATCATAGCATATAAATTTAAGAAACAGATCCATATGAAATCGGTGACCACACACAAACATTCCAAAGACAATAAATATTAGGGATAAGTTATACACCACCAACCTTAGGGTTGTATGATCCTTATTCTCTGGTTTCGTCCCTTAATTTTCCTCAGAACATAGTACATATCTGAAAAGGTGAAAAACATCCACATGATGATAAATTGGTTAAGAGAAAGAGAGAATAATAAAAGGCTAAAGAGGACTCGAGTACTTACCGTTCTGCATCTAACATGATGAATGGAAGCACGATTAGAAACACAAAGAAGTTAATCTCTTGATCCCATGCTTTGGACTTCTAAAAAATCCAAATTGAGAGAAAATCGGTTATTCCTATTGGTTCAGGGATTAGAGAGGAAGGGACGAATTAATATATATTTAAGGGAAAATTAGAAATTTACATAGTATTTTATCAAGCACACGGTTTGTTCGCACAGTCTATAAAATCACGTGAAACCCATATGGGATGATTCTTTCCAAAAAGACATCCTCTACATAGATTTATCAAACCATGCGCAAAACATGCATGGATGCCTTGAGAGAAAGGGGATCTCAAACTGTTAATATGTATAGTTGTGCGCCCACCATGCGAGATGGATCTGTTCGAAAAAACATCATCCGCACAGTTTACTCTGAACCATGCATCAAGGTATTTTTCTCCAAGATGATAGATTCCAAACTACAAACAAGCCCTGAACACCCCCAAAAAAATTACTAACTTCACATGAATCCATATTAAGTACAATTTATATATTTAAACAAAAAATTAAATGATCCATACCTGAGTGAAAAAACTTGGTACCTACAGTCATCCTCTATTAAAAGAACTTGTCCTCGAGTTCTCCTTCCAAGAGAAATTTTTTTTGATAAAACCACTAGCCATTGGGCACATACATTTCCTTCCATCTCATAAGTCTCATCCTTTACTCGGTTGTGCTTCCATAGAATCTGTATGAAAGAGATAGACTTTCATCATAGATACTTCGTGCTTCAGTCAACGATGCATACTAGATACTCCTCAAAGTTAGTTTCGGCATCAAACATAACTTCCTCAGGACCAAAGTTATGAGATTGGTTGTCATGTTATTGGAAAAGCTATGAGACAAGAAAGGCATCATGCATGATAGGATACCTCATAGGTAGTGGAAACTGATAGGCTACTGTCTCAACTCTCTCTAGCATCTTGAATAGCTCAACATAATTAGGCAACAACTTTCTCCACTTCCTTATCCATCTATTCCCTATCTATGGCGACACTTGAAGGACAAATTGATCCCCAACCTCTAACTCAAGAGTTCGTTGATGAGGATCAACATATGATTTTGGTCTAGAATAAGCAATTTTCATAAACTTTCTGATCACCTGAACCTATTCAAAGTTTCTAGAACAGGACAAAGTCCTACTAGTGTTGCCTCACCGTACTCTACATAGAACAAGGTTAAACAGTATGACCAACCATATAAGGCCTCAAAATGATCCATCTAAATCATCACATGAAATATATTATTATAAGGGGTCATGTTGAGAGGGATATGATTCTCCCAAAAACCTCCAAAATCAAGGACACATTCTTGTAGAATACCCTCTAGAACATGTATTTTCCTTTCTGATTTCCTTCAATATGATGGTGACATGTTGTTCTTAGAAGCACCTGAGTTCCCAGAGCTTTTTTTAATCCTTTCCGAAATTGTGAAGTAAAACGAGCATCCCTATCTGAAATGATATTAAATATAACCCCATGCAGTCGTATGATCTCATTAACATATAGTCTTCCCAATTCAACAACTAAGAAAATCTCCTGAATAATAATAATGTGGGATGATTCTGTTAGTTGGTCAATGACTACCTAGGTAGAATTTTTACGCCTCAATGACCAAGGTAATCCATCTAAAAAATCCATAGAAACAACATCCCATTTCTATTCCATGACTGCAAGAAGATGTAACAAGATTTCAGGTCTTTGGTGCTCTTCCATCACCTACTAACATGTAGAACACCTCATGATAAATCCTATAATCTCCCATTTCATTCCATGCCACTAATACTTGAATCACAAATCTGGATACATCTTCGAGATTCCTAGATAAACTACCCACTAAGAGTAGTGGGACTCTTTCATCAACTCCACCCTCATATCTTCAAGATCATGGATATTTCCACATAGAAATAGGACATCACCTCTATCCATAGACCAATCTGGATGTGGGTTATCTCAGGATATTCTCCAAAGAAGAACAAAACCATAAGGATTTGCAAACTGCCTACTCTTCGCCTTTTCATGTAGGGAAGAGGTAACTGTTAAGGTTGAGAAGTAAGACTTCCTGTGACTTTCAGGAAAAACTAGATGAAGTTCAAAAAAGAGGGCCATTAACTTCCATACATCACTAGCTTCATGTATGACCAGTGTTTGAATTTTCTGACTAGTGCATCAACGACCACATATCCCTTTCCAGATGTATGGGTAAGATCCAAATTAAAAGATATTAAATATTCGACCCAACACTGCTTTCTGAGGTTCAATTATTGGTGAGAAAATATATACATTAGGCTCTTGTGATCTATGTACACCACAAGTCACTCACCCAACCATAGTGTCTCCAACAACCTAAGGCGTGGACCACTGTTTCTAGCTCAAGGACATGCATCACATAATTTCTCTCAAGAGTCCTGAACTTATAAGATCTGTATGGAAGGTATATTTATTCCTACATAAATAATGATCCTAATAAAATGCATGATGGATCACAAAAGACAATATAACAATTTCCTGGTTCACGATGAATCAAAATCGGTGCAGATATGAGCCTCCCTTTCAGTTCGTAAAAGGTTTCCTCACATTATTCTGACCTAACACACATTATTGTATGTTAGGTAAGAGGTGAATAATATCATTATAAGTCCTATATAAAATTCATGTAATATTTAGAGATCCCTAAGAAGCATCAAATATCAAACACGTTCTTGGGCTGCTCCCAAAAAACTAAAGCACTATCCTTTTTAGGGTCAACTGATATTCCTGATTCTGAAATAATTTTACCCCTGAAGAGGATCATGTTGATCCATAAGTATTATTTAGCAAGCATTGAATAAATACGATTATATCTTATTGTACTTAGAATGAAATCAAGATGTTTTCATGGTTATTATGAGTGGCATAATACAGCATGATTTCATCCACAAGGACCACAAAAAAAGATATCAAATAGGGATGGAAAACCCTATTCATCCAATCCATGAAAATAGTAGGCATGTTCATAACACTGAATGACATAAAAATATACTCATATAAATTATACCTGCAACATAATATTGTATGAGGCATGTCTGATGGTCTGACTCACACTAGATGATAATCACATATTAGGTTGATCGTCGAGAACACATTTTCTCCTTAGAGCTGGATAGAGAGATCTTCTAATCGAGGAAGTTGATGTCGATTCTTGACCATATGTTGGTTCAATCATATGTAATCCACATATAGATGAATAATTCCATCCACCATCTAAGTAAAAATCATAGGTGAACCCCAAGAGGATGTACTAGGATGTATAAAGCCTTTTTCGTTTAGGTACTCTATCTGCTGCTTGAGCTTCTAAAGCTCAGTAGTATCCATTTTTTTGGAGTAATAAACACTAGAATATGTCTAGGAACAAGCTCTATTCTAAACTCTACCTCTACTTTATATGTAAAAAAATTAAATTCATTAGGAAAGACATCCGTGAAATGATCAACTGTTGGGAGAAAATCAGTTTGATGTAGAACATGATCCTCTATGAAAAGAGATTCAAGCTGGGTTGTCACTTCACCATGCCCATGATGTTTCAGTCTAGCTCTCCCGACTTGGACATCCCACTCACCTATGAAAAGGTAACTTCTACATTCAGGTGATGTGGAAGATAACATGTGGCCATAGTATTCTACAAAGCTGTGATAGTGGACTAACCATTCCATCCAGAAAATGACATCATGCCGATCATATCTATAATAAAGAGATTCCACATGAATGTGTAATATCCAACCTCATGCAGAACGTCTCTACACGGGTGTATGCCCTCCCTCTAGATTCCCAACTGTGTATCGAGGATCTTTTCACCATAATGATACTATATCTCTAGTCCTATAAATTATATGATAGATAAGAAAATAAAAGAGTTTTCATTTATATAGGGGTCAAACAACCATGGCCACAACTTCTTCCTTCCCCAGACCTACTGGTGCTATTCTGACTCCCCACGTGAGGTGGTTCAAAAGTAATCACTGCTGAAGGTGGAGTGGATGCTGATCCATTTCTACTCGAAGATGGTGGAAATGTCCTATATAAACGTGTAATATGACTCATATGGCCACAAGCTCAACAATCCATATGTTCTATATCACATTGGGACTTCTTATGCCCCAGTCTCCCACACTGATGTCATGCCACAGAGCTATCAATCTGGATACACTAGTTTCCACTTCCCTAATGATAAACCTTATGGGAATGTTTCCTGCCTCCGGAAGAACTACTGCCATGAACCATGAATAATCCATTAAAATTCGGTAGTTGTGTCGTCCCAGAGGTTACACTATGAAAAAATGGCCTTATAAACTATTACATAATTGATAGGATCACAAATGAAATTCACCTGAGTTTGGGTGGCATACTAGATACCGTCCTCAAAATTTCTAGCACGCAAAATCTCATAACCTTCTAGAAGTGGTTTGAAGTGATTTAAAACAATGAAACATGATGAATATTCCATAATTGACATTAAAACCTACTTGATATTTCTGAACAATCTAGCTCTATCAGCTCTTAGTGCCAGAGGAATGAACTGATCATTGAAAGTCATCTAGAAATCAACACCTATCGTACCATGATGACAACCGGCCTAGATAACCACATCCCAAGAACTCATGGCCGAATCCCAAAAAAATTAGGTAGAAATATTGAATCTTCACTCTGGAGGAATTCCTTGATGCTCAAATATATAGAGCATTCCCTCTATCCCGGACTCAGTAACCTGAGAACGCCCATCCCCTAAAAAAATAGGAGGATGCTACTGCTATAACTCACGGGTAAGATAAGCCATCATATGAGCAACTCATGGAGCAACATTCATGGACAACATCAGATGTATGAAACATTCACATACATGAGAATCAGTTCTTACATCAGAAAAAATAAGCAGTTCTTCAAGTGGCACTTCTGATGTTAATACTGGCAGCTCAGGGCCCACCATATCTAGAGCGTACTCGTCACCACATTCCTATCAAACGACACACGGGCTTAATCGTGGAATTGGTGTACAATTTCCCATCACACGCCATAGAGAAAGCATAGAATCCAGGATATATCCTCACTAATTGATGTTGAATTTAAGAAAATTCACAACCCAAGCCATACGGCCCCAACTACCCCATTAGTGGGTTAGGTATTGGTATGTACACAAGTACCCGTTTCATGTAATTTTGTAGTTAATTTTTAGGTTTACTCCAGTATCATTCATAAATAGGACATAGTGGGATAAAGATGTGAAACCAATTCATATTCAATTTTGATATTGACTCTAAAATGGATAGGCATTTTGGTTGAATTAGTCCATATACACCAAAAATGAGAGACAACACCCATTTATTTATCGCATAATGGCTCAACTCGATAAATTACTCTTCCCAACCAATGAGGGTCCATACACCACATGAATAAAGATAGATAATCCCTCAATAAAATCAAAAGTAATACAATTACATGTAAACTATCTCAACAACAATCAATAATAACAAGCATATCAAGTAATGTTATGCAGTGAAATTCGTATATATTGCATGGAAATATTCATGACATGTTAACTCTAGGTTCTTATAATGATCAATGTAATAATTATCATTTCCATAAAATCATTGGCCATAGGATGAAATAAATTCCAAAACATAGTAATAATCAACAACACCATATATCATGTGCATCACCCAATGGTGATATAATATTAACTGTAATATGAAAAATTGAACCACAATTGTAATTTAGGAATCTTGGGTTCTACCCCAAACATGGGTTTTGAAATGCCTAAGCACAACCTATAACCAAGTCCCATGTGTTAATACTCTCTAATATATTGTCTCCAAATAGTAAATCAAGAAATGAAACCACCTTGGATACCAGTTTGTGATTTCCTAGACCTAGATGTCACTTAATGGGTTCCTTGAGCCTAGTGGTCCACATGGCTTCATGTGCATCTCCTCGAACACTAGATACTTTCGACTATTAGTGTGGGCCTAGGGGATGTTCATTAGATGACTATTCCCTCATTATTAAAGTGTATCATAGTTTAATGAATGTAATGGGATAGTAAAAAGAGAAAAAAGAGAAAAAAATATAAATAAATGGTGGAAGAAAATTGATGCACAAGATAAAAAAGAATAACAATAACAATATAAAATGGATTATTGATGATGTATTGTCATGTCACATGAAAATTGGAAAATGAGGTTACAAGACAGAAGGAATACCATGTTCCAAAAATTAAAAGAAAAAAAAGGCTACTCCAAGCTTCCCGAGATCATACTCATTCATCTACTATCAAGCCTCATCCTATCAGCACACAATCAAGTGTTACAAAATGTATGCTTCCCTTTGTCAATACCGAAAACCATGTAATCTACACCAGGTAACAGATATCACCTGGACATTGTGTGAGATAAATAACAATAGGCCACCACCAATGGTGTCTATCACATTCGGCCCATTTAATGGAATATAGCAATGTGTAGTCATGCATATATAATGTGAAGAGAATAGTAAAGTATAACTAAATACCCAAGTACATGTATCAGCCCCTGACTCATGTCTGAACATGTAACTGGTTCATTAGTTAAGAAATCACTATTTAATGTTAAATGGTCACATGAGGCATATCTCATACTGACATAACCTCATGATAGTATAAGTAGTGTAGATACCAAGACATAATAAGGTAACTAAAAATGTTATCTAGTGAGGGAGTTACCACGTGATAAACAATGAAAGAAAAATTTCATGGAATGCTAACTCCGAAGTATCTGAGTCTAGATATGAGTAGAGAGTGTAATCCAAGAAGTGTAATCCAAGGAATTCCCTAATAAATCACCTATTGATTCTGAGGTGATTGACCAATGTAAACGTGTCTATGAAAAGAGAGGGCCTGATGGGATTTCACCATGACAACTACAAGTAAATGATGCATCCATAGAGTGTATCCAAGGTATCCTGTTGTAATGTAAATGACCCTGCGGTAGTATACTAAGCATATGAGGAATAGAAAAGAACTAGAGTCTAGGTGGGTATCAACCTAATCAAACCACATCCTTGAATCAGAATGGGGTTCTTAAGTCCCAGTGTATTCCCCTATTTGGATTGAAGGCGATCTTGAGTCAGTCCATTCATATTTGATATTGTAATCATGTAATAATGGATTTGGTTCAATTCATTCCTTCCATTATTCTGGATAGGTCATGTAGAGTTTCCACTATATATTTATTGTCCCATGTCTTCACTTCTATTAGTGTGGATAGGCCATGTAGTGTTTCAACCATTTAATCAATTCCTAACTAACCATTAAGTCATATTAAATTAAATAGTTTCACTCCACTACCTTCCATTATCATTAAATGGGGTTCTACGGACATGTAATCATTATTCAATCTCATTTTTTAAGGAGAAGTTATATACTAAGTATACCTTTCATTTCACAACTCACATTTAAAAATAATTTGGAAGCACTTAGATTTCGTGGGTCAAGTGGTGAGTATACATTGTACATGCCAATATAAAATTCTCATTAATGAAAATTCATTTATTGTGGGAGGGATCACCATTAGGAATGTCAAGAAAATGCACACCTGAATGGTGGCTCAAACGTGTGGAACACTAAAAACCCAAATATGGCATAACCAATAACATGGGGTGTATTGAGTTGTGGGTTTAATCACTAAAAAATACCACATATTTATAAATAAAATAACCATAGGATTAAAACATATCTAATCACATCATGTAAATTTTACGAAATAACTGTTGAGGAAATCAGAAGGCCCCACACAAACATTCCAAAAACAATGAACTTTTCGTATAGGTTTTTGACCACCGACCATAGGGTTTTATGATCCTTATCCTCTAGTATCAACACTAGAGTTTCCTTAGATTGAAGTAGATATAAGAAAAGGAGAAAAAAACACTAATGAAAATATCTTGGTTAAGATAAAAAGTTGCGAATAACTGATAAAAAGGACTCGAGTACTTAACGTTGTGAATCCAACGTGATGAACGAAAGCTCCATCGGATTCCAGACAAAGGATTTCTCTTGATCACTAGGTTTGGCCTTCAAAAAACTACAAATTGATAAGAAAAGGGTTTAATCCTTCTACTTATCAGATTTGGGATGAAGGGATGGCATAATAGATCATTAAGGGAAAAATAGAAATTTGCGCAGGATTTTAGCATGTGCACGGTTGGTCTACATGGTCTGACAAACAGTGCAGATAGTTCTTCCCGAAAAGGCATATTCCACATGGTTTGATCAAACCATGTGCCATCCATGCCTGAGTACCTGGTGAAAAAGGGTCACTCACATGGTTATGGTACATGAACATGTGTTAACCGTGCAAGATGGATCATTCTGTAAAAACATCATCCACATGGTTAGGCAAACCATGCAGAATCCCTACATGGTTTACTCTAAACCCTGTACTAAGGGTTTTACCCCCAAAAAGATGGTTTTTCGGATCCGAGCAATCCCCAGACACCCTCAGAACCATTAATAACTCAAAAGGAATCCATATTAGGTTCAAAAAAAAATTAAAAAAAAAATTAAACGATCCATACTTGAGGGAAAAATGAGGTTCATACAGTAAAAATTATTTCTCAAAAAAGTCTCAACTGGAATATAGTGTTTTCATTACATGAAATTAAAAAAAACCTTAAATACACTTGATAAATGCATTATTATGCCATCCCTCCCATGAATCTACTTACCAAAATAAATCATTAGTGTAGTGGGATTATGTAACTATAATTTGGACATGCCTATAGGCTCACAAAAAAATACTCATCAACACATCACTAAACTAGTGAATACACATCACCACTTTTGGGAATCAGCCCTATACATATCTAGATCTGTGGTCTTGGGTCATTACCAATCACATAAAAGACCCAATGGTCCCAAGGTAATGAGTTTCGCAACCACACCTCCATCCCTAGACAATATTTATGATGGAGAATCCATTCATCAGTATAATGAACAATTTCATCACCCTAATCCACAAATACATTTAGATGCATAGAAATAATACATTGATCCATTCATCCTATATCATGTGAACATGGCCCAAAAATATCATCCTAAATGGTAAACAATAGAACTTTTATTTGATAGTTATGAACTAGGAGAACAATATGCACCCTCATCGGTATTGAAATATACATTACAATAATATTAAACAGGTGAATTACATCATTGTACATAGTATTCAAAGTAAATCAACATCCACTAAAAATTGTTGATTACACTGCCCAAATATCACAATATCATACTCCAAAGGAATTTTTGAACTCCATAAAACCTCCAATGTCACGTAGACATAATGCCATAACAATATCTCATAAATCTATGTTACTATTCTCACATAACATAATTATTCCCACATCAATCATTTACATCCACATCCATTATATTTTCACCCATTCGACATTAAATGAAAACACTCATCCCATGGACAATGCGTTCAGGATATGCATATGTTCCATTTGTAGTACCCCTGCCTATCCCATATTCCCATTTACACCTGATTATACCCATTAACATGTTCATGTGGCTTACCCACTTATAGTGTAATGTTGCAACTTTCATATTTTGTAAATAATCGAGAAATGAAACACTAAAGGAATTTCATAAATGGAATTATTTAATTAATCCCAGGACTATGAAAAAATAAATCCATTTTCTCAACTAATTCTCTCAATTACCATATTTTTATCATCTTTCAAAACCCTCAAAACCCTACACCAATCTCTATTTTTTCTTATAAACCATGGCTACACTCTGAGAGACCTCATGATCTAGGGTAACATACATTTATTTTATCTCAATCTCAATATGTTTTTTGTCCTACCCCAGCCACACCACATCACACATACATGAATATAAGGGACGTATAAATTTATTATATATATGTTGGAATTTCATATAATCTATCCAATAATGTATCGTTAGATGATTTTACTAGTAGTATAAAATAATAAAAAATCCCAATTTAGAGCATATCTAATGAAACATTATATAAATATGAAAAATGGTGAGGGAAAATAATTGGAAAAGGTTATAAATAACTAATTAAAAGCCTAGAAGAAAACAATTAGGTGGTCCAACTAGAAATGATTATGATTCCACCATATAGGGAGAAAATGAGATGAAGTGGAAATTATTTTGACTGATTAATCATATCATAAATGAGGAGACCCTTTATTTGAAATAAATTTTGTAAAATTAAATTCTATATAAAAACTACCCGAAATTCATTTTTTATGAACCAAACTTTTATAAAAAAATGGGGCAATATAGTAATTTATTTTAAAAAAATATTTTAAAATTTAATTTTAAATTTATAATAAATGAGGGGTTTCTTTATTTCATTTATGTGTAAAAACTCTTCCAACATACTCTCATTTTCTCCCCCTATGGTTTGAACAAACTAAATTCTGGTTATACTCTCGGGATTTTTACCCCAATAGTTATTTGTAAGGAAGTATGGCCTCTATCCCCTAGGCTCCCTTGTTTTTTATTTTGTCTCACACTTTTCTATTTTGACCATAAATTAGGGGGATTTTTTTCGGTTTCATTATTTTATATAATTACAGATAAATCATCCTACAATATATGATTTCTTGGATGATAAATATTCTTTTTAGGTGGATCTTGAATTTATTCAACCCAAATTTCAATCTCTATGTGATATAAATTGTTAGATTAGGTAGATAGGTGGGTTGATATTGATATTGAACTGATATCAGTTCACCTGGATCTTGAGGGGCTTAGTGTGTACCATTATGTAGTAATGGTCTTAGAGATCCTTTTATAGGTTCTTAGGGGTCATCATTGGTGTTGGTTAACATACAAACTAATATATGTGGGATGGTATTACAGTATGTTTTGGGCATGATGTAAATTACTTGAAGCCATATGTAGAATTTTATGAGTGTAACATGAATTAAAATTGGGTATCCTATGGATGTGTTGACGGTGTATTGTAAGTGTGTTGAACATTATAAAATTTGAATATTTTTTAATCATGAGTAAATGATTAAATGAGTTGGTTATAGGAACCTTATGTGGTATAGGTAAATCTCATAAATTTATAGTAAATGGAATGTGATTTCCTAATAAAATGTGGGTTGGGATTAAATGTATTATAGAGGAAATTATGTTATTAGTGTTCATGTGTTGATAGGATAGTGACTTGGATATTCGGTTCAAGGTTATATTGATCTGACTAGTAGTAAGTTGGTGTGTTTGGTAGGTCATCAGAGTTTGAGGGTTATAATTTTTTGAATTTTTTAGTTCTTGAAATAACTATTTGTATGGTGATTTTGAATCATCAAGGAGGCCTAGGTTATTTTCATGATTTACCATAATGGTATGATTGTGATATATCATTTATTAATGATCATATAGTCTTTGGAGAACCAGGTTCAAGGTGCTTAAATATTGGTGTTTCATCACAAAATTGAGGTTGTGATCATTTGGCCTTGTCAATGTATGATATGGTGTCTTCATCAATATATTTTTGTTGGTATCCTCTATATAGGTGGTTATTAGCATAATTATATTGATTATTAACAAATGAATCGATTCATTGTCATATATTTTGTCCATATCTTGAGGTGGTGTTTTGATACTGGGTGGATTGGTGATGTTTTGTCAATTTTGTGATAGGGAATAACTGATGGCCCTTAGGATATATATATATATATATATATTGAGGAGTTGACATACCATGGTTGGGATGTTATGTTACTATTGATGTGATTTGGTATGGAGGAGTGTTATGTGATCTTCTTTGTGTGGACTACCTCATCCATGAAGTGATGTATTCAATTTATCATTACCAACTTAAAAATATTGTTATAATATATATATATATAATGAAGATATAGGATTATAGGATTAATATAATTAATTAATATTGTTTTTAAATGATTAGTGAAAACATTCTTGTCATTATAAAGTAATTCATATATATTAAAAAATTAACAATAAAATATCAGTGTGAATTCTATTCTTCTATAATTTTTCCATAGTTAAAATCAAATAAATATAAGGATTCACATATCACGAAAACATAAAAAATTAAATATTATTTATATTATTTTAATGATTATCATGTTTCTAAATAAATATTTTAATTATCAATATTTTAAAAAATTTGTAATGCAAACATAAATTCCCAAAACTATTGATAAAATTAAAGATAACATTTTAATAAATGTATATAGATTGATTATACCTAAAAATTAAAATAAAAAAAAATATAAATATGGTTTTAAATAAGTTATTACGATATTCCAATTAAAAATATTGGGGATTACATAAAAATTTTAGATTTTGTGAATTATTTTTCAGTTTCATTCTAATCTCATTATAAAATAAAGATTTCTATAAATGAATTTTTGTCTAATGAAAAATTTTATGAACTATATATATAATAACCCAAAATTTTATTAAATTCAAATTAATTTTATGTTTTTATTGATTCTCTGACAACATCATTTCTTATGGTCAACTAAATAGCCCAATGTAATTAAATAAGTGAAACCGACCCCGTAACATCTATTTATTTTGGAATCATCATAAATTATATAAATATTCATTGGATTATTTATAAACTCCCTTAAATATGATTAATAAATTGACTAATATATTTTTATTAATATTTTAAAATTATTTACCAATATTTAAAATACATATTTTACTAGGTTATCAACTAGACATTTTTTAAAAAAAGTTATGCTTTATATGTGAACACATTCTATCGTCATTATAATCATTCTTATTTAAAAAGATTCATTTATGTGTCCTCAAATTTTTATCTAGATTATTTTAAAACTAAATTATTTTGTAAAATGAATTCATAATTTATCATATTTTTTTCAGTGTTTTATTTAATAATGTGAAAAATGGGTTTTTCATTTTTGTTAACATACCCTAATGTTACTTATGTCATACGGGGGATGTGTTCTCCTATTATCACACACTTTATTTATATGTATGACATGTGAAATGTTCAATGAGTGTTTTTTGAAAATAATATCCTTTTTATGGTATAACTAAGAAATTTTTTAAATAAGAATGTTTTAATATTACCCTAGATCGTGTATCTGTATTTTTTGTTATGTGATGAGTCGTCATTGAATTATGTAAACCTATAACAAATTTGGCAAATTATAATATCATTTGAGAAAGGTAGGTAATAAGTAATTTGATTCATGTTACACTGTTTTATGAAATTAAGGAAATGGATTCCTCATGTAATTATTTTTGATGTCATGATTTGGATTCCTAATGTACTATCTTCTGGGAAGAAGGAACATGAATCTTGATGCACTGTATTATTGATGTGATGAACAAAATTAATGATACACTAGGATATAAATGGAATGAAATTTATTCCTAATAAATTACATTTCTTGATGTGGTAATGTGAATCCAGATTCCCTTGGTTATGGAAATACAAAATATGATTTTTGATAGCCAATGGTATGAGAAGTAGGATTTTGATTCCTAATGCACTAGGTTATTATTTCTATACTTATTTTTATACCCCATTCTTATGTATTTTACTATTCTCTTGTTTTTATTTTATATGATTTATGTTATAATTAGATACATGATTTTGGATTTAAGATTACTTTTTTACTTTGGTTTTATATTTTAATGATTTTAGAATTTAAAAATTTATGCTATTGACATGATTATGTTATCTTCAATAATGATTTTTATCACAAATATTTACATATATATTGAATATAAAATTACCATTTTTTATTTTTCCTTCCCCTTTAATGGGATTATTATCTATGATGCATTCAGGGGATATTGTGTAAAAAATATTTTATTGGAAATTTTCAAGGAAACGAAGAATGAGATGATTATGTAGATGTCATCCAAAGACACTAGGGATTTGGGTTCTATGTTATGAATAATTGTGAGTTTAAATGATTTATTATGAATTTATGGAATTATTGGATAGTTATAGTATTTATCCAATCATTATTTAGTTATTTTATTGGATTTATAAAAGAGAAAAATAGTGAAACCCCTATGAATATACCAAAATAATGGAAAACATCCTAAAATTTTGGTAATGTAAAAAGTGTGTATTTTCATATCGATGATATCCCGAACAGGATTCAACAAGTGGATGTAGATACTATAATAGATTCACATAGGGGTAATAACCATAAAAGTAAATTTGATTAAAAATGCAATATTCACCCGATTCATGGTAAATAGGTCTTACTATACACCTAATATGACACATTCAAGAGCTATTATATGGATAATCAAATATACATTATGAATAATTATTAAGGGTTTCAATATATTTATGAGATAATAAATAATATTAAATTATCATGTTTGGAGTATATTTAAAACGTACAAATTCATAAGCTAGGATATACACAATATTTATATGTTATTTATCATAGGATCAAAATATTCAATCTATGCATGTACTAATGTATATATATTAATTATAAATTTTTTATTATTTAATGTATTAAATAACTTAATGCATAACTGATGATGGATAAAAGGGTAAATGTGGTGATTATCCCATAGGGGTACCAACCAAGATAGGAGAAATAGTGAAAATATTATGGTTATTCTCACTCATCTCTCCCAATTTAGGAATAAAGATGTGAATCTTATTGAGCTCCCTAAAAAACTTTTAAAGGGGTGGTTTTCTAATGATTCCTTAATTCATCAACTACCACCCACATTTAGTGGTTCTTATAATTAATTAATTTCTATGTGTTTTATTAATCTTCTATATAAGCCATTTCTCATTATTTAGTGCAGAAATAAAGATTGTTTTTATAGCTATTTTTATAAGATAATAATGACAAATATTGGAGTCTTATTAATTATAAAAATTAAAGGACATTGTTGGATCAACATAATTGGACGATTTCATTATAATATTCATAAATGAATATTTTCCATGAAATATTTTTACAAAAATGAAGAGTTAACTATTTTAGTTTAAAAATTTAGTAATTAATCTATTAGTTCATATGATGAAACCATCTTGATTATTAAAAGTTATACATTTGAAATTATTAGTAACATTGAGATAATGATTGACTGATTCATTAGAGGATTAGAAATAACTCTAAAAAGTATTTATCTATATAATATTTTGAAATCTCCAAAGAAATTTTGTGATTCACACTAATGGATGTAATGGGGAATTGATACATCTATTATTCTTATAGTTTTAGGAATAATAAAAAATATAATTTTAGGAATATATGAATGATAAATCACATGGGGATATAATTTTAATCATCATTTATATAGATAAATTATAATAAATAATGGGTAAATTGACTCAAATGGTCTAAGAATTTTTTCACATTAGAACAGCCATTCAATCATGAACATGATTACAGAAATTGGGTAAAAAGTTAATCTAAAAAAGGAAATATAAGAAATATATATCTGACACACAAAACAAATTCTAGTGCCATAATTTTATGTATTATTGGAAATAATCCAATTATCATACCCATAAAATGATTAAGGGTAAAAATCTATGTCAGAAGCCTCCAAAGAAAAGGGAACATGGGTGAAATGACCAAAACATTTAGTATTATTTTTTTGAAAAATAGTATAATTAAAACCATGGATCACATGAAACACCAAGAATAAATAAAATTAAGATAATTTAAAATAAAATAATTATTTTGAATATTATAATATATTATGTAAGTAAGTAGTTATAAATGATATTATAATAACTCTGAAACCCATATTCAAATGAAAATTTATAGGAACGTGTATCATGAGTCTTCATTTTGATCCTCATCTATCTTATCATGGAAATGAAATAAATGAAATAGGATTTTTTATAATAAAAACATAATTTGATCTTTAACAACTATATTATATCCAATATCAAATACTACTATATTTCATGATGTTATAAATGTCCATGATATTCAATCGATTTATACTGATATGGATGACGACCACTAGATTATATCATATGCTTATATCGTGGTACTAAATCATCATGTGTTATGTAAGTGTAATTTAGGTTGATATATTCATGTAGTTATCAATTCAACAAATTATTTATATATAGCATATATTTTATACATTTAAATTTTAAATTTGAAATTTAAATAATTGTTATTTTAATACTAATTCAATCATAAAATTATTTTAATATAACTTAAAATCTAATGATTCCCTTTTGTGATAAAAATGAATATTTATCAAATAATTTTTTATGTTGTTTATTTTTTGGAAATATATATATTATAGGTAGACTGAATTTTTGTTTTTATTAACATATTGACACAAATATAATTGGTAAAATATAAGATATAATAATATGAAAAGAGTAATTTTATTGAAAAATAAATTATCTGATGAATATAATTGTCATGAAGTTTTTATGTAATTTTTTAAAAATTAAATTCATATATTTCAGACTTTGAATTTGACCAAAATAATTTTTTTATTATTTTCTATAAAAAAATTATCTTAGGATGAATTAATGTGGTATTAATTAAAAAATTATTTTTTGGTGAATAAAAATAAATATCAATTTTACAAATACTATAATGTTGATAACATTATCATAAAGTATGTGTTACAAGAAAACCAAAAGAAAATATGGTCATAACAAAGATATAATTAAATAGTTAAATTATTTATTTATAAAAAACTATTTTGAATTTTACTACCCCATGATTAATGCTTTTCAAAATTACGTAATATTTTACAATAATTTATCTATTTTTAATTTTAAAAATTATTTTTCATTAATTGTAATATGTGAATATATAATGAAAACATTTTGTATATATATATATATTCATATTATGGAATATGTTCAATTTTATTTTTTGGAATAAATATATTACTAATAAGATTAATGTTAATGAACATGATAACGATAAAAGGGTTATATTCAATGAATTATTTTTTTACTTTTTTGTAAATTTTATCTATTAAATTTAATTGATTTGTTTTTTCTTATTCCATTATTATAATTTTTAGAAATGTATTAAAATATATTACCATTTATTTAATTTGTAAAAAAATATAATTTTTTGCACACATCATGGTAAAAAACAATTTTTACACAAAACATTCTTTCTATATATTAAATGTTTTTATTTAAATGATAATTTTAAATTAATTATAAATACAATTTTATTATATAGATATAATATTTAGGATAATATAATAAAAAGTTTAAAGAATTTGTGAAGATATTTTATTCTGAAAATATAAGTACTTTTGTAAAAACTATTTAACAAGGTAAAATTCATAATGGTTAATTGTAAAAAACTAGTAGTAAAAGAGATGAAACGTGATTACTACATGACTATAAATTAATGTTATAGTATTTGTCGAAATAATATCATAATAGAATTTTTTATTTCCTACTTTTCATCCATTTATTCATGAATAGTATCATATCATCATTTAAAAAGTAATGGGTATTTTCAAAATATCTATTTTGTACACATATAAAAATATATTAATTAACTAAACTGAAAAACCAATTAGAAAGACATATCCCAATAGAAACACTAACATAATATCTAATAAAATCACTCCCCACTTCCAATATTCATTTACTTTTCGAAAAGACAATGATAAATATCTTTAAGTTATTACACAAAGAAGCGTATCTAAAGTGAGAGGAAATGTTCTCAACCAAGCTCTCTTAATTACTCTCCTCTTCTTCCACCTCAAAAATATTATACACATGAAATTATGATAAATTTTTTATTCATAACATTTTTAAATATAATTACACTAATTTTCATCCATTTTATTGCCTCCCCGAAAAAATCTATTTAAAAATGTCACATATTATACCTGTGAACTACCGTCTCTTGACGTGATGTGATTCATTCCCAAAATCAATCATAAAATGATAGTTTAAAAGAGTTATTTAATTAATAAATATGATATTTAAATAATTACTAATATTTTTAAATATAAAAAAATTCATATGTCATTTATGTTCAATAGAAACAAATGTGCCACTCATGAATACAAGTGAACTTCCACATCCAAAAAAGGAATCTATATTATTCACTCATGTATTTTTCTTATTTGTCTGAGTATATTATAACCCTGTACACATACTTAATTTCATATTAATAATATGATTATTCTTTTTTGATAATGATATTATACCAGGAATAATATATTTCTTAAGTACTCTGACCTTTAAGTTTTAGATTGTTCTTTTTTTGGGTCAATTTAACCGCATATATGGGTGGTGCTATAAATTTATATAATAGATTACTATGGAAAATTAAATACTAGTTTTATTATATATTAATGAAAAAATAAATTTGTTGGGAAAAAATCCCTCAAGGTATCATTGAAGCATTTTTGAGGTGATTGTGTTTGTTGACAAAATAGACATCTATGTTGTGTTTGTTGACAAAGAAATCCATGGAGAATTGTCGAGTTCTCGAGAATTTGTTGACATTCCATGTTGACAAAGAACTATGACAAAGGAAAGGACGATCTGGAGGAGGTACAAAAGAGCAGTACAAGGTGGCGCCGTTTCCCAGTGTTTGCCAAATTTATGGGCCTGAAAATCGCCAATGGAAAATGGAGTGATATGTTGTTGGAAAAGGTTGAGGAGATAGAAATGAAGGAGGTGCGCGGAAACATTAAGCGTGGCGCGCAAAATTAGCGGGTTGCGCGAAATCTTGAAGTGTGGCGCACAAAACAGCGGGTTGCGCGAAATTGTATTTCGCGCAAAAGATGTCTCAAGGCCGAAAGCTTGAAAATCCGTAAAGGCATGAGGCGCGCGAAATTTTGGAGGCGTGCGCGAAAAATTGAAGTGGCGCGCGAAATAGTGGATGAAGTATTTCACGCAAAAGATGTTTCGAGGTCCGAAGCTCGGAAAATGGGAAAGGCATGAGGTGCGCGAAATTATGGAGCAGTGCGCGGAAGATTTGTATTTCGCGATCAAAATGGATTACGCGCTAAAGGAGGGTTTTTCGCGCGGGGTCGATTTTGCCTATAAATTTGAAGTGACCCTCCTCCATTCAGCAGAGTTCAAGACATAGAAAATACCCGAGCTCTGGTGCGCGAAATTGAAGTTAGAAAGGGTGTTGCGCGTAAACTTAAAGTTTCCGCGTAAAGTCAGCTGTTGCGCGAAAAGCTAAGGCTGCGCAGAAAGTTGGGGTTGGCGCGTAAAAGGAAGGTTGCGCGAAAAGTGGATATCGCGCAAAAGTAGTGAATTGCGCGCAAGACAGTTTCTAGGCTGCGCGTAATATTTGGAGGTTGCGCGAAAAAGGAATTTCTCTCAAATCATAGAAATTGCGCACAAGACACCGTAAGGGTTGCGTGTAAAAATTGAGGTTGCCCGGTACATCCGGTGCAAAGTGAGATTCATCTGCGGGTGAAAGTTGGACTTCAACAGAGCATCTACATACAGAGGAAGATGCATTCCTTCATGAAAATGAAGAGACCTACAGGTCTATAAACTGTGAGTGAATCCCTTCTGGAGCAGTGAGCTTAGGAAGAGGAAAAGGTGATCCTCTCCACCGGCAGTGAGCCAGAGAGAGAGAAACAGGGAGTGACCCTTGGGAAAGCAGTGAGCTGACCCTAAACATTGTAAAGGCAGTGAGCCTGGGCATAGAAGTGATCTAGCCCGAACATTGTAATCCACAGCTAGTTAAGTTTAGTGGACTTGGTACGACCGGAAACCTGTCGGCATATGCTCCTTGGACGTAGCCCTTAGCGGTGAACCAAGTAAAATTGTTGTGTCCTATGCTTGCTTTACATTCTGTTTACATTGTGCAGCAGGAAAGAGAGAGAAGAGTGTTTTGCTTAACAGCGAAACAAGATCAGAAAGGGCTTTAATTTTTAATTATTCATACCCTGATTCACCCCCCCCCCCTCTCAGGGTATTCAGCCTAGTGGACCTAACAAGTGGTATCAGAGGGAAAGGTTAACAGTTGGTATTCTCTCAATGGAGGTCACTAATCATAGAGGGATTCCGATCTTCGATGGATGTAATTTTCAGATATGGAAGAATCGAATGCAACACTATTTCCGATCTTTAGGAATGGATGTGTTTTCAGCAGTTATGCATGGTATCACAGCTAATATTACTAGTGGTGCATTATCAGAAGCTGATCACAAAGATTTGGATGCTGATTCCAAAGCAATCAACGCCTTAGGGGGAGCCCTCTCTAATTCCATTTATACAAAGGTGATGTCATGCAAAACGTTACATGCCATGTGGGAAAAGCTTTTGAATATTTATGAAGGGGATACAAAAGTCAGAGAGGCAAAGCTGCAAGTGTTGTGGAACAAGTATGAAGATCTCAGAATGAACCCGAATGAGTATGTTGATGCATTCTTTGACAGGGTAAATGCTTTAGTAGAAGACATGCGGGGTCTTGGAGAAATTATCGAAGACATTAAAATCGTAAAGCGCATCTTGAGAAAGCTTCCACCTCGGTTCAATCCGAAAGTTTCTGTGTTGGAAGATAAAGATCTGAAAGAGCTAACATTGGATAACCTACACAGCACTCTTGTTGCATATGAAATGAGAAATGATGACAACGATGCTATGGAAAAGGGGAAATCCAAGGAGGTGGCATTTAAGTCCATGAAGAGGCTCACTATTGAAGATTCTCAGGAGGAAGAATAGTCAGATGAGGTGATGTCATTCCTTTCTTCAAATATGCAAAGAGGAAAAGGAAAGTTTAAAGGGAAACTTCCACTAGCATGCTTCCGGTGCGGAAAGGTTGGTCATCTTGCTGCAAGATGTCCCAAAAAGTTTCAAGAAGAAAGCGATGAAGATGAAGTTGAGATTCCCATGAAAAAATCTTCAGCCTTTGTGAAAGGGAAAAAGCAGTTCACAAGAAATTTCTTTAACAAAAAGAATCTTCTTTCCCAAGAAATTGACAGTTCAGCTGAGTCTGAGGCTGAAGAAGTTGAAGAGATCGAAAACTGTAAAGATCATGGTCAAAATGCGATGGTGGATGTTGCTAGTAGTGCTCTATAAAAGAAAGAAACCGAAACTGATGAAGAAGAAGAAGAAATTGAAGGGAGAGTTGACATGGAAGCTGAATTAGAAGCAACTCTTGAAGAGATAGATGTTTGGTGAGCAAAAACAAAGAAATCCAACAAGATAGTACGTGATGCCAAACTCTACATGCAACAACAAGAAGAAGAGAAGTCTGAGCTTGAGAAAGAGATTGAGAATCTTAAGTCTTCCAGGCCAGAGCGCACAGAAAAGGTTAATGAGCAGAAGCTCAAGATTGAAGAGTAGAAAAGGGAGATCGATTGCTTGAGTCGAAAAGTGAAAGATCACGTCAAGCGTATTGAAGAGCTTGAAGAGGAAGTTGTCGGTCTGCGGAGAAAAGATAAAGACCAGGAAAAAACTTTGAATCCCAACACATTCTTGGGAAATAAGGTCTTTACGAAGACGGAAAAGAAGAAAGAAGAGCCTAGTAGTTCAGCAGGGAAGAAGCAGCAATTGAACTCAGATGTTAAGGCTGATTCACGGCTTAATCAGAAACAAAAATCTGTGGCAGTTAAAGTTAGACCGCAAGCACCTGTCCCGAGATTGAAAGTGGATTTGAGCACAAAGAAGGATCAGAATACTCAGAGATCCAAAGGGGAAACTCGTAATGCTGAAGTAACACGAAGGAATGCACCTTATATCAGGTGTTATTGTTGTGGAAAGATGGGACATTCACAGTATGTGTGTTCCATAGCCAAAAGATATCAAAGGGAACAAGAACAGAGATGGCAGCCAAACAGAGAACGGTTTTCCAGAACATTTTTTGAAGGACACTGTTTTTGGTGCGGAGGATTTGGACACATGGCTAGGTACTGCACTCCGACCATTCAGAAAAATGTGCCAAAGCAGAATCAAAATGTTTGCAAGCAGCAGATCAGTAAACCGACAAGTGAGTTAAAAGTTCAGAACAGATTTGCAGTTTTGCAGGATGAAGCTGGTCCATCATACTCTGAGAAAGAACAGAATCCTCAATCCATGCCGAGTATGAATGAAAAAGTATGGACTAGAAAGAAGAAAACTGAGAAGGCCGTAGTTGCTGAAATTTCCCTTAAAGCATCAGATCGTTCTGATGTTTGGATCCTTGACAGTGGTTGCACATCCCACATGATGGGTAATAAGGATCTGGTTACAGGCATAAAATATGACAAAGAAGGAGTTGTCAAGTTTGGAAATGATGAAGGCCTGAAGATTGTTGGCTCAGGAAAAGCCATGTTTGGGGGCAAAGAAATGAGACATGCTGATGTCTTGGTGGTAGAGGGTCTCAGTCATAATTTGCTTAGCGTCAGTCAACTATGTGACTCTGGGCACTCTATCCTATTTACCAAGAAGATGGGTATTTTTAAAGGAAAAGATGGAATTGCCATTCTTCAGGGAAAACGAACAAAGGGGAATCTTTACCTAGTAGGTGGGGAAGAAGATTCATGCCTTTTATCCAGAGAAGAAGAAAATCAGTTGTGGCATAAGCGACTTGGTCATCTATGTCAACCATCTATGGAAGATCTGGTAAAGTGTGATGCTGCTAGAGACCTTCCCAAACTATCACGTGATCGCACTCATACATGTGATGCTTGTCAACAAGGGAAGATCATCAGGAAGACATACAGGCCAAAGGAACAAAAAGCAACTCGAGTGCTCGAATTGGTGCATGCTAATGTATGTGGACCTATCTCACCACGAGCTATAGATGGGAAAAGGTACTATGTTCTTTTCATTGATGACTACAACAGAATGGCCTGGGTATTCATCATTACCCATAAGACAGAGGTGTTCAGTTGCATAAAGCAGTACAGGAGGGAATCAGAAAAGATGCTTGGGCAGAAAATTCTGATGTTTCGTACTGATAATGGTACAGAATTTAAAAACAGTCAGGTTGAAAACTATCTCGAGAAACATGGGATAAGGCATCAAGTGTCATCAGTGAGAACTGCCCAACAGAATGGAGTGGTAGAAAGGAGGAATCGGATCATTAACAACATGGCCAGAACAATGCTTATTGATAAGGACCTACCAGAGAAATTTTGGAAGGAAGCAGTTTTGACATCGGTCTATGTTTCAAACAGGTCCCTGTTATGTCCGAAGCAAGGGAAGACTCTGTATGAACTGTGGTAAGGAAAGAAGCCAACGTTGAAATACTTTCGAATCTTTGGAAGTAAGTGTTTCATTCTCAACAATGTACATCATAGGAAGTTTGAGGCACGAGGAGATGAAGGGATATTCCTTGGCTATTCAGGGAAAAGCAAAGCATTTAAATGCTTCAACAAGAGGCTGGGAAAAATTGTTGAGAGTAATGATGTCACTATAGTCGAAAATGAACAGACTGCTCAACGACCCAGTGATCAGTTCCTGGATGAAAGTGATGATGAGGTAAGCAACCCAGGGGGAGCAGAAGTGGCAGAAGCTGACTCAGAAGAAGATACTGATGATGAAGAGGAAAGTGTCAAGTCGGTGTCTGCGAGGAAGCCAAAGAGTCGAGCTGAGATTGATAGGAAGAATATCATTGGTGATTAAACAGCTCCAGTTCAGACTCGAAGAATGAAATCATCACAGAAAGCATCGTTTTTGTCTCAAGTGGAGCCGAAATGTTTTTCTGATGCAGCTGAAGATGAAAACTAGGTTCAGGCCATGAACGAAGAGCTTGATCAGATTGAGAAGAACCAGACATGGGAGATTGTTTCGAGGCCAGCAGACAAGAATGTCATTGGGACTAAATGGGTCTATCGCAACAAGATGAATGAAGATGGCACAGTGATTCGGAACAAAGCACGTCTAGTGTGCAAGGGGTACTCCCAAATCGAGGGAATTGATGTTGATTAGACATTTGCACCGGTTGCAAGGCTGGAGACAATAAGATTATTCCTAGCCATCGCAGTGCAATGGAAGTTCAAAGTGTTCCAGATGGATGTCAAATCCGCATTCTTGAATGGGGTTCTGGAAGAGGTGGTGTATATTGAGCAGCCAGATGGTTTTCTCATTCATGAGGATGAGAACAAAGTTTGCAGGCTGAAGAAGGTGTTGTATGGGATGAAACAAGCACCAAGGGCATGGTACTCAAGGCTTGATCAGTACTTGACGAAGCTTGGTTTCCAGCGTGGAGGAGTTGACTACAACCTCTATTTCAGCAATGACAGTAATCAAAGGATGATGGTGCTAGTGTATGTCGATGACATAATTTTTGGCGGATCAGATGAAGCTCAGTGCAGACAGTTTTCCGAATTCATGAAAAATGAGTTTGAAATGTCAATGATTGGAGAGATAACGTTTTTCCTTGGTCTACAGGTGACACAAGGAAGGAATGGAACATTCATTTCTCAATTCAAATATGCCAAGGAGGTCCTGAGAAGGTTTGGAATGGAAAATTACAAGGAGATTAAGACTCCGGTGGTTACCCGGATGAAATTATCAAAAGATGAGGATGGCAAGGCAGTTAATATCACAGAATACAGGCAAATCATTGGAAGTCTGTTGTACTTAACCGCAACAAGGCCTGATATTGTTTTCTCCACATGCCAAGCATCGAGATATGAGAGTAATCCCAAGGAAAGTCACATGCTCGCAGTGAAAAGAATACTTCGGTATATTAAGGGCACAGTGGACTTTGGCTTGACATACAATGACAAATCTCAGACAGAGTTATTGGGGTACACTGATGCAGACTGGGCCGGTTCAGCGGATGATAGAAAATCAACGTCCGGTGGTGCATTCTATCTTGGTGGATTGTGTATTTCTTGGCTAAGCAAGAAGCAAAATTGAATTTCATTAAGCACCGCAGAAGCTGAGTATATTGCGGCCACTCAAGCCTGCACACAGTTATTGTGGATGAAGCAGCAGCTTGAAGATATGGGAGTTGAAGTGAAGTCTCCGATCGGAATCCAGTGCGACAACTCAAGTGCTATAAATCTTAGAAAAAATCCCATCCATCATTCAAGGACAAAGCACATTGAGATTAAGTATCACTTTATCAAGGAGAAGGTTGAGCAGGGGATCATGAAGTTGGAGTATGTGCCTACAGAGCTGCAGGTTGCAGACATTCTGACAAAGGCCTTACCCAAGGCAGCATTTGAGAGGCATCGACTGGCTCTGGGAGTCCAGTCGACTCCCCGCACTTGAAATAGTGTGGATATGGGACCCCCCCTCTCCCTGAGGTATGATGTGTTTTTCCCTAATGAGCTGATATGTGTTCTCTACTATGTTACAGACTACAAAGGAGTGACCTTTGGGATCGTTGACAAAGGGGGAGAAAAGTGTTTGATAATGGGGGTGAAAGTTGTGATTGTTCACGGGGAAGACAGTGCGGAGATTTGATAAATCATAATTGATACGGGGAGAAGCTGACAGGTGGGGCAGCCAGAAAGGGGTAGCAATGAGAAAGGGGGAGAGATTACTAAATCTGACGATGCTAAAAGTGGTCGATCAAATCATAGAAATCACGACAGTTGAGGGTCGTGATAAAAGCAGAACAGTGGTGTTGGAATGGTGTGCGACGGTGTCCACCTATCAACAATTGGTATCAACTTAAGAATTCACCAATTGGTATCAGTGTGGTTCAACAACTGGTTTTATTTTATGAATTGGTATCAGGGTGGAATCGACAATTGGGGTCTGACATGAAGTGATTCATTGATGAACTTTTCATACTACTCTTGTTTCTCACGCCGAGCATTGCTCATGTGGGCTTAGAGTACGTGTTAAGTGAATCCTTGAACTCTATCATAATCGCAAGAGGCGAATGGTGGTAGCAGCTGGAAGAAGACTCAGTAAGGTATCAACGTTCAGAAAATAATTCTGAGCAAATTTGTGAAGAGTTGTCAACAAACCCAAGGGGGAGATTGTTGGGCAAAAATCCCTCAAGGTAACATTGAATAATTTTTGAGGTGATTGTGTTTGTTGACAAAACAGACATCTATGTTGTGTTTGTTGACAAAGAAATCCATGGAGAATTGTCGAGTTCTCGAGAATTTGTTGACATTCCATGTTGACAAAGAACTATGACAAAGGAAAGGACGATCTGGAGGCAGTACAAAAGAGCAGTACAAGTTGGCGCCGTTTCCCAGTGTTTGCCAAATTTATGGGCCTGAAAATCGCCAATGGAAAATGGAGTGATATGTTGTTGGAAAAGGTTGAGGAGATAGAAATGAAGGAGGTGCGCGGAAACATTAAGCGTGGCGCGCAAAATTAGCGGGTTGCGTGAAATCTTGAAGTGTGGCGCGCAAAACAGCGGGTTGCGAGAAATTGTATTTCGCGCAAAAGATGTCTCAAGGCTGAAAGCTTGAAAATCGGTAAAGGCATGAGGCGCGCGAAATTTTGGAAGCGTGCGCGAACAATTGAAGTGGCGCGCGAAATAGTGGATGAAGTATTTCGCGCAAAAGATGTTTCGAGGTCCGAAGCTCGGAAAATGGCAAAGGCATGAGGTGCGCGAAATTATGGAGCAGTGCGCGGAAAATGGTTGTGCGCGGAAGATTTGTATTTCGCGATCAAAACGGATTACGCGCTAAAGGAGGGTTTTTCACGCGGGGTCGATTTTGCCTATAAATATGAAGTGACCCTCCTCCATTCAGCAGAGTTCAAGACATAGAAAATACCCGAGCTCTGGTGCGCGAAATTGAAGTTAGAAAGGGTGTTGCGCGTAAATTTAAGTTTCCACGTAAAGTCAGTTGTTCCGCGAAAAGCTAAGGCTGCGCAGAAAGTTGGGGTTGGCGCGTAAAAGGAAGGTTGCGCGAAAAGTGGATGTCGCGCAAAAGCAGTGAATTGCGCGCAAGGCAGTTTCTAGGCTGCGCGTAATATTTGGAGGTTGCGCAAAAAAGGAATTTCGCGCAAATCATAGAAATTGCGCACAAGACACCGTAAGGGTTGCGTGTAAAAATTGAGGTTGCCCGGTACATCCGGTGCAAAGTGAGATTCATCTGCGGGTGAAAGTTGGACTTCAACAGAGCATCTACATACAGAGGAAGATGCATTCGTTCATGAAAATGAAGAGACCTACAGGTCTATAATCTGTGAGTGAATCCCTTCTGGAGCAGTGAGCTTAGGAAGAGGAAAAGGTGATCCTCTCCACCGGTAGTGAGCCAGAGAGAGAGAAACAGGGAGTGACCCTTGGGAAAGCAGTGAGCTGGCCCTAAACATTGTAAAGGCAGTGAGTCTGGGCATAGAAGTGATCTAGCCCGAACATTGTAATCCACATCTAGTGAAGTTTAGTGGACTTGGTACGACCGACAACCTGTCGGCGTATGCTCCTTGGACATAGCCCTTAGCGGTGAACCAAGTAAAATTGTTGTGTCCTATGCTTGCTTTACATTCTGTTTACATTGTGCAGCAGGAAAGAGAGAGAAGAGTGTTTTGCTTAACAGCGAAACAAGATCAGAAAGGGCTTTAATTTTTAATTAGTCATACCCTGATTCACCCCCCCCCCTCTCAGGGTATTCAGCCTAGTGGACCTAACAAAATTTTTAATTTTATTTAATGTTTATATTATTATTTATCTTATTATTTTTATACCACCCACATTAATGAAAAGTAACAGAACAAGATCCCCACTAAATTCATCAGCACAATTCATCAATTAATACTAATAATTTGGAACTAAACTCTAAATATAATTGGAAAATATATATTAATGTACTTTTAATAATAACTATATTATGAAATTTGAGTCTATAAACAATAATAAGCAATTCTATTAAGAAACCAGTATGGAACAAACAATCAAAGATAATAACTTGTGATAATGAAAATAAATTATTAATAACTAATATAGTTATAATTAATCAATATTATTAATGTTTTAAAAATTATCAGTTTTAAAAATTCTTTTTAATTGGATAATAAGATATATATTTTTGTTATACAAGAGGTTATATCATGATTGGATAATGATATTTTATCCCAATTTCATTTCATTGAGAAATGTTTTTTATGAACCATATTTCATTTAAATGGCTTGTATAATTTATATTGTATATATCATTTCAAGAATTATTTTCTTTCATGGTATTTGAATTTCAATTTCTATCCCTCTCTATTAATATATTTTTTTAATTGTTTATTATGAAATAAGTGGTTTCATTATAATACAACTTCTTTTGATGACTCATAATGGTTCCTTTATTAATATGGTTTCCCAGGATAGATTCAATTTTTTATTAAATGGTATTATTATTTATTTACTCCTCCTTATATTAGAATTAATTTTATGTATTTTCTTCATTATAAAAGTTTAGTTTGTTAAAAATAATTCCCATCATTTTTAGATAATATTTTTTTCTTCCATGTAAATATTTTATCATCTAGAAAATAATATAAATTATATAATAAAACCTGGTTATCTGTTCTGTAATGTTACCTTAATATTTACATTATATTTTTTTAAATAATTACATTTTGTTTCACTATTTAGGATGTGGGTTTTAAAAAAATGTTTGAATAATTAATATATTTTCCCTATATTCAAAACCATATTTTATATTATACTCCACATTTATTTTTAAAACAATTTTTTATTTTAATGATATATTATTTTAAAATATTAGAATAATTTTTTTAAAAATTATTCAATTAAAATTTAAAAATTTATCTTTTGAATATTAACCATAATATCTTGTTTTAAAATATTTATAAAAAAATTCTAAATCATATATTACAATTTCTCTGTAATTCTATTAATTATATATAATTCATTTATTTCCATGGAAATTAATTTCCATGAATAATAGTGTAAATGTTCTTGTAAAATTCACTTATATGTTTATTGAGTTTTTGGTATAAAAGTTTTACATTCCTAAGGATCATTTTCTTGATACCATGTGAAAATGTTATGGGACCCAATTTTAATTCATATCTTGTCATTGTAATGTGATTACTAAATATGTTCAGTTAGAACACATGTGTATTTATTTTTTTTAGTGGATTCCTACATCACCCACCAATGTATAGGTAATGAATTTATATCTGATGAGATAATTATTCTTGCACATGCTTGTATTTTTTCACAATAGAAAGCATGGACATGATTGGACTTGTTCACAACCTAAACTTTGGATATTATTAGAATTGTTCCACCACATAACATAATAAAATAATTTTATTTATTTGCAATAAAATGTGATGATATTTTTAAGTTGTTAAAAACACAAATCATGGACATGATTGGGTGTTTTCACATCTTAATGGGTGTCCATGATTTTATTTTTGTGAAAAATAATGAATTCACATGATTGAATTTTTTACAATATAAAGGGTGGAAAATCATGAATTTATACAGAACATAATGTGTGGAAAGTCTGGGATCTGTTCAAAATGTGATAGTTTATATGCTTATTTGTGTCCCATAATTACTTATTATGATATTAAAATTTATGACATGTTGATGAGTTTTCCCGTAATTAACTGTTTAATCTCTCCCATTTATTTTTTCTCTATTCCTCATGATATAATATGATTTAGAAATTTTATGAGTATAGAATGTGGTATAGTGTGGTTAGAATATGGAGTAATGTTACAAGTTTAATGAAATAATTTTCTTATGTAAATTATTTTAAAAGACAACAAAATATTCATTATATAGATTTTGTGATTAATTTTAGATATAATGTTTAACATAATAAATAATGTAAATTATTATAATGTTTATCTTGGATAATCTCACCTTATATCAAATCTAGTGTTTAACGAAATTGTTTTTAGAACTAGATATATGAGTATAGTTCTTGATAGCCTCAATAGGAGGCTTATATTGTGTAAAAAATAGAATTGGGTCATCCAAGCAATGTGTTTAAAGGAACACTTACCATCCAATATGAAAATATTAATGTATTATATAATTCTTGATCTATAGACTTCTATATATCTAGATCATTGTTGAATGATTTCAAATAAGGACCCCAATTTTTATTTTTGGTGTTATCAATGAAAATTCAAGGTTTCATGATGATTTAATCTCAAGTATACTAATCATATAGAATAAAATTGAGTGGGAATATAACTCCTAAAAATTTTATAATTGTTTCATTCTTCGAATATGAGGTTAGTTTTTTCTTGGATTGGATATCTCTATATAGTTCCAATATTATCATCATGAAAGAACATTAAGGGTTTTTGGGATTATTCTTAAATCCCTATAAAAGAATAAATTATATTACAGGTCTATAATCTATGAATTTTTTCTATAAAAACATATCCATCAAGAGTCATAAAATCAAAAACGACATTCTATCTGTGGATAAATTGTAGAAATAAGGGATTTAATAATGGTTAAGGCCAACCTCTATTGCCCAAGTTTGGTGTTTTCATGTATTATGAGGATACTATAAATGATATTGGAAAGCTTTAACATTATTTTTCAGACATATAACCTAGTTAATATAAAATAATGTTAAATTTATCTTGATGAAATAATACGAGAAAAGCATCATATATCATTGGAAGATATTGGCCACAACAACTATGATTATGTTATCTTGTAGTAAAGAATGTTTTCTAATATATATTATTTATTTATTAAATGTTCTAGTATGAATCCTTGTGAAATTTTACATATTAATATCTTATTATTTATGTTAGTTGAAGAATAATGAGAAAAACTACATACTAAATGATATTGATATGGAGGAAGAAGTTTAGGTATTGAAAAATTTGAGGGATTATATCAATGATGAAAACAGTGATATAAATACTAAAAATAATATTTTTAATCATATATCGAAAATAAATATTAAACATGAACCACAATAGATATTTGGAACTAATCAGATACTATTATTTTTTAATACATTACAACCATGCGAAGGAAAACCAGTTGTTTGACGATCTATGAAAAGTGAATCATGCTAGCCTATCTGTGATAAGGACATAAAAAGAAGAAATACTATTATATTTTAAAAGTATTTTAATTTATATAATAATGGAATGGTAAAATAAAATATTTTATAAATTACATTTGAACATTCAAAACTAGAAATATTTCATGGAGTTTTAGAAAAAGGATATAAAGTTGTAGAAGAATTTAGGGAATATTTTAGATTTAATCATTAATAGTGAAGGAATTATAAGATTTAGTAAATTAATATTGGTTCCATAAATAACATAGTGGAAGAACATATTTTTGGATGGTTAACATACCTCAACGTTTTCCACACATCTTCGATGAAAAAAATACATAGATATCTTAGGGAGCATTTCTTGTGGGATATCCTAAAAGGGATATTTTTTAATAAGAATCTTGAAGATTTATATTATAGATTGATAATTATGAATGATAGTGTTATAATTTTATGAGGAACCCATAACCCATAACATTATTGAAATGAGAATACATCACCCAATTATTTTATAGTATGTCTCTTTTTAAATAAATTTAATCCTTTCAATGGATTACATTACATGCAATGTCTTTTTCAAAATGATCATGATCTATTATAACCCAACAAAACTAAAAATACTAGATAAGACTATATAATTTTTGGACATATTTTACAGAGTATGATTTTTTGGTAATCAGTTTATTAGAAAATATATTTATATATATATATATATGATGTGTTTTTATGGAAACTATTTTTCGTATCCCATATATATTTATTTCATAATTAATTTAATTATAAACTATTCATTCAAAACATTACCAATTTTTATAAATTATATATTGAATAAAATAATTTAATATTCATATACTATTTTTAAACATCAGGGGATAATAATAAATTCAATTTATTCCGAAAAACAGTATTTTCGAAGATGTGATTTGTATCATGTTTAGAAAAAATATTTCAAAAATGTTTTCTTCCAATTATAGGTATTCAATATGATAAAATTAATTAAATATTTATTTTAAAGAGGTTCAAATTTTATATCTTTTTCCATTTTGTTTTTTTTTTCAGAATGATTTGTAATCAAATTAATTTTTATTACCATGATTCATGGTAAATTGTGTAATTAAGGTTAATACAAAATTTTATATGGACAATATAATGAACATAATACATTAATAAAATTATTATATGAATAATTATTTACCATAAGCATTCTAATTTTAGTTTTATGACCATTAATGAGCATTTGGAAGCGATTGTGAACTTTATAATATTTTATATAAAGAGAAGTCAAAGATGACACATTCATGTTTTTAATAACAATAAAAATTTTCATATGGGTATATCTAGAGAATATTGTTGAATATATATTTTATTTTATAATTTAATATATATATTTATATCGTTTTAATTTATTTTTAATTTTAACATAAAAAATTATTACCAGAAATTCTTACACAATGCTGTTGTAAAATTATTCAATTAATTGTAAAATTAAATAAATGACAATGAAAATTTTAAAGGACATATAATTTTATTTAATCACAGTGATAAAAAAATTATAGCTTAATATTACATATTTGGGATGTATTAAAGTATATGGTTTGAATTTCTTAATGATATTACTAAATCTATGCACAGAATAGTGTCAAAATTGACAATAATGATATTTCATGAAAATAATATTTATTATATTGTATTAACATCATAAAAAATTATAAAATAATAAAAAATGAATAAATATATGGTCTAAAAATTCACCAACTATTAATTTATAGTCTATTTGAAATCATTTTTATCTAGAATAGTCTTATTATATTTTAATCTTTTGTGGAATTCCAAATGTGCCCCAAACCTCAATTATAAATGGGAACCCGCACCCTGACTTTTTGAAAGCACACTAAGCCTTCTATATTGAACAATTCATGACCATTCCTAATCTTAAAATCATTATAAATGTTATACAGGTGATGGTATCCTGAAATTAATATCATTATTTCCCATAAAAATGATCCAAAATGGGTCTCTTGAAAAAGAGTTAATAGTCTTCATAGACACTTTTCGTTATATTTCTTCTTAAACATCCCAATCATGTGTTTATCAATACTTTATTAATAAATATGGTATCACATATAAACTAATATGTTATTGTTTTTATGAGACAACAATATTACACCTTTTATTCATCATATAAAAAATGAAAGAATCGTGTCTGTATATATACGACTTACCATCTCCATATTGTGGAATAATTGTTTTCAATGCCAATTTCCACAGATGGATATAATTATGGAAAAATGGATATATTGTATTCTTCTGGAATTACATTAAATATATAAAATTAATATAACATCCATATAATTATCCTTTCTAACATTTAAAAATGATAGTGTCACTCATGCATACGTAAGACTTACGATCTCGACGAAGCATAGTTATTCATTGAGGTTATTCACCTTTAAGGAATGATTATAAAAAATTTATATAATGAAAAAATATAGTATTTATGAACATTATAAAATTTATTTCATGATATAACTATATCAAATTTAGATGAACCGAAACAAAATTTAAAAATCATGCATGGGAAGATAAGGCAGTTAAACACCCAAAACAAGGGTAATAGTAAAATATTATTTACAAATGGATGATAAGATTATATCGGAGGATCAAATATTATATTATAATGATGAATATGATTTTATATATAATATTAACACATTAAAAAACATTATAATAGATGATAAATCACATCCAACTAAATACGAGAGTGAGGTAATGGATTTTTATATCACTTTTATCTTTGTGGGACACATGCCTTATTCCCCGCTTATTTAATGTGGTGTATATACTACAACATTGTAATATTAAATAAATAAAAAAATGATTATTTATACTTAATGAATCATTTAGGTTTATATATTTCACTTGGATTTCAAATGATAATATACCCAAGTAGTAATGGTTTATTAAACAAACTCATCGATATTCAAGATTATTTATTTTTAAGTCCCCAATGGGAAATATTTTACATCCATATCAACATTTTATAAAAGGTTCTATTATTTTTTAACATTTCACTTATAACTTTTAAAATTTAGTTTATCCTATATTTTATTTATAAAAAAAATTATAAGAATATTATTACAATTTTCTAATGGATTATTTCTATGAATATTCCATCAAAAGTAATTAAAAAATGTTTTTAACTTATATGGCGTGATCAGATTTTGTAGCCTTCATGAAACATTACCTATTTTAAGGTTAGTTCAAATTTTTTTGAGTTAACATTTAATGAAAATGTTTCCTTCATATTTTCAGAGTTTATTATTTAAAAAGTGAATTTCCAAGTGAAAAAATTTTTTTCTGAAAAATGAATTTCATCATTTTTAATTTTACTATTATACATAAATAAAAAACAATTAATTTTTCATATTCCCACTAGGTATATATATAAATGATACCATACTTTAAAGAATTAACATGTTCTTAGTCATGTTATATTTCATTTCTCTTAAATATTCATGTTCCTTGTAACATGAATATAATTATTTCATACAATATATAGAATTTTTACATATAGTGATCACATTTCATGTTATTTAAATGACTGGGGAAATAATATTATATTATTATTATTTTCTTAGTATATTTATTTTTCAATAAGGAATTATGTTTCATGAATTAAATCTATCATTGTATATATGTAAAATTATTTGCACCAACAGTGATACGAAGGGCATGGAATTATATTTCCCCTCGATGCATGAATAGTATCATGGGGACAATCAGTAAGAGACCGTTAAATGAGATTCAACCAATTGTTTTAAACCGTTTATTGAAATTTCATAATGGTTTAGGTATCGTGTTATTTAGAACATGATATCTAATAATTAATCATTTTAGTTTTTATGATTTTATTTATTATTATCCCAGAGTTTTTTGAATGATCTGACCTCTCGATGAATTTCATATTCAAATTATTTATTATATTGCATGTGTATTTAGTTGTATACCATGATATATTTATTATTAATTTTTTATCAATATATTCAGGTTAGTTAAATGTAATTTTTATTCACTTATTTACCTTTCCATATTTATTCGGCTTACTGATTCTTGATATCTTCCATTGTATTTAACCTTTACTAGTAATATGATCTCACACTTATTTTGTTTTCAATCATAGTATATGATAGATAATATATATTAAAGAGTTCAATACTTATATTTACATTCATTTTTTTATGTTATATGTTTATTAAAAATGTAATATGTGAACAGTGTATGTATATATTTCTTCAATACAAGTAAAATTATTGATCCCTGGGGGCTTGATCCCATATATCGTATGCCAGTGTAATAAAATAACTAATAATTATGGGATTTTGGATTTGTGGTAGTTATAGTTTGTATTATAGTAGGTTTAGTATAAACCTTGGGAACTATCTATTTAAATAAATATAGCTAACATGAGAACTCTGATAATACCTTATATTATACAATACTTTTAGGATTATATGTTTTTTATTTTATGTAACAATATCAATAATGATTTTTGGATAACATAGTTTGTTCAATTATTTAGTGACGGAACATAAAATATTAAATAAAATGAATAATCATGGTTATCATAGGGATAAACACTGTGATAAAGCTAATAGAGTTCATATTGGACCTGGGATGATCATGACCATACTATGGTAGATGACTCATGTTATGTCTAATAACCCTACACATATATAGCAACATAATGTTCCATTATATTACACACGTATAATAGATCATTTTAAATTAAAAAATCCTCTATATGTTAGTAGAACTAAAAATATAGAGGTAGGTGAGGAATTGATTCATTATTATGAAAAGATATTTCTTACATTGGGTGGCACTATAATGGAATAATACACACTAGTAATTTATTTTCAAAGAGGGGATGCTTAAAAATTGTTTCCATTGTTATGAGATACTAATTAGGAAGTTTAAATAGAACATATAGAGTTGTGGCCATATAATGTAATATTATTTGATAAATATTTCCCTCATGAGAGTCATATTAAATTGAAGAAAAGATTCCTAAAATAATTTAAAAAGGAGGAATAAATTTTTGTATAGTATGAGGAAAAAATAACAAGAGTATACAAGCATGATATAGATTATATATGTAATCTAGAGATAATGATTAATCATTTCATTGAAGATATCATGCCAAGTAAGAAAAATGAATTGGATAATCAAACATTTCATCATGTGATGAAATAGTAGTTTGTACCATAAAAAAAATTAATTTTATATATCCCTTATCATAATATGAAATTAGTAGAATAATAGGTCGAATAAGAACCATGAAAATAGAATTCGTTAAAGAATAATATGAAAATGAATCAATTACCTCCTAAAATGTTTTCATAAATAGAACATAGAAATACTTAAATTGAATGGTACTTTTTTATAATTATGGATAGATGGGTCACCTTTCTCATTACAATGAGGAAAAAAATTAAATAATGATTTACTATTATATTATATTAACGAAATGGTCAATTATTCAAACAAATGTCTTCAGATTCTGAGGAATCAACCATAGTAGCTGCCAATATGAGGTGGCCAAGATTCTGTGATGACTACAGCAAAAGGGCAAGTTACTAATTATATTTTGGAAGGTATATTAATCATATATTTGATCATACCTAATTATTTATTTTATTCTAGATCTCTATAATATTATATATCTATCCAATTTTATAGTAAACTTATATAATTTTCATTTAATATTATAAGGTAGTTTTAATCCATTACTCTTATAGGAAGTATTATTAAAACAAGTATGTGTCAACATGTTCCCATTATAACACATTGACATGCATTATTCTGTAACCTTATTATTATACATATGACTGAAGTCAATATAATACTTGGTATTTATTGGAGTTCAAAATATAATTCCAAAAAATTATATTAAAAATGAAGGAAGTTATAATATTTTATGAAGATGTTAAATAAATTATCTTTAGATATGATACTCCATCACCTAATTCATTACTATACCCACCCAATGTAGTTATACTAAAATAGATTCTTAGGGAAGAATAGAAATCAAAATATATGGATGAAAACAGTAATCCCAAAATTTAGTATGTATATATTTTACAGGAATACATTGATTTATATCAATATGAATTATGTGTCAATATACTACAGTGTGAAGTTGAATTATCCATTTATTTATTCTATGATGAAAAAACTATATCAAAAACATCCTAAATAATGTCTATTAAATAATTTGTGGACTTAAAGAAAATATTGCATGGTTTTGGGATAAGTGATTTATATTCCCTAGTATTTCTCTATTGGGAGCCCATGTTTTTTAATTTACAATAAAGTTTGATATATAAATATGACAATGACTATAGAGAAGTCAAATATATTATAAAAAAAATTATCCAATAATTCAAAATTGATGACTTCTTCAATTAACTTCAGGAGTCTAAATATTTTCCAATTATTTGTCTTCATTATGGGTATCATCAATTATGATAATATAATATATATTTTGTAATATAATATTCTTTATGAGATATAGACAATACTAGTTTATAATAATTTCATTTAGATTGACTAATTCACCCTCTTTTTTATTTAATTATTATAATATTTGAGGACTATCTTTTTTTGTATTCATTGGTGATATGTTGGGGTGCCCAAATATAATTGAGGATCTTTAAAATATCTCATGTAATATTATTAAGAACATTAATGAGAAATAATTATATTGAATGTTTGGAAATATTCATTTCTATATACAAATGTTTTCTATTCATGGACATATTATATTAAAGGATTGAAGCTCATTTGATCATGTATTGAAAAAGGTAGTCAAATAATAGTATAAAACAATAAACATAACAGTGGTAAGTAGTTTCATTTGATTGTATGGTAACTATAGGCGACTTTTTCAATCAATTTCCTTATTATCTACCCCATTTACTAAACATACATGTAAATTGGTTATGTCAGAATGGAAAAAAGGAATGTGAATAATGTTTTTAATATTAGAAGATGATATTTTTCAACTATCCATTTTGGACTCTACCATAATGAAATGATTGATTTGTGATATACATTTATGCATAGAAAATGAGACCCAATTTTTTCTATTCAAAAATTGATAATGCTATTTAACATTCATAAAATTTGTTAATGTCTAAATAAACGAACAATCTAAACCATGATCTTGAGTTAACATATATAATTATATAATATATTTTATAGAGGTATTATCTCTATGGTAAATGATCTAATGTACACACTGATAATATGAGCATAAAATATATCCATTCATTGGAAGATATAAATATGAGGTAAATTTGATGGATCAAGATACTAAAGGATTATAATGTCTCAATTCACATCCATTTTGGTAATGAAATTAAGGTAGAATATACATTTGGAAGGGTGAATCATGAATTAAATAAAAAACCAAGTGTTGATAGGGATATTTTACTAATGGATTTAGTAATGATGAATATGGGAAATTTTATTGATGGGTAAATGTCACCCAAATTTAAAATAGTTTCCAAACCATATTTATTAAAAAATAAAATATATTCTCAGTCTGATGTTGAGTTTTTTAAAAATAAAATTTAATCCTTATATGTTTGAACATTAGATGAATTTATATATGAACATTGTGTTTTAAAATTCTTAAGGTGTTTTTGTGTTTAAGTTAAACATGATCTAAAGAAGTAATTACTGAATAATGCTCAAAGCTCAAATTTCCCTACACAACCTAGAAAAAATAAAATTTATATATATTTAGTGGAACAATTTATATGGGATTATATTATATAGGAACTTGTGGATTATGTCTCAAGATGTTTTAACATGAACCATCCGAGGTTGGCCTTGAATTGGTCACCTGATCCAATTGAAGATGTGGCCCTAATGTTTTTCTTGATAACTATTTTCTACCAACTAGTGTCTAGCATCAATAGAGTTACCACAGAAATGATTTCTCCCAATAAAAAATCAACAAATAAATAGTTTAAGGGTAAAAAATAAACAAAATATATATAATAATTAAGATCATGATGAACATATTTTTTACTTGAACTGAAATTAAAACAATTAAAAAACAAAAACTAAAATACACTTGATTTCCACACATATATCCATGTGACCTTGAGTGTCACTCTACGATACCAAAGCTAACCATCTCCCATGCAGATCGATGCCAAATAAAATCCTATAGAAAAAGATAAAAACTAGAAAGAACAATATGTGTGATTATTAAAACTCATTAGATGTTCCCCAAAATGACTATTCCCAGTTCACTTCCTTTAAAATAAAATAAACATCAAATTAAAATTTGAAATAGAATAAATAAATTGATATCTTCCACGTATTATCTTGTTTAAAAAAAATTATATTTCCATTTTTCATTCCAAACACCACGCTCTTTAAAAAATAATACTAACATTTTCCTAGGGAAAGTGATGCATTTTTTTCCCAACTAGGATAATAAAGTAATGGACATCAATAAAGGAAAATATTTTCCATTAATCGTTGAACAACAATTAAACAATTACTAGATATGTACACCACACAAGAGAGTGCCACAATAATTATAATATAAGGTAAATCGAGGTAATAACACAAGAGTAACCAACCAACCTATATCTCATTCATCATCCATAGATAAATAAGTTCTAATTGACATGGGTGAACCAATGTGCTTTTTAAAAATCAATAACTTCTTTATACAAGTTGACTCATTCTGGAAAGATTTCCTCACTCAACTACATCAATAACACCCAATACACTTGACCATCCCCTAAATGGAACAAACTAAGTGGCACAATCCATAAAAAAATTTAAAAAATACCCACATGGTCTGGGCCACTAGATATTGGGTAATCCATCTTGTAGAGAAATCATTCACAGAAAATTCACACACTATACCAGGTTCCCATGTTATGATGTAAATAAGTGGGTTATCCAACTGATTTCAACCCCACATTCAATAACATGCACATATATAATAATAATTACATGACAGACATTTCCTAAGTCACCCTAAGGATCAATATATTTTTTTACACACATATATCGCAAAGGTGTCCGCATTGAGAATATATTATTTCAGAAATATGTAATGGGTCCTGAGAATTCCATAGTGGGAACATAACATCATTTTAATAATAACCTGGTTAAAATAAGTATTCAAGAATAGTTTTCATACTAAACACTTTCACTATTATCATAAAATTTCCAAACGAGACTCCAACTAATTTACAAATAAACCATCATTAATAAAGAAACAAAACAGGATTTCCAAAAAGGGATAGATCCATGGTTTTTCATTTAAAAATCAATTTAAACATTTATTATAAATATTTATATCACACTTTCAAGCCATATCCATTTTAATATAAGTGAACAATGTGCCATTAATCACCATTACGTGATATTATTTTTTGAAATCAATGTACACACATATTTCAAACCAATAACCACATGGAAATGCTTTCATAAAACCTAAATCATCATCTCACATGTCACAAATTCAATCAAAAATCCAAACCATTCTTAGAATTTAAATAAATTCGTTCGAAATCAAATCTGGCATTTTATTGTACACTTCAACTAGAACATTTAACAAAACAATGGTATATGTTTAATAATGAGAATGAAACCACCAATTTGATCACCAAAAAAGACTTAAAAACATCAAACATAATTATTTATAATATAAGGGATATTATAAAATAATAAATCCAATGAATAATAAAATTAAATTCATGTGTAAAGGGAAACCTACCTCTAACTCATAATGCTACAATAATGCATACCTAAAATCACATCGTGAGGGTTCATAGAAACATGATCTACCAAGATAACCCATTAACACAAAATATTCCAAACATAAATATGGGTAATCAAAAACCCTAGGATCACATGACTATTTTAGATAGATAAATCAAGAGAAAATGGATAAAAGAGAGAGAGGGGGGATTAGATTATGGAATACATTTAAGATCTAGCCCTAAATGTGAATAAACACATTAGACATGCATCAGGGGTGGGAGGGGAGGCTAAAAGAACCAAGGAGGAGCACCCCTGAGATTGTACGAACAAGAGTAATGGGTGTATTGGATTATTTGTTGTCAAAATCATGTAATGGTAGTTTTTTAATTTCATAAGTTTTATGGTATGTGCAGCTCTCACTATTTTTAGCATAGTTTTTCAAACTGTGTCCCAAACATGCACCACTTATTGGAAAAACTAAGAACCTTAAATGTTAGGCCTCACCATTTAAAAACAATAAACCAACCATAAAAAAATTTATCCAAAGACATCGGATTCCTACACACTTTCTGTTTTGTTTGAATAACCATGTGGGGGATGTGTTCCCTTAACTAGAAGCACACCAAGGCTCTCACAGTTCCCTAGAGCATGTCGTAAAATTCACAATAACCATGAAAAAACCATGTTCTAAGATGAAAAAACACAAAAACTAAAAATTTAACCCATTCAAACTCTAAACTAGAGTGAAAACCCCATGGTTGGGAGATAAATTGGAACAAAGGTTCAAAATAAAAATTTATCTGTGAAAATTTGCTGCACCATTAACTCTTTCTTCTACCCATAAATACACACCATATTCTATTTGATTGATAATAGACTAAATATTTCTATAACCCTATAATCCTACATGTTAATCCAAGAAAATTTCTACCATATACAAAAAAAACTTATGAAACTTTCCCTAAACAAAACAATAACAAAGACCTCTCATTTCTTGTACACCATCAGAAATTCAATGGATTGTCATCATTGATGTATGTAATGGACACCATTGCATTATAAACCAAAAAACAATGATATTATTTATAAGAAAACCCAAAACGACTTAAGTTGGGTCTCCCCACCAATAAGAACCCACTAGCTAAAACCGTTCAAAAAATTCCCTAGATAGAACAAACCCCCAACAAAATGGTTCAATACAAAAGAACCATTAAACCAAAAATAATCCAAAAAGAAAAAAAATTACATTGAAAATAAAAACTAAAATGATAAAGCATATGTTCTCTCCCTAAACATTCGAGACATGAGATTGAAAAGACTTCCCAACATCACTAGTGTTTCCTGACTACATGAAAATCTTCACTCTGATCTCTATTGATAAAGCCTTTATGTTTAGAGCATCAGTTGTTCGACAATAAGGATCTATTTATCCCCAACCTATACTTCTTTTAGTCTCACCAAAAGCCATGTGGAATCCAAAAAAACTAGAATATTGCAACAGGCCATAGAACATTCTATTCGTCAAAATAGTTCCTTTTTCCCAAAATGGGACTTATAAGATGCCCATTCAAAACACACCCTCACATGGAATAAAAAGACATTAGATATCCAAAAGAAAAACACAATTTCAAGAAAATATAATATCTTAATATATCCACATAATACCTATTAAATTTCATGAAAAATATAAAACCACTAGGCACAACCACCATAGCATAAGGAAACAATACAACTAAGTGGGTCATTAAACTGAAATGAAATAGAGCTCTACTATTGCAAGATGGATCTATGTTTCTTCCTATAAACACCTCAATGGAACCATTTCATGTGTCCTAAGTTCACGAAAACATGGAAGGTCAATGATGCTCTTGGGAAAATATATTTATTATGATATCTATTACCGCACTACTAACATATCATGATCATATACCCATAAAAAGTATACGTAATATCCACAGGCCTTTTGATTCTAAAACAACCACCAATAGCTTCTTTTAGATTCTTGATTTCCTTCATAGAAATCCCCCACCACTTCCCGAAACTGATGGAGGGAAACAACATCCATCAATCTTGTCATCACAGCTTCATCATTACTAGCTTACCTCAACACATTGGCAAAATATTATATATAGAACACTTAAACCTTCGACTACACATCAAGATGAATTCCATACTCAAAATGTTGGGCCTTTATGGAATCATCAATTGTATACCTTAGATCATATTTAACTTGATATAAAAGATGCAGTAGAACTCCAACACTGAACCATCACATTATTGTAAACATCAAGTCTCGATTACCTTCTTTAACTTTTTCATCTAAGAGATGTATTATTGTATGAAAGGAGACAAGAATAACTCTTAAGTGAGATCCTTTGAAGAATTATTCTTAGATAATGACTTCCACCACACCAGGATGGTCCATCAGTCTTAAAGTTAGTGAAATTTACCTATATTGACTTAGGTAAGTCGATGTGAACAAAGTTCATTGGATTCTCCACATACAGTATTTTAATTTGAGAGGATCCTCTTGACCATAAAAGATGGGTGGATTGAACTTTGGAAAATCCAAAACAAAATCCTTACGTTGATCAACTAGAAATCCTTATAATGAATAATCACCCATAGCTACTCCATAAATATCCATTGAGCCTCTATGTGGGTCAAAAATAGGCAATAATAATCCCAAGGGATCTATCAAAACCAAATCTTTAAGAAGAGTTCTCAAATTAAAAAATCCACTAAAAAACACCTCCAAATCATTGAAAATAATCCACACAACCATTGGATATCAAAGACACTACAATATTTTAGCCTTCAAAATACATTTTATTCAATGAAAACACTATTATTTTTACACTCACGAGTGGTATTACTTAGAGTCCCACACACATTCACTTTCTAGTACCACACTAGGCACCCAAAACCATGCCATTCCAGGAAATCATCAGACCACATCATCATACATCCAAATTCTCACACATATCCATGAATGTGAGACCCCATGGAAATTCCAATGCTCAAAACCAGACATTTCCACTTCCAAATAAAATCATTCAACCCATTATTTATTACATTAAATCTACTTCCCATATTATAATTCAGAAAACGTTTCAAAATCCCACTAATAACCATGTGATAAACAATATTAAAATTCAGCATTTCAATCGAATTTTTAATGTTCAAAAATAAAATTACTTTGACTTCCAACAAAAATCCATCTCATCTTAATCACAAGAAGTTTTCAAAAGCTCGACAATTTAATTCCAAAAATATCATTTGTTAAAAACACATTCTATCACGCATAAAGAAAATTTACATAAAAATTATTCAAAATAAATCTCCAATTCCAAAGAACAGAATCTCTATAACTATATATTTTGATTATGAAAAATATAATCATTTTAAACCATTTATATTTTTTCCAAAGGGTTATTTTGGAAGAAAATCAATTTTTCTAATGCCTTATTCAATGTTAATTCTTAATGTCATTTTCCACTGTTAAAATATCAAGATTTTATCAATTCCAAAACAATAGTTCTGAAAACAGTTTTTATAATCATGGATGACCCAAAACAAATCACAAGAGAGAAATACTATTGATGGATTAATTTATTATATGGTTAGTGGATATATTCCAAACATGCCACCAATATAGAGAGGTTTATATGGCTATGTCCCCGGCTCCATATATATTTCCAGGACTAGTGAAATTACAGAGACATTTACCCTAACTCCCATTTCCTATCCCAAATACCAAAAACCCTAAATAATGAGTAGAACTAAAAAATAGAATTCCCATGGAAATGAAATGCTTAATATAGAAAGTGCCATCCATACACTCCCTCATATATAAACCGCAAGGTTTTTCAAGGCCTAATACATCTACCTTGACATCCCCAAACAACAAAGGTTGATTCAAAAGCTAGGTCCTCTTTGGGAATCCTACTATGATATAATTTTTTCATGAACCTACCTTGTTAGACCACAAACCGGTCACCCGAGCCAATATGTGACATGGCCTGATGGGCGTTCCTGAACCTCTTGGAATGGAAACTTTTTTTAGGCATTAATAGAGTAACCAATTGAATTATTTCACCGAAAAATAAATAAATAACTAAACATAAAAAACATTAACAATTTAGCCCAATATGTATATGAATAATGATCAAACTGAATAGCTTTTATACATGAACTGAAAATACAAAAAATGAACAACAAAAACCAAAGTACATATGATTACCATATAGATCTCAATGTGACCCAAGGTTGACTCATTTATACCAAAGATTACACTTGCCCATGGTAATGGATACAAAAAAAGAAACCTATATCAAAATCTAAAAACAAGATACAACTAAAGGTGTGAGTATTAAAACTCAGTAGGTATTCATGAATAAATATATTACAAATGCACATCATTTAAAATAAAATAAACACCAACATCATGACTGAAATTAAACCTATAAAAGTAATATTGTACACATATTAATCTATTTAAACCCAAACACGGACCATTTCCCATTTTCATTCTGAGGTTATGTTCATTCCAAAAATAATCTGTAACATTTTCAAGGGGAAAGTAATACTTTAGTTCTACATCAAGGACAATAAAGTAAAAACCATTTCAAAGAGAAAACATTTTACACAAATCATTTATAACCAAATAATCACTTACCAAAAAATTACACCATAGATGAGATCACCAGAATTATTACAATATGTGGTCAATATAAATAATCATAGAAGAGTAACCGACCAAACATTGTCTCAATCATCTTCTATATAAATCTAATTTCCTATAGACTTGGGTGATCCTTGGAGCTCATGAATATTATAGAAAATATTAATACTTTTTTAATCCACTCAGAATAGATTCGTCACTCTATTACATCCATAATACCCAATACGCTTAACCATCCCTGACATGGTGGAGACTGAGGGGGGAAATCTCATTAAAATAATAACAAAATATATCATCCAATAATGGGACACAAGTTAATGTGTAATCTATCAAGTGAAATAATCATCCTCTGAAAATTCACTAAATCTGTCGGGTTCCCATGTCAATATGTAAAGAATATGGTGATCAAAACGATGCCAGCCGATCATCAGATTATATTAACATATGTCCCAATAATTAGACAAAAGTCATCACGTAAGTAACCCTAATGATCAATCTATTACCATACCCACATAGATAAAAAATAATTACACATTAAGGATCTCCATTTTTGCACTATGTAATGGATCTTGAGGATTCAATGATGAGGAAAACCCACTAATATAATCATAAACTAGGCAAGAGAATTATCTATGGAGGCCTTTAATACTAAATACTTTTAATATTTTCATAAAATTTTCAAATAGGACTCATTTAACTTTTTCACATAAACCATATTTTATTAAAGAATCAAAAAATAATTTCTAAAAAGGAACAAATACACCATTTTTCATTTCATAATCATTTTACTTATTTTTCTTAAATATTAACATCATACATTGATGTGAAATAAATTTTTTTGAAAAATAAAATTGGGCCATTAATAATCATCACATGTGAAGCCATTTTCAATATACATGTACAGACATCTTCCAAACCTAAAACAACTTGGAAACCCTATTAATAAACCCATGTAATCATTTCATGACTCAATAATTCAATCACAATTCTAAAACATTCTTAATGTACCAAATAATTATTACACAATCAAACTGTGTATTTTATCAAACATTTTGTGAGAAACAATTGACCAAATAATGCTATATACATCATTTTGAGAATAAAACCACCAATTTTCAAAGAAAAGAAACATTCCAAAGTTAGAGAAACATTATTAAGAAAAAAATTGAGGTTTGAAAAAAAATAAAACCAATGAATATTATATTTAGAATAAGGATCAAAGTGAAACCTTCCACAATCAAACAACTCTTCGACAATGCACAATGAAATCACGCCACGATGGATCCAAGAACTGGTACCTACCAAGAGGAACCATAAACACACAAAACCCCAAAAATAAATCCGGGGAAACACAATCCCTATATCCATATGTCCATGGATGGAAGAGACCTTAAGAGAAAATAGAAGAAATATAAAGAGTGAGGAGTGTAGAGGAAAACATAGTTAATATCATCCCCAAAATCATGATGAATGGACTTTGATATACACCAAGGGAGGGAGGATGTCATTTAAGAACCTAGGTTGATCACCCCTATGAATGTATAAATCATATGAAGATAGAAATGGGTTTATTTTGTGTTAAAATACTATAAAGGTTGTTTATCAATTTCATAATTTTTATATTATAGGTACCTTGCATAGTTTTCCCACATGGTTTACCAAAACCATACAAAAACCATACATCCCATACTTGAAACACATAGCCACCAGTACGGTTTAGCTGCATGGTTTACAAACTGTGTGCCCATCATGAAAAATGTTTCTATCTCAAGACACAGACTTCTCACACACTTCAAGTAGGGTTTCACCAACTGTATGTGGGTCGTGCACCCTCATTTAGAAGTATCCCAAGGATCATAGTGTTTCATGGATCATTCTTCATAGTTCCGTCTAACCATGAAAAAATCATGCTCCAAGTGGATGTCAATCTATAATTAAAAAATTAATCCCATCAAACTAAAAACTCATGAATAAATACCAATATAGAGAGTTAAATAGGAAAAGAGGTCCAAAATTAATGTTTTTATGTGACATGTTTTATATTTCAAAAAATATCTTATGAAAGATAACATTATAAATGGGTCATGAAACCTTTACCTATTCGTACATGGACTATATATTATATTAAAATGGTATTTGTCACAAGATTTCCAAATAATCCAATAAATAATGTTGAAATAATTTTTTTTGATGGAAGAATTTCCATACCTACAAATTTCCTTGCTATAAGGGAATATTTTCAACTATATCACCTTGAAATTCTCTATATTGATGAAGTTTTAATACATCATGGTTCAACTATTTAATTTTTTTTCTAATCATGAACTAAGATTTATATATAAATTTCACAAAATCCATCAAAATGACCTTCATACAGAGATTTATTTCATCATTTCTTATCCTCCTCAAACATATTGGTATTCATAAAGGACTATCCACCAATAAAAATACATGTTTATATCCTACCCACTAGACATTAAATGTTTTTGGAATCAATATTTACATTTGGTATAATTTTCATGTAATAATAGATTTCGTTCAACTATTCAAATTGTACCTTATGAATCATTATATGGAAAGAGGTGTCATACTCTATATTTTTTGGATAAAGTCGGTGAGTGGAATATTTTAGGCCAAAAACTTATTGAAGAGATGATCTCAAAGGTAAGTACAATTTTTACTCATATTAAAGAATCTAAATATATTCAATAATGTTATGATGATAACCAAATGAAACATTTTTTAGTTTCTGTGGGAGATCATCATTTCTGAAAATTATCTCCAGGGAAACGTTTCATTAGGTTTTGTATAAAAGGGAAATTATCTCCTATTATTATTATACATTGTGAAGTCCTAGAGATAATTGGTTATAAGGATTTACCTTGATAAATATCTCTATGCCAATCCAAATTACAGGATGTGTTCTATATAATATTGATAAGGAAGTAATTTACCAACCCCATGCATGTGATCACCAGTGAGGAAATATAATTGGAACTTAATATTTCTTACTGCGAAGTGCTTATCTGTACTCATAACACTAGAGATAAAGTATTGAAGATCACATTACTCTTCTAGTGAATGTGATTATGAATTATCGTAAGAAAGAAGATGCAGTTTGGGAACATGGGGATATTATAAATAAGAACAATATAAAACTATTTATGATGTTTCATTCTATAAATTTCTAGGAATTTTTTTTGATGGGTGGAAGAATATAGCACCCAAATATTTTATGGTATGTCTCTATTTAAATACACTTAATCCCTTTAAAAGGTTTTGATGCCCAAAACACTGAGCTCAAACAGACTGTAGTCTAATATACCATAGAAACATGATTAAAATGAATAAATATATATAAATAATTTTTAAAATATTTTAATAATAAAATTCATTAGTTATTAATTTATTTGAAATAATATATATATATATGGATTTTTTCCCAAAAACTATTTTTGTATTCGTAATATAGTCATATCATAATAAATTGAATTAGTAACTATAGGTGAATAATTTTTAAGGAATTTCATATATTCTATATTTCATAAATTTTTTTGACATTCATATAATTTTTTTACTGTATATGGTAAAAGAATAAATTCAACTTCATTTCTAACTATAGAATTTTCTAAAATGTGATTTTTATCACGTATTAATAACATATTTTTAAATTCAATTCGTGCACTTATAATTATTTAATTATTACGAATTAATTACATATTTAGATTCATGATTTTCAAATTTTGAAATTGGTCCCCATTTTTTGTCATAATTAATTTTAATCGCACTAATTATTATTACCACTATAAAGGGTAAATTGTGTATTTAATTGTAAAAACTAATATAACAAGGACTATAAAATGACCTTAATACAAGATAATATGTTATTGTATAAGTAATTGTTGTAGAAATAAATTATAGGTTTTGTTATATTATATTTATTACACTTTTTATGAGAATAAAAAATATTAATATTTTATTTTATTAAAATCCAATGATTTCATATTCAGTTTTTTAATAACTATGACACTTATAATATGAGATTATAAAGAATCTATGGTCAAATATAACTTGAATTTTTAATGGAAAATGATTTATTTTAATCATAGTAATCAAATTTTTTTTAGTGAAGCCAAAATAACCTTAAATCCTTACACAATGCTGATGCAATAATTATTATATTAATTTAAAAATAAAATAAATTATTTTCAAAATATTAAATGTTATATAATTTTAATTAATTAAGGTGAAAAAAAAATTTATAGATGAATATGACATTTAGGGGTGTATTAAAAAATTATGAATTTACATTATTGTTTTCATATTGTTAAGGTAAAATTAATGAATAGTATAAAAATTGACAATAATGATATAGTGTGAAAGTAATATTTATTAAAAAATTTAAAAATGACGAAAATATTAAATAATCGAAATGGGATAATGTATTGTTGAAAAAGTCATAAATCATAGATTTACACACCATTTTTAATAATTTCTCTCTAGAATAGTCTTATTAAATTATAATATATTAAGAAATCCTTAAACTACCCCTCACGTAAATAATAAAAGGGAATCTCCCCCACACATATATACACTCATTTGAGCTTTATATCTAAACCAATTCCTACCCATACTATTATAAACAACAGTAATCATTTTCTTGAGGTGATGGTCTCCTCGAAAGATTAACATTATGTACCTTAAGAAATGATGAATATATGGTCACCCCTTTTCATTTTATTTCTTCTTCTACTTTTTATTAATGATTTTTTATATAAAACATTAATAAAATAATTTGTCATAAATATACTGAGATGTAATTATGACTATTATTAAACTATATTCCACATTTAATCTATCTTTAAAAAAGTGAATGCATCGTGCGTGCGTATGTATGGAATACATTCTACACACAGTGACATAATTTTTTTTCATCACCACATTACATGTATGGTTATAATGAAGGAAATAATGTGTATATATGATAATTTTGAATAGATATTTATTATATAAAATTAATATATCATCCATATCCTTACCCTATTATCCATTTGAAAATTACATCATTAGTCGTGTATTTGTATGGGTTACCATCTCCATGAAACATGTGATACATTTTCCATGTACACCATTACCATAAAGATTCTAAAAATTAATTTAAGGAATAATCATAATATGTATGACCTTGATATAATTATCCAGATAATATAACTATATCCTATTCATGTGAACCATAACCTACATGACAAAACATGCATGGGAAGATGATGTAGTTGAACATCCAAAATAGTGGTAATTAAAAAATATTTTTTACAAATGAATTATAAGATCATATAACATGATAAAATATAATATTATAATTATTAATATGGATTTGGTAAAAAATTGAACATCTTTAAAACCCTTATAGAGGTTTTTAAATAATTATCAATAATAGTTAATCATTAGATAAGGGATTTGTGTATCACTTTTATTTCTATGGGACACATTTTTTATTAAAAACTTACTTATTTTATGTGGATTATATACAATACCATTGTTATATTATATCATGAATATAATTATATTTATGATATTTATAGATTATTTTGATGTTGTTTCATTTATTGATCTTAAATTTTACATGATACCCATGTGGTAAAACTTTATTTCCCAATCACAGTGTTATTTGGGATTGATTATTTTTATGTCCCAAATAGGAAATATTTATATTTCTAGTCCATGTTTTGTAATATTGATTCAAGAAGGTTATTATTATTCATATTTAATTATTTGAATTCATTTTTACCAATATTTAGTTTTTTTAAATGGGTTTCAAAGCAATATCATTTTTAGTTTCAAAAAAAATAATTTGTGAATTTTCCTTCAAAACTATGGAAGGAATGTTTATTAAATAATACTCCATGAGTGGATTTTAAAACCATTATGATGTATTAATTTTATGAATCCCCCTTTAAAATTTTATAATGTTATTTTCAAATAAACAATTTTCATTTTCATTTTCATATTTTCTAATTAAAAAAATGAATTTCAATGTGAAATCATTATCTTTCTCAAAAAAATTTAAATTATATTTTTTAATATATTGTAATTCATCGATGAAAAAAACATTATTTTTTAAAATTTTAAACAAATTTTATGTTGAAATGATTCTATTATATAAAGAATTAACTTACATATAATAATTAAATATTTATTTTTTCATAAAAATCCATATTCTATGTATCATGGATATGATTACTACCTAAAATATATTAAATTTCTACATATGATTTTCACATTAAATATTTATAGAATAATTGAAAAAATAATATCAAATATATATTCATTACTCAATAAATATTTTTTTTAGAATACATATTAATTAATTAATTAATCAATCCTTCGATATAAGAGGAATTCTATAGACTTTAAGTGATAGGTGGGCCTATTTTAATATATATTTCATTGATGCATAGACAATTTTATATGGTGAATCAATAAGATAGAATTAAATATTTTTCTACATGTAGTTTTAAACCTTCTAGTGAATGGTCTTGAATATAGATGTATCGTGTTCCAATGAAATGAAATACAATAATTAATCATTTTTATCATTAATATTTCTATTATTATTATACATGATATTTTTCTTGGTGATTTTATCTCTTGGTACATCTCATTATCAATTTATTGATAACATGGAATGTGTTTTAGGTATTCACCATTATATATTGACTATTCCTTATCACATCCATATTTTAATGATTATGAAATGGAATTTTTCTTTAATTATTTACCTTACCATGTTGATTATTCTAATAAATCCATGTATTTTTACTTGTAAATAACCCTTAATGATCATTTAAGTATTTCATTATTTGACTTTATATCCTACTATAAGAATATGAAATATTATAATGAGTTCAATTATGTTGTTTACCTTCCATTTTTTATGTTTATTACCAATATAATAATGAAATAATGTGTGTATATAATTATTAATGACAACCGAACAGATTTATCCATGATGATATGAACCCTTAAAAAAGATTCTATTGTAAAAAAATAACAACTGATTCTAGATTTTTATATTTGGGGTTGTTAAAGAATATTACTCTGTATTTTGGCATAGGACTCCCTAAAAATTCTAATATCGATAATTATTTATTGGTTTTAGTTGATTTCCTAATGAACTATGTGTATTATTTTACCATTAGAAATGATTTACCACTATACCACCATGAAACCATATTCATAGTGGTTGTGCTAGGGAAATATGTTGTAAAACATGATATTGTATCATTCCAAGATTTGTGATCGAACATTATGTTTTAAATTAATATTCATCTAGATTTGGATATAGGGATGATATTTATCACTACATATCAACCAAATTTAAATTATCAAAATAAAATATGTAATAAAACATTTTAGTATATACTGATATCGTATTTGATTTATTTCAATATATGTTGGGATCAACAACTTCCCCAGGTACTGTTGTCATATAAAAAAATTTCAATTATATCTTTTAAATGGAATGATATGACAATATTTATGGTTGATGGTGTAGCAATGAAATTTCTTAGGAAGATGTAGTATAATTTAACTTGCTCAGATGACACCATTCTCTGTAAATGATCGAGATGATAAAAACTATTCCTTTTTATATTAAATCTATTAATATTCAATTCAATAGATGTGGTGATAATCATAGATGAGATATGAAGTTTTAAGACAGAGATAAGGTATTAATTTGACTATATCTATTAAATAATGTAATGAGATTTAAGTTAAATGGATGTAAAACCACATATACATTATTCCTTTCAAATTGCTAAATTATGTGGTGGTGGTGGTATCTTATGTTCTTTCACATCCTCCAAAACCATTCCTTGAGCATTAAATTCTATATGTAAATCTTCTTGGAATGATCATACATAATCCATAATATATATTATACTCAAATTTCATAAAGGTAGAACACAATCTTCCATATGAGAAAAAAATAGTGTAAATATCAAATCATTATCAAATAATCATTAAAACAAAATGAAACTCATCTTGTTATTGTTTTGTGGAGGAATATTACATTTGAGGAAGTGGTAAGGGAACTAAAACAGGTGATAATGAAGCAATATCTCATATAGTTTCCATTAGAGTAAAAAAATTGAGGCATAAATTCATATTTGAGGGAGAATGTGTCAACCAATGATTTGATAATTTATTCTCCATTTGTAAATATTTGTTGTGGTAGCTTTCATTATTAACAACGTCAAATCTAAAAAACCATGATATTTTTAATTATGATAATATTACTGGAAATAAATATGAGCATTATAATTGTAGACTATAAATATGGGTAACCATAGTATGAAATATATGAATAAATAGATATAAAGGTTATTTTTATTACTAATTCCTATATAAGATTTTAATATTGTGTCTAGAGAACTAATAAGATAATTTTATGATTTAAAATGTATTACTTCTAAAATTTATGTATTTTGTGATGAAATATTATGTTAAAATAAGTTAAATAATATTTTTTTAATTAATTATTAATTAATACTAACTTAGGTAGTAATTTTTTGGAAATAAAATTATGAATCATTGACATTTTAAAATTTTCATTTTCCAATAAAAAGTTGTTTTCATTATATTTTATGTTTCTAACTAAATGATATATTCAAAAAAATTCTAAGACCATTTGAAAAAATGAAAATCATTTTTGGATACATTGTACAAAATTATATTATAATTAAATTTTGGGTTTTTTGTGAATAGATTGTTTCATAAGAATAGTGGAAAATACAATTTTTTCAAGTACAAGGACTTTATGAGAACATTAATGTATTCGAATAATATTATGTTTAAGAAAACCCTTATATTTACTAAAGAAGTAATTTATATTTTAATTGTTTATTTTTAAAATAGTATTTATAAATTAATAATCCTTTAATTTAAATTTATGTTCTTAAATAAAATTTTCTCAAAACAAATTTATGTGTTATACACATATTATTTTAAGATTATTTTTTATCTATCTTAGACATAAAATATTAAAAAATATTTATTATTTTTAAAAATAAAAAATAATTTATCAAATGAATTTTATTCCATTTTATAGTCATGAAAATTAGTTAACAAGGTTAGAAATAAAGTTACTATGTTAATGGAAATTTAAATGAAAAAAGTACTTAATTAATGGTAAAATGAAAAAATAAATAAAAACATATCTCCAAATGATTGTTTGTTGTTTAGATCTTTCAAAACATAGATCCTCTCCATTATTTTCTATTTTTAGTCTACTTTCCTTGTGAAAATAGTCTCTATTTATATTAAAAAGTTATATTACAAAAATATTTTTTTCGTGTGATAAAAAAGTTCTTTCCACAAAACCATAAAGGACACTATACATATATGAATTATTCTAGAAAATAAACCCATTTTACTTCTCATTTTTTCCTATTCAATAAAAAAAGCCTCTAGTCAAAATAAATTGGATTATAACATGTATTTCTATGAAATCCTCTAAAAATATCATGTTCTCAGTGTGAGTACTAATCACTTCCTAACATATTTTATATTCTATTTTTGAATTCGAAATATTATTTTTCTATTTATATATAACTGCAACTATATTATTAGTATACATAATTTTATTATTTATAGGTAATAATCATCATCACTCATTCAATTTCCCCCTTATAAAAAAATGATGACATTGTTCATGCATAAATGTGAACTACTATCTCAATTTTTCATTATCTCCAAACTTGAATGGTTATAATATATATTTTATTAATGTATTTTAAATTAGAGAGTAATACAGTTCATTAATATGGTTATGGAATAATTATCCATAAAATATTGATCATTGTGTAATCTACAGATATAAATAAATTGCATGAAACCAACCCATTAAAGATTAACATCTCACAAACCACTCCTATAGATTCCATTAAATTAACATGGTGCCATAAAAAAAATTGACCAAAATCGATTTCAATATCTTTTATAATATTTTAATTATTAAATTAGCATCATAGAATAATATTTTCCATCACAATTATGAATTTTTTTTATGAAATGTAAAATACTAGAAACTAATGGTTATAATAAACAATAACTAACAAATTAATAAATAAAGAATGGTTATAATTAATTATTATAAAACATAATGGATAATAATTTTTTATGGAATAAATTATTATGATATTTATGTTTATTATACAAGACATTAATGTGCTGTCATAAAATTTTTAAAATTAATCTAATGTTTTATTTAAAAAGTCAAATTCAAATAAATATTTCTATAAATGGACTTATTTCTGGGGAAAAGTTTTGTGAATTTTATCAATAGGATTGTACTTATTTCCTTATACAAGGTTTATTATCATGGTTTTATATATTCTCTGTCAAATGCATTTTCTATGGTAAAATAATTTTACCAAATTGAATCTTTTAATTGATAATGACACCACCTCTACTTTTATATTGTGAGTATTCCTCATCTATATACATATGCATTGGATGATTTTTTGGATTCCCAGAACTAGGATTCATTATTTTTTTAAGGGAATTTTTCTAATTTTAAGACCTTATTTCCCAAATTTTTAAAGGAATATTTTAAAATTTTCCTCACTATATGGTTTACGAAATATTTCTTAATTCATTATATGTACACACATTATTTAGTTGTTATAAGTATTATTCATTAAATATAATATTTTACAAATATTAAATGATTTTAATATGTAATTTTAAACAAAAATATTTTAATAAAAAGTTGTATTAAATCTTATTTTAAAAATTAATTAATTCAATATTCATAAAATTAATTTTTCATCTTTTTCAATGTCATTTGATGTTATTTATAACATACGAGGGATATGTTATTGTGATTCCATATAATTTATTCCTCTTGATGGATTATAAAACATTCAGTTGAAGTTATTATAAAACTTATTTCTTTTCAATAGGACAATTGGTAGATGTTTGAAAGAATAATTTTTCATATTCTCATGGATAATATATAAATATTTTTAATTATGTAATGACTAGATCTAGATATATATTTACCACAATTGAATATAGTAAAGCCTGATATATGATGATATAATTATTGTAAGAATGAAAATTAGTACTGATTCACTATATAGAATATAAGAATGTAATTCATGATAAAAAATGTTATGGTCGGTGGGAATGTAATTCCTGATACACTATGTTCTGGATGACAAAAATGTGATTCTCTATGTACTATAATATGGCCGAAAAGAATGTGATTCCGCATGCACTATGTTATGGTGAGAATGAACATTATTTCCAATGTCTTATGATTTAGTAAATTGGAATTTGATTCTTTATGCACTATGGTATAGTGTTCAGGGTCATGATTCAGGTTGCGCTAAGATATGATTTATTTACTTAAATTTCTTATATATTCATATGTCTTTAACCATACACATCATGTAGTGACTTATGTTTTATGATATACTTAGATTCTAGCTTTATAATTTATGATTAATGTTTACATTGGTGTCATATCGTTATTATATTATAATTTCATAATGTTCTCATTCAGATATATTTATCTTTTGTTCAATTATGATTGTTATCTAAAATATTTTTACTTTTTGAGAACCTGATATCACCCATTATTTTTCATATTTCCCTTATTTATGAATATGTATGATAAAAAATATTTACCCCAAGGATAGCGTGTAAAAATATTTTATAGGATATGTTAAAGGTACTATAAAAAAACATTATTATATATATAATATATATATATATGCACTGAACCTTTCGGTCATATTGTCTGATTAATTGTGACATGAAATTATTATTCATTAAATAGTTTATATTATAGTTGTATAGAATTATTGGTTGGATATATCACATAACCTCATTATTGGTGACTCATTTAATGGGATCTATCAAAGATGATTAATTTTAGCAGATAGTTAAGAATGGTTATTATTCTACATTCTTGTATCTTGGTATATTATCAGGAACCTGTTGTGATGAAGTATGAATATGAGGGAGTAATAGTTTTCCAAAAAAAAATTTCAACTGAACAAAGTTATTTTTTTGTGGAAATACTTTTAAAATATGATTGAAACCATCATAAAAAAAAGGAAAAGTCCCTGAGAAGATGAATGATGCTTCACATAAGGCCCGAGAATCCACTCAAGTATTGTATCATGCACTACTGATTATTCCCCAGTCCACTTACATATAAAGAGCAGAGCACTCACCTATTTAATGTCGAAAACGTGTGTGTTCACACCTATAAAACTATGCCCCATGCTCATGAATTACATGAATCACCTTTAATTATAATCCCTTAAGTTCCCCAATCCTCATATTTTCTTATAAATAAACATAAAAGCTCTCTTCTTCATGCATGAATTAGAATGATTTTAATGAAAAATATATCCATGAATTACTCTTCATACCTTTGGATGTCCCCCCTTATCGCTTAAATAATCCTAAAATATATGGGAATTAATGGGAAATAAAGGTAATTTAGTAACAAAATTGATTAAAATATGTAATCCCTCCTAGAAGAACATATCTAAATAAACCATAATGATTAATTGAAATGATTTCAACTCATGGAAACATCAATTGGGTGACACATCACCCTAGTCTCATCACCTCAGTGAATCCTGGTTTGATTCTTCATCCACAGTTACCTCATCGCATTACCTCATACTAGGGAAACCAGTCATCCCTACCATAGTATGAAACTATATTATCCCAATCCCCTATATCACTAGGTTGTAACCTCACCCATATCTAATATAAGGATGAATATCCACTCAATCCACATTATTAAAGTTTCCACGTCATCCTACCACCTAACGATGTCAAATTAAATCACTTCCCTCTTAACTACATTGATAATGTGTTCAAACATCACTAAATATTAACACATGGGTAAAATATTACTCATTACCCATATAAATACGTGTATTATTTCCAATATATTGATGTTAGAGTTTACATTCACCCGATCACCTACCTAGGATTCCATGTACTACAAAACCCTCTATAACCTCATGAATTGTAGGACTAGTTTTTGAAAACCAATGTGCAGCCCTTAAATCATATATTCCTATGATAAAATGTTATTCACACGTTTCCTTCATAAATGATATAAATAATGAAGGATTTTCAGTCATGTAACCCCTTGATAATTTAGTTTCTCATCTGAAGGACATTTAGAAAAAAATTTGTTAAATCTTTGTTATCATAGTGTAGTCCATGGTTTTTGAGTTTTCTTTCCTTAGTCTACCCTCTAAGGCATGTGGGTATGGGGTTCCTCTTATAGGTATAATCCCCATTCATGTTTCCCATAGTGATTTCATCACTGTGAATCACCAATGATTTATCGACATCTATGATAGAGACTTTTACTAGTTTTAGAATATGAAATCTCCCCATTACCTATATCACGTACATGGAATGATTCATTTGGTTAGAATCCATTCCATTTTTATTCAAGAGATAGTTAAGAGACATATAAATAAGCCTTTTTAGCTTTTTTTAGGGCCATATCCCATATGTTGGTAGTCATCGTTCCTCTTCTAACCATTCATCAACAACAACATGGAATGCATATCGGGTTCCCATTAAGTGAAACTACTAACCTAACCTTAAATTGTAGGCCATACATTATCCCAAACTCCATACTCATAAGACTGTATCATCATTGTGTCTATTAATCATTCACCTTCCAAACAACTATCAAAAAGAGGTAGATTCATATGTTGGACCTCTACCTGCTATGTGTAATCCCTAATCAAACCATTAATGATTCGCTTGTATCAATGATATATTTCATAGGCTAATCTATAATTTAACCTCATTCATAATCAGAAACTCATTATTATAGTGTTAAATCCTTCATGAAACTATCTTCAAATGATAATATTCTCTACGAGCTATTTTTCATAAAGGGAAATATTCAATATGATAAATCATACTCAGAGGGTTATATTCCATTATAGATTTCCTACCCAAAGGGTCATTATCTGGGTGATGTTATATTAAATTCATCATAATACATATAATAAAACCCAAAATGGTCATCTATATGTAAGTCTCTCATTTATATTAGTTAATATGGTTTCTCCCAGAAGTCCTAATTGCATGTCTATAAACTACAAAACACAATTTATATACCAAGTTGTGTTAAAATACATGGTATATTCTTCACACACAACATTAAATTATAAAGCCTCATAATATTTGGGTGTTGATTATTTAAAATTATGATATTTGTAAAGCCTCTTTGATGTTCAATCTAAAACCCCTGGTCATGGAGACATGACCTTAAATGAACCATAATTTTTATTATCATTAGAATGTAAAAGGTAATACATTTCCCTTTAAGTGGTACCAAAATATGTGGGCTATTATTAAAATTATAGGGATCTATATGAATCTTTATTCATGGTTCTGACCCAAAAAACACAACACTTAAGACCTACATGTAGTATGATAAACTAAACAATATATAATTTTGTATATTTAAACAATAGCATCACTAACTATGAAGTATAATATTTCAGACCTCTAATATTTAAATATGGTCACATTAATGGATTAACTATGTTCTATGTATTGAGTGATGTGTTTCCATCAGAAAAAAATATTGAAATAAACATGATTAATCTATATATATATATAATCTATAATAGATTAAAGGTATATGAATTAATTATCTTATTAGAATGATATGAGCCCTAACTCCCATCCTATCGTCCTAGGTGTGTCCGAAGTGAGACTGGTAATGTTCTAGAAACCACCTTCCCATGGAAAATATGCCTATGTTGACCTATAAAATGAATATGGGTCAATTTTTATCAAGAATAAAATGGACTGACCGAAATTCCTCATCCTATTTATAAGAAAAAAATTGTATGAGTGGCATACTCGGATATATTTTTATGATTCCATTGTAAATATAATAGTGGACTTGATTTGAATCTATTTTCCTTGAGTGTAATCAATCGTCTAAACTACAATTGAATTTGTAAATTGATTGATTTAATATTTTTTTATATCCTTTTAGAAATTTCCAAACATTTAGAACCATCAAGGATCGTAAAACTACTAGGAACTAATATCCCACCATTAAATCCCACAGAGTTCCATTGGTTCAAAATGTAATTATTGAGTTTTCCCTCATCTCATGTTATTATATTGGTACAAATTGTTTGTTTCCATCATGATCCATGGTTACTACTACCCTCTTTCCTTGGATACAAACTTATGTTGTAGATATGATGAGATTTCTAGATCCTCGACCCAGAGTGAACTATAATAAAACCTTGTATCACCACTTTTTGGTTAAAAATTGTTTTATTCTTGTATATTATCTCAATAACAACATCAAAACCTTGGAGGAAGCCCATGATATCCCCTAGGATGTGGACCCCACCTACAATGAAATAAATGAGGGATCATAGAAAAGAACATGGTCCCTAACACCATGTCCAGTCAATATATAATCATTTCATTAGAGTGACGAAATCTTCTTCTAGCTTCCTTTAAAGAGGTGTAATAATAGTTCATTAATACATACACTATTGTTTAGGAGCCACCGAGGGTGGATCGTACAATTATAAATCACAATCTACTAAGTCATTGGGCCTTGATCACTCAAAAATATTTATAGGAGATAAAAATGAAGAACTCTAAATGGTAACTCTACCTAGGGTTCCTTGGAGGATGTCTCATTGAGGATTGTAGACCATCATGGAAAGGGAGAATGTAATATTTCAGTTTCTACCAAGTAAGACAATCATTATATAATGGTGAAAATATTTAAGTTGGATTGTATCCCTAGTCACACCTCCACTGTATCCATTTGTACCCTGGTAGAGAGAGAAGTCAATCATTGGTTAGTTTTTTCACTACTATGGTACATTTAATATCTCAATAATCATTCTTTGATCAGTTTTTATCCATTACACTACCAAAATGGATTTTCAATACACCATATAATTCACTCATGTGAAGGCTCATTTCCCTCCACATAGTAGAATATTTCTATAATATATTCTATAATGGACAAAGGGACAAGTTCACATTATTATTACCATTAGGGGAGATCGACATCACACACTAGAAAAAACAATAGGACATTTTATTTTTCTTCTGAAATATAATAATACATTCATCATATTCTAGTGGAAGCCAATAATGAGTATGATCATATCCATATCTTACCCTATGTTGTTTTTCTATGTGCATTTACATTGACTACAGACAATCATTGTGCTCACATCTCTTCACATGTCAAATCTTAAAAGGTACATCAACAAATTTTCATACTTTCCCAATGTAATTGTTGGTTTATTCCAATGAAGGAAATGGGAACACCACAGAGGGTTCCAAAGAATGAAGGTTACTATCCATACTTATAGAATACAAATATAACCAAGGATTAAACCCTAATATCCTAGACAACATTATATAAAATTTATTATCGACGGAATTTGAATACCCATAATTAGTCTCACATACTTCTCTCAATCAACACTGGTGTTCATAAGGTAATTAAATGAATTTTGATAGTAGTATATGATTCATCCAACTCCTTATCAACTAGAGAATGTTGGGTTTGAGGTTCTCCCAATGTTTAAAATTTTAGTAACTTTATAATTCATCCCCAGATACATATAGTTCCTCCATATGGTAAATATTGAATTTTATTTCCCAAATATGATATTTCATAATAGAAAAAATGGCATCCCCTTGTTAAGTAAGCTCTAAAAATCCCCCATATTGAGAAAAAATCAAGAACATGAGGATAACCATATCAATCACAAAAACACATATAAGTGAAATATAATCTCATCCACAGTACAATTTGGGGAGATGCCCATAATCTATGTCACTACGTGATAATTTTCTCTTTGATAAAATGAATGACCTTACAATTGATCCTATTTTCCTTGGAAAATTAATCGGAAAATAACCAGTATGGTAAGATTATTTTGAGGAATACATATTTTGGGTTGATAATAATTTCATGGTTATGAAGAAATATCTTCTCCATGAAAAAATATCATTCATGTTTTGATCAATATTTGCTTCCTCCAATGAATTTTTAGACATGTTAGAATAGGAATTCATTACATAGTTGCCTTAGAAAAAATAGGAATTTCTATTCCATCTCAATGAATACAATATATCATATGGGTTATATTATTAGAAAATTATATTAATGAGAGTTCTCTTCCACCAAATATATTTTAATCTCTTCTCACTACACTGAAACCAATAGGCAGTAAATAAATGTGACATCCTCAGGTATGATTAGCACAATCTAAAAAATAAATATTCTTGATAATTGCACAAAAATCCACCTAACATCCTAGAGTAGGGTTGGGAAGAATGTTGGTATATACAATTCACTATAAATTTGGTAAACCTAGTTTATAAAATCCCCTACACAATTTTCCCAACAAATGGAGTCACATTATTATATTAAAATATGATACTAGAAATATCATTGAAATATAATAGTATTTTAGTATTCATGGTAAACCAGATACAAACATGAATATAATATTACCTTTTAAAACATAAATCATAATAAAAGTAAATATTCATCCTCCTATAACTCATTCAAAGATTCATTATGCATAGCCTATGTAATGGAATCAATATAAGAAGTGACATTAAATTTATCATTAAGGGATACGTATAATAGAAATTATCATGATAAAATATGGAATTATTAATTATAAAGGGTAGATAAATTAAAACACATTCATTTTAATTAATAACATTAGTATGAATAGTACTATAGAACGAATAAATTTCATTAAATAATTTTAAGTAAATAATTATAGGACCATTATTCATATCCCCTGATATCATAACTATTCAAATAATCTCACGGAGAAAAATAACTAATCTCAACATGAGGGAATTTATAATGTCTAATATCATACATTTTTCATCATGCCCTCATGACAAAGCATCCTATATACTTTGGAAAATATTTTTATAAATAACAAAACTAATTTCACTCAGGACTCATGCCAATAAATCATGGGTTATAACAACCCCCACTATTCACCTACTATGTCCAATATATTCATCATATGAAATGTCAGAATAAAATTTAAATATATAATAAACATAAATAGTCATATTTAAAGACTAGAACCCCACATCCAAATATAACTTTGGTCAATCCAGTAATAATCCATCTAGATAAAAAATATGGATGATATTTTTTCAATATCTTCCAAGAAGATTATACATAAAATAAGGGGTTATTACCACTGATAAATGGTATTACCTTAAAAATATTGCTAAAATTATAATTAAGGATAATCATCTTTAGAAAAATTTAACATACAAGATTTTAGGAAATATATGATTTCAAAAGAATCATGGATTCTTATATAGGAATCTTCAATGATTTGAGATTTCATGATATTGGGAAATTATTTTTATGTTGATTATACTTAAAAAATGATTCTTTTCCTTCTTTTTTATAAGAATTAAAAATTTACCTCATTCAAAATATGTTAATAAGATACTATATACATCATTATTTAATACAATATCTAAATTAATAAAATTTTATAAAATAATTATGAAAACTATGGAAACTAAAGGCAAATATATCCAATAAAAAAGAGAAATATATATTTTTTCATTTAAAACTCTACGTATTGGATTCATTTTCCAAGGAGAAGAAATTTTTGAAGAAATTTTTTAAATTAATTAACAATATATTTGATAATAAAATTTCTGGTTCTTTTTAAGGATAAATGAGAATATTTATTTAAGTAGAATAAAAATATTCCCCAAAAATGTGGGGTTCTAAAATAGATTCATACAACTTTGGTATTATTTAAATTTTGACCCAGTAAAATTATACACTTTAATTAAAAAATTATTAATCATTGAAAAATAGGCATTTAGGTTAAATATATCATGTTATAAGTATATACATCACATATATAAGGTCCCATCTTTAATACATTACATAATCCTGAGTTTCAGACAAAAACATCCATTCTTACACATTAAGGATATTTTTTGGTTTATAGTTTTAGGTAATTAGGCCATAAAGAAAACATAACATCTCATTATTATATATGTGAATACTATTAAAATAGACTCCATATTTTCACAATATAAAACCATTTCAAATAGAACATATTTTCGTTGATAAATAATCATAAAGTTTAAATTATATTACTTATTTCACTTACACTATCTTTATAACCAAAGAAAAACATTTTAAAATATTGGATATGTAAAAAAAACATAGTAATGGTTATAAATAATGAAATAATTAGTCATGTGATTATATTAAAACTATAAAATCTATTCTATAAACTTCATTATCATGCATAAAAACATCATAAAGTTTCCTTTGGTCATATTTACCATATAAATCTTACAATCACCATTACACATGGAATAACCATTCTATCAATATCTGCATCTGGAGTGCCCAATGCATTGAAGATCTATAATGGGGCTTAACCATAATATCTTGATCTATTATGTGATCAACCCAACATTTCTTGAACTAAAATGGGCTCAAACCAACATATATTGAGATATAATGTTCCCAATCCAACACATCTTGAGCAATAATGGGATAAACCAAACTTATACATATCCAAGGAACATTTTATTGTAATAAAGTATCATATATTCAGTGGAAACCAATAATTCCATTTATATAAAAAATAGTCATTTTTAATTTCATTATAGATATTTTTAAAAGGATTTTAAATTTAAAGTCTCATACAAAAATAATTGGAGTGAGAATTTGCGGAGTGGATTGGATATATGTAAACACTATAAATAAACATAATTAAATATAATATAAATAAAATTTACTCACATAAATAATCTTCATGTCATATAATGAAAAAAGTATAATGTTAATCCAATGAATAGAAATAGGGTTATGAATTCCCTTACCTCGGGTTCATCATACATAAAACGTGTTTAAAAATATTTTATAATTGTAAAAATATTGTTATTATTATTTTAAAGAATCAGTATCATATATATAAACCTTATATGATAAATTCATAACATTATTTCACCCATTGATTAATAGTATTATATTCCTTCCTTTGTTTCAAGCATATTCATTACATGATTTCCATTGCATGTTTGAATTTGTTTTTCTAGTCATATGGAAGTAAAATTTTATAAGTGGAACCACACAGTATTAATATGATTCCTGAATATTAACTTATTCCATAAATCATTTTGGTTGTATGTTATGATGTTGGACCATTAGATAAAATTTTAGTGATATATGTTTAGATCATTTTGGCGGTTCTTTGATAATCACAAACTAGCTCAACTATATAACCTTATATTATGTATATATGTTAAATCAATTACATTATATAATATATATAATACACATTAAAATCATTTTCATCCATTAAAATGTTATTATAACCGTTTTTAATGGAAGTAATGGAAAATGAAAACACATCATCTACGATTTTGGTAAATTGGCACATCAAAGATGATGTTTTTATTTTAAGAATAAGAGAACGAGGATAGAATGAATGATGCTGAATTTTTTCATAAACATGATTAAAATATTAAATATATATAATACTGGATATATTATTCATCTTGTGTATGGGGAGGATAATAGAGTATCTTAAAAGAAGGAATTGAAAAAAAACACAAGAAAATGAAAGAGGATTCTTGCCTCTAGATCTATTCTCTTTGAGATCATCCTTAAAAATTTTGATTTTGGACATTTGGTCAGACTTATATATCTTGGATGTGGGTATGATCCTTGGTATGACGATTGGGTAGAACATAGGCAAGGCTCAAGTCTGGAGTTGTGTGAGAGGAAGAGGGGGTCATGGTGGTATTATAGTAGAGGAGAGGAGGGGTATTAAAATATATTAATCGTTAATTTAATTTTTTTGGAAAGGACAATGAATAGTCATTATTAATGTGACCAAAAAATAATATGTGCATTCAAGATTAAAAAAATTTCCATTTACAACATCCATGAATCATGCATGATACATATATTCATTTATTTAGCATATTTTCTTAATTACTGTATTTCACTATAAACCAAAAATTGATGTTTCTCCGAAAAATCCCAACTATCGACCATTACAATTTTTTGACCTATAGAATTAAAAAAGAAATCCATTTTTTCAAAATAATTTTTTAAATATCATTAATTTAATTTTTAAATAAAATCATAATTTATTCAAAAAATAACAATTTTAAAACTATATGTCATTTTATAACACCTTTAATTTTTAATTAATGTCTTTTACAATTATATTATTTCCATAAGATAATAAAATAAAAATGTATGTCTACATTTTTTGAAAAGACATTTTTATTTAAATTATTTAATTAATCATAAAAATATAATTAAAAATATATGACTTACAAAAATACCAACACTTATATGATGATCATATAATCACTTATAACATTCCCATATTATTATACATTCTTGGATGAGGTTATTATAAATTTTATATATTTACTATTCATAAGGGTCATATTACTATTATTAAAGATATGTTACTATTTATAAGGGTATGTTACTGTTCATCAAATATTATGTTGGTCCTATCAGACCCTAAATAACATACTGACCAAAAATTGTATTTATTTTTTCGAAATTCCAAACACCAAAGTAGCTAAATTATGTTTGATGGCTAAATTATTACTATATCCTTAAAACAAAGTGTCTTAGTATAGTGACTAAGTGTTTTATGCCTTGAATTAATTTTATTTCTAAAACATTTGGGGTTACATTCTCTACAACTTCTAGAAATTGCATCCTCATAATTTATATTTACTTATTAAACAGTTGAGGGTAAATTTCCCTCATAGAATTTTTAGATTCTAATTTTGATTATTAAAACATGTGGTTTCTTCATAAAACCTTTACATAGTGGATTAACTTATTCCAAAATAATTTCTCAATATGATCATGAATTTGAATATGTCTCTCTTTATAAGAAATGTTCCCTTCCAGATGAATTGATTATAGCCTCTAGATATGATATGAATCTGGAACATAGATTCTCAACATCAAAACATGAAAAACACTATATACCTGAGATAAATGTAGAGGAAGATGTACATAGTGGGAAATCAGTCCATCTTCCTCTAGAACATTATAAGGTCCAATGAACGAGGGACTTAGCTTTCCTTTTTTACTGAAACACATAACATATTTCCAAGGAGATATTTTACAGAAAACAAAATCACTTAAGTCAAAATAAATTTCTTTCCTCCTATTATAAGCATAACATTTATGCCTTCTCTGAGCTGTCATTATGTGTCTCTAAAACATTTGATCTTTTTCTTACACTTACTCTAGTAATTCTGGTCCCATAAACATCCTTTCATTGACATCATCTTAGACTAATGTAGATTGAAACCGCTTTCCGCACAATTACTCAAAATCTAACATCTTTATAGTATAATAAAAACTGTTATTATAAAATAACTCAGATAAAGAGTTATGAAGATCCCAGTTTTTCTTGTAGTTTATTGATCATAATAAAAGCATATCCACTAATTTATGAATTGTTCCTTGGGTCTATCCATCATATTGAGGTTGAAAAGTAGTTATGAAATTTAATTTTGTGCCAAATGACTGCTAAAGGCCTTTCAAAAAGTTATAAATTAACATAGGATCATGGTAAAATACAATGGAAAGAATAACTACATGAAAACTGAAAATATCATTGAGGTATAATCAAGAAAGTTGATTGAAAGACATAGTATATTTAATTGGAAGGAAATGTGAAGATATAGTCATACGATCAAAAATAAAATATTGTTCATTATTACCTCAAGATTTATTTGGTAGTCCATCACCAAATTCCATAAATATATTTTTATATTTCCACTATGGAACTGGTAATTATAGAAGCATCCCCTTTGGTAGCATTCTATCCACATTGAACTATTGATATTTGAATCATTTCATAGTAAAATCCATAATATATTTTTTCATTCTAATTCACCAATAAAACTCTCAAAAATCTTTATGCATATTTCTTCTTCCAAGATGAAGAAAATAAAACAAAACATAGTACTTCACATAAAATTCTTTATTTAAATAATAATCACATGGAACACAAAATATCTTCCCAAACATCAAAACACAATCCTTATCAAGGATAGATTCTAGAAACATTAGAATTTTAACTAATTATACCATTTTCTATGAATCGTTATGTTCGTTCTGTTGTTGTGTATTTCTCTATAAAAGAGATGAATGCACGAAGACCTAAAAAAAGAAATTTCCATCACCAAAACACAGTAAAGAAAAATATTATCAATTCATTCAAAAATGTATCACATTCTAAACACAACATGGTTAATGTAACATTAATTTTTTAAATCAAGGTATTGTCCACTCAGTTTTATTTTCAATGATTGTAATGAATCATGCAATATTTACATCAACGAGCCCCAACCATCTTCTATTTCTAATTTTAATTCCTCTTGAATAAATACATACTTCAAACATTTATGGTAAGTATGTATTTCACATTTTTCTCCATTTATACTACACCTCCAAATTTTTAATACCAAAATAATAATAACTGTATACAAATCATGTGTTGGGTATTTTAAATAATGATTCATCAACTAATCTGAGTCGTAATCAATTATATAATTATTTTGTATCACAACAAAACCTAGTCCCTTCAATGAGGCATCACTCAGATGAAAAATTAACCACTTTTGGAATATAAGGTTAGAAATTGAGCATTCACCAATATTCTTTTCAATTCATGAAAACAACCATCACGTTCTTGTTTCCATTTGAATTTAGATTCTTTTTTAGTTAACATACTCAGTGGGTTAGAAGCACGTTAAATGTTTTCAAAAATCCTACAATAATATCCTACCAAACCATGAAAAATATTAATCTTAGTTATATTTGTTTATATTATCCATTTTTCTTCAACTTTTGTTTTAGTAAGATCTATTGTTATACTATATTTAGAAACAAAGATCCCAAGGAATGAAATTTGATCTGACAAAAATTATCACTTTACAAATTACCATCTAGTTTCTTTTCATTTACGGTTTTTAAATTTTCCCTTAGATGTTTTTGATGATCCAATTTAACATCAAAATATATGAGAATGTCATCAATAAACACATCCAAAATCATATCAATGAACTTATGAAATATTATATTCATAAGATCCATATAAAAAATAGGTGCATTACTTAACCAAAATTGCATAACAAAAAATTTATAATCACAATATCTAGTATAAAATGTAGTATTCAAGATGTTTTCATCCTTTACTTTCATGTGATAGTACCCCGAAGATAGTCATCCATTAAAAAATATTTTGATCATTGGAGATGATGAAAAATCATCAATACGTGGAAAAGGATACTTTTTTTAACAGTGAAGTTATTAAAGCCACTATAATCAATGAAAAGTCTCATTAAACCATATTTCGTTTCAACAAACAAGATAAGAGCACCCCATGGAGAATTCATGGGTAAAATGAAGAATTTATCTAATAAAACATACAACAACATTTTTTTCAGAACATCCATTTGAGTTATTCAATAAAAGGGCTTTGAACTTGGCTTAGCATCCGGAACTATGTTAATAGTATTTTCAATATCTCAATCCGGAATAACATAAGGAAAATCATAGTGGAAAAATCTAGGTATTCATTTACCACTAGCACCTCATTAATCTGGATAGTTCCCATATAATTAGAAATATTTGCAAGATAACTTTAATTTCCTACTGGAATTAGTTTCTTAGTATCCTCATATGTTATCAAAGTTATGGGTTTATTCATGTACACAATATCAAACTAATTCTAAAAATCGACCTCATTTTCACTCAAATATTTTGTAGCCTGATGAAAAGAATCACATTTAATGCTCAGAATAACATAAATCTCCACTACTGTAGATAAATCATGGTTTCCATGTCATCAGTTTTCACAGAAAAATATAGGTATATTCCAATAATTTATTTCTTCCACAATATTTTCACTATGTGTTTTTACAATGAGTTCTGGTTTCATTTCCTGAATTTGAATTCCCAATTTTCTAGAAAATTTCATAGAATTGATTGAATGTGTTGACCTTACATAAAACACATTTAAAAAATATATAAAAACCATAAAAGTACCAGACACCACCTCATTTCATAGATCTACATCTTCTGAAGTGTTTTCAAAGTATTTTTCCACACCCTTCTAATTTCAATATTCTTGATTTTTTGCATGATTTACTGGCTTTGGAAACACATTTGAAAAATGACGAAATTCTTTATGTTTATAGAATCTCTCTATCAGATTACAATTAATTCTTGGATCATTTCCGTTTCACTCGTGGGAAATGTTCCCAGATATTCTACATTGGAAAAATTTACTAAAACATCCAATACATTAACCCAGATTCATTATACAAAACATTCATAATGGAAAATGATTTTCATACCTCCAATTTTATTGATGAATTCTTCCCCAAATCATTCTTCCTGAATGATATTTATTATTTCCATCATGAGGCACATACATGTTAGTTAAATCCATATCAATAGTTTCATAAGAAAAAAACAGGTTTCTCTTAGATTTTAAACTCTTATGAAGCCAAGATTATCATTAAAATTATTTCAAACTAGACTAAATTATATTGATTTTATTATCAAAATTCTGAGTAAAATTAAGTACATATTATATAGTGTTGAAAATTTTGATTTTTATTCTTCCACAGAATCATCATTTTTCTTCTTCAATTCTATGAAATGTTTCCCCATTCATAGTTGAACATTTCTAGGAAATTTGTTTTCTAGAAAAATACACTTAAAACCTTCCAATTATAGACTATCAAGATCCCCTCTTTCTCTCATATTATTTACTGATCACCATAATACAATAGCTCCACCTTTAAAATGATAAATGTTTTGTATTACTTTTTTATTATCCGAACATCCCATGACATCCAATATATTTTTTAGAGCATTGATCCATCCTTCAACTATCACTGGATCTGGGGTTCCACTGAATTGTGAAGGAATTTTCCTCATAAAATGATCCATAAAAGTCTTGTTTTTTCATGGTAGTCTAGGTTCCTCTATATCATGGATACCACCTCTATTTATATCTGGATTCAACTGATCCATTACAGTCACAATCTACATGGTTCTAATTCCCACCATTCCATGATTCATATTCGAACAAATATCAGCCTCTTTGGGCCTTCCTACTTTAGTATCCATATTTCTTTTGGGGGAAAACATTCTGAAAAGAAATATCATAGATGAAGAAACATGGTAATATTTAAATTCTATATCAGTTCAAATCAACCATGATGTAAAATATCATTTATGGTATTCTATTAACATCATCCCAACCCATCATGTTATCTAAATCATAATTTGATATCAACTATAAGGATCTAACCTTAATACATTACATAATCATGAGTTTTACATAAAAACAAACATTATTACACATTATGGACATGTTCATTTTTAGATTTATAGTAAATTAAGACATTAAACAAACATAACATCTCATAATCATACATGTGGATACAATTAAAATAATAACCGTTTTTAAAAAATTTAAAACATTTCCAAATGAAATATAATTTCATTGAAAAAACGTTATGAAATTTATATTTTGTTACTTATTTTTCTTAAAGATCCTTATAACATGTGAAAAACATTTAGAAACATGGGATAAGAAAAAAATTCCAATAAGGGCTATAAAGAAGGAAATCATTTGTCTAGTGATTACATAAAAAAATAAAACCCATTTTATAAACCTCATTATAATTTATAGAATCATAATGTAGTTTCATTGGTACATATTTACCATATCACTCTTACAATGACACTTACAAATGGAATAACCATTTGGCCAACATCTATCTCTGGAGCATCCAATGCATTTGAGAGCTATAAGGGGGATCACCCATCATATCTTGAGCTATAATGGGCCTGAACTGATATATCATGAGCTATAATGGGATAAACCCAAAATATCTAGGTCCAAGAAACATTTCATAGTAATAAATTATCATGATGTCAAGAGAAACCACACATTACATATATAAAAATAGTCTTTTTGAATTTCATTAAAGATAATTTTAAAGGGATTTTAAAAGAAAAGTCCCTTACAAAAAATAAATGGAGTAAGAATTAATGGAATGGAATTGATATATGAATACACTATAAATAAAAATAATACAAAATAATATAAATAAAAATTCATCACATAAATAATATTAATACCATATACTGAAAAAAGTATAAAGTTAACCGGAGGAGTGGAAATTGGATTAAGAATTCCCTTACCGTAGGTTCGTGTGACTTAAAACTTGTTTAAACCTCCTATATAATGTTTTAAAGAGTGTTATTAATATCTTACAGAGACATATTAATTTTTATAACACATTATATGATCATTTAATAACTTTATTTCACACATTAAATATTAGGATTTTCTTCCTTATATTGTTTCGAGTGCTTTCTTTACATGATATACTTGGCCGATTTGTATTTTATTTTTCATTTCATATGGAAAAGAAATTCAAGAAGTGGAATGAAATGGAATAAAATGGTATGAAATGGTATTCATATGATTACATAATATAAAATTATGACTTAAATAATTTCTTTATATGGTAAGAGGAGGAATCCTCAGATAAATATTTAGACATATCTCTTCAGATCATTTTGGTCGTTCTTTGATAGTCACAAACTATTTTATTTATATAACGTCATATAATGTGTAAATGTTAACTTCAGATCATTAAAGAGGGTATATCATACACTTTAATATCTTTTTAAATAATTATAATGGTTTTTAACTTCTTTTTAAAGATATAATGGAAACTAAAAACACAACATCCATGATTTTTGTAAATCGTTACATAACGGGTGATGTTTTTATTATTGGAATTAGAGGAATAGGAGAGAAATAATGATGATATATTTTTTCATAAACATGATAAAAAATAATATATATAATAATATATACTTAATTTCTCTTAGATAAGGGGAATATAGGAGTGTATAAGGAAAATAATAATTGAATAGAAAATAAAAATGGATTCTGACATCTAGATATCCTCTCCTTCAGAACCTTCTTAAGGCAGTTGGTTATGGCATTTTGGTGAGACCAGTTGGTATTGGAGGTGGAAATAGACTTGGGAAGGGGATTGTTCATAACATATACAAGGCTAAAGGCTTGAGTTCTATTAGTGGAAGAGGGGGTGAGGGTGGTATTTAAAGTGGTGGAGTGGATGGGTTTTAAAATATTTTAATTTGTTAGTTTAATATTTTTTATAAATACTAAGAATAGTCTTTATTAATATGACCAAAAATAGTTATAAGTGAATTTGGGTTTGAACCATTGGCTATTTATATCAGACATGACTAAAAAATTATGCCTAAATTCATTTATTTAGCATATTTTGTTAATTAACGCATTTCACTATTCACCAAAAATTCGTGTATTTCAGAAAAATCTCAAAAATACACCCCTACCATTTTTCTAAATGTAGAATTCAAAAATGAAATCTATTTTTCAAAATAATTTTATATATATTATTAATTTAATTCTTAAATAAATTTATAATTTTTTTGAAAATTTACAATTTTAAATCTATATCACATTTTACAACACCTTAAAATTTTCATCAAGGTCTCAAAAAATTATCTTATAACTATAAGACCATAAATTAATAATTTATGATAACATTTTACAAAAATAAATTTTTATTTAAATTATTTAATTAATCATAAAATTGTACTTAAATATCAATTACTTACAAAAATACCAACACTTATATAATGATCGTATTATAACCTATAAGATGCCATTCTTATTATAAATTCATGGGTGAGGTTATAATATAATTGGCCAATATACTATTCCTAAGGGTCATAGTACTCTTCATAAGTGTATGTTACTATTCATAAGGGTATGCTACTATTCATAAGGGTATGTTACTATTCTTAAGGGTATGTTACTATTCACCAAGAATTATTTTAGTCTTATCATACTTTATATAACATACTGATCACATCCGTGTATATCTATTTTTCAAAATTCCAAACACAGAATCACAAATATTTATGTTTAATAGTTAGTTTATTACGATATCGTTAAAAAAAGTGATATTATGTAAAGAATCAGTGTTTCATTCAATAAATTAAGTTCATTTTTTTAATCTTAGTTTGTTATAACATAAAATAGAATAGGTATATAAGAAAAGATATGTTTCTATGGAATGGAAACTCAGAAAAAATCCCTTATAAATATCATTCCATCGCAGTAATAATCAATCAATGAATTGATTATGTATGCCAAATGTAAATCCATATAAAACAAGAATATATAAAACATAATATAATATAAATTAATTACACATATAATCATAGAATATAGATGATAATTAAGATGTAATATAACCCAATAAAAAAGAGTTTTTAAATTCCTTAATATGTGGAAAATATAAATTCAAATCCCCATGGATGAAATAATTAAAATTGAAACATAAATATCAATAAGTATTATGGATTCAAGATATTACATGTAAAATTGGTAGTGTATAAACAAAATAAAATAAAATAGGTGCATAATACTATAATATGACTCAATGAAGGGAAATAAAGATAAAGTTCCTTACCCCATCCTTTACATTGGATAAATGTAAATTAAACTCATTATTAATTATTTTAAACATGTAATTAATTTATTAGATAGTTATATTAATATATCAATTATAATATATTATCATATAATAACAACTTATCACAAGTTTTTTAATGATATTTCATTATTGTCATTATTACGGTGTTAACTATTTCATTTTCTCATGCATGCTTTTTCTGGGATGTGTTGATTTTTCAACATTGGATATAAATAAATAATATAAAAATTTATATTAATTTTAAAAATTCTATATTTTATCATTATATTTTTTTATAATCATTCTTCAGGTTTTATACAGAAAATGAATTTCAACGATTCTTGTAAATTGTAGGTAGTAGGTACAGATGACTGACGATATCATTTCATTAACGGGTGAAAGCGGAAAATAGAGGATGATATAATGATTTTCCAGAATCAATATCATGTAAAATTATCTATATATATTAATTATTTAAAAAATTATGACTATACATTTATTTTGATGATTGAAGACAATTTACATCAATTTGTATGGCGCAAGTCCTTCCTACAGACAAGTGATGGCTTTACATCACATTTAATGGAGAAAGAGATGGTTAAATATTATAATTCAGCCAAATAATATCTCAATATATTTCTAATATTAGTATTATTATATTTTATATTGAATGATATAGTATAAGTTGGTAATAAAAGAAGTAAAAAATAAAGATCTTAGTAAATAGAATTATCTTCCCTCAGATTAACCTCCATTGTATCTCCCATCAGAAACCTAATGGTGGATATATTTGGAGGATTATCTCATATATAATGTGTAATAGGATGATGGGGGGATATTTTTTAAGGGTTTTTTGAGACAAATGTCTTCATGTATAAATGAAGTGGGGGAGGGGATACCATTTATAAGTGGTGGAAGGGGCCTTCACGGAAACCACATTGACATTTTCCAAAATAATACACAATGATAATTACATTACTATGAAATACGGTTCAAAATTAACTTATATTTTAATTTGGGATATTATAATGTAACAATATGGAAATCCAATAAGATTTTGATAAAATGAATTCAAAAACACAACCTTGTCTTTTTGTTTCATAGCCTTAGTATGATCGTTTTAACTTTAACCAGGGTAATTATTTTATATCGACCATAATGTTAATTATTACTAAAATATAGATTATATTGTTACCATGTTTTAATTATGATGATTCAAAATATGGAATGAATTTCTCCAAAGGATACTTATATAAGAAGAATAATTTAATTTAAAAATAAACCAACAAAACTTATTTAAAAATGGTTTTTCATTAAATGTATTCATCAAGCATAAGATGATATTATATTAACTATATGACTAGAAGTGATAATTATATGGATATGAAATCATATATTTACATATAGAATAAATAAATTTCATTTAATTAATGAATCATTAAATATTATTTTAATTAATTTAAATTTTCTTTTCTCTTATATTTTTTTTGAAAAAAACATTTTCGTAAAAAAAATCCATTCCCACTAAATGATCATATAAATATTTCAATGAATTTGATTGTTAATATATTTTTAATTCCACATATTATGTTAGAATATTATAATTAAAATATATAATTTTTATATATTGAATTTTCAATTCATCATAAAATATTATGAGAGATCAATCCAAATTTTATTTCTTTTGAGGTGATCACATGTTTTTGGTCTATAATGTACTTCATTAACAATTATATATGGAATACATCATGTACTTTAGAATGTCTCGATGTAATTACCAACTGGTAATCCAATTCTATATTTAAATACAGTTTATAAAAATGAATTATGTACATGGGTTTAGTTTACATTGCATAATTTATAAATCCCTAACATGGAGATGCTTTCTAGAAAATTTGATCACCCATTGGAGATTGTAAATGATTCGTATAGCTTTCATCTTAACTCTATTGCTTACTTTGAGCTACTATAATATGTGTCTGGATATTCTATACCATTTTTGTTGTCTCCATAATAAGATTTATGTCTTTAATTTCCCCGAAACCAACTTCATCTCAACAAGCATGTGTAAGATATCTCTTTCCATATAATGCATCATAAGAAACAATTTCAATACATTAATAGAAAATATTTTTATAATAAATAATTTTTAAAGGTAAATACTAATCTCACATACCTTTAAATCCATATGAGAATAACATAACAGGTTTTCTAATAGTTCAATGGTCCTTTCAGACTGTATATTAGTTTTATGATTATAGACAGTGCTCAAATGAATCTCTATATCATGGTCACTATTGGAGAATTTTTCCAAAATTTTGATTTAAATCATGTGTCACGTTTAGACATATTTGAGATGGGATCATCATGATGTCTTAAAAATTTGTCAATATTGTGCCCTTTGAGTTGATCAAGAGGTAAATATTCACTAATAAATTATAATTTACTAGGTTTAGTTAGGTGATCAACAATAACACAAGGTATATCCTTCCAGTTAGAATACATTCCTAGTTTTATGACGATGTGGACTATAATTTATTTACATTACCACATATGAATAATTATAAGTTTCATAAATTCTCTTGGATAATGTCTCTTATCCTTAAATTATTGAAACAACTATACATCTAGACACATAGTCATCAATTTTTCACTTCATGTTATCCCAACAAAAAATGTCCTCCCAAATACCTATTCATATCAGTGCTACTAGGGTGTATAGAAAAATTCAAGATATAATCATCAATATACAATTAACTTTATGGATTATGTTAATATAGAACAAATTTCCTCATTCAAAAATTCATAATCTAGTCCTAATAAATGAATTTTTTCAATTCCCATTATTCACAATTTAATTTTCTTCTGAAATTTCTCATCCTTAAACTAAGAAATTTAATCTTTTAAAATAAATATGGTTCCATAATAACTTTCAAAATGTGTTATTTTACTCCATTAATAATTTATATATGCATATTTTATAAATCCATAAACCTATGATCCTTCTCAATCCTTAATTGGGTTTGAACATCATGGTCTTTCATGCTCAATGCATCCAATACGTCATCTTCTATACTCATGTGGTAGTGTACAAAAAAATCCATTAGTTTCTCGAGCCACCATCTTTGCCTCATATTGATATCTTTCTATGAGAAAATATACTTTGGACTCTTATGGTCTTTTTATATCTCACAAATTTCATCATATAGATAACACATCTATATATATATAAGAAAATATCATGGCTCCCAACTCAGGATCATGGATTCAATATTTATTCTCATAAGTAATTAAAGTCCATGATGAGTAAGAAATAACACTATAATTCTTCTTAAGGATGCATATAATTCCCTTCTTTTATGAATAACTATATATTACAAACCCATTATTTTTTATAGTGGAGTAAAAATCATAGCTTTGAATACTCTAATCTTCAATTAAAAAAACATTCTTCACATTACTTTATATATATAAACATAACCCTTTTTCATGTATGCTTGGTAAATAGATTTGTAAATGGGGAAAATTTCAAGACTTATATCCAATAGTAACCACCCAACCCAATAAAACGTTGTAAATCAGGTATATTTGTTGGTGTAGTCCATTCTCTAAGTAAACTACTAATCATAGGATCAACTGACATTCCTTCTATAAAGAAAAAATTGAAAAAATAAACATATGAAATATAAAATTTAGACTTTCTATATTTCCCATATAACACATTTCATCCAATAGATTCAATAATGATCTGAATTTGATTCCCATGGTCCTCATAACTCTTTGATTATGCCAATATGTAAACAATGAACACCATAATGATGTTATTATTATATTACATGAATATTTTCTTCAATAGATGCATCAAATATTTAGTGATTCATTCAATCCAAATGGAATTATAGTAAACTCAAAATTCACATACCGGGTTCGAAATGTTGTCTTTTAAATGTCTTCCATATTTTCTATCAAATTATAATACCCAGAATGAAGGTCAATATTTGGAAAATATTGATTTGAATGATCTTGGTTGAATAATTTATCAATGATAGGTAGAGAATACATCTTATTTATTATAATAGAAATTATTTCCCTAAAATTAATATGCACCATCATTGAAAAATTAATATTATTAATGATGATAACTAGGTATCACCATGGGGAAGCACAATTGTGAATAAATATTTTATCACACAAATCTTATAGTTGTTCTTTAAGTCATGTAATTCTATAGTGTTCATTATATTTCATGTTCATGATATATGTCTTATGTGTCATGAACCAAATTAGGTTGCCACCAAAACTAGTGCCAAACCTAGAATGTGACACATCCTGAAGGGTATTCCTGATCCTCACGGGCTTCCACAACTACCCAGGTATCATAAAATGAGAATTGGGAATGATTTACACATGTTTATAAACATAAAAAAACAAATGAATCCAATAAAATGAATCTGGATTTTTCAAACCAAAAAATCATTTACAAAAAATCATAACTCGATTAAATAGTTTAAAAAAACTCTTCAAGACTATAAAAAAGGTACAAAACAAAAATAAAACATCCCAATAACCCTAATGTCTAGGGGAACCTCCCTCAAGCTATCTCCACAAGTCTTCACCACCAAGGACCTACTAGAAACTCGAACCACTAGAACTAAAATTGTACCCAACATGAGGCAAAAGAAATAACCAAGTCTACTTACACCCTAGTGTGTAATTATGGAGTGAGAAAATTCCCAGTAGGATACCACCACAAATAAATTCTATGTGATAAATATTCAAAGATGAGAATCTTGCAAGATTCCTTAAATAGGAAATGCTAGTTATAATTTCTAAAATATGAAACTTAAAAATTAAAAAAGTGTTCAAGTGGGCTATCCTTAAGAATCAACACTTTTTAAAATAATGTTAGAACTACCGAATTTCCCATCCTACCATAACATATGCTGACAATAATCACAAAGTAACTAATGAGCACAAGCAATAGAAAATAACCCCTTATGCACTAGCTCGTTGGGGGTTCTAGGTACCTCGCATCTCAGTGAGAGTAACCATGACAATATCTATTCAAATGGATTAACCATTTCTAGGGAACATACCCAAAACTTATTGATCCATAATCATTATCATCATAGTTTAGTTACTGTTGTAATTGTCAATCTTGCTACGTGTAATTGAGGCCAAACCCCACATATTCACTAGCATTCTAGTACACGTCCACCCACATAGATTCTTGGGTTTCCCCATGTGCTCAAACAAGTTCAACAGGTTAATAAATATTCTTTTCATATGTAAATATCATTTAAAAAGCACCAGTTCACCAAAAATCCCACATGTACATTACAGAAGTCAAAAAATTTCACTTTCATTCAAATGCATTTTGAAATCATACTCACACAAAAAATATCCCATAACATTGTTCAAATTTCATTAAGACTGCCATAAATCCACTATGAAATATTATAAATCCATTACAAGACATTCTAACTAACATAAGAACCTACTAAAATAACATATAATACATTTTACAATAGAAAAAATCATTTTTCACACCACACTAGCACAAAACATCGCACAACCATGTTTCGCAACTCTCTTTCCATCTGCTAAAACATTTCATCACATTATAAAACATTATAAAAATATTTCACATTTTAAATAACCACCTTACCTTTGAAAACCCCATATTAGGTGAACAAACCCACAAACAGTACATATACATCCTTTTTCACACAATTTTTAACCAAAAAAACTTTCAAAATCATTATAAAACAAACCCAAGTGGTGTAACTATTCTTCGCACAAAAAACCCAATTTCAAATACCTCATTCAATTACAAAATCATTATAATAACAATCTATATCAAAATTGGAACCCCTAAAAACATTTATTAATCTATCCCCAAGTGTTATAAATATTCCACAATAAACACCACAAAATAAACACAAGAAAAACACATGTTTTCATAAATCACTTCAATGAAGTACAACAAGGTTTTACACCACGAACCCATTCAAAAACCCATTTCAAGGCCCACATGACACTTAGGAATTAGAAAACCAGAATTGGAATCCCCTTTAAACACTAATAAGTCACTTTCATGTGTTATAAAATACACCCAAACATTACCCCAAGAGTCATCTGGGAAAAGCACCCAATTACAAGCCACAATAAATCTTTTAAATTTAACACTTAAGAAAATCCATCAAAAATGATTTTCGCATCACAATAAGCATATGAGGAAAATTAAAACCATTAAACCAAGCAATATAACTCATCATAAATTGATTACACAAGTAACCCCTATCTTTTCAGTCAAAACCCTTAAATCATGGTGTGAAACCTCAATCGTACCTCGGACGAACCACAAGGATGTGAAAATGAACTCTAAACCACAAAATTTCACAAAAACCCAAATAAAATCCTAGGTATAATCCCTAACTTCTGGAAACTCTATAAATTAATGAATTTGGGAGGAGACCCTATGGATAATGAAGGAAATGAAGAGAAAAACACTTACCCAAAAAAATATTGATGAAAACGACCCATATACACCAGAATTTGAATTTTAAAACAACCAAAAATGAAATTAAGGTTCTCATAATTCTGAGTAGGTAATGTTGGAACTAGAATGGGAGAAAAGGAGTAAAATAATATGGAGGTATTAAAGGATAATTTTACCTCCTTAAATCTAGGAGAATTTTGAAATCCATATAATTCTACCCCATCTCCAAAATTCATTTGAGCTCCAAATTTTGGGAGGATAGAATGGGGGTACCTTGGCTATGTGGGCTTGAGTGAGAGTAAGAATCACCGAAAAAACATAAAAATTTAATGATATATCAAGTAATTAAATATAATATTTAATGTAGTATATGGGATTTCGGTCTGGCCCCACACATTAATAAAAAACTCAAATCCATTATTATTGTGGATTTATATGAGGTCCAAATTGGTATGGTGGTTTTGAAATACCATGGTATTCCAATTGAGTACTGAAATGGGTGTAAAATGTTGAAAAATGAAGGATTTATAAAAGAAACATTTTTTTTAAATCCGAAAATGAGATCACAGTTTGGCCCATATTTTGAAAACCAACCCTTTCCAACAAAATGAATAGATACCCCCCATAACAAATCAAGGATAGAAATTAAATGAAAAATTCATTTAAAATAACTCATGGATGTGACAATTCTCCACACCATAAATCGTTCCACCCATGGAAAGCCACAAAAAGGACAGAAGTAAAAACCAGAACCCACTGATAAACCAGAAATGTACTCCTTCGCCAAATTCAGTCTGACCCAGAGAGGCCAAAACACCTATAGCGGTCAATTATGGAAGGAATAATCTCACAAACCAAAACATTAGTCAATTCCTTGAAATGAGCAAGAAAATTTAGAATTTATCCCCAAAGGAATCTCCTAATACACTATGTGAACAAGACTCAAGTAATCTACCCAGACTAAAAACAAAAACAAAAAAGGTTACACTTATTTTTATTTAACTAAACCACTGGGCACCCACCAATCTCAATGTTTACCCTAGGATGATGTTGGTAGTAAGATATCTATGAACGATACTACCTCCCACTAGGCCAAGACCAAGGACCAATCTGAGTTACTAGTATGGGGAGACACAAATTGTCTCACCAGTATAAGTGGATGCTTAAATTTTCACAAGAATGATTCAAGATACTAACAGCGGGAGGCCGGAATAGACTCCCAGGTATAAGGGGTATACTTCCATAGGACCTTTACGAAAGAACTTATATAACACTCATAGTGTATCTCCCCTCCATAATATCCAACCATGTTAACTGACCAACATTGGCCAATACAGAAAGACCCTAATATTTAAAGAGTTGGGGCGACCCGGACAGTTTGGGAATCCATGAGCTAACTGTAGGGATTCTTCTACCTACATGGTTTTCTTGGACATGGTCACTACTAACCATGTGAAAACAATGCGCTCAACCTGTCTATCAAAACCTCAATCCTTTCTCTAAATACCCAGTCAAAACCAAATGGGGAAAGTATGAACTCATGCTAAAATAAGGAAATGAGGTCCACCAGCCTCTGCCACCAAAGGGGATTAACTAGAACAAGATGATGAACCCAAAGTTTTAAACACTTCCTATCATTCATACTAAGGATAGGAAATTGTACAATCGTTTGAACGACCTTGGTATTTCCACTAACTACATGACAACTTTGCTCTATGTCCTATGGCTAGAGCTCAAATGATTGAAGTATCTTCAGCCTCGTAGTTAGGCTTTAGAAACCACCTAAACAAAACATGTTTTTCTGGTGATACCAAACACTAAACCACAATCCACGATAAGTTTTCCAAGACATAATTCATTCCAAACTCACATTACCCTAATCCAAAATTTCAATTAATCATGATCATAGAAGATACTCACGCATCAAACCATGTTTCCTCAGGTGAGAAACAACAGAAGGAAAGGACGTATATAAACACATTACTCTGAAAAAGAGGATTTTTACATTTTTCAAAGATATGTATACTCCAAGCATAATAAAGACTCTCAAAGGATTTCATAACCTTCCCCTTTACAGTCAAATGGGAACATGACATCACAAGGTATCACTAAAGATGTCCATTAAGACTGATAGAAACAATTCTAGGAACTTGACCTTATGTCATGTCCGTAAACAACACACACATCTATAAAGAGGCCACAATATCCTATCATGACCAAATTCACAAAGCTGGTGGTTTAACATGAACTCATGATTAAAAGAAACTATGAAGAACCCAGACGCCCTCTTAGACACCATCGAGACACGCATCCACACTAACAACCCCAAACAACTTCCACCTTTGAAGAATCAGGAAACTTAAGAAACTAAGGCCTCTTTAAACCTTCCATGAGCACACTCCCTCTATAAGAGGATCCAAAAATAAAAGAAAGGAATGGTTGAAGACTCAATAAAAAAATTTTGATAAAAGATTCCTTATATTGATCAACTGGAGGAATTTTCAATGGTGAAATAATCTAGGTTTCACTTTAGTTGTGCATTAAACATTTATTGGTGTATACCTTATCCAATGAGAGAACCAAAGGACCCAAAAAAGATGGCCCTTTGGTCAAAAAATGACACAAACCAGATCCAAAAAACATGAAGGGAACCACCGTAATGGTTTCTGAAAACATATCTCATAAGAGACTACTAATTGATCCTACTACCCAGCTTAACGACCAAACACAAACCCAAAACACAGCTCGAATAGGAGGGGTTCTTGGACTCCAAACATCCCACAACAACAAAATTTTCCAAAAAAAATAAACCACCCCAAAAAATTCGTCAAGAAATCATTTTTTATTTGAAAACGTTTATTTAAAACAAATGGATCAGCAGTTAGTGTTTTCAGCAATAGTACTCCATGGGCCTCACACATGCATTTTTCTGTGCCATACCGGGCACCCTCATCATATCCATCACAGTACTCATCTAGTCATGCCATCGACCATCCATCAACCCATAAAACCACATGCATGTGGTTTCTCATAGAAATACTGAAGTTGAAAACAAAAATTCATTCCACTATTCAAAACAAAAAATGGTCAACCAACACATCCTTTTTCTCAAAACAACTAACCACGATAACAAAATCCCAATTCATATCCTACAAAACATTTCAGAAATACACAACCATTTAGATAAGAACTCAGATTCATATTATTGGAATAAATTTCAAAAAATATCATCCCATTATAACATCATTTAATTGATTAGAAAAATCTATTAGAAATAATTTTTCAAAACCAACTTCAATATAGTTCCTACTTTCAAAATAACTTTAAGAACACCATTTTACATTTCAAAAAAAATATGAAAATTCAGTTCCACCATTTGATAAATCAAACCATTCCCTCATAATTTTTAAATCATTTCACAAATAAATTATGCTTCTTTAAACAATGTCACCTTAAAACCCATGTTCCAAGATATCAAAACTAATGAGCATAGAATAATGTAAGAGGAAACTAGTTTCTGTTGGTGATCTGGAGATATGGTTGGTGGAAATATTCCAATCACTTCATTGTCTCAGAGATTGTTCTAGGTAATATACCCAACTCCATGTGGCTTTCTTTTCCCTGCGAGCTCACTTAGTCCATTAACCCAACTGTCTTTTTATTTCCCCTAATCATCATCAATTCAGGAAAACCAAAGGGTTTAGATAAATCATCACTTCCCAAAGAAACATGAATAACGTCATGAGGTGTGTTTACCAGCAACACTACCTATAACTTGAATACCAAGTCCCGACAATCATACCTTTAGATTATCTTGACTCTTCCCAAATAACATAACCCAAAGAGTTGACCTGAACCTCCTTTGATACCAGTTTCTCACGAACCAAATCCAGTTGCCACAGCATCAAGCACTAGACTTGGCTCGTGACAAGGACCTAAGGGAGTTCCCGATCCCCATGGGCTAACACAAGTGATCGGGTATTATTAAATGAGAATTTGGAATTATTTACCCTTGTTTTTAACTAAAACAACAAATGAATCCAATAAAACAAAACTAGATTTTTCAAACAAAAAAATATTTTAAAAAAATTCATAACTCAATTACATAGTTTAAAGAAACTAAACAAGACTATAAAAAAGGCAAAAACCCAAAAGTAAACATCCCCAACACCCTCATGGAATGGGGCATCGCCCTCAAGACATCTCTATAAGACTTCACCACCAAGGACCTACTAGAAACTTGAACCATTGGCTTTAAAAACTGTACCCAACCTACGACAATAGAAATAACCTAGTCTACTTAAACCCAAAAGTGTATGTATTGTGAGAGCCAATGACCAGTAGGATACCACCACTAATTGATTCCATATGATATATATTCAAAGATGAAAATGATCCATTTTTTCATAAACAAAAAATTCTAGTTATAATTTCAAAAAGATGCAACTTAAAAATTAAAACAGTTTTCAAGTGGGATATCATTAAGAATCTACAATTTTATAAATAAACCCAAAACTACTGAATTTTACATCCAACCATACCATATAAAGATGGTAAGCACAACGTTACTAATGAGCACAAGCAATATGAAATAATCCCTACGCACTAGCTCGTTGTGGGTCCTAGATACGTCATATCTCGGTGAGAGTAACCATTACAATATCTTTTCTCATGCATGAGCCACTTGTAGAGAACATAACTAAAACCATGTGGTCCCCAATCAGCATCATCATGGTTTTGTTAGTGTTTTAAGCATAAATATTTCTATATGAAAATAAGGCCAAACCACATAGATTCACTAGCATACTAGTACACATCCACCCACCAAGATACATCAGTTTCACCTTGTGCTCAAAAAAATTCAACAAGTTAAGAAAAATAATATGCACATTAAAATACCATTTCTACATCAAAAGTTCACCAAATTTCCCAATTGTATTTCAAAAAATTCACAAAAATACACTTTTCAATCAAATGCATTTTAAAATCATACTCACACCAAAATAGCCCACAACTCTTTTCACATTTATTTAACACTTAGAAAAATCATTTAAAAATTTTTATAAAACCATTACAAGACATTTTAACTCACATAACGGCCCACTAAAATATCATATAATATTTATTTCATCAACAAAACTCGTTTTTTACAACACAGTCACATAAAACCACCCACAACCATGTTTCGCAGCTCTTTTTTGATCTTCTAAAACATTTTCTCACTTTATAAAACATTCTAAAAAAATATTTTACATCTTAAATAACCAACATACCATTAAAAACACCATATTAGGTGAACACACCGACCATAAAGTACATATTCACCCTTTTCCAAAATTTCATTACCAAAAAAAACATTCACAATCATTATTAAACAAACACAATGGGTATAACTATGCTTTGCACACAAAACCCATTTCAAATCCCACATTCAATTCCTAAATCATACCAATAGCAACCCATAATGGAATCCACATCCCTAAAATTATTTATTAAACTACACCCCATGTGTTATAAAAATACTTCAATTAACACCACAAAAGACACACATGAAAAACACACGTTTTTATAATTCAATTCAAAGAAGTACAACATGGTTTTACACCTTGGACACACTAAAAATCCTCATTTCAAGGATCACATGACACTAAGGCTTTATAGAAACAGAATTTAAATCCTCTTTAAACACCAATAAGTCACTTTAATTTCTTATAAAATACTCCCAAACATTACCCCAAGAGTCACCCATGAAAAGCACCCAATTTCAAGCCATAATCCAACTATAAAATTAAACACATAAGAAAATACAACGAAATTGATTTTTTCATCACAAAAAGAATATGAGGAACATTAAAATGAGTAAACCAAGCAAACTAACTCATCAAAAATTTCTTATTTGTGGAACCACATACCTTTTGAGTCAAAGCCCTTTAATATTGGTGTGAAACCCCATCCGCACCTCCGCTACACCCCAAGGAAGTGAAAACAAACCCTAACCCATAATATTTCACCAAACGACCCCAAATCAATCCCTAGAAGTGAAACCTAACTTCGGGATAGTCTATAAATTTTTGGAAGAGGGATGAAACCCTAAGGTGAATTATATAAATGAAGAGAGAAACACTTACCCATATAAATATTGATTTAAACAACACAATAACACCATAATCTGAATTTAAAAAACCATAAATTAAATAGAGGTTCGCATAATATTGAGGATTTCATGTAGGAACTATAATGGGAGAAAAAGAGTAAAATTTGAAAGTGTCATGAAAGGATGGATTTTCCTCTTCAAGCTTTGGATATTTGTGAAATCCTTACCCAATTAGGGATTTAATTAAGGTTCAAATTGAGAGAGGAGAGAATGGGGACACGCCTTGGGTAAGTGGGCTTGGGAGAGAGTTGGAATCACCAAAAAAACTAAAAAATTGAAAGGGATATTAAAGAATTAACAAAAATATTTAAAGAAATAAATGGGCTTTCAGGCTAGCCCAAAACCTTAATGAAAATCCCAAATCCATCATTTTTATAGATTCATATGTGGTCCAAATTGATATGGTGGTTTTAATGTGCTAGTTTATTTCAATTGGGAAGTGTAATGGCTGTAAAATGTTGAAAAATTAAGGATTTATAAAGAAAAAAATTAAATATGGAAATGAGATCATGGTTTGGTCAAAATTTTGAAAACCCATCATTTCCACCAAAATGCATGGAAAACCCCATAACAAAGAAATTCTAAAAATTAAATTACAAATTCCATTAAAATAAGTCATGGATGTGACATTATTTCATGGATTAAATAAATGGATTACTTGACTTCACACTCTAGTAGTTGTCTAGGTAATTCATTTGGAAATACATCAATGTATTACTCTTTAATAGGTATATCATAAATTTGAATATAAAATTTTGTCCATTGTTCATGTTTTTTATTCTTCTCTATGAATCTCATATAGAATACATAGTGTTGGTGGATCTATAGATGGCTCAGATGATGATTTTTATTCTCTAATGATAATAAATTTAATATCATTATCTTGATTCATAATTTAACTGACATTACAATAAATTTTTACATAATATTTTGAAATCACATCCATACCAAGTATTATATCAAATTTAACCATAGTTTTGAAAATAATTCGTAAAAATATAAGATTTTTATATTTTATAATGGGTATCTTCTAACATATCCTTTTTTTAATGAAACATGCACTTTTATTTTTGACTAAAAAATACCATATTTAAGTTGTTGTGTAAATATATTATTTTCTATGAGAAGCTGAAATATTTAAAAGAGCTAAAGGTTCTAGAATAAAATTATTAATTACATATTTTTTATTTTTTTATTTAGTAGCTACCACAACATCATAGAAAATATACACCTCAACTGTAATAATAATATATGAACAGTCTTCTCCCTATATCCTCTTATTTGGTAGAATACCTAAATGCATAGTTCATTAGATTTAAAAATTCCCCACTTACAGAATTTTGAAGAACTATATAGAAATTTTATGTTTCATTTTCTTATAATAATTATCTACATTACCACTAATGCCCTATTTTTAAGACACTTTCAAACCCTTTATGTATTTTAGAAGATGTTTCAATCCTCAATTTTCACAAAAATATATATTACATCATTTTATTCTTCTTTATATATGATTTGTTTCCTTTTCTCATGGAGTTATAATCACATTTTTTTGTCTTTATACCCCTTCAATATATAGGATATGGAAAATTATATCTCTTTTTTGATGGTGCATAAAATTATATCATTATATGAAGAAAAATATTTAAAATCTATTTCCCGTCGGAGAAAAATATTATGTTCATCAAATAAATGGTCAATCATGAATTTTTTTGCATGTGTAATCATTATAATATCTAGATACACTTGTAAAGGTAGCCTAATATTATTCAACACTTTTTTCATCCATTATCATTAATTTTAGAATCTTTAACTTCATTTCAATTCATTTCTCATGTGGGAAATATTTTTAGAAGAATATATCATTAAAAAAATTCATTCCATGGATTTTACTTCATATTCCTTTTCTGTATCTTGGACCAATTACCAACATTTATCATAATATCACATGAGATAGTATTAATAAAATATTACCTTTTAGGTTTTCATTTCATCTCAAGGTTAGAAATATCTTTTTGATGCACTTAATCCATTTCTCTTCTACCACTGGATTAGTAGTCCCACTAAATGATTGGGGATTCTATCACAAGATGATATTAGAAATATGAGAAACACATTTTGGGATTATAAGTTAATATATAAAGGGTATGGTTACTCATTATAAAATGATTTATAATATAAAATATAGACATGATATTATATGATCTAATATAAACTGTATTCACTTTCTTAGTATAGAAATATATACATTGGTGAAAAGTATTTATACACTTCCTTATTTAAGGGTAAAGTTCTACACATTTTCATATACATGATTGGATTATAAATCAATGAATTTTCATTCATAATTTATAAAAATAAATCTAAGGTATCTCTTAAATATATATCGAAACTACGCATTTCTAATCTTGAAATATTAAACTTTGATTCAATGGGGATAACAATAAATCAAAAAAATATTTTCAAATCCTTCATATATTTTTTATAAACAATATTCGAGTTATTTTAATAATATACCATGAAAGTGTCAAAAAAATGCATTGTAAAGACCATTTTGTTCACCATGAGAGGTTTAAGTCAAATCCAAATGCACCATTTTGGATTTTTTACCCATATATAAAACTATATTATTACCAAATCCACATGTATTATCCAAAAAAAGGATATATTTCTAGAAAAACACATATAATATCACCCTTACCAAAAAAAAGTAAATGTTAATATATAGATATCCTCAACATATACCCATGATTTATGTTCCCTAATATATGTTTCATTTAATATAGTTACGAATGATTCTACTAAACATCCTTTATTACCAAAAAACAACCTAAAATCCAATAAACTAGAGCTACTGAATAATTTATTATATTGGCATATAAACAAGGGGCCAAATATGGAATGACCATTTAGTTTACTAGTGTTAGAGATTTATATTCATACATGATACCCATTTGAGATAGGGGTAAAAATATAAAACATTGAAATAAAAACCAATTGACATCAAAGAACATATTCAAAGAAATATTCATTATATCTTGAGAAGTGAAATAAAATAAGTGTGAGTTAAAATTATCATAGAGGGTTATATATATTTAATGATATCATGAATAATTAAGATTAATCAATATGGAAAGATAAATAATTAAAAAAATGATAATTAATCAATTAACTGAACAAAAATATTTATGTAAACGTAAAGTGATGAAAACTGATGTTAGTGAATCTATAAATTAAGCATGAAATTCTTCCATAGATAATACAAATGCAACAATCTTAGATATAATAATAAATAAGTTCTAAATTAAGTAAATGATTAATATATATAATCATAAAATCATACATATTTGTACATATACAATTTATACCATAATAAAATTAAAAAATGTGGGTAAAAAAATTAATTTTGAAAAATGTTTTTTCTCGTGTGAACTATCTATGAATCTATGGGCTATACAATTCTATTCCCCACCCATAAAATCATTTACAATTAATTCCTAAAATATCAAATGATTCATTTTATTACCAAATAATATTCTATATTAACAAATATTCATATTTAGTAAAGAATATATATTTATCAATATTTCCCAAGTTAATCAAAAAACAATCAAAGTAAACAATGTATGTAAAAATGGTGTTCAGTTACGAAAATAATCATATACCTGATAAAATTTTCTTTAATATATAATATACATTCATTGTATATTGAAAAATATGACAATAAATTTATTATCTATGTATAACGTTACCAACCATAAAATTAATTAAGAGATGAGAGGTAAAAATCAGTACATTAGGAATACATATTTTTTCAATAAACTAAAATCATTTTGAAGAATAAAGGTAAAGGGGGTGAAATATTAAAATAAGAATTTATAATTGTTTTTTCTCATTATAACTATTAGAAATCTGAAGAATAAGTTAAATTTCAGAAAATGGTAACAATGGTTAAGATTACCATTATCCTTGTATCTATTAAAAACATTAAATTTGACTTTTCGAAATGCAATTTGAAAACAAACCTTATATAAAATAATATGAATATTAATTTAAAACACTTTTAAAATATTTACAATATATTAAAATTTCTAAAATACATCGTTTAATTAAATAAAAATAATTATTTAAAATAACTATGATAAACATTGACATTGAAGAAAAATATAACCAATCAAAAGGGAGATAAATTATGGGTTTATCAATTTTATTTTCTTGAGATGATCAAAATAGCTAATAGATATTGAAATAAAATATTTAAAATCCTTATATATATAATATATAATTTTTTTTGATTTTATGGAGTATAAATGATAATATAACTTAATTAAACATAAATGTATTACCCAATGAAAGTGATTTTTGAAAATATATTCTTAAAACATAGTTAAATTTTAAATTATAACCCCTAGAAAAAATATAATTTAATTGATATAATAATTATCATGAATAAATATTTTTTAATTTTAAATATATTAATTTGGTTTTATATTCAAAAAATAAAATTTAATAGCTGTATAATAACTTATATGTCTTAATAGAATGGAAATTGCGATGAAATCCCTAACACTGATCGTACCATTAATGTATTAATTAATCAATGAATTGATTATTTTAATCCAATGTAAGTGGAAATGAAATAAGTAAATAAAATATAAAATTATCCAAAGACACTTAACACAAAATCATAGAATATCAAAGAAAATGAAGAAGTAAAATAATGCAATGAAAAAAAGAGTTATAAAATTACATACCACTTAGTAACATTCTAGTCAAATAAAATTTGCTGAAAAAATTAAAATAGAGGCATAAAATACCATAATGATAAAAGGATTCTTGATATTACATGTAAAACATTCATTTTATACACTATATACAAGAATTCAGTGCATAATATTCAAATATTCCTCAATGAAGGAAAACTGATATGAAGCCCTTTACCACATTATTTTTATTTATTGAATAAGGTTTAACCTCTAGAATAATAGTTTTAAACATTTTATTAATTTATAAAATAACCAAATTTATATTTATAATATCATATATGATCAAATTGTCACATCTTATTACCCATTCATTAATAATATTTGATAATTATTATTCCTTTGGTGTTAATTATTTACTTTTATCATGCATGTTTTGTCACAGATGTTACTATTCATTTACATAGTTTATCAATTAAAAATATATATAATTATATTATTGTTATAAATGAAATATTTACTCATTACATATATTTTTTAAATTATTATTGAATGTAGGACCTAGAAAATTTAGAGAATCCTTTCGTGAAGACAATAGGTCGTACTTATGCATGCACAATGATGTCATTTCATTAATGGGTGAAAGGTTATATAAGTGGATTATATATTAATTTATAAGAATAAATATTATATTTTAATATCATATTTTTTAATTATTTAAGTCATTATTATTATCCATGTTAATCAATGATTTCATAGTAATTACATCGGTTCAAGAGCTGGTAGTTCTCCATTAAACAGAGCGATGTCTTTATTTCCATTTTGACAGAGGGAAAGATCGATAAATATGAATTCATAAATATAATAAGATATAAATATAAGAATATTTTGGTATTATTATATTATATATTCTATGAAATAATTTTAGGTGGTAAATTAATAAGTAAAAAAAGTAAGAACTTAGTATAGACAATTATTGTTGCTTAAAATCACATCCTTTGGATATCTTACTAAAGACCATAGGGTTGGTATTTTAGGAATAAAATAACTTATAGAATGAGGATAATGATTTTGGGGACATATTTTCTCATATTATTTGAGAGATAAATGGATTTAGAGATGACAATAAATGAGGGGTGGATAATCCCTTTTATGAGTGGGGAAGGGGACCTTCTTGAAAACTGCATGGAAATTTTCCAAAAGAGTAAAAATTGATTGTCATTCCAAAAAATTGGTTCTAATAGATTTATTTTTATATTTTGAATAATATAAAGATGCAATATGTCCATAAAATAATATTTTTAAAGTATTAATTAGACAATATACTTTATCTTTTGTCCCCCCTGTAAACCCATTTTAATCGTAATAGTAGTAAATAATATTTAATGTTGTGACTATTAACTATTAAAAAGGATTATGTTAAAAATTTTACCCAATATTAATTATTATAAAAAAATATTTTAAAAATATTCTTCCAAATTCAATTCCAAAAAGTGTAAAATTATAGTTCATAATTAAACATGTAAAATATGTAAAAAAATACTTTTCAATAAAAAAAATCATGCATTAGATAAACATATATTAACTATATGATTGGTAATCATCATTATATGGATTTGAATTAATTTTTTTAGATATATAATTTCTTTATTTAATTAAAATAAATAGAAAAAAAATATTATATTAAATAACTAAAATCGAATAACATTATTCTTTTTTAAACAAAAACGATATTCTTGAAAAAAAAATGTTTTTTTGGAAATTATACATTTTACCTCCAAATCAAATTATATTTATTTTTATAAAATTTATAGATAATATATTTTTAATTACATATATTCTAATAAATTATTTTAAAAAAATGTGAAATAGTTAAATACTACATTTCCAATTATTTATAAAATCTGGTTTATATGGGAAAGTTTTAAAAACACATCTATGATTATTTTACTAGGAATGTTCAAAATCAATATTCGTCCTATTGGTCAGAGTAGATACTCAAGAGGGGGGTGAATTGAGTTCCAATTTAAATTTCTGTTAAAATTATTTCTCTTAAAATCCCTTATTTAAAAACAAAGTTAAACTATATTGAACTTATACAGATTGTGAATGTTCAATTAGTTTCTCCAAGATTGATTAGGTCTGAGTTAATTTAATCTAAAGATTAAATTGACTTTTGAAACTAACTTACGGGTTTACAATAAGTATAAACACTTGCTAATTTAACTATCAAAGTAACTCTAAAACAATTTATATTTCAATAAATTTAGCAGTGGAATATGAAATATATAGTATAATTATGACTTAAACTAAAATGCACAGCAGATGTAACCAAAGAGGTTCAGTCTCAAGCTGAGACTTAGTCCTCTCAAACCATTTATATATATTGATCCACACCCTAGATCAGGGTAAACAACAGTGCAAAGATTGTCCACGTTCAAAGACCTCTACCACAGTTCTACATTGGAAAACAAACAACAGCTCACAGCTGTCCAGGTCTTACTCGAACTCTACCACTATCCACAGTGGGAGACAAGGGAGTTATAGAGTTTGATTGAGGATTTAAGAATCTTCCAGCTTAGCTCAGGAGATAGTATATGTGTAAAATAAATAGGGTACACACACTGCTCAAAATGTAAATAAAAGAATCACTAGAGTAAGTATGAATGAGTTCAGAAAATTTTTTGTGATTGGTAGTGCAGTTGTGGACTCATTTGATTGGTCAGAAAAGCTTCTGAGTCCTTCACTGGTTTTTTTCTGAAAAATAGAGTGTCATTTTCTTCCTTGGTTTTCAGGTTCATCTTATCAGCCTGAGTGCATGAAGTGTTTGTTGTAGTTCTTCACTCAAGATGCAGCTTGTGATCTCTTCTAGAAATGAATTGCTTCATGTATGTCCAGTGTTCTTGGATTATGGATGTAGTTTTTCTATATGCACAAATTTTTAGTTCTTGCTTCACACTTCAAGAACCTTCTTAGTTTCCTTTTTTATGATCTTCCTGTATTCCTTTTTTTTCAAGCTAGATCTTTATCTTCCCTTTTATAGCTCTCAGCTCTAGTAAAAATGAATGATTACCTTCTGCATGGTTACTAGGTACGGTTCCCTGATATTCCAACATATATCATTAAATAACATTAACTACATTAAAACATCAAAAGTAAGTGTTATCATAATAAATAAATAATATTGAGAGTATAGCGTTTCACTGGTTGGTCAATCATTAGTAGCTCATGTTGGTAGATGTGTACGGTGGAATTTGTGTAGCAGTGATCTTCTATCGGTAGCTCTTTGAAATTGTTTTGGTAGCTCCTAATATCGGTAGCTCTTACTTTGTGTATTAGTAACTTTTGGTATCAATAGCTTTATTTACCGCTGACTTCATTCTATCAGTATCTCTTGATCTATCGGTAGCTCTGCATTGTATCAGTAGCTTCATTCTGTATCAGTGTCTGTATATCAGTAGCTCTTGGTCTATTGGTAGCTTTGGTCTATCGATAGCTCTGGTCTATCAGTAACTCTGGTCTATCGGTAATAGTCTGTATCGGTAGCTCACTTAGTTCTAGTGATTATGTGTATCAGTATACTTATGCATATCAGTAGCTCCATTTTGTACTATCAGAAGACTTGTTATATGCTTACCGGTGGACTTGTTCATACCAGTATATATGCGTATCAGTGACCTTAACTTATCGGTGACTCTGTCTATCGGTATACTAAGTACTGGTAGCTCTATATCAGTAGAAATACCCAGATCAGTGACTAACACATTATGAAAAACATATCAAATTGTGTTATAATTACTTCAAAACATATATAAACAAAGATAAACATTGACTAACATATTTCATGGATTATTTTAATATTATTATCAGATAGAATGTCATGGATTGTGCAAATTATAATACAGATAAACATTAACTGGGATTATCAAAGTATGTGAAAGCATAGTTGGGATTATCGAAACAGGTGAGGTCAACAATCTCCCCCTTTTTGATAATCACAACTTATGATATTATAGTTTTTACAAAAAGAGTAATTGTATCAGAGAATATATCATTAAATTCAATTATCATAGAGAAAATAGTATATTATAGAAAATAATGTATCAGAGGTAGAATTAAAGCATGGTATCTCTTCCTTAGATTATATTTCTCTCCCTTTGAGAATATTTCTCCCCCATTGATACTTTGATAATATTTCTCCCCATTTGTGAGAATCAAAAAGTGGGAAACAACAATGAGAAGAGGAACAAAATGAGAAAGAAATGAAAGACAACTGTATTATATGTTGCAAAAAGGTACAGATAATGAAAACAACATACAAGGGATTCCTATGAAACATCTTAGCCACCTATTTAATCCACATCCTCAATGTGTGATTTTCTCTTTGGATCAGGAGAGGATTCAGATTATGAGGATGCTAGTGAAGGCTTGGGAATTTTGGAAATGATCATAGGGGGCTGAGCCTTAGAAACTCTGTCTGGCCTGTACTGAGGAGTTCTTTGAGTGATCAAAGGTGTAAGGTTTAGAATGGCCTAAGAAGGAGTCATCTGAACAAGAGAAGCAGTAGAGGCAGAGGTAGGTAAAGATGGAGGTACAATCGCTGGCCTAGCATTGACATGCAGGAAAGGAAACCAAAGATTTCTGAAATCCATAATTATTCCTCCTCCTCTCTCCATAGCAGATATGAAATCATCCTTGTTCTCCATGAATTTTTCCATGGCTAGAGTCAATTAACTTAGTTTTCTGACTTTCTCTCTGAAGACTTGATTGACAGGAGGCAACTTCAGAGTTTTCAACAAACGTTTGATGTGATTTTTGAGAATATTCTTGGTGTAAACCTTTTGGAAGTAGGAGTCTACCTTGTCTTTCACTTCTTTCTGAGAGGCATAAGCTTCTCTCATATAGTCTTGGACTATCTTCATTATTTCTCTAGCTAAATCTCTAGTGGAAATCACAACTTTTCTCAGGTCTAATGAGTCCACAGAGCCACTGGTTGATGTTGAACCAAGATCCTCCTTCATCATAGCTCGAATTTGATTTAAATCCACTGAAGGTCTAGAAGCAACAGAATAAATATAGAAGGTTAATGTTTCCTTGAATTTTTTAGTAAACACACTAAAAAATTTTTACTTAGGAATCCTGGGTTCTGACATGTTCTTTAATAGAGGTTTTAAAACCTTTAAAGACAGATACCATCTGGCTCACAACACTTTTGACATAGGTTAAGTCCTTGTATGCTTGAGATTTTGAACTCATGTAAGATTCTAAAGAGATAATAGATTTCTTTAGAGCTTTAACATCTGCTTCCAGTCTAGATACTTGAATCTGGTAGGCTGTAACTTCATCCACTATTTCTGCCATAATGGTTGACATATTACAACTAAGATAGAGTTCAAACGATTTTTCCAAATTGCTCATCTCTTCAACAAAGCAGTGCTTTAACTCAGCAACAGAAGCACTAAAGGACTCTTTCAGCTCATACTTTAAGGATTCAAGGTCATCCATGGTGATCATATCAGCAGGAGAAATTAAAATAGGTGATCTTTGATATGCTATACTGGCCACTGAGTCATTTATAATCGACTGAATTAATGAAACGAGTGAAACATCCATCTTCTTGAATCTTCTACAAAACTAACCTTGAGATTTTTTCTTCAGATTATCCAGGTCATGCATTCTGACCACATCTTTAGGTAACAACTCATTCTCAACATCATAAATGATTTTTGGTCTATTTATAGATTCCTCATTTTTAGAATCAAGATAGTCTAATCCACAAACCACAAAACCTGGGTCTTCCTCCCAGTCCTCAATCTTAACAGCAACTAAAACACTTTGAAACTTGTTTTGATGCTCCCCCTTAAAGGGAGAATTTCCATGTACAACAACAGAATTCTCTGCAGGTCTTTCTTCCTCAGAATAATCTTCTACAATCAATTCTATTTTTGCAACAGCAGGGGGTCCATTGGATTAGGTACAACTTCTTTCATTTCTCCTACTACTTCCTTAGTAGGCACAACTGAGCTTCCAATTAATGGACTCAGACTTCAGTAGACAGAATCAGAGGCTTCAGATTCATTTTCCTTTTCTTCTTCAGGTGCTGGCTGGTCTTCCTCATTAGTAGGTGTCTCTTCTTCTACTAAGGCTTCCTTTTCTGAAGATATGATTTCAACAGCCGAACATAGAGGTAAGTCCGGATTCCTTCCATCATCCATAGAAGTCTCCTATTCATTAGTTTCATCACTTTATTCAGGTTCTTCTTCATCATGTCCTAGACCTGGATCCCTCAAATCCTTATGTCTTGATGTATGATCCACATGATTGAATTTATCATATACCTTCTTGTCATCGTTAACCTACTCTCCTCTCAATGGGTTCCAATTTATCTTCATGTATTTTCACACTGTGCTTGTGATACAGAAGTTGTTCCTTACTACCACTATCTCATCTTGAGACTCAGCTACCCCTTTCACTTTGATCATCATTGAGATCAACTTGGAAAAGAATAGGGCATTAGTATTTGATTTTGGCCTTGTCATGTCTTCCATTTGAATCATCTTCAATCTGTACAGATTCAATTTTACACAATGTCTCAAGAGATGTAGGAGATAGATATCCTAATATCTAAAATTCAAAAAGTCCACTCTCCTTGGTATTAAGACATGCTGAACAAATTTGAACAACAATTTGTTTTCTCTATCCATTTCAGCAGCCACCACTTGTCTTTGATTTCCATCACCAGTGAGCTCCTCCAAGGCAGTCTCATAATCGAACATATCACTTGTAGGTGGCATTGCTTTCGAGACATAGCTATAAACACATTCATGTGGAACCTTTAGTCATTCATCCCACTCAACATATGAAGAAGACATTTTCATTCCATTCATAAAAGAAGTCACTCGATTCTCATCTTATGACTTTTCAAAACTCACAAACTCATAAAATTATTTCACTAGCTTTGGATAGTAGGGTCCATTGTTGTTAGAAAAGCGATATACCCACTTTTGATCTTCTATTACCTTGAGCTCTAACGATTTTCCAACCAACAACCATTCCACGCACAACTCTTTTTAAATCACAATAACTCTATTCTTCAAATGATGGTTCACTAGTCGCCTCCCCAACCTAGTTCAACCAACACTACCACTTGCTTCTGGCTTTGAATTATACTTATTTTCATTCTTCTCATCATTTTCATCTCTAATGACAGGGAGTTTGGTTTTTTCCATCTCTGGTTCGAGGGATTTAGGGTTCTCGAGAGATTCGGGAGCTAAGGTCTGAGGGTAATGGATTTGATGCTCAATGGATTGAGAAATTACTAGGACTTTGTTTTATCATTTAGGAATCATAAAATAAATAACTAAAATAAAATAATGTAAAAATGATTTAGATTCTAGTGGAAGACAGAAGTTTAAAACAGCACACTCATCGGTAGGGTTTGGTGGGAATTCCTATCAGTGAGGTCCATCGGTGAGGTTTCATCAGTGAGGTTACATCGGTGAGGCTACATCGGTGAGGTTACATCGGTGAGGTTACATTAGTGAGGTTAAATCGGTGAGGTTACATCGGTGAGGTTACATCAGTGAGTTTACATCGGTGAGGTTACATCGGTGAGGTTACATTAGTGAGGTTACATCGGTGAGGTTACATCGGTGAGGTATCAACCGATCAATGTTAATCATCCCCAACTCATGCTGAATGTAACTTAACCTATACGAACTTAAAGTTTTGGTGAAAATGTCACCTAAATAATGTTCACTACCTATAAATTCAAGAGTAATATCACCCTTTTGGTAATGATCTCTCCTGAAATGTTGCCTTACATCAATGTGTTTGTTCCTAGAGTGAGATATAAGGTTCTTTGAAATGTTTATTGAAATATTGTTATCACAATTGATTGAAACATGCTTAATTTCATATCCATATTCCAAAATAGTATGTTTGATCCCTAGAATATTTGCATAGCCACTACCAGCAGCTATATAATCTGCTTCGACGGTGGAAAAAGCTACAGAATTTTGGTTTTTACTAAACCAATATACTAAGTATTTTCCCAATAAATGAAATGTTCCAGATGTGCTTTTTTCTATCCAACATTCAACCAGAAAAGTCAGCATCTGAATAACTCATTAACTCAAAATATTGTCCTTTAGGGTAAAAAACCTATGTTTACACTGTGTTTAAGATACCTAAAAATTCTATTAACAGCAAGTAAATGATATTCTTTTGGATTAGCTTGAAATCTTGCAAACATACACACACTAAACATAATATATGGTCGACTAGAAGTAAGGTAAAGTAAGCTTCCAATCATACCTTAGTAATTGGTTTGATCCACTTCTTTGCATGTTTCATCTGCATCCAATTTACAGACTGTACTCATAGGAGTATCACTTTCCTTAATACTATCCAAACCAAAACGTTTTAAAATATCCTTTTTATATTTACTTTGATTAAAAATAATAACATTTTCATTTTGAAAATCTTGAAATCCAAGGAAATATTTAAGTTATCCCATTAAACTCATTTTGAATTCATTTTGCAGACTCTTTGAAAAATCAGTAGATAAGGAATGTTTAGAAGATCCAGAGATAATATCATCAAAATAGATTTGTACTATCAAAAAATCTTAAGAAATTATTTTTATAAAAAAAGTTGGATCAACAATCTATTTAATAAAGCTTTTTGAAATAAGAAAATTACAAAGTATATCATACCAAGCTCTTGGAGCTTGTTTTATACCATATAAAGCTTTAGAAAGTTTGAAAGCATTATTTGTAAAATGAGGATTAGTAAATATAGGTGGTTGTTCAACAAAAACATCTTCAATTATTCAACCATTTATAAAATCACTATTACATCCATTTGATATAAATTGAAATTTAGATGAGAAATATAGTCTAGTAAGATCCTAATACTTCTAATCTAGCTACAGGGGCAAAGGATTCCTCATAGTTTATACCTTCCTCTTGACTATACCCTTTTGCAACTAACCTAGCTTTGTTTCTATCTATATTTCCAGATTCATCATCTTTCTTTCTAAAAACCCATTTAGTGCCTCTTGTCAAGGTGTCCTTTGGTCTGTCAACTAATTCCCAGACATTATTTCTTTCAAATTGATTTAACTCTTCTTGTATATCCATTACCCAAAATTCATCATTGATTGCACATTGAAATTTTCAGGTTCTAGATGATAAAGAAAGGATTGATGTTTAACCAGGTTTCTTAGAGAAGCTCTAGTATGTGTCCCTCTGTCATGATTACCAACAAAAACATACAAAGGATGATTCTTTATAATTCTAGTTGATCTAGTAAAGCCTGGACTAGAAATTTCAAGTTCATATATAGGTTTGGGTTCAATAGAAGTAGATTTTGGAATATGTCCAGAACTGGATATTTTTACAGGAGGTTCTTTAGTTTTATCATTAAGGTCCAGAATAGTCAAATATTCTTCAAGATTTTCAAGAGAGGTTTTAGGCTCATGTGGATTAGTTTCACCAAAAATGATGTGAATAGATTCTTCCACACATTTAGTTCTTTTTTTAAAGACTGTATAGGCTTTTCTAGTTAAGTAATAACCAAGAAAAATTCCCTCATCACTTTTAGAAGAAAACATGTCTAGATTATCCTTTGTATTGAGGATAAAGACTTTGTATCCAAATACTCTAACGTAACTAACTTTGGGTTTTCTATTATTCCATAGTTCATATGGGGTCTTCTTGAGAACAAGTCTAATCAAGAATCTATTAATTATATAAAATCTATATTCACAGCCTCATCCCAAAAATAAATAAGCAGATCATACTCATTAAGCATAGTTCTTGCAATTTCATGAAGGCTTCTGTTTCTTCTTTCTTCTACACCATTCTGCTGAGGTGTCTTGGGGGAATGAAATTTATGACTATAGCCATTATGTGAGAAATAAGATTCAAACTCTTGATTTTCAAACTCACGTCCATGATCACTTCTTGTGATCTTAATCTTATGTTCACTAAGGTTCTCTACAGACTTGGAGTATTTAACAAAGTAAGAATAATCTTAACTTATGTGAGCTAAGAATTATACCCAAGTATATCTAGAAAAGTCATCTACTAAGACAATGAAATAGTGCTTCCCATTTAAACTAGAAACTCTAGATTGTCCAAACAATTCCATGTGAACCAACTAGAGATTTGAAGAAGTTGAAACATCTTTCTTTGATTTAAAAAAAATTGTGTTGCTTTTCCTTTTGACAGGGATTACAAAAATTATCTGATGGGAATTCATGTTTAGGTAGGTCTCTAACTAAGTTCTTATTAGTAAATTTTCTATGTGAATAAACGTTGTGGTTTCCTATTCTTCTGATCCAAATCCAAGACTCTTTATGAAAAGCATTTAAATAAGTAACATTTTGTTTGGACAAATAATTTAAATCAACAGAATAAACATTTTCATTTCTCAGAGAAGAAAATACTAAAACATTTTTCAAATTAAAAACATTACAAGAATCATTTTAAAACTTAACATTAAATCCATCAACACAAAACTGAGAAATACTCAACAGATTATATTTAAGTCCATCAACAAATAAAACATTAGAAATTAAAACTGAATTAATGTTACCAATACGAACTAGGCCGATGATTTTTCCATCAGAATTATCACCAATGGTGACATAGCCTCCATCAACCATTATTAATATTTTAAAGAATGATTAATCTCTAGACATGTTCCTTGAACATCCACTATCCAAGTACCATACCTTTTTGTGAGAACTCTTCAAACAGGTTTCCTATAAAATTTATTTAGATGGAAAATGACTTTGGTACCCAGATCTTCTTGGGTCCAGAAAGGTTAGTAATCAAAGCTTTAGGTACCAAAATGTGTCTTATGGGTCACATATAATTTACAGAATCAATTTATTTTAAAATATAAACTTTTTTTGATCCATAACACTATGAATAACTAGTTGAAGCATACAAATTTCAAGAATTAGAACTAACAGCATTCTGTCCTGATTTGGAAATAAATCTAGTATTAGTAAACTGTCTCTGTCCAGGTTGGTATCCCAAACCAGTTGTGTACTTTGGTGCCACATGATTTCCTAACATTTGATTAAGTGTATATTTTAACTTTGTGGACTTTTCTATGTCCTTTATAAGTTTCTCATTAGACATTTTTAGTTCAGTATTTTCTTTCAATAGTTTAGAATTATTTTACTTTTCTATATCAAAGGTGGATTTAACATTGGTAGTGATAGCATGTTGTTTCTTCAATGACTTATATTTTTCCTTAAGTTCATTACATGTATCTTCTAGATTATTACAGTATTAAAATAATTCTTCACTAGACATATTTTCATATTCAGAATCAGAATCATCTCCAGAATAGTATGAATTTAAAGCAGGAGTGTCCAGTGTTACCTCAGATGTGTTTGTCATAAAACACTTGTTAGCTTTATAAGAATCTTCATCCTTAGCATAATCAAAATCACATGAAGTGTCTTCTGAAGAACTCCAAGTTTATTTCATTTCTTTCTTTTACTTCTTGTCCTTATAATCATATTTATTTTTGAATTTTAACTTCATACAGTCAGTCTTGATGTGTCCTTTCCTCTTGCATTCATAGTAGACTATATCATCTTCCTTTTCAGCTTTCTTCCAATCATTCTTCCAGTGACCCTTGTTGTCATATTTACCCTTGTAGTTTGACTTTATGAATAATTTCTTCTTCCTATAGAATGTCTTAAACATTCTGGCTATTTGAGCCATCTCTGCATCACTGTCTGAATCTGAATCTTCACTGGTTGAACATTCAGTAGGTACATGCATTTTCTCCTTGTATTTTCTCTTTGAAGCAATAGACATGAAAGCCACTAATTTTCTCTTGGGTTCACCATCTGATTATTTGTTCACTTTAAGTTATTCCTCATACTTCATAAGCTTACCTATTAATTCCTTAACAGGGAGTGTGCTGATGTCACATGATTCTCTAATGGAAATAGATCTGCCTCTCCATATTTCTGGTAGACATCTTAATATCCTCATAATTTGTTCCTTTGCTGGAACAGCCTTTCCAAGAGAGCTCATAGTATTGCAAATCTCATTGAACATGAGATACATGTCAGAAATATGTTCCTCAGATTTCATTTTAAAATTATCATATTTAATAGTATATGTATTCAATCTCATTTATTTAACATTGGTTGTTCCTTCATTGGAAATAGCAAAAGTGTCCTATATTTCCTAAGCATTTTTACAAGTATAAATTCTATAGAACTCTTCATCTCCTAAAGCACAATACAGAGCATTCATAGCTTTAAAATTATTATTGTAAGTAGTCTTTGTTGGTTCATCCACAGTTTTTCTTTTAGTTTTTAGAATTTTATATTGTGACTTTATAGCAGTCAAAATATCAAAGCCCATACTTTCCAAATGAATTTTCATCTTATGTTTCCACTGGGCATAGTTTGTACCATTAAAGAAAGGTGGCATGTTAGTAGCAGTACCATCTTGTCTATTGACTATAACTAGATTTTAGAAAATATATCAAAGAGATAAAATCTTGAACTAATAGAAATTTAAGATCTTTAAAAGTGAAACTAAAATCACAGTTGAAAACTAGAATGTTTTGAAAACATATATTAATAAAAATAATCCTCTGATACCAAATGTTCGTCGAAGTGGATACTCTAGAGGGGGGGGGGGTTAATTGACTTCCAATTTAAATTTCTATTAAAAATATTTCTCTTAAAATACCCCTATTTAAAAACAATGTTAAACTGTAGTGAATTTATACAGATTGTGAATGTTCAATTAGTTTCTCAAAGATTGATTACGTATCTGTTAATTTAATCTAAAGATTAAATTTATTTTTGAAACTAACGTTCTAGTTTACAATAAGTATATACACATTATAATTTAAATACAAAAGTAACTTTAAAACAATTTACATTTCAACGTAGTTAGCAGCAGAATATGAAATATATAGTATACTTATGACTTAAAATAAAATACACAGCACATGTAACCAAGAGGTTTAGTCTGAAACTAAGACTTAGTACTCTCAAACAATTTATATAATTTGATCTACACCTGGATCGGGGTGAACAATAGTGCAAAGACTATCCAAGTTCAAATACCTCTACCACGGTTCAACGTGGGAAAAAAACAACAGCTCACAGCTATCCAGGTCTTACTCGTCCTCTACCGCTATCCACAATGGGATACAAGGGAGTTATAGAGTTTATATAGGGATTTAAGAATCCTCCAGCTTAGCTTAGGAGATAGTGTATGTGTAAAATAAACAGGGTACACACACTACTTGAAATGTAATTAAAAGAATCACTAGAGTAAATATGAATGAGTTTAGAAAATTATTAGTGATTGTCAGTGTAGCTCTGGACTCGTTTGATTGGTCAGAAAATATTCTGAGTCCTTCTATGGTTTTTGTCTGAAAAACAGATTGTTGTTTTCTTCCTTGGTTTTCAGGTTCAGCTTATCTGCCTAAGTGCATGAAGTGTTTTTTGTAGTTCTTCACTCAAGATGCAGCTTTTGTTCTCCTCTAGAAATGAATTGATTCGTGTATGTCCAGTTTTCTTGGATTATGGATGTAGTATTTTTGTATGGACCACTTTTTAGTTCTTTCTTCACACATCAAGCGCCTTTTTAATTTCCTTTTTGATGATCTTCTTGTATTCCATTTTTCCAGCTAGATCTTTATCTTCCCTTTTATAGAATTCAGCTCTGGCAAAAAAGAGTGATTACCTTTTGCATGGGTACTAGGTACGGTTCCCTGAAATGCCAACAGATATCATTAAATAAAATTAACTGCATTAAAAACATCAAATGTAACTTTTATCTTAATAAATAAATAATATTGAGAGTATAGAGTTTGACTGGTTGGTCAATCATTAGTAGATCGGGTTGGTAGATGTGTATGGTAGACTTTTTGTAGCAGTGACCTTCTATAGGTAGCTCTTTGAACATGTATCGGTAGCTCCTGACATCGGTAGCTCTTACTCTATGTATCGGTAACTTTTTGTGTTGGTAGGTTTATTTATCGGTGAATTCGTTCTATCAGTAGCTCTTGATCTATCGGTAGCTCTGCTTTGTATCAAAAGCATTATTCTGTATCAGTGTCTATATGTCGATAGCTCTTGGTCTATCACTAGCTCTGGTCTATCGGTAGCTCAGGACTATCGGTAACTCTGGTCTATCAGTAACTGTCTGTATCAGTATCTCTCTTAGTTCCAGTGATTATGTGTATCGGTAGACTTATACATATCGGTGGCTCCATTCTATACTATCAGAAGACTTGTTCTATGCTTACCGATGGAATTGTTCATATTAGTAGTTCGATGTATTGGTGACCTTAGCTTATCAGTGAATCAATCTATCGGTATACTAAGTACCAGTAGCTCTATATCAGTAGCTATACGCAGATCAGTGACTAACTCTTTATGAAAAACATATCTGATTGGGTTAGAATTACTTCAAAACATATATAAACAAAGATAAACATTGATTCAAAAATTTCAAGGATTATTTTAATATTATTATCAAATAGAATGTCATAGATTGAGCGAATTAGAATATAGATAAACATTAATTGGGATTATCAATGTATGTAAAATCATAGTTGGGATTATCAAAACAAGTGAGGTCAACACATCCAAGGACGTTATTATTTATTGTGAAATAATTAAAAAGATTATATTTTTATATTTTTATTAATGTAAAATATTCACTTACTATAATTGAGGATTGGATGGTAAAAATAATTATTCATTTAATGTTTTAATATATAAACACTTTGTGCATATAAAGACTATTTTCAAAAAAAAAATCTGTTTACTTTTAAATTATTTTATCATCCTTTCTAAAAATTTGTTAACTAATTTACGGACTATTATTAAATTATTGATATTAATTATAAATATATTTTATTTAAATAAAATTTCAATAGTTATCATTTTAATTTTATTATATTCAAAATTAATAAAAAGAATAAAAATAAATTTCAAGAATAAATAGTTCTTTGAATCATTAGATAAATTTTTTTTTAAAAAAATAAACTTTATAAAAAATAACATTATTAATATATTTTTTATTCTGGTTAATATTATTCATACACATCAATAAAATGGATAGTTTATATTGGTATATTATATCACTTAATTATTTAGACTTAGGTATGTGTATAAAGAAATATATCAAACACCTCAAGGTTATTTCAATGGAAAGAAGTATAAATTATTCTGGTGTTACATTTTTCCTCCTTTAAGATAAATTATCCATAAAAATTAATCAATATCGTAAAACAATTGGTATCTCACTACTATATCACCTTCTTGGTATCACATATAGTTTCATAAAATTTCAGTTTCCTCAATATAATAATAACATGGTGAGTAGAATTATTATGTATCACCTAATCTATATGATCTATGATTTATATTATACATAATATAGGAAATTTTACTATCGATAAATATTTTATTTTAGTAAATGTGAAGTAATTGATATATACTTTCTCAAAATAGATTCAACCAATATGTGGTGAACATAAGAGAGGTTTGCTGGAAGTGTCGAGTAATCTATTATAGTTTCTACTTGATCAAGAATTTAAAATTGATAATTACAACAAACGATAATATTTATATTATTTGGGAATCTCATAACTATATTCTATAGAGAAATTCAAATAAAATCTTTCTCACGGAATTAAAATACTAAATATTACAAATTATTTTAATTATATACCCTATATCAACTCATATATGTTATGATGGGTTGATTTATAACTATAACCCTCTCTTCCACTTCCATATCTAGTACAGGTCCTAAAATATTTTTCCATTAATATCATCTGAATATGATGGATTTATTATTATATTTCAATAAATGTATTCATAAGGATCCATTTTAATTCTTGAGTGGAAGATAATATTACATGAGAGTATGACAAGAATAAGGCGTTGATCTAGAAATCTGTTGAAATATAGAGAATAAAATATTATAATATCCTTTAGAGTTACAATGGTAATCTTAGACATTATAGATATCTAAGGATGTAAAGTAGTTCTAAAAAAGAATTCGGTATAAAATTATTGCTAAATACATCACCCTAAAATTGATGTAAACCTAATTTTTAGATCATATGAAATATAATTTGATACTCCATGAATAATATCCATTTTCTTAATATATATCCTGGGAATATGATCAAGAGATATTTCTTCTATTATATTAATGAAATATGTTAACTTCAAATGTGGGTTGACTAGAACTCAAAAATAATTATAGAATATCACATGTTTTAGGGAGTATGATGATGAAAAATTTTGTGATTTTTTAATTTCCATTATGGTAGGGGTAATGGTTATATCATCACCTTACACATATCTCTAATCACCGTGATTTTATGAAATACCAAAAAACATGATATATAGACTACAATATCTCACTTCTTTTTTTCACTAGATACACTTTGTCATATCTATATGAATCTTTATACATCCATTATGAATTAGGAATTATGAGATATGATCTTCTTCCAATAAAACTCTATTCATGTATTCTATTGATTATAAAAATACTTGATTACTAGAACTTAGCATTCCATTACATTCAAGGATAAACTTTGGAACATTTCCTACATTCTTTTATATCGTTATATCTTTCTTCTGTGCCAATTTAACATTCAGATGGATAGATGTTTATATATTAACATAAGAAAGATAATATTTATAACAATTATGATTTCAAGTGATATCCTTATAAAATCCATAAAATTTAGATCTTTTGTACTCCTCATCAAATATAATATAGCATGATCATTTCGACTCAAATAATCATGAACCTAATTATCATTCTCATGGGGTAAAAATATTGAATAGACATAATATTTAATCAACTATGAAAAAATTCTATACTGAATATTCTACTCTTTCGGGTTAATATATAATTTAGAATTTTAGGATTTGTATAAATTCCTGACAATTATTTATAATGATGTGACCTCTATATCTATAATATTCTGATTATTGAAGCTAACAACATGCCATAGGTCAAGAAATTCTACTCATGAGATTTTAATGGGAATGATACATAAGTTATTACCATATTATTCTATATAATAACGCATCTCATTCAATTATATGATTAATTTCTATAAATCAAAAAACATTCTTTACTTAAGGGTAGCATGAAAATATTTGTATTGACCACCTTCTCTACATTCTTGAAAGATTCATCACATTGATCAGTCTAAAATAATTTTACTGCATAAAATTTCAAATAGTGAGTTTATTTGATAGATATGATAAATTCTTCTCAATGATTCAATTACATTTATCCAATATAAATACATATGGATCTCTTTCTTAGTTTTTGGGGTGGTGAAATGTTCAATAATGGTCAACTTGGATGGATCCAATGATATACAATCACATGAGATTATATATCCCTAAAATAAAAATATCTATAATCAAATTTCTAACTTGTTAAAATTTTCATATAATTTATCCTTCCTAAGGGAGTTATGCATAAACCAAAATTTACATTGATTATCATCCTTACACATAGAATATATAATAATATTATTTATTAACACTATCACAAAAATATCAAGGTAATCTAAAAAGGCTCTATTTATTTAATCCAAGAAGGGGGAAGGGGAATTTGTATTAGAAAATGGAATCAATATAAATTCATAGTTTCCATACCATGTTGAGAAGTTTTTCTAGTGTATGACTTCACTCATTACCCATAATTAATATTAACTAAATCCAAGATCAAATTTTGAAAACATTATGTCCCTCAAAATAGATATAATAAATAAAAATTATTTTTCATAAGTTACATATTATTAATTATATTATTCTAATGTAATAGATAATCACTATAAGGTTTAATTGTTCCATATTTCTTATAAAAATTAATAAGTGAGCCTCATGGTGATATAATTATCTAAATAAATTCCTTAACCTGATTGTCCAATATTTTACCCTTCAGTATGTGAAACTAAATCAAGTCTATTATATATAGAGACATTTAAATAGGTGTTCTATCTAGTATGAGTTTTATTAAAAACTAAAATTCACAATTCCAAGAAAAACTAAGAAACACTTCTAGAATGACATCATAAAACTCATGTATAATATAAATATATTTTATGTTGAGTTTATCCTTCATAATATATGATAAATTCCCCCTTTGAATAGGAATCAAGACTCATACAATGGATGTAATTTCATTTGGAACATCATTTTTATTCTTCAAATGATATAAGATGAATGGTTGGTTTGAAATATAATATGAGATGCCTCTTACATCCAATTTAATATGGTATCAATTTAAATGAATCCAAAAATTCACTAATATAACATTAAATTCATGTAATGGTATAATAATTGGTTTTTTAGGAAGCATATTCATGCAATTATTAATTGGATGAGAATCATATACTTGATAAATTTTCATTGAATCATTAATAGTTTTCATTATTATTTCAAAATCTAATAATTTAAGTGGTAATATGATACCCATACAAAATTATTAACCTATAAAGTGTGGATATATATAGAATGAAATAATGAATTATCAGTTCTGGAGTAAAATTTATGTGTACCATTCACAACATCATTATTGTACCCCACATTAGAGGTAAGAATCACATGATATTTCCCTTTTCTTCTTCGATTCATGGGATAATGACATTGATCATCATAATTAACCATTGTATTTTAGAAGGAGTTAGTATAAAATCTATACTCTATATAATTGAAACATTGATGTGTGAGTGGTGTATTTTGCAGATCATTATCTCTTTTTATATCAATATACTACATTTTCCCATTAATTAAACATTCAATTTCTCAATTAACTTCTTTTAATACACTTAAAATACATTTAAGAAAATTTCCTCCATCATTCCTTCGACACATCAAGAATAAAATAATTCTTATCTTCTTTCCAATGTGGATTATATTAATATAATTTACTTTTAATTTTAATTTTCTTTTTTTATAAAAAATATGATATTGGTAGGTTACTCAGATATCTATTTCTACATTTAATGAACATAGGAGGATTTCTCCATAGCTATAAGTGTATCTTTTTTATAACACCATTTAGAGAGTTGATTTTATGATTTTGAATAATTAATAAATAATAATTTCTTTTAGGATGATTATACTATTAATGTACCTCAATAAACTTCTAAAATATCCCTCATAATTAATAACGGAATCATCATCATTTTGATTCAGGTAATGGAATTAATTCTCTTACATCATATAAAAAAATATGATAAATGATAATGTTTAAAAATAACCTCATTAACTCATCCAAATTTATATATTCAATTTAATAATGTTTCCTTTTTTCAGTATAAGATTCCATCATTGATGTGTTTCACCTTACAAATGTTAAACTACTAAAATGACATTTTCATTCTCCAAAAACTAGAAGACATAAAGTTCACTTTTAGTTGTACCAATCCTTTATTTTGAAATTATTGGAATAGGGGACTCAGTAAAAGAAGGATGATGTATCATCCCAGTTCAAAAAATTGAGTGTTTATCCCTCTAATTGTTTTTAATATTAACATGATTAATTACTTGAGACTGTTCTATAATCAGATAAATGATATTTTTCAATCCTTATCCCATAAAATCTTGATTCTCATGAGGAAAATAATTTCATTTTATGTCAAAATTCGTGTAATCAATGTTCCATTTGATTCTATCCCTCTACTAATACTAAAATTCATAGTTTGAGAAATAGTAATCATAGTAAGAATAATAATAATCTTAAAAAACATGTATAGGATGTAAAAGTAATGGAACTATATTTTCAATCCCTCACACCATAAGATTAAACTAGGAAATCCATGGTTATAATATATTCTAATCAGTAATAATGAATATTAATGAAAATGTGAATTAAAACAATAATATCCTCTCATGAGTTTCTATACGTCTATCTAGTCTTAATCATACTCATCATGCACTGGGGATGGTCATGTTAATATCCAATACATCCATTTTATAGTTCTTACCCCTATATAATTTTTTACAAAGCCACTTTCACATCACATTATATAGATAGAGATATATTTTTAATTAAAAATATACTCTTTTATTTTCTATATATTTGAATGTCCTCTATTACTTATGCTACTCCCAGGATTCTCACTATAGTTTTTTCATCCTAGTTTCTGAAAAAACTACACGATTAACTTATATGAATAGAGGTGGAACATAAATTTCATAAATAAATATTACAACTTATTAAAAGTGTATTAATTTAATGTCAGTATGATCCACACTAAAACTGTAAATCATTATTTTCTTTTGATTATTGAATATAAATGTAACTGGTACATTAATGTTCTACATCATTTCCCAATAAATTATTCACAATTATTACCCTTATTTGATATATTATACATAAAACCATTATTTATGAAATGTGGAAAAGGAAATGGTATAATGTGGTACTTTATATTCTCATTAATGTTAAATAATTAACATATCAATCAATAATAATTTCCTATAATAACATTAGTATATTTTTATGATAATATGAACATAGAGTTAAGAAATGGATATCTTCTATTTGAAATGATATTAATACTGACTTATGAATCAATGGATGGTATTTTAGGCCCCCTGTCTATCTTGGAGGGGGTGATCAATATATTTCTTCCTCTCAAACTTTTCAGTGCTCGATTATACAATTCATGAATCATGACCTTATCCCAATGATTCTACATTCTCATTAAACCCAAACGTTCCAGATCTATTTGATGTTTTACCACTTCCTTCAATCTTAACATCAGATTTCACACATTCCCTGAATCTTATTGATGAGGCCTTGTTACCAAATTCAAACATCTCAATCATTGGGATTATACTTTTTATCAATTTAGATTCATTTCATGGGGATTACAAGAATGCACAATTGTGTTACTTCTTGAAAAAAGTCATATCATGATCTCATTTTTTTCAATGGATGATTTTATTAAAGCATTTTCTAAATATACTCTCCAATAAAATGGTTGTAATCATTAAAATATTTATTTAATTTATAAAATAAAATTACATTATGGTTATATTATAACCATGAAATGTATAATAACTGCTGAAGCATAATTTCCAAGGGGATCCACCGTTGAAAAAACAAGCTAGAACAAATCCCAAAACACTAAAAAATGTGGCCAGAGAAAAATATCCCTCAAGCCATACACACCTTTCCCTTCACCTCCCTACCCAACAATTATATCACTCATCCCTACACCGTATCATGGGACTATGTACTGAAATCCTTAGATTATGATAATAGAAGCTGAAATATCCAAGATCAAAGATATAAACCAGTAACACTCATCACACCACTGAGAAAAATTCAGCCTTGACCAGAAACCCCCAGTGTAATGAACCTTCACTAGAACCACAAACACTATCCCAAATCACCGTAGAAGCCATTGAAACAGACTAGTAAGGGGTTGTGGATGGAGAAATAGGGAATGAGGGGTATAGGGAGACTGATGAACCATGAAACCATATAAGGTAAAAATAAAAAATCAGACTCCATGGGTGGTTGAAGATTACCAGAGAAGGGACACAAGAAATATAGAATGAGTATTCCCTTCAGTACAACCAATAAATAAGGCTAAATGACAGTGGAGGATTTATCAATAGAGCTCATAACGTTAGAAATGGGATCTCTGGACTGAAAACCCTAGAAAAATGTGTAATAAAAATATAGTAGGGGAGAGAGAATAGATTAAATCAAAATGAGAGAATCATAAAAATCATTCCATAGATAGAGGATAAACAAAAGAGTGAGATTTGTTTTTAGAACACTTAGTATATGAAATTGATCTTATGTGTGAAAAGGTCAAACAAGAGAAGGTTCCATTACAGAAAGACTATAAGGTATCAAGTCCTTAATGTGTGTAAGAGAAACTACTAATAAACTGATTTCATTGGAGGAGGGTGAGTGAATATTTTGTCGATTGAGGTCCATAGTTCATGCTAGTCCATGAAATCTTGGGCGAGAAGATAAGAACGCCAAACAATGACCTCCACTCCACGCGACCCTACTCTCAACTATTCCATTCCTAGGAGGTGAGAAGGTAAGGAATCAAGGATGGAGGTACGGAGAAAAATGGATGTAGGGAAACCCATAACCACTAAGGTGAGATCTCATGCAGCGACACCCCTTATGGGTCCATGGAAAAATAATTCAAGTAATTTCAATTTAAATGATATAAGGGGATTAAAATTGAGGGGCATCAATTAAATAAAATAGTTTTATCATAGGTGATTTCATCTAATGAGGAGATTGGATGCTATGGGAAGAGGAAGACAATAAGTGATATATCTAAATATCACAAGATTGTGCATAGGGAGGACACAACATAGAAATTCAATGCCTAATAAGTTTTAAATGACATTACAAAACATGGGATTATGGGGTTTTTAGTGTTACCAAAGGGTGGAATTCCAAAGGACATAAGTATTACTCTTACTTCCCATGACCAATGGAAAAGTGATCTGTTGATAATAGAAAATTCTAGGCAATGGATGGTGTTTTTGAAAATAAAATAAATTCTTCTGGCAAAATGAAACACTCTGGAGAATTAATGGTGGGGGATTACTTATTGATTAAGTCCCCCAATGAAGATAAAAATTGGAAAGTTGAGATAATAATTCTGCTGGACTCCATTAAAAAGTAGTGGATGTTGATCAATAAGATAGAGTGCATGTTGACAATAATATTCAATGATTTTTAAATTAATGATGAGGATTTCTTGAAAGTGTGGGAATAAATTATTATTTCATTAAAGACATTATAATGGGAGATCTATTAATAATTTTAAATACTACTCATTGCAAATTATATAGTTATAATACTTATAATAAACATGAACATATTTTTAATGGATTTGTGATCTTTTATGTGTCTTGATGATTTTTTAATATGAAGTGTGCAATTTTTTGTGATTATTGGGGTGTGGTATATTTTTGTGTTTTATTATTTCTTCAATTTATTTTAGTTATCACTTTACCCTAAAATTAATCACTTTTTTTAAATAAAAATTTGAATTTGTGGAATCATAATATGGGCTTATCATCTAATAAACATACACACAAAAAATTGTAGACTATAATTATGAGTCATAGAATAAAACATGGAAATTAATAATACATTAATAATAGATTAATTAAAAACATGAGTTATAAGATAATAATTTTGGAAAAATACTATGTCACAATAAAGTTTAATAAAATTCAAATGGTTATAATAAAAGGTATACCCACAAATACATTTATTTTTTTGTTATTCTTGGGATAACCACTCATTTTCTATCTTTTGGATTGGTTTACCATCCTATATATCCTTGTTAGAAATAATATATCCTCTCATTTAAACATTGAGATCACAATAATTTTATTTTTATTCATTTAATTGGAGGTATTTGATAGACACACATATAACAAATTCATCATTCATAAAAATTTAGGACCAAATATCATGAATACTTTTATCGTTTGTTTTTACGTAACACATGTAAAATAAAATTTCATTCTTCGATTAATAATAATTATAATCATCAACCTTCTATAAAGAAACAAATTGCATCATTGGATCATACACAAGTTGAATCATATGTAAAATTAATGTATCCTGTCCAAGTAAAAAATACCATTCAATAAATTACTGGAAAACCTCTTTAAAAATACCTTTTTAAATTTTTAGATTACTTTTTAAAAATCAAAAAATATATAAAAATTTTGGAAATACATTCTGAATGTAAAAATGGAAAATTTTAATTTGAGCTTCAGGTCAAAGATTATTAATTAAAATGATAATTTTTGTTTATGATGTATACCTTAAAAAAATAATATTGTTTACAATTTTTTTTTAAAAGTTCCTTATTCAGAAATTAAAAAAGAAGATTACTTTTATAGATTTTATTAAAACATAAAGTTATTGAAAAATGAAATTAATAAATCATTTAATTATATTAACACCTTTAATGGAAGAATTTTAAATAAAAATATGTATAGAATAAAAATATTATCGTCCGAATAGAGAAACAAAGTAAGTTTTCCATAAAAAAATTATTTTTAACATTTGAGTACACAGAGAGAAGAAAATGAAATTAAAACGATTAATCTATAGAAATATATATTTAATAATAAATTACATAAAAATTTTGATATATATTCAATAAAATTTCATCTTAGAAAATTTATGTTTAAACAATCATAATATATATTGATATTATTATATAAATCAATTGTATCATGTCAAAAATATTCTCTATAAGAGATATTTCCTCATGTATTATAAATTTTAAATTATTATAAATCTATAACATAATACATACAATATTATAAATTGTTTACTTATAATCTATTATCATCAATTCTTTAACAATTATTTATTGATATCATTGTTTTTGGTGATACTCGATTCGTTTATTCATGTGTGCTTTGATTTAGCTGTTATGGTCCTTGAATCCTGATCAAGGTTCTACAATATATAAAATTTTAATCATGATATAAATACCTATATGTTAAATATATACTTATTTACAACCATCGATAAGTGGAAGATATAAATAAAATTAATTACACTATTCATGGAGATGGTAGTTTGTACATATGCATGAATGATGTTTTTATTTTAATAAAAAAAATAAGTACGTAAAAAATAAAAAAAATTATAATTATCTATTTAAAATTATTTCAAATATATCATAAATATTCACTAAATCAATAATTATATCCATCAATGTGAGGTGGTGATGGAAAAAAGAATCATATTGCTACGTGGAGGCTATAGTCCACAGCTACACATGAGCGATACATTCATTTTCCATTTGATGGAGTATAGGTGAAAAATTACTATAAAATCATTATAATAAAATATTCAAATATTTATTATTCTATTTTTATCATTTTGTGATGAATATAATAGTTTTAGTAAAATTAGGTGAGGAAATAAAATCATAAGGGCTTAGTTAGATTTATTCCTCTTCATTAAGTATTCAATTTTAGATTACACATTATTCTTGAAATGATTGGTCTTTTGAGAATAATAAGGGATCCAAGATGAAGTAAAGAAAGTTGTAATGGTGTCTAGGTATGTGTTTTCTAATATATCATGATCAAAATTTGTGAATAATGGACCACATTGGGTTCTCTTTTACAAGTGAAGAAGATTCCATATATGGAATTACATAAAAGATATAAATATAATAAAGAAATTTCCTTTTGAATGTATAACCAAATGTATATACATTCAAATTTATGATAATATACAGTCTTAATAAATTATAAATTTATAATTTAACATGTTTATGTGTAATTATTAACCTTATATTATAGTTAAACCCCTGGGTATACATTTTTAGATAATAACTATCCCGTATTCCATTGAATACATGTCAAAGATTAAATTTATTTATTTTCATACTAACTAGAGTACATCGATAAGAAGGGTCGAACCTATAGGTATGGTGGATCCAAATAATTTTTCAAAACCAGCCCCCTATTTTCAAAAGTTTGTGGAATTTATTTTTAATATTTTAAAATAATTTTATGTTTAATAGTAAAGATTAGATGGTAATATTTCATAAACACGATTATGAAATTGGAGATATGATAATCAATTAGTGAACTCAAAGACTGAGGATTAAGATTCAAGATATATTCTTGGGAAAAAAAGTAACATTACCGATTTTTCAAATATTATATTCAATTAAATGATAAAAAAATTCACAACCTTAAAAAATTAATTATTTAACCTTACTTGATAGAATATTGAAACAATAGTAGAATGAAACTCTAAAATTCACCGCTTCAATAACATTCATATATAAAATGAATTTAATGACATTTCTACTGAAAAAGTATCGCTAAAAGATTTTGAGGTTTGGGAAAAATAATTTTGAAATTTGTTTCCATGATTTATCTCCTAGAAATATCATGGAAATATGAATTAATAAAAAATAGATTCAATACATTTGATGTTTTCGGATTATGAATCAACATCTCTGGTTGATTCTGATTCTTTCATGAATGAATTAAATTCAAAAGATTAAAAAAATAACCAGTAGAATTCTAATTTCATGACTACAAAAAAATTACCCAAGATTTATTTTATGTAAAAAATATTAAAATATTTAATTACATGATGGAAACAATAATAACAAAGTGAGAAATGATCTCCTTGAATATAAGTGATCTTAATTGTATTTTCTACATCGCTCCTCCGGGTGCCTCTTCTTTTGTAGCCTCTCACCTTTGGGTATCCTTCCTATCTACAGATCTAAGCATATGAATTAATGTGATGTCATCAATGGCATAAAATTTACAGCTTCTACCTTCACCATTTAAGTATCTACTATCTAACTATAATTATCAACGTTTCATGTTCGATCTTATCTTAGTTTCTCTCTATTTCACCAAACACATGGTTTTTTCTTCGACAACCCTTGTGTTGCTAGAAAAAACCCATGTAACATATTTTCCCAGTTCTTTTTGGGATGTAACTAGATTTGAACCTGACTCCAGCATGAATTTGAGAAGCCTTTATCCTAGGTTTTGGACTCCTCCTACTTCGACTCTTTAAAATGGTGTGACACTGGCTATGTCGCAACCTCCTCCAACTCCACCACTCTAAAGCAAAATAGCACTTGAAGAGTTGCGGCCTCCTCCTACTCTACCTCTATTTAGTGGCTAAGTCCATGTTGTCATCTCGTAACTCCACAGTTGCGCCCACAGATTGTGGGTCTCCTCCTACTTGGTGGAAGTGGGTCGCAGCACAACCCTCATGCATCAGAGACTTCTATTTTGATTGGAAACATGAGCTTTTGGCTCGGGTTGGATTTGGAGATCTGGTGAAGGGTTTGGTATTAATATATACTCTCATATATGATTTGGAACTGGTATGATATGTGGAAAAATGGTGAGTTTAAATGAGTTGCAGATATGATGACTATTTGCTCGATGTTGGCTCACAGAGTAGTTTGATGATTATGTGTGACATCAGTGATTCAAGGAACAATCAGATTAGAAGTGACTTGTGGTTCGGTTGATGGTAGTTGAAGCTGTGAAGGATATATGTAATTATTTTAACCAAAAACCATATATTTATTTTTAAAATATGTATTTTATTATATCATCATGGTTTAATAATACTTTTGGTAACATGAGGTTAAAATAAAACAAAAACTCATAGATACAATTTTTACCTCTTCTCGGACCACCTCTTTAAAATTATACATACAGTATTCCTAGAATGGATTTATAAAAAAGATTCAAATATTATAGTATAATATATTTAATTAATTTTGGTATTTATTTTCTTAAACAAATAGGTTTTAATGTGTTAATAGGGGAGAATAGGGTGGCATTATATAAGTATGATGAGTGCCACACTTTTAATATTTAAAAAGAAAAAGGTGTGGACACTTTTTTCTCATGAAACAAGGATAAAAACGGATTATTATAGATAAATAGACCTTATATGGCCCAAATAGATCCATAAATTTTTTTTATACAAGCTTTTAAGACATTTCAACCATTTATTTTTAGTTCAACCCTTGGTAAATAATTATTTATCTTAACCACAGTAAATAATTTTTACTCTTTTTACCATTCAGTGTGGAAAAAAATAAGGGTTAAATTATTATATAACATAAATTATTCTTATAAAAAAATTTGATCAATTTTTTAAATTTTGATTAACATAAGTGGATAATACATTTTTAAAATTAATCCTGCATACAAGATGAGAAATTGGTATTCCAAGATAAAATTTCAAACATTTACAGCATTTTATATCAAAATTAAATATACAATTATTTAAATTACGTAAATAATATTAATATATATAATTTTTCTAATTTTTATTGATGAAAATTTAAAAATATAATTGATATTTATAAATAATTTAAATGAAAAGGCAGTTTTTATTGAAATTATAGGATTTTCTGTTTTCATTGAAAAATGAAACATTTTAGTTAAATTTGAAGAATTCACACTAATATAATTTTGATAAGATTATTTGAAAAATTCAGTTAATTTTATAAAATAAATTTTATAAATTTGGTAAAAAATAGTTTTTTATTATGGGGACAATACATGATCAATCCACCTTTTAGAAAAATATATTTTTTTTAAAAAACTTTTCATTCTCTTTAAAATAATTAATATTTAATTTACAAATATTATAGAAACAATGATATTATTTTATACAGGTATAAAACATAATATTTTCATAATTTAGTTATTATTATTCATACAATACATCTTAATCAATATGTTATAATTTTCATGTTTAAAAAATAATATTTTAATAGTGTATCATGTCTCATTTAAACATGGTGTTTAATGTGTTGAAAGTTATCGATGAGATTGGATAATTTAGAATGAAATATATTAAAAAAATCTAACAATGTAATGTTATCTTATAATATAATTGTTTTTTATCATGTACTCTATCAAACATGATGTTACAATTTTAAAATCTTGGAGTGTTATATTTTGAAAATAATTTTCCTCAAAAATAAGCTTGAAAACACATAAAGGAATTTTCAAAAATAATTCAAAACATTTCATAATGAAAATATCCTTTAAACTTTAAAAAAACTCATTAAAACATAAAACATTTTAAAAATAGTAGTCTTTGATAATAATTTTTAAAACTTATAAATGAATATTCAAATAAAATGCCAGTCATGATGTCTGTAAATTTATGTTCATTCCATACATGTTAAAAAATATTCATTTTATATATTCAATCAGAGTAAAATGAGACATGTTTAGAAAATTTCATCATAATTACATAAGAATAATTTTTAAAAAAAATCAACCAGTGTTAAAATTTTATTTAATAAATCATTTCAAAATGATGATGTCATTTTTGGAATGATTTTTAGAAAACATGTTTTTGGAAAATAAATCTTTTTTGGATGAAGAGATAAATTAAGACAGTTATTCTTAAAACAGTCCTTTATAATATTGACTACATAAATAGATTAAAATTAATGTAAAACATTTATTCTAATGAAATATTGATAGTATAATAAAATTCATGATTTTATTTATATATTCGTCATATTATTTCATTATTAGAGTTATAAAAATAAAAAATACCAATAAACCATGAGATTGTATCATAAAACTCATACAACTTTGGTAAATTTAGAACCATTAACGCCATGAAAGATATATCCTAAATTGGATATATAAATACTAATAATTTTTAAGTGAATCATCATATAATACATTCATGTTCAGTATGTACATCAAAAAAAAGAAACATGTGGTTCATATGGAATGTCTCTCAATGAAAATAAAATTGAGATAGAAATCCCTTATCACATTTGTAATATTTTGGATTATAATCCCCACTAATCATGAAAATAAATTTTAACTTTAAGTGTCACTAAAATAAAGATATTCATGGTATAACATTTCAAATTAGTTGTACATATGCAGTAAAAAATAAATGATTTGTGAATTTCTATATGTCCCCTAGAAAATAAAGAGAGAATAGAAATCCATTTCTTTATGTATCAACATCCATCATACATGTTCAAACATACTATATAATAAATATAAGTTTATTATAAATATAATATAGAACCATATTGAAATATTTTATATAATATAGGATTTACTTCATTACACTTTTATTACCAATTTTTTGATCAAATCGCAATTTGGGAAATAGAAACTGTGTTTTTTATATATTTTCATTTGTTATTTTCAGATCTTTTAGTTTCATCGTGGTTCCATAATCCCTATTTCCATGAACCATCCCTCGAGGCCCATGCGATGACTACCCTAATCCTGGCTTTCATAGGAAAAGGGCTAGAGACTACCATCGTAAAAGAGTATCCCAATAATGGGAAGGCATTGCTTTTAAACCTGTATAAAACACACAATCCATGAACACAACAAGGAAAACTATGAAGTAAAATAATATAGTAAAAATTGTACTAAAATTAAAGGGGCCAGAATACAATCCCAACTGAAAAGTACATGTACAACTAAAAAGAGAATATATCTCATGGATCATACACCGAGGATCCTACATGAAGGGTATGTACAACTCATGATCAGTAGTCACTGCATCACGTCACGTTAAATGTCCAACCTATGAGCACTGTCCAGTACTGGCTCCGTCATCCTTGATCAATTATATCTACCATATGCACAAGACATAGAAAGGTGAGAGCATAACCTGTGTAGGGGTGAGTATAACAATACTCAATAGGGACCCCGAGACCCCCGAAGGTCTCCCTGAGTTCCACAAAGGATAAACAATGAAGCAAGACCTCAAACAAAAAGATCAAAGTATTCATAAACCATATATAGGTATATTCCCATAAATATACCTAGTTTATCAAGATATACTCATCTCATACATGAGGATACATAGGGTTTCATCTTTTAAGCCTTCATCCCAACTGATCCACATATGAAGAATACCAAAAAGGTAATGCCACAAAGCTAACACTGCGAATGTAGAAGTACCACTAAGGTAACACCATGATGGTAACACCGAGATGGTAAAATAACCCAAAGGTAACCCCATAAAGGTAAAAGTACCAAAATGGTACAGACTTAGATCACACCATTTATATAACTCAAGTGCGGAAGTATAAATGACTAGTCGTAAATCTAGATCATCTTATTTTGTTGAGAGGCTCTAATGCTGACCCACATAGGATCAATAGACATTGAACCGCATTACATCACTAAGCGCTGACCCACACAGGATCGATAGATACTGAACCACATAAGATCGCTAAGAACTGACTAATAGAGGATAGTTAGAAGCTTACCCACATAAGATCAATATTAATTTTTCATGTTACAGCCATCCACAAGATTTACACACTAAGAACACTTGATTCCGGGAGGAGCTTCTCCTCAATTTTTCAGTCATTCAACCACTACAAAGTTCCACTAAAATTTATCCCAATAGACCACCATGTCATATGTGTTCCGACGCGACAGATGGTGCATCACCCAAATGTATGGTATGTAAGTTATAGTAATTTTATTGTCGAGGTCTAGACTGGAATCGGAATTGATCCAACCAAGATGTAAACCAACATTATCCAAACTTTTCATGCAGTTTCTCAAAAAGACTATCTCCCTATAAGGATCCCCACCCCATAGAAGGTTCTTCTAAAGGACGTCTGCTTTTTACAATATGGAACATTATGTGAATCTGGGCCTAGAGGGGTTAGGGTCCGATTTGACCCAGTCCGGGTCTGACCCAGCCCGGGCTGAACTAGCCAGGGCACGTCCCTCTAGGCCATAGTCTAGTCCATCCCATGGAGGAGTGTCCTGATTCACGGTCAGGCATGACCCTCTTGCTTCAGGTGGCACGGCCTGCTAGAGGTGCTGCTCACTGGAGTGAGGCCCACCCTAGCTGGCATGGGGGGGGGGGTTTCCATTGTTCATAAGGTGGAGAGGCGATGCCACATGGTTCCACTAGGTCACCCAAGGGACCCACAAGGAGTGGGTCTTGGTCCTCTATAGTTTCTTCCAATTCACAGCCTTCTTCAGCGGCGTGAAACGGCGTGCCGCTTGCCTCCATCTATGGTCGACCGATGCTGGTCACTGCTGTATGTTATGGATATATACCACATACCCCTTCACTGGTATCATGAAATGGTGTTCCAACACCTCATTCATAGCCAGTCAGAGCCATCCTCCATCTTCACCCACCGTGGCTATGACCACGACCCTCTCTATCGGCGGTGTGCGACAATGAACCGCCATCTCCTCTTCATTTGGCCCCGGTTTCTAGCGGTTTTCTATGGGTCACCGGGTGAGCTATGGTGGCTCATTTCTTCATTTTAAAGATCTTAAAAACTCCTTGGGACACCCTATTTTTCACTAAACCCATCGTTCTAGGTTCTATCAAACTCGAATAAATCATTCATCAAAAACACGTCAAATTTCAACTAAAGGCAGAGGGTCTAGGCCTTGTTTGATTAGCCCACACCCTCTGCATTATCTTGTTATCAAGAAATTAGTATACTGATTCAACAACTCTTGAATTTAGGCAAGAAAATAAACCCTACCTCATTATTTTTTTAAGAATTTATGTGCTTGAGGAGGAGTTTGTGTTCGTTATTTTTTGATTCTATGGTGCTCGTCACGACTTTCTAGAATCGGTTCTTTCCTCTACGTGGTTGGTGTCATGATACTTTTCTAGAGCTTCTTCAGATGGTGAAGTCATAAAAACACTCCTCCTCAATTTCTATATAAATAGAAAAGGGTGAGGGTTACTAACGCCATTTGTAATTTATGAGATTCATTTAATGATTGATCCTCCTAAATTCCAATTGTGTTGTTACAATGATTGAGTAGTAATCCAATTAATGGCTTAAAATGTCATTGGTCCCACCATTGCTTCTTGTCCATTGGAGGAAAAGAAAAAGAGAGATAAAAATATCTTTTTTATTTTATTATTCTTTTAAACTTCCAAAATCAATCTTTTCCTCCCGACCTATTGTGGTCGAAGTGAATCCTTCTTTAAGAGAATCTCAGTGCAGTGGATTAAACGGTTCCCTCAGATTTTTAATCCAAGCATCGATTAAAAAGATAGAAAATGTCACTTGCATGTTTACTAAACATACATTAAAATAAGTATAGAAATTCATTCTGGACACACCGGGCCTCCGAATCATGTGCCGTCAATTTTTGAAGACACGTAATAATTCCATATAATTAAAAAAATTACATGAAAAATATAAGACTTTATATTCTCCCCACCTTAGGTATTTTAGTCCCCAAAATCTTAATCATAGACTAAGGGAAAAAAATGGGGGTGTTGAGCATGAATTTGAGCAGCCCGATCCCATGTGCTCTCCTAGAGGTCCTCATATTGTCAGCGAACATGCACCAGAGGGATCAATCATCAATGACGAACCTGCTCCTGTCCATCCTCAATCTCAACTAGAACCACAGTGAATGTCTCCCCATATTCAATGTCCAACTCTCCCTAGTCGATGACATGCGATGGATCATGTACATACCTCCTCAAATGCGACAGGTAGAATATACCATGCACCCGGTGCATCTATGGGGGAAGAGCCAGATGATACACCACCTTGCCAACTCTGCTAAGAACCTAAAAAGGTATGATGAACCTCAGAGATAACTTACCACCACGTCCAAATATTTACAAACCTCGTCGAGGAGAGACCCATAGGAAGACATGGTGTCCCTCAATAAACTCCAAAGGACTCTATCTCTAGTTAGTGTAAGACTTCTATCTCCTCTATGTAGTCTTCATCCTCTCCTGATAACCTGCACCTTCACAGTGTTAGCCAGTACTAACTTTCGTCCCATATGTTTTTACTCCCCTAGGTCTATCCATCATAGAGTTGATCAAAATGGTCGACCGTACATGGCCTCAAACGGTTCCATATCGATGGTGAAGTGATATTTGTTATTTTATTCAAACTCCCCCAAGGTTAAGTGATCCTCCCAAGCGCAACCAAAATCTATGATTAAATCACAAAGCATGTCCTCCAGTGTCTAAATGGTCCACTCTATCTGACCATCCATATGAGGATGAAAGGTGGTGCTCAAACGTAGTTGAGTCATGAACACCTCATGTAATCGCTTCCACAACCAGGATGTAAAACATGCATCATATTCAGAGACGATCGTCAATGGCACCACATGAAATCATACAATCTCTTGTATATAGAGATATCCCAAGACCTCTACCGTTCCCTACTATCGGATATCTAGGAAGTGGGCCGACTTGGTGTGTCAGTCAACAATCACCCAGATGAAATCATGTCCCCTATACTTTTTTTGTAGCCCCTCAATGAAGGTCATGGAGATATCATACCACTTCCACTTTGGTAACTCTAGTGGTTGTTCTAATCCTTCTGAAACATGATGCTCAGCCTTTGCATACTGAAAAGTGAGGCATCATGAAACTAACTCAGACACTTCCTTCTTCATCTTTATCCACCAGTACTGACAATGGTGGTCCTGGCACATCTTCGTCACACAAGGATGTATCACCAGAAGGGACGTATAAAACTCCCTCAACACCTCTTCTTGTAGCTCCACTTGTACAATGGTGCATCCTCTAAAGAGGAAGATGTTCTTCCCATATTTAGAAAATCCATCTGGTTCCTATCCTGAGGATATCTTAGCACATCGATCCTCGCATTAAATGTCCCCATGTTGTGCCTCCAGAGATGGCTGAAGATGTGGGGGAGTGAATGTCATAGAATGGAGGTATGATGCTCCATCTCTATCCATAAAGGATATCTGCAATGCGGCTAGCTACTCTGTCGCCTCACTCTGAAGTTGTAAACCAGTACTCCATCTGAGTGTGTCTACCACTACATTACACTTCTGTTGATTGTAAACTATCTCGAAGTCATAGATTTATAGGAACTCCATCCATCGTTGTTGTCTCAGTTTTAGGTCCTTCAGAAAAAAAAAATATATGTGAGACTCTTTTGATTAGAGTAGACTGTAAAACATTCACCCATCAATTATTGTCACCACATCATCAACGAAAAGATTACTACTTCTTGCTTCAGTTCATGGGTAGCATAGTAGTTCTCATGTCACCTCAGTTGTCATGAACTATAATTCATCACTACTATATCCTGTATCAGGACACATCCATGTATGGTCGCTGATGTGTCACAATATACTACATACCCAATTCCTTCTTCTAGTAGACTCTAGATGGGGGCAATCGTCAGCCTCTAACTTAGCTCCTGAAAAATTTGATGGGATATCTAAATCCATACGAAGGGTTTCTATTCTTTCTCAACACTGACAAGGGTGTTACAGCTATGGAAAATTTGAGTATGAATCTTTGGTAGTACCCATCAAACCCTAGGAAGGTCTGTACCTCAGTAATAGTACTGGGTGGCTCCCAAGGAAGCACAACCACTATTTTTTCCAGATCCACACCAACTCTAGCCTTTGAGAACATGTGTTGCAAAAACTGGGCATCCCGTATCCATAACTAGCACTTAGAGAGATTACCCTAAAGTTGGTGATCCCGAAATGTATCCAGAATAATCTAATGATGATAGGCATTATCCTCATCCGTCACTGAGTACATCAAGATGTTGTCAATGAAGACCATCACAAATTGATAGGGTTATGGCTAGAAGATCATGTTCATGATTCCCATGAACACTACTTGGTTGTTGGTCTTTCCAAATGGAATAACCAAGAACTCATAGTGGCCATACCGACATCTTAAGGTTGTATTCTGCACATCCTCATCTCATACCCTGAGCTGATTAAAGTCTTATATGAGGTCTTTATTCTAAAACAATCGATATCCCATTAGCTGATCGAAAAATAATCAATCCTCGAAAGTGGATACTTTCAATTTACTATCACCTAGTTCAGGTGCTGATAGTTCACACAAAGTCTCAAAATCCTAGCTGCTTTCTTGGCAATCAAAATCAGGGATTCCCGAGGAGAAACACTAGGCCCTATTAACCCCTTCCTCTTCATGTACTCTAGGTTTACTCATAACTCACGAAGCTCTATGGGAGCCAGCCGATATGTGGGTGTGGATATCAGTGTCATTCTGGGGTATAGTTCAATTTAAAATTCCACCTCTCTATGAGGAGGAAGTCATAGAACATCATCAGGAAATACATCATCAAACTAGTCCACCACTACAGGATAGCTCGGACTCTCAACATCCATTGCTCCGAGGGTAAGGCTAGCCAAATGATGAGTGATCAGGTGAACCCTCCTACAGGTAAGTCCATCATTTGTTGGAAAGGTTACCTTCTCACTGGTGAAGGAAAACTAGGTCCCATATTAATGGGAACACCACACATTGCACCTGATACGGTCAATCTGAGCATGGACAGTGGATAACCAGTCCATACCCAAGATGATGTCATAAGGCCTCGATGCCACTACTAGAAGATACCAGCTAAAACTCTTGCATCCTTGAGTAATCTCACACTACTGGAACTACTGTTTAATCGTCAAATATTCTTCCGTAGGAGTATCTAATCATAAGAATTAAGCCAATGGATTCATCAGAATCTCATGCTCTGAAGGAGGGTTGTGGAAATGAAAGAATGAATGAAACTTATGACTATAAGTACAACAGAAAAGGTACAGTAGACGCATATCATACCCCAAAACATCTCCAGAGCATCGTGGTCATTGGGCTTACATGCCTGGAGCTATGCTCGCCCATGTCCTCTAGCTCCCAGTGGTTCTGATGCACCACCTAGAGGTGGTGGTGGTAGAACCTTGAATCGTTTCCCACCACCTGTTGCACGACCAGCTCCTCTACCACGTCTGCCACCCTATGGACATCCTCACTAAAACTTCTAACTATCCATTGGAGGTCCCTCAACTATCTATGGGTCATTTGTATGGAGGACTAGGCATTTGCAATCCTTGTGACCCTGCCTGTTGCATGAGTAGCACTACCTGGTCCTCATCTATCCTCCTCTATCATGTGATCCCCACACCACCAACCCTATATCCTGATATCATCCTACATAGGTTCTAGTATTCTTGGACCCCTGGATCATCTATATACTGCCTGTTGTGGATTACTCTGCTACCTGATGTATGGTAGTGGCTCTCGTTTCCCATTCCTTCTCAGTAAGGAAACTCTCCAACAAAATCACTTTTTCTAGCACCCCAGCCTGTGTTGGAATGCTGATCGATATCATCAATTCTTTGATATCCCATTTTAGACCATAAACAAAGGTTCAGGCCCTAAATAAAGGGTCATGTATCATGTCTATTAAGTAGCGGGAAAGATCAGTGAACCTCACTGAGTATCGGGCCACGGTCATGTTGCCCTACTGTAAGTGCAGTAGATCCTCTATATGCACTAAGTGTAAGGTCGTTTATATGAAATATAACCTAAAGAGGCCCTAAAAGTCCACCTAGGTGAGGGTATCCTCATCATGTAACTGGAGTTCCAGACTCCACCATCTCCCAGCTGCTCCTTGTAAGAGACTGCTGGCTAGGATCACCATCAGATCAGCTGGTATCCCAACTATGCCAAAAACTCGGGTCATAGCCTCCAGCTAGTCCAAAGACACCTATGGATCTGTCTCACCTAGGAACCTCAGAGGCCTTAGCTGCTAAAACTCATGAAATGCACTCAATTGGTGTGCACCATCGACTAGTGGGGCTGATGGAAACATCTACCCAACAGGAAGTGGTGCAGCTGGTACACCACCAGATGTTGCTAATGTCGTAATAGGGCCCTACACCGAAGCCTCGTCACTTGGTGGTCCATCATCATGTACTCTCTTACGAAAACTCATTGGATGTCTTTTTGGTGGTATCCCAAAAGCAAACAGATGTTCCATAGTCAATAAGTTATACCTGGTGGGTTGACTCAAATACATTATAAGATATACTTTTCAAAAATTCATGTAATCAGTTCTTTCGTGCACTGAGTCAAAAATCAGAATTCAGGGTCCTAGTGTATGGATATGTCATTGGCCGCACAAAAAATGGATACCCCAAACTAAAAACCACACTCATAACACTTAACACTATTGACACTTTGAAAATATGAGAGTCCTAGTTCATTGGTAGAACTGACTCTTTTGATACCAATTTGTCTTGACTCGTCCCCCACGGCCCTTGTCGTGACTACCCCAATCCTGCCTTCCATAGGCCACGAGATGGAGACTAGCACCAGAAATGAATATCCCTATAACGGGAAGGCATTGCCTTCAAACATGTATAAACACACAATCCATGAACACAACAAGGAGAAACCCTGAAGTATACTGTTGTAGTAAAACTTTACTGAATGTAAAAGGGCCAGAATACAATCCCAACTAAAAATTACAATTACAACTAAAAATAGAAAAAAGATCCCTGGTCATCCACCAAGGATCCAACCTGAATAGTAAGTACAACTCATGATCAGTAGTCACTGTCGCACGTTACATCAAATGGTACACCTCTAAGCACCGTCCAATCCTGGCTTCCTTTTCCTCGATCAACGATGTCCATCATATGCACAAGACACAACAAGGTGTGGGCATAGCCTATGTAGGGGTGAGTATAACAATACTGAGTAGGGACCCCGAGACCCCTGATGGTCTCCTAGAGTACCCCAAAGGATAAAACACAAAGCAAGACCTGAAACCCAAAGCATGAAGTATTCATCCACTCTACTTTGGTATATGATTTTACGTATACCTCTGTTGTCATGATATACTAGTCTAATACTTGAAAAAACATAATCTCCACATTTTAAGTCTTTAGCACAACTAATCCATGAGGGAATAATCCCACAAAGGTAACGCCCCGAAGGTAGAAGTACCACAAAGGTAACACCAAAAAGGTAATACCATGAAGGCAAAAGTACCAAAAAGGTAACACCATGAAGGTAACACTATGAAGGTAAAAGTACCACAAAGGTAAAGACTCATCTCACACCAGATATATAACTCAAGTAAAGAAGTACAGATGATTCTTCATAAATAAAGATCATCTTATTCTGTCGAGAGTCTCTGCTTCTGCCCCACATAGGATCGATAGATATTGGCCCACTAAGGATCGCTAAGCGCTGACCCACACAAGATCGATAGATTTTGACCCCCATAGGATCGATGTTCTTTATTCACGTTACATCCATCCATGAGATTTCCTCACTAAGAACACTTGATTTCGGGAGGGTCCGATACTCAAGCTATTAGTTGTACCTCAACTACTATGATGTTCCACGAAGATGTATTCCAAATTACCAACATGTCGTATGGGTTCCAATGCGACATACGACACATCAACCATATGCCCAGTCTAGAAGTTATAATCACTTTTGTGTCGAGGGCCTGGTTGGAATTGGAGTCGATCCAACCCGACCATACTCTAAGATTCTCCAAATTTCTCATGGATTATCTAAAATGTACCATCTTTCTCCAAAGATCCTAGCACTACCGATGGTTCATCAAATGGACGTCTGGTTTTCTTGATATGGCCCTTTAAGAGAAATTGGGCCAGGAAGGTCCTGGGTCCAGTCCGACCTAGTTCAAGTTGACCCAACTCGGCCTCGCCTGACTCCGCCTAGGATGGTCTGGTTGGGCTGGGCCATTGTAGGCTCATCCCGCTGAGCTTGCATAGCCCTGCCAGTAGAGAGGTGCTGCCCGCTGGGCTCACGCAGCTCGGCACACAGAGGGTGCGGCCTGCTGGGCTCACGTGGCCTTGCCCACGGAGGGGTGCAGCTCCCTTTATCAGGGCCCACCCTTCCTGGCACAGGGGGAATTTTCCCCCATTTAGAAGGTGTATTGACGGTGCCATGGGGCACTGCCAGGTTTCCTGCGGGACCCGCAGGGAGCGGGTACTGACCCTCCGCCATGGCTTCTGAGCCCCAGCTACCATCAATGGTGCGCGACGGTGCACCATTCACCTCCATCTGCGGTCAACCGATGTTGGTTGCCACTATCCTTCATGGCTATATGACTAACCCCCGTCACCGGTGTCACATGACGGTGTGCCACCACCTCCTACACGGCCAACCGGAGCATGCCACAATCTTCACCCGTCGCGACTACAGTCGCGGCCTTCATCATCAGCATCAAGTGAAAGCACGCCACCATCTCCTTTTAGGTTGGAACCTGTTGCCGGTAGTCATTCGAGTGTCACCACGGGAGCTTCGATGGCCTTTTTTCCATCTGAAGGTGGTAACAGACTCCCTAGAATGCCCACTTCATCGCTAAACCCACTATTCTCGTTTCCATCCAGTCCAAATAAATCGCTCGTGAAGAACAAGTCACATTTGAACAAATGGGGGAGGGTTTACGCCTTGTGTGTTTTTCCCACACCCTCCAAATTATCTTGATAGAAAGAAGATAGTACACTGATTAAACCAATGTTGAATTTAGAAAATAAAATAAGTCATATATCAAGATTCATTGAAGAACGTCTACGCTTGAGGATAATTTAGTGTTCGTCGGTTCATGATTTGGTGGCACTCGTCACTGCTTTCTAGAACTGGTTTTTTCCTCCAAGTGGTTGGTGTCGTGGTACTTTACCAGAGCTTCATCGCTTGGTGAATTCGTACCAACACTCCTCCCCAAGTTCAATATAAATAGGAGTGGGGAAGTGTGAGTAACACTGTAGGGAATTTATGAGGTTCATTTAAGGAATTTACCTCCAAAGTTCAATGGTTCTATTACAAATATTGAGTAGCCATGCCAATTAATGTCTTTAAATGTCATTGGTCCCTCCACAGTCGCTTTTTTGTTGTAAGAAATGAAAAAAGAGAGATAAAATAACTTTGTTATTTTATTATTCTTTTAAATTTCCAAAATTTAATTGTTCTACCGACCTACTACGGTCGAAGTGAAGCTTTATTTAAGAGATTTTCGGTGCTATGGATTCAACAGTGGTCCTAGGTTATTAATCTGATCACCAGTTCAAAATATAAAAAATTCCACTTGCACGTTTACTGAACGTACCTTAAAACATTTCAGAAATTCATTTCAGGCAAACCGGGCCTCGGAATCATGCGATGTTAATTTTCACATACTCAGAATAATTCTATATATTTGAAAACATGCATTCAAAATTCAGGTCTTTACACCTAAAATTATATTCATGACATAATTATCTTATTTATACATCAATTATAAGTGAGGTGGTTGAAAAAATTTAATATTTTTAGAAGATAAAGGTGTACCTATGTTTTTCTCTTACCACGAGGCTCCAAAATAAAATATGATCAAAACATAGACATTATAGGGACAAATATGTCTTTATAATAGATTTTATAAATTTTTTTATGTCATTTTAATACATATATTTCTATTTTCACCCTCTCCGACTCACCCTCGAAGAAAATTCATTTTTTCCTTAACCGTGGTAATTAATTTTTTATTGTTTCCACTATTCCTTTAGTCAAAGATTAAGTTGATTTTGATTGATAATATAAATAATTTTGACTAAAAATATTGTATCAATTTTATAAATTAAATTCAAAAAATTCAAAAATATAATTCAAACATAATCGCACAAATGGGACAAGTAAAGGGGATCTCAAGTAGAATATGTTTAAAAGTTTACAATATTTATTTTTATCAAAATTATTTATTAAAAAGATTCTAATGACCTATATTGTAATAATAGATATATAATTGAACTAATGTTTCCTTATAAGCAATATATAAAATAATTTTACTATATATATAATTAAACAAAAATATATTTTCAATTAAATTTCAATATTTTTAACTATTCATCAAAAATTAATCTTTTAAGGAAATTATAAAACATTTACCATAAGACAATTTTGATTTGATTATTTAAAAAAAAGTATATTATCAAATAAAATTCAAAAAGTGTAAAATAATCTAAATTATATATTAAAAAGGTGTTCCAAAACTACTTTTTAAAAAAAAATTATTTTGGGCATACTATGTCATTTATTATTATCTCTTATATAGAAAAAAACATAAGTTGAAAGTGAAAACAAAATATTGAAAATATTGTATATAAATCTCATTCAAATCATTCACCAAAATTAATTTTTTTATTTTATTGAGTTAAAACGTGTTTGTGCACAATAAAATTCTCTTAAAAAAATTCATTTATTTTGAAATGGTTTTATACTCATTTATAATTAATTGGTCAAAAAATAATTCATTTTATACTAATTTATAAACAATATATTTTTATTTTTTAAGTAATGTTATTTATACCCACAATTCAATATGAGAATTTGTTAACTATAATATAATATTATAATATTTCAATAGTGTGTCACATTTCATTTAAATTTAGTGTTTCCTATAACACAAGAAAAACTAATTATGGTATATATAAAAAGATAAAATTTATTTTTCATGTAACTGAAGCTAAATCATTGTTTATTTTAACACATTATATTGAAAAGATTAAAATTATTTGAAAAATTATATTTCAAAAAATCTCTGGGTGTTACATTATACCCCCATTAAAACTAATTTTCCCTAAAAATTTTCATCCTTTGTATAAAAAACTAAGGACACTTCTTCCTCATTTTATACATAGGTTCCAAAATAACTTCTGGGTGCTAGTGTTTTCACCATAAAACATTGACTAGTTTAATGATATTTCCTTGTATAAATTTCTCTATTTGATAAAGAATCTCTACCATTTATTCCTCATATTAAATATCATACTCCATAGGTATGACCTATGAGTGCATCCCATGACATTGATCACATAAGTAAATACTCAATAAAGATACATGGAAAACATTGTGAACATGATAGAGGTCTTGTGGAAGCTCTAAAAGATAATTTTTTCCCTTATAAGATCATTTATTTCAAATGGATAGATATACATCGAGAATAGTTTTCCCTTCATCCTTTGACAAAGAAATTTGTATAAAAACATTCTCAGAAACTTCAAATTTTTGATCACATCAACGATTATGGGGATATAATTTCTATCATAAAAATTTAATACAATATTTTTAATGTCTCTAACATTATTTTCCATATAATCATCTTGATAAATCCCCAATATAATTCTTCATGAAAATCCATTCAATTATATTAGATTTATATACTTATTTCCATAATGGAATTCATAAATATCAATCTAAATACTTGAGTGAATGATTTTTTTATAAACCCATACTTGAGGAAGGTGTTGATTCCAACCACCTTCTAAATCCATAGAATAAGATCTTAACATATCCTTTATGGTGTGAATTGTTCTCTCAGACTGAACATCATTATGAGGATTGTACACAATACTAAAAGTAAAATATGTATCAAGACCATACTCGATAACATACCAGACATTTGAGGAAAAAATTATATATTGATCATATATAATTTAATGTGGTTCCACATGAAACGTTTACACATATGTAATGTATATCCTATAAATCTAATCTAGGGGAAAATATTCTATGATAGTGATGAAGTGTGATATCTTCTAAAGGTGATCAATTACATCCCATAATTATGATAACATCAATGAAAAAAATAAACCCCCCCCCCGGTTTACCATTACCTTTAATCATATATCCACAAATTTTGAATACATTCCTCCCCAAATAAATATTTCACAAAATCATATAAAAAATGTGATTGTTGTGCTGCAATAAATTTCCCCTAAAATGTCATTAATCTTAACAAAACTATGATTACGTAAAACCTCAATATGGGTGTCTAAGAGATTGATCTTTTGATACACAATATACTTATAAACACATGATGGAATCCATAATCCATAATTTAATCTTACATAGATGATTCCAAAAATATCATAATCATTCCAAGTTTCATGATTCCTACAACTCAAATACCATTGGAAAAACAATTATACAACATAATCCATGAATCCAAAAACATAAATATTGAGTCCTACCACTTTAATTACTCATAAAGAATATTTACTTCCTTTTTCAACAAGATTTTTCTTGGTTCAGAGAATTGATTTGGATAATTCTTATTTTCCCCACACACAAGACTTTGAAATCCTCGATAATGTTTCACTCTATGATATTTTTCAACAAAAATAACATGTTCCCCTCCAATGGAGATATTATTCAAGGTTATTCATCCCACCTTCATGACATGTTAAAAACTGAATCATATTCCCTCTATTTTCATTACCACATGACCTTTCTTGAAATTGATATTCCTATTATTTGTAATGTCCCAAATTTTACATGTAAATTTTTTGAAAATTATATGGGATTATTTCGAGACCATGAACATAGATTGCCCATGATTCCAAGGCCTTGGGTGCCTGAAATAAATGATATAACTATTTTTACATATATTAAAAATAGCTAATGTGTGTGGATTTCATAACATCTAAAGGGTTTCCTAGATCATAAATTTTATGTAATTGTTGACCTCAGAACAACAAGTTTACCCTATATGGGGCCTAAAATTAGCCAGCGTTGGTTAGCTGTAAATGTTAATTTACAGAAATTTTAAGAGAAAAATATAATATACTTAAAATTTTATTTTATTTTATTTATTCAACATTACATAGTGACTTTGTAGCACCACGATTCAGTGACCTAGGGATGCCACAATGTAGCATTGTGGAAACACAAAAACACATTTAGAACGTTGAAATGTGTTAACGTGTTTCCTATATTAATCATAGGCAGGGAAAAAAATTAGAAATCATAACACTATAGAATTTCCCTTGATCCTAAAGATTCCAAGAGTAATGAGAAGGATGATCTGCCGTTAGTGATGATGAATGAAAAATGCCAAAGAATGATGGATTGAGGATATTTGTGGATGGATCGCCCTAAGCAATGAATTATATCCCCCGACTGATCCTATTTTTATGTAGGGTGTGTGATTTAATTTGTTTTTATTCTTCTTTCTCTATTATTGTCCATAAAAATAACTTTAATAAATCAATGAATGGATTGAATCACAGATCATGCATATTTCATGGTTGGGATTTATGTTGTAGGGTTTGAATCGGGGTCTAACCATGATTAGAATTGATCCATGTTTGGAATCAGTGATCTTTTCTCTATATTAAATTCAAATGTGGATGGATCAAGGCTAATAAGAATACCATCTAGATCATTCCAAATTTTTGTGTTCTAATGTTATGCCCCCTCTTTCCCAAAATCCTTTCTCATTCTTTAATGGTGTACTGATCTTGATCAGGATCCGGGACCACAGTGGTACATGGTGGCAACAACAAGAGGTGGTGGTCAGATGTGGGTGCTTCATCCATTCCAAGTAGATCATGGAGAGATGAGTCCACTGGCTCAAAGGAATATATTGGGAGATCGTGAGTGGTGTGGGGAGCTATGACTGCAGAATATGGACCTATCTAGTGGCCGTGACGGACAGATGCGTCTTGCCGGAGTCGTGTCAAACGGGGGAGCCTCTGATGGCATAAATCACGGGCTGCGTTGACATGCCACATAAATGGCATATTGTGGTGGGAGGATTCATCTCCCCAAGCCACATCAGATGTAGGATCCACAACTAAGTTGTGGGTGTGAGATGGTCACGTAGACTAGCTGCTTGAAACATGGTCTCACCGCACTGATCCGGGTAGATGCTTCTAGTGGGCCACGTGGAGTTTGTGGGGACACGAACACTGCCACGTTCGAGCGGACCGAACCAGCTCGTGTCTGAGTGGACCAAACCAGCGTACGTCTGAGCGGGTCAGACCAAAAGGGCACCAGGCCAAGCCAGTTAAGGTAGGAAATGCTGATTCAGGCCAGGTGGGACTTGGGTCAGGTCCGGTCGGGTCAGTTCGACCTAGTCGGACCAAACAACGACCCCACTAGACACTTTTTATATAAATTCACATAATTCTCAAATATTGTGTCTATTTGAAAATATGTTTTCTATTTTGGGACCCTCGCGATGAGGTGGTCCTTTACAGACTCTGTAAATGAGTTATTTGGAGGTTGGCATATGACCTTTTAGGCTCGAGGTGTAGGTTCTCCCGGAAAGAGTACGCCAAGAGGGAAATCTTGGGGTTGTTTGTGTGAAGATACGAATTGTGTCTTTTATGCATATATGGAGTGCGTCTCCTGTGAATATATAAAGTTTGTACCCTACATTAATATGGATTGTGTCACCTATTGTTATAAAGAGTGTGTCTATTATGGTTATATGAAGTCTGTCTTTTATGCATATACATAATGTGTCTCCTATGTATATACAGAATGTGCCTCCTACAGTTATATGTAGTGTGTCTCTTATGGATATACGGAGTGTTCATGCTACGGATATACATAGTCTGTCTCCTAAGAAGATATTGAGTGTGTCTCTTATGAAGGTGTGGAGTGTGTCTCTTAAGATTTGGATATTCATAGACTTTATTAGTATATGTATTCTGGTGTGAGATGAATCTAGTGACTGTCTTGATTGTACATATTTGAGTCTACACATCATGTACCTCTTGGGTAGTGTTCATTTTGTATTACATTGTGGTTTACCTTTATGGTTTGGGGTCCCTACTGAGTATTGTTTTACTCACCCATGCATGGTCTTCTCCCACATGTTTGGTTCCTGTCATGTCTTTTGCAAATGATTGACATCATTGGAGAAGTCCATGGTGGGTTTGAGATAGGTTTTGATTCATGGAAACATGAAATATATGGTACGATATAGCAACATTCAAACAACTTATTGTACCTACCCTTTAGGATGGGTTTTTTGGCAGATTGATTCTAGGAGAATTTACTTTTCTATTTTAGTTGGGCTTACATTTTGGCCAATTTTCTTTTTAGTTTGTTGTGTTACTCTAAGGGGTTTTTTTATTGGGTTGCATATCTATTTACCTTGTCTTTTTAGATTTAGTACCTTTATTGGGTATGGGTGTGTGTTCATGTTTATATAAAATTTCCACCCAATTGTGGGAAATTCCTACACTATGTTATTTTCCACCCACTAGCCTATGGGAGGTGGGATTGGGGTAGACATGACATGGGCCTTGGGGGATGGTTCATAAAAGAGTGGTATCAGAGGTAGGTTGGTTTTACATTTGTTTTGGGGAAACATCGTTATGTGTTTTGAGATCATCTTTTAGAAAAGTGATCCCAGTGTTGGTGTCGCGGCCGACATATCCATACACATGGACCTTGAATTCTTTTTTCTGACTTGGTAGATGAAAACACTAGTGTTAGGAGATATTAATGGTTCATGAATCATATATGAATTGAGTATTTTCGCATGTCTTTATTAATTTAGATTCAGCTCACCAGGTATACTCTATTGACCATGGTACATCTCATTATGTTTCAATTATGCTTCTGTGCAGGCAGCCAACTAGAATTTTGGGGTGTGACCATGAGGATGGTCTGTCGAGTGATGAGACATCAAAGTAGGGACCGTTTATAGAGGTAGAACATCCAAGTGGTGTACCGGTGACTCCACCACCAAACGAAAAGTAGTTCCTATCAGCATTATAGCTACAAGATGCACATAGGCTCTGTACATTTCATGAGTTCTAGAGATAGGGACCTCCCTGATTCCTAGGTGAGACAGATCCTTAGGTAGCTATAGACTAGTTGGAGGTGGTGACACTAGTTTTCCACTCAGTGAGGATTCATATTGACCAAATGGTAGTCCTAGTCATGAGTCTTATACTAGGATCAGAAGGGAGATGGTAGAGCTTGAAAATCTAGATGCACGAGGGGGAAACCACCACCTAGAAATACATTGAGAATATATTTATGGAGGATTTTATTCCGGAGATGTTATGCTCTGTGCGCATACAGGCGCTCTAACATTTGTAGAAGGGCAACCAGACAGTTGTAGATTACTCTGCAAGATTCACATATCTTTCTCACTACTCTACAGACATTGTGTAAGAGCCATTCCTCAAGGCATGTACCATTTATAAGTGACTAATCTGAGATATATGGGTGTCTATGATACCCCTTAGCATCCCTATTCTTGTTGGGGTTATAGATAGAGCTCTACTAGTAGAGATGTTTCTTATAGAGCCGGCACAGGTGGTGGGAGCTACTACCGGGCACCATGCTAGTGGGTCTTTTATAGAAGGTAGCTGACAACTCCTACAGGGGTATAAGAGGACCAAGTAGTCCAAGGGACGACCATATGAAATGGGATCAGAGGTGCGGGGCTTCTAGAGAGTAACATGTCATCCAAATGAGAAGTTGTGCTACTTGTGTGGCAGTCGAGGACATATAGCTAGATATTTTCTGACTAGCAATATGTCCAACCAAGAGATGGTCGAGGGACCTCTAATTCAACAGAAGAGCTTGGAACAATGTGTTATGAAAGGTAGAATACATGGTATTGGAGAATGATGAGTGGTAAGAGGATGACTGAGGTTCGAGGCACAAACACTACAACCCCTAGGTGGTCCACCCTAAGCTCTGGGAACTGGTGGACATTGGAGGGGCTATCACCATGCGATGGAGTCTTACTATACTGAGTCTCCGGAGATTATTAGAGGTATGATCTATGTATTATTTACCCCAGGTGTAGTTTCAATAGACATGACTTCTAATCCCTCTTTTCTCACCATGTCCCTTATTCAATACATAGAGATTCCATTGAAACTGTTTCCCTAATACATACACAGAAAAACTCTTATTGGATGAGATTTTAGGATAAAAAAGAGTTCTGATAGTGTACCTTTACTCTTGGGGTGAGATTTTCAGTTGGGAACTTTTACGGGAAGCATAGAGGCCTTACGACATCATTCTGTGTATGGATGTGTTATCCACAGTTCCTGATCAGATCGATTGTTTTAGGCACATTATATGTTGTGTCTGCTGATATGGGACCGAATTTTCCCTTTTCATTAAAAGGGAAACATAAGAATGCTATGATGAAAACACACTTAGGAGGGTGCAGTTGATTGCACATCAGTTGGATGGAATGATCCTCAGTGTATTGGATGACACAATTCCTTAGATTCCTACCCTGGTGGATGAGTGCAAAGAATTCTTTTCAGAAGACGTTACCGGAATACCACATTCTAGGGAGGTAGAATTCTGCATTGAAATGTACCCTAAGATGACATTAATATATACACAGGTATATCATATGGATCCCATAGAGCTTCGTTAATTGAGGGTATAGTCGGAGGACTAGCATAGTAAGGGCTCTGTGAGACCTAGGGTAGCCCCAATTTTATTTTCCCAAAAGTCATATGGTATATTGAGGTTTCATGAGGACTTATGGTTCTTGAATCCAGTTCTCTTTAATAATAAGTATCTACTACCGAGGATTGATGACCTATTCGACCTACTGAAGGAAGCAACATGGTTCCTGAAGATGGACCTTTGATCCGGCTTTCACCAGCATTAGGTGTGGGAGGAGGACATTCCGAAGAGAGATTTTAGATGTCCCTGTGACCACTACAAGTACAGATTGATATATTTTTGTGTGAGAAACTCCATAGAAGTGTTCATAGGACTCATGAATTGGATCTTGCAGCCGTACCTATAATGATTTTTAGTTGTCTTTATTGATGACATCCCAGTGTACTCAACATTCAATGAGTATCACACGATAAACTTGACTAAGGTCTTAGACATACTCTGAGAGCACCATATTTATTGGAAGCTTAGGAAGTTTCAGTTATGGATATGAGAAGTCCACTTTATGGGACATGTCAATTCATAGGTTGGATTTGGAGTATATCCAATGAAGATAGAAGAAGTTCTTTCTTAGGATCCACACAAGAATGTTAACAAGGTGCATATCTTAATTAGGTTGGATGGGTACAACTGATGGTTTTTTCTTGACTTTTACATAGTAGAAGAATATATGGAATCCTTTACCTGAAATTGGAAACCATACATATGGATAGAGAATTTATAAGAGAGATTTTATTAGATGTGGTAATGTATGACGATCACACTCATATTGAGTTATCCAGATGAGGGTGTTGAGTATGTGTTGTTTGGAGATGCATCAAGCACTGGGCTTGGTTGATTCCTAATGTAAAGCCATGTGGTGATTTCCTATAGTTCAATTTTGTTGAGACAACATGAGAAGAACTGCATGACCCACTATATAGAGATATCGGTAGTAGTCTACACATTGAATATGTGGTGACACTACCTTATGGGGGCATTTTCTTATCTACTCAGACCACAAAAATCTCTGGTATATCATTTCTTAGAAGGATCTTAAAACGAGACAAAGAAACTGTCTATATATCCTCTAGGAATAGGTCATCAAGATAGTCTATACTCATGGGATGGGGGACATTGTTGGAAATGCTCTCAGCTAGATATCACTTTCACAACTACTGAATGAGGCCTCAGAGTAGTTGGCCTCGCATCAGATATCCTTCATGGATGGAGATGAAGAAACTTTTCTCTTGTCGATGGTGGTTACCACTCCAATCTTACAATGTATGTGGGTTGTCAAATCATAGAGATATAAACTACAAGACTACATGTGCTCATATTTCCAAATCGAATGCCTTGATTGATATTCAAAAGGATTTTAGCATTCTATCCTTTTCAGAGGATGCAATGTGGTACCAGAGACTTTACGAGAGAAGATATTGAGGGAGTTTCATGAAACCCCTTTGGTGGTATGTCTACGTGTGGAAAACATTTACCAGGACCTCTAACTTCATTTTTTGTGGTCGGGGATGAAGAAAGAAGTTTCATATTATGTCTTCATATGCCTCACTTTTCAGTAATTGAAGGCCAAGAACCAGGTTCCAGTAGGTTTAAATCAACCCCTTGAGGTGCCAGGGTGGATGCGGGATGGAATTTCAATGGGATTTAGGATTGTTCTACTAGGTACGACCAGAGGGAATGATACTATCTGGGTGATTTTTGACCAACTCACCAAGTCGGCCCACTTCCTATAGATTTGGAAACATTGTCTAATTGAGAGCTTAGGATGCCTCTATGTATAGGAGATAGTTCAATGGAATGGGTTCTCATTGATGATAGTCTCAATCCATGATTCTCGTTTCACATCCTGATTATGGAATTGATTGTAGGAGGTGATTTGAACCCAGCTACGCTTGAGCACAACTTTTCACTTATCGATAGATGACTAGATGGAGTGGACCATTCAGGTCCAAGAGGACATGATATGTGCCTACATCATTGATTTTGGCTATAGTTGGGAGGATCACTTATCCCTGGAGGAGTGTGTGAATAAAAATTGCTACCACTCCACCATCAGTATGGAACCATTCGAGTCCTTGTATGGGTGACCCTTTAGTTCTCAACTTCATTGTACTGGCCCCAGAGTGTAAGCACTCATTGGCTCGGAGTTGGTGAGGGATACAATAGATAATATTTAGTTAATCTAGTAGTAGATGAAGACTATACAGAGCCATTAGAATTTCTATGATGATAGGTGATGGAGACCCCTAGAGTTTGAGGAGGGTGACCCTGTGTTTTTTCGGGTCTCTCCTCGATGTGGGATTCAGAGATTTGGTCAAAGTGACAAGATGTCTCCAAGGTTCATCAACAACATGTTGATACATCATAGAGTGTTAAAGGTGGAATACTTCTGTTATCTAACTCCATAGTTAGTACGGGTTCAGAACGTCTTTCATGTATCCCAGTTAAGGAGATACGTAAATGACCCTTCACATGTCATTGATAGGGGAGATCTGGGTGATGACGTCAGGGATAATTTTGAGGAGTTCCCAATGGATATTGAGGATCAAAATTATAGGAACTTTTGTGGGTGATCAATTCCTCTAGTGTGTTTTTCATGGTAGAATGGAATTCTATAGGAGAGCATGTGGGAGAGGGATTCTTAGATACTTGATCAGTATCCCCATTTGTTTCTTTGTCACTTGTTTTGGATTTTCTAGATATAAATCCCTAAGGTGGGGAGAATTTTATTTCCATAATTTTAAATATATAATTTTTGAAAATTATATAGGAAAAGTTCAAGGCCAGGCGCTGAGATGGCACATGATTCCAAGAATTGAGGTGATCAAAATAAAAATTTGAACTATTTTTATGTTTATTAAAAATAGCACGCGTGTACAGTTTTTCTAACATCTAAATGGGGGATAGGATTAGAAATATGAGGGCATTATTGAGCTCAAAACATCGATTTTACCCTTTATGAGGCCTAACATCGGCTGGTGTGGTTCATCTAAACAAAATAACTTCTGTACCTTTATTGAGAAAAATAAAATATACTTAAAATGTAATGTTATTGTATTTCTTCAATGTTGCGCAATGAAAAAGAAGCTATGTGATGTAGTGACTCAATGACATTGTAATGCAACATTGTGGCAATGATGAAACACAATTATGATGATCAAACACATTAATGTGTTCACTCCATTATTCAAAATAAGGGACCAGTGTCTGAATTCATAATTCTAGAGAATTTTCCTAGAGCCCAGAAGTTTCCTTGAGGAAGGAGAATGAATCACTCCACTAGCAATGAAGAATGATTAATGTAGAAAAATGAAAGATCAAGGAAGTTCATGGATAGATTTCCTTCAATGAAAAATCCTCTCATCAAAATTATCCTTTTTCTAGGTAGGTCATGTGATTTTAATTATTTTTATTACTTGTTCTATATTGTTTTCCTAACGACAAACATGAATCAGTGGATAAACATATTGATTCCTAGATCGAGTGTAGTGTAGGGTTGGGATTTATGTTTCAGGGATTGAATCAAGGTTTAACCCTGATTTTAATTGTTCCATGATTATAATCCTTGATCATTTCATAGTTTACAATTCTAATGTGGATGGATAAAGGCTGATATGAACATGGCCTAGATCCTTCCACATTTGTGGGTTCTTTTATTACACCTCTGCTTTCCCAAAATCCCTTCTCGATCACCATGGGCACAATAATCCGGAGCAGGATACAAGACTGTGGTGGCATGTGGTTACTGCAGAAAGAGGCAATGGTCGGAGGTGGAAGCTCCGACCTTTCTCAGAAGTACGTGGCGAGATGAGGTCGTTGGCTAAATGACCGGAAGAGGGAGCCCGCGAAAGTGGCTGTCATGGGCAGCGTGTGGTAACAGTTGCCAAAAAGGCTGCAGCGGTGATAGTAGGGCCGCAACGGTGCGTGGAGGTAGTGGTTGGAGGTTGTGTCGGAGGATGAGGCTTTCTGAAGCCACATCTGATAGGGGCGCCTATGGAAGCATCAGCCATAGGAGGCGGTGAAAATCTATGTCAGAAATCCCCAGTGGTGGGAGGACATGAATACCAGAGATATGTTGAACAGAGGACCCATAGATAATCCAAGGGTGTGAGCTGGTAACTCATTCCATCCACATGAAACTTGGACCATTGACGTTGACCGAGAGAGACGTGGCCAATGGGATACATGTAGCTCAAGCAGATGCGACATCCACCACGTCCAGGCGAACTGAACTAGTCCACTTCCGAGAAGACTGGGCGGAAGCCGGTGGGCTGAACCGGCTGCTGGACAAGCTCAGCGGGGGCATTCCAGGTTTCACCTAGTGGATCAGGTAAAGTTGGACCCAGGTCGAGTATGGTCGGTTCAGTTCAACTAGGTCACACGGGACTTGACCACAACAATCCCCATTTACATAAATGCCCACAACTCTCAAACAGTGTGTTTGTTTGATGAGTTGTTTGCTGCCTTGGGACCCTCATGATGAGGCTGACCTTTTGTGATACTATACATGAGTTTTCATGGTGGATGGAAATGATATTTTTGGATCGAGGAGTAGGTGCTTCGAGAATGAGTGTGCTAAGAGAGAAATCTTGTGGATAGATGTTTGAAAATACGGAGTGTGACTCCTAATGATATATGGAATTTGTCTCCTACGCATATATGGAGTGTGTCTCCAATGGTTATAAGGATATTGTCTTCTACGGTTATACAGAGTGTGTCTTCTATAGTTATACGGAGTGTGTCTCATATGCATATATGGATTATTTCCCCTACGGTTATATGGAGTGTGTCTCATATTGATATACGGAGTGTGTCTCTTAATGATAAACAGAGTTTGTCTCCTATAATGATGTGGAGTGTGTATCCGATGAAGGTGCGGAGTGTGTCTCCTTGGATTTTGATATGCTTGGACATGCTTATTATATTTATTCTAGTGTGAGATGTCTCTAGTTACTCTCTTGGTTTTACTTCTTAAATTCTACACATGATGTACCTCTTTGGTAGCCACCTTGTGTCTTGCTTTGTGGTTTTACATTGTGGTTTTTGGTTCCTAATGAGTGTTGATTTATCCACCTTACAAGGGATTTTTTCAGAAAGTTTCATGTCGTGTCGTGTCTTGTGCAGATGATTAAATGCTTTGATGGAGTCCTTGGTAGGCCGGAGATAGGTGGAGCTTCAGGGTGACCCAACTGACAAGGTACGCTTCAGCGACATTCAGAAAGTTTACTGTACCTACCCTTCTGTTAGGTTTTTTGGCAGATGGATTCCAAAAGCCTTTACTTCTCTATTTCAGTTGGGCTTTTATTCTAGCATGTTTCATTTTAAATTTGTGTTGTTAATCTCAGTGGTTGTCTTAGTGGGTAACATATATGTTTACTCTGTGTTATTAGTTTCATTAGTTTTCTTAGGGATGGGTTCATGGGTCCATGTTTATAATCAAATGCCTCCCCTTTGTGAGATATTTCTACTCTGCAGTAGATTCCAGCCTCTAACCTATGGGATGCGGGCATGGGGTAGTCACATAATTGACCTTGATGGACTAGTTGTGACTTATTAGAAGTATTAGAAATCTCACGAAAGTTTAAGTTGTTAATCACATATAATAATAGATGACTATGGATAATCACAATATATTTATCTCCACTAATCATCTAATTTGGTTTCCTATAGACCCTAAATTTTCCATCTACTTCAATATTAACATGATTCATTCTAGTTCCATCCATTGACTAAAACCAAACATAATAGTGTGAGAAATAATAAACATAATTGAGATCCGCATAATGATGAAAAATGACATATTATTTTTCTAAAACAATATACATTATGTTTACTCTATGAAATCATAGGTTTATCCTGGACATTTATTGTCATCATCTATATATATAATTCATATTAGTTTTATAATATTTTTTGAATTTCTAATTCATATCCATTAAGAGTTACTACCCATGTGTAATACATGGCCTGTTTTTGTGCACCTGGTGATGATCGATTCCATCTAAAGGTTCCATTTTTTGAGTTATTACCCCTAGATACCAATATACTAGAGCCACATAAACTTGTAGTATCTAGAAAGGGATATAATTTTTTGAAACCTGCATTCTCTGTCCTTTACCAAAATTCTACGAAATCTTCCAATACATTGAATCATCCATAGACTTATCATAAGAGAAATATCTAGACATATCCTTATAAATATCCCTTGGGGTATCACTAAAAATTTTACATCATAATTTCAAAAGGTTAAATAAATCTTTCCTTGGATACTAAATATAGAAAACTATAATTTTAATACATAGATATTACATTTTTTAATATTAATATTCAATTTATTACAAAACCACATGCCTCAGGACTAAAATAGTTTAGTTTATTTGCGGAATATGTACACAATATAACTATTTATTGAATGATCTACCACATAACCCACAAAAATATTCTCCTTTTTACTATTCAAAACAAACTATACCTAAAACCATTCTTCATAACATGGGGAATGGAAACATAAAAAATGTAGATTGTAGATGCATAATAAGGTTATACAAGAGAGAAACATAATCATATCATGAACATAATAGTATGTGAGCAGGAGAATCACATTTTAAAAACATACCTTGCATATCAAATATTTTAATCTTGAGTAATTGAATACATATTTGCATTTACCATTACATGAATCATAAAGGAATCAAAGAACATAACCAATTAGATCATAATATAGTAGTATGAAATCAAATTATTACATATAATTAAGAATAGAAAATAAATCCCATAATAGTCAAGTCTCTCTAAGAAGGCTATCATAGTTGAATGGGATTACTCTATGAACCATCATAGTAGTAAAGGTTCCCTCCCAATACCATCAAAGTATATGAAGTCTCTTGATGAACTTGTTTTACTCATTATTCTAGTGCTTTTTTATCTCATGATATGTAAATAATTTCCCAATTCCACGGAGGGATATATAGGTCCCACCCATCACATAATGAAAATCATGCATATGAATTCCTTAAGACCATAAAAATTTCATTATATCATAACCCATGAAATGAAATGGGTTTCATAACTATTTAATCATGTCATAAAATGTTGAAAAGAGACTATTTTCATAATCATTTTTTCATTACATGATATTATAAACCATGTAAATATAATAGGGGTTCAAAGTTATTTTATCTTAGTATAATATGTGAATAGCAAAAAAATTTATGCACATCTTGTCATTATAAATAAGTTATATAATTAATAAGAATGGTGTCTTTGGTTTATATCACCAGTAAATAAAAATTTACATCCATGGATGTCATCTTATATGGAATGTGATTTTGAAAGATAAATTACATGGAATTTTTCTTGAGGAAGATAAATTCTTATTGAATATCTACTTTTTAAAACTAGAAATTTATGAAATATTTTTTAAATCATTTTTCTTCACTATAATTTTGAAAACATGAAAAATAATATTTTAAAGTAATTAAAAACATTCCATGAGGAAAATAACTTTTCTAATTTTTAACATTCCTTTTCAAAAATTGAAATCATTTTTGAAAATCATTTTCTATGAAAATAAAATGAAAACATATAAAATAATATTTAAAAATTATATAAAACATTTCAAAAGTAAAATATTGTTTCTTCTTTTAAAAATAACTTTTAAAACATAAAACTATTTTGGAAAATTATTTTATTTGAAAATAATATTTAAAACTTATAAAGGATGCTTCATATCAAATAATGGGCATAGTGTTAGGGAATTTCAATTTGTGTCTTACATGTAAAAACAATGATTCTTTTCACATTTTATGTAAGAGCCAAATATTCCATGTTATGGAAATAAAAAAAGATTAATTTTGAAACCATTGTAAAAAATCAAAATAATGATTAAATTCTATTAATAAATCATTTTAAGAATGTTAAAAGCATTTTTGAATCTATTTTTAGGGAACATAGTTTTGGTAAATAATGGGTTTTCGACGAAAGAGGTAAATGAAGATAATTCATCATAAAAACAATATTTTGAACCCTTGAGTTCATAAATAGTTAAAAATGAACGGAAAAATATTATTATCAGTGCATAAAATGGCAGAAGAAATTTTTTGAGTTTCATAAGATATGGATCATAATATTTCTTCATTGTAAGAATAAATATAAACAATCTGGATAATTGATAAGATTATATAATAAAACCCTTACCACATTGGTGATGTTTTAACCATAAACCCCATGAAAGAGATATTATAAATTTGATATATAAATCCTTGTAATTTTTAGGACACTTTTCATATAATACATTAATTGGAATTGTATACACTGCATAAAATAATCTTCTGGTTCATATGGAATGTGTCTCATAGAAAATAAAATTGTGATGGAAATACCATATCGATTTAGTGATATATAATATTGTAACCACCAATAATGAATAAAATTAAATTAATCATTATGTATCATGAAAATTAGGATAAAAATGATATAACATGTCAAAGGGGTAGTATATACACCACAGAAAATAAACTAGTGGTGAATGTTCATATATATCCCAAAAAATAAAGAGAGGATAGAAACACCTTACTATAAGTATTGAATTCCATCAGAGACCTTAAAACCTAATCAATAATAAATATAATTTTTATACATTTATTATAGAACTAAACATATATATTATGTCATATATTGTTACCTTATGAGCACTCATTGAAATTTTATTATTAAATTCTTCTTTAAATAACATTTCAAATAATAACCTATTTTATTTTTTTTGTATATTCTTTGGATTTATTATTTTTGGCCAGTTAATTTGATCATTATTCCATAATCTCAAAAAAAAATTATTACATAATTAAAATATTTATAAATAAATTTTACATTTAAGACCAATCATTAGATATGGTTTTGAGGAACAAAGTACATTAAAATCATAGAGATTGTAAGTCATGCGTACCCAAGAGTAACATTTCAATTTTTGATTGATTCTTATAGAAAGGTGGTAATTCATATTCATCAATCCATAATATTCATAATATCATAAATAGCATGCTATTTCTCTAAATATATGAGTACATGTTTTTATGGAGTGAATGTATAACCTACAGACATGACATTCCATATTTTTAGTGGATTATGGGTGTTAGTTTATTAATATTCTATGTGTGAAATAATTCCCAATTGGTGGAATTTTGATACCCTAGTTCTTGTCACTTTATAATGAAGATAGATAATGCACATCAAGCCTTATGGTAGAGTGGTATAAGTGAAGTCTCAGGTCAACATGGGAGGGTTCATTAAAAAATTATATCTAAACACCTTTAAGTCATTTTAGGTGTGTAATGTTAAAAATAAGAATAGAAATATTGAAGATCAAGGGGTGGACCATGGGTTTCATTCAAATCACCACCACCATTCAGTTTCATGGGACTTTGTGAATTGAGCCTTAAATTTGAGTTTTAATTTTAATCATTTCTAATGCATCTCAATATGATGTGGGGGTGTGTTGATCCTCATTGGAGTTGTATGGTCCATATAATGATTTTCTAGTTTTGGTGGTTTAATTGGGGAAATAACCAAGTCTATATAGTTATCCAACATAGTTTAAAAAAACAATTCTAATCTTGTGAAGATGGTTCTTGAGACCTTCTAAAGGATTATTCATGTTTAGCTTGTTGTTATTAATAATTGTGTTCCCAACTCTATATAGGGGGTGGAAGGAATCTGGTTCCATTTTGTTATGTTTTATACATATTTTTCATAACCATGATATAGTATCCATAAAATTATGTGGCTCGATTTTACAGGAAGAAATGAACTACACATCTAGAATATGGTTTCAGTAATTGTGTTCCCAAACCTTGGCGTCTATCCTATAAACATAAAATTATGAATTTTCCCTTTTTCTCTTATTGATTTTAACCCCCCTTTCTCCCATATTATCCTCATTAACATAATAACCCCCTATTTAATATATTGTGTTTATTACCCCATTCTCAATAGACAAGTTCCCTTCAATTATAGTTGTTTCTTCTAGGTAATGTTATATATATCTTGGTTTTCAACTTTTATCGTACTTTGTTGCATTTTTCATAGATTCTATTAATATTTGGAACACGATATATTCTTCTACATAAGGTATGATTTATCTTGGTTTTCTACTCATCTATTAATTCATTTAAATTTTTGTAGATTCTTTTGATATTTTGAAAACACAACATTCCCATTCTGGTAAAATTTATGGTTTTATGTACTTTTTAAATCTAACTTATTATTATAATATACTTTTGGGAGGATCATTTATGCTCGCTTCATCTATTTATTAATGAAAGTGATGATTTAATCTTCAAATAGTGGTATGTATATATATTTTTTTTTCTGGTTGGTTTAAAAATGGTTAATCATGATTTTACTAGGTAATTGTAGACTATTTGTAATTATTTTATGTTGTTATTGATTTATTTTAAATTAAATATTTTTAATGTATATTTTCCTTTGAAGTGAGTTTTTTCCATAATGTTTTATAATCAAATGATTAAAATATATCATTGACTCAAAAATTAATTTATAAAGGCTTCTAATTAAATGGTTTTAGGTGACAATTGGTTTTATATGAGGTTTGTTGTGAAATGGTTTATAGAGAAGATTCTTGATACTAAACACTATTTAAAGCAATTTTCAAAAATTGGATTTCTTAAGCATGATTATTTTTAATTTATAAACCTATTTAAAATTTTATTAGTATTTTTAATGGTAAGGGATTGGTTTTTGGTCGAACATAGTTTCCCATGAGTCTATATGAGAGTGGTGAAGTGCTTCCTTATATTTTAGAATAATTCTAGCTATGGGTAATTTTTGTTGAAATAGAGTGGACTATGTTTTATTTTATTTGTAGGATAATATAGTTTAGTTATATTTCCATGAGTGATTCATTGTTCCTTTAGAACCAATAGGTTATTGCTCGCCCTTATTAATTGTGTTTTTATTGGGATGATGCATGTATATTTTTTTGATGTGTTATTGTTTATTTAATATTAATTGATTTTAAAATATTTTATAAAATTATTTACATTGTGTTACATATGATTATATTATGTGAGTTAATTATGGAAATTATATTATTTAAAATAAAACTATTGAATCGTATAAAACTATTTTAAATAGAAATTTTAATTCGATTTTTTGCAAACATCGAAAAACGATTTAGTGGTTAATGTAAGGTCTTTAATTTTTCCATGTAAATATTTGAAATATATATTGAACTGTTTTTGGGGTCTATATTTGATATGGTGTGAGATATCAAGTTCTTCTGAGCCTAATATTTATATTATAATAATATTAAACATATTAATATTGTCTGTGTGCACTTTTCATAAAATAATGCAATAACAGCAGTGTGAAGGCTCATATCGAAAATTTGTTGCCACTATTGTGTTTATAGATTTGTTTTTACCCAAAACATAACAAAATATTTTTTATCCTTTGGAGATTCTATGAATGGTTATTTTACATAAATGAGAAACAAATTTATTAATTTAATTAATTTATTAATTTTTGATGTAGTGACCAAGAAACCATATATTAATATATAATTATAATACAATCATAAGGACAGCAACATAACCCTACGATTGTGGGAGTATATGATAGAGGATGTCGTAGTGAATGAAAATAGAATGATATTGTGATCAAGGAATGGAAATCAGTTCACCAACAGAACTAGTAGATCTATGAAATGATAACAACTCAGAATCATTCTTCATCAAAGATCGATCTAATAACTAGTTAGTATGTTTTATAATGTATTTACCACATTTTGTTTCCCATCTTGAATTCATATAAATTCCCATAACAATAATTTATTCATGCATCAATAGATGATTTATTTTACTATTAATTTTTTCTGATTAAATCGGGGGTCTTTATCTATTATTTAAATAACAATGAATTAAGGGAAACTCGAACACGGTAGAGGTTCATTTCTCATTTTTTTATTTTTTCCCTTTTTTCTTCATATGTTCTTAATAGAAAATTTTTATTGTCTGTAGTTTTATGAATATCAAATATTCAATCCTCATGGGACCATTTATTAATGAAACAAATAAATTTTGTGGTTGTGGTTTTTGACCAAGTATGTGATCGAAGTGTGCTGAAGACGGAAGATGATCAAAGTTATATCAGATTGGTCTATTTATTCTCATTAAAATTAATTTTTTTATGGTGATGGTTACATGATCAGTGTGAATAGACAGAAACAGATCTCCAGTGATGAAACGACTCGTCTGGATTAGACCTATAATCCCTAGGTGTGATAGGAAGTGGATCTGGAGGCAACGAATGCTTTATTTTATGCAGGAATAAACCATTGGTTTATGAAAATATTGAGTTAAATGGTGTGTATTCCATAGTTACACAATGTGTTGGACCCTAGTTGTGGCATTAGAGTTTCCCTGGATGATTAAATATCACATTCCATATGAAATGGGTCATACACCGTGTCATCCTTCCGTAGTGGATGTTCTAGTATCTCGGATGATTCATTGGAACAGTTATGGCCAGGTATATGGGCATGGTTAAAGTACATGGAAATTTCCAGGAACACAGAAATGGACAGGTACACGGGCATGGCTAGTGGTACACGGGCATGACTATATTTTCACATGCTTCTCCTAGTGTGCATGGGAATGGGATGGGACACATGGTAAGACCTAGAGTACGGAATAAACATCATTTACTACAAGTACTCACTTTTTACTATCCATAGGGTGCTTTAAGGTGCTTATTTTCTTCAACATGAGCCAGTTTCCTTAGGGTATGTTCCCGCAATCCATACCCTAAGGGTATAGTGTATAATTACATCATGAGTATATTTTATTATCCCCTCTACATGATCAGGATTAGATATTGTTATCTAAATCTCCATGTGAGGACCTAGGTGGAATTTGTTATCACATTCTTCCCTATGTGGGGTTCCAATAATTTTAATGACCTACATACATGGGAGTTGATCCCTTATATATTAGGTTAATCTAAATTTGGTTTTCAATACTCCTCTTGTACTTGGGTGTGATCCCCCACCTATGTATTAATATTTTATGAATTATAGAATTCACTTCATCGTGGTGATCCCCAATGAGCCTTAAGTACCATAAGGATGTTTTCTTTACTATCAGAGTCACATAGTGAGTTATTTGGGTTTGTGTTTCCACAGACTATCAAGTATAATCTATGGATGGGAATGTATTTTAGAGATTACCTTGAGAATTAGTGTCAATTAGTAATATACCTAACGTTTTTTGTATGTATCATGTTATTATTGATATATCCATATGAATATCATATTCTTATCTTTATGCTTTATTCATGGTGATTTTTGGGGGTCTTACGAGGTATTTTTATAATCTCCTTGGCATGGGATCATCACACACATGTCGTATATTTTGTGGATTATAGGCCATTCGATGGGGTTCTTGGTGGAACTATATAAGATGGAGTATATATTGGGATATATAAAAAATAAATTTACTATGTTTTTCATTTGATAGTAATCCCTTCCTTCTAAATAAGTTAAAAACTTTTTCAGTTTTAGTTGGGCCCATATTTGGCTCCTATATCATTTTCTATTACTTTTTCATAATCTTATTTTTAATAGATGTAATGCATGCATTAGTATTGGTTCTTTTGCAAACAAAACATTTTATGGGCTTGGATATGTGTGTGTCTATATAGATACATTAGGTTAGTTCCTATCTTGTGTGGTATATTCATACTCAACATCAATCGACAACCCATGTATTACTAGAGATTGTCTTTGGGTAGACACACTCAAAATTCCACCATCTAGAAGGGTCCCAGTGCATTGGGTCATGAATGAGTGGTATTAGAGTACTCTTCCATATTAGTATTGGAGTTTGGAGATTTTTCTAGTTGTTATATTTGTTTATGTTTTATCAGAATGGTGTAAACTATTTTATGCTTAACTTTTAGGCCATGGTTCCAATGTTGGTGTGGGGGAAGAAGTATCCATTCACTAGGAATCTAAAAATATTCTTGTTAACTTGTTATATGTAGGAACTGGTTGCAATGAAAACATTAGTAGATAAATCCAATAGTAACGGGTTTTGGTTATTTTTTCTATCTTGAGTGATCTCCCCCGATATACTCAGTAGCCATGGTACATATTATTTATTTTATGATTCAACTATATTGAATGCTGACTAAGAATAAGTATCAGAATTTTGATGATGATCCTGTAACAATGATTGTTTGATAAAGGTACATATTAAAGAGGTGATACCAATGTGTGGTTTACCTTACATGACTCCACACATCATGCAGTATATGGTATTAGTAGTACCAACAGATGAGGAACATGGGATGAGTGAACATCATTATTTTCAGCATCCTCAACACCAATGTTTTTAGGTTCTGACAGTCCCCTTGGAAGATATGGATTTTATCAAGGTAGTTACATGTGTTTTCTTCCTCATCATGACATCTATATACTAGATAGTTGTCCTTATACAAAAATGTCCCGAAGTCCTTTATTTTTATTGATTTTTGATAGCCCCCCTTTTAGGGGATGAGGAGGAGCCCTTACAAGGCTTGTAGGCTTAGATATTACATTGCCCATAGGGTTAATAGATTTCATGACCTGATGTTCTTATGGAATTAAACCAGATGTTAACTACAAGGAACTTCCCCTCCCTAGCATCTTCATCATGATGGTAGCTCTCCACCTTTGCATGGTCGTCTGTCTAGGATTCTCATGCAAGCACATGATGGTCGCATTGGCATAGCCCTACCCAATCATCACAACATATACTGGAGTGGATAACTATGTTTTTGTATTAGAGTGATTTCTTGATGAGAAAAAATTGAAAGTGTGTGTTAGTGGTGGGAAACACTAAGCTAAGACTTTGGTTGAATGTGGCTAAAGGAGGTAGTAGGGATTCAAACATGTCATATGTTTCATGATGTGATATCAGGAAAAATAGTATGCTATAACGATCTCACATCGTGGTTTGAGTTTTCATAGGGAGAGGAAGTTCTAATTTTGTGATGGATTGTAACATCTTCTGTGAGATTTTACGAGCTTCCATATAGCTAATAGGGAGACAGTGCATGGGTTTCTTTGTTAGAGGTAGTTATAAGAGTAAATAATTACACAGTGTACAAGACTTTAATGATGATCAAGGATAGGATCAGGAGGAGGAATATAGTTTTACATGTTTCCACAACCACCATCAGGTGGTCTCTTCCAGGCTCTGAGAGCTAGTTGATAGAGGCAAGTGAAGATATAGGTAGTTTAGGCCCGGGATCTGGAGGCTCCAAGGATAATAAAAGGTAATATCTATGTATTTTATAGATTATTTTTACTCTTAATAGAAACTAGAATTAGTAACCCTTCTCTTGATACATACCTAGTTCTAGAACTAAATTTCTTATTGGAGACCATGTCAAAACATTTATTCTTAGAGAATCCTACCATAGGTGACTCAAAAATCATAAACATCTACTAATAGTGTGATATCATGCTTGGAGGAAACATATTATTTTGGGATCTCTTTTTAGTAGTGATTAATCCTCAAAATACCATCATAAGTATTGATGCGCTCTCTACTGTTCATGCCTACAGTAAATGTTTTACATGTATGATACAGTGTATTAATTGATATGGATTAATATTTATCTTTTTATGTGTAATGGAAACTCAGGCGAAGCATTATGTGATCATACATAAGAGGATATAATTGATTACTCACCAGTTGTTTTTTATTACCCTTTAGTGGTAGATGTTATGGATTTCAGTTTCCTTTTGTGATGGAATAGTATGAGGACGTATATCCTGGGGATATGTTAGGATTACCTCCCTACTAAGAGATAAAAATATATATTGATAGAAAACTGATGGTGAACCCAATATATGAACCATCATGTCAGTTGGATCACATAGAGATTTCTAATATGAGGGTGTTGTTGGATGAATTGATGATATTTGGGTTTGTTAGACCAAGTGTTTCCCCCTATCATCCTTTTTGTTATTCACTGGGAAAGATGACTAGAGATTAAGGTTGTGGGTCGATTATTAGTTCTTGGAACTAGTGATAATGAAGAATAAGTATCAAATAATTTTGAGTGAACACCTCTTTGATCAATTGATAATAATTGTATGGTTCTCAAATACTGACCTCCAAGAAGGTAATCACTTTCTAGGAGTACGAGATGATGAGATAAAGATTATGACATTAAAATATCTCTACGGTAACTATAAATACATGGTGATTTCTTTTGACATTAATAATTTTACAATAGTCTTAATGGGACTCATGAAATAAATATTTCTTCATTTCATAGACTAGTTTTTATTGGTCTTCATTGAAGTTATCATAGTGTATTGGGAATCTAAGTAGGAGCATGTGAGAAACTCTAAAATGGTCCAAGATTTATCTGAGAGCCCCAGTTTTGTGGGAGTCTCTAAAATGAATGATTATAGGTTCAGGTGGTCTAGTTTTCAGACATTTTATCTTAGTCGATGGTGTATTAGTGAACCCAAAAAAGTTTTAGGTGACATTATATTGGGAGCCACCAAAGAGTGTGATAGAGGTGCTAATATTCTTTACATTTGCAAGATAATATATGAGTTTTGTGCTTAATTACTCAATGATATCAACCCATTTGACTAATTTGACCCATAATGGAAAGTTTTATTGTAGAATAATATGTTCCAATAGGATTTTTAAGGGATAAAATAGAGATTTATTATCACCCTTATCTTGATATTTCCATAAGAGGGCATCAAGTATGTAGTGTTTTGTTATGTCTCAAGGACTAGAAATTTTTTTAGATGTAGAGGTTGGATGTGATTGCATATTTGTTTTGGAATATGTTACCACAAGAAAAAACTAAATGATCTAGACTATTTTGTTTCCATCAGTAGTCTTCCCCTTAAATATATGGTGACACTAAATTATGGGTGAGCGATTTATCATCTACTCCAACCATAATAGTCTAATGTATACATCCTCTAATAAGGATATTATCATGAGATAGAGATTATCCCTAGAGCTAAATTAAGATTATGTCTTTAATATAGCCTATACTCTTAGGTTGAGGAATGTGGTTGCATATTCTCATAGTAAGATATATTTTTCTCAATTATTGAATGAGGCTTCAGAGCCGTTAGCCTCATTGTAGTTTTCCCTTTTGAAGTAGGATAGTGCAAAATATCTATAGACTATGATTGGTAACCCACCCCTTATATATAATTTTACAGATGTTCTATAGATATATAATTATTTTGAGACTATTTGTGCACATATACCATCTAGATGTTCCCCTAAATGATTTTTTTTAAGGTAGAGATAACATTATCTATGTCATTGGATAGATGATTATACCAGTGAAATTGTGGGTGGAGTTTATGTGAGAGGTTCAAACATCCCATTTTATGATTCTTCCAGTTCTCAAAAATATGTACAGGTTCCAATGACATTAGTTGTTTGGTCTAAGAGTGAAGAATGGTATAGAAGATTTTTCCTCTCTATGCCTCACTTGTCAACATGTGGAGGTTGAGAACCAGGTTCAAATGGGGTTAGCTAACCCATTGAAGTTATAAAGTGAAAGAGGTATTGTATATCTATGGACCATGTTATGGGGATTCCATAATAATAAAATGGATACGATTCCATCTTTGTGATTTTAGAGTTCTCACCATGTTGGATCACTTCATAAATATCTGAGAGCATAGTTCAGTAGTGATCTTGGGAAACCATTACATGAAGAAGATGGTCTATCTCCACAGATTTTCCTAGAATTTTTTTTTTGACTTTTATTCTCAAATCACATCATGATTTTGGATATGATTAAAGGAGGCCCTTGGGAATCATTTTCATTTTACCATCATGTTTCACCCCCAGACTAATGACTGACTAAGAAGAACATTTAGTTTACAAAGGATATGTATAATGATTTTATGTCTGAAATTGGTTAGAGTTGGGGGGATCATCTACCCTTTGTGTTTTTAATATACAAAAATTATCATTCCACCATCAGTATAACACCATTAGATTTCTTGTATAGGTGACCATATAGGTCACCACTATGATGGAATATTATATGTGAGTGAAAACTCATGAGACTAGAGTTGGTGTGAGATATGATAGAGATGGTTAAAGTCCTCTAGGAGTGGATTTCTATTGTAAATATATGATAAATGTTCTATGTGGTCTGAATAAGCATCCTATTAGAGTTCTAGGAGGGGTTTAAATTTGTTCCTCAATGTCCCACATTGACATGGACTGTTGTTTTTTGGACAAGGTGACAAGTTATCTCTGAGATATATTGGCCATTTCTAGATACTATGTAGGTTCAGTGAGGTGGCATACCACTTGGATCTACAGTCGTATTTAGAGCAGGTACACGAAACCTTCTATGTGTTTTATTTGAGGAGGTACATAGTCAAAAAATCACATGTTATCCACTGTGGCAAGTTGTACATTGAGGTTGGCACTACCATTGTAGATTACCTAGTGGGCATCGATTATCGACTTGAGAATATCCTGTATGGGTGAGTGATTTCTTTTGTGTGTGTCTAGTGGCATCATATGAATATTCATTAAAGTACCTCAGAGTGGGATACCCAGATGAGAGCTTAGTATCAAAACATTTTTGAGTAGATTATTTCACTTTTCTAGATGAAAATTAATAACCTGGGGTGAATGTTAAATCACTTTTATCAAATATAAAGATTTCATATATAACTAGAAATATTTTTTGGATATGCATTGAGACGAAATGACATTTTGAGGCCCAGTGATCCAGAAATTAATATTATAATAATATTAAATATATTAATATGATGTTCATGTATTTTTCCAAAAATAGTTGAATTTATCTATAATAGAAGATTGGATTAGAAATATGAGACATATGTTGAGTTTGTATTGTAGGTTTTATCTGAGGCATGGCATAATATTATTCAATGTTATGAAACTATAAAAATGGTTTCAAGAGAATAAATAATGAAATGAAAAATTTATTTATTTATTTTATTATGTGTTGACTCAGGGAACTAGAACCCATTTATAAATATATGTTTATAACACAATTGTATGTTTATCCACATGACCATGATATTTCAAGAGGATCCATTGGAGGAGGACCTTGTGAATGAAAATTGATTGTGATCATGGTCATGGATCGGAAATTAGAGTACCAAAAAAACAAATGGATCTCATCAATGACAACATTCTGGAACCACTCTTCATAAAATATAAATCCATTATTAATGAAGGATATTTATTTAGATTTATATCATTTTACTATATTTTGTTGAATGTGAATGAATTTAACATACAATAATTGATTCATGCATTGATATTTGACACATTTTATAGTTAATTTATTTGGATTATTTATAGAACTTCACACATCAATATAATAGAAAAAATCTAGTTCATCGTGATCATGTGAAAGTTTCTTTCACCATTTTTTGTTTTTTTTCTTCTTTCCCTCGTTTCTTCTCATGTTCATCATGGGGAATTTCATGGGGCCATGGTTCGATGATTATATGGTATTCAATCATTAAACAACTATCCTTAACTGAAAAGAATTAATACTGTGAATTTGGATAATGATTGAGGATGAGAGTGAGTTGTGACAGTGATGGAGGATGATTAAAGGTGGATTAGATTAATAAAGTGTCTTTAATTCTTCTTAGTTTGACATGTATTTAATAGAAAGAATGATGGTGATGGTTTTCATATTGGTTCGAATAGCTGAAAATGGATCTATAGATATGAAAATACTCTATCTGACAAGATCAAAAAACCCCAAGTTAAATTATTGGTGGATCCTGAGGAGAATACTTTAAAATTTTATTAGTGAAGGAACCACATATTTCTTCACATCATCTGGTTCACGTTATATAATCTAGAGATACATGCTTAGTGGGTCCCCTGTATTTGGTACTAGGGTTTCCATATAAAATTAAATATCACACACTATGTGAAATGTTTCACATGTCTTTTGAACATTCCATCGGGGAATGACATATACCACAGAGGATAAAAGGGAATGGATATGGATAGGTACACAGGCATTTCCATAATACAAGAGCATATCCAGATACTGGGACATGGGAAAGTACATGGGCACAACTAGTGGAAGATGATAACTAATAGATGTTCATGGTAATATCCTAGAGTACATGATCTTGGGTGGGTGAACATAGTGAGAATCATTCTTAGAAATATAAGTTGTGTATTGCTACCCATGACATGTACATTCCCTATAGAGGTGTTAGGTCCATATTCTCTTCAGCATGGACCAGATTCCCCAGGTTTTGTTCCCTGAATCCACCCATGAGGGTATAGTGTTGAAAAAAATCCTGGGTATAGGATTTTTATCCACATTAAGCGATTATTCTTTAATAGAGTTATCAGAATCCATCTATAATGCCCAAGGTGGGATCCTCTGTTGTCTTTTACACTATGTGGGGTTCTAAGAATCAGTATGAACAATATAAACTGGCATCAATCCCCGAAATGGTAGATTATTAGAGAATGGTTTTTCTGTATACCTTATGGACTTTGGTGTGATACCCCATCTATGAATATTTCTATTATGACATCCCTCATGTTTTTGGAGGGACCCAATAAGAACGACATCACAGATGGATTCCATAGTTTCTATCAAACCCACAGATTGATTTCTCTGACAGAGTGTTTCTATGAACATTAAAGATGTTGTGAATAAATCCCTTATGACATCATTGAAGCATTTTTGAGGTGATTGGGTTTTTTTGACAAAGTGGGCCTCCATGTTGTATTTGTTGACAAAGAAGACCATGATGTATGAGTGTGTTGGAAAAGGGGGTTTACATGGTTATTTGTTGGGTTTATGGGATGATTTCAACAATCCATGATAGATTGAAGAACCTTGAAAAAGGAATGGAAGATCTGGAGGCGGTACGAAAAGTGCATATACAAGGGGGCACTGTTTTCCAGTGTTTGCCACCTTTATGGGCCTTAAAATCAGAAAATGGAGAGATGCATTTTTGGAAAAGGGATGAGAATTTAAAATCAGAGTAGTGCACGAAAAAATAATTTGTTTTGTAGAAAATCAGCGTGGTGCGTGAAAAATATAGTGGAACGTGAAAAATCTGTGTGGTACACGAAATATTAGTGTGGTGCATGAAATATTAGAGTGGTGCGCAGAAAAATAAAGTGTTGCACAAAATATTTACTCAGTGCACGAAAAAGGAAATTGATGTGTGAAATAGTGGGATGATGTTTTTTGTGCAAGAGGTGTTTCAAGGTTCGAAGCTCGAAAATTGGAAAAGCCATGAGGTGCGTGAAATATTGAAGGAGTGCACGAAATATGGTGTTGCGCGGAAGATTTGTTTTTCTCGCTCGAAGTGGATTACGCGCTCAAGGGGGGTTTTTCGCACGGGTTTTATTTTTCCTATAAATATGAAGTAACCTGCCTCATTTTATAGAGCTAAATACATAGAGAGTATTCACGCTCTGGCGCGTAAATTGGAGTTAACATGGGAGTTGGGCGAAAACAACAAGTTTTCACATAAAAAATATTACGCGTAAAATAATTTGTTTCATGTAAAATGGGTGTTGTGAGGAAAGGGAATTTTGTTCAAATGAAGAAAATTATGCACAAGGTAGTGTAGAGGTTGTGCGTAAAATTTGGTGGTGGCATGTAAAAGAGGAGTTGCGCGAAAATTGTATTTCACACAAGGCATGGGAATTGAGTGCAAGGTGTCATAAGGGTTGTGCGTAAAAACTGTGGTTTCCCGGTACATCCGGTGCCAAGTGAGATTCATCTGCATGTTAAAGTTGAATGTCAATAGAGAATATATAAATAGTTGAAGATGCAGATTTCATTAGTGATAATGAAGAGACCTATATGTCTATAAACATTGGGTGGATCTTCTGAAGAATAAGTGAGCACAAATCAGTTGAGAGAGAAGTGAGCTTTAATATTATGAGTTGTTGTAAACCCAGAGGGACAGTGAGTCCACTTCGAACTTGTAAACAGTAGTGCACTTATTGTGGAATTGGTATATCAGTACACTGTTTGTGTATGCTGCTTGGACGTAGCCCAGTGAGGGTGAACCAAGTAAAAATCGCTTTGTCCTATGCATTCATTAATTTTTATTCATACTCTACATCAGGAAGGAGAGAGAAGAGGGTTTTGTATACCATATAAAAAGATTATAAGGGGCAGTTGTTTTAATCTGTCATACCCTGATTCACCCCCCCCCCCCTCTCAGGGTATCTAGACTAGTGGACCTAACACATGTATAATAATATTCATGAAATGTGGTTGTGACCTTATATTGATATATTGTTTCTAATGTAATTACATCATCACATTTTGTCTTTTCTCTCATGTTGTTGTTGAAAGATCTCTATGATGAGATGACTATTATCATGATGTTTTATGCTTGGTGTTTTTTGGTGTTCCAAATTGGTTTCTGATATAATCACCCGTATATGGGCTCTTTCAACACATGACATGTATTGTACAGATGAATGGTCATTTAAAGGGGTTTTTGGTGGACCAAGAGTAGACAGAGCATAGATTATTCTTAAAAAACTAGGGTTATTTTTGGGTGTTACATTTGATAGTATTCCCCTCCTTCTCAAAATGTTGGACTTCTTTTCAGTTTTGTTTGGGCTTGTATTTGGACCATTAATAACATTAAAATAATTTTTTTCATACTTTAATGTGGTATTTATGTTATCAATTCATTGGTATAATTTTTTTATTTTCTCATTATTGTATAGACTTGGAGATATGTACATGTTTATAGGTATATTTGGATAATGACCCCAATGTGTGTGATATCCCTAATCGGTGCTAGTCAACAGCCCCTACAAAATTACAGATGGTCTTGGGGTTGTCACACTTAGTTTACCACTATCTAAGAGGGCCTCATTGGGTCAGTTTGTGAAAGATTAAGTCATTACATATAATCAGGGTGGTATCCTACTAGGCCTTAGGTTGCTCCTTGCATATGAATTTGGGTGTTGGAGGATTGTTTTCTAGGATAAAGATAATGTAAGTTGGTGATTGTGTATGTTGACACATCCAATTACTCCTCATCCTTCATGATTATTATATTTTTGGTGATAGAGTTTCAAATGGAGGTTGGGCTATTATGGATCATTTGGGCTCCTCAATGGGGATTTTTTATGTTTTTTATTATCCTCTCTATCCTATATATTTATTTTGGTTTAATTTATATATGGATTTGTTTCCGTTTTCTTTTTCTTAAAATTATTGTTTATTGTTTATGAGTTATTTGTTTAGTATTATTATTTTTGATGATATGATCTATTCTTTTTTCTAATATTTTAATCTATTCTATTTTTTGAGGTGGATATCTGACTTACAAACATTTCATGCCATATTCTCAAAGGAATATATGTGTTGGTTTTTTTGGATTCTAGGGGTGAAATTATGCCTATATTGTAGAGTTTTGATACCCTAGAGCATGACTATATAACATTTAAATGAGGAATGAACTTAAAACCTTATGAAGGAGTAGTTGGAGGATGTGTCTTATTTACCTGAGATGGTTCTTTAAAAATGTTATTAGATATCCCTATTGTAAATTTAGTTACATCAGGGTAGAATGGAGAATAGGATCACTGGGGGTCAAGTGGTTAACTATGGGTTTATATTTAATAACCACATACCATGATGAGTCTTTAGTTACCATGAGAAGATTATAAATGAGTCCTAATTTTGATTTATAATTGTAACGATTTCACATGCATCTAAATCTGATGTGATGGTGTGTTGGTCCTTATTGGTGATTAATTAGTTATATTAGGATTTTCTAGTTTTTAGCGTGAATGTAGAGAAGAAAAATTGGTTCAATGGTTTCCAAGAATGGCCTAGAAAATCAAGTGGATCCCATTTAGATTTCTCTTTAACCCTCCAAAGGATGTTTTATGGTTGGAACACGAATTTCCAAAATGTGCATCCATTATGTACATAGCTCAAAAAAACCCTAATATTTTATTCCCTTTATCCCCTTTCTTAACAAGTGATCTCAAATGGGGTCTATCATTGAAGTTATATTAAATTATAGTGTTTTTTTTGATAAATTTATGATATAGTTATTGTTTTAATTTGTTTGTTATGATATGTTTATGCTTTTGAGTTACTTTTGTTGAATTTATTTCCTTTAATTTTATTGGGTGGGAGTTATGAAAGATTTTTAAAATTTTGTAATTAATTTATTTGAATTTTATGGTTTGTAAAAGGATTTTATGAAATTTTTAGACATTAGAAATTATATTTTTTGATGACTATGAAATTATGTTTGAGTTGGAGGTTTTTTTAAAAGTGGGGTTGTTGTAAAATAATTTGGATGTTTTAGTTTCAATTTAAAAGGGTGATAAATATTTATAATGGAAGAAATAATTTTTTTAGAAAAAAATTTCATTATATTTCACTTATAAATTGGGTCAAATATCCTTCTTTTAAAATGGTTTTGATTTCAATGAAATATTTCTATCCTTAGTAAATGTTTAAAAGAGGTTTTGGAAGTTTTATATTAGAATATTTTCATTTTCTTGAAATTAATTTAAAATTAGTTAACCACCTATGAGTTTTGAATACCATGAAGGACTTCTTAAATTATGTGTATTTATTATTTTTAGAGGGACATAAGGTTTTGAACATTTATTAAGACCACAAGTTGGATCTGTTCTGTTTTTCTAAAGAGGGACATATAGTTTCAATGATCCCAATATTTCAATGGTTGTGTCATGTCGAAAAAAGGATTTAACTATTAATTTTAATTCTGAAATTCTTAGTGAGAAATATAGTATAATGATTATTCAACTTTTCATTACATGTTTTAATTGTGATGTATATGGTAATGAAAATCAAAAATGTGTTTCCAAAACTATCCTGAATGTTTTGAAAATTTTCATTTAATAGAATTGAGAAAATTTAAAATGTGGGATATTTTTTAAGTGATGTTTTAAAAAGTGAATTTATTTGAGAAATTTTTTCCTTCAAAATAACTGGGAGAAATTATTTATGTTGAATGATATTCAAAATTATAATTTTTTAAATTAATCTATTTTAGTGGTTTGAGAAATTTAGATGTTCCTGGAGTTATAATGGATTTTTTGATTCAGATGCTGAACCTAAATAAATGAATTTATTTTTTATCTTAATTGAAGTCTTCCTCCCAGTATGTTCATAATAAATGTTCATGAGGAATTTCATAAGAGTTTTCCTTGGAGTAAAAAATCTTATTCAGTATGAGTGGAACCAATGTTTGTTGAATCAACCTAAACTCAAAAGCAGAGTTATATAAACGATGTCCTCATGTTATAAAAAATATATAAGATATTTCAAAATACCATCATTATTAATGGATAAGAAATGAAATTAGATTGGGTAGTGAGGTTATTAAATAGTATTAGGGAATCCCATAGTTCTCTAGAAACACCTAAATCTTCATGGGTGAAATTATAGTGGGATTGTATAATTATTTTTTCGGGTTGTAGAGAAAAATAACTTTCAAAAAAAATCACCTAACATTATATCTTGAGACCGTCTTGAGATAATGATTATTAAATTGTGGATGTTTGGGATAACTCTATTTTGGTGTGTTGTTTTTGTATTCCAGGTCACTCTTTTTGAGTTTTTCTTTAACTGGTTCTTCTCTCTTCTTATGCGCTAAATGTGACCATGATTTAATTAAAATATTTGAGTTTTTTTATTCTATTTTATCTTGGATGGAAGATTCCAAGTGACATCAACAGATTAAATTTGGGTTTTATCTTGGGATTGATTGTTTTATGATATCATGAGTTGATCTTGGAGTATTTGTTAGTTCTTAGAGGTAAGGACTCATTTATTTAATTGTATAGATATGGTATTTTTGATTGATTCATTTTTTTGAGGCATCAATCCTTGAATCCTCTCTTGTAGGAAAATCCAAATTTGGGGAGAAACATCGATTAATTGATCTCGGTCTCTCGATGAAACACTCTTCCTAGAAAATAGATGTAATTCCCTATTTATAGAGTTCAGAGATATAGTAATGATCTTCTTGAAAATTTAACATGTAATGAATTTTCAAAAAAATGGCCTCACTGGGTATTGTAACAAAAATATTTATTTTTTGGAATTCGGGAAGAGAATATGATGTTAGGTTTGAACTAAATAGTGAATTCTTATAAAACACCGATGTAGATAAATCCCATGAAACCTTCCATGGTGTATATTTCAATCACCCCTACACAACTGATATCTGGAGTGAACAATTTTAGACAATATAGAGTATCATTTTTGATATTATTAATAAAATATAATTGATTTTGGAGGACTAAAAATACTCTAAAACAATTAATATTTTACTCTGGTTCATCATTTTTAATTTTTGGGTGTTTTTGATAGATTAATAGTTAAACTTATAGATTTTTTCTTCAATTGGTACATTGATATATGGGTGATTTAGGATGGTTGGTGTGGAATATTTTTAGACCATCATATTACAGTCTTCCTTGAGAAGTGTATATTTCCAATTAAACTTCATTCCCTAATGGAGTGGGTGAAATGGGAACCATAATATGATATCCATAGTTTTGACCAGATGATAAATGATTTTTGATGATCTGAACCTTCTATTCCTAGAGCCTAGGTATATTAGACCATGTATTAAATTGGTTGGTCTAGTATGGGGTTAGGTTTTAGAAGTATTAGACATAGTGAGGGTGATTTTTGGTCTTAACTTCTCATAAATGAGAACCATTAAGGAATATTTGGGGAAAGAAGGTAGCCTAGTTGGGAGAGTTGTAACACCCACAAGTTAACTGATATGTTTCCATTTTCTATTTCATTTATATTTGTTAAATTCTGAGTATTACAGAGTCATGGATCATAATTTTTAAAATTTTGGATGGCTACATGGTTTGTATGGTTAATAAAACCCATTCATAAAACCATGAAAATGAGAATAATGGGATTATAGTCCCATTTTTTATAGTTAATAAAATCTTTAAAAAATCTCTAGGAAACATCGCATCATTTTTTTAATAGAAGGGGTAACTCACACGGTTGGTGATTGGTTTCTTTACTAGTAGGCCCAAATCAAGTCTCTTGTCCTATGATATTAAATAATTTAATTTCCATTTCCCACATATCTATTTTAACCATGATTTCTCTCATATTAACCAACATTTATATGATTTTTCCCTCTTCCATCCTTGATGCATCTTTCCCCTTGATAAAATTATTTTTCCCTTCCATTCTAATAGGATTAATCGGGTTTGGGTGGGATTTGTCATATTTTTATCCTTATCTCTTTATTTATAACCTTTTTCCATTATTTTGAAGTATTAAAAACCATATCTTACCATAGAGGCAGAACATAGTGTTAATAGAAAATTTTTAATGGAATTTTATTTCTTTATAGTCTTGTAAGGATCCCTTCTATCAATTTCTTATAGATTCTAAACAAGATAGATATTTTAATGATGATTTATGGTAGGTGTCTCCATGAAATGGGGATTTCACATATAATACCCTAATTTCATGGTATTAATTTTGTTTAAAAATTGTTAATTAATATTTCATTATTCTTTTTTTCGGATATTGTGTAATTGATTGATGAAGTTATTTAATGATTTTAAATAAAATGTTGTTTTGAGCTGATTTTAAAATTAAGTGAATTTTTTACATAAAGTTATGTGATTAAATGTTTCTAAGGGATTTTTGATTATAGAAAAATTTCAATAATACATGGTTTCAAATTATTTTTGATGAAAATTGGTTTTTTCCTTTGTTGTTTTTCTAAATGCTGTAAAATGGGGAACCTTCACTCTGAGGTGATTTCAAATGATTTTTCCAAAAAATTTATTTCCTTATCATAATGTTTCATTGATTTATGAGCCAATTTTAGAATGTAAGTGTGTTTTTAATGGTTATGGGTTTGTTTTTTGATTCACGGGGGATAAATTTGGTATTTAGGTATGTGGATTGGTGTTTCCCATGAAATATTCATGGAACTAACTTGGGGATGTTTTTAATTCCCTTGTGAAGGATGGGTTTTATTTTAGGTTTAAGATAACATATGTTATTTATTGTGCTATTCCTGAGTTTTGGGGCCTTTATAACATATATTTCGTAACACCCCTGTGATTATTTTCATCATGGTAAGGATAATTCACTTTTTTGTAGTTGTGATGTTTTATTTATTATTAACCATTCATTGAGTTTGAAATTGACTATATCGTGATGCTAGTTATTTTACTTATTATTTCTGTTTATGAGTTAATTATAGAAACATTTATATTTAAATGAAAACAAATTGATTCTATAAAACAATTTTAAATATAAAATGTATGAAAATATTTATTTTCTAAAATGGAATAATAATTCTCATGGTTAATGTTATTACATAGATTCATGGTGGTATCTTATTGGGCCATTCCTCAAACCATGAACATGCCTTTGGGTGTATGCAAACTTTTATTCATGATATAGGTTTTGTGAAATCCTTATTAGTGTTAATAATAATAAAAATTTATTTTTATTACTCTTTATTATAAATTTCTATGGATTTTCATTTGTTAAAATAATTTTCTATGATTTTTCAAATTGAAGAAGAAATTGTTTTATTTATAATAAATAGTTTTCCAGATATTATATGGGTTTTATGTTAAATTTGTAACTTTTATAATTTTTACTTTAAAAAATTCTCTAAATTTTTTATACCATCATAACAAATATATATTATTTTGAATTTATGGTATTTCTCCAGAAATATAGGTTTTTTGGTGAACATTGTAAAATATTGATTTTTAAAAAAACAATTCATTTCCTTTCATGAATTTAAAAAATATTGTTATTATATGGATCTATTTTAAAGTAAAATAGTAATATTTTAGTAAACATATTAAATCAATTCCATTATAATCATGATTATACTTTAATTTGGTATAAATTCAACTTGAGCATTAATAATTATTTTCCTAAAACATTTGTTTTTTGTTATATATTATTATTTTATAATAAAATTAATTTCTACCACTAATAAAAGCATAGTGATAAAAAATGGATTTAATATTTATAATAAGGATTTGAAATTTTATTAAGTACTTCAATTTCAATTTTTGTAATTATGAATAATAACTGTGGATAAATTAATATCACATCAGAAAACTATAAAACAGGTTAAATAATGTTAAAAATATTTGATAAGGACCAAAAATATTATATTTAATCATATTGGATTTTTTTATTAAAATTTATTACCTTATATTTTAACTTGGGTATATTTAGCTCCACATGACCTTGAGAAATACATTTATAATATCTGAATGTTATGAATAATTACAAGATTTCCTCTCCACTCACTCATAAATGGTCAACTATTATCCTCTATTATTATAAAAAATTGATCCATTTATATATAAAAATACCTATCCAGATACACTCCCAATAATCTTTCCCATATCTTTGAGGTCATGTTCTATAAGGAATAAGGTGTAGCACAAAAAAGGGTTTTGAATGTTCTTGTATAACTATTAATCATTTTATTTCATGTATATTACATCCACTACCTTATAAAACACCATAATAAACATGGTGATATAATAAAATAAAAATATAAAATATATAAAATTATATTATTTTTATGGAACAACCCTTTTTCAACTCCTTTTCGATCCATTTGTAAATGAAAAAAAAATCTCATGCGTATGTGTGGACTACTAACTTGGTGAAACGATGTGATTAATTTTACATCACCAAAAAAATATGGTTAATTTTTATGATGGATTTAATTAATATATATAATATTCATGAAATAAATATTATTTTGGAAGAAAAGTTTATTACATACTTTATTACACTTTCATCCATTGGAAAATGAAAACATCACTCATGCGTATGTGCACACTACCACCTCCACAAAGTGATGTGATTAATTTTTCTTATCCATAATTCAAGGATGATTATAAAATTTAATTTTATGTATAAAAATTATATTTACTTAATCAATAATATTTTTAATATGATGTTATAAGGATCCCTTATATCATGGCCATCCTACAAAAAAATGTTTTGGGATTATGAACCAAATGACCTAAAAATGTCTGACTTGAACTAAACTAGTTTAGTAAAAATATAAGGCATAGTAATAATGAAAAAAAGAATATTAATGATTTAATAAAACATTAAATTTTTCTTAAGAAATTTAATAATTAATATAATTATATTATACATGCGTTAAAGTTTGTACATGGAGAGTCAAACACAGTGTAAGGGATTTTCCATCTTAATTTCACTTCTTTGTAAATTATAACATTTACACCAGATGTTTTATTTGTTTGGTTCACAAAATTACATATGGATTTTTTTTGTCATTAATTTAATAAAATTAATTCCATTTCAAATCATTTTAATATTCTTTCTTTCAACATTCTTTATATTTGAAAGTTATTAAATTTGAATGGTAATATTCATTAAAACCTTATTTTGAATGTTTAAATGTTTTAATTATTGTTTTATTCCATATCTGTGTTCATTAAAATGTATCTCATATATTATTAATATATTAATATTTATGAAAAAATTAATTTTAATACATTCCAGACTTTCTTTATGAATCTTTTAAAAGAAATTTTTTTATTGTTTTCTAAATGGGATATTTTTGTCATTCTTACCAAATTGTTACAAAAATCATTTTCTAACATATATGAAATGATTGGAATTTCCCACCATCATGGTTTTTATTATTTAAAAATAATACTTTATATGTTTACATGTCTTGGTAGATAATATCCTTCTTTCTAAGTTTCTCGTAATTCTTTTTATTTTAAGAGTTTTCTATGGAAAAGGGATTTTTCTTATTTTTACATGAAACCCAAAAGTACTTCTACTTATGTGTTAAATAGAATAAAATATTTTATTTTATGATGTAAATGAAAAATTATATGTGGTTTATTTATTCTATACTCTTTCAATATTATTCATGATGATGGGTGAACATGACATCTCTCTCCAATGCAGTGGGTAATTTTTTTCCCTCCCACGAATATATGTCAAAATTAACCATTTTGGTTATTCCATTTGTAAGAGTTTGTGTAAGAATAATTATAAGAGTGACAATAAAATGATATAACAAGGTATCTAAATATCTTTTCAAATCTTGAAAAGATATTTTTTATTGAAATAATTTTATTTCACAAGGTTTGCAAACAAGTTATTATTTAAATAATGTTTATGGACCTCTTAATTGTATATGGTATGTTTTTATGAAAATATTTTTCATGGGATATAATATTTTATAAGAATTCCTAGTTATTATAAAATTCTAATCATTAATTAAAAATTAATTTTTTTCATAATTATTTCTTAATAAATTTGATTTCATTTGTAAATGCATATTGGAGCATAATGTTTATTATGAACAAGGGAAATGATTTTTAGGGAATTCAATTTTTTCAAATGGTCTAATGGTTTTATTTCCATTTTTTTACCTTAATGATATTTTTGTTCTCATAACACATTTTAGCATGTTTTTCATTAGTACAAAGGATTATTAAGAACTATAGAAAGGTCTATATTGTTATTAAAGGTGTTTATTTAAAAAAAGTGAATGTGTTTTAAATAAAACGAGATTTTGAATTTTAGTAACATATTTATTGTGAAAAATTGGATATGTAGTGAAGGTATATAAATTTTTTGTAATGATTTTATATGTATGTTTGTACCTAATTATTTTAAAACTCCAAACCTAAAAGATCATATGAATTTATGATAATTTATTCAAGTTTATAAAATATATACTATTTGGGGATATTCTTGTATGAGTTGACATAGTTGGTTTTAGAGAAAGGATTATATCATATTTTAGGATAGGATGTTATAAAGTAAATAAATTTAAAATATGGTAATATGTGGATTATATTATTGGAAGAAAACATTTATTCTTTCAATATATCTTAATAAAATATTTTTCTATTTCAGAATGGTTTTCCATTGATCTTATATGGTGAATGAAGTTGAATGAAATCCAAATGATAATATCCTTCAGCATTAGTAACCTGGAATGGTTGTAATTGGAATAGATAATTTTTTATCTTTGTAAAAATAATCATTGTAGTCTATTGATTGTGGTACCAATATCATAGAGGGAACAATCACTCCAAAAATGAACATTTTTATAACAGATAATTTCATGAAACAACACCCTTTATCATTGGTTGGAACCTCAAATCCATTAGAGGATGAATGATTGATCAATGATCTGCATATATATTTTAATGTTTCCGTTTTTCTGAATATTGAAAGTTAAATATTTTTAGTTATCATTTTGAATTTAATTTTGATCAGTGGTTTTCATTGGTCCAGAATACCAAGTAAAAAATGGATATTGATGTCATAGAGTGTAAATTATTCATGGGTATTTTTATTGAGTAGTATTTTCCTAAAGTTAATTAATATTTAATAGGAAGTATTTTTTTTTTGAAATTTATGAAAATGAGGTGGACACTATTTCTACTCATATAGATAACTTTATTATATTGTTGTTCTTTGAAAAAAACTTTATTCTACATCATTATAGTAAAATTGACATGTTTTAATTAGGTTTGATAACAATTTTATGAAAGGAACTGACTATTCATGAATTTAAATGTTTTAATAAATTTTTATTGAGTTTCATGATGGTGTATATGGAGTTTTTTTACCATTATAAAAATGGATAATTATTCATCCTGGTTCCAAACATTTCTAATTCATACTTTAAATAAATCTAAAGGCAAGATGTCTAAATATCCCTCCTATTAAAAGTGTTGTAAAACGAATCCTAGAGAGTTCCATTTAAAATATGTAAATTGTTATTTATATGGAAAGTTGAGAAATTAATATCATGAAATTTAAGAAGAATAATCATTATAATATTCAGAGAAAAAATGATAAGTAGGTAGTGAGTTTTCTAAAATGAAACGAGATGTGCCATTGTACTATTTTTTTCCTAAAGAAAAACATGAGTTTTTGAAATCAACAAGACTATATGCACAATGGATTGGTATATTCATTCTTGACTGCATAAAAAATCCATGAACCTTGAATGAAGTGTCATTGGGAGTGTAATATTTTTCAAATATTAATCAGAGGTCTATATATCATCAGTTGAAATTAATGGAAGAAGTCATTCGAAATATGGTGTTTCACACATGGTATGTAAATAATGAGTTTTTAGTTATGATTTATAGATTAAATAATAGACTTTATGTATTCATTGATATTTTGAATTGATTTTTTTCATAAGTACATAGAAAACATGTTGTTGTATTTGTAGATGAAATTCTTGTTTGTTGTAATATTTTTAAGGAAAATTGGAAACACCAATGTATTTTTATATAAAATTTAAATAGAATAATTTTTGTGTAAATTTTAGTAAATTTTAACATTAGTTGTTATAGATTTATTTCCTTAGGAATATTGTTTATAAATATGGAATAGTTATTCATCATACAAAAACTGATTTTGTGGAAGAAGATTCAAGGCCAATAAATGTCACTTAAAGTCAATGTTTTCTTAGATTACTGGGTTACTAATGATGGGGTTTTTAAAACATTATACATTCATCTGTCCCACTAATTTAATAAATAAATTACTTAAATTCATTTGGATAAAAGAATTTAGTGAATGATTTTATTAATTGAAAAGAATATTGGATAATACTCCAATGTTATCATATCCATCCAGAAATGGTGAGTATGTTATTTTTAATGATTCTTATTTTATGGGACATGATTTTATCTTGTTGAAAAATGATTATGTAATTTCATATTCATCACATCTATTAAAAATTCTATAATTGAACTACCCTTTGTATGATCTTGAACTAGCTAAAATAGTTTATTCTTCAAAATATGGACACATTTATTATATGGGTAAAATTTTAAATATATACTGACCATAAAATTTTAAAGTATATATTCACTAAAAATTATTTGAACATGAGGTAAATAATATGTTTGTAATTGATAAGGTATAATTATTTCTTAATTAATTTTCATCCTGGTAATGAATACAATTTCACTTAAGTCTTGAGTTCAAATAATAATTCATCACTATCTAGCATATATTTGGAACAAGATCTTTTGGTTATTGAATTAATTAATATTATCATAAAGAAACCTCATGAAACAACTTCTTTTCCTTTTCTTAAGATTATAGTGTCTATCACAATGAAATAGGAATACAAATTAGGGGTATTGGGTTTTTCAAAAAAGAGTTTATTTTATTAATATGTGTATGATTCCAGAATTTAACATTGAAAAATAAGGTGATATAAGACTTCAAAGAAGATTTTTTGTGTCATGTGATGCCCAGTTTAAGGAGTAATTATTGATTGAATTTCATTGATCTCTATTTTTTATTCAACCCAGTAGTACTAATATATATAGAGACCTATAATATTTTTAATGGGAGGTAATAAATAAAGGTATTTTTGATTTTAACATTAAATATTGAACTTTTCAAATTGTTAAAGATGAGATGAAACTACAAAAGGTGATTCATCATCCTTTTCCAGTTCTAGAATATAAATATGAAAATATATACATGGATTTAATGTTGGGATTACCAAATACATCTCGATATAATAATTTTTTTGTCATTTATGATTTGTGAACTAAATATATGATGTTTTATCCTATTAATAATGTAATGTATTTGGATCAGCATTCAAGACACTAACATGAAGATATAGTAATGTTACCAGGAGTCCATCTCTCTATTTTATTAGATTATGGTTACTAATTTAAGTTTATTTTTTATAATGCAATTTGATCATCATTGTGTATTGAACTAAATTTCTTTATAAGTTTTCATCATCATTATGATTGAATGTTGGAGTGAAAAATTTATCCATTATAGGTATTCTTTAGACATGCTCATTGGATTACCAGTGATGTTGGGATCTAATTCTCCCTTTTGTTGAATTTCATAATAATAAATTATTTCATTCTAATATATAGATTGTACATTTTGAGGAATTTTATTGAAAGAAACATAAAAATATATCATGTTTTTATGAATTCAATTAAACGAAATTATTGGTCCCATAATTGGCAGAAGAGATCATTTGGAAAGTAAAGATGATTCAATGCTATATGAGCGTAGTTTAGAGTAGGCAGAAAATATATGCAAATAACCAGAATTATTGTCTATCATTTGAGGAAAGAGATCATTTTTTTTACTTATCTCCATATAAAAGTGTTATACTTTTTTGAAGAAACTTAAAATTAATTCAATGGTATATCTGTTCATATTACCTTCTATAAAAAGTGGGATCAGTTGAATTTATAGATTCCATACCTTTTAGTGTATTTCAAGTACATGATGTATTTTACGATACATTGTTAATGATATATGTACATAAAGAAACTCATATAATTATCCTTGAACTATTTTAGTTGGAAGATATTCTTTCTTATAGAAGAAAAGTCTATTTAGATACTAGATCGTATCGGGAAGGATTTGTGAAATAAGGTGACTCATTGAGTTTTTTTGGAAAACCCAAATTATTAATGAAGAAACATGGGAACCTGAAAAGGGTTATCAGGGAAAAATATCCTTACATGTTTAAGTGATGAATAAAATTTGAAGGATATAATTTATTTAAGGAGGGAAGAATGTAGAAAACATGGAAATGTTAATAATAAATCAATTTAATGGATAATTAATTTTCATAATTATATTTTAAGTATTCACATTCATTATAATAATTTTAAATGATTTTTAAATATATAAAAGAATCATTTTTATACTAACAAAAGTATTTTCCATGTATTTCTTTTTTTATTTAATTTTTAAATTTTTAAATTTGATAAAATGAAATTGTTAAAATTGAATTAATTTTTTATGTTATTATATCTGGTATATACTAGGGCGATGTTTTGGGTTTTTTTATGTTTTATGTTTTGTTGAATATTGAAAAAAAATATTTTATATAAAACAATTATTTAATTTAAATTATTTAAATGTTTCATTTTGATTTTTATTACTTTTAATTTAATATTAATTTTATATTACAAAAAAATAATATAGTTACTACTATATGAATCAACATTTTAAATTATTGTGATATAAATTAATTTTTAGGATTAAAATTAATTTTTATAATTAAATAGTTTTTTATGAATTTTGGTTTATTCTATTAAAACTAATTTTTGATAATTATAATAATTATTTCCTAAAAATTATATTTTTTAGTTTTTATTTTTATTTTATGATTTATTAATGATTCCATATAGGTATGAGATGAGTTGGACATTTGGAAAGGGATTTTTCATTTCAATTTACATTTATTGAGACATATTCTATTTTGGGCACATTTTTTATCTCTATAGTGTATAAAATAAAATATGGATATATTTTTCATTAATTTACCCAAATAAATTTGATTCAAAAATCATTTTCAAAATTCACTCATTCAAATTTATTTTGATTCAAACATTACTAAATTCTTAAGAGATTTTTTTATAGAATTCTATTTCAAAAGAATTAATTTTTTCACCCTTTTTACATCCATATACATGTTCAATAAAATGATTTACTTATATTGGTAATATAATTAAATTTAGGATCAATTTCATTTTTCAACATGTTTGAAATTCATTATTAGTTTTTTAAAATAATTATTTTCAATATTTTCTAAAAGGGTTGTCTTTTACCATTTTTATAAAATTTCGAATGTAATATTTTTTAACATGTAGAGACTTGATAAAATTTCTAACCATCATGAACATTTTTTTAATAATATTATTATATATGTTTATATATTTTTTAAAATAATATCCAATTACGTATATTTATTGTAATGTTTTCATAATAATAATTTTCAAAGGAAAAATAATTTAGTAATTATTTTTACATGATGATTGAAAGTTACACTATATATATGATAAATTGGATAATCTATCCAATTAAATTATGGAAATGAAATATTATATGTTCTCTATGTATGTTATGTTCCTTGTACATTGTTCATCATGATGGTTGATTTGGATACAGATCTCTAATTAATTGGGTAATGATTTTCTTCTCAAAAATATACATGTTACAATTACCATTAGAACTTATTACATTGGTAATATTTATTACCAGAGTGATTATAAGATAGATATTAAGTTAATATCCCAATATACTAATATGAATTTTATATACTTATAAAAATTATGTAAGACTTTTTATTTCATAGGATCAGAAAACAAGATTTGGTTTAAATAATTTTTATGTCCCTTGTAAGGGTGAAATGTGTTTTTTAAGAAAAAAACATTTTCATGGGTTCCAATTTTTTCTAAGAAACACTCATGATTAATATTTTTAGTTAATTCATATGTTTTGTAAAGATTTATGAAAACTTTGGGAAATATAGATGGTTTCAAAAGTAGTTGAATATTTGAGATCAATGTTTTTGTGAAAGAAAGAAAAATTTCTTCTGGATTTCAAAGTTTTTAAAATAAATTGATTGATTCCATAATGTGAATTACAATTTTCATAAATAGCTATTACATTATTTTAATGTTAAATAACATAATAGTAGTATGTTCTAATATTGAAAGGTTTTGTATCTTCAGAAGATTAGGATCATTTATCAATTATACATAATAACATATATGCATTGTTTAATTTCATCTTCATATTCCTTATAAAGATATAATTTTATCCTTAGAACATGTAATAAACTAAATATAATCATCAATGAAATGTTTGGGCTAGATTCCTAAAAAGGGGAGGAATAATATGGATGTTAGAAGACATATAAAATAGTATAGAACATGTTTGGTAATAATCATCAACATTATATTGTAAAAAAAGTGTCAACCTCAAAATCATGAGGCGGTAATTTGAAAAAAGGTAATGGAATGTAGAATATTCATAATAATAAAACATTATAACATAGTGGTAATATATGGCACATAGTTGTGAAAAAATATAGTTTTTAAAGATGTGAATAAATCATAACATCATAATTGTGAAGAAATATAGATTAATATCCACACAATATGCACATAATCTCATTAGATATATAACATTACCCAATGTATTTGGGAGATATATAGTTACATTAAAACCTATCACATCATAAAATGATCGTAATAATGCTTGCCACATCGAAATAGATCATATAAAAACCGTTGTCATGAAATAATCACATGGAAATGAATGCATATCATTAAAATTTCATCAACAGTAATTCCATAAATAATATATTGGGTTCGCCAATGAACAATGGAGATCATATTTTGGCACAAAAGATCATCATTATTTGAATAAACATGAGTATAAAAGAATTCAACAATATTTTTTTGAAAATAATTCCTTCTTCAAGAAACATTAATATTGTCTTGGAAATCATTTTTATGATGTGGAACATATAAATACCTTGAAAATTGAGAATATAAATAATATATTTATATATTTTTGATGAAATAAAGAAGATTATAAATTAAAGATAAAGAGAAATAAGTCATAAACCCATAAATAAGGAGTTGGGTTCAAGATTCCCCTTACCTTAAATCACATTATGTTTCATATTATTTACATTAAATGTATAATATACATATTTTAGTTAAAATATTAAAAATAAATTTAATTATATAGATTTATGTAACTATTAATTCATTAGAATTAATTGATTAAATTTTATATTACACTTTGTTAAATGTGATTTTTTTTGTTTCATGTTTTCACTAAATTATCTCATGTTATTATTCTGAAAGGGGGAAAACTTTGGAAATTCAATAATCTCTCCCAAATAATATCATAGATCTGTAGATTTAACCAATTGAGGATGACCTCCATTGGTCACAGATATTATCACGTTGTCTTCACATTCTATAAATCCAAATTTACGGCATGGAGCTTTAGATCAATACCATTGAAACCCAAATTCATCCACCTTTATGAATGGGATAGGATGTTAGATACTAATAATGTCAAATATACGATATCTCCAATATGGATATGAATTGACAAACTGAACTGGTTCTACTAGCACACAAGATTTATTTGGGATACAGCCTCATCATTTAGAAGTCCCATATTATAAATAATCATACTGAAAAACTGAGGTTTGGTCGTTATGCGAGAGTTTTTTTCGATGTTGATATGGCCACAACACTTATTGAAGAGATTATTTTAACAAAAAAGGATGATAACATCACTCTAGAGATTCAATATGAAAAGAAGATGAAGTTTTGTCTTAATTGTAATTTCTTTTGGATTATGGACATTGAGTGTAATATAAATAAATTCTATGGTCTTCTCAATATAAAGGTTCGTGTTGTTAATTTCAATAATAATAGAGAAAATAAAATTTCCCTGGATCATTTGTTGGCTCCATTGAGCCTCCTATTAAGGATCAAGATCACTCTACTCCTGATCCTATTCTAGGAATTTATTTAGATTATGATCCTGGTGATACTTATGATATTATTAATGATAATTCAACCTCTCGTCTTGTTTCTGATGGTTTTGAAGATGATGTGGGGATGTTATAGGAAGATCTACCTGATTTGGACACTATCTTGAATACTGATCTGCCTGTTCTAGGTGATACTGAAGCTATTTATGAATTTAAGGATATTTTTCTATAACCTTATGATACAACTAATAAATTTGATCATCACACACCTAATTCTGGTGTTGCAAAGGATTGTAGTGTAAAAGAGAGGCATATTTATTCAGAGGAATTTGTTAAGGATAATGCCCTGCAATAATTGGATAGAACTAATAAATATATGTAGAACAAATTTATTTTATGGACTCTAATATATTATAAAGATAGTGATGAAAAAGAGAAGAATTCCCATTTTGAGTATGCTGAGGGATCCTTCTCATAGGTTCAACTGTATAAAGATGCAAGGAAGCCTTTTATGGAGAACACTCAAGAACTGGTCTGATCTTTGAATAAACTCATTCCACACAGTGGATCTTACTGGTCCAATTATTTGGATGGCTTACCTAATGAGAAGAACTGTCATTCCTCAGCTATTTTATCCATTATTCTTTCTTTTTTTTTTGTCAGCCTCTCCCTTAGTTGTAGGTTCATCTGTATCTATAAAGGGGAAGAACAAGAAGAGTGGGATGTAAAACAATCAATTTAAAAAGAAATAGTCGAATGGACCTAGCATAAGGTCCAATTATCTTATTTTATGATGATTATTTATTGGAATTTCTAGGGGCTTTAGAATACTCTCATGGTCAAAACACTTATGAATTTTTTTGTGGCCAACAATCCTAGGATTATTGAACTTGTTGAACTATGAATGGTCTTTTCCATGTAGAATTATTTTAAGTGCGGGACCTTTGGATTCTACTTGGTCTCCTGCAATGTTGTTCAGAACTTTGCAGAGCCTCTTTGTGTAATGTCTCTGATTTTTCCATGTATTATTTCTAAAAATTGTATGGAATTATTTTGAGATTAGTCCTTTCAGTGGCATGCGATTCTGAGGCCCGAAGATCCCAGAATAAATGTTCTAAATAAATCAAAATTTGAAACAGTGCGCATGAATTGGTTTCCTGAAAAATTGTAATATCTTTTAAATTTGTTCCCAGATCAGAAATCTGAGTGCATCATTGCATTCAGAGCAGCGACATTACCTTAGGCGGGGCCTAACATCGACCGGTGCGGATTAGATAAAAAAGATAGTTTTTGGGCATTATAAAAGATTCAATTTAGAAGAAATAATACAAATTAATAATTTATTCTTATTATTTTAAAATTTTTCCTTTTTTGCGCAGTGACCTAATCCTCCCCTATAAGTTCATTCTTATATAATGTTTGCAGGTTTAGCCTCCTAACCCAGTGAATTAAGAGAGAGAGAGAGCCTCTTAGAGCTTTGAAGTAGGAGGACCTATTGGCGGACGACGATGATGTGAGTTAATGCCTCTCAAATTCGACGAATCACGCCAATGAATGTGATGTGGTGATCATTATTCAACCGGATCAAGGTAGGGGTTTCTATTTTGTTTCTTCTTTCACCGTTTTTGAATTTAAATGATAAACGAAGATCAACCATGAACATGTTGATACACGGATTTTTACATTATTTCGGGAGGGTTATTTTGGGTTGATTTACGGGATTTAATCCATGTTGATTTGTTGTTGATTTCTGCTATGTTTGATCCTACTAAAGGGAGAGGATCAACGCCATGACGAACAATGGCAGAAGATCATTCCTTGATTTTCTTATTGGTTTTCTTGACCCTCTCTTTTCCTCATGTGTTATTCGTGTTATTTGCAGCGCGAGGAACAACTGATCATTGTGCATTCATTTTGCAACGTAACGATCCCAAATTGAAGATCTGACATCATGACGACCAAGCAGAGGTGCGATGATGATAGAGGATGACCAACAAGACTAGATCAAAAAAGACTGTTCTTCGAGTGTTCTTCGGATGGGTGGATCATTACGTTTTTTCGGGACTGATCGGAGGCCTGAAAACAATGGCATCTGCTTTTTGGTGTCGGGGTGACCAAAACCCATGAGTTTCAAGACCATCGGACAACTGGATTGACAAACAGGGTAGCATGGAAGGCGTGACGTGGGAATTCTACAATTCTAGAAATTTGCAGAATACATGGTGTGTATACCAAAGAACACGCCATGTGGAACAGCTTAATGGTGTCTAGGGTTTCAAGAGTCAGACAGGTATCACACGGCGTGTGACCCCTGTCACATGGAATTTTGGACCTTCCCTGAAGCTCATCATGTATTTGGGGAAGTACAAGGACATGGGATGGACTGCATGGCTTCAGAACACAGTGTGTGGACCATACGTCGCATGACAGAGGCAACTACGCTGGGCTCAAGGTGTATCTTGGGGATACCCAGACACAGGATGGAGTACCCAACTGTGTACTCCACCACACAGATAGGCAAGGCTAGTAACGTGGGTCACCCTGTGTATATATTACATAGGTTGGAACACATGAGTTGAGGTCGTGTATGGCCACATGGCCAACATACATGGAGCCGACCCCAGCTACCTGAACACGGTGTGTAATCCATACCACACGCCGTGTACTGAATTTTTCTACATGACCAAAATTATGACACATGCCATTGTACACGGTCAGTATCTGGGGGTAGAAGACATGATGGGTGACTTTTCTACACACCATGTACTTTTTGGAAAATGGCATGGTCCTCTTGTCCACCGCATCTTGGACTTGTTTCATTTGGGTTAGTGACCCCTTCTTCTCATTCCGCTAAAGTTCGGGCATCGTTTTCTTCTACATGTGTAAGATCCCTTTAGCATGAATTTCTGTGATAGAGTCAGATATCCCTTTGAGAGGCCCTAAGCAAGATCCTCTATCCATTATTGTCCCTAGGTAGAGTCAGGCATCGATGTGACCAACTCCACTGGGCATCGATCCTCTACCAAGTTGGTGAATCCGGATGAGTTTTAGTATCCTCCATAGCCCTGGAAGTGATCCTCATCTATGTATCGTGATCTTCCGCACTCAGGAGTGTGTTCGACCATAATGAGTGTATCAATATATTGCGATCTTTCCCACTCCGGAGTGTTTTATCCCATAATGAGTGTATGTTTCTCTCGTGGATTTTCCCGATGAATAGTGCTTCTCGGACAGACTTCCTCAGAGCTATTAGACTCATAGAGTGAGTTTTCCCAGAATGAGTGCTTCATGGAATCATCGAACTGAATCCCTAACAGGGGTGTGTGGTTGGGTCACATGTCTCTAGACCACGGGTCTGGGTTTTGGGAATATCTTGTTTGTGTTCTCCTATAATATGTTCAGTAGACATTTACTATGTAGTGCTGACTATGCCTTTCTTTGGTGTATTTATTTTTGTTTTTCAGGGTCTTATACTAAGTATTGGTATACTCACCCATGCACGGGCTTTGCTCGCACATGTCGTGTCCTGTGCAGACGAGGCCCATTTTGATAGAGTCTAGGGTAGACTAGGAAAGGACTAAGCTTTCTAAGTTCCCTATAAGTGGAGGCATTCCTATGGCTACGAGTAGCAGTCCCATTAACTATTTATGTTTACAGGTTGGACTTTGCAGTTTTCATACTCTTGTTTTTGATGGACTTATATTCTGGACCAGTATACTTTCAGTACTTTACATTCCATCAAAATTTGATGGTTCGGTTATTTGTATGCATGCATTTTGTTCCGTAGTGGTTTTACATTTCAGCATTTGTGGGCTTGGAGATGTGTGTGTGTATACAGGTTCTTAGGAAATTCCTCTGATGATATTAATATGCCTACTCGGTGTTATTCACCAGCCCCAGACCTATTGAAGGTGGGATTGGGGAGTCACTATGCGGACCCCACTAGGATGGGTCGTGACAGAGTGGTATCAGAAGAGTCAGTTCTACCTTAGGACTAAGAGTCTATGAGGTTGGTTTGGTGAATCACTTTTAAGTGTTTCGAGTTTGGCTTTTAAGATGGGTAATCCAATTTTAGTGGGAGTGGCCGATGTATCCATACACTAGGACTCGAATAAATTGATTTTCGGCTCCGTATATAAAAACACCAGTTGCGGGGAAGTAAAATAATTGAACATGAATCATATAGGAATGGGTTCTGTTTTCCAGGTACTTGCGTTAGCTATCTAGATATACTCATTGGCCATGGTGCATCTTGTTTTTCTACAGAATTCCTCTACGATGCATACCCGCTAGGATCCAGCAGCGCGATCATGAGGATGACCCTCTCTGTGATGAGGCTTCGATACTAGGACCAGTTCCCAAGGTGTTTCCATTAGGTGGTGCACCTTCTATACCACCACCAGCAGAGCATCCCATGGTACCTACAGTACCGACTGATGAGGGATGTCGGGTGAGCGTGCTCCATGAGTTCTAGAGATCGATACCCCTCATGTTCCTAGGTGAGCATGACCCTCAGGCAGCTGAGGATAGGTTTGAGGTTGTGACTATAGTATTCGATCTATTGAGGACACTATTGGACCTAATCGTGATCGTAGGAACGAGCCTTCTTCAGGGTTCAGCAGAATGATGATGGAGTCTAACCACAAAGATTCACGATGAGGAGACTCTTTCATGGAAAACGTTTGAACGAATCCTTAAGGATGAGTTCTCTCTAGTTACACTGAGAGAAGTACGCATCCAGAAGCTTCTTCATCTCTAGTATTGCAGTTTGACAGTAGATGACTATTCATTAAGGTTCACCAATCTCACCTGGTACATGATTGATATAGTCTGGGATTAGTACATCAGAGCTTGGACGTTCAAGTGACGTATAAGATGGTACATCCTAGCTAGTGTCGTTACTATATTCATTTTTACTTATGCTGGAGTGCTCGAGTGGGCCTTGGTGATCGAGAGATTCTTGTCAGAGCAGAGGCAGCTGACGGCAGTTAGTAGTAGACAGACAAGTACAGAGACAATGGAAGTAGGGAGCCAATATAAGGACCATGTATCTGGATGTGGAAAACGTCATAGGAAGACACATGACAGAGGATCGATAGTCCAAGGTTCTCAGGCTAGATCCAGTCATCCCAGGGAGAAGCAGTGCTACTCGTGTGACAGAAGGGGACTTCTCGCTAGGGATTGTCCAACCCGTCTAGCTGTTGATAGGGAAGTAGTGGATAAACCACTGACGCAAAGGCAGAGAATGGAGCAGATAAACCCACCAGGCAGTAGACGTGGCAGAGGATTAGGGAGAGCTACAGTTGGTGGCATATGTTTCGATCTACTTCCACCACCACACATAGGAGGTCCGTACGAGGATCAAGGAGCTGGGGGATAATGGTGGGGACAGCTGCATGCGGTCGAGGCCTATGACTCAGAGACTCTAGGGATTATCTGAGGTATGATCTGTGTCATCTCTACCTTAGATACAGTAGATATAGACATAGGTTCCAGTCATTCCTTCCATGACACATGTATTGTGCGAAGCTTTGAGATTTCAGTAGAGTCATTGACATGATCCTTATGCATGGAGACATATACCGGAGGAGACTCGACGATCACACACCTTTGTAGATAGTGTCATCTTACCATTGGAGGAAATAGTTTCGGTTGGAACCACTTGGTGGTAGTTTCAAGGCCTTATGACATAACTATCGGTTTGGATTGGTTATCTTTGGTCCATGCCCAGATTGACTATTTTAGGCGAAGAGTACGGTGTGTCGCCATGATGGGTTGAGATTTTTCTTTTTTAGAGAAAAATAGATCTAGGAGGCACATAATGGTATCATGAATAGGAGGGTGTAGCTGATCACTCATGAGTTAGCTAGCCTTTCCCTCAAAGAGTTAGATGTTATGAGCCCTCAGTGCCTAGCCATAGTGACGAAGTATGAGGACTTCTTTCCCAAATATGTTCTTGGATTACCACCCCTCTGGTAAATCAACTTCTTCCTTGACCTTCACCCTTGGATGACACCAATTATCTCATCAGCTTATCGGATGGCTCCAGAAGAGCATCGTGAGCTGAGGATGCAGATGGAGGACTTACAGAACAAGGGTTTCGTGAGACCCAGTTTCTCACCCTAGGCAACCCCAGTCATGTTTTCGAAGGAGGCAGACAATATTTTGAGGTTTTTCATGGATTAATGGCATCTAAATCAGGTAACGGTGAAGAATAAGTATCCACTCTTGAGAATCGACAAACTCTTTGATCAGCTAAGAGGGGAATAGTGGTTATCGATGGTTAAACTTCGATCATGTTATCAAAATCTATGATTACCGGACAAGGATATACCGAAGACATCATTCAGATGTCACTATGGTCACTATGAGTACTTGGTGATGCCTTTAGGTCTGACAAACACCCTCACAGTGTTTATGGTACTGATGAACAGGATCTTCCATCCATTATTAGACCAGTTCATAGTGGTCTTCATCGACGACGACCTTGTGTACTCGGCGTCCGGGGAGGAGCACGTGATACACCTGCAGATGGTTCTAGACATACTCTGAGAGCACCATTTTTATTGGAAGATCGTGAAGTTCCAGTTCTAGATTCTGGAGGTCCACTTTCTGAGATATGTCATCTTAGCATATAGTGTAGATGTAGACCCATCCAAGGTGGAGGCAGTGTTATCTTGGGAGCCACCTCAGAGCGTGACTGAGGTGCAGAGCTTCCTATTTTTGGCATGATATTACCAGAGATTCATTATTGATTTCTCCCGAATATCAGCATCAATGACAGCCTTGACCTGGAAGGGGAAACCCTTTTTGATGATGGGGATGTGCCAGCAGTATTTTTAGCAGTTGAGACAGAGTTTGATGAGCACCCTGGTTTTGAGATTGCCAGAGGAGGATGTCGGGTACATAGTTTTTAGCAACGCCTCAGGAATCTGGCTTGGTTTTGTCCAGATGCAAATACAGGAAATGATTGCTTTTTTCGCATCATATTAGGCCACATGAGAAGAACTATGCGACCCATGATATCAATTTGGTAGTGGTAGTCTTCACGTTGATGATGTGGTGCCACTACCTTATGGGTGAGTGGTTTATCGTCTACTCTGACCACAAAAACCTCAAGTACATCTTTTCACTAAATGATATGAATATGAGGAAGTGGTTTTTTCTAGAGTTCCTCTAAGACTATGATTTCAATATCATCTATAGTATTAGTAAGGGGGACAAGGTGGCATATGCTCTTACCATAAGGTCGAGCTCACAGCTATTGAGTGAGACGATAGAGCATTTAGCCGCATTGCAGTTATCCTTTATGGACAGAGAGGATACAGCTTACCTACAGTCACTGGTTATAGCCCCTCCACTCTTAGAGTAAGTTAGGGAGGCATAGTTAGGGGATGTCGACTGTGTTTCTTTTCATGCTCAGTTATCCACAAGACAAGCCCTTGATGGATATTCTCACTGTGGGGAGAACATAATTTTTTTAGAGGATACACTGTTGTACCAGTAGCATTTCAGGAAGAGGTCCATAGAGTGTTTCATACATCTCCCTTGATGGTACATCCAGAAGTGGTAAAGATGTTCCCAGATCTTTAATAGTAGTTCTATTGGTCACTCCTGAAGATGGCAGTACCAGAGTTCGTTTCTCGATGCCTTACATGCCAGCAGGTGAAAGCTGAGCACCAGGTTCCAGTGGGATTAGCTCACCCCCTAGATGTTCCAGAGTGGAAGTGGGATGGAATATCGATGGACTTCGTGATAGTATTACCACGAACTTCCAAGGGGCATGATTCCATCTGGGTGATCGTTGACCAGCTCACCAAGTCGGCCCACTTCCTAGCTATTAGGGAGTAGAGTTATGTAGAGTTTTTGGGGTGCCTCAATGAGTAGAAGATAGTTCGGCTTCATGGAATCCCTTCGGAAATAGTCTTGGAATGAGATGCTTATTTCGCATCACAGTTGGGGAAGGGATTACAGGAGGCTTTCGGTACTCATCTACGCTAGAACACAACCTTTCATCCTCAGACAGATGTTCAGATAGAGAGGATCATTCAGGTTCTGGAGGATATGTTGTGTGCCTATATCTTGGAATTTGGTCGCAGTTGGGAGGGCCACCTACCACTAGTGGAGTTTGTGTAAAACAATATCTACCACTCCACCATTGGTATGGAACCCTTAGAGGTTTTTTATGGGAGACCCTTTCGGTCAACGCTTTGCAAGACAGGCCTAGGAGAGTCAGTACTCATGGGACCAGAGTTGGTGCGAGCTACCACCGAGAAGGTGCAGATCATTTGAGGGTGGATGAACACTACACAGTGCTGGCAGAAGTCTTATGCTGATAGACGATGGAGACCTTTGGGGTTTGAGGAGGGAGACCATGTCTTTCTTTGGGTCTCACCTTGACGAGGGTTACAAATGTTTGGTTGAGGTAGCAATCTATCTCCAAGGCCCATCGAACCTTTTCCAAATAATGTACAGAGTTGGCGAGGTGGCATACTTCCTAGATCTACCACCACAGTTGCATCAGGTACATGATGTCTTTCACGTGTCACGGTAGAGGAGGTACGTGCATGCCCCATCACATGTTATCGACTAGGGAGAGCTGGACATCGAATATGGAGAAACCATTGTTGAGTACCTTGTGGAGATCGATGATCGGTAGGAGAGGATCCTTTGTGGGAGATTGATTCCCTTGGTGCGGCTTCGGTGGCAGCACAAGAATCTTTGGAAGATCACATGGGACAGGAGGCTCAGATCCGTACCTAGACCCACATCTTTTTGAGTTTCCTTGTTTTGGATTTTTGGTGATGCAAAGCCCCAAGGTGGGGAGAAATTAATGTCTTGTATTTTTTTATGTATTGTTTTTAAATATTATATAGAATTATTTTGAGACTAAAACATTTGACGGTGTGCAATTCTAAGCCTCGAAATTCTCAGAATAAAAGTTTGAAATAAATTAAAATTTTAAACAGTGTGTGTGAGTGGTTTTCCTGAAAAGTGGAATATCTTTTAAAAGAGTTCCCGTATCATAAATCTAAGGGATCTGTTGCATTTAGAGCAGAGACATTACCATAGGTGGGGCCTAACATCAACCGGCACGGGTTGGCTGCAAAATTTTGTTTTTGGGAGTTTTAAAAGGAACCACATTAGATGAAATAAAATAAATTAATAATTTATTCTTATAATTTTAAAATGTTTCCTTTTTGTGCAGAGACCTAATCCTCCCTTATAAGTTTATTATTATGGAATGTTTGCAGGGATAGCCTCATAACCGTGCGAATTGATAGAGAGAGAGAGAGAGCCTCATGAAGATTTAGAGGAGGATGACCCATTGGCAGACAACCACAATGTGATCGAATGCCTCTCGGATTTGATGAATCCCACCAACGAACATGAAACGATGATTGTTCTTCAACCAGATCGAGGTAGGGGTTGTTATTTGGTTTCTCCCCTTCCCATTTTTGGAATTTAAACAACAAACGTGGATCATCCATGAACATGGTGATCCATAGATTTGTATGTTCTTACAGGAGGGTTCTTTTTCTTATTTCTAGGATTTAATAAATGTTTCTTTGTTTTCGATTTCTACTCCATTTGATCCTACTAATGGGAGTGGCACAATGCCATGATGAACAAAAGTGCAGGTTCGTTCCTCAATTTGTTTATTGGTTTTCTTCCCCCTCTCTATTCCTTGTGTGTTATTTGTGTTATTTGTGGGATGAGGAACAACTGCTCATTGCACATATGTTTTGCGACGCAATGATCCCAAATTTAGGATTCAACATATCAACAGCATAGCGGAGGTGCGATGATGATAGGAGACAATGAATCAGACTGGATTGGGAAAGACCATTCTTTGAGTGTTCATCACACGGGTGGATCATTACGTGTTTTTGGGACTGATTGGAGGACCAAAAACAATGGAATCAACTTCATGGTGTTGGGGAGGTAAAACCCCATGAGTTTTATGACGATCAGACATCCGGATCGACGAACAAGGTAGCATAAAAGGCGCGACGGCATAAGACAGTGAGTTTAGAAATTTCTAGAATACACATTGTGTATCCCAAAGAACATGTTGTGTGGACCAGATCAGTGGTGGATATGGTTTCAGGAGTTATAAAGGTATCACACAGCATGTGACCCTAGTCACAGGGCATGTTGGACATTCCCCGAAGCTCGGCGTGTATTTGGGGAAATACATGGAAACAAGATGGACTACACGGCTTCAGAACATGGCGTGTGGACCTTTTGCGGCATTACAGAGGCAACTACGTAGGGATAGCTCTGTATCCAGGGGATAAAGAGACCTGGGATGGATTACACGACCGTGTAATCCACCACACAGCTAGGTGAGGCCAATAACATGGGTCACCCAGTATACCGATCACACAGGTTGGCACACATGGGTTGAGGTCGTGTACGGGCACAAGGCCTGCATACATGGAGCCAACCCCAACTACTCAGACACAACGTGTAATCCATACCACACACAGTGTATTGTCTTTTTCTACACAACCATCTTTATGACACGGGTGGTTGTAGATGGGAAGCACCCGGGGTCAGAAGACACGGCCTGTGACTTTTCTACACATCGCGTACTTTTTAGAAAATGGCTTGGTCATCTTGTCCACCATATCTTAGACTTGTTTTGTATGGGTTAGTGCCCCCTTCTTCTAGTTCCCCTGAAGGTCAGGAACCATTTCAATCTACAGGAGTATGATCCCTTCAGCAGGACTTTGTATGATAGATTCAAGCATCCCTCCGAGAGGCCCAGAGGGAGATCCTATATCCATTCTTGATCCTAGGTAGAATTAGGCATCAACCTGACCAACTCCCCTGGGTGTCAATCCTCTACCTATATGGTGTATCTTGATTATTCGCAGTATCCGCCATGGCCCTATTAGTTATCCTCATCTGTGTATAATGATCTTTCCCACATAGAAGTGTATTATCCCATAATAAGTGTATCTATCTATCCTGGCTTTTCATGATGAACAGTGCTTCTTGGATAGACATCATCAGAACAATCTTACTCATGGAGTGAGTTATCTTGGAATGATTTCTTTTTGTAATCGTCGAACTAAATCCCTAGCAGCGGTGTGCATTTGTGTGACTTGTCTCTACACCATGGGTCTAGATTTTGGGTATATCTAGTTTGTGATCTCTTATTATATGTTTAGTAGACATATACCGTGTATAGATGATAGTTCCTTTCCATTGTGTATTGCTTTCTGTTTTTTGGGGTCCTCTACTGAGTATTGTCATACTCACCCAGGCATGGGCTTTTCCTGTATGAGTCATGTCTTGTGCATACAAGAAAACTTTTGACAGAGTCCAGGAGAGACCCGGACAGGACGGAGCTTTCTAGGTTTCCTACAGGCTGAGGCATTCATACGGTTATGAGCAGCATTCCTAGTACCTCTTTGTGTTTACAAGTTTTAATTAGTAGTTTTTAGACTCTTGTTTTTGGTGGTCTAGTATTCTGTCCCAGTTTACTTTCAGTACTTTAATTTCCATCGTACTCTGTTGGTTGGGTTTAGTTGTATTCATTCATTTTGTTCCTTATGGGTTTTACATTTCAGCATTTGTGGGCTTGGAGATGTGTGCACGTGTAAAGGTTCTTAATAAATTCCTCCTATGTTAATAATATGTCTACTCGGTGCTATTCACCAGCCACTGTCCTATTGGAGGCGGGCTTGGGGAGTCGTGGTGTGGGTCCCACTAGGACAGGTCATGACACTTTGGTTCTTGTAACAAGACATTATCTCATTGATCTTCTGCATCCATGATCAACAATTAGTATCCCTTTTAGTTTGGTTGAATGGTTATGATATGTCCTTCTTGTTTATGTATGATATGAATCAATATACAAAAATATGTAATGTCTAGTCAACTCTGAAGACATGGAGTTGAATATGAGATAGAGCTGGATGATTTTTGGTGACTTCAACACAGTTTTTTGACCTTTTGAAAAGTCTATGAGTAATTTTAATAGGTCAGATGCTCATGAGGTTTCTTCTTGTACAGATAAATGAAATCTGATTGAGGTTCCAATTATAGAGGATGATTACACATGGAGTAGGTACACCATTATTGGGATAAAATCTAACAATATTGATAGGTTCTTTATTCAGGTGGATGTAGAAAATTAGGTTTCTTATTTGTTGGGTATCACTCTACCATGGATTCATTCTAATCATAATCCTCTTTTAATGGACCTCCTCCACCTAAATGGCCTGAAGAACTTCATGTTTTATTAATTTTTTATAATCCCCCTTATAAAGGTTGAAGGGGAACCCATACATGGCATGTAGGCTTTATGAAATTACAGGACCTGGTGGTCTTAAATGAATATTCCCTAGATAATGACTACTAGAATCTAACCATTCTCAGCTTCCTTATCATGATCAACACTCCACCTTCGCATGATTGGCCAGCTAGTTTTCCTATGCAGGGATGCACAAGCCTAATGTCGATGTAAAATCCATACCCTATCATTCATCCATATCCTATTAGCCCAACTCTGCTGAATGCACCGACTATGAATCCTCATCTTGGGCCATGTGACTTGTATGTTGGTTTGTTACATCAGCAATTATTGTGGCCCAAAGGCCATTAGGAGGAATAATGACCTTGAGGTGACCCAAATTCCTCGAGGTGGCCCAAAATTTTAATTGTTCTAAAGACCATGGGTTGGAAGAAGGCCTTAAAGGACTCAAGAACCAAACTAGTGGCCCCATTTCCTAAATAGGTGAATAGTTCTAGCTACTACAATACTGAATAGTGCAAGCTACTGTACCTACAATAGTACCTACTATAATCCTTCTCCAGTACTCACAAATATTCTTCTATCTAGATTTGATCTCATGTCTCTTGGATGCGCTTGAGGAGTCCTCACCAACCTTGTTGAGGATGATGTGCCCTTCTAATGGACATATCTATCAATAACATGAGGTTTTCTACTTTACCGTCTAGGATTATCAATGTCTAGTGAGCTATTCCTGGTTGTATGTAGGTTATTATTGATGCGTGGGAGAGTACTTTTATTGGTATCAATTTTCACATACTGTCTATGAAATTTAAGCCTCTTAAAGAAAGGCTTAAGGTGTGGAGTAAACAATTGCACTCAATACAAGAATCTAATATTCATAATGTTGAGGGAAATTTCATACAATGTCAAAGTCTTAATGTGATCCAAGATGTGATTTCTTGGGAGTAAATAAATGCTCTTTCCAAATTTCATGAGATACTAGATTTAATGTAATTTCTCTATTGTAATCAATATTATGTTAGGTGGTTTATAAATGTTGAAAAAAAGTAATGTTTTTCCATTTCTTTCATAGTGAAATGAAATCCAAAAGGGGGATCACTACCCTCATGATAAATGATGTTCTTTTTAATTCAATGAATGAAATTTGTTGTGTTTTCTATAGCTACTTTTAATGTCTATATACAGATATAGGGGATGATAACACTCAAAAAAAATTCAAAAACAATTATCATATGGTTTAAGACTCTAAAAATGATATGATCATTAAAGAACCCAGTGAGGAATATGTCAGGAGAGCTGTTTTTTTGATGATTTTTTAATACTGTTGTAGGGATGGATAGATTTTCAAACATACTTTTTATGATCTATTAGTAAATTATTCACACAGAGGTAGTTAATGTTGTTAGGGAATTTTTTTATCATTCATCCATTCCTTTTAGAGTCAATGCTGATTTCATTTAATTAAATCCCTATAAAATGATTGATATTCACATAAGGTATTTCAGACCAATGACCATAGAGAATAAAATTATGAATGTGATCAGAAAATTTATGGAAAACAAACTGGGTGGAATTTCTAAATGATTCATTAATAGTAATCAATTTGGGTTCTTTCTTAGAATTAAAATTCTAAATTGTAATTATAGGGCATCTAAGTGTCTCTATATAATGAGAATAAGGGTGAGGTATGGTTAAATGTCTCTTAATATTGATATTTCAAAGGCCATTGACAATATAAAATGAATTTTTATTTTTTTGTGATGAGGAATCATGGGTTTTTCATTAAAATCATCACCTTGATTTGCTGCATTATTTAGAGCTTCATGCTATATATTCTTATTAATGGATCTACTATAGTCTTTTTTAGGAGTTATACGGGTAAAATAATGTTTTTTCTCTATCTAGAGTTATTTTTTATATTGTGGAAGATTACTTGAGTACATGTTTATCTAATCTTCTGTATGATGATTTATATCAACATATGAAAGCTGGAAGAGCTCTTATTTCACCCCCTCACCTCTTGTATAAAAATGATGTTATTTAGTTTGGGATAGATGAAAAAATTACTCTCTATTATATAAAAGTTTACCTTGGACACAATGGACAAGTTGTTGGTCATGTTATCAATTGGAGAAAATCCTATGTGGTTTTTGGGAAGGGGAAGTTATATCCAATCAAAAAAAATTGGATCGTAATCTTGGGTCAATATAGAATCATTACCATTTATTTATCTTGAAGTACCACTCTTTTGGGGTACAATTAAAATGATCTACATGGAGAAAATATATCTCAGAATTATAAATCAAATGGAATCATGGAAATGTAAATATATTTCTCATGTTAGACATGTTGTCCTTGTCAAATCTTTTCTCACCTCTATGTATGTTTATGTTTCTCATTGTATAGTTGATTGGGATCCATTCTTAAGGAGTAATAAAATTTAATTCTCTAAATCATTTGAACTAGTTTAATTCATGAGATGAAGATTATTACAGTTTCTTGGAGTGATTTTATAAATCTTGTTTACATGGGATGCATGGAAATTAAGGACCTTAATTTGGGAATAAACTTCTTAATGGGTATTCTTTGTATATCATATCCACAATTTGGCCCTCCATAAAGCATTCCTATAGTGTACTTTTGTAATCCTCAAAATGGATGGTTTGTATAGAATCCTTCCTTAATTGATAGATGATTGTGTTGTTATTAAGAGAAATTACTGATGAATTTTATATTTCTCCCTCAATGAAGAGTTTTTCTATTTCTGAACATCACACTAATTCTTCTTCTTATGGGTTTCCACCTGTTCATTTAAAATTAGAGATGGAATTATATGGTTAAATTGATATAGACACTCTAAAATATTTTCCCATCTTAATTGGAGTTTTTATCACTAAAGTGAATTATATATAAATATGTGATAGATCTTTGTTGGTTACTTCTTAGTTGTTACATTTCAAAACAACCTCTATCCCACTTACTCACTTCTTGATTCATTGGAGTATATAGAAATGCTTTTTTCCTTCGCAATGGTTTCTTCAATGAGTAGGGAATTGTTTCGCCCCTTCCTGTTATTGATGTCTTTCTGTAGATGAATCTTTTGTCCATAAATTTGTTAACTGTAGTTTTTCATAAATATTATTGAAATATGTGTAGGAAATATTTGATTGTCATATACATCTCTGGAGACTTGGATAGCTTATGGACACCATACATAGGGAAGGTTGTAGCACAAAGGTTCATGCTCTCCTGCTTTCGGCTGCAAAAAATTTGATCTCATTATTATTGTGGGACAATAATTCATTGGACTTTGATAATTGTGCCATTACATTCATTCTTTAATCCAAGAGGTTCATTGTATTTTTATGGATACTATGAGGATCTACGTCGGTGCCATGCGCAATGATGTTTTGGATCTACTGATTTTGTGAATTCTTTTTTGTTTCTGGTAGGTGCATGAAGCCTTTAATGTATAACTCCATAAGGTGGATAACTCCATAGGTTAGATACCTCCAATATATAATTATATTAAAATAAATGTTTATGGGGTGTAATATGGGGCACCGGGACCCTTGAGTTGTGGTGGTATCTTCCACCCTCATAGGGTAATCATTAAAGTATTATTTTATCACTTCATTTGGATTAGTGTTGTGGTTGAAGCTGAGTTATGGGATATGGATAAAGCTATCATGTATGATATTTATCATGGATGGAATGATCTATGGATTTATAATGACTAAACATTGGTGGTTTATATTCTTAGATTTTACCATAGATATTTCCCGTGGAGGATGTTATCATCTACGATTGACTGAATTACACTTGTGGGAAATCTATATATTGTTGTGAAACATGTTCATAGATATGAAAATCATGTTTCTAATGCACTTTCCAGGAGGGCTATTGAGGAGGCCAATCTGGTGTGGTCCTTTGTTACATAGACTTTTTGTAGTGAGTTGGATGAGGCTGATGCACATAGTGATGTGTAAACTCATCTTTGTAATATCCCCTTGTAATTCCACTTCAATTGAAATTATTTTTAATAAAATATTTTAGCATTAGAATTCTCTACATTCTAATCCATATTATTAATTAATTAATTTTAGACATTTTTCTATGAAATTAATATGGAAAATAAAGAAGGGAAGAGGAAAATGAGAAGAAAATTTAATGAAACCTTATCCTCTAATCGGCGTGTATTCATTTATATACCACCACACAAATTGAATTTATATATTTGAGCAAATCTAGAACATTTCATATAATTATATTGGGATTAAAATATGTAATATATTTAGATATTTTTCATTGGTATGTGAGAGAGAAGTGGTTTTTCATGGGAAGGAAGAAGGGATATTTATACTTGATGAGAGGGGTATTTTTGAGTTTAAATGTGGAATAATATATAATTTCCATTTTGAAAATTATAATGTTAATATAATTGAAATTTTGAGTCATATTTTAATAACAAAAAATTATTTAAGGTGTTTTAATTCTTTCAAAAATCATATTAACTCATTTCTTCAAAAAATAATGTGGACCTCTTACAAGTTAATATTTTAATTGAATATTTTATCATTTTAGAATTTTGAAAACATTTTTTACATTTGAAATTTAATTTTATTGTGTTTAAATGACTAATTAAACATATTAAATTATTTTTCAGTAATTACATATGTTATTAAAGTTATTATGATTGTATGACATCTTTTATGAGGTAATTAAAATACATATGTTAAGTAAAAACTATTTATTATCTATTCATATACCAAATGATATATTTTAAAAAATTCTCAATGATAACTCTTATGGTGTATTGATTTCATAAATGATGTTAATTTTAACAAAATAATTTTATAACATTGATAATTTTAATTTATATTAAAAAAATTTGCATTCAACAAAGCATTCTTTAGAAAAATACCCCTACACATTCTTTGGTTGTTAAATTTATTTTAAGGCCCTATAATATTAATATTCACTTAATTTATTTGAATAGAACACTATTTACATGATACTATACTAATTTTTAGTTAAATTACTATCCCAGTGGTAAATTTACTATTTTTAATGGTAACAATACTGTTACAACTATCATATTACTATTCGTAATGGTTAGGATGTTGTTTTAACTGTCGTATAAATTCCTATAAATACCTATTCATTCCATCATACGTCATTAATTACAATTCTACCCAGGTTTCAATATTTTACTTTTATAATGTGTAGGTTGGTTTAAAAATATTTTCATTATTTTCCACTGTTTTTTCATTGTAGAAATAATTCTAGAAGATTTGTTAGATCCAAATTTGAACATTCTTGTTTAATATTTTCTATTTTTTACCCAATTGTAATATTGAGAATTTTTTAGGTTTAATATTTAACCAATTAAAGAATCTACATTAATGAAATAAAGTGTTCTTGGTTTATTTAATTTGTTTTATTTGTATAAAAAATAGAATATAATATAACACATTTATTTGTAAAGAAAATATCAGTTATAATGTTTGAGTCATTGCATTAATCTCCCCTTTATAATTTTCATGAACCAAATTTCATCTCATATTATAAAATTAGAATATATGTGGGTACTTTTGATTCATTTTCCCTATAGGTTCCCATGTTTCCTGATGATATTTATGGTTCTTCCATTACACTTTGACAATGTGATCTATTTTATTATTTTGAAAAGTCTATCTATGTTCTTAGATATTCACTAGATGATCCTCAAAAGAGGGGTCTATCTTCAACTATACAACCACAAGATTAAATACTTGTGAGGGATTAGGAATGAAATTATTCATGAGAAATATATAGAAAATATCATGAACATTAATGAGAGATATATGGAACACATCATGAACATGATCCATATTTAGTGAGATTTCTAGCTAATAAGAGACTACTCCTATGAGATCAATGATCTCAAAGAGATAAATATACCGAGGGATAAGATTTTTTTCCTTATAAACCACTTGAATCTATTATACGGTGATATATAAAGGAAAAAGTTGTCTCCAACATAAAACTCTATGTCCCTTCAATAATTTTCATCACATATATTTTTTTTAATCAGAGAAGATTTAATATGTTGTGTAATACCTTGAACATTCTCTGCCACCTCTTGCACATGATCAGGTGCAAGGATATTTTGTTCAAGAAAATTATTCCACTATGTTGTTGTCCTACACTAATTCCCATATATATCTTTATATGGATACATTATTATACATGAGTGGAAGTTATTATAGTTTGAGAACTCAAATTAGGTGGGATGTTGATATCATCTTCTTTGAAAGTTCATTGATCAAGCTCTTACCAGTTCCTCATGTGTCTAAATTTTTCTTTTAGATTTGAAGTCAGTTTATGGGTGATATTTCATAATAAAATTCAATTACATATTTATATCCCATTTTAGACATCTTAATAACATAGAGGTAAATCTTATATCGATATCAAATGTGATAAAAAGTGGTTCCCCATACAACCTCAACACATACAATACATATATCATGGAAAGCTCACAAGAAGATAAATATTTTAAAATAGGGATTAAGTTGCTGATAGTTATGTTTATATCCACCCAAAACAACATCAGATTTCTTCCTTTTAATTTATTAAAGAGACTATTGAAAATTTCCATGGTGATATTCACCATTTTCCTTATAATTATAGGTTGTGGTTTCATCATCTCTCTAATATTATGTCCCACTTTTTTATCTTAATATCATCTAAATCATCTTAATATGTACTAAAAAATATCTTACATTTTCTTATACCACCATAAATGTTGTTAATGATCTATGTACATCTTCGTACTTACATGATAGATGGAGAAAATGTGCTATATGAATTATAAAATACATCTTTCATTATATCATATGATAAAGGAACATAGTGTCTTATTAAAAACTGAATGAAACAATATTTATCAATATTTAATTCAACTTAATTATATTCCATCAATGTTATCACCTTTTTTATGCTATAAACCATAACATTGTGCCTCCTTGATATTCTCTTTAATGGATGGTTGGAAAATAATTTTGGAAATGTAGGACATCCCATACTTTTTTATTTCTATAACCAACCTTTAATTATCCATGATGATAGGGTCCTTATCAATTCATTCCTTTATTATAAGAGAATAGACTACTCTATTCATCATTTTATAATTATAGTGAATAGAAAAATAATATTCCATGATTATCTCTAAACATATTTTTTTGATGAACGTTGATTTATATATATGTGAATATATACTTTAGATTCTTGTGATATTTCTATATATCAAACTTATCACCACAGAGGTAGTGAAACAAAATCTTCAATGAAAATTTTATCCAATTATAGGCCATTTATAAAGAAGTTTTTCTCATAGATATTCAACCATCATTAGGCATAGAATATCACATTATCATTGTACTTGAATACATAGCCCAAGCCAATCTTTGAAGAATAACTATATATCACAAACACTTCTCCAATTAAGGGTAGATTAAGTATATTTTTAGTGATTTCCTTATTCTTAGTGTCATTAATTGTGTCCTATTATTCTTTTTCCTAGACAAACATTACTCTTATCAGTGTTAACTTAGTTAACAGGCTATAAAATCATGATAAATTTCTCAAAAATCATCCGTAGTACCTTTCTTCTCCAAAAGAACTATGGGTGTCTATGACATGATAGGATCCAAAACATTCATTAATTACCATTTTATTTGAAGTTTCCACATAAATTTTAACAACCGTGATCATTTTCCCTATGAACATGACTTCTTGCATCCACAAGATTCACTTATTGAATATAACATACAGCTTTTACATTATGAATGTCACCAACACAATACATAGATGTTCTTCATATTCATATTTGATCATAGATTAAATGATAATATATTCAATATATAACACAATAAATTTCTAAATATAGTCTCTAAATAACATATTAATCAAATCCATGATTATTTCAGGGGCATTAGAATGATTGAATGGAATATTTATCATCTCATAGTGTCCATATCCTTTACAGAATATTTTAATGAATATAATAATTCGTTGCATTATATGATTACATCAGGAATGAATATCCAACTTTCTAAAGTACTTGTCTCCTAAACATTTTTTAAATAGTAATAAATCCTTAATAATTCATACTTTTTTATTAAGGTGGTCTTATTGAACTTCTAGTGACCTATTCTAGGGGGTTTTGGATAAATGAGTGGTTCTGGGTACTGGTTTTGTTGAAAAATCTACCTCTTGATATATGGAATTTCTATGAAACTCTTTGGGAAATACATCAGTATAATACCTCATAATGGTATTTTTCACATGGCCAATGATTTCATTTGGCTCAAAAATTTGGGCAAGATATGCTTCTTTACTAGGATTCAACACCCACATTTGGGGAAGATATGTTTCCAAATGAGATTATATATCTTCCTTAAATTTTAATAAGAGGATGAGATGCTGAAGAATGTATAATTTTGTTTTCTTTTCATGAGATTTGATATGAATTCTACATAAATATCACCAATAAATGCTATTATAACATCATATTCCTCTTACGGAAGGGTTATGAGAGTTGCCGAAAATAATATTCCCTAAAATATTAATAGGTGAATAGTCCAAAACATGGGTTTCCATGATACCCCCATTATGTGTTTCTAAGGATATCTCTACTTCAAGGTATCAGATATGTGATTCAATAGTTTTAGTAAACCTATTTGATATAAAAGAATTTGTATAACTAGAATAAAAAATTATTCTTTAGTGAATAGGAAGTTTACTTTTTAAGACATCATTTTCATGGTCAACCTCAATAGTGGTGATGGAATAACCTTTCTCTTGGTCCCTAATATTTGGTGGTTATAGAAATTTTTACTCTTAGAAAATCATGGGTTAGTGCACTAGCTTGAATAGTTCCCTTTCTCCTTACATTTGAAGTACTGAACCATCGGTGTGGAATTTGGAGGTTATTTCCATTACTCTATGATATTATTTAGATTCTTTATGTATAATTTACATTTATGATCTTGGTGTCCTTATCTCCCATAAATAATGTATTTTTTATACCTTTGATGTAATTTCTTGGATGCTTTGTCCACATCATTGACATGTGGGTGGTTAGATCTTCTTAACAGATTTTTTATTTGATCCCCCCTGATTAAAACTCTATTACTCTCTTCTTATATCTATATCAATTGGATCATTCTGAAAACACTGTCTCTACTTTGAGAGAACATCAAACTAATTATATTTTACTCTAAAAGCCTCATATAGTAAGATCCTTTTGAATATGATCTTTTACACCACAATGGAATCTATCTATTTTGATAGTGTTTTAGATAACAAAGCATAAAGTGTATCTTTCCAGCCTTGTAAACATTTCCTAATATACACTGATAGATTCACTCTCAATTTTATTAGGCTCAATAAATTTTATTTTCATATTTTTGGATTAGTTTTATGCAAATACTTTTTATGAAATTCCTTCTTGAAGACATCCCACTTTATTTCTTATATTTTTTGTTTGGTATTTTTATTCTTTATCAATACCCACCATTGATTATCTTATCCATCTAAAATATAAATTACAACAGTATCTTTCTCCTTCTCATAATAATTAAGGTCATAAAAGTTATTTTTCGTTGAGTTAAACCAATTTTCAATAATAAGTGGATCATATGTTCCACTAAACATTTGTGGTTGTTGCTGGACAAAGAACTCTATGGTTGAATTATACATTTTGCGTGAAGTTTGATGTTCCAAATGGTTCATGTTACTATACATAGATAAATATATTTCGGTAAGTGAAAAGAAAATATTTTTACGTATATCTCTCGCTGCATTAGAAATATATTTGGGGAAATCACTACATTGTCAACAACATTTGTGTTAGTTCAGTTTCTCCTAGTTCTAAACGTTTTGTAAAATATAAATTTTTTTAATAATGAATCATAAAATAAATAATTTATAAATAATTTATTTCCATGAAAACAATTATTTTAATGTCATATTATATGGGATATATATGTTTAACATTGATTTATTCACAAATGAACTTTTTGAATCATTTATTTTAATCCTTTAATATGTTTTATATTAATAATTATACTGACTGATACTATCCATACATAGGTATCACATCATAATAGATGAATATTTAGTACATAACATAACAATCCATTCTAAAATCATATAGGTCTAGTTTCTTTTGAAACATTAATACAAAAACAACTAGTTTATGAGGGAAATTCATTATCTTCCACTAATTTCCTCATAACTAGAACCCCTCATATTAATATCATACATAATACCTTTATTCTTAACCTTTGGAAAGGAAACCTAAGAACGAGTGAGATAATATTCTCATTAAGGGTATATAAGGGATATATAAATATAACATGATCATGAGGCTATGATAACCTGAGTATTCCATTTGAAAACCATACCCTACATATCATAGATCATATTACATTAATCATAAAGTATTCAACGAAAATAATATATAAGATTATAACATTTTTATAAGGCGTAGATTTCTGGGATACACATAATCATATAAAATATTATATCATGGATACCAACCAAGACTTTCATAATATGTTAGGCATGGGTTGAACACTTTTGTACCTACTATGCTATTATTATAACCTCTATTTTACCATTTTGAGGTCTTGGGATTACCTCTATTTTATCTTATTTTGGTTCTTGGATAACCTCACATGTACCCTCTTTTTTTAGTCTTAGGATAACCACTTCTGAACCCTCTATTTTTAGTATTCAAATAACCTATCATTTTACCTTTGAGATCATATTACATTAACCATTACCCAATTCATTACTAGACTATATGATTCAGATCCCACAAATCATAAAATGAAAATCAAACAAATGTATTCCACAAAATCATTAATCATATCATAACCACTTAAAAGGAAATGGGTTTCATGAACATTTCATCAAATCAAATCCTATAGTAATGAAATGGGATTAATAAACATTTTTCAACATAATAATAAACCATCTAAGAAAATAATAATGATTTTATCATTTTATCATATACCAAGTAAATATTAATCAACATCTTAATTTTTTTGTTAATGAATATAAAAATCATAAGAGACAATTAAAACCTCTTGAGGAACATATCTTTCCATTTTAAAATTACATAATTAAAAAATAATTTTTTTTGATATATTAAAGGAAAAATTTTATTTTAAAATTACAATTGAAACTTGCAATGGAATATTTGAATTGATATGTTGTAATGACGGTGGGAGACATTTTCCATGTTGTATATGTTAAAACAAATATTTATTTCACATTTTTGGTAAAAATTCAAAAGTACATAATTTTGAAAATGACAGGGAGAATCATTTGAAATTGTATGTTAAAAAGTAAAACATGTGTGAAAATGTCTTTAAATGTTATTTTGTATAATATTGAAAACATTCTTAATAACATTTTTAGAATATATGGACATGGAAGAGAATGTATTTTCAATCAAAGAGACAAATAAAGTCATGTTTTTCTTAAAACATTATTTTAAAATATTTAGTACATAAATAGAAGAATTTGAAATTAAAAATTTTAATTTATAGAAAAAACTAGAGGATAATAAAATTCATGAGTTTATTAATATATAGATAATAATATTTTATTATTTGAAGCATAATCATATTAATCCCAATAAACAATTAGATTGTATCATAAAACCCTCACCAATTTGGAAATATTCGAATCGTAAGCCCCATGAAAAAAATATATGTATATGTATATTTAATAATTTTAATTGTAATAATCATAAAATACATTCTTCGTCAATATATACACTATATAAAAGAAAAATTTTGTGAATATTTCATGTGTCCAATGGAAATATAAGTGTAAAAAAGCAATTACATCATGCCTTGACTTCCTTATAAAATGTTTGAACCTCATGTATAATAAGTATAGGTTTTTTATTCATATTTTATAGAACCATACATGTCACACCCATCATTTTTTATTTTTTTGTTTTGTTAATTTTCTTAGTATCATGTAGTTCAGGTTGAAACCTGACTTAAATCATTGAGTTCTAATTAGAAAAGCTTGTTTTTCCCTTCACTGCGTCTAGCGCACCGCTGTCGAAGCCAGGCGGCCTTGCCAGGGTCACTACAAGACGTCACCTGGTCCACCGCATGACCTTCCCAATGATCAAGGAAAAAAATATGACGGATAATTAAATGGTAATAAAATAAAAATAATAATCTTGATAAAGATTTTTGAAATTATATTAATGATAATAATATTATTATTATTTGAAGATATTATTATTATTATTATTATTATTAGTGTTAAGAATAAAAAATTTATTAATCAATTTTTTATTTTTGTTATTGAAATTTTTTTTATGTCACTAATGATATTATTATTATCAATATAAAATATTAATATTACCATGTTTTTAAAATGAAATGACAAAATTAATTATTATTATTATTGTTGTTAATATCTTAATTAAGTTGTTGTTGTTATTATTATTATTATTAGTTTTTCATTTTACTTTATTTTATTTTATTCCCTTATGGCTATCCAACCCCCCCCCCATTTTCCCATCTTCCCAATCGGATACCACCACTAACCAGAAACTGTAACGGATCACCCCCCCCCCCTTCTACCTAGCTCAGTAGATACCCCCCCCCCTCTAACCAAATTTTCCACCCTCCCCTCCCATGTCCAGCATCGCACCACCTCTATCCCCGCCCCCCACCCCAAACAGGATGGATTGTGCCATTTCCCTGACCCCCTACCAGGCCGGCTCACACCGTCGTTTGACCTTCCCCCAAAAATCAGGAGCCACACCCCTGCTCCCAGCCACCATGCTCGTTGGCTGCAACTTCCCAATGGTGCCTCGCCCTTCTTCTATGCATTGAACCCCCTCCGGTGGAGTCTCTTATCCTTTTTTTCCTTCATGAGTTTTTGTTGTTCAATGGGTTGTGTCATTTTAAAGGTTCTATTTTGATTTGTTTTGGTTCAAATTCTTGTTTTTGGGTTCAGTTAGATCTTTTTGTGGTGCGTTCTTGTTAAAATTTGAGTTTCACACCAATTTGTGGGAAATTAGGCTTCAAAGGTAGGTGGTTCCTTTCCTTAACACCCATCGAAAATTTTATTATGATTGTATAAAATTTAAAGTGTGTGCTTTCCTTTCAAGGCTTGGTGTGAATAATAATTTCAAGGTGTTTTAGATGTTTAAATGCTGGGAATCGGATTTAAAATGAAGGCGGGTTTTCTTTATACCTGAAAATTGGTGTGTTGTTTTATAAAAATGTTATATGAATTGTTTGTTAGGTGTGAAGCATGTTTTAGTGTAATAATGTTGGGTGTTAGTTTTAAAGTGACTTCCATTTTTTGTGTGAAACGAGCTATGTTTGATGTAAACCTTGGTTGCACCACTTGTTGATGTTTTATAAATTTTTCAAATGGTTTATTACCTAAATTATGTGGTATGTATAATGTTTTCAAATTTTTTTGTGTCTTTGAAGGTTGGGAGGGTATTTTAATATAGGTATTTATTTGTGTTTTAATCTTTGTTTTGATGTAATGTCCCTATAAAGTGTTCTAAGGGTTGTTTAGAAGGTGCGAAGTGAATTTACAAGGACATTGATGTGTTTGTAGATTTAAATATATATTTTAAAAAGAAAATAAGTCAATTTGGGTGTGTTTTCTTTATTGTGAACTTTTGAAATTGAACTACAAATTGTTGAACAATGGAAAACATATTTTGATGAGGTTCCCTTGGGTATGTGATTTTAAAGTAGCATCACTAAATCGAATCAAGTGGTTTTTGGTGTAAAGTCTCCAAGATTTTTCTTGAAATGATTTAATAAATAGTTAAAAGATTTATTGATTTATTTCGATGGCACGAATGTAGTGTTTTTGAAAGAGTTTAGTATGAGTTTGTTTTTGAAGTAGTGTCTCTATAAAATGAGGCATGTTTTTTGTGTAAACCCTCTTTGTGTCACTTAGTGGTGCTTTATAAGTGGTGCAAGTGGTTCATTTTATGGTGAAATATGTGTGAAACTAGTTTTAAGGTGAATGTGTTAAGTAAGTGAATTGAAATGGAATTCCTTTTTGAAATTATGTATGTATATTGTGTATTCCCTTGTTGTTCTGTTTACTAATTCATTCTATGTTGTGAAAATTGGTTATGTTATTCTTTGAGTGTTACCAAATGAGGATTTGTGATATGAGAAAGTAACTACAAGTGTATATTAGAATGGTATTTTGGTGTGTGTGTTTTTTAAATGGTTCCATTATGAAAATGGTGGCATTTGTGTGAAATGTATTGTTTGGATTGTGATATGTGAAAGTTATATACTATTTGAATTTGGAACTTGATTGAGCACAAGGGAAACTCTGGGTATCTTGGTGGGTGGAATAGAACTAATATTTTAGTTTTCCCATGGGGTTTGGCCCCTATTTCATTAGGCAAGTTTGATGATGTCAAAACTAACTAAAAAATGATGATGATGATGATATTGGGGGACCACTAGGTTATGAGAATTCTCCATACTAGTTGGTTGTGTGCATGAGAGAAAATATTTTAATGGTTATTTTTAACCGATGTACAAGGTTATAGGACCCCACTTGAGCTAGATAAACCTTAGGGGATTTACCCACAGTGCTCTACTACCCATGTCATGGTTCCCTCTATCGGCATACAGAGGACCACTTGTGTACATGTGTGTTGTTCGAAATTTTCTTTTACGCTTTAAAATAATGTTTGTGAAATGGATTTTTATAGTGTCGTTTTTTTTCTTTAGTTTTAACTTGTAAAATATTTTACCTAAAAACAAAGCATTTTAAAAGTATTGTTCAAAATAAGCATATTTAATTATCTGTTTGGTTATGTGGAATGGAATTATTTTATTGGGTGACTTCCTACTGGGATTTTCTCTCACACCCTACATACAAATTTGGGTGTATGTAGACCTTGTTTTTTATGTATTATAGGTTGTGACATCGTGATCAGGGATGGTTAATCAGGTTTTTTTGTCTTCTCATGCAGGGTGGTATTGATGTGGCCTCTCTTGTTGTTGGGAGCTTTGAGTCGGTGTTTTAGTTTCTGTTGTTGTCATATCTTTTTAGTTATTGGTTCGAGTTGTAGACCTATAAGTTTTGTTGATGCTCCTTTCGTCACAGAATCTAAAGATCGGAAAAGGGAATATCTGAGCTCAAAGTGATTCAACCTTTGAATAAAACATCAAAAATCGACAAAGGCATGAACAAAGGATCGACAGCAACGACACCACGCAAGTTTTATCACTATCGCGCAAGTACACTTGTGCGAAACCCTTGGTCGCGCAGGTGACTTGCGCGACCTAAGTGGTAACCGCCCGGTAACCGCCCGGGGTCTTCTTTTGCCTATAAATAGACCCTGTGGGCCCCCCATTCGGGAGGATCTTTTTCCAGAAACTCGGATTGAAGCTCCCGACACCCAAGTCTCTTCTCAAAGCTTCCAGAAGACTTCTAAGGTAATTTCTTACCTAGAACGGAAGATCTAAAGAGAAGAAGGAAGGCCTAAGTGTTGAAACTTATCAAACACTAGCGCGCCGACTTATTTCCTTAAATATAACTTGCGCGTCCCTTTTCTGGAAGAACCTCAAGAAAATTCTAAAGGGTTTAAAAAAGAGTCGCTCAAGTATTTCAATGCTGGTTGACAATCGCGCAAGTACACTATGTGTCGCGCAGGTATACCTGCGCGACCATACTTGAGCGCCCACGGAAGACTTGCGCGCCTTGCAAGACTTGCACGCCCCTATCTTTTTGGGTGCCCATCTTTCCCATTTTTACCCCTCTTAAGCCATCACACCTTTCCTTTTCAAGATTCAGTCTTCAAGACACTCTTCAAAGCCATTTATGGCATGATTTCTTGATTTGACTTCCTTATCTGAAATGAATTCTGTGGAATCTCTCTCAAAGTCTAGTGATTTAAATATCCTTATGTCACTAAATATGGAGAGTTCATTCATTCAACCTCATCCTTTAAGATGAGAGAATCTTAACCTGGGTCTCCTTTTTAGGAATAAGACTCAGTCATAACCTGGGCCTTCTTTTTTAAGGGTAAGTCCCAGTCATAGTCTTGGGCATCCTCCTCAGGAGTAAGCCCCAAACCTTAATTCCTTAACCTGGGTCTCCTTTTAAGGAATAAGATTCAGTCGTAACCTTGGGTTTCCTTTTCAGGAGTAAGCCCCAAGTCCCCTAACCTGGGCCTCCTTTTTAGGAATAAGTCCCAGTCATAATCTTGAGTTTCCATTTTAGGAATAAACCTCAAGCCCCCTTAAAATTCTCTTAACCAGTCATAATTTACCTTTTATTTGGGTTTCCTTTTCAGGAGTAAAACTCAATCATAAGTCCCCTCCTAACTTGGGCATCCTCCTCAAGAGTAAGCCCCAAGATTAGAGTATTCAAATCTCCATAAAGCACATATACCTTTATGGACCCTCTTCCTGGATTTTCTCCCTAAAAGTAAATCCTAAACCTTCATCTATTTTGGGCAGTCATACATACATAGGCCCCAAACAAATTCTTATGATTGCATCTTTCATGGCACAATTGTCTAAATTTTACCAATACCTCTTGTTTCTCACACCGAGCATGACTCACGTGAGCTTAGAGTGTAAAAGTAATTATGACATTCTTCTTTGAGCCATCAATCATAAACATCATTCTCCATTACTCGAACTACGTGGGTTCTGATTCCTTTTCCAAAACAAAGGATACGTAGGTAGCCCATTTATGGGTTCGATCCCAACTTTGAAATAATCTATGTCCTTCTGAATGACGATAAACTTCAATTGCCCCACTGACTGGCTTTAAAACCAGCCTGGTCATCATAATAACCAAGAGACTTTTATATAAATGTTTTGAATGATACCATTGACCAGGAATCTCTAAACAGATATAGATAATTCTCTATTGATGAAGAACCTCGAATACATATAAAAGATTCTCTAAATTTCTTGCATATTTAATCATTGATTGTTAAAACTAAAGGAAAGGACATTTTATACTTGGTAATGTAATAAGGATTCACGAACATAACTTAAATCTATAAAGAGAGTCCCGGAGTAGACAATAATTCCCCTCAAAAAGGTGTGATGAGTCCGACCTCCCATCCTCTCGACCAATGAAAATTTCTAAGCCTCATTAGTCCACAAGCTAATGAGCGCCTGCCTTTGGAAAGTAGGTCCAAACGGATGTGGAATCATTGGATGTTTCCGGTTCTACGAACAAACCCGTTAGAAACCGATCGGAACGTTTGAATCTCCCGTCCAGGAGGTCATCCCCGGATTCTGTGCGAAACAAAAATGGTGAACTCGACGTGAATCCATAACCAAGTTAAAGTGATATTCTTCTTATTTGTTAGGCCCCTTGGGCCAACAAAGCAATAATTGACATGTTCTCATCCAAAAGATGCAGTGGCCGGATTCATCTTGATTATGTCTGTTATATGGAACAGGCACTCTTTTCACAAGATCTTCTGCAAAATGGCTTTCCTTAAATTCACCTCTGTGAACACTACTGCTGTGAACACCTCTACTGTGAGGTATGCTACTGTGAAAACCAATGCTACTACTCCTGCTAGAACGTCGTCCGCTCTGAGGATGACATCACCAACTCAGCTTCTTCAACGCTGGGTTTCTAATGCACTGGTTAAGGAGTACAGTCGCAACGGTACTATCCCAACTCTGGAGGACACTCTTCATGCCCTCCAAGTTAACAACTCTACCTGGTCGTCCGGACAACGGCGGACAGCGATCAAGAAGCAGGCGGTGCTGACTACCGTCTCCAACCGTTTCGGGTCGTTATCCCCGGAACGCAATTTCCATTCACTCACTTACTCTGAGGAAGTGAATGAGAAGGTCCCGCAGGACCTTAATTCAAAAATACAGAAGTCCTTCTCAAGGGATCCCATCAACAATCGCCGCCAGACTCGTGCGGTAGTGCGCCCTCAACATGATGAGGGTACCGACTCCAGGCATTCAGCTCAGGTTCCTCGAACCCGAGCAGGCAAGATGAACCGCCAGAGACGGAATTCGGTTAACAATAGGCAGGTTGTCATCCCTGCCATCTCCGGAGAAGTCCACCAACCTAACTTGGTGGCAAATAACGAGCAGGGACAATCACCTGCCCGTTTTAATTCCGCTGTCCAGCAGACTCGTCTGGCAGCATCAAGCCTATCCCGCCAGGAAATTCCGGCGGAGTACCATAGGCAGGAACATACACCTGCTTATACATCACCAGTTAGTCAGCAGGATCGTCTGACAACATATGATGGATCTCTTCAACCGCATTTGGCGAAGTGTAATCAGCAGGCACATACACCTGCTAATACTAATCAAGCCTACCAACAGTCTCTCTTGGTAGCGCACGGAGAAGTCAGTCAGAAAGTCCCGATGACAAACAGGAAGCAGACTCAACTATCTGTCTCCACACTTGAGTACTGTCAGGATTCACTGACAGGAAAAGGAGGACAGGAGCAGGCACGTACACCTACTCCAAGCCCGGAATGGACGTATATCCCCGTTCCGGCGGCTAAAGTCACCAAACATATTTTGTCAATGGTGAAATAGAAGAAGCAAATTCCTGCTCATATTCTGGATGCTTGCCAGGATATCATAACAGCTTCAGCATCATCATAGGGATAGACACATAAATCTATCCCTAGCAATGGAGTGACACATCAACGATTCCCTCCGGAACAGACACACACATCTGTTCCAGTCCAAGAGGGTTATGGGGCATACTCCCCCATATCATACAGACAACCAAGTCAGGCACATACACCTGATTTGAGTGGAGATCGTCAGCCTAACCTGACCATCTTTCCTGATCAGGCACATACACCTGCTCAGAGAAATCACTTTCGTCATCAAGTGGTTTCTAAAGCGAGTAAGAAGGCATCTAAGAAAAAGATCCGCCCAGCACAGTTAAGAGATCAAAGGCAAATCTGCAACCAAGCCTTACTCGATGCTGGAGTTCTTGAAGCCCTCAGACATTTATCTGTCGGAATTCAAGATTCTACTCCCTCAGTTCCCAATAACAGGAACATTAATTCTTAAGGTCTTCAACAGACACTTCCACATGAAGACTTGCTTCATGAAAATTCGGTCAATCATGAAGTTTCTTCTTCAGATGAGAGCCACAGGAACCCTCTGTGTGGTCAGAAGACCAAGGAGCAAGAGATTTCATCTTTTGCTGTAACCCATCATGACGGTCCTCCTCATGGTGATGAACTTCACTGCGAAAGTCCTCTCCGCAGTAGTGATTCACGTTGTCTTGAAAATTATTCAGAAGGCAATGTAGTAACGAGAAAGCCCTCCTATCTCGAGGCACTTGAAAACGTAAAACCAGTCATGTCTGATGCTTTACTATCGGCAGGTGAAACTCTTTCTCCATCATAAGATAGCCTGGGGTTCAGGTTATTCTCCGAACCATCCCTGGGTCATTCATCTTCCAGCATGAATAGTGATCTCTCTACCAATCTTGTTGAATCCGATGAAGCAACAAGGAAACACCAACTCTGGTCTAAACAGGTAGAAGAATCTTCATTTAATGATAAAGAGGAAATGCTGAACATGAGAAAAAAACTGGAAAAAGGTGAAGTACCAGTCATGTTTTGGCCTTTGGCTGACTCCCAGTACGACATTCCAAAGATGTTGACGGATGATGGAATCCATGATATTCATCTCAACATATGGAAAACTCTTTGTCAATTAAAGAAGAAGGTATTATCTTATGATGAATATGAAAATCATCTTAAGATAATAGAAGGGCCACAACGTCAGATTGATTTGGCATCTCTATCAGTCTCTCGGTATCCAAAGGCTGAAAAGCAACAGAGAACCCTTCAATGTTCATGCCTTGGAACACTAAGAAAATTGCGTCAGTTAATTGCCAATGCTCCATCTGATGTTCATATCATAGGATGAGGTGTTCACGGAGCACTACATTTCACAGTGCTTTCCGGTCAGCAAATCCCGCCGAAAATGGTCTCATGCAATGTTATTTCCCATGGCTGACCACAGTCAATGGGCTTTGTTCATAATCAAAAGCTTGCTCAAGAACAGGCTTCAACTAGTTCCTCTCAAAATCAAGTATATAGAGAACAAGTTGTCGAATTTCTCCTACATCAAGCAGGCGAGAATATTGCACAAGCCTCTCGTCTGGAGCAAACACATCATCAAATGACAGAAGTTTCGGAAATCATCCAACGGTCTGTTGAACCTGGTGATAAAAGTGGATACAGGTTAATGCATCCAGCTAATTTCCGAACTAAAATTCTCAAGATCAAGAGAGATTTTAAGATGATCTCAGACATAGCATGTCAAGAGACACCCCAGCTTGCCAGACTGGGGACTTCTCTAACCCAACCCTCAGAGTCAACAAATGGGATTCGAGGAGTTGAGCGGAAGCAGCAGGAACATCCCCAGTCTACCGGACTGGAGACTTTTTCAAATCCTCAATCCCTCCCTCAGAGAAAGTCAGTATTCTCTCGATTAGGGAATAAGCCTCAAGAGGAACGAAGAGCCAAGCTATCAGGAGATTCTCTCCAAGTGACGGTTCTCCAAGAAGTTCCTAAGGGATCAAGTCAACGGAATTCCATGTCTCATCATGGACATTGAAGAAGACAATATCATAGAAATGCTGATAGAAAGGATTCCATGCAATATGCATCCATTAATGTCATCAATGTCGTTGCTGCTGATTCACCAAATGAGGCTCAATCAGAGGGATCAGACGAAGAGGTTCCTGCTCAAGAAGTTGCGCACACAGACCTAAATGAAGAAGGTGTGCGCACACGTAATCAAAGGCTTACCCAAAATCTGGGTATTCCTTCAAGTAACCCACTTCCCCCTCTCCGAAAAGGATCCAATAAGGGGAAAGGAAAGAATCAGGTTACTTCTCACCCTTCCTCTGAAGGAGGTCAATCACTCTCATTAGAGCAAAGGTTTGCACAACAAGAGGAAGAAATGAAAGAATTAAGAAGGTTGAATGCAGAACTACTTCAGAGTAGTCTTCTTCTTAAGAATGATGAAGTCCAACAGCTGAAGAAATTTGTTGTAACTACTGAGATGGATCAAGAATATCCTCCTTTATCAGTACACCCACAGAGGTCTAATCCTACGGGTCAAACGCAACAACAGTTGGCAGCACTACCATCAGTTGCAGCACCAACCACCACGTTTGTCCAAGCTCCATTCATTGCACCTACCCAAAACCAAGTTCAACCTGACGTTTCTCAAAAGTTAATAACTACTATTGAGTCATTAACAGCTCGTTTAGAAACTATGGAAGGGAAACGGGCGCAGGTTCAACCTGAAAAGAAAGTTTACCCTGAATGGGTTGATTCAATTTCTCCTCCATCCAGTTTTGGAAACCCTGTTTTCCCTACATTCAATGGTTCAGGAGACCCCGAACAACATTTGATGCATTACGTGTCTTGTTGTGATCCTATGATGGGAACTCCAGAGCAGCAAGAAGCAGTGAAACTCAGATGCTTCGTGCGAACCTTGCAAGGACCAGCTTTTGTCTGGTATACAAGCTTGCAATCCAGGTCAGTCATCGGATGGGAGGATCTTCGTCAAAAATTCCTTCTTCAGTTTAGCTCAACTTTGCCAAAAACGACAGTTTTCGATCTTACAAACTGCAATCAAAGAGAGAATGAAAGAGTCTCTGATTTCATTGCTCGTTGGAAGGGATTAACTTATTCCTTGAGTTTAGCACTCCCTCAGGAGTAATTGTTGCCAATCTGTGTGGAAAATTTGCGTGATGAATTACGCACGCCATTGATCCCTGTGAAATACACAGGAGGGTTTAGAGACCTTACTTCAATCGCTCAACAGATTGAAGATTCCCTTATATAGGCTAAGGTTAAATCTCGTATAATTCCATCATCTCCAGGAAGAAGAATGGGTAAAGTAGAAACTGCTACAGTTATGCTTAAACAAGCACCTGTACCTAATTCTACTTCAAAACCTTCATCTTCTCGAAGGGCTCCACCTCCTGAACGCCAACAACAAAGGTTGTTTCGTCCAAATGATCAAAAAGATCAACGACAGAAACAATTTGAGGATATGAAGAGTAAAACATACTCTTTCCGAAGTGAGAAAGTTCCTGGTTACTTCATTTCAGCTCTGGAAAATAATTTGGTTCAATTACCAGTGCCCAAGAGACCAAACAAGAAAGGAGATGAAGACTGTCCCAATTATTGACCCTTTCATCAAATGTTGGGGCATCCCATCCAGGAGTGTTTTGTCTTTAAAGACCTCCTGCAAAAGATGGTCGATTTGGGACAAGTCAAATTGAAGGGTTCTTCAGCTCATGTAGCATGTATTACCGCTACATATCCAGAGGAAGGAGGCGAGTGGCAGGAAGTCAAAAGCAAAACTGCAAAAAAATATGATGATTGGATGGTCAGAAAGACAATCAATCGGACCCATTCGATTTTGCGAACAAAATTTAAGAAGCCAATTGTGTCTCCTACAAAAGCTATAGTAAAGCCTCCATCAAAAGACAAATCCTCAAAAGGGCAGCGCAATTCAAAGAAGAAAGAGGAATCAGGAGAAGATGAGTATGTATCAAAGCCTAAATTGTCTTTGACTCTGGCAGATTTCATGACATCTACTTCAAAGCCACGGGAACCGCTCCATCAAACGGCACAGCCTAAACAGGCTAACCAGGCAGAGTCTTTATCAGACGAAGAGTTAATATTTGGTTCTGTTAATATGATTCAATTAACAGATCCATATTCCAGTCTTGATGAGCCTGAATTCCCTGTATCAAATAAGGGAACTCGAGGAAGTTCTAGATGTTCAGGATATAGGGGAATACATGGATCTTTCCGAAGCCACTACTCTAATTCTACCCCTGCTAGCACTGTATATGCAGCAGAAACTCGTGGTAGAGCCCTTCAGCGAGCTCAAAAAGAACAGGCAAGTTCTTCTGCCAATGGCCAACACAGTTTTGGTACAGTTATTTTGGAAGACCGATTAAAGGTTCCATTTTCTTTATCTCAGCAAGTAAATGGATCTAATCAGTCTAATCTTCCAAAACCAAGGATGTTTCCAGCTTCAATACAAGATGCATCAGCTTCCAAAGCATCTGCTTCTAAGGTACCTGCTAAACCGCATATTCCTATTGGGAAACGCAGACATCTAGATCAAAAGTATGATATATTGAAACACTTGGCCCAAGTACCATCCAAGTTATCAATTTTGGATGCTTTGAATCTGTCAAAAGATTTTCGGGAAGCACTCATCGAAGCTTTGTCAACTCCTCAGGAGTTTGAAGCTGAAATTGCTGCAGCTGAAATCTATCACATAGAGAATAATCCTGCAGAATTCCATGCAATGATATCTTTTACTGATAAAGATGAAGATGATGTTGTGCATGGGCACATAAAACCTTTGTACTTATCTGGAAAAGTCAATGGTATAGATGTTCGAAGAGCTTTCATTGACAATGGTTTAGGAGTCAACCTCATGCCCATTCGTACACTTCGTCGATTAGGCCTCACGGAATCTGAATTATCTCCTTCTACCATGATGTTGCAAGGATATGATAAAAATGAACAAGAACCACTGGGAGAAGTTACACTCAGAACTCATTTTGGAGATCTTATTTCAAATTCGGATTTCATGATTGTTGATCAAGACTCATCTTTCAATATCTTTCTTGGAAGACCCTGGCTACATCAGCATGCAGCTATTCCATCATCATACCATCAATGTCTCAAATACTGTTTCGATGGTCAAGTTGGAACATTGTATGGTGATAAGGCCCCGTTCAAGACATGTGAGTCTCAATACATTGAGGTGGAATTTTATCACATGAAGGGAAGAGAAAAATCTACAATGAAAGAAATTACCAAAGGTAATGCTCCATATGGTTTGGAAAAAATTCCAATAAATCCATTTTCACATGTGAGTACAGATTATGTGTTACCTATCAGTCAAATTGACAAAATAGGCCCAAATCAAAATACTCTTATGGAAAGATCCATAATGTCAATTACGGCAATCGAGCCAGACAATATGGGAGAGATTGGTAACTTACCAAGTAGTGATGAAAGCATAAGTGGTGACGTTTTCATTTTGTCTGATGAAATCCAACAAGTCTATACTTCGCTAATCAGGCCAGAAGAAGTTATAGCAACACCAGAGGTGAATAATGATGTCGATTCTCAATCCATCATCTCCTCTTTATTTCCTAAAGAAGACCCTTTATCATCAATAGGGTCAGAAATGGAAGCTTCTTCTTCAAAATGTGAAAATTTTGACATCTCTTATGATCATGAGAATTTCGTTTTTTCATCTACTTTGCAAGTAGAAACGGAAGAAATAACACGTGATGAAGAGGAAGAGGAAGATCTTAGAGATGCTCCTCCAGCATTTGAAGAGGGTATCTCTACCACTGTGGATGAACTCAGAGAAATAAATGTGGGTACAGAGAAAGATCCACGCCCCACTTTAATTAGTACGGCCATGACCCTTGAAGAGCAAGAGATGTATATTTCTTTTCTAAATCAAAATAAAGATATTTTTTCTTGGAATTATACAGAGATGCCTGGCCTTGATCCTGATGTTGCTACTCATCATTTGGGTTTACCAAAAGAACATCGAGGATTCAAGCAAGCCGCGAGAAGAACACACCCAACCTATGCTTCCAAAATTGAGGCTGAAGTGGATAAGCTTATCAAAGCTAACTTCGTCAGAGAAGTTCAATATCCCAAGTTGTTGGCTAATATTGTCCCTGTAAAGAAGAAGAATGGACAAATTAGGGTTTGCATCGATTTCAGAGATCTTAATCGGTATTGTCCTAAAGATGATTTCCCAGTTCCGATTACAGAACTCTTAATTGATGCGACGGCTGGCTATGAAGTACTTTCTTTCATGGATGGATATTCTGGATATAATCAGATCCGAATGGCCCCAGAAGATGAGGAATATACAGCCTTCAGAGCTCCTCAAGGTGTGTTGTGTTACCAGGTAATGCCCTTTGGTTTGAAGAATGCAGGTGAAACATATCAACGCGCCATGCATCGTATCTTAAAACCACTTTTAGGGAAGTTTGTTGAATGCTATGTAGATGATTTGGTAGTTAAATCCAAACAACGTTCTAATCACTTGGCTGATTTGGAAGTCATATTCCACAAGCTTCGACAACATAATTTAAAGATGAACCCCTTAAAATGTGCTTTTGGGGTAACCTCAGGAAAATTCCTTGGCTTTGTTGTACGCCATCGTGGTATTGAAGTCGATCCTGAGAAGACCAAATCAATCCTTGGTATGTCACCTCCTCATAATTTGAAATAATTAAGAGGACTTCAAGGGCACTTAGCCTATATTCGGCGTTTCATCGCCAATTTGGAAGGCAATAGTTTACCCTTTACCAAATTATTAAAGAAAGGAGTCACTTACCAGTGGACTGAAGAATGTCAAGAAGCATTTGATGTTCTCAAGAAATACCTCTTGAGTCCACCAGTACTCATGCCACCTGTTGAGGGTAGACCTCTTATCCTCTATGTGATAGCTTTAGAGCGATCATTGGGTGCCTTTCTCGCTCAAAAGAATGATGCTGGGAATGAAAATAGTCTCTACTATCTCAGTAGAACTATGCTTGAAGCAGAAACCCGGTATTCAAGTATTCAAAAGTGCTGCCTAGCATTAATCTTTGTAGTTCAAAAACTGAGACACTGCCTGAAACATCACGAGGTCCAATTGGTATCTCGTAATAATATGCTCAAATTCATCCTTAGTCATCAAATGCTTACAGGACGTCTGGCAAGGTGGGAGGTTATTCTACAGCAGTTCGACATTCAGTATGTGTCTCAAAAGGCAATTAAGGGCCAAGCTCTGGCTGATTTCCTGGCTGAACATCCTTTAATGGAAGACACGTATTCAGATATCGAACTCCCTGATGAGGAAGTTTTCTCTATTCAAGAGAGTCCTCAAACATGGGAAATGTATTTTGATGGTGCTTCTAGAAGTCCAACAGGGAATAAAATGGAAAATCCTAAATTCAATAAAGTTGGTTTAGGAATTGTGCTCATTTCTCCAGATAAGGCAGTGTTACCTTATTCCTTTTTGTTGTGGGAAGGTGGTACCAATAATGAAGCTGAATACCAAGCTCTCATTATAGTCTTGGAGTTAGCACTTCAAGCACAAGTGAATCACTTAAAGGTGAAATGTGATTCATACCTGGTAATCAAACAAGTCAATGGGGATTATGCCATCAGAAAAGAAGAATTAATCCCTTTGTATGATTACGTCAGAGAGTTAATGTTGGAATTCTCTTCAGAACCGACATTTTCTTATGTCCCAAGATCACAAAATGCTCAAGCTGATGCACTGGCTAATATAGCCACAGCTTTAGCAGATCCAAATCGGGATGAGACAACCATTTGTATTGCCCACCGTCGTGCAATTTCACCTTATGTTCAAGTCAGAACAGAGGAAATTAATGAAATTAGTCCCATTCCTGAACCGTATGGTCATACTACGGGATGGATGTCACCTATCAAGGAATACCTTCAAAATGGAACACTTCCACCTGATAGAGCCGAGAAAGAACAAATCCGGCGACGTGTGGTCAATTTTACTCTTTATGATGGCCCAAACCACCTCGAGAAAATTCTCTACAAACGTGGTTTTGATGGAGTTCTCTTCAGATGTATTGATGGTGAAGAGACAATGGCTGTCATAAAAGAAGTGCATGCAGGAGTCTGTGGTGCCCACCAGTCTGGACATAGACTATCTGATCAAATTCGAAGGCTTGGATACTTTTGGCCTTCAATGATACAATATTGTGTTAATTTCACAAAGAAGTGTCATTCATGCCAAGTATATGCCAACTTCATTCATAAAACTCCAGAGTTTCTTCATACAGCTAAATACTCATGGCCATTTTCCACATGGGGAATGGATGTGGTGGGACCTTACCCTTCAGCTACGGCCAAGTAGTTTAAGTACATTCTTACTGCTACTGATTTCTTTTCCAAATGGGCAGAGGCAGTACCTCTCAAAGAAGTCAGTTCTAAATGCATTGTTAGCTTCATCAAGTCTAACATCATCACTAGATTTGGTGTCCCTCATACCATATTGATGGACAACGGCACCAACTTCTGTTCTTCTGAGGTAAAGAAATTGTATCAAGAATACAACATTAAGTCCAACCATTCATCTCGATATCATGCAGCGGCTAATGGCCAGATAGAGGCCTTTAACAAGACTCTTTCAAATATACTGCAAAAGATGGTGGATAATGATAAGAGGTCATGGCCTGATAAACTCTTTCATGCTTTATGGGCTTATCGGACTACCACTCGCAATGAAACGCGGTCAACTCAATATTCATTGGTATATGGAACAGAAGCAGTCTTGCCAATTGAAGTTCAATTTCCCTCACTCAGAATAGCCATTTGTGATCAGTTATCAACAGATGAGCAATCCCAAAGGCGGTTGAATGAATTGGAACAGTTAGATGAGAAAATATTGTGCACTTTGCACCACATGGAAATCTATCAGAATCGAATAGCACGGTCTTTTAACAAAAAAGTTCGCCTTCGTTTATTCATTCAAGGAGAATTGGTATTGGTTCTCAGAGCACCAATGATACCAGGAAAGAAGCCTCCCAAGCTTGAACCAAAATGGGAAGGACCTTATTCAATACATAAGGTCTACTCCAATGGAGCATATTCTCTAATCTCAATGGAAGGAGAACACATTACGACTCCAACTAATGCCAGATTTCTGAAGAAGTATTTTGTATAAACACAAAATATTGTTCCCAGATCCAAAACAATCACATTGGTTCATGATTTTGTCCTACATGACACTAAACTGTATTATTGTACTACATGACACTAAACTGTATTATTGTCCTACATGACACTAAACTGTATTATTGTCCTACATGACACTAAACTGTATTATTGTCCTACATGACACTAAACTGTATTATTGTCCTACATGAAACTAAACTGTATTATTGCCCTACATGACACTTAACTGTATTATTGTCCTACATGACATTAAACTGTATTATTGTCCTACATGACACTAAACTGTATTATTGTCCTACATGACACTAAACTGTATTATTGTCCTACATGACACTAAACTGTATTATTGTCCTACATGACACTAAACTGTATTATTGTCCTACATGACACTAAACTGTATTATTGTCCTACATGACACTAAACTGTATTATTTTCCTACATGACACTAAACTGTATTATTGTCCTACATGACACTAAACTGTATTATTGTCCTACATGACACAAAACTGTATTATTGTCCTACATGACATTAAACTATATTATTGTCCTACATGACACTAAACTGTATTATTGTCCTACATGAAACTAAACTGTATTATTGTCCTACATGACATTAAACTGTATTATTGTCCTACATGACACTAAACTGTATTATTGTCCTACATGACACTAAACTGTATTATTTTCCTACATGACACTAAACTGTATTATTGTCTTACATGACATTAAACTGTATTATTGTCCTACATGACACTGAACTATATTATTGTCCTACATGACATTAAACTGTATTATTGTCCTACATGACACTAAACTGTATTATTGTCTTACATGACACTAAACTGTATTATTGTCCTACATGACATTAAACTGTATTATTGTCCTACATGACACTAAACTGTATTGTTGTCCTACATGACACTAAACTGTATTATTGTCCTGCATGACACTAAACTGTATTATTTTCCTCCATGACACTAAACTGTATTATTGTCCTCTATGACACTAAACTGTATTATTGTCCTACATGACACTAAACTGTATTATGTCTTATCTACATGACATTAAACTGTACAGAAGTTCCATATTTTGTCCGAGATGACATTAAACTATATTTTTTCCGAGATGACATTAAACTATATTGTGTCCTAGCAACTTGACATTAAACTGTGTGGCACTTTAATTGTCCAGCATGACGTTAAACTGTAAAAAGTCCCCATAACTGATATCCTCATATTGGTTCACCTTAGTCCTAGCTACATGACTTTAAACTATACAGCACTAGTTCGTCCTTGCTATATGATATTAAACTATACAGCAATGGTCCAGTATGACTTTAAACTGCAACTTCGTCCCACATGACATTAAACTGTGAAAAAGTTCCCTAAACCGTCCAGCATGACCTCAAACTGCATCATCCCTGGTCCAGCAAGACGTTAAACTGTGACGTCCTAACTACATGACGCTAAACTGTATGAAAGTCCCTCACGTCTGGAAAGACGTTAAACTATATAATCATCAAAGGTCCAGTATGACATTAAACTGCACCATTCACGGTCCATGCATATGACTTTAAACTATTCGCACTTTCGTGCGACATTACGTTAAAATGGTACACTCTTTTGTCCTTATTGCATGACATTAAACTGCACAATCCCCCTTTCATCCAATATGACGTTAAACTATTTTATCCCCATCGTCCTAACTACATGACGCTAAACTGTACAGAAAGTCCTTGATATGTCCTACATGACATTAAATTGTTATTTTGTCCCTGCTACATGACACTAAATTGTGCAGCACCAATAGTCCTAACTGCAAGACTTTAAACTGCATAGTCCCTTTTTTATGTCCTACATGACATTAAACTGTGCATCGTTAAGGTTGTTATTACCTCTTGTTTCTCACACCGAGTATGACTCACGTGAGCTTAGAGCGAACATCAACCATAACACTCCCTTTGGGCCACTAACCATGTGTAAGTCCCAACAACATTTTTTATTTGATCATTGTCCCCAAGAACAACTTTATCATTAATTCATTCTTTAATTGAATTACACGGACTTTGATCCTTGCCCTCCAGGCTGGGTATGTAGGCAACCTCCCAGGGTTCAAGCCCAAAAATAACCTCTTCACATCGGTTCACCACCATCTCATATGATGTTGATTCGTGAAACCGCCCCTAGAATCAATATTTTTTACATTGATTCACTTTCGTCCTTGTTATATGACGTTAAACTATACAACACTTTTGTCCGGTACGACAATAAACTACAATATTCTTTGATTTCCTCATTTGAGAGAGAACTATTATTGACATTGATTTTTCAATCATGGTTTTCATTTTCAAAAGACTACATGCATACATGGTAATGCCTAAACTTTTTATCTTAGGTTAAACCATCATTGCACTAAAGTCCCCTTTCACCCTTCACATGTACGAACCAAATTTGTACAAAGGGTAGTTCTAGAACTATGTGGACTTGATTCCCATCCTTTTGGGATACGTAGGAACATTCGAGTATCCCTCGAATCCAGCCCCAAGTTTTTTTGGGCCTAACCCCAAATTTCACTTTCAGTCCCTTGGCTGAAAAGTCCTCATGAAAACACACACTGTGTATTCATTATTATGGTCCGAATTCTATGACCCTAAACTAAGATCACTCATACTTTCATCTTGCATGACGTTAAACTGCATTTCAAAGACTATTTATGGCTTGATTCTCATTCTTATGAGATACGTAGTGAAGTCCAAAATTTCAACTCAGGACCCAGCCACAACATGATTATGGTTTTCATTGACCTATGTATCTCTATATACATTGGACAATACCCATCTATATGTATTATAATCCTAACCTAAAATATTTTCAGATCTTCATAACCCTTTTCATGACTTCTAGTCACAAAAATGTCAAACTTCTGAGAATTCTTTTGCCTGACTATGCAGCACGTACCCATAGGTGGCCTTGCATAAACAGTCCACATAACAGACGTGTCAGCCAAAAGATGCTATTCATTTGACCATGAAGCCAATGCCCATAGGTGGCCCGGCATATTTCAACCCCCTAACGGGTTTTGTTAAATAATATTAACTTCATTCCTGGTAAGAATGCCTCTTTTGTCCTTATTTGTCTTAAACGACAGTATGTAGGGATCCGCAAAAAAATAGCCATCCTTAACATATTTGTCCCATATCCTTTTTCATGATCTGAAAGTATTCAAGTCTATGGTTTATTCTTCTTCCCTACGTTTGGGTCAGACCTTCGTAGGAGTGATATTCATCCAGTTCTTCGATATTCTTGTTCGGAAATATCTTCTCCATATTCAAGTACCTCTTTCCATACAACAAACTCTATAATTTAGAAAATTTGAATCTCCATAAACATTCACTGGCTTTTAGCACTAGGAAAGTAAATTTCTGGGAGTTCTTTTGCCTGATTATGCAGCACGTGCCCATAGGTGGCCTTGCATAAACAGTCCACATAACAGACTTGTCAGCCAAAAGATGCTATTTATTTGACCATGCAGCCAATGCCCATAGGTGGCCATGCATATTTCAACCCCCTAACGGGTTTTGTTAAATAATAGTAACTTTATTCTTGTAAACTACTTCTTCTAATGCCTTTTAGCTCTTTTTCATATCATTCCTCAGATTCAAATATTCTTAAGCCATAGTTTACATTTTTTCCCTCATACTTGAGTATGGTAATATGTTTTCAGATAAATTGTCAAGGAATTGAATCCATTTTAATCCATTTTGGTCAAAGCTATTTCGACCTTAAACATTATCCCCTTTATGTCCGGCGTGCATGACTTTAAACTGCCCACACAAAAGACAAAGGAACTCTGAATAAAAGTCAAGTTCCAGCTCACTAAATATACATTTTTTGTATGATTTAGGTAATATTTAGCAATTAAGAGATTCAAAGTTTGTAGGATTATTTGTAAATAATCCTAGTAAAAATCAAACTATGCTTACTAGGCCCATTGGCATAAGTAAATTTGAAGCAGGTAGTGAATAGAATGCAGGTAGAAATGATTGAAGACAAAAGTGTTTTTCATTGATACACAAGAGTTAGAAGGACATCCACAGACTGGAGTCTCTTCTCTTTTTAGAGAATTACAAGAGGCTTTCAACATAACACTTCATTTGATTTACGGCATCCCGAGCTTCATTAGCAATCACCTGGAATTCATTCATTCAACTGGATACAATAAGAGATGCAGTGATACCAGCTCTTCTTGGAACAATGGTAAAAGGATGTTCTTGAGTGCGGTTTGAGAAAATTTTCTGCTGATCAAACAGTGACTCTGTTTCTGTCCAAGAGACTTGGAAGATGGATATATGGATTTGAGAATGGAGCATTGGAAGTAAAGAGCCATTTGGAGAGAGTACTCTTTTCAGATATTTCTCTAATACCATGTTTGTCTTCTATCCACCAACCATTAGTGGAAAACATTTCAACCCATGGGTTTACCATTTTCATATATGCAAGGAAATGACATGGAGGAAGAATTTGAAAGTTCACACCATTGTTGTTACTCTTAATGCACAGCATAACCAAAATAGAGAAGTAGCAGTGCAACTGCATCTCAGGTATATAATTGTTTGCATTTGGAACATTGACTCCTTGTAGATGACCATAACCACACAGAGACAGGTAGATGCTCTGTGGGAATTTAAGATGATATTTCTTCAAGTACTTATCCAAATCTGGGAAAGTGATGTCACAGATATCATAGTAATCGTGGCCAATAATGTTCATCATGTCATCAATCTGCTTGCTAGCCAGTTCATTAGTCGTTCCAATTCCCTTAGGAGCCATTGAATCTGCACAAAAGATGAACAAATTTAACACTTAAATGAGTTTATTTTTCATAAAATTTGTGAAAAGAATTCGGAAAAAATGGCCAAGGCATTAAGTCGCGCAAGTCTAAACAATGGCGCGCAAGTATTTCGTGTGCCGCGCTAGTTTTTGACGCGCAAGTATAAACTGCGCAAGTACGAATACCTTTACAGGAGCGCGAAAGCAAGGGAACAGTGGAAAAGAGACATGTGCGGCTTAGGTGACCTGCGCGGCGAGAGCTCGAGAAGGTATGAAGTCCGGAAATCCGGATGCTTGTACGGAGGTGAAGCCGTGTATTTATAGGCCAGGAAGCCTATCTGCGCGCCGCACTCCGAGCGCTTAAGGCCTGTGCGATGCAAACTTGCGTGCCGCCCTCTTTGCACTATAGACTTGCGTGCCTCCCTTTTCCTTTGGAGGGATTCGATTTCCTCAGAGTCAAATCCTCATTTTTCTCCGGATCCAACTCTGAGGGGGGACTTTTGTTGACGCTCCTTTCGTCACAGAATCTGAAGATCGGAAAAGGGAATATCTGAGGTCAAAGTGATTCAACCTTTGAAGAAAACATCAAAAGTCGACAAAGGAATTTACAAAGGATCGACAGCAACGGCACCGCGCATGTTTTATCACTGTCGCGCAAGTACACTAGCGCGACACCCTTGGTCGCGCAGGTGACCTGCGCGACCTAAGTGGTAACCACTCGGTAACCGCCCGGGGTCTTCTTTTGCCTATAAATGGACCCTGTGGGCCCCCCATTCGGGAGGATCTTTTTCCAGAAACTCAAATTTAAGCTCCCGACGCCCAAGTCTCTTCTCAAAGCTCTCGGAACACTTCTAAGGTAATTTATTACCTAGAACGGAAGATCTAAAGAGAAGAAGGAAGGCCTAAGTGTTGAAACGTATCAACCACTTGCCCGCCGACTTATTTCCTTCAATATAACTTGCGCGTCCCTTTTCTGGAAGAACCTCAAGAAAATTCTAAAGGGTTTAAAAAAGAGTCGCTCAAGTATTTCAATGCTGGTTGAAAATCGCGCAAGTACACTATGTGTCGCACAGGTATGCCTGCGCGACCATACTTGCGCGCCCACGGATGACTTGCGCGCCATGCAAGACTTGCGCGCCCCTATATTTTTGGGTGCCCATATTGCCCATTTTTACCCCTCTTAAGCCATCACACCTTTCCTTTTCAAGATTCAGTCTTCAAGACACTCTTCAAAGCCATTTATGGCATGATTTCTTGATTTGACATCCTTATCTGAAAGAAATTCTGTGGAATCTCTCTCAAAGTCTAGTGATTTAAATATCCTTATGTCACTAAATATGGAGAGTTCATTCATTCAACCTCATCCTTTAAGATGAGAGAATTTTAACCTGGGTCTCCTTTTTAGGAATAAGACTGAGTCATAACCTGGGACTTCTTTTTTAAGAGTAAGTCCCAGTCATAATCTTGGGCATCCTCCTCAGGAGTAAGCCCCAAACCTTAATTCCTTAACCTGGGTCTCATTTTCCAGAATAAGATTCAGTCATAACCTTGGGTTTCATTTTCATGAGTAAGCCCCAAGTCCCCTAACCTGGGCCTCCATTTTAGGAATAAGTCCCAGTCATAATCTTGAGTTTCCTTTTTAGGAATAAACCTCAAGCCCCCTTAAAATTCTCTTAACCAGTCATAATTTACCTTTGATTTGGGTTTCCTTTTCAGGAGTAAAACCCAATCATAAGTCCCCTCCTAACTTGGGCATCCTCCTCAGGAGTAAGCCCCAAGATTAGAGTATTCAAATCTCCATAAAGCACATATACCTTTATGGACCCTGTTCCTGGATTTTCTCCCTAAAAGTAAATCCTAAACCTTCATCTATTTTGGGCAGTCATACATACATATGCCCCAAACAAATTCTTACGATTGCATCTTTCATGGCACAATTGTCTAAATTTTACCAATACCTCTTGTTTCTCACACCGAGCATGACTCACGTGAGCTTAGAGTGTAAAAGTAATTATGACATTCTTCTTTGAGCCATCAATCATAAACATCATACTCCATTACTTGAACTACGTGGGTTCTGATTCCTTTTCCAAAACAAAGGATACGTAGGTAGCCCATTTATGGGTTCGATCCCAACTTTGAAATAATCTCTATCCTTCTGAATGACGATAAACTTCAAGTGCCCCACTGAGTGGCTTTAAAACCAGCCTGGTCATCATAATGACCAAGAGACTTTTATATAAATGTTTTGAAGGATACCATGGACCAGGAATCTCTAAACAGATATAGATGATTCTCTATTGATGAAGAACCTCGAATACATATAAAAGATTCTCTAAATTTCTTGCATATTTAATCATTTATTGTTAAAACTAAAGGAAAGCACATTTTATACTTGGTAATGTAATAATGATTCACGAACATAACTTAAATCTATACAGAGAGTTCCGGAGTAGACAATAATTCCCCTCAAAAAGGTGTGATGAGTCCGACCTCCCATCCTCTCGACCAATGCAAATTCCTAAGCCTCATTAGTCCACAAGCTAATGAGCGCCTTCCTTTGGAAAGTAGGTCCAAACGGATGTGGAATCATTGGATGTTTCCGGTTCTACGAACAAACCCGTTAAAAACCGATCGGAACGTTTGAATCTCCCGTCCAGGAGGTCATCCACGGATTCCGTGCGAAACAAGTTTGTTTTTAGGTTAAGTTCTTATTTGATTGATAGTATTTTTTGTTTCATTTTATCTATCTTGTTAAATTTTTTATGTTTTCCATTTTGGGTAAATCATTCACTTGGATTTTTTTGGTACCTGGGTACTTGTGCTAGCCCGTGGGGATCGAAAATTCCCTTCGATCCATGTCTCGAACTTGGTTGGGCACCGGGTTGGATGGCAACCTGGCCTGGTTCGTGGTAAAGTGGTATCAAATGAGGTTTTTTTCAGTCGTGTCCCTTTGGGATAGATTCAGGTAAAAAAAGTTATGTTTGTTAGAACTCGATGTTCTAGGTGTGAAAAAGGTTCTTGGCTAACACACCTCATGGTGGGACTCAAGATACCTGGATAATTTGAGGTTTTTCTGAGTCTTGGTCCTTATGGTTAATCTCATTTTGGGGAAATGAAAAGGGAGTAAGGTTAGTGGTCCTAGTGTTCTTTCAAGGTCTAGGAAGACATGTGGATCCGGGGACGGTGTCCAAGAATACTCTCTGTAGTGGTGGAGTGATTGGCATATGAAAGCCAACCATATGTCCAAATCACTGACTAACATGAGTTTCCTATTTCATCATTCCACATTCCATTGTTTTTCACAGTTTTATTCTACGTTCGATTGCAGGAATCACATGTTTCTTAAGATTCAATTTTAATTTATTCTCTGTATAATGTTTCTCTCAATATCAATGGTCATGTTTGGTGATTATTTTCGAGGTCGTGTTCTCATTCATTGTGACAAAGGGTGATGCACATCCACCATTTTGTCACTTTTGTTGTTAAATGTTCTGTGTTGGATCAGTTGGGTGTTTTGGTGTGTTGTACTTGATGGTGTTGTCTTGGTTTCAGTGTGGTTGTGTGTGACACCAAAAGGAGAAACACTATTTGGGATTCTTCAATACCAGACTACAAGGCAGGAGATGCTTCAAACATCAGAGCTCCAGCCATAGACCTCCGAGTGATGATGGCGCGTGGTCAGGAACCCCGGGAGTGTATGGGCCCCAACCTAATTTCTATCATTGGTATTGAAGGTGAAGGAGGTTTAAATTGTTTCATGTGCTTCCGTTCATAATAACCCAATTGTGTGTATGGGGTTTCTCGTGGATATGAGGAGGTGTGGTCGTCTTGTTACCTTAACGTCCCAGGGGTGGTGTCTAACTGAATGTACATATTTTTATTGGTCCTTATAAGGTATGTTTGGTAAATCAGTCACAAATTTCAATAGTTCTCATCTAGGGATGTCGATATGATGTCCTTTCTACAATCATAGTTTTGATGCCCCATTAGTTTGTCCCTTCCCTCCCCACCCCTTTTGGAGGGCTGTTTGCTCACTATTGTAAGACCCTCAACATTTTCGTAGCTAATGATAGTTATAGTGGTGGGGAGACCCGTAGTGGGTCGCGCTCAGGTGTTTTACAAGAATGAATTGGTGTTAACCTTTTTAATAATTATGGGGTGTCTTCTCAGGCCTCCTCGTGTCAGTTTTCTAGTCTCTTCATGGGTGTCTACAAGATTCTAATAGTTGGGATCACATTTTGGATATCCCCATGTTTTCTTTCTGGTTCTGTTCCAAAATATGACTTGGAGGTGAGTTATAAGAGTGTTCCATGGTTGTGGACTGACCTTTTTTGTTCATTCCAGTCAAATTGTGTGGTTTTCATTTATTTTTTTTAGGTGTTTTAGTTTGAGATGTCGGTTTCCGTGGGTGCAAGAGTTCCTTTCTGAAATCAATCAACTAGAGGAGTTCTACCTCTTTGGGGAGAAGACACATAGTGAAAATTCTTTTATGGGTTTCATTAGGTTGTTGATTAAGTTAATTTCTATTATCACAGTTTTTTTCCTACTTTTAGTCTTTTTTCGAAGGAATTATTTTCAAACCTTAAGGGGTGTCACTTTCTACTTTGGGGGTTCAGCCTGAGTTGTGGATTTTTGGGAACAGAAACCGCTATTGTGGGGAGAATTGCCACACCCATCATTTTTAAATTATTTATTTTATTAATTTTCTTATTATCGTCAAGTTTTCGTTGATACATAACATAAATAATTTATTTCTAATTTAAAAATTCATGTTTTTCCCTTGACTACATCCAGCTCACCACGGTCGAAGTTGCATAGCCTTGCAAGGGTCACCGCGTGACCTCGCTCGGTTCACCACATGACCTACCTGATATTCAAGGCTAAGAAACAAAATGTGTTGGATAATGAAATAGTAATAAAATAAAAATAATTTTCATTATAAATATTTATGAAATTATTTTATTTATAATAATAATAATATAGTTTAAATATATTATTATTATTATTATTAGTGTTAAGAATAAAAATTTTATTAATAACTTTTATTATTTTTGTTATTGTAAAATTGTTGACGTCACTAATGTTATTATTATAATCAATATAAATTATTAATATTACAATGTTTTTAAAATGAAATTCTCAAATTATTATTTATTATTATTATTATTTTCTCAATTAAGTTATTATAATTTTTATGATTATTGTTTTTTCATTTTATTTTGTTTTTTTATTGTTTTCCCCCATAGGGATGGTCAGTGCCCCCCTGTTTCCCCCCCTTTTGTGCCGGATCCCCCACCCACCAGAAACCCTAACAGTCCCACACCCCCTCCTACCCAGATCGGTGGCTCTCCCACCTCCTACCTAGCTCACTTCCCTCCCCTCCTGTGTCTGATGTTGTGTATCCTCCCTACCCCCTTGGCTAGTCCAGCTCACGTCATCAACCCAATCCCCTATCAGGTTGGCTCGCGCCATCACATGACCTCCTCTGACAACCTGGTGTTTGATCCCTACATATGGCCAGCAACCTCATTGTCTCTGGCTTCCCCATTGGTGCCCCACCCTTCGTCCGTGCACACAACCCCCTTTGATGTAGTCTATTCTCCTTTTTCCATCATGATTTTTGGTTTTTTTGTGGTTTGGGTTTTTTTTAGGGTTCAATTTGGATTTTTTTTGTTCAAATTCTTGTTTTAGGGTTCAATTTGATCTTTGGGTTGTGTGTTCATGCTGTAATTGGAGTTTCGCACCAATTTGTAGGAAATTCAACTTCAAAGGTAGGTGGTTCCATGCCTTAACACTCTTTTATAATTTTATTATGTTTGTTTAAAATTATGGGTTTGTTATACCATTTCTTTTCTTTGTTTGAATAATAATTTCATGGTATTTTATTTGTTTTAATGTTGGGAATAAGATTTAAAATGATGGTGGGTGTTCTTTATGCATGCAAATTGGTGTTCTTTTAAAATATGTTTTATGTATTGGATGTTAGGTGAGAAGCATGTGTTAGTGTGATAATGTTGGGCATTAATTTTAAAGTGACATCCTTTTTATGTGAAACTAGGTAAGATTGGTGTAATCCTTGGTTGAATCACTTGTTGATGTATAATAAATTATTCAAATGGTTTATTACCTAAATTATGTGGTGTGTATAATGTATTCAAAATAGTTTGAGTTTTTAAAGGTTTGGAGTGGATTTTAACATAGTGATTTGGTTTTGTTTTAATGCGTGTTTTGATGTATTGTCCCTATGAATTTTTCTATGGGTTTATTTGGATGGTGTGATGTGTATTATCAAAGTATTTGATGTGTGTGTAGATTTAAATAGAGATTTTAAAAAGGAAAATGAGTAACTTTGGATGTGTTTTTTTTGATGTGCACTTCTGAAATTTAACTACAAATTTTTGAACAATAGAAAACATATTTTGATGTGGCTACCTTGGGTATGTCATTTTAAATTAGGATCACAAAATCAAATAAAGTGGTTTTTGGTTTAAATTTATCTTGGTTTTTCTTGAAATGATTAAATAAATAGTTAAAATATGTATTGATATATTTGGATGGTGCGAAAGAAGTTTTTTTGAATGAGTTGAGTATGTGGTTTTTTATAAGTAGTATGTTAATATAAAAAGAGACATTTTTTAGTGTAAACCCTCTTCGCGTCACTTGGTATTGTTTTATAAGTGGTGAAAGTGATTCATTTAATTGTGAAAGGGTTTCAAAACTAGTTTTAATGTCAATGTGCTGAGAATGTTATTTGAAATTTATTTCATTTTTGAAATTAGTTATGTTTATTGGGTAAGCCCTTATTGTGATATTTACTAATGAATTATATATTGTGTCAGTTGATTATGTTATTCTTTGAGTGTTTCCAAATTGAGATTTGTGAAGTGATCATGTAATGACAAGTGTATTTTGGAATGGTATTTTGGTGTGCGGGTGTTTTTAAAATGGTTTGGGTATGCAAATTGTGACCTCTCTGTCCAATGTGTTATGTGGTTTTCGATACGTGAATGTGATATACTCTGTGAATGTAGAACTTGATTGAGAACAAGGGAAGCCTTGAGTATCTAGGTGTTTATAATAGAACTAGTATTCTAGTGATCTAGTTGTGTTTGGACCCTATTTCACATAGCATGTTTGAGGATGACAACACTAACTACACTATGTCGATGATGATATTGGGGGACCACTAGGTTATGGGTATGCTCCATACTAGTTTCTCGTGTGCATGAGAACAGATATTTGTGTGGTTACTTTTCACTGATGTATAAGGATATAGGGCCCCACATGAACAATATAATCCTTAGGAGATTTACACATAGTGATCTACTTCCCATGATGTGGTGACCTCCATCGTCATACAGAGGACCACTTGTGTATGCGTGCAATCGTAGTAAATATTCTTTTCTAGTTTAAATTAATGTTTGTGAAATAGATTTTCATTGTGTTCATTTCCTTTAGTTTTAACTTGTGAAATATTTTCCTTAGAAACAATTATTTTTAAAAGTATGATTTTGAATAACCATGTTAAATTATCTATTAGGTTTTGTGGAATGGAATATTTTTTGTGGGTGATTTCCTACTAGGATTTTTTGTCACAACCTGCATACACCTTTGGTTGCATGTAAACCAATTTTCTTTAGTATTCAAGGGTGTTACATCATGCTCAATGATGTTGTTTTAGGTTGTAGTTGATCTTCTTATACAGGGTGGTGTTGATGTGGCCTCCCTTATTTCCCAGAGGCTTGGGTTAGCATTTTAGTTTCTATTGATGTCATTTAATTTTAGTTATTAGTTCGAGTTATATACCATTAAGTTTGTTTTTATTTTAAGTATTTTTCTGATATATAGTTTATATGATTAATTTTATCTATCTTTTTTATTGTTTTTATGTATCTCATTTCAGGAAAAACGTTCCTTTTCCCTTTTTTTGGTACCCGGGCACTTGTTCCAGCCCGTGGGGATCGGGAACGCCCTTCGGGCCATGTCTCCGATCGGGTCAGATGGTGACCCAACCTGGTTCATGACAATACTCATATATATATATATAACATACCATATATATTTTACTTTTCACCATTTATCAACTGTTTATTATCATTTCTTTATTAAAATTATAAAAATGGGTGATAACTACTTCAATTTTAAAGTTTGTTTTGGATCGGTAGTTTTGTTCCTTATACTTTTATTATTGTTTCATAATCTCAAAATAAAATTAATCCAAATATATATAATTTATATCATCCATAAATTTTTATGATAGGAAAATTAAATACACAGTTTATAGAGATGGTATGGTGGATGTATGCATGATCATTTTTTCCCAACATGCGATGGATGGAACAAATGATATATAATATTTCAGATTTCCATAATTATATTTATATAATATATATACTATATATTTTTAAGAATATATCCTTATTAACATCCTTGTCAAAATAAAATTATATATGTATTATATCGATTTCTAGAGGTGGTATTCCACACATATGCACGAGCAACATTATCATTTCTCAAAAGATTGGAAGGTAATAAGGTATATGTGATATTAAATGTGGCTTCCCTTTATTGTAAATTTCAATGGTATTTATGTAGAGAAATATAATCTATCCCTAATATTAAATCAAATTGGAAATGATGGATAATGAAAATATTTACAGGAAGCACATTCCCAAAAATTTCAACAAAATAATAATCATAAACATAAGATGTTATTTTTATACCGTTATGTTTTTTATTTATAATTCAAAAAATTATCATTGCGGTTAAGAATTAGTGTTCCCTGATAATTTTGCTAATATATAGAAGTTAATATAAATAAGATTAAATAGGTTACTTTAATATTTTAAAACACCCATTTACTCATCAAATCCATCTTTCCACATTAAATACCATACTAAAAACAAAATAGTTTTTGTGAGTATCCGGAATCATTGATCAGGGATATCAATAAAGAAAAATTACTCATAGGATTTCTACATCATGAATCCTTATTTTCATCCAATGATTCATTAAGGTTATCCTAGGTCATTCAGTTTCATCATTTATTCAAATCCTTTTTAATGTTTTTTAAAGTGATTTTGAATTTATAAAAAACATATCCTACATGAGTTCCAAACCTGGTGTGTAGAAAGGTCCATAGTTTACCAAGTGACAATCGGTTCAAAGATCAATCCTCCCTTTTCGGAGTTCTTACCTATAGGTAAAATTGTTTCAGATCTGTATCCACCTATAGTTTTCAAAAAGGTATTTAATTTAATGGAAACCAGTCACTATATCCTTACTTGAATTCCATGTAATTTTCCTATACTTTGACTTACCCTTAGGGTTTTCACCAAATATTTCTCATCCTTGTTTCCAAAGGGTAACTAAACCTTTCTATAATACCAACTATATTAATCCAAAAATACCATTAATAGATATCACATCATTATAGTTGAATATTCAAAAAAAACATGACATTGCATTCTAAAATCATATACTTATAATATCTTTGGAAACATTGATACATAAATAAATCATTAATAAGTGAACTACATAATTATGTAAAAAGTTATTTATAAATAGAACCCCCTTTTGACAAATAATACATAATTCCTTTCATTATAACCTAGGGAATAGAAATTTAAGAAAGATGATTAAAGATTCTTATTAATGGTAATCAATTTAGATATCAACATAACATGAGTATAAGGGTATTAGAATATTATAATAACATTTTAAAACTATACCCTACATATGGTAGATAATCAAATTGATTCATGGAATAAATATTGGGATTTCATAACACATGAATCATAAATTAATCAAAAACATTAATCCCAAAGAGCATAAAATTGGCATAAGACATATTTTTTTATCATACACATGAGTCTAGAAAATATTATGGAAAGGCTACACACTAAGATATTCATAACCTGTTAGGCGTGGGAAAACTACCCATGTGTATGATTTGAGCTTCGGATAACCTCCTACATACCCTCTTTGAAGATTGAGATAACCTCTTGTGTACCCTCTTTAGAGATTTCTATAACTTCACGTGTACCCTCTTTTCTCAATCATGGGATAACCACCTATGTACCCTTTTTTTGGGCTTCAGAAAACCTCCTGTGTACCCTCTTTTTTCAAGATTTGGCTGACACCTAGTGTACCCTTTAAGCTCATATGGCATTAATCCTTACCCAAAGCATTGAATAGACATATAATTCATGTCCTGCCTATAAAATATTAAAATAAAATATAAGTGTCCAAAAAAATCATTCATTGTATCCTAACCCCTAAAAAATAAATGGGTTTCACAAACAATTTATCATAGAATAACATGTGGGAAAGAAACAGGCTTCATAAAAAAATCAACATCATAAAAAATCGTGATTTATTAAATGGATGGTATTATTAAAACATATATCCATTAAATCTTAAAAACAATCTATGGTATTTTTCCTTATTTAATAGAAATACCATAAAAATATCATTAAAACATTCCTCTGGGATATATCCTTTCTATTTTTTAAATCACATTGTTAAAATATAAAAAATTACCAAATTCTAAAGGATGATGTTTCTTCGAAGAGAACCTTTAAAAACTTGTATGGTAAAATTTAAACCATTAAGCGTTAATGATGTTGGTAGATACTGTTTATATCGTACTGGTTAAAAAAAATATTTTTTTCAAATTTTCTATAAAAATTCAAATGTAAATAATTCATAATAAAAAAGAATATTCCTTTTAAAAAAATTGTAAAAAGTAATATATTTTTTAATATTAATTGAATAAATAATTTAAAAATGGAGATAAAATTCTTGAAAACCTTATTAGAAAACATATACGTGGATGAGAAAGGATTTTCAACCAAAGAGAGAAATAATGCCATATTTTCATTAAAAACATTATTTTGAAATCTAGAGTACATAAAGAAATTAAAATAAAATAAAATTATATAAATTACATGAGGATAATAAAACTCATTAGTTCATTGTGATACATATCATAATATTTAATTAATGTATGTATAATCATAACCAATCCTTTCAAATAATGACATTATAACATAAAACCCCTTACAACTTCGGTAACTATTGAATCATAATCACCATGAAATAAATAAAATTATATGGATATGTATAACCCAAAATAATAATCACAATAGTCATAAAATAAATTCATGTTCAGTATATTCAACACATAAAATTTTCAAGTGGCGAATGTGGCATGTGTACCATTGAAATAAAAGTGACATGAAAATACCTTACCCCTAGCCTCAAATACCTTCGTACATATTTTAACATCATTTATAATAAATATAGGTTTATTATCAATATATTTCATATAATTAAACATATACATCATACAATATATGAATTACTAAAAACCTTTTCCCACCTATTTATTAAAAAATCATCCTTAATATAACTGTTATATGTGAGAAATACATCATTTTCAAAAAATGTTTTGGTTTTATAGATTCAGTACATTTACATTTATTTTCATTACATAATATTCATATTTTTAATTTTGATATAAATATAATATATATTCATAATATATATATTTAAAGTCATACATGAAATTTATTTATATGAAATTGAATAACACCATTTATGGGGGCTGTTGGTCGTGCATAAGAATGAACATTTTCTCTATTTTTTTATGGATAAAATGAAATATATATATGATAATTAAACAATAAATAATATTTTTTATATAATATTATATATATATATATATTAAATATATCTCTATTACTATCCATGTCAAAATAAAATGAAATATTTATTACATCGTCTGGTAGAGGCGGTAGTCCACACGTACGCACGAGCGGCGTTTTCATTTCTCAAAGGATTGCATGATAATAAGGTTTATGAGATATTATAATTAAATAAATATAATTATTTCATTAAAATAATATATTTATATATACATTAAATACATCATTATATCCATCCATGAGAGGTGGTAATGGGAAATTAATTACATCAGTTCGTAGTGTGGTAGTTTGTTGTACACATAATCGATGAATATGTTTCCAATTTGAAAGAAGAGAATATGGATATAGGATATTACATTAACATAATAAAATATCATTGTATGGAAGATACTTATATATTATTTCAAAATATTTTGATAAGATTTGAAAAAGGTTGATTATGAAATAAAATAAAAACTGGTGGGTAAGAACTATACATGTTGCAACATCCCCAGTAAATAAAGAATAAAAAATTTGAATGTTTATTAATAATTTTTAATTAAATATTAATTTTAATTTAAAGTGGATTCTATGGTGGATAGCGTACCCGATACGCAACAGTGGGTTTCTTGGAAATCTTACGTTGCACAGAAATAATATAATATTATTATTTTAAATGGTAGCCAACTCTTAGTAATTTAATTGGAGTGAATGAATATAACTAACTAAAATATAATTATAAATGTTTGTAAAATGTTTTTACCTTTATCCAATAAATTTTAGAGGCTTAAAATGTGAATGAATCTAATTTTAAGCATAATTTTCTTTAAAAGGTCGATTTACCGCCTTTTAATGGAGAACCCTCCTTAAATATAATTTTTTTCACTCTTATATGTTCTATTTGAAAAAATAAAATTCTACTTTACAATCTAGAAATAAAAATTTACTTTGGATGAAATTTTGGTAATTTACTGATAATGTTCATTTTCTAATGAATAATAAAAAATACTGTATTTTAATTCCAAAGTGCCTTTTAATCGAATTTATTTATATGGTTATATTATCTTTTTAATTTGTTTTATATTTTAGTTAGAATATATTTTTACCATTTAATATAAGTTTGGTCATTTTATGTAATTTCATTTTGAAATTGGACTTAAACATGTGTCAATATTTTGATAGTTATTATTTCTTAAAAACACGCTATTTGTTTAAAAAGTGGGAATTGATTTTAAATTAATTTTTTCCACTTATGTGTTATGAATTTGGAAAATTTGATTCCATATTTGGAATCAGTAGATCTATATTGTGTAAATAGGTAACATTTATTTTTATACATTTTAAATATTTACTTCAGTAAAAATTATATTTACCATGATTAAAGGGTAAATATAGTAAATAAAGGTAAAATATAATATTATAATAATATTATATTATCTTAAAATGTGTTCTAATCCTATTGGATGGTACATATACGACCATGGTAATCCTTGGGTTGAATTTGGGATCCCATGGAGCCACATGGGAGTAATAATGACATTTTATATTAATTAATTTAATGTAATGACAAAAATGACATAATATAATATCTTTTAGTAAATATATTTTTACATGGGGTTATATAAGTTATAATTTAGACTATAAATATTATTTAGAGAGATAAAAATATTTCCTACATCATGGTATTTTTTTATAATTTTTGAACATCAAATAAATTAAATTATTTATGACATAATAATGATGCAATAATTACAACATTAATAAAAGATTTATATAAATAAGATTATAAAACTAAAACAATATCCAAAACCTGAACAATTATTATTGGATTATTTTATTTCGTCCATTAGGAATCTTAACTTTGATATTAATGAATAATTTTCCTTTTGAAACTGATGATGAGGTTATAATAAAATAATTTTTCAAACATTACTAAATAGACCCTCCTCTCCATTATAAAAATCCCTCACTTATAACCCATTTATCACACTTCTAAAGAATTTGTCTTGTGAAAACTCTACTCTAATAATCTCCCAAGATCCCTCTCTTCAATATAGAAGCCTTACCTTATGCATAAATCACTTCAAGAAACCCTTTGTGTTCAAACCAAAGGGAGTTACACGATTTAAAGGTAACATCTTCTCTTAAGTTCTTTTATTTTATTTTACTTATACAACCACCTATACTCTTTTTATTTCTTTATTTTATAACAACACAAGTATCCTCAATATAATTTGATGTTTTTATGAGAATTATTCGAACAACAATCACACACACCTCCATCTAATGGGTAATGAACATAATGTTTCTGTGGAGGGAAAACTAAAGCCTCACGAAATGATGATTGTTCAATTATCTCCTACCACCTCTCATGGTGGCCATTATAATGTAAATGTATTTATATATGATATATATAATGTTTATTATTTTCTTTATACTTATGTATTTTCCATTTATATCATACCTTTATGGTTTTCATAATGGGTAAACGCGATAATTTCATTTTAGGATGTGCGGACTACCGCCCCCTCAAATTGATATGACTCATTAATGACTTTTGTGGCATGAATAAATGATGGAATTAATGATTTTATTTAATATATTATACTGGAATTATAATATTCAAATTTATCATTATGTTTTCATTGGATCATTATACTATATGAAAATGAAAGTTCCCATCATGTTTACGTACGGCTTACCGTCTCCATGAACGGTGCATTTCATTTTTTACCACCATATGTTATGTACTAATATAAATACATGTATATACTAGATATATATGATATATATGATATCTACATCACTAATATCATTCTGAAGATAGTGGATCTTTTTACCACACAGACAACTAGTAATTATAAGGTGTTCGTTTTTACTCAAGTACCAAATATTGAAGAAACAACCATTAATAACTTAAATGATTACATAATGTTTATCACAGGGTAATAAGTGATATAAAAGGAATAATAAACATTAAAAAGGTTCTCAAGAAATTATAAAATAACTTTAGTTTATTATTCGAGATATTAAAGAACGATCGAGTCATGTCGGATCTAAGGTAAGGGACTTCGTCTCAATCTCCTTTCATTGAGGCATATTTTGTTTTATTCTCAACTTGCTATTATATGGTGTATAAATAGCTCTGAATTTTCATTTCATGAAAATGGAATCTTTTCTTATGAGGAATTTTACTAAATGAAAAAAAATAATGTATCTTCTTAACGTAAGCGGGGGCAACGATTTTTTCCACCGCCGCGAGTATTATTTGTTCCTTGCCTTCCTTAACAAGCTGAAATGTTTTTAAAAAGAAAATAATTTCCATATAATCTTTTATATATTTTGGTATTGAATATGGATTGGATAACGGATTTGTTATATCAAATGATATATTGTGATTAGAATGTTATCTTTCCTTTATGTTTATTGTATGTATTATGAATATGTTATGGTTCTTAGGCATTATTTACGTTTAAGGGTTGTTCCGTGATAAACCTAGGGAGGGTCAGCCTGAGATAGCTCTCCAATGCATTGGGTAACGTGATGAAGGTAAATGTGAATGTTTCTCCTAAAAGATTTATGGAATATATTTTGATGGGTATTCCAAATTTAACTCCCTACGTAATTGTGCTAACTATAATGTATGTATGATATAGATGCCACAAGATACATTTATGATTATATTTTCTAGTGTGTTAATCATAAATCTTATGGTTTCATGAGGTTTGATGAATATTTTATGTTATGTATGTAATTATGAGCTAATGTTTTCATTCTTTGTTGTATAACCCTTACTGAGCTTTTTATGCACATCCCATGTTTTGAAATGTTTTTCACATGACATAAAAATGAATAGGGTCAAGGATGGGATCAATGAAAAGTCATTATATCTAATACATAGAACTAGGCATGACGCTTTTTTAAAGAGTTTTTATTTTGAGAAAAAAATGGAAACTGAGTGGATGTGTCTACTTTTTAGTCTTTTGATATGTAATAGTTATGTCCTAATTCACTAGAAATCTAAACCTGAAAAGATCCTCACTGTTAATTATTCATTTACATCAAGATTATTTAATATTTTAAATCAAGGTCTTTATACAAATTCTTTGGAGAACCTCTTTTGGATTATAACTAAATCCTTCATGGGATGATTTTATAATAAAACCACAGATACCAAGTCATGTAGAGGGAATTAAGGAAGGGATTTGGTGAGGTATTGGATGAACCAAAATTATTTTTATGTGTTAAGAGGAGAGAAGAGGGGATTCCCTTCAATAATTTATGTTAGTGGTACAAATTTATTTTAAAAACAAATCAATTATTACATGTCACTTTATTGGTAGAAGGATTAAAATTTATAATTATTAAATCTTATAGGAGATAAGGTGGAAATATTTACATATAATTGTAATTTTATATGGTTTTAAGTCAATTTAACCCTTATCATTTTGGTTTAACCCATGGTAAACCTATTTTAACCATAATTGTGGTAAATAATTCTTACTATTTTAACTATTCAAGGTCACCAAAAAATATTTTGACCATATTAAACAAATTAATTATTCTGATTATATACTTTTTATAATTTAATAAAAAAATTAACCCCACAAACGTTACTAAAAAGTAGTTTTCCAAAGAAAAGTTTTTCAGAAGTATAAATAATTTTTATATCAAAATTCATGCACAATTAAATTATAATGAACAAAATTTTATTTATAATAATTTAATTGAACTAATTTTATTTTTATAAACTTTCAAATATTATCGATCATTTTAAATTCCATAAGAGGAAATGTATTGTTTTAATAAAAATAATTATTTTTTCACTTTCATATTAAAAATAATCTTTAAAAAATAATAAAATAAAAAATGTTAATTTTCACAAGTTTTTTTCATATATAATGTTTATTTCATAAAATATTCGATAATTGTAAAATTTAATACTAAAATAAGTGCACAAGACCTGATGTAACCAATTTTTGATAAATAATGTTTTTAAGAATAAAACTAGATTTATTCATATCTTATGCCAAGAAAAAAATAATAGAAGAATGATAAAAAAAATTGGTTTAATATATAATATATAAATTTTATTAAAATAATTATTTTTATTAAGATAAAAATACATTTTGCACAATAAAATCATGAAAAAGTTTTGTTTTACTTTTAGATGATTTTTATTTTAATTTATAATATTTTGTAACTAATGAATTTATTTTATTTCTATGTAAGCCATATAATTTTCATAATTTAACCAATATCATTCATACCCTTCAATTTAATACCTATGTTATAATGGTATCCTTAAATAATAACTCGTATTTTCCCCAGAAACAATTGCATAGGAGTTGATGTGTTTTTTACTTCTAAAAATATAGTGTTTATTATGAATTAAAAAAATTAATAAATAGTAAAAATGGAATGAATCCATGGGATATTTTTATTACTATTATTAAAAGACTTGAAAATTGAGTTTTAAAACAATGATATAAATTTAAAGGATCTAAATTAAACAATACCTAATTTAAAAAAATAGTTTTTAATAGTTGTAAATAAATATTAATTAAAGGAAATAAGAAAATAAAAAACATTAAAGGCACATTTGGAAGCTGTAGAATCCAGTTTGATGTGCTTTGTACTTGTGAAATTATTGAAACATATCAACATGGTTAATAGTTTAAAAATATCATTAGTAGATAAAACGTAATATGCTTAGTCATTTCATGATGTAAAATAAAAGAATCCAACTCAAATATGCCTCATGGAAAGGACACATAAAATTGCATACTAACTGTAGCTATAGAACAAGAAATACATTAATATAAAATATATATAATCAAATATTTTCATATAGAGACTATAAAAAATGCTATTGTACTACCAAAGTATCAAGATCATATATGGTATTTATGATAAATTAAAAATTTTACTTTCAAATGAAAATAATTTCATTTATTCTGGTGTATAATGTAAATAATACAAGAAGAGGGATGAATTTAATAATCTATCAAAACTTTTACTATGGAAACTATAATAAAACACATGAGTGGAGTAAAATTCCTAGTTAGAGACTTTATTTTTTTAGCCAAAAATTTCAACAATGATGTATCACATATTCTATTTATTGGAGGGAATTGTATTATGTAACATACATATGAAATAGGTATACATGTTCATTTAAGTCTAATGAACTACATGATTATCTAAAATTTATGTATGAAACAAATATTTCTTTAAATAATATAAATATAATTATGATTACCAAATTGAAAGATGGTCTCTTCATTTTGATCATCTGGATCTCAGAGAACCTATGTTTGGTATATGAACATCATGATACCATTTAGAATCATGGGGCTCCCAAACAATTGATAATATTAAATAAATATTCAGTAACATTACAATAAACGAACCACATAAAGAGAGGGCCTCATATTTAATTAACATCTAAGGAGGTTTTTCCATTGAAAAAGTGAGCTACAACTCCCACACTCACCTTCAAAACAAACTACATTAGAAATGGATTAAAAATAATACCACAACCGGGAAAATAAATTTTTTGTATAAAAACCACACATATAAAATCATAACATATTCATCCATTAGTTGAATTATTGATTCAAATATATTTAATGATATAGATACCATTTCTAATGTGATAAAATAAACCTCTAAACATTTAAATAAATAAATAACTAATATTAAAAATGAAACAAGATATGATCTTATTTTTAAAATGAACTAATAATAAAATCCTAGAACATGTTCTAAAATTTAATCATCACACACATATTAAGAGTGATAAAAAAATAAGTTAATTAAATAATATGACAGAAATGGGAATTCATAGAGAACAAACCCAAAAAAAATACAATGCATAGTTTAAAAGAACCCAAAACATCACAAATAAATGGAAATATGAAGGAAGCATTAGTAAAAATTTCTCTGGAGAAATATTATACGAATCGTAATAAATAATAAATTAAAAAAATTCTTGGAAACCTTCAATACAAGTTGTCTATGGATAGATTAAAAATGATACCACCTAATGTAAAAGACATGGCATAGAAGCCACACATTCTAAATCATAAAACATTCTTCATTTTGATGGGGAATTATTAAAAATAATGTAAAAATTTAGAAAATAGGATCAATGAAACTAAATTATCATTTTGACATTATAAAATAATACAATCAATATCAATATAGAAACATGATCTAACCAGCTTCTTAAATATAATTGAGTATTCAAAATAAGATCATGTTCTATAGATCCAATATCCTGGACTCATTTGGATTGATAAAAAATTCAATTAAATTAGTTCAATATTATATTATAGGATGGTGATAAATGGGAATTAATGTAAAAAACCAAGAAATGTATACTTCTCAATTAAATAAAACCTACAACTTCATACAACCTAAGAAATATAATAGAACCATTTTCTCCATAAGAACATTCATCTTGAAAAAAGAAAAATGAACACACCTAATAAATAAGCTAAGGTGAAATTAAAATAGAATAAAATATATGTCACATAGATACTTAAAAAATTGTAATTCCAAAATTAATATTTTACATAATTAAATAATATTACAATTGAATATATGGGAAAAAAATACACACATTTAATTACTGGTGATATTAATAGAATAATTTTTGAAAAAATTAAAAACCCTTGCGATAATTCATTGCTATATAAAATTATAGTTTGTTAAACATTTAATCATTAATTTATCCTTATGTAATTAATAAAGTTACAGAAGGATGTTTGAGAGTTTTTATTATAATTCAAAATTATTGGACAAAAAAGAAAATTGTTTTATTAATACAACCATGTTATGTTTAAAATTGTGTATATTAAATATCAAAACACAAAATATTTTTAAAAGTAATGAACTATTATGATTAGGTGACCAACTAAAAAACTTTTATTTAAAAATATAACTATAAAGGAAGTTTAAAATAATTAAAGAATTCATATAAAATCTCTTTGTGTAAATTATAAATTTCCAATACTAACTTTCAGTTAATTATTCTTTTGTGTACTTCTATGCATGTAAATTATTAACTTATTTTGAAGTTTAGTTTCATTCTACAATGAATTCTTCATGTAGTCTCTCACTAATAGGTCTTTATTTTCAATCAAATTCATGTTGTCAGCCACACTGTTCTACACCAACCTAAAAAGATAAACATTTTAATTGTAATAATGTTACTATAAAATGACATGTAGAAAATCATAAATATATATTAATAATTAAAAATAAAACATAAGTAAATTTAACAGAACATGATAAATAGGTTGAAATAAATGAATAATATTAATAAATTTCCAATTAATAAATACCAATATAGTTCTCAAAATAATTTATATTTTTATCATTTATATCATCAATTGGGAGAGAAAATAAAATTTTATAAGTGAAATTCATATTAATGTATAAATTCATAATATAGAAAATTAAAAATTACTAATGCATAATTCTAAAGTAATTTTTTAAAATTCATACCTTTTGAATGCAAAAAATTATATACATTACCATATGATATTATGTATATACACATGGAGTGTGAATGGTACATTGTTTGATGAGGTTGAAAACCTACATATACATGTAACACATAAGTCAAAGATAATGATATAATGTTGTAAATGAAATGATAAAAATAATTTTCTATTTTTCCTTACAATATATCAAATAAATATTTACAAACTAATATAGGTGGTAGTCCATTATTATGACATTCATATCCTAACTTGTATAAGTTGTGGGTTTGAGACTTTGATATTCTCCATTGTATTAATACTTCCTTACAACAATCATTGTGTTTAGTCTATTTAAGATATATTTTTATATATATATGATAAGTGTGTACATATAAAATAAGGTAACTTTAATAGATTTTAAAAATTAAGTTAAAATAAGATTTTAAATTTATTGTCTAAGAGAAAAAATTGAAGAATTAATAAGTTGTTGGATATGTATATATAAATTATATATAATACGAAAGATAATTAAAAAATAAAAATAAAAAAAAAATTAAGCATTAATGGAAGGTATTTCTATAGAAATAAATTTATTTTAAAAAAAACATAAAGTTTAAGGTTCGAGTAGTTAATGCAATATAAAATGTCTATAAAATAAAATCACAAATCTATAAGCTTACTAAACGGAAACTATGACGATGGTTGAAAATGTTAGGCATTGGTTTGGGAGTTAGAAAAATAATATTCGTGAAATAAAATAAATGAAGAAACAATATAACCTCTAATAGGAACACCCACATAGAAATTGTGATATGGGGGGAATAATATGACCTTGTCTCATCTGGCTTTTAACTCTTCTATGAATACATTAGTTCTTATATTGTTCACTGGCCTTCTTTATTTATCATGTTTGAAAAATAAATTGTAATTATTAGAAGTAATTTCTAATGATTAAAAATAATAACAATGATGGACTATTAATTCATGAGAAGTGGAGACAATAAATCATTGGGTAGTCACCTCTTACTTACCTTGGAAACATGGTTTACAATGAAGATAATGTCTTACCTATCACTACTATAATATATTGCGAACATGATTCATAAGAAAGGTAATTGAGAAAGAGTGTATCATTCAATTTTCTATTTCCAATATGGTTCAAATAAGTATTATTAAATATTTTACATTCCCCAAAAATTCTATGAAAATATTCATATCATAAAAAAATCAAATGCAAATAAGAATATAATAGGCACCTTTGTGAAAAAAATAACGACAAAAATTGTAAATAAATACATTGAATATAACATAATAACCAGGTATATAAACATATATTGGTCAAAAGAACACCCTAATAGTGAATATATCACAATTACTTTATATAAAACTCAGGAATATCATGCAGTAGTAATGTATTCACATGATTATTACAGAATCATCATGTAAAGAGAAGTAATAAATTAAAAAATATATATATAGAAGAATATAATAATATTAACTTGTATTTTTAAAATAATTAATAAATTTATTAAGATTTAAAATATAACATTTATAGTGTAAAAATATATATTATATATTATATATATATCAATATTATGGGTTTTAGTAGTTAATTGAGATTTTTTAGGTAGATAAACAATAAATACATTTCTATTTATCTGAATTAAGTCAAGATCAAATATGTTAGTTGTTTAATTTCATTTTTTAACAAATTTCATATTGATAATTTAAACATATACCTTGATAGTATTATAATATTCAATGGTGATGTCACTGATTGGCTTCTAAATGTAAAAAAATGGAATAATGAAACAAACAAATGTAAGATAGAGAGAAACAATGTAGAAATTCATATTAATGTTATCAGAGATAGAAAAACAAATAAATCTCATAGAAAACTAATAAAATACATTTAACATGAAACTTTTAATATTATGTAACCAGAAATTAGTTTTTTAGGGAAAACGTACTTTTCACATTCAACTAGAGAAGTATCCAATAAAATTGAGTGGTAATTAATAGGAATAAATGTTATCAGATGTTGGAAGAAAAATTTCATAATAAAATTAAAATTTAGTGATTCTTCATTGAAAATAAAACATATTGTAATTAATTTAGTTTTACATTCATGAATCCAAGAATCAATAGATTAGTTTGGGTGGCATGTGTGGCATTAAATTGAAACCAGTAAACCAACTATTTATGTCACCTGAAATAGAAAACACTAATGAAATTATCAAAACCAATGAGAACTGCAATAAAATAAAATAAAAATGAAATTATTTTATAATTAAAAATAACTAAACTCTATCAAATACAATTATAAATATTAAAAATATAATAAAAAAACAAATAAATCGTACCCAATAAAAAATAGGGAAGCCATGGTTTTGAAATCAATGAAACTCAACTCAGTGGTAGAAATTAAAGGATGTGTGGAGAAGTAGAACCATTATAGTTCATATGTTTCTATTTTGGACATGATTTTCTTACTATGTACTATAGAAAACAATAATTATTCAAAACCCCAAAAAAGAAAATTCAAATAGATATTTGAGGAAATAGAACAATATTCATTCAAATAAACCTTACCACATGACAATTAGATGCAGTGGGTCATGGAGTGTCGACTAATAAGATGTTGAGGAGCACCTAGAATATAGGAAGACTCTGGATACATCATAAAATGTGTAAATGAGGTGGGTATTATATAGGTTGAGGTGGAGGAAGAGGTGAATTTAGAGATGGGGGTAGGGGTAGGAAGTCAGAAGGTAGAGGCGGGTAGCTGAAATAAAGAGGCTAGGCATAGATGGATGTGTAGATCATAAGGCCGTGTCATGTCACCAAATATGGGAGGTATATATTTATAGTAGGAGATGGATATTTACACTTGGAGGAGGGTCTAAAATTGGGAGCATATAAATGGGGTGCGGGGGAGCGGAGGAAGTGGATATGGAGAAGAGGGTGGGAATATAAATATGGAGAAAAGGGACCAGGAGATAGGGGAGCGGGTGAGTGGGGGGGGAGGGGGAGTAGATAGTGAGATGAGAACAAGAATACAAAGAGTGTGATGGGGGAGATATGGGAGTTAAGGGAGCTCGATAGAAATGGCGAGGGTTAATTGGGAAGGGATTAACATAATGGGAACATGACATTGAGGAGATGACATGTGGACTTAGAGCCACACAATTTTTATTATATAAAATATATTTTAATATTATATCATCTTTAGTTTAAACTTGATGATTCATATAACATAAACCATCAGTGAAATTAAATTTATTTGAAAAAAAATCATCAAATATCGGGGTGTTAGTATATTTACTTTTGTTATATATTCTTCATAACGGTTTATAAAAAGAATGTGAATCTACCAAATCATATCTTCCAAGAGTTTCAAAATAGGTGTGTAGTAATACCAAATACTTATTCCTGGGTTGAATATTAGTTTAATACCCAACCTTCCCTTTTTTGGGTTATTACCCCAAGGTCAGTCTATGAAAAACATTCATCCACTTTTATTGTCTAGATGGGATTTCATTTCTTAGAGACACATACTCCTTTCCAAAAAATTAGGATGTTTTGTTATACTTAGAATTATATATTGGTTTTTTCACTAATTTTTTCTATTATCGATTCCCAAATTAACTATAACCTGATCTGATACCAACCATTTCATCCCACTTCCTTAATACATAAAATGACGTAATTTCTAAGAAAAATAACATAATATTAGTACATTATAGGATCGAATGTATTATTATCTTACTAAAAATTGGTTCATAAATCACATTTATATAATAATACTTGACCATTATTTATTTCATTATTAATAGTAATTCTAAATATATTATTTTATCTTTAATACATGTAATTACTTATAGATATACAACAAAATGGGGCTGAGTGAAAATCCAAATAAGGGGAGGAAATGGGATGGATCCCACGAAATAAAAAAATTATTAAATGGGTGAGAATAATCATCATAATAACATCAAAATCATCAGGTATTCATTTAAAAAATATAATGGAATGTTTAATATGAATCATAATGAAACATCATAACATAGTGTTCAAATACAGCACATTTTTGTAAAAAAATATTTAATCATGTTCACATATAACATATGGTGATAAATCATAACATCATAATTATGATTAAATATTGAATCATGTTCCCAGCAAATACACATAATTTGAAGAGATATATCTATTTAAAAAATAAATTTGAGGGAGATATAACTTTGGTATAACCCATCACATTATAAAATGTTCAGAATCATCCATTCGTTGTGGAAATTAAATATATAATACTCATTTTCATGAAATAAACCTATAAAAATGAATGTTTTTATTGAGGGTGTCATAAATAATATATTAATAAATAATAATTTGGGTTCTCCATAGAATAAGGGAGGTAATATTTTGGATTGAAATATCATTTTTCTTTGGATAAGAAACAATTAACCTAAAGTTAAAGTGAGTTTTGGAAAAATTAATTCCCTTTTAAAAAAATATATTCACCTTATAAATCTTTTCGATAAGGTATAACAAGAATATAGCAATAAAAAAATTTAATGAAGAGGGAAATGTATTATATATGTTCTTGAATTTTTTTATTAGCTATGAATATAAATAAGCGATAAACTCATAAAAATTAGGTGGGTTTATGATTTCCTATACCTTAAATATCATAATGTTCATCCCATTTACACATCATATCTAATAAACATATGTTTATTAAAACATGAAATCATATTTGAATTAAATTAATTTATTTCATTATTAATACAATATAATAATTCTATTTTATTTTATAATACTCTCTATTAAACATGATTTTTTAATGTCATTTTATCAATAATGTATCTCATCTTGTCTTGATGTCGTTATTTTTGTTCAAGATATTTTCAAAATAAGTAAAAATAATTCTTTAAAATAAAATACATTTATTTAAATATTTTATTATTTTATATTATTTATACTAACCATATTTATAGGTGGTGTTAAGAAGAGAGTTGGAAAGGTCCCAGTATGAGGTGAACCGAACATTAAAGTGACATTATAAAAAGTGGAGGAAAGTGAAATCTGACATATCAATATATTGAAAATATAATAATTAAACTATTTAAAAATCATTAATTTTATTTAAACATACAAATTGTTTTTATGTTTTGGGATCGAAGTTAAATGGTAAAATGAGAAAAAGAAGAGGAAAGTGAGAATAAAAATTGATGAATTCTTACCCTCTTCTAGGTAATGCTTCTTTCCTTTGTCACTAAACTCATTGAATACTAGTTTTGAAATTACTGAAAAACATCCCAAAAAATTCTATGGGGATAAAGAGAGGGAATTTTTATTGATATTTGGATTTGGTAAGTGAGAGATAAGTTGTTGTCCGAGGTGACTGAGAAGAGTATTTAAACTTATGGAGGGGTATTTTTGAGTTAAAATATTGAAAAAAAATTAATTTATATGGTAAAAATAATAATATTAATATTAATAATATTTAAATCTATATATGAATAAATTAATAATATATTATGACTTTTAATTCTCTAAAAATCCTAATTTAATTATTTATTAAAAATAAAAGTACAAAATTTAAAAAAAAAATTATGGAATGATTTATCATTTTATAATTGGAAAACAAATTTTACATTTAGAATTTATTTTTTATTTTAATTCATAGTTTATCTTATTAAATTATTATTTTTTATTCCATAAGTTATATAGTTTAATATTTTATTTTTACCTCTTGGATGATGTAATTGAAATACAATGGTTTTGTAAAAACTGTATTTTCACTGTTCACTAAAATTTATAGTATTTTATAAAATGACCAAAAAATGTCTCATATATAACTTTTACATGTTTATATCAAAAATTAATTTCATTTTTTTAAAAAAAAATCAAATATATGTATTTTTAATTTTTTTGCATTTATTGTTCGAAAAAATTATTATTTAGAAAAATATCTTCACACCTTAATTAATTTTATATATGTTTTGATGCATTATATTATTAATATTATCTTAATTTATTCAAGTTAAACATTATTTTAGTGAAACAACACTATTTTATTAGTGAAATGATTGTTCTAATTGTATGATTACAATTCATAACACTCATGTTACTATTCTAATGACCAGGTTTCTATTCATAATGGACATATTACTATTCCCACGGTCATATTACATCCTATAATTACCTCTTCATTACTTCATAAATCATTCAATTTAATTCATCCTAGTTGTATAAATTTTTCCTGGTTAAAATTTTTATTAGTATATTAATGTTTTTTCTTTTCCATTACATTGTTCATGGGAGCAATAATTCTAGAAAATCAGGATGACCAAAATTTTCACTTTCTTGATTTTATAATTTTCTATTTTTTATTACACTATATCATTTTTAATTTTTGTATGTTTAATTATTTACTAGTGAAATAATATAAATTAATGAAACAATGTTTTTTTGTTTTTTTCTATGGTTTTTATGTGTATAATACAAAATTATATAATATAATACACATTGATTTAGAAAAAATATAATTTATAACATCTATGTTATTATATTCATTTATTTTTTATGTCAAGTGTTTAGATTATTGTGTTCATCCAATTTTTTCAAAAGTTTATCATAAGGCTAGCGGATGATTAGTAACAATATCAACCTCAGTATTTCCATTATGTTGATTAATCATAAAAAAGTGAATGTGTTTTAAATATTATACGAGTTTAAATTAAAGAATCTATTTTTTGGAATATTATTTATTTAGTATATGTTTCAAAAAAATTTGGTAATGGTTTTATATGTAATATTTTTCATGATTCTCTAAAACTCTAAACCTAAAAGATTATAATAATGTAATAAAATTCTATCCATTCTATTAAACTAATAAATTTTTGTTGATTAAGGTTTGAGTTGTTATAGGTAAATCAAAGACATCCTTCTATATAGTGACTCCTCTATTTACTCATCATCCATCATAAGTATGATTCTATTGGTGAATAGGTATCTATTATATCTAAATTTATATGAAGATGAATCAATACAATAGGGGTTAAGTGTATGTTTAAAAAAATTCATTTTTACCTTTAAAGAAACATTGTTTAACAAGGTCAAACTAATCATATTCACAAATATTAGGTATTTAAATAGTTTTTAGACTGGTCTCAAGGATCCAATAATAAGAATATCAAAATTAGGTAGATTACGATACATATTCCATAGGTCATAATTAGATTTTAGTCTTTTTCACAGCATATGATGATTTAATTAGAGTTAGAATAGTCTGAATTGTAATCATAATGGTTATGATAAATAAGAGTACTACAAAAGTAGTGATTCTATCTTAAATAATATATAATCATATTCAGATTAATAACATATTATAAATGTAATATAGAGTAAAAAAAATTTATCATAATTATTTCTAATGTGATAAATAGAATACTAATATAAATATGAATATAAGAGGAATTCATATCCTATTATAATTGCTGAGGAAATTGAGAACTGGTGATACAACATGTAAAATGAAAATAATTCTTTTAACCTAAAGAGAAGGTTATCCAATGACATGGGATAGAAATTCCTTATTTTTACTTAAAGGAAATTATTTCATGCCCTTACTAGGATAATCCCTCAATATGTTGATCGGTATGTCTCACTATCCCCACAAACCCTCAATACAATGATTTGATTTTCTCAGTCTTCCTATCCACGGTAGCCCATGATATGATTATCAGTTTTGTCTAGATATCCCTACAATCCCTTGATAAAGCAGTTTATTAGCTCCTCTATATTCCTAGCATCTGAAGCCCTCGATCGTAATTAAAACAATCATAATTTCCTGAAACAAATACAAAATATTCTTGAGCAGACAACCTCAGTAGGGTTCTTTAAAAAAGACTAGGAAAAATATCTTTATTCTTTTTAAACATAAGAAAAACAATAGAAAAATCACAGTGCATAAACTCGTGAAAATTGATGTGAAATATAAATTTTGAGGTCTTCAAATGGTCTGGTATTTATAGTATAGATTCCAATAGTCATCTTGATCTCCAAATGTAATATTTTATCCATGATTTTCACATAGACCTGGACGCCTAGTACCACAATGAACATATTATAACTGAATACACAAAATTTTTTGGATAATACAACACCATAGTGTTAATAGTCAAATATTCCAATATGATAAAAAAAATTCATATTCATGATTAAAATGAAAGTCAATCTAATGTATTTGTTTATATATGTTGTTATGATGAATTATATTGAAATGGATCTAATTTTTTTCAGTTTTAGTCGGTCTGATTATTCTATATTCTAGTTAAATTATGATAATGGTAATGGTATATGTTGTTTTTTTAATGGACACATTAAATCTATTTATAATTATGGTAAAATTAAATATTTTCTATTAAAAAATTATTAAAATACTTTAGACAAAAAAGAGTCAGTAATTATGTATTTAATATAGAGTTTGTGATTTCCTAAACAAATGGAAAGGACAAGTCAAAACGAAAATTTGAACACAATAGTATCACATAGTGGTTGGGATTTTATAGAGTATTTTACATCCTCATGGAGGATTTGGGTTACATTGTATCGGCCTCCCTAGAATTTATCTAAATTGTGGTTTACCTTGTATATGGATATCAGTTGATTTGTTTTTCTAACAATTTTGGATGGCTTATGAGTTGCTGGATAATTCATAATTATGTGATATGATCTATTTGTTGTTTATATATTTTTGGACATTTATATTTGATTTTTTCATAACATAACTTATAAACTTGACACAACATATTCTCTAGTGAATCTTCTAATTTATTATTTTGGATACAATTCGTGAAACGGGTCGAAATTAGTAGCATTTTGATACTCTAATTATTTTCATCAACTCATAGTGATACAAAATGTTCATTAGGCCATGTGGTTGAGTATTCCAAGTAATGTGTTTAGTTTATTAGGGTTGGTTTATTACTAAAACCCTTATCCTGAATATTTCACATGATACATTTAAGAGAATAATAATTTTAATTAACTTACCTTTTCTTATCAAAAAATATTATTCTTCATATGATTCCTGAAGACATTATCTAAATTACAAGAAAAAATTATGTATTTATAGTAATCCAATAACCTTATTGACCTCATTAACTATTTTTTAATAACCTATTAACTCACTAAGATATACTAGTAACTTGGTTAATATATAAAGATATAAATAGAGCTTTGAACTTTGACTGATTTGATATAAAATGAATCTACACCAAATCTTACACTTTATATTTGGTTTCATTATCTTTATGTAGAAATCCTAGGATGATATAATGATCAATTAAAGGCTCAAATAATTTCAAAAATACATTAATCATTAAAAAATAATTAACACATATGAAATGAATCCTACCAAACCGAACATAAATCTTTTGCACTTAAATAGTATTTGTACACATTTAAATCTCACTGAACATTATATAATGATATTTATACTAAAATTTTATTATATTAAGTAGAAATTATAAAATTATATTTTGAAATATAATATATGAAAAACCACTTCTTTTATATCACTCAATGAGATATATACCACACATGTAAATCATACCCCAAAATATATTCTACCCATGTTTATCAGCCTAATAAATATACTTATATATTACACCATGTAATATAAGACACACATATCATAGATTATATGATTTAGGAAATATTGTATATTATATATGACCATGCTATGAAGATCTATATAGTTACAATCAAGGATTCTATTTTTAAAAATTATTTTCAACTAGTTGAGTGTCATCATAAAATGTAAATATCATCAATATGTATACATGAACAATAATAACATGTATATTGGATCTATAAAATAAGTTTAAAATATCCTATGGGATTATAATATATATTCTATAACCTAAAGAAATTTTCTAGGTCAAAATATCTTGGGTTGTTTATATGATTGATTCTGTCTTCTACAGAATTGAATTGACTATATATGATTATTTAATAGTGAGTGTTCGAGTATATGAGTTGGTTTCTGAAAGATAAGAATCATATTTTTAGTTATTTATTGTATTATGAAAAAAAAATTAAATACATTAAATAAATAATCAAGATAATGTTGACTAACCGATCGTAGTAATGAGAAAAATTTACATTAGTTTAGACATTATTATAGGAGAAAATTAGTGAATAAAATTATTACATGAATTAAATAAACACAATAAAGGATCATCATTTAAATTATCCACATGATAAAATATTTCAATCATGTGGTGTGTAAATAATCATTGTTTTATGATTATATCATTTAAATCAATGTCATAATTTATACATATCCTTGTGAAAAAATATGTGTGGGAGATATAATGATGTAGAAAGTTTTTTTATGATTATGAATAAAAAGATTAAATTTATTTTTCTAAAAATATTAATAAATTAAATGAATTTGGAGAAACTAATACATGAATTAAAAAATCATGGAAATAAAATATTAAATTATTCACATGAGGAAAAAAATGACACATTATTAAACATAAAATAAAAATATTAAATTTTGTAAATTAGAGTTCCTAGAACTAAATAATTTCATATTTAGTAATCTAAGATAGGGTATTTATGTCCAATTATCTAGGATAGATCGAAATAAATTATCAAAGTATATTTTTAAGAAATATGAATGATTAAAAATAGAAATAGAAATTTTTATTTTTATTTTTTTATTTTGATAGAGGAAGTAGAAATATTTTTATTTTTTAAAGATATCATAGACGGCCATATTGTAATTATTCTTCTCTTTGTATAGAATTTCTAACATTTTGGTGAGCTATTTATTGTAAAGGTGGAAATCCTAAACCTCAAAAGAAGTTAATCATATGTATTGGAAAATCAAAAATTCAAGGGATGTCATATATGAGGTAATCTCTAGATCTTAATTAGAGATATAAGAATAATGATTTTTATACTATATAATATGATATAATTATATAATAGGATAGTATGAATCACAAAATATATGATATTTCATCTATTAATTGGGATACATATTCCTATGGTGTTTGTTAATGAAAAATCAATATAGTTGACTTATTATTCTCTAACTGGTTTTTTTAAGTATTCAAGAAATAAAGATTCATTTGAAGCTGTGTGTTAAGAGTAAGGAACCATGACTACAATGAGATGGTATTTGATTCTCTATCCTATTAATATAATGGATTTTTTGGTACGTCTTATAAAATGGAAGTTTTCCCTTTAATGATGTAACCTTGATATTTTTATTCTATTGTTGAAGCTTTCTTCAGGCCTAAATCACTAAGTGTCTCATATATAGGTCAGAAGCATCACTTTGGAAAATCAAGGCCCTCTTGATATGATTATTGATCCAGTGTTGGTGTACCACCTATATAGGTGTGATGAATTTTTGATTACTTCAATAATCATTATTGATTTTTCTTCATCAAGAAATTAATTATGGATGTTGTTATATTATAGGTTTCATATTTTTTTGTAGGATATAGCATATTAATCATTTAAAGTATAATAGTTCCTTGAACATGGGTTTATTCTATATCCTAATATCACTAGATGATCCCTATATACCATTTAGTCGTATCAAAATAATTTTATTCAATAGATCATCATGTTTACCATATGTTTTTCAGAAAAAAATTATTTCATAATGCATCTACGGCCATATCATAAAATAAAATATGACTTGGATAAATTTCATCCATCAATTCTCTAGGTTACATGTTCATAGCATACAAAAAAAACTATATCGTAAAAAATTATATCATGTAATCTTCTGGATTTTTTAAATATTAGAGATTATAATATATAATATCATATGTTATGAAGGAATAAAAGTTTGGGAAAAAACATAGTATCTTAACATAATTAAAATATAATAGATGTCATATTATATGATTAGTACCTTTTGATATTTTCTATCATATTATATGGTTTAGATTGTATCATATGATTTGAAATTATGTCATAAAATATCATTGGTTTACAAATATATTCTCTTATATACTAGTCATTTTTTTATTTCTTAGAGGATTTTTTGTCATAAAATACAACATACATAAAAAAAGTTCAAATTTTCATTTTAGAAAATTTTACATATGATGTAAAAATTGTTTATAAATTACATGTGTTAGGAATTATAATATGGTATTTTTCATTCTTAAAGAAAAAATGAATGTATATATTTATTTCTAATGTTTCTCAAATATAAATTATTTTTTTATTTATTATTTCATTGTTATAGGATATTTTTTATTATAATTAGTTTTTTAATTATTAATACTATGTATACAACATTTATATAATATATTGATACATGGATATTTTACCCTATAATACATACTATGTATTATATCAAATAATTTATTTTTTCATATATATTAACCATTTTTATTAGATTTGTGAGAATAAAATAGTTATTGATTTTTTTTGAATATTTGGTTCTAGGTTTATTAATAATTGATTTTTATCTTGATTAAACCCTCTATGGGGATAGGGAATTGTGTTTGGACTACCTATTATACAATGTTCTTGATCTTTCTTTTAGAAAGATGTAGGGTATGTTATTTTCCACTCTATGATTACTCATGTGGATATTATCAATCTCATATAACTCTAAATATTTACTTAAAGTGTTCGTGTAACATATATATGTGATGAATTTGGATTTATATTAATATAATTAGCCTCTAATTGTTTGTGAGTATCAAAACTATGTGAATTTTATAATGAGTTACATAGTAATTTTTTGTAAACACATTATTTGTTTAGATGGAATAGGGATTCCAAAACTAAATATTTATATTAATTCATTACCAAAGGAATAAAACATGTGATAATAAATAAATAAGGATTTATAATTGTATTAATATTATTGTTTTATGTATTATAATAGTGAGACCTATAATAATAAACACCCCATAAATACTATATGTGACATTACTTCCAAGGGATCATATAGAAAGACCTCAATCATAAAATAATGTAAGTTTTTCCATATTGGGGTTCCCATAAACTATCTTGTGTAAGGAAATTTTTAAATGCTTATCCCAGAATTTTTGGAAACCAAATCTCATTTTGAAATTTGGATGAGAATTAGCTAGTAAACACTATGATTTAGGATACCAAAGGAATATACATCAGTTTTTCAAATTTTATGGATATAGTTGAAGGGTTTTCCACTAAAATATATATGGATCATAAATGTTATGATTGAGATGATTCCCTAACTAATAAATATGTGGTGCTGAAACACCCAATCAGACTCATTATATAGTGAAATAATATTTTCTCCCACTAAAATGTTTTGATGTCTGGGGTTATCAATTTTAGTAGGAGTACATTCATTAAAAATATTTCATGAATATATATAACATGATACTCACTTGTATAAATGATTGTCTTAGATTGTAGATTACATCATGATAATCATATTCAGAACACTTATAGTTATGAACAATATAATATTTCCATGCTAGTATCTAAGGATTAGAATTATTCCTATAAAATATACTAAGATTATAAATGTTACTGTTAAATAGGTAAATTTCACCATCTCTGAGCCATGGGTATTGGATACTGGGTTTTTATCACATATTTAGGTTGATAAACCCAAACTCATATATATGAGATAATTTAAAATGGTTGAATTAGATATTTTGGTCAGGAAATGAGTAAGATTTGGTTTTCCTGGAAGTTGACAATTATGATCAGAAATTACCTAGTGGATTAATTCTATAAATAGATAACTATTATCATGCTCTTACCCTATTTATGAATCTTATTTATATATTTTATTTGAGAAAGAAGGTTTTTTATTCACAATTTAAAAAAATATTTTCTCTATATATATGATTGAAATGATTTTTGGAATTATTAATATGATAAATGGTTTATAAATATTATATATGGATAATATTTTATATATATTTTAGAATAATAATGTTAAGATTTATTCTAGTTTCAACTACCTTTAGAATTATCCCCTTGGAAATATAAATGATAAATGAATCCAAAGACTATATAAAGATATAATACTGAAACCATTTGATTATAAATGATTTAAATTTTTACAATATTTTTTATTAGGCGAAATGATCAAATAATCATTTAGTGAAAAAGGTAAAAGGGTAGTTGATTTTTATAGCTCATGCATAGTGATGCATCTGGACCAAGGAGTACTCAAGTTAGTGGTGTTTTATGTAACTTTATTACTTTTTTTATGGATTTAGTTGGTGTGGATATGAGTTTGTAATGAGACACTTTTATAAAACATTTGAAAATATTACTGTTATTCATAACTAAGAATACAATCATATATGAAAAATTATTAAGATTATCTGATCGGATTAGGGTGGTAAATACAATATTCAGGAATTCACTGAAAATATGAGGGTTTGTGGAATTACTATGCAACTAAATCCCCTAGGAACACCATAGTGTATTAGTGTATCTAAAAAGGGGAATCATACCATGTTATAATTTGTTTGATCAGTGATGATTTGGTGTGACCTTTCTATTACATTGTGGTATTATATATCGAAGATTTTTCCCTTCCCATGGTTTGTGTCCTATGTAAAGTAATAATAAAGACACTATATTTGACATAGAATAGTAAATATACCATATTATATAATTTTAATATTTTACGTCATTAGTTATAGATATAATGTTTGGATTATGATAAACTTATCCCTACAACTAAAAAATACTTATTTTTGTTTATCCCAATAAATCTAAGGGATTTTATTTATATAACATGACTAATTAAAATGTATTTATATCCTAATATGATACATGCCTTAATAATCAATATATCTATTAAAGAGTTAATGGGTTTAAATTTGGACATACATAAATTCAATAACAATATAAATGAGGTGTTCTTGACGTGGCATTTTACTCGATTCCATGGATATTTATATAAGAGAAATCAAATAGAGTTACATAAGAACCTCAATGTTTTGTGGGATATTATGTATCCTAAGTGATATGGATTTCTCATTAGAAATATTATTGATGTAATGCTCATAATATATGAACCTACAACCAACTATGATTAAATTGAAAATTATTATAACTAGAAATGGTTAAAATCCATCGATTCTAAAATCGATTCCACATAAAATAAACATGTTTTGATCTTGGTGGATTCACCCAAAGGGATGATCCCCATAGGTTCCAAGCATTTTTTATAAAAGAAAACATGTATAGTAATGTTTATTCCTTTAAATCAAAAATGGTGGGAAATGGTTAATAAACGATTTAATTTATTGAGTCTGAATAAATACTTTTCACTTTTTGTGATTATAATATATAATTTGATATTACTTTGATATTAATTTACAAAAAAAACAGATTAGTATTATGAGATAAATCTAATTGATATACAGATTTATTTTCATAATATGAATTTAGATGAGGATTTTTATATAATATAGCCTAATGTTTTTAAATTGACATATGATTATTCTAAGGTACAGAAGTTATAATTTTTTATTTATGTATTAAATAAATTTTATTTAATGTGCTGTAACTAGTTTTATGATGTGATCAAAGAGTTTGGTTTCATAAAAATTGGGGAAAATTCATGTGTGTATATGTGTATAAGTGTGATTATTTTAGTGTTTATTATATTTAATGCGAAGTACATAATTATTATTTGAAACAGTATCCTAAATCAACATTTTATAAATATGTGGTCATGTAAATTATAATCAATAAATTATTTTCATGAAACATCTTAAATACATAGTATAAAAATCAATATAGATAGATATTAGAGGCTTCTTATACTCAATCAATATACATAAATAGGTAATGTGTTAAATATTTTAAAAATATAGAACTATAGAAAAGGGTCTTTATCAATGTTACCTAGAAATTACCTTAAAATGATTTAAGATTTTTCTAATGAGTTAGAAACAGTAGATAGAATTCCCTCTGCATTTTCCATAGGTTCTATAAAGTATTATATATTGTGTACTCAACCAAATTTTTTCTTATACTCATAACACTACTAATAATTCTAATCAAATCATGGTGTAATTCATTGTATTTCTATAAATAACATTATAAAGTACTTGATAGGAACAAAGGATATGTTGTAGGTCTTTATAGGAGAGGATGATCTATCTTTAAATGGTTATAGAGATTCAGTCTTATAATATGATTTAGATGATAAGAAATATCATTTTAGTTTTATTTTTTTCCCTTAACAATGGAGATATTAGTTGGAGGAGTTTTAATGGTGGACTTCACATCATTGATAGAGTAAATCACTATATTAGAAGTTGTAAATGAAATTTTTTAGATAAACAAGTTAATTTTGACCAAGATATGGTTCCTATAATAGAAGGAGTAGTAAATAATTACTATTATAAAAATAGATTAACTGGTCAGTCCAGTGAACATTGATCTCACTATAGAAATAATTTTATCCTTCATAAATAATTTCTCATATGATATTTTGTTTTGAGGGGAAATGTTTGGATTGTTTGGGTGGATAAAATGGAAATATTGGAAATCCACTAATGAAAACATTATCATAGTAGATTCATTAGAATTATATTGATCCTATTGGTATATGATTCTTAATATACTGATATAAAGGTTTCATAATATATCATAATTTATAATAAATTCAACCTATATTTATCAATCATTCATGTATATTAATATTTATTTTAGATGAAAAGTGGAATGATAATATCCTTAAAAAAATTGATTTTGAGTTCACCAAAATCAATAATCCTCATGGAGTATTATGGGTTGTGATTATATTTAATAATTATCATGAGTATTGGCATCATGGAAAAAATTATAGGATTATTATTAAGAATTAAACTCAAGGTATTTCCCAGGAAATGTCATACAATAATTGATATACGGGTGTGTACTTATTCTCAATCTGTTTACCTAAGGATAGTGAGAGATATATCCAGATAACCTTTCTACATAGATATATGGTTTCCTAAAACTATGGCATCATATGTCTTCAAGGGGTGGTTGGGTATGTTTCTAGTCATTTTGTCGATTATAGCTCAACCATGATGGGTTTTGTCCACTTTTTTGATGGGAAAATACATTTTTCCTTTGACTGAATTAAACTAAGTAATTTCACAGTCATACTTAGATGAGTTCCATATGATGTGTTCATATACATGGATGAATAATATATGATGTACTCATCCTCAAGATTAATGACATGTGATGTACATATTAACTAATTAATTCAATAATAAAGACAATAAAATATGATATGATCATTAATAGATTGAAATTTTTAATATCTACTAGTCACTCAATGTCATGGGAAAATGGATTATATATGTACACATATGATGTATATTATAAATATTTTGGTGTATATGATTATATGAAATTTTAATATTTTTTAGAAATCACACCAGAACCCTTAATAGCATTAATATCACGAACACTTTTCTAGAGGTCTCTGTTTTCTTGCATCTATGAAATAGAGATTTATAATTTTTTCAATAAAAAATGTCCCATAGGGTAACATAATTATACCTTTGTAAAATTATTATTCTACTGATAAAATGTTTTTATTCAAAAATTAATTGTGTTCTAAAAATGTGTCCAAAAAAGTTTTGCATATATTCATATAGAATTATAATGCTTTGATTAATACTTTTTTGGAATTTTATATTTGTATATTTTCAGATATATAAAAATTCAAGGGATATCATGTTTTATTATATCTGTGGATCATAATAAGTGATGTAAGTATATTGAATCTTAATCCATATCTTATGATATACTTCACTCATAGGGTATGATGGGTAATGTAATATATGATATTGAAGAATGAATTCAACCACTTATTTTTAATGTTTTTTATTAGTTATAAATAAATATGGTCATTTTATTAATGGTTACAATATTTTTTGAGTTATATAAAAAATACACTTTCATCTATGGATATATATTACAATTATTGTACTTCATCTACAATGACATGGTATCTATTGTCCCATACTCTTCATTTGATGAAGATCTTCATGGGGGATATTAAAGGGGAGTTTTCCCATTGTTGGTGGGCACTGGACTTTTTTATTCCACATATAAATGTTTCTTCATGCTTGAATCCCTATTTTTATCATTTAGATGATGTTACCTCATATTTGATGAATTGGGACCCCATTATAAGATCATGGATCCAAATATATTGAACCACCTAAAAAAGTATGAATCATTGTTTCTAGTTTTGTGATTTTCATGAGAGTTGAATTAGAAATAAATTAAATATAAAAGATTCTATATTATATTTTTATGGACTTTTCTTTATAAAATTGTCAGGTTAATCTATTGATTTTAAAATGGACCTTGTTCAGGGGTTTCTTCTGCCACTTCACATCATGAGATAATCCCAATTAACCCATTAAAATTTTTAAAATGTGGTGAAAAAATATCACAATGGTTTTTAATCATGGGTCCATTAATCCATCAAAAACATTTTACCCATTAGTGATATTATCATTCAAGTGAGGAGTACTAAACTCGCTCAATCCATGGACTTGTTTATACACATTGGATGACAAACCATGTAAGTTATTTAATTTTCATGTTAACTCTTCTTTATCTTTTTTACACAAATATCATGGTTAAATAAAGAAGATGATAGATTAACTCATTTTCATTATTGTTATGGGATAATATATAGTTTTTTTGTGTACTTAAAATAAAAATATTAAATTATTTGTCACCCTAATTCACCATTACGCCTCTCACGGTAGCTCCAACTATTCAGAACCTAGGTTACAATAGTTTTTATCGTATCTAAATCTATTTATATTAATTTTTCATATCTTCCTGATTATTTTAGACCTTAAATATATGTATATATATTATATTATATTTTAATGTATCAATGTTACAACCTTTTATAGAATGTAATTTTTAAAATTAAAAAAAATGACTTTATGTAATACATATAATGTAAAAATAATATCATATTGGGGTAGTATACAAGGAATTATGTTATTAAATAAAAATGAAATTATGTGTGGAATATATCAAATATGTTTTATATTTGATGAAATTTATAATAAATATTTAAGAGAAACATTGAAAAAATAATCATATATCAAGGTTATGTATGGAAAAAAGACGTATTTGATATGTTTGAAATTATATATGGTGAATGATAAATAATAGGATAATAAAATATGATTTCATCTCCAAGACTTGTTCATAGGTAGTAAATTAATGATATAAATATATACTATAAATATTATAAATCTTCAAATTAAATTTTTTTTAAAAAAATAATAAATCAATTAATAAAGTATCCAAGTAATATATTAATTTATTAATGTGAGTTGATAGATTATCCATAATAAATATAAAAAAATTTATCTATAAAATAATCATATGGATTATAAATATTAAAATTATAATCACTTATTAATATATAAAAGGATAATTATGTTTTTGAATAAAAATTAATAACCTTTAATTTTTATATTATAGGATATTTCTATAGAAACCTGGTTCAAATAAATAATCAATTACTCATATCATACAAAAAATATCCATTATTTAGAAATCAAGGAATAATGGGATTCTTAAGTAAGAGGAAAACTAAATATAGAGAATTAAATGTTGAAGTTAGAGGACAAGGATCTCAAATAATTATTGGAAAAGATGAAAAATAAATATAGAATAATATGTTGATCTTATGGATTAAATTTATTATGATATGGAAAATAATATTACAATTAAAAATATTCATGAATATAATATTTGTTTCTCATGAAAAAAATATAAATTCAAATATTTAATTTGTGATAGGTACTCTCAAATAGATAAAATGGTAACATGATAAAAAGATACACACGTTAATATTATGATGCCTAAATATTGGTTGATTTTTTTTTAAAATATTGATTTTGAGAATATTTATTGAGAATAATTTGAATGTTATATGGTTGTATTTTATATCAAAATATAAATAAATACTATTGATATAAATTTTAAGGAGATTTATTAAATTACCTTAAAGGATTTCGAGTGTTATATGAAAAAATATATTAAATTACATGGTTGAGGAAAGACTTGGAAAAAATTTAGTTTCATATATAATGATTTCAAAAACTAGTGACTATCAAGGTAAATATATAAAACTTAATAAAAATTTAACCATTCTTTGTAAATATATAAGGATAAGTTTTCAAGTGAAAATTATAATGGTATGTCACAACTATTGTATAATGGGACAAAAATGGATGTGTGTAATGAAGAGATGATATTCAATAAATAAATAAATAATAAATAATTTTCTCATATCAAAATTTGATTATAAACTGTCTGAATTTTATATTAAATTATATAAATGTTCTAACCTTTTTTATATAAAAATATATTGTGTTAAAAGATATTATGAAATAATAGTGAAGAAAAAATTCCCCAATTAAAAATGTAAGCCATGCCTTTAAAGATGAAAAAAATAACCTAAATAATATATTCATTGGTTTGTAAGAATGATGAATTATAATACAAAAAGTATATTAAATTCACCAAGGGTTTCTTTTATATTGATACATTATTTTAATAAAAACAAATACGTATTAGAAACCAGGAAATAAAATATAACTTCTATATAAGTCATGGAAATAATGGATAGAAAATCATATTTTGTAAATAGGATATTTAGTGATGTGAACACAATAGAATATGATTTGAATTTAAAAGATTTTGATTGCTATAAAATAATTAAAGCAATAGAAAAATGAATGTGAAGGATAATTTCTCATATAGGTTCAATCTGATAATAATTATGACTAGTACTTCAAATATGAAGAAGGAATGGAAATAAAAAAAATGTAATAAATAAAAGAGTATAAATGGTGTGACATAAAAAATTAATATTTTGATGAGATAATAAAAATAAATTGATTATTATATAAGAAAAGATTTTTACCATAGATTCCAACTGCATTTCATTACATGAGGATGATGGTATATTATTCCATCTTCAAATTTGATAAATTTTTATCATTATTATATGTTTTCAATGAACAAGGGAGATATAATCTGTCAATTTAGTATAGTAAAGGGATTAAAAAATATAAAAAAACATTTAATGATATTTTATTAGTATATGCAAAGGAAAATATTTCGTGATGAGTATATTAAATGGAGTTGGAAGAAATATGTGAACATTTAATGGAGTTAGAATAGTATATAGAATCATGATGAAGACTTGCATCAAGGAAACATTAAATCATGAAATATTTATTAAAAAGTGTTATAATATATTTTATAAGATAAAACTATATTAGGAATTATAAATTCAAGCAGGTGAGATTCATATTTTATTATAGGACAATGTGACCACTTGATTTATTTTATTATATTGATGTTTTTTTACCCCAAAATTTAGAATTTAATAATTTAGGGTTGGATAAATACCAAAATCATATGTATTATTTTCTCTTAAAAATAAATAAATGAATAGAATGAATATATATATACTTATAATCTGGATCAGGAAACTTTCATAACCATCAATCTGGCTATTTTTCATATTAACCTAGTAGAATCATTAAAAGGGGCCATGTTCTCCATGTGATATGCTAATTAACAATGAAAAATTCAATATAAATTCCCTCTATATCATAAGAAATTTATCTCCAATTCCCTCTTAATCTTTTGAAGGCTTCTAAACAAGCCCATATGGTCATACCTAGAACCTAAGACAAGTCCTTTTTATCATTACATATATAGATTCACATGGTTTTGAAAATCCCTCTAGGGGATCATGTGATAACAGCTAAAAAAGGCAGGACCCTTATACGATGAAGATTTATGTTGTTTTTCATGTGAAGGTATTATGTGTTGTTCATGAACCAATTACATAACCCACATAAGACCTATTATATTCCATTATGATCTTTCAAAGGGCCCCATAGACTATATATTGATCCTAAAAAGGGACCCGAACATGTCAGCCTGGTCACACAAAAATTCCTTTGACATGTCATCTCAATCATGTGAATTCTCTTGGACACGATGATTAAATAATTTAAAAGATATTAGGAATCCCAAGTTGATCATGATAAATACCTTTGTCAATACATGGTCTCAAATAATTATGTATTTATGGGGTGATCAAGTGGTCAATGTTTATCATACAACACAAATATGATGTCATTTATGTCACCCAAGGGGATTTTGTGATAAAATCAGAAAATTACCGGACCCATATTCTAAGAAGAGTTACATTTTTATTTTATGTGAAGGGATTTTTTGAGTCACCTGATCATTTTAAAAATATTTAACATTCCCTTAAAAATTCCAGCTACATCTCGAAAATGGCTGATGACACACCAGTTTGATCTTGGAAATGACCTCAGACCTATTGAACAAATCACACAAAAAGGACCCTTGACATGTCAACTAAATCATTTGGGATCACTTTAACATGTTTATTCGAACACATGAAAGACATTACATATATCAAATTGACCATGTAAAAGCACTTTGGTAATCCATGGGTGCAATAAATCTTGTACAGGTAGACAGATCATGTGGTCATAATTTATCACATGACCAAAAGATGATGTCATTGATGACATGTGTGGGGATTATGAAAAGCGTGTGATAGATTATGTGAGTTATCCCTCCACAAACTCATGAAAAAGTATGATATTTAAATACCATTTAAAATGATATGGATTCATGTTGGTTTTTTCTACACCCCAACCCCCCGACATATAGAAGAAAGATAGACTAACGTAAGAGAAAAATTTCCGAATTAATGTATCGTGTTATTTAAAGAGTCTTCCACCTAAAAAGTATATTGATCAACTTTAGGGATTATGTTGTATGTGTATCCACTTAAACTGATCATTTTATGGGTCACAAAAAGGATCTACATCATGGTAGTGGGATCATACAAAGGATCTCAAGCATGTTTTTTGGATCATGTGAAAGACCATTTACATGTTGTCTTGATCTTATTATCTCTCTATATGAAAATGCCAGAAAAGGTATTTGGAAATTTATACGAATATGGCTAAAATGATATAATATTCATGTAAAGTAAGATATGATATTTTTCTTATGAAGGAATTACGTGCTTTAAGTGATCATTTCCTTTGTCATGTAAAGACACCCTGGATATGTAATATGTATCAAGAGATTTTCTTTTGACATGTTAGCTGGATCACGAGACAACCTTTATATATTTCAGTTGGATTAGGTGATATCCCTTAGACATATCAATTGAATCATGTGACACACTATGGTCAAGTCATATGGATCACGTGAAATGCCTCGGGACATGTCATCTTGATCATGTGAATTCTAACAGACATGCTAGTCTACTTTATTTTATGCCCCAAGACTTCTTGTCCATATCATGAGAAGACTCACATACATTAAACCTGATTCAGGTGTTAGTTCTCAAACATGGTATCTTTATGAGATATACATCCTTATACATTTTTTGAAACATCATCAGATATGTCAGTCATGTTAAGAAGACATCCTCGGGCATTCCAATCATGTTAGACAGGCATCCTCATGTTCTTCAGCATTGTAAATGAGTACTTTGATCTACACCCTAAAATCATGTGAACCCACAACCAAGATCCTTAGTTAAATAACTCCACCTTCATATTGGATGTTTTCATAATTAATTAGGATTATGTACTCATGAATTATTAATTTTATTATGGAATCTTCATGCCATCGAAGAATGGTCAATTTACAACTCATGGTACCCACTCTTTACTCATCAGAGGATAACGATTGGATATCTCTCATGGGAATAAACCATAATGAAAGTCCCTCATTATTTGATTTAATAAAGTTCATTGAACCCAGACCATGTGAGTATACCATCCATCCTAATCCATAAAATAATGGTAAAATCAACTGAAATTTGATGACTATGATTTCTATTATAATAAGGATACATAGAATTGCTTCCTGAGGCCTGAGCACCATATCTAAAACATTATTAGGGTTTCTTCAATGAGAAATACCTACCACTATATTTTATTATTTTGATAAAATAATATTTCTTATTTATCACATAGATAATGAATCTTGTGAACATAGGGAATTTCAATGATCATGTCTCTAGAATTATATAAATCTACTCAATTAGGGGAACCTCAAGTGAATTAAGAAGACTCTGATTATTTTTATAATAAGGATGTGTAGGAAACCATTCTAAACCAATATATCAATACCTAAATCCTCAATTATATAATATACATCATTTCCATGTAACTATAAACTGTATAGATTTATACTCAAAGAAATACATGGAATTTGATACATGTTCTAATAGGACACATTGGATTTTTTCTTGGATGTTTAATCCCAATCTCAAAACACCAATCTCATTCCTGGAAGGTAGAAATCAAAAAAGTTATTATTCATAAGGATTTAAATAATAATAAATCCATCATTATAAAGTATTAATGGGAACCATATGGATAACATTTAATCCATATATAGGGGATCTTTAATAGAACACCCTCTTGTATGTATAGGGATTCGACACCTGATAATTTGATCAGGGTAACCAATACTACATTAAGATTTGGTAAATATTCACTAACATATCCTAAATATATGACACATTAATGAAGTAGGAAATAACTCCCTCTAAAAGGATGTGATTTTTTTGACCTCTCATCCTCTTGAACAATGTGATCTCTTAAGAATCATCGGGTTTGAAATCCCAAATGATCACCTACCTTTGGAAAAGAGGCATGTGACTCATTTTGAATGTTGGATCGATTGAGAGTTTCAGTGAGAGACAATAAATTTTTAACCTAAAAAAATATTTTTCAACCATAATAAATCACACATAATTGAAAGATAGAATTTATAAATTATATTTTCTCATAGAAAACAAGATAGGAAACCAAACACAAAATCATGTGATAATAAAATAAATGTGTCACCAAAAGCATCAAGAAATATATTTCCCAAACCTAGATAGAAAATATGAATCAATTAGAAGAAAAAATGTTGAAACCAAAAAGAATCATTCAATAATAAATTATAGTTAGTATTCCAATGGGGAAGGCCATTTCACTATGCACATTCCACACAAGAAAAATGGTCCAACGAATAACAAGAAATAACAATTGTGTTACCCTTACATAGATAATTGAGAATGCTTCAAACGTGTGATGATCCAATGATTGAAGACATTGTTAATTTTATTGTTTCTAACTCTACATAATATTCTCACAAATAACACCTTGACTTGAGATCATCTCACCATCAAATGAATGTTTTTGAACAATAGTTATGACAACAACCTCCTCGATCCAAAAAACAATATCACCCACATGATAACATCATCATTGGGTGGTGAGCATGATGTTGTAGTAATAACACTAATGTGGTATGATCAAATCCCTCTAGTATACATTTATAGGTCCCCATACACTAAATCCTATGAACCTTCCTCAATTAAGGAATGTTCTAATGAAATCGGTGATGTATGTCACCACAACCAACCGCTTAAAATCCTATCCCATATCATGGCCATTATCACCTTCCATACCATTGAAAGGTGAATCAAGGGGCTGAACATAGCTCCATCCTAGTATAGACGTCACTTATGCTAACTCTTTTCAATAACCTTTATTAGAACCACCTCACAAATTCCCCTCATTTTCATGTTGAGGGAACTACCCAAAATGTTTCCACCATAGACACTTAATCCAAGGAATCAATGATATTTTATCTGGAATGACATGTTGAAGATCAAAGAGACTGTTCCCATATTTCCACTTCCACTGATGAATCCCATCGACATATTCTTATATAGGCTAGTGAACATTCTCATACCTCCCCTAATATATATAAAATCTACTCATATATTTCAAAAGAAAGAATATGGTGTAAAATATCTCCACCCCCATGTATGAATCGAAGGTTCTAGGTGTAGCTAAAGCGTGGTTGGATGGAACCCAACATTAATTTTTATCATGATCAACGATTATTATAAGATAAACACGATGATGAATTCAAGTCTCAAGGAAATAGAATAAATGATTTCGATAAAGAATGTGGAGGCCTGAAACCTTTATAATAGATCTTGCACATCATGTTTATAATTAATTTAATTAATTTCATAATTAAAAAAGAATACATGGATCTTCTGTATTTTATTCATTGATGATGTTGACCATCTGGAATGACCCTTCTAGATTGTCTTGTTGTGCATGTGAGGATCCAAACATGAATCCCTCTAGAGTTGATCCACACGTGCCCAGATGGACTCTGATCGATTCCCCTCATTATCCAGGAGATATAACGAGGAAGAGAGTGTCTTTTTCCGTCATTATTAGTTGATTTTTTTTAATCCTTGAATAATGACTCTTGTTCTTGAGAGGGGAAAGAAGATAATTCAAGAGGGAAATTGTTTAGTAGAACAATTCTCAATTCATCGAGTGTATAGTTTGGTATATGGCACCATATACATCCATGTCTATTTATCGACATGGGGATTCAATTTCCATATTTAACTTTGTAACATCAATTAAATACATTCATAATATTATAAAACCCCATGATTTTAATAATAATATTGTGTCATTGTTTATGGTGTTCTAACTTGCACAAAATGTAATCATAAATAAAATTCCACTTCACAAAATAATAGCAATGTTATAATTATTTTAATTTCATCCTACTAGATAAATAATCATTTTACATATTTCAAATAATTATTTTACTACTGGTCCAACCTTGGTCTACTCAAAATCCACTTACATTTATTAAACAACTAAATAGATAGATAAATAAGTTATTCTCTTTAATAAATATTTTATTTACAAACTAGTAAATAAATATTTATTAATTCTCAAATGAAATAAATAAATATATTTTACCCACAATCTAGTGAATAAATATTTATTTAATTTTTTCAATCCATTTAACTTGAATAAAACTACTCCACTGCCTTAAGAATAATATTTATTCAATTAATTAAATTCAAAAGGAATTTATACAAGACCACCTGAAACACTTAGTGTATGAACCTATAGGATTATTTCCAGTTGGAATTAGGTGGGATTACCTAAAGTCCAAGAGTACTATCTAGAAATGATTCAAGGAACCCAAGAGAAATAACCTAATGTCTAAAAAATGACATCCACATGTGAATGCTCACTGTGTAATATAATCCCTTCATCTCAATATCTCATCAAGTAGGTTTCATGATAGTGTCCTCAACCATTGTGCATGATACGTCATTCTTTGACTACCTAAAGTAAACTTGTCCTTACACCATGTCCACGGAATTTCATGTGATGATTATATTTTAATCAATGGGATGAAATATCATCTTCCATAAATGGAAGGGAAAAATCATTCCATGACATATCCATTAATAACATGCCACTCATAATGCACCCAACGTATTCTACCTCCCACTAACTATCTGTGTGATGGGTTTCATTAGTAAATCATAGTGTGTGAGTTATGAAATGTGTTAATAATAATCATAAAGAATAAGGATCATTACACACACTCGCAGAAAGGAATATCTGATGACACCAAAACATGAGGAATTCCGACATGTGGGTTTGTTCTCATAATCTCCCATCTTGGAGACTACCAAGTAAGAACTTCATTAGAAGAAGTCTCATCTACATAAGTGTACTCGGAGCTGATGGTATGTATACTATGTGTCCCATTATAGTATTTAATCCAACCGCAGAATTATATTTATGAATATTTTCAAAGATCGTCAAGGCTCTCATCATAGCGGGGAACTATTATGATAATGTCAATGTGAAAAATTCTGAAAAACATTATTACACTATAGTCATGCAGAAAAATGAATAATATGTAATAAGATATTTAATATTTAAATATATTAATTATTCATGTAATAAATGTAGAAGCATTTGGTTCTAGGAAAATAACTCTTATAAACTCCCACTTCAACTAGAGCTAATGCCTACGACATTCTATTCGCAATACCTCACATGATGATCATGTTTCTATTAAGTCAAACATTTAGTCATGGGGTACTCCACATTATATTACATGAAAATACTACTCACTATAACTACACCTCTCTGGGAAAAATTCCCTGATAGATGATACTTCTGAAGTATGTACTTTGTCTGCTGATGTGACCATTGAATACATGACTAACCCAACCATTGATTCGTATGGATTCCTTGCCCTTTTATTTCTTTACTCATGTGTCTGAGGAAACGTTTTCATGGAAAGATGAATTCTAGGGATGCTTGAAAAAATCCCTTATTGGATTATTTCATTCTGAATCTCTTCAGTATCATATCAATGTATATACAATGAATTAGGCCTAGAAATATCTTGGATCTATCACGATGGATCATGATTCCTATAATATATGTTGACTCACCCAAGTCCTTCATGGATAATCCGTAATTAAACCATTCTTTAATAGAATATAAGACTGGCATCTCATTTCCAACAAATAATATTTCATCAATATATTCTATTAGGAAAACGACTACACTCCCCCTAAACTATTTGTAGACACAAGGCTTACATTCATTCTTGATAAAACCAAACTTCATTATTGATTCATCAAAATTAATGTTCCATTACCTAGATTCTTAATTTAGTCCATAAATGGATTTCTTCAACATTAATACCTTATTGGCATCATTTGGAGTCATAAAACCTTCAGGTTGTGTCATGTAGACATATTCTTGAAGGTTCCCATTAATGAAGGTTGTTTTCAAATCGATTTTCCAAAGATCAAAGTCATGGTAAGTGGAAATGTCCAATATAATTCAGATAGTTTTTAGAATTTCAACTGGAGAAAATGTTTCGTTGTAGTCAATTCCTTAATGATTTTTGAACCCTTTTGCAACTAGTTGTGACATATAAGTACTAACTTCTCCTTCCATGTCTAGTTTCTACTTGAATACCCATTTTTAACCAACATTCATAACATCAACTAGAGGATTTACCAAAATCCAATCTTGGGTTTGCTACATGGAATCAATTTCATAATTCATGTCTTCTTTCCACTTGGAAAATTTTTTGCCACATACATCTTCCTTATTGGTTAAAGGATTATTATTATCAACTAATAATGAGTCATAATACATGGTATCTATAAAACTATATAGTTCAGGTTCACTAAGCTCTCTTGTACTCTAACGTAGTTCTTTGGTCATTCGAATAGTTCTTCCTTCCATGGGGCTTTATGGAATTTGTTCTTGTACCAGGTCTTTTATACCTTGATCCTTGACTGCATCAAAGTATATCTCTCTCCCACTATCTCTTTTGGATATTTTAACATGGTGTTCCATGACACTATACCCTTTTTGTCTAAGGGGATGTATAGGTAATAACCCATTGTTTCTTTGGGGTATCCTATAAAGGTACACTTTGTGCCTTGGGGTGCAATTTTGTTACCTGAATAGGCCTTAGCAAACTCATCACTTCCCCACCGTTGTAAATTCGATAACATGGATTTCGTTACACTATATAACTCATATGGAAGACCATTTATATATTTATTTTGTTCTTTCTTTAGTATTTTTTCCACTATTTGTAACTGATATCATCAAAAGGATAATGGAAGACTCTCTTAACTCATCATTGATCTCACCATTTCCAACAATGTGTGGTCCCTCCTTTCGCTCACACCATTCGACTAGGTCATGTAAGGAGGAGTGAGTTCGCATAGGATCCCAAAATCCAATAAGTAATCAATGAGTTGTTGATTAAGATATTATCCATTTTTATCTGAGCGGAGTTTCTTAATATTCTTCCAAATATGGTTCAAAAAATCATTTTTGTATTCTTTGAACTTATCAAAAGAATTATACTTATACCTCATTAAGTATATATATCCAAATCTACCATAATCATCAGTAAAAGTTATGAAGTATGAGTACCCTCCTCCTTCTTCAACTGTAAATGGTCCACAGACATCAGTATGAACCAATTCAAGATACTGTTTATCCCTTTCACCTTTCCGACGTAATGGGTCTTTGGTCATTTTTCCTTGTAAACATTCATTACATACTACAATTGGTTTTAGTTTGAATGAATCTAAATATCCATCTTGATGTAACATTGTCAAGAGTTTCTCATTAACATAACCTAGCCAATGATACCAAATTTGGGTGTGGTATGAGTCATGTGAACTATCTTTGTTATTTATTTCCATTACTTGGTTTGTGTAATCCAACACGTAAAGACCGGTGTATAAATGTGCCCTACCAAAACCAATTCAGTATTTGTAAAAGAAGAAAAAATCATTTCAAAATAAGAAAAAAATCCATCTCTATATAATCTTCATAAAGAAATAATGTTTTGAGTATCATATGAAACCTAATAAAACCCCTTTAACACTAATATTATCCCAGTAGGAACATGAGGTTGTATTCCTCGACAACTACAACAGTGAGTTTGGATCTGTCAGCTTTTTGTAGATCTACCTCCTATTGGTCAATCTTCCTGAATCAAATTTGTTCCTATATTTGGGTACATATGTTACAACGACATGTTATATCTGATACCCAATTTTTAGAAAAAATAGATTACATTCGATAAAAAATTCACATGATGCTTCCCCGTGCATCAAATGCTAAGTGCAGTTCTTCTGCTAGTGTCCCTTCATGCCACATGTGAAACAAACAACTTTCTATTCCCGTGCCTGCCCCTTTGATCATTCTTTTCTTGGAAGGTCCTGTAGAAGCTTTGGGATTAAATATCTTCTCTTTCCATTCCACTTATTTACCATAAGGATCGAAGGATTTTGGTGTTTCATATCTTGGTCCACTTGTTAAATAAGGATAATAAGATCTGATAGATATTTCTAAATGTTGCTCATATTGAAATTAACAAAAACATTGGAGAAGTTATGAGGGAGTGATGCGATAATGAGATCGGTACCAAGTTCATTGAGGAATTTGAACCCTAAAACCTCTAAGCCATCAATTTATCCAATGATCTTGACTATGTGAGTCCCATATGGGGAACCTTCTCCAAGCATACTCTGAAAGAGTGCCTTGGAGATCTCAAACAATTAGTGTCTTCCTCTCTCCTGGTAAAGACCATGATGGTGATCGAGCATGATATAGGCACCCATGTTTTCATGAGACTTCATGAGTTCACTAGACATTGATGATAGCATCAAATATTGAATGTAGATAGCATCATTCATATGTTTCTCATAGACCAAGAACACTTCATCACATGCCACTTGAGAATGCAGATTGTGTAATGCTAACTCCAGCAAATAAGGCATTTGTTCATGGGGTAGAATAACCTGAAGGAATCTAAACCATTCCTAGAAGTTACTACCAGAGAGGATGTGGTCTTTATCTATAATTGATTTCATGGATAGTGTGGTTGAATATTTTTTCATTTTTATTCTATGATTAGAATATAAGATCATTAGTACTTTCATGATTTCATTTTATAATAAATTAATTAATTTTATTAAGTCTACCACTATTTTATCAATTCTCAATGGACCTCACCATTGAACTCATAATGTCCAATTTTCATGACATTATAGGGGAATGGATCCATAATATACTTCACAAAACCCAAAAAGGGTTTTTCATGCTATTTTAAGTTATTTAGGTAGGTAGGTCTTTCCCAACTTTAGGCTGGTAGCTCCTTGATCTGTTGAGTGGACTCCCCAATCCTGAAATCCAGACTTTTGATTTCCTCAACTCTTGCCTATGATATTACACCATGTCTAGCAAGGGATACTCATATTGATGAAATATAGTTAAGTCAACCTGAAATATTTCATAAGTACATCTAGTATAAAAGTATGTGTCCGAACAAGAGTTTGTCAAACACATGGTTTTATTGAGTTTTTCATGTAATCAACTTATGGAAGGCTTCGTATAACATTATATTCTATTTGAGGGATTTTTATTTCTTTTGCGTGAATTGGTTATTATCATTATCACTTGATTTTTAATATTAAGTGGTACTTAATTAAGTGATTTACCATGTCTTGATAATATTTACATAGAAACCATTTTTATTTTAAGTCTATCTTGAATTCTTGCTTAATTCATTAATTATGTAATCCTGAAAACACATATATAATGATAAACCCTGAAAATGACAGAAATAAATTAAATAAATGGGAAAGATCATGATATTTTCTAATGGTTATATTATCTAGTGGTAGATAATCTAACCCTAGACTAGGGGAGAAACACCATGAACCTTTTGGGTTCATGTTTAAAGCTTTCTATCTATCCACCTCTATATCTACTGGGATTGGTTTCATCTCGGATCCATCTTGAACCTCCTCCACTAGCTTGGGAGTCCCATCCATTACATATAATTTTAAACTCACAAATAGGTGAGGGGTAAATTTGGGTTTTACATAAAAGAATCATTGGGAACGCAGGCCCGACATATTAATGATGGGAAGGCTCAAAAGCCAAAAAAATAAATAAATTAAAAGAAACCATCCACATAAAAAGGCGCTGGTATAACTAATGATCATCCATACATGCAATGATATTTACACATAAATAGTACTATCATTCAATTAATTAATATTTTTGGTTTGAGATAAATCATGTCTGAATCAATTATTTATCAACTTTAACTAATCAATCCTTTTATCTTAAACCCTTTTCTGAATTTCCTTGAGATTCTCATCCATCATAATTTTAAACAAATAAATTCATCTAAAATTATCTTTGTACATAACTTATACCTTAGATGAAACCTAGTGAATTTTAGTTCATAACTACCCAAGGAGTAGAAATGAACATTACGCAGAAGATAAATTAAACATGAAAATATATATAACAGCTATCACATTTTGTGCCTCATCTTTACACCTTCACCATGGTACACATCTTAAGGGTTTGTATAATATAATAATAAATTTTAATAAATCTTCATAATTTGGATGAGTACACGACATGTAGTTCCAATTACATGGAATGTACTATTTTCACCATCCATATGAAGTACACTCCCGGGGATACAGCATGTGAGTGTACTTCCGAAATATTTGGAGTACATGGCATGTTCAGTGGGCCACACGTTGTGTAGTATCTCCATTACATGGTCTCCATCCAGGAAAGACATGTACGGGGTACATGGTACTGCCCTAACCTGAAGGGACTACACGTTATGTCCCAGGGGCCACAAGGAATGTAATCTAGAAATAGTGTGCCACGTAACCTTGATCAACACATGGAGTCATTAAGACTTAGAAAAACTCCAATTACACATCATTGTTTGTCCGACCAGACTCGGTGAATTGAACCTTGACTACACAGCATGTACTATCAAATACATGTTGGGTGTTTTACTGTAGTACGACCAAGAACCATTGGAACCTTTAGATGCGATCCTCTATTTTATTTTAATCGAAATTAAATAAAATGATCATTTTTTGTAAGGTGAACGAGAAATGAAAGATGAGGAACAGATCTAGATATTCATATTTTTAGAATGTTTAACTTTAATTGAAACAACTAAATTTTTAAATGCATAAATCATCAATGAAATAATTAAATAATTATAAACTATGATGCAATCGCTCTGATACCACATGATTTTTTCGGGTGCAATGAATCTGTGGTTGGGACAACATACAACATTAATTTTTACCATGATAAATGATTATTCTATGAACAATATGATGATGAATGCTAGTCTCCATAGAATAGATTCAAATATTTAGATAAATAAGAAAGTGGCCCAAAACCTTTAAAGATAATCTTTCACATCATGTTTATAATTAATTTCATTAATTTCAAAAAGAAAAATAATACATGGATCTTTGGTATTTTCTCTGTTGATGATGTTAATCATCCAGAATGACCCTTCCAGATTGTTTCATTGTGCTTGAGAGGATCCAAACTAGAATCCCTCTAGCAGTGATCCAGACATGCTCTGATGGCCTCTGATCGATACGACTCATTATCCATGTGTTAGCGCATGTAAGCGAGGGTCTTGTGTCAGGCATTATTGATTTCTTGTTCTTCAACATTGAAGAATGTCTCTCGATATTGAGAGTGGAGGGAAGAGGATTTGAGAGAGAAATTTTTTAGATCAACAACTCTCTATTCACTGGGAGTGCAGTTCAATACATTTCCTAATAGATGTAAATGTCTATGTATCAACATGGGGCTTCGGTTACAACATTTAATTGTGTAACAGTAATTAAATGCATTCATAACTGTAGAAAAAACACATTATTTTAATAATAATATCATGTCCTACTTTATGGTGCACCAACTTACGCAAAAACTAAATTATAAATAAAATTCCATTTCACAAAAAAATAACAATGTTATTATTATTTTAATTTATGCCTACTTATTAAAGAATTATTTACCATCTGGAAAATAATTATTTTACTACCAAACTCGGCTTGGTCCACTCGAACTCCACTTCCATCTATTGGGAACCTGAATAAATAAATAAATTATTTTTTCTATTAAATAAATATTTTATTTCCAAACTAGTAAATAAATATTTATTAAATTATCAATAAAATAAATAAATATATTTTACCCACAATCAAGTAAATAAATATTTATTTAATTGATGAAATCAATATAATTTGATTAAAATTATGTAACAGTCTTGAGAAAAATATTTATTCCACTAATTAAATTCAAGTAGAATTTATCTGAGACCACCCGAAACACTTAGTACGTGACCCTCTAGGATTTTTTCTCATTGGCATTAGGTGGGGTTGCCAAAAGTCCCAGAGTAATATCTCTCAAACGGTTAAGGCATACAAGAGAAATTTCATATAAAGTCTCAATAATGACTTTTTCATATAAATACTCACTGGGTAATATAATCCCTTTGCCTTAATATCCAATCAAGTTGGTTTCATGATAGTGTCATCTACCTTTGTGCTTGATACGTCGTTGTTTGACTACATGAAGTAAACTTTTTGTTACACCATGGACATGGAATTTTGTGTGACGGTTATATTTTAATAAAAGGTTTTAGATATAAACTTCCATAAAAAGTTGGCACAAATCCTTCTTTTACTTATTCATTAATAACATATCACTCTTGACGCAACCAACGTACCCTACGTCCCGCCTACTATCTGGGTGACAATTTTCATTAGTAAATCAAAGTGTGTGAGTTGTGACATGCATTAATTATAATATTAAAGTATAATAATCCTTACACATGCTCGAATATAAGAATATATGATGACACAAAAAGATGAAGAATTACTGCTTGTGGGTATGTTCATATAATCCTCCATCTTGGAGACAACAATGTACGAACTTCATGAGAGGTCATATCATCTTATTATGGGTACTCATTCCTGGTGATATTTATACTATGTTTCCCATTATAGTATGTTATTCAACCACAGAACTATATTTAAGAATATTTTCACAGCACTTCAAGGTTCTCATTATAGTGGGAAACTGTTATGACCTTGTCAATACAACAAATAATTCAAGAAATTATTAAACTATATTCATGCAGAACAAAGAACAATATGTAGTAAGACATTTAATATTTAAATTTGTTAAATATTCATATAATCAAAGTTCAACATGTTTATTCTAGGACACAAACTCTTAAAATAAACCCATCTGTATACCTTGATAGAATAAGGTGGATAGTATAGGGATTATATATTTTCCTCAATTGAAGACATATATGAGTATATATTTGATATAGAGAATATATTGGCATATATTTCATCACATACTCTGCTAAAGTTCCACTATTTTCTGGAAATAGAAACAAGAGATATCATGGCATATTACAACACTGATATAGATACAGGGGTACACAAATATTTAAATCCTAATAGGTAGAGAAACATATCACCACAAACAACATTAATAGGGGGAAACTCTAGAGCTAGCACATATTATCTCTCCCTTCTAGTAGGATTATCGACATATTCCAACAAAGGTCAGGTCACATGACTAGGATCATATTCTCGTTTCTTATGAGGCTCAACAACCTAGTTTGGAAATCACCTCAGTAAATGTGCACATTCCAATTGATGAAAGGTAGTGGAATACTCCAAATACCCTATATCGAGCTTATATCCCAACTCCAACCAAGGTTCTTTAGTAAAATTTATAAATCACCTCTGGGAAAGATAATATACTTTTGAATGAAGATCCTTTGTATATCCTAATAGATTATGGGATATTGGCTCATATCCATACTCCCAATGATGAAACTCAATATTTATATCCTTTAGATTCTATATATAAGGAGGCCCATACCCCTCCTCCCATTATGAAGGAACTCTAGCATATTCATATGGGTAATTCATATATAAACCAATCACCTTATCCTGCTTCAACCATGATTGATTGTTAAATTCTACTGACCACTAAAAGGATGACTCATATCCACACTGATGATAGAGAATCTAATCATCATACTCTAGAAGCTTCTCAGTAGTTGGATCATATTGCTATATTAATAAATGGTCATCTACATACTCTTATGGCCTCCATGTAGTAGGATCATATCTTAGATCAACTATAAAATGCATGTCAGAAAATTATTTCTATGATGTTTTATGAGTCTCATATACCAGATATACTCGATATTAGCCGCCTCAAGGATGTATGAAATATATCCCCAAATACACATGGGTCCTCCAACTCTTATTCAGATTTAAAAGGTGATAATTACCTCAAAATCCCTCTTTATGGTATTTTATATATGGATTTTAGAGACTTTACTCCTAACATGCATAATGGAAAACATCCCCATAGTAATATTTAGATTGGTTTAAGAAATTAATCTTTATGCCAAAACACCTTCTTATACATAGTTATTAAAACACAATGGTTAATCTTAGATTAATTCCCTCTAACTACCACCAAAACCTCACCAATTTCCATAAGAGACCCAAATAAATAACCTATATGGTCTGACTAACTGGAGGAATGTGACTTTGATGAAGTATAAGCTAGTCTAGATATATGGAAGGAACTGACCAAAAACAACCTCCCAAATATATTTTTCCAATATATACCTATAACCACATGGTCCTAGATGATCCATAAGAAGGATTTTATTCCTTATTTATGTTAGAATATGTTGGTGACCCATCTATGGTTAAATTCCAGACATGGTTTCCAAATCAAGAATATCATAGTAGTATTTATGTTAGAATATGTTATTGCACCAAATCTAAAATATCATAGTAGTATTAATCATTTATGTTAGAATATGTTGTTGCACCAAATCAGGAATATCATAGTGGTATTTACTATGAAATCCATCAATGAGAAAACACATCCCATAAGGTTATTGGAATTTTTTTATCAATTTCCACCACTATGGCCATCATACCCTAAGAGGGTCCTACAGAAATTGGTGGTGGATCATAATTGAGCCCATACTCTAGGGATGAAGGAATTTTTCTCTAAATTTTAATACATAGAGTCATAGGATCCTTAATAATAGGATTAGAAAGTTCAAATATTGTCCCCAAATCAATCCTAACAATTTGGACTTTGGTAATTTTTACGATTATTGTCACCCCAAAAGGAATCATCCTTTTCTATTATATGAGGTTAAAACAAATGAAAATATTCCCTAATGTTCCATAGGATATTAGACACACCACTCTTATTTGGTTCTCATTTTAATGCATGAACGAAAACCCCCTTAATGTCACTAATCACAAATCGAGATAGAGGAAATTTTAGAAAAATGGTATCAACCTCTATAAGGTTCATAATCCAAGATGGTTCAATAAGACCAAGGGTTAGATAAATTACCCAAATTCTTCATTAGAAAGATGAGTAGGTGATGAAATATATTCCATATCACTAGATAGTGATAGGGTTACTACTATATAATGATACACCTTAGTGGATGTCATCATCATCAATCCAGATAATGATGTGTCCCAAGATGAAAATGTAAAGGGTCGTAAAATAGAAATAGTTCCACGAGAAGTATGTGATATGGATATAGAAACTAAGTCTTTAGATACTTATAATTGGAGAATGTGTCTAAAACTAGAACCTCTAAATGATGATATTACACCTACTCAGAGGAACTCTTCCAAGCATAAAGTGAAATTTGTGGCTACATCCCACTCACCCCCTATAAGTGTAAAAATCCACCCTATTGGGGAATAAATATAATAGTATTAGAATGAGATATAGAAACTCATAAAATTAATTGAGAAACTACACAGGGACAATATTATTGTTAGGTATCTCCGTCATATAGAAATGTATATCCCCCTTACACACATCAATGGAGAGAAATTCCACCTGTGAGTGATGCATTTGAGCATCAAGCGGGATCTATATCTTGGTAATAAATCTACATAAATTAGGATGTTTAAGATGATTTTGATATTCCTATATTGTGTGACAATGTATTCTCAATCTGGGTGATCATCGATCTCTATTATGGATTGATAATTAGTAGGATATGAAAAGGATTCCACTTTATCATTCCTCGCATTCTCCCCATATATGGGAGGTGATTTTGATAGTTATACTTCTAGAACTCCTCCATATCATTGAATCCATACTTGATTAGATGGAATCCAAGGAGGGGTGGTGCATCCCTATGCAGAAAAAAAATAAATTGTATCCCAAATTGGGGGATGACACTTTCCCCCACCAAATTTCCAAAATCGTATCCTCTCAACCTTCAATGGAATGGGAGATCCAGAACAGTATCCCATTCATTTTTTGTCCTGATGCATCTAGATGATGGGCACTCAGTACAATTACGAAGCAGAAAAACTGTGTTATTTTGAATAGACTCTAGTAGGTCCAGCCTTCATTTATTATATAATCCCTCCATAAACATTTTTAATAGGTTTGTAAGTTCATTTTCATCAATTCTTTCATATATTAATCTCCGCATTTATGAAAATAGTGGTATCCAATTTCAAAAAAATAAAAATAATGAAACATAATAGGGTCTCTAACATTATCACCGAATGGAAAGGTTTAATTTACTCACTCAATATACCATTATTGCAAGAGAATTTTCTAGAACATTATACTTAGATTATCTAATATGAGATGAAAAAAATGATCCAAATGAGATATTTTTTCATATTCTTTGAGTTCACGAAAATGGAACAGAACATAGAAGATTCAATTATGTAAACTAAGAAGAAATCCCATTACATTCCCACCGCACAAGGTAAAATATTTGGAGAAGTATAGATAGAAACTATTACCCTCAAACCAAAAATAATATCCATCAGAGCACCTAATAATGCTTTAAATCACCTAAAGCCTCATCTTAAGCGGTATCGGAATTAAAAACACCCGTGTCCAAAGGCCATGATTGGTCAAGGTCACCGATGAATTGAGGAATGAGTGAAGAAACTGTGTTGTATAAAAAAAGAACATATTCTTTGTCATTTTCTCATAGAAATGGAAAATAATATTCTCATCCTACCAAAGGCTAAGAAAATTATTTAGGTCAACCTCAGTAGCCACCCTAACTACATCCCTTTCCATTGGTGATTGGGTCACAACATCCAAGTCTGGTCTATCTTCAATGATATCCTTTATAGGATGGTTTATTATGAATAGGTGTTACTAGTAAAATCTATAACACATGTGACCTTCATACCCATCACCCAACTAGAAAAATGGGGTGACTGGAAATAACTTTTGACTAGTAATAAACAATACTTCAATAACTGGATGAATCCAAAAATAGTCGACTAAGGTTATTCCACTCTGAGAGTAATACATCTCAACCCATTATTGATCCAAGAATATTTGGAGATGGAATTTAATACACCTTCTAGGGTTTTATGCAATCATTAGATACAGAAAAATATACAAGAAAATTAGTTATATCCAACTCTAACATTATCTCAGACTTTTGAGGATTTATTTCCTTCAACATCCAGAGGATGGGAAATGCCACACCAAAGTAAATCCTCATCAGATAAGGAACTCAATTTTGATTATCCTAATGATATTCACATAATATAACCCTTATCTTATGATGAATACACCTCTGAATTTGAGTTCCACTTACCGAATACGGAAGTCAGAGTTTAAGGCCACAGAAGATAAGGGGATATTGGGAAATATAGTCTTGGACAAACATAATATTTTGATAACATCCCAATAGAATCTATATACTTTATCAATACCCATGGATGAGAAATTACACAATCCAAATAAATGATTTGAGATTCCTCAATTCCCTTTTGTGGTTTCACAAACCCAATCATTTTAATCGATAGACTGGTGAGGATGAGATTGTCAGGTTATCTATAAAAAAGGTAGTTCGGTGTGACCTAACCCATTCGAAATAGAAGATCCATTAATATCATAATATAAAACATACATGTATACCCCAATCATGTTATATTATAATTTATATAATAAGGAACTACCCCACCGTGGGAAGCACATTCCCCTAGCATAGAAATCGATCATTGTAAAATGGTTTGTGGTTGTTCCATTCATACTATGAATCATGGATGCTCTCTAAATTTCTATAGAACTCAAAGAGGCACTCATTGAGGACCACCAAATCCCCTAGAAGTATGAGATAGAGGTTTTTTTATATTAGGCATACCGAGTAGACACTATTCTAGAATATTTTCATACAACCATCTCTTCCATATGGTAAAACTAAGAAGATAATATCCATGGACATATTATATTCCAATATATTTCAAGAAAACTTGATAATGTCGTCATCTCAAATGAAATAGTTGACAGTGGTTATAGGATTAAAAAATACTCATATGGACCCTCTTAAATATTGGATATAGCAACAGGGACTTGTCTCCAACCAAACTAACCATTCAATGTTATTAAAGGATCAAGAAATGGACACTTAGAAAGATTAATCTTAATCATTAGTTAGGGGATATCATAAATATTTCTAATTTTATGGTTTTTTAGAAATACATATCCAAACATTTCCTCCTCAAAATAACTTTACTAAATACCCATATGGAGGTAGCTTCAATATTTCACTAATTCTTAAAATACCCATATAATGGCTTGGAAATTACCCCTAAAATTCTCTGTATAAAGCTCAAAAATGATTGTTTGTTTACCATAAACATGATTGATGTAATATACTCAATACTAGAAAGATGTTATGATCCAAAAACATTATTTTACCATGCCCATGTGAGATTAATCATGCCATCTAATGTGGGTTCATCAAAGGGAATTCATAATAATGCTTTATTAGGATCTCATAATTACCTTATTCTGTTAACAAAAATTCAAAATTCCCTAATCCCATTCTTTGAATATCAGTATATCCATACCTATTCTACCCCTATTAGCATTATAAATTAACACAAGAATCCTAAAAATCACCTAGTGAAGACTTTAGCAGAATAATATTTCAATTTCTCTTCTCATGGACTCTCTAATCTATATAAGGAAAAATATTCCCCTGAATTATCCACCATGTTTGAAGATGAACCCCCAAACACATAAATGGAAAAATATAATGATGACCTTATAAATTCACCTCCCATATTTGAGTAAGTAATCTCAACATCCTTAGATGAGTGCAGGTAAGTAAATATATGAATAAAATAATACTTGAAGCCAACATTGATTATCATCACCATTCCTCTTGAAGAGTTAAATGTATACCATTCATTTGAAATGTAGAAAGGATGTGTGTTAGCATGGAATTATACAGAGAATCTTAGGTTGAACCCTAATGTGGATACTCATCATCTTGGATTTCTTGATGACCATTGAATTTTTTAGTAGATATCCAGGAGTATGCACCATTATCATGATAATAATTTAGAATCATAGGATGAAAATTGATCAACGCCCGCTTTTTTAGATTTGAAATACCTAATATGGTTTGCAACATCGCCCCTTTCAATAAAGAGAATGGGAAAATCAAGGTATATATTGATTATAGATATCCTAATAAAAATGTATGAATGATGATTTCCCATTAACTACCACATAAATTTTGGTCAATGAAAATATTTAATTCCAAACCATTTCTTTTATAGATTTTTATCCAGGGTATAATCAGATTAATATGGCCTTTGAAAATAAAGAAGTTTCAACCAACATAGTGCCTTATAATTTATTTTATTACCAGGTAATTCAATTTGGATTCAATAAATATGGTGGTACTTATCAATTTGAAATGAATAATATCCTTAAAACCTTATTGGGAAAAATCATGGAATGTTATTTTGATTACCTAGTGGTAAAATCTTAGGGACATTCTGATCACCTCACTGGTCTTCAATCAAACTTCTGTGAATTTTAGCTGCACGGTTTGATGATGAATATTATGAAATATTATTTCAGGGTAATTTTAGATAAATTACATGGATTTTTGGTATGAAACCTTGAAATCAAGGGTGATCTATAAAATACTATTCCAGCCCTAGAAATTCCACCCCATCGAAATATTAAAGAATCCAAGGGGCTCCATGGGAACCTCACATATGTTTAGTTTTTCACAGCCAACATATCTAGAAAATAAGTCCCTTTAACTATGATCATGAATAAAATAGTTGACTACTAGTGGGATAAGGATAAAAATTATTTTGAGAATCTCAAGAAGAACCTTCTATATTTACCATTCTCAATGTCGTTTGTAGACGGAAGTCAACTTATCTCATATATGGTCACAATGGAATGATATCTTAGTGCTATACATAAATAGAAAAATAATATAGAGAATAAAAATATACAATCATATCCCTACATAATTATACTATAAAATAATACTCAATATTCTAATATCGAGCAGAACAATATTTCTCTCATCTTCGTAGTCTAAAAGATGATGAATTATTTATAGCATCAAAAAGTATGCATGTTCTCTCATATCATCTTGTTTATGTACATTTGAGGTCACTCTATGTTAATTGGAATTTTGGACCAATGGGAGGTTAACCAAAAATAGTATAAAATCCAATTAATGTCAAAAAAAGGTAGCTAAAGGGAAGGCCTGGATGATTTCATTATGTAACATCCGATAATGGATAATAGGCCAGCGGATACAAAACTTCCAGAGGTAGAAGTTTTCTATGCCCATGAAACCCACTGAATGTTAGAGAGGTATTTCAATGATTACTAATTAAGAATTATTTGAAATATAATGGAAATCAAAAATATAAACTAGATTTATCTAGGTATTATATTTGTTTCCCTTCATAAATCAATTTTTCCTTATTTGTTCTCACATTCTAAAGGCTTTACTAAAAACAGGCAGAATACCAAGCCCCTATCACCATCTTGTAGCTAGCCTTTTAGCTATAGAGAGCCTACCAGAATATCAAATTGTACTCAAATATATTAAATAAATAGATCAGTAGTGATTATTCCATCAAGATAAATTATGTTTCCCCCTATTTAGATGTATTAGAGGATTGATGGTGGAATCCCCTTTTGACCCAAAACTGCACCATGTTTTTCGATCATAAAATGATCATACTAATTCACTAGATAATGCAACAACTGTACTGGATTATCTCAATTAGGATAAATTGGATTTACACATCATTCATAAAAGGGTCCTCCCACTATTCATCATTTGTGATAGGGAGGAAGTCAATCTGTTCAATGCTTCTGTGGAGCATGAAGAGTCGATATCAACCCCCGGATGGATGGATCGCATAATAGATTACCTCCAAAATGGGACCCTATCTTAGGATAAATTCAAAAGGGAATATATTTGGCAGAAAGTAATTAAACATATCCATTGGTATGGGATAAATTATTAGGAATCACTCTATAGACATGGCATCGATATACTCCTCCTCAAATGTATTGCATAAGGAGAGATCCCCACTATTGTGGAGGAATTCCATACAGGCTCATGTGGAACTCACCGGTCTAGAACCAGAGCCTCCCAATAAATGTGGTGTCTTGGTTACAACTAGAAAAAAATAACATATGACAACATATAATTCACTAAGAAGTATCAAACATGTCTGATTCATGGAAAAAATCATCCATCATCCCTTGGATTTACTACATAAAGTTAAATATTGGGTGTCATTTTTCACATAGTGATTGAACATTGTGGGGATATCTCTTCTAGCAAAAACTAAGTAGTCTAAATTCATCATTACTAGTACTAAATTTACATACAAATGGTATGAGGCCATACTTATAAAGGAATATAGAATGAAGAATATCATCAACATTGAGAAGTAAAATATTATCCCCAAATTTAGTGTCCCTTACACAATATTAGTGGAGAATGGAAACAACATATTTTTTTAGGATCTAAGGAGACTATACCAGGAATATAATATCGATTGAAACCCTTTATCCTACTATCATGAAGTAGAAAATGGATAGATAGAGACATCAAATTTGAATCTATCAAAAATACTACTAAAAATGGTGGATATGGACAAGAATTTGTTGAGAAAAAGTCTTCTTCATTCTTTATGGGGCAATCATACTACCACACACACTTGTACACAATATTCCCCCATATTTTCTAGTTTATGGGATTGAGGTATGTTTTCTCATAGAAATGTAGTTTTCCTCACTCTGAATAGTTATCTATGGAAATATCTTAGATGATGAAAAATCCCAAAAGTGGTTGGATGAGTTACAAAAACACAATGATAAAAGCTTTCATACACTAAAAAATATTAAATTTTATCATAATTGGATTGTGAAATCCTTCAACAAAAAGTTTCACCTCCTCAAATTATTACAATGAAAATTTATATTGGTTCTGAGAACCTCTCTGATACCCTGTAAGAATCCTTCTATGGAATATCCTAAGTGGGAAGGGCCTTACATCCCACATAAGTTATATTCCAATGGACCTTAATCATTTTACAAGATGGATGGGGAACATGTTATAACCCCCAATAATGTATTGTTTCTTAATAATTACCTTTCGTAGGCTAAATCATGAAATAAAAGTCTTGGTGGATGGAATCTAAGCTACATGGCATTTTATGTCCTTACATTGTAAAATTAAACTATAAAGAAGACATCCATACTACATGTTGTTTAACCGCATGGAAAATGTACTTACCACATGATGTTATAACTATATATAATGAATCCAACACACATTAAGTTAAAATATCATTACATGGGGTCCTTGTGAAGGACCTACCTCTTCTTATTAAGCATGATATAGATCTATGAAAAAAATTGGTAGAGGGTACTACCATCTGACACTATGTTTTCTCTAGTGAGACTACATAGGGGAAAAGTGTTCATGTATGATTAGGTCACTCAGACATCATTTGTGATAGTTTATCTTCATTCCTAATAAGGGATGTTACATCATAAAAAATCTTTGTACATGATTTTTGTCTATATAGAGGTAAAAATTATGTACCCACATCCCTATGTGTGAGATATATCCACATAAGGGGATTTCCGTTGTACTATGGTGTCTTAATTCCTATTCTCAAATCATATTTATTAACTCAAAAATATCAAATGATTTTACTATATTCAATAAAAATAGAAAAATCCCTCTCTCTAGGTATTTTTTCGACCTTTATCATAAATATTACCAATAATAACTACATATGAAAGGATTCTTGTTATCATCAGATAGGTAGTTATGGTCATATCTCAAATCTTGGGTCCAGGTACAACATAAAAGAAAAAACAAAAATACCCCATGTATATGGGTCAAAAATGTGCTATGAAATTTTTCAATAAATATGTATGTCTTGATTCCTATTCCCACAAGATTCATATAGACTCATATATCCTAAATATTGGTCCAATTCACAATATGATAAAAATTACCTCTCTCTAAATAGGAACTATAGAGGTGTAAAAAAAATTTCTTGTAATAAATACAAGTGTCTTGATTATTATTAGCATAGGATACATAGTGACACCCAAATATCAGAACCAAGGTTAGGTTGTAATATGAAAAAATTAAAATTTCCTTGCATATGGACGAGACCTATATAAGGGATTCTGTATAATAACTACATGTGGCTTTATTCATGTGACCTCATTATACGTAAAGACACCTAGGTCCTCCATTTCAGGAATGAACATGAGTTATCATCACTCTCAATCAAGTCTCATATTGGTAATAAGATCCATGTAGAGGATCTTGTCCATATTAAATGGTGAAAACCCTCAAATTTTTCCAATCATGCACTCTTACCTGGCTCAATTGACTTTGCAATTGTCCCTTTTTCTTACATCAAGAATGTATCACTTGAGTATAGGGAACCTAGAATGATTATATCAATATATAGATCTAGATGTATTATGGATATATATTTACATCTTAGACACATTAAATTAAACTACATGATACTATTAACATTAAATGATGTATAAATTCTTGACTATAAGAATTCATGCCAAATAGAGTGTCCCCCTGATGACTGTGTGTTCAAGAATTTCATTTTTTCCCCTTCATAGTGAAAATGTTATAAATACATGTTGTAATAGCATTTAGGATGCTTAAACCACTCTTGTATCTACTTTTTCTTAAGAACCTTATTCATATATTCTTTATCATATTTGGTATCAAAAAAATTCTCAAGAAGATATCCTTCTTCTGGATCCTAATGGACCACTATCTTCTATACTCTTGGTTATAAAATTGGAAATAGGTATTGGTTAATCTAATGGTTCCCCACTAGGATTCACTAATAAATTACATAATGAAATATATCTTTGTCCTAGTTGATGATCTTTTCCCAATAGAGATACCCCTTAAATATAAGATTTATTGTACTACTTAAATTGAATACGGTCTTTTTGAATTATTTGTGGTTGAACTATACCCACTAGTCTCTAACTCATATTGACTCAGATATTATTAGATTATGATTTAAACATCCCATAACAGAAATATTAAAGTTTATTTATATTCTCATGATTCTACTTATCTATTGATCATTCCACATATCAATGTAAGATTATTATATCATATTTTTGTACCCTTTCATTTCAGGGTATATGTCCCCTATGTAGACCTCACATCCTTGAGAATCAAAATCCATATAGACACCTTATTTTCCACCAATATAAACTTAATGTACTTTATCATGTCTAAATACATATAAAAATTGAGTGATTGTTCTCTTGGAATTTAATGATCCATGATCTCATGCCCTTAGGGATCTCCTTTATATCATATTGGTAGTAGGGATTAACAAATCCTAAAGGAATACGACTATAACATCCCATTGAGTAACACAACACCTAGGATATTATTCCTCGGGGAAATATTTGTTCTTATAGGCACCATGCAAGGATTTGGTGCTGAGAAACATAACTCTTAAAATATTTTTCCTATGGGATGTTTTGGCTCCTGAAGGGGCCCTAATAGGAATCTATAGGGAATAAGACAACGCATCAGATCCTATTCATACTCGATGATTTAGTCATGTATTATAGTTCACCATTAAACCATGATCTATTTCTACAATGGAGTGAAGTTATTCCCACTAATTAGAAAATAATCATACTTGACATACCAATTTAAGGAAATGATTTATTTCACCCATATTCCAGTGACAAAGAGAGATCAAGAATGGATTTTTGATTTATGAATTCATTACTAAGACCTGGTGGAAAAAAACATAATGGAATATCATCTATCTTATAAATACATGTCGATTAATTCATAATGCCACAAGATACTTCATGAGGTTCGGGTCTCCAATCCCAAGTCCAGTCATAATGCAATGATAAAATGACAATTTCCCACATATGAGATTGTTATATATATGGATAAATTATAATAACTATGTGTATCTTGATTCATGTAACCATAGGATATGTAGTGATTCATAAATATCAAGTTATGGGTCTATCCACAATATAAATAAAAAATTCCCCTCCCTAGGAGTGTGTTAAAACTATCCAATGAATATTTTATATAAGAACTATATATAGATTGATTCTTATTTCCACAAGATATGTAGTGACACCCATATCTCAAATCCTTGGTCTATATATAATATTATAGATAAAATAAAATACCAACAACCCTATATAAGAAAAAGATCTATTTAGATACCATATATTATAACTATGCATGGAAATATTCCCACTCCCTTGAGGTGCAATGTGATTTGGGGAATTTACTTTTTTGATCACCCATGAATTTTAAACTTTATGATAACTAAATCCAAATAGAAATATTGAAACATGGATGGAATATTCTTAAGAGTAATAATTCCAACATCTGTGGACATGAACCCAATCTATGTAATGATCTTTCTTTTTAAAAACTCTGTCTGGTTTGATTTTTATTCTCATCATACACATTGTGAGTCCTGAGTCTCTAATCCTTGGTCCAGCTGTGATTTAAAGATATAAAATTCCCATTACCTTATGTATGGGACATACATGTGTAGAGGACTCATTATTATGAAATATGTCTGGTTTGATTCCCATACTATGTGATACATAGTGATGCCAGAATCCTCTATTTTAGACTCGTCCATAAATTCTCATCAGTCCCATCTATAACCCTCGAGGAAAACAAATTTTTAGGGAATTAATTTTCACCCCAAAATTTGAATGCCCCCATGGATTCCCAGTTATGCACTCTCATATATCTCAATTGAATACCTAGTTTTCTCTTATTTTCTAGGCTATGAATGACTTGTGTGAGATTAGGGAACCTACAAAACCACTATTGCCGGAATGATTGAGGTGTGTCATGTCAAATGATTGGAAGTCATCTCCTTGTCACATGAAGTTAAACAGCATGATAATAGATCATAACATTAATAAGATTTTCTCATATGAGTATTGGGTAATCAAGAATTTCATTTTTTCCCTTTTACTCAAAATGTGTTAAATAAACATTTGATTGGACTTTAGGGTACTTGAAACCTTTTCTAATCTTAGGTTCTATATGAACCAAATTTGTATCATTGATATCTGTGTTAAAAAACCAATTCTTGGAGTTTATATCCTTCTCTTAGAACCCCATGGACCCTGATATACCGTGATCATGGTTCTCCCATATAATAAATCAGTAATAAAGACTGGATAATCCAAATGGAATTGACTAGGATTCACTAGTGAATACCACTTTTCCAATGATCGGTGTCTATGGGATGTTTTTTCCAAAAGGATAGGACCACCTTAAATCCTGAAACTATTTTACATGTTTCTTGGGATATTGGATTCTTCCATTATTAGTGGATGGCCTATACCTACCAATATCCACTTTCCATTGACTCTTATATTCTTTAGTTCTGATTTTCACTTCTTATAACACAACTATTCACACATATTTGGATACCCTCCATGTTATATATTTGAGAACTGCACCCATTTTCCTAGTAAGATTATAATATTGCATTGTTATAACCCTATATTTTGGTGTATGAATCTACTATGAAGACCCAAAATTCCATGAGTTGGTAATTACTTTTAAAAATAAATCCAATTTCCATGAAACTAAACAGCCTGAAAACATTCAAGTCAAATTTCTTGTCACTACATGACAGATATTCCATCTTATAAGGCCTAAAATACATAGATAAGGTTGTCCTGTCAATAAATTTATTCCATATAAGACTATTTCATATCCATGTGAGAAAGAAATATGGAAATTATGTTTACTTAAGTATGATTCTAATCTAATTAGAGTAACCCTTACTAAACTATGATATTGAGTCTCACTAAGGGATGATAAAAAAGTTCTCTCTCACTTTATATGATCTAGATTCATGCATGTGTATTTTTTTATAAGAACTACATATGTCTTGATTTTTTGGCCAATGAGAATACTTAGTAATGCTTGTATAAATTGACTTGGCCCTAACTGTAGGTTTAACATTATCACAACCTTCCCAAGTTCTTGATTAATATCAATAACTATCAAACTTGGTTAGTCATGATACCATAAAGATTCTTCCACTAGTGAAATATTATCCAAATATGATATTGTTTCTCCTCAATGTTACCATCGACAATAAGATACCTTCCACCTAAAAGAAAGTGGGTGACCTTCCATTTAGGGGAAACATTCCCCTCTACCCTGTAATGAATGGTTATATGTACGGCGGCCATTAAATTCATCAAAACTAAAATTTTATTCATTATTATCACTAAAATAAATGTGGTGACACACATACCACTTGTCACTAATACTAACCATGAATTTCAAAAGAAATTTCCTCTACCACCATAGTTTATGAACCTTTATATAAATACTTCACTTCTCAAAAATCCCCACACTGAGGTATGGTATAGTCATTATTTCCTACATTTATGATAAATTAATATAGAGGAATCCTCACAAATGTTGTGTATGTTCTGATGAAAATGAACCTTATCCACATGTTAGTTTGATCCCAATGGGGATTCATTTCGAAAAAGTGAATGTGAAATGATTCCACCTTATAAAAACTTAATAGGGGAACCTAGGGAAGGCCAAACACCAAAATTTTGCATGCACCTAATCTCAAGACTATCTAACAAGACATTAGGTTAGCATAATCATACATACTTACTATTCATACATATAAATTAAATCTGTGAATGGATTTCCTACACATGAGATAGATATGTACAATGTGGTTCCATTGTATTATTACATAATTATAATATTATGTAAGGAAAAAATATTCCTCGCACATCAAAATGCCTATGACCAGTGTTGAGAATCCTTATGTATATCTCGTAAATTTTTTCATGGGTTCCCATGTCCTTTCCAATTGACATTAAACTACAAGTAATTCATCCTCATAATATCATATTGAATTAAATGAAAGATTCATCACATGATACGATGATAAAATATGTAGGGAATCACTAATCACCACTCTTTATCAATGGTCCTCAAGATTCTTACCCTTTTCAACAAAATTACATGGTGCTTACATAATCTTTTTATATGCCTTAATCCACAAACCACATTGTGTGTCTTGAGTGTCTCGGGTATCTCTAAACCTTTCACATACATCATAAAGGAGAAAAGATCTATCAGTTTTACCATAAATGATATAGATTTGCATAAGGTCCTTATAACTTTAAACAAAATGAATATTTACCCTATGTGATGGGATTTATGATTATTGTGATCCTTGATGTCATTGAAATAGAGATCACCACCATTTGGAAATTCTCGATCATCCTCGACATGACTATCCCATTCCACTATTCATGAACTAAGAACCCATATCCATAATTTAAAACATTCTCATATTCTTATTGAAATAATATTGGAGTAGTCTCCAACTTGGTAATCTTAATTTGGTTATTTTTTAATACTATTTTGTCACCACGTCCATGTGCATCATGACCTTAAACCGTATTCACTTGGGTATAATTTTTATGAATTTAAACTATATTCTCTAATGTTCAAAACATAAATAACCTAAATAGCTATTGAATGAGACATAAATCTTTTCTGGATGAAGACATAACAAAAGGAGTTATTAGAAAAATATCAATTCTCAAATCTCCAATCATTGTATCTCAAGAGTTTAGGAAAAAGTTTGTGTGTAAATAAAAAGGTGGAATTCATATAGGTTCCATCTCTTGGCCCAAGTAAAAAACAGAGATATTCTTGTTGGACCCCCTATTCTAGAAAAAATATTGAGAAATTATTAATCAAATCCAATTTCCATTTTAAAGTTTTTAGTACATGGAGACCCAATTTTTAGGCTGCTCTAACTCTTTTTTAATCTTACATTTTCCATAAGCCACTATCATTCTATTAAAGTATGAGTTGAAGATACCAATTCCTTAAGTTGATACACTTCTCATTGTTACCCATATCCTTTATTAATTTCTATTTTTTCTTCCATGTAGTGTATTAGGAATAGGGAATGGTTGATTTGAAAGCATATAGTTAGGATTCTCTAGTGAATAACACAATGCTTAAGAGATTATTCCTAGTGGATGTTTTGGACCTTAAGAGTAAATCCCCCTTAAATCCATAAAATATTCTCTAAGATAGGTGAAATACAAGTTTCCACCATTATTAATGGTTAACATGTACCCATTATCCCAATTTTGACTTGGATTAGATATTTCGAGACCATGATTTATAATCCCCATAACCATACTTTTTAAGTGGATTTGACATCCTCAATGTTACTTTATCATGTATTGTACCCATTATCAAAAAAGGTATGTGATATTCCATTCTCAAACATTTTGATAGCCCACACCACCTGTCCTTAAACCATTCTATATAGTGATTGGGATATTAGACCATAATCTAAACTACACCAGGGTTCCAAAACCCTAATTTGATTGAATTTTCCTCTGTATCTAGCATCATTACCCATCTCCAATTTCTTCAACCAAATGATTGAATCACTATATATATTTCATATAACATGGAAATGAAAAGTCATACCTATAATTTTCCATGCATGTAAGACTTATGGAATCATGCATAAGGGCCTTTTTTCACATTAACTAGAGGTGTTTACCCCTTTATAAAAGGAACATTAATCCTTCTGATCCCCTATAAAATCATAGTGGAACTTGGAACCATACAGTGTTTTTATATTACCCCCATAGTATTTTCCTCATATCATCACCAATAATGTAAAAAACATGGGTTATGATTTAGAAAACCCATAATCATGCAATCTTATGGGTTTTTACATCCCTAATATTGTATCATTATCTGTCAATAAAAATTGTAGTTAAGTAGGGTATCAGAACCATTCAGGAATATCAATCCTTTAACTTATCAATATGGTTATAGGGTGCATGAACCCTTTATGAGTGCCCATCATTCACTTCTTCCATGTCTTCAGTTTTTTTGGTTCAATATATGGTTTGAGCTAGAAGACCCTAAACTAAAAAAAATATCGTCCAAGATAGATTCCCTTAAAATATAGTAACCTAGGGTACATGATATTTGACATGAAATTGCAACACCCCATTTGTCCGTAAAGACCTAAAAATATTCAATTGAAAGAGACACAGTGATATCCATCTTTATAACTGGAAAAGGGAACCATGAGAAAAAGTCGAGTCTCTACTCTGTGGGCACAACCACACTGTGTGTCCTAGGAAATATTGAGTAGTCATGAAAATGAAAATGTATAAAAATTATCAGGATGAAAACTCATAAAAGGATATAGGAACACAAGCCATTTTTATGCCTGTTAAGCCTTTCCCTTTGTGGTTTGGGAAACTTATAGAGCTAAAACAACAATGCTAATAGATTCAAATAATGTAGACATAGTAACCTGAGCCTAGTGAAAATCGAGATATACTTACTAGGTCAATTTACTATAGACAGAAGTAGAGAAATATCCCTCTTTGACATATTTACTAAAATTACACTTTTAAACCATGTGACATTATAATGAATAAAGTAGATCTATCAATGAGAATTTTTATGGTCTTGGTCATTTATTGGTAGTTTTCAATGATTTTCAGTTATGATATGAGAAATTGGGTTCAAATTTTGGGTTTTCTATGTATTTTATAAAAAATATGCATCTTCGAAATTATATATGATATTGAGTTAATGAAATATCCTGAACATGATGAAAGAATGAAATCATAAAAACACCATGTAATGTTTAAAAGAGTTGTTCATTGATAATGTAAAAATGGAGGAACGAATATCTATTGTTCAGTGTCTTTCCCAAGACTCTGAGGGTTATAAAATATCATTATAAAAATTATATCGTTGATTTCTCCAGATCATCCAGAGCCTAGTGGGGGTGTCAATTGAATGTTAAAGTTTTTATTCTCCATTTCCTCTACATTTACAAGAGGAAAGAGTGTGTCAATCAAATAGGACAACTCTTCACCCCTTTTTGAGTAGTCACTAATAAGATGATGCTTCTGAAGTGTCAAAACTTGTGTGGACCATAACCACTTCATGTTTAGTTATCAATGTAATAAAATCATTCAACTAGGTGTGAATCTAAGATACTTTCTATAATCTTTATTCCAACATCTTTGAAGATTCCCTAACATATTGGACAAATTAAATTCTATGATGAAATCTACACAAATCCCTCTCATTACTAGAATGTTTTTTATGGTATTGGATAATATGTATATTGATTTCATATAATTTCAAATATTTGAAGCCACATGACACTATGTTACAGAAGTTCCAATGATGGAATATCATTATTCATAGATTTTATACATGGGTGTTCCGGTAATCAGGTCATGGATTCACTGCCACACCTTCTTTCATGATATCAAACTCTCAACAACTGTTTGGGGAATTCATTAAAAGGAAAACTAGTTAAATGGATATAATTAGGTATCAGGTCTCTTAAAAATGATTAGTCGAGCTGATGAGGTGAAAAATAAGAGTTATCGTTTATTCTCTCTCAAACTAATGAATCATCTTCTATTTGTATGAAGGGGATGGAATCCACAAAAATACCATGTCCTGCTAATGGGAGAATCAAATCTACAGAACGAATAAATCCTTGGGGGATGTCCCAAGTCCCTAATAATCTCCATCACTACAATAGATAAGGTGATCTAGAAATAACAAGTCTTGAAAACATGAGAAAATAATCAAATTATCTTAGAAAATGGGTAGGATTCCACATATTATTGGGCATAGTTAAAAAATAAAATGATATAGTCATAAATATTTGGAAGAATGATATCTACATTTTTATTATCTTGAACCATTTTTATATAAAACATTTGAATGATTTTGGGATTCCATTATCCCCCAACATTAGCTAACAAAACAGGATAAACACATTGAGTGTAGAAAAACTTGAAAGAAAACCGATGATGGGTGTATGGATTCTATATTATTATGTCATGTATACGAATTGCAATAACCCAATCATGTATTGGGACTTTATATGACCTCCCATTAGGGTAACCACTACTATTATGAATAATCATCCCAGTAGGTGTAGGGTGCCTCATTAAATTGAGATATTCATGCCAAATCAACAAATCGATAACCTTGCCATCCCCTAATGACATCACCTCAACAGCAGAGACTTTTTGCTTCCTGGGATGGAATAGGGAATAAAAAATTTCTATAGCATTATGATACTTGTAACACATAAAATGATATTATATCTATACAAATAAAAATTGAAAACATCCAATGATATAGTAATGTATATTTCCATATTGAAAATGGAAAATAAAATAATACATGAAAAAAATGGTTGGAACAACTATATTGAGAGGCCACCCTATTGCTAATCAATAATTTATCACTAATTTGATGACCCAAACACAAATAATTTCATTCCATTTAGGGAAAATCCATCTTTTAAAAAACATGGTGTAAAATCCTAGTAAATGAATACTTTTAAACACCTTCAGCCTCACTTTATATCCTCATTAGTCATATTCCCAAGCCTTTAGGTAGCCTAATAAGTGCCCAAACTATCTCAAAATTAGAGAGAAGAAAAATGATGATGATTTAAAGGAGTTGGTCAATCAATATTCAACTAAACAATGATATTTATCCAATCACTGAAATAAATGATTGAGTATAGATTCAACTCTATCTTTTTCCTCTATAACAAAATAATAAACATATATCAAACCAAAATTGGAGTATGTTTAGGGTCATCAAAAACATCCATGGTAGGAATTCATTCATCATATATCTCTTTAATAGGAAATTTTGTCCCTATCTTATAAATATTCCATAGTATAATCCCTACATCACCAGGGTTTAGATGAAAATAGTTGGTTACATTACACCAATGGTTCGTCAATTTATTTAGAAGTTCTGGTTGACATTGGACAATAAATTGAGAATTCTTTGTCACCTTGTATAGATAAAAATCATAAATTTGGTTAAAAAAATTTGAACTAATTTTTCTAAACTATAATTTTTACATATATTCATCAAAAAAAATCCAGTATGTCATAAATCCCATTTTGAACTCCAATCGGATTTTGTGTTGTCTATAGAGGAGATGGGTAAACATGAGTTACTTTTTGAAATAGGTCAATGAGTTAGATCAGGACCATCGTGACCAAGTGGGGAGTTATCTAATGTATTGTATATCCCCTATAAATTAGCGGATTGTCCTCATAAATTGTCATTTGAATATAATCAAGATTGGATGATAAACATCATGATGGAAGATTATAGATGGGGAAATGAATCGTAGTCTCATTCAAAAGGTTGAATCTATATAAATTAAGTCTATATGATAGGTTATTGTTTTTAATCTCCATCATAAGAATACAGTTGAATAACACATTGTTAGAGAAGTCTTAGTACTAAGGATTGACAATGTAGTTCTTAAAAAACATTGATCTTTGATAAGCCACATCAGAAGTAATTTGAAAACTGAAATTCATCTTCATAGAGTGTGAATCATACATGATAAGGGTTGTAATTATGAATAAGTAGTAATTTGATTGAATAAAATAATAAATGTGCATGACTTTGGAAACATTGCATGAACTACCGGATACATTCAAGGTTATATGAATTTTATAACCCATATAACATCTTATGATTTCTTGTTATATTATACAAAATGCAATTCTGTGACCATTTGAAGGTAACACAAATCATTTAAATATTAAAAAATCATGAAATAGAACTATAGAGATAAACAAATTATGAGAAGTGACCCTAGGACTAAGGACATTCATCATAGTTCATGTGGAATAGTATTGATTAGTTAGAGAGATTTTTTCATGAGTTGTCTAGATAATGTAATCACAGAAAGAGACCAATGGAAGAGTAAGTGTAATCAGCTCTCATAAATGGGTATCATGACAGGGTTAGGAAAAATTATATTTCAAAATAATCACATAATATAGGAAATTGTGAGAGATCTGAAGGATGGATTCATAAGTGAAATTATTGGCCATTTTATCCCCTAATTACATGGAACCTCATGGAATCGAAATGTTCTGTTAGAATTCCGAAAGATACATAGACTACCATCCAGTGGAATATGAGGTTACTTGAGAAGGAATTAACTTCCATAGAAACATTTCCTTGTTTCCTTGAACATCACTTCTAAGGGGGGGATTTATTAACGCCCTCCCAATGAACATTACACAATTTAGGGTGGTACAAAAATCCAAAGAATAAGTATTATTTTCACTACTAAATAATGAATGGGTATTCCTAGTTAAATGATTATTAATAATATATATCATGAATATCACATAACCTCTAATAAGACTCATGATCACATGACATTATGATCATCATATGAAGGGTATAGATGCTTCTTATGATCTAATAATTTATCATGAAAAATCTATCATACAATACCTTTTGGAATCATGAAATTTAACTAATGATCCCTCCAGATCACATTATGTCTTCTAAAAAACCAATATGGTCACCCAAATCCCCTCATAAATTTCCTTCAAATCATGATACTTTTCTACTAAGAATAATTTTAAAATCACCCAAGAGGATCATGTAAAAAAAGATGAAAATAATTGGACCTTTAGGTGAAGATTAGTTACAATTTCTTTTATGTGCAAGACTTATACAATGCACATGACCAGTTTATTGATCACACCGATTTCCTTTGACATGCCATATAGATCTTGCGAGGGGCCCCAAAATTCCATATAGATCTCATGAACGGCCTCATACATGTCATCTTAATCCCATAGAAATACTTTTGACATGTCAACTCAATCATGTGAAGCCACTTAGACATGTTTATTCAATCACATAAAATCCATTAGGAGTTATAAATTCATTATGAAAAATCCCTTTTATTATTACTAGGATCAAGAAAAATGGTAATGATAGAGTGAACATGTGGTCACTATTTATCATGATATGAAAACATGACACCCCTGAAAACATGTGAGGGTATCATGTGATAAAATCTATAAATTAAGGGACCCTTATGTGAAGAAGATATATTTTTCCCCATATGAAGGGATTGTGTGATTTCTGTGATTAGTTTACAGATAATGCATATGAAATTATACATTCAAGAATAATATTTTAAAGGGCCTCAAACATACGATGAAGATATCATGAAGGGCCCCAAATGTGTCGGCTTGATCACTCAAAATTCAATTTGACATGTCAAACCAATTATTCGATTTATCTTATTCATGTTGATTCAATCACTCAAAAGGAATTAGTAATTCTAGATTGATCATGGGAAAGACCTTTGGAAATCCATGGTCTCAAAAAAAACTGGTAAGGATGGAGTGATCATAGATTCACTATTTATCCCATGACACAGATATGATATCATGGATGATATATAATGGGATTATGTGATGTTTGTGCACTATTATGAGAAAAATCCCTCTACCGACTCAATAAAAAGTATTATATTTAATTACCATGTAAGGATTAATAGATTCATGGAAATTTTGCCTAATGAATCCCCCATCATCACATTGAATAAAGACACACAGGGTTAGGAGAAAAATTTAAGAAATGAAGGATCATGAAATATCAAGAGTCTTCCATGTGAAAATTTTATGGGGAGTATCCTAAGGGATTAAATGGTATATATATGATGTTAGTATTTTAATTTTATTAATCAAGAAAAATATCGATATAAAGTTAGTGGGATCTCATTAAGGATCTCTATTATTCTAATTGGATCATTTTAAGGACAATCGACATGTTAGATTGATCATGTGAGGTCTGAGAAAGAAAATAACTAACAAATAGTGTGGATATTAAACAATCAAATAAAAAAGTAATGAAAGCATCATGCGAAGGAATATATATTATTTTTCATATGAATTACTTATGTGCTTCATGTGAATATTTCCTTAATCATGTGAAGATACCCTAGAAAAGCCTAATGGATCACATGAAATCCTTTATAAATGGTAGCTAGATCATGTCACAACCTTCAGACATTTTAGTTGGGTCATGGGGACATCCTCTATACATTTCTAGTGCATCATGGGACACACTCTTTATATGTTAGATGGATCACATGACATAGCTCTGGACATGTCATCTTTATTACATGAAGTCCCATAGACTATAAACCATGTTAATGTGATTCCCCTAGACATGTCATCCTGATCATGTGAATACTCTTAGATATTCCACATGGTTCACATGATAGTCCCCAGACATGTCATCCTTGTTAGATAGAAATCCTCATGCATGTAGGGAAGATATCCCCAGACTTGACATTTGTGTTAGGAAGAACTTCTGAGACATGTCATTCTTGTAAGAAATACATCCTTAGCTGGTCATAATTTTCATTGATGAGTACTTGGATATCTACCCTCAAACCATGTGAACCCATGACCATGAGTCTTCGGCTGATTTTTTCCCATCCACATGGGAACTACCGATAATCGAATATGTTTATGTACTCATGAAACCATATTGGTAATATGGGATCCTCATTCCTTCTAAGAATACATAATAGAACACTCATAGGACCCACCCCTTATGTTCCCACCACCCTACCTCATATAAAAATGTATTGGGAAACTCAACTGGACTATAAACACTTGGATTCCCCATTATATACAGGATACATAGAATGCCTTCTTAAGGCTTGATATCTATATAGATCACTCTATATGGGATTATTCAACGTGTATTTTCTACCTCTATATGTAGTGAATTTAATCACCTTTTATCTCTGATTTCTCACACCAAGCATGAATTAGAGGATCTTATCTATTTTTAATGATCAAGTCACTAGAAACCTAAAATTCCACTCAAGTGTGGAAACCACAACTAAACTACAAAGACTCTAATTCATGTTTAATTAATATTTATTGAATGCATTCCTAAGGCCTTTAATCAATACATGGTGCCTAAATTCCCACATATACATCCTTTTCACATGATGTTAAACTACATAGATAGCCAACATGAATATGATGGAAATCATGGTTTGTATAATTAAGGGTGTATTTATATAAAATATTATTGATGTCTAAATTGATTGAATGTATATTACATTATTACCTAAATGTGGTATCTAGTGGTATACTAAGAATTTCTAAAAACTATAAGTGGAAGGAGATATTATAATTGGTACATGTACAATTTTATATGTTTTACAAATGGTATGGACTGAGTACAGAAAAATATAATGTTTAATAGTAAGGTATAAATATTGATGGAATCATTGGTTTAAAAAATTTCACTATTTATTCCTATACTACAAAATGTAATCATTGGTTAGAAGCTGTTAATGGATAATGTCATTTCTTGTTTTTATTAAATTGGGTATAATAGGTATTTGATATTCATTTCCCTATTTGGACTTCAAATTGGTGATAAATTTTAACTTTAATTAATTAATTTGGAAAAAGAACAATAAAATGACTATTATGAACTATATGAATTTATGAACATGGGTAAGATAATTGTACGTAAAATTAATATTTTAAACTGATTATTGAATGATATATTTTATGATATTTGACAGATAAAGTATTTATGGTTTCATTGTTGAAAATATTTGAATGGGGACATTATTAAAATATATAATTTTATTTTTGTGGGATTTTATGTCAGCCTATGAATTTCCATCATTGAAAAGAAATATTAACAAGGTGTAGAAAAACATAATGATGGAATATATGGTTAAGCTATTGAATTTAAGATTCATATGATATGGAAAACATATATATATTATATTATTTAGATAAATTTTATATGTCACATGTTTAGGTATCGTTGGGTTAATATCTATAGATTTTGTTGATTTTTATTATTTTTATAAGATACGTTGATAGAGAGAATGGTTTTATATGTTATTGGTAGAGACAAAATCTAAATTTATGTTCAAATATATCTATAATTGAGACATTGATTAAAATATATTGTCAAAATTTTAATGATTATAATTACTAATAAATCTTAGTAATAATGAGTATGGTTGTTGGCTGAGATTTAATACTAGATGATAATTGGAAAATTAATTATTGTGTTAAGTATACTAGATCAAGAAATTATCTTCATGAAAAATATATACATAATTTAGAGTAAAAAAAATTTATGTTTTGGGAAATATTCTAGAAAAATGAATATTTTTTTGAAAGATATATCAACATTATAAAATAATTTTTTAAAGTAGAAAGATATGGAAAATGTGTTATTTAAAAAAGGTTAATGATATTAAACACATATGTAAAAAAGATTCATGAAGAAAAATAATTTTATATATTTGACTAATAAAGTAAAAATCATGGGCATAAAAAAAGATTAAATAATTTCCCTAAGGAAGAATTTGAACCATTACTCAAATCATGTGTAATTAATTTTGTTCATAAAATAGTTTTCCTAAAACCAAATGATTTCATATTATTCAGTAAATGATTTATTATTCAAGTGAAATCATCTAAGATATATCTAAAAGTAATATTTCATGTACCTTTTAATATGATATTACTAAATAGAATGTAAATTTAAATGAAAATATTTGATACATATATTCATAATGGAAGTGTAAATATTCCTATAAAATAGAGTTTTTCATATGGTTTTGTTTCTGAAGAAATTATTTTTAACTTAAGATGAAATAGGAGATGAAGTAAATGACGAGGATTAAAATTGACTGATTGAATATACTTTCAAGGAATTTGAATAATTTAAAACTTCGGTATTGATCCAATTATTTAAGGTAAAATAATAAAAAATAGATAAAAAACTCATAAGAAGAAGAGTAAATTAATAAACTAACTCAAAAACTATGATGTTAAATTTTAGTGGGTGATTCCATTATTATTTTTATCCTTATAAAAGATATGTATGTAGGTACTAAGAAATATACATCAAGTTTTACATACTTTTAATAAGTATAAATAAATAGAGTTAAAAAATTAAAAAATCAAGATAAATATATTAGAGGTTTTCATGAAATTAAACATAAATATAGATCATAAATTTTATGTTTGGTCAAATCCTCTTATTCTTAGTATATGATAAATATCACTATCAAACCAACTAAATACTCTTTCCTCCATAGGCAATCCACCGGCTATATAAATTATAGATGAATTATATGGGGCATCAATTTTATTCATGATATGTTAGTAACATTACTTTAAAGATGAATGAAATAACAAGTGAGTTATGGCCATGTAATTTTTCACTTGGATTGAGTGAAATAGGTTATTATATCCTTTTATATACTTTTTAAAACACATAAAAAAGATCAACTAAGATATATCCATAGAAAATTCATAAATATTGAATGAAATAATTATTGTAAAGTATATTATAATTGATCCCCATTTATGTATTTAATAATTAAACACATAATTAGTAAATTAATACTATAAATATATAAACATATGATATATTTTCAGATACTTTATATCTTAGATGAAGATTTTGTGAAAAAAACAAGAAAGCGTTATGAAATACCATACCTCGTAATGTGTTATCAAATATCCCAACTGATAACCACTCATATCAAATGAAGAGATATGAAATATATCACAACATGTGATATGGGATTTAGTGAACATATATCTTTTAATATTCCACTTAAACTAATGCCTCTTGTACTTTTTATACATTTCACTTTCTATTATTATAGTATATATTTACTATATCCCTTACACATATGTTGTGTTATGGTTTATATCATGATATAAGATGTACATATTTTATATTGTAAACATATATTATCCATGTTTATTTTTATATTTTGTTTTTGACATATCGTTGGCTATGATGAAACAAGATTATAGCCACATTCATGACATGGTAGTGGAGTTTTAAAGGATATAATTTTACATATTTTGATATCATTATGATCAAATGTTTCATAAGATTAAATTAATCAAATAATAGTATTAGCCAAGTGTTTCAAACCATTATAACAAAAATCCCTTTACTCTTTTCTTCTATAGAATGTGAGTATATGCATGGAACTTAGAGAGTGTCCCTAAAGGATTATGTAAAAAAGACCAAAGACCATAGTTTTAGGGTGAAAACTTTATTGAAGCTTCTAATGATTCTCCTTAATATTTTATCCTCTACTCTTGGACTTTGAAAAAATACTAGAATATTGTGGTATTAAGGAAGGTTATACCTATATGATGGATGATTAAGTAGAACCCACAAATACATCATAGATGAAGAATTAATTTTATTTCTCATTGACTATCATTATCGACTACATTGATAAATGATCAAAAATATGTGGCATTAATTAGTGTAAAGTATAAAGAAAATTTTAATATCATATTTATTTTCATGATTTTAGTTCTCATACATTATAGATCGTTGGTTATTGGGTCTATTTATTTCTATTGAATTGATTTGGTGTCCATCGGTCCTTCAAAAACTTAAAATGTTATCATAGTATCATAATGTTCTTTTATTAAGGAAATACTATTTTAAAATGAATGTTATCACCTTCTATATTTCTATCATATGCACTATCATAACTAAAATTGGGATTTTTTTATGATTTTTCTTGCAATATGAAATATCGTAAGCGTTATTTTCATGGTTCTATATGAAATGAGATATTGTAACAACCCATAAATTTTTGTATGTAATTCTCCTTGGGATTAAAAAAATTCATTAATATTATATAATATAAAATATGTGAACCACTTGATTAAAAAACAAAAAATAAATATAATAATTTTGAAAATTAAATTTAGAGAATTAAAATACAATAAATCTAAATAATAGTACATTTAAATATAAGGGTTAAATATGATAAAAGAAATACTTAACATAAATAAAGTATGCTTCTATATTTATTAAAAATTGTATGTTTTATTTTTATAAAAATAAAAGCTTAAGATAACTTTAAAATTTTGATGTAAATTTTATTTTAAAAGAATGTTTTTATAAAACACTATTTATTTTTATATAAAATATTGTATAATTTTAGGAAATAATATGTAACTTTTTAGGGAAATGAAACTTTATCACGCCAAAAAATTTAAAATAAATTGATTAATAAGAGTTCTATTTAAAAATTAAAGTTATCATATTCATAAAATTATTTAATGAAATGAATATTATTTTCTTACTCTATACATATATGTTAGAATTAGATGATATTTTTTATGATGAATTTTTAATTTAAAAAATAATGTTTTTATAAATACATTAACTTAGTAGTCCCATGATTCCATTCTAATTTTTTTGAAATTAAAATAATAAATACTTTTAAATAATAACCCAATAAATTTTATATTGTTGATAGTCTTCACCCTTAATAATAAAATAATAAATATTTTATTCTAAAACACTCTTCTCCTCTCTTTATAAATACTACCATTCACCCCCTCACATCACATAAAACTATAGTCTTATTATCTCAACTATAATTTACAAAAATACCTCCCCCATAGTCATAGAAACATCCCAGAGGTTATGGTGATATCAAAATACCACCCTTCAAAGGTATAATACAATTAGAAACTGAGTTATCCAAAAAGGAATATAATAACTCCTTATCAATTTCTCATTCTATTCTATTAAGATTACTTATTCTACCTCCTTCAAATATATCATTCCCATTATAATATATTGTAATTGGTATCATTGTTATATTTAAATTTTTTTATTTTAAATTAATAAACATTATTTACCTCCCACTCATCAATTCAATAATGAAATTTGGTCTCAAATTATGGTGGGTTCACAGCCTCCATGGACGATATATTATATTTTTCATTTCCACCTTATATGTATGATTTTAGAAAAAGGAATATATAGTAAATATATTATATATGAAATTATAAGTATTTCTTAAGTATAAACTATACATTATATTTATGATATTAATTATAAATAAAACTAGTTATTTTAAACTCCAAAAATAATATTTTCGAGTCATCTTTCGTGATTTGAATATATTTTAGACAATATATTTAGTTTTATAACATTTGTCATACAAGAATGATAAATAATATATAACTACAATTTTTTAAACTATGAATCAATTTTATAATATCTTTTACTATGTTCAGCATACCAAAGCTATTTTAGTGAAATAATCCGAACAATCCAATGTGGTTGTTGAGAGAAAAAACTATAAATTAATTAATGAAATATGATGAAAGTTAAAAATTTTAATATATATATTAAAATTTGTCAAATAATATATTTAATAACATAATTTGACGATTCATGAGGTTATATAGATGTAAAATAGGGAGTTTGGGTTGAGGTTAGGGAACATTTGAACCACCCTCTTTTCTTTTGTATTATGAATTCTCTCTCTCTAACTCAATTTAATTATCTATAATTCAAAAGAACATATTGAATATTTTTTATATGTGTGTATAATATACGAACAATGTTTATTTTCCCATTATTTATAGGTATTATACATGTTTCTCAACATCCCTTTCAAATATGTCTTAAAAACAAACATGTTTAATGGGAATATTTATATTCATTGTTCATTTCCTTATGTTAATATTTTATTATTTATTCCCTTACATGATTTAAGAAATACATAATATTTTATGGAAGGTAATTCTATTTTACTAATTTTTTTAAGTAAAATACCATTTATTTTTCTTCTTCGTAGTTTCTTTACATATTCCATAAAACATAATTTAAGAGGTTTAATTATATACCTACTTCTCCACTACATTCTTATAATATTTCTAAAATTAACCTTATTATTTATTAATTATTATTATTTATTTAAATATGAATGACCAAATTTATTTAATTACTTTTTCTCTTCATAACCATAATGATATATCTTTTGGTTATGTTTTGAGAGAATATTATGTAACGCATTTCCTTTTCATTGTTTTTCCTTATTTTCATTAATTATATATTAATTATTTATTTTGAACACATATGTGCTTTCATATTATTATTTAATTAGTGAGATTTGAATTATACATCCCCTCAATGAATTGGGTAATATTTTTATTTCATGAGATACCTCGTATGGTGTACATATAATCATCTTATAATAGTATGTTATGCTATCTTAGTAGTGATTGTTGGATTATTATTATTATTTCATGTTTTATATTGTCTAAAAAATATTATTTTTTCATGATATTCTTATATATAACCTTTTATCCCATGATTCCATGTGATTATTCTCTTTTGTGATTTCATGTTATGCCTCTTAAGTCTTATGTTATACTTCCTTATCATGGTTTTTCTATTTCTAGGATTTAAATATAACCCATTTCATTATGTATTTCACTACGATATCAATATTAGTTATAAAATTAAAAAAGTAATTATAATTTCCTTTTAAATATCTAAATAATGTATATTTATTTTATTTATATACTGGTATATTTTGTATTTAGTCACACTAATAAACTATATCTATTGATTTCTAGGTATTGTTCTATTGTATTTTTATATTAAAAATCAAAAAATAATATATCTGTGAATATTAAGCATATATAGTTACTATCATAGAAAGGTATAGTAATTTTTTCAAGATTGTGTTACAAAACCTAATAGGAAATAAACCATGAATAGTCCAGATTAATTCATAGAAATTCATAATATGGTATATTCATAATAATTATTTGTTTCAATTTTTAAATAACATAGTTACTCTTTTTTATAATTTCTAATTTTAGTGTTACCATCCTTAATTTTACATTCTTTTTTATATATAGATAAATTATTGGAATCTTACCAAAAATCTTTGTGATGGAAAATATGATGATTCCCTGAATGAAAAATCTAATAAGATACGTGAGGGATTTTAGAACCTCATGATTGTACTAGAACAACTGACTCATGTTATCAATAAAAACATAAATCATATGGAACTCCCTCTTTCTCCCAAGATAAAAAAAAATACTTTATAGAATTTTTAATATAAAAAAAGTCCTCCCTATTTTAGTAGATATTTTTATCCTAGTATTATGAAATAATTGATTATATTGTTTGATAATATATCATATGTCAACCAATTATCTATAAAATAGAATGTAAAATCAGATATTTATCATTTAGAGGGAAAATTTGATTGGTGGTATACATTTTTTAAGAATATGAATTAAGAGGAGCACATTGAATCAGTAGAAGTTAAATAATTCAATGAAATAATTTTTTATAAATACATTCCTCACACTCACCATCTTAAAATAGTGAGGTAGTTTTCTGGACTCAAGAAAAGGGTGTATGAATTTATCAGGTATTATGAAACAAAATTACAAGAATTTCATGGTACACCTATTACTTTTTCATTTTACTTGAATGTATGGTTTCCCACTTATATAGTGGACAAAAACTGTGTCTTCAAAAAGACACAGTGATTTTAGGCTTTAAAAGTTATGAGGATGTAGTCTAATGTGACCTTAATATTAATATGGGGATTGGTGATTTTTAGTAGTATCATTATAATAGGGATAAAAGGTAGATAATGGAGTTCAATTATGGGGGTTCGATGTATAAATATCATAGAGGGAAGAAAATAAAACTACGCATATATCCTAAATTTTTGGATAAGCATCCACGAAACATGTGTAGTGGAATATATATTAATTATAATTTTAGAATAGAGGGGAATAAAGATAATGAATGTATAAGGGAGTGGAAGAAATAATGAATGTGATGGAATAAAGGAAGGATTTAATAAATTATGCACCAATGTTCTAATATTTAAACTACAGGGAATATGGATATTGTACAGGTCAATGTAATAAGATAGAGGTTTTTATGTATAACCAATGACCATAATTTACATGGCCAATATAGAATGGATAGCTTATGTTATCACAATAGCTAAGGTGGATCAGGAAAATGAATTGGTCATAGGTAAACTAGTTACTAATTAAAGAATAATGAATTTTTTGTTTTATTATAGTTTTATGTATTCATTTATATAATGAATTGTTTTATAAATATTCAAATACCAATGTAAGATATGGAGGTTTAGTTATTGGTAGAATCCCAAAGTGGGGAAATTATGGTATCTCATGTATATAACTCTTTCCAAGTTAATGTTTGTAATAATTATGACCATGAGAATATTTTTATACTCCCTAGAGTAGAATTCGATGTTATATTGGTCATGGATAGGCTATCTTTATATATAGATAATATCACCATCCAATAGAAGGAAATCACTTTCCAAATACAAAATCATCCTTCGATTTTATAAAGGTAAATATAGGAAGGGGATTCTTCATTGAAAAAATCTTACTCAATCATGGATATTAGTGCCTTATGAGAAATAATATCAACCTAAAATGTTTTAGAATGATTATAGGGTCACCATTGAAAAAATTATCATTGTAAGGTAGTATACAGATATATTTATTAAAGATTTGCATGGTCCTTCTACTGGTAAAGAGTATAGGTTCTTAATTAAACTTATAACTAGACCTCTTCCCACATCCAAAAGAACTTATAGAATCTACCCCATTGAACTTGAATAGGAAAATAGGAAAAATGAAATGAATATAGAAAAGGGTTTCATATACCCAAATTTATTAATTACCACAAGGTCTAAATGTTTTTTTATAAAGAAGGATGGTTCAATTCCTATCCATATTGATTATAATCAACTCGACAATATCAAGATACCAAATAATTGTCACCTATCATATATGGGTACTTTTTTTCCATCACCTATGGGGGGATTGATATTTCATTATGTCGTACCTTCACTTGGGATATCATCAATTAAAGATGAAGGATGAAATTCCCAAGACTACCTTATATATAAAGTATGGAAACTATGAGTTCTTATTTTTCCCATTCAGACTCATAAATACCCTATCAATTATCATAGACCTAAGGAGTAGATTAATTAAATATCACCTCAATAATTTAATGTTGGTCTTTATAAATGATATTGTTATATACTCCAATGGAATGGATGAATATGAAGATTATTTGATTACTGTGATAACGTCTTTCAAAAAAGAAGAATTTATTTTCAATTATAATAAATGAGGATTTTTAATGGATAAAGAAACATTCATGGGGATTTTATATCAAGAAAAGGGATATTTTTTATTTGTTAAAAATAAATATTATTAAGAAATGGTCCAAAAAAAATTTGTGATTGAGATTAATAGTTTCATTAGATTAGTTGGGAACTATCAATGATTTTTTAGGAACATTTATTGATTATCAAACCCACTTACAAAGTTAACTTATAGGGTAGTAAAATTTGTCTATATTTTTGTATATTAAGAGAGTTTCTTGGAGATGAAGAAGATTATAATTATAATACTTATACTCACAATACCAACCTATGGGGAAGGATTTTTTATCTATAATGATTCTATAAAAAAGGGATTGGGTTTTTTACTAATCAATGATAATAAATAGATAGCATATTCCTTAAGAAAATTTAAGATTCCTGCGAAAAACTACTCAATGAATTATCTAGAGTTATATTTAAAAATATTCACATTTAAGATTTATAGGAATTATAATAATGGAGAAAAGTGGGAAATAAAAACTGATAAAAAGAGCATATAGTATATATTTATGCATAAAGATCTCAATATGCACCAAATAAAATGTTTAAATTTTATTAGGGACATTGATTTTTCAATCAATTACTATGCTGAGAAAGTGTATATTGTGGAAGATACTCTATAAAGAAGAGTTTTTTAAACCTTATCCATGATGATGACTGAAAGGGATTAAATATTATTAGTCATGTAAAAGATGTACATGGGAATCATAGTGGAAGGAAAAACATCCTACCTCTATCAAATTATAGTTCAACCATCTATTCTAGAGAAAATTAAGAAAGGTCAAGGGGATGATGAGGAGATACAAAAGAATAAGTATTTAAAAAAATAAAGTCGTAGTGTTTTATATTTTTTAAAGAGTATTTATATTTGAAACATGACTATTTGTACAGTTAGGGACTATGAGAAAGATGGGTTTATTTAATAATTCGCACATATCAGCATTTTCTATTAACCCACGATGCAAAAAGATATATATAGATCTCTAAAAGAACAACTACTGAGATAATATTAATAAAGAGATTATTGAATATAAATCAAAGTGAGATATGGCAAGAAATATTGTTATAGATTCTAAAGTACACATGGATGAAAAAAATATTACCATACCCATATGGAAGTGGGATAACATAATTATGGGTTTTTTCATGTGTCTTATAATATAATCCAAAGGCAATAATATTGTAAATGTTATATTGGATAATCTTATGATGAATTCTTAATCCATCCCCATTCTAAGGGACTTATTTTTCGATTAACTTGAAAATAAACACATTAGATATTTATTGAGGTTGTATGGAACACCATTATCCATAATACATATTCAGGATCTAAGGTCATCCTAAAAGTTTATGAAAAGTCATTGAAATTCCTTAAACATGGAATTGAATTTCTGTGTGGAATATCACCACAGACTATTAGAAAATGTAAATTTAATCTATATAAACTTAAGAATATGTTAATCTCTTTCCCTGTGGAATTTTAATGGATTTTAGAATCAATATTTTCTCTAATAATGTTATCGTATAATAATATCATAAACTCAAGAATTCAAATTTATCCTTATGAATCCCTCTATGAAATGAAATTCTGAAATCCAACATGTTGGAATGAAATTAGAAAATTTATGTTATTTGAACCTGAATAGGTTTAAGAAATGTTAAAGTGATTAAAATTCATTTAGTAACACATTGGGGTTGTGGAAAGCTGTTATAATATTTATTCTCACAATCTTCAATCAGGCAAGGATTTTGAAGATGTAGAAAATGTGTTCCTTTCTTTAACTAAATGGAATATAGTCATGAGGTTTCAGAGTAATGTAAAGATAAGTCCCATATATATTGGACCCTTTAAGACTCTTGATCACATAAAATCTTGGTTCTTTAGAACAACACACCCACCAAACCTATCTCATCATCATGATGTTTTTTATATATTATAAAGTCTCAATCATTTCATATATAAATTTTAATTAATATTATATCGATATTAAATCCATAACATTAAAATCCATGCCAAAACTATAAATAATTATTGTATTTAGAGACATAGATACATAAAAAATAGGTACATAAAATATTTACGTCATATCCTATAATGTTCTTATCACATTATACCCTTGTTTGACACACCCTAATTAAAACCCTTCTATATAACCTAGGGAAAAGAAACATAAGAAGGGTGAGCTCAAATTCCCATTAAGGGTAATCATAAGAGATATAAACGTATGATCATATGCAATTATAATATAATCATTGTGATATGAGAGCATGATAAAAGATCATACCCAATATTTCATAGATCATAAACTTGAAACTAGGTATAACATTTAATCATTTTAAAATTCAAGAATCATAAAAGTGAGGAATCATCATATATAAATCATGATCCATAAGTTCAAACCATCAGCATAAAATGATGTTGAAATATTATTGCACCATCATAATCCTAAATTCCATGTCATATGTCAAGGTAAACTACTGAGGCCATCATATCATACTTGATCATGCATCAACACATTTCATGAACTAACCCAGATAACCCACCTAAATGGTAACTAAGTCAACCCATAAATAATCCAATGGGTGTTTCCAATCCCCTCGTTCTAGTGAAAATCACCCAGGAATAAATATAAGTACATATGGAATAATTTTTACACACTATTTATAATTTAAAGAAAAGAAATTGAAATTATTCAAAAGAATATTCAGTATGAAAAATACTTTGTAAGAGTAATGGTTTCACAAACACAATGAAAATGTCTCAAAAATCATATGTAAAACTTTTTACAATTTGAGAATCACAATAGTTGTCATTCGCTTCTTACTCCAAATGTCCCACAAGTTTGGTACACCATCTAACATCAAGTGGTACCTTCCATTTCTATAGACATGGCATAATAAAATCATCAAACCGCTAAAAGAAAAGCTCAGGTGTGATCTTTCAGCCTAGAAGTGTTTCACCAATCATTTCATAAGAAATCGATATAAATTTAACAATTTATTCTTAAATTTAATGAAAAGATAGTTTGGAAATATTTTCAAGGTTATTATACAAAAAATATTGAAGAAAAAATTCAATGAATAATAAAAAAACTTGTATAAAGATGTTTTCTATTAATGTTGGAATAAACATAATATTTTTGTCAAAGGAGGCATGATTAATATTTTCAATCAAAATTAATGTGATAAAAATATTTCTTAACATTGGAATGTAAAGTCATATCTGATAATAGATCCATGGTTAAGAGACTTGTGGGTAGGTTTATAAGAATTATCACACATTTTAGTGAATTGAGGATTTTATTGTGCATAAGGAACATCCCTAATGATGAAAGTGAGAAGATATATATGGACTAATAACCCTTACCTCAACATGATTAGTTTAAATTTCCATCCTTAATCTATTTTTATGTAGTGATAATTCATACCCAGTGTGTGTTATTTCGGCCTAACTACCTTGTCTACCATGTGATTCATGGTAAATCAAAAAAATGAAAGTGGGTATAATTAAATCAATCATTCCTAATGATTCTCAGTCACTATTTCATTCTAACCTGATTTCATGTTCCAAAACATGCCTTTTATTTCAAAAACAAACCATAATGTGTTTTTAACACAAAATATTTTCATTTATTTCATAAAAATTGCATCAATGGGTTTTAATGAAAACCCATGCCTATTATTTTACAAACATAATCATAATTGGGTTTTATAAAAATTTATCAAATCATCACATTTCAAATTAAAAAATATCACATGAATTTTAATTCTATGAAAATCCAAACAATAGTCAATATTTTATTGAAATAAAAAAATTCTGAAAATAAAAAAAAATTCAATCAGACGCTATCAAGAATATTCATCACACACACCATTCTATTTCAAAGGAATAAATCTAGTTTTGAAAATAAACTAAAAATATATTTTTGATTTTGAAAGAAGCAAAGGATTAGAATTATAGATATTTATTTCCAAACAACATGACTTAAAAATCCTAGATTATACCAATCACCTTGCAACTTTCAACACCAAACATCCCTCTAGAGGATAAAAAAAATCAAAGAAACATAGTCGTAGATGTTTTTAAAAACATCATAGGTGTTCTTCTTCATAGAATAAAAATTCGACAATAATACAATTTTAATTTTACATTTTTCATAAATTCTGTATTTTAGAGGTAGTAAAATTATATAAAATTGGATATAAAAATTCTAAACGGTCAAAATAATTTAATTCCCTTTTTTCTAAATATTAAATCAAACAAAAAGGTGTTACATGAATTCTATTGCAGGAAGAATAGAAAACGGATTTTAAAAACATTTTTCTATTTGAAAGGAATCACTTAAGGAAAAATGATTTACCCTTATGCAATGCATGGTTTTCACATAATGGTAATTACATTTACCCTTACACATGTCAAATGCCCAGACTACACTTATGCAAATCCTGGATTACCTTAACTCATCCTTTAAAAAAATAAGTTACCTTTATGAAAATAGGATGTACCCTTACCCAACCTTTAAAACCACTTAGCCTTATGTACCACCTAGGAAACCTTATCAAATATCTTTACTATAAGATCCCATATTTTCTTGAAAAGTGTGACTATTTTTTTGTTTAAATTAAAAGACATGTTTATTTGCGTGTAAGACATTGAAATAATTCTATACATATCTCCAAAGATAGATACTGATATGGTGGGATATTTTGAGGCCCGGTGTGCCATGAATTAATATTATAAAAATATTAAATATATTTCATATTGTGTGTGCACAGATTCTTAATGAAAATTCGATTACAATAAAAATATCTCTCAAATCCTAAATTGGAGGCTATAGTAAAGTCCATAACATGGTGTTTACCTTAGGCGCGACATAAAATGGGTAGGTGTGGGGTGTCCTAACTCCTTGCTCATTGGTGGTATGTTCAATGAGTTAATTAATTATTAAATTAACTAATTAATATTTTTTACAAAAATGAAATGGTTTTAAATATTTATTCATGTGTATTTTTCTAGGTTCAGCCTCATCATAATGAAATCACCAACGAATCTCCCTTTCCTCCTTCCATTTTCAGATCACCTTGGACAATGATTAAACAATAAATCTGGTCGGATCAAAGTGTAGTGATGTAATGAATTCTGTCGATTGTTGGAATATTTTCACTTAATCAAAGAATGATCCAAAGTCAAGATAAGACTTGTTAATTTTTTATTTACACCCTTTGATTTAATTATTGTTCATATCCAACCGTGTTCATGGATCATTTCAATTTTGGCCAATTTCATGCATCCATGTATTGAAATTTATGTATTTGGATCATTGGTTTCTAACCCTGAATCATTTTTCCTAATTTTTGGAAAAAAATCTCTTCTCGAACGATCAGATAAAACATTTTTAGGTGCTTTTCCCATTTTTTTTCTTCATTTTATTCACTAATTGGACCTTATAGTCTCTTTTCAACTTTTTTGTGCAGTAACAATATCGATCAAACCCTCATAACTACAAAAAAATCATGTATAGGGCATGGATCGATGAACTGAGCACAAATATGGGATTTTTGTGATTCATGGGTGCTTATTTTGGTGGTAAAGATCAATAAATTGATATTAGAAGTAAAATTTTTGTGTAAATTGAATGGATATCCCTCATAGATGAACATTTCCCAATTTTCGGTGAAAAATACCCTATAACCTTGATTTTTGGAAATATACACCTTTTTCATCCATAGATAGTGCTAGATATAAAGTGGGGAGATCATATTGAAGGCACTGGAAGAGGATATAAAGATCTAAATATAATTTTGAAAACCCGACTACACATAATGTTCATGAATGAGCACACAGCATGTATCCCCCTCAACAACGGTGGAGGTTAGGGTTTTGGAGATACTTTAGAATGAAATAGTGTGTATTCCTCCTACAATTTTTAAACCCCTTCCCAATTGGATTACTATTTTCAGGAATCACATGAGCGAGATACCATGTGGTAGTAAAAGTCCAGATACATGGTTGTGTACTAGAGTATACACAAACATCTAGGTCACATGGGTGGTACCCCATATAGGGAAAAACACCGTACACATTATACCTAGATATGGGGTATGGTATACGGATACAATTTGAATACATTTCCCTAATCCTTGTATTCCTAGACACACCATGTATTACACCTATACGACGTGTACTACTACCCAGATAGGTATCAATGTACTAACTAGAGACACATATAGGTTTTGTAATGGGACCACAAACCATGTGGTTCCCCTCACATGTTGTGTATGTGTTGTTTTTTAGGAAACATCGAGAACCAATATCTTCTTCATTGGAACATGGATTTCTACCACGTTAGTACCCTATCCTTTTTTCACATAGAACATGATGGTGACCTTGTTTTTGGATTCGGAGATATGATGTGAATTTTTTTGTGAATGATGCTCTAAGGAGACGCTCGACGATGGTAGTGATCAGTTTAGACCATTATAGGATAATTCCAAGTGGAACCCCACTATCAGAAAAGGAGTGGGACCTCAATGATCATAGTAGAATCCCCCCCCTATGGAATCAGGAAGTGGGTCCTATACCAATAGAGTGGAACACCCCATTATTATGGGTACGGAACCTCTATAGATACCTTCATAGTGGAACCACCCATCAGCATGGGTTTGGGTCCTTGATGGCTATAGTGGAACACCCTGTGGTACTAGGGCCTGGGTCATTGACTACCTAGTGGAACTCCATATTCGATAGGGAGTTATTCCTAAATGATAAAAATAGAATCCCCATGTATCACAAGGGTGTGGGTCCTTGACCTATAGAGTAGAAATCCCATCAGACTAGGTGCAGGTCCTCTACCTATCGAGTTGAACCTCGTTGTCACTAGGGCGTTAGTCCCCGACCAATGGTGTGAAACCCCCTATCATAAATGGAGTGGTTCATCTAACTACTAAGTGGAACCCCCTATAAACATAGGGAAAGTTTCCTCATGACACCAAAGTAGACCCCCCCCCCCCCACATCAGCATGGGTGTGGGTCCCCTATGAAAATTTATAAAGTGGAACCAGCGTGATGTACTTGGGCATGGGCCCTCTACTTCAAGTTGGTGGCCCACTGGCTTTGCAGCGTAGTGATAAGGTATGGCTTGACAAGGATGGTTACTTATTAGAATACACATTAGATGTTTTGAATCAATGATGGACTTTTGTAACTATTGTATACTCTTATCTTGGGGATGAGCTATGAGATGGATATATCCTTACTCTCTCGATTGTCCTTATTTTGGCTGAGAATATATATATATTCTTCTTATGTATCCAAACCATGTATTTTGTTACTCTCCTTCCAAGAGTGGCGAAGATGTGTGGGGTATTCCACATACTTAGTTTATCTTTGCATTGTTGGATGATTCTACTCTCCTACTATTGGTAGAAAATACTCAATGGATATTTCATCTACTCGTCATGTTGAGACCCTTATTATTGTACGAGATTACCTTCACTCTTAATTTGGTTGACCTATTCTCTTTGACTGTAGCTTGCATCTAGTATCTTTCTTTCCTTTTGTATCTTTTTCCACTCCGGCTTCATCTTTTATGGTGTCCTACTAAGTATGTTTATACTCACCCATGCATGGCCTTTTCCCACAAATTTCATGTCTTATGCGGATGACGGGTGTGATTTAGGATATGGGCTCTCATGAATGTTTATTTATCTGGTTTTTTCATTTTGGGACATATTTATAGTTGGGTGTTTATTTTTTCAATTTACTTTTTATTTTTCACTAACATAATTTTCTACTGTTTATGAATGCTTGGATTACTTTATAGCTAGGTTACTTATTTTACGCAGTCCCTCTACACTTCTACATAAATATGGTTGTTTGTCATCATACAGTTACTTAGGAAAAGGTCTCTACAAGTTATTTATGCTTTTAGAACTTGTCCCCACCCACCGGCCTATAGAGGTAGGATTGAGGTAGTTGCGACTTGAACCCTATCGTGGGTTGGGTTGTGAAATATTAGTATCATAGTAACTTCATTCATCAGGATGTTTTTCAGTCTACTCCCCTTAAGAGTTGTTTTTTATGTTAAGATAAACAGTGTCAAACTGTCTCTATTATAGAACTTAGTCTAGGGAATCCAGTGATAGAGTGGTGGATGATATATCCATTCACCAAGACCATGACTACCTTATTATTGACTCAGCATACTAAGGAATGTTTTGTATAGATTAACGGTACACACATTATATAATATTGAGTCTTTCATTTTCCTTTTTTAGTTGTCTCCCCATTTGTGTTGATATATATATATATATATGTGGTAGTGGAATTTCTTGAGAAATATCAGGATGCCTCTCTGATGACACAATGCCTGGCTACCATCTATGGACAATGATCATGATCCAATGAGTGTTGAGGCCTCAGTTCAGGGTTAATCCCATAACCCCTTCCTCTGTGTGGGTTAGTAGTAGCACTTACACTTATCGAGCAACAGATCATCCTATCCGAGTGAGATGAGGATGTTTGTAAGATTAACACACTCTGCATGTTCCAATGCCAAAGTTCATTTATTTTCTTCATCGAGTCTGATCCTCAGGAAGCATTGGACTTTCTAAAGTGAGTGATTTGTATTTCATGCTTTCTTGGACCATGATGGATCAAGTAGTTTCACTAGCAAGTATACTTTTCCACATAGCAGATGGTTGTTGGTGGATCCTTGTTACGCAGATACTCAATGAGTTGACACTCTCATGGACCGACATCCATTAGTTGTTCTATGAGGAGTACAACCCCTACATCTTGTAGTCATTTCAGATTCAAGATCTTCTGGAGCTATAGCAGGGAGAGATTATGGTGGATGAGTACATAGTGAGGTTCACATACATAATGCAACACTCCCTTGTCATGATCTAAGATGGCTACATCTGATCGTGGATGTTTGAGCAAAAACTTTGTAGAGAGATATATGCCAGTCTCGAACCCTTGTGATTACCCACCTATGTTAGAGTGTTGGATCAGATAGTAGTGACATAGATATTTCTATCTGAGGTACTCCAGACAGTTGGAGATGGTACTGGGTCCCACATTATTGAGTCGTTTACAGAAGCTAGCAGATGCTAGGGGCTAGGATCTTAACATAGAAAACCTCCCTATGATCACACTTAGTTATGTTTTCATAGTAATCACATATCACCAAGGAATTCCAGATAGGGTTTTTGCTTTACTTGTGATGTATGAAATCCCATATCACGATCATACCCGAAAACACATCTTGGGTGCACATAAAGATAGTTTATGGACCACTACAGTAGAGGTTGTTCCATAATTAGGAATCTCCAAGGTGAGGATAGGGTGGTCCCCAGTGAGTCGGATCTTGTAGAGGAGCAGAAGGATATATGGGTGGTTGACGATGTAATGAGATCCTTCTACCACCACCACCAAGAATCCTACATCAAGCTCAGGGAGTTGGAGTTTCGGGCCATGGACAACTATAGGCTTTGGATTTTTATGATCCTACAATGCATGAGATGATAAGAGATATAACATATTTTTATTCTAGTCTTGATTTAGTATTAATAAAAGTAATTTCCAATCATCTTTTTTCTCAATACTCTGGGTGTGAGATCTGAAGACCCCAGTTGTGGAGTTCGACTAGAAGCTTCATCTTGAGGCTCCTGCAAGGAATTATTCTTCTATATCTTTTAAATTCTTCTAGTTAAAGCAATCGCTTGGTGGAAATAGGTTCACAAGGGAAATTATGGTCATCACAATGAACCATTTGACATCATCTCTGGCATGGATAGGTTTTCCATGGTTCGATCACATATTGACCATCTCCACAGACATGGCATATTCTTATGCACTGATGGGATGAAATTCTTTTTGTCTGATGAGAGATATCTCATGGAAATACATGTTCTCTTTTTGAGCAGGAGGCTACAACCCATCACCCATAAGTTGGTGAATATTTCCCTTGGTTAAACAGGCTCTTCAACAATATGGTGTTATTCAGTTGTAAATGATTACATTGATGTCTTCCCCAAGGTCGTTCTAGGAATACCTTCATGGTGGGAGATGGAGTTTTGAATTTAGTTTCAACCGGACATAGTTCTGAAATATTTTTCAGTATATTTGATGTCCCCAAGTGAGCTCCAGGAACACGGGTTTTATTTGGAGGACCTTCATGATAAATGTTTCATTAGACCTAGTATGATCCCCTTGGCATCTTTGGTGTTATTCATGAGAAAAGCGGATGGGGACTATGGTTCTACATGGATTATCATTTCCTAAACCAAGACAAGATAAGGAATAAATACCCCTTAATGAAGATTGATGACATTTTTTACAGTTTATGAGGTGTGAGATGGTGTTTGAAGATCTATCACCGGTCTGGACACCACCAGTTGAGGTTTCATCAGGCTGATATTCCAAAGTAATCATTCTGATGTTTCTATGGACACTAGGCATTCCATGTGATTCCCATTGGTACGATGAATTACCCCAACATTTTATGGATTTTATGAACCAAGTCTTCCAGTCGAATATAGACCAGTTTTTCATTATATTCAAAGATGAAATACTTGTCTACATTGCATCAAAGGAGGAACTTGTAGAGCAATTAAGGATGGTCTTACATTTTCTTTGAGATATCCAAATTTACAGAAATTTCTTGCAGTCCCAGTGATAAATTCATGCGTATCACATTATAGGGAATGTCATTTATAATCATGTTTTATCCATGGAACCATAAAAGATAGATTCGGTTCTTATTTACGATGCACCAAAAATTTGTAAGTGGTGTGGAGATTACTTAGCTTAGTGGTGTACTACAGAATCTTTGTGGAAGAGTTATCCAGTATTTCGGCCCCTTTGACCTCCCTAATGTGAAAGGGAAGTTGTTTGGATATTATTAGAAATTACATAGGGCATTTGAGGAGTTGAGGATGAGGAAGAAAAGTGCTATTATGTTGAGACTACCATAGGTGGGTGTGGAGTTTTTATTGTATTGTATCGCCTAGAGAGCAGGGCTTGGATGTGTGTTGATGAAATAGAATGCAGTTATCACATAAGGGTCAAGGAATTTGAGAACCCACAAGAAGAACTACTTAGCTTGTGTCCCAGATCTAGTAGTATTAGTCTCCCTCCTAAAGTTATTGATGCACTACCTTTAAAGGGATCAATTTTTGGTTTACTCATGAAATCATATTCTCGTGTACGACTTCACACAGAGATATGTGACCTTGAGAGAATGAAGCTGGTTGGAATTCATGTAGCAATATGACATAGAGATATTATATACACCAGGGAAGGGTAATGTTGTATCATATTCCCATAGAAATACCTCTAATACTAATTTTGTGCAAGATTCATCAGAGAAGTTGGTTTCCTTGTAGCTGGCCCTAGTGGATAAAGAGGGTACAACTTCTCTACAGTCGATCTGGTTGAATCCTCCACTACGTGATCATGTGAGAGAGTCCCAGCTAGGATACAACAACTATGAGGTATTACGTGATCATATATCCACATTAGAATCAAAAAATAGATATTATGAAAGAGTGAATCATGTCATCTTGTTTTAGGGGAGGACAATGGATCATGTCACATTGCAGGGAGAGGTGATGTGAGAGTTCCACACTTATCCTATAGTTGTACATCCCAGTGTAGGGAATATATATAGAGACCTATAGATGTTGTTTTTTTTGTCTGACACAAGATGCATCATAGGGGAAATCATCTCTGGATGCCTCACCTATTTGCAGATGAAGGTTGAGCACCACGTTATGACAGGTTTGTTGCAACCCCTTGAGATCTCAGAGTGGAAATTGGATGGCATATCCATGGATGTTTTCATAGGGATTACATGCACTTATATGGTCCATGAAACCATCTGGGTGATAGTTGACTGAATTGTGATGTCACCACACTTCCATGGTATCATGGATCAATGTTTAGTGGAAAATATTTGGCTATTGTATTTATGAGAGATCATTTTCCTTCATAGTTCCCCCTTGATTATTACATCTGATCAAGATGTGTGGTTAATATCATGATTTTGGAGATTATTATTGGATTATTTTAAGACCCAATTGAGGATGAGTATATTCTTTTACAACCAAACCAATGGGATGATCGAGCACACTATCCAAGTGTTGGATGATATGTTGAGGTCTTGCGTGTTAGACTTTATCTAGAGATGGGAGGATCATCTTTCCCTGATATAATTTCCAAAAAACAGTACATTCCACTATAACATAGGCATGAAATATTTTTAGGACCTTTATGGGAGACCCTCTAGGTCACCATTGTTTTGGAAATATATTGGTGAGATTTCTTTTTTGGTCCTAGAGATGGTGTAGGTGACGACAGAGAAATTCCAAGTCATCCATATGTGGATGAGGATGGCCCCAAGTAGACAAAAATCTTACCCAAATCATCTTCATAGACCATTGTAGATTAATATGGGAGACCATGTTTTTCTAATACATTCCCAAAAATAAGGATTTAATATGTTTGAATTTGTAGTATAGATATCATCGAGGTTCTTCGGTCTATTCGAGATCATAATTAGGGTTAGCGAGGTTGTTTACTATCTCACCCAACCCCCACTACTGAAGTGGGTACATAAACTATTCCACATGTCACGAATGAGGTGATACATGCATGACCTCACATAATTCATATATTTTAAAAATCTAGACATCTAGGATGGATCCACCTTTATAGAAAACGTGATGGTGATTGATGATTGATAGATGGACCATTATCTTGTTCGGCATGTTTTGGTAGTACAAAAATGTGAAGAAGAGTTTCTGGGAATGGGAGAGATAAGTAAATGCTCAGTATCCCAAGTTATTTTTTGAGTTATCATTTTATAGATGAATATTGTTATGGTGGGAATGATTTAGAGACCCTATTGTTTTCTTTAATTCATTTGAAATAATTCTATATATATATCTCTTGAGCTAGGCACTAAGACACTATACGATTCAGATCCTGGTGTTCGTGTAATTAATTTTATAAAAATATTATATATTTTTTATATTTTTCATTAAAATATTCTTAAATAAAATGTGATAAATCTTGAGATATTTCTCAGATAAGAAATTTGAAACCACGGTTTTGTCTAAAATGTTGTTTTTACGCTAGGTAAGATATAAAATGGGTTGGAATAAGGCTTTTAGAGTCCTCACTCATTGGTGGTAAGTTTGGTGACTTAATTAATTATTCTATTAATTCATTCATTCATTTTAACCTAAATGATATATTTATAAATATATAATAGTAGATAATTTTCTATAGTTAGCCTCATAATCTTGGGATTTCCATTGATGCTCTTCTTCATCCTTCGATTGGTGGATCACCTCAGATGATGACAAAACGTTGGATCGGATCACATCCTAATGTAGTGTATATAACTAATTCTCTTAATATTATTTGAATGTGTTATTCCTCAACGAAAACTCCATAATCATTGTAAGACTCTTTAATTGGTGATTTATTCCCTTTTATTAAATTTTTTAGAAGATCCAACCTTGTTCTTGGATTTTTTCCAATTGTGGCCAATTTCATGTGTCTGAGTAGGGAAATCTAAGTTCATTTCTTTGGATTCAAAAATCATATCATTTTTCATGATTGTTGGACAAGAACTCTAGTAAAAAAATGATATATACCATCTTTATTCTTCTTTCCCCTCTTTTCTATATGTTCTTCACCGATTGGAATCCACCATCCTGATTCATTTTTTTGGGAAATACTGAGCCAAATCAAATCCTTGGAATCATGATAGAATCAAGTGAAAATAAAGGATCGATGAACAAATCCTAGATGTAACACCCTAACCCCAGTTACCCTGAGTCAGTGCATTATTACATAACATTGGCATGATAACAAAAGATCAAGTCTCGAATGACCGATTAGTTTAGTATCCTTGGAAACACTAGATACATTCATAAGACTTACATTACATCATCAAGAGAAAAACTACAACAACATAGTCTCCATAGTTCACACTCATATCCCCTTAGACTATTCCCATAGGTCAGTCATAAAATACTTCTTCACATCCTGGGAAAAATAAAACATAGAAAGGGGTGAGCTCAGATTCTCAGTAATGATAACAATATAGCGGAAACATTCAAAAATAAGCATAAACATTTAAGGAAATGTATAACTAAAACAAAAGCCTTTTAAACTTGAAATTCAGCATAATATGGAAAAACTAAAATGAAATAATTCCATTTTCTTATTCACATGGATATTCTAATAGTTGAATAATCACAGGAAATATCAATAACCACTTTCATAATGATGGAATGCATAATTCCAGACTATCATAACCACATAGTCAAGGCCTTATGCCAAGACTACAAATAATATTTTGTCACGGCCTTGTCCAAAGACACTACTTTCACTCATTAAACCTACCGATGCATCGAGAAGCTATAGCGGGCTCCACCCATCACTTACTAAGTCTAATGCATTCCTTATATGAATAGGTTTAAACATAACATAAATATTCGTATTAAAACTAGAATACGTAATGTCAATACATTCTCCATAAACCATGAATGGTATAAAAATAACACATCCACATTCAAACATAACACAAAACCTTCAATACAATATGGATGGTTTTTATCATAATAAATCAACTTCAAATAAGCCTAAAATCCATCAAAGGATGTTGACATATATGAAAAAAAACTATTTGAGAAAAATATATCTTTTTTGAAATCATTTAAAAGTAAAATAATTGTAAAAGAAAAAATTTAAATTGAAAATATTCTTATAATATTGTAAGGGAATCTTCGACGATTTTATAGCGGTGGAAATTAGCCGTACCTTCCGTATATGTTAAAAAAAATTCTTACCTTAATTCTGTCGAAAAGGATAAAAATGACCTTATTTGGAAAACTATGGAATTATTCCTTTATAAACATCTTATAAAAAGTCAAACAAGGTTATAAATGACTTGAACCCATAGTCTGTAAAATAGAAAGAATTATTTGAAATACATTTTTAAGACACATGGATGTTGATGATAAAGAGGTTTCAGTAGATAATTACGTATAAACAACCTCGGATAATGAAGAGATTGTGAAATAAACCATTAAATTGAACTTTTCATTGGTCAAGAGTAGGTTAACCTCATGTATATTGGTGAAATAATTGTTATTCAATTATACAGGAATCATATAAATTAATATTATATCATATATGATCTTTTAACATTGCTTTTTTAATAATATCTTTGTATTATCGTTGTTTCGGTTGTCAACTGATTCGTTTTCCTTTATATTCTTTATTATGTAAGCCGTGTTTGTTATGGGTAGGTTGAATCTTATTCATATCCAGAATGATACTAAGTCTTTAAACATTATTTTTAACCATCAAATGAAAACTATTCTTGAATGAATACGATGGGGAATGAATCTCATCGTGTTCATGGAGACGGTAGTCCGTACGTACTCACGAGCGACAATATCATTCTTCTGATATTAAAATCAAATATAATTGGATGTATATCATATATACAGAATCTTTATAATGTTATATTTATTATTTAATTCAATTTCACATCATTATCATACACATCAAAATAATAATGTTTTGAATAACAATTACACCACGATGTGGAGACAGTAAGTCGTACGTATGTACGTATGGTTACATGTCATTCAAAGGATGGATAGAATACTCAAAATGGTTGTACCATATTTATAATCACATAATAGTATATAGATGATACTGGAGTTATTATTTTATAATGGAAATATCGATGAAAGAAGAAGTGGAAGAAGTAAGGAACCTGAAAGAGGGTGGTAAAAACATTACCTCTTCTTCGGGTTCTTCCTTTTGATATGATCAAAGGGGCTCCTTAGGTTGGATTTATGATCAAACTAAGGAATCTAGGTTGAATTTAGGGACGTTCAGAGGATATTTGGGCAGGGTTTGGCCGAAAAATAAGTCTTTGAATGTATGAATGTGAGAGAAGGAGGAGTGCCTTTTTATAAGTGGGGTGAGAGGCACCTTAAGAATAACATAAAATATTATTTTATAATAAATTCATATTCGGTTTATAATGGCTAAAAAGTGGATTATTTCGAGTCTAAGGTGGGTATTAGTAGATATCCTTCCATCCAATAGATTTTAGACAGGTTTGGGTCACTATATTAACATTATAATTTATATTTAAATCTTAGTTGAATAGTTTGACATTTACCATATCTCTTTTTATTTTTATATTATATGGTTAATAAACGTACTATATACTTCCAAGAGAAACCCAAGTAGTTCATTAATGATACCCATATCATTATATAAGTCATTTGGCCAAACCTTATATTTTTAAAGATATTATATCATTTTATAATATAATATTTGTTTTGAAAACTCCTTTATGTCAATTTTGACACTATTTATTAATTGATTTTTCTTAAGTCATAAAAACATTATTAATTCGAACCAAATTCATTTAATTGATCCTAACATGTAATAGTAACCTATAAAATTAGTGTAATTCATAATAAGTCTCAAATTAAATTTATTTGGATATTTATAATATCAATTATTTTAATATTTCATTAATTAGGTAATTACTGCATCACCATTGTGTCATTAATAAAATACATTATTTAACATCTAAAAATTATAAATAAAATACCATTATTTAGGAAATATTTTTATCCTTATAATTAATATTTATAATCAAATTTATATTATGTATAACCCTATATTAAAAATGTTTTATTTATGAAAAATTGATTTTAAATCTTTTAACTCTTCTTTGAAATAAATAATAATAAATGTCCTATTCTAATCCAAGTGGACCAAAGTGGTTCATATTTTATTCGTAAGGTTTTTTTTGTCTAATTATACTTATCCAATAGAATTAAGACATGTGTTAGTGTAAGTATTTTATCATTTTTACCCTTAATTACCCTATTTACTTTTAATCGTGGTAAATAAAAGTAAAAAGTTACTATTCACCAAAAATTATTTTTTTCTTAATGAACCACATTTTACTCCTTGATATTAACCGTGTCTCTCAGATTTTCGAAATTCCACTCACAGAAGAGGCAAAAATAAGTTTTATCTGAATTTGAAAATTCTCTTAGGAGATGGCTAAAAGACGGTGAAAAGATCAATAAAAAATTTTATATATCTAAAATTATTATAAACTGACTCTAATGAATTAAATTGAACTTATATAAGTATTATGTATCTATTTTGACCTAAAATAAATTTAAATAAAAATAATTATTATTTAAATTAAAATTCGGTTTTAAACTATAACTCAGTGTTTTTCACTATTCATCAAAAATTTAAAGTTTTCAGAAAAATACCAAAATTTCACCCTAGGATAATTTTGATATTCCAAATCCAAAAATTTAGTCCACTCTGAAAGATAAAATGTATAAAATTTCAAAAATTGTGTATTACTATTCATAACGGCTAGTTTGATTGGTTGTGGTTTGAGTTAGAACTCGAAGTTGAGTACAATACACGCTACTATATTATTCAAAGAGAAGCGTATTGTGGAAGATTGGGGTGTTACATTCTCCCCTCCTTCAAATAATTTATTCCTAAAAATTTATAGAATACTACCGCATGAAAAGACTCAGGCGGTTCTTCATTATAATTTCATTGGGTTCCCACTTGCATCTTCCATCCTATGGTTTCTCCATATAACTTTTACCAGACGAGTCGTCCAGTTTCTCAACACTTGTTCCCTTGTATCAAGAATCCTGACGTGCTCTTCTCAATAAGATAGATCGGGTTCCAATTCTAATTCCTCATAGGTGAGTACATGTGTTGGGTCAGGCATGTATTTTATCAACAGTAATACATGGAACACATCGTGACCTTTGGAGAGATTTAGAGGCATTAACAAATGATAAGCTACAGCCCCAATTTGATCTAGAATTTCGAAAGGTCCGATGTACCTGGGACTCAATTTACCTTTCTTACCAAAATGTATAACTCCCTTCCATGGAGATACCTTCAAGAAAACATGATCTCTTACCTAAAATTCCAAATCTTTCCTTCGGTTGTCAGTATAGCTCTTCTGCCTACTTTGAGCTTCTTTGATGTGGATTTGGATTATCTTCACCTTTTCCATCGTTTCCTCCACCAGTTCTAGGCCTATGAGTTTTCTTTCACCAATATCATCCCAGAAGGTTGGTGTGTGACATCTATTTCTATATAATTCCTCATATGGTGTAATCTAAATACTTGAATGGAAGCTATTGTAATAGGAAAATTCTACCTGAGGTAAATATTGATCTCACATACCCTGAAAGTCAAGTGAGAAAGATCTCAACATGTGTTCTAAGGTTTGAATATTCCGTTCTGATTGTCCATCTATTTTAGGGTGGTAGGCAGCGCTCAAATGAATTTCTGTATCCAAAGCCTTCTGAAGACTCTTCCAGAATCTTGAAGTAAAACAAGGATCACGATTAGAAATAATCAATAGGGGTACTCCATGAAGTCTCGTGTCTTCATTAATATATAGTCTTTATAGATGTTCAAGGGGCAGATCTTCTCTTAAAGCAAGAAAATGTGCTAACGTGGTAAGACGATCAACAATGACCCATATTGGATCGTTCCTTCTAGGAGTCTTTGGAAGTCCCATGATAAAGTACATCATGATATTATCCCATTTATACTCAGTTATGGGAAGAGTATGCATGACACCTTCAGGCTCTTGCCTTCCAGCTTTCACTTGTTGACAAACCATATATCTTGACACAAAATCAGAAATCTCCCTCTTCATGTGTTCCCACCAAAAATGTTCCTTCAAATCTCTATACATTATGGTGCTTTTAGGGTTTATAGAGAAATTGGAACTATGACCATCATCCAACAATTCCATTTTTAGATTAGTTATATCGGGAACACAAATTCTCTTCCCAAATTTCAAAATTCCTTCTTCATAGACAAAGTCTCTCGATCTCCCATCGTTCACAACTTTAATCTTCTATTGAAATTCTTCATCATTGGTATGAGAACTATTAATCCTTTCTAGTAAAGATAGTTTGGAAACCATTTGAAAAATTATTGATGTTTCACTTTCCATGGTGATTCCCATATCTATCTTCACTAGATCCATATATATAGAATCATTTTCAACTCTCATCTTGTTCAAAACTCCATGATCCATTCTACTCAAAGTATCTGCCACCTCATTTGCCTTCCCCAGGTGGTAGTGTATCATGAAATCATAATCCTTGAGTAATTAAAGCCATCTCCTTTGCCTCATGTTGATTTATTTCTGTGAGAAAAGATACTTCAAACTCTTGTGATCAGTGTATATCTCACATTTTTTACCATTGAGATAATGTCTCCATATCTTCAAAGCAAATATTATAGTAGCTAACTCAAGATCATGAGTAGGATAGTTTTTCACATGAATTTTTAACTTTCGTGATGCATAGGAAATAACCTTATCATTCTGTATAAGGACACACCCAAGTCCTTTCTTCGATGCATCACTATAAATAACGAACCCATCATTCCCCGATGGTAGAGTCAATATACGATCATTGACTAATCTTCTCATCAGTTCTTCAAAACATTTTTCACACTCTTTTGTCCAAACAAATTTTACCCCTTTTCGTGTGAGCTTCGTTAATGGGTTATCCAATCGGGCACAATTCTGGACGAAACGCCAATAATAACATGCTAAACCAATAAAACCGTGAACCTCATTTATACTCATCGGTGCTGGACATTCTTGGATTGCTCTTCTCTTAGAAGGATCAACAGAGATTCCATCCTTTGAGATAATCTGTCCAAGAAAAGAAGTCCCTTGAATCCAGAATTCCCACTTGGAAAACTTCCCATATAATTCATGTCTCCTAAGAGTCCTCAGGATAATGCACAAGTGATTTTCATGATCTTCGTAGCTTCTGGAGTATACTAAGATATCATCAATAAATACCACTACAAAATCATTGAGATATTACCTGAAAATTATGTTCATTAGATCCATGAATATAGTGGGTTCATTAGTCAATCCAAAAGGCATTAATGTAAACTCATAATGCCCGTACCTAGTTCGAAATGTTTTCTTCAGAATGTATTCCTTCTTTACACACAACCGATGGTATCCAGATCAAAGTTCAATCTTTAAAAAGTATTTATCTCCATGAAGTTTGTCAAATAAATCATCAAAATGATGTAGGGGATACTTGTTCTTTATTTTTATAGCATTGATTTCCTTGTACTCAATACATAACCTCATAGATCCATCTTTCTTCTTAACAAAAAGGAAAGGGGATCCCCATGGAGAAACACATGGGAGAATAAATCCCTTATTACTCAATTCCTATAGTTGATTCATTAGTTAAACTAATTCCACAGTGGCCATTCCATAAGGGTTTTTTTATATAGGTCTTGAACTAGGAATTAAATCAACGGAAAACTCAATTTCTCATTTTGGAGGATGTCCAGGTAAATATTCTGAAAACACATCTACCTATTCATTCACAATAATTATATCCTCTATTTAAACAATCATTTCCTCACCCACAGTTCTTTCATTATCTTCCTCCCCAATAATTATATTTACTTGAGCTACTGGGGGTGGATCTAGATGAGAATTGGGTGGTGACTATTTTTCTCAAATGAGAAGAGGTTCTTTATCATCATCACCGAAAATCATAACCTCCTTCTTTTTACAATAAATCTTTTCATCATGGTCCAAAATCCAATCTATACCAAGGATTATATCAAATTCAATCATGGGTATGATGATGATATCAGGAGATAAACAACATTTATGTGCACTAATGGGAACTGATTTGCAGATCTTTGTTGCAATGATACATCCCTTAGTATTTTTAACTGACAACACCTATGTTAAATCAAATTTAAAATATTTAATTTTCTTAGAAAACTGGGAAGATATGAAACAATTCGATGATCTAGAATCAAATAATGCATTTTCTAAACATGAGGAAACCAATAAATTACGTTCCCCTACGTCTTTTGGAACTTCTACCACAGTAGTAGTGATAGTATAAGCATGGCCTTGATCCATTGTCATTTTCTGAGGTTAGTTCCCTTGACGCTTAGGACATTTATTTTCATAATTTTCCATCTCCCTGCAGTTTTATCATTGAATATCGGTAGATTCTTTCTTCTACTTTCAATCACGAGCTTAGTGGCCTTTTTCACCACACTTGTAACAGACTCCCATTCCTTTCAATCAAGTACCGAGGTGTTTCGTCCGACATTTACTATAAGATGTATATTCAACTTTTCCCGTATTCCCCTAATTTCTATTTCCATAGTGATCAGTAGATCTCTTCTTCTCCTGCTTTTCTTTAAAGTCATAAGACTTAGCGAAATTTTTTTCTGCCATAATAGCACATTAGACAATATCTTTGTATGAAGAGAAGGATTTTGAGACTAACTCTCAATGGAGAATTGGTTCTAACCCATAAAATCAACAATCAATATTAATCCTTGGGTTACGTATATAATCTTTTTCATGCCTCGCTAACCTTGTAAAGTTATCCCCATACTTTGCAACATTCTCATCCTCCTTTTTTCTTAGACTCGGAAATTTCCTTTCCATATCTGCTTGATGGTCAAGAGGAAATTATTTTTCTAAGAAAGGCTCTTTAAACTCCCTCCATTCCATATTTGATACTTCATCATCCTCCTTTTTGTTTTGAATCTATGACCAACATTGGTCAGCATCTCTAGTGAGGCGGTAAACTACCATGATAACATTTTCCCTTTCACTACTCCCTAATGCATGGAATATTTTCTCTATGGAATTTATCCATTTATCAACTACTAATGGATTTGTACTCCCATTGAATGTTAGTGTTTTTTTGCCCCATGAAACGATCTAACATTGATCCTTTACGCTGCGGATCAGGGTGCTCCATACAGGTAAGGTTATTATTCATAACCTGAGTGAGTTGTCTCATTATGGTGATTAGATGGTCAGAACGAGTTGCATCACCAGATTTACTATAATTATCATGAGTAGGAAGGAAATCCATACATGGAGTGCGTGCATTTATATGGTTCTCATTCCTTCCACTAATCACCATTTCTAAATAATGGCATAAACTAGATTAGTTTATGAATCGAAATACATAATTCCAAACATGTAAAACACTTCAAATAATTTTAACAGTTTATGGTTATAATCCATAATCATAAAAATTTTCTCTTTGAGGAATTATATACTCATAAAAACTTCATAATGGTTTGTAAATAAAATGAGAATTATCCTAATCATATCCCCTGGTAGTGTCGTAACCAAGAGTGCAGCAAGCCTCATTGTCGTGCACCAGTTCCTGTTCGAGTCTAGCTCAAAGCGGTGCTTTTGGGTTTTACCCCTAGGTACATATGTTCCAGAGTCGCCTCTACATGCTCATATCCAGACAGGGATGTATTGCTCAGAAAACTCAAAAAAATCTCTACAATACCAGAATTCTAATAAATCTTCTATACTAATCATCAAATTCTATCATATGGATATGTGATCTAATCAAAGTTTATCTAAATCTGGTTTCCAAGGTTTGTACTAAACTTCCTCTGATACCAACTGTAATTCCCCGACCCTCGTTACCCAGAGTCATTCCATTATTACATAACATTGGAATGATCAAAAAAGATCATGTCTCGAAAGACCGATTAGTTTAGTTGCCTTGGAAACACTAGATACATTCATAAGTCTTATATTACAACATAATGTGGAAAACTACAACAAAATAGTCTCCATATTCCACACTCATATCCCCTCAGATTATCCCTATAGGTCATTCATTAAATACTTCTTCACATCCTGGGAAAAATAAAACATAGAAATGGGTGAGCTCAGATGCTCAATATAGTGAAAACATTTTAAAATAAGCATAAACTTATAAGGATATGTATAACTAAAAAAAAGTCTATTAAACTTGAAATTAAGAATAATATGGAAAAAATAAAATCAAATAATTCCATTTACTTATTCAGATGGATATTCTACTAGTCGAATAATCACATGGAATATAAATAACCAATTTCATATTGATGGAATGCATAATTTCAGACTACCATAACCACAAAGTCAAGGCCTTGTGCGAAGACTACAAATAAGATTTTGTCAAGGCCTTGTTCCAAGACAGTGGTTTGTCTCATGATACCTACCGATGCATCAACGAGCTATAGTGGGCTCCACCCGTCACTTACTAAGTCCAATGCATTCCTCATATGAATAGGTTTAACCATAACATAAACATTCGTATTAAACCGAGCATATGTAATGTCAATACATTCCCCATAAACCATCAATGGTATAAAAATAACACATACACATTAAAACATATCACAAAACCTTCAATACAATATGGAAGTTTTGTATCATAATAAATCAACTTCAAATAATCTTAAAATCCATCAAAGTATGCTGACATAGATGAAATCAAAAATATTTGAGAGAAATATCTATTTTTTGAAATAATTTAAAAGCCACAAAATTATAAAAGAAGACATTTACTTTTAAAATATTATTATAATCTTATAAGGGAAGATTCAACGATTTTATAAAAGCGGAAAATAGCAGCACCCGCCGTATATGTTAAAAAACATTCTTAACTTAATTTTATCAAAAAGGATAAAAAGGACCTTGTTTGGGAAACAATGGAAATATTCCTTTATAAACATCTTATAAAAAGTAAAAAAAGGGTATAAATGACTTTAAACCATAGTCTGTAAAATAGTAAGAATGATTTGAAATACATTTTTAAGAAACATGGATGTGGATGATATAGAGGTCCCATTAGATAATTACGTATAAACTACCTCACATAATGAAGAGATTGTGAAATAAACCCTTAACTTGTACTTTTCCTTGATCTGTGGTAGGTTCACCTCCTGTATAATAGTGAAATAAGTGTTATTAAATTATACAGGAATTGTATAAATTAATATTATATCATATCTGATTTTTAACATTGCTTTGTTAATAATATCTTTGTATTATCGTTGTTTCGGTTGTTAACTGATTCGTTTTCCTTCATATTATTTGTTATGTAAGCCATGTTTTTTATGGATAATTTGTATCTCTCTCATATCCAGAATTATAATAAGATTTTAAACATTATTTTTAACCATCAAATGAAAATTATTCTTGAATGGATACGATGGGGAAATAATCTCTTCACGTTCATGGAGACGATAGTCCGTACGTACGCACGAGCGACAATATTATTCTTTTGATATTAAAATCGTATATAATTGGATGGTATATCATATATAAATAATCATTATAATTTTATATTTATTATTTACTTCAATTACACATCATTTTCATACCCATCCAAATATTAATGTTTTGAATAACAATTACACCACGACGTGGAGACAGTAAGCCGTACGTACGCACGTATGGTGACATGTCATTCAAAGGATGGATAGAATACTAAAAATGGTTGTACCATATTTATAATCAAATCACAGTATATAGAAGATACTGGAGTTATTATTTTATAATGGAAATATCAAAGGAATAAGAAGTGGAAGAAGAAAGGAACTTGAAAGAGGTTGGTGAAAACATTACCTCTTCTTCGGGTTCTTCCTTCTAATTTGTTCAAAAGGGAACCTTAGGTTGGCATTCTGATAAAACTAGGGCCTCTAGGTTGAAATGAGGGAAGTTTAGAGTATATTTGGGAAAGGTTTGGTCGAACAAAAAGGCTTTGAATGTATAAATGTGAGAGAAGGGGGAGTGCCTTTTTATAAGAGGGTGAGGGGAACCTTAGGAAAATCTTAAAATATTATTTTATAATAAATTAATATTCGGTTTATAATGGCTCCAAAGTGAATTATTTAGAGGCTAAGGTGGGTATGGGTCTAAATCCTTTCATCCAATAGATTTTATACAGGTTTGGGTCACTATATTAACATTATCATTTATATTTAACTCTTAGTTAAATAGTTTGACATCTACCATGTCTCTTTGTATTTTTATATTATATGGTTAATAAACTTACTATATACTTCCAAGAGAACCATAAGTGGGTCATTAATGAGACATCGATCATTATATAATTCCTTTGGCTGAACCTTAGATCTTTAGGGATACTATATCAATTTATAATATAATATTTTTTTTAAACTCCTTTATGTCAATTTTGACACTAATTAATAATTGATATTTTTTAAAGTCTTAACAATGTTATTAATTCGAACCAAATTCATTTAAGAAATCATAAAATTCCTTATTAACCTATATATATTTTGAATTCATTAAAAGTCTCAAATTACATTTATTTGGATATATATAATATCAATTATTTTAATATTTCATTAATTAGGTGATTACTGCATCACCATTGTGTCATAAATAAATTATATTATTTAGCATCTAAAAATTATAAATAACATAACATTATGTATTAAATCATTTTATCTTTCTAATGAATAGTTAAAATCGAATTTATCTTATGTATAACCCTATATTAAAAATGTTTTTGTTAATAAACATTGATTTTAACTCTTTTAACTCTTTATTGAATTAAATAATAATAAATGTCCTAATCTAATCCAAGTGGATCAAATAGGTTCATAATTTATTACCAAGGTTGTTTTAGGTCGAATTATACTTATCCAGTAGAATTAATTCATGTGTTAGGGTAATAATAATATCATTTTTACCCTTAATTACCCTGTTTACTTTTAACCGTGGTAAATAAAAGTAAAAAGTTACTATTCACCAAAAAATTATTTTTATCCTATTGAACCAAATTTTACTCCTTGATATTAACTGTGTCTCTCAGATTTTCAAAATTCCACTCACATAAGTGGTAAAATTATGTTTTATGTGAATTTTCTAATTCTCTTAGGAGATGCGTAAAAGACGGTGAAATTTTCAATAAAATATTTTATATATCTAAAATTATAATAAACTAAATCCCATGAATTACATTGAACTTATATAGGTATTATGTATCTATTTTTACCTAAAATAAATTTAAATAAAATAAAAAATTATTTAAATGAAAAATTGGTTTTAAACTATAACTCAGTGTTTTTCACTATTCATCAAAAATTGAACGTTTTTAGAAAAATAAAAAAATTCACCCTAGGATAATTTCAATATTCCAAATCCAAAAATGAAGTATATTTTGAAAGATAAAATGTACAAAATTTAAAAAAGTTCACATTATGATTCATAATTGCTTGTTTGATTGGTTTTGGTGTGTGTTAGAACTCGAAGTTGTGTGCAACACATGCTACTGTATTATTCAAAGAGAAGCATACCGTGGATGATTGGGGTGTTACATTCTCCCCTCCATCAAATAATTTCTTCCAAGAAATTTCTAGAATACTACCGCATGAAAAGACTCGGGTGGTTCTTCATCATAATTTCCTCGGGTTCCCACGTTGACTCTTTTATCTTATGGTTTCTCCATAGGGCTTTTACCAGACGAGTCATCCGGTTTCTCAACACTTGTTCTCTGGTATCAAGAATCCTGACGGGCTCTTCGCAATAAGATAGACCAGGATCCAATTCTAATTCCTTGTAGATGAGTACATGTGTTGGGTCAGGCATGTATTTTCTCAACAATGGTACGTGGAACACATCGTGAACTTTGGATAGATTTGGTGGCATTGCCAAACGATATGCTACAACCCTAATTCATTCTAGAATTTCGAAAGGTCCGATGTACCTGGGACTCAATTTACTATTATTACCGAAACGTATAACTCCCTTCCATGGAAATACCTTTAAGAAAACATGATCTCCAACGTGAAATTATAAATCCTTCCTTCGGTTGTCAGCATAGCTCTTTTGCCTACTTTGAGCTATTGGATGTGGCTTTGGATTACCATCACCTTTTCTATCGTTTCCTCTACCAGTTCTCAGCCTATGATTTTTCTTTCACCAACATCATCCCAACAGGTTGGTGTGTGACATCTCTTTCCGTGTAATTCTTTATATGGTGCCATCTGAATACTTTAACGGAAGATATTATTATAAGAAAAATCTTCCAGAGGTAAATATTGATCCCACATACCCTGAATGACTATTAAGAAAGATCTCAAAATGTCATCTAAGGTTTGAATAGTGTGTTCTAATTGTCCATTTGTTTGAGGGTGGTAGGCAGTGCTCAAACGAAGTTCAGTATCCAAGGACTTATAAAGACTCTTCGAGAATCTTGAATTAAAATGGGGATCACGATCAGAAACAATGGATAGGGCTACTCCATGAAGTCACAAAACTTCATTAATATATAGTCTTGTTAGATTTCAAGTGGTAGATCTTCTCTTATAGCAAGAAAATGTTCTGACTTGGTATGATGATCAACAATGAACCATATTGCATCATTCCTTCTAGTTGTCATTGTTAGTCCCATGATAAAGTCCATCATGATATTATCCCATTTCTGCTCAGGTATGGGAAGAGGTGGCATGACTCCTCCAGGCAGTTGGATTCCAACTTTCACTTGCTGACAAACCAGATATCTTGAAACAAAATTCTAAATCTCCCTCTTCATTTTGTCCCACCAAAAATGTTCCTTCAAATCTCTATACATTTTGGTGCTCCCGGGGTGTATAGAGAAATTGTAACTATGAGCATCATCCAACAATTCCCTTTTTAGATCGGGTATATCAGGAACACAAATTCTCTTCCAAAATTTGAAAATTCTTTCTTCATTCACAAAGTCTCTCAATATCCCATCATTCACAGCATTAATCTTTTTTTGAAATTCTTCATCATCGGTCTGAGAACTCTTAATACTTTCTATTAAAGATGGTTTGGAAACCATTTGAAAAAGTATTGATGTTTCACCTTCCATGGTGATTCCTATATCCATCATCACTAGATCCATATATATAGGATCCTTTTTAACACTCATATTGTTCAAAACTCCATGATCCTTTCTACTAAAAGCATATTGCACCTTATTTTCCTTCCTCTGGTGGTAGTGTGTCGTGCAATCATAATCCTTGAGTGATTCAAGCCATCTCCTTTTCCTCATGTTGAGTTCTTTTTGTGAGAAAATATACTTCAAAATCTTATGATCGGTATATATCTCACATTTTTCACCATACAAATAATGGATCCATATATTCAAAGTAAATATTATAGAAGATAACTCAAGATCATGAGTAGGATAGTTTTTCTCATGAATATTTAGTTGTCGTGATGCATAGGCAATAACACTATCATTCTGCATAAGGACACAACCATGTCCTATCTTCGATTCATCACTACAAATAACGAACCCATCATTCTCCGGTGGTAGATTCAATGTAGGAGCATTGAGTAATCTTATCTTTAGTTTTTCAAAAAATTCTTCACACACTTTTTTCCAAACAAATTTAACCCTTTTCGTGTGAGCTTCGTGAATGGGTTAGCCAATCGGGAAAAATTCTGGACGAAACGCCGATAATAACCTATTAAACCAATAAAAATGCGTACCTCAGTTATACTCATCGGTGCTAGCCATTCATGGATTTCTCTTGTCTTAGAAGGATCAACGGAGATTCCATCCATAGAGACAAAATGGCCAAGAAAAGAAATCTCCTAAATCCAGAATTCAAACTTGCTAAACTTCCCATATAATTCATGTCTCCAAAGAGTCCTCAGGATAATGTGCAAGTGATTTTCATTATATTCGTAGATTCTGGAGTATACCAAGATATCATCAATAAATAACACTACAAAAGCATCAAGATATTACTTGAAAACTTTGTTCATTAGATCCATGAATATAGAGGGTGCATTAGTCAATCCAAAAGGCATTAATGTCAACTCATAATGCTCATACCTAGTTTGAAATGTTGTCTTCAGAATGCCTTCCTTCTTCACACATAACCGATGGTATCCAGATCGAAGTTCAGTCTTTGAAAAGTATTTATCTTCATGAAGGTGTTCAAATAAATCATCAAAACAAGGTAGGGGATACTTTTTCTTTATTGTTATAGAATTGATTTCCCTGTAGTCGATACATAACCTCATAGATCCATATTTCTTCTTAACAAAAAGGATAGGGGCTCCCCTTGGAGAAACACTTGGGAGAATAAATCCCTTATTACTCAATTCCTCTAGTTGTTTCATTAGTTAAACTAATTTCATAGTGGCCATTCCATAAGGGTTCTTCGATATAGGCCTTGAACCAGGAATTAAATCAATGGAAAACTCAATTTCTCATTCTGGAGGATGTCCAAGAAAATCTTCCAGAAACACATCTACATATTCTTTAACAATAGGTACTTCCTCTATTTGAAAAAACCTTTCCCCACCCACATTTATATCATTCTCTTCCTCCCCAAAAATTGAATTTAGTTGAGCTACTGGGGGTGGATCTAGATATCAATTAGGCGGTGACGATTTTTCTATAAAGATAATATATTCTTTATAATCATCATCAAAAATCATAACCTCCTTATTTTTATAATAAATATTCGCATCATGGTCTGAAGGCAAATCCTTTTTGAGGATTGTATCAAATTCAATCACGATAATATTGATGAGATCAGCAGATAAAGAACATTTATGTTCTCTAATGGGAACTGATTCACATAACATTGTTGCAATGATATTTCCCTTAGGATTTTTAACTGACAACTCCCTTGTTAAATAAAATTGGAAATATCTTATTTTCTTAGAAAACATGGAAGATATGAAACAATGCGATGATCCAGAATCAAATAATTCATTTGCTATACTTGATGAAACCATTAAATTACCTGCCACCACGTCTTTCAGAGATTCTACCTCAGTAGTAGTGATAGCATAAGCTTATCCTTGATCCCTTGGTCTTTTCTGAGATAAGTTCCCCTGACACACGGGAAATTCATTTTCATAATATCCAATCTCCTTGCAGTTGTAGCATTAAACATCGGTAGCTTCTTTCTTCCCCTTTCATTCATGAGCTTGGTGGCCTTTTTCACCACACTTTTAACAGACTCCCATTCCTTTAAAGAAAGTATCGGGGTGTTTCGTCCCACATTTACTTCAGGATGGATATTCAACTTTTCCCTTCTTCCCCTTATTTCTATTTCCAGAGTGATCAGAAGATCTCTTATTCTCTTTCTTTGCTTTAAAGTCATAAGACTTAGAGAATTCCTTTTATGTCATGATAGCACATGAGACAATATCTTCATATAACAAGAAGGATTGTGAGACTAATTCTTGATGGAGAAATGGTTTTAACCCATCAAAGGAATGGTCAATCTTAATCCATGGGTTAAGTATATTGTAAGAACCCAATTTTTTCTGCGGAAGACTTTGGAATATTCTTAATGATATTCCAGAGCCGCTCCTTTAGACGGTGTGCGATTCCGAGCCTCAGAGTGGCCGAAATTAAATTTTCAGTGCGTTCACACTAGAAACACCAAATAAATGTGATAACTCCTAAACGGTGATCCATATCAGAGATCCGATTGTACAAATGGGTTCAGAATGGGGTGTATACCCTATGAATGACATATAATTATGTCGGCTCGAGATGTTTGGACCCCTCGCTCACTTCTAGAACGTGAAGCGGATAAATTAAATAATTAATTTATTCGTTTAGTGTTGAAATTCATATATCTCTTAAACGGAGGAATGGATTGGAAAATTGAGGGCACCGTTGAGTTTGGAGCATGTCGTTTACCCTAGGAGGGGTATAAGTTTCACGGGCATGGGCCGTCTGTGAAAAATGGCCCCGGGGGCATTTTCGTAATTTGGTGGTCTCGAGTGCTAAGTTTTATAACTTTTGAACGGGGTCTCGGATTAAAATTCTGAGACCGCCGTTGTGTTCAGAACTAGGTTTTTGTCCAAGGGGAGGCTAAATCCTGACCCAATCAGGAGTTCGGGTTCGGGCTGACGGGCTGGTGGTTAAGTGCATTCTATTTAAACACTTAACACGCCCCTCCCTCTGTTTTCTCTTTATTCTTCGCCTGGACAGCGGTAGGCGGCAACTCCTCCATCCTCTCCTCCTCCAATCCGGTGAAGCAGCTCTGGTAAGGCGACGGTTCGGCGAGCGAAGCTCCGGGCAAAGCCTATGAGGTAGGATGTTGCGTTTTGTATTTTTATTCCCGCACATAACTTCAAACGCAAACTTTCAGGCTGAATTGCAACTTGATCATCGATCCAAGCCCATAATCGCGTAGATCTTGTCCTGAGCTTTCCGGAATGCTATCCGGATCAAATTTTCGACCACCGGATCGTTTCTGGTGGTCCTCTGATGTTTCCGGCCACGAGGCCTGTTTCTAGCAAGGTGGTCCGGTGCAGTGGCGGCGTGACAGCGGACCATGGCAGAAGGCGGCGGCGGCTCTTCAGCTCGGTGGTCCGAGACGGTGGCGGCTTCCGAGACGGCGGCACTGGCGGTTCAGGTGGTGCGACGGGCTGAGCTCGCCGGTCCCGGGCGGCATCCGGGGTCGCGGCGCGACCTCGGTGAACAGAGAACCGCGAACCACAGGTCTCCACGTGGGGCAGCAGTACTGGCCATCCTGGCCGGTTGGGTGATAGCGGGCCGCGGCCAGTTGGCCGCGGCGAAGTGAACCGGACCCGCGGCCGGGCCGCGGGCCGGTCCTGCCCAAGGGAGTTCCCCCTTTAAATTTCCGACGATCGTAGCTTTCGCTATGGGCGTCTGTTTTGTGTGCCGTCAGCGGAAGAGTGGACCTTGCATCGAGGGGAACGTATTGAGATGGTTTTGAGTATTTTTAATTCTCAAAACGAGGGGCCGCAGTGGCATGACGTGTCTTTATGTGGACGAGCGTTTTTCCGAGATTCTTGTTTTGGACGGCACGGACACATCTGATGTCTGAATTGGGTGCCGTCAGTGGGGTTGCGACCCTAGCGTTGAGGCGGAGGTTTCTAGGGTGTTTTCGGGCCCCAAAACAGAATTTGAGGTGCAGGTCCCATGACCCGTCTTTTGAGCTGCACACAGCGTTTAACGACTTTTTCATCGGACGTCCGTTTGGGGCGTTTGAGTAGTCGTTTCTGGATGTTTTTTCGAGGGGATTGCAATGGTGCAATCCGCCCACTCTAATTCCGCATGATGTTGCGGGACCCACGAGGGAAATTTTGGTGTCGACGGTGATTTTCCATCTTTATCACCGTGTGACCGTTTTGGACAAGTGAATAGTCTATCTTGTGTGCTTTTTCAAGAGTATCGCAATGGTGTGATCCGTTGGCAGTGCTTTGGGACCAAGGTGAGGGTCCCACGTAGTACCGCTCGTGCAGGGGAAGCCGGAATGCATCTTTTTCTCCAGATATCTATTGTACTCATATGAGTAGTTCTTTTGAGGTATTTTCCCGAGGGGATCGCAATGGTGCGATGTGCCCGACTGTTTTCGGGGCCGAGGCTCGAGATCACAGGACGTCGTTCGGGCATGAGGCTGTGAGGGTGACTTTTCCGTCTGATATACTTTTGAGGCGAGTAAGTAGTCTATCTCGCGTGTTTTTCCGTGAGGATTACAACGATGCGATCAGTTTGGTTGTGCAGAGTTTCTTGCATGATCTTGTTAAATGTGGAAATGTGAAGGTGCCCCGGTTGCGGTCCCTCTACCGTGTTTGTAGCAGACCCATGGTGAGTGATCGCGTACACTCCCGTGTGAGTGATTTAAATTCTTGAAGTGAAGTGGATGGTTGTGCCTCAGCCGATGAGGTGGAAAGTTTTCAAAGTTACGTTTATGCCCTTCGTGTTGATGTTGGGGGGTCGTGTGCATGATAGCCTTAGGGCTGGAGGCGAGGTATACTCGAGGAGTATACAGGAGTTCTTGGATGTACGTGTGGTTTATACCTGAGACGTTCGTGCGCTTGGTTGGGGTTGACATGGGGCCACACGTCCTGTGGGCCCCCAGGTGTGTGCCGAGATCTGCTTTTCATAATTTGACCTCTCGCGACGTAGAGGGTCCCTCGGTGCTCGTTTGTTTGACCAGGAGGGTGGAGTCTTTCCCCAGGCTATGTGCTCGTTGTTTGACCAGCAGGGTTGAGTGGTCTCCCCTTGGTTTCATTCTCGATGGATCGGTCGGTAGCGGTGCTAGTGACACCCAGTGATGGACAGGCATTGAACCTATTTTGGATGAGTTGTTCTGGAGTTGAGTGGTTGCATGAAACCCGCTCAGTGCTCGGTTGGCCAGTGATTCACCATCTAGTAGGGATAGCCAGAACAGTTCTGGTTTTACCCTCCAGCAGGGCTGGGCAGTGGGTTTTTCACTGAATTCTAGCGTCCACCCTCCAGCAGAGACTGGGCAGTGGGTCACCCAACGCTATTAGGGTCTACCCTCCAGCAGAGACTGGGCAGTGGGTCCCCCGACACACTTAGGGTCTACCCTCCAGCAAAGACTGGGCAGTGGGTCACCCGACACACTTAGGGTTTACCCTCCAGCAGAGACTGGGAATTGGGTCACCCAATGACCTCTTATGGTCTACCCTCCAACAGGGCTGGGAAGTGGGTCGTCCGTCATCTAGTTCCAGGTCTACTCTTCAGCAAGGCTGGGCAGGGGGTCACCTGTCAACTTATTCCAGGTCTACCCTCCAGCGGGGCTGGGCAGTGGATCGCCTGATGATGTATTAAGGTCTACCCTCCAGCAAGGCTAGGCAGTGGGTCGCCTGATGATGTATTAAGGCCTTCCCTCCAGAGGGGCTGGGCAGTGGGTCACCGGTTGATGTATTAGGGTTTACCCTCTAGCAGGGCTGGGCAGTGGGTCACCCGATATCTGGTTATGAATTACCCTCCAGCAGGGCTGGGTAGTGGGACACCTGTTGATATTCCAGACTCCATCCTTTATACTAGTATAGTCTGTGGCTTTCCTCCATGATTACCGGAAAGGGACCCTTGGTTATACGGGTCAGCGTTGTGACGACTTTCACTTTGAGAAGACCTCTCAATTGTAGGACAGTGACGAGATGTGGTTTGACTTTCCCTAGAACTCTCAAGTATGAGGAGCGCTTTCCCCACCGAGACGCGTTCCTGTGATGCGATCTAAAACCGTGCGGGTGAGTCAGTGCCGCCAAAAGTGGATAGTGTTGAAGTGCGGTGATTGAGCACCTTGGCTTGTGGTTTGGGCCAAATGTGAGGGATGCTGGGTATCGATGGAGTTTACTTCTGGGACTGTTGGTTACTCATTTTCTTGGGCTGAGCTACGAGATGGAGATCCCCTTACGGTCTTGTTCAGGCATCTTGACAGAGAATATGGATATGTATATACCATGTTCTGGTACTCACTTCTTGGGTTTGGTTTCTCTCCTTCCAGTAGAGGAGAAGATGCACGGGGTATGCCACTTGATTTCCACATCTAGCCTTTCATGGTTGGATGAGTCTACTCTCCATCAATAGGCAGTGAAATCTCAATGAGAAGTTTATATTCTCACCATTTCCTAGCTCCTTATGTTAGGACGATTCTTCTACCTTTCTCTTGTTGGGTTGAGCTGTTACTCATTACTACACCTTCGGTTGTACTCCTTTACTTTTCCTTATTCTCTCTAATGCTCACCCTTCAGTACCTCCTTTGTAGCTCCCTCGAGCCTTTGGGGTATCCTACTGAGTATTTGTGTACTCACACCAGCTTGGGGTTTGCCCGAACTTGGTGTGACCTTTCAGATGACGGATAGGTTGTTCGTGACTCTAGAGGAGCTTAGGAGTTCGGGAGCTTGGACCACGTGCGGTGGTCGTGGGTGGGTTCCACGCAGGAGACCCCTCAGTTGTTTCTTTTTGTTTACCTGTTTCCGAGTTATGGCACCTTTTCTGGTTGGGAGCGTGTTTTTTACCTTTTTCCTTTTCAGTATTTTACTTGTACTGTGTAGAGGTAGATGCACACTTGTGGTATATATATATACTAATTGCCATTTTCTTTACATGTTTTTTCTTTTACTCTGCACTGCTGCATTGAGTGTGTTGTGTGTGTGTGTACATGTACTTAGGCAAAGGCCTCCCCGAGTTGTTGTGGCTTCGGCGTTGGTCGCTAGCACCTTGCCTATAGAGGTGGGCCTGGGTTAGTTGCGGCTCGAGCCCGGGTAGGGTCGGGTCGTGACATATATAATCTGTCGCATTCCTCACTAACCTTGTAAATTAAGCCTCATACTTTGTGATATTCTCATCCTCCTTTTGTCTTAGACTCAGAAATTTCCTTTCCATATCTACTCGATGGTCATGAGGAAAGTATTTTTCTAAGAAATGATCTTTGAACTCCCTCCATTCCATATTTTATACTTCATCATCCTCCTTTTTTTGAATCTATGACCACCATTGGTCAGCATCTCCAGTGAGGCGGTAAACTACCATGATAACATTTTACCTTTCACTACTCCCTAAGGAAAGGAATATTTTCTCTAATGAATTTATCCATTTCTCAGATACTAATGGATTTGTAATCCCATTGAATGTTGATGGTTTTTTTCCTCATTAAGCGATCTAACATTGACCCTCCACACTGCGGATCAGGGTGCTCCATACAGGTAAGGTTATCATCTATAACCTGAGTGAGTAGTCTCAGTATGGTGATTAGCTGATCAGCACCAGTTGCATCACCATCTCTACTATAATTTTCTTGAGTAGGAGGGAAATCCCTACATGGAGTTCGTGCATTGATACGGTTCCCATTCCTTCCACAAGGCACCATTTCTAAATAATAGCATAAACTAGATTAGTTTATGAATTGAAATACATAATTAAAAACTTATAAAACACTTAACATAAATTTAACTGTTTATGGTTATAATCCATAATCATAAATAATGTTTTCTTTGAGGAAGTATATACTCATAAACCCTTCATAATGGTTTTTAAGGAAAATCAGAATTATCCTATGCAAATCCCCCGGGATTGTCGTAACCAAGAGTGAAGCGAGGCCCGTTGTTGTGCACTAGTTCCCGTTCAAGTATAGCTCAAAGAAGTGTTTTCAGGTTTTACCCCTAGTTACATTTGTGCCAGAGCTGCCTTTACATGATCGTATCCAGACAAGGATGTATTTCTTGGAAAACTCACAAAATCTCTACAATACCAAAATTCTAGGAAATTCTTCTATACTAATCCTCAAATTCTATCATAGGGCTATGTGATGTAATCAGAGTTTATCTAAATCTAGTTTCCAAGGATTGTACTAAACCTCCTCTTATACCAACTATAACTCTTCAACCCTAGTTACCTAGAGTTGGTTCATTATTACATAACATTTTCATGATCACAAAAGATCAAGTCTCGAAATACAGATTAGTTTAGTAGCCTTGGAAACACTATATACATTCATAAGTCTTACATTACATCATAAAGTGAAAAACAACAACAACATTGTCTCTATATTCCACACTCAAATCCCCTCAGAATATCCCTACAGGTCAGTCATAAAATACATCTTCACATCCTTGGAAAAATAAAACATAGAAAGGAGTGAGCTCAGATGCTCAGTAAAGATAAAATATAGCAGAAACATTCATAAATAAGAATAAACATTTAAGTAAATGTATAACTAAAACAAAATCTTTTTAAACTTCAACTTCAGAATAATAAGGAAAAAATAACATGAAATAATTCCATTTAATTATTCATATGGATATTCTACTAGTCGAATAATCACATTCAATATCAATAACCACTTTCATAATGATGGAATGCATAATGTCAGACTATCATAACCACATAGTCAAGGCCTTGTGCCAATACTACAAATAATATTTTTTCAAGACTGTATGCCAAAACACTAGTTGTTCACTTATGACCTATCGATGCATCGAGGAGCTATAGCGGGCTCCACCTATCACTTACTAATTCCAATGCGTTCCTCATATGAATAGTTTTAAACATAACATAAAATTTCGTATTAAAACGAGCATACATAATGTCAATACTTTCTCCATAAACCATCAATGGTATAAAAATAACACATCCACATTCAAACATATCACAAAACCTTTAATACAATATGGATGTTTTGTATCATAATAAATCAACTTCAAATAAGATTAAAATCCATCAATGGATGTTGACATAGATGAAATCAAAACTATTTGAGAGAAATATCTCTTTTTTTAATCATTTAAAAGTCACATAACTATAAAAGAATACATTTAATTTTAAAATATTATTATAATCTTGTAACGTAATATTCGACGATTTTATAATGGCAGAAAATAGTCGCACCCTCCATATAAGTTTAAAAAACATTCGTACCTTAATTTTGTCAAAAAGGATAAAGTGGACCGTGTTTGGAAAATGATGGAAAGATTCCTTTATAAACATATTATAAAATGTAAAACAAGGGTATAAATGACTTTAACCCATATTTTATAAATTAGGAAGAATTATTTTAAATACATTTTTAAGAAACATGGATGTGGATGATAAAGAGTTCCCAGTATATAATTATATATAAACAACCTCTTATAATGAAGAGATTGTGAAATAAACCCTTACCTTGTACTTTTCCTTGGTTAAGGGTTGGTTAACCTCCTCTATAATGGTAAAATAATTTTTATTCAATTATAAAATAATTATATATATTAATATGATATCATATATGATCTTTTAACATTTCTTTGTTAATAATATCTTTGTATTATCGTTGTTTCGGTTGTTAACTGATTCGTTTTCCTTTATATGATTTGTTTTGTAAGTCATGTTTTTTATGGGTAGGTTGTGTCATATTCAGATCCAGAATTATATTAAGTCTTTAAACATTATTTTTAACCATAAAATTAAAATTATTCTTGAATGGATACTATGGGGAATGAATCTCGTCGCGTTTGTGGACACGGTAGTCCTTACGTACGCACGAGCGATAATATCATTCTTTTGATATTAAAATCGTATATAATTAAATGGTATATCATATATATTGAATCATTATAATTTTATATTTATTATTTACTTCAATTACACATCATTATCATACACACCCAAATACTAATGTTTTGAATAACAATTACACCACGATGTGGAGACGGTAAGTCGTACGTACGCATGTATTGTGAGATGTCATTCAAATGATGGATAGAATACTAAAAATGGTTGTACCATATTTATAATCACATAATAGTATATAGATGATATTTTAGTTATTATTTTATAATGGAAATATCGAAGAAAGAAGAAGTGGAAGAAGAAAGGAACATGGAAGAGGGTGGTGAAAACATTACCTCTTCTTCGGGTTCTTCCATTTGATTTGATCAATGGGGATCCTTAGGTTGGCTTTAGGATAAAAATAAGGCCTATAGGTTGAATTTAGGGAATTTTAGAGGATATTTGGGCAGGTGTTGGATGAACAAAAAGTCTTTGAGTGTATGAATGTGATAGAAGAGGGAGTGCCTGTTTATAAGAGGGGTGAGGGGCACCTTAGACAAAACTTAAAATATTATTTTATAATAAATTCATATTTGGTTTATAATGGATCCAAAGGGACTTATTTCTAGGTTAAGTTGGGGATGGATCTAAATCCATTCATCCAATATATTTTAGAAAGGTTTGGGTCACTATATTAACCTTATCATTTATATTTAACTCATAGTTAAATAGTTTGACATTTACCATGTCTCTTTTTATTTTTATATTATACAGTAAATAAAATTACTATATTCTTCCAAGAGAACCCCAAGTGGTTCATTAATGATACACCTATGATTATATAAGTCCTTTGGCTGAAATTTATATTTTTAGTGATATTATATCAATTTATAATATAATTTTATTTTAAAAAACTCCTTTATGTCAATTTGGACACTAATTAATAATTGATTTTTTTAAAGTCTTAACAACTCTATTAATTATAAAAAAATTAATTTAATATTTCCTAACATGTCATATTAATCTATAATGTTAGTTTAATTCATAAAAAGTCTCAAATTACATTTATTTGGATCTTTATAATATCAATTATTTTAATATTTCATTAATTAGGTAATTACTGCATCCCCATTGTGTCATTAATAAATTAAATTATGTAAAATTTAAAAATAATAAATAAAATACCATTATGTAGGAAATATTTTTATATTTCTAATTAATATTTATAATAGAATTTATCTTATGCATAACCCAATATTAAAAACGTTTTAGTTATTAAACATTGATTTTAACCCTTTTAACTCTTCTTTGAATTAAATAATAATAAATGACCTAATCTAATCCATGTAGACCAAATATGTACATATTTTATCCCTAAGTATGTTTTTGGTAGAATTATACTTAGCCAAAATAATTAAGACAAGTGTTATGGTAAAAATAATATCATTTTTACCCTTAATTATCCTATTTACTTTTAACCGTGGTAAATAAAAGTAAAAGTTACTATTCACAAAAAATAATTTTTATCTTATTGAACCACATTTTACTCCTTGATATTAACCGTGTCTCTCAGATTTTCTAAATTCCACTCAATGATGTGGTAAAATTATGTTTTATGTGAATTTGCAAATTCTCTTAAGAGATGGGTAAAAGACGGTGAAAAGTTCAATAAAAAGTTTTATATATCTAAAATTATTATAAACTGACTCCAATGAATTAAATTGAACTTATATAGGTATTATGTTTAAATTTTTACCTGAAATAAATTTAAATAAAATAAATAATTATTTAAATAAAAATTCGGTTTTAAACTATAACTCGGTGTTTTTCACTATTCATCAAAAATTGAAAGTTTTCAGAAAAATACCAAAATTTCACCCTAGGTTAATTTTGATATTACGAATCCAAAAATGAACTCCATTTTGAATTTTAAAATGTATAAAATTTCAAAAAGTGGGTATTAATATTCATAATGGCTAGTTTGATTGGTTGTGGTGTGTGTTAGAATTCGAAGTTTCGTACAACACACGCTACTCTATTATTCAAAGAGAAGCATACCATGGAAGCTTGGGGTGTTACACTAGATCTGGAATTTTTTTCAAGGTTATCATTTTCTTTCTAGTGGTTAAGGATCAAGAAATCAATGGTAGAAGGCATGTGTGCATACAGAAATAATGGTGAACCCCCATAGTTGAAAGGAGGTCGATTTCTACTAATTAGTGTCCCAAAAGTGGGATTTTTAGAAAGATCCACCATTTTTCTCCATAGATAGAGTTAGTGTTGGGAGGAGAGTGATGGCAAGAGGGGGTGAATTGCCTTTTAAAAAAATAATAAACAATTTAAAATCAAAGTTAGAGGTGCAGTGGAAAAAAAAGAGGCAAGACACAAAACTTGATAATGGAGTTCAGCTTAAACCAAAGCCTACGTCTCTGCTCCCAACTCAACCTTTGAGAGATTTACTACCGCTTGCTTATTAATGGTTTTAGAAAGAAACCCACTAGACTTTAAGGTAGTATAGAACCTATTACAGCTTGCTTTTAATGGTTGAGCAAGAACCCACTAGCCTTCTTACAGGTGAAGGCTAGCTCACCTATGACTCAAGCCTTTTAAAGGGAAGGCTTGACTAACCTCTTCACACCTTGAAGGTGGTGTGAAAACCCAAACAAGTGAGGATGAGAGAAAGAGGGGTTTGTAGGCACAAACCCAAATTGATGCTCAAAATAATAAAACAAGAAAAACCGTAATGTAGAGAAGTCTTGGGCGCCAATGGATTGATTGGAGTTGATGAAGAGAGCTCCCAAGCTTCTATGGTGATGCTCCTTGGATGTGGAAATGAGTTGGAGCAAGTGGGGGTTCCTTGGAGGAATGCACCGGTGGTTCGCCAAGTGATCGAAAAATGTTCTCGTGGGCTACCGTTCATTTCCAGGGCTTCCTAATCCTTTATTTATAGAGGGGGAACCCTCAAATGGCCTTTGGGGGTCTTCGGAGCCGTTGGAGAGGCCTTCGGAGCCGTTGGGAGTCAAGTGGACAAGTCTGGTCAAAGCCCAACAGCTAGTTTGACTGGCTCCACCGGCTGACCGGTGCTTGGCCACCGGTTGGCCGGTGCTTTGGAAAATGGAGAGGCCTTCTGCCCAGGCACCACCGACTGGCCGGTGAGGAGGCCACCGGTTGGCCGGTGCTGAGACAATAGGTGTCCCTTCTGTCTGGGTTCCACCGGCTGGCCGGTGATGGGACACCGGTTGGCTGGTGGTCTGGACAGAGGGGATGCCTTCTGCCTAGGCACCACCGGCTGGCCGGTGGTCATCCACCGGTTAGCCGGTAGACTCAGAGAGTCCACTTTCAGTCCTTCTTGGCCCAATTCCTTGGCAACCTTTTGCCTATCAACAAAAACACTTAAAACAAGATTAGATAAAAAAGAGAGTGATTGTGATCATGAAAATTAAACCATGAGGGGTACGAGAGGTACAACAATATCCCCCTATTTTGATGATCACAATCACCAAAACAAGCAATGTAAAAGAATGAAATGAGAGGCATGCTTTAAAGGATAAATTGAAAAGAAAAGCAAAGCATGAGAGAAATATATTTCTCCCCCAATCAACCAAGAATTTCTCCCCCTTTGTGATTATCAAAATAGCACGGGGCATAAAACCTGATTGAGGGAAAGGTTGAAAAACAAGATAGAGTTTTTAAACCAATTGAAATTTTTGAGATTTGAATTGAAAGTTTTGAATTGAAAGTTTTTGAAATGAAAGTTTTGAAATGAAAGTTTTGAATAGAAGGTTTTGAATTGAATGTTTTGAAATAAAGCAAAAAGTTTTAAACGATCCTAACTCCCCCTAAATAAAAACAACAAATCACCGGGGAGAGGATTTTAGAACCGAGACAAATTTTGGTCCGGTGAGACTCGCTAAACGGGATTTTTCAATCCATACTTGTCTAGTGGAGGGTCTTCTCCTATAAAATTCATCATTAAATGAAATGGTTTTGGGCCTTCCATACCGGGCATTTTTGCAATTTCACTCATAAATTAAGTTCCCGGGTTTTTTACAATAGTTGCAAAATTTATATTGGGAGCTCCCCCTTACAAAAATATTAGGATCATGGGAAGAGGAAGCTTGCTTGGAATAGCCAAGCCCTTGGGTGGTTCTAGATACTCATTGGGAACCAAGGAGCTTCGAAAGGTTATGTTCACCTTCGGTGAACTTAGCTAGGGATTTCCTTAAATCCTTGATTGTTAATTTCATATAATCAACATCGAGAAGGTTTTGGATCTTGAGGGACAACTCCTCCTTTTCTTTGAGAAGTTGTTCCGTTTCGGAAGAAAGAGTTTTGAATTTCTTTTTTAAAGAAATAAATTTGGAAGAAAGTTCGTGAAAGCCTTCCTCCAATTGATCTCTAGCATGTTGGAGATCCTCATAAGATAAATGATTGAAAGAATTTGAAGAACAAGAGGAAGAGGAGTCGGAAGAGGTTACCTCATGAAATTCTATTAGACATTTTTTACCGTCATCACTTGAGGAGGAGGAGGAGGAGGATGTGGAGCTATCACTCCATGTGGCCTTGAATGCCTTCTTATTTTCCTTTTGCTTGGCCTTTTTCTTGTTGAGTGGACAATCGGGATTATAATGGCCTTTATTCCCACACCCGTAACATGTTACCTCGGGCTCGGATTTTTCGTTGGGTTGAGCCTTGCGGGATTTCTTCTTCTTGTGCTCCTTCATGAATTTGTGCATTTTGCAGGCAAGATTATCCATTTCTGAATCGCCAGTTGAAGAGGAAGATGATGATGAGGAGGATCTTTCTTCTTTTTGAACTTTGAAGGCGATGTTCTTTGGAACTTTGATCGGTTTGCCTTCCTTTTCAGCTTGCCTCCTCATGGTGATCTCGTAGGTCATGAGGGATCCGATGAGCTCTTCGACCGGCATGTTCTTGATGTCTTGTGCTTCTTGGATTGCCGTGACATTCGGTTCCCATGAGCTTGGTAAGATCCAAAGGATCTTCTTGACCATCATTTCTGCAGACACATCATCACCAAGGGACTTTCTCCCATTACAAACATCAGTAAAACGTGTAAACATTTCAGTTATATTTTCAGATGGATGCATGGTAAAAGACTCAAAATCTTGACGGTACATATCCAATCGAGTATCCTTGACATTGTTGGTCCCCTCATGGGTAACCTCCAATAGTTTCCAGATTTTATGAGATGAAGTGCATGTGGAAACTTCATTGAATTCATTACGATCAAGGCCGCAATGAAGAGCGTTCATGGCTTTTCCATCAAGCTCAAAATTTTTAATATCGTCTTGAGTCCATTTGGATTCATCAGGAGAAGAAAGAGAATAACCATGCATGACAATTTTATAAATAGGATAACCTATACTTCTAAGAAAAGTAGTCATGCGGGTTTTCCAATAAGTATAGTCGGTTCCATTAAAGAATGGAGCACGACCCAAAGAATAGCCTTCGGGGGCGAAAGAAGTTGAAGCCATCACAAAGGATCTTTAATTTGAAACCGGTTAGGGTATTACTCAAATTTTTCCTCTGATACCAATTGTTGGGCGGAGAGTGATGGCAAGAGGGGGGGTGAATTGCCTTTTAAAAAATAATAAACAATTTAAAATCAAAGTTAAAGGTGCAGTGGAAATAAAAGAGGAAAGACACAAAACTTGATAACGGAGTTCGGCTTAAACCAAAGCCTACGTCTCCGCTCCCAACTCAACCGTTGAGAGATTTACTACCGCTTGATTTTTAATGGTTTTAGCAAGAAACCCACTAGACTTTAAGGTAGTCTAGAACCTATTACAGCTTGCTTTTAATGGTTGAGAAAGAACCCACTAGCCTTTTTACAGGTGAAGGCTAGCTCACCTATGACTCAAGCCTTTTAAAGGCAAGGCTTGACTAACCTCTTCACACCTTGAAGGTGGTGTGAAAACCCAAACAAGTGAGGATGAGAGAAAGAAGGGTTTGTAGGAACAAACCCAAATTGATGCTCAAAATAATAAAACAAGAAAAACCATAATGTAGATAAGTCTTGAGAGCCAATGGATTGATTGGAGTTGATGAAGAGTGCTTCCAAGCTTCTATGGTGATGCTCCTTGGATGTGGAAATGAGTTGGAACAAGTGGGGGTTCCTTGGAGGAATGAGCTGGTGGTTCGCCAAGTGATCGAAAAATGTTCCCGTGGGCTACTGTTCATTTCCGGGGCTTCTTAGTCCTTTATTTATAGAGGGGGAACCCTCAAATGGCCTTTGGGGGTCTTCGGAGCCGTTGGAGAGGCCTTCGGAGCCGTTGGGAGTCAAGTGGACAAGTCTGGTCAAAGCCCAACGGCTAGTTTGACTAGCTCCACCGGCTGACCGGTGCTTGGCCACCGGTTGGCCGGTGCTTTGGAAAATGGAGAGGCCTTCTGCCCAGGCACCACCGGCTGGCCGGTGAGGAGGCCACCGGTTGGCTGGTGCGGAGACAGTAGGTGTCCCTTCTGTCTGGGTTCCACCGGCTGGCCGGTGATGGGACACCGGTTGGCCGGTGGTCTGGACAGAGGGGATGCCTTCTGCCCAGGCACCACCGGCTGGCCGGTGGTCATCCACCGGTTGGCCGGTAGACTCAGAGAGTCCACTTTCAGTCCTTCTTGGCCCAATTCCTTGGAAACCTTTTGCCTATCAACAAAAACACTTAAAACAAGATTAGATAAAAAAGAGAGTGATTGTGATCATGAAAATTAAACCACGAGGAGTACGAGAGGTACAACAGTTAGAACTCAAGAGAAATGACACGATTTGAATCACTCAAAGTAGATATGAAGATCTAAAGATTCTGAAAAAATGCATCTACGCGCCATGTTCATGGATGAAAACACGATGTGTGTCCCCCTCAACAATGGTAAACATGGTTTTAGAGAAACTTAATTTTAACATGGTTTTTTTCCCTCCTACACACAATGTAACCAATCCTTAGTTTGAAAAACCATGTGATGGATCATATGGGTGGTATATAATGTTGTAGTACACTGCTAGGTACATGGACATGTACCCGAGTACACAAACACATCCAGGTCACACAGGTGGCACCCCATGTGAGGAAACATTCCATGTAAGGGGTACATGCACATGGGTTCATGTACACAGACACAGCTAGTAAGAAATATCCCCATACCATGTTATGATGTACATGCTATGTAGTCCACCTACACAGCATGTATAGCTACACAGGTGAGGAGTTGTGTACTATCCAAGGGCATGGCAAAGCTATGGATTCGGACCACAAGATTTGTGATTCACCTAACACATTTTGTAACCCTAGGTTCCTTTTCAGAAAATAGAAGGATTCTGTATCTCTTTTAGTTTAAATCATATTTTTTCCTGTGAGAAGCTTATACAATGTTTTTTTCCATATATAACATGATCGTTCCTAAGGTTGTGGCTTCAGATATATTATTTGAAATGTTCTAAGAATAATCCACTGATATGGAGCTTGATGATGGTAGTGATCAGGAAGGATCACCATCAGCTTATTTCAAGTGGAATCCCTATCAAATAGGGTGTGGGTCCTCGACGATCAGAGTGGAACCCCCTTCTTTCATTATGGCAAGGGTCCTAGACCACTAGAGTAGAACCCCCTGTCATCATGGGTGTGTGTCCTCTACATCAAACTTCTGAGTGGAACCCCCATTAGTAAGGTTGTAGGTCCTCAATGACTAATGTGGAACCTACAATGTGTAATAGGGCATGGTTCCTATAATTTTGAGTATAACCCCCCACCCCGCCCCCCTTAAATATGGATCATGTACCCGATAATCAATATAGAACCATAATACATCACTACACCGTGGGTCCTAGACCTATATAGTGGAACCCCCATCAGATTGGTGTGGGTCCCCAACCTACCAAGTTGACCCCGTTGTATCACCAGGGCGCGGGTCCTTAACCTATAGAGTGGAACCACCCATCATTCTGGATACTTGTCCTCTTCCTACTGAGTAGAACCCCTCTATAAGTATAGGGTGTCGGTTCTCGTGACACTGTAGTAGAACCCCCCCATCGGAATGTGAGAAGGACCTCTAATGATACATAAATAGTGGCCCCCCATGTACTAGGGCACAAGTCCTCTACATCGAGTTGGTGCTCACTCGACTTTGTAGTATAGTGATTAGGCATAGATTGACTTGGAAAATTACTTCTGGGAATATGCGTGAGATGATGGGAATCGATGTTGGATATTTGGAACAATTGGATACTCTTATTCTTAGGCTAATCTGTGAGATGGGTATCCCCTTACTCTCTTGGTTGTTATTATTTTGACTGTGAATATATATATATATATTATTCTTCTATATACACACCGTGGATTTAGTTTACCTCCTTCCAAGAGAGGTGAAGATCCATGAGGTCTGACGCATGCTTTCCATGTTTAGATTCTTATGGTGGTATGAGCCTACTTTCTTATTATAGGTGAAAAATAGTCAATTGTTAGTTCATCTAAACATCGTGTCAAGACCCTTACGGGTGGTTGAGATTACTTTTACTCATGACTCTATTGATCTATTCTCTTTGATTGTATCTTGTATCTACTCACATTCATTCTTGTTTTATCACTTATTACTCCCCATTAAAAATTCACGGCATCCTACTATGTATGTTTACACTAACCCCAACATGATATTTTCCTCCACGTGTTGTTTCTTATGAAGATGATGGACATGTCATCCATGACTTCAGAGGAGCTTAGGGATACTTGTTTCCTGGTCTATGTATGGTGTTTGTAGCATGGGATTTAGAATCTAGGCTCTCTTAGTAGTTTTTTTAGTTTTTTTATGGGTCATATTTACGGTTGGGAGTGTATTCTTTCCCTTTACATTTTAGTTTACACTACCTTACTTTAATATTTTATAGAGGATCATTCATATTAGGTATACATTGTTGATATGTTCAATATTTTACTCCTTTTATCTGTATTTCTGCATTAATATGGTAGTGTATGTGAATACTAGAACATAGTAAAAGGCCTCTATGAGTTAGTTATGCCTTCAGCGCTTGTCTCCGCCCCTGGGCTATGGGGGTGGTCTTGGGGTATTTTTGGCTTGAGGCCCAACATGGTTCGGTTCATAACATTAAATGTTTTTTTTGTACAAATGTAAATGTATGAGGAGATAATGGGTGTGTCAGGGGTTTTTACAGGTTGTTAGGATCCTGGATCCCCACTTTTTTGAAAAAACAAACTTGTCCCATATTTAGTGGAAACCATAAGAGATAGGCCACATGATTACAACTAAACATAAAAAGATTGAACTGTAGTAGTATGAGGCTACACATTTTGATGGAAACTGTGCATTATTAGGTGAATTCCTATGTTTATTACTGTAGTTTTTAGATAGATTTTGAGACATGTTTTGTGCACGGTTTCCCAAATCTTCCACATGAACCCGTGTGAGGACACCCTTGACATAGAGAAGGGTGCACAATTGGTTCATGATTTTTCCAACTATTTTTTCAAACAATGTGGACCTGTTAAAAGAGGAGAAATTGATTATTCGCCAAAAAAATCTATTAAAACCTAAACCTCTTTTATCTTTTCTTCCATTTAATAGAAACATTTTGCGGGAGCTCTCCTTTGAATCCAAATCATAGACATGCCCACTATTTCTTAATCTAACATCTTATATGACCTCTTTTTAAATATTTTATATCTATGACAATATGTAATTTGATCTTATTGTTTTGTTCTTCAATTTAATTCTTATGGATGAGGTTATTTAGGTGGAACCTAATATGCCCTTTTTTTATAAATTGAATCCATTATTTATTTTTATTCCAATCTAGACTGAATCAAATCTCGATATTGGGCAAGTTCTCTATAGAGGACCTATAGTAGGTGGTATATACCTTTCCCTCAGAGTTTACTAAATTATAATCATTGTTTTCATTATGTCACACACTGTACATTCTGGTGGTTCCAATATGATTAGTTAAATGATTTAATTAAATGAATTGGAACCGATTTAGTTGTCGTATTAGTACATTGAAATTGTTGCAGGTTGTATCCCTAGTCTAGGCCATGCATGGGGTGAGCCTTTGTATCTACCCATTTGTTATACCACCCATGGTGTGTGTGTTATCTCACCTTGTTAGAGGGTGACCTTTTAGAAACTGAATGGGAATTTAAATATGGTGTTAGAAGAGAGTTGATGTCTCATTTTTCATGTCATGACATGATGTGGATTTTCTTAATTGTTTTAATGTAAATTGATAAATGATTTAAATGAACTCATGGAATTTGAATGATTATGAAATTAGGAATGAAATGAGATGGTGAATGATTATGGTAGTGGATTCCTTGGATTGGATCCTTGGATCCATATTCTATATAATTACATGGACCGTTCTACTCAATGGATGTTGATTTTTGTAGTGGATACCATGAACCTATTTAATACTTAGATATTGATTTCACAGGATTCCATGGGCCTTTTTACTTCTTGGATTCGGATTTAATAGACTATAATTGGAAATTTTTTATTGAAAAAATACAAGGACAATAGCCAGGTCATTACCAAGTTTCCATCGAGATTCTCATGGGACTGAACATGGATGCCTTTGTGTTTTATACCAAGGATCCATCCCTTCATGGTCTGAAACTTTTGACTACATGGTGTAGCAATTTTGGATGATACTTGATTATACAACATGGTTGTGATGTGTATTTTACACTAGATTATATGACGTGGTCGTGTTAGTTTTTCTATAATTGATTACATAGTGAGGTTGTAGTTGATTTTTTCTATGCTTACAGATATCATTGGAATGGGTATCGTGTTAAAGTTGTAATACTAGAAAATGTTTCACACCTATTTTACTCATACTTTATTTCTTACTTGTTATATGAACTTGAAATTTGATTACAGGTAGCCTTGGAAGGCTATATAGTATCACAGGACTTGTATCACTTTACATTAAATACTTATATACTTGTGATATAGTACACACTGATTTTTTTGTATCACGTAGACTGGATTTTTTATAGACACCATTGGTGGTGTCCTACTCTTTGTTATCTCACACCCTTTTTGGGCCACCGTTGGGTACCTAGATAGACTTTATGGATGTAAATAGGGACTGGGGAATGATCCCACTGTACGATGGATGATTTTCCAATTTTATTAAATGAGGAGATCATAGGACCAATCTAGGCTCAAGATGCTAGTTGGGATTATTCTTTTTTAACATTTAGGTATTTTGATACATATATTGTATTGGATTATTATATACTTTTTCATGATTTGTAGAGATATGACATGACACATCATCTGGTATATGATATTAATTCTAGAATTTTTGATTTATTCAAGTCTTTGATGATTATCTTCTTTCTGATTTATTTACTATTTCCACAATTGACTGTTGATATGATACTGTTATGTTATAAATTGACATTTGGAAAAAGTCTCTCTATTGAAACATCATAGGCCCTCACTTCTAGTCATCAACCTCTGGAAAATGGGGAGGCGCTCTTGAGGCCATGTGACCCACCATCTTGGGGCCCCATTTAGTGGAATTCAGGTCGGGAAGTTACACTTACAATGCCATTATTCCCATAAATAGAGCCATTTTACCCTTGCATAACACCATTACATGGGTTTGTACCCTTACAATAGGCCCTTACACAATACCTCTACCATTATGAAGTGCACTCACTACCCTTACATAGTGCATATGAATTTCAACCTACCCATATGCCGTGGGTGACTTACCCTTACACACCCATAGAAATTCCTGGTTTCCTTTATGCAACACCCGATTAATATAGCTAAAAGGGACTTACCCTTATGTAGACCCCATGATCTATATGAGGATAAAATTTAACATAATATTTTATTAAATTTATAATTAAATGATTTCATTTTTTCAAGACAATAAGGTTTATTCAAAGTTTAAAAAGTCCCCAATACTTATGAAAGTGAGAGAAACATCAAAAAAAATAAAGTGTGTATATGATAGAAATGTTCATGATGTTAAAATTATCTCCACTATACATTCTCTCTAAATTCAGAAACTCAATCAAGAAGACTCCATGTAAAAGGGATGTGGCCACGGTTATCTTATCCATGCAAGATCCTCCCTAGTCTTGGTTAAATAAAAACCATGTTTCTATATCACCTAGACCAAGTGAATGGGTTTATGATGAAGAACCATTATCTAAGAAATAATAATTAGAACCGACTGCTCGGTAATGGACAAATCAGGTTCCACAGATAAATCCCCCCAACTCATGAGAATGAATGGATCAGAGATATACCTTCTAAGTTGTGACACACCCAAAATATTTTGGATAGATTTCATGTATGGGGGAAATCTGAATGGTGTTTCAACGTACCAATAATCATAAAAACCTCAAATTATCCCATGTATCTTGGTTCTTGAATTTACTAATTTTTGGGCCATAAGTGAAATAATCATATAGAAACTCTCAAAATCACTAGGTCACCAACTCCAAACTCTAAAGGGTGTTGAAAATGATCAAATGCGGATTTATAATGGCTTGGATCAATTTACATTCTTTAAAAAATCAAATGAATTTTTCTAATCATCTCCAAGAAAAAACATGGACCTACATGGGATGTTTCGCTATCCTCTGACCATTAATGAAAAAGTTTACATGGTAAGATATATAAAACCTAAAAGTTTCCCATATATGTGTCAAACTGGTAGCTATTTTTTATAAAAACCTGACCAACCACATATTGCTAACCCAAGCTCCAATAATGTCATTAATACAAGCACATAACAGATTCTCAATAATTAGAATTACATGTTTGGTATAGAAATATGTTTGATAATGGTATGTTGTGCTCAAATTTACATGGGATCATATTGCATCCTTGAGTACCCTCCAAAAATGATAAGTGAACTAGGGATACCTATTGAACATGATATTATATGGAACTCCAATCAATCTGACTATTTTATAATCATATAAATTTCACCAAAGTCCTCAATGTTTTTGGTATCATGATTTTGAATAATGTTGGTAGATTAGGTCAGTATGTTAATAAACACCCATATTGAATAATTTCCCTAGTTTTTATGTAGAAAACTGATACAAAATTCTATTAATATCTCATACCACTCATATGTTGTCACTAGAATGTGTTGAAGAAAACTGTAAGGCTTCTGATGCTCGGCCTTAACCTCTTGATAGGGTTAACAATGGGAAACCAAATCAATAATGTCACATTTCATAACAGTCCACCAGAAACATTACATCCTATCATAAATCAAATTATTGGTCCTTTGGTGAATTTTTCACTATGAATTTTGGAATTCACTCATCACAGACATCCTAAAAGTTGTTGGAATGATAAATCGGCTCTGGAGGAATAGGATTCCCTCAAAATATAAAGGCCACTCACCAATGATATTATAATATCCCAAAATATTATTTTAGGTAAATTATTTTGTTCATGATTATTATTTCACATTTATATGTGTTGGGTAATTTTTATACACTTTATATCCCTTTTGGTATTATTTAATGAAGACTACTGAATAATTTTTTTTTAATTTTTTAAGATAAATTTTACCCTCATTTAGAGAAAGGATTCTGCATAAGGGTAAGACAAGTTTAACTTTATTAAAGGGTGTTTTATAAGAGTAAAATTTAATTTATTTTAGATTTTTTTTGGTAGGATGCCCACTATGAATGGCTAGGGTGAATGTTCAGCAAAGTGTGTAAAAGTTGTCATTGCGCTGTGAATTGTAGATCTATTGCGACAGGTTCTATCATAAGGATACCCACCCATGTAAGGATATAATATAATTTTAAAACCACAATTTTTTGGTATAAATGATACATAAGTGTGAAACTGTGTTATTTTTAATAGAACAGTATATTTGATAGCATTTACAGCACACAACACTGAGTTTAAATGAAACATGAAATATAACTATTTTATGACCATTATAACATAGTCAATGAATTGGTGTGCATGAATAGGATTAAATTAATTATAGTATATATATATATAATACCTCTTTAATAAAAATTTATTAATTAATTCAAAAGAAATAAGCATCTTATTTTCTTGTAAAGCAATTATTCTTCAAAAACATATTTTGTTGAAAAATAGTTTTTTTCTTTTTTTCAGCAAATATTATGATTATTTTTAAAAAAAATTCAAAATTACATTTTATAAAATGGATATAAATTTTAAATTCTTAATTTGAAATTAATTTTGGTAGGAATTGTTTTGAATTTTGTAAAAAGTAATATTTTTCAATTAATAGTGAAAATTAGTTTCATTATTGAAAATTATATTATCATTTCATGAATTTACTCAAATAAATTTCCCTCTAAATTTTTTCCCAAGTAAAAATTTTTTACATGTATTATTAATAATTCAATTATGTTCATTATATCTAATTCTATTATTTAATTTAGTATAAAAATATTTTTATACGTAAAAATGAATTTTTTTATGAAAAACGTTTTTATGCTCGTAATGTGATTTTATATTAATAAATAAAATATGGCAGATATTGTAGAATGGTTTTATTTAAATTATATATTATATATTAAAAAAAATATTAGAAAAATCATCTCAAAATTTTCTAGGTTGGGTATAAGAATAAATCCATTTTTATACTTAAAAATGTATTTTTTCTTATAACGAGTTTCTTCGCGTTTTGCACACTCATTTTAAAATTAATATCTACAAATTATATATATAGAATCATCAAAAATTTATCCATATTTATAATTATGATTTTTAAATTTAGAAAATGGTCCTCTTTTATATTTATTTAATATACCCAATAACCGTGGTAAAATTTATAACCTCAGTAAAGGAAAAATCAGGTTAATCTAGGTTTAAACTAAGTATTAAGGGCACCATTTTTCATATTAATTATTATTGGATTAATTTAGTTATAGAATTATTACCTGATTTTTGAAATTAAATTTTTTAAGGGAAATGTTTCTATGAAAATCATCTATATAGTATTTAAATGAAGGAATGTTACAAAATGCCACTCTCTATGTATTAAAAATATCTTATATGTTAACATATGGGAAAAAAGTGTCCAAAAAGTTTTGGTGGTAATTTTGTGAAAAATTAAATTATATTCATGATTTTAATTTAATTATATGATTGTTATTAATTAATTACTTTAAACACTTTCACAATGCTCATATATAATTTATTTTATTCATAGAATAAAAAAATAAATGATTTTAAAAATATTAAAAGTGATGTAATTTGGAAAACAAATTGTGTCCCATGAAATTTTTTAGATATTTATTTCTTATTATAAATGTTTTAATGGATTATATTCATACTCCATTTCTAAAATGATCTCATTAAAATTCAACTTAAATAAATAGTGCTAAAAATAATATTGAATATATTTTATAGAAATAATATTTTATAAAATTATTTTAAAATTATAAAATATTTAATGTGAAAATAAGGATAATATATAACATAAAATCTCATCCTTTATCGATATATGACTCAATAGTTTTCTTTTAAGTAAAATTATTACTTTTTTGAGTGAAAATGTTGTTACTATGGTTAGGGATAAAATAGGTTAACTAAGGAGTTAAAAAATAGAAGGTTTAAAACAAAAAATATACCTATCAAATTCTATTAGTAAAAGGAATTACAACAAAATACTTTAATATATTTTAATATATGTCCATTTGGAAGAATTTATCTTAATAATCACATTATTATAATTTAATCTTTTACAAAAATCCAAAAGTACCAATCACCTCAATTATAAAAGGGAGCCTCCTCTACTCACTTGTTCACACATTTTGAGCCACCTATATCAATAAACCCCTATACAAATCCCTATAAAAAACCTTATCTATATTCAAGAGGTTTTTTCCTACCCAAAATACAAACCCTAGGATCCTTAAGAGGATATCTAAAGGAGTTCAATCAAAGAAGAGGTAATCATTTTAACTGATCAACTCCTTTTTATTTCTTCTTTTACCTCAACAAAATTTGTTGTATTGATCCTAAAAAATAATATTATTATGTTAAATATATTTAAATTTTATTATTATTATGAAACAACCATTATACATCATCTTTCTCATCAAATGGGATGTGAATTTATCACTCGTGCGTACGTATGACTTATCATTTCCGTGTAGAGATACAATTAATTTATCACAACAATATTTTATGGATGGGTATTATGATGCGTTAAATATTTATATATGAAATTTATGACATAATCAAACTTTTGGAATGATAATATCATATCTTCCTTCTTACCTTCCAATCCTTTGGAAAATAATAACGTCACTCATGCATACATGTGGACTGCCACCCTCATAAAGCAATGTGATTTTCAATTTTTGTTTTGATTGGATGGTAATAAGGTAAGATTTAATTAATATACATGATGTATATGATATAATAATGATTATTGGATGTTTTATTATTATTAATCTTCCTTTTGTTATATCTATGAAAAATTTAAAACAATGTTCATGCATATGTATAACCAATCATCTATATGAATATTGTAATTAATTTTTTTTATTTATAAATTTATTACCTAAATATAATTGTATATATATATATAATGAATATATATGATATTTACATCATTATTAGTAGTATATAGATGATGGAAACATGAGAGAACCCTAAAAAATAGAACAACAAAACTAGAATTCTCATGAAAAATGAATCATTTCAAACCCAAAAACAATCATTTGAATAAAGAATTATTGATTAATGGGTGATAAGATGTTATAAAAGGATCATATATGATTTTATATGTATTTACATGATTCTATTAAATAATAATAATAAATTTAAATTTACTATATAGGATTTTACTTTTCTTTTGTGGAAAGTGAAACTTAAGTTAAGGGTTTATCATCTCAATTTACAATCTTTGGGACATATGTTAGATCATACACCTATCTTATTTTATGAGGTGTATAAATTTCCATAGAAAACCTTGAGATGGGAGGGGTGAATTAGTGTTCCAAATTTTTCTTTTAAATTAACGGATCTTGTTCCCACTATGGTATAAACTTGTTAAACTTGTATGATGGATAAGAACATCAATCAAAACATCACATGAAAAGAGACCATACAACACTTTTACATGGATTGGCACTAAGGGATATGTCCAGGGAGAATATGCTGGAAGTGAGTTCATCGTACCAAAATCCACTAATCTTCACTAGCATTGGAATATAATGGTTCATCCACACTCACTGTGTGCTAGGCACAGATCATTTACAAAATTTCATGGATAGCTCACTACGCCCCTCAGATAACTTTCATTGACTTCCCCTAGCTCACTACTCTAAGAGAAGTCTAACTCCATTTATTGACATCAAGGTCACTTCAATGATTTAGGATTGAATCATGTATCCTCAACTGTAAATGGATTCTCTCTTGAAGTCTTTTTTTCATCCATATATGTGTGTAATTTTTCCCCACACTAGTAGGATATGGAAACTACTATTGAAAATTGATTTGGTCAATTTACAAGCCTCCTTGAGTGTTTTGCGTACCAATCATCACATCCACATACAGTGTTAAGAGTATGATACACAAATCCCCACCTCCATATACCACTTCGGTTTCTGCATACCATCTAACTCCACTAGGTAAAGCCCTACTCTTCCGCACAGCAACCCTGATCCTCTGCATACCAGCTCTGTATATTGCCTTCACAAACCGCCTTCCTCAAACAGACCCAAGTTTGTGAAATGCCTCTTCTTGCTCCACGTACTACCCTGCATACTCCTCATATTACCTTCCTCTACTGCATACTACTTGATCTTCCCCTATGAACTGCACTCTCTTCTGCAGACTATTTTTCTCCTTTGCAGGTCACTTCTTCCTATGTGGAATTTCCTTCCTGCAAACTCCTATGGACTTCTCCAAATTTCTACCAAATTTTTATTCTCTATTATATTTGTTAAATTAATGGAATTAATACTTCATATGTAGGCACAAATGGATCCCAAAAATCTACTAAACCAATATTTACCAAATCGTTCACTTGGCACCACCTCCACTGCATACGTCGTATTTTTTGAGAAATATGAGCCTCATCGTGAACCATCCTCCATCCACATACCACTCACCTTTAATGCAAACAATTCTAGAATGTGATTTCCTTCCATGTATCACATTACACCTCCAAAAATTGAATTCTCTGAACCATTTTTACTTCCTCAAACTCCAGCAATCCCACAATTTTCTAAAAGTCAATGTACCGCATGACTTCACCGTGAACCGTCACTAGAAACCATATTTGGTTCCACGAACCGCTCCACGTACCATTCCCACTGCCTGGTATGTGGTTGTAAACCATTATTATAACATGTTATGCAGTCCATGTTTCAAGTTACGTTGTTTACTTATTTTCCTTATTTTCTTTTCCATTTCACATATCGTTCACTCATATATAAAAAAATTCAACATAAAACTCCCAATTTTGGTGCCCAAAAATTTTGTCAAACATATGGAAACTATTCCATCTTCAATACTAATTTAGACATAAATTGTATGACTACGTTCTTTGAAAACTCCATGGTCATCCCTATGAAGATTGACAAAAAACACAGATCATACTCCATTATTATCCTCAAACAGCCCTGGTTTCATCATTGTATATACTAACCTTTAAAATTTTATATCATGATTATACTTATTATAATGATATTTATAGTTTCATTTGATGTTATTATTTTATGGCGCATACGATTCAAATTTTACCAAAGTAGTAAGGGTTTTATGTTTAAATATCATTATTTATCAGGGTTGTTTATGATCTGATTTCTGGTGACGAAATATTATTATCTACCTATCAATACACTAATGAATTTTTGTTATCCTATGTTTATTTATTTATAATAAATGTTTAAATTTCATTTTTATCTCTCTATTTAATCATTATACAAAAATAAATGTTTTATTGAAAAATTGGCTTCATTTACCTCTTCAGTTGAAGATCTTCCAGCTTCCAAATCCATGTTTTCTAAAAGAAATTAAATAATGTTTTTTGGTGTATACTATTATTTTTTAATATCATTTTCCCTGTGATTTAATTTTTAAAAAAATGGTTAGAAATAGATTTCAGGTAATCTTTAAAAATTAGTTAGTTTTTTTATTTTTAAAATATATTTAATGGAATTTTTTCTTTTAACTTATATAGCATGAATGGAATTTCCTAATATCATGATCGCTCAATAATTTTTTGAATCCTTTATGAGTTTCCAATGTTATTTTCAAAAAAAAACTCTTTAATATGTTGGAAATTCTAAGATTCTAAATATGTGATTTAAATGTAAAAAGGATATTTTTTCATGAAATGTTCCATGTGATCCTCAAAATTCGTCTCTATATAAGAAAATGTTCATTGATGTTTTCTAACCTTTACTGGGGAAAAAATCAAATGATACCTTCATTATTTTTTCTCTAGATTTTTTACGGTTATAATTAAAATATTTTTATGAAACCCTTTTCTTATCCAATAGTTATTTTATAATGAAATTTTTATGAAACCTATTTCTTTTTAATAGGTAATGATATGATGAATTTATATGATCTTGTGGAATGAATATATATGATTTTCATGATATGGTTTCATGGCCCATAATTTTATTTCCCTGTAATACATTAGGTAAATATAGATATCTCATGAGATAAACCTAGAAGGAATAGGGAGTTAACTGAGTTCAATGAGGGACTCTTTCCACTATGATACTCTTGGGAGTGAAACATGGCTACAAAAATGGTTTTGGGAGTAAACTCGATACAATATGATAGTCTTGGAAATGATCCATAACTAATATGGAAAGGAATTTTTTATGATCATGTGTATTCCAAAAATATTTGTCTTATACCAATGGGATGCTCTCATGGCGCATGAACATTGATTCCTTTTTAATTTATGTCTTATCTAATGATGAGATTAATTTTATGACTCGGAATTATAATCTTTGATATGAAATGTAAGGTTTTCAAATGTTATGCTTGTGTTCTCATACCATCATAATAAATTTATATTAATATCTATTTTTTACCATTATGTAATATCTAATATAACCCTTTAATATATTTTTTTCCAAATATATGAATAAAAAAATAATTTATGTTGTTTTAAGAGGGATTATAGTTTTGTAGAACTATCTGGGAGATGATGTAGAACTTTACTGAACTAGTTGTTTGTGAATCCATGTTTATAAAGACACTAAGACATTATACTTCTTGAATTGAACATAATCTTACATATTGAATATCCATCCATTAAAATGTTTTATCTATGTAAGAAAATTATGGTTCTTTATAGTAGGGGTTTCTTATAAGTGTACAAAAGTGATAAATAAGGTTAATACAGTGTTTTCAAAGTCTGTGTAAGGTTAGTATTGGTGGGAGGCCTACTTATGGGTAAATAAACATACCCTTAGAAAAAATACATTGGTTGTGTAAGAGTAAACCATATTACCTTTAAGAAGATCCCTTATAAAGAAAAATTAGTTTTAAAAATTAGTTTTTTATTCTTCTTTGTCCAAAACTCCTGTAATGCTATTTCGGTATATTAAAAATCATTAAACATGAGTATTTAGTTATTTTACACCATAAAATATTTCACTCTAATTATAAGGGATTTTAAACACTTTGTATTCAATATTTGGGTGAAAAAATAAAATAAATATTGTATTAATTCATGGTTATTCTTCTGCAAACTAGAGATCCTATCTCATTTTTTAAATACCAGATCTTGTATTATACTGATTCTTTTTATACAATAGAGTGGTGTTTGGGGAAACCATTTATTGGGTGATGGGAGAGGAGTTCTTTTTTTTGTTTTCCATCGATATTGGGGTGTGGGATTTCAAATATTTCGTACTATAGATCCCACATTGTGGTTTTCAGATATTTTATTTATGATAGGATATTTCAAAAGAAATATATTTTATTTTAAACCTTTTCTTCTTTCTGAAAATTGAAAAAAATTCAATTTATTTTCAAAAGTATATTTTTTCTTTTAAAGAGTAATGATGTGTGTGATGTAAAATATTAACACTGGTCGATGTAAATAGTCTTTTTCTTATTAAAAGTTAAAATGTTCTTGAATTAAAATAATTACTATTACTAGGATTTTGATGAAATGAAAAGTCATGAGATATTTTATGATTTAAAATCTAAATATTCTAATAATTTAAAAAACACATTTTATGACTAGTTTTAAAAATAAAAGGCATGGGTTTTCATTCAAAATCATTGGTATTGGTTTTTTGAAATAAATGACATGAATTTATGGAAAAAAACTATTTATCTTAGTTTTTAAAATGAAAGGTATTTTTTGAAACTATAATTCATGATATAATTAAATGTTTAATAAATTGTTTTAAAAATTATTGATTTAATGATATAACCTTGTATTATTTTATTTACCTTAAAGCACATGGAAACTGAGTGGTTACAATCGAAGAACACATTATGGGAATGTATTATCTCAATATGGAAATTTATTGGTAATGATAACCCAAACTCAACTACTTGATGAAACTAATATTAGTCCTTAGATAAATTATCCTTTTCATTCTTAGGGATGTTACTTATTGACACTATAATCCATACTTCAATAATATATGTGGGAATCCTTGTTACCGCACCCTTAGGTATCTTAACCATGGGGATATGATTCTAAATTATACTAAATGACAGTGTTATAAAGTATTTTACTCATTTTAGATTTCATGGAAAAGATTATTCATGAATCCTTTGATAAAAATGTTATACATGTGTTTTCAATGAATGGAATTATGAATAAACCCTCTGATCAGCGGTGTCGCCCTGTGATCCCATGTATAGGGTTTATATTGGGTTCTTTTGCTTCCCTCTTTCGGAAAGGGTCATTTGGTCGGCGGTGATCTCATCTCGGCCTTGGTTGCCTAGTCCTAGGCTCAACAGTGGGCATGGTATGGATCTCATCTCAATTTTTGACATTGAGAATTTGGTTTCTTGACTTCAGATCATCTTGGTCTTGGTCACCTTGTCCCCATCTCATCAATAGTCATGGCGTGGATCCCATCTCAACCTTGGATCGGCGTCCAACGTTTGTCATAGGGTGTCTCGACCTTAGATCGTTGTCTGATTTGGCTTGTTTCCAGCAGTCATGGCATGGATCTTGTCTCAACTTAGCATCAGATCTAGAGTGCATGGAGTTTCTCGATGCTTCATGTTAGTGTTGCACTGGTAATGGATTTGGTGTGGTCTCCCATGTCGACTTCTTCTTTGGGTCGGTATCAGTGTGGACCTGCACCAGATCTAGTGCATCCCATCTTCCTAGGGTGGACCAGTGTCAGAATTGGAGCGGCCTGCATGGGGTGTCTCATATTATCTGGTTCTTGGTTTTTTTCATGTTTTTTCAGCTTGTGGTCTATGTGGTTATTTAGAAGAGTGATTATGATCTAGCGGAGTCTTTGTCATCGGGTCTTCCCTCTTCTTAGACCATCGTTTCTTGTGGTTCGGTCTTTTAGGAACCTGGGGAGGGTTCTTCTACTGCCATGTCTGGATCATCTTCATGACCATTGAGGCGCTTCTGGTTATAATTGGATCAGACCCCCTCAACGGTGATGCTTCATTGATGTGAGGTTCGATGTTCCAGTCATGTGTGACAAAGACATGGATTCATGCTCTTTGGCTTGTCTTCCTCTTCGTCTTCCTGCGGTTGTGGGGACGAAGGTGCCAGGCGGATGCAGTGGGGCTTTGGTGATTTTGATTCTAGCATTGTGTGTTCTTTCTCCAATGAGAAGTTTCATTATTTGGAATGCTTTCGGGAATAATTATATGGAGATTCAGCCAGACATGACCACAAGGAACATGCCTAAGGAGGTTTCAGAGCTAAAGATTCATCGGTGTAGACTTTTTGGATTTGTATGTTTTAGAGGGTATGGAAATAACCATCTAATTGGGCCATTTATTTGACATAGGACTCCTACTAGTTGTACAATCTTGAATCGGTGGAGAGTCTTATCATGATTCTAATGCTGGGGATGAGTGGTACTTGTTTTTTTTTTCTGGATTTTATTTTCTACGATCTTCAGGTAAATTTATGTTTATGTCATGGATTCTATTTGGTTTTTCCCTTATTCCGTTAAAAGGAAGTTTTATTTTTATAATAAAAAATATATAAGGCCTTCAGGCCATTGGAGGTGGAGGATGGAGAATCTCATTTTACCTATTTTACTATTATTCACTCAAATTTTTCGTCAATTATGTTTTTTTCGTGAACCCTGAAAATATTTCCATTCCATATTTTATATACATTTAAAAACAAATGGATTATTTTATATAAATTTCATTTTAAATAATTAGTGTGATCTTATTTCACTTGTAGGTCACATCCTAGATTTGGATTCATGATTTTTTAGATTTTATTATGTCATGTGATGGGAAATGGAAGGTTCTACTTAAAGGTGGAGGGTATACCTGAATTTTGGCACCTTTGGATTTGAAATCATATGATGGATTTTTGTATCCACCTATTTTGTGGTGTTCAGTGTACTATTTTGGAAACGTTTTTAGGGTGTTCATGGAACCTTTTCTCCTATGGACTGTTTTCCATACTGACTACTTTTAGTATTCTAGTATTTTTATTTTATTTAAATTATAACTATTATAGTGAAATTGTTCCCAATTTAATTATATTTATTTCATGTAACATTACACCAACCCATGGGGATCATGAATTCCCTTCGGGTTTAATCTGGGTTATCTAGGTTCACATTTACACAGGTTATCTAGGTTGTTTCATGAAAAATTGGTTTCATAGTTTGGTTGATGATAATTATTTATATTGGTATGAAGTATATGGAATAATGGGTATGTTACGAGTGAGTTTCTGGATAGATATCATCATAATGAGCCTTAAGTAACCATGGAAATGGTTTCTTTGATAGATTTTGGTGTTATTATTTTAGAATTTTCCAATGTTTGGATAGTTTTGTATATACCTATTAAATTATACATGATAAATCTAATGATATCATGACTCTTAGATGATTTTTACATTTCTATCTATTAATGTTTTAAAAAAATATTCCTCGTGTAAGTGTTTTGATCTAACCCTTGGAGATTATTATTGATGAACCACAATAAGATAACCCTTCTATTGATCATATCCATGTTGATGTTGTTGAGCATGCGGTCAAAACTCTAGGACAGGTAGTGGAACCTTTTTTTTATTAGGCATAAAAGTTTTTACTATAATGACAAAATACTTTTACACATATTATTACATGATTTCTTAACACTTATACCAATTAAATACAAACTGAGGATTGAAAATGCCTAGCTTCATTGGAGCACTAGTTACCTAAAAAACTAAAAATTAAAAAACATTATTTTAATCTCCATAATGATATTCTGAATTTCATGAGCTCTAATAAGCATATAGAAAAACCTATGTAATACATAAAAGAAAGGTGGTGAGATAAAAATAATAGTAAGTAATTAAACATGATAAGGAAATATAACATTTAATTTAGAGTTATAACAAGATATCATAAAAGAGAAGTCTCTTGAGTAATCACATTGGATAATAAAACAAATAACATGGTATTATAATAACATGGAATCATATAAAACAGAGAAGAAATATATATCATCGAATAAAAATGATTCAATTATAACTACCTCGACAATATCACATGGTGGACAAATTCCAATAATGGATTTGTTTTTCTCCCTAATCCCATACATGATGTCACAAGAGGTAAAATATTTACCCAATGTATTGGAGCACTATATATGAACACCCATAATAAAATCTTCATGATTATGTGATTAAAAAAATGAAATCAATTATAATACATAATCATAATAATTACCCATTGAATCAAATGTAATGCATAACGTAGCATTGTATCATAATCAAAGGAACTTTCATAAAGGTGGAATTTAATAAATGGACATAATACATTTATTACCCCCATAAAAGGAATTGATAATGAGATAGGTATATATATAAGAGACATATATACAAAAAATAGAATCATTCTATAAAATGAAATTTATACAGAGATATATACAGAGATATAGATAGAAAGTGTTTTAGAGAGAAAAATTTTATAATTCAGAGACAAATCCTTGTATGGAAAGATACCTTATTTAAAATAAAAATATTTATACAATATTAAATAAAAAATTCAATTTTAAAAGAACCATTGAAAATTATAATGATTGATTAAAATATATTATTGGTTATTATAAAAAGAAATTATATTCATTCCATGTACATTAAAACAAATATTTGTTTCCAATTTTTTTTTAAAAAGTCATATGTTGATGGTTTAGAAAATGATGGAAATATTCATTTTAATCAATCTAGTAAAAAGTAAAACATGGGTAAAAATTACATTAATAAATCATTTATTAATACATAAAACATTATTTAAAACATTTTATGTAAAATTTATAAATTGAAGGGAAATATTTAAAAAATTAATTCTTTAAAACACTTAAAATGATATTTTTAAAGTAAAGTGCCCCTCATGTAAAACCATAAAAACATTTCATTTAAAAAATTAATGAAAATAAAATATGGTTTAAATGAAATTTATAATAAATTTTATCATTAATAGAAATTTTCTTGAAACATTTAGAATAACAATGAGATGATAGAAAAATCTTTTAAAGGTAAACATTAAAAGATGTTTATTTTTTACAAATAATGTCTCTTGCCACTTTGGTAACCTTTGAATCCTAATCCTCATTAAAGAATTACATTAAATGAATCATAATATATCATGAAAATAATTATTTCTACGGTATAACTTTTAAATGAGTAATTATATACACCACCCCAAAGGAATATGTGGTAATATAGAAAAAAGTCTCCCAAAAATAAAAGTGAGACTTACAATATGTTAACTCGAGTCTAGACTTGTCATGTCTATACTTTATCTAGTTTATAATAAAATAATATCAATTATGTATTATTAATAACATTTTATAGGTTTAATAACTTTTACATAGACCATTTACTTCTATTATTTTAATGAAATTGTAAATTACTTAATCAGTTATATCTAAATAAGGTTTTTTGAGGACCTTTTTTTCGTAAATTCAAAAATAGGATCAGTTTGTTGATCAAGGAAAAAGGGTGAATTATTACTTAATCTAAAAAATAATAATTATGTGATAATTTTAATTTTTATACATAATTTATAATTTTAAAACTAACTATAAAATTATGTTTTGATAAATGAACTATTTTACAATCAGGGAGACAGTAAGTCGTACATACGCATAAGTAACATTTCAATTTTTCAACTATCACATTGTAAAGAATGTATGTATTATTTTAATATTTTATAATTATAATTATATATTAAATAAAATATTATTTAGTTATATACAATTTTATATTCCTTCTATTTTATGTGGTTATAAAAAATAAATCACATCACTTCGTGAGGCTGTAGTTCGCCATACAAACAAATGATATTATAATTTTCAGTGGTTGGTATGGTAAGAAATTGTATGGTATATTATTATTAAAAATGATTAATTTGTCATTAATATCATATATTAATATTAAATAAATCATATTGAATTCCTGTGATATTTTATTATGGATAATAAATTACATCGATTCGTGAGACTGTAGTTCATCATACACACAAATGATGGTTTTGTTTCCCATTTGATGGAAGAGGAGATAGATATATGTTATTAAAAAAGTAATAACATATAAGTATATATAATATAATTATGATTTTTATTTCACCATGGTTTTATATTATTTTATGTATTTTAAATAAGAAACAAAACAAAAACACTCGATTAAGAATGATACCTCTTCTTTAGACCCCTATTTATGATTATACATAAATACTCCATAGATTATATTTCTAATAAAAAAAGTATTATAAGATCTGGAAGGAATTAATTTTGGGATTTTATTTATTTATTTTATAATCTATAAGAATTTTTAAGTATGTAAATTATAGGATAGGAGGTGCCTTTTAATAAGTGAGGAGGAGTAACATTTTTATAAATACCAAAAACTATTTGATAATGGCAAGTCACTCTCTAGGTGAGTGCCTAAAAAATTGATAAATAATGGATTATAGGGGTGATATGGTCCACAAAAATCTCCTCCATTGAAAAATAAATATCTTTTGAACATTTTATTACATTTACCTCTAATGTTACTACAGAATAATCTATAGAAATTTCTTAATTCTTATAACAAGAATATCACAAACAAAAAAATTTCAATATATTAATACTTGATTTAAAACACCTAAATACATAAATAATTACACTTAATTGATTATAATAACAATTACCATAGTAATTAATCCTTGGATTATATAATTTACTCATTTAGTGACCATATTCCCAATATATATGACAATTTACTATTAAGAGTGCCTTACGTTGAAATTTATTTTCCAACCTCTTCTTAACCAAAATCAACCTTTTTATTCAGTAATTAGGTCCTTATTGACCTAATTTTTCCCTCATAAATTATAATCTAGTTATGTTATGTAATTTTAAGTGTTTCCTCTTAAAATTAATTTTATATGATATAAATTGAAAAAAATTTCCTTATCAACATTAACACATGAAATTCCATGACATGACATTCGTCACTTTTTTGATGTGTTTTTAAATTCAACTATGTTCAAGTTGTTAATCATAATTCATGATAAAATGTTTTTTATGACACAATATTTATAAAATGTTTCCCATTAAGTTCCGCATATCATTAAGAAAACATTACATTTCCCATTAGATTGTTTTTTTCGTGATTTCTCCTATTTCTCACCATTAACTACGAAAACATGTGGGAACAAATTGATATACAAAAGGGAAACTTATAAACCTTAAAGTAATTACTTATAAATAATAATTATCCCTTAACTTATGAGTCATTTTGTTTCAATATAGGTTATCCATGGTAGGTTTTTCTAGTATGTTTTCTTGCCTAATAATTTTTTAATGTCATTTATAATGGTTTATAATGATTTTGTGAATCCCAAAATTGATCGCCTATGAGTGTCAAACTAGGTGTGTAGAAAGGGAAATTTTCTTGCTCCAGGTGAAGATAGATTCAAGCCCATTAAACCCTTTTAGGAGTTATGAACTCTAGGTAAAATTGTTATAGATCCACATCCACTTATAGTATCTAGATAGGGATTTAATTTCTTTGTATACATTTTCTATAAACTTCACAAAAATTATAGGTTATTTTATATACATAGTATTATCCATATATTTATCCCTATGGTTCTCAATAAATTTTTCTAGTCCTAACACCAAAAAATATCTATATAATATTCGGATACAAACTATAGTGACCCAATCCTTATACACATATTATTATATGATTTCTCACATAAATATCTATTAAATACAAACTGAGAAAGAGTAATAAAATTCTATAATAAAAGAGATGTCTCCTGGTTAATCACAAGTGATCATAAAATAAATAATATGGTATCGTAATATCATGGAATCAAATTAAATGTGGTATCCATATATAACATGACATAAACATGAGTCAATGGTAACTACATAGAAAATATCACATGGTGTACAAAGCCCCATAATGGATTAGTTTTACTCAAAAATCCCATACATGGTGTCTTATGAGGATAAATCATTTCCCAATGTATTAGAGAACTATCTGGGTTCACTTATCATAACATGTTCATGATTATGTATAGTGACCCATGATTAATATACATGGATATTACATCACTTTAGATGAATATTTATCACATTAGAGAAGTATGTGAATGGGGACTATAATAAATTATTTTATTTGGAAAAATGGAACAGAACCTTCAAATGTAGTGAAAGATGTCCAATTTTTACCACGAAAATCATACCATTTTGTAATTCTAGTTAAAACCATTCTACAAAACATGGGGAAAGGAAACATAAGAAAGGTTGAGATCAGATGCTCAATGATCATTATTAAAAGTGATACGTAAGAATAACATGAAAATAAGGTTATGATAACATAGGAACAACATTTGAATATCATACAATGCATATCCAAGATCATATACATGTGTCATGGAATAAAGATTATAAGTTCAATATATATGAATCATAAGGGAATAAATATAATAATTCATGAAAGAATACTATAAGAATAAGTAAAGGAATTATTGTAGTGACCTAAACATGTAATATTTTTACATGATCGTCTAGGTTCATTTTCAAAAACATTCACAAAACTTCATGGGGACTATACCCACTGGTGGGACACACCACCATCCCTAGTCACAGTCCTTTCCTTATAAGTGATCATGTTTCCCCTTCTTCCAAAGGTGTATCAAGTATCCCCTTCTTCCTATAGTGGATTGGGTTCCTCCTTCATATAGTGGATCAATCCCATTGAATTGTTTCCCATCATTATCTAATGATATGTAAATTTTTACCCAATGCATTATAGGAATATTTAGTTCTCACCTGTCACATAAAAAAATCATATGTACATGTGCCAAAAAATCATAAACAATCATCATATCATGTCCTATAAAAAGGGATGGGATTCATAAACATCATATCATAACCCATTAATTGGTAATAGTATAACGAATATTCCATCATATCATAACCTATGAAAAATATACATGTCTAATAATTATTTCATCAAATAATAACCTATGAATTGAAGCGGGTTTCAAAATAATATTAACTGTGGAAGGAAAAATGAGTCACAAAAATCATGCCATTAAAATATAAGTCATTCAAGTATATAAAATTAATGGTTCCCTTGGATCATACCCATAGTAAAGAATAAACTATTTCAAAGGATTTCATCATATATAGTGAGAGATTTTGAATGATCACCTAGAAGAATTCTTATAAAAATTTCCTTTCCTTAAAAAAACCTTCCTGAAACATTTTCAAATACCTTTTCTTATGAATAAATATTTTAAATTTAATTTAAAACAATTCCTAATGAAAAGATAATTTCCCATTAAAAATAATATTTTTAAAACATAAATCATTTTGAAAACATTTTTCTTTGAAAAATTATATATAAATATTGAAATCCTTCGAAAAAAAATTTCATCAAAAACCACTTTAATAATAAAAAATATATGTAATATTAGGAAATAAAATTCTTTAAAAAATATCCTTTTAAACATTAAATGAAACCTTCATGGAAATTATGGTGAAGATGAGAGTTAAATCCATAGATATTGAACATTCTTTAGCACCATAAAATTTTTAGAGAAGTTGATTGATCATAAAAACAATATTACTTTTAAAATAATTATTAAAAAGTAAAAATATGGGTAAAAATGACATTTAGAAATCCTGGGATAATATTATAACTTTTTGGAAAATATTTTTAGAAAATAAGGTTTTCATGGAAAACAGATTTCTGATCGAAGAGAGAGATAAAATCATATTTTCTTAAAAACATCTTCTTAAGAATCCTATGTACAAAATATTGGAAAAATTGTACCAATAAAATAATATATTATGAATAATAAATGGAGATTAAAATTCATGAGAATTCTTGAGTGATTGATCATAATATTTTATCAATGGAAGCATAGTCATAAACAATCCTGATAAATGATAATATTATAACAATAATTAGTTTCCACTTTGGTAGCATTATATCATAATCCCCTTGAAATAATACAATTAAAAGAAGATTAAAATATAATTAAAATTAGTATATACGTGATATAACATGTAAAATTGGGATATATACACCTCGTAGAAGAATATAGGGCCAGAACAAGGCATGTGTCTCAAAGAAGGAAAATTTAGTCAAAATTACATTTCCAATTTTATAACTTATGATCCATAAACCTCATGAAATGTAGATAAAAAAATGGGTATGTAAATATTAATAAATATAAATATAATAATCAAATAATACATTCATGTTTAGTATATACACCACACAAAAGAACCGATTGGTGAATATGGAATAAGTCTCACAAAAATAAAAGTGAGACTAGAATCCCCTTACAACATTAGTAACTTGTGAATTTTGATCCTTGTGAAAGAATAATATCAATAAAAACTTTTAATATAATCATACAAATGAAATTTATTATATAAAATGTATTAGGTTGTTATATACAACACACAACAAGAATAATAGTTGAATATAACATAAATCTCACAGAAATAAAAGTGAGATGAGAAAACGCTTATAACATGAGTACCTTTTGACTCATGATCCGAATTAAATAATAAAATCAAGTTAAACCTTAAAATAATTAAATAAATTAAATTCATTATATTATATGTTTAATTTTATTATTTACACCACACAATAATTGAAATTGTCGAATATATCATATATCTCATAGAAATAAAAGTGAGAGGAGAAAACTCGTACCATAAGTATTGAATTTCCTCTTACACATTCAAACATTCTGTATAATAGGTATAAGTTTTTTAAAAATCTAATATAAAACCATATTTTTATATATAATATCATATATTATTTGATTTTAACTTTATATTACTATTTTATTGTCGATTTCATCTTAATGTTACTTTTTGCGTAATATCCTCATTGTTTTTCATCTATGTTTTGACTTATTATCCTTGATCCTCTTACTCAGATAATTATATAAAAATTTAAATAGTTAAAAAATTATTTAAATATCATATTTTTCATTATATAAAAATTTATAACAAAATATAAATTATATAAATGTGAAATGGAATACACTATTCATGGAGATGGTAGGCCATACATACACATGAACGTTGTTTCTGTTTTATTATCATATTGAAGTAATGAAATTAAATTATAGATATATATATATATAGTGAAATTATAGAAGACTTATTATTTCATATAAATCATATATGTTTACAAAACTCATTATTAATACATTCAATGTAAAGTGTGAATGAATCACACTACTTTGAAGATGTGGTAGTCCACACGCCCACAAATGAAGTTATCATATTTACAAAAAATGGAAATCATGAAATTAAATTTTATATTATAATTAAATAATCATAAATAAATCATAAATATCTTATAAAAATAGTTTTCCCATCATAATTCCCTACTATAAGAGTTGGTAAAGAAAAAATGAACTACATCATTTCGTGAGGTTGTAGTCTTCCATACACATGAACGGTATATTCATTACCCATTTAATTGAATTGTTTGTATATTTAGTTGAAAAACTTATCATAAAAATATTTCATTATATTTATTATAATTAGGTTGTTATATAATCTTGTAATATGAAGAATTTTGGTGGTGGAGAAGGAAAATCTTACAAAAGTGATTGTTGAAGGATGTTACATCTTCCTTGGGTAACTCTTTCGGTTTTTCACCAAGGAGAACCCTTGGACTGATTATTCCAAAAGTGAGGCATTTGGGATTAATTTATATGTTTTGCGAGATTATTTAGGTAGGTTTTGGATGATTAAATGTGTCTTAATAGGGGTAAGTAAGGGGAAGAGTGAATTCTTTTTATAGAGGATGAGGGGTGGAATTCTTGTAAACATAAAAAGATATACACTATTGGGAGTTATAAATTACCTCATGTTTTTAAATATAAAAATAATAGACTAATGTTTAATTATGGTTGACAAAAACATCCGCTACACATGAATTAGTGAATTTTTATTATTTTTTGTACTTACCTTTTATGTTTCCTAACTTTTATCATTTTATTTATTAAGGTAACTATTTTTATAACCTTTGTAATCTGACCATTAAGAATAAATTAAAATTAAATATATTATACAATAAAGACTCCTTTATTAATAAATATTACATCTAATTGAAAAAAATAAATCTGACATGCATTGGAAATTAGTTTTAAAACGAACGCATGTAACACGCAAAAACAATTCTTTAATATAAAGTATGATAAAAATATGTTTACTATTAATGGTTAATATATTAATTATAAAAGATAAATTGGTCCATTAATATTCCCTGTATTATATTTATTAACATTTACCAATCATTTTTCGTAAATTTTGTTTTAAAATTTAACATCTTTTAATTAAATATCATTTATTATAAAATAAAATTAATGTGAATTTTAACATTATATTCTTAATATAAATATAAAAATATCAACAGAAATATGGAATTTTAATATATTAATTTCAAACATTTTATACATGATATATTCAACTAAAAACTGAAACATAATAATTCAATCAATTTACTTCAATTTTAATATTTTTAGTATAATTTATGTTAATTAGTTATTAACTAAATAATTACCCCATTTGGATTTCCTTAAGTAGTTAATATAAGTAATGCATCTATAAAAATTAAATATGAATTAATATGATGAATAAAAATCCATTAAATTTTACAATAATGATTACAACCAAACTAATTTGGTTTTTTCTCTATATATCAATGCTCTTAAAATTTTAAGGTTAAGGAAGGTTCATTTTTTGTTTTTTTTACTTACTTAACATATTATGTAGGTAAAATTCATGGTATATTATATAAATAACACATAAAAATATATTATATGGTGGTTTGAGTATAAATCATTCCATATAATTTTGTTTTGACATGTTTTGGGTCATTTATATACCTTCTACTCTATGTTTAACCAATAAGTATGCTTGTTCTTTCCTTAATCACTGTAATTAATTTTAATAGTTTTCAAAATCATTTTTGACACAAAATTAAGTTGATCTTATGAGAAAAAAAATTCATAATGATTCAAAATAATTATATCCACTTTTTCAAATTCAATTCACAAAATTGGATAAATTTAATTTAAATTTATTCCCGTAGATGCTGTGAGACAACCAGTGTTTAGGATAAAATTTTGAAATTTTGAAATGTATTTAAATCAAATTTCAATAAAAATTGATTTCAATGACCTAGATTGGATTTATTTTTTTATAATTGAACTAATTAAAAATTATAACTAATTGAAAATATAATATATTTATATAAATAAATTATATGTAAAATATGTTTTCAATTAAAATTCAGTGTTTTCCATTATTCATCAAAAAATGAATCTGATCTGAAAAATACCAAAAATTAATCCAATCTAAATTTTAATATTCAACATTCAAAAATGAAGTTTATTTTTACAAAATAAATTTTCAAATTTCCAAAAATTATATTTAAAATTTGATTTCTATTAAAAGGAGTTAAAATTACCCTTTAAAATATATATATTTTTGTGTAAAATTGTATTTATTCTTATGTGTTTTCTAGAAAAACATAATATAAAAATTAAATAGGTAAATGAATATAATATATATATATATATATTTAATTAAATCATTTTTCAAAAGTGGTTTAATTAATTTCTTGACGTAAAATGTGTTTTATTGCATCTATATAGTTTTCCAGTCAAAGGTTTTCTATATTTTCGAAAGGGTTTTATTTTCATTGGTCACCAGATAATTATTCTTCTATACATGTGTAAACCATATATTCATATTAATCTTCTACATAATGGTCATTCCAATGGCTATGTTAAAAATATTTTAATAATATTATTACTAATCCATTATATTTTTGTAAAACAATTTCTTTGGTGTAATGCAAGTTATTGAAGTAACTCGTCATTTTATATAGTAGAAGACAAACATAGTTTTGCTTGTTCCGAAAGCTAATCTAAGTGTTTCATGTAGCACAATATCCACATGGTGGTGTTTACAAAGAGATAATAACTTAGATATTTCATATAAAAAATATACATAAAGTGTTTCATGAACTAGAAAATATAAAAATGATTAAATTAAATTGAAAAAAATCATAAAAACTCAAGTTGTTATATTCTAACCCCCTTAAAATTAAATTTTTCCTAGTAATTCATCTTTTTCGTCATATTTTTAATACTTTATTTTTCCATTTATAGAAAACCACATCATAAAAATAAATACTAAAGCTTCCTGTAAAAAGGGAATTTTTTAAACATAATGGTTAACCAATATAATAATAAATTGGATTCAACATAGGAGAACATAGATGGAAAGCAAAAAACATGGACATTGATTAGAAATCTGACTATCATGTTCTTATGTAGAGTGATAAATAAAATTTATCCATATAAGTGAGTGATCCACTTAAGTTAAAGATCATAAAACAATAAATCTATGATGATCTAAAGGACCATTTGATTCATCTAAAATGAAGGTACAAGGATAACATTATTGTTCCAAGATCCTTTTCTTAGAGCTGAAATTTTTTCACAAAGAGATATACATACATGATTTTATTCTATTTCATATGAAAAATCTCATCCTTTGGTTATGTATTTTTTTGATTTACACTTCATGTATTACTCTAAGAATAAAGGTGATTTTTTCATTTCTATTCCACTAATAGATCATAAAATCAATATATTGAATAATAATAAATTACATATGTCATTTTTTGTCATCACAATAGAAAACGTTAGCACAAGTTATCCAATACGAATAAATAATAAAATGGTGAGATAATAATTTAATATTTAAAACCACATCCTAAGTTCAACATAAACCATTTCATAAATGATATACCTTATAACCCTTCAGAAAATTGAAAATCCAAAAACATATAAACAAGTTCACTAAATCAACTTAACATCAATCCATGATATATTATTAGGTAGCTCTTGGTTGTCACATTCCAAACATGTGAATAAAGTTATCAATTATTCTCTCAAAAAACAATAATAACATAAATTACCATACATCCTTATTGAAGACATTCCTAATTTATTATTCTAATAATCATTGGATATATTACTTAGATTCCACAATCTGTGTTCATAATAGAACAACCCAATTTTTTAGAAAACACTATATTAGTTGTGATGTCGTAAATAATATCCAATTTACAGTATTAATATCATTATATCTTTATCCATATTAAATAACATTTTCCCATTCTTTGGAACACATTATAGGTTACCTCCCATTAATTAAACTATCATGTTTCTATTAAATCACTTCTCTAGGTCCTCATCACCATTTAATATATACTTTTTAAAAACATATTTGGAAAATACATATATATTTCATGATTCATATAACATAATATTTTAATTCAATAACATATACACTTTAATCATATATATTTAATATTAAACCATCACTCAGGCTTTATAATATTATTCCGTAATACTCCTTTCCTAGAATAGGAAATATGAATCATGTCTTAAGTTTCCTCCATCCCAATTTATTCATGATTCTTATGCTTAATGTAAAAAAATATTTTTAGTATGTCACATACCCTTCACATGTCATTTAAGGTCTCTTTATCCTTAGAAGTATAACCAAACATGATCAACCTTCTATACTATCTTCCTAATACTTCCACATAGGACATTAATTTGTATAATTTACATCGTGTCGACATCTGAAACTTTCAATGTTAACCTAGTACCATATAGTTTCCTCTATTTACTGAGATCATCAAACATAGTGGGATAAACACTTATAATAGAATAAAATCATATAATCATAAAAAATTACTTATAGGATTCTTACATAATGACACCTACTTCTAAATATTTGATACCTTAGTTTTATCCTCAGAGACATCCCTAGACATATCCTTAGAAATTTCCCTTGGGATATCACTAAAGTTTTGTCATCCTATATTCTAAAATTTTACTAAACCATTTCTTTTATACTGACTATATATACCCAGTCATAGCATACATAGACATTAAATCGATTTAGTATAATATTAATCACATTAAAAAAGTACATGCCTCAGGCCCATAATAGTTCAGTGTATTTGGATACATAGAATAGAATCTTCTATCTTGGTGAAATATATTAAATCATTCCCACAAATATCTTCCCCTCTATTACTTCTACTTAATAAAATTATTGATAACTTGGGGAAAGGAAACATAAGAAAGTGTGAGCTAAGATTCCTTATAACAGTAAATAAAATAGATACGGAAGCACAACATGAAAATAAGAGTATGAGAACATGAGAATAACATGTAAAGATCATACCCTACATATTAAAAAGTAACATACATGATTCATGGAATAAATATTGGTACTTTATAAGACATTATTCATTATCGTATAAAGAGAATAAGTCACAATAATTGTAATATAGGAATAAGACATGGAATTGTTCTAGACACATAAACATGTAATATCATTACCTATAAGTTAAGGATCATTGAAAATTACTTATATGGAAACTACATGGGGACAACATCTACTGGGTGGGACACACCACTATCCCTAAACACAGTTATTTCTTAATAAGGTATTGGGTTTCCACATATTCCCATAGTATATCAGGTCTCCCCTTCTACACATAGTGGATCGGGTTTACCCTTCTACTCATAGTGGATCAAGATCATCAACGTTTTTCCCATCATTATAACATTAGATATAAATAATTCCCCAATTCATTGAAGAGGTATACAGGTCCCACATATCAAATAATAAAATCAAATATATGTTTTCAAAAAATATCAAAAAAAATATCATATCATTACCCATAAAAATATATGAGTTTCATTAACATCATGTCATAACCCGTGAAATTAAATGGGTATCTTAAACATGTATGTAGGACCTTAGATCACCCTAAGTGGGGAGGGGTGAATTAGGGTGTCAACTATTTATTTTAATGGGATGGATATTTTTCTGGAATTTTAAGGTACATATTAAACAAGTCTGATGGTAATGTGTAGTAATTTAAACATTCATATACAGAGAGAAAGCATAGAAATTTTACATTGTTCACTACTAAGGGTTAGTCCAAGGAGAATGCATCGATAGTGTGTTGGCCATACAAAAATCAACTAATATTGACTAGTTTTTAAATACATAAGTTCAAACATAGTCACTCTATTCCAGGAACAATGCCTTTATAAGATTTTAGGGATAACATATTGCATCCTTTGGAGCACTTTCTTTGACTCCTACTAGATCACTCCCTTTGGTGATTTATTAATCATTTTATCAACTTGATGGTCTCTTTAATGTATTTTAACTAAAGTATTTATCTCTGACTAACACGATACTATTCTTGAACTGTAGTTCTATGTTGATGAACATTGAAATTATTGTTCACTAGAAAACTGATGTTCAAAATTTCCTATTATGAATCTCATTCGTAAAGCTCACCTTGATGATCTAAACTACCTTTGAGTAAAAAACTTTCCCTCACAGAGCATGTTGAGCCATCATGGAATACCCAATCATCATAGAGAATATATTACTAAAAAGAATTATCATCATTCAATACATAACAAGTATTTTTTCGATTAAAAATTCTGCATATATATTCAAATTCTGTAATCTCCAGACCTCTATGAAATCCGAAAGATTCCATATTTTATTTTATTATTTTATTATCAAATGAAGTGGGAGTAGCCTCATATTTATAGGCTCAAACATTCATGATGCTCCAATGCATCATAGTGGTTTTTTCATATCATTGAAAGGTTCTCCTTCAGTAGAGAAGCTCCATTGATATTTTTGTTCTCATGAATATCTTCATCAAACCACTATACACTTGTGAAGCTTCACTTCTTGTAATAACGGAGAACACCATAAAATCATCAAGAACACTCAAAAATTACCTATTAATAATATAGTCTTCCCAAAACCCCTAAATTTACAATTTTTATGAATATTTTATTTAAGAAAACAACGCTTCATTATGATAGCCTCTTTCTCTGGATTTTGAACCAATAATTAGTAAAACACTGGGAAATAATGCCACCTTCAATATTGTTTTCATCTTGTAATGTAATATCACTCTCCTTGAAAAATACCTGATCATACAAGTGTGTATTTAAAATGAACACAACCTATACTAAATTTCTTGTAAAGATCAAAATTGGTTCCAACAATATTCCCATTTGGGTTTGTTGGTAATATGTAGATAAATTCAGTAAACCGCCAGCTGTTATCAAAACCTGATACACAAGAAACAAATCATCTAACAAATTAATTATACATGAGAAAAAATCAGTTTATAATTAATGTGGGGAATAATGAATTGGGTTATCATGTATTGGAATGCTTAAATATTTCTAAGAATAGATCTGTCTACTTCCTCAAACCCCATAAATCTCATCATTTCACAACAACCCTTTTATGAAATTGAATTTATCCAGATAAATTACCCATTATTAATTCTCTTACAACATCATAACATTGGTTTTATCCATTATCCCTATTTCATAATAAACACTTAAGGGATATTTTTGGATTCCCAAATAAATGAAAATGTGTTCCCTATGGGTTATGGTTGCTGGTTACAAGGGTGTCACGACATGACACATGGGTGTCACATAGTGAAACTAGTTTTTCTATCCTACATAAAAAATATTAGGGAAGCATGAATTTTGTTATAAATTTTTGGAATTTGTAATGATTTTCAAGAAAAGGATTGTCTATTTCCTCAAAACCCTAAAGTATCATCATGTCACAGTAATTATCACATTGAACTTATCCAAAAAAACATTCTCCATTCATCATTATCCTAGAACCCCATAACATTGCTTTTTTTATTCAACCTATTTGATAATTAACCCAATGAAAAAAATTGAACTCTTATAGTATAAAACACACTCCCCTCAGATCATATCTCCCACATAAACCTACATCACATGTATAAATAGATTAAAATAGTTAACACAAATGTGTGTGGAGAAAAACTGTAACCTCCTCATGCACTGGGAGGTGGTTGAACCTCGAGGGTCAACCAATGTTTCTCAAACACATGTGATGAAAAGACTTGTTTATAATGTCGGACACTTGGTCATCAGTTTGAAAATGATTCATTTTAATCTTTCATTGGTCAAATTTTTCCTTGATGAATTGATATTTGATTTCGACAAGTTTTGTATGAGAATGATTAATATGGTTATTTATAAGAACTATCGTGATCTTATTATCATACTGAGTTTCCATTGGTTCTCTCACCTCATCACTAACATCAATAAATTTGTTCTTCATCCATAGTAGAAGAGTTCAAACCTTTTTTTCATAGATATACTCTTCTTCAATAGTACTTATAGATGTTTTTTCTTGTTTTTTACTTTACCAACCCACACATTTCATTCCAATAAGGAATTCCCCACAACTTTTATAATTTTTATCCACCACATCTCCAACCTAGTAAGTATTAAAAAATGATGGTAGTTTATTGTCTGATTCTATAGAAAAGTATTATCTATAATTGTTTGTTCTGTGAATATACCTCATGATAATTTTAACTTCACCCATATGTTCTTCCTTCAGATTACATTTAATGTGAGACACTAATCATGTTTTAATGATAATATTTGTCCATGTTGCAGTTAAGTATAATAAGATTACAATGATTCTCCTTTACGTGGTAGGATCCACATAAGTCTCATCCTCATGGTTTCTATGTTTTTTTTCAAATTAAAATCGGAGTAAACATTGGTTAGGAGTCATGCATATTGAATTTATTAAAAAACTCTCTTACATATTTTTTTCTATGAAATGAAATTTTTATACATCTATTGTATCACCTTCATCCCTAATAAGTATTTGAGTTCACCAACCAGGTACATTTCAAATTTTATTTCTTATGATTGGAATGTTCATCCACATATCCATTCCTGCTTCTTACAAATATAATATCATCCATGTATACCAACACCATAAATTGATCTTCCTATGAATTATTCATAAGAGATTATGGTTGAAACATCCCCTTTAAAATTTTATCTTCTTAAAATAATATTCTATATGAGAATACCATGTTTATGGATCTTGATTTAGACCATATAATACATTTTCCAATCTATAAATATTCATTTTACAATTAACAATTAAAAACCCATTGGTTGTTTAATGGAGACATATTATTCAATAACACTATTTAAGAATGATGTTTTATCTTCTATTTGGTAAAATTTATATACCCATTGAATTACCATATCATGTAAAATCATGATCAACTCTATCCTCTCCACTATAGAAATTTTTTCATCAACATCAACTACTTCAATCTATGCATATCCTTTGCACACTAAACATTATTTTTTTCTGATCACATTTACATGCTCATAAAATTTGTTATATAAAGATACATTTTGTTCCAATCACATTGTGATTTTCAGTTCCTATAACAATATCCCATGTTTGGTTCTTCTGAATCTGATCTAGTTATTCATTCATTAATTGTACCTATATTTTATACTTTATAGCTTATTGAAATGATGTTGGTCCAACAATTAACAAGAAGTAAGAATTTTCTTCACTTCACATTCATTATCAAAAATAATTGAGCATAAAAAGGAATTTATCCAAACTCTTCCACAATAAAAACATACTAGAGGTATCTTTCCTTCTAATATGCTTTTCCTCTATTGAATCAATTAGAAAAAAGAGAAATAAGTACATATTCCTCATTATATTTATCAATAATATCTTTATAAATATATAATTCTTCCGTGTATTTGAGATCCATCTATTTAATCACTCGATATATTATATCCTCTAGTTTGACTCTAATTTCATAAGCCACCAAACTGCTCATCAAATCATCCAATGAATGTTTAGATATATCCATTTCTTCAAGGTCTGACACTTTTTCTTTGTAGAGGGGTGGAATCCTTCTCCATATTTTCATTATAATTTCAATGTATTTTACTTCATAATAAAGTCCTTGAATTGATTCAACAAAGTCTATAATTTTATAAAAAATGTGACTTTATTTTCATCTAAATGCATCTTCAGATCATTAGATATATTGTGCATAACATGGAGTTTCACATCATTCACATTATTTCCACCTTCATATATATATTCTAGTTTTTTTCACATAGACTTGGATAAAGTGAAACTCATCACCATCATATATATTTGAACTTATAGATCTACAGTAAGGGAATTACATGCATTGGAATCATCATCAGGAACCTTTATGTCTCTTTCGATCATAGAAATTCATGTTGCATTACTGAACAAAATCCTTAGTGCAGTAGCAACGTGTATTTCCATTCCAAGATATCTTATATGATATCTCATCACGTTCTTCCAAATCTATAAATTCATTCCATAAAATTGGGGGACTCCCCTAACATTTACTGAATTCACCATGATAGTAAAGAATGAAAAATTTAACACTAGTAACGTTTGGCTCTGATACCTCTTGTAGGACCCTAGAACACCCTAGGAGGGTAAGGTTCAATCATGGTGTCAAATTTTTCTTATAAAATGAAAGATCTTGTTCCCATGTTTGTGGGAACTTATTAAATCTCTTTGGTGGTAACATACAAAAAATTAAACATTCACATGGTGGGAGACAACACAGTAATTTTACTTGCTTCACCATAGAGGGCTATTCCAAAGAGAAAGTGTTGATAGTGTTTCGGTCATACCAAAATCAACTAATCTTCACTAGATGTGGAATAAAAAAATTATACATAGTTACTATGTTCTAGTAAAATTTCCATTAAAATATTTTTAGGATAGAACACTGCTTCCCTAGGAACAATATCATCGACTCCCCTAGCTCACCACCTTTAGTGAAATCTTACTCAATTTATCGACTTGAAGGTCGCTTCAATAGAGGACCATTAAATCCTTTTTCACTGACTAGAATGAGACTCTTATTTAACCATAGTTTTGAGTTTATTCTATATTATATCACTTATCACTAGAAATATGATGTTCAAAATAACCTTTCGCAAAGATCATTCACAAAGCACTTTTGTGAATGTGACCTTTTCAAAGAAAACTACCTTCGTAGAACAAACTTCCATTGAAAATCTCATTGATATATCACAGAATACCCCATCATCAGAATACACCCATTACTGAGAAGAATTGGATTAAGACAATACATAAATAGTATTTTCACGATGTTCATTCTTCTATAGATAACTTTATTTTTAAGGCTCCCAACCTTTGTGAAATCAGAGTGATTAGATATTTTGTCTTATTATTTTCATTTCCAATGATGTGGGGGTAGCCTCATATTTATAGACTCAACCATTCATGATGCTCCACATCCTCTTAGTATATTTTTAATATAATTAAAAAACATCTTTTCGGAACTCCTTCATTCATTAAGTTCTAGTTATACATTCCATTATCTTGAATATATCTTTCAAACCATCATGTATTCATGATTTTCTACTTCTTGCAATCACAGAGAACATTTTCAACTCATTACGAACTTTAAAAACTCACCTTTTTGAAAACTATTATTCATGATGCCCATTACTTTACCATATATTTGATAATTTGATTCTAGAAAAAAAACCTTTATAATGATAACCACTTACTCCAAATTGTGATCCCAAAAAAATTAGAAAACACTGGAAATGATGCCATGTTATATACTAATTTTATTTTTACCCTAATATCACTCTTCTTGAAATGTACCTAATCATCCAAATATGGAATTGAAAAAAACAAAAAACAGACTCTATTTCTAGAAAATATCAACCTTGGTTCCAACAATAACAACACACTATAACTTTTGGAAAATATATAGGTTTCATAATCATTTCATCAAAGCATAACCAAAGAAAAGAAGTGGGTTTCAAAAGAATATAAACCATGGAATAGAAATAGATATCAAAAATAGAATTCCATAAAAACATAAATCATTCAGGGAAAGAATATAAATGGTACCCCTAGATCATAACCCCAATAAATCATAAACAATTTAAATTTATTTCATCTTAGATGGAGAAGGATTTTGAAAGATAAAATTCAATATTTCTAATGGAAAATGGCCTTTCTATGAAAATATCTTTAATAAAACATTTTCAAAAATATTATTCTTTTAAATAAATATTTTAAATTTCATTTCAAACAATTCTTGAGTAAGATATATTTTCTTTAATAAAAAACCATTTTAAGACCTAAATCATTTTGAAGACCTTCTTCGTTAAAAATGCATTTGAAAACTTATATAAAAAATCTTGATAAGAATTGAAAAAAATATATTTGAAGAAACATTAAAAATAAAAAACTGTTTGGACCAATAGGGGCCTATGTAACCAGAGAGGGTGGTGCATTAGGGTATCGATATTATTTTCTAAATTATTCATTCCCCACAAAATCTTTACCTCTTTATCATAAGGGTCACTAAGTTTCTACTTGTGTTTTCATTATGATCATGTCTTTTCTTATTCAAATGATGGTAATTAATTGGATGAAATTAAAGGAAGAAAAAAGGTTGGCACAAAGATTTTTACTTGGTTCACCCTCATTGGGATACGTCCAAGGAGAAAACAATAGTTATATATTATCGTACCAAATACACTGAAGCTCACTACTAATAATTTTTGGTCTAGATCACTCTTATGCCTAGGCTTAATTCCTTTATAATTATTAGTGTTCACTCACTTATTTTACAAGGGTCACTCGTTATTCAGCTCTCTATGGCTCACTACTGGTAGAAAGGATCCCCTTATTCCTATTCTTTTTCTCACTACTCTGGAATGTATCCACTCAATGTTTATAGACTTATAGGTCCCTTCATTATCCCTAATGATTGAATCCTTCAATGTATATAGATACTCTATTAAATTCCAAATTTCATCTACTAATGAATACCTATTTTCTGTTGTTCACTATGCAATAACCTTTTGAAAAACCTTTTCAAAGCTCCCTACTTCATGAAGGTCCCAATTTTGCAAAGATCAATAAAGCATCCATGAAGTCCCTGCTTCTTCTCAAAGCACACTCCTTTACAGAGCTCACTACATCATAGAGCACAATGCTTCGCAGAGCTCAAGCCTTTGCAGATCTAAATCCTTTATAAAGATTAGGCTGTTGTAGAGCTAAAGCCGCTGCAAACTAACTTCCTTCATGGAGCTCACTGAGATAATTCAGAAGACACCTCTTTCGCGGAGCTGGATTAACTATTGTGAAGATCCAGTCATTTGCAAGGCACATTACCTCTACGAACCTCCTTTGTAATTTAATAGAAACAAATTTTACTAGGATAAATCTCTACTTCTCCTGACGGCGTTGAGTCCTATTTATAGGTGATTACACCGACTCGAGAACCTTCCTTGTAGAGTCAGCTCTATGTCATCTCAAATCACAAAGCTCCTAAATTTCCAATGAAATTCTCTCTGTATTGTGAAGAATCATAGAAATTTTCAGATCGTGGATCTAATCATAATCACAAAGCATTCCATCAATTCCTGTGTATCATTGTTGCAATTCTCCCTCGCCATAATCTTCATCTCTACTATTTGTGGAGTTCATCGTAATCACTTATCTCTCCATCAATATTCTTCCAATCTTCCCGAATTCTAATTCATGAAGCCCATCTTCATGAAACTCATGCTTTTTCCATATTTTTATGAGATCTTCAAGGAAATATACTTTTTGCGATGCTCATCAATCTCCAAACTTTAGACCCCAAAAATTTGAAAAACACTGGAAAACAACTCCACATTGTATCTGTTTGTTTGTACCACCTCTAGATCTTCCTATCATTTTTCATGGTTCTTTATCAACATGGATCGTCAGCAAAAATTTTGGAACTGGAAAATTCACCATTAAAACATACTTTGTCAAAAAACACAACCAACCCAAAAATGCCACAATGCTACCTTGAGGGATTTTTTCCCAACACAAACTTGCAAAATATTATGGAAACAAATTTCATTAAACAAACCTTATAAACATTCAAAGGAACCTTCAAGGAAATAACAGTCATGATGGAAGGTTAAACCATACATGTATATCATTTTTTTCACCGTAAAATTTTTACAAAAGTTCCTTGATTGAAAAATGACAAGAATATTTCTTTTAAAACCTTTTAAAAAATCATAAAACATGTGTAAAATTTTCTTTTTAAAATTATCGTATAATATTAAAAAATTGGAAATAGTTTTAGATAACATGGTTTTTAAGGAAAACATATTTCTGAGAAAAGAGACAGATAAAGTTGAATTTTCATAAAAAAAATTCTTAATCGTGTTAATTATCATAGACTGACTAAATTGGTACTGGTACATGAATATATAATGAATAACCAAAGGATATGAAAATTAATGATTTTTAATAATATATTGATAATAAAATTTTATCAATAAAAGCATAATCATAAACAATCCTAATAAATAATGAGATTGTAGTTATAAACATTACCATTTTAGAACCATTGAATCATACTACCCAAGAGACAATAACATTAAATAAAGACTAAAATATCATAAAAATAATTATATTCAGGATATAACATGAGAAATGTAAGTACGTACACCTAATATTTGAATATAGGTGCATAACATGATATGTGTCTCAATGAAAGGAAATTGGGAAGAAATTACATTATAGATTTGGTAACATTTGAACCACAAACCCCATGAAACTTATATATTAAATTGGGTATGTAAATACACATTAATTTAATGATAATAATCATGAAAAACATTCATGTGATGTTTAGACACCACAAGAAATAAATTAGTGGTGAATATAGAATAACTCTCATCGAAATAAAAGTGAGACTATAAATCCCCTTACTACATGAGTCACATTAGAATCCTGATCCCCGATAAAGAATAAAATAAATTAAAGCATAGAATATAATTAAGTAAATTAAATTCATGATATATAATGTATTATTTCAGTATATACACCACAAAAAAAGAATAATGGTTGAATATAACATGTATCTCACTGAAATAAATGTGAGATTTGAAAACCCTTATTACATGTGTAACTTTTGAATCAGGATCTACAGGAAATAATAAATCCAATTAAAAATTTTAATATAATTAAATAAAATAAATTCATGAGAAAACATTTCTTAGTTCATTATTTACACCACACAATAAAAATAAGTAGTGAATATATCATACATCTCACCGAAATAAAATTGAGTTTAGAAAACCCATATCTTAATTCTTGACTTTCCTCATACACATTCATAAATCATGTATCAAAAGTATAAGTTTCTTATAATCCTACCATGTAACCATATTCATTTATATACTACCATATATAATTCTATTATTAATTTATATTACCTATTTATTTACAATTTCAAGATAATGTTACATTTTGGGTAATATCTGCTTTGTTTTCCATATCTGTTTTGACATCTTATTCTTGATACTCTTCCATAGATAATTATTTACAAATTTCCAAAATTTAAAACATGATTTAAATAACATATATATATTAATTAGATAAATATTTATAATATTCTATAAATTATATAAATATGTAATGGAATACACCATTCATGGAGACAGTTGGTTATATGTCTACATGGACGTTGTATTTGTTTTATTGTCATATTTATTGAAGGAAAGAAAATGAAATATATGTGTATATTATTATCATTAAAGTAGAATTATTATTTCATTAATATCATATAATAATACTAAAACAATCCTTAATACACTCCAGGTAGAGTGTGAATGAATCACATCGCTTTGAGGAGGGGGTGGTCCATATGCCAACAAATGATTTTTTCGTATTTAAAAAAATTACAAGCATTAAGTTACATTCTATATAATATTAAAAGATGACTAAATGCATAATAAATATCATATATATCATATAAATATATTATTTCCATAAAAATTCCCAACCATGAGATGTGGTAAATGAAAAATGAATGAAAACATTTTGTGAGGCGATAGTCCATCATAAACACGAACGGTAAGTTTATGACCCATTTGATGGAAGTGTGTGTAGTATTAGTTATAAACATTAAAATAACAAAATATCATTATATTTAGGATAATTATTTTATTATATAATCATGTAATAAGAATAACTGAGGTGGTGGAGAAATAAAATCAGATGAAAGTGCTTGTTGAATGATGTTACCTCCTCTTTGAGGAACTCTTTTCAGTTTTCACCAAAGGGGTTACTTGGTTGGATTTATAACAAATTTTATGCCTCTATGATGAATAAAGATAATTTTTTAGCTTAATTTTACAGTTATTGGATGATCACAAGTGGCTTAAGAGGTGTAAAGAACATGATGACTGAATTTCTTTTTATAGAGGATGAGGGGTGGCATTCTAGGAAATACCAAAAGGAAAACACTATTGGGAGGTCTCCCTTGCCTAATGTACATAAAAATGAACAAATAATTTATTAAAATATAATTATGGTCTATAAAAACAACACCATAGAAAAATAAGTTCAATTTTATGATTTTGATCCTTAGTTTCTAAGCTTCCCCACTTTTATCATTTTTGTTTTTATTAACGTAACTTGTTTTATAAACAATGTAATTAAACAATTAATAATATATTAATGTTAGATTAATTATAATATATATACCCCCCCTAAATTTTTAATATTATATCTAATTTACAAAAAATAAATAAATCTTATGTGTGTTGGGAAGAAATTTTAAAACAACTGCATGTAATGCTCCAAAACACTGCTTTTACCCAAAATGTGCTAATTAATATTTTTACTATTTAAAGGTAAATATTTTTATTATAAAAGATAAATTGGTAATTTAATAGAATAGATTTTATATTTATTAAAATTTACCAATTATTCATAAGAATACAGGATTTTTTAGTAAATTTAAATTCTTTTAATTAAATATCATTTATTATAAAATAACATTAATGTCAATTTTGACGTTATTTACTTAATTGAAATTTAAATATTTCAGGAAAAATTTGGAATAATAATATATTAAGTTATAACCAATTTTAAATTACATATTTATCTAAAAAATGAAAAAAAATCAATAAATTTTCTTCACATCTAATATTTTTACGGTAATTTATTTTAGTTAATTAATAACTAAATAATTACTATATTTGGAATTCATTAAGTGGTTAAGATAAATAATTCATATATAAAAAATAAATGTAAATTAATATGATGAAAAAAACTCCATTAAATCTTAAAATAATATTTTCAACAAATGTAATTTTGTTTCTTGTCCATATATCAAGGATTTATAATTGTTAATGTTATTGAAGGTTCCTTTTTGTGTTTTAACTTACATAACTTATTATATCGGTCATTTTCATGGAAGATTATCCCAATAAAACATAAAAATAGATAATAGGGATGTGGGGTAGATATAATTCTTTAAAATGGGTGTTAGACCAGTGTTCAATCATTTATACAACTTATATTATGAGTTTCATCGTTAAGTAAGCTTGTACTTACCTTAATCATTGTAGTTAATTTTAAATATTTTCACAAATCACTTTAGTGAAAAAATTATGATGATAATATTATAAAACATATTTAAAATTGATTCTAAATACTTATATCAATTTTTAAAAATTAAATTCATATAACTAGTGAAAATTAATTTAAAATTAATCAGGCAGATGCTGGGAGACAGCATATTTTTAAATAGAAAAGTTCAAATGTTTGAAATTTTTTTAAATCCAATTTCATTGTGAAATTGATTTTAATGACATAATTTTTTTTCTATTGTGTAACTGAAATAATTAACTTTAAAAATATTTTAAAATATAATTTAACTGTATAAATAAATTAGAAGATAATGTAGTTTTCAATTAAAATTTATGGTTTTTCATTATTCATTAACAAAAGAAACTTCTCAGAAAAATACCAAAAATTAAACCAAAGTAAATTTTCATATTCTAATTTCAAAAATGAATTTTATTTCATTCAAGGAAAATTTAAATTTTTAAATATTAGATTTAAAATAGGTGCACCATTAAAATTAGTTAAAATTACCTATTATATATATATATATGTGGATAAAATTGGAATAATTCGTAAATATATTCTTGAAAAATATAATTTTAACATTAAATAATTTAATGAATATAATATATATATATATATATATATCTTAGTGTGTTTGTGTGTGATAAAAATTATTTAACCAAAGTTGTTTAATTAATTTATCGAATAAAATGTATTTTATTGCATAAATATATTTTTATAGAAAAAGATTTCTTATATTTTCAAAATTGTTTTATTTTATTGGTAAGAAAACAAATCTTCTCACATACACGTGTAAACCTTATTTTCAAATTTTAATTAATATTATTCATAACCAACATTCCAAAGGCTAGTTGTAAAATATTTTAAAATTATTATTAATAGTTCATTATTGTTTGATAAAACTAGGTCTTGTGTGTCATGCAAGATTTCCAAAAAACATGACATTAGGTGTAACACAATAAAAACATAGTGTTGTCTATACCTCAACCTAATATAATTATTTCATGTTGCACAAAAACAACATGTTTTTGCGTACAAAGCAATAATAACTCATTTTTCTATATAAGACATGCTATATTTAGTGTTTCATGATATGAAAAATATCAAAAAGATTTAATAAAATTTTAAAACAATACTTAATAAAAAATAAAAGTGTTACATTATGTTTGTAAAAAATGTAATCATTCATAATAAATAATCCTATGAATTTCCAACGCAATGAAATGGGCTCTATAATCAATTCTCATATCACAATCAAAGAAATTTTTTCAAAGGATTAATTTGAGAAATAAAAATAGGATATATATTACCACATAAAAGGAAGGGAGAATAATCTAGGTATATATTTGATAAATATAAATATAAAATTTAGTAGAATTCTATAACAATAAAGAGATATATAATTTGATTTAGGGTGATAAATTTCATAATCCAAAGAAAAAGGGTTGTTATGAATGATCCATTATTTAAAATCTAAAAATTTATCAAATATAAAAGAAAAAAATTATCTGTAAAAAAACATGGAATATTTTATACAAATATTAAAATAATTTATTATTTTTTATGGTGGTAAATTTCATTCATTATATATATCTTAAAATAATTATTCCTTTCACATTCTTGATAAAATGTCAAAGGTACCTTATTCATAAAATGAGAGAGAGATTCTCGTTAAACAATTTGGTTAAAAGTAAAAAAACATAAAAATATATTTGTTAAATCTGTTAAGAATAATTAAAGTACTATTTAACAAATTTTAAGAAAAATATATACATATAAGATAAATATATAGAAAAATAATTCAAACCTTCAGAATAAGGTTTTTAAAGTAAAGCGACCCTCATGTAAAACCCTAAAAAGTTTAATTTAAAAAAATTAAAAAAATAAAATATGAGTGAAAATTAATTTTATAATCCATTTAATCGTAAATAATGTTTTTTCAAAAATTTATAATAAAATTTCAATGATATTAAAAAATTTTGAATGGGAACTTTAAAATATGTTTTTCTTATAAGAATTTCCCTTACAACTTTGAAAAATTTTGATCATAATCCCCATGAAGGAGTTATGTAAAATGAAATATTAAATACAATTAAAATTATATGATTCATGATATATCATTTCAAATAAGTTTTATATACACTAGGCTAAAGGAATAAGTTTTTAATGAATCATAAGTCTCCTAGAAATAAAATTAAGACTAGAAATCTCTAACATCGAGTCCATATATTTCACATATGTACTTTATATCATTTATAATAAATTTATATCAATTATTTGTCATATTAAAAAAGTTTTAATGGTATAATATAATATACTTAAAAAAATTAATTATTTCAATTACACATTGTAGCACTTAATTAGGTAGGCCCATGTCGGGTGTTTTAAAGATGTCCAATTCATAAATTTAAAATGGCATTGGTGTGTTGACCATAGTCATAGGGGAAATTTCTACATAATATCCATAAAAATAAAAATTAACTAATTAATATATTTATTTAGATAAAAAATTTAAAACAAATAAGGAAATATGTTTTTGAAAAATTAACTATCTTATAACCATGGAGATGATGGGTCACACGTACGTAGGAGTAAATTTTAAAATTTCCAATGATCATGATGGGTATAAGATTACTATTATTTGATCATAATATATTTATAATTATGTCCTAAATATCATTTTATTTCTTTAAATAGAATCAAAAATAGTATCCATGTGATTCGGTAGTAAACAAAATAATCAAATCACTTCGTAATGTGAGAGTATTCTTTATGCATGAATGATGTTATTATTTTTCAATGTATGGTACGGTAATAAATTATATAATATATTAAATTTATATAATTATTAATATGTGAAAGATATTATATATATATAAACATAAAATCCATTATCATCAACATCCATGAGAGGTGATGTTGGAAATAAAATTACATCTATTCCCATGGTGGTAGTCTTTCGTACAAATGAACGATGGTTTCATTTCCCATTTCATAGAAGAGGATATGGATATTTGTTATTAAATCAAAAAAATAAAATATAAATATATGAGAGATACTTATTTTATTGTATCATTATTTTTAATAATAATTTAAATATATGTAATAAGAAACAAAACAAAAATTCTCGGTTAAGAATGATACCTCTTCTCGAGACCACTTCTTTAGAAATATGCCTAAAGCCTCCATAGATTGTCCTTAAGATAAAAAATAATTCAAGGAAGTGTGTATGTATGTTAATTATGGTATTTAGGTGGATAATTTATGATCTACATGTCTTTTTATGTTTTTAAAGTGGAGGAGAGAAAGTTACATTTTATTAGTGGGGAAGAGTGGCATTTTTGTAAATACCCAAAACTATTAAAAAATGGGAAGTCCCACATAGTCCAAGTGCCTAAAAAATTGGTAAATAATGTATTTTAGGAGTTATATGGTCTATTGAAACTTTCAAATTCAAAAATAAAATGGTTTTAAATATTTTATTCCATTTACATCTAAGGTTACTCTATTATAAAATTTTAGTTTCTCTCCATGATAACTAGTTTTTTTACTATTTTTACTCGTAATTATGACCCAATATTATGTTGTAATTATAGAAAAATATTATTTATTTTGAGTAAAAAAAATTATTATATTTTACCAATTTCAAATCACATAAGTAGAAAAATTCAATTGAAAATTGAACCCACAAAATGTGTCAAAAATGGTTTTTCTTGGTATGCATTTCTCAAGAAATAGATGATCTTATATCAACTATATAACTATCAAAAATTAATAAATTAATTTAATTTCATATAAATATAATTATAATATCTTTATTTAATTTAACTATTTCTTTAATAGGGGTTATTCAAATTAATTTAATTAGATAAACATTAGTCACTTAAAAATAGTTTACAAAAAACTGTGTTTTTATGCATAAAAACATATACCAAAATCATAAAAACTAGGGATTAAAATGAAAATAATTAGATTAAAAATAACTAAATAAAACATAATTAAATCTGAAATAAAATTCAAATCATAATGGTACTGTCAAATAATTTAATTTATAGAAAAGATATGGATGTTTTACAAAAAGGGTTGTTTTTCATTTCCCACTAAAATACATTCTTTTTAGATAAATCTCAAAAATTTCATCCTAATATAATTTTTATGATATGAATTAAAAATAAAATTTTTTATAAAAAATCCATATTTATAATTTCCAGTAACTAATTATAATACTCTCTAACTTAAATCAATAAAAATCGTTTTTGAAGAAATCATATTTTGGAAGCATAATACAACATTACTGAAATTTGAGTACTAATTTATTATCAATTAATCAATATATTAAGAATATATAAAAACAATAGATATATTTTTAATAATATGATCATCCCTATATATATTTCTAATTATAACTTCTAGGTTGTAATGATCATATTTAAATAATATTATTTTAATAGTATATCGTGGTTCGATTAATCTTAGTGTTGTGTGTTATATAAGATATCAAAAGTGATGTTATATTAAAATAATTGGGTGTCACATCTATCCTATATAAATGATAGAATATATCATGCCTATGGGTTCTTTATCTCAAAATCCCATCCTTCTAGGGCTTTAATGATCCTCAGGAAGTTGAGGATAGGTTATGGAATTTTTAGAATCTCTTTTTGTTATTGGAGACACTTGAATTTATTACAGTTAAATGAGATGATTTCCAGATTTATGGGCCTAGAAGAAGTTGGTAGGACTCAGTATTCGAGATAGATACTAATTTATTCATTTAGTGTAAATACTTTAGGGCTCCATTCGTGGAGTATTTTTATCAAGACTCAATGAAGTTGGATAAATCTATGGAATTCCTTAATATAGAGAAATTTAATCAAGATGTGACTCAATATTCCCATAAAATTTATAAGATTTTTTACTGCTCATATGGGGGTGTCTAATTATAAGATTAAAGTATAGAAAAAATAGTTCTTTAACTATATATTCAATACAATGTTTTTCTATTGAAGCTCAAAACATGAGATGATATTCTAGATAGATATTTGATCATGGTTCTTGACATAGCTAGGAAGTGAGGCCTAAAAAGTTTTCCACCTACTCCTAGTACTGGTTTCAGTGGTCCCTTTAATGGTAAGAGTAAGTGATATTAATCTCATTGAATAAACTATGGCAATGAATCTCAGTCGCATACCTCTTCTAAATCATCTAAAGCATCCAATAAAACCCCCCTTAGCTATTTTCAATTTGGTAAAGTTGGTAACAATAATAATACTTTCTTGGTGGAACTAAAGAATTGTAACTCTAATGTATTCTCAATATATTTAAATGGGTTTTTTAAAGTATTTCTAATATGAATAGTAGTGAAGTCTCATCAGTACTGAAAGGATTTATGGTGTAATAAGATAATTGAAAAAATGGGTTCTAGGCATAGTAATCATGATTGAAGATTCATCATATAGTTAATGAGTCTCAAATAGAAACTAATGTGGGACCTACAATAGTGATAATTACCATTATCATTATTTCTTCATTATAAACAACTTTAATTGATATTAGTCCCTCTCAATCCTTTGTAACTATTTATATCGTGTAATTTCTAAATAATTAAATAGAGTTCATTCCTTATGTTGTGGTATTTATAAACCTCTTAGTAGGAAGATATAGTAGGTTATTTGATTCCTTCTTTTACATTATCTTTTTTTAGAAGTGAATATTTCTTGGGGATTATTGGTTCTGGATTTGAAACCACTGGATTTCATTCTCATGATGGATAGGATGATCGCTCATAAATTACATATTGACTATTATATTCGACGATTTTTTTTAATAACTTGATGGACTTAGTTTTATATTTTAGGGAGAATGGGAATTGTGGTTGAGTGGAGTTGTAACACCTCTTCCAATGTAAGGAAGTGTGAAATATGTCTTTTACATTAAACTTGAGCAAGAACCTTTGGATGGTTCACTTCCTCCAGTAGTCATTGATTTTCCTAAAAAAATTATATTATTTTAATATTTTTTCACTAGTGAGGGAGGAAGAATTTTTCATCAGCTTAGTAATGGGTACTCAACCTATTTCTATTCCCCCTTACCATAGGGCACTAGCTCAACTAAATGAGGTAAACAATTAGTTGTAGTTTTGTTTTCTAGGGGATTGATTTGAAAAAGTGTGTCTCCATGGTAATAAAACATGATTTTATATAGCTCTTCGAAACTGACCATGAAATGAAATAAATGCCTTGTTTATATCTCATCAATGAACTACATAATTACACATATTTACCGTGAAGGAAACACACATGCATATGCGCTTACAAAAAATGTAGTGATGGAGGTGTCTTTCATTTCTTATCAAACTATTTTTAATGAGATTTTTTTATTACTTCAATGAGATAAATGTAAGGTTTCAAACTTCAAACTGGTGTATAAATTATTTTCCTTTTAATGTATGATCCATTGTGCTTCTTATTTTCAAAAAAATTCACCCATTGTTTTTTCTATGAAAACAGATGGAACCCTTAAAATTTTTATTGAATATAATAATATCAATTAGGTAATGGTGATGATTAAATATCTATTGCCTCATATTTAGTATTTGTTTGAACAACTAAAAAGGGGAAGCAGTTTTTAAATATTGATGTTTAGCCTTGTTACCAAGTGTTTCGGGTCAAAGAGTCTAAAATTCCTAACACTAACATTAGGGTCCAGTATAGATATTATGAGTACCTTATTATTCCTTTTGTTCTAAACAATGTTAATGCAGTGTTGATGGAATTTATGAACAAAAAATTCCAAGAGTTCCTTTATCCCATTATGGTGGTTTTTAGGGATGAAATCTTGATTTACTCTAAGACCAAGGAGGTCCATTGACATTATCAGAGATAAATACTATATTTCTTGATACATCATTAAAATTACTTTATGTTTTCAAAATGAAACTTCTATATACAATAAGTAAAAATTATTAGGACATGTGGCTTTTGAATAATGTATATCAATTGATCCTGAAATGGTGAAAGCTGTTATGATCTAAGAGGGACCCTAAAATGTGTTGGAGATTCATAAATACTTGGGATTGTTAGGATATTATCATAAATTTTTTAAGGATTTTTTTATACTAGCTTCTTCGATTACAACTCTTCCTCAGAAGGGAGTAGGTTATTTTTTTAAAAAATTAGGATTCCTTTAATGCGCTGATGCATCAGTTGACTTTTCCTTCTTTTTTTACTCTTTCATAATCCAGCCTTGTCTATGTGGTCTTCTGTGGTACATTGGGTTTATTTTTTGGTTGTTTTCTTTTGATGGTTCATCATGTGTTACATAGTTTTCTCATCAACTTCATACGAATGAAAATAATTATCCCAAACATGATCTTCAACTAACTCCTATGATGAAAACTCTGAATAGTTAGTGGAAATACCTTCTTGGGGAAAGGTTTAACATCTAATCTGATAATAAATGCATGAGGTATATATTTTCTCAAATATTTTTGAACAATTAGAAGAGAAAATGGGTGGAGTAATTGAATGATTTTTATTTAAAAATTGCATACACACTGAGTAAGGGGAATTACATATTCAATGAATTAAGTTGGGAAATTCATTCCCATATCATGAAAGAATATTTTTACTAAATCAGACATCACTTTTTATTAATATAAAAAACCAAAGAGATTTTAGGGGGTTGAAAATATTGCATATTGAGGGATTTATCATGAATAATTTTCTTACATCATTGTGGAATGGATCCAATATAATGAAAAATAATTATTATCTTACTTGGTCTCACATGTATGAATAAGCCATCTGATAAAAAATACCCTTCAATCAACAAGTTTCAGATATCAATGCCTTGGTTTGACATTATTCTATAATCCATTGTAATGTAAGAAATATCACACATGTTTGAAGTTTTTTTCAATGGAACTCATGAAACATTGAATAATCAAATTCCACCATAGAAATGTTTATTTTTAGACAATCACAAAGAATGGATCCACTATGCAAGGATATTTCCTCCTATCTAATGGATTTACTAAGGCTATAAAATATGATGAAATTGATAATCATAGAACCCTTGTAATCATAGACTAGGCCACCGCTATGAATAAAATATCCATCCATGTTTATCATGATCCAATAATTCAGAGGATCCTATCAAACCAATCTCCCTAGACAAGAGCTGCTACTATCCTATAGAGTAGCAAAAGGCCTCAATAGGATTCATATTCAAGAAAATGTAGATGCTCCTATAGAAATCAGGGAGATTAATTTTTACACAAGTGACTTGACGAAAACCTACATCTTTGGAAGAGGGGGAGTTTTTCTATTCTTGACGGAGTTCATAAAATCCAAGATTATCAAATGCACCACTGCGAACATCACAACATGAATATTAAAATCCCAGAAAACCTATCCATCCCCCTGGAACAAGAAAAAAATAATGAATTTTCTTCCCATGTAGATCTATCCCCATGCACTTTTTGACCATTAACAAACAAAGAGAAACACAGTCATCTCTAAAAAAAGATTCTAAATGAATTCCAATCATGGGGAGGAGAAACACTGGCAATAAGACTCCATTTGAACCCATTATTTTTCATATTTTCATCCCTCTGAAAATCTTGGTTCCTCAAACATTAAACCAAGAATTTCCATTTAATAGATATATCTTTACACCAAATCATTGAATCCATTTCATCTTGTTTGTTGTTTTCATTCATCCGCATACTAAAATCCTTACGGAAGAAAATCTTGGATGAAGAGACAAAGAACATCCACATTCTAGGTTCATTCACCATATATATACCCAATTAAATAATTTTTTGTTCCTTATTGAGCATTGAGTCAATGAAATTTATATTACATTAGTGACTTTTGAGTTTACATCCTCACTTACAAAGGTTGTTACTTCGGAAAAGAAACTCGATAAAGAAATATAGTGATTTAGGCATTCGTTATATAGTGGCGATATTATCAGTTTGTTCTCTATATCAATAATTGGTATCCAATATATTTAGATTTGGTTTTCCATTTTATACCTTTGAATAAGGCTTTGGTGGGATATTTCCATATTTTCAGGGGTAAATTTACCCTAGAACCACAAATATTTTTTATGATATGACATGATGTTTCTGATAACTAGGTATGGAAATGGAAATTACTTATTTGATTCCCTTTATTACCCCTTTAAAAAGTTAAGGTAAGTCATTAGAAGCCTTCGGGTTTTCCTCATCCCCTTCAAGTCCCAAATTAGATGTTTTATGAGATATCGATGGAATTTTTGGTTCGATTTCCTTGTATACATAAAGAAAATAATACAAAATGGGTGGAAATTGACCAATTAACCAAATTATATAACTTAATTCCAATTCATCGAACCACGAAGTTGAGTAATTGGAAACGTTATATGTCTAGAAAATCATTATATTACATGGAGTTCTTTATACTATCATTTTTTAAAGGGATCATGGGTTCACTTATCATTTTTTAGAGTGGCTTCTAAGAGGTAATGGGATCCCAGGTAAAGTTGATAATAATATATCATCCTCAATTTGATGATGAGAGAAAAATACATAATTAATATTCTTAAGGTAATTCTACATTTTTCCCATAAATTTGGATAATATTGGGATATCCATCTGAGACGGGTCATGTTTTCATACAATAATAGATATGAGTTTTCTATCAAGATGGACCCTTTGAGGCTTTGTATGGACAACTATGTATTTATACAATTTTTTGATTGGTGGTTGGTGAAGCTTCCCTGATAGAATAAATATTAGTTTATGAGATACAATGAAATATTTATTTGATCCATCAAATAATGGAAATTTCACAAAGCCATTATAAATCCTATGGTGATCATCATCGATAGCTGTGGAGATTTGGAGTTGGGACCTAGTGTTTTTTGGTCTTTTCACAATGGTTAGGTCATTTATGGATCTTAAAATAATTAATGTTAGAACCAAGATAACTGGGTCCATTTTATTTTTTTTAGAATATTGGTAAGGTGGAATACCATTTAGATTTACCACCATAGATGGAATATAACCACAATTTAGCCTAAGTGCCAGAGCTCAAGAAGTGTCTCTCTAATTTATCGATTACCTTTTGCTGGGTTGATCCATATGTGGAACCTAATTTTTCTATTACTAATATAACACTTTAAATTTTTGATTCTTAGATAATTATTCTTTGTGTGAAATCGATACACTTATTTTGGGAGTAATGGAAACAAGGTTCTATTTAACATGAGACTTTGGATCATGGATAACTGATAATAGAATAGTTTTCTAATCTCATTTATATGGATTATTTTTAGTAGGGTTTATGGGGGGAAATCATTTATGGTGGGTTGGAATTGTGACATCCCAAAAATTTCATTCAAGTAAGTTATTTGTTTCTTGGTGTTTCTTTCACTTTCAAATATGTTGGGAAATTTTTATACTCTTTGGATACCTTTTGGTTTAATTTAATGAATTATTTTAAATATAAATTTAATAACATTTTATATTATCTTTTACCTTCATGTAGATAATGGGTTTTGTGTAAGGTTGAAAAAAATTCACCTAGATTAAAGGGGTATTGTGTAAGGGTAGCCATGAATTTATAAGGGTTTCAGAATGGTACGTCGCCCATTGTGTAAGGGTGGGGTGAATGTTCTATGTTTTTTGTATAGGTAGTTAGTTTTTTTTGTAAAAGTATAATGGATATTATCCTACCTTTGGGTCTCTTATCCATCTTTTTTTATTGAAAATGAATTTACATTCCTTTTTTAAAAAATATATTACTCATGTAAATTTTTGTTGAAATTATTATCCATTCCTCCTTTGATAAAAATGTTATTATCATGCATTATTTGATATAAAAAATCTTTTTACATGTTTTGTTATAAGTCATTGAAATTTTTCATCAAGAATGTTTTTATATGAACCATTAAAATATTTCCATGCTATATTTTATTTTCATTTAAGCACAAATGGTTTATATGATATTTATTTATAATGAAATGATTGGTGAAATGCTACTATAATTTTAGATCACACCATGCCTTTGTCTTGGGAAATTTGTAGATTTTATCATGCTAGGTCAAGAGAATGGGAAGGCACTACTCAAAGGTGGGGGAATATCTAACCTTAGGGACCTCTGGAGTTTATATCCTATGACAGAGTTTGTGATCCTATTTTTCTGGTGATGTATGAAATATTATTTTTAAGACGATGTAATTGTGTTTCTAGAAAATTTACACCTATGGAGTATTCCCCATAATAACTATATTTTTGATTCATTTTTTGAGTTTATTTTACTTATAATTATTGTGTTGAAATCATTCACTCTTTACTAATATTTATTCCATAGTTCTTGTTACTCAATCAAGGGGATTGGAAATTCTATTTGGGTCTTGTTAGGGTTAGCTTGAGTGTCATTTAAGTGTGTTATCTAGGTTGGTTCTTGATAGATATATCTTTCATATAAAGAATCTCAAATTCCATAAAACTCATCATCAAGATGTTTTTTCTAAAGAATCATCTCAATAAGTGAGTATTTCAATTAAAAATTTTATGACGTAAATATGAAACCATTCTCCAAGACTCCCAAATGCATATGAGTAAAGAGGTTCATCAACTTCTACTACCTATATTATTCTTTAGTGGCCATGTATGGATGTTTCCTACATAATTATCAGCAATTACATTACCCATAACAATAGTGTAGGTGATGTCAAAATGAAAATCTTTCAAGTACCCCACCCATTGTCTCTGTTGATGGTTAAAATATCATTGAGAAAAGACAAAACTTTGTATTTTATTATTGGACTAGTTGGTAATCATTTATCTATATAGGTAATGAATCCAACTCTTTAGATCATACATCATAGCTACAAGTTCAAAATCATGCATGGGATAATTATTTTCATGGGGCTGAATTTGACGAGAACCATATGCTACCACCCGAACACCCTATATAAGCATTTATCCCAAACCTGAACATGAGGAATAATAGAAGACCATATCCCTATATAGATTCTGGATGATTCAAAATTGTAGTTTATTTCCACTGATACTTTCACTCATCAAAGGAAGGATAACATTTTGAATCCCAAAAAAACATTACCCATTTTTGATTAATAGTGGTCATCGAAGAATACACCCTTGAGAATAGACACTCAAAATGTTGATATTTTCTTTTTAATCCGTATAAACTCTGAACCTTGAGAACATTCTATGGTTCCTCCTAGGTTTTAACATCTTTCACCTTCTTAGGATAAACTGACACATCATGTTCATAAATAATGCATCCCCTAAATTTTTCTTCCCACATATATAATTGAAATTTATAAATCTTATAATAATGGTGGTTACTTTTCAAGTTATCTAGTACTTATATTATATGATAGAAATTGTCTTCTTGATCATAGAGTATGTCAAGATTTCATCCCTAAATACTTCCATAATGGAATTTTGGTACTCATGGAAAATCATATTCATCAACACCATGAACACTACAGGGGAATTGGATTGTCCAAAATTCATAATAAGTTACTCATAATGGACATACATACTTTTGAATGAAGTATTAGTAATTTCAATCTCTGTGATTTTTTTATGGTGATAACTAAACCGAAGGTTGATATTTTATAACCACTTCACCCCATTAAACTGGTCAAACAAATAACCAATCTGAGGAAATTTATATTTATTCTTAATTTTGACATGATTATTATTTTTATAGTCAATAAAAAGGTAATGGATCTAATTGGATATCTTATAAAAATCATGAGTGTTTTTCAAAGTGTCACACTAGGTTGGATGAAACCCTATGATAACTGATCATCCAACTAATTTTTAATCTCCTTTATTATAGCTGGTTTAGTACGGTGATAAGTAATATTAGATCAACTAAATACTAAGCACCAATTCAATAAAAAATTATTCATCCCTAACTAGTGGAATAAAATAAAAGTTAGATGGAAAAACATTGGTAAATTCAACAAATTCTGGATGATGCTCACCATCTGAATATTCATTCTCTAGTTCAAAGGAAAACATAGATGACATCTTTTCCAACTCCAAAAGAGGAGGCCCAACTCGTCTCAAAATAGGTTCCAATACACCCAAAAAGATATGACTCAATCCATCAAATCCAGTATAAGAAACCCATCAAAGATAAGAGTTTATACAATCTTTAATAGTGAAAATTCAATCTATTATGAAAATGGAATCTAGAGGTTTCATATCTAGAACCAAAATTTCCTATGAAATCTCAACTTCTAAAAAATAGAAAGTACAACGTGGGAATCAAGTATCCTACTATATCTTCATCTTGATAGGGGTATAAATATCCATAACAAAAGGCAAGATATCCGTATGAAGATTTAAAAATTCCAGGATACGAATAGATATAAAGGAATGAGAGGATAAAATATTAAATAAGGAAATAAATAAATATGAATCAACGTAAATAGTTCCTTTCACTATCATAGGAACCACATCAAATTTCACTCGAGACTCTTCCATTGTGTACAGATTCTTTTTTCCTGATTCCAGTGCATAGAATCCCTTTTCTATTGAATCATCTGACTATAAAACTGAGTATATTGGTAATAACAAGCCCACACCACTACATGGAGTTGTAAAGATATTGAAAAACATATAAAAATGTATTCAGTATCTATAAGATCTGCAGTTATTTGATTAATCTAGGAAAGTATTATTGAGTCAATAAGGTTTTCCTTATGACTTTTCCATTCCTTCTTGTTTTGAAAATCAGAAACACCCTATACTTAATCAAATATACATTTTACTTATATAAGAGAAATTTCCTTCTCAAAGGAATTTACCGCTACCATATTTTCATTGTTCATATCAATATTTTTCCTTAAACATAAAAAACGGATTCATAACAAAGAACTCGGAATCATATAATACTTAGATATGAAGCATTCGGTTTTAGGATCCGAATTATGGATATGAACTGTAATAAAGTTCCACTCTGAATTCTGGATATGAACTGTGATGATGTTCCACTCCGAATTATGGATACGAACTCTCATATAGTTCCATTCTGAATTCTGAAAACAAACTCTCATATAGTTCCATTCTGAATTCTGGATACGAACTCTAACAAATTTCAACTTCAAACCTTTATGAGTTCGACTCTGAAATTTTACTAGTTCAACTATGAACTTATATGAGTTCGACTAAAAACATTTACTACTTTGACTCCGAACCTTTATGAGTTCGACTCCAAATTTGGTAAGTTCAGATTCAGAACTCTGGTGAAACTAGCCTCCGAATTTCCTTAGAAATTCAAACTCTGGATTTCTACAGAATTTAGGCTCAGGATTTCTATAAAACAAAATCCGAATATCTCGTTATTATAGACTCCAAATTTCATTTTTGGTTAGACTCTGAACTTTTATTTGATTATATTCTGAACTACAGTTTTTCTTATGCTTACAATCATTTTGTTATAAAACAATGTCGTGCTTTCAGTTACACATTTTTTTTATAAAATGATGTCGTCAATTCTATTTCTAACTAACCGTTGGTTTAGTGACACATGTACAGGTCCCTCTAAAATATAAGGAAAATATGACTGTTGGAGGAGGGATCTGACCGATCCAACCGTGCCTATAAATAGGATCTCATTTGAACGAGCTCAATACAACTTTAAAAACATGTTCTTACATGCTGTTATAAGTGATTCCTAGAGAGAGAGGCTCTTATCAACTCTCAAGCTTTGTGCAGAAAGTTTGAACGACTCGTTCAAACTTTTCCTTGTGCAGACATGCTTAGTGAGACTCTGATTGTTGGTGATTACAATCGAGGGATTCTAGGGATATAAAGACAGAGGATCCAACAGCTTAATGTTGAGGGCTTCCTTGCCGAGGAAGACAGAGGTTCCAACTACCTTGAAGTTGAGGGCTTGCGGGGATAGCAAGACAGAGACTCCTATCTTCATATTGAGGGCTTACCCTGGTGTGGGTAAGACATAGTTTCTTGAAAGTATAAATCAAGGGACATTTATCCAAGGTTGTTGGATACCCTTCTCTTTGGGTTAAAATATTTATATCTTTTTACTTGTAGTTTTACTACTAGTTTTCCAATGCTTTTCATATTGTAATGAAAGTATAATCTTCTTATATTTCCTTACACTTGTATATTGATTAATTTAGATTCTATATTCTATAAGGTAGAATATCATATTATAAACATTGATTAAGTTTAAATTTCTGGATCCAAATTTTCGAACCTCTTTTCGGAATCTCTTTCCATATTTAAGCAAGTGCATAGAACTAGAATTTTGTAACATCATACTTCGTCCCAATATTTCATTGGTGATTAGAGGTGTTGTGAATTTTCAAAGTTTAACATTGTTAAACTTGGATATTTCATTGTTTAAGGAAATTTTTAAAGTGTATAATTCACCCCCCCCCCTCTTGTATATTGAGCATCTACATCATTATTTCGATCCAACAATTGGTATCATAGGTTGGAAACCTCATAATCTATTCTAATATTACATTTAGTATCAGAGCGGGTCTTTGAAATACTTATACTCACATTTAAGTTTTCATTGCTCAGTTTTTCATTGTTCAATATTTTCCTTGCTTAGGAATATTTTCCTTGAATCCAAACTTTTGGTGTTAAAAAGTTTTTGTGTAGAATGATTTTCTTAGAGATGGCAGGTTTAAATGTCAGTTCCATCGACAACAAAAATCCTAAAAGACCACCAATTTTTGATGGAAATGATTATAAATATTGGAGAGATTTAATGGAGACTTTTGTTATTAATACTAGGGTAGATAACTTTGTTATGCTTACCGGAGCTTATAAAATTCCTGATAAAGAAGTTAGTACTTTCACAAACCAAGAGAAGCATTATTATCAATTAAACTATAAGGTACGCAATACTTTACTATGTTCAATTACTAGGAACATATATAGCCAAATTTCATTATGTGAAACTCCTAACTATATATGGAAGAAACTTGTAGTTTCTCATTTTGGTACATCCAAAGTCATAGAGACAAGAAGAGCTATGTTGAGAGCTGAGTACCATGGTTTTAACTTTCCTTATAAAGAACATATAAGAAAAGTACAACAAAGGTTTATGACTATCGTGAATATCCTACAATCTATGGTAGAGAATGTTCTAGATGATGAAGCTCTTGTGGATAAAATTATTGATATTATTCTCACGGAGTGGGAATCAAAGAGAACAACAATTGTTGAGAATAGGAAGGTCACTCAAATTTCCTTAGATGAATTATTTGGAACTCTTATCCAACATGAAACAAGAATGAAGAGAGATGGTGACAAAATCAAAAAGAAGAATGGAAATGGTTCTGTTTCTTTTACTACTACATCAAATCACATAAAATCTAATACTCCTGAGAGAGTAACTAGATCCAAGTCTAATAAGGTTACTATCCAATCTGAATCTAGTGAGAGTAAAGTCTCAGAGAATGAGTTAGCAAATCTTGCTCGAAGAATGAACTCGATAGCTGGTCAAAGAAATTTCCAATCCAAGTTTAAGAAGAAGGAAAGGAAAGATAAGAAAGATTCAGAGGTCACATTATATGAATGAAAGAGCAGTGGACACATACGACCTGATTAACCTATTCTTTAAAAGAAAGAATGGAAAGAGAGGAATTCTGAAAGGAATAGGAAGAATTTTTACAAAGCTAAAGCAAAAAAAACTCAGATATCTAATACTACATGGAGTGCTAGCTGTGGAGACTCTTCAGAAAGTGAATCTTCAGAATATGATTCGTCTGCTCAGAAGAATATGGGATTCATTGCATATACTTATTTTCCACATACATGTCTTATGGCTATGGTACTCTCTGTTGAGGCTTTAACAAATTTATCTCTTGATAAAAATTTATATTATGAAAATAGTACTTCAAATGAAGATACTTCATCCTCAGAAAATGAAGAACCTTCATATGAAGAAGTATCTATATTTTCCAAGTTACTTGAAGTAAAAAATTGTAAAATTTCTAATAAATTAGACAAGGAAAATACTAGGGAAGGAATTCTTACAAAATATATTTCAGATCTTTCTTCAGATCTTATGGATAAAGAAGATCTTTTAGAAAAACTTTCTAATGTCCTTAAGAAATCAAATTCCGATAAAGAAGAACTTTCTATATATCTTAAGAATGCTATTTTAAAAATAAAAGTTTTTGAGAAAAAATCTAACTCTAAGGAAATGATTCCTTTGGATTGAAATTTATTCATTAGACTAAAATCTGAAATATTTTCACTAAAGAATCTCCTTGAAAAATTTACCTCTTGGAAAGAAAATGTTGACAAGATGTATTCTGAAATTAAACCTCATGTAAATACTACTAGAGTAGGTTATACTCACCAAAAACCAGTTTTCAAAAACAACTATTCTGTTCCTTCTAGAGTCCCTTTTTTCACTAAGTGTCAAAGTCGTGGGCATTGTATGAAAAATTGTACTTTGAATAGAGTACAATCTCTTGGGTATCATAAAGAATATTTTTCTAAAAAATGTGGATACCCAAAATTTTGTTGTATGAAAATCTCAGATCCAAACAAGTTTGGATTCTGAAAGTCTAATTCCTTTCTTATTTTTAGGAAGATAAAGGAAGTACCAACAACAATACTTTTTACATGGATAGTGGATGTTCCTGGAACATGACTAGTAACAAAAACTATTTTGAAAAGATTATAAAGATGAAAGTAGGAACAGTAACTTTTGGAGATAATGCTCAGGGAGAAATTGTTGGTATAGGTAATATTGTTCTTCTAGGTAGAACTTTGATTTCAAATGTTTTTTTTGTTAAGGGTCTTAAGCACAACCTCATTATCATAAGTCAATTATGTGATAAAGGATACCTTGTGAATTTTATGAATGATAAGTTCTTAGTACACAATTCCAAGTACGAGTTTATTCTTTCTTCCCATAGGCAAGAGAATGTTTACACATTGAACATAGAAGACCTTAGGAGCCAAGACATACCTTGCCTAGGTGCAATAGAAGAACTTTCTGGATTATGGAATAGAAGGTTAGGTCATTGTATCCTTAGAAACTTATGCAAACATTCTAAGAAAGGTTTAATTAAGGATATACCACATCTTAGATTTGATTCTTCTAAAGTTTGTGATCCTTTTCAATATGTAAAACAACATAAATATAGTCTTAAATCAATTGGTGAAGTCTCAACAACCGACGCATTACAGTTGGTGCACATGGATCTTTTTGGTCCAACACAAACTATTAGCAGTGGATGCAAATACTATGTGTTTGTTCTAGTTAATGATTACCCTAGATTCACATGGGTCTATTTTCTATCAAAGAAGCCTGAAGATTTTTCTTATTTCAAAAGTTTTATAGACCAAGTTAAAAATGAGAAAAATCTTCCACTGAAAACTATTGATAGTGATCATGGAGGAGAATTTCAAAATTCTGATTTTAAAACTTTTTTTAGTAGAAAAGGTATGACTCACAACTTTTCAGCACCTATAACCCCTCAACAAAATGGTGTAGTTGAAAGAAGAAATAGAATTCTTCAAGAGATAACTAGAACCATGATGAGTGAATATTATACAGCTAGACATTTTTGGGATGAAGCTATAAGTACTATTTGTTACACTATAAATAGAGTTTTGATTAGACCTTTTCTTAATAAAACTCCTTATGAGTTAGGGAATGGTAGAAAACATAATCATTCATACTTCAAAGTTTTTGGTTTCATGGTATTCATCCTGAATACTAAAGATAATATAAACAAATTCATACCAAAATCTGATGAAGGAATTTTCATAGGCTATTCCACAACTTCTAAGGCTTATAGGGTTTTCAATAAAAACACGTGTATTGTTGAGGAAACAGTGCATGTAAAATTTGATGAAACTGATCCTTTTGTTTTTAAACCATCCCAACCTACATCCTTGGATGTGTTTTCAAAAACTGATTATCAACATTTGTTAGAATATCCTTCTGATAAGGAAAATGTTCAAGAAGATACTTCAGAAACATTTACCCCAGAAGACTTTCTACCCTATTTTGATGAATATGTTTTACAAATCCCGAGTCATGTACTTCTAAAGAATCATCCTAGTGATAGTATCATTGGTGATTTCAATCAACCTGTAAGGACTAGATGTTCCTTAAGAAATGAAGTAGAACATCTGGCATTCCTTTCCCAATTGGAACCTAAAAGTACTGATGAAGCTTTAGGTGATGATGACTGTATAAAAGCCATGTAAGATGAGCTAAATGAATTCGAAAGGAATAAAGTATAGACCTCGGTTGAAATACCTAAGGAAACTTCTGTTATTGGAGTAAAATGGGTCTTCATAAACAAGTGTGATGAAAATGGAGTCATTTTTATAAATAAATATAGACTTGTTGCTAAAGGCTATAATTGGCAATAGGGAATAGATCATGAAGAAACCTATTCCCCAGTAGCTAGACTTGAATCTATTCGTATCTTACTTACCTTTGCAACATTCTTCAATTTTATAGTTTTTCAAATGGAAGAGAAATGTGCTTTTCTTAATGGTTATGTTCAAGAGGATGTTTTTGTTGAAAAACCTATTGTTTTTAAAGATACAAAACATCCTAATCATGTTTTTAGACTTACCAAATCTTTGTATGGCCTTAAACAAACTCCACGAGCTTGGTATGATAAACTTACATGATTTTTTCTTCAAAATAACTATGTTAAGGGAAATGAAAATCCAACCCTTTTTATAAACAAAGTTAAGAAAAATGTTTTTATTGTTAAAATTTATGTTGATGACATTATATTTGGTTCAACTTAGCAATCTTTAACTGATTCATTTGTGGATCTAATGAAATCTAAGTTTGAAATGAGTATGATGGGTGAGTTAACATTTTTCCTTGCTTTTCAAATTTCTCAAAAACCAGAAGGAATCTACATATCCCAACATAATTATATTAAAGATCTTCTTAAAAAGTATGGTCATGAAAACACTAAAAGTATAAAGACTACTATTTGTACCTTAAACACACTTGATCATGATGAAGCTGGGAAACCAGTAGATCAAACATCTTTTAGAGGTATGATAGGAAGCCTACTTTACATGACAGCTAGTTGACCAGAATTGATGTTTTCATTATGCTTATTTGCAAGATATCAATACAATCCTGAGGAATCTCATTTAAAGGCAGTGAAAAGAATTTTTCTCTACATAAAAGGAACCATGGATCTATGATTATTTTATACTTCTGGAAATGATTTTATCTTAAAAAGATTTTCGGATGCTGACTTTGTTGGATATAGAATTGATAGAAAAAGTACATCTGGAACTTGTCATTTCTTAGGAGATTCATTTGTTTCTTGGTCATGCAAGAATAAAAATTCTGTAGCACTCTCCACATCTGAAGCTGAATATGTAGCATCTAGAAGTTGTTGTGCTCAAGTGTTGTGGATATAACACACACTCACAGACTATGGCTTGAGTTTTACTAAAACTCAAATTATGGGTGATAACACAAGTTCTATTTACCTTAGTAAAAAGCATTCACATCACTCTTGTACAAAACACATAGATATTAGACATCACTTTCTTAGGGATCACACACTTAAAAGAGATATCATTCTTTAGTTTATCGGAACGAAAGATCATCTTGCTAACATTTTCACAAAATATTTACCCTCCGATAGATTTTAATACATTAAACAGAAGTTAGGAATGATAATCATGAGGCAATATTTCTTCATTAACTTCTTGTTTAAAAATTATCCTTACATTAATAAACTCTTTTTCATAGGGGGAGTACATTTTCATGTTAGCATAATCAAAATTTTCATAGTAAGTTTTTTTCAAATTTTTGCAACAAAAAGTTTCCGTAATGAGTTTTTCAAAATTTACAGAATTGAAATTTTCAGAATGGAAATTTCCGGAACTGAAATTTTCGGAATGGAAATTTTCGGAACTGAAATTTTCGGAATGGAAATTTCCGTACTGAGAATTTTCGTAATGATGTTTTCATACTGGCTTTTTCATAATGATGTTTTTCGTAGTAAGTTTTTCCTAGTCAAATTTTCTTCAAGGAGAATATTACCAATTATGAACAATCTTTCTAGCCAATCCGAAAGGTATGACTTTATTACTTAAGTCTTTGTAATCATATGTTATTTTCTGGTGTTTTATTAAGTGTTTTAAAAAATTTTGGATTCTAGTTTTCCCAAATCCGATTGTTTTTCTTAAAACCTCTAAATATCAGATTCAATATTTCCTTGTGGGTATGTTTTTATCCTTCAGATCAAATCAAAAGGTTTTTCAACCATTAGATGGTTTTTGTATGTTCAAAGGTCAAGTCCATCGCCTATATAAAGGGGACCCCCGAGGGTCGTCCCACATTAGTTTTCCAAAGATATCACGTCTCGAAGCTCTGCCTCTCTTCTTAAGGCCATTACGATATTTGTCAAAGCCTGTTCTGAATCTTCCAGAACTCTCCATTCCGAATGTCTATTGAAGCTACTTCCCAAGATATTTCTACCTCAAAACCAATATCAAAATGGTTAGTTTACATGGAGAGGCTAGTGCATACGAGCTTCTTCAAGTACGATTCTCTTATATCTAATAATATCAAATTTAATGGCTAGGAGGAGTTCTGGTTATCGAAGACAGAGAAAGAGGATCCGGTTTATACAGATTTACTTATTCAGTTCTATGAGTCATTTTCCTTCCTTGAGGAAGATGGAAGAGAGTTTTTTTCTTTCAAGTCTTATGGGAAGACTTACTAATTATCCTACACCAAGGCTGCAAGTTTGGTGGGTTTATCTTATGAAGGTGAAGTTGAGTTTTGTTCATATAAGCTTCCAGATGAGAAAGGAAGTTTCAACAAAGTGAAGGCTTTGAAATGTCTTGGACTTAAAAATGCCATGTCTGCTAATATTTCTTATCTCTCTCCAAATAATTGGATTCTACAGTTGTGGGTATAAGGTTTTATTTTACCACGAAAGGGTGATAAGGATAATCTGAAGAATAGTGAAATTTACATTCTAGATTTCTTGGTAAATCTAAGGAAGATAAATCTGATGATGCATGTTTTGATTACGGTTAAGAATATCAAAGAAGGGAATCTGGAAGCTTAGATCATAATGTATTCAGCCCTGATTTCTAAGCTTATCGTCATATTTCTTGATTCATTCAAAGTTTCTTGCACTTCCAAGCAAAAATATTGCAAGCTAATTCTAGTAAGTGATGATACATTAAAGAGGATGAAAATGGGTTTTTCTGACGAATCCGGAGAATTCTACCCTTTACCAGAAGAAGAGTCTGATATCATTTCGGAAAATGTGGAGAAGGCTGAACCAGTGAATAAATTTACTAATAAGAGGAAGCATAAGGGAGTGGTTGCTGAAGACAAACCCCCCAAAGCTAAAGAAACCAAGTCCGCACCTCCCAAGATGAAAAAATAGAAATAATATCCAGATGAGGTAGCAGCTAAGTGGAGAGAAGACAAGGACAAGAGGAAAAAAGGGGATCCATAATTCAGATTGGACCCTTCTGAGGCTAAGGCCTTAAAAAAGAGAGCTACAGATGAGTTATAAAAACAAGAAAAAGAGAAACATATGATGAAAAAGAAGTATGAAGCTGACCTTGTACAATATCCATTGAGAGATACTAAAATAGCCTCTGAGAAGATTCCGGTTCTGGAAAATTTCCTTACCGAACCATTACCAGAGACTCCAGGAAAGAACTACATCACTCCAGAAACGTCAAAAGGAAAAGAGATTGTTGAACAAGTAGAGAAAAATGCTTCTGACAAAGTAGAAGAAGAAGTAGTGGAGGAATAAGAAGAAGAAGAAGAAGGAAGTGCTAATCTGGATGACTTAATCAAACAAGTGGAAGATTATTAGGAAAAGGTTGAATCTTCAAAATTAGTCACTCTGGGAAAGGGAGTTGAGAAACATGCTAAGTAAGATGATGTTCAGGAAGAATAAAATGAGTTATATGATGAGGAAGAGACCTATGAGAAGAAATTTTTCAGGAAGGAGAAGAAAAGTAGAAATTAGATGAAGACTAGATTGTTCAACTATCGGAAAGTGAGGAAGAATCTCCAGATGATCAACCTATTCTGAAAATAGATAAAGGTAATCATGTGCTCATGGATACACAAAAAAAATATATCATCAGAAAGAAAGAAGTTGGTCGTTCTTCCAAAAGGAAGTTGGTGCAAATTGAATAAGAACAATCTCCAAGAAAGGTCTCTGATTTGGAGTCATCAGCACACGGTCATGAATTTGTTTTTGAATCTTTGAAAAAGTTAGTGGACACTATTCTGATATTTCCCACTATAGACTCTAGATGCTAGATGCTGCAACATATCTTGAATTAGAAGTCGAAATCCTTATCCATGGTGATGGATAAGTGTGTAAATATTGATGCCGACCATAGAAATTTCCGAATAAATTATGATGTACATAGGAAATCAGGAAAGAAAATCACATTGTGGTCTAAGAAAGTTGAAGAAGACATGGCTGAGTTTGATCATTTTCAGAATGATGTTAAAGATGCTTTTAACACCATGGATTCCAAGATTAAGAATCTTCGGGATGATCTGATTATTGAGAAAAGTTCTCAGAGTCAACAAGTGAAGGACTTGAATGATAAGGTTAACTCTCTTGATCAAAATTTTAAAAGGGATAGAGATATCCAGATTGAGCTCCAAGAAAACTTGTAAAGCAAGATGAGTTATTGAAAATACAAGAATAGTCCATAAAGGCTCAGGCAGAGGTGTTCAAATCTCAACAAGAAAGGATCATATCTTTGTAGAATCAAGCTAAGTAGGATCAAAAAGACTTGAAGAAGCTAAAAATATTGTTGAAGAAACTAATCCCGACGGAAAAGGAAGAAAAATATACTCAATCTGATCTTTTGTTGCATTTGTCTTTCCTTGTAAAAATTTTTCAACTCTAATGAAATTTTTGGTTTGTTGTATCTTGTGTTGTTATATACTAATATTTCAGGTACCATATTTCTTTTCCATTACCTTAAATTATTTTTGAAAATCACAAAGGGGGAGAAAGAAAAAGAACTATATAAAAGGGGAGAAAGAAAATTTTAAAATCGAGAAGGAAAAATTTCTATGTGAAATATCCTTAAAGTAAGGGGAGTTCCTAATTACGATGTTTTTTCCTTCCCATGATAATGAAAACTTCATTCCGTAAATCTAGAATACAATCCTTATAGGTTCAATGCCTAAGGGGGAGTTAGTTGTATTCACTATCATTCATGAACAAAGGGAGATAAGTTTTAATTTCAAAGTCTCATGAAATTTTTCAAATTACTTATATTCTTTTTCGTAAGGATGATTGTGCTTTCAAAAAGGGGGATATTTTTGAGTCAATAAGGTTTTCCTTGTGACTTTTCCATTCATTCTTGTTTTGAAAATCACAAACACCCTATACTTAAGAAAATATACATTTTACTTATATTAGGAAAATTCCCTTCTAAAATGAATTTACACATACCATATTTTCATTGTTCATATCAATATTTTTCCTTAAACCTAAAAATAGGGTTCATAACAAAGAACTCGAAATCATATAATACTTAGATATGAGGCATTCTGTCTTAGGATCCAAATTCTGGATATGAACTGTAATAAAGGTCCACTCCAAATTCTGGATATGAACTGTAATAAAGTTCCACTCCGAATTCTGGATACTAACTATCATACAGTTCCATTCCAAATTCTATATACGAGCTCTAAAAATGTTCGACTCTGAACTTTTATGAGTTTGACTCCGAACTTTTACTAGTTCGACTCCGAACATTAATGAGCTCGACTCCGAATTCTGTAAGTTCAGATTCTGAACTATGGTGAAACCATCCTCCAAATTTCCATAGAAATTCAGACTCCGGATTTCTACAGAATTCAGATTCCATATTTCTATAAAATAGAATCCAAATATCTCTTTATTATAGACTCTGAATTTAATTTTTGGTTAAACTCTGAACTTTTATTTTCTTACATTCTGAATTACAGTTTTGCTTATACTTACAATAATATCATTATAAAACTATATCGTGCTTCCAATTACACATGTTTTGTTATAAAACGATTTCATCCATTTTGTTTCTAACTAACCGTTGGTTTAGTGACACATGTACAGGTCCCTCTGAAATTTAATAAAAATATGACGGTTGGAGGAGGGATCTGACTGTTCCAACCGTGCCTATAAATTGGATCTCATTTGAACGAGCTCAATACAACTTTGACAACTTGTGGTTACATGTTTTTGAAGTGATTCCTAGAGAGAGAGGCTCTTATCAACTCTCAATATTCATGCAGAAAGTTTAAACAACTCTTTCGAACTTTTCCTTGTGCAGACTTTCTTACTGTGACTCTGATTGTTGTTGATTACAATTGAGGGCTTCCGGGGATAAGAAGACAGAGCTTCTAACACCATGAAGTTAAGGGCTTCCTTACCAAGGAAGACAGAGGTTCCAACTACCTTCAATTTGATGGCTTGCGAGGATTGCAAGATGGAGACTCTGATCTTCATATCGAGGTCTTACCCAGGTTTGGGTAAGACAGACTTACTTGAAAGTATAAATCAAGGGACATTTATCCATGGTTGTTGGATATCCTTCTCTTTGGGTTAAAAAATCATATCTTGTTACTTGTAGGTTTACTAATTTTTTTTCGTTTCTTTTTGTATTTTAAGGAAAGTATAATCTTCTTAAATTTCCTTACACTTGTACTCTGATTAATTTAGATTCTATACGCTATAAGGTAGAATCTCATATTGTAAACATCGATTAAGTTTAAATATCTGGATCAATATTTCTAGAACCTATTTTCAGAATCTCTTTGCAGATTTAAGCATGTGCATAGAACTAGAAGTTTGAATCTTCATACTTTGTCCCAATATTTCATTGGTGATTAGAGGTGTTTTGAATTTTCTTAGTTTAAATTTGTTAATCTTAGATCTTTCCTTGTTTAAGGAAATTTTTAAAGTGTACAATTCACCCCCCCCCCTCTTGTATATTGAGCATCTGCATCATTATTTCGATCCTACAAGTTTGCTCCATGTTCCCAACATTACAACACTAAAAGTAGGTATGAGTGCCTTTAATAGATACTATTGATGATTTAGTAGTGGTTCTTTACTAAAATCTACCTCCACGGTTTCTATAATGAGACCAATATTGCTTCTTATTCACATTAAAGGGACCAATAATACTACCAATAGGATTTGGCGGAACTCTGATTAACCTTGAGTTTCCATCCAAGCCAAGTTCCACCATCAAATTTCTATCAATAACATCAAAATATGAGGTGAGTTTCAACAAAAATATAGGATATCAAATATATGGGTAAATACCTAATATGGATTTCATCTTATCATTAGACACAACCTCAAGTGAGAGGTGAAAACGAATTGAAAAGTTATTGGAATGCAAAGTCATAGTTCAAATGCCATGATGAAGTTCAGGGAACTCTATTTATTTAGTCAACATCATATACTCTAGATAAAACTACTTTGTGAAAAGATAAATGAATTATTTCCATTATAAGCCTTCATTATTTCCAATATAGATTATTAAGTCCCACCACATTTTTAGGGTCCCTTAAATCTTGAAATAAAGACATTTAAACTTAAAAAATTCCATCATTTATAAGAACTCAAAGAGATACTAAATATTCTTAATCCAATCCTCTACCTTTTTAAGATCATTAGTTACCTATAAATATGGTGGTTTGAGATGAAGAAGCACCTGATCTCTATCTATAATATAAATTTTCTAGGATACAACCTCTGCAACCTGAGAATAAGAAGGTGCCACTGCCTAGCTCAGAGCATAGACCACACACACAACAACCTCAACAATTTTTTGACTAACTGGAGGATTTTTTTTGTTTCATTAATATCTCCCTCCTAAGGTTTATTTGTACACATTCTTGGGGTAATGGTACTACACAACATCATAAAATTTAATTTAAAATTATGTGAAGAGATAATATATCATCAAATATATCACGTAGAATTCAGTAGGGATATACAAAACAATAAAAAAAATAAATATCTAGAATCATAACACTGAAATTCTACAAGGAAACTTTTCTCATGGTAACATAAATATTTTTATGATGAGAGCTCCATATACACTCACACATAACATAAACCTTATGTCTCATACCACATATTGACATGAAATAAGAGGTGAAACAAACCTCTAATATATTTTTTTCATGAATATCCTTGGTAACATGCCTAAATATTAACCAATCCAACCCAAAAAAGATTTAATTGGAATTATGAATCACCAAGGGATGGAGATAAGCATAAAGAAATAAAAACAAGTAAATATTGAATGAATTTATGATAGGATATATAAGTTAAATAAAATTAGTAGATAATAAACAATAAAAATAGTTGATATGAAAAACACTCTCTAGGAGTAATTGTTTTACAAACACCCTGAAAAAGTCTCAAAAAATATTTAGTTAAATGTTACAAAATAGGGGGATCACAAACTTTTTCATATGGTACCAACTCCAAAGGTCCCACAATCAAGGTACATTATCCATCTATGATTGGTTCATTCCCTTTACGTGTACCTAGAATAATAAAATCCAAAAACAGATAAAGGTAATGGAAGGGTTTAAGATACAATCCCATTAATATTTTACCAATAATTTCATAGGAAATCCATGTTAGATAAACTATATATGTTGAAGTTTATATAAAACATGTAATGGAGATATTTTCAAGGTTCATATGAAAACATTCTTGAATAAATATTTCAATAAATGATAATAAAATAGTTACAAAGATCTCTTCCATCAAATCAGGCATGACTATAATGTTTTTATCAAAAGTGCCATGATGAATAATTTCTATACAAACTGAATTGAATAAAATATTTTTTAATAATGTAATATAATTTCATTTTCAATCATATCATGGTGTTTTTAGATAAAGAAAATACATTCCTAGATTATGTTCTTCCAATCTAACTACCGAGTCTCTCATGTTATTTAATGTTAATCAAACAATACAAGGGGCTACCATTCAATTAATAATTCTTAAAACATTTCAATAATCATTTCATTAAAGCCTAATTTCAGGTTTTAAAACATGAATTTCTTATCAATAACCATCATTAAAGGGTTTTTATCATAAACTAATTTCATTTAATTTAAAAAAACTAACATCATTGGTTTTTAATGAAAATCCATAACTCTTATTTTAAAAACTAGTCATAAAATGGTTTAAATAAAAAATATACAAATCATACCATTTCAAATAATTAAATATATCATTCCTTTTCATTTTATCAAAATAATACCAATAGTCATTATATTCTTCAAAGAAATGTTTTCTAAAAATAAATAAATATATTCCATCAAACTCTATCAAAAAATTTCATCACACACACTATGTTTTTTCAAAGGTACATGTCAAGATTTGGAAATAAATTGGGAATATGACCCCGTATAAGAAATTAGTAAATGTTTGTAATGATAGAGATTTATTTCAAAACAACCCACCTTAAATAAAATATCACAAAACTCTAATTTAGGGTCCACATAAAGAAATAGGTGGAAGTCCATTCCCCATAGTTGAAGGAACACAATAGAAAACCTCTTCTCTCGATCACCCACTAATCGCTCTCCCCAAGATTCACTCTAGAGGATAATAAAAATAAAGTCAAAATAGGATCTGGTATTTTTCAAAAAATATAGTAGGCATTATGGTTCATAGAATAAAAAAACTGAATTTAAACATTATTTTATTTTCCATTTTCAAATGAATCTTGAATTTTAAGGGTTTATAAACATTTAAAATATGAGTTTCAATAATGGTTTAAAATAATTTAATTCCCATGTATTATAGATTTTGAATCAAAAAAAATTGAATTATAAGCATTCTCGAGGAAGAAGAAGAGAAATATGATTTTAAAAACATCTTTCCATTAAGAGGGAATTGTATAAGGGTAACATAGTTTATGATTATGCATTAAATGGTTATATTATATGGGTAAGGGTTTTACCCTTACATATGTCACCCACCTAGACTACCCTTATGCAGATCCTGGATTACACTTTTGCATCCATTAGAAAAAGAGTTACTCTTACACAACTTGGATGAACCTTTATAAACCATTTAAAAATATTGGATTACCCTTACGTAGTTATTAGGTACCCATAGACAATTACTTTGCACAATCATTGTACCCTCAAAAAACATATGTTTACCCTTATTAACACCCTTATACCGGTTGATACCCTTATTCTAGACTATTGTGAAATAGATCCACCATTAGGCATTGTTCTTACTAAACTTATGTGGTGCATTTTACGTTCACACTACCCGTATGTAATGGGTGGTGTACCCTTTCGAAACTCTTATAAATTCATGGAAACCATTAATTAACACCCCTTAATTATAGATAAATGGGTATTAACCTTACACATACCTCATTCTCTACCTGAGGGTAACCGTTATCTTAAAAAATTATTACATTTTTTAAAAAAAAATACTTCATTAAATGGCACCAAAAGGGATCTAATGAGTATTAAAATACTCCATCATATCCATGGTAAGAGAAACATCAACAAAAAAAGAAGATACCTGAAAGATATTTTTTGATTTTACAACACATGTTTACCATGTCATAGTTTCTCAGGCATCACCACCTATTTACCATAGTGGACTACCCATCCCAACAAGTTTCCCATATCATATTGGATCAGGCATCCATACCAGTTTTTTAAAGTGGATTGAGCACATCATGTCACTTACAAAAATTATATCATAATAAATAGAGCTTTACCTAATACAATAGAGGTAAATAATATTCCTGCTAATCACATAATAAAAACCATATATATGATTGTTCCACAATATCATAAAAAATAATCAATTCACTCTATAATAAAACTTGAAAATTAAATGGGTTTCCTAAACATTCCACCATAAAATAATTGACATGTGGTAATGAAAATGGTTTCATAGAATAAACCATAATTCATCATCATCATAATCAATCTAGAGAAATAAATTAGATAGTATCAATATATCATAACCCCAATGAAGCATAAAAATCTTTAAATGATGTCAACATACATGAAAAATTCCATTAGAACATCATTTGGACCATTCTTTGAAAACATAAGAAAATGACATTTTCTTTTGAAAAAATTTCAACTAAACATTCGTATAATATCCAGAAAGTATTTTTCTTTAAAAATATTAAAGGAATATTTTCAATTAAGCGTCAATGATATTAATTATCATAATTATAGAAGAATATATTAATGATATACACATCAAAGGAAAAAACAATAATTTCACCCCTTTGTAAATAGTTAAAAATGAATTTCTTGGAAAATGCCTCTTTAAAAAATATTTTTTAATAAATATTATCAAGAAAAAAGGTTAAAATTTTCATTGATAAATAATTATATAATATTAAAAAAATTGAAAACATTTTATAAAATATTGATCTGGAAAAAAAACATTTTCTGACTGAAAGAGTAGAAATAATGTCAACTTTTCTTTAAAACATTATCTAAACCATTTGGAGTACCAATACAAGAAAAATGGTAAAAAAACATAAAAAATTAAGAAATAAACATATGATAATAAAAATTAAATTCATTTATCATATAAAGATCATATAATTTACTGATTTTAAATTTGAGCATAAATAATCCTTATTATAATGGGATTGAAAAATAAATCTCTTACTAATTTAGTAACTCTTGAATCATAAGACCCATAAAAGAATAAATTAAATGGAATTTAAAACATCTTGAACTTTTTTAAATTCATTATATAAAATTTAAAAGAGGTTTTATATACACTTAATAAGAGAAAATTGGTGCATGATATAACATAAATCCCAAATAAGAATATTTGAGATGACAAACCCTTACAACATTGGTAATCTATGAATAAAATCATCATGAAAGAGATACATTTATATGGATTTGTGAAATTATATTAGTTATAATGAAAACAATAATGAAATAAATTCATGGGTAGTATATACACTACACAAAGGAAACAAGTGGTGAATAAGAAATATGTATGCTAGAAATAAAAGTGAGACGACAAACTCTTACCTTAAGTCGGGTATTGATTCATATGAATTAAAATATAATATATAATAAATATTTATTCATTATAAATATATTAAACCCCATATTAATAAATAAAGTGCTACATTCCACTCCTTTTTAATTTCTAAATATCCTGTTATTAGAAATATTTCCTTAAAATAGACATTCTGTGGAAAATTAGTGTGTTTTCCTAGAATGTTTCAATTTGATGGTTATGATACTTGAAACATAGTAATGGTTTCAGAATATACAGAGCATTAATAATGGAATAATTATCATATTTTCTTATCATATACAATTTTATATTTATTCTTATAAATCTATGATGAAAAATAAATTACATCACTTCGAGGAGACGGTAATCCATACGTATGCATGAGCGATGTTTCCTCTTTTCAATGGTTAGAAAAAAATAAAGACAAATAATAATTATCATTTATAGAAAAATAATATTATTATTATAAATATTTATATTTATTAAACCCAAAATTATAGGCATCCATGTAAAATCGTGATGAAAAATTAATTACATCGCTACATGGAAACAATAAGTCGTACATATACATGAGTGATGTTTTCAGTATATTTGGTGTGGAAAAAGCTAGATAATGGTTGTTTCATCATCAGAATAAAAATTAATTATATTAAACACACTGAATTAATTATTTTTAAATGTATACCATAGGTTTATAGGATGCATAAGAAGAAATAAAATTTAAAATGCTTGGTTAAGAATAATACCTCTTCATTGACAATCCTCTTTTGATTTACACATTAATACTTGAAAGGATGGTCTTTCCAATATTCTATAAGCTCTAGGATAGGTGGAACGAATATATTAAGGTATTATGTCTAGAATTATCCATGAAATAATTCCAAATATTTTTAAATAATTGAGGAGAGTATTTTCACTTTTATAAGTGAGGGGAGGGAAACTAATGGAATTACATAATGTATTAAATTAATATAAATTAATTCTATAGTTTAGGTGGATAAAAATTTTTATATTTATAATATAAGATATGTATAGGTAAGAATAAACTAATAAAATAATATTTATATTGGTTTAGGTTATATTTTAACCCTTATCTCCAAGTTTAAACCTCATGTTAACACTTTCTCTAATTACTACCATGTCACTATTTTTACTAAAGGTTCGACAATGATACAATAATAAGGAAAAGTGACCCATAAGTATAAAATAGTTGATATAATTGAAAATTTTCAATTAAATTGGTTGGGGAAGAATTTTTTATGAATTTTAAATTATTCAAAAAAAAAACAATTTAATATAAGACCCCATTAACGTCATTTTCAGGACTATTAAGAAGTTTCACTTGAAAGACAACATGATTGAAATTTAATTCAAATAAAAACATTAAAAATTTCACTACTATATTATATTTATCACCAAAATCCTTTTAATAGGATAATTTTTCAAAATTTTAATATATTTATTTTTGTTAATTTCATTTATTTTATTTTTATATTATTTGAAAAAATATTATGTTGGAGTTATATAATTATTTAAGTAAATTATTGGATCACTCAAAATTAAAAATAAATTTACATTATTAAAAGAAATTATCTCTATTAAAATATACATTTTTAAATTAACTTTACCTCTTTTTTCTTCTTAAAAAATATTATATATATTAAATTCAAGAGAGGGACGTGTTGTATATATCATTTTCATAAAATAATATAAATGTCATAATCAGTAAAAAACACAATGTTTCCATATATTAAAAAAATATATGTGAATAAACAAAATATACTCCCCCAATAAGAAAAAATTATGTGTTATAGAAATTTTAAAGCCCTATCCCAAAATTTTAAACATGTTTTACATGTTTTACCCTCACTGATGTGACAAATATTTACAAAGGATGCAATTCATAATGATAAAAAACCAATATATTTTCAAAATTTGATCCACCTAATTAAAAATATAGAATAATGTTTTATAAATTCAATTCCTAGAAGTGAAAGAAATCCATTTTAAAATAGTCATGAAAAAGGTAATGAAAAGTATTTTTAGAGAAAATGTATTTTTAAGCATTAAGAAATATTCATTTTTATCTCATGCATAAAAAACCCATTAGTTGAATGTTAGAAAATTTTATTGGATATAAATTATATAAATTTCATTAAAATTGTTCATAAATGGAGATTAATGTAATTAATTAAAATAAAAATGGATTTTTCACAAAAAAAATAGTTATTTCATGTGTTTTAAAGCCCAAAAATGTACTTTAATCGTAATCAAGTATAATATTGATTAATATGTAATTAATTTTATTATATATAATTAAATTATATTTATGTCACATAAATATCAAATTAAAAATGTACTTTTTTTAAAATAGTTTTATTTAAGGAAAAAAAATCACAGTTTTATAAAAATTCGGTATTATATTTATTCACCAAAAAATCAATAATTTTAGGAAAATACCAAAGATTTACTCCAAGTTAATTTTTATATGATGTATCCAAAATGTATATCTATATATTTAAATTCAATTTATTAATTTAGTATAATTTATTTATAATATTCTCCCACAAAATGAAATAATACCCATTTTTGAAGAAAGATTATTCTTGAAACTCAAATTGAACTCACTAAAAATTGAGTACATATATTTTATTCAGTAAAAATTAATTATATTTAATTATATAATATATATTTATTTATTTATTTATTAAATGTCTTTAATCATATTCATACCCATCAATTTTATGGTTATGTGATAATATGTCGTAGTTTGTTTTAAGCTCCATGTTATATGTCAAGCAAGCTACATACCAATTGTAATTAATTTAAATAGATATATATTCAAAAATATTTAGTTGATATGTGTTTTCCACTTGAATAAGTTTATACTTGATATCTCACATGCACAAAATGTAAAGGTGAAAAATTTAAAGCACGCACTATCTTATAAAGAGAATATAGTGAAGATCCTAGATATAGAGACAATGATACACATAACAAAGAAACTCATCATGTAAAATTGATTTGGTAGAACCAAATGTATGTGGACGAAACATGGAAACCTGATTAAGATATAAAAAAATAAGAACACTCATCTATTTCTATATTACTGTGTGGAAGAAAATTTCAATGACGAAATTTATAATGTTTGGAATCTAAAGACCCATACTTTAATATAAGGAATTATCCCTATTACTATACATGTATCATATATAGAAATATTGTATACTATAAAACACATATACCACATAATAAATAAAAAAATTAAATATATTAATTTCAAACATTACTTATATAAAATAAAAATATAATAAATCTAAATCATAATACGAATAAATATCGGTGTTAAATATGATAAAATAATTGATTGACACAAAGAATTAATTCTTTTATTTTTAGTAAAAAATATATGTTTTCTTTTTCTTTAAAATATATTTTAATGATAACATTAAAAATTTGAAATATAATTTATATTAAAAAATATTAATATAAAATGAAATATAGTTATTTATAAATGATAATATAATTTTATAATATCATATTCAATTTATGTAAGGGTCTGAAAATTAATATTTTCATAAAGATTATGATTTTTCTATAATTATAAATTTTTTAAAAAAATTGATTTCTCTTTCTAATAAAATTATTTTTAATAAATTAATTTTACTTTTGGAATCATTACAACAAAGTTATATTGGGATTATTTTTTAGAATGTTTCTAAAGAATTTATTTTTTATTTAATATTACAAATATAGTTTTTACAATTACCATATATGATAGGACTACATTATCATATAATCATGTATTAACAAATTTATGAAACACTTTTTATCAACAAATGTATCTAATGATTGTTTTCGATGAAAATCGTGGTTCCCAATATGATTCATTATGGGGTTGAATTTTGCACAATCAGTCAAGTCAAGTTTACCATCCTTTCTGAACAGCTTCCAACAGGTTTTCTGTGGATTTGTAAACACCTAATGGTTCCCTCATTTGAGATCGTGAACCTTCTTTCCAAATGAATCCAGTTGTTGATAAATGATCCAACAACACTTTAGGGATCACATTTGTCGAGAGGATGTGATTTCAAGATCATCACACATTTTTAAAGGGAATTTTGGCCAACTCCAGGACCCTCTTATAGATTTAAGATATGTTTGTTAATCCTTCATTAACTCCCAAGTATGAAGTAGGTAACCCTTGATTTAACTATCATTATTTAGAATGTGTAGAGTTTAGAATCAACTATATGTATCTGAGGATATTAATCAGGGGTGAAATATTTAAGTATCTTAGGATCTACATAAACAATACCCTATTCCATATTGATTAGATATTCTTGGTGAATCATTATAATGATATTGGTTTTATGCCACACAGTAGTGTTCTATGTATCTTATCATTTTCTAGGGAAAATGAGTTTTTTTATGTCAGTATTAGACCCATGATATGGTATTCCTATATCTCCTCACGAAAAAAATCATAACCCACGTAGTTCGATGCCGCTTAATGAGACACATCATACCTTTAAAGTTCATGTCTTAAGGACTAACCATGAATTTTTAGCTCATGAAGTATGGACTTCAAGGTGAATGGTGACTATTAAATTGTTGGTGTGGGACTTATTTTAAAGCTTCCCAAGGAACATGAAATAGATATATGTCCCATGTAAGGTATGACCCTTCTTAGAATATGGCCCAATAAAGAAGACAATAAAAGGGACTCCTAAGTAATATGGATCTCCATATTGGAGATGAATCTATTGATAATATGTCCCATAGAATATTATGGTGGATTTTGGAGTTTACTTTGAATCTTGAGGAGGCTTCCCCGGAATCATAGTTGGTCAGGAATCAAAACCCACCATGTTCAGATTGGGTTGGGGCATACATATATGGAGGAGGCCCATGGGTAATTGGTTTTTTACAAATGTCACGATCACCACTAACCTCTAATCCCATGTCATTCATGCCTAGTGTTATAAACAAGAAGAACTTTTAGATCTGAAGATCACACAATCCAATTTGATCGTTGGTGGATGGATGTTGGAGCCCAAATGAAGAGGGAGTTGGAGAGATTTGGTGCCCATATCCTCTCTTATTTTCATAACAAGGATATTCACATTGATTCCTAGCTATAGCCATAAAGTCAAAGAGGAGTAAGAGTGAAACTAATAGAAAAAAAGGCTTTGGGATTACTTATGGAGGGATTCTATTTGAGTTAGATTCATGGATTGAGAAACCAAACCTATAGAGGTCCTCTAAAAGAATGTTGGAGGAAGAACAGGAAAAACATTCTCTTCCAATATATGCATTAGACCCTTGAAATTTCTTAATTGTAGGTAAATTCTATACCTGTATGAGCCATTCTCATATGCTATGAAAAATATGAATCATAAGATCTAACAAACATCCTGATCCTTCTTTTTCTGGTGAAAGAATATTATGATACAGGAGAATAATAAAGAGATTTTATGTTCCAATATCCTCTCGTTTCATATCTAATATATTCACATCAAACTACATATATGAAAAAGACACAAAATAAAACGCCAGAGGATTTATCTGTGTTGGATTCTTGTTAAGTTTTATACATTGATTAGAGGACCCATTCCTTCGGAGGCCATTTTAATGAATATTATAGGAGTATTTAGAAAAATATTCTATGCCCATACATGCACCTACCTAAGTGGATGTTATAATTATGGATAACCTCTAAACCCACATTTGTGATTCATGGATCTGAGAAACAAGAGGAAGCAGAATATCTAAAAAACAATAGGGACCTTCTTCCACTAGTTGTAGAGGCTGAGGATTGGGGAGAAAAAGAAATGTATTTTATGTTCTTGTCACCTATCATTTTTTATCTAGTAGAGTCACATCAAACAACCCATCAAGACATGACCAATAAGAAAATTCTATGGTATTACTCCATGAGGGGTTCCCATTTGTGACTAGTGCCTAGGGAAGAGAGGAAAATAATACACTATACCTAAAAGTGAAAGGAAAGTTAAATCATCCCGCTTTCCTCCTGGAACTGGACTACCTTGATATTAGAGAAAACTATTTTAGGACATGGAATTAACCTTAATATTAGAGACTATGAGTTCCCTAAAACTTCTCATAGGGCCAGGGTCCCTATGATCGAGGGGGTTTATATGTTCATGCACCCCAAGGACACTTCCAATTGGGCAGGACATGTTCAAGACACCTCTAACCAATGGAATTAATATTTGAGTGTGACACATTCCTATGTGCCTTTTACCATGGTCTTTCATGTAAAGAGTATTGGTGGAGGATTTAATTTGGTCACCCTCAAAAAAAGGGATCTACAGTAATGGGATACCTTCCCTTAGTAGCTTGAAAGAGAGATTAAAGGTTTCTCATATAGTTCAAGGATTTGTGGGGAGTAGGTGCTTCACATAAAACCTAGGAGGAGCAGGAAGTGCTTCACAGAAGGGGGTGGTCCTACGTGTGTAGGAGGTGCTTTGGAAAATGGACCACCTAGGAGATAATAATTGGTTGAGGCATTACCCTAGGTGTTAGGGGTCTCCTTAGGTGTCGCTATAAGGGTATCATTTGGGTCCCAAATTATGGAAGGGACCATCACATTAGTGGTTTTTGAATAGGGTAAAAGCGTTACTTCCATAGGTGTATTGAGTTTTAAACCATTAAAGGACATTGATCTCACTATCTCCCTTAATTAACACTTATCCTGTGTTTTGGAGAGCTACCTAAAACATTTTTAATGACCTGGGAAAAGGGGTTGTGCAAACAGAACATGGAGGATTCTTCAATTTGTTCAGTCTAGAAAATGTAGTTCCCCATGGTCGTATTTATTGTAAAACATGGGACCCTTGTTGAAGTAGGTATTATGTGTAGGTTTATGGAACATGTACCCATAAAAAGTGTCATGTGTAGGGGTGGTTTCACCTACAGATTAGTGTAGGGTGGCCTATGCGATCTTTTTGATGCTTAGGGTTGGTTCATGTATACCTCTTTAGAAATTTTCAATTGATTATATTTAGTTATTTTCATCTATCTAACATATTTAAGGTAATATTCATACACTTTTTAAACCATGTGATAAATGGAGTGTCAACAAAATCCCCCCCCCCCCACCTCAGGATTGGATCTAGTCAAAAAATAGGGTTTTGTCTTGTGGTAGAGGAATGAAAAGATTCTGAATGTGGAACAGGTTTTCGATGTAGGTTACTCATGCAATTTAGCATCATAGGGTTGGTGCACATGTCCACAATTCAATCTGGTGTGTAGGCCCAACACGCAATCCAACGAAGTCTATAAATAACATTGACCATTTTGTGAATCTTTCTTCCTTGCTATTGTTTTTCTCTTGTTATGTAAATCATCCACCTAGATGTGAATCAATTTCAATTTTTCATGGGCATACTAAATAGAATCTATACACACCTACACAATATTTCCACTTGAGTGGCTATTCTGTGTACGATCACCTAGTCATGGTGTCTGTGTGGGACCACATTATTAAGAGGCCTTCTTAAAGGACTGATCAAAGGGCCTACATGAAGGAACGTCTTCTGAGGTTTTTTGGAACTTTTCTAAATCAATATTTTACATAATAAAAAATTTCAATGTATACTTTCATTTTTTTCTATAGCTACCCTGATGGATTTTCACAAACAATCTACTGTACAGGTTTCAATGATGATCAAAGATATTAGGCTATATTACTAAGATATGTTCCATTCCAATATTTCTTATTTGGATAATCAAATAATGCAGTATTAACATGAGTATCCAAGAAGTGACTATATATCCTTGTATGATCATTGAGTTCTGAGGGATTCTCTCATCCCGAAGGCTCAGAGTTACTTCTCGAAGTCTTTTTTTCTAGGGCATACCAATTTCCTTTTCGCCAAAGTCTCCTATAAGGCTGTATACGTCAGGTAACGTATGGTTACCACTTATCGGTTCATTCACCATAGTCACTGTACTTTGGACCTGAAGTCTCATTCCTTGGAGTCAAAGCCTCACTATTATGAATCATCCTTCTATGCATCCCTGATAGACTAGTCACATTGTTGGAGTGAGGATTTGGTTTTTAACCCTAGAGGAGGAGATACGATTAAATGGATGTAGGAATACTACGTTCACCATACTTGTTTATAATTCAAGAAGGATCTTCAAGACGTCTACATTTACAAGGATATTTGGGTGGTGCAAACATATGTATAAAAGAACTCAGAAGTCACCCTTGAAATTATGAGCTGATGGAATCCTTGGATAAATTATCTTCATCTAAATCATTCTGATGTCAGAATTATCTTGTGGGATGTTTACTAGATTTCTAGATCCCTTATTCTTAGGGATATTTATGAAGATTTTATCCCCCTAAATTCAACATGGAATGATGTCGAAAGAACACTATATTTGGACCATGACATTTTCAAGGTGTCTCAGAAGGTGTAGTAGAAATATCCCCATCCAAGGGGTGACATTCATCAAAATGTGTGGATGAATACTTTCATCAATCCATAAGAAGATGGTCACAATATCCAACATCCTAGAGGATGACTCACCTAATAAAATTAAATCATTATTGGTAAATTATGTCCACCATTAAAAATGGACCAGTAAACCCACTGGGTTTATAAGATAAATCCTAAGGATTTTGTGAGAACCTGTCTGGATAGATTCCTCACAATGTGGATGATTATCTACCTACAACTGGATTGAAAATACATTGTTTCCATGAGACCAAGGACTTATGTTATAGAGTAAGAACAAGAAGATCAGATCCATATAGGGTAGGTTTCCCCAATCTTGGAGAAGATATACTAATGTTTACTACATGCATACACTAGGAAGGATCCATTCATAATTTCGAATCCATTTTAAGTTAATTGGGGTAGATTTCATCACTCTTTAGTTCTTATGCTATGTTAAGTTGAGTTAAAGTCTCGGAAGGATGTTTGATCCCACTTTTTTTGGTTATTTCAAGTACCCAACTATTATATTTGGAATATGAAAAAGTCTTAAGGATTATGAATGTATTGAGAAATATTACCTTCATACTATATGTTTATCCACAGATAAGGATTTTCACTGATTATGGAAAAGATAATAATGATCTAAGATAATACATGATACAATTCAAAGACAGTGTACTAATGGAAAATATTGACTATGAAATAATCTATAATTCATACGTTTTATACTGATTTACTCACCAATTCAAGTGTCTATGATAGTCAAGTGTCCCCCCATGCATTTTTGACTTGATCAACAACTGATAGTGGCCTGATATTTTTGGATCCAGATGGCCATGGAGGTATCTCAAATATCAAGGAACGCGCCTCCATCAGGCACATTGATCAGACTAAAATCTAGATAGTCCAAGAATTGGATTTAATCATATCATATATGAGAATTGACAAAGATAATCCTTTAATTCCTGGATATGACAATTGATGGTCATGGAATGTATGGTAGGAAGTTCCAACCAGAGGGTGATGATACTAATGTTCTAAATTATTCAAGGAAATCATATCCATGAGTCACTGAGTGAGACAGGATAGAAAAGAGACCACTTTTTTAGCCATGGTGGTTCATTCATCACCATAAAAAGGAGACTTTGGTTCGGGTTACCTGTTCTTCTATGAGATAATAGAGTCATGAGAATGATTAAAAGTAAAAAATCATTGATTCCTCCTCAAAGCTAGTTTCATTTGAGCCAGATTATGTGTGAACCATAGAAATACAATCTTGGTAGGTAATATCTTGTGATAAAAGACACATTTTGTTATTTATCAAAGCTAAAATATGCTTCATAGTTCTAAGGAATATTCGAGCACCCTCTAACCTTCACCTCGACAGTGACATGGATGTGGTCTGCAAATATGTTTGGGATATTAAAATTTTTATATACAAAACTAATGATTAGATCCCTGGTAAAAATGAGAGTATCTAACATGCTGGATTGAAGAAAAAATTTGGGGGTATCTAGTCACACTTAATTGCAATGAGATGCCTAAATTGACCGTAGTGATGTATCTCTCTCTTATCCCCTCAATTTTCTCTCTTTAATAATCCATAATTTATTTCGATGTTATATATCTCCTAGTGTGGAGAATAAAAAGTTTAATAACCAATAGAAAAGTTATTTAAGTAGCCAGAATATAGACCCAAGGTCACACCCATTAGACTAACGGTTATGTTTCCTAAATCTATGGAACTATCCCCGAGTTAGAGGACGGTAGTTTAAGAAATGGTTAGAGGGTCTTCTGAACAGCCAACTCATGTTCTGATTACTTATAAGACCAACATAATTCCTTTTTCATCTTAAAAATAGAAATGAATGTGAGTGGAGAATTTGGTATGTCTTATGTGCTATAGTATATATCTTTACAATCATATTAATCTTATGAGTGTACTAATGTACTTTTTTTACCACAAATCTCTTTTATAGAATGTGTGTCACCTTTCTCCCTTAATTGGTTTTGCACTGGTATTAAAAGCATCCAATATGGTTTGATGAATGTGTTGGTGCTGAGTAGGATCTCTTGGGGTTCGAAGATGTTGTCTCTACTGAGAGATCAATATGGACAATCGACAGAGAATCTAGTTTGGGTATTGATCTATGTGTCTTAGATATCCCTACAGGTGAGGTTGTTGTGGTACTTGAGGAAATGTTTTATAACACAACATGTCTTGAGGATAATTTAAAACATATTAATATTTCTACCTATTTAGATAAATTCTAGGACTTCATCTGGGATGTAGTAGGATGTTAGTTTTCTCTTTCTTTAATTTTCAAATATAGTTTTCCTAGTTTCATTCATTGTCTTTCACCTTAGATTAACATGTATATTTTTTCTGTAGATAATTTCTCCATGGGAATTCATGAATAATGCCTCTAAGTCCATTCTACTCCCATTTTTTAGGGAGTGATAGCTGAGAATCCCAAAGTGGGAGATCCTCAAGGGACCTCTATCCTATTCACTTATAAAATCGTCAAGGATGATCCTTTTAATTTGGTCCCTATTCCAAGAACCGAGATTCGGAATACCAAAGATACATTAATACCAAAAATTTATCCAACAATGGGTGAGTGTGGTTAACTAATCTGGTAACTTTATTACCTTTTTTATCTAATAACTTTTTCATGTTAATAAGGATTGTCACTTTCTATTCATAAACATCGACATCAGTGGCTAAGAATGAAGTGGGTGCTTCTACGCTAGTTCATTCAATAATGGTAGAGAAAAAACTGATGTTGCCTTAGAGGAGGCAGAATAAGGTGAATCATTATGTAAACTAATTCCAGAGTACATCCCTCCCTATGAGAGAGGAATTGAGTCATATTTGAATACATAAGATGAATTTATCCCTAAATTCCATATGGTTTAGTGAGATATCTAAAGAATATTCATAGAGACGCCTCTTGAAAACCTTCCATCATGACTCTACCTACTCCCAATGATGTTCTCCATTTTATGGTTTGGTGGATTTGATTATAATAAGATCCATTATACCATGAATTCAATAATATAAAAATGGGATGAGAAGAGAAGATCACAAAAGGATGACACATAACTGGAAGACCGATTTCAAGATCTCAAAGCTCTTATATCCCAAGCTGATCTCAATCATTCCAAGGAGGTGAAGGAATACCATCATTTTCTGTATGATAATGTTTTTCAACTAGTAATCCTTCAAGAATAAATGGATGTTGTGAAGAAAGAGATGGTCTAACTCCACCAGTCCTTCAAGGGGTCCTTGGAACATAGATAAGACTATATTTTTGTGATAAGGGGAAACTTTGTAATGTTGAAGATGTTGTCGCCAAAAAATTGCCAATGTTTTGAAAAACTATAGATAATGTCCTAACCAAAATCTACGAACTAAAATCCAATTTCTATGAACACATGTAATATTTAGAATACATTCTCCAACGTGTGGGTGTTCCTTCATATTTTTAAACATGAATGAAAAAGGATTTTGGTTCGAATCACCTATTCTTACACTTTCTATCATTATCATAATCATAATATAACACTTAAAGTGACCCATTTTATTGAATTTCATCCCTTTATAATTAAAATGATAGGGTTCAATGAGTACCCTAATTTTTTCATAGATCATTTGACCTGGATGGTGTTGTTAAATTGTTTTTAGGGTCATATGGATAACCCTATAAAATAAATTTCTTTTTTATCATCTTAATTTTTTACCTAAGTCTTATATGAGAAAAGAATAAAGGATTAGACTTGTATTTTTATTATTCTACCCTATGTGAGTGTTATTACAAACATGTTTTCTACCATTTTCTTTTCATCACTTGAATTTTTCCTAAAACCAATAGAACATTGGTCTCACGAGTTGAGAATTGACTTTTACCCAGGGTTCCCTTTAGTGGGTTTTCAACGGAGAATGAACTATGTAACTTTTTTTGGGAAGTTTAATGTCTTGAAATTTAGACTAATGAAATGGTTGTTTTATGTCAAACATCTTTTAATAAGGGTTTTATAATGATAACCCAAAAATTCTTGTAATCCAAGAATGTTCTAACATTCTTCATATAACTAGAGGGGTTTATGAGTCATGATTTTTTCTATTCTCAAAATCTAAAACATTATTTGAGATAAGTATGTGAGAAATTTCCACTATCAAAATTCTAAATATCTTTCCATCAAAATACTATTAGGGTTTATGGGAATATAGTGGGTCTCCCTTAGGGATGAATGTTCCACTGGTTTAAAAACCGTTTTTTTTTACTGACATTATGAAGATTTAACTAGGTTGTGTTACTCCATAGTCAAACAATGGAATCATACAGATGAAATTCCTTTTCGGTGGGTAGCATATGTAAATCCAACAAGGTTGTATTAATTTATAGTGTAAAAAGGTATCCTTATGAATTTCAGCCTTTTTTATCAATGGCCAGAGGAATTTTATAAGGATGTGGATTTCATAAGACTATGAAGGGTGTTTTACAAGGGTAGGTGTCTCAGAATGAAGAGAACATTTGTATTGGAATAATCTAGGCATAGGAAATCACTTTGACACAAAATTTTCTCGTACAAAGGATGGTAAGTTGTATTAAATATCCAACTCCAAGGAGTAGGCCCCTCACATAAAAAGGTATGAAGTATCATGCTGTTTAATTTTATGTGACAATGAAATAGACCATGTAGTTTAAACACTTATGGAAAGGATATTTTTTTATAGTTTAACATCTTGTGACTAGGATTTTATGTTGTTTTGTTTAATGTCATAAAGTAAAGACAGTGGGCGATATAATTTAAGGAATATTAGAACTAACTAAAAGATTAATTACTCTCTCTTTTATTGATATAAGTCCAGGAATGTGGCAACATTTTCAGTTATTTATGGGGTAAAGTTGTAAGCTATACTCTAAGTATTTTTTGACCTAAAGAGTGATATGGAATAATGGGATTATACAGATAGAGGAGGTCCCTCCTAATGGAGAATGTTTCTTTGGTTGAAACCCCCAATTTGTCATAAAATTTCATGTAAAGACATCTAGGAATTATTACTTCATAATCATATAGTATAATCCTATAGCCTGTAGGCCTATTTTATGGTTGAATTGTGAAAATTCAACTTGGGAAAGTTACACCATAGTCAGATAAAGGTGTATACATGACACATACATTCTATCATCAATAGATGGAGGTAGTTTGTAGAGATATGTATTTATCAATATCATGAAGGGTATATTGTTGATGTAAAGTACCTAAATATAGAAGGTTCATTTAAATTAAAAATTACCCAAGAATCGGGGGAAAGGTTTCCTACATAGTTCTGACCCAAATGCATGAAATGTGATGCCTATAGTTTTAGGTCATATGACCAATACCATGGTATCATGGAAACGATGTGTAATATGTGTCCTACCAGACTACATTTATTCCGACATACATTAGACATGAGGGAGGAAATTGTAAACCATGATCTATTGGGTTATTGGATAGGGATAAATGACATGGTACAAGAACGTGTGGGATGATCGCAAACCTTGGTTGAATATCATGATTGAGCACGATGTCGCCAAAACTTGTGGATATTGAAGAGGATTCTATTGAAGATAAAATTTATAGAAAGTTTAAAATCCTATTTTGGGTGAATTTATGAAATCCCAATTGGGGAATGTTAATGTATAGTCAAACAGTTTCATCCTCTGGCAGATAGCCTTGTTTTGTGGGAAACAAATGCAGATCCATCTAAGAGTGTTACCTCATAGTCAGACAAAGGTATCCTCAAGTATTAGACATTTAATTGCTGGTAGAAGGAAAAAGGTTATGAAGACTCAAAATTATCCAAGATTAAGAGTGTGATGTGTGAAATGAATATATCTAATCATATAGGAAGCATCTGGATTGAAATTGGATATGAAGTGTAAACTCCCCTGCATAGATATGAATCATATGTAAGAGGGTAATTTTTTCCCTTAATGGACCACAGAATTAGAAAACCAAAATTAAGATATCATGCCTCAGTTTGTACGTAAGAGAGGGGGATTTTTATTTAACTCTTGGATAGGACTAGGACATGAGGACTAGGAATCACATCATATCTCATTAGAAAAATAATGAATCCACACATAATGTTTTCGGAACTAATCGGTTTAAAATCATGTGGCGAGGACAATGTCTATGTAGTTTAATGTCATGTAGTAAGGATCAAGGTGAATCAATGTGAAAAAAGTAATATTTCATATAGACTAGGGAATATGACTTGATTTTCACTGTGTATCTTGTTGGATAAATAATAAAGTTTTATGTAGTATTAAAAGATATTCCCCATACTAACTGAATTCTTATTTGGAGAAGTGGTTTCCCTTTTTTTGAATATGGGCTCACGAATGGGGTGAGAACCCTTATTATATCCTATTATTCATATTTGAATCATATATAGGAGATTGGGGTCATGTAAAATTTTATGTATCGGAGAGGGTTGGAGATCCAGACATTAGTATGTATCTTGTGATTGATGGAATCAATCCATACATAGTTCTTGTGGAACAATTTAGTTCAAATTCATGTGGTAGGGAAATATAGTGATCTGTTTAATGTCCTATTACCAGGACCATAGTAACCATAATGTGAATTGGCATTCCTTCATCATTCGTTGAATTATTTGATAAAACTCTTAGTCCTACAAGAGATATGATTGGTGTGAGAAACCAGGAATGACAAAGGTTTCTTCCACAACACAAGGGTGATAAAAATGAAGGATATGGGAAAAAATTGGGGTAACTAGAACAAGATGTTTGATACTTCTATTGCTACATATATCATTAGAATTAGAATCAATTCATACATAGTTCATTAAAATAATCCTTGTTCTGTTTTAACCCCTACACAAGGAGGGGCATTTGTTTCATGGACGGACCTAGGATTGGAGATTAGGGCATCACTACATATCTTCTGATGGTAGGAATCAATCCACCCATAGTTCTTGAATAAAGGTATGGTGGGATACCAACACTAAATATTTTGATCCACTCAATTACATATTGAAATTTTACACATTTTTATACTATATAACAAGGACGTGAACTATGTAGTTTTAAATCTTTCAGAAATAATATTTTCATGTAGTTTAACATCTTGGGACTAGTATTTTAGGTTACATAGTATTAATGTCTTATATCTCAACTATGATGTACTGAAGTTTTATGTTATATGAATAGGACTATATAGTGTGCCTTTTAAGGTTAGGAATAATGGACCATGATGTTATGATGTTTAATTTCATACAGCAAGGACTCTAGTATCATGAAGTTAACTATCTTTAAACATGGAAGAAATGTAATTATTTTTAAGGTCATGTAGAAAATAATGATTGATTAGATTAACATCATGCAGTAGATATGTGTTTCTATTTTCTTACTTGAATTAGTTTTTTAGAAATATTTTATTGGAATGGGATTTATTGAGTTCTCTATCTATATAAATCAAGGAATAATCTTGGCTTGAGTGGACCTTGTTTATAGAATAAGGTCCCTCCCATTTTTGTTCAAGATTTAGAGGTGTATTCCCTGGTATCATTGATGTCCCAATCACCAATACTAGTTCTCCATGTAATAATGAATTGATTTATACCTTCTGGTTAAAATCTCACAAAATCTAATTTTTATGGGAATCTAAGTGATATAAGGTATGAAATCATTTCTCATTGAGTTTCTCCAATTCATCTTGTAATTTTTGGGATTTCTAAAAGATCAAAAATATAAATGAATAGTGAATGAAATTAGACCTCAATGGGAAGGATTGATTCTATTATGTTTACAAGTGAGTATGTTGTATCCCATGTGGAAGTACAGGTTATGGTATAGTAGGACCATTGGGTGTGTAAGAGTTTTACAGGACTGGACATTTCATCCTTATCCACCATCATTTGGAGTATGTTTCATATGGTCTTTTGGAATGAATCCAACTATCCATTAATCACAGAATGGTTGCCAGGATAGATGTTAGATTTGATATTATACTCCTGATATAATTTATCATACTTAGTATAGTAGAAATTGTTATTGTTTTACATCATTATTGTATAAGGGAAACCAAATCTGGTAATGATTTCATAGTTCTAGATGTTAGAAATGATTTTTTCTCTAACTTCTTTGTGGGGTATTACCTCAGTCCACTTGGAATAGAATTCAATAGTAGTTTGGATGTGTTTGACCTATTTGGACATAGCTATAAGATACATCCCTACAACATCAATTCTCCATATGGAAAATGGCCAATATTATTTGTCTGTGTGTAAAAACTCTAGGGTTTTATGGTTGAATATTTTTTCACTTGGAAGGAACTACATTTCCAACATAATTCTGTAAAATATTTCTTAATTGTAAACTAGGACATACCAAGCCTTCAAATTTGATTGGAAATCCATACAATGGACTGGTGGGAACTACAAGCTCCCTTGTGTACTTATTCTATGACTTCAAATGTCACTTATCTATTGATTATTTTGAGGAGTCTCTATCAAATCATCATTTATAAAATACTTTTTTTGGTGATTAGGGATATAATAAAGAGTAGAGTTGGTTTCTTATCTTCATTTATTCTCTATTCTATTTATTTCAAATGAGAGCACCCCTTTATGAATGTAGATCACAATGGGTGTCTCTTAACCAGTCATGAGACCATCTTGTTTTGGAATGGGACTGGCCTCAATAATATCTTCTATGCCGACATGAGAAAAATGTGACATCATTCGGTAGTGTGCAATGATGATGACTATTTGGTCCCAGTTTGGATCTAAAAAAAATTTAGCTTCATTAACCAATGCATCTACCTAGGAATTATGTGATTTTCTTATGTGATTTAATATTGGTTCAGAGAGGAATTTTATCATTAAACCATACACATAGTCAAGAGGTGGAATTAAATATTGCTTTCTAATAGGATAATACTTTTTGATCTATTTTATTATCAACTATGAATCAAGTTTCACATCTAGGTGTTCCTTTGGTAATTGAATTTTTAATTTTAGGCATGTCATGAGGGATTAACATTCTACCTCATTATTTGTACAACCTTGTGATAATATGATGGAATAAGGAAAAAATTGCTTTACTGGAAAGTTGAGCATGACTCCAAGCCCAACTTTGTTGACCTTGGGATCATCCATTCTCTTACCTATAAAACTTTGGGATGCACCATCAAAATATATTTCCCACATTTTGTTCTTGTCTTGAATAGAAAAATATCTCTTCATTTAGAAATTCGTTATTTAATGATGTTTTTTCTTCAAACATGTGTTCTTTGAGAAAATCATCCAAGGACTAGACTTTTTCCACCTTGTGAGGTGCAAACTGTATGTCAAAATGTTGTAGGATAAGTACCCATAATTCGAACCATCCTGTCAATATATGGGTGGATGAGGATATATTTTAGTGGTTTATTATGAGATATAAATTGAAACATGTGGTATTGTATAAATTTTCATATTTCTTTAACTTCAAATATTAATTCCATGAAAATTGTCGTGATATATAAAAGATGAGTCTCAATGTTGATCATGGTTCTACTGAGATAATAAAGGTATTTTCCATTCTCGATATCATTCTTTTTTATGAGGAAGGAATAGAGTAATTTTGCTAGGTCTACCACACACAAAATGAGAGGTTTCCCTTCAAAGGATGGAATCATAACAAGTGGACTCAAAAGAAATTTCTTTATACTATTGAACTCTTTATGATAGTGTTTGTTCTACGGATACATGACGCCATTCTTCATCAACCTGGTAAAGGGAAACCATTTTCCTATGAGGTTGGATATATATCACCAAATGTTTACAATGTTCCTTTTTAAACCCCTCAACTCTCTGAGGTTTCTTGGTGGTGAGTTATTGAGGATAGCCTTTTTATTCTTGGGTTCAGCTTCAATTCCATGATAGAACAAGATAAATCATAGGAATGTAACTATGAAAGAACATTTTAAGGGGTTCATCTTTAGTCTATGCTATCATATTTTGTTGAAGATGGATCTGACAATATTTTTTTCTTCATCCTAAATTTTAGAGGTGTGAGTCGGGAGTGTCCTTTTAGATACCTGTTTATATCCCAACTGATTTTTAGGAAATCTAGTGTGGTGAGTGGCCACCCCATGATCAAGTCTTAAAATATCTTTCTAATTATTATTTATTTTGTAAAGAAGTATATATCTCTTGTTCACAAAAATTCATGGTTTTACTAATCCAATTGATTCATGGATCTTCTTCTATACTTAGATTTACTACTCTAAGTTCATCAACAGTGGTAAAGTCACCTTCCTAAAATGATGAAGGGGAAACCCTGAGATCTTCCTCCGGTTCCTCTTCCCATTTCTCCTCCTCTTCCATATCTACATGGATCTTATGGGAAGTATGTTATGGAACAAATTTATCAAGAATAGAGGAGGACTCAATATTTTGTCATTTAGATGGTGAATAAACTACTTATGACACAACTGAAGTGTCATTGATTTGTTGAAGCTCAAGGGATTGAATAATGGAATTGTCACTTAGGATTTCATCACTGTCTAAAGAGTCGAAGACTTTTCCAGTGTTTTTGGTTTAATTTTCCATGGCCGATGTCATGGAGTTCACTAAATATGTACCTAAACTTATACCTGCCAACGAGCCCGTACCCGAGTTGTAAGGGCTCACGCTTGACATCCAAGAGACCCAGGTTAAAAACCTGGTGGAGGTGAATTTCCAAATACTGTAGTAGTATTGTAGTAGTTATTGTTCGGTACTGTAGAATATGGAACAATTCACCCGATTTAGGCCTTCAGGCCACTAGTTTGTGCCTACAAGTCTCATGGGCATTCAAGTCATCAAAGGCATATGGGCCATAGGGCCTTCGGGCCACGAAGACCATTGAGTAGCCCATTTCACACAGAATAGGCCCCAGAAGAGGATCATAGCAACATGAGTAGTATCCAGCAGAAGCATAGCTAACCTGATTAGAAGAACGATATGGTATGGAATCCACCATAAAGACTAGGCACCATGCAGCTTTGTATGGGGTAATGATAGCCGATTAGCAATGCAAGGTGGGGATATAGGTGATCAATGACACAGAATATGGGGGGGAGTAGTTCAAGTGGGCTAGGCCTACGGGTCATGTACGGGTTCCCCTTCAACCCTTATATGGGGAAGTATCCATAATAAAATAAAAAAGAAGTCCTTCAGGCCATTTGGGTAGCTAAACTTACACTACGGGAAATATAGATATTTGCGACGGGTCATTTGCGACGGGACCCCGTCGCAAATAGCCTTTTGCGACGGGGCCCCGTCGCAAATCGCTCGTTGCAGAAAACGCCATCGCAAATATTTTTTTTTGCGACGGGCCCGTCGCAAAAACACTTATTTGCGACGGGAAACTGGCCCGTCGCAAATAGGTTTCTGGTTTTTTTTAAACCTTTTGCGACGGGCCCGTCGCAAATAATAATAAAAAAATTAAAAAAAATTTAAAAAATTACCTATTATTATATAAATCAATAAACCTATTTATATTGATATAAATATAATATTTATTTTTTAAATATGTTTTAGAAAGGAAGAATGAAAATCAAATATGAATGTATAAGATGTTCAGTAAAAGAGGCTTATAAAATAAATTGAAAAATATTTTTAATTAGTAATTATGTAATTTTTATCAATTAATAGTCATTTAATAACTCTTTGAATATAAAAAAAATAAAGAAATTAATGAAAGATGGAAAATAAGTTAAAAATGAAACCCAAACTTCAAACGGCCATAACTTTTGATCCGGGACTCCGTTTGAGCTCCACAGCATATCAAATCAAAGCCTGTGACGAGCTCTACAGATTTATGAACCGGTGGAACCCGTCAAAGGTTGTTTAAAGGACAAAAAAGGCCCAGAAGTCCTCCAAAACTGAGTTTTTAGTCAGGGTACCCCAGTTTTTCACCGTTTAAGTAGCTATAACTTCTGCTCCCGATGTCCGATAAACCTCTACCATATATCATATCGAAGATAGTTTCATGTTGTTCGATTTGACTGATTGTGGAGCTGAAATGGACTTCTGGATTAGAAGTTATGGTCGTTTAAACATCCAAATGGCTATAACATCCGATTCGGATGTCCGTTTGGCCTGTATCGCATATCATATCGAAGATCGTTTCATGTTCTTCGATTTGACTGGTTGTGGAGTTGTAACGGACTTACGGATTAGAAGTTGTAGCCGTTTTAACATTCTCGGTGGATTTTCACCCCCTCATTCCTATGTATTCATTCAAAACTATACATATATATGTGTGTGTGTGTGTGTGTGTGTGTGTGTGTCTATTGTATATATGTATTTATTTATTTATTTATTTATACATATACATAAAGCCCCATATTTTATAAATTTATTTAAAACTAAGCTTATAAATATATATTAATTAATATACAAATAAATATACGAATAAAAACTTATAACTACATATATATATATAGAATAAATATATATTAATATACGAATAAATATATATATATTTATTTATATAACCAAATTTATTTATATTAATATAAATCTATATTAATATACGAATATATATAACTATATATATATAGATAGATCATTAAATGTATAAAAAAATGAAATGGCTTAGTTGTAAAGGTTAATGCACGCATGGGGGAGGTTTATTCCTATTAATTATTAATTATTCCTTTTTATTATTAATTATTTCTAATTATTATTAATTACTACTAATTACCATTAACTAAGAACAATTAATACTAATAATTTAAATTTATTAAATAACAAAACAATATAAACACAATTAAATTACAACTAATTAAAAATAAATAATAATAATAAAAAATTTAAATTAAATATTTAATTAAAAAGAAAATAAATACCTTTAAAATTGATCTGAGGTTGATCTCTGATAATTGTTGAAGACATCAATATTAAATCTGGAAATAAAAATTAAACTTAAGAAACTGTGAACTCTAAAAATAGAGTTTTGAGAGAAGTTGAGAATGAATGGAAAAAAACGGGTGGGGGTATTTATAGGTTAGATTATTTGCGACGGGAGTATTTGCGACGGGATACCCGTCGCAAATAGTATTATTTGCGACGGGACCCGTCGCAAATACTTGAGCCCCCATTTATTACGGTCAACGGTTAAATAGTTATTTGTGACGGGACCCGTCGCAAATATTAACTTGCCGACATACTATTTGCGATGGGGGGTATATTCCTGTCGCAAATAGTTTTTACCGCCGCCGAGTATTTTCGACGGGTGGTAACCACCCGTCGCAAATAACTTTCCCGCGGTTTGGCACGCTTTGCGCGCCAAGACTTTTGCGACGGGTGATATTTCCCCGTCGCAAATAAGTGGTTATTTGTGACGGGAAAATACCCCGTCGCAAATAAGTTTATTTGCGACGGGATTTATTCCCGTCGCAAAAACCCCTTTTTCCCGTAGTGTTATACCCACTTATTTTATCTTATTGATGGGCAACACATACCCTACACTGAGTTGCTCAATGTTATTAGTCATTGTCATCTCCAAACTATTTGATTCATTTATCCTGGAAACATTTTCAATCATGGTTTATTTTCCTTACCTTTTATAAAATCCATTGGAAATTTATTGTGATTATTATTAATTTAAAGGTTATTTTTCACCATAAAATGTCCAATATTGACCATTAGTGAAATATTTGAGGAAATGGTGGTTTGATGAGGGAATAGATACATGCTTATGTAACCAAGTCCATCCAATCATAACATTTAATGTTATATCTTTCTAAAAAACCACAAATTTTTATTCAGATATTAGATCCAAAAATAGTGTCATGATCTTGATTTTACTAAGAGTCGTATGCTCACTCTTATCATAAAACTTTAGCATTAGAGCATAGGGGGACAAGTGGGACTCACTGTAATATAGTTGATGAAGTGTTCAGACTGCAATGTGGTTCAATCATGATCTATTGTTAATGAAGGATCATCAAATATAAACGTCATATATCATGTAAAATACAAACATATGTTTTATGTGTCCTTTTATGATGGGGTGAATGTTCTATTTTATTAAAGAGATGATTCTGTGGCATTTTTTAAGATTAGTCTCTACATAATATACTTCAGAAGCAGTAAATTCAGCCTCAAATTCTTATGATCTTCACAAAGCCTTAATAAGTGATTTCTGAAGGTCTTTTGATAGATTCAAAGCATCCAATATTGAAAAATTGGTTGGAACGAGGGATAATTTCATTAAAATTTTATACTTAAGGTCAAAAGGTTTATGCTTCCCAGAATAAGGATACTATTTTGTAGAAAATATAGGTACGTAAATACTCAATGTTGTAAGGTCTTCCCTTGGCATAGGAGTTGAAGGAACTTTTATCCTTGGTGGATTAGGTTGACTTGGAATTTATATACACCATGTTTGATTGGGATATGACATATACTATATTTAATTGTATTGAAAGATCAAGTCATGGAAAACACTGGCCAATGTGGGGGAAATATACTACTCTTGTTGATGTTGCTGAAGAGCTCTCCCATGAGTCTCAACCTCATATATAGTCTAAGTGAGGATGTAGTTGGAATATTGATTTTTGGAACGACTGTGTCTTCTCATGTATCCTCATCTCCCGCAACCTCTTCCCCTAATTCCACAATATGATGTAGCGAATTAGAGTTTATAGTTACACTCATCATATGGGAAGGGATCCATTATATTAATAATAGTAATGGAACCAATGTTTAATGCTTCATTTGTTGTGGAATATATCAGGGGGGTTGACTCTTATTTTCTAGTTTCCTGGGGCAGTTTTTGTGCTTTTGGGACTGAATGGATGGAGTATAATAGAGTCAAATCCATAATTAGACTTGGTACATGATCATATTCCTATATTTTCTTCAAACTCTTCTAGCCATGTCATTTCTTGGAAGAATGAATTTCAGAGCACTTCTTCATTGATGGAGTCAGTTGTTCCATAATAGAGTTGGACATAGGAATAGTTATTTGTTTAAATATTTATTAGAGGAAAACATATGTCCGGTAGATCATATTTCTAACCATCCAATAACTAAATGTTTTCATTTCCTTCATATTAACTTCTTTCCAATAATTATCCTCCTAAGAATTTCTGTCAGAAACACATGTTTCCTGAATGGGCTGTTTACCATTATTCACTTGCGTAGAGTCCATCATTTTCTAAAGGATTTCCTTGAAAATAGAAAATTCATGGATGGTGTTCCCCAATGCCTGATGAAAGTGGAAATAGTTTAGGATATATTCAACACCATCAGGGTTAGGCATATTGGTCCTTGAAAACTTGATCATGATGTTATTCAATGCTAAGAAGAAGTTACAGGGGACTAGAAACTTCAAAAAGAATAAATTATTTCCTTAACTTCCTCAAAACAATTTCTACACTTCTCTATTTTCTCCTCCTTGTGGTGTTCATTTTTTTTAAGACACTTAGTATTAGAACCACATGATGTGGCTTGAGCTTTTGAACTAATGTAAGTGTGGGGGCGGCTTAAGTGTAACTGTTTTAGTTTCTAGTTTCCCCAGTCTGTTTCCTTTAGATGATGGTATTACTCAAGAATTATCCATGGTTTTCATAATGGATTATTATTTTCTTTACAAAATTATAGAAATATCTTAAAACCCCCATTTATATTTCTTATTTTTTAGTGGCATGCACAACTCATTGTGAATATTCTCTCTATAGATAGACAACAAATATTCTTATGGAATCTTTTGGATTAGGGAATATTTCAATACCTTCCACGAATCAAAGAAATATAAAACAGTATCATTCTTCTATTTTATTTAGTTTTAGAGTTTTAGGACTATTCTCTATTAAAACATTGAGCTATATTGGAAGAGAAACTTCTGATAAATATCTTCTCACATGTAATTGACCATGTCGGTAAACTGGTCTACCAAACAAAGGTTGTCCCATGTAGTTTTTGAATGAAGCATATGATTTTCACAACATTATTTTGTACATGGGTCCCCACAATAGGATCACAACAAATTATTAAATGTGTCAAATTCTACTCCAAGTCTCCAAAGCCAATGAAAATTAGAAATATATGGTTTTCAAAATTTGGCGGGGGAGGGGTCATATCATCCCATTCAATGTAATGTTTCTTCTCTAGCTGTATTAAAGAAGGAAGCTCCTCCACACCTTCTAATAAATCTGTTAGTGACCCAACAGTATTGATGATACATTGATGAATATACAGCTGAGTAGGATCTTGAATAGGGGAAAATAGGTAGATCTAACTACAATGGCCCTACTGGTATCTACCATGGGTAACCATTAGGGGAAGGTCTGTAATGATGTTCCTATACCTATTTTATTTCAGTACCCAATGGAGGGAACTCTTTATATAGTGTTTTGGGTTCTGAATTTATTGTTTTTTGGTACCCCGACATTGACCTCATGTTCTATAGTCATTTTGGTTGTTGTGATAAACCCTATTTGTTGAGGTACTCTGGTTGGGAGTGTGAGATCAGGGTCTATTTTTAGAATTTATCTTGTAGGAATATTTCTTCATATTAGTTCTATATTGAGTCTTCTAAATTATATCATCTATTACTCTTGTTGAGAAAACATTTCCTTGATTGTAAGGGGTTAAACCTCTTTAAGAGTTTGGTAAAGATAAACTCTACTTTAACCCTTTTCGTTCATGGATGCTCTCTAAGGAGGTAGTGATATAGTGGATGATGGAATGCTCAGATTTAGATAAATTCTTTGGTTATGGGTATGCATATCTCTTTCATGTTTTTATGTGTGAACCATATTATGAACCAAAAATTATTCTTCTTTCTCCTCTTATTGGCATGAAATTCTATAGGGTATGTAGGGGTGGTGTTAATAAAATTCATTGATGACTAGCACATTGCATAAATTTCATCACTCTCTTTACATGACTACCTTTTTAACCCACCATGAGTTTTGGTCCTATAATTTGACGGTTCTCTTGGATATTTTTGGTGAATTTTAATATAAATGGAATATCACGAAAATTTTCTTATGCATGTTTACAATGATGATATCATATCTCAGGATAAGTAAAACAAGAAAAATTCATTTTTCGTTATTCCTCCTAGTTAGGAGAAGATTGAATTCCACTAAAGAGGATTATCTTGAGGATAAAATATCCATTCATGTGTGCTGGGGTTATTCCCACTCCATTTCCACAACCTTTCGAGCCTTGTTTTCTTCCCTTGAATGTTGTGTTAAAAATTCCACTAACCCTGATGGTTGGGGTTTCATCTTGATTTTTGAGGTTACTGATTATATAGCATCCTTCTTAATTTTATGGAGTCATAACCAAAACTAGGAAGGTTAAATCATATGGTTTTTATTTGATCATCTTGCATCCAAAGATATTTGATTAATCTACAACATTTTCACTATTTAGGGGCTCACTTCTCTAAAAAGGGAGGCATGCTTTATATTTTCATATAACTGATGAAGAATACATTCAATGGTTCTATCTCTTCTGAATTGATGTTTATGGGAATCATTTGGGGTCCATTTTTTTATCATAACTTTTTTTGTGAAAAGATACTTTTTGTTGAAGTCGTTTTAAATCTAAAACATTGGACGAAGTCATCTTTGGTGGAATTTGATTATTGGGGAACACATTGAAATTCAATTCCCTTTGTTCACCCCATCCTCTAATATGAATATTGTATGGGTAATCTTCAATCAATTAACATAATTATTTTAACATGATGATTCTCGTTCAATAAAGGGACCCTTATTGTTTTCAAAACCAAGGCGGTCATGTTGGGAGAAGATCGGCTATGTCAATTTGGTGGTGTATCCATTTTATTACCCTCGTGTTTCTTAGTTATTTTTCATAAGGTAATAACTTCGATCTCACATGGTGAAGATTTATTCATTTGTTAAGGCGTATTTCGTGCACACAATCTTATGAAAATGATGTAGCAATGTAGAATTATGGAATGGATAACAGAAAGAGCATTATTGGTATGAAATCTTTAGAAAACTATTTTTATCATGTTTAATTTGTCTTATTAATCATTCAATAGAGAATCCTCAACCAGGACCAACCAAAATTGGATTCCTTTTTACTACTTTATTAAAAACAATGAGGTTGGTGGGGACTTCCTCTATTGCATTAGAAGGAAGATGATCCAAGGTTGTTTTGGAGATTGATCATCAGCATGAGTTTTCTTCCAGATGAGAAAATTTTCACTTATCAATGAAAAGGAATCAGACATGACGGGCCTCATTTTCTCAAGTTCGTCATGGTAGGTGGTTTTTCTCATCATTTAATATTTTACGGTACGAACTAATTTATGAAGTGAAATGCTAAAGTAGAGATAACCTTTATAGAGAATGTTCTTATGTGGAGGAAAAACATTATGGATTGATGTCTGAATATAAGGATGCTTCATATAGTATTTATAATGGGGAGGACCTTTAGAGACGACTAAATTAAGTGGAATAACTTCTTTCTATTTGATCTTCTGTCCAGGTGGAGGTTTTTTTTTTGGATCTCATCAGGATATGGCCTTTTGAGAATGATCAAATTATATACATGAATCAATCCTCTATAGTGAATTATCCAAGGAGGATATTTGAAATTACTTCTACTATTATTGTAATTTCTTAATGGGTGAGTAGGATCCTTAGGGGCCACATATTATCATCTAAGATATTTAAGAATTCTAAAATTAATTGAATTGGGATCATAGATTATCTCTTCATTATCCAGTTGTCTACCATGATTCTTGTTTTTGGATTCCTTCTTGAGAGTGGCAGGGATCACATGCTGTGATAAAAGGTTTTCATGTATAAAATCTTATTTTGTCAACTCCCATGTTGCTACAAAAATTTTGGAACTGGTTTCTAGAATTTTTCTTGTTTATTGTGCCTACAATGTAGTGGCCATTAGAATAGTCCAATCACCTCCAGTTGGAAAGGGGCTATGGACCCAATCTGGTTGTCTATATATCCTTAGGGATTTTGTCTCTTGCCCCTCTTGTATGGGAGTAAAGTTGTGTGTCTATTCCGAAGTGACATGTTGATGTGTCACTTAAATCATGGCAATAGAGTTGTGTATCATCCCACTACCACTATTGTTTTTTTGTGGTCTCTTGGAAGGATTATAGAATTTTGTCAGGAATTTGTGTCTGACCTTTCAATATTTTTTGGATGTGATTGGAAACTTAATTATCTAGAATAGAGATATGTTCCCATTTCATGGATGGAATAGGGGTGTGTACCTACTCTTGTCCTCAATTTACTTCAATTGGGTATAGAAATTACTCATGTGTGGGGGTATATATTTGGTTTTATCCCCTATTTGTATTTGGTACTTTCCATTTGACTTCTATGGGTGCTTTTAAACAAGGCTACTGGAAGTCATGATAAATGAGGGAAGGTTTTTGTTTCTTCTCATGGTTGTCCACTAAACTAGACAGGTGGATTGGATTTGTGTGGGAAGGTGTTTGTACCCTCTAATGTCTTACCTCCAAATTTTACTAGAGGACGTCTTTAGTTACTTCTAGATAAGGCTATCTTCAAACTTGGTTGATTTGGGAAGTTATTTTTTTCTCGGTCACAGTTACCCATTGAGATTTATTATCATGATTTATGGGTTCCTATGTGTTTTTGTCCTTATTGTTGTTTTCAACCATAATTTTCTAGCAGTCCTCTCTATACGATTCTAGAAAAGACCTCTAGAAGGTGTGACTGGTGTTGGAAGGTGTTTGTTCCTAGTCATAGTTTTCTGCCAAATTTTATTGGTGGGATTATCTAGAGGTGGAATAGTTTTATCCCGGCACCCTTTTGACCTGTCACTACCCTTGGTGAGCAATATTGTGTACTCAAGTCTAGATAACATTGGCTGGACTCTCTAGGATGGCACCCATATCATGTTCTGGGTTCATTATCACATGAAATTGGAAGCATTCTCATGACCCCCTCGCCACAAGGTGCACCCATCCGGGTTCAGTATTGTGAGAAGGGAGATAATTACCCCCGTGTCCTACCTCAAGTAGGCCCTGGGTTAGAGACTAGAACTGAGGGTATAGTAAACACACATATGGAAGGTATTTCCCTCTAAGAGAACACATGCGAAAGAGAGATATAAGATAGACACCAAACAACTCCAACTCGGACTAAAATATAAATCAAATTCCAAGTACACATATGTAATGTCATGAAAAACTACTACAAATAAAAAGGGGTAAATTTCATTTACCAAAGGAAAGTAAAAACAGCAGCATCCACAAGCCCAAACAGCTCATGCAACCCCAAGCTAGTGGAAACCAGCTTGATCTCTAACCTCCTCCACGTGACCTGAAAACCAATTTATATATACATAGTATGAGTATAACAGTATACTCAGTAGAATCCATCCTAGAGCCTCTCATTCAAAATTAACGAAATCAAGATAAAGCACAGTGAACAAAAAATAAAACTAACATTTCACCAAAACAGGTATACTATGTTCCCAGTCTAGCCATGGATACTCTTACCAAGTATCGCATATAAGAGTATATAATATAATAATTAATATGAAGGGTACCCTCCTACTACTTCCCCACTAGTTTGACGATTTACCCCAAATCTGCATGTCCTAATTATCTCTCTCCAAAAGGCTTTCCCGCAGACACCTGGATGATGAACCGAAACATGCACCTCGTGCAACTAAACCACCACATACATGAAAGAAAAGTAACCATGTAATCTCTAGGAGCTACCACAACTCGCATAATGTTTATCATATGTCAGGAATTATGCCTCAAGCCATTACATCCCGCACACCGAGTAAGGATCCTCAAGCCATCACAACCCATAGATGTTACACCTATATGATTCCATTGGAAAATGTATTTATAATACATGTGTGTGAATAACTACAAGCCATTAAATCCCTCAACACACATATATGGGAAAAACTAACCAGTGTACCAACTAGAACAAGTAATTACCAAGATAAGAGAGTATGGCCAATGGCGGTAGTCATCCATCCATCCTCCCACCATAATGTTGGGGAAAACACACCAAGGGCTCAGAATCCCCAGGGTGTAAGTTTCCCTAACAAACGGGGTGGAGTAGTGTATTGAAACAAAAAAATTATAGAATATACTATATCTCACAACCACACTATGGTAATAACCTATTCTTATACTCAACTATAACTAACTTCTCTCAGACTCCCGGCTGCCACTTCTAAGACTAGGTATCCTATAAGCACACAACCATTTAAAAATATTATTAGATTACTTAATTCCCTTTTTTATCGATTTAAATTTATGTTAATTAATTATTTAGACTTTAATTGACCATTAAAAATTTCCAAATTATATTTCATTAACATCACACCCAATATTATTTGTTCCTTTAAAAATTGGAACCTCATAATTGGGTCCCAGAAATCTCCAACCCCATGGGTTAACATAATTTATTATATCATTAATTAACATCATTACATTCCCATATTCTTATAAATTTGAGAAAAATATTCTAAGATAATAAACACAAGGGGATTTACACGATGAGTAGGTGAACTACCCATCGAGTCTTTGGAACCTATGGTAATAGCGTAGACCCATCCTCCCTCAAGAATCTTAACACGGAGAGCACATAGCATACCTCGTGTACCTTCACCCCTTTTGGAAGAAGGGTATACAAGACCATGTACCTTTAGTTGTGGGGAAAGTAAAGCAGATAAAAAACAAAAAATAAACAGCAAGCATCCAAACATTCACATACAACTAGTTTCATCATCTCTAGTGTCCTCCCTGACACCCACATGCATAAACTGATGCGTATCACCACTCTGGGAATCAACTGCTACCACAGTCAATAATCCTTCTTTTCCCACACATCACAACTACCTTCAAGTCTCACATCACAACATAAGAATTAGGAAAACAAACATCATATCAACTAGGCTCTTGGCCCTTGAACATGCAAGATGGTAACTCATAACCCTATAGGGAACTATATTTTATCAATGAACTAGTTCTTTAATACATCATGAATTAACCGATTTATTATTCATAGGTTCCAAATTCAGGAAACCTAAAAAGTAATATATCACAAATTTATTACACATGCTTTCGGCACCAATTTGATTAACCTCAAATTACAACAACAACAACTAGATTCATTTACACACCTCTTTTTCTTTATCCAAACAATTATAAATTAATTATAGCTTTACATTAATTATCAATTTCCATCAAGAAGAAAAAAGATAAAAAACCAACCAGATATATCACACTATCTAGCAAAATAATAGAAAATAACATATGATCAATATCAATTTATTTATCCGATTCAAATATTTAATATGTCAATTATATTGTGATCCAGTGTGATAAAACATGCTAACGCTATTGTTTCACATAAAAGAATAGAAATTAAATGAATCCCCTACCTCAAATGGTTCTTGATGTTATTTATACAAGAACGAGCCACACAACGGGTTACAGCCTCCTTCTCCCATGACAACTGTATCCACCCAAGGATGCAGAGACACCACCACACCAGTCAACGCCCAAGATAATTCCATTAGAAACATGAACATAGAATCCCATAAAAGAGAAAGGATAACTAGAAGGGGATGAACCCAAATGAATGATGATAGATCATACCTTATATCTAAGATTAATCGATACTTCTTGGTTGCGTCAAAAATAGAGGGGAACCAATCCAAGGAGGAAAGTTTGATCGTACATCTCCTATGGTGAGGAATGAAAGGTTTGAGAATCTCACAAAAGAGAACAAGGTGGAAGAACTAGGGTGGAAGATATATCATCCCTTTATAAGATTTAAAAGATTAGCAGTTTAAGATACGTTAGATTTTCTATTAAAAGAGGATCGCATTAAACCACGCGGTTTAACCAAGTAAAAGCATCCCGAACCTTGGGAAATTTAATATAGTAGTTATGGACTTTGAATCGTCCTTATAGTTCTTAAAATGAGGCTTTTAATTCATTTTACATGAATGGAAATGTTAAAGGGGAAAAATTGTAGGAAACAAGAAACATTGTTCATGAACTCGAAATTTGGAAAAGGAAATAGAGGCTGCTATTGGAACCTCAACATTATGGAAACACTGTTCACATAAGGCTACCATTGGAACTATTCACATAAGCCTAGTGATGACACTATTCACATAAGCTTACCATTGGAACTATTCACATAAGCCTACCAACGGCACAGTTCCCAAAAGGTTACCATTGGGACTGTTCACATAAGCCTACTGATGACATGGTTAACATAAGGATACCATTGGAACAATTAACATAAGCCATTCGATGACACTTTTCACATAAGGATACCATTGGAACTATTCACATAAGCCTACCAATGACATTTTTCACATAAGGCTACCATTGGTACTGTTCACATAAGCCCACCGATGACACTGTTCAAATAAGGCTACCATTGGGACTATTCACATAAGCCTATCGATGACACTGCTCACAAAAGGCTACCATTGGAATTGTTCACATAAAATTTCTGATGAAACTGTTCACATAAGGCTACTGTTGGAACTATTCACATAAGCCTGCTGATGACATAGTTCACATAAGGCTATCATTGGAACTGTTCACATAATCCTATTGATGAAATTATTCACATAACTGGAAATTAGGAAAAGGAAATTGAGGCAGTAGTTGGAAGGCTTTTATTCTGGAAACACTGTTCATGAAATAGAAATTTAGAAATGTGTGGAGAATAAGTCATCACGACTTCCCAGAACACCTCAAACACCAGATTTCAGCAGAGTAATGGGCCGAAGATGTCTGGGCCATTACATTAGATACCTCTCAAAAAAATTGTGTCCCCAATAAATCAAAACAAACCTTAAGGGAAATGGAAAAGAGGTCTGAACAACCACCCATCGGGATACCTCTCAAAAGAGAGAAATCTACAAGAAGCAAACAAAGAAAGCCATCACATAAACATGAAATGTCTACAACCACAAAGCAAACATCATTACATGAAAAGAGTTAAACATCAAAAAAACTCTAGGTACTAAGCACATATCTACAAATCACATTCCCATGGACTCTCCTCAACACCACTATGTCACCACAAGACCAAAACTAAGGGAATATAATGCCCATGAAACACCTTCTTCTTGCGGTCTGGGATCACTATCGGCCGCTCCTCAAAGGTTGCATCGTCATCGACATTGATATAGATCCAATCGATGACATGTAAGTCATCATGAAGATAACGACAGAGCTGTAATATATGGAAAACATCATGTATCGGGATCATCTGTAGGTGAAGTTCTTTCAGTTATGTCATGTCTCCAACATGAGCCAAAAACGTGAAAGGACCAACAAAATGGGGAGAAATATTACACTTGCGAACGTACCTTCACTTCCCACAATAAGGATTCACCTTCAGAAACACGTGATCCCAAAAATCAAACACCAAAGGTCTCCTCCTTTGTTCGGAATATGATTTTCGATGATCCTACCCTTTCTCATCCTCTCACAAATAACCTAAACCATCTCTATTGTATTCTTCAATAGTTTCGGTCCGTGAATTTCTGACTCTTTGATCCCAGTCCAGAAAAATGGAGAATGGAAAGTTCGACCATAAAGGGCTTCAAACGGCGACATATCGAAGGTGGAGTGAAAAATTTTGTTGAAAGAGAACTCCAAAAAGGGTAAATGCCTCATCCACGAACCAAAAAAATCCAGGATAGAATATCCCAACATGTCTTCAAGAGTATGGATGGTTCGCTCTGTCTGATCATCCTTCTATGGATAAAAAATAGTGCTAAGGCATAGCTGAGAACTGAAATCATGTTGGATACCTCCCCACACCCTAGAGGTAAAATGAGGATCTTGATCATAAATTATCATCCTTGTGACTCCATAAAGTCTCACCACTTCCTCCAAATATTTACCCAAAAAAACATCCACTGAGCTTGACTCTGTAATCGCTATGAAGTGGGATGATTTTGTTAAACGATCAATTAACACACAAATAACATCATGTTCTCCCAAAGATCAAGGTAAACTAGTATCAAAGTCTACTGAGATGTCCTCCCACTTCCACCAAGGAACATCAAATGGCTAGAGCAAACCACCAGGAACACAGTGTTCAGCCTTCACCTTTTGGTAGACCAAACATCGGGACACAAACTCTGCAACTACATGTTTCAACCCAGACCACCAAAACTGACTCCTCAGGGCTCGGTACATATTTTTCACGCCAAGACGCTCCACTAAAGGGGAACTATGGAACTCTCTAAGAACTATACCGCACATTTCCATAGAAACAAATACCGTTCTGTGATACAACACTCAGTGTTGTTCATCCTTAGACCAACCATCGTGGGCCTCGCTACAAAAAGCATGGTCTCTCCATACCTCCACCTCAAGATCCCCCAATAGGGACTCTTCAACCTACTGTACCAATGATTACCGCACAATCATATGGAAAAGACAACCTATACCCACAACTTCTCCTATATCGGGTTGTAATGCTGAAAGTTCTTCCATAACTCTCTATAAATCACCAGATTCATGCACTACATCACTATGTGACTTCCTGCTCAGTGAATCTGCTAAAAAATTCCCCTCTCTAAGTGTATACAATATTTCAAATTCTTATTCTTATATGAAATCCAACCACTGACATTGTCGCAAGTTTTATTCATGCTGGGAGAAAACATACCTCAGACCCTTATGATCAGTAAAAACCACAAAGCACTCACCAATAAGGTAATGTCTTCCAAACTTCAGAGAAAACACCATGGCTTCCAACACAAGATCTTGGGTGCCACAGTTACATTCCTCGGGATGTAATTGCCAAGACCCATAAGAAAAAACTGAACTCTGCTGCATCAAAACACATCCTAAACCCAAATGCGAAGCATCATAGAAAACATCAAACTGATCTCCCTCTACTGGAAGAAAATGAACTAGAGAACTTACTAAATTCTCCTTTATATATTTGAAAGCTTTCTAACACTGATCATTCCACATGAATGCCTGATCCTTCCTAGTAAATGTTGTTAGTGGTATCGCAACCTGAGAGAAATCGGCCATGAACCTCCTGTAGTAGCCTATAAGGCCAAGGAAACGTTGTACCTCTTCCATTGGCTTGGGGGATGCCCAAGACACAGCTTCTTATATCTTTGATAGATCCATACCTACTCCTTGTTGGGAAACAACATTCCCCATGAAATGGACTTCTCGATCCCAAAACTCACACTTCGAAAACATTCCAAATAGTTGATGTTGACGAAGAACTCCCAAAATGGCATGTAGATTCTCTGCATGCTCCTCCTCAGACATGGAGTACACAAAGATTTCGTCGATGAAAACCACCACAAACTTTTCCCGGAACTCATGGAACACCGCATTCATCAATCCCATGATCACAGCAGGAGAATTTATCACACCAAACGGCATTACAACGAACTCGTAATTCCCATGACGACAACAGAAAGTAGTCATTAGGATATCCTCATCCTTCATATGTATCTGGTGATATCCTGACTGCATGTCGATCTTTGAGAACCAAATTTCACCCTTTATTTGATTGAATAAATCATCAATCCATGGAATAGAACATAAATTCTTCACTATCACTTTGTTTAAGTGATGGTAATTGATACACAATCGCAAACTGCTGTCAGCCTTTTTCACGAACAAAACTGGTGCACCCCATGGAGACACGATCAGCCGAACAAAACCACACTGTAAAATACCATCAAGATATATATGTATCACTTGTAACTCATAAGGGGTCATCCTATATGAAGACATAGAGATAAGAGATTCTACTGGTTCTAGCTTGATCCCAAGATCAATCTCTCGTCAAAGAGGTAATTCTACAACCTCTTCTAGAAAGACATCAGGGAATTCTTCTACAACACTAGGAAATGCCGACTATTGAACCTTTGAAGAACTTAGAATCAGATCATCCATCATGGATGATAAGGATAGAACAAGCCTCTGACCCATCTGAGGGTCTCTCTCACCAGCAAACATCATTGTCTCTCCATCCGCATCAAAGAACGCAATATCCCCTATATACAACTCTATCACGAACCCCTCCCCACAAGGTATACCCTCCTGGGCCGGCAATGTGAGAAGGAAGATAATGACCCCTGATTCTTGCCTCTATTAGGCCCTAGGTTGGCGACTAGAACCGAGGGTATAGTAAACCAACATATGAGAGGCATTACCCTCTAAGATAACACATGAGAAAGAGAGAGATAAGATAGACACAAAATAACTCCAATTAAAACTAAAATATAAAATAAATCTGAATACACATATGTAATTTCATGAAAAACTACTTCAACTGAAAGGGGAAAATTTCAAGTACAAAAGGAAAGTAAAAATAGCTACAACGACAAGCCCAAACAGCTCCTGTAACCCCAAGCTAGTAGAAACCAGCTAGATCTCCAACCTATTCGAAGTTACCTGAAAAAAATTTATATATACATAGATTGAGTATAATAGTATACTTAGTAGGATCCTCCCTAGAGCCTATCATGAAAAATTAAAGAAAGAATGCTAAAGCATAGTGTGAAATAAGTGAAACTAACTCATCACCTAAACTAGTATACTAAGTTCCCAGCCTCGCCATGGCTACTCTCACCAAGTATCACATATAATACTATATAAAATAATAAAGAATATAGAGGGTACCCTGCTAATACTTCCCCACTGGTTGTTGTTTCTCCCCAACGTCGCATGTCCTAAGCATCTTTCTCTAAAAAGGCTTGCCCACAGACACCTGGGAAAAGCACCACAACATGCACCTCATGCAACAAAAACACCACGTCCATGAAATCAATGTAACCAGGTAGATTCTGGGAGCTACCACATCTCGCATAACATGTATCATATATCGGGCATTATACCTCAATCCATTACAGCCCACACACCGGGTATGGATCCTCTTGCCATTACAGCACATACATATTACACTTATAGTATTTCATAGGAAACTATATCTAGAATACATGTGTGTGAATAACCACAAGAAATTACACCCCTCTACACACATATATAAGGAAAACTAACCATTGTACCTATCAGCACAAGTAACTACCAAGAGTAGAGAGTGGGGCCAAAGGGGGTAGTCAGTCATCCATCCTCCCACTAGAATGTTGGGGAAAACACCCCCCCCCCCCCCCATGGTTCAAAATCCTCTGGGTGTTAGTTACCATAACTGACGGGGAGAAGAAGTGTATAGAAGAAAAAAACATTAAAATATACTATATCTTGCAACCACACTAGGGGAATAACCAAGTCTTAGACTCAACTGCAAATTACATCTCTCGGACTCCTAACTGTGACTTCTAAGACTATGTATACTATAAGCACACAACCATTCCCATCCAACCCGTTTCATCATGTCCAGTGTCCTCCCCAACACCCACATGCATAAACATATGCATTCCACCACTATGGGCATCAACTGCTACCACAATCAATAAGCCTCCCTACCCCACATATCACAATAGCCTTCTACGCTCACATCACAACCCAAGAAACAAGAAAATAAACATCATATAAACTTGTCTCTTGGCCCTTAAAAAGGAAAGTGGGTAACTCATAACCCTATATGGAATTGTGTTTTATCAAACAACCATTTCTTTAATCCATCTTGAATTAACCAATTTATTATTAAAATGTTCCATCTTTGGGAATCCTAAATAATAAGATATCACAAATTTGTTAAACATGCATACTGCATCAATTTGATTAACATCTAATTACAAAAATTACACCAATATTCATTTACATGCATCTTTATCTTTAGCCAAAAAATTATCAATTAATTCTAGCTTTAAGTTCATTACCAATTTCTATCAAGAACAAAAATCTGACAAAGAAATCATAGATATCACACTATCTAGCAAAACAGGAGGAAATAATATATGACAGATATCAATTTATTTATCTAGTTCAAATATTTAATATGTCAATTCCATTGTGATCTAGTGGGATAAAACTTGATAACTCTACAGTTTCATGTAAAATAATAGAGAAGCAACAAATCACCTACCTCAAATAATTTTTGACATTCTTTGTACGAGAATGAGCCACACAACGGTTTATGATCTCCTTCTCCCATGACAATTGCATCCACCCGAGGATGTAGAGACACCACCACACTAGTCAATACCCAAGAAAATTCCATTAGGAACATGGAGATAGAAATATAAAGAAACATAAGGAGATGAACCCAAAAACAATGGTGATAGATTATACCTTATATCGAATATTGATTGATACTGCTTGGCTACATAAAAAATAGAGGGGGCCCATTCCAAGGAGGAATGTTTGATTGCACAACTCCTACGAGATGGAATGAAATGTTAGAGCATCTCACACCATAGAAAAAGGAGGAATAACTAGGGGTAAAATATATTGTCCCTTTAGAAGATTTAACAGATCTGTGGTTTAACATACGCTGGATTTTCCATTAAAAGTGTATCGCATTAAACAATGTGGTTTAACCATGTAAAAGAATCCTGAGCCTTAGGATACATAATAAAGGACTTATGGCCTTCGAATCAACCTTAGAGTCATTAAAAAGAGGGTTTATATTCATTTTACATCAAAGTAAACATCAAAGGGGCGAACTGTGGGATGTTGGAAACACTGTTCAAAAATTCAAAATTTGTCAAAAGAAATAGAGGCTGCAGTTGGAACCTCACCATTCTAGAAGCACAGTTCACATAAGGCTGCTATTGGAACTGTTCACAAAAGCCTACCGATGACACTGTTCACAAAATTCTACAGTTGGGACTGTTCACATAAGACTACCGATGACACTGTTCACATAAGGCTACCATTGGGACTGTTCACATAAGCCTACCGATGACACTGTTCACATAAGGCTACCGTTGGGACTGTTCACATAAGCCTACCAATGGCATTGTTCACAAAAGGCTACTATTGGGACTATTCACATAATCCTACTGATGACACTGTTCACATAAGGCTACCTTTGGAACAATTCACATAAGCCTACTGATGACACTGTTCACATAAGGCTACCGTTGGAACTGTTCAGAAAAGCCTACCAATGAAACTATTCACATAAGTCTACTATTGGAACTATTCCCATAACCCTACTGATAACACTGTTCACATAATGATACCATTGTAACTATTCGCATAATCTTACTGATGACATTGTTCACATATACCAATTGTTGGAACTGTTCACATAAGCATACCGATGACACTGTTCGCATAATCCTACATTGTTGGAACTGTTCACATAAACATACCGATGACAATGTTCACATAAGCCTACCGATGACACTGTTCACATAAGGATTTCATTGGAACTGTTCACATAAGCCTACCGATGACACTGTTCACATAACTGGAAATTTGGAAAAGGAAATAGAGGTGGTTGTTGGAAGGCTTATGTTCTGGAAACACTGATAATGAATAAGAAATTTGTCAAAGTGTTGCGAATAAGTCACCATGACTTTCCATAACACCTCAAACACAATATTTCAGCAAAGTAATGGAACAAATAGGTCTGGGCCATTACAAGCGATGACTATTGGAAGGATCCCTTTGAATGGACCCCTATATCTTATAAGTGAGACTAGTTTTGATCTCTTTATCCACCTCTATAAGATAAGGGAGTAGATTATTGTTATGTTTTAGGGATCACATCCTGAAATTATTGGATACGTAAATTTGTGCTTCCAAACTATGGACCACATTCCATTTATGAGTGGATGACTTTTAGGGATTCATGAGTTGGAGTTCCTATCAGGAAACCTGTAGGGTCAGGACGGTACCATTTTGGTGGTACTCCCAAACCATGGCATTTGAGACTGGAATTGAAGATGCTGGGTGGGGAATGATGTCCTCTACTTAATTGAGGGCATAGCTTATGTAGTGGATGATTCACATGCCTATGACAGCTATTATGACACAAATTGGATTGAAGGAAACTCTTTTGGAAAGAAGATGAAATATATGTTCCATATAAAAACAAGAAAACCCTATCAAACTAGCATATCATTAAATGAACACATGCACGATTGATTGTCTTGTTTGGACCCTTTTCACATTAAGAGAGAAAGGGTCCTAACAGATAAGCGACACCATCATCTTGATTAAGGATTCACATCAACTTCAGGATTTTTTTCTAATGAAAATCAAAGGTCCCTATATGATTGATTTTGGGGGTTTTTCAAATTTTAATAATCATTCATGTTTAGTTTACCATTATTTATGTTTGGATTCCAACAGGTTGTTCTTTTTTCCAAAAATACACAATGGTTCGCTCATTCAAGATTGTAAACCTACTTTCCAAAGGTAGGTGGTTGTTGAGAAATGTTCCAAAAATACTTAGGGACTCACATTAGATGATAGGATGGGTGGTTAGGCTCATCACACCCTTTGGGGGGGTTTCTACTTTTGGTTTTTCTTAGATATTTAAGATATTTTTTTTTTGAATATTTCATTAACAACCATGTATAATGTATGTCACCCAAGAATTTAACAATCAATTTTTATCATGCATTGAATTCAGAATCATTTGTATGTATTTGAGTTTCTTGTTCAATTGAAATATCTATATTTATCATTGGTTCTCCATTGATATTACACTATTTCATAAAAATTAGAGATTCTTTGGTCATTAATGAGGATGATTTTAGTTTTAATCTACATAGTTAGGAACTCTTGATTTTATCACCATCTAGGGAAATTAGAGTTTTTTTTTGAATTCAGGATCAAACCCATAAGATGGGATCCCTATGTATCATCATGAAATGAATGAAAACCCACATAGTTAATTATCTCTTAATGCGACACGTCATACCTTCTAATTTCATGTAATATGGACCATGTTATTAAATTTGGCACCATTCAATAAGGATTTCTAGGAAAAAGGATCCTAGCCAAAGGTTGGTATGGGACTTATGCTGATGTTTTCCAAGGAACCTAGAAGGTATGTAGATTCCCAAGTTAGATATGACCTAGCTAGAAATGTACCTCAATATGTATGATGATAGTAGGGACTCAAATTGAATATGTCCCTCTATGTTAGTTAGGACCCTACTAGGAATATGTCCTGGAGAATATTAGGGTATATTTGGCTGTATGGTTTGGACCTCAAAGAGGCTTCCTACATATCCTAGTTGGTCAGGAATCAAACACCATGTAGTTAGGATAGTGTTGAGTATTATGCCTATAGAGGAGGCCCATAGGTACTTTGGATCATGTGGATTTCATTATCACCGCTTACCTATATACCCACATGAGTTATGGTTTATGTGGGAAGCAAGAGGAAGTAGTAGATCTTAAGATCACACAATCCACGTTTTCCACTGGTGGAAGGATGTTGGAGAACAAAGGTAGAGGGAGATGGAGAGATCAAGCACTCTTATTCATTATTATTTTAAAAACTAGTATAGTCACATTGATTCATAGATACTAATAAAGAATAAAATAGGGAGAATAGTGAAACCTTCATCAAGAAAGGCTAGGGGCTTACTTTAGGAGGGATGCCAATAGAGTTGGATACATAGATTGGATGGAACATTCCTATTGATTACCTCTAAATAAAGGTGATAAAAAGATCCCTAAAAATATTCTCCTCCCAGAAATGTACCTGAATGTTTAGATATCATAATGCTAAATATCCTCTAACGCCACATGATTCATGATTGGATGTGAGAAACAAGGGGAAGAATGAGATCTAGAAAACCACAAAATCTAGCTTTTTCTGTTCAAAGAGGTCGTGGATATTGGATAAGAAGAAAGGGGTTTTATGTTCTCATCCCCCCCCCCTCATTTTGTATTCGGTATATTCACATTGGACTACCCATCCATACACAGACAATAAGAAAATTCCAGGTCCTTACACCAAGAGGGACTCTCATTGAGTTTGATACATGGATTTGAGAACCCACAACTATAGAGGCCCTCTGAAATAAGGTGATAGGAAGATATGTTAATTATTCCAAATAAATACATTCACCATACCATTTAGATATCATAATTGTAGCTAACCTCTAACCCCATGTGAGTCATTCTCAAATGTTAGAAACAATAGGAACTAGAAGATATAGAAAATTGCACAATTATTCTTACACTGGTGGAAGAGGCTGGGGATATGGGAGAAGATAAAAGAGATTTTATGTTCTTATCTCCCCCCATTTCATATATGGGATAGTCATATTAAACTACCCATGTATAAATGACACATAATAATGGGATAGGGTATTAATCTCGTAGAGATTCTTTTTTGTAATTGATTACTAAGGAAGAGAGAAGATTAAGACACTATAGCTCAAAGGGAAAATCAAGGTTGATCCTCTCCATCCCCTTCTAAAACTTTTGGTCCCTCATTTAGAGATTAAAATTTAAGGACATGCCCTTAAATCTCTAATCCCAGACCATGACTTCCTTGACATTTCCCCTATGGTATGGGTCCTTATAAATAAGTGGATTCATACCTTGATTCACCTTAAGGACCTAACCCATTAGGTAGTAAAGGTTTGTGACGCCTCTAGCTATAGGAATGCATATTTAAATGGGAGATACACTAGTGTGGATCTTACCATATTCATGAATGTATAAAGTATTCATTGGAGGTTTCAGTTTGGTCCCCCATTGATGAGGGATCCAAAGTAAGGGGGTAACTATCATTAGTGACTTGAAATAGAGATTGATGTTTTCTCACACATGTCAAGGATTTTCAAGTAGGAGGTACTTTGTGCATGACCTAGTATGATCTATAAGTGCTTCACACTAGGGGCGTTGTGTGAGCAGAAGGTTATTTGGGAAATGGACCACCTAGGAAATGAAACATGGGTGAGAACTTACTCTATATTCCAAGGTTCTCCTCTAGAAGGATATCATGTAGGTCCCAATTTATGGAATGTACATTAATTCTAGTTGTTTTCAACTAGGAAAAAAGTGTTCCTCCCATAGGTGTCTTGTGTTTTAGAACCTGTAGACACTTCGCTATCACTATCCCATTAATTCCATCTTCTCTTTAGTTTTTTAGGGTTACAAAATGTATTTTGGATTACCTGGGATGATAGGGTACATGAAATAATCTTAGAGACTTCATTTGGATTTCCATTCTTGCAAATGAAGATCCCCTGGTCCTATTTACATGAAAACATGGGACCTTGGTCAAAAGTGGTTATCCATGCAAGGTCATGGAACAGGTAGTTGGAAAAGGTGTCATGAGAAGTGTTAGTTGTGCATTATGATCTACTTGGGCTGGTCTTGGTGGGCCTTCTGATTTGTAGTTTTGGTGAGTGAAGGATAGTTTAAGAAAGTTCCATTGATTCTTTTTATGGATCCATGTATTGTCCTAAGACCATATTACACTAAAGGTTTCCCAAGGTCGGGGGTTCATATAGCCTCAAGAACATATTCCCAAATGTCAATGGTTTTTGACTAGTAGTTAGACCCAATGTGTGTCTGTGAGGATATTATTCCCTCATCATCAGAGTGTAACATATCATAATATCAATAACATACATATAGAGAAATTAGAAATCAATCAACAAATGAATAAAAAACAAAACAGGAATATGAATTAAACTAGAAGTAGTCTCACATATAATGATAATCATACATGTCAAATGTCACTAAAAAATATCCAAAACATGTAGATAATACAGTTGTATAATACATCGAACAAAAGTACAAAAAGGCCAAAAACTTTCTAGCTAACACCACGGTCCTCAACTTGGTCCCTTTCAACCCTTCTCCTAATCAACAATCAAGAACCTATAGTCGGGAACATTCCCTTATCCATACCTACAATCATATAGTCAGTTTGGGTACCCAATATTATCCTAAATAGGGCGTAATACATAATCCCAGTAGGTAACCACCCAAAGCATTATACAATCATGGTTGTTTAATATAATAAGCAAAGTAGTGTTCATGTAAAAAGGTAATCAATAATGAAAATTAATGATTCCCAAGGACTGTTACCTACTGAACCAATAACACCAAAAATGACTCTCATGTATCCCTGAAAAATATGGTCCAGATCCTTTAACAATGAATCTACAAAAAAATCATAAATAAATAGATATGGAATTATAGTTCATCCAAACATGTCTTGTCAAACACAGCCTCACAGTACAACATGAAGTTTTAGAGTATCCATGGTCGAGTCATTCATTCAAGAATATAAAAATTATCATGGTCATTCCATATAATCAAGGTGCCAGACCATGAATGGTCGGATCCAAGGTGTATAAGACCAAGTAAACGTATTTAATTCCTAGTAGAATATCGATGGAAACTGGGTTAGGCACCTGTTTTAGTCCTAGGATCATGTCAACCGAACATGTCATATGCATGTCCAAGCAAGCCGGATCCATGGGGTAGCAAAGCTCAATATATCACATGGAAACAAGACTCGGGGATCATAATATATCCTAGGTGTCCACAACCAAATTCAAGACCCATGAGAGAAACATCCATGGAATCTATGTAATCATTAATTGTTTATTCCATAATCAATTTAATAGAAAACAATTACTACCAAATAGTATACCCACTCATTAACCACAATTCACATTCAAGGAAATCAATGAATATACCCAATCATTTAAACAATTTATAAAAAAATCTATATAATAAATACCAATGACAAATAAATTATTTAATAAAAGGATTCAACATACAAAGGTATAAACCCATCTCTTATCCAACCAATTCATTTAAATTTAATTATAATTGGTCTTCCTCAAATTAGGAAAGCATAAGAACAAACCACTTGGGTGGTCTAAAAAGGAATAACCAAAGTGGTTTCATTTGTAATACCCCCATATATTTCCTTGGTTCGGGTAAATAACACCAACACTTCACAAAAGAACTTAAGGGTATCCCTAATAGGTATAATTCCATTTAATTCATATTATCATTTCAATTTTAGGGTCATACTAGAAATCCGGATGAATATCACAATGAAAGGTAGTATTGTAAATCACTAAACTAAACAATAGATATATAGACCACCAATCGTTGCTCTGTAGTAGATTTATCATCCAATATAAACTCTTTATTCGACTCATATTAGGAGATAATTAATGAATGTATGAAGAAACTAGAATTAGAGGAAAAAATATTACACCTAAATTGCATCAATGATACTAATAAAAATGAATAAATACTAAAATGGAATTGAGTACTCACCTATGTGGATCCAGTGAGATGTTCCTCACATGAATCGGATACTAGATGGATAGTTGGTGGAAAATCCATGAATAGTAACCCAAGGGAGCTCCAAATATGTGAGTTTGTTGTGAATGTGAAGAATGAAATTATCGTTGATTTTAAATAAATTTTATGGAATTTTTTTTTAACTTTCTTCCAAAATATACGGTTTCAAGGTTTGGCTACATAGTTTGACCAAATTGTGTTCCAACCATTCATGCTTAGATGTAGTGAAGGGGAATCCCACATGGTTTGTTTTCATTTTTTAACTAGTCATCTTAAAACAGTGAAAAACTCCACTCTAAATATTTAAGATATGGTTGCATGGTCATTCAACCCAAATCACATTGTTTTTCAATGAATGTGTGGCCTCCTCCTACTCTATACTGATAACTCACATTGTTTTTCAGACTGTTGTTCCTACCCCTCATGATTTGAAGTAACCATGTTCCATGCATTTTTTAACCAGAAAATTGGGTTCTAGGCTCCACAAAATCCCCAAACACCTTTGAATACTTCCATGACCTCAAAATGAATTCACAGTAGGCCATATTTAACCATTAAAACTAAAATATAAGGAATTTTTACATCATATGAAAACATGGGTTCTTGTTCTGTAGTGTGAAATTATATTAATATTAATTTTTACAACCTAAAGAAATTGAATATTTTAAAAATTATTCTATATTTTTAATCATCATATTCACATTATTAAATAATTTCCATTTCATTTTCAGTCATATTGAATAGTTAACCAATAACAAGTTTGTCACCATGGTAAGGGTTAAAAGCTTTAGAAAGGAGGTTAAACTAAGATTAAAGGCTTCAAATTAACTCAAACCTATATAAATATAATATTATGAGTCTATTTAGACCTTATATTATCCTATAGTTAAAAAATATTCCATTTTTTCACTTTTCTATGAAAATAACTTTATATTATTGCAAATATTAGAGTATTTATAATGGTGCTTCTCCCCTCACCGATAAAATAAACCCACACCGCCTCATTTATCCCTACTATTTGAGAAATATACATCAAAAATACATATAAAAATCACTTACCAACACACTTATCCTTGACATAGAGGTTATGGTCTCACAAAAAGACCAACCTATGAAGGATTAAGGAGACAGCTAAAGAAAATTCCAAAAGAAGTGTTGAATGTATTATCTAAGAGAACACAAGTTTATATACTCTTCCACATACTCAAAATATTGCATACCCATCATAAAAAAGGAAACTTAAATCATTATTTTAATTATATTTTATTTTTTGATGAAAACCCCACCATGTTCCACATTTCTATCTGTTAGGGAATGAAAACATCACTCATGTATATGTGTAGAATACATTCTCCAAGAAATAAGTATTTCATTTTTCATCACTACCTCACATGGATGTTTATAAATATTGATTTAATGAATAAATATTATATCTATGAAAAATTATGAATCTATAAAAATAAATCATTTTCTACCTTCTATTATTTAGATTCGTTGAACAAATAATACAACCCTCATGCATGCTTGTGGACCACCGCCTCTCAAAAAAAATCATATTCAATTTTTCAAAAAAAATTTACATTGATAGTTCTAAAATTTAATTCAATATCTAAATATTATATATATTATATGATTAAATTTATGTTTTTTATGAAACCATAACTAAGGTACAATGACTAAAACCACTAAATCAATACATGAATAACTGTTAACACATAAATAATTGATTTTAAAAAATATATATGAGTAAATGGGTAAAATAAATTTATGAAATAATTATATATAAAAATATTTATCTAGTATATATTAATAATAAATAAAAATTCATTATAGAGAAGGTTGGTACATGTTTGGAAAAACATGAATTTAAGGTATGGGTTTTTTTTACAATGTCACTTTTTATGAGAATGTTTATGTTTATATTTAAATTAAGAGAATTTATTGTTCATATTCCTATATACCACATATATTTTATTCTATTGTAGTTATTCTTTGGTTTATAATTACACTTTTTATTTTTTCACTCTTTGGTACTTAAAATCAAATAAATAATGATTATAAAAAAGTTTTCCATATTTATACTTTTTTGTGAGGAATCATTCACTTCCATATAAATATAATTTATTTGGTTTCAAGAATATTATTTTATAAGATTTTTAAATTCAAATTGTGAATTTCTATAAATATGGAATTTATTTTCAAATATTTGAAATAATTCTTCTTGAAATTTTATGTTGAAGTCCTTTCTTAATTTGTATACAAAAGTTTGAACATAATATCTTTTTAACATTTTTTCATGAACATTATTTCTCTCTATCATGAAACATATAGATTATTTAGCTTACTTTAGAATATTTTATGGTTTTTGAATTTAATATTCATTCTTTTTATTTAAGAAATATTTTATATTAAAATAAATTGATTTTATTTTCTTAAAAGTTTTGAATGGGATTTCATTTAACTTATGTATACTTTTATCTTACCCTCAAAAATTTTATTACATAATCATGGTTTATTTGGAATATTCCATAATTATAAACTATAATAATTTTTTTCAAATTATCCTTCACACCTTATTAAATGAGTTTTCAATTGATTTATAACATTGTTTTAATAATAGAGTTACAAAAGTTTTATGAAATATCATTTTAAAGTTTCACATCTATTTTCATCTCAATTATTCCAATGATTAGTATTTATAGAAAACTTTATTTTATTATGAATTTATATTCAACTTTAATTCTTTACTTATTTATGGTGTATATCTGATTTTATGTACTGGAATTTATTCTCTTATCATTCACTTAAAGTTATGTTTTCTATTACTCGTTATCATTCATTGAGATTATTTTTCTCTACCATGTCCATGTTATATTTTACCATGGATATAAGTACTTTTATTTTCTAAACCATATAATTATTATTACATATGGTTTTAATTAAATGAATTTTATTGTAAATGTTATTCCACTAACATAGGTGATATTTATTATTCATATATTTAATTCAATATGGATATTTATTAATTATTAAGTCATATTGATTATGTAATTTATTGTTTTTTCAATACATGATAAATGAATTTGGAATGTCTTATCTGATTGGTGGGGTATTTTATATCCCCTTATCATGTGTAAGCGATGATTTGGTTATGTAATAGCCCCTTTATGCATCGAGGACGGTCTCATGAGACAAATAATTTGGAATGCCTTAAGGATTATTTTGGTATTCAATGTATACCTACCCATATATCTAAAATCCCTAGACTAAGGACATGATGGTAAGATTAAGATTACTGGAATTACTCGTTACTTAATTGAGAAATTTATTATTATTCTCCATTTCATTAGTATATATTTATTATCCATGGATGTATTTCATGCTCAATTTATTTACTAAATGGATAACGTATTAATTATTTATAACAACCCACATATAATCATTACATAAATTATATGTTTTATAGAGTATATTTAATCACTTGAATCCCCAATAATTTTTTTGGTTTATCACATTAAAAAATTATAAAATATATTTCACTTAAAAAATGGACATTATCATGAATTTTCCATTTTTCCACAAAAAATATTCTTTATAAACAGACACATTCTTCATTCAAGGTAACTACCAAGACTAGAACTGTAAATTTATTAATATTCATATTAATCATTAAAACTTATAAAAAACATTTGAAAACATAGTATGAGATAAAAAATATCATTAGGATACATAAGATAAAATAAATCATTTATTTTATTTTTGTACCTAAAAATCTATGATAATGTCTTATTTTTTCATATTAAACTTTTTAGCTCAATTATCTGTTCACTTTTCTATGAAAATAACATAATTTCTCAATAGATTTTATAATAAATTTCATATGAAATCATAAATTAAATATAATAATCCTAATTTTTTCCATAAAAACATGAATTTTCATGAGTAAATTCCCTTAAAAAAAACAATCCATTCACCTATTTTTTATTATTAAAATAGTGATAAACTTTCCATAAAAATATAATCTCATTTTCATAACTTTTGAAAAAATATTTTTTACCTTATAAACATTAAAAGAATATAATGCAGATACATTTGGAAATTATACTCACATTCACCCTTACAATAATCCTTGTGATGTAATTACCTAAATGGATAATTCCCAGATCTGTTAGGAGTATACTATCACTGGTAGAATATTTTACTTTATCCAATTCGTTGGAGAGCTATATCGGGAACACCCATCATCATAACAAAATTTTGCTCACTCAAAATTCATATAAATTTTCTAAGAACAATATCCTAATAAAATAATATATCATTAATTTTAAAAATAAAACTCATTTTAATTGAAAATCAATCTCATAATAAATAACACATTCAGTTATCTCATAAAAATTAAAATACACTTCTATTTCCTAAGAAAAATAATTCAATAATAAAAATTCACTAAATTGAGGGAATATTATTTTATATGAAAATTATTGTCAAAATTTATATAAATAATGAAAATGAATAATTTCTATGATTTGGAGAGAGGTTATTCAATCAATATATGTTAAAAATCATTCTTTTGGTAATTTTTTCAAAAGTTGACAATAAACCATATTTAAAAAAATGAAAATATTCCTTTTTAATATAGTGTATAGAAGGTAAAAAAATATTAGTAAATTAACAATATCATTATTATAAGTTTTAATAAAAACATTCTAAGAATATTTTAAAAATATCAACATGGAATAAAAATAATAGAAGGAAATCGTTAAAATTAGATTTTTAAAGAAATTTCCTTACCATGAGTCCTAACTCATTTTATTTGTATTTATACCCTCTTGAGTAATAAGACAATATTATTTTTCTAATTTATTAAAAAAATTCCATTTTTTCTATTATCATTATTCCCTTTATTTCATTTGTTACCATGTTTTATTTAGTAACTAAAATATCAATGTTCACGTTGAACATTTTGAGGATGTTTGATTTATAACTCTAAAATGAATTGGGTATGCTTAATAATGTCAAAGGGATCATGGTTCCATAAAATCTAGAATCCTAAAAATAAAAAATTATTTGTTTCATATGTTAAAAAAAATTTATAACATTATATAGAAGGTGGACATGTAAAATGAAATGTGTCATATCATGGAGATGGTAGTCACCATGTGCGCACAGATGAAATTTCCATTTTCTAATGGATTGAAAATAAATTAGGTATATAATATTTTAAATTTATAGATTAATAATTATGTCATAGTTTTTTTATTTATTCATTAGTTTCACCCTTATGATAATCCATGTAATTTAGTAATGAAAAACTTATTGCATCACTCTGTGGAGGTTGTATTCCACATATATTAATATGCGACATTATCATTTTCCAATTGAAATATAGGGTAATAAGGTAAGTAATATATTATATTTATAGAAAAATAATAATTTTATAAACGTATTATATATTCATTAATTATATATTTCTTACCAGTAATGTGAGGTAGTAATGGAAAACAAAACACATCACTTTGTTGAGCTGGAAATTGAAACGTACGCATGGGAAATTGTTTTCATTTACCATAAGAAGGAAAAGAGATATAAAAAATTTGTTCCTTAAACATAATAAAATTTTAATGTTGATAAGATATTGATTTCATTATGTTATAGTGGTTATTAAATATTTTAAATAGGTTGAAGAATAAATAATCTTGAAATAGGTCAGTAAGGACGTATACCTCTTCATTGGATATCTCTCTTTGGATTACACCATTATCCTTCTACAATTGGGTTTTTGATAAAAGTAGTATCTATATGACATGAGGATGATATTTGGAAAACAAATTGGTACAAATTGGATGAAATAATTGGATCAAAAGTCATGAAGTAGCATATAGAGGAGGTTCCTTTTATAAGTGAGGGAAGTCGTAATCTTGTAAATACATAAAAATTTTAAATATGGTAAATGTCTTTCACAAGTTCTACAGCTTTAAAATGACCAAATTTTTAAAAAAACATATTGTAATGTGTACATACACACAAAAAATCTTAATTATACTTGTTTCTGACATATTTTATGTCTTATCTATATGTTTAACCCCTCCCCCCACCCAACACCCCATTAACCCTTTTAACTTTTACAGGGTGTACAGTTTTTCCTTTGTGACTTTTCATTATGAAAAATTACAAATTTGACCACATTACCAAATTTAAACCTCTGAATTCAAAATATGAAATCAATTTTTAAATATGAAATTTGTTTAAGTTGTGTAAATTAATTTCAATATAAGAGTGAAAACACAACTAAAACATTTTTAAGAAAAATTTCATCTTAAAACATAAAAATTATTTTATAAAAAAATAAAATTTAATACTGATTCATATGGAATTATTTAGATTATTTTTAGTAAAATGTGGCTTATTTAAATATAAAATCAATCCAAAACTAAATTGGATTTTTAATTACTTGAAAAGATATAATAGTACTTATAAATAATATTTATTTTACACTATTCACTCAGAAATAATTCTTTTCTGAAAAATCCCAAAAAATTTACCCAAAGCTAATTTTAATATGATAAATTTAAAAAATAATTTAATTCTATCAATTCTAAAATCGTAAAATTATATATTTATTTTTCTAAATAAGACTTAAAATTTCATGGAAAACATATCAGCTAGCATAAAACTATTTTTGTAATTAAAAAATAATATAAAATTATCATATTATATATGAATCCATAAAATATATATATTAATTTGAAATGAAATGGATTTATCATTAATATTAACTAGTTTTTACCTTATTCCCAATTTTAGAAATTACATCCTTGTAATTTTATTCATCATATTATAATTCTCAAACTTTGTCTTCAATCATACTATTTCCCTTTAAATCTATTAATAGTAAAATTATCTTAGTACATAAAAAATCATCATTATAGTCATGAATATTAATATATCTTTCCACATAATATGTATGCTCCTCTAATTTTAAAAATTTAGGGCTTAAGAATAATATACAGTTGGAATATACATCCATTGAAATCAAACATGAAACACATCATATAACTGGGATAAACTCAAAGGTAACACTACTTGATAAGAAAATGATCTCTCTTTATCTATAATTTATTAGGATCCAATTAAATATTGTGTCAAATTTTCCTTTTATATTGAAATTCAGTAAAAATTTCCAAGAAAATATTTTAATAATGACTTAGTCACCTACCTCAAATTAATGATCTTTCCTATGGAAATATGCATAAATCTTGTACCTTTTATGAGTTAACCTTATGTGATACTAAATCATTTTTACCATCTCGTCCATATATCTTACCAATTTTAGTCCTAAAAATTTGCTCTAATGGACTTTTTTCCTAACATGTTGGATTCTAGCACTAATTTCCTTAAAATCTATCAAAAAGATTCATTGGAATGTTGGAGTGAAAACTATTATTATAAGAAAATTGAACTAAAGAGGGATATCAATCCCAAATTCCCTGAAAATCTAATGAGAAATCTCAAAATAATTTCCAATAAATTATGAATTTTATACTTATACTATACATCATATTAAGGATAAAAATTTGTACAAAAAAATATTTTTGTACCCATATTCTTATGATGTCCTTTACAAAAATATTATTTTCAAAATGGGTTCACGATCAAATATAATAGAGAGTAGAACTCCATTTTACCTGAATACATTCTTAAGAAAAATTATATAAATAAAATCCAAAGAGATCCTTTTTTTATCGATTGAATATGAATATATTTAGTCAAATGATCAACAATAACATAAATCCATTATTACCTTGAGATATAATTGGTAACCCCCCCCCCCAAATCCATGGATATGTTCTCCCATTTTCATTCTAAAACTGAAAAAGGATGATTCATATACTTAGACATTTTTCATTCATATTTAACATACTAAAAATTCAAAAAATTCATGTTAAAATTATAAATACCTTTCAACATATCTTCCAACCAAAAATATTCTTGAAGGTACCTATACATCTTAGTGTTACAAAGATGTGCTAAAATTTTAGAGTTGTGAGATTCACTTAATAATTCCATCATTAGTTGGGAATCACTTGGAACATATAACCCCACTATAAATCTAACAAAACCTTCCTTACCAACATTAAACTAATATAACTTGAAATTTTTGACCAATTATACTATTTATTCCTTACCATTATCTTCCTTTTGAGCCTTCTTAAATATTTATGAAAAATTTGATTTCACTAATACCTAAGTAAAAAAGTAAGGATTATATGCATACATAATATCTAATCTAATTTTTATTAAATAATTAACAAAATTATCATGTTACAAATATAGAAATTTTAATTATACATTATATTTTCAACTCAAGGAATATACTACATTGTTTTCATTACCAAAATTATAGTTAATTATTCAATTATAATCCTTAATCTGTTCTAGTAATCTTCTAGGTATTCATTTCATATATTTTTGAGTGAATATATACTTTATTATTTAATGATAAATATATATTTCACATTTATCCCCATAATAATTATTACTCCATATTTTTCAATAAAGAAATTATATATCCAGCTTAAGGTCATGTGTAGAATAACTATTCGCATGGGGTTTCAATTGATGAGATACATACATGATAACCCATTAATTATGAATCATAACACATCCAAAACCCTTTAAATAACTATTACTGTAGATAAAAATCCCAACTTCTATATATAATTTATAAAATAGAATCATTATTAAATATTTTTTTGATTTCCTAAAAACATTCAACACATTTATTGGTCTAGATGAATTTATCTCCATTTCAAGTTAACTTGGTTAGTGGGAAAGATGAATGGGAAAAGTTTTCAACAAAATTTCAATTATAACCCACTAATACAAGAAAAATTTGAATCTATAAGATATTTTTAGGTCTCTATAACCCTTTAAGAAATTATTTCTTAGTATGATAAACTATTATTCCATAATTGTAAATAATATGTTCAAGGAAATAATTTTATTATAACCAAAATAATCATTTAAAAAATATCATTAAACATTTTTCTTTTAATGTTTATAAAATAATCTTTGGTTTTTTCTCCTAAAATTAATAGCTTTTAGAAAATACTATAATATCATTGTTAAACACAATAATAAGTTTATCCAAAAACTCATTGAAAAAAATGTTCATTAGATCTATTAATATATCTGTGGAATTTATTAACCCAAAATGTAAAGCCACAAACTCATAATGGTAATATCTAGTTCTAAACAATATACTTGGATTGTCCACTTCTTTCACATTTAGAAAATGGTATGTAAACCTAAAAAAGATCTTTGAAACATATTATGCTAACTAAATATAATAAAATTAGAAATTGATATTAGGTAAAGGATTCTTATTCTTAATAGTAATATTATTTAGTGTTCTATTATAAATGAAAAGACTCATAAAACCATGCTTATTTTTTTAAAAAGGAGCACTCCAAGTTGAAGTGTTTGGGTGAATATAACCTTTATAAAGCCCCCAATATAACTAATTTTTCGATTTTATCAACTCAACTAAAACCAATTGATATGGTGGTTTTAAAATTGGATTAGCATCAATAATAATGTCAGTAGTAAATTCAACTTCTTGATCAGAAATATCACTAGGAAAATCCTCATGAAATACATTCATATGTTCATTTAAAAATAGAACATCACTAATTTAAATGGTTTAATTATTTTTAATAACATTTTAAAAACAACTTACAATAATATCTTTAATCAATTTCTTAGCTTCTTGGTATGTTATCAATGAAATAATATCATTATTATATACAAATTGAAATTCAGTTTTATGATTTAATATGATTTATTTATCTCTATAATCAATCATTTCATGATAAATCGAAATACAATCCATTTCCAAAATAACAAAAATTCTACTATGGGTATGATAACTGTATTTTTAGGAAAACCCATTACACATATGATGATGTGAAGATTCTCATAAATATTTATTTCTTTATTACTTCCAATAATAGTTTTTACCAAAAGTTTTTTATTTATTTCTTGATGTTATATTTCTATTTTACTATAAAATTTTCTGAAATAAAATAATGTGTAGATCCTAAATCAAAAAAAGACATTGAAATACATAGTGTAAATAATTAACATAATTGTTACAACTTTAATTTTTTGTCCATGAAATATAAAATAAATTTATTATACCTTTATACTTATGGTTTGGGTGATTACTATCCATCATACCTTTCTTTGTACATGAATTCAGATAATGGACTGTATTTTTACAATAAAAGCATTTCACTTCCTTTTCTCATTAATGGTTCATCTATTAGTATTTCTATTTTCTTTGAAATCATGAGATAAGTTTCTAAAATTTTTATATTTTTAACACTTCCTAGATCTTATAGAACATTCCCCATAATTCTTCTTATCGCACTTATCACTAGAGAGTAATTATATTTTCTTACCATCATATTTTTTCAATAAATGTTTCCTCATTTCATTTCACCTAGATCACCTCCTATCATTATTATTTTAAAATCCTAGAAACATAATATAGAAATTATCATCACACCCAAAAAATTTACCATAACTTCATAACTCTTGAGTAAAAATTCCCCTTTATAAACATGGCTTTAAACCTGAGTAAAATAAATAAATTTTATTATCATAGACAAGAATAAAATTTATTGCATAAGAATCGAATATAATAATTAGATCAATTAGTGAAAACATATTCCAATTCCTTTTGATTTAACTCTAGGAATTTCATTTATATTATTATTTTAATAACTTCATGAATTTACTTTTCAAGGAAGATATGTTTAAAAATAATCTATTTAATATCATCAATTTATTTCTTTTTCTTAGTTTTTATAATCAAATGCCATTAATATTTGGCTTCACCTCAAAATAATAAATAGAAAGGGTCACCTTTTGATGTTACAATCATCCCATAACCTAAAATATATTCAACAAAGTGTCAATCCATCATTATATTTTCACTAGGTGTTAGGAACTACCAAAATTAGGTGGGTGATTTTTCATGAAATGATATAATATTAATATATTATTATAGGGGTATATGTTTACTCTTTTTCATTGTATTCCCCATAAAATCCTAGATCTAATGATTCAATACAATTATGATCTTTTTTATTATAATTACAACAATTCCAAATTGATTGTTCGGAAGGATATTATCCTCATGATATCTTTCTATCGTAGATTCAATATATCTTCTATAGTAAACCATTCTGAATAAACATATATTAGATGAAACCACTAATAAATCCCCAAAATACATCTCAGTATTATATAACCATAAATTATAATTTATTAATAGTTTCTTTTAACATTATCCCAAAATCTATAGTTATCTAAACTCTTAATCTGATACCCACTAAAATAAACCACATATAATTTTTCCATAAATTATATGATTTTTGGAATATATTCCATCACTTATATCCCAAAGACCTTTTTAGTCTTATATTTTTATTTAATTAGGATATTAGTTTCATTAGAATTTGGAAACTTCCACACAATGTCCATTTTCCCAAAAAAACATGTTCTTTATAAAGTTACACTTTCTTTATCCATGGCAACTCTCATAATTCTATCTCTAACTTTATTAATTTTCCTACTCATCCTTAATCCCTGGGAAAAACATTTCAAATTTTGGATGAGAAAAACAATGCTCAGTAAGGGATATAAAAGAAAATAAACCCATTTGTACATGTGTAAACCTAAAAAATCTAGAAATGTTTTTCTTTTTTTGTAATAAAAATTTTAACTGAAAAATGTATTTACATTTCCATGAAAACAACATAATTTCTCAATAGATTCCAAAAAACATTAAATATACAATCATAAAGTCAAAATCATTATCCTAAGGGTTTCTTTTAAAATATGAAAACAAACAAATAAATTTCCTTGAAAAACAATCCTTTATGCTTTTTTAGACATTCACATGAAATCATAAATGAAATATCATAACAATATGGGTTTTTTGGAAAACATAAAAAAATCATTTACATTGTTCCATGAAAATAAATCATTTTAACTTTATTTTAAAACATGTTCATAAAAATTCCTTAAAATATAATCTCATTTTATTACCTTTTGAATTCAAGAGATATCCTTTCTAAAACATTTTAATAATATCATGTTGGTACTATGGGAAATTATCCTAACATTATCCCTAATAAAAATCAGTATAATGGAATCACCTAATAAAATAATTCCCATTTCTCTTAGGAGTTACCTATCACTATAAAACATTGTCACTTTACTAAATTCATTGGAGATTTGTAACATGATCACTAATCATTCAAAAAAAAATTCCAAGAACTATTGCCAGAAAATATAAATAACATGAAATTTACCTATAAAAATCTTCTTAATTTTCATTCAATTCCTTAAAACAAAAACACCTTATATTATTTCACAAAAATGAGAAGAAATTAATTTTTTTCTTAGAATAAATTTAAAAATTAAAAATCCATGAAGAGTAGGAATAAAATATTCTTTGAAAACCATGTTATCTTTTAGAGAATTCCTAATAATAGATAATCGTTTTGATGGTGTGAAAGGATGGTAAATTCATATATGTTAAAAATATTCCTTTAATATTTTTTAAGAGTTAAAAATAACCCATACAGAAAACGTTAAAAAAATTCATTTTGAATCCTTTGTAAATAAAGTATAAAATAGTCATAAATTATCTATATCAATATTTTAGCCATAAAAAAGAAATTAGAGAAATATTTAAAAGAACCTAAGAAAGTCTGAAAAATAATTATAACCAACACATTAAAACAATATATTATTAAAGAAATTCCCTCACTTTAATATCATAATTGTTTCATTAATATGTATACCCTCCTGAGTAATAAAGTTATATTAGTTTAATAATTGATTAATAATTTTTGTCATGTTCATTAATTTATAAGTATTCCCTTTATTTTATTTTTTATGTTATTTTATTCAGTTACTAAAATTATTAAGTTCACATTGATCCTTTTTAGTACATTCATTTTATAAGTAAAAAATGATATTGATTGGTTGGTTAAGGTCAATGAAATAATAGTTCCATATTCCTAAAATATTCATCATGAATGTTTTATTATTTATATACATTAAAATGATTTTTATAATCGTCCTTCAAATTTGGATGTAAAACCCAAAGATTTTATAGTTTGTATCTTATTAAATAAATTCAATTTATTTAATAACTTACTTCACACACAACATCAAGCTTAAACAAACCACAATTAATATTATTATTTAAAAGTAAACTATAAACTATATATTTAACTATAAAAAATTAATAGTATTAACTAAATTATAAATTTAATATAATATATTTTAACCAAGTTTTTTGGCATTAATACAAATTATTTTATAGATATGAGATAATAATAAACCCAATTTTATGCATTGAAAGGATATATTTTTATAAAAGTAGTTTTACATCCTTTTAATGGTAAAATAATATTGAATACAATTTTTGACACTTTTATATATTCTATTTGACAAAAATAAACATATTATTTTAGTTTGTAATATAAAAGTAATTTTGGTTTAATTTTTTGTACTTTTTTATAAGATTCATGTTTTGATGAATAGTGATAAATTATTGCATTTTAATAGAAAACAACTTTTTTTCTAAATAATTAATAGTGTAAAAGTATATTTAAAATTGATTTTAATTTATAATTTAATTATTATTTTTATCATTTAATCAAATTTATGTCATTTTAATCAATTTTACATTGACATTTGACATAAAAACATTTCAATATTTTGAGTATTTCACTTTAATAACATGTTTTCTCGATATGTTAATGGGTTTAATTTTAAATTAATTACAATAACATATATATTTTGAATTTCAAAAAATTGGTTCCATATTTGGTATCAAGGGGTTACAATTATGTAAATAAGTTCCTTTATTTTTTGGGAATATGAATATTAAATTAGGTAATATTTTTATTACCATGGTTAAGGGTAAATCATATAATTATGGGTAAATATAATATTATAAATATTATAAAATTATCTTAACACTTGTCCTAGTTTCATTGTATGAGTGTGTCTAAATAAAAATAATTCTTGGGAAACTTTTGTGGCTTCCTTGACCCACTTGGATGACTTTAAGTCCTTTATATTATTTTATTCTAAGGGAAGTCCAGTATGTCACACTCTTGTTCTTAATAAGTATAACATTTTTATATGGTTTTTTTGAATATATATTTAACTATAAACATTCATTGGAAATATAAAATTTTTATTAAAATCAATAAAATTTATTTTAATTTTTAGAGAGGAAATAATTTAATTAAATCCTTGCACAATGATGATGAAATAATTGTTTAATTAAAGGAAATATCATATTAATGAAATTAAAAATACGCAAATAAATATAGTTTCAAATTATTAATGTCACACATGAATTTTTTGGAAGAGCTTAACATGTTAGTGTTTTTTGAGAAATATTGTTTTGAAGTTATCCTACTATTATAATATTTTTAAAAATTAAAATAATGAATAGTGTCAAACGTGACATTATTGATATATTAAAATAAATAATATTTTATTAAATGATATAAAATCTATAAAAATATAAAATTCATCCAGATGTTTGGGATAAGTCCTAAACTTTATTCAATTTTAATGCCCTTTTTCCATTTTATAGTAATTATATTAACCCTCCAAGTATAAATGACGTGATATCACGGTAAGATTAAAAATGTTAAATAAGGGTTAAAGAAAAAATAATAAGGTTAAAAAATAGTCAGAACCTATAATATTTCTAATGATGAAGGTATTTCTAACTAAAATAATCATATATTATAAATTAATATGTTTTGACACATTTTTATTATAAAACTAATTTATATTAACTTAATATTTTCAGGATTTCCAAGAGTAACTCTCTCCTCTCTTATAAATTATCACATCTTCTTCTATTTTATTCAAGCTTCAGAAACTTTTTTTCTAGAAACCCCTCTCAAAAACTCTTCATATATTCTCTCCACTCATCCATAAATCATACCATTAGGAATAAATACAAATAAGTAATTATTTTGGTATAAACCAAAAGGAGTTACCCGAAAATGAGAAAATGTTCTTCAAGGATCGCTTTAGTTTTATTTCTTTCCTTAATTCTTCATTTATTATTGTGTCGTGTTTACATAATAAAATATTTTTCCTCAATATTATTACATATTTTTGTATTATGGGTTTTACCGACACTTAAACCAACTTCCATATAATAGTTGATGAACTTATCATTCTTGTGTACGGTGAACCACCACCTCATGAAATGATGTTGTTCATTTTTCATTTACCAGCTCTTATAGTTGGGAATTTTGATGGAAAACATGTTATTATATGATATATATGGTATTTATGATGTATTAATTCTTCTTTAACTAATATATAACACACACCTTCATACAGTTAATTTTGTGTAAATGCGATAACTACGTTTACGAATATCTGAAATATAACTTCCTCAAGACGATGTTATTAGTTCACACTATACATGGAATGTATTAATGATTATTGTTTAAAAATAATTGTGACATTTATGAAATAAATAATACAATTAAATTATTATATAAATCATTATTTTAATACGAAAAATAAATTGAAGTATCCTACATGCGTATTTATGACCTACAGTCTACATGAACGGTGCATTTTATTTCTTATCTACAAATATTAAGGATTATTATAAATACATATATACTAAATATATATAATCTTTAAATCATGGTTTTAATTCTAAATATGGTGACATAATGATATAATTAATGTGAAAAAACAAGTAACAAGTCAAAACATACCCAAAAAACTGGGCAATTAACACCCGAAATAGTATAAATAATGAATGATTGTTAGAAAATGGGTAATTAGATATTATAAAAAGATAATATATGATATTATAAATATTAGTATGGTTATAGTATAATTTTTTATCATGTTTAAAACCATTATAAATTAGGTTTAAGGATGTTCACCCAAAAATAAATTCAAGTTAAGGGATCTTGGTCTCACTTTTATTTCTGTGGGACGCTTTCCTTATACACTACTTATTTCTTTTGTGTGGTGTATATACAACCCATGAAAGTATTTTATCAGTATTATTATAAATATTTTGGTATTTCCACATATGATTATACTAATTTAAAATGGATATGTATTTATTTCACAATCTCATCGTTATTCTGGATTGTTTTTATTTATGTCTCCACATTGGAATATTTGTCTCCCATGATAAGGTTTTCTAAAAATGTTCTTAAAAATGTTTTTACTACTATAAAATTCATTTTAAAATTAATTTTTACCCCATTTTAAATTTTTTATAAAATTATTTAAAATGAATCTTCTAGTCATTTTCTAAAACAAGGAACGTTATGACTTTTCTTACAGAAGTAAAACAAATAATGGTTTTTAACTTATACGACATGAATAAATTTCCATACTTTATTACTCCATAATGTTCTGTATCTTACGTTAAAAGTTTATAATGTTTTTTTAGAAGAAAATATTTTATTTTATAAATTACTGGAATTTTAAATAAATTATTAAAAAGTGTTAAGGGATTTTCATCTAACTTTTTACTTTTGTAAGAAAAATGTCATAATCACAACTTAATTATTTTTTGTGGTGTATCTACTACCCCGTTTGATATATCATCTCATGAATATGTTTATATTCAAGGTATTAAATGTTTCATTTCATAATTATTTACTTTTATTGGGATTATGTTTCAAATATTTTAAAGTTGTATGTAACATTTTGATTTAAATCAATTGTTTCATATATGATGAATGATTTGGACTAGTATGACATGAGGTGGGGACATTTTAATGAAATACCTATGGGTTCAAGACCTATTATTGAATGTTTGTTGATGCATTGGTGGCCACATAAGATGAAATAGTTTTCCAAAATAGATGTTTTTACCTAATATGCTAAACTGTCTTTTGAAAGGTATCAACAGTAAAGGTTCCATATACCTAGGAAAAATTGAATCCAATAATTATCATCTCCATCAGTTAGAAACAACTATAATTTATCCCTGGTATTTTTCCTCAACATATCTATGGGTTCATTATATCCTTGGTTTTATGATTTATATGGTATGTGTTTCAGTTTCTTACCTAGCCATATTAATTTTACCTTATCTAGTTATTTGAATGGAAAATGTTTTTAGTTATTGATATTTCCATATATATTTGTTCCCATTGATTTATTATTTATTCCATTTTACTTAACCTTACTGAGCATTATAGATTACTGTTATTTTTTACCTTCCCTAGGAATCTGAGAATAGTACTATAAAAGATATTAAAGGATACTATAAATGGAATAATGTTAACCAAGAAAGAAAAATAATAATTTTTTAATTAGTGTACTCTTTTTTAATACAAGACTAATTTATGTATCTGTTTTTCCAAGACTACTAAACTAATCATTTATTTTAGATGTGATTTACTTGAATCTATGCCAATGTAATTAAGTACTACACTGACACCGAGCTACTAGGGTTGGGGCATTATATTTGGTATCAGAGAATTTTTAATAGAAACCGTGGAAACTATAATTAGAAAATCATATATTAAGGAACATAACCATAAAATAAAATTTTAGGATAATTATAAAAGAACAACCTTTAATTTTTGTAAGGTATAGATTATATGGGTCTTCTTAGAAATATATTCAGGTCTCAATAATACAATTTGATGTCATTATTGAAAAGATATACCTAGGGGTAGAAACTTAGAAAATGTGCATCGGGCCTAACTCTGTGTAACCTGGTACATGACTATTTTGACACTACCATGGGATATGATTAGGATAATTCAAATTTTCTTTACAAAACATTTTGAGGGATTTGAAGAAATGATATCAATGAATTCCCTAGGTTAAACCGGAGGTGTCTTAAATTGAAAGTAATGTGTCAAGATTTATATATCCCAAAAATTATTATATGGTTTTTTCAATAAGTTAATTTATTCTTACACTATGGTTTTTAATTTTATAAAATTCCCCCTTCTAAAGGATAAAAACTAGACCACAGAAGAACCTATTTAGAAATAAATGGATGGAGTTTTTATGTAATACAGTTGTATTTAAACCCTTATTTAAATGGATATTTAGTGATTAACCTTATTTAAAAGATGTAAATCATATTTATTTTGGATGTTAAATTCATATGGTTTTATAAAAAGGATAACTTTCTGGTCAAGTGACAACCCGCCATGTGTGGCAAGGTCACATAGGGTGAACCCATAACCGAATGGAGACAAGGGAACAGTGCCTAATACTAGCTTATGTAAAGTCCTGGTTAGCATGAATTTTTTTTAGTTAGTTAAAATATCCAATTGATAAAGGTTATATTTACTTTTGTAAAATTTGATTTATAGAATATATAACATTAGGATTTAAAAATGATTTTGTGATTAAGTAATTGATGTTATCTTGAATTTTTTTTCTATTTTTTAAATCCTATTAGATTAAGGTAAACAAAATGAAATTTATTTTGGAGTCAAATATGGTTTTATTGTGGACTTATGGTTACTCATGTTATTTATGTAAATGATTCAAAACATTTGAGATTATTAGATTTTGGAAATTAATTTTTTGTAATAAGAAATTAAGATTGATTTATATTTTTTGACAGTCTATTTGACCAAATCCTTCTAATTTTGGGGTTTCAATATTAGTCTATATTATTTTTTAGATATGATATATATAGAACTTGGGGGTTTTCTATTGAATTTTGGGTGTTCTTTTTGGGGAATTATTGTATCTTATCCCAACCATTTTGGTTTTGGTTGATGTATAAGGATAGGAGAAGTATATAGTTATACATTTGTGTATTTTTTTCTCTATATATATTGATTTGAAATCTTTATGCATAAAAAATCATCATAAATACACATCGTTTGGAGAAAAAGATGAGTTTATGGTGGAAATTGATTAAAGGATGAAACTATACTTATTAAGTACGTATGTTTCCTTATGTTCTTAGTCTATGAAGTAAATGAATGCTTAAAAATTATGGGAAATAGCTTGAAACCAAACAATTTATCCTAGTACCTTTTTTCTAATGAATCAAATAGTCTCTTAGATCATCATAGATTTATAGCTTTCTGATTGTTAAATTTTTCCTGACAATGTTCTATATCACTCTACATCATAACTTGATGGTAACATTTTTCTCCATGTCTATGTTTTCCAACATCAAACCTTAGTGTGTGTCATCTTCAATGAACTTTATATTTCCCTTTATTTATTTTAATGTGCGGTTCTCATTAATCATTTTTCTGGTGTGGGATTTCAATAATGATATTCTAAAAATTCTAACCCCTAGTTTTTAATCTCGAGATCACATTATGAGGATAAAATTTATTAAAGTAAGGTATAATGTAATAGCCCAATATTTTAAAATAGGTCTCTTATAAAATAAATTCAATTTCTACAATAGATTATGTCTCAGGAAACATCGATTTTAAATGAACCAAAATTAATATAATTATTTAAAATGAAATTATAAATTATCAATTAAATTGGGGCGAATGAATAGTTTTAACCAAATTATGTAATTTTTATATTATATATTTATTAAGAAAATGGCATTTATCCAAATGATTCCAATATTATGCATTAAAAGGCTATATTTTTTTGAAAGTAGTTTTACCACCTTTTAAGGGAGAACCTGTTTTAAATATAATTTCTGATAGTTTTATATATTTAATTTGAATAAATAATCTTATTAGTTTTTTTATTTAATATAAAAAATTACTTTGGATGAATTTTTGGTGTTTTTCTGATATATTTCACATTTTTATGAATAGTGATAAAATATTGCATTTTAATTGAAAATAGATTTCTCATGTAAATAATTTAGTATAAAATTATATTTTTAATTGGTTTTAGAGTATAAATATATTATTTTTTATCTATTAATCCAATTTATTTCATTTTAAATAATTTTACATTAAAATTGGATATAAAAACATTTCAATTTTCTAACATTTTACATTAAACCCCTCTTATTCATTCTGTCAATGGGATTAATTTTAAATTAATTTCTTTAACTTCCGTGTTTTGAATTTTTACAAATAGATTCCATATTTGATATAAGTGGGTTAAAATTATGTAAATATTTTTCTTTTATTTTTGGGCATATGAATAGAAAATGTAGTAAAATTTTAATTACCACGTTTAGGGGTAAATCTAGTAATTACGTGTAAAGATAATATTATAAATATTTTAAAATTACCCTAAAACCTATATTAACTTCATTGTATGAGTTTGTATCAATAAAAATCATATTTGGGTCGTTTTTATGTCTTCTTGGAGCCACTTTGATGACTTTAGGGAATTTATAGTATTTAATTCTAAGGGAAATCCATTATGTCACACTCTTACTTTTAATATGTTTTTCATTTTCTTGTATTCTTATAAACAATATATCCTTAACTATAAAAATTCATTGGAAATATAAAGTGACTATATTAATCATGATGATTTATTATTAATTTTTAGAGAATGAATATTTTAATTAAATGATTTCACAATGCAGATATAGTAATTGTATAATCAATGGAAATATCAAATAAATTATATTAAAAATACTAAATTAAATATAATTTGAGATTTTTAAGGTAATAAAAAAATTATTTATAAGAATATGTAATTTTAATTGTGTTTTATAAGTAATACATATTAATTATCTTTTTATTATGATATTTCAAAATGGTAACTAATAAATAGTCCCAATATTGACATTATTGATATTTAAAATAAATAATATTTTATTAAATGATATAAATTCATAAAAATATAAAATTATAAAAACTGATTGGGATCAGTATTAAATTTTATAAATGACTCGTTTAATGGTTTTTTTCATTTTATCATAATTATATTTACCCTCAAAGTGTAAATTACATGATATCATGGAAAAATTAAAAATGTTAAATTGGAGCTATAGAAAAATGATATAGACTAAAAAAATAGTTAAAAATTATCTACTCTTTAATTATGAATTTATTTCGATCGATAATAATTATATATTTTAAATTAATAATTTAGGATCCATTTGTATTATAAAATTAATTTATGTTAATTTAATATTTTGAGGATTTCCAAGAGTGTACCTCCCCTCTCTTATTAAAGAGAACCTATTCTTATATTTTATTAAAAATTAAAAACCTATTAAGTTCATCAGAACTCTATCCAACTATCATCTTAACTTTCCTCTATTAATTTTATAAGGCACCCTTTGGGTAGAAGTCCAACCAATTATGTATTTTAGTATAAACCAAAATGAGTTACATGAAAACGAGGTAATGTTATTCAATGATCACTTTTGTTTTATTTCATTCCTAAATAATTAATTCTTTTAATATTTAATATTTATATAATAACCTCATTATTCTCAATATAATTATATTTTTTGTATTAATGGTTTTAACGACACTTACACACACATGCATCAAATGGGTAATGAATTTTTCATTCTTGTGTATAGTGAACTACCACCTCGTGAAATCATATTGTTCGTTTTTACTTTACCACATGTTATGATTGGTAATTATGATGTAAAATATATTTTTATTTGACATATATTGTATTTATGATTTATTTATGCTTCTGGAACTAATATATAACATGTACCTTCATTATTTCCATTTTTTTGTAAATATAATAGCTTTGTTTCTGGACAAGTGAACTACAACCACCTCAAAATTATGTGATTCATTCACACTATACATGGAATGTATTCATAGTTATTTTAAATAAACATATATTACATATATGAAACAAATAATATACTTAAATTATTATATACTTCATTGTTTTAATACGACAAATAAATGGTAGTAGCATTCATGCGTATGTATGAATTACCATCTCAGTGAACTATGAATTTCATTTATTTTCTCTAAATATTATGGATTTTTATAATTACATATATACTAGATATATATGATATTTTAATAGTGGTTTAAATTTTTCATATAATTACATAATGATCTAAATAATATGAACAACAAGTAACAAGTCAAAACATACTCAAAAAACTATGCAATTAACACCTGAAATCGTTGAAAAAATGAAGGATTATTAACACATAGGTAATAAGGTTTTATGAGTTAATAAATGATATTATAAATATGATTATTCTTTTTTTATAAGTTAATTACATGATTAAAACCCTTATATAAGAGGTTCAAGTATGTTCACCCAAAAGTAAACACAAGGTAGGGGATCTTTGTCTCACTTTAATTTCTATAGGACACATGCCTTATTCAATACTTATTTATTTTGTGTGGTGTATATACCAATCAAGAATCTATTTTATGAGTATTATTTAACATATTTTGGTATTTTAATATCCATATAATTCTGTTTCTTTCATTTTCATATGATTCTACTAATTGTAAAGTGATATGTATTTATTTCACAATCTCATCGTTATTTGGGATTGTTTGTGTTTAAGTCTCCACTGGGGAATATTTTTATTCCATGATAGAATTTTCTAAAAATATTTTCGATTATTTTACTATTTTCCAATAATTGTTCAAAGTCATTTTAAACCCTTTATTCTTGTATAAAATGTTTTAAAATTAATATTCCTATCATTTTCCAAAACAAGGTACTTTATTACTTTTCCTACAAAAGTAAAAGGAATGTTTCTTAACATATATAGAATGAATGTAATTTCTTTTCTTTATGATTACATAATGTTTTTAAGATTAAATTTTCATGTTTATAAGTTTATTTTCAATGAAAATATTTAATTTTATAAATGTGTGGGATTTCATGAAAATTATTACAAAGTGTTAAGGTACTTTAATCTCAATTTTTTACATATTTGAGATAAATTTCATAATAACCATTTACTTTTTTATAGTGTATTTAATTATCTATTTGATATATTAGTTTCATGAATCAATTTATCAACATTTTATTTCTTGTTTCATTTTAGAATTATTTACTTTTATAGGGCTTATGTTTCAAATATTTCAAAGCCGTATAGGACACATTGATTTAAATATATTGTTTAATATATGAGGAATTCTTTGTACTAGTATACCATGGGTTGAGAACTATTTAATGAAGTCCCTATAGTTTTGGGACCAGTTAATGAAATACTCTCTATGCATCAGTATTCCCATGAGATAGAATTGTTCGCCAAAATAGATGGGTTTTAACCGATATGTTAAACCATCTTGTGAAAGGCCTCGATGGTAAAGGTTACATGTACCTAGGAAACGTGGTGTCTAATAATTAATCATATCCATCATTTATATTTAGTTATTATTTATCCATAATATTTTTCATTGACATATCTATGGATTCTTTCTATTCTTATTTTATTGATTTAGATTGAATGTGTTTCAGTTTCTTACCATTCCAAATTTATTTTTCCTTATATAATTCTTTTAATGGTAAGTGTTTTTAGTTATTGATGTTTCCATATAGATTTTCTCTCATTGATTTATTATTTCTTAGTTTGCACTTACACTTACTAAGAATTAGAGTTCATCATTGTTTTTATTTCCACAGGAATCCAAGAAGTGTACTTGTAGTGATATTAAAGGATACACTAGATGGAATAATGTTATACTATAAAGAAAAAACAATTATGTTTCAATTAGTTTATTCATTTGTAACACAAGACTCATGTATGTTTCTAGTTTACCAAGACTACTAAATTGATCAGTCCTTTGGAATTTTATTTACATACATCTTTTCAAATGTTTTAAAACATTTAACTGACTTCGGACTACTACTATCAAGGAGTTATATTGGAAATGAGAAATTAAATATTCCATATCATAGAGGTGGTAGTCCACATGTTCAAATGAATGACATTTATATTTTTCTAATAGATGGAAAATAAATCCAGTATATAGTAATTTACATTTATAGAATAATAATTCTATTATATATTACATATTTATTCATTGGATCTATCCTTATGACCAACCATGTGATATAATAATGAAAAAAATCATATCAGATCATAGAGGTGGTATTCTACATGTACGCATGAGTGACGTTATCATTTTCCAATGGACAGAAAGGATTATAAGGTAAGTAATATATTATCATTAAAGAACCATAATAATTTTGTAAACATGTTATATATTCATTAATTAGATATTTAAAACCATCCATATGTGACGATGTTGGAAAATGAAACACATATCTTCATGTGGGTGGGAGTCCACACTTACACAGTGGAAATTGATTTCATTTCCCATAGGATGTAAAAGAGATAGAGAAATTTTTTTCCAAGATAATAATATTTTAGTATATATAAGATAATTATTTCAGTATCTTATAATGTATAGAATATATTTTAAGGATATATAATAATAAATAAACAAAAAATCGGTTTTTTAGGTCTTATTCATCTTCCTCAAATATATCCCTTTTTCATATACCTAATGAAATTTAGGATTGTTCTTTTCATAAAACCAATACCTCTAGAACATGGTATAGACAGTTTTCAAGGGTTTTGGATAGTTATTAAACAATATAATTGATCCAGATTTGGTATAAAGTAAGGATAATGGGTTCCCTTTTATATGTGATTGGAGTGGAAATCTTGAAAATACTATAATGTTTTAAATATAATAAATTTATTTCTCAAGGTAAATTTTCCAAAAATGGAAAAATTTAAAATAAATGATAATTTAAAGTCTAAATCCACTCAATAAATCACATTTATCCAACTTTTATATATAATTTATACCTTATATCCATGTTTAACCCTCCCCCCCCCCAAATTATCTCTTTTACCCTTTATCAGGGTGATAAATTTTTACCGTGATAACTATTACTTATCAACAAAAAATAAATTGAACAAAAAATAAAATTTAAACCTCTTAATTAAAAATATTAAATAAATTTTTTAAGAAATTTTTTTTATATGTGGAGGAAATTAATTTCAATATTTTTACACAAAATGCATTAAAAAACAATTTTATGAAAAATATCATTCTTAAGCATAAAAATGATTTCCTCACAAAATAAAATATAATACTGATTCTAATAGAATTATTTGTATTTATAATAATAAAATTAGACTTATTTCACTTTAAACCCAATCCAAAACCAAATGGGACTTCTTAATTATAAGAATTCAAATGATAATTTTTATAAAAAATGGTATTTTCCACTATTCACTCAAAAATAAATCATTTTAAAAAAATAAAAAAAATCACCTTAATATAATTTTAATATTTTTAATGAAAAAATAAAGTTAATTTTATAAATTTAAAACACTAAAATTTATATTTAAAAAAACAATATATTTGATGGAAAACATTTCTGGTAGAATAACCCCATTTCTTTTCTTACTGAAAATTCATATAAAATTAATAAATTATATATGAATCCATAAAATATATTCATTAAAAAATTATTAAATTTTATTATTATTTATATTTCTTGTGTTTTCACAATATTCACTCTTCAATATCATTTATTCTTTATGTTCTCCTATTGGAATTCGTTATACACAAACCCTTACTAAGAATTTGAGCACAACATTTATTTGTTTTATTTTCCCTAGGTTATCAATAAGGGGTCATTAAATGATATAAATGATGTAATAAAAGGAATAATAATGTTTTCATGAATTTTAAATAACATTTATTGTATGTTTCCAATTTAATGTTGAAAATAAGTATGTATTTTGTCTCTCAATACTACTAACCATTCCAATCCTTTTAGGATGTGATATCTTATATCTTATACCAAAATAATAATGTAACCACCAAATTTAGATGTACGTATTTAGGGTTTTTATTATTTATATCCAATAATGGTTAGTATGAACTTTTGGAAATATATTTTAAAATAGCATAGCTTCTACAATAATTAATATAAACCATTAAAGATATTCAAGAACTTTTTCTTATAGAGTAATTCTTAAAGAACAGATCAATATTTATAATGTTGTGAACTAATTAAGTTTATTCCATTATATAGATATGATTCTAGTGGAATAAATGTGAAATTCATCAACTACCCATAATCAATGTATTAATTTTAATCTTTTTTAGGAAATCATGGATGGTGTTGTAGATAAATATTTTTCAACTATATTAAGGAAGTTTTAACTATTTATAACAAATAAACTTACTTATATGTAGAAACCTATTAGTTAAAAATATAGTTAAACAATGTTGGATGACTTTCTGTACAAGAAACATCTATTATTTAAGGTAAATATTGATCCATTTAATGATTATAAATAGATCAAGTACCTACAAAATATTACTAGATTTGGGATGTCATAATAGGGATAAGGTAATTTTGGTAGTGTATTGTTTAACAGGATATGTTGATCAATAGTTTCCATTAAGTCAAAATATAATAGAGGAGGAAGAGAATGTAGTGGAATACTTTTAAGGTGATATTATTTGAGAGATATTTCCATCAAGATCAGTAAGAAGATATAGAAATAAAATATATTAATCTAAATAAGAATGAATAATAAAATGTTATTGAGTATAAGGAAAACATTTCTATATTATATAGACATGTTTTTGACAAAATTGGTAATCCATAGACAAATATTTATCATTTCTTTTATGGTATTATTTCATGTATTTAAAAGAGTAATAACCTTTCAAATGTTGTCATCATATAATGATATGGTATCAAGTGATATCAAAATAGATAAAGAATTTTCCAGATTTATCATTTTCAAAGGAACATAATAAAATTATGAGATGACTAAGAACTAAGGGGAAAAAAGAAATGTGTTAAATAATATTTTAATTGTAGAACATTTAGCATGTAAAAATTATGGAAAGAAAAACTCTAGTACTTTCTTAAATAGTGTTATAGTTTATTACTTGTTCAGAGATAATGGATATATTTCTTGTGAATGAAAGGGAGAACAGTAAGACACCAATATCTAGTTATCCAATTGTAATAATCTGGGTAACTATTGGAATTAATGTCTATATAATCAAGGGAGTCTACCTCAAAATATTCCATGGGAGTAAGTATAATATTATACAATTACAAAATATAAATTTGAATTTACTGAAGATGTATAGTAAGTACTTTAATTTTAAACTAAAAGGTATATAATTATGTATTTGATTCCTAGTTTTTGCACTCTTTTATATCATTCTGATTTAGTGATAATATTAAAAAAATCCATTAGTACATTGAGAAGGGAGTTTAAAATCAATATACCCAATGTGAATATTATTTGAACAAGGATATATCAATCAGGCCTCATTATGATGCATAGGCATACAATACTTCTGACCTTGATTATCATACCAATGATTAAATTTGACATAATATAGGGTATGTATTTTCATTATGAGTATAGTGTGAAAATTAAATCCTAAGATATGTAAATTAAAATTTAAAATGGAGTTATGTAATTTCTTATATTTATATGGGAGACTTCATTATATGAATCATATATGGAATTACATCCAGTGGACATTAATAAAATTCATATAAAAGAAGAGGAGACACCATCAATCGATAGAAAGGGAAAAATAAGAATAGAGTTTGTACTTATTTTTCAAGAATTCATTGTTGTATTTTCTGAATAATTTCCTACACATCCACTACAATGTGAAGTTGAGTTTTTCATTGAACACATACTTTATGGAAAAATAAAGTCTAACACTCTATACAGAATGGACCCAATGGAACTGGTGGAGCTGGAGAAATGAATACTTGAGTTTTGAAAAAACGTATTCATTCATCATAGTATTTCTCCTTATGGATCTCCTATTATTTTAATTAAGTCAAAAATATATTTCTATAAGGATTTTCATTAATTAAAAGGGGAAAATTTATTTACCATAAAGAACACATATCATCTATCAAGTATTGATTTCTTTTTTTATCAACTTCAAGAACCATAATATTTTTCAAATATAAATTATTATTTTATATATCATTATTTCTATGCAAATAAGTATGATATACCAAATATTTAATTTCATATAAGTTATAGACATTATGAGTTTATAGTAATTCCCTTTGGACTGAAAAAATGCACCCTTTGTATTTATAGATAAAATCAACCATGTATTCCAATATTATCTTTATATATTTTTTTGGTATTTATTAAATATATATTGTAGTAATATAAAATATTTTTAGAGAACAAAAATAATTTTTTAATCATTACTGATATTCTTAGAGAAAAAATTTTATATGGGAAATTTAGAAAGTGTAAATATTTGGTTTGGGATATTTTTTTTATTTTCTATATTATCTCTACGGATGGGATATCTTTTGATCCTTATAAGAAAATGTGGTTAAATAATATCCCACACTGATGAATATAACTAACATACACTATTTGTTGGATTAACATGTTACTATCAATACTTTTTTATAAGAACTCTCAATTGGATATTAACCAAGATGACACATAACGAAGTTATTTTGGTAAGGTCAATGGAATGTGAATAATGTTTTGAGCATTTCATGAAGATATTTTTCAATGCACTCATATTCACACTACCATCGTGGAAGGTTTTATTTTTTATATATATTTATTCATTAAATAAATTACATGAATTTGTACTTATTCATAATTTTAGATTATTTTCTTTCACATTAAGGTGGTAAAATATCCATGAATAGAATCATTTATCCCTTGATATTGATTTTCTACCCATAATTATTTCCTGAAGATATAGAGGAACTATCTCTATGATAAAAGATTTGATATATATAGAAATAACAGTATTCTAAAATACATATTATCCTAGAAAGATCTCAATAGTAAGAAAAGGTGATGGATGGAACTACGTAAGTATTATGATCTCTCAATACGTAGCCACATTAAGAAAAAAGTTGGATAAAACATTGGGTAGAAGGGATAATGGAGTTCTAAACCTGATGTGGATAGAAAAGGATCATATATTTTTGGATTTAGTAAGCATAGATGTGTGAATTGTCATAGAATGTGAAATATCGCTTTATTAGCAAATAATTACCAAACTATAGGTGTTGGAGAAGATAAAAATATCATTATGTGATGATAAGAGTTTATAGAAGAAAATGAAATCCATGAATGTTGAAAATTTAGAAGACTGTGTTTATGAAAAGGTATATTAAAATTTTTAAAAATAATATTTTTCCTATTCATACCTGATTAAAAGAGGGAATTACTAGTTGAATATGAGGGATCTTATTTCTTTATACATCCCTGTAGAACCAAGATGTATAGGTACTTAAGATAAAAAAAATGGGATAATATAATGTGGGAAATTAATGACTATGTATCCAGATTCATGGTTTTTCAATAGGTAAAGGTTGAGAGATAGGCTTCTAAAGGTGTCATGAAACCTCTCCCTATATATATGTGTAAGTGGGATGATATTACATGGTATTTTTAACTATGATACCAAATATTCCTAGGAATAATGATAATATATGAGTTATTATATATTTGGATACCAATTCTACCCTTTTTATTTCCAAAAGGTAGGATATACCCCTTGAGAAGCATTTATGGATATATATTAAGGAAGTTTAAAGAATTCATGGTGCTCATATTTTAAATTTATCTTCCTGTGTCCTATAGTTCACATAAAAATTCTAGAAGAGACTTTAAAAGTCTCTCGACATTAGGATACATTTAATAACTACCAATCATCTAAAAATTATGGACTATAATGAACCATACTATTCATACATAGATATTACATCTTATTTTATGAATATTCATTACATAATATAGTGGTTCATGTCAGAATCATGTTGGTTTAGTATCTAGGGAAGACTATTCATATAAGAAACTTGATCATAATATATCTACATCATCCCCCACTTTGTTCTTTATAACTATCAACCTCCTAAAACATATCATATATATAATCTTTCTTTATAAACTAGAGAAATTGTAGATGCCGAAAAATTTCGTAACTCCTAGAGAAAGTTTCGAAATGGAAAAGCGAAGTCATATTCGGAATCAGAGGCCCGGTCTGGAGGCCTGGGAAGTGGTGCATGAAATAAAGGAGGACTTGTGTGAAATAAAATCATTCGCGCGAAGTATCCCCAGGATGCGCGCAATTGAGCCGGTGAGGGACGCAATTTTTGCGCGCCCCGATTCCTTGCGGTGAGGTTTTGCGTGCCAACGGCTCTCGGTGCGGAAGATTTTGCACGCCGCCTGGATTCCGTGCCTCCCATGGCCTATAAATAGAAGGTGAACCCAAAGGGTTTGGGGGTTTCAGAATTCGGATCGGCTCTCATGCATGCAATTCGACTCCCCTCGCGCACAATATGACTTCTAGGTAATTCCTCTTTTCGCGCAACCTTTCCTCGGGGTTCTCCTTTGCGCGCAACTCCACTGGATTAAGTGAATTTTTCCCCTCCTCTGGGTTCCTTCCTTGCACGCAATCCGTGTCCCGTTCGCGCAATCCTCTTCTGTGAGCACAATACCTTGCGTGCAATTCCCTATCCGCGCGCATTCCTCTGGCTCCAACTGCGCGCCATCCCGGTGTTTTGCGCACAAACCTTCTCTTTGCGCACAAAACCCAGGACCCTTCACCTTGATGCCCCTTGGCTGCCTCTCTGCGCCGGCACCTAATGTCTCCCCTACCGGGCATGCACGCCATGCGTTGTTTTCTCGTACGTCCTTCCAGGCTCGTACGAAGTAACCTCAAGGTTCCTTGGGCGGTGTTTCCCGTTGTGTTGCTTTGCCTTATGCTTCTTCTCATAGGCACGCAAACGGCTATTTCTTCTTCACATAGACACGCTAATGTGGACCCCTCGATGGTTCACCCTGCGCCCCCCCTTCACTACGGCCTTGATGATGCCTTCCCTCCCATAAGGGGTAGAGGGCGTTGGGAATGTAAGCCCTAGGGGTGTGGAGAAAACCCACCTTGTCCAAGCTACAGGACTTTAAACTGCTAAGAACCTCGTCCTTAACACTTGACGTTAAACTGTGGTCCAACCCTGTTCTTTGCACGCAGGGTCCCCCCGTCTCGGGCATTATTTACGCCCACTAATCTCCACGGGAATGGACTCTTCCTCGCATGGAATGAGATCCTCCTTGTCGGAGTGGCGTTTGTCCACAAGGGAAGGGTTTCCTTAGAGCGTAAGCCCCTAGCCTCTCTTGCGGAAGGTTGCACCCGTGCATCTCCGTACTTCCCCCTGCCAAGGACAGTGGAGTCCTTTTCCCACTGCGCTTTGTCGCACCACGGGCCTCCACCCTGGAGTAAGCCCCGGCACCAAGGGCCTCTAACCACGCATAATCCATTGTTTCCTCTTTGGTCCGCTCAACGCGTAATCCTCATTCCACTTCTCATGGATGCACCCTTTGTGACGTGATCGTCTGGTCCCTGCTGCCTCTTGTTTCTCACACCGATCATGACTCACATGGTCTTAGATCATGCATCGACCATGAAATCCTCATGGGCCGCCCCAGAGAATAAGCCACATCCCAGCGAACTACGTGGATTTTGATCCGTGCTAACGCATGGTACATAGGAAGCCTCTACGAAGTTCAATCCCACCACCCGGTCATTCTGACCTCTCCATGTCGGTTCCCTGACCACCATGGGCTGCCTTAGAGCATAATCCTCATACCCACTTTGGGCCACCTCAGAGCGTAAGCCCCAAATCCCTCGTCCTGCATGACGTTAAACTGAATGCCCTCGTCCCGCATGACGTTAAACTGCATCTCGTCCCGCATAACGTTAAACTGTATCCCCCCCTTGGGACGCCTTAGATCGTAAGCCTCATGTCTCACACCCACGTCTCATCCTTACGTTTCCCTTGATCCCACGTGCCTTGGGAAGCTCATGCCCTAGCCTGGGGGTCTTACTTGCTCCAGGCTCCAATCCATGCGTTCATTCTCACGGGTTGCCTCTTCAGGTTCCCACCGTATCACTGAACTATGCGGACTTTGATTCCCTACCATGAGGATACATAGGAAGCCTCCACGAGGTTCAAGCCCATCACTCCACCATCAATCCTGATCCTGACACGGGCTGCCACATCCTGGTGAGATCATGCCACCCTATCCCATTCCATGGTATCTGGGAAGCTGCCCACGTGCTGGCCCCAACATCAGTGTTCCCCCCAGGGGGGCCTTCAGCCCGATCCATCTCTATAGGACGTTAAACTCATGGCATACCCCGTGTTAAACATGGGAAGTTGAGGAAAACCTCAGATGGTACACATTCCTCGTGTTCGATGTGGGATTCCTCGGGCTTTCACGCCCTCGAGAAGCCATGTGATAAGGGACAGAAGACAGACATGTCGATCCCCAGCGTCAAGACATGCCAACCACACCCCAACGTGACCATTCTCCTCACCAAAAGTTGCTGACCTGACAATACCCCTTGGAGCATCTCGACGGAAGCAGTGTAATTAACTGGCGTCCATGTAGATATGGCGTTGGGAACAAGCTTCACGAACCCATCTTAAATCTATGAGGGGGACCCGGACTAGGTGACGAGTTCTGAGGAGGAATCCACGGAAGGAAGAACCGACATCCCATCATCCCGGTTTCGATCAAGGATCAGAAATCCTGGAATAAGTAACGGATGTCGCCCGCCTTTGGAAAGCAGAAATGCGGGGCCACAAGAAGCACGTCCTCCCTACAGATGGATGTGCGTGCCCCAATGAAAGCGTTGGAAACAGAAAATGGTTAACTCGACATGAATCTCTTCTCCTCAATACGTAGAATGGTAGCGGTCGGGGTGTCGGAATATTAGCATATCACCAGGTCCGGGTACCCACCACCGGGATGTGAAACCCGCCAGGGGTCGAGGCCGTTAGGATGTTGACCACTCCGTTCTGTGACGTCATCAGCATGGATCCCTCTTGCCGACCACGGAAGACAAAATGACGTTGGGCTATTGGTTGTTGATTCCTTTTCCAGTTAGTACTAATGATTTCATCTCCCTACTTCCAAGAATCAAATCACTGCATCTAGAGCTCGGTCGCCACCTGCCAACTGTCACAGAGGCAGGGGCAGTACCGACGTGGCCACCCCGCGTGGTCCCGCCTTTTCCACAGTTTCTTCGACTTCGACCGTCGTAGCTTTCGGGCGCTCACGCCCCCTCTCCCCGTCAGAAATCATCCAGCGAAGGGTGATCAATGTCGTGGTTCGTAGGTACGACGAGGAAGGGATCATCCCCACCAGGGGCATGGACCATTTGGATTTAGAGGCGGCTACGCCTCACCACCATCACCGCCACCAAGGGCTGCGCAGGGAGCCGTCGCTCCCCACTCCAATGTTCAACCGCTTCAGGAGTCTATCCCCGGAGAGCCTAGACACATCCCTCCCCTATACCAATGAGGTGGGGGATGTCCGGGTCTGCCCGATCGGAGACCCGTCCCAGGGGTTAATGGCAAGAACCCCCGCCATGCTACGTCGATGAAGCTGCCCGACTCCCTCGGCCGAGGAGCAGGCAATCTTCATGCCCGCACCACCGACTCTGACCCATCTAACCCGATGCCAGTGTGGGGCATGAGAGGAAGAGAATGCCCGTCCTGGGGCACCAACATCATCAACCACTATGGCCCGAGCCACTGCTGACTCCTGTTACCAGACCCTCGCACACATTGATCAGGGGTAGCCACATTCCTGACTAGAATCAAAACCCTGATCGCCCAGCAAGCATGTTGGGTCGAATCTCCTGGTCACGGGCATAGGAAATGGCCACCGCGGACCAATCCGCAGTAGTGCCACCCACCATGAAGGCTCATTCCGTTCCACTGATCTGGAAAGTTGAAGGCTTCTTCGCAACGGCTACACTCCAGGTATGACTCTTTCCAATTCCCACTACACTGGGTATGAGGTCACTCCCCTTATTGTTGGCCGCGAGTATGGAGTCGTTGTGTATCTAGTCCCTCACTCACATGGAGGTCCTCCCCATGTACCTTTCGACATCTGTCCCAGTGCTTCTCACACCCCGGCATTCAGTCCCCTCTACCCTAGCTCTATTGCGGCCAGGGGACTCCTTGATGGAAATCATCCTTACCCAGAGGAGACACCCAGGGGCAGGAATTACAGGTGTCATCGTCGTAAGAGGAATGTCCGGGGAGTCCGGACGGAAATTAGACAAGTCGGTTTCTTGTATTATGAGGTGGAGTACGACTCGACGATGGAACCTTCCCCCCAACCCTTCGAGTTCAGGGCAGGGATGGGGATGTGGTGGGTCAGTCTCGTACTCCCCTAATGCGAGATCTGTATGATTCCCTCCTCCCTCTGAAGGTATATCTAGGAGGACGAGGACTCAGTGTACCCCTAGGGGTCAAACCCGCAGTTGCCACTGGCCTCCCCGGAAGCACCTTCCGCCTCTGTCTGGGAGGGTGGGGAACTTTTATATGGACCGACGGAAGAGCCGCGAGGTGACACACCCTCGGAAAGCACCGACACTGTGACATGAGGCCCATTTTCCGGCCCATCCTCTCACGACGTGGCATCTAATACACTGCAACCCCTGGAGGACGACTCAGGGACCGGCGGACAATCGACATGTTCGCCGTATTCCCCACCGACCATCCCACCAGCTCGGTGGCCAGCCTCAGCGTCGTTGCCAGTTCCCCAACTATTCTTGATTAACGAGTAGGGGCAGAAAGGTCCGGACCCTGAACTGGAGTAACGGAGCTTTTGGACCATCCTCACAGCGGGCCACTGTCCCGAGATGTTTTGGCCGGTCGCAGGATCGTATTTTTCTATTCCTGAGTCACTCACCCCGGGAGAGTTCGAATGCTTCCTCCATACTCTTCGGGTGACTCACTCTCATCTTTTCCATCAGTTCGCACCTTATCCCGGGAGCCAAGCACATCTCAAGGATATCGGTGAGCAGTGCCATCGGGTTGACCTGGCAGCGCTCCCTGCGGTTCGGCACCCCGATCCATTAGGCCACCATGGGGCCCTCCAGCAACAATGCGTCCAGAGTTTTCAAGTTCTCTCCAATGTTATTGAGTAATCCACCCCCCACATGCACGTCTGCGGATGGGGGCAGTACGCTGCCCTTCTTTTCTGTGCGATCCGCCGACAGCTCGATTCACTGGGCGGCCCTGAGGGAACGTCGCCAAGGGAAGTGGAAGTCAACATGGATGACCTTTTAGATGAGGGAAACAGTGTGGATCCCCTCGACGGGGACTCACCCCTTGAGGAAAAGCCTCTACTGGACCCATATGGGAGGATTAATCGCCAACAAAGGAGCCTCTTAGGTCTCCATGTACCCACGGAGGCACTAACACTGAGCTGAAACATCGTTAAGGGTAAAGAGCCTGTTGGGTCTGTCAAACTTTCCGACCCATCTACCTCAGTGCCTAAGGCAGAGGAAGATCCCGAGAAGGCCATGCTACGTGAATATCTTGCTGAGCAAAAGAGGCTGGTTGATGAGCTCTTGGCCGAACGCATTTCAGAGCAGCGGCCTGACTACGGTAACCCTACACCAGGACAGCAGGGGCCGGAGCACCCACTCCTTGTCGAGATTCCCCCGAGAAACCACGACCATGTTGTGTTTGCCGACAGGGGAGAGGCTGGAGCCCATGGAAAGAGGGCATGATATGTTTTGTCGAACCCTCCCGAGTGGCGGGATCACCTAGGGGACCCTGCTCGGTTTCTTTCTGCTGCCCCGAGAGTCGCTCCGCCAGCCGCACCGCGAGGTGCTGAGCTTGACTACCGTATCGAAGATCCTGGAAAGGCAGTTGTGGTTAGAGATCCTTGTCAGGACAGGAATTTCGCATCCGGATGATATGATGGAAGTACTCATCACCTGCTTGGGGGCCCTGGAAACTCAGCAGGTGGCAATCCCACCAGACGGCAAGCCATACCCAGCATGGGTGGATGATATTTCGACCCTATCGGGATTTGGGAAACCCACTTTCACCCCCTTTAATGGGACCGGAGAACCGCCACAACACCTGGCCCACTTCAACTCGAGGTTTAGTCCTATGTAAGGGAATTCGGCAGAGCAGGAGGCTGCTAAGCTCTGTTGCTTCGTTCAGATGCTGGAAGAGCCAGCATTCATCTGGTACAGCCAGCTCCCTGTTAGATCTGTGACTAGTTGGGATGACCTTCGCCGAAAATTCCTCTACCAGTTCAGTTCCACAACTAAGTAGAGGAACATAGCAGACCTCTTCAGGTGCAGAAAAAGGCCCGAAGATCGAGTCATGGACTTCGTCGCCCGGTGGAAAGGGCTCACGTACTCCCTTGACATGCCACTATCTCAAGAGAAATTACTGAAAATGTGTGTAGGTAATGTCAAGGAAGAGATGGTTCATTCCCTGATCACTCAGAATTACCCTGTAGGGTTCCGAGACTTCTCAGACAAGGCTCAGCACCTCGAAGAAGCCCTGCAACAGGCCATTCAGGCATGCCCGCTGCCTCCTGTAATCTCTGCAAGGAGAGCCGCCAGAGCTAAGCCCACTACTGTAGCCCAGATAGGGGCCCCCAGACAGCTAGATTTGCTACCAGTAAGTCCATCTCAGCATTCTCATAGGGTTCCACCCCCATGGGCACAGCCTCCGGCCCAGCAACAACCGCCTCAAAATCGGCATGCGCCTCCGCGTAACGCACCGCCACCACCTAGGTGAGATAATCCGGATCCGCCTCCTCAGCCTGCCCCTCCGGACCCGGGTTATGGTCATCCTCCAAGATCCCCCTTTCCAGATAGAAGGAATCGAACATACTCGTTTGGCATGGCCCAGGTCCCCGATTATTTCCGTAGCACCTTGGAGCAGAGGATCGTGTGGCTGCCTGAGTGCCAGAAGCCAGAAGAGGCGTGTCTCACTGACCACCCTAACTACTGCCCTTATCACCGGATCCTGGGACACACCATCCAGCGATGCTATGTGTTCAAGGACTATCTCCAAGATCATATTGACAACAACATAGTCAGGTTGGGCCCAGCCCCAGCACAGGTGGTAGGTGTCTTCGTGAGATCAGATGGCAGCAGTGACAACAGGGATGAGTGGGAACAGGTTTCTGACTATGGGTCCCGGAAGTATAACGACTGGATGGCCCGCAGGATGGTCTCCCATTCCCATGGCATCATATGTGCCCTCCTGAGTCATCCAGAGCCCTCAGAGTCTGCGAGCGCCGCTTTGGAATCCTCGTCCCAGCTTACCTCTTCCCAAATAAGCAAGCAGCGGTGTAAGAAGAAAGAACGCACCATGCCAGTGTCATCATCTTCCCATATGCATGGCGATTTTATGCCACCAGAGTTGGGGAGCCCTCCGAGACTCCGTCCGGTAGTGGATGACTCCTCAAGCGAAAGCTCGGGGTACACTTCGGTTAACACCGTAGAGTTGGTAAATCCCTTTTTGACTCCCGACGATGAGGAATGCCAGGTGGGACTCCCCAATGTCCCTAGTCGTCGCAAACGTCGGCGGAGCCGTGGCTACGTGAATCACCGGGGCACGGAAGTCGTCACCTCTGGTCAGGTCGTGCACCCTACCGAGACTAGGTACCAGGCCCAGTACAGAGAGCAGCACACGCGGCTCCCTCGCCCGGTGTCAACAGGTTCGCCTCCACCACTGTTTGTGTTGCTCGATCAGGTGGAACCATCTCATCCATGTCGCAACTAGCCCATCCCTGCCACTGGCTAACTACAGCCTTCTGGTCCTAGCACGGTAGCGACCCCCCGGGCTTCGGCTAGTGAACAGTGTGATGTGCCTAGTACCAGTCAGTCACCGGTCCCGCCGGCAGGGCCCGTCCTGCCTCTAATCGAAGAGCGACCTCCTGTAAGAAGAAGCTCGCGTTTAGCCTGAAAGTATGATGTTCTGAAGCACCTGGATGGAATTCCAGCAAGGCTTTCTATCCTTGAGTCCCTTCGTCTATCGTCTGAAATGCGTGAGACGCTCGCCGAGGCTTTAAGGAGCCCCCTCCAGTTTGAAACGGAGGTAGCGGCCGCAGAAGCCTTCCACACCGAGGTGATTGAGGATGCTGAATGTCGGGCAGTTATATCATTTTCCAGTGAAGATAAAGACTTTCCCATATAGGGGCACATCCGCCCATTGTACATCACTGGCCAGTTCAATGGAATGGAAGTCCGCCGTTGTCTTGTCGACACGTGTTCTGAGATTAAAATAATCCCAACTCGGGCACTGCAGGAACTGGGGTTGTCTGAGGCTGATTTAACTCCCTCCAACCTCAGGATCCAGGGGTATGACAGGACCAAGCATACTCTACTCGGCAAGAATCATCTGAAGACCCAGTTCGGCGGCCTAATTTCCAATACCGAATTCATGGTTGTCTCTCAGGACACCGCCTACAACGCGTTGATGGGCAGGTCGTGGTTCCACCTTCACGCAGAGGTCCCCCCATCAATCACCAGTGCCTCAAATACTCTTTTAAGGGTTGAGTGGGCATGCTCTAAGGAGATGTGTCTCCTTTTACCTCTTGTGAAGCCCGTTACCTGGACGCTGACTATTTCAAGAGCAAGGACAAGCAGATCCTGGAAGGTCAGGTCGAGCCCGCCACTGTCATGAGTGATCCCTGGGTAGGTTTAGATGATGCATATGTCTTCCCAATCCATCAGTTGGAGGCCATGACCCCTGACATGGAGCAGTGCTTTGTTGTCTCAGGTACCAGAGGAAGGCATATTTCCGGGTCTAAGCGACGGTGGGAAATCACCTCGTACTCTTACACCAACCAGGCTGAGGTGATCCCCAAGCCACCTACCCCTATATGATATCGGGACGTTGGGCTCATGGCAATGGCAGTACATCATACGTGTCTGTTTCGTCGGGCCGGAATTGACCGTCTCAAGCCAACGCGCCACTTCTACTTTGATGTCGTAAAGCGTGGCCCCTTGGTCCAAAGGAAAAAATGGGATTGGATGAACCGCCTTCATCACCATGGTCTCCATGGTGCATGAGTCTCCTGACGTGACGACATCTACTACCCAAGCCAACACCAGCTTCCCATCAGGGTCTGGCAGCCCTGAAACGGCTCCCCCCATGGATGATCCTTCCATAAGCAGAGATCAGGACATGGAAGATGCTCCTCCTGCCTTTGAGGAGGGCGTCTCAACCACAGTTGACAAGTTAGAGAAGGTGAACCTCAGTAGCGAGGTGGACCCGAGACCCACATTGGTCAGCGCTGCTATGCCCCCCGAGGAACGGCAACGGTACATAGGCTTCCTCAGCCAGCACCATGATGTGTTTTCCTAGAGTTCTGATGAGATGTCGGGAGTAGATCCCTAGGTAGTCGTCCACCACCTTGGCCTTCCAACGAACCATTGCGGGTTCATGTAGCCTCCCAGAAAGATGCACCCCTTTCAGGGGTCCATTGTTGAGGCCGAATTTGATAAGATCATCAAGCCCAACTTCGTCAAGGAAGTCTAGTACCCCAGGTGGCTAGACAACATTGTGCCAGTCAGGAAGAAGAACAGGCAGATCGAGGTCTGCATCGACTTCCGCGATCTCAATCGCCACTATCAGAAGGATGATTTTCCCCTTCCCGTGACAGAGTTGTTGATCGATGCCACGACTGGGTTCCAAGCCCTGTCCTTCATGGATGGGTACTCTGGGTACAACCAGATCTGGATGGCCCCCGAGGATGAATATTTCACTGCCTTCAAGGCCCCCAAGGTACATGCTGCTACCAGTTTATGCCCTTCGGACTGAAGAATGTGGGTGCCACCTATCAACGGGTTATGCACCGCATAATCAAGACGATCCTTGGGACACTGGTGGAGTGCTACGTAGACAATCTGGTGGTTAAATCTCATCAGCGCCAGGACCATCTCAAAGACCTTGAGAAAGTGTTTGCCTTCCTCTGTTCTCGCCACTTGAAGATGAACCCGTTGAAGTGTGCCTTCGGGGTCACCTCTGGAAAGTTTCTTGGCTTCATTGTTAGGTATCGAGGCATCAGGATCGACCCAGAGAAGATCAAGGCCATCGGTCAGATGCCTCCCCTGAATAATATCTAGGAGTTTCGAGGCCTCCAAGGCCACAGAGCCTATATACGCTGATTCATTGTGAATCTGGCCAGCAAGTGTAAGCCGTTTTCTCGGCTCATGAAGAAAGGTGCCGCCTATGAATGGGACGAAGAGTTTCAGATTGCTTTTGAGGAAATCAATCAGTATCTGCTTCAACCTCTGGTCCTGATTCCACCCATTCCCGGAAAGCCGCTGGTTCTTTACATGGCCACCCTGGAGGGATCCCTTGGCGCACTTCTCGCCCAGAAGAACAATGAGGGAATAGAGAATAGCCTCTACTACCTCAGTCGCATGCTCCTCGAAGTAGAAATTAGATATTATCCCATCGAGAAGAGCTACCTGCAACTCGTATTTTCCATGCTGAAATTACGGAACTACTTACAGCACCATGAGGTATAGATGGTCTATCGAGTAGACCCGTTGAAATACATCCTGAACCGAACTATGTTGACTGGCCGATTGGCGAACTGGGCGGTGATCCTCCAGCAGTTCGACATTAGGTTCGTACCTCAGAAGGTCGTAAAAGGATAGGCGTTGGTAGAATTATTAGCTGCCTAACCAACCTCCGTGAACCAGCCACTGGATCTAGGCTTTCTTGATGAGGCAATCCTCTATGTCGATCACGCCATCCCATTATGGCAGATTCACTTTGACGGTGCCTCCCGGAGCCCCACCAGTAGAAGTCTCAACGATCCTAGGCTTAACATAGTGGGTCTGGGTATCGTCTTCATCTCCCCGGAGCAAGCCGTTCTTCCATATTCATTCCTGTTTTCAAAAGGCTGCACCAACAATGAGATAGAATATCATGCCCTTATCACTGGCCTCGAGTTGGCTCTCGAGGTTGACGTACCCCATCTGTATGTAAAAGGGGACTTTGAGATAGTCATCAAGCAGGTCAATGGTGATTATGCTATCAGAAAGCCAGAACTCATGTTGTTGCTAGAGTTCACCCTCCATCTAATGGCTAAGTTCCCCTCCCATCCAGATGTCATTCACATTCCCTGGTCACAGAATAGTCGAGCAGATGCTTTGTCCAGCCTGGCCGCATCACTTACGGAGCCCGAACAGGATTATATAATCATCCAAGTGGCACATCGGAGATTCATTTCTCCTATTATTCCATAGGGAGATCATGACTCGTGAGTGAACCATATCACCGCTGGAGCCCCTACGTCAGGATCCTCGGGGGCTTCAGGCGTGGGGATCTAGATAGTTCCTGACTGGAGGACGCCCTTGGTTGAATATCTCCAGCACGGCAATCTTCCGTTGGACTAAGCCGAGCAAGAACGAATCTGACGTCGTGCACCACAGTTCACCCTTCAAAGCGGTCCCAGCCTTGAGAAACTCCTTTATAGGCGTGGGTTTGATGGTGTTCTACTCTGTTGTCTTCAAGGAGTCGAGATTGCACAGGTCATGCAATAATTGCATGCTTGTTCCTGTGGCGCCCACCAGGATGGGTCGCAGTTGTCTCACAAGATTCGGAGGCTGGGATACTTCTGGCCCTCCATGATCTACGACTTCATCAAGTATGCCAAGAGGTGTCATGTGTTCCAAGTTCATGATAACTTTGTACATCGGCCACCGGAGCCTCTCCATACTACCAAGTATTCTTGGCCCTTTTCAGTCTGTGGGTTGGATGTCGTAGGGCCTTACCCGTCGGCGACGGCCCGCTAGTGCCGGTTCATCTTAACTGCTATGGATTTCTTCTCGAAGTGGGCAGAGGCAATCCCGCTCAGGGAAGTCAAGGCTTGTTCTATCGCTGACTTCATGAGCTCCAATATCATCTATCGGTTTGGAGAACCTCACGCTCTCCTCACGGATAACAGAACCAACTTCCGAGCGGCCGAGCTGAAGAAATTGTACGCTAAGTACAACATCCGCTCTAACCACACCTCCCGCTACCATACGCAGGCGAATGGATAGATTGAGGCATTTAACAAAACTCTCTCTAATATTCTGCATAATATGGTTGGTCAGAACAAGAAAAGTTGGCCAGAAAAACTCCCCAATACCCTCTAGGCTTATAGGACAACGACTTGTAACTCCACCCAGGTGACTTCATATTCCCTGGTATACGGAGTTGAGGTCGTCCTGCCCATCGAGATCCAGTTTCCCTCATTGCACACAACATTCTACGACCAGCAAGTGCCATATATAGTTGCCAAAATCCATCTATCTGAATTGGAAGCGCTAGACAGAAGTAGGCTTCGCTTTTTACATAACTTGGAAAGGCATCAGAGCAGGATGGCTCGAGCATTCAATAAGAAGGTTCACCTCCGCTCCTTCTTGCATGGTGACCTGGTGCTGGCTCTCAGAGCGCCAATGATTCCCGGTTGGAAACCACCCAACTTGGAGCCCAAGTGGGAGGGGCCTTTTACTGTCCATATGGTCTATCCCAATGGTGCATATTCCCTGGTGACTATGGATAGTGATAGCATAACTCCTCCCACCAATGCCAGGTTCCTCAAGAAGTACTTTACCTAAGCCTGCTGTTTGGCCCTGCATGATCTTAAACTTTAAGGTTCTACAGGACCCTAAACTGCACCTTGGTCTGAGTTCTAAGACCTAAAACTAAGATCTATACTTCGTCCTACATGATGTTAAACTGTTTTTCTAGAACTACGTCTAGCTTGAATCCCATCTTAATGGGATACGTAGGAATGCCCCGACCTTTGGTCTTTGGGTCCAGCTTGAGGTCTGCTATCGTGTCTGCCTCACCTTTGGGACCTTGACCGCAGGATCGTGTGGCTTGGAATGGGATTATGTCCTCATTCACGTTAGGTTTTCAATAGCTGCATCACGCGCACCCTGTCCTCACGATTATCCCTCCTATGTAATGTTCCCCATGACATTAAAAGGCACCATCTAAAACTATGTGTCGCTTGATTCCAATCCTTATGGGATACGTAGGACCGCTTGAACACCTATATGTCAGGTCCAGCCCCATCTCGTAGGATATCCCATGATCTCCTGGTTGCCATGCTGTTTGGCATTACGCCCCCCTTTTCCTGGGGATCCTCCATCTTTTTTCCACTCTCAGACTGAGCCCTTTGAACCTTTCCAGTGGTCTGCTAATGTGTTCCGAGTACTCTGGTCTAGGACCTGGAGTGTCAGATTCGACTTAGGCAAGTTTCATCCACTTTCCAAGCTTCGTGTTCCCCTTTATTCGGCCCCCCATCATCCTTCACACTCGGAGGGAACCCCAAGAATGGCCTGGGTACAACGCCCAAGGGCTCTCTTACCGTCATGGGCCAACTCCCCCGAGGGTTTCAGACAATAGCTTGATACAAATCCCCCGTTGCAAATGTGGTCAGCGGTTGATGCTCATTTGTTTGTCCCCATGGCTAACATGACAGGATGCTATGTTGTGAACGTGGTCAGCAGTAATCCTCAGTCGTCACACTGGCTTCCCCAGGCCCTGAATGTTTGTTGCATGATTTACATTATGTTCCTCCCCACCATGTCAAGGTGGAATCTCGACACTCCTTGTACTAACCCTCGGTACACCCCCACACGTCAGACAGACCAATCTATGTAACAGTGTCTCTCAGGGCTCCCACAATCTAAGAACTAGAGTATATGCTTGGATTTCTTCTTTACAGGTTGCTTGCAGCTTGACCCTCATCCCCATGTGAAACGAGGAGTCACCCGGACATTGTGTTTCGGGCCCAGCACAGCTGGGAGCTAGCATCTCCTGTCCCCCTTCTGATGGTTGGACCCTCGCCGGCCCCTTGGCCCGAGGCTCCTCTCTCAGAATCGCGTGTAGTGATGGTATCGCATCACGCGTGTTCCCCCCGGTCCAAGCCATACAACCTTAAACTATGCTGTCGGTCCAAGACATATGACCTTAAACTGTGTGGTCGTTCCAAGCCATATGACCTTAAACTGTGATGTATGTCCAAGCCATACGACCTTAAACTGTGTTGTTGGTCGAAGCCATACGACCTTAAACTGTGATGTCGGTCCAAGCCATAAGACCTTAAACTGTGATGTTGGTCCAAGCCATACGACCTTAAACTGTGTTGTCGGTCCAATCCATAGGACCTTAAACTGTGTTGTCGGTCCAAGCCATATGACCTTAAATTGTGCTCTCGGTTCATGCCATACGACCTTAAACTGTGCTGTCGGTCTAAGCCATACAACCTTAAACTGTGGTGTCAGTCCAAGCCATACGACCTTAAACTGTGATGTCGGTCCAAGACATATGACCTTAAACTGTGCTTTCGGTCCAAGCCATACGACCTTAAACTGTGATGTCGGTCCAATCCATACGACCTTAAAATGTGTTGTCAGTCCAAGACATACGACCTTAAACTGTGATGTTGGTTCAAGCCATACGAACTTAAACTATGCTGTCAGTCCAATCCATACGAACATAAATTGTGTTGTTGGTCCAAACCATATGACCTTAAACTGAGTTTTTGGTCCTTCCATGAGACCTTAAACTGTGATTATATCATTCTGGTCGCACGATGAAAAATGGCATTGCATTGTGATGACCTCCCCATGGGGGACATCACGCCAGGTATTAGTCAATTACCATGCTGCTTGTCAATGCCTGTTATGGCCTGATTATTGAGGAGATGCTAAGAATTTCTACCCTAGTCCAGTCTCCCCACAAATGAAAAACCATTTACCTTCAAGAAAAAACAAGATATATCAAATTCCGCTTCTTTTGGTGCGAGGGCTAGACCCGCACGACTCCTTCGTCCTTTGCGCATGCGCCACATCGCGCCATGCTGCCCTTCAAGAAATGCATATGGCTTGATTCTCATCTTTATTAGATACATAAGAGTGACTGGGAACATCCCCACAGGCCCATCCTAACTTTTCACGCTTGGTCTCTCGACCTAAAAGCGTCCCTGGGAGCACATAGTAAGTAGGGCTTTGCCCCACTCACGTTGGGTTTTGCAATCGCTTTACCGTATGTCTCCCATTACCCTTCTCCTTTGGTCTGAGTTCTAATACCTAAAACTAAGATCCTTTCTTTGTATTTCTATGACTCGCTCTCTCTTGTGGGATTGTACGGTGTGGTGCGGGATTATGTCCTCATTCACGTCAGGTTACTCTCCGTGTTGTGCCTATCCCCAGATGAGATGTGTCCCTTGTCCTGCATGATATTAATCTGTATTTCTTCCAACATGATGTCAAACTGTGCTTCTAGAACTATGTGTGTTTTGATTCGCATCCTAATGAGATATGTAGGAATGCCCGGACATTTCATTTTGGGCCTAGCCCCAGGAATTACCAAACCCCGTCCTTCCTTATTGTCTGCCTCTTGGTCTGACTTCTTGGGAAGTAGTGTAATCGGGACATCTACCCCGAATAAGTTCGGGATTCCCCATGGTAATAATGGTAAGCGGAAGTTCTCTCACCAAAGAGTTCCTGCCTGAAAGTTGGGATGACCCGTGATCAGGTCGGTAAGTCCGCCTAATGTGCCTCTGCCACGGTGGTGCAGTTTCGGGAGTGTTGGAATCTGTTTGAACGAACCACCACTCCACCTTCCACGCTTTTCATGCCCCTTTATTCAGATCCTCATTTCCTTTCATGTTTGACGGGACCCCCTAACAGTATGGATGATAGACTTTGGTCCACCTGCAGCCACAATATGGATGATAGACCTTTTGTCTTCCAATTGTAGCAATATGTATGATAGACCTATGGTCCACCTACTATACTGGGCCAACGTTCCGGAGGACTGGTCATGTTTGATAGGAACCCCTAACAGTATGGATGATAGACTTTGGTCCGCCTATTGTAGCAATATGGATGATAGACCTATGGTCTGCCTGCTGTCCTAGGCCAACGTTCCAGAAAACTGACCGATGATATTTGATTTAGGCCATGTGTTGGGAACATGGTCAGTGTTCATCCCTCATTTATTGTCCCTATTCCAGGCCAACACGATATGGATGTTGTGTTTCCTCTACGGTTTACAGTTATCCTCCATCGTCGTGTCCCATAGTGTTCTGAATTTGGGCAGTGTGATTCACCTTTCCTCTCCATCTACCTATGTTCGGATGGATTTCAATGCCCCAGGCATTGCCCCGCTAGTGTGGTAGAGCACATTGAGAAGACGATATATCAATCGGTTTGAGGTATCCTCAGAAATCCAGGCCCAATTTCCGATGCTTGATGCTTGGTCAATGCCCCACAGTTGGACGAAATGATAGCACAAGTATCCCTTTCTTCTCGCGTTGGGTCTGACCCACAGGAGCTTAGAGATGAGTTGTTATTCGTTTTAGAATTATGGTTGAGAATATTAATCCAAGGGTAAAAACGAATAGATTTAGTCATGTATTGGATTGAGATTATGATCAGTACAAGCATGACGTTCATGAGATGGCCAAAACAAAGCCCTTAGGGATCAGCGTGCTGAATCGATCTTTCTAGCACTACTACCCTTTGGCTGGTAGCCTCCAGAACCGCTTCTTGCTCTTTGAAGACTCTCTCCTCATCAACCGCCGCAGAGCGCAGCTCGCCAACCCTACCTTGTGCCTGCGCCTACTTGGTTCGATGTACAGTCATCTGGTGATTCGCCTTCATTAGTTGTTCCTTCGCGTCAGCCAGCTGGGCCGTCAGTTGCTCCACAAGCTCAGAGCATGTTGTAGTAAAGGCCTCCTTATCTGCCACCTTCCCTTCGAGGTGCCGGACTTCCCGCTCCGTCCTCAGCAGCTCTTGGGTGCTCACCGATCTTCCCCGACATTGGGCAACGTCGGTGAACCAGATGCTCTCGTGTATCTTCTCGGCCATGTAATCACGGACTGTCAGATGAAGGCGCTGAGCGTCAGCCCCTCCGGCGCACAAGAAGCACAGCCAGGTCTGGAGTGATCCCATCCGCCTCAGCCAATCCGACTGGGGCTATCTGAGAAAGCGCTGGATACACTTCCACCCTTTGTACCGTGTCATCCGGCTCTCCTTGGATGCCTCTGAGTCTGAGCCATTATCTCCTCAGGGTCAGTGGGTCGATACATAGGGAAGGCATCCAGCAGATCGGCAGTAGGATCTGCCCCAGGGATGCCTTCATGAGGAATAGGATCCTTGACATCCGGGCGACCTTCCTCTCTCGCCCCAGCAGGGACGATGCCCCCATCAGCTTCCGACCTCACCTCAGGAACAGCGCCGCTGATGTCCGCCGCCCCCTGCTCACCAATTGTCGGGGCTGACTCTGTGTAGGGAGCATGTTCTGAATGAGGTGGTATGCCCACCACTGGTCCGCTCACGGACGGCCCGAGCTCTACAGCCTAACGAGCCTCCAATTTTGAGATCACTATGCAAGTCGTATGCTGGTTAGTTGGGATCTTTTGATACCAAGCGCTAGTAGTGAAGCGTGATAATTACAGAAATCCGGAGTGTTGGTCTCCAGTGTTCTGACCGCTGCAGGAGAAACTGTAATGGGAGACCCCTCTGCGCTTGTTAATTCAATGATGGGTGTCGGATCCCCATTATGTCCCACCGGTTCCTCTCCTCCCTCCTCTAGTGGGGACGCCCGTCCAACACTCAGCCGCTCCTGAGTGAGGCAGAGAGATGGTTGGGAAATTGGAAAGGAGAATGGATGAAGAAGGAAAATGAATGAAGATAGAGACAGACCTCGAGTATCTTGGTTATGTCGAGATCAGAGCCGACAATCTCACTGCTCTATTGGAGACTCCCTTGGTAGGTCTCCCCTTGTGACCCCTCATCTTCGGGTTCTCCTTCTTCATCTTCTCCTTCGCCTTTGTCTTCTCTAGTCTCCTCCTCCCCCTCCGACTCCTCATCACTGTCGCCTTCTCCCGGTGACATCGCTTCCGGATCATCCTCCTGGCCGAGCATCACTTTAACTAGGAAAGGTGGCTCTATATGCTGACCCCTTTGGCATGCGTATGTGTCCATGGTCGTTAGATAAGCATTTCGCTTATGGAAGTTTACTTGGTCGTTAATTCGAACGAGCCCGACCTCTGGCAGCTGGTTCTCGTTTTACATTATCTTCTTCCAGATGGCTTCAATGCTCAGCGATTGCCACAGGGTCATCCAGGCCGACCACAGTGCCAGGAAAATTACATCTTGGGAAGGTTCGAGAAGGTATATTATCTACTTCCCGGGAGGTTCCCTGGCCGCCTCATGTGACCCCCCACGAGTAACGAGGTCGCGGCGGTGCTATGTGATGTTCCCGCTGCTGATGTCCCAGCCTGCGCAGGCCTCGCTGCCTGACGCACCCTTGGTTCCCCCTTCAGGCAGCACCTTTACTTCTTTCTCGTCGCCCAGTTTCCATGCGGGTAACCTTGCCGGACTTGCTTGCATAAAATCCCCTTAGGGTACACAATGGTCCAGTGTTCGGCATACTCGGTTGCTAGGCCAGCATCAACCCCGGTGGGAGGAAGGGTAACGACATCGCCAGAGACGAAGGTGGTAAACATCAACCACATCTGGCGCAGAACGCAGGGATTCTTCTCCTGCTAGAAAACCGTGAATACCTTATTCGGCATTCGTTAGAGGCACCCAAACTGCCTGGAAAATCGGGATGGCACGTGAGGCTCACAGATCACCTTCTCGTCAATCCGAGCCACGAGAACCCCACCCCGCATGCTATGGAAATACTCCTACTATTCCAGAGTGCCTCGCACGTTGTCCACCATCTGGCCGACCGGGGTGGGGAACGGGCTAAAGTGAAAGTTTTTGTGGTTTCCAATGCGGATTCTCACGCCCTCCTCATTGAGCATCATCGGCGCCACCCCTACGATGTTTAGCAAGGACTGTCGCAGGCCATTGCCCAGAGGACAGATGGCATTTGGGAAAGTGTACCCACCGAGATGAGCCGCCACCCAGCCATAGAAGATCTATAAAGGGCCACATACTCACCGAGGCGACCCTCTCGTGAGATGCATCCCAAGATGGCATACAGCTTGTCCAGTACGGGGACGCCCAAGTTGAACCGTTTGTTGGCGGCCATGGTACCCGCCATCACCAGTGTTGCTGGACGGACGCCCATCCTCGCGTCCTGTACCGGCAGGAGCCACCCACTCAAGAAGGTGGCAAGGAACCTGGTATACTGAACGTTCGGGTCCCGGGCCTCAATGATGCGATAGCCCCATGATTGGTATTTCCCCATATCTAGGGTCCTCCAGTATGACTCATCCCTGCTCCTCTGAGCCGCGGTTGGGCACCGTTTACCCCGTCCCAGCATCTTGACGGACGGATCCTTCTCAAAGAACAGGTTGAACCAGCCATTGTAGGAAATGTCCTTCATGAAGTCCTTGACCCCCAGCCTCTCTTTGTCCAGCTCCAGCAGGTTCCACGTCAGCATAGGCGTCTGTGACCTGTCTTCCCATGTGTTCTTTGGAGGAACGAACTTGTCGTATTGGTAGCCCTCCAGTGGGATAACTTTGATGCAGTGAATGTCCCAGGGATTGATGTCGACATCCCCATGATGAAGGTGGAGTGTATTGGTGTCAGGAGACCACCGGGTGAATAGCTCCGGCCCGAGATCAGGTTGACGGTGGAAGTGGAACTGTGATGTCCATACCGCCTCGAACAGGCCGATATACCGCAGTTCATCCCCGAACTGGTCGCAGGTATGGTGAACCCAGAATGCCCAGGCTCACTCACTGGTGAAGTTTCCCCCAGACTGCAGGTCCCAATCCTTTATCCAGCCCTTCATGTCATCCATGAGGCTATGACGGAACATACTCGTGTAGAGGGCCGGAGAATTCTCTGCAACAGGCTCGTCCTCGGTAAGGGTCCTGGTCCTCTGGTTCAGGACATATACGTCCATATGTCTGGTTTCCCTGGTAGGATGGCTGTTGTTTGTGATGTTTTAGCGAGGAAGATCATCCTCCTGAGTCACCCATGACCGCGGCGTGTCCACCTTGAAGCCTGGCAGAGGCACCTCCTCCAGAATTCCAATGTTCCAGAGCGGGAGGTTTTCAGACAGGGGATACGTCTTCTAGGCCGGAGTCAGCAGATTGAACAAAGTCAGGTTGTTGGAGACGATCACCTTGGTTCCATAAACCTCCTCGTTCATCGCCATTTCTTTCCTACGAGCGGCAGCTTCCCCCTTATCAACTCGGTTTGCGGCCATATCGAATATCTCGGGAGTTGCACGAAATTAGGATGCAGTGCGCGGAATCGGAGAGTGTCTCGCGAAATCTGAAGTAGCGGCGCGAAATCTAGGATATGGGCGTGCAATCGGCACGCTAAGCGTAGAATTTACCAAGAAGGCGCGCAAAGACGGCCAAAATTCGGAAGGAATTCCGCGCTTCCAGAGCGTTTTTACGCGCAGTCACAGGAGCAATTTCGTGCACGAGAGCGATAAGCCTATCACGTGGAAAAAGCTGAAGTACAGATTTGGGACCCAGCACCCCTTTTTTATAGGCGAGGCCAGGGTTCTGCATCGCGCGGAAAGATAATTCCGCGTGACTCCGTCGTTTTGCGCACCCCGTGGTAATTTTGCGCGCAAAGTGCCCAGGAGACCCAACACTTCGGTGTTCCGGTGTTTCCCTCGGAATCCGATCGTTGCGACCTCTCGCAGATCCAATTCCTAGGGGGGTCATTTGTAGACGCTGAAAGAGTCTGTAACTCCTAGAGGAAGATTCAAAATGGCAAAGCCAAGTCATATTCGGAATCAGAGGCCCGGTCCGGAGGCCCAGGAAGTGGTGCGCGAAATAAAGGAGGACTTGCGCGAAATAAAATCGTTCACGTGAAGTATCCCCAGGAAGCGCGCAATCGAGCCAGTGAGGCGCGCAATTTTTACGCGCCCCGATTCCTCGCGGTGAGGTTTTGCGCGCCGACGGCTCCCGACACCGAAGCTTTCGCGCACCGCCTGGATTCTGCACCTCCCGAGGCCTATAAATAGAAGGCGACCCCAAATGGATTGGGGGTTGCGGAATTCGGATCGGCTCTCTTGCGTGCAATTCGACTCCCCCCACGCGTAATATGACTTCCTGGTAATTCCCCTTTTCGCGCAACCTTGCCCCGGGGTTTTCCTTTGCTTGCAACTCCACTGGATTAAGTGAATTTTCCCCCTCCTCCGGGTTCCTTGCACGCAATCTGTGTCCCGTGCGCGCAATCCCCTTCCGTGCATGCAATACCTTGTGCGCAATTCCCTATCCGCACGCAATCCTCTGGCTCCAATTGCGCGTCATCCCGGTGTTTTTCACGCAAACCTTCTCTTTGCACACAAAACCCAGGACCCTTCACCTTGACGCCCCTTGGCTGCCTCTCTGCGCCGGCACCTGATGTCTCCCCTGTCGGTCATGTGCGCCATGTGTTGTTTTCTCGTACGGCCTTCCAGGGTCGTACGAAGTAAGATCAAGGTTCCTTGGGCGGTGTTTCCCGTTGTGTTGCATTGCCTTATGCTTCTCCACAAAGGCACTCTAACGGGTATTGCTTCTTCGCATAGCCACGCTAACGCAGACCCCTCGATGGTTCGACCTGCGGCCCCCCTTCACTACGGCCTTGCCGATGCCTTCCCTCCCACAAGGGGTAGAGGGTGTTGGGAATGTAAGCCCTAGGGGTGTGGAGCGAACCCACCTCGTCCAAGATGTAGGATGTTAAACTGCTAAGAACATCGTTCTTAACACATGACATTAAACTGTGGTCTGACCCCATGCTTCGTATGCAGGGTCCCCCTATCTCGGGCATTCTTTACGCCCACTCATCTCCACGGGAATAGACTCTTCCTCGCATGGAATGATATCCACCTTGTCGGAGTGGCGTTTTTCCACGGGGGAAGGGCTGCCTCAGAGCGTAAGCCCATAGCCTCTCTTGCAGAAGGTTGCACCCATGCATCTTCGTACATCCCCCCGGCAAGGCCAGTGGAGTCCTTTTCCCACTGCGCTTTGTCGCACCACGGGCCTCCACCCTAAAGTAAGCCACGACACCAAGGGCCGCTACCCATGCGTAAGACCCTATTTCCTCTTTGGGCCACTCAACGCGTAGTCCCCATTACGCTTCTCACAGATGCACCCTTCGCGACGCGATCGTATGGTACCTGCTGCCTCTTGTTTCTCACACCGAGCATGACTCACATGGGCTTAGAGAGCGCATCGACCATGACATCCTCATGGGCCGCCATAGCGCGTAAGCCCCGTCCCAGCGAACTACGTGGATTTTGATCTATGCTAACGCATGGTACGTAGGAAGCCTCCGCAAGGTTCAAGCCCACCACCCGGTCGTTCCGACCTCTCCACGTCGGTTCCCCGACCACCATGGGCCACCTCAGAGAATAAGCCCCATATCCACTTTGGACCACCTCGTAGCGTAAGCCCCAAATCCCTCGTCCCACATAACGTTAAACTGTATGCCCTCGTCCCGCATGACGTTAAACTGCATCTCGTCCCACATGACGTTAAACTGTATTCCCCCCCCCTTGGGCCGCCTCAGAGCGTAAGCCCCATGTCTCACACCCACATCTCATCCTGACTTTCCCATTGAGCCCACGTGCCTTGGGAAGCTCATTCCCTAGCCCGAGGATCTTACTTCCTCCAGGATCCAATCCATGCGTTCATTCTCACGGGTCGCCTCTTCAGGTGTCCCACCGTATCACCGAACTACGCAGACTTTGATTCCCTGCCATGGGGATACGTAGGAAGCCTCCACGAGGTTCAAGACCGTTACTCCACCATCCATCCTGATCCTTACCTGGGCCGCCACATCCCGGTGAGATCATGCCACCCCATCCCATTCCATGGTATCTGGGAAGCCGCCCACGTGCTGGCCCCAACATCGGTGTTCCCCCCAGGGGGGCCTTCAGCCCGATCTGTCTCCGCAAGATGTTAAACTCGCGGCATGACTCGTGTTAAACATGGGAAGATGAGGAAAACCTCATATAGTACACATTCCCAGTGTTCGATGTGGGATTCCTCGGGCATCCGCGCCCTCGAGAAGCCCAATGATAAGGGACAAAAGACAGACATGCTGATCCCCAGTGTCAAGACATGCCAATGACACCCCAACGTGACCATTCTTCTCACCGAAGGTTGCTGTCCCGAAAAGACCCCTTAGAGCGTCTCGACAGAAGAAGCGTAATTAACTGGGGTCCATGTAGATATGGCACTGGGAACAATCTTCACAAACCCGTCTTAAAACTATGAGGGAGACCCGGACTAGGTGACGAGTTCCGAGGAGGAATCCACAGAAGGAAGAACCGACATCCCATCATCCCAGTTTCAATCAAGGAGCAGACGTCCCTGAACAAGGAACAGATGCCACCCGCCTTTGGAAAGCAGGAATAAAGGGCAACAAGTAGCACGTCCTCCCCACAGACGGATGCGTGCACCCCGGAGAAAGCATCGGAAACAGAAATAAAACCTAAGAAAGGTTGAGGTCATATGGTTAGTAAGTGTAAACAAGGAAGACATAAGGTCATGATAACATGAGATTAATATTTGAAAACCATACCATGTATACCGTAGATATTAATCCTGATTCATTTCATAAATCATGTAATTTTATAAGATATGAATAATAAAGGAATCAAAGAACATGATACATGATATCATAACATTTTCATTAGATATATATTTGTGGAATACACATTAGCATAGAAAAATCATTTCTTTATTAGTCAATAAACCCTACCAAGACTATCATAGTATACTGGGTTTACTCCTCATTCCATCATAGTATCCATGTTTCACCCCCAAGACTATCATAGTTTTATATTCCCTTACTGAACTAAGTTCACTCTCCATTCCAATTATATTTATCTCATTAGATGTCCACCTTTACCCAATTCATTGGAAGGATATATAATTTTGGTATAACCCATATAATAATGAAAATCATATATATGGGCTCTAGAATATGATAAAACATTCATAAAATAAAAAACTATGAAAAATAAACATGTTTCACAAACATTTAATTATGTCACAACTCGAGTAAAAGAAACAGTTTTCATAAACATTCATTTTTTCATTAAAACATAACATATTAGAAATAAATTGGTTTCATAAACACCATGGAATCATATTTATTATATATATATATATATAATTAATAAGTATGGAATCATTGGATCATATTCCCAGTAGCATCAAATGAATTCATCATAGATAAAAAATTTCTTTAAAAGATCAGTTGAAGAGGATAATGCCATTTTCACTTTGAAGTCACTAATTTAAGATAAAAAAAATCCCAAGCATTAAATAAATAATTTTAATTTAAAATAAAACTATAAAATTTTAAAGGAATCTCCAAATCATTTATTTTTCATGATTCTAGGAAATTAATTTTGTTCCATATAAGTTATAATAAAATATTCATTGTACACTTCAATAAAAGGTCAAAAAGTTCCTCATTCAGAAATTGACAAGAATATTAAATTTTAAACCATTTTTTTAAAATTAAATCATGTTTAAAAATAAAATAATAATAATAATAGATTAATATTAAAAAAAAATTAGTTATTTTTTTTAGAAAACAACTATATGGAATAAAAAGAGTCTTTAATCGAAGATAGAAATATGTTCAGTATTTCTTAAAAAAATATTTCAGTCTCTTGAGTAAATAAAGGGAGAAAATGAAATAAAAATAGGTAATATACAATAATAAACAAAGGATAAAACACTCATTAGTTAATTGAGATACAAATCATAATATTTCATCATCAAAAACATAATCCTAAACAATCCTATTATATAATGAGATTGTAACATAAAACACTTACCCCGAGTTCAACTATCTTCAAAAGAACATTATCCTCCATTATAATAAGTTTATATTTAATAAATTTTAATTGAAAGTTTATTTAACGACTTATTATATATTATATGATCCACTTATAACATTTCAACACCCATTTATTAATAATTCCTTGTTAAAATCATTATGTTTTGGTGTTAACTATTATATTTTTTTTAGAATTTTGGTTTGGTAGTTATGGTTCTTATAATTTTATCATGGATTCATCATCACCATAATTTTAATAATTATATAAATATAATATATACTAATTATATATTTATATTTATAACACTTCATAAAATATAGTGATATAAAAACGAATTACATCATTCATAGAGATGGTAGGATGTATGTACACATGAATGTACATTGAATTTTAAAAAGATAGAAAAACAGAAATATAAATGATATTTCACCTTTAAATTATCATCATTATATTATATGTATTATATTTATTCATTAAATCTATCCTTATTACCATCCATGTAAATTGGGAATGAAAAATGTAATGACCGCATTTTGAACCGGTTTAAAAAGTGGGGGAAATTGAACTTTTTCAATCACTGGACCGATTTTTTTTAGAATCGGGCTTTGGAACAAGGTTACGAAGGATTGAACCATCCTTTTTAAAGTTTTTGGACATGGGAGAATGCCCATTAAGTGTCCCGGGTGGCGTGAGGTGTTTCGGGTGCGTCGTACCTGAAGGAGGATGGTTTTTAAAGATCAGCTGAAGGCGCACGGTTGGCAAATGATTTCCAAAATCGTACGGCCTAAATCAGGGAGGAAGAGGAGTCTGCACGACCTACATATGGTTTACACAAATCGTGCGGCCAAGCCGTGCGAAGTGCCCTGGGTTTCCAGTGGGGTGCCGCATAGTTTTAACACGGTTTGGAAAACCGTGCAGGTCAAACCATGCACGGAACTACTTTTGTGTTTTTAATTAATTTTAAAATGATTTTAAAATAAAAGAAAAAAACTAATTAAGTAAGGCTCTCCCTCACCCTCACTCGGAAGAACCCCCCCCCCCCCCCTGACGCACCTCCCTCCTCTCCCGTGAGTCGCGCGCGACACCCCCCTCGGCTCCCTCCTCCTTCAATTTTCTTCTGCGATTTCTTGAGGTTTCTTCTCCAGATCATCACGGTAGGCCTTCCCTTCTCCTCTCCTCTTGTCCTTGGCCGATTTTTGGCTCTTTCCTAGCCTTCTTTTCCATTCGGCCAATCCCCCAGGTTTAGGGTTTGTTTTTTATTTTTTTCTTTTGTTTCCTTGTTGTGAAGGGGTGTGGAAGGTCCCTCGGGACCTTGTTGGTGCGCGTATGATGTCCGCCACTGAAGGAAAGGAGGATTATGGTTGTTTTAAACTTATGGTTTGTTTACAAGTTAAGGGTTTTCTACCTTTGGTTGTTTAGTAGCTTCTAATTAATGTCTTTAGTTGTTTAATAGGTTCTTGGTTTGTTTTCCTTAGTGCGTTGGACCTTTGGAGTTGGTTTCTCTTTGTCGGAGCTTAGGCAGCTTGTCTGCGTAGGCATAGGTACGTGTTTATATGTACGTTGGTTCCCACGTTATGTGTATATTAGTGCATGGTAGCGAATATACACGTACGGGGATAGTTTTCCCCATTGCATATATAAATGTTCATGCGCAGGTGAGCGGAGACAGGCTTATGTGTGTAATCATATGGGTAAGGATCCTCTTGTGCACACTCATGGCCATGCGAAGAATGTGTGTATAGAGGCTAGGTGTCCTTATACATATGTCAAATCACATATGCATCATGGGGGAGCAGCAGCGGCAGCTTTAGTTAGAAATCATCAAGATTTGGAGTGGACAGATAGATCCACCTTGAGGTAGGGTCCCTCTCCTACATTTTATTTAAAGTGAAGTTTAAATGAGTTAATTAATGCACTACCTTAGTACTTTAATTCTATATGTTAGTATGGAGTAAATTCTTCTGTGAAAATTGTGTGAATTGTAGGAACAAGATAAAAAGTGTTTCCTGCTAACTAAACTAACGATTTAATAATAAAACCCCTCGATCAGAGGTGGAATGTATTCAAGATAAAAGTATGAAGTATATTATTATGCTTGCATGCTGATTTATGGATATGCTCTGGTGTGGATTGACAATGTCATGTTTCCATTGAATTGTACCAACTGGTTAAAGACATGATAAATGTACCCATTAAAATGAAATGGTTAAACTGGAGATGAGCGGAGTAGGGTGGTACGACCATGCCTTGGAATAACGTAATGATCACACCTTATGTTAGGAAAATGAATATGTTAATACCTTGATATAGATTCTTAAGAGGAGATACCTTATGTATAAACGTGATAAATATGATAATGATGATTTTATAAATACTTAAGATGCATTGCCTTAAGTATAATTGTATGAAGGTGATTGTGACCTTTTACGTGGATATGGGCTGTATGATTGATTGTGATTGTGTTATGAACTTTAAATGATTATGAGGTAATTCCATGAGTAGTATACTATAGACTTTCTTGTTTTGTGATTGCGCACATGCTGATGCCACATAATGAAGTATAATAAAGGTGAGCACATGTTGAGGCCACCTAGTGAAAAATACGTGTCTAGAAGGGGGCATTCTTACCCCTTTCTAATTGAGTTCTAGTGATTATTTACATGGTTGGATGGTAGGAAGTTCTACCCCCTGCAAGTGTGACAGTACATGTATGGAAGGGAGGCATTCTTACCCCTTGCCAGTTTATTTAGGGACACGAGGCATTCTTACCTCATGCCTGCTAATCTCGATACGTGTATAGAAGGGAGAAATTCTTACCCCTTTCTAGTTTATTTAGGGAAGAGAGGCATTCTTACCTCGTGCTCGCTAATCTCAATACATGTATAGAAGATAGGTATTCTTACCCCTTTCCAGTTTATTTAGGGATGAGAGGCATTCTTACCTCGTGCCCTCTAATCTCGATACGTGTATGGAAGGGAGGCATTCTTACCCCTTTCCAGTTTATTTATGCACGAGAGGCATTCTTACCTCATGCCCACTAATCTCGATACGTGTATGGAAGGGAGGCATTTCTACCCCTTGCAAGTTGACCTATAGGGACGAGAGGCATTCTTACCTCTTGCTCGCTAATCGCGGTTAATGGGTGGGAGGCATTCATACCTCATTCCATCTATGATCTCAATGAATTTATATATAAACATATATATATATATATGGTGACTTGATCAGGGTACATTACCGGCAATGAGTCGAAGCTGGTATTGCCATTGGGTGTCCCTAGGGAACCTGGACGGGTGTTGTTTATCTATGTTGTCCTGAGTATTGAACCTTGTTATATATATTTATTGTTTAATTAAATACATACTATCTGGATTAGGTTAGACACTGGTGGTGTTGTCCTACTGAGATTATTATCTCACACCCTACTCCGGCCGTCATTGCACTGGGGTACCCGAGTAGATCTTCTTGCTTGCAGGACCTAGGTTGTATGCTGTGCTGTTTGTACCTAAGGAGTTTAGAGCAGAGGACCATGCAGGAGCTTGGGATGCTCAGGAGAGCATTCTCGGTCTTTGCTGTCTTTTATTTTAGTATTGTATTGAAAGCATGTTGTATTTTTTACTACTTTCCATATCTGTATCATTATTACCTATATTATGACAACTGGATTTGGCCACCATTTATAAAAATGATCACTATTTGTCTTCGGCTGTTGTTGGTTCATTGTTTATCTAATATTTCTTCCACTATTGAATTCTATTTACTCTGAGATACTATTGTGCCACTCTGATATGAGGGTATAGTCTCCCCACTATCACCTCCCGAGAACCTTGCTGCTAGTCGGCATCCCCTGGCGTACGGGGAGACACGCTTGAGGATCTGTGGCGACCGGTCCAGCCACCGGTTCCTTGGTGATTTGGGATGGGAGATTAAAAATTGGTTTCAGATGAGTTTTCTCCTCTCATTTGTTTTAATATTTGGCGACATTAGACATGGATAGGAAGAAATTGGAATTTCGTAATAAGTTGTTTCTGGGATTGGCCACCGCACGCATAGGGAAAATCCAAATTTCCTCGAATGGAATTGTTATCTAAATAATTTTTATTGTTACGGTTGATTTGATTTCACCATTAGGTGACGCACATGATTTCTTTTGATACTCTTGATGAAATTGAGGCTTCCATTTCTGTTGCAAACCGATGATACGAGGGTATGCCATTTCATGCATCACATAGGCACCTTGTAAGAAATCTCATACCATGCATTATTTCATGCCATCTAGGATGCATTAGTTGATGCCTGCTATTGTGATAGGTGTTGTGGAAGTTATTCCATGCTTCTGTGATATAGCATGTTTATGTGTTACTGATTATGATAACATGTTGTTTTTTATTAAGATGAAATCGGTTTCTTTTTCGAAATTAAGTGATTTCGATTATGATAGGATCCAATTTTCATTTATAAGGTGTATGGGCACCTTATGGCTGGGAAAGGGTAGCCTGTGTAATTGAATCACCAGAAAAAGAGCTGCATAAGTTTAAATTGTAAAATTAATTGAAATTTGTTATGAATTAAGGGAGACAAATTCAAAATTGTAAAGTGTATGGGCACTTTACAGGTTTGTAGGTGGCCACCCGTATGATTGGATGACTGTTTTGAGCATGTTAAATTTCTGAAATTTGTTTTGTTTTGTCTGTTGGGAGCCAATTTTCAACCAATGGAGTGTATGGGTGCTTCATGAGTTGGGAACTGGTGACCCATTATGAATGTGATGACAACATGATTTGTGAAATGCTTATGTATGTAAAAGTTTTTTGGTTTTTTGGTTTTGGTCTGATGTGAATTGGAATGTTGGGACCCTCGTAAGTCGCCTAGTGGTTAAAAAAGGAGTTTGTTGAAACTTTCCTACTTTTCATTGAGCTATTCATTAAAAATGATCAAGTTCCTTGTAAATTTTTCTTTGGAAAAGGGTACTTGATATGTTGAATTTAATCATTTAAGGTGATTAAATGATAAATGTGAATAAATATAAAGGTCTTGGAAAAAATAACCTGTAGTGGTGTCCTCTGTTGAGACCCCGTGTGTGGGTAGCTTATGTCTTTCTTGTGAGTTCCTTGGAATGGAACCTTACACGTTTTCCATAGGATGTTTTCTTTTAGAAATGACGTTAAATGTTAGGCTTTGAGCCCAATGAATTTTTTTGGGCGTGACCAAGTGCTTGGGTCGACGCTTGTTTTTTGTGAGGGGATAGCTCCTGGTATGTATCGCCCTTAGAGATTATGTTCTTAGCTTGTTCAGTGAACTTTCTAAAATTTGGTACTGTTTAGGTATTGTTGTCACGTATAGGACTTCCAGTTCCAATGACATCCTTGTTCGGACGGGTGGTCATGATTCTTTTGATCTTGTTAAGGGATTGAGCATCGGGTAATACTCTGTATTAGTTGGTTGGACATGCCTTTTGCATGGACGGTCACCTTGTTGGTCGTTTGACCCTTTCTTTTGCGTAGAAATGGATGACATGACATGTCATCATTCAAGAGAATGGTCATATGGGGCAATACAGCATTTGGATGTATCTCTTGCACTACTATGTACGGTCTCTGGTCATCTCCGTGGTAGAGTGACCTGAGCATTTGAGAATAAAATTGACCCAATGCTCAGGATGATTTTCGGAAGACTCAGGTGGTTGACACGCCATTCTTTTTTCTTTGTTTTTCTTGTATGTTTGACATGGTGATCGTGACTTGGAGGAGCAACACACGTCCGTTCAGTTAATTATGAACAAGTCTTCTTATGAGCAGCTTGTCTTTCTCCTTTCGATGACGCCGACCCTTCTAAGGTGGGAAGCATCATGACAGTTGAGAAAACTGTGTTCTTTTGGGTAGAAGAACATGTCAAGAAGGACCATATGGGAATGGTTAGGTTTGTTTGAATGCCTTCAAGGATTTCAGGTGTCGTTATGTGTCAATGATTTCTCGATAGCACGAATCTGATCTGGTTGGCATTGTATGAAACCCTTTTTAAGAAAAACCATTAGTGGTGGAGGACTTCGGTGGTAAATCGTGAATGATTACAGAATTCATTGTGTGGGAAAAAGGTATTGTGGCAGGTTTAGAACTCCTGATGCTTCGGCAGGTGAAGCCGAGTTTCTTCTTTATAGTCGACAAGGGGTGGTTCAACTGATATCCTTTCTAGTTTTTGGGTATAAATAACTGGAATCCATTTTCAATCCTCTTAGTGTACTCTGATATGCGACTATCTTTTCCTCTATCTTGCTTTCATCCTGGATGCACTAAGAGAGCGTCAGTCTTACGCCGCTCTAAAGTTTTAAAAACCTATTGAGCTTGGTTAGTTGTTCCCTTTCGGCATTGCACGCAGCATGCGTGGTTTCATTCGTGGATTAATCTTTGAGACGTCACTGTGAGTCAGGTATGCGCTTCGGTGAACGTTCTTGTGGTAAATAGGAGATTCCTTGGGAGAAGGCATCGTTTTTCAGCTTCTAAAGCGCCGACCGCCTAAGCCAGGCATCTTCAGGAATAGTCAGTCAGGGTGTCTTGACTCTTTTTGACTTGGGTTTAGAGGTCTATGGGGAAATTGACCATTTGATCGTTTAAAAAGCATGCTAGTTGCGTCGTTGGAATGCTTAGAGCGTGCTTTTGAAAGTCAGTTCAAAAGGTGATGGAGCTGTGATTTGAATCTTGGTCGTTTAACGTGAAAAATCTATGGTGGAAAGTACCTTTGTTTGGTTTCATGAAAATAAAACGATGTGATTGTGTCTCTTGTGGAATGGGCTTGGTTAAGAGCTTTCGTGTTGGTTTAGTGGGAAAATGAGCATTGGCTCGTGTGTGGACGACTTAAGTGTCTTGTTCTTAAGTGGATGATTGTGGAGCGTTGAACGTTTGGAAATTTAACACGATCATGGAACGAAGCTTCATGACCCTTGTATGTCAAATGAAGTGTGAGTTGCTCTCGAGGGCTTCTCGGGGACGAGAAGTTCTAAGGTGGAAGGTTGTAATGACCCGCATTTTGAACCGGGTTAAAAAGTCGGGGAAATTGAACTTTTTTCAATCACTGGATATGTCATTTTTAGAATCGGGCTTCGGAACAAGGTTATGAAGGTTTGAACCCTCCTTTTTAATGTTTTTGGACATAAGTGAATGCCCGTTAAGTGTCCTAGGTGGCGCGAGGTGTTTCGAGAGCGTCGTACCTGAAAGAGGCTCGTTTTTAAAGATCAGCTGAAGCTGCACGATTGGCGCACAGTTTCCCAAACCGGGCGGCCCAAGCCGTGCGGCCTAAATCAGGGAGGCAAAGGAGTCCGCACAGCCTGCGAACAGTTTACCCAAATCTTGTGCAGCCCTCCTTTTGTGTTTTTAATTAATTTTAAAATTATTTTAAAATAAAAACAAAAACCTAATTAACTAAGGCTCTCCCTCACCCACACTCGGTAGAACCCCCCATGGTGTACCTCCCTCCTCTTCCGTGAGTCATGTGTGACACCCCCCTCATCTCCCTCCTCCTTTGATTTTCTTCTCTGATTTCTTGAGTTTTCTTCTCTGGATCGTCATAGTAGGCCTTCCCTTCTCCTCTCCTCTCATACATGGCCGATTTTTGGCTCTCCCCTTGCCATGTTTTCCATTCGGCTGAACCCCCATGTTTAGGGTTTGTTTATGACTTTCTTTTTTTTTGATCCTTGTTGTGAAGTGGTGCGGAAGGTCCCTCAGGACCTTTTTAGTGCGTGTATGATGTCTTCCTCTAAAGGCAAGGCGGATTATGGTTGTTTCGAACCGCCAGTTTTTTTCTGAGGTAAGGGTTTTCAACCTTTGGTTGTTTCGTAGCTTCCAATTAATGTTTTTAGTTGTTTTAGAGGTTCCTGGTTTGTTTCCCTTAGTGCGTTGGACCTTTGGAGTTGGTTTCACTTTGCTAGAGCTTAAGCGGCTCGCCTACGTAGGCATAGGTACGTGTATATATGTACGTGGGTTCCCTTGATATGCATATATTCGTGAATGGCATCGAATATACACATACGGGGCTAGTTTTCCCCATTGCATATATAAAATTGCCTGCGCAGGTGAGAGGAGACAAGATTATGTGTATAAGCTATATGTAAGGATACTCTTGCACATGCTCATGGCCTTGCAGAGCGTGTGCATAGAGGTTAGGTGTCCTTATACATATGTGAAATCACATATGCCTCATGGGGGAGCAGCGGCGGAAACTTTATTTAGAAAACGTCAAGAGCCGGAGTGGACGGATAGATCCACCTTGAGGTATGGTCCCTATCCTGCCTTTTATTTAAAGTGAACTTTAAATGAGTTAATTTATGCATTTCCTTAGTACTTTAATTCTGAAATTTAGTCATGAGTAAATGCTTCTGTGAAAACTGTGTGAATTGCAGGGACAAGATAAAAAGGGTTTTCTACTAACTAAACTAATGATTTAATAATAAAACCCCTGGATCAGAGGTGTGTTGTCTTCAAGATAAAAGTTGGAAGTAGATTATTATGCTTGCTTGCTGATTTCGGGCTATTCTTTGGTGATGATTGACGATGTCGTGTTTCCTTTGAATTGTACCAACTGTTTAAAGAAATGATAAATGTACCTATCAAAATGAAATGGTTAAACTGGAGATGAGCTGACTAGGGTGGTACGACCACACCTTGGAATAACGTAATGAGCACACCTTATGTTAGGAAAATGAATATATTAATACCTTGATATAGATGCTTAAGAGGAGATTCCTTAAGTATAACCGTGATAAATATGATAATGATGATTTCATAAATACAAAAGATGGTTTTCCTTAAGTATAATTGTATGAACATGATTGTAACCTTTTACGTGGATATGGGCTGTATGATTGATTTTTATTTTTTTATGAACTTTGAATTCTTATGTGGTAATTCCATGAGCAGTACACTATAAACTTTCTTGTTTTGTGAGTGTGCACATGCTGATGCCACATAATGAAGTATAACAAAGGTGATCACATGTTGAGGCCACCTAGTGATAAGTATGTGTCTAGAAGGGAGGAATTCTTACCCCTTTCCAATTTACTTCTAGTGATGATTTACGTGGTTGAATGGGAGGCAGTTATACCCCATGCAAGTGTGACAGTACATGTATGAAAGGGAGGAGTTCTTACCCCTTGCTAGTTTATTTGGGGACGAGAGGCATTCTTACATCATGCCCACTAATCTAGATACGTGTATGGAAGGGAGGCATTCTTACCCCTTGACAGTTTATTTAAGGATGAGTGTAATTCTTACCTTGTGCTCGCTAATCTCGATACGTGTATGGAAGGGAGGCATTCTTACCCCTTGACAGTTTATTTAGGGATGAGAGGCATTCTTAACTCGTGCCTGTTAATCTCGATACATGTATGGAAGGGAGGAATTCTTACCTCTTTCCAGTTTATTTAGTGACGAGATGCATTATTACCTCATGCCCTCTAATCTTGATACGTGTATGTAAGGGAAGCATTTCTACCCCTTTCCAGTTGACCTATAGGGACGAGAGGCATTCTTACCTCGTGCTTGCTAATCGCGATTAATGGGTGGGAGGCATTTTTACCCCACATCATCTATGATCTAAATGCATTTATATTTATATTTATATATATATATGGTGACTTAATCAGGGTACATTACCGGCAATGAGTCAAAGCTGGTATAGTCATTAAGTGTCCCTATGTAACCTGGACGGGTGTTGTTTATCTATGTTTTCCTGCGTATTGAACCTTGTTATATCTGTTTACTATTTAATTAAATACACACTCTCTGGATTGGGTTAGACACTGGTGGTGCCGGCCTACAGAGATTATTATCTCACACCCTACTCGGGCTGCCATTACACTAGGGTACCTGAGTAGATCTTCTTACATACAGGACCTAGGTTGTATGTTGTGTTATTTGTACCTGAGGAGTTAGGAGGAGAGGACCAAGAGGAAGCTTGGAATGCTCAGGAGAGTTTCACCGGTCTTTGTTGTCTTTTCTTTTAGTATTGTATTCAAAGCATGTTGTATTGTTTACTGCTTTCCATATCCATATCATCATCCCTATATTGTAACAACTGGCTTTGGCCACCTTTTATAAAAATGATCACTATTTGTCTTCTGCTGCCATTGGTTCATTTCTTATCTATTAGTGTTTCTGCTATTTAATGTTATTTACTCTGAGATATTGATGCGCTACTCTAATATGAGGTTATAGTCTCCCCACTATCACCTCCCAAGACCCTTGCTACTAGTCAGTAGCCTCTAGCGTACGGGGAGACACGCTTGAGGCCATGTGGCAACCGGTCCGACCACCGGTTTGATGGTGAGTCGGGTCGGGAAATTACAAAAAATTAATCACATTGCTTTGTGGAGGTGGTAGTTTATAGGTTCGCACAAGCGACATTGTCGTTTTCCAAATGATTATAAGGTAATAATGTAGGTATGTTATTATCATTATAGACTAATAATTATGTCATAAAAATAATATATAAGCATTAAACCCATAATTATACTCATTCAATATATTTGATGATGAAAAATGAATTTTATCACTCCGTGGAGACAGTAAGTCATACGTACGCACGAGCGATGCTTTTACCTCACGTTTGATTATAACTATGGTAGATAATGATGGTTCCATAATCATAATATAGTTTAATTATATCTAGGATACTAAATTTATTATTATTTTTTAAATACCATATATTTATAGGAGGTAAAATAAGAATAAACAATAGAGTGTGATTGGTTAATCTGGTTACCTATTCTTTGAAACAACTTCTTTCGATATCCACATAATGATCATAGGGTTAGTATTTCGGGAATACCACAATCTCTATATGGTGGATTAGGAATTTTATGATGACATTTTGTATGGTTTTTTCAATCTAGAAGGTTCAACATGGTGAAAATAAGTTAAAGGAGGGACGTCCTTTTCTAAGGGAGAGATAGGACAAATGTGGAATTTCATAAAATATTAAAATATAATAAATAAATTATCAAGAAAAATTATTAAAAATAGCCAAGAATTAAAATAAATGGATTATTGGTTCAAAATAAAATCATACAATGAAATTTAGATAGGTTTTGATGTCATTTTAAACAATATCATTTTTATTAACCCCCTTTTTAACCATTTTTACCTTAACCACAGTAACAACTATTTCAAAATTAAAGGGTTAAGAATGTTACCATAAATGAAAATTTGGATCATATGTGTACCATGGTTGATATTTCTTACCATATTCTATCAACTATGCTGAATATATGATATTTATGACATTTAAATCATTTATTAATATATTATTTATTATAAAATATCATTATTTTCAATTTTGGAATTATTCATTTAATTAGAATTTAGAGACACATAGGAAAATATGGAATTCAAATATAATATTTTCCCATGTCATTAATATATTAGATTTATCCACCAAATTCTTTTAATATAATAATTCATCCAAATTTCTTTACTTTTAATATTTTTAAAATCATTTATTATTATTTTCTGTTAATTGGATAAATATTGTGGGAACATGGCATAATCATTTATTATAATTATTTAGTCACTAAAAATTAGAAAGAAATTCATATGGTAAAAAAATATTTTATATTTTAAATAAACATTTATAATGTAACTTATCCTCTTTTATCCAAATGTAAAAAATTTAGGGATGTTAAAGTTAAGAGAGTGTAATTATGTATTTATTCATTTATTAAATTAACCTAAAGGTCATAATCAATGAAATATGGCCTATGTAACCACATAGTCATGAAAAAAATGAAAATGGCCAAACTCCACTCTTCTAAATGGATAAATTAAATTTTTATATAAATTTTAAAGCCTTATCCCACAGTTTTATCCCTATTTTACCTTTTTTACCCTAACTGGGGGACAAAATTGTATTATGGTTATTATTTAAATTGAACAAAAATAAAATGGAATTATTAATAAAATTTTACCCTCCAAAATAGAAATATAGAATCAATTTTTAATGATTACATTTCTATAATTAGTATAAGTTCATTTTTATATATGTGTCCAAAACGTGACAAAAACAACTTTTTAGAGAAATAAACTATTAAGCATAAAACTCGATTTAATATTATCTCATGCCTAGGAAAACAGTATAATATTTTAAAACAATTTAGTAAAAGAGATAATATATAAATTAATTTAAAATAATTACAAAATAATGATTAATTTAATTTATTAAGATAAATATACATTATGTGTATACTTTTTTTTAGACAAACATATCTTTTTCATTAAAATGATTTCACTTTCATTTATAATAAATTGATAAATAGTGAATTTATTTTATACAAGTGTAAACTATATGTTTTTCATAATTTAATTATTACTATTCATACACACCAATTTAATGGCTAGGTTATAATGGTATACTATATTAGGGTTCCTTTAGACTTGGGGTTGTTGTATCACAACCTATCAGATAAATTAAATTTATTTGAAAATAATTATATCATAAAATCATATGGGGTTTCATTCTACCACCATTAAAATGAATTTTAACCTTGAAATTTGATCACTCTGATACAAAAAAAATATCTATATATATATTTCATCATATTCTTGGGTTCCCAACAAGAATCATTAAATTTTTTATTTCTATGAATAAAATTAATGAGGTGATTAGTCTTGTTTCATATAACTTTATCTATATGATCAAATATTTCTACCAGTTTTTTTATAAGAAATATTATGCTCTGGTGTTATGAACTCGGATTTTAGTACTTATAAAGGATATATTATGTACTTCCTCAGGAGATATACATATAACATATCCAGATCTTGAGAGTTGTTTAGTGTATGTATCATGTGATAATCTATTGTCTATACCCCACTAAAAATCTATAAGTGTAAAATATACCTAGGGTCATGCTTTCTTTTCTTACTAATTCATATAACCATCTTACATGGATAAATTCATATAAATACCTTTTCACCAACTATAAATTCTAGATTTCATTGATGATTTATATTATAACTTTTTTATCGAATATGAGTTGCCTTGATGTAATACTAAGAGGTTCTAACTTTATCTAGAATTTTATCATCTAGCTCAGGTCCTAATATCATTCTTTATCAAACTCCATCCCATAACATTAGATTTATACACTTCATTCAATAGAGGGATTCATAATTATTCATATAAATTCTCAAGTAAAAGCTATTATTGTAATAAAACATGAATAGAAGAAGGTTTTGATCCCAAACACCTTTTAAAACCATGTAATAAGATATCAATATATCCTCTTGGGTTTGAATGGTTTTCTCATATTTACCATTATTTTGGTAATGATAAGAAGTAATGAAACATAACTCTATATCTAGATCCTTCTGAATAATTCACTAGAACATCAAGAAAACCCTCTGATCCCAATATTATACAATATATTATGGTACTCCGTGAAACCCTACCACTTTATTAATTTTTATTTTGGTAGCCATATCAATATAGAAATCAGTTCTGATAGCAATGAAGTATGTTAACTTCATATATCATTTGACTATAACCCATATAAAATTATGGCCTTTAGATGTTTTGGAGATCTTGAAGAAAAAATATATTGTGAGGTTTTATTATTTCTATTTTGTTATTTTTTATAGTCATAACATCCCCTTAAACTTATGTTTCTCAACCTTAACTTTCTACCATACCAAGAAATGAGATAAAGACTCTAAAATATATATCTTGATTTTCCCACCATAAATACTCATTAAAATTCCTATACATATTTGTACTTATAGGATGAATAGAGAATTATGAACTCTGAGCCTCCTCCAATAGCTCCATATTAAAATTAGGTATGGATGAAACACATACATAGTTCATAAATCTCATCATTCTATCATAAATAAGGATGAACTTATAAACATTTTAGACCTTATTATATATTTCAAAATCATTCTTATGTGCCTATTTAATCCTCACATGAATAGTTGATGGAACACTCATTTTAAAAATATAAGATTTATCCCCTTCCTTTAATGTTTTCATATCCATCATGTAAAAAATTCATAAATTCAAGACTTTTTAATATCCACACTATAGATAATCTAGAATGTTCCTTTCAACCCAAAGCATCTACCACCTTATTCTCATTCCAAGGGTGTTAATGTATTGAGCAGTCATAATCTATATTCAACTCCAACCATGTTCTATGTAGCATATTCAACTCTTTTTGAGTGAATATAAAATTTAAAATTTTATGATTAGAATAAATATCACACCTTTTTCGATAAAGATAATTCCTCTATAATCTACCACTGTATCTTTCAAAATCTAACTCTAAATCATGATTTGGGTACTTTTCTCATGAACATTCAATTATCATGATGCATAAGACATCACCATATTAGTCTATATACGGCATAATCATAGTCCCTTAATCAATGCATCACTTAAGATCACAAACCCTTCCCAACTACAAGGTAATGTAACCAAAGGTGTGCTGACTAACCTTCTCTAAAATTCCATGAAATTTTATTCACATTGATCATTCCAAAGGAACTTGGATCCCTTCCATGTTATATTAGTGAGAGGATTAGATGGGCATGATAAATTCTCCAGAAATTGTTGACAATATCAAGCCAAAACCATAAAACTATAGATCTCAATCATAGTGGTTTGTCTGGTGTAACATTAAATAGCATCAATCATGGAATGATCTAGATATATACTCTCTTTAAAGATAATATGACCTAAGAATGAATCTTTTTATATCCAAAAATGAAACCTTGTTTGTTTTTCAAAAAGTTTATCCTTCTTTTGGGTCTTTAGAAAAATCCTCAAGTGATCTTGATATTCTTCCTTTCTCATTGAATATATAAGAATATCATCTATAATGACTAAAACAAGCTGATTATGGTAATATCTAAAGACTTTATTCATTAAATCCATGAGGATAATCAGGGAATTTTTATGATCAAATAGAATCAATATATATTCACAATTATCATACATTGTATGTAATGTTGTCTTTGGTATATCCCCCTTCATGACACCGAATTGATGATATCTAGAATGAAATTAAATCTTGTAAAAGTATTGATCATCACATATATGATAAAATAAGAGATAAATATGTTGTAGAGGATATATAATCTTGATTTTCATCTTGTTAGGTTCCCAATAATCAATATAGAGTTGTATTGGTCCATATTTATTGTTAATAAAAAACAATAGTTTCTCCAAAAAGCGATACACATTTCCAAATGAATCCCTTTTCAGTATTCTCCTAGATATTATTCTTCAATTCTAGCAAATCAATTAGATTAATTCTATATATAGTCATTGAAATAGTTATATCACTTGGTGTAAGTTCTATTTAGAACATAACGTCACAATTTGGTGGAAGACTGGGAAACTATTCTAAGGTGACATTAAAAAACTCCTAAAAATATGAATATCATCGATGTTTAGTTTCTCTCCAAAAATATGAGATAATCCCCATTTTTTAATATGAATCAATACACATAAAATTGATTAAATTTACATTGAAAGAACAAATTTATCATCACAGAAATAGATTATCATATGTTGGTCTGAAATTCAAATGTGACTTACCTTCCTCCAAAATTGATGTGTTATTTATGTAAAGAAATAAAATCCATTCCCAAAATAACATCAACATAAAATAGAAGATTAATAATGATGATTTTATGAAGAAAATTCCCAAAAAAATAAATCAAAGAAAAATCATAGGCACATGATGTGATCATTAGTCCATTACAGGTTTTCACTAAAAATAAATATCTAATAATTGAGGTGGTACTATGATACCATTAGAAAATTAATCAAATACAAATGAGTTGGTAGATTCATAATCAAATAAAACATTAGAAGTTCTAGAGTAGATGGTGTGTGTATCTTTTACCACTTCATTATCACACTCCACTATATAAATAGTGATCACATGATATTTCTATTTGTCTCTAGGATTATGTGGCTATTTACATTGATCATTATCATTAACTTTGGGTTTTGAGAACTAGTCATCATTTTCCCCATTCTACTATTTAAAACAATATAGTTTGGGTGGTGAATTATATGGTGCTTTTCCTTCATATTTGGATAACTTCTTCCAATCACTATAACACTCGATAACTAAATGACCTTCATCTTCACACATAAAACATTTATTAGTTCCCTTACAATAATTTCCACCATATTTATTTCCATGCTTCGAGCATAAATGAATTTTCATCTTATTCTCTCTAGGGTTTTCATAATTCCATTTTAATTTTATCTTTACTTTCTTATCAAATCCATGAGATTGATGAGTAAATAGAATATACATATCCACAGAGATATCACATAGAATTATTTCTTCATGTAAATTTATGTCTCTTGTGGGTAATTCCATTTAGAGAATTTGTTTTAAGCCACTGAAGAGGGATAAATATTACGTTCCAGTTCAATGATAATACCATAATCATACCTTTCATGTCTTGTAAAATTTATTTCATATGTACTAATGGATTCATTATACGTATACTTTAGCTCATGGAATTCTTTCTCCTTTTTCATGAGAAGAATACATGGAAATTACTTAATGATAAATAAATACTTGATCTCATACCACCCCATGGAGTTAATTTATTCATGTTGCCTTGGATTCTTGATAACAATCCCCTATTGTTCTTCTTCTCCTTTCATGTGATAGATACCCCAAATGAAATTTTCATGTTCCAAATACTAGACAACTAAAAAAATATTTACAATTGTAATAATCCATTTCTCAACAACTAGTGGAACAAAAAACCCACTAAAATCAGGTGGGTTTTGAATCATGAAGGACTCAATAGTACATTTTTTCAATTTTCCATATTTTGAATCTCATCATGATTCATATATTGAGAATTTCGTGTAAGCATAGAAATAATATTTTTCATTCCATCTCCCAAAATATGCGTTTTCTCATAAATAAAGTCATTTTATTTTTTATTACATTAAGAATTAACATGATTCCTTTAGGTTCCATCAATTTACTAAAACCAAAAATCATAGTGTGAGAAATAGTAATAATAGTGGGAATCCACTTAATTAGGAAAAATCATTTATTGGATATCTAAATCAGGAAACCTTTTATGCAATATATGATGTCATAGGCTTAACCTAGGTCATCAAGGATCATTACCAAAACTTTAGGATGTTATCATATACATAGACTTATCCCTATGGTTCTTACTAAACATCTCTAATAATAATTTCCAAAGGTAAATAAACATTTTTCATATACAAAAATTAATGACCAATACTTTTCATACATAGATATTTCATCTTATTTATTAATATTCATTACATAACATAATGATTCATGCTAGGATCATATAGATCTGTTATATTTGGAAACATGGACACAAAAAAAGCTTGTTCATAAGTTATCAACATAGTCTCCCACTTATTTTTTTTATAACTAGAACCCTTCTTATACATATAAAACTTAAAATCATTCTTCATAACCTGTGAAAAGGGTGAGATCAGATGCTCAGTAAAGGTAAGGAAGGGAGATATAATAGTACTATAACATTATATTAACATTTGAAAACCATAACCTTCATATCATAGATAATAATATTAATTCATGGAATAAATCTTTGTATTTCATAAGAAGTAAGTCACAATGGAATCAAAGAAATTTATCTATGAGAGCATAACATTTGAATAATATATAGATTTTTAGAATGCATATAATCATAGAAAATCATTCCTTTATTAGTCAAGGATCAATTTCAAGGCTATCATAGTGGATTGGGTTCACTCTTTATTCCATATTAGTAGTCAAAGATCACTCCTAAGACTATAGTAGCTGACATAGACTCTTAATGAACTAGGTTAACTCCCCCATTCCTTTTCTGTTTATCTCATGCAATATAAATCATTACCCAATGCATTGGAAAGATATATAAATCTGGTCTCACCCATCACAAAATAAAAAACATATAGATGTGTTCCATAATATCATACAACTTTTATCATATCATAACCCATGAATATTAAATGGGTTTCATAAACATTTCATCATATTATAACTCATGAAAAATAAACGGGTTTCTTAAACATTTCATCAGAGCATAACCTATGGAAAAGAAATGGATTTCTTAAAAAACATTTCATTATAATTATTAAAAAACATAAAAATTATAAACATATTATCACTATATATTATCCCCCACTAACATAAAATATTACTTCATCGTTTAAAAAATCCTTGAAAAGATAACTTGAATCATCTAATGAGGAAAATACCATTTTCAATTTTAAACCACTTATTTAAGATGAACTTTTTTTCAAAAAAATAAAATTTTTCTGGAACATATCATTTGATATATAAAAAGAAAGATTCAAATAATTTATTGGTTATTATGTTATGGAATTATTTTCATGTCATATATGTTAAAATTAAATTTTCCTTTTACACTATAGTAAAAAATAAAAAAGTACATCATTCAAGAAATGATAAGAAGATTACTTTTTAAACCAACATGAAAAAAAATCATTCATGGGTAAAAATTACATTAAAATTCATATATTAATATTAATAAAATTATTGAAAACATTTTTATTAGACATATATATTGAAGAAAAAGGGTTTTTGGACGAACAGAGAAATAAATTCTTTGTTATTTAAAAATATTCTTTTTGTCTCTTAAGTGTAAAAAAGAGAGGAAAAAAATTAAAACATGTTATCTATAGAAATATATATATTATAATTAAATTAATAAGTTTATTTATATTTAGATAATAATATTTCACCATCAAAAACTTAATAAAAAACAATCCTGATAAACAATGAGATTGTAACAAAAAACCCAATACCTTGAGTTTGACTTGTTTCAAAATCACTTAAAATCCCATAATAATAAGTTAAAAATCTATTATAATTCTATATAAAATCAATATTAATACTAATAATATCATATAGGATCCACTTATAACATCTAAACACCCATTTATTACTAATTACATGTTAAATTCGTCATTTTTGGGTGTTAACTATTTTGTTTTTTCATAAGAATTTTAGTTCGGTGGTTCTGGTCCTTATACATTGATCATGGTTCCACCATATCCATAATTTTTTCATGATATAAATATCATACATATTAATTATATTTATATTTATTTATAATATTTTATAAATCATATAGACATAAAAAATAATTATACAATTCATGGAGATAATATGTCATATGTACTTGAGAATGAAGTTTTTACTTTTTGATGGATGGAATGAAAGAAACATAAAAAATAATTCACTATTAGAAATATTTATTATATTATATATTTCCTATATATTCATTAAATATATCCTTATTACCATCCATGTATATCATAAACAAAAAATGAATTGCATCGCTTCAAGGAGGTGGTAGTGCACATGTATAGATGAGAAATGTTATCGTTTTCTAGTGGATTATAATGTAAGAAGGTTGGTTTTATATTATAATTATAGAATAATTATTAATTCATAAATATTGTATATTAAAATTACTCTCATCACAATACCCATCAATAAATTATGATGATGAAAAATTAATTATATCGCTATATGGAGACGGTAAGTCATACCTATACATGAGCGATACTTTCACTTCTCATTTTATATGTAAGAGGGATGATAATTATAGTTTCATAATTATAAAAATACTTCATCATATTTAGGATATTTAATTTATTATTTTCTAATATATAAAATAAATTTAGGGGATGTAAAATAAGATGTAAAAAAGAAAGTGATTGGTTAAGGTGATTACCTCTTCTTGGAAACAAATCCTTTGGATATTCTCTTAAGGATCTTAGGGTTGGTCTTTTCGGGAGAGAATATCCTGTATATCATATATATAGAATTTTAGAATTTAAATTTTATGGGATTTTTGAGATTGAAGGCTCAATTTGATGTCAGTAATAAAAAATGAGGGGTGTCCTTTTATAACAGAGTAAGAGAACACAGGTGGAATTTCATAAAAGATTAAAATATAATAAATTAATTCTCAATAAAAATATTTTTAAATGGATATTAATTCTAATAAAAATATTATATAGTATAAATAAAATAATTTAATTAAATTTAAATATGTTTTGGTGTCATTTTAAACCTTATGTAGTTTTATCAACCCCTATATTAACAATTTTGACCTTAAGAGCGATAATAATTATTTCAATATAAAAGGGTTAAGAATGTAACCATAAATGGAATAGTGACTCATAAATGGAAAATGGTTGGTCTATTAAACAATATTCAATTAACTTTCTTGAAGATGTTATTTTTTAATTTTAAATCATTTAATAAAATTTTATTTAATATAAAAAATCATTATTTTCCATTTTTGAACTAATCATTTAATTTGACTTAAGGTACACCAAAAAAAATTTTAATTATAATATAATACTTTTAAAAACAATTAATATTTTATAATTATCCTAAAAAATATAATAACACAATACATTATCCAAATTTTATTACTTTTATTTTTTTTAAATCATTTATTTTATTTTTCTATTAATTGGACTAATATTGTGTCAGCATTGGATAAGCCTTTATGTTAATTATTAAAGAACTAAAAATTATAAATAAATTAATATGTTAAAATAAAAAATAATTTATTTTTAAAATTTAAAATTTTAACCAAACTTATCATCTTTTTATCCTTATGAAAAAATAGAGATATTGAAGTCAAGAGAGTGGAATTTTTTATTTATTATTTTCTAACTTAATAAAATTGTCAAAATAAAAGAAAATTGAAAAAAGTGACCATATATTGCTCAATTGGATGTAAATTTATTAAATAAACCCATAAAATATGATAAATTCATGTTTTATTTACATTTTAAAGCCTTACCCCAAAGTTTTAACCCTATTTTTCCTATTTTACACTTACCTAGGTGAAAAAATTTAATTATGGTTGTTATTCCAATTGAACAAAAATAAAAGGGTCCAATTTGCCTGATTTTATCTTTATATTTCAAAAAATGGAATCCATTTTTCAATTTTAAATTTATATTAGTGAAAAAAATAATTTTAAAATAAGAACATAAAAATGTAATGAAAAATGATTTTTAGATAAATACATTTTTAAGCATAAAACAAGATTTATTCTTATCTCATGCCTAAAAAATAGACGAATGTTAAAATATTTGATTGAATATATAATATATAAATTTAATTAATATAATTCACCAATATTTATTAATTTAATTTTTTAAGATAAACATACATTGTGCGTGTAAAAATAGTTTGTCTGGAAATGCATCTGATTTACTTTCAAATGATTTCATTTTTATTTATCATGAATTAAAAACAAATAAATTTTTTTATACATGTTTAAAACATAAATATTTCATAGTTCAGTTAATATTATTCATACTCTCAAATTTTATGGCTAGGTTATAACAATATATGATGTTATTTTTCATTTAGACTCATGGTTTCATATATCACAAGATATTAAAGACATTAAATTTATTTGAAAATAAATATATCATAAAATCCCAGGGTGTTACTTTGACTCTCTGAAAGGAATATGATAACATTAAGAAATATGATGAGGTAATGATCACTTGGATTTCAAGGTATTTTGTATCAGTATTTACCATTTGTATAATTTTTATGAAAAATAGATTTTATTTACACAATGAAATGAAATTGTTTGAATCATTGTAAGGTAAGAGATTTCATACTCTAGTTTTATGGAATGAAGTTAGAGAAAGGAACATATTTAGACTAGAAAATTTTTAGAAAACAACTATGAACGTAAATAATATTCAAAATCATATCAAGGTAGCTCAAATAATACAGAATAACAATATAGAAAATTAAATGGATGATTTTTTAATGTGTGGGGGATCATGTATTCCAAATGGTATCTCTAAGGATGTGATTTATAAGGTTCTGTTAAAAGAGGGATCTAATTTATAAAAACATCATGCTATATAAAATTTTGGAGAGAATTGGATTTTTGGACTACAATTTTGTTATGCCACCCAACTACACTAAGGTGCACGACGTCTTCCATGTTTTATTATTGTGGAAATATGTATTTTATAAAACATATGTAATCACATCTTGGTAAATAATATTGGAACCTAAATTTTCTTTTAATGAATATCGTGTTCAAATTTGTAACACAAGAGAGAAAGTGTTACATAATATAACTCAAAAGTTATAAGAGACAACATGGGATATGGAATAAGAAAATATAAATAATTAACAACATTTGATTATGAGTTAACATATAACAAATTTCAAGGAAGAAATTATATAATGGGGGATTTAATATCTTATAATACACTTTATCATTTAAAAACTACATCCCCAAACTATAGCTCATTTCACATTCTATTATTATAATAGAAATGGTGTATTAATATATATATATATAAGAAAAATTCCTAAATTTTAGAACTTTAATTTCATTGATAAATATCAATTTTTGGATTAGAATGATGAAATTAACTTAGATTGAATTTTTGGTATTTTTTTAATGGTTGATTTATAGATGAATAATGAAAAATAAAGTTCTACAAAATACTATAACTTTTAATACATATTCGTGATATATAAATGACTTGAATTTTTCTGAATCATTTTTCATATACGAAATATATATTTAAAATTTAAAATAAATCATTTTAAAATATTATAATGAATTTACAAAACTATGTTTGACATTTTAGAACCCAATCGATGCTTTATTCTAATAAAAGAACTATTTTTTATCTTTCTATTTAATTAAATATTTGTATAGATATATTCAGTTATGACATAGTTTTAAAGTCACATAACTTCATTTTGTTTAATAATAATATAATCAATTTCATTATAATCAATTATATATATGATTCTTGTGTACATCCATTTTTATGTTTAAAATTTTATTTTTCCTAAAAGATATTTTTCATTATTTATTATTTCCTTTTATTAATAATAATTTTTACCACCTCTATAAATAAAATATTTTAAAAATGATTCCATATTATGAATAGTCATATTTAAATTATTTATTAATTTATATTTAATTTTTAATTAGAATGAATAGTTTCCATAGTAAATGTTTGTCACCGTTGTAAGGGTTAAAAGGTTTAACATGGAGAAAAAACTAATAGGTATGATTTATAATATTACTAAAACATTTCTAAATATGATTATATGAGTGTATTCCATACCTCCTTTATACTATATTTAAAAATTTATCATTTAGTTACACATTCCCAAGAAAATGAATTAATAATATATTAAAGCTTGGAATATTTACAAATGTTTCACTCCACTAACTTATAAAAGGAACCCCTCAGCCCCTCACTTTTCTACACTCTTTGAGAACATTAGATCAGATGAAAATTTTAAAACAATCACTTCCAAACACTCTTATCCATGACCTAGATGTTCTTATCTCATCAAAATAACTACCTAATAAGTCTAAAGAAAATATCCAAAGGAGGATACCAAATTAAGAGGTAATCATTCTAACCGATCTAATTAATGTTTTGATCTTATTCCACCTCCTCCAAATATTACATTACCATTAAAAAAATTAAATTAGTGTAACTAGTTTAATTAAATTTAGCTACCTTTATTTATCAATCATTATCTACCACTTTTTCATTTGTTAGGAAATTAAAAATGTCCTTCATACATACGTGTGGACTACAACATCCTTGAATGATGTATTTATTTTTTTAGAACCACCTCAAATGGATGTTTAAAAATATTGGTTTAATTAAAAAATATGATATATATGAAATAATTATTTTCTTCTACAGGTAAGTCATTATCTTCCTTTATTTCCATCCATTAAAAAATCAAAACGTCACTCTTGTATATGTGTGAACAACCGCCCACATGAATGACATATATTATTTTCCTAGCCTCCACACATGGATGGTTATAGAAGTTAATTTGATTTATATATATGATATATATATATATATATATATATAATATTTTTAACAATATTAAGGTTATTAAACAATGTATATGGTGAAAGGAATGTAATCGTCGAATCAAAACATGAAAATATTTAACACCTAAATATTTGATTTTAACAAAAATAATTATGAGTAAATTGGTTAAAATTATTTATGAATAAATGGTATATATATATATAAATATATGGATCCCGTATAAAATATATAATAAAAGTAAATTTATTATACATTAGTTCTAAATGTGTCTGACAAATCGTAATTCCATGGTAAGTGTTTATTACACAATCGCACTTTTGGTCCGAATTGCTTATGTTTCTAACAAAATTAAGGTAATTTTATGTTATTATTATCATTAACCACAAATATTTTCTTATCCTCTAGTTATTTCTAGGGCTTTGAAGTGTTTTTTAAATTTTTCTTCTCTTTATTACTCAAAATCGTGAAATTCAATTCTATAAGAAAATCCAACCTTATTTGTCATTTTTGTTTTGGAATATTTTTCTTATATATCCATTTAAGTAATTTTATTCAAAAAAATTATTTTATATAATTCAATGATTTCAAAAGATAAATTTCTATAAAGTTAAAATTTTCATTTCTAATGTTTAAAATGAATCTTCTTAATATTTTCTGCATAATTAAATTTTCAAATTCCTTATAGAAATTATGAGATGAATATATTTTAAATGATTTTTAAATTGACAATTTTTCCATCCATTGTGAAAATTAGTAATAATTTATATTTATTTTTAATTTTTCATGTTTCTAAAAATTATTATATATTATCATTATTATATGAATTTTTTCAAATTAAAACTAAAATAAAATTATTTTATTTGAATGGAATTTCATTTTACTTATGCATATTTTTACCTTACAATCCATGTTTTATATCAGAATCATTTTTTCATTTTAATATTATGTTATCATAAATTATTTTAAAAAAATTAAAAAATATCATTTTCCCATGATGAAATGAGTTCTACAAGTGAATTTATCCTTTTTTATAACCATGTTACAAAATTTTTAAGAAATTTATTTTTATGGTTTCCATTCAATTTTACTCTCTATTTTTTAAAATAAATCCTATTAAAAAACAAATATTTTTTATTAATTTATGGTATTATTTTACCCCTTATATATTTATGTTTTATAAAACATTTTGGGCAAATGGATTTATTATCATATCCTTCACTTCCTTGAAGTTATTTCCTCGATTACCCTCTATCATTCAGTGAAATTGTTTCCCCACTATGTCCATGTTTTTTGTACCATGGATATATGTATTGTTATTTCTTAAACCATAAACTCATTTTTATATATGATGTGAATTTAACGATTCTTACTAAGAAGGGTATTTCACTGAGCGGGGAAATATTTATGTTCCGTATATTTAAATCATGCAAATATGTATTAATTATTAAGGAATATTTGTTATTTATTTATTCTACATTCAACATATTAGAAATGAATTGTAAAAGTGTATATGAGGTTTGGGTTCCATTATATCCCCTAAACATGTGTCAGTGATGGGTGGGTTTCACTATATTTTATAGATGAATCGAGTGAGGTCTCATGAGAAAAATAATTTGGTATACCTTAAGGATTATTTTAATATTTGGTGTATACCTACCCATTTACTAAAAGTGACTCATTACATTCATTGATAGTATGATTAATATGCATAAACTTACACAAACCACTACTGAGAAATTATTTATCAATATGATCATATAGTGATTCTCTATTAAATTACACCCTCACACCACTGTATTAAACGAGTTTTTTATTGAAAATTAAAAATATAATAACATATTGTACATCATGTTTGATTAAATAATTCTATTTTTGTCACTGTTAAAAATTTTTATTTCACTTATTTTTTGGATTTCATTATAGGTGGGTTGATTTGGGCAGGCCACGACGGAATTTAAGTAAAACATGACCAACCTGTGCAAGATCCCAAGCATACAAGTGGACTTAAATATTTAGTATTGATAATATGTGAAACAAATTAGACTAAAAATTGGTGGATTAATGCAAAAAAGTTGTGTGCTAAATTTCCCTAGAAGACTATAGAGCCCAATTCATCAATTTAAATTCCCAAAAGATTCCCATGATGTGAAGAAATTCTGGGAAGGGCATAATGGACAACCCTTTTGTATTTGGTCCATAACATGATCCTCAAACCTCTAATTAGGATTATTATAACTCCATTAGTAACTAAAATGACCAACTCTCCACCTAATTTGAAGACATTTAAGGGTGTTTTATTTAGTCATCAAGTTGGATAAAAGAGGAAAAATTCTTCCATGAATAGTCATCTAGTCCCTTAGGTAATTCACTTATTTTGTGAATATTTTAATGTATTTTCCTATAAAAAATCCAGTCACTATAATTATATTATTTTCCTCAAGTAGATGGTAGTATTTTAGTTATTGGGACGTTCTTATTCAACATATATAGATTTATTCCCTTCCATAGAGATCTAAAATCATTAGGATTGACTGGGAAGGAACATAATGAAAATCCCAAGCTCCATGTTTGTATTATATTGAATGATATATTAAATTATAGGTTTTTGTGATGTTTTTAATTATCAAAATTTTCTTTTTTAATTGAATTATATACTGTTATTTCATTCTCAAACTCATATGATCATGTTTGGGGTACCTATTCATGTAATGTTTCACAAAAAAATTAGCACTTATACTTCCCCCTTATAATTGTTGTGTTTATGTGGTTCATATTAGTAAATTTAATTTACATAAACACTATCATGTACATATACATTTATATCATGGTATTACACTAAAATAACATACAAACTTGGATATCATGTGTATTTCTTCATGTGTTTCATTGGTGAATTTGGGTTATGAAGTCGAATACAAATAACCCTATCATTATTGGTATTAAGTGTGTAATTTTGTGTTTCCTACTAGACCCTATGAGGTATACTAGCATAAACTCAGTAACATTATAATTCTAGGTGTTACAAACCAGGGATTAAAAAACCTAAAACTTTTATATAGAAGTGATGAAGGATGGTCATCATGATATTTTATGGATTTGATAATGCTAAATCAAATATGTTAATATAAATTTTTTTCTATTAATTACATTTATCTATTGGCTTCTTAAATCAGCAAAACATAAATTAACAAATTTTATTTTGCGTGATAAACTTGAGTAAATCTCATGATTCTCGTCCTTCATCTCTTCAATAGAAATGGTATAGATCTATTACTCTCTATTTTGTAACACCTTGAACAATAATGTTACTAATTTTATACTAGTATAACTCCATGTGTTCAGTTAGAAACCTAAAATTACTCAATAGATGTAGTAGATGATAGGGTGATTTTTGTTCAACTTCTTCACCAAAACTCACTGAGTAAATACATGAAGTACTCAAAATATTTTCTAATTATATGTTATTTTAGTGTGCTACCATGAGATAAATGTATATTTCCATAATAGTGTTTATGAAAATTCAATTTACCAATGTGAACCACACAAACACAGCAATTGAAAGGGGTAAAAAGAAGAGGTGAATGGTGTCTGAAACATCACATGAATGGAGAACCCAGAAATGATCATATGTGTTTGGGAATGAATACCAGTATGAAAATCAATTTAAAATTAATATATCATGATGAAAAACAAAACACAAACCTGACATTTAATAGATTATTCAAAATAAGACAAACATGAAGCTTTAGATTTTCATTATGTTCCTCCCTAAGTGATCAGAAGAAGTCTAGAACTCCATGGAAGGGGTGTAATCTGTAGCTTTTGAATAAGAATGTACCAATAAATACAATACTACCCTATAGTCTAGAAACATCATATAATTAGGGTTAGTGATTCTTTACTGGGAAAATAAATCAATGTTTCCACAAAATCAGTCAAGTGCCTAAGGGACTAGGTGACTATTTAGGGAATAATTTTTACTATTTTATCCAATAGGTTTAATATAAAAAACACATGAAAATGTCAAAAATTTTGTGGATAGGTGGGTCTGTATATTATATGTCCATTAAAGGTATAATCATCCCAATTGGAAGTTTTAGGCCTAAGATATTTCTTAAATATAGTAGGGTGGTCCATTCTCCCTCACCCATAATGGCTTCACATTATGGGCCTCTTTTGGGCCTTCAAATGGGTGAATTGGGATCCATGGTCTTCTATGTTAATTTAGTCTTAAAGGTTTTTCATTTTTTTCACCACATTTCATCCCAATTTGATCCATGTATTATCTATATTAAATATTTAATTCCATATGTATGTTGGGGATATTTCGTAGTTTGGGACCATTTTACTTGAATTCTATCATGGACTATCAAAGTCACATCCACCAATAATAAAATCTTCAAAAAAATTAAAATTAACATTTTTAAAATTGATAAAAATTAAATTATTGATTAAAAAAATAAGTTAAATGTTTTATTATATTTTCAATTTTCAATACAAAAAACAAGTCTAATGTAGTGGTTTAAGGGTTAAAATGAATAGAGAGTCACTATGTGATCACACCCCCACACCTAAATTTTTTCACTTATATGAAAAGTCACATTTCTCAAACACATGATGTATGTATATACTCCCAACATCATGAATATTTAATATTAAATGAAATTTTAATTCATTAAAGTAATTTTACCAAAGAAAAAACCACACCAAAAAGTTACTCCCAAAAATAATGGAAAAGATGACTCATAAATTACCTGAAAACAAAATTAAAGTATATATAAGATGCCAATATAAGAAATTAATTCAAATTTAAACCATGACACTAAATCCCCATGTGTTTTCTTGAAAATAATTTCATTCTATTCTTTCCACTTTTTATCTTGAAAATATATGTTATTTTAAAAAATTGCTTCTTACCTAATTCATTCAAATGATCTTCTCTTACATCCTTTACAATCAAATTTCAATACCCACTCACATAAGAATTCCCAAAATTCAAAACATAAGATGTTGGCCGAGATATCCCCATATGTTTTACATTTAATCACTCCCCTCATTTTTTATTATTTTATTATTTTTCTTATTTAATACAACAGTAGGATGATAGGGACACACACATTGGTCAATCATGTATATTAATGAAACAGATCAGATAAGGAATGAACATATGGAAAAATAATTTTATAAAACTGATAAATATTAACCAAACATATTTTTTCCTTCTATTGAGAATTAAAAAATCACACTTCATGGTTGGGTTCAATGATGTTTTGAGATATTAAGTTAAACAATTTTACCATAGACAACTTACACAAAGGGTATCATTAATCTCAGTGATTTTATAGAGATACAACTATTTATATCATTTAAAAGCAACCAATTTACTAAAAATCAAAACATAAAGTCAAATTAATAATTAAATTCACATTTCATAATAGAGACAAATTTTCATTAAATGTTAAAACATCATAAAATCATGAAATTTGACATGAATTTTCAGTAATTTCCATGATAAAGCTACAATAAAAAATTTATTATTCTGGCACAAAACTGAAATAGATAAGGGAAAATGAAGAAAATATGGGGGAGGTAAAAATACTATGTAGCAAGAGAAAAATATAATAAAGAAAAAAGATAATGAAAATACTAATAAAACCTACAAGGTGAGGAAAAATAAAAATACTTTACTGTAAGAAAAAAGAGAACCAATAAGATAGAAAATGAAAATCCTAATGAACTTGGGAATGTACCCCCCCCCCCCAAAAAACTAGAGTGTGTAGTAAAATCACTTTAATAAATGATAATGTGGTATGGAAGGATAAAATAAGGTTGGTTTCACTAATATGTTACTTATTAAAGGTTGATTTACTCCACTGGATTCTTTGTAAAATCTTCATTTATGTTTTTAAATATTTTCCCATTGACATTAATCCTTCATCCACTCTAAACATGAAATATATGTATTGCACGAAAAGGATAAACACTAGTAATAGTGTATTTTTTTTGCAATCGGGAACTAAGATTACCTAGGTAGAGCTTTAACCAAAAATTTACCTGAGTACCATCTCACTAATATAAAACTTCTTTTAATTAATCATCTCATCATGGATAGCCTTCTCCTTCCTTTATAGATTCTAGATTTCTCATATGACTCATGTTTAATTTCCTTCATCACTTGAATATGAAACCTTTTATGCTCACCTAAATCAAAAATATTCATATTACATTATTTATCAACCCCTTATGCAAAATAATCTACCTCCACCTGGAGTTGAAAATCCATTCCAAACAATAATACTATATTTCTACATTCCCATCAGGGTTTAAAAAATATATGGTATGTCCAAAGTGCATCATCCAAGTAGAAAATACAATAATTCTTATTGGGTTATACCATTTTTTCAAAATATTAGATTAACTTTTCGATTTGGGATTTCTTATTATCAATTAGTTTGGAGGTCATTTGTAGTGGAGACTTTATGAACAACCCCTTACTTATGGAGTAATTTTTTATGTTTCAAATTATAACATGTGAACTCGGATCAGTAATGATGAATCTTTGAAAACCAAACCTACTATGAATTGGGACCTCACAAAATAAACAACAACTTCATAGTCATCAGTCCAAGTATAATTTTATTCTACCTATTTAGATACATATTCAACATCTTGAAAGACGTACATGAAGCCAAATGAAATTGGAAAAGGCCCCCTGATTTCAATAACCCATGAATTAAAGAATTCACAAAATATCACGGGTTTTCAGGGCATTTCATTCCTCCCGTATATATTCACTATGAATTAACATTATGTACATGATTTACAAAAATTGATGGGAATCTATATAAATATTTTCCAAAAAAATATTGATTCAAGAACCTTTTGAGATGTAAATTCAGATCGATAGTGGCCCCCGCACGATAAAGTGTGGAAGAACCTCAAAATTGTGGTGAACGTATGGTCAGAGAAAAACTGATGAACATATTAGTCACTAAAAATTATCCACAAGTATGGGTCATCCCAAATGTATGATTATGAATCATGATTCAATATATGTGATTGTGAAGTAATAAAATCTATTGGGACCCTAGATGTTACAATAAAAATGACAATGTCCAAATACTAGGGGGTAAGGTTCAAAACATCAAAAAGGTTCTCATGGGGGAACAATTCTCTAATGGGGAAGGGTGAGTCAACATGATGGTCCTATGGTGGGGAAATCCTACTAATGTGGTCTGATACCACATTTTCTACTCTGTTCCTTTCTTGAATCTCAAGTTCAAACTCTTGGAGTAGGAGTATCCAATGAATGAGGCAGTTCATAGCTTCAGGTTACTTAAGGATAAAATTAAGGGATGAATGATCATAAAACACAATGTGTTTTTACCCAAGAAGATTGAAAAAAATTGTTCAAAGGAAGCCACAACAGAAAGAAAAAAAATTCAGTGGTCGTATAGTTTTCCTAGGTATGATCAAGGATACTTGAGTCATTTGTAAGGATGTGAGGATCCCTCTCAACCCTTTATGATAAAACTACCCTAAATGAAAAGTTTTAGGGATCATATATAAGTTTTAAGTGGAGATCACACCTTGGTGGTTGGATGTGGGAGGTTTTGTGAGACTCATTTTTAGTGAAGTGAACACTTCCTCGCATTTTTTATAAAAAATAAACTTGGAATATTCTTATAATAACCAATAAAAGGGAAGTGTGATTTTACTAATGTCTTTAATTAATCGGTGGTGAAAAGAAAAATGACCTAACAAATTACACACCTCACGAACACATTTTGGATATGAAAAGGATGAAATTAATTCAATTTTCCATTTATCCACTTGAATTACCTCATTTTAAATAACATTCCAATGAACTATCCCCCACTCAAACATGAAATTGAATTTATTATAACTTAATATGATATCTTTCTCAATGTAATGGTGGATCACATAACCAAGATGTTCCAAATTGTCATCATTGGAAGATCAATAAACTGTAAAATCATCCATAAAAACTTCCACACTATTATCAAGGTACTGATAAAATATACTCAATATATATCCTTGAAAATTACCAAGATCATTTTAGAGACCAATATTAGTCCTTGTGTATGAAAATTTGTTAAATGGATAGGTAAATGTTTTCTTTTAGTGATCCTTAGGGGCTATATGGATCTGAAAATAACCTGAATAGACATAAAAGAAACAATAATGGGACTTACTAGCCAATATTTATAACATTTGTTCAATTAAAGGAAGATCAAATTGATCCTTTTGCATGGATTTATTTTTTCAATGGTATTCAATACAAAATCAATATATATTATAAAAATGATTAGGAACCAATTCATTCCTTTCATTTGAAACTACTATTATTCCAATTTTGTTGGGACAAGTTTCATTAGGCTAACCCATTTACTATAAAATATGGGATATATGATCCTTGTAGTAAACATTTTACTATCTTCCAATTTTAAAACTTTAAGGAGTGTAATATTCAACAGGAATTGATCATTCCCTAAAGGTTTAGCCTAATCATCTAAAAGTATATACTATATGAAAATATATGTGCTAATTATGGGAATATCTTCCAAAGTTCATCATGTGTCCTTTTAAACCCTCTCAAAATATCTAGTCATTTTCATTTCAGTTGTGGAGAGAATTTTTTATAAATAATGACAGTCAATTGGTCAATACCCTCAAGATAAGTAAATTTAAATTAGTTGGAATTTATTGTAATTTCAACACTTGTAGTTTTTTACTTGAGGAAGGGTATTTAGGGGGAGTGAGGTCTATGAAAATTTCTGTCTATTTATTTTTATTATATAAGGAGATAGAATAAATTTAAAAGATATTTTTAGAATAATTAACGGTCATGGGTACCTCATAATGAACACCCTCATCAATTAAAGAACCAAATTTACACTTTTCCAAACCCAAAAAATACTCATGACATGAATCAGAACTCAAATAATCCAAGAGTGAATAATAGGAAAATGAATCATATTATGGGTTGAGGAGAGAATATTTTGTGTGTTTTATTAGAGATGACTTCCATCGAATGGATAGTAAGTGTGGAGTTCTATTGAATGGGGTGTTTCATAGCATATAAGATATTTAAACTTGAAATTTCTCCACGTAACTCCCTATAAAGTGTTCCATTGTAAATATTGATGATCTTATTTTATTTTTTAAGGTATTTACTTCCAAGTATGAGACGATCATATCCTTGGGTTCGATTATCTTTCGTATAAAGAATGTAGAAGTCTGTAGGGAAGCTCAGATTCTTCACTCTTATCATTCTTGATGGGTGTGTTGTGCTCTGGTTGGATTATTGCATGATTATTCCTATTGGTTGAATCTCTCTGACCAATAGAGAAGTATACACTGAGTGATTAATTCCATTAATTGAGGGACCTAAAAGAAGTTTTGCATCAGAAAAGAAAGTCTCTCTTATGGTGTAGTGTATTGTAAATTTTATCAGGCCCTTTAATTTGGATTATGTCACTAGCTGTATCAAGGTCGAGAGATTCCTTCCAAGGTTGACTCTATCATTCCACTTTAGCTATCATTTATGGCTGCATAGTTCTTTAAGAAATTTGTAATAGTGAGGAATTTTTCTAACATCATCTAATAGAGGAATACTAAGTTTCACCTTTTTACATGTATCCATTATTTCCTTATCAATATAATTGTCAAAAAATTTCTTATATTTATATACCATTTTGGGGAAAGAAAAATGAACCGATTGTTCACTAGAATCCTATATGATAACTTGTTTACCATTGTTTTTGTTTTTCTACCCAAGAATATTTTGAGGGTACATAAAGGGAGTTTTTAATAGGGGAAAATACCTATTGGTTCGAATATTTAGAAGAACAATATTCTTTACCTCTAAAAAGTTTGATTGGACATACATTAGATTTTTCATGAATATTAGAAATAGTTTTGGATGGTATTTTCCTATAACCTCACATATATACATCATCAATGGTGTTTTCTAATTTTCCCACTTGAGTTTGTAGGTCTAGAATTGCTGATTGTCTGGTCTATTGGAACTGGAGGTTTTGGGATTCCATTTTCTCCACTGTGTACCTGAGGGTTGGTTTATATTTGGGAGGACTATTGTTTCAATATAATGAATGATAAGGAGGTTTTATACCTTGGAATTGTTTATACAAGTCTTGATTAGTGTAGTTTGAGTTTCCTCTTTATCGGTATTATGGTCGTGTTTTTCACCCGAGGTATGGATTTGGACTGATAGGTTCTTTCTTGATGGGTTGTTCTTGTTGAAATGGAAACTTGAGAAATACTATTGTGCAAGACTCAGATGATTCCTAAATTTGGGTTCACTAGTCATAAATATGAGTCATATTAGAAAAAACAAACAATGAAATGAAAGTGGTGGAGAGTATGAATTACCTTAAGCTTGAGCTAATTGACTTAGAATGGTATGCATCTCATCAATTTTTTTATTTTACCTTTTGTTCTATCGATCAATGGATTAACTCATGAACTCCTCGAGTTGGTGATATTTATTATATAATAAATTGTTGTAAATTTTGAGACACATTGTCTATTACGTCATAATCTGTGGTATGAGTTTTATTCACTAAGGCACCACCAACTGTAGCATCTATCATACCATGATCCATGGGGATAAATCCCACATAGAAGTATTTAATTATCAATTTTTCTATATTTTAGTGTTGGGGAAAACTTGAACAATGTCTTTTGAATCTCTAACAATATTCATAAAGGTTCTCCACTTATGATTTCATAATACCACAAGTTTGTTTTATAATTGATGTGGTTAATGAGGTAGGGAATAAATTCTCTAGAAAAAGAAATTTATGATCATTTCATCTTCTATTTATGTTTGGCATATAATATATCCATTCTTTGGCTACACCATCAAAGTAAAAATTTATGTCCCTAAAATTAATGAGGTCCTCAGCCACATTTTTTGGATTCATGGTAGAGCACACTATGTGAAACTTATTGAAATTGTTGTGAGAAACATCAATATGAAGATCATAGAATTTATGAAGGTGGTGTCTGATTCTTGATCTTAACTGAAATGTGGATGCTTCTTCAGGGTATTGGATATACATAGGTTGGTATTCCACATCTAGTGTTGTAAATTATTTTAAGGTCCAGTTATTTGCATCCATGTTTCAAGGAATTTTATTTAGTTTAATTTTATATTGGTTTAGATCCACCATAAGATCCAAAATGGTTTCCTAAATGATACTTGACTAACTGTCATTTCAATTTGTTGGTCAATTTGAAGAAATATTTCTTTTCCATATCTTATCATGAAATATATTTGTGAAGTATTTTTTTGGTTTTTTTTATAATGTTTTTTTATAAAAATATGATTAAAATAAAATACTTAAGAATAATTAAACTATAAATTAAAATTGAATGATATATTATAAAATTATAAATATAGAAAAATCGAGTGGAAGATAAGTAGAAACACAAAAAATGAACAAAAACAAAACAAGTAAAAGGGGAAGGGGAAAATATTGATATGAGTAAGAAATAAAAATGAAAATAAATAAATTAAATTGAAAAAAATGATATTGGACCCCAAAAAAATGACACCAAAATTTGATCGTGTTGTTGAGAACCTCAAATTAAAAATTATTTTTACTAGAATTTCATTAGTATAGTAGGAACCCATGGCCATATCTTAATGGAGGCATAGATAATTAAAATAAAAATAAGGTTCCGATTATGAAAAATAGGAATGTTATTTTAGAAAAATTTGGGTTTTTAATTTAATAAACCACTAGATAATGTTATGTAATAAAAAACAATTAATATATTTGATTAAGCACGATCAACCCAGGGAAATCTCATAATGTGCATCCTATATCATGTCAATAGAAATGGTATAGATCTTTTAATCCCAAGTTTTTTTCACCGAGAACCATAATGTTTATAATTTTATACTAGGATACCTCTTAGGGTTCCGTGGGAAACACAAAAAGAGTCATCAGATACCGCCAATGATGGGGTGATTTTTTCCTGACTTCCTAACAAAAACCCACTAATGAAACACACAAAGAACTCAACATGTTGTCCAAGTTTGTATGTTATTTCAATTTGATATAATGAAATAAATTTATATGTCCATTATAGTGTTTATGTAAATTCAATTTACCAATATGATACACACAAACACCACAGTTGAAAGGGGGAAGAAGAAGTGGTGAACGGTGTGTGAAACATCATAAGAATGGGTACCCCAAACATGATCATATGATTTTGATCATGACATACCAGTTCATAACTCAATTAAACAAGAATATATGACGATGAAAAACGATAAAAAAACCAGTAATTTAATAGATAAATAAAAACAATATGAACATGAATCTTAGGATTTGGATCGCAATCCTCTATGATTGATCATAAGTTGTTTAGAACTCCATTAATGCGTAGGAATACATAGATATTGATTAATAATATCCAATAAACTTCAAAACCACCATATGGTCATGTAACATTATATAATTTATTTTATGAGATATTTTATTGAAAATCAGGTAGTATATCCACAAAATATTTCATGTTTCTAAGGGGATATGTGACTATTTAGGGAAGAGGTTTTCTTGCTTATATATTCATATCATTGACTAACCAAAATACATGTAAATATATCTAAATTTATTTCTAATTTGGTTATTAAAGTTATATTTCAAATGGTTGTGTAATAATATTAATTGTAGTTATGAGGCCAGATTTGTGCCCCAAATAGTTAAGGGTGATCCAATAAACCTCTCCTAAAATTTCTTCATATTTTGGGCCTCATTTTGACCTCCAAATTGATGAATTTATATTCATGGTATTCTAGAAAAATGTTTCCTAAAAAATACATTCATACACAAAGTTTCATCATAATTTTATGCACTTATTATAAATATTAAATATTTCAGTCCATAGGTATTCTTCATATCTTGCGCAGTTTGGGAATGTTTTACAGGAATTCTATTGTGGGATCTCCAAATCACATACACCTATAATTAAATAAAAAAAAAGTGAAATTACCCTTTTTAATAGTGATAAACATTAAATAATTTAAGAAAATGTTAATTTTAATTTTTTATATTTTGTTTTCATGTAAGGGTGGAAATGAATAGTGAATTTCTACCCAAACATAATCTCTATGTGATTATTACGCTTTTATAATACATGGATTTATTTCATTATGATGTTATTTATTAAATGTAATTATTCAATCTACCATATCATGTATTCCTTATGTATTAATGTTAGCTTTCACTATATGTAACCCCTTAATAAGAATTTATGCTCATCCCCCGATATTTTTTCTTTTAGCTAGGGTGTAAATAATGGATCATTGAATGATCTCTATGATTTTTTTAAATGTTGGGGCCAAAGCGTCATTTTTATTATTAAAGCAAAGCAAAGACCTCTTTTTGGTTGGGTAGAGGGAGACCCATACATATTTGGAAGGGCCAGTGGGCATATAGCCCATTACATAGACCATAGGCCCAAATGTTTTGGCCCAAGGACCATTATGTTAATAGTAATACTACAGTCCTCACCTGCTACAGTACCCATATAGTACCCACTACTACTGTAGTGTCTATCACTGCTATAGTGCCTGCTGCTACTACAGTACTATTATAGTACATGCCCCCAATGTGTTTTGAACCCCCATTTTTCATTTATGATTATGGGGTCCTTACCACTAATATAAATGGTTTTTAATGATCTCTATGATTTAATAAATGGAAGAATAACATTTTCATGAAGTTTATATGTTGTTCTTTAAGCTTCCAAAGTAATATAGAAATAATTTATGTATCTAGCCTCTTAATACTAATAAATTGTTGGGCCCTTTATGATGAAATATCTTGTGTCCTATACCAATATAATAAAGTAAACATTGAAACTGGGTGACTAAATGTTTTTTGCTAACATTCATTATCTTTGGAGAAAAATAATCAATATATTATTCTAAAAAATCTCTATCCTCCCCTTATAAATACAACCCTTGAAAACCTCACCACACCACTACCATATACCTTATCATAACCAATATTCTCCAAAATACATCTATAGAACACTTATAAACATCCTATAGGTTTTATTATCATTATAAAGAACCCTTTAAAGGAATGATACAAACATAAAAGTAGTTATCCTAATAATTCTGGTAATAACTCCTTATCACTTTATCATTTTATTCCTATAAATTTTCTTCTTCTGCCTCATACAAATGTATTATAACCATCATAATAGAATTAAATTTTTCTTATTAGTATACTAAATTTCCATTGTGATAATGTAATAACCATTTTATACCTCCCTATCATCCATATAAAAAATTAAATCATCACACAAATTATGGTTTCTTCACCACCTCCTAGATGATATATTTCATTTTTAATCACTGCAATATATGGTTGGTCTTAAATAAATACATAATTAATAAATATATATTTTATAATATTATTAAAAAAATTAAAGATAATTTACAAGTTAAATTAATTATATTAACACAAAATGATCATAGTGATTTTAACTACCCAAAATGATCATATAGAGTCATCTTTCATAATTTAAATATATTTTGAAAAATCCATTGAGCGTATAAATTTTTTACTACTTAAATGATGAATAATATATATATATATATATAATTACATAGATTATGTAACTTTTTAGTGAAACTTTGAACAAGTTCAATATACTAATGCAATTTTGGAGAAATTGACGAAACAATCCAAATTGACTGATGAGAGTAAAAACTATAAATGAACCTTAAAAATGAAATATAAATATATATATATATAGGGATATAAATAAATTATTTCAAAAAAACTTAATCTGGTTTGTTAGGAGACAAGACACGCATACCATGCTAGTTCACACTTCAAGTGTGTTGAATTCTAGTGACATGCTCAATGATGCTTTTGCTATAGGTGGCGATGTGCGGGATTCTGGTGCGCTGAGTTATACTGGTATGAAATCTGATGAAACAAATTCAACTTCATCTAAAAATATTCATGTTTTCATGTCTTTCCAACATGCACAAATTGATGTCTTATTCTCCTTGGATCCATCATCTAGTGAAAAGGTACTAGTTGTTCATACTCAGAATGATGATTTTTTATAGGTTCCCCCTTCTAAATCTGTGAGGAGGATTCTTCCTACAATATTTAATCATCATTCAATTAAATCATCCAACAAAATCAATTTCATAAAGGTTATTTCATTGGATGAGAATTATAAGGACTCTAGTATCTTTATAGATGATATTCTATTTGAATATGATGATTAGTCCATATCAACGGTAGATATTGGTTATGACATGACTCAAAGTTATGAAGGGCCTACCACTAGTCTTAGATCCCTTCAATAATGAATATATTCTTCTAGAATTTCCAAGGGATTGGGAATGCACCCACGGTCAAGGGCTTTAGGAATTTTTTTAATAACCAACACTCCTATTCTATTTTGATTTTTCTGATCCACGAATGATTTTTGATAACCGGAAGGCTTTTAAGTGGAGTTCCATGGGATATTCTATTGCTTCTTGTAACCAATTTGAAGGTACTACAGAATCTCTATGGGTTATCAAATATGATAGTGTTTATGTTATCTATTTTTGTGTGGACTTTCAATCTATCATTATATCATATGATCTTAATGGAATAATTCTTGCTACCACTTTTTTTTATGCCTACAATCTATACTCAAGAAGAACGGATCTTTGGAGGAATTTGGAGGATATATCTTAGAATATGTGTCACAGTTTGGTTATTTTGGGTGACTTAAATGATATTCTGAGTCCAAATAAAAAAACTAGAAGAAACATCTTTAGAGTCTCAGACAATTATTTCCCTTCTTATACTAATAATTTCAAATTGAGTGAAGTCCCCATGGTTAGAGCTAATTTTACTTAGAGTGGGCATACTATTAATGAAAGACAAGCCAGTAAATTGGACATGTGTCTTGTACAGGTTGATGAAAGGACCTATGCGGTTAATATTTCTGGGATCACTCTTCCAAGAATACATTTTTATCACAATACACTCTTGGTTGATCATTTTGGTGATTTTACAAGGTCATCCCCTTTTCCTTTTAAATTCAATAATTATTGGATGGTTGTTCCCCATTGTAGAGATATTATTATAGATACTTGGAAGGTTTCTTTCTTGGGAAGTCGAATGCACATTCTTTCCTTTAATCTAAATCAAGTCAATGCTCAACTTGAGGGATGGAGTAAAGAATCTTTTTTCTCCAATTGATCATAATATCAAAGAAGTATCATCTTGTTTGATCCTTGGTCAACAAAGTAATGAACGTCAATATGTGACCTCCCAAGAAGAGATTAAGTCCATATCTGATCTTCATTGTCTACTGACCCTTAAGGATAATATTTCCCACAATAAATTTAATATCAAAATGATCAACGAGGGAGATAGTAAATTAAGATTGTTCCATTGCATGCACAGGGAAAAAGGAAAAGATGAACCTCAATCCTCTGCAAATTGATGGGCTTCATTAAACTCTGAAAATGATATTGACAATGGTGTCACATGTTACATTGAAAATCATTATTCAAATAATTGGGAGAACAAAAATCATAAAATTACCAATTTAATTGATCCTTGTGTTGATGAAATGAAGAATAAATGACTGGTTGAGGTACCTAATATTTTTGAAATACATGTAACTCTTTTCTCTTCAAATATTGATATCACTTCTAGTCATGATAGATTTACCAACAAATTTTTTATGTTATATTGGGACATTGATCATCTTGAGGTTATTAATTCAGTCAAAGAATTTTTTATTCATGCATTTATGCCTCTTGATATGAATTTAAAAGTCATTTCTTTGATTCTCAAAAATTATAATTCTCTTAATTTTAAGGATATCAGGACAGTTTCTATTGGGAACAATATATGAAAGGATGTTAAATAAATCTTTACTCATAGGTTGAGTAAGATTTCCAAAGGATTTATCTCACCTAATCAGTTTGGATTTTTTTAGGAGGAATATAAATAACTATCTCTAAACTACTTCAGAATGTGTGAATATCATGAAGAGAAAGGTAAAGGGAGGAAATATGGCCTTAAATATTGACATCTCCAAGGCCTTTGATACTATGAAATGAGATTTCATCTTCTTTATTCTTAAAATTCATGGATATTTTCTGAGATTTATTGATATGATATGATATATTCTCAAGAGTTCTAGGTTATCCATCCTTGTTAATAGGTCACCAAGTGGGTTTTTCAGTGCTCCATGGGGTTCAGGTGTGGGGACACTTTATCGAGGCTCCTCTTTTCCATAGATAAAGATTATTCGATTTGTTTCATCACTGAACTTTTGAATATTGGACTCTATCATCAAGTGAGTGTAGGAAGGTATTTTTTATCCCTCACACTTGTTTTATGATGAAGACATTCTTCTTTTTTAGATGGCTGACAGAGTTGTCATATCTTATCTCGAAAGTATTTTTGGGAATTATGAGGAAGTTTTTGGGAAGGTTATCAGGTGTAACAATTAATTATCCATGTTTGGAGAATGATTGATCACTTATAAGTAGAATATGGTGTATCGATGTCTTGGTGTGAGGAAAGGCTCCCTTCCTTTCATTTATCTTGGGGTTCCACTCTTTTGGGGAAATGTGAAATGATGTTATCTAGAAAGTATTTCCTCCAAAATTATTAATCAAATGTCAACCTAGAATGGAATATCTATGTCTCGGGCAGGTAGAGTTTTCTAGGTCAATTATGTCATGACCTCAATGTTTTTGTATGATTTCTCAGTGTATTGATGGCCCAGAGGTCTGGTCAAGGTACTTCAAGGCATGATTCCCAAATTAATTTTGACTTGTTTGGCCCATGAGAGGAAGGTGGTTATCATGGCCTAGAAGGAGTGTGTTAATCTGGTAGATTTAGGGGTTTTGGGAGTTAAGTAACTTAGGATATTCAATGATAACTTGCATAAAAACTTCACATGGAGGCCTATTTCCAACACTAATTCATCCCTAGAACATCTCATGTCCATGTTTATTAGCAAACTTCATAATGGGAATATTCTGTAAGTTTCTTCATTGATATTTCCTTGTATCAAGCAGATTTATCATGAGCTTATGGAATGTTCAAAATTGATTGTTTGAAACCAGTCACAATTGAATTTTTGGTTTATCACATGTATTTAAAACCCCATTGTTGATGAGGTTGTTATTCCGGCATCTAGGAATAATGCATCAATTTCTGAATTGAAAGTTGATAGTGGATTGCGTGTTTTGATGGAAACTAAACTTGTTGCTGAATTTTGAAGGTATATTTATGTTGACTATGAGACTTTTTTATGGATTTATACCATTTATGGGAGTTTTATCACCAAATCTTATTATAGATACATATGTGGGGGCTTCACAGTGTTACCTCCATCAGTCTCTTGCTTCAGGAAATCTTTTATTCCCCCTCTGGATTTTCTTTTCAGCTATAAAATTTGGAAAAATTGGCTTCCAACTCAAAATCTTCTACATAATAAAGGTATTTATATTTCATATGCATGATTTTTATGTCTACGAGATGATGAATAAATCTCTCATCTATTCGGGCATTATTTTATTACTCACAATATAAATAGTTATGTGAAATATATTTTTCAGTTTTGTTTTGATTTTAAAAATTTGTAAAGTATGTTATCCTTCATATGTCACATGCAATGTAGCGACAAAATTAATTCGTTACGTTTTGTTGTTATGTTCACGTTGATTTCATTCACTTAGAGATCTCAGAATCATTTGGTCTTCAATAATCATATTCCATCATTTTATTAGGGTGTTTCCTATATCCATAAAGGAATTATTCTTGCATCCAACATCCATATAGGATAAATGCATAGTGACTTCAATGATTTGGTTATTTTGAGGTCTCTTGGTGTTAGTGGTATGGTGGGGAAGCCACTTTTTTTGAAATCTATTTGCAGGATACCCCCTATCTCAGGATGGTTAAAAGTTAATGTTGACGAGGTGGCGTCAGGTACATTAAGGCCCTCAGGTTACGGTGCTATTTTTTTCATCCATTCAGGTTTAGTTAAAATCTTCTTCTTCAATTTTATTGTAAATTTACTTGTAATTGAGGTGTAGTTGTGGGATATGATAAAGGAAATTCTCTATGATGTCCACCTTGGATGGCATATGTTGTGGTCAGAATCTATCTCTACTATGGCTGTGAAAATTATGAATAATTTTTCTAGGAAAGTCCAATGGAGAATGTTTCTACCCTGTATTGACTAACTTTGTCTTGCTAATTTCTTATCTCTTGATGTTACTCATGTATAAGGGGAGGTGAACCTGGTCGCTAATGATTTATCAAAGAAGGACATCATGGAGGTGAGTTTGTTTGGTCTTGTATTTTACCAGAATTTTGTTCTATTTTAGTTGTGGGTGATTGTCATGGGGATTGGAACACTCGTCTTTGTGAAACCTCCTTGTAAGGTTTCTTTGGTTACTTTATGTTTTCTAATATAATTTCATAGGATTTGGTTATCCTGACTCCTAGATCTTTTGGCTATATAAAAATGTGTCTTATATATATACCATATTTATTTTTCCTTTATTTATTTTAGTTATACACTTTTTTCATGTACCTTTTAAATAGGTATTGATTTTTACTCAATGATTTTTGTCTAATGGTGTTTTAGAGTTTTTATAAAAGGGTTTTTGGATGGGTATTCATAAGAAGTTTCATATGATGTGATCTGAGGTGAAGTTGACGGTATAATTCACAAAGTGTTTTGGAGTATATCTAAAAGGTCTTTTGTATATTTTTTCTCATGTTATTGTATATTATACAATATAATATGAAATGGCATAAATTCTATGAGTCTTTAGTTTAGGTGGGTAATTTTAGGAGATATTCCCCAGAGCTCATAATCGTATGATGTGTAATATACTATATCATAATGTATGATATAACTATGTCATATGGTATTACATATGAAAAAAAATCATTTCTTATGTTATGGATTTCGAATGCCATTGGATACAATATAATGATATCATAGACACTACCTCGACATGGTATTAGAATGTTAAAGGATATGAATCTTTGATATATTGGAAATAATTATTATTAATTATTTTTTAAAATAATATTATTTGGTGATTATCAATATTATATGGTTACAAACTACTATAATTGAATTCCACTTACACATGAATTATCTAATTCATGATTAAAGGCATGGGACTTGGGGAGAATCCCCAAGGATTTATATAGAGGCGGTCAACGGCCATAGTTTTGTTGTATAAACCTTACCTAATATTCCACTTGTTATCTCTAATATATCCTCCTCCTCAATTCCTTATAAAATTGAGAGATACTAGTATATCATGGTTTTAAAGATGGACCTTCCCATATGATTTCTGATTCAATACAACCTATGGGTTCATAATGGATGGTGGATTATGTTGATTATTACTCAGTGATATTTATCAACTATAGTGATAAAATATCAAGAAGTAGTGGAATTATTCGATGTGAGGCACATAGATAGATTATTAATTTTATATACTTGTATGATTTTCATTTCAATACATGGTAGATATTCATTTATTGTGTTTTTTAATTCACTGATCATGTAAAAATTCAACCTTAGAAACCCAATAATTATATCATATGTGACCACCTATGAAATAATACCCAAAACTCATTTTTTTAAACTCTTTTAGAATTGTTATCTTATAAAATCTCTTAATTTTGGATAATAATTTTATAAAAATATAAAATCTCTATTTACACATCCTTTTTTTATAACCATATGAACTGTTATATAATTTATAATGTTTCTGAATTCCAAATTTATAATAATAAGAAAATATTCACCTTTAGATACTCATGCTAAAAAGGGTTCTAGAGTCATCTCTATTTGTCACATGTATCTCTACACAAGTATCGACAAGATGTTTCTCAATATATTTTACATAGTTATAAAATTTTATTTTTATAAGACACAGGTACATGATACAAATAACATTTCAACCTCATAAATGCTAACTAATAGCTATAAAATTTTGCATATCTTTTATTTTTATTTCCTTTAATTGTATTGATTGATTAACTAATTTTTAATATTTTTGTTTCTTTTTTGTTTTTTTGCAAGAAAATTGATTATAGAGATTTTTGGAATAAAATAAAGGTAAAAAATGGGGAATTTTTATGATTAAGTAAAACGAAATACTACCAATATAGGATTAAAACATAAGATAAATAGAATTTCTATAGTGATCCCATGTTTTTTGACACTCAAGTAAAATGAAACAAATAGAAGGGGAATCTATTTAAGAATAATTAATATATGTTAGGGTTCACATATGATTCAACCCAGGATCATGTGAGACTAAAATAAGTTTTAATAGTTGGGCTCACATAAGAAGAATTTCATATTATCCTACTAGCATAAGGAGATAAGTGATTTTTCAAATCTCATGTATTAGTGGAAAGGGCTTAGATTATAATAATTTGGATGTCATGATATAAAAAAATTGAAACTTCATCCCATGTGTGATTAACTACAACTATATGCCACAGAGGAATGTGTAGGATTTATATTCTTTATACGTAAGAGTCATTAAAATTTAAAGATTGAAAATTTGGAAATGGAATATTTTTGTTTTTTAGGCCTCTATGAGTAGAGGGATGTGTAAGGGTAATGCCTTTGTCACTATAAAGGATTGAATGGAATTTAAAGAATACTTATTACACCATGACATATTCCTTTTTTATATGAGTATGTGCATTCATGAGGAGTTTTCAAAGTCCCTAAAAATCTTGATGGATTGATGAATGAAGCTAATATCATGATGGAGAAAAAGTGTTGAAACAATTATAAAACATAAGATCCATTAGTCCATGTTATGTTGAAGTAGGGTTTTTTATATAGTGGGAGGCAGGTTATGTCCTATTTAGTAAGTAATAAAGAAAATTATTAATATAATAGAGGATGGTTGCAGTATGATTTTGCTCATTAGGACATGATGTGAGACAAAACTCTATATAGGGATATGTTTTTTGACAATGAAGATAGCTATTTAAGAATAGAGGAAAAGTTACAGAAGATACGATGGATTTTGAATAGATAGCTACATCATGGGTGCATGGATTTTCAATTTGAGAATTAGAATTTATTGAAAGGAAAGTGAAAGGAATAAAATTTTACCCTTGGAAAAAAAATTACACCAAAGTTTTTATATCTATTGAATATATATAACATTTTAATCTTTTTTGTCCTTTCATGTTATTGAAAAGATATATTATGAAGATAAATTTTTCATTCAACTTGGTTTTAAAATCCTATCCAAATGGATTCAGAGTTGAGGTTAAAGTGGGAAATATATGTATAGATATGGATAAGGATATATATAGATATTAAAGTGGACTTTTTTATATAAAAATATGTGAAATTAGACCCTGGAATCTAATCTTGTATGGGTAGTTCACTAATGTGGCTTGGGTAGAGGTTTAGAGGTTGAGGTTATGATCAATTTAGTGGTTTATTTTCACTCTCTTATGGCTAAAATTCCTGGTTAGTTATTTAGGAATTAATTTTATAATAAATGGAGATTTATTATTTTAATTATTCTAATTTTTCATGGTACTTCATATTGGTTTTTTAATTTAGTCTATTATTCTATATTTGTTCTCTATTATCCATGCATAGGTATTGGGTGTTGATGGATATTATTACTTATAATTCATTGACTAATTACTTTGATTCATGCATGGTCACTGTGTGAGTTAAGGTGGTTAAATTTAAATATTTTATTCGATCACCTATCTTTTTAATTAACCAAAGTACATGACCATATGAAAATGGTAATTTATATGTTAGAGATCAATGACCAGGACCTAGGATTCACATAGACCAAATTATAAAAAATGAAATTACTATCCATCATATCATTAAAACGTAAATATTTAATGATCCTATATTTTTCAATGTTAAGTTCATCCATAATTCAAAGTTACTTCAATGTACTTTTGTATTTCCTTATTAAATCAATCTTCTTATCTTTTTAACTAATCTTACATACTATGGATCCTTATAATAGTTGTTTTAACCTTGATAATTGTATATATTATACTACCCTTTATTATTTTTTGTGATTTGGTGTTGTACTTATAAATTCCAAACATTGAACAACACCCTGGAGAGGTGATGATGCTTGGATGTGGGTTATGTTTTTGGATATGTTTCTTGGGACATGGGATTTAGTTGAAGCTTTGTTTTAATATAGTAAGTTAAATATTTTTCTTATCACATTGAATTTATTATTTAGATTATTATTTCTATATTTTTACTAACATGGGTGTTATGAATTGTGGTTGAATATTCTAGACATTATGGGTTCCCACATGCGCATGGTGGTATAAAATGAAAAAAAAAAATTAATGGAAATCAAAATAGTCAATAGAAAGATTAAAATAAAATGATGGGTTCTACAATCACACTCAATTTTGGAATAACAAACCCTCTACATCATGGAATATATATTGGAAATTTGGTGTAGAAACTTTGAGAGAATTTAAAAAAGTAGAAAATTTAATCAAAGGAGGTACAAGAGGAGGAAAATGAATTGGAGGTGGCACATGAGAAGAAATAAAAAAAGTGATGTTGAGTATCAGTTTAAATCTATTGAAATTTATAATTATGAATTTATTTTTGATATTTAACCTAGGGAGGTTACCCTCATAATTATTAATATTCAGAAGAAATAATAAGAATAAATCTTAATAGAATAATTTAAAAAGTAATAAGAGTTTTTGGTTATTGAAAATAATAATAAAATTAAACAATTTGATGAATATAATCGAGAAAAAGTCATAAAAGATGGATATTAAGGATGAACTTAGGAACATTTTAGGCCTTACTGTATATTTCAAAATCTTCCTTCTTTGCCGATTTAATCCTCACATGGATAGTTGGTGGAACTCTCATTTTAAAAATATAAGATTTATCCCCCTTACATTAATGTTTTCATATCTATCATGTAAAAATTCATAAATTCAATACCTTTAATTATCCACATTATAGATAATCTAGCATGTTCCTTTCAACCTAAAGTGTCTACCACCTTATTCTCTTTCCAAGGGTGGTAATGTATTGAGCAGTCATAATCTCTAATAAACTCCAACCATGTTCTATATAACATATTCAACTTTTTTTGAGTGAATATAAAATTTAAAATTTTATGATTATAATAAATTTCACACCATTTTCTATAGAGATAATTCCTCTGTAATATATCATTGTATCTTTCTAAATCTAACTCTAAATCATGATTTGGGTACTTTTCTCATGAACATTCAATTATCATGATGCATAAGACATCACCATATCAGTCTATATGCGGAATAATCATAGTCCCTTATTCAATGCATCACTATAGATTAAAAACCCTTCCCACCTAAAAAAGTAATGTTAGCATAGGTGTGCTGATTAAACTTCTCTAGAATTCCTTGAAATTTTATTCACACAGATCTTCCCAAATGAACTTGGATCCCTTCCAAGTTATCTTAGTGAGAGGATTATATGGGCATGATAAATTCTTCAGAAATTGTTGACAATATCCAGCCAAAACCAGAAAACTATAGATCTCAATCATAGTGGTTTATCTGGTGTAACATTAAATAGCATCAATCATGGAATGATCTAGATATATACTCTCTTTAAAGATAATATGACCTAAGAATGAATCTTTTTATATCCAAAAATGAAACCTTGTTTGTTTTTCATAAAGTTTATCCTTCTTTTGGGTCTTTAGAAAAATCCTCAAGTGATCTTGATATTCTTCCTTTCTCATTGAATATATAAGAATATCATCTATAATGACTAAAACAAGCTGATTGTGGTAATATCTAAAGACTTTATTCATTAAATCCATGAGGATAATCAGGGAATTTTTATGATCAAATAGAATCAATATATATTCACAATTATCATACATTGTATGTAATGTTGTCTTTGGTATATCCCCCTTCATGACATCGAATTGATGATATCTAGAATGAAATTAAATCTTGTAAAAGTATTGATATTCACATATATGATCAAATAAGAGATATATATGTGGTAGAGGATATATAATCTTGATTTTGATCTTGTTAGGTTCCCAATAATCAATATAGAGTTGTATTGGTCCATATTTCTTGTTAATAAAAAACAATAGTTTCACCAAAAAGTGATACACTTTTCCAAATTAATCCCTTTTCAGTATTCTCTTAGATATTATCTTTCAATTCTAGATAATCAATTATATTAATTATACATAGAGTCGTTGAAATAGTTATATCACTTGGGGTAAGTTCTATTTAGAACACAACTTCACAGTTTGGTGGAAGAATGGAAAACTATTCTAAGATGACATTAAAAAAATCCTAAAAATAGGAATATCATCGATGTTTAGTTTCTCTCCCAAAATCTGAGATAATCAAAAAAATTTAATAGGAATCAATACACATAAAAAATTTTAAATTTACATTGGAAGAAAAAATTTATCATCACACAAATAGATTATTATATGTTGGTCTAAAATTCAACTGTGACTTCCATTCCTCAAAAATTGATGTGTTATTTATGTAAATAAATAAAATCCATTCCCAAAATAACATCAACGTAAAATAGAAAATTAATAATGATAATTTTAGGAAGAGAATTCCCAAAAAAATAAATCAAAGAAAAATCATAGGCACATGATGTGATCATTAGTCCATTAGGGGTTTTCACTAAAAAATCAATATCTAATCATTGAGGTGGTATTATGATACCATTATAAAATTACTCAAATAAAAATGAGTTGGTAGATTCATAATCAAATAAGACATTAGAAGTTCTAGAGTAGATGGTGTGTGTAACTTTTACCACTTCATTATCACACTCCACTCTATAAATAGTGATTTCATGATATTTCTGTTTGTATCTAAAATTATGTGTCTATTTACATTGATCATTATCATTAACTTTCGGTTTTGAGAACTAGTCATCATTTTCCCCATTCTACAATTTAAAACAACATAGTGTGGGTGGTGAATTATATGGGGCTTTCCTTCATATTTGGAAAACTTCTTCCCATCACTATGACACTCAATAACTCAATGACCTTCCTTTTCACACATAAAACATTTATTAGTTCCCTTACAATAATTTCCACCATATTTCTTTCCACGCTTAGAGCATAAAGGAATGTTCAACTTCTTCTATATAAGGTTTTTATAATTCCATTTGAATTTTATCTTTACTTTCCTATCAAATCCATGAGATTGATGAGTAAGTCCAACATTTATATCCACAGTGATATCACATAGAAATATTTTTTCATGTAAATTTAAGTCTCTTGTGGGTAATTCCATTTAGAGACTTTGTTTTAATCCACCGAAGAATGGATAAATATTGCATTCTAGTTCAATGATAATACCATAATCATACCATTCATGTCTTGTAAAATTTATTACATATGTACTAATGGATTCATTATACCTATACTTTAGCTCATGGAATTCCTTATCCTTTTTCATTAGAAGAATAAATGGAAATTACTTAATGATAAATAAATAATTGATCTCATAACACTCCATGGAGTTAATTTATTCTTGTTGCCTTGGATTCTTGGTAACATTCCCCCATTGTTCTTCTTCACCTTTCATGTGATAGATATACCAAATGAAATTTTCATTTTCCAAAAACTAGACAACTAAAAATATCTTTACAATTTTAATAATCCATTTCCCAACAACTAATAGAACAAAAAACCCACTAAAAGCAGGTGGGTGTTAACTCATGAAGGACTCAATAAAACGTTTTTTCCTTTTTCCATATTTGGAATCTCATCATGATTCATATATTGAGAATTTCATGTAAGCATAGAAATAATATTTTTCATTACATCTCCAAAAATATTTTTTTCTCATAAAGAAAGTCATTTAATTTTTATTACATTAATAATTAACATGATTCCTTCAGGTTCCATCAATTTACTAAAACCAGAAATCATACTGTGAGAAATAATAATCATAGTGGGAAGCCACGTAATTTGAAAAAAGATTTTACTGGATATCTAAATCAAGCAACCTTTTATTCAATATATGATGGCATAGGCTTAACCTATGTCATCAAGGATCATTACCAAAACATTAGGATGTTATCATATACATAGACTTATCCCTATAGTTCTTACTAAACGTCTCTAATCATAGTTTCCAAAGGTAACTAAACCTTTTTAAGATACAAACTATAATGACCAATACTTTTCATACAAAGATATGTCATCTTATTATATTAATATTCATTACATAACATAATGATTCATGCTAGGATCATATAGATCTGTTATATTTGGAAACATGGACCCATAAAAATCTTGTTCATAAGTTATCTACATAGTCTCCCACTTATTTTTTTATAACTAGCACCCTTCTTATACATATCATACTTAAATCATTCTTCATAACCTATGAAAAGGGTGAGATGAGATGCTCAGTAAAGGTAAGGAAGGGAGATATAAGGGTACTATAACATTATATTAACATTTTAAAATCATACCCTTCATATCATAGATAATAATCTTGATTAATGGCATAAATCTTAGTATTTAATAATAAATAAGTCACAATGTAATAAAAAAATTATCTGTGAGAGCATAACATTGGAATAATATATAGATTTTTAGAATGCACTAAATCATAAAAAATCATTCCTTTAGTAGTCAAGGATCAATTTCAAGGCTATTATAGTGGATTGGGTTCACTCCTTATTCCATATTAGTATTCAAAGATCACTCCCAAGACTATAATAGTGGACATAGACTCTTAATGAACTAGTTTTACTCCCCCATTCCATTTCTGTTTATCTCATGCGATATAAATCATTACCCAATGCATTGGAAATATATATAAATCTGGTCTCACCCATCACAAAATAAAAAACATATAGATGTGTTACATAATATCATAAAAATTTTATGATATCATAACCCATGAATATTAAATTGGTTTCATAAACATTTCATCATATTATAACTCATGAAAAATAAATGGGTTTCTTAAACATTTCATCCCAGCATAACCTATGGAAAAGAAATGGATTTCCTAAACAAAATTTCTTTATAATTATTAAACCACCCTAAAAATAATAAACATATTATCATGAGATCTTATCCCCCACTAATATAAAATATTTCTTCATAGTTTAAAAAATCCTTGAAAAGATAAATTGAATAATCTAATGAGGAAAATACCATTTTCAATTTGAAATCACTTATTTAAGATGAACTTTTTTTCAAAAAAAATATCATTTTTTTAAATATCATTTGATATATAGAAATAAAGATTCAAATAATTTATTGGTTACTATGTTAGGGAATTATTTTCATTTCATATATGTTAAAATTAAATTTTCCTTTTAACTTTGGTAAAAAAATAAAAAAGTACCTCATTTGGAAAATGATAAGAAGAATACTTTTTAAACCAATATGAAAAAAATCATTCATGGGTAAAAATTAAATTAAAATTTCTATATTAATATTAATAAAATTATTGAAAAAATTTTTATAATAAAATATATATTGAAGAAAAAGGGTTTTTGGGGGAACAGAGAAATAAAGTCTTTGTTCCTTAAAAATATTCTTTTTGTCTCTTGAGTATGAAAAAGAGAGGAAAAAATTAAAACATGTTATATATATAGATGTATATATATTATAATTAAATTAATTAGTATATTTAGATGTAGATAATAATATTTCACCATCAAAAACTTAATAAAAAACAATCCTGATAAACAATGGGATTGTAACAAAATACTCAATACCTTGAGTTTGACTTGTTTCAAAATCACTTAAAATCCCGTAATAATTAGTTAAAAATCTATTATAATTATATTATAAAGTAATTTTAATACTTATAACATCATATAGTATCCACTTATAACATCTAAACACCCATTTATTACTAATTACTTGTTAAAATCTTCATTTTCGGGGGTTAATTATTTCGTTTTTCATAGGAATTTTAGTTCGGTGGTTCTGGTCCTCATACATTGATCATGGTTCCGCCATATCCATAATTTTTTCATGATATAAATATCATATATATTAATTTTTTATATTTATTTGTAATCTTTTTAAATGATGCAGACATAAAAAATAATTACACCATTCATGGAGATTATATGTCATATGTACTCGATAATAAAGTTTTCACTTTTTGATGGATGGAATGAAAGAAACATAAATAATAATTCACTATTAGAAATAATTATTATATTATATATTTCATATATATTCATTAAATATATCCTTATTACTATACATGTATATCAGAAACAAAAAAAATGAATTGTATCGCTTCATGGAGCCAGTAGTGCACATGTATAGATGAGCAATGTTATCATTTTCCAACAGATTAGAATAAAATAAGGTTGGTATTATATTATAATTATAGATGCATTATTACTTCATAAACATTATATATTGAAATTACTCTCATCATAATACCCATCAATAAATTATGCTTATGAAAAAATTAATTATATCGCTATATGGAGACGGTAAGTCATACCTATACATGAGCAATACATTCACTTCTCATTTTATATGTAAGAGGGATGATAATTATAGTTTAATAATTATAATTATACTTCACCATATTTAGGATATTTAATTTATTATTTTATGGTAAATACAATAAATTTAGGGGATTTAAAATAAGATGTAAAAAACAAAGTGATTGGTTAAGGTGATTACCTCTTCTTGGAAAAAAATCCTTTAAATATTCTCTTAAGGATCTTAGGGTTGGTCTTTTGGGGAGAGAAGATCATGTATATCATATATATAGAATTTTAGAAATGAAATGTTCTGGTATATTTTGAGATAGAAGGCTCAATTTTATGTTAGTAATAGAAAATGAGGGGTCAACTTTTATAACGGAGTGAGATAACACAGTTGGGATTACATAAAAGATTAAATATAATAAATTAATTATCAATAAAAATGATTTTAAATGGATATTAATTCTAATTAAAATAGTATATAGTATAAATAAAATAATGTAGTTAAATTTAATTAGGTTTTGGTGTCATTTTAAACCTTATATAGTTTTATCAACCCCTGTATTAACAATTTTGACCTTAAGAGTGATAATAATTATTTCAATATTAAAGGGTTAAGAATGTTACCATAAATGGAATAGTGACTCATAAATGGAAAATGGTTGGTCTATTAAACCATATTAAATTTAATTTCTTGAAGATGTTATTTTTTTAATTTTAAATTATTTAAAAAAAATTATTTAATATAAAATATCATTATTGTCAATTTTGGAAATAATCATTTAATTTGACTTAAAATACACCAAAAAAGATGTAATTAGAATATAATACTTCTAAAAATAATTAATATTTTATAATTATCCCAAAAAATATTATAACACAATACATTATCCAAATTTTATTACTTTTAATTTTTTTTTAAATCATTTATTTCATTTCTCTATTAATTGGACTAATATTGTGTCTGCATTGCATAAGCCTTTATGTTAATTATTAAATAACTAAAATTATAAATAAATTAATATGTTAAAATAAAAAATATTTTATCCTTAAAATTTAAAATTTTAACCAAACTTATCATCTTTTTATCCTTATGAAAAAAATTAAAGATATTGAAGTCAAGAGAGTGCCATTTTGTATTTATTATTTTATAACTTAATAAAATTGTCAAAATAAAATAAAAATTGAAAAAAGTGACCATATATTGCTCCATTAGATGTAAATTTATTAAATATACCCATAAAATAGGATAAATTCATGTTTTATTTACATTTTAAATCCTTATCCCAAAGTTTTAACCTTATTTTTCAAGTTTTACCCTTACCTAGGTGACAAAATTTTATTATGGTTATTATTCCAATTGAACAAAAATAAAAGGGTCCTATTTACCAGATTTTATCTTTATATTTCATAATATGGAATCCATTTTTCAATATTAAATTTATATTAGTGGAAAAAATGATTTTCAAATAAGCACGCAAAAATGTGATTAAAACTAATTTTTAGATAAATACATTTTTAAGCATAAAACAAGATTTATTCTTATCTTGTGCCTTAAAATAAATGAATATTAAAAAATTTGATTGAATATATAATATATAAATTTAATTAATATAATTCAAAAACATTTATTAATTTAATTTGTTAAGATAAACATACATTGTGCGTGTAAAAATAGTTTCTATAGAAATTCATCTGATTTACTTTCAAATGATTTCATTTTTATTTCTCATAAATTAAAAAACAAATTAATTTTTTTAAACTTGTTTAAATCATAAATATTTCATAGTTCAGTTAATATTATTCATACTCTCAAATTTTATAGCTAGGATATAACAATATACGATGTTATGTTTCATTTAGACCCATGGTTTCATATATCACAAGCCATTAAAGACATTAAATTTATTTGAAAATAAATATATGATAAAATCCCAGGGTGTTACTTTGAATCTCACAAAGTAATATGATAACATTAAGAAATATTATGAGGTGATGATCACTTGAATTTCAAGGTATTTTATACTATTATAACTCCATGGGTTATATTAGAAACATAAAATTACTCAATATTTGCAACAGATGATAGGGTGATTTTTGTTCGACTTCTTCACCAAAACTCACTGAGGAAATACATGAAGAACAAAAATATTTTCTAATTATATTATATTTCAGTGTGCTACCATGAGATAAATGTATATTTCCACAATAGTGTTTATGAAAATACAATTTACCAATCTGAACAACACATACACAGCAATTGAAAGGGGGAAAAAGAAGTGGTGAATGGTGTCTGAAACATCACATGAATGGATAACCCAAAAATGATCATATGTGTTTGGGAATGATATAACAGTATGTAAATCAATTTAAAAATAAGATATGATGATGAAAAACAACACAAAAACCTGATATTTAATATATTATTCAAAATAAGACAAACATGAAGCTTGAGATTTTCATTATGTTCCTCCATGAGTGATCAAAAGGAGTATAGAACTCCATGGAAGGGGTGTAATCCATACCTTCTGAATAAGAATGTACCAATAAATAAAATACTACCCTATAGTCTAGAAACATCATATAATGAGGGTTAGGGATTATTTTCTGGGAAAATAAATCAATGTTCCCAAAAAATCAGTCAAGTTCCTAAGGGACTCGGTGACTATTCCGGGAATACTTTTTACACTTTTATCCAATAGGTTTACTAACCAAAACACATGAAAATGTCTTCAAATTTTGTGGATATGTGGGTCATTATATTATACGTCTATTGAAGGTATAATCATCCTAATTGGAAGTTTTAGGCCTAAGTTATTTCTCAAATACAATAGGGTGGTCCAGTCTCCCTCACCCATAATTGCTTCACATTATGGGCCTCTTTTGGGGCTTCAAATGGGTGAATTGGGATCCATGGTATTCTATGTAAATTTAGTATAAAAGGTTTTACATTTTTTTCACCATGTTTCATCCCAATTTGATCCATGTGTTATCTATATTAAATATTTAAGTCCACATGTAATGTGGGGATATTGCATTGTTTGGGACCATTTTACTTGAATTCTATCATGGACACTCTAAGTGACATCCACCAAAAATACAATCCTCATAAAATTGAAAATACCATTTTTAAAATTGATAAAAATTAAATTATTGATTCAAAAATTAAGTTAAATTTTTTATTATATTTTCAATTTTCAGTACAAAAACAAGTTTAATACAGTGGATTAAGGGTGAAAATGAATAGAGAGTCACTATCTGATCACACCCCCACACCTAAAAATTTTCACTTATATGAAAGTCACATTTCCCAAAAACATTATGCATGTATATACTCCCAACATCATGAATATTTAAAATTCAATGCAATTTTATCTAATTAAAGTAATTTTTCCAAAGAAAAAACCACACCAAGGAGTTACTCCCAAAAATAATGGAAAAATGACTCATAAATTACATGAAAACAAAATTAAAGGATATATAAGATAACAATATAAGAAATTAATTAAAATTTAAACCATGCCACTAAATCCCCTCGTGTGTGATTGAAAATAATTTCATTCTATTCTTTCCACTTTCTATCCTATAAATATAGGTTATTTTAAAAAATTGCTTCTTACCTAATTCATTCCACTGAACCTCTCTCACATCCTTTACAATCAAATTTCAATACCCACTCACATAAGAATTCCCAAAATTCAAAACTTACGATCTTGGCCTAGATATCCCTATATGTTTTACATTTAATCACTCCCCTCATTATTTATTATTTTCTTATTTTTCTTATTGAATACAACAGTAGGATGATAAGTACACACATATTGGTCAATCATGTATAGTAATGAAATAGATCTGATAAGGAATGAACATATCGATAAATAATTTTATAAAACTGATAAATATTAACCAAACATATATTTTCCTTCTATTGAGAATTAAATAATCACACATTATAGTTGGGTTCAATTATGTGCGGAGATATTAATTTAAACAATTTTACCACAAACAACTCACACAAATGGTATCATTCATCTTAGTGATTTTATAGATATATAACTATTTATATCATTTAAAAGCAACCAATTTATGAAAAATAAAATCATAAAGTCAAATTCATAATTAAATTTACATTTCATAATAGAGACAAATTTTCATTAAATGTGAAAACAACATAAAATCATTAAATGTGACCTGCATTTTCAGTAAGTTACATGATAAAAGCTACAATAAAGAATTTATTATTCTGGCACAAAAGTGAAATAAAAAATTGAAAATTAAGAAAATATTGGGGAGTTAAAAATAATATGCAGTAATATAAAAAGTGAATAAAGAAAAAAAGATAATGAAAATCCTAATAAAACCAACAAGGTGAGGAAAAATACAAATACTTTGCAGTAAGAAAAAAGATAAGCAATAAGATAGAAAATGAAAATCCTAATAAAATTGGGAATGTATTCTCCACCACAACTAGAGTGTGTATTAAAACAACTTTAGTAAAAGATATTGTGGGATTTAAGGATAAAATAAGGTGGGTTTCACTAATATGTTACTTATTAAAGGTTGATTTACTCCACTGGATTCTTTGTAAAATCCTCATATATGTTTTTAAATATTATCTCATTGAATTTAATCCTTTGACCACTCTAATCATGAAATATATGTATTGCACCAAAAGGATAAACACTAGTAATAGTGTAATTTTTATTCCATCGGGAACTAATATTACCTAGGTAGATCTTTATCCTATAATTTTACATGAGTACCATCTCTCTAATATAAAACTTCTGCTGATTAATCTTCTCATCATGCATAGCCTTTTCCTTCCCTTTATAGATTCTAGATTTATCATATGACTCATGTTGAATTTATTTCATCTCTTGAATATGAAACCTTTTATGCTAAGCTACATCTAAATGATTCATATTACATTATTTATCAACCCCTTATGAAAAATGATCTACCTCCACCTAGAGATGAAAATCCTTTCCAAACAGAATACAATATTTATCCATTCTCATCAAGGTTTAAAAGATATATTTAATGTCCAAAGTGTATCATCCTAGCAAAAAATACAATATTTCATATTGGGTTATACCATTTTTTTCAAATATTAGTTAAACTTCCTGATTTGGTATTTCTTATTATCAATTAGTTTAGAGGTCATATGTAGTGGAGACTTTATGAACAACCCCTTACTTATGGAGTAATTTTTTATGTTTCAAATTATAACATGTGAACTCTGATCACTAATGATGAATCTTTGAAAACCAAACCTACTATGAATTGGGACCTCACAAAATCATCAACCACTTGATAGTCATCAGTCCAAGTATAATTCTATTCCACCTATTTAGATACATAGTCAACATCTTGAAAGATGTACATGAAGCAAAATGAATTTGGAAAAGGCCCCCTGAACTCAATACCCCATGAATCAAATAATTCACAAAATATCACGAGTTTTCAGGGCATTTCATTACTCTCGTATATATTCCCTATGAATTAACATTATGTACATGATTTACAAAAATATATGGGAATCTATATTAATATTTTACAAATAAATTATTGATTCAAGAACCTTTTGAGATGTAAATTGAGATCGATAGTGTCCCCCACACTATAAAGTGTGGAAGAACCTCAAAATTGTGGTGAACGTATGGTCAGGGAAAAACTGATGAACATATTAGTCACTAAAAATTATCCACAAGTATGGATCATCCCAAATGTATGATCATGAATCATGATTAAATATCAGGGATTGTGAAGTAATAAAATCTATTGGGACCCTAGATGTTATAATAAAAATGATGATGTCCAGATACCTGGGTTAAGGTTCAAAACATCACAAAGGTTATCATGTGGGAACAATTCTCTAATGGGGAAGGGTGAGTCAACATGATGGTCCAATGGTGGGGAAATCCTACTAATTTTGTCAGATATCACATTTTCTAATCCGTTCCTTTCTTGAATCTCTAGTTCAAACTCTTGTAGTAGGAGAATCCAATGAATGAGGCAGTTCTTAGCTTCAGGTTTTATAAGGATAAAATGAAGGTATGAATGATCAAAAAACACAATGATATTTTAACTAAGAAGATTGAACAAAATTATTCCAAGGAATCCACAAAAGAAAGAAAATATTTTTTAGTGGTCGTATAGTTTTCCTAGGTATGATCAAGGTTACTTGAGTCAATTCTAATGACATGAGGATCCCTCTCAACCCTTTGTGATAAAACTACCCCAAATGAAAAGTTATAGGGATCATATATATGTTTTAAGTGGAGATTACACCTTGGTTTTTGGATGTGGGAGGTGTTGTGAGACTCATATTTAGTGAATTTAACACTTCCTCCCATTTTTTTAAAAAAATAAACTTGGAATCTTCTTATAATAACTGATAAAAGGGAAGTGTGATCTTAATAAAGTCTTTAATTAATCAGTGGTGAAAATAAAAATGACCCAAGAAATTTCACACCTCACAGACACATTTTTGATATGAAAAGGATGAAATTAATTCAATTTTCCATTTATCCACTTGATTTTCCTCATTTTAAATAACATTCCCATTAACTATCCCCCACTCAAACATGAAATTTAATTTATTATAACTTTATATGATATCTTTTTCAATTTAATGGTGGATCACATAACCAAGATGTTCCAAATTGTCTTCATAGGAAGATAAATAAACTGTAAAATCATCCATAAAAACTTCCATACTATTATCAAACTACTCATAAAATATACTCAACATACATCATTGAAAATTACCAAGATAATTTTAGGGACCAAAAGTAGTCCTTGTGTATGAAAATGTGTTAAATTTATAGTTAAATGTTTTCATTTCTCGATCCTTAGGGGCTATATGGATCTGAAAATAACTTTAATAGACAAAAAAGAAACAATAATGGGATGTACTAGACAATATTTATAACATTTTTTCAATTAAAGGAAGATCAAATTGGTCCTTTTGCATGGATTGATTTTTTCAATGGTATTCAATAAAAAATCATTAAATATTATTGACATGAGTACGAACCAATTCATACCTTTAATTTGAAACTACTATTATTCCAATTTTGTTGGGACAAGTTTCATTAGGATAACCCATTTACTATCAGATATGGGATATGTGATCATGGTAGTAAACATTTTACTAACTTCCAATTTTAAAACTTTAAGGAGAGCGAGATTATACAGGAATTGATCATGCCCTACAGGGTTAGCCTAATCATCTAAAATTATATACTACACGAAAATATATTTTCTAATTGTGGGAATATCTTCCAAAGTTCATCATGTATCCTTTTAAACCCTCTAAGAATATCTCGTCATTTTCATTCCAGTTGTGGAGAGAATTTTTTAAAAATAATGATGGTCAATTGGTCAATACCCTCAAGATAAGTATATTTAAATTGGTTGTAATTTATTTTAATATCAACCCTGGTAGTTTTTTAATTGAGGAAGGATATTTAGGTGGAGTGAGGTGTATGAAAATTTCTATCTATTCATTTTTATTATATAAGGAGATAGAATAAATGGAAATGATATTTTTAGAATCATCAACGGTCATGGGTACCTCATAATGAACACCCTCATCAATTAAAGCACCAAATTTACACTTTTCCAAACCCACACAATACTCAAGACATGAATCATAACTCAAATCATCCAAGAGTGAAGAAGAGGAAAATGAATAATAGTATGGGTTGAGGAGATAATTTTTTGTGTGTTTTGTTATAGAGGACTTTCATCGAATGGATAGTAAGTGTGGAGTTCTCTTGAATGGGGAATTTCATAGCATATAAGATATTTAAACTTACAATTTCACCACTTAACTCCATATAAAGTGTTCCGTTGTAAATATTGATGATCATATTTTCTTTTTTAAGGTATTTCCTTCCATGTATGAGATGATCATATCCTTGGGTTCGAGTATCTTCCATCTAAAGAATATTGAAGTGTGTAGGGAAGCTCAGATTCTTCACTCTTATCATTCAGGATGGGGGTGTTGTTCTCTGGTTGGATTGTTCCATGATTATTCTTATTGGTTGAATCTCTCTAACTAATAGAGAAGTATACACTGATTTATGAATTCAGTTAATTGATCCACCTAAATGAAGTATTGCATCAGAAAAGAAAGTTTCTCCTATGGTGTAGTGTATTGTAAATTTTATCAGGCCCTTTAATTTGGATTACGTCACTAGTCATATCAAAGTCGAATGATTCCCTCTAAGGTTGACTCTATCATTCCCCTTTAGCTATCATTTGTGGGTGCATAGTTCTTTATGGAATTTGGCATAGTGAGGAATTTTTCTAACAGCATCTAATAGAGGAATACTAAGATTCACCTTTTTAAATGTGTCCATTATTTCCTTATCAATTTCATTGTCAAAGAATTTCTTAGATTTATATATCATTTCAGGGAAATAAAAATGAACTAATTTTTCAATGGAATCCTTGATGATAACTTTTTTACCATTTTTTTTGTTTTTCTGCACAAGAATATTTTGAGGGTATATAAAGGGAGTTTTCAATAGGGGAAAATACCTATTGGTTTGAATATTTAAAAGAACAATATTATTTACCTCTAAAAAGTGTGATTGGACATACATTAGATTTTTCCTGAATATTAGAAATTGTTTTAGATGGTTTTTGTCTATAACATCACATATATACATCATCAATGGTGTTTTCTAATTGTCCCATTTGAGTTTGTAGGTCCTGAATAGCTGATTGTGTGGTCTATTGGAACTAGAGGTTTTGGGATTCCATTTTCTTCACTGTGTCTCTGAGGCTTGATTTATATTTGGGAGGACTATTGTTTTGATATGATGAATGATAAGAATTTTTTATACCTTGGACTTTTTTATACAAGTCTTGTTTAGTGTAGTTCGAGTTGCCTCCTTATCGGTATTATGGTCGTGTTTTTCACCCGAGGTATGGATTTGGACTGATAGGTTCTTTCTTGATGGGTGGTTCTTATTGAAATGGACACTTGAGAAATACTATTTTGGAAGACTTAGTTGATTCCGAAATTTGGGGTCACTATTCATAAAGATGAGTGTTATTAGAAAAAACCAACAATGAAATGAAAGTGGTGGAGAGTATGAATTACCTTAAACTTGAGCTAATTGACTTTGAATGGTATGCATCTCATCAATTTTTTTATTTTACCTTTTATTCTATGGATGAATGGATTACCTCATGAGCTCCTCGAGTTGGTGAGATTTCTTATATAACAAATTGTTGTAAATTTTGAGACTTTTTGGCTATTATGTCATGAGCAGTGGTATGAGTTTTAAGGCACCACCAAATGTATCTTCTATCATAACATGATCCATGGGGATAAATCCCATATATAAGTATTTAATTATCAATTTTTCTCTATTTTGGTACTGGGGAAAATTTTAACAATGTCTTTCAAATCTCTACCAATATTCATGAAGGCTCTCTACTTATGATTGCATAAAACCACATGTTTTTTTTTATAATTTATGTGGTTAATGAGGTAGGGAATAAATTCTCTAGAAAGAGAAATTTATGTTCATTTCATCTTCCAATTATTGTTGGAATATATTATATCCATTCTTTTGCTACACCATCAAGGTAGAAATGGACTTCCCTAAAATTAATGAGGTCATCACCCACATTTTTTTGGATTCATGGAAGAGAACACTATGTGAAACTTCTTTAAATTTTTGTGAGCAACATCACTATGAATATCATAGAATTTATGAAGGTGGTGTTTGATTCTTGATCATAACTGAAATGTGGATGCTTATTTAGGGTATTGGATATACCTAGGTTGGTATTCCACATCTAGGGTTGTCAATTATTTTAAGGTCCAGTTATTTGCATCCATGTTTCAAGGAATTTGATTTAGTTCACTTTTATATTGGTTTAGTTTTACCTTAAGATCCAACATGATTTCCAAAATGATACTTGACTAACTGTCATTTCAATTTTTCGGTCAATTTGAAAAAATATTTCTTTTCCAGATCTTGTCATGCAATGTAGTTGTGAAGTATTTTTGTGGCTTTTTTGTACTGTTTTTTTATAATAACATGAATAAAATAAAATACTTAAGAATAATGAAAATATAAAATAAAATTTAAGGATATATTACAAAATTATAAATATGGAAAAAGGCGAGTGAAAGATAAGTAGAAACACACAAAAATGAACAAAAACAAAAACAAATCAAAGGGGAAGGAGAAAATTTTGAAATGAGTAAGAAATAAAAATGGAAATAAATAAATAAAATTGAAAAAATGATCTTGGATCCCAAAAAAATGGCACCAAAATTTGATCGTGTTGTTGAGCACATCAAATTAAAAATTATTTTTACTATAATTTCATCAGAATAGTAGGAACCCATGGCAATCTCTCAATGGAGGAATAGATAATTAATATAAAAATAAGGTTCCGATTATGAAAAATTGGAATGTTATTTTAGAAAAAATTTGGTTTTTTATTTAATAAACCACTAGATAATGTTAAGTAATAAAACAAAATGAAAATTAATATATTTGATTAAGCACGATCAACCCGGGGAAATATCATAATGTTCATCCTATATCAATTCAATAGAAATGGTATAGATATTTTAATCCCTAGTTTTTAGCACCAAGAACCATAATGTTTTTGATTTTATACTAGGATACCTCTTAGGGTTCCGTGGGAAACACAAAAAGAATCATCAGCTACCGCCAATGATGGGGTGATTTGTGCCTGAATTCCTAACCAAAACCCACTGATGAAACACAGAAAGAACTCAACATGTAGTCCACTTTTTTATGTTATTTCAATTTGATATAATGACATAAATTTACAAGCCCATTATAGTGTTTGTTTAAATTCAATTTACCAATATGATCCACACAAACACCACAGTTGAAAGGGGGAAGAAGAAGTGGTGAACGGTGTGTGAAACATCTCATTAATGGGTACCCCAAACATAATCATATGATTTTTAACATGACATAATAGTTCATAACTTAATTAAACAGGAATATATGATGATGAAAAATGACAAAAAAACTAGTAATTTAATAGATAAATAAAAACAATATGAACACGAATCTTGGGATTTGGATCACAATCCTCTATGTGTGATCATAAGGAGTTTAGAACTCCATTGATGGGTAGGAAAACATAAATATTGAATAATAATATCCAATAAACTCCAAAACCACCATATGGTCATGAAATATTGTATAATTTTGTTTATGAGAGATTTTATTGAAAAATCAAGTAGTATATCCACAAAATATTTCATGTTTCTAAGGTACTATGTGACTATTTTGGGAAGAGGTTTTCCTTCTTATATATTCATATCATTGAATAACCGAAATACATTCAAATATCTTCAAATTTATTTCTAATTTGGTTATTAAATTTATATTTACAATGGTTGAGTAATAATCTTAATTGTAGTTATGAGGCCTGATTTATGCCCCCAAATAGTTAAGGGTTTTCCAATTAACCTCTCCTAAATTTTCTTCACATTTTGGGCCTCATTTTGACCTCCAAATTGATAAATTTATATTCATGGTATTCTAGAAAAAAATTTCCGAAAAAATACATTAATACACAAAGTTTCATCATAATTTTATGCACTTATTATAAATATTAAATATTTCAGTCCATGGGTATTCTTGGGATCTTGTGCGGTTTGGGCACGTTTTATAGGAATTCCATTGTGGGATCTTCAAATCACCTACACCTATAATGAAATCATAAAAAAAGTGAAATTTCCATTTTTAATAGTGATAAACATTAAATAATTTAAGAAAACATTAATTTCAATTTTTTATATTTTTTTCGTGTAAGGGTGGAAATGAATAGTGAATTTCTACCCAAACATAATCTCTATGTGATTATTACATTTTAATAATACATGGATTTATTTCACTATGATGTTATTTATTAAATGACATATTTATTTATTATTCACTCTACCATATCATGTATTACTTATGTGTTAATGTTAGCTTTAACTATATGTAACCCCTTAATAAGAATTTAAGCTCATCCCCCATTCTTTTTTCTTTTAGCTAGGGTGTAAATAAGGGATCATTGAATGATCTCTATGATATTTTTAAAGGTTGGGGCCAAAGCATCATTTTTATTATTAAAGCAAAGCAAAGACCTCTTTTTGGTTTGGTAGAGAGAGACCCAAACAAATTTAGAAGGCCCAGTGGGCATGTAGCCCATTACATGGACCATAGGCCCAAATATTTTGGCCCAAGGCCCATTATGTGAAAATTAATACTACAGTCCCCACCTGCTACAGTACCTAGATAGTACCCACTGCTGCTATAGTGTCTATTGTTGCTACATTGCCTACTGCTGCTACTATACTACTATAGTACATACCCCCAATGTGTTTTGATCCCCCAATTTTTATTTAGGATTATGGGGTCCTTACCACTAAGTGAAATGGGTTTTAATGATCTCTATGATTTAATAAATGAAATAATAAAATTCTCATGAAGTTCATATGTTGTTCTTTAAGCTTCCAAAGTAATATAGAAATAATTTATGTATCTAGCATATTAAGACAACTAAATTGTTGGGTCCTTTATGATGAAATATCTTGAGTCCTATACCAATATAATAAATTAAACATTGACACTTGGTGACTAAATTTTTTTTCTAACATTCATTATCTTTGGATAAAAATAATCAAAATATTATTCTAAAAAATCTCTATCCCCCCATTATAAATACAACCATTGAGAACCTCACCTAACATCATACCATATACCTTATCTTAACCAATATTCTCCAATATCCATCCATATAACTCTTATAAACTTCCTATAGGTTTTATTATCATTATACACAACCCTTTAAAGGAATGATGCAGACATAAAAGTAGCCCTCCTATGAATTTTGGAAATAACATCTTATCACTTTATCATTTTATTCCTATAAATTTTCTTCTTCTACCTCATCCAAATGTATTATAACTATCATAATAGAATGAAATTTGTGTTATTAGTATACTAAATTTCCATTGTGGTAATGTAATAACCATTTTATACCTCCCTATCATCCATTAAAAAAATGAAATCATCACACAAATTATGGTTTCTTCACCACCTCCTAGATGATGTATTTCATTTATAATCACCACTATATATGGTTGGTATTAAATAAATACATAATGAATAAATATATATTTTATAATATTATTAAAGAAATTAAAGATAATTTACCATTTAAATTAATTATATTGACACAAAAGGATCATAGTGATTTTAACTACCAAAAATGATCATATAGAGTCATCTTTTGTAATTTAAATATATTTTGGAAAATCAATTGAGCGTATAAAGTTTTTACTACTTGAATGATGAATAATAAATATATATATATAATTACATATATTATGTAACTTTTTAGTGAAAATTTGAACAAGTTCAACATACTGATGAAATTTTGGACAAATTGATGAAACAATCCAAACTAACTGATGAGAGTAAAAACTATACAAAAAATGGATGAAATATATTAATAAATGAACCTTAAAATGAAATATATATATATATATAGGGATATAAATTAATTATTTCAAAAAACTTAATCTGGTTTTTTATGAGACAAGACACACATACCATGCTAGTTCAGGTTTCAAGTGTGTTGAATTCTGGTGACATACTCGATGCTGCTTTTGTTGTACGCGACGATGTGCAGGCTTCTGGTGCGCTTAATTATACTGGTATGAAATCTGATGAAACATATTCCACTTCATATAAAAATATTCATGTTGTCCTATCTTGCCAACATGCACAAATTGATGTCTTGGTCTCTTTGGATCAATCATCTAGTGAAAAGGTACTGGTTGTTCATACTCAGAATGATTATTTTTCATAGGTTCCCCCATCTAAATCTGTGAGGAGGATTCTTCCTACAAGATTTAATCATAATTCAACTAAATCATCCAATAAACTGAATTTCTTAAAGGTTATTTCATTGGATGAGAATTATAAGGACTCTAGTCTCCTTATAGATTATATTCTATTTGAACATGATGATCAGTCCATCTCAACGGTAGATATTGGTCATGACATGACTCAAAGTTATGAAGGGACTACCACTGGTCTTAGATCCCTTCATCACTGAAGATCTTATTCTAGAATTGCCAAGGGATTGGGAATTCACCCATGTTCAAGGCCTTTAGGAATTTTTTTAACAACCAAAAAACTCATTCTTATTGATTTTGCTAATCCACGAATGTCTTTTGATAACTGGAAGGGTTTTTAGTGGAGTTCCATGGGATATTCTATGGTTTCTTGTAACTAATTTGAAGGTGATACATAATCTCTTTGGGTTATCAAATATGATAGTGTTTCTGTTATCTCTTATTGTGTGGACATTCAATCTATCATTATATCATATGATCTTAATGGAATAATTCTTACTACCACCTTTGTTTATGCCTACAATCTATACTCAAGAAGAAGGGTTCTTTGGAAAAATTTGGAGGCTATATCTTAGAATATGTGTCACAGTTGGGTTATTTTGGGTGACTTCAATGTTATTATGAGTCCAAATAAAAAAACTAGAAGCAAATTCTTTAGAGTCTCATCCAATTATTTCCCTTCTGATGCTGATAATTTCAAATTGAGTGAAGTCCCCATGGTTAGAGATGATTTTACTTAGATTGGGCATACTATTAATGAAAGACATGAAAGTAAATTGGACATATGTCTTGTACAGGTTGATAAAAGGACCTATGCAGTTAATATTTCTGGGATAACTCTTCCAAGAATACATTTTGATCACAATCCACTCTTGTTTGATCTTTTTGTTGATTGTACAAGGTCATACCCTTTTCCTTTTAAATTCAATAATTATTGGAGGATTGTGCCCCATTGTAGATATATTATTATAGATACTTGGAAGGTTTCTTTCTTGGGAAGTCGGATGCACATTCTTGCCTTTAATATAAATCATGTCAATGCTCAACTTGAGGGATGGAGTAAATAATATTTTTCTCCTATTGATCATAATATCAAATAAGTAGAATCTTATTTGATCCTCGGTCAACAAAGTAATGAACTTCAGGATGTGACCTCACAAGAAGAGATTAAGTCCATATCTGATCTTGATGGTCTACTGTCCCTTAAGGATAATATTTCCCAAAATAAATTTAATATCAAGAGGATCAAGGATGGAGACAAGAAATTAATATTATTCCATTGTATGCACAGGGGAAAAGGAAAAGATGGACCTCAATGCTCTACAAATTGATTGGACTTCATTAAACTCTGAAAATGAGATTTTCAATTGTGTCACATGTTACTTTGAAAAGAATTATTCAGATAATGGGGAGAAAAACACTCATAAAATGACCAATTTAATTGATCCTTGTGTTGATGACATGAAGAATAAATGACTGGTTGAGGTACCTAATATTTTTGAAATTCATGCAGCTCTTTTCTCTTCAAATATTGACATCACTTCTAGTCATGATAGATTTACCAACAAATTTTTTATATTATATTGGGACATTGTTCATCTTGAGGTTATTAATTCAGTCAAAGAATTTATTATTCATGCATCTATTCCTCTTGGTATGAATTTCAAAGTCATTGCTTTGATTCCAAAAAATGATAATTCTCTTAATATTATGGATATCGGGACATTTTCTATTGGGAAAAATATATGAAAGGATGTTAGATAAATTTTGACCCACAAGATGAGTAAGATTTATAAAGGATTTATCTCACCAAAACAGTTTGGATTTTTTTAGGAGGAATATAAAAAAATATCTATACCCTACTTCAGAATGTGTGAATATCATGAAGAGAAAGGTAAAGGGTGGAAATATGGCCTTAAATATTGACATCTCCAAGGCCTTTGATAATGTGAAATGGGATTTCATCTTTTTTATTCTTAAAATTAATGTATTTTTTCAGAGATTTATTAATATGATATGATCTATTCTCAAGATTTATAGGTTATCCATCCTTGTTAATAGGTCACCAAGTGGTTTTTTCAGTGCTCCAGGGGGTTCAAGTGTGGGGACCCTTTATCTAGGCTCTTCTTTTCCATAGATAAAGGTTATTCGATATGTTTCATCAATGATCTTGTGAATATTGACCTCTATCATCAAGATATAGTTGGAAGGTATTTTTTCTCCCTCACACTTGTTTTATATTGATGACATTCTTCTTTTTGAGATGGCTGACAGAGTTACCGTATCTTATCTCAAAAGTACTTTTGGGCATTATGAAAAAGTTGTTGGGAAGGTTATCAGGTGTAACGATTCATCAGTCATGTTTGGAGAAGGATTTATCACTTCTAAGTAGAATAGGGTGTATCGGGGTCTTTGTGTGGGGAAAGACTCCATTCCTTTCATTTATCTTGGGGTTCCACTCTTTTGGGGAAATGTGAAATGATGTCATCTATAAAGTATTTCCTCAAAAATTATTAATCAGATGTCAACCTAGAAGGTAAAATCTATGTCTCGGGCAGGTATAGTTTTCTAGGTAAATTATGTCATTACCTCAATTTATGTGTATGCTTTCTCAGTGTACCGATGGCCCAGAGGTCTTGTAAAGGTACTTCAAGGCAAGATTCCCAAATTAATTTGGACTTGTTTGGCCCATGAGAGAAAGATTGTTATCGTGGCTTGGAAGGAGTGTGCGAATATGGTATATTTAGGGGTATTTGGAGTTAAGTACCTTAGTATATTCAATGATAACTTGCTTAAAAACTTCACATGGAGGCCTATTTCCAACACCAATTCATCCCTAGAACTTCTCATGTCCATGTTTGTTATCAAACTTCACAATGGGCATATTATGTAAGTTTATTCATTGATTTTACATGTATCAAGCAGAGTTATCATGAGATTATGTAATGTTCAAAATTTATTGTTTGAAAGGAGTCATAATTGAACTTTTGGTGTATCCCTTGTATTTAAAAACCCATTATTGATGAGGATGTTATTCCGGCATCTAAGAATAATGCAACAATTTTTGAATTGAATTTTGATAGTGGATTGCGTGTTTTGATGGCAACAAAACTTTTTGCTGAATTTTCTAGGTACATTTATGTTGACTATGACACTTTGTTATGGATTTATACCATTTATGGGAGTTTTAACACCAAATATTGTTATAGATACGTATGTGGGAGCTTCACAGTGTTACCTCCATGGGTCTCTTGCTTCAGGAAACCCTTTATTCCCCCTCTTTATTTTATTTTAGTCTATAAAATTTGGAAAAATTGGCTTCCAACTCAAAATATTCTACATAATAAAGGAATTTATCTTTCTTATGCATGATTTTTATGTCTGTGAGATGAGGAATAAATCTCTCATCTATTCGGGCATTGTTTTATTGCTCACAATATAGAGAGTTATGTGAAATATATTTTTCTTTTTTTTTATTTTCAAAATCTGTAAAGTATGTTATCCTTCATATGTCACATGAAATGTAGCGACCAAATAAATTATTTATGTTCAACTGTTGTGGTCACGTTGATTTCATTCACTTGGAGATCTCAAAATGAATTGCTCTTCAATAATCTTATTCCCTCATTTTCTGAGGGTGTTTCTTATATCCATAGAGGAATTATTCTTGCATCCAACATCCATATAGGAGAAATGCACAGTGACTTCAATGATTTGGTTATTTTGAGGTCTCTTGGTGTTAGTGGTAGGGTGGGGAAGCCACTTTTTTTATATCAATTTGTAGGAAACCCCTTATCTCAGGATGGTTAAAAGTTAATGTTGATGGGGCGGCGCCAGGTACACCAAGGCCTTCAGGTTACGGTGGTATTTTTTCCACCCATTGAGGTTTCATTAGAGGATTATTCTTCCATTTTCTTGTCAATTGACTTGAAATTGAGGTGGAGTTGTGGGATATGATAAAAGAAATTCACTATTGTCATGACCCATCCTCAGGGCCCGTGTAGTGACTACCCCAAGCCCGTCATCCATAGGTCAGAGGCTGGCGACTAGCACCAAAGGTGTAAATACCGATAAAAAGAGAAGGCATTGCCTTTATAAAGTAAACAAACACCATAGAGTACGCAAGCTGAAGTAATCACTAATTAAACTGAGTACAAAATTAAGTGCTATAAAGTAAATGGTCCAGAATACAAACCCAACTGAAAGTAAAGTACAACTGAAAAGAAAGTACTGCAGTAGAAAAGTAAAGCAGCAACACCGAGCCGTCGACTGGAAATCCCACCTGAAGGGTGGGTACAGATAGTCTCCTCAACTCCTCAACTCTAGCCATCAACTCCGTGTACATCCCATCTAGTGATCCACATCCAGGTACCGACTAGATCCACGAGCCACCACCTTGATCAGCGCTGTCCGTTGTCTGCATCCAACCCAATGTAGTGCAGGCATAGCCCGTGCAGGGGTGAGTATACGATACTCAGTAGGGACCCCGAGACTCCCAATGGTCTCCTAGAATCCAAAAAGTATAACAAAAAATTAAAGATACAATCATGAAGTATCAACCAACTTTACTTAGGTATATGCCCATACATATACCTAAGTCATCAATTCCAGTTCAGCTCGAACTCACGAGCTCAAGTACAACCCAGCCCACACAGGAAAGTAAAACTCAATCCATACAGGAAAGTACGTCCCAATACACACAAGAAAGAAAGTCAATATTATCTATGATAAAGATTAAAAGTCAAGACTCAGCTCACACAGGTATACTATTCACGAAGAGGGGTGGAGATGATTGATGTAGCCTCTGAATCATCTCCTCTGCCGAACCCATGTAGGATCCAAGTACAGATGTCGTCGCTGCAAAACCCATGTAGGATCCTAGTACAGTAAATATCATTGTTGAACCAACATAATATCCAAGTACAGTCATCATCACTACCAAACCCACGGAGGATCCAAGTACAGTCGCCATCGCTGCCAAACCCACAGAGGATCCAAGTACAGTTGTCATCGTCGTCGCAGTCGCAGCCAGCTCTAGGGTTCCCACACAAAGCACGCTCGATTTCAGGAGGGCCCGTTCCACAATCCAAGGGTTCGATACATCAATTGTCACAAAGTCCAAAGTTGATGTATCACAAAGTTCTGTCTCGTCAATAGGAACTCAACACGACAAACGGTGCGTCAATCAGACGCCCGGTCTGAGAGTTATTAACTTTTTCATCCCAGGGGCCCGGTTGGTTTTTAATCTAAAACCAAACCGACCGTACTCCAGCTGCGTCCAAACCTCGAGTGGAGTAAGACAATTGAACCATATCACTAAGAGGAAACCAACAAAGTTGACGGCACGTCAGTCAGACGTCCAGAGCTCAAGTTATAAGTGTTTCCGCTCCGAGGGCCTGGTTGGTTTCGTGTTCGAACCAACCCGCCCATACACAAAATTCTCCTAAAACTTGAGTGTAATATACCGAAACGACCATCTCGATACAAGGATCTGAATGCAACTAACGGTGCGTCGATTGGAGGTCCGTAGCCCTGTTATGGGCATTTGAATGGATCTGTCCGTAAACAGGGAGTTTGGGCCCGGTCCGACCCGACCCAATACCACCCCCCCCCCCCCCCCGGGTCGGCCCGAACTGGGTTGACCAAACTCAAGTCCAGGTCCAGCCAGGTTGGGCGCAGCCCGTCCCAGCCCAGCCGGCGTGGGGGTCCGGCCTGGCGCGGGCGGCCAGGCCTGGCGCGCGCGGTTCAGCCCAGCACGTGCGGACACGGAAGGGGGGGGGGGCGCCCCCCTGATTTCTGAATCGGCGGACCCCTGTGGGGTCCGCCCTTGCAGATATGGCTGGGGGTTTTGAACCCCCGGACTTCTAGAAAATGGTCGGCCGTATTGGCCGGCCGGTGTGGCAGTCGTGGGACCCACCGGTCCCACCTCTTGGTGCGTCGGCGACCGGCTGAGTTTGGTCACCTCCTCTTCAACCGTCGTGTCCTTAGGCCACGACACCTATGCGAATGGCGCGGTGAAATGGCGCCACGCCCCTCCACCGCGGCCCGCCCTGGCCACGGCCTCTTGGTACTCCGGCACGGCGCGACGGCACCGCACACCACTGCCGCGGGCCACTCCAACCGCGGTTCCATCGGATTCACCAGCTCTGTGCAACGGCGCCCTGCATCTCCTTCGTGGCCCGCTCTGGTCATGGTTCTCTTGTCCCTGCGTAGTGCATCGGCACCGCGTCTCCTCCATTTCAAGCCACAAAGAAAACCAACAACAAAAAGGGGAGGATGTTCGGCCGTGTTTGTGCGGTCTGACCTTCTCCATTATATTGATGATAAGCGGCCAAAAACACGACATGCTCAATGATAGACAAAGCGCAAATTTAATTGATTAAATTTGAACTCAACCCTTACCTCAAAAGTAGTTCGCGGAAGCTAGCATCGCGGAAAACAGTGTCGCGGGGTGAGGATTCGTATATGTCGATGGAGAAAGTTCGAGGAAGAAGTGGCGCCTCCCTTTTTTGATGCGGGGAGAAGATGGAATGGCGTGACGACATTATTCGTTGATGTAGGGATGTTCTTCTCTAGAGAAGATGAAGTTCTTCAAGAGTTAGAACTCACTTTCCCCAAAAATCTCCACACAACAAGTCAAGAAAAACAAAATAAGACTCACCTTATTTTATTAAATATTTGCATGCATTTTGAAAATACAAAATTCAAATTTGAAAACTCTTAATTAATTAAACTAGTGTTGTCAATTTAAATAGAGTTAAGTTGGCAAAATTAATGTGGAAGAGGAGAAGATACATAACTCATGTGGGGGTTTAGAGGAGTTAGGGAATTTGAAGGAGTGGGGATCATGTGGGCCCCACCTCACTAATATCCTAACAAGAGAAGCTAGGGTTTAGTAGGTCCCACCCCAACTTCCACACATAGGTTAAAATTACTTAGAGTAGAAATAAAATTGTAACACATATTTTATTTCACTCTTCAATTAAACCATCTTTATTTAACAACACCTCCCGAGCAAACACAACTCTAGTAAAAGTTTTCTTAAGTAATTACCGGCGTTTCGGTTTCATCGGTGCCCTCGGATTTCGATTCCGAGCACCGGTTCAAAAGTTAGAAAAACCCACTCGTTCATTCACTGAACGTACCCGAGCTATACTTCAGAAATTGATTCTGGGCACACCGGGCCTCAGAATTAGATGCCGTCAGAAACTGCGTACTCGTAAAATCACAAAAAAATTATGAAAAAAATTTCCTTGAAATTTACGTGTCATTACATTACTCTCACGTCCGGGCTTTACATCCCCGTAAAGATACATCACAAACTAGGGAAACAAATGAGGTATTGTGCACACATCTGAGCCTCCCGCTCCCAAGTGCTCTCCTGGATGTTCTCATGTTGCCACCTGATGCGCACTAGAGGAATCAACTGTCCACGTAGGACCTGATTCTGTCGATCCTCGATCTCCACCAGGACCTCCGCAAAAGATGCCCCATCATCGATATCCAGCTCCCGGTGATCAATGATATGCGTCAGGTCGTACAAGTATCTCCTCAGCTGAGATACGTGGATGACATCAAGCACCCGATGCAACTAAGGTGGAAGATTCAGGTGATAAGCTACATCGCTTATCTTGTTGAGATCCTGGAATGGTCCAATGAAGCGAGGAGATAGCTTGCCGCCCCGGCCAAATCTTCGTAACCCACATCGAGGTGAGACCTGTAAGAAAACGTGGTCGCCATCCTCAAAGTCTAGTGGTCTACGCCTCCTGTCAGTATAAGACTTATGTTGGCTCTGAGCTGTCCTCATCCACTCCTGGATGACCTAGACCTTCTCGGTCATGGCCTGGACCATCTCTGGTCCCACAAGTGCTGACTCCCTAGGGTCTGTCCAGCACAGAGGTGATCTGCAAGGTCCGTCGTACAATGCCTCGTATAGTGCCATCCCGATGGTGGAGTGGTAGCTATTGTTGTACGCAAACTCCACCAAAGGTAAGTGATCCTCCCAGATGTGACCAAAGTTGAGGACACATGCACGGAGCATTTCCTCGAGATCCTGAATGGTCCTCTCCGTCTGACCATCCGTCTGAGGGTGAAAGGCGGTGCTCAGGCATAGCTGCGTCCCGAATGCCTCCTATAAAGCCTTCCAAATCCAGGAAGTAAATCGAGTGTCACGATAGGAGATGATAGATTATGGCACACCATGAATTATTATGATCTCCTTAATGTAGAGGCGTCCCAAGCTCTCCACTGAGCCTAGCTCTCTGATGGGTAAGAAGTGGACCGACTTGGTGAGTCAGTCGACGATCACCCAAATGGAGTCATGCCCTCTAGAAGTACATGAAGTCCAGTCACAAAATCCATACATATCTCATCCCACTTCCACTTCGGGACCTCCAAGGGTTGTACCAACCCTGTTGGTACCTGATGATCCGTCTTCACCTACTGACAAGTGAGGCATCATGAAATGAACTCTGCCACAGCCTTCTTCATACCCGGCCACCAGTACTGTCGACTGAGGTCTTGGTACATCTTCTCTACTCCAGGATGTACCGCTAGAGGGGAATTGTGAAACTCTCTCAGTACCTCCTCCTGAAATGCAGCTGGTACCATGGTACGTCCTTTGAAAAGGACGACATGCTCTCCTCTTATAGATAATCCATCAGGTTCATGTCCTGAGGATATCTGTGCATGTCACGTCTCACAGTCAACGTCCCCTCGATGTGCCTCTCTGACCCACTGAAGAAGTGGATGAGTGACTATGAGTGACTGTATAATGGCTGCCCCATCTCTATCTACGAAGGATATCTATAAAGCGGCTAACTGATCAGTCACCTCTCCAAGTAGCTGGATGCCCGAACACCTGCTGAGAGCATCAACTACTACATTCCCCTTCCCAGGAGTATAGACTATCTCAAAGTCATAGTCCTGGAGGAACTCGAGCCATCGCCCCTGTCTCAGGTTCAGGTCCTTCTGCGAGTAGATGTACTTGAGACTTTGGTGGTCAGAATAGACTGTAAAGCGCTCACCCATCAGATAGTGTTGGCACATCTTCAAGGCAAAGACCACTGCTGCTAATTCCAGGTCATGGGTAGCGTAATTCTGCTCGTGCTGCCTCAACTGTCATGAACCGTAAGCGATCACTGCCCACTCCTGCATCAGTACACACCATGGTTCAGTTCCTAATGCATCGTAGTAAACTATGTACCCTATGCCCTCCTCCATTAGCCTCAATATGGGTGCACTGGTAAATCTATGTCTCAGTTCCTGGAAGCTCTTTGGACATCTATCTGACCACACGAATGGTTTCCCCTTCTTCGTCAAAGCTGAAAGTGGTGCCTCAACTCTTGAGAAATCTTGCACAAACCTCCGATAGTACCCATCCAGACCCAAGAAACTCTACACCTCCATCACGCTCCTGGGTGGCTCCAAAGCTAGAACTGCCTCGATCTTCGCAGGATCCACCACAACTCCCGCTTCAGAGATTACGTGTCCCAAGAAGTGGACCTCTCGAATCCATAACTGACACTTCGAGAGCTTACCATAAATCTGGTGCTCTTGGAGTGTGTCTAGTACAACCCGCAAGTGGTAGGCATGCCCCTCCTCAATAGTTGAGTAAATCAATATGTCATAGATGAAGACTACGACAAATCGATCAAGTTAAGTCTATAAGATCTTGTTCATGAGGATCATTAACTATAGAATCCCATCTTTTTATAACATAAAATTTCATTACATTACACAAAACCGAGGATCTTTAAGGTTTAGTGTCTTTGAAACCGGGAACATAAAACATGAAAACATAAAACATTCTTCTTAAACACTTGAAAGGCTTCTCCTCATGTTCATCCTAGGTTCATTACTAAATCTCATAACCTGAGGAAATACATCAAAAGAAAGGGTGAGCAGAAGGCCCAGTAAGGGAAACAAGAGAAACATTTTACATGTGAACTTGAGATACTTCAATAAGGCCATGAAAAGAACTTTAAGGAATGAGAAAGAAATCATGAGGCATATCATAATAAAAATAACATTTTTCATAACATGACGATGTGGATGAAACATTTAATATTGACAATAATTTCGTTTCACCGAGGTCCATCCCCAAGGTTTCGTTAAAAATTACCAAGGTTATTCACCAAGGTATCAGTCTAAAAAGTCATCTCTAGAGATTAAGTCTTTACCCAATGCATTAGAGCGCTATCTTGGCGCACCCTTGACATATCTTTATTATCATGTGATCCACATATATCATCATCAATAATTTCATAAACAACTTATATAGCATAAAATAAATGGGTTTCATTTTATAATCATAACGTTTTAAAAACTGCTCTAAAGACATGATCTTTATGTCACTTTAAACCCACGGAAAAGGGAAAGTGGGTTTCATGTACGTAAATACCAGAATTTAAAATAGAACATTTTGATATATATGTGAATACCCCTTTAGAAATAAGATCTTTGAGTATTCACTTAATAACATAAAATAATTTTGAGAAAAGAGAGAGGCATTTTGAGACGAAAATCTTGCAGCAAAACGGCTATGTTTCAGGGTTTTTAGAAAACATTGAAAAGAGAGAGGACATGGGTCAAACATTCATAAATGACCCATAAGACAGTAGAAAGACAGAATATAAGGTATTTAATAACATGGTAATTAAATTTGAAAATATACCATATGAAATTAAGAACATGAAAATAAGACAAAAATAAGATTTCTCTTATGAAAATTCAGCAGCCTAACGGCGTCACTTAAACTTCAATAAAAATTAATTAACAAGATCAAATAGGGTATCTCATCATATGAGCATAAAAGATCAGTATGATAGATTTATATATAATACCCCAACATAATAAAAGGAACTTGAAAGAATTGACATGAAAGTAGAACTTCAAAACGATAAGGGTGAAGAACCACTTAGAAATTCGGCAGCCTAACGGCGTCACTTAAAACTTCAAAATACTGAATTGAAGAGATCAAATAGGGTCTCTTATCATATGAACATAAAAGATCAGTATGATAGATTTAGATATCATACCCCAACTTAATAAAAGAAACTTGAAAGAATTGACATGAAAGTAGAACTTCAAAACGAGAAAGGTGAAGAACCACTTAAAAATTCGGCAGCCTAACGACGCCACTTAAAACTTCAAAATACTGAATTGAAGAGATAAAATGGGGTCTCTCATCATATGATCATAAAATATAAGTATAATAAATTTAGATATCATACCCCAACATAAAAAAAAGTATCTTTAAATACTTTACATGGAAAATAGATCTTGCAAAATGAGAAGGGAGAAAGAATTCGTTACAAAAATTTCGGCAGCCTAACGGCGCCACTTAAAACATCATAAAACTAAATAATGAGAGTAGGAGGGGATCTCTCATTATATGAAAATGAAAAGGGAAGTAAGAGGAGTATAAAATAACATCCTCCAACATAAGAACATGGATAATAAAAGGAATGACATAAAAGAGATTACTTGAAAAGAAAGAGAGAGGTCGGATCCCTTACCTTAAAACGTAACTCTTAAAACCCAAAGGTTGGGACCTTGAGGGCTTGAGGGAACCTTGGAAGGACTCCTTTGGAGGTAAAGATACCATAACTTCATTGGGGGAGAGTGTGGAGTCGAAATGGATGAGAGGATGGCTTGGTATTTATAGGGAAAGTGAGGGGACAAGGCATTACTGGCCAAGGGACACCTCAAAAGTGGTTTTCTAAAAACCATGTGATCTCCCAAGATATTTCACATGAAGTTAGGCCACATGGGGCCCCCAATACAATAATTCATCACCTTTGGTCAACCATACTTTAAAATATCTCATGACATCATCATGACACAGTTATGATGTCATTAAAAATACTGAAACCCTAAAACTGTATTTTTACTATTCACTGAAAATTCAACTTTTTCAGAAAGATCCCAAAATTTCACCTTAACCAAATAGAAATTCTCTGATTTCAAAAATGAACTCCATTTTATAAAAATATTTTTCTAAATATTTTTAATTTATTTTTTAAATAAATACACTATTCACCGAAAATTCATTTTTTCAGAAAAAACCCCAAAATTTACCATAACATAATATCGGTGTTCTAAGTTCAAAAATGAAATCCATTTTATAAAAATAATTTTTTAAATATTTTTAATTTAAATTTTAATTAAAAAACACTATTCACTCGAAAAAACTAATACTTGAATAATAATTTATGAAACCGTTATTTAACCATTTTATTGAATCACATTTCTTAATCAAGGTGCCTAGATTATATTAATACTTTATTTAAGTGATATTACTAATCCATTTGGACACATTACTAATCCTAATCATAAAATCACTATTCATAATTTACTATTCATCAAAAATCAAATTGATATTATTAGACTATAAATTTCCTACTGAACATAATTATAGAAAACCATTTTTTGAAAATCATTACACATTTTTAATTATTTAAGGTTTACATAAACATTTTTAAAATATTCTTTTTCTAAAATTCATCAAAAATATGCATACTATATTTATCCGGTCATTTGAAAATTCATAAACTTCATCATAAGAAGAAATCTCAATCCTTAATTAAAACAAAGGATTACACAAGGCAGTTACGGTCTCCTTACATAGCCCCTTATCACACCAGCATAGGACCTAAGTGTAAGGTGTGCTAAGGTGAGAGAATCTGAGGGAGGCTCGGCTAACATCACACAAGTAGTAATTTTTATTATTTTGAAATTCTCTCAAAGGCGATTCCGTTCTAGCTTCACACGATGATGTTCAGCTTGGTTTTGGTCCAGAGAAAAGCCCAGTGGTGCTACCTCCTTCCCAAGTTCTGTTAGATGGGATTCAATCGGTCCAAGACTACTGGGTGAGGCCATCGAATCTTCTTTCTATAATAATTAACCAAGATTACTTGTATTTAGAGACAATAATCGAAACATTTAGTTTACAGCAGCCATATTGACCAATGGTCATATGACAGTCAAAACCCAACGGTCTCATTTTAATTATACTCATTCCATCAAATGAAACATTTTTGTTGAGTATAAAAATTAAATAACACATAAAATTAGGAAACTATATTTATTCAAACTTTCGGGTCGTTACATGAACCCTGCTGAAGCATTGGTTATGCCGAATGGCATAACCAAGAACTCATAATGGCCATACCGACACCTGAAGGTCGTCTTCTGCACATCATCGTCTCGAACTCTGAGTTGATGATAGCCTGACCTGAGGTCTATCTTCGGAAACCATCATGCTCCATTGAGCTGATCGAAGAGGTCGTCGATCCTCAGAAGTGGATACTTGTTCTTCAAGGTCACCTGGTTTAGGTAATGGTAATCGACACACAATCACAAGCTCTCATTCGCCTTCTTGGCGAATAGTATCGGGGAAGCCCAGGGTGAAACACTGGGTTGGATGAATCCCTTTCCCTGTAAGTCCTCCAGCTGTACTCGTAGCTCTCGAAGCTTAGCGGGAGCCATCCGATATGCTGGAGTAGATATCGGGGTTGTCCCGAGGTACATGTCTATATAGAAGTCTACCTCTCTGCGTGGAGGTAGTCTAGGAACATCGTCAGGAAAAACATCCGCATACTAATCCACCACAATAGGATAACTCGGACTCAGCATGTCCACTACTCCTAGGATGAGGCTAGCCAACTGATGAGTGATCGGCTGTCCTCTGCTCCATGTGAGTTCATCCTGTGCTGTAAGGGATCCCTTATCGCTGGTGAAGGTGAACCTGCTCCCATCAGTGTGAACACATCGCACCTTGCGCCTAATACAGTCGATCTGAGCATGAACCATATATAACCAATCCATGCCCAAGATGACGTCGTAAGTCATCGACGCCGCTACGAGAAGATCCCAGCTGAATCTCTCACCTCCTAGAGTAATCTCACACTGCCGGCACCAGTGCGTAATCACCGAGTCTTCTCCCATAAGAGTCTTTAGTCGTAAGGATCGAGCCAACGGCTCCATCGGAATCTCCGAGCTCCGAACAAGTGCAGCAGAAATAAAATAATGACTCGCTCCTGTGTCTATAAGAACTGCAGCAAGGGTAGAGTAGACACAGATAATACCTCAAATCATCTCAGGTGCGTCATGGTCGTGGGACTCCGTAGCCTAAAGTTGATCATGCCTCTGTCCGCCAGCTCCCTGTGGTCACGGTGGACCTCCTGGTGGTGGTGGTGGTAGAGCCTCAAAGCGTCGCCCACCACCTGCTGCTCGGCCAGCTTCTCTGCCTCGTCCTCCTTCTCCCTGTGGACCGCCACGGTCGAAACTATTCCTCTGCCTGGGTGGTCCCCCAACCGTCTATTGCTTCTCTGCATGGTGGGTCATGTAGTCACGAGCCATGTGGCCCTGCCCGCTACATGCATAGCATTGTCTATCTCTCGTTTGACTGGCTCTACTGCATGCGCCCCACACCTCCGAGTCAGTATCCTGAGGTTGTCCGCCTGGTGGTCTAGTCCGCTTGGACCCCTATGACATCCATCAACTGCCAGCTGCAGAAGAATCCGCTACGTGCCGCCCTGCGATAGGTCTCGCTGCTGGTGTAGGCTCAGCAAGAAAGATCTCTACAAGAAGGGCTCACTCCAGTACTCCTGCCTGCATCGGAATGGTGAGGGAGATCATTGATGCCCAGATCTCATGCCTCAGTCCCTGCTTGAAGGTCCGAGCCCGGAATAATGGGTCTCGTACCATGTCCATGGAGTAGTGTGAGAGATCAGTAAATCTCACTGAGTACTGGGCTACTCTCATGCTGCCCTCACGCAGCTGTAGTAGCTCTTGAATGCGCACCGCACGGAGGGTGGCTGGAACGAACTCCGAGCAGAAGAGGCTCTCGAAATCCTCCCAAAGAAGTGATGCATCGTCGTGCACCTAGAGCATCAGGCTCCACCATCTACCTACTGCTGCTTTCAGGAGACTCTCTGTAATAATCACCATGTTGTCAGCTGGTGTCCCTACTAATCTGAAAAATTGAACAATAGCCTCCAGCCAATCCTCGGCTGCCTGAGGGTCCATCTCCCCGCAGAACCTGGGCGGTCTCTAATGCTGAAACATGTGCATTTCACTAAGGTGACGTGCACTCTCAGCTGCTGGGGATGGTGGCATCGGTGTCTCGGTGTGTAGAGGTACCGTCGGTGCCTCCACTGTAATGGGGCCCTGCATCGAGGCCTCATCGCTCGTTGGGCTTCAATCTCGCACAAATCTCAGAACCCTAGCTCGCTGCCATCGTGGGGAAATCCTGAAAAGAAACAGGTGTGCCATGATCAATATAGTATACCTTGTGTGCTGACACAAGTAAACACAAAGAAAACTTTGGAACACACATGCAATCAATGTTTTCGTGCACTAAGTCGGAAATCAGAAGTCAGGGTCCTGGTGTATGGATACATCGGCCACCGCACCAACACTGGACTCCCTGGACTGATAATCACACTCAATACCCATAAAATTTTTTAGTCACATAGAATAAAGATCAGAGTCCTGAGTTCTGCGGTAGAACCAAACTCCTCTGATAACAATTTGTCACGACCCATCTTCGGGTCCTGTGTCGTTACTACTCCAAGCCCACCATCCATAGGCCAGGGGCTGGTGACTAGCACCAAAGTAATAAATCGCGATAAAAAGGGAAGGCATTAACTTTATAAAGTAAACAAACACCACAGAGTACGCAAGATGAAGTAATCTCTAAGTAAACTGATTACAAAAGTAAGTGTTGGAATGTAAATGGGCCAGAATACAAACCCAACAGAAAGTAATGTACAAATGAAAAGAAAGTACACCGGTAGAAAAGTAAAGCAGCAACACCGAGCCATCCACTGGAAATCCCATCTGAAGGGTGGGTACATATAGTCTCCTCAGCTCCTCGGCTCCAGCCGTCTGCTCCGTGTACATCTCGTCTAGTGATCCACCTCTAGGTACCGACCAGCTCCACGAGGCACCACCTCGATTAGAACTGTCTGTTTTCTACATCCAACACAACGTAGTGCGGGCATAGCCCATGCAGGGGTGAGTATACGATACTCAGTAGGGACCCTGAGACTCCCGAAGGTCTCCCATAATCGACGAAGGATGAACACAAATGAAAAATACAACCATGAAGTATCAACCAACTCTACTTAGGTATATTCCCATACATATACCTAAGTCATCAATTCTAGTTCCGCCCCAACTCACGAGCTCAAGTACAAACCAGTCCACATAGGAAAGTAAAACTCAATCCACATAGGAAAGTACGTCACAATCCACACAAGAAATCAAGTCAATCTTATTGAAGATAAAGATTGGAAGTCAAGACTCATCTCACACATGTATACTATTCACGAAGTGGGGTGGAGATGATTGATGTAGCCTCTGAATCATCTCCTCTGTCGAACCCACATATGATCAAAGTATAGATTTCATCACTACCGAACCCATGTAGGATCCTAGTACAGTAACTATCGTTGCTGAACACACATAGGATCCAAGTACAGTCGTCATTGCTGTCGATCCCACGGAGGATCCATGTACATTCGTCATCGTCGTCGCAGTCGCAGCCTACTCTTGGGTTCCCGTACACAACACCCTCGATTTCTGGAGGGTCCACTCCATGAGCCAAGGGTTCGATACATCAACTATCACAAATTCCCAAGTTTATGTATCACAATGTTCCGTCTCATCAATAGGAACTCAACGTGACAGACGGCGCGTCAATCGGACGCCCGGTCTAAGAGTTATTGGCTTTTTCGTCCCAGGGGCCCTGTTGGTTTTTAAGCTAAAGCCAACCCAACCATACTTCAGTTGCATCCAAACATCAAGCTGAGTAAGCCAATAGAACCATCTCACTATGAGAAAACCAACAAAGTTGATGGCACGTCAATCAGATGTCCAGAGCTCAAGTTATAAGTGTTTCCGCTCCGAGGGCCCGGTTGGTTTTGTGTTTGAACCAACCTGGCCGTACCCAAAGTTCTTCTAAACGTTGAGTGTAATATTCCGAAATGACTTTCTCGATCCAAGGATCCCAACGCAACTGAAGGTGCATCGATCAGAGGTCTGTAACCCATGTTATGGGCATTTGAACCGATCTGTTCATAAACAGGGGGTTTGGGCCCAGTCCGACCCGGCCCAATACCCCCCCCCCCCCCCAGATCAGCCTGAAACGGGTCGTCTCGAGACTGGTTTGGGTCCGGCCCGGTTGGGTGTGGCTCGGCCCAGCTGGCGCGGCCCTGCCCAGCCGGTGCGGCCCAGCCCGGTGCTGGGGTCCGGCCCGGTGCGGGCGGCCCGGCCCGGCGCGGGTGGTCGGGCCCGGCGCGGGCGGTCCGGCCAGGCGCGGGCGGTCCGACCCTGCGCGGGCGGCTGACCCAGCACGGGTGGACACGGAAGGGGGTGAACCACCCTCCCTGATTTCTGAATCGGTGGACCCCTATGGGGTCCGCCCTTAATTATATGGTCGGGGGTTTTGAACCCCCAGACTTCTAGGAAACAGCCGGCTGAGTTTGGCAGCCTCATATGCAACCGTCGTGGCCTTAGGTCGCCGCCCCTCGTGCCCCTCCATCGCGGCCCACTCCGACCGTGGCCTCTTGGTACTCCGGCGCGGCGCGATGGCGCCGCACACCACCGTCGCGGCCCGCTCTGGTCGCGGTTCCTTCGGATTCACCAGCGCGGCGCAACGGTGCCGCCCATCTCCGTTGAGGCCCGCTCCGTCCGCGGTTCTCTCATCCCTGCATGGTGCATCGGCACCGCGTCGCCTCCATTTCTAGTCACAAAGAAAACCAACAACAAAACGAGGAAGAAGTTTGGCCGTGTTTGTGCGGTCTGACCTCCTCCGTTATATTGATGATAAGCTGCCAAAAACACGACATGGTCAACGATAGACAAAGCACAAATTCAATTGATTAAATTTGAACTCAACCCCAACCTCAAAGAAGTTCGCGGAAGCTAGAGTCATGGAAAACAGCGTCTCAGGGTGAGGCTCTGTATATGGCAATGGAGAACGTCCGAGGAAGAAGTGGTGTCTCCCTTTCTTTGACGCGGGGAGAAGATGGAACGACGTGACGACGTTCTTTGTCGAAGTAGGGATGTTCTTCTCCAGAGAAGATGAAGTTATTCAAGAGTTAGAAATCACTTTCCCCCAAAATCTCCACACTACGAGCCAATCCAAACAAAATTAGACTCACCTTATTATATTAAAGCTTGGTACACATTTCAAAAATACAAAATTCAAAATTGGAAACACTTAATTAATTAAACTAGTTTTTTCAAATTAAATGGTGAGTTAAGTTGGCAACATTAATGTGGAAGAGGAGAATCCACATTACTCATGTGGGGGTTTAGAGGAGTTAGGTAATTTAAAGGGGTGGGGCTCATGTGGGACCCACCTCACTAATATCCTAACAATAGAAGTTAGGGTTTAGTAGGTCCCACCCCAACTTCCACACATTGGTTAAAATTGCTAAGAGTAGAAATAAAATTGTAACACATATTTTATTTCACTCTTCAATTAAACCACCTTTTTTTAACAACACCTCCCGAGCAAACACAACTCCAGTAAAAGTTTTTTAAGCAATTACCAGCGTTTCGGTTTCATTGGTGCCCTCGGATTTTGATTCCGAGCACTGGTTCAAAAGTTAAAAAAAACCCACTCATTCGTTCACTGAACGTACCTGAGCTATACTTCGGAAATTGATTCCGGGAACACCGGGCCTCGGAATCAGATGCCGTTAGAAACTGCGTACTCATAAAATCCCAAATAATTTAAGAAAAAAATTTCCTTTAAATTTACGAGTCTTTACAACTATGATGTCCACCTTGGATGGCCTATGTTGTGGTTAGAATCTATCTCTACTTTGGCTGTGAAAATTATGAAGAATTGTTCTAGGAAAGTCCTGTGGAGAATGTTTCTACCCTGGATTGACTACCTTTTTCTTGCTGATTTCTTATCTCTTGATGTTACTCATGACTACGGGGAGGTGAATCTGGTGACTGATGATTTATCAAAGAAGGACATCATGGAGGTGAGTTTGTTTTGGTCCTGTATTTCCCCAGAATTTTTTTCCATTTTAGTTTTGGCTGATTTTCATGGGGATTAGAACACTCGTCTTTGTAAAACCTCTTTTTAAGGTTTCTTTGGGAACATTAAGTTTTCTAATATTATTTCATTGGATTAGGTTATCCTGACTCCTAGAACTTTTGGCTATATAAAAATGTGTCTTACATATATACCATGTTTATTTTTCCTTTATTTATTTTAGTTATACATTTTTTCATGTACCTTTTTAAATAGGGATTGATTTTTACTCAAAGAGTTTTTTCTAATGGTGTTTTAGAGATTTTATAAAAGGGGTTTTGGGTGGGTATTCATAAGAAGTTTCATATGATGTGATCCAAGGTGAAGTTGATGATAGAATTCACAAAGTGTTTCGGAGTATATCTAAAAGGTTTTTTGTATATTGTTTCTCATGTTATTGTATATTATACAATATAATATGAAATGCCATAAATTCTAAGAGTCTTTAGTTTAGGTGGGTAATTTTAGGAGATATTCCCCAAAGCTCATAATCGTATGATGTGTAATATACTATATCATAATGTATGATATAACTATGTCATATGGTATGACATATGAAAAAAAATCATTTCTTATGTTATGGATTTTTCATGCCATTGGATATGATATAATGATATCATATGCACTACCTTGATATGGTATTAGAATGTTAAAGGATCTAAATATTTGATATGTTGGAAATCATTATTATTAATTATTTTTTAAAATAATATTCTTTGGTGATTATCAATATTCTATGGTTAAAAACTACTGTAATTGAATTCCACTTACACATGAATTATCTAATTCATGATTAAATGCAAGGGACTTGGGGAGCATCCCTAAGGATTTATATAGAGGAGATATATTCCATGGTTTTGTTGTGTAAACCTTACCTAATATTCCACTAGTTTCCTCCAATATATCATCCTCCTCACTTCCTTATAAAATTGAGAGATACTAGTATATCATGGTTTTAAAGAGGGAACTTCCTATATGATTTCTGATTCAATACAACCTATGGGTTCATAATGTATGGTGGATTGTGTTGATTATTACTCAGTGATATTTGTCAACCATAGTGATAAAATATCAAGAAGTAGTGGCATTCATCGAGGTAAGGAACATAGATAGATTATTCATTTTATATACTTGTATGATTTTCATTTCAATACATGGTATATATTCGTTTATTGTTTTTTTAATGCACTGATCATGTGTAAATTCATCCTTAGAAACCCAATAATTATATCATATGTGACCACCTATGAAACAATACCCGAAACTCATTTTTTAAAACTCTTTTAGAATTGTTATCTTAAAAAATATCTTAATTTTGGATAATCATTTTATAAAAATATAAAATCTCTATTTACACATCCTTTTTTTATAACCATATGAACTGTTATATAATTTATAATGATTATTAATTCCAAATTTATAACAATAATCAAAGATTCACTTATAGATACTGATGATAAAAAGGGTTCTAGATTCATCTCTATCTGTCACATGTATCTCTACACAAGTATCAACAAGATGTATCTCTATATATTTTACATAGTCATAAAATTTTATTTTTATAAGACACTAGTACATGATACAAATAACATTTCAACCACATACATGCTAACTAATAGATATAAAATTATCCATATCTTTTATTTTTATTTCCTTTAATTTTATTGATTGATTAACTAATTTTTAATATTTTTGTTGCTTTTATGTTTTTTTGTAAGAAAATGGATTATGGAGATTTTTTGAATAAAATAAAGGTAAAAAATGGGACATTTTTATGATTAAGTAAAAGGAAATACTACCGATATAGGATTAAAACATAAGCTAAATAGAATTGGTATGGTGATCCCATGTTTTTTGACGCTCAAATAAATGAAACAAATAGAAGGGGAAGATATTTAAGAATAATAAATATATGTTAGGGTTCACATATGATTCAACCCAAGATCATGTGAGACTAAAATCAGTTTTAATAGTTGGGCTTGCATAAGGAGAATTTCATATTATCCTACTATCAAAAGGAGATAAGGGAGTTTTCAAAGATCATGTATTAGTGTAAAGGGATTACATTATAATAAATTTGATGTCATGATAGGAAAAATTGAAACTTCATCCCATGTGTGATTAACTACAACTATAGGCCACAGAGGAATGTGTAGGATTTATATTCTTTATATGTAAGAGTCTTTCAGATTTAAATATTGAAAATTTTGAAATGGAATATTTGAGTTTTTTTTGGCCCCTATGAGTAGAGGGATGTGTAAGGGTAATTCTTTTGTCACTATAGAGTATTGAATGGATGTTAAAGAATACTTATTACACCATGACATAGTCCTTTTTTCTATGAGTATGTGCATTCATGAAGAGGTTTCAAAGACCCTAAAACTCTTGATGGATTGATTAATGAAGTTAATATAATGTTGGATAAAAAGTGTTGAAAACTTTATAAAACTTAAGATCCATTGGGCCATGTTACGTTGAAGTAGGGTTTGTTATATAGTAGGAGGTAGGTTATGTCCTAGTTGGTAAGTAATGATTAAAATGATTAATATAATAGAGGATGGTTGCAGTATTATTTTGGTCATTAGGACATGATGTGAGACAAAACTCTATATAGGGATATATTTTTTAACAATGAAGATAGCTATTTAAGAATAGAGTAAATGTTACAGAAGATACGATGGATTTTGAATAGACAGCTACATCATGGGTGCATGGATTTTGAATTTGAGAATTCGTATTTAGTGAAAGGAAAGTAGAAGGAATAATATTTTTCCCTAGGAAAAAATTTTTACACTAAAGTTTTTATATATATTGAATATAAATATAACATTTTAATATTTTTTATCCTTACATGTTATTGAAAAGACATATTCTGAAGATAAAGTTTTCATTCAACATGGTTTTTAAATCCTATCCAAATTGATTCAGAGTTGAGGTTAAAGTGGGAAAGATATGTATAGATATAAATAAGGAGATATATAGATATTAAAGTGGACTTTTTTATATAAAAATATATGAAATTAGACTTTGGAATCTAATCTTGTATGGGTAGTTCACTAATGTGCCTTGGGTGGAGGTTTAGAGGTTGAGGTTCTGATCAATTTAGTGGTTTATTTTCACTCTCTTATGGATAAAATTCATGGTTAGTTATTTAGGAATTAATTTTATAATAAATTGAGATTTATTATTTGAATTATTTTTATTTTTAATGGTACTTCATATTGGTTTTTTAATTTAGTCTATTATTCTATATTTGTTCTCTATTATACATGAATAATTATCGGATGTTAATGGATATTATTACTTATAATTCATTGACTACTTACTTTGATTCATGTATGGTAATTGTGTGATCAAGGGTGGTTAAATTTAAATATTTTTTTCGATCACCTATCTTTTTAATTAACCAAAGTACATGACCATAAGAAAATGGTAATTTATATGTTGGAGATCGATGACCAGGACCTTGGATTCACAGAGACCTAATTTTAAAAATTAAATTACTATCCATCATATCACTAACACTTAAATATTTTATGATCCAATATTTTTCAAAGTTAATTTCATCCATAATTCAAAGTTACTTCAATGTACTTTTGTATTTCCTTATTAAATCAATCTTATTATCTTTTTAACTAATGTTCCATACTAGGGATACTTATCATAGTTGTATTAACCTTGATAATTGTATATAATATACCACCCTTTATTATTTTTTGTGATTTGGTGTTGTACTTATAAATTCCAAACATTGAAAAACACCATGGAGAGGTGATGATGCTTGGATGTGGGTTATGTTTTTGGATAGGTTTCTTGGGACTTGGTACATAGTTGAAACTTAGTTTTAATAGATTAAGATAAATACTTTTCTCATCTCATTGAATTTTTTATTTCGATTATTATTTTATATTTTTACACACATGGTTGTTATGAATTGTGTTTGAATATTCTAGACATTATGGGTTCCCACATGCGCATGGTGGTACAAAATGAAAAAAAATACTGGAAATCAAAATAGTCAATAGAAAGATTAAAATAAAATGATGGGTTCCACAACCACACTCAATCTTTGAATAAAAACCCTCTAAATCATGGAATATATATTTGAAATGGGGTTTGATAACATGGAAATAATTTAAAAAATTAAAAAATTTAAACAAAGGAGGTATGAGAGGGGAAAATGAATTGGTGGTGGCACATGAGAAGAAATAAAAAAGTGATGTTGAGTTTTAGTTTGAATCTATTGAAATTTATAATGATCAAGCTATGTTTTATATATAACCTAGGTAGTTTACCATCATAATTATTAATATTCAGAATAAATAATAGGAATAAATCTTAATATAATAATTTAAAAAGTAATAAGAGTTTTTGGTTGTTGAAAAAAATAATAAAATTAAACAAATTGATGAATAGAATTGAGAAAAAATCATAAAAGATGAGTATTAATGTTTTTGGATGGCCCATAAGTTCATTATGTATTATTTAGGACTGTAAATTACTTGGTGGTCTCCTAAAAACGTATTATGTTTTATTCACTAAAAAGGATGAGAAGTGTCACTCTAGATGAGAAGAAATTTTATACATGTTTAAATATGAACTGGGTAAGTTTTTTTCACATTCATATTATATGAAACATGAGGTAATTTTTAGATCACACTCATTTAATAAATAACTCAATAGAGGAAACCTAATTTTTTTGTTGTTTTCTATATACCTTAGGAATTATTTTTTATAAATTTGATGCAGGAATATATTTTAGTATATATATTCAATAACCCTATATTTTTCAGCTCAAATAGAATTACATTTTTATATTCATTGGTGTATTTTTCTTTTTTAATTCCATGATAATGATGAAGAAAGGTATAATATGGGAAGATAAAAATAATAATATATAAGATATTTAATTGATAGGGTGCTATTTAATTAAATTCAATATCATTTTTATTATCCCTATATTTTCCTCATGATTTTAAGCCTAGAGGAATTTCCATGCCCCACTTAGTCCACTTTCTCTATCACTTATCTAGGATGAAAATATTTTCATGGGAATAATATCATTATTTATTTTAAATTTCATTTTCCATTAAATTGAATAATTGAAATTTTTGATGGATAAGTAAGTAAAGACATGAGAGTATCTATTTGATAAATAATGATTTGGGATGATTTTTTTATTTATATAAAACAAATTCCTCAAACATTCGTCTTTATTTTATAAATTTTATGTTGATTGATTTTTTATTTCTATTTATTTAATGAGTGATTTCCCAATTTTATGTTTCCTATTACTGAGGGTGTTCTAAACTGTTTTTCCATATTCTTTCACAGACCATATTTATTTAGAGATACTTGGGTCATGTGTACTAATAGAACATTATTTTATATATTATCAAGTCTATGAAAGAATAAAGTAACATTAAGATTATTGAGGCATTTTTGACACTTTAATAACTTTTAGATCTTACATTAAATTTGATATTTAATTTAATATTCTATAATCCATGATTGACCTTGATAGTGAAGCCACAATTAAATAATATTTTTTTCTACCCTACTTTTAAATTTTTATATGATTTGAAATGGAATAAATGTGGCAGAATAGGTTACTTAATGGTTTAAAAGGTAGGATAACCTTGAAAAAGTGAAGTATGTGAGGTATTATCCTTAGTATTGGGAGAAATATTAATAAATTTTCATTCATTTTTCCTTATTTGTTCCTCATAAAAATTAAAGTAGAAAAAGGGCATAAAAATGACTGAAAATGAGTTATTGGTGAAGCGATGGTGAATAACTCATTGTGTTGATTATAATTATTGTCTGAGAATGTGATAATGGGAAGAATTTTTTGGTATATATCATTGTTGAAACATATTTTGGAAGAGATATCTTTTTAATGAGATTCTTATTATTTTTTGGGAACGGTACATTAGAGTTTAATCTCCTTTTTACCTTTTTATTTTTTCACATCAATTACATAACAAAACTTATCCATATATTTCATTTATCTTTTAATGTAATAATTAATTATTTATTAATTTTTTTACAGGTTTTATATGTATGTAATTTTCATTCCTGTGTTTAGGATTCATATACAAAATTTTGGGCGTATCTATAATCAAATGTTCCTTGACATATGAGAGATTTTTTTTGGTATTCTAGATCAAAACGAGTTAGGATACTATTAATAATCCTAAATATGTGAATTTTAGTTAATATAATTTTCATAATTTTAAGAGGAATATTATAAATCATGGTTGGTTATTTTTTCATAAAATGAGGATTTCAAAAAATATTTATCATGTGATGCTTGAAAATTTATTCACTATTGATGATTATTTTATTTTTTGGATATTATTATAAACCAATGCAAGATTGGTTTCTTTTATGATGATATTGAGATTATATACTTGAAGGAAAAAATGTTTTTAGGTGTGGTGGGGTTTAATATAAATTCATGCATACTTTGCTTTTTATTTATTTTATTTAATGATTAATTATTTTTCCTTAATGTTATTTATTTTATGTTTTTATGGATGGAATTGATTTTAGTGAATTTTGGAATAAAATAAATGGAAAAATATTCTCTTGTATGATTAAATCAATGTAAATTCTATATGTGTAGGGTTAAAACCAAATAGGGATAAGATTTGTAAGGTTATCCGATGTCATTTTATGCATACATCCAATGAAACTTGTGGGAGAGCCATCTGTATAAAAATGAGTACCATGTCTGAGGGTTCTTGTATGAATCAACCTGAGATCATGTGAGACTAGAATAATCATTTAGTGATTTGATTTCATAAAGGTAACCACATGATGGACTACTTAAATAAATATATATGGATGTTTTTAAAGTTCATATTTGAGTGGAAGGGCGCACAGGAGAATAATTTGGATGTCATGTTATAATAAACTATAATTTTATCACATTTTTGGTTAACTCTAAACTGTGGTAGTATAATATTACATAAGAGTCATATAATCCATATGTGAGAGACCTTCAAAGATAAATATAGATAATTTTGAAAAGAAATAATAAAAATCAGCCTACGAGATCATAGGAGTGTGTAATGGTAATTCATTTCCTACCCTGGATGATTGATTGGAAGTTGAAGAATTCTCATTGCATCATAGTTTGTCTCTTCATGTATTGAGTATATATATACATGGGGGTGTATTGAATACCATGAAATCCAATAACCCATGAATAATGAATCTTAGATCATGATATATGTGATGATTTGGATATAAAATGAAACTTAAGATTCATGGGGTCAAGTTACGGTGAGGTTCTGTTTATTGTATCATATGATGAAAGCTCAAACTTGGTTTTCATGTAACAAAAGAAGATTATTTATATAATAGAGGATGGTTATTTCATGGTTCTTATCATAGTTTTTTTTTGTGATATGATGGTCTATAGGGGTAGAAGTTTTTATGTTGTGAATGGAGATATTATGCCTTGGTAAATATTATATAGAAGATATGATTTATTCATAATGGACAGTTGCATCATGGGTGTGTGAGTTTTCACCAAGGGATTTCAATTTTATTAAAATTAAATAGGAAGAATATGTATTTTCAGTATGGTGGTCACTTTCACATCATGACTTTTATATCAACAGTATATATATATATATAACAGTTTGAGATTTTATATCCTTAACTATTATTAAATAAATATTTTTGGGAAAATAAAGGTATTCTTTCACTTAATTTTTATATCATAACTAAGATGAGTTGGTGTTGAATTAAAAGTGTTAAATATATAAATGGACATGTATGAGGATATATATAGATATTAAAGTGTACTTTTTATATATAAATAATTGTTTTTCACCATGGAATTGAATCTTTTCTAGGAATTTCACTACTAGGGATTAGCTTGAGGTTTGAATGTTAATGGTGTGGTTAGTATAGGGATTTATTTTTTCACTCTCATGGTTATAATTAGAGGGAGTTATTTTATTATGAATTTGTTAATGAATTTTGTTCAATTATTTAATGTATGCTTATTTTTAATTGTAGTTCATGTTGTGGTAATGAATTTACTTTATTATTAAATATCTTGTCTTCATTCATTATACATGACCATTGTGTGTTAACACCGTAGAATTTTTTATTTTATTAAATAGAGAAAAGGAAAGTGTGACTATAAGATAAAATTAAGGGGGGCCTGAAATAATCCAACCCTAGGGAATTGTCCTGAATAAACTCAATGTCATCGGGAGGAAAAGATCCAAGGATAGAAATGATCAAGACCTAATCATTCTGAGATTATTTCGAATAAAGAAAGTCTGACAAAGCATTGACCTCTCACCAAGTGTGAAAAATGATCATGTGATTTTTCTTTATCTATTTTCATCTTCTAATAATATATTCAATAGACTAAGGAACATGATCTATACCTAATAAAGCATAGTAAACAACTAACAAATCAGTATCAACCACTATAATATGAATTCCTCCCATATTACAGATTAGAAGACCTGAAAGTATAACATGTTCTTCTATTTAAGTGAATCACCACTCCCAAAATGGATAAGAAACCATACCCAACCGAACCACTGGAGTCTCCAACCACCCCACCACCTCACATAGAACCCAAAAAGTAAGAACCGTCAGTGTTTAACTACATCCCCACTGATGGAGGCATCCATATGATCAATTTCTCTTATCATGTGATATTGTTGTTGGAAAATACCATAGGGTCCAAATCCACAATGTAAGGGGTGATCCTCATATTTCATTATGGCATGTATAAATCCAAACAAATATTTTAGTCAAAAAATCATGTATTAGATATTGAGGCAGACAAAAACCTCCTCTCATTCTTGGAAGACCAAAGAACCCAACAACTTATAGTGAAAATCAAATCCCTAGATTTCCTCTCAACTTGGGACTGTCTATAACATGAAACCGTACCTAGAAGAAAATCTCCACATAAGAAAACTATACAGTCCAACTAGTGAACTATCCAAATTCCCCCCATACCACCTTCGCCCATTCACTCTTAAAAAACAAGTGTTCAATTCATTTGTTTCCCAACACTGTAGGGTCCAAAAAACATCGCAATGGGAAGAAAATACTCCCACAATCACTTAGAATAAGGAAGAAAAAATTAATAAAAGTATTGTAAAGAAAATAGACTCAAATTGAGTTTCAAAAATTAGAAGAAACTTGGAGGAATTGAATTTCTCAACGAGTTTTAAGTGACCCACGTACCACCACCAGGAAGGGTTTGCAGACCACATGAACCACGAACCACTAGTACGCAGAACAAACCATGAGGCACTGGCCTATAGAGCAATGTTAGGTGAACCCAGGAGCCTGAAAACCACATCATTGGTGTAAGAAAGTGCATGAAGTACATTCGCATACCGTCTAGTGAACTCAACAGTTCACAGTTGAAAACAATCAGTAGGCTTTTGCGAACCATGACTCGCGAACCGCATCCTCTCCAAACCCCGATTGACCGAGTCTTAAAAATACTGAGAAATATCTTAATGGGATTTAAAAAATGATATTGCATTCCCATAGATATTATTTCCCCAATTCACTATAAAAGGATCACGGGAGTAATTGAGAAAGGACGGATGAAGAAAGCATGGAGGAGACCCCAGAAGTTAGAAGAAAGAATTCTAAGAGGACTCTGGATTTGGTCTCAAATCATCAGCAAAGTATAAATCGAAAACTAGATTTCTGTAGTTATATACAGTCGTAAACCATAAAAATAAGGAACTTAATAATAAGGGAAAAATAGTGGACCTAATTCGTGTAATCGGGAACCACACATTCCTCGAGATGATCTCCCTATAAACGACAGGTTCAAGGACCCTCCTTCAAAATGGTGTTTCATATAGTGTATCAACACACAGATTGAACCTAGAACTATGTACATAATTAGTATGTGGTTGGAACCCAAAGCGGTGTGGTAGACCGCATCTAGGACTAAGTACAACTGTGGTGTGCGGTGGTCCATTCCCAATCCCACGTACAGATTCGGTGCGCAAACGACCCCTCTACCTACGTACCACTATGGTATGAGGATCTCCCCCATCCCATAAAAGAAAAACAGTACACAGAATGAGGTGACTTCAGGTTTTATTCCCTCTGTCTCCAATATCACCCCTCCATAACCATCCAGACCTCCATATCCCCTCTGCAAACCAGTCCCCTAGAATCAGGACAAAGCCTCCTCCAAAGCCACCAGACACATATGATCAGATCATTGGGTGCATCTATTATTTTCTTTGAGTCTACATACCCATTGTAAGAATATCCTCAAAGGGCCTCCCCACAATAGTTCAGACTCAAGGGATGTCTCTAAGTCTACATTCCCATGGAAAAATAGATTCCAACCTTAGGAGGCTGACATAAACCTACCCATTCTATGGATTAATGGTGATCACTTTCTTTTCTAGTCAATGAGGAATTATGATCATTCAAAGGAATCATGTTCACTTATCCTTTTAATGAGAAGTTACATTCTTCCCCTTTCCCAGAATGTGTTCTGCGGAACTCCCACTGAGGTAAGTTCCCAATCTTCTGAGGTTCGAGATACATGACCACCAATGTCATCCCACATTAAAAGGTTCATTGCTCTGCTCCCTCACCCACCATCTACCTTGCCTCTTCTGCCATAGGCCCATCCTCTCTCATCAGTAGGAGGTGAGGTGTGTGTCTGGTTGGATCTTTCACATCCTCTTGTTTCTCACACCATGTATGACTCACATGGTCTTAGATATTTATGATATTCCCAACATCCATGCAACCCAACCCATTTGAACTATGAGAACTTTGATTCCTGGTCAAACCATAATACGTAGGTCATCTACGTGAAGGCCTGAGCTCAAAAGGAGTTCCCTCTCAAAATGGTTCACCTAATCATGTCCCATAAAATGGGAAGCTCCCATGTGTAAGCCCCATGTTTCTCGAACCTTGTGGGCTTTGATTCCTCTCTTGAGGATCTGTTGGAAGCTCGTCTTATGGGTCTAATACCAAAATAAATCCATCTTTCGTCCCCCTAGATGAAGATAAACTCTGAAGCGCCTTATTTCATGGATTTAGTCAGCACTACCTCCATAAGATCTAATCTATGTATGCCTATGAAGATCCTTCAAAACAAGGGTATCCCATGGACACACTTTTCATGAATGAGCCAAGGATTCAAGAACATATAAACATGACTTAAATCTATAAGAGAGTCTTGGAATAAGAAAAACTTCTCCCCAAAAAGGGTAAGATGAGCCCGACCTACCATCATATCGACCAATGGGGTCCTTAAGTGTCATTGGCCAAATCATCATCAAATGAGTGCCTTCCTTTGGAAATAACTTCCCTGAATTAGGGATACCAGGGTCGTTGGGTGTTTATAGATCCATGAATAAACCTTTTGGAGACCATTCGAGGAATGTATATCATAAGAGAACTGATTGCAATGATACTTGACCACATGTAACTGCATTTTTGGACAATATGATTTGGCACCTCCTTGAAAATATAGAAGGGACAAACTGACCAGTCCCTACAATATCCCCTTAAAGTATAATGACGTGGATTGGGATAAAAAAAAGATGGTGACATGAAAGTTTTAATAATAACTGATAAAAAATTTCCACACGTTGTACCATTTTTATTTTTAATAAAATTTCAGCCCACGTTACCTCAGGTCGAAACAAAAATAGTGAACCCAACGTGAACCCTTAACCAAGGTTGTGATTTTACACCACTCAATTCCCTTCACCTCACAAAAAAATGAAGGAAGGAGGCCAAGATGAATTGTCAAATTTTCATATGTTCAAGATATTCTACTTTGATGGGGTTTTTTTCATATATGTCATATATATATATATATATATATATTACAGGTTCCCATAGAGAAACCTTCAATCCAAATGATAACCTGACAACCAATACAGACACACGCATCAGCGATCCTGTAGGCATCTGAGCACCCGGTGAAGAGTAGGAACCCCTTGCCAATCCAATGTCTTCAATGCTAGGTATCCAACATGCTGATTAAAGAGTACCAACAAAACGGAACTCTCCCCATAGTGGAGGCTACAATTAAATCCCTCCAGTATGCAAAATCTCACTATCTGTCTCATCATCTACAGCTGGTTCCCAACACAAGGCAGCCCTGGTGGTCGTCTTGAATCATTTTCGGAGCCTATCCCTGGATCATGACAATGAGTACAACCCTTGTCTTTGGGAGGCACATGAAGTCTTCACTGAATAATTTATCTAAACTTCTTTGGGTTCCTACTCATGGGCCCCTACCAGAGAGCGTTGCCGCCAACACCATTGACCAAGTATCCTCATGCTAAATAGGACCTCATGCCGAGGGAACCTACTAAAATCTAAAAGATGCAGGCCCCTAGGTATTCCCATTGAGGGTGAAAATATATAATAAGGAATACGTGATAACCATTAATCATGAGAAGTAAATCTGATGTGAAAACTTTGCAGCATTCAATGGGAAGACATATGACCCTACCCCCTCTACTCAAGGCCACCATAGAAACAGGTTGTCACAATATGATCACGTGCATGTTCCTGCTAGTGCTCTATGATCCCGCCATATAGGTAGAGATGAAAATTATAGGTTAATGCAGATATCTACCAACACACAAGAATCCTGTCATCCAAGTAAGACAGAAACTGGCTGCTGGAAGGCACAAATACCTACTAATGTGTATCAAGTCTACCATAAAAATAGGGAGGCAAGAAAATATGAGCAGAGCCAAATTTCTGTAGATGCATACAAAGAACATGAGACCAATACAGCGGCAAGTGAGCTGATGAAAATCCTCGCTCGTGAATATGAATTCCACCAGTCAAATATAGTGGAAACTAGAGAAGACAACTAGTGGTAGACTTGAACCTTTGTCCTGACATAGGAGAACTGCCAGTATCTAATGGCTACCCATAGAGGACTAGAGTAGGCACAAACTCCTTCTCCAACTTTGTAATAGAACTTCATACCCATTCTGGAAAAATATACATCTTAGAATATCCTAAAAATTATTGAAGATTAGATGTTGATTTCAGACCATATCCTCCAAACATGCCATGATATCATTACATTAGTAGAAGAGGTGAGAAACCAGGCCCATGACCTAGTTTCCTCGAGCGGAATGACTTATTCATAAAATGGTTTCTTCACTCCGGAGCAGTTATGAATCCTTGGTCTAGTCCCAGAGGGTCGACTACAATATCCCGTGATACACAGACTACTGCATCAAGAAAAAATCCATGTTTCAATTGGGGGGTTTTGGTCCAATGTGGTGGTCTCTCTAGGGCATGCATATATCCCTACCAAAACTCAAGATACTTGTCGGCATATCTCGGGAGTATTGTGGGAGCCAACAAGATATGGAACCATATATGAAGGTCGTTACCAATAGAAGGCATCCCCAGTTACCCATAAGAGAGTGCCCAAAAATTAAATGATCCCAAGGCAACTAGAAAAATAATAACACATACATGATCCCACACTTCTGGAAGCTAGGGTTCTTGACACCATCGAACATATATCAATAAAGTGTCATGAACTTGTTAGTCCATTACCAAATTTTGGTTGTGGAAGTAGAAGTTGCGAAGGCCCTCCCCATAATATTTCTACTAGCAGCTTTGAAGGTCCTCCCCAGAACACCCATGGGGGATTACTCAATGGTCCAGGAATGATCAATCAAGAGAGACCATCTCCAGATGCATGTCAGGGTATCCCTCTCCTTGACCTAAAGATAAAATAGTAAGAAGTCCTCCCCTAGTTGTCATCCTCCCTGATGGTCCTCCCCCCCGGTATACACTATAGATATGCTTCTCCCTAGACTCATACATCGGTTCATAATTTTATTCCTTTCCAAGACGATAGTAATTTTAAAGGCCCTCCCCACAATGGAATTTATTATGAAGTCCCTCCCCATTGTAACATCAAGAAACAAGAAGGTCCTCCCCTCATTGAATTACATCCTAAAGGCGCTTCCTAGGATGTACACTGCATAAATTATCCCTGTATCCAGGTATCAAGCTGTAATGGTAGTCTTCGCCATCATAGAAGTCATTGGGAAGGTCCTCCCCTCGGTTACATCAAGAAACAAGAAGGTCATACCCTCACTTTAGCCCTCCCTAAAGTTCCTCCCTAGGGTATACGTCATAGGGACACTCCCCATGGTTGGACATAAAGTTTCAATGGTATCCATCGCCATTGCGACACTGATTGAGAAGGTCATCCCTGCAATCAAAATTCATACTGGCATGAAGGCCCTCCCCTTGATGGAACAATTGTAAGAAAGAAATCTTGTGCTGAGGCTCTCAAAAATATGGAGACATTCATATCAGAATCTCTATCTATGATGAGTGATGTCCTTTATCAACCAAAGGAGGTCTGGGGACATGCTCATATTTTGAGCCACCCCTATGTCATTCACATATCAGTGAGGCTCTCACCAGCTTGGTTTCATACAGATAAATTATTAAGAAGAAATAAAGCTAGGTATATCAAGTAGAGGAGTCCCTAGAAGAACACCAGCAGGATATGTTTCTCATGAGAAGAGAAATAGATAAGGATAATATACCAAGGATATATTGTCCTATGGCCACTTATCACTTTGACATACCAAGGGAGTTGTCTGAGGAATGTATTCACAAAATTCACCTCAATATGTGTTTGACTCTTCCTCTGCTAAAAGAAAATTCCATGCCTGATGAAGGGTATACAGACCATGTCAACATGTTTGGAGACCTTCACTGTCTCATCAACCTGAAAGCCATCCCATCATCACAACATCCATGATCATAAAGTGGAAAGAAAATCCTTAAACAGTATTGCCCCCATACACTTCAAAAGTTGTGTTTTCTCAATGGTGATGCTCCGACTGGAGTTCATATTAGAGGATGGGGAGAACAAGGATCTCTAATCTTCACCCCATGCCCTGTCTAGTAGACCTCATTTGAAATGAAATCTTGCAATGTAATTACCCAAAGGAAATAATAAAATGAAATCTTTTCTCAGGAAAGATGGAATACTCAACAAAAACCAACCAAGAGTAATTCTCAAAAGATTTAGGTTTGAAGAGATCAATTCATTAAGAAGCTTCTGAGCTAGGCAACCAAGAACATCGAGTAGGATTCTTGCCTAAGGGAAGTCAACCAGAAAGTAGTGCTAATGTCTATAAAATACCAAAAATCCCATGCAGGTCCAGTTCCATACTCTGATCACACTCATGCGGGTGTGTGTGAAATTAAAAAGGTGGAAATAGCGGTGGCTACCACCGCAATATGAGAACAGCCCCAGCCTATAGGGATGGGGGCATTTTTAACTCAAAATTCCCCTGTAAGACCAACAAATCTAGGCCGTAGTGCATCAATATGAGAACGGAAGAAACCCCAGCCCCTAGGGATTGGGGAATTTTTACCTCAAGTTCCTACATAGTAGATGTCTATCTTCTCATGTCTAGGAAGAATGATGAGTAGAGAAGTCACCCACTCCACTCCATCTCATGGTTCATACCCTCTGAGATAAAGGCACGTTATGAGGTCATATCAGGGTCCCTTCAGGTCAATTTCTTCCAAGAAACCCAAATAATTCCATAGAACATAAGGAGAAAGTCCAACCAAGGATGCATAAAGCCTTCCTACCATTCGGTGTCAGGTACACCACCCCCAATGTGGTATGCCTCAATTAACGTGGTAAATGTAAACCCAAAAGATCTTATAGGATATGATAAAATGCGAGATGATGCAAGTGAAGATTGTTCCCACCTAGAGGCATCCCACACTAAGTCTGATGGTTTCAATGCCCGGAACTAGAGAGTCATCCTAAATTTGGGTGTCCCCTCAGTTAATTCGTTATTACCTCCCTTGAAAACCCCCATGAAAGAGAAGAATAAATATCAGGTCATCTATGACCCACCACCCCCTCGCCTTAAGAATGTGTACCTCACTCTCAAGGAAGGGTTATCCATATAGGAGGAATAAATTAAAGATCTTAGGAGAATTAAAGTTGAGATACATCTAGGAAGCTATCTTTTTAGATTTTTTCCCCGGTGGAACGTCAATAGGTGCTCCCAAAATAGGTTCCCCTACCACAGGAACTCATCCTGGTAAATGAAGTCAAGATCAAAGGCCCATCCAATCCAACATTGGGACTATAGACCTACTTAAATCTAGCCTTGGAAGGACATCAATACATCCCACCACTGGGAAGGAAACAAGAGTATATTCAGAGAATCCACAAAGGATACCCCCGGTTGGGTATCCACCCCAAATTCCAACAGCACCAGCATGTCCATCATTCACCCTTGCTACACCCACCCAAACTCATGTCTAGAAGGATATGAATAAAGGGATATTGAATACTATAGAGAAACTAATAGGTCAACTAGAATCCATGGAGGGGAAGCGTGCACCAATACAACCAGAGTGAAAACCCTACACTGATTGGGTGAGCAATTTCCTGCAACCACCAAACATCAGAAACCCTGTATTCCCAGTGTTCAATGGATTGGGAGACCTGTAAAAACATCTAAGGATTTATGCCTCTTACTATGACCCCATGATGGGAACTCTGGAGCAACAAGATGTAGTAAAACATAGGTTCTTCATGAAAACCTTGTAGGGTTCATCCTTCGTATTGTATATTTTCTTTCCAACTAACTTGATCACGAGCTGGGAGGACCTCCCATGATAATCTCTCGTACATTTTTGTTCTAAATTACCTAAGAAAATTGTTAGTGATCTCATGAACTTTAATCAACAAGATAATGAAATAGTTTCATACTTCATCGCCTGATTGAAGTTTTTGACTTATTCTCGAAATCGGATACTCCCCCCAGATGAGATGTTCTATATATGAATTAATAACCCCAATGATGAATTTCAAACATAGCTCATCTTAGTGAAATATAAAAGTAGGTTCTAAGATTTCTCTTCCATTTCCCAAAGTATAGAGGACTCCTTTTAGTGGAAACATCTCAATTCCTGAGTGACCCCATCTACCACAAGAAAAAGAGTTGGAAAAGCATAAACAACTACTATCACACTTAAGCCACCCCTGACACCAACTCCATTCACAAGGCCTCCATCAAATCTTGTGGGAACCCTGGGACACCAATAGGTACCCCCACCTCATCAAGATAAACGAAGTGGTTCTAAAAGAAATTTGTTCGAGGAGTGAAGAAATAATGTATACTCATTCTGAGTTAACCAAGTGTATGGATACTTCATAGCTACCATGAATTGAAACTTTTCCAGCTACTAGAGACAAATCAGTCCGATGAAGTGGGTCTAGATAAAAATACAAATTATTATCCCTATTACGGAATACTAGGTCACACCATCTAGGAATGATTCTTCTTCAAGGATCTCCTGCAAAAGTTAGTGGATTCCAGTTAAGTCAAGTTGGGTCTACCACGATCATGAGTGGTGTATATCTCTACCTTAGACCCAAGATAGAAAGAAGAGTTGAAATTAGTCACTAGAAAAAAGGAGAAAATTTTTCCGATTGGATTACCTGGAAAACAGTCAACCTGGCTCATGGAATTCTCCAGGCATAGTCAAAACAACCAATCATTCCCCCAATAGCTCAAGATGTTACACAACCATCATCCTCATCCCTATAGTTTTATAAGGGTTATAAGGGTAGAGATCAGGGGAAAAAATATGATCCAGCACTAATGTCGAAGCCATTCGTAGAGCTTTCAAAATTTATGCTTCCAAACTCGACACAACGGGCACTGTCCCGCTAAATGGTACCATCAGAAGAAGATGGTCAGGAAGAAACATTTTCAGATCAAGAGCTGATTTTTGGATCACTTGATGGACCCCTTATCTGATGGAAACTATGGAAAAAAACCCAAATTTCTCATGCCCAACTAGAGGGCTGTAGGAAGTGGCTGTAGAGGATAAGGGTTTCCTAGAAGGTAAGATCGTGGTAGGAGTAAAATTATCGGCCACACCTTAACTCAAACCATTAACATTGAGGAAATTCATGGAAGGATGCTTTGACAGACACAATGGGAACCAGAATTTTCCTCTACCCCTTCCAAAAAAAATCTAAGACCATTCATCTTGGATTATCCATTGGAGGAAGAATAGATATCAAATTGACAAAGGCATACCAGTGGACTAGTTTTTAACTCAGAATGGACCGCAATGCCATCATCTCCTATCATAGAGACTGTACCATCTGCATCCAAAGCACAAGCCCATAAAGTGTCTATGAAAGTGAATCCTCGAGATGGAAAGAACTAACATTTAGATCAAAAATATGATATTCTAAAGAACCTAGCTTCATTACTAATGAATCTATCGATCATGGCTACCATGATTATTTCCGCAGACCTAAGGGAGGTTTTCATTGAATCCTTACTATGTTTCCACGAATTCAAGGCTGAAGTTGTAGTGGCCAAATTTTATTGGAAATATACCAATTTGAATAATTCCATTCTATAATCTTCTTCACAGACAAGGATGAAGACGCCATCATTCAAGGACACATAAAACCCTTATATGTGTCCAAAAAGATAAACAGCATTGATGTTAGAAGAATTTTCATAGAAAATGGATCTAGAGTCAACCTACTCTCTATGCGAACACATTGTCAGTTGATATATGATGAATACATTTTGACACCATACACCACAACTATGTTGGGATATGACAAAAGAGAGCATAAGCCGTTGGGACAAATCAATCTTAAAACTTGTCTTGGAGACCTCATGTCGGATTTCGAGTTTCTGGTAGTGTGGAAAAGTATGGCATTCAATGTCCTGTTAGTGAGTCCCTGGCTGCATCAACACAATAAAATTACATCATCATACCATCAGTGTGTCAAATATTTTGCTAATATGAAAAATAGAACATTGTATGCTAATAAATCCACATTTCAATCCTGTGAGTTACATTACATTGATGTAGGGTTCTATGACCTGAAATAGAAGCAGTCTTTAGTTAACGACGTTGACAGTATCACTACCCCGAATGGATTATAAATGGCTCTTATTGATCACGTCCAACTTCTTGGGGATGAATATGTATTACCCATAAACCAAGTTGAATTAAAAGGTTCAAGTTAGGATATAGACTCAGTCGTCTGTATGATTTTTGTTATGACAACCAAGTCCAAATACACTAAAGAGTAGGCTAACTTCAATGATGTTTAGGAAAAACCTAACAAAGATTCACATGGACTATCCTCAGGACCCCTAACCATTCCCACCTTACTCACTAAGGAATAAAATAATTTATCTCCCAACATTGAAGAGTTCATCTCGAGAATCCTATTTCCATCAGAAGAGGAAAAAGATGATGATGAAGATACTAATGATGATAATGATGATGATAATGATGATGACCTCAAAGATTCCCCTACTTAATTCGAAGAAGGTGTCTGCACCACTATTAATAAACATAAGGAGATAAACCTGGGCACCGAAGATGGCCTGCAACCCACTCTAATTAGTTCTGATATGCCTTTAGAGGAGCAAGTGGAATATACCACCTTCCAAAAAAAATAATCGAGATGTGTTTGTGTAAAACTACACAGAAATGTCAAGACTTGATCCTAAGGTCACCACTCATCGTATGGGTCCTTCATAAGATCACTGAGGCTATAAGAAAGAATCCATATGGACCCACCCAAAACATGCTACCAAAATAGAGGCTAAAGTGGTAAATCTTATCAAATCCAAATTCATCTGGGAAGTCCAATATCCGATTTGATGGTGAACATAGTCTCTGTCAAAAAGAAGAATGGAAATATTATAGTATGCATCAACTTCAGGGACCTCAATCAGTGCTGCCAAAAGAAGATTTTCTAGTCCCGATCACAGAGTTGTTGATTTATGTGACTTCCAGATATGAGGACCTCTCTTTCCTAGACAGTAATTCTGGAAACAACCAAATATTAATAGCCCAAGTATATGAAGAAGATACTTATATTAGGGCCCCTTAAGGATTGTTTGGTTATAATATGATTCCCTTTCGTATAAAAAATGTCGGAACTATATATCAGTGTGCCAAAAATCGAATTTTAAAGCCCTTATTGGGAAAATTCATCGAGTTCTATGTCAAAGATATGGTGGTTAAATCATGATACTGCTCAAAAAACCGGGATGATCTTGAAACTGTCCTCAAAAAACTATGATAACACAGTTCAAAGATGAATCCCCTGATGTGTACCTTCGGTATTACCTCTGGAAAATTCCTAATCTTTCTCGTATGCCATCACGACATCGAAATCGACCAAGAGAAGTAAAAAAACAAACCTTGGCTTGTCTTCACCTTGCAACCTCATTGAGTTGAGGGGTCTCTAGGGGCACCTGGACTACATTTGATGCTTCATATCCAACCTTGTGTGTAAATGTTTACCTTTCACTAAGTTAGTAAAGAAATAATTTATGTATGAGTGTGATAATGATTTTCAAGAAGCGTTCAATATTCTCCAAAGATATCTCCTAATCCAATCAGTGCTGATTCCACTAGTTAATGGGAGACCACTCATTTTCTATGTAACCACCTTTGAAGATCCATTAGGTTCCTTCCTCACACAGAAGAATGATGCCAATAGTGAGAATTGTCTCTATTATCTTAGTCAAACAATGATTGATGATGAGACTTGATATTCAAGAATCTAAAAGAACTGCCTATCCCTAATATTTGCAGTTCAAATATTCAAGCATTACCTACAACACCATGAGTTTTATCTGGTCTCCCACTATAACCGAATCAAATATATCCTCAGTCTCCCCATTCTAACTGGATTCCTATCACAGTGGGCATTCATTGTACAATAGTTTGACATATGGTATGTTCCCCATGACTCTATCAAAGGTCAGACATTAGAAGACTTACTATAAGATAACCCCTTGGAAGAAACAACCATGTTCGATGATGAAATTCCAGATGAAGAATTGTTCTCCATCCCAGAAGACCCCCAGGAATGGGAAATGTACATCGATGGTGCTTCTAGAAGGCCGATAGGGAAAATGATGGAGGATTCCCAACTCAACAAAGTAGGTCAGGGATTTATACTCATATCCCCTGAGAAGGTTTTTTTTCCTTAATCCTTCTTAATATCAAATGGATGCATAAATAATGAAGCAGTATACCAGGACCTCATTACGGGCCTAGAGATGGAACTTCAAGTCGATCCGAACACCTGAAAATAAAATGAGATTCAGAGCTGGTCATTAAGCAGGTCAATGGTGACTATGTCATTAAGAATTAAATATTCCCCCTTGATGAACCATTTTTGAGAACTGATGGAATAATTCCCATCAAAACCAATGCTGACCTATGTCCCCCACTCACAAAATGCTTAATCTGATGCATTGGAAAATACAGCCACAACCCTGGACGATCCATACCAGGGATGAAACGGTAATTAGAATTTCCCACCATCGGATGGTATTTCCATTTATTCATAATAATACAGAGGAATTTTATTTTATTATCCCTCTTTTTTAGCCTTATGGTCATACCACCAGTTGGATGACTCCCATTGAAAATTACCTTTGGAGGGGAGAGCCCCGCCAAATAAGGTCGGAAGAGAACAAATCTAGATATGGGCAGTCAACTTTGTCTTGTACAATGGCATAACCCAGTAAAATGTTCTCTACAAACAAGTCCTTGACGGAGTCCTTCATAGGTGCATAGATGGAGAATAGAATACTACTGTCATGAAAGAGTGCATGTCGGAGCTTGTGGAGCACACCAGTCGACAAACAAGCTCTCCCATAAATTTCTAAGGATTGGATACTATTGGCTCACTATGATAAGGTATTGTTCCATATTCACCAAGAACTAACATTCCTACTAAGTTCATGCCAATTTGATTCACCAACCCCTAAATATACTTCACACATCTATGTACTCCTTGACATTTTTCACCTAGGGTATGGATGTTGTGGGATCCTATCCCCCCACCACAACCAAAAAATTCAAATTCATTCTCATAGGAATAGAATTATTTTCCAAATGGGATGAATATATGCCCCTAAAAGAATTTAGGGTGAAAATAATAGTTATGTTTTTAAAGGAAAACATCATTACCAGATTTGGTTTCCCACATACAATACTAAAATAAAATGACACAACTTATGCTTTACTGAGTTCAAAAAATTATACCAGGAGTATGGAATCAAATCCAACCATTCATCCAGCTACCATAATGTGGCCAACAAAAAGATAGAGGCTTTCAATAAGAATTTGTCCAAAATACTCCAAAAGATTGTATAAGGATAATAAATCATGGAAAGACAAGATCCTTCATTATTTTTAAGCTTAACGGACCACGACCCATGCTTCCACCCAGGAAACCCTGTACTTACTAGTATACGGGTTCGAGGTAGTTTTGCCAATTTAAATTCAAGTGTTATCACTATGTGTGGAAATTTGTGATCAATTTTCCATGGATAAGAAATACCAAAGATGTTTTTTCGAGTTTGAGTAGATAGATGAGAAAAGGTTGTGCACTTTGCACCATTTGAAAGTTTACCAAAATCGGATCAAGCAAGCCTTCCACAAAAAGGTTCACCTTTGGTCTTTCCTCAAAGGAGAGATGGTGTTGGTCCTCAGAACCCCGATGATACTCGGGAATAAGCCCCCAAATCTTGATCCAAAGTGAGAGGTATCATATGTCATACATAGGGTCTATTCCAATGGATTATATTCCTTGATATCAATGGATGGACAACAAATTATGGAACCCACCAATGCATAGTTTCTGAATAAGTACTTCACTTAACAACGACGTCCAAGGTCCAAACTCTATAACCCTGAACTATGAGTCTTAATCGTAACCACATGACATTAAACTATATGTTATTAGTCCCTAAAAAATAACATTAAACTATGATGCTAATGTCCTCGCTGCGTGGCTCTAAACTATACAGCATAGCACTTATGATCCAAGACATTAAACTGTGTAGCATAAATTTTCCTAATCACGTGATGATAAACTGCGTGGTCCCTTAGAGAAATACATATGTATTGATTCCCATTCATTAAGTTGGGTACATAGTGACGCCTCAACCCTAGATCTTGGCTCATCCCCAACAAAAAAATGCATCTATCATATCCTCTCTCTCACCATATTTTCAAGGGAAGTCCTTGTCACTCCATGTTTCTCACATCGAGTATAACTCACATGAGATTAGTATTGGTGGTAAGGATTCCCTTAAGTAAAAAAAATACATAGGAATATGGTATACCCATCACCCATAGTGGATGAAACCAAAATTCCCCTACTCCTATGTCTGAGCCAAATCAGAACGGGGAATATTCAGAATAATGTACGGCTTGATTCATGCCCTTCCAGGATACATAGTGACGCCCATATTTAACATCCAAGCCCAGCCACCAAAAAAAATACCCTCTCATGTTCCTACACATGGAATGAACCTTTGTAGGGAACATTTGGAACTATGTATGGATTGATTCCTTCCCTTTAAGGATACGTGGGGATTCTTGGATTTGGCTTCCCAACCCAGCCATCATTTAAAAAAAATTCCCCTTCCTCTATTTGTAAGTCAGACTTGTATTGGAGAATCCATGAAAGGTCCTAACTGCTTGACATTAAACTATGAGGTTCATCGAGAATCCGATAAGTCCCAATTATCAATGTTACGATATCCTAAACATGACACAAATTTCCAGGACAACAAATTTAAAGAGATGATGAAAATTGCAGGTTTGAATTCTGGCACACATAAGGAGTCAAGAGATCATGCTTCACCATAAATATGAGTCTGATTTGTGTGTAATCTCCAGTAGTTCACTTCTAGTCATGGTTTCAATGTTTCTTACATTCCCCAGACACATCTTTCCCATTTTTCAAACTCCATACTCCTGTAGAGCTTGGGTCCCCATAAGTATTCATGGTCATCTTAGATGGAAGGAAAGTGTCCTACAGACACCTTTTTTTGACTATGCACATCATTCCCCAGTGGATCTGCCTATATCATCTACAAAATGGTCATAAACTAAAGGAAAATTCATTCTTAGGAGATTTCTCTCCTACCTCGATACACCCAATGGATTATAAGCCCCACGTCATTCCTCTTGATCCATGTTTCCCCCAAAGACTATGGTTTACACCTTCTATCCTCAGTCATGTATAAGGAATTTCAGAATATCCCAACCAATATTAACTCAAATCTATTAATGGTCTTTGTGACATAATTTCCTCATTTCATGACTCTAAACTTCAAAACATAATTTCCTCACTTCATGACTTTAAACTACGCAGCATAATATCCTTACTGCATGACTCTAAACTACGCAACATAATGTCCTCACTACATGACTCTAAACTTCATAGCATAATGTTATCATTGCATGACTCTAAACTACACAGCATAATGTTCTTAATGACTGACTCTAAACTACACATCATAATGTCCTCACTGCATGAATCTAAACTGCATAGCATAATTTCCTCACTGCATGACTCTAAACTGCACAACATAACATCCTCACCACACAATGCTAAACTGCAAGGCCAGAATCGTCCTTACTATATGATGTTAAACTACGTAGAATTGGTTTAGGCCTAAAATTTTCCCTTTTGTTGATATTTTTTTTCTTAAGATGTGATCTGAAATCCTCGTTATTCATTGTTTCTCACACCGATCATACCTCACGTGAGCTTAGGTACCTCATCGATAGATCCAATATGACATCATGAAATGTCAGTGCATGAGTTTTGGTCCTAGAATCATGACCCTAAAAGAAATGTTATGATTCCTTTCCTCATGAGGAACCCTGCATCCTGGTTGTACGATGTTAAGCAACATGGTACTCCAAAGATGGGATGAATGTCTCACCCTGCATATGAGTCAGATCTATGAAGGGGATACCTGATCCCATGAGTGAATCAAAACCTAAATGTTTCTAACATATCCTGTATACATTCCCTCGATACCTAAAACTCCATGCATTGAGTAATATTGAATCTCCATAATCTTGTATGGCCATCAAACATGGAAGGATAGTGTCCTACGGACACCTTTGTTTGACTATGCACATCATGCCCTGGTGGTTCTACTTATGTTTCCTACAAAATGACCATCAACCAAAGAAAAATTTATCCTTAGAATAGTCATATCCTATCTCAGTATGCCTGATGGCTCCAAATACTCATGACATCCCTACTAATTCAAGAACCCTCGGAGTCATGGTTTACGTTATCTTTCCTACCCACATCCTAGATATATCATAAAATTCTATCCCGATTCACCTATGGTCTATTGTGAGGTTTCTATAAAATAAAGATACCCCATCAATTTGTGTGAAGTTTATCTGCCTATGAAACACAAATTCCCCCACTTATTTCTAGGATTCTTGGAGATGTTTTTCTAAATAAATGTCCCCTTTCATGCCTAGGCGCACTCCTTTTTTAAGTGGTCATATTCTGTGTCCAGAAAGGTCCCAATCTTTATAATACTTCATTTCTATCAGAGATGTAAGGACAGTGTCTTGCGGACACCTTTGTATGACCATGCACATCATTCCCCAGTGACTCTACATATGTTTTCTACCAAACGGCCATTAGTAAAAGGCATATTAGTCCTTAAGAGATTTCTTTCCAGTTTCTATAAGAACATCTGACATTTATGTCCTGTCTCACTCCCCGGATTTGGAAGAACCATTATTATAACAGCTTACATATCCTCCCTTTTTAAAATTCCAAAACATGAAAAATATTTTTAATTTAACTGGCCATTCACCGGCTCTGCCTTACGCAAGTAATAATCATGTGGGATTGGTTACACATCCAAAGCTGATATAAATTTCACTAATACTTTCAAACATCATCCCTTAGACAGGCCACCCATTGTGGACCCCAACCCCAAAACAAATCCAAATTTTTATATGTCCCCCCAAGCCATCAGAGATGGGAGGATAGTGTCCTGTGGACACCATTTTTTAACAATCCACATCATTCCCCAGTGTCTCCGTATATAACACCTAAAAACTGTTTTCAACCAAAGGCAAATTCGTCCTCAGGAGAGTCCTCTCCTGCCTCCATATGCCAAAAATGGATCCCAAACCTTATACATGTCCAGAACTCACAAATTCATAGTAATGAAAAATACCTCATTCATGTCTGAAAGTTATTAGGACATTCCTGTCAGATGAATCGGAAATTGTGGCCCCTTACCCAACAAGTTTGATAAAAAAAATTGGAACTAAAACATTATTAATAAGTCTGATTGGAAGAACTATAAACCTGCAAAAAAAAAGAAGAAATACTTCCAGAGTAAAAACTCATAAATGGAACCTATGAATAAAAGTTTAGTATCAGTTCATTAAAACTATACTCTATATGGTTTAGAAAAAGAAAACATTTTGAGCTATCAAAATATAAATAAATCTTGTTAGGTAAAAAAACTGCAAAGGGCGTCCTAAAAAAGTTAAATTATACCTGATAAGATGATATCAAACGATCTTAGGTGAAAATTATGGAAACAACAAAAAAAATACACAAAAGTTTTTGAGGTTTTCCATAAAACCTTAGTAGTAGTAAAACTACGCTTGTTTAGTCCCATAGCTCAAGAAAAAGTTAGATCCTGATTTTATTATTCCAATTTATGGGTTTTGAATAATGGTTTATAATTAATCCCTAATTAAAATGATGTTTATATGATTGATTCTGATTAATTGACGTTACAGGAAAAGGAAAAGAAGAATAAGTTGAAGGCAAATTAGTTTCATTGAGTTCAAAAAAATGGAGGAACATCCCTAGTTTTAATTATCTCTAAAGTATCAAAGGAAAATTAGTAAACATCATGATTTGGGGAAAGTTATAATAAGTATCAACTCTCCCTTTCCATAAAAATGGAAAGATACTACCATAGTAAATCAATAATTTTCTCTAAAGAAGCTCTCTCATCAACTCTAGCCTTGACCATCGGGTGCACGTGTTCCATAACAGCTTTGAGGGATCACCCTTTATTCAGTATAACTTTTTAATTGGCACCTAAAGAGGCCAGTTGAGCCTTCACCCTTGCTATGTTAGCCTTAAATTCTCTTGGATCTTCCTTTTGGGTGGTAACCAAATCATGGGCCTTTCCCTCTTCAGCCGTTAGGTGATCGAGTTCCTCTGAAACATCTCGAAAGGTCGTTACCTGATGATGGGAAGAATTAAACATGAAAATTTTGTCCTCACAAAATTCTAGGCCTTAACTGGCTATGACAATCTGGTTGATAAAGAGATTTCAATGATGATAATGACAGCCACCAGAACCCAGTTTAGTGAAAAGATTCTGAATGTTGTCAGTCTTGTATGTAAATCTAGGTGGAGGTGTTTCTATGACAAGGGAACATAACTAACTCCATGGATGTTTTCACAATACCTGGTACCTACCCACGGCACCAGGGTCTTGATCACCCCCCCCCCCCCCCCCGCAATGGGTATATAGAAAGGAAGTGTCATTACAGGAGTGGGAAGGGGCCTAAGATAGGTTACCCAAGATGGGGGCACCTCTAACCCTCAGATGGATCGACAACTAGAGCCGGACGTGGAAGACTAGCCACGACTTCCTGGGTATCTGGTGATACTCTATTGGGTCCGGTCGCAACAGGGTCATGCACAATATTCACATGATATGATCAGTCTGAATCACTCCCCACTGAGATAGGTCACATAGATGAAGCCCCTTCTAGAGTCATTTGACTATGAATCGAGCTTCTTCTCACCACAAAGTCAAGAACAGCTGGCATAGCCATTGTAACCATTGTAGGGATAGGAATAGAATACATATCTATCGCACTCATTACAGGAGAAGGAATGTATGGAATGGTCGTTAGGGTCAAGATAGGGATAAGAATATTTATAGGCTTCTAGACCTGGTAAAATGGTCTTCTCATCACCCCATTAGGGTAATATCCCACCCACAGTTTGGCATATTCTAGTGATAGAAAAGTGTATCATGTCGTATTAGGGATGATGACCTCTATAGTGGCACCTTCCCACATAATCATAATCCATAACTAGTGAAGAATTATGGGATGAGATTCTCCCCTTAACTGAACTATATAAAGTAGCATAGTTTGTTCAAGGCACTCAAGTTTTCTAGTGAACTGTTAAGGGAGGTATGGCTCACAAATGGCCACTCAATCTATGTGATCATTGAGAATCCCTTAACAAAGCACGACAAGGAATGTGTTTTCCTCTAAATAACCACCCATGTCACACCTTAATGACCCCGAGGGGTAGAGTGTTGTGAAAATGAGAAGCAAGAAGCCTCATTCAGCATCCTGACTGCATCACTAATGCTTAAAGTCTAGGGATGAACCACAAAAATGTTGAGAATGACAGGTTGAAATTCGGAGAATGGAACCCTCACAGTGTGTCGATATTCATAGTAATATAAGTGTTCTTCCATCCACCCTTACCATAATTGAAATAGTCTGCTGAGATAACGTGGGGTGTTTATCTTATTTTATCTACCCGAAAAGCTTATAAAGTTGGGTGAGAGTAGGAACGACCAGATCAATTAGTTGAACATCTTCCAGTATAGATGCCATCATCAAAGTGTATGCACAGACCTCAGTATATACATAATGGGATGGGAAGATCTATCCACTCAAATACAAGGAAAATAAGCCTGCTAATATAAGTGTAGGTGGCACATCCAGTTAAGACTCATATCCCTAGGTGGCATATCATCCTGCTTCGAGGGTAGCACAATATGACCACAGAATTTGTCAATACTGATGGGATGGATGAGTTATAATACGGCAAGATCTCGTTTTAGGACCATTCATATGATTAAATGACTTTATCCATGCTTTAAATGGGATAATAGTTCAATCTTAAAGGGGTGATCATGTAATCCCACTTCCATAACCAGTATGCTCCTTGTCAATGGGGACACATGGTCAGTATCATCCTAGGTAGTATCCTTTGGAAGAAACTCATCATACATAACTCTAAGGATAGGGAACCCTCCATGCTGTTGGATATCCCATAAGCTGATTCCCACCTTACCATGTGAAAAATGGAAGGTGTTGGTGCTTGAAAACTTGCGGTTCAACAACTCAAAAAGGATTTTGGCTAGAGAGAAAGTCATGAACTATGAGACCCAAGCTGCCTGATATAATTTCACTGCCACCAACTGGGTAGGGGACTCTAAACAGGTTTGATGTACCCAAAATGCCCAGGCCCATTTTTTGAATAAGCATCCTCTGGATTTCAGTTCCCATTTGGTCCTCCACCCACCATTTTGGTTTTCTTGGGAAAGTTTGATAATAGATGGGTACTCTTGGGAAACTAGTCTCGAGGCAATTTTATGACACCTGCAATCTCCCTGAGTCCATGTTGAGCCTTCTAATATAAAATTTTTTTCCTAAATCAGAGTATCCATGACCTCTCCTGTTGAGGAAATATTGGTCTGATCATTACCTTTTGGTGCTTCTAGGAGAATGAAAGGAGTATTGGGGTCATCCAATGGAAAATTAACGTCATTAGGAAGACCAAGGACATAAAGAAGCAATTGTACAGACAATGGGTAACCTAGGAGATATGGCATAAGAAGATATTTTAAGAAGTTATCACAAGGAAAAATGTAGGATCGAAGATGGTACTCACTGTCCTCTACCATGTTTTCCCTCGTCATGGTTGATTTTTTCAAATTCTGCAAAAGATCCATTACATCCTGCACAGAAAGATCTGGAAGAATAAAAAAAGTTAGTCCAATGGAAAATGTTGGGTAAAGGACACAAAAAAAGACTAAAGGACTTAAAAAATTTCTACATGGGGATTCACGTATAGCTCCCAGGAATGATACATGGGAGAAATCCCTATGACATGTACGATACTCAAAAGCAACCCCCACATAATTTTGTGGTATGCAGAAGCATTATACCTTGTACAGCCATGGTATATGAAATTTCTGCAAGGTACTAGCCCACAGAGTGTAGTCCAGTGAACATAAACGTTCTTAAAAAAAATGAATTGTGAACCAAGTCCTTTCCATGCCTATATTCGAGGTTTCTATTTAAAATTTTATGTTTGTATAATTGATGATTAAAGATCAGTTCGCTGGTTCAGGTTTTGTGTGCTGGACTTGCAAACTGCATAGCGTTCTCCTACACGGAGGTCCAGGGTCTAGTATTAAATTCCACCACACACTTCTTGAAACCCAAAATACGGTTCTTGGGAAGAAGAAATTTTGAAGTGTTTGATTCGCGGCATGTAAGAATTAGTTTGTGAATATGGATTTTACAAAAGATACGGTACACAAATGTAGAGAAATCCAAGGGAGAGTTGAGAGAACTTTTCACCGCAATAAACAGTAAAAGACAAATGAGATGGGCCCCTATATATAGGTTTGGTATCCTCCTACCAAACCAATATGTTCTACCACAAACCCACTTTAGTTTAGGATCACTTCTACATCAAAATATTCTCATCTTCATTTTTAATGGACCCCATTCTGATGGGGGAATTTGTAGGGTCCTGAAAACATTGCAATGGGAAAAAATACTCCTACAATCACTTTGTAGAAGGAAGCAAGAATTCATATAAGTCTGGAAAATAGAATTGACTCAAATTGAGTTTAAAAATTCAAAAAATACTTGAATGAATTTAATTTCTCAAAGAATTTTAAGTGGTCCATGTATCATCAACGGGAAGGGTTTGCGGACCGCATAAACCGTAAACAACTAGTATGCAGAACGACCTGTGAGGTGTTGGCCTACAGAGCGATGGACAGTAAATGAAGGATCCTAAAACCCACATTATTGGTGGAATCAATCATGAAAAGTTCATATTAATACTTTCTCATGAACTCATAAGTTCGTGGATGAAGCAAATCGGCAGGGTTCCGCGAAAAATGACTCATGAATCGCAACATCCGCAAACCCCGGTTGAGCAAGCCTCTGTGGATTGAGATATCTATTCATGGGATTCTGAAAATTGTGTCACATGACCATAGATATGATTTTCCCAATTCACTATAAAATGATAATAGGAGGAATTGATAGAGGATGGATGAAGAAATAATGGAGGAGACCCAGAGGCTGGAAGAAAGAATTTGAAGAGGATTCTGACTTCGGTCTTGAATCATCCGTGAATTCCAAATTGCAAACCACATTTCCATAGGTATAACTATCCATGAACCATAAAAATAAGGAACTTAATAATAATGGGAAAACCACCAAACTATTTCATGTAATCACAAACCACACATTCCTCACGGATGAATACCCATCGAACAATAGTTTCAAGGACCCTTTTTCAAAATGGGGTTCCACATAGTGTATCTCTACATGGATTTCACCCAGTGTCGCATACTACATTAGTTGTGGATGGAACCCAGAGCAGTATGGTGGACCACATCCAGGACCGCATACCACTGTGGTGCGTGGTGGTCCATGCCTAAGCCCGCATATGGATTTGGCTCACGGACTACCCCTTTACCCGCATACCACTGGGGTATTCAGAGCTCCCCCATCCCATATAAGAAAACAATACGTGGAATGAGGCATTTTTGGGTGTTCTTACCTCCATCTCAAATATTTCCCCTCTGTTACAATCCAGTCCTCTATAGCCCCTCCATGAACCAGTCCCCTAGAATTAGGCCAAAGCCTCCTGTAAATCCATGAGACCCATATGATCAGATCATCGGGTAAATCAGTACGCCCCTTTGAGTCTATATACCCATGGTAAGAGGAGTCACAAAGGCCCTCCCCACAACGGTTCAGACTCCAGGGATGTTTGTAAGTCTACATTCCCATGGTAACTTGAAGTCCAACCTTATGATGATGACCTGAACCTCCATGTTCTAGGGATTAAGGGTTATCACTTTCTTTTCCATTAAATTATTAATGGTGATCTGTATAAGGAATCACGTTTTCTTATCCTTTTGATGAGAGGTGACATTCCTACCCTTTCCCAAAATATGTTCTAGGTCACTCCCATTGAGGTAAGTCCCCAATATTCTGAAGGCAGAGCCGCATGACCTCTAATGTCATCCCACATTAAAAGGTTCATTGCTCAATGCCCTCACCCACTTTCACCCCGGCCTCCTTCCAACGTAGGCCTACTCTCTCCCATTAGCGGGAGTGGAGGTGTGTGGCTGGTTGGATCTTTCACATCCTCTTGTTTCTCACACCGATTATGACTCACGTGATCTTAGAGATTTGTGATCATAACAACAACCACGCAACCTAAACCATCTGAATTACAAGAACTATGATTCCTATTCAAACTAGGATACATAGGATTCCTACATGAAGGCCCAATCTCATAAAGGGTGTCATCTCAAAAGGGTACAACAAATCATGTCCCCTAAAATGGGCAACTCCCAGGCATAAACCCCATGTTTCCCAAACTATGTGGGCTTTGATTCATCTTATGATGATATATAGGAAGCCCATATTATTGGTCCGATCCCAACATCATGTCATCTTTCATCCCCCATGATGATGATAAACTCCAGATTGCCTTATTTCATGGCTTAAGTCAGCATTGCCTCTATAACATTAAATCCATGTCTGCCTATGATGATCCTGAGATGTATAAGAATAATCAAGAAAATACATAATGTTTTTTCTGAGTTCAACATAATACTTAAGTAATTTTCTATTTTGGTTTGAATAAAATATGTAAGGGTCATCTACACTTATGTAAGGTTTTCTTAGTGTATAAATTGATGTGTAATGGATTTTATATTGTCGATGAGGAGAATAGTCACGCATCTAAGTGATATGTACATGAAATTTTTTCTCTATGTCAATAAAATGATAGATATTTAGAGGTCATGAAAATAAAAAATAGTAACTATGATAGAATAGAGTATTTAAAAAAATGCATATCCTATTGTGAAATGAATCACTAACATGTAATAGTCATATCGGGAGATTCCACATGCTGCATAAGGCATTTTACAATGAGAATTAAAAAGATTTCATGCTCCATTAGCACCCCAATAAATTATCAAGCCTTCCAAATTCATTTTCAAGTTAAAATATATTCAAAATAAATTTTCAATGAAATCCTAGATACAAATTCAGCAACACTTTCCTATTTTTTCTCAAATAGGATTCATATTAACTGATCTGCCGCATTTAATGGATACTAATATTATCAAAAAGAAAAATATATTCTCTTATCTTGACTTAATTTAATGCATTAATATAATAGAAATGTATAAAATTTTATCATGTAGTATATTCAAATTAAATTAATCAATGATCATGATAATATTTTTAAATAATTAAAATACAATATCTTAAGATTTTAATATATATATTTCCCTTTAAATAATACTGAGTCAGATATTCTTCTTCATGCACACAAAAGAAAAGGTTGTGATACATTAGTAAATTTTAATAATCATAATTAAAATATCATTATGACTAAATATTATATATATATATATATATGTAATAAAATCTTAAAAATCTTTAAATTAGAAAATAAGTATTAAATAATATTGTCAATACTTACCATTTAAGAAAGTCTTTTAAAATAATAGATTTTTATCGTTATATTTTTTATATTAAAATTTAAAAATATAATTTTTATAAATATAATTAGTTAAAATTAAAATTAATTTTTAATTTAGATTATCAAAATTTACTTAGAATTATTTTTTTATCATTTTCTAAAAATGCCAATTTTTAGTTGAAAATGAATATTTTATGAAAATTACAATTTTAAAGACTTTATAAATATATAAGAATGATATAGAACGTCATAAAACAATTTAAGTGCTCAAATAATAAATTAATGAAAAAAATTATTCATTTTAAAATATAATCTAAACTTAGTAAACCCATGGAAAATATTTTTAGAATTAAATTCAAAGGTTACTTTAGTAAAGAAAATTATTTTATATTGTTTCATTCAATAAGTTAATATTTAGGTTAAATTTCGTTATTAATATATTTTAATATCACAACACTATAATTTTATTTATAATAATTCTTTTTCTGTTAAAAAAATTAGTATTAATAATTTTAACTCACTCATTAATTTTATTCTTCAAACTTGATTATTTTAAAAACTATTTTTAAGTGTTATCCATGTTTATTTTTAAAATTAACATTTATTATTCATAGTAATTTTAATTGATATAATTAATATCATAACTAGTATTATAATACTTAAATTAAGTGTTAAGATAAATATAAATAAATAATATTTTAATTAATTAATATGGGTGAAAATAAAATTTACCAAGGTAAAATTACACTTGGATAAAGGAAATAGTTAAAGTAAAATCCAATAAATCACACGTGGTTGTATAAAAGTTGATTATATGTGAAATTTTTAGACCTTAACATGTCCCAAACTTCATATTTTATAAATTTTGGATTCTTTTTCCCAAAAATAGTGTAAATAAATAAGTTAATATGGTAAGGTAATTCCAAAAACTATACTTCCCTTCAATTATAAAAGGGACCACTTAAACCCTTTCTTTACATAACCATTCTATTGGTTTAATTATTTAAACTCTTAAAAAAAATTCATAATAAGACCCAATCCCACTAAAATAACCCTTTCCATTCTTTAGTTAACTTAATCTCTTGATTTCTAAGGATAATTCCATAGAAAATTAAATTTACCAACGTAAATATTACTCTCATATTAGTCTTTATTTTAAATTTTACTCTTCCTAATATTCACTAAAGTTGTTAATATAATGAATTAATAATAATATATATATATTTATTTTCTCATATTAATTTACCATAAATCATTCTTTCATTTTGTATCATCCTCTATGAGAAAAAACGCGTTGATCATGTGTATGTGTGTGCGGACTACCGCCTTCACGACATGATACGGTTCATTTTTCATCACTAACACTTATGGATGGTATCACATATTTGTATGATTAATATTTAATTTTTTATGTCACTTATAAAATTATTAAATTATCGCCTTTTTTATTAACCTTCATTACATCCATTCATTGTGGAATGAGATAGTTAATCATTTGTATGTGTGGTTTACCGTCTCCATGAATGACGTGTCTTATTTCTCTTAACCACCTAACATAGATGGACCTAAAAGTGTCATTAATTAAAAAACATTATATTTATAACATTATTATTGTTATGAAATTATAAATTTTTGTATATCGTTACTTCGCCAATCCATTGAGAAATGGGTTCATTAATCATACACCCTTACAGACTACCACCTCTACAAAAGAAGAATTTAATTTTTCAAGAACACTCATAAATAATTATTATGATAATATATTTGATGAATATATATTATATATCTTACTTTATATGTTTTCATAAATTTTATATAAAAATTATGTAATAGATCTTTCTTACTCATTCAATCATTATGACTCATATTTTATTTTGTCAGTTTACCACCTACTTGATTGATGTTGTAATGTTTATATAGTGAAATATTGAGGAATTTTATATAATATTAATTTAATTTAATAATAATATTCTATTATTTAAATTTTTAATGTTTATGGATTTATAATATCTAAAAATTTTAATAATAAATCATCTATTTTCATTAAAAACAACCAAAATAAGTTTATCTCTAACTTAATCTTCACAAGTCATAATTAAAAATATCATGGGATGAAAGTGTAAAATTATGAGTAATCATGGGATATATATTATATAACCATTGTTAATATTCTAATTATTAACATGGTATCAAATATCAAGGATCAACATTAACATTACAAAGCTTGTGTAAGGAATTTAAAAGTCTTAATAACTGATATTAAAAATAATATATAATGAACCTATATATTCATAGTGAATAATTATATAATAATTATTTTAAAGGGTTATATATATTAAAATGGTTTCAAAATATATTATTATGATAATAATGGTTATTTTATAGAAATTTAGAGTCTGATCAACTGAACGAGGGAATAAGGTATGGTATTTTTTTCTCGAACTCCCTTCATTGAGACATGTTTTAATTTATAAGTAAATTTATTTTTATATGGTGAATATTCATCCTAATTGTTATATTATCATGAATTATATCTTATTGATGGTATTTTAATTTCATTTTAAATCTATTTCTATTTCAATGGTTTTGATTAAAATGTTACTCAAGTCGTAATTTTTTTCTCAACTCAAGTTCTTTTTCCTTTGAGTCCAGAAATATCTCGTTGATTTTAATCTTACATGTTTATTTTTCCTACCATTTTCTTTTCAAATTATATATTTACCTTTTCTATAGGTATATTACTTCTCTTCATTAATATCATCCCCTTTTATTAAATTATGCCCCAAATAAAAGCACAATGTTGATAAGAATAACTCAAATACTCTCTAATGGATATTTTTAATGTATTATTAACCTTTTCGATGTGGATTGTTTTCAAAAAAAAGTTTTACATTCAGGTAATGTTATTAATTATTTAAAAAATTCATCCATAAAAAAATTAAATTTATCTTCAACTATATTGAATTTAATTTAAAAAATAAAAATATTTTTTTTACATTTTCAACATGGGACATTATCGATTGAAGGAATATATTTTATGGGTTTCCCTATGAATATATCTTTCCATAAACATTGTTGTTTTCTAAGAGAACTCCTATATAAAAATTTATATCTTCAAAATTGGAAATTATTAGGGTTTAATTAAATTTTCCTTTTTAAAATTTTTCATTGGAAAATGTAAATTTTTTATCTTCAACAAAATTTCACAATGCTTCAAAGTGTGTTATTTATCTATGTTTTATGATTGATCAAGGTTATTCTTCAAGAGACACCATCCTCCTTATTCATCTATATGGATTATGAAATTCTCTTTTGCATCGATTGTATGATCTATCATTTCTTTTGTATTTCCAAATCATCTACTTGTATTGAAATTCCATACTTCTAATAATTTTCCTCTATGAATGTCTTGTGTTCCATTACATGATTTGAGGGTGTTCTCCTAGATTCCCAATACATCGATTGATTAGAGAAATAGTTGTCAAAACCATATATCTAATTTCAATATGGTGTGAATACCATATGCATAATCAACATTATTGATTGGTATTTATCTATGATGATTATTAAATTCATTGGATGTCAATTTAATTTTCATGGATTTATCATGTCATATTTATTGATGAAATCATGAATGATTCCTTAGTAAACAACTTTAAAAGGATAAAAAACCCATTTTATTCCTTTTTTTATTATATTTTTATTGAAATTCTATGGAACACATTTTAATTATTTTCATTATGTTATGGGTGGGTCTGGAATTATATTTTCCTCCAATACATAAGGTAATTTTTCTATCTGATGAGATGTCATGGTGCATGTGCAGTGAGCCTATCAAACTATGGTACATGGGTAGTTAAAGTAGAAAACTATTTTATGATAATAAGGCAGAGATCCTTGAATTATACTTATGATGTCATGTTTATGTCGTTTCCACATTACTATGATTTATTTCTCCTATTTTATGTTCATTATGTATTCCATACACATATGATAACATATCTTTATTCCATGATTTTATCACTAGTAAAAAATTCATTTATCCCAACACATTTCTCACATCGGTTATAAATAATTGATATAAAAAAATAATTTTCCATGTTAGTTTTTTAATAACTAATATAGAAAATAAAAATGACATAATTTTCATATTGGTTATTAAATAACTAAGGTGTAAAATAAAACCTACATTTTTAATGTTTTTTATTTAATAACTTATTTGAAATATTATATTTTTCACATTGGTTTTTAAATATCTAATTTTAAATAAAATTATAATTTTAATCAGAAATCGAGGTCACAAGCATTTTGTTTTCATTATCTCATGTGACTGCCTTCAGTTTTCTCTCACATAGAAAACCCTAACCTTTACATTTTTTATTTGTAGACTCAAACCTCTTGATTCTTCAATCTATAGCCTCAAATAAATTTATCCATCGATCTATAGCATCGAATATCCTCATTCCATAATCTGGTGTCCTTGAATATATTTTATTTAGAATCCACCTCTCTCATCTACCACCACCCATCATCAGATGTTGCTTTCACCTTATTCCCATTGGTGTAACCTTATCAATTGTCCCGGTTCCGATATCAATTTATGGTTTCAACTTATTATTACAATTTTCCATAAATCCATGGTATTTTCTTTTTATTTTCTATTCTAATTTTCTATTGATGTTTCTTTTTATTCACATTTTTTATTTACAGTTTTAGTTATTCTCATATCTTAGTTATTTTTTAATTAATGAATGATCATTTTTAGATTAAGGTTTTTTAATTTTCATGAATTAATGATAATTAAATATGTTCATGGTTATAATTTTTTTATCAAATATATTGTATTTATTTTGAAATATTATATTGTATTTTTTATTTTTATTTATAAAATTAAATTTAAAGATAAATTTTAAAATATAATAACTTATTTTAAATATTTTGATATTTATTATAGATAATAAGGATATGAAGTTATATTACTTCACTAAAAACAATTTATAAATATGAGTAAGATGTTGATGATTTTTGGAATTTTCAAAATGAAATGTTTCAAACAATGACATGTTTTTCTATCCATACATTAAATGTTTAAATATAACAATGTTTAAAAGAAGATAAATCAATGATAATTTAATTTTTCATGGTTTTAATAAAAGATAAAAACCTTGTGTTTGGAATGGTAAAATATCAATAATTCAAGATATATTATTGATTATGATTATCAAAATGATAAGTCTAGTTAAATTGATGAAATGAATCATGATATTGAAGTAGACGTAATTAGTAAGGAACCAAAAATTGAGCATCTATATAATGATTTGAAAACCATTCTATCGAATTCATGTGGAATTTATAATTTTATAAATGTTTTTAAGATTAATTAACTAGATAACATAAAATGGATGGAATGAAAAGAGTTATATATAGTTGTTACAGTTGTTGAATGACATACTTATCGAGAAAACATTCTTCCCGATTCACATTATAATATGAAGAAAATATTATACTTTATGGGTTTTGGGTAGAAGAATATACTTTATATAAGAAATGAATGTGTTCTATATAGGAAGGAATACAATGTTCTGTCAAAGTTTGCTAAATGTGGACATCATATTATAAATTAAAATAAAATTGACATGCGGGTTTAGTAGTTATAGATACTCATTCTAAAGAAAATTGGAATCTTCCTATAATTTGTCATTTGAAATGTTTATTTATAAATTAAAATAATGAAAATAGGTTAATATGGAATTTAGATGAGTGTAAATATGAAAACATATTTCATCTAGATGATTCTCCATAGTGGAATAAATTTTATCAACAATTTCCAACATTCAAAAATGAAGTTAGAAATCTCATAATTGGACTCCACACAGATGGAATGACTCCATATTGAAGTATTAGTTGTAAAAATAGTTAATGGAATTTTTATTTGTGATTTAAAATTTGTCTCTTGACTTTTTTATGAATTATAAATATATCATGTTGAGTTTATGGATTTATAGACCAAAAAAGCCTATAAATGATATTGAGTTTTCTTATCACCGTTAATTTATGGCTTTAAAATTTTATGGGAGAAAGTAATTAAAGTGTATTATTCCTTTAAAATATAACATTTTTAACTATGATTAATTATTATGTTCACTATAAATTAATTCCCATCATATAGAAATTGTTCTATATTTAGTGTTAAGGGACATAAATCTTCTCCAATTTTTGAAGAACATACATTATATTATCAACTAAACATGGGAGAGAGATGGTATACATGGTTCATCGGAGGTATTTATCTATGTATCAATATTATCAAATATTAAAAAATGTATTAACTGTATCATAAGAATTTGATATTACTCCAAGAACTGTTTCCATCAATAAGTATTTTGAGAGGGTGAAAAACATTTATGTCTCATTCTAAAAGACACAAAAATAAGGTAATGAAAAAAATATTTGGAAGAAACTTTCAATATTTATTTAAATCAAATATTGGAGATATAATGAGTTAAAATATACCATAGATTTCATGCTTCTCGAGTAGAATATTTGTAACATATTTATTATAAAAATGTTAGATATTAAAGGAAGGACTAATGTTGAGATGAAGATAATATTTGACTTACTCTCAATGGGAATATGTTTGTAGTTTTCTCTCAATCCTAAAGAAAGATTAACCTACATTCCTCCTACTTTTCATAAATTATCCAAGAGTAAGTAGAGTATATTTTTTAGTTTATCCATAGAATCAAAGTTCCACAGTGTAATTCTTTGAATGTAAAACATTTTGTGTCATTAAAATATTTTAAGTTGATAGGTATAAAATCTCAAGATTTTGATGCCATGATAAAATAGATCCTACTGGTTTCATTGCATCAAATATTACCAATATATTTTAAGATTACTATCATGAAGGTTTGTTATATTTTTAAATTCAATTTGTAATAAGGTGATTTATCTGAATAATTTGAATAATTTAAATAATAAATAATTTTCTAGAATTTTTTTTATTAGCAATAGAAATCATTAATGATGAAGATCAGTAGAAGTACATGTGAAAAGCAATGAAGGGAAGTTTTCCAGCCAGAGCTGGTTGGTATCAAATGGGCATGAGGCTGCAAACTGATGGTCCACGTTGTTTCCGTCCCTTTTGGTAAAGGAGAAGGTGTATAATGAGAAACATTGGAAAAGTGAGAGAATTCTCCTTATGAAGATTCCAAATGACTGTAGCCCACCATCATTGTGGTTAATAGCATCGATTACGATAAGCTAGTCAGACACAATAATGATATCACCCCATCCAAATTCCAAGGCGAGCATCATACCGGAAAGGATGGTCATGGCCTCAGAAACTGCTGGTTCCTAGAATTCCTGATGTTGTTCATATTTTACAGCAAGGATTTTCCCCAGATGATTACAGGCCAGAAGGCCGAGGGCAACAATCCTATTCTTTGTAAGAGACGCGTCCACATTAATCCTAAGAATCCATTCTGTTTGGGGATTACAATAAGAGTTATAATAAGGGATAACAACTAGCATATAATGTCCATTGTGGTCTTTCTAGACCTCAATCCAAGAAGTGGCCTGTTCAATCCAGAATTTGGGGGGTTTGTGAGCTTGATGAAAAACAGCATCGTTACACCGAACCCAAATAATCCAGGCCAAAGTGAAAAGTGAACCTGAAAAATGTGAGGATAGAGAGGAGCACCAACGCAATAGAAGATCGAGAAGGTCAGAGGCCAAAGCCAGTGAAGAGTCAGATGTTGGGTCCCATTTATTCCAAATTTCCATAGCTCCCGGGCAGTGAATTATGGCATGCAAAGGAGTTTTTGGAATGTTCGGGCAGAAAGGAAAAAAAATTAATGGCCATATGTCGGTAATTGGAAGGCTCATGGTTGGGAGAGTACCCATGCAAACCTGCAACCAAAATTGGCATATTTTAGGGGGATCATTGAGCGTACAAATCAATTTCCATGGTCCCTCATCCCAGATGATTGAGTGGTTTCCAAGAGAAATTCTGTAGTCGGATCTCACCGTGTATTCGCCTGAGATGTCATTGATCCAGAAAAGATGGTCGGGGCCAGCATCATGGACCCAGGGAATGATTAGGATAATTCCTTGATCCCCCTCGTTAAACCATTCAAGGATCATTTCCAAACACCACCCTTAATGTCCCTGGTTGGAAAGGAGGCAGCTGACAGTGGCGTATTAAAGCCCTAGTTGGATGGGAAATGTGTCCCACATACCTTCCTTATCGATCAGCCAGGGATCAGTCTAGATATTGACAGATGAGCCAGACCCAATCCTCCAGCCCAGTCCTTTTTCTAGGAGCTTTTGATCCCCCCAAATGCTTCTCCAGAGGAAGCTAGGACAGGGACCAAGAGTGGAATCCTGGATGTCCATGAGGGGAAAGTACTCATCTCAGAGAACCCGTGCACATAGAGATGATGGACGGTTAATAAGGCCCCATCCTTTCCTGGACAACAATGCATCGTTGAAGAGAAGAAGATTCTAGAATCCCATCCCTCCCTCTGATTTGGGTTTGTAGAGTTTCTCTCAGGCCATCTAGTGGGGTTGATTCCTTCCATAATTCTTCCCCCACCAGAAATTGGCAGTGCGTGTGTGGATCTGGTCGCTGATGATTACTGGGAGCTTAAACAGGGACATAAAGTAGCTGGGTATAAACTAGATGACATTTTTGATGAGGGTCTCTTTTCCAGATTTAGAAATTATTTTTGGGGACCAGCCTAGAATTTTTTTTCTCGATCCTATACACTAGAGATGTGAAGATTTCATTTTTGGATCAACCAATCACAATGGGTAGCCCAAGATACTTCTGATGTTTTAAAACCATATAGATTGCAGCTGATGCACAGAGTTCATCCCTCTTAGAAGGGGTCACCCCTTCACTGAATGATATTTCTTATTTACCATGATTGATTGACTGGTGAGATGCCCTCTCATATTGATGGATCTCTTGGATGATCACCCGGCATTCATAAACTGTTGCTCTGGAAAAAAGGAAGCAGTCATCGGTGAAGAAAAGATGCGACACTGGTGGTATAGCATGGTAGACCTTTTCCCCATGAATATATTTAGAAGATACAGCCCTAGAAATGAGATTAGAAAACACATCAACCACCAGTATGAAGAGAAAAGGGGAGAGGGGATCTCCCTAGCAAAGGCCTCAGGATGGGGCGAATCCTCTAGTGAGCTCCCCATTAACCATGATTTTGAAGGATATGGTCGAGATGCAGTCCATGACCATATCTATCCATTTAGTGCAAAAACCCATTTTCAGCATAATGACTCTAATGAAGTTCTATTCCCCATTAACGACTCAAGAAATATATTTTTCTCCATATTTTGTAAATATCATGGTGCATTTAATGGTTTATTTGGTAAGATAAATAAATATTTTGGTACTTGTATATCTATATGGAATATAAACTTTTTAAAGTTATATGAATATATTGAAGGGATGTGTTAAGAATCCATATCCACCTTAAGCCTCTATTGTTGAGAATTATATTTATGATGAGGTTTCACAGTTTTTTACAACCTACTTGTATTTAGTGGAGTACATTATTTTTCCTATATATCATCATTATTGAGTCAATTATTAGGGAAATGGGATCCATGGATTCAAATTAAGAAATTTGATAGGTTAATAAATAAAGAACGTACATTTATATATCATCAATAACATAGATAATTATAATCTATATACAACATTACATATTAATGAGTTAAATAAATTATATCTAAATAAGAAAGATATTTGGATTTTGAATGAGTGTAACAAAAAAATCCATGGTTTTAAGATACTGTTCTTGGTATATTATATGAATCAAAAATATTAAGGTGGTTAGTGGGTCTCCTATGTTTAAATTTGATAAAATGGTTCGGGTATGAAATTAATGGATATACTATTCATATGAAAGATTAGGAAAATATAAGTGAAGTTCATAAAATTAGTTTATTAGTTTTTTATAAGTAACACATTTCTTGAGTCGTAAAGACCTAGAAATTTCAAGGAAATTTTTTTTTTGCTTCATTTTTTTGGAATTTTACAAGTGCACAGTTTCTGACGGCACCTAATTCAAGGCCCGGTGTGCCCGGAATCAATTTCCGAAGATTAGCTCAGGTACGTTCAGTGAACGAACGAGTTGGTTTTTCTATCATTTGAACCGTTGCTCGCAATCGAAATTCTAGGGCACCGATGAAACCGCAGTGCCGGTTTTTTCTTAGGAAGACTTTTCCTGGAGTTGCGTTTTCTCGGGATGTGATGTTATAAATGTGAGGAATAAAAATATAGTTTTTTTACAATTATATTTTTTATTACACCCCTAGTGGTTTATGAGTTATGGGAAAGGAAGTTGTGAGGAAGTGGGGTGGGGCCCACATGAGCCCCTACCTCCTTAAATTTCCTAACACCCCATTAAACACCCTCTCCCTCTTTAATACATGTCAACCCCTCAAGTTTATGAGGAACCTTCCCTCCCTCTCTTTAATTAAATGCCAAAGTGTTTAATTAATGAGGATCCTTCCCCCTTTTTAATGTTACACCGCAGCGGATTAATTGAGTGGGTCCCTATGTAATAAATCCCCCATTTATGACTTGCGTTCCAATGATGAACCCACCGCTCCTATTTAAAGGAGGCCAGGGGGAGGAGTTATGGACGGCTTCTTCAAGCGGCAGAATGCTAGCAGCGAAGCATGACGCCCAGCACTTGTAGAGTTTTCCTCTTCTCCAACGAAGAACGAAGAACACCGACACCACCCTCATCTTTATCCTTCCTGACATTGACGGAATGACGCTTGTCAACTACCACGCCGTCTACCGCGACACCGACGAATGCCTTCTTCAAGGTAGGGAATTAAATTGAGAATGATATCTTTTCCCATGGACGTTTCCTTTTAAAACAAAGAACGTGGATCAACTCAAAATTAAGTTGATCCACGAAAGAATATTTTTACGGGTTGGGAATATTTGATTGCGGGGAAAAATGTAGGGGTTTGGTTTTGTGTTCGTGAATTTTCTTTTTCCATCCAATGTTAATATCTTTAGCCGCTTGTTATTGAATTAACGGGAGGGGGCAGACCGCACGAACACGGCCGACCCTCCTCCCCCCTTTGTTGATGTACTCGTTGCGGCTCAAACGAAGCCGGCACGGTGCAATGGCACCGTGCGGGAATGAGGAGGAACGTGGCGAAGGAGTGTGGTGCCGTTGCACCGTGCCGTTGAGGCCGAAAGAAGCCTTGGATGAAGTCAGGCCGTGGTGGAGGGGTGTGGCGCTGTCACGCCGCACCGGTCGGACAAGACCATGGCCTAAGGCCGTGGCGGTGCAGGGAGAGGCGGCCGGAACCACCGGCCACCGGCGCATGGAAGGCGGGACCCGCGGGTGTCCCGCGGTGGCTCAACGGCCGTCCAATTCAGTCGGCTGGTTTCGGAAATTCTGGGGGTCGTAACCCTCAGCTAGTAACAACCCCCCCCCCCCCCCCATGCAGGGGTTGTTTCTTCATTCACAAGGGGGGCAGCGCCCCCCCCCCCCCTTTCGTGACCGCTCGGCCAGCGTCGAGCCGCCCAGGCCGGACCGGCCGCACCAGGCCGGGCCGCGCCCTAATGGTCCAGACCCGGACCCAGGTCGGGTATACCCGATTCAGGCCGACCCATGGGGTATTGGGCCGGGTCGGACCGAGCCCACACCCCCTGTTTTTGGACAGTTCTGTTCAAACGCTCATAACCTGAGCTACAGACCTCCGATCAATGCACTGTTAATTGTGTTGGGATCCTTGGATCGAGACGGTCGTTTAGATATATTAAACTCATGGTTTATGAGAACCTTGGGTACGGTCGGGTTGGTTCAAACACCAAACCAATGAGGCCCTCGGAGCGAAAACGCCTATAACATGAGCTCCGGACGTCCAATTGACATGTAGTAGACTTTGTTGGATTCCTCTTAGTGAGACGGATCTTTTGGCTTACTCATCTCAATATTTGGAAGCAGCTAGAGTATAGCCTAGTTGGATTGTACCCAAAATCCAACCAGGCCCCTGGAACGGAAAAGCCGATGACTTTCAGACCGGATGTTCGTTTGACGAATTGTCAGCGGCATTGGTGATCACGTTGAGAAACGGTCCCTATGAGTATAACCTATGTGAGTTCGGGTTACAGATGAGATACGGTCGGGTTGGTTCATACATGAAACCAACTGGGCCCCTGGGACGAAAAGGCTAATAACTCAAAGACCAGGCGTTCGATTGACACGCCGTCTGTTGCGTGGAGATCCCTATGGAGAGGTGGTCCTTTGAGATACTTCTTCGTGGGACTTTTTCATACTTGGAGTATTTACGTGTAGATCATGGAGAGGACCCTCCCGGAGATAAGCGTACGGAGTACGGAGACCGTGTAGCTGGCTGAGACATGATGATTGTTTGTCCGATTTGATTCGGAGTGACTTCCATAGCCTAGTGAGGAGCACTACTTTGTGAGGTGGCAGACCCATGGAGGAGGTGCACTACTTTGTGAGGTGGCAGACCCGCGGTACTTGATAGTAGGTGTACCTCTGTAGGCTATGAGGGGGAGCACTACTGTGTGAGGTGATAGACCCATGGCGGAGGAGCACTACTTTCTGAGGTGGCAGACCCACGGTACTCGACATGAGAAGTACCTCAGCAGTCTTAGGTTAGTGAGAAGTACCTCGAAGTCGTGACAGGATCATTGTACTCGTCAGAGATGGATCTCTTCAGTAGTTATGGTTTCAATAATGAAAATACTGGTTTGAGCTGAGTCATTGACCATTGTTTTTTCTTCATGATTGATATGGGTTACTAGATAACTCACGTATATGTATGGGCATATACCAAAGTAGTGGTTATCCATTGACTTCATATCTATGTGATACCTCGTGGCTGAGATGGTTTACATGGTAACTTAGGTATAAGTCTGGGCTTATACCTAAGTAAGGGTTATCTGTTGAGAACTTTCTTTGTGATTATCCATGTTGTATTTAGTGAGACCATGAGGGTCTCGGGGTCCCTACTGAGTATCATATAATCACCCCTGCACGGGATTTTCCCGCACCTCATTCTGTTGGTTGCAGATGACGGACATCACTGATCATGGTTGAGGCTTGTAGAGTTTGACAGTACCTGGAGGTGGATCTCATGATGAGCCGGTACTTGGAGGTGGATCTCGCGATGAGTCGGTACCCAGAGGTGGATCTCACGACGAGTCGGTACCCGGAGGAGAGGGACGGACGTGGAGTGCTGAGGGGGAAATCTGTACCTACCCTTCACGTAGGAACCCGGAGGACGATCCAGGAGCTTCTTGTCACTTTTCAGCTGTTGTCCTTTGAGTTTTACCTTACTTTCAGTTGTAGCTGTATCTTTCTTTTGGGCTTGTATTTCCTGCCCCTTGTACTTTCAGCATGTTTTTTATACTGCTTTACTTAGTGTAGCTTCTGCTTGTACTCTTTTTGTGTGTGCTTTCATTTCGTAAAGTCAATCCCTTCCCTTTTTGTTGGGATTTATGCCTTTGGTGCTAGACGCCAACCCCTGGCCTATGGAAGGCGGGCTTGGGGTAGTCACGTCATGGGCCCCGAGGATCGGTTTTGACAAATTGGTATCAGAGGAGTCAGTCTACCGCAGAACTCAGGACTCTGATCATTCCTTTCTGTGAAGCAATAGTGTTAAGGGTACTGAGTGTTGTCTTCAGTTCAGGGAGTCCAGTATTGGTGCGGCGGCTGACGCATCCATACACCAGGACCCTGACTAATGATTTCTGACTTTGTGCATGAAAACATTGATTGCGTGTATATTTCCAAGAGTTTTAAAGTCAGCTCAAACCAGGTCATCTCACTAGGTATAAATCGTTGACCTTGTTGCATCTATTCTGGATGTATCCATGCAGACAGTCAGTTGGAGTTCTAAGATTGTGCACGATGATGGCCCACTGAGTGATGAGGCTCCGGTGCAGGGCCCTTTTTACTGTATTGGAACCCTAGGGTGGTGTACCAGCAGCACCACCACTTGTTGGGCATTAGATGCCACTTTCCATACTAGCAGACGGTGCACGCCGGCAGAGCGTGTTGCACGAGTTCCAGTAGTAGAGGTCTCCGAGGTTACGAGGCGAGGCAGATTCCCAGACAGTAGAGGACTTGCTGGAGGTGATTTCTAGAGTTATCCGCCTAGTTGAGACATCAGTAGAGTGGATGGTGGACTTGGATACTATTTTTTCCTGTTATTGACCATGAGGATGGTCCGCACAGTGATGAGGCTTTGGTATGTGGACCGATGCCTGAGATAGTGCCTTCGGGTAGTGTGTCAGCTATACATCACTACCTGTTGGTCAGCAATTACAACCGGTGGTACCGGTAGGTGACACATGTAGACTTACTGCCTTACAAGTGTTCCAACATCAGATACCCTCAAGTTCCATGGCGATCCTGACTCACAGGCGGATGAGGACTGGCTTGAGGAGGTGGCTGAGATTTTTCTAGAGCTTATACAGCTTCGGCAGGATGACATGTCCGTAGCTGAGAATTCATCGGGGCATACCAAACCATTCCTGGTACTAGATGGATACGATGTGATCGGTGCTTTAGGGCTCGGACATTTGAGCGAGATATATTTAAGGACATCTGAGCCAGCATATTTTCTCTATGCATTCCTACTTATGATAGGGTGTTAGAAAGAACCTTTGTGGTTGATAATTCTTTTGCTGAATGGATGCAGTCAGTGAAGGATAGCGGTGGGAAGGTAGGAAACTAGCGCTAGTCTCAGAGACTTGGGCGTGTAAAATGTTTCAAGTAGAGGAAGTAAAAGGGACAGAAGAATCTGCAAGGCGGAAGACGTGGAGGAAGATCTCGGAGAGCAGCATGGGGTGGTGAACATTTTGACATGTTGAAACCACCCGCCTTTGTAATCCCCACTAGGCTCAGGGAGATGGAGGGAGGGGGAATGATTAGCTACATGCAGTTAAGGAGTGTGACCGAAAGGCTCTAAGGATGATTCGATGTATGGACTATGTCTTATACTAGCTACCGTAACAACAAGACATTGATACGAATCATCCCTTCCTTCCACGAATCTTGTCCCGGACCTAGAGTTTCTAGTTAAGCCATTGACTTGACCCTCAAATCTAGATATACCTTTGGGAGGAGACTCGATAATCACACTTATGCCGACGGTGTGATCTGGCCCTTGAGGCGAGAGTTTCAGTTGGAACCTCTTGGTGGCAGCGTCGAGGCCTTATGACGTTAGTTTGAGTATGGACTAGGTAATCACAGTTCATACACAAATTGACAGTATTAGGCAAACGTCGGGATGGGATTTCCTTGGTTGAAAAAAAGAAACCCCAGGCAGCACAGGATAAACTCATTCATAGGAGGGTGTAGCTTATCACTCTTGGGTCGGCCAACCAAACCCTCATGGTTGTAGGAGTTTTGAGTTTCAGTTCTAATCAGGAAATGGAGTCCTCTAGAGTTTGAGGATGACGACCATGTTCTTATACGGGTCTCACCTCGACGAGGTTTACAGAGATGTGGTTGAGGCGGCAAGTTATCTATGAGGTTCAATGGACCTTTCTAGGTCCTCATTAGGGTAAGCGATGTGGTTTACTGCTTGACCTTTCCACCTCAGCTGCATCAGGTGCATGATATCATCCACGTACCTCGGCTGAGGAGATATGTGCATGATCCTTCACACATCATCGACCACGGGGGGTTGGACATCGATGATGGGGTGACATTCATAGAGGTTCTAGTGGAGAATGAGGATCGACAGGAGCGGGTCCTATGTGGATGGTCGATTCCTCAAGTGTGCTTTCACTGGAAGCACATGAACCTCCAGGAGAGAACATGGGAGCGGAAAGCTCAAATGTGTGCTCAATACCACTTTTGTTTCCATAGTTTGTGGTGTAGCTTTACGCGGACGTAAAGCCTTGAGGTGGGAGTAATTTAAAGACCTTTAAATTTCAAAGAATTTTTTTTTCTTAATTTCTTTGGAATTTTACGAGTGCACAGTTTTTGACGGCACCTAATTCCGAGGCCCGGTGTGCCCGGAATTAATTTCCAAAGATTAGCTCAGGTAAATTCAGTGAACGAACCAGCTAGTTTTTCTATCTTTTGAACCGGTGCTCACAATCGAAATCCGAGGGAACCGATGAAACTACAACACTGGTTTTTTCTTAGGAAGACTTTTCCTGGAGTTGCGTTTGCTCGAGATGTGATGTTATAAATGTGAGGAATAAAAATATAGTTGTTTTATAATTATATTTTTTATTATTCCACTAGTGGTTTATGATTTAAGGGAAAGGAAGTTGTGAGGAAGTGGGGTAGGGCCCACTTGAGCCCCAACCTCCTTAAATTTCCTAACACCCCATTAAACATTCTCTGCCTCTTTAATTCATGTCAACCCCTCAAGTTTATGAGGAACCTTCCCTCCCTCTATTTAATTAAAAGCCAATGTATTTAATTAATGAGGATCCTTCCTCCCTTTTTAATGTTCCACCACAGAGGATTAATTGAGTGGGGCCCTATGTCATAAATCCCCCATTTATGACTTGCATGCCAACGACGAACCCACCACTCTTATTTAATGGAGGCCAGGGGGAGGAGTTTTGGATGGCTTCTTCAAGCGGTGGAATGCTAGAAGCGAAGCACAGTGCCCAGCACTTGGAGATTTTTCCTCTTATTCCAACAAAGAATGAAGAACACAGATGCCAACCTCAGCTTTATCCTTCCCGACGTTGACGGAACGACGCCCGTCAACCGCGACACCGTCTACTGTGACACTGACGAACGCCTTCTTCGAGGTAGGGAATTAAAGTGAGAATGATATCTCTTCCCATAGATGTTTCCTTTTAAAAAAAGAACACGGATCAACTCAATATTAAGTTGATCTGCGAAAGGATATTTTTGCGGGTTGGGAATATTTGGTTGTGGGGAAAAACGTAGGGGTTTGGTTTTGTGTTCGTGAATTTTCTTTTGCCATCCAGCCTTAATTTCTTTAGCCGCTTGTTATCGAATTAACGGGAGGGGACTGGACCGCACGAACACGGCCGACCCTCCTCCCCCCTTTGTTGATGTACTCGTTGCGGCTCGAACGAAGGTGGCGCAGTGCAACGGCACCGTGCGGGAATGAGGAGGAATGTGGCGAAGGAGCGTCGCGCCTTTAGGCTGCGCCGTTGAGGCTGAAAGAAGCCGAGGCCGGAGTCGGGCCCTAGCGGAGGGGCGTGGAACCGTCGCGTCACGCCGGAGAATTGCGAAGGGCCGTGGCGGTGCAGGGAGGGGCGGCCGGAACCACCGACCGCCGGCGCATGGAAGGCGGGACCCGCGGGTGTCCCACGGTGGCTCACCGGACGGCTAATTCGGCCGTCCGATTTCGAAAATTCTGGGGGCGTAACCCCCGGCTAGCAAGAGGCGGCCCCCACCCCTTGGGGGGTCGTTTCTTCATTTATGAGGGGGGCAGCCCCCCCCCCCTTCGCGACCGCTCGGCCAGCGCCGAGCCGCCCAGGCCGGACTAGCCGCCTGCACCGGGTCGGGCCGCCCGCACCGGGCCGGGCCGCCTGCATCGGGTCGGGCCGCACCTTAATGGGCTGGACCCGAACCTGGGTCGGGTCGACCCGGTTCGGGCCGACCCAGGGGGTACTGGACCGGGTCGGACCGGGCCCAAACCCCTATTTTCAGACAGTTCCGTTCAAACGCCCGTAACTTGGGCTATAGACCTCTGATCGATGCACTGTCAGTTGCGTTTTGATCCTTGGATCGACACGGTAGTTTAGGTATATTACACTCATGGTTTCGGAGAACCTTGGTTACGGCCGGGTTTGTTCGAACATGAAACCAACCGGGCCCTCGGAGCCGAAATGCCTATAACTTGAGCTCCGGACGTCCGATTGACGTGTCGTCAACTTTGTTGGATTCCTCTTTGTGAGACAGACCTTTTGGATTACTCTCCTCGAGGTTTGGACATATTTGGAGTATGGTTAGGTCGGATTGTACCCGAAATCCAACCGGGCCCCTGGAACTGAAAAGCTGATAACTTTCAGACCGGACGTCCGTTTGATGAATCGTCAGCAACGTTGATGATCACGTTGATAAACGGTCCCTATGAGTATACCCTATGTGAGTTCGGGGTACAGTTGAGATACGGTCGGGTTGGTTCATACATTAAACCAACTGGGGCCCTGGGATGAAAAGGCTAACAACTCACAGACCGGGCGTTCGATTGACGCACCATCTGTTGCGTGGAGACCCCTATGGCGACGTAGTCCATTGAGATACTTCTTCATGGGACTTTGTGATACTTGGAGTATCGACCTGTAGCTCATGGAGAGGACCCTCTCGGAGATGAGCGTACAAAGTATGGAGATCGTGTAGCTGGCTGAGTCCTGATGACTGCTTGTCCAATTCGATTCGGAGTGACTTGCATAGCCTAGTGGGGAGCACTACTTTGTGAGGTGGCAGATCCATGGTGGAGGAGCACTACTTTGTGAGCTGGCAGACCCAAAATACTCGACAGGAGGAGTACCTCTGTAGGCTCTGAGGGGGAGTACTACTATGTGAGGTAGCAGACCCATGGCGGAGGAGCACTACTTTGTGAGGTGGCAGACCCATGGTACTCGACAGGAGGAGTACCTCAGCAGTCTTAGGTTAGTGATCAGTACCTCGGAGTCGTGACAGGATCACTGTACTCATCATAGAGAGTGCTCTTCAGCAGTTACAGTTTTGATAATGAAAATCTTGGTTTGTGCTGAGTCATTGACCTTTGTTTTTTCCTCGTGATTGAGATGGGTTACAAGATAACTTAGGTATATGTATGGGCATATACCTAAGTAGTGGTTATCCGTCGACTTAATATCTGTGTGATACCTAGTGGCTGAGATGGGTTACTTGGTATCTTAGGTATAAGTATGGGTTTATACCTACATAAGGGTTATCTGTTGAGAACTTTATTTGTGATTATCCTTGTTGGATTTAGTGAGACCTTGAGGGTCTCGGGGTCCCTGCTGAGTATCCTATACTCACCCCTGCACAAGATTTTCCTGCACCTCGTTGTGTTGGTTGCAGAAGATGGACATCACTGATCGTGCTTGAGGCTTGTAGAGCAGGATGGTACCCTGAGGTGGATCTCACGACGAGCCAGTACCCGTATGTGGATCTCACGACGATTCTGTACCCAGAGGTGGATCTCATGATGAGTCGGTACACGGAGGTGACGGACAGACGTGGAGTGCTAAGGAGGACATATGTATCTACCCTTCAGGTAGGAACCCAGAGGACGATCCAGGATCTTCTTGTCACCTTTCAGCTGTTGTCCTTTCAGTTGTACTTTACTTTCAGTTGTAGTTGTATCTTTCTTTTGGCCTTGTATTTCCAGCCCCTCGTACTTTCAGCACATTTGTTATACTGCTTTACTTATTGTAGCTTCTGCTTGTACTCTTTTTCTGTGTGCTTTCGTTTCGTAAAGTGTAACAACCCAAGATTTTATGAAAAATATTATTTTTAATTTTATTAATGTCTTGTGTTGTACGCTACACCAAAAGGAGCTTGCACAACACGCATCCTTGACTTGCCTTGCATTACACGCAATCGCAACCTTCCTCGATAGTGTGTGTAGTACGCAATAACGAGTTTCACTAAACAGCGATATGCTATTAAAACTAGCCGTTATGAATAGTAATAACCACTTTTTGAAATTTTGTAAATTTTATTTTTTAAAATGGATTTCATTTTTGGATTCGGAGTATCGAATTTAGCCTAAGGTGAAATTTTGGTACATTTCGGATAACTTTCATATTCTGATGAATAGTGAAAATTACTAAATTATAATTAAAAACAACTTTTTTAATCGAAATAATTAATAGTGATAAATTATTAATTTGAGTGGTTTTAAAGTATATTTAGAATATATTTTTACAATTTAATACAATGTTGGTCATTGGACGTAATTTCACATTTAAACCTGACATAAACAAGTGTCAATCTTTTGATAGATATTGTTTCGTAAAAACACGCTATTTGTTTTAATAGCGGGATTTAATTATAAAATTAATTAATTCAACTTCTATGTCATGAATTTGGTAAAATAGACTTCATTTTTGAATTCGGAATATGAAATATATCTTAGGATGAAATTTTGGCATTTTTCTGAAAACTTTCAATTTTTGATGAATAGTGAAACCACTAAGTGGTAGGTTAAAAACTGAATTTTGCATAAAACTTAATTTTACCACTTCTGTGAATGGAATTTCGAAAATCCGAGAGACACGGTTAATATCAAGGACTAAAATGTGGTTCAATGAGATGAAAATAATTTTTGGTGAATAGTAACTTTTTACTTTTTTTTACCGCGGTTAATAGTAAATAGGGTAACTAAGGGTAAATATGATATTACTATTACCCTAACACATGTCCTAATTCTATTGGACAAGTGTAATTCGACCAAAAACAAACTTATGAATAAAATATGACCATTTAGGCCCACTTGGATTAGATTAGGACATTTATTATGAATTTATTTAAAGAAGGGTTAAAATAGTTAAAATCAAAGTTTAATAAGTAAATCATTTTTATTATGGGGTTATACATAAGATAAATTCGATTGTAAATATTCATTAGAAAGCTAAAAAGATTTCCTACATGATGGTATTTTATTTGTAATTTTTAGACATCAAATAATTTAATTTATTTATGACACAACGATGATGCAGTAATTATCTTATTAATGAAATATTGACATAATTGATGTTATAAACACCAAAATAAATGTAATTTGAGATTTTTTATGAATTCCACTAATTTTCTAGGTTACTATGATATATTAATGTTGATTTAATCAACTTGGTTCGAACATATAATTCTGTTATGACTTTCACAAAAATCATATATCAAATAGTGTCAAAATTGACACAAAATAGTTTTTAAATCAAATATTATATTATTAATTGTTATTTTATTCCTAAAAATCTAAGGTTCGGCCAAAGGACTTAGATAAGGATATATATATTAATAATAAACAATTTGTGGTTCGTTTGGCATGTTATAGTAAGTTTATTAATCATATAGTGAAAGAAAACAAAAAGACACGGTAAAAGTTAAATTATTTAACTTAGAGTTAAATATAATTGATAAGGTTTAAAATAATATCCAAACATGTCTAAATTTGATTGGTTGATGAGATTACAACCCTATCTCATCTAATCTTCGAATATGAGTCATTTTTGGAGGTTTTTAAGTGGGGTTAGATTTATTATAAATTAATATTTTTAAGAATTCCTAAGGTGCCCCTCTCCTCCCTTATAAAAGGGCACCTCCTCCCCCTCCTCCTCACACCAATTTTGAGCACTCAAGCTCGGCCAACCCCTGCCATTTTCTCCTCTCCACTTTCCTAGAATAATCCTAGAGGTTCTGGTCTTCTCCAAATACCAATCTTAGTTCCTTAAGTGGAGGATTCAAAGAGGCGTTCCAAAGAAGAGGTAATATCCATTACCGATCTTTTCAATTTCTTTCTTCTTCAACTTCTTCTTCATTAGTTGTTTCATGATAAAGTAATAACATCAGTATTACTTACATACTGATATGTTATTATAAATATGAAACAACCCTAATTCACCTTCTATCCATCCTACGGAAAAATGAAATCACCGCGCGTGCGTACGTACGGAATACCGTCTCCACGCCGTGGTGTAATCTATTTTCCACCATCACCTTACAAGGATGGGTATAATGGTGTAATGAGTAATTACATATGATTATTATGAAGTAATATTGATACTGAAATAATATATATATACTCCAATATAATTCCACGATCATAGGAATGATATCATCACTCGTGCGTACGTACGGAATACCGTCTCCACGATGTGATGCGACTCGTTCTACATGATCTTCATTTCATAATGATTATATAAATGAATTGAATGAATGAATATGGTATATACTACACTAATACAATTCTGGAAATGAATTATCTATAACCTAAAGATAAGAATAAGAATTTATTCGACAAAACACGCATAAGAACAAAAAGTTATAAAGACCCGAGTAACAAGTAACAATGAAATATTACTAACAAGAAGCTAATAATATGACCATATATGATATCATATCAATATGTATGATTCTGGAATAAGTCAATAACATTATTTAAACCATTATACAGGAGCTTCGGACATGTACAAAGCTAATCGGACCTAAGGTAAGGGAAATATCAGAATCTCATTTTTATCCGAGATTGTTTATTCGTAAGTATTTACTGGGGTGTATTTTATCATCCACATCCATGTTTCATCAATATATAATATTATTTCCATCCACCTACAATTGTTTAAATCCATTTTTACCCTTCGGTGAGTTTTTAGTAAAATATATGAAAGGAATCTTTTGTCGTTTTTCGTACGAGGTACTTTTTGACTTTTCCGACAAAAGTACGAAGAATGTTTTTTTTAACTTATACGGCACGAACGGATTTATACTGTTTTATAAAGCCTTATTTTCATGAAGCTTCCTCTAAAAGATTTCATGACTATTTTCAATAAAATCTCTTTCTTTTAAAATTGCATGATGTTTTGTGAAAAGAAATTGATTTTGAAGAAGAAAGGATATTTTCCTCAAAAATTCAATTCAAGTGTTTTATCAAAATTATTTTCCATATAAGATAATAAAGGGTTCTGTTTATATCCATATTTTTACATTGATTTGACTATGTTGTGATGGAATTATGTTTATGAATTCCTTTATCTTATATGAATGGTTTTATGATGTCATGTTGTTTAAGAATCCCATTTTTATTACATGGGTTATGCAATGATGTATGATTTATGATTTTGTGGCACACATAAGAAAGGATTCATTAAGAGATGGGTGGGACCTATATCTCCCTCCAATGCATTGGGTAAAGATTTCATATCTCATGAGATAGACATGGCTGGAATGGTAGGTTATACCGGTTCAGTGAAACAGGACTGAAACGAGGATTACTCGATTCAGAAAGGGACTTTGTCCACTAAGATAGTCTTGGCAATGAGTCTTGACTAACAAGAAATGATTCTCTATGATTATGTGTGTATGCCACAATGAGTAATGTTTTAAGTTATGATTTCATTTTCACTTCTATGATTTGTTCCATGTTAAGATATTATGATCTCTTTTGCAGGTTGTGATTTTCAAAAAGATATGATATGATTTTTATTTCTTTTGTATACCCTTACTGAGCATTTGAGCTCACCCTTTTATGTTTTCTTTTCCCCAGGATATAAAGAAAGGTTTTAGGTAAAAAAAATGGAAGATCTTTACGGGAGATATTGAAGATATTTCACCAGGATTAGAAGATTATGTTCCGAGTTTCCAAAGACACTAAACTATTATGATCCTTTAGTGTGTGTTTTTGTTATGTACTAAGTATTCCGCAAATGTAATGTAATGTCCATGTACGTCAGGATACGGGTCTCTACATAAAGGCAATCCCTTCCCTTTTTATTGGAATTTACGACTTTGGTGCTAGTTGCCAGCCCCTGGCCTATAGAAGGCGGGCTTGGGGTAGTCACGGCATGGGCCCTGAGGACGGGTCGTGACATGAGTACTGAAGATAAAAACCCAATCTCCATATAAAGTGTATATTACTAATTCATTTAAGAAATATGGGAGGTTGATTATACTAAATTTTGAGTTACGGTGTTTAACTACAGATGGATTATTGTTAAAAATAGTTTCATACATGATAAATTCAGGATGATATTTGTTAATATGAATAGGTTGGAATACATAGTTCATAATTTTATAAAGGAAACACGTTAAAAAATTTTTTATTCTTGATCTATCAAATATGAAGTATTCTATAATTTTTAAAGAAAAAATCGTATTTTGGTGATGAAAAACATGAGGAAGATGCCAATTTATGTGATAACCCTTATTTAATGGAAAAAATATGATAGAATAATGATGATATTATCATAGACATAGTTTCTTGCATATAGAACAATCATGAGGAAAACATATGGGAAAACAATCCTCTAGTAAATTATTAATATTATAGGTAACATATATGTATTTCTTATTTACTTTTGTATATTTAATAAAATTTTAGATTTATTTATTCATTTTTTAATTAAAGTAGTTATTATAACTAATATAATAAATTTTTTGATTATGTTAGTTTACTTTTTTTGTTTACCATTACATAAATTATGTTTACCACTTCATAACTTTTTAGTTTATTGATTTTAGGGGAAAATAATTAATTTTAATTTATTATGTTAAGTAAAAAAAATGTATATAAGCGTATTTAAAAAAAATATTCTTTTGGTGTAATAAATGGCATAATACTTTTGATAATGTTTACTCCAAAATGGGGTATTTCATTGGATAATCCCTAACAAATATGATAAAGAGTAGTCTTTTAGAATTTTTTGTATCATTTTCAAATTTTTATTAATTTTTTTCTGTATGAGATGGAATTTTTTCATCTTTTTATGTAATCTCATCGCCCATTAATGTTGTTAGAATTTAATTTAACTGATTTATCAAATAAGAATAATAGTATGCTTAGTTTATTTTACATTTTTCGATCATTTTTTATTTTTTATTTAATTTTATATATAGCAGTTAGATTTTTATATATGTGTACAAATTGTTTGTTACTTTGATTTGTAGGATAATGAAAGATTAAACATCTGATTCATTAAGATCTTATAAGGAGGATCGTACACATTATAGGGAGGACCATACATATACTCCTATTTAGGAGCCTCCTCTTCCTTCTATATAGTATCCATATACTTTCATATGGGGAGAGATGACTTCAAGGGTTGGTAAATATAGTAGCTCACTTTTACAAAAAAAAAATAGCTTCCCATACTCGGCATAAGAGGGTTCCAGTTGTATTCTATAAAAATAGTATTCCTATAGATCCAAATTCAAAAAAATTACGACTTTTATTCTGGTGAAGGGTAAAATAAATGTTAGTGTTTTTATTTTTGATTCGAGAAGTGTTGACAAAGTTCCAATATCTCAATTATGGGAGAAACCTTTGGTACGATTATTTGTTATTATTTTACTTATCATTATTTTTTTTACTAATATATTTTTCCCCTTATTATAAAATAAAATATGATATATCTAATACTAGAGGAGACAAGAAGAAATGTTTAGGATTGCATGCTATGATATAGAGATATTTTAAATCAACCCTTGCATTAAATTTCATTTTTCGGGATAGACAACATAAATAACCTTGTGATATATATCTATCTCTAGATGATGATACACAGAAGCATCTTATTGAATGTAGACAACAAGAAGAATTTTAATTAAGTGAAATGTTACATATTAGAAGTGTTTTTTATATTAATGATTATATTAATGATCTATTTATTCTAAATTTATAGAAAATAATGAGATCTCATCAAGAGGTCCAATCTTGACATGAATGCCCTGATACATTATCTTGTGAATGGTATACATTATTGGAAGAACAAATGATAGCTATTTTTTCAAAAACTAAGAGCAGATTCTTCAGGATCCACAGAGGTTGACCCTCACCCTCTAGGTAGACATTAAAAATGGAATAGGGACGAGATGACCAAAAAGGGATAATATCTTATGGAAGATCTGAGGGTTGTGCCTAATATGATTGTAAGAAGTTGTTTAGTTTTTTATGTTATTTAAGTTAAATCATTTCTTTATATATTTTGATTCATTATTAATTTTTTCAAATATTATATAAAATAATCCTATGAGGAGTAGAGAACATATGATACCTTCATTGATGATGGTAGGACAAATAGTTGTTTCATTGGGAAATCCTTAACACCCAATTCATGTACAAGGATACCCAGAAGGTGTATCGATAAACAAATGTTTAATCATTAGGAAGTTTCTTCAAAGGATTTTGTTTATAAAATAAAAATATGATCTTTAGAATCTAAAGTTAAAAATTTATGTGAGACATTGGAAATAGAATCAGAGATTTAGTGAAATCGATGTTTGTAAACACGAAAAATATTTTAAGGATGTTGGTCCCACTCCTACACCTCTGCCTATAGATCCCACTTCTCCACCTCATCATACTTATCCAACTCCTAAAACTCCTCATCCACATATTTCAATTTATTTTGAGTTATATTTTAAGGATCCCCAATATCATATTATTTCATTTAGGATTATAAATTATATTGGGAATGTCATTCATCATCAACAGATAAAATAGAGAATTTTAATATCACTGTAGAGGATATTATAGAGAGATCAGTAAGAATATCATTTCTATAGGTCAATTAACAACAATTGGACAATTTATTGGCCATTTTTTATTTTTTAATTCTAGACACGTTTGAAAAATTACCATTTGTTTATGTATATATTATACCATTTATTTCACATCAATGCTATGTTTTTTTGACATTTTAAAATATATATTTCTATTTTTTATAAAAATAATTTAAAGGTTAATTAATACTATATATATAAAAATACGTAAAAAAATTAGGACTTTAGATATAAATTCTTATAGACCTGATATATTATCAACATATTCAAATTTGTTGTTAGAAGTTTATGGAAATCCAATGTACTATAACATTTTTGGCCCTGTAATGACAGTGAATATTCAAAAGAAAAATTTCATGGTGCTTATCACTAGAGATGATTTGGGAATCATCACGATGAATGTATTTTCCATTTAAGTCAATTGTCATATATTTTTCAGTTATTTAAATTTATTGAAATTTAAGGCTTATATTTGTTTTTTTGTATCTTTATTAAATTTTTATACATCATGATATGACAGTAATATATGGATTTATAGACCCACAATTTATTTCACCTATAGTGATGTAATGTAGGTATATATAAATAATAGTTCATATTATAGAAATATTCTAAAATAATGCAATTTAGTGTCGGATTCTCTCTTATATTCAATGGTATGGAACATATATTTCAGAAAGTGTTATATCACTTAACTGAATAACCACTGACATTTTATTTTTCTATATAATTGGTTTTATTCTATGTTGGGTGGTTTTTTCTATGTTATAAGATAACTTACGAGGTAGGCTCTATCCATGGTGATGTGTAAGATAATTTTATCAATATATTGAAAATGTAAGTTTGAATATATTAATAATTGTATATATTGTAACGAAATTTAAATTTATTTCTGAAATATTATTTTCAAATAGGTCTTAGGATTACTATTGAGATACAATAATAAATAAGAGATTAAAGATTAAATATGTAAATCTAAATGTGAGTTCTCATTTATAATTACTACATTTTGGCTATAAATACTTAAAATTCAATTTTGAATTGAAATTTTATCATCATGAGGGATTAAATAAATGTGGATACAATGTTCTAAGGTTTATGATTGAAATAATTTCAATATGGATAGTTATAATGTTCCAGAAATCCGGATTTTCTTATAAAATTTTCCTTTAATTTTTCATTAGTGATGTTTATAATTCATGTTAAATGCTTCCTTTTTTAATTTTTATCTTTTTGATAACCCCTTAAATTATACTATAAAAGATCTTAGAAACTTACTAAGACGATGGTAGGATTATTTCACATCTTTGATTTTGTTTAATTTTATTTTTAATATACATTGAAAAGTTAAAATGCATTGATTTTGTGAATTTTTAATGATTGTGTTTCTACTATTTGTTTAGTTCCTAGTCATCTACTATGCTACTGATCTAGTGTAAAATATTTAATTTGATTGCAAAAAAAATTGCATTAATTATTTTATAACTGTCATTAAAATTTTATATAGAATATTTTTCACACATGTTTTCACAAAATGGACATGATTATATATTTATAATGTTGTTTTATTAAAAAAAATTATATATGGTTTTTCATGATAACTAACATATAATCGAAGTGAAAAAACTCAACATATTTTTTCTTTTATGGAGATTTCTATGATGATTTTTAGAGTATTCTTTTCATCAATTATATTAAAACTGATGTGATAATGTATTTATAATGTCAATTTTTAAAAAAAAAATTATGATACAATTTTTTCACATTATTATTGATAAAACCAAAATGAAAAAACAAATCCAAATATGTAACATTCATAACATTAGTGAATATTAACTGGCAGGAAAAACTGATTTATAATGTTGCGTTTAAAACATGTGGTAATGAACATTAGAAACCAAAAAAAACTATGTGAGAACCCATTTTCCCTAGTACATGCCTATATTAATCCTAATTATGATATAATTTCATGCATCACATCAATAATATAATGATTTATTATTATGTTAACCCTTATCAAGATTTTGATCTCACCCCTTTCATATGTTTCAATTTCTATAGGTTTTGAAAGAAAGTATTAAATATGTTAATCCTAGAAGAGTATCTTTTAGGGTGAATTTTTGGGTGATATTGAAGACCCATTATGAATTTATTATATTATTATATAGTAGATAAAAAAGTGTAAATTAGATTTGAATAATTTATATTTATTACTTAGTGATTTTTCTTAATTATCAAAAACTATAAACTAAAAGGTCCTTGGAATTTAAATGTATGAAATATATTATCATCATAGATGTGTAGAAAAGTTAGTGTTGTGGGTAATTTTTTTTCAACACCAAATCTAGGAGTACATGTCAAAGGGTGCTATAGTTGGTATCAGAGTAGTTTTTAGATAACTTTAAAGGTTATTATGTTATCATTTAAGGGTAATTTTAGATCTAGAAATGACATTAAGAGTTTATATGATAAGAATGATTTTTGTTTCAAAGATATAGAGAAACTTATTGGTTTGAAATATTGAATATTTTATTTTTTAGGGTATTAGGATAAGAGAGTATTACTATAATTCCTATATATAATTATAATTTTAGGAGAACCTATATAAATTTTGGTAAAATAAAGAGCATTTTGTATTACTAGTAATTATATCTCTTTCTAAATACTATAAAGAGGATTTACTTTTGAAAAAGATGTATCTAGAGATAATAACCACTAAAAGAGATGGTCAGGTATATCTTGGTCATCATTCTAGTGCATAGTGACTGATCCCTAACTACTCACATGTCTAGACACTTTTGGGGGATATGTTTAGGCTGATTCAAATTCCTTTTATAAACGATCATGAAGGATTTCAACATTTTCTTTTATGGAAGTTAACTAGATTTAAGAACCTGATAGAATAATGACCTTGGATAACCTATATTGAAGATAATAACAAATATGTTAGGTTATGGATATTATTTATGAATTATTTATTCTAATCTCGTAGTTTTTTTATACTTTTACAAATTTATGTATTATTATCACCAAACATTATTTTCATGTAGTGGTAGGAGATAGAAGGATACAAGATAATAATGGATCAAATAGAAAATATAGTGATTATCCCGAACTAAAATCTATTGGAACATGAATTGTGTTTTGAAATATTATCATTATGCCAAATAAATTATCATTAATTATGATTAATAAAGTGACCATAGTTGAATTTATTATCGCACCAAAGATGAGAAGGATGGAGATTTTTGAAAATTAGTATAATGAAGAGGATGAAATAAACACAATAAAATTTTCAATATGTCAAAAATGTGGGAAGAAACACATAGGTTAACGTATAAAAGGAACTAAAATATTCCTTATGTGTATAATGGGTGGTCATAAATCATCCACTAGTCTCGGAAAAAATAAACTTTTAGTTAACTCGATAGAGGAAGAAGAATTTTCATCTAGTTTTACTTAAGATATTAATGTTGACATATCATATACAATTTTATCTTAATTCATTTTTTTTACATTCTAAATTAATGTTTTTTTAAAAAAATTATGATGAAATAATTTATTTAAAGTGATATGATTGAAATATCTAAATATTTCAGTATATATATTTTACATTAACTAATACTAAGTTTTATATCATTCTTGGCACATATAAAAGAAAATTCCTTCTTAAATTAGTAAATTAAAATAAGATTGATTAATATATAATATATCTATATATAAAATAAAATATTTAAATTAGTTCAATTAAAAAAATTTATGAAATGATATTATAAAAACATAACATTTAAGAAGGATTTATAAATAAAATAAATTTATCATTATTTTTTCTATTAAAAGATACATATATAATTTATATAAATAGTATTACATAAAATTGACATTATTTTTGAATATATTATATCAAATTTTTATTACTATAAATTTTGGATCATTTTCCAAAAAAATCAATTTTTTGTCAAAAAATCAGTTTTTACAAAAGTTATAATTAATATAATATTATCAATGTATAAGAATGGCCAAAAATTTTATAAATCCATTTAAGTGATTAAATGTGAAATTAAGGAATAAAATTATGCATCTAAAATTTTTATATTAACATATGAAACCCATGGATAACAATTTTAGAACTAAAGTAAAAGGTTACTTTAATAAAAAAATGTTTTATGTATTTTCTGATAGTTAATTAACATTTTGGTTAAATTCAGTTATGAATTGATTTTAATGTCACATAAACATAATTTTATTTGTAATGGATCAATTTAAGTCGTGAAAATTATTGACATAAATAATATTAACTCACCTATAACTTCTATGATTAAAAATAGAATTTTCTTAAAAATTGTTTTTATGCCTTAAACACTTTTATTTTGAAAACTAACTATTCTAAATAATAGTAAATTTAATTTAAAAAATTAATATAATATATAGTATCATAATTGTTAAATTAATATCTAATATAAATATTATAAAATAACATTTTAATTAATTAATATGATTGAGATGAAAATATAACTAGGTAAAATTACACTTAGATAAAGTGAAGAGTAAAAGGAGTGCCCCCAAATCACACAGGGTTGTCTCTAAAATGAGTTTATCGGTGATTTTTATATCTTAATATGTCCCAAAATATGTATTTTCAAAATATGTAAGTCTTTAATGATGAAATAGTGTTAATAAATAACTTAATAAGTTAAGGTAATTCCAAAACTACACTTCCCTTCACTTATAAAAGGGACCACTTACAGCCCTTATTTACAAACACGTTCTTTATAATTCCTTGGTGAAATTGTGAAAATTTGTTCATCATATAACCCTCTCTTATTAACCTAATAAATAGACCTCATCTATTTATCTTGATCCTTTCATTACCCAAGATTATTTTTATAAAGACCTCAACCCCAGTATCCTAGATTCGGTTGTTACTTTATTATATACACATAAGATACAAAGAATCGTATCCCAAATTACTTAATAGTTTATTATTATTGATAAAATAGATCAATATATGAAATAATTGATACATTTTAAATATAAAACACACAAATAATTTCTTTTATGATTCCATTATTTTACCTTTGTGTAACCCTGAATATCAACCACAAAACACTTCCCTGTATCCTATGGAAAAGTAAAACATAATAATGTTGTGATATCAGATACTCGGTAAGGTTATACATGCATAGAAAGCTATCATAAATAAGCATAAATGATTATGGAATGTTAATTAACATAAACACATGACATTTAGTCAATAAGTTGATCATAGTATAGCATGAAAAAATATTATCAAATAATGTTGTATAAATAATGACAAGAGAAAGAAACATAACCATGGATATTCTACTAGTCGAATAGTCATGTGGAATGTAAATAACTAATCTATTAATTATGGAATTCATAATGTGGGACATCATGAACAAAATATCGAGGATTTTTTCAAGACACTATACATAAATGGGAAAGGTAATGGCCAATACCCAACTCGTTTGTCTCATTAGACCTACCGATTCATCGAAGGGCTATAGCAGGCCTCACCCGTTACTTATTAAATCAAAATCATTCCTCGTATGAAAGGTTCAAAACATAAAAAATCTAAAAATTCGTATTTAAATACTAGAATCATAAATTTGAATTCTTTCCCTAATAATTAACCATAAACCGTCCAGAGTAATATAATGAATGGTATCAAAATACACATATATAATCAAAATGATCATAAACCTTACATAGAAACAATAAGGATGATATAAATACAACATTTATTTATTGGTTCATAAGTACATTAAATATTTAATGTCCTTTACTAATATAAATATCTATAAAAACGTTCTTGTGGAAAAATCCTTTTCACTTTAAAAATCATTTTTTAAAACTAAAATTTTACCATACATTTTGAATATACTTGTATTTGAAAATAACCTTATTAAAAAATATTATATTCTTTAAAAAAATTTGATTGTTCATGAAGGATATAAATTTTTTTCATTCCCTACATGTTCAAACAAATATTTCTTTCACGTTTCACTAAAATCCAAACATGCATAATTTTTAATACCACATGATGATTCCTTTCAAACATATTTTAAAATTTCAAACATGGGTAAAACTAAATTAAAAAATTGTAGGAGATTATTAAAATACTTTTTAAAACTTATTTTTATAACATGAAAATATAATTTAAATATTCCCCAATGGATACTTAAATATAAACAATCTTGAAAAATGATGAGATTGTAAAATATACCCTTACCACTTTGTAATATATTGATTCGTATGCCCCATAAATTAAAATGAAACTTTAAATACCATGTAAATAGATAGATTTATGATATTATAATAAATTTTAATTAAATTCACCAAACAAGGTAAATAAGTGGTGAATAAGGCATGTTTCTCATAGAAATAAAAGTGAGATGAAAATCCCTTACGTTTCACTTTCCTTTAGTTAAACAAGCTTTAAACTCATATAAAATGGTTTAAATAATGTTATTAATTTATTCCACAATAATATCCATATTTATTATATCATATATAATCCTCTTATATCAGTATATAGTCTATTTGTTCATAATATTTCGTTATTACCCTTGTTTCGGGTGTTAACTACTTCATTTGACTATGCATGTTTTAGCATGTAAGTCATGGTTCTTGTGTAAAAGATACAGTTACATCATATATATAATTATATTAAGGTAATATATATCATATCTATTAATTATATAAATTCCTAAAATCTTTCTCGAATTATGAACATGAAAAATGAATAGAACCACACCATGGAGACGGTATGTCATATGTACGCACGAGCGACAGTATCATTCCCTTAATGGTGAAAGATTAAAGAAGTGTATGGTATATCAATTTTTAAATAATAAATATCATGTAATATTTATTATATATAACCATTATCTCCATAATTATACCCATCTAAGTAAAGTGGTGATAAAAAACAGGTGACACCATGGCGTGGAGACGGTAAGCCGTACATACGCACGCGTGGTGATTTTTTTTGCATGATGGATAAAAGGTAGAGTATGGTTGTATCATAATCATAATAAAATATAATAATATATATTATACTATATTTATTACTTTATAATATAAACATCACATGAATAGTTATTATAAGAAGAAATTAAATTGAAAATGTCAATAAAGACGCCTCTTCTTCAGCAAACATCCATAATCTCTTCTTAAGGGATCAAGGTTTTATCTTTTGGAAGAACCAAAACCTATAAAACATAACAACAGATTTTGGTAAGATAAATTTTCATTGGTTTTTCTATACAGATATCTTAAAGTGGTGTGAAGAAGTGAGGGAGGATGTGCCCTTTTATAATTGAGGTGAGGGGCACTTTAAGAAAATCTAAAAATACTAAATTAATATAAATTAATATTCAATTAAAAATATATCAAAAAGTGAGTTATTTAGAGGATAATATTATTATGGGTATAAATCATCTCATTAAATAATTTTGATACAAATTTATTTTACATTATTTACCATATCATTTAGTTTTAACCCTTATTTAACCCATTTAACTCTTACAGTGATAATATGGATTTTACTCTTTTAGGGTCAATGTAGTTACTATAACACGTAACAATATCCTTAAATGGACCATTTATGAACTTTTAAACCATTTCCCAATCCTTTGTACAAATACTATATTTTTATAAATTTTATATCATTTATGAAAATATTATTTATCTTAAAATATCATTATTGTCAATTTTAACACTATTCATTACTTTTACTTTTAAAAAAATAATAAAGAAATATATATTCAAAAAAACTTCTAAAAAATAAATAACATGTCATATTAATCTATAAAATTATTTAATTACATTATTTATATAAATTATAATTATTTAAAAACAATATCATTTATTTGATATTTCCACTAATTAAACAATTACCGCATCATCATTTTTCAAGACTTTAAAGTAATTATTTATTCCCTAAAATTTAAAAATAAATCACCATGATAAATATAAATATTTTAACTTTCCAAATAATATTTATATTTGATAATAACCTATAGATAACCCCATATTAAAAATATTTCATTTGTTAAAAACAATAGTCTAACAAGTTTGACTTTTCTTTGAATAAAATATTATAATGGTTATAATCTCATCCAAATTTACATAAATTATCACATATCCAGAAATTTAATGATTATATAAGAAAAATAATCATTCAATAAAATTTGGGTAAGTGTTTGGGTCATTTTATAATATTTATAATATAATTTTCACCCTTAATTACCTAATTTACCCTTAAGAGTGGTAATCAAAATTACTAAGTTAACAATTCATATCGTCAAAAAATAAAAGGGAACTATTTAATAAATTTTTTACTGATTATTAAAAATATGGAATCCATTTTCTTAATATTAAAAACACATAACTAAATAAAATAAATTTAAAAATAATCTTTTAGACAGGACAAAATAACGGGTTTTTAAGTAAAAATGTTCAAAAGTTTGAAATATTTTTATATCAAATTTCAATGTGAAATTTATTTAAATGAACTATATTAGATTTAATGATATATTTTTGATATAATTTTACTTTAAAACTAATTTAAATCATTATTTAACTCTATAAATTATTTAGATGGAAAGACAGTTGTCAATTAAAATGCAGAATTTTTCTATATCCGTCAAAAAATAAAAAATATAATAAAAATACCAAATATTAAACAAAAGTATATTTTTATATAAATATTTCATATAATAACATTATATTTTCAAATAAAATTTATAAAAGTGTCAAAACATAGTATTAAAACAAGTCTTATGTTAAAATGTGGCAAAACTACCTTCAAGAAAAATACAGCTTTTATGCATAAAAGTGGATTTATTTTCATATCTTATGTAGAAAAAACATAGGAGGAATTTGAAACATTATATTTGAAATATTATAAATATTTAATTAATAGAAATATCCTTGTGTTGACCATATTTTTATAATTCAATTATTCTTTCTCACACTCATCGTTCTAACGTCCTATTTATAATGATAACATAATAATATTTCATTGTTCATTTAGGATGGGTGTTGCATGAAATTTAAAAAGGTACATACCATAAAATATTGTGGTGTTATATTATATCATCCTTCAATACATTGTTTCCCCGCAATTTAAAAGTGCGCTTCAAAAATCAAAGGTTGATACTTTAAAATTTCTTTGTTGGAATCCCATATTGTAAATTGAGTTAATAAAACATCCTATTAATAAGAGGGAAAGATAAATGTGAAGTTCACCACAAAATTAATATTTATAATAGAATAACATTAGTGTGAAGTGAAAATATATTCATGGAAGAAAATTGCAACTATTATGTTTTAAATGAGAGTGATGAAAAACATGGTCATAAAAAATTTAACCATCACAAAACTCTAAATCTGTGATCAGTTAAAATACCATTGATTTCTCAAAATGAAAAGTAAACAGATAATGTTTTTTTTTCAAAATTTATTTTCAATATTTGAGGGACAATTATATTATACAGATAATTACTTGATAAATTAATCTTAATTTATTTATTTCTATATCATGAGCAAAATCTCATATTTTGGTTGTGCTTTGATCTATTTCTACTTCATTTCTTATGCTGTAAAATAGATATTCAGATTAATTTTTCTTTCCTAAAGCACTTTTTATGAATCATAGGGTCCTCAAGTCATTCCTTCATCCTTTAAATATGTATCAAAACCAAAATGGTTATCATAGTTTATCCCATATGAAAAATCATACTATAACCTCAAACAATAATATCCAAAGTTCAAATTAATTCATTCATAAGTAGTTACATTAAGACTCATTCAAAATACTTCTGTCCAAATTCATTTTCCAAAAATTTAAAAGGAAGGTCACTAAATTTCCAAAATCAACTTAACATTAGATTCCCTAAGCAACATAATGTATCTCTTATTATCACATATCAAATATTTTATCACCTTAAAACCATAAGGAAAATGTTCAGGATTTCTAATAATTAAAGAACAAGTACTCTAGTACAATCCTTATATATCTCATGATTCTTAAAACTAGAATATCATTGATAAAATAAGTCTTGAATCCAATTACAAAATCACATTAATATTTCTACTTAATTATTAAACCATGAAGTTTTCTATATACCTCATTTCTTTTATGTTTCATTTGTAGTGTCTTCATTATCATTAGTATAACCATTACTCATACAACCTTTCTGATTATATTCATGAGTTTTCACTAATTTGACATTTATTAAATTTCCACATTTCAATAATTTATAATACCTTATAGAGACCATTATTATCATCATATTCCATTAACTAAACTTTTAATTTTTTTCTTATTAACTACATGCTTGGTGTCCTTATTTTACACACCAAAAATATATTCATGTTCCTCTAATACATATATTTGGTTGTTTCTTATTATGTTATCAACATATAGGAAACTTAATTTTCTCTCCTATATGGTCTCAACCACCCGAACTCTTAGCGAACTCTATCCTTATATTTTTTGGTGAGTTCGTGAGTAGGTTAAGGTGAAACTTATTAATCATATATCATGATAATAATAACCTTAACCCTAGTCATTATCTTATTTTATTTCTCGTAAACACATTGTCTAATGCATTCAACATTATCCTAATTCCTTTTAGTTCCATATCTTGAATAGAACCAAAAATAACAACCTAAGAAACACTAATTATACATTTTCATGATAAATAATTTATATGATGTATAAATCATGAAACTGTCTTCCCAATCTATTAGTCTATAGGCCTAACCTAGGTTATCGATGGTATTACTAAATCTACAATATTATATCTTATACTATATTTATTCTCAAAGTCAATAATTGGATTATGTTTTCTAATCAATGATTTCCTAAATCTAGTTTCCATGTTTTCTAGACTTTATCTGATACCAACTATAAAGACTCTGACCCCAATAGTCCAGAGTCTATGGTTATTTTATTAAATTGGTATAAGATACATGGTATTTCATCCCAAAGTACCGAATACTTTATTAGTCTTGTTAAAATAGATATATACTTGAAATTCATATTACATTTTAATTATAAAACACACAAATAATTTCTTTACGAATTCAATTATTCCCCCTTTGTGTAAACCTGCATATCAATCACAAAACACTACCTCATGTCCCAAGGAAATGTAAATTATAATAAATGGGTGAGCTCAGATGATCAATAATGGTGTACAAATAGTGTAAGCTTTAAGAAAGAAGCATAAATGATTATGGAAAGTTAATTACCTAAAACACATTCCATTTAATCAATAACATGAAAATAATATGGTAGGAATAAAAGAAGATAAAATAATGCCATATAAATAATCACATAAGAATGAAACTTAACCATAGATATTCTACTAGTTAAATAATCACATGGAATATCAATAATTAAACTCATAATGATGGAATTTAAAATTAGGGACATCATAAACATACCATAAAAATTTCAACTAAGACACCATACATAAATATGTAAGTCCTTGTCCAATACCAAAACGGGTTTGTCTCATGAGACCTACTGATGCATCAAGGGGATATAGAGATCCACACCCACCTCCTACTAATTCCAATGAATTTATCATATGAAAGGGGTGAAAAATAAACAACATAAACATTTGTATTGAAAACTAGAATATTAATGTGAATACTTTCCCTATTCAGTAACCATAAAGCATCCAGAGTAATATGATGAATGGCATCAAAATAGCACATCTACAGTCAAACTGATCATAAACCATCCATATAAAGAATAAGTATGATATAAATACAAAATATCCCAAAATAATCATAAGTAAATTAAATAAATTATGTTATTGGTGAATAAAAAATATTTTAAAAAAATTCTTGAGGAAAATATCCTTTTTCACTTTGAAATTAAATTTTTAATAACTAAAATATTACAAAAAAATTAAAAATATTTTTCTTTTAAAATAATATTTGTAAAAAAAATATTATTTAAAAAAATTTATTTCTCAATAAGTCTATAAATCATGATCATTTTGTACACGTTAAAACAATGATTCCATTCACTTTTTCAATAAAATCAAAACTGGTATTATTTTGAATATGACATGAAGATTACTTTCAAAACATTCTGTTAAAATTCAAACATGGGTAAAATGATTTCAAAAATTTTATCATAATATTAAAATACTTTTGAAAACATTTGGGATAACATGAACATGGAAGATAAATATTCCCCTATTGATACTTAAACATAAACAATCTCAAAAAATGATGAGAATATGAAATAAACCCTTCTCACTTTATAATTAGTTGAATTGTATTACCTGTAATTTCAAATAAATATTTAAATACCATGATTATAATTATATTAGTGATGTTATATTTGAGGTTCATTATATATACCACACAAAATAAATAAGTGGTGAATAAGGCATGTATCCCATATAAATAAAAGTGAGATAAAAATATATTACCTTGCACTTTCCTTTAGTTTAACATGTTTTAAAATCCTATATAATAGTTTTAATCATGTAATTAACTTATATCAGAACCATTTACATATTTATGATAAAATATATAATCCTCTTATATCATCTTATCATCTATTTGTTTATAACATTTTTGTATTACCCTAGTTTTGGGAGTTAACTGCTTCATTTTCCTATGCATGTTTTGTTGTGTAAGTACTCGTTCTTATGCATAGGATATATTCGTGTAATTTATAGAATTATATTATGTTAATAGATATAATATTTATTTATTATATATATTCTTATAATCATTATTTATTGGTGAACATGGAAAATTAATTGCATCATGTCAGGGAGATGGTAGGTCATACGTACGTACGATCGACAGTATCCTTCCCTTAATAGTGAAAGGGTAAGGAAGTGTGTGGTATATTAATTTTTACATAATCAATATATTTTCTTATTTATTATATATATCTATTATTTCTATTTTTATACCCATAAAATTCAAGCAGTGTTGAAAAACATATTACACCACGGCATGGAGATGGTAAGTGGTACGTATGCACATGTTGTGCTTTTATTTTTCATTAGATGGATAAAAGGTAGAATATGTTTGTTTCATAATCATAATAACATCTCATTATATATATTATACTCTATTTATTACTTTATAATGGAAAAAACTCATATAGAGGAAGTATAAGAAGAAATAAACTTGAAAGTAGTCGATAAAGACGATTACCTCTTCTTCGTAGAACTTCCTTAATCTCTTCATAAGGGATCTAGGTTTGATATTTTGTAAGGACCAAAACCTATATTAATTAACTAAGGATTTTTTGAAGATAAATTTTATAGTTTTGGTCAATATATAAAGCTAAAATTGTTGTGAATAAGTGAGGGAGTAAGTTCCCTTTTGTAATTGAGTTGAGGGGTACTTTAGGAAACTCTCATAATAATCAATTAATATAAATTAATATTCAATTAAAAATGGTCCCAAAGTGATTTATTTATAATATATCATGGTTATGGGTTTAAATACTCTCATATAGTAATTTTTATAAAATTTTAGGTTATGTTATTACCATTGTCATTTAGTTTTCACCCTTAGTTAGCCCCTTTAACTCTTACCGTGACAATGTAGATTTTACTCTTTAAGGGTCAATATAGTTACTATAAAATGAAAACATATAAATAAATGGACCATATATTAAATTTTAAACCTTATAAAAATAGTTTGGCCTAATTTTATACTTAAATAAATTTTATACCATTTAATAAAATATTATTTATTTTAAAATATCATTAATCTCAATTTTTACACAATTCACTACTCTAACATTTTCAAAAATAAATATAGAAAGATATATTCTAACCTAATATTATAAAACATAAATAAAATTTAAAATTAATCTATAAAATTATTGTATTACATTAAATATCTCAAATTATAATTATTTTAATATTTTTAGTATCATTTATTTGATATTTCAATTAATAAAACAATTTTGGCTTCATCGTTGTACAAGCCTTTAAGGTAATTATTTTTTCTATAAAAATTAAAAATTAATTACCATGATAAATAAAAATATTTTATCTTTACAAATAATATTTATAGTCAAGAACTTCCCCTATATAAATCCAAATTAAAAATATTTTACTTGTTAAAAATAAGAGTATGACAAGTTTGAAATTTCTTTGAATAAAATATTATAAATTTTATAATCTCATAAAAATAGAAATAAATAGTCACATAACAAATAAATTATTTCCTAATGACTAAATATAATCATACAATAAAATTCGGGAAATTTCTAGGGCTGTTTTATTATATTTATAATATTATTTTTACCCTTAATTACCTAATTTACACTTAACCGTGGTAATAAAAATTACTATGTTCACAATTATTATTTTTCAAAAATTAAAGAGACATATTTAATATATTTTTAACTTCTTATTATAAATATAGAATCAAATTTTCAAAATTAAAAATATAAAAGTGGATAAAATTATTTTAAAATTAAACTCGTAGACTGGATGAAACCACGTGTTTTTAAAGTGAAAATGTTCAAAAGTTTAAAATGATTTTATATAAAATTTCAATGTAAAATTTATTTAAATTACACAAATTGTATTTATTGATGTATTATTGATATTTTATTAATTTAAAACCAATTTAAAATATAATTTTACATTATAAATTATTTAGATGAAAAGTCAGTTTTCATTTAAAATGTAGTATTTTTCATTATTCATCAAAAAATAAACTTATTATAAACACACAAAAATTTCAAAATAAGTAAATTTTGATATTTATATTTCATATAAAAACATTATTTTTTCAAATAAAATTTATAAAGATTTCAAAATTTAGTATTAAAATAAATATGGCATAAAAATGTTCCAGAACTGCCTTTTAGAAAAATACAGTGTTTTATACATAAATATGGATTTATTTTTATATAATGTATATAAAACACATAGGATGAATATTAAAAATTATATTTAACATATTATATATTTATTTTATTAATATACATATTCATGTATAAACTATATTTTCATAATTCAGTTAATCTTATTCATACCCGCCATTCTAATAGTTATGTTATTATGATAACCTGATAATGTTTAATTTTTTATTTAATAGGGGTGTTTCATGAAACATAATCTATAAAATATATTAAATTTAAAATTTTAAATATCATAAAAACTTTGGGTGTCATAATTCAAAATAAAATCAAAATTTTCGACGTGAGTATTACTCTCCTCTTGGTCTTTATTTTTAATTTTCCTCTTCCTAATATTATATAATATTTTTAATATAATAAATTTCGTATAATATATATGAGGAATTTAAATTATATTAGTTAAACTTAAACTATTCATTCATTTTTAATCATCTTCTATGAAAAACAAATGCCTTGATCGTGCGTATGTGTAAGCTAACACCTTCACAACAAGATGCGGTTCATTTTTCATCACTAACTTTTATGGTAGTATAAAGGAAGGGTTTTATGATTAATTGTGCTTTTCATGTAACCTATAAAATTATTAAAGGATCAAATTTTTCATTTACCTTCATTTTATACATTCATTAAGTAATGATATCCTTAATCATGTATATGTGCAGACTACCACCTCCACAAACAACATGTCTAATTTATATTAACAACAAAACATAGATGGACCTACAAGTTTAAGTAATGAACTAATATGATTTTTATAAAATTATTATAATTATTAGATGATAAATTTTCATATACTATTACCCCATCCATTCATTGGGAAATGGATCTAGTAATCATTTGTACGTACGGACTACTGCCTCCGCGAATGATGAATTTCATTTGTAAACACAACCCAGAATTAATTTTTATATGAATTTCTTTAAATAATAAATATGATATATCTTAAATTTATAATTGATTATAAATTATATATTTTCATTATGTAATATCACTTTCTCACTCATTCAATCATGATGAAACACTTTGGTTTTGGTTGGTTTACCACTTACTTCAATAATGTTATATTGTTTATATAGTGAATGATTAAGGAATTTTATATATTATTAATTAGATGTTATAATATGTTAATGAATATGTTTTAAAGGTTATGTAGTTTTAATATTAAAATATAAAAAAATTTATAATATATCATCTCCATGCATTAAAAATTGATGAAACAAGTTTTTCTCCAACTTCATCTTTATGTGTGGTAATTAAAAATCTCATTGGAAAAAATTAAAACATTATAGATAATAATGGGAAATAAATTAAATAACAATAGGTAATATTTGAATGATTGAATTATAACCAAAAATCAATAATCAACATTAACATTACAAATCATGTGAAATAAAATTAAAATTATTAACAACTGATATTTAAAATAAGTGATAATGAACCACTATATTCATAGTAAATAGTTTTAAATAAATTATATAATAGTGTTATAGAGATTAATAATCTTCCTAAATATATTATTAATATAGTAATGGTTGTTTTACATAAATTTATATTTTTAACATCTATACAAGAAAATAATGTAATGGATTTTTGTCTCAAACTTCCTTTATTGAGAAACCATTTACTGTATGCACCAATTTACTTTTATATGGTGAAAATTCTACCTAATTGTTATATTATCATGAATTATATCATATTTATGGTATTTTGATTTCATTTTCATGAACTTTATCCTTTAATATTTTTTATTAAAATGTTACTCAAGTTATAATTGTTTCCTTTACTCAATCCCATTTTCTCTTGAGTTGTAAAATATCTTCTTGAATTTGATCTTCAAAGTCACTTTTTCCTACCCTTATCTTCTTAAGAGTTAGATTTCCCTTTTCTATAGGGATATCAATTCTCATCAATAATATCCTCCCCTTTGATGAAATGTTTCCTCAAATAAAATCATGATGCTGATAATAGTATGTATTATACTTTCCAATCAATATTATTATTTCATGTTAAAGTTTTACCTATTGAAATTGTGATCTATAACCCAAATATGCTTCATATCAAGTGAAATTTAAGTTTCTATTCACCTAATTTCAAATAAAAAATTTATTATCCCTTTTATAATGTGGATTTAATAAAATATTTTTAAAATATTTTTAATGTTTTCTATATTGATAGTTTTCTAAAAAAGATTTTCCTTTCGAGTAATGTTATTAATGTTTGAATAAATTATTCTATAAATATTTTCTTAAAGTTATTTTCTACCATATTGACTTTATTTAACAAAAATTAAATTAAAATATGCTTAACATTTTCCATTTGAATTGTTTTCAATGGAAGGGGTCTCTTTTATACATTTCCATGTGAACATATCTTGCCACTGCATTTTTCATCTTCTAAGAGACTTCCTCTTTATGATTTAAAGATATCAAAAAGGGAAATTATTTGGGTTTAATAAAGTATTAATTTTCTAAATTTTTCAATTGAAGATGGATACTCTCACTTTCAAAACAATTTTCCTTATGATTCTAAGTTTTTTCTTCAATATCATATGCTTGATCAAGGGTATTCTGCAAATGATACTATACGCCTTTTTTATCTGGGTGGATTATGAAATTCACTTTTATATTGATGGTTTGATATATTACTGCTTTTGTCTTGCATAATAATCCTCTTTTATAGGAAGGATTTAATTCCAATAATTTTCCTTTATGAGTGAAATATAATCCATTATATGATTGAATGTTGTTTACTAAGATTCTTAATACATCGATTTATTGAAGAAATAGTTTTCTAAACCATATATCAATTTGCTGTATGGAGTAAATTACATATGTTTAATCATCTTTTTTAGTGGTATTTAACTATAATGGTTGTTAATTTAATTGGATACCCATTTATTTTTCATGTATTTTTTATTTATGAAATCATGAATGATTGTTTAGGGAACCACCTAAAAAATATATAAATCCCATTTTATTTCATGGGTTTTTATAAATATTTCATTAAAACAATGTACCACACATATGTATGATTTTAATTATGTTATGTATGGGCTTAGAATTATATAACCATCCAATTCATTGCATAAAATTTTCATATCACAAAATATAATGGTTTGTGGGTAGTGATCCTATCTATCTATGGTGCATGGGTAGTTAGCCTAGTCAAATATGTTATGTTAATGAGGTTGGGATCCTTGACTTAGGTTTATGATGTCCTGTTTATTTTTTTGCCACATTCATGTGATTCCATTATCTTATGTTATGTTCATTTCATAATCTATGTAAATATGATATTAAATATTCATTTAATGATTATACTCCTATTATCATCCTAATCATAATATCATGTTATTCCTCACATCCCTCATGTTATGATTTATTTTTATGTTTACCCATACTGGTCATTTGAAATCACTCATTTCACATGTTTCCATTTCTATAGGTTTTGAAAGAAAGTATTAAGTATGATAATACTGTAAGAGTATATTTTGTATAGAATTTATGGGTTATGTTAAATACTCATTGTGGATTTATTAGATTACTATATAGTAGAGAAAAAAGTTTCCATTTGAATAGAATAATTGATATTTATTAGTTAGTGATTTGTCCTTATTCTTTAAAATTCTAATAAAAGGTCTTTGGATTATAAATGTCTGAAATATATTGTAAGAATATTTATGTATCAAATACATTGTTATAATTTATGTTTTTTTAACATAGAATATAAGAAAGAGGGTCTAGTGGAACTACATAAAAGCTAAAGAAAATATTGAAAACTCATGGCCCATATAGAAACATCCTACCATTCAGGACACTCATTCATATAATTCTATCCCATTCACATGTTAAAGTCTCTTGAATCTCTTTACCAACTTAAAAATATTATCTTTTTTCTTTTAACAGGGTTAGATTACAATTTTCAACTTTTCCATCAGCCTTGTGAGTATTTTAGGTTTTTAATATTCCATATTGATTTGTGAATTCATTTTTTATATATTTTTAATTAAAGTGTTTGTTCTATATCTATTATCTATGGTTTTATTCATATTTCTCCAAACCTCTATAGTTAACACCTTCATTTTGATCTATAATATTCATTATTGTGAAGAATTAACTTGAAGGGTCTCTTTGGGGAAGAATTTAGTGTCTAACCTGAGTACTTATACTCTCATTTTTAAATGTTTTTTACCTACTTTGGTTTTATTCAAGGATAATGACAAGTAGGGGATAGTGATATTGTGTCCTCATTATGATTTTATTAGGATGATCTTATTTTATACTATTATACCTCCCTTTACTTAATCATTAGGTCATATGATAGAAACATTATGGTTACGTATTGAATGGGTGTGATCTTATACCAGGAAGGTGGGTTAGGGTATGTTTCTGAATAAGGAGGCCTTTGACATGATAATCAAGGAGGATATGGATGTGTTATGTGTTTAGTGTTTTTTGTTAAGTCAATAAGGTTTCCTTATGACTTTTCCATCCCATTGTGTTTTGAAAATCACAAACACTTTATCTTATGGAAAATTGTTTTCCTTAAGAATTATCTTAATAAGGAAAATTTTCCTTCTCCAAGGAAATTTAATCCTTACCTATGCTTTAATTGTACATTTTATAGTTCTATAAATATAATTCATTTTATTCCTATGTCTAAAATTTGGTTTCACATCTAAAACCTTGGAATCTTATAAATATTTGGTTATAGAGTATTCTATTTTCACACTCCAAGTTCTCTGAAATTCAGACTCCGAATTATCTGAAATTCAGACTACGAATTCTCTGAAATTCAGACTCTGAATTCTCTGAAATTCATACTCTGAATTCTAGGAAATTTAGACTCCAATTTTACTGAAATTCATACTATGAATTCTATAAAATTCAGACTTCCATTTATTTGAAATTCAGACATAGAATTCTCTAAAATTCAGACTCTAAAATCTCTGAAATTCAGACTCTGAATTCTTTGAAATTTAGACTCCGAAGACTGTAAAATTCAGTATCGGAATTCTCTGAAATTCCAGCTCCAAATTCTATAAAATTCAGACTCTAAATTCATCAGAATTCAGACTCTTAATTCCTTAGAATTTTGACTCTAAATTCCTTATAATTAAGACTATGAATTATTTATAATTAAGGTTCTGAATTCTTTGAAAAATACAATCCGAATATCCATGAGTTATAGTCTCTGAATGTTTATTTGGTTAGACTCCAAACTTTATTTTTCCTTAGACTCCAAAAAATAAATTTAGTTGAGAAAAATTATTTTGCGTACACTTCTTACAGTTATGAAACAATGTCGTACAATCTGTTTCTAACTAACCGTTGTCTGAGTGACATATATATAGGTCCCTTGGAGAGTCAAGGAAAAATATGATCATTGGGGGAGGGATTCGACCATTTGAGAAGTTCCTATAAATAGAATATCATTTTAATGACCTGAATACTAATAATTACAAGTTTATCACTCTAGATATTACATGTTGTGGAAGTGATTCCTAGAGAGAGACTATCATGACTTGTTTATACTGAACATCTTTTTTAGATTGCTTCGTGTGACTCTGATTGTTTCTAAGTACAATAAAAGACTTATGGGGATAGGAAGACAGAGCTATCAACTACCTTAAAGTTCTAGTACTTCTGTGGATAGGAAAATAGAGGTGCCGACTACCTTAAAGTTTGAGGTCTTGCAGGGATAGCAAGAAAGATTCCCATATTCCTATCGAGGGCGTACCCGGGTGTGGGTAAGAGAGACTTTCTTGAAAGTATAAATCAAGGGACCTTTATACAATATTGTTGGATACCCTTCTCTTTGGGTTAAAATATTTTATACTTTTTACTTTTTTTGTTTCAATTTTATTTCTGTTGTATTTTGATAAATGAATAAATTATAACCTTCTTATACTTTCTTGTACTTTTGTATACTCTAATAAGTTATAATCTATATTTTTTAAGGTAGAATATTTTCCTTGTGAACTTTCCTTAGGTTTCATTTCTTGACCCACATTTCCGGAACCTAGTAAGTTTTTATAACTAAAAGAGGTATTGTGACTTTACCTTGTTTAATTTTTGTTAAACATAGTTTTCCTTAAGGTTAAAAACTAATGTTTTTAAACATAAAATTCCCCCCCTCCCCTCTCTTGTAATTAAGAATCTATATTCATATTTCAATCCTAAATTTTCTAGGTAAAATATATATTCAACAAAAAATACAAAGGATTATTACCACACATATGATGTAGTTTTATCATTAGGTAGGTTAAAAACTTGTAAAGAGGTAGTGAAGGTTTACTTAGATAATTTCTTTAAGGATTATTTATTCTCTTAATAGAATTTTTTTATACATCATAATTTACTTGTTTTTTCTATATCCATTCCAATTCTAAAACCCCAATATTTTTAATTGTTTTTATAAATATAAAAAACAAAAAATATAATAATGTTATAAAAATATTGAGTGATCCAAAACATGCCTCTTGATAGAGGACCATGGTCTTCCATTATCTTGTATTGGAGTATAATAAATTATATTTTATACCACCCCTTGATGGGGGATTCAACTATTAAATGTTTCTCAATTCAATATATAATATAATAATCTTACCTCAAATCTACATTACTATGAAACTTCTAAACTTCTTTGCATTTGATCCAACATAGGGTGGTTATTATTAACAAATTAAAATAGAATCCTATTATCCTTCCATAGAGAAAGTGAAAATTTTGATAAACATGTAATCCCATATCTAAATAATTTGGTTATCTTATTCTATAGAGATAAAGAATACTCAACAATAGTTAGTTCACTTATATTTATTCAAGTAATTTTAATAAACATAAGTCAGATTTCAAAAATGAATTCCATTATCCCTGGCATATTTATATAAAGAGACGCACACATGCCTTAGTGAATGCCCCTCTTCCTACATGTTTGTGAATTAAATATATGTTTATTGATTTAATGAAATTATTTTTACCTATGTTTTAATTAAATTAAATGGTTATAAGAATTAAATATTTTATTTTTCATAACAGTGAGATAAATTTAAATATTTTATTAACTAATATAGATGAAAAAATGTGTGTGATTAAATATGGTGAATACAAAGAAATAGTTGTTGAAAATTGATAATATTAAGATTATTATACCAAAAAATGTGTACATGCAACTGATTAATGTAAAAATTAATAAAAAATTTGAAGAAACAATTAACATCTATAGATTTAAATATTTGAGTTAAAAAATATTTTCACAACTATAAGTTTCATAGAAAACATAAAAAATAGATAATTCCATGAATTATTAAGAGAGTGATGGAGTTTTTTCCCATATTCATTCTATGTGATAATTTCATATAGCATAAACCATGTCAATACTATATTCATTTTTATCCTTAGGTAATTTTGTAATGGATAATGAAATATAGCATATTTCCACAAAATAATCAAAATTATCATCACTAAAATAAAATTATTCCCCTAAAAATGACAGAACATTGATCATTTTGTAGGTTAATAACATAAAATATCTACTTACCATGAATCTCACTGATAAATGGTTCCACTTTTTAACTAATTATTTTTCAAATATGTAATTAAAAACCCAATATCATCATGTTTCAAACCATTTTTATTATCAAACCAAGTACACTTAAACTATGGTACTCAAAATTTAATATAATTAATATCCCATTTATCCATAATATCTCTAAAATATAATATTTATATTGAAATTAGGTTTTTAGGATTTTCACTCAAAAAATTAAATGCTTCGGCGATGCCCATTACTATACTATTGTTAAGGGTGATGTTATTGTCTTTATTTTTTATATAAATACATACCCGTTAATTTCAAAACTATACCATGTGATCACATTAACACATGGTTCCCCAAATATCCATTTCATGGTTTTTATATAGATCAATTAGTGTTGGTATTCTCCTAAAACCACGAAACAAATGTTTTTCATGTTCATTCATTAAACACTTTTCATTTTATTTCTGATATAATATCTTCAATCTAGTAATGTGTAAATATATATATGGTTTAACATCACTTATGTTGTAAAAATTGAATAAATAGTTTTACATTATCTCATCATAATAAATTAACTTCACTTTTAATCAAAATATCACTTTACCTTCATTGATGACTACCACATGGTGATATGTAAGGAGACCAACATGATCCACTTTATATTAGTAGTCAATTCATAACTCAAACACCTCCTACAATATATATTTTTGAATAATAGAGGCATGTGTTCAATTTTTATTTTTAATATATCCCTTTAAAAATTATATATCATTCAAAAGGATACATCCAACATAAATATTCAGGCCCACATGACCTTAGATCATAGTCCAAATGAATCATTAGATGTACCATTATATCAGAACATATTGGTGGAAATTATATTCCTATTTGAAAAAGTTTAAGTAACACTTCATTATATAAATACTTTAACAAATGGAATTGAAAAATTAAGAAAAATTGATGATAGTATTTCTAAAAATCATCAAAAATATGTGAAATAGGTGGTAGTTGTTGTATCAATATGTGACAGTCATGATATTTTTTGCCTATTATCTTCCAAAACTTTAATGGCCCCAAAATTTTTAAATTTTAAGAATAATAAATAAGTACTTTAATAATATGAATAATTTGAAAAAACAATTATCTATTCAATCATGGATAACATTTAAAAAGTCAGAGGTAAAAATGTATTTTTTTTTTCTTATAAAGTGGGACTAAACTAAAAATTCATTACCATGTATTTAAGTCCAATATTGTAAATAATTCATATTTAGTCATTTCTTATATATATAATAATTTGAAAATCATATTTTCATTTATTATGTACCCAATATATATAAGATAAATATTATTTTTTATTTCCTCTAAAAAACTCTAATAATGTGGATAAAATAAGATAGATTTTTTTTACTAGTTATTTATTTGATTCCCAAAACATTATATCTTCCCAAATATAACATTGTTATATTTCACCTTTTAATAATATGCATCAGTAGAAAACTTTTGTGATAGAAATTTTACATCTATAAACTATTAAATACTTTTTTTAATCTTTGGTAAGGGGGTTCATTTATTGGAATATTTGATGACCCATGTGAAGGCTTTATAGGGATCAAACAACACTTTTTCATGGAAAAAAATGACTATATAAAATACATTCCTATCTCTCCAAATAATTTTTTATTTTAATAAAAAGCCACATTAAGGAAAAGTGGGAACCATATAGAACATTCACTAAAACAACATACATGGACCCTCCAAAAACACAGTTCACCATACAGATCTCAAAATTCAAAAATTCAAACAGCACCATGCCTCACACTCCAACCGGGTACTAATCCCACAACACGCACATGATCACAAATATTCAAAAATCAGAATTCAAAAGATTCCTCATCACCATTCTAGAACCATGAGCCACCCGCGTCGGCCTTCACCATCAGTCGTGTCACCCATCACCAGACCCGAACCCATCCATGTTGGAGCTGAACACCGTCCTTCCTGCAAGCATCGATTCAACAGTACATTCGTCCTCACCATACCGTCGAAGAAAACCAATTCGAACTACGAACACAGAATCACCAACACCAAAACCATTGTTTTCATCAAAGAAAGCCAGCACCATATCCGAATAGGGAAAACAAAAACCAGGGGTTCGCGAGCAACAAAAGAAAAACCCGATCAAATCAGACCTTAGAAACGAAATCCACTATACCCGCCAATGCCATGAGACAAACTCCAAAAACAATGGGAATAAGATTTTCCACAAAAAACAGAGCCATCGAATAAGTCAGATCGAGGAAGACACTGACCAGGCACCATCCTATCGTCACTTCACCATCTCCGCTGTTATCCTAATCACAACAGATCCCCAATAAAAAAACCCAAAAAAACCGAGAGAGAGGAAGAATAAATGGGGTTGAAACCCTAATCGGAACCAGGAAAAAACCTTAAATGGAAAGTAAAATAAAACTTAAAAACACAACTATGAGTGGATGAAACCCTAAAACGGAACCGGGGGCTGAAACCCTATAATATGATGAAAAGAGACGCCGAGAGGACCCTCACCCACCAAATCGCAATCTCAGAGACTCGGTGTGTCCATCCTTCTAGATCTGGCCTGGAGAGGAATGATGGAGCTCGAGCCCAGAGCACAAAATGGCAGCCTAAGGAATATTGAGTCGGGGAGAGGAAACCAGAACAAGCACGAGAGAGAAAGGAAAATGAAGCATAAGAACTAAAGTTTTCGGGGAGAGGGGAAACCCTAGGAAGAGGATGAAGCTGAGCCGAGGCGAGAGCCCGAGAACTTCCTGGAGAATGAGGCTCCATATAAATGTAATTCACATTCATATGATCACCATGTTGTGTAAAATTGAAACCATGTATATATAAATAAATAACATATAAATTTCACTGAATATAAATGATTCTGTTTTATTTGATCATTACGTGAAAAATATCACTAATAATAACCAATTGGCTCTTTCCTTCGAGGTGTATCCATAGATCTACTAAATCACTCAATGCTTGGGTGAGATTCTTCATCACTCCCACATTATGCTAGTACATCCCAATTGCTAAGTGAGGAGGAGGAGGAGAGATTTAAGATATTCAATGAGAGGTTATGATCACTCATAATTACATTTTAATGGCTACTTCATTTTTACATATCCTTTGGGGACACTCCTCAAGAATACATTCATTTCTCAAGTGCTAATATTGTACGATTAAATGGAATGTGGTTACAAAACTTATAAACTTTGGCCACTCAAATACTCCCATAATTTTCATCATATGAAACATTAATTAATGATAATTAACCATAAAAGAGATCTGAATTTTAACTACTTAATGTTTGTACACCTTCCTAAATTGTAAGATGTCACATGAATCATTCAATTTGATTCCTTATATTATAAAAATTATAATATGATCTTATTATATGGCCAAGGAAGTTACTATGAAATAGATATATCCTAATCAATCATATACTCACATGGAATAAAACATGCATTTACATTAAATATGTTGTACCGTCCATTATCCCATATCATCCCATATGATATGAGTGAAAATATATCATATTTATAAGGCTTTTAGGGAATATCTTCATAAATGTCCCACTTGAACTAAAACCTTATAAACTTTGTGACATTTCACCATATATTATATCATATATAATAACTTTTGAAATAACAACCGCAACTCCTTTTTTTCTTTTAATATACTTTTTGAAATATATCATAAAATTCATCATATATCACATCATATACAATACCTTGTCCGTATAATTCCTAAATTATTTTATATAAACTATAAACACTTTTAGAGTATTATTTATGTTTTTAGAATCTAATCCATATTAACTCAACAACACATTATAAATTTATGATCCTTTTCCTATTGACAAAAATATAAATTCTTGAATTCGTAAATGTAAGCAAAGATCAGCTTTTAAAAAAGAACCAAGGTTCCTCGTGCTACAAAGGGATCCGGAATGATCTTCATAAAACACATGTATTTCTATATCTTTATCCACTATATATATCATATAAAATTATTAATAATAATATAATCTCATTTTCCAGTACATTAATTGAGCATAGTATATAACATATTTTTGTCCCATGTATCCTTCTCATACTTTCTCAACTCTCTAAGTATAAACTGATTTGTTCAAAAAATACATCAATTTTCATTCATCTAGGAGTATGATGACATCAAACACCCCTAATAAAAATATATAATCACATTATATGTACATTATCTAGGTATATCTTTACACTTCATTAATTTGTCTCAATCTAGGTCCTAAGTTCAATACCTTCTATACAAGAGGAAAAATATCATAATGGATAAGCCTCAATGGATGACATGATCAATAAATTACCCAACCACCCATTGATTAGTTTTTCCTCAAGTATTATTTAATGAATGTATCAAATTATAAAGTTTTTCATTCTAGGTCTCCTTAAAAAATCATTTATAGGGATTTAATATGACACTTTCTCCCCTAGAATACTGAATACATAGTGCATGACACTCTATCTGGTAAATTTAGAGCGTCATCTAGTACACAAATCATTCTTTATTCCTCGTGATCATATTGTTTGTATATATATATAATATTATCTACACCAAGATTAAAATTTAATCACATCCTATAATACTTTGTGATTAAAATTAGTAAAGGATAAATTAAATTCATACTTTTTCGGAGTAATTATCATTTTAGTTCATGAAATATATGAAACTAGTGTGAAATAATGACAACATCGATATTTATTTTTGTATAACATTATAAATTTTATATTCATATAATATTTTTATAATAATAATAAAACCAAAAATAAGCACCCATAAAATCTTTTCACAAATGAAATACTATCATGTGAACCTTACATTAGTTTCACATTTAGGGTTTTGTTAAACCCATCAAATCACTAAATAATTCTTACCACATCTCTATGTGACCATCTAATAAAACCCTCACACTAAACACTATAATGATTAACATTTATAAAGGGGGTTTTTTTGAATAATAATGAGACCTAGGAATCATATTCCTAGTTTTTAACTCTTTTTAAAAAATATTCAAACTTACTAACCTCACAACATCAAATTTTATGATGTTAATAACTTATATTATCTACATAGAACTATTTCTAAGTTCATAATAATAATAATTCCTAAAAAATTTCCATAAATAATTTTCCATGAAATATTTTGGTAACTAATGTAGCTTTTAACATTAATCATTTACCAATATACCTTAAAACCTTTAGGATATTAACTAATATCCACTTATTATTTTGATTATAATTTTCTTTTATTTTTTTTATTTGAAGTTATAAAAATCCAAATATACTCCCAATATCCTATTAAAAACTATATTCTCTTTAGAAAAACATATTAAGATACAAAATCATTTATATGTTATGATATAACACTTATTTCCTATTAGTATTTATATTCAATAAATAAACAATTATAATCATATCTTATAATGTTTTCTATTGGATTGAATGATTATTTTTATAAATATTGTTATTATTTAAAATATTATAATGAAAGGTGTTGGGATAAAATACCACATATTTTAAAAAACATATCAGGTAAATTATTTTATCCTCAATAAAACTCCATTCTTACTATCTTATTTTCATGAATATTAAATATTTTTATCTAATCGCAACCATGTTTATAAGATTCATCTCATTTATTCTATAAAAACACTTTATTTATACATAATTTTTCTAATCATGTAAGATAAATAAGATTAGAAAAATGAATATCCATTAATTAAATACATATGATCTTACATAGTTCTTTTACACAAAATATATCAATAGTAGTAATATTTTACACTTAATATGATTGAAGACTAAAATATTAACCAATAATTTCCTTTATTTTTATCTCTATTAAATTTAAAACATTTATAAAATATTTATTTGGTATTTTATACCCTTAAAAATAAAATAATTGATTTATATATAATTTATAGCTAATATGGAAACTATTTGGAGTTTCTAAGACCCCTTGAGATATAATAGAAAATTCCATCCTATGAAAATATTTCTCTTCTTTCTAACATCATCGGGTTTCATTGAACTTTATCAATTGCTCGGTGAAACATTGTATAGATGTTTCAATAAACATTTATTCTTTTGTTTTGAACTTTTATACATTAGTACTATCAATATAGTACTAGAGATTAAACATCATATTCTATGATCATATATCCTCCATAATTTTAAAAAACTAGTTAAGATTTTATTCAACATTTTCACATTGTCATAAAATTCCCACAGATCATAACAAATTAATCCAATATCCCGAACAAGAATTTAAGGATATATTCAGTCTCGCAAATTCAATAAAATCTTAAATCATATTAAGAATATTATTAGAGAATAAATTTCCCTATTTCAATTCGAATCTAATTCTTTTAAAACTAATACTTAATTAATTTAATCTTCTCTTATTCATATAGATTTAATTATTGAACAAATTCAATATTTGGTTATTCAATAAGGGATTACTCAAACACATAATTTCATTTCATTATTAAGAACTATTCTTAAGTTTTTATATAAATATAAGAAGTTAATTCTATTCATGTTATCCTTTTAAATATTCATCCCAAATTCAAGTTTGATAATGATGGTTCTATTTATCTATGATAAAATATTTTATGATATGATATCATTTTTTACATTCAATGGTTTTGTGATTGAGGGAAGCCTATGAGAGGGGTAATCTGAGTCTTAATGGTTCCCTAGTGGTAGAAAGGAATGTGTATATTCCTCAAGTTTAGATTAATGCATGTATGGTTCTATTTAATATAAAGAGTATTCATGTTATATGGTTTGAGTTTTTTAAGAAAAAAACTTTAATTCTATTGATCCGGAATATGATGTGCTTAGGGTGATAATGTATATAGACCATATTTGAATGACAAGATCATTTGGGTTCATGATCCTGGTGAATTTGGATGTTATTGAGAATCACAGTGAGAGAATGGGTGGATTCTCATGACATGGAATGATTTTGGATAGTAGCTAAGTGAGTCAGTATCTTTGGAATGGGTTAAGTGATAGATTTTTTAGAGGAGTTCTACAGATGATCCAAGATCTATGCGACTAACATGTAAAGTCACATGGTTATTGGTTTAGGTGTGTGATTTTATATGGATGATGTGGGACTCAAAAATTCATGATTCTCGGTTTAATTCCAACTAGAGTGGAAGAGTACATCCATTTCCATAGGAATAGATCAGGGTAGAATATGATAAGGGCATGTGGAACTATTATGTTTGAACTGCTGAGCAGGAATGTGTGAGTTGGGGTTGATGTTTTTGATGGGATGTGTGCACGCTTATTTTCCCATGGGGTTATATGAAATGGTAATTTTCCAATGGGAGGGATTTTTATAAATGGATTGGGTGTAGTCACACACTCAATATTGGATTTGGATAAAGGAAAGTGTTGTTGTGGATAAAATGAGTGTGGATTTGGAGGGAAATTGCAAATATAATTATAGATTAACCCAATAGATTAGTACTTAAGGAATTGTATAAGGTGATCCATATATTAGGGATCATCATATCAGTCATGAGGATGATTATTTTGGCATCTTGATATCGGTGAGTAAATGGAACTGGATACATATGGACTCCTTAGTTAATTTCAATCATATATTTAGATATGGAATTTTATGAAGTTATAAATCAGACTTAATATCATAATTTTTTTAATTAAATTCAAGACTGCTAGAATCTTTGGTGTGTTGGTGCTCACGACAGGGAATGAAGGCTAGCTTGGGATGGTTGAGGATCTTACTATTAAGTTTCAATATAAGTAGGTATAGAATTAAGTGGGTGTATTTTAATGGTTAGAGGTTCCTCTAGGATTATGAGAATCATGATCTGTTGATTTGGAAGCACATTGTTGGCCTAAGTCAAACAACTTTGAGACAAGTTGACTAGAGGATGTTCAACCAGTATCTTTGTGTGTAATTAGATGTCAAAATTTGGAAACCAAGTTAGGTGTCTCATTTTGGGTATGATTAGTATGTTCAATCAATGTTTGGGGATTTTCAAGGAAAATATGGAATCTTCATGTTATGTTTGGATGGTGTAATCATGTCTTTTTTTCATGTAAAGGGGATATGAGAGTTGGTATCGACATTTGACCATAATCTCATGTGTGTTGAGAAGTGGTGTATCGAGAATCATATTGAGCATGTTGTCAGGCTAATGAGAATATGTTTTGAAAGTAAATTACAATGGTGGGCAGGGATAGGGGTTTAAAATTTTATTCCATGAGTTAAAATATATGGTGGGAATCACCATAGGAAAAATAATCTATTGTATGATGAAACCTTTATGTTTCGGGGTGGATGGGATAATGTAAGCACTGTCTTGGTGTCTCGGTGGTAAACTATGAGCATTATCTTGATTTTTGTGTCTTGAGTACCTCGTATTTAAGGTTGCACAATGAGAATTATTTTAGATATCATAGATAGAATTAATCCATTTTATCATAAATTTGTGACTAAAATAGATTAATAGATCCCTTTATATGGAAAATAAGACTTTTTTTTTGGGAGAGGTTTTATAGTGGGTGGGTTGAAATACCTCATGTCCAAACAGGGATAAAATTCATAAGAAATTTCATTTTTTGGTTTGGTGGATAATTTATTTTGAGAACCATGATTCTTATTGAGAATATAATAGTTTTACCATCCATAGATGATGTTTTTTTATATAGTTTGAGTCATAATAATGATTCGGGTGCTTAGGAGAGTTTCAAGAGCTTCAAGTTAGGTTTAAAGAGTTTTGTATATTTATTCCTAGGGCACACAGTTATGTGTACATGGTTTAAGATAAATCAATTGGAATCTTAAGAGTGAGTATTTTAAATTAAATTTCTATAGTGAATGGTTTTCTAGCATGTTTAGTACATGGTTTTGAGGAAACCATGCAAATTCCATGAGAAACCTTATAGCTTGGTATGGACTTGGGGCTTGTCATGTGTTTTATGTATGGTTGTAGGAAACCAATGTGAAATATTTTAGACCATATAACTACCAATTCACATGGTTTTCACATGGTTTGGAAAACTATACTTATCAACCATGCAATAGGGGTCTTCTTAGACAATGCTTACTTTATGTTTGGCGCACAGTTTGGTAAACCATGATGCCAAAACATACCGCTCATTAAAGGTATAACTTTACCTTTTTAACCCTATAAAAGTTAATAGGATGAGGCCCCCTTTATCCTACCTTTCATAGGCATGGGGAATCCAACCCCTACCCTCTTTCGCCTTGGTTCCTTATCTATTTTGGATGCTTTAGGGTGTGATCCTTCAGCATTTGAGGTAATATTCATTTTCTATTTACCTCAACTAATATTTCCATCCACCTTCTTATAATTTTATTTTTCTATATCTTAGGGTCAATTTATGATTCCACCAAAACATGGTGTAATAATCTGAATGCGTTGGTGATTTCACTCATCCCTTATATAGAATTTCAATAGATAATTTTTTCCTAACACCACTCATTGATTCGATAAAGTTATTTCATTCCTCCTAATTTATTATGGATTTTAATTTAAATTAAATTAATTTGGAATTGAAATTTCCATCATGTGTTAAGGATTTATGTCAGTGTAGTTAGAGGGGTGTTTTGGGGGTGGTGGGTACCTCATGGCATGAAGCAATAGCGATTGTTGGATGCCAAGTGAGTTAAGGTAAATTATTCATATATTGAGTTAAATTGATTAAATTAAACTAAATTGTAAATTTTTGTAAAATGTTTTTAATAGTTAGCTATAATTCAATTATAATTAATTATCTATTTTTCTAGATGAAGAAAAATGCTCAAGAAGTTAGATGAGTTTGAACAAGCTTGTTTGGGCATTGGTAGAGCTGCTAGCCTTTAGAAAATAAAGGGGAAAGTTTATACTATTGTAGGTTCCCCTATTAATATCCTTGTGTATTTTATATATATTTTTTATTTTACATGGGATGTGTGGTAATTCCACCAATGGATTTTTCATATTTAATTTAAATTTTTTAATTATTAAATAATTTTTTCATTAAATTGATGTGCCCTGAATAAAACTCAGTACCAAGGACATGTTGGGCATTCTAAACTAGATTTATTCCTTAATCATCGATGGTTTAGGCCTTGATGTTTGACTTCACTAGAATGTTGAGATGCATTAATAGGGTTAAAAATTAATAATATGAAATGAACTTTAGTTTAGATACCCTAGTTTTGGTTCCCTTGGACCTTCCTATAAAAAAGGTGATCAGTTGGTACTAGTTGTCCCTAGTGTTTCATAACATGACCTTGGGTGTATAGGTTACCAACCATGATCAGCCATGGATTATGATATGGTATTATTAAACTTTTAAATGGGTTACCTATGAGGTATACAATGGTTTTCCTAAGAGTTCATTCCTTGATTATGACTTGGTGAGGGATGTGTTACACCTGGGTAAAAAGCTTTGGTATATACAGTTATGGGTGTCACCTTAGAAATTGTACATTGATTGTGAGGAAATGGTCTATGGACAATGATGATAGGTTTAGCCATTCATCCAACACTAGTATCGATTTTCTTTTAATTTTATATGATATACACCATATATGTAGTATAGTGATGTGTGGTAAAATTCTTATAGGGTGGGCCTTTTATATATATGTGTGTGGAAAAAACTCATAGGGGTATTCTTTTATTGGTGTATGGAAAACTCTATCTGGTGTTCTTTTTTTATGAGAAAACATTTATATGGGTGGTCTATATTACTAATAGCTAATAAAACATCCATAAAGGTGGTATGTAATAATTTTGGTCTTATACCCTGGTTGAGAAAACTCTTATATGGGAATTCCATGTTACTACTACATGAGAAAACTCATGTAATGGATGTCCCTGATACTTATCAATATATCAGGGAGACCTAGGTTGTTTATGTGAGTTAGAACATTCTATGTGATGTTCTTAGAGACACATTGGAAATATTCAAAGAAAGTATAGACAATCAGGGCTATAGAGATAAGGAACAATATCGGTATGGTACATGGTAAATGGGTTGGAATGGTCCCACACCCTACTCAGGACTCCATTGCACTTGGTTACCCAAGAAGACCTCTCTTATTATAGGTTTAAGTTGGGATAAGAACAGATGTTTAATATGATCGAATTAGATTATCTCAGACAGGATTTAGAGTTCAGGATAAGATGCGATGATGAGACTATATTGGAGCCCCTGTATTTTTATTTTAGACTTTATGTATTCTTTTGTTTTGACTTATTTATTTATGATTGACCAAGTGGTTGATCAATCATGTATTCCTATATGTTATCATTTTATTGTTGTATCATGTTTCCACTACTTTATCATTTGAATACAATGATGTTTATGTATTTTTAATGGTATTTTTTTGTTCTTTTTCAAATAAATACTCTAATATTGGTGTATAGTCTTCACACTTTACTACCTTATATCCCAACTGCAAGTTGGAAGCCTCTGGTATATGGATATTCATTCCTAAGGTACAATAGTAACCACCAGTTCAGGCATGAATTAGTGTTCTATCAAAGTGTTAAATTATAGAAATACATGGAGTTCCCATGTTTTCTTACACCATGGACACCTAGGCAAACCAAAAGAGGATAAAAAAATTGATATTCTTTCACTGCTACTACTAGTTTCACATTGTTTTGATATTTTATATGCATGGAGGATATTTTCATGGGATTTTGTTTTGTTATAGTGGGTTTGGTTTTGTAGATATGATGAGAAGAAGTCGAGGAAACAATTTTGAGAAGCAACAGTAATGGGTGTCGGGGTTTTTTTCATGCCACATGCATGAAAGAATATAGGAGATGTTATATTTCTAAAATTATGTGTGAAGTTCCTAATGTGTCTATATACAGTTTTTTCATGTTCATGTAGAGGCAGTAAAGAGGTTTTGGGTAAAAATATATTTTTTCAGCATGTTGAAGTTATCATTCCAGGAGTTTTTATATTTGTTGATAAGAATTTGGGTTGATAAAGATGGTTCATGTTATGATAAATGATCTCATAGAATAACCTTTATATCTGTAGGAAGATATAGAAGTTTTTCCACCCTATCTCTTTAAATAAATTTGGATATATATTTTTTGGGAGATAAGGGTTTCACCAAAAATTTAAGGTGTTATAGTTTAAAGAAAAGTATAATAGCTATAGAGTATATAAAATGGGATATTGATGGATAATTATTTATATAAAATGAGGGCACTAGTACACACTAAAATGAATTGAATTCTATGAGAATATTCATTTATGGTTTTTTCATTTACATTGTTTTTATATATCTATCTTTCATCTCTAAATCATGAACATTTTCTTTTGAGTGAGGGAGGGTCCTTTTCATAAATGAAATAGGATGTTTTTTCTCTATGATGATTGGGATAATTGCATGATATGTTTAAATATTGTTTTGGGTTACCTATTTCATTAATTAACCAAAATATCAGACCATGAGAAAATGTAATTGAAGAGATATAGAGTGATTACATGAACTAAGTGAGTTACTTAGACTTAATTCTGATTACTTCATGTTTTTATATTATTTATCTTATGCTTCAATAATTTATGACCCTGGATTTACAATTTCTCATTACATAATTTATCAATATTTTTTATTTTAAAATATATGTAGTTTCCTATCATCTTAAAATCATTATTCATAATTTTCAAGTTAAAGTTGTCCACTATTAAGAACCTTGACTTTGTGGGTTTGATATTAGTACTCAGATATACTATAACATGCCTTAGTATTTTTAGTGATTTTTTATTTCATGTTTATAAATTTATCAACTTGATTACTCATATGAATTAATGACACCCTTTGTGGTGTTAATTCTACAATCTCTATCCATAGACGGTATAAAACATTTGTCCTAGTGGTATAATATTAGGGACATATTGGTGATTTTTTCTCTCAATTTGTTCATCATGGTCCAAACTTCCCATGTTCTTCAACATAATGCTCTTGTAATGCTTTAAAGGAAACATGTTCTTCATTTGATTCATAATCCATCATGAATATTCTAGTTTTTATATTTTCTTTCTCTATTTCTTCATCAATAGTCATTCACACCTTCCCTCCTACAAAAATGACACCTATATTGATGATGAGTTTGTAGGTAGTGGGGTCTCCCAAAAGATACCCCTTCACACAATTAGAATATCACATGGAGATACCCTCTCACTCTCTTTTATGGATTATAGAAAATGTCTGGGGATCAACTTTTAGGTTTAATGATAACAAAAATAAGAATAAAACAACAATAAAAAGAAGTTACATGATAAATAAAGTTGTCAAAACATTATTAAAACCTTGGGATTTTAGAAATATGATCCATTTTGTGACACCAATCAAGAATAAAGTTATCATACTCTAGCTCATCATGGATGAGATCCTCAATTAGAGACACTATATTATCTCTATCCAAGATATAATATTCTATACTAATATTACCTTTATTAAATACACTAATCAAAATATGATCTTCTTTGTTGATCCAAGCCTTTTTTTTTTGATTTGAATACATCTTTCATACATACATTTCCTAGATCTAAAATCTGACTCTGGTTTTTCCTTATCATTAAACAATGCAAAAAATACTTCTAAATGTAAATAAACAAGAATGGTTAATGGTTTTAAAAATCTAGTTCTCTGTTAGTGTCTTTATATCAATTTCCATTAAATGAGATAAATTTATTACATAATGGTTAGTATTCACTACTTCTACCCAAAATTATTTTTAAACTCCTATAGCCTTCAACATCACCCTTATTTTTTATTACAGGGTTCTGTTCATCTCCTCTATCACTTCATTCTTCTAAGAAGCGTATGCGATTATAATTTTGTCTTGATAACTTCTTGTTGATAACAAATTTAAACTCCTTACTCATATATTCTTCACTATTATCAACCCTAAAAACATGATATTCTTTCATTATTAAAGTTACTTAAGTTATTTGAGTGTTTTGAAGACTTTAAACACATTTTCCTTTCTCTAAATAGGGTAAACCTAACATCATTAGGACTAAACATCATTGAATGAGAAAAAGTATCATGATCCTCCAAAAGATATAACTAGGGATTTAAAAATTTTATGATGGACCAATTATAAGATCCCTTTTCTCTTTTATATTGATATTCCAAACATTAACCTATGTTTCTTTCTCAAAACATAATATTCAAAAAAAGTTAAAGATGCATTTTTATGTCTATGAAAAAACTTTTTATGAGTTATAATATTTAATATACATTCATATATATGGTCAATATTCCAATTCCAGGATTTTTTCAACTCTTCTATTGAGGTATCCAGTGTGACAGCTAACCTTGCCTCCTTATATGTTTTATCCTAAAGAACATAAAAACTCTTCAATATAATTTCCACATTCACCACCATAATACTGCATATTAAAATATTTTGTGTTCTCTTCTCGATGAGAGTCTTTCATACTATTCATCAAATTATCCCAAAGATAATATATTTTTCTTAATTCCATTCACAAGGAATAATTCTTGGATGGTATATATTATATTATTATGCATATTCAATTTGATTACTCTAACTCTAATGATCTTTAAGATTTGATCATTTACCCTATACATGAGTCCTTATATTATGGGTTAATATTGATCAAACCATTCTCTTTATAATTTTTTTCTACATGTTTCTCTTGATTCAGTAATTCATATATCATTTAATTATTTTATATTTATAGAAACCATTGTTGCATCACTGATGAGTATACCTCCTCTATCAGAATTACTCACTACATTACCATGAGATTTTTATTATTATTCTTGAACTAATAATCTTTATATTAGTATCCCTTATTGTAGAAATCAAAACATATAGCTTTATTATTACTATTTTATTTTAAACTTTAATGATTCTAGAACCCATTTGATCATTTCTCCATCATTCTTCCTCTCTCAATTGACAAAGCCTCCATGTGGTGTGATGAAGTATGTATATCCTCTTTTTTAATGTGTTGACTTTCTTATTCATGAAATATAGTTTCAACATCATTAATGAGAAACATATATATTAGAATATTGTTGATGAGGCTGATGATGTAGTGATCATATGAATCCGAAAAAAAATTGAGTAGAATTTTTTTCATATTTAAAATACCTAATTTTGTATACTAATGTTATAGTATAGTAAAATAAGGGTTTAAGAGCGTTTATGCAGTCCTTAATTGATGATGACTCTTATATTTAAATATTTCAATTTTTTATTTAGGAAAATATTTTTATATAGTGACTTGGCCATGTACATCTTTGTAATAGTATCCCATATCTCTATTAACTTTATTTTCACTAAATTGATTAACAATAACATGTATTCCAAAACAAGTTTATTGTTGGCATAAAATTTTCCATCCATTCCATTCTATTTCTCCTATGTTATCTCTTCTAATTTAATTCCAAGTGTGGTATACAGTTATCATTATAAAAAAACTACTTGTATCTTAATTTTCCATAATGAAAATTATTTCTGGTTAATTTTTTGATCTCATATTTTTACATCATCAGCATAAAATTGAAATTATGATACCAATTTTTAGGATCAAAATTAAAAAATTAGGAGGGATAAATTGAAACAATATAAGTATTTAATATTGAAAATTCCCTAAATGTATGTGGTAAAAATACATAAGAGTGATAAAATGATTTCACTGTGAAATTGTGTAGGTATAGACATGTTCTAAATATTAAAAAGATAATCACATCACAAAATCACTCACAAAAAAATAATATTTCATATACCTAATAACAAAATGAGGACATATAAGACTCAATTTATTAAGATAAATTCTGTGTTCATAACCATAAGATTTAATGGATGAATAATAACTTCATGTTGAATAATAATTTTCCATGATAAATAAAAATTCTCCTTTTGTTTCATAATTTCCTCTCATTTAACTTATTGATAAATAATATCTTGATTGAATAATTAATTATTTTTCCAGACATAACTTTCTATCAATAACTAACTAACAATAACCCAATATAAATGCATTTGTGGTGGTTATGAAAAGCCATCACTAAGATGGTTTCCAAATTTTGTTAGCGATAGTTATCATAAACCATTGGAAAGGTAAAAAATTAGAGATTATTATTTTAGGGATGATTATAACCCATTATGAAAAAGTAGTGTTAAAAGAGTCCCAGGTATAATATTTTAGGAAAATAATATCTATGAAAAAACTAACAATGTCGATGTACCATGATAGAACCCACTATGATCGAGAAGCCTCCCCCCCCACTCACTAATTTTTTTAATCTGTAGGTGAGAACATTTTATCCCTCACCCTGACAATAATATAATGTTTCTATATTCCACTACCCTAGGTACTCATTTTTTTATTGTATTTATATATATATTTGTGTGTGTGAGAATTATATATATATATAATTTGTATATATATATATATATTTATGTTTATTTATATATTTATATAATATATTTATACATTGTGTTTATGTATTATATTTTTATAATGTATTTATAAAAAAAATTATATCTATATATGTATGTATATTTATATATTTACAAACACATGAATTTATATATATTGTTTCTATATTTCTATATATGTTTATATAATTTTTCTATAACTTTATATAATATTATATATTAATATAAAATTACAAATACATATAATTATTAGTTATCTTATTTTTAAAATTATAAAAAATGTAAGGGTTTTATAAAAATTGATTTTTATATTCACAAACATAAATTTTAAATACACTGTGTTTATAAATATTTTAAAACATATTTATGTATATACATGTTTATTTATATAATAGAAATACATATATGCGTGTTTTTATATAATCTATTATTATTATTATTATTAAATATATTTTTTAAATTATAAAAAAAATATGTGTTTAATATGATGAATTTATTAAATTCATTATATTGTATATTTATTTGTGTATTTATATTATATATTTAGGTATTAATATTATAATTTAAATTATATATTTATATAAGGTTAAATATATTTATACTATACATTTATATATACTATAAATTTATTAAATGAATTTATATTATATATTTATATTTACATTTATATTATACAATTATATTATATTAAAAACAATTATATTATATATTAAATACCTTTATATTATATTAACTTCATTTATATTAAATATGTATGTATACAAATATATATATTAAATATTTATGTAAACTATTAAATAAATTTATATAGTGTATTATATTTATATATAATGTATTTATATAATACATAATATGTTAAATATATTTAATTATTATTGTTATTATGCATTTAAATTGATAAAAAATGAAAAATGACTTTTTTACTTCTTATCAATTATTATTATTATCATAATCATTTTACTCTTTCTTTCCCACCTAATCTAAGAAGACCCTAACTATTAAAATATATAAGTGGATTCATCAATTATCATATTGGATTAAGGTCCACATTGATAGTGTGAATCTTGGTGCTCATGGAAAATCATGTTGTTGTGGAATCTTCACATTCATTCATAAATTTGTAAAAGGTTCTCTTTTTCAATTAACAGGGAATCATATTTCCTTTTAAGATAAAATCTATGTTATAATATTTATAGTGATGAAATATTCCACACAATATTATTGGACAGTGATTTATATTCAAATTGATTATAAATGTCTCATCAGAACTCTTAATAAACGATTGGCCAATGTTCCTGGATTCTTTATATGTAATGGATTGAATGCCTTAAAATCCTTGAGAATTTCCAACTAATGGTTACCCACATCTACTATTAAGATAAAATGTTTTCTATGTTCTCTCAAAGTTTGTATGTGAATATGATGGTTCTAAATGTTCTTTCAAATAATTTGATAATGTTTTACAGTTACATTTTTCAAATCATAGATGCAATTTGTAGAATCAACTCCATAACTCTACATTGTAGCTCTTCGATTTTATTATAAATTTTGGGGATATTGGATTTTATAACACATAACCATGTTATATTTGATTATTATTATTTCCATATTACTTCTTATCATGTTTTAAATTTTTTCACACTACCTATTTTTCAAATTAGAAAGGGAAAGAGGTGGTTAATTTCCATTAAAAATTAAAACAAAAAAAATGAAAAGAGTAATTCAAAACAATGTTGAAATGATAAAGTGATTAAATAATTCAACTTTATAGAGGGAAATATGACAAATTTAATTTTTATAATAAAGATAATATGAACGTTAATTAACTGAGTAAGAACATAAAAAAGAAGAGAAATACAATTTATGCACTTCATGCATATTTAGATTTGGATTATGAAAAGCATAAAATAAATGACAGAGAAAACATAGTTTGATAAGGATTTCGGAAATAGATCTGTGTGATCCCCTACATCTCCACCCCTAAAACAGAGAAATATATCTTATTAGAACCTCTATATCTTTTTAACAGAGATAGTGAGAAACCAACTTCCCTTTCTTTTTAATGGAGATATAAAAAACCAACTTTTATTGGTTTTTTATGAAGATAGTAAGAAACCATTTTTCTAAGGTGAGATAAAAAAAGAATATCTGTTTGATGAAAATCTGTTATAGTTATGGTATTTTATATCTCTAAAAGTATTGAACAACTTTTGATAGAGATCAAGAGATAGAAACAAATGTGAGTTCCTTTGAGATTTGGAAATGAAGGTAGGCTCCTTTAGAGGAGGCTTGGAGATTGAGATAGAATGGATAGAGATGTAATCATTAATCATTTGAATTCCACTGTCATTGTGTGTTGAGATCAAAGACACCTAAGGACTCTATTTATAGGGTTCACATGAGTTGGAGAGTTATTGGATCCATAAGAGTCAATAAACAGCCAAGAAGATCATTTTTCACCATCATAAATGCACCTTAGAATGTTCTGGAATGGAACCACTTACTATCCACCCAATTCCACCAAAAAGATAGTGTGTATGGAAGTATAAAAGCATCTTTGGAACTCCCAGAAGTTAGCCAGTACACTTCCATGTGGTATCAAGTGGAGAACTACTGGATAAGGGTGATTTTGTTTGATTAAATGGCTGGCCAATTGAATCCTACATTCTATTTAGTGATTCACTATATAAGTAGAATAATAAAAGGTTATTTAATCCCACTTTAAACCCATATTAATTTCCTGTGTTTTTTTATCACTAAAACCCAATATAAACACTAAAAAACACTTTATATGGGTTATAAAAACATTAGACTGTTTGGGATTATTAAATCAATTCCACTATAAGAGTAAAAAAATATCCCATTTTTTTATTATCACAAACACTTTTCATAAAAATAAAGGTATAAAAGATGGAATGTAACTAACTGACCTGGGTTACTCTCAAAACTAGCACCCAACCTGATCTGCCACATACCCAAAAGGCATTCCAGATCCCCAGGTCTGGTGAAAAGAACCCGGGCATCAAACAAAAAACCAAAGGGAATGATTTATCCCAACCTGTACAAACAAATGGTATATATACCAAAGGAATGAAAAAAAATAGATAGCAGAGGTCTAATAAAAATATTCTATAACCGTAAGAATACAGCAGAAACAAAACAATTACAAAGTAGCTAAAACTCGAAAAGACAAGTCCAACTGCAAAAGAGTAAAATTAAATAGCTTCTCCAAATGATGGTGTGAAATAACTCCCACCATCTCACCACCAGCTACCAAACCCAACTAACATGAAGCCTCACTTCCTCACTACAAAACCTTTCCTTTCCCTACATTGAAAGACATAAAAAAGACTTATGCACCATTAAAGAGGTGATCATGGTGTGGGATAACAGGCTATGTAGGATCCCAACTGGGTGCTCCATATAAATTTTCTGTATAAAAATTATTGTATGCTCATTTTAAATAAAACATGGCATGATAACAGTAAATAAGTTTTATATAAAACATGCTAAACATTTCCCTTTTATAAAACTTTTAAAACAAAATACATATATCAATTTCAAATCACATTTTTGCATATCATCTTTCAAAAGAATCATCATGCATATCAAGGCTAAAATAGTAAAAATCATACAAATACAAAAAAAAGTAGCAACACTGGCATCACAATACCAAGGAATAAAAAAATTCAGACAGCGGACTACTCATACCCATTAATCAATGAACAGTTCATTGTGGTATCTGAAGCCAATGATCTACACTCTGTGACCAGGGACACACCCCAACAAATAAACCCCCAACATCATATACATACTTCAGCCAATAATCTACACTCTAGGACAATAGGAACACCCAAAAAGTGAAACCCCGTAATAGACAATGGCCTCAAGTTAAGCCTTCCACCTAGTATCCAAGGTAACCCATATGCTGATTTTCACAATCATTTTAATGATCTTAAAATCATTTCGAAACCATTCCAGAAAACCATTTTTAATGATTTGAAAATAACCTTTTATTTCCATTTATCAAAAATCACGGGAAAATCATTTTTCTTAAAAAACTCATTTCAACTCACACAAATCAATCATGTCAATTCCTTCTATAAATCTGTTTATAAATTAGAAACAACAATGTTCATAAAAATCGACTATAGAAAAAACCACCTACCCAAAACTCGGGTCACACATGCCCATAATGGGATCCACAAACAATGAAAATCCAACGACCTCTACAAAGTCCCTCAAGAACAAAAGCTCATTGCACTATGACTAAAAAAGGAATGGACTCCAGAATGAGATCATATAATGGATACAGAATGACACAATACCACTTCAATAAATATCAGATGTCTATCGGATTGTTTTAAATTGATTAGAGACCCCCCAAAACCACTAAGTAATTTCCATAGTTTGAGAAAAAGAGATTTTGTAGAAATAAAGGAAACAAGACATCTGCACGCCTATTTTTAAAAACTATACTCGGGCTATTTCAGGACATGTAACCCAATTACATGATGTGTAATCATCGAAGTCCCACATATGCTGGAAAACCCATCACCTAATATTAAAAGTATGTTATTTAAAACATTCACGACATGAAACATTTCTTCACATTGCGTAACCTTTCACAGCATGAATCCTTTCATTACTATCACCCAGTAACACTTACACTACGTGCAACCTAGTTACACGGTGTGAAATCCTCCAACAACCTAAAAAAATATGGTTAAAGATAAGAGTTCAAAAAAATATCTGACTTCACAATTATAGGTATACTCCCAATTCTTTCTCAACCATTTTCAAAAAAGTAGAAAAGGAAAACCATGATGAGGTAAAATAAGTACCTGATAGATCCGTAACAAGATGTTAAAAACTTTCCACTATAAAGACTTTCTATCCCAGGGAATTCATGTGAAAGATGTAATCCCTAGAAAAAGATAAGGCCACTTCTCCCTCATCATCGACTCATATTCTCAGGAGAATCTGATATGTGTTTCCATAGTACCCTAACCAATGAGATCAAATTACCATGAAAGACTTTCACATGAGAGTCAATGATCTCAACTGGATTCTCCAAAATAGAAAAATCTGGCTCTAACTCAATTTATTCCCAACATAGAATGTGAGTGGGATCAGGATGGTACTTCTTGAGCTAAGATATGTGGAAAATATCGTGAATACCTATCAACTAAACTAGAAATTCTAACTGATAAGAAACCTATCTAAGCAACTCAGTGATGTCAAACGGTCAAACATATCTCGAAGCCAACTTTCCCTTTTTTAAAGTTGATGGTGACCTAACCGATGAGAAACTTTCAAGAAAACATAGTCAATAATGAAAAACACCATCAGATGATGCTTCCAATCTGCATACAAGTTCTATCGACTTTGGTTTGTAACCAGACGTTGATGTATCTCTTGATTCTTTGCTAACATCACCTAGACCAAACTTGGTCTCACTAAAGATACTTCACCCACCTCCTCCCAACAAAGAGGTGATCTTCATGGGAGACCATACAATACATAGAAGGGATCCATTCTTGTTGATGATTGATAATTATTGTTGTAAACAAACTCAACTAGTCTTAGATGGATATCCCATGATCCGCAGAAATCCAAGCCATATACATGAAGCATATCCTCCAGGATCTGAATCACATGCTCTATCTTACTGTTTGTCTACAGATGGTAAGTTATTCTCAACTTGACTTGAGTTCACATTTCCTCTTAGAGACTCATATAGAACCTCATGATGAACCTAGGATCCCAATCTGAAACAATAGCAGAAGGACTCCCATGAAACCTCACAATCTTCTACACGTACTGCATACCCAAATCTTCAACCATATTGGTATCCTTGATCGGAATGAAACGAGAAGCCTTTATCAACCAATCAACAACCACCCAGATAGAATTCATACCTCAGGGAGTCCATGTTTATCTAACAACAAAATCCATGGATACCTCATCCCATTTCCAGACTAGCATCAGAAGAGGCAAAAGTAAACTAGAGGGATTCAAGTGCTCTACCTTTATCTGTTGGTAGGTATAACATTGAGACACAAAATCTATAATGTCACACTTCATACCCAACCACCAAAATCTTCTTCTCTTGTCATAATACATATTTTTAGTGCCTGGATGTATAGCCCACAAAGATTTGTGATAATTAAACAACACTAAACTCATCACAGATATTGGGGTGACAACCCACTTCCCAAAGTGGAGTATACCATCTGAAGAGAGAGACCAATAAAAATAGTTTCCTTGTTGTAAATTCTTTCTCAAACATCACTAAACTCAATATCCTATTGATTAATCTTTTAGACAAACTCTGGTAGAGATAATGATAATTTAACACTGATTAGAACTATACCTGAAACATCTTATTGAGCATCTAGTTGAAGTTGAGTGAAAATTCCCATATGGTTCCACTCCTCCTTCGATTCTAGAACATCTTGTGGTTGTACTTTCATACTAGTAGCATCTAAAATGACATTCCCCTTTCCTAGGGTGTAAGTGATATCAAAGGAAAATATATAAAGGTAATCTATCCATTTTCTCTATCTAAGATTCAAGTCTTTCTAAAAAAATATATAACTCAAACTCTTATAATTAGAGAAGATTGTGAACCTATCCCAAAAAAAATATAGTTCCACCAAAATTTAAGTTCTTTCATAACTGTAATAATCTCTAAATTATGAGTGGGATAATTATTATCATGTGGTCGGAGATGATGAGAGTTTTAAGCTACCACATAGTCATCCTGAATAAGCATGCATCCCAAACTAGAACCAGAAGCATCAAAAAAAATACCATGTATCCCTTACCAGGATTAGGTAAGATCAAAATAAGAGCTTATGTCATAAGTAATTTCATTTCATCAAAATAATACTGACACTTTTTATCCCACGTGAATTTCACTACTTTCTTAGTAAGATGATTCAAAGCTGACACCATCTTAGATAAATCCTTAACAAACTTTTGATAGTATTCAACCAGACCAAGGAAGCTCAAAATTTCAAAGACATTTTTTGGCTACTTCCATGAATAAACAGACTTCACCTTCTCTAGATCAACTGATAATCCATGTTCAAATTTTTTTTAAACTAATAGCATCACTTCTTGGATCTATATGCTTCATTTAAAAAAATTCCATACAAATGTTAACTTCTATGAATTTTCAAAACCAAACTTAGATGGTGCTCATGCTCATGTTCTAATTTCAAATAAACCATAATATAATCCACGAACACTGCCACAAAAGTTTCAAGATATTGGTCGAATATCTAATTCATAAAATCCATAAAAACTGCAGTATCATTTTTCAGACCAAAAGGCATCTAAAGATATTTATAATGTTTATACCTGCTCTTGAAATATTTTTTTGGTACATAGGACTCCCAAACCCCGATCTAATGATAACTCAACCAAATATCAATCTTTAAGAACCACTTTTTCTCCTTTAATTGATCAAAAAAATCATCCACATGAGGAAAAGGGTATTTGTTCTCAATTATTACCTAATTAAACTTTATATAGTCCACACACAACTGAATTGAACCATCTAATTTCATGGAAAATAGCATTGGGGATACCCAAGTTGAAATTCTAGGGTGAAAAAAACTTCTTCGAACAGCTCTTCCAATTTAATTTTTATCTCTTTTAGCTCTGTTATTTCCATACAATAAGTAAGTATCGATATCAGATATGTTCATAGCATCAGGTCAATCATAAAATCTACATCTCTCTCTCTCTCTAGAGGAGGATCGTAGAAGTTGTCTGGGAAAATTTTAGGAATGTATCTAACAACAATGGGAATTTCAACAATAATAGAAATTCCATCAGGATCAAATTCAACAGCAGACAACAAAATCCTAAGCTCAGGGTTTGAAGGCCATGCACGTACTGATCTTGGTTCCCACTCCCATTGAAACACATGATATATCCCATCAACAACAAGAAAATAAATATGTCAATGATAAAAATCAACCTCATCTCGATGAGTGACGAGACAATCCATACTGATAATGACGTCAAACAGATCTAGATTAAGAACGATAAAATCCCAGACTATCTTCGTATTAGTAACTCTTAATGAAAAAAAAGGACACTAAAACCTCTAATCTCTCCTATTTTCAATAGGTGTTTTTAGATCCATTAAAAAAATACATAAGTTATTTTGAAGTTCAATCATATCAACAAAACATGTAGACATAAATGAGTGGGAGGCACCAGTATCAAATAAAGTAATTACTACTGAAAATCCAATAACTATAGTACCAGTCACTATTGTCGGACCTCTATTGACTTCCGCTGGACACTCATCTACTATGTGACAGTGATTAAATCATGAGGTTTGTGGTGGGATCCCTATATTAGTTGAATCTTATGACTTTACCGCAGTAGCCTTTGGAGTCGATGAAATCTGACTATAATGAGGCATAGTCATTCCCTGATAGAAGCATTGTATATGACTAACACTTCCACAACGATTTCACATCTTTGTAGGAATAGGAATAAATGTTCGGTGTATTTGAACCTGCCTCACTGATAGAAATTCATAGGCACACTGCTAGTTGTATAAGACTGTGTGGAGAAGGCTCACTGCTAAGACTCAACACCACCACTTCAGCGATGATCTCGCAACTTCTTCTTCTTTAAAAGCACTCCATTAAAGCTGTTACTGGATGGAAGAGAAGAATTGGGAAAACCAACCATTACTTCCATATACATATCTAAAGTCATAGATCTTTCCACCATCACGAAAAATGTAAAAAATTAAACATAGATACCTATGATCTGATATCTGGTCGAAAATCATGCAGGTACTTCTAAGCATTGAAATGGACATTCTTCACCACGTCCGGAGTAAAACTGACAATTTCATAAAACTGATTGGCATATGCCAACTCCGAATGCTATCCATATTGAAAAGAATTTAATTATATATACTTTTACTACATCAGTGACTCTCGATAAAACTACTTGAATAATATTTTTTTGAAACCCTTCCAATCCAAGTCCATGTGTCTATCTACCTGGACCATAGAATCCCACCAATTCTTTCTAGAACCCTCGAGCCTGAACACTGTACACTTTTCCCTAATATTCTCAGGTCTTTATAGTAATTCAAAGACTTGATCATTTATATCCTTCCATTCCTCCACCTCTTGAGGTTCATTTGTTCCTTTAAAGGATGGTGGCTTATTGTACTAGAATTCTCGTGACCGATCTCTCTCTTCTACAACTACTAGATGTACTTCAACAACTACATTTTAAACTCATGGAGAATCTTGATCAATAGTATGAACTAGTCAAATTATAGTCTCAAAGATATTTTTATCCATTGGTGGATTTAATTGTGGAGAATCAGCTACACCTTTCTGAGGAACTTGTGGAAGGCGTCTCGGAGGCATACTACTGCACACCGAAATAAAATAAATGATCATACAATTGATTAAATATCATCTTAAACAAAAAAAACACATAAGAAAAAATTGATATTTATAAAAAAACCCAACACTAGAGACCCATATCCCAACTTCCCATGGTAACTTAAGTCTCATCACGACAAGAGTTGGCCAAATATTTTCACAATATACCTATCAAGTCCTGACAATCTTATCTCCGGTCTAACAGATGTCCCAAGACACGGACTCTTGAAGACATACCTCCTCTGATACCAAATGGTAACAAACTGACCCAGGATACCCTGAAAACTAGCACCCGACCTGATCCGCCACATACTCGAAGGGCGTTCTCGATCCCCAAAAGATAGAGACAAACACCTAAGCATCAAAAAAAGAGGGAATGAATTTACCTAACCTATACAAACACATGGAATATATAAAAAGAGAAAAAAAGAATATAAATAAAAATTATAAAAAATATTTTCCATAATCATAAAAGGATAGGGGAAACAAAACAACTGCAAAGTAGATAAAACTACAAAATACGAGTCCAACTACAAAGGACCAAAATGAAAAAGATACTCAAAATGATGGCATAGACGAACTACCACCATATCACCCCATCTACCAAACCTATATGACATGAAACCTCACTGCCACACTGTGGAACCTTGTATTTCCCTTCAATGGAAGACATAAAAAGGTCTATGCACCACTGAAGAGGTGTGAAGGGTTTGATTAAACAGGATCAATAGGATCCCACCCAGGTGTTCCATAAAATGTCTATGTATTACAATTCATGCATGCTCATTTTAAATAAAACATGGAATGATAACAATAAATAAGTTTTATAGAAAACATGGTAAACATTTCAATTTCTTTCCAATTTCTAAAACAAAAGAAGGTATATTAATTTCAAACCACAGTTTTTTATATCATCTTTCACAAGCATAAACATGCATATCATGGTTAAAATTAGTACAAAGCAAAGCAGTTCAAAAACAATAGTAGCAGTACAGGCATCACAATACCATGAAAAAAAATGTCAGGAAATAGAATACTCTTACGCATTAATCTATGAATAGTGCACAATGGTACCTAAGGACAATGATATACACTCTAGGACTCGGGAGGAACCCTATAAAGTGAATCCCCAACATTATATATGTACCTAGAATGAAAAATCTACACTCTATAACAAGAGGAACACCCAGAAATTGAACCCCACAATGGACGATGGTCTCAAGCTAAATCTTCCAACTAATAACCAAGGTAACCTGTGTTCTTATTTTCATAATCATTTCAATGCTTCTAAAATCATTTCAAAGCCATTTCCCAAGACCATTTTCAATGATTTAAAAATACCATTTTTCTTTCCATTTATCAAATATCAAGGAAAACTATTTTTTTAAAACACTTTTCAACACACACAAATCAATCATTCCAATTCCTTGTATAAATTGGTTTATAAATAAGGAATAATAAGGTTTATCAGCATAGGATAGAGACAACCACCTACCTCAAATTTGAGTCTCACACGCTTGAAATGGGATCTATGACCAAAAAAACCCAATGATGTATATAATGGAACACAAGAACGAACGTTTGGTGCACCATGACCAGTAAAGTAATGGCCTTCAGAATGAGATTGTACAACACATTTGGAGAGATTCACTACAACTACAATGAATATTGGAAGCCAATTAGATCATTCTAAAATGAGTAAAGTCTCCCAAAATTGCTTGGGAATTTCCCTGGGTCATGATAAAGAGAGTTTGGAGAATGAACAAAAACAAAATGGTTGCGCACCTATTTTTAATAACTTTACATGGGCCATTACAGGGCATGAAACATGGTTACACACTCTATAACCATAGATTTCCCACATACACAGGAAAATACATGACCTTGGAATAAAAATATTTTATTTAAAATATTCACAATGTGTATTATCTCTTCACATTTTCTAACCTTTCGCATCATGAAGCCTCTCATGACTTACACCCAGCAATAGTTACATGGAGTGTAACCTAGTTACATAGCATGAAATCCTCCAGTAGCCTACAAAGAAACCCGGTTAAAGATATGAGTATAAAAAATACCTGACTTAACCATTATAGGTATCCTCCCAATTCTTTCTCATTCATATATTGACAATGAGAAAAGGAAAAAGATGATGAGTTGAAAGATGTACCTCATAGATCGATAACGGGGTGTTACATGGAAAATATAAAAAAGAAGTATTTACCAAAATTTCATGAAACCATGTCTCCCCATTCATAAATAAATTCTCCCCCAGTACTATACTAAGATAACTTATATACTTTTTATGTATTAAACTTTTTATCTCTTTTATATTTTTTATCTATCAAAATAACCTCTCACCCATTGTTTTTATCAAAAGGAGACTTTTAAATAAAAATGGTTAGATAAAAAAGATAATATGGTAGAAACTTTCAAAACATATATTATCAAACATGTATAACATTATCTAACTCCCCCTTAAGAAAATTAATACATATTAAAGTGAAGGAGTATTCAAACTTTCATGATTTCACAAATAAATAGATGAAAACAATTTAAATCAAGAATCCATTTTAATATTAACAATTAGGATCACACTCAAGATAAGATAAGACATGAACAAGAAATCCTTAAAAATAAAAAACATTTTAAAATAATTATTTTTGAAACATATATAAAGATAATCAAATAATTATAAAATATTTGAAAAAATTAAGAATATAATTCCATTAGATAAAAAATTGAAACTTGGTATTAAAAAATATCTTCAAGATAACACTTTATTAGAAAAATATAAAACATTAATTACATGATTTTACAAGTTTTTTCCACTTATCCTCACTAAAATATCATATAGTGACTTTATCAATTTAATCTCTATAATTGTTATTTTATTTTCATTTTCATTTTTCTTTGAATTTTTTATTTTTGTTTAAATTAATTTTTTAATGGGAAATTCACCCATGCCATTTCTACTATAACCAACACTTCGTGACATGTGGAAAGGCGATTTCAAAAGAACCCACTCCATAGCCTCTAGTTTGGTAGAAAGTAATATGGATTGAGAAAGGGAACTTTATTGTTTTTTTTAAGAATAAAGGGTTCCTTTATGGATGGGAAAAAGGATTTTCATTGGTTGGATTATGATAAATATGTATCTAGGTACCATATCAATACTTCAAAACAGAACTATGATATGAGACATAATATTAGGAATTTTTCTATTTTTGTGAATGTTGTTAATGATTCTCATCCTACCTATGAGAATATGTTAAATATTTATAATTCCTCTAATACTTAAAGTGTTTACCAGTCCACATATAAGGGGTTTTGGGAGGGTTATAGTGATTCTGGTGAATCCACTCATGACACACTTGAACAATCATGTCTAACTAATGAATATTTATTACACTTTAGTACTTAAAAAGATAAGAAACAAATAGTTTACTTGGATGGATTTATCAACCCATATCCTAGAAAGACTCAAAAACATAAGTACTAATCTAACATGTAGATAACTATTATCACTACATCCTATGGGATTTGTAAAAAACCCATTCCTTATCTGCCTATTACTGAGATACCTTATTCATCCTCTGACAAATAACGTAATAAATATGTCAAAAAGCTTAATAATCACACTCTTATTATTAAGGAGGGAATCCCAAAATAAATTTACTATTGGTTTTATAAATGAAATATGCTTGATTTTAGAAAATATCAAAAGTGGTGATTTTTGTGTATGGATTTCTATATTTTAGAGTGTCTCTGTTCTCTATAACTAAATATGAATTTGAAAAGACTTCCAATTTTTATTTTTAGAAGCCTTATTGGGAGTAGTGTTGTGGGGAACCTAAAAGGTGTTTTTATTTGATAAATAGAATGGGATAATGAATATGGGAAACCATGTGAATTACACTTGAAATTTTAATTTCTTTATTATTTCTTCATGAAATACCCATTTTGTTGGTTTTTTTTATCTTCATGTTTTTGTGAATTTCCCAGTAATATTCTAAATTTTTAAAGATAATAAAAACCCTCTTACTAATAATTTATAAGTGTTTTTATGTGGAACTGTAATATTTTAATAAAAATAAATTAATAAATATTTTAGAGGCTTTTTTATGGGTAAAATATTGATTATCATCTTGGAATATTTTATAAAATATTTTCAGAGTTAGACGCTGAGTTAGTGAAAGATTTTGAGGCCTATAGAGTCTCAACATAGGTAGAACTAAAATAATAAATATATTATTTTACGTGCATTTTATTTATCCAAAATAATTGAATAACTCACAAATAGTTTGTAGTATGAGAAATCAAAGACCACTAATAGGTTCATAACATAGTGTTTACATTGAGTGGCGTATAACATTTGTGAGCATCAAGTGTTTGGTCAGATCGCACATGAAGATATGTTATTTAATATTTTTAATTTATTATTTTTCAAAAATAATGGAATATCTCTCCAATGGTGTGTTGTCTGAAAAATATGAGACAACCCTTAGGTCTGGAACTTTGATTTTACCCTATGTGGGGTATAACTTTTATGAACTTTGGGTTTTTGGAAACACCGCACGTGATAATAACTTTTTTTATTTAATTAATTTATTACTCCATTTTCTCATAGTAAATAATTAATATCGCTCAAATGGTGAATATTTTGAGAAATATGAAACTTCCATTTGGTTTGGAATGTTGGTTTTACCCTAGGTGGGTTATAAATTTTATGCGCATTGAGTGTTTGGAAACATCACACACAATAATAACTTTTTATATTTAATTAATTTACTAGGAAGTTGTAATAATAGTAAAAATAATAATCAGTTTTTAATATATTATTGTTATTATTATTGTTGTTCAATAAATTAAAATTAAATATGTATTTTCTTTTTCTTAATTAATTAATGACGTTTCACCATGGGTGGATATTTATTGTGATGTCAGATAATAACAGTAACATTATTACTTATCTCAGATAAATGATATTATGTGGTTAATTTATCAACTACATGGTATTTAATGACAGTTTTTGTTGAAACGTTAATGGTTATAATGATTAGAGATAACTAATAATAAAAATAATAATTTTTGTTATTATATATTACTATTATTAAATATGGATAATAATATTATAATGAAAGTGTTAAATGGGTTCAATGAGGATGAAAGGAATGGTGCTCTGATGTATGGGAAAAGGTGGGGGTTCCTTCCAAAATGAAACCCTTAATAAATTCTTTAATTAATTTGAGTATTTCATGTTATTATTATGAAAGTGAATATAATATAATTAAATGAAAAAGGGGTTAAAATGTCTTTAAGAGGCACATACACCAAGTAGGAGGAGGGGTTTGAGCGTGGCTCCCTCATCAATTTGAATAATTTTTTTAAATAATAATAATATATTATTATTTATTTATATATTTATTTATTTTTGTTCTTAAAACATTAATTCGGCTGTAACGTTTACATACGATATCAAATTGATGAATTTCTAGTGGCAATGTGACCCTGGAATTGAGGCACCCATTTCAATACCAATGTTGGATATTTAATTCTGTCTCATGGCGCAAGTCCAAAAAACTTTAAATATGATGATAGGGTTGGAAAATTTAATTACTAGAAGAGAGTAATAAATAAGTTGTGAAAATAAAAAATGTTATTAAATTAATTGAATAAAAGTTATTATAAATTTTATTTTGGTTGGTGTGCATGACATGGATAGGAAGCTCGTTATTTATATCCATCTCTCATGTCCTTGTATCTTCTTATTTTTTTATATTCTTCTAAACTTCTCTCCTTGATATCTTATTTGATATTTATCATATTGACATGTCACCAGTGCCATTGCATTCATATTGATGATTATAAATTTATTTATGTGATTTTTTTAAGATAATGAGGAGTCGTTCATGGGTGATCATCTTCTGGTTGGGTGTGAGAGTGGTTCGGTTGAAAGAATCCTTTCTAATCCTCGACATCGACTTGGAAAATTGTGTGGTAAGAAGTTCCTTACATTATTGGGCTTGTTTTTACACTTGTTTCTATGATGATTAAATTATTTTACATTTTGATTAACCGTGATTGATTCTGATCTCATGTGATTATGTGTGTGTGTGTGTCACATAAAACTCATTGTTATTATATGAGTGATATTAATGTATATTTTATCCTTGTTTGATTGTTATCTCATATTATTATGTTGCTTATATATACTCATTATTATATATTATGTTATGCCTCCTTGTGTGCTCATACAATATATATGTTTCCATGATTTCATGGTTGTTAGTGGAATTTGAGAAAGGTATACCATCATGACATATTTATCCCATAAAGGTGGAGTGTGTTGTTTTGTGATGATAGTGATGAAGGACCTGGGATAGGGTAGGGGTATGAGGAATCCATGGTTCCATGCTATGGGTGCATTCGAGGTAGCCTTTATTACAAGTATCATTCACGTCGAGGTATCCTAGTTGTAATTATAGGATGTTGCATGATATGATTGACTTGAGGCAAAGATGGCATTAGGTGCATGTTCACATGACACTATGAGGACTATGTACAGTGGTAAGTATTTTTACTACTGAATTTTATGAGAGACGGATTATGGGTTCCATGCACAGGTCCATTCAGAGATGGATTCTGAGTGAAATGCATTGGTCTGTTTAGATATGGATATTTGAACTACATGAACTGGTCCATGCTCTTTGAGACCTTCCATTATTATCTTTTTGGCATAGAGATGAAGCAGGTACAAATAGGGGTTTGGTGGTGTATGGGTTAGTGCTCCATCATTGGGTTTTTATTTTTATGTTTGTTTTCTTAATATTCATTGATTATTATTATGTAATGAAATTGTATACTTGAGAACACCTAGTAAGGATGAATTGTTGGTGTCCTACTAAGTCTTTTACTCAAATCCAACTCCAGAATTTCAATGTGATTGTTTATTCTGTGAAACTCAGTGACAGAAAAGGACCCTATGGTGGATGGCTGATTAGGTGAAACATAGAGATGGAGTGGACCAGTACAGTCATCAGAGAACCCTACAGTTCTTTTATTTATTAGTATCTTTCAGTACTCTGGATAGATTTCTACTTGGGTATATTTTATTTATATACCATATATGTCATCTTTAGTTTCCCCATTTACCCCGATTGTTCATTCATTTTCCTATTATTATTATTTTTTATTATCATACTCTATGAAATGATACAAATGCTATAGTCTCCTCATGGTTCCAATTTATCCCTCACTACTTGTTCACAACCTCTTTCATATGGGGTGGTGTGTATGAGGTCATGTAGGACCCATCTCAGAACTGGTGGCTCGGGTCAGGATGTTAAATTCCCCGAGGCATTTTTTATAGGCATAAGTGAGGGTTGGAATTCTAGTTTTATGTTTTCCTTCAAGAACTCAGGTGTTGGTCCTGAGTGATTTAGGAAGGATAGTGATATATTTTCTAGTCCAAGTTATTTTTAATGATGAAGTTGAAACTTTTCCAACACTGGGAATCTATGAAGTGTTGGAGGAATACATATTTCATTTAAAGTTGTTAATGGTTGTTTCCTTTTTATGTGGAAACATGTTTAGTGAGAATTTGTGGCATCAATGTTTTATAGCTGATATGGAATTTTGGACTATTGAGATGAATTGAAGATAGAACCACATATTATATGAATATTACATAAACTGATGGCTAATTTTTTTTTTAATATAACAGAAAAATTTCTATGAATATTTTAATGGAGATTGGTGTCCAACTATTGATATCGAGGTTAATGGAACTCTCTTAGAATAATTGTTTTATGAGTTCAGCTGGTGTTGGATAATTCTATTAATGCGCTAATTATAGAATATCTAGAGAATATTTTTTGGATTATATATATTATAGGCCATTGGATTTAATAGAAAGATGTGGATGAAGTTTTTTTCATTAACGATAAATATTTATATTTTTTTTAAAATTTTCTGAATCTACATATTTACATTGTGCTATCTCCAAGAATAATGGTAATTTAGTGGGATTTCTACACTAATGATAAGGGAGCTCCATTGACTACAACTGAGTTTAAACTTCAACATAATGATCCAATAAAGATGACAGCTAATGTATATTTCAATTGAGTGTTAGCATTTAATTCTCAATCAACATGAGGGGATACTGAATTGTTACTGGGAACGCAGTATGCTGCTATTGAGGTTGATGATGCACCATAAGATATATTTTTTTCCCCTAATAATTATATTATTTAATTGGTGTTTGTAATATTTTCTCAATATCTTGATCATGTTTTCATTATATCTCACATTTTATTTAATAATTTTTTTATGGACATGGGTTGGGAGACAAACTCGTGACTTAGATAATTTTTTATTATAATAATTACTTTTTTGAAACAAAATATAGTGGTTTATAAACCATAATTATTTTATTAATTTAGTTGTGGTTTTAATCCTCTAGAAATTCTATAAAGTAACTTAATAAAAATTTAAATACAATTATAAGGAGTTTAAAACCATCACTAACTTCTTAAATTAGTGTTACCATATCTAATTTCAAAAATAAGATAAAATAATTAAAAATATTATGGGTTCAAAACTGCCATTAAATTTTTATTTAGCATTATTTTTTAGATAACCACCACTAATTTATATATAAAAATAGTTTTCAACAGGTTTTTCATTCACCCTCTAAATAACCATAATTAATCTACATATATTTTGTAGTGTTATATAAAATGTAATGGTGTTTGAAGTTTAATTTCCATTTTTAACACATTTTAAATCCTTTTACTCAGATAATAACATTGACTTGGCTTTATGAGGTTTTTTAGGGTTAAAGAAGGTTGGGAGATAAGAGTTTTGTACTTTTTAATATGAAAACAATTTTTTGTATAGTTTAAAAATCATGAAAACATTGTGTAGATCTATTACACCATGTTTCCTACCTAGAATAACTTGTGTAATGATTTATAAACCATGATACAAACCATTTTAAGCTACTGTCCAATTTTTCACATGTTTCATAGTTTATAGTACATGAAACATATTGTGCTATTGTCATAAGAAATCATGAAACATATGTAAATGCATGGTTATTTATAAATATTCATAATTAACTCTCTTTTCTTTCTTAAAACCCTTAAAACACTTTAATAAACCTATTTATGTTATGGGTAAACCTTTAAAATCTATTTATTTGAATAATCAAATTATTCTATGTCTCATTTTCCTTCCCTATTTCTAACTAAATTAGAAACTCACAGAACCATTTCCCAATTTTGTAATTTATACCAATTTTCCCCAGACCATGAATTAGTTGTCCTTTGTATACATTTTACACATGATCCCAGCTTCCTTTATAAAATTTTAATCAAAGTGAACCTTACACAAATTAAACAACTTACCCTATAACACCCCTTCCATCTAAAACCAACCCATATCTATTTAAACAAAACCTAAATACATCATAATCCTAAAAAATCACCCATATTAAATCTAATAAATTTAGAATTTATTCATTATTTATATGCTAAAAATTCTTTATTTGTTTTTTAAAGTATCATCTAGATCAAATCATGTAATTTTAAAACCATATTAAGCCAAACAATACTCATATGTCCTAGTTTTGGACAAATTCATAGTATAAAGACCCAATTTTTATAAAAACTTCTCAATAAATTTCATGCATCCATGCTTTAATTCAATTTACGTGACAACATATGATAAAAAATAAATATCCCATCCTAATACAACCAATACATTTATTCTTCCTTTACCATCACAACCACGTGAACTAATATAACATGATAAAGGTTATTAAAACCAAACACTTCTTAAATTATGAAAAACCTACTAAATTTAAATTAAACCATTATAATCCAACCAAATAGACCAAATAATATAAACCATTTCCAATTCATGATATTTCTAATTTTTTTATTATACCTGATCAAGACATATATTCCAACGTTCTAAAATACACATAATATAATTTTATAATAAAATAATAATTCACTCATTTTCAAAATATTTTTAAAATAAAATCATTATCATTTAAAAAAAATTATGTTTAAATAAAAAAATTGTGAATAATTTTAAAACCATTCTCAGGAACATTCTCAATCATTATATACAAAAAATAAACTTCAAAATTGTATTTTAATTCCAACACTATCAAAAATGACTATTTATTTAAAACAGAAGTTGGTTAGGCTAGAAAAATACAAAAAGATATATAGATGCTTAAATAAGAAGAGAAAAAGGGAATCCTCAAGTAAAATATGATAATAATTAATAAATAGGGATCCAATTCTATAGAAAATTTAAATAGAATCTTCCATATTTATTTTAGAATCTAAGGTGCTAGCTACCATGTTGATTTTCTAAGAAGTATGCAAGATCTTCACATTTTAATCTATAATTCTTTGATATTCCTTAATTCTATATAACACTTCCTACTGAGACTCATTTTATATTCAGAAGAAATTACCAAGAATATCCAAGCTTAATTTTATAACCAAGTGAATAATATTAAAGAGTTTTTAGATAAGGAAGCTACTTAAAATGTAATGTTTTCCACTATAATAAAGTTTCATGAATCAGAATAAGAAATAAATTCCAAGATCATTGATCACCAAGAGTCATGAAAAATACCACCATGAATGATTCCATTAGAATGATCTCTTTCCAAATTTACCTTGAGACATTATCTAAGAGACTATAAGGACACCCATCACCTATGCACATCTTTGGCCCCTTGATTCCAAGGATGTTCAATATTTAGATAAAGTCTTAAAAACAATGTATATAAAGTATCCCTTATATATATCATACCCAGTTCTATGATATTCATAAATTATTTGAGATTTAGCTGAGCTAAAATCATATGAGAATCCTTATTCCTTGACTCATTCTAATACTCCCATAAATTCTAGTGTTGAGTGATAAAAATGAAACTAATGGAAAGAACAATATTTGAAAATGCTTCCACGTTATTAAAAAATCCCATGGGGTCTAATTAAAACCATTAATGGAGAGGTTGATCACCATTAAGTTTCTAAGAAAGAGAAAAATATAACATTCCTACTCCCCTTCCAAAAATAAATGACCAATCATCTTGATGTATGAGTTTATGTAATAGCTAAACTTGTAGGTGATTTGGAATTATTTTTGTTAAATCAAACATTCAATGGAGAAGGTATTATTCATGATCCTTTACACTAAGAAATTATGTTTTTAAGGTATTCCTTTGTTCCATATAAATTTTTCTTAAGTTTATGTTCCTTTATAATAGTGGATAATCATCTGATAGTGTACAATGTGAAACATTGTTGAGCTAAAGTGAGTGAAAACACGTTATTCATGCTCACAAACCAACCTTATATTAGAGAAAATACACGTATTCTCATCATTAAGAACCATTCATAGGAATATATGATGTATAATTGCTTCATAAAAACTTATATTGGGGTGTGTACACACGGGAAGAAGAGATAATTCCTTGAACAATTATCATAGCAAAAGAAGCTTTTTCCTCAACCAATAATCCACCTTGACTAGATAATGAGGATCTGGATGGTTTCATGAAGGCTCCACATTATTGTGAAGTTCACTAAAAAATAATTTCATAGAGTTTATGGGATAATCCTATATTTTATATTCATGTTATTTGACCATATGTATTACAAAAATAAAGAATCCCATGAAATTGTTTCAGTCATATGCTTCATACATCTATACAGGATGTTCACATTGATGTCACCTTCCTTCATTGGTTTATACAAATGCAACCATATTACTCAATGGAACTACCACTCTTGATTATCATCCAATGAGAATACATTGAGAGTATTTTCAATATGAATTATGAATTGTTTTTGAACTTAGATAACCATTATCACATGTGTCTCCATCAAGTTACATTGTTAAAAAGAGTGATCTTACCCCCAGATGAGAGAAAATGGTTTTTATAATTAGTGATATGTGTTGTATCATTTCCACCTTAGGATAAAAATGATTATTGAAAACTCTCCCCATGTAAAATAGATCTACAAGATAAATCATAGTAAATATTTCATTTGAGAATCAAATACTTATTTCTATTAGACTGGAGTAATTTTTTGAAAATTTTATAAAAAAATATGTACTGCTTTTAAATATAATAATTTTATAACCACTCTAATTAATATATTCCTAAAGGATTCCTAGGAAATTGTAAATTTAATAAAGGATTCCATTAATAAAGAAGATCATATCGTCTTTAAATAATATGTGTGAGATTCCTTTGATGTTAAGCCTGCCTTTTAATGGTAACACCTATCAAATCCGAATTTCTTAATTGAGATTTCTTCTTAATAACTCCTAAGTGAGACTATAGAGACCAAGGGAGAAAGGATAACCTTAGAAAATACCATTAAATTTATTTAATAAACTAAACATCTTCCCCATGAGTGATATTGACAAATACATAGATGAAAAAAATTTAAAGAACACATCACAGACCAAATGAGAGAATCCCTTCCACTTTATGACCCTTAAGATCAAAATATATTCCATTATCTCTATGTGTGTGTGAATTTATCTTACCAATATGTTTTAGTGTGTTTATATTATCATATATGATTATTATTATATATAAAATTAATTTTTTAATTCCCTCTGAATATTTATCACATAAAAGGGTTTTATTATTTCCTCGATATAATGAGAACCTAGAGATGGTATAGTAATATTTGTAAATCAATATATATTATGATCTAGAAACATCTTTCTAATGAGACATAGATAATGTCTAACTATCAAGTGTTGATGGATAATAAGCATTGATACTTCCTCTCATTAATTTTTTACTTGGTCATCTTTAATGAGGGATCTCATAAGGATATTTCCAATGATAACAATTTCATATGTTTTATGTTTCATTTGATATTCATACTTGTGAACACATGTACTAGTCCTTAGAATTGATATTATTATTAATTTTTATTATGAACTGTAACAACCCGATATTTTATGATAAGTATTCTTTTTAATTTATTTCATGTGTTTTATGCTACAACAAGATTATCTTGTGCTATACGCCACACTGTATTATCTTGAAGTATACACAAAACTATTCTTAGATTGTGTTACACACAATTTCAAGTTTGTTTTATAATAGTCATTCTACACAACATTGAGTGTATATATATATATATTCAATGTATTATTGAAATATGGTTGGATTCTGTTATACGAAAAAATGAAGGAGTCGTGCACTACACACAACCCTGACTTGGCTTGCATTACACACAATTGCGACCTTCCTCGATAGCGTGTGTTGTACGCAATACCGAGTTTTGCTAAACAATGATATATTATTATAATATTTTTATGAAATAACCTTTATGAATAGTATTAACTACATTTTGAATTTTATAATATTATTATTCATCTTACATATTTTCTAGAACATGGTATGAGAACTAAATAAATTTTTCGGGTAAAATAAGTATTTTTCAAAAAATGCAGTTTTGCTGACTTTTGATGGCGCACCCACTTTAAATCTAGTTTATATCATGTTTATAAGTTCAATTTGACAAAATAAAATTCTTCTTTTGAATTAGTATATAAAAATTTACATTGGATAAAGTTTTGATATTTTTCTGATAACTTTCATATTTTAATGAATATAAAAAACACGCTATATTTTAATTAAAAACAACTTTTTTCATCATAATAATTTATATGGTTAGATTATCTTTTTAATTGGTTTTAAAGTGTAATTAGAATATATTTTTACCATTTAATCCAATTCTGTTCATTGTAATTAATTTCACTTTGAAATTGGATATAAACAAGTATCAATCTTTTGATAGTTATTGTTTCTTAAAAACATGCTATTTGTTTTGATAACAGGAATTTATTTTAAAATTAATTACTGTCACTTATATGTTTTGAATTTTTAAAAATAGACATCAATTTTGAAGTCGGAATATCAAATAATTCTTAGGCTGAATTTTTGGTATTTTTCTGAAAAACTTCAATTTTCGATGAATAGTGAAACCACTTAGTGGTAGATAAAAAACTGACTTTTTCATTTAAATAAAATTTTACCACTTATGCGAATTGAATTTCGAAAATCCGAGAGACACGGTTAATATCAAGGACTAAAATTTGGTTCAATGAGATGACAATAATTTTTGGTGAATAGTAACTTTTTACTTTTTTTACCACGGTTAAAAGTAAATAGGGTAATTAAGGGTAAAAATGAAATTATTATTACCCTAAAACATATCCTAATTCTATTGGATAAGTGTAATTCGATCAAAAAAATCCTTAGGAGTAAAATATTACCATTTATGCCCACTTGGATTATATTAGGACATTTAATATTAATTTATTTAAAGAAGGGTTAAAATAGTCAAAATCAAAGTTTAATAAGTAAATCATTTTTAATATAGGTTTATACATAAGATAAATTAGACTATAAATATTAATTAGAAAGATAAAAAGATTTCCTACATAATGGTATTTTATTTTTAATTTTTAGGCTTTAAATAATTTAATTTATTTGTGACACAATGATGATGCAGTAGATATATTATTAATGAAATATTGACATAACTGATGTTATAAATACCAAAAAAATGTAATTTGAGACTTTTTATGAATTCCAATAATTTTCGATGTTAATTTTACATGTTAGTATTGATTTAATTAAATTTTTGCGTACTAATATTTCTTTTATGATTTTCACAAAAATCAATTACTAAATAGTGTCAAATTTGACATAAAATAGTTTTTTAAAAAAAATATTATATTATTAATTTTTATTTTATTCCAAAAATCTATGGTTTGGAAAAATGACTTATATAAGGTTATATATATTAATAATAAACAACTTGGGGTTCTTTTGGCTTGTTATAGTAAGTTTATTAACCTTATAGTGTAAGAAAACAAGAAGACATGGTAAAAGTTAAATTATCTAACTTAAAGTTAAATCTAAATAATAAGGTTAAAATAGTTACCTAAACTTGTCTAAATTATATTGGATGAGAGGATTTAGACCCATAACCACCTTATATTAGAAATAAATCAATTTTGAGATATTTAAAACCTAATATGACTTTATAATAAAATTATATTTTGAGTTTTCCCAAAGGTGCCCCTCTCCTCCCTTATAAAAGGGCACCTCCTCCCTCTCTTCCTCACACCACATTGAGCCTTCAATATCAGCCAACCCCTACCGAATTCTATTATAAACTTCCCTAGAAACATCCTATATGTCCTTGTCTTCTTCAAAGACCAATTTTAGTTCCCTAAGAGGAGGTCTCAAAGAGGCGCTTCAAAGAAGAGGTAATGTTCGTTACCGATTCTTTCAATTTTATTTCTTCTTCCACTTATTCTTCTTTAGTTGTTTCAGTATGAAGAAATAAAATAAGTATCACTCATATACTGATATGTTATTATAAGTATGAAACAACACTATTTCACCATCTATCCATCCTACGGAAAATGAAATCACCGCACGTGCGTACGTCCGGAATATCGTCTCCACGTCGGGGTGTAATATATTTTCCACCACCTCCATAATTGGATGGGTATAATGGTGTAAATAATAACTATATATTATTATTTTAAAGTTATATTTATTCTGAAATATTATGAATACACTTCAATACAATTCCACGATCATGGGAATGATATCATCGCTCGTGCGTATGTATGGAATACCGTCTCCATGACGCGATGAGATTCATTCTCCATGTTAACCATTCATGAATGATTATAAAGTATATATAATAAGTAATAATAAAATATATGACATAATAATGATACTGGATTTATGTATATATATATTTATTTCATCTAATTAATTCCATTCAATTCAATAAGGAAACGAAAACAGCGTTCATGCGTACGTACGACCTACCGTCTCCATGAACGGTGTATTTCATTCCATTTATCGATATATCATATATATATATGAATATTATGAATATATATTACATATAAATCATGTTTTACATTCTGGAATTAAGTAAATCATAATATAAGTAATAATATCAAGAACAACAAGTCCAAACATGTACGATAAATAAAACGATTTTACCCAAAACGCTTCTTTAACATGTAACTTACAAAAGAACGGGTAATATAAAGTCATTAGTGAACCATATATGATATCATAACAATGAATATGATTATGTAATAAGTCAATGATATTATTTAAATCATTATACAGGAGGTTCGGTAATGTACGAAGAATATCAGACCTAAGGTAAAGGAAAATCTTTCCAATCTCGTTCTTATCCGAGATTGTTTATACGTAAGTATTTTCTGGGGTTACGTTTATCATCCATGACCATGTTTTCTAAAAAAGTTTTCATAAAATGTTTCCTATTATTCCATGAATTTTTAAAGTCATTTTCACCCTTTATTGACTTTTTACCACATTGTATGAATGGACTCTTTCCTTTGGTTACCATATAAGGTACTTTTTGACTTTTCCGACAAAAGTACGAGGTGAATGTTTTTTTAACATATACGGCCTGAAAGGATTTTTACGGTTTTATAAAGCCTTATTTTCATGAATCTTACTCCAAAATATTTCATGACTATTTTCAAAAAAATCCTTTTCTTTTAAAATTGCATGACATTTTGTGAAAAGAAAATGATTTTGGAGAAGAAAGGATATTTTCCTCAAGAATTCATTTCAAGTGTTTTATCAAAACCATTTTTCATCTAAGATGAAATTATTTCATATTTTTATGTTTCAATTATAATGTCTTTATGATTTACATGGTTTCACTTTCCTTATTATGAAATGATGTCCATTTATTTTATATGGATTATGTGATGATGGGGTGAAGTTTATGAAACCCGTTTTATTTATTGGGTTATTATGAATGATGTATGTTTATTTTGTGGCAAAAGTAAGAATGATTTCATTATGAGATGGGTGGGACCTATATCTCCCTCCAATGCATTGGGTGAGATTTATATCTCAATATATAGACATGGCTGGAACGGTAAGTTAATCTGGTTCAGTAATACAGGACTGGAATGAGTAGTGAACTCGATTCAGAAAGGGACTTTTTCCACTAAGATGGTCTTGGTAGAAATGCCTTGGATACTATGGAAATCATATCGTGTTCTTAATGGTTTCTATAATCACATGTTTTATTCCCATGCTATTTTATCACGATTAATGTTTCTTTATGATCTATTCCTTATGTACTGCCATGTTTTATGTCATTGCTCAAGATTTTGATGTTTAAACATTATGTTCATATTTTTAAGTTCAAATGTATATGTTTTGTTTTATTTTATCCATGCTTACCCTTACTGAGCATTTGATCTCACCCTTTATATGTTTTCTTTTCCCAAGGATATAAAGAAAGGTTTTAGGTAATAAAAGAAAAGGGGAAGATCTTTATAGGAGATGTTGAAGATCTTTCACCACGATTAGAAGATTACGTTCCATGTTTCCAAAGACACTAAACTATTACGGTCCTTTTGTGTCTCTTTTTGTTATGTACTAAGTATTCCGTAAAAGTAATGTAATGCCCATGTATGTCAAGCTTCGGGTCTCTACAGTTGGTATCAGAGGAATGGTTTAGTCAACCTTTGTAAACTAGGATGCGAAAATGTTAGTGAGATCCCTAGAGATATTTCTAAGGTATGTCTAGGGATGTCTCTAAGGATAAGTATATGTATAGGATATAGTCCTAGAACTATGGCAAAAATCTTAGAATTTAACCTAAGATGTTAGATATTGAAGGTACTCCCCCTTTATTATGTTGTTTTCCTAGCATGATTTTTGCCTCTCACACAATTCTTTTTGGGTTCTAGAAAATGGATGGAAACAGGAAGATTCACGATAATGGAGAATATGACGGACAATGGAATGATATTCTTCATGAGAAACCAAATGAAACAGGATTTGGAGGTCCAAACATCGTTATTATGCCTAATCATAAATCTAATAATATGATGAATAATCTCAACTTTGGTAAGTTTCCCGACATAGATAATAATAGAAAGATGGAGTTTCATGATGATCATTGAGGAAAGAAAGTTCAATTCCCCTCATGTCAATCATGTTGAAAGAGGCATCAGGGAGAATGTTTCAAAGGAACAGGAAGATACCATGGGTGTGGAAAAGAAGGACACAAATCTAGTAGTTGTAAAGGAAAAAGTTCAGTTAACATCATGGACAAGGATAATGATATTTCTATGACATCAACAATGGTTAAGTGTTTTAAATGTGGAATGTACGGGTATTATGCAAACCAATGCCCTAAGGGAAAATCTCATAAAGAGAATCAGCATGGTCATATGGGTAGTATTTATGTGAATGATGATGAAGAGACTACAAATGATATGTCAAGTGAAATAATTTTTCAAGCTCAGTCAATGGTTTAAGAAGGCAGTGGAATGATTACATGTTTATCAAGAGTAATGTTGTATAAGTAATCTTAGGGTACTATGGAATAAAGAGACATCTAAGGATTGTTACACTATTTCTTTTCCTTAAGTTTTGAAAGTGTATGATGAATGGTACCGGTAACCATGAAAGGTTATTCAGATATTTTTGGAAAGTGGATGATATGCGCGTAATGAAGGGATAAGAAGATAATGAGATGTTTGATTGTATTCATGAGCTAATGACTGATATAAGGACTAAGTGATATTATGGTTTGAGTATATAGAATTTTTTGTGATTTTGGTATGTGGAAAGTGTTAAAATTTAACAACATTCATGTTTTCACTAAGGTTCAATGGGTATTCATTCTTCAAGAGAATAAATGATTAAGTTATTCTCATGTTTGTAATTTGACCAACAAGATATATCTTATGATATATGGGGGATAAATGATGGAATTAACGTGATTGTTATGTGAAATTTCAAGTAATCATTTTCTTTATACTATGAGCTCGGACCAAAGTATTTTAGATAAGCCTAAAGATTGGAATGGATTATTTTGGACATAAGTTAGTATTGTTTAAGGATAGAACTTTTTTCGATATTATTGATGGGATATTATAGTAATGTAGTTTTAGAAAAAGGACAACCTGCGGGACGGGCGACAGCCCATCGCGTCGGACAAGGCTGTGGGAATCGAACCCACAACCGAAGTGCGCCAGGCCTTTATCACCTACCACTGGCCTACAGGAAGTCCCTGGTTAGTAGAAACTAGTTTTATTTTATTAAGCGGTATGATAGATGAAGTATAAGTCCATTTTTTGAATCATATCTGATTAACCTAACCATACATGGACTTATGTATTTGATAACTTTTTCTAACCTTTTCTTTGAGATAGATGGAATGACCCGTCATTCTATCACATGATCTATTAACACTTCACGAATAAAAAATTCAACTTCATTTTTTTAAGAGATGAAGTGGAAATTGTTCAAAGAACCAACAACAGTGAGATTGTACCTAAATCAAGAAATTATTTCTTCTAATTCAAAATTTTCAACTTTAGGGAAATGATATTGAAAACCAAAAATATTGTCCTTGTGCTCTTATATCCGATGAATCAGATGGTACCTTAGATCATCACAAATTTATGGCTTTGTGATTGATGGCTTTTTCATAGCCATGTTCTCTACCACTCTCCATCAGAACTTGATGGTTAGATTTTTCTTCCATATCCATATTTTAACCTATGTTCTCCTATATGGAAACCCAGTTATGAGTTAATTTGGGTAATCGTTACGTTTCATACTTTATTTTTTAAAATTAAGTTTTACTATTCCTTTTTAGGATGTGGGTTTCTATGAATTATTTATAACCCTGACGAATTTTGAGGGCGAAATTCATTTTAAGGGGGGTAGAATGTAACAACCCAATATTTTATGATAAGTATTCTTTTTAATTGATGTCATGTGTTTTATGATACAACAATATTATCTTGTGCTATATGCCACACTTTATTAGCTTGAAATATATGCAACCCTATTCTTAGATTGTGTTACACACAATTTCATGTTCGTTTTATAATAGTCATTCTACGCAACATTGAGTGTCTATATATATATATATATATATATTCAATGTATAAATGAAATATGGTTGGATTCTGTTATACGAAACAACGAAGGAGTCGTGCACTACACGCAACCCTGACTTGGCTTGCATTACATGCAATCGCGACATTCCTCGATAGCGTGTGTTGTACTCAATACCGGGTTTTTCTAAACAACGATATATTATTATGGACTAGCCATTATGAATATTATTAACTACATTTCGAATTTTATAACATTATTATTCATCTTACATATTTTCTAGAACATGGTATGAGAACTAACTAAATTTTTCGGGTAAAATAAGTATTTTTTAAAAAATGTTGTTTTGCCGCCTTTTGATGGAACACCCACTTTAAATATAGTTTTTGACATGTTTATAAGTTCAATTTGACAAAATAAAATTCTTATTTTGAATTAGGATATAAAAATTTACATTGGATAAAGTTTTGATATTTTTCTAATAACTTTCATATTTTAATGAATAGTAAAAACACGCTATATTTTAATTAAAAACAACTTTTTTCATCACAATAATTTATATGGTTAGATTATATTTTTAATTGGTTTCAAAGTGTAATTAGAATATATGTTTACCATTTAATCTAATTTTGGTCATTGGAATTAATTTTACTTTGAAATTGGATATAAATAAGTATCAATCTTTTGATATTTACCGTTTCTTAAAAACACGCTATTTGTTTTGATAACAGGAATTAATTTTAAAATTAATTAATGTCACTTATATGTTTTGAATTTGGAAAAATAGACATCAATTTTGAATTCGGAATATCAAAAAATTCTTAGGCTGAATTTTTGGTATTTTTCTGAAAAACTTCAATTTTTTATGAATAGTAAAACCACTTAGTGGTAGATAAAAAAACTGACTTTTTCATTTAAATGAAATTTTACCACTTATGATAATTGAATTTTAAAAATCCGAGACACACGATTAATATGAAGGACTAAAATGTGGTTCAATGAGATGAAAATATTTTTTTGTGAATAGAAACTTTTTAGTTCTTTTACCACGGTTAAAAGTAAATAGGGTAGTTAAGGGTGAAAATGATATTATTATTACCGTAAAAAATGTCCTAATTCTATTGGATAAGTTTAATTCGACCAAAAACAACCTTAGGAATAAAATATTACCATTTAGGCCCACTTGAATTAGATTAGGACATTTAATATTAATTTATTTAAAGAATGGTTAAAATAGTTAAAATCAATTTTTAATAAGTAAATCATTTTTAATATAGGGTTATACATAAGATAAATTCGACTATAAATATTAATTATAAAGCTAAAAATATTTCCTAAATAATGGTATTTTATTTTTAATTTTTATACTTTTAATAATTTAATTTATTTATGACACAATGATGATGCAGTAATTATATTATTAATAAAATATTGACATAATTGATGTTATAAATACCCAAAAAATGTAATTTGAGACTTTTTATGAATTAAAATTATTTTCTATGTTAATATGAAATGTTAGTATTTATTTAATTAACTTTTTTAGAACTAATATTTCTGTTATAATTTTCACAAAAATCAATTACCAAATAGTTTCAAAATTGCCATAAAATAGTTTTTAAAACAAATATTATATTATTAATTGTTATTTTATTCCTAAAAATCTAAGGTTTGGTCAAATGAATTAGATAAGGTTATATATATATTATTAATAAACAACTTGGGGTTTTTTTGGCTTGTTATAGTTAGTTTATTAACCTTATAGTGTAAGAAAACAAGAAGACACGGTAAAAGTTAAATTATCTAACTTAAAGTTAAATCTAAATGATAAGGTTAAAATAGATACCTAAACATATCTAAATTCTATTTGATAAGATTATTTAGACCCATCCCCACCTTAGTTTCTAAATAAATCAATTTTGAGCTATTAAAAACGGAATATGACTTTATAATAAAATAATATTTTTTGTTTTTCCAAAGGTGCCCCTCTCCTCCATTATAAAAGGGCACCTCCTCCCTCTCTTCCTCACACCACTATGAGCTTTCAAGCTCGTCCAAACCCTAAAAAATTCTCTTCTACACTTCCCTAGGAACATATTAGAGGTCCTGGTCTTATTCAAAGACCAATTTAAGTTCCCTAAGAGGAGGTCTCAAAGAGGTGCTTCAAAGAAGAGGTAATGTCTGTTACCGATTCTTTTAACTTTATTTCTTCTTCCACTTCTTATTATTTAGTTGTTTCATTATGAAGTAATAACATCAGTATCACTAATATACTGATATGTTATTATAAGTATTAAACAACCCTATTTCACCATCTATCCATCCTATGGAAAATGAAATCACCGCACGTGCGTACGTACAGAATACCGTCTCCATGTCGTGGTGTAATCTATTTTCCACCACCACCTTACTTGGATGGGTATAATGGTGTAAATAATAACTATATATGATTATTTTAAAGTGATATTGATTCTAAAATATTATACATACACTTCAATACAATTCCACGATCATGAGAATGATATTGTCGCTCGTGCATACGTACGGAATACCGTCTCCACGACGCGATGAGATTCATTCTCCATGTTAACCATTCATGAATGATTATAAAGTATATATAATAAGTAATCATGAAATATATGAAATAATAATGATACTGGATTTATATATATATATATATATATATATATATATATACGTCATCTACTTAATTCCATTCAATTCAATAAAGAAACGAAAACAGCGTTCATGTGTACGTACAGCCTACCGTCTCCATGAACGGTGTATTTCATTCCATTTATCGATCTATCATATATATATGTATATTCTCAATATATATTACATATAAATCATGTTTTACATTCTGGAATTAAGTAAATCTGGATATAAGTAATAATATCAAGAACAACAAGTCCAAACATGTATGATAAATAAAACAATTTTACCCAAAACGCTACTTTAACATGGAACTTACAAAAGAACGTATAATATAAAGTCATTAGTGAACCGTTATGATATCATAACAATGAATACGATTCTGTAATAAGTCAGTGACATTATTTAAATCATTATACAGGAGGTTCGGATACGTACAAATCATATCAGACCTACGGTAAGGGATAACCTTTCCAATCTCGTTCTTATCCGATATTTTTTATACGTAAGTATTTACTGGGGTTACATTTATAATCCATGACCATGTTTTCTAAAAATGTTTTCATAAAATGTTTATTATTCTTCCATGAATGTTTAAAGTCATTTTCACCCTTTATCTACTTTTTACCACATTGTATGAATGGACTGTTTCCTTTGGTTACCATATAAGGTACTTTTTTACTTTTCCGACAAAAGTACGAGGTTAATGTTTTTTTTAATGTATACGGCATGAAAGGATTTTTACAGTTTTATAAATCCTTATTTTCATGAAGCTTCCTCCAAAATATTTCATGACTATTTTCAACAAAATCTCTTTCTTTTAAAATTGCATGACATTTTGTGAAAAGAAAATGATTTTGGAGAATAAAGGATATTTTCCTCAAGAATTCATTTCATGTGTTTTATCAAAACTATTTTTCATCTAAGATGAAATTATTTCATATGTTTATGTTTCAAGTATAATGTCTCTAGTATTTACATGGTTTCACTTTCCTTATTATGAAATGATATCCATTTCTTTTATATGGATTATGTGATGATGGGATGATGTTTATGAAACCCATTTTATTTATTGGGTTATTATGAATGATGTATGTTTATTTTGTGGAACATGTAAGAATGATTTCATTATGAGATGGGTGGGACCGATATCTCCCTCTAATGCATTGGGTAAAGATTTATATCTCATGAGATAGACGTGGATGGAATGGTAAGTTAATCTGGTTCAGTAATACAGGACTGGAACGAGGAGTGAACTCGATTTAGAAAGGGACTTTGTCTACTAAGATGGTCTTGGCAGCAATGCCTTGGCTACTATGGAAATCATATAATGTGCTTAATGGTTTCCACAATCACATGTTTTATTCCCATGCTATTTTATCATGATTAATGTTTCTTTATAATCTATTCCTTATGTAATTCCATGTTTTATGTCATTGCTCAAGATTTTGATGTTTAAAAATTATGTTCATATTTTTAAGTTCAAATGTAAATGTTTTGTTTTATTTTATCCATGCTTACCCTTACTGAGCATTTGATCTCACCCTTTATATGTTTTCTTTTCCCCAGGATATAAAGAAAGGTTTTAGGTATGAAAAGAAAAGGGGAATTTCTTTATGGGAGATGTTGAAGATCTTTCACCATGATTAGAAGATTACGTTCCAAGTTTCCAAAGACACTAAATTATTACGGTCCTTGTGTGTCTGTTTTTGTTATGTACTAAGTATTTCGCAAAAGTAATGTAATGTCCATGTACTTCAAGCTTCGGGTCTCTACATGAACTATGTACTTTTATGTATAGATGAAAACCATTATTATATATTCTCATTGTGAGGAAACTTACATTGTATGTTTCGTAGTTGATATGGCATTTGATAGTCCTAGTGGATCATGTAGACACACTAAATAGCAGGGGATCAGGTGTTGTCAAATTATTTTATTGAAAATCAATTATTATTTTAAATAGTAAACCCCCTTTATTATTAAACATTTGTATCATGATAGGTTGTAAATGGATATCCTATAGTTTATACTAGAATACACATATATGCAATTCAAATATTGAAAGTAAATCCATCTCAGGTATTTTTACAAGATTATGACCCAATGTGGGAACCCTACTCCTTATTGTGCTTGGGATGTCCGAGTCAAACATTCTCCACTGATAATACATTTATTAATTACATTAGGTTATTAAAGTATTATTATAAAATATATATTATAATATTATATAGTCTGCTTATCATCATATTATATAAGTGAAATTAATTTGTTGTATTACACAATTGAAGGGATTTTTATATTGCATCCCACAATCTCCATACTAGTATCACACTAGTAGGTCTTCTTTTTTACTTCCTTATTCTATTTTAAATAGATCAATAGGTTTTATAGGTATTTATAGGAACACTAAAAATTTATCTAATTTCTTAATAACAAATTTCATTGACTTTAGAAAAGTATTCAACAATTACTTATTCAACTTGGCCCATGTTTCACTATTTAGCTCCAAGATTATCTATAGAACTTATTTTTGGATTTTTTGACTAAAAACTTCAATAAAATTGGATAACACTAAATATTTTTTAAGAATAAATACATGTATTCATTTTTTTATAATATTTAAAAACATATCCCTAAATCAATCTTACCTGGTGAATCACTTAAAAATGTAAACTAAAATCTCAGGTCTACAATTTCTCACTCACTATTTTTTATCTTATTCATCAACCTTCTTTTTCTTTTTAGTTTTTATTATATAAAATTGTTCATTATATTCCTTCTATTTAATTTTTATTTTTCTTATTTAAAACCCAGTAGATTGTCTATTTTAACACTGGTTTAGAAACTTCCTCTCTTCTTCCTCAAGAGGTCTTATTTTTCCTCTTATATAACTAACTGCTTATTACTGAGGAGGAATTTATTCCCTCATCATACTCACATTGTATCACAACCTCACTCTTGGGTTCATTTATTTTAATCATAGATCCTATCAAATATTTAGTATACAATCAACTCACCTTTTTTATGGTCATTTTCATATACACAAAAATTGAAATACATATAATATTGTGTAAGTAAAGTGAACATGCATATAAGCATCCATGATCTCCTAAATATACCTTTCCTAAAAAACTGCCTCAAAAGTAAAATCAAAGTTGTATTTTTTTATTTTATTTATCATATTTATCTCAAATAAAAACATATTCTTAAAAAATATAATATTTGTCTCAAATTCTTCTTATTAAAATCTCCCAAAAACATCCAAAAATAATTATTCTTTACATATGTATAAAATTCAATAGAAGTAACATAGATCTTTTTATTTTAGGTTTGTTAGCATCAATAAAATTTTTTATATTTTAGTAACATCCTCAAACTTAAACTCATATTCTCAATATTTAATTGGAAAAAATTTATGATATTTAAAAATTAAAATCACTACTTTAGAAACTTCTAATTTATTTTTCATTTCCAATATTAATGTTTTCTTGAAGTACTCTATTTTTTGGATAAAATAATTTATTCTAGGAAATACTAACTCAATATTCTTCTTAGTAACTTGTTGATATTTTTCTCACTCAAACATCATATATCTGAATGATTTAGACTTTTAAGAATAGTTAGATCATAGAATCAACTTCTTCTTCATTACTCTTAAAAACTTATTCCACTTCTTATTCTTTCCAATGAAGCTTAGGATCTTGATCTTATCATATTGATATAAATTTTTATAAATTAAAATAGCCTAATGTCGTATCTTAATAGCACTTCATGATTTTTTTAACATTATAGAGTTACACAACTATCATAAACATTGATTTTCTTCATCATATTTTAGATTTGGAACCATAGGTTTTCATTCTATAGAATTTCAAAATTTTACTATGTTTTATCCTTACATAGAATTGAAATGATACTTATTGAAATTATGTGTGAATAGATAATTTTTATGAATAATTGAATTCATAAATACACAGAAAAAGTTGATATTTATGCAGTGAAAGTTCATTCTTATATATCTCATAAAATCATCCTTATTAAGAGATTGATTCATTATTATGAAGTAGAATTGTGTTTACACATATGAAAATTCATGTTTATACAGTAGCCATGGTGTTTACGTTGAGTAAAATAACCCATACACACCTTATAAAAAGATGGATACATAGCTAGGAATTTTCCATTTTTATTCAATTGCATTGTATTATCCTTATGTGGTATTTTAAATTCATTCTTATGAAAAAGAAAAGGATCACCCTTATCCACTCCATAAGAATTTTCCATTTTTTAACAAGAACTTAATAATTTTAGATTTATATAAAATTGTTTCAAAAATGAATTCAAACTCAACTAATTCCTTCTAAAACAATACAAATCCTCTTTAAAGAGTTAAATATATTACAATGGATTATAATAATAATTTATAACCTCCTTATCACACTTCCAAGTTCCTTTATAGCATCTTAAATACTCAATTTAGATTATTTCCAATAGCTTCCACTGACATTAATTTAAATATCTAATATAATTTTTTATAACATTCATCCAAGATTATAATTTCAATAAATTCAAAAACCAACATACTCAATAAACCATGGATTCTATAGTACTTTAGCTAGATTCCCCTATTCTTTGAGGCTATTTGAATCATTTTAAATCCATCTAATTCAAGAAATTAAGAATAGTTTAGAAGTTATATTGGTTTATTAAAACTTCTCTATATTCTCTAAATGTTGTGGTGCTTCTCTAACTTTACCACCTATCATAGATATGATTTTCATCTCTCCAATCATCAGAAATTATGTCTTCTCCCCAAGAATCCAACTCCTATATGTTTCTCTATTATTTCCCATTTACATGTGAAATGGAAACCACTCCATTCTTGTTTATTGAACATTGAATTTATTCATATGAAAAACAAATAAAACTAAATATTATCTGAATTCAAGGGGACTTCAATCTCAACCTTTTTATTTTTTTTAATACCATTTTACTTCCAAAGTCAATGCAACTTATCTCTCCCCTTCATTAATAATAATTTTGAAGGATGAAAAGTTATTCTCCCCCTTATTATCATTTTAGGGTGTATTGGTACTTTCTTCTCCCCATTTATGGATATAAAAACATCAAGTTAATGTTATCTCGTCTCAAACTAACCCTTATAAATCTAAAAAAAACTTCTCCCAATGTGTTCATCCACTTTCCAATTTCTCCATTAATTCTAGGAGATAAGGGTGGAACCACAATCTTCATAGTAATTTTCCATAAATGCATAAACTCTATGTATATGTATGATAACCCTTTATAGAAAAAAAGATTGATTATTTTAGATAAAAAAAATGTAGACATTTAATCATTTTAATGTGGCACCAACTCAAGATTCTGCTCTTAAGGGTTTAATCAAACTGATTTTAAAGAATTTTGATGAACCTACACTCACTTGAAAATGAATAACATAAAAAAATTTAGTGTAAGGTATTATTTTCCAATTTGTTTATATAATCACTCCCTCCATGATAAACATAATACATATAAGTTAAAATAGAGATGTGATATTTAAAATCATACTGCATACTTTAATTTCATCAAATCAATCAAGAATTTTAGAATCATATAAAATGGATAATTTCTGATAGATTGGTCTTATAATATCCTCCATAAAGGGGTAATATTCTTTGCTTATTTACTATGGTTATTATTAAGAATCTATGATACTAGTTGAGATATATAGTACCAACTTTGATATTATTTCCAATTAATATACTCCATGATGGTAAATCCTTCAAACTATTTAGAAATTACATATTTTATCATTTATTATATTTTTTATGATTCACCTTAAATTCCCTCTTCAATGGTGTATTCCAAAACAATATGAGAATAAGGTGGATTTTAGTTATCTTCATAAATGTGATCCACAGGGATAAATAAACTTTATAATCCTATATAATCTATTCCTTAAAGTTCTAAAGTGTCTATAATTATTTATGACTGATCCATTTTCTCTTTCCAAATTTTTTCCTACTTGAGAACCATAGACTGGTTATATTTTTCATCTTTCGTATTAGATATAATGGTCTTATATACTTTTTAAAATTGATAGAAGTATTTATTTTCATCTTTATATAATGTTTTGTCCTATTTTAAATAATTTTTCAATATGAAAATACTCTCTTTAATCACATGAGTTTTCTTTTTTTTTTGAGTGTGGAATCCCTATTTGAATAAACATACTTATTACATGATGTTTGATGTGATTTTCCCATGATTTTTAATATATTTTATTATTGTATCAAGTATTTCATGCATTTTTTTTTAAAATGTGGATTGCCTTATGCTTCTACCACACAAACCTTCATCAAAGTTTAACATTCCCTTCTTAGGAAGCTCCTCAAATTCTCCATAAGGAGTATCAACCACTAATTTAATCATACAATATTTATATTGGATGTATTATTTAATTTATCATATATTTATTTCATTTAATTTGAAAATCATGGATATATTATAATGGTTCATGATGTAGCCTATCTTTTATGGTAGAATAATTTCTTTTTTAGGTGGGGTATCTTTTTAAGCATTGTAAACTGACTTATTGAGAGTATTTTATTCTTTTTTCACTCAATTTTTTCCCAAGGAATACTTGATTTTCTTATTCACCTAAATGTTTTCTATTATATAATATTATTCACATCATCATGAGGGTTTTATATTGTTTTTATATACAAACACTATTCATAATAGTGGATAACTTTTTTTAAAAAACCACAAAATTCCTTAGGACATTCATTTTTATTTTTTATGGATATATTATTCCTTATATGTAAAATTTGTTTCATCCCTATAGATTTTATCCTTATTTAATATCTAATCCCCCTTTTTTATTGCTTAATGAACTTTATCTTACTAAAAAATTATGGCAACAATATATTACCCTATAACCAAGCATCAAACAAACATCAACATCTCACAATTAATCTTGTTCTTTTTCTAGTACATTGAGTATGTGTAGATTTACAAGCTTGCTATTTTGAATTGGAACTATAACTTTTTAATATTATTTTGGTGTAAAATTTTTTTGGGGAATACCTACCTCCACCATTGATGATTTAGTGGGTATTTCATAATTTTTAATAATCTATAATTGTCTAGTTTTTAAATTTTGTCTTACACTTCTAGAAATAAAACATTTGATAAAAACTGAAATTTTAGGACTGTGGGATACCTTTCTTTATGAGATTCAGTTGAAATCCTTTTGGATGATCACAACCCCTTTGATACAATATTTTTAGTCCTATTATTATAAGGACTCATTTGTAATTTTTGAGTAGTGGAAGTGTTTTTCTCAAATTTTTAGCATGTTTCAGGTTGTTTCACTTCCAAACTCTTTGATTTCACTTCCAGCTCAAGGCACTTCATATTGAGATAATTCCATTCCAAAAATAACCGCACTTAATATTTATTATCATTATACCTATATATTTTTTATTTTATACAAATTTATTTTTTCATATATCTTTCAACATGTTTTCAAGGACTTTTACACTTTTTTTAACTTCTATCTAAGAAGACTTGACATCCATAGATAATCTATGAAATTCTATAAAGCATGGAACACTTCATTAAATAAATTTAAACACTTATTTCTCACAAAAATTTCTTGTAAATTATTCATCAGAAAAATAAATTCTTTCATTGAAATGTAGGATAGATATTTTCTTAACTTTCACCAGATTTGTGAGAGTGTTGTAGCAAATCACCTTCTTTTCCAATGCTTCTTTCATGGAATTAGTTTCTTACTATAGAAATTACTTTTCAACATAAATTACCTTGATATAAGAAAATATATATATCATAACTTCATTGGGAACTATCTTCAAATATTTTGTAACTTAAAAATATAAATCACTTATTGATTCAATGAAATCAATATCGAAATATCTTGTACTTAATTCACTAGAGGAATAATTTACAATATATTTTTTATATAATTTATTAATACGAGCACCCTTAAATAGTAGTGATTCATATGCCTCTCTTAAAATCTTAAAAATGTTTAAAAATTATAGGGATAGAGTCAAAATTTTCTATCTAAGGAATTTTTATCTCAAATATGCACTTTTTGAAGTATTATAAAAACAACATTGTAAGTAAAATTTATATCCAATATGTGATATAACCATGTGTTATAATTTTATTTTTGATTGAAAAATTGATCCAATCAGAGGGAACTGGCACTAATACCAACTAAGAGTCCCAATGGATCATGTAGGGACACCTCAGAGTGGGGTGAATCATATGTTGACAATGAATTTTAATGAAAACCAATTATTCTTTTAAACATAAAACCCATTTGGTTTTGAACATTTTTCACCTATTAGGATGCGAATAGATATCTTATTGTTTAATATGTTATAAAATTATATTTAATATAGATATTGAAATTAAGTTTAGCACATATGTTTTTACGGGGTTCTTCCCTAATGTGGGAAAACTATTATTTTCAATGATTGGGATGTCAAAGTCTTAGATTATCCACTAATAATATTTTAATAAATTATTGTGGTTTGTCTAACTATTATCCAAAAATTTATATTTTCATATTATATATTCATTTTATAACTATATTAAACAAGTTAAATACCGTTAATAAAAAACTTAATAAAGATTTATATTGTTTCCCATGGTCTTCAAACTGGCTTCGTACTAGCTGGTCTTCTTAGAACATCCTAATTTTCTTTGAAGTAGATCAATAGGTTATATGGTGATCTATATTTACTCTAAAAACTGATCCACTTACTCAATAATATCATCTCTTATACTACCTATTGGTTCTTAAAAACTATTTATCCATCTCATCCCGCATTTCACTACACGGCTCCCAAATTCTCTATAGAATTAATTTATTGTATTTCTTAACTCGTAACATTAAAGAACTCTATTGGAACTAAATATTTAGTAGGATTCACTAGATATCTATCTTACTCATTGGTATCCAAAAACACAACACTATATAAATCTTACATAGATAATCACTAGGAAAATAATAATTGAAAGATTAAGTTTTCTCTTTCTAACTCACTCATTCTTCTCTTATTTCTCAAACTACCTCAACTCATAGGTTTTTATCATAAATAATTAGTCAAAATAATCCTCCTATTTTCTTCTTCTTTTTTTCTTTAAGACACAATAGATTCTCTATTTCAGAAATAGTTTAGTAACATTATCTCTTCTTCCTTGATAGGTCTTCTAATTCCTCTCATCTAACTCACAACGTCTTCTTCTAGGTGACTTTCTTACCTTAGAAAACTCACACCACCTCACAACCACAATCTTGATATTCACCATTTTTTGAGAGCCTCTCTTATATTAAGTATAGTGACAACCAACCTTTTTTTGTGCTCAATTTAATATTCCCTAAAATGGACATACATCTAAATATCATGCAAGAAAACATCACATGCATACCCATATTCATGTATCATAAATATTCTTTTTTCATACAGTTACCTCAAATGTTAAATAAAATCTATAAATTTTTTATTCCCCATGTCATATTTATCTCATCTAAAAATATTTTCATAAAAAATAAAATTGTTGGATCTATTTTTCTTCTCAAATATTCTATAAATATCAACAAATAATTATTCACTAAAGGTTTACAAAATATAACATTAGTAGTGTGGGGATTTTAATTTTAATATGGATAGATTTATTGAATTTATAAGTATTTAAGTAGGTTTCTTAGCCTCATAAACATCATCTCAATCATGAATCACAATTTTTTTTTGATATTTAAATCTCTGAAGTGCATCATTAGAAACCTCTATTTCATTTTTATTTCTATATTTAATAAAATATGGAAGTAATATCTTTTTAACCATAAATAAATTCTCTAAAGTTCATTATAACTAAATATTCTTCCAAGAAACTCAATTATCTTTTTCTAACTCAAAAAAATAGATATGAATGATATATAATTTAAAGAAAAACTCAAGCATCAACTCAACTTCATCTACATTATTCATGAAATCTCATAAAGTTTCATATTCTTCCCAAGAAGCTCATTATCTTGATCTTATCATCCAGATATCAATTTTTATTACTCAAAACTATCTTGGATCATGGATTAACAAATATTCATGATGTTTTGAACATGATATAGTGGTACATGCATTTTCATAATTTATTTTCTTATTCATATTTTAAATCTGAAAACGTAATTTTTTAGTATACATAATTTTAAACGTTTACTAATTATTTATCCTTACACATCACTAAAATGATAATTATGAAAATTATATGCACATATATGATATTTAAATAGTGTAATTAAAATATATACTTCACCAGGTAATGTTTTCATAGAAGAAACCCATTATTACACAACTCATAAAATCTGTCAAACCCCAACTTTCTTTTTTACATAATTTTATTTATTTATCTTTTTTAGATATTTTCATCAGTGTTTAGGTTGAGTTCTTGGTTTATGTTTTGGGTTTTGTAATTTTTTAGGGATGAGATAGGGTGGATCAAAGTTGGTGCATGGTTAGGGTAAACCGTGCACCATCCCCTGGAAAATGGTGAGAAATAAATCAGAACCACCCAAGGTCTTACAGGGTTAGTCACATGAAATTTAAACCCTCTCCACTCATTCATGTGGCCTCAAGTAGAAAAATCAGGTCTTTTAATGGATAGTCACATGGACTATGAAACCATGTGGCCCAAATAGTGACTCCTATTCCTAATGGATAGAGGCACCCATGTGGTTGGCACATGGTTTATAAGAATGTGTAGCCAAACTATGTGTCATGTCCAAGTTCTTTAAAAATTTATTTTACCACTTTTCTCTCCAATTATTTTAATCCAAATTGACCCTCATCCACTCCCATCTGACAAAGGTACACACTAGGGATCCAAAGCCTTCATCCCTTGGATTGTCTTCCCTTATTTAAGATCCTTTGTTTATCATGGGTAATATCCTCTTGATTTTTTTTCATTTTTTCTCTTCATGTAAATATCCTCTCATGTTTCCCTCTTCAATCTTGGTTAGTATCTATATTGGTCGAACCCTGGAATGAGGTTTGTCTGATGTTGGTTGGTTCTTTTTATGTTAGGGTATGCAATTTGTCTCTTGGGATTGGATTTTCTTTCTATCACAGTTTCATTTTGTTTTCACACCATTGAGGTAGGTATTTCTACCCAATTCCTTTCCAAAACATACCATGTGATGCTTCATATTTCTAAAATTAATTACAAATGTTCTCTTCATGGTTGTTTTTTTATATGTGATTTTTTTGGCTTTCTATGTTGGTGGTTTGATGGAAAAAAGGGTTTTCCAAAGGATTTCTAAGGTTATGACTATATATATCTAATTTATATGCATGTAAGGTGTTTGATATAATGATAAGTATCCATTTAAATGGATTTGGGTCTGTTAAAATGGTTTTTTTCTTAATATATATTTTATAAAAAAAATCATGTGGAATTTTATTTCACATGGGTTTTGGCCTCTTAATGGCTTAGTGCTTATATGATATCTCTTGTGCTTTAATGTGATGTTCCCTTGTGCTTATTGATTGAACCATCTACATTCATATGGATGTCCATATATATGACAATATGATATATTCATGTCTATATTTTCATGAGGTTTACATATAGATGTGTTCATTCAAAAAAATTGTATATTCTATAGGATTTATGTTTTCCTACAACCTTGTTTTTATTCAAATGTTTACTAAATTTATAAATGTATCCTAAATGGTTTCTTGGTTTTAAAATTTATCCTAAATTAGGTTTCAAATTATATTTTCTAATCCTTGGTTCAATGTCCCATTTGGTTTCTTAGAATTCCCATTTGGCATCTTGGAAGTTAAGTTTGGATACCACCTTTGTTTTGGAAATGGTTTTGGGTAAATTGTTCTTTCTATGGAAATAGTTTAGGGTTTACAACTCCAAGGCCTATTTGGTACCTTTGGAATTATAATTGGAAAATGAATCATGATTATCATGTACTCATGCCTGATTGATACTTTGACATGTTTCATGGAAAATGGTATGAAATACTCATTATGTGTAGGCCCAGTTGGCACTTGCAAAAAGTTTTCTCTGTGATGGGAGCTCACATGGTTGTCCCCCATTTTGTGTGTTTCTCAACATAGATGTTGTCAGGAAGTGGGAAATGTATGCAAATTTGAGTTGTTCAATGCCAAGAATGTGATGACCTCCTAGGATTCCCCTTATATTATCATTATGGGATCCTATAATTCATATAGAGGGTCGAGAGATGGTTGCTTTTTTGTTATAATTAGATGGACTAGAACCCCCTATTAGACGAATGGCCAGAGAAGGTTTCACCACTAGTTAGGATAGTATAGAGAAGACAGGTTGTTGATAGAATATTTATCACATCATGCATTGGAAGATAGTTCTAAAATGATTATTTCTAAGGTTTCCTCTCAATATGTTTTGAAAATTCCCATGACTACTATCTGATATGTTCTTAAATTGTCTGGTGTCACCCTATTTTCCTCTTATGTTTAAATATTCATATGTGTAATTATTCTACTTCTCTTTTTCTAGAATTTATCTTTAGAATATCATGCTTCTTGTGTTCAGTATTGATCTTTATTGTATGTGAACCTACCAAGGTTTTATTTTTCCTCAAGGAAATGGTTTTTAAAACTGGGTTTTGAAATGGAAACTGTTTTAGAGTTAAGGCATGTCTGTTTTTTAGAGTGGAATTTGGGAAATATAGTCTTGGTTCTTCTAAATAATAAAATATTATTTTATATTCTTGATTTCAAACTAGTATTCTTTGTTTGTTTTGGGAAAGTACATGTATAGATTTCATGATGATTTCCTACTAAGTTGTGTTATGCCCACATCCTACTTAGTCCACTTGAAGTCGGTAAACCTGAGCTATTTTGAAGGTTTAGGTTTATGTTTGCGTTTTCCCTTGGAGAAGGCCAATTTTTTGGATAGGGTGACTGAGGGGTCACATGGAGGTATGCTAAGTTTTATTTTTTTTTCAACTATTAGTGTTTGATTTATTCTTGTTGTTCATGTTTATTTATGTGCTTCTTTGTGGGTTAAATAATCCCCAATGATTTATCTATGACGTACAGATGCTTATCGTCATCCCATGGGTATTAGGGATGCCCTTAGGGCCTTATCATGAATTGGTTTGGGTTTCCAGTTCATGTTTGAACCAGGATGGTTCATGAAACAATCATCCCTATGAATAGATAGATTCATCGTTATAAATTATGATGATGTTTAGAAAAATTTCTATTTATGTTAATGTAACTACTATTATGTTTACTCATAGTCAAAGGAATCTTATTCAGACAGTCATAAATTTTTAAATTTTAATCAGTTACACTGGATAATCCTTACATGGTATTTGGAAATCATTCTTATTCAATGGAAGAAGATTACCCTTACACACTACTTAGTACATAGAAAATTTTTCATATTGAACTTTAAATTTCAATATTTATCCAAATTATTTCAAAAATGACTTCAAAATTATCCCAAACCTTCTAAAACACTTCAAATTAACTTATAAATGTTTTAAATAATTCAAGTAATTTTTAGAATGATTCTTAACCATTTTAGTTTTCTTCCAAGATCCTTTACGTCATCTGAAATACTCAATTTGGAGTTCTTCCATTAAATTCCACCTCCTTTAATTCTCATCTCTGATCTCATTTATTCCAAACATCATCTACAATTTTTATTTCATTAAATCAAGCAGTCAATATGATCAATAAACCTTTGATTCATTCTCTAATACTTTATCTAGCTTCTCATCTCCTTTGAAACTACTAGAAATATTTTAAATATATCTTTTTCAAGATGACTAGAATAGTTTAGTGAGCATCCTGGTTTCTCTTAACTTCATCACTTCCTTGAAATGTTGTAAATAATACTTCTCTAATTTTAGAACTTATCATTGATATGAGGTAAATATCTCTAATAATTAGAAATTAAATCTTCTCACCAAGAATCTAACACCTCCACATTTCTTTTCTATTATAATAAATTACTCATTTCCTTGTGAAATGGAAGCCACTTCATTATTTTTTAGCACATGTTGACTTTATTTGTATTTACAACAAATAAAACTCAATATTCTAAAAATATAAAGGCACTTAATCATTAATTTGTTTATCATATAAATTTTTTGTCCCTTCCATGTTAATGAAAGTAGATATTTATGGCCCTTTTATTGAAATAAAAAATATTTATAAAAATCCATGGGCTACGTAGTTTACAGACAAGTTCATTTTTAAAAATTAAAGATGTATAAATAGAGAATATAGGGTGATTCTATAAGGATGAATCATATTTTATGATATATCATGTAAAAATGGGATAATATTACATAATAGAATTTTTAGGAATATTATTATTATTTCTGCACTAGCACCTTTCTCTAGGTGTTTCTTGACATGTTATTGGATTATAATATTAGAATTTAAGTAAGATTCAACAAATTTACATTAATAAAGGAGACTAGATCATCAAACACTAAGTATATCAATAATATTGTTAAATAATATTTTATTTTATTTTAAGAATAAATTTTAATCTTTGTTTTTTGGAATAGTATTTATTCATGTAATCATAGAAATTCAAAAATAATAAATTCAATTTTAGAATATGTGAATTAAATTTTAAATCTTGTTTAATTATTCACATGATAATGAATATGATATTTATTTATTCATGATTTTAGTGAATAGAGTAACAAAAATATTGGTTTCAAGCTACGTGAATATTAAAAATAAATATTTCATTTGAAGTTTAGTGAATATATTATTTATTTTATTTTATCTAATGAATATATTATATTATTTGAGGTTTTATCAATTCTAGGGAAGAATATTGGTAGATTCTAATGATATGATGAAAATAATATAGTTTATGTAATATAATTTAAATAAATATTAATTTATATATTTAGGAAATGATATTAGAGTTAACGGATGTCATGGGACATAATATAATTATTATTATTATTATTTTAAGAATGGGTATGACTAAGTTTCAATAAAATAATAAGGTCATTTGTGTAATTATCTCAATTTTAACCTTGGTATAAAGACTATAAATTTTCTATTTTTTGATTTATGAATAGTTAGACACAATAAGACATCATTTATGATTCTATTAAACCCTAAAAATAGTTTTCCCTTCCTCTCTCAATAATTTTGAGAGATAATAAGAGAAAATTGTTGTGATTGATGTTGAACAATGTATAAAACTTGATTATTCCACACTAGAACCTGGGATATCATGAACTTAATCATAGGATTCATGGAACATGTGTGCATATATCTAGGATAATACTCGATTGGATTTTCTATTACAAGGATAACATAATTGGCATGACACAACCCACCCAAACCCCTCCTAGGTTTGTGGTAAGTCAGGTGTGTCATCTCAAGACCACCTAAAATAGAAAAAGGACTAGATATTAGCAATAAGATATCATAATCATATGTGTTAGGGCTTATCCTACACCAACCTACAATAGAAATACATCTATAATATGCATATCCAAAAACACCACTAATATATATATATATATATATTGAAACCATTTGGTTTAATGGTAATATGTTTTGTGAATAATGAGTTTTTCGGAAGTTTTGTAAAGAAGGTCGAAGAATCTAGAGAAGATCATGGTTCTAATACAAAAGGAACAGATCACATGGTGACACTATGTGTTGCACCATGAAGATGTTTTTATAAGGTCATTCACCTTGGATTGTATGTTTCAATCATTTGTTTTAATTTTGGTTCATGTGTTAAAAAATTCATGTCACAATCCAAATATATTTTTTCCTATTATTTTATTTATTCTTGAGTCTATTTTTTTCTCTCATCCTAGGTTAAATTTTCTCTAGTTTATAATTTTTAGGCATGTAATACGTAAAACATAGTTAGTATATGGTTAGTAATAATAATGTGGAAATAATGTGATGAACCTAGAGTTTTAATATATCTAATGTTATGATTGGTTCACATTTATTTTAACCATATTCCCTTTATCTGTGTCTTACTATAGGCCTTTTAGTAAAGCTCTCATAGTTGGTTCATGGTTTGGCCAATCATGCGACCAAACCATGTGAAGCGTCCAACTCATAAAATATTATTTTTAACATTGTTCCCCTATTTTTTACCCTAAATTCATCTGTCTTGATCTCTTAAAATTTAGTCTTCACAACCTTAGGCCATGTCTCCTTTAATTATATTATATTACCTTGGTATATTCTTGGTGTTCTTTAATATTTAAGTTCAAATCTTTATGTTAAACTCTACAGACTTCTTTTATTCTTCAATTTGTTTTTTTCTATATTTTTCTTACTCTAATATGGTCTTGGAGACCTAGGGTTCATGTAAAATTGAATTTAATTTGGTGGTTTTGTGATTTTAGGGTTTTTGTGGTTTCTTCTTGGTTCTTTAAGGCTCTTTAGACCTTGTTTGTGAAATTAAGATTGTTTCTTTTGATTTTCGTCAAATTTTCATGGAATTTCCATTTATTTAAAATTGAAAACGTCTATTTTTAGAAATCCATGCTAACCAAGTATTTTGTAAATTAATTGTTGGATCTTTTCAATAGGTAGTTTGATTATAATGGGTGTTTTAGTTTTGGAGACGTGCAATATGGATTGATTTTATAATAATGTATCATGAGGACAATTTTTCAGTTTCCAAAAGACATTCTAAAATGAATACCCATTGAAACATGCCCATTTTTTTTATGAAACATGCCCATTTTTTTTACGAAAAATGAATGTTTTAATGTTATTTATTTGATGGTTCCCATTGAATGAGATTATTTATTTTTATTTATAAACATGGTGGAATTGGGATTGTTTCTATTGATGGAATCAAAGGTGATCATGTGACTTATTTGTGATTTGTGTTATATATCTATATATATATCATATATAATAATATATAGTCTCACCTCTATTTTTGATTCATGGGTAGACATGGGTATCCTAGTGGGACGTGTAGGTACACATGTTTCACTAGTGTATAATCACACTATGAATATTATTCCTATGATAGATTTTATTCCTCTTATTGTATTTACCCTCAATTATGAAAATGAAAAAAATAATAGGTGGCAGTATAACATACAACTTCCCCATACATACACCAGTTTCATACTAGTTATCATTACATCACCTCAGGCATGCCTCTCCATACATCAGAGGCTACCAACTAGCAGTTACAATTTATGAGGATCTGTAGAGAGACTATAACCTATGGTCAAAGAATTAATAGTAAATAGAATAATAATAAACATATAAATTAATCTAAATAAACATCACAGATAAACTTCAGGTGTTGATGAAATAAACCAAACATCATAAACCTATAAAAAAGTGTATCCCATACATGTCTACAGATCCTCTGTTGGGGGATCATATATAAAAAACAAATTAAATATAAATTAATAAAATCCTATTACTAAACCAGCTCTAATTCCTTCCTAGACCCATCACCAAAATACAATATAGAATAACATGAAAACCCTAATACAACATCCCATTTCTCGAACCTGTAAACTGTAACCAAATAGAAACATGCTCAAGTGCCCCAGTGTTATGGCATCTTGACCAGGGTGTGAGTATAACTTAATAGGCCACCAAAAATGGTGTTTCTAAAATAACTAGTCTGATATGATAGTGCATCAAAAAATTTATCAAGCTAATTAATTGTAAATGCAAAAAAAATTAACCTAGGGGTTGAGTTTGCCCAAGGAATGGTATATACATGATTCAGCCAGTGTTGGGGTGTCTCTAAGCATGTCACAATGAATGTGTCAACCCAAACACTCCTTACTAAGGGCAATATACCCATCCCTAGTCAAAAAAACATATGAGGGTGATATACCCATCCCTAGAGCCCCAATATCCACCCATAGGGGTCATGTTCACCTTTTTTAACCATAAGACTCGGTATTCCATGAGGGTTGTGTTCACCTCCATTTAACCATTATATCAAAGCATCCCCCATGGGATATTTTCACCCTAGGTTAACCATCAAATATAAGTGTCCTCTAGGTTACATTTTCACCTTAGGTTAACCATAAAATTAAAGAATCCCATGGGGGCCATGTTCACCCAAGGTTAACCATAAATCCCATTAAATTTAAAACATATCTTACACATGTCAACACAAAATATAAAATAAATATACCCATGGAATAAGGTTATTCTATATTTTTTATCTGAAAACAATTTCAAAACCAGGGGTGTTTTCATTACCTCTAAATATTTCTAAATAGAAAACATTATTCTCTATCAAAAATCCATGTGGCTTCCTTTCTAATTAATATAAATTTACACGTTCAAAATCCATTTAAAAACACTTTAATATCTAAAAAACCACCACAATAGTTCAATAATTTTTATTAAAAAAACTTTAATAAAACACATAACCAAGACCTATCACAAAACCACCTTTTTATTTCATAAAACGTTACCATGAAAAACCATTTCCCCATAGAAACCATTTAATTTCTATATCAAAAGCATCATTTAATTGTATTTCTAACCAATTCCTTATTTGAAAAAACATGGTTCCATTTTAATTTTTTAAATTAAACCTAAATTTCATCATTTTGAAAACCATATAACCATTTGAAATGCCTATTTCTATAGTAAAGTTCAATTTCATTATTAATCGATGATTGTAAAATTTCATTTCACAATTTTTGATTCCAAAACATAACCCCCATATAGTAACAATTTTAACATGGATCAACCTCTTTAATAAAACTATCCAATATAGGGAAAATTTCTTATTTAAACATTTTAATTAGGGTGAAACCGAAGAGAAAATAATTTAAAAAATTCTAGATCAACACTCAATCTCCGACATGACTACATGTCCAAATGAAATTAACAATTAAGAGAGACTATAGGTTAAATTGAGTGACCCATTTTCTTATTCTTAAGAGTGTCTACACATCGAGTATCAGTCGATGGTCTGACCTGAAATGGAAGAGAATAAGAAACCTTAAAATACCTTTAAAATAGGGGAAATTAGATAAATATAATGGAATACCACTGTATAGTGAAATATAACCAAAATAGATAAATAAGGATTCATGGACATACCTCTAGCCCTCCAACTCCACTAATGGAACTTGATTTGGACCAAGAATAAGGGATATCCCACTGTAAGAAGAAAATAAGGGATAGAGGGCATGTGAGAGGGATACTAGACAAAAATAAGAGGAAAAGGGGGGTTATAAAATAAAATATAATAGACTATGTTTCATAATTTGGATACTTTTAATGAGGAAAATGGTTTTTCCATATAGTTTTCCAAATTATGCACCAATTATGTGGACCTCACTATCTAAGACCCACCATCTCATAGGGTTAGTACATATAGTTTGAATAAATATTTAAAAATCATCCAAAAATGCCACTGTAATGCCCTATATAGTTCATAGAGTCTCTCTAAGCTCCTTGAATAGTTAAAACAATATTTTTTCCTATAAAATACAATACATAGATTTGGAATTCATGATTAACACTAACCATGCACTAACCATTTTCCTTGGGTTGTTTCCCCTAAAATTGAAATTTTGTCCCTCGGAGATCTTGAGACTTATATGAGCACACAAGACACCTCTCATGCCTAAAATCGCATAAAAATTTCGTCTTGACTTTACAACTCTAGAATTAATCATCTAGAATTTGGTTTTTAAACCATCACCAACCACAAAATCCAAATTTTCCATGAACCCCAAGGCTCTACTGAACACTCAGGCCTTAAAAACTCCCCACCATGACACTTCTCATCACCCAAAAAAACTAGTGGGGATCTGAACACGTTTCTCAACCTATGTCGACTATCAACTTGATGCCAAATGATTGCATTCCAATCCTAAATTCCTAATGTAGTTTCGTAACATAAATTCCAAAGAAAAACACAAGGATACCCTATCCTGAGCCAATGATTTCTTTTCCCATTGGATAAAAATATGTCACTCTATGGATTTTGTCTTTACTGAGACACTTGTGTATCATTGTTTAGTTGATTACCTAACCTATGGTGCTCCCTATCATAGAACTCGTCTCATTAGTTCAAATTCAAACCTCATCACCTCCCAAAATTATAATTTTCTTATCAAATAACATTATCCATGGTCCACCGACCTACTCGGCATAGTTCCTGAGGCAGCATACCTCAACACTCATAAGATAACCAATCAATGTCGGTAACAAATCTCATTGTCCATATATGAAACCAAAATAGATGTGAATCATCCACCTAAACACCAACTGAACATGTCAGATTCTATTAGAAAGTCTCAACTATCCAAAAAATAAAATTTTCATATACAAAATGACCCATCTAATGTGGCTTATTACTCACCACATCCCTCTTATCTTGAAAAGAACCATTGACCTCTTTAGCTAACCAAACATAATAATGATCTACTCCCTCCACTGATGCACATTTAAACCAGTATATTATGATTCCTTGATCTCCAGAGGCATACCACAATTTTATAGATATACATTAAGCCCTAAATCAAACCCCCAACATGATTCAACTATTGGATCATTGTCCACCTGAACTATTCATCATGCTCTCTCTCAAGCACCAGTGTGCCACCACACCAAACCACACTTTGATCATGTCATTCATTTCAATCCCAAAATAATCACTTAGACTCCCACTAGCACTGTAGAGATCTTAGCCTATGTAATTACTTGAATAATTCAAGTTACATCCAAACCACTTGTTCATCAGCATTTTTTCCATCAAAACCATCTAAAGACTGGTCCCATGCATTATGAACCATTCTAACATGAGGGTCGCCTACCCACAATTGACATAATGATAACCACTATAGAAGTTTCCTTGTAATCATTCCACTGGTTCAAATCCATGATCTTAATGACCCACATATCATCAATTTATAAACATAACAATTATATGTGGTCAAACTTTCTTATACATGAGCACTAATCTAACCATTGAACGCTATTAGCCTTCGGATCACGACACACTAGCCTTGGTACTTACCAAAATCCATACTAAGGGTCACACCGACCAATGGATTATGGTGGGATCCACACCATATATCCTTCCTTAAAATACTCCCCAATCACTAACCCCAATGGTTTCATCCATTAGTATACATGTTCCACTATTCTCAAGATAAGCACATCATCCTACCAAAACTTTACAAGGATTTATCTCTCAGATCGATCACATCACAACACATCAAACCAACCTAATCTCACCCCTCTAAACTATTGTTATTTATATTTTCTAACCAAACCCCAAGAAACTATACCCATAATACCTCATCAAGATCATCAACCCCCAACTAATACTCAGTCACTTGTCAGCCCGCAATTTGTTTGGTTCTACACTTACTAGAATGCACTTCCTTGATCCATAGAATCATAGTTTCCACACACACCCACATTTCCTGATCAAATGTCTTGACTCATGCTTCCATAATCATGTCTCCTACAAACTAGGATCGCATGACTCAACCACTAATGATGATCACACACATGTTATCCTTACTAAACAAGATGTACATTCGATACTCATCTTCAAAATAAAAATTTTAATTACGTCGTGATCTAATACATGACCTCCCACAACCAGCATCGTTCCAAAACTACAAGTGTTTATCCCCGCTCTCCCATGATACTAGAAGAATATCCCAAACTTGATAGGTCAAGGCACTCGACTGATCCTATCCTATATGCCTAACCTTGAAACCATGTACCATCTCCCCAAGTTCATTCACATTTAAAACCATATAATGCATAATCTCACCATCCATGAATTGATACAATCCCCAAACATCACTTTGATTCCACTTAATGATGTGTGTTTTCCCTTGAAACATCTATCCTCATTGAAACCCAGGGGTTAAAATTTCACTATAACTAACTTATAGAACCTAACTCATTATCCATGAGTTGAGAACTGACATTCTTAGGTTCTGATGTCCAACCAGGTAATAGAAAATTCTCCTTACATTCCGCTTCCAACAACCCGAGGTATCTTAGATTCTCTTTTAGAATAATCTTTACTCCTCGCATGTTTCAATTCCATATTCATAGAAATCCATCATCATGAGTGTCATTTTTGAAACTCAAACCACTTACCTACATAGCACCATGACCCCAAAACAATTCACCAACTACCAGGGTTAGGAATATGAATGATCCTTCTCCTTCATAACTGGCTTACACACAAGGTACTATCAGTTAGAGTGCTCAACAATAACAATAACTAAATCAAAACTTTGTAGCATTGAACATGTGTTAATCACATAGTTCAAAAAATCTACCCAAGCCTTAAATCTCCAAATTAATTCCCAAGAATGGGTTTAACCTTTCATCTGTTACCCTAAAAAATATCTAAGTAAAGACTCATTAAAGGTTATGAGTAACATTATAAAGGTCACTAAATCCTCCCACCTATCCTATAAACAAATTTCTAAAAAAAATAACACTCATGATATTTCACTCACTCTCGTCATAAGGTCATGTGGCATCCAACATTCCAAGACACTACCCAAGGGTCCCCAAACATGAGCCGGATTACAAACAAACCTATTCACTCTGGGATCATACATAAACCACAAGAGTCGGAATATAATAATACACAACGTATCTTATCATAACCTAAAAGGTTATAGCTCAAAATGAAAACACAATAGGTGTAGCATTCTCTATGTAATACACTACACTTCTAGAAATCATTTCCAAATAGAGATATCTCTTTGGCCCCACACTATTCTCAAGACCTTGTTAACACTATACATACCCAAGGTATACCATGACCAAGGGTCTATCACAATGCACATAAAAATATATCATAACTTGGTCACTCCTAAAAATCCCTAATAATCCAAACTCAAGGTTAACATATATATACAAGAGTTATGAATAGTAGAATCATGGGTCCACATGCATTTTCAAGGGATTACCTATTACCAAAAAACCATAAAATAAACTTTTAACAAAATTTAGATTTATTTTATTACAAAAAACTCACAATTTAAAACTTTTCAATTTCAATAGGTTTAAAAACCCATCCATTTATAAAACTAACATCTTTTATTTCTCAAATATCATAGGATTTACATTCTTTTAATTTTAGGATTTATAATAAATTCACATTTTCAAGGTTTTGTTAAATAGAATTTCATTCACAATATATGAAGGAAAAATTTTTATCTGTTTCTTACTGGAACTTTATTTGAAAAATACCCATATTTAACAATCCATTTATATGTTCCTTTATAGTAAGGATTCATCTAAGTAATTTTATAAGTACGATGTTTCCATAGACTTATATGGGAAAACACCATATGTGATGATGTTGAAACTTTAAATGATCAAACACTTTTTAATAGTACTTATTCATAAATAAAGTAATATATAAATACAAAAGGTATAATAACAGACTAATATAAACTGAAAACTAAAATAATCACATGAAGCATATAGTTGACATTTAAATATTATGTCCCCAGTATGATGCATGTCACGTGAATCCTTGTATTATTGAAATTATGCATGAACACAACCACATCATCTTTCTATACTAGGACAAGAGTGTAAATCCCATAAACTAGTGACATGAGAAGCCTTGTGAATTTCTTAAGGTGAAAATTAAATACAAATGTAACCAGTGAAATCCAAAAACAAAAAGTCTCATCCTTGGAAACTTAGGTCTTCCCCCATGTGTGGGTTGATCAATTTTAGGAACAAGTTAATTACCAAGACCTAGAATGTTTCTAGTATCATATTTAACATTCTTAAATAGTAAGACAAAATAAAACATGCACTGATACAACTTTTTAATGTCCCACCACCTTGGACCACAGACTGATGCTAGACTAGCAGTCATTATGTCACCTCAAGAACACCTCCCCATATGCCATAGGCTACCGACTAAAGATGATGGTATATAAGTATATTTAGAGAGACTATTCCCTATTTTAATAGTATTAATAGAAACTAAAATAATAAAATCATATAAACAAGTCCATATAACCATCACAGATAAATAGAAAGTTTTTGTGAAATAAAAAAAACATTAAAATTATATAACAAAAGTTCATGCCATATATTTCTATAGATCCCCCATGGTTAGATCATATATAAAGTAAAAAAAATGAATAAAATTTATAATACTAAACAAAATCTCATCTCCAAACTAGTTATGAGACATACTCGGTCCTATCACCAAACCTCACTATAGAATGCCATGAAAAACCTTTTACAACATCCCATTTCCCTAACATACAACCTGCAACCATATAGTCCTATTCTTAGGTACCTAATTTAGATAGAGTCCCAAGTAGTTTGTGAGTACAACTTAGTAGGATACTATCCATGGAATCCCTAAAAAATCAGTCAAATATACTAGTGAATGCAGGAGTGCTCAAGATAAAGAATTAATATTATCATTTAAACATTTAAAGGTGCATTTATAGAACAAATGTTGATTCCATAGATTGTGTTCACCTTTTTAAGAGTTCATAACTTCTTTGTCTAGTTTTGGGGTTTCTCTAAGAACATTTCAGTGGTTGTTCCAACCCAACCACTCTTGACCAGGGGTAATATAACTATCCCTGGCCCAAACTAGAATTTGGGGGTAATATACCCATCCTTGAAGCCCCAACTTCCACCCAAGGAGTCATGATCATCTTGATTTTAACTATCTCAATTCCCCTTGGGGGATATGTTTACACTAGGTTATCTATAAAATCAATTCATACCCCATGGTACATTTTCACAATGGGTTAACCATCAAATTCAAGAATCCCCTAGGGTTATGTTCCCCCTAGATTAACCATCAAATAAAAAATGCCCAAGAGGATATATTAAACTTTATTTGACCATAAATCCCATTAAATTTAAAATAGATATTTCACGTGTCAACACAAAACATGAAATAAACATACACAATGAATAAGGTTCATTTACAATTCTAATTTGAAGACTGGTCTAACCCCAATGGTTGTTTTCATTACCTTTTAATATTTATAAGTACAAAATATTGTTCTTTATTAATAATCCATATGGATTCCTTTACAATTCACAACAATCTACACTTTTAAATTTCATTTACAAGAACTTTTATCTCCAACAAAACCACCCCAATGGTTTCATCATTTTTATAAAACAAGCATTACCAAAAAACATAATTAAGACCCTTCACAAAACCACCATTCCATTTCATAAAAACTTACCTATAAAAAACATTTATCCAAGTAAACCATTTAATTTCCATATCACAAGAACCATTTAATTATATTTCAACATAATTAATTATTTGGGAAAACATGGTTCCATTTTAATTTTTAAAATTCAACCCAAAGGTCATTATTTTCCAAACGATATCCCCATTTCAAACACTTGTTTCAAGATTTAAATTCCTTTTCATTATTAATTAATTATTGTGAAATTTTATTTTATGATTATAGATTCCAAAACATAACCCCCATTTAGGAAAAATTCAATATAGCTCAACCTATATAATGAGGCTAGATAAGATGGGTCTAATTACATATTTATATATTTTAATTAGGTTAAAACCTTAGTAAAATCAATTTAAATAAAATCTAGGCCAACGATCAATCACTTCCATGACCAAAAAACAAAATTCACTAAACAATTAATATATTCTATGTGATATATTATGGGACCATCAACTTCATGATTAATATATTATACATGTCAAGTATCTGTAACTGATTCAACCTGAAATATAAGAGAACTAGAAACCAAAATAAGGGATGAAAATAGAAAAATGAGACCAAAATAGATTAAATATGAGTCATAGATTAACCTATAGCCCTCTAATTCCTCTTATATCACTTGGTTCGGACCAAGAATAAGGGATATCCCACTATGGGATTGGGAGGAGGAAGGGAGGGCATGTGAGAGGGATAATGGATGAAAATGGCTGGAAAGGTGGGTTTAAAACCTAAAAGGTGGTATGGGTGGTTTTTTTATTTGAATAATTTTAAATATTGTCATGGTATAGTCTCATAGTTTTAAAAATTGAAAACCAACTATGTGTAACTCACTGTTTGAGGCACACCATCTTGAACAGTTAGTGGACACAGTTTAACAAACCATGTTCAAACTATACGACATGACTATGAAATTTGTTATAGTGGTCACACCATATCCCTCAGCTTCTCATAAGGTTCAAAAAAATCATGTTCCTAAATAAACAAAGTCACATGGTTGGGGTTCATGGTTATCACTAACGGTGTACTAACATCACACCATTAGTTATTTCCATTGAAACCGAAATTTCAAACCCTATTGCTCCCAAGACTTATCCAAGCACTCAAGATGCCTCTCAGGCCTCAAAAAATAACCAAAACTCCCCTTTTTGATTTAAAACTCATGAACTCCAAATATAACATTTTTTAAAAAAATTTCTATCTACCAACCTCAAATTTAAAAATTTTCCCATACCTCAATGCTCATTCGGACACTGAAACATTACTATTTGGGAAAATTTATATTATCCAGTGATGATATTGTTTATTAATTTTATGACCTTTCTATATATTGTCCCAATATCTCCTAGGCTACAATTATTTGATGTTTAAAAATTATCTATTTTGAATTTTTAGGACCAATAGGGGCCTATATACCCTAAGAGGGGGGGTGAATCAGGGTATGAATATTATTTTTCAAAATTCTTTCTACCCCAATGGATCTTGACATCTTTATTACATGGTTCACTTTGTTTGATCTTTTTTGTTTATTATTACCACTTCTTTTATTCTTTATCTAATGATGATTCTTTAAATTCAATGCAGGTAAGAAAGTAGGAAAATAGAGATATTTTTACTTGGTTCACCCTCACTGGGCTACGTCCAAGGAGCATACAACGACGATGTGCCATTGTACCAAATCCACTAAAGCACACTGCTGTTTACAAGGTTTGGATAGATCACTTCTATTCCTAGGCTCACTGCCTTTACAATGTTTAGGGTTAGATCACTGCTTTCCCAAGGGTCACTCCCTGTTTCTCTCTCTGGCTCACTGTTGGTGGAGAGGATCACCTTCTTCCTATTCCTTTTCTCACAGCTCTAGAAAGGATCCACTCATAGTTTATAGACCTGTAGTTCTCTTCATTATCACAAATGAATACATCCTCTATTGTATGTAGATGCTCTGTTGAAGTCCAACTTTCTCCCGTAGATGAATCTCACTTTGCACCAAAGGGATCTGGCAATCTTCCAGCTTTCACGCAGCCCTGAATCACTGTCGTGCTTCAACCATACCTGGCTCCCTTCTCCAAGCCAGCACACAAGTCTTGGTGTGCAAGTTAAAACTAGCGAGAAAGTTCACCTCAACCACTTACATGACACAAGCTTTTGCAACTCCAAACTTGCGCGACTCACACCCTTTTACGCTCAAACCAATATTGCCCACAACCACCAACTATCATGCTTATTCAAAACCTGGCATGCAAGTGTCACCAAACCACTTGCGCGACACCACCTTCTTCAAATCAAAACTTGTGCGACTCCCTTCCTTTCTCACCCAAACCACTCTGGATGTGCAACAATCAATTGGCACGCAACTTCTACTTGCGTGACCACACCGCCACTTCTGCGACCACCACACCTACATGACGGGAGATCTGATTTTATCTAAGTATTGAACTGACACTGAATTGGGAGGGGTAGACCTCTATTTATAGGCATTTGGACACCCTGCGTGACGGCATGCAAGTCTCCTCTCGGTGTGCATGTTTTGGCGCACAAGTTTTGGTGCGCAAGACACTTGCGCGACCAACCCTAAAACTTGAGATCCCATTTTCCTTTTGCCATATTTTGATGTCATGATCTTGAAAAACATATGGCGTGCAATTTTCTTCTCTTTCAATAGTGCACAAGTCCCTTTGGAAAAACAAATTTTCTCCATTTTTTGGTTTTCAGGCCCAAAAATTTGGCAAACACTGGAAAATCGTGTCACCTTGTATCTTCTCTTTTTGAACCGCCTCCAGATCGATCATTCATTTGTCGACGTTCTTGAATTAAACATGAATCCTTAACAACAACCCTTGAACTCAACATTCCATAAAGATATCCCCTTTGTGAACAAATTTTTATGTCATGGTTTTCTTTGTCAATAATCACAACACAGATGCCCACTTTTTCAACAAACACAATCACCTCAAAAATGATTCAATGATACCTTGAGGGATTTTTTACCAACATGAATATTTTCAAAAGTGGGAGTGTAAATGTTTCTTTTTGGAATAAAAACCCTTGATTATTTACCTATTTATATAAAATGAATGAATGTTTACTTTAAATCATTTTCTTCTCTCAAAATCTCAATATTAATGGGAGTAATTAATCTTTTGTTTTCTTTTTAAAAAGAACCCAAATTCATATATATATACACACATATTTTAAAACTAGCATGAAAATTTTTTACTTCTAAATGGTTTCCATGGATTTGATGGTGGTTTCCAACTAGGATATATTTCTCTATCCTATCATCCTTATAGGTTTACCATGTTTTTTTTGGGATATAATGAGTGATATTTGGGTTTCTTTTTGGGTATGGATAGAACCTAGTGAAAGTGTTTCACTCGAAACATGAAGATAGTAGTTATGTATTGGGTCCCTTTTTATTTATTTTGGTATCTTAATTGTATCATCTTTTCATTATTTTAGTTATACACTCTATACATTGTATATTTTTAGTGTTTTTTGGATATTAATTTTCCTTTAATTGGTTATGACTATTATTATACTTTTTTGGATTCACTTTTATTTTGAAACTTTATAATTCTACATATTGGCACTCCAACACATGGAATAGTCATGTTGGACATTTGGGTGGATGTCCTTGGGTTATGTTTTATTCATCAGGAAAAATAATTCACATTGGTCATATTCTGATTCCCTAGTGCTTATCTCCAACCCATGGGGATCAGGAACACCCCATGGTCATATTATAGGCTTGATTAGGTACCCATTTTAGGGGTAAAATGGGTTGGAAAATCACAAAATGGTATTAGATCATTGGTTATTAAGAGTTTTTAGGTTCCAAATTCACACTTTTTATTTAGGGATTTCCAATAGAAAAGATCTAGAATCATCATAATTCAAGTTATTAATCATGATTATGTGCCTAATATCCACCTTTTGTGTTGAAACTTGAATTACCAAGGTCTTCAAGATGTGAATATATAAAATTGAATCTGGTTTCTTAATTACTTTTGATATGTTTTCCATTTTTTATATGATTTTAGTATTATTGTTTAGGATGTTTAGTTTTTTGAGAATTTATTAGTTTCCAAGTGGGATATTGAAGAAAATTCATAGTCATATGATTTTTTCGCATGATCATGCATATACCATGTGTATCAATATAGATATATTCCAATGAACTTTTCATGGTTGGAACATGGTTCACCAAACCATGTGTTCAAATAATACATAGATATTACTTCTCCCTAACTTTTGTATTTTGGATCCTTTATAGTTTGAGTTACCTATGTTCATTTTTATCTTTGTTTTAGGATTATTTTAAGTGTTTAATAGGGTATATAAATGATTTTTTTCTTAATTTATATTTGGTTATCAAAATAAGAACTTATACTTTGTCTTAAAAAGTATTAATGAATTTATATAATTCAAAATATTTAAACAAATGTTTGAAATTTAAAATGAAATGGGATTTTAAATTTTTTTCATTCAATAAAAATAAACTATTTTGAATTATTCAAAGTAATTTAAGAATTGTTTTTGTAAAAAATTATAAGAAATTTAATCTTATACATTTTTGAAAGTTATAAATTTGATATGTTTTAGTATTGATGATGATAATAAAGTCCTATTTTTATTTTATTTTCTAAAAAAATACCTTTTAATGGTTAAGGGTTAACCAACAAAAAAATCTCAATGCAAGCAAACATCATAAATATTCACTAAAAATCAATAAACATTTAGGCCATCAGAGTACCTAAACAGCCAATCAAGGTTCTTGATGTCAAGATGAAAATGTTTCCCCATATTATTTTTGTAAGTATCTATTCTGAAGTTACAAAATTTCACATATTAACACACAAACATAGGTTGAGGGATGAAATCCAAAAAGATAACATCAATTCATTTGATTTAGCATCTAACCAGTTCTTCATTATGTCGTTTGGGATCCCTTGTATTATTTATTTTTTCAATATCATCTGACAAAAAATATGGATCAAATTGTTTCCCCTCAATGAATTCTTCCACAAAATAATTTTTAATTTACAATATGATTTCTTCATCCATTAATTGAACTTTTTTGGAAATTATAATCCCTAAATCACATTATCATTCAATTCTAGAAGGTGGGAATTAAGTTCTTAAATTTAAATATGATGTTATTTATTTACCTCCTTGGTAATATCCTTTTGAACTCTAGTTTAACCAGGTCCTTGAATTTCTATTTCCTCAAGGCCCTGCTCTAAAACTCCCCCAGGCTCCTTTGACCTAGGAATTTTTCTTTTTAGTGATTCTTAATTTTTTTGGAAGGCTTTAATAGTGCTTTCACCACTTGGTTTTCCTTTCTTTGTTAAATTTAAAATTTACCAAATAAACCTTACCTTTATTTACCCTTGATTTTGTATGAAAATATTCCTTAACCTACACCTTTTCTTCATATTTTGGTGTAGACTCATATAGATCACTATATCCATTTTTAGCATTAGTGGAAAGCTCCATTTACCTTTCTTCTAAATCTTTGTATTTTTTTCCAAAGTTTGATATTGTAATTTTCACATGTTTATTCTCTCTCTTACTCTTAATAGTTTTCCAAGAATCAGTATCCTTGTATGGGGATGAATCATTAAACACCTTTAAATGAATTTGGGTCTCAAATTCAAAGAGTTTACTCTATTAAAAGTTTTGGGAATTGACCAGTACAATGCTATATCCCTAGGAAGTAAAAAAAATACATCAGAATTACAAGATCATAACATAGTAAAGAAAAAAATTAGATACTGGAGGCTCAAAACTATTCATGAGGAGCTTGTCAATATGAATTATAGAAAAGTGGATTATATTTTTTTTAAACAGTCATTACAGTAGTTAGACTATTCGTTGTAGTATCTACACCATCCACTGTAGTAGAGTAAGAGTGTTTTCCTAACATAAAAGGGAATTTCAAATTTTGGGATTCATGTTGAAGAATAGACCTTGAATCATATTCACTATCATTTGTATTTAAGTTATCTTACACTCCTTTCCCCACTACCATCCCTAACATCTAAGCATAATTCTGCATATCATCACCCAAGCCATCCCTCTAATTAATAGATACATCAACATAATTTTTAAATTTCCATATTTATGGACATGATGAAAAGTGATATGTGAGTGCCTCAGATGATTACAAGTTGAATATAAGTTTACCCATGAATCAAAGAGCACTTGTTGATTATATTGAAACTCATCACTGACCTAAATATAAACAAATTCCACTATGGGTTTTGATACATCAACTTAAACACATATGTGAGGGGAAACAAGATGACAAATATCACTAGTCTTGATTTATGGGAATAAAGAGTGACTAACCATATTCCCAGACATGCTAATAATTGATGGGTTTTGGAAAGGAAGAGTCAGGACATGGAATCTTTCATGTAAATTCAGGGTTGGAGGTTCATAGTGCATATGAAATTCATAATAATGTAAAAAAGTGAGAAATAGGAAATGATGTAGGATCTTGGAGACCTAGACCATGTTGTAATCATGTATTCCTCATTTATAAAGAAAATAATGATATGGTATAAATCTATTAGTTTTATGAAGAACTCCTTTAAATCCTAATAATAAAAAATAAATCTATCAAAATCATCAATTGATGGTCGAGAGTGACTGAAACAAGCCAATAGAGTAAGTATCAATAGAGTAGAGGCCTTTATGAACTATAATAGAGATAGTGGAGCTTGGGTGAGCTTGGGGAAGCTAAAAATAAGAGAGTGTACTTTAGGGAAAATGTTGGTTCTTGTAAATAAAAAGAGAAATTTAGGTTTGGATAAAAAAATAAGGGGTTATGAAGAGACCCATAAGGTGATATGACACATCTTTTCCCCCTCCAACAAGAGAAAGACTAGTGATATGTCCATTAATACATAGGTCAGAAGTCCTAGGAGTGGGTTTCATGAAATTTAATTAAAAATTTCAAATAAAATTGGGAATTTTAACTGAATAATGTTTTTTAATGGAAAAAATATTTTTATAATAAATATAAATAATACCTATGTGTCTTTATGTATTGATCAATGGGATGTTGATTTGATTTTTCTTTTCAAATTTTGGATTTACTTTTTTCTTCTATTTGGTTTTGATGTACTATGGGATTTGAGAGTTATTTTAAATATTTTTTTGGTATTTAACTATTAATTTATATTCAAGTTTTTGAAGTTTAATATATGGTGTGTTGAGTTTTTTTTCTTTCTTTTAAAGTAATCCCCCATCAAGTCTTAATGTATTTGAAAAAGGGGGTAGTGGGTACTTCACTGTATGTAAATCCTCTAGTTTATCAATCCCTATTTAGTTTATATTCTCCATTTTCCCCTGCTTGGATCATAGTGGTATTCATATTTTAACCCAACCTCAGGGTTTCATTATATAGTTATGAAAACGTAATCCTTATCACTTCTTCAAGAAACAAAACTCTAGGAATGAATAGTAATGGTTTGGAAGCATTGAGAATATCTTTATCCAACTATATCTTCTTAGGCCTCTTAAACTCAAGTTTTCTACCTTCACACTCAAGGGGTCAATATGGGAATGGTAGAATTATATTATCTAGGTGAAACCATTTAGGTTCCTTTCTTGGGAATTATTCAAGTTAATATTCATATAGTAATAATTCTCATAAGAGATGAAAATACCAAAGGTAATGGAGCTATATTTCCTATAACAAGTTGATAGGTGAGTGTTGGATTATGATTTTCATTTCACTGGTCTATTATTATACCTTATATATCTAAAAATAGTTGAAAACTTGAAGGATCAGTGTTTCAAAAGGGTTCTTTGACCAAATATTCTTTGGATAAAGTGTTATTTTGGCCTCAACACTTACAAAAACATAGTAAATTTTTCTATGATGATAGAATTTGGCTAGCTAGGAACACCGTAGTTAGTTTATGTTTCACCAATTCATGGGAGTGGTGAAAGAAGCTCTAGTAAATGTAAGGTGAAGAAATCCAATTCCTATAATCCTAGTTGTAGCATCAAAAATTTGTTTCCCAACAAATTTAGAAGATCCCTTCCTGATAATCGGTTGTGGGTGATTGAGGGTGGTTATACACTCATTTTCATTGATTTTTTCAAATCTTTCTCTAATAGAAACTCCCAAAGGTTCCCACATCCATAACTAAGAATGTACCTTCTTTCCAAAGTTAGGTGTTCAATTGGGGTTTCAGACCAGACAGTGCTTAGAAACACACATGGGTTGAGAGTATGGGAGTTTAGGCTTATCAAACCCTTTTGGGGAGGAATTATTTCCTATTAAGAGATTCTTCTATATATTTAAGATGTGTTCATGAAATCCTTTCCAGTCCCTGATATGGGATTAGTTACCTTAGTTTCAATGACGTGATTAAGATCGTTGAAGGGAACAACTTTGTGTATCACAGGTTCTCTATAATTTCCTTATTCATTTATGATTATTTAGTTTATATCCATGTTCGGTGGATCTGGAGTTTATTACTAGTCATGGAGGTGGTTGATGTCCGGTAGATGGGATTGAACCTCTACAAGGATTCCAACATATCATATGATAATGAGAATCAAAAACCACATAGTTTGTTTGAAATAGTTTAAAGTTGTGTGAAAGGACTATACAATGTGGATTAATTTCATGTCGTAAGGACGTAAATATAGGGATCGATCCTCAAGGACACATCCTAGGTATCCTATTAAGATAGTAATTAGAGTCCATATAGTTCATGTTATGGGTTCTTGTGACATAACTGATGTCACAATAGAGGCCTTGAGTGGGTCTTATGTGTATAAGTATACCCTAAACTACCTCATCAAGGATATGAAACTTTGGGTTCATATGAGATTTAATCAGACTCACATCCCAATGAAGGGCCCACACTAGTGGAATCCTTATCGTGTTATAGGTATAATCATTTCCAGTCTCTAATCCCATGTGATTCATTCTCATTTTGAGAAACAAGAGATGGTAGAAGACTGTACATATTAAGGATAGAATATTCGTATGGGGCTTACACATTAAATTTTCCATCTGAGAGGTATGATTACCTGTATCATAGAATATATTGTATGGATCTCGATCATTATGAGGGAATCCTATGTATCCTATTTATAAAAGGAATCACGGTCATCATAGTTCATTTCATCTCTAACCCATTGATGGGTTTGAGGTATTTGAGGTAATGTCGGGGAATATAATTAAAATTATGTTCATGTGTAAGCCCTCTTCTCATCTATTGATGTAAAAGGAAGGATGGTATAATCATGTGATAATTAAGACCCATGAATTTAGAGTACTAGGGATATGGAGGGACTTACACCATGTTGGATTCTCCCTGGAGCTTGGGCCCTAGGAAGGCATCTTGTGTATCCTGTTTGGACAGGAATCAGAGTTCTCATAGTTCAGTCACCCCCTAACAAAATGATGGGTTAGTGTATGTGTTTACACTCAGAGACATTATTTTTATCCTCTAGGTTTAGGAATTTTAGGGTATTCTACAGGGTTGTATGCCCAATTTCTTATTCCTTCTCTATCTTCTGACAGATAATGAGAGATGGTGAGCATGAAAGGTTTGATGAATATTCTTGAAACAACATAGAGGGATCGTCTGAGAACATGACATAAATAGGGTCACATAAATGTGTAACCTTAACCCATTTAGGACAATCCCATTATAAATTGTGAATTTTGAAAAAGATTTCTAGTTGGGGTTTCAGATGGTATAAGTCCAATTATGGCTATCAGAAAAGGTTGACATATCATCCCATCATGTCTTGATTGTATGCCCAAAATTTCTTGAATGTCTACTTGACATGTTTTGGGTGTCAAACTGACATGGAACATGCATCCAATGTTTTCATCCTGACATTTCCAAGATTCTTTGCATGATCAAAGTTATCATGTCCAATATTTTTTACATGATCAAATGAATTGTTTGGGATATCTTCACATGATCTAAATGACTTTTCCATGAATACTTTGAATGATCAATGTGGGCATGTTTAGGTTATTTCGCATGATCAATTGACATTCCTATGATGTGTTCACATGATTAAAGTGACTTTTCCATGAGATATTCACATGATCAAAGAGGACAAGTCCATGGTATTTTAAAAGATCAATTAACTTGTCTAGGATGAATTCGGATAATCAAAACAGACATACCTTGGGTCTTTATCATGACCCGACCCAGTTGGGATCAAGCCGCAACTACCCCAAGCCCACCTCCATAGGCCAAGGGTGGTGAAAAGTGTCAAAATGAATATATTAAATGGGAGGCCTTTGACTAATGTAACCATAAACACACACCTAACTATCTCAATGAATAAGTGTAGAGTAATAATAATAAAAATATAAAAACACTAGAATTCAAACGAAGCATGAAAACCCTATAGGGTGTATAAGAGTACGATAATGTAAAATAGATAAGTAAAGGGAAAAAATAAACAACCAACCAGAAATATGTCCCAACCTGACAAGATGGAAATTAAAAGTGAGGAGAGAACCCACCTCTTGATCTCCAAACACCAACCACTGTATGTGGTTCGATGCTCCAGGTATTCTTAAGTTCCAATGTAGTCACCATCGACATATTTGTCGTCTGTATAAGACATGACATGTGCAGTCAAAAACCATGTTGTGGTGAGTATATACATACCTAGTAGAAAAACCAAAAATATGAAGGGGAGTATTAAGATACATAATAAGAAAATATAGTAGATAAATCGGCCTAGAGAAATAATGTAACCTCATCCAAGAATATGGAGCTCAACATGTCATGTACATGTACTACACATCGCACCTCTATCGCCCATAGAAAGAGAGTAAAAAATCCAACAACATAGATACAAATATATATATGCTCAAATTAAAAAAACCCAAATGATATATAAGGGGATATCCATCTCACAACCCAACCCAAGAAAAGAGTTCAATCAGTTCTAGAATTCCATCAATGATGCCATGCATCTAGAGTGTCTTCCTAGTATAAAAAATCTAAGTCAATCCACACTTATCCATTTTGATTTAAAGTTAAGGGTAAAACTATCTAGGTAGATGACTAATTAACTAGTACAATAGGAGGGTTCCACTTATTATATAGCTAGAGGAACCATGCCTTACCCAGCAGAAGGGTGCCACTTTCATGGTTGAGGAACCATGCTTTGACTCTACAAGAGTGTTCCACTAAATAGTAAATATAGGTCCCATGCCTATACCAACTAGAGTGTGCTAATATAGTATTCTATAGAGGACACACGCACATCCTAGATGAAGGGTTAAACTCTAGTAGTTGAGGACCCATGCTCTAAAACAACTGAAGGGTTCCACTCAGATTACAGGTAGAGGACCCATGTCATGCCTAGTAAGAGTGTGCCACTCCAATATTTGGTCGAGGAATCATGCCCTACCCAACCGAAGGGTGCCCCTTGAATATTAGATAGAGGACTCCTTCCCAACCCAGTTGGAGGGTTCAACTCTATAGATAGGTAGAGGACTTATTCCTTATCCCAGTAGGAGGGTTCAACTCTAGAAGCCTCTGGTGATCCTTTTTTATCACTGTCATCATAGATCATTGAATAAATAAGTAGCATTCATAGAAAACCTCTCATTGTATCTTTAAATCTACTACATAGGTCACCATTATGTTCTACATAGAAAAAACTAAGGATAGACTACTTATGGGCCAAAAATATGAGTCCAACAGAGGAGATAAGATAGGTGGAAGTTTCATCCAAAGGAATGAAGGGGTACACGGTGTGTAAGGGGACCCAAACATTTTGTGTTCCCACTCCATCGTATATCTATATCATTATTGGTAAATGGATCTCTACCCATGTATCCTTACATGGTTTTTAGGGGGACTACACATCATGTATGTACCACTCTGGGTCTTGACCGTGCTCTCTAGCCATGTTTGTCTACATCAACACATGGTGTGTTCCTAGATGTGTCTTCCTACATGGGGTCCAGCCCATGTTCTCTACCACATGGGTTGCCTACCCAGAGAGGGAGACACGACATGTGACCCAGCCACACAGCGTGTCGTATTTAACTTCTCCAAAATTCTAGTGTCACCGCAACAAGGGATATACATAATGTGTTCACTAAACTACACGTCGTGTAGTCATGTTTTTCACAAAATATCATATCAATTCTGTAGATCCTAGAACTACAGTTGTTTCCTCAGTTCTTGTCTCATATCCATACAAAAATGTTGTATCTTTCTCTGGTAGGTGACTCTGGCCCTCTTGTGGTCATAAATCATGTCCCCAATTCATTCACATGAAGCCACATTTACCATCACCTATCAAGTACCTCCCATGTCACATCAAGTCTTAATTTGGATCACGGATCAACAAAACACTAACCAAAAGTCCTAAAAACATTTTATTCTATACCTGATTCACCAAACAAATCCTCACGCATGAATTTATCAAGAATTCAGGGGTGTAATCAGGCTTGGCACCACTCATATGTGTCGAATCATGACCACATTGTCCAAAAATGAATAATTTTAAGAAAAAAGGGATAAATTCACAATAAACAGAGGTTTAACAATCATTTCCAAGCATTATTGGACAAAAAACAAGAACGTGGATATTTCAATTGAGGAAAAAAATAAACTATTTAAATCTGTACAAGAGAGAATGAAAATGGTTCCAAATTGATGTAGATCAATGAATGAAGAAAGGTCATTATCAATCATTTAATCAAATGAGGCAGAATCCAGAAATGAAGATTTCAACCTAGATATTAGATTATTCTTTTTCAAAGAATGTGGTTTCCAAGGATTGAGAGGGGTCATTACATTCCCTGCATCTCAATCTTCTTGAATCCAGAGTCTCTTCATCCTCTGATATTTATTTTCCAATAGAATGTGGAAGTAAAACCTCTCAATCCTTTTAGGGTTTATGTAGCTAAAATTAGAGGATTTTCTGTAATGCGGTTTTTATAGAAAAAATAGGATTGTTTTAATTGATTAAATTTAATAAATTTAATTTTTTATTTTAACTAAATGCACCCTCCCATGGTCACAATATCTGAAAACCCCACACCGACCAACTTTAGGTCATGTATAGGGTAAACATTTCATTCTAGACTCAATAGTGGTCTCGTATTTTTGATCCAAGATTCTGTTTAAGATGTATCCCATTTTCTTTAATAAACCATTCATGTATAATATAAAATATATTTAATATTTTTTAAAATTAATTCTAGGAACACCATGTCTTAGAATCTCATTTTATCTAAGCTCTTGGATCTGAATATATATATATAAATATTTCAATGTATTTAAAGGAAAAAATAGTGTCTCTAAATCATTCCCTCCTTCACAGTTTTCATCCTTAGAAAGAAAAAACTAAGAAAAAAGCTCAGGATACTAATCCCACATCTGGCTCTCCCACTCTTAGGATCTCTCCACAATGCTCTCATGTTGCCACAACGCATGAACCAAGGGGATGGTCCATCCATATAGGGTCTTCTCCTATCGATCCTCAACTGCCACCAGGTGCAATGAAAATCTAGATCCATTCTCAATGTCTAACTCTCCCTAGTCAATAACATACGTGGGGTCAAGCACATATCTCCTCAACTATGAAACGTGGAAGCATTTACGCATCTGCTCTAACTATGGGGTAATAATAGGTGGTATTAAACCTCACCAACCCTATAAACGATCTCGAATGACCCAATGAACTTTAGGTATAACTTCCCTCCCTGGTTGAACCTCTGTATTCCTCATCGCGGGGAGACTCCTAAAAAAACATGGTCTCCCTGATTGACCTCCAAAGGCCTATGATGTTAATCTGTGTAAGATATCTATCTACTTTGGGTTGCCCTCTTTTACAAACGAATGAAATGGTCCTTCCCCATCATCTCATAAACCATATCTATACCCATAAGAGATGCTTCACTGATATATATATAGCATAAGGGTGACCTACAAGGTCTCCCGTATAGGGCCTCAAAAGGTGTCATTCTGATAGTAGAGTGGTATCTATTATTGTATGAAAACTCTACCAAGGTAAAGTAATCCTCCTATGTCTATCCAAAGTCTAACTCATAATCCCTTATCATATCCTCCAAAACATACATAGTGCACTCATTCTACCCATCTGTATAGAGTGTGGATGGTTCTACTCATCCTCATATAGACCTGAAAGCCTCCTGTTGGACTCTCCACAACCATGATGTGAATAGTGCATCATTATCAGATACAATAGTTAAGGGCACCTCATGAAGGAAAAAAATATCTTGTACGTACATCTTCCCCAAACTCTACCAAAATCCACTCCCTAATAGAAAGGAAGTGTGTGACTTCATGAGATATTCAACTATCATCCAGACGGTATTATAGACCTTCATTTTATGTGGAATCCCTTTCATAAATTCTATGGATATGTTATCCCATTTCCACTCTAGGATCTCAAGGGGCTACAAAAAAACTACCGGAACCTGGTTCTTAGCCTTCACCTGTTGATAGGTCACGCACCATGTGCCCAAATCATCCAAGATCGATCTCATACCAGCACAAAAAAATAAATTGAATGTCTCTATACATCTTTCCCATGCTAAGATGTATACCTAAAAAATATTTTTGGAACTCTTTCATCATATCCTCCCCCATCATGACATGGACCATCGTACATCTCTAGAAAATGATGACAGGATTCTCTTATTCATGAAATCCATCTAGTAATTATTCTATGGATATATGGTCATGAAATACCTTAATATCAATGTCTCACAACTGGGACTCTCTCACATGCTGAAGGGGATGAGGATTCAACTCCATAGAATGAATAAAAGTTTCACCCTCCAGCTCAACTAGGGTCAGCTACAAGGAATCCAACTACTCAAAAGCCTCATTCACAAAAAAAACGTGGCGCTTCCTACTAAGGGAATCTGCTACTATATATATCTTTCCCAAAGTATAGAATATTTCAAGGTCATAGTCCTATAGAAACTCTAACAATCACCACTATCTTAGGTTCAAGTCTCTCTGTGTGAATACATACATAATATTTTAATGGTCTGAGTGAACCACAAAGAACTCTCCCAGAAGATAGTTCATCTACATCCTCAAAGTGAAGACAACCATTTCCAACTTTGGGTCATGAGTCACATAGTTCTTATCATGGGGTCTCAACTGCCTCAAACCATATGAGATAACTTTTTACAGTCGCATCAACACACAACTGAACCTAGCTCCTAAGGAATCGTAATTCACTACATACTCTACAACATCCTATGGTAGTATCAAAATAAGATCAATCATTAACCATATCCTCAACTCCACAAAGTCCCTCTGGCACTGCTCAGTCCAGGTAAAAGGATGTCCATTTCATATCAGGTAGGTCAAAGGGGATGAAATCAAGGAGAATTCTTCCACAACCCTCTTATAGTACCCCACCAAGCCAAGAAAACTATGCACCTCTAACATGCTCTTGGTTGGATCACAAGAAATCATTGTATCAATATTCACTGGGTCCATGGTCAAACCATGCTTAGATATGACATGCCTAAAAAAGAAAAACTTGTGAATATAGGACTAGAACTTCAAAATATTTCCATAAATTTGGTTCTCCCAAATAAAACCTAAGACCATACTCAAGTGATCTAAATTATCCTTTTATAACATAGAATATATAAATATGGCATCAGTGAACAAAACCACAAACTGGTCCAAGTGCGGCTAGAAGATCTGATTCATCAAATTCATAAACATAGTGGTGGAATCCATCACACCAAAGGTAATCACTAAGAAATCATGGTGGTTTTAGAAAAATTATAATGACTTATTTATAATATCAGCCTCGCAAACTCTCAACTGGTGGTAGTTGAATCTGAGATTTATCTTTGAGAACCATCTCGCACCTCACAATTGGTCAAAGAGGTTATCAATCCTTGTCAAGGGGTACTTTTTATTTATCTTGGTCTACTTAAAGAGATGATAATCCACACATAGCCACAAGATCCAATATTACTCTTAGGAAAAAAACATAGGGCTACCCAAGTGAACACATTGGGTGTTACAAATCCTTACCTCTATAGGCTCTCTAACCGTACCACTAGCTTTCATAGCCTCATGGGGTCATCCAATGTGATAGCATAAACATCGGACCATTCCTGGTGAAATTATAAATAGAGGTAAATATCATGGTGTGGAGGTAAACCTATAAATTCATCATAACCCACCATCATTTGAGAGAGCTGATAGATCATAAAATCCATTATTCCAAGGGTAATACTGGACAACTAATAAATCGGTCGTAACCTCCTAAAAATGATCTCATCTTACTCTGTTTGGGGATCACTCCTCATAAAGGAGTAAAAATACATCCCACAACCCAAAATCTTTACCATATTCATTTTTATAAATATTCTAATCATGAATGGTCGATGACCAATCCATACTAAGGAAAACATCATAAGGTCTCACTGTCGCTACGAAAAGATTAGTGTGAGGGTCCCTCTACTCACATATTAAGGTCATCCCATCTGGAAAAATGTGAAACCATTTATTCTATATATAAGGTCATCTAACATAAGGTTCAATAAAAAGTTCCTCCTCTAGTATTTTTAGGTCTTGAACAGGGGCTATGTGATCACACCGCGATTCACTATTCATTTTCACCCTTACACCACTATGTTAAACTGGTTTTGTATTATAAATTACAATTAATATAAAAAAATAAATCCATTTATTATACAATAATTTAATGTTTATTTATATTAAAATGGTTAATTATACTTGTTTTTATGTTTTCATTATAGATGGAAGAGATTTGGAGGGCCCAAACAAAGTTAAAGAAAAATGAACCAAATTACGCGAGATTTCAAGCACATATATGGAATCAAATGAACACTTCTACTAATATGTGATACCAATTAGGTTGATAATTTTTCTAAAGATTCAAAATTTAGCAGTATACAACTTTTATGAAGAAACCCAATCCCAATTCGTCCATTTGGTGGCCCAATCAGACTAATATTTCCAAGGAACTGAAACTGCTCGAAGTCAAAAAAAAATGGTTCTGTATTTCATACATATATCAAGATGTAGGCCTAAAAAATGATTCTAAACTTATAATAAAGATATTAAAAAGGTGGGTAAACAATTTATAAGTTTTTTTAAATCTATATAATACTTTCTAGATTCCCAATTGGTTTTATGAAATCTGGGTTCCCAAACCCACCTTCCACTTTGCCTATAAATTAGCACCTTGGGAACCCCATTTTCAAGTTCAAACAAGGAGTGAATTATTTACATTTTGGAGTTAAATAATTCTCCAATACTCACAATAGAATTTATATATTCTCATGTCCTCATAGTGGGATCATGGATAAAGAAGTATATCCACTTGAGCTTCCTCTTCCTCTCGATGTCGAACTAAATGGTGAGTTTTCGTTGGGAGGGAGCTACAAACATTTCAAGTTAGTTTTGTTGAATATATTATCTACTGGTTTGGATTATTTTTGGTTATAGAATATTTAATCACATGTATCTTACATTATTTCATATTTTAATTATTTTTTTGATTCTTGTGATTGATATTATTTTAATTTCTAACCGATTAGTGTGAGGTTTTGAGTGTGTGACTTGTGTTGTTCTGATTAGACAATGAAAGAATAATTTTCTTACCCAATTTCTTGATATTTTAATTTAATTTAGAATATATTATTCCATTCATAATTTTTCTACCTAGGATATATGATTGTTATGTCAAGGTTTGCTTCTTTAATCATTGAAATAAAATCATAGCAATTAATCGGGATTCCAATTAATATCAAATAGAGAATTAATTCAAACCTAAATGAATCTATAAGAAAAAATTAACTTTCAATGTCTGTAGTGAAATAAAAATGACCCATTTATCTCATATTTTTCATAATACACTTGGTTTTTCAACTATTAAACTCTTTAAATTAAGTTATTTTTTGAAAACTATTTTTAAAAACACCCCCTCTTTTAGTAATTTTTATAAAAAATAAACACTCTAAACCTATAAAATATCCTTGATACACTACCTAAGGTCTACCATAGACTATAAATAAACTTTAAAAACAAAATAAATTTTATGTTTCATGATAACCTGTTCAAATTTCATCACTGTTGTTTGGGAGCATTTCAGTTTTTAGTGTGTGTTTTTTATAAGATATTTATAAATTTTGTGAATATTTATTTGTTTTATCTTCTACATTTACATATATTTTTGTGTTATGATTTATTTATTGGGTAGGTTATATTCATTAAGTGTTCTAATATCGTATATTTACCTCCTTTTGAACCCAAAATGGAGAGGATCCTACATCAACGACATCGAGACACACAGGACAACCCATTGAATGAGGAAACACCACACCTTGCTAATTTTCTAAACCCCTTTTCATCTGGAACCAAACTTGAAACTAAATATTACTTTTATAACATGGATAAAAATAATTTAACACTAAAATAATTAACCTCTCATAATGTTTATATCCAACCCTCTTATATTTAAATGTAAGTTGATTCGCCTAATTTTTAACTAAAATCTTGTTTAATTCACTTATTACCAAGATTCCATGGACTCGCGAGAGAATATCCACATAAACAATTAAAAGAATTTTAGAATGTGTGCTCAAAATTAAAACCCTATAATTTGTATGAAGAAGAATTAAAGCTTAGGGAATTCTCTTTTTCATTATAATACACTACAAAAGATTAGTTGTATTATGTTAATTCTTCTATTATAGGTTGGGCAGACATGAAACACATTTTTATTGAAAAATACTTCCCAGACCCTCGAACAGAAATAATAAAGAAAATATATTTGTGGGATAATACAACCATAAGGGTAAATAATTCATGAATATTGGGAAATATTTAAAAATGAATTGTAAAGTTTCCCACACTATCAAATTAGTGATCAACTTTTATTACAATATTTTTATAAAGGATTAATTTCTATTGATCGAAAAATGATTGATGTTGATGTAGTTGGTTAACTAGTTGACAAAACCCCAATAGCATCAAGGAAACTCATTGATAAAATGACGTAGAACACACAAAAATTTCATTCAAGGTCCAATGTACCCATTCAAGATGTCCATGAGGTGTAGAGTTCTAAGTTTGAGAATACTGTGGACACTAAGTTTGAAGAGGTGAGTAACCTTCTCCAATAACTTTCTCTTTCTCAATGGAAATATCAATCTCCTCATCCCATAAATTATGGTATCTATTATATTTACACCCATTATTCTAACCAATTCCCTCATCTGATAGAAACTACTGATATTTATGAGGTAATATTTCCAGGATTCCCCTATAATCAACCCATTAGGCAAGAATCATATTGTCCATCCAACCCTGGGTGGAAAGTCTACCAATCCTATAGGAAATGGGTTATTCAATACAACCTCAAAAACCTTTGAACTAACTATTCATGAGTATTCATCCACAAAAACCACCCATAAACCATCATCCACTAAAATTGTTTTCTAATAACCGCTGAAAAACCTAATCCTGGTCTACAATACAATATGAAAAATGGCTATAAAAAATATCCAATTCTAACAAACCACTAAAGTATCCATACAATACCTAAAATACAAATTAGGATAACATTCCAACTTAGTGGGGGAAATTCAAAGTCATGGGTTAGGTAAAATAGCCTCTCAACCACTAGTAAACCTAGGGATAAAATAAATGTCAGTTCCATAACTTTTAGAAGTGAAAAAAAATAAAAAACCAAATGACCTCTCCATTAGATTCATCCCTTCTTGAGGAAACCACCATACCAACCACTAAAAATAGTCCAAGTGTGGAAAAACCTAATCCTGAGAGAAGCCCTTCCAAAGTAAAAAGTGTTTAATTTGATGAAACACCAACCCAAACCATTCCTTTTCCATTTCCCCATAGTTCCACCCAACCAAGGAAACAAAATGAAACCAAACATGATAAAGAAATCTTGGAAACTTTCAAAAAATTTCAAGTTAACATCTCCTTAATCAATGTCATGAAGAAAATTCCATGATACACAAAGTTTCTCAAGGATATGTGTACACTTTGAAGGAGAATTTGAGGTTATGAAAAGGTGATCTTGGGGAGTAATATCTCATCATTGATAGATCCATCACTTCCCACCAAATTAAATGGTCCTGGAACATTCTCGATTCCATTCACAATAGGGGAGTTTTATTTTTCCAATATTATGCTTGATTTGGGTGCTTCTATAAATGTGATGTCTCACTCAATTTACTCTTCATTATAGGTTAGATAATTAAATCCCATAGTAATTTTTGTTCAAATGGAAAACTAGAGTACCGCACACCTTACTAGTGTGTTAGAGCATGTTCTTGTGAGGGTAAAAATTTTAAAATTCCTACTGATTTTTATGTTCTTAAAATAGAATATGGTAGGATGAATGGACACACCTGAATTATATTAGGGAGGCCTTTCTTGAAAACTCCCAAAACCATAATTAATTTAAACAATAGTAAGTTATCTATGAATTTTTATGGTGACATTATCCAATTAAGCATCCTTGATTCCATGAGGCACCCCTCATAAGAACATTAATCACTTTCACTTAATTCTATTGATGTACTTCCATCCCCTAAAAATCTTTTTTTGTTTCCCCTAACCCACTTTTTGAGTTTTAATCATTGATAAAAATTCTAGGTAATGAATCATGCATATAATTTTGTACCAGTCTATAAAAATGTCATTCAGGTTTGTTAATTGATGAATTCTTGAGCACTGAGGATTCCATGACCATTAATGATACTGTTAAGCTAGTAGAAGCTCATTTTTCATTTGGGGATATTACCATTAAGTAGTTATATGATATAATTGACCTCTCACTTTCAAATTCACTGCTATCAATCCAAAATACCCCTAAATTGGAACATAAACCAATACCTAAAAATTTTAAATATTCATATATTGATAATGGAAACAAGATTCCTATCATAATTACTAGGGTACTCCCTATATAGAATGAATTATTATTTCTTGATCTTTTGAGGGAGTATAAAAAAACATTAGTATGGACACTTTCCAAAATTCTTGGTATTATCCCATCAACTTTCACACATCATATATTGTTAAATGATGAAGCTAAACTAGTGGGGCAGGAAAAATTTTGACTGAACCCAAAATCCCTAGATGTTGTTAAAAATGAGGTAACAAAATTATTGGATGATGGAATAATTTACCCCATCTATGATAGCCAGTGGGTCAGTCTAGTGTAAGTAGTTCCAAAAAAATGGGTCTAATGATATGTAAAATTAAAATAATGAATTGGTTTTAATCCAAGTGTAGAATTGATGGCATGTCTATATAGACTATTTTATACTAAACCAACACACTAGGAAAACCCATTTAACATTGTCATTAATTTAACAAATTCTAGAGAGGATAACACAGAAGTCCCATTACTATTTTCTTGATGGGTATTCTAGATACTTTCAGATTTATATTGCCTCAGTGGATCAAGAAAAATCAACCATCACCTTCCATTTTGGCACATTTTCATATATTTGGTCTATGTAATTCTCTAGGTACTTTCCGTCGATGCAAGGATAGTATTTTTTTCGAATTACCTAGAGGTTTTCATGAAAGTATTCATGGATGTTTTCACTATGTATGTTTTTGATTAGTGATTCAGTAGTCTTGGTTATATCCTAAATCATTGTATTTAAAATAATCTGGTATTAAATTATGAGAAATCTCATTTCATGGGGTAGAAAGGTATAATACTTGGACATATCATTTCTAAGGATGGTATCCAAGTAGATAAATAAAGTGGATGTCATTTCTTTGCTACCATTTCACAGAAATTTTCAGTATGTGTGGTATTTATTAGGTTATGCTTTATTCATTACTTTAGTAAGATTTCACTCCCCATATCCCGATTACTCCAAAAAGAAAAAGAATTTGTTTTCAATAAAGAATGAGAAGAATATTTTAATAAATTGAAATGGAGTCTCACATCATCCCTGGTAATCCAACCACCTCAGTGGAATTTACCATTTGAGATCATGTGTTATGCCACTAACTATGCATTTGGGTAATTTTAATCATATTGGGTTGATCGATCTTCACATTTCATAGCCTATGCATCACACACACTGGACCCTTCCTAATAAAAATACACCACAAAGTAAAATAATTCCTTACCATTGTGTTTTTCTTGGATAAATTCAGGTCATAACTTTTAGGGTCCAAATTCATTGTGTTCTCAGACCATAAAGCCCTCTGGTATATCCTTAAGAAATAGGAATCCAAACCACATCTCATTATTTGGATGATCCTACTTCAATAATTTAATATAGAAATTAGCGATAATAAAGGAGTAAAGAATGTGGTGGCTGACCATATCTGTAGGATCCTATCATCCATGAACATTGACTCATCCCCCTATATTCCCATAAATGACATGTTTCCTAATGAGGAATTGCACTGAGAGCAAGATTTTATTCCTTGGTATGCAAAAATTGTAAATTATTTGGTAGTATCTTGTGTTCCTACTGATTTCAACAAAAACCAAGATGAACATATAAAACATGACTCATGTTGGTACATTTAGAATAACCCCTAGCTTTTGTTAACATGTAGTGATAAATTCCTCAGGCGTTGTGTTCCTGATAGCGAGTTTCATTCTATCCTTATGTTCTGCCACACTCTTGCTTGTTGGGGAACTTTGGTCCCTAAAATACTGCTCGTAAGGTCCTCAATTCTAGCCTCTTTTGGAAAACATTATTTACAAATTCCCAATATTTATGTAAATGTTTTCTTCATTTTTAAATAATGGGGAATGTATCTAAAAGAAATTAACTAACACAATAACTATTTCTTTTCCATGACATTTTTTATTTTTGGGGAATCGACTTTATGGGGTCATTTCCCAATTACATTGGAAACTTTACATTATTTTGGTGGTTGATTGCATGTAAAAATGGTTATAGGCCTGATCCACGAGGAAAGATGATTCTATGAAAGTTGTTAAATTTTTGAGAAACCAAATATTCTATAGGTTTTTATTACCTATATTCATCTTAGTGACCAGGGTTCTCATTTTTAAAATTGAACAATGTAATCAATTTTTCATCGGTATGGGGTCAAGCATCGAGTGTCTATAGGATATCACTCATAAACCAATGGTCAGGACAAGGTGTCAAATATAGAGGTAAAAAAATCTAGAGAAAAAGGTTCAACCTAATAGAAAAGATTGGATTCTTAGAATCGATGATTTATTATGGTCTTACCATACTACTTTCAAGACTCCCATTAGAATGTCACCTTATCAGCTTATTTTTGGAATAAAAATTCACCTCCCTATTGAGATAGAGCACCGATCATACCATTATACTAAACAATTCAATTATAATCTTTCTGGAGTAGGTTCTCATAGAAAGTTACATATTCAATAGTTAGAGGAAATGAAAAGATACTCATATAATAACTCATGAATCTATAAGGTGTGAACCAAGGCTACCCATGACCACCTCATCCTTCATCATCAATTACACATTGGGTATAAGGTCCTCTTTTTCAATGAAAGTATAATGTTTCATATTGGTAAGATTCATTCCCAATGGTTTGGCCAATACACTATTACTAATGTTTATCCATTTGGTGTTTTTTAGGTTAGAAATTAAGAAACAAAACAAACCATTACAGTTAATGGGAAACAGTTGAAGCACTTTTGCGAAGCCATTCCAAATTCCTTGAAGGAGGAACTCCAAGTTCAAGAAAAAACATATGAATGACACTCATCAAGTTTTATCCTTTCTTCCCATGTTATATTTTATTATAGTGACTAAACTTCACACTCTAGGTGTGGGGGATGGGTATATTCTTGAGTTAGTTAAGAATTTTGTATCAACTTTATTTGTTTTCTCTTTTTCACTTATTGAATGTTATTTTTACTTTCCCTGCCTTTCCCCACTCACTTTTTTGATAGAATAGTCATTAACGATGTCCACTTAATCATGGAAAAATATTCCCACTTAATTATCTAAAATAATTACCAATAAATAATGGAACTTATTAAAAATGCGTGATGAATTTCTCTATTTCATTTTTTTTACATTTTATTTCTATTTTCACTGATAGAATGTGTTTTTAGAATGAATTTAACATTTTAGTGTTACTTTTTCTTGAAATTTTTTTGTTTTTTGATGATATAAATGGTTGTATCATTTTGGAACTATTGAGAACAATGGTACCATTTGTTTGAATAGATTATGGGAATCTTTTCTCACTTAATATCTCCACACATATTTGCACCCAAAAATGATGTGTGAATTTTCTTACTCAATATAAGATAAATATAATTTATTTTAATATTTATCATCTTTCCAAAATTATTTTTCCATATGTTTGTTCCTTATCTGATCTTTTTCATTATTGTACCGAATTGACCTATGCGTCTGTACATGTTATCCGGATATTGTACACCCTAAAAAACAAAAACAAAAACACAAAAATATGGCTTGTGTATTGGGGAGGTCAAACACCACTCTTCCTTAACCTTTGATCTTGTTATAAATATTACAATTAGTGTATTGAGGAGATCAAACAACGGTTGAGTGATGAGTGTGATATTTATTCCAAGTTAAACTTTAAAAATAATAATGATATTAAATGAGGGGAGTGATGAAATGCAATACATATTGGGATATCTAGTTATAGAGATTACGGTTTAACTTTATAGAATTCTTAAGTGAGTGGGTCTGGAAATTTGATTACAAAGGATTTAGTGTAGGTTTGGTGGGAACAATAATTTGAGAAGAAAGATTTTAAAATAACCTATATTTACTGGATAGAAAGTGGAAAGAGTAGCATGAAATGGTTATCACACACACACCTAGAGAATTAGTTACATGGTTAGCTTATGAATTACTTACTCAGATTGGTGTCATGCATCTCTTATAATTTCATTCTAATAAAATTTATGAGACATCATTTTCCATGATCACTGAGAATAACTCCTTGGTGTGATTTTTTCTATGATCACATTTCTAATAAGAATTAAATTTTCCTTGAATGTTAAATCCTAATTATTTTTGTAATATCTCCATGCATCATTTTTTAAATCTGACTTTTCCTAAGATTTCAAATTTTAGGTGTGGGGGGGTGATCACACTCTGATTAACTATTCATTTTCTCCATTACACTATTGTGCTAAAAAATATCATATTATAAATTACAATTATTATAAAAATTTTCAATTCATGTATTATGAAATAATTTTATTTTTATTACTATTAAAATGAGATATTTCACTTGTTTTTATGTTTTCCTTATAGATAGAGGTGATTTGGAGGGCCCATACTAAGTTAGAGAAAAATGGCCCAAACTGTGCAAGATTTCAAGCACATCAGTAAACTCAAATGTACACGGATACTAATCTGTGAATATAATTGGGATGATATTTTGTTTAAAGATCCAAAATTTAGTGGGATAAAAATTTTCTGAATACACCCAATCTCAATTTGTCATGAAGCAACCTTGGTCAGCCATGAACCGTTCACTCGATCCGATCTTTGGTAAGGCCCAATGGGCTTTCCTGATCTCCATGGGCTGGAAACTAGTGTAAGGCATCAAAAAAACATGTTGGAATGATTTCAGACCAAAAGAAATAACCATGAATAGATAAATAAATGGTAAAAATTGAAAACACAGTAAGACTAACAACTGAATCTCAAATAAATGAACTTGTTCAGTTACAAGATACCACCATGAAGACTGAGAATAAAAATAAGTAATACAAAATAGCTGACATATGATATCCATGTGATCTCTTAGTCACCGTAAACCATAAGAACAACCTTGCACCAATAATGTGTATCTGAACCAGGGGAACCTAAGTAAAAGAAACTTGTAACTGAAAATATAAAATAGGATTGAGCATCAAAATGTTCTGTAGGAATGCCAAGATAAACCATGGGATCCAAGTGTTTCCTTTCCCAACACAGACCGTTAACACTAGTTTGAAAAAAGTTATAAAAATAGGATTTCACACTTTAATAAACAACAAAATGTTTCTTTAAAAACAACCACACCACCTTCCATTTCCAAAATAAACTACCATTTTATAAATATAAACCCAAACCAAAAGATACTGGGGCTATGTTGAAAATAAATATGTATGGTAAGAAGAAAACTAGGTGCAAAAAATACTAACAAGAAAATAAATAAACTAAGCATAATAAATAATAACTGTGGGAGATCCTAATCATCCCTATAAGACCCCTAGATGTAATCGGTTCGGAACCACATGTCGGCTTATGGTGAATTCCCTAATTCAATATCCAACTAGCTGCCCTAACCTAGACTCACTAGTGGAACATCCCTCCTAATATGTCAACAACTCTAGGGAGTACTAACCCATCTAATTGGGGACAACAAGAAACTATCACTTGATCATATAAAAGACGCCCAAGAACCTATGGTGTTAGTAATGTTGTGTAAGTAGGGGTCCCTCATACGCATGACTTACCTTACCTGTTGCCAGTGTACTTGCATACCCCAAACACGAACACCACTTATACAATAACCCATAAAGCGAAAATCTTAGATAGGTGTTCCCACTATATCCACATACATAAATATATATATCATTTTATCGAAAGTTCCATATGGGATATCACTTCACATACGATCATAAATAATTTCTTAAAAACATTTCAATATGCCAATCAGACATTACGCCTTCAAAACCAAACTCCATTTAAAGTACAACATAAGGTTCCAAATGGTCCTTTAAATATTTCGTAACCCAGAATATCATACAATAGTTCCAAAACATTTATAAAAACAACTAAATAAAACTTTCATGTTTTCATTTCCAAATGGACCATTAAGCTAAACATTTACCAAAACACACACTAAGATTCAAACAGTCACACCCTTTCAGATTCCATCCTAAACCATTATCTTTTTGAAATCACAAAAAGGGCCCAACATAATTTAGAAAACAAGAACCATTTTCATAAAGTTACCATTTGTTTTAAAACAAAATCTAAACACACATAGCAACACTTTTCACCCATGATTCACATTTCAAAAAAAATTTAATAAATCATTTACTCATTTAGTAAAACATTTCAATGTGACAATACAAAGGCTTACATCATGATCTCACCAAGTTCACATGAGAATTCCATTTTAAAATCAACTTTATACCCAATCACTTAAAAAACTACTTTCACTCCTTTCAAAAATTAAAGCACACCACTTTCACAACCAAATTAACTATTTTCACAATTAAAGAGTTCATTTTAACAATTAAATAAACCACTATTAAAAATTATTAAACAATTTAAAGAAGTAATGAATGGCTTAAAACACAAGAAACATACTCAAATCTTCTCTTATGACTAAATTCACATTGATTCCAAACCAAAAGACAGGTTTCAGTCTTTGAACAATTAAATACACTAATTTCATTGTTCATAAAACGATAATAAATGACACACTATAGGTTTTCATAAAATAATGCACTTCATATGACATAACATACTAAACAATAAATCATGCATATTAAAATTTCTTGAAAACTGAGTTCATAACAATAAAATTAACTAAATAACATAATAAATTTATTAGATAGGAAAAATAATTTATCAAGTAATGTTTATACACAAAAATACCTACACCTAATCAGAGAATTATTTCAAAATCTATTTTTAACAATTTTAACTAATATAAAAACACTACAATGAGTTAAATACAATACTTATGGAGGTGAAAATGACACTTAAAAATTAATTTGAAACATAAAAGTTCCACGGATTTTATAGAAAAGGAAAAATTCAGAAAACACCGACCTCAAAGGCATGTGAACGTGGTGAAACTTCAATGGAAGGGAGAGCGAGACCTCGTGAACCAACCGCGGACCCTAAATTAAAAGGTAACAAAAGTCCTATGAAAATAATACCCATTAGGGTTTGGTCAACCAAGAAATCCCCCATTAAAATAAAGAACTTGAGGGGAAGGGGAATGAGACTTATTGGAGGTCATGTTAAAGGGAGAGAGACATTGGGCAGGTCGACTGGAATAGGGATTCACACTGGAGGAGTTGGCCGGAATAGGGCTGTGCTAGAACAGGGGAAGGTTGCACCAAGATGGGGTCTACCAGACGAAGGAGGGATCTTTGGGTAGGGTGTACACATGGGGGTCGGGCCGCCGGTAGAGGGAGGTTGATCGGAGCAAGGTGGAGCAACGAGGTCAGGTGGGCTGGTGGTCGTGCGCATAAGGAAAACCTAGGGGGAGGTGCGGGTATCACCATGGAATAAGGGGGGCCGCGACCCCCCCCCCCCCCCCCCCCGAGGGTTTTTTCACCCTTTTTTCATAATAACTTTACTAATAATAATCATCATCATCATCATCACATTAAAAACAATTTTAGAAATAATAAAAATACTATTAATATCAATTTAAAAATTATATAATTACAATAATTCAATAACAATACTAATAATATTATTATCTACACAATAATATAATTATTAAGGTATGAAATTTTATAAAATTTATTCATTTTAAGAATTGGTCAGTCGCACCGTCTCCTGGGCCAACTGTATGATTACTCTTAATCGTGGGGTGCCCGTGCACCAGCCCGAAACCCACCAAGGTAAAAAAACTTCAAAAAATTTAATTTTGATCCTGAACCTGTACTTCAAAAAAAATATTCATTATTGAAAGATATTTATGAATAAGGGAAACCAGTGTTCAGTGTGTGATAATTATCCCCACCATAAATATTTCTGCCCCTAGAAAGTCACCAAGCTAAAAGTTAGTCAAGAATTAAGTCCATGCCTAAATAGAACCAGGAGAAACAATGAATTTTTGAGGTGACTATTTATTCCTGAAGTCACACCTGATTGATTTGGAAAAAACCACATCCAAAATCAAGGGGAGAACATGAGTGGGTTTTTTCCACCCTAAGTATTCTACTAGCACAGAAATTATAACCCAAACATACCATCCTAGGAGGGGGCATGTGGGAACTCCCAACAGATCCAACCCAATGTCTATATTATGAGAAAAAAATTCCAACCATTAGAACAAGGATATTTTCTCACACTAAATAAACCCCCATTATTAGGGGAAAACACTTAGAAAGAAACTAAGACTAAACAACAGACCAAAAACACCATTCACATATCTCACAAAACCAAATCATCCCCAAATGAGAACCACTAAACCAAAACCATCCCATATAAGGACCAAACACACGTTAATAAAAACACATGATTTCATAGACCCATATCCATCCAAAAAAGACATTTTGAATTATAATATAATATTTTCATCATAATATCCCAAATAAACAATAGAGTTACAATGAAAGGAAGGACTCAATAGTAGAAAGCAACAATGAAAAGTCTTTAAATGTTTCAATCCCAACATGGAACTCAAAACCTAGACCAAGGCTTCACACCCCCAGTAACTCTTGATTGTGTGCAAGCTTCACCCTGAGACCTGTGGTTGGGGCTTTGACATCGAAAGAATCTTCTACCTCATAGTTAGGTAAAATCATCCCTCAATTCTAACATCTTATTCAGAAAAATCTTCCTACAAAAAATATCCAGGTGACCTAGATATCTGCAACAATCACACATTTTCAAAGGGATGAAACATGATGTCTTTGAGTGCTCGAACTGGACACACTTGTGGCACACAATCGAATGGTCTGACAGGCCGGAAGCCAGAAATAATGAAGATGACTCCTTAGGAGCAGGTTCCTCTACCATGCACTTCTCGCCAGATGGGATACCTTCACGAGAAACTAGATAGATTGGATTATAAACTTTCTACTCTTTGGAAACCAACTCATCTAGGAATGATTCGTCCACTAGATTCTCAAAACAAAGGTCCTTAGAAAAGAGGACCCCTTTCTTGATCTCTATACAAAGACCCCCAATGAATAGAGACATCTTCATCAGATCATACAATGCTACCTATAGATAAAAGGAAACCAGTTCCTTGATATGGTCAATATATGCCTTCACCATCTGATGAAATTGTTGAATATGCATGATCTATTCCCTTTTCTTCTTCTTCACCACTTCAAGTATGAACCACCAAATGAAAAAAAGTCATTAATATATCTCACATCATCTCTACTTTCATTGAAGGATTGGTGAACAACTCCCATTCATCCAAAGTCGAACCTTCAAACAATCCCAGGATAGCTAGAACTATAACAGCCTTGGGAGTTAAAAACATCCTGAAGATGCACTCTACCTATTCATGAAACATAACTACCTCTAACAAACCTTAATCACCATGAATAATAGGCAATGTCCAAGAAGGACCAAAAACTGGGCATGACTCATTGGAAACTTTGGAGACTATTCTTGATGGAATTTGATGAACAACATATAGAACACAAATCCAAAACTAATATCAAGCTGATGAAACATCAATAAAATCACCTTCATCTAGAAATAACCAAACAAATATAAATATAGACAAAACATTTCTTGAAAAAGCACCACTTTCATTTGATTTTCAAAACTTCCTTATTCTAAGTCCAATTTCCAAAATCATTTTCCTATTTAAAATCACTTTATAAAAAAACATGTGAAGCCTTTAATTTCAAATACACACCTAAGTAATCCCATGAACCATTTCACATGCGTTCATCCACTTACATCCATACATACCAAGACACACTTCCCATACATACCCTTACATGTGTATACATTCATAAGGAACACCATTGGTCTCACCAAGAAATTTACTTACCATGTTAATGACATTTAAAGGAAAACATTTACAACTAAAAACCATTTTCATTCTTCAAAAATGCACTTACACCAACCAAAACCAAGACAAAACACAACTTACACCAAACAACCAGGAGGAGAGACTAGCATCTATTCCGAACTCAGTGACATGGTAGTGGGACATGCCCCAAGTATGTTATAATGCTAAGAGGGACTTAAACCATTCACTTGGACTCCACATGGGTCACTACTCCTTGTGATATCACAACATGACATTGGCTCGCATCCATTGTCATCCCTCAATCCAAAACAATAACAAAACACTGAAACCCCAGACTACCCCTGGTAACTCAAGGATTAGTGTCATAAAGAGTTTGTGATTTTCTTCCTGCACCTACCCCCCCCCCCCCCCCCCCCGAGTTCTGACAGTCCTAATCTCCATATACCAGACACCCCAAATAACAAGGGCTACCTCTGATACTATTTTTTCATGAACCAACCAGGGTAGACCCTGAACCGGTCACCCGAGTCGATCCACGGAAAGTCCTGAGGGGGAATTCTTGATCCCCACGGGCTAATAACTAGTTCCATGCATAAAAACATACATGTGGGAATTATTTAAGAAAAAATAACCAAGACCAGATAAATAAATGGTACAAATTAAAAATGCAGTAATACTAACCACTAAATCTCAAATAAATGAATTGGTTCGCACTGGAAGAGTTAGTCAGAGAAGTGACACGCTGGAATAGGGAGAGGGTGCATTGATATGGGGGTAGTTGAATGAAGGAGTGTGTGATGGGTAGGGTGTGCATAGGGGAGCCCGATCCACCGGGATAGGGAGGCTGGTCAGAGTAAGGCGGACCGATGAGGTCAGCTGGGTTGGTGGTCGCGCGCACAAGGAAAACCTCAGGGGGAGGTGCAGGTCTCATCGTGGATGAAGGGGGTTCGCAACCCCACTATGTTTTCTTCAACTTCTTTATAATAAATATTCTGATAATAATAAAAACAATAACATAATCATAATAATCACATTAATAAAAATTTTAAAGAAAACTATTAATATGAATTTAAAAATAATTTTATTACAATAATTTTATAACAATAATAATATTATGATTATCTACACAATAATATTATTATTAATGTATAAAAATTTATAAAATTTATTCATTTTTGGAATTGATCAGTCTCACGATTTCCTAGGCTGACCGCAGGGTTACTACTAACCGTGTGGTGCCCGTGCCCCAACCTGAAACCCACCAAGGTCAACAAAACTTCAGAACTTTTAAACCCAGGCCAAAACCCAAAATTCAAAAAAAAAGATTCATTATTAAAATATAATTATAAATAATCGAAACCCATGGTCAGGGTGTGACACAATTTGGCCATCTGGTGGACCAACCTAACTGATCTATCCAAAGAACCAAATATGATCAATGTCAAAAAGTTGGTTCTATATTTCATCCATATCTCAAGATATAGACCTCCAAATGCTTCAAAAAATTCATAGAATATATTAAAGATGTGGGTAAACAAGTTTTTAGTTTTTGAAAATCTATATAAGAGTGTATAGATAATGAAAACCATGGTCTAATTGGTTTTATGAAATCTAGGTGCCTAAAACCACCATCCACTTTGCCTATGAATTGGCACCTAGGGAACCCCATTTTCAAGTTCGAACAAAGAGTGAAGTGTTTCCATTTTAGAGTTATAGAAGTTTCTTCTCGTAATCCTAGAAGTTCTAAAGGACCCTATACTCATAGGGGGTTCAAGGATTAAGAAGGATATCCACCCGAGCTTCCTACTCCTCTCGATGTTAGGCTAAACAGTGGGTGTTTATTGTGAGGGAGTTACACACATGTCAATGGAGTTTCATCGCATATATTAGATACTATTTTGGATTAATTTGGGTGTTAAAAAATTTCATTCCATCTATCTTACATTATTTCATATTTGAATTATTGGTTTGATGCATGTGATTGATATGCTATTAATTTCTAACTGATTGGTGTGAGGTTCTGAGTGTGTGACTTGTGTTGTTTCGATTAGAAAATACAAGAATCCTTTTATTACCCACTTTATTGAGATTTCAATCTACATTGAAAGCTCTTATTATATTCATAATTTCTAGACCTTTTAAATACGATTTTTATGTCAAGGTTTTGTTCTTCAAACATTGAAATAAAATTTTAATAATTAATTGGGATTCCAATTAATTTCAACCAAAGAATTAATCCAAACCTAAATGAATCTCTAATAAAAATGAACTTGAAATTTTTGTAGTGAAATCAAAAAAACCCCTTTATCTCATATTTTCTAAAATACACTTGGTTTTTTAACTATTAAACTCTTTAAATTAATTTATTTTCTTAAAACTATATTCAAAACCACCACCCACTTTTAGTAATTTTTATTGAAAATGAACACCCTAAACCTATCAATGCTTATTGAGAGATGACCTAGGATCTTCCCTATACTATAAATCAACTTTAAAAACATAATCAATTTGATGTGTCACAACCACCCATTAAATACGCATAGGGAAATTTGGATTTCGAATCCATGCTAACAACTGATGTTGGAGCAGTAGTGAAATAGGTCATACCCCGAAGCACAATAGATCATCTTGGCCAAAAGTACCATATTTTGAGAGATAATCCTTTACCTTTATTATTTTCTCTACTCAACCAAGTCTTTGCCTAACACCCCATCACATCCACACATACTGAAAATGAAATTAATAGGGACTCATCTACCACACCTTAAAAATATTCATTTCAGGCAGCACTAACTCACCCTCATGGTTTATAAATCCCATCACAAGAGAGAGTCTTAGTGGGGGGAGCATCCCTCTTAATATCATATCTAATTTCATGCTAAAAAAACTCCATCATAAGACTCTTTTGATGCCTAACATCATCATGGAGAGGTATCCCTATAAATATCACTATCGAAAGGGGTCTTATCTGAGTGGGATATCCAAACTATATGATCGTCCTGACCTAAAAACCATAAAAAGGAGTTTGAAGAAACATGATACATGGGAAATATCTTTCTCTGGAACCTTCAATACACACTCAGAATAGGTGTTTTATCTTCTAGTACCACTGAAACTAATTGCTTCTATATTAATATCATTGGTTGTGAGTGTAGCCATTTGATTTTTTGGGATCCACACTAGTGTGAAAACTCATATCACTGACTCAATCCAATCCTATACTGGATAGGGATCTAGCTCATCAGGGAACATCATTAGCCTCTAGAGTTTAAACCCATGGATTTCACTAATCCTTCACATATCCTCAGTATACTATGTTGGTATGATCTGTTTCTTGATAGATGGGGGTGTTTCTATGTTTCCACTTGAAGGAAGAATAGTGGGGGATGTACCCTGAACTAAGGCCACATCACTCATCAGATCATCTTTATGATCCAGAAGTTGATAAACTAGCTAGCTATCTTCATGGAGTCATCTAGAAAGTGATCAAGACATGCCATGGTCAAATGATCATTTAAATACAATTGGAAGCTTGCTCAAGAAGGAAAATCAAAGACTCATTCTTATATGAAGCATGTAACAATGATCCCTACAACCAATGTATTGGTATTTTGAGTCCACAAGTTAGTATTCAAGGTCCTATGAATGGATACGTTAGTTTCCCGCTCCATCACTGGGTTCCCTAGCCTAAAAGAATCACTCAAGGAAATTTGAAATTGTTTCCCTAAATCCCAACCAAATACTCATAAGTGTACAACACCAAACAACTTCCCAAGGAATGAACTACTCTGATACCAATCTATCATGACCCAACCTAATGGGGCTCGAGCGACAACTACCCCAATACCTCCTCCATAATCACTAAAAGGCATATCCAAAATGGTAGGCCTTTATTAAATTTACCTGTATTCACACACCTAACCATATAAATTCATAAGTGTAGAGGAATAATAAAAAAATATGAAACAAATAAAATTTAAACTAAACATGAGAAACCTCTATGGTGTACAAGAGTGTGACAGTGTAAACTGGAAAAGTAAAGGGGAAAAATACATGCCCAACCAGAAAGATGTCCCAACCAAAAAAAAACTTGAAATAAAAAGTGATGAAGGAGCCCATTTCCTGATCTATAATCTCTAACCATCATATGTGATCTAATGCTATAGATATCCCTAAGCTCCTCTGTAATCATTGTTAACCTTTTCATAATCTACATAAGACATGACACGTGTAGAAAAATTCCATGTAGGGGTGAGTATATAAATACCCATTAGGACACCTTGAAATCTAAAGGGGTAGAAATAATATACAAGATAAGAATAGATAGTAAATAGATCAACCCAAAACAAAAAGGTAACCTCATCCAACGATAGGGATCTCAGCACGTCATGTAGGTGAACAACATGTCGCATCTATACCACCTATAAAAAGAGTGTAACAAAATACAACAACATAGATGAAGATACATATATATGATCAAACCAAAGAAACCCAAATGAGAGATAATGGGATCTCTATATCATAGACAATCCCAGGAAAATAGGGTCATCAGTTCTAGAATCCCATCAATGATGCCCAACATTTCACATATCTACCTAGTAGAAAACATCCAATCCAAGCCACACCTCACCACTTTGTAACACAATCGAGGGTAACAATATCTAGGTAGAGGAAACATAACCTGATAGGATTGGAGGGAAGAAGTCAGTATATATCTAAAAGACCCATGCCTTTCCCAGTAAGAGGTTTCCAGTCTGATTATCAAGGAACCATATCATTAATCTGTAGAAGGGTGAAACTCAATAATCAGTAGAGGACCCATGCCCAGCCTAGTTGGAGGGTACCACTCTAGTATTATATAGAGGACCCATTCCTAACCCATCTAGAGGTTTCCACTCTAGAATTTTAGGACCCATGACCTGATAAAATTGGAGTGTCCCACTCAGATAGTAGGTAGATGACTCATTCCCTACCCAGTAGAAGGGTACCACTCCAATAGTTAGTTGAGGACCCATGCCCTGCCCAGTGGGATGGTGTCACTCAAAGAGTAGATAGAGGACCCATTCCCAACCCAACTAAATGGTTTCACTCTATAGATAGGTAGAGGACCCATGCCCTATCCCAGTAAAAGGGTTTCAATCTATAAGCCTTTGGTGATCCTTCTTGACCACTACCATCTTTGAGCATTTCCTAAATAATCATCATTCATAGAAAATCTATCATCTTATATAAAAATATACTAAAAATTACACCATCAAATTATACATGAAAAACAGTCATTATAGGGTAATCTTTAGCCAAAATATGATTCCAAATGAAGGATATAAGAGAGATTGAAGTTTACTCAAAAGGAATGAAGGGGTACATGATGTGTGAGGTGACCCACACTGCATGTGGTCCCACTTGATCATTTGGTCATGAACTTAAGGTACAAATATTTCTACCCATTTATCCCAATATGGTGTACAGGGGGACTACACGGCATGTTTAATCCACTCAGGGTCCTTCCCATGCTCTTTAGCCATGTATGTGTGCTTCGGCACATGACATGTGTCTGGTCGTGTCTTTCCACACGGGGTCCTCCCATGTGCTATGCCACATATCTACCTGGGTAAGGATACATGTTATGTGGACTATCTACAAATAATTTCATATTTAACTTCTCCATAACCGAAGCACCTCGTCTATAGGGGCTACACATCATGTGATCATCAAACTACATGGTCTGTAGTTGTTTTTTCACAGAATATTAAATTCATTTTGTAGATCCCATATCTATTGATTTTTTATATTATATTGACTCCAAGATATACAAAAATGGTAAATCTTTCTCTTTTTGGTGGTTTTTTCCCTCCAGTGTCTGGAAATTGGATTCTAAATTCATCTTTACAAAGCCCCACATACCATCACCACTTAGTAACCTTCCATGTCACGCCAAGTCCCGGTTTGGATTCCAAATCAACAAACCATTCACCTACTATCCAAAAAAACATTTTATTTCATCCCTAATTCTACAAAGAAATCCTATAATGCAAATACATTGTGAATCTAGGGATCTGATGGAGCTCAGTACTTCCCAGAAACTTCAAATCATGACCCCACTATACAATGATGTCTACTGGGAATAAAAAAAGGGATAAATGAAAAAAGAAATAGAGGTTTAATAATCATTTACAATTTCTCTTAGACAACTAACATGAATGGGGATATCTACGGTGATAAAAACTTAATAAACCATTTAAATATGTACACGAGCACATGTAAAGGATTCTAAATTGATATAGATCAATGAATCAAGAAAGATCATGCTCAATAGTTTAATAAAATGAAGTAGAATCCAAAAATGATGAGTCCTATATGGAAATTGGATCATTCTTTGTCAAATAATGTCATGTCTAATGGTTTATAGGGGTTGTTTCATTCGTTATATCTCCATATTCTTGGATCCAGAGTCTCTTCATCATCAGATCTTGATTTACCAACAGAAGGTGGAAGGAAATCATCTCAATCCTCCCAAGGTTTATGTGGAAAATCCTGGATTAATTTCCATAATAGGGGTTTTATATATTAAACAGGTTTAGTTTAATTTATTAATATAAATATATTTCTTTATTTATTTTAACTAAACAAACCCACCAATAGTATCGATTTTTGAATTCCTCACATCAACCAACTTTAGGTCTCGAATAGGGTAAACATCACATTCCAAACTCAACCATGGTCTCATATTTTTTATATGATTTCTGTTTAAGATTTATCTCATTTTATTTAAGAAACCATGCATTCATAATGTAAAATATTTTTAATATTTTTATAAAATTAATTCTGGGAACACTGGTCCTGAGAATCACAAACCGTCACAGCACCTAGATCTGAAAATATATGTAGAAATATTTCAAAGTATTACAAGGAAAAAAGAGTCTTTGCAATATTTTTAATGATCAAATTAATTTTCCAAGATGTATTTTTATGATCAAATTGAATTGTTTGGGATGTCTTCACATGATCAAATTTCATTATTCGGGGTGTCTTTACAAGATCAACATCACATTTCTGAGATGCCTTCGAATGATCAAAGTGAATTTTCTAGTATGTCTTATCATGATCAAGGAAGACATGTTCAATGTATTTATCATGATCAACTAACTTTTCTAGGATGTATTCACTTTATCAAGGAGGAAATGTTCATTTTCTTTTACATAATCAACTGCCTTATTAATATATTGTGTCTTGACCACGTTGACTTGTCTATAGGCTATCACATGACCAATTGGGCTTGTCCATAGGCTATTGCATGACCAACATGGATTTTCCAAGGCTACAAAAGGGAATTTTAATTCTATATAATAGTCTTGGGATCACATTAATCGTGAAAATATCTAGGATTTATCACAAACCCAGGTGTTAAAAATGAAGTTCCAAATGGATCATTCCTCAAGGCATCAAGGAAAAAAAATTTATAGGATAAGTTCATGGTTGAGGTCTCTTGTTGAATTTGCGCATATTAGGGTTTTCATGGAAATAAGAGGGCCTGTACATGGGTTAATATGTATAAAAAGGCCCCATATATGTGATGGGGAGCCCTCATAATGGAAACACATGAAGATCAATTACTCATGAAATTTGCATGACCTCAAAGGGGGTCTTATGATGGGTTCTATGATCATACACATGGGTTGTACAGTAGTACCACGACATGGAAAATAGTTCATGGTCAAGGATTTTCAACCCATTTTCATTCATGGGCTTCATATTCATGGTTCTTATTTTTTATTTTTATGGATCCATATGGCTATTACATGTCAAGGCATCCATGTATAGGGTCGCATGCAAGCATTGTGAGAATGAGGGTTCATGACATCATGAGACTGAGGGTTCATGACATAATGAACCAAGGGTTCATGTAATCCCCTCTTCAATATTTCATAGAGTAATTTAATTATCTATTGGTGTATGCTCACAGACAACAACACAAGTGTCCCACATGTCTAAGATCCTACACTACATGGATGAATAGGGGTATTGTGAGACTGAGGGTCCTACATCCTAACTCTACATGGATAAGAGGTGCATGTTCGAGATTCACACATACATTTTATAATAGTTATCGGATGATCATCATGTGATCTCATGATTTTTAAGGGATCATTTCAGGGGCTTTTTGGACCTGTGTTGTGGTTTCTTGTTGGTACCATGTACATAGAAGAGTGATTACACAACGGAGTCATGAAACCAGTTAGGTATCATGTGATCACGTGAATACCTCGCATGAATTAGAGTTATCCTAGTAGTGTTTCATGATATTTTAGGAAATATTGTGATCATAAATTGATCACATGATGGGTTTTTGTGATCACTTGTAGAATTTTTCTAAGGTTATGTTCTCAACACTTGATCTTCTATGTTTCTCTAATTCTCCCTCGGCCTTCTCTCCTTTCTTCCTTCCTCTCTTGTGTGTGTATTTATTTTACAAAGAGGAAGGGTTTATATAAGAATATAAAATCTAGTATATCACTTATTTTCATGGGGAAGACGTTTCATGCATCATCTTGAGGATGTGGAGAGCCTCACATGATCAACATCATGCAATCACAAGATGGTTTTGCATGATGGAACACTTTATATCCACCAAGTATTCACATGATTTAATCTAAGGTGTCACATGATTACTGGTTGTTCACATGGTGTCTCTCTGGATAATCTCTAATGTATTTTTTTGATGGTTTTTTAGGATTTTCATGATTGAATTTGTGTAATCATTCCTCATCATACAGGGTGTTAAAGTGATATAGCTTGGTCGGCTTCTCATGATCCAAATATGGGGGGATCTTGTGACAGGGAGTCATGTTCTTCTTCATGTGAATCCATGGTGATGCCCAAATGATTTCACCTGATCATCATCATCCCATCATGTAATTTTTATAAAATTTCACAATAGATTTCACATGGTTGTAGTATCGGCTTCATGTGATAGAACACAATGTTCATATAATGGAACAGGTAATCGTATTCATGTTTTATATGAAGTCTCATTCACTTTTGATGGATCAATGTTTTATCCATTTGATCACATGATCCATTGTACATCCTATGATGGATTAACATGATAGCTTTACTGGAATCATATGAAGTGAATATGCATGCATGTATTTGAGATGTTGAGAATGATTTGGTTTTCTCAGGCTTGATCATTGGATTCATATATCATGGAGTACATCGGATGATTGGGTGACTTTGGGTGTCTCAATAGCATCTGAAGTGTAGTGGGAGAGAGGGAGGTTGAAGATTATGTGGGAGAGTGATCAGATGGCTGGGATTAGATTTATCAGAAGGCTTCTATTATGCCTATATTTTTTAAAATAGATGAACAATGTTTCCTTATTTTTTCATCACATGTTGATCTGGAAGGTTGTTTGGATCCTTTTATTAAGGTTGGGCATGTCATTTTCCACTTCATCTAGCAGTGGGGTTGGAACCTATAACGTGAACATCCATTCCTCCACTAGTCACACCCTCCCATTATGTGTACTTCCTAGGCACACCTACACACATTCCCTACGGACTCACCATGGGAACTCTACTCACCCACAACAACACTTCTTGTCTGTCTAGCTAGCTATCTCCCAGGGTGCGATTGAGTCATACTCTCAAATGTTCCCATGGTTGAGTCAATTACCCATTTGTCTTGACTGGACCCTTTATTGAAAAAAGGTCCCCATAAATACATAGAAAAATAATATATGTAAAATGGAAACAAATAAGGGAAAAATATATATTCCCACCCAAGACCGACCATTATTATTAAAGAATTCCACCTCTAAGTCCTTCGTAGAAAAATATAAACTATATTTTCATGGGCATCACAATTCTCAGATATTTGATGGAAAAGTGTAAGGTACACAATTATGGGTGCCTAAAATCCCCCCCCCCCTAGAATTAGATTCATTCATAATGAAAATAATCTAATTATAAGGTAATCATAAATCATTTTTTCATATATTTGAACATGTTATGGGATTTAATATTCATCCTTATGAGAGGATTTGTCCAGAGTGTAATGAACGAGGGATTTCAGGTGATATCAAGATGATACTTTTGACTATGAGGGTTTGGATGAATCCAAGAGAGAAAGTATCCTTTTCATGGGTAATAGATACCCTAAATCTTGAATTTGTATAAAGTGGAAAATGGACTAGGGATTTTGTAAAAAGGAACTTGCGACTATATCCAATAAAAGAGGCTCGGATGTTAATATGTATCCCAGGGAAATGGGAATCAACCCATATTTAGTTCTAATATAAACTTCTATTAATATCAATCTCATACCTAGGGAACATAGGTTTGCAGATAAAGAACTCTATGATGAATGCCTTACGTAGATCTAACACATTACCTAAAAGGGAAATGTCACTATTTTGTGATGAAACCTTTGGTAGAGACCCATGTGTTGTTGGATATGTTGTATGGATCATAAATGATACCCATCCGTTGTGTAATAATAAATAAACCTGAACACCTGTATTTGAGTTCTAACTTAAAACAAATATTTGTTGGGAAGTGATCATGAATTCATAATGACATTAGATTCCTCATTGATATACCCACTCTAGTTGTTTTGAGATCGCCTTATTTACAAGGATAATTTGGGTAAAATATAAATATTGGATGGAGAATGATATAATTTATGCTTAAGTTAGTGGACTTAGTGAGAATATCTTGATTTTTTCTAGGTACAAGTAATGATCCCTATAATATTTTCAACTATTTATTTTATATTTCCATAAATTTTTCCTAAGATTTATATGGGGACATATTATCAGGTGTTGACTTGGATTTTTATTAGGCCACCCTTTCATGGGTTCTCAACCTGAAAATTTATATGCCTTTTTCACTTTATAAATGATCAATATTTCCAAGATATCACAAATTTTGTGTCTAGTAATAAGAGACTCAGATTTTTCCAGGGTTCCCTTTTTGAGTTTTTAACCTGGAAATCATTGTGTCTCTTTCAATTGGTTGTTTTAAGGTCTTTCAAACTATACTATTTATATATTTTAGTTTAAGGTCTTCCAGATCATTCCTTCTATTTCTATTAGTTTATATTCCTCTAGATCAGACCTTATATTGCTAGTATTTTAGAGACTTTTATCATATACCTTCTATTACAAGTAGTTTAGATTCTTTTATCTCAGACTTTGTGTTTTTAGTAGTTAAGAGTCTTATATCTCATGATTTATTCTACGATTAGTTTATATTCTTATAACTTGTAGTTTTTTCTATTATTTTAGAATCTTGTAGCTCAGACCTTCTTTTTCTGGTAGTTTCAATTCTTCTAGATCAAATATTTTATTAGTAGTAGAGGATAGGTATTCATGAAGGGTTATATATACCTACATCTTTGATGGTATTTTGAATAATGATTGTTCATGAGGGGTTTTCATACCCAACATTCTTAATTAATATTCTAAATAATGAATTTTCATTAAGGGTTCTAGCACCCTATGTTCTTATAGAAATCATCAGGGATAAGTATTCATTATTGTTTTTGACACCCTACATCCATACTTTAGATGGTTTTAGTGGATGGTGAAAGATTAAAGATTTCAATTCCACGTTGATAGTTGGAATATGGGTTGTGCAAATCACATTTCTGAGATCTTGAATAGATAAATATGGAATGGGTAATATATACCAAGGATAAACTCAAACACCCTAAGGTGTTGGGTTCTACCATGGTGTCATTGGGGATCAAGAGGATCGGAGTTCCTTGCTTGCGATGAGGATATTCCATTAGTTGATAGGTCAGAATACCTTATGGATGATCCCACATGGCTTACATGTATGGTCAAGTAAAGGGTTCCCCACTCTTTTCTGAGGTCTATGAAATATTTTTGAAGACTCAAATGTCTATAAGATGAAGTGGGGTATCAAGAAAGGGACTATCTAGGAAGGGATATAGCACCATATGATAGTTTGGATTTTGAATTGGGAGGCTTGGTCCCTACCCTATGTGGCTTAAAGTTATTTCGTGTGATCCATCAAAATATTCTGGAATAGAGTGTCATATTTTTTATTTGAGAAGGGTTACAATACATGGTGACATAATTTCATGGATACCGAATCTACTTGAATAGTCTGTCTATGGGAATTGTAAATCATGGTCTATGAATATCTAAGTTAACGAGATTTGGGAACCAATGGGTATGGGTATACAATTGATAATGCTAGGATCTTATAATGTTCCACTCAATTAGGACTATAACTCTTGAATTTAAGTGGGGATTCTAGGATCTAAGGGTTATTTTGGATGAATCAGCCCCTATTAACAATCTGTTATGGGGAAGAGCCAATAGAAAATAATCCCAAGGCCCATGGGGTTCCAAGATAAAGATACCAACTCAAGTAACTGGTTTTCTTCTCTCATAATACTAAGGTAATAAGGTCGTTTATGGAATATGTAAGATTCAAAAAATGTTTTAGAACCCTAAAAGTTGTGTATCTACCTAATGAACACATTATTGTGGTGAGGATATGTGAAAAATAATTACCCTAACGTTTTCCTGGACCATGGGGTCTAAAGGGCATGGATAGGATTTTACTAGGGCCATAAAGTGGGCCCTATGATCTTTATTACTCATTTACTTATGATCAAACTTTTTCCTAAACTCTGGATATAAATATTTTAGCAAGAATAGACATTAATTTTTCTCAAGACACTTTTTATGGGTTTTCAACCTCAAAATTATTATGTCTCTTTTACTGTAAGTTTTAGGTTCTTGTGATCTGGACCATCAAAGTATAAATTTTTTAAGTTCATATAGCTTTGACCAAGGTTTTTTACTTGTAGTTTAACATCATGTGGTAAGGAAGTTTTTCTAGTACTTTAATATCATTTGATGAGGGTGTTTTCCTTGTAGTTTAAGATCTGCGGTAAGGATATGGGAACCAATGTGAAATTGTGCAGGATATCCCTGGAGAAACTTTACCATGAATGGGGGAATATAGATATAGGGAACATATTTTAACCATGCATAGACTTATTGGTGGTCACCCATCTATCAGAGCCATTCTTACATATATTTATCACTTGCATAAGCAATCCATATGTAGATATGAGTCATGCATAGGAAGAGAGAGATTGTGTGAATCATACCTATTTAAACAGAGTTATATACAACTTGTATTGATAAGAATCCATGGGCTTCCTTATGCATATTATAATGGAGTGAACTAATAAAACTATTTTGTTGAATATAATATTGATAATAAATGACATAATTTCCTCAAATTGTTCTAAATATGTTCATTTATGAAATATTTGGGATTAGATCATTCATTTAAAAAATTGATGAAAATTCCAGTTTTACCCTTTTAAAATGCACTATAGTATTTCGCACATAAATATTTTAATATGAATTATTTGAACTGATTTTTTTTTAAAAGTGTTCCTATCTTAATTTTCTACAACTTTTGTTCAGGACATTGAAGCTAAATCGTTCATTTGGTTGGAATAAATGGACCATGAAGATAAAGGTGGGATGGACCCGCCAGATAGGATATTGGCTATGTATTTGAGCCATAACTTCTTCTTCTGAGCTTGGATTGGGCCCATATTTTGAGAGGAGATCTCCAACCCAATTTTTCACAAATCATTATTCAATAATAATAGCTAGTTCATGCGTTTTGGAGGAAAAATTTTTGGTGAAAATTTGTTTAAAATATTTGGCTGAGATTCTTCGTTCACACTTCAAATATCCTTAAACATAGCCTCTCATCCACTCTATAAATTAGTGTTTTTCTCATTTGGAGAGGTGTGGACGTACATTAGAAGATTGTAGGAATAAGAGAATTGGTTTCACCAAAATTATCCAACCATTTTAAGAGGGTTTTTTCTTGAAGCAACGATCCCCTCTTCAAAGCCTTCTTATTCTTCCTCATGTTGTAATATTTGTGTTTTCATAATAAACTTCTTTGTTCTTCTTTTATTTCTTCTATTTTATTCTGTTTTGTTCAAATTTATTATTCTTTTATCTTATTATTTGGACTGTAATTCTTGTGTAGAAATGATATTGGGTTGTACTCTTTCTAAACCATTGCACATGCAAACTGTTTCTACGATGACTACACCGCCCATGGAAGAGTGGTTTTTCTAGTAATCGATCTACCTCTTACCTTATTCATTCATTTCTTTTAAATAAATTTGATATTGTAATTAACTTAATATGATATATTAATTTATTTTTCTATTTAAATGAAACTAATCAAGCAATTGAACAATAAACACAAATCACGCGAGGTCGAGATTTTGTGTAAATTGTGAGAGCGCAAACTTAATCGGTAATACAAAACCACACGAGATAAGTTTGTAGAGTTCATATATAATACCTAAACTCAATTAATACTCATTTATAGAGTGTATATGTGCTATAATTAACCACTATCCATAATCTAACCTTAGAACATCAATCAAAGCATGGTGTTGCGATTCCGTGTTCCGAAGCTAGCCTAGGGTTTAAGTAATTTCATCTTTGTGGTTAAGTTAACTTTCGTAGAGTTTTAGGGTTAAAAAATTTGGGGATCATAATTAAGTGGATATTAATTTAAATTATGATAATTAATAATTAAATTAATAGGTAGATTTAGGTTGATTACACTTTATAAATATATTTTTCTAAAAAAACATCTTCTTATTGTGCTTTGTTAATCAACTTTTATTTTAAAATTAAAACAATGCAATCTTCTTCCAAAAACTTTCTTCTAGGTTTATAAAAAATAAACAACCCCCATTATTTTAATTAGTATTCTTATTTACTTTTATTCTATTTCAAAATAACTTTAATATGTTTCTAAATTTACTTCCCCTTTTGAGGGATGATCTTGGTCAGCCACTATGCTGCACCTAAGTAACATGAAACTGAACATCATTTGAAAGCTCCCATGACAGTGCCTTTCAAATTGGACTCATTTCAGGGGAAGAAATTAATTATTTCAACTAAATAGAGGTATTTATTTTATTTTACATTTTATTATCTTCGTCTTTTTTTCTTCCTTCTTTACCCAATCTGATTTTTTTATTATTCTTTTATTTTCTTCTACTTCTTTTTGGACCATCAATTAAAACTTCTCATTTTTATTTTACTATGGTCCAATTTCCTTCTTTTAATTTTTATTTTATTTATGACATGAACTAATCCCAAGGATCTTGTTGATCTTGACCTTGATATTGAAAGTAGCATTTGAGCTCGAATCAGACATTCTCAGTCTATGGGATGTTTCAACATTCAACCAGTTGGATAATTCCTCCACTCTCAGAACATTTAATTTAGAATAAATTAAAATTCAACCATAAAATAAGAACCAATGGCTGAAAATAATGGAAATGAACTTAATATAACCATTCGAGATTTTGTTGCACATGATATTAATTATCAACCAAATTGCATTGCATGCCCAAATCTCAAATCGGACTTTGAACTGAAATATGGATTAATTCACCTGCTTCCAAAATGTCATGGCCTCTCTAGTGAGGATCCAAACAAACATTTGAAAGAATTTAATGTGGTTTTCTCAACCCTAAAACGATGAAATGTATTTGAAGACCAAATCAAACTAAGAGTATTCTCATTCTCACTTGATATAGCTACGAAATATTGGATGTATTATTTACCACCCGAAGATGTAACTTGTTGGAATGATTTGAAATGTATTTTCTTGCAGATATTTTTTCTAGAATCAAGGACCACTTCCATTAGTAAAGATATCTCGGGGATCAAGCAAGAACAAGGGGAGTCAATGTATGAGTACTGGGAGCGATTCAAGAAGTTGTGTGCAAGCTGTCCAGATCACCAAATTAGTGAGAAACTCTTCATCCAGTACTTTTACGAAGGAATCATGCCTATAGAGAGAAGCATGGTGGATGTTGTGGTTAGAGGATAATTGGTGTACAAGACACTAGTATCTGCATATGCATTGATCGACAAAATTTCCCAAAACTCCCAACAATTTAGCGATCGAGGTACACTACATGTTAGGGGAGTACATCACGTAAGTCCATCTTCTCTTGAAAGTAATTTGATTGATACCAAGTTTGAATAATTGAAAACTATGGTGAGATAGATTGATTAGGATCAAAATATGTCCCAACCTCCTCTTTCAAGGTCTTGTGGCACTTGCACTGAGACAAACCACCCAACTTATTGTTGCCCCCAACTATAAGAAAAAGAAGATTGTGTTGTAGTGTTTACTGGGAGACCATATCAGTAGAAACAACAACCATATACCTAAAATAAGATTGATTAATTTGAAAAATCATACAACCAAGTGTGGAAAGATCAATCAGACATGAGGTATGGCTCTCGACAACAAAAATATTCCCCCTTTTCAACAAAACTTCCAGCAGCCTCTGCCTTACCAGCAGGGTTTCCAACAACCCCAAAGGAGATTTAAATCCCAATAATCAACAAGACAACAACATGGAAATCCCCCACAAAAGGTAGATTCTAATAATGATGATATTTTGAAACAAATTGCTCTTAATCAACAGAATGATTTGAAGAGTCAAGGTTCGGAGCTGAAGGAGTTGAAGACACAAATGAGCCAGATTTCCACTGCCCTCCATGAACTGGTAAGTAAGAACCCCAGAAATATACCTTCCTAGCCTACTCCAAATCCCAAGGGAAGTGTTAGTGACATCACATTAAGAAGTGTGATTAAATCAACTGATACATCTGCACTTATCATTCCACTGGGATTCACCTCAAATCCAAAAAATCCCCATTCCACACCAACTGATGAGAAATCCAAGGAGAAAGACAAAGGTAAGAAAAATATTGATTATGTTCTTCCTCAACCCATTCCATTTCCAAACAGAGTTGTAAAAACCAAAAATATGTCTGAATAAGAAATGTAAAATGAGGTTTTGGACACATTCAAGCATGTAAAGATCAAAATTCCTCTACTTGAAGCCATCAATAAAATCCCAAGGTATGAAAAATTCTTAAAAGAAATTTGTACCAATTGGAGAGTGCTCAAGGGAAATGAGGGAATCAATCTTGGAAGGAATGTGTCAGCACTCATTACACCAACTTTATAAATGCCAAAAAAGTGAAAGGATCTAGGAAATTCACCATCCCATACACCATATGGGAGTTAAACTTTTCTGATGCTCTTTGTGATTTGGGATCTTCCATAAATGTGATGCCTCACTCTGTACTCTCTTCTTTACAGGTTGGTGAGTTGAAACCGATGAGAGTAGTGGTGCAGTTATCAAATAGAGATACAATATATCAAGTGGGAGTCCTTGAGGATGTACTTGTCTAGGTAAGAGACATAATCTTTCCAGTATATTTCTATGTTCTTAACATGGAGGATGATTAGTTAAGTTCTCATGCTCCCATTATCTTAGGTAAACCCTTCCTCAAACTGCAAAAACTATCATAAATTTCAATGAGGGTACACTTTCCATGGAGTTTGGGGATGAAGTTGTTATATTTAATCTTATTGAATCCATGAATTACCCCTCAGAGGACCATTCTGCATTTGTTATCTCCCATTTTGTGCCACCACATAAAAACCCCATGGAATTTTTTTATCCTATGATTAGAGAGATTATGAGTATTGGTTCTAGTTTTATGTCTAAGAGTACTTCCACACCTATTTCTAATGCACAAGACTCTCTTAGATTTGATTTTGAAATGGAATCATATACTAATCATTTGAACTCTGATTATGACATAGATATTGTGTATGCAGATGGATTTGATGTTTTATTCTATGATTTTGATGATTTCTATTCTGATATTGATGTGCTTTCTGCACATATTTCAGTCCCTTCAATATCTCCATCCATACACCACCCCCCTTCATTGAAGCTCAATCCATTTCCACAAAATCTCAAATACTCATACTTTTTGGGTGGTGAGAGATTATTTGTTATAATTGATAATAATCTTCCTTTCAAACATGAAGAGAAACTTTTGAATCTTTTGAGGGAGAACATTAAGGCAACCGGGTGGACCTTGGATGACATATTAGGTATTAGCCCCTCCATTTTCATTCATAGGATTATTTTAGAGGATGGGGCTAAACCAGTGAGGCAACCACAAAGGAGACTCAATCCAACCCTTCTAGAAGTTGTTAAAAAAGAGGTTGAAAATTTATCGAGGTAGGTATAATTTATCCCATTTCAGATTCTCAGTAGGTAAGTCCTATTCTGGTTGTGCCAAAGAGAAGTGGTATTACAGTTGTTAAAAATGATAAATATGAGTTAGTTCTAATGGGGGATCAAAATAGTTTGCGTGTGTGTATCGATTATAGGAAACTGAATCAGTCCACTTGCAAAGACCATTCCCCCCTCCCATTTATTGATCATATGCTTAAGAGACTAGCTGAGAAAACACAAAACTATTTCATGGATGGATTTTCTAGATATTTTTAGATTTCTATAGCTCTTTAGGATCAGGAGAAGAAAAAATTCACTTGTCCATTCTGTACATTTGCCTACCGAAGGATGCCATTTGGACTTTTCAATGCCCCAGGTACCTTCTCGAGATGCATGGTGAGTATTTTTTCCAATTTTATTGAGACCTTCATAGAGGAATTTATGGATGATTTTACAGTGTATGGGTCTTCATTTGATGATTGTATCTCTAGTTTGGGAAAGGTGTTAAATCGTTGTATTGAGAAGAATTTGGTCTTCAACTTTGAAAAGTTTCATTTCATGGTAGAGCATGGAATTGTCTTAGAGAATGTAGTCTCAAAACATGGGATAGAGGTTGATAGATCTAAGATAAACAATATTTCATTCTTACTATATCCTTCATGTGTGTGTGATGTTAGATCCTTCCTAGGGCATAAAGGATTTTATCGGCGCTTCATCAAATATTTCAGTAAGATTGCTCTTCCTATGTCACCATTACTTCAAAAGGATTCTGATTTTTTGTTTGATAATTCTTTTAGGACTTCCTTTAATGAGATAAAGAAGTTTCTAACCACTCCACTGATCATACATCCCCCACAGTGGGAGATTCATTTAGAGCTTATGTGTGACACCTCAAACTTTGCAGCTAGAGTTGTCTTATCTTAGAGAATGGATGGACGTTCACATGTTCTTTCCTATGCATCAAGGACACTATATTCAGTCCAATAAAACTACACAACCACAGAAAAGGAGTTTCTTGATGTCATATTTTCTTTAGATAAATTCCATTCATATTTATTGGGCTCTAAAGTAGTTGTATTTTCAAACCATGCAGCTCTGAGGAACCTATTGAAGAAGTTGGATGCAAAGCCTAGGCTAATCCAATGGATGATCCTTCTTCAAGAATTTGACATTGAGATAAAGGAAAAGAAGGGGTCGGAAAAACTAGTGGAAAACCACATGAGTAGGCTTACTCACACACTATAGGATGACACCTCAGACCAGGTACCACTTCAGGACACTTTCCCCGATGAGAATCTTTATTCCATCTGAGGTATGCATCCTCGGTATGAAGATTTAGTTAACTACCTTGTTTCCTCTGAAATACCTGAAAATTTAAGGAAACATCAGATCCAAAAATTAAAAAGTGAGTCTTGGTATTATGTGTGGGATGATCCATACCTCTGGCACATGTGTAGTGACCAAGTTATTAGTAGGTGTGTTCTTGATCATAAGTTTGAGTCTATTCTACTATTCTGTAATACACTTGCTTGTGGTGGACACTTTGGACCCCAATAAACATCTATGAATGTTTTGGACTCTGGATTATATTGTCCTATCTTATTCCATGATGCCCATGTGTTTTGTAAGTTATGCTCTCATTTCCAACACACTAGGAACATTTCTAGGAGATATTAGATTCCCCCAACAACCCCTACTATTCTGTGAGATTTTTGATGCATGAGGAATCAATTTTATGGGTCCTTTTCCTAGTCCCTTTGTTTTTTTGTATATTTTGGTTGTTTTTTATTATGTGAGTAAATGGGTGGAGGCTAAGGCCACTAGGACTGATGATTATCATGTTTTTGTGGACTTTTTCAAAGCATGGATTTTTTGAAGTTTTGTAATACCGAAGGCCATCATCAGTGATCAAGAAACACACTTCTACAATTAGAATCTTTCTTCCCTTCTTTAGAAGTATGGGGTGACACAAAAAACATCAACATGATACCACCCCCAAACTAATGTCTAGGATGAGGTTTCAAATCGTGAGTTGAAATAAATTTTGGAGAAAATTGTGCAGCTGAATAGGAAAGAGTGGAGGAAGCACTTGGATGATGCACTTTGGTCTTATAGGATAGCATACAAGACACTAATTGGTATGTCCCAATTTTGTATTGTTTTGGGGTAAGCATGTCATCACCCCATAGAAGTTAATCATTGGGATTATTGGGCTATAAAGAAATTCAACATGGATTTGTCCTAGGCTATAATCCAAAGGAATCTATAAATTCAAGAGCTTGATAAGATTTTATTGTCTTCATATGAGAACTCAAGTCTCTACAAGGAAATATAAAAATTAACTCATGAAAAAATGATCCAGAAAAGAGAATTTCAAGTTGGAGAGAAAGCCTTGCCCTATTGTTCACGGCTGAAGCTGATGCCTGGTAATTTTTATTCCAGATGATTTGGTCCTTATTTTGTGACTAGTTTTTTTCCTTATGGTGTAGTGGAGATCACACAAGAAGACACTAGAAGGAGATTTACAGAAAATGGGAAATTTTTGAAGAAATACATTGAGGGACTTCCTACTGATGTAGTGGATTTCATCACACTGCATGACCCCATCATCACTTGAGCATATTAGGCCATTCCTAACCCTTTCACTTTTGTATTATTTTTCCTATTTAAAATTATGCATTTCATGTGCATATATCATCTCATGTGTTCACATTGAGGACAATGCAATATTTTTAGTGTGTGGGAGGGAACCTTTTAGTTTAGTAATTTCCATTGTTTTCCTATTTTTCAATGATTTAAAAAAACAAAAAAAATTGTGTGTTTTTCAAATTTTGTGTCTTTATTTTTCAATTTTTTTGTGTTTTTGAAACTTTTGATCTGAAATGATTCTCATCACCATTTTTAAATCCATATCAATAATTGAAACAATTTATCCCATGAAACTGAGCTTTAATGAATTCTAAAAATAACATTGCTTCAAGTTAAAATCTTTAGAAATTTTATGAAAAGTACTATGAATTTTGAATCCCATGTCACATCTCATTGTATTTATATTTGAAACCACTTTCTTGTGAGGCTTTTGAACCATTATTTTCATATTATTTACATTTACCTCATTTATTGAGAGAACCAAACCATGCTTGATTTAACCAGAATTTGATTTATTCCTGTCAAAACTTGAGGGTTTTAGGTACTTATGTTTAACTGATTGAGGCATTTTTTTGGTATTAAAGCCCCTATTTCAAAGAATCCCTTTTTTATAATGGCCTAACATGAACATTTAATCCTTTTATCCCTTAGAATCCATGAACAACATGTTAGTCTTGCCACATTACAATCCAATTTTCCCTATCCAACCAACTCTTAAAGTGAAATTGTATAATCTAGTTGAACATAAGTGTGGGGGAAGCTATCTTGTGTTGTGCTACTACATTTTTTGATACTTTGGGTTGAAAATTAAATTCCAAAGAGACATGTATTCTACTGAAAAAAATCCTCGTATTGAAAGTTCTGCCTTTTTGGATCCTTCATGATAAAATAAGTTGTGCCTTTCTGGAGCTTCTAATGAAGAATGAAAGTTGTGCCTATCTGGAGCTTTCAAGAAAATCATGTTTGAGAAGATTGACATTTTTGCTGTTGAAATGTTGAATGGTGTGAACATTCCTTTATTTTCCATGATGATGAAGATTACTTGATGCTATGGGGATTTAGGAGGATACCATATTTAAGTGGAAATTAGATTAATTCAATTTTGCTTCAAAAAGAGTCAAGTCCTCCTCATTCAGCCTCAGAATTTTTCACATCTAAATACTACCAACCGAAAGCCATAGAACAACCTATAAAATCCCTCATGATAAAAATATTTCCTTGACTCACATAAGGTGGTGATGTATGAATTTATCAAGCCTATGGTTACCCTTGTATGAGTTTGGATGAGAAAGACATTGCTAAAAAATTGAAATTTGTGTGATAAAAGAAAATTCATGTGAGGTAAGCGTTTTGTACATGGGAGGATAAATGATGTGGAAATATATTGAATGATATAAATGGAGAAATTGAAATAATGTTTTTTTATGGGGCATGGTATCTTTTGTTTCTTGGTGTGGAATTTTTGGATCTTAAGGATATTTGTTTTAAAATTTGTTTTGATTTGGTATTGATTTTTACCTGATATGAGGTTTTTCCCAGGAGTGAAAAAGGGTAATTGTGCAGGAGTTGATAAAATATTATTTTGTTGAATATTTTATTGATAATAAATGAAATAACTTCCTCACATTGTGATAAATATGTTCAGTAATGAAATATTTTGGATTAGATCATTCATTTTAAATTTTGATGAAAATTCTAGTTTTACTCTTTTAAAATACACTGTAGTATTTTGCACATAAATATTTTAATATGACTTATTTGAACTTGAAAACTTTTAATATTTTTACTCATTTAAGTTTCTACAACTTTTGTTCAGGACATTGGAGAAAAATCTTTCATTTTGTTGGACTAAATGGACCATGAAGGCAAAGGCAGGCTGGACCCACCAGATTGGACATTGGTTCTGTATTTAGGACATAAATCCTTCATCCGAGCTTGGATTGGAACCATATTTTGAGAGTAGATCTCCAACCCAATTTTTCACAAATCATTATTCTAGAAGAATAGCTGGTTCACACATTTTGGTAGTCAAATGGGCAGTTCAAGTTGGCATAAAATATTTGGCCGAGATTCCTCATTCACAATTGAAACCTTTTTAAACCTAGCCTCCCCTAAACTCTATAAATTAGTTTTTTTATCATTTGTATGGGTGGGGACATGCATTGGGAGATTTGAGGCACAGGATAATCATTTTCACCAAAATTATCCAACCATTGTAAGAGGGGTAGCTCTTGAAGAAAGGATCTTCTCATTAAAGCCTTCTTCTTCTTCCTCATGTTATAATGTTTGTGTTTTCATAATAAACTTCTTTGTTATTCTTTTATTTATTCTATTTTCTTATATTTTGTTAAAAAAAATTCTTATTTTATCTTCCTATTTGGGCTAGAATTCTTGAGTAAAAAAGATATTAGGTTCTACCCTTTCTAAACCTTTTCACAAGCAAATCGTTTCTATGATGACTACACCGCCCATGGAAGAGTAGTTTTCTTAGTAATCGATCTACCACTTAACTTATTCATTCATTTATTATGAATAAATTTGCTACTTTAATTCAAATAATATGATATATTAATTTAGTTTTCAATTTAAATGAAACTAATCAAGCAATTGAACAATAAACACAAATCACACGATGTCGAGATTTTGTGTAAATTGTGAGAGCGCAAACTTAATCGGTAATTCAAGACCACACAGGATAAGTTTGTAGAGTTAAAATATAATCCCTAAACTCAATTAATCCTAATTTATAGAGTGGATATATTTTATAATTAACCACTTACCATAAGATAACCTTAGAACATCAATCAAAGCAGGGTGTTGTGATTGTGTGTTCCGAAGCTAGCCTAGGGTTTAAGTAATTTCATCTCTGTGGTTAAGTTAACTCTCGTACGGTTAGAGGGTTAAAAAATTATGGGATAATAATTAAGTGGATATTAATTTAAATGATAATTATTAATAAGTAAATGAAGCAGTATATTTAGATCTATTACACTTTCTAAAAATAGTTTTTTAAAAAAACATCTTCTCGTTGTGCTTTGTTAATCAACTTTTATTTCAAAATTAAAAAAAAATGCAATCTTCTTCCAAGAAACTTCTTCTAGATTTATAAACAATAAACAAACCCCATCCTTTTAATTAGTATTTTTTATTTCCTTTTATTCTATTTTCAAAATACCTTTTATATGTTTCTAAATTTACTTCCTCCTTTGATAGATAACCATTGTCAGCCACTCTGTTGCACCTAAGTAACATGAAACTGAACTTCATTTGAAAGTTCCCATGACAGTGCCTTTTAGGAACCATGCCATAATTATATCCATTAAGTATATCCCTCTGTGTAGACTCAAATTATAATTAGGGGAGATGGTTGACTATCTCGGATTTATTGGGTCTTTATAGAAGATTCATACCACAAAATTAAAGGATACATCTATACAATTATATAATCCTACTTTCAAAATGGATACAATGAAAAAATATGTAACATCAAGGGTATCTGAACCCACCTGAATTTTTGGGTTTTTCAATATGTAAATCATAGCCCAATAATATCTAGGTTAAATAGAGGTGGGAACTGATGGTTATATGTACACCATTGGTAATGGCATGATCCTTTCATGTTCTATACGATTAAGAAAATAATTTCTAGATTTAAGCGGGGAATTCTTGGGATCCAAGGGTCCATTTGGATAAACCATTCCCTATTACTAGTTTTATATAAAGAATTTTCAAGAGAAAAGAAATACCAAGGTCCATGGGGTTCCAAGCGAAGGATAGCAACTCAAGGAACTGATTTTTTTAGCTAATACTTCTAAGGAATGACGGTGGTTTATAGAATAAAAAATATTCAAGAAGATTTTGAGTACCCTAAATGCTATTCCAACATGTATTGAACACATTTCAAGGTGAAGGAATAAAACACATGATTCTTGGATACACATCCATCAGAGGGGATGATTTGTTCAATGTGAAGACCTTTTATTGTTAATTTTAATGTTATGAGATGAGTATGTGGATCTTGATATGAGGTGAACCTTATTATAATTGGCCATAGTGACTTTCCAGGTTACCTAAGATCACATGAGCCAAGCTCGGTATGAGAAACAAGGGACAAATGGAAAATTGAATGAGTTGTGCAATAGTGGGTCTCAAATGGATTATTACATAGGTTTATCCCATATGTAGTTAGGGGTGAATTTTTTATCATTATTTATGTTGTGACTAAACCCAGTATTGGATATATGGGTGTCTCTATGTATCCTATGATGATAGAAATCAATCTACATGTAGTTATTGAATGATAAATTCTTCATAAGGATCTAGCCCATATTGTAACGTCATAATTCCGGGTGTCCCCCAAAGGTGCCCAGAACCAGGTTGGTCACATTATCTTAAGCACATTTCCCCAAATTCCAGAGGCTGCTAACTAGCAGTGAGGGCCATGGTGTGATAATGGGAAAACTATGCCCTCATTGGCAGAGTATGCACAACATATTAACAAATATTAAACAAAAGCATAAGCAATAATACTATACACAAAAGTAAACATCGGAAGACTAATAGTAATATAAGAACTAGAGCATATATAAATGATGCATGTCACATGTGTCTAGGAAAGCATCCAAACAAGTCACAATGCTGGAAATATAATACTGAAACCAAAGTATAGAAAAGCAGTAAACTCCAACAGCATCGCAAGCCTCATCTTGGTCGCATGCTCTCCATCTCCAACAACAATCAAGTACATGATGAAGAAGGGTTCTTTATTTTATCTACACCTATAACCATATAGTCTATTTGGGTCTACAATCATGACCCAAATAGGGTGTGAGATGAATCATAATATTCAACCACCAAAAGATCTATGCCTAACTATCAGTGAATATATATATATATATATATATATATATATGTAGAAGGTAATATGCATAAATTAAGTAATAAACTAGGAAGTACTCAAAAGTAATAATCCTACAATTTTCAATTACATTCATTTACATTTATTATTCATCCTTTGAATCAAGAAATCTCAGGATCTAACCTAATCTCTATATCCACATGTGTAATAATAAAAAAACAGACATCTCATAAGACCATCTAAACAATCAAGTGAATCGAGTACAAGCTTGTGCTTTGGCTTGGAAGACTCATCGTAATCATTCATTTATTCAAAAACAACCCTCTGGGAAAGTTATCACAGTCTAACCCCTCTAGTTTAACATAACATCAAATCAATAAATAATGATACTATGGGAAAGCTCTCACAGTCTAACCCCTTTGGTCTCACGTAACATTAAACATTTACAAACAGCCAACTAGGAAGCTCTCACAATCAATAACCCCTTAGTCTTCATAGAAACAATAAAATATAATGACAACCTAGAAAATCTTGTAGTAAATGACATGGGGTCAAACATTCATTTAATAACGACCCTCTGGGTAGCACTCATGGTCTAACCCCTCTGGTCTATGACCACCTAGCATCTCTCATAGTAAATACCTCTGGGTAAACATAACAACAATTCATACATAAATGAACCTACTTCGATAATCTCTCATAGTTAAATTCACCTTAGTCAAACTTTCACAATGTGAATCACATACATCTCATATAAACATAAACTCCATCCTATCAAAGAAAGGAATGGGAACAAGGCAAGACTATGGGAATCTTAGACCAAACATCCATAAACAAACAATCAAGTGAACTCACCCATGGGGTGTCCCATAACAAGGTATCTAACCTTACACATAAGCAATAACCCCTTCTCAGTAAAACAACCACAATAGGTATTAAACAGGGTTAAATTCCAAAACACGCCATACCCCAAACATGGGTATTTGTCACTTTAAACATATATAATCCAAATACAATCAAATAGAGGAACAAAACACATACCTTTATGTCATACGATCAACACTCTTGAACGTTATCCCCTGAATAAGCCTAGAACAATGTAGATCTACAAAAATGGTAAAAATGATCAACCCTCAATAACCCACGAGAGAAGAGGAATCCAGAATAGAGGCTCTAGGGAAAGTGATAACTCACCAATGGGAATCCAAATCACATGGAAGCATCTCAATAAAAGATAGGACAGAGAATCGATAGGGGTTCGAAGGTCCTGGTAGTCTCATTGCTCTCCTATATGAAACACAGGGAGAAGAAGGCGGTTCTAGATGTGAGATGTGACCCTATATCGATATATCAAATAAAAATTAAAGTACATGGTGTGTTCATTTAATTTACATGACATGTACTAACCTAAATCATCCCCCACTTTATGCGGTCCTCTAGGTCACTTACACACCCATGTACTTGGCTGTTACACGACCAATACATGGTTGTGCGTAGAAACCGGGTACATAGTGTGTACTTAGAAAATCCTCATTTCTTCATTTTTCCTCAAAAACAACCCAAAAATAAGATCCATAGCTGAAAAGAATATTTGGGTTCTTACAAACTTCCCCCCTTAAATCAATTCATTCCTGAATTACCCTTCCAAGGGTGGTGAATAAGAAACTTCAAACAACTCTGGACACTGGTATTTTACATCGACCTCCCTCTCCCAAGTCTCATTATATACTCTCGTGTGCTTCCATAGCACCCATATCAGAGGAATAGAACGGTCATCAAAAACCTTTGTGTTGCGATCCATAATCCGAATAGGGTGATCCTCAAAGTATGCATCCACCTCCAACTCAAACTCCTCAGGATAGAAAACATGAGATCAGTATAAAAAGTAATATCATAGCTGAGAAACATAAAATATATCATGCATATCCTGGTACCTTTGAGGTAACTGCAACCGATAGGCAACCATCCCGACTCTCTCCAAAACCATACATAGACCAATGTATCTTAGTGAAAGATTCTCCTGTCTTTTAACCCTCCTGTGTCCCAACCTCAATGTGACACGTAAGAAAACCTAATCTCTGACCTCAAACTCCAGAGTTCATCTCTATCAATCAACATAATATTTCTAGTGATATTGTGTAGTAGACATCCTTTTCTGAATCAACTCCACCTGCTCAGTGGTCTCCTAGAATATATGAGGTCTCAGCATAGCTGCCTCTCCTCCCTCTAGCCAACATAGGGGTCATCGACATGGACTATCGTAAATAGCCTCATAAGATTCCATCTGAATCATCACCTAAATACTGTTATTGTAGAAAAAATATAATATTGGTATGTGTCTCTTCCAAGATCCCCCAAAATCCAGTATGTATGTTCGTAGAATTTCCTATAAAACCTAAATATTGCACTCAGACTAGCCATCTATCTGGGGATGGTATGATGTACTCAGAAGTAACTGTGTACCCAAATTGCTCTGTAGTCCCTACCAGACATGAGAAGTAAACCTGATATCCCTATCTAAAATGATAGAGTGTGGAACCCCATGAAAACATACAATATATCAAATGTACAACCTTCCAAACTCATCAACACTGAAGGTTTCCATGATCGGTAAGAAATGTACAACCTTCATGAGCCTATTAAAAACAACCCAAATCGTATCATTTCCTCTGGGTGATCTCAGTAAACCCATCATGAAATCCATCATGACATCCTTCCATTTCCATTCAGGAATGGGTAACTACTGTGAAAAACATGTCGACCACTGATGCTCCACCTTCACCTGCTGAAAGGTGGAAAATCTCATAACAAAACAAGCTATATCATTCTTCATACCTGGACACCAATACTGACGGTGTAGATCTAGATAATTCTAGGTGACACCTATATGAACTTCCCAAACAAAGGATTGGAAATATCACAATAGCACCTCTCATATTTCTTCTCACACCCATACTCACCCATGAAAATGCAAAACATTTTCCTCTCCTATGGTCCACCTAGGAGTATGGTCCTCTCCTAACACACCCTCCCATAGGACTAGGCCTTCAAAATCTAATAGTTGCCTCATTCTTAATCGATCCAATAGAGTAGAGGTAATAGTTATAGAAGAAATAAATGTATGCCCCTATCTTTCATGCACCTCCACATGCATTTCAGAGAACAGATCCATAAGCTACCACTCACTACTAGACTTATGAACTGCATGTATCTGAGTCCTCCTTCTCAATGCATCATCCACTACGTTGCCCTTCCCAAGTGTGTAGGTAATCTTGAATTCAAAGGACTGATGGTACTCAACCCACCTTCACTATCTCAAATTCAGATATCACTGAGTAAAGATATACTTTAGGATTTTCTAGTTAGTTTATACCAAAAAAATTCTTTCCCAACAGATAATGTCTCCAACAACGCAAATCATGCACAACTGCATCCAAGTCAAGATCATGTGTCGGGTAATTTCTCTCATGTGGCCTCAACTATTCAGACCCATATGCAATGAATACTTCCCCCTGCATAAGTACTGATCCCATTCTGATACCTAATGCATCATAGTAAACGGTGTAACTCTTTCCCAACTCTATAAAAATTAGTATCAGTGCTGAATTCAATATCTATTTTTAGCTCCTAAAAGGCTGAATCTTAGAAATATATCCACAACTACTTTTCACCCTTCTTATTCAGGCTTGTAATTGGTGATTATAATCTTAAAAAGACTTTTATAAATTGACTTTAGTAACCATCCATCCCTAAAAAACTTCATACCTAAAATACATTCTTCAGATGCTCCCAGGAAACTGTTGCTCTCACTTTATTTAGGTCTACTAATACTTCTATCTCTAAGATTACATGACCCAATAAGTGAATCAGGTCTGTCCAAAAGTTTGATTTTGAGATCTTATCATACAACTGATGCTCTCTTAGTGTACTCAATACGTTCTCAATATGGGTGTCATGGTCAACGTCGAGTGTGAGAGTACACCAAGATATCTTCCATGAAGACTACCTCAAAAAAATCCAAGTAAGTATGAAACACTTGGTTCATCAGTACCATAAAAACTACCGATGTGTTCATGAGGATGAACGACATAACCAAATACTCATATAGACCATACCTACTCTGAAAGGCTATAAGAGGAATATCTAATGGTCTAACGTGCAACTGATGATAACTGGATCTCAATTCAATCTTCAAGAACAGCCAGGCTCCTCAAAGATGATCAAAGAGATCCTCAATCCTCAACAAGGGATATTGGTTCTTGAACATCAACTTGTAAATCTTTCTATAATATATGAAAACTCTAAGGGTACCATCCACCTTCTTCACAAAAAGGACAGGTAAACCCCAAGAAGAATAATTGGGTCAATTTAAACCATTTTCCTATAACTTCTCTAATTTCTTCTTGAGCTCCTATAACTCTGGTGTAGCCATCCTATAGGGAGTAATGGACACCAGTGCCACTCTTGGAACAAGCTCAATATATAAATCTACCTCTCTCTCTCTATAGAGCTAAACCCGAAAATTCATCTAGAAAGACATCTCTGAAATGATCCAACACTGGAGGAAAGTCCATCTGTGAAGTCCCGTGGTTATCTAGATATAAACTATAAATCTGGGTTGTAATCCCTCCCAACCCACAATGCTCAGGTCCCTCTCTGCTCGCCTAGAAATCCCATTCACCCATGTGTAGAAAAGACCTACCCTCTGTGACATGAAACTCACCATACAGTGATAAAAGTAACAATGTCTTGAAAGGAGACCAACCAGTCCATTCCAATAATGACATCAAAGCATATCATCTCTAATATATAGAGTTTCCATAAGAAGTGACACCAACCAAACTCAAGAGGGAACTCCTGGCACTAACATACACTAGTTTTACTAATCCCCAACATAGTGTATATCGTTATAACATCATCAGAAGTAAAGATACAGATCCCTTGGATCTCCACAATGGAAGCAGATATAAAACTATGGGAATCCCATATATAAAAAATATCAGAAACCAAAACTAAGGAAACTAAAATCGTACCTATAACTTTAGAGGGTATGGGATCCTGCTCTAGTTGGGTCTAGTCCACTTCAAAATTCTCAGTTGTATCGTGGCCTTGTGACCCTACCTGACTACCCTTAAGCTGATCCACCCTACTGTCGTTGAAATTCTGTTGTCTAGCTACCATGGCCATGACCTCTTCCTTGATCTGAACGGTCTAAAAAACTTCAGTTCCCTAACTGATGAGAAACTGGTGGTCTTTCTCCTGAACGTGGAGTCATAACAGAACCCATGTCACTCACTTCTAGTGAGAACACCTAGAAAAATGCTGAAGATGACCCATCTTACTACAATATCAGTACTCATCTTGGTCTTTCAGGCAATGCGGTCTTGTATGCCCACTCTTCCCGCACTGGTAGAATATCACCTGGCTACCAGAAGAAACATCACGTGACATATCCGTATGGAGCTTCCTACTATATGTCGAAGGAGTACCAGCCCTGGATATTGAACCACCCTAAATCACAGCTCCCAACTCCTTCATATTGTGCTCGGTAATCAACACCTAGTTTACTATAGCATTAACCAAAGTCATCCTGAAAACATTCAATTGTGATCGGATTACCTACTTGAGACCATCCTCAAATCGCATTTCCAAAGATAACTCATCACCTCCCAAAACAAGCATGAAGCACTAAAGCTCTATAAAATGAGAATAGTAATTAATCACTGAAAGTGCGCCCTACTCCAAAAGCATGAACTCTCATGCTCGATCAGCCCTCAACATCTCGAGGTAGAATTAGTCATATAAGGTCCTATGAAACTCTTCCTAAGACATATCTCGATGATGTACCACCTGTAAGATAACAACCCACCATCTCTTGATGGAATCACATAGCATGTACATAATTATCTTCACCCTTCTCTTGGAAGGCGTCTCCAGATGCTCAATGATATCAAGAATGGACTCTAATCATGACTTTTCAGCCTATGGTCCTCCATCCCCTGAAAAAGTGGGAGGGGGATGCATCTAGAACACCCCCATCAACTTTGTTATAGTCTGGGTAGGATGTGGTGCTCTTTGAAAGTTCTACATCATCCTTACAATGTGTTCCCAGAACAGCTCATCAGCACCTACATCCGGTATAACAACTAGTGCCAAGATGAGCATGATGGGAGGATCTACAGGTAGTCCTTGATCTACCATTTCTGGTGTGTGATTGTTGCCCTGTATATGGAATACAAATGAAGGACGTCTTGGTGGCATGACTTTGTAAGGTCAATCACACACCTCAGTTTAATATTATCAAGGACAACAACTTATAAGTTCAAGAATTGAAAAGGATAAGGAAATAATCCAAGTTTTACAAAAGAAGGTTACACGGCGTGTAGAACCACTACATGAAATTTCCCCTTAACCGTTAACATGGGTGTGTACCTTTTCCAGACCTAGTCGTGTAACACCCCTACACATGGTGTGTTCCTCCTATGGCATGGTGTGTACTTTATTTTTCCCTCCTGCCTAGTTTCTTCTATATGGATAGAACTACATAGTTCTCTCCAAGTGTAACACTACATGGCGTGTTCACTCTATACATGGTGTCTACTAATTAAGTCCCATCCACCCATGTCATTGGTCACATGGCTAGATACACGGTTGATACCTACATGATATGTACAAGATAGAAATGGCATGTACTACCTATGTTTCATCCACTTGTGTCGTTGGTTACATGGACGGATACATGGTTCCTTACAACATGGAATGTACTTACAGTACATGGCATGTTCTAATAAACATTTATCAACCCCATGTATCTTCTCACATAGTCAGTTACATGATCAAAGACTATATGGTGTTTACATACGGTACATGGAATGTACTTAAGAAAATTTTTTCTTCCAGAACAGAAGAATTCATGGCATGTGTTCATAACACCACACATCGTGTTGTCTAGGTTTCTGGAAAGTAAGCCTTTGAAACTTCTATGAAACCCTTAAAAACTTAAAAAAAATCCAAGTCAGGAAAAATTACGACCCATGACGTCCTATACTCCCTTGAATAAAAGTTTTTCATAATTATTCATATCATAACTTGACAAAATTCAATTAAATTTCAAACATGATCCACAAAATTCTTATCCAAGAGGGCCCACAACACCTTAGGTACCAAATTTTGGCATCCATACAAATGAAAATTTACATATTCCAATACCCTATAAAAATATCAGGTATTTTATCAAGGCATATATCACAACAACATTCATATCTAGCACAACATATATCACAATAGCATGCAATCAGTAATACATCCTAAGTGGCTTAACAAAAATTCATGACATGTGATCTCTAGAAAGTGCCTATATGATGCATGAGATGGAAAATCCTCATCTCACTGGGTTTCAACATAAATAGAACCACAATAATATCAACAATAAAAACACAATACATGTGTATCATCCAAGGTTGAAATCAATTCAACTATAATGATTGAAAAACCCAAAAAAATCAATATTCGGGGTAAATTGGATTTTCCCTGTACACGAGTTAGCTACTTCCAGACATAGCTTATTACCAACTATATATTCCTTCTTATCATGTATATAGTCTCCAAAGAGTAATAAAAATAAAAAAATAACCTCCTCTAATACCACTTTGTAACGTCCCGGTTCCAGGTACAACCTAAAGGTGCCCCGAACTTGGTTGGCCACCTGACCTGAAGCACATTTCCCCAAATGCCAGAGGCTACTGACTAGAATTGAGGACCATGGTGTGATACTATAGAAACTATTCCCTCATTGATAGAGTATAAACAGAAGAATAAAAATAGTAAACAAAATCGGAAGCAGTAATACCATACACAAAAGTAAACGGCGGAAGACTAATAGTAATATAACAATTGGAGTATATATAAATGATACATGTCACATGTGTCAAGGAAAGAATCCAAACAAGTCACAATGTTGTAAATACAATACTAAAACCAAAGTACATAAAATTAGTAAACTCCAACAACATCATAAGCCTCATCTAGGTCCCATGATCTCCATCTCCAACAGCCATCAAGTACATGATGAAGACGGGATCATTCCCATATCTATACCTGGAACCATATAATCTGTTTGGGTCCAAAGGAATGACCCAAACAGGGTGTGATACAAATACCAATAGGTAATAACCAAAATATATGTGCCTAACTTTCATTGAATATACATATATAGTAGGTAATATGTAAAAAAAGGAAATAAACTAGGAAGTACTCAAAAGTAACAATCCTACAGTTTTTAATTAAATTCACTTACATTTATTATTCATCCTTTGAATCATGAAATCTTGGGATGTATCTTAATATTTATATCCCCCTATATAATAGTAATAAAACATAAATCTCAGAATACCATCTAAACAATCATGTGAACCAAGTCCAAGCTTGTGAATTGGTTTGGTAGATTCATCACAATAATTCAATTATTCAATAGCAACCCTCTGGGAAAGTTCTCACATTCTAACCCCTCTGGTCTAACATATCATCAAATCAATAAATAATGACCCTTTGGGAAATTTCTCATAGTCTAACCCCTCTGGTCCCATGTAACACTAAACATTTACAAAAGACCACCTGGGAATCTCTCACAGTCAATACCCCCTTGGTCTTTATAGTAACAATAAAATATAATGACCACCTGGAAGCTCTCATAGTGAATTCCCTAGGGTCCACCATTCATTTAATGATGACCCTATGGGTAGCTCTCATGGTCTAAAACCTCTGTTCTATGACCACCTGACATATCTCATAGTCAATACCTTTGGGTCAACATAACAACAATTCATACATAAATGAACCTACTTTGGGAATCTCTCACAGTCAAATTTTCCTTATTCAAACTTTCACAATGTGAATCACATGCATCACATCTATCCAACAACCCCATCCTATCAAAGCAAGGCATGGGAACAAAGAAAGCCTACGGGCATCCTAGAACAAATAGCTATAAATAAACAATCACAGGAACGCACCCATGAGGTGTCCCATAACATGGTATCTAACCTTAGACATAAGTGATAACCCCTTCTTAGTCAAAAAACCATACCAGGTATTAAATAGGGTTAAATTACAAAAGTCATAATACCCCAAACATGGGTATTCGACAATTTAAGAATATATAATCCAAATACAATCAAAGAAAGGAACAAACCACCTACCTTGTTATCGTATGGTCAACACTCTTGAACGTCTGCCCTTGAATCATCCTAGAACGACATATATATACAAAAATGGTAAAAATGATCAACCCTCGATATCCCACAAGAGAAGATTAATGATGATAAGAGGCTCTAGAGAAAGATATAACTTACATGTGGGAATCCAATGCGCCCAGTGGCATATCAATCAGAGCTTGTACAGAGAATTGGTAGGGTTTTTAAGTTCGCGGCCATCTCGTCACTCTCATGTAAAAAACATGGGGAGAAGAAAATGGTTCTAGACGTTAGACAATACCCTGTACTGATATGTCAAATAAAAATAAAATTATATTGTGTGTTCATCTAATATACACATTTTGTACTAGCTTCAACCATCCCCCACTTTAGGCAGTCCACTAGGTCACCTACACATCTATGTAATCAGCCGTTACATGGACAGTACATGGCTTTACGCAACAACCGGGTACATGGTGTGTACTCAGGAGTACACAGAGTGTACTTAGAAAAACCTCATTTCATCCTTTTTCCTAAAAAACAACCCAAAAACAAGATCTATACTTGAAAAGACGATCTGGGTTCTTACACATATGTAGTGGGGGAATTGTTCCTATTTATTGTTTCAGCTAGACCTATGATTTGAGACTTTGAAAACACTACAAATCCTATGGCAGAAAGAATTAATTCACATTTAGTTCTTGAATGGGAAACTCTCTTATGTAGGCTTGAACCATACACGAAGGGGGTAATTTTTTCTATTGATTATCATGGATGGACTTAGGATTGGATATTCGAGCATCAATACATATCCTATGGTAGAAGGAATCAATCCAAATGAAGTGTTTTAATGGAAAAGTCTCTTATGAAGATCTGACCCTTGTGTAGAGGGGGGAATTGTTCCCATTGATTATTATAGTTGGACCCAAGATTGAAGATCCAGTCTTCACTGCATATCCTATGATAATAGAAATCAATCCACATTTATTTATTAAATAGGAAACCCTCCACATATATTTAACCCATACATAGAGTGGGGAATTGTTCCCATTGATTTTGTAGCTGGACTCAGGAATAGGGATCTAATAATCACTATATATCCTATGATGACAAGAATCTAATAATATGTAGTTCTTGAACAAAAGTGTGGTGGGGGACCAACACCAAGGATAGTGGTCCTCTCATGTGAGGTCCATCGTAATTCATAGTTTTATGTCACTTACAAGACATCAACCATGCTGTTTAATGTCATACAATAATGACTCATGGTGTTCCTTTTAAGGTATTAAATCTAAGACCATACTAACCTTGTTAGGAACTGATATTTCTTTATCTTGTGGGGAATCCATTATCAAAATTCATAATCCTATGTGAGATATTCATGGTGTGAGAAAAAAGGAATATGAATATTTATTTCACCACACAAAATAGATTGAAAGGAAGGGAATGGAATTTTTTATCATGTGTTGAATAGGCCAAGATATAGGATCTAAGAATATCTATATATCTCATTGGGGTGATAATCATGCCATATGTTGTTCTATAAAATTGTGTAACTTAACTTCATGTGGCAATGACGTCATCTATGTGGTTTAACGTCATGGGATAAGGATGAGGGTGAATCGATGTGAACAAAGAAATATTGTGGTTGGTCCCAAGACTAGATATCTGGGAATCACTACATATCCAATAATGGTACGAATCTAGCCACACATTGTTCTTGAAAAACCATGAAGTTTACCATCATGTGGTATGGATTTCAGTCATGCAGTTTAATTTCATGAAGTAAGGATGTCAATTGTGTGGTTTAATGTCATGTGGTAAGGATTAAGGTTGCTCAATGTGAAAAAGGGAGGATTGAATCCCTATAAACACATCCCATGTGTTCCAGAAATCATATCATAAGAGTAATCCCATGTTTTTGATAATAGGATTCTTGAGATTATTTCCAAAGGAATCCCATGCTTGGTACACAGGGTGAGACTATATTTTAACATCATGTGTGGAAGATATTTTCACACCATCTAATTTCTTGTGATCAGGATGGATATATTGCATCTGGGACCAAGATTTGAAATCTAGGTGTCACTATGTATCCAGTTCAATGAATAGTTCTTGAATAGAGATATTCCCCTTTATGGATCTGACTCACACACAAGTATGAGGTAACTTCATTTAACTTTTTCATAGAACAAGATCATGTGAAGTGAATCATATGTGAAGTAACATTTTCTATGTAATTTTTCATCATGTGGTGAGGATGAATAGTATATTTTATTTTTAGGTCATATGAATAAGTCCACTCAATTTTTTAGCATAATGTGACTAGGATGACTTCCTTATAGTTTAATATCATTTGTTTAGTATGTCTTCCTTGAAATTTAACATCATGCGATTAGGACTTAATATGTTGTGTAGTTTAAAGTCTAGCACCCAATACTTCTTCCGTGCAGTTTTACCATCAAAATGATGTTTAATTCCATGAATATAGGATGTATTATTTGTAATTTAGCACCATGTATTTAGGATGTATCATTCATTTTAACATCATACAACCAAGATGTTGGGACACTATGCAGTTTAAAGACTTACTTCCAGGATTTTTTAACTTGAGAGGGGTGCATTATCCTGGTTGTTTTCTTACAACCTCAATAGTCATAGTGTAATCCTAGATGGTTCATAGCCACATCAGAATTAGTCCTAGTCATTTATTAATAATTCCAAGTGAACAAGTATTTATGTTTTTTAGAAATAAAATATCCTCCTTCTGATCCTCTAGAATCAGGATGAATGTAAACAATATAGGCCATGATTCTTCTTATATTCCCACATTCACCTGTCTAAGCTCATCGATGGTGGTGGAGTCTCCTTCTTGAAATACAAGAGTTGTGTTCTAAGGTAAACCTCTTATTATTCCATCTCTGAGTACATGGAAACATTTTACAACATAGTGGATAATTCGGGGACATCTCTATCATTTTCAAGGTAATATAGGTCATGGGAAAAGACATTGTCACCTTGAACTATTAGAGTCATTATAGATAGATTCTGGAGATAATTATTTTCTTTTACACTATCGCTAAAGATAGAAGGATATTGTAAATATTGGATTAAGTATACTTCTTCGATCAAATTATGGGTAGCACATAATCACTATCGAGTATACTCTATGGATCTTTAGGTGTGGTCCCCAAGCCATTGGGGGATGGAATCTTTGTATTTTCAGCCACCATTGATTGTTTTCTATCCCTTTTTTATAAACCTACCTTAGTATATATGGATTCAAAAAACTCTAAGGGAGAATTGTTATTGTATAGTATACAAAACTTCCCATTGATGGGATATTTTAATTAATGATGAAATTCTGAAGGTAACACTATGTGGCTATGAAGCCAAGTTCTTCAAAGTGGGAAATTATATAATGTGTCTTTCTAGATAACTATGAACTCAACATTTGGTGTGAGATCCCCAAATTGATATCTAATATTGATCTTACTGAGTGTTATATATTTTATCATACTGTACCCTTGAATGGTTATCCTTGTAAGAAATAAATCCCCATCATTGTATCAAAAACATCAAAGGGTTCGAATAAATATGGGGTTGATCCAGGAACCATTTTCAATAAGATCCATTTAGGTGTTGACATTATCAAGCCTTATCAAAATGTATAAGGGTCTAATATGTATCTAGATGACCTCTTCCTGATTCTACCCTATAAAAGAGATGGTGACATGAAATTCTGATGGCATAGTTTCCACTTAATAAACCTTAGTTGTAGTGACTTATTTCTTTAACTTCTCTAGGCTCTGGATGGATTTAATGAGTGCCTATCTATGTTATCTTGAAAAATGGGAAGCATCCAAGATTGTATAATTTCCACCCGATGATGACAATATCTCTTAGATATTAATATCCCATACAATTTTATCACCTTGTGTTTGGGATGTGTTCTATGCAGTTTAATGTCATGCGACTAGGAATCCATCATTTAGTTTAACATCATGAAACCAGTACATGTTCCTTGAATTTTAACATCATATGACTAGGACATATCATGCAGTATATTTTCATGCGAATAGGATTTATTCCTTGCAGTTTAACATCATGAGACTAGGATGTTTCATGCCAAAACCTGTCAAGATGGAGGATTTACTTTCTTTGACGGATTTCAGATAACTCTTATGCTTATTTTGTGAGTTTTTGGATCCTCTAACTCTATCAATCTTTTATTTTCATGCCATTGTAACCAATCTTTAAAGAAAAATAAACTCTCCATTATGTACCTGAGACCTCGGTGGTAGGGGTAGAAATTATCATGGCCTATCAACCATACCTCACCCAGCTTCCTCGTTGTAGGAAGTTTTATCCAATAAATCTCCATTGCATGTTTAAAGTTCCTAGGGACAAGTTTTTATGGGAAGTAATATACCTTTTTATTTTTTTCCTCAAGAGATGAGAGACCACATTGATTCTCCCACATTCTACTTATACCTCTATTAGCATGGGAACGTGTATGATTTTAGAGTCCAAGGTTCAAAGCCCTAATATTTATTGGTTTAAGGGTATGTATTGAGGCATTGGGGGTATTGTATGATGCAGATTCACCCCACTTATTAAAGATACCCAACTCTTTTGGAGGCTTTGTGGAAACAAATGAGGTCATATCGTTTCTAGAATACCCTCAATGAGGAGGTGGAAAAAATATAAATTCCCCCATCCCTGTGAGTTGGGGGTCTTGAAATTATGGAAATTCCACCAACCATGTGGCTTAGGTTTAGGTGGAACAGTGTCTTGATTTCACTTGATGAGGGGATAAAAAATATAAAAAATCCATCATCCCTATCGGCTGGGGCACTTCATTATAAGGTGGGATTCCATGGAAATGTGTTGGTAAACTATTCCAGGAGAGATATCCCATGAGTATTCCCACAATTATTTCTTATAGATCTTTTTTCTATTTCTGTAGTTGAGTAATTTGGTCCTTTACATAAATTTTCGTGTTATACTTAATGGGATGACTGGAAGGAGCCATGACAACACCCTTTCCTCTATCAATGTTAGGGTCAGTAGATGATAACAGGAGTCTCAACATGGACCCTAGAGACTGAATATATTATTTCCACTATCCATATCTTCTATTGACATTGCACTCTAAAATTCCAATACATTTGGTAATACCTTTTGTAGATGCCTGGAAGATACCATTGAGACTATCTTTTCATGTTCCATAGGTAAAAGTTAAGACAACCTTCTATGGATTGGATGAATATATGAGGGGATGATTATTATTTTTTGGAGTGTGCTCATACCTATCTGATGAGAAGTCCTCATATTCGGTTGATACCATATTGATGAAGAAATAAGTAGGTTAGTGATCCTCCACAATAGATTATCTAACTCACTAAAAATAGGATTTCATTTATTAAATATCAAGAGAATCTACAAAAATAGACCATCATGGTGAATGGAAAAAATAAAGACTTGGAGAATCACCTCTCACAATACTGACACATTTAAGAGGAAGATAACCCATACTAGTAAATAAAGTGAGAAGAACATTTTGAGTAGTCCTAGAGGCAAGGAATACTTCTACCTTGTTACCTTCATGCCAAGTGTGATTAACATGTACTTGTTCCCTCAAGATAAGATTAATGCTTTGAATGATATAGCTGATGCTCCATGGGATAGACACATGCCAATGAATGGAATTTTATATGATTAATGAATCGATATCCACTACCTCAAAGTTCAAAAATATATCCCTATAAAGCTCCATTCCACTAAGAATATCCCTATACTCTGCCATAATAGTTTCACCATGACCATATGTAGAATAAAACGCAATCACCACCAAAACCCTTTCGTCGAAAACCTTACCATCACCCTGAGAAATCCCATTCAAGCATAATTTATTATTATTTAACTTCAGACCCACACAGGAAGGGTTCCATTTCACTAACCTACCCTTAGGATAAAACCATGTATATAGAGAGGGTGGAAATCTATCAAGACACAATTCCCTCAATGAAGGGGCCTTATTCCAATTCTACAGGATGAAACCAAGCTCACCTTCCAGACAACATGATATCTCCATTAAAGAAAGTTGTGATATTCGAACTACCTCATGTCTATATTTGTTCCTTGATTTAAAAATGGTTCAACAACCCATAACAATCAACAAAACTCTCACCTTATTCTCATATTTATTATTCCTTGTATCATTAAACCAGTTATAAAAGAACTCCTCAATGGAACCACTATGACCGGTAAACCTGGATAACTCTCCCAACCTATTCTAGGTATGTAGCACCCATTACCCATGAAAGAAAAGATGAAGATTCAACTCTTCACATAAATTCTAGCATTAGGGGAATTTATAAATAATGTAAATGTCTTTTCTCTATATGTCCTTTTCTGTGGGAATTTCATGATTCCTGATGCGCCAAAATAGGAAGCATAATTTAGCTAGGATCACCTGACACCAGATAATACCCCCATTTATCCCTAGTGATGGGATCAAGGTGAATATCATGGTATGATTTGGTGTTGATGGTACCTGATATGTCATTTGGTGGGTCAGTGCATATAGCATTGTTTGGTGGTTCAACGCTCGTAGTACCATTTGGGGGATGGTTACCATAGTACTGTTTGGGGAGTCAGCTCCCATAGTACTATTTGGAGGATAGATCCCATGTTGAAGATGACCCCAGGGTAAAATATTATAAACATTCCCCCATCCCTATGGGTTGGGGTGCTCCCTAGGATTACACAGTCACCAAGGCTAGTTGTGATGAAGTCAGAGGCTCCTGACTAGTGATGATATGTGATTGATTCTGGATCACTATCAGGATACACCGATAGGCCTTGTAAAGATTAGTTTTAATGGTTATATAAGACTTATCTAGAGTTTCATTATTTGGATACCCTTGTTGGGATCTCCTTTTGGATGCTCTAATTTGGATAATCAGGGTGGTCACAACTTCCTCTACATCTCCTTTTGGAATTTTGGTAAAATGCCTATGAAAATGACCAAAATAGATGGGATCCCTCCTAGGAATATCCTAAGTGATTGAGTTTACATGGTAATATTTTTCATACACCACCCTTTTTAGGAAATATATGTGTTTTTTTACTATAGGGATAAGATCTGAAAGCTGTTGAATATGGTAAGAAGGGACACTTCCTCTTAAATGGCCTATTGTGGGAAAGATGGCTTTTCAAGATTCATCATAAGAAATATTTCATGAGCCGATTAAAAATTTAGGATGGATCTATTTATGTGGTACTTATAGACCAATATGTTCACCAACTGGATTTATAGGTTTTGTATTGGTGGCAGCGTACAGCAGGGCCTTGGTTCCAAAGTAGCTTGTTCGATAGTTTTGGAATCCATGAGCACATTCGATAATGTAATTTTGATTATAAAGAATACGAGAAGTCCTATAGAGGAAACACGACACCTTATTAGTTCAACATCATATTTAATGGTACATGTTTGATCAATTAGTTTCATAGTTAAAGGATAAATATGTGGTTTCTTATTTTGTGAAAGGTTCAGCATAGTTAAAAAAACATGTTCGTTTCACCATTTTGTTTCACAACAAATGTAGAATAAAATAGACTAATAGGAATCTGTCAGTATATCATTTTCAACACATTAAAAGTATGACATGATTAAATAATTTCATGTTGGGTTCACCATTTTGTTTCACAAAAAATATGGAATGGTCTTTCTCGATGCTGAGTTGTGGGTCGTTGAGGGTTGTTGCACAATAGTTTTCATTAGGTTTACCATGTTCGTATCTAATAGAAAATCCCAATGTTTCCCACATCCATAACTAAGTATAGGAATTCTTTCCAAAGGTAGGTAGTCCTTTAGTGTTTTAGACCTAACGACAGTTAGGAACCCACATTGGTCAAGTGTATGGGAGGTCAATCTTATCACACCATTTTGGGGGGGAATTATTACCGATTTTGAGACTCATATATAGATTTGATATATGTTTGTGAAATCCTTCATAAGACTTGATACGAGACTAGTTACTCCTAATTCAATTACTTGATTAAGATCATATGATGAAGGGAACAAGTGTATGTGTCATAGGTTCTCCATCTTTTCCTTATTCAATTTTAATTCTTTAGTTTATATCCATGTTCAGGTAATTTAGAGTTTATTTTCCATTTAGGGAGGTGGTTTGTGTCTTAGAGATGGTACTAAACCTCTATGAGGTTTCCTATATATCTTGTGAGAATAGGAATCAAACCCCACGTAGTTTGTTTTTCATAGTTTAAAGTCGTGTGAAAGGACTATACTGTGCCGTTTAACATCATGTGGCAAGCAAGTAAATATAGGGGTCAAGCCTTGAGGAGGCTTTCTACGTATCATGTTAATATAGTAATCAGATTCCATATAGTTCGTGTTAATGGATTCTACATCATAAAAGATGTGAAAATAGAGTCCTTGAGCATGAATTATGCATATAAGGCTTCCTTAAACTGCCTCATCAGGAATATGACCCCTTGAGTGAAGATGATATGTTATCATAATCACATCCCAAAGAAGTTACAATGCTAATGGAATCAAAATCATGATATAGGTATAATCATCAATAGTCTTTAAGCTCACGTGAGTCATGCTCGGTGTAAAAAACAAGAGATAGTGAAATATTGGACACATTTCATGAGAGAATATCTGTAAGGGTCTTACACGTCAAAGTTTATCTTTGATAGGTATGATTACCAATCTCTTAGAGGATATTGTATCGATCTTGATCCTTAGGAAATAATCCTATATATCTTATTTATAAAAATAATTAGAGTCTTTGTAGTTCAATTTCCCCCTAACTCACTGATGGGTTTGAAGTGTTTATGGAACAGTCAGGGATTACACTTCAAATGATGCATGGGTGTGAGCCCTCTTGTCATCTTCTCGTGAAAATTTAAGGATAGTATATTCATGGGAGAATTAAATCCCATGAGTCAAGAGTATTTGGGATATGGAGGGACTTACACTATAGTGGATACCCCTGGTGCTTGGGCCTTAGGAAGGAGTCCAGTGTATCCTATTTGGAAAGGAATCATAGTTCTTATAGTTTATTTCCCCACTAACCCACTGATGGATTGGGGTGGGTGTTTACACTTAGAGACTTTATTTTTATCCCTGAGGTTTAGGAATTATATGGGCTTATACCAGGATGGATTTCCAATTTCATATTCATTCTCTATCTTCTAATAGATAAAGAGAGATGATGACCATGAAAGGTCTTCTAAATATACTTGAAACAACATGGAGGGATCATCTGAGAACATGACACAAATAGGGTCACATGAATTCGTAACCCTAACCTATTGAGGACACTCCCCTTATAAAGGGGGAATTCAGATGATGGTTCTTAGTCAGAGTTTCAGATGTTGTAAGTCCAATTGTGTCTACCAAAAAAAGTTGACTTGTCATCCCGATATGCCTTGAGTGTCCTCCCTATATATATTAATTGTATTCCCGACATGTTTGGGGTGTTAGTATGGAATGGAATACATGTCCAAGGGTTTCTTCCTAACAATTCCAAGATGCTTCTCATGATCGAAGTTGACATGTCTAATATCTTTTTAATGATCAACTGGGTTGTATGGGTTTTCTTCTCATGATCAAAGTGACTTGTCTAGGATGTCTTTGCATGATCAAAGTGAGAAAGGTCGGGGTATTTTTCATGATCAACCGAATTGATCGGGATTTCTTCTCATGATTAAAGTGACTTGTCTGAGACATCTTCATATGATCAAATAAAACATGTATAGGGTCTTTCAAATTATCAACTAACTTGTCTGATATGTCTTCGCATGATCAAAGCGGACATATATAGGGCATTTTTCATGGTCAATTGACTTTTCTAAGATGTATTCATGTGATCAAATTTCATTATTTAGGATGATTTCACATGATCAAAGTTAATTGTCTAGGATGTCTTTGCATGATCAACCTGACTTGTCCAGTATTCCTTCACATGATCAAAGTGACTTGTCCAGGACATCTTCACAAGATCAAGGTGAACATGTTCTATGCCTTTATGGTGATCAGATGAATTTTCTAGGATGTCTTCACATGATCAAGTTGGACATGTTTAGTGTCTTTCATGTGATCAAATGTCTTGTCCATATGCTATCGCAGGATCAACTTGGATTGTCCATAGTCTATCACATGATCAACTTATCTTGCCCATAAGTTGTTGCATGACCAACTTGGCTTGTCAAAGGCCAGATAAGGACATCATGAGACTAGTGAGGATTCTTGAGATCACATGATATTAATATATTTACATGGAAGGGTCTTGAGAACATATCCATGATCACTCACATTTCCAACCGTTGAATTCACATGTCCAAATGGATCGTGCCTCAAGGCCTCATAGACATGAATTTACATAAGAGAGGTGCATGGTTGATGAATCGTATTGAAGGAACACTTCTTAGGGTCTTCATGTAAATATGAGGGCCTATACATGGGTAAATATGTATCAAAATTCCACATATATATATATGTGTGTGTGTGTGTGGAGGTTTGATCTCATGATGGCATCGCATGAAGCTCAATTTCTCATGTGATTCACATGACCTCAAAGTGGGTCTTGTAATGGGTTATTTGATCCTTTGCAGGGGTTGTACATTGGAGTCGCATTATGGAAAAAGTTACAAGACCAAGGAATTTCAAATAATTTTAATGCATTGGGTTTGTATTCATGATAATTATTTTTTCATGGTTAGGAATCTTCAAGGGTGTTACATGTCGAGGTATCCACGTCTAGGGTTTCATGTAACCACTGCAAGACTAAGGGTTCATGACATCACAAGACTGAGGGTTCATGTGAACCCCTCTTCAATATTGCATAGATTATTTGAATTTTCCACTAATTTATATTCATGGAAACTATCATGGGTGTCCCACATGTATGTTATCCTGCACTGTATGGATGAATAGATTCATCATGAGACTATGGGTTTTGCCTCTTAACTTTATATGGTGAAGAGGTGGATATCTAAGATTCACACGTACATTGCATAATTGTGGTCGCTTTATAATCATTTGATTTCATGATATTTAAGGGATCATTTGAGGGGATCTAAAGACTTGATTTGGGTCTACTCGTCAGTTCCACATACATGGATGAGGTCTTTATTAGTGGAATCACAAAAAAATTGAGTTATCATGTGATCACATGAATACCCTAAATGAAATATAGTTCTCTTATAAGAATTGCAAGATATTTTATAATATCGATTGATATTAAAGGTATCATATAATTTGAACTAATGATCACTAGTAGAAGTTTTTAAAGGGTGGAATCCCACCACTTTATCTTATCTATTTCTCTACTTCTCTCTCTTCCAGTTCTCCTTTATCCCTTCCTCTCTAATGTGTGTATTTTTTATGGGTAGGAGGGGTTTATATAGGAGGAGGTGGCCCAATATATCACTTATTTTCATGGGAAAGATACTGCGTGAATCATCTTGAGATGGTGAATATCCTCGTATGATCAACATAATGTGATCGCAATATGGATTTGTATGATATCATGCTTGACAAACGCAAAGGATTCGTGTAATTGGATCCAAGGAATCACATGATTACTGGTTGTTCATGAGGTTTATCTCTATAAAATCACCAAGGGCTTCATGTGATAGTTTCATAGGCTTTTCTTGATCGACATAATGTAATCATGACTTGGTATACAACATGTTGAAGTGGTAGAGCTTGTCCATATTTGCATGATCTATAGACGGGGGGATCTCTTGAAAGGGAGTCATGTTCTTCTTCATTAGAATCCATAGTGATGCCCAAATTACTTCACTCTATATTAATCTTACCATAGTGTGATCTTTAGAAAATCTCATGATGGATTTCACACGGTTGTAGGATCGGATTCATGAAATAGTACATAGTGTTCATGCGATGGTACTAATAATCATCGACATGTTTTATACGACATCACATTCTCTTGTGATGGATCTCTTGTGTTTGTGTGATTCATTTCTCATCCTATGGTGGATTCACATGATCGATTGATCATATTCATCTGAAGTGAATCCTCATGCAAAGATTTGTGACATCGATGATGATTCATCTTTCTTGGGATTGATCGTTGGAGCCAACTGCCATGGAGGACATTGGGTGTTGGGGCGACATTGGGTGTATCAATAATGTATGGATTGTAGTAGGTGAGTAGGAGGTCGAAGGCGATGTAGGTGAGCGATCAGACAACCAGAATTGGATTGATCGAGTGGATATTGTTTTTTCCATCTATTTTTAAATAGAGGAACAAGTCCACCTATTTTCCACTTCCCACATCGATCTATCGGGTTTTCAGTCTCTAATTAAAATGGTTGGGCATGCCATCTACTACTCGAGCCAGTAGCGAGGTTGGAACCCATAACACAGGCACCTATTCCCCATCAGTCGCACCCTCCCATTGCACTGCTCACCTAGTAACACCTACACATACGCCATGTGCATTCACTACGAGAGCTATGCTCACCAACATCCATGATACTCAGTTGTCTAAATGTTTAGATCCCAAGGTGCAGTTGAGTCCTACTCTTGTATGTTCCCATTTTTGATTCAGATGGCTTGTTGGATTGATTGTCCCCTTTTTTTGAAAAGGGACACATAAATACTTAGAAAATTAATCTAAGTAAAATGGATACAAATAGGGGCCAAAAATATAATCCTGCCCCAAGACCAACCATTATTCTTCAAGAATTCCTCCTCCAATTCCTTCTTATAAAAATATGAAATGTATTTTCATGGGATTTACACTTCTTAAATCTTGGATAGAAAATTGTATGGTACATAATTATGGCTGCCTACAGCAACCATCTATTTTCTTGGCATTGGATTCTTTTGAATGAAATTCTTGGTTGTTTGGTCTGTTTAGTAAGGTTAGATATAAGAATTATCTATGTTAGGAAGCTCCCAAAACCTATCTTAATTATGGTCATTTGGGTCATCTAAAAAGATTATATTGAGTATTTTATCATAAGAGAGGTGATTTTACCCCTTTGGAGGATCCCTAGGTTTAACCTATTGAACCTGATGTTGGTGAAACATATTATTGAGGTGTTACTTGTTGTATTTAAACTTTCTTTATTGCATTTTGTATTATTTTATTGGATCATCTGGGATATGTGTCATAATCTGATTTATTTAATTTGTTTTCGGATTATATGATGACATTTGAGGAATTATGGGAATCTATTTATAATGTGAATAGATTTTGGTGAATTCTGAAATCAAGTTCTTGATGAAGTTATATAGTGAATCTTGTGTCATGGACCTTTTCTCTTAGTCCTCGGTTTTCATGGAATTTTTCCAATTTTAAAGGTTTTGATTCAATTAGAATTCTTTATATGGTGTGGATACCTCTATAGAAGAACCTCTTCATGGGCCTCATGTGCATTCCACCTTGTCTTTACTATTAGACTTTGTTATTTGATCATTGTGTTAGTCCTTTGTCTTTACCCAACCTGGCCCAATTTTTAGTCATTTGGATTCCTTGGGATTGAGAATTTTTTTATGGGTGTTCCTAGATATTTTGAGTATTTCATAGTAAGTCCCTTTCATATAATATTGAGAAGTTCTAGGTGCTCTTTCTTGAGATCTATTGTTAGGGATTTATCCTTTCTCTTTCATAATTAATTACTTTTACAACTATGAGACCTTAGGTGTATTGGTCTTCATCCTTTTTGGGTGACTTATGTATTAAGAAATTGTGTGTGCGGGTATACCCAATTTTATCTTGATGATTAATTAGGTTCTTTTATGATGGTATCTTTTTCTGTATAATTTTTTATCCCTTAGGTCACATATTCACTAGGGATATAAAATCTTGAGTATTTTTCATTATCAATCAATTCCATTGGAACTTTATGGGGTAAAAAGTCTTATAGTGGGGTAAATTGTCACATACCAATCCAATTTTTCTCTATTATTTTATTTATTTTTGAGTCTCTTTTTTTATCTCTCCTCCTTAGTAAAATTTCATTAAGATTTGAAATTTTTGGCATGAAGTTCATGTCACATGGTTAGTACAGGATTAGTATTGTAATGTTCCATGTTTTTTGACAAGGTGAAATTTTTACAAAGGAAAATGGATTTTCAGTTTGGTGGACAAACTGAATTGTAAACCAAACATCAGATTAAAATTTTGAGAGTTTGAATGCTCAAATGTGTTGTTTTAGAATTGGTTTGAGTCTTAATCTATGTCTTGGGTGTTCCATCAAGTTTAAATAGAATCAAACCTTGAAACCTCAAATTAGAAGAAGGCAGATAAGGGTGCATGGTTTATATTAAACCAAGAGGCCCTCTAAGAGAAACTATGTGGTTTGTTCCGAGGGGATGAGGGTGTAGCATGGTTTGTTCTAACCATTCTCACTAGGATTCATGGTCGTGTGAGTGTTATAGACATCTTGAAAGTGTGATTATTCATGTAAAGTACATGGTTAGTTAAACCTTATGGATAGCCCGTGTGAGGGGGTTCCTTGGGTAGTATTGAGTGCATGATTTTTAAAAATGTGTGGCCAAACTGTGTGCCTCATCTAATGGGGTGAAATTCCCATTTTTCCCTCAAATCCTTTTAATTAATTATCCCTCATTTATCCTCCTCCCATATATTTACAATAACCCTCAGGGATCTCCTCTTATCCTATCCAATGTATGGAGATATCTCTTCCAACTATTGTTCATTTTGAGCATCGCTCATCACATTGGAAGCATGTCGATGATTATACGATTCCTCCTTCCTCCTTTATCCACTTATCTTCTCACCACTTATGTTATATTCATGAAAGCTGATTCATCCTATTTTTAGGGAATTTTTCATATCTTTATTTTCTCTCAAACCATCCCGATTCATGCTTTAATATTGGATGAGTGGACCTCCTTAAGAATGAGGAAGGTGGTCTATGGATTTTCAATAAAGTTTCATTGATTTATAATTTACACCATTGCACTGTGAACTGGTATTTCTACATGATACCCTTTAAATGTGAAATTTAATTTGCACAACCTAATGCTCTGATTCTAGTAGACCTTGTATATCAAATTGGAATTGTTGGTGGTCATGGACCTCAAGTTTTAACCACCATTAAGGGTGTTCCCATTGAATGCATTTAATTAATTAGTTGTTTTATAATAAAACCCCTCTTAATTGATATTTTTTATAAAATTTAATGAGTTGATTAACTATAATGCGGAAGGGTGTATCCCTCCACAATATTATCCCCTTATGACCAAACCATTGCCTAAGCAGTTGGAACCGTATTTTATTAAATGAATTTTATGATCCATGTGTGGTATTCATATTAGGATGGCATGTTTTATACCTTTTCATTTATGGTGATAGATTTTATGGATAGGTTTCATGGCTCTTATATTCTGGTTAATGGAATGAACCAAATAATGAAATGAATGGCTTGTATTGAAATGGTATGTGGGCATGACCCTCTTTATTTGTTCTTGACTTGTGTTGGGGCATGTTTATGTTACTTGTGTGTTTATTAGTATATTTTGATACCATGTTAGTTATTTTAGTAACATGCTTAGTTTTATACCTGCTTGCGTATTTTATTTTCATTATTTTTGTGTAACATGATATATAATTTATTCATTAGGTTTTACAATACAATATTATTCTAGGATTTTTCGTCATGATTTTCTTATGTACTATGTTTGGGTTTTTACCTACTTACATAGTGGTTCCCCATGTTTTTCCATGCTTTTATGATTATTATCATGTTTACTCTTATCTAATTCTTTTGATAGAATATATTGTTGTAATTTTAATATAAAATTGGTTACTAAAGTGTTGAAATCAACATAAATGGTGTCTTCTTGCATGGATTGATGGTGGAACCTTAACTAACCAATTAAGAAATGTTTGATCCATGGACCATTAGTTGCATGGGATGAAAAATTATTGGTTGTGATTAAATGGGATCCAATTTTCAATCAATAAAGTGTATGGGTGCTTTATAAATCAGAAAATGATGACCCATATAATCGAACCATAATTTATGAGATTTATATACCTAGAGACTATTGTAGAAAGATAAAATATGTTAAATATTTATTTTAAATGATTTGGTTTCCTATATAAAGGATCATAACCTTGTGAATTTGGCATGGCGACCCAATAATCTAAATTATTTAATGCACAACAGGACCCAAGAAAGTCAGTTGGGGCATGTTTCTTATGTGATAACCTACTAAGGGGGTTTGAATTTTTTTGATTAAAATGATTGTTGTGGTTTAGGGACCTAGTTTGGATTCACAGAACCCTTGTAGGCCACTTTATCTCTTATTACATAGTATTTAACCCCATGGGGTATATTTATGTTATGTAGGAATGGTTATTTAATGTTTTTGTATCCATATATATGGGTTAATGTATAGAAATATGGTGAAATATTACATGAACAGTCCCCTCTTTAATTTATAACAAACCTGTTATCTACTTTTGAGTTGTGTGTATTATGAGGCATTAGTTAATTAAAATTCCAATTGAAAACTAAAGGGTTTTTTCCTCTATAGATTGGAATTGGAATTTTATTTAAATAAGCCTAATTGTGAGAATATTTTTGAGTAAATGAAATAGATAAAATGAATTTATATGATAAGTTTCCTAATTAGGATAGTATTTCAGTTGAATATCAATATTTAAAAGGAAGTTTAGTAACTCACCTATGTTGCCTTATGGCATTAGCTAAATAAAGTATAAAGAAATTTTACCTTATGACTATTTCTTTTCACTCTTTAAAAGATTATACTTGAAATGATTAAGATATAAATTTGAATAAATTTAATGCCTTAAAATTGAACCTTAATTAGGGACCTTAGTTTTACCCCTATTGTAAGGGTGGTGTCAATGTTCCTTTAGCTTTCCATGGAAGTTGGATGTGAATGTTACTTGTAGGCATCTTCTTTTTTTATCTTGAACCTAAAATATGGGTGGTAGACCATAGTGACCTTTTCAGTTTAAACCAAATATAGGGTTGATTATTTATTATTTTGTAAGGGGATAGCCATGGTAGGTAGTGTCCTTAGATCTTAAAAGCTTTGTTGAATGATTTTGAACCATTTCTGACAAGTGGTACTTTTTGGGTGACATTGTCTCATATAGGACTCTTAGTTTCTAAAATAACACTATTTATTTAATGGGTATATGTTCAGTAATTTGACCCTTGTTACGAGAATGAGCATCATGTAATGAAAAGTTCTAGTGAGTTATAAATTCCTAGGATATGGTCAGGTGCTTAGTAGTTTGTATGACCCTTCTTCTCTTTCCTCTTCACTAAAGGACGACTTGGTACATCGCCAGCTGGATTATAGTAGTATTTCTTTTGTGTAGTCCATTAGTTACAAGGATTCATAGGTCCAGTATTCCTATGGATAATATCAAGTGATGTTTCATTGTGTTGATGATATCTTAGGGTAGTAGGTGTCAACACATATAGTACCTATTGAGTTACTAAAATGGTACAATGAACTATTTGAGTTTAGGGGTGTCCATTTAAGCCTTGTTCTATTATACTATGATAATGGGTCATCTATAAAGCAGAGTGACCTAAAAATTCAAGAAAATTAGGCTCATCCTATTGCTTAGGATAAATTCGTAATTGGATCAGGTGTTTTGACACATTGGTTTGTTGGTTTTTGTTTTTACGCCTAATTCCATAACATATGTGAGTGTGATTAAAAGGATTGTCACATATTCCTCTAAATTAAATCAGGTATATCATGCTTGTAAGCTTTTATTATATCTCTTATTTCAGTTTAACACTTGCTAAAAGTGTATTGGACACCTCCAGGACCCACAGTCAGTGGTCGAAGGAACATGTGTCATGGAATGAGTCCATGTTTTCAATGAATCCAATGACTAGGACACTCCTAAGGTGGGGGTGTTGCATAAATTCTGGTAATATTTGTCCTTCCAATTAGAAGGAACATAACCAAGAAGTACCATTTGGGAATGGTTAGTGTCATTTTTAAATTCCATTGAGATGGAAATATTTGAAAACATGTCATGCTTGAAAAGTAGCACAACGATGATATGGTTGGCTATTTATAGAACCTTTAAAAACTTTGATAGTCAATTTAGACTTTTCTCTTTATGCTTAAGATATTATGGGATTCCTCAGGAGGTAAAGTAATTGTGATTAATTAATGATGATGTATTGGTGAGTGCGGGTGAGATCTTTTAAAAGGAGTAGATAAGTAGAGGTTCACCACTATTACTTTTGGTATCTAGTTGCTAATGGATTGGATCTGTTTCGGTTATTGATTCTTATAATGAAGGAAGTATCATAGGTTTTCTCCTAGAAAATTATCATCACCCTCTTGTTTTAATATCTTTTTGGTGACTATCATGTACCCTATCTTGACCTCATCTGGGTACACTGAGAGCGTGTCGATTATACGTCATGATAATTTTGAATATCACTGGGTTGATAAATAAACTCCATGGTAATTACTATTTTGTAGTGTGATGAGTTAGATTCATGGTTATTCCTATGTAAAACTTGGGTTACAAAGTAGGAACTCCTTGGATGGATACATGGACACCATCCATTTCTTTGAATTGTCTTCCAATGATCTCAATTTGTGTTCTTAAGATGTGTAAATTTTGGTTGTGTGCCAACGTCTCACTAGTAAACACCAGAGTAGGGGATAACATAAATAGACTCCATTTCATGATTCTAAAGTCACCTCAAACTTAATCTAGGATTAGATGATATGTTTTAAGGGTGACGGACCAAGTGTGCTGGATCAGGTATAAATCCATGTTCATACTGAGGCACAAAAACTTAAATGAGCATCTCTTATAGGATAAATCACTAGAATTTGAATACAGGATTCCATGGATGTGATCGATATAAACATGATGTTCCTTGGAAGAAAGAATCCTATTTTAGGATGTGATATGTCAGCCATCTAAGATGGTCATTTTCTAGAATAGTCAGTCGGGAATGGATCGAGTTTTTTCCTTTTATCTATGAATTTGGTCATGGGGAAGCATTTTATACATTCCATAGGGTTAATATGGGTGTGATTTAAATGTCGGTAGTGACTCTCAAGGATAGTTTTCATGACCAGTTTCATCTTGGTTAATTAGAATTTGACCAATTAAATTCAATGAGGACTGTATTACATCCTCAAATGTGATTGGGTTTCCAAGTTTAAAATAAATATTCCATAAGAATAGCTATAACACTTCGGCCATTCTTTGATAGGCAATTCCTATGGTGGGTAATATCATGGTTCAGAATTGGATATTAAGTATTTGAATCCATTAGTGGTAAGTTCCATGGGCTTGGTAATGTAGGTGATTGTGATGGGATCTTGTATTGGGTTAGATGGGCTCAATTAATCTTTTTCTTAATGTTTCAGTTCAAATTACAAGTGTTGGCTCAAGTTTTTACAACTTACATATTGTATGCTTAAAGTGATGTTTGCTAATATGGTGAGCATTGGAAATGAAATTTTCTTTTTTGTACAAAACTTTATGAACCAATTATGTCAGGTGTTGTTTTCATTGTCTCTCCAAGTATTCTTGGGGATCATAATTTCTAAGGTAGGGAGGTTATAAAGTTCCATGTTTTTGGATCGAATGAAATTTTTTTTAGGGAACTTGAATTTTCATTTTTTTTGATGGACCAAATCATTAACCAAGATTAATATTGAAATTTAGAGAGTTTGAATGATCAAATGTGTTTTTTTAGACTTTTTTTAAGGCCTGGTAGATTCCTCAGGTGTTCTATCAAGTTTCGAGAGCATCAGACATCGGAACCTCAAATCTAGAGAAGGATGAAAGGGGCACATGATTTGTATGAACTTGTGAGTACTTCCATGAGAAACACTATGGCTAGTTCAAAGGGGGTGAGGGTGTTGCCCAGTTTGGTATAACCATGTGCATTAGGCTGTATGGCCATGTGGGTGCTACAAACTTCTTGATAGTTGTATTTTTTATGGGTTGTGCATGGTTAGAAAAACCATGCAGTCAGCCCATGTGAGGGGGTTACTTGGGTAGTGCTGAGTGTAAAATTAGTGCATGGTTTGGAAAACCATGCATTCAAACCATGTACCTAATTTAATGGGGTGAAATTTCCATTTTGACCTCCATCCCTTTTAATTATTTCTCCCTCATTTCTCCTCCTCACATCCATGCACAGTAGCCCCTGTCAAGCTTTTCCTCTCTTCTCTCCTAAGTATGGAGATATCTCCTCCAACCAATGTCTATTTTGAGTGTCGCTCATCTTGTTGGAATATTATTGGTGAGTCTACAAATCTTCCTTCCTTCGTCATATTCTCACCTCTTTCTCTAGATTTGTATGAGCTGATTCACCCTATTTTTAATCATTTTTCTGTATATTCATTTTTTCCTCGAAACAACTCAATTAAAGCCTCCATATTGGACAAGTGGACCATTATAATCATGTGGTTGGTGGTATATGTATTTTAACTAACATTTAATCTATTTATAAATTACATCATTGTGTCATGTTCCAGTATTTCCATGTGATGCCTCTAAAATGTGAAATTTAATTTTTCAAACCTAACGACCTAATTCTAGTAGCCCTTGTATATCAAATTGGAATTTATGATGGTCATGGACCTCAAGTTTTAACCACCCTTAAAGTTATTCCCCATGAATGCCTTTAATTAATTAATTGTTTTCTAATAACACCCCTAAATGAGGGTTTTTTCTTATAAAATGTAACGATTTTATTAACTTGAATGTGGAAGGGTGTATCCCTCCACTATACTATCTCCTTGTGAATGAACCACCACCTAAGGGGTTGGAAACTTTTCTTATTAAATTAATTTGATTATTTGTGTGTGGTATTAATATTAGAATATCATGATTTATACCTTTCCATGTATGGTGCAAACTATTAAGGATAGTTCACCTAGATCTTATATTTATGTTGATGAAATGAACCAACTAATCAAATGAATAGCCCATATTGAAATGGTACGTGGGTATAAACCTCTTTATTTTTTCTTGACTTGTGTTGTGGAATGTTTATAAACATGGACTCTCTTTTTATTTATAAATGAAATATATTAGTGGCATTCTTAAACATGTGGACTACTTCTAAAAATAAAAGGAATTATATATAAAGGATCCAATGTGACATGAGAAATGTTGATTTCCTCTTTATGGAACATCAGGGCTAAGGGACAATAGGTAAAATGGATTACCTTATATTTTCTTAATGACTAAAGGGGCCTCTTATAGGGTCATTAGACATGCCATGTCACACCCCCTTGGTCAAGGATGTTGGCATGGTGTTCACATCACTTGGATTGATGAGCATGACATTCCATGCCCCCTTGATTATGAGGTTTGTTATGACCCTCCTCATTGTATTTATGATACTCGGCATGGCATCCTACATTTATTATGTTGCTCATCATGGTGTCCAATATTGATTCATATCCTTGGGAATGATGACCCTTACTGGTTATTATGAGTTTTTATTATTATTATGAGTAGTATTATGCATGGACACCTAAGTTTCACCTCATCTCCTATCTAATACTATATATCCATATATATGGATATAATAATCACTACTACTATAGAGAATATATATTTGTAAATATTATATATATATATATATATTATTTAAAGGAATTTTGGCTTAGGAAAAATCATGTATGGTCGGTCAGGTGTCCTTGAGGAACTTGATCCCAGCTCGTTACATTTATTTATTTATTTCTATTATTTCTATTATTATCCCTTCACAATATTTTATTTATACTCGTGGACTAGATTAGCTTTAGAAACTATTGTCGGTGGCCTACTAAGTATATCTCACACCCTTTCTGGGCCTCCATTATACTGGGGTACCTAAATAGAACACATGTCTATAGGTCCATGCATTATTACTTATGTAGTGAATTGTACCTGGGAGTTAGGTGCACAGGACTGAGCTAGTACTCTGGATGCTCATGGAGATCACCCTCTGAGATTTTTATTCTTTTCTTTAGTTCATGTACTACGTAACATCCTGGCCCAGTAGCCACTCATCTGATGCTCCAATCTGGTTCTCCATAAGACCTCAAGTGTGCCTCTTCATTTTCCAGAGGATACTGACTAGCAGCGGGGGTCTAAAGTGGGTCTGTGAGGAGACTATACCCCCATATAAGAGCTCACAACAAGAAGTAAATAAACAAATATCATACACATTAGAGTAATGAAAAATAATATGTAAACTAAAACTGAAAGGTGTTGAAAAAACATGAAAATGCAGTAAAGAACCAAATATCCATGTAATGCATACAACTACGATCATCCACTGAGCCGATCATATATATAGAAATAAAAAACTGAAAAGTAAATACAATAGGTCCTATTTCCAACTCGAGTCTATAACTGTAGCGACTCGGGTTTTTGGACCTGTCAGACTTTGGAATATTTCTACGAATAATTCCAGAGCTAGGCGCAAAGACGGCGTGCGATTCCGAGGCCCGGTGTGCCCGGAATTAATTTTATAAAAATATTAAGTATTTTTATACTATGCACGTAGCGAGGGTGTGATATCTCCTAAACGGTAGCTCAGAACGGGAATATGAGGGCACGGTTGCGTCCAGAACGTGCCGTTTACCCTAGGTGGGGTGTAATCTTTGCGGGCGCGGGCCTGCGGTGAGAAACGCCACCAGGGGCGTTTCCGTAAATAAGTGGCAAGTTAGTGTGCGAGCGTCCGCTCGAATAACTTCTGAACGGAGTCTCGGATGGAAAATCTGAGACCGCCGTTGCGTTCAGAACGACGCGTTTACTCTAGGGGTGACCTTACTTTTGTTCGCATCGGGCGTCGGGTCTGAGGCGGGTTTGGCGCCGGCGGGCGACTGATATAAATATCAGCGCCCCCCCCCCCCCCCTTATCATTCTTCGTCGTTCTTTGTCGTTCTTCGCCGCCACTCCGCCGAATCGAGCAAATGGAGCGCCCACGAGCTCAGAATTCGACGGCGGACGTTCCAGGAGCGCGCAGCGGAAGCTTTGGAGCGCGGATCTGAGGCAGAACGTCGGCGTTTCGCCCGCGAGGTAGGCGGATTTGAGTTTTAACCCCCGATCTCGTTTTTGCTGCGTTTTTCTGCAAATTGAAGCCGTAGTAGTGTAGATCGGGTCCCGAGGGTCGTGTAGACGCCTCTGGATCACGAAACGGACCATCGGGGAGCTCCCGGCGGTCCGCGGAAGGTCCGCCGGTGCGGCGGCGCGCGGCGGAGGCCGCCGGCCGGGGCGGGCCGGCGGCGGCGGCCGGTCCAGGCCGGTCGGGGCCGGTCCGACCTCCTCTTGCATACGGGGGTCTTTAAACCCTCGTATCTTGCACTCCGGGAGTCGGATTCGCGCGCCGTTTGCGGCGGCGTGACCCTGACGATGAGGCGAACCCTCCGGTATGGGTTCGAGGGTTTAAAGTTTCGGGATCGTGGCCCGGGATCTAGAAACGTCGTATAAAATAATATTATTTTATTATTTTACGACTTCGGGTCGTTGTAACTTCTACCTGGAGCGTCCGATTGACATGCCGTCAGTGGCGTTGAGACCCTGATGGTACGATGGACTTTTTGAGATGGTTTCCGGGTGTTGGGTATGAGGACGGGGTGTGGGCCCCATGAGGGCGGGTTTTGGCGTTTGCGGAGAAACGCAGCTTTTGCACCAGGAGTCCGATTTTGGCGGATGAATAGTCGATCCTATGTGTTTTTCCGAGAGGATCGCAATGGTGCGATCCATTCGATGAGTTTCGGAATCCAGGCGTGGGCCCCACCCGAGCTGGCCTTTGGTGAATAGTACATTTTTCACCGGGTGTCCGTTTTGGGCGAGCGAGTAGTCGATTCCGCTTGTTTTTCCGAGGGGATCGTCGTGGTATGATCCGCTTGATGGGTTTCGGGATCATTGTGTGGGCCCCGCACGAGCTAGCTACGGTGAATAGTGCCTTTTTCACTGGTGCTCCGTTTCGGGCGAGTAAACAGCCTATCCTGCGTGTTTTTTCGCGTGGAATGCGATGGTGGCCTCAGTTTTGGCCTAGGAGGTGCGCAGTGTGGCGTTGTGGCGGGTCGCTCGGGTTAGCGACGTTTGGACCAGCAGTGGTTGAGGGTTCTCCCTTGGTTCACTCCCACGAGGGTTCGTGTGGCATCACAACCTTCGTATGGGTTTGTGATCCTCTCGATGGGATGTTTAAACTGTTAGAGTTGTGGTATCCCTCTGGTGGGCCCGGAGTGGATCCTCTAGCATCTTTACCTAGATCGGGTTCTTGGTATCGCTGTGACCGCTTATTTACGGGCGGTGATCCCCCATCTAGCAGGTTAACCCCGTAGGGTTTGTGGAATCATCGGACATATGATCCCCTACGCGGTGGGTCGTGCACAGTAGGGTTGTGGCATCGTCGGGCTTACGATCCCCTACTCAGCATGATGTTTATGGTAGGGTTGCGGTATAGTTGGTTATACGATCCCCTACTCAGCGCGTGGTTTCGGTAGGGTTGCGGCATCGTCGGTTCGATCCCCTACATCGCGAGTTATACCAGATAGGGTTCCGGTATCGCCGTGACCATCTTTATATGGATGATGATCCTCTATCTGAGTGTGGATCTTCTGTCGAGCGCCAGATCGGGTTGTGGCATCCCCCAGCAGATCCTGGGTGTGATCCCCTATCTGTGAAAACTACGTATGCCAGATCGGGTCACGGTATCCCCCAGTGGATCCTGGGAGTGATCCCCTATCTGTGAGCTACGTATACCGGAGTGGGTCTTGGTATCCCCTAGCGGATCCTAGCGGCGATCCCCTATCCGAGGAGTTTGGTGGTTATGGTGTTTCAGCGATGTTTCCTCAGTGATGTTATCCGACGAGCGTGGTCTCTCGGGTGAGCGTCTGAGATGTTTGCGACTATCCCGATGGAGTGTATCTCTCGGATGAGTGTCATCTGGTATGACATTGTTCGTGGTGTACTCTCCTGGTTGTGGACAGTTGCTGGTGATGAGGTATGTACCTCTTGTGGCTTTGTGGCGTGAGCTGTGTATATCTGGATTGTTTAAGGTGTATGTATGGGCATACACCTGAGCTGAGCTGAGCTGACTTGTTGTGTTTAGCCGAGGATGGTCACGAGATGGAGTTTCTCTCTCGTCTGGGTTCCTTCTGGCTGGGTTGAGCGGACTGCTTCCTTTCAGTTGCTCCCTTGGGTTTTGGGTTTTTGGGGTGCCTACTGAGTATGTTTATACTCACCCCTGCATGGGCTTTTCCCGCACATGTATGTGTCTTGTGCAGACCACAGGCCTTTTGACGGAGTCCCAGGAGGACCCGGAGCAGGCGGAGCTTACTGAGCGAGTTGACCGGGGTGTTTACCAGAGCTGTGCTGAGGGAGCTTTTCGGCAGGTGTTTGTGGCAGCATTCCCCTTCTTCAGAGCAGGTTGGACGCGCTTTGTAGTTTTCTTTTGGTGGGCCCATTTTTTCCCTTGTACTTTTGCTGTTGCACTCTGGTTTGGGATAGATTGTATGCACGCATTTACTTTTCAGTTTCTTTATCTCTGCACTGTTGCATGGAGGTGTTTGTGGGTGCGTGTGTACAGGTACCTTAGGCTAATGCCTCCCATGTGTGTGATAGCCTACTCGGCGCTGTTCGCCAGCCCCTGGCCTATTGGAGGCGGGCTTGGGGAGTCGCGGCTCGAGCCCCGTTGGGTCGGGTCGTGACAGAGTGTTATCAGAGGAGGTTCCACCTTTGGGATCTCAGAGCGTAGCTGGTCTAGCTGTGAGTTTGGTTTGGGTTGCATAGCGGCAGTGTTAGGGTGTTTCGAGTTCGGCTTTCAGGCCAGGGACTCCAGTGTTGGTGCGGCGGCCGACGTATCTATACACCAGGACTCTGATAACCTGCCTTTCGACTCGGGACATTCGTACACTGGTCGCGGAGACATCATGGTACATGAATCATATAGGATTGGGTTTTTGGTTTTTCCTTGTCCTTCTTGAGTCAGCTCTCCAGATATACTCTTTAACTATGGTGCATCTTGAATGTATTTCAGGATGCCTCCACGACGACAGCCAGTGAGGGTTCCGCAGCAGGACTGTGCTGATGACCCGCCCCGTGTAGTGGCTGTGGAGCAGGGCGCAGGTTCTGAGGTTGCACCTCCAGGTGGTCTGCCAGTTGAGCCACCACCTGTCGAGCAGCTGGTTGTGCCGGCGATGCAGGAAGAGGTTTCACGCAGGCTGAGTGCATTGCACGAGTTCCAGAGGCAGCGACCTCTGAGGTTTCAGGGTTATCCAGACCCCCAGGCAGCTGATGACTAGCTCGAGGCAGTTACTCGAGTTTTCCACCTAGTAAGGACACCTCCTGATCAGATGGTGGTCCTAGCGGCGAGCCTTCTGCATGGTTCGGTCAGGCGATGGTGGAGTTTGGTGACGCAGTCCCACGACGAGGAGATGCTCACGTGGGCAGAGTTTGAGCGGCTCTTCAGGGAGGAGTTCTATCCGGTGACGCTGAGGTCAGTGCGGATCCAGGAGCTTCTGCAGCTTCGTCAGGAGAGCATGACTGTGTCGGAGTACTCAGCGAGGTTTACAGACCTGTCGTGCTACTCCCTGGATATGGTTCGAGACCCGTTCTTTAGGGCTCGGACCTTCGAGCAGGGCTTACGCAGGGACATCCGAGCAGGTGTGGTTTCCTTGTGTCTGGCCACCTATGCTGGAGTGATGGAGCGTGCGTTGGTGGTGGAGAGTTTTCTGGCTGAGCAGAGCTCGCCTGTTAGTGTTGGGCACTCGAGAGCTGAGACTTCGTCGGTCGGATCGGCATCTGGTAGCCGACGTCAGACTCAGGGGTCTGGACGTGGCCGACGTTTCAGGAGGTGACCCCAGGATGGGGGATCTGAGCCTCAGAGCTCACAGAGCTCGCAGGCCAGTTTTGGTCAGCCGCAGGAGAGGCGGTGTTATGCTTGCGATGGTTGGGGACATCTTGCTAGAGATTGTCCGACCCGATGTGCTGCTGAGAGGGAGCCGGTCGATGGACCGCCTTGGCAGAGGCAGCGTCTCGAGCAAGGAGGTCCGCAGGGCGTCGGACGTGGCGTCGGAGCTGGTGCAGCGGGAGGCGGTGGTAGACAGTACCAGTTGCCACCACCCCCACCCCCAGGTGGTCCACGCCAAGCTCAGGGAGCTGGTGGTCGAGGGCGAGGACAGTTGCATTCCCTGGAGGCAGTTGACCCAGAGGCACCATAGATGGATAGAGGTACGCCTTGTGTCTTTTCTACTTACTGCAGTAGTTTTTCAGACACTGTTTAGCAGTACTCTTTCCTTTTGTTGCTTGCTCGAGTTTTGTTCAGGGCGTTGGTAAGACCCTGAGTGGTTGTTGTTGGTGATCTCGCTGGTGTGTGAGACCCAGTTGAGAGTCCAGTCGCTTTCCTTGTGCTTAGGGCTATTCGGGGATGAAAATTTCTAAGGGGGGGGATGTAGCGACTCGGGTTTTTGGCTTTGTCAGACTTTGGAATATTTCTACGAATAATTCCAGAGCTAGGCGCGAAGACGACGTGCGATTCCGAGGCCCGGTGTGCCCGGAATTAATTTTATAAAAATATTAAGTATTTTTATACTATGCACGTATCGAGGGTGTGATATCTCCTAAACGGTAGCTCAGAACGGGAATATGAGGGCACGGTTGCGTCCGGAATGTGCCGTTTACCCTAGGTGGGGTGTAATCTTTGCGGGCGCGGGCCTGCGGTGAGAAACGCCACCAGGGGCATTTCCGTAAATAAGTGGCAAGTTAGTGTGCGAGCGTCGGCTCGAATAACTTCTGAACGGAGTCTCGGATGGAAAATCTGAGACCTCCGTTGCGTTCAGAACGACACGTTTATTCTAGGGGTGACCTTACTTTTGTTCGCATCGGGCGTCGGGTCCGAGGCGGGTTTGGCGCCGGCGGGCGGCTGATATAAATATCAGCGCCCCCCCCCCCCCTTTTATCGTTCTTCGCCGTTCTTCGTCGTTCTTCGCCGCCACTCCGCCGAATCGAGCAAACGGAGCGCCCACGAGCTCAGAATTCGACGGAGGACGTTCCAGGAGCGCGCAGCGGAAGCTTTGGAGCGCGGATCTGAGGCAAAACGTCGGCGTTTCGCCCGCGAGGTAGGCGGATTTGAGTTTTAACCCCCTGATCCCGTTTTTGCTGCGTTTTTCTGCAAATTGAAGCCGTAGCAGTGTAGATCGGGTCCCGAGGGTCGTGTAGACGCCTCCGGATCGCGAAACGGACCACCAGGGAGCTCCCGGAGGATCCTGGCGGCCGGCCGCCCAGCGCGGCGGTGCGCGGCGGAGGCCCCCGGTCGGGGCCGGTCCGACCTCCTCTTGCATACGGGGGTCTTTAAACCCCCGTATCTTGCACTCCGGGAGTCGGATTCGCGCGCCGTTTGCGGCGACGTGACCCTGACGACGAGGCGAACCCTCTGGTATGGGTTCGAGGGTTTAAAGGTTCGGGATCGTGGCCCGGGAGCTAGAAACGTCGTATAAAATAATATTATTTTATTATTTTACGACTTCGGGCCGTTGTAACTTCTACCCGGAGCGTCCGATTGACGTGCCGTCAGTGGCGTTGAGACCCTGATGGTATGACGGACTTTTTGAGATGATTTCCGGTTGTTGGGTATGAGGACGGGGTGCGGGCCCCACGAGTCCGGGTTTTGGTGTTTGCGGAGAAACGCAGCTTTTGCACCAGGAGTCCGATTTTGGCGGATGAATAGTCGATCCTGTGTGTTTTTCCGAGAGGATCGCAATGGTTCGATCCATTCGATGAGTTTCGGAATTCTGGCGTGGGCCCCACCTGAGCCGGCCTTCGGTGAATAGTATATTTTTCACCGGGTGTCCGTTTTGGGCGAGCGAGTAGTCGATTCCGCTTGTTTTTTCGAGGGGATCGTCGTGGTATGATCCGCTTGATGGGTTTCGGGATCGTTGTGTGGGCCCCGCACGATCTAGCTATGGTGAATAGTTCCTTTTTCACCGGTGCTCCGTTTTGGGCGAATAAACAGCCTATCCTGCGTGTTTTTTCACGTGGAACGCGATGGTGGCCTCGGTTTTGGCCTTGGAGGTGCGCAGTGTGGCGTTGTGGCGGGTCGCTCGGGTTAGCGACGTTTGGACCAGCAGTTGTTGAGGGTTCTCCCTTGGTTCGTTCCCACGAGGGTTCGTGTGGCATCACAACCTTCGTATGGGTTTGTGATCCTCTCGATGGGATGTTTAAACTGTTAGAGTTGTGGTATCCCTCCGGTGGGCCCGGAGTGGATCCTCTAGCATCTTTACCTAGATCGGGTTCTTGGTATCGCCGTGACCGCTTATTTACGGGCGGCGATCCCCTATCTAGCAGGTTAACCCCGTAGGGTTTGTGGCATCATCGGACATATGATCCCCTACGCGGTGGGTCGTGCACAGTAGGGTTGTGGCATCGTCGGGCTTACGATCCCCTACTCAGCATGATGTTTATGGTAGGGTTGTGGTATCGTTGGTTATACGATCCCCTACTCAGCGCGTGGTTTTGGTAGGGTTGCGGCATCGTCGGTTGGATCCCCTACATCGCGAGTTATACCAGATAGGGTTCCGGTATCGTCGTGACCATCTTTATATGGACGATGATCCTCTATCTGAGTGTGGATCTTCTGTCGAGCGCCAGATCGGGTTGTGGCATCCCCCAGCGGATCCTGGGTGTGATCCCCTATCTGTGAAAACTACGTATGCCAGATCGGGTCGTGGTATCCCCCAGCGGACCCTGGGAGTGATCCCCTATCTGTGAGCAACGTATACCAGAGTGGGTCTTAGTATCCCCTAGTGGACCCTAGTGGCGATCCCCTATCCGAGGAGTTTGGTGGTTATGGTGTTTCAGCGATGTTTCCTCAGTGATGCTATCCGACGAGCGTGGTCTCTCGGGTGAGCGTCTGAGATGTTTACGAGTATCCCGATGGAGTGTATCTCTCGGATGAGTGTCATCTGGTATGACAGTGTTTGTGGTGTACTCTCCTGTTTGTGGACAGTTGCTGGTGATGAGGTCGGTACCTCTTGTGGCTTTGTGGCGTGAGCTGTGTATATCTGGATTGTTCAAGGTGTATGTATGGGCATACACCTGAGCTGAGCTGAGCTGACTTGTTGTGTTTAGCCGAGGATGGTCACGAGATGGAGTTTCTCTCTCGTCTGGGTTCCCTCTGGCTGGGTTGAGCGGACTGCTGCCTTTCAGTTTCTCCCTTGGGTTTTGGGTTTTTGGGGTGCCTACTGAGTATGTTTATACTCACACCTGCACGGGCTTTGCCCGCACATGTTTGTGTCTTGTGCAGACCACAGGCCTTTTGACGGAGTCCCAGGAGGACCCGGAGCAGGCGGAGCTTAGTGAGCGAGTTGACCGGGGTGTTTACTGGAGCTGTGCCGAGGGAGCTTTCTGGCAGGTGTTTGTGGCAGCGCTCCCCTTCTTCAGAGCAGGTTGGACGTGCTTTGTAGTTTTCTTTTGGTGGGCCCTGTTTTGCCCTTGTACTTTTTCTGTTGCACTCTGGTTTGGGATAGATTGTATGCACGCATTTACTTTTCAGTTTCTTTATCTCTGCACTGTTTCATTGAGGTGTTTGTGGGTGCGTGTGTACAGGTACCTTAGGCTAATGCCTCCCATGTGTGTGATAGCCTACTCGGTGCTGGTCGCCAGCCCCTGGCCTATTAGAGGCGGGCTTGGGGAGTCGCGGCTCGAGCCCCGTTGGGTCGGGTCGTGACAATAACACAGACCCAGTCTCTAGTACCCTATAATGCTTCTCCAACTCAACCAGTAGACTCCACGTGAGCATCCTACTCAACCATTCCACCTAGTTCCTCATCCCAATCCATTGTGTATATGTGATCAACCTGGAAGCAAATAGAAGATCTGTATGCAAATCGATGTGCACATACAGGTGTGAGAAATAAATCCCAGTAGGCTGCCCCCAATGGTGAACCTATAAACTTATGTCATAAGTGCATTCTCATTCAATATGATCAGACTAGCTGATATAAAATAGGAAAACAAAATATAAACAAACAAACATCAATATATAGGTACAATAACTCAATCAACCATACCTGCTTTGGCCAATGCTGTAATATCACTGAGCTCATCTCAAGGATCGTGCATCCAAAACAACATGTGGGCTCCATACCCATGGAAGCCAAAACCAACCTAACAATACCAGAAACCCATCCTATGATATTCCTTTTACCCTTGATACTAATCTAATCCATCCAACACCAATTCCTCATAACCAAAAATTTTATCATACTTGGAACCTCGACACATCTATCCCCATTTCCACACAAGAGTACTAAAAATACCATATCTTTAGCCTAATATCTACCTCATGTATCATAACCATAGTGAAACAAGCATCAGTCCATCCCATAAGCCATATATATCAAATCAACCATTCCTATATCATTAGTCTAGCATCTTATGCATATATATAAAATCAACCATGCTTGGAGAATTATTTTGGAAACTTAACCATATATATCAAATCAATCTTGCCTAGTGAATTAATTTAAAATCTTAACCATATATATCAAATTAACCATGCCTGGAGCATCCGTCTGGAATCTTAACCATGGATGTAGATAGTCATTCCACCATCCATCCTAGATGGTAAACCATCATTGCCCAGCACCTCAGTCTGGATCATTATCCTCAAAGTATACTATCAATGCCTATAGCCTTAGTCTGACACCCTCTCAGTAGTATAATTTCTATGATCAGAACCTCAATCCAATAACCATAACATTAGTGGGGCCCATAGCATCATTTTAGAACAAGCCTATGGAGAAGGAGACTCATTCCAATATCCTTTATCACATATAAAATCCATTAATGCCCATCGCCTCATTATGTATCACTATACCCAAAGTATACTACCAGTGAATAGAGCTTCAGTCTGACACCCTCTTAGTTGTATATTTTTCTATGCATGAAACCTCATTCCATCAACCATAGAACATATATGTGATTTCACATTCTCTATACTCAATTATATAACATATCATTCCTGGAAACTCAGTCGATCAATCAAACCTCAAACAAACTATTAATACTGATACAGAACCTCAAACCAACAATCTAAATCATGGATATCTAGAACCATATCTATGGATCATCTATCCATATCCCTCTTCCAACACAGCCCTTAGAAAACAACTGATTTCCAAAAACATGGTAACCCAACCATATTAAATTGACCTGTGGGGTGTAATCCAAGTCTCAACCTCAACGAACTAAAACCTAACAACAACTGGATATACATCCATCTCACCTAGTATCATCTATGCCCCATCAGCTCATACATCATTTGGGGTCCCAAGGAACACCCATAACTAAGCCATATAATCACACGCACCCACTCAGCATCATCCTATCAATTGGTCCTATACAATGACCCTCTGGATCCACACATAAACAAAATAATTACTCCTTGGATCCTCATAAATAACACTAAATAAAGGGAATCCTCTCTAAACCCTGGTATCCACCAAACTCTCAGGCCAAGACCTAACACCAGAAACATCCTCAGGAGACCATAAATGGCCTCTAACCTATCCTTGATCAACGACATTCTACCAAGGCTTCCCAAATCAATCTCATGTGAGACAAGCATTCTCAACCATTCACCATTACATACAATGAACACTTAACCAGAAACATTCCCACCATGGGAATCATCAAGATTCCCTCACACTCAACTCAACACCACAACAAAACTCTATCCTGAACACAATCCATGGTGTCAGCCACGACCCAAGGCTCCTTCCACCCTGATCCTCAAATGTAGGATCTAAACCTCAACTGCTCTAACATTGATCCACTCATCCCAATATGTAGGGATAACCAAGATCATCCCTGATATACTACTCAAATCCTATATTCTATGATTCATCCAAGAAACCTCACGAAAAGAACTATGGTACACTCATGCCAGATCAAACACTGAGCTCACACCACTCACTCGGGTCTCCTGGCTCAAAACCCAACCCAGTAAAGGATTATGAATCCAAACCATAAGGAAATAATCCTTCTTAATCTTATTTTCCCATAAAACTATTTATATGAACTCTATATGTCAAAATGATCCCACCATTACGATCTACATGAAAAAATAATCAAAAGGACTACTTGTGATCCCAAATATGACTTCCAGGGCACAAAACACCCAAAACCTCCAAGATGGAAAAGTACATGGCATGTAATTTAGAGTACATGGCGTGTACTATCAATTATCCACCTGGTTGTGTACTTTTACATGGAAAAAACAACATGGGGTCTTCCTTTGTACTACTACATGGTGTGTACCCAAAGTAAATGGTGTGTTCTTTCCAAAAACCATCTTGTCGTGTACTTTTTCACATGGCCAAACACATGGCCATGTACTACTACATGGAGTGTACTTTTAGTACACTGCATGTACTATTGAAAATTCTATATTCCTAGAATGGTAAGAACACATAGGGTGTGCTTATAGAACCACATGTTGTGTTGTTGGGATTTCCTAATAGGCAATCCCTACAACTCCCCCAAAACCCTTGTTTTCTCCAAACAAGCATAGATCGATCCAAATGGAGTCCTTAATAGTCATAATAACGAATTAATACATAAAAAACTATAATATTGGTATCAAGTCATAAAACTCAAAACTCATCCTACCTCGTAGCATAAAGGTCAAAGCCTTGGGTTTAAATCCGCTTCCGGAAGTTGTTGCACGTAGATCTGATCCTGATCTATGCCAAGGATGAAGTCCAGCAGCATATCCCCTCCTATTACCCTCTTGGACCATCTGTCGCATGTGAAGGGTGTTCCCTCCCATCTCATATCGTGTGTAGGAACCCCAAATGGTGGGAGAATCTTTTAATTTAATTAATTAATTAACCCCCCATTTAACACCAGTCCCAAGTCTCGAAACCCAAAGCGATTTTATATCTCTCCTAGGAAATACTCCCATTTCGGACTCAACTGTAAAGCCAGAATCACAATCCGATGCTCTTTTAAAAATATACAACCACCTAAAAACACCCAACCAATTAAATATGTAATTAATTAAACATTAAATATTAGGCCAAATTTCCAATTGCTTGTAATTACACCAAACTCATCTCCTAGGGTAAACACCATATTACGAGACTAATGAGGTAGTCATAAAAATTATCTGAGACCATATTATATGTTTAAATGACCATTTTTCCCATAATGGGTACTCGAGAACAAAAAATTAAATTTCTGATCATATTTCAAAATCTAGAAAACTTGGGTCTCTACAACATCCACACTATTAACCTTCTCATCCTTGAGAAGACTCAGTGGTCTTCCAACCACACACCTCGACCCACATTTTTCATCAAAACAAGCTAAACTTTTTGAATTATATCCAAAGATGGAAACTGAGTTTCTCTGCATAACTTTAAAGAGAGGTTGTATAAACCATCAAAGGTCAAGACATCGCTTTCCACTAGTAACAAACCACTAGAACAATGTATAACCACACCCATACATCTTGATATTCCACATAACCACTTAAAATTATTCATCAAACTGATGGTTATCCCTACGATAGAACTAAACCCACATCTATGAATTTTGATCAATGATACTTCCCATCATGGAAGTCACCTTTCAAACACATTCTCAGTAGTCAACCAACCTGCTCAACATGGTCATCACTTCATGCTCAACCCTACCCACACTAGGGTCACACCACCATACATGATCTGGTACTTCCCACCTTTGGAGTATCATTATCATCACCTCATAACCGAACAACCTTTTCCCCATCCCATTCCCTAATAATGACCAAACCCTGGGGTTGTACATGACCATCTTTCTACCACCAGAGCAAAAAAAACCAAACAGTTATTATTTCCACTTCCTGGAATTTGATAATATCACCCATGGTATGTGTTATTATATAATCCCTAACAGGGACCTCACCCATAGAAAACCAATGGTTCACTCCCAAACATACAGATTCACACACACCACTCCTTGAGCGCAACCTCCCAGGAGGCCCTTTATCAACCCAAGAAAACAACTATGTAGCATGGAATAAATCATGTGCTCTCTTAGCATACTCAGGAAATTGTTAAGATATTGGGCATGATCATATTTAAACTACAAGTATAATAATATTATGTCAACGAATACCACCAAAATCTCATCCATCCCAGAACATCATGGTTCTATCTCATGGCCTCGGTTCACCATCCCCACAAGCCTCTCATCACACCCGTAAAAATGCTCAACCCACTCACGGCTACCTTCCAAACTGATTCTCCTTGAATGTACACTCTTATAACATCTGATCCACAAAACAAATGATACAACACATCACCATCTATCATGTCCCCAATGTTACACTATCACATAACTATCACGCCTGCTTGTGTAAACCAACCATAAAACTTAATATAACTCTAGAGAGACACATCTCATGAAAACTCAACTCAGAAGCCTAAAAAATGAAAACATGGGCACTTTTTGTGCTCTTGATCCAACATAATGCCACTGGGATCAACTAAACAACACAAATATTTCCTGGGATAAGAATATGAATGAACATGACCTTGTTATAAAACCAACCACAAAGTGGAAACACTGTTACACAAGTTCCCATGTCAAAACAAAATTCATCTAATAATCCTAAACCTCAAACTCAACTGCACCCTTCGTGAAACATTTTCACAAATCCAAAACACCCATCTATGCCCCGTATACCTAAAGGAACTCATAACTCAGTCGACCCCTCTCATAGGTCACCCTCAAGGTCAAATGTATATAACTTTATGGTCTAGAGTCATGTAAAAATGGTCAATAGGCTCTCCTACCTAGCCCTACTGATCAAGTATCCTATCATGAAACTAGGTCCAACCACCTAGTTCTAAGACAAATCACAAAAGGACACTACTCTTGGGTTACCAACATGAACCTATATAATCATAAAAAACATAAACTAGACAAAACACTCATCTCTAGGGTCTCATGAAATAAAATTTTCATACACCAACCAACTACCCATAACTAGGGTGTTCATCCTCTCTGAGAATATGCACTTCAGATAATTCCTTGGAAGACCCAAACATAATCACAACCCTACACATGTAACATATTGTCCCACTAGCATTACTACACCAATTGCACACAAAACAAAACCAGCATTCCCACCATTGAGCATCTCGTTGAAGATCCATAGAACCTGCCATCAAAAATAAATCCATAAAATCATGCACTAGCAATCCTATAACATAGGGATCCTACGTGCCTATCATGATGCATGATATTTCTCTTGCCTATATATTCCAAGAGTAAAAACCAACTCAAGGGTCTCTTTCTAATGGTACAAGAGCCTAAAATTTATTATAAATTGTCAAATCCAAAAAACATGTGTATCGCTCAAAGAGAAAATCATATACAACCATAACATAAAAATCCAGAACATCAATCTCAGTCCCTGGTAACCTAGACTTCCTATCAGAATAGGTGTTCATGATGCACTAGTCTAGTATCCCTCACAAGTTCTGAAACATTCCAATATCTCCTATTTACCAACCCTAAATAGTGAAATAATTGGAAAGTAACTCCTATGATATCACTTTGCAACATCTCAGCCTAATAACCACTAAACTGATGCTCTGATCTGGTTCACGACAAGACCTCAAGTGCACCTCCTCATACACCAGAGGCTGACGACTAGAAGTGGGGTCTAAGGTGGATCTATGAAAAGACTATACCCCCATATCAGAGTTCATAATAAGAAGTAAATAACCAAATATCATACACATCATAGTAATGCGGAAGAATAAGTAAACTAAAACTAAAATGTGCTGTAATTAAATGAAAATACATTAAAGGCCCAATTATCCACGTAATATATACAACTATGATCTCCCACTACATTGATCATATATATATAAATAATCAACTGAAAATTAAATACAACAGGACCTACTTCTAACTTTGGGCCATAATGCATACCCAGTATCTAGTAACCTATCAAGCTACTCCAGCCCAACTAATAGACTCCACATGAGCATCCTGCTCAACCATGCCCCTCGGGTCCTCATCCCGATCCACTATGCATCTATGCTCAACCTAGAAGCAGACATAAGCTCTATACGCAATCTAGGTGCACCTATAAGGGTGAAAAATAAATACTAATAGTCCACCCCCAACAATGAACCTATAAACTACCGACATAAGTGAATGCTCGTACAATATGATCATCCTAGACAATATATAATAGGAAAACAAAATATAAATAAAAAATCACTGATCTATAATTCCAATACCTCGATTGACCATAAATTCTTCATCCAATGTTGGAATATCTCTAAGCTCATCTCAACCGTTCATCCCAAACAACATGCGGGATCCATACCCATGGCAGCCACAACCAACCTAACAATACCAGGAACCCATCCTAGGATAGTCCTTTCACCATTGATACTAATCTAAGTCATCCCAAACCAAGTCCTCATAACCAAACATTTTCTCATACTTGTAACCTCAACACATATGTCTCCACTTCCACACTGGATTACTACCAAGCCCAGACCATTATCCTAACATCAACCTTATGTATCATAACCATAGTGCATGAAGCATCAGTCCATCCCATAATCCATATATATCAAATAAACAATGCCTAGAGAATAATTCTAGAATCTTAACCATATATATCAAATAAACCATTCTTATATCATCATTCCAGCATCTTAACCATATATATCAAATAAACCATGACTGGAGAATCAGTTCGGCATATTAACCATGGATGTAGAGCGTTAATCCACTATCCATCCTAGTTTGTAAACCATCATTGCCTGGAGCCTCAATATGAAGAACTATCCCCAAAGTATACTATCAATTTCTAGAACCTCAATCTGAAACCCTATAATTAGTATAATTTCTAGAATTGGAACCTCAGTCCAAAACCATAACATTGTTGGGTCCCAAATCATCAGTCTATCCCAAACCCAAGGTGAAGGATCCTCATTCCAATATCCTTTATCACATGCCATTACATTAATTCCTAGATCCTTTTTCTAGAGAACTATCACAAAATTATATTATCATTTTTTTAGAACCTTAGTCTAACACCCTCTCAGTAGTATAATTTTTATGCTTGGAACCTCATTCTAATAACCATAACACATATATGTGATGTCACATTAATTATACTCAATTGTATAACATAACCTTCCTAGAACCTCAATCTAATACTAAAACCACAAAAAAAATATCGGTATCGATATGGAACCTCAAACCAATAATATTAATCATGGATATCTAAAATCATACCTATGGATTATCTGTCCATCTCTCTCTTCCATCGCATCCATTAGTAAACCATTGATTTCTAAAAACATGGAAACCCAACAATATCAAATTACCCCATTTGGGGTAATCTAGGTCTCAACCTCAATAAACTATAACATAAAAATGGTTGTATATACATCCATATCTTCCAATAACATCTTATCCCCATAATCTCATACATAAACCTGGGTCCCAAGGAACACTTATAACTGAACCACATAATCACATGCACCCACTAAGAATCTTCCTATCAATCGGGCCTACACATGACCCTCTAGATCCACACATAACAAAAGAATTAATGCTTGGATCCTCATAAATAACATTCAAGAAAGAGAATCCTATCTAAATCATGGTAATCACCAAACTCTTAGGCCTAGCCCTAACATAAGAAACATCCTCAGGTGGACCTAAATTTCCTCCAACTAATCATTGATCAATGACATGCCACCAAGGTATGTAAAATCAATCCCATGCCACACAAATAATCTCAATTGTCAACCAAGGAACACAATAACCACTTAACCAGAAACCTTTCCACTATGGGAATCATCAAGAGTCCCTCTTACTCAACTCAACACCATGATGACACTATTCTAGAACCATAATTTTTGTTGCTTGCCATGCCCCAAGGCTCCATCCACCATGATCCTTAAATGTAGGATCTAAACCTCAACTGCTCTAATTTAGATCCACTCTTCCCGATATGAAAGGAAAACCAAGATCATCATAGTGATACTACTCAAATCAAATATTCTAATATTAATCCAAGAAACCTCATAAAAAACACCATGGTACGCTCATGTCAGATCAAACACTGAGCTCACACCCCTCACCCGAGCCTCCTGGATCAAAACCCAACCCACTGAATGATTGTAATTCAAAAATTCAAGGAAGTCCTAATTATGAATCTAATTTTTCCATAACACCATTTATATGACCTCTATATGTCAAAAGGATCCCATCATTGCAATATACATGGAAAAACACTCAAAATGGGCTACTCGTGAGCCCAAATCTGACTTCTAGGCCACAAAACACTCAAAACCTCCAAGATGGAAAGGTATATGGCATGTAATTTAGAGTACATGGTGTGTACTATCAATTATATACCTGTTAGTGTACTTTTACATGTCCAGAACAACATGGTTTCTTCTTTTGTACTACTACATGGTGTGTACCCAAAGTACACGGTGTGGATATTCCAAAAATCATCTTCTCATGTATTTTTTCACGTGGCTAGACACACAGCCATGTACTACTACATGGAATGTAATTTCAGTACATGGAGTTTACTTTTGAATAGTCCAAATGGAAATAACACATGACTCATGTTCATAGTACCACACATCATGTTGTTGGGATTTCCAAATGGAAAATCCCTACAACTCCCCCCAAACCCCCGTTTTTTCCAAAACAAGAACATTTTGATCCCAATGGGATACTTAGAAGTCATAATAATGAATTAAAAATTAAAAAAAAATATATGTAGATCAAGGAAAAAAAACTCAAAACTCGGCCTACCTAGTGGAATAAACACCGAAGCTTTGGGTTCAAATAGGCTTCTAGAAGTCATTGCACCTTGATCCAGTCCCGATCTACGCCAAGGATGAAGTCTAGTGAAATCTCACCTCATATTACCCTATTGGTCCTAATTTTATGTGAGAGTAGGTTCCCTACCCTCTCTTTCTTTTCATAGTAACCCAAAATGGGGGGAATCTTTTAATAATTTAAATGATTAATTAATCCCCCATTTAACACCAGTCCTGAGTCCTGAAACCCGAAGTGAGTTTATATCTCACCTAAGAAATACCCCTCATTAAAAACTTAACCATAAATCCCAAATATTTCTTAGACACTCCTTTCAAAAGATACATCCACCTGAAACCACCCAACCAATTCAATAGTTAATTAATTAAACATTAAATATTAGGCCAAAACTCCAACTTCTCAAAATTCCACCAAACTCCTATCCTAGGGTAAAAACCCTATTCCAAGACTAATTAAGTGGTCAAAAAATTATATGAGACCATATGCTATGGTGAAATGACCATTTTACCCATAATGGGCACTTGGGAATAAAAATTTAAATTTCTACTCAGTTTTCAAAATCAACAAAACTCGGGTCTCTATATATTGTATTATATTTTATTGAATACTATTGTATTTATTTCTTTGGATTTGGTAGCATCACATGGACATGAAAGCATGGTTGTATTGGAGATGTCCATTTATGTTTATTCAATTATTATATCTACCTTTTTGAACTCACTCCTTTATTTATATAGCTTCTTCTGTTGAGTGATTTATTTATTATCTCTTATAGTGTTGTACTACTCTGGACATGAGGTTATAGTCTCCCCACCATACCACCAGTATACCTTCACTACTAGTCAGTAGCCTTCGGCGTATAGGGAAGCATGAATGATTCCATTTGAATGGCTGGCTCGGGGCACTATTTCAGTGTCTCTCATGTTAGGACATTATAATTAATAACCATGTGATGGACTTATAATTTTAATTGATAAAATATCATGATTGGTGCATAGTTAGTCTAACAGTGTGTCCTACCTGTGCATCATTCTCCTTACCTTCTTTTGAAACAAACATGGTTGGAACATAATCGTATATTAAAACTATGAAAAGTGTCCATATCATTAAAATTTTGATTTTACCATTATACCCCTCCATGATTTTTACCCAAAATCACTCCCCCTCTACTTCTGTTTGGTGTGCATGACCCCATACCCTCTCCCCTTTGATTCCCTCGTCTTCCCTTGGTATATTTTTGGTGTTATTATATATTTAAGGAAAAATCTTAAAGGTAAACTCTCTGAACATCTTTCCTTTTTTCCTTTATTTTTTTCCCTATCTTTTTCTTTCCCTATAATAGTTTTGGTGACCTAGGGTACATGTTCACTCAATTTTGAATTGGAGGTTTTTTTTTTTGGGTTTGTGTGGTTTCTTATTGGTACTTTAAGGCTCTTTGGACCTCATTTTTATTTCATTAACACCATGGTTTGAAAATTGGTAAAATTTATGGTAGGTGTTACATTTCATTACTCTTAAATTTTAGAAATATGATTCATTATTAGTTTAAATGAATGTTTATGTATTTTAGAAATCATATCTAGTATGAATAATAGGATTTGTGAAAAAATGTTGTGTCATTTTAGTTTCATTAAATGTGCTTGGTATTTACCTTTGTTTTAAAGTTAAAATTCTATTTTAGAAATCCATACTCACTGAGTGTTTGAATAAATTATATGTTGTATCTTTAAAATTTTTAGTTATAGTATAAAAGGCTGATTTGGTTTTGTAAAAATTATTTGTGGATTTATTTTACAATAAAATTTCATGATGACTGATTGTCCCTTTTGAAAAGGATTTCTTAAATAAAAACCCCTTAAAACATAACCCTTTGTTTTATGGAAAATATATTCTTTAGTGTTATTTATTTGATAGTTCTTAGTGAAGGTATTATGTTTTTTATTTAAAAAATTAATGTAATTGGAGATTTTTCTTGTGAGGACTTCTTAGGTGAGTTTGTGACTTATTTATACTTTGTGTGGTATATATATATATCATATGTAATAATTGTTAGACTATCCTTCATTTTTATTTCATGGGTTACTATGGGTGTCCATGTGGGAAGTCTAGGTATACATGTTACACTAGTTTAGAATCAAACTCAAGCTAGTGTCCCTATAATTGATTTTATTTTTCTTATGAGATTTCCCCTTGATTAGGCCAATGAGGTAAATATTGGGTGTTAGGGAGGGTTTTATTTATCTCGTATTGGTCTTGTTTAGTAATTGTATTTCCTTTTACTAGCTTGTCCCGACAAATCCTAGGTTCTCATGATGTGATTTTTCTAAACTGTCTATATTTATTTTTTTCAATAGTGGAAGTTTATTTATTTCATTTTAAAATAAAAACCCTAGATTATTTACATATTTATATAGAAAAAACATGTCTTCTTTAACTTTTTTTCCTTTATCAAAAGTGTGGTTTTTATGGGTCTAATTTTTTATTTCTTCTATTTTGAAAAAGAAAACCTACTATATATATACATTTATTTTCAAAATTTCATGAAATATTTTTATCTTTAAAGGGTATACATAGATCGGTGGGTGGTTTTCCACTAGGTTTTATATATCATTACTATTATGTTAATAGTTTTAACATGTTTCATTGGGTTAAAATGACTAATATTTGGGTTCAGGTTTGGGTCTGGATGGAACCTAGTGAAATTAATTCACTCAGCACATGAATATTGTAATTTTTGGATTGGGTCCCTTTTTATTTATTTTGGTATTTTAATTGTATCATCCTTCTAGGATTTCCACTATATACTTTTTACCTTTTATATTTTTAGTTTTTTATTTTGGATAGTGTAGTTCCTTTTGTTGGTTGTGATTATTATTATACTTACTTCAATTTACTTTTATTTTTAAACTAATTCCTTATAAGGTGTGGCACTCCAATTCATGGAATAGTCGTCTTGAACTTATGGGTGGATATCCATGGATAATTTTTTATTAATTACTTGAAATTATTTCCATTGGTCATATTTTGATGACTTAGTACTTTTCTCCATCCTAAGGTATTGGGAACTCCCCCTTAGACTTTTCATGGCTCTGATCAGGTGTCATGTTCAATGGTGACCTGAGTTGGTCTGTGATACCACAATGCAATAAGATTCATCATGATGGATGATCGAGTAGATATTAGTGATTTTAGAGGTATGGTGTTCATTTTGTAGAATAAATGCCATGATGAAATACTATCTATAATGATTTTAGTAGTTCTTTTTAAAGAATATCATGTTGTGAAATGGATTTATTTTGTCACAATGATCCCAATGATAAAATAGAATTGAGAATTCATTTCTATGAGGTGTTGGACATAAAATGAATAAAGATTGGGTAAAATTAAATGGTTTTTAAATTTTTAGGAACTTCATGTCATGAAGGCAGGTTGAACCATAACCTATCAATATTAATAAAATTACACACCATAAAGCGAATCCCCACAACTTAATGGATTCATAGGTTAAGAAGAATCCAAGAATCACACTAGGATTATTAGAAATTTATAGAGGATATATTTATCTATATTTTTTAGATCTGATTATTAACTAAATGTCTCACCATTAAGGATGTTTTCACTCTAAAAATAATCTATATTTGAGGCATGACATACAATGAAAAAATATAGGGATTCTATGAAGGTGCAGTTTCCAAATTTATTGGGTGATACAATTGAAAATAAAAATGTGGGGTAATGGGTCAAGATTTCAAGTATTTACTAGTTTTAATTATCATTTTTATGACTAGATTAATTTTTGAGGAACTCTAATGAAAACCCAATATTAATAAGAATAAATCAAAACCCTAAAAAAGATAGGGACATATATAAGAACACTAAAAATTTAGGGATATAGTGAGAGTAAAGAAAACTAATAGAATAATTCCACTGAATATCTAGACATAAAGAATAAAGAGATTAATTAAAACAAACTTTTATTGTTGGTGTTTCATTTTTTCTGTTCCTAAGAATCATTTTAATTGGTATTTATCTTTCATCTATGTATTACATAACTCAATGAAGTGTATAAAGAGATAAAAAAAAGTGGTATTTCCCCTAGATATATGGTTCACCTTTCTAAAATAGTTGTAATATCCATAAGGAATAGTTTTAATCCCCACTATATTTACACACCATTGGTTTATGCTCCTTATAGTTTCCCTTTTTGGTAAACCAAGTAAACTTGTCTGTCCCTTATTTATTTTCTACATCCAACTATTATGTGTTTGTGTGTGTGAATATTATTGGTTAATTTCATTCTTGTTAACACAAAAATAATAAAAATTAAGTTATAAGAAGTAAATAACATGTAAATTAACTTACTCTCCCTTGTTAGGGTGTGTTGGGTCTATGGGTGCAACAATTGGTATCAAATTCACAAGGTTATAGCACAACAAGTCTATCCCTAAGATAGTTGTTGATATATAGAATGTGTCCAATGAAAAAGGAGTGCCTTTGTTTGATGGGTATAAATTTTATATATAGAATAATTTTTTGAGATCTCACTAATGATCTATTGTACATGAAGTTTTCACTACGAGTTTACATGGAATAGAAATCAACAATACTACAAGAATGATAATGATTGAAGCTAATAAGAAAATTTTCAATTCTGATGTAAAGTCTTAAAATTAATTATCCTTAACCTTATTGAACCATATATATATTAAATTGAACTAATTAACATTATTAAAGTCTATATGCGATAGTCTAACCAATATTTATAAAGGTTACAATAAGGTAAAGGATGCTAAGTTGAAAGTGCCACAAAAAAAAGTTCAACAATTTGAAGATACTCCCAAATAGGAGCATATATGATTTCTTTAATATAATTATAGATGTTATGGGACCCATACATGGAATTGGATATCAGACCAAAGATTTTTATATCATGAAAAATATTATCATAAGAATTCCACCCTTGTATAATGCCAAGGTGTCATCCCATGAAGAATAAGACCTCACTGAAATGTTCCTCAGTGATATTAAGAGTATGCTAGTGGTTTAAGAGATAATACTAAAACCTAAGAAAACATATGTAAAATCATTAAAATATATTTATTTTATATCCATATATAATATTTATATTTTATAATATGGAATCAACGATGATGATAAAAGTGATAAAATTATCTCGCTAGAAGCAAGAAAATTTAAATGAGGAAAAGGAAAGTTTGAAGGTAAACATAAACTTTATTATTTCAGAAATATTAATAACTAAGGAGGATAATAGAGATAAAGATGATATATAATCAACACTACAAAGAAGAATTTATTTTCAATGAAACTACAAATCTAGAATCTCAACTGGGAAGTTATTCCGAGGAAGAAATCTAATGAGTAAAGAAGAAGAAAATGATGAGAAGTTTCTTGAAGATGATGAAGTTAGGTTAATACCAGATGTGGAATATGTTATCATGGAAACAATTAAAAGAAAAAAATTCTATATATGAAAAGAAATATTAACTTTAATATTAAATTACTTGGTTAGAGAAGGTGGTGGAAAAACTTGGGGATTCTCAAAATTCATCTAAATAAGGTATTAATTAAAAGATATAAATTAAAGAGTAATAAAAAATGATTGATGATTTTAATACCCAATTGGAAGAGAGATGAGAGTTGGGTGAATCTATGTAAGAAGAATTGGTAACATTATATAAGAATCCTGAAGCTAAAATTAAAGTGTTTGGTGAAAATAAAAGGCTAAAATTTTGAAAATTTTATAATAAAGAATTGATATCAAGATAAAGAATAGGAATATGGGATACTGATAAGATCATAAATGAACATCGATATATTCCCGTAGACAAGGATGGTCTTGGATGTAAATCCAAGTCATCTAATTCTCATAAAGCTTCTATACAAAATAAATTAAAATAGAAATTATGTGAAAAAACATAAACCTTAAGGCCAAAAAAATAGGTAAGAAACTACTCCAAAGTTGGAAACATGTGAAGTGGAAATGATGAAAAGATTTTCCATTTTCTTAATGTCTAATTAAATGGATTTATTATACATGCAGTGAATTTGTGTATGAAATAAGAAATATATTTAAGAGTAGATGTTATTAGGAGTCAAGAATAAAGGATGAGAACAAATCCCACATCTCAAAGACAAAATTAATTTTATGATTATTGCTTTAAATAATATAACATGGGTGAAAAGAAAATAAATTGAAGGCCATGAAGAAGTTAAAATTACTCTAATAAAATATAAAGGGGAAAGTTAGTAGAATAGGTATATGATATTCCTTTGAAAAATAGTTTCTCTCATTTGGAAAAAGAGTAGTATAATCTCATGTATTATGATAAATAGCATGAGTAGAGACTACCTTCTGTCAGAACTCAAATGGACACCTCTAGGAAAGTTTAAAGGAATAATGAAAAGTTTATTTGGGTAAAGATTTATCTCCAAGAAACCAAAAATAGAAACACATAGATCCTTTTACATTGGATTTTCATCCCACATGACTGAAAACATAAATATTGTAAGGAATGTGAATAGGTGTGTTAATGGTATTTTTAGGTTCGGTAATAATGTAGCATTAGAAATAAGGGGAATAAAAAAATCAATACTGGCTAGTATACAACAAGTAAAATAAAACATGTTTCCTTATAGTGATGGAAGAAAATAGTGTGTTTCAACAGAAGATCAAACATATCAATTAATAGAGTATAGAGAATCTATACAAATTGAATGTTGTAAATGGTATTATAAATTTTATAAGAGAATAATATAATACCTATAATGCTTGGGTAAAAATTAAACTAATGAGAAACCAATATCGACCAAAGAATAATAGGGTCTCAAATTTATGTGATGTAATCCGCACAGATTTGTGTGGACCCATGAATGTTCCTATGACATACTATGATAATCAATTAATCTTATGCATTGAAAAATCAATAGAATTGTTGTATCATGTTTATGTAAACCAAGAAGGAGGTGATTGAATACATTAAGTTATTTTATAGAATAGATATTAATGAAACTGGAATAACCATTGAGGTTCTTTGATCTGCTAATTTTACAGAGTATATCTCTTGTGAGGTATAAAATTACTATTATAGGCATGAGTTAAAACATGAAATCTCATCAATGAGAATTATATAGAAAAAACAAATTTTCAAAAAGGTAAAATTGAATGGTAAACACCATGGCCAAAAAATTATACATTAAAATTTTTATCTCTCATCACTATTAGAAGGAAGTGGCTCAAGATATTATTTATACATAAAACTAATACTTATTAATCCCAAAATAGAAGAGGGCTCCATATAATATGTGTCATGGAAGAAATATAACCTTGAATTTCTTTAGTGTTTATAAACTAGTGTAACATTTACAACAAGGAAGGAACCTAAGGAAAATATGATGATACAATGGACGAAGGGATTTTTCTAAGATACTTATTTATGATTTAGGCCTACAAATGTCTCAAAAAATGGTTAAACAAGATTATAGAAAGAATGGATGTTAAAATTATTGAAGAAAAAGTTGTAAACAAATTTAGAATTCCATATCTAAGTACAATCAATGTTAGAGAAGTGGAACTGGATAAAAAATAAAACCATTGATCATAATCCAATATGTGAGGATCATTCATATGTTGAATCAATTGAAGAATAAGTTTTCAAAAGGATTCAAATAGTGAACCTACAAAGGAGAAGATGATTTGAAGTTTATGAGTCAAATATCATTGAAAATAAAAATGAAACAACACAAAATCATATGATGATAACTATAGAGAACACTTATCTATTATCTCAAAATGAAATGACCTCATTTAAATAAGTAATGAAATATAAGTTATGGGTCATGTAAATGAATGAAGAGTTGGATAAAATTTGAAAAAAATTTCTTGGGGATCTTGGATAATCCATTGGATCACAATTTCATAGGAACAAAATGGGTATTCATAAATAAAAATTATGGTCAAAGAAATGTGATCTAAAACATTGGAAATATTGATGTACTAGGGGTATATATAAGTGGATAGAATCTATGTGGAAGAAATATTGTGAACTAGTGTTAATAATTGAGTCAATGTGACTATTCCTTATTGTGGTTTTCCAAATAATGTTCAAAATCTACTAAATGTATGTCAAAAAATTTTCTTAAATTTTATTCTCAAAGAAGTGGTTTACATTTAAAAAACTATGGGTTTTCCCATTAGTAATAATGAATCAAAGGTTTTAAGATTAGAGATTGTGTTTTATGGCCTAAAATGAGTGTCCCAATCCTATTATGATTAGTTGTACACTTTCTTGAAGAATATAGAATTCATAATATGAGGTGTATATCACAATATATAAGTTATGTTAAACAATGAAAAACACTTCAGGGTGATTTTCTGTATTGATGACATCATATATAGGGAAATAAGAAGAATTTAGTGGGTGAGCTTTCTAAAATGATAAGCTATAAGTTTTAAATATCTATGATTGGGAAGAGAAAAAATTTCCTTAGTTTATAAGTTGTTCATAAAGTAATTTATACTTTTGCTTCATAAGATAAATATGTAAATAATTTACTAAAAAAATTTTGATATGAATGATATAAAGAAAGTTTCAACACCAATAATAGTTTTAACCAAGATAATAAAACATTATAAAAGGAAATATATTAATCAAAAACTTAACCATATAATTATTTGAAGCTTATTTTATATTATATAAAAAAGTACAAACATATTTTTTTCAATGTTATTGGAAACCAACAATCAAAGTTATTCCAAATAGGATCATATTTTTGGTTTTGAAGTAGATAAAGTGGTACATTTAAGGAATACTTGATTGTGACTTGGTATATTATGCAAGAAATGAAAAGTAGTTTAATGCTTAATCAGGTGTGGATTGGGATAGAGGTATTTTTAATAGAAAATATATAAGTGGGGGATAAATTTTCATTAAGGGAAAGTATATTGGGTGGATCAATAAGAATCAGGAGTACACCTCTCTTTGTATAGATAAATAAAATTATATTTTAGCTAAAAAGGACTGCACTCAAATATAATGGATGAAACAATAATTGGATAATCTTGGATAAGTGGTAAAGTTTTCCATGATAGTCCATTATGATATCCATAGTGTGATAGAGATAACCAAGAATAGATTATATTGTTCTCAGATGAAGAATATTTAGATCTGATATCACTTTATTAAATACAAGGTTAAGTAAGGAATTTTCAAGTCTAAACATGTGGGTACAAATCAAAAGTTGGTGGATATATTTACAAACTTGTTGGAAACACCGACATTTGAGAAGCATCAGTTGAACCATGGTGTTCAACCTACTCCCTTAGCTTAAGTAAGTTTTGAATATCACCTATCTCCATTTTATATAATGATATATTTGGTTATTATTTTCTATTATATTTTTTTTACTCTTACTTAGGGTAAAAAAGATAGGGGGAGATACTATCAAAGATGAATTTGTAATAAGGTCAGATATTTGACCAGTTTTGTTACTTTATAGATAGCATTGAAGAACTTAATTAATTATATTATTTTCTATAGTTATCTTTAAAACAATTAGTCTTAAGGATCTAATTGAATGTTTCTTTATTAGATTTAGAGAATTTTTTATTTTTAAGAGTTCCTTTTAAATATTATTATGAAAGGGGGAGAGAGAATACAAAGATAAAGAAATCCAGAAGTATAACATTCAAGGGGAGAATACCAATACCTAAAAATTAGAATAATTGTATGATTTAACGGTGTATTCTAATTTAGGGGTAATAAGACCTATGGAAATTGATATTACCCAAAGGTGTGGGAGAAAAAATATAATAAGTATTAATAGAATAAAATTAATTTTGACAACAAAATCCAAACAGATATAATATTTTAAACACTGGTTTGTAATGGTTAGATTTAATTTCAATTAGATTTTTTTTGTAATTTTTGTGAAGAATCATGAAGAATCTTGAAGAAACTAGAGAAGATTATAGTAATAGTAGGAAATGAACAAATAATGATACAATACCATGCATTTCACCATGAATATGTTTTTTATATAGTTTCTCAACTAGTTTTATATGGTTCATTAATTTTTCATAATATGGGTTCTTGTGTTACACACCATGATGCAATAGGATATATTGTGAAGGGTGCTTGAGTATATCTCATTTATTTTGGATATCTGTTGCTTTCTTCATGGAAGAAACACCACATCTCAAAGCTATCTAGGTGGATATTAGTGGTTCTATTTAAAGAAACTGACATTGTGAAAGAAACTATTTATGTTTTAATGAGACTAATAATAAAATATGATTGATAATAATATTTTGTGAGGTTTTTGGATGAATTATAAAAGGATTATTGGGATAAATTCAGTAGTTATCAAAGTTTGAGGACCTATTCATATTAAAGGAAGGTTATACCACAAATTTTCAAGAGTAATATAAGTACACACCATGAATTAGATCCAAATTCCATGATAGATTTGGAGGTTGGTAATAATATAAGCATCAAACTGTGATTATCAAGATGTTATAGATGAGATAATCAGAAAACATTTATAGATATTATTTTTAATGAACTTGTAATGTCTCGGATTTTCTATGTACTATTATTTTTTTAAATATTATATGGAATTATTTCGAGACCAAGTGTGGAGATGACATGTCATTTCAAGGCCCAGTGAGCCCGGAATGGTGGTTTGAACTTTTTTAAGTTAAGTGAGTCGGTGTGTGTGTGTGAGGTTATGGAAGTTTCCAAATGGATGACTGGATTAAAAATATGAGATCACCATTGCATCCACGACAACGAATTTACCTAAGAACTGGCATAACCTCGACCGACGCGGGTCAAGATAAAAATTTAATTTTCAGATATTTTAAGTAAAATATAATAAAATAAAATAAATTGAAAGTTTAATTTTATTATATTTGGAAATGTTCATTGTAGTGCAATGATGGGGCAGTTGTTTCGATAATTAATGACACAGCATAACCACTTTGAAATAGCAATGTTTACTCATTAATGTCACAGCGCAACAGCAGTGACTCAGCATGACCGAATTCTAAAACGTGTTCCCTCCTTTTGATGGTTTAATCGAATGTTCGTCATTGGCAGAAGATTGAGAGAAACTCTGGAGAATTATTGGAGCTTTAGAGAGAACTCTTTAAAATGAACGACAATGAATCAAAAGTTTGAATTTCTACGCCAACGAAGTAGAAGGATCTCGGCGAAAATGGTTGCATGATCCCTTCGTTGGAAATTGATCCCTCCTTGAGTTAGGGGTTCTATTTTAAGTTGTTTTACTTCCCCGTTCTTTAATTCAACGATGAACATGGATCAACCCACAAACTGGTTGATCCACGCATTGACGTTCTTACAGGAGGGCTTCATCGGGTTCATTCCTATGGAATTTATAATTACATGTTTTATGATCCTAATTTAACCTATTTAAACCTTCTAATGGGAGAGGATTAATGTCATGAAAAACAATGGAAGAGGTTTGTTCCTCTTTTGTTTATTGGATTTCTCCCCCCTCCTTTCACATGTTCTTTGTGTTCTTCATAGGGATATGAATGAGGAATCATTTCATGCCCGTTCCTTGAAAAAATGATCCCAAACTATAGATCCAACATCGTGACGACCTAGAGGAGGTGTGACAGCAATGGAAGCAGGCGAATCGACATGGTTCAGAAGTTCTCGTTCTTCAACCATTCTTCATGAAGGTGGATCGAAACATGTTTTAAGTGCTGATCGGAGGACTAAAACTAGCAAAATCAGCTTTGGGTTGTCAGGGTGACCTAAACCATTGAGTTTCATGGTGATCGGATGGGTGGATCGATGAACGGGAATCATCAGAGGTGTGTTGGGGAAGAACTAGCCATTCGGGAAATATTCAAAGAACATGTTGTGTAACCTGAAGAACACGCCATGTGGGACTAGATCTGTGTCAGCTAGGGTTCTGGGAGATATACAGGTATCACACATTATGTGACCCCTATCACACAATGTGTGGGCCCTGTCCCGAAGCTTGGCGTGTATTCTGGGAAGTACATGGACATGGAATAGACTACAGAGCTTCGCAACACTATGTGTAGACCCTACACGGAATGGCAAAGGTGGTTACCTGGGAATCATCTTGTATATAGGGGATACACAGACACAGGGTGGAGTATGTGTCTATATACTCAACCACATGGCCAGACCAGGCCAGTTACGTAGGTTATCCCATGTTCTGGTTACATGGGATGGACCACATGAGTTAAAGTCGTGTATGGGCACACAGTAATGTACACAGAGGGAACCCCAGTTACTCGAACACAGTGTGTGTTCCTTCCTATATGTTGTATACTTACCCCCATTCAACGTTTCAGGTTCTTCTGACTCGGTCTGTTTTACACGGGCAGTACCCGGAGTCGAGAAACATAGAGTGTGACCCTTCTACAAACCGTGTATATCCAATAACATGGCTTGATACGATTTTCCACCATTACTTAGACAAGTTTTTTTGGGTTAGTTCCCTTTTTTTCTTGTTCCCCTGAAGTTCAGGTATCTTTTTTGTTCACGGGATTATGATTCCCTCACTAGATCTTTCTAAGATAGAGTCAAGTATCCCTTTGAGAGGCCTGGAGAGAGATCCTCTATCTATTATTGACCCTAATTAGAGTAAGGTATTAACATTACTAATCCTATAGAATGATGATCCTATACTTAGCAGGTGAATCCGGATGATTCATGGTATCCCCCAAGGCCCTAGCAGTGATCCTCATCTGTGTATCGTGATCTTTCCCCACTCAGGAGTGTGTTCTCCCAGAATGAGTGTATCTATCTCTCATGCATTTTCCTGACAAACAGTACTTCTCAGAAGAACTTCATCAGAGCTATAATACTCATCAAGTGAGTTCTCCTGGATGATTGATTCTTGGAATCTTTAAACAAAACCCCTGGTGTGGGTATGCGGTCATGTGACTTGTCTCTAGACTATGGGTCTAGGTTTCGAGTATATATAGAAGTGTTTCTCTTGTTATATGTTCAGTAGAGATATACCATGTAGGTCTTATTATACCTTTAAATTTCATATTTATTTTTGGTTTTCAGGGTCCTCTACTGAGTATTGTTATACTAACCCATGCACGGTCTGTTCCTACATGTGTCGTGTCTTGTGTAGACGAGAGGCCTTTTGACGGAGTCCAGGGTGGACCAGGACCGGACCGAGATTTCTGAGTGCTCTACAGGCTGAGGTGTTCCTATGGTTACAAGTATTAATCCCAGTACCTATTTGTTCTTATAGGTTATACTTTGTAGTTGTAATTCCCTGAAAGGAGCTATCGTGGGTGCCCTCAAATGATTAGTGTTTTTTGGGTACTTAGGTACAATAGAGTAGCTGACCAAGGTTGTCTCTCAAAGGAAGACATAAATTTATCAACATATTAAAGGTATTTTGAAAATAAAATAAAAGGAAATAAGAATACTAATTAAAATTATGAGGTTTTTTATCATTTATAAATGTTGATGAAGTTTTTTGGAAGAAGATTGTATTTTTTTTAAATGAAGTTCGATTAAAATAACACAACAAGAAGATATTTTTTTAGAAAATATTTAAAAGGTGTAATCAATCTAACTCTAACTTCTAATTTACTTATTAATAATTATCATTTAAATTAATACTCACTTAATTATGATCCCTTAATTTTTTAACCCTCAAACCCTATGGGAGTTAACTTAACCACAAAGATGAAATTACTTAAAACCTAGGTTAGCTTCAGAACATGCAATCACAACACTATGCTTTGATTGATGTTATAAGGTTATATTATGGTCAGTGGTTAATTAGAGAACATATCCACTATGGAAATGAGGATTAATTGAGTTTATATATTATATTTGAACTCTAAAAACTTATCACATGTGGCCTTGTATTACCGATTAAGTTTGTGCTCTCACAATTTACACAAAATCTAGACCTCACGTGTTTTTGTGTCAATTGATCAATTGTTTTATTAGTTTCAAATAAATTAAAAACTAAACTCATGGATTATATTAAGTGAATTACAGTATCTCAATTATTCAAAATAATTAAATGAAGATGGTAGAAGATAGATTGATCGCTAAGAAAACTACTCTTCCATGGGCGGTGTGGTCATCGTGGAGACGTTTTTCATGAGAAAAGGATTGAAAGGGTAGAACCCAATCTCGTCTCCACTCTTGAATTACATACCAAATAGGAAGATTAATAGAATAAGAAAATTTAAAATAACATAATAAAAGAGAATAAATAAAATAATAACAAAGAAGTTTATTATTAAAACACAAACATTACAACATGAGGAAGAAGAAGAGGGCTTCGATGAGGGGATCCTTGCTTCAAGAGCTACCCGCATTACAATGGTTAGAGAATTTGGGTAAAACCAATTCTCCTCTGCCTTAAATAACTTAATTCATGTCCCCAACCACTCAAAATGAGAAAAAAAACTAATTTATAGAGTGGAGGAGAGGATAGATTTAAAGTGGTTTCAAGTGTGAATGGGGAATCTCGGACAAATATTTTATGCCAACTTGAACCACTCATTTAACCAAAAAACTCATGAATCAGATGTCCTTAAATAAGTATTATTCATTTTAAAATGATTCCTTGATCTCCTATCACAATTTGGGCCTAATCCAAGTAGTAATGAAGAAATTATGTCCTAAATATAGAACCCATGTCCAATCTAGCTAGTCCATACCAACTTTGACTTTATGGCCCATTTTCACCAACCAAATGCACAATTTAGCTCCAATATCCTAAATTAAAGTTATAGAAAATTATGTATGGAACATATTTAAAAACTATCATGATCAATTAATTCAAATAAAATTATTTATGTTCAAAATACTACGGTGAATTTTTAAAGGGTAAAATTTCAAATTTTAATCAAATTTTCAAATGAATGATCTAATCCCAAATATTCCATAAATGAACATAGTTACTACAATTTGAGGAAATTATATCATTTATTATTAATAAAATATTCAATAAAGTTGTGTTTAATCTACTCCCCCACACTTACCCTTTTTCACTTTTGGGAAAAACTTCATATCAAGTAAACATCAATATCAAATCAAAACAAATTTTAAAACACATATCCTAGAGATCCAACAATTACACACTAAGAAACAAAAGATATCATGCCTCATAAAAAATTATTTCACATTCTCCATTTATATAATTCAATATATTTTCACTTCATTTAACCTCCCATGCACAAAACACTTACCTCAATTGAATTTTCTCTTATCACAAAAATGTCAATTTTTTAGCAATGTCTTTCTCATCCAAACTCATACAAGGGACACCATAGGCTTGATAAATTCTTACACCACCACCCGATGTGAGTCAAGGACATATGTTTATCATGAGAACTTTCTAGGGTTGTTCTATGGCTTTAGGTTGGTAGGATTTATATGTGAAAATTTTGAGGTTGAATGAGGGGGGATAGACTATTTTTGAAGAAAAATTGCATTAATAGAATTTTCACTTAAATATGGTCTCCTTATCAATCCCCATAGCATAAATTCGTGTTCATAATCATGAAAAATAAATGAATTTTCACATCATTCAACATTTCAATAGTAAAAATCTCAATCTTCTCAAACATGATTTTCTTGAAAGATCTAGATAAGCACAGCTTTCTCCCTCTATTAAAAGCTCTAGAAAGGCACAACTTCACTTATCATGAAATCTCTAGAAAAGGAAAATATTTTAATATAATGATTTTATTCATAAGTAAACACATCTCTTAAAAATTTAATTTTCCTCCCAAAGTATCATAGAATGTGGTATCACAACACAAGACAGCTTCCCCCACACTTAAGTTCAACTAGATTATGCAATTTCACTTCAAGAGTTGGTTCAATAGGGAAAATTGTCTTGTAATGTGGATAACCTAATAGGTTATTCATGGTTTCTAAGGGACACAAGGATTAAATTTTCAAGGTAGGCCATTCTAAAAAAAATATTCTTTTAAATAGGGGTTTTAATACCAAAAAAATTCCTCAATAATTTAAACATAAGTACCTCAAACCCTTAAGTTTTGACAGGAATAAATCAAATTCTGGTTAAATCAAGCATGGTTTGGTTCTCTCAAGAAGTGAGGTAAATGTAAATAATATGAAAATAATGGTTTAGAAGCCTCACAGAAAAGTGATTTCAAATATAAAGATAGTGATATGTGGCATGGGATTCAAAATTCAAAGTACTTTTCATGAAATTACTAAAGATTTGAACTTGAAACAAAGTTATTTTCAGCATTCATTTAAGCTCGATTTTATGGGATAAATTTTTTCACTAATTTATATGAATTTTAAAATGGTGATGAGAATCATTTCAGCACAAAAGTTTCAAAAACACACAAAAATTTGAAAAATAAACACATAAAATTTGAAAAACGCACAATTGTTTTTTTTTTTGAAAATCATTGAAAAAAAGGAAAACAATTGAAATTACTAAACTAAAAGGTTCCCTCTCCCACACTTAAAATATTTAATTTTACTTAATGTGATCCCATGAGATGATAAATTCACATGAAATGTATGATTTTAAATAGGATAAATAATAAAGAAGTGAAGGGGTTAGTAATAGCCTGATATGCTCAAGTGATGATGGGGTCATGTCATGTGATGAAATCAACTACATCAGTAGGAAGTCCCTCAATGTATTTTTCAAATGTTTCACATTAACTATAAATCTCCTTCTTATGTCCAATTGTGTGATATCCACTACACCAGAAATAAAAACATCAGTCACAACATAAGGACCTAACCATCTGGAATGCAACTTATCAGACATCAGCTTTAGTCATAAACTGTAGAGAAGGAATTTCTCTCCAACATGAAACTTCTTTTGTTGGATAATTCTATCATGAGATGATTTTGATCTTTCCTTATAGAGCCTTGATTCCTCATATGAAGAAAATTTAATCTTCTCAAGATCTTGAATTTTTTGCTTCGTTTGGATTCCATCTTGGGCCAAATCGATGTTGCATTTTTTTATAGCCCAATAAGCCTGCTGCTCAACTTCCATGGGGAGATGACACACTTTCCCAAAAACAATCTGAAATGGGGACATACCAATAGGTGTCTTGTATGTTGTTCTATAAGGCCATAATGCATCATCCAATCACTTTATATAACAACCCTGCTTTTTATTACAACTTAAGCATGCTTTATTACATAAAACTTCACTTGATACAACAAAGAAGATCGAGAGGTTTAGTGTCTTTGGGGATTAGGATCATTACATAAAAACTTTAAACTTGAAATGCAACATATTTATTGAAAACATCCTTTACAGGACCACTACATTCCTTCGTACTTAGCATTGCATGGGATAACCTGAGGACATGCATAAGAAAAAAGGGTGAGCTATAAAGCCCAGTAAGGGAGTACACAATGAATAACATGAGGAGTACAATACATGTTAAGAAATAGGAACATCAATAGAGAATTATAGTAACATGAACATAAAGGAATGATAAAGCATGATAACCATAACATGGAAATGTGGCAACAACACTTAACATTGAATTAGCATGAGCCAAGGCTCATTGCACATGGAGCATGAGTAAACCCTCATTGCACTTGAAGCACGAGTAAACCCTCGTTGCACTTGAATTAGCATGAGTCAACACTCATTGCACATGACGTATCATGATACTATACTTTACCCAATGCATTGGAGCGCTATAAAGGGCGCACCCTTCTTAAACATTTCATTTCATGCATAAGTGTGCCACATGGATCATAAAAACATGGATTCATAAAACATAATAATTTATTCCACGATAAAGGAATGTGGAATTCATACATGAAACATTATAATCAATAAGTAAATGTGCATAAAGGTGAATACCCTTGATGGAGAAATGGGCATGGTATTCACTACAAAATGATATTGGCTTAGAAAATCGGTGTGATTTCGGCAGCGTAACGGCATGACATAAGAGTTCATAAAAAAAGTTGATGAGAGAGAAAGGGGTTCCTCATAATATTTACATGTAATGGACAGTAAGGAGGTCATATAGATACATGTCCCAACAATTTAAAAGGAAATTAGATTCATGATACAAAAGTATTTCTTGAATATAAAAGAGGAGAAAAAGGTTTCTTTCAGAATTTCGGCATAGTAACGGGTGTACATGGGAGGCTTTTAATGAGAGATAAAGGGGTCTCCCATCATTAAAACAATAAGAGGGAAGTATGGGAGAGGTAAAAAACCATACCCCAACATTCATAATTGAAATTAAAAGGGCAATACAACTTAAATAAAATTGACAAAAATGAGAAAGGAAGAAAAAAACCCTTACTTGGAAGTGTGCTTCCAAAGGCTAGAGAGAGGCCTGTGAGAGGCTTCTTGGGAGCTTGGGGCACCTTGGGAGGATTCTAGAGAGAGTAGGGCAGAGGTTGGACGAACTCCAAGGGATTTTAGTGAGGATTAAGTGGGAGCTTGGTTGGGTTTATATAGAAAAGGTGAGAGAATTCTTTATTATTTAGGTTTGGGACCCCTTATATTAAAATAATCCAAACCACAAACCAGCCCATGGTATTTGCCCATCATTTCTGGAAAAGGAAAGAGGAAAACAATATTTTACAAGGCCAAGGTCCGAACTTATTAAAAAATTAGGGTTGCTTATGTGGAGGTGAGTCACACTCCCATGGAAATTAATTTAAAAGGCAAAGTGTTGAATAAGTCTTGAGGGCTCCATTAATACTTTGAAAAGTAAGTCAAACAAACCCAAAACCTCATTATTTTAATGATAAAACACATATTGGCCGAACATAAGGATTATGTTATTTTATTACATCACCATTGGGTCATTATGATGTCATAAAACACATTATATATTTAAATGGTATTTAATTTTTACCCAAAAATTTGACTGTCTCAGAAAATTATGAAAAATTCACCGTTGGATAATTTCGACGTCCTGATTCCAAAAATAATATTTATTTTATCTAAATAATTTTCTAAATATGTGAATTTTCACTTTTAAAATAAAAACTGACATTTATAAAAAATTCACGAGTTTTGACAGAAATGGCTTTCAAACCTTAATAAAAATTTTAATTGCATTCATAAAATTATAAGATTGTTTATACTTAATAAAAAATTAATTTAATATTAATAATAATATATTATTAAAATATTATTTAATTCAAAAATCCTTTAATTTAATAAAATATAATTCTTAATTAAATAATAACTAAAAACACCATTTGTACTTTAAAAACTAATTACAATATATCAAAAATGACTAGAAATTATATTCATTATTATATAAAAAAATAATGTACATGAACATGGTGCTACTTATTTGTTACATAACCCCTTAAAATAGCTGCATAAGACCTAAGGGTAAGGTGTGCGATGGTGACCGACTCTTGGGGCAGCTCGGATAACATCGCTCGAGTGGTAATTTCAATCAACTTCCACTTTTCTCGTAGACGATCACGTTCGAGCTTGACTTGATAAAGATCAGCTTGGGCTTGGTCAAGGGCAAAGCCCAAAGACACCACCTCTTTTCCGAGCTCTGAAAAATGGGCTTCGTAAGGGGCAATTATACTGTATGAGGCCATCGCTTCCTTTGTCTAAGTAGAAATGGGTTCATTAAAGCCTTATATTTATACTACTCAGATGGTCACTGTTCAACGGCTATAAAAGTAACGGTCACAAATCTTAACGTAAAACGAAAGAAGTTGACATCTTATAAAAACATTTTTCATAAAGAAACATTTAACTGGATCAAGAGGGATTTTCTATTAATGAAACTTTGGGTCGTTACAATATTCCCCCCTTAAGAAATTTCTCCCTCGAAATTTTCCTTTTCCCACACTAAAAAAAATGTGGGTAACTTAGCTTCATCATATCCTCCGACTCCCAAGTTTCTTCTTCAAACTTGTGGTTTCTCCACAACACCTTGATGAGGGGCATTGTCTTATTTTGTAGAACTTTTTCTCTACGATCTAAGATATTCACTGGTTGCTCCTCATAAGAAAGATCGTCTTCTAATTGTACCACCTCGAAAGAGAGTACATGTGAAGGGTCTGGTATGTACTTCCTTAAGAGGGATACATGGAAGACATCATGCACCTTGGCCATAGTAGGTGGAAGTTCTAGTCGATAGGCCACAGCCCCAACACAATCAAGAATCTCGAAGGGGCCGATGTACCTTGGACTTAACTTCCCTTTCTATCCAAACCTCATTACCTTCTTCCACGGAGATATGCGTAAAAACACCATGTCTCTGACTTTAAACTCAAGGTCTTGTCGACGATTATCTGCATAACTCTTCTGTCGACTTTGGGCTGCCTTGATATGCTGCTGAATGGTTTTCACCTTCTCCACCATTTCTTCGACCATTTCTGGTCCAAGCAGCTTAGGTTCACCGACCTCATCCCAACATGTTGCTGTTCTACACCTTTTTCCATACAGGGCTTTATATGGTGCCATTTGGATGCTCAAGTGGAAACTATTATTATAAGAGAACTCAACTAGAGGAAGATGTTGATCCCATCCTCCTTTAAAGTCCATTGAGCACGCTCTCAACATATCCTCAAGTTTTTGGATAGTCCGCTCAGATTGGCCATCAGTTTGAGGATGATAGGCCGTACTGAAGTTCAGTTCAGTATTCAGAGCTTGTTGAAGACTCTTCCAAAACGTAGAGGTGAATCTTGGATCTCGGTCAAAAACAATAGATAGTGGTACTTCATGAAACCGTACCACATCCCTGATATATATCTGTGCCAGTTGATCCAAAGAGAAATCCTATTGAATAGAAATGAAGTGTGCAGTCTTTGTAAGACGATCCACAACAACCCAGATTGCATTGTTGCCTTTGGATGTCCTTGGAAGTCCAGTGACAAAGTCCATGGTGATGTTCTCCCATTTCCATTCTGGTATGGGCAATGGTTGCATCATCTGCTTAGACTTCTGCCTCTCTGCCTTCACTTGATAACACACCAGGCACTTTGATGTATATTCAGTGATATCCTTCTTAATATTATCCCACCAAAAGTTTTCTCAGATATCTCGATACATCTTTGTGCTCCCTGGGTGAATATAGAAATTTGAACTATGTGCATCATCCAAAAGTTCCTTCTTCAGCTCCAAACTTGATGAAACACATAGTCTTTTCCCAAACCGCACAATTCCTTCTTCATTAACATTAAACTCTAAGGATTTTCCCTTTTTGATAGCTTCCACTTTTTCTTGGATTCCCGCATCATCCTTTTGAGAATCCTTTAACCTTTCCAAAAGAGATGGTTGAGAAATCATTTGTGAAAGGATTGATGATGTTCCCTTCTTTATGATTCCCACGTACATCTTCATCAAGTCTAAGAAGATTGGATCCTTTTCAATTCTCATCATTGATAGAATAGCTGGATCCTTTCTACTTAGGGTATCCTCCACCTTGTTCGCCTTCCCAGGGTGGTAATGTATTGAATAGTCATAATCCTTGATTAGCTCTATCCATCTTCTCTGGCTCATATTAAGCTCTTTCTGTGTGAATATATATTTAAGACTCTTGTGGTCAGTATATATCTCACATTTCTCTCCATAGAGATAATGCCGCCATATTTTCAAGGCAAAGATCATCGCCGCCAACTCCAGATCATGCGTTGGATAGTTTTGCCCATGGATATTCAATTTCCTTGAGGCATAGGATATCACTTTATCATTCTACATCAGAAACATCCTAAGCCATTCTTCAAAGCATAACTGAATACCACAAAAAGCTCCCCACTTGTGGGTAAAGTGAGCACGGGTGCAGTGATAAGCCTCCTTTTCAACTCCTTGAAGCTTTCTTCGCATTCATCACTCCAAGAAAACTTTACTCCCTTTCGAGTTAGCTTGGTAAGAGGGTTGGACAATCGTGAGAAATTTCTCACAAATCGTCGATAATATCCAGCTAACCCCAAGAAGCTATGGATATCAGTTACCGATGTTGGCCTCGGCCATCCCTCAATTGCATCTGTTTTGGAGGGGTCCACAGATATCTCATTGCTTGTGATGATATGGCCCAAGAATGAGACTTCCTTCAACCAAAACTCACACTTTATGTACTTTGCATAGAGCTTATCCTTGTGCAAAGTCTCTAGTACAGTTTTTAAATGCTCCTCATGGTCCTCCTTGGTTTTGGAGTATATTAGAATATCATCTATAAAGACTACCAAAAATTTCTCAAGGTAATCTCTAAAGACTCTATTCATCAAGTCCATGAATATTGTTGGAGCATTGGTGAGTCCAAAAGGCATTACTATGAATTCATAGTGTCCGTACCTTGTACGAAAAGCAGTCTTGGGGATATTTTCCTTCTTCACCCTTACTTGATAATATCCCGACCGCAAGTCCACCTTGGAGAAGTATTGTGCTCCACGCAGCTGATCAAACAAGTCATCGATTCTTGGGAGAGGATACATGTTCTTTATCGTGATTTTTTTAAGTTCACGATAATCGATGAAAAGCCGCATTGACCCATCCTTCTTCTTGACGAAGAGGACTGGTGCACCCCATGGTGATGCACTTGGGCGTATAAACCCTTTATCTAGATTCTCCTGTAGTTGTTTCTTCAGCTCTTCAATCTCAACAACAACCATTCTATATGGAGTATTGAATATTGGTAGCGCCCTAGGTATAAGTTCAATTGAGAACTCAACATCTCTTCTTGGAGGAAGACCAGGAAGTTCCTCGGGAAATACTTCAGCGAATTCCCTCACAATAGGCATTTCTTCAAGGGTGGTTTCTTCTTTGGACTCAATCATCTGAGCCAGATATGCGTGCTCATAAGGCAGTAATATCCATGCTTGAGATGATGGAGCTAAAGGAGATTCATCTTCCTCCTGACACTTGTAAAGAATCGGGGGTCGATTCTCCATATGGAGTGTGATTTTCCTCTCCCGACAATTTATGTTGGCTCTATATAAGTAAAGCCAATCCATGCCAAGAATTGCATCAAATTCCACCAAAGGGAGTATAACGAGGTTCACCGGGAAATTCAATCCACAGATTATAACAGGGGAGGACTTATATTCATGGGATGCAATGATTTCCCCATTTTCCGTACTCACCGACATCTTTACTTCCAGGATTTGTGGTGGTGCTGGAATTGTTCTACTAAACATTCGATATATAAAAGAATGCGTAGAACCTGAATCAAAAAGTATGTTATCTATTCTTGAATGAATAACTAGAGTACCTATCACCACTTCGTTGCCGGTGTTCACTTCGGCAGAAGTGATGGAAAAAGCTCTTCCTTGCTATCTTGGAGGTTGTTGGTTGCCTCTGATTACCCTTGGATTAGGGCACTGATTCACAAAATGACCCGGTTCTTTGCATTTGTAGCATTGAACAACGCGTTGAGGTTCGAACGGAGCGTTCCTCTCCTCTGTCGCAGCTGCGGGTCCTTCTTACCGACAGTTAATAGCTAGGTGCCCTTCTCTTCCACACCTAAAGCATTTTCTCATCCCCCTAAGGCAATTTCCAGGGTGCTTCTTTCCGCACTTTTGGCAAGTGGGGTGCTGGAACATCTTAGCACCGTTGGATTTATCCATCGGACCACCAGCATTGAAGTCCACCTTCCGCTTCTTGTCCCCATGATACCCCTGTGATTCTCCGTTCTCCATTTCAACCTTGAGGGCACATCGGACAATTTCCTCATAGCTGTCGAAGTCACGAATCGCTAATTCTTTCTACAAGCTAGGCTTCAACCCACCAAAGAAGCGGTCAACCTTGCATTCGGGGGTAACGACAAAGCCGAAAGCGTATCATGCAAGCCTTGTGAAGTTTTCCTCGTACGCTCCTACAGATTCTTCATCTTTCTTCTTGAGGGAAAGGAAGTCCCTTTTCATCTTAAGACGGAGGGTGCGCGGGAAATATTTATCGAAAAAAATATTCCGAAATTCCTTCCATTCCAAAGCCTTGATCTCCTCCTCAGGCTTCGTATTTTTGATCAACGTCCACCATTGATCAGCTTCACCCTCCATACGATAAGCTTCCAGGAGAACCTTCTCTTGTTCAGAACATTGAAGGATAGAGAATATCTTTTCAATGGAGTTGATCCATTACTCAGCGATCGTGGGATCAGATGATCCACTAAAAGTAGGAGGCATTTGTCTCATGATGATCTCGATAGCGACTTGTTCTTTCTTAGGAGGGGTTGAACGTTCCTCTTGACCCGTGTTTCTATTCAAAACTTGAGTTAGCTGAGAGAGAAGTGTGACAAAGTTCGCGATTCCCGCTCCCATTGGATTGGGCATCTCATTAGTACAATCATCACACTGATCTTCACAACGGTTGTTAGCCTGAGTTCTCCTATTACTGGCCATTGGCTGGAATAAAAGGAAAGTTAGGGGTAACACATAAAGGGTAATACAAAGACAAAAGTTGATGACTTATAAATAAACTTTAATCTCTTTAACTCATGAGTCTATAGGATTAAATCCATGCTTTTCATGATCTTCCTTCGAACATATATTCTTAGGGTCATTTTTACCTTAATAAGGGTTCATACTAAGATTTTGAATTTATCAAAACATATCCCCCGGGAGTGTCATAACCAATAGTGCATCAAGGCCCATTGTCGTGCACCAGTTCCCATTCGAGTCTAGCTCAAAGCGGTGTTTTCAGGTTTTACCCCTAGGATACATCTGTTCCAGAGCCGCCTCTACCTGCTCGTATCCAGACAGGGATGTATTTGTTTGATAAACCACTTACTTAGTATTTAACAAAACCTAGGGATGCTTTTATTAAACTTAGTCTTGTATCTAAGGCTTTACTAGGGTTTCCTAATCCCAAAAATAACTAAACCTATCCTCTGATACCAACTATGAAAACCCTGCTTTTTATTACAACTTAAGCATGCTTTATTACATAAAACATCACTTGATACAACAAAGAAGATCGACAGGTTTAGTGTATTTGGGGATTAGTATCATTACATAAAAACTTTAAACTTGAAATACAACATCTTTATTGAAAACTTCCTTTACATGACCACTACATTCCTTCGTACTTAGCATTGCATGGGATAACCTGAGGACATGCATAAGAAAAGGGTGAGCTATAAAGCCCAGTAAGGGAGTACACAATGAATAAAATGAGGAGTACAATACATTTTAGGAAATAGAAACATCAATAGAGCATTAGAGTAACATGAACATAAAGGCATGATAAAGCATGATAACCATAACATGGAAATGTGGCAACAACACTTAACATTGAATTAGCATGAGCCAAGGCTCATTGCACATGGAGCATGAGTAAACCCTCATTGCACTTGAAGTATGAGTAAACCCTCGTTGTACTTGAATTAGCATGATTCAACACTCATTTCACATGACGTATCATGATACTATACTTTACCCAATGCATTGGAGCGCTATAAAGGGCGCACCCTTCTTAAACATTTCATTTCATGCATAAGTGTGCCACATGGATCATAAAAACATGGATTCATAAAACATAATCATTTATTCCACGATAAAGGAATGTGGAATTCATACATGAAACATTATAATCAATAAGTAAATTTGCATAAAGTTGAATACCCTTGATGGAGAAATGGGCATGGTATTCACTACACAATGATATTGGCTTAGAAAATCGGTGTGATTTCGGCAGCGTAACGGCGTGACATAAGAGTTCATAAAAAAAAGTTGATGAGAGAGAAAGGGGTTCTTCATCATATTTACATGTAATGGAAAGTAAAGAGGTCATATAGATACATGTCCCAACAATTGAAAAGGAAATTAGATTCATGATACAAAAGTATTTCTTGAATATAAAAGAGGAGAAAAAGGTTTCTTTTGGAATTTCGGCATAGTAACGGGTGTACATGGGAGGCTTTTAATGAGAGAGAAAGGGGTCTCCCATCATTAAAACAATAAGAGGGCAGTATGGGAGAGGTGAAAAACCATACCCCAACATTCATAATTGAAATTAAAAGGGCAATACAACTTAAAGAAAATTGAAAAAAATGAGAAAGGAAGAAAAAAAACCCTTACTTGGAAGTGTGCTTCCAAAGGCTAGAGAGAGGCTTGTGAGAGGCTTCTTGGGAGATTGGGGAACCTTGGGAGGATTCTAGAGAGAGTAGGGCAGAGGTTGGAAGAACTCCAAGGGATTTTATTGAGGATTAAGTGGGAGCTTGGGTGGGTTTATATAGGAAAGGTGATAGAATTATTTATTATTTAGGTTTGGGACCCCTTATATTAAAATAATCCAAAACACAAACCATCCCATGGTATTTTCCCATGGTTTCTGGAAAAGGAAAGAGGAAAACAATATTTTACAAGGCCAAGGTCCGAACTTATTAAAAAATTAGGGTTGCTTATGTGGAGGTGAGTCACACTCCCATGGAAATTAATTTAAAAGGAAAAGTGTTGAATAAGTCTTGAGGGCTCCATTAATGCTTTGAAAAGTAAGTCAAACAAACCAAAAACCTCATTATTTTAATGATAAAACACATATTTGCCGAAAATAAGGATTATGTTATTTTATTACATCACCATTGGGTCATTATGATGTCATAAAACACATTATATATTTAAATGGTATTTAATTTTTACCCAAATATTTGACTGTCTCAGAAAATTATGAAAAATTCACCGTTGGATAATTTCGACGTCCTGATTCCAAAAATAATATTTATTTTATCTAAATAATTTTCTAAATATGTGAATTTTCACTTTTAAAATAAAAACTGACATTTATAAAAAATTCACGGGTTTCGACAGAAATGGCTTTCAAACCTTAATAAAAAATTTAATTGCATTCATAAAATTATAAGATCATTTATACATAATAAAAATTAATTTAATATTAATAATAATATTTTATTAAAATATTATTTAATTCAAAAATACTTTAATTTAATAAAATATAATTCTTAATTAAATAATAACTAAAAACACCATTTGTACTTTAAAAACTAATTACAATATATCAAAAATGACGAGAAATTATATTCATTATTATATACAAAAATAATGTACATGAACATGGTGCTACTTATTTATTACATAACCCCTTAAAATTGCCACATAAGACCTAAGGGTAAGGTGTGCGATGGTGACCGACTCTTGGGGCGGCTCGGATAACATCGCTCGAGTGGTAATTTCAATCAACTTCCACTTTTCCCGTAGACGATCACGTTCGAGCTTGACTTGATGAAGCTCAGCTTGGTCTTGGTCAAGGGCAAAGCCCAAAGACACCACCTATTTTCTGAGATCTGACAAATGGGCTTCGTAATGGGCAATTCTACTGGATGAGGCCATCGCTTCCTTTGTCTGAGTAGAAATGGGTTCGTTAAAGCCTTATATTTATACTACTCAGATGGTCACTGTTCAATGGCTATAAAAGTAATGGTCACAAATCTTAACGTAAAACTAAAGAAGTTGACATCTTATAAAATCATTTTTCATAAAGAAACATTTAACTGGATCAAGAGGGATTTTCTATTAATGAAACTTTGGGTCGTTACACTTTATCCAATCCTTCCTATTTGCCTGCACGGTTTTCTCCAAAAATTTGTTTCAACTCACGATTTGAAACCTCACCCTGGCCATTTGTTTGGGGGCGGTATGGTGTCGATGTTTTGTGTGACACCCCATACTTTCGAAGGAGGGAAGAAAAATTATGATTGCAGAAGTGTGTCCCTTGGTCACTAATGATGGCCTTCAGTACTCCAAACCTGCAAAAAATCTGCGCTTTGATGAAGTCCACTACAACATGATAATCATCAATACTAGTGGCCTTAACCTCCACCCATTTCCTCAAATAATCAAAAAAAACCAAAATATACAAAAAATCAAATGAACTAGGAAAAGGACCCATAATATCAATGCCCCACACATAAAAATATCACAGAATAATATGAGTTGTTGAGGCATCTCATGTCTCGTAGAAATATTACCAGTGTGTTGGCAATGTGATCATGACTTACAATACACATGAGCATCATGGAATAAACTAGGCCAATACAATCTAGAGTCCAAAACTTTCCTAGTTGTCCGTTGGGTCCAAAGTTTCCCCCACAAGAAAGTGTATGACATAATTACAGAATAGACTCAAACTCATGATCAGGAACACACCTCCTAATAACCTGGTCACTACACATGTTCCATAAGTAGGAATCATCCCACACATAAAATCTAGACTCACTCTTTAACTTTGGGACATGATATTTTCAATAATTTCATATGCAATAAGGTAGTTCACTAAATTATCATACCAAGGATTCTTACCAGAGATGGAATAAATATGCTCATCGGAGAAAGTGTCCTGAAGTGGTGCCTAGTCCATGGTGTCATCCTCTAGTGCATGAGTAAGACTACTCATGTGTTCCTCCACTAGGTTTTCTGACCCCTTCTTATCCTTTATCTCAATATCAAATTCATGAAGAAGGAGCATCCATCGAATAAGTCTGGTCTTTGCATCTGGCTTCTTTAAGAGGTGCCTCAAAGCTGCATGGTTAGAAAAAACAATTACTTTAGAGCCCAATAAATATGAACAGAATTTATCTAAATCAAATATGACAACAAGAAACTCTTTTTCTGTGGTTGTGTAGTTTTATTGGGCTGAATCCAATGTCCTCGATGCATAAACAATCACATATGAATGTCCATCCATCCTCTGAGATATGACAGCTCTGACCGCAAAGTTGGAGGTGTCACACATAATCTTAAAAGGAAGCTCCCACTATGGGGGCTGTATGATAGGTGGAGTGATCAAAAACTTCTTTAGATCATCAAATTATGTCCTACAAGAATCATTAAACACAAAAACAGAATCCTTTTGAAGTAATCACGACATAGGAAGAACAATCTTACTAAAATCTATGATGAAGCACTGATAAAATCCTACATGCCCTAGGAAAGATCTAAAATCACGCACACATGAAAGATAGGGTAAGGATAAAATATTTTCTATCTTAGATCTATCAACCTATATCCCTTGTTTTGACACTACATGCCCTAAGAAAATTCCATGCTCTACCATGAAATGACACTTTTCAAAGTTCAGGACCAGATTCTTCTTGATACAACGATTCAACACCTTTCCCAAACTAATTAGACATTCATCAAATGAGGATCCATACTATGTAAAATCATCCATAAATACCTCCATGTAGGTCGTAATAAAATCAAAAAAAATACTCACCATACATCTCTGGAAGGTACCTGGGGCGTTCCAAAGTCCAAATGGAATCCTTCAGTAGGAAAACGTACCGAATGGACAAGTGAATTTTTTCTTATTCTGATCCTATGGAGCAATATAAACCTGAAAATATCCATAAAATCTATCCAAGAAATAGTAGTGTATTTTCCCAGCTATTCTCTCAAGAATCTAATCAATAAATGAGATGGGGAAATGGTCTTTGCGAGTGGACTGATTTAGTTTCCTATAATTGATACACACATGCCAACTATTTTGAACCCTCATTGGAACTAACTCATCTTTCACATTTTTACCAACTGTAATACCAATTTTCTTAGGCACAACCTAAATAGTATTTACCCACTAAGAATCTAAAATGGGATAAATTATACCTTCCTCGATAAATTTTTTAACCTCTTTTTTAACAACTTCTAGAAGGGTTGGATTGAGTCTCCTTTGTGGTTGCCTCACTGGTTTATCCCCATCCTCCAAAATAATCATATGCATGAAAATGGAGGGTCTAATACTTTATATGTCAGCCAAGGTCCATCCGATTGCCTTAATGTTCTCCCTCAAAAGATTCAAAAGTTTCTCTTATTTTTCTAAAGGAAGATTATTAGCAATTATAACTGGTAATCTCGTTCCACTCAACAAGTATAAGTATTTGAGATTTGGTGTTAATGTCTTGAGCTCCAATGAAGGGGGTGGTGTATGGATGGAGATATTTAAGGAACTAAAATATGTGCACAAAGAGAATCAGTATCAAAATTTATATCATCAGAATCAGATAATAAAGAATCAAATCAATCAGCATACTCAACAACCATATCATAATCAGAGTTCTCATGATCAAAATTAGAATATGAATCCATTTCAAAATCAAATATAAGAGAGTCTTGTGAATTCTAAATATGTGTGTAAGTACTCTTAGACATAAAACTAGAACCAATACTCATAATCTCTCAAAGCATAGGACAATCAAATTCCATAGGGTTTTTATTTGGTGGTTCCAAATGGGAGATAACAAATACAGAATGGTCCTCTGAGGGGTACTTCATGGAATCCATAACATTAAATATCACAACTGCATCCCCAAACTCCATGGAAAGTGTACCCTATTTGACATTTATGATAGTTTTTTTAATTTTTTGGATGGTTCTTCCTAAGATAATGGGAGCATGAGAACTTACCTGATTGTTCTCTATGTTAAGCATGTAGAAATATGCTGGGAAGATCATGTCTCTTACCCAGACAAGTACATCCTCAAGGACTCCCACTAGATATGATGTAGCCCTATTCACCAATTGAACCACTACTCTCATCAACTTCAACTAACCAACCTATAAAGAAGAGAATACAGAGTGAAGCATCACATTTATGGAAGCTCCTAAATCACAAAGAGCATCAGAAAAGTGCAACTCCTCTATGGTGCATGGGATAGTAAATGTCCTGGTATCCTTGCATTTTATTGGCATTACTAGAGTTAGTGTAATGAGTGTTGACACATTCCTTACAATATTGATCCACTCATTTTACTTGAGCTCTCTTCGATTGGTACAAAGTTATTTTAAGAATTTGGCATTCCTTGGTATTTGTTTAATGGCTTCAAGTAAAGGGATCTTGATCTATACATGATTCAATGTGTCCAAAACCTCTTTTTTCATCACCTATTCATCTATATTTTTAGTTTGTACAACCCTATTTAGAAAAGGAATGGGTTTATTAGGAATATCATTAATCTTCTTCTTACCTTTATCTTTATCGTTGGGTTGATCATCATTTGGTTTTGAATGGGGCTTCTCCATATTTGAGGTTAATCCTGGTGGAATGATAGGTGCAGATGTATCAGTTGTTTTCTTTCCACTTCTTAATGTGATGGCACTGATATTCCCCTTGGTATTTGGAGTTGGTTGGGAAGGAAGATTTCTGGATTTCTTACTTACCAGTTCATGGTGGGCGGTGGCAATCTGGCTCATTTGAGTCTTTAATTCCCTCAACTCTGAACCTTGACTCTTTAGCTCATTATATTGATTAAGAACAATTTTCATCAAAAGATCATCCGTGTTAGAATATACCTTGGTTGGGTGATTCTATTGTTGATGGGTTGTTGATGCTTGGGCTTGAAATCTCCTTTGGGGTCATTGGAAACCCTGCTAGTAAAGCAGAGGTTGCTGGAAGTTTTGTTGAAATGTAGGCCTTTGTTGTTGTTCAGAGCCATACATCATGTCTGATTAATCCATCCACCCTTGGTTTTATATTGGATCAAAGGAATCAAACTTATTTTGGGGATATGGTTGTTGCTGTTACTGATATAGTCTCCCTGAGAATACTGTTTCACAATCCTCTATCTCTTGTAGTTGCAGGAAACAGTCAGTTGGGTGACTTGTCTCGGTGAAAATGCCACAAGGCCTTGAAGGAGTGGGTTGGGATGTATTTTGAGCCAAAATAATTTGCCTCACCATAGTTGTCAATTATTCCAACTTGGTATCAATCAAATTACTTTCAAGAGAATAAGGACTTACCTAATGTACTCTTCGAACATGTGGTATACCTCAATCGCCAAATTGTTAAGAGTTTTGTGCCATCTTGCCGATCAATGCACGTGTAGCTATTGGTGTCTTGTCCACCAATTATAATCTAGCCAAGGAATCCACCATGCTCCTTTCCATAGTCATGAGTCCTTCATAGAAGTATTTGATGAGGAGTTTCTCACTGCTTTGGTGATGTGGGCAGCTTGCACACAACTTATTGAATCGCTCCCAGTACTCATACATTGACTCCCCTTGGGATTGCTTGATCCCAAAGATCGCCTTATGAATAGAAGTGGTCTTTGATGCTAGAAAAAATCTCTGCAAGAAAAGTCGTTTCAAATCATTCCAATAATTTACATCTTTGGGTTGCCAATAATACATCCAATCTTTCACAGCACCATCAAGTGATAATGGGAATGCACTTAGTTTTATTTTTTCTTCAGATACATTTATTAGTTTTAGGGTTTATAAAACCAAATTAAATTATTTGAGGTGTTTATTGGGATCCTCACCAGAGAGGTCATGAAATTTTGGAATAAGATGAATTAACCCAGATTTCAATTCAAAGTCTAATTCTAGATTTTTGTAGGTAATACAATTTGGTTGATAGTTAATGTTTTGTGTATCCAACTCTTGAATTTTTATATGAAGTTTATTTCCATTATTTTCAGCCATTTTTTCTTTTTTTATGGTTGAATTTTAATTTCTTCTAATTTCAATGTTCTGAGAGTTGAGGAATTCTCCAACTGGTTGAATGTTGAAACTTCCTGTAGATTGAGAATGTCTGATTTAAGCCCGAAGTCTACGTTCAATCTCATGATCAAGATCTAAGAAATATTTGGGATTATTTTGTGTCATAAATCATAGAAAAATAAAAATAAGTAAAGTGGACCATAATAAAAATTATAAGTTTGAGTTGATGGTCTAAAAATAAGAAGAATAAAATAAAAAGAAAAAAAAATCAGATTGGGAAAAGAAGGAAGAAAGAAGAGAAGACGAGAATAAAATGTAAAATAAAATAAATAGCTATAAATGTTTGAAATAATTATTTGCCTCTTCAAAAATGGTTCTAATTTTAAAGGCACTGTCATGGGCACCCTCAAATGATTAGTAGTTTTTGGGTACTTAGGTGCAGCAGAGTGGCTAACCAAGGTCATCTCTCAAAGGAAAAAAGTAAATTTATCAACAAATTAAAGGTATTTTAAAAATAAAATAAAAGTAAATAAGAATAATAATTAAAAGTATGGGTTTTTTTATCTCTTATAAACCTTAATGAATTTTTTTGGAAGAAGATTGTATTTTTTTATTTTTATTTTTGAAATGAAGTTTGATTAAAATAACACAACAAGAAGAAATTTTTTTAGAAAATATTTAAAAGTCGTAATCGATCTAACTCTACCTCTTCATTTACTTATAAATCATTATAATTTAAATCAATACCCACTTAATTATGATCCCCAAATTTTTAAACCCTCAAACCCTACGACAGTTAACTTAACCACAAAGATGAGATTACTTAAACCCAAAGCTAGCTTCGGAACTCGCAATCGCAGCACCCTGCTTGGATTGATTTTCTAAGGTTAGCTTATGGTAAATGGTTAATTGGAGCACATATCCGCTATGTAAATTAGGATTAATTGAGTTTAGGAATTATATTTTAACTCTACAAACTTATCTCATGTATTCTTTTATTACCGATTAAGTTCACGCTCTCACAATTTACACAAAATCTCAACCTCGCATGTTTTTGTGTTAATTGATCAATTGTTTTCTTATTTTCATATAAATTAAAAACTCAATTCATGGATCATATTTACTGAATTATAGTATCTCAATGATTCAAAATAATTAAATGAATATGGTAGAAGATAGACCGATCACTAAGAAAACTACTCTTCCATGGGCGGTGTGGTCATCGTGGAGACATTTTGAATGAGCAAAGGATTAAAAGGGTATAACCCAATATCATCTCAACTCTTTAATTACAGAACAAATAGGAATATTAATAGAAGAATAAAATTGAAAATAACATAAGAAAAGAGAATAAATAAAATAAGAACAAAGAAGTTTATTATGAAAACACAAACATTACAACATAAGGAAGAAGAAGAGGGCTTCGATGAGGGGATCCTTGCTTCAAGAGCTACCCCTCTTAAAATGATTAGAGAATTTGGGTGAAAACAATTCTTCTCTACCTTAAATATTCTAATTCATGTCCCTAACCCATCCAAATGATAAAAACACTAATTTATATTGGAGGGGATTCTAAGTTTAAAGTGGTTTCAAGTGTGAATGGGGAATCTCAGCCAAATATTTTATACCAAATTGAACCACTCATTTGACCACCAAAACGCATGAATAAATTATTCTTCTAGAAGGATGATTCCTTTTAAAATGAGTCTTAGAGATCCTCTAAAAATTTGGGCCTAATAAAATCATGGATGAAGAAGTTATGTCCCAAATACAGAACACATGTTCAATCTGGTGAGTCCAGACCAACTTGAACTTCATAGCCCATTTGCACGAACCAAATGCACGATTTAGCTCCAATGTCCTAAATGAAAGTTATAGAAAATTATTTCAGTAAAGTATTTAAAAAATATGATGTTCCTTTAATTTAAATTTAATTATTTATTTTTTAATTACTACATTTAATTTTTTAATGGTAAAACTATAATTTTCATCAAATTTTCAAATGAATGATCTAATCCAAAATATTCCATAAATGAACATAGTTACCACAATGTGAGGAAATTATATCATTTATTATCAATAAAATATTCAATAAAATTGTGTTTTATCATGCCCCAACCTCAGTTACCTAGATTCAGTGCATTATTACATAACATTGGCATGATAAAAGTAATCATGTCCCGAAAGACTGATTAGTTTAGTATCTTTGGAAGTACTAGATACATACATAAGTTTTACATTACATTATGAAATTTAAAAACAACTACATTTTTTCCCATTTTAACACACTCATATCCCATAGCCTATCCCCGTAGTTCAATCATAATATACTTCTTTACATCCTAGGAAAAATAAAACATAATAAAGGGGTGATCTCAGATGCTCAGTAAGGATAACAATATAGCGGAAACTTTCATAAATAATCATAAACATTGAAGGAAATTTATAAAACTAAAACACATTCCTTTTAAATTTAAACTTTAGCATAATATTGAAAAAATAAATCAAATAATTCTATTTACTTATTCACATGGACTTTCTACTAGTTGAATAATCACATATAATATCAATAGCTAATTTCATAATGATGGAATGCATAATTCTAGACATCATAACTTTAAATACCTGGAAATTTCAAGGAAAGTTTTTTTCTTAAATACTTTGGAATTTTACGAGCACGCAGTTTCTGACGGTACCTGATTCCGAGGCCCAGTGTTCCCGGAATCAATTTCATAATTTTAGCTCAGGTACGTTCAGTAAACGAATGACCGAGTTTTTCTATCTTTTGAACCGGTGCTCGGAATTGAAATCTAAGGGCACTGATCAACTCGCAACACCGGTAATTTCTTAATAGGACCTTTACCTCAATTGTTTTTTCATGGGAAGAGAAGTTTAATATTGTGGTTTAAATAAGAAGTGAATAAAAATTGTGGAACAATTTTTATTCTTTATCTTAAGTGGTTTTATCCTACATGGGGAAGTTATGATGGGACCCACAAACTCCTAACTACCCATGTGAGGATAATTGTGAGGTGGGTCCCACACGAGCCCCAACCATTCACATTCCCTAAACCCCTTAAACCTCCCATTAAACTCCTTTATTTTAATGTTGACAACCCCCGTGTATTTATTTGAGTAACTTTTCCTCTCCTCTCTATCCCTCATTAAAATTTGCCAACCTTTCACCCAATAATTAGACAACTCATGGTTTAATTAATCAAGTGAATTGGAATTTGAATTTTGTAATTTTGAATGCATGGAAAAATAAAATAAAATAAGAGGAAGCCTTATTTTATTTTGGGTTAGTTTTGTTGTGTGAGGTGATTTCGGAGAACTCTTGTATTTTACAAAGAATGACATCCTCCCCACAAAGAACGTCATCTCTTCGATGAAGAACGTTGTCAGCACAAAGAGCGACGATGTGCCTTTCCTTCTTCTCTCCGCAACTAGTGTGGATACACTGTTCCCTCCCCAGATGCTCTATGTCGACGTCTACGAACCCTCATCCCGCGATGCCAACGCGCGTCATCTTTTATTGAGGTAGGTTGTGTTGATTCAATTTTATTGAGAATAAAATTTTAGGTTGTGTTTTGTGAACCTTGTGCATTCTTGGCCATATGTTACCGTCTAACGCAGAGGGCGTGGGCTGAACGAACATGACCTGACAACCCTCTGCTTGAACTTTATTCCTTTGGAATTGGAAACCGGAGGTGGAGGAAAAACACAGCGCCGTCGCGCCATGCCGGGATCGTGACAAAGGGAACCGGCATCGTCACGCCGATTGTGCATAACGAACCGCGGCTCGCAATGCAGGCCGCTTCAGCAGAAGAACCGGCCGGCCCGTAGTCCGACCGGGTGAAGTTGATCCGCGGCGTCGGGAGGGCGCCGCGTTAGAGGACCGGACGGCCCGTCAGCTGACCGGGAGGAGCCGGACCATGGTGCCAGGAGGGCACCGCACTAGATAACGGCGGCCCGCCCATGCGGGCCACGTGTGTTGAAGACCGGCAGCTCTAGCTGGTCGGTTCAGGGAAGGGCGGCGCCATCGATGCAGAAGACCCCCCCTGGAGCCAGCTCGGTTTCAGCTGAGCCGCCCGGCCAGCTGGACGAGCCAGCCGGGCCACGCGCCCATCCGGGCCGCGCCGGGTCGGGTCGAGTCGGGTCGGGCCGGGCCGGGTCAGGCCCCGCCCTGCCGGGCCGAACCGCGCCACTTCGGGTCGAGCCGCGCCACTTCGGGTCGGGCCGCATCCCTTCGGGCCAAGTTATGTAATTCTTCAGACTGGTCTGACACCCCTGCTAGGTCAGACCTATCAAACGGGGTCAACCCGACCCGTCTTCCCACGGAGCTAAATGGGTCGGGGCCGTTATTCACTTAAATGTGAATAACTTAAGGACTGTGTGTCCGATCAACACGTCGTCTGCGGCACTAGGACTCTTTAGACGAGACGGTCCTTTTTCGATACTCTAAGAAAGTTTAGGATGAATTTGGATATCATCTGGGTTAGAAATGAGTGTATTTCTAACCGGGCCCCTGGGACGGAAAAGCCAATATCTTTCAGACTAGGAGTCTGATTGACGCATCGTCTGTTGCATTGAGTTCCTATTAACGAGACGGAACTTTGGGATACATCAACGCTAGACTTCGTGACAGTTGATGTATCGACCCCCTTGTATCATGGAGCGGACCCTCCCAGAATCGAGCATGCTGTGTGCGAGAACCCTAGAGCTGGCTGCGACTGTGACGACGATGACGATTGTACTTGGATCCTACGTGGGTTCGGCAGCGAGGACGACTGTACTTGGATCCTCCGTGGGTTCGGCAGCGATGATGACTGTACTTGGATCCTACGTGGGTTTGGCAGTGATGGTTACTATACTTGGATCCTATGTGGGTTCAGCAGTGATGACTTCTGTACTTGGATCCTACGTGGGTTCGACAGGGGAGATGATTCAGAGGCTACATCTATCATCTCCACCCCTCTTCGTGATTAGTATACATGTGTAAGCTGAGTCTTGACTTTCAATCAATATCATCGATATGATTGACTTACTTTCCTATGTGGACTGGGTTGTGCTTTCTTGTGTGGACTGGGTTGTACTTGGGCTCTTGAGTTGGAACCGAACTAGAATTGATGACTTAGGTATATGTATGGGAATATACCTAAGTAGAGTTGGTTAATACTTCTTGTTATATATCTTTCCTTTGTGGTATATACTTTGTGGATTCTGTGAGATCTTTGGGGGTATCGGGGTCCCTACTGAGTATCGTATACTCACCCCTGCACGGGATATGCCCGCACTACATTGTGTTGGATGCAGACGACAGACAACACTATTCAATGAGGAGTCTTGTGGATCGGGACAGTACCTGGAGGTGGACCACTTGGCGGGACGTACACGGAGCAGACGGCTGGACCCGAGGATTTAAGGATACCATCTGTACCCACCCTTCAGGTGGGATAGCTGGAGGATGACTCAGTGGTTATTGATTTACTTTATTGATATCGTACTTTCTTTTCAGTTGTATTGTACTTTTAGTTGGGTTTGTATTCTGGCCCATTTACTTTCCAGCACTTACTTTTGTACTCAATTTACTTAGTGTTTACTTCAGCTTGCATACTCTGTTGTGCTTCTTTACTTATATAAAGGCAATGAATTCCCTTTTAATGGGGTTTACACCTTTGGTGCTAGTTGCCAGCCCCTGGCCTATGAAAGGAGGGCTCGGGGTAGTCACGACATGGGCCCCAAGGACAGGTCATGAAAAATTGGTATCAGAGGAGTCGGTTCTACCGCAGAACTCAGGACTCTGATAATTTCTTCTCTGTGAAGAAATAATGTTTAGAGTAATGAGTGTGGTTATCAGTCCAGGGAGTCCAGTGTTGGTGTGACGGCCGACGTATCCATACACCAGGACCCTGACTTCTGATTTCCCACTCAGTATACGAAAACATTGATTGCATGTGTGTTTCAAAAGTTTTCTTAGTGATTACTTTGTGTCAGCTCACCAGGTATATTGTAGTAACCGTGGCACACCTGTTTCTTTTCAGGATGGCCCCACGATGGTAGCCAGCTAGGGTTCCCAGTTACATGTGAGATGGTATCCCACCGAGTGACGAGACCTCGGTGCAGGGCCCCATTACAGCAGAGGCACCAGCGGTACCTCTACCCGTTGGTCCACCGATACCACCATCCCCAGCAGCGTTGAGTGCACGCTGCCTGAGTGCGTTGCACGAGTTTTAGCAACAGAGGCCACCTAGGTTCCGAAGAGATACGGACCCTCAGGTAGCCGAGGATTGGCTGGAGCCTATCGTCTGAGTCTTCATATTAGTAGGGACACCAGCTGACCTCATGGTGATCCTTGCGGCGAGTCTCCTGCATGCAGAAGCAGGTAGATGGTGGAGCCTGATTCTCTAGGTGCATAAAAAGGCATCACTGCTTTGGACAGACTTCGAGAGCCTCTTTCGCTTGGAGTTCGTTCCAGCCACCCTCCGTGTGGTGTGCATCCAGGAGTTACAACAGCTGCGGCAAGGCAGCATGACATAAGCCCAGTACTCGGCGAGGTTTACCGACCTCTCACACTACTCCATGGACATGGTACGGGACCCCTTCTTCCAGTCTCGGACCTTCAAGCAGGGACTGAGTCATGAGATCAGGGCTTCGATGATCTCCCTCAGCATTCTGACGCAGGCCGGAGTACTGGAGGGAGCCCTACTTGTGGAGAGATTCCTTGCTGAGCCTACACCAGCAGTGAGGCCTACCGCAGGGCGACACGTGGCAGAGTCTTTTGCATCCGGTAGTAGATAGATGTCGTAGAGGTCCAAGAGGACCAGGCCATCAGGTGGGAAACCTCAGAATACTGGTTCGAAGGTGCGGGGAACACGCAGTAGAGCCAGTCATATGAGAGGCAGGCAGTGCTATGCATGCGGCGGGCAGGGCCCCATGGCTCGTGACTGCCCGACCTGCCATGCAGAGGAGTAGAAGACGGTTGAGGGACCTCCCTGGAAGAGGCATAGGTTTGATCGTGGCAGTCCGTAGGGAGTAGGCGGACGGGGCAGAGGAGATGGCCGAGCATCGGATGGTGGTCGACGCTTTGATGTTTTACCACCACCACAACCAGGAGGTCCACCCCGACTACAGGGAGCTAGTGGACAGAGGCAGGGTCAGCTTCAGGAAGTGGAGGCTTACAACCACGGTGCACCTGAGATGATTCGAGGTACTATTTGTGTCTACTCCACCCTTTCTTCAGTTCTTATAGACATAGGAGTGAGTCATTCTTTTACTTCTGCTGCCCTTGTTCAGAGCTCGGAGATTCCAACGGAGCCGTTGGCTCGATCCTTATGGATAGAGACTCTTACAGGAGCAGACTCGATGATTACACACTGGTGTCGGCATTGTGAGCTTACTCTAGGAGGCGAGAGCTTCGGTTGGGATCTTCTTGTAGTGGCGTCAAGGCCTTACGACGTCATATTGGGCATGGATTGGTTATCTACAGTCCATGCTCAGATCGACTGTATTAGGCGCAAAGTGTGGTGTGTCCGCACAGATGGGATTAGGTTCACCTTCATCGGCAAGAAGGGATCCTTTTCAGTGCAGGATGGAGTGACATAGAGGAGAGGGTAGCCGATCATACATCAGTTGGCTAGTATCATCCTTGGAGCAGTTGATGTGCAGAGTATGAGTTTTCCTGTTGTGGTGGATCAGTATGTGGATGTTTTTTCTAACGACATTCCAGGACTACCTCCTCGCAGAGAGGTAGACTTCTATATTGACCTATACCCCGGGACAACCTTGATATCTACTCCAGCATATTGGATGGATCTCATTGAGCTTCTTGAGCTACGGGTACAGCTGGAGGACTTGTAGGGCAAGGGATTCATCCGACCCAGTGTTTCACCCTGGGCTTCTCTGATTTTATTCACCAAGAAGGTGGATGGGAGCTTACGACTATGTGTCGACTACCGTCGCCTGAATCAGGTGACCGTAAGGAACAAGTATCCACTTCCAAGGATTGAAGACCTCTTCTATCAGCTCAAGGGAGCATGATGGTTCTCGAAGATAGACCTCAGGTCAGGCTATCATCATCTCATAGTTCGAGACGAGGATGTGCAGAAGACGTCCTTCAGGTGTCGGTATGGCCACTATGAGTTATTGGTTATGCCTTTCAGCATAACCAATGCTCCAGCAGTGTTCATGAGTCTCATGAACAGGCCTCGATCGAATTGTCGTAGTCTTCATCGACGACATACTGATTTACTCAACTACTGAGGAGGAGCAAGCCTACCACTTGCGGGTTGTACTAGACACACTCCGAGAGCACCAGCTTTATGGTAATCTCTTGAAGTGTCAGTTCTGGAATCGATAGGTCCACTTCTTGGGAAGCGTCATCTCTAAAGAGGTAGTTGCAGTGGATCCTATGAAGATCGAGGCAGTACTTTCTTGGGAGCCACCCAGGAGTGTGATGGAGGTGCAGAGTTTCCTAGGTCTGGCTGGGTACTATCAGAGATTTGTTCCTGACTTCTCCAGAGTTGCAGCACCACTTTCAGCTTTGATGAAGAAGGGGAAACCCTTCGTGTAGTTAGATAGAAGTCAGAAGAGCTTCCAGAAGCTGAGACAGAGATTGACCAGTGCACCTATCTTGTGGCTATAGGAGGAGGGCGTAGGGTACGTAGTTTACTGTGATGCATCAGGGACCGGACTCAGGTGTGTCATAATGCAGTAGTGGGCAGTGATCACTTATGGTTCACGACAGTTGAGGCAGCATGAGCAGAACTACGCTATCCATGACCTGGAGTTATCAGCAGTGGTCTTTTCCTTGAAGATGTGGCGACACTACCTGATGGGAGAGCACTTTATAGTCTACTCTGACCACCAGAGTCTCAGGTACATCTTCTCATAAAAGGAACTGACCCTGAGACAACAGTGATGGCTCAAGTTCCTCCAGGACTATGATTTTGAGATAGTCTATACTCATGGGAAGGGGAACCTAGTAGTTGATACTCTCAGCAAGAGGTCGGGCATTCATCTACTTGGAGAGGAGACAGAGCAGTTAGCTGGTTTGTAGATATACTTCATGGATAGAGATAGAGTAGTCTTTCTATAGTCACTCCTCCACTAATTCAGTGAGTTAGAGAGGCACATCATGGGGATATTGACTGTGAGACGCGACATGCACATATATCCACAGGACATGCACCTGATGGATTTTCTTTAGGAGGATAGCACGTCATCCTCTTCAGGGGATGTACCATGGTACCATTTTCATTACAGGAGGAGGTGTTGAGGTATTTTCACACTTCCCCTTTGGTGGAACATCCTGGAGTAGCGAAGATGTACTAGGATCTCAAACGATAGAACTGGTAGCTGGGTATGAAGAAGGTTGTGGCAGAGTTCGTTTCTCGATGCCTCACCTGCTAGTAGATGAAGGCGGAGAACCAGGTACCGACAATCTTGGTGCAACCCTTAGAGGTCCCAGAGTGGAAGTGGGATGGGATTTCCATGGATTTTGTGATGGTACTTCCACGTACTTCTAGAGGACACGATTCCATCTGGGTGATTGTCGAAAACTCACCAAGTCGTCCCACTTCCTACCTATTAGAGAGTAGGGATCAGTGGAGAGCTTGGGACGCCTCTATGTTCAGGAGATCGTACAGATTCATGGTGCGCCATCGTCTATCGTCTCTGATCGAGATTCTCACTTTACTTCCCGACTTTGGAAGGGGTTGAAGGAAGCTTTTGGGATGCAGCTACACTTGAGCACCACCTTTCATCCTCAGACAGATGGTCAGATGGAGAGGAAAATTCAGATACTCGAGGACATTCTCCATGCATGCATCCTTGACTTTGGTTGCAGCTGGGAGGATCTCCTACCCTTGGTAGAGTTTTCATACAACAACAGCTACCACTCCACCATCGGTATGGAACCATACGAGGCATTGTACAGTCGACCATGCAGATCACCTCTGTGCTGGACTGACCCTGGGGATTCAGCACTCGTAGGACCAAAGATGGTCCAGGCTACAATGGAGAAGGTGTAGATCATCTAGGAGTGGATGAGGACTGCACAGAGCAGAAAGAATTCCTATACTGATAGGAGGCGGAGACCACTAGAGTTTGAGGATGGTGACCACATTTTCTTACGGGTCTCACCTTGACGTGGATTATGGAGATTTTGCTGGGGCAGCAAGTTATCTTCGCGCTTCATCAAACCATTCCAGGTCCTCAGCAGGGTAGACGAGGTGTCTTACCTCCTGGATCTTCCACCTCAGTTGCACCGAGTGCACGACGTCTTCCACGTATCTCAGCTGAGGACATACATGCACAACCCGGCGCACATCATTGATCACGGGGAGCTGGACATCGATGACGGGGCGACATTTTCGGAGGTCCTAGTGGAGATCGAGGATCAACAGGAGTGGGTCCTATGTGGATGGTCTATTCCTCTGGTGCACATTTTTCGGCAGCACGAGAACCTCCAAGAGAGCACATGGGAGTGAGAGGCTCAGATGCGGGCACAGTACCCTCATTTGTTTCCCTAATTTATGATGTAGCTTTACGAGGACGTAAATCCCTGAGGTGGGAGTAATGTAAAGACCCTGAAATTTCTAAGAATTTTTTTTCTTAAATACTTTGGAATTTTACGAACACGTAGTTTCTGACATCACCTGATTCCGAGGCCCGGTGTGCCCAGAATCAATTTCCGAAGTTTAGCTTTGGTGTGTTCAGTAAATGAATGAGCGAGTTTTTCTATATTTTTAACCATTGTTTGGAATTTAAATCTGAGGGCACCGATGAACTCGCAATTCTGGTAATTTCTTAAGAGGACCTTTATCGCAATTTCATTTTCACGGGAGAAGAAGTTTAATTTTGTGGTTTAAATAAGAAGTGAAAAAAATTGTGGAACAATTTTTATTCTTTATCTTAAGTGGTTTTATCCTACATGGGGAAGTTAGGATGGGACCCACAAACTTCTAACTACCCATGTGAGGATAATTGTGAGGTGGGGCCCACACGATCCCCATGCATTCACATTCCCTAAACCACTTAAACCTCCCATTAAAATCCTTTATTTTAATGTTGACAACCCCCTTGTATTTATTTGAGTAACTTTTCCTCTCCTCTCTCTCCCTCATTAAAAGTTGCCAACCTTTCACCCAATTAATTAGACAACTCATGGATTAATTAATCAAGTGAATTGGAATTCGAAATTTGTAATTTTGAATGCATGGAAAAATAAAATAAAATAAGAGGAAGCCTTATTTTATTTTGGTTTAGTTTTGTTGTGTGAGGAGATTTGGGAGAACTCTAGTATTTTACGAAGAACGCCATCCACTCTGTGAAGAATGGCATCTCTTCGAAGAAGAACGCCGTCACCACAAAGAGTGACAAGGTGACTTTCCTTCTTCTCTCTGCAACAAGTTTGGAGACGTTGTTCCCTCCTCGGACACTCTCTGTCGACATCTACGAACCCTCATCCCGCGACGCCAATTCTCGTCATCTTTTGTTGAGGTAGGGTGTGTTGAATCAATTTTATTGAGAATAAAATTGTTTGTTGTGTTTTGTGAACCTTGTGTATTCTAGGACATATGTTACCATCTAACGTGGAGGGCGCGGGCCGAATGAACATGGACCGACAACCCTCCGCTTGAACTTTATTCATTTGGAATTGGAAACCGGAGGTGGAGGAAAAACACGGCATTGTTGCGCCATGTCGGGATCGTGACGAAGGGAACCAGTGTCATTGCGCCGGTTGTGCGGAACGAACCACGGCTCACAATGCGGGCCGCTTTGGTGGAAGAACTGGCTGGCCCGTCGGCCGGCCCGGCGAAGTCGAACCACGGCGCCAGGAGGGCGCCATGTTAGAGGACCAGCTGGCCTGTTGGCCGGCCGGGCAGAGCCAGACCACGGTACTAGGGGGGCGCCGTGCTGGAGAATGGTGGTCCGCCCTTGCGGGTCGCATGCGCTGAAGGCCGACCAGTTCGGGGAAGGGCGGCACCGCCAGTACAGAAGACCCCCCCTGGAGCCTGCTCGGCTTCGGCCAAGCCTCTCGGCCAACCGGGCCGCACAACCAGCCGGGGTGCGCCAAGCCAGGCCGCGCCGGGCCGGGCCAAGCCACACTGGGTCGGGTCGAGCCAGGCCGCGTCGGGCCGGGCCGCGCCACTTCAGGCCGAGCCACGTCCCTTCGGGCTGAGTTTTGTAATTCTTCGGACCGGTCTGACACCCCTGCTGGGTCGGACCTGTCAAACTGGGTCAACCGGACCCATCGGCCCACTGGGCTAAATGGGTCGGGCTCGTTATTCCCTTAAACGTGAATAACTTAAGGACCGCGAGTCCGATCGACACGTCGTCTGCGGCACTGGGACTCATTCGACAAGATGGTCCTTTTGCGATACTCTAAGTGAGTTTAGGATGAATTTTTATATCATCCGGGTTAGAAACGAGTGTATTTCTAACCGGACCCTTGGGACGGAAAAGCCAATATCTCTCAGACCGGGCGTCCGATTGATGCGTTGTTTGTTGCGTTGAGTTCATATTGATGAGAAGGAACTTTGGGATACATCAACTCTAGACTTCGTGATAGTTTATGTATCGACCCCCTTGAATCGTGGAGCGGACCCTCCCGGAATCAAGCGTGCTGTGTGCGGGAACCCTAGAGTTGGCTGAAATTGCGACGACGATGACAACTGTACTTAGATCCTATGTGGGTTCGGCAGCGAGGACGACTGTACTTGGATCCTTCGTGGGTTCGGTAGCGATGACGACTGTACTTGGATCCTACGTGGGTTCGGCAGCGATGGTTACTGTACTTGGATCCTAGGTGGGTTCGGCAGTGACGACTTATGTACTTGGATCCTACTTGGGTTTGGTAGGGGAGATGATTCATAGGCTACATCTATCAACTCCATCCCCTCTTCGTGAGTAGTATACCTGTGTGAGCTGAGTCTTGACTTTCAATCAATATCATCGATATGATTGACTTACTTTCCTGTGTGGACTGGGTTGTGCTTTCCTGTGTGGACTGGGTTGTACTTGGGCTCTTGAGTTGGAGTCGAACTAGAATTGATGACTTCGGTATATGTATGGGCATATACCTAAGTAGATTTGGTTAATACTTCGTGTTATATATCTTTCCTTTGTGGTATATCCTTTGTGGATTCTGGGAGACCTTCGGGGATCTCGAGGTCCCTACTGAGTATTGTATACTCACCCCTGCATGGGCTATACCCGTACTAAGTTGTGTTGGATGTAGACGACAGACAGAACTGATCGAGGAGGAGTCTTGTGGAGCGAGACGGTACCTGGAGGTGGACCACTTGGCGGGACGTACACGGAGCGGACGGCTGGAACTGAGGATCTGAGGAGACCATATGTACCCACCCTTCTGGTGGGATAGCTAGAGGACGACTCGACGGTTACTAATTTACTTTACTGTTGTCGTACTTTCTTTTCATTTGTACTGTACTTTCAGTTGGGTTTGTATTCTGGCTCATTTACTTTCCAACACTTACTTTTGTACTCAGTTTACTTAGTGTTTAATTCATCTTGCGTACTCTGTTATGTTTCTTTACTTATATAAAGTCAATGCCTTCCCTTTTATCATGGTTTACTCCTTTGGTGCTAGTCTCCATCCCCTGGCCTATGGAAGGCGGGCTTGGGGTAGTCATGGCATGATCCTCGAGGATGGGTCGTGAAAATAACCACATAGTCAAGGCCTCATACCAAGACTTAAAATAAGATTTTATCAATTCCTTGTACCAATACACTATTATGTCTCATGATACCTACTGATGTACCAAGGAGCTATAGTAGGCTCTACCCACCACATACTAAGTCTAATTCATTCCTCATATGAAAAGGTTAAAACATAACATAAAAATTAATATTAAAACTACATACGAAATGTTAATACTTTAACCATAAACCATGAATGGTATAACAATAACACATCCACATTCAAACATATCACAAAACCTTCAATATAATATTGAAGATTGTAACATAATAAATCAACTTCATACAAGTGTAAAATCCATCAAAGGATGTTGATATAGATAAAATCAAAACTATTTGAGAGAAATATCTCTTTATATTTTGAAATAATTTAAAAGTCACATAATTATAAAATAAAACATTTATTTTGAAAATATTCTTATAATCTTGTAAGGGAATCTTCGAAGGTATTATAACAGCAGAAAATTTATGCACCCACCGTATAAGTTAATAAAACATTCTTACCTTAATTCGTCGAAAAGGTCATAAAGTAACTTGTTTGGAAAACGACAAAAATATTCCTTTTAATAAATTTTATAAAAATTAAAACAAGGGTATAAATAACTTTAACCCATATTATAGTAAATAGTAAAAATATTTTGAAATACATTTTTAAGAGACACGGATGTGGATGATAAAGGGGTCACATTAGATACTCATGTATAAGCAACCTTGGATAATGAAGAGATTGTAGAATTAACCCTTACCTTATAATTTTCCTTGATCGAGGGTACTTTAACCTCGTGTATAATATTAAAATAATTTTTATTAAATTATACGTGAACCACATATATAAATATGACATCATATATGATCTTATAATATTGCTTTGTTAATAATATTTTAGTAGTATCATTGTTTCAGGTGTTAACTAATTTTTTTTCCTTTATATGTTTTGTCACGTAAGTCATGTTTGTTATGGATAAGATGTATTTGATTAATATATATAATGATATTAAGTTCTTAAACATTATTTTTTTAACCATAAAATGAAATTTATTCTTTAATGGTTATGATGGGGAATGAATCTCATCATATTCATGGAGACGGTAATCTGTATATACGCACGAGCGACAATATCATTATATTGATGGTGAAATCATACGTAATTGGATGATATATAATATATAATTAATATTTAACGTATTATATTTATTATTTTCATCAATTATACTCATTATTATACAAATACAAATAATGAAGTGTTGAATAACAAACTATACCACGACGTGGAGACGGTAAGTCGTACATACGCACATATGGAGACTTTGTCATTCATAGGATTAATAGAATAATGAATATGGTTGTATCATATTTATAGTAACATCACAGTATGTATAAGGTACTGGATTCATTATTTTGGTATGGAAACAACAAATAAAGAGAAGGTGGAAGAAGAAAAGAACTTTGAAAAAGGTGGTGAAATTATTACCTCTTCTCCGGGTGTTTCCTTTTGATTTGATCAAAAGAGATCTTTAGGTTTGATTTCTGATAAAAGTAAGGTTTATAGGTTAAATTGAGGGTAGTTGGGAGGATATCTGAGTAGGTTTTGGATGATACAAATGGATTTGGAGGTGTGATTTTGAGAGAAGGGTAATTACCCTTTTATAAGAGAGGTGAGGGTTACTTTAGGAAACTCTTGAAAAAGTATTTTATTATACAATCATATTCAGTTTATAATGTCTCCAAAAGGAATTATTTTGAGGATAAGGTGAGAATAGGTCAAAAAACTCTCAACCAATAGGTTTTATATAGGTTTAGGTCACCACATTAACCTTATCTTTTATATTTAGCTCTTAGTTAAATAGTTTAACTTTTACTATGTATATTTGTATTATTATAATAAATAGTTAATAAACTTACTATAAAAAGCCAAGAGAAACCCAAGTGGTTCATTATTGATATATCTAACCTTATATAAGTCCTTTGGACAAACCTAATATTTTTAGAAATATTATATCATTTAATAATATAATATTTGTTTTAAAAACACATTTATGTCAATTTTGACACTATTTGGTATTTTTCTTTTGTGAAAGTCATAACAACTTTATCACTTAGAAAAAAATTTATTTAATCAACCCTAAAATGTCATATTAACCTATAAAATTATTAGAATACATAAAAAGTATCAATTTACAAGTATACTAATATTTTTAATATTAATTATTTTAATCTTTCAATAATAAGGTAATTATTGTATCATCATTGTGTCATAAATATATTTAATTATTTAATATCTAAAAATTATAAATAAAATACCATTATATAGGAAATATTTTTATATTTATAATTAATATTTATAGTTGAATTTATTCTATGTATAACCCTATATTAAAAATGGTTTAGTTATTAAACATTGAATTTAACACTTTTAACTCTTCTTTAAATAAAATAATAATAAATGTCCTAATCTAATTCAAGTGGACCAAAAGGATCATATTTTATTCGTAAGATTGATTTAGGTCGAAATGCACTTATCCAATAGATTTAGGACATGTGTTAAGGTAATTATAATGTCATTTTTACCTTTAATTACCCTATTTACTTTTAACCGTGGTAAATAAAATTCAAAAGTTACTATTCACCAAAAATTATCTTCATCCTATTGAACCACATTTTACTTATTGATGTCAACCGCGTCTCTTGGATTTTTGAAATTCAATTCACAGAAGTGGTAAAATTACTTTTTATACAAATTTGCTAACGTTCCTAGAAGGTGGATAAAAGACGTTAAAAAGTTCAATAAAATTTTATACATCTAATTTTATTATAAAATGACTCCAATGAATTAAATTGAACTAATATAGGTATAATATATCGATTTTGACTTAAAATAAATTTAAATAAAATAAATAATTATTTAAATAAATAGTCGGTTTTAAACAATAACGCAGTGTTTTTCACTATTCATCACAAATTGAATTTTTCAGAAAAATACCAAAAATTCACCCTAAACTAATTTTGATATTCCAAATCCAAAAATGAAGTCCATCTTGAAAAATAAAATTTATAAAATTTTAAAAAGTGGGTATTACTATTCATAAATTCTGATAAAACACTATTTTATTGAATATTTTATTAATAATAAATGACATAATTTCCTCACATCATGCTAAATATATTCAATTATGAAATATTTGGCATTAGATCATTCATTTGCAAATTTGATGAAAAATCCAGTTTTATCTTTTTAAAATTCACTGTAGTATTTCAGACATAAATATTGTTATGTAAATTATTTTGACTTAAAATTTTGTAACTATGTTCCTGACTTAATGGACTACAAATTCTATATAGAACTTAAGAGCTTGATCGTGCATTTGATGGTAGTAAATGGGCCATGAAGACAAAATTGGACAAAACCATCCAGATTGGACATTACTTCACCATTTGGGATGTATATTCTTCATCTAGGCTTGGATTGAGCCCAAAATTTGAGGTAATATCGGAGATATGATTATTCATAAATCAACCTTCTATAAGACCGGCCAATTTACACTTTTTGGAGGTCAACAATGCGGTAAATTTTGGAATAAAATATTTGGCTGAGTTTTCATTTCACACTTAAAATGTTATGTAACCCTAGCCCTCAAAAAATTTATTTAAAAGAGATTTTCACTCTTTGGGAAGTTTGATAGAGGATTTGGTAAGTTTTGGCCTAAAGGTTGTCTCTTTGAATACCCTCAAAACTATTGGAATAAGTAAGGCTTTGTGCAAACCTCTCTTCCAAAAAGGCTCACCTCTCCCACCTCCTCTTTGTATTTCTTTTCTTTCATGTTTGTATCTTGAATTTTTCTTCAATTAATCTTATACGTTATTCCCTTTTCATATTTTCTTAATCTTACTAATTGGGTTGGAATCAATAGTGAATATGAGATTGGTTTATACCCTTTAAATCCTTTTCTCATGCAAAACGTCTCAACGCTGACGACACAGCCCATGGAAGAGTAGTTTTCTTAGTGATCAATCTATCTTATACCCTATTAATTTAATTATTTTGATTCATTGAGATACTGTAATTCACATAATATAATCCATTAATTGTGTTTTTAATTTAATAAAAACTAAGAAATCAATTTAACAATTAACATGAAAACATACGAGTCGAGATTTTGTGTAAATTGTGAGAGCGCGATCTTAATCAGTAATACAAGGCCACATGAAATAAATTTGTAGAGTTAAAATATAATACCTAAACACAATTAATCCTCATTTCCAGAATGGATATGTGCTATAATTAACCACTGACCATAATCTAACCTTAGAACAACAATCAAATCTGGGTGTCACGATTGCATGTTCCGAAGCTAGCCTAGGGTTTAAGTAATTTCATCTTTGTGGTTAAGTTAACTCTTGTAGGGTTCAAGGGTTAACAAATTAGGGGATCATAATTAAGAGGATATTTATTTAAATGATAATTATTAATAAGTAAATGAATATGTAGAGTTAGATCAATTACACTTTCTAAATATAGTTTTCTAAAAAAACATCTTCTCGTTTTGCTTTGTTAATCAACTTACATTTCAAAATTAAAAACAAAAAAAATATACAATCTTCTTCCAACAAACTTCTTATAGATTTATAAATTATAAGCAACCCACATCATTTCAAGTAGTGTTTTAATTATATTCTATTTTATTTTTAGAATACCTTTAAGAAGTTGTTTTAATTTACTTCTTCCTTTGAGAAAGAACCTTGGTCAGCCACTCTACTGCACCTAAGTACCCCAAAAACCACTAATCATTTGAGGGCGCCCACGACAATGCTCTTTAAAATTGGCATCATTTCCGTGGAGGCAAGTAATTATTTCAACCAATTCTAGGTATTTATTCTATTTTACATTTTATTCACTTCCTCTCTTCTTTCTTTGTAACGCCCCGACCCCAGTTTCCCAGATTCGGTGCATTATTACATAACATTGGAATGATCACAAGAAAGATCAAGTATCGAATGAACTATTATTTTAGTAGCCTTAGAATAACTAGATACATTCATAAAGTTTACATTACATCATAAAGTGAAAACTACTACAACAAAATCTTGTCTTCATATCCCCTCACATTATCCCTGCAGGTCATTCATAAATTACTTCTTCACATCCTGGGAAAAATAAAACATTTAAAGGGGTGAGATCAGATGCTCAGTAAGGATAAAAATATAGTGGAAACATTCATAAATAATCATAAACATTTAAGGAAATGTATAGCTAAAACAAAAGCCTTTTAAACTTGAACTTCAGCATAATATGGAAAAGATAAAATGAAATAATTCCATTTACTTATTCACATGGATATTCTACTAGTCGAACAATCACATGCAATATCAATAACCACTTTCATAATGATGGAATGCATAATTCTAGACTATCATAACCACGTAGCCAAGGCCTTGTGCCAAGACTACAAATAAGATTTTGTCAAGGCCTCGTGCCAAGACACTAGTTTGTCTCATGAGACCTACCGTTGCCTTAAGAACCTATAGCAGGCTCCACCCGTCACTTAATAAGTCCAATTCATTCCTCTTATGAAAAGTTTGAAACATAATATAAACATTCTTATTAAAACTAGCATACAAAATGTCAATACTTTAACCACAAACCATGAATGGTATAAAAATAGCACATCCACAGTCAAACATAACTCATTCGATACAATATGGAAGATTTTATTATATCATATTAACCTCAATTGAGAATAATGAATGATATTGACATAGATTAAAATAATCATCAAACTATTGAGAGAAATATCCCCCTTTTTCTTGAAAACATTTAAAAGTCACACTATTTGTCAAGAAGACATTTTAAATAGATTTTTTAATCAAAGTGTCCCATACCACTTTGAAACTTTAAAAAGGAATTTTAATTTTAAAACATTAATGTCCATATAAATAAATTCCAAAAACCATTTTTAAAACATGGACATTAATGAGAAAGATTTAGAATAATAAATCTTTAAAACATTTTAAAATGATATTTTAGTTAGAGTTCCTAACCAAAAGAGAGACAATTGAATACAAATAATTGAGGTAAAAACTTTTTAATATCATGAGAATAAAGGTATTCATTATATACTATATCAAAGTACATTATATACACTATATAAAAGATATTTGGTGTATAACAACAAAAGAGTCTCAATGGAATGTAAATTGTGATGAAATCTCTCATAAAAGCCGTATACATAGGTTAAGGATAAATCAACGACATAATTATGTGTGAAAAATATAAATACACTCAATATGATTGGATATTTAGTGTAAAACAATCAAAGTACATTCACCCATATTCTTGTAAAAACAAAACCAATGAATTCGATGTTTAACTCAACAAATTGAGATTGAGTAAAAACTACTCTTATCAAGTTCATACCGATGAGTTGAGAATTTATCAATGGAGTTATTATGTGTATAAAAAGTATATCCACAGAAAAGGGAGTGGAGATTATGAAATAATCAAATGAATAGTGATTCCACAAATAATCTTGGAGTAAAATAATCGATGAAGTATGCATAAAGTTGAATGAGTGGAAATTGAAATTTCAAATTCCCTTATCGATTTGGTAACTTATGAAACATACACCCATGAAATAATGATCATAAAATGATGATGTAGACATACATAAATTAAATTATATTACACAATGAATACAATCATGGGTATTACGCACACCACATGCAATAAATAAGTGGTGAACAATGGAAATCTCACGGAATTAAAAGTGAGATAAGAAACCCCTTACTTTGTACTTTTTCCTTGTTCTAGGGTAGGTTAGCCTCCTGTATAATGGTGAAATAATTTTTATTAAATTATAAAATTATAATATACATTAATATCATATATGATCTTTTAACATTGCTTTGTTAATAATATCTTAGTATTATCATCGTTTTGGGTGTTAACTTACTCGTTTTCTTTTATATGTTTTGCTACATAAGTCGTGTTTATTATGGGTAGGTTGTATCTTATTCATATACAGAATGATATAAAGTCCTTAAAATTATTTTTAATCATCAAATGAAAATTATACTTGAATGGAAACGATGGGGAATGAATCTCATCGCGTTCGTGGAGACGGTAGTCCGTGCGTACCCACGAGCGATAATATCATTATTTTGATATTAAAATAATATATAATTGGATGGTATATCATATATACAGAATCATTATAATGTTATATTTATTATTTACATGAATTACACATCATTATTATACCCATCCAAATTATAATGTATTGAATAACAATTACACCACGACGTGGAGACGGTAGGTCGTACGTACGCACGTATGGTGACATGTCATTCAAAGGATGGATAGAATACTGAATATGGTTGTACCATATTTATAATAACATAATAGTATATAGAATATAATGGAGTTATTATTTTATAATGGAAATAATAAATAAAGAATAAGTTGAAGAAGAAAGGAACTAGAAAGAGGGTGGTGAAAACATTACCTCTTCTTCGGGTTCTTCCTTTTGACTTGATCAAAAGGGATCCTTAGGTTGGCTTTCTGATCAAACTAAGGCCTCTAGGTTGAAGTGAGGGAAGTTTAGAGAGTATTTGGGTAGGTTTTGGCCGAGGCAAAAGGTTTTGAATTTGTGAATTAGTGAGAAGGGGGAGTGCCCTTTTATAAGAGGGTTGAGGGGATCCTTTGGAAAAGGTAGAAATATTATTTTATAATAAATTAATATTCGGTTTCTAATGTCTAAAAAGTATATTATTAAAATTATAAGGTGGGTATGGGTCGAAATACTTTCAACCAATAGAATTTAGGCAGTTTGGGTCATTATATTAACATTATCTTTTAGTTTTAACTCTTAGTTAATTAGTTTGACATTTACCATGTCACTTTGTATTTTTATATTATATAGTTAATAAACTTAATATATACATCCAATCGACCCCCAAGTGGTCCATTAATGACACACCTATCATGATATAAGTCATTTTTATGATCCTTAGATTTTTAGGAATTGAATATCAATTAATAATATAATATTTTTTAAAAACACTCATTTATGTCAATTTTGACACTATTCAATAATTGATTTTTGTTAAAGTCTTAAAAACTTTATTAATTAGAACCAAATTCATTTAAGAAATAATATAATGTCATATTAACCAATAAAATTCATGGATGTCATCAAAACTTTAAAATTATATTTATTTTAACATTTATAATACCAATTATTTGATTCCTTCATTGATAAGGAAAATACTGCATCATTATTGTGTCATAAATAATATTAACTATTAAATGTATAAAAATTATAAATAAAATACCATTATGTAGGAAATATTTTTATCTTTATAATTAATATTTATAGTGAAAATCCAACATATATAACCCTATGTAAAAAAATGTTTCTAAAAGATATATGCTTATGTCATTTTTGTATTTATTTTAACTTGATTAATATAAAGTGTCCTTATCACTTACAAGTGGATCCATGGGGTCCCAAAATCGACCCAAAGATGTCCATGGTCGGACATGTATCAACCAATAATTTTAGGACACATTTTAGGGTAATTTATTATTATTATAATATTATTGTTTTACCCTTATTTACCAGATTTACCCTTTAACCATGGTAATTAAAATATTTACCCAAGTAATTATTCAAAATATCTAAAAATAAAAGTTACCTATTTACAAAATTTGGAAATACTGATTCCAAATATGGAATCCATTTTTCCAAATTCAAAACACATAAGTGTCAGAAATTAATTTAAAATTAATTCTCATTGTTAAAATAAAAAAACATGTTTTTAAGAGATAATAACTATCAAAAGATTGACACTTGTTTATATCCGGTTTAATTGTGAAATTATGTACAATGACCGACATTTAATTAAATGGTAAAAATATATTCTAAATATACTTTAAACCCACTCAAATTCATAATTTATCACTATTAATTATTTTGATTAAAAAAGTTTTTTTTAATTAAGATTTAGTAATTGTCATTATTCATCAAAATATAAAAGTTATCCAAAAAGTACCAAAATTTCATCCTAGGATAATTTCGATATTCCGAATCCAAAAATAGTCTATTTTGAGTGATAAAATTTATAAAATTTCAAAAAGTGGGTATTACTATTCATAATGGCTACTTTGATTGGTCTTAGTGTGTTAGAATCTCGAAGTTGCGTACAATACACGCTACTGTATTATTCAAAGAGAATCGTACCATGGAAGCTTGGGGTGTTACATTATCCCTATGGCATCCCGCCATTTTATAACATAAACTTTCTTTACATTACACAAAACTGAGGATCTTTAAGGTCTAGTGTCTTGGAAACCAGGAACATAATACATGAAAACAACATAAAACATTCTTCTTAAACACTTTAAAGGCGTCTCCTTAAGTTCATTCTAGGTTCATTACTGCATCTCATAACCTGGGGACATACATCAAAAGAAAGGGTGAGCAGAAGGCCCAGTAAGGGAAACAAGAGGAACATTTTACATGTGAACTTGGTATACTTCAATAAGGACATGAAAAGAACTTTAAGGCATGAGAATGAAAATCATGAGGCATTTCATAATAAAAATAACATTTTCCATAACTTGAAGATGTGGCTACATCATTTAACATAGACAATCATGAACATATCACCAAGGTCCATCCCCAAGGTGTCATTTGAAAATTACCAAGGTTATTCACCAAGGTATCATGAAAATTGTAATCTCTAGTGGTTACATCATTACCCAATGCATTGGAGCGCTATCAGGGCGCACCCTTAAATTTGCCTTTATTATAATGTGAGCCACATATATCATAATCAAACATTTCATAAATAACCCATATAACATAAAATAAATGGGTTTCATTTCATAATCATAACGTTTTAAAAAACTGCTTTAAAGACATGATCTTTACGTCACTTTAAACCCACGGAAAGGGAAAGCGGGTCTCATGTATGTAAATCCCAGAATTTAAAATGGAACATTTTGATATATATGTGAATACCCTTGTATAAATAAGAGCTTTGAGTATTCACTTTATAACATAAAATAATTTTTGAGAAAAGAGAGAGGCATTTTGAGGGGAAAATTCTGCAGCATAACGGCTAAGTTTCGGGGTTTTAGAAAACATTGAAATGAGAGGGGGTATGGGTCACCCACTCATAAATGATCCATAAAACAGTAGGGTGAAAGAATAAGAAGGACATATGGACATGGTAATGAAATTTTAGGGACATACCATTTGAAATGAAAAACATGGAAGGAAAAAAAGATTAGATTTCTCTTATGAAAATTCGGCAGCCTTACGGCGTCACTTAACTTCAAAAGAAAATGATTTGAAAAGATCAAATAGGGTCCCTCATCATATGATCATAAGAGATCAGTATGATAGATATAGAGATCATAATCCAACATAATAAAAAGGAACTTGAAAGACTTGTCATGAAAATCGAACTTGAAAAATGAGAAGGGTGAAAGAATCCCTTAAAAATTCGGCAGCCTAACGGCGTCACTTAAACTTTCATAAAACGAAATGATGAGAGTAAGAGGGGATCTCTCATCATATAAACATGAAAGGGAAGTAAGAGGAATATAAAAGAACATCCTCTCACATAAAAACATGGAGCAGAAAAGGAATGACATAAAAGAGATTACATGAAAAGAAAGAGAGGGGTCAGATCCCTTACCTTAAAACGTGACTCTTGAAACTCAATGGATTGGACCTTGATGGCTTGGGGGCACCTTGGAAGGACTCCTTGGAAGGTAAGAAGACCAGAACTTCGTTGGGGGAGAGTTGGGAGTGAAAACTAAAGGAGGAAAGGGTGGGTATTTATAGGGAAAGTGAGGGGACAAAGCATTAATGGCCAAGGGACACCTCACTAGTGGTTTTGGCAAAACCATGGGCTTGCCCATGGTATTTTCCCATGGTATTGGCCACTTGGGACACCTCACACCTTATCTTACTAGTAATAATTCGACCATATTGAATATATACTTAATACATCATTTAATGATGTCATTAAACACCCGTAACTTAAAAACTATACTTTCACTATTCACCGAAAATTCAACTTTCTCAGAATAATCCCAAAATTTCACCTTAACCAAATATCAATGCTATGATTTCAAAAATGAACTCCATTTTATAAAAATAATTTTCTAAATATTTTTAATTTTATTTTTAAATAAATACACTATTCATCGAAAATTCATTTTTTCAGAAAAATCCCCAAAAATTACCATAACATAATATCGATGCTCTGAGTTCAAAAATAGTCATTTTTATAAAAATAATTTTCTAATTATTTTTAATTAAATTTTTAATTAAAAAACACTATTCATCTGAAAAAACTAATACTTGAATAATAATTTATGAAACTGTTATTTACCCATTTTATTGAATCACATTACTTAATCAAGGTGCCTAGATTATTTTAAAACTTTCTTTAAGTGAGATTACTAATCCATTTGGTCACATTACTAATCCTAAGCGTAAAATCACTATTCACTATTTACTATTCATCAAAAATTAAGTTGATCTTATTAGACTCCAAATTCCTTAATGAACACTTTTGTAGAAGACCATTTTTTGAAAATCATTACACATCATTAGTTATTTAGGGTTTACATAAATATTTCAAAATATCCCTTTTTCAAAATTCATCAATAAAATACATTCTAAAATTATCCGTACATTTGAAATTTCACAAAAATCACTAAAGGAAGAAATCTCAATTTATTCACCCGAAAGGACTACACAAGGAAGCTAGGGTCTCGTCACATAGCCCCTTATAACACCGGCATAAGACCTGAGTGTAAGGTGTGCTATGGTGAGAGAATCTGAGGGAGGCTCAGATAACATTGCCCTAGTAGTAATCTCTACTAACTTGAACTTCTCCCACAGGCGTTTCCGTTCAAGCTTGACACGCTGGAGTTCGGCTTGGGCTTGGTCCAAAGCGAAGCCCACAGATGCTACCTCCTTCCCAAGCTCTGATAAGTGGGCTTCATAAGGGTTGAGTCTACTGGATGAAGCCATCGACTCCTCTTTCTGCATTAACCATTAACATCTTATTAAATCAATAAGAGTAAGTTAATATACTACTCAAAAAAAAATTGGGTCGTTACTATCCCCTCCATCAATAAATGTCATCCTCGCAATTTTTAAAATTGGTATTAGGAATATAATGTAAAGTTCTACATCAGAAAAAGAGCCAATAAAACAATCACTTTAAAATAAAGAAAGAGAAGTAAAAAGGTCTCCTGAGATAACCTATACTAGGATTCTATGTAGAAAAACATGGATATGGATGATAAACTAAGTTTCAAGTTTTGATGGAGAGGGATAGAAAACATGATTAGGAGAAAGTTAACAACAAGAAAACCACAAACTTGTGATGGGAAAAACGGTCATTAGTTTCCCAGTAGGAAAAGTAAACGGACAACATTTTTTGTTTTAAGTTACATTACATAAAGATGATGAATTCATTTCTAATATTGACTAAGAAAATAATGAGATATACTAACTTTTTAAGTAGAGTTTCATTCTTTAATAAATTTCTACAACTAAATCATTTTTTTAAATGATGAGTATTCAAGAATACTTGGTCACACTAGAAGATCTAGAATAAACTTCTATAGAATCACATGATCCACGAAGGATAAACTATATATTTACCTTGTCTTTAGAGATTTACCAAAAACAAAATGGTTAGTACAAGATCTGATGATCCCCCAAAAGGATATTCCTTTAGAGAAAGAAACACTAATCTTAATTTCTAAAATCAATACCCCAAAGTTAAATAAATACCATTTAATAAACAATTGTCCTTAAAATCCTTCAATATAATCCAAACTAATATTGAAACCCAAAACATAGAAGAATTTGGTTATGTAGTCTTCCATGTTAAATTGTATCTCTAAATTACATCAACTACTCTTAAAGTCACATACTTAAAAGTAATTAACCTAATCACATATTCTCTATTATAGGTTAATAATTTTCATAAATAACCCAAATCACTATATATCCACAATAAAAACATAGATAAAATTCCACCATTACTTCTCAAATGAAACCCCATAGTATTCTATTTTCCTTGGGAATATAGTGTTCCCAACAAAGCGAACATCTTCCAAAATAACATTTATCACTTAATCACCAAATCATTTTCCTATACTAAGGGTATTCATTTGATAAGTCATAAGAACCCAAATCAACTTATTATTGATCAATAAAATCATTTAACTAAAAATAATTAGTCACACTAACCAGGGACTTCACATAGTCCAGTGGTAGGTGATAAATCCCAATAGCATTTTGGTTGTGGGTTCGATTTCCACAGCTTTGTCTGACGCGACGGGTTGTCACACGGTCTGCGTGTTGTCCTTTTTCAAAAAATATATTTTATAAAATTACAAAAATGAGATAAATTACTCAAAATAACCATAACATAATTTTAACAAGAAATGTTATCTCATACCTTGCATTTTCATCCCAAAATATAATAACTTGTAATTTCCTCAAACCAAATGATCATATAAAACCAAATGGTTAATTATAACTATATCCACAAGGGAAAAGATAATACTTCCTCAAATATCATTCTCACATTGAAAACTACGGGGTTACAAATACAAGAGAAAATTATTCCAATGTAATCCCATCAACAAGGAGCACTAATACTTTTAAACATTTATCAAATCATTTATTTTCAGATAGATTCTTCTTTGACCAAGAAAATATCTTACAGAATAGGGCATTCACTCGGGTAATGACCAGGTCCCCTATATTTATGGAAAATAACTGTAAATGGATTATTGGGACCATTTTTATTTTCTTCCATAGTATTCTTCATTTTTTCTTGGCAATTCTTCACTTTATGTCCTTCATTCCCACACTTAAAGCATTTCTTTGTTCTATTGAGACACTTTCCCGGGTGTCTCCTTCCACATTTCCTACATGATGGAAATTTAGGATTTTTTTCTCCACATTCTCCATTGCTGGAGCTCTTATCAGTCATCACCTTTCTCTTCTTTGTTGAGTCCGGGAGTTGGTTAATATATATGTTGTTGATCATATTTTTGGAAAACTAATTTGGAAGGAACATGATATCTTTTGCGCCTATCAATATCCCATTTTTTTCCATTTCCACCACCGTTCCCACCTTGTACATCATTCTCAAAGTTACTATGACTTCCTTGGACTCCATCCATTGACTAAAACCAGAAAGAATTGTGTGAGTAATAGTAGTCATAAAATCATTTAGAGAATATAATGACACCATATTTTCAATTTGAAACACATTAGGATTAACCAAGGTTATTTATTCTCATCTTATATTAAAATACTTCAAATTGGTTTGTAAAGAAAATGTAAATTATCCTAAGCATATCCCCCGGGAGTGTCATAACCAAGAGTGAAGAAAGGCCCGTTGTCGTGCACCAGTTCTCGTTTGAGTCTAGCTCAAAGCGGTGTTTTCAGGTTTTACCCCTAGGTACATCTATGCTAGAGCCACCTCTACTTGCTTGTATCCAGACAGGGATGTATTTCTTGTAAAACTCAAAAAATCTATACAATACCAAAATTCTAGGAAGTTCTATACTAATCCTCAAAGTATATCTTAGGGCTATGTTCTCTAATCAGATTTTATCTAAGTCTGGTTTCCAAGGTTTGTACTAAACTTCCTCTGATACCAACTGTAATGCCCTGACCCCAGTTCCCCAAATTCGGTGCATTATTACCTAACATTGGCATGATCACAAGAAAGATCAAGTCTTGAAAGACCAATAAGTTTAGTATCCTTGGAATAACTAGATACATTCATAAAGTTTACATTACATCATAAAGTGAAAACTAATACAACAAAATCTTATCTTCATATCCACTCACATTATCCCTGCAGGTCATTCATAAATTACTTCTTCACATCCTGGGAAAAATAAAACATTGAAAGGGGTGAGCTCAGATGCTCACTAAGGATAAAAATATAGCAGAAACATTCATAAATAAGCGTAAACATTTAAGGAAATGTATAGCTAAAACAAAATCCTTTTAAACTTGAACTTCAGCATAATATGGCAAAGATAAAATGAAATAATTCCATTTAATTATTCACATGGATATTCTACCAGTCGAAGAATCACATGAAATATCAATAACCACTTTCATAATGATGGAATGCATAATGCCAGACTATCATAACCACGTAGCCAAGGCCTCGTGCCAAGACTACAAATAAGATTTTGTCAAGGCCTCATGCCAAAACACTAGTTTGTATCATGAGACCTACCGATGCATCGAGGAGCTATAGCGGTCTCCACCCGTCACTTACTAAGTCCAATGCATTCCTATTATGAAAAGTTTGAAACATAACATAAACATTTATATTAAAACTAGCATACGAAATGTCAATACTTTAACCACAAACCATGAATGGTATAAAAATAGCACATCCACAGTCAAACATAACTCATTCGATACAATATAGAAGATTTTATTATATCACATTAACCTCAATAGAGAATAATTGATGATATTGACATAGATTAAAATAATCATCAAACTATTGAGAGAAAGATCCCCCTTTTTTCTTGAAAACATTTAAAAATCACACTATTTGTCAAGAAGCCATTTAAAATAGATTTTTTAATCAAAGTGTCTCATACCAATTTGAAACTTTTAAAAGGAATTTTAATTTTAAAAAATTATTTTCTATATAAATAAATTCTTAAAAACATTTTTAAAACATGTACATTAATGAGAAAGATTTAGAATAATAAATCTTTAAAACATTTTAAAATGATATTTTAGTTAGAGTTCCTAACCAAAATAGAGACACTTGAATACAAATAATTGAGGTAAAAACTTTGTAATATCATGAGAATAAATGGATTCATGATATACTATGTCAAAGTACATTATATACACCATATAAAAGATATTTGGTGTATAACAACAAAAGAGTCTCAATGGAATGTAAATTGTGATGAAATCTCTCATAAAGGTCGTATCCTTAGGTTAAGGATAAATCAACGACATAATTATGTGTGAAAAATATAAATACACTCAATATTTTTGGATATTCAGTGTAAACAATCAAAGTACATTCACACATATTCTTTTAAAAACAACACCAATGAATTCGATGTTTAAATCAACAAATCGAGATTGAGTAAAAACCACTCTTATCAAGTTCATACTGATGACTTGAGAATTTATCAATGGAGTTATTATGTGTATCAAAAGTATATCCACAGAAAGGGGAGTGGAGATTATGACATAATCAAATGAATAGTGATTCCACACATAATCTTAGAGTAAAATAATCAATGAAGTATGCATAAATCCGAATGAGTGGGAATTGAAATTTCAAATTCCATTATCGATTTGGTAACTTACGAAACATACACCCATGAAAGAATGATCATACAATGATGATGTAGACATCCATAAATTAAATTATATTACACAATGAATACATTCATGGGAAGTACGCACACCACATGCAATAAATAAATAGTGAACAATGGAAATCTCACCGAATTAAAAGTAAGATAAGAAACCCCTTACTTTGTACTTTTTCCTTGGTCGAGGGTAGGTTAGCCTCCTGTATAATGGTGAAATAATTGTTATTGAATTATACAAGGATCATATACATTAATATCATATATTATCTTTTAACATTTCTTTGTTAATAATATCTTAGTATTGTCGTCGTTTCGGGTGTTAACTTACTCGTTTTCTTTTATATGTTTTGTTACATAAGTCGTGTTTGTTATGGGTAGGTTGTATCTTATTCATATATAGAATGATATAAAGTCCTTAAACATTATTTTTAATCATAAAATGATAATTATACTTGAATGGATACGATGGAGAAGGAATCTCATTGCGTTCGTGGAGACGGTAGTCCATACGTACGCACGAGCGATAATATCATTATTTTGATATTAAAATAATATATAATTGGATGGTATATCATATATACAGAATCATTATAATTTTATATTTATTATTTAAATGAATTACACATCATTATTATACCCATCCAAATTATAATGTATTGAATAACAATTACACCATGACGTGGAGATGGTAGGCCGTACGTACGTACGTATGGTGACATGTCATTCAAAGGATGGATAGAATACTGAATATGGTTGTACCATATTTATAATAAAATCATACTATATAGAATATACTGGAGTTATTATTTTAGAATGTAAATAACAAAGAAAGAAGAATTTGAAGAAGAAAGGAACTTGAAAGAGGGTGGTGAAAACATTACCTCTTCTTCAGGTTCTTCCTTTTGACTTGATCAAAAGGGCTCCTTAGGTTGGCTTTCTGATCAAAATAATGCCTCTAGGTTGAATTTAGGGAAGTTGATAGAGTATTTGGGTAAGTTTTGGCTGAGCCAAAAGGCTTTGTATATGTGAATTAGTGAGAAGGGGGAGTTCCCTTTTATAAGAGGGGTGAGGGGCACCTTTGAAAAAGGTAGAAATATTATTTTATAATAAATTCATATACGGTTTCTAATGGATCCAAAGTAGATTATCAAAATTATAAGGTGGGTATGGGTTGAAATACTTTCAACCAATATAATTTAGGCAGGCTTGGGTCATTATATTAACCTTATCTTTTAGTTTTAACTCTTAGTTAATTAGTTTGACATTTACCATGTCACTTTGTATTTTTATATTATATAGTTAATAAACTTACTATATACATCCAATCGACCCCCATGTGGTCCATTAATGACACACCTATCATGATATAAGTAATTTGGCCGATCCTTAGATTTTTAGGAATAGAATATCAATTAATAATATAATATTTGTTTTAAAAACTCATTTATGTCAATTTTGAAACTATTCAATAATTGATTTTTGTTAAAGTCTTAACAACTTTATTAATTAAAACCAAATTCATTTAAGAAATAATATAATGTCATATTAACCAATAAAATTCATTTAAGTCATAAAAACTTTCAAATTATATTTATTTTAACATTTATAATACCAAATATTTGATTCCTTCATTGATAAAGAAAATATTGCATCATTATTGTCTCATAAATAATATTAACTATTAAATTTCTAAAAATTATAAATAAATTACCATTATTTAGGAAATATTTTTATATTTCTAATGAATATTTATAGTAGAAAATACAACATATATAACCCTATGTAAAAATTGTTTTTCTAAAAGATATATGCTTATTTCATTTTTGTATTTATTTTAACTTAATTAATATAAAGTGTCCTTATGACTTACAAGTGGATCCATGGGGTCCCAAAATCGACCCAAATATGACCATGGTCGGACATGTATCAACAAATAAGGTTAGTACATGTTTTAGGGTAATTTATTGTTATTATAATATTATTGTTTTACCCTTATTTACCGGATTTACCCTTTAACCATGGTAATTAAAATATTTACCGAAGTAATTATTCAAAATGTCTAACAATAAAAGTTACATATTTACACAATTTGTACATCCTGATTTCAAATATGGAATCCATTTTTCCAAATTCAAAACACATAATTGGCAGAAATTAATTTAAAATTAATTCCCGTTGTTAAAACAAAAAGTGTTTTTTAAGAGATAATAACTATCAAAAGATTGACACTTGTTTACGTTCGGTTTAATTGTGAAATTTTGTCCAATGACTAAAATTGAATTAAGTGGTAAAAATATATTCGAAATATACTTTAAAACCACTCAAATTCATAATTTATCACTATTAATTATTTCGATTAAAAAAGTTGTTTTTAATTAAGATTTAGTAATTTTCACTATTCATCAAAATATAAAAGTTATCCGAAAAGTACCAAAATTTCACCCTAGGCTAATTATGATATTCCTAATCCAAAAATGAAGTCCATTTTGAGTGATAAAATATATAAAATTTCAAAAAGTGGGTATTACTATTCATAATGGCTACTTTGATTGGTCGTAGTGTGTTAAAATCTCAAAATTACGTACAACACACGCTACTGTATTATTCAAAGAGAATCGTACCGTGGAAGCTTGGGGTGTTACATTCTTCCTTATTTATCCAATCTGAATTTTTTTTTTTTCTTCTTTTTTTTCTTCTTCTTTTTTTGGACCATCAAATCAAACTTATCATTTTTATTTTGTTCTATTTTCCTACTTTTAATTTTTATTTGATTTATGACATGAACTAATATAGAAGATCTCTTAGATCTTGACCCTGGGATTGAACAAAACCTTAGGGATCGAATCAGACATTCTCAGTCTACGTGAAGTTTCAATAGTTAACCCGATGGAGAAGTCCTCCACTTTCAGAATATTGAAATTGGAAGCAATTTAAATTCAACCATAAAACAAGAACCAATGACTGACAATAATTGAAATGAACTTAATTGAACCATTTGAGAATTGGCTGCACCTAATATTAACTATCAAACAATTTGTATTGCATACTCTAATCTCGAATCGAACTTTGAATTGAAATCTGGGTTAACTCATCTTCTTCCAAAGTTTCATGGATTATCTGGTGAGGATCCAAACAAAAATTTGAAATAATTTAATGTGGTTTGCTCAACCTTAAAACCAAGAAATTTTTCTGAAGAACAAATCAAACTAAGAGCATTCCCATTCTCACTTGATGGAGCTGTGAAAGATTGGATGTATTATTTACAACCTGAATATGTAACTTGTTTGAATGATTTGAAACATCTTTTCTTGAAAAGATTTTTTCCAACATCAAGAACAAATTCGATTCATAGGAATATCTATGGGATCAAGCAAGCCCAACAGGATTCAATGTATGAGTACTGGGAACGATTCAAGAAGTCGTGTGCTAGCTACCCACATCACCAAATCAGTGAGAAACTCCTCATCCAATACTTCTATGAAGGACTAAAACCTATGGAGAGGAGAATGGCGGATGCTACAGTTGGAGGAGCATTAGTAGACAAGACACCAGTAGTTTCACATGTTTTTATTGACAAAATGTCCCAAAACTCCCAACAATTTGGTGATTGAGGTACACCACATGTCGGGGGAATACATCAGGTAAGTCCATCTTCTCTTGAAAGTCATTTGATTGATACAAAGTTAGAAGAATTGAAAAATGTGGTGAGACATATTTCTTTAGCACAAAATACATCCCAATCCCCCTCCTACAAGGCCTTGTGGAATTTGCATTGAGACAAGTCACCTAACTGAGTGTTTCCCACAACTACAAGAGACATAGGATTGCGCAGTAGTATTCTCAGGGAGACCATATCAGCAGCAACAACAGACATACCCCTAAAAGAAATTTGATTCATTTTCTCCAACATAAAACTAAGGGTGGAAGGATCAACCGAACATAAGGTATGGCTCCAGACAACAATAAAGTCCCCCTTTTCAATAAAACTTTCAGCAGCCTCTGCCATACCAGCAGGGTTTCCAACAACCCCAAAGAAGATTTGAAGCCCAAGCATCAACAAGCCAGCAATAAGGGAATCCCCCACCAAAGGTAGATTCTAACACTGATGACCTTTTGAAGAAAATTGTTATTAATCAATAGAATGAGTTGAAGATTCAAGGTTTGGAGCTGAGGGAGTTGAAGACTCAAATGAGCCAGATTTCCAGTAACCTCCATAAACTGGTAAGTAAGAATTCTGGAAATCTACCATCCCAACCTACTCCAAATCCCAAGGGGAATTTTAGTGCCATCACATTGAGAAGTGGGAAGCAAAAAACTGATACATCTTCACCTATCATTCCACCGGGATTCACCTCAAATATGGAGAAGTCGCATTCCATACCAACTGATGAGCAATCCAAGGAGAAATATAAAGGTAAGAAAAATGTTGATGACGTTCCTCCTAAACCCCTTCCATTTCCAAATAGGGTTGTACAAACCAATAATATGGCTAAGAAGGCGATGCAAAAAAGAAGTTTCGGATACATTTAAGCATGAGGAGATCAACATTTATCTACTTGAACACATTAAGAAAATTCCAAGTTATAAAAAATTCTTAAAAGAACTTTGTACCAATCGAAGAGACATTAAGGTAAATGAGAGGGTCAATCTTGGAAGGAATGTGTCAACACTCATTACACCAACTCTATAAATGCTGAAAAAGTTCAAGGATCCAGGTACATTCACCATCCCATGCACCATAGGGTAGTTTCACTTTTCTGATGCACTTTGTGATTTGGTATATTCTATAAATGTGATGCCTCACTCTGTATTCTATTCTTTGTAGGTTGGTGAACTAAAGCTGATAAGAGTAGTGGTGCATTTGGAAAATATAGCTACAACATATCCATTGGGAGTCCTTGAGGATGTACTTGTCCAGTTAAGAGACATGATCTTCCCAGCAAATTTCTATGTGCTTAACATGGGGATGATCAGGTAAGTTCTCATGCTCCCATTATCTTAGGTAGAACCTTCCTTAAAATAGAAAAAACTATCATAAATGTCAATTAGGGTACACTTTCCATGGAATTTGGGGATGAAGTTGTGATATTTAATGTTATGGATTCCATGAAGTACCCCTCAGAGGATCATTCTACATTTTTTATCTCCCATTTTGAACCACCAAATAAACACCCCATGGAATTTGATTATTCTATGCTTAGGGATATTATGAGTATTGGTTCTAGTTTGATGTCTAAGAGTACTTCCACACCTATTTCTAATGCACAAGGCTCTCTTAGATTTGATTTTGAAATGGAATCATATTCTGATTATGATCATGTGAACTCTAATTATGACATGGATATTGAGTATGCTGATGGATTTGATGCTTTATTATATGATTTTGATGATGTATATTCTGATACTAATTCTATTTGTGCACATATTTTAGTTCCTTCTATGTCTTCTTCTATAAACCACCCCTACACTGGAACTCAAGCCATTGCCACCAAATCTCAAACACTCATACTTGTTAAGTGGTGAGACATTACCTGTTATCATTGCTAACAATCTCCCTTTTAAACATAAAGAAAAACTTTTGAATCTTTTGAGGGAGAACATCAGTGAAATTGGGTGGAACTTGGCTAACATATCAGGTATTAGCCCCCCATTTGCATGCATAGGATTCTTTTGGAGGAAGGGGCTAAACCGGTTAGGCGGCCACAAAGGAGACTCAATCCAACACTTTTGGAGGTTGTTAAAAAAGATGTTGAAAAATTTCTTGAGGTAGGTATAATCTATACCATTTCAGATTCCCAGTGGGTGAGTCCTATTCAGGTTGTGCCTAATAAAAGTGGTGTTACTGTTGTTAAGAATGAGAAAGATGATTTATTTCCAATGAGGGTGCAAAATAGTTGGCATGTGTGTATTGATTATTGGAAACTAAATCAATCTAATCATAAGGACCATTTCCCCCTCTCATTTATTGATCAGATTCTTGAGATACTTGTTGGGAAAACACATTATTGTTTATTGGATAGATTTTATAGATATTTTTAGGTTCCTATAGCTCTAGAGGATCAGGAGAAGACTACATTCACCTATCCCTTTGGCACGTTTTCCTACTGAAGGATGTCATTTGGACTTTGCAACGCCCCAGGTACCTTCCAGAGATGCATGGTGAGTATTTTTTTGATTTTATTGAAACCTGTATGGAGGATTTCATGGATGATTTTACAGTGTATGGGTCCTCATTTTATGAATGTCTAAGTAGTTTTGAAAAGGTGTTGAATCGTTGTATTGATAAGAATCTGGTCTTGAACTTTGAAAAGTGTCATTTCATGGTAGATCATGGAATTGTCTTAGGGTATATAGTGTCAAAACATGGAATAGAGGGTGATAGATCTAAGGTATACATTATTTCATCCTTACCATATCCTTCATGTGTGCGTGATGTTAGATATTTCCTAGGGAATACAGGATTTTATCGGCGCTTCATCAAGGATTTTAGTAAGATTGCTCTCCCTATGTAACGATTACTTCAAAGGGATTCTGATTTTGTATTTGATGATTCTTGCAGGACTTCCTTTTATCACGGTGGGATATTCCTTTTGAGCTTATGTGTGACACCTCCAACTTTGCAGTTGGAGATGTCTTATCTCAGAGGGTGGAGGGATGTTCACATGTGATTTCCTATGCATCAAGGACACTAGATTCAGCCCAATAAAACTACACAACCATGGAAAAAGAGTTTATTGTTGTTATATTTGTTTTAGATAAATTTTGTTCATATTTATTGGGCTCTAAAGTAGTTGTTTTTTCTGACCATGTAGCTCCGAGGTACCTCTTGAAGAAGCCGGATACAAAGCCCAGGCTAATATGATGGATGCTTCTTCTTCAAGAATTTGACATTGAGATAAAGGAAAAAAAGGGGTCTGAAAAATTGGTGGAAGACCACATGAGTAGGCTTACTCACACACTAGAGGATGACACCTTAGACCAGGTACCACTTCGGGACACTTTTCCTGATGAGAATCTTTATTCCATCTCAGGTACGCATCCTTGGTATGCTGATTTAGTGAACTACCTTGTTGCCTCTGAAATACCTACAAATTTAAATAAACATCAAGTCCAAAAATTAAAGAGTGAGTCAAGATTTTATGTTTGGGATGATCCATACCTATGGCACATGTGTAGTGACCAAGTTATTTGGAGGTGTGTTCCTGATCATGATTTTGAGTCTATTTTACATTTTTGTCATACACTTTCTTGTGGTGGACACTTTGGACCTCAATGAATAGATAGGAATGTTTTGGACTCTAGATTATATTGGGCTAGATTATTCCATGATTCCCATGTGTTTTGTAAGTCATGATCTCATTTTCAACACACTGGGAACATTTTTAGGAGACATGAGATACCCCAACAACCCATACTATTCTTTGATATTTCTGATGTATGGAGCATCGATTTTATGGTTCCTTTTCTTAGTTCCTTTGGTTTTTTTTACATTTTGGTTGCTTTTGATTATGTGAGTAAATGGGTGGAGGCTAAGGCCACAAGGAATGATTATTCTCATATTGTTGTGGACTTTGTCAAAGTGAATTTTTTTTGCAGGTTTGGAGTACCGAAGGTCATCATTAGTGACCAAGGGACACATTTTTGCAATCAGAATTTGGATTCCCTCCTTCGAAAGTATGGGGTGACACAAAAAACATCAACACCATACTACCCCCAAACAAATGGCCAGGTTGAGGTTTCAAATCGTGAGTTGAAACATATTTTAGAGAAAACTGTGCAGTCAAATCGGAAGGATTGGAGAAAGCGCTTGGATGATGCATTATGGGATTACAAGACAGCATATAAGACACCCATTGGTATGTCCCCATTTCAGATTGTTTTTGGGAAAGCATGTCATCTCCCTGTGGAAGTTGAGCATCAGTCTTATTGGGCTATAAAGAAATGCAACATGGATTTGGTCCAAGCTGGAATCCAAAGGAAGTTGCAAATTCAAGAGCTTGAGGAGATTCGATTGTCTTCATATGAGAACTCAAGGCTCTACAAGGAAATATCAAAAGCATCTCATGAAAAAATGATCCAACAAAGGGGGTTTCATGTTGGAGAGAAAGTCCTTCTCCATAGTTCATGACTGAAGATGATGCCTGGTAAGTTGTGTTCCATATGGTTAGGTCCTTATGTTGTGACTAATGTTTTTCCTTATGGTGTAGTGGAGATCACACAAGAGAACACAGGAAGGATATTTACATTCAATAGGCAACGTTTGAAGAAATACATTTAGTGACTTCCTACTGATGTAGTGGATTTCATCACATTGCATGACCCCATCATCACTTGAGCGTAGCAGGCTGTTCCTAACCCTTTCACTTTTATATTAATTATCCTATTTAAAATTCTGAATTTCACGTACATATATCATCTCAATGGTTCACATTGAGGAAAATGAAATATTTTAAGTGTGGGGGAGGAAACCATTTAGTTTAGTAATTTCAATTGTTTTCCTATTAAAAAACAAAACAAAAAAAATTGTGTGATTTTCAGATTTTGTGTGTTTATTTTTCAATTTTCTGTGTGTTTTTTAAACTTTTGAGATGAAATGATTCTCATCACCATTATGAAATCCATATAAATAAGTGAAACAATTTATCCCATGAAACTGAGCTTAAATGAATGCTGAAAATGACTTTGTTTCAAGTTCAAATATTTAGTAATTTCATGAAAATTACACTGAATTTTGAATCCCATGACACATATCACTGTATTTATATTTGAAATCACTTTCCTGTGAGGCTTCTGAACCATTCTTTTCATATTCTTCACATTCACCTAAATTCTTGAGAGAACCAAACCATGCTTGATTTAATCAAAATTTGATTTATTTTTGTCAAAACTAGAGGGTTTGAGGTACTTATGTTTAAATGATTGAGGCATTTGTTTGGTATTAAAGACCCTATTTCAAAGAATCCTTTTTTTATAATGGTCTAAATTGAACATTTAATCCTTTTATCCCTTATAATCCATGAACATCATGTTAGGTTAGCCACATTACAAGCCAATTTTCCCTATCCAACCAACTCTTGAAGTGAAATTGCATAATCTAGTTGAACTTAAGAGTGGGGGAAGGTATCTTGTGTTGTGCTACCACATTCGGTGATACTTTGGGTGGAAAATTAAATTTTTAAGAGATGTGTTTTTGGATGAAGAAAATAATTATATTGAAATTAGTTCCTTTTCTTGATCTTTCATGATAAGTGAAGTTTTGTCTTTTCTGGAGCTTCTAGTAGAGGAAGAAAGTTGTGCCTATCTGGAGCTTTCAAGAAAATCGTGTTTGAGAAGACTGACATTTTTTATGCTGAAATGATGAATGGTTTAAACTTTCCATGACTTTTCATGATGATGGAGAAGAATTGATACTATGGGGATTGAGGAAGAGACCATATTTATGTGAAAATTAGATTAATACAATTTTGCTTCAAAAGTAGTCAAGCCCTCCTCATTCAGCCTCAGAGTTTTTCAAATCTAAATCCTACCAACTGGAAGCCAGAGAACAACCCTAAAAAGTCCTCATGATAAGCATATGTCTTTGACTCACATCAGGTGGTGATTTAGGAATTTATCAAGCCTATGGTGACCCTTGTATGAGTTTGGATGAGAAAGGCATTGAAAAAAAAAATCACATTTGTGTGATAAGAGAAAATTCAAGTGAGGTTAGTGTTTTGTGATTGGGAGGATAAATGAAGTGGAAATATATTGAATGATATAAATGGAAAACTTTAAATAATATTTTTTATGAGGCATGATATCTTCTGTTTCTTGGTGGGAATTGTTGGATCTCAAGTATATGTGTTTTAAAATTGTTTTGATTTAATATTGATATTTACTTGATATGAGGTTTTTCCCAGGAGTGAAAAATGGTAAGTGTGGGGGAGTTGATAAAACACTATTTTGTTGAATATTTTATTGATAATAAATGACATAACTTCCTCACATTGTGATAAATATGTTCAATTATGAAATATTTGGGATTAGATCATTCATTTGCAAATTTGATGAAAAATCCAGTTTTATCCTTTTAAAATTTACTGTAGTATTTCGAGCATAAATATTGTTATGTAAAATATTTTGACATAACATTTTTTAACTATGTTCTTGACTTAATAGGATACAAATTCTATTTAGGACATAGGAGCTGGATCGTGCATTTTATGGGAGTAAATGGGTCATGAAGACAAATCTTGACATAACCATCCAGATTGGACATTAATTTCTATTTGGGCCGTATCATTTTTATACGAGCTTGGAATGAGCCCAAATTTTTAGGGAAGCTCAGGGACATGATTATGAATAAATAGTACTTCTAGAATACTAGACAATTCACGCGTTTTGGAGGTCAACAATGCGATTCAACTTGGAAAAACATATTTGGTCGATTTTTCATTTCACACTTAAAAAGTTATGTAACCCTAGCCCTCACAAAATCTATTTAAAGGGGGTTTTAACTATTTGGGAAGGTAGGTTGAGGATTTGGGATGTTTTTTCCGAAATGGTTTCTCTTGATAGCCCCTCACAACTCTTGGGAGAAGTAAGGCTTTGTGAAAACCTCTCTTTCAAAAAGGCTCTCCTCTCCCACTACCTCTTTGTATTTCTTTTCTTTCATATTTGTATCTTGAATTTCTCTTCAATTAATCTTCTATGTTCTTCCATTTTTTATTATCTTATTCTTACTAATTGGGTTGGAATCAATATTGGATATGATATTGGGTTCTACCCTTTCAATCCTTTTCTCATGCAAAACGTCTCCACGATGACGATATCGCCCATGGAAGAGTAGTTTTCTTAGTGATCAATCTATCTTCTACCCTCTTCATTTAATTATTTTGAATCATTGATCTACTGTAATTCACTTAATGTGATCCATGAATTTTGTTTTTAATTTAATTGAGACTAAGAAATCAATTGAACAATTAACATGAAAACACATGAGTCGAGATTTTGTGTAAATTGTGAGAGCACGATCTTAATCGGTAATACAAGACCACACGGAATAAATTTGTAGAGTTAAAATATAATCCCTAAAAAAATTCATCCTAATTTCCAGAATTGATATGTTCTCTAATTAACCACTGACCATAATCTAACCTTAGAACACCAATCAAATCAGGTTGTTGTGATTTCGTGTTCTGAAGCTAGACTAGGGTTTAAGTAATTTCATCTTTGTGGTTTAGTTCACTCTTATAGGGTTAGAGGGTTAAAAAATTAGGGGATTATAATTAAGTGGATATTTATTTAAATGATAATTATTAATAATTAAACAAATAGGTATAGTTAGATCGATTACACTTTCTAAAAATATTTGTCTAAAAAAACATCTTCTCGTTGTGCTTTGTTAATCAACTTACATTTCAAAATTAAAAACAAAAAAAAATATACAATCTTCTTCCAGAAAACTTCTTCTAGATTTATAAACTATAAAAAACCCCCATCCTTTCAAGTAGTGTTTTAATTCTATTCTATTTTATTTTTATAATACCTTTAAGAAGTTGTTTTAATTTACTTCCTCTTTTGAGAAACGACCTTGGTCAGCCACTCTGTTGCACCTATGTACCCCAAAAACCACTAATCATTTGAGGGATCTCATGACTGTGCTCTTTAAATGGCTAGTTTGATTGGTCATGGTATGTTAGAAATTGAAGTTACATCAACTCAAGCTATTTCATTATTCAAAGAAAAGTGTACCGTGGAATCGTGGGGTGTTACATTCTTCCCTCAGTCAAATAATTTCATCCTCAGAATTTCTAGAATACTACTGCATAAAAATATTCAGGTGGTTATTCATCTTAAGTTCCTTGGGTTCCCACGTTTCCTCTTCCATCTTATGGTTTCTCCATAAAAATTTTACCAGACGAGTCTTCTGGTTTCTCAGCACTTGTTCTCTGGTATCAAGAATCTTGACGGGATCTTCACAATAAGATAAATCAGGTTCCAGTTCTATTTCTTCATAGGTGAGTACACGGGTTGGGTCGGGCATGTATTTTCTCAATAGTGATACTTGGAACACATCATGAACTTTGGAGAGACTTGGTGGCATTGTCAAATGGTAAGCTAAAACTCCAATTCGTTCTAAAATTTTGAAAGATCCGATGTACCGAGGACTTAATTTTCCCTTCCTACTGAATCGTATAACACCCTTCCATGAAGATACCTTCAAGAAAACATGATCCCCTACTTGAAATTCCAAATCCTTCATTAATTTATATTCATAGATCTTTTTCCTACTTTGAGCTTCTTTGATGTGGGTTTGGATAGTATTCACCTTTTCCATTGTTTCCTCAACAAGTTCTGGTCCTACGTGTTTTCTTTCACCAACATCATCCCAACAAGTTGGTGTGTGACATCTCTTTCCATATAATGCTACATATGGTGCCATATAAATACTTGAATGGAAGCTATTGTTATATAAAAATTCTACCATAGGTAAATATTGATCCCACATACCTTTAAAGTCAAGTGAGTAAGATCTTAACATGTCTTCTAAGTTTTGAATATACCATTCTGATTGTCCATCAGTTTGAGGGTGGTAGGCAGTGCTCAAATGAAGTTCAGTATCCAGGGCCTTCTGAAGACTTTTCCATAATCTTGATGTAAAATGGGGATCATGATAAGAAACAATCGATAGGGGTACTCCATGAAGTCTTAAAATTTCATTAATATATAGTCTTGTTAAACGTTCAAGTGTTAAATCCTCTCTTATAGCAAGAAAATGTGCTGACTTCATAAGACAATCAACAATGACCCATATTGCATCATTCCTTCTAGGAGTCTTTGGTATCCCCATGACAAATTCCATCGTAATATCATCCCATTTCCACTTAGTTATGGGAATAGGTTTCATGACTCCTCTAGGATGTTGTCTTATAGCCTTCACTTATTGAAAAACTATACATCTTGACACATAATCAACAATCTCCCTCTTAATGTTGTCCCACCAAAAATGTTCCTTCAAATCTCTATACATATTAGTGCTACCAGGGTGTATAGTAAAATTGAAGCAATGAGCATCATCCAACAATTCCCTTTTTAGATCAGGTATGTCAGAAACACAAAGTCTCTTTCCAAATTTCAAAATCTCATCTTCATATATGAATTCAATCAATCTCCCAACGTTCACAGCTTTAATTTTCTTTTAAAACTCTTCATCATCAGTCTGAGAATTTTTTATCCTTTCTAGTAAATATGGTTTAGAAACCATTTGAAAAAGTATTAATGTTTCACCTTCCATTATTATTCTCATATCCATATTTACTAGATCCATGAACATAGGATCCCTTTCAACTCTCATATAGTTCAAAACTCCATGATCCTTTCTGCTCAAAGCATCTGCCACCTTATTTGCCTTCCCCGGGTGGTAGTGTATAGTGAAATCATAATCCTTGAGTAGTTTAAGTCATCATATTTTCCTCATGTTGAGTTCTTTTTATGATAAAATGTACTTCAAACTCTTATGATCAGTATATATCTCACATTTTTAACAATAGAGATAGTGTCTCCATATATTCAAAGCAAATATTATAGCTGATAACTCAAGATCATGAGTGGGATAGTTTTGTTCATGAATTTTTAGTTGTCGTGATGTATAGGAAATAACTCTATCATTCTGCATAAGGACACAACCAAATCCTTTCTTTGAAGCATCATTATAAATAAAAAACCCATCATTCCTCGATGGTAGAGTCAAGATAAGAGCATTGAATAATCTTCACTTAAGTTCTTTAAAACATTATTTACACTCTTTTGTCCAAAAAAATTTAACCCCTTTACATGTGAGCTTGGTTAATGGGTTAGCCAATCAGGAAAAATCTTGGACAAAATTCCTACAATAACCCGCTAAACCAATAAAATTGTGTACCTCAGTTATACTCGTCGGTGCAGGAAATTCTTGTATTTCTATTGTCTTAGAAAGATCAACATAGACTTCATCCTTAGATACAATATGGCCAAGAAAAGAAATCACCTAAATCCAAAATTCACACTTGCTAATATTCACATATAATTTATTTCTTCTAAAAGTCATTAGAATAGTGCACAAGTGATTTTCAGGATCTTCATAGATTTTGTAGTAAACCAAGATATCATCAATAAATACCACTAAAAAGTCATCAAGATATTCCTTGAAAACTCTATTCATTAGATCTATGAAAACAGAGGGTGCATTATTCAGTCCAAAAAGAAATATTGTAAACTCGTAATGCTCGTACTTGGTTCGAAATGCTGTTTTCAGAATGTCTTCCTTCTTCACACACAATTGATGATATCCAAATCGAAGGTTAATATTTTAAAAATATTGAGCTTCATGAAGTTGATTGAATAAATCATAAATAGGAGGTAGGGGATACTTGTTCTTTATTGTTATAGCATTGATCTCCCTATAGTCAATGCATAACCTCATAGATCCATATTTCTTCTTAAAAAAAGAATAGGGGCTCCCCATAGAGAAACACTAGGTAGAATAAATCCTTTATCACTCAATTCCTCAAGTTTTTTCTTTAGTTCCACTAATTCCATAGTGGCCATTCTATAAGGGGTATCCGTTATGGGTCTTTAACTAAGAATTAAATCAATGGAAAACTCAATTTCTCGTTCTAAAGGATGTCCAGGTAAATCCCCTAAAAACACATCAAAATATTCTTGCACAATAGGTACGTCCTCTATTTGAACTTTCCTTTCCTCACCCATAGTTATTTCACTCTCTTCCTCCCCAATAATTAAATTTAGTAGAGCTACTAGGGGTGGATCTAGATAAGAATCAGATGGTGACGTTTCTGTTCTAAAGATAAGGTACTCCTTATCATCATCAAAAATTGTAACCTCCTACTTCTTATAATAAATTTTTCATCATGGTATGAAATCCAATCCATACTGAGGATTATATCAAATTCAATCATGGGTATGACGATGAGATCAGCAGATAAAGCATGTTTATATGCCCTAATGGGGACTGATTCACAAAACTTTTTTGCAATGATACTTCCATTAGGAGTTTTACTGACAACTCCCTTGTTAAATCAACTTGGAAATAACTAATTTTCTTAGAAAACTGGGAAGATATGAAACAATGTGATGATCCAAAATCAAATAAAGCATTGGCTAAATTTGAGGAAACCATTAAATTACCTACCACCATGTCATTCAGAGCTTCAACCTCAGCAGTAGTGATCATATAGGCTTGGCCCTGCTCCCTTGGCCTTTACTGAGGTAATTTTACTTGGTCATTAGGACATTAATTTTCATAATTCCCCATTTCTCTAAAACTATATCATTCAACATTGACAGCCTTTTTCTTTCCCTTTCAATCTTGATCTTGGTGGCCTTTTTCACCGCACTTATAACAAACTCAAATTCCCTTCATAAAGTACCAGGGTGTTTCTTCCTATATTTACTATAGGATAGAAATTAAACTTTTCCCTTCCCCTTATTTCCATTTCTATAGTGTTCAGTTGATATATTCTTCTCTTTCTTTTCTTTAAAGTAATAAGACTTAGAGAATTATTGTTTTGTCTTGATAGAACATGATACAATATCTTCGTAAGATGAGAAGGATTGTGAGACTAATGCTCGATGGAGAAATTTTTTTAACCCATCAAATAATCGATAAATATTACTCCTTGGGTTACTTATATAATATGTTTCATACCTTGATAACCTTGTAATTTAGCCTCATACTTTGTGACATTCTCATCCTCCTTTTGCCTCAGACTTGGAAATTGTCATTCCATGTCTGCTTGATGGTCACGAGGAAAGTATTTTTCTAAGAAAATTTATTTAAAATCCCTACATTCCATATTTGACACTTCTTAATACTCATTTGTGTTTTTAATTAATGACTACCATTGATCTGAATCTCTCGTGAGGTGATAAACTTCCATGAAAACTTTTTCCCTTTCACTACTCCCCAAAGCAAGAAATATTTTCTCTAAGTAATTTATTCATTTCTTAGCTACAAATTCAGTTTTAGTACCATTGAATGTTGGTGTTTTTTCCCTCATGAATCATTCAAACATTGATCCTCTTTGTTCTGGATCAGGGTGATCCATATGGGTAAGGTTATTATTCATAACCTGAGTGAGTTTTTCTAGTATGGTAATAAGTTGTTCAGCACCGTTTGCATCACCATCTCCACTATAATTATCTTTAGTAGGAGGTAAATCCCTACATGTATTTCGTTCATTGATACAGTTTCCATTCCTTCCACTAGGTTTCATTTCTAAACAATGGCATACACTAGATTAGTTTATGAATCGCAATACGTAATTCCAATCTAGTAAAATACCTACCATAAATTCAAAAGTTTATGCATATAATCCATAATCAAAAAAAATGTTTTCTTTGAGGTAGTATTTACTCATAAATCCTTCATAATGTTTTATAAAGAAAATTTTAATTATCCTAAGCATATCCCCCAGGAGTGTCGTAACCAAGAGTGCAGCAAGGCTCGTTGTTGTGTACCATGATACCCCGGGTCAAGCTCAAAACTCCTTGTCAGAGATTTCACTCCTAGGTACATCTGTACCAAAGCCACCTCTACCTACTCGTATCTAGACAGGGATGTATTTCTTGTAAAATACAAAAAATCTCTGCATTACCAAAATTCTAGGAAGTTCTTCTATACTAATCCTCAAATTCTATCTTAGGGTAATGTTCTCTAATCAGAGTTTTTCTAAATCTAGCTTCCAAGGTTTGTACTAAAATTCCTATGATACCAACTATAAATCCCCGACCCCAGCTACTTAGAGTCGGTGTATTATTACATAACATTGGAATGATACAAGGAATCATTTCCTTAAATACCGATCAGTTTAATATCCTTGGATGTACTAGATACATACATAAGTTTTACATTACATTATGAAATGAAAAAACAAATACATTGTGTCCCCTTTGAACACACTCATATCCTATATCCTATCCATGCAGGTCAATCATAATATACTTCTTCACATCCTGGGAAAAATAAAAAATAATAAAGGGGTAAGCTCAGATGCTTAGTAAGGATAAAAATATAGAGAAAACATTCATAAATAAGCATAAACATTAAAGGAAATTCATAAGAATAAAACATGTGCCTTTTAAAATTAAACTTCAACATAATATTGCAAAGATAAATCAATAATTTCATCTAATTATTCACATTGATATTCTACTAGTCGAATAATCACATGTAATATCAATAGCTAATTTTATAATGATGGAATGCATAATTTTGGCCATCATAAACACATAGTCAAGGCCTCATTCCATGACTACAAATAATATTTTGTCAAGGCCTTGTGCCAAGACACTAGTTTGTCCCATGAGACCTACTGATGCATCGAGGAGCTATAGCAGGCTCCACCCATCACTTACTAAGTCCAATGTATTCCTTATATGAAAAAGTTGAAACATAACATAAAAATTTGTATTAAAACTACATATGAAATGTTAATACTTTAATCATAAACTGTGAATGGTATAAAAATAAAACATCCACAATCAAACATATCACAAAACCTTCAATACAATATGGAAGATTGTATCATAATAAATCAACTTCCAACAAGTGTAAAATAAATAAAAGGATGATGAAATAGATGAAATAAAAATTATTTGAAAGAAATATCTCTTTATATTTTTAAATCATTTAAAAGTAGCATAATTATAAAATAAAACATTTATTTTGAAAATATTCTTATAATCTTGTAAGGGAAGCTTCGAAGGTGTTATAATGGTAGAAAATAGTCACACCCTCCATATAAGATTAAAAAACATTCTTACCTTAATTCATAGAAAAGGTCATAAAGTACCTTGTTTGGAAAATGTCAGAAATATTCCTTTCAAAACATTTTATAAAAATTCAAAGACGCCCCATTAGATACTCACGTATAAACAACCTCAGATAATGAAGAGATTGTAGAATTAAACCTTACCTTGTAATTTTCCTTGATCGAGGGTACATTAACCTCTTGTATAATAGTTAAATCATTGTTATTAAATTATAAAAGAACTACATACATAAATACGATATCATATATGATCTTTTAATATTTCTTTGTTAATAATATTTCAGTAGTATCATTGTTTCAGGTGTTACTAGATTTGTTTTCCTTTATATGTTTTGTAACGTAAGTCATGTTTTTTATGGATAGGATTCATTTAATTCATATATTGAATGATATTAAGTTCTTAAACATTATTTTTTTGATCATAAAATTAAATTTATTCTTGAATGGTCATGATGGAGAATGAATCTCATCGTGTTCGTGGAGACGGTAATCTGTACGTATGCATGAGTGAAAATATCATTCTATTGATGGTGAAATCATATGTAATTGGATTTTATATCATATATAAATAAGTATTAACATATTATATTTGCTATTTACATCAGTTATACTCATTATTATACCCATAAAAATAATGAAGTGATGAATAACAAACTACATCACGACGTGGAGACGGTAAGCCATACGTACGCATGTATGATGACTTTGTCAATAATATGATGGATAGAATAATGAATATTGTTGTACCATATTTATAATAACATCACATTATGTATAAGGTACTGGAGTTATTATTTTGTTATGGAAACAATAAAGAAAGTGGAAGTGGAAGAAGAAAAGAACTTTGAAAAAGGTGGTGAAATTATTACCTCTTCTTCGGGTGCTTCCTTTTGATTTGATAAAAAGGTATATTTAGGTTGTCTTTATGATCAAATTAATGCCTATATGTTGAATTGAGGGTAGTTTTAATTATATTTGATCAGGTTTTGGTCGATACAAATGGCTTTGGAGGTGTGATTTCTAGAGAATCGGAAGTACCCTTTTATAAGAGAGGTGAGGGTCACTTTAGGAAAAGCTTTAAATATTATTTTATTATACAATAATTTTTGTTTTATAATGGCTCAAAAGGATTTATTTCTAGGGTAAGGTTTGGGTAGGTTGAACACCTCTCAACCAAAAGGTTTTATATAGGTTTAGGTCACTATATTAACCTTATCTTTTAGATTTGACTCTTAGTTAAATAGATTTACTTTTACTATGTATTCTTGTATTATTATAATAAATGGCTAATAAACTTACTGTTAAAAATACAAGAGAACCCCAAGTGGTTCATTATTGATATATCTAACCTTATCAAAGTTCTTTGTCTGAACCTTATATTTTTAGGAATATTATATCATTTAATAATATAATGTTTGTTTTAAAAACTCATTTATGTCAATTTTGACACTATTTGGTATTTTATTTTTGTGAAAGTCATAAAAACATTATCACTTCAAAAAAAATTATTTAATCAACCATAACATATCATATTAACCTAGAAAATTCTTGGAATACATCAAAAGTCTCAATTTAAAATTATATTAAAATTTATAATATCAATTATTTTAATCTTTCAATAATAAAGTAATTACTGCATCATCATTGTGCCATAAGTAAATTTAGTTATTTAATGTCTAAAACTTATAAATAAAATACCATTATTTAGTAACTATTTTTATATTTATAATGAATATTTATAGTAGAATTTATCTTATGTATAACCCTATATTAAAAATGGTTTAGTTATTAAACATTGAATTTAACACTTTTAACTCTTCTTTAAATAAAATAATAATAAATGTACTAATCTAATCCAAGTGGACCAAAAGGATCATATTTTATTACTAAGTTTTATTTTGGTCTAAATACACTTATCCAATAGAATTAGGATATGTGTTAGGGTAATTATAATATCATTTTTACCTTTAATTACCATATTTACTTTTAATCGTAGTTCAAAAGTTACTATTCACCAAAAATTATTTTCATCCTATTGAACCACATTTTACTTACTGATGTCAACCATGTCTCTTGGATTTTTGAAATTCAATTCACAGAGTTAGTAAAATTACATTTTAGGCAAATTTGCTAACGTGCTTAGAAGGTTGGTAAAAGACGTTAAAAAGTTCAATAAATTTTATACATCTAATTTTACTATAAAATGACTCCAATGAATTACATTGAACTAATATAGGTATTATGTATCTATTTTGACTTAAAATAATTTTAAATAAAATAAATAATTATTTAAATAAAAAGTCAGTTTTAAACAATAACGCAGTGTTTTTTACTATTCATCAAAAATTGAATGTTTTCAGAAAAAATACCAAAAATTCACTCTAAGATAATTTTGATATTTCGAATCCAAAAATTAAGTCCATTTTGAAAAATAAAATTTATAAAATTTCAAAAAGTGGGTATTACTATTCATAACAGCTAGTTTGATTGGTCGTGGTGTGTTAGAACTCAATGTTGCGTACATCGCAAGCTATTTCATTATTCAAAGAGAGGCATACCATGGAAGCTTGGGGTGTTACAGTAGTTTGTAGACTCTTGTTTTTGGTGGGCTTGTATTCTAGCTCAGTTTACTTTCCACACTTTACTTTCCATTGTATTCTATTGGTTGGGTTTAGTTGTAAGCATTCATTTTGTTCCTTAGTGATTTTTTATAAATTCCAGCATTTGTGGGATTGGAGATGTGTGTGTGTGTACAGGTACTTAGGTAATGTCTCCCATGTTATTTATATGCCTACTCGGTGCTAGTCGCCAGCCCATGGCCTATTGAAGGTGGGCTAGGGGAGTCGCGGTGTGGGCCTCATTGGGATGGGTCATGAAAAGAGTGGTATTAGAGGTTGTCGATTATACCTTAGGACCAAGAGTCTGTGAGATTTGGTTTGGAGAAACAATTTTAAGTGTTTTGAGCTTGGCTTTCAGGATAGAGACTTCAGTGCTGGTGTGGGTAGCCGACGTATCCATACACCAGGACTCTTATAACCTGCTTTTCGACTCGATACTTGAAAACACTAGTTGCGGGGAAGTAAAATAATGGTACATGCATCATATAGGAATAGGTTGTATTTTCCATGTCCTTTTTGTCATCTATCCAGATATACTCATTGACCATGGTATATCTTGTTTTCTTATAGGATTCCTCCACAACACATACCCACTAGGATTCAGCAGCTCGATCATGAGGATGACCCCCTCAGTGACAAGGCTTTGATACAAGGACCAGTTCCCTAGGCGTTACCTCCATATGGTGCGTCTTTTATACCACCACCAGCAGAGTATCCCATGGTACCTATAGTAATGACATATGAGGGGCACAGACTAAGTTTTCTCCATGAGTTTCAGAGACAGAGACTCATTGGGTTTTGAGGCAAGCCTGAACCTTAGGTGGCTAAGGACTGGCTTGAGGTGGTGACCAGAGTTTTTCATCTAGTGAGGACACCAGCAGAACAGATGGTGATCCTAGGAGCGATCCTTCTTTAGGTTTTAGTGGGACGATGGTGGAGTTTGACGACACAGACTCACGACGAGGAGACTCTTTTGTAGACTGAGTTTGAGCGACTCTTTATAGAGGAGTTATCTTTGGTTACGCTAAGAGCAGTTCATATCCAGGAGATTCTTCAGCTCTAGTAGGGCATTTTGATGGTGGCCAACTATTCATCAAGGTTCACCAACCTCGCCAGGTAATCGATGGATATGGTCAGGGATCATTACTTCAGATCTTGGACCTTTGAGAGAGGTCTAAGATAGGACATATAATCTAGTGTCGTGCCTCTATGCATTTTGACTTATGATGGAGTGCTCGAGTGGGCCTTAGTGGTTGAGAGCTTCTTGGAAGAGAAGAGACAGCTAGTGGCAGTCAGCCGTAGGCAGACAGGTATGGAGACCTCGATAGTAGGGAGCTGACGTCTGAAATAGAGTTCAGGATATGGGAGACATCACAGGAGGACCCAAGATAGGGGATCAATATCCCAAGGTTCTCATGATGGATTCAGTTAGCCTAGGGAGAGGTGATGCTACTTGTGCAATGGTAGGGGACATCTCACTAGAGATTGTCCAACTTGTTGAGATGCTAATAGGGAAGTGGTGGATGGACCACTGAGGCAGAGGCAGAGAGTAGAGAAGATAGACCCACTAGTCTACAGACATGGAAGAGGAGAAAGGAGAGTTCTAGGTGGTGGAAGATGCTTTGATCTACTCCCACCACCACCCCCAGGAGGTCTGCACCGGGCTTAGAGAGTTGGAGGATAGGGGCGGGGACAGCTTCATGTGGTCTAGGCGTATGATCCAGAGACTCCAGGGATGATTCGAGGTATGATATGTGTCTTTTCCACCTTAGTTTCCATATTTATAGACACAAGTTCTGGTAATTCATTCCTTGCCACATTTCTTGTACAAAACCTTTAGATTCTGATAGAGTTTTTCACTCAACTCTTACTCTTAGAGACACCTATGGAAAGAGATTCAATTATCACGCATCTTTATATATAGTGTGATCATTCCCTTCGAGGTGATAGTTTTGGTTGGAACCTCTTGGTGGAAGTGTTGAGGCCTTGCGATGTCATTCTAGGTGATTGGCTATCTTCGGTCCAAGCCCAGATTTACTACTTTAGGCGAAGAGTGTGGTGTGTCCATAGCGATGGGACAAGGTTTTCCTTTTTCAGTGAAAAGCGGACATAGGTAGTATAGGATGGGCTCATTCATAGGAGGTTGCATCTGATCACTCATGATTTGGAGATCCTTACCCTTAGAGTAGTAGATGTTGTGATCTTCCAGTTCCCAGCAGTAGTGGCGGAGTACAAGGACATCTTTCCCGAAGATGTTCTAGGGATACCTCCCCACCAGGAGATCGACTTCTACATTGAATTACACACTGGTACGGCACTGATATCCTCACCAGAATATTCAATGGATCCCTTAAAGCTTCATGAGAAGAGGGTGCGGTTGGAGGATCTACAGAGTAAGGGCTTCGTAAGACCTAGTGTTTCACTCTGGTCAGCCCTATTTTTGTTTCCCAAGAAGACATATGGGAGTTTGAGGTTGTGCATGGATTACTGGAGCCTGAACCAGGTGATGATGAAGAAAATGTATCCATTTCTAAGGATTGACAACATCTTCGATCATCTGAGAGGGTCACGTTTGTTCTCAGAGGTTGACCTCAAGTTGGGTTATCACTAGCTTTAGGAACGGGACTAGGATATACCAAATATGGATTTCGGATGTCGCTACGATCACTACGAGTACTTGGTGATTCCTTTTGGCATGATGAATTCCCCCATAGTGTTCATGGAGATTATGAACCAGATCTTCCATCCATATTTAGACCAGTTCATAAGGGTCTTCATCGAAAACATCCTTGTATAATCGGCATCAGAGGAGGATCACGCGAGACACTTGTGGATGGTTCTAGACATACTCTAAGAGCACCATATTCATGGGAAGCTCTCGAAGTTCCAGTTCTAGATACAGGAGGTCCACTTTCTAGGACATTTTATCTCAGCAAATGGAGTAGTAGTGAACCCGGCTAGCATAAAGGTGGTGTCAGCAAGGGATCCCCCTCAGAGTGTGACAAAGGTGTGGAGCTTCCCTAGGCTGTAAGGATACTACCCAAGATTTATCCCTGATTTCTCCTAGATATTAGCACTGATGATAGACATGACCCAAAAAATGAATCCATTCATATGTACGAAGAAGTGTTAGCAGGATTTCTAGTAGTTGAGGTAGAGTTTGATGAGTTCACCAATCTTGAGATTTCCCAAAGAGGGTTTCAAGTACATAGTTTTCTGCGACACATCAGGAACTGGGCTCAGCTGTGTACTGATGTAGATAGAGGCAGTGATTGCTTATGGTTTGTGTCAGCTTAGGCAACATGAGAAGAACTATGCAACCCATGATCTTAAGTTTGCAGTGGTAGTCTTGGCATTGAATATGTGGTGACACTGCCTTATGGGTGAGCGGTTTACCATCTAATCTAACCATAAGAGCCTCAAATACATATTCTCACAGAAATATCTAAATATGAGTCAGATCCGAAAGGATATATTTCCTCTAGGACTATGATTTTGAGATTATCTATACTCCTATGAAGGGTAACAAGGTGGTAATTCTCTTAGTAAGAGATCGATATCACAACTATTGAGTAAGGCGACATAGCAGTTGGCCTCGTTACAGTTATCCTTCGTAGAAAGAGAGGATGAAAATTACTTTTAGTTGATGGTTGTCACCCCTCTACTTTTATAGTGAGTTAGGTAGGCACATCTTTGAGATGTCGACTATGAGGCTTTACATACTCAGTTATCCATAGGACTTGCTTCTGATGTATATTTGCAAGGTGGGGAGCACGTTGTTCTTTTCATAGGGTGCATGGTCGTGCCAGTGGAACTGTGGGAGGAGGTTCTAAGGGATTTTCACAAATCCAATTTGGACGTACATCCCAGAGTGGATAAAATGTACTAGGACCTCCGACATCAGTTCTAGTGTATAGGTATGAAGAAGGCAGTAGCAGAGTTTGTTTCTCGATGCCTTACCTGCCAGCAGGTGAAGGATGAGAACCAGGTTCTAGTAGGGTTATCTCACTCCCTGGAAGTACCAGAGTGGAATTGGGATGGGATTAAAATGTAATTTGTGATGGGCTTACCACAAACATCCAAGGTACATGATTCTATCTGGGTGATCGTTGACCGACTCACCAAGTCATCCCACTTCCTAGTTATCAGGGAGCAGAGTTCCGTAGAGATCTTGGGACACCTCTACGTGCAAGAGATAGTTCGAATTCAAGGTGTCCCTTCAAAGATAGTCTCAGATCATGATTCTTGTTCCACATCCTGGTTTTGGAAGGGACTGCAAGAGGCATTTGGGACTCATCTATGCTTGAGCACGACATTATATCCCCAAACTGATGGTTATATGGGGAGGAACATTCAGGTTATGTAGGATATGTTGTGGGCATGTATCTTGGACTTTGGTCGTGGTTGGTAGTACCACTTACCACTAGTGGATTTTGCATACAATAAAATATACTACTCCACCATTGGAATGGAACCGTTCGAGGCCTTATACGGGCAACCCTACTGGTCACCACTTTGTTGGACCGACCCTGGAGAGTCATCACTCATGGGTCTAGAGTTGGTGTGAGCTACCACTAAGAAGGTGAAGATCATCCAGGATCGGATGAAGACTACACAAAGCTAGAAGAAGTATTATGATGACAGGTGATGGAGACCTCTAGAGTTTGAGCAGGGAGGCCATTTCTTCCTTTGGGACTCACCTTGAAGAGGGTTGCGGAGAATTGGTCGGGGAGGAAAATTGTCCCCAATGTTCATCGACCCTTTCCAGATACTGCGTAGAGTTGGAAAGGTGGTTTACCTCTTAGCTCTACCACTACTATTTCATCTGGTACATTATTTCTTCTACGTGTTGCAACTGAGGAGGTATGTGCATGACCCATCGCACATCATTGACTGGGGAGAGCTGGACATCAAGGAAGGGGAGACCTTTACTGAGTACCTGGTGATGATAGAGAATCAAAAAGATAGGATCATTCATGGCAGATCTATTATGTTTGTGCACGTCTAGTGGCAGCACATGAACCTTTAAGAGAGCACGTGGGATTGGGAGGCTCAAATCCATGCCCAGTACCCACATCTTTTTTATTAGAATTTGTTTTTGATTTTTCAAGGACGCAAAGACCCAAGGTGGGGAGAATGTAATGTCTCAGATTTTCCTTGTATTATTATTTTTTAAAATATTATATGGAATTATTTTGAGACCAAGCATAAAGACGACACATCATTCTGAGGCTCGGTGAGCTCGGAATGGTGGTCTAAACTTTTTTAAGTCAAGTGATTCGGCATGTGTGCGTGATTGTGGATGTTTCCAAATGGATACCCAGATTCAAAATATAAGGGCACCATTGCGTCTTAGATGATGACTTTACCTAAGAACAGTCTTAACCTTGAATAGCATGGGTCGAGGGAAAAGGTTAATGTCTAGAAATTTTAAGTAAAATAAAATAAATTGAAAGGTTTATTTTATTTTATTTGGAAACGTTCCCTACGGAGAAAAAATGGGGCAGTTGTTTCGATAATTAATGACATGGAATAATCACTTTAAAACAACAACGCTGACTCATTAATGTCATAGCGTAACGGTAGCTAATCAATATGATAGAACGTTGAAACATGTTCCCTCCTTTTAATGGGTTAATCAATTGTTGGTAATTGGAATAAGATTGAGAGAAACTCTGTAGAATTCTTGGAGATTTGGAGAGAACTCTGGACAATGAATGAAAATGAATCAAAAGTTAGAATCATTGCACCAATGAAGTTGAAGAATCTCAGTGATGATGGTAGCGTGATCCCTTCATTAGCAATCTATTCATCCTCGAGGTAGGGGTTCTGTTTTATGTTTTTTTCTTCCCCATTCTTTAATTCAATGACAAATGCGGATCAACCCACGAACTGGTTGATCTGCGCATCGTCATTCTTGCGGGAGGGCTTCATCAGGTTCATTCCTGTGGAATTTATTATTCCATGTTTTATTCTTTTAATTTACCCCATTTAAACCTTTTAATGGGTACAGATTAACGCCATGACGAATGATGGAGGAGGTTCGTTCCTCTTTTGTTTATTGGATTTAGTCCTCCCTCTTCCCTTTGTTCTTGGTGTTCCTCATGGGGATATGAATGAGGAATCATTGTGCGCCCTTTCCTCGGCACAATGATCCCAAACTAGAGATCTGACATCATGATGCCCCAGTGGAGGGGCGACAACGATGGCGGTGGATGAATCAACATGGTTTGAGAGTTCTCGTTCTTCAAGCGTTCTTTGTGCGGGTGGATCAGAATGTATTTTTGGGGATGATTGAAGAACTGAAACCAAAATAATCATCTTTGAGGTGTTCGGGAAACCTAAACCCTTGAGTTTTGTGATGATCGGATGGCCAGATCGAAGAATGGGCATCACCAGAGGCGTACCAATGATGAACCTGCAGTTTTGGAAATTTCTGAAGAACATAGTGTGTAACCCAAAGAACACGCCATGTGGTACCATCTCTATGGTGGATAGAGTTTTGGGAGATATAAAGGTATCACATGGAATATGATCCCTATCACATGGAATGTGGACCATTCCCTGAAGCTCGACATGTATTCTACAAAGTACACAGACACAGGATGGACTACACAGCTTCGCAACTTGGTGTATAGACCCTACGCAGCATGATAGAGGCGTCTATGCAGGACTCGACGTGTATCTAGAGGATACACATGCATAGTGTGGAGTACATAGTTTTGTACTCCACCACACGGTCAGACTAGGCTGGTTACATTGGTTACCTAGTGTATCAGTTACACAAGATGGCCCACAGGGGTTGAAGCCAGGCACAGGGCTATGTACACGGAGGGAACCTTGGTTACTCGAACATGGCATGTGGCCCATCCTACATGTCTTATACATACCCACCTTCAACATGGCATATTCTTATGACTCAGTCCGTTTTACAGGGGTAGTACCTGGAGTCGATAGAAACAACGTGTGACCCTTCTACACACCATGTATATTTTGGAACATGGCTTGATCCTCTTGTCCACTATTCCTTAGACAAGTTTTTTTTGGGTTAGTTCCCTTTTTTTCTCATTCCCCTAAAGGTAAGGTATCATTTCCATCCACAAGAGTATGATACCTTTGGTAGGACTTTCCGAGGTAGAGTCAGGTATCCCTCTGAGAGGCCTGGAGCAAGATCCTCTATCCATTCTTGACCCTAGGTAGAGTTAGGTATCGACATGACTAATCCTATAGGACGCCAATCCTATTCTTAGCAGGTTAATTGGGATAAATCGCGGTATCTTCCAAGGCCCTGGAAGTGATCCTCAACTATGTATCGTGATCTTTCCTTAATGAGGAGTGTGTTCTCCCGGAATGAGTGGAATCATTGAACTAAACCCCTAGCATGGGTATGTGGTCGTGTGACTTGTCTCTTGACTACAAGTACAGGTTTCGAGTATATCTGGATGTGTTTTTCATGTTATATTTTTAGTAGACATATATTGTGTAGAGATGATTGTACCTTTACTTTGTGTATTGATTTGTGGTTTTCGGGGTCCTCTACTGAGTATTGTTATACTCACCCTTGCACAGGATTTTCCCACACATGTCGTGTCTTGTGCAGACAAGCGGCCTTTTGACGGAGTCCAGGGTGAACCAGGACTAGACCGAGATTTCTGAGTTCTCTATTAGCTGAGGTGTTCTTATGGATATGAGTAGCAATCCCAGTACCTATTTGGTATTAGAGGTTGGACTTTTTTGTTTGCAGACTCTTGTTTTTGTTGGGCTTGTATTCTAACCCAGTTTACTTTTCGCACTTTACTTTTTATTGTACTCTTTTGGTTGGGTTTAGTTGCATGCATGCATTTTATTCCTTAGTGATTTTTTTAACATTTCTGTGTTTGTGGGCTTGGATGTGTGTGCATGTGTATAGGTACTTATACAATGCCTCCCATTTTAGTGATATGTCTACTCAGTGCTAGTCACCATCCCCTGGCCTATTAGAGGTAGGCTTGGGGAGTCACGGTGTGGGCCCCACTGGGACGGGTCATGATAGAACTGCACACTTTAAAGGATGTATTCACACCATGAATATGATTGAGTCAATGTATGTCACACTATGATGAAATAAGTCACTTCATGAAGATGTAGTTTCTAGATTTCTTATAACATTAAATTTAAAAAGGTAAAGTAATAGACCAAGATTTTAGGATTTACTTAGTCTAATTAGTATGTCTATAACCACATTAATTCTTGTTTTTCGCCAATAAAAAATCAAGGTAAAGCATAAAAAATCAAAAATCTAAAAAATATAGGTATTTATAGAATAATTCTAAAAAACTTTAAAATAAATTATAGGTAATAAAAATATTATAATAATTTCATTTAAGATAAATACATGAATTAGAAGAAGAAAATCAATTGAAACACCCTTGTTATATTGGTGCTTCATATATATTTTGTTCCTGATAATCATTATAAGTGATCTCAATATTAAATCTTTTCATTACTTATATCAAAGAAGTGAAAAAATAGTTAATAAATATAAGTTACCTTGGATAAGAAGTTAAAATTTTTTAAACCATTGTAAAATTCATAGTGCATAGTGTTAATCCCTAGTATTTTGACACAATGTTGGCATAAACTCCTTCAAATAGACATTTGTAGTGAACCAAGTAAAACCTATATATACCTACTTTATTTTTCTACATCAAAATATTGTGTGTGTTTGTATGTGTAAATATTTAAAGGTTTTTTTCATTCTTTATAACATGAGAACAAGATCTAGTAGGGGATAAAAATATTTGAACACCCTAATTCATCCACTCCCCCCAGGGTGTATTGGGCCTATGGGTGAAACAATATATAAACTAAAATATATATAATAAATTCATTGGACATCACATGATAAGTATATCACTATATATGAAAACACCATAGGAATTATATATATGAAAAGTATATGAACATGATGAACATAAGAAACTATAAATATTATCCTTGTTGCAAGTACTCTAATATTGATCTCTAACTAAAATGGTCACCACCACTATCATGAACCACCCAACTCCACTAAGTGTCATCTTTGAACAATCCTCACTATCTCCACACCAACCAAGCGAATCATTGAAATATGTGTCATCTTTATAGACACAACATGTGTATCCATGAACCTTGAGTATGGGTGAGTTTAAAAATACTTATTAAGACACCCAGAAACCATAAGGTAAAGATAAAATAATATGTCATCACAAACTTCAGAACAAGGGAGGAATCATGTAGAATGAAATAATCTATTTATTATCTACAATTATAAGTATCAAGGGAATAGGGAAGTCTTGACAATCATATATTATCTCCAAGAAGGATCATACCTCATGAGAAACTAGATATTTAAAGAGTACTAAGAGTTTCAAAAATCTTAGAGTCATTATACTAGTTGTAAGTTGCAACTCAAAGGCAACCAAGGGGATCCTAAGGTATTATAAGGCCTATAAATTTCACACTATTCATATTTACTTATTTATTGTTGGAACAAAGGTTTTTCTTTACTACAAAATGGGTATGGTTTGGGTTTATTGTCAATCCTCACATGGAAGACCAATGGATGATCAGAGATATTGTAAGGAAAGGGATCATACAATTTAATCTAAAATCAGTATTGAAGGTGGAATTTTTTCCAAGTGTTTTCCAAATTTTTGGGGTCCAAAATTTGGATAATGGAAATCATTGTGAAAAGTAGTTATTCTTGAAGGCCTTATGAAAATATAGAAAAGGCATGAGCTTCATAAAGATGGGCTTCATGAATTGTGTTTTGGAAATGATTAAAGAATTCTGATGGTGTGCTCTACGGTTATGATGAGCATCTAAAATGAAGGAGTATTAGAGCATCACAATTGGTGATGGTGATATCTATGACTACAAGATTTGGAGATTTGTAGCGATGTTAAGGGTTTGATAGAGATCATCGTGACAACATCAAATTTCAGTGGTTCTTTGCAAAGGGAGGAGCACCACAAATATGTTTTTGAATGATCTGGAAAACACACTGGAGGCGGTGGAGCTTCACGATCATCCATGCCTATAAATAAGAGGTTACCCCTCTTCATTTTTTACAAAATAAATCAGAGAAAATCCGGAATTTCTTGGATTTCGTAAGAAATGGGTGCTCCGTGAAACTGGGATTCTATGCGAGCCTGAGCTTCATAAAAAGACTATTCTATTCTTGACTAAATACAATGAATTTAAGTGTTGAGTGATTTGAAAATATGGGATGTTCCATGTTGTCTTGGTGAGCTTCATGAAGGAAGGTTGATATGTGAAGGGAGTGTGCTTTGCAACAGTAGGTTGTTCAGCAAAGGCAAAGGAGATTTACGAAGTAGTGATCATTGAGAAGGAGTGAGCTCTATGAAGGAGTGATCTTCATAAAGGATCTTTGAGAAAAGGAAGTTTTTAATATCAGATTTTAGTAGGCAATATTTTCAGTGTGCATCAACTTAGGATTTCAATGTAATTAGAGTCTCATGATGGATAGAGACAAAGACTTCAATACAAATCAATTAAAGCTCCATTCAAGTCGATAAACTAAGTTAGAATTCTCTTAAAGTAGTGAGATTAGGGGAGTCGAAAAAAGTGTTCTAAGGGACATAGTGATCTATCCCTAAAATATTATATAAGGCAGTGAGCATAGCACAAAGTGACTGTGACCGAACCTTTGTATTCCACAACTAGTGAAGATTAGTGGATTTTGGTATGACTGAAACATTGTCAACTTATCCTGAAATGTATCCCTTAGTGATGAACTAAGTAAAATTACTATGTGGTATATTTTCATGTGATTTTTTTATTGTTATTATTATCCATCATATAGTTTTAACGAGTTCCTACAAATGTTGGAACAAGATCCATCAATTTAAAAGAAAATTTTGACACCCTGATTCACCCCTCCCCTCTAAAGGTGTCTTAGGGTCCTACATGTGGTATACGAGGGTAAGGTTCATATATATTGGATACTCTACAATAAATCTATTCTCTGTTGAATATTTTATTTTATTTCCTATTTCAACAATGAAGTGCATTCTTGATGAAAATTTAGTTATCTCTGAGCAAAAGACTATATCTAGTAAGACCATGATGAATAGAAAAAAGAAAGAGAAGAGATGGTTGAAGAAGTCCCTCTTATCTAAAGAAGAGGTGGTATCTTTTTATCAATGCCTTTCTGAAAATGATGATACATCAGTCTTATAAAGTAAAGAGAAGGTAGCTCAGGTTTCCAATAAATAATAGGACAACATTTACACCTCATGTAAATCAAAATTCTCAAATTATTGGGAGTTATGTGTTAGCACCTTTCAATCTTGTCTTAAATATGGAAATCCTAGAACAAGTAGGAATGTTGATCAATCCAAAGATTCAGACGAAATTGAAAGACTATGAAAATATATTCATGATATTTCCAAAGAAAGAGTCATCGTGGTTTTTATAACATTTCAATGTATGCGGGAGGAAATCGCACAGTTGAGAAAATAAGAAGATTCTATAGAGGAAGGATTAAAAAGAAAAATTCTAGAATGTTATAAGCTCTCCAAACAGGTTGGAACCTTTGAATAAAAAAAGAGGGAGCATGAAATAATATCCTCAAAATACATCAAAGAAGTTGAATATAAATATGTATTCAAAAAGTCATTTGAAGAGAATATCCATGTTCTTAAAGAGAAATTGAAAAATATAACTGACGTAAAGGGTTCAAACTTGGAAGAAATTTCCATGAATATCAAGGAACATGAATCTTTGATTCAGAATAAAGTTAAGTTGCATAAAGAATAAGTCGGTAGAGTGAAGAAAGTTTGTGAAGAAAATATGGTTATGATTGAAGACCAGAAAATCATCCTCAATATGAAATTTCTAGATATTGAAACTCAGTTGGCCAATCTTGAGAAGATATATATTGAGACTTCACAAAAGAAAGAAATAGTTTCTATTGCTACTCAATGCTCACTGGAGGATTATAAAGTTGAAATACCTCTAACATGTGATAAGAAGATCATGACATCCTTTGATGATCTATCTCAAGAGATATTTTCCATTGCTACTCAATTATCACAGGAGGATTCTAAAGCTGAAAGACCTCCAACATGCGATAAAAATATCATGACATCTTTTGATGATCTATCTCAAGTAGCATAAGAGAAATAGGTACCATCCAAAAGAACTTTTGATAATTACTCTAAACATTTTATCATGAAGATTTAAGGTTGTAAGACAAATATTGGACAAGTATAGATGAATAAAGGAGATATGAAACCTACCACCATGTCTAGGGTGGATAGGAAGAAGAGTATGGAATCTGGTTAACCACAGAGATCTCAACAAGCTGTGAAGAAGATCCAATAACCTTATGCAAGAGATACAAAGAAATCAATATTTTTGGGTCAATGTTGGTGTTGCAACAGATTTGGGAATTGTGCATTAAATTATTGGTACAATACAAAAAATGTAAGAGAACAAATGAAGCCTATATTATGGAGGAGAAATCTATAGATGAAGAACCAACATCCATAGGTCCAGAAGCATCTATTTACTGCAAAAAGATTTGTAATTCTTGATAACATCTATGATGTATGCAATGTCAATGGTCACAAGGTTGGTGCATGCTCATCTCAACATGCATTCATTGTTGATAAGAAAATAAGGCCACTAATGTCGACAATGTATGATGAATCTACCTTGGGAAGAAATCATAGAATATTGTGAACGTAAATTCTCTAAATAAGATATCAAGTAAGGAAGATAAGAAGACCTTGAATTTTAAATACATGAAGTTGAAGGGTAGTCCATCCAAAAGTGCTACTAAGAGGGATGATATTCAGATGAACTCATGTGGAAGATATAAAGTTTTTGCAATAGTTCCTAATGACATGTTGGTTATTTGGCCAGATGATTTGGAAATAATTAGGAAACTTGAAAATTCATAGGATAATGATGGTAAAAATGGAAAAGAAAAGGCCCCACATGATAAGGATAGAGTTCATGAGTGTTTTATAACAAAACTCAAATATCATTCTAAAGAAGTTATGTGTGAGAGATGCATGAAATCTAGTCACATTAAAAAAAGGATGTTTAACCTTAATACCAAAGAAATAAGTATTTCATAAGAGGAGTAAGAATATATCATCCATGATAAATGAAAAGAAGAAAAATTATACACACAAAGAAGAAGAGAATGTGAAGATTTCCATGCTTCCTCAACATAGATCAGAACATATGTTTATATATAAAAGCATAAAGTTGGGATAAAATAGAGCACTATGGTTGAGAAGATCATCTCAACCATGAAGTTCATATTGATGAATCAAGGAGGATCCATCTTATTCTCTTAATATTTTGTGTATTGTATTTGTTCTTATAATGCAGGGAATTGGAGGTGAAGTAAGTTATCAAGGGAAGAACATGAGAAGTAGATATGGCTGACAATTCTAGATAGCCAAACTGAATAAGTCACCATCTTTTAATGATTCCTCAATTTGGTATTCAAATAAAAATATGATGGAGAATCATTTTTTGATGAATCTAAACATGATATATTCCGAATAATTTCATCGATGGGGAGACCAATAAAGAATCTTCCAGTATCATTATTTCAATTTTCATATAACCTGGTTATTCTAGAAGTTGCATAAAGATTATGTCATTGGAAAGGGATTTTCAGTGATCAATGGAACAGATTCAAATACAGAAGTATATAGAGTGAAGAACATTTAGAGGAGAAATAAAATAGATGAAATTGATTAATCTAACATCATTTAGGGTTAGAACACACCCAAACCTACAATATGAATGATGAATAATGAAAAATCTTTCTTCCTATAAATTATGGAATCAACCTATTTAGAAGAAGCTATGGAATTTGAATCATGGGATAAATCCATGAATTAATAACTCAATCATATTGACAAGAACCAACTATGGGATCATGTTACATGAAAATAATATCATAATTTGATTAGAAACAATGCACACCAAGTGTGTAAAGGCTATTCCCAGGTTGAAGGAATTGGTATTGAAGAAATAGTTTAACTAGTGATGAGACTGGATTCGATTAGATGGATGTTGAAGACAACACTCCTGAATGGAATTCTTGAAGAAGAAGTTTAAATTGAATGACTTGCACCACGATCATGGTATTCTCATCTATATTCTTATATAAAGAAGATTCAATTTAAAAGAGTATGTTTCAATCATAATCTCTACATGAAGAATTCATAGGAAGATCAATTTATGGTTCCTAAGTCCATGGATGTTATTATACTTGGTGGAAGTAGGAAAGGATCAGTGGCATAATTTTCCAGTCACATGAAAGCGGAATTTGAAATGTACATGATTGGTGAGCTCACATACTTCTTCGGGCTGCAAGTGATTCAGAGGAATTACTAAACTTTTATTTTATAGTGGAAGTATGTCATAGAGTTTCTAAAGAAATTCAATATGCATATCTCCAAACCAATTTCCACTCTGATTACAGTTGGAACTAAACATGGAAATAATGAGGATGGGACTTATATGAATCCCACCTTGTATCAAAGAATAATCTGAAGACTATTGTTCTTGACTGTAACACGGATGGATATCATCTTTTCAATTTGCCCAAAATCCCAATTTCAATGTAATTTGAAGGAACAATGTATGGGGGTCGTTAAAAGAATTATTAGATAAAACGTCCACAGGTGGTGGAGCATTCTTTAATGTAAGGAAATGTGTAGGATGGTTGAGTAAGAAAAAGGAAAGCACTACCCTTATTACTGATGAAGCAGTGTATATCTCAGCTACAAAGTCATGCACGCAGTTACTTTACAGGAAGAAACAATTTTATGATATTGGTGATGAGGTTAAACAACTGATGATGATTCACTGTGATGACAATAGTAAAATTGATTTTATGAATCATTAGTTGAACCTTAGTGTTCATCCACCTCATGGTGCATAAGGAGGTCATGAGATTCCCCTATCCTCAATTTTTTTAACTATTTTAATTTGTTTTTGGATGTGTTGAAGGTTTATGGGGGAGATACAATCCAAGGGGATTATGTTCTGAGTTGTAAAATGTACAAATACTAGTCTTTGGATTTATTTTGAATGGTGGAGAAATGGATAAATTCAATGTGTAAATGTGGATGATGAAATTATTTTCTGATTATAGGAAATATTGAGAATAGATAAAGTCTCTAATACTACAATGGGGTAGAAGATATAAATTCAAAGAGGTACAAAGGAGAGAATGTGAAGGGAGAACACAATATGGTGTTATGAGTCTGGTGTTATGAGGAAACAGACAAAGCTTTCTTTCGAACACATAAGAAAAAAATTCATGAAATTCCTCTTTTTTCTATACTAAGAATTACTCATGTAGACTTAGAGTGTTGGATTATTTTATTCTTTCATTTTAGGTTTTTGATAGTGGTTGGTGCTCTATTGAATTTATCTGGGGATTTCCAACAAACCCAAAGTGGGAGATTATTGGACCCAAGGTTGTTCTTTGATAAAAAAGGAGGATGGTTTGTGTTTGTTGTCAATAATAAAATGTAAGACCAATGTATGATTATGGAGATTTTAGGGAAAGGTATCAAAGTTCAATCTGAAAGTAGTATTGAAGGTTGCGTCATTTCCCAGTGTATGCCAAATTTTTGGGGTCCAAAATTTAGATAATGGAAAGAATTTAGAAAAGTGGTTCTTCTTAAATTCCTTATGAAAATATGTAAAAGGCATGAGATTTGAAAATATGTTCTTAATTAATTTTTTTTTGCGAAGGATTAATGAATTTTGACAGTGTGATATGCGGTTACAACGAGCATCACAAACAACGGAGGATTGGAGCATCATGATCAGTGGCAGTGATCTCTACAACAACAAGATTTAGAGATTTGTTGTGGTGAGAAGGGCTTGATGGAGACCATCGTGAAAGCATAAAATTTCAGTGGTGCTTTGCGAAGGGAGGAGTTCTGCAAAGACATTTTTGACTGATCCGAAAAATTTACTGTAGGTGGTGGAGCTTTGTGATTAGTTGTGCCTATAAATAAGTGGCTACCCCTCTTCATTTGTTATGAATGTTTTTTGAGAAAATACATAATTTATTTGATTTCATAAAGTAAGGGGTGCTTTGTGAAACTAGGATTCTATGTGAGCTTGAGCTTCGTGAAAAGAATACTCTAGTCTTAACTAAATTCAATGCTTATAAGTATTGAGTGCTTCATAAAGATGGGATGTTCCGCATTGGCTCAGTGAGATTCGTGAAGGAAGGTTGATCCACGAAGGTAGTGTACTTCGTGATGATAGATTGTTCCACAAAGGCGGAGGAGATTTGTGAAGTAGTGAGAATTGTGAAGGAGTGAGCTCTGAAAATCAATAATCTTTGTGAAGTAGATTTTCAAAAAGGTAGTTTTGAATATCTTATTTTAGTATATAGGGTTTTCAGTGTGCATTAACTTAGGATTTTGATACAAGTAGAGTCTCATGCTAGAAAGAGACAAAGACTTTAATGAAATTCAATTGAAGAGACATTTAAGTCGATAAATTGAGTTAGAATTATCTCAAATTAGTGAGCTTGGAGGAGTTGACAAAAGTGTTCTGAGGGACGCAGTGATCTGTCCCTGAAATCTTATAAAGGCGGTGAGCCTAGAATAGAGTGACAATGACTGGTCCTCTATATTCCACATCTAGTGAAGATTATTAGATTTTGGTATGACTGAGACACTGTTGACTTATAATCCTTGGATGTAGCCCTTAGTGGTAAACTAATTAAAAGTATAGTGTGGTATCTTTTCATGTGATTGTTTGATTGATGTTATTATCCATCATACATGTTTAACAAGTTCATACCAACATGGGAATAAGATCCATCACTTTAAAAGAAAAATTTGACACCTTGATTCACCCCTACCCTATCAGGGTTTCCAGGGGTCCTACATTTATACCCTAAATTATACTAGGGAACCCACTCCTAACTATATTATGCATGTCAATCGATGGAGTAACAATATTATTCTCTACAGCTAATGTGTCACTATTATAAGAACATATTTTGGAACCCACAATATGACCAATAGTAGTTTTTGGAAAAGGGGGTACTAAACCCTACTTCCCATAACTACCGAGCCACGTAAAAACCTACATGCCTCACAGAATCTGTAGTGGGGGACTTACTCACTGAAGCATGTGTATTAGTTGATGGAGTACTGAAGCCTGATGGAGGACTAACACATAATCATGTAAATCACATTAGATGAGGGTGTATCTAACTCTATATATAGAGGATTGTGACCCTGATTATGTGGGGGGGTTTTTTACTCTATCAAATCTATAGTGGACCTACACCTTGTCGAGTTCCAAGGGAGTATCAAACCACTCTTGAAAGTGGATGACTCACACCTTGAGTATGTGAGGGAGTTATATAATCAGATAAAATGTGGGGACCCATGACTTTTTGAATGTTTTAAAGGATTATTAATGTTTTTTTATTTTCAATAAGTGAAGGATGTCAATATGTGTTGTGATGAAGAGTGAAGAGGTTAAGGAAGAGAAAACTTCATGACGAAGAGTTTCAAGAAGTATATGTGTGATGATTTTGTAGAAACCAAGGTGATATAAGTTGGAGATTGATGATTTTTTGTGGTTTTTTATCAATACTCTATTATTTGATCAAATATTTTTAAATACATGAGAGGTTTTTTATAAGAAAATGGAATATCATAAGTTTTTTTCAAATGGTGATGTTTCCCAATGTTAGTCAATTTTTTGGGGTGTGAAAAAATGGTATTTTTATTGATGTTTTATGAAGGAGTTTATAAAAAGGAATATAAACGTAATAAAACATATTTGAACCAAATTATTAATTTTTAACCATATTTGGAGTATTTGAATCCATGTAGCACTTTCATCAAATGAATTTTGGAAAAGGAATTTTACTCACGTAGTGAGTTCATGGTCGGAAGTTTGTTTGCTGTCAAAAAGTGAAACAGTTTTTGAACCGAAAAGGAGGAATGATATGTGAACCAAATAGAGATAATGTTTTTATGGTCAAGAGTTAGAATTGTTTTCGAACAAATTTGGAAGTATATGATGACCAACATCATTTTCAGCCTGTAGAAACTAGTTTTTGATAAGCCTGTGGTGTAGGATCATTCGCAAAGGAGGTTCCTCATCTGTGAAGTATTTTTCTACTAAGTTTATTTTTGTAATCTAGGGTATTTCAAGATAATTGTGGTATTTTACCTATAAATACCTCACTGTTAACATTTTTAGGCATTTAAGATAATATTATAAAATTTTGGGTTTTTTTGGAAAATCATTTTATGTATTATACATTAAAAATAATATTCCTTTCACACTTGTAAAAAGTAAAAAATGGATTATTTATAAAACATTAAAAATATTCCTTTATAAAAAATTTAAAATAAATTCAAATATTGTGATGCCCCAAAAATCTAAAGTGAGAACCTTGTATTCGATAGCGTGTATGACATTTGACACCAAGCATGTAAGATAATAAAATATCCAGATATTTATAACATATTTACTATTTAAAATAGATTCTATATATTTCAATACATGCAACATCAATTTAGCATGTGTTACATGAAAGAGAGACCTTCCTCAATGACTTGCGCTACACGCAAGACTGAGTTTTATCGAACAATAATATATTATTAAAATATAATGAGATATAAACTACATATTAAATTAGTAGTTATGAATAGTAATTACTAACTTATAAAAACATATCTAATTAATTAATTGGTTACAAATTAATTATAAATTAATATAAGAAGAAATTGAATATATAGTGAATATTTTTATAGAAAATGATTTTTATGCTCAAAAAGTTATTTTACGTTAATAGATTAAATTAATTAAAATTAGTGAGTGATATTAATGTAATATATATTCAATTAAATATTTTTTATATACACCCATTATATTTTATAGATATAAGATAAGAATAGACCCTATTTCCCACATAAAAACCTATATTTTTATAAAGATAATTTTACCGCCTTTTAATAGAAAACCCATTTTAAATATGAATTTTGATAATTTAATTGGTTAAATATATCAAAATAAACTTCATCTAGAAATTGAAACATAATAATTAGGTTAGAGTTAATTTTTTATATTTTTATGAAACATTTCAATTTTTTTAATGAATAGTTAAAAATATTGAATTTTAATTCAAAACTGCCCTTTCATCTAATTTATTTATAAGGTTAAATTATATTTTTAACTGGTTTTAAAGTTTAATTAGATAATATTTTTATAAATTAATACAATGTTTTTCATTTTAATCAATTTTACTTTGAAATTTATTATAACAACATAAAAAACATTTTCACTTTTTTACTTTAAAAACATGCATTGTCGTCTCGCCTGCGAGATTGAATTTAAATCAATTTCTGCCACTTATATGATTATAATTTGGTAAAAATTATTCCATATTTGGAATAATAATAATTTCTAATTTATAATAAGAACAAATTTGTTTTTAACCTAAAATATGAGTGAAAATGATTAAAATTAATTGCAATTATTAAGGGAAAATTAAGCTTAATAATGGACTAAACCTTCAACTTAGGGGCCCAAATGACTTGTACCCTTATAAAACACCCATTTTATCGATATAAATCTACCAATAACCTTAAATTATTTATTATTTTTGTTTTTTAATACTTTTTTAGATAAAAACATGGGTACACCTAACTTCTTTTCAAAAATACCAAGCGAGTCTTTTTCCTCCCTTATAAAAGGACCTCCTATCCTTCCACTTCCTCACACCTCTCAAGACACTTTTTCTCAACCAATATCTACAAAAATAGATACTAAACATCCCTCCCATCATACTATAATCCTCCCATTGGGAATTAATAAATCCAAGGAATCTTTTGGTTCAAACCAAAAGGAGTTACCTGATTAAGAGGTAATCTTTCCTTAAGATTTTTAGTTTTATTTCTATTCTCCAACCCCTAAAACCTTATTATTCTATGATTGTATAACAAAAAAATTATCATGTACATACTATTATTTTTAAATCCAAAGTTTTTTACCTACACTTACTCACAATTACATCTAATGGGTATCAAACATACTATTTCTGTGAACGGAAAACTACTGCCTCACGAAACTATTATTGTTCATTTTTTCTTTACCAACTATAATGGTGGACTTTATGATGGAAAATATATTTATATATGATATATATGATATTTATTATTTAATTATACTTATTTAATCATTTTATTACACATACAGTTAATAATTTTCATTTTACATTAATACAATAACATTGTTTGAGGGAGTGTGGACTACCGCCCCCTCGGAGCGATGTGATTCATTCACACTACACATGGAATGTATAAAGGATGGTTTAAATTAAAAATATGTGACAAAAAAACTATATATGATATTAATTAAATAATTAAATTTCTATAAATATAATATATATCATTTTCATTATTACCCTTTCACACACTTAAAAAGTGATAACGTCATTTGGGGACGTGTGGACTACTGCCTCCTCAACACGATGTGGATAATTTTACATCAAAAGAATTATATATATAAGTATACATTATTAAATAATATGTTATTTATTATATAATTATAATTTTTTAAAGATTTAATTTAATTACCTTCTTTCCATAAAGATCATTGAAAAATGGGAACGTCACTCGTCCTTACGTATGACCTACCGTCTCCATGATTGTAACGTTGGTTCGTTTTTCATAACCATATTTAATGATTGATTTTAAAAGTATAATTTATATATAAATATTATAATTATGTCATTATTATTATTTAGTTGTTATATAATGACCCATTTGACTATATTTTACCTACTGAAGACGTTTTCGTCACACACATTGAATTTGGTCTAAACACCTGACCAAAACAGAATTGTTTCAGTAGATGTATAAAACATACTAAAAAGTGAGATAAAATTAATGATAAATATTAAAAAATTACTCAAGAAAGTATAAAATTAACATAAGTTTATTATAAAATAATTTAAATTATTTTCACCCAAAAGGAAACTCAAGGTAAGGGATTTTGGTCTCAATTTACATTTCATTGAGACTTAATTATTGTTATGCACCTCATTTATTTTATATGGTGTATATAATTACTTTTAAATATTATATAATTAATCTTTTTATTCACATGATATTATCAGTTTTGTTTAATATTATTCTTTCATGAGTCTTATGATTTAAAATTTTTTAAATTGGTATGGGACACTTTGGGATATTTAAAGATTATTTTCCACAAGACTAATACTAATGAAATTTCAATGAAATTTCCATTTGAGGAAATTTTATAAACATTGTTCAATAAAAAATTTCATTCTTATATAGTTATTAATGACCATTTTTGAGTATTATTACCATTTTTATACTCTTTGGTACTCAAAATGTTTTATAATTTTTTTTAGAAAACCCGACTTCATTTCTCTCTTTAATCAGAGAACCTGTTTTCTTATAAAAAAATGTTTTATTAAAATGTTTTCAAACATGTTTTTAAAAGTATTTGGTAAATACATATTTACCCTTTTTTATTTTACCAATGGTTTCAAAGTAATCTTCATGTCTCTTTCTGAACAAGTCATTTTTCTAACCTTTAATCGGGAAAAAGGAATGTTCTTTTTACCTCGTATAGCTTGTATGGATTTACCCATCATCATTTCTTTGAAGAATCCTTTTCATGTTTAAAAGGTTATTTTTTTTAAAAATATTTTAAAAATTGATTTTCAAATAAAAAAATTTCATAATAAAAGGATATTTTTCTCAATAATTTTTTTAAAAGATATTTTTATAGTATTTTTATTCATAAACAACAATGACAAGTTTTATTTTTAATCCATTTGGGATATATTGTATTGATACCATCCTATTTCTTTCTCTATATGGTTTTTAATTTATTTGTCTAAGGATAGTATTAACATTTACTTCCTGGACCAGTCTGGGATATACTTAACACTAAGAGGTGGGTAAATTAGTGCTGTGGACTTTTTAAACCAATTCCAACTTTTTATCCCTATACCTCTTGACCTGTTAGGATCTTGATTCTATTATTATATTTTCCCTATCGCATGAATTAATAGAAATTAGTAAAAATATGAACATGATATTTTTACAATGTTCACCACTCAATAAGAGAAGCTACATCCTTTCCATGCATGGGAATGACCAGTGCATGGGTTCTCCACTATAATGTAATATGATGTTACAGTGGGTTGACTAGGAAAACAATCCTCTAGTCAGTGTGGGTCCCTACACTTTGGAGGGGGTGGGAAAAAAATCATATTCCCAAGATTAGTGATAGCCTAGACCAACTTTCAACTTCCTTGTTGGTTCTTTATACTACTTGTGGAGACATTCTTCTTCCTTCTTTATAAGGTAGGTTCTGCTCTTAGTCTTCTTTAGTGCTCTTCACTTGATTACTTTCAAAGCTGTAAGAAAGTAATTCTCTTCTTTCTTTCAGTTATTCTCTACTTCAAAACCAACTGCACTAGTCTTCTTCTTTCTTTATCAAGAATCACATACATCAATGTGATTATTCAAGAAATGAAGATTAGCTTACTTGGAATCATCAGAATCAATTCTTATCTCTTTTTTTCATGAATGAATGTGATCATGCATGTGGAATTTAGGTTTAACCTTTTCTTCCCTTTCTTTCTTCTTCTTTATACACATGCACACACTTATTTTGATTCTTTATTTAAGTGAATTCATGTGTGTATGTGCATTCATGCATTCATGCACTTACCTCTTCTTCTTCTCTTTGTGTGAGTACCCTAATGGGAGTGGTTCTTTGATCACACGCACAACCTCTTCTCCTTTTCCTCTAATTTATTTTCTTTATTCCTCTTGCTCTTGGTTAGGGTGTTTCTTTATGTTTATATGTATATGTTTCTTCAAACCCGAATGGGTGAAACCCCTTATTTGTGTGAACTTCTTTGTCAACCAACCACTCAATGCCTCGAGCTTTCTTAAAACCATGTACATGGGTGCATAAAACATATACCGCCCTTCTCTTGTACTCTCATTATTCACCAAAACATGAACCCATGTAAATGGTATAGTGTAAAAATGTGTACCTCAGAGAGTTCTTCTATAAATTTTGAAACCAGGGTGGCCACAGGTTGTGTTATTCACGCAGGGGATGCACAGTTCTTCTTTTTGCATGAGGTGCACAGGTCTGCCTCTTCAGAAATCTCAGTGAGAGACAAAGGCTCAATCACTAACTCACGGTGGTCATGAAGCACAGTGAGGGTATTACAAAACCTATCGTGTGTTCAGTTTCCAGTTCTTCATGAAGCTATTTGAGGGTGTGTATCACTTGTCAAAGGATTGCAGGGTCTCTTCTTCACAGATCCTTGAATACTCGCACTGCTCTGCTTGATCTTCGCAAAGTGATGCGTAGATATATGCTTTTTTTCAAAAAAAAATGAGATCTTGGAAATGCGGGAGCAGTAGCTCTTCTCGTCTTGGGGTCCTCCTTTTATAGGCGAGTGGAGTTCGTCTTCTGCGTACAGAAACCATGTGAGAGGCCACGGGGATCGCTGTTTGAATGCTCGAAGTTTCATAGGTTTTGAAAATCTTCAAACTTGCGGGTGAAGATATGTTGAGATCCTCGGTTTGTTTCCTATTAAACGTGGGATTATATCTTCATGAATGGAATCAAGATCACATGCACAATTCTTGTGCATGAATCTCGATTGAAATCACATGTCCTCGGCAACTCCGTTTTCCTTGGCCAAAGATTCTTTATTGAGATATCACATGCATGCAAGATGAAGATTGCATCCATGGTCTCGGTTCAATCTGACGATCCTCATGGTGTCAAAATAGTAAGGCATGGTGGTTCAGACATGATCATCCATTACCTCCAGTGAGATGTAGTGGCACCGGTGAGTAACAGCGACGTCGAGGGGTTGAAGATGATGGTGCGGTATGGATCGAATATTGTGGGAGGATCGGACGACCCTGGTTCAAAAGTACATAGCGCGGGACAGATGAGCAGTGGTGATTAGATCACGAGATACAACTCAGATTTGTGGTTAGGATTGTTTCAGTGTTTTTAAGTTGTGAATAGTAACCACATCTCTTTGTCTCACATCAAAATGGAGACATGGGTTTCCCTTGGTTTATCAATCAACTTGTCTCGACATCAGTTCATAATTATCCTCCCCTCTTTGAGGTACCACCTCGTAACATGTCCCAAGTGCCAATCTAGGGCTGGATCTACCTTGGATTCTCCATTGGCGTGGTCGACCCCTATGGTCCTGCATGTGACTCGGATTGAGTCTTGGTATCTAGCTCATGGGATGGGCCCATTTTTTAAGTATTCCACATAAAAATACTTGGTAGAAAACCAAGTGTGCACAAAAATGAAGGGCCATCACTAAACACAAACCAACCTCCTACTTGTCCACCTTATGTTCCAAGCCTCTTCTTCTTTTTCAAATACCAATACCATGAATTCCCTTCTTTTCATCTTCTTCAAACTAATGCTTTAATATTCTCTATTTTCATGATCACTCTTAGAATCTTCAATCCTCCTTAACCATTTCTTTTTGGAACTTTAATTCCAAATAGAACTTCAATCATCCTTAAAAGTATGATACTTCAATGTAGGAAACCATGTATAATTTTCAATACAAGTTCTTTGAGATTAAAGATAAGTGCATCAATCATCTGATTTGTAACAACATAGAGAATTTCCCAAGCATGGAATCCAATTATATGAATCCATAACAATTCTCCAGGCATCTTCACGTCAAACAATCTCCAATAACTTTGTAGTTCCTTCTTTATTTTGACCATTATTGGAATCTATTGACAACAAATACAACTTATACACAAAGTGGTCCCAACACTTTATTCATTTTTTAGTCCCCTTGAAATATTCAATATCATATGATCATTGAACTTTAAATTTACCATAAATTATCCATTTAATTTATCATGGAAATTACTATTTCCAAAACCATATACCTATTTAAATATGGTGTCTACTTTGACAAATTGTTTTAGTATTTGGGGAAATATTGGTAAATCTATATTCTTTATTCAATATAGAGATTTTATAAGGCATATTTTTTATTAATTAAATCAATTACATGATATAAAGAATGCTTTGAAAATTCAATGATGGGTGGAGCTTAGACTTTATGTAGCGCCTCGATGCATCAATAAGTTCTCATGAGAGAAATAATTTGTTCAAATTACACATGTTTTTATCCGTAGTTTTAAACTAGTTGGAGGATGGATCTTAAAAGTATAGGTTATCATGTACCTGAGACATGACGTCCAATAAATATTCATTGCCTTCATTTTGATTCATTTATTATTCATCCATGATATTTCGCATCAACATATCTATTGATACATTTCATTTTTATTTAATTGATTAAATGGTATGGATTTTCATTTCATACCTTTCCATATTGATTTTTTCTTATCTAGTTATTTGAATGGAATGTATTTCCATTTATTAACTTACCATATTGTTTATGCACTTTCTTCTCAATTTTTTGGTTACATGGTATGTTTGCTCTGTTATTTACCATTCCATAATTATTATTTTCATTGATTCATTATTTCTTCCACTGTATTTTACCCTTATGGATCATTTGATCTCACCCTTATTATGCTTATTTCCCCAAGAATTCAAGAAGCGTACTATGAAAGATATGCATGGACATAATAGATGGAATAAATTTATCCTTGAAGTTATTTATTTAGAAAAAAGAAAAAAGTATGTTGTAATTAGTGTATTCATTTGTAATAGAAGAAAAATGTATGTATCTGGTTTACCAAGACTATTAAACTCTTGGTCCTTTGGGATCTCATTCCTTGTAATCATGCCAATGTAATTGATATCAAACATCGGCTCCAGTCTATCTGGGGTCTAGTCACTACAGTTGGTATTAGAGGAAGCTTAGTAGAAACCTTGGGAACTAGATTTATAAAAACATAGGTAATAAAACATAACCCTAAGGTATAATTTTAAGATAAGTATATAAGAACACCCTAGAATTTTGGTAATGTATATATTATGAGGGTCTTTCTAGCAACACATCCCTGTCTAGATACTACTTGTGGATGTGGTTCTAGAACAACTATACCTAGGAGTAATAACATTGATAAGGTGTTTTAGGTCTGACTCAGCGTAACCCAATACATGACAATGGGCCTTACTGTGCACCTAGTTTGACACTCTTGGGGGATTTTCTTAGGATAATCCATGTTTTCTCTACAAACCATTATGAAGAATTTTAATGGATAATGAAAATGAATAACCAAGGTTAAACCTAATGTGTTTTAGATTGAATATAAGATGTCATGGTTGAGATATCCTATAAATAATATTATGGATAAAACCAATACCAAGGAAGGGTCTATGTAAAAATATGTGGATGAAGTATTTATGTACTAGGGTTGTATTGAAAACTATATTTAAAGGTTTATTTAGTGATTAACCATATTTCAAGGATGTACATTATATTTATTTTGGGAATTATATTAATATGTTTTTAGAAAAGGACAACATTTAAGATGGGTGACAACTAATTGTATCTATCAAGGTCATGAGTATTGAACCCATGACCAAATGACGATAAGGGTTTGATTCCAACCACTGACCCATGCAATGTCTTAGTTAATTTTTCATTGTTTTTTGTTAAAAAATTTGATGAGTAAATGTTAATGATTAAATAGTAATATCACTTTTGAAGATTATATATTAATGATATTGATTTTAAAAGATATTTAGATACAAATAGTTAGACTTGTCACTCTTTTGTAGGCCTTAAGATACATTAAAAGTTTCTTTTAGTCCTTGAGGCATAAAAAAAATACATTATTGGTAATTAATTTCTGGGAGTAAAGGAATGAATTAGAATTTGATCAAATATCAACCAAAAATTATGATTTTTAATATGAAATTGAAACCTATCAAGTAATAATATTTCCTTATATTCTTCTGTATTAAAAGAATTACCCACTATTAATAAAATGACTTATAAATAAAATGTTTTCCTAATACCTTAATTCTTATTGAAATGATTACCTTCTAAATCATCATAGATTTATGGATTTGAGGCCCTAAACTTTATATTGATCATTCACTTGTTTTTGATTTATAACCTCAATCACTCCCTATAAATATTTACACTTTTCCTCCAAGTATGTATCGCTACTTTCCACTAATATTCTCTTACTTAGAGACCTAGTTGCATGATAGTCCATGTGGCCTTTATACTTTCCATTCTCTCTTTTATAGAGTATAAATTATGAACCCTTATTAAAATGTGGTAATTAAACATAGGAAACATCAAAAAATCTACTACCAAGATTGAGTTTAAATTACGAGGATGTTATTTAAATAAGGTGGGGAGAATGTGACACCCCGAAAATCTAAAGTAAGAACCTTATATTCAATAGCGTGTATGAAATGCAACACCAAACATGCAAGGTAATATAATATCCAGATAATTTATAATATATTTAGTTTTTAAAATATATTCTATATATTTCAATGTATGAAGCACTGAGTTAGTGTGCATTAAACGCAAGAGAGACCTTCCACGATGGCTAACATTATATGCAAGACTGAGTTTTATTGAAAAATAATATATTATTAAAATATAATGAGATATAAAATAGCCATTAAATTAGTAGTTACAAATAGTAATAACTAACTTATAAAAATATAGAATGAATTAATTGGTTAAAAATTAATTATAAATGAATATAATAAGCAATTGAATATAATGTGAATATTTTTATAGAAAACTATTTTTATGCTCAAAAAGTTGTTTTATGATAATAGGTTAAATTAATTAGAATTAGTGAGTGATATTAATTTAATATATATATATATATATATATTATCCAATTAAATATTTTTGATATTCATCCTTTGGATTTGATTTACATAAGATAATAACAAACCCTATTTCACACATAAAAACCTATATTTTTATAAAGGCAATTTTATTGCCTTTTAATGGTGAACCCATTTTAAATATTAATTTTGATAATTTAATTGATTTAATATGTCAAAATAAAATTAATATTAAAAATAAAAACATATTAATTAGTTTAGGGTGAATTGTTTATATTTTTTTGAAACATTTCATTTTTAAATGAATAGCTAAAAATGCGGAATTTTATTCAAAACTATTTTTTCTACTAATTTATTTACAAGGTTAAATAATTTTTATAATTGGTTTTAAAATATAATTATATAATATTTTTATCAATTAATAATTTTTTTTTCATTGGAATCAATTTCAATTTTAAATTTATTATAAAAACATAGCAAACCTTCAGACGTTTTTACTTTAAAAACCCACATTGTCGTCTTGCCAGTAGGATTGAATTTAAATCAATTTATACCACTTATATGATTAAAATTTGGTAAAATTGATTCTATATTTGGAATTAGAATAATATATAATATATAATAATAAAAACTTTGTTTTTTACCAAAAATATTAGTGAAAGTGATTAAAATTAATTACAATTATTAAGGAAAATTTAAGCTTAATAAAGGACTAAACCTTTAACTTAGGGGACCAAATGACCTAGACACCTATCAAAAACCAATTTTATAGCCATAATTAGTACATTAACATCCCATTATTGAGTTTTGTTTGTTTTTGAAGACTTGTTTAGGTAAAAACATGGGTACACCTAACTTATTTTCAAAAATACCAAGTGAGTCCTTTTCCTCCCCTATAAAAGGACCTCCTCTCCTCCCACTTCCTCACACCTGTCAAGCCACTTTGGATCAACCAGTATCTGAAAAAATAGATCAAAAATATATCTCCCCTAATCTGATAATCATTTACTTGGCTAGAAATCAATTTACTAATCTTTTCGTTCAAACCAAAATGAGTTACCCAATTAATAGGTAACATATTTCCTTAAGCTTTTTAGTTTAATTTCCATTCTCTAACCACTAAAACCTTATTATTATATGATTTTATAAAAACCAAAGTATCCAAAATATAATATGATTTTATTATTCTAATTTCTTTTAACTACACTTACACACAATTCCATCTAATGGGTAACGAACATAATATTTCTATGTACGGTGAACAACTGCCTCACGAAATGATGATTGTTCATTTTTTCTTTACCACGTATCATGGTGGCTATTGTGATTGAAAATATATTTATATATGATATATATGATATTTAATAGTTATTTATACATATTTATTCCTTTTATTAAACATACTTTTAATAATTTCTATTTTACATTAATACGATAACATTGTTCGAGGAAGTGTGGACTATCGCCCCCTCGAAGCGATGTCATTCATTCACACTATACATGGAACGTATAAGGGATGGTTTAAATTAAAAATATTTGACATAAAAACCTATATATTATATTAATTACATAATTTCCTTTATATAAATTTAATATATATCATTTTCTTTATTACCCTTTCACACACTTAAAAAGCGATAACATCGTTCCAAGATGGGTTGACTACCGCCTCCTCGACACGATGTGATTCCTTTTACATCAAAATAATTATATACATATATGTATAAATGATTAAATAATATTTTATTTATGATATAATAATCATTATATAAATATTTAATTTACTTACCTTCTTTCCATAATGATCATTGAAAAATAGGAACGTTACTCATGTGTACGTACGACTTGTTGTCTCCACGATTGTAACGTTGATTCATTTTTCATAACCATATTTAATGATTGATTTTAACAGTATAATTGATGTATAAATATGATAATTATGTCATTATTGTTATTATTTATATGTTATATAATGACCCATTTTACCATAGTTGACATACCAAATTTTTTTTCGACACATAAACCGAATTTGGTCTAAACATCCAACGTAAACTGAATTGTTTAAGTAGGTTTATAAAACATAGTAAAAAGTGAAATAAAAGTAATTATAAACATTAAAAAGGTTCTCAATAAATTATAAAATTAACATAATTTTATTATACATGAAGTTAAAGGACATTTACCCAAAAGGAAACTCAAGGTAAAGGATTTCCATCTCAATTTACATTTCGTTGAGACTTAACTATTGTTATGAACCTAGTTTATTTTATATGGTGTATATACTTACTTTGACATTTTATATCATGAATAACCTTATTATAATTATATTATAAGTTTATTTTAATATTATTATTTCAGGAGGATTATTATTTGAAATGTTTCAAAGTGGTATGGGATACTTTGTGATATTTAAAGATTATTTTCCTTAAGACTAATACTAATTATATTTCAATGGAATTTGCATTTGAGTAAATTATATAACCATTTTTCAATAAATTTTTTTTATTTTTATCTAGTTATTCATGACCATTTGTTAGTATTAGTGCCATTTTTTCACTCTTTGGAACTCAAAATGTTTTAGAAAATAGTTTTCAGAAAACCTGACTTTATTTATCTCTTTAGTAGAAGAACTTGTTTTCTTCTAAAAAAATGTTTTATTAAAATGTTTTGAAAAATGTTTTTAAAAGGATTTGTTAAAGACATTTTTACCCCTTTTTTCTTTTACTAAGGTTTTCAAAGTAATATTCTTTTCTCTTTCCAAACAAGGTATTTTTTTGACATTTAACTGTGCAAAAGGAATGCTATTTTTACCTCATACAGATTTTACGAATTTACACGTTATCATTTCTTTGAAGATTCATTTTCATGTTTAAAAGGATACTTTTTAAATTAAATATTTTCAAAATTGATTTTCAAAGAAATTTTTTTCATGATAAAAGGATATTTTCCTCAAGAATGGTTTTAAATGATTGTTTTATAGTATTTTTATTCATTAATGACAACAACCCTTATTTTTAATCCACTTGGGATATGTTGTATTGATGCCATCCTATTTATTCCTCTAGATGGTTTTTGATTTATTTTTTCAAGTATAGTATTAACATTCACTCACTTGATTCATTTGTTAGCCCCCTTGAAATATTCAATCTCTTATGATGATTGAACATTCAATTTCCCATAAATTATCTATTTCATTTATCATGGATATTATTATTTCCTAAAACATATACCTCTTTACATATAGTTTATACTTTGATAGTTGTTTAATTATTTGGGTAAATATTTATAAATCTGTATTATTTATTCCATATGGATATTTGATAATCCATATTGTTTATTAATTAAATCAATTACTCAATATGAATAATGATTTGGACATGAAATGATGGTTGGTACTCAAACTTTATATAGATCCTTGATGCATCAATAGGTTATCTTGAGACAAATAAGTTTCACAAATTAAACATGTTTTTATTTGTAGTTTTAAACTATCTCAAGGATGGATCTTGAAAGTAGAGGTTTTTATGTGCCTAAGACATGATGTCAAATAATTAAGAATTTCCTTAATTTTGATTAATTTATTATTCATCCATGATATTTTTCATCAACGTATATATGGATACATTTCATTTTTAGTTTATTAATTAAATGGATTTTGTTTCAGTTTCTTACCTTTCCATATTGATTTTTCCTTATCTATTTATTTGAATGGCATTTGTTTCTATTTATTAACCTACCATATTGTTTATGCACTTCCTTATTAGTTTGTTGATTACATGGTATGTGTGATCAGTTATTTACCATTCAATAATTATTATTTTCATTGGTTCATTATTTATTCCACATTATTTTACCCGTATAGAGCGTTTGAGCTCACCCTTATTATGTTTCCTTCCCCATGAATCCAAGAAACCTACTATGAAATATATGTAGGGATATAATAGATGGAATAAAGTTATCCTTGAAGTTATTTATTTAGAAAGAATAAAAAATTGTGTTGTATTTAGTGTATTCATTTATAATACAAGACTAATGTATGTATCTGGTTTACCTACACTACTAAACTCTCAGTCCTTCAGGATTTAATTCCTTGTAATCATGTTAATGAAATTGATAGTGGACACCAAATCTATGTTATCTGGGGTTGGGTCACTATATTTGGTATTAGATTAAGTTTAGTAGAAACCTTGGGAACTATATTGAGGAAAAAATAGGTTATAGAACATAACTCTAATGTATAATTTGAAGATAAGTTTAAAAAACACCCTAGAATTTTGGTAAAGTATAAATTATGTGGGTCTTCCTAGAAATAAATCCTTGTCTAGATACCACAAGTGGAAATGGTTCTGGAATAGATGTACCTAGGATTAATAACATAGAAAAGGTTTTTCAATCCTGACTCAAGGTAACCTGGTACATGACAACGGTCCATACTACGCACCTAGTTTGACACACCTAGGGGATTTACTTAGTATAATCCATGTTTTCTTTACAAACCATTATGAAGAATTTGAATGGATAATGACAATGAATAACCTAGGTTAAACCTAAGGTGTTCTAGATTGAATATAACGTGTTATTATTTAGAAATACTATAAATAATATTATGGATAAACCCTATACTAAGGAAGGATCTAATTGAAAATAAGTGGATGAAGTATTCATGTACTAGGGTTGTATTGAAAACTTTAGTAAAAAGGCTATTTAGTGATTAACCTTTTTTCAAGGATGTTTGTCATATTTATTTTGTAATTTATATTAATATGGTTTTAGAAAAGTATAAGCTGTAATTTAGGTGAAAACCAATCGCATATGGTAAGGCCACAGGTCTCTAACCCATAACCAAAGGATGATAAGTGTTTGATGCCAACCACTGACCTACGCAATGTCTTGGTTAATTTTTCATTGTTTTTTCTTAAACTATTTGAAGAATAAATGTTCATGGTGAACCAGTAATATAAAATTTGAGGATTCTAGATTAATCTATTAACCATATTTATTTTAGAAGATAGTTAGAGATAAATATTTAGACTTGTAACTTTTTATTGGCCTTACAATCCATTAATGGTTTATTTTAGTGCTTCAGAGATAAAAAAGTTCATTATTGGTAATTAAATTATGGGAGTAAAGGAATGAATTAGAATTTTATTAAAGCATAACCAAAATTTAGGATTTTTCATATTAAATTTAAACCTATCAAGTAGGAATATTTCCTTATATTCTTAGGTATTAAAATAATTACCCACCATTAGGAAAATTACTTAAAAATAAAATGTTTTCCTAATACCATAATTTATGTCGAACCATTAGCCTTTTAAATCATTTAAGACTTATGGATTTGAGGCCCTAAAGTTTCTATTGATCATTAAATTTTTATTTATTTATTACCACAATCACTCCCTAAAAATATTTACACATTTCTTGTAAGTAAGTGTCTCTACTTTCCACTAATAATCTATTACTTAGAGACCTAGTTACATGGTAGTCCATGTGAACTTTGTAATTTCCATTATCACTTTTATATTTGATGACTTGTGAAACCTTATTATTATTTGGGAATTCAAAATAGGAAACATAAAACAGTCTATTACCAAGATCGAGTTTAAATTGTGATGATGCCATTTAAATAAGGTGGGGAGAATGTGATGCCTCAAAAATCTAAAGTAAGAACTTTGTATTCGATAGGGTGTATGAAATGTGACACCAAGTGCATAAGGTAATATAATATCTAGATACTTTATAATATATTTAATATTTAAAATATATTCTATACATTTCAATGCATGAAACACCTAGATAGCATGTGTTGCGCACAAGGGCGACCTTCCCCTATTCCTTGCGTTACAAGCAAGACTGAGTTTTATCAAATAATAATATATTATTAAAATATAATGAGATATAAAATAGCCATTAAATTATTAGTTATGAAAATAAATAACTAACTTATAAAAAATATAATTAATTAATTAGTTACAAACAAATTAGAAATGGAAATTGAAAATAAAGTGTTTTTATAGAAAACTATTTTTTTGCTCAAAAAGTTGTTTTATGCTAATAGATTAAATTAATTAAAATTAGTGTGTTATATAAATTTCATATATATATTATATATTCAATTAAATATTTTTTATATTCATCCATTAGTTTTTATAGACATAAGATAAGAACAAACCCTATTTCACATATAAAAACCTGTATTTTTTATAAAGGCAATTTTATCACCTTTTAATGGAAAACTCATTTTAAATATTAATTTTGTTACTTTAATTGATTTAATATATCAAAATAAACTTAATATTCTAAATATAAACATAATAATTATGTTAGGTTTAATTTTTTATATTTTTTTGAAACATTTCAATTTTAATGAATAGTTAAAACTCTTGAATTTTAGTTCAAAACTGCTTTTTAATCAAATTTATTTATAAGGATAAATTGTATTTTTAATTGGTTTTAAAGTTCAATTAGATAATATTTTTATTAATTACTATAATTTATATAATTTTAATCAATTTCACTTTTAAATTGATTATAAAAACATAGCAAACTTTCATACATTTTTACTTTAAAAACTCGTATTATCGTCCTTCCTACGGGATTAAATTTAAAAAAAAATCTTCCAATTAAATGATTGGAATTTGGTAAAATTGATTTCATATTTGGAAGAATAATAATTTCTTATTTATTATAAAACCAACTTTTTTTTACCAAAAATGTTAGTGAAAGCGATTTAAATTAATTATAATTATTAAGGCAAAATTGTGCTTAATAAAGGATTAGACCTTTAACTCAAGAGCCCAAATGACCAAGACACTTGTCCAAAACCCATTTTATGGAAATAATTATTCCATGAACCATCCATTATTGAGTTATGTTGGTTTTTTAAGACTTTTATTTGGTAAAAATTTGGTTACACCTAACTTCTTTTCAAAAATGCCAAGTGAGTCCTTTTCCTCCCCTATAAAAGGACCTCCTTTCCTCCCACTTCCTTACACTTATAAAGCCACTTTTTCTAGAAAAATATCTTCTTAAATATATAATAAACATACCTCCCCTCATCTAAGAAGAATTACTTTGTGAATAAATTAATACAAGGAAGATTTTGTTTCAAACCAAAAGGAGTTACCAGATTAAGAGGTAACATCTCTCCTTAAGATTTTTAGTTGTATTTTCATTATCTAACCCCTAAACCCTTCTTATTCTATGATTTTATAACAAAAAATATCCTAAATATAATATTATTTTTTATTCTAATTTTTATACTTACACTTACACAAAATTACATCTAATGGGTAATAAAAATATTATTTCTATGTACGGTGAACTACTGCCTCACGAAATGATGATTGTTCATTTTTACTTTACCACCTATCATAGTGAAAATTATGATGAAAAATATGTTTATATATGATATATATGATATTTATTATTTATTTATACTTATTTAGTCCTTTTATTACACATACCATTAATACTTTCCAATTTACGTTAATATGATAACATCGTTTGAGGAATTAGGGACTATTGGCCCCTCGAAGCAATGTGATTCATTCACACTATACATGGAATGTATAAAGTATGGTTTCAATTAAAAATATTTAACATAAAAAAATATATGATATTAATTATATAATTATATTTCTGTAAATATAATATATATATATATATCATTTTCTTTTTTACCCTTTAACACACTTAAAAAGTGATAACGTCGTTCATGGACACGTGGACTACTGCATCCTCGATATGATGTGATTACTTTTAAATCACAAGAATTATATATATAAGTATACATGATTAAATATTATTGTATTTATGATATAATTATCATTCTATAAATAGTTAATCTACTTAACTTCATTCCAAAATGATCATTGAAAAATAGGAACGTTACTCATGCGAACGTATGACCTACCTTTTCTATGATTGTAACGTTGGTTCATTTTTCATAACCATATTTAATGATTGGTTTTCTAATTATAATTAGTGTATAAATATTATAATTATTTTGTGATTATTTTTATATAGATGTTATATAATGACCCCTTTGACCATAATTGGCCTACCAAAGTTGTTGTCGACACATAAACTGAATTTGGTCTAAACACCCAACCTGAAAAGAATAGTTTAAGTATTTGTATAAAACATAGTAAAAAAGTTCAATAAAATAATGATAAACATGAAAAATGTTTTCAATAAAGTATAAAATTATCATAATTTTGTTATACAGGAACTTAAATGACATTCACCTCAAAGGAAACTCAAGGTAAGGGATTTTCGTCTTAATTTACATTCCATTAAGACTTAATTGTTGTTATGTACCTAGCTTCTTTTATATAGTGTATATAATTCCTTGAACATGTTATATCATGAATCACTTTATTCTAATGATATTATAAGTTTGGTTTAATATTATTATTTCATTAGGCTTATGATTTAAAATGTTTCAAAGTGGTATGGGACACTTTGGGATATTTAAAGGTTATTTTTCTCAAGACCAACAATAATGATTTTTAAATGGAATTTACATTTGAGTAAATTATATAAACATTGTAAAATAAACCCTTTCATTAATATATTTTTATTCAAGACCGTTTTTAGGTATTATTACCATTTTTCACACTTTGGTACTCAAAATGTTTTAGAAAATATTTTTCATAAAACCTAAATTTATTTCTCTCTTTAGTCAAAGAAGCTGTTTTCTTAAAAAAAATTCTTTATTAAAAAAATTTTAAAAAAAATTAAAATAATTTGGTAAAGTCATTTTAGCCTTTTTTTTCTTTTAACAATTATTTTAAAGGAATCTTCTTGTCACTTTTTGAACAAGGCATTTTTATAACCTTTAACTGTGAAAAAGGAATATTATTTTTATCTCATATGGCTTGTATAGATTTACCCACCATCATTTATTTGAATCTTCCTTTTCACATTTGAAAGGTTACTTTTTAAAGAAAATATTTTCAAATGTGATTTTCAAATAAAAGGTTTTTCAAAAAAATCATAATAAAAGGATATTTTCCTCAAGAATGTTTTAAAAATATCTGTTTATAGTATTTATATTAATCAACAACAAAAACACTTATTTTTACTCCACTCAAGATATGTTGTATTGATACCATCCTATTTCTTCTTATAGATGGTTTTGGATTTATTTGTCTAAGGATAATATTAAAATTCACTTCTTTGATTCATTTGTTAGTCTCTTTGAAATATTCAATCTCTTATGATCATTGAACATTTAATTTCCCCTAAATTTTTCATTTGATTTATCATGGATATTACTATTGCCTAACCTATATACCTCTTTACATAAGGTGTATACTTTGACATTTGTTTAATTATTTGGGGAAACATTGATAAATCTGTATTCTTTATTCAATACAGATATTTGATATGGAATATTTATTATTAATTAAATCTATTACTTGATATGAAGAATGCTTTGGAAATGCAATGATGGGTGGATCACAGACATTATATAGCTCCTATATGAATCGATAGGTTCTCATGTGAAAAATAATTTTTGCAAATTAAATGGGATTTTATCTATAGTTTTAAATAGTTTATAGGATGGATATTGACAATAGAGTTTTTCATGTGCCTAAGACATGGTGTCCAATATGTTAAGACCCAACCCCAGTTGTCTATAGTTGATCCTTTATTTCATTACTTTGGCATGATTACAAGAAATTTATATCCTGAAGGAATGAATAGTTTAGTATTTTTGTAAAACCAAATACCAATATAAGTTTAACATTATAACTTGAAAGGAAGTACAATATGTATATTCCATTAGAAACATCCATTAATCCTAGATTATCCTAGAAATTAATTCATAGTTTACTTCTTCATATACTAGGAAAAATAAAACATAAGAAAGGGGGTGATCTTAGATTATTGGTAAGGGTAATAAATATATTAGAAGATATCATAAACATAAACATTAGGCATGGTTAATAACTAAAAACACATGCCTTTAAAAATATACTTGAACACAATATGGAAGGAATAAGATCTGAATAAATAATTCCACAATAAAACATAATTATGGGTATTCTACTAGTCGAATAATTACATGAAATATCAATTACTTGCTTCATAATGAGGTAATGAATAATGTCAGACATCATAACCATACCGTTAAGGCCTCGTACCAAAACTATAAGTAACCATACTGTCAAGGCCTTATTCCAAGACACTAATTTGTCTTATGAGACCTAACGATGAATCGATAGGATATAGCGAACTACACCCATAATGTAATAATTCTAATGTATTCCTCATATGAATGGGGATAAACATAACAACATATACATTCATATTGAAACTAACATATGAAATTTAAATACCTTTCCCCAATCATTAAATATGAACACTAACTATTCGGAGTAATATGGTGAATGGTATAAAGATAAAACATCCACATTCAAAAAAACCATAAATAATTCAATAAAATATGGAGGATGATATCATAAAATATTATTCCCAACTGAACATAAGAATCAGAAAAAGTGTTGAAATAGATGAAAATATTTGTATAAAATCATCGAGTAAATCTTGAGATAAATACTATTTTACTTTGAAAAGAAGAGTTCTTTTGCAAAAATATTTCTATAAAACCAGAAGTTAATTAAGTTAGTTTTTCCATAATAAAATTATTTAATTTATAAAAATATTGGTTTCTAAAAACATATTATATAGTTCCCTTAAAATAGTTAAGAATTCGAGTAATTCCCTTTAACCAGACTTGTATTTTGGGAAGATTTTTTGAAGATCCTTTTTAAACATGTATCTCTCCATAAAATAAAGAAGGATTCTAGTTAGTACACATATAAATAAAATTATCACATAATTTATTACAATTAGATAATAATAAATAAGAATTTAATTGGGATTAATAAATACAAAGAGTAACCCGAAAGAAAATGAAGGTTCGGGTAGAAAATGCTTACCACTTTGAAATCAATTAAATCATATTCCCCAAAATTAATAATAATAAAATGATAAATTTAATGCCATGAAAATAAAGATATTAATGGTATGATACATCAATTTTTATTATACATACACCACACACAAGAATTAGTGGTGAGTAAGGCATATTTCACGGGAATGAAAGTGAGTTGAGAAAACCCTTACCTTATGTCTGAATATGTTCTTCTCTGAACTTAAGGTCCTATAATATGAAATTATACTTATTAATAACTTAATTCAGAACCTATTATACATTTATTTATTTATTTTTAATTTTATTAAGTTTATTTATGTCCTTATTGATAGGTTATATGATTGAATTCCATTGTTCTGGAGTGTTCGTTTCCTTGATTTTCATAATCGATTTGCTTGTTTATAATTAATAGAGTTCATGTGAAATGCATATAATTATACATAATTGGATTTATATGATACTAATATTAATAATCTTAAATGTTAATATAATTCATTTTTTATATTGTATGAGGATGATTTAGTAGGTGAAATGTTAATGAAAATCATTAAGATTATTTTTTACGGTATTTTGAATATTGTGAATTAGTATTGTTGTATGAATTATATTATGTATATATACTGGTTATAGAACTTTAAATAGGTTTTAATAAATTTATTATAGTTTTTTTCAATAATAAAAATGGTTTAATTACCAGAACTGAAGGATAAATTGAAGAACGAAGGTTCATCAACCATGAAGGTTGTAAATTAGCACCTCCCGAACGATGATTTTGTTTTTAAAATAAAAGAGAGAGATTAAATAGATTTATAATGGATGTTACATTAACATGATATAATTACAGTTTATAGAATATAATTTATTTATAAGGTTAATTTGTATATAGGAGGTGATTATTGGATAACAAAATAAAGAAACTTGAAATGAAATTAAAAGAAAGAAGATGTGGATTTACCTCTTGAATATACCTCCTTGAGAATCTCCTTAAAGAAAGGGGTTTTGGTCCTTTTGAAAGAACAAGAGCTCTTGTAAATAGGTAGGGACTAGGGAAGAGTATTTGGGAATAAATTTTTAGAGCTTCAAGGCTTAAATAAGTGAATAGAAGAGGGAGTGAGGGTGGTTTTTATAGTGAAGGAGAGGAGTGATTTTTGAATATCTTATTCATTATTTTATTATTTTTCCCAAGAAAAGAAATAGTGTTTGGTTTTTATGACCAAAAACAATAATAGGTGAATGTGAGTTTTAAAAAATGGCTATTCACATCATCCATCACTCAATAATGATGTATAAATTCATTTATTTAACATATTTCATAAATTATCAAATTTCACTATTCACAAAAAAAAATCAATTATTCCAGCAAAATCCCAAAAATTAACCCAAACCATGTTTTGATGTTTATAATTAATATATGGAATCCATTTTATCAAAATAATTCTCTAAATATGTGAAATTTAATTTTTAAATAAAATCATCATTTACTCAAAAAATATTGTTTTTAAAACTAAGACTGGTTTTATAATACCCTGAAAAATTAACTAAGGCCTTATTAAATTATCCTAAAATTATAATAAAAAAATACTTATTTAGGAATAAATTTTATGAAAATGAATTTTTATTTAAATCAATTTATTAATTTAAAATTTTAATTAAATATTTATTACACACAAAAATACCAACACTTAATTATTAATTTCTAAAATACTCTATTTCATTTTTAAGGTGTATAATGTTATTTATACTTTAATGATAGAGGTTACTATTCCTAATGAGCGTATTACTATTCATAATGGTACATTACTATTCATAAGGGTCGAGTTACTATTCACCAAAAATATAATTCAATCCTATTAGACTCTAAATATCTTACTGAACGCAACCGTATATGTTAATTTTTTAAATTAAAATCACAGAGGTGTAAAAATTATATTTTCTAGCTATGTTATAAAAAAGTGTTGTTTTTTGAGACTCGGTGTTTCATTCATTCAATATCAAATTTATTTATAAAATCTTAGCATGTTATATTCTCCCCCCTTACAAAAATTTCATCCTCGAAATTCCAGAATGTTACCCCATAAAAATATTTGGGTAGTTCTCCGTCACAAGATCCTCAAACTCCCATATTTCTTCTTCAATTTTATGATTTTTACAAAGTACCTTTACCAGTCATGTCATCTGATTCCTCAGCACCTATTCCTTAGTGTCTAGAATCCATATAGGATATTCACAGTAAGATAAGTCTGATTCCAATTCTATACCTTTAGAAGTGAGGACATGTGTTGGGTATGTAATGTACTTTCTCAACAATGAGACATGGAACACATTGTGTACTTTAGACATGATAGGAAGTATTTCCCAATGACAATCCACATCTCTAATTCTCTCCAGAATTTCAAAAGGTCCAATGTACCTAGGGCCCAGTTTCCCTTTCTTCCAAAATCTTATAACACCCTTCCATAGAGATAATTTTAAAAAAACATGGTCTCACTCTTGAAATTCAAATCCTTCCTTCAATTATCAATATAGCTCTTTTTCCTACTTTGACCTTCTTTGATATGGGTTTTAATAGTCTTTACATTCCATATTGTTTCATCCACAAGCTCTGGTCCCACAAGCTTTCGTTCACTGACTTCATCCCAACATTCTGGTGTATGACATCTATTTTTGTACAATGCTTCATATGGTTCCATTTGAATTCTATAATGGAAAAAATTATTGTAATAAAACTCCACCAAAGGAAAATATTGATCCCACATACACTGAAAATCAAGTGATCATGATCTCAACATGTCTTCCAAAGTTTGGATCATCCTTTCTGATTTCTCACCAGTTTGAGGGTGATAATCAATACTCAATCGAAACTTTGTATCCAAATATTTTTGAATAATTTTCTATAATTTCAATGTGAATCATAGATCTTGATCACACACAATTGATATAGGTGCTCCATGAATTCTTACAAATTCATTTATATAGAGTCGTGAAAGGTTATCTAGTGGAAAATCCTCCCTTATAGAGATGAAATGTGAAGATTTTGTAAGTCGGTCCACAATTACCCATATTACATCATTCTTTCTTGGAGTTTTTGGTAATCTAGTAAAAAAAATATATGGTGATGTCGTCCAATTTCCATGTGGGAATAGTTACAGGTTGCATGACTCCTCTAGGATGTTTTCTTTCAGCCTTAATTTGTTGATAGACTAATCATCTTGATATATAATCAGAAATTTCCCACTTCATTTTGTCCCACCAGAAATATTCCTTCAAATCTCTATACATTTTTGTGCTACTGGGGTGTATAGAGAAATTTAAACTATGTGAATCATCTAATAACTCCCTTTTTAGATTGGGTATATTTGAAACACAAATCCTCTTCCCAAATTTCATAATTCCATCTTTATATACGAAGTATTGAAACTTCCCATCATTCACAACATTAATTTTCTTTTAAAGGTTCTCGTCATCAAGATGAGAACTTTTAATTATTTCCAATAAATATGGTTGGGAAACTAATTGAAAAAATAATTATGTTTCACCTTCTTTGATAATTTTCATTTCCATACTTATTAGATACATGAATACATTATCCCTTTTGATCCTCATTTTTTTTTGAAAATTCATGATCCTTCCTACTCAATGATCAGCTACCTCATTTTCCTTTCCTGGGTGCTAGTGTATGGAACAATCATAATCCTTGAGTAGTTAGAGCCATCTCATTTGCCTCATGTTGAGTTCTTTTTGTGAGAAGATACATTTTAGACTCTTGTGATCCATATATATCTCACATCTTTCACCATAGAGATAGTGTCTCCATATTTTTAGAGTAAATATCACAGTAGCTAACTCAAGATCATGAGTATGATAGTTTTGTTCATGAATTTTTAACTACCTTGATTCATAGTAAATAACTATATAATTTTGCATAAGGAAACATCCAAGTTCTTTCTTTGATGAATCACTATAGATTAAAAATATATCATTCCCCAATGGTAGAGTTAGGATCATAGCATTCACTAATCTCCTCTTTAATTCCTAGAAACATTCCTCATATTATTTTTTCTGTATGAACTTAACCCCTTTATCAGTAAGTTTTGTTAACAGGTTGGCTAAATGGGAAACATTTTGAATGAAATGCCGATAATAACCTACTAAACCAATAAAACTATATACCTCGATTATGTTCGTTGGTGTAGGTCATTCTTGAATAGACTTTGTATTCATAGGATCAATGGATATTCCATTATTAGAAACAATATGGATAAGAAAAGAAACTGATTGAAGAAAAAATTCACACTTTCTAAACTTCCCATATAATTCATTTCTTATAAGAGTATTTAGAATAATGTGCAAGTGATTTTCATGATATTTGTATATTTTGGAGTATACCAAGATATCATTAATAAATACCAAAAAAAAGTCATCAAGATATTCCTTGAAAACCATATTCATTAGATCCATGAAAACAGAGGGTGTATTAGTCATTCCAAAAGGCATTACTGTAAACTCATAATGCCCATACCTAGTTTGAAATGTTGTCTTCAGAGTATATTCCTTCCTCACACACAACTGATGGTATCCATATCGAAGGTCAATCTTCGAAAAATATTGGTCTCTTTGAATTTGATCAAATAAATAATCAATGCGTGGAAGAGGATACTTGTTCTTTATCTTAATAGCATTTATCTCCCTATATTCAATTCACATCCTCATAGATCCATCTTTTTTCCTAACGAAAATAATAGGATCACCCCATATAGAAACACTAGAGTAAATAAACCCCTTATTACTCAACTTCTCTAGTTTTTTATTTAGTTCTACTAATTACACTAGGTCCATTCTATAATGAGCCTTTGATATAGGCCTTGCACCAAGAATTAAATCAATAGAAAACTCAATTTCCCTCTCTGGAGTATATCCAAGCAATTCCTATAGAAATACATCAATGTATTCTTGCACAATAGGTACATCCTCAATTTTAATATTTATTTCCTCGCTCATAGGTATTGTTTTCTCTTCCTCCCCAATAATTATATTCAGTAGAGCTACTAAGGGTGGATTTAGATGAGAATTAGATAGTGATGTTTCTTCCCTAAAGATAATGGATTCTATATTGTTCTCAAAAATTGTAACTTCTTTATTCTTGAAATATATTTTTTTGAATCATAATTTGAAATATAATCCATACCAAAGATTATATAAAAGTCAATCATGGGTATGATGATAGAATTTGTAGATAAATCACATTCATATTTCATAATGGGGACTTCCTAACACATCTTTGTTGCAATGATACTTCCCTTAGGAGTTTGACTAACAACTCCTTTATCAAATCAAATTGGAAATATCTAATTTTCTTAGAAAATTGGGAAGATATAAAATAATACGATGATCTTGAATCAAATAAATCATTGGCTAAGTTTTAGTAAATGATTAAAGTACCTATCATCACATCATTAGGAACTTCAACCACATTAGTTGTGATAGCATAATCTTGGCCTTTCTCCCTTATCCATATTTAGGGAAAGTTTCCTTGATTATTAGGAAAATCATTTAGATAATTTCTCATCTCCATGAAATTTTAGCATCTAACATTAGTATTTTCTTTCTTCCCCTTGAAATCACGGGAGTAGTGAACTTTTTCTCCACACTTTTAAAAAACACCCATACCCTTTAGGCAAGTACTGGGGTGTTTTTTCCCACAATTATCACAGGGTGGAAAGTCAAATATTCCCTTCTTCCCTATTTCCTTATTTATTTTTCTAGATTTTTCATCATCCCTTATCTTATCTTGCTTTAATTTAAAATCATAATACTTAGAGAATTCATTTTCTGTCTTGATATCAAATGAGACTATATCTTTGTATGAAGAGAAACATTGGGAGACTAGTTCCCTTTGGAATAATGGTTTTAAACCATATAATAATTGATCGATATTGTTCCTTGGATTACGTATGTAGTTTGTGGCATGTCTTGTTAACCTTGTGAAGTTATCTTCATACTTTGAAACATTTTCATCCTCTTTTTTCCTCAGATTAAAAAACTGCCTTTTTATATCTTCTCATTGTTCATAAGGGAAGTATTTTTTTAAGAATGTTTCCATAAAATCCCTCCATTCCAGTTATTATATTTATTCCTCCTCCTTTGTGTTTTTAATTAAAAACCACCATTGATCCACATGTCCCGATAAATGATAAACTGCCATGAAAATATTCTCTCTTTCATTACATCCCAAAGTGAGAAATATCTTATCTAAATAATTTATTCGCTGGTCCTTTGTGAATGGGTTTGTTATACCATTGAATTATGGAGGTTTTTGTCTCATAAAACGGTATAACATAGATCCTCCATGTTGTGGATATAGATTATCCATATGGGTATGGTTATTGTTCATAACCTGAGTCAACTGTTCCATTATAGTTATAAGTTGCTCGGCACCAGTCACAGCACCAGAGACAACATCATTATCTTACATCAGAGGTAAATCCCTACATATGATACACACGTTCATGCAGTTTCCATTCCTTCCACTAGGAAACATTTCTAAATAATGGAAAATACTAGATTAGGTTATGAATCATATTGTATAATATCAATTTAGAAAAATACTAAGCATAAATTTAAATCCTATTCATAGCTAATCTCATAATCAGAAACATGGTTTCTTTGAGGAAAAATTACATTTAATTCCTTAAAAATTGTTTGTAAATAAAATGTGAATTATCCTAATAATATCCCCTAAGATTTTCAAACTATGTGCATAGTAAGGACCTTTTTCATATACTAGGATACCCCAGGTAAAGCATAAAACCCCTTTTTAGAGTTGTTACTCCTAGGTACATATGTTCCCAAACCACTTCCACTTGTAGTATCCAGAAAGAGATATATTTTCTAGAAAACTATACATAATATATTCCTTAACAAAATTTTAGGATGTTCTTGTATTTTTATCCTCAAAGACTATCTTTGGGTTTTATTCCCTAATATATGTTTTCTAAATCTAGTTTTCAAGTTTTCTATTAAACGTTCTATGATACCAACTATAAATACCCGAACTTAGTTGCTCGGAGTCAGTGCCTTATTTCATTACTTTCACATGATTACAAGAATGTTGTATCTAGAAGGAATGAATAGTTTAATAGTTTTTGGAAAAATATATACCTACATAAGTTCAACATTACAACTAGAATAGAATTACAATATATATATTTCATTAGAAACATCCATGACTCCTAGATTATACTGGAAAGTCATTCATAATTTACTTCTTAATATCTTCGGAAAATAAAACATAAGAAAAGTGTGAGCTCAGATTCTCAGTCTGGGTAAACAATAGAGCGGAGGATATCATAAATATAAACATTAGGCATGGTGAATTACTAAAAACACATGCATTTAAAAAAAATACTTGAACATAATATTGAAAAAATAAGAGCTGAATAAATAATGCCACAATAAAACATAATAATGGGTATTTTACTAATTGAATAACCACGTGAAATATCAATTAATATCTTCATAATGAGGGAATTCATAATTCTGGACATTATAATCATACCTTCAAGGCCTCGTTCCAAGACTATAAGTAACCATACTGTCAAGCCCTTGTACCAAAACTCTAGTTTGTCTCATGATACCTAATGATTCATCGAGGGGATATAGAGGGACCCACCCATCACATAATAAGTCTAATGAATTCCTCATATGAATGGGGATAAACAAAAAAACATATAAATTCATATTGAAACTAATATATGAAATGTAAATAACTTTCCCCAATCATTAAATGTGAACACTAACTATTTGGAGTGATATGGTGAATGGTATCAAGATAGAACATTCATAGTCAAACTAATCATAAACCATTAAATAAAATATGGTATATGATATCATAAAAAATTAATCTCAATTTAACATAATAATCAATAATAGTGTTGAAATAAATGAAAATACTCATATAAAATCATCGAGTGATTCTTGAGATAAATACTCTTTTACTTTTAAAATAAGAGTTATTTTGGAAAAATATTGGAATAAAACTAGAAGTGAATTAAGGAAGTTTTTTCATAATTAAATGATTTATTTTATAAAAATAATGGTTACTAAAAATATATTATATAGTGCCCTTGAAAATAGGTAAGAATTCGAGAAATTCCCTTGAATCAGACTTGTATTTCAGAAATAATTTTTGAAAGTTCCTCTTAAAACATGAATCTATCCATAAAATAAATAAGTATTATGGTTGGTACACATATATATAAAATTCACACAAAATTTATGATGAGTACATAATAATAAATAAAATTTTAATTTTTATTAGGAAAGACGAAGAGTAACCTGAAAGAAAATGGAGGTTCGGGTAGAAAACACTTACCACTTTGAAATCTATTGAATCATATGCCTCAAAATTAATAATCAGAAAATGATACATTTAATATCATGAAAATAAATATATTAATGGTATGATAAATCAATAGGAAGTATACATACACCACACACAAGAATTAGTGGTGAGTACGGCATATTTCACATGAATGAAAGTTAGTTGATAAAACCCTTACCTTATGTCTGAATATGTTCCGATCTTGAAATTAAGGTCCTAGAATATGAAATTAGACTTATTAATAACTTAATTAAGAAACTATTGGACATTTATTTAGTTTATAATAATTTTATTAAGTTTATCTATGTTCTTATTTATAGGTTCTATGATTGAATTTCGTCATTCCGAAGTGTTCATTTCCTTGATTTTCATAATCGGTTCGCTTGTTTATAATTAATAGAGTTCATGTGGAATGGATATAATTCTCACGAATTGGATTTATATGATACTAATGAAAATTAAGAAGCTTAAATGGTCATATAATACATTGGTTTATATGGTATGAGTATGATTTATTAGGTAAAACATTAATGAAAATCATTTAGATTATTTTGACGGTATTTTGAATATAACGAACTAGTTTGTTGTATATATTAATATTGTGTATATATACTAGTTAAAGAACTTTAAATAGGTTTAAATACATAAATTATAGTTTTTTTCAACAATAAAAAATGGTTTCATGACCAAAACTAAAGGATAAATTGAACAACAAAGGCTTGTCGACCAAGAAGATTGTAAATCGACACCTCTCAGACGATGATTTAGTTTTTAAAATAAAAGAGAGAGAGTAAAGAGATTGATGATTAATGTTCCACTAAAATGATATAATTATATTATATATATGATAATATATTTATCAAGATCATTTGTATAATAGAGGTGAGTAGAGGATAAAAAAAATAAAGGAACTTGAAATGAAATTAAAAGAAATAAGATGTGGATTTACCACTTGAATACACCTCCTTGAGAATCTCTTTAAGGGAATGGGTTTTGCTCTTTTTGAAATACCAAGAGCTCCTGTATGTGGGTAGGGACTACGAAATATTATTTGGGTAGAACTCTGAGGAGATTCAAGTCTTATAGGATTTAAGATAAGAGGTAGTGAGGGGTGGTTTTTATAGTGGAGGAGAGGAGTGATTTTTGAATATCTTATTCATTATTTTATTATTTTGCTCAAGACAAGAAAAAGTATTTGATTATTGTGACCATAAATAGTAATAGGTTCATTTTAGTTCAAAAAATGTTCATTTACATCATCTATAACTCAATAATGATGCATAAATTCAATTATTTAGTATATTCATAAATTATCAAATTTCAATATTCACCAAAAATTCAGTATTTCAGAAAAATCCCAAAAATTGACCCTAACCATTTTTTTATGTGTATAATTCAAATATGGAATCCATTTTATCAAAATAATTTTATAAATATGTGAAATTTAATTTTTAAATAATATCATCATTTATTCGGAAAATATAGTTTTTTAAAACTAAGACTGATTTTATAATACCCTGAAAAATTAACTAAGGTATTATTAAATTATCCTAAAATTATAGAACGAAAATATTTATTTTGGAATAAATTTTATAAAAATGAATTTTATTTTAAATCAATTTATTAATTTAAAATTTTAATTAAATATTTATTGCTCACAAAAATATCAACACTTAATTATTAATTTATAAAATACTCTATTTAATTTTTAATGTGTATAATTTTATTTATAATTTCATGGGTAATTTTACTATTTACTATGATCATATTATTATTTATAAGGGTACATTATTATTCATAAGGTTCGATTTACTATTCACAAAAAATATATGTTGATCATATCAGACTCTAAATATCTTACTGAATGCAACTATGTATGTCAGTTTTTTGAAATTCAAATCACAAAAGTGGAAAAATTATGTTTACTAGCTAGGTAATAAAAAGTTTTATTTTGTAGAGACATAGTGTTTCATTCATTAAATTTTAAATTTATTTATAAAAAATAGGGGTGTTACACAATAATTAAGCATTTCCTTCATTTTGATTCTTTTATTAATCATCCATGAGATTTTGCATCAACATATATATGGATATATCTCATTTTCAGATCATTGATTAAATGGATTGTATTTAATTTTCTTAAATTTCCATATTGATTTTTCCTTTTCTAGTTATTTGAATATCATGTGTTTTCATTTATTAATTATGCACTTTCTTCTCAGTTTGTTGATTACATGGTATGTGTGCTTAGTTATTCACCATTCCATAATTATTATTCTCATTGATTTATTATTTATTTTATTATATTTTACCCTTACTGAACATTTGATCTCACCCTTATTATGTTTCCTTCCCAAGAAATACAATAATAATACTATGAAAGATATGCAGGGATATAATAAATGGAATAAAGTTATCCTTGAATTTATTTATTTATAAATAATAATAAAAATTGTTGTAATTAGTGTACTTATTTGTAATACAAGACTAATGTATGTATCTAGTTTTCCAAGACTACTGAATTCTATATCCTTCGTGATTTGACTCCTTGTAATCATGACAATTTAATTAATATAAAACAATGGATTCAGGCTATCTGGGGTCAGGTCACTAAAAATATGGTTTAAAATTACTTAAAATAATCGTTTAATAATATAAAATGACATTCTTGAAGTATTTTGGAAAATATTTACATAAAAGAAAAATATTCAATGCCCAAACAAAGAAATAAGGTTAGTTTAGCTTAAAAAATATTTTGGTATTTGAGTACCAAAGAGAGGAAAATTTGTAATAGAGAAATTTTAACCCCATAAATAACCATAGTATAGGAAAATATGTAGTGTTAATGTGACAAATATCATATAATTCTTCTATATAATCTCAAACATGAACAAACCCTAATAAAAGTGAGGTTGAAAAATAAATTTTTATGTCATTAATAACATTTGAATAAAAACCCCTTAAAATTTAAAATTGAATTGAAAATTTAAATACCATGAATAATTAGGAATTTATGATATAATATGTTAAAGTTTCAATAAATAAATCATATAAAATAAATTAGTTATATAATATAAAATATGTCTTACTGGAGAGGAATTGATACAAAAAACCATTACCATGGATTCCTGCTTGGTTGGATGCATTATATCCTACTAAATAATAAATTTAAATGTATTAAATTATATATTCAAAACCTTTTTTCATATATATTTAATTTTTTAATGTCCTTTAATAATCATATTAAATTCAATCATTGTATAGTTCTTTCTTAGGTCGACCACTTAAGGTTGTTTGATCAATTTCTCTAAATTTACTTCATTATATTGAATAAGGTTAATTGTGTTATGAAATAGCTCATTAATATCCATAATTTTAATAATTTTATGAATATAATTTTAGTTATATATTATTTTATAATCATAAAATCAATATGGTAATAGAAAAATGAATCACATCGATTCTTGGAGATGGTAGCCCACACGTACGCATGAGCAACGTTATCATTTTTCAAAGGATAGTAAGATAGATTATATATGGTATTTATATAATCATAATTAATTTATAAATATTATATATATTTATTAACTCCATATTTATAACCATCCAGGTGAACTGGTGATGAAAAACAAATTACATCATTGTGTGGAGATCGTAGTTTGTACATACGCATGAGCGATGTTTTCATTTTCTATATGATGGAAAGAAGATAAAAAATATATGTAACATTAACATAAAAATGTATTATTATATTAAATATACTTATTTAATTATTTTTATATAGTTATTTAATATTTAAAGAAGTTTTAAAAATAAAGGAACTTGAAAAATCTTGGTAAGCACATATATATCTTCTTTTGGTAAACTCATTTGGTTTACACCTTAATCCATCTTGAAGTTGTATTTTGGTGATAACAGGACCTCTAATACTTGGTAGGTAATTTATTAAGGTATTTGGGAAGGTATTTTTCCATATATGAGGCTCAATATGAGTGGATAACAGAAGAGGTGAGGTTCCCTTTTATAAGAAAGGTGGATGGAAAACTTGTAAATATTAAGAACATTAAAATATAATAAAGTCACTCTCATGGTAAAATGGATAAAAATGGGATAAATTTTAAATAAAGTATGATATAAAGTATAATTACATTCAACCAATATGATTTAGATAATTTTTTATGTTATTTTAACCCTTATCTATTTAGTTTAACCCCTTGTGAATCCTTTTTTACCCTTACCGTAGTGATAAGTTTTTACCATGGTAACAATTCATTATGACAAAAAATTAAGTTATCCTCATTACCTAATATTAATTTTTATTTTTAAAAATATTTAATCCATTTTAAAAGATTTTATACCAATAATTTTTAGAAATTAATTTTAATATAAGTTCACAAAATGCAATGAAAATCAGTTTTTAGATAAATGTTTGTTTTAAGCATAAAAAGGATTTAATATTGAAATCATGTATAATTTTTATTCCTATATAATTAATTGTATTATTTTAAATAAAATTATACTTATTATAATTTAAAACCAAACAAAAATCTAAATTAACCTTGTGAAAACATGTTTAAAATTGAATAAATAAAAATTGTTTTTATTAGAATAAATACATCACTTAAATTTTCCAAATGTCAAACATAGATTTATAAGTTAAAATTATATTTTTAAATGAATTATACTACTTAATAAATTTATATTTAATCTATAAAAATGTTTTATAAAATTTCAATTCATTCTTAAAACATTATATTTTCATAAAAGTGACATTATTGTAAAATTGTTATGTTTCACTATTCACTCAAAAATTAATTATTTCTGAAAATTATAAACAATTCACCCTAATATAATTTTGACTTGGTGAATTTATTTTTAAATTAATTTAATTATATTCAATTAATAAAATTTTTTAATTTAGTTTTTAATCACATTTTTAAATAAATCTATGTGCATTATGTTATAGTTTCTTTAGAATGAAAAGCTTACATACTATAATTAAAGCTTGGTTGTTACATTATTTCCCCTTGTAAAATTTCAGCCTAAAAAATTTTGGAATTTCAAATCATAAATAAATTTGTATAATTATTCATCATAACTTCATCATGTTCTCATGTTTTCTATTATATCTTATGGTTTTTCTAAAGTACCCTTACCAACTGAGTCGTCTGATTTTGTAACACTTGTTTTCTAGTGTCAATAATATGAATAGGATCAATATAATAAGATACATAAGGCTCAAATTCCATGTATTTATAGGTTATTAAACTCATTGGATCTAGAATATACTTCCACAATAATGAGATATGGAACACATTTTCACTTTAGAGAGGTTGGTTGTAGTTTTCAATTTGTAACCCACAGTTCCAATTCATTCCAAAGTATAAAAAGGACTGATGTACCTAGGACTTAGTTTTACTTTCCTAACAAACATTATAACACCTAATCTTTAGATACCTTCAATAAAACATTATACCCTAATTGAAATTATAGATCCTTCCTTGGGTTATCAATATAGATCTTTTTCCTATTTTGAGCTACCTTGATATGAATCTAAATATTTATCACTTCTGTTATTGTATCCCCAACATGTTATAGACCTAAAACCATTCTTTCAATAACTTCATCCCAAGAAGATAGTGTATGAAATATTTTCCCATACAATACATCATAAAATTCCATTTCAATGCTCGAATAGAATCTATTATTATATATAAATTCCACCTAAGGTAAATATTGATCCCATGTATATTGAAAGGAAAGTGGGAAGGAACTTAGAATATATTCTAATGTTTGAATATTCCTTTTGGAATATATATCTATATAAGGGTGATAATAAGTGCTCAAATGTATCTTGGAGTCATGATACTTCTAAAGACTTTTCTATAATTTTATTATAAACCATGGGTCACAATCAAATACAATTTAAAGAGGTGCACCGTGAAGTATTGAAATTTTTTTGATATAGAGTCATGAGGGTTCTCAAGTGGTAAATCCTCCCTTATATAAATAAAATGTACATGCTTGGTGATTCAATCAACAATAACCCATATGGAATCATTTATTTTAGTATTATTTAGAAATGTATTGACAAATTCCATAGTAATACCATCCCACTTCCATATAGGAATAGAGAGAGATTTCATGATACTTTTAGGATGTTTTTCCCTAGATTTTACCTATTTAAAAACCAAGAATTTTGATACATAGTCATAAATTTCTTTCTTTATATTATCCCACCAAAAATGTTCTCTTAAGTCACTGTAAATTTTGGTGCTTCCATGGTGTGTAGAGATATTTGAGTTATGTGATTCATCAAGTAATTCTCTATTAAAATCTAATATAGATAGATCACATATCCTCTTTCTGAATTTCACCACACCACCTTTGTAAATAAACTCAACCAAATTCCTATCATTCATGATATAAATTTTCTTTTTGTAAACTCTTTTCATCAATTTGTTATTTTTTAACTTCTCTAGAAAATAGAATTTGTAAATAATTTGAAAAATGATTTATGATTTCCATTATCTAATGATTCTCATATCCAACTTTACTAAATCTATGAATATATGATCTTTTTAATCCTTATTTTATTCAAAACACTATAATCATTCTTACTCAATGCATCAGACGTTGTATTTTCCTTCATTGGGTGGTAGTGTATTGATAAATAATAATCCTTCAGTAGATTTAGCCATATTCTTTATCTCATGTTGATATATATTTATGAAAATATGTATTTTATACTTTAATTATCTGTATATATCTCATATATTTCACCATAAAGATAATGATTTTATATCTTAAAGGTAAAGATTATGGATACCTTTCAATATCATTGGTTTGATAATTCTATTGATAGATATTTAACTGTCTTGATGTATAAGAAATAAATATTTCATTCTACATAAGGATGCATCTTATTATTTTCTTTGATGCATCACTATATATAACAAAACCATCCCTTTTCAATGGTAATGTCAACATTGATCCATTGACCAATATCCTCTTCAGTTCTTCAAAATTTTATTTACATTATTTTGACCATATAAACTTAACCCCTTAAATGGAAACTTAGTTAATTAGTTTTCTTTTTAAGAAAACATTTGAACAAATCATTGATAGAAACTGAGTAATCTAAGGAAACTTTGTACCTAGGTTATGTTCATTGGTGTAGTTTATTACCTATATACCTTTATCTTTTAAAAATCAATTGATATTCCATCCTGGTAGATAATATGTCCATGAAAGGAAACTTCATAAAACTAGAATTCGCACCTACTAAATTTCTCATATAACTCCGTAACTATGATAGTTTCAAGAATTATTCTCAAATTCATTTTATTCTCTTTATATCTTTTAGATTATACCAATGTATCGTCGATAAATAACACAATGAAATTATCAAAATAATTTTTGAATATTATGTTCATTAGATCCATAAAAAATAGAGGGTGAATCAATCAATCCAAAGGGAATTACTGTAAACTTATAATGTCTATGCCTTGTGAAAAATGTCATATTTTGAATATCTTCTATCCTTATTTGAAATTGATGATACCCATAATGAACATTGATCTTTGAAAAATACTGAGCTCATTCAAGTTGATCAAAAAATTCATCAATTCAAGGTAGAGGATAGTTGTTCTTTATAGTAATGGAATTTATTTTCTTATAATTGATTCACAACCTTATATGCTCATCCATATTAATAAAAAATAATTTTGGATCCCCAAGGTGAGACACTAGGGTGAATAAATCCCTTATTACATAATTATTGTAGTTTTTTCTTCAGTTCCACTAATTCCACTATGTTTATTCTATATAGAGTCTTAAATATAGGATTTGTATCCTGGATGAGTTTAATGAAAAGATAAACTTTGTGATTGAATATATTTTTAGGTAACTCTTTAGGAAACACATCAATATATTCTTGAAAAATATTTACGTCATCTATTACAAGGTTCCCTTTCCTATCTATAGGTTTTATCTGCTTTTCTTCTCCCAGAATTTCATTTAGGTAATCTAATGGAGGTCGATCTAGACATGATTCGGATGATAAAGTCTCCCCTATAAATATAAGGGATTCCATACCTCCTTCACAAATTTTAATATCCATCTCTTTGAAATAAATTTTTTCATTATACTTTAAAATCCAATCTATACCAAGGGTTATATAAAATCCAACCATTGGTATAACAACCAAGTCCACAAATAAGGTATGCATATGTATCATAATGGGTACTGACTAACATGAACTTGTTTTAATAATATTTACGCTATTATTCTTGGTTAAAAACCCTTTATTAAGGTTTCAGGTAATGATTTAATTTCCTTATCAAACCTAGAAGATATAAAAGAGTGAGAATACCCAGAATAAAATAATTTATTAGCTAAATTTGATTTTATGATCAAAGTACCTCCCACCATATCTTTAGTAACTTCAAAATAAGTTATAGTAATCACATAATCTTATTATTACCCCATTGGACTATTATATGGAAGGTTCCCCTGATTCTTCAATAATTATTTTGAATAATACCCCATCTCCCTATAATTGAAGCACTAGATAGCAGTGGTTTCTTTCTTTCCCTTGCATTAATGAACCAGATGTCCCTTATATCCACACATGTAGCTAACTCCCATTCCCTTTAATTTTTTACCAAGATGTTTATTTCCATAATTATCACATTTTGGAACTTGTAAATTTTATTTATTATTCTTTTATGCATTTATTTTTTCTTGGTGTTCATCCAACATCTTATTTTCTTGATTTCCTTTGAAGAAATAAGACCTAGAAAATTATTTCTATGTCTATAGAGTACATGATGCTATATCATCATATTATGAAAATTTTTATATGACTAGTTCCCTTAAAAGGTTATGTTTAATACCATCAAATTAATTTTCAATATTTATTTTATAATTACATATGTAGTTTGTTTCATGCCTTTCTAATCTTATAAAGCTAGCCTCATATTCAAAAATACTTTACTCTTCCTTTTTCTTTAAGTTGAGTAACATCCTCTTCATTTCATATCATTGATCTTAAGGAAAATATTTCTCAAAGGATATAATTTTAAAATTTCTCCATTCCATGATTTATATTCCACAATCTTCTTTAGTTTTCTATATCAATGACCACCATTGATCATCATCTCCATTTAAAAAAATATAATTCCAGAATAACCTTTTCCTTTTCATTACTTACCAAAGTCAGGAATGTCTTTTCAAGGGAATTCATCCATTTCTAAGATACCAATAGATTATTTTTTTCATTAAAGTATTGAGCCTTTTTTATATAAAGTGATCCAACATAGGTGTATCACACTATAGAATAATAGGTTTCTCCATACGGGCAAGATTATTTATTATAACCTAGCTCAGTTTCCCCAATACGGTCATGATATGATCACCTATAACAACCACTATATTGACTTTCTCATAATGTAAATCCATACATTAACTATAGTTATTGATATGATGTCTTTTTCCTCTACTAGGCACTATCTCTAAATAATTTAACTCGCATAATTATCTCTTGACATAATGAATATTGATCCAAGGAATAAAAAACCCTAAAAAGTTATCAAATATTATAAGGGATTATCATAATTCTCATGTTGGATATGTTCTTTTAAAATCTAGTTCCCAATGTTCCTAATAAAATTCCTTTTATACTAATTATAACAACCTCAAATCCAGTTTCCCATATCCAATGTTTACTTTAGTAATTTGGTACAAGATACAAGGGATCTCAACATGAAGGATCAATTATTTGAGTAGTCTTAGGAGACTAGATACATGCATAATTTCTATATTACATTTTAAAAATAAAACATAGTGTGAAAAAATTTATTGCTTCCTTAAAGGTCATTTAAATATTCCGTATTCATGTCCCGAGGAAAGTAAAACATAATAAAGTGTGATATCAAATGCTCAATAAGGGAAATCATACAATAGAATATATCATGTATAGATAAGGCATTAACAATATTTTAGAGTGGATAATCAATACATATACCATTTTATCAATAACTTGAGGATCAAAATGTATCCATATAATATATAAACATAATATCACATAGATAATAATAGATAAAATTTTAATAAAGTAAATTCATAATGTCAGATGTTGTGATCTTACCCTCAAAGCCTTATTCTAATATATCATTGACCTTACCATCAAAGACTTATTCCAAGAAATATTTCTAATTTAATTTCTTATGATTTTATCATTTTTTAGTATGTATACTAAGATCTTTCATATGTTAGGTTTTATTATAAAATCCCTTGGTTTTATTATTATAATTTTTACTTTTAGTCATGATGGTTGAAGAGATTCTAAAGATTAGGATTTGGGTTACTTCTGATCTTCATGATCAAGAAGGTTCTAGGGATACGACCCTTTTTGTTTCCTAAATATGAATTTTAACAAAGTCCAATATGGACTTTTTATCAATCATATTGATCAAATAAGATCTCGAGGAAAGAAATTATTGATTTTGATTCGTTTTTTTGATAAATTTTATATTGAATAACTTTTATACCTTAGTTCTAGTTACTAAACCTCCTGTTGCTTTGGGGTAAAACTGAGTTTCTTTTAATTGGAACTATTTTTAATTAATATCCTTTAAAGGAATATTTTTATTTTTATTCAATAATATTTTTTACTCATTTTGTTTACTTTGTGATTGTGTACTTTGGTTATGTTTTTTAAAATCCAATATTTTTTATTTCCATTGTGTTTATTACTTTGTTATATTCTGATGTTTTGAGTTTATAACTTCTAAACAACTTATTTCCTAGAGTGGGTGAAAAAATTAGAGTTATTTTATAACTTAAATTCACCTCACAACCCAAATCTAATGTATTTCCTATATATAGGACAATAATTGGTATAAGATCATGTATCAATATTTTTTAGGATCCCAATACTTTGTATCAGAGCTTGACTATATTTCCTTTATTTAATATACTTTGTATCAATTCAATTATTTACATTTTACATTTTATTTTTTCTTATATATTTGATATTGATATTACTTAAACTAAGTGTGTTATTGGAAATATCTATTTCTTTTTATATAGAATTAATACCAATTTGAAAATTAGATAATTTGAATCTAGTTCATCTTTCTGTCTTTGATGGAGCTTACTATGAGTATTAAAGAGATTAGTTGAAGACTTTTTTTATAAATATTAGCATTAATCATTATCATATATTGATTATAAATTAAAATATTCTAAAGAAGGAAATGTATAATTTTACTAGATAGAAAATTTTCGAATATTTAAAAATTATAAAGTACATAACAGTTTGTTATATCCTATGTTGATGAATATTTACATTGATATTTCTTCATGTGAAACTTTATATGGTATTTGGATAAAGTTGGAAGTAACACATTTCAAAACTTTTAAATCCAATGAGACTAAAATATCTACATTTAGATAATATTATAAAATATTCGATTTTCTTCCTGTAGAATCATTGGCATAAATTCATCAAAGATTTATGATGGTAGTTAATGGTTTGTTATCACTTTGAGAAAAGAAAATTACAGAAGATCAGTTAGTTGAAAATATTATTGAAATTTTTTCAAAGGATTGGGAATTCAAGGAGACAACAATAGATGTCACAAAATATCTTACAAAGCTTAGTATTGATGATTTAATTAGAACATTAATGTATTATGATAACTATTTGAAGTAAGATTCTAATGAGGAGAATAGGATGAACGAAGTTGTGTTTACTTCAACATCCAGTTCTTTAAATTCAGAAGTTAATACATTGTGGTCTACTACAACAAAGATAAAATCAAAAAATTATTTGGATAATTAAGTTTTGGAAGTTAGTGAAGGTAAACGTTCTAAGAATACATGGTTTATGAATATGATTTATGAAAAAATGGGATTCTGTAAAGATCATCAAAATAATAGAAAAGAGAAATATGATAAAAAAAAATATATGTCTGTAATTATTTTCTATGAGTTCAAGAATCCTAGACACATTAGGTTAGACTGTTTAAAATTGAAGAATAAGGATAAAGATTTTAGAATAACTTTAAAAAGGTAAGGGAACAAGTTGTTAAAGGATATAGACACCTATAGTACTAGTGAGGTATTTTTTAATTTCAATATTTAATTTTATTTTAGTGATGAAAAATTTAAAATTACCAGATTTTTTGTGAAGGAATTGTAGAATGAAATGTTCTTTAGAGGAAAGGTAGTCTCGCATGCTCTAAAAACTTTATCATTAGATTATTCTTTCCCTTTTTCTTTGAATGGTGAATATTATTCTCTATAAATTGAATAGATGGTAAGATATGTGACTTTACTAAAAAAAATATTAAATAAATACTATAATTCAACTAAGGAGAATCTTGATAAGGATAATGATATCATTTATAAACTTACTTATAAGTTATATACTAAATCTATTTATTTTTTAAATCATGATTATAAGAACATAGTTGTGATTATAAAATCAAAATTTGAATGTCTTAAAATGATTCTTTATAATTTTATTTATGGTATAGATAAATTTGATAATATTTTTAGATAGTTGAAACCTTATAAAACATCTTTTGGAATTATTTTTACTTCTAAAAAATCACATTTCTAGTCTAACTATTTTGTTCCTAAAAATACACCTTTTATAATAAATTTTAGAGAGGAGGACATTGTAGAAAACATTTTATTTTAATAAGTTTCAATCATTCAAAATTTATAGGGAATATATTTTTAAAGAACTATCCATCATTCAACATTACGGGTTTGGATAGACATGGGTATGAAAGTTTAATTTTATAACATCAATGGACCCAATAAATTTTGGGTACCAATATTTTAGTTCTAATTATTTATGGAGAAAAATGGATGAGTACCATCATCAAAATACACAGTACATGGACACTGATTGTTCTTAGAACATGATCGGATACAAGTCCAACTTTTAAAACTTACATATTATGGAGGGTAGATGTGTTACTTTTGGATATAATTCATAATGAGAAATATTTATATTTTTTATATTTCATTTCATAGTAAGAATCTTATTTAAAATTTTATTTATGTTTTGAGACTTAATCATAACCTTTTCATCATAATTCAATTGTGTGATAAAGGTTAATTTGTGAACTTTGGGAATAAAAAATGTACCATCACAATTTTGGAAGGATTTTACTACTTATCTTCTAATAGGAATGGAAATTTTTACACTTTTAACCTAGAGGACTTTAGTTACCAGAACTTGCCATGTCATAGTGTAGTTGAGGACAAGTCATGGATTTGGCATACAATTTTATGATACTAAAATATTTAAAACTTAGATAAAATTTATTGGAAAGGTCATTTAAAGGATATACTAGAATTTAAGTTTAATTATTCTATAGTATATGGCCCTTTAAAATATAGTAATCAATGAAAGTCAATTATTAGACCTGCTAGATAAATATTAACTTTCAAACTTTTATAGTTAGTGTACATGGATCTTTTTATTCATACAAAAATAGAAACTATCAAAATAAAACACTATATGTGTGACTTATTTGATGATTATACTAGGTATACTTGGGTTTATTTTCTTTCTCTTTAGTCATAAGCACTCTCATTTTTTAAAAGGCTTCATGCTCATGTTCAAAAAATTTAAAACTTACCTATTTTCACTATCTGAAGTGATCATGTGGATAGTTTGTAAATTTTTCTTCTAAAAAATAGTGAGAAAATAATTACTCATAACTTTTTGGAACCAAGAAATACACATGAGAATAGTGTAATTAGAAGAAGGAAGAGAACCCTTCAAGAAATTTTGGACTTTATTTTTGTGAATAATATGTTCCTAAGTATTTTTTGGCAGAAACTATAATGACCCAATTTTTTTCAATGGAAATTTCCTTCTTATGATTGTTCCATATAATCACATGAAATCAAAACATAATGAACTAAAAAGTTATATGTGACCTTTAAACATAATTTTTTCACTTCTGTGATTTGAATTTCAAAAATCTGACATACACGGTTGCGATCAGTAAGTTATTTGGAGTCTAATATGACCAACTTAATTTTTAGTGAATAGTAACATACCCTTATGAATATTAATTTTACCCTTATAAATAGTGAAACAACCTAATAAATAGTAACCTTACCTGTGATAGTATATAAATAACATTTAAGTGTGAGTATGATATACCTATATCTTGAAATAAGAAAATAAATGTTTTAAAATTGTTATTTTTCGAGTAAATTGTGATTTTAATTATAAATTAAATTACTCATATTTAGAAAATTATTTTTGAAAAATTAATTTCATTTTTAGATTCGACACATTGAAAAATGGTTAGGGTGAATTTTTTGTATTTTTATAAAATACTTAAATTTTTTATGAATAGTAAAATACGATAATTTACAATAAATGCTAAATAATGGATTTATTGAGTCATTGCTTATGATCTGATGATTTAAGACTAATTGGTTTGAACTCACATGAACTTATTACTATTTTTGGTCATGGAATAATCACTATTTCTGGTCTTTAAGGAAAATAATTAACTAATTAATTAAATATTATGAAAACCCTCCTCTCCTCCACTATAAATACCACCCCTCCTTAACTATTCTCTTAACTCCTCTAAAGCATTGTGCCTTACCTAAGTTCTACCCATATCACTCCCCAAGATCCTCCCCCATGTCCAACAGACCTTGTTCACCTCATAAGACCAAATATTCTCCCCTTAAGAGGCTCTCAAAGGAGATAAACTCAAGAGGTAAATTCCTCTTTCCAATTCTTTTAAGTTCTTTTCTTTTCTTGTTTATTTCCTCACATCCCTTCACCCAAATGGTATTATAACTCCAGTAACATAAATGTAATTTATTATATTATTCTAATGGGATAATTTATTATGATCTCCCCTTTCCCAACCTTTTATTTTAATGAAATTAAATCATCATTTTAGATGTGTTAATTTAGCATAATCAAGAACGACGGGTTATCAATTTCTATTACTATCTTCAATTCTGGTTATGAAACCATTTTTATGGTTGAACCAGACTATTATATTTATATTTTATCTTATTTAATGTTCTATAATCCTTATTAACTCATGATTTAAACTAATAAAACAAAACAAGTTAATTGTGAGCAAAATCACTGAAATTAATTCAAGATTTTATCATTAATGTTTTATATAATGATTCGACTTCAATCCAAGTAACCAAATTAAATTTACAACTATGTAATCTCAAATATTTTAACTAATGTAATATAACTTCAATTCCGAACAACCACTTTCATCTTACATGTTTATCCATTCATGAAAATAAGTAAATCTATCATAAAAACTAAGAAAACAAATTGAACCAAACAATGAAATTGAACCACTTAACCCATCAAAAAAGGTCATGAATAAACTTAAAGAGGTTATAATAAATATTTTAAAAAAAATAATAGGTTATGGAATTATTAATTAATAAACCTAATTTTTTTATTAAGGTCATTAATAACAGGTGGAGAACACCAATGTATTTAAGGTAAGGGATCCTCTCCATTTTACTTTTATTCAAGAATGTCCTCTATGATCTTCCATTTTATGTGTAATATCTAATTATAGGATATGATTTTTCACCTCCCCCATAATTCCATCATGATTTATAAATGATGATAAACCACTTTATCTCTCATTAATATCTCTTAAGTAAACTTGATACCATGCCGATAATCTTTAAGGAATTCTACCCAAACCGCCTTTATTCCTTTGGGTTGCTCTATCTTTCTTTTACTTAATTTAATTTGTCTTTTATTTTTATGTAAAACTTATAAATTATATTTATATTCTCTAAACTCATGTTTCAATATCCATCCTTCATTATCTTTCAGGTATATACATGCTTTTAAGTGATTCCCTCTTCAATACTTCCCAATAAGCAAACATGTTTTAAGGGAACTTCCCAATTTTTTACCCAATTTCAAATGAAATCTATTATTCATTTTAAGATGCCATTGTATTTATAAAATAATTATTTTTATTATTAAGACATTATTGATTCACTTCTGGTTTTATATAAAAGATTGTTCCCTTTTCTATTTTAAATCTCTATAGTATTTTCCTTAAAACCGCACAAAAATGTTTTAATGATAATGTTTTTTAAATACATTTATTAGATTTTTTCACTTATGTTTGAAATAACTTACCATTTTATACTCCTACTTTAACTTATAAATGTCCATGTATGTTCTAATTCCTTTATTTCATTGACACTTTCATGATTCGCCCATTGGTTATGATTTATGTCATGATTGTGGTACCCAATTCTTTCCATGGGTAACCCTTATGTTTATGTAAGATTGATTATGTATGATTATTTATGTGAAAAACATATTCATGAAATTTAAGATGAGTTCACTCGGATATTGCTCCAATTTATTGGGTAAATTTGAGTCTCATGAGATGTTATGTGCGACGGTCTTGGCAGTTAGCTTTGGCTTGTGCTATTATGTGCAATGATCTTGGAGGTTAGCCTTGGCTTGTGCTACCATGGGAAATGGTCTTGTCGGTTATCCTTGACTCGTACTAAATTCATGTTTTATGTTTCTTCCACATTTATATGATTCCATGTTTAAATGATCACATGTTTATATGTTATGATTCCATATGTTACATGCCTTTTTATATCATCATGTCATGTCTTATATCCCATGTTCTAATGCTTTATTCTTATGGTTATTACCTTACTAGAATTTTAGCTCATCCATTTGTTCATGTTATCCCCAGGTTATCCTATGTAGATGTATGTGAACAATTGAAGGTAGGATATCATTATAGAGTTTAAATAAAAAGATTTTTTTATAATATTTGATTGTGTACCTAGTCTTCCAAGACACTAGACTTTATGATCCTTGGCTTGTAATCTGATGTATAATTATGCTTAAAATCATTTAATGTTATATGTAAAAGTCTAGGGCCACTATAGTTGTTATTATAGGATGGTATAATTTTTTTTGGAGATTAGGAATAGATCACTTTAGTAAGAACCTTAAGGATGAGATGAATTATAAGAAAGCATCCTTAAATTTTGGTAAATATAGAGTAAGTGATTTATCAAGAAAATGCATCCCTATCTTGATATAAAAAGTATAGGAGTCTCTAGAACAGATGTACCTAAGAGTTAAAACTATGGCAAGGAGTTTTGGGCTTGACCCAGGGTATCCTGGTACACAAAAACGGGCCTTGCTGCACTCTTGGTTTGACACTCCTGGGGGGATATGCTTTGGTAAATTCATGAGATTAGTAAAAACCATTATTAGGAAAAAAAATCCCATAATAATATAAGTTAAGAAAAAGATCTAGGATAACCTAGATTGAAACAAAGGTAATCACAAGTTAGAATATACTTCTCCTTTAAAAGTTTATCCTCTTATATTAAAAGTTTCCTTTTAATGCTCAATATCTAAGTATTCAAGACCTCTAATTATATGTTATTTTTCTTGTTTAATGGTGGTAAATATAATAACATGTTCCAACAATCAATGTGATGGGTAATGTAAAGATTTACCTAATGATATGCTTTATATGATGGTAACGGGTGCTTAAAACTTCATAATAGTACTTTCTCAGCTGGCTCAAGTTATGAATAATAACTTGAATCATTTGGAATGCCCTCCTCCAAGGAAAGAGAAAGTTGTCGTAGAATACTTCATACATCAAAGGCCTTCCTTGTTTAGTAGATCTTTTGATCCCCTCCTCATGGAAAAGTGGATTAACTCCATTGAAAAGATATTCTATGTCCTCTAGTGCTTAGAAGAAGGGAAATTTGTACTGGCGGTCTATCATTCTAATGGGGAAGCTGATCAGTGGTGGACACTAATCAAGAATACAAATTCATAAGAGGAAATTGATTCCATAAATTGGGAGGAATTCAAGAGGATGTTTTTAAATAAATATGTTCCTTGAACCCTCCGTCTCAAGATGGAAAGAGAGTTCCTTAGTCTCAAGTAAAAGGAAGATGATTCCATCGGGGCATATGAAGCAAACTTTACAAGGCTTTCAAGGTATGTCTTTGGCTTTTTCATGAACACTAAAAGAAAGGTGGATCACTTTTTTAGCAGGATAAAGCTGAGTCTATAGAAGGTGTTGGCAATTCGAGCCTTTGACAGTTATGAGGATATTTTCTGTTGTGCCCTCAAGGTTGAAATGGAGATAAGAGACTCTCGGTGGTCTCATGGCCTCGGTGACAAGAAGTGAAAAATGGAGAAAAATATGGGTGCTTCAACAAACAAATCCCATGATAGAAGTAATCTTGAATATCCCACTTATAAAAGTTATGGGAAGAAGCATCCTGGGAACTGTCTAAAGGGAACCAAGAATTTCTTAAAATGTAGAAACCTGGTACATCTAGCCAAGAACTGCCGAAGGGATATAAAAAATCCCGCTAATGTAGAAGAACAAAGGAAGGTTCAGATCAACGCTCAGCCAGTGGTGCAGTGTTACAACTACAAGGATCATGGTCATTATGCAAACAATTTTCCTAATCCAAGGGTTATTGGAGGAAATCAATAACAACCTCTAAGGTAACAAGGAAGGGCTTATGCTATCACTATTACTGAGGTGGAGTCGAACAACTATGTGGTGATAGGTATGCTAGTTATTCATTCAGTAATAGAGAATGTACTATTTGATTATATTTCTATACATTCTTTCATATCTAGCAAGTTTAGTAGAAGTATTCAAACACCACCTCAAAATTTGGAGGACAAGTTATCTATAAGAAAATATAATGGGTCAATTATTGTGTCTATGGTTTATAATTCCTCCCAGATTAATGTTTGTGTACTGAAACTCCTATAAAATCTTTTCATACTTCTTTTAGTGGAGTTTTATGCTATCTTGGGCATGGATTGGCTATCGCTATACAAATCCAACATCAACTATCAAGAAAGGGAGATCACTATTCACATCTCAGAGAAACCTCTAATTTTTTACATGTGTAAGGAGAAAGATGATTATCATTTAGAATCATCATATCAAGTGTGGATATTTTTTTCTTATGAGAAAGCATATCTAGCCCAAATTATTGAGACAAAGGAGAGAATCATGCTTGAAGACATTCCCATCGTGAGGGATTACACCGATGTATTCCCTAAAGAGATTCTTAGTATTACTCCTGACTAAGAGGTTTATTTTTAAATTGAACTTATTCTTGGATCTCTGCCTATATCAAAGACACCTTATAGGATAGCCACCATAGAGATGGAAGAGCTAAAGAAGCAGTTATAGGAGAATCTGGACAAGGGTTTTATATGACCGAGTGCTTTACCATGGGGTGCACTGGTTCTCTTTGTCAAGAAGAAGGATAGATCAATGTGCCTCTACATTTATTATAGTGATCTCAATAAAATCACAATAAAGAACAAGTATCCACTTCCTTGGATAGATGACTTGCTCGATCAACTTCATGGGGCCTGTTATTTCTCTAAGGTGTACCTTCGGTCAGGATATAACCAATTAAAGGTGAGTAAGGAAGATATTCTCAAGACTTCCTTTAGAATGAGGTATGGACACTATGATTTCATAGTGATTCCCTTCAAACTCACTAATTCTACATAAAGTTTCATGGATTTAATGAATATAGTCTTTAGAGATTACCTCGAAAAAAATTTGGTAGCCTTTAATGATGATATTCTGATATACTCCAAGATAAAGGAGGAACATAAGGATCATTTGAATACTGTGTTAAAGACAATGTGAAGGGAGAAACTGTATGAAAAGTATAGTAAATGTGAGTTCTGTATAGAGGAAGTATCATTCATGGGGCATGTTATCTCTATCAAAGGGATATATGTGGACCCTTCCAAGACAAAGGCAATTGAAGAGTGTCCCATAACAACATTTGTAACAGAGATCTATAGTTTTTTGGGTCTAGATGGGTATTATTGATGATTTTTGAAGAAATTTTCATGATTTTCAAACCCAATGACAAATATGACATAGAAGGGAGTAATGTTTTTCTAGAATCAGGAATATGAAGACTGTTTCAAGGAGTTGAAAAAGAGGCTTATCACTACACCAATACTCACACTCCCAACAAGTGGAGAACTCTTTGTGGTGTACAGTGATGATTCAAAGAAGGTATTAGGAACTATGCCAATGAAAAATGATAAAGTGATATCCTATACCTCAAGGCTGCTGAAAATCCATAAGAAAAAATATCCCACACATGATCTGGAGTTGGCGGTTGTGATCTTTGTGTTGAAAATTTGGCGGCATTATTTCTATGAGGAGAAGTGTGAGATATATATTGATCACAAGAGTCTCAAATATATATTCACACAGAAATAGATTAATATACACCAATGAATATGGATATATCTCATCAAGGATTATGACTGGTCAATCCAATTCCATCCTCATAAGGAAAACAAGTTAGTGGATGCTCTAAGTAGAAAGGATCTTGCATATTTATCAATGATGAGAATTGAAAAGGATATGATATTATTAGATTTTCAGAGGATAGACATGGGAATAATTAAGGGAGTAAAATCATCAATACATTCTCAAATTATTGCTCAATCATCCCTCATGGAGTAAATAAAGGATTCTCAAAGAAAAGATATGGAAATTCTGAAAAGGGTGGAAGCTATCAGAAATAATAAATCCTTAGAGTTCATGATTGATGATGAAGGAGTTGTAAGATTTGGATCATGGTTATGTGTACCATCTGATCCAGATATAAAGAAGGATCTTCTGAATGACACACATATCTCAACCTTCTCTGTCCACCTAGGGAGTACAAAGATGTATCGAGATCTCCAAGAAAACTTTTTGTGGGACAATATGTAAAGGAATATTGTCGAATATACATCAAAGTGCCTAGTATGTCAGCAAGTGAAGGATGAGAAGAAAATTTCTAAGGGGATGATTCAACCACCACCCATACCAACATGGAAATGAGAGAACATTACCATGTACTTTTTCACTGGACTTCCAAGGACATCCAGTGGAAACAATCCTATATGGTTCATTATGGATCATATTACAAAGACAACTAACTTTATCGCACTTCAAGATGACTTCTCATTGGATAAACTTTCACTAATATTTATCAAAGAAGTGGTAAGGTTTCATGGAGTTATATTATCTATTGTATCTGATTGTGATTTGAGATTCACCATGAAGTTCTGGAAAAGTCTTCAACATTCTCTAAGCATTGAACTGAACTTTAGTATGGCCTATCATCCTCAAACTGATATCTAATATGAGCAGACTGTTCACACACTGGAAGATATGTTGAGATCATGTTCTATGGACTTCAAAGGAGGATGGGACAAACATCTTCTACTAGTCATATTTTCTTACAAAAATAGTTTCCACTCGAGCATCTGAATGGAACCATACAAATCCCTTTATGGGAAAATGTGCAGAACACCGATGTGTTGGGATGAAGTCAGTGAGAGTAAGCTGTTAAGACCTGAAATGGTTGAAGAAATGGTAGAGATTGTAAAAAACATTCAGCATCACATCAAGGTAGCCCAAAGTTGAAAAAAGAGTTATGCAGAAAATCATCAATGAGACCTTGAGTTTAAATTTAGAGACATGGTATTTTTATGCATATCTTCATGGAAGAAGGTCATGAGGTTTAGAAAGAAAGGGAATTTAATTCCCAGGTACATCATCCCCTTTAAGATTCTTGATCGTGTTGGGGTTGTGTCCTATTGACTAGCCCTTCCACCTACCATGGCCAAAGTACATGATTTCTTCCATGTATCCCTATTAAGGAATTACATACTAGAACCTTCACATGTACTCTCTTCAGAAGTGGTACGGTTGGAGGATGATCTTTTTTATGAGGAGAAGCTAGTGAAGATCTTGGATCGTAGAGATAAAGTTATAGGTAACAAGACTACTCACCTAGTAAAGGTACTATAGTGGAACCATAAGTACGAAGAGGAAATATGAGAACTGGAGGAGGCAATGAAGGAAAAGTACCCACACCTATTTATGTCCTATAATGTAAAATGAAATTTTGAGGGTGAAATTTCTTAAGGGGGAAGAATGTGACGACCCAATGTTTTCCAATGGAAATTCCCTTCTTATTATTATTCCATATAATCACATGAAATTACAACATAATGAACTACTAAGTTTCTATGTGACCTTTAAACATAATTTTTTCACTTCTATGATTTGAATTTCGAAAATCTGACATACACAGTTGCGATCAGTAAGTTATTTGGAGTCTAAAATGACCGACTTAATTTTTCGTGAATAGTAACATACCCTTATGAATAGTAATGTTACCCTTATGAATAGTGGAATACCCTAATGAATAGTAACCTTACCTATGATAGTATATAAATAAGATTCAAGTGGGAGTACGATATGCCTATATCTTGGAATAAGAAATTAAATGTTTTAAAAAAATTATTTTTCAAGTAAATTGTTATTTTAATTAAAAATTAAATTAATAATATTTAGAAAATTATTTTTCAAAAATTGATTTCATTTTTGTATTCTACATATCGAAAAATGGTTAGGCTGAATTTTTGGTATTTTTCTAAAATACTTGAATTTTTTATGAATAGTAAAATACAATAATTTACGATAAATGCTAAATAATGGATGTATTGAGTCATTAATGATGATATGATGATGTAATCACAATTTTTTAGAAATTAAATTAAATTATTACTGTTTTTGGTCATGTAATCATCACTATTTCTATTTTTAAGGAAAAATAATAAACTAAGTAATTAAATATTATGAAAACCCTCCTCTCCTCCACAATAAATATCACCCCACCTTACCTCTTCTCTTCACTCCTCTCAAACCTTGTACCTTATCTAAGTTCTACCCAAATAACTCCCCAATATCCTCCCCCATGTTAAAAAGACCTTGGTCTCCTCATAATACCAAATCCTTTCCCCTTAAGAGTCTCTCAAAGGAGATAAACTCAAGAGGTAAATTCCTCTTTCCAATTCTTTTAAGTTATTTTATTTTATTGTTTCTTGTTTCACCTCCATTCACCCAAATGGTATGATAACTACAGTAAAATAAATGTACTGGATTCTATTATTCTAATGGGATAATTCATTATCATCTCTCCTTTCCCCACATTTTATTTGAAAGAAATGAAAACACCATTTGGGATGTGTTAATTTAGCACAATCAAGGACGATGGGTTATCAATTTCTATTACTATCTTCAATTTTGGTAATGAAACCATTTTTATGGTTGAAAAATACTATTATATGTTTATTTTATCATATTTAATGTTCTGTAATCATTATTCACTCATGATGTAAAATAATAATACAAAATAAGTTAATTGTGAGCAAAATTGCTAAAATTAATTCAAGCATTTATCATTAATGTTTTATATAATGATTTGACTTAACTCCATTTAACCAAATTAAATTTACAACCATGTAATCTCCTTGATGTTCACTAATTTCATATAACTTAAATTCTGGACAAACACTTTCATCTTACATGTTTATCCATTCATGAAAATAAGTAAATCCATCATAAAAACCAAGAAAACAAACGGACTTGAACAATGAAATTGAACCATTTAACCCATAAAAAAAAGGTCATGAATGATATTAAAGAGTTTATACTAAATATTTTACATATATAATAGGTTATAGACTTATTAATTAATAAAACTAATTTGTTTATTCAGGTCATTAATAACAAGTGGAGAACACCAACGGACCTAAGGTAAGGGATTCTCTCCATTTCACTTTTATTCAAGAATGTCCTCTATGCTATGACATTTTATGTGTAATCCCTGATGATGGTGTATTATTTTTAACCTCCCCCATACTTCCCTCATAATTTATAAGTGATTTGAAACCCCTTTCTCTCTCATGAATCCCTCTTAAGTACACCTGATACCATGTCGATAATCTGTAAGGAATTATACCTGAATTTCCTTTATTCCTTCGGGTTGCTCTATATTTCTTTTACACAAATTAAGTTGTATTTTTTTTATTTAAAACTTTTAAATTCTGTTTATATGCTAAAAACCCATGTTTCAATATCCATACCTCATTCTCTTTTGTGGATATATATGCTTTTAAGTGATTCCCTCCTCAACACTTCCCAGTAAGCAAACTCATTTTAAGGAAACTTCCCAAATTTTTACCCAAATTCAAGTGAACTATATCCTATGTTTTAAGCCACAATTTTATTTATAAAATCAGTATTTTTATATTTAAACCTTATTGGTTCACTTCTAGTTTTATATAAAACATTTTTCTCTTTACTATTTTAAAATCTCTATAGTATTTTCCTTAAAACCGCACAAAAATGTTTTAATACTAAAATTTATGAAATACATTTATTACATGTTTTCACTTATGTTTGATATAACCCACCATTTTATATGCCTATTTTACCTTATGAACGTCCATGTATGTTCTAATTCTTTTCTTTCATGTACACCATCATGGTATGCCCATTGGTTATGCTTTATGTCATGATTGTGGTACCCAACTATTTATATGGGTAACCCTTATGTTTATGTAAGATTGATTATGTATGATTATTTATGTGGAAAATATTCATGAAATTTAATATGGGTGTGCCCAGATATCCCTCAAATTCATTGGGTAAATTTTAGTCTCGTGATATATTATGTGTGATGGTCTTGGCGGTTAGCCTTGGCTTGTGCTACTATGTGCAATGGTCTTGGAAGTTAGCATTGGATTGTGCTACTATAGGAAATGGTCTTAGAATTTAGCCTTGAATTTCACTAAATTAATGTTTTATATTTCTTCCACATTTCTATGATTCCATTTTTAAATGATCCCATGTTTATATTTTATTATTCTATATGTTACATGCTTTTTTATATCATCATGCCATGCCTTAAATCCCATGTGCTAATGCTTTGTTCTTATGGTTATTACCTTACTTGGATTTTAGATCATCCCTTTGTTCATGTTATCCCCAGGTTATCTTATGATGATGTTTGATCACAATGGAAGATAGGATCTCATTATGGAGTTTAAATAAAATGTTGTTTTTATAATGTTTGATTATGTACCTAGTCTTCCAAGACACTAGACTTTACGATCCTTGGCTTGTAATCTGATGTATAATTATGCTTAAAATCATCTAATTTTATGTGTAAAAGGATATGGTCACTTAGGAAACTATTATTACTACATGTTTCACTATAAATTTAGTGTTACCTCACCCCATTCTAAAAAAACACATTACGAATTATAGAATGGATGGAAGAAAGAACTTAGTTACTTCAGAGTTTTTTAGATATAAGGTGTTAATTTTGAATACTAAATATAAGTTATATAAATTTTACATGAAATGTGATGAAGGTTTTTTCTTGTTTACTCCACCATATGTAAGGATTAATGTTTTTACAACAGACTAATGCATACCCTTTAAGATATGGTTCTTGTTATGTTTGATGAGTTTTATCCTTATTTGAAGTTAAAATGTATTGATTATGAGAATAATGTGTATTTTGAATTTTAAATCCATATATTTTACTTCCATAAGTTGAACCACATCTATCAAAAATTATCTTACCAGAATCTATTCTAATGAAAGTCAATTAATCGATAGATTGGGAGCAATATTCATTTTTACCTAGAAACCATATGATTTTATAGAATAATCCCTTGATAATACCATTGAAGATATATATAAAATAATTAAAACTATAAGTTATTTATGAAATATATGTGAAAATTTTTATTAATTTCAATAATTTGAACCTAAAATGGTAGATGATGCCTTGGGTGATGAGATTTTTATGATTGTTATATAATAAAAGATTAATCAATTTAAATGGAACAATATTTAAACTTTGGTTAAACCATATAATGATATTCCATTCATATGAGTCAAATGGGTATTTTGAAATAAGTGCGTTGAGAATGGAACAATTATTTATAATAAATAAAGAATAGTTACTAAAGGTTATAATTAGTAATAGGGCATAGATAATGGATAAAAAATTTCTCTATTTGTAAGAATAAAATCCATATATATTCTATTAGCTTTCACAGATCATCTAAAAATTACTCTATTTCAAATAGATATAAAGAGTGCCTTCATTAATGTTCATGTTCAAGGTAAATTTTACATTAAACATCCTCATGATTTTGAAAATATCAATTTTTTAGAACATGCATTTATACTTACCAAATAACTTTATATAATTAATAAAACCTAAAGATCTTGGTATTATAAATTTTATTTATTCTTACTTCAAAAATAATTTTATAAAGGAATATAAAATCCTTCTCTTTTTATTAATATATATTTTAATGATATTATCTGTAATGTCCCAGATTTTTCCATGTATTATTTTTAAATAATATATGGATTAATTTTGAGACCAGAAGCTTAGACGGTGTCTGATTCTGAGACTCAGTGTTCCTAGAATAAATACTTGAAAAATATTAAAATATTAAATAGGAAGCATGCAATTTTCTTAAAAAAGTGTAATAACTTCTAGGAGGGTGCCCAAATCATAAATCTAAGGGCACTGTTGAATTCAGAACAACAGTTTTACCCTAGTCCTGACCTAACATTGGTTAGCGGAGGTTGATTGTGGAAAGTCGTCACGTACGCTTAAATGAATAAAATAAATTAAGAAAAAATATTTTATTTCGTTGATGTAGTGATGTAGCAATTTTCTATTTAAATGTATCCATATATCAGAGATATAAGGTTAGCCTCATAACCCTAGAATCCTCTGGAGACATTGGATAGAGATATCTGGATAATTCTCTTGAGCAGGAGATGATGAAATTCAGATCAAAGATCGGCATGTACCAATTTTGACAGATCTTTCCATTGATGACAATGTGGCAACTATTATTCTTTAGTGAGTGATATGAAACTAGGTAGGATGTGTTATTTTGATTTCCTTTCCTTGTTCTTGATTTCTATGATGAACACGGACTAATCCGTGAACAAATTATCCCACGGATTGATCATATTTGCAGAATTAGTTATTTTACGGGATTTATCAAGAGTTGATTCTTGATATTTGTTTAGATTCATTACCATTCTAATGGTTATGAACTAAGATTGACATGAACATCGATTGATGTTCATACCTCCTGATTTTTTGTGCTTTTCTCCTCTGATTCTTTCATTCTTCATCATGTACTCTTCATTCTTCTCATGCTTTGAACCCCTTGTGAATAATTGATTGTTTCACCTTCGATTCTTGGTGAAAAAAACTGAAACTGTAGATATGGAATTGGGATGACTCAAAAGAGTTGAGAAGGTGGGTGAGGAGACGGATCAAACAATGTTGGGTTCCAAATACGTCTTCTTTGGTGATAATTAAGAACTCTTGCGATCATTTTTTATGAGCCTATTAAAGGCCTAAATCCCATATATTTGGTGTTAGGGTGGAAAAATTATTCAAGGTCTAAAGTTTTATAGTGAACAGACCATTGGAACAAGATCCAGATGATTGGAGGTGTGAGTGGGAGGAAGAAGATGGGTTTCTAAAAAAATCCGACCCACACGAAGTGTTTCCCATTTTGAATGAACTCAACATGTACCTTGGGGGTACACAAACATAGGGTGGAGTACACGAGTTTCCTATATGGTGTATACTCCCCCACACGGATTGGACTTCATGAGCTACATAAGATCCCCCCATGTACTGGTACATGGGCAGGGATACACGGGTTGACGCCATGTATTGGCACATGGTCGGAGTACATAGGAGGACCCCAGGTGGAAGGACATAGTGTGTAACCATTACTACATGTTGCATACCACTCTTATACATGACATGGTTTAAATACATGGGTCGTTGTACACGGGTAGTACTCAGGGACAAGGGACACAGTGTGTGACCCTAATACACGCTATGTACCCCTTTCTACATGGATTGAACTTCTTGTCCTTCATATCTTGGACAAGTTTCATTAGGGTTCATTACCTTCATTATTCCTGTGAATTTTGGTATAAATCATTTCCTACTCCTAGCACTAAGATCTCTTCAATAGGACTTCCTATATAGAGTTTTTGAAATCCCCTAAGAGGACCAAAGTAGGATCCTTTATTCATCTTCATGACCGAGGTGGAGTTCTTGGTATCGACATGACCAACACTACACAGGCACTAATCCTCTACTTAGAAGATTAATCTAGACTAAGTTTTTGGTATCACCCAATTCCTATAGTTTTGGTCCCCATCTGTTGTATCGTATTCTCTTTAGATATATAATTATATCTATCTCATGATGGGACCCAATGAGTAGTACCTCTCGGGCAGACGTCATCAGTGCTATCAGACTCAGGATTTTGTTCTCCTAGATGAGTTCTTCATGGAATATTCATGCTGAATTTCTATTGCTGGTATACGGTGGTCATGACTTACCTCTAGAACATGTGTCTTGGAGTGAGTATAATTGGATATTCTTTTTATATTTGTTGTAGACATATACCTATATAGAGTTGATTATACTTTCATTCATTGTATTACTTTGTAGTTTTGGGTTTTCCTATTGAGTATTGGTATACTCACCCCTGTATGGGCTTTGCCTACACGTGTAGTATCTTGTGAATATGATTGACCTTTTTACATAGTTCTAGGATGACAAGGACTGCATAGTGCTTAGTGATACCGGACAGACCGAGGTGTGTTCCTATGGATTCTGATAGAAGTCTCAGTACCTTTTACATACAAGTTGGACTCATGTTATAGACTTATTTGTGGTAGGATTGTATTTGGAACTATTTAACTTACTTTCTTCAAAACTCTGGTTGTGGGATATAGTTGTATGCATGCAGTGGATACTTAGTGGTTTTTAAATTTCATTATTTTTTGGGCTTGGAGATGGGCATGGGGGTACAGGTACATAGTCAATGCCTCCAATGTTAGTGGCATGCCTACTCATTGCTAGTCACTAGCCTCTGGACTATTGGATGTGGGCTTAGGGAGTCATGGAATATGCCCCACTGGGAAGGGTCGTGATAGAGTTGTATTAGATATATTTAGTTCAACTTTAGGATTGGGAGTCTGTAAGATTGGTTTGGGTAAACAGTGTTAAGTTTTTTGAGTTCATATTTTAGACTAGGGACTCCAGTGTTAGTTTGGTGAATGATGTATCCTTACACTAGGACTCTGATAACCTACTTTTTAAATCAATACATGAGAACACTATTTGTAGGTAAAATAATGGTGAATGCATCATATAGTAATGGGTTGTGGTTTTCATGTCCTTCTTGAGTCAACTCTCTAGATATACTCATTGACTATGTGATAGAGCAAATATTTTCAATTAATTTATATTGAATATCATTGTTTTAAACCCACAAAATTTGTTCCTTTAAGATGAATTGTTTCATTTTTTTGATAATGGTGTTATTTTGAGCTGAATAGTAAAAATTGGCCATTTTGGATTTTTAACAGTTTTAAATGATTTCGGTAGTTTGGCCATAACATTATCTACACTGATCCAAATTGAAAAATTATTTCTTTTCCAGATTGTAGAAATCCAGGGATTCATTTAATATATTTGGACTAAAATCTGAATCGGCCATATGGAAGCTCAAAAGAAGCTCACAAGTTGGCTCAAGAAAACTGTTTTCATTTCTGCCTAGTTTTGATGTGGCATCCATAACTCATCCACTGTGGGCCCAAATCTTTTGATATTCGGTGGGTGTACGCGCAAGGAGTTTTGGAGCATTTTTTATGAATGAAGCACCGAGTGAATTGGCCGTTTATGGGGCCATTAAAGCACCCTAATCCGGAGGATTTCGTTTTCGAGAGTCTGACTGGACAGAATAAATTCTCATAGTAAAACGACCATAACTCTCGGAATACATGTCCAAATCCGCTGAAATTTTGAGGGAACACGTCCAATGGAATTATGAACAACATTAAAGAAGGGCTCAACGCGTTAAGATGTCATTTAATGGGTCTAAAACGCGTCGACATTCGGGTGAAGCATTCTGGATATAAAAGGAGGAGAGCTCCACCCTCTCAAAGCATCCATTTTCCACCCCATTCCTTCTGGGACACCAAGAAGGAGAACTTTTCAGCTTTCTATTTTATTTATTTTCTTTTTCATAGTTTTTTTAATGCCTTCTTCTTCCCCATTCAACTCGATTACCCTTACCATGGTGGGGTAAACTTTTGGAGTGATTGGGGAAGGGTTGGTTTTCTACATTGTAATGCTTGAGTTCTTGGACGCAATTGAATAAATTTCTTTATTCTTCAAAGTTGTTTTCAATTTCTTATAGAGGATTTTATAATCAAGTGCGATCGTTCTTGAATATTAATTCCGTTATTGATTTTTTCCTTGGTAAAATAATCAACATCTCCCTCCACTAATTTCTGGTTTATATAGCGGAACAAGTATATGCATCCCAGGATCCACAACTAGAGCCAGAACAAGAACCAGAACCAGAAAAATTGATGGAAGAAGTATCCTCACAAATCCATCAAGTTGAAGAACCCATGGAGGCCTTGATGAAATTAAAAGAAGATCCATTGAGCCCATCTCAATCAATGTTGGATAAGATTAATGAAGAATATTTAGCTATTGAAATGCATATGGGAGATCAGAAAGATCTGGATAACTTCTGGAATGAGTGTGAGGAACTTCTTGATCCAACTATTCCTAATAATGTAGATGATTCAGAAACATTGAATTAAGAAACCAACCAAGTAGTGTAATTTGAAGAGAAGATAGAGGAGTCTGACTACCTACCTCTATCTACGGAAATTCAACTCCATGATCCACCTCCTTTTGAAGAAGAAATTGAATCCAAACAAGCTCAGGGAGTTAATCTTTTTATAAACTCGTTATCTTTTGATTTTGTTGAAACTAAATTGAGTATTACCTCCCCTTGTTTTAATTTGTCAGATTCATCCAACACTTGTATTTCCTTGGAGGGAGAATATGGATCTGAAGAGGAACATCTAGAGCTCCCCAAACCTGTTGAACATTTAATGGAGGGAGTACAAGAGAATATCAAAGTGGATTTTCTAGTGGAAAATGAGGCACAAGATACTTACTTTGAAAGGGAAGAATTTGATATTGATTCTTCATGCTTTAATTTTTTTCAAATAGAATTAAACTCTGACATTCCCTTTTATTTTTCCCCAGATGTATCATACCTTCATCAACCAATAGAGAATAAAGATGATGTTGTTCATGCAGAACCCAAGAAGGAGGAGGCTCTGTAATTCATCCTACCCCCACCATGCACGGTGTACCACATTGATAAGGGGGTGGATCTGGTGTAATCTATCTATGGAGTCCTCCTCAACAAGAGCAATGAAATGAAAGTTGGGAAGAGCCACATGTGGTGGTTCAAATCAAAGAAACCTCATCCACCATCAGATTGGGGATAACCGATTAGAACTGCCCCTCTGGAGGCAGTCAAAACCCAGGGCCCACTTGGGGGATTAAACCAAGATTTGTCTTTTTCTTTCTTATTCAATTTCTATTTTCATTTCTTTTAATAAATTTGTTATGTTATGTTTTTACTTTTTTAGGTTTTCAAAGAGAAAAACTTTGGAGCCAAACTCAACGTTGCATTGCCAACAAGTCAGGTTGTACCTCTCTTTCACACTTGCTTGATGATGTGATTCATTTCAAAATTGGATTACATGTTAAATCCACTTGAATGCATCGAGGACAATTCATCATTTAAGTGTGGGGGAGGGAACCTTTGTAGTATAGGATTTTTATTTGATGTTTGTTTTCAAAAATAAAAATGTTTGTTTTCAAAAAATAAAAAAAAATGTGTGTTTTCAAATTTTTGTGTGTTTATTTTTCAATTTTTGGTGTGTTTCTGAAACTTTTGAGCTGAAATGATTATCAATACCATTTTTGAAACCCATTTCAATGATTTAACCATTCTATTTCATGAAACTGATCTTAAATGAATGCTGAAATAACTTTGTTTCAAGTTCAAATATTTTGGAAATTCATGAAAAGTACACTGATTTTGGAATCTCAAGCCATATTTCACTGTCTATATCTTTGAAATAACTTTCCTGTGAGGCTTCTGAACCATTTTCTTCATATTATTTTCATTCACCTCATTTCTTGAGAGAACCAAACTATGCTTGCTTTAACCAGAATTTGATTTATTCCTTTCAAAACATGAGGGTTGGGGTACGTGTGTTTTAAATGATTGAGGCATTTATTTTGTTTGAAGCCCCCTTTTCAAAATAATCCTTTTCATTATGGCCCACATTTACATTTATCCTTCATTGTAGCCCCTAGTAGCCATGAATTGCCTATTAGGTTAGCCACATTACAAGCAAATTTTCCCTATCATACCTGCTCTTGAAGTAAAATTGCATGATCTTGTTGACATTAAGTGTGGGGGAAGATGTCTTGTGGTGTACTACCTCATTTGGTTATACTTTGGGTGGAAAATAAATTATGGAAGAGATGTGTGTGATGATGAAAAATAATTCTGTTGAAAGTTGTGCCTTTTCTGGAGCTTTTATGAAAAGAGAATCTATGCCTTTCTGGAGCTTCCAATATAAAAAGAAAGTTGTGCCTATCTGGAGCTTTAAAAAAATTATGTTTGAAAAGATTGAAATGTTTGTTGCTGAGATGATTTAATGATGATGGAGCCTATTTTCAACAAATGGGAAGTGAAGGAGACCATATTTGAGTGAAAACTAGAATCTTGCAATTTTGCTTCAATAAGAGCCAAGCCTTCCTTTTTCGGCCTCAGAACTTTTAACATCTAAATCCTACCAACCGGAAGCCACAGAACAACCCTGAAAAGTCCTCATTAGAAACACATGTTCTTGACTCACATCGGATGGAGAAGTAGAAATTTATCAAACCTATGGTGACTCTTGTGTGAGTTTGGATGAGAAAAGCCTTGTTCAGCCTTTACATTTGTGAGATGAGAGAAAATTCATGTGAGGTAGGTGTTTTGTGTGCATGGGATAAGAAATGAAGTGGAAATATATTAAAATCTTAAATGGAGAACTTGAAATAATAGTTTTTTATAAGGAATGATATCTTTTTGTTTCTTGAAATTGATTTGATTGATCTCATTGATATGTGTTTTGGATTTGATTTGATTTGATTTTTACTTTTCCAGGAGTCCAAGTGCTAAGTGTGGGGGAATTGATAGAGAAAATATTTTCAATTAATTTATATTGAATATCATTGTTTTAAACCCACAAAATTTTTCCTCTAAGATGAATTGTTTCATTTTTTTGATAATGGTGTTATTTTGAGCTGAATAGTAAAAATTAACCATTTTGGATTTTTAACAGTTTTAAATTATTTCGGTAGTTTGGCCATAACATTATCTACACTGATCCAAATTGAAAATTTCTTTCTTTTCCAGATTCTACACATCCAGGGCTTCATTTAATATATTTTGGACTAAAATATGAATCGGCCATATGGAAGCTCAAAAGAAGCTCACAAGTTGGCTCAAGAAAACTGTTTTCAGTTCTGCCTAGTTTTGATGTGGCATCCATAACTCATCCACTGTGGGCCCAAATCTTTTTAAATTCTGTGGGTGGACGCGAAAGTAGTTTTTGAGCATTTTTTATGAAGGAAGCACCGAGTGAATTGGCCGTTTATGGGGCCAGTAAAGCACCCTAATCCGGAGGATTTCGTTTTGGAGAGTCTGACTGGACAGAATAAATTCTCATAGTAAAACGGCCATAACTCTCGGAATACATGTCCAAATCCGATGAAATTTTGAGGGGACACGGCCAAGGGAATTATGAAAAACATTAAATAAGGTCTCAACGCGTGAAGATGTCATTTAATGGGTCTAAAACGCGTCGACATTCGGGTGAAGCATTCTGGCTATAAAAGGAGGAGAGCTCCACCCTCTCAAAGCATCCATTCTCCATCCCATTCCTTACGGGACACCAAGAAGGAGAACTTTTCGGCTTTCTATTTTATTTATTTTCTTTTTCATAGTTTGTTAATGTCTTCTTCTTCCCCATTCAACTCGATTACCCTTACCATGGTGGGGTAAACTTTTGGAGTGATTGGGGAAGGGTTGGTTTTCTACATTGTAATGCTTGAGTTCTTGGACGCAATTGAAGAATCAGGTATGATCTATGAATTCTTAGAATTAAGAGAGAATTCTTCCCTTGAAAATATCATTGAACATGTGGATGCTGAAGATGTTGTAGATTCTAACTTCATGTGGGCGGAAGAGGTAAAATCTGATTTCTTTGATGATTTGTTAAATAATGAGGAAGATGATATGGTTTCTTGTGTGCAGGAGGTCCAAAATTTGGAAGAAGAAAACGTCAATTTAGTCTCATCCCTTGAGAATCCCCCTAACCTGGAACTCAAACCACTCCCCACTGATTTGAAATATTTATACCTTAGGGAGGGAGAGAAACTACCAGTGATAATTGCTAATAATCTTTCTAAAACCCAAGAAAAATCATTGATTGAGCTTTTGAGAGAGAATGTCAAGGCAATAGGATGGAGCTTAGGTGATATCCCAGGAATTAACCCAAAAATATGCTCACATAGAATTTTTGTTGAGGGAGATTCAAAACCTGTTAGACAGCCCCAAAGGAGACTGAATCCCACCTTGATGGAGGTTGTGAAGAAGGAGATCGAGAAGCTCTTAGAAGCTGGGATCATCTATCCCATTTCAGATTCACAGTGGGTCAGCCCTATTCATTTTGTTCCAAAAAAAACTGGCCTGACCATTGTGAGGAATGAAAAGAATGAGTTAATCCCTATGAGAATTCAAAACAGTTGGAGAGTGTGCATTGATTTTAGGAAATTGAACCAGGTCACTCGAAAAGATCATTTCCCCATCCCTTTCATTGACCAGATGTTAGAAAGATTGGCAGGGAGAACTCATTATTGCTTTTTGGATGGATTTTCAGGTTACTTCCAGGTACCCATTGCCCCCGAGGATCAAGATAAGACGACATTTACATGACCTTTTGGTACTTTTTCATATAAAAGAATTCCATTTGGATTATGTAATGCTCCAGGTACATTTCAGAGGTGCATAGTGAGTATATTTTCTGATCACATTGAAAATTGCTTGGACGTTTTCTTAGATGATTTCACAGTTTTTGGAGATTCTTTTGATCATTGTTTGAAAAATATGGAAAAAGTTTTGAAAACCTGCATTGAAAAAAATCTTGTTTTAAACTTTGAAAAATGCCATTTCATGGTTCAAAGAGGAATTGTGATTGGTCATTTCATTTCCCAAAATGGAATTGAAGTGGATAAATCAAAAATTGAAGTGATAAATTCATTACCTTACCCTACTTGTGTGAAACATGTTAGATCATTTTTAGGACATGCAGGATTCTACAGGAGGTTTATCAAAGATTTCAGTAAGATTTATCTCCCTCTCTCTAGATTACTTTTGAAAGATGCTGATTTTGATTTGAATGGTGCATGTAGGGAATCCTTTGATGAGTTGAAGAAGAGATTGATTTCACCACCCGTGATGCTGCCTCCAAATTGGGAAGAACCATTTGAACTACTTTGTGATGCATCTAACCAAGCAGTTGGAGCAGTCCTTTCTCAACGAATTGAGGGAAGACCACAAGTCATTTCATATGCCTCGAGGACTTTAGATGCGGCCCAATTCAATTATACAACCACGGAAAAAGAGTTCTTTGTAGTTTTTTTTGCTTTAGAAAGATTTAGATCATATCTTCTTGGAACTAAAATCACTGTGTTTTCTGATCATGCAGCTTTGAGGTACTTGATGAAGAAAGCTGATGCTAAACCAAGGTTAGTGAGATGGATGATACTACTGCAGGAATTCAATATAGAAATCAAGGATAAGAAGGGATCTGAGAACCAAGTGGCTGATCACTTAAGTAGACTGCCAAACACTGCTGAAATTCAAGTTCTAGAAAGAGACCCACTGAATGATCAAATTCCAGGAGATCAGTTGTACTTGATTGAAGGATAAGTGCCTTGGTATGTTGACATAGTCAATTTTTTGGTAACATCTCAGGTCCCATCTCATTTCAATTATCACCAAATTCAAAAACTAAAAGCTGAATCTAGATATTACATTTGGGATGATCCATTCCTTTGGAAGATCTGCAATGATCAAGTAATAAGAAGATGTTTACCTGAAAGTGAAGTTAAATCTGTCTTTGATTTTTGTCACACTTTAGCTTGTGGAGGCCACTTTGGACCTCAGAGGACGGCAATGAAGGTTTTATAATCTGGAATTTATTGGCCCACCATTTTTAAAGATGCTCATGAATTTTGCAAAATATGTGAAAAATGTCAGTTTTCAGGAAATATTTCAAAGAGACAAGAAATGCCCCAAATGCCATTGAATTTTTGTGACATTTTTGAAGTTTGGGGGATAGATTTTATGGGACCTTTCCCAATGTCATTTGGAAATTCTTATATCTTGCTTGCAGTTGATTATGTTTCCAAATGGGTGGAAGCAAAAGCAACCAGAACTGATGATGCTAAAGTTGTTTGTGATTTTGTCAGGTCTAACATATTTTGTAGGTTTGGAGTGCCCAGAGCAATCATCAGTGATCAAGGGACTCACTTCTGCAATTTGAGAATGGAGACATTGCTGAAGAAGTATGGGGTGCATCATAAAACATCAACTCCCTATCATCCACAGACTAACGGGCAAGATGAAGTTTCAAACAGGGAAATCAATGGAATTTTGGAAAAGACTGTTAATCCAAACAGGAAGGATTGGAGCCAAAGGTTGGATGATACCTTATGGGCTTACAGGATAGCCTACAAAACCCCGATTGGAATGAGTCCATGTAGGCTGATTTATGGGAAAAGCTGCCACCTACCTGTGGAATTGGAGCATAAGGCGTATTGGGCTGTGAGGAAAATGAATTTGGACCTTGAAAGTGCTGGGAAGGAGAGAAATTTGAAGTTGCAAGAGCTGGATGAAATAAGAATGGAAGCATTTGAAAATTCAAGGATTTACAAAGAACGAACAAGAGTGTCCCATGACAAGCTAATTCAACCAAAAGACTTCTCTCCTAGAGACAAAGTGTTATTATTCAACTCAAGACTCAAGTTGATGCCAGATTATGAAGGATGGAGAGCATGATCCATTCACGGTGAATGGACATAGGTTGAAGAAATTCCTTGGGACCCTACCATCAGAGGCATTGGAGGAGATCACGCTCCTCCAACCTATTTATCAATAAGATACATCAGGTTGTACCTCTCCTTCACATTTTCTTGCTGTTGTGATTCAATCAGAAATCTTCTAACATGTTAAATCCACTTAAATGCATCGAGGACACTGCATCATTAAAGTGTGGGGGAGGGAACCTTTGTAGTATAGGATTTTTATTTGATATTTGTTTTCAAAAATAAAAAAAATGTGTGTTTTCAAATTTTTGTGTGTTTATTTTTCAATTTTTGGTGTGTTTCTGAAACTTTTGAGCTGAAATGATTATCAATACCATTTTTGAAACCCATGTCAATGAGTGAACCAGTCTATTTCATGAAACTGATCTTAAATTAATGCTGAAATAACTTTGTTTCAAGTTCAAATCTTTTGGAAATTCATGAAAAGTACACTGATTTTTGAATCTAATGCCATATTTCACTGTCTATATCTTTGAAATAACTTTCCTGTGAGGCTTCTAAACCATTTTTGTCATATTCTTTTCATTCACCTCATTTCTTGAGAGAACCAGACCATGATTGCTTTAACCAGAATTTGATTTATTCCTTTCAAAACTTGAGGGTTGGGGTACGTGTGTTTTAAATGATTGAGGCATTTATTTTGTTTGAAGCCCCCTTTTCAAAATAATCCTTTTCATTATGGCCCACCTTTACATTTATCCTTCATTGTAGCCCCTAGTATCCATGAATTTCCTGTTATGTTAGCCACATTACAAGCCAATTTTCCCTATCATACCTGCTCTTGAAGTAAAATTGCATGATCTAGTTAAACTTAAGTGTGGGGGAAGATGTCTTGTGGTGTAATACCTCATTTGGTTATACTTTGGGTGGAAAATAAATTGTGGAAGAGCTGTGTGTGATGCTGAAAAATTATTCTGTTGAAAGTTGTGCCTTTTCTGGAGCTTTTATGAAAAGAGAAGTTGTGCCTTTCTGGAGCTTCCAATGTAAAAAGAAAGTTGTGCCTATCTGGAGCTTTAAAAAAATTATGTTTGAAAAGATTGAAATGTTTGCTGCTGAGCTGATTGAATGATGATGGAGCCTATTTTCAACAAAGGGGAAGTGAAGGAGACCATATTTGAGTGAAAACTAGAATCTTGCAATTTTGCTTCAATAAGAGACAAGCCTTCCTTTTTCGGCCTTAGAACTTTTAACATCTAAATCCTACCAAACGGAAGCCACAGAACAACCCTGAAAAGTCCTCATGAGAAACACATGTTCTTGACTCACATCGGGTGGAGAAGTAGGAATTTATCAAACCTATGGTGACTCTTGTGTGAGTTTGGATGAGAAAAGCCTTGTTCAGCCTTTATATTTGTGAGATGAGAGAAAATTCATGTGAGGTAGGTGTTTTGTGTGCATGGGATAAGAAATGAAGTGGAAATATATTAAAATCTTAAATGGAGAACTTGAAATAATAGTTTTTTATAAGGCATGATATCTTTTTGTTTCTTGAAATTGATTTGATTGATCTCATTGATATGTGTTTTGGATTTGATTTGATTTGATTTTTACTTGTCCAGGAGTCCAAGTGCTAAGTGTGGGGGAATTGATAGAGAAAATATTTTCAATTAATTTATATTGAATATCATTGTTTTAAACCCACAAAATTTGTTCCTCTAAGATGAATTGTTTCATTTTTTTGATAATGGTGTTATTTTGAGCTGAATAGTAAAAATTGGCCATTTTGGATTTTTAACAGTTTTAAATGATTTCGGTAGTTTGGACATAACATTATCTAAACTAATCCAAATTGCAAAATTCTTTCTTTTCCAGATTTTATACATCTAGGGATTCATTTAATATATTTGGACTAAAATCTGAATCGGCCATATGGAAGCTCAAAAGAAGCTCACAAGTTGGATCAAGAAAACTGTTTTCAGTTCTGCCTAGTTTTGATGTGGCATCCATAACTCATCCACTGTGGGCCCAAAGCTTTTTAAATTCGGTGGCTGGACGCGAAAGGAGTTTTGGAGCATTTTTTATTAAGGAAGCACCGAGTGAATTGGCCGTTTATGGGGCCATTAAAGCACCCTAATCCGGAGGATTTTGTTTTGGAGAGTCTGACTGGACAGAATAAATTCTCATAGTAAAACGGCCATAACTCTCGTAATACATGTCCAAATCCGCTGAAATTTTTAGGGGACACGTCCAAGGGAATTATGAACAACATTCAAGAAGGGATCAACGCGTCGACATTCGAGTGAAGCATTCTGGCTATAAAATGAGGAGAGCTCCACCCTCTCAAAGCATCCATTTTCCACCTCATTCCTTCTGGGACACCAAGAAGGAGAACTTTTCAGCTTTCTATTTTATTTATTTTCTTTTTCATAGTTTTTTTAATGCCTTCTTCTTCCCCATTCAACTCGATTACCCTTACCATGGTGGGGTAAACTTTTGGAGTGATTGGGGAAGGGTTGGTTTTCTACATTGTAATGCTTGAGTTCTTGGACGCAATTGAATAAATCTCTTTCTTCTTCAAAGTTGTTTTCAATTTCTTATAGCGGATTTTATAATCAAGTGATATCGTTCTTGAATATTAATTCCGTTATTGATTTTTGCCTTAGTAAAATAATCAATATCTCCCTCCACTAATTTCTGGTTTATATATGATGGAATAAACCAGGAATTAGTGGTGAAGTACTCGACGATCGTCAGTACGTGTAAAAGGTGTAGTGAATGTTCTTAATTGTTTGGGATAAACAAAACTCGATCGGGTATTGCCCATTTAAATTAAGGATATTCAATACAACTATTTTACACATGGAAGGAGAGTTGACCAAACCAAGATCTTGGTAAGGTTTTCTCTCACAATAATAATTTCACCAAGGAAGTGAGAGGAAACGATTGTGGAAACTCACTTTAATCAACTAAGAAGAAGAGGTTTGAATTAAATTGAACAAGGATAGCATTATAATTAGGAAACCGACCCCGACCTAATCACCCATTTAATTTCATAGTTTTTCAATCATTTGAATTTCAAATTTCCTTTCACAACATTTTTACCCCCGTTTTAAAGTGACAAACCATTTTGTGTGCACTCCTCTTCGGGAGACATCCTAGGTCAACCACATTACTACATTTTAACTTAGGAAATAATTGTTTTTCCACGCCCTACGACAGGCTTGCGTCACTATGGTACATCTTGTTTGTTTTAGGTTGCCCTCACGATTTATACCATCTAGGATTCAATTGTTTGATCATGAGGATAACCTCCTCAGTGAAAAGGATTTGATACAGGGACCAATTTCCCATATTTTACCTCCATGCGGTGCACCATCCATACCACCACTTATAGAGAAGTATGTGGAACCCGCAGTACCAGCGGATGAGGAGCACAGGTTGAGAGCACTTCATGAGTTTCAACTATAGATACCCCTCAAGTTCTAAGGTGATTCTGACCAATATATGACAGAGGACTATCTTGAGGTGATGACCCAAGGTTTTTGTCTAGTTAGGACACCCACATATCAGATGGTGGTCCTAGAAGTGATCCTTCTACATGGATCAGTGATATGATGGTGTAGTTTTGTTACCATACTCATTATGAGGTGAAACTTTCATGGATAGAGTTTTATTACCACTTTATAGAAGATTTATCACCAGTTACACTGAGGTCTATTCGTATTCAAGAGCTTCCCTAGCATCAATAGGGTAGTATGTTAGTATCTGATTATTCATCGAAGTTTACCAACCTTTCTAGATAATCAATGGATATGTTTTAAGATCAATACTTCAGGGATAAGACCTTAAAACTAGGTCTTCATAGAGACATATGGTCCAGGTTAATCCATCTATGCATTCCTACTTATACTGAGGTTTTTGAGCAGGATTTGGTGGTTAAAAGCTTCTTTCTTAAGCAGATAAAGTCAGTGATGGTCATCAGTGGGAAATAAGGAGAAGATACCTTAGTTGTAGGAAGTTGATGTCAAACTTAGGGACCTGGACATGGGAGAAGTTTCAAGAGGAGGTCCCAATATAGAGGATCTGTAGTTCAGGGATCACAAGGTGGGTCTATTCAACCTAGAGAGAGGTGATGCTATTCATATGACAGTAGGGGACATCTCTGTTGAGATTTTCTAACCCACCATACTACTAACCAAGTGACTTTTAATGAACCACCAAGGCAGATACAATGACAGAAGTAGGTAGATCCATAAGTTAGTGGATGTGGTAGAGGAGTTGGGAGAGTAGTAAGAGGTGGTCGATGTTTCGACTTGTTACCACCACCACCCCTAGGTGGTCTATGCCAAACTCAAGGAGCTGGAGGATATGGGTGGGGATAGTTGCATGCAGTCGAGTATTATTACCCAAGGGCTCTTGGAATGATTCAAGGAACAATATGTGTCTTTTATACTTTATCTACAGTACTGAAAGACATAGGTGTTAGTCATTCCTTTATTTCCACATATCTTGTAAGAGACCTAGAGATATTGGTTGAACCATTGACTCATAACTTATTCTTAGAGACACCTATCAGAAAAGAATCAATGATCAGAGACTTATGAAGATACTATGACCTGGCCCTTGGAGGTGATATTTTTGGTTGGAACCTCTTGGTAGCAGCGTCGAGGACTTATAACATCATTCTTGGTATGGATTGGTTATCAACAGTCTATGCCCATATTGACTATTTTAGGAAAAGGGTGCGGTGTGTCTATAGTGATGAGACTAGGTTTTCCTTTTTCAAAGAAAAATTAATCTTATACAGTTTATGATAGACTCATGCATAGGAGGGTACTCATCAGTTTTCTAGCCTGACCCTTGGTGTGGTGGATGTTATGAGTTTCCAGTTTCCTGCAGTGGTGGAAGTGTACAAGGAAGTATGTCCTGAAGATGTTCTAGATTTACCTACCCACTGAGAGATAGAATTATGAATTGATATACACCCCAGTATTTCTCTCGTAGACCCTCGTCAGTTGAGGGTGAAATTAGAGGACTTATAGAGGAATGGATTTGTGAGGCCCATTGTTTCACCCTAGTCAGCCCCAATTTTTTTCCAAAAAGAAATATGGGAGCTTGAGGTTGTGTGTGGACTACCAGATCCTGAACCAGGTGACCATGAATAAAAAGTATCCAATACCAAGGATAGATGGCCTCTTTGATCAGTTGAGAGGTTCATGATGGTTCTTGGAGGTTGACCTCATGTCAGGATATCAACGGTTGCAATTATAGGATGAGGATATACCGAAGATAGCATTCATATGTCATTAAAGTAATTATGATTACATGGTGATTCCCTTTGGCATGAAAAATTCCTCAATAGTTTTCATGGTACTCATGAACTAGATCTTTTAGCCTTACTTAGACCGGTTCATGGCAGTCTTCATTGGAGATATCCTTGTGTACTCAATATCCAAGGAGGAGCATTAAAGACACTTAAGGATAGTTCTGGATGTACTCTGATAGCACCATCTTTATGGGAGTCTCTTGAAGTTCCAATTCTGTATTCAAGCAGTTCACTTTTTAGGACACATTATCTTAGTAGATGGAGAGGTAGTAGACCAGGCCAAGGTCAAGTAAATGTTAGTATGGGATCCACCTAAGAGCGAGATAGAGGTGTGGTGATTCCTTGGGTTGGCAGGATATTATCAGTGATTCATACCTAATTTATCTAGGATATTAGCACCCATGACAGATTTGACTTAAAAGGGGAAGCCTTTCATGTGGATAGAAAAGTGCCAATGGGCTTTCTAGTAGTTGAGGTAGAGTTTTATGAGTACTCTGATCTTGATATTTATAGAGATGGGTGTCGAGTACGTGGTATTCAGTGATGCATTTGGAAATGGGATTGCTTGTGTCTTAATGTATAGGCAAGTGGTGATTACCTATGTTCCACACTAGTTGGGACCACATGAGCAGAACTACGTGACCCATTATCTTTAGTTAGAAGCAGTAGTATTTGTGTTGAAGATGTGGAGACACTTCCTGAAGGGTTAGTGGTTTATCATCTACTCTAATCGCAAGAGTCTCAAGTATATCTTCTCTTAGAAGGATATTAACTTTAGATAGAGGTGATGGATAGAGTTCCTCTAGGATTATGACTTATAAATTGTATATACTTCTAGGAAGGGGAACTTGGTAGCAAATGATCTTGGCAGAAGATCTAGTTCGCAGTTGCTGAATGAGGTGTCAAAGTAGTTGGACTCATTGCAGTTATCCTTTGTGTATGGAGATGGAGAAACTTACCTTTAGTCAATGGTTTTCACCCCTCCACTATTATAGGAAGTCAAGGAGGTATAGCTTGGGGATACCAAATGTGAGACCCTGATTGCTCATATATCCACAGGGCATGATCCTGACATATATTCAAAATGTGGGGAGCACATCATTCTTTTTATAGGATGCACAGTAGTACTAGTGATGTTGTGGGGGAGGTTTTGAAGGAGTTTCATATGTACCATTTGTTGGTACATCTAGGTGTGTAAAAGATATATTAGGACCTTCAACACTAGTTTGGTGGCTAGGGATGAAGAAAGGATTTTCCAAGTTGTCTCTCGATGTATTACTTGTTAGAAAGTGAAGGTTTAGAACCAAGTTCTACTAGATTTAGATCAACCCCTTGAGGTTCCATAATGAAAGTGAGATGGGATATTTATGGTCTTTGTTACGGGCTTACCACATACGTCTAGGGGACAAAATTCCATCTGGGTGATCATTGACTGAATCACCAAATCAGCTCACTTTATAGTTATTTGAGAGTAGAGTTTAGTAGAGAGATTGGGACACCACTAAATTCAAGAGATAATTTGACTCCATGGATTTCCATAGATTATAGTTTCAGATCATAATGCTCTCTTTATATCCTGGTTGTGGAAGGGATCTTAGGAGGCATTTGGGACCTAGTTGCGCTTGAGCATAGTGTTTCACCTAAAAACTGATGTCTAGACAGAATAGACCATTCAGGTTTTAGAGGAAATGATGAAATCTTGCATGTTAGACTTTGGTTGTAGTTGGGAGGATCAACTACTATTAATGAAGTTTGTGTAAAACAACTGCTACAATTACACCATTGGTATGTCACCATTCAAGGCTTTGTACGGGTGACCCTATAGGTCTCCATTTAAATGGAATGACCCAGGAGAGTCAGTACACATGGACCTGGAGTTGGTGTGAGATAATACACACTACTAGAAAAATTATTTATAGCCACGGATTTATAGCCACACTTATAAAAGTCTCTGACTATAAGTTAATTTATAGCCACACTTCAAATAAAACCCGTAGCATTAGGTTCAATTAAATGGTTTCCTCAAATATTCTTGGCCCCCTCTCCGCACGACCCTTTTTCTGGACGATACCCTATCTTCTCTCCCCAATCCTCCCCTGATGGTGCCCACGGGACCCTTCTTCCTCCCCTGACGATACCATCACTACCCTTCTTCCTCCCCTGACGATACCCATGCGACCCTTCTTCTCCAACGGCGCTTCTTCCCCGACAATCTGACACTGCCACTGAATGCAGGACATTTCACCTCCCCTGGCCGACACTGCTTCTAGGTGGCCTCCCCACCTCCTCTCTAGAGCGCCTCCGACGCAGCAACCTCCTCCTGGTGATGATCCTCCTTGATTATAACTATTTTATAAATAACTTTCATAGATGTTGATCGTCTTAGGGTATCATGTAGTAGGAGTATAGTTAATAGTGATTGTTTTGGATTTTATGGGCTTAGAAGATAATGGAAAACATTTCCTAAGGGTTAAATCCACTTTATTTTGGTTCAATCCATGGAATACTACATAAGATTAGTGAAATTAGGTGACTGGCTTAACTACATAACAATAGAGGCACGCGAACAGTTTCATTGGTGTCTCATAATTACTTAAGATTAGTGATCTACATAGGTGGTTATTTATAGTTATCGTAATCTTTATGTATCATATAGAAAAATAAAAATAAATCATTGTTCTCCCATGTACATGGGATGCAATGTCTGGAAAACAAATTTCTTTGTGATTCCATTACATTCATTCATTTCACGTTAAATTCTTACTGCGATTGAGTGAATACATCCATCTATTTTGACTCATTTTGATGAATTAATGTGAGGATTTATTCCTAATTGTCAATGCAATAAATGATGGGATTTTTCATTTTGGGGATTTTTTTCTACCTCTGAAATTTCTAGTGATTTAATATTCAATGATTAGAATATTTTTGATGATTTATCAGTAAGTGTTATTATATATTTTTTTCATATAAATCCTTTCAGTTTAGAAGGTAACAACTTAGGTGAAATTCCCAAATGTCATGACTTTAGATTTTGATTCATAGATTCTTGACCTTGGGCACACCTCTCCTTATGTCAACGACTTTCGACTGGAAGTAAGGTCCTAAAACATTCATTGGGGATAATATTCAATATTATCTAATTAAAACCACATAAAAAATAATCACATCAAACAAAATAATTAATATCATCGTATTCATAATAAATCTAAAATAATTCCATATAAAATGGGATACAACATAAAACCAAGCAAAACTAATCACATGAAGGAATAATCACATATTTCAAATTTAAAAAGGAATAAAAATAAAGAATTATATCTAAAGCCATGATCTTGGCTCATCCCATCCTGTTCTCCAAAACCACATCGACCGAAACAATCCCTATCCATTGTGCATCCTCTGATAAACCTTAAATGTAACAAAATGTCAACATTCACACTAAGGTTCTTGTGTAACGTGTAAATGTATTAATTTGTAGGGTCTCACTACTCACCTATAATATACACTAAAATATTAATGTGTATGCATGAGGAAAACAATTAATGTAAATAAACATTATCAATAGATCATAATTCTTTAACCCAACAATCACAACATTCAACATGTTTCATGCACTAGTTGAACGTCAATTTGATACCTAGAAAACCATTATGTTTGACCATACCTACATTAGTTTTATTATAGTATATTATCCCCATGTTCCATATACACCATCTAATTAATAAAAAAAATGGTTATTATATTTTTGAAGACCTGAACAATATCCAATGTTTTAGGGTAGAACCTTATGTCTAGGATCTGGTCTCATCTCATCACTTGAGGATATACCACATCACTCAAGGGGGATTATCCAAAAATCCAATCCCTCAAAGTGTCTAGAACCCACTATCTCACTCAAGACATTCCCATATTTCTTCCCCATGTCACATTACAACCTAGACCCCATCTACCTCATGGCGGTCTATCCATAACCTCCTCAGTCAATGTATCTCTCCTAATAACATCACAATCCAAATAATTTCCTTCTGATGTTAAGACATTATATTAAAATTTCAAGAATGTGGTCACAAATCATCATTTTACCATGGTATCATGGATCTTGCTTGAAGGGCATTTGTTTAGAAACAGTGGAGCAAATATGAGATTAATATAATATGTGCAACAGTTTCATTTGGAATGGGTGCTGTTGACAATGATTTTATTACTTTTTTGTAGTTAACAATCATGTTCTCACAATATTATTTCAGGTATTAATAAACATGATGTTCACTTTGTGACTCTCCATTCCATACCAAAGTTTATTGAAAGCTATCATCAGGTTAGTTTTTTAAATTTATATTGATGTTTTTTTAATGCTATGTTCATAAGGTTGGAGTTAAAAATTGTTTGTTACATCTAATCCAAAATCTATAATTATCTTCACATTCTTGATTGGGTTCAAAGCATTCTTGAGCGGGTCCGAAGCATGCATGCATACTTGGGTCTGACCAAATCATTAGGGTAAGAGTGCCACCACCACGACAGTCTACTTGAGTATAAAGTTAGGCTAGTTGCTAAGGGATTCCTTCAATGTGAAGGAGTTGAGAATTATGAAATTTTTTCTCCAGTAGTTAAACACTCATTCATTTGGTTATTTCTTGCTTTTTCTGCTTACCATGACTTTCATATCGAAGAACTTGATGATCGAACTGCTTTTTTACATGGTGATTTTGATGAGAAACTGTACATGAAGCCTCCTCATGGTTTTGCTAATGAATTTAAATCAAATCAATTATGCCTACTTAATAAACCAATCAAAGGTTTAAAAAAGGCTTCACGACAGTGGTATAAGAAATTTGATACATTCATGTTGCAACATGGCTTTAACTGGAGTAAATTTGATGCATGTGTTTATTTTTAAGAATAACATGCTTTACATGTATTCTCATGTTGTTAAATTATTGAAACCTGTTAGTGTTCCTTTTGCCCAGTAGTTAAAACTGTCACTCTCTCAATCTTCTATCATTGTTTCTGAAACTAAACGTGTTAGTAGAATACCTTATTTTAAATAGCCGAACTTGCTATTTTTTATTCCAATTGCAATATCCTAAAAATTTTAGTTCTGCTGAGAGTTTATCTTTCTTTTTTGTACTTAACCTAGTTGAAGATCATCTGCCATCATGCTTTTTAATGTCAGATCAGTACACTAATGAAAGAAAATTTTTAACAGTAATGGAACGACATCATGGCATGATCAATCATCCTATAATGAAAATCATTTTTAAATGGATCTACTTCATGTTTTCTACTTAGTAAAATCCTTTGTGAGCATGAGAGAGGTTGAATCAGCTATAAAAGAAATGTTCCAGGCACCCCATATTCAAGTTAGTTTTATTTTTAACAAGTCTGTCCATTTTTTGTTTGTTTTGAATGTACATAATATAGGATTCATTTGAAAACATCTTTTGAAAATGCTTAAAACACTAATCACTTATGATAATGGTTCATTATAAGTTTTCCCAATTGCTTGTCGGCCGTTTTGATTTTAATGTAGCTAATTAAAAACTACTGTCAATTTGGTAGAATATTTTTTACGGCAATGGTGTGTGAGATTTAGAAAACAGGAATGGGGGAGACTATATTCAAAAAGGTGAAGTTATTGAACTTGACAAGTTTGGTTAAGAAATGTTTACATAATGAATTATGATATGAATTTTGGACAATTTTTGATTTTGATTAAAATGTCTCACTAAAAAGCATGTTTTGATTTTTGTTAATTTAATGCAGTTAGTGGTGAGTGTCTCATGCATGTGTGCAGACAATGGAGAAGCATTTTTGGGGCGGGATGTGCCCTTGAGAATTGGGTGAGTAATTGTATTTTTAATTGTGTATTGAAATTATTTTCTAAAAAAGTATTAAAAGGGGTGATTGGTGCAGATGTAAGCTTGGTGAATGTAAGTAGATTAATTGGTTGGAAAAGTATTTATGAGAGCACGTATTTTGCGTCATTTATAGGTCCCTATAATGGGAAGAGATTTTGATGAAAACAGGAGACTTGTTTTTTATTTTTAAAAAATTAGGAGTTAAATAATTGAATCATTCCGCTGTTATCACCATAGGATTACCATGTTGCTCATTTCCCAATACTATCACTCTAGGGGATTATAATAGCCATAAATATACAAGTATTTTAAACTAACTTTTTATTGAAATTTCTTTTGTAACAATGATATTGTGAAAGAAATATACAAAAGGTTTATTGTATTATTGTTGAAAATCAAAACAGTGAACTCTTGTTCAAGGAATGGATTTTCTAGGTTAATAACAATGTCTAATCTCTATTTTTTTCATTTAAGTGCGGATGGAAGTTTACTTTATTCCCATATTTTGGTGATTTTTGATTTTTGAATAGGAAATTAAAGGTTATGTTTGAAAAATAAAGAGGTTTATTAATGATCATGTTATTTAGTATTGGGATGTACATATCAATTTGAATATCATTTGTTCATTGTTGGTTATGGATTCATGTATCATTTATCATGTACAGTTGACACACAGATCACATATATATAAGAAGTCATTATATCTCATTTTTTCCCACTATTTTCTTATAGGTGGTTTCTTATGATGAGGTCGGTTCTATCCACCACCATCGATGACAATGAGTTCAACATCGGATTTGGGTAAGGTTTATTCTGTTTTTATTCTTTGGCCCAATTTTAATTAGGGCATTTGTGATTTTTGGGTTCCTTATATTTTTGCAGTGCGTTTTGGATTTCATTGAGGTGGATTCGAGTCACCGTTGACGAAGGCTTAAATGTTTATGCATAGGTAGGCATATACATATATAAGTTCCCCCTTTATATATATTCACTCATGGCATTATGAATTTATATATTGGGGCTAGGTGTGCTTATATAGGAATATGAAAAATGCATACATGTGTAAGTGTAAAGGGGTATATGAAAGTATAAACATATATCTAAGGACCCCCTTGTGCGTATTTGGCCATGAAAATATGTACATAGGGGCTAGGTGTCCTTATATATATGTGATGTTGCATATGCGTGCAAGCGGAAAAAAAGGAAGATTTGAGTTTTCGTTGTCAAAAGAAAATGCACCTTGAGGTTGAGGTAGGGTCCCTCTCCTAGCCTCTTTAATTCAAGAATTTTTTAAATTTCATTTAGTTGCCTTATTAATTCTGTATGTTTATATTAAATTGCAATTCTTGAATAAGTATTAGTTAAGATAATTGTTTCGTTTGATAAATAAGTCATGGTTTTGTAATAAAGCCCCTCCAACGGAGGTGCGCTGTCTGCGAAACTCACATTGGTATACCTTGCTTCTCATTATTGCATTGATGTTTTCCTTATACTTGATGTCGTTGTTAGTCATAAATCACACATCGTACTTGAACCTTTTTATATCCCTGTAGGGGGTTTCCCTCTTTTTATTAAAACGGCTGTTTGAACCAAGACGCCCTTTAAGTGTCGTTATACTTTTAAGATGGAATTGTCTATAATGACCAAGTCACCACTAAGTGAATAGCATGATTTGGATGGAATGGCTTGTACATGGTTTTAGTATGGTTTTAGTATGGTCAAACATATTCCTTCAATTCACATAAATTCTCTAAATATTTCTCCACAAAGTGATTTAGGAATCTTTTATTCATTGTCATTCCTTCGACTATGGACTTCAAAATGATCATGATTCCACTATTTTATAAATAATTTAAATGAAACATTACATCCATGAGTTTTAACATGACATGGTGAAAAAATAATATCCATTTTCTATCCACTATGAGAATTGCCCATATCCTCCATGGGGTGGTCTTCCTCTCTTTGTTGACATTATTTCTGAGTCCCACATTAGACTTTAGTGAAGAAATGCACTATTTCATCACTCAATATGATGCATATACTACCTTTGAAGTTGAGCCTAGTTGTTTCCTCATGGGGGAAAATACTAGATCTTATGGATAACTAGGGATGGATCCTTTTTCTCTCTTATCCATTCATTGTTTTACTTTTTAAAAATGAACCTTATGAACACTTGGAATTTGTCATTTTTTTCACTGCCCTCATCGCTGACCGTCATGACTTTTTCAAGATAATCATATCATGGAGATATTCATCGTTTCCTATAGATAGGATTCAAATTTTGGAACTCTAGTTAAAACACCCATAACAGCTCCACATTAAACATTTCCATATCCATTATGGATTATCCAAATTCACTAAGTATTGGTTCATTCTATAGTCAAGGCTTCCATAACTAATCTTCATTTATTAAAATAAATCAAAGTATTGTCATGCCTTTAAGAATTATAGATTTATCCTTTCATATCAGCCCAGGAACTCTTGTCATGCACTTTCTCAATAGTAAAACTAGTAGGATTTCCATGTGAAGACCTACTGTCCAGCTAAGTAGTACCTGTATAAGTGTGAGACAGTGCAGATGTAGTATTTGAAGGATTTCTATATACAAGATTACAAAATGCATACATTCTATTTTAACCATTGAACATCTGATAACAACCTCAACAAGTGGTTAGGTTTCATCACTGGTCCTATTAAGATGTTCCAACATAGTCAATATAGATAGACAACTGCCTTTCACACCCCTAGAGTGATCAAGCTATGAAATATTTATAGGTTCATTATAAATCTGTGGAAAACTGGAAGAAGATTTATCTAGCGAAGGGCATATCACAAGAGAATTCGTGTTTCAAGAATTACTTTTGAATTTCCCTGAAGTGGTAGCCACTTTCTTTTCTTTTCCTTTATGATACTTTGAATAGATTGTTCTTTGTTCTTTCTCACCACATGAATCACAAGTTTTAATATTCTAAAAAGAAAATAATTACAGGACACAATCTAGAGAGGGAAGATCAACAATCGTACATAGAATTAGAAAAAATTGAATACAATAAGAGCTCAAGAATATTCAACCAAGTCTGCTTACCATAGACTCGGTGTACCTCATGTCTGGTGATTTGTAGGGGTCTGATTCTTGAAACACACACACAAGGTGCTGGATACGATCTTACCAGTTCTAAAGCTTGCACACACACATGGATGGCACTGGAAATATTGTACACATAGTTCTGAATCTTGAATGTGTGTACCCATAATGTTGGTCTTAGAAATCACATAAGTACAGTGCATAAATAGCCTTCTATTAATCACATATTTATTGACATGTACGCAACCCCTCAACCTATTTATTTTATCCTGATCTCCACCAGAACTCAATTTATTGGGATCTGCGCTTTCTCCCAATCTTCATCAGAACGTAAATCATCGGGATTAGTTCTACTTAGAAAATCCAGAACTGAGGCGATAATTTTCTTGACTTGAATCTCCATCATAACCCCAATGATGGGACTAGATATGCAATCATATGAAAGAATAACGTACGCACCCCCTGGTTCTGGAAAATAGACAGCTAAGTTCCAGATTTGGGATAATCACAAGAGAGATGACGTCGAGGGTTTGATCGAGTTCTTCTCCACTGGATCTGGAAGGTGTGCACATGAATGGCGCGCAAATAGATTTATAGTTCTGGAATCCTACAAACCATGGATTGGAGATGAGGAACCGGTGAATACGGCTACTGTGGATGAATCTTGGACTGCTATTCAGTAAGACACTTGAGGTCTCCTCGAAAAAACGCTATCTCGCTAGGGTTTCTCCATTTTCATGTTCTTTTTTATTTCTAGAAATTGAAATATATGTCATCTTGAACATATAATTCCATTTTAGCTTGAGTATCATCAAATTATTCTTCAAGTTCATCACTTATACTCCTTGATAGATATGAATTACAAAGAAAAATAGTAGAGGCAGCATAAGATTTCTCTTCCATATCAGCCCAGGAACTCTTCACTTGCAACTTGTTAGGAGAAATAGAAATACAAGAATCTCTATAATGGGGGGATGATCCAAGAATAGGATAATCAAATCCTCTAGCAATCAAACACATATAAGATGTCTTTTGAGCAATAATAGACCTATCTTTAGCAGAAACTTGATCCTCTAGGGCTAAAACAGGGACATGCCCTGAATTTTCAACTGCTTGATGTTTATCCTGAACCTCAATTGTTTAGTTGGTCCCACATTTTCCTTTCCTCCAACAATTCTGAACCTCATCACCTCTAATCTGATGATTGGAGCATAGATCACTTCTACATAAAGATTTTGAGTGACAAATAATTTTACAGGACTCATAGAACACATGCATTTTCTTGTATTCTATTCTAAGAGATATTTCACATTATTGAGTGGAAAGAGAAACCCGATCAATTAGTGTATAACTTAAATCCACTTCTACCAATACACATGCATAATGACAAAAAATTACATTTTTAGTGGAATAGTTCATCTTGATTGAAATGAAAATCACGAATTCGAAATCATATAAGATTTCCTAGTGCCATAGTACCCAATTAAGTCTATGAATCTTAAACTAGATCTGTGCACAAGTTTCTGGGGGGGATTCTATCCAGGGGGTCCAGTAGGGGGGGATGTTATCCAGGGGGTCTAGCCGGGGGGTCTATCCAGGGGGTGGGGCTGCTGTCTAGGGGGGGTCCAGTGGGGGGGTGCTGTCCAAGGGGGCTGAGGATGCTGTCCAGGGGGGTCCAGTAGGGGGTGGGGGGCTGCTGTCAAGGGGGTCCAGCAGGGGGGGCAGGGGGTGTATGTAAGGAATGTGGGGGGTGGCTGCTGACCAGGGGGTGCAAGGGGGGAAGGGGCGTGCAAAGGATATGTAGTGGGGGGTTGTTGTCCAGGGAAGGGCTGCAGGGGGGGCTTCTATCCAGGGGATACAGGGGGGTTACTGTCCAGGGGGGTCCAGTAGCGGGGGGGGGCTTCTGTCTAGGGGGGTCCACCAGGGGGGGCTGCTGTCCAGGGGGGTCCAGTTTCTAGACTGTTATCCTTTTAGAGTTCTTTCATATTTTTATTTTCATTTATTGAGTCCACTTTTGTCTTTTCTTAATCTGTTATGTTAGAAGGTTCTTGTTCAATTTAATATTATTTTATAATGATTTGTTTCACATACAGGGATCTCTCATACAACTCAATGACGGGGAACTTACCTCACAATTTCGGTTCTCTTTCAAGCCTTGGTACACTGTAAGAAACTGAGACTTTAGTTATGATAATTATCATTTTTTAATGTATTTATGGATTTATTCAGGTATTTATAGATTAATCAATTCACTGGTCTAATTGATGCCCTTTATGGTATTCCCCTTGATGATTTGTAAGTTGATGGTATGTTTAAACAACACTTACTTGAATTGACATCTTTCTAGTTTACATAGTTTTTGTTACCATGTAATTAATCAGATTTCACTGCTTTAGTTTATATGAATTTTGAGCATCCTTAGTGAAAATTCTTTAATCTTTTCTTGCTTTTACTGATGCTATCAGGAATGTTTCAAACAACCAATTTATTAGAGCTTATTTGTGTATTGTTGTGACATTTTTATCACTTGGTGGACCACCCTTGTTATCTATATATATATTGTTACTATTTTATTTATTTTACTTTATATTAACTAACCCAACATATTAGGGGATATATTAAAGTAATTATTTTTAGTGAACAACTTAATTTTATGCTCATTTCCCACACATGTATACATATTGTTACTATTTCATTTATTTTATAGGTCTTGTGTTTTTTTATTTTCAAGAGAATGATTTTTTTTCTACTTTTTTATTCGAATGTTTGCATTTTTTCAAGGTTTCTGGTTGCAGTTTTATAGGTTTCATGGTTTTAAGGCTTTTAAGCTAGCAGGTTTGGAAGTTATAAGTTGATAGTTTGTGCATTACACATTTACATGTTACTAATTTTCTGGTTTTTTTGTTGTTAGGTTTTGTGGGTTTTAGTTTCTAGGTTTACAGGATGAAGGTATTCTTGTTTTGAAGGTATGAATGATGGATATTCAAAGGTTTACATGTTTATAGATTTCAATGTTTTTAGGTTATAAGATTACATGTTTACAGATCATTTTACAGATTGGTTTACAGGTTTACAGATTGTTTTACTGGTTTACAGGTTTACAGATCGTTTTACAGGTTTACTAATTTTTAATGTTTTTAGGTTTGTGGATTTTAGTTGCTAGTTTTGGATTGTTTTATCGGTTTATAGATTGTTTTACAGGTTGTAAGTTTGCAGGTTATAATATTACAGGTTTTCTATGAAGGTATTATTGTTTTTAGGATGAAGGTATTATTTTTTTCAATGTTTTTCATGTTTTACAGATTGTTTTATAGGTATTATTTTTTTCAAGTTATGCATGATTTTTTTATAGGTTTCCATGTTTATAGTTTTTTTTTATGTTATAAGATTACAGGTTTTTGGGTTTTACAGATTGTTTTCAAAGTTTTCAGAGGCTTCCATGTTTGTTTTTAAGGTATGTATGATTGGTTTACATATTGTTTTATTAATTTTAGGTTACATGTTCTGTTTACATGTTGCTTCAGGTTACTGGTTTTCAAATTGAATGTTGTGGGAGAAGCTGGGATAAGTTGGAATGGTTTACAAATTGAATGTTGTGGGAGAAGCTGAGATCTAAGAGAAGCTGGGTTCATTATTTTCAGATTGATTTTTTTACAGTTTTTCAATGTTTGTGGGTTTGTTCATGCTCAGATTGGCTGGATTTATTTAATTTTATGGGAGAATTTGGGTTCATTATTTCTAGATTGATTATTTTACATGTTTTGGGGGGGTCTGTTCTGGGTGGGAGGGGCTGGTGGGGGGTCTGTTCTGGGTGTGGGGGGGCTGGCAGGGGGTCTGTTCTGGGTGGGGGGCTGGTAGGGGGTCTGTTCTGGGTGGGGGGGGGCTGACAAGGGGTCTATTCTGGGTGTGGGGGGGGGGGGCTGGCAAGGGGTCTGTTCTGGGTGGGGGGGCTGGAAAGGGGTCTGTTCTGGGTGGGGGGGATGGCAGTGGGGGACTGGAGGGTGGATTGGGCAGGGTGGGGGGTGTCCAGGGTCTGGAGGGGTGAGTGAGGGGTGTCCAGGGTCGGGAGGGGAGAATGGGTAGGGGAAAGGGAAGGGGGGACTGGCAGGGGTGGGGGATGGTAGGGGCATGTTTTTTATTAGTGTAGTTCATTTGACTGAAAATTTTTGTATCATAGCCATATTAGCATGTTTTTGGTTTTTTCAATTCAATTGACTGGTGTGTTGGGTAGGTTTGGGGGTTGTCCAGGGGGTCTGTTGAGGAGGGGGTGTGTAGGAAGGGGGTTGTCCAAGGGGAGGGGGTGTGCAGTGAGGAGGGGGAAAGGGGTGGGGTGTAAGGTGTAGGGGGTGGGGGTGGGGGTGGGGCAGAAGAGGTGTGAAAGATTAGGGGGTGGGGGTGCTGGTGCATGGTGGGGAAGGGGGAGGGGGAGGGGTGTAGTGAGGAGGGGGCAGGGGGTGCAAGGTGCAGGGGGTGGGGCAGGGAAGGTGTGTAGGAGCAGGGGGTGGGGTGTTGGTGCAGGGTAGGGGGCTATCTAGGGGGAGGGGGTGTGCAGTGAGGAGGGGGTGGGGTGCAAGGTGCAGAGGGGTGGGGTAGGGGAGGTGTGCAGGAGCAGGGGGTGGGGGTGCTGGTGCAGGGTGGGGGAGTTGTGTGTGGGGGGAGGGGGAGTTGGTAGTGTCCTCCCAATAGCCATCACGGTGAACTGTGCTGGTTTTATTTATGCAGCAGAAATGCTTATAGCCCCGGTTTTAAACCATGGCTAAAGCCCTATAGCCACGGTTTGAATCATGGCCATAAACTAATATCCACGGTTTAAAACCATAGCTATAACCTTTAGCCATAGTTTTATGAACCGTGGCCTTTATTGGAAAGGCTATAGGGCTATAGCTACAGTTGGAGCCATGGATTTAGGGATATAGCCACGGTTCGAACCGTGGCTATAGGGCTATAGCCACGGTTTCAAACTATGGCTATATGCTCCGACCTATAGCCACTCCAATACCAGCCACGGTTCATGAAACCATGGCTATAACCTATAGCCACGGTTTTTGGGCCTATAGCCACAGTTTAGAACCGTGGCTATAGCCTAAATTTCTAGTAGTGACAGAGAATGTGCATATCATCTAGGAGAGAATGAAGACTACACATAGCCATCATAAATATTATACTGACAAGTGAAGGATTCCTTTGGAGTTCAAGGAAGGATACCATGAGTTCCTATGGGTTTCACCTTGATGTAGGTTATGGAGATTTAGATGAGGTAGGAAGTTATCTTTGAGATTTATCATCCCTTTTCAGATATTGTGTAGAATTGGTGAGGTGGAATACCGCTTAGATCTTCTCCCACAGTTAGACTAGGTACATGATTTCTTCCATGTTTCAAAGTTGAGGAGGTACGTGTATGACCCATATCACGTCATCGATTGGGGAAAGATGGAAATCAGGGATGGAGTGACTTTTGTGGAGTATACAATGGAGATCGAGGATCAACAGGAGGGGATCCTTCATGGATGATTGATTCCTTTGGTGTGTATCTGGTGGAAGCACATGAATCTATAGGAGAGAACTTGGGAGTGGGAGGCTCATATTCATGCTCAGTACCCTTATTTTTTTGACTATCCCTTATTTTGGATTTTTGAGGATGTAAATCCCCAAGGTGGGGAGAATTTAATGTCCTAGATTTTTCCATGTATTATTTTTAAAAATTATATGGATTAATTTCAAGACCATGTGTTGATACGGCATGAGATTCTGAGACCCAAAGTGCCCAAAATAAATACTTGAAAATATTTAAATATTAAATAACATACATGCATGGTTTTCTTGAAAATTAGAATAACGTATAAGAGGATACTTGGATTAGAAATCTGAGGGCACTGTTGTATTCAAAATAGTAGTTTTACCTTAGGAATGACCTAACATTGGTCCATGTGGATTAATTGTGGAAATTCATCACAGATGCTTAAATGAATAAAATAAATTGAGAAATTTTATTTTATTTTTTTGACACAATGGCGCAGGAATTTTTTCTTTAAATGTATCTTTATGTTAGAGATCCAAGGTTGTCCTCATAACCCTAAAATACTCTAAAGACATTGAAGATGGAGATCTGTATAATTATTTCAAGCAGGTGATGACGAAAATTCATATTGAAGATCGGCACGCACCAATCTTGAAATATCTCACCAACGAAGATGATGTGGAGACCGTTCTTCATCATTGATTGATCTGAATCTAAATAGGATTCACTATTTTGATTTCCTTTCCTCATTCTTGATTCCTATGATGAATTTAGACTAATCCAGAAATAGATTATCCCAAGTAACTATCATATTTGCATGATGGGCTATTTTATAGGACTTATTGGGATTTTATTCTTGAGATTTTTTTGGATTCATTACCATTCCAATGGTGAAGAAACAAGATTGAAATAAACATCTATCAAGGTCTGTCCCTCCTGATTTTTTGTGCATTTCTCCTCCGATTGTTGTGTTCTTCATCACGAATTCTTCGTTCTTACCATGCTTTGAACTCCTTGTGAAAAATTGATCACTACACCTTCGATTCTTGTCAAAACAATCCAAAATCATAGATTCGGTATTGGTATGACTCTACAGAGGTGTGAAGGTGGGTGTAGTGGTGGATCGAATAACAGTTGGTGTCAAATCCCTATTCTTCAGTGATAAAAAAGAATGCCAATGGTCGTGTTTTATAAGCCGATTGAAGGCACAAATCCCATCTATTTAATGTTAGGGTGATGATATGGCCTTGGATCTGTAGTTTTATGGTGAACGGACCACTAGAATGAGATCCATATGATCAACGATGTGAGAGGGAGAAATAAGATGGGTTTCTAGAAAAAAAAAATTGATCCACACAGCATGTAGTCCCTAACTACACAGTGTGTGTCCCCATTTTGATGAACTCAATATGTACCTTGGGGTTACAAGGACATGGGGAGGAGTAAACGGGTTTCCTACATGGTGTGTACTCCCCTGCATGGCTTGGCCTGGATCTGCTATAAGTTCCTCCCCATGTGCTGCTATATAGGTAGGGATACACGAGTTGATGTCGTGTACTGGCACACAGTAGGAGTACATGGGCAGACCCTGGATGGAAGGACACAGCATGTAACCCTTAGTGCATTCTATGTACCCCTATTCTACACAACATGGTTTGAATACATGGGTCATTGTATACTGGAAATACCCAGGGTCAAGGGACATGGCGTGTGACCCTAATACACATTGTGTACCCCTTTCTACATGGCTTGAACTTCTTGTCCTCTATATCTTGGACAAGTTTCATTAGGGTTCATTCCCTTGATTATTCCCCTGAAGTTTGGTATGAATCGTTTCATACTCTTAGGAATACAATCTCTTCAGCAGGACTTCCTGTATATATTTGTTGAAATCCCCCAAGAGGATCGGAGTAAGATCATTTATTCATCTTTATTCCCTAGGTGGAGTTTTTGGTGTCAATGTGACCAACACTTCACGAGAGTCAATCCTCGACTTAAAAGATTAATCCATATTGATTTTTTGGTATCACCCCATGTCCCTAGATATCATCCTCATCTATTGTATTGTATTCTCTTTAGATATATCAGCATATCTCTCTCGTGATTGGACTCGATAATTAGTACATCTCGGATGGATGTCATCAGTGCTACCAGACTTAGGAGTGTGTTATCCTGGATGAGTATTTTGTGGAATCTTTGAGCTAAATTTATAGTGTTGGTATGTGGTGGTTGTGACTTACCTCTAGACAATGTATCTTGGATTTATTATATCTAGATATTATTATTATATGTGTTATAGAAATATACCTATGTAGAGTTGACTGTACTTTCCTTTGTCGTATTACTTTGTGGTTTCAGGGTGTCCTACTGAGTATTTTTATACTCACCCTTACATGGGATTTTCATGTACATGTTGTGTATTGTGCAGATGATCGGCCTTTTGATAGAATACTAGGTGTATCAAGACTAGATAGTGCTTATTGAGACTAGATAGATCGAGGTTTGTTCTTGTGGCTTTAGACAGTAGTCCCAGTACCTTTTACTTGTAGTTTGGACTCTTGTTACAGACTTCTTTATAGTGGGCTTGTATTTGGACCTATTTATTTTACCTTAATTTTTTTAACTTTGGTTGTGGGATATAGTTGTATGCATTCATTGGTTACTTAGCAGTTTTTACATTTCATCATTTTGTGGGCTTGGAGATGGGTGTGTACGTAGAAGTACATAGGCAATGCCTCCCATGTTAGTGACATGTCTACTCAGTGCTAGTCACCATCCCCTATCCTATTAGAGGCGGTCTTGGGTAGTTGTGTCACATGCCCCACTGGTAAGGGTTGTGACACTATCATTGTATAAATATATATTGATGACATTATTTTCTATACAACCAGGAAAAAAACTTGTGAATAGTTTTTCAGAACTCATGCAGAGTGAATTTGTGATGAGTATGATGGGTGTACTTAATTACATTTTTAGATTCTAAATAACTCAGAGACTAGAAAGATTTATTTTATCTCAACATAACTATATTAAAATTTTATTTAATGATTTTGGTTTTGAAAATGATTTGAGTATTATTACTCTGGTTGGTACCTCACATAAACTTGTTCTTGATAAATATTGGAAAATGTTTGATCATAAATTATTCAAATGGATGATCATAATCTTACATTAATTGATATATAGTTAATTATACATTATTTATTTTTGTTTTTCTGTGTGTGATATTCCAGGAAAATATAAAATAGACCCATCTTAAAGTTATTAAATATATCTTTTGTTATCTTAAAAGAACTTTAGAATTTTGACTATTTTATTCTTTCAAATTCAAGTTTTATCTTAATAGTTTTTTGGATATAGATTTTAGTGTTTGTATAATCTATTGGAAGATCACTTCTATAACCTTTCACTTTGTTGATGAAACTTTAGTCTCTTGGTCCATCAATAAGAAACATTCAGTTTTACTTTCCACTACTAACGCTGAATATCTAGAATTTAGAATTTTCACACTCAATTTTTATGGATGCAGTACACACTCACTGATTTCAAGTTGATATTCCTTCAAAATTAAATTATTTGTGATAGAACTAACATTATTTATTTATCTTAAGAACCCTTCATATTATTTATGATCTAAACACATATATACAAGACACCACTTCATTCAGGGTCACATATAAAAAATAAATATTATTCTTAATTTTATCAAAACAAAAGATCAATTTTCTGATATTTTTACCAAAACATTAAATTCGAATATATTTGAAAACATTAAACAAGATTTGGGCATGATAAGTGTTAATTGGTCACTTTCCTCTTATTATTTTTACTATCCTCTAATATCAAAGAACTCATTGAGAAAGGGGGAAATTATTTTTTAAAAAATATGATAACTTTTAATATAGGTAATTTATATTTTTTTAAAGAAATATTAATAGAAACTATAAGATGTTACTTGAAAATATTATAGAACTGTACCTAATGGAATTTATATCTCTCATGAATGTAATAATGGTTAACTTATGGAAGGTATCAATTACTTCATGTTTTTACTCTTACCAAGATACCCCAAATTATTTTATAATTTTATGTATTCTTAATTTTAATTTTACATATTTATGAATTTAACTTTACATATCTCTAAAGTTTCTCTTATTCTTGAACTATATTTTATGATATTTTAATTTCATGTAATATTTATTACTTTGGGATATTTTGTTCATTATTTGGATTAACCATTGAGAAAGGGTGAGATTTTTTTAATCCGTGAATGGTATTATTATTTTTTTTAAAATTTATTATGTTGAAGACAATTTTAATCCTTTAGAACATCTCCTAGTACCATCTTCAATAGAAGATGATCATATGTATTCATTGGAATATAAATTCTAAATATTTCATTTCTTTTATTCTAATCATCCATTTATTATTATCACTTATTATATTTTTTACTTATCTTTTATCCCAAAGGGGTGAGTGTTGTTGTTTTTTCTTATGATATTTCAATAAGAGGGATAAGTGCATCCTAGAGGGAGAAACCATAAGTTAAGGGAGAGAATTTTACTCTTATGTATTCATTTCATATCAAAATGGGGAGTAAAATTTATAGAAGTAATAGGGAGATTTCTAATTTTAATTCTTTTGAGTTTTTACTTTCTTTTCATTTATTAACTCTTCATGTTCTTTAGTTTTTTCTCATTTTGTTATTCTCTTTTTTAAAATCACAATGGGGGGGAGATTTAAACAGATGATTTTTTTCTATAATTAAGGGGTATAATTTTCTATAATAATGTGTTTATTGAATTGATTTGTGAAGAATAAAAGGGGGTGATATCGAATATATTAAAGAATATAATTATTTTGGATGTTAAACTCATAAATAGATTCATCAAATGTTACAGGAATTTTTTATTTTTAAAATTAATTCAAACCTTCCTTTATTGTGTGTTTTGATATTGTCAAAAGGGGGAGATTATTGATTTAAATTACTCTTCTATATCCTTGTTTTGAAAATAACAATACACCTTACTTTTAATTTGACCTAACTTGAATATTTTTTTAAGTTCTATTTGTTTTTTTTAATTATGATTCTATATTCTAATGAAATAAATAATCCATCTAATTTCTAGAGAATTATGAAGTCATATAAAACTTTTCAAAGGAAGAAGATGTGTTGATTTTGATGTTATTATAAAAAAAACCCAAATATCTCAAACATTACCATTATGAGTTTTTATAATATCATATATAAATTATACCAAGATTTGAGTAAAGTATTATATGACATAGATATTTAATTATAGTATTATTAAGATGTGAATCATCTTTATTCTTTCAGAACTTATGATTATAGTTATTTTTATTTTGTTTACTAAGAGATTCCATGTCTGATGTTTTATTATAAAATATATTTGTTTTCCCAAAAAAAAAATTCTTTCAACCATGTTTATCGAATAGATTCTAGGTCTTGGAACCTATTATGATTCTAATCTTTGTGATAAATAAGGTTTTAGTGATATGAACTTACTTTCTTCTGAACTATAAATTTTGAAGAATTTTGGGTGTATGATTGTTGATGATAATACTGATAAAATAGAAGATTAAGGATAGAGATACCTAATTATAAAGATGTTTTTGATAAATTTCCTAGTTTAAATCTTGTATATATTATTTTTGGTTACTAAACCTTCTACCACTTTGGGATTAAAGTGAATATTTCCTATGAATTTGAATTATTTTTAAATAATATCCTTCAAAGGAGTATTTAGATTTTTATTTATTACTCTGAGTTTTTTTAAATGGTGTGTGTAGTTTCTAATTGTTATTTTACTTTATTTATGTTTTTTAACTTCCAATAGTTTTTATTTTTATTATTATTTTTTTATTTTTTTATTATGATTGTTCAAAGTTTATATCTTCTAAATAACTTACTTATAAGAGTGGGTGAAAATTGAGAGTTGTTTTACAACATCAATTAACCCCTCCCCCTACTCTTGAATCCAATATGAACTTCATATATATGAAAATAGATATAACCTTTTAATGTTATGTCATCTTAGATATTCAAGAAAATATTATTCATTAGTGGAGTTGGGAGGATAATTGTAAATAGATGGGAGTTAGTATAAGGAACTGATCATGGAAACTATAAATTTTTTGAGAGATAGTTGTGTATTCACTTTACATTATTAGTGACGCATCTATGTCTCAAACTTGACCCAAATACATTAGAGAGTATATACTGATATTGGAATCATACCTTGTAATAATATTGTGTCATTCTCTTTTTATTTTTATCTTTCATACAATGTGAATTCTTTCCGTAAGGGGAACCACTCGCTAGGGTTCCCTCCTCCTCTTCACTACCTCCTTGCCTCGGGTTGGTGCACTGTTCCCTATCATTCTTGGTGGATTTTGGTGTTGGATCCCCTACTATCAGGGGGGGCTTCTGGGCTTGGCCTTCTAGCTTCCTTTCATCATTATCGGCCATCTCCTCACCTAAATCATTTTTGATGGATAGGGTTACCACGGTGGCATGGTGTTGATCCATGGCTGAGATCCAGCTTCAGTAACCTGTGTATGTCTCTCCACCTCCAATGGGTGCATAGGGTAATTTTTTATTACTCTGTGATCCCGGGCTAGCGACGAAGGGATCTGGCTGTGACGGGTCTTCATTTGGGTGTCTAGTGATGTTATGGATTCATTTATTACAGTTTTTTTTGTTTTTTTGGATACACTTTGATCTTTGTGGTGTGCGATGGTTCTTGGAAAGGCTCCTCTAGAGAGTTCAAGAGTCAGTGATGTTGTTCAAATATTTTTGGTTTGTTTTTTTCATGATTGGGATTTGGTGTCTTGGTTTGGATTGATTCTCGGTTTCTGGACATTGGAAATTGTGAATACCTCAATGTGGAGGAGAAACCATGTCCTTTTTTTGTCTTAGGAAGTGGAGGGATTTTAGTTGAGGTGTGATGCATGGATTCTTTATATGGGAGTAGTTATATTTAAAAGGATGTTGGTTTCTATTATGATATCCCAAAGACTAATTAATATTATATGGATAAGGTATATATTGAATCCCTTACTAATTTAACTTTAAATGAAAATTATCCTGATAATTCTAATGATGAATTTACTTCAACTTCTTTAGAATAAAAAAATTTATTACATCGGAAGATGAATATAGTTTACCTTTTTTCAAGAAATGGATAGATGTGTGACTCTTATTGAGAAAAATAATTCTAATGTGTTTAAATAATATTATTATTATTAGTCAAATATTCCTAAATCCAATAGTATAATTTCAAAACTTACTTCCAAAATTTTTAAACTTACATTGGAATTAGATAAGAAATCTAATTCTAGATCAACTTATGAAGATAAGAATTTAGTTTTAAAACATAATTCAAAGATCATAAGTCTAAAAAATCTTCTATCAAATATTACATCTAGGAACGAAAATTTTGATAAACTATATAGATAGTTGAGAGAATATAGAATAAATTTTGTGTTAGGATTTACCATAGAAATGTCTCATTTTTAGTCCAATTACTTTGTTCCTAAAAATGAACCTTTTTGTACAAAATTTCAAAGAGGATGTCATTATAAAATTAAATTCTCATTAAATAATGTTAAATATTTTGGTTTTCATAAAGCCTATATTTCAAAATAATTATCACCAATACAAAATAAGAGAGTTTGATAGATATGGATTCCAAAAATTTTATTTTCTAATAATTTTTTATCTAGGAAAGTATGGGCACCAAAAACATTATTTTTATTTTAGTAATAATGGTTGAGTACCTATATCCAAAACATGTGGTGCATGGATAGTGTATGTTCAAGAAAAATGAATGGAAATAAAAGGTTCATCTAGAAAATCAAAAACATGAAAGAAGGAAAAGGAATTTTTGGTGATAATGATGAAGGATAAATCTTTATAATTAGTGATATTGAATTTCCTAGAAAGAATTTAATTTCAAATGTTTTATATATTATAGGATATAATAATTATATCATCAGCATAAATCAACTATGTTATGAATTTTAACTTATGAACGTCAATAATGATAAATGTATTGTTCAAATATTGGAAGGAAAGTTCATTCTTTCTGCTAATAGTCATGAGAATGTTTACACTTTAAACCTATAGGACCTTATAAACCAAGATCTACCTTGTTTAAGTGAAATGGAAGATTATTATTGGTTGTGGGAAAGAATTTTAGGGCACTGTAATATTAAAACTTTAGTCAAACTTTATTAGAAATAAATTTTTGATAGATTTACTGAATATTAGGTTTAATTCTTTAAAATTTTATAACCCTTAAAAATATGGAAGTAAACATTGGTAGAGTTTTAAATCTATTAGTAAATTATAAACTTCTATATATTTACAATTAATGCAAATGGATTTATTCATTATAACACAAACTATAATTATTGGAGGAAAACACTCTATGTATATCTTGGTTAATGATGAAACTAGATATACATGGGTATATTTTCTTTCAAAAAATAAAAGTTCTATTTTATTTTAAAATTTTCTAGCATGTGTTAAAAATTATAAAAATCTAAATTTGGTTAATATGTATAGTTATCATAGTGTAGAGTTTAAAATATATGACTTTGAAACTTTTTGTTGTAAAAAATGCATTACTCACAACTTCTCATCACCTAGAACTCCTCATAAAAATGGTGTAGTTGAATAGAGAAAGAAAATTCTTCAAAAAATTACTAGAACCATGTTGAGTGAATACTCAATTTATAAACATTTTTAGGATGAATCTATTAGTACTACTCACCATACTATAAATAAAGTTTTACTTAAACTGTTTATTAATAAAACTCTATGAGTTATGGACAAGAAGAAATCCAAAACATTCATACTTTAGAGTTTTTATATGTAAATTGTTTATTCTGAATACAAAAGACCATTTTTTATAAATTTGATTCAAAATATGATGAGGGGACATTTCTTGGATATTATATAATAAGAATATAATATAGTTTTTTTTTAATGAATAAACACTATTGAGGAAATGTTGTGTGTTAAGTTTAATGAAACTGATTTTTTTTTAAATGTAAAAAATCTAGGAATTCATATGATATTTTTAAAACTATTTTTCAAAAAATATTCAAAAATTATTTTGAAGGATGATCAATAGAATAAATATTTTTAGAATTTTTTCCTTTTGAAGTAGTTTAACCTATTTTTGAAAATAGTGTTTTACTTATCCAAGAAATTAGACGATCTTAAGGAATCATCCCACTAATAATATTTTTGGACTCCTCATGTGTTAATCATATTTTAATGATCACAAATCCTCTAAATTCTGTAAAACTTGTTAATCCTGTGTAATATGTCTCAAATCATGTGTACGAATGATTAGTTTTTTTATGCCTTATATATTTATTGTATATTATTTTTAGATTATAATGGATTTCCTTGATATATGAATGAGTCTAATCCATTCTATGAATGTCACTGTTTAAGTCTAAATACAGATATTTGGATAAGTCTGAGACACTATGAGTCTGCCACCAGTTATTTTTTTCTGGAAAAGGACCCAGACACTGTGACCCAAACACCGTGATAGACACCGTGACCCAGACACGATGACCAGACACTGTGACCCAGACACCATGACTAGACATCGTGACCAGACACCGTGACCCAGACACCGTGACCCAGACACCGTGACTAGACACTGTGACCTAGACACCATGACCAGACACTATGACCCAGACACCGTGACCTAGACACCGTGACCCAGACACCTTGACCTAGACACCGTGACCAGACACCGTGACCAGACACCGTGACCCAGATATCGTAACCAGACACCATCACAATCCAGACATTGTGACCATCCAGACACCATGATCAGACACTATGATCAAACACTGCATCTGTGCTACAGGTTCTTGATCTCTATACAATTATATCATCATAAATGTCTCACCATTTAAAGACAAACAAGGAGACACCATTTCATGAAGACACCATTTCCAGACAGACTGTGGCACCATTTCTTAATATGTTTTGTCATTTTTCAAGTTAATTTCTAACGGTCATATTTGAAGCTTTTAAATACACTGACATAATTAATGTTTCTTTGTAGACATGTTACATGACAGTATGTGGTACGAGGTGCATAAAACATGCATCTTTTTAGCTCCAACACATGCAGTCCAAGAATAAAAGAGAAGTGTGTCCTAGAAAAAAAAAAGTGGGTGTGTGAAATAACGAAGAAGCACGAGAATTCTTGAGAAAATAACCGACACATGAAACTCCACATTTCTGAAGAACACATGAAGCACTCTTGAATTCAAAAAGTTTTGATAACTTTGATTAGAGTTAATGAAATCTACGCATTGTCAACACCATGAAGAACACGATCCAGATCTAACTCATATGTGATACTTTGTTTTCTACAAGAGGACTCGATTCCTGCATCTACTTCATCCTAGAAGTCCAGAGCTACATAGACTAACACTCAGAGCACTTCTAACCTTATCTCATCATTTCTACTTTGTTGTGTATTATTTTTATCTTTTGAACAGTGTGTGTGTGTCTGTATAAAAACATGCATTATCTCCTTCATTAAACTGAAGGATACAAGATATCCCTTATCATGCATCTTTTTACACTTGTGTACTCCCACGGATAAGTATGGAAGATGTCCATGTGTGACCTGTTAGTTCATACCCATGAAGAACTATGGAAGAGGTCGTGTAACCTAGACAGTCTTGTGTACTGTTTTTAACCCCGATCCAGGGTGTGGATCAAGTTTATTTATAAACTTCTTGGTGTAAGGTGATCACCAAGTGGAGTGGATTAGGTCTTGACTTGAGATTGAACCACTTGTTTTATATCCGTTGTGTTGTTTATTTTATTTTTATTTGTTTTACTATTTAATTCATAAATCACTAAATTTACTTTGATATTTAATATTGTAAAGAAGTTATAATTGTTTTTCCTTATTATAATAGCTTCAAAAGTAATGTTAATAACTGATATTAAGATTATTGATAATTAGTCAATCTTCTAAGAAGTTATTCAAACAGTCAAACTTTCATAACTGTATTACTTTTATTAACTGGGTGGTATTTAAATTTATTGGGTAACCTTTTTAAGAATAACTTTAAAACAAGAATTTTTATAGATACTCAATTCACCCCCCCCCCCCTCTCAAGTACTCTACTCCGACCAATATTTTTTATCAGAGGATTGTTTTTTAAGACTCTGTTTTTAACCCATTTCAACTGTGATTGTAGTTGTACTTTAAAGATCTATAAATTTATATCAATTATAAATTTCTAGCTCTTTCAAAGTATTTCTTTATTATGGATAATAGATTGGAAGGTGATGCAACAAACAGACCACCATTCTTTAATGGAACCAATTATGCCCAATGGAAAATCAAAATGAAAATGCATTTTGAAATTATGAGATTTGAAATTTGGTCTACAATTATAGATGAATATATGATTCCTACTACTGATAGAATCACTTGTTATGAACCTAACAAGACTGCCTAAAATAACAATTGTAAATCTATGAATGATTTATATTTCTCTTTAGAAGATGAAGAATTTAATAGAATTTCTGCATGTAAAACTACCCATGAAATTTGGGATACCTTGTCTGTTTAACATGAAGGAACTTCTAGTGTGAAATAAATGAGACTTAATACTTATACTATTAAATATTATAACATTAAAATGAAACCTGATGATCCTATTTCTGACTTGTATCTCAGGTTCAATGAAATTGTCAATACAATGATTTCTCTTGGAAGAGAAGTCACTGCCAAGGAACAGATCATGAGGATTCTCATATGCCTACCTGATAGATGGAGAGGAACCTTTGTATCTATTAGAGATTCATGTGACATCAGAAAGCTACCTATAAAAGAAATCATTGGAAAACTAATGATGTATAAATCGTATCTGAAAGTCAACAAGTAAGAGGAGGATGAAACCAAAATAAAATTTGTTGCGTTCAAGACCACCACCTCTAAACACAAGGAGAAAGAAAAATTGAAAGTTTTTGTAGAAAGTTACAGTAGTGAACAATCATCACCAGACGGTGATGACGAGTTGGATCAATTATCCAGAAGGTTTAAGAGATTTTACAAGAAGAATAAATTTTTCAGAAATCCTAACTTTAAGGGAAAATATGATCAAAAAAGAAGCTGGAAGAAAGTTTAGAAATGAAGTGACAAGTCTGATGAGATTGTCTGTTATGAATGTAAGCGAAAGGGACATTTCAAGGATGATTGTCCCAAGATCAAGTACAAAAAGAAATATGAGTACAAAGATAGAAATTATAAAAATTCAATGAAAACAACATGGAGTGATTCTGAGGACAGTACAAGTGACTCAGAATCTTTACATAATGAACAGGCTAACAAATCCAATATGTTTTTTATGAAAAACACATCTGAGGTAACACCGGACTCTCCTGTACATAATTCCTATTATTATGGAGATTATAGTGACTCTAAAAATATGTCTAATGAAGAAATGTTAAAATACTATAATATTCTTGAAGAGACATGCAATGAACTAAAAGATAAATATAAATATTTGAAGAAACATCATGCTCTTACTGTGACTGTTAAATACGAACTTACAACTGAAAAAGAGAAAAATACTCAACTGATCAAGGATAAAAATTAATTAAAAATTTCTAATGAGCAATTAAATAATGACTTAGAAAAGTTTACCAATGGTAAAAATACCCTTACTCAAATTCTAGGTAAACAGACTACTTCTAAATATACTACTGGCATTGGCTATTAACCTGGTAAAATAAATTTTGAAAGAACTAATTTTTTTCTAATCTAGGACATAAAAATTTACTCCTAGTTTTGGAAAACATTCAGCTAGTTCAAGTTATGATACACTCTCTACTATTTCAAGATTTTTTAGACCAAATAGAGTTTATTTTTCAAGTACTTTACACAATTCTTATAGGAAACCTGTGAGGTAGATATGGGTTCCTAAGGCACTAATCACTAATATTACTGGACCCAAACAAGTATGGGTACCAAAATATGTTTTCATTTGAACATTTTTTAGGAAAGCTACTTAAAGAGCTCCTATAAAATCTTATTGTACTTGGACATTGGGTGTTAAAGACACATGATAGGAGACTATTCATGCTTCAATAATTTAATAAAAATTGATGTAGGACAAGTCACCTTTGGTGACAATGCTAAAGGGGAAATTATTGGCCTTGGCCAAATCGGTAACTCTAACTCGGTTTTAATTTCCAAAGTACTTCTTATTAATGGATTGAAATATAATCTGCTTAGTATTTCACAACTATGTGTTGATGGATTTCATGTCAAATTTGAAAATGATGCTTGTAATGTTTTTAATTCTACAAATGAATTAGTGTTTTCTTCATTAAGAAATTAAAATGTTTACTCTGTTAACTTAGAATCTTTATTTTATCAAAATGCTTCATGTTTAGGTGTATTTCACAAAGAATCTTGGCTTTGGAATAGGATACTAGGACACTATAATATTCACTCTCTTATAAAGTTAACTAGAAAAAGCTTAGTCAAAGAACTACCCAAACTTGAGTTTCCAAATGATAAAGTGTGTAATCCTTGTCAAAAAGGAAAGAAACACAAAATTTTCTTCAAACAAAAGAAAGAAGTGTCAACTTCTCAACCTCTCGAATTGGTTCACATGGATTTGTTTAGACCATCTAGAGTTTCTAGTTTAAATGGGAAGCAATGTGTTTATGTTCTTGTAGATGAATTTTTTATATATACCTAGACTTTCTTTTTGGCTCACAAAAGTGAAAACTGCTCTCATTTTACCAAATATTCCAAAACTGTAGAAAATCTTAATGGACTTAGAATTAAATCCTTAATAAGTGATCATGGACATGAGTTTGAAAATCAAGAGTTTGAATCCTTTTTCTAATAAAATGGCTATTTTCATAATTTCTCTTCCCCTAGAACACCTCAAAAAATGGAGTTATAGAAAGAATAAATAGAACCTTGCAAGAGATTTCTAGAACCATGCTTAGTGAGTATGACCTACCTATTTATTTTTGGGCTGAATCTATAAATATAGAATCATATATAATTAATAGAGTGTTGATTAGACCTATTCTTAAAAGAAATCCATATGAGTTATGAAACAATAGAAAACCCAAAGTTAGCTACTTCAAAGTATTTGGTTGCAAATTCTATATCCTTAATACTAAGGACAATCTTGACAAATTTGCATCCAAGAGTAATGAATGAATCATTTTAGGATATTCCATCTCTAGTAAATCCTATAGAGTATTTAATAAAAGAACTAAATGTGTGGAAGAATCTGTCCATGTCAAATTTGATGAAACAGATCCACATGAGTCTAAAACCAATCTACAGAACATGGAGGATGATGTATCAAATCTTTACGTTAATTCAAAATCATTTGACCATCCTATAAAGGAATCTATGAAAGCTTCCAGTTATGGAAACTCATTAGACTCAAGTCACAATGAACCTGGACCTGCTGATGAACCTAAAATCACCAGTCCTTTTTCTAGAGCTATTAGAACTCTTAAGAACCATCTTTTAGATGTTGTAGTAAGTGACTTAGATAAAGGAACTCAAACTAGATCTTCTATTATAAATCAGGTTGAATATCAAGTCTTCTTATCACAACTTGACCCTAAAGAAATTAATGATGCTATCAATGATGAATTTTGGGTGATGGATATGCAATAAGAACTTAATCAATTTTAAAGGAACAAAGTTTGGAAACTCGTGGACAGACCCAAAGACACATTCACCATAGTCACTAAATGGGTGTTTAGAAATAAGGTAGATGAATCTGGTTATATAGTTAGAAACAAGGATAGATTGGTTGCACAAGGCTATAGTCAAGAATAATGAATTGACTATAAATAGACTTTTTCACTAGTATCTATACTTGAAGCCATCAGAATTATACTTTCTTATGCTGTACATCTGAATTTTAAACTATATCAAATGGATGTCAAAAGTGAATTTCTAAATGGGTATATAGTTGTGGATGTCTTTATTGAGTAACCCCCTGGTTTTACAAACCCTCATTTTTCAAACCATATTTTTAAATTATCAAGAGCTTTATATGGTCTAAAACAACCTCCAAGAGCCCGGTATGATAGGTTATGTACTTTTCTTATTTCCAAAGGTTTTACAAAAGTAATAGCTGATCCTACCATTTTTATAAAAATAATTTCCAATGATGCTTTAGTAATTCAAATTTATGTAGATGGAATTATCTTTGGATCTTCAAAAAAATCATTATGTATTGAATTTTCAAAAATGTTTCAAAACAAATTTGAAATAAGTTTAATGGGTGAACTAAAATTCTTTCTTGGATTTCAAATATTTCAAAATAATAATGGTATTATTTTAAATCAAAGAAAATATACTAGAGATCTTATAAATTTTTTTGGATTGGATAGCACTAAAAGTAGTGACACTCCAATGGGTACTACTTGTAAGTTGGATCATGATGAAAATGGAAAATCTATTGATCAAACCACTTACAGAGGAATGATTGGAAGCTTACTCAACTTAACTGTTAGCCGACCTGACATTATTTTTAGTGTGTGTGTGTGTTCTTGTTTTCAAGCTAATACTAAGGAATATCATTTAAATAATGTTAATATAATCTTCAAATACCTCAATCATACACCCAATGTAGTAATGTTCTATCCCAGAGGACAATCATTTGAGTTAGTGATTTATTCTGATGCTGACTTCGGTGGTTGTAAGTTAGATATAAAAAGAACCTCTAGAATATGTCACTTTTTAGGAAAGTCACTAGTATCATGGTGTAGTAAGAACCAAAAATTTGTTGCATTATCAACTACAGAATCTAAATACATAGCTAATGGTAGTTTTTGTGCACAAATTTTGTGTATGAAACACATATTTCTAGATTATGGATATTAATTCAGACATGTACCTATAAATTGTGACAATACAAGTGCTATTAACATCTCAAAAAATCTTGTTTCACACTCTAGGACAAAACATATTGATGTAAGACATCACTTTTTGAGAGATCATTATCAAAAAGCTGACATCACTTTGGAATTCATTGGAATTGAATATCAGCTCACTGATATATTCACCAAACCATTAAATTCTGAAATAATAGATTACATCATATATGAATTGGGAATGATAAATATTAAGTAGTAAGTTTACTGTTTCACGGTTTACTATTTCATGTTTATGGTCTCAATAGTTACTATCTCTCAGTTATTGTCTCGCACTTACTATCTCATACAATACAGTTGCACAGTTTAGAAATCACACAGTTAGGGTCTCACTGTGAAAGCTAGTTACAAAGCTAGTTACGGTCTCACCGTGAAAGTTGATTACGGTCTCACCGTAAAGATGATTTATTGTTTTATTTATACATTATAACCCAGATCGCAGTAATTAATTATTTTACCCTTTTACTTTCCTGTATTTTTTACCCCGTGACGCTTGATATCCCTAAATGATAAAAACTAAAGAAGTTTCACTCTTTATTCACTTGATCTCTCTTCTCTCAAACTATAACCCCTCTCTCAAACCTTAGGTTTTATCTCTCTCTCTCTCTATAACCTTCATTGAATTCCCAGGATGAAATTCCCATTGTCATCAACTCTTGAGAATCACAGTTCAAATAAGAAGTTGAAAATAGCACCAAAGTTAGCACCCGAAGGTCCTCTGAATCTGAATCTAGTAGACAAAATAGTAGTACCTAAAAAGGATATATGCCCTAAGTGGATTCTGTCAAGTAATTATTTGGTATTGTAAGTGATAAAATAGAAAGGATGGCTAGATTGGTTCACAAAGGAGGATAGGCCAATTTATCGGAAACTAGTTACACAGTTTTACCAGCATGTTCAATTCTCTTTTGATACAAAATATGGCTATGTTGTGAGAAGTTGGATCAATGGCTAGAATTGTACCTTCTCTTCGAGGTTATGAGCTGCATGCCTTAGGATACCTCATGAGGGTATTTTTGAGGACTACCAGATAGGTCATCCACCTCTAAATGAGTTTTTTTGGAAGAAGAATTAGGAAGCTTAACTAGGAATGAAACAAAGCAAAGATCCATTGCTGCTGAGCTAGATGGTGAAACCAGACTTCTGTTTAAATTTGTTCAGAATCTGATTATCCCCAGAAAAGGAAATTTTTCTACACTCAAGTATCATGTTTTATTTTTGATACATATCATGAAAAATGGACATAAGATCAACCTCTTCAAATATGTTACACACCATATGTGTGATTTGATCAAAACAACCTTCAAGTCAACCTCCTTGTTCTATTCAAGGATTATCTCAGCTATGCTTCATGAAAAAGGTTTGGTTGGAAAAAATTAATAAACTATTAAGGACTATGAGTCCTGTCTCTCAAGAGTTACAGTAAAGATAATGAAAATCAGTTGGAATCCATGGAGAAAAAAATGGGTGGAAGATAATGACAGGGTTTATGAAAAGTTTAATCTGGTGTAACACTCTTCAATACCTAAGGATATTTTTTATGCTAGTTTGTAACCATATGATATTTTTGAGTATTATGATGAGGAAGAAGAGGAATAGGTTGTTTTACCTTCAATAAAAACTATTCTGGTTGAGGGAGATAGTGAATCTGCTCCTCAAGTCTTAATTGATAAGGAAATACATGTTCCCGAAGATGTTGTTGATTTAGAAGAACAACCTGCTGCTGAAGAAGAATCTGTTTCTAAGTTAAATGAATAAGATTTTGTAAAAGAGCATATAAAAGAAGATATTTCTATTGTGTAAGAAGATACTCTTGAGGAACACCTATAGGAACAAGTTATTCCTAAAATTATTTCATCTTCTGAAGAGAGAATGGAGCAAGCCTTTTAGTTGTCTAGAAAGGAAATGGGTGAGGATATCAGGAATGAAATCTTGGAAATAGATCAAGGATCTAAATCTATCATTCCTGAGAAAGATGAACCTGCTGAGGTGGAGTAGCACCTGAATCTGGAACCTATTGAATTCCCTAATCCCGTTGATCTAAACTCAGTGGATACATGGTATAAATTCCCTATTTATTTTGATGTGAATTATTCCCAGGAAATATCAGTCAAAGGTATTGATCTGTCTAATATGTTTCAATTGAAACTGGCATCTGCTCCTGGAGATATCTCTGCCAAAGAACTTGTGCCTGTCTCAGCTTATATTCCTAAACCTTTACAAGAACCTCCAAACTTGGTAAATAATAATGATCTGAAAGAATTTTGAGCTACACTATTAGCTGGGATTGAAAAACTCAAGAATACCCAACTGGCTCCTATAACCAATTTAAGTGAAAGAGATGATGCCCTATTGTTGGAAAGGATCATATGGAAGATTCAACCCAATATTATTCATGATATTTAAGAAGTCATAGTTGAGAACAAATAGTTAAGTGATGAAGTAAAGAATCTATGAGGTATGGTTGAAGATATGCAGAGAGTGTTGAACTTAAAACCAGAACTTGTTTCTTACCTGTTGAGGATGTTTTTAATCAGATTCCATAGGAAGTAGCCTACCTAATTCAACCTAATCTCACTTCCTTAGCCGACAAGGTAGCTGAAAGAAATAAGAAGATTGTTCAATAGAGGCATGAGCTTGTTATTGGTCTTAACAAGTTAACTAATGAGTATAAGGGTTGTCTCCAGAAATTTCTAAATCAACTGAAATCCCTTACATTGGCTGTTACTTCTTCTTGTAATTCTAGACAACCATCTCAACCCTATTTAGACAGTGATATACTCATAATAGTTGTCAAATAATAACTTCAATCTGTGCTTAGTGGCTTTAAAAAATAATCTATATCTGAAGTTTTCAAGAACAGTGATAGAGTTCTTGATTTGGTGAGAATTCATTCCAAGATTGCCAATGATGATCAGAAAGAAATTTATAAGAAGGTGGATTTCTACTTTAATTAGATCTTATCTAAGAATGACATGACCAACTATTTCAAGTACCTAGTGGAGAATCTGAGAATCCATCCTTTTACTCAAGCTTTCAAAACTCAAGTCCAAAAGCTAAAATATTTAACTCCTTTGTTGGATAAGTTTATGGAGAACAAGGATGACTTTGAGAAAGCCATGCAGTATGGTGGTGAGATCATTGCTGACTTCATCAAGCTTTTGAAGCCTTATCTTAATGTATAGAGTACTACCATTGTGGCTCTTGTAGCTGCACCCTTGAGATCTAGTTTTCCTACATTTGCATCTTCTTCACTTTCCTCTACATCTATGTCTGTCTCTCAGGCTCTGAGTCAGATCAAACCTGTTATCCTTGATCAATAGTTTCCTTAGTCTTCCACTGCACCTACCTTTGCCCTTTTTATTTTTTAAGGACTCCATTTACCTTCTTTGTTAGTTGGTTTACTCCCTTTTTCCACTTCTACCTCTGCTCCTATGGCTTCCTCTTCTGATGTTGCTGCCAAGGGAAAAGAGAAGACAAGCCCGTGATGAAGAAAAGTGACTATTATCTTTTGATAAAGTTTATTTATGTATTTCTTATTACTTACTATTAGTAATGACACTTTTTATCTAATTCATTTTTAACTCCTCTTATATATTCTTTTGTTTACTCTTTTTGATGATCCCAAAAGGGGGAGAAATATGTATTCTATATACACATTAAAGAAAAGACACATTAACCAAGAATAAATCTCTCACTCACATGATTTGTGATCATCAAAAAGGGGGATATTGTTGGAATCCTCATGTGTTAATCATGTTTTAGTGATCAAAAATCCTCTACATTCTATAAAACTTGTTTATCCTGTGTAATCTGTCTCAAATCATGTGTATAAATGACTAGTTTCTTTATGCCTTAAATAATTATTGTAGATTATTTTTAGTTTATAATGGATTTCCTTGATAAATGATTGAGCCTAATACATTATATGAATATCACTATTTAAGTCTGAATATAGATATTTTTCTAAGTCTAAGAAACCGTGAGTCTGTCACCAGTTATGTTTTTCTGGCAAAGGACCCAGACAACATGACCCAAACACTGTGACCAGACACCGTGACCTAAACATCTTGACCAGACACTATGGCCCAGACACCGTGACCAGACACTATGACCAGACACCATGACCTAGACACCCTGGCCCAGACACCATGACCAGACATCGTGACCTAGACACCGTGACCGGACAACGTGACCAGACACTATGACTAGACACCATGACCCAGACACGTGACCAGACATTGTGACCATCTAGACACTGTGATCAGACGTTGTGATCAAACACTGCATCTATGCTACTGATTCCTAATCTCTATAAAACTATTCCATCATAACTATATCACCGCTAAAAGACAAACAAGGATACACTGTTTCAGGAAGACATCATTTCTAGACAAACTGTGGCACCATTTATTAATCTATTTTGTCATTTTTCAATTTAATTTCTAATGGTCATATTTGAAGCTTTTAAATGCACTGACATAATTAATGTTTCTTTGTAGACATGTTACCTACAAGTATGAGGTACAAGGTGTAGAAAACATGCATCTTGTCAGCTCCAACACATGCACTCCAAGAATAAAAGAGAAGTGTGGCCTATAAACAAAAATCGGGTGTGTACGATAACGAAGAAGCACAATAATTCTTGAGAAAATAACTGACACATGCAACTCAAAATTTCTGAAGAACACACGAATCATTATCAAATCCAAAAATATATGATACCTTTGATCAGAGTCGAGGAAATATTTGCACTTTCAACACCACAAAGAACATGATCCATATCTAACTCACCTGTGATACTATGTTTTCCACAAGAGGACTCGATTCATGCATCTGCTTAATCCTAGAAGTCCAGAGCTACATAGACTAACACTCAGAGCACTTCTAACATTATCTCATCATTTCTACTCTGTTTTGTATTATTTTTAACTTTCGAGTAATGTGTGTGTGTGTGTCTGTATAAAAACGTGCATTGTCTCCTACATTAAACTGGAAGATACAAGATATACCTTCTCATACATCTTTTTACACTTGTGTATTCCCATGGATAAGTGTGGAATAGGTCCCTGTGTGACCTATTAGTTCATACCCACGAAGAACTGTGGAAGAGGTTGTGTGACCTAGATAGTCTTGTATACTATTGTTAACCCCGATCTAGGGTGTGGATCAAGTTTATTTATAAACTTTTTGGTGGTAGGTGATCACCAAGTGGAGTGGATTAGGTCTCGTCTTGATACTAAACCACTTGTTTTATATCTGATGTGTTGTTTATTTTAGTTTTCTCTGTTTTATTGTTTAATTCAAAAATCACTAAATTTACTTTGATAGTTAATCTTGGAAAGAATTTATAATTGTTTTTCCTTATTAGAATAGCTTCAAAAGTACTGTTAATAACTGATATTAAGATTACTGAGAATTAATCAATCTTCTAAGAAGTTATTCAAATATTCAAACTTTCATAGCCGTATTACTTTGATTAAATGGGTTGTATTTAAATTTATTGGGAAAAATTTTTAAGAATACCTTTTAAACAGAAATTTTTATAGATACTCAATTCACTCCACCTCTTGAGTTCTCTACTTTGACCAATAAATATCATTGGAGATATATATCAAACAATCAAAAAGTTTAGTTCCTTAAAAAATGAATGTGAAAATTGTGCATTCTTATTTCATTTTAAATCTAAAACACCTGATGATTCTTTAGGTGATGAAGATTGGATAAGATAGGTTAAATATGAACTCGATGAATTTGAATAGAACATAGCTTAGACTTGAGTAGAATGGACTAAATATATACTTGAAATTATATTCAAATGGATTTTCTAGAATAAACATGATGAAAATGAAATTTTTTTTAGAAATAAAATAAGTCTTATTGCAAAGGTTTAATAAAAAATAATTCATAGATTATAAATAAACCTTTTCACTAGAATAAATACTTCAATATATTCAAATACTTCTAGACTTTATAGTATATGTAAATATTACTCTTTATCAAATGGATGTAAGGAGTTAATTTCTTAACTAATATGTTCGAGGGGAATATTTTGTAGAACAACCACTTGGTTTTGAAAATAAAAAATTTACACAACATGCATTTAAACTTATTAAGGAACTTTATAAACTAAAACGAGCTCGAAGATCCTGGTATGATAGACTTACTTGATTTTAATTAAAAAAATTGTTAAGGGAGAAACCGATCTAACTCTTTTTATAAAGAAATTTTTTATAGATGCTATCATTATTAAAATTTATTTTCATGACATTATCTTTGGTTCAAATAAAAAATCTCTTTCAGACTAATTTTTAAAACTTATGAAATCTAATTTTAAAATGAGCATGATGGGTGAACTAAGTTTTTCCCTTGGTTTTCAAATTTCTTAAAAAACTGAAAGAAACTTTTTTGTATCAAAAAAATAAACTAAATATTTAATTAAATGATTTGGTCTTAATAATGCTAATAGTATAAGTACTCTAATAAAAAATCTAAAATTCTTGATCTTGATGAATCTAAGAAACCAATTAATCAAAAACTTTTTAAAGGGATGATTAAAAGTTTACTTTATACCATAGCTAGTCCACTATATATAATGTTTTATATGTTATTATGTATGATAATTCAAGAAAATTCAAAAGAATCCTATCTTAGAGTTTTTTAATTAATATTTTTTTATCATAAAGGAACTTTAGATCATGTTACATTTTATTCTTTTAGAAGTGATTTTGAACCCAAAAGTGTTTTAGATTATAACTTTGGTGGATATAAAAACGATATAAAAAGTATATCTATAACTTTTCACTTATTAATAGAATATTTAGAATATTTTTCATAAATGAAACAACACTCTTTAGAACTTTCTACTACTAAATATGAATATATAATAGCTATAATATGTTCCACCCAAAGTTTTTTGATGCAACACATGCTCACTGATTTTGGCATGATTTTTTCTAGAACTCCAATTTTGTTTGATAACCCAAGTGACATTACTTTTACTAAGAACCTATAACACACACACACAATAAAAAAGATATATATATTACATCATTTCCTTCAGGATAACACACAAAAAATTATATATTATTCTTCAATTCATCAAAAAACATGACCAACTTACTAATAATTTTTCAAACCCTCTTAATTATAAAATATTTGAATATATTAATATGAATATGGATATCATCAATGTAAAATGGTAGTTAATATAATTCTTGTTTTATTCATATCCTCATAGTAAAATAATTCTTCAAAAATGGGTAGGATGTTTTTTTTAAACCAAGTTTTCTATTCTAAGTTTTTTTAAAGGAACATTTGTTGGAAAAAGTATTTCTTAAATAAAACTTTTATTATTCAAAAAGAATCATTATTTATTTTTCAAAATAAATATGTATAGAAATTATGTTTCTAGAATTATTTATAGATGAATTTTTTTTATTTTTTATAAGGAATGTGTTTAACTTTTTTGGAAGGTATCTTTTCATCTTTTTTTGGAAAGAACATTTTCATTTATTTGGTTTTGAAAGATATTTTGTTTAAAAAATTTAATGGTAAAGAATTTTTTAAAAGTATAGATATTATTTAAAATATTTAAATGTATTTATGAAATCATTCTTCCTTAAATATATTTAATCTCAACCATTTATAATATGGTAGTTAAAGAATATCCTCTTAATCCTATTTAAGTAACTCAAGATGGGACCTTCCATTCTAATTATTAAAACCATAAATAACACTTGACTCTTAGTTTTAAATTCTTCCAAATTGTTCAAGTTTATTTTAGTTTTTCTCAAAGTTATTAAATTTCTTTGAGATTCTTATTGATTCCTTAAATGATATTTCTAAAATGGAAATTAATAAATTAAGGTTGATATATAGGTATTGGTTTGGTAAGTATGATTCCTTTCTGAATTCAGTTATTGTATTCCAAGGTTTGGAATATATTTTTCTAATATAATAATTTTAGGCTTTTTATTTTACATCTATTACTATATATTTATATGTAAGTTATATTTTTTGTGAATTTGATGGAGTAAAAATTTATTCTTTCAACATTTTTAGAAATACCTATAAGTTAACCTTAATAATAATGACAGAAATTCTTGGATTAATTATTCAAGTAAAATCTATTTTTGTATCACATAAGTTACATGATGTTTTAGGATATTTTAAAAGTTAAAATTATAATAAACTATTATTTATCAAATAATAATTTCATAAATTGAAAAATATTTCACCAAAAGGAAGAATAGTGTTCCAGTAGATACAAGCTTTTATCCTTCTAATAAAATGGGACTAGGGCACTATAATGATTCAAGACATATGCATTCCATATTTCCTATGTAATATGAGAAATTTTAATATTTTATAATTATTTTTGTGTTATATTGAGGTGATTGAATCAAATTTTATGAAGTTTAAATTCCTTACATATTTAATATTTCTTAAGAATGTGATAGTAAATTTTCTAGAAGTGGATAATATAAAGAACTTATATCCACATATAAGAGAAATAGAATCTCTTTTCAGAGATAAAACCTTATCGAAAATGAGATTTTTTTATGATTTTGGTTATAAATAATTTGTTGAAAATTCTTTTAAATCTATTTGAGAAGAGAAAATTGAGACTTTGAAAAGGTAAATATGAAAAAAAGAGGTAAGAACCATATGTTCCTAAAAATATCTAGAACTCCAAATAAATAAGGTTAATAATATGACTGACTAAGACTTTGAAGAGTTCATGAAAAGGAATAAATATTGTAAGGAATGAGAACCTCAATTTGGTCATGAAAAGGCTAAGTCTTTGGATCTTAATTATAAAACTCATAAAACATTGAGAGAAGAAGAGAAGAATAAGAAAAAATATGAATAAAAAAAGTAGGAATGGATTTATCAAGAATTCATAAAAGTAAATACTATCAAAGAGTATGTTAATGTTGATGTCCTTTTATAGAAAAATATTAAAGAAAATGAAGTTTTTGGTAAAGTTAAGGAGTTTGTAACTAAAGGTTATAAATAATTTCAATCTAAAAATACCTTGTAATATACTCTTTATAAATATTATGAAGTTAATAAGTTGAATTAAAATGATTCTTAGATAGATTATTCTCAAAGGAATATTCCTTACATACTTATTTATCTATAAAAGCAACCTCATCAGAGAATAAATCAAAAGAATACTAAAAAAATTAGAGGAATAAAGTTTAAAAAAATTAAACTAGTTATGAGGAATAATTTCAAGGAGATACATATTTTGATGTTGATATAGAGGAAATATCACCTTCAAAATCTAAAAGTTAAGAATATTCTAAACTAGAAATAATTGGAAAGACTCCTCTTACAAAATTTTATGACTCCACAAATAATACTTCACTTTATGCTAAAAATAATGGATATAAAGTTAAATTATTTTAGTGAATTTATCAATATATTTGTAGAAATGTTTTATATCTTCCCATATGTTCAATTGAGGTGAAAGTTGATTAAATAATATACTATTCATGTTTAGGATATTGAATGGAATTAACTAATTGTTGAATCCATTGTTGAAACCAAGGATGGTTTTAGGACCCTTAAATAAAATACATAAATAGACTCAAAGAAGTTAAAAAGTGTTATAAATTGTGTAAAATATTCAGAAAAATACATGAAGTTCTTTGAAGAATAATTAATTGTATTAAGAAAGTCTTATTAAAGTTTTTTCAAGATAACTAAAGTGTTATTATGGAATTTAGTGAAAATTTAAGAGTTTATCATGATTATAAAATCCTATTGATACAGTAGGATGAGGATATCAAATAATTAAAGATAAATTAGAAGCATCAAGGTAAAAATAATGAAAATTGGATAAATAACTCAAGAAGATGAAGCATGTTGTGAATAATTTTTTTTTAAAATTGTAAAATTTTTGGACTTTCAGACAACATAAAACTTTATTTTTTCTTCAAATACGAATTATGGTATTTAATGAATGATTTATATATATATAATTGTTTTATAAATTATTTTATTTAAAAAATCTTGTAAAAAAAATCTTTTAAGTGATCTTACTCAAATTTTATATTACTCTTGTCTTATTTTTTAAAAACACGAAAGGAGAGAAAAGTTGAATATAGAGAAAGTAGAGCACAAAATTTTTTTACAAGGGGGGATATTTATTTTATAAGCTTTTTTTTATAAATTCCTTAACTTTTTGTGTTTTTCTTTACACTTGTGCCTTGTTATTTTCAAAAAGTTCGTGATTGTTGGGTTAAAATACTTCTTTCTATACTTATTTTAAAATTCACAATTCACATTTTTATATCATTGATATCTTTTTTTATCTTACATTATGTTTCAAGTTAATGTATTTATTATCTTAAGCATCCATTAAATTTTACACAACCTTAATTAGAATAAATTTTCTAAGAGTAATTTTACTGGAATGAAGGTATAAATAAGTATTTTTTATTTTTTTACTTTACATACATGTTCCAAACGGTTTTTTTGTGTTGTTTTCTAGAATAAGAATTATAGAAGCATTGAAACAAATTCATCGATAGAATTAGTATATAATTATATCTATTATAAGGATAGATTATGTTACCAATGCATTTAAAATTGAACTTGAGAAATGTGGGATTCAAACATTTGATCCATTACAATCTTCATCTTTAAATATTATCATGGACTCAGGGTGAAGAATATTATTATGAATTGATCTAAAGCTATAATTTTTTTGAATCTTTATAAAAAAATTATTGAGATCGCTTTTGTTTGTTTTTATTTATATTGATTTGCTTAGATTATATGTGTGATAGGATTTAATTATAAATACTCTATATTTTTTACTTTGTAATTATTTTTATCTAATCATATTGATCAAGGACTCTTAGGGATTGGGAGATATAGTTTTTCAGATCAAGTGAGATCTAGGGATTCTAAAAGGAATAAAAAAAGTCATTTTGATCAAGCTGATTGAGGGATTCCAAGGTTTTGGAATAAAAACTTACTTGTATGTTTATAATTAGGTATAGGTAATTTTGGGTCTACATAATTCCTTATTAATTTGGCTGAAATAGAAAACCTCACTTAGTAGAAGTTTTTTAAGCTTTTGTAATATCCTTTTACAAAAAGTTATTGTTATGTTTTCTTACACGTTGTCTCTTTAGTAAGTACAATTATTGTAGTTTTTATTCCGATGTGTGTTATAAATTATATTTACATTTTGTTGTACCATCTTGAGTTTATTTAGATTTTATTAAGTTCATCCGAAAATAATTCTTCTGATAATTTCAATATATTCCACTACATTCAAATACAACTTACACTATAATTATTAAGTTTATCATAATGCTCTCTTTACAATTAACCTAAAACATGAGGTGTTGTAAAATTTGTAAATTTTACTAAAAAAAAATTAACCCCTTCTCTTGTATTATATCTATCATACATTCCTAGGAAACACCTCTCATGGAATATTTATATTCCCTACCTATAAATAACATTCTAGATGACTTCCTTATTAGGAAATTCCCTCTGTGTTCAACTCTACTACTGAGAAAAAATACAACATAGACTTCTTACACAATCTCTCCTAAAGAATTTTGGTAACTTTCCATCCACACATTGATCTATAAACAAGATACCATCCACCATCGAAAACAACTACATTGTTTTATTATCACTTATCCATGAAATCAGCTCATGAGAGCATCCAAAAATATCCCCAACCTCTTAAAAATTCCTATCATCAAACTACTACTCATAAGTGGCCCAATATACCAAAATCTAAATTGGATGGTTCTGATCATTCAGATGTACCTTCTATGTCAAATCTAGACCTTGGTATAACACATTCTAGAACTCAAGAGACCAAAAACCACAACCTATATTGGAACATCCTCCACCATATAGTCAAATTTTCCACATGATGGTAATGTTAAAAAATATATTCTTAATAATACTACACTAACAACTATACTCCTTTGGGATGATCCTTGTTTAAAACATTAATCATATTATTTAATATGAACATCAAAGTAAAACCATTATCTACTCAGGGAAGTGGATGATGTTCTCCCCACCTTCGAAAAAACTTCTAGGTCCAATAATCTTGGGAATATTTGATCATAAAATACTACTCAATCTATATCATGACCATAGGCCTATCACATGCAGAGGAAGAGTGTAGGACCAACACCATTTATCTAAAGTGAGAAACATATTCATTTCCCAATAAGAATCAACTACTATGAGGATAGTTGTTCAACTGCCTCCTCTATTAACTAGAAAAAATCCCCTAATAAGGGTGTCGACAGCCACACCAGTATTACACCACTTTGAGTACATTAACTTTTAAGTCCTTAAGATTCGTGAATTTTAAATGCTACCCTACCCTAGGGAAATATAGGATCATCATCCACTATTAACTGACACAAGGGTAAGTTTGGTTCATGTTTCAAAAGAACATAACATTGGTGTTCCTCATATAGCTCCACTAAAACTTGTATTATCTACAACATTACCTAAACATCGACTCTATGATGAAAAATGATGTATATAAAAACCTTCTATTGAGGTGTAAATATGAGTCTCCCCCTGGTGGTATTCTTTAATTCCTTTACAATCATTGGATATGAATCCCCAACTACACACATAACACTCAAATCCCTATTCTTCATACCCAAGGGGTCTCAATATCTATTTAAGTTGGAACTTTCCTCATCTACTCAATCACATATCACTATACAATACTATCAAAAGGGTAACTAGTTAAAATAATTTTATCATTACTTTTTTATAATTATTTGTATATATTTTGTTCAGTTTTCATTTGTTTGATTAAGTAATATTAGTTTTACTGTTTTTATTATGTTTATAATGAGAATTATATTCATACATTTTATTCCTTGAAAATAATTAAAAAAATTCATTTTTGGAAATATATTTTTGATAATTGTTGTGTGTGAATTAAATGTAGATTATTTATTGATTTTTAAGGCTTAAAAAGATACTTATGGTTATGGAACAATTCTATAAATGTATTGAGAAAAAGGTAAAACATTTTAAGACTTTATAAAAAATGAGTTTATCATACAAGATACTAACATAGCTCACAGACACCCTCATTAAGGGGAGATTCAATACAATCTAGGGAAAACCTATGGGTAAATAATGAGATTCACAATAATATACATGAATATGTATGGATTATTGTAACAATATCCATGATAATGTCATCTTAAAGGAAAAGGGACACATGTGGGGTGGTACTGCACCATAGGACACTATGCACTATTGTTCAGCACACCCTAACTTTTGAAAGAGATCACAACCTTATCCCAAAATCAATATGGGAATTCCTTTTTCTTCCATTATAGTGAATAGGCACTAGGAATCCTTACAATATTCATGGGATATGGATAATAGTTAAATCTAGAAAACCACGCATCCCATTCATCTAAATCACTTCACCCTTATCTCCACATCAGGATCATATCCTCTATAATTCAAAATTATCTATCCACCATCTTAGATCTTAAATCACTTTTATCAAAGACATTGAAGTTCATCCATTACACTCTTTGAGTGGATTTGGTCCACCACCTTACTAAATAAGAGTTTGGAAATGACATGAAATTATCACTATCATGATCCCTTTCTAAGAAACAATTCCACACTCAAATCTATATAATTAAGGAATTTAGTGAAACTTATTGAAGAAGAGTAACCATTCCCATGATTAAAAGTTTCATAAAGATTCACCAATAGAACATTACACCCTGACATGGTGTTATACTTAATAAATGGAATTTCAAATCTCAATGCTACCTAAAGTATAGATAATATTCTCTCACACTCTAATACATTATCACAAATTCTAAATATCTTCTCAAGTTACAATGTATTCTTAATAATTTCTAGTGGATGGTCAGATTATAGTGGAATGTTAACCCCTTTCCAACATTCTCTAAAGTTCCAAAATAACCTCAAGTTCCCTCATGATATATCAATCCCACACCCCAGCTACTCGACACATTGTTGAGCAGTGCACCCTTACTATAATAGATAAAAACCAATTTTAATAGAGGTAATTATAAAGATCACCCCATCCCTTGTTCTAATCTAAATAACATGGAGGGAGCATAAAAAGGGGGAATAATAGTGGTACATTTATTATTACCCAAATTTGGTAGTCGGTTATGAGAAGTCCACATGATGTAGTAAATCACGGTACCTCCTAGAATGTGCTTGTCTGAACCATGAATTCTACCACTATGTATCATAAACCTTATTCCTCATACCATTTTCCCATACTCTCATGCCTTTTTATTCAGGATGAATCAATCACCCATAAATATCACTTTCTTAATTTTATAATCATTCATTCTATTTATCCCTCTATATAATTCTATTTCACCCATTTGGTTAGGGACCTTGGGTTCCTAATCCTACCATATCTTTGTACCATTATGTTGAATCTATTATATCATTCCACTTATTCTTATGTTCACTCATTCCCTATATTATTCCTCAACCATTGTCAACATTTTAAACTTCATACACTCACAAGAAAGAGTAGGTGGCTGCTGAACATTATATAGAAGAGAAGATTGGGCATTCCTTATGGGAGATTTTCTATTCTCTATACTTTTTCTATATATAATTATGATTAGATAGGATATTTATGGTGGATGAAGGGTTTGTGATTTATTCTAGAGTTGTATGATATGTGAAACTTGGAACTTGTATTATTCATGTTTTTTTCTTAATGCTTCTGACTAGTTAGACACTAGTTAAATGATCCTAAGGTAAAAGTTAGTTAACAAGAGTTCAAACATAAGCTGAGTTTTAAGTCATAATCACTATTCAATATGGATAATATTTTTAGGGAATTAATAGAAATATAATAAAAAATAAAGTATTAAAATCACCACTCGTGAAGTAAAAGTGTAATATTAAATAGGTCTTGACTTTATGAGTAAGCCTTGGATTGTCATGAGGGTATAATTTATAGGATAGGTGATGTTGTTAATATATTTACATTGGAAAATTCACTTGACATGAATTACTTGATTAGTAACTAACCTAAATATCCCTGCACATCTCAATTGAAAATCTATACTCTTTTTTATTACTTATTTCTACCCTTTCCATACTATACATACTCCCACAAACTTTAAACATAAATATAGAAAAAATAAATTTAAATTATTACAGATTATGTCACACACAAATAAATATTTATTTTAGTTACCAATTTATCATTCCTAAGTGAGTTGGTGAGGCAACCACCACTTATCCCTCCATTAGACGCAGTTACTCACTAGTAAAAATGAATTTTTGATCATATTTTCTACAACCATAAAAACATTCATAATGATAAACTATGAATTGAAGCTACAAAGTAACCCTAAAAGTGCACAGGGTCTAGTAGCACATTAAATGGGAGTTACCTTGGTCATATCTATAGGGATGGATGATTCAATTCATAATTTAAGTCTATTGATGTGAGGATTAATAGATATGTGTTGGTGAATGTGTGAGGATGGTAATAAGAAAATCCAAGATGATGATAGGAAATAAATAAGATAAATGTCAAAAAAAATTAATAATCAAATGAGAAAATAATGGGGTTTTGGTATTGGTTTTCTTTCTTCATGTTACGTATGATTAAATTCATCAGTTCAGTCATATCACACTCACTCTTACTTTCCAAGTGCTCTCTTAAGTCACTATTTAGTTTCTTTGTGAAATCACTGGTCTTTATGAGTTTTAATGTGGTAACTAAACCCATATAATTAATCTCCTTAAGTCTATAATTAGTATTTGACTTATCTTCTATAGACACTTTCATGCTTTAGAGAACTAAGTACCTAATACAAGTGTATAGGACTAGATTTACACTTTCATTCCTTCACTATATCCCCTATTTTCATCTACTAGTTGATCAAGCAATAAAATTATTAATAATAGAAGTAAAATATAGGAGTAATTAAATTAATAATAGAATTATAAACAATCTACAATTACACTTTACTTTTCTTTATTAGGTTATTATCCAGACATACTCATGTTAAAATAATTAAAATAGAATAGATAATAAAAAATTTCCCTAATGGATGATGGTGTATCTTCCTCTAAATACCTTGATATCAAAGATCTCACCTCCTCTCTGGCTAAACTTTCTAGGTAAATTTTCTTATACTTCAATAAAATGTAAGGAATATTCAATATATACCTCTTTATATTAACTATTATAATTCCATGTAGATAGTGAGTGATGTGATCAATCGACATGGAATGCACTATCATTACTCTTGGTAATGTTCCAATACCCTTACCCAAATGGTTTATATTATCACTCCCTTGGATCAATTTCCATGTTTTTGGGTTTTCAATGTATTTATAAATTTAGTGAGGCAAGAATATTCTAGGAATCATTTGGTCCCTATGATTTGTGTATGATCTCTATGTGGAATCTTCATAGACTTATAGCCCCTGATTCTTAATCTTTATTCATTCCTTATATGTTAAGAATTAATATTATTTTTCCAGTGATTTGGGTCCACACAAACACTTTTTGTGTAATTTTGACACTTCACTGGTAAAATTGAAAAACAAAAGATCCTAAAGAGTATATTGGAGTCAATACAAGTTGTGTTGGAGCTTAGAAATATGTTATCTTGATAATATCTTCTCGAGTTATTCACCAATGGGGTCTTTTGGAATGTTAACATAACATTGTATGTAACTTCACATTTAAATAGTGACCAAATGTATTCTAGAAAAGTAATATGGATTATTTTTGTGCTATCATAATCTCATGTTTCAACTCCATATTTTTTGTCTTGAAAATGTAATCTAAACCTGCTTATTTTTTAGATTCACAAAAAATGAGCATCACCACACTAATTACATTTTATTATGTTTGTATACTATATTATATCTCCACAATATGTTATATATTGTACATATTATACATTTAAATTTATGTGACAATGTTGGTAATGAAAATATCGCAAGTGTTTTCCTCACATTTTGTTGGATCTGGTGTAGTCATGATAAGTTGATGTAATGTCCATTTATGAGAGGATATATCCTCATGAAGTTTTTTATGAGATTATATTAGAGTGAAAGAATACTCTCAAAACCTGAATCTTGACTCTTTTGACCTTCATGGATGTTTGGGTTTCTCTAAAATAATACATTTTCATACTGACATCTTCTAAATATAAGAGTCGAGACTGCATTAGAAATGGGATAGATCATAAGGTTCCCATCATATATTTTGTTGTCCCCCAATATTATCCATGGCCTCAAAATGATAGTATTATATAGCCTTTTCCTCCTTTTATTTTATATTATAAAACTCTCTTCCTTTCATCAAAGCAGCTAAATAATTTAATGATTCAACTTAAAAACATTAGGATTCAAATTACAGCTTGAATGGATTCAAATTAATGCATCGATGTATGGAATTAATATATTATTTCCAAAAATAAAAAAATTATATAAAATATCATTTTATATCTAAAAAATAAGTAAAAAAAATGAAAAATGAAAAAAAACAAAATGATAAGATATACTTGTATTATGCACATGCCCCCACTCTTAAGTAATAACTTTTTCTAAAGTTCTTTCTCTCAAAAAAATTCATAAATAACCCAAATCATATCAAGTTTGATTCCAAATTAATTAATTATTAAATGAAGAGGTTTTATTTGAATCATTTCTATAACATGAAACATTATCATAAATCCCTTTACTTTAAGTTTATCTTCCTTTAAAAGGTTTCTCACATCCTTAATATAACTTAAATGACAATATTATTAGTCAATAATCCCTCCATAATTAGGGTTAAATATTTCCATCACAATCTATTCCTTTTGAAAACTTGAAAATCACATTTTTTTTATATTTTTGGGCTATATCATGTTCTTTTCACTTATTTATTAAGTGTAATTATCTCATAATTAAACCATACCCTCTTGCAAAAATCCTTCAAAACTAACTAAAATAATCTGGGAATATAAGCTTGATAGGTGTAGCAGGCTCTCAGAATTTCATTCCGCCCTTTATGGATTTTCCATTTCACTCACACACCCAATGCCTAATAAATATTATAAATTTCATGGGGATCCCAATTTACCATTTTACTCTAGTTTCAAAGAACTTATATGGTTATCTTTTAATTTGGATACTTGAGGTGTTATTCCCTTGTAGTGAAAATTTTCCTAAATTTCAATTTTTATTCTAGTATGTACACATGATATTATGATTCATAGAGTATTTCATTTTAAAATTCACTAAAAAAGTTCACAGACTAAAAATGCAAGGTTTTTTATGTGATATGTCTCCTAGAGAAGTGATGGAAAAAACTCTTAAGTGATATTCTAAATCAGTGCATACAGTAAACCCCCCCACACTGGGTTTTCACACAATACTCAGTACATAAAGATTCAAGGAATTTCATTTATGATAAAATAGAAAGCTCAATGATAGTTTTGGGGTAAGTATAATACTCTTTTTCATTTCAAGATCTTTTTTGGGTTGCATGTATTTACTTTATTCTCTAATCAAAATCCTATTTATCTTGAAAAATGTAAGAAAATATATTATTGGGTGGAATTTTACATATTCAAAACTAATATAGATAATTAAAAAAGTTTAGTAAATAAATTAGGATACCCCTCAAGATCTCTAGTTTATAGTCATCAACCTAAATTTTTAGATCTTTATTATTTTTTAAGAAAAGTGGTAGATTTTCCACCTTTCCTCATTCAATGTACACTTTAATCCTTTTTTCATTCATAGTAAATGGTTCTCATTCTCCCACAATATTCACAACTCTATAAAAAATCACTTCAACCATATTAAATGGTCCAGACTGACTGGAATTAAGTTTTCTAGAAAATTTATTCATTCTAGAATTGAAGATAATGAAAATTTTATTGGTCAGAGATATATGGAAATAGGGGGTGAATTTCCCTTTTAAAAAATTAAATTTATAATAAAATATTAAAGTGATAAATTGATAACATGATAGTTGATAAATTTGATTCAAGTTTATTAATATAATATAAAATTAATTTAATCATGGAAATGATCGAACCAAATGTATACAAGTATATGAATAGTTGTTAAATGATGCAATGTGTAAATAGTAAATATAATACAAGAATAATTGGTAAGGACTTAGATAATAGCATGGTGTGTTCCACTATGTATCCAACCCTAAACTTGAGAGATCAATAGTATAAATTCATTCATCATAACAGTTATCAAGAAACTCATCCCTCATAATTATGATTTGTGAGAACCCTCTTTATGTTCTTCAATATACAAGAAACTCATCCCTCACTTTTGTGGAGTGAGATCTCATTGGAGAAAGGTGGTTGATAAGAGATAGGTTTGATTTAGGAAAACCCTTTATAGTACACTCAAAAATATCTTTGGATGGATGATTACAATAGAGGATGGGATATTTGAGAGAAATGTTGAGAACCTTTGAAGAATTTGAGATATTTGGAAGGCTCTTTTAGAAAATTGAGAATTCTAGAACTTTGACATCGATTTGGATCAAGATCATTGTTGAAAATCCAATTTATCGCTTTCAGGGGGTCAATAGAGTCATTTTATAAGCTCTAAAAGGTGAGAGAATGATCTATAATTTTTTTCATTTCATGAAGACAAAGAATACCACCTTTATAGTCTTTTTACTATAATTAAATATTTCTCTCTAAAACTTTTGTGACACCACCAGATACTCAATATCCACCAGCAGGTAGCTGGTGGGATACTTAAAACTCAATTATGCAAGATGAACTCCACCAGTGAGTATATTCTATATAGTGGCCTTCGAACAGAAGGTTTCTTCAATGGATGAGCCACTGGCTAACTAGTGATCCTCTATTAGCAATCTAGTGGGAGTTATGTATAAGTTCTGCTACCACAACCATGCCACTGGCTAGTTTATGCTAATTACACTACTACCACTTCAAGAGTGGCCACCTCCACTTACACCTAAAGAATTATTTGGATATTATAATTTATTTTCAAGGTATTTAAGGATGGAAAGAGATATGAAAAATCCTTTATCAAGTCTATAAATGATCTTTAAAATTCCATTGAATTCCACTACTTGATATTTAAATTAATCACTAAAAATCACTTAAATTGAGAATGTTAGAAACATAATATAGTGTTTATGATCATAAAAACATCATGATATAGAGAGTTACAATGGTATCCCTATTTTGGTGATCACAAACACTTAAATTAAAAATATAAATTAATTATAAATCAAGAATGAAATATATAGAAAAATAAATTCAATATTTTAATAATATATTCAGTGAATTCGGGAAGTTAATACATCAAGCATGATATTAAAAACAATAAAGTGAATTTTAAAAATCTACACTTATTAAAATAGATAAACACTGGAGAAATAAAACATAATAAAGAGTTTAAGAACTTCTACCCTTCTGAAAATAATTTTTGAAAAAAACTAACCCATTTAATAAAAATAATCTTTTAAGAAATTTCTCCCCATTTCAAGTCCAATAAAATAACTCCCCCCATTTGTGATTATAAAAAAGAGAATATAATGAGAATAAGTATAAACTTAATAAAGTTATAAAAGAAAAACTCAATGGAGGTATGAAAAATAAAAAAATAAAAAAGAAGATTAAGAGAGAATAAGTTTTTAAAAACAACAAAAAATAATTTTGAAAACACCTTTTAATTTTTAAAAATATCCAATATAATAATTAAAGAAAGAGGAGGAATTAAAAGAGAATAAGTAAGAAGCATCAAAAGAAAACATATAATACATGAATAAATTAAGAATAAAGAAATAGAAAGAGATAAAATATAAGTAGAAAATAAGAGAGGAAAAGTAATAGATAAAGTGAAAATAAAACTTTACATACCTTTGAAATAGCATCACTTTTCCTCAAGAAATGACTTTACCTCCATTGTTTGAATTCTTTATTAAAAAGGTGTGAGGAAGGATCATCCTCAGAAGGTGAAATCACACTTTTAAATCATATTTAAATTTCCATTTCACCTAAGATAACTAAATATTATTTTTAAAGAGATAAGAATATAAAATATTATTACTCATCATTAATCTTATTTAAGTGAGATAAAAAACTATTTTATTTTAAAATAATCATATAAATAAATACTTATATGAGTTTTAAAAATGAATTTTTAAATATATTTGAAAATTAAAAGTATAAAATATTATTTTAAAAATAAAATTATTAAAATAAAATGTACATATATTATAAAATAGATTTTAAATTTTAAAAGAGAAAAAAATCAAAAATAATTAATTTTGAAAACAAAATATCTCTCTTATAGAAAATTTCATAATTAAAAACAGATATTCCTCCCCCTAAAATGATAACACAAGTGAGATAAAGAGATAATAGAAAATGAAAAATAAAGATAAAAAACAAGAAAATAAAGTTATTTAAAAAGATTTTAAAAAATAAAACACAGGATAGCCATTGATCAAATGAAGTGTTCCATAATAGAACCATTCCAATTTAACCTTAAATGATTTCAAAATGATCAAGAGCTAGATTTTTGGTGAAAATGTCAGCAAGTTGATATTCCATTGGGAGAAAATCAATAATATATCACCTTTTTGGAAGTTATATATTAGGAAATGGTGTCTCAAGTCAATTTTTTTTGTGTGATAGTGCTAGATAGGATTTTTAGAGATATTTATAGCACTGGTATTATCACACTTAAGAGGGATATGGTCAAATGTAAGACCAAATTCTAAGAGAGTTTGTTACATCTATATAATTTATACACAATAACTCCTAATGGCTATGTATTCTACTTCAACTATAGTAATCAAAATTGAATTCTTATTCATACGAATCCATAAGATGAGAGATTTTCCTAGTAGATGTCAAGTTCCACTAGTGATTTTCTTACCTATTTGGAATCCTCCAAAATCAACATTATAAAAATAATTTAATTCAAAATAAGTTCCTTTTGGATAAAAAAACTAAGATTTTTTGTTCCTTTTAAATACTAAAAAATACTTTTTATTGATTTAAAATGAGATTCCTTGGGATTTTATTGAAAACAAACATAGATACAAACACATAACATGATATCAAGCTAGGTTATAGAAAGGTAAAGTAGACTACGGTTCATACTTCTATAAAGTTTTTTGTTAACCATTTTGTTGACTCTATCCAACATTAACTCGCAATTTGTACTCATGGTAGTGATAATTTACTTAGCATAATCAATTTTGAATTATTTCAAGTGTTTGTTGGTTTATTTTACTTAGTTTTAAAAGTTACCATAATTTTATTGATAAATTTAAAAACCAAGAAATAATTTGAGTTCACCCATAAAGCTCAACTCAAATTCCTCCATCGTTAAATCAGAAAATTGAAAACATAGTGATTCATTGGTAGATCCAAAAATCACATCATCAATATAAATTTGAATGAGTAATAAATCATTTGATATTTGTTTTAAAAAGGGATTTGGGTCATATTTTTCTATTTTTAAATCATTTGAAATAAGGTAATTTTAAAGGTTTTCATGCCAATACTAAGGATCTTATTTTAAACCATAAAGATATTTAAATATTTTGAAAATAGAATTTATAAAAAGTGAATTTCAAAACCAAGTGGTTGTTCAACAAAAACATCTTTGAGAATAAAACCATTTAAAAAAGTGATTTTTAAATCCACTAGAAATAGTTTGAAATTAGGATTAGAGGTGAATTCCAATAGATTATAAAGGATTCTAATTGAGTGACAATTGAAAAGGTTTCACCATAATTAATTCCTTATTCTTGGTTATAACCTTTAGCAACTAAACGATCTTTCTTTATAATGATATTACCATAATTTTCTAGCATATTTATAAAAACACATTTAGATACAATAACTAAATGATCATTAGGTATTTTCATGAGATTTCACACATCATTTTTAGTGAATTTATATAGTTCCTATTGCATAGAAAGAACCCAATTTTCATCATTAAGGGTGTCATTATGGTTTTGGGGATCAAGGTGAGAGACAAAGTAAAGGTGTTGAACCTCATTTAAGACTGATCTATGGGTATGATTTCCCTATTATAAATATATGATGTCATTTTCAAGGGGATGGTTTTTATAACTTTTAAAATATTTAGGAAGAAGATTTAAAGGATATAATTTTATTCTTTATCTTTTTTAGTTTGAAAATGTTCATTTAATACAATATTTTCAAAATCATTTTGAGAAAGTGGTTTTTTCAAACTTTTATCAAAAACAACATGGATTGATTCTTCCACCATTTTATTCCTTTTGTTAAAGTCATGGTAAGATTTTATTGATTTATAGTACCTAAGAAAGATACATTCATTAAGTTTGGAATCAAATTTCCCATGATTGTTTTTGGAGTTTAAAATATATCATTTTTAAACAAAAACTTTGAAAATGTTAACTTTGGGTTTTTTATTAAACTTAAGTTCATAAGGGTTTTTTTGAAGAAAAGGTATTACAAGAGTGAAATTAATGATATAGCATTCATTATTCATGATCTCATCCCAAAAATATTTTATAATAAAAAATTCATTCAAAATAGATCAAATGAATTCTTTGATTATTATATTTCACCCCTCCATTATCCCATTTTGTTGAGGGGTTCGAGGAGAAGAAAAAGAATTATTATAGCCTTTTGAAAAACATGAATCATTAAATTACTTGTTATTGAATTTTAAATCATGATCACTAGGAATTGGAATAATTTTAAAATCTTTTTCATTTTCAATATTTTTTAAAACTTGATGAAGTTTTTACAAGATTCACTTTCATGAGAAATGAAATATGCCCATGTGAATCTTATAAAATAATCAATAATTATGGGAGTATATTATTTTATTTCTAGACTTTAAATTCAATAATGATCTAAAAGGTTAATATAATTAATTCGAGATATTTTTAAGTTGGAATTATTTTTTTAGACATAAAAGAGGATTCATACTGCTTACCATACTGTCATTCCTCAAAAACCATGTCATATTTGAAATGAAATTTTGTAACATGTCATACTATTTGATAATAGTTGAGTTTTACAAGGGTTTGAATATTTAAATGAACAAGGTTTCTATGCAAAATCCATGAATCACTCACTTGTACAGTTAAATATTAAACATTTTTTTATAAAGAGATTTTAAATTAATTTTAAAAACATTTTTAAATCTAGACCAAGTAAATAAAAGCTTTCCTTTTGAATAAAAAAAATTAAAAAATCAATTTTAAAAGATATTTTAAAACTACTATCTCACAATTGACTAGTGCTTAGAAAATTTTGGTCCAAAAATTTTATGAATAAATTTTTTTTGTAAGTCTTGATTTAGAAAACTTTATGGTGCCTTCACTGATTATCTTACCCTTAGATTTATCACTAAAAGAAAGATAACCTCCTTCTAGTTAATTGATTTTATTTAATTAAGAGATACCATCAAACATGTGAATCAAGAAACCACTATCTTTATATAAGAATTCTTCTTTGGTTTTCATTGGAATTTAATTTTCCTATAAAATTAAACGATTGAAGGTTTTGTACCCACATAAACTTGGGTTTACTTATGTTATCCAATAATGACTTCAGAATATGGATTTACTTAGAAGGTTTTATTTTGGAAAAATTGATGATAGATGGATTGAATTTGGTATCCCATATCATACATATTTTTCACTCACATTCATAGATTAGATTTACAATTATTTTTAAATAATCTCAAAACAATTGTGAGAAACCTTTAACAAAATTAGTTTACCATTGATTCTTGGAGGTGCTTACATGATTGGAGAAACCAAAACCGACCTGATATTTTCTAGGTTTTTGAGATCCCAAAATTTTATTTAAATTTTATTCACTTTTATTGAATTTATAAATTGAATTTTTGAGGTATTTAATGGGATATTCAAGTTTATCAATGTCTAGTTGATTGTTGATTTTCATGATTATATATCCCATTTCCTTGAAGATAAGATCCTTTTTTAGAGATTTTATTTTTCTTGAACCACTTTCTTATTCTTCTTTTCAAGTTGTTCATATAAAGAATAAAGTTAATGAAATCCATTTATAACTTTATTGATATCATATTTTAGGTATTTATAATTTAGGTGATTGAATGAGGAAGAAGAAAACGAGATAGGAGGAGAAGAGTATGATGAGGAAATAGGAATATGTGTACTAACCTCAATGTATTCAAAAACATGTGTTATAAGTAACTTCAGGCTTGTGAAACTTAAATTAGATGAAAATGTTGAATTTATGGAGTCATGACTTGCACTCCACATTGTGACATTTAAATAATTTTTACTTTGTTCATTTTATTTGAGATTATTCTTTTAGATGGGACACTTCGGCATGATGTGAACTTTCTTTTCACATTCATAGAACATCACTTCTAGTTCCACCTTTTGATTTGATTTTTTTGATCACTTGTAGAAGTTCTTTGGTAGAAGTTTTACATGTTCTTAGAAAGTAAATTATAGTCTAGTACCTCACCTATGGATGGTACATAATTGGTATCATTGAAGGTTATGGTTTCTTGACTTCTTTGTCTTCGTATGACTCGTCTTCTTATCATTTCACCATGATTTCATATGTCATAAGAGAGCCAATGAGATTCCTTAACCACTATCTTTTTCAATTTTTTAGCTTCATTAATGGTTGTTACTTTGGGATCCCAGGTGTAAGGTTAAACCCATAATATTTTATTTATGAGTGTTTTTATAGATAATTAATCACAGAGGGAATTTATACCATTATATATGTCTGTAAATATCATAAAAATGAATGTAATAGATTCATTATAATGTATAGTGAAACTTTCAAAATCATTACTATACATATCCAATATAGTACCCTTTACTTTATTCATTAATTCATGTTTGAATTATAATATATTCTATATTTCATTTTTGGTTTTACATATATAAATTATATTAAACTCATTTTGATATAAATCTTAATGTAAGGCATTCTTAGCTTTGTTATTAAGTTCAAAATTCTTAATATCTCTTGGATTACATTTTTCTTTAGATTTTTTGTGGGAATATACTCATGAATTAACATTTTCCAAATGGGATAACTAATACTACCATAAAAAAGTAGACATCTATTTTTTTCTAAAATGAGTGATTTGAACCATTAAAGATAGGATAATTTGTAAAATAATTAGATGCCATTTTAAAATCTAGTTTCTAAATCTATTAGGATTTGAGAAAGAAAATTGAAAGAAAATTTTGAAGAAAAAATATTTTTTTATAAAAACACAAATAAATCTTTTGATACTAATTATTGGTCATATATATATGGAAAAAAATTAATTGAAAGTAAAAGATTAATTTGATATATCGATAATGAAAGAGTAAATAAATTCTATTCGATTTTATAAATATAATATCAAAGTAATTTATGTTAGTAAATGATCAAACCAAATTTTTTAAAGTGTAAAAGTTAGTGTTAAATGGTCAAATTTGGAAATAGTATATAGAATAAAAACATAATTGATAAGGATTTCAGCAATAACATGATGTGTCCCCATAAGTCTCCACCCCTCAACTTGAGAATTCAATATTATAAAACCCCTTGATCTTAGTGGTGATCAAGAAACCCATCCAATATAATTTTGTTTTGTGAGAACCCTATTTTGATTCTCCATTATCCAAGGAACCCATCCCTCAAATTTGTGGAGTGAGATCCTGGTGGATAATAGTGGATAATAAGAGAGTGGTCTTCTTTAGGAAAACTCATTACAATCTACTCACAAATCTCTTTGGATGGATGATTACAATGGAGGATGAGAGATTGTAGAGTAAATTTGAGATCCTTTGAAGAAATTGAGAACATCATAAGGCTCTTTAATGGAATTGATAATTCTATCACTTTGAAATTGATTCAAATCAAGACCATTATTGTCGAGACAATTCATCACTTCCAAGGGGTTAAGTGATTCCTTTATAAGTTTTAAAGGTGTGGGAATGTTCTAGAATTTTTTAGGTGTCATGAAGCTGAATAATATCACCTTTATGTTATTTTTTACAATAATTAAATCTTTCTCATTAGATTTTTTGTGATTCCATTAGATAACTAATAGAATCCAATGGGTATCTAATAGACTACATGGAACTCGGGGTTACTAGATGAAATCTATTGGTGAGATACTACAAGCTAGAAGTTGGCCAATGGAATTTAAACAGAATGATGCTTCACTGGATGAGACTTTGGATGGATTGTACTCCTCCACTGTCTAGATGGTTGGAGTTTTATAGAATTTATGTTTCTAACACCATGGAACCAACTATCCAGTATTGTATGTACTACTTATACTTCAAGAGTGTCCACCTCTAATTTCACCTAAATATTTCTTTGGATCTTCTAAGTTATTTCCAAGTCCTTGAAGGATTTAAATAGATATGACCAGAATTTTATCAAGGATTTAAATTATCTTTAAAATTCCATTTAATTACATTAGTTTAAATTCAAAGTAAACCCTAAAACTCACTTAAATCGATAATGTTAGAAACATAGGGGAGTGTTTGTGGTAATAAAGAAATTATGAGAGAGAGAGTTAAAAAAAGTTTTACTTATTCAAAGGTTTTTCTTAAAATCATATTATCATGAAATTTATTTAACTTTTCTTTCAAAATCCTAGCTCTCTCATAAGATTCTCTTCTTAATTATTTTAACTCATTCAAATCAAATATACTCTTCTCTACAACACTCTTCTAGTCTATGTTAATAGCCTTCACAGCCTAGAATTTCTTAGTTATAATCTATATATGTTGGTGGAATGTTTTTTTAAAGACAATTCTATGTAGATACATTCCAATGGTGGTGTAAAATCTTGTATCATTTTAGGGTTTTTAGATTAAAAAGGAATTTTAATTTTGACTCTAGATCAAGGTTCATTTCAAGAACTAGGATTTGGGTCATAATTTCAAGGGTTGGAATATCTCAAGAATTTTTTTTTTGATGTGGATCACAGCTAGGGAGGTGTAACAGTAACTCAAGTGAGTATAGGTACAAGGATGGGTGGCCTTGAAAAAAAAATTCACTTACATCATGTTTCACCACAAACCTATGATCATGTCATGAGGGCCTCCTATGATAGAAGCGCCCCTCTATGGCTAAAAACTTCACTGCATGGTGGGTTTTCATGGATTTTGACAAAGGGTAGGACTCTTACAAAGTTTTCACATGATGAAGGGAGGTATCATGCTATAGTGATAACTCTTACAATGGTTTTAAGGACTCTTACTATTTTTTTTTATTTGGTTTCCATAGAGGAAACTTGGTGGCACCACATAAAGGTTTTGAGGTATAGGGGAAGTATGTCAGGCGGTGCCAAAAAAAATCCATCAAATTATTCAGATTTCTCCATATAAATATATAGAAATTTGTTCCTAAAATCCAAGAAGATAGGATTTCACATGTAATTTATCATCAATTTAGATGATTCAAGAATTACCTCATATTGTAATTATTTCTTCATTATTGAATATAGTTGAACCTTCTTATTGAACTATGATTGTGATTGAGAAATAAAGGTCGGATTCCTTATTTTAATGATCCACATCTGTACCATGAAACTTTGAATGTAATCATAGGGTTATTCAGATTCTAATTCATATGTCCCTACATATTTCATCATTCTTTGTTGATCGAACCTCAGAATATAAATGAGGACTATTAGATTCTATTGGTTCTATCATAGTTGGAGATGGAAGAGGATTGTTAATGCTCATGGGACTTGGAGCATTATTGAGAATATCTCTGGGCTGAGATAATTATTTGGTGAGCCAAATATTGTGCATAACAATTTTCTTTTCAAATATAAATTTACATTTTATATAATTCTATAGTTAGGTATTTGTTTCTGGCGCTTCCGCCGGGGCGCGCGTGCATCCGTCCATCCGCGGAGGAGGACGCGCGGCTTTGTTGCCCCACATTCTCGCTTTCCAAAGGCGGGCAGCATTCGTTCCTTGTTCAGGTACGCCTGCTCCTTGATCGAAATGGGATGATGGGATGTCGGTTCTTCCCTCCGTGGATTCCTCCTCGGAGCTTATTACCTAGTCCGGGTCTCCCTCATAGATTTCATACGTTGTTCGTGAAACTCTTCCCAGTGCCATGTTTCCATGGACGCCGGTTAATTACACTGCTTCTGTCGGGACATTCCAAAGGGTCCAGTCAGGGCAGCAACCTTCAGTCAGGGGAGTAGTCACGTTGAGGCATCAGTAGCGTGTCTGGATGCTGGGGAACCTGGCATGTCTGTCTATCATCCCTGATCATAGGGATTCTCGAGGGCATGGAAGCCCGAGGCATCCCACATTGAACGCGGGGAATTATATGCCATAGACACATATCTGAGGTTTTCCTCAGCTTCCTGTGTTCAACACAGGGTATGCCACGAGTTTAACGTCCGGCGGAGACGGATCATCCCGATCAGAGCATTAGCTAGGATAGATCGGACTGAGGGATTTCCCTTGAAGGGATGCCGATACCGGGGCCAGCCCATGGGCGGCTGTGAAGAGGAGCATACCGACATGGTCTCACCGAGATATGACGGTCCGGGCGAGAATCGGGATGGGTGATAGGTGGGTGAATGGAGTGGAGGGGGAGTGAAATGGGACTATCGCAGGGGGCGACGGTGAGGTTGGGCTTGAGCCTTGCAGAGGCTTCCTACGTATCCCCGTGGCAGGGAATCAAAGTCCGCGTAGTTCAGGATGGTGCCAGTAAACCGGAATGAGGGTGGACCTTGGTCTGATGAGAGATGGGCTTGAACCCCAGAGAGGCTTCCTACATACCATGCCTTGACATGGATCAAAGACCGCGTAGTTCAGAGGGTTTCATCGGTGAGCCGACGTGAAAGTAGACCCGTGGATCCATTGATAGATGGGCTTGAACCTCTGGGAGGCTTCCTACGTACCATGCCTTGACATGGATCAAAGACCTCGTAGTTCAAAGGGTTTCATCAGTGAACCGACGTGAAAGTAGACCCGTGGGTCCACTAGTGGTGGTCTTGAACCTCGGGAAGGTTTCCTACGTACCATGCCTTGACATGGATCAAATTCCTCGTAGTTCTCTATGGAATGGGTGTGCAGTTTAATTTCATGCGGGACAAGGGGGCATACAGTTTAACGTCATGCTAGACGGGAGTGTGCAGTTTAACGTCATGCTGGACGGGGGTGTGCAGTTTAATGTCATGCTGGATGGGGGGGGGGACTCAACGTGAATGAACGATAGAGTAATGTGGCTTATGGCTTGAACCTCATGGAGGCTTCCTACGTACCATGCCTTGACATGGATCAAAGTCCTCGTAGTTCACTATGGATGGGTCACAACGGCTTGCCGTCAGACCGGAATGCAGTTTAACGTCATGCTGGACGCAGGTGTGACCCGACGTGAATAAATGACGGGTGGGCTTGAACCTCAGGGAGGATTCCTACGTACCATTCCTTGACATGGATCAAAGTCCTCGTCGTTCACTGTGGAGCTTTGTCGGCGAACCGACATGCAGGTGGACCTTGGTCCAATGAGTGGTGGGCTTGAACCTCTGGAAGGCTTCCTACGTACCATGCCTTGGCATGGATCAAAGACCTTGTAGTTCAAATGGGATGAGGGTCAGGGTCGGTGCTCACTCTAAGCCCACGTGAGTCATGCTCGGTGTGAGAAACAAGAGGTTGCAAGGACCTGAAGATCACGTCGCGAAGGATGCGTCCGTGAGAAGCGAAGAGGGGCTTACGCGTTAGGCGGCCCATGGTGTTGGGACTTACTCCAGGATGGAGGCCTAGGATCGGTTCGCAATTTAACGTCATGTGTTGAGGACGTGGTGCTTGGCAGTTTAACGTCCTGCAGCTCGGACGAGGTGGGTCCACTCCGCACCCCTAGGACTTACATAACTGGTACCCTCTGGTCCTTGGGGAAGGGAAGGTACCAGTAAGGCCATGTTCAAGGTGGTTGTGGAACGAACCATCAAGGGGTCCACGTTAGCATGGCTATGTGAAGAAGCAATAGCCGTTAGCGTGCCTATGCGAAGAAGCATTAGGTGAAGCAACGCTACGGGTGGTATTGTCCATGGGACTTTGAAATCACATCGTGCAAACCTGGAGGGTCACACGGGAAGAGGAATTGCTAAGAAAAAGAGTGTGCTTCGCAAAGTGGAGTGCCTTGGCCTTAGCACAGGGCATGGGTGTGAGTGGAAGGTGCTTCGCGAAGTGGAACAGTGTTTGCGGAGCACTGCCTCGCGAAGAAGGGGTGCCTCACGAAGCAGGGTCCTACGAAGCAGTGTGCTTCGCGATGTGTAGTGATCCTGCATTAGCATAGGGATCACTAGTAGGGGTTGGGTGTTTCGCGAAGCATAAGTGCTCCACGGCTACCCGGGTTCCCGTGGGAATCCCCTTCCTTCGTGAAGGCCCTTGAGCTTCACCAAGGGAATCCCTCTCGGAAGAGGGGCTCAAAACGAGACAAACCAAAAGCGACTCGCGAAGTAGAAGTACCTCGCGGAGCTCATGATTCCCGGGGCAAAGAGTGCTTCACGATTCGGGAGAGGAGCAGCCGAAAGGTCGGATTGTTCGTCCCCGGGACTCAGGGGGAGTCCAGTATTTATAGGGAAGGGGATCCGTGAAGCAGACCTCGCGCGCCGCCTCCGGTGCTTCGCAGCGCGCTCGCGAACATCAACAGCGCCCGTGGAGAATTACCGCCTCTGGAGCTTCGTGGCGGCTCGCGAACGTCAAATGCATTCGCGGAGAATTACCGCCTCTGGTGCTTCGCGGCGGCTCGCGAATGTCGAATGCGTTCGTGGAGAATTACCACCTCTGGTGCTTCGCGGCGGCTCGCGAACGTCGCGGCGCTTCGCGGAGGGGCTTCGCGGTGGGGCTTCGCGTGGGTGCTTCGCGTGGGGGCTTCGCGAGGCAGTGTGCCCGCCGTCTTTTTTTCGTTCCTTTCCTTCGGGCCATATTTTGGCACCAACAAATGCCCCCCCTCAGACTTGGATCCGCGGAGGGTGAAGGGTCGAAGTCTGAGGGAAAATCGCCAAAATTGTCGGAGGTTCGCGATGCCGCTCCGCGAAGGGGGGCCCGCGATGCTGACTGGGGTCGCGGATCCGAACGCGCCGCGATGCTCCGGGGTCGCCGCCTATAAATAGGGTGGTCGACCTCTTTTGTTTTCACGTGCCTTCCTTGTCTTTTTGTGCTCTCGACTTCGCGAAGCTCCGCGTACTCCGTGACATCCCTCCGCGAATCGAGCTTCATGGCGAACCGCGGGTCTCCGGCTCCGCTTCCGCGCCAAGCGAACCTCTACTTGTCGGCCTTGGCCAGACTTTGTGGCTTGGTATCGTGACCGATCTTCACGATCCATCTTCGCGATTCAGCTTCGCGGTCGTGCTTCGCGATCCAGCTGAAAAAAATTCTTTTCTGAGGGCCAGAGTTAAAATGGCCCATCAAGAGGCTGTATTGGGGGTGCTTGCAGATGCTGCTCGTCTGGATGAGATGGCCAACTGTCCAGGCCTGGGGGAGATGGTTCGAAGCCACTCAGACCACACTTCTTTGACAGATCTGCTATCGGAGGGTCAGAAGGATTATCCGCAATGCAAGAAACTTCCATTGTACGGCTTCGGGCTGAGGGATGACGTCTTTATCCCTGAGGCGAGTAGGGATGAACCAGCTTGCTGGTTCAGGAGCATACCATGCCAGCACCAATGGTTCAGGGCGGCCGATGGTCATGCACAAGAGAACTTCACACCTGTCACCGCTGACTGTCTCTACAACCATGTGAAAGACATCGACGGGAAGCCACTGCAGCTGGAGACTTCCCCTCCCCTCTACCGTACCATGTTGAAGGCGGCTTTGCAGGATTCGAAGAAGGGATGGTCCGATGAGTGGGACCTGCGCCAGGGCGGCAACTTTACTGATGACTGGGCCTGGGCTTACTGGGTAGGTGCCTCATGCGAGGAGTTCAGGGCCGAGCTGAGGAGAGTGGGGTTGTATGAGGCGGCGCGGGCCTCCCAATTCCACATTTACCAACCCAAGAAACTGATGCCGGAATTGCTGAGCAGATGGTCGTCTAGGACCAACACTTTTCACCTGCATCACGGGGAGGTGGGAATCATCCTGTGGGATGTCCACTAGATTTCTGGGGTTCCGATCTTGGGGGCCATGTATGACGAATTTCTCCCCGTCATCAGCGCGTGGGAGGATACGGAGCAAATGCTGCGACTGGCGTCAGCGCTGATGGCACTCGTCCCTGGAGAGTACAAGGAGGCGGGGAGGGATGTCCATTTTAGGAGATGGTTCAAATGCTTCTTGAATTTCCCAGATAATCGAGAGTTCCCTCTGAGGCCTCGAACTTGTCCGAGAGCGGCCCAACGGGGCAAGGGGAACTCGTACTAGCGAGTCTTGGAGGACAGCCAATGGAAGACTTGGGGTTTCAGTGTCAACACTGAACAACATCCGATACTCAGGCTGGCGGCATTCATCGTGGCTCTCATCTGTGGTTGGATCCTACCGGTGAGAGATACAAGCATGGGGGTACGGCCCAGCTCGTTTATCATGGCGTCGATGTTGGCCATGGGGCAGCGGATCAATCTGGGGATTCCGATGCTCACCAAACTGTACAGAATGCTGCGGCACATTAGCGAGGGCAAGAAGCCTCCAAGGATATACGGTCCCTTCCACCACTTGTATGGGTGGATCGCAGCATGCATCAGGGGGATTTACGAGTATCCAAACCCCATTTCGCCGCCGGGATCGAACTTCCGCCCCTCCATCCTGAACACGGTCGGGAGCTTCCCGTTCAAACTGGCCGTTCCGATGGTACTGAATCGGGTGTGGAGGGCGGACGAGTTTAATTTCCACCCCTTCCCCTTGCCGACGGGGATACTTACTGATGACGGGCGGGGAATGGAAGAACATCGGGCCTACCTCCTGGCCTTTCGAGGTGGAGTTTTGGTGGCACGGATAGATCGTGAGCCACTCTGCGAACCGTACATGCCGCATCGGTTTGTGAGGCAGTTTAGGTGCCTCCATCAGCTGACCCCGCAGGTCTACTGGGAGGTGCGTCACAAGGAGCACCCATGTGTGATGAGGAAGCTATGGCTCATGTTCACACGGGAAGATGGGAAGATGCGGATTTCATTGCCTCCATCCACCGCCGCTTTCGGATTGGTGAAGGAGTACGCCATTAGTTGGGAGGCTTCTTACCCAGGGGAGATGCTGAAGCAACCAACTATCCGGGTCGGTGATGGTGGGCCTCCTCTATCTTGAGGATGGGGTCAGAGGGTAGCTAGGGCCGCTCGCGGTAGCGAGGCTGCCATGGCGGCGAGACCCGAACCGGCCGAGGGTATGGCTGCAGTGGTGGATCCGGTGATTCCGGAAGAGCAGGGTCATCCAGAGGGGCGGCCACTGAAGGGATTTCGTAGGATATCCACTCAGGCTCCGGGGAAGTGTCTGCGTCATATTGACATGGAAGAGGATGTCGTCTTCCCGGAAGCTTGGGACATTTGGGATGTCAACCGGCAATTCCTCAGCCCACCCGAGATATGGGCCCACCTGAATCGCCTAGGGATGGAATTACCGGGCATAGGCCCAGTTCGGGCTGGATTCATGGCATCTCCGGCGGAGGCAAAATAGTACCTAGACAAGCTGGAGGATTACGTCCACTCCAGTGGTGTCCCTCGCCCAATGACAGACCGAGTGAGGTTACTATTGAATCAGACGGTCCCCCCACAGTTATCGGCTGCCGATCTGAGGGAGCGCTTCCCCTTTCCGGAGGAATCAGAGGACTCCTCTTGGGAGGATGAGGCTGGAGGAGGGAGCCCGTTGGAGGAGGGCGAGGTCGGAGATCGAGGCTCAGAATCCGGCGACTTCACGGAGGCTCTCAAGGTATCATTCTGAAATTCTCTCTTTACGATCTGTTCTTGGGTCACTATGGACTTCTCACCAATGTTTGAGCCATGCAGGTGGAACTTGTTCGTAGGCCTCGTTCTCGCTCCTTGGTGGGTGATGATGCGGGACCTTCAGAACCCTCGCCTATGGCTGCGTCCAGTTCCGCGTCTGGTGGGACCAGGGCGCCCGAGGTGGCTCCTCCAGAATCTTCAGACCTTCCAACAGTATACGGAGGGCCTTGTCCCGAGGTCCCATCAGCACCAGCTCAAGAGCAGCGCCAGGAGGTCGATCTCTGTAAGTCTCCTCCACCGGTTCCCTTGTCGTCATATGTATACTATGCCTGCCAATTAACGTTTATGTCCCTCTCTGTCGTACAGTTCTCTGACTGGTGTGGGCTGCTGCAGCAAGACTGGTTGGGATGTCTGGTGGCGTCCCTCCTAGGGGCATGCCGGTGATGGTGACGATAGTCCCCCCATCTCCTCAAGCTGCGACGCACACCATCACTGGTGGGACTACCAGCAGGATCGTACCCGAAGTCATCGAGGTGGACTCTAATGAAGAGGATCAACCGGTCGGTCCCAGTCCTGTCACACCTGCTTCGGCGTCAGGTGTCGTACCGGATTCAACACCAGATGTAGATCCTTCCGAGGATTTCTTATGGGCGTATCCCGCGTACGAGCCTTCCAATCGTGCGGACTGGGACGAAACGGCCTCTGACGAGGAAGACAGCAGCATAGTCTGCCGCTGGTCGTGGAAGCTAATCACGCGCTTTATCAAGGACACCCCCCAAGCACAATGGTTGGCCAAAATGGATAGACTCAACTCGCGGTTGTGCGAACTGTGTGCTGGGGGAGTGGATGCCCAACGTCCTCATGCACTTATCTGAGATCTTATGGCTGAGAAGATTCGGGAGCATGATCGTGGGCTCAGTGTGGGCTGGCAGCGGAGGAAGGCGACCAACATCAAGAAGCTCCAGGAGGCTGAAGGCGAGGTCCAACAGATGCAGACCCGGGCAGATGAGCTTTCATCCTCTCTTGATGCATAATCTGAGCTGGTCTCACGACTGAAGGCCCAGCTGGCAGAGGCAGAAGAGCATATGAGGCAGACCTCTGGAAAGATGGCTGCCGTTCAAGCTGGCATAGAGAGGGCCAAAGCTAGGACTGACGAACTGCGCCCCACCGCTGCTGAGGAGGAGCGGGAGCTGATTTAGCGGCAGCAAGCCTTGGATGCCGCAAGTCAACGGGTGGCGGAGCTGCAACGCTCTTTTGACGGGGTCAACCCGTCCATGGGGGGAGTCAACCCCCGGGTATTGTAACATACCCAAAACCCTTTTATTGGTACTTTCGTGCTTCAATTTTTTCCTTTATTTGTTTTTAATGTTGTAGCATGCACGATTTCCACTGTTTGAATTGCTTTGTTACATCCCTACAATGTTTGCGGGACATTCGGCGACAATTCCCCAAGCCCACGTGGGTTGAGCCCGATGTGAGAGACAGGAGATAGTTTCCCTCTCATCCCACCTAACATGGGAGTGGGGATCATGCTCCGGGCATCCGGGATTCGGATTACCAGTCCGGATTTCTGAAAGACGGGGGAGGCTTGATCGGAGAAGGAACTTTCAGGATAGCCGAATTACTGTTTCTTCAGCGTGCTCTTATGCACGAACGGGGCAACGCCAGGGGCGCTGAAATCGGTCCAAACAGATGAAAATGGGAAGTGTGAATCACGATACCCAAAATCCGAAACACTGTGGGGATGGCGTGACAATAAGGGACAACCGTTAACCTTGGAGGAGAAGCGGTACCCTTACTGCGTTAGCCTGTAATGGGGACAACAAATGAGGGTCGGTCGTTGACCATGTTCGAAACATGAGACCATGTCACAAATGTTGTTGATAAATCCTTTGGGACGTTGGCCCAGGACAGTTGGCGGACCATAGGTCAGACATCCATACTGTTAGGGGGTCCTTCCAGACATGACCCGTCCTCCGGAACGTTGGCCCAGGACGGTAGGCGAGCCGATGCGGCATGAGGCCAGGCCGTTAGGGGGTTCCTTCAGACATGAAAGGGGAAGAGGGTCCGAGTAAGGGGTACGCAAATCGTGGAATATGGAGTGATGGTTTGTCCGAACAGAATCCAACACTTAGGTAGTTACACCACTGTGGTGGGAGCACACCAGATGGGCACATCGGTCTGATCATGGATCATTCCTTCTTTGGGACAGGGCCTCTCTGGCGAGGGGATCTGTCACTTCCCAGTGGGATCTTGGGGCATCCTGAACTTGTTCAGGGTAGAACCGCAGTTTAGTGTCATGCGTTGAGGACACACAGACTCTTGTAGTTTAACGTCATACGATAGGACATGGAGAAAAAGGAAATATCCCAGGGAGTGTGTGCCGTGGTAGATATGAAACCGACGTGAATGAGGACTTGGAGTCCAAATCATACCACATACCCTTGGACGAAACTCTTTAGGTCGAGGGACCAAGAGTGAGGATTGGGCTGGGCCCGAAGCAGAGTGGTCGGGCGTTCCTACGTACCCCATGAGGATGGGAATCAAGACATACGTAGTTCTGGAAGCACAGTTTAACGTCATGTGGGACGATGAGAAGCCTGGCCGCGTTGGTACACATCCTGCCAAAACTACTAAGCCCACGTGAGTCGTGCTCGGTGTGGGAAACAAGCAGTAGTGGTGGAAATTTCCCGACACAAAAAGGAGAAGGTTAGGGCAAAGGGATGCTCGGTGGATACCAGCCCAATGACACTAGCACGATCATTTAGCGCACCTATATGCGTGAAGAGAAAGAGCCGAGTATGATGGAATTCCACTTGAACATGAGGAAGTGGAAATGTTTGAATCATAGTGCTTGTGATTCAGATCACGATGATGGCGGCGTGATGATGGAGGACAACTGCTGACCATGTTCGCAACACAGCATCCTGTCGCGTTAGCCTAGAATGGGGACAGACAAATGAGGGTTGACCGTTGACCATGTTCGAAACATGGGACCATGTCACAAATGTTGTCAGATATCCGTAGGGACGTTGGCCCGAAACGATTGGAGGGCCCTTAGGTCCAGCATTCATGGAGAGCCCTTAAGCCTAGTATCCATGTCGTCTGAGGGTCCTTTCGGACGTGGAGGAATATGAGGATCCAAATAGCAAGTTCACGAAGCTTGGTCATGGGACGAGAGGAATGTCCCCATGAAAATCCCACACTTCGGGCTCTTTGTCAAAACACGTCTGAATACAACAACAAGACGTATTAGATAGGGGGAGCAGATTCCTTTCCCATAGGGAGATCTTAGTTTAGGGTTGTAAAATTCGGACCATGGATGGGTAAGGGGAGCAGGGGATACATGGAAAGGTGGTTACAAAACCCGACTTGAATGAGGACCTAAGCCCTACTTACCATGCATTCTCTGGGGAAATGCTCGAGTCAAAGGACCGAACACAAAGGTTAGGCTGGGCCCTCGGGGAAGTGCTCGGGCGCTCCTACGTATCTCATAAGAATGAGAATCAAGCCATACGTAGTTCTGAAGGGTGGCACGGTAAGGTACCAGTGCCAGGGGAAAAGGGATGTGTGGGCGTGGCCCTTGCACTAAAAGAAGCGGAATTTGATAATCTTGTTTGTCCTTTAAGGTGAATGGTTTTTTTTTGTGAAGCGATAGACCAAGAATAGTAGGTCGTGATGTCGCCACAATGATCAAGCCGTGATGGGCGTTGACAAATGGCATGGCACGTGACCAATACCCAACGTGATGTCCTCTACAACGAGGTCATCACAATGCAGTGCCGTTTTTCGTCGTGCGGCCAGGACGATAATGTCACAGTTTAGGGTCGTATGATAGGACCAAGCATGCATTTTATCGTCATGCAGCACAGACGTAGCAGAGACGATGCTAGGCAGGAAATGTGCGCAGTGTTATAAAACACAATTGACGGAGACATGATCCCACATCAAACTGTATGCTATTCGAAGAGGGAGACCTTAGGCCGAGGGGCCTATATAGAGGTAAAAGGTAAAACAGGGGGGGAGACTAGTTCCCCAAAGGGCTGTACCCGATGACAGGGCGTCCGGGCGGTCCTACGTATCCCATGAAGATGGGAATCAAGCCATACGTAGTTATAAAGGGTTCCTTTTAATGTCGTGTTGGACAAGGAATAGGAGGGCTAACCCTCAGAATGGGGGTGCACGTGGTGCAGCCATTGCAAACCAGATGTGAATGAGGACATAGTCCCTCACTACGCCATGCGGTCCTGTAATCGGGGTCCTGAAGGCAGGACCAGAGCGGTGAATTTGCTGAACTCAAGCTGGACCCAGAGATAAGGGGTCTGGGCATTCCTACGTATCCTATCAAGATAGGAATCAAGCTGAACGTAGTTCCAGATGGGAATCTTAGTTTATGGTCTTAGAGCTCGGACCATGGATGGTGACCACTTCCCGAGTAAGCACAGATGTCAACCCGATCCCTAAGCCCACGTGAGCTAAACTCGGTGTGCGAAACAAGGGGGGTATCTTCATCACAATACTTGGGGAGAGTCAAACGGGAGTTGGTAGAGATCCCTGAAGGACATCTTCGACATGGCTTGTTCCCCCAACGCGCAGACATGCACGGAGGAAAAGTACCAAAAGTTACGAGACTCCACTTGGACACGGTGAAGTGATGAAGGGCGTGAATTGTGCACCCAACATTTTGGGCTGAATGGACTGGCGTGGCGAGAGAGGAAAACTGTTAACCATGGTGTAAATGCAGCATCCATCGCATTATCCTGAGGTGGTAACAACAAACGAGCATCGACCGCTGACCATATTCGCAACGCAGGATTTTATCGATTTGCTGTCCAAAACCCTCGGGGGCGTTGGCCCGTAACGGTAGGAGAGCCCTTGGGCATTGTATCCAGGCCGTTCTTGGGGGTCCCTCCAGGTGTGAAAGATAATGGAAGCCCTAATTCAGGGATACACAAAGCCTGGAAAGCGGGTGCGGACGTGTCTGAGTAAAGCTTGACATTCCAGGTAATAAACCAGAGTACTCTCAGGCACATTGGTGAACCACCGAAAAGGGATCGACGAAACAGCTCAGTAGAGATAGGTACATGGCATGGTCATTACGAGACCAACGTGAATGAGGACATGGTCCCACACCACAACACATAACCCCCTCTCGGAGGAAGGATAGGCCAAGGGGCTAAGATGGGATGAAGATTCCCGAGAGATGGGGCTGGACCCGAATCCTAGACATTCGGGTGGTCCTACGTATCCCATTAGGATGGGAATCAAGCCACACGTAGTTCTCCAAATGTAGTTTTACGTCATACGGGACGAGAAGGGGAGTAATATACCCCTAAACAAGGGAGGTGTACGGTATGGTGAAGAAGCCGACGTGAATGAGGACGTAGCCCTACACCACACCATACAATCCTATAAGAGAGGACATGGGTCGTGGCCCGGAAAGGCCAAGGGGCCTGATGGTTAGGCATTGGTCAGGAAGGCCTGACCTGCTTGTAGTTTAATGTCTTGCAATGAGGACAAGGGTCGGGGACCCAAGAAGTCCAAGGGGGCTGAGGCTGGGCCTCGTAAAGGGAGGGCGTACGGCATGGTACATGATCCCGACGTGAATGAGGACGTAGTCCTACATCACACCATACACCCTGGGTAAGAGGGGACCCGGGCCAGGGGGCCCGAGAAGGCATTGGGGCCTAAGTTCAGGCATCAGTCAGGAAGGCCTGACTAGTTTTCAATTTAACGTCTTACATGAGGACGGGGGTCAGGGACCTAAGAAGGCCAAGGGGCCTGAGGCTGGGCCTCGGAAGGGAAGGCGTACGGCATGGTACATGATCCCGAAGTGAATGAGGATGTAGTCTTATATCACACCGTACACCCCTACGGGGAATCGGGGTCGTGGGCCCGATCACTAGCACCACCCGGGGGGAAGTTTGTCACCTCGGGATGGGGCAGAATGAATCACTGCACTCGATGTCTGGGACATCTCGGGGTGGACCCAAATATCCAGGACACTGTTGACCATGTTCGAAACACAGCGTTCCTATGGTGACCCGATATGGGAGCAACAAATGAGCGTCGACCGCTGACCAAATTTGAAATGCGGGACTTGTATCGGCTTGTTGCTTGAAAACCCTCGGGGGAATTGGCCCGTATCGGTAGGAGAGACCTTGGGCGTAGTATCCAGGCCGTTCTTGGGGATCCCTCTGGGTGTGCAAAAATGATGGAATCCCAGTCAAAGGGTGGGTGAAGCATAGCTTTATCCATCCATGAAAGAGGCAAACATCTCCAGGGGGGATGTACAGCCGGGTCGAGGCTTGCTCGATGTGAGTTGGGGAAAAAGTGTGCACCCCGCCATATCTTGATCGGAGGGGAAGATCTTGGCTTTTGGGCTAGGCCAACGGACAAAATGTCCGGGCATTCCTACATATCTCATGAGGATGAGAATCAAGCCATACGTAGTTCTTGAAGGCCATGCAGTTTAGCGTCATGTGGTGAGGACATGGGAGGATAGAAGAACGGGAGTGGGCACATGGTGTGACCCTTACAATCCTTGTGTGAGCGGGGTTGTATGAGCGGGGCTAAGAAAGCCTACTCCCTACTGCACAAAGATCCTCCAAGGAAACTACCCCCAGGGGGGATAGTGGAAGAGAAATGCTTGGGGCTGGGCTCAAGACGAGGCGTCTGAGCATTACTACGTATCCCATGAAGATGGGAATCAAGCCACACGTAGTTCTTGACATGTAGTTTAACGTCATGCGGGACGAGGGGCATCTCATTTGGGGATATGTATGGTACGGCAAATAATCCGACATGAATGAGGGCGTAGTCCCACACCATACCGTACAATCCCATAAGAGGGTAAGTCGGGGAAAAAAATGAGGGGGCCTGGGGCTAGACCGCGGTCAGGGAGACCTGACCATCTTGCGGTTTAACGTCTCGCGGTGAAGACGGGGACCAGGGGCCCAAGGAGGCCAAGGGGCCTGAGGCTGAGCCTCGGTCAGGGAGGCCTGACTGGCTTGCAGTTTAACGTCTTGCAGTAAGGACGGGGGCCAGGGGCCCAAGGAGGCCAAGGGGCCTGAGGCTGAGCCTCGGTCAGGAAGGCCTGACTGGCTTGCAGTTTAACATCTTGCAGTAAGGACGGGGGCCAGGGGCCCAAGGAGGCCAAGGGGCCTAAGGAGGCCAAGGGGCCTGAGGCTGAGCCTCGGTCAAGAAGGCCTGACTAGCTTGCAGTTTAACGTCTTGCAGTAAGGACGGGGATGCAGTTTAAGGTCGTGTGGGACCATCTCGAAGTTTAGGGTCGTGCAGGACCCTTTTGCCCTAGGAAAAGTATCGCTTGAGGAATTTTGCATTGGTGGGAGGGGTTATATGCTCTCCATCTGTGGTCACCAAGGAGTATGCTCCATTGGGGTAAACCTTATGGATGATATAAGGCCCTTCCCATTTGGGTTATAATTTGTGCGGCTTCCTACCGGGAATCATTGGCGCTCGAAGGGCCAGTACCAGGTCGCCCTGTAGAAAAGAGCAGAGACGAACCTTCTTTTCGAAGGCCCTTGCTATCTTGTCCTGATGCCTTTCCAGATTGTGCAGGGAACGAAGCCGGTTCTCGTCCAGTGCTTCTAATTCGTCTAGACGGATCTCGGCTACCTCATCTGATGTCTGGTGATCATAAACTGCAGTGCGTAGCGACGGCAGCTGGATCTCAATGGGTAGGACGGCCTCAGCTCCATACACTAGGTAATATGGGGTCACCTGGGTAGAGTTGCGAGTCATCGTCCGGTAAGCCCAGAGGGTGTTGGGGAGCTTTTCCGGCCAACTTTTCTTGTTCTGACCAACTATCTTCTGCAGAATGTTAGAGAGGGTCTTGTTGAATGCCTCGATCTGTCCATTCGCCTGCGCGTGGTAGCGGGAGGTATGGTTCGACCGGATGTTGTACTTGGCATAAAATTTCTTTAATTCAGCTGCTCGGAAGTTGGTGTCGTTATCAGTGAGGATGGCGCGAGGTACCCCAAACCGGTAGATAATATTGGAGCTCACAAAGTCAACGATGGAACAGGACTTGACCTCTTTGAGCGGAACTGCCTCTGCCCACTTGGAGAAGAAATCTATAGCAGTCAGGATGAACCTACACTGGCGGGCTGTTGCCGGTGGATACAGTCCCACTACATCAAGCCCCCATACCGCAAATGGCCAAGATTACTTGGTGGGGTGGATGGGCTCCGGCGGCCGATGCAGGAAGTTGGCATGAACTTGGCATGCGTGGCATCTCTTGGAATACCCAATACAATCATGGATCATAGAGGGCCAAAAGTACCCTAACCTCCGGATTTAATGGGACAGCTTCGGCCCAGCTTGATGGGCGCTACAGGAACCGGCATGAACCTCTTGCATAACTTGAGGTATCTCTACTCCTTGGATGAAACGGAGGAGGACACCATCGAAACTCCGCTTATAAAGGATCTGTTCAAGACTGGGGCTGCTCTGGAGGGTAAATTGCATCGCGCAGCGTCGGATTCGCTCGCGCTCAGCCCGGTTGTCTGGGAGGCGACCATTTTGGAGATACTCGACAAAAGGTGCCCTCCAGTCGGGAGTGGCTTCAATCACTACGTCTGACGAACCCGAGACCCCTGACGTAGAGGTTCCGGCAGTGAGATGACTTACCCGCAGGCCATCATTGTCCTCTTGGGTGATGGGGGCAATGACTCTACGGTGTGCCACATGTATGACCAAATCATCTTGCTCGGGTTCTACGAGCGACGCGGCTAAACCAGCCAGGGTGTCCGCTTGGCCGTTCTGCGACCGTGGGACATGGGTAGCCTTTGGTCGAGAAGAGAATTGGGCTATTAGGCGGAGGGTATCCTCCAACAACGGTGAAAGCTATGGCTTCCTGACGACGTAGTCACCATTAAACTGTTTGATTACCAGCTCGGAATCTCCCTTCACATGTAGATGGGGCACATGGATCTCAAGGGCCAACTCGAGGCCAGTGATGAGAGCCTGGTACTCTACCTCGTTGTTCGTACAACCTTCTGACAACAGGAACGAGTATGGCAGGACGGCCTACGCCGGGGTAATGAAGACAATACCTAGGCCCACTCTATTGATCTTGGGATCATTGAGCCTCCTACCGGTGGGGCTCCGGGAGGCGCCGTCGAAATGAATTTTCCAACACGGGACAACATGATCGACTGAGAGGATCGTCTCGTTAGGGAAATCCAAGTCCAGGGATTGATCTGCGGAGGTTGGATGGGCAGATAAAAAGTCTGCCAACGCCTGTCCCTTAATGGCCTTCTGAGGTACGAACCTGATATCAAACTGCTGGAGAATCACTGCCCACCGTGCGAGTCGGCCAGTCAGCATGGGGTGGTTCAGGATGTACTTCAGTGGGTCTACCTGGGAGACCAACTGCACCTCATGGTGCTGCAGGTAATGTCGCAACTTCTGCATGGTGAATACGAGCGCAAGGCAGCTCTTTTCGATGGGGGGGTATCTGACCTCCGTATCGAGAAGCATGCGGCTGAGATAGTAGAGACTGTTCTCAGTACCCTCTTTATTCTTCTGGGTGAGCAGCGCACCGAGGGATTTCTCCAGGGCGGTCACATAAAGGACCAGCGGCTTTCCGGAGATGGGTGGCATCAAGACTGAAGGTTGGAGCAGATACTGCTTGATTTCCTCGAAGGCGACCCGACACTCCTCATCCCATTCATAGGCGGCACCCTTCTTCATGAGCCGGGAAAAGGGCTTACACTTGCCGGCCAGATTCGCGATGAATCGGCGTATATAGGCTAAGTGGCCTTGAAGGCCCCGAAGCTCCCGAATGTTGCTCGGGGGAGGAATTTGGCTGATGGCCTTGATCTTCTCCAGGTCGATCTCGATACCTCGGTATCTGAAAACAAAGCCCAGAAACTTCCCAGAGGTAACCCCGAAGGCACACTTCAGCGGGTTCATCTTTAGGTGATGGGAACGGAGGAAACCGAACACTTTCTCGAGGTCTTTGAGATGGTCCTGGTGCTGACGTGATTTGACTACGAGGTCATCCACGTAGCATTCCACCAATGTCCCGAGAATCGGCTTGAATATGAGATGCATGGCCCTCTGATAAGTGGCACCTACATTTTTCAAACCGAATGGCATAACCTGGTAGCAAAAGGTACCTTGGGGATCCCTGAAGGCAGTGGACTCCTCGTCTTCGAGGGCCATCCGGATCTGGTTGTACCTGGAATACCCATCCATAAAAGAGAGAGCTTGGAACCCGGCCGTGGGGTCAATCAATAACTCCATCACTGGGAGTGGGAAGTCATCCTTTGGGCAGTGGCGATTAAGATCACGGAAGTCGATGCAGACTCTAATCTTCCCATTCTTCTTCCTGACTAGCACAATGTTGGCAAGACACTTGGGGTACTGGACCTCCTTAACGAAGTTGGCTTTGATTATCTTGTCAACTTCGGCCTCAACCATAGCACCATGAGAAGGGTGCATTTTTCTGAGAGGCTGCTTAAACCCACGATGTTTTGCCGGGAGGCCCAGACGGTGAACGGCCACCTGGGGATCTAGCCCTGGCATCTCGTTGTAACTCCAGGAAAACACATCACGGTTCCATTTGAGGAAGTCTACGTACTGCTGCCACTCCTCGGGGGACATGGCTGCACTGATCAATGTGGGTTTTGGATTTGCCTCGCTACCAAGGTTCACCTGTACCAGTTCATCAACCATGGTTGAGACGCCTTCTTCAAAGGCGGGGGGAGGATCCTCCAGGTCTTCCCACCCACCCGTGGGGGGACTTCCCGCGACGGGAGATACTTCTGGGCTATTAAGATCTGGGGGGCAGCTGGTGTCGGCTCGGGCAGCAGCGGTCATCACATCGGGAGACTCACTTGCCATCGAGACCGTAGTAATGAAGGCAGTCGACCCTATCCCATCTGGCCTTCGGCCTAAGGGGACCCGTTTGATGATATCAAAGCAGTGGTGACGTGTCGACCTGAGTCGGTTAATTCCAGACCGGCGGAAGAGACACGTATGGCGTACCACCTTGGTCATAAGCTTGACATTCCGGCACCGTACAGGGGTAGGAGGTTCCAGGATGACCTGAGCCTGGTTGATGTAGGAGTACGAGGTGATTTTCTGTCGTCGCTTGGACATGGGAACATGCCTTCCTTGCGTACCCAAAACAACAAAACATTGCCCCATGTCGGGGGTTGTGGCCTCCAACTGGTGGATCGGGAGGATGTAGGCGTCATCCATGCTTGCCCAGGGATCACTTGTGACCGGGGTGGGTTCATCCTCAGTTACTAGAATCTGTTTATCCTTAATTTTGTAATAACCCGCATCCAGATAGTGGGCCTCACAAGAAGTGAAAGGGGACGCATCTCCTTGGAGCACACCTACTCGACCGTTGAGCGAGTACTTGAGGCACTGGTGATACAACGAAGGGACCGCTGCATGCAGATGGAGCCATGGCCTACCCATTAACACGTTGTAGGCGGTGTCCTGAGAGACGACCATGAACTCGGTGTTGGCAATTAAACCACCGAACTGAGTCTTCAGGCGGATCTTGCTGACTAGGGTTTGCTCGGTCCTGTCGTACCCCTAGATCCTGAGGTCAGAGGGAGTCAAATCACCTTCAGACAGACCCAGCTTTCGCAACGTCCGGGTCGGAATTAGATTGATTCTAGAACCCGTGTCAACGAGGCAGCGGCGGACTTCCACGCCGTTGAAGTGTCCAGTGATGTACAGTGGGCGAATGTGCCCCTGTATAGGAGGGTCCTCATCTTCACCGGAGAACGAGATAACTGCTTGACATTCGGCGTTTTCAATCACCTCGGTATGGAAGGATTCTGCAGCTGCTACCTCCGTCTCAAACTGGAGGGGGATCCTTAGGGCCTCGGCAAGTGCCTCGCGCATTTCGGATGACAGGCGAAGGGCCTCAAGGATGGAGAGCCTCTCCGGAATGCCGGACAGGTGCTTCAGGACATCATACTTTCGTGCCAAATGCGAACCTCTACTTACAATAGGTCGCTCGGCACTTGGAGGCACAGCGGGTCCTGCTGGTTGAACCGGCGATCGGCTAGTACTGGGTACATCCTGTTGCCTACTAGTTGAGGTCTGGAGAATAGTCGCCAGACTAGGATTGGACGGCAGAGGCTGTCCTGTAGCCGGGCAAGACTGATTGTGATACGAATGAGGCAGCTCTTCCCCATACAGTAGCACGAACGGCGGTGGAGGTAGAGCCGAGGGCGTTAGATGGGGTTGCGCTTGCTGAGATCTGCGCTGAGCCTACTGCCTGGTCTCAGTAGCATGCACAGCTTGGCCAAAAGTGCCTACTGACGTACCTCAATGACCGGTGCAATTGCGATTCCGCTGACATTGACGTCGACTGGGAATGTTGGGGAGGTTCGCCTGGCACTCCCCCTCGTCAGGAGTCATATAGGGCTTTACCAGCTCCACAGTGTTAACCGAAGCGTACCCCTGGCTGTCACTCAAGGAGTCATCCGCCACTGGGCAGATTCTGGGAGGAATCCCCATTTCAGGGGGCATAAAATCGCCGAGAGTGTGGGATGACGACGGCACCGGCGGTGCGCACTGCTTCTTCTTGCGTCGCCGCTGCTTGCCCTTTTGGGAAGAGGCCGACTGTGAAGATGATGCGGAGGCACCGGCTACTTCTTCTGAAGGTTACGACTGCTTCAGGCACGCCCGAATAATACCATGGGCACAGATGACGGTTTTTCGAGCCATCCAGTCGTTGTATTTCCGGGATCCGCGGCTGGGGACCTGCTGCCACTCACCTTCGCTGTCGCTGCCGATCTCTGATCCTGCAAAGACACCCGCCACTTGTGCTGGTGCCGGGCCCAACTTGACTATGTTGTTATTGACCTAGTCTTGAATCTAGTCTTTAAACACATAGCATTTCTTGAGGGTGTGCCCCAGAATCTGATGATAAGGGTAGTAGTTGGGGTGATTGGTGAGATTTGCCTCTGTCGGCCTTCTACACTCGGGCAGGCGCACGATCCCTTGCTCTAGAGCACTTCAGAAATAGCCAGGGACCTGATTTTCGTTGAACGAATAAGTCTGGTGCCTTCTTTACGAATAGGGGGCCCTGGGGGCCTGTCCCTGACGAGGGACCGGAGGGGCCTGCCGAGGAGGCGGCACCTGATTGTCTCACCTAGGTGGCAGTGGCGCATTGCGCGGGGGAACCTGTCGGTTCTGAGGCGGTCGCTGCTGGGCAGGAGCCTGTGCTTGAGGTGGAGGACCTCTGCGTGGTTGCGGGGGTGGTGTAGCCGGCAGTAACTCCAGCTACCTCGGGGCTTCTATTTGGGCCACCGCGGCGGGTTCATCCCTGGCGGTCCTCCTAGATGGGATCATGGGGGGCAACAAACGTGCCTGACTAGCCTGTTGCAGGGCTTCCTCGAGGTGCTGAGCCTTATCTGAGAAATCCCTGAACCCTCCAGGGTAGTTCTGGGTAATTAGGGAGGGTACCAGCTCTGTCTTGACGTTCCCCACACACATCGTCAGTAATTGCTCCTAAGTCAGTGGCATATCGAGAGAATACGTAAGTCCCTTCCACCGGGCGATGAAATCTGCGACTCGCTCATCAGGCCTCTGCTTGCACTTGAGAGGTCCGCAATGCTGGTCTTCTGCGTGGTGGAGCTGAACTAGTATAAGAACTGCCGGCGGAGATCCTCCCAACCGGTCACCGATCCAATAGGGAGCTGGCTATACCAGACGAATGCTGGACCTTCCAATGTCTGTACAAAGCATAGGAGCTTGGCGGCTTCTTACTGAGTCGGGGTCCCCATCATGGGGCCACACCTGGAAGAAAAATGTGCCAAGTGCTGTGGCGGGTCCCCTGTCCCGTTGAAGGGCGAGAAAGTGGGGTTCCCAAAGCCCGGAGGTGCGGGCATATCATCCACCCACGCGGGATACGGCTTGCCATCCGGTGGGACCGCCACCTGCCGCGTTTCTAATGCTTTAAGGCGGGCTGTGAGTGCCGCAATAAGATCATCCGGGCGGGGGTCCCTGTCTTGACGGGGATCCCTAACCACAAGTGAATTTCCAGGTTCTTCAACACGGTAGATGGCTTCGACCGCTCGTGGGTCAACTGGCTGGACGACCTGCGGGGCGACTGGGGGAACCCGGACTGGATTCTTCAGATTTCCCCATTGCTCGGGGGGGATTTGGCAAGACGTATCACGCCCTCTTACCATACGTTCCGGCTTCTACCCTGTCTCCAGCAGTAGCATGATCAGGGTTGCCCGGATTAATCTCACCGAGGGGTAATTGTTCCTGCCCCTGCTACCCCGGCCTGGGATTACCATAGTCGGGTCGCCGCTCTGCGGCGCGCTCAGCCAAGAGTTCGTCAACCAGCCTCTTCTGCTCGGCAAGCTGCTGGCGTAACGTAGCCTTCTCGGGATCTTCGTCCATTTTCTGCACAGAGGCAGACGGGTCGTAGTGCTTGACAGTTCCGACGTGCTCCTTACCCTTGCCGGTGTTTCGACTGAGTACCAGCGACTCGGTGGGTACGGGGAGGCCTAGAAGGTTCCTCTGCTGACGGGTAACTCTCCCTGATGGGTCCAGCAGTGGCGGTATGCCCTCGAGGGGTAAGTATCCATCAAGGAGTTCGAGCTCGTCTTCCTTGTCCACGATGTCGGCCATGTGGACCGCGACGCCTCTCGAGGGCATGTCCTCGATGTCGCATAACGAATCGGGCTGCCGTCGGATAGGGTCAAAGAGGAGAGCGGCATAGTGTCCCCAACCACGGACTTGTACATGGGGGGTGGATTCCCTGATGATTCTGCGGAGTGCTTTAAAACTCTGAACGCATTTCCGTTGAAGGGCGCTCTGGCGGCCTGGCGACTCAGGGTGCTGGACCACAAGGAGTGCGGCCGCATCGATCAGGCGGCACTGCTCACCGATTTCTTCGAAGTGCTCTCGACTTCTGAGGTACACCACCCATTCGTAACGGAGGCGGAAGTGTGTCGCCCATAGGGTTCAACAAAAGCACCCCACTTCTTCAGGGGTAAGAGACTCCGGTACGCGAAAATTCAGCACCGCCGTCGGCCAGAATTTTTCCGGGAAGTAATCCGCTGCGAGAATACTCCATAAGCTCCTGGGCTCGAACTCGGGGTCTGGCCCTGTGTTGCCCCACTCGTCAACCGGGGGCGGATGAGGGACTGGTAGCGGTACCGAGGCGGACCTATGGGATAGCAAACTCGGTGGTGGAGAATACAGCGAACAAGCTGACTGGCCGCCGAATTCCGAGCCATCCTCCGAAGAGCAAGGTGACCTGGCCACGATGTCACGGTACGATGGGATAATAGCCACAGCTTCCGGAACAGGAGTCGCGACTACCGGTGACCGGTCATGTCGTCGTTCTACTGTTGCCTACCCCCAAAACAGCTCTCCGGGATCTCTGGTAGAGGTAGAGGGTGCTTCCGGTGACTATGGTGGCGATTGCGCGGTCGAGACCTGCGGAATTCCCAGAATCTCTTCCTCCTGGATGTACCTGCGGAGAGAGATGGGAACCCGGTGGACCTCATGTTCCGGGAGAATGAGGCTAACGCGTCTGGTTCCTGCCCCAGTCCTTGATACGGAGGAGCAGGGATAAGGTTCCATCGTTGAATCGCATTCCACTTCAGAGTCGGAGAAGCGGGCGGGTTTGATCTCCACTCGGGCTTTCCCAGGACTCTTCTTGTGGCGGCGACGACCTGCTCTCCTGCCCCGGGGTGGCTCTTCGGGATAGGGTTGATCCCTATCATGGAGTCTCGGGGCGGCGCTGGCGCCGTGGCGGAGAGGGCCCCCACTCGAGATGGCCGAGGTGCGAGGGGAAACGGGGCAAATGTTGAAGGTTACATGGGGAGGACCTCCATGAACAGCACCCATGTAGGCGGGGCCTCTGTTGGAATTGGCAGGAGCATGGGGAGGACCTCCATGGTCGCTGTGGGCAGAGCGAGGCTGACCTTCACTCCTCGAGTTGCTGGGGCAAGGAGGACCTTCGCCGGTTGCAGAGAGGACGTAGGGAGGGCCCCCATGTTGGAGAAGGACTGGATGGATGGCTCCTTCAGATCGGCGGTCAGGGGCAGGAGGATGGACTCCATACCCTATATAGTGGGCGCGGGAAAGATTTCCGCGCTGAGCGTCACTGCCGCGGGGCAGGTCTTCCTTCGGGATGGGGGTAGCACGAGGCATGCCTCCATGACAGACTTTGGAGTGGGGAAGGCCCACGCTCTGTGAAGTGGTGGTACGGGGAGGACCTCCGTACGGGGTGACATCACCGCGGGTCAGTTTACGGTGATCATCGCTTGGACCTGCAACCCGGAGAGTCAACCCAGCCTGTTTGTGGGGCGGTTGGGGTCTCGATCCTGGTTGGGTGAAGGAGTGCCCCTGCTCAGTGTATGCGGGGGCTTCATGATGCACGTCGGTGGTGGCTCGGGCCACTGTAGTCGTCGACATCGACGCGCTTGTGTGAGAGTCCTCAGCCCGGGCCCGACGTTGACGTCGGGTCAGGAGAGCTGGTGCAGGTGGTGCAGGTGCATGGCCTGCCTGCTCTTCCTGTGGAGCCGGACGACGGCGCTGACGCAGCCGGGCAGGAGCTCTTGCCTGGAGCCCTTGGGTCGGGACCCTGAGCGGGCTGAGCCGGACGACGCCCGTCTCTTCGGCGTAAGGCAAGGAGTTGTCAAGGCGTTCTGGGGACAGGCTCCCGAAATGGTTGAACATTGGGGTGGGGAGCAGGGGCTCCCTGCACGGCCTGTTAGGGCGGTGTTGACGGTAGGGCCTGGACGCCTCCAGGTCCAGGCGGGCCATATCCCTAGTTGGGATGACCCCTTCCTCCTCGTACCTGCGCACGAGGTTGTTGATCACCCTTCGCTGGATGACCTCTGATGGGGAAAGGGGACGTGGGATCCCCGTATTCCGCGATGTGGCAGCCGTCGTAGCAGTAGCGGTGCCATGTGGGGTGGCCGTGGCGATGTTTCCCCTACCCCTGCGTAGGCTAGCGGGCGGTGATCGCGTCTCTGTAACAGCAACCTGGTTCCTGAGAAACGAAGGGATCAACTCGTCAGCACCAAGAGGGAAAAGGATTGACAGCCAGTGCCCCAGTATCCTTCCATTCTCCACGTCTGTAAGAAGGATCCACGCCAACACGCTATAGAACGGAGTGCCCCACGTTCTACTGCCCCGACTTCCGGTGAGTTTCATGACAGGCCCGCTATTTTCTTGGTGGGACCAGGCGCCGGATATCTGGATCTGGTGACACGTCAATCTACCGGTGTCTCGAACGCTACTAATCTTCATATTAAGGAGAAGAAATTCACGTCGGGTTCACCATTTCTGTTTCCGACGCTTCCGCCGGGGCGCGCGCGCATCCGTCCGTCCGCGGAGGAGGACGCGCGGATTTGTTTCCCCGCATTCCCGCTTTCCAAAAGCGGGCGGCATTCGTTCCTTGTTCAGGTACGTCTGCTCCTTGATCGAAACGAGATGATGGGATGTCGGTTCTTCCCTCCATGGATTCCTCCTCGGAGCTCATTACCTAGTCTGGGTCTCCCTCATAGATTTCATACGTTGTTCGTGAAACTCTTCCTAGTGCCATGTTTCCATGGACGTTGGTTAATTACACTGCTTCTATCGAGACATTCCAAAGGGTTCGGTCAGGGCAGCAACCTTCAGTCAGGGGAGTAGTCATGTTTAGGCATCAGTAGCGTGTCTGGATGCTGGGGAACCTGGCATGTCTGTCTAGCATCCCTGATCACAGGGCTTCTCGAGGGCGTGGAAGCCCGAGGCATCCCACATCGAACACGGGGAATTATATTCCATAGACACATATCTGAGGTTTTCCTCAGCTTCCTATGTTTAACACAGGGTATGCCACGAGTTTAACGTCCGGCAGAGATGGATCAGCCCGATCAGAACATTAGCTAGGATAGATTGGACTGAGGGATTTCCCTTGAAGGGATGCCGATACCGGGTCCAGCCCATGGGCGGCTGTGAAGAGGAGCATACCGACATGGTCTCACCGAGATATGATGGTCCGGGCGAGAATCGGGATGGGTGATAGGTGGGTGAATGGAGTATAGGGGGAGTGAAATGGGACTATCGCAGGGGGCGACGGTGAGGTTGGGCTTGAGCCTTGCAGAGGCTTCCTACGTATCCCCGCGGCAAGAAATCAAAGTCCGTGTAGTTCAAGATGGTGCCAGTAAACTGGCATGAGGGTGGACCTTGGTCCGATTAGAGATGGGCTTGAACCCCAGAGAGGCTTCCTACATACCATGCCTTGACATGGATCAAAGACCGCGTAGTTTAGAGGGTTTCATCGGTGGGCCGACGTGAAAGTAGACTCATGGATCCATTGAGAGATGGGCTTGAACCTCGGGGAGGCTTCTTACGTACCATGCCTTGACATGGATCAAAGACCTCGTAGTTCAAAGGGTTTCATTGGTGAACCGACGTGAAAGTAGACACGTGGGTCCACTAGTGGTGGGCTTGAACCTCGGGAAGGTTTCCTACGTACCATGCCTTGACATGGATCAAAGTCCTCGTAGTTCGCTATGGAATGGGTGTGCAGTTTAATGTCATGCGGGACAAGGGGGCATACAGTTTAACGTCATGCTGGACGGGAGTGTGCAGTTTAACGTCATGCTGGACGGGGGCGTACAGTTTAACATCATGCTGGATGGGGGGGGGAACTCGACGTGAATGAACGACATAGTAATGTGGCTTATGGCTTGAACCTCAGGGAGGCTTCCTACGTACCATGCCTTGACATGGATCAAAGTCCTCGTATTTCACTATGGATGGGTCACAACGGCTTGTCGTCGGACCGGAATGCAGTTTAACGTCATGATGGACGCAGGTGTGACCCGACGTGAATAAATGATGGGTGGGCTTGAACCTCAGGGAGGCTTCCTACGTACCATGCCTTGACATGGATCAAATTCCTCGTAGTTCACTGTGGAGATTTTTCGGCGAACCGACGTGCAGGTGGACCTTGGTCCAATGAGTGGTGGGCTTGAACCTCTAGAAGGCTTCCTACGTACCATGCCTTGGCATGGATCAAAGACCTCGTAGTTCAAATGGGATGAGGGTCAGGGTCGGTGCTCACTCTAAGCCCACGTGAGTCATTCTCGGTGTGAGAAACAAGAGGTTGCAAGGACCTGACGATCACGTCGCGAAGGATGGGTCCGTGATAAGCGAAGAGGGGCTTACGCGTTAAGCGGCTCATGGTGTTGGGACTTACTCCAGGATGGAGGACCAGGATCGGTTCGCAGTTTAACGTCATGTGTTGAGGACGTGGTGCTTGGTAGTTTAACGTCCTACAGCTCGGACGAGTTGGGTCCACTCCGCACCCCTAGGACTTACATAACCGGTACCCTCTGGTCCTTGGGGAAGGGAAGGTACCAGTAAGGCCATGGTCAAGGGGGGTTGTGGAACGAACCATCAAGGGGTCCACGTTAGCGTGGCTATGCGAAGAAGCAATAGCCGTTAGCGTGCCTATGCGAAGAAGCATTAGGCGAAGCAATGCTACGGGTGGTATTGTCCATGGGAATTTGAAATCACATCGTGCAAACCTGGAGGGTCGCACGGGAAGAGGAATTGCTAAGCAAAGGAGTGTGCTTCGCAAAGTGGAGTGCCTTGGCCTTAGCACGGGGCATGGGTGTGAGTGGAAGGTGCTTCGCGAAGTGGAACAGTGTTCACGGAGCACTGCCTCACGAAGAAGGGGTGCCTCGAGAAGCAGGGTCCTACGAAGCAGTGTGCTTCACGATGTGTAGCGATCCTGCCTTAGCATAGGGATCACTAGTAGGGGTTGGGTGTTTCACGAAGCATAAGTGCTACGCGGCTTCTCGGGTTCCCGTGGGAATCCCCTTCCTTCGCGAAGGCCCTTGAGCTTCGTGAAGGGAATCCCTCTCGAAAGAGGGGCTCAAAATGAGACAAACCAAAAGTGACTCACGAAGTAGAAGTACCTCGCGGAGCTCATGATTCCCGGGGCAAAGAGTTCTTCGCGATTCGGGAGAGGAGCAGCCGAAAGTTCGGATTGTCTGTCCCCGGGACTCAGGGGGAGTCCAGTATTTATAGGGAAGGGGCGCTGCGAAGCAGACCTCGCGTGCCGCCTCCGGTGCTTCACGGCGCGCTCGCGAACATCAACGGCGCCCGCGGAGAATTACCGCCTCTGGAGCTTCGCGGCGGCTCGCGAACGTCAAATGCGTTCGCGGAGAATTACCGCCTCTGGTGCTTCGCGGAGGCTCGCAAACGTCGAATGCGTTCGTGGAGAATTACCGCCTCTGGTGCTTTGCGGCGGCTCGCGAACATCGCGGCGCTTCACGGCGGGGCTTCGCGGCGGGGCTTCATGTGGGTGCTTTGCGTGGGGTCTTCGCGAGGCAGCGCGCCCACTGTCTTTTTTTCGTTCCTTTCTTTCAGGCCATATTTTGGCGCCAACAGTATTTATATAAATGGGGTTAGAATATTATTTTCACAAAATTCCTTTAATGTTGTCTTAATCCCCAGTATTCCCTATATGTAAATAATAATATTATTATTATTTACTTGAAATGTTTATAGGCTAAAGAATAAATAAATATTAGTTTCCCAAATAAATTAATATTTATTCAAATAATATTTCATTCACATAGGACCATTACCTACCCCGATCTCCCTTCTCATTATTTACTAGACATTTTATAATTACTATTTATTAAAATAAATAAATGGCACTACATTATCCATTGATAAATAAATACTTGTGATGAACCAATAAAACCAATTAAATATTATCCCTTAGACCTGAGAATAATATTCTAATCTACTTATTAAACTCATATATAATTTAACTGAGGCTCTTGGGTACACTTAGTGTGTCACCCTATAGGACCCTTTCTCAATGGCATTAGGATAAGCCACATAAATTCCAAGTTTAGTGTTTAGAATCATGCAAAGGAACCCATATAGAAAAGAGTTAATGTCACAAAAACATTCAACCTCCTAGGAACACTTACCTTATAATATAATCCATTTTTCATGATATCTCATGTCAAGAAAGTTGCATAGATTGTGTCATCAACCTATATTATCAACTATATTTATTTAACTTTCCTAAAATAAACCTGTTTATAAGTATATCTATGACTATGGACTTATTGGATTATTAAAACTCCATCAAAGGTCTTACGATATTCATTTCCAACAGAAGATGAAAATCTTATCTCTCATTATTCATTAATGCAATGCCACTCGTGGCGCACCAAAAACATCCAACTTTTCCATGAATGATCATCCTCATGGTTTATAAAATATATCTAAGTACACAATTCATAACAAACATTAATAATATTCTTATAGTCAAAGGATCATTACCCATGTATATATATAGAAATATCCAATGACACATGAAACATGTGTAATTCATATTAATGGGTTCATTCTAATAATCTCTCTTTACCAAGGGTGAACACCATGTGGTAGTGTCCAAATATCTTATAATACTTCCTCATTACCCTAATATCCCTCATCAGTTATGTCCCTTCAAATTATGTCATATATCCATAAAACATAGGTTGAAGGTATGTTTTTATAACATCTGAAATATCACATCGAATCGCGGAACTGTTATGTACTTTTAATGATAAAAGTGTCATAGGAAATTATCATATACACTATCACATATAATAACAATCAATAATTGATATGAAATTAATTAATATTCAAATATTGAATATAATAGTAATCAAAATTACAAAGATAGTTGGTTCTAGGTCATCAACTCAAACATTTTGACCCTTAGGTCGTATCTCGATGACCATTTCATGAGAGGTGTCATAGTTGGAGTGACACACTATGAAATGGAGTGTGTGGAATGGCACTGTGAGGAGGAGGGTTCCACTCCATGAAGTCCAAGATGGCCTTAGGTGGTGCCTCTACCTAAGAGTTGGTCATATCATGACCCATATGGCCACCTTCCGACTGACACTAGGGTGTTTTATTAAGAGAGGATCATTTCATATTTTTATCATTGGGAACTTTAGATTTTGGGTTCTATAGGAGACAGGAGGAGGACCTTTTGTCTCGACTCCCCTCTCCCTCTTCACTCCTTTATTCCCCATGGCATGGGGTGGTTTCAAGTGTGTTTTTTGGTGATATAAGGAATAATCTTCCAATTTTTCTATATTTTTATCCTTTGTTATAGCCCTATAATTTTTGGTGATTTGGATGATATATTTGACAATTATTTCCACTATATTGTGGGGTAAATTTTATGATATGATGTGGGTTTTGAATGTAATGGATAGGGGATGTCATGTGATAGTGAATTCATGTCGTTGCTTGCTATTTCGGTTGGGGTATGTCACCCAACAAATTTATTTAGGATTTTCATAAATTGGATGAAATTTATCATTTAATTGGGAAAGTAAATAAAATATTTTGTGTGGCTTTATTCTGGGTGCATGTCAGGAGTGGACCACACCCCATTACTCAAGGTTTTGGTGAGAATATATTACTGAGTGAGTTTTTAGGAAATTATTCCTATTTAAATTAAATTTAATATTTAATTATAAATTATTTTAATTAATTAAATTTGATTTTTTGTCTTAATATAGGCACTCAGGAGATGATACAATATTTAATGGACTTTGGAAAAATTCATTTGGTTGTGATTAAAGAAAATGACTTCATATAAAGTAGGTGGTCCCATGAACATGCCTTGAAAGTTTATACATTTTATCAATGAGAATGTGATATATAATATCACAACTCATGGGTGATTAACCTTAAATATAAGATGAATTATTTCATTTAAATTCCCAGGTAATGAACAAAGTGTCAAGGTCCATAGTTTACCCTTGAACACTAGCTCGATGCCTCAACCACCGATAGTCGAGAGCTTGATTATAAATGTGTGTCATGAGATATACAAGCCATAGAGGGTTATAACCAGGATGAGTGAGACAAAGTGGACCTTTTTATAGGTTTCATATTTTTACTCTTGGTAGGGAATAATGATATATTGGGATGGTTCGCCTAGGTACATGATACATGGAACCTTGAGATGCCTTAGATCTTTGGGCTAGGTGATTAGAGAGTGGGGAGATTGTTCCTCCCCCACTAGCATGAGATTACTCAAGTGTGTATACCCTAGGGAGATTTACGATAGGTTGGGTGAGTATATCAATCTAGGATGACCCAATTAAGTGAGATGGTCTTTATAACATCTCTCTAGACTGATGATAGTGTAACATGGATTAGGCATCCCATGAGGTTGTGGCATGCCTATGATGGTATCAAGGCCCTTTATTCCCTATGAGTGATGGTATTGGTATGAGATTTGAATTTGAGACCGAGGAGACCATATAGGATTTTTGTGCTATGGTATGTCCTATGGGACTTTAGTGGGTGCCTAGGTGAATTATTTTCCCTAGAGAGGGGTAGTGCAAAGAATCTAGTAGCATCAATGTCGGGTGTAAACTTATAAATTAGGAGTCTACATATTCTCTAGTTTGTGAACTAGAGAGGAAAAACTATGATATGTTTAATGGGTTCAAGAATAAATCCAAACCATGGGGTAATGATGTGTATTTTTTAATGGTATCAGGGAGAGTGGGTACCCTGGGTGTATCAATTGCATGTGTTTCTTATTAGGGTGTGGGCACACCATGAAGTTCTAGATGATGGTAACTTTTTCCTGGAAGGGTACAGGCATTACCCTAAGTTATAAATGAGGATAATTGGTATTTTTTATTGTATAGACTTCAAGATTCATAATGATAGAATGGTTTTCATATATAGAAAGGAAAGAACAAAAGAAAAAGAAGAAGATGAACACGGGACACAATGATTAACACGGTTCAAGAAATAATTCCTATGTCTATATAGAGGGAGAAAAATTCACCAATTTTAGGAATATAATTAAAGGTTGTAATCTCAGTGAATTAAACCCAAGCTCTAAATGATATTATAATTAAGATGGAGAACTTGTTCCACCAACCACAGAGTAAGTATGTTGTGATATAGTAACCAGTAACTATGAGTCCACAGAGATACAATGACCCTTCAGTGTCACTAGTAACATGTTATTATAGTTTCATATCAAATCCCACACTACTATAGCTTCATGACTCATGATTCTATAGTAATTCCTCACTAATACAATTCTATACTGGTGTCACTGGTAAAATTTTCTACAGTGATTCAATATTGTTACAGTGACCCAAAATTTGGGTTAGATACCTTTGGCCCCTAGACCCTTGGTAAGGGGTGCACTACCCCCTATAACTCCCAACAACCTCATTACAGAGGACTAATTAAAGATTGTTGGTCTATTGTGCATTATGGACCTCTAGCAATCAACATAACTTCATACAAAAGATCTAGCTACACCATTCCAACATGATAGTAGAGTATGTGATTCTCTTAGGTTTATAGATGATGTGTTTCATCATAAGGGGAGTTTTCTCCTTAATTTTAAATCATCTATTTCCTAGAAGGGTTAATGTTCACCCCTGAGTTCCAAATGATGATATGTGTTTTCTATCAAGGTGTGGGTACACCCTTGAGTTTCTAGATGATCTATTTCCAAGGAAGGGAGTGTATTACCTCAGGTTTCCACATGATGTGTTTCCTAATGGGGAGATTTTACCCCTTGTTTTTAGATGACCTATTTTTTAATAGGGTGTGATCGTTCCCCTGAGTTTCCAATTTTGGATACTTAGTTTCTCAGTATGGTGTGAGTATACCCATGATTTTTTGGATGATATGTTTCCTAGAATAGATTTTTTGTTACCCTAGGTTCCAAATGATGTTTTTCATGTTCAAAGACATTCATCACTAGCTAAATTAGGTATGGTCAATATTGGTTAACACCTTAGAAACTAAGGATTGATAGTGTTTATTCATTTACACTTCTGAATTGTATGTTTTATTTTTTGAACATATCACATGTGTATAAACTACATATATTTATTATGTTAGGGACTCATTGGTTGTGTCTTATTGAGTTTTTTTCACACTCTTATTAAGTAGATACGGTACTTGGGTACCTGAGCAGACTTCACTATTTGCAAGTTTAGGTAGGGGAGAGGCTCACTGCGACATGGTTGAGTGGGATGGATCAAATATAGTTTGTAGATTTTAATTATATTAGGCTCAGGGATGGTATTAGAGCCTCATTGTATTTATTTATTTTTCTTATTTTGTATATATAATCATCATAGTGGTTGGTCAATTGGTATGTACGAATATATGTTTCATTTCATTATTATAGCATGGTTATGTTTATTTATTCTACATACTCTGATTATTTATTATAGATGATGTTTTTATATTTCCACTATTATTACTCACTTTAGTATGATGCTATATTCTCCCCATGATAACACCCTAGACTTTAAATACTAGTATGTAACCTATGTAATATGGTAGGGAACACTTAAGATCATATATCATCATCATTTAGATCATAGATAAGTGATAATTTTCCAAGGACATTACAAATTGGTATTAGGGAATTTTATTTTGTATTACTATTTGAGGAGATTTTAGAAATGTGATATAGTAATGTTTCATATATTGTAATGGACCTTGGAATTTTTTCTCATGAACACCTTTCCTAATGGTAATTCTAGGTTTCTAGGGATATGATATTGTTTTTCTTGGTTTCCCCTATTACAGTTAAGATATTTATTTAAAGATGATTTGTGTATTTGATATTTTTATTTATGGTTTTTGGATCTTATCCCATTGTAAATAGGTATGTGTAATTGAAACATTCTTATCACATAGTACTAAAATGACATTTTTAGGTTTTTGTGTGATTGGTAACACTTATGGTTTAGTTTTTTAAAATGCCAACAACTTATATGGTGTTTTCCTATATAACTTGTTAGTGTCACTCTACTCAACTGAAACAAAGTATATTTTATCCAATGGTAGGTCATTTTGATTCTATAAATGGATCTACTTAATTATAAACATATGGTTACTCTATATAAGAGGTGTATAGTGACCCTTGGTGGGTCGGTATAGGCACTTTATTCCTTGACACTGATTTAGTGAGAAAATAGATTCAGTTATTTAAATTATCAATAAAAACCATATGGTATTTTTCTCTATATCTTCTTGATGTCATTCTCCTTAACCAAATATATGACTATGGTTTTACCTAACATAGGTCATCATGGGATTATTCCATCATATACTATTGGATGAGATCATGGTCCTCAAGGGGTTAGTATTGTATGCTAAGGCTTAGTGAGGATTAGTTCCCTATTGTGGGCTGGTGACTTATAATTTGAGATGTTGATATGTATATGTATATTAGAACCATAAAGTGTGTTTTTTAGCATATGTATTTCCTTGTAAAATTTAACACAGTATAAGGGATGTTCCTTGTGAAGTATAACCTATATAAGACATGATTATGGTTTGTGTGTGAGAACCAAGTGCTTTGAGATGTGGCTTGGGGTATTGGTGAGTCATGTTATATAATGGAGTAACAAGACACTTTCCTACAGTTATTGAGATGAGTTGAGATATACAAGGGTACCTAAAGAGAGGATTTATCTTGGTCTTGTGAATGCCTTAAATATTAAAAGCATGGATAGATTCTTTAGGTTATGAGATCAATGCATGGAGTGCTACTAGGAATATGGTATATGCCTGGAGATGCATTGGGATTTCATGATGTAAATCCCTTTATGTGATTTATAATCAAGGTTTAGGTTTATAAGGTTTGGATTGGTATGATACCTATACATGGTGACTTTGGGTGTGGTTCCCAATAATTTTTATGATTATGGTTTGAGATGTTTTAATCTATAATGGTCAGAGCATGGGTAGGTGCTTTCAGTTTAGTGGTGACGCTTGGATTTGTGGGTGATTGTGTGATTAGTCATGGCATGATTGATATGCCTTAATTATAATAGAAAAAACATTGACATGTTTATCGTTAGATAAGACTGGAATTCATAAGGAGCATGGTCAGTGTTTTAAGCATGTAATCTTAGGTTCAATAGTGTTTATCTCATGGGAGAATAAGTTGGTTTCTATGATTAGGTGGTATGGGAGCATACACTCATTGGGTTTAGATGATATAGAGGTAGTGTTTTTTGTGTTATATGTGGTTCTTGTTTGGATTTTAGATTAATTACTCAGTCCTATGTAGTCAGAGAACTGATGGGTTTGATGAATAATTGTGGGATTTGAGTCTTGGGGCGTTGGATGAGAATAAGGAATGTTACCCCCTGACGCTGATGGGGATATTTTGAATGGATCTAGGTATCATGGTACGATCAACCCAAGGTTATGGTGTGATAAGTGTTGAATGGTTGGTGAGTGTGTCTTGGGAGGAGTGACATGCATGTGTTATTGAATCTTTTCAATAATTACACTCGAGGAGTGGTATAAGGAAATCTATATGGCGGGGAGCGCACCAATGGACATGGAGATCATGACCCTCATTCTGGATGGAATTTAAATGGATGATGAGTATTGTGTTCTTGGTGATATGAGAATGGGTATTGATTGATGTTTTATGTTAACACTTGGGTAAGATAAGGATGGACACATCCATTCATTACATATGGTAATGGAAAAAAAGTGTGGGTTGTGAAAAAATGACCCATATGGGTAGGGTCATGGGTGTGATGAGACCGATCATTGGATAGTCGATATGGAACTCAAATATTTTTGTGTAGATTGATATATTTTTATATAGATCATTAGATAATACCATATTTTTTATTTGGATGTGTCATTGGATAGAGTTAGTGCATTGGAACTGGGATCAGGATGGATTTGGATGTGATCTAAGGATGAGTTAGATCAGAGACATTTTGGTGCTCATGTGTGGAGTATGATGGTGGTTTTGGTTGGTCAAGAAACTAATTTTGAAATTACATTGAAAATTGGAGTTAGAATTCCGCATGGGTATTGGATAATATCATGATTTCTCTAAGTATTTAGACATCATGATCAGGCGATGAAATAGTGAAATAGTGGGTGAGACCAAGAATTTTCAATAAAGGTCATCTAGAGGAGAACTAACCAATGTTTTTTATGTAATTGGGTGTAGTGATTTGGAAACCACACTGTTCATGTCATTGGAAAATTAAGAATGGACTTTCAAAAGGTGATTCTGATAGTGGGGATTGCCATCTCTTAGGATCATCCCTTATGAGTTAAGTATTAAGGTGGGTAGCACCATATTTCTATATATGAATCGGTTTATGATATTTTCATGTATTTGGATAAATGGGTGAATCTAAAAATCATCTTAATATTAGTGATAGTGATGATTGTTAGGTTTGAGTTATGATTGATAGTTCTTTTTTATGTTTAGAGTTACAAAACGGAAGATCATTCAACATTATAAGTTAGAATATGACATGTTAGTGATGAATAGATTACCAAGGTAGGTTAGGATTTATGGTTATATGACTATCTAGGATTTTCAAGGATGAAAAGTGCAATGGTGGGGAGGTTGTAAAACCTCAGGTCATGTGAGGTTTGTGAGATTTAGAAGGAATTTGAATATTGGATCAAGACCAAGGATCATTTTGTGAATTTGGATTCAGATCATAATTTTGAGTCTTGGAATATCATAAAAAGTGTTTTTAAATGTGAATTGAGGTATAAGAGGTGTACCGAGCACTCATGTGAGTGTTGTGGTAAGTCTAGGTGACCTTAATGAACTTTTTCTCTTGTATTATGCCATGTTGTGACACTCTGGTCGCACCATGATGGCCTACTATGTGGAGTGAATCATGTCATAACTAAGGGATTCATGATGTGGAAAGTTTTCATGGATTTTGTAAAAGGTTAGAAATCTTACAAAGTGGTTGATCCATGAAGGGAGGTGTCACTTAAAAAATATGAATCTTATGAAGATTTTGATAACTCTTGTGGTTTTTTCATTTGGTTTTCATGGAGTAAATTTGGTCATGTCATGACCCTTAGGTTACACTGTAACAACCTTTACTTGAGGGGTGTGGTGGTTAGAGATCCACATCATGAAAGAGAACATGGGTTTCACACATAAGGGAGTATGGGGTCACATCATAAAGGATAAAAGGGCCTCCAGAGGTACCTCTTATAGAGGGTCGGTCACACAGCAACCCCTATGGTCATAGAATGATTGATGTTTGGGTGTTTTCTTAATTGGGGTTAGTTCCATATTTTTTTCATCGAGGCCTTTAGGTTTTAGGAGCTAAGGGTGAAAGGAGGAGGACATTTCAACCAACCGATCCTCTCTGCCATCTCTCATGTATTCTTCATAGTATGGGTATGGTTCTAGGTGTGTTTCAATAGATATATAAGGTATGATATTTCATTTTTTCTCTATAATTATCCTCTTTTATATCCCTATGATTTTTGGTGATTTTTATATGGTATTTAATGATGATTTACATTGCTGAATGGTTTAAATCATCTGATTTGATTGTGATTTTTCATATTATGGAAAAAATATGTCCTATTATGATGAAATCGCATTATTGTTTTCTACTTTGGTTGAGTTGCATTACTTGAATAATTTATTTAGAGTTTTTACCTAAATTAGATGAAATTTTCTATTGAATTGGGCATGTAAATTGGGTATTCTTTATGTTTTATATTTGGGTTTGTGTTGGTAATAAACTACACATCATTTATTGAGGTTTTTTTGAGAGGATATTTTTAGGTGAGTATTTATGAAATTATTCCTATTTAAATTAAATTAAATTAAATAATTAATTTTATATTGCTATAATTAATTAAATTTAATTTTATGGCTTGATATGGGTGCTTAAAAGAAGATATGAACTTGGATGGACTTGGGAAAGAGTTATTGGGTTGTGATTAAATGGATTGACTTTTTATGTGTTAGGTTGTCCCATTAAAATTCCCTAAAATTTTATGTATTTTATAAATTATCATTTGATATTTGGTCTCACTACACATGGAAAATTAATCTTAAATATAAAATTAATAGTTTTATTTAACCTCTCGAGTAATGAACAAAGTTTCAAGGGTCATGGTGGACCCTTGAACACTTTCTTGATCTCTCAACTGCTGATGATTGAGTGCTTGATTATAAATGTGTTTCATGAGACATAAAATCCTATAGGGTAATAATCCGAATGATTGAGGCATAGTGTACATTATGATAAGTTCCCTTTTATTATCTTGGTAGGGAAGACTGATAGATTTGAATGGTTGGCCTAGGGATAGGCCATAGGGAACTTAGAGATGCCTTAGAGCCTTGGGCAATGTGGTTAGAGAGTGAGGAAAGTGTTCCTCCCCTACTAGCATGAGAGTACCTAGGTGTATATACCCTAGTTATATTTATGATGGGTTTGGTGAGTACGCTAACTTAGGATGACCTTGGTAAGTGAGATGATATTTATGACATATCTCTAGATAGATGCCAGTGTGGTGTGTCTTAGGAGTTCTTTGAGGCCATGACATGGTTATGATGGTTCCAAGGGATGTTATGGCCTATAATTTATAGGATTATACCAAGATTTGATGTTGGGATTGGGGAGAATATGTAGGTTTTCCATGTTATAGTATAGCATAAGGGGCCTCAGTGGGATCCCTAGTGAATTATTGACCCTATAGAGGGTAGTACAGAGGATATGGAATCATCAATTTTAAGTGGAACATTATAAATCAGAATTCAATGAATATTATATAGGTTGTTAACTTGAGAGGCTAACCTAGGAAATGTGTAATGATTTTGGGTGTGATTCTAACCCAAGTAAGGATAATTTGTGTTGTGTGATGTTCCTGGGGAGAGAGGGAACCCCTCATGTGTAAATCAGATGTGTTTCCTGGAAAAGTGTGGGCATTCCCCTGAGTTCCAAATTATCATACTTGTGTCCTAGTAAGGTGAGGTCATTCCCCTAGGTTGATAATTGGTTTACCAGAAGGTTATGGTATGCCCCTATGTTTTTGGATGATGTGTTTCTCATTAGGGAGAGTATACCCCTGAGTTTTGGATGATCTATTTCCTGGAAGGGTATGAGTATACCTCTAAGTTTAAGATGATGATACATGTTTCTTTATAGAGTGAAAGTATTCCCCTAAGTTTCTAGATAATATATTTCCTAGGTGGGGTGTGTCTACCCCCTAGGTTTATAGATGTTGTGTTTCTTGATAGGGATAGTCTATTCCTAAGTTTCGGATGACCTGTTTCCTAAAAGGGTGTGATTGCACCCTTGAGTTTCCAAATTAGGACACTTGGTTTCCTAGAAGGGTGTGATTATTCCCCTGAGTTTCTAAATAATATGTTTCTTGGTAGGGATTTTGTATTCCCTTGTGTTTCATGTGATAGTTTGCATGCTCATAGATATATGGCATTGGTCGAAGCAGGTATGGTCAATCTTGGGTGTCACCATATAATCTGAGGATTGATGGTGGTTATTAAATTATAATTATAAAATATATGTTTTGTTTTATGATAATATCACATGTATATGTATTTAATATACTAATTATGTTAGGGAACCCATTGATGGTTCCATAATGAGTCATACTCACACCCTACTCGAGCATCCATGACACTTGGATACCCGAGAGGACTTCGTTATTCACAGGTTCAGGTAAGGTATAGGCCTGGTGTTACATGATTGAACAATATATCTCTAATGGATTCGAGAGATTAGGATGAGATGAGGTTCAGGGATATCAGTAAATCTACACAATTATTTCTTTTATTTATTTTATATATATAATCAATCTGATGAGTGATTAGTTGGGATGTATGATTGTATGCTACATTTCATTATTATATAATGGTTATGTTTAATTAATTTTTGTACTCTGATTATTTTTTATAGATTAGGTTTGATTATTTCCACTTTTATTTCCCACTTTGATATAAGGGTATATTATCTATGTGATAACACCTTATACCCTCACTACTAGTTGGCAGCCTCAAGTGTACAGGGAGGTGTTCCTAAGGTCTTGTATTATCACCAGTCCAGGCACAAATGAGTGGTAGTGAGATGGGGACATTACATGGGGTTTTATAAATATTTTTGTATGCCCAAATATCATAATCCTTATTATAGGTCCAATAATTTCTAGATCAATTCATTTCCTTTTCTAGGATTACTTTTAAAGACTTATTAGTTATTTTAGTTTGACCAATTTTCTATGTGTGGTGCACAATTCTAGTTTTTCAATTGCATCCATAATTCACCATAAGAATTATGGATTTATTATTCCAGAATTTCACCCCATTTTCACTTATAATGGATCAAGGGACTCTAAATATATATAATATATTCTTCCCTACAAACATAAATATCTAAGGCCCCGAGTTATCTAGTAAAGAAATTTCCTCAACCCTCTTTGATACATAGTCAACTTCCACCAAAATGTATTCATTACTATGAGATTTTGGGAATGGTACCATGAATTCCAATCCCCAAATATCATAAATTTAGACCTATATAATACTTTATTGAGAATATCCTTCCTTCCCCCTATATTTCTTGTCCTGTGAAATCCATCACAATTCCTAACAAATTTGATAACATCTTTGAAAATGGTAGTCTGGTAAAAACCACACCAAAGTGCCTCCACTAATATTTTAAAAATTTTATATTTACCATCATAGGGAAGTGTATGAAATTGTATTAAAATTAAAATAACCTCCCATTATGTCACAAACCTTAACAAAATTTCATCATCTCCTTATTTTTAAAGATATGAATATTCCCACATGTAGTACTTCACATCAAATTGTTGTTTATAAATATATGAATATTCCCACTTGAAGTACTTCACATTATCCCAAAAGAAATTATTTTCATTCCTTTTTATCCTATATGTATTCTTCCTAAGATCAATATAATTGTAAATTTCATAATACTAATGCATTCCTATAATTTTAACTGAAAACTATATCTCATATTGGAACTATCCCTTGATATGATGAATTTTATCTAACTTTAATTATTCATGTATGAATAGGTGATTGGATATTTGATTTTTTACTCCTTTTTTTCTTTAATTTCAAGGATAAATTCTTTTAAAAACAACACCATCTAATTAACCTTACCTTAGCTTCCATTTTTTATGACAAAAACTTCAAAGTAGAATGGTATATAAACACAGTTACCTTACTTCTAATGAGGCCAAAATTTTCCACAACATACACCACTACCAATATATATATTTATATTGTGGAATAGTTGAATTTTAATTCATTATATAAATTTATTGCATAATAAATGAAATATCACTTCTTGTATTTATTTTTCCAAAGAACATCTCCCCCAATAAAATCACTAGCATCATGCATTATTTCAAAGGGATGTATCTAATTAGGTGATGTGATGATAGGTGTTGAGATAAACTCTTTCTTCAATATATTTAAAGATTCTAATAAATTTTCATCAAACTTTAACTTGGCCTACTTTTCCTAAATTCAACATAATGATCTTGAAATTTTTTACAAATAATTGATAAACCTTTTGTAAAACCTGGTGTTCCTTAGGAATATCCTATCTACTCTATCTTTTAATATTCTATGACCTATAATAATGTTTTGTCTCACCAATAATTGGATTTTCTCCTAATTCAATACCAAATCTGTCTCCTTGAATCTTTTTATCACCTTTGACATTTTTTTAAGAATTATTCAAATTTCATTCCAAGGATATAAAATTAATTCATGAATTCTTCAATAATACTTTCAAATATGTCTAAGAATATGGATATCATACATCTCTAAAAATTAGTAGGTTCTCCAAAAAAACCCAAATAGAATTCTAATGTATGAAAATGTACCATAAGGGCATGTTGATATTTTCTTCTCTAGGTCAGTAGGGTCAATAGGCACTTGTTTGTATCCTAAATAGCCATATAGAAAGTAAAAAATGAGAATGATATATAAGAAATTTAAACATAGAATCAATGAATGAAAAATGTAAATGATCTTTCTTATTTTCCATGTTCAATTTTCTATATTCTATACAAACTCTCTAGATGTTCACGGTTCTTATTGAAATTTTTTCATTCCTCTCATTGATGTTGATAGTCATATGACCTTTACTTGGAACTATAGGTGTAATAATCAACCAAGAAATATGGGATAAATTATCACAACATAAATTAATTTGATAATCTAGAACCTTACCACTTATTTCATATTAGGATTGAGTCATATTTGGAACTAAATAGTTGAATTCATCTCATCCTCTATAAATATTTTTTTGCATATAGATAGTTTGGATTATTCCCTTTATATTGTATTCCCTTGATTGTTTATCTATCATGACACGCTTCATATCAAGGGGGACGGCTCATCGTATTTGATGGATTTCACTATTGCAGTTTCTGACAGGGGGGAAAACGACTCCTTGCTATTTCTGATTCTGATATGTGTTTCTTATTTGGAATTTGGGTCCATGTAAGGCCTTTGTGCCATGTTGGGTTTTATTTTCTCATTTGGTCCTTGTAATGGGTTTCTCCTTTTCCCAGTCCTCAAAAGGAGATATTTCTTTATGTGTTCAATGAAATGGGTTTTCCCCTCACCTTTAAAAAAATTATGCTTCTTAAGAACATTAATAAATATATCTTCTTGTTTATATTCTAAATCAATGGTCCTAATGATAGGAATCATCACTTTTTCTACCAAGTAGGCATATTACATATTGGAATTCGATGTATTTAATTATTGACAAGGTGTCCTCTTCACAGATATTTACTCAATAATCCTATCTCTATTCAACTTCTCTTTTAATCATTTAATTGTATAAAAGTGAGAGTTCTCATTATTGGTTAATCTATGTTCCTCAAAATCATGTTTAGTTTATGATTTTATTCATATAATTTTTCCATCTTAGCTCATTCATACTTAGGTTGATATTGTGACTCAAGATTCACTTATTGATCAATGATACCCACTTAAAAAATATAATCTAAACCATATATATTCTTTATAGGTTAGAATATATTTCGTATCTCTTTGTCCTAACTAACATAAAATGTGAGTTTACCTTGAGGCACATTAATCATGTCACCTATCATGGAAAAAAATAGACTTCCTCGTATAATTGGAACTTCCCAATCAAATTCTATTTATAAAAACAAGAAATTTTTTAGAAGTATAAGTTTTCCAACTCTCACTAATAAATTCTTAATAACACGTATTGGGTAAGTGGTTGATCTATCTTCTAGTTGTAATACTATAGTTATGGGATCAAGATATCCAATTAAAAGTTTATTATAAACATCCCTTTGAATTAAATTGATTCAATCCTCCAAATCCAAAAAACATGTGAATTTTACTTTCCCTTCAAATTCATAGGTATCCTTGAAGATCCTTGGATCCTTGATCTACTAAAGAATATTCCTTTAGATAATTGTAGTGTATTCTTTAATGAAAGGCATAGTTTCAAATTCCTAAATCCTCTTTTTGTTTGGAATGAAATTATTTAAGAATTTGTTGTAGGATGGAATCTTTGAAAATGATTCTAAAAATGGTAGGTCAGCTCTAATATTTTGTAACATTTGAATAAACCTATTGAAATACTTATCCTTATACTTATAAAACTCTTTATCTCTTTCAGGTAATGGAGTGGGTGGATTGTATGGTTTAACATCACTATTTTAAAGTTTAATAAATACTCTCCCATAATCTCTTTCCCTTGTTTTATTCTTTTTCATAGCCAATTCATCTTCTAATTTCTCTTTCTATTTCACTCAATCTTCTTTCTCCTCAAGGAATTTAGTTTCCTTACTTATATATACATCTACCTCAAGTTATATAAGTTTCTATTCATATTTTCCCTTGACAGTATTTCCTCCATTGGTTTTTATTTAAATACATTGTTCACTTTTATTTGATTTTATTGTTCTAGGTAATTTTTGTCTATATATTATTGTTTTTTGTTTTTCAAGCTTCTGAACTTTCCTTTCCAGGTTGTGTATACTAGCATGGTTCTCTTGTATCAGTTGGTCAGTCCTAGAGAAATTTGAGTTGGTATTTAGAACAAAGTCATTTATCTTCAACTAATGACCCTAGAGTTCTCATGCCTATTCTAATATCTTACTTCTACCAGAATACATTTTTTTGGATAAAGAATCTTGATTTACATAAGTTGTTTGATTTTTCTTATCTTAATAAAAAAAAATTATTTTCTTTAGAATTAACTATAACCTCCCTACTTGTAAGTTTCTTTCTCCTTCCAAGATAATTTGGGATTATTATTCTATAATATATTATTTGTTCTTGAAAACTTATAATTACTTATAGGCTATATCAAATAGTTTACCATATAATTAGCTTCTTCAACTTTATTGGGTGATGCCTCTTGAGCTAGCATGTCAAAATTCATGTAATGAGTTGAATTATGCCAATAAATTCCATGGTAATTAATTGATAGCTTCCTCCATGGTTCTTAGACATATTAGCATTCATTTGTATTTGAAAATCATCAATTAATATATACAAAACATCCCTTACTATCACTTCATTGACACTGATTGTTCTCCCTCTTATTTCTATTTATTAATAATTAGAAACAAGTATATTATATAGTCACTTGAGTTCCTCTAATGTCTTATCACCATAGAAACCTCCTTCTATAGTGTTTGTCTCATATGGTTGAGTCCTTGAAAAAATGAAATGTATAAGAAGATAATTTCATAATTGGTGATGGTGGAATTATTGGAGGTAACTCTTACATCTTTATGTTGTTTCATGAAAATTTTATTAATATTTCTAAATAAAAATAGATATTCTTGTCCTTAAATCCATGGTTTTATTTGTAGGATATATTATTCTTATAAAATAACTATAAATATCTTCCCTTGTTTTGAATAAATCTTCCTCTTATTGAAACATCCATGTCTTAGCTTTTCCCTTAATACAATAAGAAAAAAATCTCTTCTTTATATCATTTTCACTTACTCTAATTAATGGGAAGTATTAGATAGTGGATAAAAACTCATTTGGAAAATCCATCACACCCTCTGAGGGAAATAAATTGAAAAGTGGTAAATGATGTAAGTGATGGTTTCTTATCTCATAGTTCCTTACATTCTATGTCAATATAAGGCATGACGGGTTCCAAAACACCCTAAGGACTTGAAAGTCCCTAATTCTTGGTAGTCATTATGAATTTTGGATAACATTCACATTAACATGTTAATATTATCTATTTTATTCTATATTGAATAAATTTTCTTTATCCATGTCTTTAGTTGTCTTTACCTTACTTCTTTGGAAATGTCTTTCTATTTTAGGATTCAGAGGTGGTAGATATGTATATAGTATTCTTGTGTTCATGTACCTATAATTCCACACAATTAACTCTATGAGTATTCTATAATATGAAATAAATGAAAATATGTGAATCTATGAGAACGATGTATAGATTGAGATTATTTTTTTAGATTTTAAATGTTTATTTTAAACTTAAAGAGTATATTTGAACAACCATCCCAGGTAATGGTGCCAAATGTGCATGATGATAAACTATGTAGCGAAGCAACATAACCTCCCTATAAATGAATAGGTTCAAGTAGCATATTGACTAAAATTTCATTAGGTTAAATCCATATGGATGGCCATTTTAATTCATAATTTATTCCTACAAGTGTAAAAAATTAATATATAATTATTGGTTAATGTGTGAAAGTAGTAAAAATCAAACCAAGTTTATGAGAGGGAAAAAACAAGAGTAATGAAAAATATTTTAAGAATCGAATGATGAAATAGTAGGGTGTTGGGATTGGTTTAGTTGATTCATATTACTTATTAGTAAATCCATCATTTCATTCCTATAACACTCACTCTTCCGTTCCAAGTGCACTCTCGAGTCACTATTGTAACACCCCAAGCTTCCACGGTACGCTTCTCTTTGAATAATACAATAGCGTGTGTTGTACGCAACTTCAAGTTCTAACACACACCACAACCAATCAAACTAGCTGTTATGAATAGTAATACCCACATTTTGATATTTTATAAATTTTATATTTCAAAATAGACTTCATTTTTGGATTCGTAATATCTAAATTAGCTTAGGGTGAATTTTTGGTATTTTTCTGAAAACATTCAATTTTTGATGAATAGTGAAAAAACACTGAGTTATAGTTTAAAACTGAATTTTTATTTAAATAATTATTTATTTTATTTAAATTTAATTAAGGTCAAAATAGATACATAATACCTATATAAGTTCAATTTAATTCATTGGAGTTAGTTTAGAATAATTTTAGATATATAAAAATTTTATTGAACTTTTCACCGTCTTTTACCTACCTCCTAGGAGAATTTGGAAATTCACATAAAACATAATTTTACCACTTCTGTGAGTGGAATTTTGAAAATCTGAGAGATACGGTTAATATCAAGGAGTAAAATGTGGTTCAATGATATGAAAATAATTTTTGGTGAATAGTAACTTTTTACTTTTATTTACCACGGTTAAAAGTAAATAGGGTAATTAAGGGTAAAAATGATATTAATATTACCCTAACACATGTCCTAATTCTATTTGACAAGTGTATCTCGACCAAAAACAACCTTAGGAATAAAATATTATCATTTAGCTCCACTTGGATTAGATTAGGACACTTATTATTATTTAATTCAAAGAAGAGTTAAAAGAGTTAAAATCAAAGTTTAATAACTAATACATTTTTAATATAGGGTTATACATAAGATAAATTCGATTATAAATATTCATTATAAATATAAAAATATTTCATACATAATTCTATTTTATTTAAAAAATTTAGACATTAAATAATTTAATTTATTTATGACACAATGGTGATGCAGTAATTACCAAATTAATGAAATATTAAAATAATTGATATTATAAATATAAAAATAAATGTAATTTAAGACTTTTTATGAATTAAAATAATTTTCTAGGTTAATATGACATATTATTATTGGTTATATAAATTTTTTTCGAAGTAATAATGCTGTTATGAAATTATCAAAAACAAAATACCCAATAGTGTGAAAATTGACATAAAAGAGTTTTTATAACAAATATTATATTATTAATTTATATTATATTCCTAAAAATCTAAGGTTCGGCAAAAGGACTTATATAATGATAGGTTTATCATTAATGGACCACTTGGGGGTCTCTTGGATGTATATAGTAAGTTTATTAACTATATAATATAAAAATACAAAGTGACATGGTAAATGTCAAACTAATTAACTAAGAGTTAAAACTAAAAGATAAGGTTAATATAATGACACAAACCTATATAAAATAAATTGGTTGAAATTATATAAACCCATCCCCACCTTATACTTTGAATAATCCACTTTGGAGCCATTAGAAACCAAATATGAATTTATTATAAAATAATACTTTAAGTTTTTTCTAAAGAGCCCCTCCTCCCCCTTATAAAAGGACACCACTTCTAACCAATTCATCATACCTTAAAAGCCTTTTGGTTCAGAAAAAACCTGACCAAATATTCTCTAAAATTTCCTCACTTAAACCTAGATGCCTTATTTTGATCAGAAATCCAACCTAAGGAGCCCTTTTGATCAAATCAAAAGGAAGAACCCGAAGAAGAGGTAATGTTTTCACCACCCTCTTTCAAGGTCCTTTCTTCTTCAACTTCTTCTTTCTTTGTTATTTCCATTCTAAAATAATAACTCCAGTATATTCTATATATTGTGATGTTATTATAAATATGGTACAACCATATTCAGTATTCTATCCATCCTTTGAATAAAATGTCACCATATGTGCGTACGTACGGCCTACCGTCTCCATGTCATGGTGTAATTGTTATTCAATACATTATTATTTGGATGGGTTTAATAATGATGTGTAATTAATGTAAATAATAAATATAACATTATAATTATTCTTTATGTATGATATACCATCCAATTATATATTATTTTAATATCAAAATAATGATATTATCGCTCGTGCGTACGTACGGGCTATCGTCTCCACGAACGCGATGAGATTCATTATCCATCGTATCCATTCAAGTATAATTATCATTTGATGATTAAAAATAAATTTTAAGGAATTTATATCATTCTGGATATGAATAATATACAACTTATGGATAACAAACATGGATTATGTAACAAACATATTAAATAAAATGAGTAAGTTAACACCTGAAATGACGATAATACTAAGATATTATTAAAAAAACAATATTAAAAGATCATATATGATATCATAATCATGTATATGGTTCATGTATAATTTAATAACAATGATTTAACTATTATACAGGAGTTTAACCTACCCTTGACCAAGGAAAAGTACAAGGTAAGGGTTTATTTCACAATCTCTTCATTATCTGAGGTTGTTTATACGTAATTATCTACTAGGACCTCTTTATCATCCACATCCATGTTTCTTAAAAATGTATTTCAAATCATTCTTACTATTTTATAGACTATGGTTTAAAGTCATTTATACCCTTTTTTTCTTTTTATAAGATGTTTATAAATGAATCTTTCCGTCGTTTTCCAAACAAGGTCCTTTTTAACCTTTCCGACAGAATTAATGTAAGAATGTCTTTTTTAACTTATACGGCGGGTGCGGATATTTCCCACCATTATAAAATCTTCGAAGCTTCTCTTACAAGATTATAAGTATATTTTAAAAGTAAATGTTTTATTTTATAATTATGTTACTTTTTAATGATTTCAAAAAAAGATATATTTCTATCAAATAGTTTTGATTTCATCTATGTCAACATCCTTTGATGGATTTTAAACTTATTTGAAGTTGATTTATTATGATACAAAACTTCCATATTGTATTGAAGGTTTTGTGACATGTTTGACTGTGTATTTGTTATTTTTATACCATTCATGGTTTATGGAGAATGTATTAACATTTTTTATGCTAGTTTTAATACGAATGTTTATGTTATGTTTAAACCTGTTCATATGAGGAATGCATTAGACTTAATAAGTGACGGGTGGAGCCCGCTATAGCTCCTCGATGCATCGGTAGGTATCATGAGACAAACTAGTGTCTTGGAACAAGGCCTTGACAAAATCTTATTTGTATTCTTGGCACAAGGCCTTTCTTATGTGGTTATGATAGTCTGGCATTATGCATTCCATCATTATGAAAGTGGTTATTGATATTGCATGTGATTATTCGATTAGTAGAATATCCATGTGAATAAGTAAATGGAATTATTTCATTTTGTTTCTGCCATATTATGATGAAGTTAAAGTTTAAAAGGATTTTGTTTTAGTTATACATTTCCTTAAATGTTTATTCCTATTTATGAAAGTTTCTGTTATATTGTTATCCTTACTGAGCATCTGAGCTCACCCCTTTAAATGTTTTATTTTTCTTAGGATATGAAGAAGGAATTTATGAATGACCTGCAGGGATAGTATGAGGGGATATGAAGATAAGATGTTTTTGTAGTTTTTTTACTTTATGATTTAATGTAAGACTTATGAATATATCTAGTGTTTCCAAGGCTACTAAACTAATCTGTCTTTTGAGACTTGATCTTTCGTGATCATGCCAATGATACGTAATAATGCACTGACTCTGGGTAACTAGGGTCAGGGTGTTACGGTTGGTATTAGAGGAAGTTTAGTACAAACCTTGGAAGCTAGATTTAGATAAACTCTGATTAGAGCTCATAGACCTAAGATGGACTTTGAGGATTAGTATAGAAGAACTTCCTAGAATATTGGTATTATAGAGATTTTGTGAGTTTTCTGATCAATACATCCCTGTCTGGATATGAGAAGGTAGAGGCGTCTCTGGCACAGATGTACCTAGGGGTAAAACCCAAAAACACCACTTTGAGCTAGACTCGAATGGGAACTGGTGCACGACAACGGACCTTACTGCACTCATGGTTATGACACTCTCGGGGGATATTCTTAGGATAATTCTCATTTTCTTTACAAACCATTATGAAGGGTTTATGAGTATATAATTCCTCAAAGAAATTTTTTTTTATGATTATGGATTATATCCATAAATAGTTCAATTTATGTTAATTGTTTTACAAGTATGGAATTATGTATTTTGATTCATAAACTGATCTAGTTTATGACATTGTTTAGAAATGGCACCTAGTGGAAGGAATGGAAACCGTATCAATGCACGCAATCCATGTAGGGATTTCCCTCCTGCTAAAGATAATTATAGTGGAGCTGGTGATGCAACTAGTGCTGATCAGCTAATCACCATACTGGGACAACTCACTCAGGTTATGAATAATAACCTTACCCTTATGGAGCACCCTGATCCACAACGTGGAGGATCAATGTTAGATCACGTCATGATGAAAAAACCACCAACATTTAATGGGAGTACAAATCCATTAGTATCTGAGCAATGGATAAGTTACCTAGAAAAAATATTTCAAGCTTTGGGGAGTAGTGAAAGGGAAAAAGTTATCATGGCAATTTATCGCCTCACTGGAGATACTGATCAATGGTGGTCATTGATTCAAAACACAAAGGAAGATAATGAATTATCAAATATGGAATGGAGGGAGTTAAAAGATCTTTTCTTAGAAAAATACTTTCCTCGTGACCATCGAGCAGATATGGAAATGAAATTTATCAATCTGAGGAAAAAGGAGGATGAGAATGTCGCAAAGTATGAGTCTAACTTTACAAGGTTAGAAATGTATGCTAGAGATTATATACGTAACCCAAGAAGAAAGATTGATCATTTATTTTATGGGTTAAAACCATTTCTTCGTCGAGCATTAGTGTCACAATCCTTCTCGTTGTACTAAGATATTGTCTCATGTGTTATCATAACAGAAAAAGAATTCTCTAAGTCTTATGACTTTAAAGAAAAGAAAGAGAAGAAGAGATCTACTGATCACTCTGGAAATGTAAATAAGGGGAATAAGGGAAAAGTTGAATATCCATCCTGCAGTAAATGTGGGAAGAAAGACCCCAGTACTTTCTTGAAAGGAATGGGAGTCTGTTACAAGTGTGGTGAAAAATTCCACCAAGATCGTGATTGAAAGGGGAAGAAAGAAGCTACCTAGGTTCAATGATACAACTACAGGGAGATGGGACATTATGAAAATGAATGTACTAAGCGTCAAGGGAACTTACCTTAGAAAAGTCTAAGCTTATGCTATCACTACTGTTGAGGTAGAAGATCCAAAAGACGTGGTGGCAGGTAATTTAATGGTTTCCTCAAGTTTATCCAATGCTTTATTTGATTCTGAATCATCGCATTGTTTCATATCTTCCTAGTTTTCTAAGAAAATTAGATATTTCCAATTTGATTTAACAAGGGAGTTGTCAGTTAAAACTCCTAAGGTAAGTATCATTGCAACAAATTTTTGTGAATCAGTCCCCATTAGAGAACATAAATGTTCTTTATCTGCTGATCTCATCGTCATACCTATGATTGAGTTTGATATAATCCTTGGTATGGATTGGCTTTCGGACCATGATGTGAAGATTTATTGTAAGAATAAGGAGGTTACGATTTTTGATGATGATGATAAGGAACACCTTATCTTTAGAGTAGAATCACCACCACCTAATTCTTATCTAGATCCACCCCCAGTAGCTCAACTAAATTCAATTATTGGGGAGGAAGAGAATGAAATTACTGTGGGTAAGGAAAGGAATGTTCAAATAGAGGATTTACCTATTGTGAAAGAATGTGTAGATGTGTTTCTGGAAGATTTACCTGGACATCCTCCAGAACGAGAAGTTGAGTTTCCATTGATTTAATTCCTGGTTCAAGGCCTATATCGAAGACCCCTTATATAATGGCCACTGTGGAATTAGTTGAACTAAAGAAACAACTAGAGGAATTGAGTAATAAGGTATTTATTCTCCCTAGTGTTTCTCTATGGGGATCCCCTGTCATTTTTGTTAAGAAGAAAGATGGATCTATGAGGTTATGTATCGTCTACAGGGAAATCAATGCTATAAAAATTAAGAACAAGTATCCCCTACCTCGCATTGATGATTTATTTGACCAACTGCATGGAGCTCAATACTTTTCAAAGATTGACCTTCGATCTGTATACCATCAGTTGTGTGTGAAGAAGGAAGACATTCTGAAGACAGCATTTCAAACTAGGTACGAGCATTACGAGTTTACAGTAATGCCTTTTGGATTGACTAATTCACCCTCTATATTCATGGATCTAATGAACAGAGTTTTCAAGGAATACCTCGATTATTTTTTAGTGGAATTTATTGATGATATCTTGGTATACTCTAAAATCTATGAATATTATGAAAATCACTTGCGCATTATCCTGAAGACTCTTAGAAGACATGAATTATATGGGAAGTTTAGCAAGTGTGAATTCTGGATTCAGGAGATTTCTTTTCTTGGACATATTTTCTCCAAATATGGAATCTCTATTGATCCTTCTAATACCAAGTCAATCCAATAATTTCTAGCACCAACGAGTATAACTGAGGTACGCAATTTTATTGGTTTAGCAGGTTATTATCAACGTTTCGTCTAGAATTTCACCCGATTGGCTAACCCATTAACAAAGCTCGCACGTAATGGGGTTAAATTTGTTTGGAACAAAGAGTGTGAAGAATTTTTTGAATAACTGAAGATAATATTAGTCAATGCACCTATATTGACTCTATCATTGGGGAATTATGGGTTTGTTATTTATAGTGATGCATCGAAGAAAGGACTTGGTTGTGTCCTTATGTAGAATGATAGAGTTATTGCCTATGCATCACGACAGCTGAAAATTCATGAGAAAAAAACTATCATACTCATGATCTTGAGTTATTTACTGTAATCTTTACTTTGAAGATTTGGAGACACTATCTCTATGGTGAGAAATGTGAGATTTATACTGATCACAAGAGTTTGAAGTATATTTTCTCACAAAAAGAACTCAACATGAGACAAAGGAGATGGCTTGAATTACTCAAGGATTGTGATTTCACGATACACTACCACTCGGGGAAGGAAAATAAGGTGGAAGATGCTTTGAGTAGAAAGGATCATGGAGTTTTGAATAAGATGAGAGTTGAAAAGGATCCTATATACATGGATCTAGTAAATATGGATATGGGAATCACCATGGAAGGTGAAACATTAATGATTTTTCAAATGGTTTCCAAACCATATTTACTAGAAAGGATTAAGAGTTCTCAGACCGATAATGAAGAATTTCAAAAGAAGATTCAAGCTATGAATGATGGAAGATTGAGTGACTTTGTGTATGAAGATGGAATTTTGAAGTTTGGGAAGAGACTTTGTGTTCCCAATATACCTAATATAAAAAGAGAATTATTGGATGATGCTCATAGTTCCAATTTCTATATACACCCTAGGAGCACCAAAATGTATAGATAATTAAAGGAATGTTTTTGGTGGGATAACATGAAGAGGGAGATTGTTGATTTTGTGTCAAGATGTATGGTTTGTCAACAAGTGAAAGCTGGTAGGAAATAGCCTGGAGGATTCATGAAACCTCTTCCCATACCTAAGTGGAAATGGGATAATATTATGATGGACTTCTTCATGGGGCTACCAAAGACTCCTAGAAGGAACGATGCAATATGGGTTATTATTGATCGTCTTATCAAGTCAGCACATTTTCTTGCTATAATAGAAGATCTACCACTGGAATGTCTAGCAAGACTATATATTAATGAATTTGTGAGACTTCATGGAGTACCCCTATCTATTGTTTATGATCGTGATCCCCGTTTTACTTCAAGATTCTGGAAAAGTATTCAGAAATCCCTGGATACTGAACTTCGTTTGAGCACTGCCTACCACCCTCAAATAGATGGACAATCATAACAGACTATTAAAACCTTAGAAGACATGTTGAGATCATTCTCACTTGACTTTCAGGGTATGTGGAATCAATATTTACCTCTGGTGGAATTTTCCTATAACAATATCTTCCATTCAAGTATTCGGATGGCACCATATGAAGTGTTATACGGAAAGAGATGTCGCACACCAACCTATTGGGATGACGTTTGTGAAAGAAAACTCGTAGTCCTAGAACTGGTGGAGGAAATGATGGAAAAGGTGAAGGTAATCCAAAACCACATCAAAGAAGCTCAAAGCAGGAAGAAGAGCTATGTCGATAACCAAAGGAAGGATTTGTAATTTCAGGTAGGAGATCATGTTTTCTTGAAGGTGTCTCCATGGAAGGGAGTTATACGTTTTGGTAAGAAAGGTAAATTGAGTCCCAGGTATATAGGACCTTTCGAAATTCTGGAACGAATTGGGGTTGTAGCTTACCGTTTGGCAATGCCACCAAGTCTCTCCAAAGTCCACGATGTGTTCCACGTATCACTGTTGAGAAAATACATGTCTGGCCTAATGCATGTACTCACCTATGAGGAATTAGAGCTGGAACCTGATCTGTCTTATTGCGAAGAGCCCATCAGGATTCTTGATACCAGAGAACAAGTGCTGAAAAACCGGACAACTCGTCTGGTAAAAGTTCTATGGAGAAACCATAAGATGGAAGAGGCAACGTGGGAACCCGAGAAACTTATGATGAAGAACCACCCAAGTCTTTTCATGCGGTAGTATTCTAGAAATTTTGAGGATGAAATTATTTGAAGGAGGGGAGAATGTAACACCCAAGCTTCCACGGTATGCTTCTCTTTGAATAATACAGTAGCATGTGTTGTACGCAACTTCGAGTTCTAGCACACACCACAACCAATCAAACTAGTCGTTATGAATAGTAATACCTGCATTTTGAAATTTTATAAATTTTATCTTTCAAAATGGACTTCATTTTTGGATTCGTAATATCAAAATTAGCATAGGGTGAATTTTTTGTATTTTTCTGAAAACATTCAATTTTTTATGAATAGTGAAAAAACACCGAGTTATAGTTTAAAACTGAATTTTTATTTAAATAATTATTTATTTAATTTAAATTTAATTAATGTCAAAATAGATACATAATACCTATATAATTTCAATGTAATTCATTGGAGTTATTTGAGAATAATTTTAGATATATAAAAATTTTATTGAACTTTTCACCGTCTTTTACCCACCTCCTAAGAGAATTTGGAAATTCACGTAAAACATAATTTTACCGCTTTTGTGAGTGTAATTTCAAAAATCCTAGAGACACGGGTAATATCAAGTAGTAAAATGTGGTTCAATGAGATGAAAATAATTTTTGGTGAATAGTAACTTTTTACTTTTATTTACCGCAGTTAAAAGTAAATAGGGTAATTAAGGGTAAAAATGATATTAATATTACCCTAACACATGTCCTAATTCTATTGTACAAGTGTATATAGACCAAAAACAACATTTGGAATAAAATATTATTATTTAGATCTACTTGGATTAGATTAGTACATTTATTATTATTTAATTCAAAGAAGAGTTAAAAGAGTTAAAATCAACGTTTAATAACTAAAACATTTGTAATATAGGGTTATACATAAGATAAATTCGATTATAAACATTAATTATAAATCTAAAAAGATTTCATACATAATGATATCTTATTTATAATTTTTAGACATTAAATAATTTAATTTATTTATGACACAATGGTGATGCAGTAATTACCTAATTAATGAAATATTAAAATAATTGATATTATAAATATCAAAATAAATGTAATCTGAGACTTTTTATGAATTAAACTAATTTTATAGGTTAATATGACATATTATTATTGGTTATATAAATTTTTTTTGAAGTAATAATGTTGTTATCAAATTATCAAAAACAAAATACCCAGTAGTGTCAAAATTGACATAAAAGAGTTTTTAAAAAAAATATTATATTATTAATTGATATTATATTCCTAAAAATCTAAGGTTCAGCCAAATAAGTTATATAATAATAGGTGTATAATTAATGGACCACTTGGTGGTCGCTTGTATGTATATAATAAGTTTATTAACTATATAATATAAAAATACAAAGTGACATGGTAAATGTCAAACTAATTAACTAAGAGTTAAAACTAAAAGATAAGGTTAATATAATGACACAAACCTGTCTAAAATCTATTAGTTGAAAGGATTTATACCCAAACCCACCTTATACTTTGAATAATTCACTTTGGAGCCATTAGAAACCAAATATGAATTTATTATAAAATAATACTTTAAGTTTTTTCTAAAGAGCCCCTCCTCCACCTTATAAAAGGACACCACTTCTAACCAATTATTCATACCTTCAAAGCCTTTTGGATCGGCCAAACCCTGACCAAATATTCTCTTAACTTCCCTCACTTAAACCTAGAGGCCTTATTTTGATCATAAAGCCAACTTAAGGATCCCTTTTGATCAAATCAAAAGGAAGAACCCGAAGAAGAGGTAATGTTTTCACCACCCTCTTTCAACTTCCTTTCTTCTTCAACTTCTTCTTTCTTTGTTATTTCCATTATAAAATAATAACTCTATTATATTCTATATACTGTGATGTTATTATAAATATGGTACAACCATATTCAGTATTCTATCCATCCTTTGAATGACATGTCACCATACGTGCGTACGTACGGCCTACCATCTCCACGTCGTGGTGTAATTGTTATTCAATACATTATTATTTGGATGGGTATAATAATGATGTGTAATTCATGTAAATAATAAATATAAAATTATAATTATTAATTATATATCATATACCATCCAATTATATATTATTTTAATATCAAAATAATGATATTATCGCTCGTGCGTACGTACGGACTACCGTCTCCACTAACGCGATGAGATTCATTCTCCATCGTATCTATTCAAGTATAATTCTCATTTTATGATTAAAAATAATGTTTAAGTACTTGATATCATTCTTTATATGAATAATATACAACCTATGGATAAAAAACACGGCTTATGTAACAAACATATTAAAGAAAACGAGTAAGTTAACACCCAAAACGACGATAATACTAAGATATTATTAAAAAAGAAATATTAAAAGATCATATATGATATCATAATCATGTATATGGTTCTTGTATAATTTAATAACAATGATTTAACTATTATACATGAGTTTAAACTACCCTCAACCAAGGAAAAGTACAAGTTAAGGGTTTATTTCACAATCTCTTCATTATCCGAGGTTGTTTATACGTAATTATCTATTGGGACCTCTTTATCATCCACATCCATGTTTCTTAAAAATGTATTTCAAATCATTCTTACTATTTTATAGGATATGGGTTAAAGTAATTCATACCCTTTTTTACTTTTTATAAGATTTTTATAAAGGAATCTTTCCGTCATTTTTCAAACAAGGTCCTTTTTAACCTTTTCGACAGAATTAAGGTAAGAATGTCTTTTTTAACTTATACGGCGGGTGCGGCTATTTTCCGCCGTTATAAAATCTTAGAAGCTTACCTTGCAAGATTATAATGATATTTTCAAATTAAATATTTTATTTTATAATTATTTTACTTTTAAATGATTTCAAGAAAAGAGATATTTCTCTCAAATAGTTTTGATTCCATCTATGTCAACATCCTTTGATGGATTTTAAACTTATTTGAAGTTGATTTATTATGATACAAAACTTCCATATTGTATTAAAGGTTTTGTGATATGTTTGACTATGGATTTATTATTTTTATACCATTGATGGTTTATGTAGAATGTATTAACATTTCGTATTCTAGTTTTAATATGAATGTTTATGTTATGTTTAAACATGTACATATAAGGAATGCATTAGACTTAATAAGTGACGGTTGGATCCTGCTATAAATCCTCAATGCATCGGTAGGTCTCATGAGACAAAATAGTGTCTTGGAACAAGTCCTTGACAAAATCTTATTTATAGTCTTGGCACAATTCTTTGACTATGTGGTTATGATAGTCTGGCATTATGCATTCCATCATTATGAAAGTGGTTATTGATATTGCATGTGATTATTTGATTAGTAGAATATCCATGTGAATAAGTAAATGGAATTATTTCATTTTATTTCTGCCATATTATGCTGAATTTCAAGTTTAAAATTATTTTGTTTTAGTTATACATTGTCTTAAATGTTTATGCCTATTTATGAAAGTTTCCGCTATATTATTATCCTTACTGAGCATCTGAGCTCACCCCTTTAAATGTTTTATTTTTTCCAGGATGTGAAGAAGTAATTTATGAATGACCTGCAGGGATAGTATGAGGGGATATGAAGACAAGATGTTGTTGTAGTTTTTTTTACTTTATGATGTAATGTAATACTTATGAATATATCTAGTGTTTCCAAGGCTACTAAACTAATCGGTCTTTCGAGACTTGATCTTTTGTGATCATGCCGATGATACATAATAATGCACCGACTCTGGGTAACTGAGGTCGGGGCATTAAAACTCTCCAGATTTTTGGTGTAATTATAGGTCTTTATGATATTTTCAATGAAAACTACACCAAGATAATTAAGAAATTTTAGTCTATGATTAGTCTATGTATTATCCTCCTTAGACACTTTTGTGCTTTAGAGAACTAATTCCCTACTTCAAGTACATGATATCATTTTTCCACTTTCTCTCATTCACCCTTTCCCTTATATTCATATACTATTTGATTAGGCTAGAAAATAATTAATAATAGAATTAAAAGATAAGTATAATTTGTTTTATTCTAGCATTAACAAAAATCTAAAACTACACCCCACCCTTCCCCACTTAGTGCTTAACAACACATTATGATGATAATACAAAATATAATAAAGAATAATAAATATTTCTTATGGATGATAGTGAAACTTTATTCAATAACCTTGTCCTCTAAGATCATGACTTATATTTAGTTTAAATTATAAATTAAATCTTCCAATAATTTAATCTTTTTCATGATATCTTCAATATATACCTCTATATATAAATTTCAATCATACCACATGTATAGTGAGTGATGAGATCAATCCACGTGGTACACAAATTTCATTTCCATCAATGAAGTTCCACTCTTTTTCCTATATTGGTCATCTTCTCTCCCCCTTGGATTGTTTTCCATGTGTCTAGCTTGCTAATGCATTTACTGATTTAGTTAAGAAATAATTTTCTAAGAATATTTTGGTCCCCATGAGCTATGTACAAGATCTACATAGAATCTTCATAGATTGACAGCCCCCTAATGATTGATCTCCCTTCATTCCTTCTAGGTTAATATTTTAGAGTAGTTTTTTAATGATTTTGGGCTACAAAAACACTTATATTGTACTTATAATAATTAAATGGTTGAATTATAGGGTTTTTAAAAATTAGGTCCATAATATTACATTGGATTCAATGTAACCCGCACTAGAGATTTTAAATACATTGTATCAGTAATTTATTCTTGATTTGGTCACCTTAGGGGTCTATTTGAATATTAACATAACACGCATTGCATCCTAAAATTTTGTTAGATCTATGAAGTATTCTAGATAAGTAACATGGGTAATATTGGTGTTGGTGTAATCTTGGGTTGTAATTCTATATTACATTATCTTAGTAATGTAATCTTATCCTCCCAGTTGTTTGTATCCATATAAACAATGCATCATGACACCGATTATATTGCATTGAGATCATATCCCATGTTGGATATTCATTCCATATTAGTTATCTATGATATGTTGTATCTCATATATATTCTATGTTGAATTCTATGAGATGGATTTGGTAGCAGAGATATCTCAATTGTTTTCCTCACATTATGTTAGAGTCGATGTAGTATTGGTAAGTTGACATGATATCCATTAATGGGAAGGTGTAGCCTCATGGTGATGTTCATGGGATTACATTGGAGCACCAACATACTATCAAGTATTGACTCTAGAATCTATTAGCCCTAGCGTATTCTTAAGCTCCTCCCCACCGCATTATATTGGCCTCAGTAGATGCTCGGGTTTATCCACAACACTATATTGGTGTATTGATGCCTTCTTAAGATATGAGCTAAGACGGTGTTACAAATGGTATGTATTCTAAGGTTACCATAACATATTACATTTTCATGTAATCATAGCCTTAAACCCAAAATGTTAATCTTACATATCCTTTTCCTCCATCTATTTTATATTACACAAATCCATTCCTTGCATCAAAACACTTCAACAAATTAATGATTCACCTTAAAATGTCAAGATTAGAATTATAACTTGAATGAGTGAAAATTCATGCTCCAATTTCCAAAATTAAGATCTTATTTATAAAACTAAAAAAATTATACAAAATATCATTTAATATCTAAAAATTAATAAAAAACAAGAAAAAAGATAAATGAAAAAAATACATGATAAATTTGTGTTATGAGGTAACTAGTCAATATCACAGATGGTACCACCCGGTATCACCACTACCATGAATGAATTACATGAGGGAATTATCTCTCCACCAAGGATAAAATCACAACATTGAAAGGATTTAGTGAAAGATAATCTCCATCAAAGTAAATTCTTAAGCTAATAAGATTTGGATAGGGACCCCATTGGAAACTATAACTCCCAAAAAAATAGTATAGGAAGAATATCTCACATCAGTATTAACTAGTATGAGGGTATAGGAAGGTAAGAAACAAATCATACCTCAAATTATACCTGATTTCATCAAACCATATACATCTATTTCATATATCTTTCTAAATCTCCAAAATTTATCACTCCATGGTTAATTAGAACTATCTAAAGGTGGTGACAATGGGAGTGGATTGTAGCATCACCCATCTCCATCTGATCCTACAACATCATATTCTCAATTGAAATTGATTCCTAGTAGGTTACTTAGTTTGTGATGGTAGGGTCTCTGATCTTAATGTTACTTTCAACATGGAGGTCTATTCATGGCACCACTCTGGTTTTCCTTTGTAATAATGCTAACTTTCCCCCAAATCCAAGGTGTATCTTTGCTAGGAGTTATCAATATGATAATTCTCACTAAAGGACTCTAGTATAGGTGGATTTTTGTAAAATAAAAACCCCATCATGAATTTTAACTCTATAGGATCTATTTGAACTACTTATATTTGAACAATTCTATCGTAAATCATGTTCAGTGAGTACCTCATGAGGTCTAGAGGCCATTGTGTGTGCTAAGACATGGTCATGTCATCCTATAGGGGATCTAAAACCTTAAAAACTTAAACTATCCTCAAAATAATTATATATAATACCATCCTAGACAAGGTATCAGATTCTAACCATGGTAGATTAATCCTGGTAAGAATTTGAGAAAAACACCATCTTGTGTAGGGTGATCAATGAAAAAATTACAGAATATATTCCCTAAATCACTTTTTTATGTGATGTAATTATCCATTTAATATTATACAATATGGTGATATTATAAAATCATGTAATCATGAAATTATTTCTTTGTAAAATCTTAAGTTATGATTGGGGCATATCATATGACCACTATCTATGTCAGTTGTGATGTACAACTGGCCATATAGTATGACCACAATCTATGTCAGTTTTGATGTACAACTGACCATATAATAAGGCTTATGTATTCATTTGTTTAGGAATATGAATGATAATAGTTACCATTAAATTGAATCATTCATACATAGGATATCATTAATAGTTTTTTAATAATATTAAACAGATGGAGAGTTTTTTGCATTCATGCAAGAGTTTCATGAACTGGTTGAGGCATTTACTCATGCATTATAATGAATTAGTAAATGCATGAGCAGACAAGGAGAATCCTTGAAGGCTATATATAAAGAGAAAATACCCCTTAAATAGGTGTTGGGGTATCTTATTAATAATTGTCCAAAAATACCATATACCTGAATCTCTCTTTCTTTTAAACTTTTTCACTATGAGGTGCTAGCACACCATGATGAGAAGAGGAATCTTATCTAAATGTTAGGTGATCCGATCAGCCCATGGATACCTCTGGATGTGGGGTGTATTTTGTTTGAAACTTATTTGATCTTTATCAAGACCATACAGTGAAGGATTAATGACAAAAATAGTGTAAGGTACATGTTTATAGATTCTTCATTTCCAATTTATGTGTGGTTTCATCTTTCTAGAATAGTTCAATCTTGGATTGGGTTTCTTTTTTGATTTCAATGGATTAAAAAGTGTTGTTAAATCCATTTTAAACCCAATAGTAGTACTAGAGCCTATCAAGCCTTTATATTTGTGAAATAACATTGAGAAATTAAAATTTTTAAAATCATAAAATGTTCATATTTTAATCATAAAATATAACTCAGATTTTTTTCCCTTATTGAATCACTTCTTACGATAAGGGATACTTCAAACTCCATTTTTATTTCATTTCTCAGATAAGCCCTATTTTTAAATAGGTTGAGAGGGAACCCTTACATACACCAAAAGAACCATAATACATGGCTTAAAGACCCCAAATTACATGGCCTAAAGGCCCAAAGTAAAAAAAGAGAATATTATCTGTAGTATCCCCTACTACCATCCTATCATTCGCTAGCCCAATTAGACAACATCACATCTACAGTTTTCCATTTTTCACCCCATGTTGAGTCTCTAGTTGTGCCCTAAAATTAAATCACTAGTCTTGTGACTGGTTACAAAAATGATTATCTTACCTCTTACTTTGATGTTAATCACCCTCTCATAGTCACATCAACTATTATAAGCTGCTCTAGATAGCCCATAGGCCCTTGAATGGTGTTCTGAAGGCCCTATAACTCAAATTCTAGTGATTAACCAAAGTTAATATGGATCTAAGTACCAATAAATGTGCTAAAATATCATTTTTTTTATGAATAAAACCACTTCTAAAATACCTTGCTATATTACATTCTATAGTGATTGCACTTATATAGGGATACAATAGTGCCATAGAAATTATCCTTTGCCTAGATTTGAACTCAGGTTTCATGTAGAATTAAACGATGACATTACCACTCAAGTAATCCCTCGATTATAAAAAAATATTATATGGGATATAATAAGCAACAACTTAATAAAAATCCTATAGATTTATGTTAGTCATAGAATACAACTCCCATATATTGTATCCTATGATAGCTTGCACCATGGTCTCTAAAACAGAGAATCATATTGCCTTTATAGTATCTCTATGAATCATAAAATATGATTGCTAATTGTATTCAGTGATTATACTCTTATATTGTAAAATATGATATGATGTGTAAGAATCAACCTTTATGTATCATATCATAGGATATGATAAGTCTATCAGTCATAAAATATGACTGATAGCACATAAACTTTTTAAGAGTTTTTGTCCCATCAATCGTAGCTTACAATTACCCCTGGATCATTAAATATGATTTGTATCATATTCTATGATTGGTCCTAAATCATTAAATATGATCGGTCAAGATAAATTTATTTTTCATTAAATTCAATTATGAATTGAATTATATTATTTATAAATTGACTATAAATAATGATAATAGGTATTTTGTGTATATTTATTAATTTCTAAAGTTTTTATAAATTAATTAATTATAAAGAGTTTATAAATAATTAATTAAATGTTTTTGAAACATTTATTGATAAATATTCCATAATATTAAGAGTTAATAATAATATACCTTTTACCAAATTATATGGCATTCCTTATGACTAAAAATAAAGTGTTTATTTATAAATCACAAGATTAATTTATAAAATGTTTATAACTTAAAAAATAAAAAAAATATAAAGTGTTTATATTTTAAGATTGTGAATTATTCATAATACATAATTTAAACTTGTTAAATTAAGTACCTTATTTGGGATATTATTTAGATCACATAAAAAGGGGTTATCATGATTGATTTGATCAATGTTTGAATAATTCTAAGTGATTTTTGGATTTAAAATTGGATTAAAAAATGTTTATAATTCATAAAATATCATATTTTTAAAGGAAATGTCATATAATTAATAATATGAAAGAGTTCATATTATGGAATGAATATAAAAATTTTATATTCAAAATTATTTAATGTACATAATGATTAACTGAAATTATAAATTTTTTGTTATTAGATTTTATTTTTAAATTATTCATAAATGTTTATCTTGTGTTTAAATATATGAATTTTTTGTTTATTTAAAAGTTACTCCCTAGTTTATTATTCATAGTTATAAATTTTTTATATTATGAATATGTGTATGCTTTATTTTAATGTTGTTAAACTACTTATAAGTTATAATACTTGAATCCAAGGAGTTATATGTTAGGTATGATAATGGATTTAGTTTCCATCTAGCTTAACTTCAGTTTTTTATTAAAGTTATTAACATGAATTTAGTTGTTAAATATAATTTATATGTATTAGTTATTGGAGTAATGATGAATTGGAATCTCTCTTGAATAAATTATCCCTAAGTAAAGTGACTTTGAGTCAGAATTACCACTATCCTAGAGGCTTATTCCTTGTTTTAGAAAGGTGGGGGTTGGATATTGTGGTTTCCAACTTACTTATATGAATATTATCAATTAAAATATCTTGTACCTTATTCGTTATATGTATTTGGATATGTATGAATAATTTTGGATTCTATTTTTGGGTAACTAACTCAAATTTTGAGTTGTGTAAAGAGTTACACATCAATATGGTTTGAACATATTGATTTTATGGAAGGAATATAATTCCAAACTAAACCATTAGGATCATACAAACATAATGGGAATAACATGGGACAAGATGGTGAGATTAAATCCCCTTAAATTACTAAGTGTGAGATTCCATCCAAAGTGGCACTTATCACAACCTCAATCATCCAACCAGGTAGTTTCATTCCATAGTTGGGTGCTCTTGTATTATATTATGTAAGGAAATTTGACAATGAAGTTACCCTAACAGTTAGATTACTTGTTATTAGAATTTTATTTGGGTTAAACTTACCTAGTAAACCCTAATAGTTAGGATACTAAATGAATATAGTTGATTCCATCCATATGATGGATTAAGTCCAAGATTCATATATGATTTGATTGGCTAGATAATCTACTTAAATAATTATGTGGTGAGATGAACACCATATAGGATGTATTTCTTAGTGGTATATGGATCTTTTCCTGGTAATGGATATAATGAATTAAATAGGGTCCATCATTTTATTGGGAATACATTTAATAAAATTTCTTATTTAATGTTTGTAAAATATGATACTCATCTGATAAAATATTCTATTATAGATCAATAGAATCACTATAAAACTTAACTTTGAGATCAATCCTTTAGAAATAGATGATTAATGTAAGAAACTCTTAAGACTAGTAACATAGAAAAAGTTATTAAGTAAAGATAAATTCTATGAATTGGAGAAACACCTTCTAGAGTAACCAAGTGTTGAAATTATTCAACAGGTGAATCTAGATTATTATAATAATCATAGAATGATTCAATTGGGGTTTCAATGGAATTGGATGCAAAATGATATACATAATTTTAGTATCCTCCCATGTACTCAATATGATTGAGTATTCTAATGGCTTGAAGAGACTAAATATTTCTTATAAGGATTATTCTGGTTAAGTAATTCATCTTATTGACATTGATGTAAATGTTCTAAAAATATGAATGTGTTCAAGGAAAATTTTATTGAATATTCTCAAGTGTTGAGAATAGATGAAATAAGCATGTTATTTCTATGTTCTAGTGCTATATTAATAGTATAAGTGAGTAAAAGTTCAAATTGGAAGAAAAAAAGTTATTTGAAGAGTCCAAAAACATTTTTTCTAAGTAGTCAATTGAGGTAATTGAAACCTAAAGGTAAAATCATGAAGGAAACAGTAATTATTCCATAGAATGGAATGGTTTGGCATGCCTAAATTTTTTTTTGAAACTCCATGGAATGTCTATGTTAGATATCAATATTATAGAAATCAATTCTTTGGTTTTAAAGGTATATGATACCAAATGTATAGTTTAGAAATGTTGTGAATATACATGAATTTAAAATTAAGGGAAGAATTGTTAGTGCTTTTATTTTTCATTAAAATTAATAGTAAAAGGGTTATTATATCAAAGGTTAGAATGTAAATAAGTTTATTAATATTAAATATATCTAAATAAAGTATGTGTATAGTTATCTCATTTTTATTATATGATAAGAGAATTTTTTTGTTAACAAAGAGTTGTTATGAAAAATATGAGATGATACACATGGTTTATGATTCATTAGATTCTATAACATGTGTTGGAAATGATACAAGTATAAAAGTGTTTTATCAAAGATAAATTGTTTATCCAAGATATGTGTTTATCCAAATATTTATTAAAAAATGATGGATTATGGTCCCACCACCCATAAGTGATAAATTTTATAGAATATAGTCTTATTTTTAGAGAAAAATACTCCAACCATAGATAATTTCATATATGATATAGAAACAATAGTTTATTTGTTAAATATTCCTACTGAAAGGAAATAAGAGTTATTTCCTAGACACAAAGGAGTTTGTGTATCTTAGAAAGATATTGTAAATATAATATTCCTTCTAGGGGTATATGGATAATTTTTTGAACCCACATTTCCTGAGGTTGGTGAGATACCTATAATGAGAACCTTAATAATTTTATACCTTTCTTATGAAAACCTTTAGGCTTAGATAATCAAGGGTGGTTGTGTAGGTTTCTAATAATTTCATCAGTTGGAGCTTAAACAATATGATATTTTTCATCTCATATGATGATTATAACATCTAATCCCTCAATTGAGATCGACTAGGGAGTTTGAGGCTGCACCGATATAGTACATATTATTTTCAAATCTATTTGGATAGGGGTAATGTGATGTGATCATCCATAAAGGTGAATAAAAAGTGATTTATTCATCAACTTGGTTAGTATATACTTGGACAATCAAGAATTTATGAGTTGTATATATGGGATTGGTATACCATATATAACATAGCCACTCAATTTTTTAGAAAAATGTAATGTATGGGAATGTACTCTAACATGTGATGAAAATAGTATGGTTTTGATAGATATCACTCTAGATACCTTTTTATCTTGAGTAGCATTTATAATTTACTATAGGTCATTATTTTACTTATATTTATAGATCCAATGATTCATATTTTTTTCCAATGCTACAAATTTACATGGGGTCACACTTTGTGGTTGACTGAATGGGGATTGATTTTGAATTAGATAGTTTATCTAAAAGATATTTTTATGGGTATTCAAAAGTTATTATATATGATATGATACATGGTGAAGTTGATGATAACTTTCCAAAAGTGTTTTGGAAGATATCCAAAAGTAGTTTTGGATATGTTTTCACAAGTTATTATATATAATACAATATAAGTTGAAATAGAACAAAGTGTTTTTTGGATTTAATACATGTGGGGTATTGAAGTAGATGTGTCTTAAATCACTTTTTTATGTGATTCAATTGTCCATGTTGTATTATATAAGATGGGGTTATCATAAAAGTATGTAATCATGAAATTATTCCTTTGGAAAATGTTTATATGGGAGTCGGTTTCATCTTTCTAGAATAGTTCAATCTTGGATTGGGTTTCTTTTTTGATTTAACTAGATTAAAAAGTGTTGTTAAATCCATTTGAAAATATTCATATTGCTTATCCATTACACAACCCTTTTTATAGAAGTTCCAAACGGGCATTCCATTATCAACACATGTCAAAATACCTTAAAACCAATACACCTTCTTTATAAAAACAAAATCTGCTTGGAATCAACACAAGGAACCCAAAAATATTTCTTTTCCCACTTTTAATATGATTATAAATCCAAACCAATCATTTTAAACCACACTCAACTCATAAAATCCAACTGGGAAACTTACCGAACACATGGCATACATTTTTTTAATAAAAAAATCATTTTAAGAACTCTAAAAGAAATAAAAAATCAATGGAATGCCATAAATTTATTCAAGATATTGAAAAATGTTCAAAATAACACAAACCATGTGTGGAATCTAAGAAATAATTTGAATAAACACGCGGTGTGCACCATTTTAACAAAATTACACCACTTTACCAAAAACAAGGTTTTAACCGCTACTTGGCACACCAAACAAATTATCCAAAGAATAAATTAAAATTTTCAAATTATGAGGAATATGAAAATATCATGAAATATTTGTATCTTAAATAAAAAGGTCAAGTTCAATGGGAAACCTACTTCAAATCCTCGGCGGAATGGAAACTCACAACCGAAATCACCCGTTGCGGGTTTATAAACCCTAAAAATATGAAGAACATACCTAAATGAATATAAACCCCATAAAAATCATTAAAAAACATAACCCTAGGTCTATCATGACCAGGATAGAAGAAATAACCATGAAATAATAGAAATAGGAGGAAGAGGGAGGACAAAGGAGAAGGAATCTCACCTTGGAAACTAGAAAACTCTTAGTCTTCTCTTAGATCCACATTCTTAGAGGAGAGGTAATGGATTTAAACACATTGGAGGGTATCCTTAGGTCCTTAATAACCAGGGTAAACAAATTTGGGGCGGGATATTAATAAATTAGTGATTTATGGATGAAACAATTTATCTTCTCAAATCTGGAAGATTTGAGGAACCCTAATAACTTTTTCCCTAATATGCGATGAAAATGAGCTTCAAAGAGGAAAAATAGATAATAGGGGTTAGTATAGGGATTTTTAATTCGAGTGGGAGGTATAATAACTGAAAAATATTAAAAAATAAAAAATATATAAAAGAAAAAAATTATTTTTTTACTGTAAATGGGCCCACAGGCTGGCCTAATACCTGAATAAGTAACCCAAATTCAACCTGATTATGAATTCTTAAGGGGTCAAAAAGGATATAGTGATTTGAATATGTCATGGGAGGAAAATTATGAAGTTTAATTAGTGAAAATATTTGAAAAACAAAGGATCTATAAAAGAAATAAATTTAGTTTTTAAATATGGAAATGGGCTCACGGTTGGCCCAAATCATGAAGTAACCACCCTTTCTCCAAAAACTCCCAAACAAGAAATAAGGCACCCAAAGTAGGATGATTAGACATATATGGAAGTTAAAAACTAAAAATTAATCACCCAAAACCCAAGAAAAGGATCGGTATTTTCAATTAACCGGATTAAAACCAAGACATGAAAAGAAAAAAAATGGGTGTGACAGATGGCATCACTAGGATTTTCCCTTGACCAATCCTAAGCCAAGATTCAACAACTAAATCTTGAGATAAACTATTTTTGAGAGAAATTTAATCTTATAGAGATCATTCCAAAACCATGTTCATCGAACCACCCCAAGAAATAACCACCAACACAAATCTTACCCTTAAGGAATATGCTGGTGTAATAAGGGGTTATGTATTTAGACCCTAGTAATTTGAATTTTTAAATTCTATTTTTTAATGAAATAATGATTATATTTATACTTTTTCTTATTAATTTATAAATTATTATATAATTAGTTTGATAGAAATTATATTTTGATACAAAGAAATCAAAATTATATTTTTAAGATATATATAGTTTCATTTAATACACACTTTTGGTATATTCAATAATTTTTAAAATAAATGTTAATTTAATAAAATTTTCTTATTAAATAATAATATAATTTAATGAAGTCTAATGTAATTTTTATAAAGGTCGGGAAGTTTTTAGGGTTGTAAAAACTAGTGCTTTCCAGTAAATATGCATTTTTATTTAAAAGTGAAAATTATCTTTTTTAGAAAACTATTTTGGTAAAATAAATATTATTTTTTTAAATAATACTATCAGAATTATCCAATAGTATATTTTTTATAATTTTTTTAGACATACAATTGTTTTGGTAAAAATTAAATATGGTATAAATATATAGTTTGTATTCTGACATCATAATAGCCCAAAAATGATGTAATAAATACTATAAAGGGAATCAATGAAAAAAATAGGTCCTAATTTAAATTAATGTGTTTTTGAATTTATTTTATTAATTTTATAAACCCTTAATGAATCCTATAAAACCTATATTTCATTTTAAGATTTTAAATCAATTATTTATGAACATGACTCACTTCCACGTCACCAATGGTATTATTTTAATATGTTTGGTTCTTGGACTTATAAAATATTGAAAAAAAAACTTTAATTTTGTATAAAACATGGGAAAAACCATAGGAAGGTTTATGGTTTTGATTATTTTATTATATAGAGTCCAAAACCTAAGTTTAAAAATTAATAATGAATTCCCATATCTTTTTTTATAAATACCCACCCAACCTCTAACCCCTCTTTACTCAAACCCCATTGATCCTAAAGTTCCTCTCCCTATCACTCTCTAAATCCATCATGAGGTGCTCCTAAGATCTTATGAAACTCCTCCCAAGCATTTGGAAGCATCCTTCCGAGGTAAGGGGTTCTCTACTCTTCTTTTTTATTTACGTACTTTCTTTTTACTAATCCTTTTGATTTCCAATTTTTCATGTTGTAATATTTTTTACACACCCATTTACTGCCCTTATGATACACATGTAATGAGATACCACCTTTCAATCTCATTAAACACTTCCATGAACCTTTATTTACACCTGTTATACTAACGAAATTACCCCATGATTTTCCATACCTGACTTTTATATTGTGAATACCCATCCCCATTTCAACTCAAGGGTATTCACCTAGATGTACTTATCCATAATTTATTAGGGAATTATATTTATGTAACCCACACTAATTAATTTTGGGATTAAATGTGATGAAATATGTTCTTATATTATATGACCTATATGGAACACAGATGCATGTGCATGATATGAATATGACAGGTGATCCCATACTTATATATCCCTTCAATGCATTGTGTAATGTCTTTATCTCATTAGATAACATGTATGGTGCATGGGAGGTTATCCTAACCACACTATATTGTGATGTCTTAGTGTTTAACCTTGACTTATGCTTATGATATTATGTTATGCTTTATTTCCACATTTCAATGTTTCCTTGATGTTATTATATTATCATGATTCAATGATCTTATTTATGATTATCACACTTTTATGTCACTTTGATATGCCTCTTGACTCGCATTTATTACTTTCATCATATTATTCTTTGATTATTTCTTTACTACGATTTATATCTCACCCCTTTATTATGTATGTCTCTAGGTTATCCCATGTAGTATTAGAAGATAAAGAGAACTTAAGGAAATGTTATGGTGTTTTTAAATAATTTTTCTGTATCCCTGCTTTAAGTTATTATGTTATGTATCAAATTACCCAAATACACTAGGCCTTTCGATCTTTTGGGCATGTATTATGTCTATCTTTATGTAATAAATCATGAAATAATGTTTATAAAAGATATAGGTTGTCATACTAAGGATCAATATAAAGGGTAAATAACAATTTTATGGTTGTTTGGGTATCTTATTGATACTTGGCCAAAACTCCCTTAGACCCAAATCTCTCTTTCTTTTCCACCTTTTCATTATGTGGTTCTAATGCACTGTGGTGAGAAGAGGAATCCCATATAAACAGAGAGTGATTCATCTGGATTGTGGATGATTATGAGGTGGGGTGTCTTTTGGATTCCACTTCTGTGATCTTCATCAAGCCCATACAGCGATGTATTAGTGATAGAAATGGTGTAAGATACATTTTTATAGTTTATTTATTTCTATTTTATGTGTGGTTTTATCTTAATAGTAAGGCTTGATCTTGGATTGGGTTTTTATTTTACTTTTTTTATTTTAAAAAGTTTTGTTAGATCCCTTTAAAACCCAATAAAAATTACCATCTGGTCAATGGATTCCTGAACTAGATGAATTGTATGAGTTACTAAATCCAATCAATCCTCTACCATATAAGGAAATAGGTCACCTTGGAATCTAGGAAGCCTATGTTACTGGACTTATTTAATGCATTTGGCCTATGGTAAGCCCTATCTAGTTCGGTGGGAACAACCATATTATCTATAAGAATACTTATACTAATAAAAAATTGTAGAGAATCTACCTTTTCTCACTAGGAAGAAATATCTATTGAATGAGTGCTTGAATCAACACCCCATCACCCAACTGATCAATAATGAGAGGCTCAAGCACTAGTATAGAATCTTCATGACTTTACCTATAAATAAAATTTGTTTTTTGTGGGTGGTACCATTTATTTTATGGGATAAACCAACAATTATTAGATCATATTTAAATAAATTGACACTAAAAGGACATGTAATATCACAACTTTCCACTACATGATGCATGTACCATCCTAACTATACCCTGTAACCAGGGCCTCAATGTTTTGTGTAGATAAATATATTATCAATGTTCTGGTGAAAGGATATGTTAACTGACACACCAAAATTGGGTTCTTTAGTCTAAAAAACAAAATAAAAACCCCTTTAACGTCATTTCCCTAAATTTCTATACCAATCCTCACATGACTTTGAACTCCAATCTCCATTCCTAGGACCTGAACAGCTCTAATGCCACTTTGAAATGAACTGACCCACAAAGACCCCTCCTAGGTCAGTTGTAAGCTGAGTGTGCCACCTCACACCTACCTCCAATGGGCCAAGGCCTAAATAATAGAACCAAGAAGTCATAAATATATATTGGATGCCTTAGAATATATTAACCTATAACAAACATACATCTCCAGTGTAAAAAATAACTAACAACACTAACAGTTTGTGTATGTGTGTGTAAAAATTAACTATATGAAATACATGCATGAGATATCACATGATAAGTACACAAACACATAGGCAAACACCATTGGAATTGTATATCTGACAATGACTCTAATCCCAATGAACATGAAATGCTAGAAAACATAACCTCACTGCAAGTACTTCTAGACTAATCTCTAACTTTAGCAGTCACCGCCATCATAAACTACAATGCACTAGCAAGCATCACCAAGTGTTATCTATGAACAGCCTACACTATATCCACACCCACCATGACTATCATCAAAATATGCATTGTCTACACAAACACAAAACATGTGGCACAAAGCTCATTCGGGGGTGATTATAAACAAACTCAATAGGACACTCCAAACCCAGATGGGAATGACAAAACAACAAGTAAGATCAGACTCCAAAATAATAGAGGAATTAAATAGAATGAAAGAATCCAAATGTGCTCTATAACTAGAGATCTTATGGATATATGGAAGTCTTGATCAACTCAACTCATCTCCATAAAATATAATATCTCACAATCAAATAGGGATGCATAGAGTACTGAAAGGTTTAAAATATCTGGAGTTGATAGACCAATTTTAAGTTATAACTCAAAGGAAACCAAGGGGATTCCTAAGGTGTTGTAAGGCCTAAAACATCTATATTATTTATCCTTTCCTTATTACCACCCTAAACCATAATGAGGAACCTTATCCTCACTATAGTATGCACTTCATTTATGGGAGTACAACACCATATTGTCAAAAGATACCATGTCACTATTCTAAAAACTTTTTGGGGAACCTTAGAATTACCTAAGAATAGTTTCCAGTTAAGGAATTATTGATCCCTACTTCCCATAACTACCCAACTATATGAAAACTCACATGCCTCCTATAATCTATAGTGGGGAAATCACGCCTCACCAAAGAATTTGTATTGATCAAGGGTATAACAAACCTAACCTTTTATATATATTATTACATTATTCTAAGAATAATTATCCTACAAATACAAACCAAGTATCTTAATGTCTAGTATATTTGGAAAATTAGATACAAAATTAGAAAGCATGAAACCAAAATAAAAAAGTATTTTATTTAATATTCATAATTAGATCCTAACACCCATTGATCCATTACATATGAAAAGTATAACCTATGGAATAAATGAACAAATGGATGAGCTAAAAACCCAATAAGGGAATAAACATAAGTCTAAATCATATCACATGGTTTAGAAGGCATAACATGATGACATAAAAAGCATGGAACATGAATAAGCATATGGAATCATAACATATAGAACATGGGATAATGTAATCATAGAATCATAGTAATTTGGTAGCAACATAAAACATGACATAATAATGAGTCATGGATCATTACACATGGAGAAGAATGAGTCAAGGATAACCACCCAGATCATTGCACATGGAGCACGAGTCAAGGCTAACTACTAAGACCGTTGCACATGACGTCTCATGAGACTAAACATTACCCAATTCATTAGAGAATTATCTGGGAGAACCCATAATAACATGTTCATGAATATGTGTTCCAAAAAGATAATCATACATAAGGAATCAAACATAAATATAAGGGGCACCCATGGAAAGAATTGGGTATCATAATCATATCAAAAGGTATAAAAAAGAGAATATTATAATGGTGTCCATTAAAGAAGGTATTTAAATAATAAATGGAAATTCATAAGGTAAAATAGGAATATATAATAATATGTTATGTAAAACTGAAGTGAAAACATGTAAAAATGGTGTTTAAGAAACTTTAGAAATAAAACACTTTAGTGCAGTTTAAGAAAAATATTAAAGATTATTTAAAACAAAAAAGGCATAATTGTTTGTATAAAACAAAAAATGTACCAAAATATTTTTTCATGATAAAATGAGTTATTTTATAAATATAATGGTGTATTAAAATATATTATATATTGTACTTGAAAATGGATAAGAAATCGGGAAGTTCTCTTGAATCGAGATTTCTTATCGGGAATATTTGAGAAGAAAACCTTTTTGAAAATGTATTTCCCTATAAAATAAGGGTCATATGATATGGATAAATAATTTTGGAATATATACACAGAATTTAGAATAATTACATAAAAATAGATAATAATTACATTGAGGTAAATAGAGATAAAGTGTAATTTGATGGGAAAATGGAGGTTCAGAAAGAATCACTTACCTTATGTTTGAAATAGTTATACACTTGTACTTAATGTCATGGATAATCAGATTAAATAAATTAATTAATTAATTAACTAAGAACCTTTTATAAATGTATTTGATTTAGTATAATTTTATTAAGTTCATTTATGGCCTTTTTTATGAGTAATAAGATACAATTTTATCGTTCGGGAGTGTTCGTTTTCTTGGTTTTCATGATCAGTTTACTTGTATACATGTATGGAAAATCATGTAAAATGAGAATAGTTGTACAAAATTAAAATTATATTTTATTAATGAACTTAAATAATATTAAATGGTTATATATTTAATTTTGTAATATGGTATGAGTATGAATCATTAGATAAAATGTTAGTGATAATCATTTGGATTATTTTGGGCGATTTTCGATCACAATGAACTTGTTTTGTTTTATTATTTAATATCATGTATATATAATAGTTACAGAACATTAAATAAACTTTAATAAATATATTATAATATTTTTTAACCATAAATATGGTTTTATTACCAGCCTTTAAGGCATAATTGAAAAACGAAAACACATCATCCACGAAGGCGGTAAATCAGCATCTCATTGACGATGTTTTCATTTTTAGAATAAAATGAGAGTGGGAAAGAAATGGTGATGAATTATTCCATTAAAAAAAATTATATTATATAAAATATACTTTATTTATCATTTCACTTGTATAAGTGGATTTGGGGATAGAATAAGAAAAGAAAAGAGCTTGAAAAGAAATTAAAAGAAAAGGAAAGAGGATTTTACCTCTTGGATTTATCCTCCTTGAGAACCTCCTTAGGGAAAAGGTTTTGGTATTTGTATGAGACCAAGGGCTCATGGACATGGGGTAGATTCTTGAGAAAAGTATTGTGTATTATTTGGAAAAGTCTCAAAGCTTTAAAGTGTGAGGAGAATAGGTTGTGAGGGGTGGTACCTATAGTAGAGGATATGGGTGTTTTCTCATTATTTTATTCATTAGTTTATTATTTTACCTCAATACTATTAATAGTTTGATAATTATAACTAAATATATTAAAATAATTAATTTTAGTTTGATATTATGGTTCTTATATCATTTATGATTCAAGTAATAGTTTATTTAACTTATAATGTATATATACCTTAAATTACTGTATTTTACTATTCACCAAAAAATCAACATTTTTAGAAAAAATCCAAAAAAATCACCCTAACCATTTTTCAATGTGTATAATCTAAAAATGAACTCAATTTTATGAAAATAATTTTCTAAATATTGTAAATTTAATTTTTAATTAAAATCATCATTTACTCGAAAAATACAAATTTTTAAATTATAACTGATTTCATAACACTTTGAAAAATTAATTAAGGTCACATATTATTATCATATAATCATAAGACAGCAAAATATCAATTTATTAATACATTTTATGAAAATATATTTTATTTTAAATCATTATATTAATTATAAAATTGTAATTAAATATTTATAATTTATAAAAAATACCAACACTTAATTTATCTTTTATAAAACTTTTATTTACTTATTCTAAGATATAGATATATCATATTTTTATTTATAAGATACAAAAAAAATATTTATAATTTTATAGGTGGGGTTACTATTCTATTGGCCGGTTTACTATTCATAAGGGTCATATTACTATTCCAAATATCAAGCTACCATTCCATTGGTTTAATTTCCTTAATTTCTAGAAATACTTCTTATTTCATTCATTATTTATTTATAAATTTTATTTTGTGTTCTTTATGTGATTTTATATGATTTATACTATATTAAATAATTATAAGAAGGGAATTTCCATTGATAAAAAATTTGGGTCATTATATTCTTCTCCCTTATGAAATTTCTCCCTAGAAATTTCGTTTTACATTCTAAGTTGAAAAAAATTGAGGGTACTTTTCCTTCATTAGTTCCTCCAATTCCCATGTTGCCTCTTCGTACTTATGGTTCTGTGATAGTACTTTGACCAAGTGAGTAGTCTTTTTATGTATAACTTTATCTCTATAGTCCAAGATCTTCATTGGATTCTCCTTGTAAGAGAGATCATTTTCCAACTGTATCACCTCTAAATTCAGTACATGTGAAGGATCTAGTATATAATTCCTCAAGAGGGATATGTGGAATACATCATTTACTTGAGACATGTTAGTTGGAAGTGCTAGTCGATAGAACACAACTCTAACATTATCAAGGATATTAAAGGGGTCAATAATGTACTTAGGACTTAGCTTTCCTTTATTCCCAAATCTCATGATCCTCTTACATAGATATGTTCGGAGGAATATCATGTCTCCAACCTTAAAATCTAGGTCCCATCGATGATTGTCTACATATCTCTTTTATTGACTTTGGGAAGCCCTAATATGTCGTTGAATGGTTTTCCCCTTTTCCACCTTTTCTTCAACCTTTTTAGGTCCTAGAATCTTATGTTCACCAACTTCATCCTAGCATGTTGGTTTTCTATATATTTTACCATAAATGACTTAATAAGGAGCCATTTGGATGCTCGAGTTGAAATTGTTGTTGTAAGAGAATTCAACCAGAGGCTGATATTGGTCCCATCCTCCGTTGAAGTATATAGAACACGCTCTCAACATGTATTTCAATGTCTAAATAGTCTTCTCATATTGGCCATCAGTTTGAGGATGATAAGCCATATTGAAGTTCAAATCAGTGTTTAGAACATGTTGGAGACTTTTCCATAACTTTGAGGTAAATCTTGAATCTTGATCGAATACAATTGATAGTGGTTCTCCATGCAGACTTACCAATTCTCAGGTGTATATTTGTGCAAGTTGATCTGGTGAGAAGTATTCTCGAATTGAGATAAAGTGAGTTTTCTTTGTAATATGGTCCACAACAAACCATATAGCAGTATTCCCTCTGGATGTCTTTGGAAGTCCAGTGACAAAGTCCATAGTAATGTTCTTCTATTTATATGTTGGTGTAGATAATGGTTTCATCATCCCTTTAGACTTTTTCCTTTTAGCATTCACTTTCTAACATATCAGGAAATTTTATGTATACTCAGTAATATCCTTATTCATATTGTCCCACTAATAGTGATCTCTAAGATCTTGATACATCTTTGTGCTCCCTGGGTGAATATATAAGGTCGATCTATGTGCATCATTCAGAATCTCTTTCTTTATCTTTGGATTGAATGGTGCACATAGTCATGACACAAATCTCATGACTCCATCCTTATCTATTTAGAACTATGTGGATTTCCCATTTCTGATAACTTCCACCTTTTTCTGAATTTCCACATCACTTCTTTGAGCATCCTTTATTTTCTTTATAAGTTATGGTTGAGAAATAATTTGATAAAGGATTGATGATGTTCCTTACTTAACGATTCCCATGTCCATCCTTTTCAAGTATAAGAAGGTTAGATCCTTATAAATTCTCCTCATTGATAAAGATATAGGATCCTTTCTACTTAGAGCATCTTCCGCCTTATTTTCCTTATCATGATGGTAGTGGATTGAGTAGTCATAATCCTTGATGAGATATAACCATCTTCACTGGAGTATATTAAGATCCTTTTGTGTGAATATATATTTGAGACTCTTGTGATTAGTATATATCTCACACTTCTCCCCATAGTTATAATGTCGCCAAATTTTCAATGAAAATATCACAGCTTCCAACTCTAGATCATGTGTGGAATAGTTTTTCTCATGAATTGTCAATTTCCTTGAAGAACGTGCTATCACTTTATCATTTTACATTAGTTCACAGCCTAATCCCTTCTTTGAATCATCTTTGTAAACCACAAAGAGTTTCCCACTTGTTGGTAGTGTGAGCACTAGTGTAGTGATAGGACTCTCTTTCAACTCTTTCAAGAGTCTTCACACTCACTGGTCCTGACAAACTTCACTCCCTTTCAAGTTTTCATGGTTATTGGGTTTGAAAATCATGAAAAGTTCCTAAAAAATCACTGGTAATGCCCAACTAGACTAAGGAAGCTATGGATCTCCATTACAGATATTGGCATGAGGCACTCTTCGATTGCCTTTATCTTGGAAAAGTCCATAGATATCCCTTTGATGGTGATTACATGCCCCAATAATGATACTTTCTCCATCTATAACTCACATTTATTGTACTTTGCATAAAGTTACTCCCTTTTCAAAATATTTAGCACAGTATTCAAATGATCATCGTGTTCCTCCTTGCTCTTAGAGTATATCAAAATATCATCAATAAAGACTACTATAATTTTTTTGAGGTAATCTATAAAGACCCTATTCATTAAATCCATGAAAATTTATAGAGAATTAGTGAATCTAAAAGGAATCACTATGAGCTCATAGTGTTCATATATCATACTAAAGACAGTCTTAGGAATATATTCCTTCCTCACCTTTAATTAGTGATATCCTGACTGAAGGTCCGCCTTAGAGAAATACTTGGCCCAACGTAGCTAATCAAATAAGTCATCTATCCATATAAGGGGATACTTTTTCATTATCATGATTTCATTGATCTCACAATAATCAATGTAGAGGCACATTGATCCATCTTTCTTCTTGACAAAGAGGACTGGTGAAACATATAGTGAAGCACTCTGGCATATAAAACCTTTGTCCAGATTCTTCTATAACTACTTCTTAAAATCTTCTAGCTCAATGGTGTCAATTATATAAGGTGTATTTGATATAGGTAGAGATCTAGGAATAGTTTCAATTGAAAACTCAACCTATCAATTATGATGAAGACTATCCAACTCTTTGGGGAACACATCAGTGTAGTCCCTCACAATGGTCATGTATTCGAGCATGATTATCTCTTTTGTCTCAATAATTTGAGCTAGATATGATTTCTCATAAGTCATTAATATCCATACTTGATATGATGATTCTGAAGGAGTTCCATCCCCCTCCTTACACTTGTACAGAATTGGAGGATGCTTTGGGATGTAAAGAGTGATCTCTCTTTCCCATACTTGGGATTCTTCATATCCCTTCAGCAGTTATTATCCAGTTTCCCCATTATTTCACATTTGAAGTATTTCCCGGTTCCCTTTAGATAGTTCCTAGGATTTTTCTTCCCACAATTTTGACATGTGAGATATTTTGTTTTCTTTCCATCGTGAGATTTATCTGTTGATCCACCCATATTAGACTTCATTTTTCTCTTTTTATTTTTGGTCCCATGAGACCAATGAGGTTCTCTGATCTCCATTTCATCCTTAAGGATACAATAGACAATCTCCTCATAGATATCAAAGTCTCGAATCGAAAATTATTTTCGTAGACTCATCTTTAGTACACTAAATAATTGATATGTCTTGCTTTAGTTGTTCATGACAAATCTAGAGGAAAACCATGCAATCCTTGTGATTTTTCCTTGTATGGACCGATAGACTATTCTTCCTTTTGATTCAGTCTGAGGAATTCCCTTTCCATCTTGAGATGGAGGGTTTGGGGAAAATATTTATTGAAAAATATTTTATTTTAATTCCTCCCAATCCATGGAATCAATTTCCTCTTTGAACTTCATGTTCTTGATCAGTTTCTACCACTGATCAGCTTCCCCATCAAAACAATAGAACACCAACACAACTTTATCTTCTTCTGATCATTAGAGGATAAATAATATCTTCTCAATGGAGTTAATCCATTGTTTTTTTATGATGGGATCAGAAGATACACTAAACATGGGATTCCTTTGTTGCATAAAGGATTTGATGACAACTTGCTATTTATTAGGAGAAGGAAGGAATTCCACATGATTCAAGTTATTATTCAAAACTTAATCCAATTGAGTAAGTACGGTCATGAATTTTTGAGAAAATGTTCTCATAATATTTGTAATATCATTAAGTAAATCGTCAAATTTCTTATCACATTGATTGTTGGCATGGGTTCTTCCATTTACAGACATTAACAAAGAAACATAAAGTACAATTAGGGGGATTGAATACTTGTATAATAAGTATATAAAAAGAAAAAATTGAACAAAGAAGGAAAAACTTGTAAATTAAAATTATATCCTGACTTTTGATCCCACTAAGTTTTAATCTAGGTTATCTATGGTGATAGAATTATCCATAGGGTTATTACTAAAGTGTTATATTTATAATCTTTAAAAATAACTAGACATTTATATGATACAAACTATAATGACCCTATCCTTTTACATATATTATTACATGATTTTAATCATAATTATCATACAAATACAAACCAAGGATCATAAAGTCTAGTGTCTTTGGAATATTAGACACATAATTAGAAAGTATGAAACCAAAAATAAAAATATCTTTTGTTTAATCTTGATAATGAGCTCCTAACACCCTTTAATCCTTTACATATTCATAGGATAACCTAGGGAGTACATGAAAAAAATTATGAGCTAAAAATCCTAGTAAAGTAATGAATAAAATAATAAAACATAGCATATGGGTTAGAAGTAATAACATGATAACATAAAAAGGAATGAAACATGAATAAGCATATGGAAGCATAAGATATAGAACATGAAATCATGTAATCATGGAATCATGGTAATGTATAAGGAACATAAAACTTGACATAAGAATGATTCAAGGCTCATTGCACATGGAGGATCACGAGTTAATGCTAACCACCCAGACTGTTTTACATGGAGCACGGGTCAATGCTAACCACTAAGATCATTGAATGTGACGTCTCATGAGACTAAAAAATACCCAATGCATTGGATAACTATCTGGTTTAACCCATCATAACATGTTCATGAATATTTTTTCCACATAAATAATCATACATAAGGAATCAAATATAAACATAAGGTCTACCCATGGAAAGAATTGGGTGTCAAAATCATGTCAAAAGGCATAACAAAAGGGAATATCATAAGGATGTACATAAAAGAAAAGATTTAAATCATAAACGGACATTCATAAGTAAAAATAGGTTTATATCATGATAAGTTATTTCAAACTAAAGTGAAAACATGTAAAAATAGTGTTTAAGAAACTTTAGAAATAAAACATTTTAGTGTGGTTTAAGGAAAATATTAAAGATTATTTAAAATAAAAAAGGAATAATTTTTGGTATAAAACTAGAAATTAACCAACATAGTTTTCCATGATATTATGATTCATTTTATAAAAATAATTTTGGCTTAAAATAGATTATATATTGCACTTGAAAATGGGTAATAAATTGGGAAGTTCTCTTGAATTGGGCTTGTTTATCGAGAAGAATTGAGAAGGGAACCTTTTTAAAACATGTATTTCCCCATCAAATAAGGGTGATATGATATGGATACAAGATTTTAGAATATATAAACAGAATTTATAAGAATTAAATAAAAATAAATAATAATTACATTTGGGTAAAGAGAGATAAAGCATAACCCGATGGAAAAATGTAGGATCAGAAAGAATCTATTTCCTTATGTCTGAAACGGTTATGTACTTGTACTTAATGTCATGGATAATCATATTAAATCCATTAATTAATTAATTAAAAACCTTTTATACATTTATTTTATTTATTATAATTTTATTAAGTTCATTTATGGCATTTTTGATGAGTAATAAGATACAATTCTATTGTTTGGGGGCGTCTGCTTCCTTGGTTTTCATGATCGGTTTACTTGTATACATATATGGAAAATCATGTAAAATGAGAATTTTTGTCTAGAATTGAAATTATATGTTATTAATGAAATTAATTAATATTAAATGGTTATATATTTTATTTTTTTATATGGTATGAGGATGAAGCATTAGATAAAACATTAGTGATAATCATTTGGATTATTTTGGGTGGTCTTCACTCCCAACGAACTTGTTATATTTTATTAGTTAATATCATGTATATATAATGGTTCAAAAAAATTAAATGGGATATAGTACATATATTATAATATATTTTAATCATAAAAATTATTTTATGACCATACTTGAAGGCATAATTGAAAAACGAAAACACATTTTCCACGAAGGCTGTAAATCGGCACCTCGCAGACGATGTTTTCATTTTTAGAATAAAAAGAGGGGGAAAGAAATGATGATGTATTATTACATTAACACAAAAAAAATTAAAGTATATAAAAGATAATATATTTATAATTTCACTTGGAAATAAAATATCTTGAAAATAAATTAAAATAAATTGAAAGAGGATTTTACCTCTTGAATTTATCCTCCTTGAGAACCTCCTTAGGGAAAAGGTTTTGGTATTTAGATGATACAAAGGGATCCTAGATGTGGGTGATTATTTTGAAGAGTATTGGATACAATTTTGACAAGGTTCAAATCTTGAAAGGTGTGAAGATAAGATGTGTTGAGGGGTGGTAATTATAGTGGAGGAGAGGGGTGTTTTCTCATTGTTTTATTCATTAGTTTATTATTTTAGCTCAAGACTATGAATAGTTTTAGAATTATCACTAGATATATTAAAATAATTAAGGATAGTTTGATATTATGGTGTTTACATCAGATATTACTCAAGGAATAGTGTATTTAACTTATAATGTATATATACTGTAAATTATTGTATTTCACTATTCACTAAAAATTCAACATTTTTAGAAAAATCCCAAAAAAAATCCCTAACAATTTTTCAATGTGTGGAAATAAAAAATGAACACTATTTTATGAAAATAATTTTCTAAATATGAGAAATATAATTTTCAATTAAAATCATTATTTACTCAAAAAAAGCAGATTTTAAAATTATAACTGATTTTATAACACTTTGAAAAATTAAGTAAGGTAACATAAAATTATCCTATAATCATAAGAAAAAGAAAATATCAATTTATTAATTCATTTTATGAAAATAAATTTTCTTTTAAATCATTAAATTAATTATAAAATTTTAATTAAATATTTACAACTTACAAAATTACCAACACTTGATTTATCATTTCTAAAACTTTTATTTACTTATTCCAAGATATAGATATATCGTATTTTTATTTATAAGATACCCAAGTTTTATTTATACTTTTATAGGTGGTTTTACTATTCTATTGGCTTATTTACTAGTCATAAGGGTCATATTACTATTCCAAATGTCAAGTTACTATTCCATTGTTTTAGGTTTCTTAATTTTTAGAAATACTTTTTCTTTAATTCTTTCTTGATTTATAAAGTTTTTTTTTGTGTTATTTATGTGATTTTATGTGATTTATACTATATTACATAATTATAAGAAGGGAATTTCCATTGATAAAAATTTTGGGTCGTTACAGAGGGAATACCTAACTCTTATAGATGACCAAAATATCATTAAGTAAATCATATTAGAAATGGTTCTACCCAAATCCATAGATATATAAACTATGCCCTGAGTATAGAGGGTATTTCCTGACTATATCGGTTGTATGGGGGACCTACATCGTATCAGATGCCAAGGGAGTACCAAACCCACACCTGAATGTGAAGGAATCAATCCCTAAGTATATGGGGGTGTAAAAATCCAAAAATAATTCAAGTTACCCATTACCTATCATCAACACATTTTTATATGATTACCCAACCTTGTGTCCACTCTAGTCATCTCACCTAAACCCACATGTTGCCTCTATGGAGCTAAAATCTTCAAACTATCCAAGATGCCTCATAAACAGTCTCTAATGGTACTTATACATTGAAAGAGTCTTGTATTAATTTTTTATATTCTAATATTCATGTGCTTAATTATTCATAAACTATAGTTTTAGTTCATTTTTTAATTTAAACATCAATTCTCATTTTGTTTGCAAAATCTTCTTAAAATGTTCTCATACTCATCACATTTGTCATAACCTTGTAAAACACCCCTAGTAATCATGTTAGTTTGATATTTTAGGATTAGGATACCCAAGTTATGGGGAATATTTAATCATTCTATAGAAATGGTAGATTCATTGGAGAATAACATCATCTTGAGCCTTGAATCCAGAAAATTCTGGGCAAAGTGAACTAGACACTCGCCCACTAAAATTAATTAAGAGGCCATGATAAAGGCCTAATGAAGATAAAATTTAAACTATAGATATAGGATATAATTAATATAATTTTATTAAACCATGTCCATGTCTACTTTTGAGTTTTTATAGGTGATACAAGCATCCCAGGTTAAAGATGAAATTATAGGCCAAATTCTATGGCCTATAATGATATCCCACCATTTTGATGATAATTTCTAGGTGAAAGATCCAATTGGGATAAAAAAATTGTGATATTTTATAATAAATATTTATCCAAATTTTATTATTCTATAACCCACACAAATTTATCCATTCATAATCTCTTTTTGGTGTGTCAAGTGGAGGGAGCTAGTTTACACTGATTTTGGATCAATGGTATAAAAGTATAAATTCCACAAACTTTCCACCACCATATGCCTACCCTGATAAAGTGGGATAACATATACTATTGGTTGGTTGACCCAAGGATCCATGAATTCCAATTTATGGTGGTGGTGGTGGTGAATGATTTACCAGGAGTTCTTGTTTTGTTTCAATTGTAATGATATGTTACTGCTTTGTCTACGTGAAATTATTTTCCTCGTGTAAGGTGAATAGAATCACTTTAATTTCTTAATGAAAGTTTGTATTATTATATTATTTTCTTATTTAACACTTTTATATTTTTTACTTAATTTTTAAATTTATTCATGCCAAAAAGTGTGAAATTCTTCACACAATTGTGGGATGTTCATTGTTTACTTGTTTTCCCCTCTTCAATTCCTCCCTCATGAGTCAACTTATGTCTTCCATTGAAATATTTAATTCAATAGAGGGTTAAAACTATTATGGACTGATCCAAGGAAGTTTCAAGGAGATATATTTGATGTTATTTCTCATTCTATAAATGTTTAATCATTTCTTTTAATTGAAATTTTTATTTGATAATTTATTCTTTCCTCATCCTTATGGAATTTAAAAGACACATTTTTCAAGTGCTAATACAATCCATTACCTTAGAGTGCTTAGTAAAATGATCATATCAGTGTATGGGTGACTAGAATTATGTTTTATAGGTATTAAACCAGTGAGTGATGAGGGTGGTTTGATTTAATTGAATTACTCCTTTAATTTAAGAAATTGAAATAATTAAAAAATAAATTCATCTAATCTGCCCCTAGAAATAACCTATGATAAACTAATTCTCATAAATAAAGTTCACTTGGTTTTTTAGTGTTTTAATAATATAATTCAAATCAGACCCAAAGTTTTTACACTTCATAGTTGAAACAATCTATAGAATATATGTGTATTTAGGTCACTTCTTAGGTCTCTAAGGATTTGATAACCTAAGTTGTGTTGTTGGAGACCGCTTCATATCACTGGGTAAATTTGGGTGAAACCAACTTTTGGAACCATTATTAGGTACCCATGTAAGTAGGATTAGAATCACATTTTATTCTCACCCAATTTCTCTATTCTCATCCCATTTTTTCATATATTTTCCCCTATCATTACTTCTATGTCGAGTACGTCCTATGGTTGTGACTAATCAAACTGACTAGTTAGGGGTGATTGTTCTGGGGATGGGTGTCAAGTATACCTAGGGTTATTATTCCATTGGATCCTTATCTTCATAAGAATCTAGATTCTAAATTTAAGTCCAATCTGATGGATGGTCTTCCATAAAAACTAAATCATAAACTCAATCAGGAACCAAAACATAAACTCAAATCAGTCTTCCCTAAACTTAGGGAATGTGGTTGATCAAACCATGAATAACTTATAGACGCCTGCCTCATCCAATGCACCATATTTAATTATACATGATACCTTAAGAGATTCTTAATATTTCTTTAAACCCTGTGTTCTAAACCACATTCCAATCTTCCATGGTATGGATTCAAAAATGTCATACCATCATGTCAAGGAATTCAATGAAATTTTTGAGAGCATGTTCCCCCCATATCAACTTGAGTCAACCAAGATAAGGATCTTTATTTTTCCTTGAAGGATAGATCCATGAATTAGTTTAAAAAAATGAGACCATCATCCATCCTTTTCTGGGATCAATTAAAAATATATTTCTATAAAAATACTTTCCTCACAACAAAACAATATCACTTAAAAGAGAATCCAAAAAATTTGAAAAAGAAGGAGATTAATTTTATGAAACATGGGAAAGGTTTAAATATATACTAAACATGGTACCTCACCATGGTTTTTTAATCCCAGAATAAGTAAGAATATTTTAAGGAGGGTAAGGTTCAATAAACAAATAGTTCATTAACATGATGTGTAATGTAACCTTAAAAAACAAAGCCCTAAATGATGCTTATGGGTATCTAGAAGGTCTTTATAAAAAACTTACATGAGGAACCTCACCCTATTATGAGAATAATCCCAAATCTAGTGGGACTCATACTCTTAGTAAATAAGAAACCTTAGGTATAAACTTATATCCCTCTATAAGAAGGACAAGAATATTGATCTTATGAAATTCTAATAAATTCAAACTGTAGACCTTGTTTGCAAAATTTATGAAAAAACATGACTATAGGGATAATAATTTCCAAACAATTCCTTCTATAAAAGATGTTCTTCTAATAGGAACACTAATGGAGGTCAATGCTATGAATTTTTAGTAGCCACTTTAGAAAAAAACTTTCAATATAAGGTAAAATGACCATCCAGGATTCAGTTGGAAAGATAATCAACAACCCAATCATCCATAAGGTCCAAACCCCCACCCTCTATAAAATTTTACAAATTATAACTAGTTTCAAGACCATCCAATTAAATACCAAAATCCCCCCATCCAATTCTAATAACCTATCCAATAACCCATCTAACAAGTTAAATATCCTCCTGGGATAAATCTTCCATCTCAAAACCCTTTAAAATCTACTCCTTTCCCATTGCTTGAAAAAATGTGTAAGAAAATGGAAAAAATGAATTCTAAAGTGTCATACCTAAAACATGAATTGAAAACCACTAAAACTGTAAAGTAGATGATTCCCACTAAAACTATACCTACCCCAATCTTAAGGGGAGAATCCAATTTCACACAATCATCTCTTAAATAGTTCAAATCTTGAGAAGTGGGAAATCCATTGAAAAACCTGAGATAAACATTATAAAATCATCTAAAACTTCATAAAATAATGAAAATTTATATGAAACATCCATATAATCTATGAATTTTAATTAGAATTTTGAGTAACCATCACCTCCCCAAATAATCTAGTAACTTACTTCATTCCCTCAAAGAATAAGCAAAAAATGCAAACCTGAGCTAAATGAAACATTAAAGGAAATATTTCTCAAGTTAATCTTAACATCCCCCTTCTTAATGAAATTAAAAACATATATGCATACTTAAAGTACCTTAAAGACATGTGTACATTAAAAAAGGAAAATCTCTTGTAAAAACTAATTCCTTTTAGCTGTTAATGTGAGCACCACCAATCAAGGAACCATGCCTCATAAATTGAAAGACCCTAGTTGTGAATACATCAGTGTTTAACTATGAGATAAAATGGTTTTAAAGGACTTATGTGGTCTATTATATAGTGTTAACCACATTCCATATGTCATGTATTGTAATTTATGTCTTTAGTAACTTTATCCCACTTATGTTACTCTTTAACTTGTTGATTATAGTGTTCAGGTTCCAAAGGGTATCTTATGAGATATTTTAGTAAAAGTTGAAAACTTCATCCACACTAAAAACTTTATTGTCCTTAAAAATCATATAAACTTAGTAACTAGGTAATAAAATCCAATAATCCTTGGTTATCCCTTCATAGAAATAATCAACTCAGTCATCTGGATAAGGAATGATAACATGACCATAACCATTAAGAATATGATACTTGATCTAAACATATATGATGAAAGATTTTAAATTTTAGATGATGAGGAGGTTCATGATGTGAATTGGATAGGTAGTGTTTAAATTGAATTGTAGTAACATCAAGGAATTATTGAAGGATGTTTGAGGTAAGATGAGATTGATTTCCTTTGTTCATGTGAGGTAAACTTATCTCTTTGGCATGGATATATTTTATATAGATCCTATGATTATTTTTTAAGATAAATAATCAGTGAAAACTTTTTAAAATTCATAAAATTCGAGTTTTTACCCATTCTCAACACTTCTTTAGTAAATTTTTTGTCCGAAACATTTGTCCTCATAGAAACAATTCTGCCTGGAATTTCTATAAAAGGAACTGAGTACAATTAAAATTCTTGATCTACTTCCAAAAATGTTAACTAACCTAATCTATAATTTAAGGTCCTTACATCCACACTCAAGTATGTAATATTTGGGGATAATAAAAATATTTTTTTTATTTCTTTATCTCTAAAATCCAACCAAGATAGAATGCATTTTGATAAATTCAGCATACATGAGAAATTAATTAGGTGGACCCTTTCTGATATTCATCAGATTATCCCACTCATCAGGACCAATATGATTGTTTGATAAACTAATTCTAAACTATGTCTCCAGCCCTGATAGAGAATTATAATATCATGTATTTGGTACATAAGTAACTCCTTGTGTTATTAAAATATTGTATCATATACCCCATTAATGAGAGTGAGTGGGAAATCTCAATACAAGTGGTTCCTAAGATGGTCAGAATTACTATGATTACCAATGAGTATATAGATCTTATCCCCATAAGGGTGAGTAGTGGATAGAGAGTGTGAATTGGCTATAGGAATTTGAACTCATGTACGAAGAAAGATAATTTTCCTTTTCCCTTCATTGATCAAGTCCTTGAGAAAGTGGTTGGACATGATTTATATTGCTTCTTATATGGGTATTTAGGGTATATTCAAATTGTGGTCTCATTATAGGATCAAGGAAAAACAAACTTCTTTGGCACTTTTTCCTTTAAACACATGCCCTTAGGGTTATGTAATTCCCTAGGTACCTTGTAAGAGTGCATGATGGGAATCTTCTTTGACATAGTTGGGGGTTATCTATAGGTCTTTATAGATGAATTCTCTATATTTTGGGATACATTTTATGGTTTCTTGAGAAATTTAAAGAAGTTTTTATAGACATTAGAATAAAAAAATCTAAATTAGGAAAAATACCATTTTATATTAAAGGGAGGACAAGTACTCGGACATCATGTCTCTAGTAAATGGATTGAGGTTGATAAAGTCAAGGTAGATATCATTCATCAAATCCCTTATCCAAAAGCTATCAAAAAAGTGTGGTCCTTCTTAGGATATGTTGGTTTCTATAGAAGGTTCATTGGGAACTTCAACTCTATTGCATGATGCCTTTGTGATTTTCTTATGAAAGATACTCCTTTTGTTTGGACAGAAAGTTGTGAGGAATCATTATTAACACTCAAGTCATGTCTTATCTCTTTATCCAATATGGAATCTTTGAATTAGAAACTACCTATCAAAATCAAGTGTGGTGTAATTAACTTTATTATAGGAGCTATCATTGGGAAACAATGTGATAAAACTCCATTTTTCATTGTTATTTAAGAAAATATTTGGATAATGCACAAATCAACAACACCATTATTGAGAAAGAATTGATCATTGTCATCTTTGTCTTATAAAATATTAGATCTCATATCTTAGGTTCTCCCATCATTGTTTTCACTAATCATTTGGCATTAAAATACCTTTTCCAAAAAACAATATTCCAATTCCATATTTATTAGGTGGGTCCTTCTCTTGCAAGAATTTGATATAAAAAACAAGGACAAAAGGGGTGTTGAAAATGTGGTAATTGATCACCTTTATAGGTTGAAATTCAAGGATAATTCATCTCATATTTTTATATTTGATTCATTCCATGATTAGCACCTCTATTTTATGAGTTATTTCCCATGGTATGATTATATCAAAAACTACTTGGTTATAGGTATCATTCCAAAATTACAAGGGACTCAATATAAAAGGAAATTCATTTTTAATATTAAGCAACATGTCTTCGGTGATCCATACCTATACAAGTTTTTTTCGATCATGTCACTAAGATATGTGTCATGTAAGATAATAAAGATGTCATTCTCAATTTATGTTATGTATAGGCATATAGAGGCCATTTTATGTAAATAAAACCACTGAAAAGATTATATATTTTTATTTATTCTTGACTACCCTATCTAAGGATTCCTACACATTCTGTCAAAGTTTTCATCAATGTCAATAAGTAGGATTGATCACTAAAAGGAATAAAATACCCCCTATACCCATTATGATTATGGAAATATTTGATTCTTAGGGAATTGATTTTATGGGAACCTTTCCAAAATATAGGGGATATCTCTACATCCAAATGATTATTGATTGAATCTCTAAATGTGTTATGGAAATTTTCATAAAGTTCAATAATCATCAATATTTGATTCAATTCATTTAAGAAAATATCTTTTTAAGATTTGAAATTATCAGGGATATTAGTTGTGATCTTCAAACCCATTTCTACAATTTTCCCTTCTCATAACTCATGTCCAATTATGGAATCTCTCACAATGTGTCCATTCCTAATCACCCTCAAAGTAGTGTTCAATATGAGTTGATTAATAGGGAATTAAATAAAATTCTTGAAAAAACTATCAACCTATATATGAAATTCTTTTTTATGAAATTCTTGGATTCCCTTTATACATATCATATTATGTTCAAAACCATCCTAGGCACATCAATATATAGGTTGTTTTATGTAAAATATTTCTATTTACCAGTTGAAATTGAGCACAAGGTTTTTTGGGTAATAATGAAAATGAATTTTGACATTTCCTTAATCAAACAAAGAGGAAAGTGGACCTTAATAAACTTGATGAACTTAGGATAGATGCTTGTGAAAATTCAAGGATCAAAAAATCTAGAGTCCAAGCCTACCAATCTAATAATCTTATAGTAAAACACTTTAAATTGGGAAAATTTATTCTACCGTATAGCTCCAAACTTCTTTTACACCGAATAAAGTTAAGGTGAGATGATCAGGGCCCTATATTATGCATCATGTATACCATCATGGTAAAATCAATATTATTGATCCCACTAGTGTTCATATATTTAAATTAAATGATCATAGGATAAAAAGTTTTATTAAATCATTCAATAAACATGAAACTATGGAGGATTTAAATGATCCAACCTATGAACCTGATAACAATTGATAAATTAGAGGTACATGTCAAGTTAACAACTTTAAACTAAGCACTTTATAGGAGTAAACATGGATTATACATGAATTTTGTTTTGTTTTTGTTTTTTTTGTGTTTGTGTGTTAAAAAATGAAGAAAAAAAATAAAAAAAATGTAAAAATGTGTTTTGAACAAAAATATAAAATTAAAATTAAAAAAAAATTCTTTTGTTTCATTTTCATCTTTTCTCCCTTATTTATCTCTCTTGGAAAAAAGGGTGGGTTGTAGTTCAAAGGGGAAAACCCTGTTACATCTGACAAGGTTATGGGACTCAAACCCATGGATGAAAGGAGGAAGGGGAGTGTGCCTACCACTAACCTATGAATTATCCTACTTTAATTTCTCATTTTTTTTATTTTATACTTATATTTTATAGTTTATATATGTTTTTATATATGTGAATTTTTTTTGTTTTTTTACCGGTAACTTGAGTCATTTTTCATTATTATAAAATAAATAGGTATATATTTTTCTTTTTATTTTGTTTGGTTTTAGTTAATGAAACCCCTTGGGGTTTCTATGGTGTTCTAACTGCTTTGTGTGTAATATTTAGGTGACCTATAGCATGAAGGATTGATCACCTATATTCTATGTTTAGGCTCATTCTATCATTTTATTCACAAATTATTTGAGTGACATGGAGCTCAAATGATCAATCGGTTGTAACACAAAATTTATTTGCAAACCACCAAGTAACTTTTTTCCATAGTTTTTTATTTAAAATTTAATTTTTGAACTCCACTCCTAAAATTCTTCCACCTTTTTATTTTTTTTAAAAAAAAACACTGAGATAAGTGTCATTTTAAGTTAGGGGTAAAAATAAAGGGAAAAATGTATGTGTCAATGGAAAATAAAATTCTTTAACCTTGAATGTGATAATATACTATATGAATAGTAAAACTGAATATATAATAATTTTCCATACTTTGATTCTAATTTTAATTCAATTTTAAGTTCACAAATATAAATTTTGTAAAGTGTGGTTTCCCAATGGGATTTTTAACCATCTGTATTTTCATCCATTTAATCAAAATGTCATTATACACATCCATTGGATTGTGGGGTATGAATTTGAGTTCTTGGGACCCCCTAATAAATATAATAGGTTTAGAGATCATTTTAAGTTTAATATTAGTATTAAAAAAAATTATCATAGAGAAATGGATTGAATTAATGCATGGCTTTCGGCACTTAGGGATAGTGAATCCATATTTTTCTAGCCCAGTTTCAGTAATTCTATCGATATTTTTGGTAGTTCGATTTTGTTATTGATTGAGTTAACATGAGATGATGCTAGAGTATGTGAGCTTCACTTGGTGCCCTAAATCCTTTGTGAATGGGAGTCATTGAAAAAGTCTTGTTATAGGGATTGATTTAATTAAGAACAATTTCAATTACCATGGAAAAATTGAAAAAAAAATAACAAAATTCAATACTCATATTGGTATTAAAATAGGATTCTAACCCATCGCTTACATTTTTCTTCCCCTTAAATAAAAATGAACCCCCATGTCTATTGTGATGCACAACACATCATCATACTTAATTGAAATTGGATAAAATGTGATGATGAATTTGAATAAAGTAATGGGTTGGGCTTGGGATATTCTTATGAACCTAGATTTTTTAAAATGATTTTAATGGATTTTATGATTTTTTATGTGAGGTCTTGATAGTAAGAAATGTATGTTAAAATGTTCTTGGAAAACGGAATTAAAGTTTTATCTTTTTGAGATAGTCTTTTCTCTGGAATAGAAAAACTAAAGTTGGGGTGTGATTAGTCACTAAAAGAGGCTAATATTCACTATTTATATTTTAAAACAAATGTGATTTATTATTCATAAACACTAGTTTTAGAATATTTTACAATTTAAATATCACTCCTCATGTTGTTTTCAAAATCTACTTAAAATGTGCTAATAATTGATATATTTGTCATCACCATGTAAAAAAAATCTGGTTATAATGTTGATTTGATATTTTAGGATAAGGTTAACCAGGTTATAATGAAGTTTTTTTCCTTCTATATAAATGGTAGGTTCATCAGAGAAGACCGTCATCTTGAGCCTTGAATCCAGAAAATTTTGGATGAAGTGAACTGGACATTAATCCATGAAAATGACTGCAGAGGTTGTGATACAAGACCGATGAAGCTGGAATTCCAATTTTAGATATAGGATATCATGAAGAAAATTTCATTAAACTATTTCCAAATCTAATTATGAGGTTTTATAGGTGATCCTGGTAGCCCAAGTTGAAGATGAAATTTCAAGCCAGATTCTGATGATAACTTTAAAGTGAAAAGTCTAATTGGGATGGAACTTTGTGATCCATCAAAAGACATATTTAGAAGTATTTTATTATTATAAACCCCACAAAAATTAATATTTATAGAATCTATCTTGCATATGTCAAGTGGAAGGATCTGACTTACACTAATTTTGGGTTAAGGGTGTAAAAGTTTAAATTCTACAAACTTTTCACTACCCTGATTGAGTGGGATGACCTGGACTATTAGGGGCCAAACAAAGTATACAAGAATTATTATTTAAGGAAATGGTGGTTAAGGGTTTACCATTAGTTCTTTTTTTCAATTTTAATGTTATTTTTTTCTTTATTTATGTGGATTTTTTTCCTCTTGTAAGTTGAATCGAATCGCTCTACTTGATTAATAAAATTTCTTATTATTGTTATATTCCATTCTTATTTAACACTTTGATATTGTTTACTTAAGGTGTAAATTTATTCACACCAAAAATTTTTAAATTATTCACACAACATTAGAGTGTTCGTTATTTGTTTTCCCCTATTCAATTACTCCCTCATGAGTCAACTTTTTCATCCATTGAGAGCTTTTCATCAATGGAGGGATAAACCTCTTATAGGTTGATCCAAGGAAGTTAAAAAGGGATAGATTAGATGTTATTTATCATTCCATAAATTTCTAATCATTTATTTTAATTAATATTTTTATTTTATGATTTCTTCCTTCCTTATCCTTATTGAATTTTAAATCCATGCATTTCAAGTACTGATATTATCCTTTACCATAGAGTGCTCATGGAAATGACCCTCCTAGTGTGTAGGAGATTAGAATTAGGTTTTTTAGGTAGTAAACTAGTAAGTTATGTGGGTAGTTTTATTTTTTTGAATTAATCTTTCATGAATTTAAAATTTTAATTAATTTAAAAATAAATTCATCCAATCTACCCCTATAAATAACCTACAATCAACCCATTCTCATAAATCAAGTTCACTTAGTTTTTTTCAGTGTTCTGGATATCTAATTCAAATCAACCCTAATGTTACTCACTTCATAGCTGAAACAAACTGTATAATGTTTGTGTATTTAGGTCACTTATTAGGTCTCTAAGGATTCGACAACCCAAGTTGTGCTTCTAACAACTGCTTCAACCCATTGGGTAAATTTAAGAAAAACCAAATGGACAAGAGGATTATACCATTGTGTTTTACATGAAAAATCACTCATAGACAATTATTTACTTGCCTAATTTTAACACCCTGGCTAGAAGATGTAGAGAACACCATTTACTAAAAGTAAACAACACGTACTCCACATATACATGACATGTAGGGCCCAATAAAAGGTTGGGTGTGCACTACCATCATCTTGTCGTGTAGAGTTAACCTACATGACATATCTCAATAGGGTACATGATGCATGGGACTGATGGTACACTCACTATGTACCCCTAATACATAGAGTCATGTTGTCTCAACATACGTGGAAATTATAAGGTTGTACATGATGTGTGGGGCCCTCAAAGAACTCGGTGTGTACCGTTGGATTATTAATTCATACTATGTAGTTTGTACAGGGCATGTACTTCCACTGCACATTATGTATGCCAAATAGGGTAGATGGGCATGTACTTTGTTTTCTTGTATGCCATGTACTCAAAGTCATATCCAACATGTACCCTAGCCTACATGATGTGTGTGTCCATGTGGTAACCTAGGCATGTACCCTTAAACATGTTGATTCATGTGGCTTTACATACATAGCATGTGTGGATTAGGTATATATAATGCAGTACTTAATTAACTCTAGATGAAAGCCATAAACCTACACAGAATGTACTTTCTATATACACATTGTGTGATATTTATATCTCACTAAAACCCTATAACCATAGGGGAAATTGATACACGACATGTGGTCCTTTTGATGACACGTCATGTAGTTTGAAATATCATGTAATGGCTCGGACCCTCATGGTCCATTACTTTGACAATTTCTAGTGTTTGGGGTGACCTGAACACCATGGGTGAGTCAGGATGGAATCAGTGTTGGTGGTGGGGTGTCACCGTGGTGTCGCCTATCTATATTTCACCGATTGGTATCACCTATTGGTGTGTCACCGATCGATCTCATCGATCGTTGCCTCACCTGAACAGTGCCACCATGGGTTTTCAGGGTTTCTTTCCCCAGTTTTCCTATAACACCTCTTTTAAGTCTTCTTACCCTTTTTAATGTGGTTTAAGGTCGTTTTAAGCCCATAAATTATGTTTTAAATCCCCTAAGAATGGGGGGACCCTTGAGTTATCAAAATGTGTGGCCTTTCACACACTTTTTCCACATTTTACAACTTCCTATGTTTTCCATTTTCACCCCTGTTACGTGTTTTTCTCGGTTTAAAGGAAATTTATTAACTTGCAGCCATTATCTACACCATCTATGAGGATAATTATTAAATCCCAATAAATTATAACGTGTAAAACTTCCCATCCACGTGGTTAAATCACGATCCTCTTTTTAAGCACTTTGAATTTTTTACATCCCATAACTCTAGGATCAGGCCTTTTATCACCCAAGATATTCTTCTTCACTGGTCTCTTTCCTTTCCTCGGTGCTTTTGGAGTCCCTCTCCCAAAGATGAATCATGCACCCATACTGGAGCCTTTCATTCTCACTATTGGAGTCCTTGGAGTTCTTCTTCTTCAAGTCGCGCATCCCTAGTTCTTAGCATGAGGAGAAAAATTTTGATCCTTGATCATCCAAGTAGAGGTTCTTCCTTTGTCTCTCTTTACTATGCATCATTTGGGGTGGGTATAATGATGTTCCCTCAGGACTTAGATGAAATCAATTTTAATGAAGATAATAAATGGACCTTTAAATAATGAAGGGGTGGGAATGATGATGTTGTTGTTGTGTTATACCTTTTTTTTATGTTTTGAATTGTATAGGCCTTTGTCCACTAAAAATCATTGTCGTTGGTGGTCCTTCCTTGCGTACTAATGATCCTCTATTTTTTTGGTTAATCCTGTGATTAAATGGATATGACATGGAAACTAGTTAATCACATAAACTCAGTTGATTAAATGGATGCCCAATGAACAAGAATCCTTGTGTGATCACCCTAGTTAAACAAACGAAAAGAAGGAACTTAATGAATGGTGTGGTTAAATCTGAAAAACATCCTTGCTTTGTTCTGGTGATATGTGTGGTGGATCTGATTGATACCATATGGGGTAACATGGATGGAAATGGAACCACTGGTTGAAGGGTTGTTGGTTTTTGAATCTGAGGTTGTGTGGAGCTGTATGTTGGGGCTTGGTTTGGTTCCAATACTTTGAGGGATCTCATGGATCCCTTTTGTTGTTGTGACTTTACAAGAGAACCAGGTGTGAATTCTTAAAATCATTCTTGGATTTTTTTTTCAGTTGTTGTTTTTGGCTTGTGGTTATTCCTAATTAGTTACCTAGTAGTGAAGAATTATTTTAAATGAAAATCACTTAAACATGATAATGAGAACAGGTACAATGGGGGATTGTTTTCCAGAAATGGGTTGTGCTCTAGTTGTGGTTCTTGTGTATTTGTGAATGTAGGGATAGTAGTGAGAGTGATTGTGTATGGTCTGGTTGTTGATTTCAGAACCCTTAGATTGGGATGAGTGTTTAATTTTCCTATATGTACAATGCTTAGTTCTTATGTTTCTTATACGCACCCCACCCATGTTGAGCACTTTGTACCGAACACCCCCATTTCATGTGGAAGGGTATTTGTCCCCAACATTATTATGAGTGGCTGGTTATTAGATCCTTTCTTCTCCCTCTCCTAGGTATCCCAAGATTCTTCGGGCAGGTTGTAGCAACCTAAGGTTTGTTATGTCCCAAGACTCTTCGGGTAGGGTGTGTTGTGGTGGTTGGCCTATGTGTGCGGGCAGGTTTGTTTCCCAAGTGCCTTCAGGATGAGGACCAGGTGTTTTCAGGCATGGCGGTGGTTGTTCTGGCCCAGGTGTCTTCAGGCATAGCAGTGGTTGTTGTGTCCCAAGTGTATGCAGGCGTGTTTATGTGTGGTTGTGGTGGACCAGGTGTTTGTGGACAGGGTGTGCAATTTGGATGTCCCATAAGGTTGTTGTTGGGGAGGCAGTGGGATTGCAGTGAGACTTGTGGGGGAGTTCGGATGCGTAGGATGTCCTAAATAACCAGTGGGAAAGCGGTGCAGGGTACCCAAATATCGATGTGATGTTACTATTACTTTACTTGATTTGCATTATTTTGGGAGTGTACCTTGGTGAGGTTGGGTGGATAGTTTCCTTGTTAGGTGCTTGGGTTATATCTATTTCTCACGGGGCATTAGAATTCCTCCCCACTTGTGCACGAGAGATTTTGGTTTTCCCTACTGAGTATACCTATATACTCACCCTACGTATATAAAACTACTTTCAGGTTTCCAAGAAGACTTTGAGGACCATGTCGGACTTTACTAGCTCGGGATTCAGGAGTTTTCATTACTGCTTTTCTTTATTTTGTTACTTTCCTATATAGTTTTCTTGTGTTTTTTAGAACTTTACTTTGAACATGTATATTGGAATAGATTTTTGGCTTTACTCTTACTTTTAGTTTTGGAGTTGTTTGGATTTTACCATCTTATCTCCTGATATTTTTCTATAAAAAGGGTAATTCATTTCATATTACGTGTGATTTTATACCCTTGGTTCTAGTCTCTACTCTGGAGCCTATTGAAGGTGGGACTCAGGGGGGTCATTATCTCTCCTTCAACTTGAAGAAGGAAGGTTCTGGTAGTTTGTTGTCCCTTCCCTCATCTGGGTGAAGGCGAGTCATGATAGAATGGTATCAAAACTGATGGTTGAGAAATAGGATGGAGTTCAGGGTTAGGCACGGTGATAATTACATGGGATGGTAGGGAAACAATGTTAGGCAATCTTGGTTCATTAAATAGGTCAGGGAAGATCAGCTAGGACATGGAATTTTAGGGGGCCCCGTGATCCTATGCAAGGACTCTAGGCCTATAGAACGACCAGTTGAGGCTACACTGATTACAGGATAGAGACCCTAGGAAAGGTACATGCATAATAATGACTTGTGTTCTTCTGTTTCTTGGGTGTTTTGGGAATTTAAAATAATTTTAAGAAAAAATTAAAAGGAATCTTATACACTACTCGGGCTTAGGCATTCCTTGTTTACCTTATAGTTATGGGACCCAGACGATGTCCACGAGTAGTACAGAAAATCGAGGCCCAGGAGGATAATATGTTTGATCAATGGAGGATTGACTGAGAGGAATATGATGACATGTGGTAGAAGACTCTATGTTCCTTCTAGCAGTAGACCCTCTAGAAGTACGAGGGCAGTGTTTCCGACTTGGAGATAGAGGGCTGGCTTGAGGAGCTAGTGATCACCTTTACCTTGATCTGTGCTCCGGGAGAGTACTGAGTTCTGTTGTAAATTAGTCATATGAGGGGATTAGTACATTAGTGGTGGATTCTCTACCTCTAATATAGGATGGAGACTGAGGTTTTGTGGGATAACTTCAAGAATGAGTTTCGGGTGGAATTCCTTTCTTCTACGATGAAGGCCAAGAAGAGGCGGGAGTTACTCTTCCTCCAATTGGGGAGTATGTCAATGAGGGGGTTGGTGATCAAGTTCAAGGATCTCCTTCATTTTTCTCCTGACCTCTTTCTAGATGATGAGTCTCAGGAGAGACGTTTAGAGGAGGCACTCTGACCTTCTCTTCAGTATGTTGTTACTCCCTTCACTCTACCGACATACTTGGAGGTCTAAAATAAGGATGAAGTGGTGGAGAGGATGAACACACTGGGAGGTGTTCCGTGAGAGGGGATCTAGTTTGGTTTATCAAAAGGGAAGGTCATTATTAGCAAGCCTTTAACATCAGGTCCATATAGGTTTCGGCCAATGGGGAACAGGCCTCAGCAGTTCCAGTTTCAATATCCCAGTCCTTGCCCTTTCTCTATGGGCTAGGACTGAGATGTTTTATTTGTGGTAGATGTGGGAACCTTCAAAACTAGTGCTCAGACCGAGGGCAGTACAGTGGGGGTGGGAAGGCTCAACACCCACCTCAGCAGTACCAGTTGACGGCCAGACCCTTTCAGCAGCAACAGTAGGGAAAGCGAGCTCTCGCTCCTCTGAGGGCAGATGGTGACGGAGGAGGCCGAACCCAAGGCGCTCCTCAGGGACCTCAACTAGGGCATGGTCGAGGAGATGGTTGATAGCCGAGAGGCAGAGGAGCTGGTCATGGGCAGTTACACACCACATAGGTAGTAGTTCCAGCAGGGCTAGAGGTTGTTCGAGGTACGATCAATTTTTTTAGTACTCTTGTATGTGACTTGTTTGATTCGGGAGATTCACAATCCTTTGTTGCACCTAGTCTATCCCATGCCTTGGGTCTAGACGTAGAGAGACTCTCTATGCCTCTGGTGCTGAGTACATCAGTTGGAGGTCAGACTAGCCTGTTTGATGTTTGTAGAGGATGCAGACTAATGTTGGGGCCGCATCAGTCTAGTAGGGATCTCCTTCTACTGCAAATGCAGCCATACAATGTCATCATAAGCATCAACTGGCTATTTTACATACACTCTGTTATCGACTGCTTCTGGAGAAGGGTTTTGTTTTTAGATATGGGTGGTCAGTGTGTATATTTCGTTGGTGAGCGGGGTTTCCAAGAGGGAAGTCAGTGAGTGGAGCCCCTTCTTTCTTTGTTAGCTGAGTTTCTAGTTGATTCAGTAGATGCAGAGATGGTGGAAGTTTCATGAGTTGTCAGAGAGTTTCTGGATGTTTTTTCTAAGGAGTTTGTGACTCTGTACCCTTACATGACGTTGGGTTTAGGATAGACTTACAACATGGTGCATGTCCTATTTCAATGGCTCCTTATCGGATGGCGCCTTCTGAGTTGCGGGAGTTACGAATTTAGATTGATGATCTGATGAAGAAGGGTTTTATCCATCCAAGTGTGTCATCATGGAGTGCTCCATTCTTATTCTTAAAGAAGGAAGATGGTGATCTTATGATGTGTATAGAATACTGAAGACTGAATCAGGTAATGTTCAAGAACCATTACCCTCTCCTGAGGATAGACGATCTCTTTGACTAGCTAAAAGGAGCAGGTTGGTTCTTTAAGATCAATTTGTGGCCTGGGTATCACCAGCTAAAGGTGAAAGATGGTGATATCCCGAAGACTACTTTCAGGTGAAGGTATGGGCACTTCGAGTTCGTAGTCATGTTGTTTGGTGTTATGAATGCACATGTTGTGTTCATGAGGCTCATGAACTCTTTTTTCCATGAGTTCTTGGACCGGTTTTTCATTGTGTTCATCGATGACATCCTGATCTACTCAAGATCATAGAAGGAGAATACTGAGCACCTCAGGATATTCTTGGATATCCTTTGACACCACCAGTTCTATGGGAAGTTGTCCAAGTGCAAGTTCTTGATACAAGAAGTGTACTTTTGTGGACAAGTGGTGTCTCAACAAGGGGTAGCAGTAGATCTGTCAAAGGTTGAAGTGGTTGTTTCTTAGGAAGAACCCAAGAACGTGACATTAGTTCGTAGTTTCTTGGGTATGGTGTGATATTATTGGAGGTTTGTACCCAAATTTTCTCAAGTTGCAGCTTCTTTGACAGCTTTGACTAGAAAGGATCAGGCCTTCATATGAAGTGAGCAGTGTTGGGTAGCTTTCGTCTATCTGAAGGAAAGGTTGGTCAATGCTCCAGTGCTCAGGTTTCTAGAGGAAGGGGTGTTGTTTAAGGTATTTTGTGATGCTTATGGTCTTGGATTTGGGTGTGTGTTGATGCAATAGTGGGGAGTGATCTCTTATAGGTCTAGGAAGTTACATCCTCATGAGCATAATTATTCCACCCATGACCTAGAGCTTGAAGCAGTAATTTTTTCATTGAAGTTGTAGCGGCATTACCTCATTGGGGAGAACTTTTTGGTCTTCACAGATCACATTATTTTGAGGCATATCTTCACCCAGTGGGACCTGAAATTGTGACAACGAAGGTGGGTGGAGTTCCTTCAGGACTATGACTTTGAGATCTCTTACACTAAAGGTAAGGAGAACATTGTGGCCAATTCATTGAGTAGGAATTTATAGAGGGAAGTTGTTTGGGAATTTGAGGATGGTTGGAAGGTGATGGAGGAGTTGGATTCTTTACATCTGAGCATGAGAGTGTAGGATGGTAGAAGTTGTATGTTCTAGATAAAGGTTCATTCTTCCATGGTGCATCAGGTGGAGGAGACTTAGTGGGGGGACTTAGAGGCTGAAGTGATGCACGATCGGGTTTACCAGGGCAATGCTCCAAAAGGGTGGTTAGAGGATGGTCAGAATCAAATTCTTTTCCACAGGAAGTTTTGTGTCCTAGATATGATGTGCAAGGTAGTTCTCTGTGAGTTCCACAACTCACCCCTAGTGGTACACTCAGGAGTTTCCCAGATGTACCGAGGTTTGAGGGGTTAGTTTTGGTGGCCTGGGGTGAAGATAGCAGTGGAGGAGTTTATGGAAAAGTACCTCGTATGTCAGTAGGTGAAGGATGAGCACCGTGTCTCAGGTGGTATATTGTATCCCTTAGATTTTCTCGAGTGGAAGTGGGATTACATCTTAATGGACTTCGTCACAGGACTACCCAAATCTAAGGGAGGCTATGATTCCATCTAGGTAATGGTGGATCGGTTAACGAAATCATCTCACTTCTTAGCGATTAAGGAATCAAGCACAGTGGATGCCTTAGCATAGAAGTATGTGGGTGAAGTTGTGTGGTTGCATGGAGTTCCTAGAACTATAGTATCAGATTGGGATGCACGGTTTACCTCATGAGGTTGGAGGGGATTGCAATGTGCATTTGGCACCCATTTATGCCTTAGCAATACTTTCCATCCCTAGATAGATGGGAAGATAGATAGAACCATCCAGATGTTGGAGAATATGCTACAGGAATGTGTTTTGGGCTTTGTAGGATCGTGGGTATGGCACTTGACTCTAGTAGAGTTTGCCTACAACAATAGATATCACTCTACCATTGGCATGGCTCTGTTTGAAGCCTTGTATGGAAGGTCATGTTGTTTACCTGTGTGCTGGACTGAAGTTGGGGAGGCAGGTGTTCTTGGCCCAGAGATAGTGCAAAGCATGACAGAGAAGGTTCAACTTGTGTGTGAGAGGAAGAAGGTGGATCAGGACCAGAAGAAGTCGTATGTCGATCAAAGGAGGAGACCCTTGGAATTCGAGATTGGGAACCATATATTCTTAAAAGTCTCCCCTCGTCATGGGAAGCGGAGTTTCGGCAGAGGGAGTAAGCTTTCCCCCATGTTCATCGGACCCTTCGAGGTGTTGTGACAGGTGGGAAAAGTGTCCTATCAGCTAGTGCTACCACCGCCATGTGTCCCAGCTCTGTCAGTACCTACATGATGATTCGCACGTCCTCGACTAGGGAGATCTAGATATCGAGGATGATGCAACATTCATGGAGAAACCGATGAGGATTGAGGATCATGAGGAGAAGGTGCTTTGTGGATGAACCATTACCTTGGTTCATGTATTGTCGAGGCATGATGGCCTCGAGGAGAGTACCTGGGAACGGGAGGCACAAATAAGTGCCTAATACCTAGAGCTGTTTTGAGTTTTGTTTTGTGTTGTTTTGTACTTGACTGTGATGTTATGCTTTACCTTGTTAACCATGAGATGGGATTTTTTCCTTTTTCTATGAATGTGTGTGAAAAGTCCTGAGTGTGGGGAAGGGGGGACCTGATCCCTAATCAAGACGCGTTAAGGTGGATGTGATTAAACCCATGCGGTCAAGTCAGTTCTTCCCAAAGCGGATAGTATCTTGACATGGGGGAAGGAACTCCCTAATCCATATATTTGGATGGTTTTACTTTTTTATTTGTGTGGTTTCTTAGAGTTTCTACAGTTGTTCAAGATATGGGTGAGAGAAATGTTCCTGGATGTTGAGGGTTGATCTGGATTTTGAACAACTCTAGGGTGGTTTGTCCGTGAGAGGTATCTTATGAGGTGGTTGTTCATACCCCTCTCTTTTCGTCAGGTTTAGTCTTGATTCTTGAGGATGAGAATAGTTGAGAGGTATCTGATGTAATGGCCTGAAACCTCATGGTCCATTACTTTGACAATTTCTGGTGCTTGGGGTGACCTGGACGCCATGGGTGAGTCAGGAGGGCATCGGCGTCAGTGGAAGGGTGTCACCGTGGTGTCGCCTATCGGTGCCACTGATTGGTTTCACTTATCGGTCTCACCGATCAGTGCCGTAGTGGGTTTTCAGGGTTTCTTTCCCTAGTTTTCCCGTAACGCCTCTGTTAAGTCTTTTTACCCCTTTTAATGTGGTTTAAGGCCGTTTTAAGACCATAAATTATGTTTTAAATCCCCTAAGAATGGGGGACCCTTGAGTTACCAAAATGTGCAGCCTGCCACACCCTTTTTCTGCATTTTACAGCTTCCCATGTTTTCGAGTTTCGCCCTTATTACATGTTTTTCTCCATTTAAAGGAAATATATTAACTCACAGCCATTAACTCCACCATATCTAAGGATAATTATTAAATACCAATAAATTTTAATGTGTGAAAATGCCCATCCATGTGGTTAAACCACGATATACTTTTTAAGAACTTTGAGATTTGCACATCCCGTAACTCTAGGATCGGGCCGTTTATCACCCGAGATCTTCTTCTTACCTGGTCTCTTTCCTTTACTCAGTATGTTTGGAGTCCCTATCCTAGAGACGAATCATGTGCCCATGCTGGAGCCTTTCCTTATCACTCTTAGATTCCTTGGAGTTCTTCTTCTACAAGTCGTGCATCCCCAGTTCTTGGCGCGAGGAGAAAAACTTTGATCCTTGATCATCCAATTATGGGTTCTTCCTTCATCTCTCTTTATTGTGCATCATGTGGGGTGTGTATAATGATGTTCCCTTAGGATGTAGATGAAATAAAATTTAAAGAAGATAATAAACGGACCTTTAAAGAATTAAGGGGTGATAATGATGATGATGTTGTTGTGTTATACCTTTTTTGTTATGTTGTGAATTGTATGGTATATTTTTCCACTACAAATCATTTTCTTTGGTGGTCCTTCCTTGCACACTAATGATCCTCTATTTTTATGGTTAATCTTGTGATTGAGTGTTTGTAACATGGAAACTAGTTAATCACACAAACTCGGTTGATTAAATGGATGCCCAATGAACAAGAATCCTTGTGTGGTCACCCCAGTTAAACAAACGAAAATAATGAACTAAATGAATGGTGTTGTTAAATCTGAAAAAACATCCTTTCTTTGTTCTGGTGATATGTGTGGTGGCTTTGTTTGATGTCGTGTGGGGAAACATGGATGGTAATGGAACCTATGGTTCAAGGTTTATTGGTTTGTGAATCTGAGGCTGTTTAGAGCCGTATGTTGGGGCTTGGTTTGGTTCCAGTACTTCGAGGGATCTCACAGATCCCTTTTATTGTTGTGACTTTACAAGATAATTAGGTGTGAATGCTTAAAAATATGCTTGGATGTTTTATTTCAGTTGTTGTTTTTGGATTGTGTTTATACCTGATTAGTTAGTGAAGAATTATTTTAAATGAAAATCACTTGAAAATGATAACGAGAAGGGGTACAATGGGGGATTTTTTTCCAGAAATGGGTTGTGCTCTGGTTGTGGTTGTTGTGTATTTTTGCATGTAGGGATAGCAGTGAGAGTAGTTGTGTATGGGATGGTTGTTTATTTCAGAACCCTTAAGTTGGGATGAGTGTTTTATTTTCATATATGTACAATGCTTAGTTCTTATGTTTCTTATACGCACCCAACCCATGTTGAGCACTTCATGTCGAACACCCCCATTTTATGGGGGAGGGTGTTTTTCCCAATATTCTTATGAGTGGATGGTTATTAGATCCTTTATTCTCCCTCTCCCAGGTAGCCCAAGATTCTTTGGGCAGGTTGTGATGGCCTAAGGTTCATTATAGACCAAGACTCTTCGGGCAGGTTGTGTTGTGGTGGTTGGCCCAGGTGTGTGCGGGCAGGTTTGTTTCCCAAGTGTCTTCAGAATGAGGCCCAGGTGTTTTCGGGCGTGGCAGTGATTGTTCTAGCCCAGGTGTCTTCAGGCGTAGCAGTGGTTGTTGTATCCCAAGTGTTTGTGGGTGTGGTCATGTGTGGTTGTGGTGGCCCAGGTTTTTGCAGGCGGGGTGTGTGGTTGGGATGGCCCATAAGGTTATTGTTGGGGCGGCAGTGGGACTGTAGTGAGACTTTTGGGGGAGTTATGATGCGTAGGATTTCCTAAATAACCAATGGTAAAGTGGTACGAGGTACACAAATATCGACGTGCTATTACTATTACTTTAAATGATTTGGGTTATTTGGGGAGTGTGCTTTGGTGAGGTTGGGTAGATAGTTTCCTTGCTAGGTGCTTGAGTTATCTTTATTTCTCACAGGGAATTAGAATTCCTCCTCACTTGTACATGAGAGATTTTGTCTTTCCCTACTGAGTATACTTGTATACTCACCCTGCGTATGTAAAACTACTTTCAGGTTTCCAAGAGGACTTTGAGGACCGTGTCGGGCCTTACTAGCTCGGGCTTTAGGAGTTTTTGTTGCTTCTTTTCTTTCTTTCGGTACTTTCCTATGGAGTTTTCTTGTATTTTGTAGCACTTTACTTTGAACATGCATGTGGGAATGGATTTTTGGATTTACTCTTACATTTATTTTTGGAGTTGTTTGGGTTTTACCATCTTATCTCCTAATATTTTTCTATAAAAGGGTAATTTCTTCCATATTATGTGTGATTATATACCATTGATGCTAGTCGCCACTCTAAGGTCTATTGAAGGTGGGACTCAGGAGTCATTATCTCTCCTTCAACTTGAAAAAGGAAGGGTCTGGTGGTTTGTTGTCCCTTCCCTTATCTTGGTGAAGGCGGGTCGTGACATATCAAATTCAGAAGCTTCTGCTCCCATGATTACCACCACCACCACCACCATCAACATCACTACCACCATACTCTATGTCTTCCACCATTCTCGGTCATTGTCATCTTACCTTTGGTGGTCATTTCCATCATTTTCCATAGATCTTTACCCCCAGTCATCACCCAAGTGATCTTTGTTGCCATTATCTATCGTCATGCTATACAATAAATACACCTATGTTGGTGACTTACCCAAATTTGGTGATGTCTTCACCCTGTCATCATCCATTCCTCTGTTCTACATCATCTTTATTGAACTGTCGACCAATACAAAGGCCCCAAGCGATCGTTTTCATGAGAAATGAAAGAGTGAGGGGAGGGGGTGTTCCTGATCAAATAATTTTTCTTTAATCACATAATATTTCTTTTTTCAAATGCATATTTATTGAGGGAAAAGGATAAGGAATGAACTAATATGATAAAATTAGAAAATTCTAGTAGTCTAACATCAAGAATGTTATGGCAATGAAGAAAAGAATATAGTATCTCGACTTAGAACCGCTGGATTTGGACCAACAAAACAAATCCAAATCCAAGAATTTATTAATCATCTTAGAATAAGGAATAAGTCATAAAAATCAAATGAATAATTCCCACATTGTGGGAAATCTCTATCACGTCAATGATTCATTGATTTCATGCTTTCGTTCATCATCGCCACACGATATGTTCATCAATGTCATCATTAATCTGGCTCCAATCTAAAGTCGATCCTTCCTTGACATCAAATAATTCATCTCCTTAATCCCACATCTCTCTCTATCTCAATCTAGATTTTATATTGATGGGGAATTTTTGAGAGGGATTTTATAGGTACTACCTAGGTCAAAACTGAATTTTAATTAAAGACCTGAAACATCCCAGTTCGGTGCTTGACACCAGAGCACATAAATTATGTATCTCTTAGATAAAACACTCTATTTCTGGACATAATGGTGGTATCATAATTTTCATTTGAACTTCTATTTATGAGTTATCACCATCCACTCCTATAGGATAATTATTTATTTAATTAATAAATATTAAAAAAACCTTCAAAATTCAATGTGATGAGAATTCCACCAAAACTCATCCTAGGGGTAAACATCATGCCCCAAGATCAATAGAGCCCTTGAAAAAAAATCAATGTCATTCGCTAGGGTAAATTTATAATTTTACCCCTGTAGAGGAACCCAAACATCAGAACTCAAGATTGAACTAAGTCTCGATCGGGAAAAAAATCAAGTTTTTTATGACAATAAGAGTGGCGATATAAATTAGATCAAGAAGGATATCACATATGAAGTACTTATATATTTAAATTAATTATAAATTAAATGTGTATGATCCTATCTATTGAAATACAAGGTGTTTTCATCTAGTTCTTCAAATTTATCCATTGATTTTGACAAAAAAAAATTGGGTGCCCACCCAATGCTTCCATTGCACCCTATAAACTTCAATAGGGACTTTATAATTAAGAGTGTTTGGGTTAGATTAGTGTCAAAATGGGTGACCTCCCAAGAAGTTTCTCATGATGTCTATGAATAAGGAAAAAGTACACTAAAAACATGTGTTGGTATGTGTGGATAATCATTAATATGTTGAGTAAACTTAGAAGGTAATAGTCTATGGTAGGCCAGGAAAGTAACTCGGGCATTATAGGAGGCCCTTGAAGTCGTATGATTAGGTTGATGACCCAAGGATTTCGGGTTGTGATGAATGGTATTATAGTTAATACCCGACATGAAGTGCTTAAGCACTGCCTAGCTTTAAAGTGTGGGGCCCATAATGAGGTTGTTGCGATTTAAAGGGTGTGTAATACCCTTGAAAAAGAGAGAATTAAAAAATTAATTGGTACAACCCATCCCGAAAAAGTGCGCATTTCTTTTCAAGAGCATGTATAATAAGAGTTTCATAGTTTAGCATTCTTGTCTTGGAATATTGTTAGGATGGGTGACCTCCTAGAAATTTTTTCATGAGTGAGTGGGAGAAAACACACTGAAAGAACATGTGTTGGTCAGTGGGGTCAATCATTATCATGTTAAGTGATCCCAAGAGGTTATAGCTTATGGTGGGTCCAGAAGGCAACTAGGGTATTATAAGAAGCCCATGTGTTTAGATGGTTAGGTTTATAGCCCGGGGAGATCGGGTTGTGACATAGGACATCAAATATCATCATCATTACCATGATATAATTTTAAGGATTGGGATCACCGAAAACTAAATTCAATATAATGATACATAAAAAAAATAAAACATGAAATTGAAGAGTGAAAATTGACATGAAAAACCCCTAAATGGTGTGAGATAAAACCCACGTACAAATATTAAAGGATTTTGACATGAAATTTTCATGTTTGGATGTCTCTATTAGTATTTTAAGGAGAGAATTAAGAAGAAATTATTTCAAATATCTTTCTTGGATAATAGGAAAAAAACATTTCATAAATGTTTATGCAAGAGATTCAATGCTCAAGAAATGGTATAAATGCGGCTTTAAATAATGTTAAGCATCTTCCAAATATTTGTTTCAATTTGATTTTCTACTATCATTGTTGATATGAATAATTATTCAAACACTTTTGATGATGAAAAGTTGAATATTTCAAAAGGTTCCTTGATTGTGGAATGAGACAATAAATGCTCAGGTTTGTACTAGAGTGTGACATATATTTCTTTTAATGCTACTTAAATTGTAGAGTGCAATCATGCTTCTAGATTATAACACAAGTGACTTAACCATATTATTGAAATTGGAGTTACTTATTTAGTGGAAGTGAATTGACTTTTAGGACTTAGATGTGTGAAGTTAGACAAGTGTGATCATTATTTTGATTAAAAAACAAAGTTTGTTTCAAAAGTAATCATTCTCACATGAATTTAGATTTTCTTGAGTTAATACATCTAGGTGTTTGTCATTCTATGAGAAGCATGAAGAGTGTTGCGTTTTTTTTTGTGAATTATATTAATAATCACTTACAAAAACAATATTCCCATGAAAACTATAGATGTTCATGATTGATTTCAACTAGTCAAGGGTTGATTTGACCAATTGAGAACTAATCAACTTAAAAGAATAATCAAAACTAAATTGATGTTCACTTTATAACTATATTAAACTAAACCAATCAATTTATATTGTTTATAGCATGTCTAAATCGATTAGGAAAACAAACATCAACTAGGTATCAAAGTAGGATCAACTCATTAAGTGAATAAACTAGGTGCTAAAAAATATGTTTATATTGCATGTGCAAAAAAAAGTTTAAATAAGGCCAAATATAAAAAAACGATCAAAAAATAATAATAATAAATTAGTGTGAAAAAAAACAATGATCACGGGAAAAAATGTGTAAGAAGGGTAAGTGGATATGAAGAAAAACACTAACGATCACAAAAAAAGGCAGTCATTACCTTAGTATTTGTCATATGATAAAAAAATCAAAATTTTAGTTTTAAACTGACCAAACCAAACCAAATATGAGTTTTTATACTTTGTAATGTGACCTGATTACTTGTTTTCACTCAAACTTTACATCACCCCATCACATTCCATTACAATAAAAATAAATACGGGTTCATATTATGTTCAAAATATTCGATGAAAACAATCATCACCTCATTTTCAATAAAAATTCATATGCTTTATTTAATAAACTAGTCTTGGTTACTAACGATTATTTCTATTGAAATCGAATTGAACTTGAAAAAAACAAATTATATAACATTTTCCAACCAATTTATTGATTTAACCCAGTTTTTATCAGTTTAAGTGAGTTCTGTTTGGTTAAACCTATTCATACTAAGTGAAAATGCAGTCCATCGAGAAGTTAGAGGGCGGCTACTCATGCTACAAACCGCATGAGAGATTTTTTTTGAGAAAAATCTACAATCGTGGGTCGGTTCACATGTTTTAAGGTCGGCTCGCTTAAACTGGCTTGTGCTTTTCTGTGATCTTTTTGTCTTTAACTTGTTGGATCTCAAATTCACTGGTTGGGCCTATATGATGACTTGTTAAAAAAATGATTAAAATCTGTGGTTGCGTCATTCGACCTCATGTACTCGACTATCTTGGTGTCTCATCGTTGTCGGTCTGCTTCTCGCCTCACTCCACCTTCATTGGAGAGGGCTTTTCATTGGCGACGTGGTGATGGTCCAGCGACCGAGATCTTGCCTCCATGTTTGAGGGTCGCTTCTTCGTCTCCTAGGTTTGCGTTGGGTGGTCCGTTCTGGTCTCCAGGAGAAGGGATGGCGGCGATGGGTTTTAGGTTCTGTTTTGCGGCGGAGTCCGACGAGTTTGGCTTTCGGGTGGCCGACTACTTTGTGATGATTTCTTGAACTCTATTCATTGCCTTCGTTTTTAGGTTTTGGATGCTGCTTGTGTGTTGGTCGATTCGGTGGGCGTAATCTGTTATGGTTTATTTTGATGTCGGAGTGAATCTGTGGTTTTTTTATTTGGATATGATTCGGGTATTTGGAGAAGATTGGTGAACAGGTTCTTGGTTTGGGTTGGATTGTGATTTTATGGGACATTGCAAGCGTGGAGGCTTCACATTGGAGGAACAATCGGGTTGTGTTCTGCAGCGTGTTGGTGATGTTTTTGTCTATCCATGGACTGGTTTTTGTGTTTGGCAGTTTGAATTGTGGCTCTTCGGTTTGCAGTTTATGGGACATTGTATTCAGTTCATCTACAAGGGGCAGTCCCAGAAGAGGTTCAGAGCAGAGAGCTTTCATCTGATCATTGTTATCCAGAATTAGAAGTTTGAGAGGGTATGGTGTTTGCCATCGGTACCAGGCCCGTGCATCCTTGCACGAGACAGCTAGCCGAGTAGCATTGATATGGTGGAATCTGATCTTAATGTTTTAATGCCGGGGAGGGACCTTTCTTTGCAGCCTGAATTGGATTGTTTTTGTTATTGAGACTTTGGACTGTGGAGTTTAGTTGTATTTTATGTCTTTGAAGTCATGTTGGGTTCCCCCTCACCCCTTAAAAAGGGGTTATCTTAATAAAAAAAATTAATTTTCAATCAGTATTCATTGCTTTTTAATCAATTTAAAAAATATTTATTTTACTTATTTTTTAACAAAAAAATAATCATAAATATTTTATATAATATTAACTAATAAAGAGGGGTGCTTAACGGGTTGGGCTCGACAAACCACATTTATCGGGCAGATTGGACTCGAAAAAAATGGCACACATTTTAAACGGGCTTAATCGGGTCAGAGAAAAAAACCAGCAGGTTTAAGTGGACTGACCTAAAAATATGCAGGTTGGCTCGCGAGCCAATAATACATTTTTTGATATTTTATTTTAATGTTATTTCAATTTAATATATTTTTTTCATGACAAAGACACACACATATTTAAACATATGATACACATGTATAAACAATTATTTGATAAATATTACATTTTTGTATTTTTTTTAAAACATATTTTTAATCCAGATTACAAATACGGGTTGACCTGCAAACCAATTCACTTAAAATTCGGACCGGACCAGGCTAAATTTTTCAAACCCATATTAAGTGTGGGCTTAAACGCACCAGACATTTTTAGCCTTGGTCCATGCGGGCTTGGCCCACTCATTCTTGATCTAGCTCCTTAACCATTCCTAAAACAATTTAAATAATTTTAAATTATATATTTTAAATTTTATTTAAAAATATAAATAAGTTTGCGGGTATCTCTTGGGCTCGTGGTCTCGTGGGCCGCACTGTCGAGCCCGTTTTAGTCGTTGGACATAGCACACTGTACGCAGGCGGGGAAGGACTGGAACGGAGAAATCACGAAACAACACGAGAACAAGTCGCCGCGGCTCGGGGCTGCCGTCCATCTTCGGGAGCTGCATTATCTTGTGGGGGTGCGGCGCGTCGACAGTTCTTTGGCTTCTCCGCCTCTTTTGAGAGCAGCTGTCGATCACAGCAAGGAAACGAGTACCTGCAAAATCATTAGCTTTACTATTCGCGGTAACGGTACGCTCTCGACACTCCCTTTACTGTCCCAAATCCCCTTCCAGAACCCCAAACTCCCCCGAAGGGAGTTTTTGCGATCCATTTCTTCCAAGAGGTGATGGAGGCGCGCGCCCGTCGCCGACCGAAAGGTTTTGTTATTTATTATCATTTTTTCTAGCAACCCACTGCATCGGCAGTATTTTTCCATCGAGGTTTCATCTGACGTTACTGTATGGAGGTATCTTTAATCCACCCATTGCTCAGAAGCACTGATTAGATAGAAAAGAAACAAGGATTAATAGAAAATGCTTGTTTTGCTTTCAGATTTTCTCTCGCATCTCTTGATAATTTCGTACTCAAACTTCGGTTATAAAGGCTAAAAGATTAGTTAATTGACTGACAGCCGTAGCGTTTTCAATCATCGCCACAAGGATTTGTTATCTTGGAATTATAAATAATAATTGGATATTTTGAGTTGTTCCACGAGCTAGTTTTTGACATTTCTTTCTTTTTTGCATGTTTTTTCTTGCTTGACACCACTTAAAACACTGTTGCCTAGTAAAATCGGCGGGTTGTGATTTTCTACATTCTTTGTTGCAGGTTAGTCTTTCACATAAATCTTTTGTTTTCAACCAATGGATTCTCTCAATTAAATCGTTCATGATTTAATCTTCACACCCCTTTGCCTGGATAATTTATTTGAATGGCTCGAAAAGGAAGTCAGCAAAAGAGTAAGATTGATCGCAACTCATCAAATCTCAAGAAAAGGTTGTCTGCTTCTGGGTCTTCATCACAAGGTAGAAAAGCACACTCAAAAGTAGGGGAAGGGGAAGTTGGTTTAGGCGAGGAAGTGAAAAAAATTGAATGCAATGGAGACGGGAAGGAAAGCAGGCAGCATACTCAGAGATTTCCAAGAAAAGAGAGCGTGGGTGTGGTTGCAACTGACGATCTACCACAAAAATCACCTAATGGGAATGACTTGGGAGATCGTGCTAACAAAACATTCAAGACAGGAGCTTCTGACATTGAAGAAGAAAATGAGACATCACCTTATGGTATCCATGGTAAAAAACATGTAGGGTGTAGTTATGGCTGCTCACAGAATGGCCAGCACACAGAAAATCATTTTGAGAAGGTGGGGTTTTCTGTTTTTCTGGTTGGAAGCAATCTGAGACACTCTGCTATCTCCAGCTTAAAGGTTGCTGGTGAATGTCTGGATAATATGGTGGCGAGAACTCTGAGTACCTCAGCCTTTCTGATTTTGAAGGCATCTGCGATCTGGCTAGCACAGCAGAAACCGCTATTTATTGCTTCAGCGACCAGAATTCTGAAAACTCTTGGCCATGCTCGAGTCAAATTTGAGCAAGCATACCCTATTGCCTTGAGGCTGCTCATTCATTTTAGGGACATAATGCTTCTTGTACTGGTGGTTTGGCTGTACTGTGCTCTCAGGGGGATTGACTCCTTTCTACGCATGGGGACGACATCTATTTTCTCCGTTTTATGGTTTAGCATTTTCTCAGTAATTGCAATGAGTGGGATTTTCAAGGTTCTCATGGTCCTGGTGAGCCATTCTATGCCTTCTTTTTTTGTCAGTTCTGTCCAAAAAATTAGTTCTATTTTTTTCTTTTAATTTTTTATAGCTTCCTTTGTTTGATTATTTGATTATAGAATTGATCTGATCTCCGGACATGTGTATAATTAGAAACTTGAAAACTATATTTCTGATGTTGGGTCTCATTTTATGAGTTGGAATGACATGTATCTAATTTTCAACTATGATATGCAATGGTGGCATACAAGTTTTTGAGGTTGTTAAGTACTACCGTCTCTTCGTTTTTAGAAAATGCCAGAAGTGAATTCCCTGGATTTCTCCTGCATATCCGTGCACAATATGTTGTAGTTTTAATTTTTTTTATAGGCCAATTTGTTGCTTGTTGACCAAAGTATTATTTTTTCCAATTCAGTGGTAGTTGAAACTTCAATTTTTGATTACCAATTTACCAGCTACTTACTGATCACCGAGTTTGCTTTATTCATTTTACCAGTTTCGATTACTTGTTATAAATTTCAAATAACTTCTGAAGCATGAGCCGAGATCCTTGAGAGATGCCACCAACCAAATAGAGCTGTTTCATTACACATATTCAACGGGTTTCTGTTAATTCATTTCCATGTGCCAGCCTTAATGCGCAAATATCTTTTTTGTGGGCTGAGGCTGTATTTAATTCACCATTAAGTATTTCAATTTATTGTTTAGGATGCTAAATTGATTTCTCGAGTTTTACAACATGCATGCTCATTCATGAATAAGCTTTGCATTCACATTTCATCCTTGAATCATTGCCACTTATTTTGTATATATAGGTCGTGTCTGCTTTCATTGGAGCATTTCTTGGGCTCACTCTTGCAGTTTTGACAGTTGTCCTTTCTGGAACTGTTCTGTTGTGGCTCTATGGAAGCTTTTGGATGACATTTCTTGTCATATGCCTTGCAGGTGATCATTTGAAATTTCTTTGACTGAACTTGATATGCCTTTTTTTAATGGATTTTTCTGAAGTTCAAAGCTCTTTAAGTACAGGATTGACATTTTTTTGGAGCCATGAACGTTTTGCGCTGCTGATCACGACCGTGTATTCCTTATATTGTGCATGGGCATATAGTGGTTGGACTGGGCTGCTTCTGGGTTTCAATTTATCTTTCGTTTCGAGTGACGTGCTGGTCTGCTTCCTAAAAAATAACCTAAAGGAGCATCGAAGACCAGTTGGGCCTCGGGATCAAAAAGCGGGTGTGCATAATCAACCAGGACAATCATCAGATCGTTGTGCAGGAGTGCCTTCAACAAGTGGAGTTGATTCCGAGACAACTTCTGAGGATGAAGTTATTCGGTTGTTGAATAGTGCCGATCACTACTCGGCACTGGGTTTGTCTCGTTTTGAAGCTGTAGATGCTTCTTTGCTTAAACGGGAATACAGGAAAAAGGTTTGTGGTTTTTTTATAATATCACTGTATTATTGTGAAGCGTATGTTTCTGTGGAACTCTTTCTCTCTCTCTCTGTTTTCTGTTTTTTTCCCTTTATAACTAGCTTACCTATTTATCAATAAACATAGACATTGAAGCTTACAATTTTTGGTTTTCAGGCAATGCTTGTCCATCCCGATAAGAATATGGGCAATGAAAATGCTGCGGAAGCTTTTAAGAAACTTCAAAATGCATATGAGGTGGTTAATGTTTGGTTTTCACTTGTCTTTTTCCTGACAGAACAGTTATTTTTTTTACTAGCTCTCAATGGGTACTGGATAAGGAATTATTTTTCTAAAAAGATTTGTGTGTCAATGCATTACAAGGACCCTGACATGTACCTTAATGGCACTAGTTAAAAAGTTTTTTTTCTTCAAAAAAATCAAAAAGTTATCTGCCAAGGGCTTTCAAGGTTTTTCTTGATTCATTAAATCGACAGGCTAAGGGCAATAGTGATAGGGTTTTGCTAATGGCACCGGTTTTTTTTTCCAGGTTTTGCTGGATTCTTTGAAGCGACGGGCTTATGATGATGAATTAAAAAGGGAGGAGTTGCTGAATTATTTTCGTCGATTTCAAAGCGGTTCCCAAAAGGTTTAAATCTTTATGTGTATTTTTCTTTTTGTTGCGATAAAAAAATTACAAAATTGTAGTCATCTTCAAGCAATGGATGGTTTGATGCAATTGAATTCTGTTAAACCTTGAATGTTTTTCCTAAACCAAATCCGTTCGTAAAGTATGCATAGAAACAACGGTCTTTTAATGTTTCAATTGCGTCGTGACTGTCCTGTCCAGCACGGGGGAGATGGTTTATTTGCTTCTGGATTTGGACATTCGGATGCTGATGGTGAGGACCTCTTGGGGGAGTCAAGGCGAATAGCCTGCAAGAGGTGTGGCAACTTCCATATCTGGGTTCTCACCAGCAAAACAAAATCCCGAGCTAGATGGTGTCAGGTTTTTTTTTTTTTTTTGCATCCCTCTGATATTTTCATACTGTACTGGCATCACACATTTAGGATAATTGCCTCTAAGATGCCATAGGATACATGGTCCAGCTTTTAATTACCCTTTGACATTCCTCTTTCGAAGGATTGCAAAGATTTTCATCAAGCTAAAGATGGAGATGGGTGGGTGGAGCAGTCTTCACAACCTTTCTTTTTCGGTTTGCTGCAGAAGGTATGGATGGCTTAGTTTGTCGTTATTTGTGGAAGAAAATATTATTGAAGCTGGCTTGTAATGTTTTGATGCAATGGTTATATATACAGGCGGTTTCACCTTGTGCATACGTGTGTTCTGAAACCAGGGTATATGATGCAACTGACTGGTATATCTGTCAGGTAGTGCAGTTCTGTGTGATTTCTCCGTACATTTCTCTGTTTTTCCCCTGATCCTAGATATTTGGGTTAGATATAATGAGATAATGTGTGTTGATCATGCATCGTAACATGTCAAAATAATAATTTATAAACCCGAACCCAAATCCGAACCCGATTAATAATATTGAAATCCCTACCCGTTTATTACCCATTTAATTTTAAAAATTGTTACCCTAACCCTATCCAAATAAGATATGTAATACCTGTTTATTACCCAAACCCGGTTAGAGGTGGGTGGGAAGGGATCTGCCTAATTTTTATTGCAGGTTTGATTTCAGTGCTCGGGTTGTTTTTTTTTTTCAAACTTTCTTCTATTTTTTATAAAAAAGCTTTAATAATAATAATTTATATAAATGGATTTGGGTTTAGGGTACCTATAAGAGGTACTCGAACCCCATCGGAATTTTAAAATCTGATTAAAAGATTATCCGATGGTACCCGAACCTGATTTAATCTGGTTGGGTAGCACTTATTAACTACTCATTGGCATCCCTACCTATGATAAGCATTTCCAAATTTCTTATTTAGAAAGTACATTTCTGCCACTTTTTTAATCAGGTTGGGTAGCACTTATTAAATACTCGTTGGCATCCATACCTATGATAAGCATTTCCAAATTTTTTATTTAAAAAGTAATTTTCTGCCACTTCTTTACTCAGGTTGGGTAGCACTTATTAACTACTCATTGGCATCTCTACCTATGATAAGCATTTCCAAATTTCTTATTTAAAAAGTACATTTCTGCCACATTTTTCAATTGCTCTTTTTATTTTTATTTTCAAACTTGTGTTTTTTTAAAAACAAAACAAATTGAGGATATTTTTCAAACTGATCCATCATAAATGATGAGTGTTACAAGCCTCTATTCGTGAACACTTGATGACAACTACTTATAGGGTCTGTTTGACAGTACTCTTGTCACTTTGAAACCAACCCAATGGGAAGTGTTTCCTGACTGCTTATTGAATAATTGTTTTTCTGTCACTTGTTTATGTGATTGTAAGACTCCATTTGTCTAACACTTGCAGCACTTACCGCTTATGATAAGTACTTCTGTACAAGAATTGCTTTTCTGCCATTTAATCTTAGGGCCTGTTGGGCTGCAGTTTTTGAAAGCTGCTTACAGCACTTACCACCTGTGGTAAGCAGTTGTTGAAAAAACACTTGCTCCTAAATTGCTGAAGAATTTCTCCTAAACATTTTCAATTATCAGTTATCAATAAGACTGATGTCAAACAGAGCCGAAGTGTTGGGTCCGATCTTCATTAAATCAAATTAGGTTTTAGGTGTATGCCACATGAGTGAATTAATGTGACAGGGGCTTGGAGATTTGTAATTGAATAATTAATGTCACAGGGAATGAGGCGCCCTGCCAACAGTCACAAGCCAAGCTTCCATGTTAATACGAGCATTGTATCGAAGGGTACGGGGCACAAGGGGGGCGAGAACGAGAGCATGACGGAGGAAGAGGTGGTGGAATGGTTGCATGGTGCAATGCAGGCTGGCATGTTTGGCGGTGCTAGTGCCGGTGCTAGTGCCGGTGCTGGTGCCGCTGCCGGCGGCAGCAGCACGGCTGCGCACACCCCCAAGGGTGGCGGCGGTGGCAGCGATAAGAAAAAGAAGAGATGGAAGAGGAGATAGAAGCTTGAAGCTTGCTAAGAAAAAGAAGAGATGGAAGAGGAGATAAAAGTTTGAAGCTTGCTGTCTTCGAGGATTCTCCCTGTCTTGAATAAACTGGCATTCACATGGAAAAGTAAGAGCAGCAAATCAAAGCTTGAAATGGGTTTTTTATGATACCATTTTTGAAGATTTTCAATGGGAGAATCATTACTTTTTCACAATAAATAAATAAATCCTTTACATTACCTTGTGAAATAAAATTTTATTTAATATTGTATAAATTTAATGATGTCATCAAATTGAATTATTTCATTTAGATTAAAAAAGCCTAATTAATATGAAACACATGTCATGTTGCAATTTGACTCTTAAATTATTTAAAATAAATAATGTGTTATATGCATGTTAAATTATTTCAAATTTAATTGATTATAAGAATAAAATATAATTGTAATTATATTTTTAACATTTTATATTATCATTATATTTTAGATTGGTCAATTTGAACCCAATCTGACTATTATTTATGGCAACTCTACCTGATTATAACATGAAACCATTTAATATGAAACTATTTATACTTGACCTAAGCCTCTTTAACTTGTATCGTGCTCAAAATTGCCACCTTCAAGTTTGAATATAAATAGCTTAATCTCCATCCATTTCTCTTCAATGCAAATCTATTGAGTACATTATCATACAATTCTATCTTAGTATCTTTTCAAGAACCTATTAAGGAGTTAATGAGTTCTCTCTTTAAAACTTAGTAATACTTAAAGGTAATAATTTATTCCTTTCCTTTCCTTTTCATTATTTTATTCCTTTTGTAAGATACCCTTTAAAATTCCAATTTCTTATTTAATCATTGTCTTATATCCATTGTAGTAATATTAAATTAATGGTTTAATCATGATAATTCTCCATTCCCTCTTTTAAAACTCTTTCGAATTCTTAAAAATATTTCTTTCTTCATTTTGGTAAAATCCTTTCACATGATCATTGTCTCAATTCATACTTGTCATGAATTTGTGGTATTGTGGATTTGGAATTTCCGAGAGGAGGCCTCTGTCTAGAAAAATGGGTTAGATATATTTGATTCAGCATTTATTGAGACATTTCAGACTACAAATTCAACCGTATTTTTACACCTTTTTAGTGTATATTATAGCATATTCAATATACATTGTATGCTAGAATAATGCAAATAATAACGTTTTCATTTTATAGGATAGTTTTGTGCTTCATACTAAAATGGCCTAAAATTTGTTTTTTAATGGTAAAATATCAATTCAATACTCAAGGGATTAAATGACCCACTAAAGAAATGATTTTTTTTTGTATTTTGGAGGGAGGGGGGGGGGTGACATAGCGTTCACTAGCTCATGATTGCCATATCATGGAGAACCTTAAAGAGGTGTCACAAGGCCAATGTAATCTCGCAGAGAAGCTCAAGGATGTGCCATCTTGCCAATGCCACGTCATGAAAGACCTTTGGGCAACGATGGCACCTTAAACGTCATCCCACGGTTTACTGTGATGCTACATCAACAACCAACATATCTTTAGGCCCCAACACACAATACATTTGCATTGCAATGTAATCAGTGTTGTGATGCCATGTTTTTGGGAACCCCTTCCGCCTCAGTGACACAAGCCACGTCAGCCCTATGACACCTCGAGTTGCAATACAACGCACGTTCGCCACCCAACGACGTCTCACCTTTCAACACCAGCATCCGTAGGCAGGCCGGCGTACTCTCATGGTACAACGCCATCGTCCATCTAACCAATGACGTACTGTTGAGCCTCAATAAGATATGTTGCCCATGCAACGTAATCTCAAGCACCTGCTGCACATTCGATCAACCGTAACTCCACCACATCCGTTGTAACGACCCAAACTTTTATGAATAAAATTCCTTTTATTTTAAATGTCTTATGAATATTAAAAACACATGCGCTCCTTTTGTTTTATTATATGAAATTAGAATTAAATGACCATTAAGTATCCTTAACATTGATAATATAGTCGTCGAATAATGATCACATGATTAGTATAAATATAGGGTTTTAACAAATCCTTTTGACACAAACAAAGGAAGTGATGCCCTCAACCAGTAGGATCGTACCCTATGAAGCCCATTTATCAGAGCTTTTGAGGGAGATAACATTTCTGGGCTTTGCTATAAACCAAACCCAAGCCGAGATCCAACAACTTAAGTATGAGCGAAACCATTTACGAGGGAAGTTCAAGCTCATCGAGATCACAACCCAAACCATGTTCACCGAACGACCCCATGAAAGCCCCACCATCGCACACTTTACTCTTAGGGCGCATGCTGATGTAATAAAGGGATATGTAACAAGACCCTAACATTATGATTATGTGCATTATTTTTGTATAGAATAATAAATATACTTTCATTTTATTATTATTACTTTGCAAATGATTTCTAAAGCACAAATAGTATTTTTGGTTAATATTCAAATTCAATTAATAAATCTATTTTGATGAATTAATGGATTTTTGAATTAAATAATATTTTAATAAAATATTATTATTAAATTAATTTTATTAAATACAAATGATCGTATAATTTTTATGAAGTCAAATGTAATTTTTATTAACGTTTGAAAATTGTTTTTTCAAAACCCATCAATTTTTAATAAATGTAGGTTTTTATTTTAAAAGTGAAAATTCACATATTTATAAAATTATTTAGTTAAAATGAATATTATTTTTGGAATCAGGATGTTGAAATTGTAAGGACCTGACCCCAGTTGCCCAGAGTCGGTGCCTTATTTGATTATGTTGGCATACATACAAGGAATACGAATCTTGAAAGACCGAGTAGTTTAGTATTATTGCAAACAAGTTACATACATAAGTTTATCATTACAATATGAAGGGAAACAAAAACACTATTTTATTCCACTAGAAACATCACGTCTCCTAGATTATGCTTGCAAGTCATTCATGAATTACTTCTTCATATCCTGAGAAAATGAAACATAAGAAAGGGGTGAGCTCAAACGCTCAGTAAGAGTAAGCAATACAACAGAAGATAATATAAATATTAGACATGATGAATAATTGAAAACACACACCTTTAATAATAAATATGAACACATTATGGTGGGAAAATGAACTGAGTAAATAATGCCATAATAAAACATAACCATGAGTATTCTACTAGTCGAATAACCACATGAACTTTCAATTACTAGCTTCATAATGAGAGAAGTGCATATGCCGGACATTCTGAATCATTTTTTCATGGCCTCGGCCAAGACATCTAGTGATTAAGGCCTTGACCAAAATCCATATCACATTGGGAAAGTCCTCGGCCAATTCCACACCTATTTGTCTCATGAGACCTACCGATGCATCGAGGGGCTTTAGCGGGCCCCACCCGTCACATAATAAGTCCAATGCATTCCTCATATGAGCGGGGATAAACATAAACAACATATACATTCATATTGAAACTATCATATGAAATGTAACTATCTTTCCTCAATCATTAAACATAAAACACTAACCATTCGGAATAATGTGGTGAATGGTTTTAGGATAGATTATCCACAATAGAGTTAGTCATAAACCATTAAATCAAATATGGTATATGACTTCATAAATGATTAAAATTCAATAATACCATGGAATCAACAAGAGTGTTGAATTAGATGAAAACACTCTTATAAAATCATTAAGCAATTCTGCAGATAAATACTCTCTTATTTTGAAAAGAAGAGTTCTTTTGGAAAAATCTTTGTATAAAATCATAAGTGAAGTAAGATAGTATTTTCATAATAAAATGAGTGATTCTATAAAGAAAATGGTTTCCAAAAACGCATTATAGAGTGCCCTTGTAAATAGGTAAGAATTTGAGAAATTCCCTTGAATTGAGTTTGTATTTTTGAAACAATTTTGAAAGTTCCTTTTAAAACGTGTAACTATCCATAAAATATGGAAGGATTCTGGTTTGTAAACATATATATGATACTCACACAGGATATATGAGGAGTACATAACAATACATAAGAATTTCATTGTGGTATTTAGACAATGAAAGTATCCCGAATGAAAATCGAGGTTTGGGTGGAAAACCCTTACCTTAACTCCAAGCGTGTTCCGCTCTTGTACTTAAGCTCCTAGAATATGAAATTATACTTGTTAATAACTTATTTCATAACCTATTAGACATGTATTTAGTTACCATAATTTTGGTCAGTTCATTTATGTCTTTATTGATAAGTTATTGTATTGAATCTCGTCGTTCTGGAGTGTTCGTTTCCTTTATTTTCATATTCGGTTCACTTGTTTTTATGTAATGAAGTTCGTGTGGAATGGTTATAAATATCCAGGATTGAAATTATATATTATTAATGAACATAAAGAATTTATAATGGTCATTTCTATCATTTGGTTACATGGAATGAGGATGAATCATTAGATGACCACCAATTCGATTATTCAGTGGTATTTGGAATATTATGAACTAGTTTTATCATATAACTTAATTATATGTACATATTCTGGTTTATGAATATTAATTAGGTTATAAAACATATATTATAGTCTGGTTCAACCACGAATATGGTTTCATGAACATTAATGAAGAAGAAATTGAAGAACGAAACTTTATCGTCCACGAAGGTTATAAATCAGAACCTCATGGACGTCGATTTCGTTTATAAAATAAAAGGGAGGGAGTAAGAATATTTATGATGGTTCTTCCATTCACATGATATAAATCCAGTATATATATGTTACTGGAGTTATCATGATCATTTGGATAGAGGAGGAGAAGAGAGGATAGAAAAAGAAGATAAATTGAAATGAAACCAAATGAAAAAGAAGGGTACTTTACCCCTTGAAATAACCTCCTTGAGAAACTCCTTAAGGGAAGGGGTTTTGGTCTTTTGGAAAGACCAAAAGCTTATTGGACGTGGGGAGAGACTAGGGAAGGGTAATTGGGCAGAACTTTGAGGAGATTCAAGGCTTAGGGGAGTGAAGAGAAGAGGGAGTGGTGAGGGATTTTTATAGTGGAGGAGAGGGGTAAATTTTGAATATTTAATTCATTATTTTATTATTTCTATCAAGACAACCAATAATATTGTTTCATGTGACCCCTAATAGTAATAATGGCATGTGAGTTCAAACCAAGTGGGCTTACATCATCCTTGCATCACCTATGATTTAGTAGATCAAGTATTTAACATTTATCGTATTTTATCGTATTTTACTATTCATAAAAAATTCTATAATTTCATAAAAATCCTAAAAATTCACCCCTACCATTTTCCGACGTGTAGAATTCAAAAGTGAAGTCCATTTTTGAAAAAGAATTTTCTAAATATTATTAATTTAACTTTTAAATGAAAGCATACTTAATTAAAAAATTAACAGTTCTAATTCTACAACTACTTCTTTATCACAATGAAAAATTAACCAAGATGTTATTATCTTCTAGCCTTAAGAAAATAAAATAATAATAAAATTTACTATTCATTAGGGTCATATTACTATACATATTACTATTCATAAGGGTATGTTACTATTTACTAAAAAATCAAGTATGTTCTATCAAACTCCAAATGACTTACTGAACACAACTCTAGATGGCCATTTTTCGAAATTCAAAACATAAAAGAGGCAAAGTTGTGTTTTAATGGATATAAAATTTCATTCTATATTTATTTTCAAAACCTTGGGGTGTTACATTCTCCCCTCCTTACAAAAATTTCTTCCTCGAAATTCACAGAATATTACCTAAAAAGATTCGGGTATGTCTTTAACATAAGATCCTCAGGCTCCCATGTTGCTTCCTCCATCTTATGGTTCCTCCATTGAGCCTTCACTGGACGAGTCGTCTAATTTCTCAATACTTGTTCTCTAGTATCATGAATCTTGATAGGATCCTCACAGTATGATAGATCAGGCTTAAGTTCCACTTCATCATAAGTGAGTACATGTGTTGGGTCTGGCATGTACTTTCTTAACATTGACACATGGAACACATTGTGAACCTTGGAGAGACTTGGAGGTATTGCCAAATGGTAAGCTACGACTCCAATTCGGTCCATAATTTCAAAAGGTCCGATGTACCTGGGACTTAACTTTCCCTTATTACCGAATCATATAATACCCTTCCATGGAGATACCTTTAAGAAAATGTGATCACCTTCTTGAAACTCCAAATCTTTCCTTCGGTTATCTGCATAGCTCTTTTGCCTACTTTGAGCTATTTTGATATGGTTCTGGATAATCTTCACATTTTCCATTGTTTCTTAAACAAGTTCTGGGCCCACGATCTTTCTTTCACCAACATCATCCCAGCAAGTTGGTGTATAGCATCGCCTCCCATATAATGCTTCATAGGGTGCCATCTGTATACTTGAATGGAAGCTATTGTTGTAGGAAAATTCTATGAGAGGTAAATACTGATCCCACATGCCTTGAAAATCAAGTGAACAAGACCTCAACATGTCTTCCAATGTTTGAATAGTCCAATCTGATTGTCCATCATTTTGTGGGTGGTAGGAAGTGCTCAAACGAAGATCAATATCTAGGGCCTTCTAAAGAATTTTCCAGAATCTTGATGTAAAATGTGGATCACGATCAGAAACAATCGATAGGGGTGCTCCATAGAGTCTCACAACTTCATTAATATATAGTATTGCTAGACGTTCAAGTGGTAGATCTTCTCTTATAGCAAGAAAATATGCTGACTTGGTAAGACGATCAACAATGACCCATATTGCATTATTCCTTCTAGGAGTCTTTAGTAGTCCCATGACAAAGTCCATTGTGATATTATCCCATTTCCACTCAGGTATGGGAAGAGGTTGCAATACTCCTCCAGGCTGTTGCCTTCCAGCTTTCACTTGTTGACAAACCATACATCTTGACACAAAATCAGCAATCTCCCTCTTCATGTTGTCTCCCTAGAAATGTTCCTTCAAATCTCTATACATCTTAGTGCTACCAGGGTATATAGAGAAATTGGAACTATGAGCATCATCCAACAATTCCCTTTTTATATCAGGTATATCGGGAACACAAAGTCTCTTCCCAAATTTCAAAATTCCACCTTCATATATGAAGTCACTCAATCTCCCACCATTCACAGCTTTAATATTCTTTTGAAACTCCTCATCATCAACCTAAGAACTTTTTATACTTTCTAGTAAAGATAGTTTGACAACCATTTGAAAAATCACTGATGTTTCACCTTCCATGGTTATTCCCATATCCATATTTACCAGATCCATGAAAATAGGATCCCTTTCAACTCTCATCTTATTCAAAACTCCATGATACTTTCTGCTCAAAGAATCTTCCACCTTATTTGCCTTCCCCGGGTGGTAGTGTATCGTGAAATCATAATCCTTGAGTAGTTCAATCCATCACCTTTGCCTCATGTTGAGTTCTTTCTATGAAAAAATATACTTAAAATTCTTGTGATTAGTATAAATCTCACATTTTTCACCATAGAGATAATGTCTCCATATCTTCAAAGCAAAGATTACAATAGCTAACTCAAGATCACGAGTAAGATAGTTTTTCTCATGAATTTTTAGCTGTTGTGATGCATAAACAATAACCCTATCATTTTTCATAAGGACACAACCAAGTCCTTTCTTTGAAGCATCACTATAAATAACAAACCCGTCATTACCCGATGGTAGAGTCAATATAGGAGCATTGACTAATCTTCTCTTCAGTTCTTCGAAACATTCTTCACAATATTTTGTCCAAAAAAATTTAACCCCTTTACGTGTGAGCTTCGTTAGTGGGTTAGCCAGTCGGGAAAAATTTTGTACGAAATGCCGATAATAACCTGCTAAGACAATAAAACTACATACCTCAGTTATGTTTATTGGCATGGGCCAATCTTGGATTGCCTTTGTCTTTGTAGGATAAACTAGGATTCTATCCTTAGAGAAAATACGGACAAGAAAAGAAATCTCCTGAAGCCAAAATTCACACTTGCTAAACTTACCATATAATTCATATATTCTAAGAGTCTTCAGGATAATTCTCAAGTGATTTTCATGATTTTCATTGCTTTTGGAGTATACCAAGATATCATCAATAAATACCACTACAAAAATCATTGAGATATTCCTTGAAAAATCTTTTAATTATATCCATAAAGATAGAGGGTGCATTAGTCAATCCAAAAGGCATTACTGTAAACTCGTAATGCCCATACCTAGTCCAAAATGCTTTCATTGGAATATCTTCCTTCCTCACACGCAACTGATGATATCCGGATCGAAGATCAATCTTTGAAAAGTATTGAGCTCCATGCAGTTGGTCAAATAAATCATCAATGCAAGGTAGAGGATACTTGTTCTTTATTGTTATAGCATTGATTTCCCTGTAATCAATGCAAAGCCTTATGGATCCATCTTTCTTCTTGACAAAGAGGACAAGGTCTCCCCATGGAGAAACAATAGGTAGAATAAATCCCTTATTACTCAATTCCTCTAGTCAGTTATTTAGTTCCACTAATTCCATAGTGACCATTATTTAAGGGGTCTTCTATATGGGCCTTGAACCAGGAATTAAATCAATAGAAAACTCAATTTCTTGTTCTGGAGGATGTCCAGGTAAATCTTCTGGAAACACATCAACATATTCTCTCACAATATGCACATCTTCTATTTGAACATTCCTTTCCTCACCCACAATTATTTCATTATCTTCCTCCCCAATAATTGAATTTAGTTGAGCTACTGGGGGTGGATCTAGATAAGAATTGGTGGTGAAGATTCTGCTCTAAAGATAAGGTGTTCTTTATCATTGTCATAAAAAATTGTAACCTCCTTCTTCTTACAATAAATTTTTGCATCATGGTCCAAAAGCTAATCCATACCAAGGATTATATAAAATTCAATCATGGGTATGATGATGAGATTAGCAGATAAAGAACATTTATATTCCCTAATGGGAACTGATTGATAGAACTTTGTAGCAATGATACTTCCCTTAGGAGTTTTGACTGAAAACTCCCTTATTAAATCAAATTGGAAATATCTAATTTTCTTAGAAATATGGGAAGATATGAAACAATGCGATGATCCAGAATCAAATAAATCATTGGATAAACTTGAGGAAACAATTAAAGTACCATCCACCACGTCATTAGGAACTTCAACCTCTGCAGTTGTGATTGCATAAGCTTGTCCCTGATCCCTTGACCTTTTCTATTGCATATTTCCTTGATGTTTTGGACAATCATTAGCATAGTGTCCCATATCTCGACAACTATAGCATTGAACATCATTGGATTCCTTCTTCCCTTTGCAATCACCAGCAAGATGGACTTTCTGACCACATTTGTAGCATACTCTTCCTTTTAAGCATGCACCAGGGTGTTTCCTTCCACAATTGTCACATGGTGGAAATTCGACTCTTCCCTTCTTCCTCGTTTCCTTATTTCCTTTCCCAGGAGTTTCAACAGCCCTCTCCTTTTCTTGCTTTCCTTAAAGTCATAAGACTTAGAGAATTCTTTTTCTATCTTGATGGCACACGAAACTATATCCTCATATAATGAAAAACTTTGGGAGACCAGTGCCCGCTGGAGGAATGGATTTAGGCCATCAAATAATCGATCAATTTTGCTCCTTGGATTTTGTATGTAGTCCACAACATGTCTTGATAATCTTGTGAAGTTATCTTTGTACCTTACAACATTATCATCTTCCTTATGCCTCATATTCAAGAATTGTCTCTCCATATCTGCTCGCTGATGATGAGGGAAATATTTTTCTAAGAAGATTTATTTAAAATCCCTCCATTCCATCTCTTCTATCTCTTCCGCTTCCTTTGTGTTTTGGATTAAGGACCACCACTGATCCACATCTCCCGACAGACGATAGAATTCCATGAAAACCTTCTCTCTTTCATTAAATCCCAAGGTGAGAAATATCTTCTCAAGGGAACATATCCATTTCTCTGCTACAAATGAGTTTGTAGTCCCATTGAATGATGGAGGCTGTTGTCGCATAAAGAGATCTAGCATGGCTCCTCCACGTGGTGGATCCGAATGCTCCATACGGGTAAGGTTATTATTCATAACCTGAGTAAGTTGTCCCAATATAGTTATGAGTTTCTTAGCACCAGTCATAGAACCAGATCCAACATCATTGTCTTTCATCGGAGGAAAATCCCTACAGGGGACACATGCATTCATGCGATTTCCATTCTGTCCACTAGGCTCCATATCTAGATAATGAAATACACTATATTAGGTTATGAATCATAATAATCTTAACTTAAAAATACTCCGAAAAAATTAAGATCCTACGCATGGATAATCCCATATTCACAAAAATGGTTTCTTTGAGGAATATTTACATTAAACTCCTTAATAATGGCTTGTAAAGAAAATGTGAATTATCTTAATCATATCCCTCAGGAGTGTCGTAACCAAGAGTGAAGTAATGTCCACTGTCGTGCACCAATTCCCATTTGATTCTAGCTTAAAGTAGTGTTTTTGGGTTTTACCCCTAGATACATCTGTGTCAAAGCCGCCTCTACCTACTCGTATCCAGACAGGGATGTATTGCTTAAAAGATCCACATAATCTATTACTTACCAAAATAACATGACATTATTGTATATATATCCTCAAATACTAACTTAGGGACTCTTCCCTAATTCTACGTTTTCTAAATCTAGTTTCCAAGTATTCTACTAAACTTCCTCTGATACCAACTGTAAGGACCCGACCCTAGTTGCCTAGAGTCGGTGCCTTATTTGATTATGTTGGCATACATACAAGGAATACGAATATAGAAAGACCGAGTAGTTTTGTATTATTGGAAACAAGTTACATACATAAGTTTATCATTACAATATGAAGGGAAACAAAAACACTATTTTATTCCACTAGAAACATCATGTCTCCTAGATTATGCTTGCAAGTCATTCATAAATTACTTCTTCATATCCTGATAAAATGAAACATAAGAAAGGGGTGAGCTCAAACGCCCAGTAATAGTAAGAAATAAAGTGAAATATAATATAAACATTAGACATGGTGAATAATTGAAAATACACGCCTTTAATAATAAATATGAACACATTATGGCAGGAAAATGAACTGAGTAAATAATGCCATAATAAAACATAACCATGGGTATTCTACTAGTCGAATAACCACATGAACTTTCAATTACTAGCTTCATAATGAGGGAAGTGCATATGCTGGACATTATGAATCATTTTTTCCTGGCCTCGGCCAAGACATCTAGTGATTAAGGCATCGACCAAAATCCATATCACATTGGGAAAGGCCTCGGCCAATTCCACGTCTATTTGTCTCATGAGACCTACTGATGCATCGAGGGGATATAGCGGGCCCCACCCGTCACATATTAAGTCCAATGAATTACTCATATGAGCGAGGATAAACATAAACAACATATACATTCATATTGAAACTATCATATGAAATGTAACTATCTTTCCCCAATCATTAAACATAAAACACTAACCATTTAGAATAATATGGTGAATGGTTTTAGGATAGATTATCCATAATAGATTTAGTCATAAACCATTAAATAAAATATGGTATATGACTTCATAAATGATTAAAACTCAATAATACCATGGAATCAACAAGAGTGTTTAATTAGATGAAAACACTCTTATAAAATCATTAAGCAATTCTGGAGATAAATATTCTCTTATTTTGAAAAGAAGAGTTCTTTTGAAAAAATATTTGTTTAAAAATAAAAGTGAAGTAAGATATTATTTTCATAATAAAATGAGCGATTCTATAAAAAAAATGGTTTCCAAAAACACATTATAGAGTGCCCTTGTAAATAGGTAAGAATTTGAGAAATTCCCTTGAATTGGGCTTGTATTTTTGAAACAATTTTAAAAGTTCCTTTTAAAACGTGTAACTATCCATAAAATAAGGAAGGATTCTGGTTTGTAAACATATATATGATACTCAAAAAGGATATATTAGTAGTAAATAACAATACATAATAATTTCATTGAGGTATTTAGACAATGAAAGTATTCCGAATGAAAATTGAAGTTCAGGTGGAAAACCCTTACCTTAACTCCAAACGTGTTCCGCTCTTGTACTTAAGCTCATGGAATATGAAATTATACTTGTTAATAACTTATTTCAGAACCTATTAGACCTGTATTTAGTTACCATAATTCTGGTTAGTTCATTTATGTCTTTATTAATAAGTTATTGTATTGAATTTCGTTGTTCTGGAGTGTTCGTTTCCTTTATTTTCATATTCGGTTCACTTGTTTTTATGCAATGAAGTTCGTGTGGAATGGTTATAAATATCCAGGATTGAAATTATATATTATTAATTAACATAAAGAATTGATAATGGTAATTTATATCATTTTTTTACATGGAATGAGGACGAATCATTAGATTACCACCAATTCGATTATTCGGTGGTATTTGGAATATTATGAACTAGTTTTGTCATATAACTTAATTATATGTACATATTCTAGTTCCTGAATATTAATTAGGTTATAAAACATATATTATATTCTGTTTAAACCATGAATATGGTTTTATGACTAGTAATGAAGAAGAAATTGAAGAACAAAACTTCGTCATCTACGAAGGTTATAAATCGGAACCTCATGGACGTCGATTTCGTTTATAAAATAAAAGGGATGGAGTAAGAATATTTATGATGGTTCTTCCATTAACATGATATAAATCTAGTATATATATTTTACTGGAGTTATCAAGATCATTTGGACAGAGGAGGAGGTGATAGGATAGAAAAAGAAGATAAATTGAAATGAAACCAAATGAAAAAGAAGGATACTTTACCTCTTAAAATAACCTCCTTGAGAAACTCCTTAAGGGAAGGGGTTTTGGTCTTTTGGAAAGAAAAAAAGCTTCTTGGATGTGGGGAGAGACCAGGGAAGGGTAATTTGGCAGAACTTTGAGGAGCTTGAAGTCTTAGGGGAGTGAAGAGAAGAGGGAGTGGTGAGGAGTTTTTATAGTGGAGGAGAGGGGTACATTTTGAATATTTAATTCATTATTTTATTATTTCTCTCAATAAAACCAATAGTATTGTTTCATGTGACCCCTAATAGTAATAATGACATGTGAGTTAGAACCAAGTGGGATTACATAATCCTTGAATCACCTATGATTCAGTAGGTCAAGTATTTAGCATTTATCGTATTTTATCGTATTTTACTATTCATCAAAAATTATAGAATTTCAGAAAAATCCCAAAAATTAACCCCTACCATTTTTCGACGTGTAGAATTCAAAAGTTAAGTCCATTTTTGAAAAATAATTTTCTAAATATTATTAATTTAAATTTTAAATAAAAGCATACTTAATTCAAAAATCAACAGTTCTAATTCTACAACTACTTCTTTATCACAATGAAAAATTAACCAAGATGTTATTATCTTATATCCTTAAGAAAATAAAATAATAATAAAATTTACTATTCATTAGGTTCATATTACTATTCATAAGGGTATGTTACTATTTACTAAAAAATCAAGTTTTTTCTATCGAACTCCAAATGACTTACTGAACACAACTTTAGATAACCATTTTTCGAAATTCAAAACATAGAAGATGCAAAGTTGTGTTTTAATGGCTATAAAATTTCATCAATATTTATTTTCAAAACCTTGGGGTGTTACAGAAATTATCCAATGATAAATTTTTCATAATTTTCTGAGACAATCGAATTTTTGGATAAAAATTAAATACCATATAAATATATAATGTGTTTTAGGACATCATAATGACCCAATTGTGATGTAATAAAATAATATAAAAGGTATATTCAGATAAATATATGTTTTTACTTTAAAATAATGTAATTTTAGGTTTATTTTATTTATTTTATAAAGTCTTAGTGAATCCTTCAAGACATATAAAATATTTTAAGATTTTAAAATCATTTCTTTGAAAGTGTGACTCACCACCACATAAGAAAGGAAAATATTTTAATATATTCAAAATTTAGCCTTATAAAATAATTTATACTACTCTCCTTTACTAAAAACCATGGGCAAAGACCATGGGATAATTTTTGGTTTTGAATATTTTAGTGTGTAGTATCCAAAACCAAAATAATAAATAATTCTTCCACGTTTCCTATATAAACCCACCCAAAAACCCATTTCTCTTCACTCAATCTCTTTTAAGATCAACCACCCTCTTCCCCTACTCCCTAGAGTCCTCCCAAGGCGCCCCAAGCTCCCAAAAATCCTCTCCCAAGACATTGGTATCACACATCCAAGTAAGGGATCTCCCTCTCTCCTTTTTCTTCAAGAACCTCTTTCATGTCATGCCTTTTAATTTATATTTTCTTGATTTGGGATATGTTATTCCATACCTCCTTACTTTCCTTTTGATTTATACATGATGGGATATCCCTTTCACTCCCATTAAGACCCCCTATGATCCTTTAAACCCACCCGTTACTATACCGAAATTCCGTAAGGGATTTCTCTCTTCTCATTTCCATTCAAGAATTTATTTTACATTATACATCTAAATTACATTTCACATGTTGGGATATTATGTTCCATGATACCCTTACTATTCATCCCATGTATAAATGATTAGAGTCCCCTTTCACTCTTATTAAACCAATTTATGAATAACATATGACGCCGTTACGCTGCCAAAATTGCAACACGATTTTCCATGCCAAAATCATCATGTAGTGAATACCATACCCATTCCTCTATCAAGAGTATTCACATTTATGCACACATACTTATCAAATGGTGACTTTCATGTATGAATTCCACATTCCTTGATCACTGAATAAATGACGATGTTGAATGAATCCATGTTATATGATCTATGTGGAACACTTAAGCATGATATTGAAATGATTATGAAGGGTGCACCCTGATAGTGGTCCAATGCATTGGGTAATGTTTAGTATCATGATACGTCATGTTGGGATAGGGGTTTACCTGATTCCTTTATAGGACACCATGTTGGGACAAGGTTTTACCTGATTCCTTTATGTTAATGATGTAATGTTTTAAGTTGTTGCCACATTTCCATGTTATGATAATCATGCTATATCATGCCTTTATGTTCATGTTTCTCTTATTCTCCATTGATATGTCTATTACCTAACATGTATTGTATTCCTCATGTTATTCCATGTTTATTCCTTTACTAGGCTTTATAGCTCACCCTTTTCTTATGTATGTCCTCTAGTTATCCCATGCAATGCTAAGTACAAAGGAATGTTGTGGTTATATAAACGAAGTTTTCAATAAAGATGTGTATTTCATGTTTTAAGTTGTTATGTAATGTTCCCAAGCCCAAAAGATAATAGACCTCTTGATCTTCTGAGCTGTATTAAGTGCAAGTTTATGTAATAAGGCATGTTTAAATGTAAAATAAAGAGCAAAGTTGTTATAGTTAGTATTAGATGATAGGTTTAGTTATTTTTGGAATTAGTATTAGAAAAATATAGTGAAAGCCTAAGGGATAAGACTGAGTATAATAAAATAATCCCTAAATTTTGGTGAGTATATAATAAGTGGTTTATCAAGAAAATACATCCATGTATTTATACTAACAAGTAGAGGTGGCTTCGACACAGATGTATCTAGGGGTAAAACCTTAAAACACCACTTTGATCTAGACTCGAACGGAAAATGATGCACAACAATTGGCCTTGCTGCACTCTTGGTTCGACACTCCCAGGGGATATGATTTAGTAAATTCATAATATTAGTACGAACCATTATTAAGGGAACAAAAAAAATCCCATAAGACTATACGTTAGGAATTAGATCATGGATAACTTAGACTGTGACCTAGAAATTCATAAGTTAAGGTGATAAATGTAATTTATAAGTTATTCCTTTAATGTAATTGGATTCCCCTTTATGTGTTAAATAGTTTAGAAATAATTATCCCTAAGTATATATCGAATAAATCAGAACCAAAATCAAAAAGTGAAAGGTAGGGTTATCATTCATAGTTCTACGCATTCTTTTATATCACAAAATTTTAGTATAACAATCCAAACACCACCACAAATCATGGAAGTGGAGATGTCAGTAAAACAGAAAATGGGGAAATTATAGAATTCCATGCATATTAATCCTCCCCTATCACAATTTGTGGATTGAACTTCTTGGTGAAACTCATCATAATTCCCTTGGTAGAATTTGATGCAATTATTGTCATGGATTGACTTTCCCTATATAGAGCCAACATTAATTTCCATGAGAGGGAAATCAATCTCTGTATAGAGAATGAACCCCCAATTCTATATAAGGCAAGGAGGAGGTTAAATCTTCTTTAGCACCATCATTCTAAGCGTGGATATTACTGCCATATGAGCATGCATATCTTGCTCAGATGATCAAGTCTAAGGAAGGAACCATCCTCAAAGACATGCCTATTGTGAGGGAATTCAATGATGTGTTTCCTGAGGAATTGCTCAGTCTTACTCCTAGAATATATGTTGAATTATTGATTGATCTTATACCTGAGGTGTTTCCAATATCCAAAACTCCGTATAGAATTACTATTGTAGAGCTTGAGAACCTAAACAAACAACTAAAGGAGAATATAGATAAAGGGTTTATATGCACAAGTGCTTCACCACGAGGTGCACCAGTCCTCTTCGTCAAGAAGAAGGACGAGTCAATGCACCTTTTCATTGATTATAATGAGCTCAACAAAATCACAATAAAGAACAAGTATCCTTTTCCACGAATTGATGATTTTTTCGATCAACCATGTGGAGTAAACTACTTCTCCAAGGTTGATATGCGGTCGGGATATTACCAAGTCAGGGTGAAGAAGGAGGATATCCCCAAGACTGCTTTTCATACAAGGTACGAGTACTATGGATTCATAGTAATTCCTTTTGGACTCACTAATGCTCCAAAAATCTTCATGGAATTGATGAATAGAGTCTTTAGAGATTACCTCAACAAATTTTTGGTAGTCTTTATAGATGATATTCTAATATACTCTAAAACCAAGGAGGAGCATGAGGAACATCTAAGCACCGTACTAGAGACCTTGTGAAAGGATAAGATCTATGAAAAGTACATGAAGTGCGAGTTATGGTTGAAGGAAGTCTCATTCTTAGGGAATATCATCACAAGCAATGGGATATATGTGGATCCTTACAAAAAAAAAAGAAATTGAGGGATGGACGGGGCCGACATTTGTGATGGATATCCGTAGATTTCTGGGGTTATCTGGATATTATCATCGATTTGTGAGAATTTTTTCACAATCATCAAACCATATTACTAAGATAACTCGGAAGGGAGTCAAGTTTTCTTGGAATGATGAATGTGAAGAAAGCTTCATGGAGTTGAAGAAGAGGCTTATCACTGCCCCTGTTCTCACACTACCCACAAGTGGGGAGCTTTTTGTAATATTAAATGATACTTCAAAGAAGGGCCTGAGCTATGTGTTGATTCATAACGAAAAAGTCATTGACTATGCCTCAAGGTAGTTGAAAATTCATAAGCCAAACTATCCCACACATGATCTGGAGTTGGCAGCTGTGATATTTGTATTGAAAATATGGAAACATTATCTCTTTGGGGAGAAGTGTGAAATATATATGGATCACAAAAATCTCAAATATATATTCACACAGAAAGAGATGAATATACACCAATGAATATAGTTATACCTCATCAAGGATTATGACTAATCAATCCGTTATCGCCTTAGGAGAGTAAAAAAGGTGGCAGATGCTCTAAGTAGAAAGGACCCAACAATTATATCATTTATGAGAATTGAAAAAGATCCCAATCTTCTTAGATTTGATAAAGATGTACATGGGAATAATAAAGAAGGGAACATCATAAATCCTTTCACAAATGATTTCTCAATTGTATCTTTTGGAAAGGTTAAGGATGCTTAAAAAGATAATGTGGGAATTAATAAGAAAGTGGAAAATATAAAAAAATAGAAATCCTCATAGTTCAATGTTAATGAAGAAGGAATTGTGAGATTTGGGTCAAGACTATGTGTTCCATCAAATCCAGAGTTAAAGAAAGAAATTTTTGATGATACACATAGTTCAAATTTCTCCATTCACCTAGGAAACACGGATATGTATCAAGATCTATGAGAAAACTATTGGTAGGATAATATGAAGAAGGAGGTCACTAAATACACATCAAAGTTTCTGGTATGTCAGCAAGTGAAGGCTAAGAGGTAGAAGTCTAAGGGGATGATGTAATAATTACCCATACCAACATAGAAATGGGAAAACATCATCATGGAATTTGACACTGGACTTTCAAAGAAATCCAAAGGAAACAATGTTATTTGGGTTGTTGTGGATCATCTTACAAAAACTGCACACTTCATTGCAATTTGAGAGGATTTATCATTGGATCAATTGGCACAAATATACATCAAAGAAGTGGTAAGGCTGCATGGAGTACCAATATCGATTGTGTCCGATCAAGATCCAAGATTCACCTCTAAGTTCTGGAAGAGTCTCCAATACACTCTGAACACTGATTTGAACTTAGGCATGACCTATCACCCTCAAACTGATGAATAATATAAGTAGACTATCCAGACACTTGAGTAAATGTTGAGAGCTTGCTCAATAGTCTTCAAAGGAGGATAGGACCAACATCTTCCTTTAGCGGAGTTCTCTTACAACAATAATTTCCACTCAAGAATCCAAATGGATCCTTATAAAGTACTTTATGGGAAGAAGTGAAAAATACCATAATGTTGGGATGAATTTGGGGAATGATAACTTCTAGGTCCGAAAATGGTTGAAGAAATGGCGGAGAAGGTTAAAACCATCAAAAAACACATTAAAGCTGCCCAGAGTCGACAAAAGAGCTATGATAAAAATCATCAATGAGACCTAGATTTTGATGTTGGAGACATGGTATTCCTCCACATATCTCCATGGAAGAGAGTTGTGAGATTTGGGAAAAAGTAAAGCTTAGTCCAAGGTACATCATCCCTTTTGAGATCCTTGATTGCATCAGGGCAGTGGGCTATCGACTAGAACTCCCACCGAACCTGTCTCAAGTACATGATGTATTCAATGTATCACTCTTGAGGAAGTACATACCTGACCCATCACATGTACTCAATCTAGAGGTGGTACCATTGGAGAATGAACTCTCCTATGAAAAGAATCCGGTGAAGATCTTATATCGTAGAGAAAAAAGTTCTATGAAATAAGACAATTCCCCTTGTCAAAGTGTTATAGAGAAACCAAAAATTTAAAAAAGTGATGCGGGAACTGGAGGAAGTGACGAGGTAGAGTTACCCTCATCTATTTTATTTTGGGAAAAGGAAATTTCTCAGGTAAAATTTCTTAAGGGGGAAGGTTGTAACGACCTGAACATTTATGAATAAAATTACATTTCTTTTAAATATATTATGAATATAGAAAAAATGCACTCATTTTGTTTTATTATATAAAATTGGATTTAAATGACCATTAAGTATCCTTACCATTGATAATATATCCATTGAACAATGATCACATGACTAGTACAAATATAGGGTTTTAACAAAATCTTTTGACCGAAACAAAGGAAGTGATGACCTCAACCAGTAGGATCGTACCCTATGAAGCCCATTTATCCAAGATTCAGAGGGAGATACATTTCTGGGATTTTCCATAGACCAAACCCAAGGTGAGATCCAACAACTTAATCATGAGTAAAATAGTTTACATGAGAAGTTCATGCTCATTTAGATCACGCCCCAAACCATGTTCACCAAACAACTCCATGAAAGCTCCACCATCGCACACCTTACTCTTAGGGCGTATGCTGGTGTAATAAAAGGATATGTAACAAGACCCCAACATTATGATTATGTGCATTATTTTTTTATAGAATAACAAATATACTTTCATTTTATTATTTTTACTTTGCAAATGATTTTTAAAGCACAAATAGTATTTTTGGTTAATATTCAAATTCAATTAGGAAATATATTTTGATGAATTAATGGATTTTTGAATTAAATAATATTTTAATAAAATATTACTATTAAATTACTTTTATTAAATATAAATGATCTTATAATTTTTATGAATTCAAATGCAATTTTTATTAACGTTTGAAAACTGTTTTTTCAGAACCCATCAATTTTTAATTAATGTAGGTTTTTATTTTAAAAGTGAGAATTCATATATTTATAAAATTATTTAGTTAAAATGAATATTATTTTTAGAATCATGATGTTGAAATTATCCAACAATAAATTTTTCATAATTTTATGAGATAATCAAATTTTTGGGTAAAAATTAAATACCGTATAAATATATAATGTGTTTTATGACATCATAATGACCCAATTGTGATGTAATAAAATAATATAAAAAGTATATTAAGATAAATATATGTTTTTACTTTAAAATAATGTAATTTTAGGTTTATTTGATTTATTTTATAAATCCTTAGTGAATCCTTTAAGACATATAAAATATTTAATGATTTTAAAATCATTTCTTTGAAAGTGTGACTCATCTCCACATAATCAAGGGAAATATTTTAATATCTTAGGCCCTTATCCTTATAGAATATTGTATACCACTCCCCTTTTCCATAAACCATGTAAAAAATCTATGAGATGGTTTGTGGTTTTGAATATTTTAGTGTGTAGTGTCCAAAACCAAAATAATAAATAATTACTCCACCTTTCCTATATAAACCAACCCAAGCACCCATTTCTCTTCACTAAAGATCTTTGAAGCTAGAAAACCCTCTGCCCCTACTCCCTAGAGTCCTCCCAAGGTTCCCTAATCTCCCAAGAAGCCTCTCCCAAGCCTTTGAGATCACACATCCAAGTAAGGGATCTCTCTCTCTCCTTTTTCTTCAAGCACCTCTTTCATGTCATGCCTTTTAATTTAAATTTTCTTGATTTGGAATATGTTATTACATACCTAATTATTATAAAATTGATTTATACATTATGGGATATTTATTTCACTCCCATTAATACCCCCTATGATCCTTTAAACCCACCCGTTATTATACCAAAATTCCGTAAGGGATTTCTCTCTTCTCATTTCCATTCAAGCATTTATTTTATATTATGAATCTAAATTACATTTCAAATGTTGGGATATTATGTTCTATGATCCCCTTATTTTCCATACCATGTATAAATTATGAGATACCCCTTTCACTCTCACCAACCCAATTTATGAATTTCCATATGACGCCGTTATGCTGCCAAAATTGCACCACGATTTTCCATGCCAAAATCATTGTGTAGTGAATACCATACCCATTCCTCTATCAAGGGTATTCACCTTTATGAACACAAACTTATCTAATGGTGACTTATATGTATGGATTACACATTCCTTGACCGTGTAATAAATGATTATGTCGAATGAATCCATGTTATATGATCTATGTGTCACACTTAAGCATGAGATTGAAATGATTATGAAGGGTGAACCCTGATAGCGCTCCAATGCATTGGGTAATGTTTAGTATCATGATATGTCATGTTGGGTCAGGGATTTACCTGATTCATTTATAGTAAATTTTCCACCATGTTGGGACAGAGGTTTATCTGATTCCTTTATGTTAATAATGAAGTGTTTTAAATTTTTACCACATTTTTATGTTATGACAATCATACTTTATCATGTATTTATGTTCATGTTTCTCTTTTGCTCTATTGATATGCCTATTTATTAACATGCATTGTATTACTCATGTTATTCCATGCTTATTCCCTTACTGGGCTTTATAGATCACCCTTTTCTTATGTATGTCCTCAGGTTATCCCATGAAATGATAAGTATGAAGAAATATTGTGGTCATGTAAAAGAAGTTTTTATTAAAGACGTGTATTTCATGTTTTAAGTTGTTATGTAATGTTTTAATCCCTAAAGGCACTATCCATATCAATATTACGAGTTTTATTAAGTGCAAGTTTATGTAATAAGTCATGTTTAAATGTGAAATAAAGAGAAAGGTTGTTATATTTGTCGATCCCATTTGTATCCACATGGCCGCTATGCATGAAACCCTGAAAAAAATATATTCTCCAACATATTGCATGGACAAATTGGAAAACATTAAATGGAGGTCTCAACGTGGATCCCATCCATTAAAATAGGGGGAGAAAGGATTGTGGGGGGAATAACAAACCTTAAGGAAGAATCCAGAATCACTTATACATGGAATCATCCTCTCGACTAGGATATTACATGACACCCATCCATGATCATTGAGGATTTAAATATTTCCTATTTAAATGATTCACTCCTTACATTATAAAGGTTTCCCAACTTGGAAATTTAGATTTTTTAAGGAATAACATAGGATCTTATTTTCTTTATAACTTTGTTCATGTATTTTTAATATACAGTTGTTACCTCTCATTTATAATAACTCATTTCTCTTCTTCTTCCCCCAATTTCTTCATTGTTTTCTCCCACAGTGCTTCTATAACTCCTCGATGAAGGTTAACTAACCAAGGGACTTGATCCTTGGGGAAGTTATGGTGTTCTTGGGTTTTGTTCATACATTTATTCATACTTTTTATTCATCTTTAGAGTAGGCAACAAGATCATGAAAAGTGGTTTGGAAATTTTCATTCCAATTCCTTACAAGTTCAATTCACTCTCTCCTATCCATATTATCTTCTCTCTCCCTTCTCTTGGTCAACCCTTAATATGTTATATTTGGGTCTGACCGAGGGTTGGATGACATATTATGGATTCAAATGCTTGGAAGGCATGCACTCTTAATTGAGGTGTGCACCACCCTTTCATTACAGAGGAGGTGGAACTTGATATGCATGACAGATATCTCGTGAGTGTTAGGACCCAAAACATTTGTAAAAGTATAGTAATCAATGAATGATATTGATTTGGTTATTGAAGTGAATTTAAGAAACCAAAAGGAAACAATGAAGCAATTCATAGTGAACCTAGGTTTATTCCCCTTTCATGCTAACACTTCTGTAGTTTTACTTGCTTTATTTTTAATTTTCATGCATTCACCACACCACAAAACCCTATGCCATTTATTGCTTAAAAAATATAAAAAAAATCATAAATAAATGAATAGATTAGTGAGTAATTGACAAGGTTTCTCAAGTGAGATGACCCTAGTTAGCTCCTTAGCTGTATTCCAGGTTTATAAATTATATTAATTTCAAGGCATAAGGTAGCCTGCGAATCACATGGTGCCTTTTCAATGGAGTTAAGTTAGTTTCTCAATATGTAAATAATTTCATTGTTTTCATTTAAAAAGAAAATCTAAAAAATAGAATCTATTCGGATCTTACCCCATTCCATTAGTGAAACTATGCAGTTAGTTGCATGGCTGATTCAAGGGGTGTAATAGACCAACTACATATAGAAGGTATTCAGATAACTCATAAATAAAATAAAAAAGGACCCCATACATAGTTTCTTATAATATTTATTAAAGGAACTCAGTGATCTATATGATCACTTTCCAAAATTTCAACCACAAGTTGCAAGGAAGCAACAAAATATACTACTTTACCATCCCCTTGATGAAGAAATATTGAAGGTGTTGGATCGTAATGTATATGTAGATAGAACAATAAAAGAGGGGGGTGGATTGTACGTTTAAAAACTTTCATTTTTATCCCTTAAAAGGATTTAGTTTAAAAGAATTGAAAATAATTCAATTCAAAAATCCTCTTAATTTATTTAAAACAATTAATCAGATTGGGCCCTGGATCCGATGAAAAGGAATATCGTAATTAGGTTAGTAAGGATAATTATTCTATAGGTCATAATTGAAATTAATTGTATTCATAGTTGAAATGATTTAAACAGAGTAAGCATGTAAAATATCATAATCGCAATGGTTAGGATTATTAGAGTAAAACAATACAATCAAATCTATCATACAATGTATATAATCAAACTAAGTAATTGAAATGATCATAATTACAAAAGATCGTAATCAGAGTAATATAAATATATCGTAACCAGGTTGGTTACGATAAACATATTATAGAATAGAAATATGAATAAGTAAAACAATTCACTTTCTATTACAATGAAGCCAAAATGAAATTCGTTAAATGAAATGAATACAAATCTTTTAACCCAAAGAGAAGGGTATCCAATAACCTTGGATAGAGGTCCCTTGATTTAAACTTTCAAGCAAGTCTGTCTTACCCACACCAGGGTAAGCCCTTGATATGATGACCAACTCATATATTGATATCCTCACAATCCCTCGATTAAGAAGGTAATTGGCACCTCTATCTTCCTCACCTTGGAAGCCCTCAATCCACAAATGATCAACACATTTGTCTTCCTATCCCCAGAAGCCCTTGATCTTAATAACCAATGATCGGCGTCACATGAAGAAAAATAAATCTACTAAATATTACAAGTATGTCGAACAAGCTATTCACAACTTGATCACTTCAAGGATTTCAAACAAATAATTTTTTTGGTAGAGCTCTCACAAAGTATCGGTTCTTCCAAAAAAGTGTTGAGCTCATCTAAATGACCTGATATTTATAGGCCTTGTCCCAACAGTCATATTTTGGCTCCAATGGTCGGACTTATTCCTGAAATCTCAAAGGGACTTGGACACCTATAATTCTAACGGTCACATTTAAATAGAATACATGAACTAATTTTGGTTAGAAAATAAAATACGACATCATTTTGATTTTAAATAATTCCTTTCAAAATGATTAAAAAATAAAGATAAGACTGATGTTTTTCATAAAGAGAGTGAGTACATTTTAAATTGTATCTAATGGAAATCATACCTGGTGAGTATGATGAAAATATATATTGGGTGAGTATGATTAAAATCATGATGGGAGGTTATGATTGAAAACATAATTGACAATTATGATTGAAAACATAATAGGTGATTACAATTGAAAACATAATAGGTGATTACGATTGAAATCATTTCATCCTATTTTTTTATGAATCGTATTCGATTATAGATTCAATAGCTATGGAATGGATTAAATATATAGAGAGAGTTTGTGATTTCCAAAACAAAAAGGAATAAAACAGTAAAAAAGGATTTTGACTTAACAATCTCCCCCCTTTTGGAAAGAACAAACCATGAGTAAAAACAAATAGAGAGTTATGAAAGTATATAGTTTTTGAATTTATAATTAAAGACTTAAAATTATATCCCTTTGAGTTTTAAAACCCTTCTAAATAAATTTTGAATATTACTAACCTCCCCATTTGGATATCAAAATCCCAAAGGATCGTATTCTAAAAAAAATGCTCCCCCTTACTAAGAGTATTATCCTTTATGATAATTTCTCCCCCTTTCAAATACATACCCCCCCTATATAAAAATTATCCCCCTTTTTTATTTACAAAAAGGAATAGGGAAGATCCTCTAATACCTAAAAAAGGGTTAGAAAAACAATCTAAAAGAAAATAGATAATTTGATCATCTGGAATAAGTGAAATAACATCTATTCACAAAATGGAAAATATTGAATCAAAAGTTTTAGATGTCAAAATCATTCAATAATGTTTCAAAAAGTAATACAACAAGAGTTCAAAAAGAAATTATTTATTTTGTATAAGGTTGTAAATGTACAACTTCATCTTCTTGAAATATCTTCTATATTCTATCAATTTATCAAAAATATCCTATTGAACCCGAACCTTCTCTTATTTATCTGAAATCAATTTATCTTGATTACAAATATTTTCTTATTGGAGCTGATAATTCTCTGCCTGAGACTTAAGCTTCTCTTCTTGAGCCTAAAAATTTTCTTTAATATTTTCCTCTTGAGTCTGATACTTTTAAGCTTGTACTATGGTTACCTTCTCTAAGATTTCAAATCTTTTGGTCAAAAATAAATTTTCAAACTTCAAGTCAAAAAATTTATCCTCGAGTTCCTTGTTCTCTTCAGAGTGACCATATTTTGAAGAAAAGGGATTTTCAAAATCCACCACTTTATCATTGGTTTCACTTTCTATATTATTAAAGGTGGTTGAGAGTTTATTTATAAGACTCATTATATCTTCAATCTTATCCTCATGATGCTTGAAACTTCCATCGATATTATGTGACCACTTAACAACTTTGTTGCAAGACTTTCTATGTTCCTCATAACATTCTTCAAACACTTTGAATTTAGATTTGAGTTTTAGGAATCTATCCATCAAAACTTTTACTAAGTCTGATATATTATTATGACTATTAAAAATAATATCAATATTTGTATCAATTTTTGTAAAATAAGGAATTTTATTTTCCAGTATTTTCAATGCATGTTTAATGTATTGAACTCCTTTGATTGAAATTGTTCAATCAGAATCTGTGTCTTCTTCAAAATTAGGAAGCTCACCGTAATGAGTTAAAATAGCCACATCCTATATGTTTTTATTCTCATTTTCATTGGGATATTCTTCTTCTTATTCATCTGAAACTCGAATCACTTTCTTGGGTACAATTTTATGATCAAATCTTTTTGAGGATTGGTCTTCTGGAGATGGAAATTTAAAAGATGCTACTTCTGAGGATTATGTGAGAATTTTATTTGTATGAGGACTTTTACTATTAACAGTTTCTTTTTGATTTTCATGTTCCTAATCCTCATCCTATTATTCTTAATCATCTTGGATTCTATCCTTATCTTTTTATTCATCAAATAATTAATCAATTTTTCTTAGGTCACTATATTCAGCTTCTTGGTGGAAAAATTCTTGATTGATAGTTTGTGGAACCGATTCTCTTCCAAGTATTTGTTTTACTTTCTCTTTAATAGATGGGAGAGATTGTCTTTGTTTAACAGCTTTTTTTAAAACAATATTGACACTAGATTTTTCAACTCCATTTAACAACTTGTTTATATCAATAGCCTCATCCTTTCTCTTCTTCATTCTCTTTTTCTTCTCTTCCTCCTTGAGGATTTCTTGGGTATGAATTTTTTCAGCAAGAGCCTCGGTAGGGTCAAGACCAAATTGAGGGTCACCCTCTTTCCTTTCTGATTTTTTCTTTCTCCATTCAACTGAAACTTCATCATGTATGAATTTTTTATTCTTTGAATTTTTAGGTGGTTCTGACTCATCTTTCTTCTTCTTAGAGACAATCGAATTTGATTGTTTTTTAACTTTCTGGATCCCTCTAGCTACTTCTATCAATTGTTTGGATCTTGGATCATTTTAAAACTTCTTTGTTTTTTAATTAAAGTGTAATAATAGCCTTCTGATCATATTTTCACTGATAAGAGAAACTTTGAAACTTTTAGGTTTTGGATTGATTTCCACATTATAAAATTTCAAACACTCAGTAAGAAATTTACCCAAAAAACCAGGAAACATTATCAATTGAGATTTAATCGCACCAGACTTCAATTTTTTTATTTAAAAAAAAATGAAACCAATGAGATTGAATTTTATCATGTTCAACAAATATTTAAGAACTAAAAAATCTAAAAACTCGAGGGTTTCCTTATCACCATTTCTAAGAACTATAAATAATTGCATCCAAAGGGTTGTAAGACTATTATTAGTAGAGAGATGAATTACTTTTCTTTTATCCTCATAAATCTCAAAAAGAGATTCCTCAGCCTGTTTCTTATTAAAATTACCTTCTCTTTTTGACAAATTATGGGATGTGAAAAGGGCATCACATTCACAAGGTACTATAACAAAGTTGGATTCTTATTTCACATATGTGGTGTAATCTTTTTCATACATGGAAAAAAGAAATCTTCAATTGATCATCAATTTTCATGGTCTTATAAAACTCTAAAACTTCTTCAACAAGAAAGATCCTACCAGTCTTGGGTTTTTCAATACATAGTGATTCCCATCCTTGAAATTATATTATCCTTTTCAAAGATGAATCATAATTTTCATATAATTCTTTAGAAACTAACCTTTATCTGTGAAAATTCATTGAGGAAAATTCTTTCAGAGTCATCTCTTTTGGTTTGGGAGAAGAAGCAGTGGACTCTAACACGAATAAAAAAACTTCCTCTAAGAACATAAATAATCAGTCTTGGCTATTTGAAGGGTAGTAAGAGTTTTACTATATTATGAAGATTTTTGATGTGGGATAGGATGGGGGGTCCCTTTATATAGGCGAGGGAAAGTGACCATTGAGATTCTATAGTCCAGCTACCACATATTCAGCTTTAGTAGTGGAAAGATCTACTGAGTGTTGTTTCTTACAAGGCCAAGAAAATAAACAATAACCTATGAAATGAAAAGTTCTAGATGTACTTTTTCTATCCATTCTACAATCACAAAAGTCAGCATCTGAATTTTTTTTAATTCAAAATCATTTTCAGAAGAGTAAAAAAGTCCCAAATCCATAGTTTCCTTTAAATAAAAAAAAATTCTTTCAACAGATTTTAAATGGGATTCATTAGTATTTTCTTGATAGATTTCACATAATCATACTAAAAACATTATGTTTGGATGACTAGTTATTAAGTATAATAGGCTTCCTATCATCCCTCTAAAAGTTTTTTGATTTACTGGTTGTCCAACTTCATAAATTTCAAGAGTATTTGAGGTAAAAATTGGGGTAATAATACTTTTAGTACTTCTATATCCATAATTTTTAATAATATCTTTAATATAATTTTGTTGGGATATATAATTCCCTTCTAGTTTTTGAGAAATTTGAAAACCAAGAAAGAATGTTAACCCACCCATCATACTCATATCAAACTCATATTTTATAGGATTCACAAAATAATCTATTAAAGATTGATAATTTGATCTGAATATAATATCATTAACATAAATTTGAATGATCAAAACATTTTTGTTTTCTTTCTTTATAAAAAGTGGTGGATCATCAGTTCCCTTAACAGAATTTTTTTGAAGCAAAAATCCTATTAATATGTCATACCAGGCTCTAGGGAATTGTTTAAGGCCATATAAAGCTTTGGTAAGTTTGAAAATATATTCAGAATGTTTTGTATATTTAAAATCATGAGGTTGTTCAACAAAAACTCCCTCTTGAACATATTTGTTAATAAAATTACACTTCACATCCATTTGAAATAGTTTGAAATTAAAGAATGCTGTAAAGGCTAATAGTATCCAGATAGATTCAAGTCTAGCTATCAGAGCATAGGTTTATTCATAATATAGTCCCTCTTGTTGATTATAACCTTTAGAAAATAGTCTTTCTTTATTTCTAATGATTATTCAATTTTCATCACATTTGTTTATGAAAACTCATTTTACTCCAATTACAAATGTTTCTTTAGGTCTTTCAACCAAGGTACATACTTTATTCCTTTCAAATTCATTTAGTTCATCTTGTATTTTTTTTATCCAATCTTCATCACCTAAAGCCTCATCATGAATTTTAGGTTCGAATTTTGAAAGGAATTCTAGATGTTCTACTTCATTTCTCAAAGAACTTATAGTCCTTATAGGTTAATTTACATCACCAATTATACTATCACTAGGATAATTCATAAGAAAAAACTAATTTGGGTTTTGTAAAACCTATTTATCAACATAATATAGAAAGTATTTTGGAGTGAATACTTTAGAAACAATTTCTTGGGTATTCTCTTTATTAGAAGAGTCTTTTATCAAAGGTTGATAATTAGTTTTTAAAAACACATCAGAAGATGTAGGCTGGGATTTTTTAAAAATGAAAGGATTGGTTTTATAAAATTTAACATGTACTATTTCTTCAATAGTATAATAATTTTTATTGAAAACTCTATAGGCCTTAGAAGCAGTGGAATAACCTAAAAATACACCTTCACTAGATTTGGGGGCGAATTTATGTAAATTATCTTTTGTATTCAAATTGTAAACCTTGCATCCAAATACTTTGAAGTATAAAACTTTTGTTTTTTGACTAATCCATAATTCATAAGGTGTTTTATTAAGAAATGGTCTAATTAAAACTCTATTTATAGTATAACAACTAGTACTTACAACTTCCACCTATTTTTTTTTGCAATATAATATTCTCTCAACATGGTTCTTGTTATCTCTTGAAGGATATAATTTCTTCTTTCAACAACACCATTTTGTTGAGGAGTTCTAGTTGTTTAAAAGTTATGTGTAATTCCTTTCTTACTACAAAAAGTTTCAAAATCATAATTTTCAAATTCTCCACCATGATCACTATGAATAGTTATCAATGGAAGGTTTTTCTCATTTTTAACTTTGGTTACGAAAGTTTTAAAATAGTAATAGGCTTCAGATTTATTTTCTAGAAAATAGACCCATGTATATCTAGTGTAGTCATTAACTAAAATAAATACAAAATACTTGCCTCCAATACTTCCAGTTTGTGTAGAAATAAAAATATCCATGTGAAACAAATATAAAGAATTAGAAACTGAAACTTCACTAATTGATATAAAACTTGAATTATGTTTCTTTCCATATTGACAAGGTTCACATACTTTTGAAGAATCAAATCTAAGTTCTGGTAGATCCTTAATAAGTCTTTTCTTTGACAATTTACATAAGTTCCTAAGATTACTGTGTCTAAATATTATATTCCATAATCAATATTGGTATTCCATTACACTAAGGTAAGGTAAGTCTTGGCTCCTAAGGTCTTCTAATTTAAGTGTGTAAACATTCTCATGCCTATTGGAAGAAAGAACATATTAATCCTTGAAACTGTGTACTATAAATTTATCATTCCTAAAATTTACAAGGTAACCTTCATCAAATAATTGACTTATGCTTATAAGGTTGTGCTTACAACCTTTTACAAATAGAACATTTGAAATCAAAGCTTTTCCAAGAAGAAAAATATTACATATACCAACAATATTTCTATGAGAATTGTCTCCGAAGGCAACTCTTCCACATTTCATTTCAATAATATTTTTAAAAAAGTATTTGTTACTAGTCATATGCTGGGAACATCCACTATCAATGTACCATATATTCTTTTTGTTGGTACTTTATTTTTTTTCCTCAAATAAAAACAATTAGGCTTTTGGAATCCAAACATTCTTAGATCCAAAAATGTTGGAAAGTAAAATTTTGGGAACCCAAATTTATTTTAAAAAATGGGATTTGTGGAATCCCAAGGATTGACTTTTATTTAAAGAACAATTTTTATTCCAATGGCCTCAACTTTTACACTTTTTCCAAAAGGGTTCACTTTTAGGAACAAAATAGTTATTACCAAAAATAGGTTTTGAATGAGAGTATCCAATTCCAAAACTATTCCTTAGTAGAAGAATTTGTTTATACATTTTATTAAATTATTCTTTACCAAAAGTGAATTTTGATAAAAGTTTCTTTAATAAAAATATTTCATACTTTATTCTTACAACTAAATCTTTATCCTAACAGTCATTTGTTTTGGAAGTGTGTTTTGTCTCTAAAACATTTTTCTTAGAAATTAATTTTTTAAAATATTTTTAAAGCTTATCCTTCTCAGAATTTTCTTCCTCAAGTTCTTTTGAAATATAATTTATTTCAAAAATATTATTATCAAGATATTTTGAGAGATCTGATACTTATTTTGTTAAAACACTTATTCTAGCATCTGCCTTTTCAAGTTTCTTACTAACTTTACAATTTTCATTTTCAAGAAATTTTGAAAATCTAGAAACCTCTTCATATGAAGCTAATGTATAATTATTACTGGATGAGGAATATTATTCATCCGAAACATTGATTTTCAATTGGTAATATGGAAAGAAAACCAATATTATTTTTTCTAGAGTTTTCTTTATCCGAGGATTCATCTGAAGAATCTACACCACTAGCACTCCAAGAATCATTTTCCTTTAAGACTTTAATTCTTTTTTTTGTATTACTTTTTATGATTCCTTTTAGAATGTATTTCTTTTCTATATTTCCTTTTCATCTTTGAGAAATCAGGTATGATGTGTCCATATTTCTTATATTCATAAAAGGTAACTTCAAAATATTTATTCTCTTTCTTATCCTTTTTACTTTTATTATATATGTACTAAAAATTCTTATTTCCAATGATCTTGTTCAACCTTCAAGCAAATTGGCTAACTCAATCTCTGAATGTTATGATTCACTTGAGTCTGATTGAACTATAACTTTCTTAGCCTTTATAGATTTAATAACTTTATTATGAGTCTTGGCTTTGATCTAATTTGAAGAAGTAGTAAAAAAAACTCCAAAATCCTTTTTCTTTACCTTTTCTGTATATCTTTTCAATCTATTTTCATGTTGCAAAAGAGTTCCAAACAATTCATTAAGAGTAACACTTGTTACCTTTCTTGATTCATTAACAACAGTTCTTTTTGATTCCCACTCATTAGGAACAATTTCTATAACCTTTTCAACAAGGGTCTCAATGTAACACCCCAATATTCCATGATACACTTCTCTTTTAATAATACAGTAGCACGTGTTGTACGCAACTTCGAGTTCTAACACACACCACAACCAATCAAACTAGCCGTTATGAATAGTAATACCTACTTTTTGAAATTTTATACATTATATCTTTCAAAATGGACTTCATTTTTGGATTCAGAATATCGAAATTAGCTTAGGGTTAATTTTTGGTACTTTTCTGATAACTTTCATATTTTGATGAATAGTGAAAATTACTAAATTTTAATTAAAAACAACTTTTTTAATCGAAATAATTAATAGTGATAAATTATGAATTTGAGTGGTTTTAAATTATATTTAGAATATATTTTTACCATTTAATCCAATTTTGGTCATTAGACATAATTTCACATTTAAAACAGATATAAACAAGTGTCAATCTTTTGATAATTATTGTTTCTTAAAAACACGCTTTTTGTTTTGACAGTGGGAATTAATTTTAAAATAATTTATTCCAATTCTATGTTTTGAATTTTAAAAAATGGATTAAATATTTGGAATCAGGATGACCAAATTGTGTAAATAGGTAACTCTTATTTTTAGACATTTTGAATAATTACTTCGGTAAATATTTTATTTACCATGGTTAAAGGGTAAATCTGGTAAATAAGGGTAAAATAATAATATTATAATAATATTAAATTACCCTAAAACATGTCCTAACCCTATTGGTTGATACATGTCTGACCATGGGCATATTTGGGTTGATTTTGGGACCCCATGTAGCCACTTGTAAGTGATAATGACACTTTATATTAATTAAGTTAAAGTAAATACAAAAATGACATAAGCATATATCTTTTAGAAAAACAATTTTTACATAGGGTTATATATGTTATATTTTCGACTATAAATATTAATTAGAAATATAAAATGATTTCCTACATAATTTTATTTTATTTATAATTTTTAGACATTTAATAATTAAATTTATTTATGACACAATAATGATGTAGTATTTTTCTTATTAATGAAAGAATCAAATAATTGGTATTATAAATGTAAAAATAAATATAATTTAAATTTTTTTATTCCATCAATGAATTTTATTGGTTAATATGACATGTTAGTATTTCTTAAATTAATTTTGTTCGAATTAATAAAGTTTTTAAGACTTTAACAAAAATCAATTATCGAATAGTGTCAAAATTGACATAAATGAGTTTTTAAAACAAATATTATATTATTAATTGATATTATATTCCTAAAAATCTAAGGTTCAGAAAAATTAATTATATAATGATATGTGTATCATTAATGGACTACTTGGGGGTCTCTTGAAAGTATATAGTAAGTTTATTAACCATATAATATAAAAATAAAAAGTGACATGGTAAATGTCAAACTAATTAACTAAGAGTTAAAACTAAAAGATAAGGTTAATAAAGTGACCCAAACCTGTATAAAACCTATTGGTTGAGTTTTTTTCAACCTATAACCACCTTATACTTTGAATAATCTACTTTTTAGCCATTATAAACCTAATATCAATTTATTATAAAAAAATACTTTAAGTTTTTCTTAAAGAGACCCTCCTCCCCCTTATAAAAGGATACCAATTCTAACCAATTATTAATACCTTTAAAGACTTTTTATTTGGCCAAACCCTACCCAAATATCCTTTATAATTCACTCACTTCAACCTAGAGGCCTTAGTTTGATCATAAATCAAATCTAAGGAGCCCTTTTGATCAAATCAAAAGGAAGAACCCGAAGAAGAGGTAATGTTTTCACCACCCTCTTTCAAGTTCCTTTCTTCTTCCACTTCTTCTTTCTTTGTTATTTACATTCTAAAATAATAAATCCAATATCTTATATATACTGTGATGTTATTATAAATATGTTACAACCATATTCATTATTCTATCCTTCCTTTGAATGACATGTCACCATACGTGCCTACGTACGGCTTACCGTCTCCACGTCGTGGTGTAATTGTTATTAAAAACATTATTATTTGGATGGGTATTATAATGATGTGTAATTGATGTAAATAATAAATATAACATGATAATTATTCTGTATATATGATATACCATCCAATTATATATTATTTTAATATCAAAAGAATGATATTGTCGCTCATGCGTACGTACGGACTACCGTCTCCACGAACGCGATGAGATTCATTCTCCATCGTATCCATTCAAGAATAATTTTCATTTGAAGATTAAAAATAATTTTTAGAGACATGATACCATTATGGATATGAATAATATACATCCCATCCATAACAAATATGGCTCACATAACAAAGAATATAAAGGAAAATGAATCCGTTAACACCCGAAACGACGTTAATACTAAGATATTATTATCAAATCAATGTTAAAAGATAATATATGATATCATATTAATGTATATAATTCTTGTATAATTAAATAACAATTATTTCACCATTATATAGGAGATAAACCTACCCTCTACCAAGGAAAAGTACAATGTAAGGGGTTTTCATCTCACTCCTTATTCCTGTGAGATTCATGCCATATTGCCACTATTACCTTTTGTGTGGTGTATGTACTGCCCATAATTGTATTATTTGTGTAATAAAATTTCATTTAGGTGTATTTACATATTCATTTTATGATACTTCTTTCATGGGGTGTATGTTTCGTAATTTACCAAATTGGTAAGGGTTATTTCCTCAATCTCATTATTATCTGAGATTGTTCATGTGTAAGTATTTTCTGGGACATACTTATCATAGATACCAATATGTCATAAAAATGTTTTCAAAATAAATCTTTTAAGGTTTTATGGGAGGGTCTATTAAGCTATATAGTCATGTTAAATGTTTTAAAAATTTATATTTCTAAACCCTTTTAATTAGTGTCCATATTTTCAAAATTATTTTAAGGATTTATTTAAATGGACATGAATGTTTTGAAATGATAAATGTTTTCAAAAGTTTAAAAGTGGTATGGGACACTTTGATTCAAAAATCTCTTTTAAATGATGTCCTTTATAAATTGTGAGACTTACAAATGATTTCACGAAAAAGGGGAATTTCTCTCAAATAGTTTTTCGAATCATTTCCATCTATGTCAGCAACCTTTGATGGATTTTAAACTTGTTTGAAGTTGATTTATTATGATACAAATATTCTATATTGTATCAAAGTTTTTGTGATATGTTTGAATGTGGATGTGTTATTTTTATACCATTCATGGTTTATGGATAAATTATTGACTTTTCGTATGCTAGTTTTAATATGAATGTTTATGTAATGTTTCAACCTTTTCAAATAAGGAATGTATTCGACATAGTAAGTGACAGGTGGAGCCCGCTATAGCTCCTCGATGCATCAGTAGGTCTCACAAGACAACTAGACGTGGAATTGGCTGAGGCCCTTTCCCAATTTGATATATGGTTTTGGCCGAGGCCTTAATCATTTTTAGATGTCTTGGGCGAGGCTTTGAAAAAATGTTTCAGAATGTCCGACATTATACATTCCCTCATTATGGAAATAATATTGATGGTTCATGTGGTCATTCGACTAGTAGAATACCCATGATCATGTTTTATTATGGAATTATTTACTCAGCTCATATTCTTTCTAGAAAATTATTCATGTTTATTATTGGTAAAGGCATGTGGTATCAATTATTCACCATGCTTAATATTTATGTCATTTTCTTCTGTATTGCTTACCCTTACTGAGCGTTTGTGCTCACCCCTTTATATATTTTATTTTTCACAGGATTCCAAGAAGTGTATTGTGATTGATATGCAGGGTTAATCCGAGGGAATAATGTATTTCATAAAAGATTATTTATGATGTTTTTTATGTTATAAAGTGTAATGTAACATTCATGTATGTAATCTATTTTCCAAGACTGCTAAACTGATCGGTCCTTTGGGACTTGATTCCTTGTAATCATGCCAATGTATTAAAATAATGCACTGACTTTGGGTAACTGGGGTCGGGGCGTTATAGTTGGTATCAGAGGAAGTTTATCAATAACCTTGGAAACTAGATTTAGATAAACTCTGATTAGAGCACATTACCCTAAGATAGACTTTGAGGATTAGTATAGAATAAATTCCTAGAATTTTGGTATTGTAGAGATTTTGTAAGTTTTCCAAGCAATACATCCCTGTCTCGATACGAGCAGGTAGATGCAGCTCTGGAACAGATGTAGCTAGGGGTAAAATCCAAAAACACCGCTTTGAGCTAGACTCGAATGGGAACTGGTGCACGACAACGGGCCTTGCTGCACTCTTGGTTACGACACTCTCAGGGGATATGCTTAGGATAATTCTCATTTTCTTTATAAAACATTATGAATGGCTTATGAGTATATACTTACTCAAAGAAAACATTTTTATGATTATGGATTATATCCATAAACTGTTCAATTGAAGTTAGGTATTTTACAAGTTTGGAATTATTCATTGCAATTCATAAACTAACATAGTGTATTCCATTGTATAGAAATGGAACCCAGTAGAAGGAATGTGAACTCCAACAATACATATGATCCAAAGAGTAAGAAGGATCATATCTTCCATAGTATTAAGGCAACATTTAGAAGGTAAATGGTCTCTCATGTTTTCTTAACATATGAAGAAATAGTATCATGTGTTAATAAGATAAGTAAATAATTCTCTGAGTCCTATGGATTTGAAGGGAAGAAAGAGAATAAAAGGATGGAAGAGAGAAAAATGGATAAAAGGAAGAGGGAAAAGAATAATTTTTCGACATGTGATAACTGTGGGAAGAAACACACTGGAACTTTCCTGAAGGTAATGAGAGTTTTCTATAAGTGTGGAGAAAAAGGACACCAAGTACGTGACTTCAAGGGTCAGAAAAAGGTTTCAAATGTACAATGATTCATCTGTAAAGAGTTGGGACACTATGCGAACCTATGTCCAAATCATCAGAGTATGCCCCAAATGATGCTATTGGATAATAATCAAGTTATAATATCACCTTAGATGAAGAATAATTACTAGTGTTCTTATATTGTTATTATAGGATTATTTCATTTTAATCTTGTATCAACAATATACTGGTTATATGAATTATGAAGATAAATAAGGATTGTACTGTAGTACTATTTCATTGAGGATTTGAGATTATATGGTTCTAAGAAAATTGACTTAATATTGAGATACACTTTTGGTAAAATACATGGTTGAAGGAAAGGTAATCCTTAATATGGTCTTGATAATTTGGTAGTGATTTTGGAATAAGAGACGGTTGATTTGAATAAGTTATATTGGATATTCTTGACTACCTTGAAACTGATTAATGATTTGTCATGTTGGATTTTACAACATTTTTGGATAGAAGGAGTATATACAGTATTCTATAAAGAATAAGGGAGCATGAATGTAATCAATAAGGTTTTATGGTAATTTAGGATCTTACCATGTTTTAAAATAATACATAATGAAGGTGTTAACATGTTATTACATGAAAAAAAGGATCTTTATTGTGTTTAAATTACTTATAAATTTTGGACTGTGAGTTTGGATAGAATTATTTTGGATAAGTCTAAAGGTTGGAATGTATTAAGTTTGAAAGGTTATTTTTGGATTTTTATAAAAGGACAACACGCAGACCGTGTGACAACCCTTCGCGTCAGACAAAGTTGCGGGAATCGAACCCACAACCATAGTGAGATTAGGATTTATCACCTACCACTAGTCTATGTGAAGTTCCTGGAGGGTATAATGTAGTTTATTTTTTTAAAGGGTCTGATACATGAATTATAAATTCATTATATTTGGAACCCTATATGATTAGGATAAATAGAGTATTTTTGAGTTGTATATGTTTTGGGGTGAAAGATGAGTTTGTGGTAGAAATTTATTAGTGGATAAAACTCTAATTATAAAATAAGTATATCTCATTATGATCTTATCCAATCTCATAAATAAATTCCTCAACATTAAGAAAAGGAACTTAGAACAAAAACGTTGTCCTAGATGGTACCTTAGATCATCACAAATTTATGGCTTTGTGATTGTTGGCCTTTTCATAGCCATGTTCTCTACCACTGTCCATCAGATATTGATGGTTATATTTCTCTTCCATATCCATGTTTTCCTACATGGAACCCTAGTATGTGTTATTTTGGGTAACCTTCATACTTACCACTCTTTATTTTAAATAGAGGCCACATTAATCCATTTTTTGATGTGGGATTTCAACTAAGATATTTTGAAATGTAAAACCCAAGTTTCCAATACCGAGCATAAATTGAGAGGACGAAATTTATTGAAGGAGGGGAGAATGTAACACCCCAAGATTCCACGGTACACTTCTCTTTGAATAATACAGTAGCATGTGTTGTACGCAACTTCGAGTTCTAACACACACCACAACCAATCAAACTAGCCGTTATGAATAGTAATACCCAATTTTTGAAATTTTATACATTCTATATTTTAAAATGGACTTCATTTTTGGATTTTGAATATTGAAATTAGCTTAGGGTGAATTTTTGGTACTTTTCTGATTACTTTGATATTTTGATGAATAGTGAAAATTACTAAATTTTAATTAAAAACAAATTTTTTAATCGAAATAATTAATAGTGATAAATTATGAATTTGAGTGGTTTTAAAGTATATTTAGAATATATTTTACCATTTAATTCAATGTTGGTCATTGGACATAATTTCAAATTTAAACCGGATATAAACAAGTGTCAATCTTTTGATAGTTATTGTTTCTTAAAAACACGTTTTTTGTTTTGATAGCGGGAATTAATTTTAAATTAATTTATGCCAATTCTGTGTTTTGAATTTGGAAAAATGGATTCCATATTTGGAATCAGGATTCCCAAATTCTGTAAATAGGTAAATCTTATTTTTAGACATTTTGAATAATTACTTCGGTAAATATTTTATTTACCATGGTCAAAGGGTAAATCTGGTAAAGAAGGGTAAAATAATAATATTATAATAATATTAAATTACCCTAAAACATGTCCTAACCCTATTGATTAATAAATTTCCAACCATGGGCATCTTTTCATTGATTTTGGGACCCCATGGAGCCACTTGTAAGTGATAATGACACTTTATATTAATTAAGTTAAAGTAAATACAAAAATGACATAAGCATATATCTTTTAGCAATTTTTTTTACATAGGGTTATATATGTTATATTTTCGACTATAAATATTAATTATAAATATAAAAATATTTCCTAAATAATGGTATTTTATTTATAATTTTTAGACATTGAATAATTAAATTTATTTATGACACACCAATGATGTAGTATTTGTCTTATTAATGAAAAAAATCAAATAATTGGTATTATAAATGTTACAATAAATATAATTTCAAGTTTCTGATGCCATAAACGAATTTTATTGGTTAATATGACATGTTATGATTTCTTAAATTAATTTTTTTATAATTAATAAGGTTGTTAATACTTTAACAAAAATAAATTATTGAATAGTGTCAAAATTGACATAAATGAGTTTTTAAAACAAATATTATATTATTAATTGATATTCAATTACTAAAAATCTAAGGTTCAGACAAAGGAATTATATAATGATATTTGTATCATTAATATACCACTTGGGGGTCTCTTTGAAGTATATAGTAATTTTATTAACCATATAATATAAAAATACAAAGTGACATGGTAAATGTCAAACTAATTAACTAAGAGTTAAAACTAAAAGATAAGGTTAATAAAGTGACCCAAACCTGTATAAAACCTATTGGTTGAGTTATTTTTAGACCTATAACCACCTTATACTTTTAATAATCCACTTTTTATCCATTATAAACCTAATATGAATTTATTATAAAATAATACTTTAAGTTTTTCCTAAAGAGCCCCTCCTCCCCCTTATAAAAGGACACCACTTATAACCAATTCTTCATAACTTCAAAGAATTTTTATTCAGACAAAACCATCCCAAATATCCTCTCAACTTCCCTCAATTCAGACTAGAGGCCTTAGTTTGATCATAAATCCAACCTAAGGAGCCCTTTTGATCAAATCAAAAGGAAGAACCTGAAGAAGTGGTAACGTTTTCACCACCCTCTTTCAAGTTCCTTTCTTCTTCCACTTATTCTTTCTTTGTTATTTCCATTATAAAATTATAACTCCAGTATATTCTATATACTGTGATGTTATTATAAATATGGTACAATCATATTTAGTATTCTATCCATCCTTTGAATGACATGTAACTATACGTGCGTACGTACGGCTTACCGTCTCCACGTCATGGTGTAATTGTTATTCAAAACATTATTATTTGGATGGGTATGATAATGATATGTAATTGATGTAAATAATAAATATAACATGATAATGATTCTGTATATATGATATAACATCCAATTATATATTATTTTAATATCAAAAGAATGATATTGTCGCTTGTGCGTACGTACGGACTACCGTCTCCACGAACGCTATGAGATTCATTCCCCATCGTATCCATTAAAGACTAATTTTAATTTTATTATTAAAAATAATATTTAGAGACATGATATAATTCTATATGTGAATAAGATACATCCCATCCATAAAAAATATGGCCCACATAACAAATAATATAAAGGAAAGTGAATCCGTTAACACCCGAAACGACGTTAATACTAAGATATTATTATCAAATCAATATTAAAATATCATATATGATATCATATTAATGTATATAATTCTTGTATAATTAAATAAAAATTAGTTCACCATTATAAAATAGGTAAACCTACCCTCGACCGTGGAAAAGTAAAAGGTAAGGCGTTTTCATCTCACTGCTTATTCCCGTGAGATTCATTCATATTGCCACCATTACCTTTTGTATAGTGTATATACTGCCCATAATTGTATTATTTGTGTAATAAACTTTAATTTATGTGTATTTACATATTCATTATATGATACTTCTTTCATGGGGTGTATGTTTTGTAAGTTACCAAATTGGCAAGGGTTATTTCCTCAATCTCATTATTATCCAAGATTGTTCATGTGTGAGTATTTTATGGGACATACTTATCATAGATACCCATATTTCATAAAAATGTTTTCAAAATAATATTTTAAGGTTTTATGGGAGTGTCTATTAAACTATATCGTCATGTTAAATGTTTTAAAAATTTATCTTTCTAAACCCTTTTAATTAATTTCCATATTTTCAAAACGATTTTAAGGATTTATTTAAATGGACATGAATGCTTTGAAATGATAATTGTTTTCAAAAGTTTCAAAGTGGCGTGGGAAAATTTGATTCAAAAATATCTTTTAAATGACTTCCTTTATAAATTGTGATACTTACAAATGATTTAATGAAAAAGGGGTATTTCTCTCAAATAGTTTTACGAATCATTTTCATCTATGTCAACAACCTTTGATGGATTTTAAACTTGTTTGAAGTTGATTTATTATGATAAAAATATTCCATATTGTATCAAAGGTTTTGTGATATGTTTTACTATAGATGTGTTATTTTTATACCATTAATGGTTTATGGATAAAGTATTGACTTTTTGTATGCTAATTTTAATATGAATGTTTATGTAATGTTTCAAACTTTTCATATGAGGAATGTATTGGACATAGTAAGTGACGGGTGGAGCCCGCTATAGCTCCTCGATACATCGGTAGGTCTCATGAGACAACTAGACGTGGAATTGGCTGAGGCCCTTTCCCAATTTGATATATGGTTTTGGCCGAGACCTTAATCATTTTTAGACGTCTTGGCTGAGGCCTTGATAAAATGTTTCAGAATGTCTGACATTATACATTCCCTCATTATGGAAATAATATTGATGGTTCATGTGGTCATTCGACTAGTAGAATACCCATGATCATGTTTTATTATGGCATTATTTACTCAGCTCATATTCTTGCCATAAAAGTATCCATGTTTATTATTGTTAAAGGCATGTGGTATCAATTATTCACCATGCTTAATATTTATGTCATTTTCTGCTGTATTTCTTACCCTTACTGAGTGTTTGTGCTCACCCCCTTCTATGTTTTATTTTTCCCAGGATTCCAAGAAGTGTATTGTGATTGATATGTAGGGTTAATCCAAGGGAATAATGGAATTTATAAAGGATTATTTATGTTTTTTGGTATGTTATAAAGTGTAATGTAACATTCATGTATGTAATCTATTTTCTAAGACTGCTAAACTGATCGGTCCTTCGGGACTTGATTCCTTGTAATCATGCCAATGTATTAAAATAATTCCCTGACTCTGGGTAACTGGGGTCAGGGCGTTACAGTTGGTATCAGAGGAAGTTTAGAAATAACCTTGGAAACTAGATTTAGATAAACTCTGATTAGATCACATTACCCTAAGATAGACTCTGAGGATTAGTATAGAAGAAATTTCTAGAATTTTGGTATTGTAGAGATTTTGTGAGTTTTCCAAGAAATACATCCCTGTCTGGATAAGAGCAGGTAGAGGCATCTCTGGCACATATGTACCTATGGGTAAAACCTGAAAATACTACTTTGAGCTAGAATCGAACGGGAACTGGTGCACGACAACTGTCCTTGATGCACTCTTGGTTACGACACTCCTGGGGGATATGATCAGGATAATTCTCATTTTCTTTAAAAACCATTATAAAGGGATTATGAGTATATACTTACTCAAAGAAAACATTTTTATGATTATGGATTATATCAATAAACTTTTCAATTTACGTTAGGTATTTTACAAGTTTGGAATTATTCATTTCAATTCATAAACTGACCTAATGTATGCCATTGTATAGAAATGGCACCCAGTAGAAGGAATGTGAACTCCAACAATACATATGATCCAAAGAGTAAGAAGGATCATATCTTCCACTGTATTAATCCAAAATTTAGAAGGGAAATGGTCTCTCATGTTTTCTCAACATATGAAGAAATAGTATCATGTGTTAATAATATAAGTAAAGAATTCTCTAAGTCCTATGGCTTTGAAGGGAAGCAAGATAAGAAAAGGATGGAATAGAGAAATATGGATAAAGGAAAGAGGGAAAAGAAGAATTTTCCCATATGTGATAACTGTGGGAAGAAACACCCTGGAACTTGCCTGAAGGGAATGGGATTTTGTTATAAGTGTAGATAAAAAGGACACCAAGTGCGTGACTACATGGGTCAGAAAAAGGTTTCAAATGTACAATGCTTCGTCTGTAAAGAGTTGGGACACTACGCGAACCAATGTCCAAATCATCAGAGTATGCCCCAAATGATGCTATTGGATAATAATCAAGTTATAATACTACATTAGATGAAGAATAATGACTAGTGTTATTGTATTGTTATTATAGGATTATTTCATTTGAGTGTTGTATCAACAATATACTGGTTATATGAATTATGGAGATAAATAAGGATTATACTGCAGTACTATTTTATTAAGGATTTGAGATTATATGGTTCTAAGAAAAGTGACTTAATAGTGAGCTACACTTTTGGTAAAATACATGGTTGAAGGAAAGTTAATCCTTAATATGGTCCCGATAATGTGGTAGTGATTTTGGAATAAGAGATGGTTGATTTGAATAAGTTATATTGGATTTTCTTGACTACCTTGAAACTGATTAATGATTTGTCATTGTTGTAGTTTACAACATTTTTGGATAGAAGGATTATATCCAGTATTCTATAAAGAATAAGGGAGCATGAATGTAATCAATAAGGTTTTATGGTAATTCAGGATGTTACAATGTTTTAAAATAATACATGATGAAGGTTTTCACATGTTATTACATGGAAAAAAGATCTTCATTGTGTTTAAATTCATTATAAATTTTGGACTGTGAGTTTGGATAGAATTATTTTGGATAAGTCTAAAGTTTAGAATGGATTAAGTTTGAAAGTCTATTTTTGAATTTTTATAAAAGGACAACACATAGACCGTGTGACAACCCGTCGCGTCGAACAAAGCTGCGGGAATCGAACCCACAACCATAGTGCGATTGGGATTTATCACCTACCACTAGACTACGTGAAGTTCCTGGAGGGTATAATGTAGTTTATTTTTTAAAGGGTATGATATGTGAATTATAAATTCATTATATTTGGAACCCTATAAGAGTAGGATAAATAGAGTATTTTTGAGTTGTATTATGTTTTGGGGTGAAAGATGAGTTTTTGGTAGAAATTTATTAATGGATAAAACTTTAATTATAAAGTAAGTATATCTCCTTATGATCTTATCCAATCTCATAAATAAATTCCTCAACATTTAGAAAAGGAACTTATAACAAAAACGTTTTCCTAGATGGTACCTTAGATCATCACAAATTTATGGCTTTGTGATTGTTGGCCTTTTCATAACCATGTTCTCTACCACTCTCCATCAGATATTGATGGTTAGATTTCTATTCCATATCCATTTTTTCCTACATGGAACCCTATTATGTGTTATTTTCGGTAACCTTCATACTTACCACTCTTTATTTTAAATAGAGGCCTCATTAATCCATTTTTCGATGTGGGATTTCAACTAAGATATTTTGAAATGTCAACCCCAAGTTTCCAATACCGAGCATAAATTTCGAGGACACAATTTATTGAAGGAGGGGAGAATGTAACACCCCAATCTTCCATAGTACGCTTCTCTTTGAATAATACAGTAGCATGTGTTGTACACAACTTTGAGTTCTAACAGACACCACAACCAATCAAACTAGCCGTTATGAATAGTAATACCCACTTTTTGAAATTTTATAAATTATATCTTTCAAAATGGACTTAATTTTTGGATTTAGAATATCTAAATTAGATTAGGGTGAAGTTTTGGTACTTTTCTGATAACTTTTATATTTTGATGAATAGTGAAAATTACTAAATTTTAATTAAAAACAACTTTTTTAATCGAAATAATTAATAGTGATAAATTATGAATTTGAGTGGTTTTAAAGTATATTTAGAATATATTTTTACCATTTAATCCAATTTTGGTCATTGGACATAATTTCACATTTAAACCGACATAAACAAGTGTCAATCTTTTGATAGTTATTGTTTCTTAAAAACACGCTTTTTGTTCTGACAACGGGAATTAATTTTAAATTAATTTCTGCCACTTCTGTGTTTTGAATTTGGAAAAATGGATTAAATATTTGGAATCAGGATGCCCAAATTGTGTAAATAGGTAACACTTATTTTTAGACATTTTGAATAATTACTTCGGTAAATATTTTATTTTCCATGGTTAAAGGGTAAATCCGGTAAATAAGGGTAAAATAATAATATTATAATAATATTAAATTACCCTAAAACGTGTCCTAACCCTATTGGTTGATATATTTCCGACCATGGACATATTTGGGTCTATTTTGAGACCCCATGGACCCACTTGTAAGTGATAATGACACTTTATATTAATTAAGTTAAAGTAAATACAAAAATGACATAAGCATATATCTTTTAGCAAAACAATTTTTACATAGAGTTATATATGTTATATTTTCGACTATAAATATTAATTAGAAAGATAAAAATATTTCATAAGTAATGGTATTTTATTTATAATTTTTAGACATTTAATAATTAAATTTATTTATGACACAATAATGATGTAGTATTTTCCTTATTAATGAAAGAATCAAATAATTGGTATTATAAATGTTAAAATAAATATAATTTAAAAGTTTTTATGCCATAAACAAATTTTATTGGTTAATATTACATGTTAGAATTTTTGAAATTAATTTTTTTTGAATTAATAAAGTTGTTAAGACTTTAAAAAAAATCAATTATTGAATAGTGTCAAAATTGACATAAATGAGTTTTTAAAACATATATTATATTATTAATTGATATTATATTCCTAAAAATCTAATATTCAGCAAAAGGACTTATATAATTATAGGTTTATCATTAATATACCACTTGGGGGTCTCTTGGAAGTATATAGTAAGTTTATTAACCATACAATATAAAAATACAAAGTGACATGGTAAATGTCAAAGTAATTAACTAAGAGTTAAAACTAAAAGATAAGGTTAATAAAGTGACCCAAACCTATATAAAACCTATTGGTTGAGTTTTTTTAGACCTATACCCACATTATAATTTGAATAATCTAATTTTTATCCATTATAAACTGAATATGAATTTATTATAAAATAATACTTTAAGTTTTTCCTAAAGAGCCCCTCCACCCCCTTATAAAAGGAAACCACTTATAACCAATTATTCATACCTTAAAAACATTTTGATTCAGCCAACCCATGCCCAAATATCCTATAAACTTCTCTCACTTCATCTTATAGGCCTTAGGTTGATAATAAATCCAACCTAAGGTGCCCTTTTGATCAAATCAAAAGGAAGAACCCGAAGAAGAGGTAATGTTTTCACCACCCTCTTTCAAGTTTCTTTCTTCTTACACTTATTCTTTATTTTTTATTTCCATTATAAAATAATAACTCCATTATCGTCTATATACTGTGATGTTATTATAAATATGTTACAACCATATTCAGTATTCTATCCATCCTTTGAATAACATGTCACTATACGTGCGTACGTACGGCTTACCGTCTCCACGTCGTGGTGTAATTGTTATTCAAAAAATTATTATTTGGATGGGTATGATAATGATTTAATTTATGTAAATAATAAATATAAAATGATAATGATTATATATATATATATGATATAACATCAAATTATATATTATTTTAATATCAAAATAATGATATTGTCACTCGTGCGTACGTATGGACTACCGTCTCCACGAACGCGATGAGATTCATTCCCCATCATATCCATTCAAGACTAATTTTCATTTGATGTTTAAAACTAATGTTTAGAGACATGATATCATTATGGATATGAATAATATACATCCCATCTATAACAAATATGTCTCACATAACAAAGAATATAAAGGAAAATGAATCCATTAACACCCGAAACGACGTTAATACTAAGATATTATTATCAAATCAATGTTAAAAGATCATATATGATATCATATTAATGTATATAATTCTTGTATAATTAAATAAAAATTATTTCACCATTATAAAGGAGGTAAACCTACCCTCTACCAAGGAAAATTACAAGGTAAGGGGTTTTTATCTCACTCCTTATTCCCGTGAGATTCATGCCGTATTTCCACTATTACCTTTTGTGTGGTGTATGTACTACCCATAATTGTATTATTTGTGTAATAAACTTTAATTTATGTGTATTTACATATTCATTGTATGATAATTATTTCATAGGGTGTATGTTTCGTAAGTTACCAAATTGGTAAGGGTTATTTCCTCAATCTCATTATTATCTAAGATTGTTCATGTGTAAGTATTTTTTGGGACATACTTATCATAGATACCCATATTTCATAAATTTTTTTTCAAATGGAATATTTTAAGGTTTTATGGGAGGGTATATTAAACTAGATCATCATGTTAAATGTTTTAAAAATTTATCTTTCTAAACCCTTTTAATTAATGTCCATATTTTCAAAACGATTTTAATGATTTATTTAAATGGACATGAATGTTTTGAAATGATAACGTTTTTCAAAAGTTTCAAAGTGGTATGAGACACTTTGATTAAAAAATCTCTTTTAAATTTCTTCCTTTATAAATTGTGAGACTTACAAATGATTTCATGAAAAATGGGTATTTCTCTCAAAGAGTTTTACGAATCATTTTCATCTATGTCAATAACCTTTGATGGATTTTAAACTTGTTTGAAGTTGATTTATTATGATACAAATATTCCATATTGTATCAAAGGTTTTGTGATATGTTTTCCTGTGGATGTGTTATTTTTATACCATTCATGGTTTATGAATAAAGTATTGAATTTTCTTATGCTAGTTTTAATATGAATGTTTATGCAATGTTTCAACCTTTTCATATGAGGAATGTATTGGACATAGTAAGTGACGGGTGGTGCCCGCTATAGCTCCTCGATGCATCGGTAGGTCTCATGAGACAACTAGACGTGGAATTGTCCAAGGCCCTTTCCCAATTTGATATATGGTTTTGGCCAAGGCCTTAGTCATTTTTAGACGTCTTGGATGAGGTCTTGACAAAATGTTTCAGAATGGCCGGCATTATACATTCCCTCATTATGGAAATAATATTGATGGTTCATGTGGTCATTCGACTAGTAGAATACCCATGATAATGTTTTATTATGTCATTATTTACTCATCTCATATTCTTGCCATAAAAGTATCCATGTTTATTATTGGTAAAGGCATGTGGTATCAATTATTCACCATGCTTAATATTTATGCCATTTTCCGCTGTATTGATTACCATTACTGAGCGTTTGTGCTCACCCCTTTCTATGTTTTATTTTTCCCAGGATTCCAAGAAGTGTATTGTGATTGATATGTAGGGTTAATCCAAAGGAATAATGGCATTAATAAAGGATTATTTATGTTGTTTTGTATGTTATAAATTGTAATGTAATATTCATGTATGTAATCTATTTTCCAAGACTGCTAATCTGATCGGTCCTTCGGGACTTGATTCCTTGTAATCATGCCAATGTATTAAAATAATGCACTAACTCTGTGTAACTGGGGTCGGGGCATTACACTCATCATCTAGTCCTTTCTCTCCCATAGATTGTAGACCATTCACTATTTTCATAAATCTTTGTTTTACCTTACAAATAGGTTCTTCATAAGGAAACTCAAAATCTTGATAGTCTGTTCTTAGCATAGATCTTCTAGTCTCATCCACTTTAGATGTAATGATATGAGTAACCCCCAATTTCTTCCAAATACAATTGGATGCTTCATAAGAAGAAATCTGACTATATATATTTCTAGTCATTGAACACATTAAAGTATTTTTACCTTGTAATTCAGTTGATATTCTTGTTTCTATTGATTGGTAAATTTCTTGTTAGGAATTTTATACTCCCCAATCAATATAACAAAATTGTAAACTCTAGTGCTGATCAAAAAATTCTTCATTCTACCTCTCTAATATTCATAATCATTTTCATCAAAAAATGGTGGTCTTGTATGATTGAGATTTTCAATTGAACTGACATTAAGTCCTTCCATCTTTAGAACAATACAAAATTTCTTTTTTTATAATACACGTTAGTGTAATAGATATTTATAAACAAAATATTTATAAAAGGAATATAAATAACTTGAAAAATTAATGTAAGAAAATATATGAGTAGTGTAAACCTCACATGATACCAATTATTAGATCATAATGTATATGTAGATGGCACAGTACAGGGGGGGTGAATTTTATGTTTAATTTTTTTTATTTTTATCCCTTAAAAGGATTTAGTTTAAAATAATTTAAACTAACTCAATTCATAAAACCTCTAAATGTATTTAAAACAATTAATCATATTGGGCCCTGACTCTGATGAAAAAGAATATAATAATCATGTTAGTTGCAATAAGTATTCTATAGGTCATAATTGGAATTAATAATATTCACTGTTGAAATTATTTAAACAGAGTAAGCATGTAAAATATCGTAATCACAATGGTTACGATGATCAAAGTAAAACAATAAAATCGAATCTATCATAAAATGTATAGAATTGAACTGAGTAATTGAAATGATTGTAATTACAAAAGGTTGTAATCAGATTAATACAAATATATTGTAATTAGGTTGGTTATGATAAACATATTATAGGATAAAAATATGAATAATTAAAACAATTCACTTTCTATTATAATACAATAGAAATGAAATTTAGTAAATGAAATGAATACAATTATTTTAACCAAAGATAAGGGTATCCAATAACCTTGGATAGAGGTCCCTTGATTTATAATTTAAATAAAGTTTATATTACCCACACCAGGGTAAGCCCTCGATATCATGATCAACTTCTATCTTTATATCCCCACAAGACCTCGATTAAGAAGGTAATCGACACCTCTGTCTTCCTAGTATTAGAAGCTCTCAATCCGAAAATGATCAGCACATCTGTTTTCCTCTCCCCGAAAGCCCTCAATCATAATCACCAGTGATTTACATCACACAAGGAAAAACAAATCTATTGAAGATTACAAGTATGTCGAACAAGATGTTCAAAACTTGATCACTTCAAGGCTTTCGCACAAAGTAATTTTTTGGCAGAGCTCTTACAGTGTATCAATTCTTCCAAAAAAGTGTTGAGCTCGTCCAAATGACCTTGTATTTATAGGCCTCATCCTAACAGTCATATTTTGGCTCCAACAGTTGGATTTCTTCCTAAAATCTCATAGGGACTTGAACACATGTCATTCTAACAGTCACATTTAAACAGAATACACGACATAATTTTGGTTAGCAAATAAAACACAACATCATTTTAATTTTAAATAATTTATTTTAAAATGATTAAAAAATAAAGATAAGACTGATGTTTTTTATAAAGAGAGTGAGTAAATTTTAAATCATATTTTATGGAAAGCATATCTAGTGAGTACGATGAAAATCTATATTGGGTGAGTAAGATTAAAATCATGATGGGTGGTTATAATTGAAAACATAATAGGTGATTATGATTGAAAACATAATAGGTGATTATGATTGAAAACATAATAAGTGATTATGATTGAAATCTTTTCGACCTAGTTTGTTATGAATCATATTCAGTTATAAATTAAATAAATATGGAATAGATTGAATATATAGAGTGAGTTTGTGATTTCCAAAAAAAAGGAATAGAATAGTCAAAAGAAGGATTTTGACTTAATAGGTGGCTGGGGAGATAATCAAGGAATACCTTCTACCCAATCAATCCAGATTCACTCCAGAGGCATTCTAGAAAGATAAATAGATCATAGTCACACCACTTAAGGGAGTGGATCTTACTCTGAATTTAATACCTTTTGAATTTTGACTACTTCTATTGAATTCTAACTCCCTTAATGATTTAAATACAGAAGTGGATAAGCCACAAATAGCCTTGTAAAGGTAAGAAAATGATGATGAAGCCACCACTAAGAATAAGATAGTGGTGTAATTTGAATAAGAGGCCACCCAATAGGCGATGATTGAAGGAGAAGATCCTAAGGGGAAAGTGGTGATGTGACTATCTCCTCAACAAAAACATGCACATCACATGGAGGAGGACACTATAAAAGAAAACACAGAGCACCCATTTCCCATTTTCTCTCTTCTATTCTTACTTCTTTTCTTTTCTTATTATGAGGGATGTGATATTTTCTTTTTCTTCTAGGGTTTCCCACTATTGATGTATACTCAAAGGTACTAGGATAAATAAAGCATGGTGGAATCTATCACATAAACACCATACACCTTTAGATTGGGGATAATGAACTGATAATTTCTAACTAGAGGCAGTATAAACCCAGTGTCCGCTTAGGGATCAAACCAAGCCCTTTAACTTCTCTCTCAATTTAATATTTTTTACTTTGAATAAAATTTCAATGTACTTTTGTTTTCTTTTTCAGATTATATAAAACTAGTGATAAATAGATTCTATCAAGTCGTTGTAACAAATAAAAAGGTTTTATCTCTCAATACCACTATTTCTCATTTACCCATACCTTGTATTTTTATACTTTAAATGGGTATTTAATTTCAAGTGTGCGGGATTTTCAACTGGATGTAGGTTTTTTGTGTGAATTTTATTTATTTATTTTTCTTTAAATAAATTATTTTCAATGATTTTCTTCTACTTGGATACATAATATCATTGAGTTCTCTAGGAGACATAATTATTTATGAAAATATGGATTTCCTTATTTAAAAATTGGGTAATGAATCTTAATTGGAAAAAGATTTATGTGGGTTAAAATTTATTATGCATAAGGAATTTAAGCTTGAGTAGATCAATTTATAAAAAAATTATAAATTTAATGAATCATTACTAGAAAACCAATTACATAAATTCATTCAAATTAAATTAGTTGGAGTAGTGGGGATCCAAATAAAAATCTCTCAAAAATTTCAAAATCATAGTGCATATGTTTGTGAAAAATCAAAGATAAAATAAATTGAATTAGTGTTATGAACATGAATGGATTCAATACAAGTGTGTGAATAATAGATTGGTTATGGATATAGATCGAAGGGAAGGTGAATATTGGACTTGAATAAACAAAGTAAAATTAATGTATCTAATATAAATGCATAGTGATGGATACATGTTTTTGAAATTAATAAGTGGGATGAGAAGGTTTAATAAAAGGGAATTGAAAAGTTTATTTCATGTTAATATTGATATTTCATTAAATCTTTAACAATTAACATTCATTAGACCAAGGCTTTAACAAGGTAAGAAAGGGATTCAAAGTGAATAATATTATTTAGATAATTTCATTGAGGAAAAGGAATAATTCAAGTGTGGGGGAGTGATTAACCATTTTTTTATATATTTTTAGTATATTTAATATATATTTTATGTTATAATAATGTAACTTTTTTATTTTATAGGTTAGCTTTTGAGCTTCATATAAAAATGTCCTAATTTTTTTAATGATAAAATATCAATTCTATACTTATGGGATTAAATGGATAAGTAAATATTTTTTTTTGTATTTTGAAGGATTTTGGAATGACACAATGTCCATCAGCTTGAAGATTCCATCTCACGGTGAACCTAAAAGAGGTGTCACAATGCTAACATAATTATGATGTCATCATCTTAGTTCACTATGAATAATAACCATAATAGTGGATCCACTTGACCTCAAACATGCCTCCCCGTACACCAAAGGCTACCAACTAGAAACGGGGGTCTAAGGTGGTTCAATTGGGAGACTATACTCCTATATTAGAGTGAAATAACTACATACAATAATAAAAATTAGATATATCTAGATAAATCATTAAATAAACAACCTGATAGTACCAAAAAATAATCACATACCCTTGCTATATCAAAATGAACTGTATATGTGTTAATAATTCATACATCCCAAACAGGTCATATACATTCATATCTCAAAAGAATAGTAGTCCAAAACCGGGACATGCCACCAAAAATGGTCCCAAATCCTATCCCAGTCCCAATACCCTATGCTCCATTCTAGCAATCCACTCAAGCATCAGTCATATGAAACTCACCCTTATCCTGACCTGAAACCATGAAGTCTGCTCGAGTACTAAATGGTAACCTGAGAAGGGTGCAAGTACGACTTAATTGATCACCACCAACAGTACCTATAATCATATATAGTTTGAGTAATAAGTGCATGCTAATGTGAATAATAAATATATGCAATCGTAATAAATAAACCATGTTGATTATTGAGTTCCAAGGTGACACCCTAAATTGACCATACCTACTTCAACCGAATCTGGATGTCACCATTCATAGTAACTCAAGTAGTCCCAAATGAATTCATGGAGTGTATCCACAATATTCCAAAACAATAATAATAATGAATCCAAGGGGGATTCCTCTAAGGAATTCTAAACTAGAGTCATCATGAATCTAGGGGGGGGGGGTCCCCCTAAGGAATTCCAAAACAGGATCATCAAAAATCCAAGGAGGGTTTCCCCAAGACATTCCAAACCAGAATCATTACAAATATAAGGGGGGTTACCCCAAGGCATTAAAAACTATAATCATTATGAATCCAAGGGGGTTTTTCCGAAGTCATTCCAAACCATTAATCAAAATCAAGTAATTAAAAATTTTCATTTAACAATTATTTAACTTCATTTTCAATAGATCTCACATATAAAACATATACCCTAGATCCTAGAGCATTATCAGTGAATACCAAACATCTCACTCATGGTAAAAAACTCATTACCATGAACCCTTAAGGTATCCCATTTTGTTATCCAACTAGTTTCACAAGTCAAACACACCCCATGGGTGACTAAAGTTTCGATACACTCACTAATGATCCATTCATGACCTATAGAGAGGTTCAATTTCATGAAGGAATTACAAATGAAAAATATTTATAAGTTTTAGGTCAAGATCATAGTGTGTTGGTGTGGCCACACATCTCACACATAATAAAACAATGATACTTTTAAGGGATAGTATACAAACCACCCACCTTATGATCATAGACTTCTAAACATTAAGTAAAGACTGCTAATTCGAGCTCAAATGGTGTGAATAAGAAAAGTAGAAAAGAGCCTTAGAAATAGGGAATACTGATCTAATATTTCTTGATAGTGAAACAAATGAATAAAAGAAGAGAAAAAAATAATAGATTTACCTCTAGCTTTCCAACATAATAAAAAGCACTTGAATTGAAGAAAAACTTCAAGAAGGCAGAAGATGGGAGGTTGGATTGTGTGTGGGAGTAGATTATAGATGAAAAAAGAAAAATAAGGCTTAATACATTTAAAATTGTAAGGTTAAAGTGATAATTTTCAACTTTTTAAAGGGTCGCATGATTTGGATACACATTTGACCAAACTGTACACCAACCATGCTGCTCCCACTATCCAAGGAACCCTATCTCACATGATTTTATCACATAGTTAATCAAACTATGTGAAAACCATGTGAATCCCACTATATGAGGATCCTTACCTAACATGGTTGGCTTACATGGTTAGGAAAATCATGCACCAACCATGAAAAACTCCTCTATAGTTTTTTACAAGTTTTTTATAGTTTACTCTAGGGTTTTTCATGGTTTATAAAACTATGTGACATAACATTTTATCCATAAATTTTGGGTGTATAGTTATCACTAACCATATGCTAACTGTGCACCATAGCTGTGACTCCAAAATTTCATATCTTTGGGCCTTTGACCCCCCGAAATGATCTTGGAACCACTCCCACATCCCATAAACACATCAAATTAATATTAACCAATGAAAGAAATAATAATAAATAAAAATATAAAATTTAAAAGAACCTCAAGAAGGTTTGGGGGTTTATAAAATCCCCACCATATAATAGTTCATCCATGAACTTCTCTCCCAAACATCACCGTGCCTCATTGGAAAAAAACTCCATATACTAAGACCACATATATGTCTCCCATTCCCATGTCTTCTCCTGGACATGTCCGTGCTTCCATTATACATATACCAGAAGCAATATCTTTTTGCTAATATCCTTTTCATCCCAATCAACCATGAAAACTAGACATTCCTCAAATGATGCATCAGTCTTGAGATCAACATCATCGGTGTCAAGCACATGAGACAATTTAGGATAGTATCACCAAAGATGTGTTACATAGAATACATTATGCATGACAATAAAATGTCACAGAAGATACAAATAGTATGATACTGGTCCGACCCTCTCCATAACCTAAAATGACCCCACGTACCTGGGTGTTGACTTTACCTACCCCCAGATATGACAATGTATCAACCTAGGAAACACTCAAAAAAAAAACTTAATCACTAACCTCAAAAATTGAGAGGTCATAATCACCAGTCTTCATAAGATCTCTGCCTACTCTAGGTAGTCACCATCCACTTCTATATTAACTAAACATGTTATGAAGTCTCCTATATGATATTCATCTTGATTATCACTGTCTCACCAGCCTCTAACCAACACAAAGGTTAATGAAACAATCTACTGTATAGAGACTCATAAGGTACCATCTTTATAGTCTCCTAATAACTATTATTATGGGAAAATTACACCAGGGACAAATGGTTCTTCCAAGAAATCTAGGATGCATTCTCTCAACATATCCTTTAAGATCATTATAGTATGCTTGGAATGTCCATCCTTCAGTAGATGATAGGTAGTGCTTATGTGAACCCGCATACCAAGAACCTTTTATATCCCTTTCAAAACCATGAAGTGAAATTCATGTCACTATCATAGAAGTTACTCTGGGGAAAACCATAAAAGTGAAATATCTTTCAAACTTAGATATTACCTAGCTCATCCACTAAAAGTCTCCCAAATCACTATAAATTTAGCCACCATTTTCCCCCAATCCACCATCTCCCAAACTGAATTATTTCCCTAGTTTTTCCTTGAAAAACCTTCCACAAAATACATAGCAACACCATCCCATTTCTACCCAGGAATGAGAAATGATTATAGAAGGCCCCTGGGTCAGTGATTCTTGGCCTTCACCTACTGGTAGGTGGAGCACCTCATAACAAAACCTGTGATATCTTTCTTCATTCCAAGAAACCAGTACTATCATCTCATGTCACAATACATCTTGGTCAGACCTGGGTGTACCACCCACTTTGAGGCATGTGGATCTCTCATCATCTCCTCACTCATGATCATGGTGACCAAAATTCAATAGTAAACATGGAGAATCTCATCATCATTAAGGATCTAATCTGGTGGAAGATCCCTAACATATATACAATACCTCAGAGCTAAGAACTTTAGATTCAACAACTACCTTCTCTTTATCATGTTGAGAATTGAATTCAAAATAGAGAAAGATGTAAGGATCACTCAAACCTAGCACTACTGAATGTTTAAATGTATCTCAACACAAAGGGTTATCAAATTCCATTAATTTTATAATTCCTGAATAACCCGAGCCTGTATCTTCCAGGTCAAAGAATTTGTAACCACATTACCTTTCCTAGGGGTATAAGCTAGTTCAAATACAAAATACTATATATACTTGAACCAACTCTAATGATGAAGGTTTAGGTCCCATTAGGAGAAGATATATATTAGGATTTTGTAATCAATATAAACCAAAAATTTCTCCCCTAGAGCAAGTAATGTATCCAACATCTTAGATAATGCACTACTTATGCCAACTCTAGGTCATGTTTAGGGTATTTTTCCCATGTATCCTCAATTTCCTAGACCCATACGCGATGACATGAATTCCCTACATCAAAACTGATCCCATCCCAACTCCTGATGCATCACAAGACTTGGTAGAGTCATTACCTAGATTGTATAAGTAAATGACCAACACTGAAGTTAGTATTACCTTAAACTCTTGAAAATTACCCTCATATGCATCATAACAAACAAAATTAACTCCTTTTTTTGTTAGGCCAGTTAACAATGCATCCAAACAAGAAAAAACTTGGATAAAAATACAGTAATATTTGGCTAATACCAAAAATATATGCATGTAAAAAATGTTATTGGGATTATAATAAGAATAAAATGTTCTCACCATATCAAGGTTTATAGATACAATAGTCTCAGAGATAACATGCCCCAAAAAAGTGATCCTGGACAATCAAAGAATGAAACTTGAAGATATTGGTGTAAAGATGATGCTCCCTAAGTGATCTCAAAACGATCTATAGGTGTTTTTCATGTTCCTACCTTGACTTATAGTACATGTGAATATCATAAAAAAAACTACCACAAATGTGTCTAAGTATAGGTGGAAAACCTGATTCATCAAATTCATAAACACTACCAGTGTGTTCATTTGGACAAACAACATAACTAGATGCTCTAATAGATCACACTTGCTTCTAAATATAGTATAAGTTATGTCTAATGGACTAACTCTTAGCTGGTGATAACCTGAACTCATATTGATCTTAGAGAATACTCAGGATGCTTATAATTTGATCAAATAGGTTGTTAATACATGGAAGTGGATACTAGTTTTTGACCATCATCAGATACTGCTTTCGATAGTCAACACAAAATCTTAAGGAGCCACTCTCTTTATTAGATAATAGGATAAGAGAAACTCAAGGAGATTTTATTAGCTGTATGAAAACTTTCCCTCTAAATTCTATACTTGATACTTAATCTCATGTAGATATAAAAGATCCATCCTATAGGGTATGATGGAAATAGTCTTTACACCCAACAAGAGATCAATGGTAAACTCCACTTCCCTCTTGGCTGGAAGTCCCAATAAAACCTTAGGAAACACATCCTGGAACTAATTCACCACCAAAGGAAAAAAATTTCTTGAACCTCCCCATCATCTAATACCAGACTAGACACATGAGCTGAATACTACTTAGGTATTGATAATTAGGTCCTGTATGACCATCTTGAATATCCCATTCTCTAGCATAAATATACTTACCGACCTTGGGAGATGTATAACTCACCCATTTATAGTAAAAATTGATGTATTATTGATACCAAACTATCCATCCCATACCAAGAATAAAATTTAAATTGGTCATTTTTAATATAAAGAGATACTAGAGGAATCTATGGCTGCCAACCTCTAGGACACACCAAATGCCCTAGAAAATTCCCTCCCAACCAAATTTCCAATGACGTATCAATATAAATCATTCCATATTGATACTCTAAAACTAAACCCAAAATCTTCTATGAATTGAAAAAACATGAAATAATGTGAATCCTTTACACATCAAATAGTGAAGAAGCTAATATAGAGGCCACTAGAATCATACCTTGAACTTTGGAAGGTCCAATGTCTTGATAAATTGGATTCAGATGAGCTGTATACAGTTTTCCTTAACCTCATCCAAAAACCCCTATCTAAGATATCTGAGTAGTATTACCCTAATAGCGCTAATTCTCCTGACCCTGAGCACCACACTTGCCACCTCAACCTGTATGACTGGTAGAATTCCATCCGACTACCCACTACGGTGTTTCTCATCCAGCTCTAGAACTCTACATATATTAATACCCCCTATCAATATGAATCATCCTAACACTCCTACAAAACCTATAGATATTCCCTATTCTTACATAAGCTCGACACTCTAATGGTGGTCGATCATAATGATAATGACAGTGGCCAATCCTTCCACATGGGTGGCATCACACAACATTGTCATCCCATAGAGGAAAAGATGATCCACTTCCCTGTCTACTCTTCCCACCAACACTCTAGCATGAACTATCAAAGTAATTATTCATACTTCCATAAGAACTTCCATTGTTCCCCCATAAGAATATTCCTATATTGAGACCCTACCTTTGCTTAAGTCCCTCTCTGAAATTAACATCAAGTTCAAAACCTTAGAAATGGATGAAAAATAGAAAACATTCACCAGAACTCAGATCCCATATCACAATCCATTCTTAAATATTCATACTCATCCTACCTCATCCCCTACTAGTATAGGGTCAAAGAACTGTAAATTAGTGAAATTATCAGCATTTTCCATAACCGATATATCCACCTATGTAAATTGTTTTAATTACCAAGACATATCATCTCTAAGGGTATTTGGGAAGAATTGATCAAATAAATGGGTCTCTAAGTCTTCCATAAAAACCTCTTAAACTAATCCTCCTTGACTAAAACATCCCACCATCACTTCAATGACCCCAAAATCATATACACTTCCCAACCTCACCCTCCTCTCCTATAAAATCTCTAGGTACTTCAAAATAATTTGGATATAATCAATCTAGTACAAATCTATATAGAGACCTCCCTCTATAGAAAACAATGATGGACGAAGAATTTAAAACTCCCTAGTAATCTCTAACATCATGGGTATGGCTCGCAGAACCTACCTCTCTATAGACTGCACCACATATAACAAGCTCACTTGAAGCTAATCATCTATCACCTGCCTCAACACTACAAGTGGGTTTGATATGATAACCTCTGGTGTGTGCTCATAACCACCCTCCTATAACTCATATAAAGTTCATCATGGTGGATTTTATCTACAATAAAAAATTCACACTTTATAACACATAACTACATCAGTTTTTGATATAAAAATTTAGATAAAGTGAACAAGAATACCATCCCACTACTCCTTACATCTCATGTGATAGAAATCTCATAGGTTAGGAACTCTCACTATCCCCATCAACCTATATACAGGTTCAACAATATATTCAAAAAAAATTCTAAAATGTACACATAGGATCTATATCACCAAAATTTTTCATTTTACTTTAATCATAGATTTTACTAATGAGGCTTAGTTAAAAAAAATGTCAATTACAAGTTATAAGGGAAACACTTTATAAGTTGTAATTGAAATTTTATTAAACTAATATCAATAATAAATCAAAACAACCACTTTAATTTATAATTTTAACATATTAATGTATTAGTTAGATAATATTTCACCATCAATTTATATGGTAAAACACCATATAAGTTGATACATACACTTTTAATAACTGACCCATGTCATAATACAGGTAAACCACCATTGAAAATCATGTAAATTCCATGTGGATCTGACATTATTGATATGATGAATACACACATTTCCTATTTCAATTATAGAAAATAAACAAAATCCCATAAACCATAAATCCCCAAATCATGTGCATCACTCAAGGTGAAATAGGTTAGTTGTAAATGAAAAAAGAATGAACAACAATCCCATCCCTAGTAACTCATTATTCCCCTCATACGTGGGTTAGATAATCCTAGGAAAAAGTTCTATACTAAGTCTCAAGAACAACCTATATCTTTTACACCTTACCTGGATAATAAAAAAAGAAAAATTCTCTAACATCACTTTGTGACATCCCTATCCCGGTTCACTCTAAACAGTAATTAGAATAATAGAGCTTGTAGACCCTAGGAACACCTCCCTTATACACTAAATGTATCTGAATATTAGTAGAGGTATAAGGTGATATAGTGGGGATACTATAACTCTATATCAGTGTGAAATTGTAACACCTCATGTTTTTAAAATTAATAAAACTATGTTCGATAACGTATATAACACGCAACATTGAGACTAAACGAATCATGATTATTTATGACCTTTATAACTCAATCGTTAAATTAGAGGGTATGAATAATATTAAATAATTTATGATATATAAATATTTCATAATATATATAAATTTATTGATAAATTTCCAGGAATTAAACACTCAATTTTTTATAAAGACAATTTATTCTTAAAAAAACATGTTTTTATAAAAAATGATTTTTATTGCTTTATGAGAGAAAATATTACAATTAATTTCTTAAAATTTTAGAAATTTTATTTTATAAAATTTAAATCATTTTTAAAATCATTATATCAAAATTTAATTAGGGTGAAATTTTGTTATTTTTCTGAAATGGTTGATTTTTTCAGTGAATAGTGAAAATTATCAATTTTTCAAATACTATAATTTATTTTCATTAAATAAACTAATTTAAAAGTCCCATTATATGTTTAAATTGGTATTAAAATTAAATATTAAACATTTTATTTATAATAATATAATTAATTTCATTTTAATTAGCAATTTTCACAATTTTGGTATAAGATTATTTTTATGCTTTAAAACACGATTTTCTGCAAACAGTTTTTAAGTGTATAAAGTTTATCCATTTTAATTAATTAAAATAAACCATAATAAGTAAACATTTAACTGAAATTTATATATTATAAATCTATTTATATTAATTTAAATTAATATAATGATGATTACTAGTCATGAAGTTAATATAAGATCATATATTGCTTAAAAAATACATTTCTTAAAAAACCAATTTTCAACATGTTTTATGGGTTTAATTTTAAATTAAATTATGTCACTTATATGATTTAAATTTTATAAAATTTATTAAATATTTATAATCAAAATAATTAATATTATTTAATAAGGTCAACTTAATTTTTGGTCATAATGAATAACAAACATAGTAAAAAAACTAGTTACCATGATAAAAAACTAAAATGCTAAAAGTTAGTAACCATAGAGAAAAATGGAATATAATGTTTAAAAAATGTTTATTTTTGAATGGTGGAGGTTTTTATTGAAAATATAACCAATAAAATACTTTATTTATTAATTTTTTAGGCACTTTGATTAAGAGTGACTTCCCATTATTGAATAGTTTTGGGTATTTACAAAAAGAACACTCCATCTCACTTATAAGAGTGAACCTTCTATCCTCTTACTTACACACTTAAAAAGCCTTGTGTTTAAACCAATACTTGAACAAATCCATTCCTTACTTACCTACCCATTTCCCATAGGTCTTTTTTTGATCATAAATACAATATAAAAAGGATTCAGGTATAATCCTAAAAAGGTGGTCCGAAGAAGAGGTATCGTTCTTAACCGATAGTTTTAGTTTTGTTTCTTCTTCCACCACCTTAAAATATTATTAAAACTTGATGATATAATAAAATAAGTATATAATATATAATAATATATTATTATGTTAATTTTATAACCTATATACATATCCTATTCCATTAAATGGGAAATAAAACCATCATTCGTGTGGATGGCGGATAACCGCCCCACGAACCGATGTAATCAATTTTCCATCACTAAATCTCACAGATATTCATGATAATGTATTTAATGTTTATATATTATATTAATGTAATATTAATTATTCTATAAAATTAATATATCATATACTTTCTTACCTTACCATCCAATGGAAAATGATGGCATTGTTCATGTGTACGACAGACTACCACCTCATGAAGTGATGTGATTATTTTTTTATTATCGCATTACATGGATGGTATATGTAAGTGAATTTGAAAAATTAATATGATATTTATGATATAATTATCATTATATAATGATAAAATAACACTTAACTTCTTTCCATCATTATAATTAAAAAACAGAAACATTACACATGTGTACGTACGACCTACCATCTCTATGATTATAACATAGTTCATTTTTTATAACCATAATTCATGGTTATTTTTTAAAAGTATAATTTATGAATAAAAATTATAATTATTTCATGATCATTATTATAGAAATTATGGAATAATGGCCCCTTTGACCATGATTAACATATTGATGCTATTTTTAAATTATAAATTGAACGTCCTCAAAACACTCAATGCGAACATAATTGATTAAGTAATTAAATATGTAATTAAAATAAATGAAGTAGATAGTTTAAGTATAAGGGATTAAAATTTTAAAAGTTTCTTAATAAAAAAATAATTTATATATGTTTATTATACTGGTGATAAATGGCACACATGACAAGTCCAAACTCAAGGTAAGATATTTCTAGTCTCACTTTTATTTCCGGGAGACTTATATCATATTCACCACTAGTTCTATTTTTTGTGTGGTTTATATACTGAACCTTTGACATATTATATCATGAAACTCCTTATTTTAATTTTATTTAACTCTTTAATGGATCTTATTATTCAAAATTTACCAAAGTGGTAAGTAATATTCTTAAAAAAATCTACTTTTAAAGTTTCCCTTTAAACTCTCTTTTTCCATGTCCATGTTCTTATAAATGATTCAAGAAAATTATTATTTATGCCTAAATGGTTTATAAAGGTCATTTTTGAACATAATTCACTTTATTTAGAATTTTTAAAAGGAATATTTTTAAGGTTTTACGTAAGGGACACTTTACTTCAAAAACCTCATTTAAAATATTTTAAAGATTTATTTTATAAATATTTTTATTTTGTGTCCATATTTTTATGATTATTTTATGGATATATTTATATAGAAATAAATAAATTATAAAGGAAAATTTCTGTCACTTTTTAAATTTCTTTCAATTTTTTTCAAAAGGAATCTTTTTTACATATTTAATATGGAACATTTTGATATTCTTTATAAAAGACAAAATGAATGATCTATTATAATGTATACAGTGACAATGACTTTCTCCACTCTATAACTATTATTGGATATTTAAATTTTATTTTAAGATTAAATTTTTTCATAAAAGAAAAATCTAATTTCTATTTATTCTAAGTATTTTTAAAAAGTGTTTTAAATGGGATATATATTATGATATTTGGAAATGTCTTAATTATGGGTGTAAGGGATCTCTATAAACCACCATTTTCTTCAAGTTATGACCATAATCTCTCTATATCAATTTATCTCTCTTTAAAGTTATGGAATGATTATAAATTATATATATATGTCTCACACATATATACCTAGCTTATTCTCCTTTCTTTTAATGGGGTAATATATGCCTTATATTCATTTCTAAAATGCCTTCATTATGAACATTCATTTGATTATGATATGAGGAAATATTATGAAACCCATTTTCATTCTATGGATAATTATTATGTTTATGATGTATGATTGATTTTATTTTTTGGAACACATAAATAATGAATATTTTTTGATGGGTGTACCCATATAGCGCTCCAATTCATTGGGTAAATCTTTAGTCTCATGATACATCATATATGGTATTGGGAAGTAAAAATAATCTATTATGGGACTTTGTCCATCATGTGATATTTCTAGGTAGTTAGACTTGACTCATGTTTATATCATGTTATATGTTTTTTCCACATTTCCCATGATACCATGATCTTATGATACATTTTTATTTACGCCATGATTCTATGTGATTAATTATGTGAATTCTCTTTTATGATATCGTGTTTTACCTTTAACACACATTCTATGTTTCCTTATCATGTTTTCTACCTTACTTGATGTTTTATATCACCATTTTCTTTTATGTATTCCCTAGGTTATCCTATACAGTTTTAGGATCTCAAATGGATTTAAGAGATAATTATGGAGAATAAAATAAGGATTTAATGTTTTAATTTTCCTTTTGATGTATCATAAACCAAGTCTTCCAAAGACACCAGGCCTCATAATCTTTGGGGTTGTACTTATTATATATTTATGTTTAAAAATAATTTAATAATATGTGGAAAAGGAATGAGTTATTATAGAAAAAAAGAACCAAATACATCTATATAAATAAGTAAATAGACAACTCGAGAATGCCAAAATATAATTATAGACCCATGATATATCAAATTGAACTGTATATATGTCATATGGTGCTCCCATTTTTCTTGACCTGCAGCCATGAAGTCTACTCAAGTACCAAATGAAGACCTGAGAAGGGTGTGAGTAAGAATCAGTAGGCCACCACTAGTGACATCTATAAGCATATACAGTCTGAGTAATAAGTGCATGCTGATGTGCATAATAAATTTTGTAAAGAATAATAAATAAACCATATCGACTCTTGGTTTCCAAGGTGAGACCTGTTAGGTTGGAACAACAAAGATGAATACACAGGGGGGGGGGGTTGAATTTTTTTCCATTAAACAAACTTGATATAAAATAAACTTCCATATTGGGATTAAATTTATTATTTCCTTCTCTATTAAAGATGATTAAGTAGTGGAAAATAAAATAAGAAAAGAATACAATTATGTATAGTGGTCCATGATAAAAAAGACCCCTTAGTATACTATACCAATGCTCTCTCCACGAGCTTGGTGATTTTCACTAGTGGGTCCTTTTCCAGTAACCTTTACAACCAAGTGTAGGTAGTTGACACCTTATAATAAAGGATTTTATATAGATTTCATGTTCTTTTACAAGGAACTAAAATATCCACATCTTAGTATGATACGCTGAAACTCCACTAATGACCGAGTATGAGAAATTTATAATCTAAATGGATAATAGATTAATATGTAGATGTTGAAAAAACTTTAGCATATATTTGAAATAATAATTTAGAGTTTTATATGATCTTAAATAAAACACATTAGCAACAAAATATTCTTCAACATCAACCAAACTTTCTTTAGATATCAGTAGAGAAAACACTAGGTAGATGATCAAACATGTATGCCTTCAAAGTGTATCTCTAATAAGTGCATTTGAAAACTATATCAAAATATTAACAATAAAATACAATAGTAGTAAAAGTTGATCAAATATAAAAGAATAAAAACATGTATGTATCCAAAGTGTAGCTCTAGAAGCGAAGACACATTATTATTTTCAAACACATATCCATATGTTTAGAAGAAGAACATCAAAGTATTTAACATGATAGTCTAATTACTTCAAGACAAACAACTCTAGAAAACATTTCATGATAAATCATGAATAATTGAATTAAAAAAGTTCAAAGAAAGTCACAACTTCCCTTAAAAATAGGAACAATTTAATCTATTAAATAAGAGCCTTTGAATTGGACTTTAAATATATTTAAAGAAATATTTAATTCCAATGAGACCATTGTAGAAAATGCAGAAATAATCCATAATTCAAAACTCTATAATTGAATAAGTGAAACATAGGGTTTGTTTGTATAGCAATAAACTCCAAATGTATGGTTGATAACGTATGATTGTTTACAAAATTGGGGATTATGAACTATACATTTATTCTTCAAACATAGGGTTGCTTCCAAAAGTAGGGTTTTTGATCCATAAATTTATTCCAAAAATAGGGTATACAAACTATATATTCCACTTAAAATGTAGGGTATGAATAGTGTTTCCAGACTACTTATAAAATACATCCATAATACTTTTACTTTGAGAAATAAAATAACATCCCATGAGTTAAAGACTGAGTATGATTTATAAATAAGAATAATTATTCCAATAATTATTATCTTGGAATTCAATTAAAGTAAATTCATTAGCAACATAATTGTGGCTATTTGTGAGCATAAAAATCAAAAAGAAATTAAAAAATTATCAAATCAACACATGATCAATAATATCCCCCTTTTTGATGATAAAAAAACCCATAAAACAAATATTAATATTAAAAAAATAATAAATGAAATTTTACAAATATCAGAATAAATAAATTTCAAAAAAATTTTCCCTTATAAAGAAAAATATTTTTATAAAGAAATTTCTCCCATATATATTTTACATTTTTAACATAGTTATTTCCATGAATTTATTATATTTATTCCTAAAAATTTTCTTATTTTTTTTATTTTGACACAAAAATTTCTTCATAAATTTCTCCCTCATTTTTGTAACATCAAAAAGAAATTAAAAAAATAGTTTAATGTATTTTTAATGTAGGGAAAAATAAAAATAAAAATGATACTTAAACTAATAGAAACAACAAAAACATTCATATTTTAAAATTTTTATATCTTTGACTTTGGATAAGCTATAGTGGTGATAAAGAATTAAGATTTTTTTAAGGGTTAAACACTTCATATGCACTATGTAAAATTTAAACTCTTTTAATCATAGTATCTTGAACTCTTGAAAATAGTTCAATTCTTCTTTGAACATATTCAGATCTTTGATCCATTGATGAAGATGAAAACTGTTTAACTAAAATATATTTTGGCTAATTAATATCTAATATAGTAACAAATTCTCATCTGATTGTCTCTATTTCGATTATATTCTCCACTTTAAATTCATCAAATTATTTTTTATAAATTTACCTTTACCATAAATTTTTATACTTCCTTTGAAGAGTATCAAAAAATAATTTTGAAATAGAATATTTTTACAGCTCTTCATGAAATTTTCTAGACCTTTTTAGACCTTCATGTATATTCACTAATTATTCATTCAAAAAATTAAAATTAGACCCAAATTCTTCAGAAAACATTACATCTATATCTATTTAATAATATTAAACTTCTGGTTCTACAAAACCACATATTTTAGTATCTTTTCTAAAATATTTTTCTAAGGAATCCTTAATAAAAGAAACTTACTGTTCTCCAAATAGATCAATCATAGTATCAGGAAAATAATTATCTTGATTTATCTTTTTAGAATAAAATTTCTTCGAGCTTAAAGTTCTAGGTCTCTTCATTATACTTAGACTATATCATTCAAGGGTCTTTGAGTTTTTAATTCCAAACAGGGAAGAAAGAAAATGTTTAAGAGGGTTTGAGAAGAATATTTTTGGTTTTGAAAGATAAAAAAGAAAGGTTTCATTCTAACGGATAATAGGATATGTTTCATATTATCAATCCAAAATAATGATTAATCATTTTATATTTTAATTTTAAAAATCTAGTATTATGCAATAAAACTATTTTGAAAGAAAACTTTACATAACTGAATAACATTTTTAAGAAAAATAAATTTCAAAACAAAGTTTTAAAAAATGAAAGATTAAATCAAGAACACGTTTTTTATTAAAATAAACTTATATTTATTCATATAATTTTAAATTAATATAATAAAGTACTATAAACTCCCCTTGAATTATAACTCTTCTAGAATTGTTTTAAAGAATATATATAAAAAATTGTTTGAAATAAAAAGTTTTACACAAATTAGGATAATTTATAAATTTTTTACATATATTAAAATAAAATTAAATAATATTTAAGGAGTATGTATGATGTAATAATTTTTTTTAATAGATTTATTTATCACATTAAATAATATAGTGATAAGAGTTTTAATAGTTTAAGTATAAAAAGTTTATCTCCCTATATAAAATAGTTAATGCATTTAAATTGAATAGTAAGATAGAAAAGAAATACTTCCAGGATTAATAGTTCCAGTTCTAGGAATTTTTCATTCAAATGAAATTTCCATAATTTTCAATCACCCACTTAATGATATAAAATTGAATTCTAGTAAAATATATCAATTACAAGTTCCTTTTTGTACCCATATGATTTTGGGTTTGGAAGTGTTAGAAACTAATGGCTTAGGTAACTAAATCTATTTGTTATGAGTAGAGACTCCATAATTAAATTTAGACAACTCTTTCAAATAATAAACATGCCTAATATAAAAAAATTTAGGTTTTCTAAAATAGAATTTATTTTCATAATTTCCATTTATTCCATAGTGAAAATATTTAACAATAGATATTCTCTTTCTTTTTGAATTAGGCACAAAATAATTTCTATATAACTTGGGTTATTCTCTATTAATACCAATCCCAAGTTTTCCTTTATTATTATATTTATTTTTAACAAGAATTTTATTTAAATATTTTTCTCCTTTAATAATTATACTAGAGGATGTTTTTAAAGTATCAACTTCATCTAATAATTCTTAAATTTTAGTTTCATGAAGATCATAATAAATTTTGGAAGAATTAGATATTAGATCTATAATCTATTTTTAAAAAACTCTCTTTATCAATTGAAAAAACATCATAATATTTTATAAGTTTTATATGATGTTTATTTAAGGATTCTAATTTGTCTTAAATAATAAAATAATATTTATTAATTTCATCATAAGAATTTTTTTATAAATCATAATTTTGAGAGTTAGAATTATGCACCTCATATGCATGATCTATAAGACATAGATTTACCATTTGGTTTTCATGATAAGCTTCAGAGTTTGTATAGATTCATTACTTGAATCAGAAGTAGTACTCTAGCTAGTATTCATGCCTCTATTACCTTTTTTTAAATTATCTTTCCTTTGATCTTTAATCAAAGAACAAATAGAATTTATGTGGAATTTATACTTAAATTCATAGAATCTATCTTATTTATTCATTTTATTCCTCTTATTGTATAGTTTTCCAAATATTTTATAAAAATCTGATAATTCTTTTCTTGATTACAAATAACTTGAATTAGATGATTCATCCATAGCAGTTTTAAGTGAAACATCTTCCTTTTTGATATAAATTTTATTTTCAACTTTAGATTTCATCTTAGATTCATAAACCATCAAGGTGCCAATAAGTTATTTTATTTTCAATTATTTAATTGGAATGTGTTAATGAATAATAGGAGATATTACATTCCACTTAGAGGGTAAAACTTTGAGAACTTTTAAATCTTGATCTAATTATTTAATTGATTCTCCCAAGGTAGCAATATCATTGGAAACTTCTGTCAATATCCTATTCACCTGAGTGATTCTCTCATATTCATGAATCTCAAATATGTCAAATTTAAAATTTTTAGTTTTATACCTTAGATACATGACATTATCAGTTCCTTAATTAGAAGCATAAATAGTCTACCACATCTCATATGTATTAGCACACTGAGAGACTTGATTAAATTCATAAGTTTTTAATCCATAGAAAATATCATTCCTTGATCTCAAATTAATATTTTATTCTTTATCTTGATCACCAATAATTTTTTTTAGACCATCTTTAGGAATTTCATAAGGCATGTATACCCTTAAATAAACTCTTATTCCATGATTTTTTAAATAAATAATATTGCATGATTTCCAACATCCATAATTATCACCATTGAAATAAGGTGCATGGATCATAAATATACCTTCTATAAGATCATCCATTGAGAATTATCTTTATAAAGATCATTAAATCTAACTCTTTAGAGTCAAAATAAATATAATAACTTGAGACAAAACTTCTGATATCAAATTTTTGTATTAGATAAAATTAACAGAATCTTCAAGTATTTTTTTTGAAAATATCCAATGGTTATTTTCCTCTGATGCCAGTTATTATTATCAGGATGAAATGATAAGTAATTTTAGAAAGTGAAATAAATAAATAGATAAAAACCTCTAATACCAATTATTAGGTTGGAATAGAAAATATAAAGACACAGGGGGGGGGGTGAATTGTGTTACTTTTATGGAAACTAAACTCCCCTCTTAGGATTAAAGCGATTATTTCCTTCTCTCTTAAAGATAAGTAATATTTAGAAAATAAAAGAAGAAATGAACATAACAATGTATAGTGGTTCAGGGCCCAAATATCCTTGAGTCCACTCCAGCAATGCGCTCTCCATGAGCTTGGTGATTTTCATTAGTAGGTCCTTTTATAGGAACCTATACAACTGAGTGTAGGCAGTTGACACCTTATAATCAAGGATTTTATAGGGCTATTTGGTTCTTTTATAGACAACCAAAATATCCACACATTAGTATGAGAAGATAAAACTCCAGAAATGACTATGTAAAAGTATCCAATACTCTAAAAAGATAATAGATTAGGATATAGATGTTGAAACAGCTTCAACACACAATTTCAGAAGTAATTGACAGTTATATTTGATCTTCAATAAAACACACCAATAACAAAATATACTTAAACTTCAAACAATATTTATTTATATAGTAGTAGAGAAAACAACAGGTAGATGATCAAATATGCATGTATCTAAAGTGTAGCTCTGATAAGTTCTTTGTCAAACTGTAACAAAATATTAATAAGAAAATATAGTAGAAACAACTTTTGATCAAATAGACAATAATAAAAATATGTTTGTCTCGAAAGTATAGCTCTAGATTTGATGACATATTATTATTTTAAAATACACAAACTTATTTTTAGAATAAGAACATCCAGATATTTAACATAATGATTGAATTCATTTAGGTCAAACATCTCCAGAAAATACCGCATGATAAATCATGAATAATTGAATTCAAAACATTCAAGGAAAGTTAAAACTTCCCTTATAAATAATAATTATTTAATCTATTTAATACGAGACTTTAAATCAGTCTTTAAACATCTTTAAAGAGATATTGAATTTCAATGAGACCATTATAGAAAATTTGGAAATAATCCTTAATTTAAAACTCTATAATTGACCAAGTCAAACATAGGGTTTATCTTCGTAGCGATAAACTCTAAAAGTATGGTTGAAAGAATATAGTTTATTACAAAAGTAGGGATGATGAACCATAAGTTTATTCTTCAAACTTAGGGTTTTTCCAAAAGTAGGGATTATGATTTGTACTTTTATTACAAATGTAGCACATAAAAACTATATGTTCCACTTAAAATGTAGGGTATGAATAGTGTTTCTAGACTACTTATAAAACATGTCCAAAATATGTATACTTTGAGAAATCAAATAACCTCCCATGAGTTATAGACTGAATATGCTTCTAGAATAAAAAAATTATTCCAAAAATTATTATCCCTCAATTCACTTAAAGTAACTTCATTATCAACATAAACGTGGGTGATTGAGAGCATTAAAATCAAAAAAAAATTAATGAAATTGTTGAATCAACACACATTAAACAACACCCTGAATCAACCATACCTTATTTAGATTAATCTAAATGTATCTATCCATAATAACCCAAGTAGTCCCAAATAAATTTATTGCAATGTCTCAACCCCAGTTACCTAGATCCAGTGCATTATTTTAATACATTGGCATGATTACAAGGAATCAAGTCCCGAAGGACCGATTGGTTTAACAGTCTTGGAAAATAGATTACATACATGAAAGTTACATTACAATTTATAACATAAAACACAGTAGAAATAATCCTTTGATAATTCCATTATTCCCCTAGCTTAACCCTGCATATCAATCATAATACACTTCTTGGAATCCTGGGAAAATAAAACATAAGAAAGGGGTGAGCTCAAATGCTTAGTAAGGGTAAATAATTCAGCGGAATCGATAAACTTTTAAGGCAAGATGTATAATAAAAACAACAGCCTTTTAAACATAAACTTGAACATAATATGGAAAAAATAAACCAAAAATTACCATATAAACATGCACATGGATATTCTACTAGTCAAATAATCACATGTAATAACTAATTTCATAATGAGGGAATGCATAATACTGAACATAATAACTACTATGTCAAGGCCTTATGCCAAGACCATTCACAAATATTATATCAAGGCCTTTTTCCAAGACACTAGTTTGTCTCATGGAACCTACCGATGCATCGAGGGGATATAGTGGGCCCCACCCATCACTTACTAAGTCTAATTCATTCCTCATATAAAAATGTTGAAACATAACATAAACATTTGTATTAAAACTAGCATATGAAATGTCAATACTTTAACCATAGACCATGAATGGTATAAAAATAACACATCCACACTCAAACATATCACAACTCATTTAATACAATATAAAAGATTGTATTATAATAAATTAACCTCAATCAAGAATAATATCTAGTAAAGGATGTTGAAATATTTAAAAATGACCAGTAAAACTCTTTGAGAGAAATATCCATTTTTTTGTGAAATCATTTAAAAGTAACACATTTACAAAGGAAGTAATTTAAAAGATATTTTTGAATCAAAGTGTTCCATACCACTTTGAAACTTTTGAAAGAAATTAACATTTTAAAACAATCATGTACATATAAATAAAACCTTAAAATCATTTTGAAAACACGAACATTAATTAAAAAACATTTAGAAAAATAAATCATTAAAACATTTAAAATAATGATCTTGCTAAAGAGTCCCTTCCACAAAACCTTAAAATATCCATTTTAAAACATTTTTATGAAACATGGACATGGATGATAAATATATCCCAGTAAATACTTACACATAAACAATCTTATATAATAATGAGATTAAGTAATTAACCCTTACCTTCAGTCTGATATTCTCCGTACGATTCTAAAACTCCTGTATAATGTTTTTAAACATATTATTAACCTATATCATAATAATAATAAAATTTATGATATCATATATGATTATTTTATGACTTTATATTACCCATTTATTAACAATTCACAGTTAATGAAACATTTTGGGTAATATCGCTTTGTCTATCGTACGTGTTTTGACTTTTTATTCTTGATCATATTACTTAGATCATGATTTACTTACTTCTAAAATGTATAATATGATTTATATATCATATATATTCATAATATAAATATATTTAATATATAAAAACACACACACACACACACACACATATATATAATGGAATACACCGTTCATGGAGACAGTAGGCCGTACGTACGCATGAACGCTGTTTCCGTTTTTTTATCGTATTGAATGGAAGTAAGTGAATGAAATATATGTACATATATATATATATATCATTCCAGTAGATTTATTATGTCATGTATTTCATAATTATTAATAATATATATTTTTTATAATCATTACTGGATGGTTAAAGTGGAGAATGGATCTCATCACGTCATGGAGACGGTAATCCGTACGTACGCATGAGCAACAATATCATTATATTTATGGTGAAATCATATGTAATTGGATGGTATAATATATATATAGAAGAATTAATATATTATATTTATTATTTACACAAATTATACTTATTATTATACCCATCCAAATAATGAATTGGTGAATAATAAACTACACCACGACGTGGAGATGGTAATCCGTACGTACGCATGCATAGTGACTTTGTCATTAATAGGATGGATAAAATAATGAATATGGTTTTAACATATTTATAATAAAATCTAATTATGTATAAGTTACTGGAGTTATTATTTTATTATTGAAACAACAAATAAAGAGGAAGTGGAAGAAGAAAATAACTTTGAAATAGGTGATGAAATAATTACCTCTTCTTCAGGTGCTTCTTTTTGATTTGAACAAAAGGGATCCTTAGGTTGGATTTATGATCAAAGTAAGGCCTCTAGATTAAATTTATGGTAGTTGGGAGTATATTTGGGTAGGTTTTTTCTGATACAAATGGATTTGGAGGTGTGAATTTAAGATAAGGGGAAGTACCCTTTTATAAGAGAGGTGAGAAGCACTTTAGGAAAAGCTTGAAATATTATTTTATTATAAAATTATTTTCGGTTTCTAATAGCTCCAAATGAATTTATTTAGAGTATAATGTGGGTATAGGTATAAATAATCTTAAAAAATAGGTTTTAGACAAGTTTAGGTCACCATATTAACCTTATCTTTTATATTTAACTCTTAGTTAAATAGTTTAACTTTTACCATGTCTTCTTGTATTTTTATACTAAATGGTTAATATAGTCACTATAAAATTACAAGTGAACCTAAAGTGGTTAATTAATAAAATATATAACATTTTATAATTACTTTTTCCAAATATTATATTTTTAGGAATATTATATCATTTAATAATATAGTTTTGTTTAAAAAAACTCATTTATGTCATTTTTGACACTATTTAGTAATCGATTTTTGTTAGTCACAAAAAATTTATTCCTTAGAAAAAAAGGAATTAAATCATCCCTAATATGTAAATGGAATATATAAAATTCGTTAATGGCATAAAAATGTTCAAATTACATTTATTTTAATATTTATAAATTCATTTATTTGAATCTTTCATTAATAAGGTAATCAATGCATCATAATTGTGTCATAAATAAATATATTTATTTAATGTCTAAAAATTATAAATAAAATACCATGATCTAGTAAATATTTTTAGCTTTATAATATCTATTTATAGTCAAATATATCAATTATATAACCACATATAAAAATTGTTTTAGTAAAAGATACACGTTTAGGGTATATTTTCCTTAACTTTAAATTAAAAGTAATTAAATGTCATTTTCACACACAAGTGGCTCCATGGGGTCCAAAAATCGACCCAAGTATGACCATGGTCAGAAATATATCATAAAATAGGGTTATTACATGTGTTAGGGTTGTTTGATATTATTATAATATTATTTTTTATCCTTATTTACCAGATTTACCCTTTAACCCTGATAAATAAAATATTTACTGAAGTTACTATTCATAATGTCTAAAAATAAAAGGTACCTATTTAAACAATTTGGATCTCATGATTTCAAATATGGAATCCATTTTTCTAAATTCAAAACATAGAATTTGTAGTAATTTTTTTAAAATTAATTCCCATTGTCAAACTAAAAAGCATGTTTTCAAGAAGTAATAAATGTCAAAAGATTGACATGTGATTATGTCCAATTTAAAAGTGAAATTACATTAAATGAAAAAAATTGGATTAAGTGATAAAAATATAATCCAATTATACTTTAAAAACAATTAAAATAACAATATAACTATATAAATAAATTAGATTTAAAGGCAGTTTTGAATTAAAATGCAGTATTTTTCACTATTCATTAAAAAAATGAAATTTATCAGAAAAGTACCAAAAATTTATAAAAACTAAATTTTTATGTCCCACTTATGAAGAATAATTTAATTTCATCAAATTTAATATATAAAAGCATCAAATATTGGATTTAAAAAGGGTTAGTCATTAAAAGGAGGAAAAAACTGCATTTTTGAAAAGTAATTCTTTTATCTGAAAAATTAAATTTGTCCTTATATTATGTCTAAGAAACATAAAATATGAATATTTAAATTATATGAGATATATATAAAATTAAAAATGTGGTTAATACTATTCATAACCGTTTTTTAAACAGCTAGTTTGATAGGTCGTGGGGCCCTTGAACTCGGTGTTGCGTACATCGCACACTATTGAATTATTAAGAAGAAGCATACCATAAAAGCTTGGGGTGTTACATTTATGGAACATATCCATCATATTACAAACCAGTAATCATAATGAATCAAAGGGGGATTCCCCCAGGGCATTCCAAACCAGAATCATCATGAATCCAAGGGGGGTTTTCCCATGGCATTCCAAACCAAATTCATCATGAATATAAGGTGGATTTACCCAAGGAATTAAAAACTAGAATCATTATCAATAAAAGGGGGGTTTCCCCAAGTAATTTAAAATAAGAATCAATAAAAATCCAAGGGGGTTACCCCAAGGCATTCCAAACTAGAATCATCATGAATACAAGGTGGTTTCCTTAAGGAATTCGAAACCATTAATCAAAATAAAGTAATGTAAAAATATATTTAATTATATAATAAATATATTTTTTATGTTTATTAATATTTATTAATTAGATAGTTATATTCATTGCAAAAATATTACGCAATTTTTAAAATAAAAGGCAAATACTTTTATTAAATTCTTTTATTATAAAGTTTTATTTAAAATTTTAATTTATCAACTTTAGAATTTGAATTTTATAAAACAAATTTAATTTTTTTAAAAAACATATCAAAATTAACTTAGTTTTATTTTTTTTTAAAATATTGATTTTTCAATGAATAGTGAAAAATACCGATTTTTGTAAAACTATCATTTCTTTTTAATAAATTAAGAAATTTAAAATTAACATTATGCTTTGAATTTGATTTAAATAAAAATAAGTATTATTTAGTTATATTTAATCCAATTAATTACAATAAAATCATCTTTATACTAGATTTTAGTATAAGTTTATTTTTGGGTTTAAAAATGCATTTTTATGAAAATTGTTTTAAAGTGCATAATGTTTCTCCTTTTTAATTAATTAAAATATCCCATAATGAGAAATTATTTAAATGAAAATTTTAGATTATATATATATATATATATAAATATGAATTTAAAATTATATAATGATTATTACTAGTTATATAGATAGTATAAAATCATCTAACGCTTGAAAAATATGTTTCTTGAAAAACCGCTTTTTCATCAAGTTAGCGAGTTTAATTTTAAATTTAATTCTAAAAATTCTATGAATTTAATTTTAAAAAATAAATCGAGTATTTATAATAATAATAATTTATATTATATAATAATTTCAACTTAATTTTTGGTTATAATGAATAGTGAAAATAGTAAAAACTTTTACCGTGGTTAAGATAAAAACTGGTTTACTAGAGGTTAAAATAAAAAGATAAGTGTTAAAATGACCTATTTTTTTTTAAAATTATATTATATGTCCATATTTTAACCTTATATCATATAAGTATTGAAAATATTATCTTTTAGAGCGTCTTTTCATGTATAAAATGTGGTTATAACGTTTTCTTTTCAAAAATTCTAAGTGTGTACTCTCCCCCACTTATAAAAGGATAACCCATATATTATACTATAAAATGTGGTTATAACGTTTTCTTTTCAAAAATTCTAAGTGTGTACTCTCCCCCACTTATAAAAGGATAACCCATATATTATACTATTCACACATTCAAAGACTTTTAGTTTCGATAAGAACTAAAAAATCCGTTCCTTACTTACCTACCTGCTTTCTAGAGTCCTTTTTTGATCATAAATCCAATCTAGGAATGCTTCAGGTATAATCCTAACCAGGTGGTCTGAAGAAGAGACATCGTTCTTAATCGAGTGTTTTTGTTTTGTTTCTTCTTCCACATCATTAAAATATACTTCAAACATACTAATAAAATAACAAAAATATATAATATATATAGATATATTATTATGTTAAAGTAATAAACTAAATCCATATCCTTTTTCATCAAATGGGAAATAAAACCATCATTCGTGTGTACAGTAGAGTACCACCTTGTGAACCGATATAATTCATTTTTCAATATCACCTCTAACATATGGTTATAATTATGGAATTGATGTTTATATATGATATTAATGAAATATTTATCATTATTAAAAGATAATATATCTTTTTTTTCATACCTTTACACTCATTGAAAAATGATAACGCCATTCATGTGTATGTGTGGACCACCGCCTCCACGAAGCGATCTAATTATTTTTCATAACCAAATAAAATGGATTATATATTTAACTATATTTAAATAAATTATATTTTATTTATGAGATGATGATAATTTTTTAAATATAAAATATTTCTAACCTTCTTTCCATAATTATCATCGAAAAATGGAAACGTTACTCATGCATACTACGACCTACCATCTTCATGATCACAACACAGCTAATTTTTTATAACCAACTTTCATGATTAGTTTTAAAATTATAATTGAAGTATAAATATGATAAATATTTCATGATTATTATTCTATAGATGATGTAATAATGACATCTTTGACCATAGTCAACCTACCAAAGTCATTTTTGACATATAATCCAAATACCATCAAAAAATCCAAAGTGAACTTAAATAATTAACTAATTATGTATTAAAAAAGGTTCTTAAATAAGTAAATAATTAACATAAGTTTATTATTTAGGAATATAAAGAAAATAAATGATGATTCACACTCATGATAAGAGACACTTTAACTTAAAACCTCATTTTAAATGTTTCAAAGATTTATTTTCTAAATATTTATCTTCCATGTCTATGTTTTTAAAATTAATTTGTTAATAAATTTTTATGGTAATAAAATAATTATATAATAAATCTTTATGTAACCTTTAAAAAGTTTCAAGGGTTTTCAAAAAGGAATCTTTTTATAGAATGTTTTTACTTTTTTTACAAAAGAAAAAAGGAATGTTCTATTTTAACGTATATGGTGAAAAATAATTTTCTCACTACCATAACCATTATTTTATATTTGTATTACTTTAAAAAATTTCATGTATTATTCAAATAAAACCCCTCTTTCCCTTTTCCTTGGTATTTTGGTATTAAAAATGGGTTTTTAAAGTAAAATGGTATTTTAATATCTGAAAGTGTATTGCATATGAGTTTAAAATAGTTTGTTAAAGATTTTATGATGAAAAGGTGAAATAATAAAATTTTTTATTCATGATATGTCACTTGATAATTATATATGATAAATGGGTGATCCTGATACAACTTATACAATGGGTTTACTCAAATATCACCGGGTGAGCCTGATATAGCTTATACAATGGGTGTTTCCAAATATCCCTGGGTGAGCCTGTTATTGTTTATATGATGAGTGAACCTAGATAGAACTCCAAATCATTGGGTAATGTTCCTTGTATTAATAGGAAATAAAGAGGTAGTTACTATAGTTTTTCTTCTATGGATTTAACTGGGCTTTATTTATTTCTGACATAGGTTTAAAATGGGTTATGAATATGATTCTCTAAGTTGAAAAAAATAGTTTTTTATTTTTCTTTCTATGAGTTTTAAAGGTTTAATTTTAGAAAAATATGTGTGTGATTTTAATGTGGAAATGATTTATTTCATTTACTCAAATAACATAGATATAAAGGTAAAAATTTCATTGGATTTTAAGTCTTTCACCAGAATAACAGATTTCTTATTTTTATGTACCTTACAAAGCTTTTTATGATCATACCATGTGTTTAAAATGTTTTTCATAGGTTTTAAGGATGGGAAAAGGAAATGAAGAAGTGAAGTTAAAAGTCCTAAATATTTTTCATGAAAAGAAAATGTGTTTTATTTTAAAATACATATATTATGGGAAAAATGGATTTTGATAAAAAGTGTCCACTTTATAATAGATTGGATTGTTATGTAAGAGTTATAACCTAATTCTCTAAAACTATAAACCTAAAAGATCTTTGGAAGAAAAGAAAGTTAATTTTAGTCCAAAGGCACTTGAATATGAAATATTTAAGCCAGGTTCCTTATAGTTGGTATCAGAGTAGATATTTATATAATTTTAGTGGTTAAGATAATGTTAATAACATTCCCATGAAAGATTTTACCTTATGGTTAAGTTGAAATGATAAATAATTTGAATATTATCATGTTGATTCATCTAAAATATGTCTATTCAGAATAGTTTTCCATATATGAAACATGAAATCTATAGTAGGAAGGCTCCGAGAGGAAAATATCACCACTGAAAATCTAGCCTTTAACATTTCTAGTAAAAGGGATTTATCAGTACTATAAAAGCACTGATAATGCAAGCGACATTAAAGGGTTAGATTTAACATCATTCATAAAGAACAATGTTAAAGGCCCCAATTATAAAGGGGGTAATTTTTTTGTTGGAACCTCTTCCCACCCCACTTTTTATCAACATTCCCCACCCCCCTTTATCAGCTCTTGTCCTCTCCTATTTATTAGCACTTTAGATAATTATACCCTCATGCGCGTGCCCCTACCTCTAGTGAGTTTTAGACCTGGGACCCCGATCTCATACACCAATACCTTTTACACTCCCCTATATTTTTTTTTTGTTTTCCATTTTATGATATATCTATATATTTATATATATTTTTCTACATTTTTATCCATATATTTATATATATGTTTATATATATATATATATTTAAATACATATATAAAACATGTTTGTGTGTGTGTGTGTATCTGTGTTCTTATAAATACATACATACATATATATATAGGTATATAAATATTAAAACATTTTTATTTTAAAAAATGGATATTATTTTTTATTTATATAAGTTTTATATATTGAGAAATATATTTTATATGTAAATATGTTTAAACATTTATTTATAAAATTAAATTTGTATGTGTGAATATATAATAAATATGTATATATTTTTATATATCTGATTATAAATAATAGAAAAATATGAAAAACAATAAAATTTTAAAACCATACTATCAATATGAGTATAAGCCTTGGGAATAAATTCATTACCCACTAAAAACAGGCAAAAATACCCCCTTAATGAAGGTTGAAATTACATCAAATGTTGAAAAATTAGTGTACCCCGACTAAAAACATGATTTTTGAGGTCTTTTAGGATTTTTTGGGCCTTGGAAAATGTTACAGGGAGTTTTCTTTAATTATTAGGGTGTAGAGATCATCACAAGATTCAATTTTATATGTGGTAGAACCCAAACGGACACTCAGATCAAAATTTATGGCCGTTTGAAGTTCAAGTCATGTTTTCAACTTATCTTAGACCGTTCATTAATTCATTTCACTTTTATGTCATACAATTGTTATTAAATGACTATTACTCAATAATAATTAACAAATTATTAATTAATAATATTTTTAATTATTTTATAATCCATTTTCACTAAATATCTTATATATTAAGTGTACATTCCTATTTAGCCTTATCTAAAACATATTTAAAAATTATATATTATATTTATATAAATATAAATATAAAAATATATTATTTTTAATTTTTTTTTAAAATATAGCCTTTATTAGTTCTAGTAAAAAAGAACTGATGGGGGGGGGGGGGGTCTTTATCATCACTTTTTTTCAAGTGCTGATAAAGCCCCCCATTTATTAGTGTTTTTTTACTAGCGTTGATAAAACCACCCCTTATCAACACTTTTTTACTAGCACTGATAAAGGGGGAGATTTACTAGTGTTTTTTTACAAGTGATGATAAAGGTCCCCCTTTAACAATGATTTTTTAGCATTGTTAAAGACCCCCTTTAACAATGCTAAAAAATCACTTTTAAAGCCCCCTATAACCGTAGTATTTCTAGTACTGACAAGGGGGTCTTTAATAGTGCTTTTAGATAGTGATGTTAAAACACTACCACTAGATAAACCTAGTTCTGTAGTAGTGTATCCTTTCAAATTAGTATCCTGATTTGGTTGGAATTTTAATTGATTAGTTTGTTATTGTGATGGATCAGTTGACACAAGCTATAAATGGTGGTGGTATCCATGCTAGAGAGAATCTAGGTCTTCCACAGAGAAACATGATGATAGTGGATCATTTTATGAGACAACATCCTCCATATTTTAGTGAAATATCAGATCTAGTGGTATCCAAAGGATGGGTTAATTCACTATAGAAGATATTTGAAGTCATGGGGTGTTCAGAACATCAAAAGGTAACTCTTACTGTTTAATGTTTTGAAGGTTAAGCTAATTGACAATAGTCTTTGGTTAAGAATACCTAAAAGAGTGATGATATTTATTCCATGTAATGGTAAAAATTTATGAATATTTTTCTAGATAAATATTTCCCTAATATTGTTTGACTTAGAATGGAGAAACAATTCTTAGAATTTAGGGAAAAAGATGACGATTCGATAGTTGTGTACGAAGAAAATTTTAAAAGACTAGAAAGGTACATGCCATATTTTATTCAGGACATTGATAGTAAAATTAATAGATTTTAATCCAGATTAAAACCAAGTTTATAAAGAGATTTTCTATGTGGGAATTGAAAATCTATGAGAAAGTTATTCATTGTGATGAGAAAGTAGAGATGTATTTTTCTGAAACTTATGTTCCTCAAGATGATAAGAGTAAGAAATGGTCTAGGTGGAAAGAAATGGAGAAGTATCCAACTAATAATTTTGGAGTTAGTCTTCCAACATGTTCCAAGTATAGTAAATTAAATTTCATGGAATGTTTGAAAGGATCTAGAAAGTGTTACTGGTGTGATCAGTTAGGTCATAGGTCTCATGACTACAAAGAAAAGAGTCTTGCAAAAATAAAAGAATGGATTAACTAATATCTGTATAACGGTGAGATGTTTTAGTTACAATGAGTTGGGTCAGTATTATAATGTGTGTTTGAGGTTGGTTACATAGGATTAAAATCATCAAAATTGAAAACAAAAAAGTGTGAAAAAAATCATTTTCTACTACTAAAACTGATGTTGGATCATCAAATTAATTGGTGATAGATATGTTACTTGTTTATTGAAATTATAAAAATTCCCTATTTGAATCTGGATCTTTTCATTCCTTTGAGAAATTTTTATGTAAAATGAAATATCACCACATGAAAAGAGGATATAACTTTTTTTTAAAAACTCTAGGTGAAAATATTAAAGTAAACAAGATTTAAAGGAATTTTCATGTTGTTATTATTGGAATGTTATTTTCTAAAAATCTTATTGAACTGCCTATAATATAGATTGTTATTATTTTAGGTATGAATTTGATTTCAGATTATTATACTCAGATAGATTTAAGATCCAATAAATTCTTATTAAATGTTTTCATACATTTGATAACTTATCAAGAAGCTAATAAATTGGTTAAATATGGTCGTGAAATTCATTTAGCTCATGTTGTTAAAAAGAAAAAAAACTGTTCAGATTAGTGATGTCTTAGTAGTGAATGAATATATGGATTTTTTTTCTGATGATTTACCTGATGTTATTCCTAATTGAGAGGTTGAATTTACAATTGACTTAATACCAAATTCTAAGCCTATTTCAAAAACCCCTTATCGAATGGCTCAAGTATAAATTTTAGAATTGAAAAATCAATTATAGGAGTTGTTAGATAATGGTTTTATTTAACCAATTACTTCACTATGGGGGGATTATATTTTATTTATTAAAAATAAATATGGTTCCATGAGTCTTTTCATTGATTATAGATATTTGAATAACATCACTATTAAGAACAAGTACCCTTTTCCTCATATAGATGATTTATTTGATCAGTTATAGGGAGCACAATATTTTTTGAAGATTGATCTTAGTTTAGGGTACCATAAATTGAAGGTGAAGGAGATAAAATATTCCAAATGTTTTATTTCAAAATATATATGGTTATTATGAATTTTTAATCATTCCCTTTGGGTTTTCTAATACACCTTCTATATTTATGGACCTTATAAATATAGTTTTATATGAGTTCTTAGATAAGTTTATTGTTGTGTTTATTGATGATATTTTAATATATTCTAAAAGTTTGGAGGAACATGAAAGACACCCAATGATTATTTTTTAAACCTTGAAAGAAAATAAACTATATAGAAAATTTGGTAAGTGTGAATTAAGGTTTCAAAAAAATTATTTCCTTGGACATATTGTTTCTAAATATGGAATTATTATTGAACCTACTAAAACAAAAGTTGTTGAAGAATGTCCAATACCCAATAATATCAAATAGATTCATAGTTTTCTTAGATTAATGGGTTATTACTAGCAGGTTTTTGAAAACTTTACTCAATTTTCTAGCCCATTAACTAATTTAAATTGAAATGAATCTAAATTTATTTTAAAAAAATAATGTGATGATTTTTTTCAAGAACTGAAAATAAGATTGGTGAATGCTCAAGTTTTGAAATTTCCTTGTAGAAATGGTGAATTTTTAATCTACAGTGGTTCTTAATTGAAGGGATTTAGTTTTTTCTTGATATAGAATGATTAGGTAATTTATTATGTCTCATGTCAAATGAAAACTCATGAGTTTAATTATCCTACATATGATCTTAAATTATCTATTATTGTTTTTTTACTTTAAAAATTTGGAGGAATAATTTAAAAAGAGTAAATTGTGAGATATATACTAATAAAAAAATTTTGAAGTATATATTCACTCAAAAATAATTGAACATGAGACATATAATATGACTAGAAATGATCAAGGATTATGATTCCATGATCTGTTATCATTCTGGAAAGAAAAACAGAGTAACTACTTCCTTGAGTTGAAAAAATAATGATATATTAACAATGTTAAATTTAGAACATGACCCTTTGGTTAATGATTTTATGATTTTTTTCCTAGAAGTTGTCAATATAGAAACCTCGTCTTTTTTGTTTCAGTTTTCAGTATAATTGTCTATGTTAGATATAATTAAGAAAGATCATAAGAAGGATCATGTTTTCCAGCAAAAGGTAGAATTGGTTAAGAAATATAAGTTTCTTGAATTTAATTTTGGTAAAGAAGGTTTTTTATGGTTTTTAAATAGATTATGTGTGATCTATAATTACTAGTTGAAGAGATAATTATTGAGTGAAGTTAATATTCCCCCATTTTTTATTCATCCTGGAATCACTAAGATGTATAAAGACCATCAAGAGTATTATTGGTGGGATGGAATGCAAAGAGATATAAATGAATTTAAAACAAATTGTTTGACTTTTCAAAAGGTTAAAGTAGAGTGAAAATTAAAAAATGGGATGATTTATATTTTTCTAATTCTAGGGAGGAAATGGGAAAATAAATCCACGGATTTCATGGTGGGATTTCTAAATACATCACAAGGTAATAATGCGATTTGGGTTATTTTTGATCTATTTACTAAATCTGTACATTTCATTCCCATTTGAGATACTATATCTTTGGATTAGATTTATAAACTATATCTCAAGGATATAGTCAATTTACATGGAGTTCCTCTCTTAATTGTATCATACCATGATCCCAATTTCACATCTAATTTTTGGAAAGGACTTCATAAATCATTGGGTATTGAATTAAACTTTAGTACTTCTTTTAATCCTAAATATAATGGAAAGTATAAGAAGATGATTTAGACCCTGGAATATATGATTCATTATTATTTAATGGATTTCTAGGAAATGCAGGATCAATATATTTATTTGGATTATTTTTCTTATAATAATGATTTTAATTTCAATATATAGATAACACCATTTGAGGCATTATATGGAAAGCGGCATGAGATGCTAGATTTTCAAGATAAATTAGGTGAAATGAAGTTTATGGGACAATAGTTTTTAAAGGAAATGGCTGAGAAGGTGCAGTTTATTCAGAAACATATGAGAATGTCTTAGAGAAAAAAGAAAATTTATGTAGATAATTAGAGGAAAGATCTTTCTTTCGAGGTAAGTGATCATGTCTTTATCAAAGTATCTCCATGGAAAAATATTACGAGTTTTGGTAAAAAGGGAAAGTTAAGTCCACAGTTCATTGAATAATTTAAAATCCTAAATAAAGTTGGATTAAATTTCTATTGAGTGTATTTACCTCCAAGTTTATCCTAGGTACACAACATATTTCATGTTTCAATGTTAAGGAAATATGTGCTGAATTAATTTTATGTTTTGAGCCCTGAAGTAGTTTAGTTAGAAGAGAATATTTATTATAAGGAAATAATTGTTCAAATTCTTGACTGTAGAGAGATATTTTTTGGAATAAGGTAATTCACCAACCTAATATTTTATGGAAAAAACATATGGTTTAAGAAGAAACATGAGAATCTAAAAATGCTATGAGGGAAAGATATCTCTACTTATTTAATAAGTTAATAAAATTGCGAGGATACAATTTAAAATATTGGGAAGAATGTAACAACCTAGGTAATAAAATAATAAATCATTTTCATGTTTATTAATATTTATTAATTAGATAGTTATATTCATTATAAAAATATTATGTAATTTTTTTAAAAAAAGAAATACTTTTATTAAACTCTTTTCTTACAAGGTTTTATTTCAATGTTTAATTTATAAATTATAGAATTTTAATTTTATAAAATGAATTTAATTTTTTAAAACAAAATATAAAAATTAACTTATGGTGAAATTTTTGGTTTTTCATGAAAATATTTATTTTTTCAGTGAATAGAGAAAAATGCCGTTTTTTTGTAAAACTATAATTTATTTTCAATAAATTAAGTAATTTTAAAGTTACATTATGATTTGAATTTGATTTAATGCAAAATAATAATTATTTATATATATTTAACCTAATTAATTACATTTTAATCATTTTTATATAGGATTTTAGTGTAAGTTTATTTTTGGGTTTAAAAACACATTTTTCTGAAAAACTGTTTTAAAGTGAATAATGTTTGTCCTTTTTAATTAATTAAAATAACCCATAATGAGGAATTATTTAAATAAAATTTATATATTATTTATCTATAAATATAAATTTAAATTCACATAATTATGATTAATTTTCATATACTTAATATAAAACCATCTTATGCTTGAAAAATACATTAAAAAAAATGCCTTTTCATTGTGTCAATGTGGTTAGTTTTAAATTAAATTATGAAATTTATGTAAATTTAATTTGGTAAAATGGATTAAAGATTTTGAATAAGAATAATTTATATTATATAATAATTTATACTTATTTTTTGGTCTTAATGAATAGTGAAAACAGTAAAAAAATATTTTACCATGATTAAGGTGAAAACGGGTTTACTAGGGGTTAAACTAAAAATATAAAAGTTAAAATGACTCAAAGACTTGTATAAATTATATTTTATGGATATATTTATACCTTATCTCATATAAGGATAAATAATGTTCCATTTTGGAGTCTTTTTTTATGTGTAAAACATGGGTATAACTTTTTGTTCTCAAATATTCCAAGTGTGTTCGCTCCCCCACTTATAAAAGGACACCCCCTCTCCTCTACACTTCACTCCTTAAAAGGATTTTGGTTAGTCAAATACATAACCAAATAAATTTCTTAATCAAAACACATCTTATATTCCTTGGTTTAATCATAAATCAAATCTAGGAAGGCTTTAGGTATAATCCTAAAGAGGTGGTTTAAATAAGAGGTATCGTTGTTAATCGAGCGTTTTTATTTTGTTTCTTCTTTAACCTCATTAAAATATTATTAAACCATGATGATATAATAAAAAAATCATATCTCATATACTAATATGTTATTATGTTAATTTAATAACCTAAATCCATATCCTATTCCATCAAATGGTAAATGAACCCATCATTTGTGTGTACGAAGGACTACCGCACTGCGAACCGACGTAATTAATTTTTCATCATTGACTCTCACAGATGGTTATAATAATAGAATTAATTATTATATATGATATTAATGACATATTTATCATTATTAAAATATAATATATCATTTTATTTATTACCTTTCCACTTACTAAAAAATGACAACGTCGTTCGTGTGTACTTATGGACTACTACCGCCATGAAGTGATGCAATTTTTTTATCACCACATAAAATCAATGATATATATAATAATATTTAAATAAATAATATAGTATTTATGATATCATTATAATTATTTAAATATAAAATATTACTCACCATCTTTTCATAATGGTCATTGAAAAATGGAAAAATTACTCATGCGTACGTACGACCTACCGTCTCCATGATTATAACATAATTCATTTTTTTATAAAAATATTTAATAATTGATTTCAAAAAGTGTAATTTATATATAAATATGATCAATATTTCAGGATTATTATTCTTTATATGATGTAATAATGACTAATTTGATCATTTTCAACCTACCAAAGTCATTTTTGACATATAAGATGAATACCGCCAAAACTTCTCAAGTGAACTTAAATGATTAACTAATTTTGAATAACATGGAAAAAGATAAAATAAAATGAATAATATAATTTAGAAATTTTCTTAATAAATTAAATATTTAACAAAATTTTATTATTTAGGAAGATAAATAACATAAATGATGTGTCAGACTCAAGGTAAGGGACACTTAAACTTAAAACCTAGTTTTAAATGTTTTAAAGATTTATTTTATAAATATTTCTATTCCATGTTAATGTTTTTAAAATTAATCTATGAATAAATTTTTATGAAAATAAAATAATTATAAAGGAAATTTTTATTTCTCCTTTGACCATTTTCAAGGTTTTTCAAAAAGAAATTTTTTTATGGAATATTTTGACTTTATTTATAAAATATAAAAGAAATGTTCTATTTTAAAGTATACAATGGAAATAAAATTTCCTACTACCATAACTATTATTTAATATTTGGATTCCTTTAAAATATTCCATGTTTTATTCAAAGAAAAACCCTATTTTATTTTTCTTGGGTATTTTGGTATTAAAAATAATTTTTTAAAATAAAATGTGTTTTTAATATATGAAACTATATTGCATATGAGTTTAAAAGAGATTTTAAGGATTTTTTGATGAAAATTTGAAATAATAAATTGTTTTATTCATGATATGGTACTTGATCATTATATATGATAAATGGGTGAGCCCAATATAGTTTGTATAAAGGGTGCACTGAGATAGTGTCAAGTGTGCCCGATATATCTTATATGATGGGTGCACCTAGATAGTGCATGGTGAGCCCATTATAGAATATATGATGGGTATTCCCAGATATAAATCCAATGTATTGGTTAATGTTCCTTGTATTAATAATAAATAAGGAGGGTGTTGCCAGAGGGTTTATCCTATGTATTTAATTGGGATCCAGTTATTTCTAACATGAGTTTAGAATGGGTTATGCATATGATGCTCTAAGTTTCCAAAAGAAGTTTTTATTTTTCTTTCTATTATTTTTAAAGTTTTACTTTGATAAAAACTTTTTTGTAATTTTAATTTAGAAATTATTTATTTCATTCACTCAAAGAACATTGAGATAAAGGTAAACATGTCATGGGTTTTCATGTTTTTCATTAGACTAACATATTTCTTCTTTTTTATGTTACCTAATAAGATTTTTGTGCTCATACCATGTTTTTAATTTTTTTTTCATAAGTTTTAAGGATGAGTAAAGGAAAAAGAAAATTCAAGTTGAAATTCATAGATATTTTTCACAAAAAAAAACAATCTTTATTTGAAAAGTCTTATATTATAGAAAAAATGGATATGGATCAGAAGTGTCCACTTTATAATATATGGGATTGTTATGTAAGAGTTATACTATAATTATATAAAACTATAAACATAAAATATATTTGGGAAAAAAGAAAGTGAAATATAGTCTAAAGTCACTAAAATATGTAATGTTTAAGGTTGGGTCCTTATAAGAACTTATAAATTTCAATTATAAATTCTTTAAATTAATTTTCAATAGGTCTCACATATAAAAAAAAACCTTGGATCCTAGAGAATTCTATAATAATACCAAACATATAACTCATGGTCTATAACTTATTCTCAAACACACCTAGGGTCACCCCTTCCATTACCTAACTAGTTTCACATGTCAAACACACCCCCTGGGTGTCTAAAGTTTTGATCTAATATCTAATGGTCTATTCATGGCCCATAGAGAGGTTCAATTTCCTTAAGAAAAAACACATGATCATTATTTATATATTTTAGGTTAAGTTCATGGTGTTTTAGTATGACCACACATCACACACATAACCAAACCATGATGATTTTAAGGGATAACATATACACCACCAACCTTATGCTCATAGACGTCCACCCATCAAGTAATTAACATTTATTTAGGATAAAAAATTTTTAATAAGAAAAGTAGACAAAAGTCCTGAAAATAGGGAATAACAAATTGAGATTGCTTAATATTGAAACAAATATATAAAGGAAGAGAAAAAACTAATAGATTTTCCTATAGCTCACCAATGAAAAAAAGGACACTTGAATTGGAGGAGAAATGGAAGAAAAAATTCAAGGAAGAGGGAAGGGTGGTTCATGCATGGGAGGAGCCTCTGGCCAAAAATGGGAGGAAAAAAGGATTAAGGAATTTAAAATCATAAGGTTAAAGTGGTAATTTTCCAATTTTTAATGGGAACACAGTTTAGAAACATGGTTGGTCAAACCATGCACCAACTGTGTGGCTCCCACTGTCTAAGGAACCTTACCTCACACAATTGTCTCACATGGTTAGGAAAACCGTGCTCTAACCATGCGACTCCTATTGAATGAGGAACCTTACCTCACATGGATGGATCAAACAGTTAGGAAAATAGTGCACCAACTGTGAAAAACACCTTTACAGTTTTATATAGGTTTTAAACATTTTTCTCTTAGGGTTTTCATAGTTTTTGATACCATATAGGAGGAAATTTCCCCTTTATAGTTGCAGTAGATGGCTATAACTAACTATGCACTAACCACGTACCCTTGGATATGACTCCAAAATTTCATATCTTCAAGACTCCAACCACTAAAATGATCCCATGGCCACTCTTACTACCCATAAACACATATAATACATATTAATCAATTAAATAAACTAGTATGTAGAAAAATTTAAAAAGTAAACACACCTCATGAAGGGTTGGAGTTTTATAATAATCCCACATATAAGCTCAAGTATGCATTATCTTGACCACACCATGTTACAAAATACATCTAGATAATGACCAAACCTCAACATCATCCATAGTCTACCTTTATACTATATTGGAATCCAATATATCTTTAGGCCCTAACACACAATATATTTTCATTTTCATGTAATTAGTATTATAATGATCTATTTTTTGGAATCCCTTCCACTTAAGCAATGCGGGCCATGTCAGCCCTGTGATATATTGATATTAAATGCAATATATACTCTACCTAACAACACCTCACCTTTCAATTACAACATCTATTGGTCAGCCAATGTATTCTTTTGGTACAACATGGGAACTCTCGTAACATATAACTTACTATTTAGTCTCAATGAAAGATAAATTTCCCAAGCAATGTAATCTCAAACATCTTTTGTGCATTCAATCAACTAGAAATATATTTCATATGTCGATACCATCTGTATCCACATTTCCTCTTTGCATGAAACCATCAAACATGAATCATATTATCTATCAAACTACATGTAAAAATTGGGAAAGGGTTGATGGATATTTCAACATGGATCTCATTCATTAAAATAGTGGGAAAAAGGATCATGGTAGGAATAACAAAACTTGGAGAAGAATCCAAAATCACTTATATGTGGAATCATCATCTTTTAAAAGATTATGTGTGGAACCCATCCATGATCATCAAGGAGTTTGATATTTACTATTTAAATTCCCCAATCTACTATTTTAAAGGGTTCTTGACTTTACTATTCAACTAATATAAGGAGTAACTTAGGACTTAACTTTCTCTATAATTTAATTCCTCTATTTTTAATAAATAGAAGTTACCTTTCATTTACTGAAGCTCATTTATCTTATTCTTCCCACATTTTATTCACTATTTTCTACCACCATTATTCTATAACTCCTCCATAGAGGAGCAGTAATAGAGGGCCTTGATACTTAGGGAAGTCATAGTGTTCTTGAGTTATGTTCACAAATTTCTTCATTCTTTTGATTTATCTTAATAATGGGCAGTGAGATCATGGGGAAGTGGTTTAGTGATTTTCATTCCAATTTCTCATAATATAATTTCACTCTCTTCTCTCTACACCATATCCTACCTATATTCTATTATCCAACCCTTCATATGATGGAGTTTTTTTTGTTCGTGGGTTAAACAAAATATGATTGATATAAATGCTTGGAAGAAGTGTAATATTGATTGATGTGTTCACTTCCCATGCATTGTGGAGGTGGTGGGACATGATATGAATGGGGTATATCTCTTGCGTGTTAGGCCCCATAACATTTTTTTGATATAGATTAATCCATGAATGATATTGAGTTGGTTATTGAATTGAATTTATGCAACCAAAATGAAATAATTACGTAATCCATAGTGACCTTAGGATCATTACCCTTTCACTTGGAAACTTGTGTAGTTTTTCTTGATTTCATTTAACTTTAATAAATTCACCACATCATAAAACCCCCTTCCATTTCATATTAAAAAAAATATTAAAAATAAAAAAAACATAAATAAATGAATATAATAGTGAGAAATTAACAAAGTTCCTCAATTGAGATTACCCTAATCAACTCCCTATATGAATTCCAAGTTTATAAATTTTGTTGATTTCAAGGACCATGATAGACTAAAAATAAAAAACTCTTTATATTAAAATAAATAAAACATTTGGTATTGAAGACACTATACAAATTTCTACCTATACCAATGGTTTTAACTAACTCTTGGTATAGGCAGGTGTATAATTCCCTATACCAATTATTTTAAAAAACTAGTGGTATAGTGTCCCACTTATATTACCTCATGTGACCCCCTTTCCCTTCATGAAATCAATTCCCCATATGTTAAGGTTTTTTTTCCTCTAACAGTTCCCTTAAATTATACTTTTATTCTACTTTGATTCAACATTATTACAATTATTTTTAGGTTAAATCATTAAGGTATGTTGATTTTGTTCACATTTTCTATTATTTTATCCCAATTTTCTACATTTTTATTTCTTAGATTGTGAATGACCTAACATAATATAATTTTCATGTTTATATATTATTTTATAAATGAAATTATGAATTCAATAGATACCTAGTTTTAATAGGATGTTTAATTAAATATACTGCCTTGTTTTCTAGTCGAGATAGCTCATACCATGTTGGTTAAACATGGAATAACACTTTACTTTTAGAGGAAAACAATTAGAGAAATAATTCAAATTCAAAATCAATTTTTATTTTATTTAAATTTATACATCTATCTTTATTAAATATATTACAATAATATCCCATGTTTGGTAAATTCTATCTTGATCCTTTAGAAGTAATTATATTTTCCCCCTCAAACTTGAATATTATAAATATGAGAATAAAAAATTCTTCTCATGATATCCATGTTGGTTAACTTGAAATTTTCTTGAATTATTTAATTTATAGTTTGGTTAAAGTCCTCATTCTCCCACCAAGGAGTGTCGATTTTTTCCCCTATTGGATTGATTTTTTTAAATTAGATTAGTTAGAAGAAATTTTTTAGAAATTACATCCTATTGTAATTCAAATTTACCCCTAAAAAACATGTCTAAAAAATTCCTCTTACCTTGATCATGTTAAGTTAAGAACATTTCACCTCTAATTGTCAATTTTTATGGCCATTCATGTGTTTTTATTCCAATTGGAAGGGTGTAGTGGTTTTTGTAATATCATAATTTATGAATTGATTTTTTCCTTTCTCAAAAATTCACCTTTATTTAGAATCATCCTTATTATTCTCTTGGGATTTCAATATCAATTCATCTAAGTGTTCTTATAGTTGAGAAATTTGGAAATGAAATATTTGGTAAGTAGTGGAACTATAGGAATTAACCTTTATTCCTTTTTTTTATTTTACATCCTACAATGTTTTTAAATGATTCTCCATTTTTTTAGAATAATAATTTCCCTACCACACTATAACACCCCAAGATTCCATAATACATTTCTCTTTGAATAATACAATAGCTTATTCGAGTTCTAGCACACCACGACCAATCAAACTAGTCATTTAAAAAGCAGTTATGAATAGTAATACCAACTTTTTGAAATTTTATAAATTTTGTTTGTCAAAATGGAATTCATTTTTGGATTTAGAATATCAAAATTATCCTAGGGTGAATTTTTGATAATTTTCTAAAAACTTTCAATTTTTGATGAATAGTGAAAACACCGCGTTATTGTTTAAAACCAAATTTTTATTTAAATAATTATTTTTAATTTAAATTTATTTTAAAGTCAAACTAGATAAATAATACCTATATTAGTCTAATTTAATTCATTGGAGTCATTTTATAATAAGATTAGATATATAAAATTTTATTGAATTTTTTAACGTCTTTTACCCACCTTCTAGGCACCTTTGTAAATTTGCATAAAACATAATTTTACTGATTCTGTAAATTTAATTTAAAAAATTTGACACACATAGTTGTCATTAGTAAGTAAAATGTGGTTTAATAATATGAAAATAATTTTTAGTGAATAGTAACTTTTGAATTTTATTTACCACGGTTAAAAGTAAATCATTTAATTAAAGGTAAAAAAGATATTATAATCACCCTAAAACACGTCCTTATTCTATTGGATAAGTGTTTTTAGACCAAAATAAACCTTAGGAAAAAAATAAGATCCGTTTTTATCTACTTGGATTAGATTAATACATTTATTATATTTTATTTAAAGAAGTGTTAAAAGTATTAAATTCAAATTTTATTAACTAAACCATTTTTAATATAGAGTTATACATAAGATAAATTCAATTATAAATATTCATTATAAATCTAAAAATATTTCCTAAATAATGATATTTTATTTATATTTTTTACACATTAAATAATTAAATTTATTTTTGACACAATGATGATGTAGTAATTACCTTATTAATGCAAGATTAAAATAATTGATGTTATAAATAATAAAATAAATGTAAATTTAAACTTTTTATGCCATACATGAATTTTATTGGTGAATATGACATGTTAGGGTTGATTCAATTCATTTTTTATAAGTAATCAAGTTATTATGACTTTCACAAAAACCAAATACTAAATAGTGTCAAAATTGACATAAATGAGTTTTTAAAACAAATATTGTATTATTAAATGATATAATATTCCTAAAAATATAAAATTCATACAAAGGACTTAGATAATGATATAGATTTCATTAATTAACCACCTGAAGTTCTCTTTTCATTTTATAGTATCTATATTAACAATGTACTATAAAAATACAAGAAGACATAGTAAAAGTTAAAATATTTAACTGAGAGTTAAATCTAGAAGATAAGGTTAATACAATGACCTAAACTTGTCTAAAACCTATTTTTTGAGAGGATTTAGACCCATACCTACCTTATACTTGAAATAAATCCATTTTGAGCTATTAGAAACCGAAAATAATTTTATAATAAAATAATATTTCAAGCTTTTCCTAAAGTGCCCCTCACCTCTCTTATAAAAGGGTACTTCCTCTTCTCTTAAAATCACACCTCCACAACCATTTGGATTGGAAAAAACCTGCCCTAATATCCTCATAACTACCCTCAATTCATCCTAGAGGCATTACTTTGATTAGAAAGCCAGATTAAGGTGCCCTTTTATTCAAATCAAAAGGAAGCACCCAAGGAAGAGGTAATTATTTCATCACCTCTTTCCACTTCCTCTTTATTTGTTGTTTCAATAATGAAATAATAACTCTAGTAACTTATACATAATTATATGTTATTATAAATATGTTAAAACCATATTCATTATACTATCCATCTTATGAATGAAAAATTCACCATACGTGTGTACGTACGACTTACCATCTCCATGTCGTGGTGCAGTTTGTTATTCACCACTTCATTATTTGGATGGGTATAATAATGAGTATAATTGATGTAAATAATAAATATAATATGTTAAAAATTATTTATATACAATATACCATCCAATTACATACAATTTCACCATTAATAGAATGATATTGTCGCTCGTGTGTACGTATGACTTACCATCTCCACGACGTGATGAGATTCATTCTCCACTTTAACCATCCAAGAATGATTATAAAAAATATATTATTCACAATTATGAAATACATGAAATAATAAGTCTACTGGAATGATATATATATATATATATACATATATTTCATTCACTTACTTCCATTCAATAAGATAAGAAAATGGAAACAACGTTCATGCGTACGTACGGCCTACCGTCTCCATGAACGGTGTATTCCATTATATATATATATATTACATATATTTATATTATGAATATACATGATATATAAATCATATTATACATTCTTTAAGTAATTAAATCATGATCTAAGTAATATGATCAAGAATAACAAGTCAAAACACGTATGATAGACAAAACGATATTACCCAAAATGTTGCATTAACTAGGAATTGTTAATAAATGGGTAATATAAAGTCATAAAAGAATAATATATGATATCATAAATATTATTATGATTCTGATATAAGTTGATAATATGTTTAAAAACATTATACATAAGTTTCAGAGTCGTACGGAGAATATTGGACTTAAGGTAAGGGTTAATTTATCAATCTCATTATTATCAGAGATTGTTTATGTGTAAGTATTTGTTGGGAAATATTTATAATCCATTTCCATCTTTCATAATTTTTTTTAAAATGAATATTTTAAGGTTTTGTGGAAGGTACTATTTAACAAGTTCATCATTTTAAATGTTTTAATGATTTATTTTTCTAAATCTTTTTTAATTAATGTCTATGTTTTCAAAATGATTTTAAGGATTTATTTATATGGACGTGATTGTTTTAAAATCTTAATTCCTTTAAAAAGTTTCAAATTGGCATGGGACAATTTTATTGAAAAATCTATTTTAAATGAATTCCTTTATAATTGTGTTACTTGTAAATGATTTCACAAAAAGGGATATTTCTATCAAAGAGTTTTACTGATCATTTTCAACTATGTCAACATCCTTTACGGGATATGTTAGGACCAATAGGGGCCTATATACCCTGAGGGGGCGGGGGTGAATCAGGGTATGGATATTATTTTATAAATTCTTCCTGCCCCACTGGATCTTGACCTCTTTATTACAAGGGTCACTTTTTTTCACTTGTGTGTTTATTATGATCACTTCTTTTCTTATTTATCTGATGATGATGCTTTGAATGCAATGTAGGAAAGCAAGCAGGCATACACAAATATTTTTACTTGGTTCACCCTCACAGGGATACATCCAAGGAGCATACAATGAAGATGTTCCGCTGTACCAAATCCACTAAAGCTCACTGTCAAAAATGTTCAGGCTAGATCACTTCTATGACCAGGCTCACTTCCTTTACAATGGTTAGGGTCAGCTCACTGCTTTCCCAAGGGTCACTCCCTATTTCTCTCTCACTGGTTCACTACTGGTAAAAAGGATTACCTTCTTCCTCTTCCTTTTCTCACTGCAATTAGAAGGGATCCACTCACAGTTTATAGACCTGTAGGTCTCTTAATTTTCATGAATACATGCATCCTGAACTGTTGATAGATGCTTTGTTAAAGTCTAACTTTCATCCACTGATGAATACCCCTTTGCCCCTGACCACTGGGCAACACACTTTGGAAGTACCTTAAAAAATCACCCTACTTCATGAATATTCCAATTTTGTGAAGCTCAAACAAGGATTCGTAAAGCTCATGCCTTTTAGTGAAGCACTCTCATGAATCTCACTGAGCCAATGCGGAGCACACCACTTTCACGAGGCTAGAATAGCCACCACGAAGCTCCTCCCTTTCGAAAAGCACACTGCCTTTGCGAACCACCTTCATGAGCCGAGAGCAAAATATTTTCTTTGAAAAATTTCTCTTATCCTCTCGAGGTGGTAGAGACCTATTTATAGGAAATTTCACTGACCCTCGAACCTTCCGTGTGAATTCAATACCACGTCATCACAAATCACGAAGCTCTGAAAATTCTGTCAGAATTCTCTCAATATCGTGAAGCACCATGGGAATTTTCTGATCGCGGAGTTCGTCATAATCATGGAGCATCCCATAAATTCCTTCACTCCTTCTCCATGAATCTCCACTCACAATGCCCTTCACCTCCGCAATGATCTTCGACTTTGCCGTTCGTGAAGATCGTTGTAATCGCGAAGCATCACTGTCAATATTCTTCTGGTCTTCACAAAATCCAATCTATGAAGCCTATATTTGTAAAACTCATGCCTTTTCCATATTTTGATGATATCTTCAAGGAAATCCATATTTCGTGATGCTCACCAACCTCCAAATTTTGGACCCCAAATATTTGGCAAACACTAGAAAACGACGCCACCTTGTATATGTTCTTTTATCCCACCTCCAGATCATCCATTTCTTTGTTATGGTTCTTTGTCAACATGGATTGTCAACAAAATCTCCGGAACTTGACAATTCACCATGGAAACCTTCTTTTTCAACAGACACAATCAACCCAAAAATGCTGCAATGTTACCTTGAGGGATTTTTGCCCAACAATCTCCTCCTTTGGGTTTGTTGAAAACTCTTCTCAAAATGATTTTCTGCATGTTAATACCTTACTGAGTCTCCATCCATAATCTACCACCATTCACCTCTTATGATTTAGATAGTGACCAAAGATTCACTCACCACATACTCTAAGCACACATGATCAATGCTCGGCGTGAGAAACAAGAGTAGTATGAAAAGTTCATCAATGAATCACTTAATTTTAGACACCATACATTGATACCAAATTGAAACCAATTTTCAAATTGATACCAATTGTTGATTGGTTGAACCCTTCTCACACCATTCCAACATCACTCTTCTCCTTTTATCACGATTCCTTATCTATCGTGATATCTAAGCTTTGATCGATCACTTCTAGCATTGTCATATTTAAAACTCTTACTCCCCTATCTTATTGCTCCCACTATCTTGCTACTACACCTGTCAGATTCTACCCATATCAATAATTATTTATCAAATAGCCACACTATCACACTGTCTCCCCCTTGAACAATCACCGTTTTCTCCCCCTTTGTCAACGAACCCAAAGGGCACTCCTTTACAGTCTGCAACAGGGTAAAAACACATATGAGTACATTAGGTAAAAACACTTCATACCTCGAGGAGGGTGGGGGGTGGGGTTCCAAATCCACACTCTTTCATGTTTGGGGAGTCAACTAAACTCCCAGATCCAGTCGATGCCTTTCAAATGATTCCTTGTGTAAGGCCTTTTTCAGAATGTCTACAACCTATAGTTCTGTAGGCACATACTCCAACTTCACGATTCCCTACTCAAACTTCTCCTTGATAAAATGATACATTATCTCAATTTTCTTTGTCCTTGAGCGATGGATGAGATTTTTTCTAAGATTTATCGCACTTGAGTTATTGCACTAGATTCTGATTGGAGAGTTCACTTCAATGCCCATATCATCAAGCTGCTGCTTCATCCACAATAATTGTGTTCAAGCTTGGGTGGCGTCAATATACTCAGCTTCTATGGTGCTTAATGAAATTCAATCTTGATTCATTCTTATCCAAGAAATACATATTCCACCATGATAGAAATCACATCATATCGTTGATTTCCTGTCAGTCGCTGAATTGACCCAATCTACATCAGTATATCCCAATAACTCTAACTGAGATTTTTCACTGTATGTCAAACCGAAATCCACCGTGCCCTTGATATACTGAAGTATTATTTTCACTGAAATTATATGGGTTTTCTTGGGATCTCTTTGACATCACACTACTTGTCATTTGGAAAAAACAATATTAGGTCTCTTCAGTGTCAGGTACAGTAAAATCTCAATAATCTACCTGTATTCTGTGATATTAACTGCCTTGCCATCATCATATTTCTATAATTTCATTCGGGTTGCAACCAGAGTCTTCATCTCCTTGTAATTTTCTATTATATATCTTCTCATAACCTTCGTGACATATATATATATATTGAGAAATGAATGTTCCATTACTACCTTGTGTCACTTGTAAACCAAGGAAAAAGGTCATCTCACCAATCATAGGCATTTAAAACGCATGTTTTATGAATTCAGAAAACTGTCTACACTGTGCTTCATCTGATCTGTCAAATATTGTGTCATCGACAAAAACCGGCACCACCATCCTTTGGTTACTGTTGTTTTTGAAATAGATATTGTAATCAAGTCCACCATGATTGAATCCAAGTTTATTCAAATACTGATCAAGCCTTGAGTACTACGCTTTTGGTGCTTGTTTCAGTCCATACAATTCCTTCTTCAGTCTACAAACCTTGTTCTCATCCTCATGAATGAGAAAACCATCTGGCTGGTCGATATACACTTCTTCCTCTAGAGTCCCATTCAAGAACACAGATTTGACATCCATATGGAAATCTTTAAACTTCTGTTTCACTACAATGGATAGGTTTAATCTGATTGTCTCTATTCCTGAAATCAGTGAAAATGTCTCATCAACATCTATTACATCTATCTGGGAGTATCCTTTGTGAATACTAGCCATTCTTTATTCCGAATCACTATGCCATCTTCATTCATCTTGTTGCGATAAAATCATTTAGTCCCGATGACATTCTTATCTGCTAGCCTAGAAATAATCTCCCACTTCTAATTACCAATTATAACTTTCATGTTCTGTTATAGATCGACTCTTAAACTTTCATGATGATATAGAATTGAATTCCTCAGGTTCATTATCAATATGTGCTTTTGAATTATCTTTTTCCACTTCTTCTCCCCCTGAGTCTCTTACCACTTCATCACTTTTAATATACAACTATTAATTGTGTCATTGTTCAGTGGCATCATTTATTTTAATAACTTTTCTGATCTTCTTGTTGAAACATTCTTGATACTATCTTGCAGCTTCTTGGTATCCTGAAAATAGATAGATGATTTTATTCAATCGAAACTCTGAAGCATATCACTTCTCCACTTTTCATCTTTAGATTCCATTTCCCCTTGGATCATATCTCCCTAAAACCTGAAACACTTGAATAATAAGTTAACAACATTTATATACATAGGGAGAGGGGTACTTCTGGAATCCTCAAGATGAGTATTGTGGTTGATCTTGATGGGTCAACCCTTTGATTATTTCTTGAAGATAATCACACTCTTTCCTTGCTTCTTCTAGCTGCCTAGCCAATTTTAACTACTCTTGCCATATGACTAAGCATTCTTTACCCACATTCGGATCCTTTTTCTGATATGTACATTCTGCAGGCTTGGCCTTTCTCACCATTTGGGGTTTAATTTTACTAGTATACATTTCCTTCTTTGATGTTCCACCAAAAATTCCACTTCCATTGATTCCTTATCTAGGTAGGAATATCTCTACTTGTCTTATTCCCTTTCTTCTTCCACTATTACAGGATTCTTTCTCTTTTCTCCACCTCTCGCTGTGGAACTCAACATGTAAATTTTTTAATGCATTCTTTGGACATATTTATTTTATCAAATATTCGTGTCACGCCACCTTTTCTTATTGTAGTTGAGTCTTCTCTTGACTTTACATTCTTCTTAATCACACATGGGGCATCTCCTCCCTTTTTCATCTAGGATTTATCACGTCCATTCCAGGGGTGTTTTTGTGGGTATAACAGAGTGGGTGATTGATACATCTTTCATTGAGCACATTGTGATTCCCCCAGGACTGTAAACCTATTGTTCAGCTTACCAATTTTTCGTCCAATGGAAGATTTCTCATTATACATCACTGGAGTGAAGAATCTACTTTTTTACTCCTTTTCCTTTCTCGCCTTCTTCTTGCTGTAATATCTTGCCAAATGCCCATGATCAGAACATATAAAACCTCTTCTATTAAATGCATACCCCATTTCATCATTTCTCAACCGAGATGTTGATACATCATGTGCTCCTCTTCTAATATTGAGCTTCTGAGCTTCCTAACACATACTCATTGTGTGTCCCTTTATTCTACAGTAATAACATCTGATGAATGTTTTCCTCTGGGAGAATCTTATCTCTGATTTCTCATGATGCTTCTTCTTATTCTCAGATTTAGTACTTTTTCTATTTTCAAAACCTGATATGTATTCCAGAGCCTCTGAACAGAATCTTGATGTGTCAATGAATACCATAGAAATAGCACATGTCATCACTACTTCTTTTAACTGTCCACTTAGGCCTATCTCTAGCACTGGCAAGATTTTCTCCACTTCTGGAACTATTCATGGATCACACTCTATCATGAACAGGAGGGGATTCATCAAATCCAATCCCAGTTTTTCCCAAACTGTATTGTCTTTGAGCTGAGAAAATAAGTTATTGTTTCTCTTCAGAAATAGAATATTTTTTTTCATTTTTTCATCACTTGTTGAAGGAAAATCTAATAGTAAGTACAATGCATCCTTCAACTTAGGTTTTCCTTTGTCTTTTGATATCTTGATTTCTTTCTTTGATAATTCTATCTCTTTCTCCAATTTTTGAATCTTCTTATCTCTTGATTCAAGTTGATCATTAAGTTATTTTATGAGATTCTTCATGCTACTCATCTCATATTCTAGTTCTCTTGTGATCTTTTCTACCATGTCACTTTTCTCATTAACTTTCAATTTTTATTCTTCATTAGAATCAAAACAACATGCATTCTCTTGTTGTAGCCTTTTATTCTTCTGAACTACTTCAGATAGCTGTGTAGAAAGATCCACATTTATGGATTTTAAATTTTGAATCTCATCTGAGTTCAGATTCCTTCCCTTGATATCAACTTTTTATTTTTTTTACCTTTGCAGATCTCTTTTGCAGTTCTTCATCTTGAGAATAATTCTTCTCCCTTAGATCATTAGCTACATCAATAAGCCTTTGATTCAATACTTTCAGCTTTTTCATCTCAGTTTCTAGTGCTTGAATCCAAATATCTTTAGATTTAATTTCATCAGTGAATTTCTGATCCAATTCCTTCTCTTTGTGGACAACACCTACTTTTCGAATTCTAGGAGTTTATTCATCATCAGTAGTTCCAACATCACTTGGCATATCAGGTTCTCCACTCATTCCTTCTACATAATTGAATTAGTAAGTATTTCCACTGTATGATTTATCCAAATCAATATTCTCTTCACTATTTTATTCTTTCAACTGAATCACACTCTTTCTGTTGATACTTCCACACTAGGGAATTTCACAAGACTTCTGCTTCTTCCTTTAAGTTCTTCCCTTTTCTATGGCACACTAAGATAAGAGAAAACTGGATCTTTAACTTGAGAAATCGACTGAACCAAGTTAGATAAAACAAACCTGATGAAAGAAACCTTCCTCTGATACCAATTTTTAAGACCAATAGGGGCCTATATACCCTGATAGGGGAGGTGAATCAGGGTATGGATATTATTTTATAAATTCTTCCTGCCCCATTAGATCTTGACATCTTTATTACAATGGTCACTTTGTTTTCACTTGTGTGTTTATTATGATCAATTATTTTCTTCTTTATATGATGATGATTCTTTGAATGTAATGCATGGAAGCAAGCAGGCAGACACACAGATTTTTACTTGGTTCACCCTCACAGGGCTACATCCAAGGAGAATACAATGGTGATGTGCCGCTGTACCAAATCCACTAAAGATCACTGCCAATAATGTTCGGTCTAGACCACTTCTATGCCCAGACTCACTACCTTTACAATGTTTAGGGTCATCTCACTGCTTTTCCAAGGGTCACTTTTAGTTTCTCTCTCACTGGCTCACTACCGGTAAAAAGGATTACCTTCTTCCTCTTCCTTTGCTAACCGAAATTAGAATGGATCCACTCACAGTTTATAGACCTGTAGGTCTCTTAATTTTCACGAATACATGCATCCTCAACTGTTGATAGATTCTCTGTTAAAGTCCAACTTTCATCCACTGATGAATACCCCTTTGCCCCTTACCACTGGGCAACATACTTTGGATGTACCTTTACAAAGCACCCTACTTCGCAAAGCTTCCAATTTCTCAAAGCTCAAAAAAGCCTTTGAAAAGCTCCTAGATTTTCATGAAGCACTCTCAGAAGCACTCTTGCAAAGCTCACTAAGCCAACGCAGAGCACACGACTTTCGTGGGGCAAGAATAACCCCTGTGAAGCTCCTCCCTTTCGCGAAGCACACTGCCTTCGTGAACCACCTTCACGAGCCGAGAGAAAAATATTTTATTTAAAAAATTTATCTTCTTCTATCGAGGGGGTAGAGGTCTATTTACCGACCCTTGAACCTTCCACACAAATTCAATGCCACGTCATCACAAATTGTGAAGCTCTGAAAATTCTGCCGGAATTCTCTCAATATCGCGAAGCACTATAGAAATTTTCCAATCGTGGAGCTCATCGTAATCGCAGAGCATCTTGTCAATTCCTTTGTGCCTTTACTGCAAATCTCCACTCGCAATGACCTTCACCGCTACAATGCTCTTTGACTCTACCATTTTCAAAGCTCGTCGTAATCACGATGCATCATCATCAATATTCTTCTAGTATTCACAAAATCCAATCCATGAAGCCTATATTCACAAAACTCATGCCTTTTCCATATTTTGATGAGATTTTCAAGGAAATTCATATTTCGCGATGCTCACCATACTCCAAATTTTAGACCCCAAATATTTGGAAAACACTGGAAAATGACACCACCTTGTATCTGTTCTTTTATACTGCCTCCAGACCATCCATTATTTTTTCAAAGTTCTTTGTCAATATGGATTGTCAAAAACATCTCTATAACTTGACAATTTACCATGGAAACATGATTTTCCAACAAAAAAAATCAACCCAAAAATGCTGCAATGTTACCTTGAGGAATTTTTTCCTAACAAGATATTATTCTTTATTGAGGTTGATTTATTATAATACAATCTTTCATATTGTATTTAATGAGTTATGATATGTTTGACTGTGGATGTGATATTTTTATACCATTCATGGTCTATTGTTAAAGTATTGACATTTCATATGCTAGTGATGGGTGGGGCATGCTATGGCCCCTCTATGCATCGATAGGTATCATGGGAAAAACTAGTGTCTTAGCACAAGGCCTTGATAGAATATTTGTGAATGGTCTTGGCATAAGGCCTTGACATAGTATTTATTATGTCTGGAATAATGAATTCCCTCATTATGAAATTAGTTATTACATGTGATTATTTGACTAGTAGAATATCCATGTGCATGTTTATATGGTAATGTTTGATTTATTTTTTCCATATTATGTTCAAGTTTATGTTTAAAAGGATGATGTTTTTATTATACACATTTTCTTAAAAGTTTATTGCCCCCGCTGAATTATTTACCCTTAATGATCATTTGAGATCACCCCTTTATTATGTTTTATTTTCCCAGTATTCCAAGAAGTGTATTATGATTGATATGACGGGTTAAGATAGGGGAATAATGGAATTATGAAAGGATTATTTCTGCTATGTTTTGTGTTATAAAGTGTAATTTAACATTCATATATGTAATATATTTTCCAAGACTGCTAAACTAATCGGTCCTTCAGGACTTGATTCCTTGTAATCATGCCAATGTATTAAAATAATGCACCAGATCTGGGTAACTAGGGTAGGGGAATTACAGTTGGTATCAAAGGACGTTTAGTACAAACCTTGGAAACTAGATTTAGAAAAACTCTGATTAGAGAACATTACCCTAAGATAGATTTTGAGGATTAGTATAGAAGAACATATAAAGTTTTTGGTAATGTAGATATTATATGGGGTTTCCAAGAAATAAATATCTATCCAGATACTACAAGTGGACATGGTTTTGGAACATATGTACCTAGAAGTGAAAACTTTGACAAGGAGTTTTGGGTTTGAATCGGGGTATCCTGGTACACGACAATGGGCCCTACTACACACCTCGTTTGACAATACCATGAGATATTCATAGGATAATTCACATTTTATTTACAAACAATTATGATGGATTTATGAGTAAATAATTCCCCAAATAAAACATTTTTATGATTATGGATTATATGCATAAACTGTTCAATTTATGTTAAGTATTTTACAAGTTTGGAATTATGCATTGCGATTCATAAACTAACCTAGTATATGCCATTGTTTAGAAATGGAGCCTAGTGGAAGGAATGAAAAACGTATCAACACACATAATCCATGTAGGGATTGACCTCATACTCAATATATTTATAGTGGAACTAGTGATGCAACTGGTGTTGATCAGCTTATAACCATACTGGGACAACTCACTTAGGTTATGAATAATAACCTTACCCTTATAGATCAACCTGATCCACAGTGCAGAGGATCAATGTTAGACCTATTTATGAGGAAACAAACACCAAAATTCAATGGGACTAAAAATCCATTTGTATATAAGTGATGCATAAGTTCCTTAGAGAAAATATTTTATGCTTTGGGGGGTAGCGAAAGGGAAAAAAGTTGTCATGACAATTTATCGCCTTATAGGAGATGCAGATCAATGATGGTCATTAATTCAAAACACAAAGGAGGATTAAGAAGTATCAAATATGGAATATAGGTAGTTTAAAGAGATCTTCTTAGAAAAATAATTTCCTCATGAACATCGAGCGGATATGGAAAGGCAATTTCTGAGTCTGAGGAAAAAGGAGGATGAGAATGTTGAAAAGTATGAGGATAACTTTACAAGGTTAGCAAGTCATGATGAAAATTATATATGTAACCCAAGAAGTAATATTGATAAATTTTTTATGGGTTAAAACCATTTCTCCGTTGATCATTAGTCTCAAAATCCTTCTCATCGTACGAAGATATAGTCTTATGTGCTATCAAGACAGAAAATGAATTGTTTGAGTGTTATGAATTTAAAGTGAAGTAAGAGAAGAATATATCTGCTGAATACTCTGGAAAAGGAAATAAGGGGAAGAAAGAAAAAGTTTAATTTCTATTCTGTAGTAATTTTGGGAAGAAACATCCTAGTACATTCCTAAAGGGGATGGGAGTTTGTTACAAGTGTGGAGAAAAAGGCCACCAAGCTCGTGATTGCAAGGGGAAGAAAGAGGCTATAAATGTTGAATGCTACAATTGTAAATAAATGGGGCATTATGAAAATGAATTTCCTAAGTGTCAAAAAAACTTACCTCATAAAAGGACAAGGGAGAAAGGTCAAGCTTATGTGATCACCACTGTTGAGGTTGAAGTTCCGAATGACATGGTGGTAGGTACTTTAATCATTTCCTCAAAATTAACCAATGCATTATTAGATTCTATATCATCACATTCTTTCATATATTCCGAGTTTTCCATTAAAATTAGATATTTCCAATTTGACTTATTAAGGGAGTTGTCACTTAAAAATCCCAAGGGAAGTATCATTGTAATAAGGTTTTATCAATCAGTTACCATTATGGAATATAAATGTGCTTTATCTTCTAATATTATTATCATACCCATGATTTAATTTGATATAATCCTTGATATGGATTGGATTTTAGACCATGATGCGAAAATTTATTGTAAGAAGAAGGAGTTTACAATTTTTTTATGATGATAAATAATCCCTTATCTTTAGAGTAGAAACATCACCATCTGATTCTCATCTAGATATACCCCCAATAGCTCTACTAAATTCAATTATTGGGGAGGAAGGGAGTGAAATAACTATAGGTGAGAAAAGGAATGTTCAAATAGAGGATGTACCTATTGTACAAGAATATTTTGATGTGTTTTCAGAGGATTTACCTAGACATCCTCTAGAATGAGAAATTGAGTTTTCCATTGACTTAATTCCTGGTTCAAGGCTCATATCAAAGACCCCTTATAGAATGGCCACTGTGAAATTAGTGTAACTAAATAAAAAACTATAGGAATTGAGTAATAAAGGATTTATTCTCCTTAGAATTTCTCCATGGGGACCCCTGTTCTTTTTGTTAAGAAGAAAGATGGATCTATGAGGTTATGAATTTACTATAGGGTGATCAAATCTATAAAAATAAAGAACAAGTATCCCCTACCTCACATTGATGATTTATTTGATCAACTTCATGAAGATCAATATTTTTTGAAGATTGAAATTCTATCTAGATATCATCAGATGTGCGTGAAGAAGAAAGACATTCTAAAGACAAAATTTCAAACCAGGTATGGGAATTATGAGTTTACAATAATGTCTTTTGGACTGACTAATTCACCCTCTGTTTTCATGGATCTAATGAATAGAGATTTCAAGGAATATATTTATGACTTTTTAGTGGTATTTATTGATGATATCTTGGTATACTCCAAAAGATATTAAGATCATGAAAATCACTTGCGTACTATTCTGAAAACTCTTAGAAGAAGTGAATTATGTGGGAAGTTTAGAAAGTGTGAATTCTGGATTCAAGAAATTTATTTTCTTAGACATATTGTCTCTAAGGATGTAATCTCTATTTATCATTTAAAGAAAAGGGAAATCCAAGAATGGACAGCACTGACGAGTATAACTAAGGTACACAATTTTATTGGTTTAACAGGTTATTATCAGCATTTCGTCCAGAATTTTTCCCGATTGGATAACCCATTAACTAAGGTCACATGTAAAGGGGTTAAATTTTTTTAGAAAAAAGAGTGTGAAGAATGTTTTAAAGAATTTAAGAGAAGATTCATCAGTGATCCTATCTTGACTCTACCATTTGGGAATGATGGGTTTGTTATTTAGAGTGATGCTTCAAAGAAATGACTTGGTTGTGTCCTTATGCAGAATGATAGAGTTATTGCCTATGAATCATGACAACTAAAAATTCATAAACACAAATATCATACTCATGATATTGAGTTAGTAGCTGTTATCTTTACTCTAAAGATGTAGAGACATTATCTCTATGGTGAAAAATGTGAGATATATACTGATCACAATAGTTTGAAGTATATTTTCTCACAAAAAAGAACTCAACATGAGGCAAAAGAGATGGCTTGAACTACTCAAGGATTATTATTTCACAATACACTACCACCTGGGGAAGAAAAAAAAGGTGGAATATGCTTTGAGTAGAAGGGATCATGGATTTCTGAACAAGATGAGAGTTGAAAGGGATCCTATGTTCATGGATCTAGTAAAGATGGATATGGGAATAATCATAGAAGGTGAAACATCAATAACTTTTCAAATGGTTTCCAAGCCATATTTACTATAAAGGTTAAAAAGTTCTCATACTATTGATGAGGAGTTTCAAAATAAAATTAAAGCTGTGAATGATGGGAAATACATCGACTTCGTATATGAAGATGGAATTTTGAAATTTGGGAAGAGGATTTGTGTTCCCGATATACCAGATCTAAAAAAGGAATTGCTGGATGATGCTCATAGCTCCAATTTCTCTATAAACCCTAGTAGTACTAAGATGTATATATATTTTAAGAAACATTTTTGGTGGGATAACATGAAGAGGGATATTTCTGATTATGTTTCAAGATGTATGTTTTTTCAACAGGTAAAGGCTAGAAGACAACATCCTAGAGGACTCATGAAACCTCTTCCTATACCTGAGTGGAAATGAGATGATATTATGAAGTACTTTTTCATGGGGATACCAAAGACTCCTAGAAGTAATGATGCAATATGGGTCATTGTTGATCATCTTACCAAGTCAAAACATTTTCTTGCTATAAGAGAAGATTTACCACTTGAACATTTAGCAAGACTATATATTAATGAAGTTTTAAGACTTCATGGTGTACCCCTATCAATTGTTTCTAATCGTGATATCTATTTTACATCAAGATTCTAGAAAAGTCTTCAGAAATCCTTAGATACTAAAATTCATTTGAGCACTGCCTACCACCCTCAAATTGATGGACAATCAGAACAAACTATTCAAATCATTATAGACATGTTGAGATCTTTCTCACTTGACTTTCAAGGTATCTGGGATCAATATTTACCTCTGGTATAATTTTTCTATAACAATAACTTCCATTCAAGTATTCAAATGACACCATATGAAGCGTTATATGGAAAGAGATGTTGCACACCAACATGTTGGGATGATTTTGGTGAAAAAAAACTCATAGGCCCAGAACTTGTTGAGGAAACAATGAAAAATTTGAATATTATCCAAACCCACATCAAAGTAGCTCAAAGTAGGCAAAAGAGATATGCCGATAACCAAAGGAAGGATTTGGAATTTCAAGTAGTTGATCATATTTTCTTAAAGTTATCTCTATGGAAGGGTGTTATTAGATTCAGTAATAAGGGTAAATTAAGACCCAGGTATATTGGACCTTTCAAAATTCTAGAACAAATTTGATTTTTAGCTTATCGTTTGGAAATTTCTCCAAGTGTCTCCAAAGTTCATGATGTGTTCCACGTATCACTATTGAGAAAATACATGCCTGAACCAACACATGTACTCACCTATGAAGAAATAGAACTGGAACCTGATCTGTCTTATTGTGAAGAGCCTGCCAAGATTCTTGATTCTAGAGAACAAGTGTTGAGAAACTGGACGACTTGTCTGGTAAAAGTTCTTTGTAGAAACCATAAAATGGAAGAGGCAACGTGGGAACCTGAGGAACTTATGATGAAGAACCACCCAAATATTTTTATGCAGTAATATTCTATAAATTTTGAGGACAAAATTATTTGAATGAGGGAATAATGTAACATCCCAAGATTCCACAATAAATTTCTCTTTGAATAATACAATAGCTTGCACTGTACGCAACTTCGAGTTCTAGCACACCACAACCAATCAAAATAGCCGTTTAAAAAGTAAATATGAATACTAATACCCACTTTTTAAAATTTTATAAATTTTATTTTTAAAAATGGTCTTCATTTTTGGATTTGTAATATCAAAATTATCCTAGGGTGAATTTTTGGTATTTTTCTGAAAACTTTCAATTTTTGATGAATAATGAAAAACACTGTGTTCTTGTTTAAAACTGACTTTTTATTTAAATAATTATTTTTAATTTAAATTTATTTTAAATTCTAAATAGATACATAATACCTATATTAGTCCAATTTAATTCATTAGATTCATTTTATAATAAGATTAGATATATAAAATTTTATTGAACTTTTTAACGTCTTTTACCCACCTTCTTGGAACATTTGCAAATTTGCATAAAACACAATTTTACCACTTCTGTGAATTGAATTTCAAAAATACGACACACATGGTTGTCATCAATAAGTAAAATTTGGTTTAATAGGATGAAAATAATTTTTTGGGAATAGTAACTTTTGAATTTTATTTACCACGGTTAAAAGTAAATAGGGTAATTAAAGGTAAAAATGATATTATAATTACCCGAACACATGTCCTAATTCTATTGGATAAGGGTTTTTAGACCAAAATAAATCTTATTAAAAAAATATGATCCCTTTTGATCCACTTGAATTAGATTTAGACATTTATTATATTTTATTTAAAGAAGTGTTAAAAGTGTTAAATTCAAATTTTAACTAAACCATTTTTAATATAGAGTTATAAATAAGATAAATTTGACTATAAATATTAATTATAAATCTAAAAATATTTCCTATATCATGGTATTTTATTTATAATTTTTAGACATTAAATAATTAAATTTATCTTTTACACAATGATGATGCAATAATTACCTTATTAATGAAAGATTAAAATAATTAATGTTATAAATATTAAAATAAATATAAAATGAAACTTTTGATGCCATACATGAATTTTATATGTGATTATGACATGTTAGGGTTGATTAAATGTATTTGTTTCTAAGTAATCAAGTTTTTATGACTTTCACAAAAACCAAATACTAAATAGTATCAAAATTGATATAAATGAGTTTTTTAAAAAATATTATATTATTAAATGATATAATATTCCTAAAAATATAAGATTCAGCTAAAGGACTTATATAATGATATATATTTTATGAATTAACCACTTGATGTTCTCTTGTTATTTTATAGTAACTATATTAACCATGTAGTATAAAAATACAAGAAGTCATGGTAAAACTTAAACTATTTAACTAAGAGTTAAATATTAAAGATAAGGTTGATATGGTGACCTAAACTTGTCTAAAACCTATTGGTTGAGATTATTTAGACCCATCCACACCTTATACTAGAAATAATTCTATTTGGAGCTATTATAATCTAAAAATAATTGTATAATAAAATAATATTTCAAGATTTTCCTAAAGTGCTTTTCACCTCTCTTATAAAAGGGTACTTCCCCTTATCTTAAATTCACACCTAAAAAGACATTTTTCTCAGCAAACCCCTGACCAAATATCCTATAAAATACCCTCAATTCAATCTATAGGCCTTAATTTTATCATAAATCCAACCTATAGAGCCATTTTGTTCAAATGAAAAGGAAGCACTCGAAGAAGAGATAATTATTTCATCACCTCTTTTAAAGTTCTTTTCTTCTTCAACTTCCTTTTTATTTATTGTTTCAATACTAAAATAATAACTCTAGTACCTTATAAATACTGATATGTTATTAAAAATATGGTAAAACCATATTCATTATTCTATCCATCCTATTAATGACAAAGTCACCATATGTGCGTACATACGGCTTACCGTCTCCACATCGTGGTGTAGTTTGTTATTCACCATTTCATTATTTGGATGGGTATAATAATGAGTATAATTGATGTAGATAATGAATATAATATGTTAATTATTATTTATATATAATATACCATCCAATTATATATTATTTCACCATCAATAGAATGATATTGTCGCTCGTGCGTACGTACGACTTACCGTTTTCACAACACGATGAGATTCATTCTCCACTTTAACCTTCTAAGAATGATTATAAAAAATATATTATTCATAATTATTAAATAAATGACATAATAAGTATACTGGAATGATATATATATATATATATCTGTGTGTGTGTGTGTGTGTGTGTACATATATGTTATTCACTTACTTCCATTCAATACGATAAGAAAACAGAAACATTATTCATGCGTACGTACGACCTACCATCTCCATGAACAATGTATTCCATAATATATATATCTATCTATTAAATATATTTATATTATGAATATATATGATATATAAATCATATTATACATTTTTGAAGTAAGTAAATCATGATCTAAGTAATATGATAAAGAATAAAAAGTCAAAACACGTACGATAGACAAACCGATATTACCCGAAATGTTCCATTAACTAGGAATTGTTAATAAATGGGAAATATAAAGTCATAAAAGAATCATATATTATATCATAAATATTATTATGATTTTGATATAATTTAATAATATGTTTAAAAACATTATACAAGAGTTTTGAAGTCATACAGAGAATATCAGACTTAAGGTAAGGGTTAATTCCTCAATCTCATTATTATCCGAGATTTTTTATGTGTAAGTATTTACTAGGATATATTTATCATCCATGTCCATGTTTCATAATTTTTTTTAAAAAGTAATTTTATGGTTTTTTGGAAGGGACTCTTTATGGAATCCTGCCTTTTATTACATAACTTTTCATTACATTTTACAAACATAGGATCTTTAAAGTCCAGTGTCTTGGAAATTAGGAACATAAAACATGAAAACATAAAACATTCTTCTAATAAAAATTTAGGGCTTCATAATAAGTTATTACTAAGTAAAATTATTTAATATCATAACCTAGAGACATACGTCAAAGGAAAGGGTGAGCAGAAGGCCCGGTAAGAAAAGCAAGGGAATCTGTTTACTTGTGAAACCAATAAGAACTTGATAAAAAACATAAAGACATGTAAAAAAGAAGTATAGGAATATCATAATGAAAATAACTTGAAAAATAACAAGGAAATGTGGATACAACATTTAACTTATACATTCATGAACATATCACTAAGATTCATCCCCAAGGTGTCATAAAAATTACCAAGGTTATTCACCAAGGTATCGTGAAACTTGTCATCTCTATATATTAATTCTTTACCCAATAAATTGGAGAGCTATTAGGGTGAAACCTTAATATATCTTTATTTTCATGTTCTCCCCATATATCCTAATAAAAAATTTCATAAATAACCAACATAGAGTAAAAGTAATTGGTTTCACTTCAAAATTGTGACGTTTTAAAAGTTCTTAGAAACATGATCGTTATGTCTTTTATAACCCTTAGAAAAGGAAAGAGGGTTTCATGTATGTTGATTCCAGAATAAAATAGATTAATTTTATGTCTTGATGAATACCTATGGAAATGAAAATATATTTGTGTATTTATATAAATAAAACAAGATAATTTCTTGAGAAAAAGATAGAGATATTTTGACATAAAATTTCTACAGCATAACGGCTATATAACATGGTTTTAGAAAACAATAAAAAGAGAGGGAAAAGGGTCTCCCATAAATAAATGAATCATTTATAGTAGAGGTACATAATAAAAATAAATAATATCATGGTGTGGAATGACACACCATATGAAAGTGAAACTTGAAAGAAAAGAGAAAATGTGATTTCTTTTATGAAAATTTGGCAGCCTATGGACATCGCTTATAATTCAGAAAAATAAGTTGATAAGAGTAGAAAGGGTCTATCATCAATTGGTAATAAAATGGAAAGTAATAAAGATATAGAATAACATAACCCCACATAATTAAATGGAAACTAGAAGAAATAACATAAAGGAAGTCATGACTTAAAAGAGGAGGGTGAAAGGTTCCCTTACCTTGAAGATTAACTTCAAAAGTTTGAAGGTTGGGACCTTGGGGGGCATGAGGGAACCTTGGGAGGACTCCTTGGGAGGTAAAAAGACTATAACTTCACTGAGGAGGATTTTTGAATGAAATGAATGAGGGAATGGCTTGGTATTTATAGAAAAATATATGGAATATTTAATTTATTTCTAAGGGACATCTCATCAGTGGAATTTGCAAAACCATGGGCTTTGCCATGGTATTTGCCCATGGGCTTGCCCATGGTATTTTTCCATGGGATTTCCCTTGGTATTTGCCCATGGTATTTTCCACTTGGGACAAATCATAACATATATTACTGTTTATAAGTTTACCAGATTTATTACATCATGATTACATCATCAATGATGTCATTAAACACCCGAAACTCAAAACTGTATTTTTACTATTCACTGAAAATTCAACTGTTTCAGAAAAATACAAAAAAATTTCCCTAACCTAATATCAATGTTCTGAATTTAAAAATGAACTCTATTTTATGAAAATAATTTTCTAAATATTTTTAATTTAATTTTTAAATAAATCATTATTTATTCAAAAAACAATAACTCTAAAACTATAACTTATTTTGTAACACCTTGAAAAAGTAATCAAGGTCCCATAAAATTATTTTATAACCATAAGACAATAAATTAACAATTTATGATTAAATTTAATGAAAATACATTGTCATTTTAAATTATTAAATTAATTATAAAATTGTAAATAAAATATTTATGACCTACAAAAATAAAAAAACTTATACTATGATCATTTTTTTACTTTTAAGATGTCTAAATTGTATTTATACATTCATGGGTGAAGTTTTTATTTTTTTGGCCGGTTTACTATTCATTACTATTCATAAGGGTATGTTACTATTCATAATTTACTATTCACTAAAAAAACAAGTTGATCTTATTAAAATATAAATTTATTACTGATCACAACTGTAAAGAACTTTTTTTGAAAATCATTTCACATTATTAATTATTTAAAGTTTACATGAATATTTTAAAATACCCTTTTTCAAAAATTCATCAATAATATTCATCCTATATTTATCCAGACATTTGAAAATCACAAATTTTACCATAATAAGAAATAAAAATTTTATTTATACCAAGGAATTACAAAACGTTTCTAAGGACTCATTACATAGCCCCTTATAACACCTGCATAGAACCTAAGTGTAAGGTGCGATACAGTGATAGAATCTTGGGGCGGGTCAGAAAACATTGCCCAAGTGGCGATTTCTATCAGCTTGAACTTCTCCCTTAGGTGATTCCATTCAAGCTTCACATGTTGAAACTTAGCATGGGCTTGGTCCAAAGCAAAGCCCAGAGATGATACCTCCTTCCCAAGCTCCGATAGATAGGCTTCGTACGACCCGAGTCTACTGGATGAGGCCATCGACTCTTCTTTCTATATTAATTAACCAAGATCACTTGTATTTATAAACAATAATTGTAACGTTAAGAGTTTATTTTCCAATGGTAATATTAACCAATGGTCATATAACAGTCAAAACCCAATGATATCACTTCATTAATTAAAGGATATAGTTTGTGGAGTATAAAATGAAATAACACACAAATTTAAGAAACAAATATTATTCAAAAGTTTGGGTCGTTACATTCTTCCTCCCTTAAGAAATTTCATCCCCGAAATTTTAACTCATACCCTAATAAGAGAAAAGGTATGGGTACTTCTTCATCATAGACTCCTCTAGTTCCCACGTGGCTTCTTTGCATTTGTAGTTTCTCCATAACACCTTAACAAGGTGGGTAGTCTTGTTGCATAGAATCTTGTCTCTATGATCCAAGATCTCCACCTACTGCTCCTCATAGGAGAGGTCATGTTACAGTTATATCACCTCTGGATTTAGTACATGTGGAGGTTCAGGTATGTACTTCCTCAAGAGGGATATGTGGAAGACATCATGAACTTGTGCTAGATTTGGAGGAAGTGCAAGCCGATAGGCCACTGCTCCTATGCGATCAAGGATTTCTTAGGGGAAAATGTACCTAGGGTTGAGCTTCCCTTTCTTCCCAAACCTCATGACTCTCTTACAATGTGAAATTTTAAGAAATACCTTGTCACTGACATCAAAATCCAATTCCCTTTTATGGTTGTCAGCATAGCTCTTTTGCCGACTCTGAGCAGCCTTAATGTGTTGCTGGATGGCATGGAACTTTTCTGTCATATCTTGCACAAGATCAGGCCCAAGAATCTTTCTCTCACCAGCTTCATGCCAACAAGTTGAAGTTTTACATCTCTTACCATATAGAGCTTCATAGGTTGCCATTTGAATGATTTAGTGGAAGCTATTGTTGTAAGATAACTCAACCAAAGGGTGATGTTGATCCTATCCACCTTTAAATTTCATTGAACATGTTCTCAGCATATCCTTGAGTGTTTGAATAGTACTTTCAGATTGACCATCAGTTTGGGGGTGATAGGAAGTACTGAAATTCAATTCAGTGCTCAGAGCATGTTGAAGACTTCTCTAGAATTTTGATGTAAACCTTAGATCATGATCAGATACGATAGAAAGTGGAACTCCATGCAGCCTTACCACTCCTTCACGTAAATCTTGGAAAGTTGATCAAGAGATAAATCTTACCGAATGGAGATAAAATGGGTATTCTTGGTGAGATGGTCCACAATAACCCATATCTTATTGTTTCATTTGGAAGTTCTCAGGAGACCAGTGACAAAGTCCATAGTGATATTGTCCCACTTTCATACTGGTATGGGTAGTGGTTGCAATACACATTTAGGAAGTTGTCGCTCTGCCTTCACTTGATGAAATACCAGGCACCTTGAAGTGTAGTCAATAATATCCCTTTTCATATTATCTCACCGATAATGATCACGAAAGTCCCTATACATTTTTGTGCTTACAAGATGTATATAGAAAGTAGATCTATGAGCTTCATCAATCAAATCCTTCTTTATTTCTGAAATAGATGGAACACATAGTATTGTACAAAATTTCAATACACATTCTTGATCAATATTGAACTCAGGAAACTTCCCATCCTTCACAGCCTCAAACTTATTCTATAAAAAAGGATCTTCTTTCTAAGATTTCTTGATCTTCTCTAGTAATGATGGTTGAGAAATAATTTGGGTTAGGGCTGATGATTTCCCTTCCCTTATGATTACCATTTCCAGATTTACTAGGTCATTGATCAAAGGATCTCTTTGAATCCTTGTAATGGAAAGAACAACTGGATCTTTCATGATTAATGCATCAATGAATTTTTTTTCTCTTCCGAGATGATAATGAATTGAACAATCATAGTCTTTGAGAAGTTCCAACCATCTCCTCTTTCACATGTTCAATTCCTTTTGTGTGAAAATATACTTCAAACTTTTGTGGTCTGTGCATATATCACATTTCTCCCCATAAAGATAGTGCCTACATATCTTCAGAGCAAAAACAACTACAACCAACTCTAGATCATGTGTAGGATAGTTCTTCTCATGAGTCTTCAGCTGTCGAGATGCATAAGCAATGAATTTTTCTTTTTGCATAAGGATGCACCCAAGACCTTTTAGAGATGCATCACTAAAAATAACGAATCCTTCTCCACTTGAGGGCAGAGTTAACATGGGTATAGTAACCAATCTCTTCTTTAGATTTTGGAAACTTTCCTCACACTTCTTTTTCCAGATGAACTTGACCTCTTTTCGAGTTTACTTGGTTAATGGATTAGGAAGTTGTGAAAAGTTTTTCAAAAACCTCCTATAATACCCCGCTAATACAAAGAAACTATGAATCTCAGTTATTGTTGCATGATAAGTCCACTCCTCTACAAAATTTGTCTTTATAGGGTCAACTATGATTCATTAATTGGTAACAATGTGCCCTAATAAAACAACTTTCCATAACCAGAATTCACATTTTATAAACTTCCCAAAAAGCCTCTCCTTCTGTAGAGTTTGAAAAATAACCCTTAGATGATCCTCATACTCCTCATGAATTTTGAAATATATCATAATATCATTAATAAAAACTACCAAAAAGTTATCAAGGTATTCCTTAAAGACTCTATTCATCAAATCCATAAAAATAGAAGGTGTATTGGTCAGTCCTAATGGCATAAAAACAAACTCGTAATGCCCATATCTTGATCAGAAAGAAGTTTTTAGAATATTTTCTTTCTTCACCCTCAATTGATGATAACCAGACCAAAGATCAATCTTAGAGAAGAATTGAGACCCATAAAGTTGGTCAAATAAGTCATCAATTCATGGAATATGGTATTTGTCCTTCACTGTGATCCCGTTCAGTTCTCTATAATCAATGCATAGCCGCATCGATCCATCCTTCTTCTTTACAAAGAGAACTGGTGCTCCCCAAGGAGACACACTCGGTCGGATAAAACCCTTCTCCAAAAGATCTTGGAGTTGTTTCTTTAACTCCTCCAAATCCACATTTTCCATCATATATGGGGTCTTTGATAAAGGATGGGATCCAAGTACAAGTTCAATGGTGAACTCAACCTCTCTTTCTAGGGGAGGTCCGGGTAACTCCTCAAGAAATACATCAACATATTCCTGGATGATGGGGACATTTTATATCCTCAAACTCTCATTTCCTTATTCTTCTTCACTGATCAACTCCTTAAATAAGGATATAGGAGGTTCTTCTAGACAAAGATCAGGTTGATATATCTCTCCTTGAAAGATAACTATAGGTTTTCCATTCAAGACTACTGAGATTTCCATGCTTTTTCATTTGATCTTAGCATTATACTTTGAGATACAATCCTACCTATTATAATGTCAAATTAAAACATGGGAATGAATACTAGATTTGAGATAATATTGTGCTCACTAAAGTAAATACTAGATTTTCTAAACACTGACAATGCTTTGATAATCCTACCACGAGTCTTAAATGATAACTATACTTTTAGAAAATCGGGGGTTGATTCAAAATTATTTGAAAACTTGGAGGAAATAAGGAAATGTGTAGAACTAGAATAAAAAAAGTACTTTCTATCTTTGAGATAAAAACAGGAGTACCTGACACCACATCATTTGGAGCTTCAACTTCAGCCGTAGTGATTGAAAAAGTACAACCTTGTTCCCTTGGCCACTGCTGAGGCTGCTGGTGATTCCCCTACACTGCCCTCGGATTTGGACAATGATTGGAAAAGTGCCCAAGTTTTACACACTTATAGAATTGGACATCAGGTATGGACTTCACCATCTTCCCTTTATTTTTAGTGTTGGGAAGTTGTGGCTTCACCTCACTATGATAATTTCGCGCAATGTGGACATCTCTACCACACTTGTAGCACTTACCTCTTCCGAGAAGGTGGTTCCCCAAATGCTTCTTCCCACATTTATTACATGTGGTACGTTGTACTTGCTTGCATCCTCTTCCCTAATTGAAGCTCATACCCAAGCTTGGATGAATCGATATTTTCTTGTCATTGGATTTATGAGACAATTGCATCTTACCAAACTTCAGTTCGACTTTCATCGCACTTCGCATGATCTCCTCATAGTAATCATAATCTTGGTTGGCTAGATTCTTTTGCAGATGAGGTCTCATTCCACCAAAGAATCTATCAACCTTACCATTTGGATCCATGAAAAAGCTATAGGTGTAATGTGAAAGCCTTGTGAACTTCATCTCGTAGCATTCCACAGATTCATTCTCCTTCTACTTCAGCTTGAAAAACTCCTTCTCTATTCTTGTTCTCATCAATCAAGGGAAATACTTGTTGAATAATATCCCTATGAAATCTTCCCACTCAAAATATTCAACTTCCACTATTTTCCTTGTGTTTTTAATCAGTTTCCACCACTGATCAACTTCTCCCTCTAAGCGATAAAAAACCAAGGTAACCTTCTCTTGTTCAGAACAATGGAGCACAGAAAAGATCTTCTCGATAGAGCTGATACACTATTCATCAATCAATGGGTCGGTAGATCCACGAAAGGTTGGTGGTCATTGATGAATAAAGGATCCAATAAATTTTTTTCCCTTCATAGTGAGGTCAGTCTCTCATCTTGATTCCAGTTATTTCCCATAACTTGAGTTAGTTGGTTCATCATTCGCATGAAAGTTTCCATTCCGGCTTCCATCAGAGGGCCATCAGCACATGGTCGATTGTGGTCACCATTTGCACGGTTCTTCCTATTTCCCTCCATTTTCTAAAAGAGTAAAACCTTAGTGAGAAGATTATTTCATTTATGTATCTTTTAACTATAAAGGATTTTATGTCTTAAAACTTCATGCTTTAAATAATTACATTTCTCTATAAATCCTTCATAATGATTCATAAAAAGCTTATGATTAACCAAACGTATCCCCCTAGATTGTTGTAACCAAGAGTGCAGCAAGACCCATTGTCATGTACGAGGATACCCTGGGTCAAGCCTGAAATTCCTTATCAAAGTTTTCACTCCTTGGTACATCTGTGCCAGAGCCGCCTCTATCTTCTCGTATCCAGACATGGATGCATTTTCTTGATAAACCAATTACTCAATACTCACCAAAATACCAGGAAGTATTAATATATTTAAACTTTTCTATATAATTCTTCCTAATTTTTTAATAGACTAATTTCCATAAATAACTAAACTTTCCTTTGATACCAACTATGGTATCCTGCCTTTTATTACATAAATTTTCATTACATTTTACAAACAGATGATCTTTAAAGTCTAGTGTCTTGGAAATTAGGAACATAAAACATAAAAACATAAAAAATTATTCTAATACACTTTTAGGGATTCATAATAAGTTCTTATTAGGTACAATTATTGCATCTCATAACCTAGAGACATACATAAAAGGAAAGGGTGAGCAAAATTCCTAGTAAGGAAAGAAAGGGAATCAATTTACTTGTGAAATCAATAAGAACTTGATAAAAAACATAAAGACATATGAAAAGGAAGTATAGGCATATCACAATGAAAATAACTTGAACTATAACATGGATATGTGGCTACAACATTTAATTTATACATTCATGAACATATCACTAAGGTTCATCCCCAAGGTGTCATAAAAATTACCAAGGTTATTCACCAAGGTATCATGAAACTTGTCATCTCTAGAGATTAATTCTTTACCCAATGCATTAGATAGATATAAGGGAACACCATTAATATGTCTTTAATTTCATGTGATCCACATAGATAATAATAAAACATTTCATAAATAACCCATATAGAGTAAAAGTAATGGGTTTCACTTCAAAATCGTGACATTTTAAAAGTGATTAGAAACATGATCGTTATGTATTTTATAACCCTTGGAAAAGGAAAGAGGGTTTCATGTATGTAAATTAAAGAATAAAATAGATCAATTTTATTTCTTGATTAATACCTATGGAAATGAAAATATATTTGGGTATTTAGATAAATAAAATAAGAGAATTTCTTGAGAAAAAGAGAGAGATATTTTGAGACAAAATTTCTACAGCATAACGACTATATAACATGGTTTTAGAAAATAATAAAAAGAGAGGGAAAAGGGTATCCCATAAATAAATGAATCATTTATAGTAGAGGTACATAATAAAAAGAAATAATATCATGGTGTGGAATGACACACCACATGAAAAGGAAACTTAAAATAAAAGATAAAATGCGATATCTTTTATGAAAATTTGATAACCTAACGTCGTCGCTTATAATTCAGAAAAATAAGTTTATGAGGGTGGAAAGGGTATCTCATCAATATATTAACAATTTTTGATTAAATTTTATGAAAATACATTTTCATTTTAAATTATTAAATTAATTATAAAATTGTAAATAAAATATTTATGAACTACAAAAATAACAAAACTTATACTATGATAGTTTTTCACTTTTAAGATGTATAAATTGAATTTATACATTCATGGGTGAAGTTTCTATTTTATTGTCCAATTTACGATTCATTACTATTCATTAATATTCATAAGGGTATGTTACTATTCATATTTTACTATTCACTAAAAAAACAAGTTGATCTTATTAGACTCTAAATTTCTTACTTATCATAACTGTAGAAGACCATTTTTTGAAAATCACTTCACATTATTAATTATTTAAAGTTTACATGAATATTTTAAAATACCATTTTTCCAAAATTCATCAATAATATTCATCCTATATTTATCTAGACATTTGAAAATCACAAATTTTACCGTAATAAGAAATAAACATTTTATTTATACCAAGGGATTACAAAAAGTTTCTAAGGCCTCGTTACATAGCCCCTTATAACACCTACATAAGACCTAAGTGAGTGGTCTCATGAGACAAACTAGTGTCTTGGCACAAGGCCTTGACAAAATATTTGTGAATGGTCTTGGCACAAGGCTTTGATGTAGTATTTATTATGTCCGTAATTATGTATTACCTAATTATTAAATTAGTTATTACATGTGATAATTTGACTAGTAGAATATCCATGTGCATATTTATATGGTAATTTTTGATTTATTTTTTCCATATTATGATCAAGTTTATGTTTAAAAGGATGATGTTTTTATTATACATCTTTCCTTAAAAATTTATAGCTCCCACTGAATTATTTACCCTTACTGAGCATTTGAGCTCACCCATTTCTTATGTTTTATTTTCAAAGGATTCTAAGAAGTGTATTTTGATTGATATAAAGGGTTAATCTAGGGGAATAATGTATTTCTGAAAGGATTATTTCTGATATATTTTATGTTAGAATGTTTAATGTAATGTTCATATATGTAATCTATTTTTCAATACTGCTAAACTGATCGGTCCTTCATGACTTGATTTATTGTAATCATGCCAATGTATTAAAATAATGCACCGGCTCTGGGTAACTGGGGTCAGAGCATTACACACACCCTTAAATTAATAAATTAAAAATCTAAAATATGGAAACTTATCTGTCAACCCCTTAAAAATGAATGAATGGACTATTATCATGAAATCCTTAATAAATGTATATGAATATTCTCATGGAACACCATCGAAAGTTGATAAAAACTCCATTAGATTATTTTTTAGTGTAATTATATTTATTTTGGTAATACCCATATTCTTTATTGCCTCCTCAACACTTTGGGTATCTCAATATCCTTTAATATTGGTGAAATTAGATTTCAAACCATACTAAATCAAAACTAATAAATGAAATTGAACATAAAAAATGAAATAAACTATATTGGAACCCAATAAATAAAAAAGTAAATGAAACAAACCAATTAAAACTAAATAAAAATGAATTGAACTGAACTAAATTAAATTGAATAGAATAAAGAAAAAAAATCAAATGAAATTGACTTAAATCAAACTGAATCAAATTAGCCCAACCTAAATTGATTGGAATCAAACCAAACCGAATCAAACTAGACTAATACATATTTAAATTACCAAACCCAACTTAACCCAAACCTATCTAAACAGAACTAAAATGAAGAAACATGAATAAAAATTAATAAAATTGATTGTAAAATAATTGAACTGATTTGAATCAATTCCAACTAAATCAAAATCCATTAATTTGTATAAGTTTTAATATAACATAAATAAATACAACATGAACATATATGAGATATATTGAATTGAACTATATAGAATTTAAATTACTTGATCTATGATAAAAACATATATATTTAGTTGTGAAATTATTTTGTTCTCATAATATTTATTCAAAAGAATCATGCTAGTCGTTAATTATCTAATTATTACCTACTATGATGATATTAATAATTTTTTTTAAAAAAATGGATAGAAGTTGGATGTATAATACCTATTGGATCTTAAAAAAGTTTCAAAATAAGTTTGATTGTTTTTTATATTTTTCTTTCAACAATGATTTAGATAGTAGTCTTATAAATTTTCCTTATTTTAATTGTGTTGGAAGACCTTGGTTAAGTCATGAAGAAATTAACTACCATATATAATTTTTTTTGAAAAAAATATCATGTTTGGTATCATAATGAAGATAAAATTAAATTCAATATTTTTCATTATCAAAATGAAAAGAGTAGAATGAAGAATTTGGTATTTGATTATTTTCCATTTATTCATCATCATGAGAAAGAAAGCATGCTAATATAAGAAGATAATGATATGAGTACACATGATGTAACTAATGAAAACAATAATGTTGAGAGGGTGAAAAAATTTATGGATGATGCTAGGAATCCTGTATATTGGGCATGTGGTAAAATAAAAAAGCTTAAATTTTTAATGTGGTTGTATTATATGAAAACCATGAATATAATTTATAATGCTAACATTAATTATATTCTTACCTTTTTGAAGGACTTACTTTCTAATAATGCATAGTCCCTCAAATAATTATATGAATTTGATGTTAATTTATCATCTTGGATTTTATATAAATAAAATTCATGATTTCCAAAAGATTTAATTTTATTCTAGGGGAAATTATAGGCATAAATAATTATAAATAATATGGTACTTCTCAATGAAATCCAAATTCAAATGAAACACTATATCACGTGCCAAAAAAAGTAATATGGAACATTCCATTGATTACTAGGATCTAAAATATTTTCATGTTTGATGAAATATCAAAAAATATGTGATGTAATGATATTGAGATAATTAAGGTTAATTATGAGTTGGTTAATCCTACAGATGGATTATTATGATAGAAATTTGATGCAAAATATTCTGATTTTTTTTTATCTTAGGTGAATAATTTTAGGTTGTATATCATGTGACAATTTTAATCTATTTGTCAAGATTATTAATTTTTATAACACATGGATAATTTATGTTTAAATTTATAACCTTACACCATGTATGTTTACGAAAAAACCATTCACTTTATTGAGAATACTCATATCTGAACGTTCTGATCTTAGTATTAACATATACGTGTACTTATAATGTAACGACCCAAAGTTTTTCAATGGAAAATTACCTTCTTATAATTATGTCATAAAATCACATGAAAACACAACATAATGAACTACTAAGTTCTTAGTGACTTCTAAACATAAGTTTGTCACTTCTGTGTTTGGAATTTCGAAAAGCTGACATACATGGTTGTGTTCAAAATGATTTTTGGAGTCTAATGACACAAAAATAATTTTTGGTGAATAATAACATACCCTTGTGAATAGTAACATATAATTATGAATAGTAATATGAGACTTATGAATATTAAATCATCCAACATAAGAGTAACCTTACCTGTGAATAATTAAATAAAATTTAGACATCTTTGAAAGTGACAATTTGACCTTAGTAAACGTTTTGGTATTTTGTAAGTCATAAATAAATAATTATAATTAATTAATTAATTTAAAAGAAAATTTATTTGTTTAAATGTGTTCATTAATTATAAAATCAATTTATTATATTTTTTAGATAATTTTATATGACCCTACATAATTTTTGAAAGCACTAAAAAATCAGTTTTAATTTTAAAAACTTTTATTTTAAGTAAATTATGATTTTAATTAAATATTAAATTAATAATATTTAGAAAATTATTTTTGAAAAATGGACTTTATTGTTTTATTCTAAAAGTCAAAAAATGGTAGGGGTAAATTTTTGGGATTTTTCTGAGATACTTAAATTTTTGATGAATAGTGAAATACCGTAATTTACAAAAAATAAGCCAAATAAGCTAATTATAGAGTCATGTGTGATTTTCTGCTGATGTAAGCCCACTTGGTTCAGGATCAAATGATAGAATTAATATTCTTGGTCATTCAATACTCACTATTCCTTGTCTTATGGGAAATTAATAAACTAATGAATTTTATATTAAGGAAACCCCTCTCCCCTCCACTATAAATACCACCCTTCACACCCTCATTTCCTCACACCTCTAAAGATCCAAGACTTCTCTAAACTCTAACCGAACACCTTCCCTAGCCCCTACCCTAAGCCCAAGAGCTTCTGTTCTCATCAAAATACCAAGGTTAGGCCCTTAAGGAGGATCTCAAGAGAAGGACTCAAGAGGTAATTTCTCTCCCTCTTCTCCTTTAATTTCCTTTCAAGTTCAAGTTCATTTCTTGATCTCTCCCCACCTATCTTCATCTAAATTGTATTGTAACTCCAGTATTATACATATAATGGAATTTTATTATGCTAATGGGATATTATATCATCCAACCCCCTTTCCCTCTTCTTTTAATTTTATTAAAGAGAACGTTGTTCGTGAGGTGTTAATTTTTCACCTTCAAGAACAACACGATTTCTTATTCCATTTATACCTTCAGATTTGGTCATGAAACTATTTTTATGGTTTAAAAAGAACATTTTATATTTATTATATCCTATTTAATGTTCTGGAACAAACTTATGACCATATTACTAAGCGATAAGTTAAAACAAGTTTATTGTGATTGAAAAACCGCCCAAATTAACCCAAATAATCATTTAATTCTTATCTAATGATTAATACACACGGATCTAATTTGATTAATTATAAGATCATTCAAAATACTGTAATATCATTAATAAATTTAATATTATTTCTGGATTTTTACTCATGTTCTGCCCGAACTTCAATTTAAGAATAAAAGTGAATCACTCAAGAAAACCATGAAAACAAACATTCTCTAACAATGTTTTAAAACTATATAACTCATCCAAAGGCACATAAAATAACTTAATGAAACCATAATGAACAATATTAATGTAAAAAAGGTTATGGATTTATAATTAATTTCATTATACAAGACATTAAAGAGAAGGAAGCATTTGGATACAAGGTAAGGGAAAATCTCGAACCCAATTTTCTTCCTTCGGGTTCTCCCTCTTTCACTCCATTTTTGATATGGTTAATATTTAAAGATTATTTTTTCATAATTGTATTTTATTTTCTGATATATACATGTTAGTCACTGGTTTTTATGTCAAACAAAACTTTTTCCAAAATAACTCCTCTTTTAAGAACACCCCATTTACTTCTCACTCAAAGTGGACGGTTCTTGTAACATGTATATCATTCGTTCTTTATTTTGAGAAGCCAAAGATTATGAATGTGTTATTATGAGATGAAACCCATTATATTACATGGTTTATTTATGTACATTTTTTTATATTTGTTCTATGTGGAAAGCATGATGATGCCAATGTTGTGAGGTGACGGGTGCGCCCAGAATTATATAGCGCAATATGAATGTTTCAATGTGATGAGTGTGCCCAGAATTATACAGCGCTCTAATGCATTGGGTAAAGTGATGAATCTCATGATTAAATGTAAAATTATGTGTGAAAAAGATTCTATCTTGGTTCAAAAGTATGTGTGGTAGTTAACCACTAGGACATGATGTTTCATTTTTATGCATTGCCACATTTCAAGTCTTATATTTATACTTCCTTTCATGTTCATGATCTTTTTCCCATGTTATGATTATGATCACCCCATGATATATTTTTCTTATCTATCCTCTTACTGGGATTATATCTCACCCCTTTTTATGTATATCCTCAGGTGGCTACATTTATTAAGGATAGAACAAGTGCCAATAAGAAGCTAGAGAATAAGAAATTAAATAAATGTTTATGCTTGATGTTGTAATTGTTATATCCTCTATGTGTAATACTATTATGTTGTTTATCTTTAAAATGATGTAATAATAATGTAATAAAAGGAAGGGTCACTATATTTGGTATTAGAGGTAAGGTTTAGTTAATTTTGGAATTAGGATTAGTGAACCCTAGATAAAACCATAGCATGAGACTAAGTACAAATATGCACATAAGAATATTTACATAGGGATCCCATATGTTATGTTTTGGTATAAATTTTTTAAATGAATAAGTTTTTCATGAATTTTTTACTTATGTTTTGTTCAAACCTTTTATATTTTAGAAAATGGTGGGAACCAGGAGAAATCAGGCCAACAACTCGTGCGAGGACCAATGCAACAATTGCCCGAACGACATCCCCAATGATTTGGGAGGTGGAGTTCAAAACTTCATGGCGATGCTTACCCAATTATATCAGGTTATGAACAATAACCATAATAATGGGGCACGTCCTCCTTCACTAAAGAGGGAGAAACTGGCTATCGAATGTCTTATGCGGCAACAACCACCTACGTTTTGTGGATCTTCCGATCAACTAGTTTCAAAACAGTGGGTCAACTCCATAGAGAAGATCTTTTCTGTTCTTCACTGTTCTGAGATGGAGAAGGTGACCCTAGACGTTTATTGTCTAGATGGAGAAGCCGATCAATGGTGGGATTTGATTAAGAACACCAAGACAAGGGAGGAAATTTAAGAGATGGAATGGGAAGACTTTAAGATAATGTTTCTTAATAAGTACTTCCCATGAACTCTTCGCATGCATATGGAGAGAGAATTCATAGAGCTCAAGAAAAAATAAATAGAATCTTTCACAACCTATGAAGTTAATTTCACAAGGCTTTCAAGGTATGCTTTGAGTTTTGTTATCAATAATGATAGAAAAATTGATAGATTCTTTATTGGATTAAAACCACACCTTCGAAAGGGTCTTGCAATTCGAGACTTTGGGAGTTATGAATAAGTTGTTTGATGTGATCTCAAAGTGGATATGGAGTTTGGATAATGGTCCCATGGCTATGGTGATAAGAAAAGAAATATGTATTTTCAAGATGGTGGATCTAATGACAAATGTGGGAAGAAAAATCAACGACCCACATGCCAAAAAAGTGGGAAGTTGCACCATGGGAACTGCCTCAAAGGGACAAGGAAATGCTTCAAGTGTGGGAAAGAAGGACATCATGATCAAGAGTGTCGAAAAGAAACAAAAAGTAAGGATAATGTAGCTGATGAAAGGAGAGAACCACTCATGGTTCAATGCTAAAATTGTAGGGATCTAGGGTACTATGGAAACCAGTTCACTAAACCTCGAGCTCTCGAGGGTAATTAGCGTCAGCTGCCACCGAATCCAAAGGAACAAGGAAAGGCTTATGCCATCACTACTGCAGAGGTGGAGCATGATAATGAAGTCATACAAGGTACACTTCCTATTCACTCAATAATGGAAAAATTATTATTTGATTATGGTTCTACGCATTCCTTTATATCTTGCAAGTTTTCTAGAACTATAGAATTTAAGCCCCGAAACCTTGAAGTGTAGATATCTGTAAAAACATCAAGTGGTGAAATCATTGCAACCCATGTGCTTGACTCTTCTTCAGTTGGCGTATGTGGGAAGATTTTTACAGAAAATATCGTAATACTTCCCTTGGTGGAATTCAATGCTATAATAGGAATGGATTGTCTCTCATTATATAGAGCACATATCAACTGTCGGGAAAAGGAAATATCTTTTCATATTCCAAACCATCCCATGCTCCTCTACAAATGAAAGGAAGATCATGAATCTACTTTGAAAAATACTTCAATGGTGTGGGTGTTGATTCCCTATGAAGAAGCATACCACGCCCAAAATTGTTGAGTTGAAGGAAAGTGCCAACCTTGAGGAAATGCCCATTGTGAGGGAATAAAATGATGTATTTCTCGAAGAGTTACCCAGAATTCCCCTGGACCGTGAGGTAGAGTTCTCAATTGAACTCATACTTGGAGCTACTCCTATCTCTAAGTGCCCCTATAGAATGTATTCTATAGAACCAGAGGAGTTAAAGAAGTAGTTGCAAGAGAATCTGGACAAAGGGTTTATACACCCTAGTGCATCACCTTGGGGTGCACCCATGCTCTTTGTGAAAAAGAAGGATGGAACAATGCAGATGTGTATCGATTATCGGGAACTCAACAAGATCACCATAAAGAACATATCTCCTCTCCCAAGGATTGATGACTTGTTCAACCAGTTAATAGGAGCTCAATATTTCTCAAAGGTTGATCTTCATTCTGGATATCATTAGGTAAAGGTAAAGATGGAAGATATTCATAAAAATGCCTTCCGTACAAGGTATGGGCACTATGAGTTTTTGGTGATGCCCTTTGGACTTACTAATGCCCCTGCAATCTTCATGAATTTGATGAATAGAGTCTTTAGACATTACCTCGACAAATTAGTGGTAGTGTTTATCGATGATATTCTCATCTACTCCAAGAGCAAGGAGGAACATAAAGAACATCTAAGACTTGTGTTGGAGACATTAAGAAAGGATAAGTTGTATGCCAAGTTCAGAAAGTGTGACTTTTGGATGAATCAAGTCACGTTCTTGGGACATGTGATCACAAGTGAGGGAATTTCTGTGGATCCTTCAAAAACAAAGGCGATCGAGGAATGGACCAGGCCCTCTAGTGTCACAGAAATCCATAGTTCTCTTGGATTAGCTGGGTACTACCGATGTTTTGTGAGAAACTTCTCACGATTGTCAAGCCAGATAACGAAGTTAACAAGAAAAGGGGTAAAGTATGTCTGTACGGAAGAATGTGAGGGAAGATTCAAGGAGCTAAAGAGAAGGCTGATCACTGCACCTGTACTCACACTACTGAAAAGTGGAGAAAGTTTTGTGATATACAGTGATGCTTCAAATAAAGGCTTGGGTTGTGTACTCATGCAAAATGATAATATGATATCCTACGCCTCACGACAGTTGAAGATCCATGACCAGAACTACCTGACACATGATCTAGAGCTGGCAGCCGTGATTTTTTCCTTGAAAATATGGCGGCACTACCTTTATGGTGAGAAGTGTGAGATATACACCGACCAAAAAATCCTAAAGTATATATTCACACAAAAGGAGTTCAACATGAATCAAAGGAGATGGTTAGATCTAATCAAGGATTACGATTGCTTTATTCACTACCATCCTGGAAATGCGAACAAGGTAGCTAATGCTCTAAGTAGAAAAGAATCTGCTACTCTATCCATGTTGTGGATTGAGAAAGACCCTATCTTCTTGGATATGCAAAGTATGGATTTTGAAATCATAAGGGAAGGGGATAAATCCTACATTTCCCAAATGATTGCGCAAACATACATCCAAGAGAAGATTAAGGAAGAACAAAGGTATGATGTGGAGATACAAAAGAGGGTGAATGAAGTAAAGGAAGGGAATCTGTAAGAGTTCCATATCGACGATGATGGTGTGATTCGGTTTGGAACGCGGCTTTGTGTGACTTCATCACCCGGGGTAAAGAAGGAGCTATTGGACAATTCACATAGCTCAACCTTCTCTATCCATCCGGGGAGTACCAAGATGTACCGCAATATCCGAGAACACTTTTGGTGGGATAACATGAAGAATGAGATTTTGGAATATATATCAAGGTGCTTGGTATGTCATCAAGTTAAAGCCGAGGGACAAAAGTCCAAAGGTATGATGCAGCCATTGCCTATAACCATGTGGAAATGGGAAAATGTTACTATAGACTTTGTCATGGGTCTCCCGAAGATTTCAAAGGGAAATAATGCGATATGGGTTGTGGTTGACTGACTCACCAATAATTCCCATTTTATCTCTATTCGGGAAGATCTACTGCTTGAAAAACTTGAAAAGATATATGTGAAGGAAGTGGTGAGACTGCATGGTGTTCCAATCTCAATTTTCTCTGATCATGATCCAAGGTTCACATATAAATTATGGAGGAGCCTTCAACATGCTTTAAGTACTGAATTAAATTTCAGCATGTCCTATCACCTCCAAATTGATGGCTAGTCTGAAAGGACTATTCATACACTTGAAGATATGCTAAGAGCCTGCTCTATTGAATTCAAAGGTGGTTGGGATCAGCATCTCCCATTGGTTGAGTTCTCATACAACAATAGATTCCACTCGAGTATTTAGATGGCTTAATATGAAGATCTATATGGAAAGCGATGTAGAACTCCAACCTATTGGGATGAAGTTGGAGAAAGAAAGCTACTTGGACCTGATCTTGTTCAAAAGATGACAGATAAGGTTCAAGTAATCTAGAAACACATCAAATCTGCTCAAAGTTGGAAAAAGAGCTATGCTGACAACCGTCGAAGGTACTTGGAGTTCGACGTTGGAGATAAAGTCTTCCTTAGAATATCTCCATGGAAGAGAGTCATGATATTCGGAAAGAAAGGGAAACTAAGCCCAAGGTATATTGGCCCCTTTGAGATCCTTGACCACATAGGATCCTTTACCTATCGTCTTGCACTTACACCGAACATGGCTCAAGTTCATGATGTGTTTCATGTATCACTACAGAGGAAGTACATACTAGACCCCTTACATGTACTAAATTCAGAGGTGCTGCTGCAGGAAGATGATCTCTCCTATGAGGAGTACCCAGTAAAGATTCTGGATCGGAGAGATAAGGTTCTACGCAACAAGACAACCCATCTTGTCAAAGTTTTGTGGAGGAACCATAAGTTTGAGGAAACAACTTGGGAACCAGAAGAGGCAATGAAGGATAAGTACCCTCACCTGTTTGTGTAAAGTGAAATTTCGGGGGTGAAATTTCTTAAGGGGGGAAGAATGTAACGACCCAAAGTTTTTCAATGTAAATTTTCATTCTTATAATTATGTCATAAAATCACATGAAAACACAACATAATGAACTACTAAGTGCTAAGTGACTTCTAAACATAAGTTTGTCACTTCTGTGTTTGAAATTTCAAAAATCCGATATACATGGTTGTGTTCAAGATGATTTTTGGAGTCTAATGAAACAAAAATAATTTTTGGTGAATAGTAACGTACCCTTGTGAATAGTAACATACCCTTATGAATAGTAATATGACCCTTATGAATAGTAAATCATCCCACATAAGAGTAACCTTACCTGTGAACAATTAAATAAAATTTAGACATCTTTGAAAGTGATAATTTGACCTTAGTAAACGTTTTGGTATTCTGAAAGTCATAAATAATTAATTATAATTAATTAATTAATTTAAAATAAAATTTATTTGTTTAAATATGTTCATTAATTATCGAATCAATGTCTTACAGTTTTTAGACAATTTTATAAGACCCTATGTAATTTTTTAAAGCACTAAAAAATCAGTTTTAATTTTAAAAACTGTTATTTTAAGTAAATTATGATTTTAATTATATATTAAATTAATAATATTTAGAAAATTATTTTTGAAAAATAGACTTCATTTTTTTATTCTACACATTGAAAAATTTTAGGGGTAAATTTTTGGGATTTTTCTGAGATACTTGAATTTTTGATGAATAGTGAAATACCGTAATTTAAAAAAAAAGCAAAATAAGCTAATTATAGAGTCATGTGTGATGTTATGCTGATGTAATCCCACTTGGTTTGGGATCACATGATATAATTACTATTATTTTTCATTCAGGACTCACTATTCCTTGTCTTAGGGGAAATTAATAAACTAATGAATTTTATATTAAGGAAACCCCTCTCCCATCCAATATAAATACCACCCTTCACACCCTCATTTCCTCACACCTATAAAGCTCCGGGACTTCTCTAAACTCTGCCAAAACACCTTCCCTATCCCCTCCCCCACGTCCAAGAGCTTCTGGTCTCATCAAAAGACCAAGCTTAGTCCCTTAAGGAGGATCTCAAGAGGAGGACTCAAGAGGTAATTTCTCTCCCTCTTCTCCTTTAATTTCCTTTCAAGTTCAAGTTCATTTCTTGATATCTCCCCACCTATATTCATATAAATTATATTGTAACTCCATTATTATACATCTACTGTAATTTTATTATGCTAATGGTATATTATATCATCCAACCCCTTTACCTCTTCCTTTCATTTTATTAAAGAGAACGTTGTTCGTGAGGTGTTAATTTTTCACCTTCAATAAAGACATGCTTTCTTCTTCCATTTATACCTTCATATCTGGTCATAAAACAATTTTTATGGTTGAAACAGAAAATTTTATATGAATTATCTCCTATTTAAAGTTATGTAACTAACTTATGACCATATTACTAAGTGATAAGTTAAAACAAGTATGTTGTGATCGAAAAACCGCCCAAATTAACCCAAATAATCATTTAATTCTTATCTAATGATTCATCCACATGGATATAATTTGATTCATTATAAGATAATTCAAACTTTTTTAATATCATTAATAACATGTAATATCATTTCTTTATGTTTACTCATGTTCTACCCGAACTTCAATTTAAGAATAAAAGTGAATCACTCAAGAAAACCATGAAAACAAACATTCTCGAACAATGTTTTAAAACTATATAACTCATCAAAAGGCACATAAAATCACTTAATGAAACCATAATGAACCATATTAATGTACACAATGTTATGGATTTCTAATTAATGTCATTATACAGGAAATTAAAGAGAAGCAAGCATTCAGATACAAGGTAAGGGGAAATCTCGAACCCAATTTTCTTCCTTCGGGTTCTCCCTCTTTCACTCCATTTTTGATATGGTTACTCCTTAAAGATCATTTGTTCATAATTGTATTTACTTTTCTGGGATATAAATGTTGGTCACTGGTTTTTATGTTAAAAAAAATGTTTTTCAAAATAACTCCTCTTTTAAGAACACCCTTTTACTTCTCACTCAAAGTGGACGGTTCTTGTAACATGTATATTATTCCCTCTTTCTTTTGGGAATCCAAAGATTATGAATGTGTTATTATGAGATTAAACCCATTCCATTTCATGGTTTAGTTATATACATTTTTTATATTTGTTCTATTTGGAAAGCATGATGATTCCAATGTTATGAGGTGATGGGTGAGCCCGGAATTATATAACACAATATGAATGTTTCAATGTGACGGGTGCACCCAGAATTATACAGCGCTCCAATGCATTGGGTAAAGTGATGAATCTCATGAGTAAATGTGAAATTATGTGTGAACAAGATGCTATCTTGGTTCATAAGTATGTGTGGTATTTAACCACTAGGACATGATGTTTCATTTTTATGCATTGCCACATTTCAAGTCTTATATTTATGCTTCCTTTCATGTTCCTGATCTTTTTCCCATGTTATGATTATGCTCACCCCATGCTATATTGTTCTTATCTATCCACTTACTGGGCTTCTATCTCATCCATTTTTATGTACATCCTCAGGTGGCTAAATGTATTAAGGAGAGGACAAGTGCCAATAAGAAGCTAGAGAAGAATAAATTAAAAAAATGTTTATGCTTGATGTTGTTATTGTTATGTATGGTCCTAGTTTTCCCAAGACACCAAACCTTTGGATCCTCTATGTGTAATACTATTATGTTTTTTATCTTTAAAATGATGTAATATTAATGTAATAAAAGGAAGAGTTGCTATATATAAACTTTAATAAAATATTTGAAGCAACTTCTAAATGTGGGTGTGTGTACATATGATGCTTATTTGAAAGGAATATTTTAGATGCATTACATATTTATGTGGATGATTAATGATTTTCATACTTATGAAATTATGTTTTGATGGATAGTAAAGGGAAAACTATCCTGTCCTATTTTTATTAAGGATATATAATCTATAAGACTTAAATATCATTATAGTTTTAGTTTCATGGGACATCACCAATTATTTCCAATGAAGATTCTATATAGGAATAATCATCATAGGGTTGATAATACCATTAAGACTAAGAATCTACCTCAGTGTATATCTAAAATTTACATCCTTAAAGAATTGAAATATGTTAATTTTTCATTCAGGAATGTAATGATAAAATATAAAAGAGGAATAACATTTCCACTGAATCCAAGTACAATTTTAAGATGAAAATTATCCTCTTTGAATTTAATTTTTGGTCAACCAATTTTTTATGTCATTTTTTAGGAATAATGTACATTTAGAAAAACATATGTGAACTTTTTCTTTAAATTCATCTAAATGTAAAGGAGAAGATAAAAGATGATATATGATCTCTATGTGACTTGTTGGATTGGAATATCCAATTAGAACTATATCCTATGTGTATTAGTGAAAATAAATAGACCCTAGGATTATTATGTGATGAAACCTTCAAATAAAAATAAATTTCTAGAAGTAATAGAGACTAACAAGGTTATTAATGGCTATTAAATCAATATATCAAAACAAGTTAATAAAAGAGAGTTAAAATTGAAATATCTTAAAACTCATGACTACCATATACTTCTGCATGAATTTATCCCAATTAAAATTCATAATTTATTTTCTAATAATGTAAGGGTGACAATGATTTAATTTTTCCATTTTTATAGAGATCTATCTATAAACAATTTTCCATGTTTTTATTGAAAAAAATACAAGAAGAGGAACCATTAATTCCATGTGATTTATAGAAAAATATTCCTCTATCTTTTTACACTTGCATTCTCCATCTCACTATCCATATTCCAACTGAAATAATTCTCATGGGAACAGTTTATTTTTGTTGAATGTATCCAATTGAAATAAATTCATTCACAATGAATTTTTATATATGAAAAAAATAATCCTGAAGGTTCCATTATGAAAGGTTAATTAGGTCAAGAATATATGGATTTTTGCTCAATGTATTTGGGTGATATAAGAATGATATGTAAATGAACAATGAGAATTGAAGAAGGGAAGTATGAGAAAATTGAACCCACTTTTCTATCACTTCCCCAAATAGGAGAATTCCTAGATCATATACATTGGATATAATAACCATCAAATAGTGGAAGATGACACATTTCACTATATTGTTTAACTATTATTTGTTCGATGACTACATCAAGTAAGTAATTTAAACATGTTCATGTTACCTCATACTAAGTAGTTTCACATATATTTTATTTTTTTATATTCTTTTTTATACAAGGAAGATAAACAAATTATAAGTAGAATTCATCATTTTTCACCTTTCAGAAGGTGAGATACTTTTTATAGAAAATAGTTTCCTATTTGGTTGAAATTGAAGGTACGAGCATTAATTTAATAAAATAGTAAAAATAAATATTATTATAATTTTAATATTCATTTATATTTTAAATATTGATTTTACCTATTGAAAATTATCTGATGAAATAAGAGCATTGGCTTCTGGTACCAATTCTTTATTTCACGAATGAAAATCATTGTTCATCAGTGGATATACATTTGTTATAACTAATCAAGCAGCAAACATGAGAACAAAAATTTATGACATTATGTTAACTACAACAACAAACTATTTTTTAGAGAATAAAATAGTAGGCCTTGATATGAAAATGTGTCTTATTATGGATTTGTTGAGAAAATAATAATATTGGATTATTACTCCCATGGTTGAGTCACTGTAATGAAATACAAGTGGCATGATTCAATGAAGCTATATTATCATTTATTGATGATTGTGTATTTAGAGTTATTAACAGGAATCTTTTCTTGGATAATGATGATCCATATATTTTTTCATCAATGGTGAAAAAATTATTTTATGTGAAAGAACATATAAAACCTGAATTCAATGTCATTATTGAAGTACTCCCAAGACTTATTTTTAATGATAGTGGGGATGTAGTTGAAATCACCGCTGCCCCCATTTTTATTGATCAATATATTTTGTATGATGAATCGAATAGTATAATTTTAAAATTTTATTGTGAAACTTAAGTAGTGGTGGGTAATATATAGAATCAAAAATATGTTTTCTCAGTTCATTCAGTTTACCTCGACTTGGGTTTTTCAGGTTGGTTCTATTAAAATTTCTTTATCTTAAACTATCTTCTTCTTGGAGATTAAATACTAATGTGAATTTTTTTATTTATAAATTATAATTTTATATTATTGCTTTAGGAACTATGAAATGAATTTATATAATTTTAAAAAATATAATTTTATGATGAATATATTATAAAATGTGTCAAATAAAGATTGAAAATTTATCAATGGTGTAATTTAGAATTTTGATGAATGATGATGTAATTATCATTTTATTGAAAAATTGGATGTATAAAATGTTTTTATCTATTATGGGTGCATTATTTTACCTAATAATGTTGTGTTTTTGATATCAAAGTTGTTGGGTGATTATGTATTTCTATAATTGACACTTCTAGAGGGTGAATATGGGTAAAATGGCTTAGATACAACAAAACCTTTCCAAGCTCCATGGATAGGGTAGGGTTGTCATCTTATATTGGTTGGAATTTTTTTGTGTTTTTTTGGATTGATTGGGACTTAGGAGACCATGTGGATTGGTATATAGGTATGTGTAATTAATCCATTAAATTGGGTTTTATTTGGATTCAATTTGGAAGGAAAAGTTTGGTTTTATAAGTTTTTATTGAATTTAATTAGAATCTCACATATTCCATTCAAATAAAACCAACCCAAATTTAATGGAATGAAACCAATATTGTCACGACCCGACCTCGGGGCCCGTGCCGTGACTACCCCAAGCCCGCCTTCCATAGGCCAGGGGCTGGCGACTAGCACCAAGGCGTAAAATCCCGGTAAACAGGGAAGACATTGCCTTTATAAGTAACAACCACCACAGAGTCAGCAAGCGGAAAGTAACTACAAAGTGCAGAAAAGTAAAGGGGGCCGGAATACAAGCCCAACTAAAAGTACAACTGAAAAGGAAAAGAACAGCAACTGAAGAAAAGACGGCGGCCTCGTGTCGTCCACTGGCAATCCCACCTGAAGGGTGGGTACAGATAGCCTCCAGGCTCCTCGGGTCCCACGTCCGCTCCGAGCACGTCCCGCCCAGTGGTCCGCCTCCAGGTACCGTCCTGCTCCACGCCCCAACCGAGATCAGCGCTGTCCGTCGTCTGCATCCAACACAACAAGGTGCGGGCATAGCCCGTGCAGGGGTGAGTATAAACTACTCAGTAAGGACCCCGAGACCCCCGAAGGTCTCCCGAAATCCACAAAGGATATAGCACAAAAGAAAGGGGAAACCACGAAGAAACAACTGACTCGACTTAGGTATATGCCCATACATATACCTAAGTCCCCATTTCTAGCTCTGCTCTCGAGCTCAAGGTCAACTCGATCCACACAGGAAAGCAAGACTCAAATCCACCAGGGAGAGTAAATAGTAAATAGTAAATCCACATAGGATAGTTAAACACAATCCAAAAAGGAGAGTAACATAAGATTCAGCTCAACCAGGTATACTTTTTCAGATGACATCAAAGATGATCACTGATCCATCTAAGTCGTCGGACCCACGAAGGATCGATAGGTACTAACCTCGGCAATGACCCACACAGGATCGGGCCCACACAGGACCTGTAGCAATGGCTCACACAGAACCGTAAGAGATGACCCACACAGGATCGGGCCCACACAGGACCTGTAGCACTGATCCACGTAGGATCGCTGAGTGCAGTAGTCGACGTAGTCCACTGAGGATCTCTGCACAGTCGTCGCCGCAGTCCACGAAGGATCTCTGCTCTGTCGTCGTCGCAGTCCACGGAGGATCTCTGCTCTGTCGTCGAAGTCACAGCCAGCGCTAGGGTTCCCGCACACAGCGAGCTCGTTTAGGAGGGTCCGCTCCACGAGCCGAGAGGCTGATACATCAACTGAAACGTAGTCCGAAGTTGATGTATCCAAAAGTTCCGTATCGACAACAGGATCTCAACGCAACAGACGGCGCGTCAATCGGACGCCCGGTCTGAGAGTTATTGGCATTTTCGTCCCAGGGGCCCGGTTGATTTTTAGGGCAAAACCAACCCGACCGTACTCCGCCTGTGTCCGATCCTCGGGCGGAGTATGCCAAAAGTTCCGTCTCACTTAGAGGAAACTACCACAGCTGACGGTACGTCGATCAGACGTCCGTAGCTCAAGTTATGAGCGTTTCCGCTCCGAGGGCCCGGTTGGTTTCGTGTACGAACCAACCCGGCCGAACCCAAAGTCTTTCGAAACCTTGAGTGTAATATACCGAAACGATCGTATCGATCCAAGGATCGCGTATCCGCTGACGGTTCGTCAATCGGAGGTCCTAGGCCCAAGATATGGGAAAAATACCGGAGAGGGCCCGAAAACGGGGGTTCTGGGCCCGGGGCGACCCGGCCCGGTTGGGCCGGGTCCGGTCCGGCCTGGGCGCGGCCCGGCCGACCGGACCGGCCGGCTCGACCTCGGCCGAGCGGCCAAGGGGCGCCGCGGGTTTGACCCGCGACTTAGGTGGAACGCGGCCCGCGCGGGCCGCGTATTGGGTGGCCGGACCGCGGACGCGGTCCGGCGGTTCGCCGCCGCCGCGGCCGAGCCGCGGCGGATCCTCCGGCGGCGCGCCGGGCGCCGCCGCGCCGGCGACCCGCGCCGCCGCCGCCGGAGTTGCTCCGGTGGCCCGATTCCTCTGCCGTCTGCGCCGTTGCTCCTCCCGGGGGCCGATCTTCACTGCGGGATCAACGGATCGCCCTTGCCGCACGGTTCGTCGTCGCTTGCCAAAACCGCACACGAAAAGGATCGGCGGAGGGTTGTCGGGTCTTGTTCGTTAGACCCGCACCCTCCGCGTTAGTCATAAACAACGGGAGAAAGGGGCTACAACAATTTTTAATCAAGATAAAAATTGTTCACTTCTTTTTCTTTTAAACGGAAATTCAATTTTAATTAATTGAAAATATTCATGCCGGTTCTTTATTCAAAAAGAAATAAAAACACGGGAATGAATCATCAAGAATTAAATCCCTACTTTGTCGTCGTCGTCGGACGAGAGGTCGTCGCGGATTTGGTGATCGTCGCGGAAGAGACGCTCGTCGCACCGCGGGAAGGAGTCGCGCCGACGATCTCCGGATCAAGATCAAACGGATTTAATTAATTTAAATCCATTGATATCGAATTATAAAAAGGGAGAATTTAGAAGATTCGATTCTCACCTTTAACCGCCGATCGTAGGTTTGCCGCGGAAGAAGAAGCGCCGAAGAAGAAGAAGAAGGTCGCGGAAAAGTTTGTCGACGTCGCGGATCACGGTGTGCGTCGTCGAATTTTGGTTCCGGCGTTCTTCGAGTTCTTCGCGTTCTTCACGTTCTTCGCGTTCTTCGCGTTCTTCGCGGGGAGGGTGGAGGCCCATAGAACAAAGAGTAATCCTCCAAAATAGACACGTTGGTCTATTTTATTAAATCGCCAACGAACGCAAACGCGTAAGTAACGACCCATTAAATTCGTTGAATTAATTCAACGAATGAAACAGCCCATTTAATTCACGAAATAAACCGCCCAATTAAATGGTCTGTTAAGAAATTAAAGAAAACGCGCCGGTTGACTTTTCAGTTACTTTGACGGGTTTTCGCGGGTGCGTTACTTAGCGAAAGAAACGGCGGGGCTTGTGCGGGCCCCAACTCACAAATATCCTACCAAGGGGTAGGGTATTTCCGGATAGCACCCTATCCACTTTAACTCAGTTCAAGTGGCTTCCAAGTGACTTCCAATCGGCTTAAGTGAAATAAAATAAAGTTGTCGCACAACCTTTATTTTATTTCCGACTTAAAGCCCAAAATTTTAAAAACCACGGTTGAGCAAACGCAACTCCGGAAGAGGCGTTTCTAAGAAAATACCGGCGCTGCGATTTCATCGGTGCCCTCAGAATTCGATTCCGGGCACCGGTTCAAAAGATAGAAAAACCCACTCGTCCGTTCACTGAACGTACCCGAGCCAAACTTCGGAAATTGATTCCGGGCACACCGGGCCTCGGAATCAGGTGCCGTCTGAAGCTGCGCTCTTGCAAAATTCCAAAGAAAATTAAGAAAAAAATTTCCTTGAAATTTGAGGGTCTTTACATTACTCCCACCTCAGGGCTTTACGTCCCCATAAAGATACATCAAAAACTAGGGGAACAAATGGGGGTACTGAGCACGCATCCGAGCCTCCCGCTCCCAAGTGCTCTCCTGGAGGTTCCCGTGCTGCCATCTGACGCGCATAAGAGGAATCGACCGCCCACGTAGGACCCGCTCCTGTCGATCCTCAATCTCCACTGGGACCTCCGCAAAAGTCGCCCCATCGTCCACGTCCAGCTCCCCAAAGTCGATGATGTGCGTCGGGTCATGCACGTATCTCCTCAGCTGAGACACGTGGAAGACGTCATGCACCCGGTGCAACTGAGGTGGTAGAGCCAGGCGATAAGCCACCTCTCCTATCCTGATGAGGACCTGGAAAGGCCCGATGAAGCGTGGAGACAACTTGCCGCCTCGGCCAAATCTCCGTAAACCACGTCGAGGTGAGACACGCAAAAAGACGTGGTCGCCATCCTCGAACTCTAGTGGCCTCCGCCTCCTGTCAGCATATGACTTCTGTCGGCTCTGAGCTGTCCTCATCCTCTCCTAGATGATCTGGACCTTCTCTGTCGTGGCTCGGACCATCTCTGGTCCCACGAGTGCTGACTCCCCAGGGTCTGTTCAGCACAACGGTGATCTGCAGGGTCTGCCGTACAATGCCTCGTATGGTGCCATCCCGATGGTGGAGTGGTAGCTGTTGTTGTACGCGAACTCCACCAAGGGTAGGTGGTCCTCCCAGCTGCGACCAAAGTCGAGAACACATGCACGGAGCATGTCCTCGAGTGTCTGTATGGTCCTCTCAGTCTGACCATCCGTCTGAGGGTGGAAGGCTGTGCTCAGATGGAGCCGCGTCCCGAACGCCTCCTGCAACCCCTTCCAAAGACGGGAAGTGAAACGAGCATCTCGATCGGAGACGATAGACGATGGCACACCGTGAAGCCGTACGATCTCCTGGACGTAAAGACTTCCCAAGCTCTCCACTGAGCCCTGCTCTCTGATGGGTAAGAAGTGTGCCGACTTGGTGAGTCGGTCGACAATCACCCAAATGGAGTCGTGACCTCTGGAAGTGCGTGGAAGTCTAGTCACGAAGTCCATAGATATGCCGTCCCACTTCCACTCCGGGACCTCCAAGGGCTGTACCAAGCCTGCTGGTACCTGATGCTCTGCCTTCACCTGCTGGCAGGTGAGGCATCGTGAAACGAACTCTGCCACAGCTTTCTTCATGCCCGGCCACCAGTGCTGTCGTCTGAGATCCTGGTACATCTTCGCCACTCCGGGATGTACCGCCAAGGGAGAAGTGTGAAACTCTCTCAGCACCTCCTCTCGTAAAGCGACTGGTACGAAGGTACGTCCTATGAAAAGGATGTCGTGCTCTGCTCCAAGGGAGAAGCCATCAGGTGCCTGACCTGAGGATATCAGTGCACGCCGGGTCTCACAGTCAGCGTCCCCACGCTGAGCCTCTCTGACCCGCTGTAGAAGTGGAGGAGAGACTATGAGAGATTGAAGAAAGGCTGCTCCGTCTCTATCCACGAAGGATATCTGTAAGGAGGCTAGCTGCTCCGTCGCCTCCTCAAGTAGCTGAATGCCCGTCCTCCTGCTGAGGGCATCGGCTACCACGTTCCCCTTCCCAGGAGTATAGACTATCTCAAAGTCATAGTCCTGGAGGAACTCAAGCCATCTCCGCTGTCTCAGGTTCAGGTCCTTCTGAGAGAAGATATACCTGAGACTTTGGTGGTCAGAAAAGACTGTGAAGCGCTCGCCCATCAGATAGTGCCGCCAAGTCTTCAGAGCGAAGACCACTGCTGCTAACTCCAGGTCATGAGTGGCGTAGTTCTGCTCATGCGGCCTCAACTGACGTGATCCGTAGGCGATCACGGCCCGCTCCTGCATCAGGACGCACCCGAGTCCAGTCCCTGATGCATCGCAGTAAACTACGTATCCAACTCCCTCCTCAGGCAACCTCAAGATAGGTGCGCTGGTCAATCTCAGTCTCAGCTCCTGGAAGCTCTGCTGACATATGTCTGACCACACAAAGGGTTTCCCCTTCTTTGTCAAGGCTGAGAGTGGTGCCGCAACTCTGGAGAAGTCTGGCACAAATCTCCGATAGTATCCGGCTAGTCCCAAGAAGCTCCGCACCTCCATCACGCTCCTGGGTGGCTCCCAAGCTAGCACTGCCTCGATCTTCGCGGGATCCACTGCAACTCCCGCCTCAGAGATGACGTGCCCCAAGAAATGGACCTCACGTAACCAGAACTGGCACTTTGAGAGCTTCCCATAAAGCTGGTGCTCTCGGAGTGTGTCTAGCACAACTCGCAGGTGGTAGGCATGCTCCTCCTCAGTCGTCGAGTATACCAAAATGTCGTCAATGAAGACCACGACAAATCGGTCGAGGTATGGCTGGAAGATCCTGTTCATGAGGCTCATGAACACTGCTGGAGCATTGGTTACGCCGAACGGCATAACCAAGAACTCATAATGGCCATACCGACACCTGAAGGCCGTCTTCTGCACGTCCTCATCTCGAACTCTGAGCTGATGATAGCCTGACCGGAGGTCTATCTTCGAGAACCACCGCGCTCCCTTGAGCTGATCGAAGAGGTCATCAATCCGTGGCAGCGGATACTTGTTCCTCACTGTCACCTGGTTCAGGCGACGATAGTCGACACACAGTCGCAAGCTCCCGTCCGCCTTCTTGGCGAACAATATCGGGGAAGCCCAGGGTGAAACAATGGGTCGGATAAACCCCTTGCTCTGCAAGTCCTCCAACTGTACCCGCAACTCTCGAAGCTCGGCGGGGGCCATCCGATATACTGGAGTAGATATCGGGGCTGTCCCGGGGTACAAGTCGATGTAAAAGTCTACCTCTCTACGAGGAGGTAGCCCTGGAACGTCGTCGGGAAAGACGTCCACATACTGGTCCACCACTGCAGGAAAAACTGGACTCCGCATGTCCACTGCTCCTAGGATGAGGCTAGCCAACTGATGAGAGATGGGCTGCACTCTCCTCCGCGGAAGTCCATCCTGTGCTGCAAAGGTTCCCTTCTCGCCGGTGAAGGTAAACCTGCTCCCGTCGGTGCGAACACATCGCACCTTGCGCCTAAAACAGTCGATCTGGGCATGAACCGTGGATAGCCAATCCATGCCCAAGATGACGTCGTAAGGCCTCGACGCCGCTACAAGGAGATCCCAGCCGAAGCTCTCGCCTCCTAGAGTAAGCTCACACTGCCGGCACCAGTGCGTAATCGTCGAGTCTGCTCCCGTAGGAGTCTCTAGCCGTAAGGATCGAGCCAACGGCTCAGTCGGAATCTCCGAGCTCCGAACAAGGGCAAAGGATATGAAAGAGTGACTCGCTCCTGTGTCTATAAGTACTGCAGCAAGGGTGGAATAGACACAGATCGTACCTCGAATCATCTCTGGCATGTCGGGGTCGTAGGCCTCCACTGCCTGGAGCTGGGCCTGTCCCTGCCCGCCAGCTCCCTGTGGTCGAGGTGGCCCTCCTGGTGGTGGTGGGGGTAGAGCCTGGAAGCGTCGCCCACCACCCGCTGCTCGGCCAGCTCCTCTGCCTCGTCCGCCTCCTCCCTGCGGACCGCCACAGTCGACCCTCTGCCTCTGCCTGGGTGGCCCCTCCACCGTCTGCTGCTCCTCTGGTCGGCGAGTCGGGCAGTCACGAGCCATGTGACCCTGCCCGCCGCAGGAGTAGCACAGCCTGCCTCTCGGAAGGCTGGCACTCCGCTGTGTGCCCCGCACTGCTAAGCCGGTGTCCTGAGGCCGTCTGCGTGGGGGTCTGGTCTGCCTGGACCTGAGAGTCATCCGTCGGCTACCTGCTGCCGAAGACTCAGCTACCTGCCGCCCTGCGCTAGGTCTCGCCGCTGAAGAAGGCTCTGCCAGGAAGCTCTCGATCAAGAGGGCTCGCTCCAGCACTCCCGCCTGGGTCGGAATACTGAGGGAGATCAGCGACGCCCGAATCTCCTGCCGCAAGCCCTGCTCGAAGGTCCGGGCCCGGAAGAAGGGGTCCCGTACCATGTCGGTCGAGTAGCGAGATAGGTCAGTGAACCTCGCCACGTACTGAGCGACCGTCATGCTGCCCTGGCGTAGCTGGAGAAGCTCCTGGATGCGCACCGCTCGGAGGGTGGCCGGGACGAACTCAGAGCGGAAGAGGCTCTCGAAGTCCGTCCAGAGCAAGGATGCCTCATCGTGAACCTGGAGCATCAAGCTCCACCATCGTCCTGCCACCGCCTGCAGGAGGCTCGCCGCGAGAATCACCATGAGATCCGCTGGTGTCCTCACTAGCCTAAAGATACATACCACCGCCTCTAGCCAGTCCTCGGCGGCCTGGGGGTCCGCCTCACCGCGAAACCTGGGCGGTCGCTGGATCTGAAACTCATGCAGTGCCCTGAGGCGACGTGCATCGTCAGCGTCTGGTACTGGTAGCATTGGTGGCTCGGCGGGTAAAGCTACCGCCGGTGCCACTGCTGGCAAAGGGCCCTGCACCGAGGCCTCGTCGCTCGGTGGGCTGCCGTCGCGCCCTACACTCGGAACCCTAGCTGGCTGTCATCGCGGGGCCATCCTGAAAAGGAGAACAAGAGCACCACAGTCAGAACAGTATACCTGGTGAGCTGGCACAAGTAATCACAAGGAAAACTTGAGACTTTCATGAAGCAGATCAGTATACCCGGTGAGCTGACACAAGTAATCACAAGGAAAACTTGAAACACACACGCAATCAATGTTTTCATGCATTAAGTCAGAAATCAGGAGTCAGAGTCCTGGTGTACGGATACGTCGGCCGCCGCACCAACACTGGGCTCCCTGAACTGATAACCACACTCAATACACTAAACACTATTGCTTCATATAGGAAGAAAAGACGATCAGAGTCTGCGGTAGAACCGACCGCCTCTGATACCAATTTGTCACGACCCGACCTCGGGGCCCGTGCCGTGACTACCCCAAGCCCGCCTTCCATAGGCCAGGGGCTGGCGACTAGCACCAAGGCGTAAAATCCCGGTAAACAGGGAAGGCATTGCCTTTATAAGTAACAACCACCACAGAGTCAGCAAGCGGAAAGTAACTACAAAGTGCAGAAAAGTAAAGGGGGCCGGAATACAAGCCAAACTGAAAGTACAACTGAAAAGGAAAAGAACAGCAACTGAAGAAAAGACGGCGGCCTCGTGTCGTCCACTGGCAATCCCACCTGAAGGGTGTGTACAGATAGCCTCCAGGCTCCTCGGGTCCCACGTCCGCTCCGAGCACGTCCCGCCCAGTGGTCCGCCTCCAGGTACCGTCCTGCTCCACGCCCCAACCGAGATCAGCGCTGTCCGTCGTCTGCATCCAACACAACAAGGTGCGGGCATAGCCCGTGCAGGGGTGAGTATAAACTACTCAGTAAGGACCCCGAGACCCCCGAAGGTCTCCCGAAATCCACAAAGGATATAACACAAAAGAAAGGGGCAACCACGAAGAAACAACTGACTCGACTTAGGTATATGACCATACATATACCTAAGTCCCCATTTCTAGCTCTGCTCTCGAGCTCAAGGTCAACTCGATCCACACAGGAAAGCAAGAGTCAAATCCACCAGGGAGAGTAAATAGTAAATAGTAAATCCACATAGGATAGTTCAACACAATCCACAAAGGAGAGTAACATAAGATTCAGCTCAACCAGGTATACTTTTTCAGATGACGTCAAAGATGATCACTGATCCATCTAAGTCGTCGGACCCACGAAGGATCGATAGGTACTAACCTCGGCAATGACCCACACAGGATCGGGCCCACACAGGACCTGTAGCAATGGCTCACACAGAACCGTAAGAGATGACCCACACAGGATCGGGCCCACACAGGACCTGTAGCACTGATCCACGTAGGATCGCTGAGTGCAGTAGTCGACGCAGTCCACTGAGGATCTCTGCACAGTCGTCGCCGCAGTCCACGAAGGATCTCTGCTCTGTCGTCGTCGCAGTCCACGGAGGATCTCTGCTCTGTCGTCGAAGTCACAGCCTGCGCTAGGGTTCCCGCACACAGCGAGCTCGTTTAGGAGGGTCCGCTCCACGAGCCGAGAGGCTGATACATCAACTGACACGTAGTCCGAAGTTGATGTATCCAAAAGTTCCTTATCGAACACAGGATCTCAACGCAACAGACGACGTGTCAATCGGACGCCCGGTCTGAGAGTTATTGGCATTTTCGTCCCAGGGGCCCGGTTGGTTTTTAGGGCAAAACCAACCCGACCGTACTCCGCCTGTGTCCGATCCTCGGGCGAAGTATGCCAAAAGTTCCGTCTCACTTAGAGGAAACTACCACAGCTGACGGTACGTCGATCGGACGTCCGTAGCTCAAGTTATGAGCGTTTCCGCTCCGAGGGCCCGGTTGGTTTCGTGTACGAACCAACCCGGCCGAACCCAAATTCTTCCGAAACCTTGAGTGTAATATACCGAAACGACCGTATCGATCCAAGGATCGCGTAGCCTCTGACGGTTCGTCAATCGGAGGTCCTAGGCCCAAGATATGGGCAAAAGACCGGAGAGGGCCCGAAAACGGGGGTTCTGGGCCTGGGGCGACCCGGCCCGAACCCCCCCTGGGGGACGGCCGAACCGGGTCGACCCGACCCGGCCTGGGCGCGGCCTGGCCGACCGGACCGGCTGGCTCGACCTCGGCCGAGCGGCCAAGGGGCACCGCGGGTTTGACCCGCGGCTTAGGTGGAATGCGGCCCGCGCGGGCCGCGTGTTGGGTGGCCGGACCGCGGACGCGGTCCGGCGGTTCGCCGCCGCCGCGGCCGAGCCGCGGCGGATCCTCCGGTGGCGCGCCGGGCGCCGCCGCCCCCGGTCGCCGGCGCCGCCGCGCCGGCGACCCGCGCCGCCGCCGCCTTCCGCGGGCCGCCGAAGTTGCTCCGGTGGCCCGATTCCTCTCCCGTCTGCGCCGTTGCTCCTCCCAGGGGCCGATCTTCACTACGGGATCAACGGATCGCCTTTGCCGCACGGTTCGTCGTCGCTTTCCAAAACCGCACACGAAAAGGATCGGCGGAGGGTTGTCGGGTCTTGTTCGTTAGACCCGCACCCTCCGCGTTAGTCATAAACAACAGGAGAAAGGGGCTACAACAATTTTTAATCAAGATAAAAATTGTTCACTTCTTTTTCTTTTAAACGGCAATTCAATTTTAATTAATTGAAAATATTCATGCCGGTTCTTTATTCAAAAAGAAATAAAAACACGGGAATGAATCATCAAGAATTAAATCCCTACTTTGTCGTCGTCGTCGGACGAGAGGTCGTCGCGGATTTGGTGATCGTCGCGGAAGAGACGCTCGTCGCACCGCGGGAAGGAGTCGCGCCGACGATCTCCGGATCGAGATCAAACGGATTTAATTAATTTAAATCCGTTGATATCGAATTATAAAAAGGGAGAATTTAGAAGATTCGATTCTCACCTTTAACCGCCGATCGTAGGTTTGCCGCGGAAGAAGAAGCGCCGAAGAAGAAGAAGAAGGTCGCGGAAAAGTTTGTCGACGTCGCGGATCACGGTGTGCGTCGTCGAATTTTGGTTCCGGCATTCTTCGCGTTCTTCGCGTTCTTCGCGGGGAGGGTGGAGGCCCAGAGAACAAAGAGTAATCCTCCAAAATAGACACGTTGGTCTATTTTATTAAATCGCCAACGAATGCAAACGCGTAAGTAACGACCCATTAAATTCGTTGAATTAATTCAACGAATGAAACAACCCATTTAATTCACGAAATAAACCGCCCAATTAAATGGTCTGTTAAGAAATTAAAGAAAACGCACCGGTTGACTTTTCAGTTACTTTGACGGGATTTTGCGGGTGCGTTACTTAGCGAAAGAAACGGCGGGGCTTGTGCGAGCCCCACCTCACAAATATCCTACCAAGGGGTAGGGTACTTCCGGATAGCACCCTATCCGCTTTAACTCAGTTCAAGTGGCTTCCAAGTGACTTCCAAGCGGCTTAAGTGAAATAAAATAAAGTTGTCGCACAACCTTTATTTTATTTCCGATTTAAAGCCCAAAATTTTAAAAACCACGGTTGAGCAAACGCAACTCCGGAAGAGGCGTTTCTAAGCAAATACCGGCGCTGCGATTTCATCGGTGCCCTCAGAATTCGATTCCGGGCACCGGTTCAAAAGATAGAAAAACCCGCTCATCCGTTCACTGAACGTACCCGAGCCAAACTTTGGAAATTGATTCCGGGCACACCGGGTCTCGGAATCAGGTGCCGTCTGAAGCTGCGCTCTTGCAAAATTCCAAAGAAAATTAAGAAAAAAATTTCCTTGAAATTTGCGGGTCTTTACAAATATAAAGTGGTCATTTTATTTGATTTAGACTTTAAAAAAACCATAAAATATAAATAGTCTTAAAAAATATTTAAATTTTAATAAAATAGTCCTAAAATAAACCCAAATAGTCTTAAAAAAATCTTAAACTAAAGGCTTGCATTTGTTTCATTTGGTTTCAATTTGGAAGGGTATGCTTGGTTTAGTTTTGTTTAACTTGGTTATATTTAATTGTATTTTTCTTGCAAAAAACAAGGATTTTTTTAAAACAAAATTTCTCTATAAATGTAACGCCCCGACCCCAGTTACCCAGAGTCGGTGCATTATTGCATAACGTTGGCATGATCACAAAAGATCATGTCTCGAAAGACCGATTAGTTTTGTAGTCTTGGAAACACTAGATACATTCATAAGTCTTACATTACATCATAAAGTAAAACAAAACTTAAAAAAAATCTTGTCTTCATATCCCCTCATACTATCCCTGCAGGTCATTCATAATATACTTCATCACATCCTAGAAAAATAAAAAATATTGAAAGGGGTGAGCTCAGATGCTCAGTAAGGATAACAATACAGCAAAAACTTGCATAAATAAACACAAACATTTAAGGCAATGTATAACTAAAACAAAAGCCTTTTAAACTTTAACTTCAGCATAATATGGCAAAAATAAAATGAAATAATTCCATTTACTTATTCACATGGATATTCTACTAGTCGAATAATCACATTCAATATCAATAACCACTTTCATAATGATGGAATGCATAATGCCAGACTATCATAACCACGTAGCCAAGGCCTCGTGCCAAGACTACAAATAACATTTTGTCAAGGCCTCGTGCCAAGACACTAGTTTGTCTCATGAGACCTACCGATGCATCGAGGAGCTATAGCAGGCTCCACCCGTCACTTATTAAGTCCAATGCATTCCTCATATGAACAGGTTTAAACATATCATAAACCATAACATAATCATATCACATAAAATATGCATAAATGAAACATAACATTTCCACATTTCAATCAAAACATATCAATACAACACATTGATATAGTAAAAACACTTTCAAAACCATTTTCAATACCAAAATGAAAGAAAATTAAAACTTGGTATTTATTTTTCATTTAAAAAAAAGGTTATGGCTTGTAGAGGAATACGAAACTCAAATAATGGTCACGACGGTGGAGAATTATTTGTTGCCGCATACGTAAGACAAAACATTCCTTTTGTCATTTAGTAAAAAAATGCTTCGTATAAAAATATTTCTTTTGTATAAAAGTAAAATTCAAAGGGGTTTATACACCGTATAAAGGAAAGTTGTGTATAAAACAAAATATGCCTCATTGAAAGGAGATTGAGATGAAGTCCCTTACCAAGTTAATTTTTTAAATAAAATAGATCTATTATGTGTATTCACTATAAGTACACATAAAGAAAGTACAAATACAAGATAGGACATAATAATATCATGACATAATTTTAAGGTAAGAGATTAACCCAAAGAATTGAAATTGGGTTAAGAAGTTCCCTTACCTCGTGTCCGACTTGACTCAAACGTTCTTTAACCTCCTGAATAATAAACTAGAGTTAATTTATAATTGATTAAGAACCTTTTTCAAGTTTATTTTTCCTTTTATATCACTTATTACCATGTTATGAACATTATGTAATTATTTATGTTAATAACGGTCGTTTTGTCGATCTTTGGTACTTGAGTCAAAAATAAACTTCTTATAATTACAAGTTGTTCTTGTGGTAAAATATCCATTATATCCAGAATTATATTCATGATTTAGATATCATATATATCATATATATTCAGTAGATACATTCATTTATAATATTACATAACATTTAGAGGTAAGAAATGAAATGCACTGTTCATGGAGACGGTAAGCCGTACGTACGCATGAACGCTACTTTCATTTCTATTTCGTATTTAATGGAATTAAATCATAATTATATAAAGATATATTATAATTCCAGTATAATATCACATATAATATCATTTAATCCATACTTTATACGTCCCATATATGGAATTAACGATTCAAATCACTTTGAGGGGGCGGTAGTCCGCACTTCCTAAAATGAAATTATCGCGTTTACCCATAATGGAAATCATAAAGTCATGCCATAAATGAAAAATACAGAATCATAAGGAAAACATAAACATAATATATATCATAAATAAATATAGTGACATCTTAATGGCCACCATGAGAGGTGTTAAAAGAATATTGAACAATCATCGTTTTGTGAGGCAGTATTTTTCCACCCACAGAAACAGTATGTTCTTTAACCATTAGATGGAGGTGTGTGTAAGTGTAAATGAAATTATTATAAGAAAAACATCCTAGTATATTTTATATACTGGTGTCATTACAAAATAAAGTAATAAAAAGATTTTAAGGGGTTGGAGGAGCAAAATAAAACAAAAGAACATAAGAGAAGACATTACCTTAAAATCGGGTAACTCTTTTTGATTTGAGCCAAAGGCTTCCTTGGGAAGACTTATGCCCAAAGTGAGGCTTCTAGGAGTAATAGAGGGAAGTTGAGAGAGTATTTGGGTAGAGTTTGGCCGATCCAAATGACTTTTATGGTGTGAATAAGTTGGTAGAGGTGGGGGCCTTTTATAAGAGGAGAGGAGGGGCACTCTTGGAAAGTCATGAAATGTTACATTATTATGAAGTGCTTTTCGGATTTCAAAGGTCCCAAAATTATATATTTCAAGGATAAGGTGATAAGGGTTCTAGATATACTTATCAAATATGTTTTTTACCAGTGTAAGTCTTATATTTTACATTATCTTTTCATTTTATTTAATTCGTTAATTAATGAGGTAATCGCTGCATCATCGTGGTGTCATAAATAATTTAATTTATTTAATGTGTAAAAATTATAAAAGAATTAAAATTATGTAGTAAATCTTTTTATATTTACAATTAATATTTATAGTCTAAAAGTTAACTTATATTACCCCATGTAATAATTGTTTTAGTAAAGCAACACATGTTTGTGACAATTTTATTTTTACTTTAAATAAAAAGTTATTATTGTCATTTTCTTACCCAAGTGGCTCTATGGGGTCCCCAAGTTGACCCATGGATTGTCTTGGTCGGCCATGAATCATCCAATAAGGGTTGGACAAGTGTAAAGGTAATTTCATATTATTATAACATTATATTTACCTTAAATTACACTAATTACCTTTAATCGCGATTAATAGAACGTAAAAGTTACTATTCACAAAAAATTATTTTAATCCCATTGAACCACATTTTACTTCTTAATGAAAATGATGTATGTTGGATTTTTGAAATTCAAATCATAGAGTGGTAAAATTTCATTTAAACGAAAAATCAATTTTTTTAACTACCACTTAGTGGTTTCACTATTCATAAAAAATCGATGTTTTTCAGAAAAATACCAAAAATTCACCCTAAGCTATAATTGATATTCCGAATTAAAAAATGATGTATATTTTACAAAATTCCAAACCTATATGTTTCATTAATTAATTTTATAATTAATTCCCGCTGTCTAAACAAATAGCGTGTTTTTAAGAAACAATATATATCAAAAGATTGACAATTGTTTATGTCCAATTTCAAAGTGAAATTATTTATAATGACCACCATTGGATAAAATGGTAAAAATATATTCTAAATATACTTTAAAACCACTCAATAGTATAATTTATCACTATAAATTATTTTGATTAAAAAAGCTGTTTTTAAGTATTTTTCTACTATTCATCGAAAATTGGAAGTTCTCAGAAAAATACCAAAATTTCAACATAGGCTAATTTCGATATTACGAATCCAAAAATGAAGTAAATTTTGAAATATAAAATTTATATAATTTCAAAAAGTGTGTATTACTATTCATAACGGCTACATTGATTGGTTGCGGTGTGTTAGAATCTCAAACTTGCGTACAATACAAGCTATTGCATTATTGAAGGAGAAGCGTATCGTGAAAGCTTGGGGTGTTACATTATCCCCTCCTTCAATTAATCGAGTCCTTGCAATTTGAAATTTTTCTTAGAAAATAAAAGGTTGAAAATAGAAAATACCTTTGTGGAAAACCCACATCAGAAATAAGGTTAATAAAATTTTGCCTTAATAAGAGGGAAAGGGAAATGAAAAAGTCACCACAAAATTATGATCTCGATAAGGAGAAAATTGGTGGTAATTAGAGACATATAATTGGAAGAGAAACATAAATATTTGTAGGGAGTGATTGAGGTTATCAATCACAAACAAGTTTAAAATTGAGGGCCTTAAAGCCTTCAATCTATGGTGATTTAAAATATCATCAGTTCAACAAAACATAAGGTATTATGATAACACTTTTTTTTAATATCCCTTTCATAAAGTTTAAGAATTAATTTATTCATATAATAAGAGAGAGGTATATATATATATATACTTGACAAGTAGAGTTTCAACCTTCAACTAATTTCTACCACAAAGTCATCTTTCACTCAAAAAGATAATATAACTCAAAAATATTATATTTATCCTAATCGTAAAAGGTTCAAAATATTAACACATACCATGAAGAAAAATATTTTTTAATAACTAGGAACTTCCTGTAGGATAGTGGTATTTAATAAATTCCTGTCGCACTATGGTTGTGGGTTCGATTCCCACAGCTTTGTCCGACACGACGGGTTGTCACACGGTCTGCGTGTTTTCCTTTTTATAAATATCCAAAAATAATCTTAACAATAGTATCTAATGTAAAATATAATCCATTCCAACCTTTATAGTTATCCAAAATACCTCTGTCCAGACTTTCTCTAAAAGGTCTCTAAATTCCAAAATCAATTGTAACATTAGATTCCCCAAACAAAGTAAAGTTTCTCTTATTGTCACATACTAAAAATATGATTACCATAATCATATTAAAACCTTAATGAAAACAACAAGTACTGTAGTACAATCCTTATATATATCACATTATTCTTATAACCAGTACATCGTCGATACAACACTCAAATGACATAATTCTTTAATAACAACATAAGAACTCTAATCATTCCCCATCATCTGTGGTAGTATCATAACTTGATTATTATCCAATAGCATCATTTGGGGCATACTCCGATGATTTGGACATTGGTTTGCGTAGTGTCCCCACTCCTTGCAGATGAAGCATTGTACATTTGAAACCTTCTTCTTACCCTTGCAGTCACACACTTAGTGTCCTTTTTCTCCACACTTATAACAAACTCCCATTCCCTTCGGGCAAGTTCCAAGGTGTTTCTTCCCACAATTATCACATATTGGAAAATTCTTCTTTTCCCTCTTCCCTTTATCCATATTTTTCTCTTCCACCCTTTTATTCTCTTGTTTACCTTCAAATCTATAGGACTCAGAGAATTCTTTACTTATCTTATTAACACATGATACTATTTCTTTATATGTTGAGAACACATGGGAGACTATTTCTCTTCTAAATGTTGGCTTAATACCATGAAATATATGATCCTTCTTACTCTTTGGATCATACGTATTACTGGAGTTCACATTTCTTCTACTGGGCTCCATTTCTATACAATGGCATAAACTAGGTCAGTTTATGAATTGAAATGAATAATTCCAAACTTGTAAAATACTTAACGTAAATTGAACAGTTTATGGATATAATCCATAATCATAAAGTTGTTTTCTTCGAGGAAGTATATACTCATAAACCCTTTATAATAGTTTGTAAAGAAAATGAGAATTATCCTAAGCATATCTCCTGGGAGTGTCATAACCAAGAGTGCAGCAAGGCCCGTTGTCGTGCACCAGTTCCTGTTCGAGCCTAGCTCAAAGCGGTGTTTTCGAGTTTTAACCCTAGGTACATCTATTCCAGAGCCGCCTCTACCTGCTCGTATCTAGACAGGGATGTATTGCTCAGAAAAATCACAAAATATCTATAATACCAAAATTCTAGGAAGTTCTTCTATACTAATCCTCAAAGTCTATCTTTGGGCTATGTGATCTAATCAGAGTTTATCTAAATCTAGCTTCCAAGGTTAGTAATAAACTGGCTCTGATACCAACTGTAACGCCCCGACCCCAGTTACCCAGAGTCAGTGCATTATTGCGTAACATTGGCATGATCACAAAAGATCAAGTCTCAAAATACCGATTAGTTTAGTAGTCTTGGAAACACTAGATACATTCATAAGTCTTACATTACATCATAAAGTAAAAAAAACTAAAAAAAAATCCTCTCTTCATATCCCCTCATACTATCCCTTTAGGTCATTCATAATATACTTCATCACATCCAGGAAAAATTAAAACATTGAAAGGGGTGATCTCAGATGCTCAGTAAGGATAACAATACAGCGGAAAGTTTCATAAATAAACATAAACATTTAAGGCAATGTATAACTAAAACAAAAGCCTTTTAAACTTGAACTTCAGCATAATATTGAAAAAATAAAATGAAATAATGTTATTTAATTATTCACATTGATATTCTACTAGTCTAATAATCACATGCAACATCAATAACCACTTTCATAATGATGGAATGCATAATGCCAGACTATCATAACCATGTAGCCAAGGCCTTGTGCCAAGACTACAAATAATATTTTGTCAAGGACTCGTTCCAAGACACTAGTTTGTATCATGAGACCTACCGATGCATCGAGGAGCTATAGCGGGCTCCACCTGTCACTTATTAAGTCCAATGCATTCCTCATATGAACAGTTTTAAACATATCATAAACCATAACATAATCGTATCACATAAAATATGCATAAAGGAAACATAAAATTTAAACATTTCAATCACAAGATATCAATACAACACTTTGATATAGTAAAAACACTTTTAAAACCATTTTCAATACGAAAATGAAAGAAAATTAAAACTTGGTATTTATTTTTCATTTAAAAAAAAGGTTATGGTTTGTAGAGGAAGCCAAAACTCAAATAATGGTCACGGCGGCGAAGAAGTCGTTGTCACCGCATACGTAAGGTAAAACATTCCTTTTGTCATTTAGTAAAAAAATGCTTCATATAAAAAGATTCCTTTTGTATAAAAGTAAAAGTCAAAGGGGTTTATACACCGTATAAAGGAAAGTTGTGTATAAAACAAAATATGCCTCATTGAAAGGAGATTGAGACGAAGTCCCTTACCAAGTTCATTTTTTAAATAAAATAGATCTATTATGTGTATTCACTATAATTACACATAAAGAAAGTACAAATACAAGATAGAACATAATAATATAATGACATAATTTTAAAGTAAGAGATTAACCCAAAGAACGGAAATTGGGTTAAGAAGTTCCCTTACCTCGTGTCCGACTTGACTCGACCATTCTTTAACCTCCTGAATAATAAACTAGAGTTAATTTATAATTTCTTAAGAACCTTTTTCAAGTTTATTATTCCTTTTATATCACTTATTACCATGTTATGAACATTATGTAATTATTTATGTTAATAACAGTCGTTTTGTCGATCTTTGGTACTTGAGTCAAAAATAAATTTCTTATAATTACAAGTTGTTCTTGTGGTAAAATATCCATTATATCCAGAATTATATTCATTATTTAGATATCATATATATAATATATATCCAGTATATACATGCATTTATAATATTACATAACATTTAGAGGTAAGAAATGAAATGCACCGTTCATGGAGACGGTAAGCCGTACGTACGCATGAACGCTACTTTCATTTCTATTTCATATTTAATAGAATTAAATCATAATTATATAAAGGTATATTATAATTCCAGTATAATATCATATATAATATTATTAACTCCATACTTTATACGTCCCATATATGGCATTAACGATTCAAATCACTTTGAGGGGGTGGTAGTCTGCACTTCCTAAAATGAAATTATTGCGTTTACCCATAATGAAAATCATAAAGGCATGCCATTAATGAAAAATATAGAAGCACAAGGAAAAAATAAACATAATATATATCATAAATAAATATAGTTACATCTTAATGGCCACCATGAGAGGTGTTAAAATAATATTGAACAATCATCGTTTTGTGAGGCAGTATTTCGCCACCCACAGAAACAATATGTTCTTTAACCATTAGACGGAGGTGTGTGTAAGAGTAAATCAAATAATTATCATAACAAAATCCTAATATATTTTATATAATGGTGTAATTACAAAATAAAGTAATAAAAATATTTTAAGGGGTTGGAAGAGAAAAATAAAACAAAAGAACATAAGAGAAGACATTACCTTAAAATCGGGTAACTCTTTTTGATTTGAGCCAAAGGCTTCCTTGGGAAGACTTATACCCAAAGTGAGGCTTCTAGGAGTAATACAGGGAAGTTGATAGATTATTTTGGAAGAAGTTGGACGAGCCAAATGGCTTTGATTGTGTGAATAAGGTGGTAGAGGTGGGGGCCTTTTATAAGAGGAGAGGAGGGGCACTCTTGGAAAGTCATAAAATGTTACATTATTATGAAGTGATTTTCGGATTTCAAAGGTCCCAAAATTATTTATTTCAAGGATAAGGTGATAAGTGTTAGATATATACTCATCAAATAGGTTTTTGACAAGTTTAAGTTTTAGATTTTACATTATCTTTTCATTTTATTTAATTTGTTAATTAATGAGGTAATCGCTGCATCATCATGGTGTCATAAATAATTTAATATATTTAATGTCTAAAAATTATAAAAAAATTATCATTTTGTAGGAAATAGTTTTATCTTTCCAATGAATATTTATAGTCTAAAATTTAACTTATATTACCCCATGAAATAATTGTTTTAGTAAAACAACACATGTTTGTGACAATTTTATTTTTACTTTAAATAAAAAGTTATTAATGTCATTTTCTTACCCAAGTGGCTCCATGGGGTCCCCAAGTTGACCCATGGATTTTATTGGTCGGACATGACTCATAAAATAAGGGTTGGACAAGTTTAAAGGTAATTTCATATTATTATAACATTATATTTACCTTAAATTACACTAATTACCTTTAATCGTGATTAATAGAACTTAAAAGTTATTATTCACCAAAAATTATTTTAATCCCATTGAACCAAATTTTACTTCTTAATGAAAATTATGTATGTTGTATTTTTGGAATTAAAATCATAGAGGTGGTAAAATTTCATTTAAACAAAAAACCAGTTTTTTTAACTACCACTTAGTGGTTTCACTATTCATCAAAAATCGATGTTTTTCAGAAAAATACCAGAAATTCACCCTAAGCTATAATTGATATTACGAATTCAAAAATGATGTCTATTTTAAAAAATTTAAAACCTATAAGTTTCATTAATAAATTTTATAATTAATTCTTGCTGTCTAAACAAATAGCGTGTTTTTAAGAAACAATATATATCAAAAGATTGACAATTGTTTATGTCCAATTTCAAAGTGAAATTAATTATAATGACCAACAATTGATAAATGGTAAAAATATATTCTAAATATACTTTAAAACCACTCAATAGTATAATTTATCAATATAAATTATTTTGATTAAAAAATTTGTTTTAAGTATTTTTCTACTATTTATCAAAAATTGGAAGTTCTCAGAAAAATACCAAAATTTCAACATAGGCTAATTTCGATATTCCGAATCCAAAAATGAAGTCCATTTTGAAATATTAAATTTATATAATTTCAAAAACTGGGTATTACTATTCATAACGGCTACTTTGATTGGTTGCGGTGTGTTAGAATCTCGAACTTGCGTACAATGCAAGCTATTGCATTATTGAAAGAGAAGCGTATCGTGAAAGGTTGAGGTGTTATAATAAAAGACTTAAAAACACTATTTTCATCCATTTGAAATAATTTTAAATATATATCTTAGGCTTATAATATTTTTAAATCTTCTAGGTCCTCTTTGAATTTTTTACCACATAAGGCCTTGACACGCATGTCACTTTTCATATCATTCTATCCACTTAATAGTTCAATATTTTCCCTAGAAAACTAATTGTTAAATAATTCAACACATTTTTTCATGGTTTGGTATATGCTTTTAGCCTTGATACTATCCTCTGTGAACATTGTTTTTTGATCTCTTGAAATAATATTCTATCCTATATATCTTCCTTATTTTTGGATATTAATTTCTAATTCTTTACATAAATTTTACCTTATTTTTATGCTATAAGTTGGTATCCAATAATAAATGTAACTTTTTGATCCAGACCAAGGACTCTTCCTATAAATTTCATTTTAATTTTTCTATCTTTGCATGATTAAATTTAAGGTTTATTATCATGAATCCCTTGAACATAAGGATGGAAATTCAACTTTAATCCATAATTTATATCCTGAATGAAGCCCTCTTGCTCCTTATAAGATGTGTTAAAATTAATCCTCCAAATAGGCTATGAGTTCCTTTGATATCTAGAAATTCCAACTAGATATAATTCAGTTTAACCCCTCAATGATGTGTCAATATAATCCCTATAGCCTTGAAAAAAATGCTTATATTAATGTATCATTCCTCAAGGGATGAATTTGAGAACTTCTTAGTTTAAAAAACACTATTTGAACCAAATAAACTAACCCAAAGTAAACCAAATAACCCAACCGAAATGATGAAATGATGAAATGACCTAACCTAAAATGAATCAAATGACCTAACCCAAATGAAAAAATGAATAAATCACCTAACCCAAAATGGACCAATAAAAGTAACCCAAAATGAACCAAATAACCTAACCCAAAATAAACCAAATAACCTAACCAAAAATGAACCGAATGACCTAACAAAAAAAAGAACAAATGACTAAATGACATAATAAAAAATGAACCAAATAACATAACCCAAAATGAACCAAAATGATCTAATCCAAAAAGAACCAAATATACTAACCCAAAATGAAAAAATGAACAAATAAACTAACCTGAAATGAAACAAATGAATTAACCCAAATGAAAACAAATTACTAAATGACCTAACCCAAAATGGACCAAATAACCTAACCCAAAATGAACCAAATAACCTAACCCAAAATAAACCAAATAACCTAACCCAAAATGAATCAAATGACCTAACTAAAAAAATAAACAAATAACCAAACCCAAAATTACCTAAATAACCTAACCCAAAATGAACCAAATTACCTAACCTAAAATGAACAAATTACTTAACCCAAAATGAACCAAATGGATTAACCAAAAAATGAACCAAATGACCTAACCCAAAATGACTTAACCCAAAATGAACCAAATAACCTAACCTAAAATGAACCATATAACCTAACTAAAAAACGAATTAACCTAAAAATTAACTAACCCAAATGAACCAAAATGAATTAACCTAAAATGAACTAAATGATCTAACCAAATGAACGAATGAAAAAATGATCTAAAAGACCTAACCCAAAAAATGAACCAAATGAAATAACTCAAAAATGACCAAAATGATCTAACCCAAAATGAATCAAATGAACTTATCCAAAATGGACTAAATGATCTAACCAAATGATCAAATGAAAAAAATGATCAAATAACCAAATAACCTAACTAAAAAATGAAACAAATAACTAAATGGAAAAATAACTAATTAACCTAACCCAAACTGAATTGGATCGAATTGAACATATAAGAAGAAAACCATATAATACCCATATTTAGAATGATAATTAGTATTCATTAGTTATGTTATTAACTTAGTATTAAATTTATAATTAAATGTATATTTATTTTCCAATGTAAGAAATAAAAAATATTAAAGAAATGTGAATGAAGAGAATGTATAAAAACAATCTCCACATGAGATATGATAATTCCTACTATGGTTCCCATTGTGAGTATATTATTCCAAATATATATATTAATTAAAAATAAATATAATGTCCCATCATTAATAATTTTTTAATTTTAATTAGGATCCACCATTCAGAGAGAAAAATATTCTCTAACTAGATTAGTAATAGTACTGATCAACTTATCAGTTTTAGGGGTAAGGTACTAGAGTTTCTCACAATACTCATCTTACATAATCACACCCAAAACCTTCACTAGATATACCATATACCATAACTTCTTAACCCATAGTTCGCTTAGTAGAAACATGTATATTCATACTGCTTATGTTGTCACCAATATTTGCATCTGATCATCCTCTTCATGTATTATTTCTTTATCCAATGCTAACTTTCCCTTCTTATCCCTATTATAATTTCAATATTCTTCTATGTCACTATATCCATTTAATGATTCTTTATTATCTATAGGATTTTATGTTTATGATCCTTCAAATTCTATTCCATCACATTTAGATCATCCCTTGCATCCATTGGACCCCATGCCACTACATAGGTTTCTGATCCTTCATAGACTAGGGATCCATCAAACCCCACCGATATTATTGGATTAGATATATATATACAACCCTAGTAAATTTTATAACAATAATTAATTTTTATTATAACATGTATTGATTTAATATTTTTATTATTATTTAATATATGGATCTAACACTGTTTTAAGGTTTGGGATACTTTCATGTGTGAAGTGTAGAACCAACAAACAAATGTGATGGTCAATTAAAATAAAGACAATAAAATTATTAGTAAAACTAAAAGAGAATGAAAGAGTTTTATGGAAAAAATTTCCAAATATTGTGACATCATTACCATTAAACCCGTTTATTGGTGAAACTTTGAAAATGAAATAAAGGATGATATATAGGATTAGATATGGGTAAGAAAACTTATTAGATTAAAATTTATATTATTATTATATTTATATGAATTAATATTTTGGTAGAAACTTTACTATAATTTTACTGATGGTGAAGCTATGAGGGCTGCATGACTAAGGGAATTATGTGAGTTTTGAAGAGAATATAGAATAATCTATATAGTGGTAGGGATGATAGAGTTGGAATAAATTTAGAGGGTATATAGTCCCTTAACGAGTGTTCATTAACATAGTACCTAAAAGTGATTCGTATTATAAGAGTGACGAGTTTAAGGTATTATTAAAATTTAATGTTTATTTGATTGAAACCTATTTTTATTTTTATTAGTAATTTAATTTTTATTATTGAATTTTATATTTTAAGAATCAAAATAAATAAATAAAAAACAAGGATTCTATATAGTATGTACACACATTGGGGTAAACTACTTTTCCAGCATATGAGAGAAAACACATATTTTTCATGTACAAATGTGTTTAATTAGGCACCAAAAAAATGAACCAAAACAAATCAAACCTACTACACCTGAAATGACTTGAAATGAATCAAAAATTAAATTAAATTAAATTAAATTGAAATGAAATAAACTAAAAAAAACTAGAATCAACCGAATGTATCATTGAAGAACTCAACCATACCAAATGAAATTGATATCGCTTATCCAAAATCATACTAAACTGATATTACATGATCCAAATAGACATAATCTAACAAAAAACTACTTAAAATGGATAAAAAAAATGAATCAAACTCAACTAACTTGACCTATCTTGAATCAAATAAAAATGAACTAAATTGATACATACTTAATGGAATGAAATTGAATTGAATTACATTGAAATAAATTAAATGAATATACACTGACCCAAACTTAATCAAATTGAAAATAACAAAATAAATTCAAAATAAGCTCCAAAATGTTTAAATTTTACATTTAAACTATAAAAAACTTATAGTTTATAAATAGTTTTTAAGTTATTTACACAAAAATAATACCAAAAAGTTTAAAAAACATTTATAGTTTGACCAATAAGTTACATATGGAACTCATCGTTTACCAAGAGAAATATATATATATACGTATATATAAATGATGAGTTGCAATCATTTAAACTCAGAATGAGTGATATTTTAATGATTTACCACCTAAAACCTCAATATAACTTAGAATTACAATCAAACCCAACAACCTCAATACCCAAAACTACAATTATTATCTAGATACTACCAAATAATATCCCAATCATCTATTCAAGATCAAATACACATGGTTCAATCCACATGACCATCAAATTAGTCATATATCAATGAAGATACTTCCCATTTACCAACTCCATCTGACACATAAGACTGAAAATCAAAACTATCTATCCACTTAACATAAAATTCCCAAATTTCATCTTCAATCCAAACAAAACCAAACAAATAAATCACTCATCAAATCAATAAAACCAATAAAATCAAAACTAAAAGGAACTATAGAAATAAAAAATCAATTAATTAAAAACATCCCAATAGAGAACCAAAGAAACCATCATTCCAACCACAAAAACATCAAAATCTCACATAATCCATATTAATTGAACCAAACAAGTCATAACCAACAAGATGAAATAAGTTTTAAAATACAAATCATTCAAATTTTTTTTTAAAAAAAATCAAAATTTTTAAGTCAAAAAATAATTTTATATTTCAAATTTGAGAAATAAACTCCTTTTTAATTGAAAACCAAATATTACAAAGATTAAATACATAAAAATTTGTTTTATCCTAAATAGGTATAACACCAATTAATGTGTATTAAACTTAAAAAAATTATCATTTCCAAATTTAATATCATTCATATATTAATTGAAATAATTACCAAACTTTAGAAGCATTTATTGAAACTATTTCAATTCATTTAAAAATATTATATTTATTAATAAATTTAACTATCCTTATATACTTTACTCATATTAAATTAAATCACCAAATCATTTTGAAATACTTATAACCCAAAACTAGTAATTTTTTATCACCTGATACTTAGAAGATTAAATTATTTATAAACAGTTTTTCACAATTAAATTAAATAATTAATAAAATATTATTGAATAATGTTTTACTACATTCAATTTCATTTACAACGGGTAGTATTAAACATACAAGGGAATGATCCTTAGGTGAATTTTTTTTTACTCGAGTAGAAAGAAGAAAGAGAGGAATAATGTAAATAAAAAAAAATAAGAATATATTGTAAGTTTCATTTTACAAATTTTAAATTTTAATATGTATTTTATAACTAAATATATCATTTATATTTTCAGTAGAATGTTCTGGAGGCCCTTGATGAGAAATGGAATGGAAAATTTAGACCAAATGATTATTTGCCGTAGATATTAGGTGACAAGAACCATGGGAGAGTCCGCTGTCGACCCAATAAGAATATCATTCCAACTAGGTATTAAACCACTTTAGATGCCTCTAATAGCTCTAGTAGAACTAATTTTCAAGAGGACTTAGAAGAGGGAGAAAAGGACCATATAGAAAAATTTGATGATATCCATACAGGAGCGTGAAAGATGTAAAAAATAAAATAAGTCATTTATGAAATCTTTTATAGCTTTATGATCATCACTTACACCGGATACCATTATATTTTTTAATATATACATATCAAATATTTATTCTTTATATGATACACATGGTGATGAAAATGACTATCATAGTGGTGGAAAAGGTGATGACTTTCTTGGTGGTGATAATAATAAAGATATATGATGTGATAATGATAGTGAGGATTCTTGTGATGATTGTGATGAAAGTGGTGGACATATGGTTGTGGTGGTCATAAGGGAGATACTATCTCTTACATTTCTAACTTGATATTTATAACTTAACTGTGTGAATGGTGTTTGATGACTAAAACCGATTGCATATATGTGTTATGATTTGTTTTTGCACATATAAACCAATTAAATGTAAAATATATAATATATATGCTATTTTTAATGTGTCATATTGTCGAGGAGTTATGTTGGATACTATTGGATGGGGCTTATACCAACGGTTTCAATATATTTGTATAACTTGACTTTAACAATAGTTCTTGCAACCATTGGTATCAGAAAACCCCAACCTACCCATTCCAACAACTATAAGAAAACCATTGGCATATGAATATTTAAATGACTCACTACCCAAAGTTTTTAGGAACAATTGGTATACCCTATACCAATATTTATAGGCCCTATACCAATGGTATAAAACCATTGGTATATGGCAGTTTTCTAGTAGCGAGTTAAATGATATTAAAGATCTTTATTAAAGAGTATTATATTACCAATGAAAATAAAACATATGAGATACGTGTATTGATTTTAGATGGATTTTATATTCACTAAATTGGTATCCCTGTAACTCCTCGAGTTTTTAAAATAGAAAATTATGTCTGATAGCATATATGATACACACATCGAACCCAAAAAATAATGATTATTTAAATATGACCATTATAACATAGCCATTAAATTTAAAGTTATGAATAATATTATATAATTTATGAAATATATATATGTTCTATTCAATATAAATTTATTTACAAATTCATATTAAATAATCACTGAATTTTTGGTAATGTCTTCAAAATACGTTTTCTTCAAAAATGTTTTTTATTTATTTCTCTGAAAAATTTATTATAATTATTTTATAATCTATAAAATTAACAAAATTTTTGATATCATCATATAATAATTAACTTAGGGTCATTTTTTTATATTTTTTGGGAAATATTGATTTTTCAGTGAATAGTGAAAAATACCAATATTTTTGTAAAACTGTAATTTATATTGATAATTTAAGTAATTTAAAAGTACCATTATTATTTTAATTTTATTTGAAATTAACATAATAATTATTGATTTATATTTAATATAATTAATTACATTTAAATTATCTTTATACGGGATTTTAGAATAAGTTTATTTTTAGGCTTGAAAATACATTTTTTTCTGATTTTTTTTAAAATGCATAATGTTTCTCCATTTTAATAAATTAAAAATAAACCCTAATGGGGAATGATTTATATTAAATTTATATATTATATATTTATAATTATTAAATTAAATTCATATAATGAATATTACTAGTTATAAAGTTAAAGTAAAATCATTATTTCTTTGAAAAAATGTATTTTTTGGAAAGCCACTTCTCATCATGCTTGTGTGTTTTATTTTGAATTAAATTCTACTAAATTTCTGAATAAAATTTTCTAATATTATTTACATATTTATAATGATAATAATTAATATTAGGTAATAGAGTCAAATTAATTTTTCGACAATATGAATAAGAAATGTAGTGAATATTTATTACCACGGGAAAAGTGAAATAGATTAATTAAGGGTAAAATAATAATAATAATAACTCAACAAGAAAAAAAGGGGTAATCATAAAAGTATGAATATTTATATTTCCTTTTAAATTAAATAATTATTATATTTATTCCTTATTGTTTTTACTTTATAAATGATTAAGTAACGAGTTTTATAAAAATTAGTTTTTAATGTGACAAAACTCAAATTGTATTTTTATGTAATATGCAATTTAAATTAAGAAATTACTTTTTATGAATTTATGAATTTTAAAAATAAATTATATTTTAATTAAATATTACTATTAATTAATTTTTATTAATTATAAATGTCAATATATTTTTTATGAAGTCAAATGTAATTGTTATAAGGGTTCTAAAACTGTTATTGTAAAAAGCTAGCATTTCTCAACAAATACTGATTTTAGTTTTAAAATTTAAAATTTAAATATTTTTATAATTATTTAAATAAAATAAATACTATTTTTTGAATTATCACATCTAAATTATTCAATGTATAATTTTTCAAAATTTTCTGAGACAGTCAAATTTTCGAGTAGAAATTAAATACGGTATAAATATACGGTGTGTATTATGACATAGTAATGACCCAAAAGTGATGTAATAAATTATGTAAAGGTATTAAAAGACCAAATATATGTTTCCCATTTAAAATAATTTGTTTTAAGTTTATTTAGTTAATTTTATAAATTCTTTATGAATCCTCTAAAACCTATATTATATTTTAAGTTTTGAAAATCAAATTTTTATAAACATGACTCACTTTCATATCACCAAGGGTAATATTTCAATTATTTAGGACCTTTTAGTTATAATATAATTAAAACCAATACTATATGGTAGAAAAAATGGGCAAAAACCATGGTAAGGTTTTTAGTTTTGATTATTTTATTATATATAGTCCAAAACTTAAGTTTGTGAAATAATAAAGAACTCCCCTCTCTTTTCCTATATAAACCCACCCAATATCCCAGTAATCTTCACTAAAAACCCGTTTATAATGTACTTAATCTTACATACCATATCTATATTCTTACCAAGGTTCTAAAATCCCTCAATAATCTCCTCCCAAGCTTTTGGAATCACCCTCTCATGGTAAGGGACTTGCCTCTCTTATTTTCCATTCAAGTACCTTATTTGTATTTAACCCTTTGAATCTTAATTGGTTATTTTTTAATGAATTTTTAAAGATCAATATACTTTCAAATTTATTTCCTAAAAATTATAGATCATTTATCTTATATCATTATACAATTTACCTAAATCGTTACTATGCCGAAATTTAGTAAGAGACCTCTCACACTTCTTTTCAATTCAAGCACCTTATTTGTATTTTTCCATTTGAATATCAATTAGTTATGTTTTTATGACTTTATAAATATACCTATAATTTAAAATTTATGTCCTAAAAACTATATTTTATTTATCCTTTCTCATTATACCATTTTTCTAAGCCGTTACAGTGTCAAAATTTAGTATGTGATCCTCTCATTATCCTCTTTATTCAAGCATCTTCTATATTTTGTGTATTTTTATTTCTAATTCCTAATATAGAGATCTATTTTGAACATCCATATTACTATAATTTTGATATAAAAATGATTATATACCCATTTAACTCACATTAAACCATTTTATTAATCTTTAAGTACCTCCATTATGCTGCCAAAATTTCAATGTAAATTTTTATGCGAAATGATTGTTTTGTGAATATCTACCCCCAATTTACACTCAAGGGTAATAGTATAGACATATCTATACTTAATTAATTATTTAATTCTATTCATGCAACCCACATTCCTTGATCATGTGGTTAAAATTGATGAAATACAACCTTATGTTGTATAATCTATGTGTCACACTTATGCATGTACATGGTATGAAAGTGATGGGTGCACCCAAAATTATATAGAAATCAAATGAATTGGGTAATGTTTTAGTCTCATGATACATAATTTATTGGATTAGGGATTGAACCTAATCCATTATGGGACTTTTTCAACCATGTTATGATTTCTTGGTAGTTATCCTTCACCTATGTTTATGATGTCATGGTTAATGTTGTCGTCAAATTTCCCCATGACACCTTTATATTATCATGCTATATCATGCCTCAATGTTCATGTTTATGATTATGAACCCTTTTATGTTTAATTTTAATTCCTATTTTCTAACATGTAATAGTTTTTTCATGTCGTTCTTTATTTATCACCCATTTCTCATGTATGTCCCTAGGTTATCCCATGTAATTTTAATAATTATGGAACATTATGAGAATTTTAAAGAAGTTATCAATAATGTCGATATACCCCTTGTTTTAAATTGTTATGTAATGTACCTAATTACCCAAATACACTCGAATTCTTGATATTATGGGTTTTATTGTGGGTATTATTATGTAATAAATTATTAATTAATGTTTAATAAAGACAAGGGTTGTTATAATCCCACTATTTTAATTCCTTATAAACAAAAACTAATTCATAACATTATTTTATTTTGATACCTATACTTATGAATTATTCAATATTTTTTTAATTGAAGGGAAACCCCCATATATTTAAACCATTTTTTTAAAATTTCGATGAATTTTTTAGGTATCTAATATAAATTTAAAGAAGTTAGAGAAATAAAACTCAACAATAAGATTAACTAAGAGAGGAAAAAAAATAAAAACCAAAATGAAAAAATAAATTGTAAAAACCTATAGAAATTTTATGGATCCTTATTATTTTATATATCAATGTTTTATAAACACCACTAACCACCAACCAATAATTGTTTCCTTTGAAAATGACCCACCAACTATGGTAATCATGAATTAAACCTATAAGACTCAACTTACTCTCACAACCAACCTAAACATACATAGTAATGGAGGAAGAAGTATGGAAAAAACTTATAGAGTTCATGGTGATCATTCCATACACATCTAAATAGATATAAAATTTGATCTCCTTTTAAAACAATACTTCAATTAATGCAGTTTTCTCCCAAGATATTAAGAGTTTTATAAAAAATTACATGATTAATGAATGTTAAAATCCTATAACATTCATAATAAATCCACAAATCCTTTATTGATATTGAACTCTTTAACATACCATAACTGACGTTGAAATCTTCAACGTCTATACAACTTTAGCCACATAATATATAATTGACATGCATGATGGTAAAATATAAGAGAATGAATAAATAAATAATGATATTGTATACCACAATGTGGGATAACAAACTATGATATAACACAAACCATATTATGGTGACTTCTGCCATTTTGTAGTTTTAATTTAGGGAATAGATCTTTCAAACTTCCACTTGAACTAAATGAAGGTTATAGGGTGCAGTGAAAGCAGTCAAGCCCATGAAAAATAATGGATTTTCATCAACCCCTTCATATTTTTCTTAAAACTAGATGAAATAGGAACCCTAAAATCTATGAGAGTGGATATTTTTCATATATAATTTATAATTAATTAATTTAATTAAGAATTAACTTTTGTTTTATTTTTTCTTCATTGATGAATCAGTAGACCACCCTTGTCATACTATCATTATTTTATAGGAATCACAGGTAGATTCCTTCCAGTGGAGATCCATACATGATTTTAAAACCTTTGATAATCACTATAGAATACTACAGGTGCTTGCATAGATGAATATATCACTTGAAATGATCGATATTGATCACAACTAAATCCTTCAAGGGATAAGGGTTCATTCTAGTGGAGGAGGAGAATTACTATGCATTCTTCAGAGTGTTCTAGGGGAAGGATCTCTAGGTATTGAGTGGATTCTCTCTATAAATCATTATGTACAATGATGGAATGAATATTGGGATTCCAAGAAATGTTATAACTGGGTTAATATAGTGCTAGGGTTAGAAAAAAATAATTATTCAAGGGCCCTTATTATTTTATTAATTCATGATGAACCCCATGTATAAATAATAATAATAATAATAATATTTTCTTAACATTCGTTAAAATCACAGATAAAATTGATATTATTTTCTTGAATAAATAGATTAAAAATAATTCAAATAATATTTAATATGAAATTTATAACCAAACCATAAAACCTGATCCACGAATCCTCCTCAATATTTACCAATCCTTGAATAATGACTATTTATTTAATTAAATAAATTCCATTGTTTTATTTTCTAATAAATATATAAATATTATATTCAATAAATTATAGAATAAATATTTATTAAATATTCATGTAACTAAATAAATAAATATATTGTTACCTTGTGAATAAAATAGAATAAATAAATATTGAATATTTACATAATTAAATAAATAATTACCTGATGAATAAATATTTATTAGATATTAAACTCATATATATATTCTCTTAATTAACCAATGATTTAATATTTGTGACCAAACCAACATGAATAATTATTAAACTATTTATGAGAATAATATTCACCCTACATGTTAAATTCATATGAACTTTAATTGAGATTCTGAATACACTTAGTGTGTGACCCTCTAGGAACCTATCTTAATGGTATTAGGCTATACAACTTAAATCCCAAGGTTAGAGTCTAGAAACATTCCAAAGCTCCCATAGAGAAAGAAGTTAATGTAAAAACAACATGTAACGTACTATAAATGTACACTATGCAATATAATCCATTTATCTCAATATATCTAATCAATCAGGTTTCATGCTAGTGTCATAAACCTATGTACTCAATGTATATTTTATTTGAATTTTTAGAAATAAACATGCTGACAACACTGTCATGAACATGGATTTAATCAGGTAGTTTAATTACCATCAAAGGGCCTGAGATATCCAATTCCATTAAAGCACAAAAGGGATAAATCCTTTCCTGCATTATTCATTAACAAAACATAACTAGTGACACAACTAACATCTCACATCACCAAGAGCATATGTCAAAATTATTGTCATCAACAAATCAAAGTAAGTGAATCATGACATGCATTAATAATAATATTAAAGTATAAGGATCATTCAAAACATCCTTAGATAAGAGTATCTGATGAAACATATGAATGTGGGTTTCCTATTTGTGGGTCATGTTCTCTTAATCTCTTGCACTAAATATCACTAAGGGTGTACTCCATAAAAACATGTCTCAAAGTCCAATGAGTCTCCACCCTAGATGGATTATATCATTTATGTACAGTAAAATGATATAATCTAGCTATAGAATTTATATTCAAGAATGCTATTGTGTCACTTATAGGTTCTCATCATAGATAGGAACTGCTATGACCTTTTAGTGTAACAAGTACTTATAAAACATTATGACATAATATGTCACACATAAAAAAATCATGTTATGATGAGAAATTTTATTAATATTCTAATATATGAATAAAATTAATCACAAAGTAATTAAAAAATTGTTTTTAGGCAAAAAATCCAACATACTCCCACTTACACTAGATCCAAGTACTAATAACCTTTAGTCCACTATTACTCACTTGATGTTCAAGTTTTTATTGAGATAAGGATTTAGTTAAGGGCTCATCTATGTTTTCTTCCATGGAAACTCCACTCTAAATGACTTCAACCCTTTGAGAAAAATACCTCAAGAGGAAATATTTATGACGTATGTGCTTTATCCATTGATGTGACCTTGGATCCTTTTTGAGATCCATTACTGTAGTATTATCACAATACAATGTGATATGATCTCTATTTCAGGCACCATATAAATATCTTGGAAAATTTTCCAAATCAAAAATACTTCATTAGATATATTGGAAGCCTCTATACACTCATAATACACTATTGAATTTGAAACAACTAGTTGCTTTAAACTCTTCCATCACACAGCTCCTCATTGAGATTGAATACATATCCTAAATACAAATTTAGATCTCCAATGAGCCTGTACCCTGGTGGTACATGCTCCTTCTTGGAATCCAAAATACCCAAGATCAAATCCGGGTAGGGACTAATTTCCGGGTGCTGTAGCAGCAGTAGAACTGTAGCAGTTGCGGCACTATAGCAGCTGCGGTACTGTAATAGCTAATGCAGCAGACCAGGTACTGTAGCAGTACTATTCACCGAGGGGCCCTTTGGGCCAAAAAATGGGCTTTCAAGCCTAGTATTAAGGCCACTAGGCCTTGGGCCTTCGGGATATGTAATGGGTCTCCCTCTACTAAGTCCAAAGAGGTCTTTGCTTTAAATAATAAAATGAGGCTTCATCCCCAACCTTTAAAAAAATACAAATTTAGATCATTATAACATATCTAAAAACAAATATTCGTATATCCTATGATGACTAGTTCCTAATATCATCCATATACTAGGGATATATATTTAGTATACCTAAAAAACTAAAAGATAACCTAAATAACATACCAATGCTATTATCCTAGATCAATTTGATTTCTACCTACCATTATTAAAGTATAGGAAACATCAAGACCAATACATAACATGTTGTAAATGATAGATCCTATTATATGGGTATATGAGATCCTAATCATCCTATTTCTCTCCTATTATTTATGAGAACACATTTTATTATATATATATACCATGTGACACTAGAACCAATATTCTCTTGGATTATTCCATAATAAATCTCTTTTATATTTGATCAAGGTATGTATTTTGAATTAATCCAAGTAACCTTTTGGACCTTTCATGAAAGATATTGATTAAAATGATATACAAAACTTCACTTAAGTCCTTCATAGAGAAGAAATTGTTTAACTAGTCCTTAACTAACTATAATGATGGTATTTCATTTCTAATAAGTGATATTTCATCAACATATACTACTAGTAATATGTACAAACTCCCACTAAACCTCTTATAAACACATGGCTCAAATTCATTCTTTAGGAAACTAAAATCTCTTATGGATTCATTGAATGAATTTTTCCTGACCTAGGTGCCTTATTTATCCCATAAATGGATCTCTAAAACTTTTATATCTTATTTTCATTTACTTTAGTTACAAACCATTTAGGTTGTGTCATATAAATATTTTTTTGAAGATTATCATTAAGGAATGTTGTTTTTGACATCCATCTTTTAAATATCATAGTCATGGAAAGATTTTATGATTAATAGAATTATGATGGATTTAAACTTGTAAACTGAAGAAAAGGGTTCATCATAGTGAACTCCTTGACGATATTTAAACTTTTTATCCACTATAAATGATTTATAGGTACTTACTTTACCTTCCATGTTCAGTTTTATCTTGAATACCCATTTTCACCCAACAAGCTTTACAACAAATAGAATATCAATCGAAACCTAGAATTTGTTTTTGATGTGGCATTAAAATTGATGATTTTTTACATATCTTTTATTTAATTTTTAATTATTTAATAAATTAATTTTATACTTTTTGCTAATTAAGTGAATTTTTTGTATTATAATAACTTAGTTCATTAATTAATAAGTTTTTGTAATTAATTTTGTATTAATTTTCCTTAAAATATTTAATTCTTTCTTGTTTTTATTTCAGGTTCTTTAAATTATATAATTAATCTTTATAAGTTTATATTCTTATTTGCTGAATAATTTTCGACTTTTTCATTTTTATTGATTATCAAATTATTCAATTTATCCTATTTCAATTAACTTAAACTTTTATTAAAATTTTAATCTTTTAATTTTGTTTTCTTAATATAATTTAATTTCAATTATCAATTAAAATATTTAATTTGATTTCAATTATTAAATTAATTTTTTTTAATTTATTATTTTAAATCAATTTTATAATTTAGTATTAATTTAGTTAATTTTCTTACTTAATAGTTTAATTTAGTTAGTTAGTTTAATTTTAGTTTTTGTTATGAACTTATTAATTAAATAATCGTTCATTTCTTAGTTTAAGTTTTATTAATTAAGTTTTTAAATTTATTTTTCTTAATTCTTGATTTTTTAATTATTTTATTTTAATTTGATAATTTTTTTATTTTTAAGTTTTCATTTAAATTATGATCCACCATTTCATCTACGAGCTAATGAAACCACACCGTTCCCTTACTCACTGATACTTTTCTCACACACTGTTCACTCTTCCTGCTACAAACCACTATTCACAATAGTGAGACATTTCTCACAATTACTCATCCTTTCCTCCTATTAGTGTCTCGAACTACCGACACCATACCTAAAATCCTACCAATGACATGTCCGTCTCGCCGACACGCAACACACGACCCCCTAACTTCATTTTCCTTTTACAATAGTGACTGCGAGTCACCATTATTCTTCATTTTCCACCTATCGAACCACACTCACCGACACTGTCACCCCTGCCTCTCATTGATTTCCATCGGTATCTCTTCATCACTTGACACACCGATACTTCTCCAGAAAAATTGTCTCACCACTATTTTCACCCACTAACACCCTTTCTACTACACAATAGTGACACTGTTCCACACTCACCGCTGCAACATCACTTACCACAGATATGGACACTTGCATAGATTAAAGCCGGATTTGAAACCCCATTCCACCATAGCCACGATCTCCACCTCAGATCCGTTATCACAGCTTGGTGTCACCAGATCCATAGATGGGAGAGTTGAGGACCCGAATCCGTCGTAGATGTGGTTGACAAAGGAGGAGTTTTTGCCGCTGAGGGAAGAGGGCGGCGTTGTCATCACCATGGAGAGCTGTTGGAGCCAAGGAGGGCTACGACTGGAAGCTTTGGGAAGAATCTCTGACCCCCTACGTGCAATAGAGGAGAAAGGGGGTGGGAAAGTAATAAAAAAAATAACAATAAAAAATTAATATAAAATTAATAAATAAATATTAATAGATAATAATATAACTAAAATATAATAAGTTATATTTAATAAAATAAAATTAAATAAACAACTAAGTAAATATTAAATAATATTCTTAATAAAATAAATAAATAAACAACTATAATTATAATAATATAAACAATTAAAAATTAATAATATTAATTACATTTAATAAATAATTAAAACAAAAATTTCAATTTAACTAAATTATCACCATAATTAATAATTAATAAAATTAATTATTAGAATAAAATAAAATAATAAATAAATATAAAATATTAACCTTAATAATTTAAATTAACTTAATAAATTAATAGCTTTAACAATAATAATATTATTAAATAATTGAAACTAATATTAACTTTAATAATGTATAATTAATAATAATTAATAAAATTTTCATATTAAATTAAATAATTAAAACAAAAATTGTAGTTAATTAAAATAATTATTATTAAAAACAAATATTGATTAATAAAAATTAAATAGAAACTTAATATTTACTTTAATCAAATTGTTGAAATAATTAATTAATTATTTATTTGTCTATTGATATTTTAAAACTTCATTAATTCTAATTATTTTCCTCTTTTGGGTGTGCATATTCAAACAAGACCGGGATTTACATCCAGGTTCTTCCCAATAACTACTGGGAATTAAGTTACAAGGGATTAACTAAAGTAACATGGGATGTAGAAAAAAACACACGCGTGTGGTGAAAAATAGGAGGAACTACTAATTCGGTGATTTTTGTTGGTGATAAACAGAGCATGACGACATAATTATAAAGAGGAAAAGGTAGTAGTGTTGAAAGGAAATCTATCATTAATCTTTCATGCCATTTTTTAGAGAACTCATACATTTGGGAGACCCATAGAGAGACTAAAATGGTAAGAGAGAAGCATGAAATTTAAGAGGTAGAACTTTCGAGGGCATAAGAGCAATGTGGATCATGAACATTACTTTTAGGGATAATTATTCTTCCTTGAGTTTTTTTCTTTAGTATGTTACTTGAATATTTCGATTTTGAATTTGAATATATTTTAAAGTTAATTGTTTTTTGCATGTGGAAATGTAATTCTGCTATTTCTTATTTTTCCACTTCTTTGAAAAATATCATCTTTAAGATTTGGTATTGATCAACGAGATCAATTCCAGAGTTTCTTTAATTGTCTTTCACCTCTTGTTCTTTCAATTCATAGCTTCAAGATCAATATGTGAGATTGATCTTGAATTTATCTCTTACATTAATTAAAAATGTTGGAATATTTTGGAGAAATTTACTCTAAATGGAATTATTAAATTAACAAATTTCTGTTTGATGTTTCTTGGAATGACGGACTCCAAGATTCATTTTTCCACATGATCAATTTCTTAGTGAAGGAGGTTGATCCAATCATTTTTCTAAGCCAACTATTTTAATTAATTTCTATGAAGAATATATTATATTCAACTAGTATATTTTATTTCTCCATTCACCATTATTGATTATTTAGCTCATGTTCTCACTGCCCATTTATCTTTTATGATTCATCATGCATATAATTACACAGTTTCATCATCTTTTTCAATTTATTTTATAATTTGAGAAAAATAAGAATAAAAAATAAGTAATTTTCTTTTTTGGTTTATAATTTTTTTATTTTCATTATTTAGAGAATAAATAAACCCTAAAACATTCACCTGTCTTCTCTGTGGTTTGACCCTTCACTATTATACTAGTGTAGGTTTATAAATTTAATTTTGAGGGCTGTGACAACCTCCAGACCCTATCAAAATTTGGAATCATTATTGGGGAAGGCATGCACTGAGTATCCTTGTAAGGCCCCGACCCTAGTTACCCAGAGTTGGTGCTTTATTACATAACATTGACATGATACAAGGAATCACGTCCTGAAAGACCGATCAGTTTAGTAGCCTTGGAAGTACTATATATATTCATAAGTTTTACATTAAATCATGAAATAAAAACATCAACAAAATTTTGTCCCCTTTTGAACACACTTATATCCTTAGTCTATCCTTTCAGGTCAACCATAAAATACTTCTTCACATCCTGGAAAAAATAAAACATAGAAAGGGGTGAGCTCAGATGCTCAGTAAGGATAACAATATAGCATAAACTTTAATAAATAAGCATAAACATTTAAGGAAATGTATAAGAATAAAACAAAATCCTTTTAAACTTAAACTTCAGCATAATATGGAAAATATAAAATAAAATAATTCCATTTACTTATTCACATGGATATTCTACTAGTCGAATAATGACATGTAATTTCAATATGAAATTTCATAATGATGGAATGCATAATGCCAGACTTCATAATCACATAGTCAAGGCCTTGTTCCAAGACTACAAATAAGATTTTTTCAAGGCCTTGTTCCAAGACAATAGTTTGTCTAATGAGACCTACCGATGCATCGAGGTGCTATAGCGGGATCCACCCATCACTTACTAAGTCCAATGAATTACTCATATGAAAAGGTTTAAACATAACATAAACATTCGTATTAAAATTAGCATACGAAATGTCAATAATTTATCCATAAACCATGAATGGTGTAAAAATAACACATACACATTCAAACATATCACAAAATATTCAATACAATATGGAAGTTTTTTTATCATAATAAATTAACTTCAAACTAGCTTAAAATCCATCAAAGTATGTTGACATAGATGAAATCAAAACTTTTTAGGGAAATAAATATTTCTATTTTAAAATAATTTAAAAGTAATATAATTATAAAAGAAAACATTTATTTTGAAAATATTCTTATAATATTGTATAGGAAGCTTCGATGATGTTATAACGGTGAAAAATAGCCGCACCCTCCATACAAGTTAAAAAAACATTCTTACCTTAATTTGTCGAAAGCATCATAAAGTACCTTGTTTGGAAAATGACAGAAAGATTCCTTTAAATTTTTTTTATAAAAATTCAAACAAGGGTATAAATTACTTTAAAAAATATTATATAAAATAGTAAAAATGTTTTGAAATACATTTTTAAGAAACATGGATGTGGATGATAAAGAGGTCCCAGTAGATACTTATGTAAAAACAACCTCGGATAATAAAGAGATTGTGAAATTAACCCTTACCTTGTACTTTTCCTTAGTCGATGGTATGTTAAACTCCTATATAATATTTAAAACATTGTTATTAAATTATAAAATAACTATATACATAAATATAATATCATATATGATCATCTAATATTGCTTTGTTAATAATATTTCAATAGTATCATCATTTTGGGTGTTAACTGATTCATTTTCCATTATATGGTTGGTTATGTAAGCCATGTTTTTTATGGATAGGATGTATATTATTCATATAAAGAATGATATTATGTTCATAAACATTATTTTTAATCATAAAATGAAAATTATTCTTGAATGATTATGATGGGGAATGAATCTCATCACGTTCATGGAGACGGTAATCCGTACCTACACACGAGTGACAATATCATTATATTGATGGTGAAATAGTATGTAATTGGATGATATATCATATATAAATAATAATTAACATGTTATATTTATTATTTACATCATTTATACTCATTATTATACCCATCCAAATAATTAAGTGTTTTAATAACAAACTACACCACGACGTGGAGACGGTAAGCCGTACGTACGCACGTATGGTGACTTTGTCATTCATATGATGGATAGAATAATGAATATGGATGTACCATTTTTATAATAACATCACAGTATATATAAGATACTGGAGTTATTATTTTATAATAGAAACAACAAATAAAGAGGAAGTGGAAGAAGAAAATAACTTGAAAGAGGTGATGAAATATTTACCTCTTCTTCAGGTTCTTCCTTTTGATTTGATCAAAATGGCTCCTTAGGTTGGCTTTCTGACCAAAGGAAGGCCTATAGGATAAAATTAGAAAAGTTGGGAGGATATTTGGGCAGGGGTTGGCTGAGACAAAAGGCTTTGGAGGTATGAAATTAAGAGAAGGGGAAGTTCCCTTTTATAAGAGAGGTGAGGGTCACTTTAGGAAAAGCTTGAAATATTATTTTATAATAAAATCATTTTCGGTTTCTAATGGCTGAAAAATTAATTATTTCTAGGATAAGGTGGGGATGAGTATAAAACCTCTAAATCAATAGGTTTTAGATAGGTTTAGGTCATCATATTAACCTTCTCTTTTAGATTTAACTCTTAGTTAAATAGTTTGACATTTACCATGTATCTTTTTATTTTTATATTACATGGTTAATAAACTTACTATAACAAGACAAGAGAACCCCATGTGGTTCATTATTAATATATATAACCTTATATAAGTATTTTTCCTAAACCTTATATTTTTAATAATATTATATCAATTAATAATATAGTATTTGTTTTAAAAACTCAATTATGTCAATTTTGACACTATTTAGTATTTGATTATTTTGAAAGCCATTAAAACATTATAACTTCGAATAAAATTTATTTAACCAACCCTAAAATGTCATATTAACCTATAAAATTAGTGGAATTCATAAAAAGTCTCAAATTACATTTATTTGGATATTTATAATATCAATTATTTTAATCTTTCATTAATAAGGTAATTACCGCATCATCATTGTGTTATAAATAAATTAAATTATTTAATGTCTAAAAATTATAAATAAAATAACATTATGTATGAAATATTTTCATATTTCTAATGAATATTTATAGTAGAATTTATCTTATGTATAACCCTATATTAAAAATGGTTTAGTTATTAAAAATTGAATTTAACTCTTTTAACTATTCTTTAAATAAAATAATAATAAAGGTCATAATCTAATAAAAGTGGACCAAAGAGGATCATATTTTATTTCTAAGGTTGTTTTTGGTCGAATTATACTTATCCAATATAATTAGGACATGTTTTAGGGTAATTATAATATCTTTTTTACCCTTAATTACCCTATTTACTTTTAACCGTGGTAAATAAAAGTAAAAAGTTACTATTCACCAAAAAATATTTTCATCTTATTGAAACAAATTTTACTTACTGATGTCAACCATGTGTATCATATTTTTGAAATTCAACTCACAGAAGCGGTAAAATTATGTTTTATGCGAATTTGCAAATGCTCATAGGAGGTGGGTAAAAGATGGTAAAATGTTCAATAAAATTTTTATATATCTAAACTTTTTATAAAATGACTCCAATGAATTACATTGAAATTATATAGTTATTATGTATCTATTTTGACCTAAAATAAATTTAAATAAAATAAATAATTATTTAAATAAAAAGTCGGTTTTAAACAATAACTAAGTGTTTTTCACTATTCATAAAAAATTAAAAGTTTTTAGAAAAATACCAAATATTCACCCTAAGCTAATTTTGATATTCTCAATCCCAAAATGAAGTTCATTTTGGAAGATAAAATTTAAAAAATTTAAAAAATTGGGTATTAATATTCATTACGGTTAGTTTGATTGGTTGCGGTGTGTTAGAATCTTGAAGTTGCGTACAATGAAAGCTATTGCATTGTTTAAAGGGAAACGTACCGTGGAAGCTTGTGGTGTTACAATCCTAGGTTTAGAATATTAAAAACAATATATATAAAAAACAAAAATGAAAAAAACAAAAAAAATCCACTTAAAAAAATGCTGCTTGAGCTGATTTCAAATACCTACTTCTTATACTTGGATATGTGTTAAATCTATTTTAGTTTAAAAAAATGAAAGTACATGTGGAATGTGATCATTATGAACCTTACTGTGTGCACTGTGGATATTATGGACACATTTCCTGGTAGTGTGCCTATAATCAAACACAACATATTAAATGTTTTTAAGAGAATTAACATAAATTTTCACCTAATCCTAACTTCAAAGAAAAACTTGACCAAATTGTATCTAATATGGATGTTAGGAACTATTGGTTAAACAAAAAACATGAAATTCAAATTAGAAATTCTCAAGAACAAGATCAAAAACTGAAAAAGTCATAAAACATGCTATTATAATTATAAATGAAGTTTAAGTAACAAGAATAAATTGAATTAAATGAAGAATAATATACTGTAGGAGAATCTGAGAATGAAAGTGAATAAGAAAATGAACAGAGATCTTATGTTAATGATAATACAATGAATAGTGAAGTTAAAATTAAGCAATAACCCTTTTATTTTGAAGAATCTGATTCTGATGGAGAAAAATATTATGAAATAACCAACTCACATATTGATGAAATCAATTATAATGAACCCATCAGGAACTTTAATATAGTTGAGTTGGATAATTTTAAGAAAGAACTAAAACAGATTTAAGAAGAATGTCCTATCCTATACATGGTCCCTAGTTTGAAAAAAAAATCATTATTTTATGTACTTTGAAAATGTAATCACTTGGGTTAATGAGAATCTGAATAATGAGGACTTGAATGTTAAAAAACCTTCACCCAAATTTTCTGAAATCCAAAATCACGAACCTGAACATGAATGTGGGTATACTTTGGAAGATAACAGTAAATTGGAAATCATATAATCTAAAATCCTTAAACCTGTGTTGAAAACTTATCTTCCCTGTTTTAAAAATTTCAATCCCAATAATCTCTAAAATTTTGTTTGAGGATAATAATGAGGGCATGATATTTGAAGAAAGGGTAACTGATGAGACTTCACTATTAAATAATAATATTTATCATTTTTATGAAATTTTGTGTACTGAAAAGGAAAACTGTGCTGTCATACCCGGGGAAAGTTGTTTGAATTTTAAAAATACAAAATATGAATTTATTGAATCTAAACTGAAAAATTTTCCCACTAAATTCAACTTTAAAGAACACTCAACACACATTGTTTTAGAAAATTAACTTTCTAAATGTGAACTTGGAGAAGAGGTTGAACACACACTTGATTTAGGCAGAATAATTTTTTTAGAATCAATAGATGTTGAGTTCTTATTAACTGATGAGAAATTATTGGAAGAGATTTATAACTTGGTGAAAACGAAGGTTTTAGATGAAAAAAATCAACTCTTCCATTCATTTCTATCTCTACCTCAACTGATTTTGGTACAAAACAACATTTTGGAACTTTGAGTCATTTGGAAGAGGAATCCTTTTTGATTGATAATTCTAAAACTTTACATGTATCTCTTAAAAACATTATTCATGAACCTATTAGTAATAACTCATCCACAAACACCCTTGTTTTTTATTTTGTTAGTGTTTAAGTTGAGAGAGACAACTATGAGGATAATTCCATACCTTTAAAAGAACCCATTTCACTGTTTTCCCTTAATGAAAATTTAAATTTTGACAAATCTAAATTTATACAAGAAATGGACAACACTACTGAAAATAATGACTTTGATGCGTCTGATCCTAAAAGTTTCTTGGAAGAGCTTGAGAGAGTTCATTAATTTCCACCTAAACTTAATTTTCTTAAAAATACTAAAAATATGGATTTGGGTGACGAATATGATTCTCAATTTGAAGACTCACTTGAAAAGTTCTTTAACGTTAAATGGAATTTCATAGGTAAGTTAGTAAGTGTGAAGGGATCCAAGTTATCCCTTAAAAGTCTAAGTGTCCAAAAAATTAATTTATCTGCTAAAAATATTTGGACTGTCAATATGTGGTGGTTTATAAACAAGAAACCATACCCACTTAGTGACCATGGTTAGTTTCTAGGTTTGTCTGACTGAGGAATTTAAAACTATCACTACATGGGAGAAAACCCATGATTTTATCTACTTTCAATTAAATAAATTTTTGTTTTTTTAATAAAGTCTAACTGAAGACTTAAAAATCATTGCTTTATGGGAGTCAACACAGGATTTGTATTTATCTTTACTTTTATTCTTGTTATGTTTTGAATAATGTAATACTTTCTCTATCTCTAGTTCAAATTTTACTAGATATGATACCTTGAACTTATTTGTTTGTAATTATTAATAAGGTTTCCACTACTGGTGTCTATAGAAAAGAATCATTCCCTTTGTTCTCAAGTCACTTGTAGCTACGTGATTGAGCCTCAACGGATTAAAATATAAGAAGGGAAGTTACCTATGTTAATCTTTTCATTTTTTATGCTTCTTTATTGATGTTTCTAGAAAATTTATCCACATATACCTATGTTGGAAATTATTTCTGCTTTTGTCACTATGCCAAAATTTTTTCTATGCATGCCCCTTTATTGTAAATTTTTACGACATGTGCTGGTATGTTGAATAATTTTGTGGAATGTACTATTTTGATGGAAAATGGAGTTTAAATGGTTTAATATCTTTACTATATGGATTTAAGTTTGGTTGAATTTACCCTGGATGGTTTTTCTTAATTAAGGGTGTTTTTCTTGCAATTTCTCTACTTTGTTAAACATCTGTTTGAATAAAAAATTCAATTGTTCTTACACCCACTTAATTTTATACTTCAATGTTTCATATGAAATTGTTTTAAATTAATTGAAAAATCTTTTCACTAGATATAATGAAAATGCATGAAAACCTGTTATAAAATATTATTGTGGAAAATATCCTGTTTTTATTACAATGTGACCTTTATACATGTCATCAATCTACAAAAATAAAAATCTATTTTAAAATTTAATAGTATAACTGTCTTCGTCATATTTTAATTTAATTTTAGAGGAAAAGTTAGATTTTAAGTGTGGGGGAGGGGGTTAACAAATCTTGAGCCAATCTTTGCTTTAATGGAATCCCATCAAATCTCTCTACCTCTATTTTTTTTTAAAAATTGTTAATTTTTTTCAAAAATTCTTTTATAAATTTAAGATCATTAGACCTCAAAATTTATTTCAATTAAGTCCTGCCTAAGGATAATATCTTACTAGTAGTTAATCATTTCCTTGAATCTGAAACTTGTGAGGATAAATGATTACTGATCCAATATTCCTAGTGATTTTATGAAAATTTGGTTGAGGAGATATATTTGAGAGTGATATAGGATACTTGTTTATGGAATTGAGGTCATAAATTTATGAACTGGGATTTTGAACTTGTTCATAGGTGAATCAATTTTTAATTATTAAAAAGATTAATCACCTTAGTAAGACAATGCAAAAGATTTTCATATAATTCTTTTTGAATTGGATTAAAATGGGCATTTAGGAACCCATGGTGAATCTCTGAGACTATATGAAATGGGTGTGTTTCTATTAAAAAAATCTATTTTCAATGTGAATAAGTGCTATGCACACTACTTTGCATAAGAAATATGGTTTGGAAAAATAAAATAAAGTGATTAGTGTCAAAAATAAATTCATTAAGGTGAGGGAAATAATGAACACTAGATGAATAAGGGGACAATTAACTTGTATCAAATCATTTATGTTGTAACAATAAGGTGATTCAAAAAAAACTTAATTTTTGATTTTTAGAACCAAGGAGAAAGTCAAAATACAAGGTGCCTTCTCTTAATTTCTTAATCCCATTGTTTTTTAACCTTTTATCACTCTTGAAATTAGAAATTTGATTTGAATTGTAGTAATTCATTAGGTAGTCTCATATATAAATCAATACATCTTAAAAAATGAATGATTCTTTCTCTCTTGATCATTCAGTGAGCATTTGAAACTGGGTGAGACTTATTTGGAACATTACATGTCAAAAGCCTTACTTATAGGGTTTTTGTCCTTTAATTTAAAGGTACTGTACATGCTTCATTCTGATTTACTTAATAAAAACATTTCTCATATTTTCAAAATACAATAAATAATGGTATTGATTGAGAAAAATAAATGATTAAGTTTGGGAGAGTTTGATGTGGACTTAAAATTGATGTTTTTTCCATATCTTTTATTTTATTTATAATGATTTAATTAATTTATTTTAAATTTTTTGATAATTAAGTGAAATTTTGTAATTTAATAACTAAATTCATTAATTAATAAGTTTATATAATTAATTTTGTATTAATTGACCTTAAAATATTTAATTCTATCTTATTTTGATTTCAGGTTCTTTAAATTATTAATTAATCTTTATAAGTTTATATTCTACTTTGCTAAATAATTTTAGACTTGTTCATTTTTATTGATTAATCAATTAATCAATTTATACTCTTTCAATTAACTTAAACTTTTATTTAATTTTTAATTTTTTTTCTTAATATAATTTAATTATCAATTATCACTTAAACTATTTAATTTGATTTCACTTATTAAATTAAATCATTTTAATTAATTATTTTAAATAAATTTTATAATCTAGTATCAATTTAGTTAATTTTCCTTCTTAATAGTTTTAATTAGTTAGTTAGAATAATTTTAGTTTTTTGTTTTGAAATTATTAATTAAATAATCATTTATTTATTAGTTTAAGTTTTATTAATTAAGTTTTTAAATTTATTTTTATTAATTCTTGATTGTTTTAATTATTTTATTTTAATTTTATAATTATTTTATTTTTATGTTTTCATTTAAATTATGATCCACTGTTTCATTTTTAAGCTACTGACACCACACCTTTACCTTACTCACCAATAATTTTCTCACACACCGTTCACTCTTCCTGCTACCGACCGCTGTTCACATCTGTTAGACATTTCTCACTGTTACTCCTCCTTTCCTCCTATCAGTTATCGACCTACCGACACCACACCTCCTCTCATACTGATGACCTATCTATCTTAACGATGCGAAACACAAGACCCCATGCCTTTTCCTTTCACAACGGTGACTCCGAGCCACCATTGTTCTTCCTTTTCCACTTACCGACTCACACTCACTGACACCATCACCCGTGCCTCACCTTGATTTCCATTGGTAGTTCCTCACTGCTCCACACACTAATAAATCTCCAGATAATTGTCTCACTACTATTTTCACCCACCGACGCCCTTTCCACTACACAACGGTGACATCGTTCCACACTCACCACCGCAAAATAAATTACCACAAATCTGCCACAGATCTGGAAACTTCCACAGATTGAATCTGGATTTAAAACCACATTCCTCCATAGCTGAAATCTCCGCTTCAGATCCATCATCACAACTCAGTGTCACCAGATCCATAGATGGGAGATTCGAGGACACGAATCTGTTGTAGATGTTGTTGCTGAAGGATGAGTCACTGTCGCCGAAGGAAGAGGGCGACGTCATTGTCACCATGGAGAGCTACTGGAGCTGAGGAGGGCTACAGCCGAAAGCTTTGAGAAGAAGCATGGACTCCTACACATAATAGAGGTGAAAGGAGGTGGAAAATAAATAAAAAAACTAAATATAAATAAAATAAAATAAAAATAAAAAATTAATATAAAAATAATAAATAAATATTAATAGATAATAATATAATTAAAATATAATAAATTATAGTTAATAAAATTAAATTAAATAAACAACTAAGTAAATATTAAATAATATTCTTAATAAATTATATAAATAAATAAATAAATAACTATAATTATAATATTATAAATAATTATAAATTATTAATATAAATTATATTTAATAAATAATTAAAACAAAATGTTCAATTTAACTAAATTAACATCATAATTAATAATTAATAAAATAAACTATTAAAAAATAATAATCTAATAAATAAATATAAAATGTTAACCTTAATAATTTAAATTAAATTAGTAAATTAATAGCTTTAAAAAATAATAATATTATTAAATAATTGATAATTTTTTTAAATTTAATAATGTATAATTAATAATAATTAATAAAATTTTCATATTAAATTAAATAATTAAAATAAAAATTGTAGTTAATTAAAACAATTCTATAAAAACAAATATTGATTTATCAAAATTAAATAACAACTTAATATTTACTTTAATCTAATTTTTATACTAATTAATTAATTATTTGTTTGTATATTAAAGTGATATTTTAAATTTTTTTTACTTATAATTATTTTCTTATTTTAGGTGTGTAGATAAAAACAGGACCTAGATTTATGTCCAGGTTCATCCCAACAACTATTTGGAATTCAGTTATAAGGGATTAACTAAAGTAACATGGGTTGTAGAGAAAAATGCACGTGTGTAGTGAAAAAGAGGAGGACCAACCAAGTCAGTGATTTTTTTTGGTGATAAATAGAGCATGGCATCAGAATTATAAAGAGGAAAAGGCAGCAATGCAGAAAGGACATCTCTTATACATCTTTTATGCCCATTTTTAGAGAGCTCAAACATCTAAGAGACCTGTAGAGAGACTAAAAGAGAATGAGAGAAGTAGAAGATTGAAGAGGTATAACTTTTGAGGGTGGAAGAGAAACAAGGATCATGAACATTACTTTTAGGGAAAATTATTCTTCCTTGAGTTGGTTTTCTTTTGTCTGTTAGTTGAATGTTTTAATTCTGAATTTGAATATTATTTGTAGTTAATTATGTTCTGTATAGGGAAATGTAATTCTTCTAGTTCTTATTTTTCTACTTCTTTACAGAATCTCATCTTCAATATTTGGTATTGATCGATAAGATCAATTCCATGTTTTTTTTTAAAATTGTCCTTCACCTCTTGTTCTTTCAATTCATAACTTCAAGATCAATCAGTGAGATTGATCTTGAATAAATCTCTTATAATAATTCAAAACATTGGAATATTTTTTTGAAGTTTACTCCAAATAAAATTATTTAATTAAAAAAATTTATGTTGAGGTTTATTGGAGTGGTGAAGTCCAAGATTCATTTTTCTGTGTGATCAATTTCCTAGAAAAGGAGGTTGATCCAATAATTTTTTTGAGGCTGTAGTTTCTATATATTTATGTGAAGAATATATTATATTCAACCAATAGATTTGATTTCCCCATGAAACTTTATTGATTATTTAGATCCTATTCTCACTACCCATTTAGATTTTCTATTTCTTCATGCGTATAATTACATAGCTTCCTCTTTGTTTTCAATTTATTTTATAATTAGAGAAAAATAAAAAGAAAATCAGCATTTTTCACTTTCGGTTTATAAAATTTTATGTTATTTTCATTATTTAGAGAATAAATAAACCCTAAAGCATTCTCTTGTCTTCCCTTTGGTTCAAACCTTCACTACTATACTAGTGTAGGTTTATAAATTTATGTTTGAGGGCTATGATGACCTCTGGACCCTACCAGTTCTGGTACATGTAATCCATCTTAGAACTCATGGAATATTTAAATATTACATATTATAATCTCTCTACTTCCTCATTGTAGGAAAGAGGATAATTATTATCAATCAATAATGATTAACCATCTTCATAGACTAGAAAAATATATCATTCTAGTTTTCTAACCTCTCTATTTCTCTTATGTAATACTTATGTTTCATGTCAAAAATATTACATAGAGAACTATGTAATTTATCGATATACCGAATCTTGTGTATCTTGAGCATTAACTTCATCAAAGTCAATATTATTACTACAATCTTTTGTGAGGATGCACTTCCTATCAAGAAAAATGGTCTATCTTGTGGCAGTTTCCTTCATGTCAAAGGGGTTGTATAAATGGTATCCTTTTTTTTTCATTGGGATACCCTATAAATATACACTTTGAGACTCAAGGTGCTAGTTCATTTCCATATTTTACTTAAAAAATGCCTCAAAAACCCATGCATGAGTACGTAAAAAAACATATTTATTTCTATAAATTAACTCATATAGTATCCCATATACCATCTTAGTTGGTACATTGTTTATAGTGTTTAATGAATATTCCCAAAAATATAATGGAATACTTGCATGGATCATCATCGACCATGCCATTTCAAGTAAGGTACCGTTTCTCCTTTCAATAACACCATTAAACCCTGGTTTATAAGTAGGATTGAGTTTAGATAGAATCCCACACTCCTATATATTCAATGAATTGTTGGTTAATATACTCACCACCTTGATCGGATCAAGGATTCTTTATCTTATTATAAAGTTGATTCTATACTTCATTCTTGCATCCTTTAAATTTATTAAAATATTCTGACTTATACCTCATTAAGTATACATATCCATATATAATTAAATCATCATTAAAAGTAATTAAGTAATAATTCTTGCCTCTAGATTCTACTAGAAATAGTATACACACATCAATATATACCAAATATAGAAGTTTTGTATCTCTTTCACCTTGTCCACCAATTCTGGATTGGTTATTTTTACATGTAAACATGTGTGACATCTATCAAGTGGTTCTAGATCAAAAGAGTATATGTAACCATCTTTATGGAGATTTTTCAAACACTATCATTTAAATGACCAATATAGTGATTCCACAGTTGGGTGTGAAATGATTCATGTGAACTTGATTTGTTATCAATTTCAAATACTTGGTTTATATAATTTAATACATAAATACCATTATTTAAATGTTCCATTCCATAATATATGATGTATTTATAATAAAAAAACTTTTATTTATGAACTTGAAAACAAAAGAATATGTATTTAGGAAGTATAAAAAAATTATTTTTTTGGTAATATTTGGTACATAATAATAATCTTTTAAAACAAAGACCACTGTAGTTGGAAATCGAAGTTGGTATTCTCTAATTGGTAAAATAGCAAACCTTGTACCATTTTTATTATATAAATCCACCTTTCCTTTATCAATGTTTCTAAATTTACTTTATTCCTACATTTGAATTCATATGTGAGCACCATAATCTGTATTCAATACCCAATGTGTATATATAGAAATATTGTACTTGATAATGAACACACTTGAATATTCCCCTTGCTTCTTCAATTGGGTGCAATTATTATTCTAGTGTCCCAACTTTCCACATTAAAAATATACTACATCCTTTCCATTTTTCTATAATTATATCTTTATTTTCTTGGAAGAATGGTTATTAGGATCCATATACTTGGTATGAGTATTAGCCCCTTTTCTTTGTTATTCATTTTCTTGTTCACCATAAAGACCATAGGATTTTTACACCCCATGTATTTATCAAATTGGTTAATAAATGTAAGTATTTATGAGAATACTTATGACTATTAATCATATTATAATTATTAATGTAACTAGATAATCTCTTAGTTAGTGTGGATAAAATAATATCTATGTACAACTCATTAAGGCTCTTAAATACAAAGATGTCTAAACACTAAATTTATCCAGTCATATTGACTACATGAGTCCAAGTTGGATCCAAATCTCCATTTTTGAATGTGAATAGTGAATTAGAGACCTTATATCTCTCTTGTATTATCTTTTATTAATAAAGATATTGAAGGAGAGAGATAATGTTCTACATATAAATATCCTCATGTTTCTTTAAAATCTTAATGGACAGAGAAGATAACATGAAATGTTATACATCTATGGAATCATCTAAATGTTTCATATAGAGAGATAGTTCTTCTTCACTGGAATCTTTTCCATTCACCTTAGGAATAGAGTTTTTAAGCACATACAATTCCCATTCATGGAATAGTATAACATGTAAACACCTATACCCTTCCTAGAAATTTGATCTACTGGTAAGGTTATCCTTATCTAATATATAATACAATTACATATTCAAAGACATGTGGGTTTACATTTCTATAATAAATTAGAGAAGGATTTTAGTACATTATATGGATTAAAAATTAGATGATAAATTTAATTTAATTTACTAATCTCCAACTATTTTATTAAAACCCAATATCCCTCATCCTTGGTTATATAATATCCCATCCCATGGATATCATAGTGGAATGGATCTATACGTTCCTTCTCATAACATAGATAAAGGTATGAAAATCTACTCAAAGGAATTTAGGTAGGTGTAACATTATAATTTCATTGAATCACTACTCCTTGATCCATTGAGTGGAATCTACAGTCCTAAAATCCTAGATTAGGATTTACTTATAACTTTGAATAATAGTTTCACTAAGTCTCACAGATGTGATCAACCCTTAATGATAGATAGGTTAATTCAACCCAGAAATCAAGATAGAGATCCCTCAACAATTGAAATCCCCCAATAGAGGTTGGTCAAGCACTTAGAAAATGGTTTGATTTCTACCCAACTAGTGGATGGCTATACCAAATTAATATTTTATTTGAGGGATTTTTATCTTTATGTGTAAACTATACATTTTATATTGTCATTATTTTTAATATTATATTGATTTTACTTAAGTGATCAACCATGTCAAGATAAATTTTACACATATTATAATACTTATTTTAATTCCACCCTGCATTCTTGTTAATTAATTAGTTTAATAATTTTAACATCTATAAATAGTTAACCGTGAAATTGATGAAAATAAAATAAATAAAGTGGAATTACCATGAGATTATCTAATGGTTATTTTATCAATAAGATGATAAACTAACCCTTAAACCTAGGGAATTAAATCCTAGAAATATTCTTGGTTCAAGTTGCAGCATTCCACTTGTACTCCTATGTACCTTGTAGATTAGTTCCACCTAGGATCTTAACATGAAATGCATTCACTCACCTAGGAGCTCTATCCATTACATAATTTTACTCACACACATGTGATGGGAACCAAAGGGTTGGTTGAGGGGGTTTATATAAAATATAACATGGTAATTTAGGCCCTTACATAATGTGAGGATAGGGATAACTCACATTCCATTATTTATTTAATTAATTATTACAAAAAAACCATGAAATAATAAATTAAATAAACTAATAACATACATATGCTAGTCTAAGATCATTGTCACCCACATAATATTCAAAGAATACACAAAATCACACTATCTATAATTCACTTCAATTCATTATTTATGATTTATATAAACATTCTTGAATTAATTCAATTAATTAATTAATTCTATTTATCTTAATGGCTATCTGAAGTATCTTAGAGATACCCATCATAAATGAAATATGAAAAATAAATTTATTGACCATTAACTATAGATAATTACATGGAATTAATTGAGAATTTATTAATTTTAAAAACTTTTATTACATAGTCAACACATCAAATATCAATAACATAATATGGTTTTTAATGATATAATTAATTATTATTAATTTAATTTAATTATGTTCTTTACTAGGTGAAATAAAACATGTAAAAATGATCTAATCACCATGTTAATTACATTTCATATATCCAGGACAAATGATCAAGGACTTAGTATTTATCTCGGATGGGTTACATGGAATGTATGAACAAGATACACACCATATTTTCCAATTATTGTGTGTCAAAGTAACCCACATGTGGACTTATCAAGTTATTTAGATTTTTAAAATAATTATCCACATGACGTGTAAACTAGATACATGCTGTGTATCTCATTAATGATACAAGTTATCAGTCTCACATGATGTTATGAGTTATATTTAACCACATGGTTAGTGAAAACTTTACTACTAAACCATGTAACTGATATAAAATGTATTCTATATACACACCATATGGTCTGATATACCATATTACTTGATATCCCCATAAATATAATTTTTTCATTGAATACACCATGTGTTACTACTACTCGGTGCATCATATATCCCAAAACAAGTCTAGATATAGTGAACTTGAGTATACAACATTTACTTTCAGTCACATGTTGTGTATATGAGTCTACCATCTAGAATCCTCAGTACCTCCTGATAGAATATCTAATAATTATTCACATGTTCTTAAACTATTGAAGATTATGTAAAACTTGACCTAATAGAATTAATATGTATAAATCGTATTAATTATACTCTAGATTAAATAACTAATAAACTAGAAGTGAAAAAAAAACAACAATTTCATATAATCAATCAATGAATAATAAATAATTATAAATTATTATGTGACTTATCTAATAATACTTAAAGGTTTTAGGGTGTAGAAAAAGAGGTGGGGACCATGCACAATAATGGTTTTTTATCAACTCCTTTAGATTTATCCTCAGAACTAGATAAAAAAACCCTAGAATCCACAAGAGAGGATTTTTTTACATATAATTTATATTTAATTTATTTAGTTAATATTTTACTTTTCTTGTATTATTTCTTCATCAATGAATCGGTATAAAACTCTTGTCATATCATTATGGCATAAAAGTAATCAAGGGTAGATTCCCTATAGAAAAGATCCACACTCTCTATGTGAATCTACTATTATTACCATAGAATGCTCAAGGTTCTAGTATGGATGAATTTATTGCTTGCAATGATCGATGTTGATCACAGCTGAATTCTTCAAGGGTGAAGGGTTTGTTTTGGTGGAGGAGGATAATTGATCTACTTTCTTTAGATAATTATTGGGGAGATCTCTCTAGGTCCTAAAAGGATTATCTCTATAACTCATTGTGCACAATGATGGAATGAAGTTAGGGCTTCCAGAAAATGTCATAACCGAGTTAATATGGTGCTAGGGTTATATAATAAATAATTGCGCTAAGGAAATTATTATTTTCTTAATTCCTAGAAAACCCCATGTATATATAATTATAATAATAATATTATTTTCTTGACATGCGATAAAATCATAGATAAAATAAATATTATTTTTCTGAATATATAATTTAAAATTTATTCAAATAATATTCAATATTACATTTCTCACTGAACCATAAAAATCTATCCACCAATCTTCCCTAATATTTATCAATCCTTGAATAATGACTATTTAATTAATTAAATAAATAAAAATATATTATTCGATAATAAATGTATAAATATCATATTCACTAAATTAATGAATAAATATTTATTTAAAAAAATATTTAACTAAATAAATAAATATATTGTTACCTTGTGAATAAACTAGAATAAAAAATATTTTATATTCACATAATTAAATAAATAATTACCTGGTGAATAAATATTTATTATATATTCAACTTACATCTATATTCTCTTGAATAACTGGTGATTGAATATTTATGATCAAACCAACATGAATAATTATTAAACCACGTATGAGAATAATATTTACACAATATGTTAAATTTATATAGAATTAAAATGAGGTTCCAAATACACTTAGTGTATGAACCTATACTCAGTGGAATTAGGATACACTCACTACTAAAAAACTAGGTTTTTCTAATTCTAGGGTTTTAACAATTCTCACTAAAACCACTGTTAAAACCCCAATTCTCAGCGCTAAAAAAAGAACTGTTAAAGGGGGTATTTAAAAGCTCATTTTCTAGCACTATTAAAGGGGTTCTTTAACAACACTAAAAAAATCACTGTAAAATGGGGTCCTTTTTCAGCTCTTGCAAAAAAGTGCTGATAAAGTCCTCCTTATCAGTGCTAGTAAAAAAGCGTCGATAAAACATGCATTATCGGCCCTTATAAGAAAAGATTGATAAAGGGGGGTCTTTATCAATGATTATAAAAAAGCACTAATAAAAGGGTGGAATTTATCAATGTTTTTTAAAAGTGAAATTAAAGAAACCCCCTTTATCATTGATTTTTTACTATCACTGATAAAGGATATATTTCAATTTTTTTTATTAACGGACACGCGTAGTAGAAGTTATAGCCATTTAGAGGAAATTTGGGCCTTTTTTTGGCCTTAATAGAGTTGATAAAGGGTTTACATGGGTCATAAAGGTTTATATCTCATCAAATCTTCTATTTGATATGTGTTAGAGGCAAAACGGATACCCAATTCAGAAGTTATGACCGTTTGAAGGCCATTGAATGTGAAAAACCCTTAAAACCCCCAAAACCCTAAAAATCCTGAAAGGGTCATAAATTTCAATCTGGGAGTCTATTTTTGCTCTAAAACCAATAAAATATAAGCTTATGAAATGAGCTAAAATCACTTGATATTTAAATCATGTGATAATCAAATGAATAAAATATGATACAGTTTCAAAAAAGACAGAAATCAAAGTAGAACTTCAAATGGATATAAATTTTGATCTAGGTGTTTGTTTGGGATCTACCACATATAAAATAAAAGCCTATGATGAGATATTTTTCACAGAGGGTCTAGGACTGGGGTCTACAAGTTCTACCTTTTTTTCTACCCCAAAAAGCCCAAAAGGCCTACAAAATATATTTTTTAGTCACCGAACCTGGTTTCTTAAAATTTAAATCGCTATAACTTTCGATCCGGGTGTCTGTTCAGACTGTGCCACATTTCATATCGAATATCATTTCATGAGTTTATATTTTAATGCTTTTGGAGATGATATGGACTCCTAGATCATATGTTATGGTCGTATTAGGGCTTTTTAGAGGTTTTAGGTTTTTCATAGTTTCTTAATGTTTTTATGTGTTTTAAGGATTTTTAGAGTTAATATACATTTTAAAAAATACATATAAATAAATATGTATTTTAAAAAAATATATAAAAATATAAATAAATATATAAACATATATATAAACACACACACACACACATATATATATATGGATAAAAAATATAATTATATATATATATAAATATAGATATATCATAAAATGTAAAACAAAACAGTATAGGGGAGTGGAAAAGGTTCTGGTGTATAAGCTGAAGGTCCCAGGTTCGAAATTTGTTGGAGGTAGGGGTGCATGATAAAGCACTAATAAAGGGGTGGGGGAATCATTGATAAAATTTTCAAGGGGGGAAGTGCTGATAAATAGGGGGGATGATAGGGGGTGGGGCATGAAAAAAATTTACACCCTTTATTAATGGGGCCTTTACCATTGCTAAAAAAAGTACAGATAAATGCCCCCTTTAACATTGTTTTTTTAGCGCTGATAAAGGGAGAATTTATAAGTTATTTTTATGAGAGCTATTAAATCCAACCATTTAACATTTCTTACATTATCATCACTTCTATAGTACCAATGAATCCCTTTTACCAGTACTGTTAAATGCCAGATTTGTAGTAGTGACTATATAAAGTACAAGGTTAACATCTAAAAAAAATCCAAGGATCCCATAGAGAAATAATTTAATGTAAAAATGAAATGTTTTCTCTTAATAGTACATACTATATAATATAATCACTTTTTATTGATATCTATAATCAAGATGGTTTCATGATAGTGTGATCAACCTATGTGCTTGATGTCACTTTTATTTGAGTTTCTAGAAATGGGTTTGTTGGTAACACCACCATGGCCATGGAATTAACTAGGAAGTTCAATTCCTAAAATATGGATTGGGATATCGACTTCCATTAAAGAAAAAAGGGTTAAATCCTTTATCACATTATTCATTAACACAACATCACTCGTGATTTTCCTAACATATCTTACCTCACCAAAAGCATATTTCATCATGGTTTTCATCAATAAATCAAAGCATGTGACTCATAACATATATTAATAATGATATAAAAGTATAATAATCATTACAAATATCAATAGATAGGAATATCTAATGACACATATAAATGTAGATTTCCTATTGGCGGGTTGTGTTCTCATAAGGGCATACACCATGATAAAGCGTCTCAATGTCCTATGATTCTCCACCCAAGATAGCTTGTATCTTTTTTATCTTGTCAAATGATATATATGGATATAGTACATATATTTAAGAATAATTTTGTGTCACTTTTTGATTCTCATCATATTGAGGAACTGCTATGACCATTTAGTGTGACAAGTACCCTTAGGACATTATCACATACTATATCACATAGAATAATAATCATGATGTGATAATAAATTTTATTAATATTCAAATATATGAATGAAAATAATCATAACATACTTATAAATTGGTTATAGGGCACCAAAAGCAATGCTAAAGCCTTACATATCATGTACATATCTTACAAAAAATTGTGAAATAATTTCCAAACCTATTTGGATGAAATAATCATGAAATATATTTTATCTTTGGAAAAATATTTTATATAAAAATAATTCATTGTCCATATAACCTTATGCATGAGACCATATAACTTTCTAGTGCCATAAATTATTATGAATTCTTAATTCATAACCATAAAAAAGATAATATTCAAGAAAAAAATCATTTCTACTCAAGCTATAAAAGAATCTATCATGATATCCATGAAGCACATGTATCTCAATAAATGTATGTATGATAGATATATATATATAAATCACATGTATAATAATACAATATCTTTATCTAATAAATCAAGTATAAAATAACATGATACATTCAATATTTTATAGCTTAAATTAACCACTATTGATTCTTCAAAGTTAACTGACCAAAATAAATGAATATATAACATGTTTTTCATCTAATTAGATGATCACATCAATAATGAACATGAATTTAATTAATAAAACTCAACATAGGGACTATATATCATACCCATCACATAGGAGGATAAATCCCATCCTGATTAAGCAATACTCACATATGATATATAACATACCCAAACATCTCCTGATTAACTCAATATTTAAGAATATCATCAAAAAGTTATAAAAGTATGAAGGTTAACTTATAGGATAATTTGTTAATATTGAGTATTAGAGAATAATATAAAGTACATACTTGAGTATACTAGTGATATATATGTATGAAATTTCATGTACTATACTTGAGTCATATCGATTCATAATATAAGTCATACCCGTGTCTCATGAGTGAATTCTATATCTCTATATGGCCCCTTACCCAAACTAATCCCAACATATCATCACAACCCATGACATTTTGTGATGATCATTAATTTTAGAAAACCCAAATATTTCCCCTAAGGGTTATTTATCATTTAAATGTCATGTAATAAATGTATCACACATGAATGGATGACAAAGTTAAAATTTCCATTTATAGTAAAAACATTATACATTATATAATATAATGATTTTGAGAATATTAGATAACTATTGTAAGAACCCAGATCTTCTTTTCAGGTATGTATTTCCTTTTTTTGAAGTTTTTGAGAAAAGATGAGTTTCTAGAAATTTTTGAAGTACATGCCATGTACTTCATGAGTACACGCTGTGTACTTTTCTCCCACATGAGGCCATGTGCAGGCCATGTCCAGGTCACACACACAGGGTGTAGCGATGAGGTGGAGGCCTCTTAATACGATGTACAGAAGGGGCGAGTACACGCCACGTACTCATGAAGTACATGCCGTGTACTTTACTTTTTATTTTATTAATCAGACCGGGGTCACGTCTAATCCCTGTTTCCATCTTCTTCTATGCCAAATTCCGTCCAGAGAATCCGAGGATGGCAATTCTTCTCCGAACCACCGATCCTTTACCAATTACCCAAATCGAACGCCGTCGATTGCATTGGAATCACAGCAGTGAGTTCTCCCTTCTTCTTGAAGTTTCATTCCATGATTTTCCCTCTTTCTCAAGATATCGTGGGTTGAGTGTTTTGGAAGTTTTCTCAGATCTTCATCGTTCTAAGGAGAATCAATCTTCGTGGCTCAAGTATATCGATCTCCTAGGATCGAGGTAGGTGGTTTGTTTCCCTACGTTGAATGTCTTTGAGTTTTTGTACAAAAAGTGTCGGATACCCATGTATCGGGTATCCCGGGTTAGGGATTTTGATTCCACTATTTAATTTCCTTATATTTATTGTTTTCTTGAGGTTAATTGATAGTAATATATGCTTGGTTGTATGTTCGAGGATCATCCATGGGTGATTTCCCTTACTTTGGCTGTTTATCGCCGTTTGGCTTAGGTTGCCTGCGAGGCAAACCTTGTAGAATTGTTTGTCTGCCTTTTTATATCTGATTGCATGTATTGCCTACTGTTTATATGCTTTTGATGCATTGTAGCTATTAGAAAAGTAGTTTTTTAGCTTACTTAGGGCTGCTGACAGTCGATTACGCACGACTAGACTGATTAGGGCTGTGTGAACCTGGTGCGGTAGACTAAAGAGGGAATTGACGATTAAAGGATTCCCTAGAGAGTCTGTTATAAATTAGTTTTGTATGTAATACCTACATGAATTGGACTTTGTGCTTCCCAAGAGTGTGCTTAGTTTACACACGTATCGAGACCACAAGAGGAATTAGATGTAAGTGCTTCCTCAAAGATTCTGTAGCTATCGTTGTAGGACCATAGGGGAATTGACGGTGAGAGCTTCCCAGAGTGTCTGTGCTTTGTATGATTATTTGAATAGAGGGGTTTACCAGTAGGAGCCACCCAGAGTGTCATTATTATTATTTTTTTGGTTGGTTGTGATGAGTCCACCAAGCCAAAGAACAAGCTTGGGTTTGTACTGCTTGTTGTCTAGGTAGTCTGTTGAGATACCTGTTGTGTTACTTGCTGTGCCTTGAGAATATAGAGATGTTTTCTAGACTCCTTGGTTGATAATTAAATGTTTTTATTAAATTAATAAATAAATTTGAATAGAGATTTTTAGGATTGTTACTTTGGTGTACCTGTGTTTCTCTGCTGTATTTATTTCCTTTACTTATGCTATTTTTCTCACTGACAGTAGGGCACCGATCTTGTGGTGATTGCCTACTGGGATTAGTCTCACACCCTGTTTGGGTCCTTCTTTTCTGCCCAAATAGGTTATATGGTTTCAGGTGTGGATAGGTATTGTGGACCTTCTACTTCAGGTACATGATTGCTGGTTGGAGCTGGAGAGCATAGGACCGAGCTTAGGCTTGCGATGCTGCTGGAGTTGCTGTTACTTTTAGTACTTTGTTTTCAGTTGTATTTTAGCACATTGTTGTGTTTTCTGTTTTCCTTAGATACTTGTACCTACTGCATCATTATCATCATTTATATATATATTCATTGCTTCTGCTGTTTGGTTTCAATTGTTGTATATCGTTTACTGCTTCCGCTATTGACTGTTATTTCTTATCCCTTGTATACCTTACCAAATGAGGGCATAGTTTCCCCAATAAATTACCAAGGCCCTCACTACTAGTCGGTAGAATCTGGAATTTTGGGAAATGCACTTGATGTTATGTGGAGAACTGGGCATGTGGCACCAGTTGAGTGGCTCCAAATTTGGTTCGTTACAAAGTGGTATTAGAGGAGGTTCTTTCTTTTCTATTTTACTTACTGTTTGGAGACATTATACAGGGATAGGACAGAATAGGTAAATGGTAAATAGCTATGCCCAGGAATTCTAGAACCCGTGTATAGGGAAAAAGCCAAATTACCTCGAATGTTGTAAATTTTGAGTTCTGAAAATGTTACGGTTTAATTGATTTCACCGTTGGGTGATGCACTTGTTTTGTGCTGTTACTGTTTATATGATTGCGGTTCTATTTTTTTGCAACCCAATGATATGAGGGTATGCCATCTCATGCATCATATAGGCACCTGTTAGAAAACCACATGACATGCATTTTTCCATGCCATCTAGGTTGCATTAGAGATTTTATGCTGTTGTGATAGAATTTTTGATAGACAATGCATGCTGTTGTGATAGCTGCTGTGATAAAATACCTGCTATGTGGATAGAGTATCGGTTGTTTAGAGCTTCTTTATCCTGGATGCCAAACTTTGGTCTTAGAGGTGTTATGGGCCCCCGGGGATCAGAATTTGGTGGGTCGTGAGTTTGTTATACTGTTGCTTGTTATATGCATTGTTATGATGCCAAGATTTGATTCGTAGGGAGTATGGCCCCCCCATTGATCAGAATTTGGAACCTTAACCTCTGTTTTCTATGTTTTCTGGGCTCTGGTGCAGTTCTGAGGCTATTATCTAGAAAAACACAAAATACACGGTGTGTATTTTATAAATACACACCGTGTAGTTTTTGGCCGTGTCACTGACCGTGTGGACAAGGAAACAGGACTGAAAAAGGGTCTTTAGGAACACACCATGTACGGTATGTACACACTATGTAGTGGTAAACTGTGTAGTCGGCCGTGTCACTAACAACACGGGTCAGGAAAACTCCGGTAGTACACACCGTGTGTGCTATGAACACACCATGTAGTCTTGTTTTAGGTACCCGACCGTGTCACGAATAACACAGGTCGGTGTTTTCTTCTCCTATACACACTATGTTTGTTCGGAACATGCCGTGTAAGGGACAGCTGTGTAGCCGGCCATGTAAAGAACCACACGGGCCGTGGTTTTTCTTTAGGTGCACACTATGTCCCTTGGGAACACGCCGTGTAGTGTCGACCATGTGTCAGGCCATGTCGCTAACAACATGGGCCATGTAAGGCATGTCTAGTGCACTCCGTGTCTTCCTCAACATGCCGTGTAGTCTTAGGCTGGGACAGTTCGTGTGACTTAGTCATGTAGGAGTAACCGAGCAGGGAGAAAAGGGTTAGTACACGCCGGGTAGTTTGAGAACACGCAGTGTAGTGGGGTTGTTTACATAGCCATGTCTGTCTAAGGTACACGCCCAGGGTAAAATTTTTGGAAACACGCCGTGTAGCCATACTACAAGAACCAACCAGTGATCGTACGCCTGATGCGACTGATCAAGGACTACCAGTAGTTAATCCTATCATTCCGGACATGACACCTGTAGTGATTCCGGACACTGGTGCCGACACTCAATTCAGAGAGGGTTTCATGAGATTCATGTAGACCTTCCAGGGAGTTCAGCATCCTGCCCTGACTATGGCAGAGCTGACGTAGGGTTTTCAGCAGCAGAATCCTCCCATGTTCACAGGATATGGAGGATCGTAGGCTGCAGAGTCATGGATAGAATCCATGTTATCAATCTTTTACCATCTCAAGACACCCCCAGACAGGAGGGTGAATCTCACGACTTACATACTGCGAGACTCCTCCAAAAGATGGTGGGACGTAGTATCTCAGGCAGGGTGCCAACAGACTATGGCTTGGGATGTGTTCCAGCGTACATTCTATGACTACTTCTACCCAGTGACGCTAAGGGCTGACAGAACTAGGGAGTTCATGAACCTACAGCAGGGTACTCTTTAAGTTATGTATTATTCCTCTCATTTCACAGAGTTACAATGTTTCTCTCCTGTTCTAGGGAATAACAAGCTATTCTTGGCAAGGAAGTTTGAGGAGGGACTCAAACCAGAGATCAGACCGCAGGTGAATGTATTCTAGTTGACTTCTATTATTCTGATAGTCAACCAGGCACTGATCACGAAAAGGAACCTAAGGGAGACTAGAGCTGTGGACTAGGGCGGTTCAGCATCCATGGCTGATTCTTTTCATACAGACAGCAGGAAGCGCCACCGAGAGTCTACCCGAGGCGAGCCGAGGAAGCGGGGTATTCCTTCTGGTAGAAGATATCTCCCTTCTGGCACCGAATTTGTGTGTTATAAGTGTGGGAGGAGCGGGAATAAGAATCCCCAGTTCCTGAGAGACCCAGTGGAGTGCCGATCTTGCGGCAAGATGGGTCATCTGCAGCGTTTCTGCAAGGTTCCCCTTCCAGCAGCTAGTGAAGGAGGATCAGTTTCGACCTCGCGTACAGGAACATGGTCACCAGTTCTGTAGGAGACTGGGGGATGGAGTTCTTCAGGTCATCCAAGTCAGGGTAGAGGCCGTGGATGCAGTGGTCAGGCTCAGGGAGGAGCGGCTCATGGTTTTCAGGCTGCTACATAGGGCCGCGGTACTGGCCAGACTTTTGCTGTAGAGAAGATTCATCAGGAGAAGGATCCTGGACCCTCTATAGTTTGAGTTACTATCTTAGTATCCCCAGTTTTATCTTCAACTCTTTTCGATACTGGTGCTTCACATATCTTTATCTCTGTTGCTGTCGTGGAGAGCCTTGGACTCTGTGTCTTTTCATCTGCTGACATGTTGACTCTCGACACGCCCTTGGGAACGAGGACATCTAGCGTACGTCAGTGCAAAGAATTCCCTCTAGAGGTTTTAGGGTGTCAATTCTTATGGGGCCTCTATGTCCTAGAGATGACAAGATACGATGTAATTCTTGAGATGGACTGGTTGGTTCCCTTCCAGACAGTTGTCGATTGCTATCACCATAGGGTGAGTTTTGTATCACCAGACGGTGGGTCCTTTCTTCATAGAGGTGAGTGGGATGTCTAGGTGGGTAGAGCTGGACCAGAGCATCATAGTCTAGGAGGGGTTACAACCTAGTTTTCTAGTCTTTATCTGGATGACTAGGGGACTTCACAGTTAGACTTTCATCCAGTTGTGGATCATTTCAGAGATTTATTTTCAGAGGACTTTTCAGGTTTACCTCCAGAGAGTGAGGTAGACTTCTCGATTGAGCTCATTCCAAGAGTAGAACCGGTGTCCATTCCTTCTTATAGGATGGCTACACCTGAGTTGCAGGAGCTCAAGAAGTAATTGGAGGAGTTGCAGGCAAAGGGTTTCATCCGACCCAGTACTTCTCCTTGGGGTTCACCTGTCCTTTTTGCGAAGAAGGCAGGCGATACCCTTAGGATCTGCGTGGATTATCTAAAGTTGAACCAATTGACGGTCAAGAACCGATATCCATTTACAAGGATCGATGATCTCTTCGATCAAATTCTAGGATCCAGAGTATTCTCTAAGATCGACTTGAGATCCGGGTATTATCAGTTTCATGTCAGACCATCTAATATACCCCTTACAACCTTCCATAGTAGGTATGGTCTGTATGATTACTTGGTTATGCCGTTCGGTCTCACGAACATGCCGACAGTCTTCATGGAACTGATGAACAGAGTGTTCCATCCTTACTTGGATTCCTTCATGGTGGTTTTCGTGGACGACATCTTGGTGTACTCTCACACTCGACACGACCATGCAATCCATCTTGAGATCGTTTTGAGTACACTGAGGGAGCATCAGTTATATGATAAGCTCTCAAAGTGCCACTTTTGGATGGACGAGATCCACTTCCTGGGTCATGTAATCTCAGAGACAGGGGTATCAGTAGACCCAGAGAAGGTGAGAGCAGTAGTTACCTAGGATCAGCCGAAGAATGTCTTCGAGGTATGGAGTTTCTTGGGGATGGATGGTTACTACAGGCAGTTTATACAAGACTTATCATGCTTAGCAGCGCCGTTTATGGGCTTGAATAAGAAGGGGGTAAAGTTTTTTTGGTCAGAAGCCTGTGATTCAGCCTTTCAGGAGATGAAGGGGAGGTTGAATTCGGCACCGATTCTAGTTTTTCCTGAGTCGGGTAGGAGTTATACAGTTTTCTGTGATGCATCTGGCATCAGGCTAGGAGCAGTGATTATGCAGGAGGATCATGTGGTTGTGTATGTATCTTAGTAGTTGAGGCCACATGAGAGGAATTATCCTACGCACGACCTGGAGTTGGCTGCAGTTGTTCATGCTTTGTGTTGTTGGAGGCATTACCTTCTAGGAGAGAATTTTGTGGTATATATTGACCACAAGAGTCTCAAGTACATATTCACGCAGCGTGGCATGAATCTGAGACAACAGAGGTGGGTTGAGTATCTCCAGTCCTTCGACTTCGAGATTTCCTATACGACTGGGAAAGGCAACGTAGTGGATGATGCACTGAGCAAGAGAACTCAGATATAAGCAGTTCAGGAGGCCAGTAGTGAGTGGTAGCTTATGGCTATGTTCTCTGAAATGCATTTGGAGGTGCACGATAGGCAGGGGTAGACTTTCCTATATTCTTTAGCTGTTACCTCGGTGCCTCTTGACCGAGTTCTAATGAGGCAGCTAGCAGATTATGAAGGCCTAGTCCTACGGGAAAGTGTGTCAGGGGAGGACCCTCTTCCCGGATGTACCGTTGGTGAGGATGAAATCTTGCGTTTCCACGGACACGTATGGGTTCCAGAAGATATACGCGAGGAGCTGATGCGAGACTTTCATTCCTCCATCTGGGAAGTTCATCCTAGCATCACCAAGATGTATTGTGATTTACACTGCCAGTACTGGTGGCCAGGTATGAAGAGATATGTGACTGGTTTTTTCATGATATGTTCCACTTTTCAGTAGGTGAAGGCAGAACACCAGTGGCCAGCAGGGCTTTTTCAGCAGTTACCCATTCCTGAGTGGAAGTGGAATGATGTCATGATGGACTTCGTGACAGGGTTACCGAGATCGTCGAGAGGGAACAACATGGTATGGGTTGTCGTTGATAGGCTCCCGAAGGTTTCTAACTTCTTGCCAATAAAGGAAACCTTCAGTGTCGATGAGCTTGGATGGTTGTACATCCGTGAGATTGTGCGCTTGCATGGGGTTTCGAGTACTATCGTTTCTGATAGGGACGCCTGCTTTACGTTGCATTTCTGGAAGGGGCTACATAAATCTTTGGGTACACAGGTACTTCTGAGTACAACTTACCATCCCCAGACAGATGGCCAGTCAGAGCGCACGATCCAGGTGCTTGAGGATATGCTTCGAGCTTGCATTCTGGAATTTGGAGGTTCTTGGGAAAAGTATATTCCTCTTGTGGAATTTTCCTATAACAACAGTTTTCAGGTGACTATTCAGATGGAACCTTATGAGGCTTTATACGGTACGCCATGCCAATCACCCTTGTGCTGGCTAGAGGTAGGAGAGGAAGATTTGCTGGGACCTCATCTTGTTCAGGAGACCTCAGAGCAGATATAGTTGATTCAGAAGAGGATAGCTACTGCACAGTCTCGTCAGAAATCTTATGCTGATAAGTAGAGATGACCTCTGCAGTTCGAAGTCGAAGATCAGGTTTTTCTACATGTTACCCCGAGGTTGGGACACAAGAGGATCATGAGACAGGGTAAGCTTTCGCCAAGATATGTTAGGCCGTTTGGGGTTTAGGAGAGAGTCAGGCCGATTGCTTATAGGTTGTAGTTATCTCAGAGATATCAGGCTATGCACAACATCTTCCATGTTTCTCTGCTTCGACGCTATTTCTCAGACTCGTCTCATGTTTTTTGACCCGAGGAGGTTGAGATGGAGCAGGATGCATTGTTCAAGGAGCATCCTATCAGGATTGTTGATCGTAACACAAAGTTACTCCATGGTCGGTCTATTCCTCTGGTACATGTATTATGGTAGCACGACCGTGTGCAGGATGAGACTTGGGAGAGGGAGGCCGATATGCGATCACAGTAGCCAGAGTTTTTCGAGGTTTCTTTTTCGCCACCTTGCTAGGGAAATTCAGGGGCGAATTTCTTTAATGAGGGAAGTTTTTAAGAACCAAAATCTTTTTTTCAGGTATGTCCTTCATTTTTCTGAAGTTTTTGAGAAAAGAAAAGTTTCTAGAAATTTTTGAAGTACACGCCGTGTACTTTATGAGTACATGCCATGTACTTTTCTCCCGCGTGAGGCTGTGTGCTGGCCGTGTCTAGGACACACACATGGGGTGTAGCGATGAGGTAGAGGATACTTAATGCGGTGTACGGAAGGGGCGAGTACACGCCGTGTACTCATGAAGTACACACCATGTACTTTTCTTTTTATTTCATCAATCGGACCGGGGTCGTGTCTAATTTCTATTTCCGTCTTCTTCTACACCTAATTCTGTCTAGAGCATTCGAGGAGGCTGATTCTTCTCCCAACCACCGATCCTTCACCAGTTACCCAAATTGAATGCTGTTGATTGCATTGGAATCACAACGGTGAGTTCTCCTTTCTTCTTAAAGTTTCATTCCATGATTTTCCCTCTTTCTCAAAGATATCATGAGTTGAGTGTTTTGGATGTTTTCTCATATCTTCATCATTCTAAGGAGAATCAATCTTCGTGGCTCAAGTATGTCGATCTCCTAGGATTGAGGTAGGTGGTTTGTTTCCCTACATTGAATGTCTTTGAGTTTTTGTGCAAAAAGTTACGGATACCCATGTATCGGGTATCCCGAGTTATGGATTTTGATTCCATTGTTTAATTTCCTTATATTTCTTGTTTTCTTAAGGTTAATTGATAGTAATATATTCTTGGTTTCATGTTTGAGGATCACCCATGGGTGATTTTCCATGCTTTGGCTGTTTATCGCCGTTTGGCTTAGGTTTCCTGCGAGGAAAACCTTGTAGCATTGTTTTTATGCCTTGTTATAGATGATTGCTTGTATTGCCTAATTTTTATATGCTTTTGATGCATTGTAGCTATTAGCCAGGTAGTTGTTGAAATTACTTAGGGTTGCTGATAGTCGATTACGCATGACTAGACTGCTCATGGCTGTGTGAACCTGGTGTGGTAGACTAAAGAGGGAATTGACGATTAAGGGCTTCCCTAGAGAGTCTGTTAAAAATTAGTTTCATACACAAGACCTATAATAATTGGACTTTGTGCTTCCCAAGAGCATCCTTAGTTTACGCACGTATCGAGACCACATGAATAATTATACGTAAGTGCTTCCTCAAAGAGTCTGTAGGTATCGTTGCAAGACCATAGGGGAATTGATGGTGAGAGCTTCCCAAAGTGTCTGTGCCTTGTATGATTATTTGAATATAGGGGTCTGCCAGTAGGATCCACCTAGATAGTCAGTATTATTATTTGTTTCGTTGGTTGTGAAGAGTCTACCAAGCAAAAGAACAAGCTTGGGTTTGTACTGCTTGTTGTCTAGGTAGTATGTTGAGATACCTGTTGTGTTACTTGCTGTGCCTTGAGAATATAGAGCTATTTGATAGACTCATTGGTTGATAATTAAATGTTTGTATTAAATTAATAAATAAATGTGAATAAAGATTTTTAGGATTGTTACTTTGGTGTACCTGTGTTTCTCTACTGCATTTATTTCCTTTACTTTTGCTATTTTGTTCACTGACAGTAGATCACAGATCTTGTGGTGATTACCTATTGGGATTAGTCTGACACCCTGTTTGGGTCCTGCTTTTCGGCCCAAACAAGTTATATGGTTTCAGGTGTGGATAGGGATTGTGGACCTTCTTCTTCAGGTACATGATTGCTGATTAGAGCTGGAGATCATAGGACCGAGCTTAGGCTTGCGATGCTGCTGGAGTTGCTGTTACTTTTAGTACTTTGTTTTCAGTTGTATTTCAGCATGTTTTTGTGTTTTCTATTTTCCTTATATACTTGTACCTGCTGCATCATTATCATCATTTCTATATATAATCATTGCTTCCTCTATTTGGTTTCAGTTGTTGTATGTCGTTTACTACTTCCACTATTGACTGTTATTTCTTATCCCTTGTATACCTTACCAAATGAGGGCATAGTTTCCCCAATAACTTACCAAGGCCCTCACTGCTAGTCGGCAGCCTCTGGCGTTTGGGGAAATGCTCTTGAAGTTATGTGGAGAACCGGGCACGAGGCACCAGTTGAGTGGCTCCAGATTTGGGTCGTTACAACTACGAGTCTCCTAAAAAACTAAATACATTATAGTTATTCCTTTACTTGATATGTCTAATACCAAATTTATTTATATTTGTTTCATGTTTTTTTCTAGGATACTAGTTTAATAAAGAGATATGTTGCATTATCTTTTATAGCCATTCAATAAATTTTTATATTACCCCTTTTAATACTTTCTTTAAATAAATGATACTTGAAAATAATATGTTTGGTCCATTGGTGATACCAAGGTTCCTTAGGTTATCTGATAACTCCACTATCGTCACAATAGAGCACCAACCAGTTTGAAATTCTAAGAACTATCCCTAGTTTAGAAATTAACTTCTTGATTCAAAGAACTTCATTTTTAAAATATGATGCAATGATGTACTTAGAATCTATTATAGATCCATCTAAGATAGGATTCTTAGAAATATTTCAACTAACCACACCAAAATTATGGTAGAACACAAATATATATTGATATTTAAAATAATTTTTTTTGGTTTGGAAAATTGAATTGATGCAACTAATTATAAAAATATATTCCTCACCTATAAAGACTAATAATATATCCTTGGTACTTCTCATGTACTAGGATATTATTAATTTTAATCCAGTGAGTTTAATTAGGATCGGATTAGAATCAAATAGTTATGATCAAAATATAAGAGACATAAATATGAGTTCATAACATGATATGCATATTGGATCCAATCATAGAAGCATTAGGTGTCTCATTCACATGTTTGCTTTCAATATTAATGAAATATATTGAGATTTCATGTAACTTATAATATATAACAAAAATAAAGACCCATTCTTAGAGTTATTTATGAATAAAATCTATATTTATCAAGGAATATTCTTCAATAAATAATTAGGAAACTCTATAAGAAACAAATCAAAAAATAGTTTATAAAACATATAACATATTCTGTATGAGTCCCAAAAACAACGTTGTGTATGAGACAACATATATTATCATCCTATATAGTATTTTAATTCTGAATTATAAATAAAGTTTTTGGAAACTATTTGAAGAAGAATGTAATACTAGAGGTGCATTAAGAATTATAAAATATCATTATGTACATATAACATATGTAACACCCCTGGATTTAGGTAATCAATCATTTATTTATGTATTTTAAGTATATAAAGTAATTGGGTTAAGTTTTGGGAGGTTAATATGAGTTTTCACATGTTTTTGGGGATTTTATGGAGGTGAATGGTTTCAACATGGTTAGTAGAAATCATGAAACACCTCCCAGGAAATTGTGAAACTAAAACAATGGGTTATAGGTAAGCGCACGGTTAGGTGTAATGTTTAACCAAACCATGAGTCCACCTAGGAGAAACCATAAAATATTATATATAGGTGTTTATAATGGTTAGTGCACAATTTTTATAACCATGCAATCTAACCATGTGAGGTGAGTTTATAGGTAGTGAATAGTGCACAATTAGAGCACATTTTTCCTAACCGTGCTCCCTAACCCTGTATCATTAATAATTAAATCTGGATTTTGTAGATCTCACTATATTTATCCTCTAAAACTCTATTTTACCTTTAAATAGGCCATAAAACGAGTTCCTCTTCATCCCTAGTCTATGGAGACCATTCCCTTTGATCCAATAGTGATATGTAGGCAAATTTAGGTGCATTTGTGGCCGATTTTATTGGTAAGTGATCGTTCTTGGTTGTTTTACTTAGTTTTATTTTTCTTCCCTCTCTTGAAATCATAGATATAATTTTTTTAGGGATAAATACATGTTGTTTTATTTCATCCATGATGGTAAATGGTTGTTTTTTTAAAGGAAACAATATTTAAGGATGTTTTTTGGTGTTTCAAGCCAATTTTTTTAAAGTTTTGTCACGTTGTTAATTTTTAAAAAACATTTAGAATTATGTGTATTATCTATAAAATACTCTCATTTAGAGCTAGAATTATTGGTTTAAAATTGATTAAATTTCTAGAATAGAACTAAAAAATTGATGTGTGATTTTATGGAAAACTCTTTATTGATGTTTTCTTGTAAATTGTGAAATTGGATGGTTTTGTGAAAGGTGTTTTAGTTCATGATTTTAAAATGATTATTTTAAAATTATGGTTTGGTATTAAATGCATGATTTTTTTTTATAATTTTTTTCAATAAAACAAATTTTTTATTTAAATGGACTTTAATGGTATTTTGGAATACATGGTTTATGTGTGTTTATGTGAATTTGGGACATATAAGGCTGTGCAGTTTCCCCAATGAAAATTGGATGGGTAAGGGCATGATGTTTACCCTTTAAAAATGGTCCGGATAAGGGTATGAAGTTCTCCCCACCAAAATGGTTCACCAAGTGATGGATTGGTGAAAGGATAACTCAACACCCATGAGTATAGGGAGATCCATGGTTGACATGCATGTGTGGATATGTGGAATGGTTATGCCAAAATGGAATTTGAGAAATGGTTTTAAAGTCTTGTTTGGTTTCTTTCCTTGGAAAATTATTTGTTTTTGGAAATTGTGTGGTTTGAAAAACTATTTTGGATTTGATATAAATTACTTTTAATTGTTTTAAAACTATTATATATAAATGTTTTAACAATTTCTATCCTAGTGGAATGAGTTGTAAAGTCATTGGGGAAATCCTACAAAGTTTTATACTCACCCCCTACTTGGGATATTTGGTGTGTTTGCAAATGCGATATATCGAGGAACTTATAAAGGTAAGGTATACCAGTTCTTTAGTGATTCTTCTTGATACCTGGGGGTGGGAATATGGAGTTAGAGCTTGGAGAAGGTTGAGAGTTTCTGGGTTGATATATTCCATGCCTTTCAGTTTTTTTGGTATTGGTTTCCACATTATACAATGATATAGTTTGGTTTGGTTTGGTTTTATCTAAGTTGTATTTAGTACTCATGCATTATATAGATATTTTTTGGTTATAGTTATTTTGGTCTAATTTTTTTTTGTTTTTCAAATGTAAAATAGTCTCCCAATTGATTATGAAGCCCTTGACATTTATTGTCAGCCTTTGGTGTCTTAGGTATGTCACCCAAGGCCTAATAAAACACCACCACCTCTTACTAATCCAAAGGGTAAGGGATGGGATGTTACAACAGAAGAATACAACATATATCATATTATGAATTTTCATGCACAAAACATGAGTTTTAAAACTAATCAAGATAATACAAAATATTTATTTGATGAATCATATTATTTTCTAAAGATGTATAATATGAGTTGAAGTTCTATTGAAGTGAAGGTGTGTCATTGGGAGGATAAAGACACATATCATATGACATAACTATCACATAACATATGCTGGGATCCTATAGAATATATGGATTTTAAAATTTATTATTAGTTTATAACACATATTATGAGTGTTTTTTTGAAGGAGTTTTTAAGTCTGGTGTGTAATCAAATAATATAAATTTAATCAAACTATTATGATTTTAAAAAATATATGGTTGGAGTTAACATAAAATTTGTTTGAAAATCAAAAACATTTATTTTTTATTAAGTATTAGCTGATGATAGGGACAAAATATACACTATATAATGAGTATTAAGTGATGGAATAAAGATATATCAAAATGAAAACATAGAACATATTATTTTTATTACATAATATATTTTTGAAAATACATAACATATATTTCTAATGCACTAGAAATTTATTCAAATGAAGCTAATATGAATTTTTTGTAACCAAATTCTTGTTAGTACATGTGTTATGAGATGTTATTGATTTTTATTGATTATATCAACTATTATTATAGGCTTAAAAACACTTACATGTTTAAAAAATACAATAAAATATAAAATAACATTTCCAAAGAACATTTTCTGAATGAAAACAAAGAACTAAATAAAATATAAAACAATATACAACACACAACATATAACTAAAATAATATATTGGCTCATAGTTGAGGAGTTCTCTATATAGGAAATTATTTCATATAACATTTTTATTTCTTAGAATATTTTATCTTAGAACATTTTCTATAACAAAAAATTTGATTTTTCAGTTTGAATCATTGAATTTATTAGTAGAAAAAGAGTTTCAGACTATCATAGAACATGATTAAATGGTATATAAACAAATTTCATGAGTAAATAATAACTAAATTTAACATTTTTATATTATATAACATTTTAGGTACTTATCAAAAAATATATTTTTTTAAATTAAATGTATTATGTGATTTATGTATGAAGAGTTTTTTTGGAGTTTAGGCATTATTTCAAAGTTATTGAACACCTTTATATAATTGGATAAAACTTTTAAAAAAGGAAGAATACTCATTCACGAATAAAATATTTGATTTATGTTCACTGGAAAATTTCTATAATTCATATTTTTACACAAAACATTTAAATTAAGTTGATAAAAAATTTGATAGAATCCATAAATTTCCATAAAACATTTTAAGTTTAAATTTCTATATAGAGTATAAATCATGGAGAGAATAAAAAGACACAAGAATATAAAGTTTTATTTAATATTTTATCAAAGTGTCTATATAGAACATTTTTTATGATATTTAGATGTTTTAAAGTAATTCACATAACATTTGGACAACAATTTATATAATCAAAAAAATTGTTCTCATTCTTCTCCACACATGGCGTAAAGGGAATAAGGCTACTAAATTTTTAGAATCATGGGTTTATCAGGGTACCATATTCATTTCCTTTAATAGAATTGAGTCCCTTACCCATAAATGCATTGATATTGTAAGCAAATATTCCCTCAGGTTACATTACTTTAGACCCCCATGATCCTCTTATATATTTGTCCTGATTTTATAATAATAAAAGTATTATTTGTTAAAAAAATTGAATGTATACCCACATAAAATTTGGTTAATAAAATATTCATGAAGGACATGAAAATATTACATGATGAGAATAGAAATTTAAAATATCTTGATTTAAATACATGATGATTTAATTAGAGATATTTATTTTTAGTATATGATTTAATTAAAAGTATATTATCTTGTGATTATGAAATTATTGTCACATAATGATATTTTGAATTTAATTTCCTGATATATTTAGAGATTTAGATATTATATTAAATTTTTTCCAAAACTTATCTTAATAGAGATATTATAGATCCAAATCTATCAGGTTTTTTAAATAAATAACTAATTGATGAATTTATATAAATTATTTATTGAATATATAATAGAGTGGAACTCTAGAAACCATTGTATAGGTGTGTGTGTGTGAGAGATTATATTTTAATAAAGATGAATTAAAAACTATAAAGACAGAAATGTTAGAAAAAGTAATTAACCAAGGAAGATCTAAGTATTTGATTACTTCTTCTATTGGAATTCTAAAGACAATATAAATAAGATATATGCTTCGTGCAAGGATATCCATATGATGATTGAAGATATAATTCACTATTAAGCATTATTTTAATATAAATGGGGGGATTCTTCTAATTTGTTGGGATTTTATTCACCATGGGTTAAAGATGATGACTTCCTATAATAATCATTGTAATTTTTTTATGATATGAGTAAATTAATATATGTCCTAGATGATATGATTCATAAAAAGGATGCAGTCACCCTCATTGGGGGATACAAATTTTAAAAATCCCAATTCCTTATTATGTTCATTTTCTATTATTAGATACATATGATAGTGTGAATTTAATGGTTTAATAATATCCAATAACTTTAACTAGTGATACATATTTAATTTCATGAAATAGTAAAAATTAATCAACACTATTTCACCATTTTCTTAGTGTTGCATCCCAAATTTCTTGATGAAATATAATTGGACTTTTGGGACCATTTTTGACTTTCAATTTTGGTTTCTTTAAGCTATTGTTGCCTCTATGATTTTAATGGGTTGCCTCTTTCCCATTTATGAAAAGGGGTTCTCTTATTTTTTATTTAATAAAGGTGGATTGACCCTCAACCTGTTAACAAAAATCAACAAATCCATGTTGCTTTTTTGTTGGATATATCACTATTAGATATTATTTTTTGACCATATCCTATATTTTTATTATTTATATCTTTTAATAATTATAGAAAATCATTATACAGTCAATTATAGAGAGATTCCCACTTTTGATAGTAATACCTATCATATATGGAAGAATATAATGACTCCCCATCATTTATTGATAAGGGTGCTATCAACTTCTGGAAAATGAACTGGTTAGGTAATAAGTTGGGTATCCTTTAGTGTTATATTCTATAAATTTCATTTAGCATTATAGAAATATCCATCCTTCATCCATATCACTTTAAACAAGGAGAAATTTGATTTCGTTGATATTATTATTCTGAACCGGGACCCTAATAAATGTGTCTTCATTGGTTATTTGTCGGGAGCCTTCACTATTAAAGATTATTACAAAATGATGCATTATATAGGTGATCTCGATAGGTGGTGTGAGATGCTATGGGAAAAATAAATTCAACCCAAGTACAATTTCTTGGTTTGGTGTATCAAAAATAAATCTCTCCATATAGACGATAATATCCAACGCATTAACATACATATGGAATCTAGGTGATTGTGTTTCAACGACCATAACTCTGAAATCACACAACATTTATTCCTTAATATTCAATGGGTAAATAGTGTATAGATATATTTTGGAAGCTTCATAGTATTTTATTCCTAAATACTCTCATGTAGCAATTTTCTTGATCGATGGTTCCATAGTGTGGGGAATAACAACACAGAGATGAAGGTGAGGGTGGTAATTATTACAGGTGGATGTTGGACCATATGGAAGGAAAGAAACACAAATTGGATTGAGGGGAAAACTAGATCAGGAATGTGTGTGGTGATCAAACTAGGATCCTACTAGTTTATTTAGTCCCACTTATCAAGAATAGGGTCTATGGCTCATTCCTCATACTTCTATAGAATATTGGGTATCACTCATCAACCTACACCATCCCTTCCCTAGATTGTTGGATCATATTGATTCCTCAAGATAATGGTCTCAAACTAAAAACTGATGGTTTATGCTGTAGGGGTGTCATGTGGGGTGGTGGGTTAGTGTGTGATCCCAAAGGATCTATGATCATTGCGTTTATGGATTCCTTTGGTGGCGGAAATTCCTTCAAAGATGAAGCTAACAAACTGCTAATGGGGTTGGAGATTTACACTTTTAGGAGTCTCAGTTTAGATACGGTGGAGATATAATCACTCACTATTTCTAACTCCCTACATGGGAATTTCATAATTCATTGGGACATCTCCTACCAAATTTTCAAGTAAAAGTGATGTATCGGTGAATCCACTGATATCATGCATACATGGTGTGGGGAGAATAAGATAGAGGATTTGTTGGCCACTAAGGTCCCCCTGGATGCACTTATCTCTTTTTTCTCTAGCATGGGATCCTTACCCTAGGAAGGAGTAAACATTATCCACAATGATGATCCTAGGATCTATCATTTTAGGCCACCTTAATTCCGTTCCGACCATAGGGGATATTTTCTCCCCTCTTAAGTAATAAATAATTCTATTTATTAGGATATAAAAGATAGTAATTCTTTTCTTATTAATCTATTTGAAATGGAATTAACCAGGGTGATTGATATAAAGGCTTCTAAATAAGTTTGGTATAAGATAGAATATATATATATATATATATATATAAGTGAATATATATGGGAAATGATAAATTTAAGGAAGATAAAATAATTTTTTTGAGTGAAATGTTTGTAGTTGATAGGATAATGAATGGTGAATCCATTAATGGATTATTTAATTGAATAAATGAAATTATAAATATAATTAAAGGTATTTTTTTTGAGAATTTAGATAACACTACTATGGTAAATAAGTTATTGAGAACCCCCCTTCATATATTTTAATCCATGGTTTTTATACTATATGACATAGACCATAATAAAATTCCTCTTGATGAGTTAAAAAAATCATTGAATATGATACAAGTAAGAATTATATGTTCAAAAAGAAAATAAAAGAAAAAAGTGATTTCCTTTAAATCCATGAAGATATGAAATTTGAATGAAAATAAAATAAAATTCCTATATTAACTCTAAGGAAGAATAAGAGAATGATTTAGATTATGAACAATTATGTCTTTAATTTCAAAAAATTTAGAAGATGAAGAGGAAGGTATAAGGTAAATTATTCTTTAAATGATTTAATTATGCTACTCAAGGTAATTTTATTTATTTATTTCCAAAATAAAATAAAGGATAAAATAAATAATTTTATCTTGAATAAATAACACCCAGAAGTAAAATAAAAAATATATTTATTTAAAAAATAGGAAAGAAATATTTAAATGAAAAAATATTTTCAAAATATAAAATAATTTTCATGAGTAAATAAGAAAGTAAATATGAAAAATCCATTGGTAAAATATAGGTAAAAGATGAATAATCCAATAAATAATAAATGATTTTCATGGATCATGTTAATAATGGTGAGAAATACTTAAGAAGTTAAGAAAAATATGAAGAGAGTTATGTAGACCAAGATATTGACTATAAACCATTTTGATCCTCAAGGTCACTCTAGGTTGGTCCACTCACCCAACCCAGTCCCGGTCTACCTAATTCCTTCCCAACTTGGCCTGGTCACATCAGATGGGGGAGGATCTTTCATCCTGCCATCATATTAACGAGATCAAATAGATCGAAGTCCATAAATGGGATCCTCTAATGATGAAATATACTATGAAATATAAGACCATCCTCACCCTCATCTTATAAGAGTCCCCAACCCCTAAAAATAGGATAATGAGTCTCATTTGGTCTGAACTTAGCTCTCAAGAGGTCTGGAGACCACCCAATATCTCAACAGACCCAACCTTGACAATTGGAAGCTGAGGCATTAAGCTAGCGCACAAGGGTTGTTCATGAACACTAGATCTCAGTCATTTTAACTAGAGGTTATAATTTAATTTAAACATTAAACTTAAATAAAATAATAATTTAAAAAAATGTAATTTCTTAAAGTGGTAAGCCTGCACATCACATGACACATAATTAGAAGCAACAATCCATAAGGCTAGTTCACATGACCACTTGAGTCAAACTGAAGCTTCTCCCATTTATTTACAAGGTCTAATAGTATCTACCAAGGAATTTCCAATACCATTAAATATCATCCATGATAAACCAGTCTTGTCTCAAGGACCTGAGCTCTGGGTCATCATGAAACATTGATACTAAGTCTAATTTCTTTTAGGGGGTCTATTGGGGACACCTAATACTATTCTCAGGAAAATACCTTATCTATCGAACCATTTACAAAATTTAAAAAAAAATTAAATTTTTATTAAAAACAAAGGAAAATTCATGGTTTGAAATACATTTAAAGAAATGATGAGTGAAAATAGGTGAATTTCATCTCTAGATGTCCTATTCCTAGGCTATACGAAACCCCCAACAAAATTGTGAAATTTCACCATCCTTTAGCGAAATCTCTATTTTAACCTAAATTAAAATAGTTCCAAATAAATGAGAAGAATGAGGAGAAGGGACTGGAGGGAGGAGGGGATCCTGTACCTTTCTTCGTTATGAAAACCACCCAAGGAATCTAACCCAAACTAAAGGGGATAGAAGGAAGGAGAGAGAAAGATAACCCCTAGTTGCACGAACTAAAGAAGGAGTAGAATATGGGTCTACTCATTTTAATTTTAAGGTGGTATTATAGTTATTATTCTCTATTAACGGCTCACCAGTGAGTTGGTGGTGCCCACCAGCCATCCAATGGCTCTACTACAGTATCTATATGAACACTTTTAGGTCTCATCCGAGCCTCTGGGATGTCCCCTAAGCCTCTAAATTTTTTCAAAACATATAATTATGGTGTAATAAGACTCAAAACCTGTTTTTCAATCCCTGTTCACAATTCACCCCTTCCAATAAATAAAAATTTAAATTCCCCTTTAATTTTTAACACGTATGTGGATACAAGGTTTTATAGCCTCAAACTCTTTTGAAGTGTTAAACTCCTAATATCCCAGTGGAGGGAGAGAATCAAAGTCATAAAAGTAATCATCTCCTTATTCCCTTACAACATTCTTTCAAAAACAATCTTATGATATCATTAATATTCTCTTTATTAACTTCTATGAAACTTCATCTAATTTTTCAATGGTCTCCAAAGGAAGAGAGACTTTATTTCCTCTAACCTTTAAATACAAATTCCTTTTATTCTCAGAACTTTTCCATAAATTTTCTTATTTAAACTTATTTAATTAATCAAGTTTATTTTGAATTTATACTCTATCCTTTTCCATAATATTTTTGTTGTAATCTTTTGAACTTATTTTTTGAGAAGACCACTCTCGATTCTTCTACTTTGATGGGGAAATTCCACAACCTTTTTCTTCTCTATAGACAAAATATCAGCTAGAATAACATCCAGTACTTTTATTTTTCCCTTAAAAATTTATTTAATCACATTATTAGAAACTACATTAGGATTTTTATACTATTTTTGGGTATCTATTGATGGGGTAACATATAGATATCTTTCAAAAAACTTATTTCAACAAGATGATAAACAAGATTTACCCGAATGGCCCGAAGGCCTTCATTTTTATTGATTTTTGATAACTCACCTTTCAAGGGGTGATGGGGAACCCTTACAAGGACCGTAGGCTCATAGATTCATTATGGAATTGATTCTATTGAAGGAACCACTAATCTAAATAATCTTGTGGGATATAAAGAAGTTTTATTTTTTCTAAAATAATTTCAAGAACATATATTATATATTTAAAATAAATTTTAAAATCTTTCACATCAAATTAAAAATTCATCATTTTTCACATCATTCACATTGTCAAAGAAAACATTTATATAGAACTAATATAAAAGACTATAATAAAACATATGTCTCTCTTCACTATGAAATGTTAAAAGTTCCCACACTTGAAATATGACATCCTTATTTATAAACGATTCATTATTGGAAAACAAATTTATTTCCATTAATATTTCCATCCTAATTTCTCTAGAATAATTTTTTTATATTGATGACATATTGAATAAAAAAGAAGAAAAAAAACCAAATGAAAATATTTCATAGAGGCAAAGCTATTCAATGAATACTACCAGCCACCTTTAGGTCCACACATATATATATAAGATATTTCTTCAACCATTAATAAAAAATGATATGATATTCAAAAAATATTTATACCAAAATATATGATGAAAAAATATCTTTAAAAATAAATTTCAAATTTCAAACTTAAAATAGGTTTCCTTTTTGGGGTATAATAACAAAAAGTAAAAAAATAGATTTGTAAAATATTTATATATTTTTTCAAAGTAATATAAAAACCTATTTTTTATAAAACATAATATATGAAAAATAAATTTTGAACCTTCTAGAACTCATATTATATCACTAAAACATGATCTTTTTCTATTGAATATGGTTCCAAAACACATTTAATAATATCATTTATACCTTTCGTTTATAGTAATGTTAGATTAATTAAAACTATAAATTTTTATCCAAATAGAACAATAACCCCATCAATAAAGGAGTTAATGTTTAAAGAAAAACTATAAACAATTGACACTTACAAAAATAAAATGAATGTTTTGATAGAAAAGAAAATTTATCATGCACCAAATATAAGTATTTATATTCTCATATGAAATGAATTAATTTTATTAGAAACTATGTATAAGGAATAAAAAATATCTTGAGACTAGAAGAATTTGTGAATATAAATTTAGTTACCTTAATATCACCAACCATATTATGTTCAAGAGAAATACACTCTTTTGAAATATATGCTTAATATTTATTAAGAGATTGAACCTTTTTTAAAGAGAATTTTTTCTTCTAGTTTCCACCTCTTTCAAACTTTTTATAGAAAGGGGTATTATTTAGAATGAAATAGTTAGACCGACAACTAGATTTTGTAGTATAACTTCTTCCTAGCTAAAAATTATTTACTATTTGTTTTAAAATTCCTATATATTTTCTAAAAGGGAACATTTCCTATAGTAAAGTTAGTCACAATATTCTATAAACTATCAACTTATGATTTTAGTTTTATTAACTCATTTTTAACTTTTGTATATGTATCTGAAGTCATTTTACCTTTAATATTAGAAGTTAACTTGGAAGTTTTATCTTCTGATTCACTTACTTTATTCATGAACATGACTTGTTCACTTGAAACTTTTTTCTAGAATAATATATTTATCAAAAAGTTTATTTCTAATGTCTGAATAATTCTTAGATAGATTAAATAGATTTAAACTCACATGATCATTTTTATCCTTCACATGTTTTTCTCTATTCTCAATAATATTTAAATAAGTAACCATTTATTCAATGGTAGGCACATCATTCTCATCATTAGAAGAAATTATGTTCTCATCATACAATGTGAGTGAAAAATTAGTATAAAAAAACATCTATGAGAGGGTATTGGTTAATGAGAAACTAATATTTCTCCAGATTCTATTGCCATTAAAATCACATTTTTCATTTATAGATTAATGATCTTCACTAAAACTCAAACTATCATTGGTTTATTTGAAAGATTTTATTTCTATCCTCTTAGAAATTTTCTTTGAATCTTTATATTTCCACTTTATTCTTGGATAGTCTGGTAAAATATGAACAACATTTTTAAATTCATAGAAAATATATTTTAAGGGATGTTTCCTATTAGACAATTCTTTTCCGACCTTTCAATTATCCTTTAAAAAAATTATTCCTTACCATGTATGTATTCATATGAGTAGTGAACTGATCAATATCACCTTTACTTAGTTACACAAAAATATTTTCTTTCAATGTACTTGGTTTACATCTTTGAGACATGGAATTTAATATTCTAGATATTGATGAAAATGCATCCCCATTATTCTTTTTTTTCTTATCATCATCTCTCCTTAAATGAGTTTAATATTTAATTAATGCGATGATCAAATCATCAAGACTTATATTTTTGATATTTTTTGTTCCATCAATTGATTTTTGTTTTAATTACCACACATTTGACCTAATATTAATTATTTTCATAATAAGATATGAATATGAGATTTATTTATCTTTAAGGGACTGTAGACAATTTACAATTTTCATAAAACATTGATGCATCTAGGACATAGTTTCACATGGTTATAAGTCAAAACTTTGATAATAAGATCTAATACTATATCATTTAGTTTAAATAAATTTTGAAGTTTGAAATGATCCACTTCAAGGTTTTTACAATTAAAATTATCCATTTGATAAGATAGAACTTGAATATAGACATTTCATTGAATAACACACCATAGATTATTACAAACATGTAATTTATATTGAAACTATTCTCATTTATCTTGAGTGAATCCAAAAAATTATTTTCCCAATATTTTATAATTTATATCAAGTATCAAATAATTTTCTATACAAGTATTGATCACACATATCTCCATAGAATCCCTCTGGTTATCATAATATCTTATATAAAATATAGATGGTATATTGGGATTTAAATCCTCTAAGCTTCCAATATGAATTCCCACCATATCTAAAAAGATTTTTTCTCTTGTACACATTAGTGAAAGAAAAATATTTCAAATTATAATAAAATAGTAGGATTATAAAAATAAAATACTAACCCATTAAAGAATTAATATCAGATATTAAGATATTGGCTTTGATACCAAGTGTTAGTCCCAAAGGGTGTAATATATGACACTATAAGGGGGGGGGGGGGTGAAATGTAGTCTAAATCCAAACTATAAATTTTAATTCAACTCAAGTGTAAGTTTGGTATACAATATAATCCTTTGATCAAATAAATAATATATTAGATTAAACATGGTTTAAAATACAGTTGAATATAAAATAGTAAAAAGTTAAAACATAGTTTGACTAATGAAATTAAAAATAAGTAGATTAAAAAATAAAATAAAATATAAACAAAGAAAATTTTAAAAAAAATTCATAGAGTATTGAGTTACAAATCAAATACCTCTAAAGGATATCAATTACCAAGACAAATTTCAATAAAGGAAACCTTTACTTTTAGACCCAAGAGGTAGGTGATTCATAACCTCTACCAAGGCATCCTTATTTGAAGACTAAAACATCCATAACTAAAAACCCATTGGTTAATATAAATATCCTATCCAATTATACTTCATATTCCTATCCATGGAATCCCTCAATCAAAAAAATTAGATAATATCTATCTTTCAAACCATGAATTCTCTCAATCTCGAAGGATTAGATAAACCTTATGTCTTTATATCCATAAAATCCCTTGATATCAATGACCATACAAATCAACTTCTAGCCTTAAAGCTCCTTGATCTCGTGGGACCAAAAAATAAATGATTACCAAAAGAAAACTAATGGATTTATAATTAAACCTTATAGATGTTATCTCCTAGAACACTTAGAAAACGATTACAAACAAGAGAAATCAAAAGTAATGATAATTTTTATGTATTCACTAGTAGTGAAATTTAAAACACTTATTAAAAATGATTCTTATTTATGTATACTTGGGAATTATTTATATACATCTGTGTGACTTAATATAGTGGTTAGATTTCAAGAACTTAGGTTTTGTTGTAACAACATCAGATAATGTACTCTATCATCTGATAGATCTATCTTAGAATGAATCATCTGATGTGATTAAAGCCATAACAATGTATGGATGTTCATTATAAGTTATAAGTTTATCAGTTATTAAAATAATATAAAATAAATATATACTAAAAAACACTTAAAAACCACATTTCAAGTTAGATAAAACTCTTATCAGGTCTATTGTGATTTTCAAAACAAATGATATAAAGGTGTTCTTTGACCCAACATGATCATGGATGAGTAGAAAACTAATTAAAGATAAGATTGTATAAATGAAGTAATATTTTAAAATTTATAGAAAACCATGGATTAATGAGGTCATTACATAGTGATTTGTTAAATTATTGGATTATTATACTCTTAAAAGGACACCCACACTACAATGTCTAAGATCATGCTGCAGGTCTAATACCACATCATAGTATATGAGTGTTTTTTTGGATATTTTGAGAGATATTTGATGAGATTTATGGATATGGGCATCACATGTCAACCAAGATCCTCATTACATGATTCTTATGTAGTATAAATACTTAGTGACTCACTCTGAGAAAATTGTTATAAAACATTTAGATAATTATCTATATATTACAAAGATAGTTATAAGAAAATTTCAATTGGGATTGAGGAGAAAAATAAGGGTAAACACTTATCAAAATTCTAGAGGCACTTGAGGTGGTAGGTGAATATTGATTAACTTGTTAACACACACATAAAATATTACTATACTTAGAATTTAGGACTATATTCTTACTCTATTACTTCTTATTGCTGATAATAATATAAGACCATTTTTAGAGGAATCACAATTATTGTACGCCAATGATTAGATACTCGATAACAAGTGTGTGTAACTTGTAAAAACCCTTGTACCATGCATGTTCTTTCTCACTCTATCTATATTCATCTCTTTGTTTTGTTTATAATCATATTCATCAACCATTGACGGGAAAACATGTATTTGAGAGTTGTAATTTTGTGAACCACTGATTCACCCCAATATTAGTTATGGTTTACTCTCTCCTAGACCTATCATTTGGTATTAGAGTAGGCTTCAGTTATTTTGATTCAGCATCCTTGAAACATATTATTATGGGATTTATAATAGTGGTTCTAGGTATTTTACCTAGTAAATATGTTTTTTATTCATTGGTAACATCTTTTTGATTGAAGATATCAATGGAAAGTATAAAAACTATCAACAATAAAGGTTTTCTCATTTTTGATGGAAATGTATTTTATATATAGAAGGAGAGTATGGTTCCATATCTTTATTATCTTAGACTATAAATTATTCGATTCACTAAGAATAGTTTATATATTATTAATCTTTTTACAACTAATAATCTTATCGACAATAAGGATATTGAATATGATGATATTTTACACAATGTGTTACTCTCAACCCCCTTAGATAAGGATTTTATATGAGTGATGGGTATAAAAATAGTGAATGAAATTTTGATGAAAATCCATGGTATTTATAAGAGAGATAATATGGAAAGTATTAATGATTAAAAACTTATTTTTCTCAATTTGAGTATTTTCAAATGTGATAAGAAGAATCAATGGATGAATTTTAAATTCAGATGAAAAAATATAAGATTAATTTGAAGCTATAGAGTGACTCTTAAGGATTCAATAGTGGTGATGAAATTAATGAGGATTCTCCCAAATAAATTTTATGTAATGATTTATACACCTGAGGATAAATACTTAGATGATTAGACCATTGATAAGCTCAACAATTTCTTGATAACATTTGATATGAGGAGAGGGATAACCTTAAGAAGAAAATTCAAATTAGAAAAATATAAAATTTAAAGATCTTTAAAAAGATAAAAATATATTGATTCTAAGAAAACTTATGGAGAGGAAATTGATTTCGAGGATGATTACATGAATTTTAATTAATTTCATCATTATTTTTAAAAGGCATGTAGTGAGGCAAAGGTAAATAAAGGGTAAAATTCAATTTTAGTGTTAAATTATGTAAATATTAGAAATTTTTATCTATTTTATCTGAGAAGAATAATAGGTATGAGGAGGATGATCAATCTCAAATACCATAAAGTAGAAACAAGGTGTAAAGTATTCTAAGTAGAGGAAAATTCATTAAAGAAAAAGGAAATAAAAGTTATTCAAATAAAAGAGTTTTATCTCAAAACATGATATCAAATCCCATGACGTGGAAAGTAAAAAAGGAAGAAGATTTTGAGGAGGAAGGACTCAAAGCTTTCACAATTAAATCAAAATAGTCTAAGGTAACCTCTAGTGAAAAATAAGGGAACAATGAATAAGGAACACATGATGATGAAAGTGAATATGAAGAGACACTACAAGAATTTCAAATAAGGATGAAACTTTTGATATGTTTGAAATAAGTAAAAAAACTAGAAAATGAGAAAGGAACTTTGAGTAAGGATATTGAATCACTAAATAAATCCATTTACACTTAAAAAGTAGAGGATATTAATGATATGGAAGTATAGTTTTCAAACATAATAGATTACCTAAATGAAATCCTTGAAAAAAGAGATAATATTTTCGAGATTAATAAAAATATTTAATCTATAAGAATGAGGAGGTGTAGTATCTTCAGGTGAAGTTGGTTTATGATGAGAATTACCCAAATAAAACTCACATTAAGTCTCAAAATTCTATTAAGGTTTTCGGTGAAATTTATAAATCAACTGAGATAGTTTTTTATGCTTATAATAAATTTAAATATTTTCCTATTATTCCAAGAACTTTTTTTTGAAACTCAATATTATTATATAAATAGTGTAAGTAATGATAATAAAGAGAAAATGTACCTATTTCACCTAATAAGGAAGCATGTACCATTATAAATCTAATTGGTGTATCTAAAAATCCCAAAATAATGATGTGTGTAAGAATAAGAGTGATGATGATAATACTAAGTGCAATGATAATGAAAAGGATTATTATTATAATAATGAGAAATTTGAAAGGAATTAGTGTATTTATAATTAAAAGGAAAATTTATGAGAATATTTTAGTGAAACTTGTTTCCAATCAAGGAGATTTTTCTTTGATGGAATATGTTGGTGCTATATAATTTATGGACACAAATAATAGATGTATTTGTATAATATTTTACTCCCCAAATCAAAGAGTGATTATAATCTATGGGAAGTAATATTGATGTTTTTAGAGACTATTCCAGAAAACATTCATAAGAGAAGGTATACTTGTATAATTATTTTTATTCTCTCGAGGAAACTTGTGGGAGGTGTGATCTATATGGACCTATAATTTATATACAAAGATATTACATCTTATTAGAAGGATATTCTTTACATAACATAATGATCCATGATATAATAATATAGTTCTAGTGCCTTTGGAAACTTAGATACATAAACAACTAGTTAATAAGTGAACTACATAATCTCCCACTAAGTTATTTATAACTTGCACCCTTATTAGATACATCATACAAAATACCTTTCTTCATAACCTAGGGAAAAGGAAACATAAGATAGGGTGAGTTTAAATGTTCAATAAGGGAAAACACAAGAGATATCAATGATCACTTAAACATAATATGAGAATAATTATATGATAACATGATCATAAAATTTAAAAACCATATCCAACATATCATAAATCATATTATTGAGGAATTTATTAAAGTTTAACAGTTTATACGACATGAATTATAAAGGAATCAAAGAAAATGAGTCATGGGAGAATAACATTGACATAAGACATGGATTTTTAGAATATACATAATCATATAAAATAATTTAATTAGAAGTCAAGGATTTATTATAATACTATCATATTGGATTGGTTTCACTCCCCAAAACATCATAGTAGTCATGTTTGACTCCCAAGACTATCATAGTGAACAAAGTCCCATGATAAACTGGGTTCACTCTCCATTGTGATCTTGTTTATCTAATTAGATATCCATCTTTACCAAGTGAATTAGAGGGATATATAATTTTAGTAACACCCATAACATAATGGAAATCATACATATGTGTTCCAAAATATCATAAATCATCAATCATATCATAACCCATAAAAAATAAATGGGTTTCATAAACATTTAATCATGAAGTAAAGTATGGAAAAGAATAAAGTTTCATAAATATTTCATCATCATAATCATAAAACATATATATAAAGTATAAGTATTGTATTATTGGATAAAGTCCCTAGTAAAGCATAAAAACATAAAAGGATTCCATCTTATATGAAAATGTATTTAAGAGGTCACTTGTAATATTTCTTGAGGAAAACATCCTTTTCACTTTGAAATTACTTCTTTAAAATCCAAAGATTTAAAAAATATTGGGGAAAAAATTTTATTTGAAAAGAAAATTGAAAAAATTTAAGGTAATATTAAAATAATTAAGTAGTCATTAAACTAAAAATTCTATTTATTCCATATACGTTCAAGCAAATATTCCTTTCACATTTTTGGTAAAAAGTAAAAAGTCACTTGTTTGGAAAACAATAAGAAGATTACTTTGAATTTTTTTTATACAAAGTAAAAAATGGGTAAAAATGATTTTAAACTTTCATGGAAAAAATTAAAGCATTATTAAAAACTTTTCTAAAGAAAACATGGAAATGTAAGAGAAATATTCCTGACTAAATAGTAAAATATAACTGATTTTCCTTAAAAATATTATTTTTGGTTCCATGAGTACTTAAAGAGATAAAAATGAAATGAAAACATGTAATATCCATAGATAAAAATATTATAATAAAATTAATTATTTTTATAGATATATCTTAATATTTCATCATAAAAAACTTAATCATAAACAACCCTAATAAATAATGAGATTGTAATATAAAACCCTTACAACTTTAGTAACTTTTGAATCATAATACCCATGAAAGAATAATATAAATTGAACCTTTAAATATCATTAAAATAAATATATTAATTATATAATATTCAAAAGTGATTTTTATGAATCTCATAAAATAATATTGATGTATAACATAACATATGTCCCCATGAAGACAATTTGAGATGATAAACCCTTACCACAAGTTCCACTTGATTCAAAATCACTATAACCACCTATATAATAAATTTAAATTTATTATAATTATATTAAATAATAATTTACATACCTATAATATGATATATTATTTAATTATAATATCTCAACATCCATTTATTAATAAATACCTATTAAAATCATTATTTTTCAGGTGTTAACTATTTTGTTTTTCATGAGAGTTTCAGTTTGATAGTTTCATTACTTGTAAATTTATCATGGTTAAATAATATAAATTTTTTTAATAATGATATAGAAATATTATATATTTATTATATTTATATTTAAAGTTATCTATATTGTATATTGATAAAAAAATGATATACATTGTTCATGGAGACGGTACGCCATACATATGCATGAATGATGTTTTAACTTTTCGACTTATGGAATGAAGGAAAGTTGAATATTAATTAACCTTTAAAGAATAATTATTATGTCATATATAACATATATAATCCTTAAATATATTCTTATTACAATCCATTTAAAGAAAAAATGAAAAATAAATCACATCACTTTGTGGTGGCGGTTGTCCATATATAAGCACAAGCAACTTTATTTTTTTCCAAAGGACTGGAAGGTAAAAAGGTATATGTGATATTATAATTATATAAGTATAATTATTTCATAAATATAATATACATACTTTATATATATAATTATATCCAACCATGATAGGCAGTGATGGAAAATATATTACATCAGTTCGTGTGGCAGCTGTTCTTCCTGCAAACAAATGACGGTTTTGTTTCCCATTTGATGGAAGTGGAAATGGATATTGGTTATGAAATAAAAAAATAAACTATTATTATAATGAATATACTATTTTTATCATTTAATCATTCTTGAATAATATTTTAAGGATGTATAAGAAGAAATAAAATGAAAACTCACATTTAATAACTATACCTCTTCTTCAGACAACCTCTATTGGTTTATACATAATGCCATATTAGGATGGTTTTCTGATTAAACCATGAAATATAGATCATTGGTAGGGATTTAAGGGAGGTATTTTTTTGTATCTTTTATGAAAAAAACAATATTTAAGTGTGGATAGTATTGGAGAGTGGGTGTTCTTTTATAATTGGGGGAGATGACACACTTGAAATTTTTGAAAGAATAAAATATATTATTGTATTATTAATGAAACATTTCTCTAAAATGTTCTATTTAAAAACATTATATGATATAGGTTCTATATATGGTTATAAAATAAAATTTATAAATGTTTTTTAGGTCATTTTAACCCTTATATTTTTAGTTTAAACCTTAGTAAACCTGCTTTAACCTTAACCATAGTAACAAATTTAAACTATTTTTACTATTCATGATGGCAAAAAATTAAGTTAAACTTATTACCTAATATTAATTATGATGATTTTAAATATGGAATATATTTTATCAAATTCAATTCATATAAGTGGTATAATTTAATTTAATATTACACCCACAAATGCGATGAAAAGCGGTTTTCCAAAGAAAAGGTTTTACTAAGTATAAATAGTTTTTATATCAAAATCCAACATAAAAATGATTAAAATATCCTAATTTGGATTAATAATAATTTAAATGAACTAATTTTACTTTTAAAACCATTTTAAAATAAAATGTAACTTTTTAAATGTTTTAAATGAAAATATATATTTTAAAGCATTTGATAAAAATTAAGTAATTATTTATTAATGTATTTTATTTATCTGAAAATTTATACATAATTTTAAAAATATATTTATTCCTATTTATGACACCAATTTAACTACTAGGTTATAATGGTATACTATATTATGATGTGTTTAGACTTGGGGTTGTGTGTATCACCAGCTATTGAATAGATTAAATTTATTTAAAAAAAAATGTTTCATAAAATCTCAAGGTTTTACATTCTATCCCACTTAAAATGAATCTATCACTCAAAATTATATAATTTCATTACAAAAAATGAGGATATATCTGTTTCATAACATCCTTGGGTTCCCTGTTGCTTCTTCAAATTTCTGATTCCTCTAGATAACTTTAACTAGGTGAGTAGTCTTGTTCTGTAACACTTTATCTATAAGATCCTGATTATATTGGTTTCTCTTAATAGTAAATATCATACTCTAGTGGTATGACCTCTGAGTTTAGTATATTTAAAGGATTAGGTATGTACTTCCTCAAGAGAGATACATAGAACACATCATGAACTTGAGAGAGGTTCAGTGGAAACACCCAATGATAAGATACTATGCCCACTAGGTCAATAATATTAAATGGGAAAATAAATATAGGTATAATATTCCCCTTATTTATAAATCTCATAAACTTATTCTATAGATAAATTTTCAAAAAAAGCTTCTCACTAACTTTGTACTCTATATCTTGCGGGCAATTGTCAACGTAAATTTTCTATCAACTCTGATCTTCCTTGAGGTTCTTTTTAATGATAGTGACTTTCTCTACCATTTAATCATCTATATTAGGTACCAATATCTTTATTTATCCAACTTATTCCCAATATTATGGAGTTATACACTTATTTACATATATAGATTCAATAGGTTCTATTTGAATTCTTAAGTGAAATATATTGTTATAAGAGAATTCGATAAGAGGAATGTGTTGATCCCAACCACCTTTGAAACCCATAGAACAAGACCTCAAAATATCATCAAGGGTTTGATTTGTTATTTTCGACTAACCATCAATTTTAGGATGATAACAAGTATAAAAACTTATCTCTTTGTCTAGAGGATGCTAAAGACATCACCAGAACTTTGAGGTAAATCTTAGATCATGATTAGATACAATAGAATGTGATACTACATAAAACCTTTCCATTTACTTAATGTATATTACAGAAACTATACAAGATATAAATCTTCTATGATAACAATTTAGTGTGATGAAATTATAATGTGATCGACTGAACTATAATTAGATCATGTTCTTTAGATGTTTTAGGGAGTCTGGAAACAAAATCCATGGTGATGTTTTCCCATTTCCATTCTATTATAGGTAATGGTTTTAATATCCCCTTAGACTTATGACTTTTTCCCTAAACTTTCTGACTTACCAAGCATCGATATACATACTCTACAATACCTCTCTTCATGTTTTCCCACCATAAACACTCTATAACAACCCTGAACTTTATTTCATATTTAACCATGATTTATTAAATAGTTTTTAACTTAATATAACTCATAAGATCAATAGGTATAGAGTCTTTAGGTCTTATGAACATTACATAACAACTTAAAACATTAAATACACATCTTTATTGAAAACTTATTTTACATGACCACAACATTACTTCATACTTAGCATTTTACAGGATAACCTGAGGACATGCATAAGAAAAGGGTGAACTATAAAGTCCAGTAAGATAGTAAACAAGGAATAAAATGAAGAATAAAATAAATTTTAGGCAAAAGGAATATCAATGTAGAATAAGATAAACATGAACATAAAGGTATGATATAGCATGATTATCATAACATGGAAATGTAGCAACAACTTAAAACACTGCATCATTAACATAAAGAAATCAGGTAAAACCCTATCTCAATATGGTGGAAAAAGTCCTATAAATTAATATTATAAAACTCCATACCAACACGGCGTATCATGATACGAAACATCACCCAATGCATTGGAGAACTATCAGGGCACACCCTTCATAATCATCTCAATCTCATGCTTAAGTGTGCCACACAGATCATATAACATGGATTCATTCAACATAATAATTTATTCCTTGATCAAGGAATGTGTATTACATACATGTAAGTCCTAAATAAACAAGTATATGTGTATACATGTGAATACCCGTGATAGAGGAATGAGTATGGTATTCACTACAAGTTGATTTTGGCATGGAAAATCGCGGTGCAATTTAGACTACATAACAACGTCAAATAGAAATTCATAGTGGTATCTCATAATTTATACATTAATTTGATATTAGGGGATCATGGATCATAATATACCAAGATGTGAAATGGAAGTTTAGATTCATATTATAAAATAAATTCTTGAATGGAAATGAGAAGAGAGAAACCCCTTATAGAATTTTGGCATAGTAATGGGGGGCTTAAAAGATAATAAGGAGGATTAATGGGAGTAAAAGTAAGATCCAATCATGTATAAATAAAATTAATATCAAGTAGGTATTTAATAAAATATCAGAAATCAAGAAAATGGAAATTAAAAGGCATGAAATAAAAGAGGTGCTTGAAGAAAAAGGAGAGAGGGAGATCCCTTACAAAAATTCAACATGATAACAGGTGTACATAAGGGATAATAAGAGGGATACATGATATTGAAAGGGGATATCATAATTTATACATCAAGTTTTAATTAAGTAGTATATTTAATAACATATCCCAATATAGTAATAAAAGAAATCAAAAGACATAACATGAAAACAATGCTTGATAAAAGAGGAGGGTAGAAGATCCTTTACTTGGATGTGTGATCCCAAAGGCTTGGGGGAGGCTTATTGGGAGCCTGGGGGCACATTGGGAGGACGATAGGGAGTATGGGTAATAGTTTGGTAGAGATTAAAAGATCTTTAGTGAAGGGAAATGGGTAATTGAGTGTGTTTATATAGGAAAGAAGGGAAAATTCTTTATTATTTTGGTTTTAGACACTACACACTAAAATATTCTAAACCAAAAACCATCCCATGGTTTTTCCCATGGTTTCTAGAAAAGGGGAGTGGTATAAATTATTTTATAAGGATAAGGGCCTATGATATTAAAATATTTCCCTTTCTTATGTGGAGGTGAGTCACACTTTCAAGGAAATGATTTTAAAATATTAAAATATTTTATATGTCTTGGAGGATTCACTAATCCTTTATAAAATAAGTAAAATAAACCTAAAATTAAATTATTTTAAATGAAAAACATATATTTTTCAAAATATACCTTTTATATTATTTTATTAGATCACTATTGGGTCATTATGATGTCATAAAACACATTATATATTTATACAGTATTTATTTTTACCCAAAAATTCGACTTTCTCAGAAAACTATGAAAAATTAATAGTTGGATAATTTCGATGTTCTGCAATTTTAATTTTATATAAATAATTTTCTAAATATTTTAATTTTCAATTTTAAAATAAAAACTGTCATTTATAGAAAATTGATGGGTTTTGACAAAAAAAAATTTCATACCGTAATAAAAATTACAATTGACTTCATAAAAATTATAAGATAATTTATATTTGATAAAAGTAATTTAATAATAATATTTTATTAAAATATAATTTAATTAAAAAATCTATTAATTCATCAGAATAAATTTCTTAATTTAATTTGAATATTAACCAAAAATACTATTTGTGATTTAAAAATCATTTACAAAGAACCAATAATAAAATTAAAGTATATTCCTTATTATATAGAAAAATAATGAAAATAATCACAATGATAGGGTCTTGTTAAATATACCTTTATTACACTAGAATACGCAATAAGATTAAGGTATAAAAACCAAAACCTTTTACATATAACATTACATGATTTTAAGCATAATTATACATCAGAGTATAAGCCAAGGATTATTAAGTCTTGTGTCTTGGAAGACTAGGTACATAAAACATAAAACATGGGGATAAAAAAATTCTTTATTTAATCTCCATAAGGAGCTCCTAACTTCCTTTGAGACCTTATATCTTCATAGGGTACCCTGGGGAACACATGAACAAAGGGATGAACTAAAAATCCTAGTAAGGGAAAGAAGATAAGAATAAATCTTAAGCACATGAGTTAGGAGGCATGACATAATGATATCAAAAGCATGGAACACATGAAATCATATAATATAAGCATGGGATAATATAAGCATGGAATCATATAAATGTGTAAGAAAAATAAAAATTGAATTTAGTACGATTCAAGGCTAACTGCCAATCTTATTTCCCATAGTAGTATGGGTCAAGGCTAACCGCCAATCCCATTTCCCATTATACTACAGGTCAAGGCTAACCGCCAATCCCGTTTCACATTGCATCTCACGTGACTTAAATTTACCCAATGCATTGGAGGTCTATCTAGGCATACCCATCTCAAAATTTTCATTAATATGCTTTCCACATAAATAATCATACATAATCAACCATACATAAACATAAGGGTACCCATGGAAAGAATTGGGTACCACAATCATGACATAAAGAATAACCAATGGGCGTATCATGAAAGTGTACATGAAATAAAGTGATTAGAACATACATGGACGTTCATAAGGTAAAATAGGAATATAACATGTTAAGTGATGTCAAAAATAAGTGACAACATATAAGAAATGTATTTGAGAAACATTAGCATTAAAATATTTTTGTGCGGTTTTAAGGAAAATATTATAGAGATTTTAAAATAGAAAAGAGGAAAATATTTTATATAAAACTAGAATTTAACCAAGAAGGTTTTAATAATAAAAAGGATGATTTTATAAAGATAATGGTGTCTTAAAACATAGGATATATTTCACTTTAAATTGGGTAAAAACTTGGGAAGTTCCCTTAAAACAGGTTTTCTTATCAGAAAGTTCTAAGGAGAGAATCTTTTAAAAAACATGTATATCCCAAAAAGAGAGTGATAAATGGGAATTAATAAATGAATTTTGTAAAATTAAACAAAATTTAGAATATTTACATAAACATATAAGATGAATACATTTTGATATAAAGAAATATAAGGCAACCCGAAAGACCAAATAAGGTTCGGGTATAATTCATTATGATTTATGGACATGGTGTTAGGTGTACCTAAGGGGGATTGATGAGAGAGAAAAGGGGTTTCTCATCACTTATAAATCACGAGGGAAGTATTGGGGAGGTTCATAATCATAACCAATTATTACATATTACACATAAAATGGCATTTCATAGAGGACATCTTGATTAAGAGTGAAATGGAGTGGATCCCTTATCTTAAATCCGGTGGTGTTCTCCACTTGTTATTAATGACCTCTTGAGTTTATCTCCTTTAATAAACTCTTAAGAGAAGAGGTTTTGGTATTTTGAATATACTAGGGGATTCTGGAAATGGGGGAGGATATTAAGGAGAGATTTGGCCAGAATATTGTCAAGGCATAAGGCTTGAGAGGAGTGGAGAGAAGATGGAGTGAGGGGGGGTTTTGTAGTGGAGGAGAGGAGGGTTTTCATAATTTGTTAATCATTAGTTTATTAATTTCCCTCAATAACAGAAATAGTGACGATTCAATGAATGTGAACATTAATAAATGCATGTGATTCTGAACTAATGGCCATTTACATCATCCATGACTCAAGCATGATGTAAAAATTCAGGTTTTAGCATTTATTGTGAATTATCAGATTTTACAATTCATAAAAAATCAAGTATTTTTGAAAAATCCCAAAAATTAACCCAAACCATTTTTCAACATTTAGAATCCAAAAAATAATTCCATTTTTCAAAAATAATTTTCTAAATATTATTATTTTATTATTTAATTAAAATCATAATTTATTATTAAAAAAACAGTTTTAAAACATTCATTTACTTATTCTAAAATATAGGTACATCATAATTTCACTTGAATATTATTTTTATACTTTTATAGATAAGGTTACTATTCATTATGGTATATCACTATTCATAAGGGTATGTTACTATTCATAAGGGTAGGTTACTATTCACCAAAAAACAAGTTTTTCTTATCAAACTCCAAATAACTTACTGATCACAATTGTGTATGTAAGATTTTCGAAATTACAAACACAGAAGTGAAAAAATTATGTTTAAAGGTCACATAAAACTTAGTGGTTGATTATATTGTGATTTCATGTGATTATATGACATAATTATAATAAAGGAATTTCCATTTATAAAACATTGGGTCATTACATTCTTACACCCTTAAGAAATTTCAACCTCAAAATTTCATTTTAAATTCTAATGAAAAAATAGGTGCATGTACTTTTCCTTCATTTCCTTCTCTAGTTCCCTTGTTACCTCTTCATTCTTATGGTTCCTCCACAGTACCTTTACCAGGTGAGTAGTCTTGTTATGTAGAACTTTATCTCTATAATCCAAGATCTTCACTGGCTTCTCCTCATAAGAAAGATCATCTTCCAGCTTTACCACCTCTGAATAGAGTACATGTGAAGGGTTTGGTATGTACTTAAGAGGGATACATGAAAGACATCATGTACATTCAACATGGTAGGTGGAAGTTCCAGTCGATAGGCTACAGCTCTGACTCGATTGAGGATATCGAAGGGGATGATGTACCTGGGACTTAACTTCCCTTTCTTTCCAAACCTCATGACTTTATTCCATGAAGATATGCATAGAAATACTATGTCTCCAACTTTGAACTCAAGGTCTCGTCAATTGTTGTCTTCATAACTCTTCTGTCGACTTTGGGATACCATGATATGGAGCTGAATGGTTTTTATCTTCTCCACCATTTCTTTAACCATTTCAAATCCTAGCAGATTATGCTCACTGACTTCATCCCAACACGCTGATGTTCTGCACATTTTCCAATAAATGGATTCATATGGTTCCATTTGGATGCTCGAGTGGAAACTGTTGTTATAGGAGAATTCAACCATTGGAAGATGTTGGTCCCATCATACTTTGAATTCCATAAAACATGCTCTCAACATTTATTCTTATGTATGAATAGGCTGCTCAGATTGACCATCAGTTTGAGGATGATAAGCTATACTGAAGTTCAGTTTAGTGCTTAGAGCATGTTGGAGACTTTTCCAAAACTTTTAGGTGAATATAGGATCATGATCGGATACAATAGATAGTGATACTCCATTCATCATTACTACTTATTGGATGTAAATCCCTACAAGTTGATCCAATGAGAAGTCCTCTCGAATTGTGATAAAGTTATATGTCTTTATAAGACGATCCACAATAACCCATATAGCATTTTTTCTTCTATATTTCCTTGGAAGTCCATTGACAAAGTCTATGGTAATGTTCTCCCACTTCCATACTAGTATGGGTAGTGGTTGCATCATCCCCTTATACTTTTTCCTCTCAGCCTTCACTTGTTGAAATACCATGCACTTTGATGTATATTCGGAAATATCCTTTTTCATATTGTCCGACCAAAAGTTTTCCTGGAGATCTCAATACATCTTTGTGCTCCCTGGGTGGATAGAGAAGGTTGATCAATGTGCGTCATTCAGAATCTCCTTCTTTATATCTGGATCAAATGGTACGTATAATCATGTTCCAAATCTTACAACTCCTTCCTCTTCAATAAAAAACTCAGAGGATTTCACATTTTTAATAGCTTCCACCCTTTTCATAATTTCCACATCTTTTCTTTGATCATCCTTTATTTTATTCAAGAGGGATGTTTGAGAAATAATTTTAGAAAGGATTGATAATTCCCCCCCCCTTAATGATCCCCATGTCCATCATTTTCAAATATAAGAAGATCAGATCCTTTTCAATTCTCATAATTGATAAAGATGTGGGATCCTTTATACTAAGAGCATCCTCCGCCTTATTTTCCTTACTGATATGGTAGTAGATTGAGCGGTCATAATCCTTGATAAGATCTATCCATCTTTGTTGGAACATATAATGATTTTTCTATGTGAATATACATTTGAGACTCTTGTGGTCAGTATAAATCTTACACTTCTCCCCATAGAGATAATGCCGCCAGATTTTCAATGCAAAGATCACAACCACCAACTCCAGATCATGCATAGGATAGTTGTTCTTGTGGATTTTCAGTTTCTTTGAGGCATAGGATATCACTTTATCATTTTTCATCAGCAAACAACCTAATCCCTTCTTATTAGAATCATTATACACCACAAAGAGTTATCCACTTGTTGGGAGTGTGAGTACTGGCATAATGATAATCCTCCTTTTCAACTCCTTAAAATAATATTCACATTTCTGAGTATATAAAAACTTTACTCCCTTCCATGTGAGCTTGGTAATTTTGTGTGAAAATCATGAAAAGTTATTCACAAATCATCGATATACCCAGATAGACCCAAAAACTATGGATCTCCGTTACAGAAGTTGGCCTGGGCTACTCTTCAATTGACTTTGTCTAGGAAGGTCCCACAAATATCCATTCACTAGTGATAATGTGCCCCAATAATGATACTTTATCCATCCAGAACTCACATTTACTGTACTTTTCATATAACTTATCCCTTTGCAAAGTCTTTAAAAAAGTATTCAAATGCTCCTCAGGTTCCTCCTTTCTCTTAGAGTATATAAGAATATCGTCAATAAAGAATATCACAAAATTTTCATGGTAATATGTAAATATTCTATTATTTAAATCCATTAAAATTTATGGAGTATTAGTGATTCCTAAGGGCATCACTATGAACTCATAGTGTCCATACCTCATTCAAAAGGTAGTCTTGGGAATATCTTCCTTCCTCACCTTTAATTTGTGATATCCAGAACGAAGGTCCACCTTAGAGAAATAATTGGCCCCATGAATCTGATCTAACATGTAATCTATCTGTGGAAGGGGATACTTGTTCTTTATCATGATTTTATTGATCTCATGATAATCAACGCAGAGGCGCATTGATCCACCCTTCTTCTTGACTAAGAGGACTAGAGCACCCCAAGGTGTATCACTCGATCATATAAAACCCTTCTCTAGATTCTCCTGTCATGGCTTCTTTATCTCTTCCAGCTCTACAGTGGCCATTCTGTATGTAGTCTTTGATATAGGAAACGATCCAGGAATAAGTTCAATTGAGAACTCAAACTGTTGGTCAGGAGGAAAGCCATAAAACTCTTCAGAGAATACATAAGTGCAATCCCTCATGATGGGCATGTCTTCAAGAATGATTCTCTCCTTTATCTCAATCATTTGAGCTAAATATTTTTACTCATAATGCAACAATATCCACACTTGAGGTGATTATTCTAAAGGATATTTATCTTCCTCTTTACACTTGTATAGAATTGGAGGATGCGTTGGGATGTGAAGAGTGATCTACCTTTCCCAAAAGTTGATGTTGGATATGTATAAAGATAGCCAATCCATGCCCAAGATAGTATCAAACTCCACAAAATGAAGTATTATGAGATTTGATGGGAGGTTTAGTCCAAAAACATTAACTAGGGAGGAGTTATAAACCATGGACACAATAATTTCCCCATTTTCTGTTCTCACATAACATGTCCTCCAAATTTTGAGGTGGTGTTTGAATAGTTCTACCAAACTTGCAAGATATGAAAGAATTCATATAACCAGAATCAAATAGTACATTTTCTATTATTGAATGAATAACTAGCATACCTTTAACCACATCATTGTCTGGCTCCACCTCAGTAGTAGAGATAGCATAAGCCCTTCCTTGTTTCCTTAGAAGTGGTTGTTTATTTCCCCCGCCAATCCTTGTAATACGGAAATTGTTTTCATAATTCCCATGCTCCTTGTAGTTGTAACACTACACCACTCACTGAGCATTGATATGAAACTTCCTTTCTTCTTCCACATTAGTCGTATTTTTCATATCTATTCGGAAATATTTTGCCAGATGACCAAACTTTCCACATTTGTAGAAATTATTTGTCCCCTTAAGATAGTTCCCATAATTATTCTTCCCAAAAATTTTACACATGGAATATTCAGCCTTATTTCCATCATGGGTTTTGTTTGTCGAACCACCCATGTTTTTCTCTATTTTTTTCTTCTTGTTACCAAGACCATGATACCACTGAGAGTCTCTAATCACTATTTCAAACTTGAGGGTACAACGAACAATATCCTCATAACTTTAGAATTCTCAAATCACCAATGCTTTTTTAGACTAATATTTAGTCTGCTAAAGAAGCAATCCACCTTTATTTCAGTGTTCAAGACAAAGCTAGAGGCATACCTTGCAAGCCTTGTAAATTTTGCTTCATACACCCTGATGGACTCATCTTCCTTCTAATTGAGTCCGAGGAACTCTCTTTCCATCTTGAGATGGAGGGTTCGAGGAAAATATTTGTTGAAAAACATCCTCTTGAATTCCTCGAAATCCATAGAATCAATTTCCTCTCGGGACTTTGTATTCTTGATCAGTGTCCACCACTGATCATCTTCCTTATGAAAATGATAGACCTCCAGTACAACTTTCCCTTCTTCTGAGCACTGGATGACAGAGAATATCTTTTCAATGGAGTTAATACATTGTTCCTCAAGAAGGGGATTGGAAGATCCTCTAAACATGGGAGGCCTTTTCCTCATAAAGGATTCTATGGAAACTTGCTCTTTCCATGTAGGAGGATAGAGTTATGCCTGATTCAAGTTATTATTCATAACATGATCCAACTAAGAAAGTACTGTCACAAAGTTTTTAGTACCCACTCTCATCATATTAGGCATATCATTAGAGAAATCCTCACATTTCCTATCACATTGATTTTTGGAATGTGTTCTTTTATTTACCACCATTAACCAAGAAAAAGAATGTATAATTAGAGGGATTGAATACTTATATATTGAGCATAAAAAAGAAACTTTGAACATAAAAGGATAAACTTGTAATGGAGAAGTATATATTAACTTGTGATTCCTTAGGTTTAAATATAGGTTATCCTCAATCTATTTCTTAAATTATATTCTTATGGGATATTTTTTTCCTTTAATAATAGTTTGTACTAAACTCATGATTCTACCAAAGAATATCTTCCAAGAGTGTCGTAACCAAGAGTTAAGTAAGGACCATTATCATGCACCAGTTCTCTTTTGAGTCTAGATCAATGTGCTGTTTTTAGGTTTTACCCCTAGATATATCTGTGCCAGAGCCACATCTACCAACTTGTATCCAGACATGGATGTATTTTCTTGATAACCACTTACTCAATACTCACCAAAATTTAGAAATTTTTTCTTATACTTAGTCTCATCCTTAAGGTTCTCACTATGGTACTCCATTCATAATCTAAAGAAATAACTAGATCATGCTCTGATACCAACTATAGCGACCCTAGACTTTTAAATATAACATTACATGATTTTAATCATAATTATACATCAGAGTACAAGCCAAGGATTGTTAAGTCTAGTGTCTTGGAAGACTAGTTACATAAAACATAAAACATGGGGCTAACAAACTTTCTTTATTTAATCTATATAAAGAGATCCTAACTTCCTTTGTGCCCTTACATCTACATAGGGTACCCTGGGGAACACATGAACAAAGGGATTAGATAAAAAACAAAGTAAGGTAAAGAACATAAGAATTAATCTTAAGCACATGAGTTAGGAGGCATGAAATAATGATATGAAAAGAATGTAACATATGAAATCATATCATATAAGCATGATATCATATAAGCATGGAATCATATAAATGTGGAAGGGACATAAAAAATATATTTAGTACGATTCATGGCTAATCGCTAATCCCGTTTTCCATAGTAGTATGGGTCAAGTCAAACCACAAATCCCATTTCCCATTGTATTATGGGTCAAGGCTAACCGCCAATCCCATTTCACATTGCATCTCATGAGACTTAACTTTAGCCAATGCATCAGAGTGATATCTGGGTGAAACCATATCAAAATATTCATGAATATATTTTCCACATAAATAATCATACATAATCAACCATACATAAACATAAGGGTACCCATGGAAAGAATTGGGTATCACAATCATGACATAAAGCATAACCAATGGGCGTATCCTGAAAGTGTCCATAAAAGAAAGGGATTAGAATATACATGGACGTTAATTAGGTAAATTAGGAATATAACATGGTAATTTATGTCAAAAAGAAGTAAAAACATATGAGAAATGTATTTTAGAAACATTAGCATTAAAACCTTTTTGTGTAATTTTAAGGAAAACACTATAGAGATTTTAAAATAGAAAAGAGGACAATCTTTTATATAAAACTAGAATTGAAACAAAAAGGTTTTCATAATAAAAATACTTATTTTATAAAGACAAAGTTTTCTTAAACATAGGAGATAGTGCACTTGAAATTGGGTAAAAACTCAGGAATTTCTCTTAAAACAGGTTTGCTTATCGTAAAGTTCTAAGGAGAGAATCTTTTAAAAAACATGTATACCCCCAAAAGAGAGTAATAAAGGGGTATTAATAAATGAATTTTGTAAAATTAAACAAAATTTAGAATATTTAAATAAACATATAAGATAAATCCATTTTGATATAAGGAAATATAAGGCAATACGAAAGATTAAAGAAGGTTCAGGTAGAATTTGTTATGGTTTATCGGCATGGTGTCGGGTGTACCTAAGAGGGCTTGATGAGAGAGAAAAGGGGGTTTTAATCACTTATACATAATGAAGCCTGTATGGGGGAGGTGCATAATCATACCCTATCATTAGGGATTGTACATAAAATGGAATATCATAGAGTACATCTTGATTAATATTGAAATGGAGAAAACCCCTTACCTTAAATTCAGTGGTGTTCTCCACTTGTTCTTAATGACCTCTTGAGTTTATCTCCTTTGAGAACCTCTTAAGGGGATAGGTTTTGGTAATTTGAAGATACTAGGGGCTGTTGGACGTGGGGAAGGATATTGGGGAGATATTTGGGTAGAATATTGGTAAGGCACAAGGCTTGAGAGGAGTGGAGAGAAGAGGGAGTGGGGGGTGGGATTTAGTGGTGGTGATGAGGGTTTTTATAATTTTTTAGTCATTAGTTTTTTAATTTACCTAAATAACAGCAATAATGATGATTACATGACCATGAACATTAATAAATGCATGTTAGTTTGAATGAATGGACATTTACATCATCCATGACTCAAGCATGATGTAGAAATTCAGGTTTCAGCATTTATTGTGAATTATCAGATTTTACTATTCATAAAAAATTCAAGTATTTTAGAAAAAAACCAAAAATTCACCCTAACCATTTTTCAATGTGCAGAATCCCAAAATGAATTCCATTTCTCAAAAATAATTTTCTAAATATTATTATTTTAATATTTAATTAAAATCATAATTTATTATTAAAAAAATAGTTTTAAAACATGCATTTACTTATTCTAAAATATAGGTATATCATACTTTCACTTGAATATTAGTTTTATACTATCATAGTTAAGGTCACTATTTATTAGGGTATATCACTATTCATAAATGTATGTTACTAGTCATAAGGGTTGGTTACTATTCACCAAAAATCATGTTTTTCTTATGAGACTCCAAATAACTTATTGATCACAACCGTGTATGTCATATTTTCAAACTTCCAACCACAGAAGTGACAAAATTATGTTTAAAGGTTACATAGCACTTATTAGTTCATTATTTTGTGATTTCATGTGATTATATGACATAATTATGAGAAATAAATTTCCATTTATAAAACATTGGGTCGTTACATAAGGTGTGCGATTGTGGGGCTTTAATGGGGCTCTTTGGTGAACATGGTTTGGGTCGTTATCTCGATGAGCATGAAATTATCTTGTAAATGGTTTCACTCATGATTAAGTTGTTGGATCTTAGATTAATATTAGTCTATGTCAAAGCTTAGAAATTATATCTCCCTCAGAAGCTCTGAAAAATGGGCTTCATAGGGTACGATCCTACTGGTTGAGGCCAACACTTACTTTGTCTATGTCAAAAGGATTTGTTAAAATCTTATATTTATACTAGTCATGTGATCACTATTCAAAAGATATATTATAAATGGTAAGAATACTTAACGATCATTTAAATCCAACAGGATATAATGAAACAAAATTAGTTCATGTGTTTTCTATATCCATAAGACATTTATTTAAAAGAAAGGAAATTTTATTCATAAATGTTCAGGTTGTTACAAACTTACCCCCTTAAGAAATTTTACCTTAAAAATTTTCTTTTCCCACACTAAAATAGATGAGGGTAACTCTACCTCGTCACTTTCTTCGGTTCCCACATTTTCTCTTCAAACTTGTGGTTTCTCCACAACACTTTGATGAGGGGCATTGATTTATTTTGTAGAACTTTTTCTCTCAGATCTAAGATCTTAACCGGTTTCTATTCATAGGAGAGGTCATTCTCCAATGGTACCAACTATAGATTGAGTACATGTGATGGGTCTGGTATATAAATCCTTAAGAGTGATACATGGAATACATCATGTACTTGAGAGAGGTTCGGTGGGAGTTCTAGTCGATAGGCCACTACTATGATGCAGTCAAGTATCTCAAAAGGGACGATGTACATTGGACTAAGATTTCCCTTATTCCCAAATCTCATAAATCTCTTACATATAGATATATGGAGGAATACCATGTCTCCAACATTAAACTCTAGGTATCATTGATGATTGTCAACATAACTCTTTTTTCGACTCTGAACAGCTTTGATGTGCTACTAGATAGTCTTAACCTTATCCACTATTTCTTCGACCATTTTTGGAATTATAATTTTTACCCCAACTTCATCCCAACATACCATTATTATTCACCTCTTCCCATAAAGGGATTCATAAGGACCCATTTTGAAGCATGAGTGGAAACTGTTGTTGTAAGAGAAATCCACCAAAGGAATATGTTGGTCCCATTTGCCTTTGAAGTCCATTGAGAAAGCTCCCAACATGTCCTCAACTGTCTGGATAGTCTGCTTAGATTGGAAATCAGTTTAAGGGTGATAGGGCATGATGAAGTTCAAATCAATGTTCAAAGAATATTAGATACTCTTATAGAACTTAGTGTGTAATCTTGGATCTTGATCAGATGAAATTTATAGTGGCACTGCATGAAGCCTTACCACTTCTTTGATGTATATATGTTCCAGTTGATCCAATGATAAATCCTCTTGAATTAAAATTAATTGTGTATTAATTTTAAGAATATCCACAACAACCTAGATAGAATTGTTTTCTTTGGATTTATTTGGAAGTTTGGTGACAAAGTCCATGGTGATGTTTTCCCATTTCCATGTTGGTATGGGTAATGGTTGCATCATCCCATTATACTTATGCCTCTTAGCCTTCACTTTCTGACATATTAGGCAATTTGATATATATATATATTTAGCGATCTGCTTCTTCATGTTATCCCACAAATAGTTTTCTTGGAGATCTTGATACATCTTCGTATTTCTTAGGTGAATGGAGAAATTAGAACTATGTGCACCATCCAAATGTTCTTTATTTGAATATAGATTTGATGAAACACATAGTCTTGACCCAAATATCAAAATTCCTTCTTCATTAACATTTAACTCCAAGGATTTACCTTTTATCATAGTTTCCACTTTCACTTGAATTCCCACATCATCCTTTTGAGAATCCTTTAACCTTTCCAAAAGAGACAGTTGAACAATCATTTGTAAAAGTATTGATGATGTTCCCTTCTCTAGGATTCTCATTTAATCTTCATCAAATATAAGAAGATTGTATCCTTTTCAATTCTCACAAATGATATAATTTCTAGGTCCTTTCTACTTAGAGCATCTACCGGCTTGTTAATTTTCCTAGGGTGGTAATGGATTGAGAAGTCGTAATCCTTGACGAGCTCTAACCATCTTCATTAGATAATATTAAGGTCTTTCTCTATGAATATATATTTAAGACTTTTTTGATCCATATATATTTCAAACTTCTCCCCAAAGATATAATTCCTCCAGATTTTCAATGCAAAGATCACAGCTACCGACTCCAGATCATGCATGAGATATTTTTGATCATGAATTTTCAACTGTCTTTAGGCATAGAAAATGAATTTGTCATTCTGCATCAACACACAACCTATAAACATCTTTGAAGCATCGCTGAATATTACAAAAATTTCCCCACTTGTGGGTAGTGTGAGCACAGGGTCAGTGATAAGTATCTTCTTCAACTCCATGAATCTTTCTTTACATTCACCATTCCAAGAAAACTTGACTCTATTCCAAGTTAGCTTGGTAAGAGGGTTTGAAAATCATGAGAAATTTCTCACAAATCGGTGATAATATCCATCTAAACCTAGGATGCTACAAATATACGCCATAGATGTTGGCCTCAAACATCCCTTAATTTCTTTTATTTTATAAGGATCTATAGATATCCCATTACTTATGATGATATGCCCCAAGAATGAGACTTCCTTCAACCAAAACTCACACTTGTTGTACTGTACATAGATCTTATCATTTTTCAATGTCTCTATAATAGTGATTATATTCACCTCATGCTCCTCCTTGGTTTTGGAGTATATTAGAATATCATCTATAAAGACAAACACAAATTTGTTGAGGTAATCATTAAAGACTCTATTCATCAAGTCCCTAAATATTTCTGGAGCATTAGTGAGTCTGAAATGTATTACTATGAATTAATATCTCCCATAACTTCTACAAAAAGTAGTCTTGAGGATATCCTCCTTATTCACCCTTACTTGATAATATCCCGAACACAGATCCAACTTGGATAAGTATTGTGTTCCATGTAGTTGATCAAACAAGTCATCAATTCATGGTAAAGGATACTTGTTCTTTATCGTAATTTTTTTGATCTCATGATAATCAATGAAAATGCGCATTGACCCATACTTATTCTTGATAAATAGGACTAGTACACCCTATGGTGAATCACTTGGGCATATAAACCCTTTATCCAAATTCTCCTTTAGTTATTTAATTACCTCCTCAAGATTTACAAAGGCCATTCTATATGGAGTCTTGGATATTGGAAATGACCTAGGTATAAGATCAATCTAGAATTCAAAATATCTTATAGGAGGAAGAATAGACAATTCCTCGAGAAACATGTCAGCAAATTACCTCACAATAGTAATGTCTTCAAGGATGGTTACTTTCTTAGAATCAATCATATGAGAAAGATATGCATGTCCATAGGTAAGTAATATCCATGATTGAGATTATGGTGCTAAATAAGATTCATCCTCATCCTTGAACTTATATAGAATTGTGGGTCAATTCACCATATGGAGAGTGATTTCCCTCTCTATGAAATTAATTTTGGCTCTATATTGGGAAAGACAATACATGCCAATAATTTCCTCAAATTCCACCAAGGGAAGTATGATGAGGTTCTCTGAGAAGTTCAATCCAAAAATTGTGATAGGGGAGGAGTCATATGCATGAGATGCTATAATTTCCCCATTTTCTATTTTCACTAACATATATACTTCCATGATTTGTGGTGGTGTTTGTATTTTTCTAATAAACTTGCAGTATATAAAAGAATGTGTAGAAATATGGATGATTACCCTACCCTTAAATTTTTGATTATAGTTCTACTTTATCCAATATAGACTTAGGGATGAGTACTTTAAACTATTAAAAACATAAAGGGAAATCCAATGAAACTAAAGGGATAACTTTTAAATTAAATTTATCTCCATAACTTATGAATTTATAAGCTTTGATCTAATTCATCCATGATCTAATTCCAAAAATATATCCTTAGGGGATTTTATTGTTCCCTTAATAATGGTTCGTAATAAGCTTATGAATTTATTAGAGCATATCCCATGGGAGTGTCGAACCAAGAGTGAAGTAAGGGCCATTGTCATGCACCAGTTCCCATTTGAGTCTAGCTTGAAGCTGTGTTTTCAAGTTTTACCACTAGATACATCTGTTCCCAAGCCACATCTACTTGTTCATATCCATACAAGGATGTATTTTCTTAATAAACCACTTACTCTATACTCACAAGAATTTAGGTATTATTTTCTTATACTTAGTCTTATCCCTAAGGACATCACTAGAGTTTTCTAATCCTAATACCAAAAATAACTAAACCTATCCTCTCATACCAACCATAACAACCTTTCTCTTTATTTAATATTTAAACATTATTTATTTCAAAGATTTTCACTTAATACAACTCGTAAGATCAAGATTTATAGTTTCTTTGGTTCTTAGGAACATTACATAACAACTTAAAACCCGAAATACACATCTTTATTGAAAAATTATTTTACATGACCACAAAATTCCTTTTTACTTAGCATTGCATGGGATAACCTGAGGATATACATAAGAAAAGGAAGATCTATACATCCCATTGAGGGAGTAAACAAGGAATAACATGAAGAATACAATACATGTTAGGTAATAGGCATGTAAATAGAGAATAAGAGAAACATGAGCATAAATGCATGATATAACATGATTATCATAACATAGAAATGTGGAAACAACTTAAAACACTACATCATTAACATAAAGAAATTAGATAAACCCCTGTCAAAACATGGTAGAAAAAATTCCTATAAAGTAATTAGGTAAAAACCTATCCCAACATGAATAATCACGATACTAAACATTACCCAATTCATTGGATCACTATTAGGGAACACCCTTCATAATCATTTCCATCTCATGCTTAAGTGTGCCACAAAGATCATATAACATGGATTCATTAAACATCATTATTTATTCCATGATAAAGGAATGTGGATTAAATACATGTAATTCCTAAATCAATAAGTATATGTTCATAAAAGTGAATACCCTTGATAGATGAATGTGTATGGTATTCACTACTCGATGATTTTTTCATGGAAAATCACAGTGCAATTTCAATAGCATAACAACGTTGTATTGAAATTCATAAAATGGGTTGATGAGAGATAAAGTGGTATCTCATAATTTATACATGAAATGGACAGTAGTGGATCATGGAACATAATATCCCAAAATGTTAAATAGAATTTTACATGCATAATATAAAATAAATTCTTGAATTAAAATGTGAAGAGAGAAATCCCTTATGGAATTTCGGCATAGTAACAGGGGGTATTAAAAGATAATAGGGGGGATTAATGGGAGTAAAAGGAAGATACCATCATTTATACAACAAATGTATTGTAATGAGGTATGGAAGAACATATCCAAAATCAATAAAATGGAAATTAAAAGGCGTGACATAAAAGAGGTGCTTGAAGAAAAAGGAGAGAGGGAGATCCCTTATGAAAACTCGGCATGGTAACTAGTGTACATAAGGGTTTATAAGAGGAATAAATGAGAGTGAAATGGTATATAAACATTTATACATAAAATGTGAAGTATAAAGGAAAATTAATAACATATCCCAACATAATAATAAAATAAATTAAAATACATAATATCAAAAGAATGCTTGATAAAAGAGGAGGGTGGAAGATTTCTTACTTGGATGTGTGATCCAAAGGATCAGAGGAGGCTAATTGGGAGATTGAGGGCACCTTGGGAGGACTCTAGGGAGTAGGGGGAAGAGGGTGGTCAAGATTAAAGGAGATTTAGTGAAGATAAATGGGTTCTTGGGTGGGTTTATATAGAAAAGGTGGGTGAATTCTTTATTATTTTGGTTTTGGACACTACACACTAAAATATTCAAAACCAAAAAACATCCCATAGTTTTTATAAGGAGCTGACCTCAAAACATTACATAATCTTGAATTAAATAAATAATTCACATTGAGGATCTTTTCAGGTTTAGAGTTTTAGATAATTAGGACATAACTATTACATATCAACTTAAAAATTACATTTAGACACTACTACTCAGTATCTATTTTTTTTCATAAAATAAAAACTTTTAAAAATAAACATGTCTAGTTTCAAGTTTTAGATAGCATGAATTTTCCTTGATCCCATCCTTGACCCTATTAATCATTAAGTCCTGTGTAAAACATTTCAAAAACTTGGTATGAGCATAAAAATATCAGTAAGGGTTATAAAATAAGAAAAGAAAACATTATCCCATCAGTAAATACAAATCAATGAAACCATACTTTCCAATCATAACGTACCTCATGAAATCAAAATATTTATAAATAACACACATAAGTCATAAATAATAAAGGTAACTTGTGGAATACATAACATACTTACATTGTATATATCATAACTACATAGGGAGTTAAGTTGGAATACCCATCATAGTATATTATTTAATTATCTTAGGAGAAACATTAACATTTACCTCCATCACATTACCCAATGTATTGGAGAGCTATCTCAGGCTCACCCTCCCTAGATTTATCACAGAACCACCTGTATACATAAAAAATTCCCAAGAACCATAACATATTCATAACACATAAAACAATCATAAAATAAAGATATCATTTACACATTGCAGTCACAATATATCATTTCAATATATTGACATAATCAATGAATTATGAAAGCATTTTAAAAATCATTTAAAACATTTAATAAATAGATTTTTGAATCAAAGTGTCCCATTCCACTTTGAAGATTTTAAAGGGATTAAAATTTTAAAACATTACTATCCATATAATTAAATAATTAAAACAATTTTGAAAACATGGACATTAATGATAAAGATTTATAAGATTAAATCTTTAAAACATTTAAAAAAATGTTTTAGTTAAAGAGTCTATTACCACTTAAAAAATACTTGAATAAAAATAAATAAAGAATTACATTAAAAAAACATATAATATCATGAGAATAAAAAGATTAATGATATAATATGTCAAAGGGAAGAATATACAACATATAAAAGTGAATTGGTTTATAACAACAAATAAGTATCAATGGAATGTAAATTGAGACAAAATCCCTTGCAAAGATCATATCCTTAGATTAAGGAAAAATCAATGAAATAATTATGTGTGAAAAATAAGAATACACCCAATATACGTGTATATTAAGTGTAAAAAAATCATAGGTCATTACACATATTCATAGAACCACATAGTCAATAAGTATAAGTTTAACCCAAATAATTGAAATTGGGTTAAGAAGTTCTCTTACAGAAATTTGACAGCCTAACGACGTTGCTTTAAAATTCAGAAAATGAGTTGATGAGATAGAAAAGGGTCTCTCATCACATGGAAATAAAATTTACAGCAATAATGATATAGAAGAACATATCCCAACATAATAAAAATGAAATTAAAAGACATGGCATAAAATAAGTCTATGACTAAAAGAGTACAGTGAAAGGTTCCTTTACCGATTTGGAAACTTACGAAACATACACCCCATGAAAGAAGGATCATACAATGAAGATGTAAATACCAATAAATTAAATTATACTACACAATTAATACAATAATGGGAAGTACATACCCCACACAAAAGGAAATAGTGGTAAATATATCATGAATCTCACAGGAATAAAAAGTGAGATGGAAAACTCTTACCACATTGTAATCAATCGAGTTGTATGACCAAAAGTTAATAAAAAACAAATGAATCTCATAATACCATGAATATAATGAGAATCATGATAATATATATCAAATTGAAGTACACAATACACCACATGCAATAAATAAGTGGCGAACAATGGAAATCTCATCGAATTAAAAGTGAGATAAGAAACCCCTTACCTCGTGTCAAAATTGACTCATTTGTTCCTTTTTCTTCCAAAACAATAAAATTAAGTTAATTTATAATTTCTTCGGAACCTTATTCAAGTTTATTATTCCTTTTATATCACTTATTACCTTGATATAACAATTTTTTAATTATTTTAGTTCATATTGGACATGTTGTCGATGTTCGGAACTTTAGTAAAAAATGAACTTGTTATAATTACAAATTGTCCATGTGGTCAAAATTAAATTATCTCAAGAATAATATTAATGATTTATATATCATATATATCATATATATCAAGTATATATGTATTTATAATAGTACATAACATTTGAAGATAATAAATGAAATGCATCGTTAATGGAAACGATAAGCCGTACGTATGCATGAACGCTACTTTATTTTCTATTTCATATTTAATGGAATGAAAATGTAATGATAAATAGGTATATTATAATTAAAGTACAATATAACATATAATTTAATTATCTACATCCTTTATACATTCCACATATGGCATGAACGAGTCATATCACTTTGAGGGGGTGGTAGTCCGCACTTCCTCAAATGAAATTATCGCGTTTACCCATTATGGAAACCACAAAGGTATGATATAAATGTAAAATAAAGAAGCATAGAAACACTATAAATATAATATATATCACATATAAATATAGTTCTATCATAATTTCCACCATGAGAGGCAGTAGGAGATAATTGAATAATCATCGTTTCGTGAGGCAGTAGTTCACTATCCACAGAAACAATATGTTCTTTATCCATTAGATGGAGGTGTGTGTAAGTGTAGTTATAATATTTAACATAAAAAAACCTAGTATATTTAGGATAATATTTTTATTATAAAATAATCGAATAAAAAGAGTATTGGGGGTTGGAGAATTAAAATAAATGAAAAGAACTTAAGAGAAGACGTTACCTTTAAATCGGGTAACACACTTTGGTTTGAACCAAAAGGTTTACTTGGAGTGCCTTATGTATAAGGTAAGAATTATACGAGGAGTATAAGGATGTAGGAAGATTAATTAGTCAGAGGCTGGATGATATAAGGGGATTTAGAGGTGTGAGTAATGGGTTATAGGTGATGGATTTTTATAAGGGGGAGGAGGGGCTCTTTAGGGATGTTTGAAAATATTATTTTATTATAAACTTATATTCGATTTAAAAAAGTCCAAAACTCATTAAAGTATAATATAAGATGACTCAAATTTGAAATAAAATCTTCCAATAATAATTAGAAAGGTTTTTGATATTGATTTAATTTTTATAATATTATCTATTTAAATCATTCATTAACGAGGTAAAGACTACATCATCATTGTGTCATAAATAATTTTTTTATTTGATGTATAAAAATTATAAATAAAATACCATGATATAGGAAATATTTTTATCTTTATAATTAATATTTATAGTTGAATATATAACTTATATAACCCCATGTAAAAATTGTTTTACTAAAAGATAATTGTTTATGTCATTTTTGCCCTTACTTTAAATTAATTAATATAAAGTTTCATTATCACCCTTAAGTGGCTCCATGGGGTCCCAAAATAGACCCAAGGATGACCATGTTCTTAAATTTATCAAAAAATAGGATTAGTACACATGTTAGGGTAATTTAATATTATTATAATATTATTTTTTACCATTATTTACCAGATTTACCCTTTAACCATGGTAAATAAAATATTTACCGAAGTAAATATTCATAATGTCTAAAAATAAAAGTTAACTATTTATAAAATTTGGAACTCCTGATTCCAAATATGGAATCAATTTTTCCAAATTCAAAATACAGAAGTGGTAGAAATTAATTTAAAATTAATTCACACTATCAAAATAAAAAGCGTGTTTTTAAGAAATAATAACTATCAAAATATTGACACTTGTTTATGTCCAATTTAAAAGTGAAATTACTTAAAATGACCAAAATTAGCTTAAATGGTAAAAACATAATCTAATTACACTTTAAAACCAATTAAAAATAATAATCTAAACATATAAATAAATTATATTAAAAGACAGTTTTGAATTAAAATACAGTATTTTTCATTTTTCATTAAAAAATGAACTTTATGAGCAAAATACTAAAATTTAATCCAAAGTAAATTTTGATGTCCCAATTCTAAAGAAGAATTTTATTTTGTCAAATAGAACATATATAAGTGACAAAAACTATATTTAAAAAGGGTTCACCATCAAAAGGTGGTAAAATGACCTTTTAAAAATATTAGAGTATTTCATGCTTAAAATAGGATTCAATCTTATTTTAAGCCTCTAAAATTTATTGGATAAATGTAAAGCCTTTTAACAAACTTTTATAATCATATTTTATTTAGTTCTATTTATTCCTTCCAATACAATGTCTAGGCATTAACTACCATTTAAAATAATAATATTATTATATTAATTTTCTGTATAACTCAATGTTGTGTGCAACATAAGATTTCAAAGAAACCCATTGTTGTGAGTTGAATACGCTATCATACATAACATCCCCTTTAAAGTAAACTTAATATTTTTTTAAAAGGTTATGGCTGAAGCCTTATTTTATTATTTAAAGAAAATACCTTTTTAGACTGGGTAGATGGAGACCTATTACATAGCCTGAAGGCCCAAGGCCAAGTGGCCTGAATACTAGGCTTGAAAGCCCATTTTTGGCCCAAAGGGCCCCTTGGTGAATACTACTACTACAATACCAGGCTGCTACAATACCTTCTACAGTACCACCACTCCTACAGTCTTTTCTACAGTACCTCCACTGCCATAGTGTTTCCGCCACTATAGTTCCACCGCTGCTATAGTACTACTACAGTGCTGCTCCACTACCCCCGAAAATTAGTCCCTGCCTGGATTTGATCCTGGGTCTTTTGGATGCCAAGAAGGATCTTGTACCACTAGGGTACAAGCTCGTTGGAAAAGTAAAATTAATATTTAATTTACAAATATTAATAAATATGAAAATTTCATATTCTTTATTCACCTAGGATGTTACATGCTTCCCCCATTTTGAGAATTGTGTCCTCAAAATTTTAAAATTGGGCTTGGAAACTTCATTAAAAGTCCCACATCGAAAAAGAGTCAATAAAACTATCACTTTAAAAGAAATAAAGAAAAGGCGAAAGGTCACCTGAGAAATTAGATACTAGGATTCCATGAAAACATGGATATGGAGGAGAAAAAAAACTATCAAGTTCTAATGGAGATTGATAGAAAACACGATTAAGAGAATGTTAACCACCATAAAATCACAAACTTGTGATGGGTTAAACGGTCTTTGATTCCCCAGTAAGAAAAGTAAACAGAAAAAATTTTTGTTTTGAGTTCGTTTTCTTAAAATTAAGGAAATTATTTAAGAGATTGAATAAAAACTTAAGGAAACATACTTACTTTTAATTAAGACTTTCATCCTTTACTAGATTTCTACCACAAACTCATCTTTTCTCCAAACGATGAGTATTCAAGATGACTTTTTCACATTAAAAGTGTTATAATCAACTTTTAGAGAATCACATAATCCAAAAACTCTGAAATATATATTTTCCATGTCTTTATAAATTAACCAAAACCAAAATGGTTAGTACAAGATCAAATAATCCTCAAAAAGGATAATCTTTTACAAAAAGAATAACTACTCTTAATCTCCAAATTTTTTCAAACAATACCCAAAGTTCAACAAAGACCATTAAATAAACAACTATCCATAAAATTATTCAAAGTTATCCAAACTAATATTGAAACCCAAAACTTAGAAGGATTTAATCACATAGTCTTCCATAGTAAATCTTAACATTTATCTCCAAAAACACCGACTACTCTTAAAGTCTCATACTAAAGTGTAATTAACCTAATCACATATTCTCTATGATAGGTTAATCATTTCCATAAATAAACCAAATCACCTTATGTACACAATAAAAATATATATTCTTCCAAAATAATATTTCAACCATTAATCAACAAATGAAATCCTATAGTATTCTATTTCCCTTAAGCATATAGTGTTCCTAAAAGAGAAAACATCTTCCAAAATAACCTTTATAACTTAATCACCAAATCATTTTCCTATACTAAGGATATCTATTTGATAAATCATAATATCCCAAATAAATTTATTCTTGATCAATAAAATCATCTAACTAAAAAAGAATTAGTCATACTAACCAGGGACTTAACGTATTACAGTGGTAGGTGATAAATTCCAGTCGCACTTTGGTTGTGAGTTCGATCACTACTGGAAATTCGGGCTATAGACACAGTTTTTAAACCGTGGCTATAGGTCCTCAAACCATGGATATAGGTAATAGCCACGATTTGAGAAACCATGGCTAAGTTTGGCGTGACTATAGGCCTAGAAATATAGCCACGGTTTAGAAATGTGGCTATACTAGAGGAGGGACATAATTTATTACCACAGTTAGAAACCCTGGCATTAGACCTATAGCTACAGTTTTTAACCATGGAAATAGACCTATAGACATGGTTAGAAACCATGGCTATAGGGCCTGGAAAACTATAAAAAATATCCCCCCTATACTATCCCCCCTGCAGTTGCCCACCCCCTACAGACCCCTCTGTCCTGGACACTGGACACCCCCACCCTCCCCCTACAAATCCCCCCTCATGGACAGACCCTAGACACCCCCCGGACAGACCCTAGACACCTCCCCCCAGACCCTGGACACCCCCCAGACAGACCCTGGACACCCCCCAGACAGACCCTGGACACCCCCCGGACAGACCCTGGACACCCCCAAACCCTGGACACCCCCCAGACCCGGGATAACCCAGACCTCCACTCCCCTGGACAGCCACCCCCACCCTCCTGGATAGACCCTGGAACCCCCCAGACCCTAGACACCCCCACACCCTGGACACCCCCCATACCCTGGACAGATCTTCCTGGACAGCCACCACCCCTGATGGACCCCCTAGATAGCAGTACCCCCTGGATAGCAGCCCCCTCGGACTCCCCTGGATAGCCCCCCCGGACTCCCCTGGACAACAACCCCCCTACTGAACCACCCTAGATAGAACCCCCCTGCTGGACCCCCTGGATAACATCCCCCTTACACATCCCTTGCACCCCCATACCCCAGACACCCCCCATGATGAGTGTCATACATCCAAAACCCTTCATGATCAACCTAGAAACACCACTAAAAAGTGTCTCACTATGATATCGAAAAAAATATAAATAATAAGTTATCTAAATCTATAAATATAAGAATTAACCATGAAAAATGATTGGTTATTGAGGTATATTATAAATTAAGAAAAGGTGGAAAGCCTTGGATAATTAATATTATTGACTTATCACACATGACTATAAAAAATAAACTCTTAAAAGATATATAAAGGTAAGATATAAGATCCATTGCTTTTGAAATTGATGGATTAATCAATGTAAAAGGAGTTAGAAGCACCCTGATTAGTGAGAAGAAACTTGAATCCAATGATTTTATATTTATTAATAGGTTAAGGAAAAATATCCTGAGTGTCCCTCGTCTTTGTGAAAATGTGAATGAGGTGCTATTTTTCAAGAATGAATGTTTAACAGAGTATTAAAGGATAAAATATCATCATGAAAGGATAAAATATATGTAACAATATATTCCAAAGTTTAGATGATCAAAATATTTACTACTTGAAAGAAGAGGAGTTAAATGTGATTTGGCATAAAATACTTGGCTATTTGGGTTAAAAGAAAATTGATAATATTATCAAATATGAAGTTTTGAAGAACCTATTGAAGCTACATTGTGAGAGACTCAATTGTTTTTACCCATTTAATAAAGGGAAAAATGGTGAAAAAGACTTATAAGGTGATAGAGATCAAAATAAAGAAACCTATTGAGTTGATACATTCAAATGTGTGACTTATGATGAGATTGAATTTAACCAATAGGTATAAGTATTTCATTAACTTTATTGATAATTTTACTAAAATGAATTATATTTATTCTATACCATGTAAATCAAAAGATATTGAGTTATTTAAACACTTTTTAAGGTGTATTTAAAATAAAATGGGATGTACTATCAAATGATTTTTGGTTTGAAAATTGATCCAAATAAAATAATGGAGAATTAGGAGATTATCTTGAGAAACATTAAATAAGGCATGAATATAATGATCCATTGTAATTTCTATGACTTGAATACCAAAATGACCCCCATGACACATCATCAAAAAAATTAAGGTATACCTCTCAATCACCATAGGCGGGTGTAAACACCATGTGTTAATAATTCACACATTGGAGGTAGTTTTATCCCTTTAAGTAATGTATCTAATAGATAAGGTATGTGAATATAGTTGGAATTAACCATATCTATCTTGGTTAGTCAATGCCCACAACCAAAAAATAATTGAATTGAGAAATTATATGTGTTTAAAAATGAATACCATCACATGTACATGCACAATGTAATGAAAAAGAGTAAAAAAGTACAAACATATATACAAGTTAAACTATAGTATGCTAAACAAATGTTCTCCATATATTGAATTCCTTATATTTTTACTATTTTTTGAATACCACTTTTTAATTTGGTTGAGAGGAAATCCTTACATGACCCGTAGGTCCAAGGAAAAAGGCCCAGGAATGACTTGAAGGCCCAAAGAACATACACACAAGCCAAAACCACCCCTAGAACATATAATTTTAAACCCCAAGCTTCCTACCAAACATAGATGATAGGATATCATTATAAAGACTCAGATATCCTATGGAATTTTTTTTCTTAAATACATGGGAATTTTAGAAGTCCGCAGTTTCTGACGGTGCCTGATTCCGAGGCCCGGTGTGCCCGGAATCAATTTCTGAAGTTTTGTTCGGGTACGTTCAGAAAACGTACATGTGGGATTTTATATCTTTTGAACCGGTGCTCGGAATTGAAATCCGAGAACACCATTGAACTCGCAGTGCTGTTATTCTTTTAAGGGGACTTTTACCGCAGTTGTGTTTTAGCATGTTTGAAAGTTAGTATTCTGGGTTTCATAAAAAAAAGTAAAATAAAAATAAGTGATGGATTATTTTTATTAGGGGTGTTTAAGGTTTCTAAGTAGAGGTTAGGGGTGAGGCCCACCACAACTTAACCTCCCTTGGGAGGATAAAACTAGGTGGGGACCAGTAGCTTGAAACCCTTAACTCCCCTTTAACTCCTTGAACCCCCAATTAAAGAGGATGGAACTCTCCCTTTATTTATTCTGGAGCATCTTCACTTCCTCCCTCCAAATTAATGAGACAACCCACCTTTTTAATTAATGGATGTAACTTAATGAATTTTAATCTTTTTAAATTAATTAAGCCATCCCTTTAATAAGTGGTGTTATTTTATTTTATGTTGGTTGGAACATAATACCTTGGTGAGTCTTTGGAGAATTAGAGTGAGAGCATTCTTCCCACTAAGAACATGAAGAAAATCTCCAATGACCTCCATCCACGTTAAAGGAGTATACACTACCCGTAAAGAATGTCTCCAATGACGACGTCATCTCCTTCCGACATCAACAGAACAATGATTCCTTCCTGTGACTTTGCCGAGCGAACACTGATTGCAAGTATGGGTTTGTTTCTATTTGAGTATTTCCCCGTTCCTGTGATTGAAAATGATAAACGCGGATCAACCCATGAATAGGTTGATCTGTGGATCACTCGTTCTTGTGGGAGGTTTTTGTTTTGGGTTAAAACATATTTTATTAATCTTGTGAACTTCTTATTGTGAACCCCCCTGATTGAATGCTAACACGGAGGGCGCGGGCCGACCCAAACAAGGCCCGAACCCTCCGCAGATCTGCCTTGTTGCGTTCTTCATGGGCGATGAGTCAAAGTGGTAGCGACGAAATCCGAGGGTCCAACATTGAGGGTGGTATACCGGGAGAACCCCCAGCGGAGACAGATCTCAAATCCAACCACCGGAACGAAACCGGCGGTTCGCAGAAGGTGGGTCGCCGGGCGGTAGCCGCGCTCTGACCGCGTGGAGGAGAATGTGGCCCGCATCTGTGGGCCTCTCGGCCGGGAGAACCGGCCGGCTTCATGCCAGCCAGGATGGATAACCACGACGCCCGCAGGCGTCGCGTGAAGGAGAACCACGACCCACGTCCGTGGGCCACGTGCACTGGAACGAACCGGCCCGCACACGCGGGCCGGGTTCATGGGTGGGCCACACCCCACTGGTCCAGGCCAACCCCCAGCTGGGTCAGACTCACCGGACCGGATTGGGCCGACCCTCCAGCCTACTAGGCCTGACGGGCCGAGCCCCATCTTCGCTTAAAGGAGAATATCTCCTAGACCGTGTGTCCAATTGACACGCCATCTACGGCACTAGGACCCTCACGAAAAGTGGGTCCTTTTTCGATAAGCTAAGTGAGTTTTGGGAAAATTTGGAAAACGGACGGGTTGGATCGAACGTAAAATCCAACCAGGCCCCTTGAACAGAAATGCCAATAACTCTCAGACATGGCGTCTGATTGACGCGCCATCTGTCGCGTTGGGTTTTTTGTGATGAGACGGAACTATGGGATACATAAAATCAGGACTTCATGATAGTTTATGTATCGGCACTTGGCTCGAGGAGTAGACCCTCTCGGAATCGAGCGTGCTGTGAGCGGGAACCCTAGGGATAGCTGCAACTAAGATGTACTAGAATCCTCTGTGGGTTCGATAGTGATGACTACTGTAGCGGAATCCTCCATGGGTTCGATAGTGAGGACTAATGTACCATAATCCTCTGTGTTTTCTATAGCAATTACTACTATATCAGGATCCTCCCTGGGTCTGACAGTTCTGACTTCTGTTCCTGTATCCTATGTGGGTCTGACAGAATAGCTAGTCCTGTATCCTGTGTGGGCTCAACAGCTTAGCTGGTCCTGTATCCTGTGTGGGTCTGACAGTTTAGATGAATCAGTGACTACATGTTATCATCTCTATCTCTCTACTATAGATGAATACCTGTGTGAGTAGAGTCTTGAATTTCAGTTGATATTATCGAGATGATAGACTTTACTTTCTTTGTGGAATGGGTTGTTCTTGGGCTCGAGAGTTGGAGCCGGACTGTGATTTGTAACTTAGGTATATGTATGGGCATATACCTACGTATGGTTGGTTGACACTTCATGATTGTATCTTTCTTCTGTAGTTTAAACTTAGTGGATTCTGGGAGACCTTCAGGGGTCTCAGGGTCCCCTATTGAGTACTTTTATACTCACCCCTGCACGGGGCTCGCCTGCACCTTTTTGTGTTCTGTGTAGATGATGGAAAATAGTGATTGAGGTTGAGGGTGACGGACATGAGGCTTCTCAGAACTGGACTAGACGGGACGTACCATAGGGACGAGTTGTTCGAGTTCTGTACCTACCCTTCAAGTAGGAATCCCCAGTGGACGATCTAGGAGCTTTTTTTCCCGTTTTACTTGTACTTGTACTTGTTCAGTTGGGTTTGTATACTGTCCCATTTACTTTCAGCAAACTTTTCTTTTCTATTTTAGTACTTGTTGCCTATACTTCTTGTGTTCAGACTGTGTGTGTTACAGGTTTAAAGGAAATGCCTTCCCTTTTTATCAGGGATTCACCTTTGGTGCTAGTTTCCAACCCCTGGCCTATGGAAGACGGGCTTGGGGTAGTCACGACATGGGCCCCGAGGACGGGTTGTGACAAATTGGTATTAGAGGAGTCGGTTCTACCGCAGAACTTGGACTTTTATTCTTTTAACGGAAGTAGTGTTAAGTGTTTTGGGTATGGTTATCAGTTTAGGGAAACCGGTGTTGGTGCGGCGACCGACATATCCATACAATAGGACTATGACTTCTGATCTCCGACTCAGTGCATGAAAACACTGATTGCGTGTGTGTTTCCATTGAAAAAGTTTTATTTATGATTACTTGTGTCATCTCACCAGGTGTACTATTTTAATCGTGGCACACCTATTTCTTTTCAGGATGGCCCCACGAAGGTAGCCAGCTAGGGTTCCGAGTTACGTATGAGATGGTAGCCCACTGAGCGATGAGATCTCGGTGCGGAGCCCCATCACAGCAGAGGTACCAGCAGTACCACTACCCGATGGGCCACCGACACCACCAGCTCTAGCATCAGAGAGTGCACACCACCTGAGTGCGTTGCATGAGTTCCAGCGCCAGAGGCCGCCCAGGTTCTAGGGAGAGATGAACCCACAGGAAGATGAGGATTAGATGGAGGCTGTCGTGAGAGTATTCAGATTGGTAGGGACACCAGCCGACCTCATGGTGATCCTTACCGCGAGTCTCCTGCATGTAGAAGCAGACAGATGGTGGTTCTTAATGCTTTAGGTGCATGATGAGGCATCATTACTCTGGATAGACTTTGAGAGTCACTTTTCCTCAGAGTTTGTTCCTGCCACACTTCGTGCGGTGCAGATTCAGGAGTTACTTCATCTTCAGCAGGGCAACATGACAGTAGCTCAGTACTCAATGAGGTTCACCGACCTCTCGCTCTACTCAACGGATATGGTGCGGGACCCATTCTTCAGGGCCCAGACCTTCGAGCAGGGACTCAGGCATGAGATTAGGGCTTTGATGATTCCCCTCAGCATCCCGACGAAGGTGGGGGTGCTGGAGAAAGCCCTTTTAGTGGAGAGTTTTATCGCTGAGCAATCACCAGCAGCAAGACCTACCATAGGGTGACAGGTAGCAGAGTCTTCTGTAGTCGATAGTAGACAGATATCGCAGAGGTCCAAGCAGACCAGGCCATCAGGTGGGGGACCCCAGGATACAGGTTTGGTTGTGCGGGGCACACAAGATAGATCCAAATATATGAGGAGAAGGCAGTGCTACGCATGCGGCGGTAAGGGTTACATGGCTCGTGACTGCCTAACCCACCATGCATATAAGAAACAGACAGTAGAGGGAACTCCCAAGCAGAGGTAGAGGTTTAATCGTGGTGGTCTATCGAGAGCAGGTGGATGTGACAGAGGAGTTGGCCGAGCAGAGGGTGGTGGATGACGTTTCGAGGCCCTTCCACCACCACCACCAGGAGGTCCACCTCGACCACAGGGAGCTGGTGGACAGAGGCAAGATCAGTTCTAGGTAGTCGAGGCCTACGACCACAACGCACCTGAGATGATTTGAGGTACTATCTGTGTCTACTCCACCCTTGCTGCAGTACTTATAGTCACAGGTGTGAGTCATTATTTTATTTCCAGTTCCCTCGTTCGGAGCTTGGAGATTCCGATGGAGCCGTTGGATCAATACTTACTGCTAGAGACTCCTACTGGATCAGACATGACGATTACGCACTGGTGCCGACAGTGTGAGATTACTCTAGGAGGCGGGAGCTTTGGCTGTGATCTTTTGGTAGTGGTGTCGAGACCTTACTACGTCATCTTGGGTATGGACTGGTTATCCACAGTTTATGCCCACATTGACTATATTAGGCTCAAAGTGCGGTGTGTTTGCACGGATGGGAATGGGTTCACCTTCACTAGTGAGAAGTGAGCCTTTGCAGTGCAAGATGGACTTACACAGAGGAGGGGGAATACGATCACACATCAGTTGTCTAGTCTCATCCTCAAAGTGGTTGATGTGTGGAGTTCGAGTTTTCCTATTGTGGTGCATCAGTACACAAATGTTTTTTCTTGATGACATTCCAGGACTACCTCCTCGCAGATAGGTAGACTTCTACATTGACCTGTACCCCGGGACAACACCGATATCTACTCCAGCATATCGGATGGATCCCGCCGAGCTTCGTGAGCTGCAGGTACAGCTGGAGGACTTGATGGGGAAGGGATTTATCTGACCCAGTGTTTCACCCTGGGCATCACCGATTTTGTTCTCCAAGAAGGCGGAAGGGAGCTTGAGACTATGTGTTGACTACCGTCACCTAAATCAGGTGACCGTGAAGAACAAGTACCCACTCCCGAGGATTGGCGACCTCTTTGATCATCTCAAGGGAGCACGATGGTTCTCAAAGATAAACCTTAAGTCAGGCTATCAACAGCTCAGTTTTCAAGATGAGGATGTGTAGAAGACAAACTCCAGGTGTCGGTATGACCACTACGAGTTCTTGGTTATGCCCTTCGGCTTAACCAATGTTCCAGCAGTGTTTATGAGTCTCATGAACAGGATATTCCAGCCTTACCTAGATCACTTTGTCATAGTCTTCATCGACGACATACTTATCTACTCAACTAATGAGGAGGAGCATGACTACCATTTGTGGGTAGTACTATCCACACTTCAAGAGAACCAGCTTTATGGTAAGCTATCAAAGTGACAGTTATGGATTTGAGAGGATCATTTCTTGGGACACGTCATCTCGGAGGTTGGAGTTTCAGTGGATCCAGTGAAGATCGAGGCAGTACTTGCTTGGGAGCCACCCAGAAGTGCGACGGAGGTAAGGAGTTTTCTGGGACTGGCTGGGTAGTATCAGAGGTTTTTTCCAGACTTATCTAGAGTTTCAACACTACTTTCATCTTTGACGAAGAAGGGAAAACCCTTCGTGTGGTCATAGAGATTCCAGCAGAGCTTTCAGAAGATGAGGCAGACGTTGACTAGTGCGCCCATATTGAGGCTTACAGAGGAGGGCATGGGGTACGTAGTATATTGTAATGCATCAGGGATCAGACTTTGGTTTTTCCTGAAGTAGGAGTGAGCAGTGATTACGTATGGTTCTCGGCAGTTGAGACAACATGAGTAGAACTACGCTACCCATGACCTGTAGTTAGCAACAGTAGTCTTCGCCTTGAAGATGTGGTGACACTATCTGATGGGCGAGCATTTTACAGTCTACTATGACCACCAGAGTCTCAGGTATATCTTCTTGCAGAAGGACCTGAACCTGAGAAAATGATGATGGATCGAGTTCCTCCAGGAATCTAACTTTGAGATAGTCTATACTCCTGGGAAGGGGAACGTTGTAACAGATTCTCTCAGAAGGAGATCAGGCATTCAGCTTCTAGGAGAGGCGACGGAGCAGCTGGCCGCATTATAGATATCCTTTGTGGATAGAGATGGAGAAGCCTTTCTGTAGTCTCTCATAGTCACTCCTCCACTTCTTTAGTGAGTCAGGGAGGCACAACGTGAGGACGTTGACTGTGAGACACAACATGCTCAGATATCCTCAGGACATACACCTGATGGATTTTATAAAGGCGGGGAGAACATAATTCTCTTCAGAGGAAGGACCTTGGTACCAGTTTCACTTCAGGAGGAAGTGTGGAGGGAGGTCCACACTTCCCCTCTAGCAGTATATCCAGGAGTAGCGAAGATGTATCAGGACCTCCAATGACAACACTGGTGGCCAGGAATGAAGAAGGCAGTAGCAGGGTTTGTCTCACGATGCCTCACTTGTCAATAAGTGAAGGCGGAGCACCAGTTTCCAACAGGATTGGTTCAGCCCTTAGAGGTCACAGAGTGGAAGTGGGATGGGACTTCCATGTACATACAGAGGACACGAATCTATCGGGGTGATTGTCGACCGACTCACCAAGTCGGCCCACTTACTACCGATCAGAGAGCAGGGCTCAGTAGAGAGCTTGTGACGCCTCTAAATACAGGAGATCATACGACTTCATGGAATGACATCGACGATCGTCTCCAATAGAGATGCTCGATTCACTTCTCGCCTATGGAAGGGGTTGCAGGAGGCTTTAGGGACGCAGATTCGCTTGAGCACCGCCTTCCATCCTCAGATGGATGGTCAGACTGAGAGGAACATTGAGACTCCTGAGGACATGCTCCGTGCATGTGTACTCAACTTCGGTCATAGCTGGGAGGATCACTTACCCTTGGTAGAATTTGCGTATAACAACAGCTACCACTCCACCATCGGGATGGTACCTTATGAGGCACTTTACGGCTGACCTTGCAGATCACCTCTGTGCTGGACTGACCTAGGGGAGTCAGTACTTTTAGGACCATAGATGGTGCAAGCTACAACAGAGAAGGTTCAAATCATATAAGAGTAGATGAAGACTGCACATAGTAGGCATAAGTCCTATGCTGATAGGAGATAGAGACCACTGGAGTTTGGTGATGGCGACCACGTATTTCTACGGGTCTCACCTCGACAAGGTCTATGGAGATTTAGCCGATATAGAAAGTTATCTCCACAATTCATTTGACTTTTTCAGGTCCTCAGTAGGGTAGGAGAGGTGTCTTACTGCTTGGCTCTTCCACCTCAGTTTCACTAGGTGCACGACATCTTCCACGTATCTCAGCTAAGGAGATACGTGCATCACCCATCCCACATCATCGACCACGGGGAGCTGTACATCGATGATGGGGTGAAATTCACGGAGGTTCTAGTGGAGATTGAGGATCGACATGAGTGGGTCCTGCATGGATGGTCAATACCTCTGGTGCATGTTCGTTGGCAGCACAGGAACCTCCAGGAGAGCACATGGAAGCGGGAGGCTCAGATGCGTGCTCAGTACCCCCATTTGTTTCCCTAGTGTGTGTTATAGCTTATGGGGATGTAAATCCCTGATGTGGAGAGAATTTAAAGACCCATAAATCCTATGGAATTTTTTTCTTAAATACATTGGAATTTTACGAGTCCGCGGTTTCCGATGACGCCTGATTCTGAGGTCCAGTGTGCCCGGAATCAATTTCTGAAGTTTTATTTGGGTACATTTAGTAAACTTATGTGTGGGATTTTATATCTTTTGAACCAGTGCTTGGAATTGAAATCCGAGAACACTGTTGAACTCGCAGCGCCAATATTCGCTTAAGGGGAATTTTACCACAATTACGTTTTAGCATGTTTGGAAGTTAGTTTTCTGGGTTTCATAAAAAAAAGTAAAATAAAAATAAGTGATGGATTATTTTTATTAGGGGTATTTAAAGTCTTTAAGTGGAGGTTATGGGTGGGGCCCACCACACCCTAACCTCCCTTGAGAGTATATAACTAGGTGGGGCCCACTATCTTGAAACCCTTAACTACCCTTTAACTCATTGACCCCCCAATTTAGGAGGATGAAACTCTCCCTTTATTTATTTTGGAGCCTCTTCACCTCCTCCCTCTAAATTAATGAGCCAACCCACCTTCTTAATTAATGGATGTAACTTAATTAATTTGAATCTTTTTGAATTCATTAATCCATACTTTTAAAAAGTGGTGTTATTTTATTTTATGTTGGTTGACACATAATACCTTGGTGAAGCTTTGGAGAATTAGAGTGAGAGCATTCTTCCCATGAAGAACACGAAGAACATCTCCAACGAACACTATCCACTTTAAAGGAGTAGACGCCGCCCACGAAGAATGTCACCAATGGCGACGTCATATTCTACCAATGTCAACAGAATGATACTGCCTTCCCAAGACTCCACCGAGCGAACACCGATTACAAGTAGGGGTTTGTTTCCATTTGAGTATTTCCCTGTTCCTCTGATTGAAAACGATAAAGGTGGATCAACCCACGAACAGGTTGATCCACAGATCGCTCATTCTTGTGGGAGGTCTTTGTTGCAGGTTAAAATGGGTTTTATTAATCTTGTGAGCCATTTATTGTGAACCCCCTGATTTAATGCTAAGGCGGAGGGTGCGGGCCGACCCGAACAAGGCCCGACCCCTCCGTAGATTTTCCTTGTTGCATTCTTCGGGGGAAATGACTCAAAGTGGAAGCGATGAAATATGGAGGGTCCAATGCTGAGGGAAGCATCCCAGGAGAACCACCAACGTAGATGGATCCCAAATCTATCCACCGGAATGAACCCAGTGGTCCGCAAAAGGTGGGTCGCTGGGTGGCGGTGCTGGTGACCGGAGGTGGCATCGGCGGCCGCGCGCTAGCCGCGTGGAGGAGAACGAGGCTCGTGTACACGGGCCGTTCAGCTAGGATAACCGGCCGTCCACGTGCCGGATAGGTTGTGGAACCATGGCGCTCGCAGGCTCCGCGTGAAAGAGAACCACAGCCCGTGTCCGCGGGCTGCGTGCGCTGGACCGAACCGGCCGGCTACGGCCAGCCTGTCAGAGGAGGAGGCGGCGCCGCCGGGCAAGCTGAACCGGACTAGCCCACACATGCGGGCCGGGTCCACGAGTGGGCCGCGCCCCTCCGGACCGGGGCAACCCCCAGCCGGGTCGGACCCGCCAGACCGGATTGGGCCGACCCGCCAGCCCACTAGGCTTGATGGGCCGGGCCCCGTCTTCGCTTAAAGGCGAATATCTCTTAGACCGTGCATCCGATTCACGTTCCATCTGTGGAACTGGGACCCTCATTAGAAATCGGTAATTTTGCGGTAATCTATGTTAGTTTTGGGAAAATTTGGAAAATGGACGGGTTGGATCGAACGTAAAATCCAACCGGGCCCCTGGAACGGAAATGACAATAACTCTCAGACCGCTTGTCCGATTGATGTGAAGTCTGTAGCGTTGGGTTCCTTATGATGAGACAGAAGTATGGGATACATGAAATCAGGAATTCTTGATAGTTGATGTATCGACACTTGGTTCGAGGAGCAGAACATCCCGAAATTGTGCGTGCTGTGTGCGGGAACCCTAGGGATGGCTGCGACTGAGATGTACCGGAATCCTCCGTGGGTTCGACAATGATGACTATTGTACCAGAATCCTTTGCGGGTTCGACAGTGATGACTACTGTACCAGAATAATCCATGGGTTCGACAAAAATGACTATTGTACCGGGATCCTACGTGGGTCCGACAGTTCTGACTTCTATTCCTGTATCCTTTGTGGGTCCGACAGAATAGCTGGTCCTGTATCCTGTGTGAGTCCGAAAACTTAGCTGGTCCTGTATCCTGTGTGGGTCTGACAGCTTAGATGAATCAGTTACTACATCTAATCATCTCTATCTCTCTACTAAATATGTATACCTGTGTGAGCTGAGTCTTGACTTTCAGTCGATATTATCGAGATGATTGACTTTACTTCCTTTGTGGAATGAGTTGTGATTGGGCTCAAGAGTTGGAGCGGGACTGTGATTGGTAACTTAGGTATATGTATGGGCATATACCTAAGTAAGGTTGGTTAACACTTCATGATTTTATATTTCTTCTTTAGTTTATCTTTATTGGATTCTACGAGACCTTCGGGGGTCTTGGGGTCCCCTACTGATTATTGTTATACTCACCCCTGCACAGGATTCACCCGCACCTTGTTGTGTTCTGTGCAGACAACAAACAATAGTGATTGAGGCTAAGGGTGACAGACGGGAGGCTGCTCAGAGTTGGACTATATGGGACGTACTGCATGGACGATTTGTTCGAGTTCTGTACCTACCCTTCAGGTAGGAATCCTCGGTGGACGATCCAGGAGTTGTTTTTACCTTTTTACTTTTACTTGTACTTGTTGTTTAATTGGGTTTGTATACTGAACCACTTACTTTCAACACACTTTTCATTTGTATTTTAGTACTTTTTGCCTCTACTTCTTGTGTTCAGACTATGTATGTTACAGGTTTAAAGGCAATGCCTTCCCTGTTTATCAGATATTCACCTTTGGTGCTAGTCGCCAACCCCTGGCCTACGGAAGGCGAGTTTGGGGTAGTCACAACACTGGTCCTAAGGATAGGTCGTGGCAATCATTTCCCATTGAAGAACTTCAAGGTGCCTTGTGACAATGGAAAAATCCATACCCACCCGTCATTATCATCATAGTCATCTTTTCTGAAGGTTTTTTCATGATCTAAATATATCCTCATATAGGGCCTACACTGTGGATCTTCTCAAACCAACTCCTACTCAAAGGCCCATTCACTAACATGGATAGACCATGCCTCACTCCTCCACTGTCCTAGCACCCATACGCTAAATTTTCACCCACCACCATCATAACCTCCAAGATAGACTATCTTCATTGTGGGTCCTTTGACAGGTCCAAAAACCCCCAATGATGCTATTGTAGATTCATCCACCACCTATGTCGAAGCCTCTAGACATTTACCCACTAATACATCATCAATCGACGCCTCCTACCATCACCGTTGTGGCTGCCATCCACTGACACCCCCTACACTACCACACCATCTCACACTAACTCCGCTTCATGATACAAAATCTCTTTATAAAGGGTATACTAGGATTTGATCCTAGTATTTTTCATACAGTATTACGGGGCTGCGTTTACTACTAGGGAAAACCCCAAATTCCCAAAAACACATGTTTACTATAGAAAAAACGAGGCCTAGAGACCCAAATTAAATATCCCTAGTGTGAAATGTCTCAAAATAAGAATCTAGTAAAGTCCATGATAATCTAGTCTATCCATGAGAAAAAATCCCTAAAAATTGTTACCCATACTCTATGATTCGTGTGTGTGAATAGATCCTGTAGTCAGGTAACTTCCCTTTATCTAGATCACAAATAAAATAGTCTACATGTGTCCTAAAAGAGGCCAATGCATGGTGTAAATAGGAAAAATTAGTAAGTGGTCACCATACCACCTCTAATCACCTGAAATAGTCTAGAGTGTATACTAAAAATAATAAAATTATAAAGGAATAGATGAATAAAAAATAAAAAAAACATCTTAGATTCCAATATATACACTGACATAATAAACATAACTTCATATATTGGGACGATCCATACCTCCTTACCTATTTTGAGCCTCAACAAATAATATTAGATGAAACTCTAGGCCATCCACTATAGGAGTCATTATAATCACCTAAATTAGCTTATAAATATACTTATATACACCTACACATTTGGGTAGATGTATAGAAAAGTTTGGGTTCTAAAGACTCATCCCAGTGAAAGTGATTAAGTTGAGATGGTTAGATAAATATCATTATTAATGAAAGGTAATAAAGTGATGGATATGATGAGTTATGTTCATTACGATACCATCCAAATTCATCCACCTATATACCGAGCTAGGGTCTAACACCCATCCTTGTTGTGGAACTTGTAAAACACCAAGAGGGTACCTGGTCAAGCTTATACAACATGATATTTACACATTTTACAAGCTTAATACATCCAATAAAATGGGTGGAAAATATATTTAATATGTTAGGTAAGTAAGTCACATAAAATCCCTAAATATAAAATATAATATTTAATAGTAAATAACAAATATAATTTAAAATTACCTTAAATATGATTTATAATATTTAATTTCAAAAATAAACATGCCAAGAAAATAACTAAGTCAAAAACATAAATTGGAGGTAATTGACCAAGTATATAATGAAATTGTAATCAATATAGTGAAACCAAATAAAGATTGAAAATTATTTCTATCCATGCCAGGTTTAAGGAAAATCCATTATTTGTTTTTAACCCTTGGTTTTTAATTGGTATAGGATAATTATAAATTAGAAGGAAAACAAGAAGGGGGTATCCTCACTAATTTGATTTTAGAAGGCCCTATTAGGTCCAGGGAAGAGAATAAATTCCACAAAAAATATTAGCTAACCACCTAACAAGGATTAAGAATTAGCTAACATTACTGTTGTTCAATAAGGCTGAATTCAAAAAGAGAAACTTTATTCTCACCTTAGTTTTTGATAGAAATAACCTATTTAGCTACTATTCATGAAGTAAATCATATATATTAGAGAGATATCACACACCCTATATTATGGATATCAAATATTACAAACACTATTAAAAAAATAAAAAGATAAAGATGGTAGAATGAATTATAGACCTTACCTTTTCAAAAGTAATATTTTATGTATGAAAGAAGACCCTTGAATCCATATATAAGAAGATGAGTACTTGAATAGATTGTAGGATGAGGGGGAGCCTGATAAAGTGGGGGTAATTTTGAGTAAAATCCCAAACATTAACCTATTTTTAGATTAAATAATTTTTAAAAGGATAAAAATTACCTTTTTAAAAGGTAATATTATTAAAAACCTATTGGAAACCTAGTACTAATACACTAGATACCTAGTGGCCTTGATAGAGCCACATGAATATCTAACAACCCACCAGCTACTCAGTGCTAGGATGTTGGGAACCCAGTTCTTACTACAATACACTTACTCCCTCTTTCTTCTCTAACTCTTATTAAAATCTCTTGATGCCCCATTAAACTCAAAATGGACAAAATATATAGAAATTAAATGAAAATACATATATAGAGAGTCAGGGTATTTATATCCTTCCCACCACTAGACTTATCATCCTAAAGAAGCATCAACCAATTTATTGAGGGAATAACTATTGAAATTAAAATTTCATTTATACCACCTTCTCATAGGTTTTATTCTAGAGAAACCCATGATACCACTTAACTCAATATATAGGAATGAATTTTTCATGTAATACCTTCTAACTTCAGTTAGTAATTCATATGGGATATTATCTATAGTATAAATGGACTAAAAGATTAACTTTTTCATTCTAAATAACATGCATTGGATTGGGGATCTACTTACTCAATAAATATATAAAAAAATCATTATTTATGTCATTGAATTTAGGGGGTAGTTCATGCTGACAATCCACCTCTCTAACCTGTTCCGATATCTCAAAAGGATCAATAAATAATGAAACTAGCTTACCATGCTTACACATACATTAGTTGTAACACCATAATATTTAAATATGTAAGTATTCTTTAAATAATACTTTATTTTATTGTGTGTACCTCACACAATACAAAGTTAAAACAAATTATGATATACTATTAAATTATTATTATTATTTAAATTCAACTATTATAACTGATATGTTGGATTGATGGGTATGAAAATGAGTAAAAAAATCATGAAATATATATATATTTTCCCCTAAATAAATTAAATAATCATTCATATATTTATTATCAATTTTTATGAAATTAAGATAAAATATTTTGAATGTAAAAGATATATTTTTCATAAAACTGTTTTTATATGCATAATATATTTTTATCTTAATACAATAAATTAATAAATACTGGTATATGATTTTAATGAAATTAGTAGATTAAATATCCAATAAAATGAATAAAAATTCATTTAATTATAGTTATTAGGCAATGAATGGGAATAAATTCATTTTAGACTTCAAAAATATGTTTTCCTCAAAAAATGTTTTTATTGCATTTTTTCAAAAATAATACAATAAATTTAGGTAAATTTTATAAATTTTATTAATTTTATTCAATAAAATGGAAATATTTTTTTAAATAAAAATTTAAATATTATATTTGAGTTAATTTTTTGGTTTTTTTCTAAAAAGATTGATATTTGAGTAAATAATGAAAAATGCCATTTTTTGAAAAACGGTCATTTATTTTCTTTAAATAAACTAATTTAAAAGTCTAATTATATTTTTTTATTTAGTTTTAAATTATCATAAGATAAATTTTATTAATTTTAATCTAATTATATCTTTAGGAATCAACATTATATTTTATTTTGGTATAAGTTATTTTTTATTCTTAAAGACACATTTTTCTAAAAACTGTTTTTCATTGTGTTATACGAACATATATTAAAATTTGTTTATACCACTTATAAAAATTGAGCATTTAAAAATATATTTCATATTTTTTATCATGAGATTCCAATTTAATAATGAGTTCCATTTCTTTTTTTTGGACATAATGAATAATAATTATGGTAAATTATTTATAACTATAGTAAAAGGCCATACAAGTTAATTAAGGTTAAAAATTTGGGATAAGGTAAACAAATCTCATATAAATTTATATTTTATGATTTTATTTCAACCCTTATCACATTATATTATAAATTGATCTTTTTAGTTCCACTTGACCATGATTAATACACATATATTATTTTATGTCATGAATAATTATAAAATATCACTCTCTTTTAGTATATCTAAAATGTTTTCATAGGGATAAAAAGAAGTTATGAATATTTATTCTAAATTTTAATAAATTATTTTTATTAGAGTAGTTTATTTTTAAATTTTAGGGATGGTATGATTACCTTTAACACTTATGCAATTCCAACTCAACGCTTGTGCATGCAGTTTAATGATCAAGTTAATTATTTTAAAAGGCATTAAAAGTAATATTTCTTGGATAAATTATGGTGTTAGACAAAATTAAGGGAAATTTAATAATTATGATTTGTGGTTAAAGTGTTTATATTTAAATTTCATTGTTATCTTGATGCATTTAAATTCAAAATATGTGAATAATCATGACAATGAATTTAAATGATATTTATTATTTACAATTTTTTTTAAATAATTATAAAATTATAATAATATCATATTTACTCAATTATATGGGAACTGTTTGATTCTATCATTCATGGTTCATGAATTTTAATCTTTTCATTTTTAAAATTATATTCATGACCCTTAAGGATTGATTTTTTTTAAAATGCCATCAATTGTTTTCTATAAAAATGATATCGCTTCAACCATTTCAAAATAGAAATAAAGTTTTGTTTTATCTAAAGAATATAACAAAATATATCTATAAAATTAAATTACCAAATCCTAAATCCCCTATAGTGACCATAAAAATCTCCTTCAAAGGACTCAATCATAATTGAAAGGAGGATATCAAACGAGGAGGTATAAGTATTTACCAATTTATTTTATGTTTATTTATAATTCTAATTCCATAAAAAATATCACAAACATGATAGTATAAAAAAACCAGTATCTAAAATATACTAAAATTCTATTATTATAATGTTAATCCCATTTTCCATCACCTTTTACATCCAATGGAAAATGAACACTTCACTCGTGTGTACATTTGGACTACCACCTCCATGAAGCGATGTGATTTTTTTTTCATTACTATATCACAAAGATGGTTATAAATATTGAATTAAATAATATATAACATTTTTATTACATATTTATGATTATATAAATTTAAAATATTATATACCTTTTTATCTTCTCATCTATTGGAAAATGATAACGTCACTCATGTGTATGTGTGGACTATCATCTCCATAAAGCGATGAAATTTGTTTTTCATCATCGCTTAGCATAGTTGGTATTAAGGATAGTTTTGATGAATATATATGATAATAATGATATATTTATGATTATATAAATATATATTATTGTTTACCATTCTTTATTTCTATCCATTTGAGAAATGGAAATATTACCTATGTGTATATAGGGACTACAGTCTTCATGAAGTGATGTAATTAATTTTTCATGATATAATTACATAGATGGTTATAAAATATTATTAACCTTATAAAATGTTAATTATAATAGTTTTAATATTTTGGATATGATTCAACCATGATCCCTTTGATCATGGTTAACCTATTAAATATGTTTTGGAAATTAAGAACCAAACGACCTCAAAATGTCTAATATAAATTTAAACAATTTAGTAACTAAATGAATCATGATAATTATTAAATTAAAATTAATAATAAGAAACATGAAAAATATTATTAAGGAATTAAATTATCAATATAATTTTATTATTCAGGGGTTAGAGAATGTACAAAATGAGTTGGGACTTAAGGTAAGATATTTTTCTTTAAAACCATATTTTAATGTTTTTCTTTCAAAATATTTTCCCATGTCCATGTTATTTCAAATGTTTGAATAATTTTATATTAGGATTTAAATATTATTATAGGTTATTTTAAACAAATTTTTAATTCATTTATGAAGTTTTAAAAAGGAGTATTTTTAATTTTTTTTCCAAATAGGTAATTTTGTTGTTTTGTTTACAAAAGTACAGGAGAATATTTTTTTAACATTTACTATATGACCACCTTTTCCTCTATAAGTTTAAATAGTTTTTCAAAGAAAATAATATTCTAATTATTCTCAAAATTTTTAGTTTTAAAATAATTTCAACAGAAAAGGAAATCTCTTCTTGTTTTCAAATATACTTTCAAATGTGTTTATAAAGGTGATTTTTAGCTATGTAAAAAGTGTTTAAATATTCTTATGATTAATTGGGGATATAATATAATGATAACATCCACATTATTTATTTTTATTTCTTATGATCATGTTGTTATATTTATTTATTAAGAAAATATCTAAATTTTGTAATCTAGTTGTTCCATATGAATGTTTTTGTGTATTATGGATTATATTTTTATTCATTTATTTCATAAGATAAATGCATTAGACTTAGTAAGTGAATGAGTAGGTACCACTGTTACATAGAAACTTGATGAATTAGTAAGTATAATGAGATGGAACATATAATATAGTCCTCTATTAACATCCATTGAGTGGGATGGGTGATTTTCTTTGTTGTGTTGGACCAACACAACATAACTTCTTGGGGGGGGGGTCACATTATCATTGAATAATTTCATAGTTTCATTTTTTTGATAGGGGGGATATGTGACTTTTTCTATTGATTATATTTATATTTTTTTCCTAGTAGACACTTGGGGAAATTTTATACCTTTTGGTCATGTTTCTTATAGGCCTTCATGTCTTTTCCATGTAATGGGTTTCCTCTTTTCCCAACATTAAAAATAGGTTTTTTATTTTATGTTCAATATATGGGGGTTTGAACCTGAAACTTTTCAAAAGAAAAAAGTATGATGTCTTGGAACAAGGATTTGATAGAAATATTATGATTCTGAACATTATGCATTTTATCATTATAAAATTAGTTATTTTTATCCATGTGATTGTTTATATTGTTATCCCTATATATATTTTATATTCAAGTTATTGTTTACTTTTATAGAAATATTTTTATTTCAAAAGATATGAAAATAAGAATATGATTTGAAAGAAAATTTTATGATCTCTTAATAGTGGAAGGTTAATTTTTGAGGTATGTTTTTCTTATTTTTCTAAGAAACCCTGATGAATTATGAATTTTACTTTTTTATTTCTAAATAAATGTTTTATGAAAAAATTTGGGCTTAAAGTTGTTATCAAGAGTAAGTAAATGATTATTTTATGTGAAAGGTTTATTTAATGAAATATAAATCTTACTTACGGATTTTCAATGATTTTAAATGGATTAATGGGGTTTTTCATTTTTATATCCCTTACTAAGATTTTTTTTCATCCCACATTTTAAATGTTTTCACATGAATTTAGGATTTTGGGTATTATAGAAAGGTAAATTGTGAAATGTATTGAACAAATCAAAAGTGTCATGAATGAAAATAGATATGTAAACATAATAACTTTTTTTATAGAAGAAATGTACATTAAGGGGAAATTTACACTTCATATTTTATTTTTTTCAATATTATCTAAAACTTTTAACCAAAATGAGATCTATGATATAAGTGACTCAATAGTTATTTTTGAATTTTTAATTATGGAAGTTAAAATTTGAGTCACTTTAGTTTGTATCACAACAAAAATGTAAGGAGTATGATTTTAAAATAATGTTTTTGTGTACCGAAACACCCTAAAAATTTATGAAATATTTATACATAAATAATTTGATTTCTTTGATATCCTGTATTACAAAAAACAACATGTTTTGATAAACCTCATTACATCATTACAATATTATATGTTCTTTATCACCTAACCATTAGATTAATGGGTATTAATAATAATAATTTTTTTGAAAAATATACAGTCTACAAATTCATAAAATCAATTCATTAGCTAACAAATGATTATAATTAAAAACGAAAATTATTTGAAAATTAAAGTGATGTTTTTTCTGAGAAACTATTTTTTGTGATAATTATATTATTATATTAATAAATTAAATCAATCACTATTGGTGAATTATTTTAATGTATTATTTACTTGATAAAATATTTTAAAAATTCAAAAAATATTTTTTCTATTTATATTATAATAATAAATCTAATTTTACTCTTAAAATGTATTTTTTCTAAAAGTAGTTTTTATCATATTTAGTAAAATTAACTTAATATTATTTGATGGAATTTATAGATATTTAATTAGATAAAATTAATTAAATATATATAATTATAAGTTTTAATTTTTTTAAATAGGCGTCTTTTATTTTTGGTCAATATGAATAATAATTATTGTCAAATTTATTAAGTCAGTAAAGGGTAAATCATGTTAATATACGTTAAAAATAGTTTATCATTCCATAATATTTCATCATAATTCTTATTTTATGATGGTAATTATACCCTTAAAACCTTAGGATCAAAATTAAGTTTTTTAATGAACAATTTTCTATGAAAATGACTTATATATTTTTTAAATCAAAGAAAGTTACAAAATGTCACTCTATTAGTTTTAAATATCCCTTATTTGTTCACATAAGAAAAAAAGTAGTTATGAATGAATATTAATATTAATTTAGTTTATAGTGAAATTATATCAATAATGGTAATTTATTTATAAATTTTATAAATTATATAATTACCTTAAATTCTTACACAATGCCAAAATAATATTTATTCAATTAATGAAAACATAAAATTAAATACATTTAAAATATTAAAAGTGACATAATTTGAGTACACTATAGTGTTACATGAATTTTATAGTTTAATATAAAATATTATTTTTGTGTAAAAAATTATATTTGAACTCAAACATTGTATTTATGTCTTTTAAGTTAAATTGAATGAATAGTGTCAAATTTGACAATAATGATATTTTATTAAAATAATATTTCATTAAATTATTTGAAAGTAATAAAAATATTTAAATAAAATAATTTTGATATTATATGGTATAAAATTTTATAAATTATCCATTTATGGTCCAATTTTCACCTTATAAGTAAAAATAACAACCCTTTAACATTGAAAAAGTTGTTATTGTAGTTAAAATTTTATTTGGTTAACTAAGGGTTATTCAAAATGATAAGGTTCAAAATTTATCCAAAATTTGTATAAATTATATTGGTTGATGGTATTAAAACCATATTCTACCTTATATTCGAATACCTTTCTATTTGTAGGATTTTTTCTTAAGAATGAATTTATTTTAATTTAATATTTTGAGAAATTCCAAAAGTTCCCCTCACTTAAATTATAAAAGGGATCCTCCCCACTCACTTATTTATACCACTTTGAGCCTTATAGCTTGAAAAAAATATAAAAATTTATCTTATCAACTTTACTAGACACATTATATAGGTTGCAGTTTTCCAAAAATACCAACCCTAGAGCACTTTAGAGGAGACTAAAGGAGTCATTTCAAATAAGTGGTAATTGTCTTAACCGATCACATTATTTTATACTTTACCTCTTATAAATATATGGTATTTATCATAAAATAATAACTTAGTTATCATAAATATTCATAAATTTAATTATTATTATTATTATTAAAACACAATCATACACCCTCTTTTCCACTAAATGAGAAGTGAAAGTATCGCTCGTGCGTACATACACCTTACCATCTCTACATATCGATATAATTATTTTTTCATCACTATATTTTATGGATGAGTATTATGATGGGTTTAATATTTATATATGATATTTATGAAATAATTATACTTCTGTGATTATAATATCTCATCTACCTACTTACTATCCAAACCTTTGTGAAATGATAATGTTGTTCGTGCGTACGTGTGGACTACCACCTCCATGAAGCGATGCAATTAATTTTTCATTTATATTTTACTTGGTTGGTAATGAGTTATAATTTTATGAATATATATTATATATATGATTTAATTATGACCCTATAAAGGTGAATTAATACTTACCTTTATTTCTTTCCGTCTTTCAAAAAATGAAAACAATGTTCATGCGTACATACGACCTACCGTCTCAATGAACAATGTAATTCATTTTTATATATATAACTTTTGTGAATGAATATAAATATTTATATAATGAATATATATTATATTTATATCATTATTAATATTATTATGATTATGGAACCTAGATAAATTTCATGGTCTGTAACTACTTAGCTGCAATACTCATAATAAACGAAACAATTAACACATGGAAATGACAATTTTAATAAATAATTATTGATAAATGGGGATTTTGAAATGTTATAAAGGGATAATATATTATATTATAAGTATTTAAATGAATATATAATATAATTATAATAAATTAAAATTCATTATATAGGAGGTTATATTAATTTTAAAGAAAGGTGAACTCAAGGTAATGGGTTTTATGTTACAATCTCATTATTTATCAGAGTTGATTATGGTTACGTTTTGATAATGAAATATTATGATAAAACTCTAAAGATACTAATTAATTTTACCCTCCTCTATTTATTTCTTGAAAATAAATGTTTTTATTTCATTTTCCTCACTTTATGTACTCAAGATACCAAAAATATATTTTTAATGAAAATAGATATCATTTTTCTCTTCGATCAGAAAATTTTTTTATTCCATATCCATATTTTCTAAAATTGTTTTAAATAATATTTTTACTATTATATTATTATTGTTTAAATTCATTTTACCCATGTTTTAATTTAATAAAATGATTTTAAAGGAATATATTTGTAATTTTCATATCATGGTACTTGTGACTTTTCCAAAAAAGTATTAAATAAAATTTTTAACTTATATAGAATGAAAGAATTTTCTTATAATTATAAATATTTTTTTACTTTGAATATTACTTTAAAATTTTACATGGTTATTTTAAATTTTTTTCATTTATAATTGTGTTGTTTTTTAAAAAACAAGTGTTTTCAAAATGGTAAGGATATTTTACTCCAGAATGTTTTAATGATCTTTGAATTATATTTCTATTCATAAAAGATAAAAACCCTTGATATCACTTATTAATTACTTGGGAAATTATCCAAGGATATAATCCTTATTCTTTATATAGATGGTTTATTTTTATGATGGAAATATGTTTATGAAACACATTTCTTTTTCAAGGGTTATGCTATGATGAAATGTTTATGAAACCCATTTATTTTTATAGGTTCTGATATGATGAATGTTTTATGATATTGTGGAACAAATATTTATTATTTTCATTATGTTATGGGTGGTAAATATTTCTGCCTCCAATGAATTGGGTAAATATTGATATCTCATGAGATAAATAGGACTGGAATGGGGAGTGAACCTAGTTCAGTAAGGGACTTTGTCCACTATGATAATCTTGAGAGTGAACCTTGACTACAATGATGGTTTGGGGAGTGAGACCATTCCAATTTGATAATATTGGAAAAGGTCCTTGACTATTAAGGAAATTATTTTTTATACTTATTTTTATACCATAATTCCATGTATGATTTCAATGTTATTCTCTCATCCCTTGTGTTCTTTGATTCCATTATGATTTCTATATTATAAAATTCCATGATTTATGTTATGGATTAATATTATGATATTTTATATAGAGGTTATGGTTTTTAAACATTAATATAGTGTGCTTATACCCTTATAATCATGTTGTGATTATATGATCATTGATATCTCCCTTATCTAGCCCTTACAGAGCCTCTGAGCTCACCCTTTTCTTATGTTTCATTTACCCAGGGTATGAAAGAAGGTATTAAGTATGATATTTATAAAAAGTGTGTTAGTTATAAATACATAAGTGGGATATGGTGTAAAATTTTTATGAAAGAGTTGTTTATGTTTCCATGTTTCCAATAATACTATACCTAAATGATTCTGGCATGGAACGAAATGTTATATCATGACTAGTCGTCTATTAATATGTAATATCTATGTATGAAAAGTATGGGTCACTATATGTATGGTTACAGGGCACTATAGTTGGTATGAAAGGAAAGGTTTGAATAGATTTAGAGGTTAGGATGTCATTTTATGAGAAAAATATAAGAATTAATATGACAGTTTATAATCATATGTTAGAATCATTCTTTAACAATAAAGGTTAGTATGTTATGAATAATTATGGTTATTTTTTATTTAATTGAAATAGTTTAATAGAAGATGACATGGTTAAGTATATCTTAATATTTATCCTTTTGAAAATATTGTTTATTAATATATACTCACACAAATCATTTTTGGTTTTATTAAATGGATAGAACCAGGAGGAACAAAGTTAATAATGGTTGTGAAGGAAAATGTAATGGTATTTTCAATGAGGAACTAAACAAAATATGTTATGGAGTGAAAATTATTATGGTTATTCCAAATTAAATATCTTGAGTTAAGATTAATAACATGAACCAAGGTGACTTTCCTAATGCACCAAATAAGAGAAAATAATTTTATGGAATTTTAGGCCATAAAGATCATGAATACAAAGAGATTCAACATCCTACATTTCAAGAATATGTGAAAAAGAACCCATATAAATGCTTAAAAGGAATATTAATATGTTTAATATTTTATGAATGAGGGAATATAGAAATAAACTTCCAAGGAGAAGTGAAGGTCTCAGTTAACAAGATGAAGGGGAATACAACTCTTTATAAGGTATCCACTAAATTCATTAAATGTGGTGAGTATGGGAGTTATGAAAATTAATTCCCTATTAGGAGATCACATGAAGGGGATGAACAAGATCATATTAATAAAGCTTTATCAGATTCATAATCTATATAACTGAAGATTAAGAAACTATGAATAAAATATAAAAGATATGAATTAATTTAATAGTTTTTTTATTATGTTTAAAGTATAAAACATAATTATATTGAGATTGATGAATCTTAGGACAAGATTATTATTTTTTATTATAGGAAGTAAGTATTATGAAAAAAGATAACAATTCTTGGTTAAAATTTTATGAACGAACCCGAATGATTAAATTGTTTACATATAGGGTTTCAAGAGTTATATTGTGGTAGAATTTTATCTAAGAGTTATTAAATTTAAAGTTGATCATAAGTTCAAAGGTATAAATACCATTTTAAGTCGTTATGTGATTTTATTATAAGGTTATTAATGATATTCTTAAGATATTTTTATTGGTTTTTAGAAACAATACATGATTAAAACCATTTGGGTAGATATGAGATTTGATATTGGGGTAATTAGGGTAATAATTAAATTAATTTTGGGAACATGAGTTAATATTAACATGGTTATTGAAAAGTAAATTGGTGACTAAGTGATAAAAGTTATTTTTGAAGAATATATCTATATTGGGATTTAATACATGATTGAGGTATATATAACCCTTAGTTTTATCATGTGATTTACTATAAAGGTTATATTGGAAGAATGTTATTATTAGGATGTATGCTGAAAGGTGTAGATAAACTTTAGAGATAAATTGATCTTTTATATTAAGGTAATTATTATTATTTTGGGTAAAGGGTTATTATTTTTTTCGAAACATTATAGGCTTAAGGTGAGTGATTTTTTTGGATAATATGGGATTTTTAGTAAAAACTTATTGATATCAATGGAGGAATAAAAAATAAGTAACCATTTTGAAGAATATATGATTTCATTATGGTTTTTTGTCATGGTGATTCATATTATTTTGTGAAAATATTAGTATATTTTGGAGAATATGTGATCAAAGAATATATATTTTCGATATATGACTTTATAAGTGATTAGTTTTATTTGAAGATAAATATTAAATTGAAATTAGAAGAATATGTGATCATATTATTCCAATATTTGGGTTTCAATTTTGGTTAAGAAATTTTTTAATAGTTTTAAGTTAAGTTATTTATAGAAAAATTTAATTTAAACTTGGGGTATTATTGTTGAAGCTTTGAAAATTAATATAGTATTTCTTCATATGAAGGTTTATTCACATTTGATATTATCATAACTTTTAATAAGAATTTCTGGTTTTGGTTAATAGATATAAATAGGATAAATGACTTTTCATCATTTTTTAGATCAGGTGATCTGTATAAAGTTAATATTAGTGCTTTGAGAATGAAAAATTCACCATGGTTATTAATTATATTTGATGAAGTGGAGGTTAAAAAATGATAAAAACATGATTTAAGGAAAAATTTCACTTATAGAATGGAAATAAATCAAATAATTTTTTTCATTCACTATCTTGATGGTAAAATAATTCCTCAACTCAAACATGAGAAAGATAAATTTATTGATTCTTATGTGGAAAATAGTGTTGATCTATTAATTTATTCTTTTAAAAATTTATTCACAATAATATTTCATATAATGGTACATATATGGTTTTAGAAATATTTTAGAGAAACTAAGTTTCCATATAGTAACTTAAAAATTCATTATCATGAAAAAATATATATCTATGATCATACCTATGTCAAGATATATTAATTTTTGTGAGAATAAATTACAATTATGATAATTGAATTTTTATAAAAAGGGGAGAATGTAACACCCCCATATTTTAATATATATTTTATTGTAAATAATACTATTTTTGATTGTGTGTACCACATAAAATACTGATAAACAAATCATATACAATTAAATTATTATTAGTTAAATATAACTATTATAACCTAGATATTGGATTGACAGGTTTGAAAATGAGTAATCACACCATGAAATATATATAGAATATTTTTACTTAATAACACGAATAATAAATCATACAGTGATTATCAATTGGTTGTAAATAAAGATAAACTATTTTGAAGGTAAAAGATATATTTTCCAAAAACTCTTTTTCTGTTCATAATGTATTTTTATCTTAATAGATAAAATAAATCACTATTGAAAAATGATTATAATTAATTGGGTAGATTATATATCCAATAAAATGAATCATTATCCATTTAATTATAGTTATTATGAAATAAAAGAGAATAAAATTATTTTATAATTCAAAAATACATTTTCTTTAAAAATTGATTTTAATACATTTTTATGTATATAAAAATTAATTTATCCCACTTTTATAAATTTTATTTGATAAAATGGATATAATTTTTAAAATTATCATGTCAAAATCATCTTAGAGTTAATATTTACAATAACTAAAACTCATGTAACCCAGAGTTAGTGTCTACTTTAATACATTTTCATAAGATACAAGACATCACAACACCAATGATTGATCAGTTTGGTAGTCTTGAAGAACCATATACATATATGATTCCCATATTATATTGAAAATAAAAAAGATAGCATAAAAGATATTCTCATATCCTTTATATTATTCATAATATCCTTTTTGATGTACATTTTAGGTAATAATCATATCCATGATATAAAGTATATGTATATCTAATAAAAATTTAATGTCCAATGAAATATGATCATAAGAAAGAGAATATTTCAAGATAAATTAATGAGCAAAAACTTAATAAGTGATAAAAGATAACCATCTATTCATTAGAAATATAGGTTTTGAAATAAATTCATGTATTTTAGAGAATAAAATAAAATAGTAGTGAAGCATTAAAATAAGTTTTCATTAAAGAGTTTCATTTTTAAAACCATTCAAAACTTGTATATGCAACTAAATATACTAAAATGGTTATGATGATAAGAAATTCTATTAATGCCGAATACTTTATAAAGAAACATTCTTTTTGAATTTTTGTAAAGTTAAAAACGACTCTTTAGGAAAAAATTTTAAATATTACTTTAAAACCTTGTAAAATTTCAAGTATAACATAAAATGCAACTAATAAATATTTTGAGTAAAAAAAGTACTTTTTTAAAACATGTTTGAAAAATATGGGCATTGATGAAAAAAATATCTTATCAAAAAGTGAAATAAGATTTTCTTTACTTTTAAAAATCTCTTTGTTTGAATCAAGTTAAAAATAGAGGAAAGGTTATAAGAAAATATGGAAAATCCTTAAATAAAAATTGGATAATAAAATAGGTGTATTTTATAAAGTATATTTTATAATATCCCTTCAATGAAAATAAGATTAGTCCCAAAAATGATATTGTAAAATAAATTTTTACCTCTTCTATAACTTTTAAATTTTAATCCCTTGAAAGAGTAAAATTGAATTGATAATTTAATCATCACTAATAAATATCTATTCTTGTTAAATATATACAAAGATCATTATATACACAAAATAAAAGTAAATAGGTGAATAATACTAAATATGTCTCAATAGAGTTGAAATTGAGGTTAAATCACTTACCTCAAGTTTGACGTGCCTCAAAAGTGATTTAAACGTACTATATAATAAATTTTGATTTATTATACTTAAAAATAACTATATACTTATCTATAATATCATATATAATCTATTTATGATATTGTATCACCTGTTTGTTAATAATATTTTATTATTATCACTGTTTTGAGTGTTAACTGCTTCATTTTTCATGTATGTTTTGATTCAGAAGTTATGGTACTTGTATCTTTATCATGGTTGTATTATATCCAAAATTTTTATTATGATATAAAAATAATAAATATTAATTATATACATATTTCAAATCATCCATGAGAAAAGTACATGAAAAATTAATCACATCACTTCGTTATGATGATAGACCATACGTATGCATGAGGGATGTTATAATTTTTTAATGCAAGAATGCGTAAGGAAGTAGATTATATATTATTATTACATAATTATAAATAATCCAATAGGTGTAGGATCTTGGTAGGTCTTTTTCCTAAAAAAAATTATTAGAAAATATTTAATGTAGCAGTATAAAGGGGCTTAGAAAGGCGATAATGAGAAAAACAATATGCATCCAAATCAATATAGCAAGAGAAAAAACATGGTGTAAGGAAAGACCATTCTGAATAGGTCTACATTATTTCTCTTTTTGATAGAGTATATGAAACTTGATTAGCATCCATGAAGACATGTGGAACCTCCAGATGAATATTCTATGAGAGAGAAATACACTCAATTCAGAATGGAAACATCCTCCATGGAACATTCCAAGATCAGATCTTCAAAAGATAAACTGCTGTAGTAGAGTCAGATTCAACCCATAGGTGATGACATTCATATTGGATGGAATATTTTATAGATTTTATAATTTCTTATAATTTAGATTCAATGGAAAATCCAATCCCAATATAATGATAAAAGCATCCTTTAACGAATTCCCGATGTGTACGAAAGACACCACCACATCCCAAAGGTCTCAGTATGCCTGAAACAACCCCATCCACATTCACTTTTAACAAAGTCAGGATAGGTTCAATCCATTTGATATATCTAAGCATAATAGGTTTCATTATTATTTCACTCACCCTAAAGGATTTGAGAATTTTCAGATCAGACATGTCATTGTTCATAGTACCTATGATGATTTTTGATGCTGTAATAACATCACTGTAAACAGAGTTGAGACCAGCATGGAAGGAAGGCCTCTTGTTCTCAAAGACCAAATAATTTCTTTCTTTCCATATATAATAAGTAGCACTATAAGTCTCTATAAAAAGTATGGAGTGTATATATTCACTCAGGCTAACATTGATAACAGACAACAAAAGATTATCAAAATAAATCAGATTCAACTGTAAAAAAAATGAGTTCTGAATGTGCTACCAAATATTGTATGAAAGCCTAAAGAAAATGAATAGATGAGAATATGATTCAGTATCCTGCAAAAAGATATAGTAGGATGATGTAAGATAAAAACTATCTTTATAAAGTAGATCATGAAGAGGCAGTCTTACTTTCCAGATTCTCCAAAGTAGCAAGAAATGAGGAGAAATAAAGGCCTTTTTGAATCTCCAAATCCAAGTTGGAATAGAAACAGACTCACTACAAATATTATAGTAAAACTCTTTATAGGTGAAAATTATAGTATATCTCTTCATCCATATCAATGTTTCGCAATCAATATAAGAATAAGTTTTCAATTCCATATAAATTTGAGAGGAGAGGAAAATATGGAAATATATGTTGTGATGAGCATAAATAATAGTTTAGTTTCTCAGAATTAGTAGTACCTATATACTATTATTAAGAGGTCATTCAATCCATGGGGTAGTCCAAACATTAAGCTGAGAGTCTTTACAGACCAACCATTTTGAGAAAAACATGAGCTCATGATAATCATGCCTAAATGAAGGCCAAATGGATAAATATAGATACATGAAATGATCATTATGATTCTTGGAAAGAAATATATGAAAATTAAACTCCATTTAAATATCATATGTAGTCATCAAATTCTAGATGAATTTTCTTAGCAAAGCATTATTAATTTTTTTAAGTATTTAACTCCCATACTCCCATGTCAACAGGACTAATATAATATTTCCACACAATAATACTAATCTTTTTTTCATTAATGGATCCAGTCCAAATAAGGTTTATTATCAAGGCTTGAAACTACTTAAGAAGAGACCTAGTCCATCTATCTATAGAAAAGGCATAAAAAACATGGAAGTGATAACCGAGTTGACAAGACAAATTCTCCATGCTCGAGGTATTTTTTTCCTTTTCAAGTTTCCATCTGAGCAATAATACTAGAAGCAATACCATCAAGATGGATCCTTTTAACTTTACTATAGAACATAGACATCCCTAAATAAGTGAAAGGTAAAACCTCTTTTTACACCTAGTCTTCGAGCAATCCTTCTCTAATTAGCAACGGGTTTTCCATTTCCAAAAACCACACAATATTTATTCTAGCTTATCACTTGACCCAAGATATCCTCATAATGAGTGAATAAATTTTGAATGGAAGAGATAATAATATTATCACCTTGACCAAAGAGAAGAATATCATCAACATAAAAAAGATGTGAGGAATCAAAGAGGTCCCTTCCAACCTTAATTCTCATATATAAACTAGCCTGCACAATATCATTCAAAAAAATAGTAAAATAGCTCTCAATAATAGCAAAAAGTAGTCTAGAGAGGGGATACCCTTGTCTGACCCCACTTGAGAATTGAAAGAACCCATAGAGAGATCCATTAATCATGATGGATAACATGGCACTGCAAATAATAGTATTGAATAGCTTGAGAAAATAGTTAGAGAAACCATGCTTCCTAAGGACAGGAAAAATAAAGACCCACTTGATTGGATCAAAATCCTTTGAGATATCCAACTTTAGAGAAAATATCCCACTCTTAGTTTTTTCTTTATATAGTTTACACAGTCTGAGGAAGTCAAGAGACAAGTCTGTATACTCCATTCGAGAACAAAATCAAATTGATTATAGGTGACCAATATTTTATCAATATTCCCCAACCGAGAGGTAATGATCTTGCTAATAATTTTGGGTATGGTTTTCCCAATGGAAACAAGACTAAAGTCCTTATTATCCAAAGAATTCTATTTCTATGGAATTAAGGAATTAAAACTAGAATTTGAACAATAAGGAATTGAGGCTTGAATGAATAATTCCCTTACATTATTAATAAGATCACACCTCACAAAATCCTAGTTGAAAATAAAAAATTTATTTGTGAAGCTATCCGGTCCGACCACACTATCCATATTAAGAGAGAAAATAGTATCTTTGATTTCATTTTCCAAAGGAGGAGAAAAACGTATTTAGTTTTGCTGACCAGTAACTGTAGATTCAATATTATCATCCATTATATGAATATGGAAGTCACCACAGTCAGAGTATAAAACATAAAAATATTTCACCACAACATTAGAGATCTAAATCTTAGAGCTGAACAAAGATCTATTGATTTCAATTTCATTGATACCACCTATGGCCTTTTTTTCTCTGTGAAGAAAGTGAATCAATTTTGAATTCCTATCTTTATCTTGTAACCATTTCACCTTGTATTTATTCTGATCCAATCTATCCTGAAGGAAAAGTAGGCCATCAATGTAACACCCCAAGATTTTACGAAAAATATTCTTTTTAATTTCATTAATGTCTTGTGTTGTACGCTGCACCAAAAGAAGCTTGCACAACACACATCCCTGACTTGGCTTGCATTACACGCAAGCGTGACCTTCCACAATATTGTGTTTTGTACGCAATACTGAGTTTCGCTAAACAATGATATGCTATTAAAATATTATTAAAACTAGATGTTATGAATAGTAATACCCACTTTTTGAAATTTTATAAATTTTATTTTTGAAAATGGAATTCATTTTTGGATTCGGAATATCGAAATTAGCCTAGGGTAAAATTTTGGTATTTTTCTGAAAACTTTCAATTTTTGATGAATAGTGAAAACACTAGGTTACTATTTAAAAACCGAATTTTTATTTAAATAATTATTTATTTTATTTAAATTTATTTTAGGTCAAAATTGATACATAATACCTATATAAGTTCAATTTAATTCATTAGAGTCATTTTATAATAATTTTAGATATATAAAAATTTTATTGAACTTTTGACCGTCTTTTACCCACCTCCTAGGAGAATTTGCAAATTTACATAAAACTTAATTTTACCGCTTTTGTGAATGGAATTTAAAAATTCCGAGAGACACGATTGATGTCAGTAAGTAAAATTTGGTCAATGAGATGAAAATAATTTTTGGTGAATAGTAACTTTTTACTTTTTTTATCGTGGTTAAAAGTAAATAGGGTGATTAAGGGTAAAAATGATATTATTATTACCCTAAAACATGTCCTAATTCTATTGGATAAGTGTAATTCGACCAAAAACAACATTAGGGATAAAATATTACCCTTTAGGTCCACTTGGATTAGATTAGGACATTTAATATTATTTTATTTAAAGAATAGTTAAAATAGTTAAAATCAAATTTTAATAACTAAGACATTTTTATTATAGGGATATACATAAGATAAATTTGACTATAAATATTAAATAGAAAGATAAAAATATTTCATACATAATGGTATTTTATTTGTAATTTTTAGACATTAAAAAATTTAATTTATTTATGACACAATGATGATGCAGTAATTATCTTATTAATGAAATATTGACATAATTGATGTTATAAATACCCCAATAAATGTAATTTGAGACTTTTTATTAATTACAATAATTTTCTATGTTAATATGACATGTTAGTATTGATTTAGTTAACTTTTCTAGAACTAATAATTCTGTTAGGATTTTCACAAAAATCAATTACCAAATAGTGTCAAAATTGACATAAAATAGTTTTTAAAACAAATATTATATTATTAATTGTCATTTTATTCCTAAAAATCTAAAGTTCGGCCAAATGAATTAGATAAAGTTATATATAATAATAATAATAAATAACTTGGGGTTCGTTTGGCTTGTTATAGTAAGTTTATTAACCTTATAGTGTAAGAAAACAAGAAGACACAGTAAAAGTAAAATTATTTAACTTAAAGTTAAATCTAAATGATAAGGTTAAAATAGAAACCTAAACTTGTCCAAATTATATTGGATGAGATTATTTCTACCCATCCCTACCTTAGATTAGAAATAACTCAATTTGGAGCTATTAAAAACCGAATATGAGTTTATAATAAAATAATATTTTTAGTTATTCCAAAGGTACCCCTCTCCTCCCTTATAAAAGGGAACCTCCTCCCTCTCTTTCTCACACCACTTTGAGCCTTCAATCTCGTCCAAACCCTGCCAATTTCTCTTCTCCACTTCCCTAGAAACATCCTAGAGGTCCTGGTCTTATTCAAATACCAATTTTAGTGCCCTAAGATGAGTTCTCAAAGAGGCGCTTCAAAGAAGAGGTAATGTCCGTTACCAATTATTTCAACTTTATTTCTTCTTCCACTTATTCTTATTTAGTTTTTTCATTATGAAGTAATAAAATAAGTATAAATCATATAATTATATGTTATTATAAGTATGAAACTACCCTATTTCACCATCTATCCATCCTACGGAAAACTAAAGCACCATGCGTGCGTACGTACGGAATACCGTCTCCACGCCGTGGTGAAATCTGTTTTTCCACCAACACCTTACATGGATGGGTATAATGGTGTAAAGAATAACTATATATGGTTATTATAACATCATAATGATTCTTATATATTATACCAACCACTCCAATTTTATTCAATAATTATGGGAACGATATCATCGCTCGTGCGTACGTACGGACTACCGTCTCCATGACGCGATGAGATTCATTCTCCATGTTAACCATACATGAATGATCATATAGTTTATATAATGAATAATAATGAAATACATGAAATAATATTTCTACTGGATTTATGTATATATATATATATGTATGTCATCTATTTAGTTTCATTCAATTCAATAAGGAAACGAAAACAGCGTTCATGCGTACGTACGACCTACCGTCTCCATGAATGGTGTATTTCCTTCCTTTTATCGATCTATAATATACATATGTATATGATGAATATATATTATATATAAATCATGTTTCACATTCTGGAATTATGTAAATCAGGATATAAGTAATAATATCAAGAACGACAAGTCGAAATACATACGATAAATGAAATGATTTTACCCAAAATGCTGTTTTAACATGGAATTTACAAAAGAACGGGTAATATAAAGTCATAAGTGAAAACATATATTATATCATAACAATTAATATGATTCTTTAATAATTCAATGAAATTATTTAAATCATTATACAGGAGGTTCGGATACGTACGAATCATATCAGACCTAAGGTAAGGGATAATTTTGCAAATCTCATTTTTATCCGAGATTTCTTATTCGTAAGTATTTACTGGGGTTATTTATATCATCCATGTACATGTTTTATAAAAGTGTTTTCATGTATGTTTAAAGTCCTTTTTACCCATTTTTTATTTTTACTACATGCTATGTAAGGAATATTTCTTTTGTTTACGTTACGAGGTACTTTTTTGACTTTTCTGACAAAAGTACGAGAAGAATGTTTTTTTAACGTATATGGAATGAAAGGATTTTTATGGTTTTATAAAGCTTTATTTTCATGAAGATTCCTCCAAAATATTTCATGAATATTTTCAACAAAATCTTTTTCTTTTAAAAGTGCATGAAATTTTGTGAAAAGAAGTTGATTTTGAAGAAAAAAGGATATTTTCATCAGGAATTCATTTCAAGTGTTTTATCAAAATCATTTTACATCTAAGATGAAATTATTTCATATGTGTATGTTTCAAGTATAATGTCTATATGATTTACATGGTTTCACTTTTCTTATGATGAAATATCCATTTCTTTTATATGGATTATGTGATGATGGGATGATGTTTATGAAACCCATTTTATTCATTGAGTTATTATGAATGATGTAGGTTTATTTTGTGACACAAGTAAGAATGATTTCATTATAAGATGGGTGGGACCTATATATCCCTCCAATGCATTGGTTGAAGATTTATATCTCATGAGATAGACATGCCTGGAACGGTAAGTTAATTCGATTCAGTAATACAGGACTGGAATGAGGAGTGAACTCGGTTCAGAAAGGGACTTTGTCCACTAAGATGGTCTTGACATCAATGCCTTGGCTACTATGGAAATCATATCATGTGCTTAATGGTTTCCAAAATCACATGTTTTATTCCCATGCTATTTTATCATGATTAATGTTTCTTTATGATCTATGACTTATGTTCTTCCATGTTTTATGTCACTGCTCAAGATTTTGTTGTTTAAACATTATGTTCATGTTTTTAAGTTCAAATGTATATGATTTGTTTTATTTTATCCATGCTTACCCTTACTGAGCATTTGAGATCACCCTTTATATGTTTTCTTTTTCCCAGGATATAGAGAAAGTTTTTAGGTAAGAAAACAAAAGGGGAAGATCTTTATGGGAGATGTTGAAGATCTTTCACCATGATTAGAAGATTATGTTCCGAGTTTCCAAAGACACTAAACTATTACGGTCCTTATGTGTCTGTTTTTGTTATGTATTAAGTATTCCACAAAAGTAATGTAATGTCCATGTACGTCAAGATTTGTGTCTCTACAGTTGGTATCAAAGGAAAGGTTTAGTCAAACTTTGGAAACTAGGATGCGAAAATGTTAGTGAGATCCCTAGAGATATTTCTAAGGTATGTCTAGGGATGTACCTAAGGATAAGTATACATATAGGATATAGTCCTAGAACTGTGGTAAATATATTAGAATTTAACCTAAGATGTTAGATATTGAGGTAACTCCCCCTTTACTATGTTGTTTTCCCTAGCATGATTTTTTCCTCTCACTCTATTCTTTTTGGGTTTTAGAAAATGGCTGGAAACAGGAAGATTCACGATAATGGAGGATATGACAGACAATGGAATGATATTATTCATGAGAAACCAAATGAAACGGGATTTGGAAGTCCAAACATCGTTATTATGCCTAATCAGAAATCTCATAATATGATCAATAATCTCAACTTTGGTAAGTTTCTAGACTCAGATAATAAGAGAAAGATGGAGTTTCATGATGATCATAGAGGAAAGAAAGTTCAATTTCCCTCATGTAAATCATGTGGGAAGAGGCATCAGGGAGATTGTTTCAAAGGAACTAGAAGATGATTTGGGTGTGGAAAAGAAGGACACAAATCCATTAAGTGCAAAGGAAAAGGTTCAGTTAACACCATGGACAAGGATAATGGTATTGCTACGACATCAACAATGATTAGATGTTTTAAATGTGGAATTTACGAGCATTATGCAAACCAATTCCCTAAGGGAAAATCTCATGAAGATAATCAGCATTGTCATATGGGTAGTATTTATGTGGATGATGATGAGGAGACTACAAATGATATATGAGATAAAAGAAGTGTTGAAGCTCAGTCAGTTGTTTTAGAAGGTAGTGGAATGATTGTATGTTTATTGAGAGTTATGTTGTATATTTAATGGTACTATAGAATAAAGAATCATCTAAGGATTGTTACACTATTGTTTTTCCTAAAGTATTTGAAAGTATATGTTGAATGGTACCAATAACCATGGAAGGTTATTCATATATTTTTGGAAAGTAGATGATATGCGCATAATGAAGGAATAAGAAGATAATGAGATGTTTGATTGTATTCATGAGCTCATGATTGATATAAGGACTAAGTGATATCATGGTTTGAGTATATAGAATTTTGAGGATTTTGGTATGTGGAAAGTGTTAACTTTTAAATGCATTCATGTTTTCACTAAGGTTCAATGTATATTCATTATTCAAGAGAATACATGATTAAGGTATTCACATGTTTGTAATTTTACCAACAAGATATATCTTATGATATATGGGGGATAAATGATGGCATTCACGTGATTGTTATATGACATTTCAAGTAATCATTTTCTTTATATTATGAGCTTGGACCGAAGTATTTTAGGTAAGACTAAAGATTGGAATGGATTATATTGGACATAAGTTAGTATTGTTTAAGGATAGAAATTTTTTCGATATTATTGATGGGATGTTATAGTAATATAGTTTTAGAAAAAGGAAAACCTGCAGGAGGGGCGACAGCCCATCGCGTCGGACAAGGCTGTGGGAATCGAACCCACAACCGAAGTGCGACTGACCTTTATCGCCTACCACTATCCTACAGGAAGTCCCTGGTTAGTAGAAACTAGTTTTATTTTATTATACGGTATGATATATGAAGTATAAGTTCATTTTTGTAATCGTATATGATTAACCTCACCATAGATGGACTTATGTATATTTGATAACTTTTGCTAACCTTTTGTTTGAAACAGATGGAATGACCCATCATTGTATCACATGATCTGTTAACACTTCATGAATAACAAATTCAACTTTATTTCTTTAAGAGATGAAGTGTAAATTGTGCAAAGCACGAAAAACAGTGAGATTGTACCAAAATAAAGTAAGTATTTATTCTAATTCAAATTCTTCAACTTTAGGGAAATGATCTTGAAAACCAAAAATGTTGTCCTAGTGCCCTTATATCCGATGAATCAGATGGTACCCTAGATCATCACAAATTTATGGCTTTGTGATTGTTGTATTTTTCATATCTATGTTTTCTACCACTCTCCATCAGAACATGATGGTTAGATTTCTCTTCCATATCCATATTTTCACCTATGTGGAAACCCAGTGATTAGTTAATTTGGGCAACCGTTACGTTTCATACTTTAGTTTTTAAAGCCAAGTTTTGGTATTCCTTTTTACGATGTGGGTTTCTATTAAAGAAAATTTTTATTAGTAAACCATTTATAACCCCGACGAATTTCGAGGGCGAAATTCCTTTTAAGGGGGGTAGAATGTAACACCCCAAGATTTTATGAAAAATATTATTTTTAATTTCATTAATGTCTTGTGTTGTACGCTACACTAAAAGGAACTTTCACAACACACATCCCTGACTTGGATTGCATTACACGCAAGCACGACCTTCCACGATAGCATGTGTTGTACGCAATACTGAGTTTCGCTAAACAACGATATGCTATTAAAATATTATTAAAACTACCCGTTATGAATAGTAATACCCACTTTTTTAAATTTTATAAATTTTATTTTTGAAAATGGACTTCATTTTGGGATTCGGAATATCGAAATTATCCTAGGGTGAAATTTTGGTATTTTTCTGAAAACTTCCAATTTTTGAGGAATAGTGAAAACACTGGGTTACTATTTAAAAACCGACTTTTTATTTAAAAAATTAATTATTTTATTTAAATTTATTTTTGTTCAAAATTGATACATAATACCTATATAAGTTCAATTTAATTCATTGGAGTCATTTTATAATAATTTTAGATATATAAAAATTTTATTGAACTTTTGACCGTCTTTTACCCACCTCCTAAGAGAATTTGCAAATTTACATAAAAATTAATTTTACCAATTTTGTGAATGGAATTTCAAAAATCAGAGAGACATGGTTGATTTCAGTAAGTAAAATGTGGTTCAATGATATGAAAATAATTTTTGGTGAATAGTAACTTTTTACTTTTTTTTACCACAGTTAAAAGTAAATAGGGTAATTAAGGGTAAAAATGATACTATTATTAACCTAACACATGTCTTAATTCTATTGGATAAGTGTAATTAGACCAAAAACAACATTAGGGATAAAATATTACCCTTTAGGTCGACTTGGATTAGATTAAGACATTTAATATTATTTTATTTAAAGAATAGTTAAAATAGTTAAAATCAAAGTTTAATAACTAAAACATTTTTAATATAGGGTTATACATAAGATAAATTAGACTATAAATATTCAATAGAAAGCTAAAAAGATTTTATACATAATTTTATTTTATTTATATTTTTTAGACATTAAAATTTTTAATTTATTTATGACAAAATGATGACGCAGTAATTATCTTATTAATGAAATATTGACATAATTGATGTTATAAATACCCAAATAAATATAATTTGAGACATTTTATGAATTAAAATAATTTTATATGTTAATATGACATGTTAGTATTGATTTAGTTAACTTTTTGCGAACTAATAATTCTGTTAGGATTTAAAAAAAAATCAATTACAAAATAGTGTCAAAATTGACATAAAATAGTTTTTAAAAAAAATATTATTTTATTAATTGTTATTTTATTCCTAAAAATTTAATGTTCGGCCAAATAAATTATATAATGTTATATATAATAATAATAATAAACAACTGGGGTTTCGTTTGTCTTGTTATATTAAGTTTATTAACCTTATAGTGTAAGAAAACAAGAATACATGGTAAAAGTAAAATTATTTAACTTAAAGTTAAATCTAAATGATAAGGTTAAAATAGAAACCTAAACTTTTCCAAATTATATTGGATGAGATTATTTAGACCCATCCCCACTTTAGCTTAGAAATAACTCAATTTGGAGCAATTAAAAACCGAATATGACTTTATAATAAAATAGTATTTTTAGTTATTCCAAAGGTGCCCCTCTCCTCCCTTATAAAAGGGCACCTCCTCCCTCTCTTCGTCACACCACTTTGAGCCTTAAAGATCGGCCAAACCCTGAAAATTTGTCCTCTACACTTCCCTAGAAACATCCTATAGGTCATGGTATTCTTCAAAGACCAATTTTAGTGCCCTAAGAGGAGTTCTCAAAGAGGCTCTTCAAAGAAGAGGTAATGTCTGTTACCGATTCTTTCAACTTTATTTCTTATTCCACTTCTTCTTCTTTAGTTGTTTCATTATGAAGTAATAAAATCAGTATAAATCATATACAGATATGTTATTATAAGTATGAAACTACCCTATTTCACCATCTATGCATCCTACGGAAGACGAAAGCACCACACGTGCGTACGTACGGAATACCGTCTCCACGCCGTGGTGAAATCTGTTTTTCCACCAACACCTTACATGGATGGGTATAATGGTGTAAAGAATAACTATATATGGTTATTATAAAATAATACTGATTCTGATATATTATACCATCCACTCCAATTTTATTCAATAATTATGGGAACGATATCATCGCTCGTGCGTAAGTACGAACTACCGTTTCCACGACCCGATGAGATTCATTCTCCATGTTAACCATACATGAATGATAATATAGTTTATATAATGAATAATAATGAAATATATGAAATAATAATTCTACTGGATTTATGTATATATATATATATGTATTTCATCTATTTAGTTTCATTCAATTCAATAAGGAAACGAAAACATCGTTCATGCGTACGTACGACCTACCGTCTCCATGAACGGTGTATTTCATTCCTTTTATCGATCTATAATATACATATGTATATGATGAATATATATTATATATAAATAATGTTTTACATTTTGGAATTATGTAAATCAGGATATAAGTAATAATATCAAGAATGACAAGTCGAAACACATACGATAAGTGAAATGATTTTACCCAAAATGCTGTTTTAACAAGGAATTTACAAAAGAACGGGTAATATAAAGTCATAAGTGAAAACATATATGATATCATAACAATTAATATGATTCTATAATAAGTCAATGACATTATTTAAAGCATTATACAGGAGGTTCAGATACGTATGAATCATATCGGACCTAAGGTAAGGGATAATTTTGCAAATCTCATTTTTATTCGAGATTGCTTATTCGTAAGTATTTACTGGTGTTATTTATATCATCCATGTCAATGTTTTATAAAAGTGTTTTCATGTATGTTTAAAGTCATTTTTACCCATTTTTTACTTTTACTACATGGTATGTAAGGAATCTTTCTTTTTTTTTTACATTACGAGGTACTTTTTTGACTTTTCCGACAAAAGTACGAGAATAATGTTTTTTTAACGTATATAGCATGAAAGGATTTTTACGGTTTTATAAAGCCTTATTTTCATGAAGCTTACTCCAAAAGATTTCATGAATATTTTCAACAAAATCAATTTCTTTTAAAAGTGCATGATGTTTTTGAAAAGACGTTGATTTTGAATAAGAGAGGATATTTTCCTCAGGAATTCATTTCAAGTGTTTTATCAAAATCATTTTACATCTAAGATGACATTATTTCATATGTGTATGTTTCAAGTATAATGTATCTATGATTTACATGGTTTCACTTTTCTTATGATGAAATATCCATTTATTTTATATGGATTATGTAATGATGGGATTATTTTTATGAAACCCATTTTATTCATTGAGTTATTATGAATGATGTATGTTTATTTTGTGGCACAAGTAAGAATGGTTTTATTATGAGATGGGTGAGAACTATATCTCCCTCCAATGCATTAGGTAAAGATTTATATATCATGAGATAGACATGGCTGGAATGGTAAGTTAATTTGGTTCAGTAATAAAGCACTGGAACGAGGAGTGAACTCGATTCAGAAAGGGACTTTGTCCACTAAGATGGTCTTGGAAGCAATGCCTTGGCTACTATGGAAATCATATCATGTTCTTAATTGTTTCCACAATCACATGTTTTATTACCATGCTATTTTATCATGATTAATGTTTCTTTATGATCTATGCCTTATGTTCTTCCATGTTTTATGTCATTGCTCAAGATTTTGTTGTTTAAACATTATGTTCATGTTTTTAAGTTCAAATGTATATGATTTGTTTTATTTTATCCATGCTTACCCTTACTGAGAATTTGAGCTCACCCTTTATATGTTTTCTTTTCTCCAGGATATAGAGAAAGGTTTTAGGTAAGAAAAAAAGGGGAATATATTTATGGGAGATGTTGAAGATCTTTCACCACGATTAGAAGATTACGTTCCGAGTTTCCAAAGACACTAAACTATTACGGTCCTTGTGTGTCTGTTTTTGTTATTTATTAAGTATTACGCAAAAGTAATGTAATTCCCATGTACGTCAAGCTTTGGGTCTCTACAATCAAGCTTTGAAAGAGCTTGAATCACATCCCTAGAGGGAATATATTGATTCTAGATGTCATTTTGACATTGAAGGAGATGCTGTTTAGTAGCCTTAATGCCATTATCCAAAGAAGAAAATGAATATTTACTCCATTCTCTAACCATTTTCCTGACATTTTTCAACTTGCTGGACATAATAGTGAGAGGACATCTAATAGGATATAAATTATAATAATTTGAGATAACTTTATGGCATCCAGGTAAAATAATCCAGAAATTTTTAAATTTAAATGACATAGAAGATGAACTTACTTTACTCAAACAAAAATCCACAACCACTATATTGTGATTAGAGTGGAATATGGGAAGAATCAGGCCATAAGAATTGAGGTAATTGTTACTGTCATCAATTTAAAGAAAAAATATTTCTAATTTTCTTGCTTTCTTTCCATTAATAATGTATCTTCTCTAGGTATAATCACCTCCTACAAGAGTGACTTTAGATAGACTACATTTATCAATGTAAGAAGAAAATTAAAATGCAGCCATCCTATTAAATGAAGCCACAAAATTTTCATCTGGTCGAAGAAAAATGTTGAAATATCCTATAATTATCCAGTTATGGTAAACCCGATGAGGAAAAATTTCCAGAGTTTTCCATAATTTTATTAATTTGGTATAATAGTTGGAATCATACACAAAATTCAAAGAGATAGTAATCCCTTGACCTCCATATTTCACTAAAACATCTTTTTGTAACTAAAAACACGAATGGGAACAAATACTATCATGCTTGAAAACTCAACGATGTTCAGCCCCAACATCATTCGAGTTATGTAAAACAAAATAATAACCAAGGGAAACCCAATTGAAGGCATTCCAATTATCAAATCTCATTTTTAGTTCAGCAATACCAATCATGAGTGGTTTATTAACCACAATAAAATGTTGTAGAGATATTATAATGGGAGAGTTACAAATCCATTAGTAGTTCTAAAAGAAGAGCCTCCTTTAAAAATTGATGTTTTTTTCTTTGGTCTGAGGCCTACCCTTCTTTTCCAAGTCCACCTCATTATTCTTACCTCTTCCTTTACCTTTTACTCTCCCAATTTGGGGTCCAAATTATGAAACAGTAAGAGGAGAATTTTCACCTTCCTCATCACAAGATTTATCACCAATCATAGTGAATTTATTGGGAGAGATGGTGATACCGGTGGAGACATCCTGAATAGACTTCCTCTTGGCAGCTTTCCTGCTTGAGATAAAGGAAAAAAGGCTCATGAAAATCCTACTAATGAGAAACTCACTCATGAGGAGAAAAAACACAAGTAATAGATTTATTTTGGGAGCAAAACTGTCCACAAACCATTGTGTCACCAATAATATAATATTTACCAGGATTCATATCACCATCATGTATCTGCTCAGACACATTAATTTGATCCAAATTAGTTGGTAGAATCTTTCCAGACAGCTTCACCTACTCACTATTATCATGCTCATCCAACATAGTGAGACCTATTCAGAGAGAATCATCAAAAGGATTGTAGAAATCACAGTGAAAAAGAACAGGGTATTGCATATCATCACTTAGTTTTCCCAGTGGAAAATAATCAATTTCAATAGATAAATCCTACAACTAGATTCTGCCCTACTCATTTTCAATAATCAGGGAGGATTTAGAAGTACCCAAAGTCTGTGAAACTGATTGTAAAGGATTGGATATGAGAACATAATCTATTACAAAAATAATAACAACATCCCCCATTAGCACATAAACATAAGTAGTAGAGGCTTTACCATTATCTGGGTCATCAGACACAAAGTGAGATTGCACAAAATCAACATTATGAGAATGCTTCAAATCATCCAACTTCAAAGAAGTAGATTCTTGTTGTTTTGATTTTTGTTACGACATAGGTACTTGATCTACATTTCCACCAATAAACTTTCTATCATCCAATTGAGCCTAATCCAAAATATACTCTATTTATATAGAGTCAAAGAATTATGGAAGATTCAGAGCCTTAACAGCCATATCCACCTCAATAATTCCAATAAAATCAACAATCTCAGAAAAAAGGGGTATCATCTGGAATGCATACATCGGAATGTTTTGTCTTAGATTCAGAAATAGATTTAATCACATTATATGGTCCTTCAAACCTACAAGATAAATCATCATGCCCCTTGATACGACAAATACTGCAAAATTTGGATCTAAAACATTCTAAATACATATGACCAAAGATGCAAAAATCCATACAAATCTTTGGATTCCTTTCAAACACAATTTCTAGATTTATTCTATCATCACTTTTATTGAGAACCACCTCTTACACCAAAGTACTATCCATGTAAAATTTCACCAATACCTTAGAAAAGTGTCCATTTTTTTGGTTCTCAGTTTACTGATCAACTCAAATTGGGTTACCAATCGCTGAAGAAATATCCCACAATATATGTGGGTGATAATATAACTAGTTTATTCTAAAAATTAAAATCAAAATCTAGGTATGATTTTTCCTCACATTTAAGGGATCAAAATTTCTATCTCATTCCTATATCCTTAGAATAATAAGTTTTAATGAAATGGATCCCAAACTCCAAGCACACCTCTTTATATCATCAGATGGGAAGACAATATGAGAATGGCCTCTTCCCATGGAAGTAATATGACAATCTCAAAAACCCCATACATCAATGATATAAGGGTCTATAGGTGGTGTATATAAGAGAGGAGAGAGGTGATGGATTTTTATAGTGAATGAAAGGACACACATGGAATTAATAAAAATATTTAAATATAATAAATTCATTTTCAAATAAAAGTTGAACCATGTGGCCAGGATATTGAAGATAATATAGGATATGGTTTAAATAAATTCAACCAATAATATTTTTATGGGTTTAGGTATTATTTTAAACCTTATCATTTGGTTTAACAACTTTTGTAAACAATTTCAACCTTAATCGCAATAATGACCTTTTCAATCTCAAAGGGTCATAATTTAACATATAAGGTAATAATTTTATCATAAATGGACATGGAATGAAATTTTAAACCATTTATTATCCTGATTTCAATATTTCGTTTTTATTATTATTTTTAAATACTTTATTAAAATATTATTTTTCATAAAATATTATTAATTCCATTTTTGAAACTATTCATTTAATTTAACTTTGAAGACATAAATGAAAAGATGGAATTAAAATATTATACTTTTTAACATTACTAATAAATTATTATCCACTATAAAAGTATTATGAAATCATAATTCATTAAAAAAATTAGTTTTATTGTTTTTAAAATTATTTACTTTGATTTTCCATTGCCTGCATAAACACTGTATCCGCGTTGCGTAAGAATTGAAGACAATTATTTCATACCTGAAAATTTAAAGTAAACAAACACAATAAAAATAAATAAATAAATTTCAATATAATTTTTTTATTTATTATATATGTTTATTTACTTACATCTATGTCATGAAAAATTAGTTAATATGTTATTTCAACTCTTCTAGCCTTATGCAAGCATTACACACATATTTGGATGAGTCACTTTTTATATAACTAAAAAATTATTATAAATCAATAAAAAAATCAAGAATACTTCATATATAATAAAAATGTTTATAAACACCATCTTAATTATCAACTATTATCTTTAGAACAATAATTTTGACTTTTCCAGTACTATGCAAGCGTTGTGTTAGCACTCAAAATGATTTCCATATTTATCATGAAATAAATTATAATTTATATGTTTTCAACTATTTTTGTATGATATTTTTATTATATTATAAAAAATTATTAGTTTTATATGTTTAATAAATTTTTATATCATATTTATATCTTGGAGATATCATAAAAGATACCGTATTTCATAAAATTGTATTTTTACTATTCAATAAAAATTTAACTTCTTTAGAAAAACATCCAAAATTAACCCAAGTGTAAATTTAACTTTATGAAGGAAAAAATTAATTCAATTTCATAAAATTAAATTCCTATAAGTGATAGAGACTAATTTTAATATAAATATTTAAAACTTAATGAAAAATTATTTTTAGAAAAAATGGGTTTTTACGCCAAAAAATGAACTTATACCAAAATCAAGTATAAAGATGATTAATATCTAATTAATTAGATTATTTATAACTAATTGAAACTTACATTAATTTAATCAAAAATTAAAATAATAATGGAACTTTTCAAAGGAATGAAACTATAATTTTACAAAAATCGTCATTTTTCTCTATTCACTGAAAAATCAGTCTTTTCTAAAAAATCCCAAAATTTTAACCTAAGTTAATTTTGATATGATCATTGAAAAAAAATGATATAAATCTCACATAATAAAATTTAAATAGTTTTTTGAGGTGTTTTTAAACCCATTAATTCATGTAAAGTAATCTATCAGTGAAATTAGATTTATTTAATGAGAAATATATCATAAAATTTTAGGGTGTTACATTATACCACCCCTTATAAGAATTTCACATTTCAAATTACATGAAAATAAATGGGGATATTTATAACTCATCAAATAATTAGGCTCCAATATAGCTTCCTCAAATTTATGATTTTACCACAAAAATTTGACTTGATGGGTGGTCTTTTTTCATAGAACTTTCTCTATACAATCTATAATTTCCACTGATTATTCCTTATAAGAAAAATATTACTACAACAGTATGACCTCTATGTTTATTACATGTTAAGGATCATATATGTAATTATTTAGGAGTGATATATAGAAAACATCATGTAGTTGATAGAGATTATGTGGAAGCAACAAGCGATAAGCTCCTACCCTGATACGATAAAAAAATTCGAAGGGAACGATACATCTGGGGTTCAACTTGACCTTCTTTCCAAATCTCATAACTCTTTTCCAATGAGATATTCATAGGAATTACTTATCATCAACTTCTAACTCTATATTTTACCGATGATTGTCAACATAACTTTGTTGTTGACTATGATCTATTCTTATGTTTTTTTAATGTATAGAACCTTATTATTCATTTATTTAGCTAGATCTGGTCCCAATAGCTTTATTTCTCTAACTTCATCAAAAAACGTTGGATTTATTCACTTCCTTCCATAAAGGTATTTACAATGATCCATATGAATTCTTGAGTGAAAGATATTATTGTAATAAAATTATACCAAAAGAAAGTGTTGATCCCAAAAACCTTTAAACTCTATAGAGAAAACTATTAACTTGTATTCTAGAGTATTAATGGTTTTCTTAAACTGAACAACTATTTAAGGATGATAAACAATACTGAAACTAAACACTCTATCTAGATCTTACTAAATTATTATCCAGAACTTCAAGGTAAACCTTTGATCCTAATCAGATATGATTGATAGTGGTACTCTATGAAATCTCATAACTTTCTTAACATATAACCGAGTTAGTAGATAAAGATAGAAATATTATCTAATAGAGGTAAAATGAAATGATTTTGTAAGTTGATCTACTAGAACCCAAATAGAATTATTCCCTTTAGATGTTGTTGGGATCTCGATGATGAAATATATGGTAATGTTTTCCCATTTCTATTTTGGTATGTGAAATGGTTGTAACATTCCCTTAGAATCATTTCTCTAAGCCTTGACATAATTATACACCAAGCAGTGAGATATATACTATGCAATATCCATTGTCATGTTATGCCACTAGAAATACTAATTCAAATCTCTATATATCTTCATAATTTTGGGATTAATAGAGAAAGATGAATTATGAGCCTCATCTAACAACACCTTCTTCATTTATGGTATTAACATAACACATACTTGGTTTCTGAACTTTATCTTTCTATTATGGTCATGGTTGAACTCAAGATCATTCCTTGCCTTCTTATGTAATACCAAATATTCCATCGGTACTTTCTTAATCCTCTCATGGATGGATAATTGTAAATTCATATGAGAAATATATGATCGTCCCCCTTTTCTCATGATTTCAATATCTAATATCTAAAAATCAAAAAATATTTGATCTATTTCAATGCCCATCATGGATAAACTAGTATGGTGTTTCTGACTCAAAGCATCAACCACCTTGTTCTCCTTCCCAGGTTGGTAATGTATTGACCACTCATTATATTTTTTTAACTCTAACCATTATCTCTAGATAATATTCAAATATTTCTATACAAGTATATAATTAAAGATTTTATGATATACATATATATCAAACCTTTCACCATATAGATAATGCCTCTATATCTTCAATGAAAAAATTACCTCTTACAACTCTACATCATGATTCATGTAATTTTTCTCATGAATTTTTAATTAGATAAAGGTATAAGCTATTAACATATCTTTATATATGCAGACACATACCAATATATTCTTTGACGCATCATTATATATCATAAACCATTATCCACTATAGGGTAGTGTAAACATAGGCACATTAACCAACCTTCACATCAACTCTTTGAAACTCTCCTCACATTCATCTGTACACAAGAACTTAGACCCCTTCCAGTTAGCTTGATGAGTAGATTTTATATTCATGAGAAATGTCTCATAGATCATTGAAAATATTTATCCAACCTAAGAAAATAATGTATCTCAGATACCATGGTTGATCCAGGATATTACTCAATAACTACTGTCTTTGAAGAATCCACCAATATACCCTCACTTGAAATTATATGACCTAAGAATTAGATTTTTATCCAAAATACACACATGGTAAATTGGGTACATAACTTCTCCTTCCTTAGGGTCATAAACACAATCCACAAATGTTCTTTATTCTCTTACTTTCTATTCAAAAATATAATAAAATCATTTATAAATACTACTAAAAAATGATTATGGTAATCTATAAAGACTATATTTCCTAAATCCATGAAGATAGTAGAAGAATTGGTAAGTCCAAATTGAATTAATATAAATTCATAATGACCATACCTTATATGGAAGGATGTATTGGGTATATCCTCATTCTTGAATCTCAGCTCATGACATCAAAATCAAAGATCAATTTTGGAAAAATATTGAGCTGCTCATTATTGATCAAATATATTATTGATACAAGGAAGAGAATACTTGTTCTTAATAAATATTTTATTAAGTTCCCAATAATCAATGTAAATATGTATTGACCCATATTTCTTATTAAAAAAAAGAATAGGTGCACTCCATGGTAAAACACTAGGCTAAATGAATCCCTTATCTAGATTTTGATGGAGTAACTTAATTCAATTCTATTAACTCAATTGATACCATTATATATAGAGTCTTTGAAATATTTTTGTGGAACTAGGTGTGATTTATATTGAAAAATCAACTTCATGATTAGGGGGAATATTAAGAATATATTTTCTAAATACATCAACAAAATCCCATAAAAATACCACACCATTAATTTTGAGTTTCTCCCCAACCATCTATGATAAACTTCTCTCATGATAAGGTAGTATATAATGTCAGTAATTTCCATTGGGATTTTTGGTTCATACTCACACTAATAAACTATCATATATTGATTCCAAATATGAAATACAACTTCCCTTCCTCACCAATTGATAAGGGTTATATACTAAGAGATCCAATATGTGCCCAAAATAACATCAAATTTAGCTATAGGAAGAATAAAAATATTTATTGGAAGCATATTTATAAAAACTACTATCATATAGGAGATATATACTTGAGATATTATCATCATACCATTATAAGTTTTCACTACTAACTCAACATATAATTGTTAAGGTGGTGATGTGATACACTTATAAAATTCCTCACATATAAAAGAGTGTGTAGAACTTGAATCAAATAAAAAATTGTAATTTTTGAGTATATTATTAGTGTACCTTTCAACACATAACTAATAAAATATAATTTGGTTGTAGTAATTCCATATTATTGGCCATATCCCCTTGGATTCTTTTATGGTAAGTTCCCTTGATACTTGGGGAATTGGTTTGGATAATTCCCCATATCTTTATAGTTAAATCACTAGATAGTAGTGGTTTCTTTCTTTTCCTTACATTGATTATCTAGATGAACACCATCTATATACTTGTAACAAAATACCATGCCATTAAATAATTTCCTATTATATTTCTTTCCAAAATGTTTACATGTTGGTAATTGCTTCATTCCATTCTTATTCTTTTAAATGTTCCCTTTTTCTTGGTTCTCAACCAAAATATTCCTGTATTTATTTCCCTTGAAGATATAGGATCTATAAAATTATTTATCTATCTTAATGGTAGTTGATACTATATCAAAAAAATATGAAAAAATTTGAGAAAATAGTTCCCTTTAGAGACCCAGCATAATTTTATAAAAGAGATGGTTAATTCTACATTTCAGATTACATATGTAGTCTAGAGCATGCTTGGATAATCTTATAAAGTCATCCTCATACTCTACCACACTTTCTTCTTCCTTAAAATTTCAATTAAGTAATTTTCTCTCCATTTCATCTCATTATTATCCGGAGAATTATTTCTTAAATAATATCACTTTAAAAGTTATCAATTCAATAATTTTTATTTTTTAAACCTCTTTATATTTTGGATCAATTAAAACCATTGATTGATATATCATTTAAAATTATACACTTCTAGAATATCCATTTCATTTTCCTTACTTTACAAATCTAGGAATATATTTTCAAGGGACATAATCCATTTTTTAGTTACCAATGGATTAATATTTCCATTAAAAAATGGAGGCTTTTATCACATGAAGTAGTCCAATATAGGTTAATCACACATTAGAACAATAGGTTACTCTATACGATCAAGTTTATTCATCATTAATTCAATATAATTCCCTACTATGGCCAAGATATATTCAATTACAACATTAGCTTCATTTTCTTGCTCAATAGGGAAATCCCTACATTTAATATAGTTTTTTATTGTCTTTCTTTTATTAGGCACTATCAATAAATAATAGAATACACTAATTTAACTCCTAATCATCATGAATATTGTTACATAAAAGAAAAAATACCTCTAATGGTATAATTTATCAAATACTATAAGTTATTATCATAATTCTTATTTTAGTTATGTTCTTATAATATCTAGTTCCCATGGTTTCTACTAAGATTGTTCTGATACCAACTGAAACAACCCAGAATCTAGTAACCCAAATTTTGTGTATAATTTATTACATTGTCATAAGATAAAAGGGATAAAATCATTATGGATTGATCAGTTGGGTAGTATTAAAGAACCATATATATACATGATTATCATATTACTTTGAAAATATAAAAAAATATTGCGTAATAATCATTATCGTATTCTTAATATTATTCATAATATCTTTCCTTGTATCTTATGGAAAGGGAAAAAAATAAATGATGGGATCAGATGATCATTAAGGGTTACATAAAACATAATATATAAAGAATAAATATGGAATAATCCAAATGGAATGGTAAATAACTAGAAATCCATTCCATTTAATTAATAACATGATCAGAAAAGGCATCTATGGATAATATTAATGAAGTAATATCATGGGTTATAATAATTGAATTATAAATTAAATAAAATTCTTAATGTCATACATCATGATCTTATAAATAATGATATATTTACCATCAAATCCTTATTCCAAGATAGTTTAATCAATGGGTAGGTATACAATAAAATCCAATTTAATAACTTTTTCCAACTGGGTTGTCTTTTGTGACTTGTTAATGCATCAAGGGGTTATCTATAACCTATCCCCACCCATCATTGCATGTACAATTCATTACTTATAAATTTTATGATAATTTTAATTCATAAATAATATTCCCCATAAAAAAATATCTATATTGATTAAATAATATATAATATCCATATTTCCCCAGTCAATGAAGCAACTTTCATAGTAAAAAAAGTATATAGAAATGGTATAAATTTTCGGAAATAATCATATCCATGACATAAAGAATATGGATATTTAATATAAATGTAATTTACAATGAAATATTATTATAAACAAGTGATTTTTTCAAGAGAAAGTTAATGACCACAAAATTAATAAGAGATAAATTATGTCTATTAATTCATCTGAAATATAGGATTTATAATAAATTAATTTATTTTAGTGAAAAAAATAAAATAGAAGAAAAAAATTAAAATAATTTTTCATTAAATAGTTTTATTTAAAAAACAATTTAAAACTTTTTGAATAAGATAAATATTGTAAAATGATTATAGTGGTGGGAAGGTCCATTAACAACATATACATTAAAAATGAAACATTCCTTTTAAATTTTTATAAAGTAAGAAACAAGATATTTCAAGAAAAACTCTAGATATTAATTTAAAACATTGTAAAAATTCATGTATAACATAAAATTCCTCAATAAATATTTTTATTAAATAAAAAGGAAATTTTTACAACAATTTTGAAAAATATGGGCATGGAAGAAAAATATATCTGATCAAAAATAGAAATAAAATTAGCTTTTATTTTGAAAATTTATTTTCATTATTCAAGTAAAAAAAGTGGTAAAGTCAAAATAAAAATTGTAAAATTATTAAATATATAGAGTATAATAAAATATATCGAGTTTATAAGGGATATATTATAAGAAATCATCAAAGAAAATAAGATCCATCCTAAAACAATAATATTATAAAATATGTTTTTACTTTTTTGGTAAATTTTAATTTGTAATCCACTTAAATAGTAAACTTGAATTGAAACATTAATAATCATGAATAAATATATATTCATTTTTAATACTAAAAATGGGTAGTATATACACCACATAAAAGTAAATATGTGCATAATACCGAATATGTCTTAGTGGAGTGGAAATTGAGACGAAATCCCTTACCTCAAGTTTTTATTGCATTATAACTGATTATAACCTTCTGTATAGTAAATTTAGATTTATTATAATTACATAAAATAACCATGTAAACATAGATATCATCATATATGTTTCATTTATAATATCTTATCACCCATTTGTTAACAACCTTTTATTATTATCATTATTTCAGGTGTTAACTACTTTATTTTTCATATATATTTTGATTCAATAGTTATGGTCATTTTATATTGATCACGATTATATAATATAAAAAATTATAATAATGATAAAAAATAGTACATATTAATTATATATATATTTAAAATTAACCATGATAAATATACATGAAAAATTAATCAAATCACTTTATGGAGATGGTAGGTTGTCTTTACACATGAGTGGTGTTATATATAATTTTATATATATATTTTTTTAAAATATGGAAGGGTTAGGAAGTAGATGATATATAATACATATATAATTATTAATATTTCATAATTATAATATATATTATTTAGTTCTATCATTATGAAAATTCATGAGAGTTATTTATGGAAAACAAATTACATCGGTTCGTGAAGTGGTAGTATGCCGTAAAAATGAGCAATGATTTTGTTTCCCATTTGATGAATAAAGAGATAGAAAAATGTTATTACATCAAAATAATAAAATTTTAGTCTGTACTATAAAATTATTCTATTATATTTTAATCTTCAGGACATAATTAAAGGAGGTGAAAGAGGAAAAAATGAAAGTTCCTGGTGAAGATGATTACCTATTCTTTGAAAGAGCTCCTTTAGATATCATATTAAAGAACCTAGATTTAGTATCATGGAAATAAAAAATCCCTATACAATATGGATAAGTATTCTTAGAAATTTTTTTATTAGGTTTTTTTAGATATAATTTTCTCTTGGTGATGTACATAAGAGAGGAGATGTGGTGCCTTTCTATAGTGAATGAAAGGACACACATGGAATTAATAAATATATTTAAATATAATAAATTAATTTTCATGTGAAAGTGGTACCATGTTTCAATAGTTTTTAAGATAAGGTAATATATGGTTTATATACATTCAACCACTAAATGTTTTATAGGTTTAAGTGGTTTTTAAAACCTTATCATTTAGTTTAACCCCTTTACCAAACAATTTTAACATAATTGTAGTAATGGGTTTTGCAATATTAAAGAGTTATAATTTCAAATACAAGTTATAAATTTGATCATAAATGGAATATGGATGAAATTATTAACCATTTATTATCCTACTTGTCATTTTTTAATTTTTTTTATGATTTATAAATAATTAAGTAAAATATTATTTTTCATAAAATATCATTAATGTCATTTTTACACTATTCATTTATTTAGAATTTAAAGACATAATGTCAAAGATATAATTCAAATATAATACTTTTCACCATAAATAATACATTATTATTAACTATAAAGTCTTTTGGAAACATAATTAATCACAAAAACATTATTTTTAATGTTTTTAATATTATTTACTTTGAATTTTCCAATGCTTTCACAAGAATTGTGTTAGTGTTGCGTAATAATTTAAGGTAATTATTTCAACCCTAAAAATCATAAGTAAATTACCATTATAAAAATAAATAAATTAAATTCTAAAGAAAATTTTATATTTCTTAAATATATATATTTACTCACAACTATCTCATGAAAACTTATTTAATTTGTTATTTTTAGTTTTAGTCGTTGTGCTAGAATTGCACAAGAATTTGGGTAAATCACTTATTACATGACTCCAAAATACATATATATCCATAATAATCATAAATAATAATTTATTTATATTAAAAAAGTTTATAAATACATATTAATTATTTAATATTATCTTTTGGACATCAAATTTGACTTTTCCAATGTTGCGGAAGTACTATATAAACACTAAAAATAATTTCCATATTTATCATAAAATAAATTAAAATTTATATGTTTTAGATTATTTTTATATGATATTTGTAGTATATTATCATACATTATTATTTTCAAAAATTTAATAAATTTTTATATCATATTTATATCTTTGAGAAATCATAAAAGATATTTTGTTTCATAAAAACAATATTTTTTACTTTTCATGAAAAATTTAAATTCTTCAGAAAAATATCAAAAATTCATGCTAGGATAAATTTGACTTTATGAATAAAAAAATAAATTCCATTTCATTAAATTTAATCCTTATAAGTTATATAAATTATATTTAATATAAATTCATAAAATGTAACAAAAAACATTTCTAATAAAAAATGTGTTTCTAATCCAAAAAACAAACTTATACAAAATTCAAGTATAAATAATATTAGAATATAATTGGTAAGATTATTTCTAAATTAAGGTTAATTATATTAATTTAATATAAATTTCAAATAATAATGGTACTTTTAAATGAAATGAAATTATATTTTTACAAAAATTAGTGTTTTTCACTATTAATTGGAAAATCAAACTTTTTCGAAAAATACCAAAATTTTTACACTATTATAATTATGATATACTGAATTCAAAAGAGATATAACTATCATATAACAATAATTCAATATTTTTTAGTGTTTTTTAAACTCGGTGTTGAGTATAAGTCAAGCTATCAAATAATTTATATTTACTTAAAGAAAACTATTTAATAAAATCTTAGGGTTTTATAATTTTTAGGATTTTTTTGAAAGGATTGATTTTTATTGAATAATGAAAAATACCATTTTTTTCAAAACTGTTGTTACTTTTATTGAAAATAACTAATTTAAAATTCCTAATCTATTTTATATTTGGTTATAAATTAACATATTATCCATTTTTTAAACATAATCTAATTAATTCTATGCGAATCAACATTATATTTTATTTTGGTATTAGTTTATTTTTATGATTAAAAACACATTTCTCTAAAACAAAATTCATCTATTTTTGTACACTTATATTAATATTAATTTATGAAACTTATAAAAATTTAACATTCAAAAATGTATTTTATATTCATAATTTGGAGGTTCAAATTTAATAATGCGAACAATTTCATTTTTTTGGAAATAATGAATTAAAACCATGTTAATTTTTTTTCACCATAGTAAAAAGTAAAATAGGTTAATTAAAGTTAAAAATTTGTGATAAGGTCACAAAACATCATCTTAATTTATTATTTTATAATGGCATTTTGACCCTTATCACCTTAGATTTGAAATTGATTTTTTAGTGTGACAATCCAACCAAGTTTTACACGACACATCATCCGAGGTGACCAGACAAAAGGTGAAGATCAACACCTAAACTAAAACATGTATCATGAGTAACTGAAGGAAGATAAAAAAATAGAACAATTAAAATTTAATTTTTACATCATGAGTTATAAAAAGAAAATACAAAAAAGGTTAAAATGAAAAGGATCTCAAAATAAGAATAAATATCTGTCTCCATGTGACCATCCATCACCACCAAACCATATCATTAAGGAGACAATGACCAAGATAAGATAATTAACTAAAGGAAATTATTATGTTTTCCTATGTCCTATACAGATAAATCAGTATATGCCTAAATAAATATGAAATGTGTAAAGAAAATTCCCAATAGGATACCACCGTGAAGATATAAAAAGTGTACCTCCATGAAATAGTTAGTTATAACTTAAAAAAAACAAGGTTATAATGAAATCTCAAATGAAAACCATTTTTATGAAACAATCATTAGTTTCTTTTAAAGAATTCTATATTTAAATAAACATGGAATATTCCAAGTACATTAAAGAGAGTATGAAGTAATAAACAAAATTATCCATGGAAATAAAAATCAATAGAAATTTTAACAATCAACATAAAACGATACCATCATGTATATAAATAAGAACAAGTTGGGATCTAGACTATGGAACACATACTCAGACACATGAATGAAGACTACTCTAGGAATATTATGAATCTTACTGATATAGATTCTTGTCATATTCCATTAAAATCACAAGAATAACCCCTAGTCGCACCAAACTCTCTAAGGTTTGTATAAGTTTACAACACAATGCAACCAAAGTCCCCAATGTGCTATGTTTATAGATTTATTTGAAAAACTAGGATCAAAATTTTATAAAAATTTCACAAAAAATCAACACCACACCGATTCTTTAAAATCCATTTGAGTTAAAATTTATCATTGATTCATTTCATTGAAAACGTAAAATGCATAAACTATTTTTAAAGCAAAACCCCTTTAAAACCCCATTTTCCATGCCACCCAAGATGTATATCATAAAAAAAATAATCTTTGATATCAATAAATAAATTTCAATAACTAAACTAAAGTAATTTATAAGAACATTATATAATTCATGGGTTATCATAATTATATAGAGACACATACCTTTCCAACAGAGGAAAACTGTCAAACTTCAAGAATGAAGATTGAAGATGAGTAGATCTAGTTATCACAATCTTAGATTTATAATAAAAAATCTAAATTACCCATAAAACTATCTTGATTCAGAAATCATACCCCAATTGGGTTTAAAAATAATGCCAGGGAAAGAGATCAAGGAGATATCTAGAAAGAGGAGAATAAATTAGATAAAAAATAGTTTTACCTTAAAGGGATCAGCCAAAAACAAAGGGAAATTTCCAAGGATCCAAATAGTTAACTCTCTATAGAATTAGGTAGAGGTTTTGTTTATCTTGAGATAGATTAGTTAAGGATTAGACTTAAAAAAACAAAGGGTATTAGGGTAAATTATAAATTTATAGGTTTGGACAGGAGTGCATGGTTAGGTGGAACAGTTTAACATACCATTATTCGAACCTATAGTAGCCTCTATCTTTTGGAAATCCAAGAATATATTTACATATGGAAATAAACATGGTTTAACAAACCATGCTCAATTAGTTTGACATAACCTAGACAAACTTCCAAACACCTGCATAGTTTATTATTAAGACCTACCATTCTAAAACCATGAAAAATTCCATAGGGAATCTTAGTTCCATACCACACAGTTATTACTAAAAGTGTTCCTAAACAGTGTGCTTAGTTTGTTTTTCTTGAAAAATAAATTTTCAACCCCCAACTACTAAAAACCTATAGAACCTAATAAGAGATAAACCATGCTCAAATTAAGTCTTACCTATGACCTAGATATCATTAAAATTCTCCCCAACATAAAATCTTCCCCCCATAAAGCACTTAATATTATTGACTCAAAAGGTGAATTCCACTACTACCTTATCAATGATTCCTACTCCCACATATCATGGATATTCTATCCAAAATGACATAGTACATAGACCAAAGGAATTTTTTTACCATACAGTACCTTATCATGGAGGTCCATAATCTAATATAGTTATTCAACAACAAAGGTTTAAGGTTTAAGATCAACATATTCCGATTTAATCATATGATAAGGGTTTAATTGACACCTACTCATCTTGGAAATGTAAAACACATCCTGAATTGAAATCAAGTAAGATGGAAAGTAACTCGAATAAGATACATTCATAAGACAATTAATGATCTCATAATGAAAAATAAACCTTGGTTCCAACATAACATTCCTACCCAATCTACGATGTCACAAGAAATAATAAACTCTAATAAAGAACCAATCACCAAAATTAAACTCTAAAAGGAGGTGAATATGGTCCACATAATATTTTTATGTCTATGAGTAGTTTTGAACCACTTTTAGATCTTTTGTACCTTTTATGTAATCTCGTGAACAATTCTTATCCTAACTAAAGACCACTCTCCTAATTATTCCCAAGAAAAAGGAGATCAACCTGGCCACTCATACAATGATTAGAAAGGAACCATTTTAACAAAAGACTAATAAATATTATAATTTTAATATTTTATAAAAGGTAGATTATCTTCCCATGAACTACAAAAATCAAGCATGCATTCCTAAATCACATCCTCAATAATATTAATGGATCAATCAGTTCGCCCATCCATTTTAGGGTGATACCCCATGCTTAATTTCAACTGTGTACCCATAACCTCTTATAAACCTTTCCAAAACCTTGATATAAACTAGGGTTATATTTCAAAACAACTGTAGTAGTAACCCCATAAAGCTTCATGATCTCTCAGACATACAAGCATTTGAGTTCTTCCACCTTCATTATTTCCCTAATAATAACAAAATGGGATGATTTTATAAATCAATCATTGATCACCCAAATTTCATTGATCCTGATATAATTCCATGGTAAACCAAATATGAATTTGATAGATATCTCATCCGACTTCCAAACTGGAATGGGTAAAGGAATCATGACATGAAGTATACAATTGACCATCTCATCCCTAGCCACCAATACCAACATCTTTGATCATGATACATATTAGTAGTAATAGGGTGTATAAAATTAAAATACTAGTTTCCATTACCCATCAATTCATACATTAAAGATATACTAAATTCTAACATATCATAGAAACATAAATCACCCACAGGAGACTAAGACCAATTAGCTGAGGACTCTTCACCATAAATGGTTTTACTTAAGTACTAAAGTTCAATATTTGTTACCTATTTGAGTTAAATATAATCATAAAATGATGATTCAAACTTTATATAATCTAATGACACCTTTCTACATGCCTATTTCACTCCCAAATTCATCTTAGAAAACAAAATCATCAGAGACCACTCTTCCACTGATTACTTCAAGGCTTGAGTCGTAAAATTATTTATCATCATGTTGGAGACCACATTCCATTTTCTAGGTGTATATTCAATATCCAAATCAAAATTTAAAAGATAATCAAAAAAACATATTTATTGAAAGTTTATATCCCTATGAGTAAAAACATAATTTAGGATCTTATGATCAAAATATACAAAAAATCACTCCCTAAAGAGATAGTGGTGCCATGTTTTGATAGAGTACATCATTACTACCAATTCAAGATCATGGTAGGATATTTATTCTCATGAGGTATTAATTTGTGAGAACCATACGAAACCACTTGTTTTACCTATATCAATACACATACCAATCCCATACCCAGGGCATCATAAAATATATCATATCTCAAACCTATTTTTAAAAGAATCAAAACTAGAACCAAAGTGAACCTCGCCTTAAATTAATTGATATATATATCTTAAATTTATCATTCTATTAAAACTTAACACAAATATAGGTTAATTAATTTATTTAAGTAGTAATAATGGAGAAATCCTAAACAAACTACTAGTAATATCCAGCTAATCCCAAGAAAATATAAATTTCTAACACATTTACGGGTTTCTCCCACAACATAAAAACCTAAATATTTTGAATATCCATTGATATTTACCTATTAGATATAACATGTCCTATAAAATTCACTTCTTGGATCCAAAATTCACATTAATAAAGAATTATGTGCTGGAAATATTCTTTCAATATTCTAAGGATTATATCCAAATGATCACTGTGTTTCTCCTTTAACATGGAGCGATGAAAATATCTTCCATAAAAATGAAAAAGAAAGATTCTAATAAACCATTAAGGATACATTTCATAAAATACAAAAATATTATAAGAGGGTTAATGAGAACAAACAATATAACTAGAAACTTTAAATGCACATAACAAATCTTAAATGCTATATTAGGTATATCCACTTCCCAGAATCCCAAATAATGGTAAATAAATTATAGGTGAATATTATAAAACCATAGGGCCCCTATAAGTTGATAAAAGAGATCATCAATCCTAGTCAATAGGTATTTTTTTGAACAATCACCTGATTAAGCCTTCAGTTATCAACATAAAGTTTGAGGCTTCCATCTATCTTCTTTGAAAAAAGAACTAGAGAATCCCAATGTGACAAAATAGGATAAATAAATCTATTAGACTCAAGACCCGTAAGATAAATTTTAAGATCCTTTAACTCAGTAGATTCCATATGATATGATGACATAAAAATAAAAATTATCCCAAGGAGAAGGTAAATAGTGAAATAAACCTCTCTCTAGGGTGGTAACTAAGAAAAAAAATCAGTAAATACCTCATGGTACACACTCACCACTAAAATAATTGGTATTATAAAACATTTATCAAATAAATTAAGAAACATATTTAATAACTGTAATGTAAACACACCAGTATAAGAAAAAAGATTCCCCACTCTCCCTAGTCTAGAATCCCACTCACCATAAAAGACATGAGGGACCCATTGGGTGATAGAAACTAAACTCAAATATGGTAATATTCAATATGAGTCTTAACATAGATCATCCATGTAATAACTGGGCCCCCCGCCCACCAGTTTCCCCACATACACTTGGGCCCCACCCTAGGTCCCACCCATGTTCCCGAATGGGTCATATGAATAATTATTGTCCCCACAAGCCAACACATGCCCTTTCCAGTTTGTTTTGTCCTCACTCACACACACCCTGAGAAACTTCCCAGAAGGTCACCCATCCTGATCACTACTACAGTCCAAACATGCTTAACTGTGGAGTTCTAACCAGGTAGGCTCCCAAAAAGGAAGGTGCACCTTGTTGACATGAGTCATATCATTTAGTCATTTAACCCTTTATCATTTGGGGGTGTTACAATCACCCCCTTTATAGTACAACACCCTCGTTGTGGGACTTACATCTCAACCTAGGTAGTGAACCACACTTAAGGATGGGTTCCTCCTCTGATACCAAATCACAACCCGTTCTCGGGGCCCGTTCCTTGACTACCCCATGCCCACATCAGAGATGACGTGCCCCAAGAAGTGGACCTCTCGAATCCAGAACTGACACTTCGAGAGCTTACCATAAAGCTGGTGTTCTCGGAGTGTGTCCAGTATAACCCGCAAGTGGTAGGCGTGCTCCTCCTCAGTAGTCGAGTAAATTAGTATGTTTTCGATGAAGACTACGACAAATCGATCGAGGTAAGGCTGGAAGATCCTGTTCATGAGACCCATGAACACTGCTGGAGCGTTGGTTATGCCAAAAGGCATAACCAAGAACTCATAGTGGCCATACCGACACCTGAAGGCCGTATTCTGCACATTCTCGTCTCGAAAGTCTGAACTGATGATAGGATGGCCTAAGGTCTATCTTCGACAACCAGCGTGCTCCCTTGAGATGATAAAAGAGGTCATCAATCCTCGGAAGTGGATAATTGTTCTTTATGGTCACCTGGTTCAAGCGACAGTAGTCGACACACAGTCGCAAGCTCCCGTATGCCTTCTTGGTGAACAAAATCGAGGAAGCCCACGGTGAAACACTGGGTCAAATGAATCCCTTTCCCTGCAAGTCCTATAGCTATACCCGTAGCTGACGAAGCTCAACGGGAGCCATCTGATATGCTGGAGTAGATATTGGGGCTGTTCCGGGGTACATGTCAATATAGAAGTCCACCTCTCTATGAGGAGGTAGTCTTGGAACGTCGTCAGGAAAAACGTCCTCATACTTATCCACCGCAACAGGAAAACTCAGACTCCGCACATCAACCACTCCGAGGATGAGACTAGCCAAGTGATGTATGATCGGCTGCCCTCTCTTATGCGTAAGTCCATCCTGTGCTGCAAAAACCCTCTTCTCGCCGGTGAAGGTGAACCTGCTCCCATCTGTGCGGAAACACCACACCTTGAGCCTAATACAGTCGATCTGAGCATGGACCGTAGATAACCAATCCATGCCCAAGATGACATCGTAAGGCCTCGAAGCCGCTACAAGAAGATCCCAGCCGAAGATCTCGCCTCCTAGAGTAAGCTCACACTACCGGCACCAGTGCGTTATCGTCGAGTGTTCTCCTGTAGGAGTCTTTAGCCATAAGGATCGAGCCAACGGCTCTGTCAAAATCTTCGAGCTCCGAACAAGGGCAGCGAAAATGAAAGAATGACTCTCTCCTGTGTCTATAAGAACTACAGTAAAGGTGGAGTAGACACAAATAGTACCTCGAATCATCTCAGGTGTGCCATGGCCATAAGCCTCCACTGCCTGAAGCTGAGCCTTCCTCTGTCTGCCTACTCCCTGTGGTCGGGGTGGACCTCCTGGTGGTGGTGGCAGTAGAGCCCCAAAGCGTTGTCCACCACCTGCTACTCGACCAGCTCCTCTACCTCGTCCGCCTGCTCCTCTACATGGCAGGTTGGGCAGTACCGAGCCATGTGGCCCTGCCCGGCACATGCATAGCATTGTCTGCCTCTTGTATGACTGGATCTGCTGCGTGTTCCCCACACATCTAAACTAGTATCCTGAGGTCGCCCACCTGATGGTCTAGTCCACTTGGACCTCTGCGAAATCTTTCTACTGCCGGCTGCAGAAGACTCGGCTACATGTCGCCCTGCGGTAGGCCTCACTGATGGTGTAGGCTCAGCAAGAAATATCTCCACAAGAAGGGCTCGCTCCAAGACTCCTGCCTGTGTCGAAATGCTAAGGGAGATCATCGAAGCCCTGATCTCATGCCTCAGTACCTTCTCAAAGTTCTGGGCCTGAAAGAATGGGTCCCGTACCATGTCTGTGTAGTAGCACGAGAGATCAGTAAATCTCGCCAAGTATTGGGCTACTGTCATGCTGCCCACCACAGCTTTAGTAACTCCTGGATGCGCACCGAACGGAGGGTGGCTGGAATGAACTCCGAGAAAAAGAGGCACTCGAAGTCTGTCCAAAGTAATGATTCCTTGTAGTGCACCTGGAGAATAAGGCTCCACCATCTACCTACTGCTGCATGCATGAGACTCTCCGCAAGGATCACCATGAGGCCAGATGGTGTCCCTACTAATCTGAAGACTCAGACGATAGCCTTCAGCCAATCCTCGACTGCCTGAGGGTTCATCTCTCCGCGAAACCTGGGCGGCCTCTGACGCTGAAACTCATGCAGTGCACTCAAGCGACATTCACTCTCAGCTGTTGGGGCTGGTGGCATCGGTGGCTCGGCAGGTAGAGGTACCGTCGGTGCCTCTGCTGCAATGGGGCCCTGCACCAAGGCCTCGGTGGGATGCCATCTCTCACAAAGCTCGGAACCCTAACTGGCTACCGTTGTGGGGCCATCCTGAAAGAAACAGGTGTGCCACGGTTAATATAGTTTACCTGGTGAGCTGACACAAAGTAATCACAAAGAAAACTTTTAAAACACAAATGCAATTAATGTTTTCGTGCACTGAGTAGGAAATCAGAAGTCAGGGTCCTAGTGTATGGATACATCGGCCGCCACACCAACACTGGACTCCCTGGACTGATAACCACACTCAATACCCTAAACACTATGGATTCACACAGAAGAAATTATCAGAGTCCTAAGTTATGCGGTAGAACTGACTCCTTTGATACCAAATGTAACAACTGGGCCCCCCACCCACCAATTACCCCGCAGACACGTGGGCCCCACCCTAGGTCCCACCCACGTGCTCGAATGGGTCATTTGACTAATGATCGTCCCCATAGGCCAACACATGTCCTTTCCAGTGTGTTTTTCCTCACTCACACACACCCTGGGAAACTTCCCAAAAGGTCACCCATCCAGATCACTACTATAGTCCAAACATGCTTAATTATGGAGTTCTAACCAGGTAGGCTCCCGAAAAGGAAGGTATACCTTGTTGACATGAGTCATATCATTTAGTCATTTAACCCTTTATCATTTGGGGGTGTTAAAATCAACCCCCTATAGAGTACAACAACCTCGTTGTGAGCCTTAAATCTCAACCTAGGCAGTGCACCGCACTTAAGGCTGGGTTCCTCCTATGATACTAATTTGTCATGACCCTTCCTCGGGGCCCGTGTCGTGACTACCCCAAGAACACCTTCCAAAGTCCAGGGGCTGGCGACTAGCACTAAAGGCGTAATCCCGATAAAAGGGAAGACATTGCCTTTATATAAGTAAACAACACAATAAAGAACACAAGCTGAAGTAAACACTAAGTAAACTGAGTACAAAAGTAAGTGCTGAAAAGTAAATGGGACAGAATACAAACCCAACTAAAACTAAAATACAACTGAAAATAAAGAACAACATCAATAAAGTAAATCAACAACCACCGAGTCGTCCTCTGGCTATCCCACATGAAGGGTGGGTACAGATGGTCTCCTCAGCTCCTCGGGTCCGTCCGTCCACTCCCTGTACGTCCCGCCTGATAGTCCACCTCTGGATACCATTCTGCTTCACAAGCCTCAACCACGCTCAGCGCTGTCCGTTATCTGCAACCAACACAATGTAGTGCAGGCATAGCCCATGCAGGGGTGAATATACGATACTCAGTAGGGACCCCGAGACTCCCAAAGGTCTTCCAGAATCCACAAATGATGTACCACATGGAAAGATAAATAACATAAAGTATCAACCAACTCTACTTAGGTATATGCCCATACATATACCTAATTCACCAATTCCAGTTTGGCTCTAACTCACGAGACCAAGTACAACCCAGTCCACATAGGAAAGCACAACACAATACACATAGGAAAGTAAGTCAATCACATCGATGATAATGATTGAAAGTCAATACTCAACTCACACATGTATACTACTCACGAAGAGGGGTGGAGATAATAGATGTAGCCTCTGAATCATATTCCCTGCTGAACCCACGTAGGATCCAAGTACAGAAGTCATCGCTGCCGAACCCACGTAGGATCCTAGTACAGTAACTATCGCTGCCAAACCCACGTAGGATCCAAGTATAGTCGTCATCACTACCGAACCCACGGAGGATCCAAGTACAGTCGTCGTCGCTACTGAACCCACGTAGGATCCAAGTACAGTCGTCATCGTCGTCGCAGTCGCAGCCAGCTCTAGGGTTCCCGCACACATCACACTCGATTTCGGGAGGGTCCGCTCCACAAACCAAGGGGGTCGATACATAAACTGTCACGAAGTCCAGTTTTGATGTATCCAAAAGTTCTGTCTCGTCAAAAGGAACTCTACGCAACTGACGGCGCGTCAATCGGACGCCCGGTCTGAGAGATATCAGATTTTCCTTCCCTGGGGCCCGGTTAGAAATACGCTCGTTTCTAACCGAGATGATATCCAAATTCATCTAAAACTCACTTAGAGTATCGCGAAAGGACCGTATCATCGAAAGAGTCCCAGTGCCACAGACGGTGCATCGATCGGACGCGCGGTCTTTAAGTTAACCTTGTTTGAGTGATTAACAGGCCCGACCCATTTAGCCCAGTGGGCCGACGGGTCGGGCTGACCCAGTTTGACGGGTCCGACCCAGTAGGGGTGTCAGAACAGTCCGAAGGGAAAGCTCAAGTTGGCCCGAAGGGGCGCGGACCGTTCCGAAGTGGCGCGACCTGGCCCGAGTGGCGCGGCCCGGCCCAGCAGGGTGCGCCCCGCTCGCGTCCCTTCAGGCTGACTTGAGTTTTCTCTTCAGACCAGTCCGACACCCCTGCTGGGTCGGACCCGTCAAACTGGGTCAGCCCGACCCGTCAGCCCACTCGGCTAAATGGGCCAGGCCCGTTAATCACTCAAATAGGGTTAACTTAAAGACCGCGCGTCCGATCGACGCATCGTATGCGGCCCTGAGACTCTTTCGATGAGACAGTCCTTTCACGATACTCTAAGTGAGTTTTGGATGAATTTGGATATCAGCTGGGTTAGAAACGAGCATATTTCTAACCGGGCCCCTGGGATGGAAAAGATAATATCACTCAGACCGGGCGTCCGATTGACGCGCCGTCAGTTGCGTAGAGTTCCTTTTGACAAGATAGAACTTTGGGATACATCAACACTTGACTTTGTGACAGTTGATGTATCGAACCCCTTGGCTCATGGAGCGGACCCTCCTGGAATCGAGCATGCTGTGTGCGGGAACCCTAGAGATGGCTGCGACTGCGACGACGATGACGAATGTACTTGGATCCTACGTGGGTTTGGCTGCGAGGACGACTGTACTTGGATCCTCCGTGGGTTCGGTAGTGATGACGAGTGTACTTGGATCCTACGTGGGTTCGGCAGTGATGGTTACTGTACTAGGATCCTACGTGGGTTCGACAGCGACGACTTCTGTACTTGGATCCTATGTGGGTTCGACAGGGAAGATTATTCAGAGGATACATCTATCATCTTCACCCATCTTCGTGAGTAGTATACCTGTGTGAGCTGAGTCTTGACTTTCAATCATTATCATCGATGTGATTGACTTACTTTCCTGTGTGGACTATGTTGTTATTTCCTGTGTGGACTGGGTTGTACTTGGGCTCATGAGTTGGAGCCGAACTGGAATTGGTGACTTAGGTATATGTATAGGAATATACCTAAGTAGAGTTGGTTGATACTTCATGTTATTTATCTTTCCTTGTGGTACATCCTTTGTGGATTCTGGGAGACCTTCGGGAGTCTCAGGGTCCCTACTGAGTATCATATACTCACCCCTGCGTGGGATATGCCCGCACTACATTATGTTGGTTGCAGACGATGGACAGCGCTGAGCGTGGTTGAGTCTTGTGAAGCAGAATGGTATCCAGAGGTGGACTATCAGGCGGGACGTACAGGGAGTGGACGGACGGACCCGAGGAGCTGAGGAGACCATCTGTACCCACCCTTCAGGTGGGATAGCCAGAGGACGACTCGGTGGTTGCTGATTTACTTTACTGATGTTGTTCTTTCTTTTCAGTTGTATTTTACTTTTAGTTGGGTTTGTATTCTATCCCATTTACTTTTCAACACTTACTTTTATACTCAATTTACTTAGTGTTTACTTAAGCTTGTGTTCTCTGTTGTGTTGTTTACTTATATTAAGGCAATGCCTTCCCTTTTATCGAGATTACGCCTTTAGTGGTAGTCGCTAGCCCCTGGCCTTTGGAAGGCGGGCTTGGGGTAGTCACGACACGGGCCCCGAGGACGGGTCATGACAATCCAATCCATGTCAATGATAAGTTTAATGATATCAATATCAAGAACTTGGAAGTCCCACACAACTTTCGGGTCAAAAATCATTACTGAACACATAAGACATTTAAAACATAGTTTATTCCTATTTTCTATGGGTTTGGAAAGATACAACATTAATAAAATGATCTATAAGCATAATACTAATATGTTAATAAAATTAGACAATATAAATGAATGATATACACTTCCATCAAACAAATATATAACGATAAGAAATGAAATGAACACCATACCTATCATAGTATCTAGCCCTACTTCAAATTCTTATTATGAATACTCTACTATATAAATACATCCAATCTCAGATCCTTATTGAGGTAAATGGATTTTCCATAATGATGGAATGTATTAGTATGACCATGAATTTCCCATTAATATAAAAATACTTAATAAAATCCCAAATAATTCCTAGAAACTAATCCTAATGTAAACTGCGCATAATTATGATCCCTTTTATTAATAGATAACACATCCTTGCCACCTCATATAGTAGCAGAATATCTACCTTTTTTTCAAGATATGTCTAACACAACTATAAATACTTTATTAACCACCTCAACAAAGATCAAAAGATATAAAATAATCAGCATCAACTAAATATCATCCCTCAAATCCATCTCGAACCTCAAAGATTTATGGTAGTCATTAGAACCAAGATAGGGTGATAAGTGAACCAACTCAGTGAAATGAGTGGAATAATCTATAACTAAACACTCCCCTTGATCTATGGTAACAAATTCCTGAGTCTTTGCCACTCAAAACGTTTAAAGATAAAACCTTCAGTTCAATACCTTCTTGAAATAAGCCCAGGTAATATCCTCATGCAACTTTACTTATATGATGGATTCCCATCATTTTCATCACGATCCATTAATCATATAGGTAGAAAAACCAACCCTATATACCTATGATGTTTTAAAAAATTGAATGATCCTCTCAATCCCATCAAGACACTCTTTAGATTCTTGGGTCCCTTATTACTATATAATATAATAGTATTATGTTTGGTAAATTATGAGCCATGATCCATAATTTTTCCTAGGTTTCTAACACCCTCCTGACCCAGATCATGAATGGTATGGATAATTTCTTCCAAAAAATTAATGGTATACTGGAGAATTCACCTATCAAATTTGTTTAATTTATTTCTCTCCTAGATTTGGAAGATATATTCTAGGAGGCATTGTCTAATTAACACAATATAAAAAATCAATTAGATTAAGAGAAAGTATCTGAATCAAAAGACCAATTCAAGGATATAAATGAAATAATTTTAACCAAAAGACAATAAAGTTACCATAGATTCAATGAACAAAATAAAAAATATTAGAGAAGAACATGTTCATATAAATAAAAAAAAATAGTTTATTTAAATTACCTCAAAAAACAAGGTTAATCTTGATAAAAATCCCCAACCACCCATGGTAACTCAAGTTCAGACATGGAAGTGAGTTGGATATGCCACCTCCCGCACTTACTAGAGGAATACCGATGGTCCTAACATCTATATATCACAGAACCTGAACCAAAACTAGGTAATTTCATCATAATTTAAATTGGGTGTAGTCTTTAATACCATTTTGTAATGAATCAACCCAGGTTGACATGACACATCAACCGAGATGAACAATCAAAAGGTGAATATAAACACATAAACCAAAACACGTATCATGATTAACTGAAGGAAGATAAAAAAATAGAGTAAAATATAGTAGTAAAGTATAAATCATGAGATATATAGGGAAAATCCAAAAAGGATAACCCATAAATCCTATAAAAACAATAACAAATATCCATCACTATGTGACCAAGAATCTTCACCAACCCGTCTCACTAATAAAGTGAAAATGACTAAGATAAGCTACCATAAAACATAACACCCTTCCATTTAATTACATCCAACAAAACTAGATCAGAAGATACCTAAAGTTATATAAAGTGTGTGAGGAAAACACCCACTAGGATACAACCATGAATCTATACAAAGTCTATCACTATGAAACCATAAATTCTATATTTAAAACATAACATGTTTATAAAGAAAGCTAAAATAAATAATATTTTTTTAAAACAACCTTTTTATTATTTTAAAAAATTTCATATCCACATAAAATAGTAATATTTAAAGTACATGAAAGATAATATTAAGGCATAAAAAAATTATCTATATAAATACCATACAATTAAAATGTAATAAATTAACATGAAATGATACCATCACGTATAAAACCAAACACAAGTTGGGCTCTAGCCTATGTGAACACATAATCAGACAAGAAAATGAAAGATTAATTAGGAATACCATGAATCCATCTGATATCAAGTCATGAAATAGTATATATATATTATAAGAATAATCCCTAGTGGAACCACACTCACTAAGGTTTTAATCATTCAATAACATGACACACCCAATGTTCCCAATGTTCTATATTTTCCAAAAACATTTGAAATACCATGCTCACAATTTTATAAAACACTTTAAAAGAAAATCATCACCACTCATAGGATTGAAAATCCATTTTTGAACCAAAATCATCTTTGAGGAATTTAATTGAACACATAAAGTGTATAGATTATTTTTAAAGAAAAATCCCTTTAAAAACCAATTTTTGATTCCATACAAGATGAAAATCATAAATAAATTCATAATTGATATCAATAAATCAATTTCACCAATCGAACCAAATAAATTTATAAGAACATTAAGCAATTCATGGTTTAACCCAATTGTATAGAGACACCTACCTCACTAAGGGAAGAAAACTAGTCATCTTCAAGAATGAAGATTAGAAATGAGGTGATTTGATCATCACATGATTAATCCATAAGAAACAACATCAATTGCAAGTTAAAACCTCCATATCTAATAACCATAACCTAATTGGGTTATAACGGATTGTGGGGAAAAGAGATCAAGGAGATATCTAGGATGAGAGAAGAATAGATAATAAATAAAAAATATATTGAATGGATCTACCAATAATGAAGGGAAATCAATAAGGATTAAAAGAGATAACTCTCTAGATAAATGGGGAGAGGTTAGGTTAGGCCTAAGAGAGATTAAGAGAGGATTATTCTTAATATCAACCAAGGGAATTAGGGTAAATTATAATTTTAAGAGGTATGGATATAGGTCCATGGTTAAGATGCACAGTTTAACAAACCATATACCAACCATATTGTGGACTCTTTACTTTGCAAATATAGGTTCATGGTTACCTATGGAAAGATATATGGTTTGACAAACTATGCTCAAGCCATGAGAAAACCCCTGAACTAACTCCTAGATACCAACATGATTTTTTCTAAAGACTCACATGGTTTGAAAAACCATGCTCAAACCATGAAAAATGGATTTGGAGCTCATAGTACCATACTACACGATTATAGAATGGTTAGTATTAACCATGTTCCAAAATGGTGTGATTAACCTATTTTCCTTGAAACTATATGTTATCAACCCCTAACTCTAAAAAAACCATAAAACCTCACAAGTGACAAACCAATATGAAATTAAGTAATACATGTGACCAAAAGGGCATCAAATTTAGTGACACTTGAAAATGAGCAACAGATTTATATTATTTCATGAAAATAATTATTAAAAAAATTCCATTCTCTTTATTTTAATATTTTTTAATATGTTTTCATAAGGATAATAATAAGTTATGATTGATTTTAAATGGTTATTTTAGTGATGAATAAATTATTTTTATGTTAATAATTTATTTCTAATTTTTATTGATGGTATAATTACCTTGAATGCTTACTCAACACTGATGCATTGCTTGTGCAGGCAGTGAAGAGATCAATTAAATTATTTTAAAAAACATTAAAAGAAATATTTTTTGAAATAATTATGGTGTTACATAAAATTAATGGATAATTATAAATTATTAGTGATGGTGAAGGTATTTATATTAGATTTAAATTTTTATCTTGATGGCTTTAAAGTCAAAATATGTGAATAGTCATAAAAATGACTTTAAATAATATTTAATGTTCAAAAATGATTTTTAAATAATTATAACATCATAAAATCCTATATTTACTCAATTTGATGGAAAATTATAGGTAATATCATTCACGGTTCATGTATTTTCCACTTTAAATTTTTAAAATTACATTCATTTCCAATAAAGATTGCAAATTAGTGAAAATGCCTTCGATTTTTTCCAATAAAAGGGACTCACTTAAACTATTTTCAAATACAAATCAAATTTAATTTTATCTAAAAAATATACCAAAATATAACTATAAAATTCCTTTCCCATATCACCAATACTTTTTAGTGACCATAAAACTCTCCTTAAAAAGGACTTAATCTCAATCTAAAGGAGGATATAAAAAGAGGAGGTATAAGTCTTAACTGATTTCTTTTATGTTTATATCTTCTTATACCTCCTTTAAAAATATAATAAACATGTTTTCATAATAAAATAATTATATCCACTATAATTAAATATTTTTATGTTTATGGTAAAACCATTTTTCATCATTTTTTCCATCCAATGCAAAATAAACACTTCAGTCATGTGTACGTGTGGACTACCGCCTCCACAAAGCGATGTGATTAATTTTTCATTACCATCTCACAAAAATGATTATAAATATGGAATAAATTAAAATATAATATGTTTATGAAATATTTATTATAATTTAAATATAAACTATAATCTTCCATATTACCTTCTTATCCACTGGAAAATGACAACGTTGCTTAGGTGTACGTGTGAACTACCACATTCATGAAGCGATGTGATTAATTTTTCATTACCATATCCCATGGTTGGTTATAAGGTTAGTTTTAATGAATATATATGATAAATTTGATATATTTATTATTATATAAATATATAATAAATTTTACCTTTTTTTGTTTCCATCCATTTGAGAAATAGAAACATCACCCGTGCATATGTACAGACTACCATCTCTATGAAGTAATGTAATTAATTTTTTATGATCAAATTTCATAGATGGTTATAAAATTATATTAAATTTATATAAATTATAATTATAATAGTTCTAATATTCTTTATATGATTCAACTATGTCTCCATTTACCGAAAATAACCTAATAAATGCATTTTGGAAATTAAGAACTGAACAACCTCAAAACATATAATGTAAATTTAACCGATTTAATAAATAAATAAAGCATGATAAAGATATAATTAAAAGTTTTAATAAGTAACTTATAATTTTTTATTAAGAATACAAATTATTAAAATTATTTAATTATTCATGGGTTAGATAAACAGTGAAATAAGTTGGGACTTGAGGCAAGGGACTTATCTTTGAAACCTTGTTTTAAATATCTTCCTTGAAAATATTTTTCCTACATGTAAATGTTATTTTAAATATTTTAAGAATGTTATTATTTAGGATTTAAAGTTTTTTAATGGTCATTTTCAATAAATTTTTACTTTTTTATGAAGGTTTAAAAAGTAATATTTTCAACATTTCCCAAATAAGATATTTTAGTTTTTTGTTTTCAAAATTACAAAAGAATATTTTTAACATTTACTGAATAACTTACTATTCATGATATCATAGAAATTATTTTTTATGAATGTTAATATAATAATTTTCATAGTTTTTTAAATAAAATAAAATTACCATTATTTTGAAATTTTTTAGATTTAAAATGACTTCAAAGGAAACTTTTATTTCGTTTTTTCAAAGAGATTTTATAATGTCTCTGTAAAGGTATTTTGTATCTATGTTAACATTATTTAAAGATTATTTTATTTACTAATTATATAATATTATGATAAATTCCCCCTTATTTCTCTAGATGGATTATTATCATGTTGTTCTGTTTACTTATTAGAAAAATATTGACATTTCATATTCAAGTTATTCAATATGAATGTTTATGTTTATTATGTATTGTATTTTTATTCATTAATTTCATATGATTAATGCATTGGAATTAATAAATTAATGAGTGGGTCTTGATATTATATAGAACCTCTATTCATTGGAAGTTCTCATGGGAAAAAACTAGATTGGGTATTTGGCATATGTCAGACCTATTTTTTTATGATGTCTAGACATGATGCCTTATTAAGAAATATCATGATGCCTGAAATTGTTCATTATATCATCATGAAATAAACTATTGTCATCAATGTTATTTTTTATATTTTTATCCTTGTATTTATTTTATATTCAGGTTATTTATGAGTTTTTATGGAAATCATTTAAATTAACAAGATAATAAAATAAGATTATGATTTAAAAGAAAAGTTTATGTTCTCATAATAGTTAATGGTTTATTTTAAAGAAGGTTTTAAGGTTTTTATAAGAAACCCTCATGAATTATAAATATTTTTTTTATAATTTATTATGAAATGTTTAATGAAAAATTTAGTCTAAAGTTTCTTTCAATAGTAATTAAATGATAATTTTGTGTTGAAGGTTTATTTCATGAAAATGTAAACTTTATTAGGCTAAACTTCATTATGGATTTCAATAATTTTAAATGGTATAACAAGTTTTTATATTTTTAATTCCATTTATGAGTTTTATTTTCCTCATCCCATATTTTTAAATGTTTTTTCACAGGGATAAAAAATGTTTATGGATTATAACATGGTGAATGGTGACACATCCTAAATGAAGAAATAATTTCATTTATGAAAATAGGTTTTTAAACATAAGATCACATTTTTATGAAAGAATGTACATTGAGTATAAATTTACCCTTTATAAGTTAATTATTTCTAATTCTATAAAAATATAAACCTAAAAGGTTTCTAGGATGCAAGTGATTAATTATTTGTCTTTTGAATTTGTAATTATGGAAGTTAAAATATGAGTTTCTATAGTTTCTATCAAAACTGACATATAAAGATTATGATTTTTGAACAAGATCTGGTTATATTGGTTGGGAGTGCTATATTGATGCCCAAAATTGGTGAAACCTAGGGGAATAATTATATTCCCACTTAAAATTTCAAGGATAACCTCCAGTAATCAATATATCACTTTTGGTAACTTATATCTATTATGAAACACCTATAGATCTATTTAACATATTTAGTCACTTAATGTATGATTCTAGGAAAATTCATTTAGTATTAATCTATCCTTATCTAATATAGGGGAGAAATAAATAGTCTCCCATAAAAAAACATGAAGGGATCCATCTCAATAAAAGACCAATAACTTTAATTGTAGGAAAATTCTACCTGGGAGAGGTGATTCTCCCACGAGCCACCAAAATCAAGAATGTACACCCAAATAATATTATACAAAATATGTATGGTCTTCTTCTACTATCCATTTATTTATTTGTGGAAAGTAGTAATCATTTTTTTCTACAAATGCAAAGTGCACTGTAGTCCTTTCTAAAACCTAGATGTGAATCCTAAGTCCCTATCAAAGATGATGCTTTCCAAAATTTCACAAAGTTTAACAATCTATATGACATATATTTTTGATATAACATACTAAATAAGCCTATTTATTTGGTAGGAGGTGATATTTTATGGTAAAATGTCCTACAATCACACAAACAACATCTCAACCATTTAGGGTTCTTGGAAGATTATCCACAAAGTCTATGGTGGATTTTTACCACTTGCATACTAGAAATGATTGTGCATGAAGTTTTCTCACTAGCCTTTCATTCTCTAACTCCACATCTTAATTGGTAATACATATAGCAATAAACCCCATGATATCATTTTTTATTCAAAAATAGTGATGAAAATCATGGTATATATTTACGATTCTTGGACGCATAGTCCACCATGAAGTGTGATACTTTATCCTCATAGTTTTCCATGCACAAGTTAAAATAACTAATATTTCATGTATTTATAATAAGAATGAGGAATTAAAGGAATATATTTCAAGTTTTCCCCACCATTGATTCTCTGTTGAATAACGGCATAATCAAGTTTCTTCGTCATAATTTCAAAAATACCCAAATATAAAAACCCAAAAACCCAATTTAAAATTAAAATGGATTAAAAAACCAAGATCTCAAGGATGACCATATATACCTTGATACCTTGACCAACATAATGACTGAGGATATTCCATACAAGTTATTTCTATTTACCTCCATGTGATTTTAATTACTCCACTCTATCATAACCACTACTATTAATAGGGAAAAACCTTTTTTATTAGTAGTGAGGATGAATCAGTAAAAAAATTCACCACCCAAATAATCTATGAAGCCATATTGGTTAGAAGAATAAATACTAAAAATACACACAAGATGAATCTACACCTAATTATCATCTTTAGTGAGTAGTATGAAACACCAAAAAAACAAGATACATGCCTAAAAACATCTTTGATATTAGAAACAAAACCCTATAGATAAAACCCCATAAAAAACACCATAATATACCAAAAACGAATAGTAACTACACTAGTTGAACATAAACCGTTAAACCAAGAGAAGTTAAACTGAGACCTACATCATACTCCAAACCATCATTTCCTCTTAGTCCCTAAATAATGGTTAGAATATTAACTTTATCAAGGTCGTCTACTACACTATAGACATACTACCTCTAATGAGAATAACACCTTGGTACATTGAATATTACTCACAAATAAAAAATTAAATAAAATCAAGGAACTAGGAGAAAATCATAACACTACCAAAAAATATGTTCCAACACCATAAGAAATCAAGATGAGAACATAGAACTAGATCATACACCCTCCCTCCATCTAAAAACATCTCAAGATTCCCTAAAAACCCATCATTCTAGGAAAAAAATGGGTTCTAGCATGATGGTTAGACAAAAAGGGCATATGAGGAGTGTAAATGAGTAATACCATATATAAGACCACCAAAATGGTGAAAAGTCACTAAATTCCACCACCTTTATTGAACCAAACTGCCTTGAATGTTGGTTTGTAGATTGGGGATGGGGTTCAGTGTGCAAAGAAAGGAAAAAGACAGGATTTTAGAGGTGAAAAGTGCACATGAGATGGGGAATAAGAAAATACACTAAGATAGGTCAGATAAACTATGATATAGTGATGGGAGAAATTCCATCAATACCCAAAAAAACCATAAAAAACACGAGATGGAAGTGTAAGATGAGAGAGAATCAGGAGCACTAGACAAATATAACACCATCTCACAATGAAATTTCCATTACCTAAATTCTCTTGGATATCGAAATTAAATTATTAGAGTTATTTTCCCCAGTGACATTTCCTAAGATTCAAATCTTTATTTGAAAATATATATTTCATACTTTTTTTGGTCTATGAAGATTACAAAGTGCTCGTCGTATAAGTACTGCCTCCAACACTTTAAGGATTAAAAAATAACATATAATTATAGATCTTGGGTAGGATTGTTCTGTTTATGTGTTCAAAGATACTAAGAAACATAATCTACCATATAGTGATCCTATATAAGAAAAAATCTGAGTTTAGATAAAGTAGAATAAAAATACACCTCAAATCCCTCACCCAGTTAAGGTGGAATTAAATTAGGGGAATCACTCAACCAATTCTTTAGTTCTTTAAAAGTTGACTCACATTGATTTGACCAAATAAATTTGGATCCCTTCTTATTTAAATCCTTTATAGGAGTCAAAATATTATAAAATTTCTAAGTAAAGAAGTGATTATACCCTGAAATCCCAAGAAACCTTCAAACCTCAAATATGTTCATTGAGACATCCTAGGACTTCACTGAATCCACTTTGTCAAGATCCACTAAAATAACGGCTTTAGTAACAACATAACTAAAGAAATTTACCTCTCAAATCTAGATATAACATTTATAAAATTTAATATATAGTTGATGTTTCATTAAATTATTCAAAATGATACAAATATTTTGATGATTCTATACATAATACATTGAATATTTGAGGATATCATACAATAATACTACCATAAAGGTGTCTAAAAAAAATGAAAAATCATATTCATTAAATTCATAAACATATCAAAAGAATCTATTAGAAAAATTGAAATTACCAAATATTGAAATAACCATACTAACATTGGAAATATATCTTAGGAATAACCTATAACCTAACCTGATGCTTATGGTAACCTGATCATAGGTAATTTTTTTTTGAAAACCATCACCCCATTCAATTAATCAAATAGATCATAAATTTTTGGTAGAGAGTAGTAGTTATTTATTGTGACATGATTTATTTTCTAATATTACACACATAAGTGTATAATCTGATCATATTACTTACTAAAAGGAACCTAAGAACCCAAAGGAGATGTTCTAGGTTAGATAAACCCTTTATATCTAAGTTACTCTAACAACATCTTTAACATCCTGGATTAGATTAAAGCCATATGATATAGAGGGATGGATATTTGTTCTATTCTAGGCACTAAGTAGATAGTAAAATCCACTTCCTATTTAAGAGTAATCTCTAAAAAGTATTTAATAAAAACATAAAGATATAAATCCACTATAATAGGTTGGAATTACTATTCCTTAACATCAACTACTCACAGAATGAGACAAAACTTCTCTACTATTATTACTCTCACCTTCCCTGATTGGGAGCAACTTGAACAACCTTAATTTCCCAATCTATATAAAGTGTGTATTGAATACTAAAATAATATGAAAAATATAATATCCTATATAATTTTCAAAACAATAACAAAACCGAGTTATCCAATCTATCCTCATAATGACTTAAAAGGTTTCAAGATTGAGAACCATAAGATCCCAAAGATACGCAAAATATTCCCCCTCTAGTGAACACGATAGAAAAATACTATTTTGACATATTATCTTCCACAATTAAGTATGGATAATATTATAAAAATTTAATTAAACTACTTTAAACTCAATAGAAAAGGATAATTTCTCATAAATAAAGGAACGAGAAGCACCAATATTAAAAAATAATAACATAATATAGAATATATAAGAATGGAACCTCAATAGTAGAAGTATTATCCCCAAAATTAGTGATAGGATGCTTTATAGAATATGTAATATATGCCTTCTTATATTATCCTTGATATAAAAATACCTTCCCAATAGATTATATTATATTTAATTAACTTTGACTTCCATGCCAACCTCCCCGACCAGACCATCCCGATGGTGGTCAACTTCTTCATATAGATTGTACGACTAAATGAGATTATAAAGTATGGGTATAATAAGGGTGATTCCCCACAATTTTAAATATTACCAGTCATTATAACCCTCTAAATATTTCTATACCACTGAAAATAGTGCAAATTCTTATCTTTTAAAGAAAATTTAGGATTATTTTGGCTTAACTATAAACTCTGATGACGCTGAACTGAGGATCTTCCTGAGATAAGTTCTAAAGTTACACCAACCCTCTAGTTTCCAAGGCGAGAACTACCTATTCTACCATGAATTATTTTTTTTAATATTTTTAATAAATATTACCTAGGTTTCAATTAGGAAATGGGCCAACCACTCTTGAAGCTCCTTTAAAACCAATCCCCACAAGAATATCTTTCTTGACCACTTCAAAAAATAGTTTGAAAATTAAATAGTGTGACCTGAGTTTTAAGATTCTCTTTAATCCCTATCTCAGTGGATGGATGATAATAAGATTCCTCATTCTCCTTTGTATTATTATAATATGGTCTCTCCTACATCTGGGTAGCTCTTAGTGGATGGTGGCAGTCTGGGTTCACCAACCCATAAAAATAGTAGTTCAGATCTGAGATCATCACATCACCTAGAAAAGGAAGTGGATATATATTTTCCATCAAGACAGACTATCATTCCATCATTAGATTATATTTTAGATGGGTGGGAAAAATAATCCTATTTACGAAATGAAAATTTCTACATATCCTATTTCTCTAGTGAAAGATAAAATTTCTAAGCGTACTTCCTTTTATAATCCTTATTATATTACTTTATTAGTGGATTGAAATTGATTTTATTTTTTTAAATTAATTTAAAATATAAATCAAAATTATAAACCAAATAACTTCAGTAAAGAAACAAACAAGGTTGTCTCCTAGAAAATCATCGCTATAAGGGTTAATTTTGTCATTTTTTTTTCATTTTATACTTTTATATTTTTAATTATTTTCAAAGGAAATTAAACTAATGCACATAAATATTATTAGGATTTAAACCAAAAAACAAATTTAGAAAAATAATGAAAAAACTGAAAACACGATGAAAGAAAACAACATCATGAATTAAAAAAAAGAGAAAGTAGTAACCTAACTAGTGATTCAAATGGAACAATATAACTTCATTATTTTCTAATGGTTTTCACAACCATAATTATTTCAATGTAATATTGAAATATAAAATCATGCACTTTATTCTGTTTATTAATATGAGACTACAAACAAGATTTTGTAAGCATAATTTTTCTCCAAAGGATTTAGTTAATTCTCTCAATGATCGCCAAAATGAAAGACATGGAAAACAATCATTTTATTCACAATTCATTGATTGAAGATTGAGAAATTTAAATAGTGTGAATCATATTAAAACTTCAACTCAACTCAAATTAATGAGATTCATTTAGAGTTCTTCATATTCTGATTGGAAACATATCATACATAGAATAAAAGAAAAATTATTCACAAAATAACAGACGAATGAAACTATAAAAAGTAATTGCATTTTAAAATTTCAAGATTATGGAATGAATTACATTCATGAAATTAAAGAAATTTAAAACTCAGATATACTTCACCATGTGAATAAAATATTTTAGGAAACCATAAATTTATCTAGGCATCTTTGAGGAGTGGTATCACACTTAAATATTTATCTTCCCCAACTCTTGGAGTTACATTAGTTTTTAAGAATATCTCCTAGTTTCACTCATGTATCTAATTTCAATGTATCCAAATGTTTTTATTTACTATTGTTAGTCTCTGAATTCCAATATATTTTTTTAGAAAATAGTTCTCCTATTATTTTCTTTAATAGTACACAACCTCGCTTCACCTCCTCTCTTTATTGATAGATGTATGAATGAATAAAATCTCTTACTTTTAGTCACAATCGCTGTGTCTTCATAAAATCTATTAACGCACCAATGTAAACTGAAAAAATTTAAATGATATAACTCTAAAAAAATTATTACTTAGTATCAAAGTGCCTCAATATTAGACATGTGGTCAGTAATTTGTTGAACAAGCTTCGATATGCGATATACATGGACTCATCATCGAGATTGAGAACAACCAACACATCTTTGGCTTCATTAAACTAGTAATCAGTCATGAAAAAATAGAACCTATCATGTAGAAAACCCAAAATCACACATCAATAGTTTATGCAACCATCTTCAAACAAATATAAAATCCAACGAGCAAGTCGAACACCATTCATGAGAAAGTTTTCCATTAATTAAACATAGATGATTTTTTAGTCACACTAAAGTGGAATCACTTCAGTTTAAAAATTCAATCGTGACTCATCAATATCTATAAACTAGATCAAGCATCATTAATTATCCATGAAATATGAAATTGACTCAAGATACTTTGATGAAAACACTAAAATAGGAGCTCAATTGTATCGGAATTGGTAGCACTGGTGGACTTATATGGAATTTCCAGATCTCGACGGATCCCATGCTTGACCAAGATCTGCAACAATGATGGTCATATCGGCTTCAACAATATCCAAAATATCAAACAACAATGACAGTGACTCATCCTCCTTTGAATGAGATGATGAAGTCGGATCAAGTTTGTAGTAGCGTCATCTCGTTCACAAAGGTCTCAGCCATTGTAAGACTTAGGTCATGGATCGTCTTCATCAAGGCATCATCGACCTCAAAACTATGCTCAATGGTGATGTCGAACCAATTGAACTACATCAGAATCAGATAGTAGTGACACCCCAAAAAATGTTCAAATTTATCCTATAGATATGAGGATTTGTCTTCAGTGGATCAGGATATTAGTGGTGGTGGTTGACTTGTGATAGGGTTATATCAATAGTAGAATCAAGGTGTTTTTTAATAGGTTTTCATAATTTTTTTTAAAAATAGAATAGGTTAAAAATATTTTTAAAAGTACACCTTAAAGGTGGCATAGCCGATACCGCATTTTACCTAAAACAATATTTTTTTCTATTTTAATTATTCTTTTTTATATAATTAAAATTTTAATGTTTTATTATTATTTTGTTATGTTTATATAAATATATATATATAAATATAAAAAAATTTTTTCAGCAAAATCTATCTCTTATTCAAGTACGTGACTTTGCTAGACTATAAAATATAAACTATAAGACCAATATGAATGAAATTTTAAACACTAATTAAACATATAAGAAGTAGTCAAAAATAAAAATAATTTCTTAAAAAATGCAGATGAAATATAATTTATAATATTTCTAATCCACATACTTAAAACATAAAAATGTTCAAGTATGTTACTTTTCTATAATATAAAATATAAAATATAAGACCAATATTAATAAAATTTTAAACATTGATTAAACATATAACAAGTTGTCTAAAATAAAAATAATTTCTTAAAAAATATTGATGAAAAATAATTTATAAGCCTTCTAATCCACCTACTTGAAACTTAAAAATGTTTCAAGTATGTGACTTTTCTAGACTATAAAATATAAAATACAAGAAAAATATAAATGAAATTTTAAATATTGATTAAAACTATTAAAAGTAGTCTAAAATAAAAATAATTTCTTAAAAAATGTTGATAAAAAATAATTTATATGCTTTCTAATCCACCTACTTGAAACTTAAAAATGTTTCAAGTTCATTACTTAGATACCTTATAAATACAAACTATAAGACCAATATAAATGAAATTTTAATCATTGATTAAAAATATAACAAGTATTTGAAAATAAAAAAAATTTCTTAAAAAACGTTAATGAAAAATAGTTTATAAGATTTCTAATCTACCTACTGGAAACATAAAAATGATTCAAGTACGTGAATTTTCTACCCCATAAAATATAAACTATAATACCAATATGAATGAAATTTTAAAAATTGATTAAACATATAATAATTAGTCAAAAATAAAAATAATTTCTTAAAAAATGTTGATTAAAATTTTTTTATAAGCTTTCTAATCCACCTACTAGAAAATTAAAAATGTTTCAAGTACGTGACTTTTCTAGCCTATAAAATTTAAACTATAAGACCAATATTAATAAAAATTTAAACATTGATTAAAAATTTAAAAAATAGTCAAATTTTTAATTATTATTTATATGGGTCTTATAGTTTATATTTTATATCCTTTCAAAGTCAAGTAGGTGGCTTAGGATCCTCCTCAACATTCTTTCTTTTCCCTCTCACATCCAAGTTACTTTTCTAACATTCCTTTCATGTTCATTTATTTATTTTATTTATGAAACTTTTTATTTTTAACAATTTTTTATATTTTTAGGCTATATTTTAAATGTTATTTAAATTGTTTTTATACTATATATTTTATTATATTTTAAAGTTATATACTTGAAATTTAATAATTATTCCTCTGTTTCAAGTAGTCAACTTTGAAAGCTGTTAAATATAAACTATGCCTAAAATATAAATGAAAACTAAAATAATATATAAAAATATAAGAAGGGATGATAAAAAATAATTTTATTTTTATTTCAATAGACATAAAACAAATAAATGAACATGTGAAATCAATGTATATTTCTATGGTGAGGAGATTCCCTCTCACATGGTGGTATGCGAATAGGACGTCCACATCGAGTTTGCTGTGGAGTCTGATAACCTGGAGAGGGATGATCCTTGGGCACTAGAACGTCGAATATTGCATCCTCCACCCGCATGTCAGTGGGAGGAGTTTTCAACTACATCTCATACTTCCATCCTCATCCTTCTTCCAATAGGGTAGTATAAGGACCTACCATCATCACAATGGGGAACCAAGCCTGCGATAGAGCTATACCCCAAGGCTATGATGGATCTGGAGCCCAAGTCTATGATGGATCTAGACCCCAAGGTTGTGAAAGATATGGACCCAAAGGTTTGATGGATCTGTACCCCAAGATGGAGAGAACTATATATATCCTATCATGAAAGACAAATCCCATGCCACTTGAGGCACATCTTGAATCGACAGAGGCTGGACTGATAGAGGGTCGACCTTTGCCTATGGAATAGGTGAGGCCTCACATGAAACAAAACGCTGTCTACATAACCGTGGTCATGGATACTTAGCACCAGTAGCTACTACAAGATGTTCCTCTGGGGAATAAACCTCCTCTCTTTGTGATGGATGCTCAAAGATTCTCTCAGAAAGCACACGGTAAGATTCCCTCAGCTCCAGCACTTCAACATGGATGACTGCCCCGCTAAAGACCCCCTTTTCCTCTCCATCACTCATGCAAAAAAGATACTCTGAGTGATTTACCTATAAAGAGATTAAAATTGAATTATAAAATAGTTCAATAAACAAACTAATGAAAATTTATTGACTTTCCATCCCATGCATCTCTCTGCCATGTCGGGTAAGATACATTATATACTTCAATCTATAACATGGATCATACTCAAATTTCTTTAAAAGAAAGAATATATTTGTAGATACACCATGAATATGAAACACTACACATCTACACCAGAAGTCAAGAAAGCAGGCATGTACTCGGCCCCACTCCTCATCCTGCCTCCCTCTCAGCTTCATCCCATGAAGATGCTCTGTCTATCTCAGTGGAAATGGAATCGGCTAAGAATAGAAAAATTAGAACATGACTATGTTAGGATACTTACACTCAATAATATGGAAGTTAATGAGGGGAAATACATCCATAGAATCCTCAATCCCAATAGTGAAGTATGGTGTCAATTGGTCCATAATAGTCTAGTATGGAAGCCATGAAATATGAAATGACATGTGACCTTTGTCAAAAAAGATTCTAACTTAAAACCAAAATTGATGCTATTATTAAATTTCTTTGACAATGATAGATTGTATATAATTACTTGGTTAGGTAAGAAACAGTCCAACTGGAGCTGATATATTCCCAAATGGTGTCTCGAAACTATGTTGAAATTGTACTGATTACAAAACCTATAAAATACAACAAAGATAGTGACAAATAATGAGAAATTAAAGTTAATAACTCCTAGTAGCATCATAAACCAATATAATTGAGTGATCATACCAGCGTCCGTGCGGATCATCATGAATCACCTCTATATCAATAGGTGGACCAACAAAGTCAGGTCAGAATGCGAGGATGTACTCCCATAGCCACATCTAATTAATGATGACGCATCCCCCGAGACATATTCTGTCCTTGTGGTATATCCTGCATAATTCTCTGTACATGTATGCCAAGTAGGATGATCCCTAGATATACATCCTGGCTTAATCAAAGTCCCTCTAGTAGGGGTATATACATCATGTGCATGTGCATTCTTGAGTGGTTAGTACACATGGTCCCTCTAATGATCGGTAATATATATGCACATGCATAACTCATGACAACCTTCTCATCAGCATCATTTGGAAAATGTTGAATCTGTGCCTCCAACAAAGGCATATATATAAATGCTCCATATGTATCCCTACGATCAAAGAAAATATTGACACATAACAACTGATGAGTAAGGTTGGGCCAAGATGAATGAGTGGGTCTAATAATAGCTCTACCCTGGATAGGAAGACTAAGAATCACTGCCACATCCTAGAGGGTGATGGTCATATATCCCCCAGGAAGGTGGAATGTGTGTGTCTCTGGTCTCCACCTGTCCATGAGGGAACAAGCAGGTGATTGTCTAAAAATGTGAAATCTGATACAACAATGCCATAGAAGCCATCATAACACAAGTATGGTCTAATGTCATGTGGATGCTCCCTGTGATGAAAATGGTGCTCTTGATGCACCCTGATCGATTGATCCTCACCACCCTCTAACACGACATGCATAATACAGGTACACTACAGAGTGAGTAGTATAGAACCATCCATCTACATATAAAAAAATGAAATGAATTTTAAGTGTAAAATGTAAATATAACGTTATGGTCAGCAGAATGTTATGACTTGTAGAATGAAAGACATACCATGTTTATTCACATTGTTTTATGAAGTTATTTTTACCTAAATAAAGGGGAATGTCTTCATGTTTTTCAAAGCATATTAATAACATGTTGTTAAGATATGATTTTACCTAGAAAGGGGTGTTTTGTATGATATGGTTTTATATATTTATATATATAAACAATTTTTCTTTTTTATGTAGATGTTTATTAGAAAATGGTTTGATTTGTAATTTATGTATGATTGTCCACATGATGGTATGTTTCTTGATTATTTTATCACATGTAAAAATGATTCTTTAACACTAACTGAACTTCCAGAAAGAATTTGTGGGAAATGAACCATGATGTAGGAGGAACGGTGACAACAACAATGTTGATGACATAAACTTTTTCCATCACTGTCGTCGTTGTCACTATTCCTCCTACATTGTGGTTTATTTCCAACAATTTTTTTCTTGATTTTCAGTTAGTGTTACAAAATTAGTTTTACTAACCTATATTGTTGGTTGTGTACTATAAAAAGCTCCTTTATCAGTTTGTATAACCACCCGAAGTAGTACACCCAGGTAAAACTTGACTCTATACGTCAATTTTTTTGACCGTGTTTCTAATAGTGTAAATAATATTGAAAAAGATGGTTGATCATATAATATTTATTATACTGAAATTTTATAACATATTCTTGTAAAATAATATATGATACTATTATTTAATTATATAAAAGTTTATTAAAATATTAGTCCCATAATGTTTTGAAAACCGAGGTAAAGGGAAGTTGTTTTTGGGTTTACAGTTCATCTTTTAGGTTTTAGGATTTAGAGATTAGGGTTTCAGATATTGAGATTTGGTTTTATGTTTTTTGAGTTTTTGTAAGGTTTTAGGGTTTAGGTTTATGAATTGAAGGTTATGGTTTAGGTTTTAAGGTTTAGGGTTTAAAATTTTGAGATTATGTTATAGGGAAGATGTTTTTGGGTTTAGTGTTCTGCTTTTGGGTTTTGGGGTTTCGAAAACTGAGGAAAAAAGAATAGATAACAATATATAATTTACAATATGAGAATCTCACAATGAAGAAAATAAATCATTATGGCCGAGAGTGTGAACTCGACCCAAAAATGTGAGGAAATATTTTTTAGATATGACCTTATTTATGAAATATGGTGCGTGTCAAACTCTACCCTTGTTCTTGAGGCCAGTCCATCTCATTCTCCATCCTGATGGCCTTCGGTCTTCCATGGGGAAGCAACTGATTGATGCCAGGTATCACTATCGACTGGCCTTCATGCATTGAAAAATAACCAAAATCCCTAATAGGTATCCATGGTGCATCATAACAGTTAGAAATGGTGTCCATCTGGTACACTGGATCAACATACGCTTCCCATGATATGTTCATAGAGTCACATACTATAATGGCGTGTGTTCACGGAAATTGTAAGGCTTGAAAGTTTCCACATTGACATTGCCTAATTTATAGTAATACCACCATTTTTCACCGATGTGATTTGTGATGGGATCTGAATGATCTTGAACTTAAAATAGTGAGCCTTCTCATCGAAAAAGACATACATGATAACTATAAGATTCTTAAATATTCTTTTCAATCTCTCATTGAAAGTGTCTTAAATACCTTATCCCCCATTGTATTCTGTGTGATGCTAGTTTTGGTCTATCAACAAAGTTCTTTAGGTAATCATTTAATGTATCCTGAACTAGAGAAGTCATAGGTAGCTTGCGAAGCCCTTTGAAGACACCATTTATGCACTCCGTAATGTTTGTGGTCAAGTGTCCATACCTCTTTCCCCCATCATATTCCAATGTCCATTTTTATTTTGGAATATTCATCAAATAATCATAAACTTCTTAATTAGCCTTGAGTATTTGTTCAAAATTTTCTTCAAACCTCTATTGATCCAACTAATATTATATATATAATTTAAGATATTTCACATAATTTTATTTTATCTTTATGTTTAAATAGTAAAAAATAACAAATACAATGTGTTCCAAGCCTCATGATTTCCCTATTCATTCGTTTGTTTTGGAATTTTTTATGCATGTTGTTAGAAATGTGTCTAATGTAGAACCGATGATGTGCATTTGGGTATCTCCATGTATCAGGATCTGCATTTATTACCTCATTAATTTCTCTATGGAGATCATATATCAAAGAAACACCCTGAATGTTGGTGAAATGGTTGCTGATACATGCAAAAAACTAAATCCATGATTTATAGTTTTATTTCTCTATAATGGAAAAGGAATGTGGAAGAGGTGAAAGGATTCCATCTTGGGTTACCTTAATCAACAATACGCCCTTGTATTTTTCATATAGAAATGTTCCATCAATATGAATGAACTTTTTTATGAAACAAAATACAGACATACAAGGGAGGAATGCCCAGAGCAACCGATGAAATTGAACATAATATGGATCAAATTGGTTATCATGAGACACATGTTCATTTGTACCAATATGGAATAAAACATGGTTATTATGCCTCATTATGGCTAGTAATTACGGCAACACCCAATATGAGTCATCCCAATCACCATAGACCATCACAATTGCCTTCTATTTGACCATTCATGCCTTATTATAGGAAATGTTATAACTGAATATATGTGTATCCTCTCTTGCACAAGGGCTATAAAAACATCTTGGAATGTCATAATAATGTCAACAAAAATGGATGACACAAATTTTGTGACTCATATATTTTTATATAGAAATTTATACCTTTGGAATTGTATAAATTTTTACTTTATAAAATAATCACAGTAATAATTTAGTTTTCCATTTTCTTTAGATAGAATTATGAGGATATTTTTAACCCCATTGATCTTGAACAACTTGTTATGGAAATTTTTCATTTGCGGATGATATTTCCTCCATCATTTTTTACTATAAAGATTCATATAACTATTAATTTGATCAAGGAAGTTAAAGTTGGAGGGCCTGTATATTATTATTGGATATATCCTGTAAAGAGGTATTTTCATCTAAATTTTTGTGAGTATTACATTTATATTTTGAAACTATTTTTATATGTGGTTAATTATGCTATGGTACATTATTTTATTAGGAATATATGTCATTTTTGGTATTTTTTTTAAAAATCTCAACCAAAAGGCCCTTTTGTTGGTGGTTATATGGTGGAAGAGTGTCCCACTTTTTTTGAGGTATTTAGATAATATTTAGACATGATTCAATCAAGTTATAGGTATTTGTGATAATAAAAATCAGATTTAATCCTAAAGTAAATAATAAAACTTTCTAATATAGGTTTTTCAAGTTGGGAAAACATCACCAGTTTTGTTAACACAAATAGAAATTATACAAGAACATAGATATGTACTACTAAATAGTGATATTATAGATCCTTTAATTAAATAATTGAAGATTTAAATAAAGATATGAATTAAAATTCGATAATGAAATGATAAAGTGATTAAAAAATCAATTAAAAAATACATTATTGATTTGTTTTCATTTCATGTAAAATAATAATCAAATTCATATAGATTAAATATTGATATAATTATTTTTTTCAATTAATAATATTTTATATTTACACATTTAGATCACGAATGTTGATAATTAAGATAGAGTGCAAGATGATTTGAAATATTTGTCTCAAGGACCATTGAAGAAGTATAAGAGATTTGAGGCTTATAATATTAATGAATTTACGTTTCATTCAAATTTAAGAAAATAAATGATTAAAACAAAAAATAGTGTCATCTTTACAAAATTTACAGACTTGGGATACCCTGGGAAGTTGATTAAAATTATCAAATTAAATTATTAAGTAAATGTTTTAGTTTTTTTATTCAAATGTTAGTGGATTCATATTTACAGGGGCATATGGAAATATTCATTGAAATTTATTTATGTTAACTTATCTTAGTTTATTGATACTAGTGAGCATAATGAACATGATATATATCTTTTAACCTTACAAGAAAAAGATATATTATGTTTATGATTAAGGCAATACAGGATAAAGTGCTGTAATCCATGACAAACTAAGAGGCTTGTATGATATGGATGAGAAAGTTGAGAATTATTTTGTGATATCAAACCTCATCCACAATAATAGATTGATCTATTTGTAAATGATGATATTAAAAAAGTTAGCCTTACAAGATAGGATGAAGATGATGAAATCATGTTTATTGTGGATGATGGTAATAATATGTTTAATGATGAATTAGTTGATTGTATATTCAATACTTTAACTTATATTTTATTGGTTTATTTAGAATACCTGAATTTAATTAATCTATGAACAAAATTTTCGAATCATTTTCTTATTTTATAATATACATCATGTTATAACCTATTTTATATTATTTTTGGTAGTAGGAATACTAAGAACAACATGATTTAAAGATATGAGCCGATCATCCACATATCCTATGATTTCATATGACCCATCTGGTATGATCTCACCTGAATCTATAATGCTCATTATTTTTGGTTTTCTCACCTTTCTATCATTTGATTCTATATAAATTTATCCCAAAATCATAAGGTATTCTACTTAATTCTACTGTATCACCTTATGCTATAGGTATATTAGAGGGATCAAATTGATCATCCTAAGAGTGACCATCGACTGAGAATATGGAGACACTATTACCATCAAAAGGGTATTGGATGGTCACCACTATTGGCATGTAATTTTTAATCTGAAAAAATAATTTATGACATTTGTATAATTTTTTTGAATATATTTTTTCAATATATTGTGATAATAAAAATATTGGAAGAAACATGAATACATCAAATGTTTGGAGGCTAATAAATTTTAAAGTATTTGTGCCGTTTGAAATGTTTGTGTTGCCTATAGATGATTTTGGAATTTTATATGAGAAGATATTGTGATAGTTATCATACCAGATGACATCCCTTATCATCACATATCATGACTAGAGGAATATTCCTTCTAATAGGAAGAATGATATTTTTGATAAACGTTTTAAATTAAGTAAAAATTAATTTTTTTAGTTTGTTATCTAATATTCCTATAAAAGTTTAATCTAATTATTTTTGTATATATAAAATATAGATTATTTTCTATTTTTATGTGCATGTTGCGGTTGTGTGTAAATTGACATTTAAAAGTTTGGGGAAAAAGTGGAAGTAATTTAAGTTAAGTTTGGTGTGTGTGTTCAATGACACCTCCTTGATTGTCCATCAAATTTATGAAAAGGCACCTGAAGGGATACCCTGAAATCAGTGGAACTCCATTATGGATTTTCATTATTCTGATTCACATAAGGTATTTGATATTATCTTACTATATTGATCTTGATTTATTAAAAATAATGAATTTTTTATTATTGTTAACTTTTTTAGTTGTATTATTATAAAAAATACCCATCAAACAAAATGAAACAAGTTATACCAAACAAAGAGATTTTTAAAAGTTTTTAATGAATAAGTTCGAATAAGGTAATCTTATAGATATTTTTTAAATAAAAATTTATTGAATTTTAAGTACTATAATATTTATAGTTGTAATTTTTTTCTTTTATGATATAGGAGAAATAGGTTGTTCTTGATCTCGGTTGAATTGAGTTGTAGTTTGATGGGCACAAGAAACTAAATGGTAATTATTTAAATGATCATACTATAAATATTACGGTAAAAATTATAGATCACATTTTCTATTTCTTGAGGAAATATATTTTTTCTAAATTTATTCTATTTATAGGAAAAAATTAAAGAGGCATGGGATATAAATCCCTTACAATCATCGTTAGTCTTCCATAATGATGCTTTTTCCATTTTTTGGGAAAGGAGAATGTTGGTCATGTTTGATGGTTGGCTTCAATACTATCCCCCTCATGTGTCTTTTGTAGGATTTATTATTCTTTAAATGTGATTCCTACTTCTTCATGTTCATGTAATATTGATATTCTTAATCTATTATAATCACAAAAGAAAAATTTGATTCTCGAGAATAGAATATAGGAGATAGATACATGATGGATATGTTAAGATGAGTAGTTTTATGTGATGTAGAGTACACTAGGTGTATTGTTTCAGGGAATTAATTGTGGAATTCCAATAGAATTTGAATCCTTAATACAATAGACTACAATAATATTGTATCTTTTATATTTATTTTAATTTTTTTAATATTATTATAATTTTTTAAAAATATTTTTTGTGTTATATAATTAAAATTAATTTGTATTCTAAATTTTATTTAATGTAGACACCAGATACAGTGGAAGCTACCAGATGACACAAAAATTAAAAGCATGTATCATCTGGAAGTAACCAACATGACATAAGAGAGAAACATTAATTGGATCTATTTTTTATCAGCTGTATTTGTGAATAAAACTTATATATATTTATTTTTAAATATTTTATTGAGATATTGTATGTTTAGATGATTTTTTTTAATGTATATAAATTTTTTATTTTGTATGGTTTATTTGAGTATTGAAATTATTTAATTTCATATATTGTAGATATAGATGTATTTTTATATTGAATATGGAATAATATTTAAAGGTATTAATATATGATTTGTTTTATTAATCAGTGGTTTTTTTAATTCAATGCTTATTTTAAAAACCACCACTAAAGTAATAGTGGAGGTTTTAACCAATGCTAGTTAATGAAGTAATTATAAAAAATGATACCAAACCATCATGAAAGTTTTAGCTATCTTTAAAACCACCACTATAAATAGAGATTATTTTTTTAAAAATTTGGTCACATATATTATTTGTGGTAGTTTTAACCTCCGCAATGTTGACCATAAATTTTTGAAAGAAAACCTCCAGGTTCATTTTAGTGAAGGTTGAAAATCCACCACTAAATATGGATGGGAGGCAGTTTCACTGAACCAAAAAAATAGCAAAATAACTACCATTATTTAATTATAAATATAGGAAAATTATATGTTTCTAATTACCATTACATATTAATATAAGGAAGTTAAAAATACAATTTTTTTTAAAAAATTACAATAATAATTGTTTTTAGTATAGTGACATGAGGTAACATTGATGTGCAAATGGAATGTAAGGTTTTGGCAGGATATAGTGTTTCTTTGAGAATAAACTTTTCATTGAGGTGAGATGTTCCATTGGATACTGATGTAGCATTGGAATTGGGCATGAGGATACATTGGGGCTCTCTCAGACTATATTGATTTGATGTTAGGTTTTCTGAAATACATAGTGTCACAATAATCCTTATGTTATTTTGAGAATGTATTATGAATTTTATCTGAATTATATGTCATCTCAAAGATGATAACTACATTGGATTTGAAATACTATATTTTTGAGTGATTTAATGTGAGGTTCCCCCATGGGACAAAATTGGTACCCAGAAATAATCGCATGTTTGTTCAAAAAATCCCATTGGTGTGATAATGCCTTATCGATCTATTTTATAGCCTAAATTGATTATCTAGTAATATCTCGGGGTTTGGTATAGCTGCCACTAGTGAATTAAAGACTTATGATGTATGAGGCCTTGTGGATATGTTGTCTTTAGAATGTAATCTCAGTCTCCAACACATAGTATATTGGGATTCCAAAGTAGTTGTTTCCGAAGCTTTCACTGGGGTGCGTGCATCCGTCACATAGAGGACGCACAACTGTTTCCCCGCATTCCCGCATTCCAAAGGTGGGTGACATCTAATCTTTATTTCGGGACGTCTGCTCCTTGATTGAAACAAGATGATGGGATGTCAGTTCTTCCTTCCATGGATTCCTACTCGGAGCTCATCACCTAATCAGGGTCTCCCTCATAGATTTAAGACGTTGTTTGTGAAACTATTCTTGATGCCATAACTTCATGGACACCAGTTAATTACACTGCTTCTGTTAGGACATTCTAAGGGGTCCGGTCAGGGCAGGAACCTTCAGTTAGGGGAGTAGTCACGTTGGGCATCACTGGCATGTCTGGACGCTGGGGGATTGGCGTGTCTCTCTTCTGTCTCATATTATAGGGATTTTCGAGGGCATGAAAGCCCAAGGAATCCCATATCAAACACATGGAATCATATGTCACGAGCATGTATCTGAGGTTTTCCTCATCTTCCTATTTTTAGTACAGGGCATGCCGCAAGCTTAAAGTCCAGCAGAGACCGATCAGACAGATCAGAACATTGATTAGAGTGGACCAGATATAAAAACCCCCTGGAGGGAACACCGATACTGGGTCCAAAACGTGGATGGATTCCCGAATACGGTTTGATGGAATGAGGAGTGGGGGTGGCATGATCCCACCGGGATGTGGAAGACCGAGTGAGGATCAGGATGGGTGATGAAGTGAATGGGGGAGGAAATATGGTCATCATAAGGGCGAAAATGAAGTTGGGATTGAAACTCAAAGAGTATTCCTACGTATCATCATGGAAGGGAATCAAAGTCTACATAGTTCGATGAGAGGATGGGACACCTGGGGAGGCAACCCGTGAGAATGGATGCATGGATGGGACCCAGAAGAAGTGGAACCTCTAGGTTGGGGTATGAGCTTCCCGAGACACATAGGATAGAGGGAGAGATCAGGATGATACAGGATGGGATTGAACCTCATGGAGGCTTCCTACGTATCCCTGTGGAAGGGAATCAAAGTCCACATAGTTCTGGTTGGGGGATACAGTTTAACGTCATGTGGGACGGGGCGAACCTGGCGTGAAAGTGGTCGGAACGACCGGGTGGTGGGCTCGAACCTCGCAGAGTCTTCCTACGTACCATGCCTTGACTTGGATCAAAGTCCCCATAGTTCAGGATGGGTTGGAGTCGGTGAACCGACGTGAATAGGGACCTAGGGTCCAGGGGGATGGTGGGATTGAACCTCGTGGAGGCTTCCTATGTACCATGCCTTGACATGGATCAAAGTCCTTGTAGTTCGGGATGGGTTTGGGATTACACTCTGAGGCGGCCCAAGGTGTTGGGGATTGAACCTCATGGAGGCTTCCTATGTACCATGCCTTGACATGGATCAAAGTCCCTATAGTTCAGGATGGGTTGAGGCTTACACTCTGAGGTATCCCAAGGTGTTGGGACTTGAACCTCGTGGAGGCTTCCTATGTACCATGCCTTGACATGGATCAAAGTACATGTAGTTCGGGATGTGTTGGGTCTTACACTATGAGGCGGCCCAAGGTGTTGAGGATTGAAACTCGTGGATGATTCCTACATACCATGCCCTAACTTGGATCTATGTTCCCATTGTTCAGGATGGGTTGGGGCTTACACTCTGAGGTGGCCCAAGGTGTTGGGGCTTGAACCTCGTGGAGGCATTCTACGTACCATTCCTTGACGTGGATCAAAGTCCCTGTAGTTTGGTATAGGTTGGGGATTACACTCTGAGGTGGCCCAAGGTGTTGGGTCTTGAACCACGTGGAGGCTTCCTACGTACCATTCCTTGAAATGGATCAAAGTCCCCATAGTTCGGGATGGGTTGGGGCTTACACTCTGAGGTGAACTAAGGTGTTGGGGTTTGAACCTCGTGTAATCTTCCTACGTACCATGCCTTGACATGGATAAAAGTACCCGTAGTTCAGGATGGGTAGGGGCTTACACTCTGAGGTGGCCTAAGGTGTTGGGGCTTGAACCTCATGGAGGCTTCCTACGTACCATACCTTGACATGGATCAAAGTACCCGTAGTTCGGGATGGGTTGGTGCTTACACTCTGAGGTGTCCTAAGGTGTTGGTTTGTCATGGTCAGTGCTCACTCTAAGGTCACATGAGTCATGCTCGGTGTGAGAAACAAGAGATAGCAGAGACCCGAGGATCATGTCACGAAAGGTGCATCCGTGGGAAGTGAAGCGGGGTGGGGTTACGCGTGGAGCGGCCCAAAGAGGAAACAGGGGCTTATGCTTGGTTAGAAGCCTGAGAAGTTGGGACTTAGTCCAGGATGGAGGCCCGTGGTGATAAAGCGCAGAGGGAGAGGGACTTGGGACCGAAGAAAGGATGGACCCCCATTCCCTATCATGCCCTTTTCTAGCCCTGTGGAACGAAGATGAAAGGAGGAGTAGGAATGCTGCCTCATGGAAGGAAAGATAGGGTCTTACACCGAGATGGATGCCCTTTCTCCGCGGACAAACACCACTCTAATAAGGAGGATATTATCCCCATTTAGGGGTGATCCCATCCCTATGAAGATGAGTGGGCGTGGAGAATGTCCAAGTCAGGGGTACCCTGCATGCGAGGCATGGGGAGAGATCACAGTTTAACATCATGTGTTGAGGACTATGTCTCTTGGCAGTTTAACGTCCTGTAGCTCGGACGAGGTGGGTTTTCTACACACCCATAGGGCTTACATAACTTATACACTCTGATCCTTATTGAAGGGAAGGCATCGACAATGCCGTAATGAAACGGTGTCATAGAGAGAACCATCGAGGGTTCCATGTTAGCGTGGCTATGCGAAGAAGCAATAGCTGTTAGCATGCCTTTGAGAAGAAGCATGAGGAAAAGCAATGCAACGGGAAACATCATCCAAGGGACTTTGAAGTTACTTCGTATGAGCATAGAATGTCATATGGGAAAATGGTGCATGATGGGGATGCCTGGGGCGTGAGAGATTCCTGCGAATGACATCCATAAGAAGAGCATCGTGCACTTGCACAAAGGTACGCCCGGGGAGCACCGAGGTGAGGGGTCCTGGGAAATTGTGCACAACATTTGAGGTTTGCACGTGAAATAAGTATCCCTGTGTGAAAAACACCATGCTGGAACAAAATTGGTGGTGACTGTGCATAAATGGAGTCGAGGATTTTCATGGAAATATAAAGGGTTGTGCGCAAGGAGTAAAAATTATGCGAAATTAGAAGAGACTGCGCACAATGACTGGGGTGTGCAAAATTGAAGGGTATTGCGCACAATGCCTGGGGTGCGTGCAATTGAAAGGGATTGCACACAACTGGACGAACTGCACGCAATTGTAAGGGATTTCATGCAAGGGGAAGACCCCAAAGGGATTGAAATTTATTTTAATCTGAGGGGATCTCGCGTGAAGGCGGACCCTGGTGCGACTTGGCATGAAAGGAACCATAACTGAAAGCCATCTTTGGATGCACAGATGGTGAATTTTTGGCACGAGATACGGTTCATATTCTTAAGCCTTGAAGTCGAAGAGGGTATCCTTATATTTATATGCTTTCAGGGGCACAGAAACCAGGTCAACATGAAATAATTTCCCGTCGTAGGCGGTGGTGTGAAATGTCAACCGTGCGGGGTAGGGGCGCGGAATATTTCACGCCCACGCTGCATAACTCTCGCGAATCCTGGAATATTCCGCACAGGGCATAATTTTGTCTCGCACTTATGAATTATTTTTTGCGCAACTCCTTTAGGCCCCCCCAAACTGGATCCCCAAATCCAAATATGGATTTTCTTTATCGTTTTGAAACCTTCTTCATCACTTTAGTGCTTTTCGGTGTCTACAAATGAACCCCATCGAAATTGGATCGACGAGGGGTCGCAACAGTCGGATTCTGAGGGAAATGCCGAAATGCAGACCTCCGTGAGGCCCATGCGTGTAAAACACCCGGAGCAGTGCACAAAACCCAAGGGGGCACAAAATCCACTTTTTGTGCATGCACGTAAACCAGGATTTGCCTATAATAGCCGTCATGGGTCCCATGGTCCATACAAATTTCCTCACACGACAAGCTCCGAGCTCTCATGCGTGAAAATTTCTCCGTCCCTGTGTGAAAAACCACTCTCGCTGTGTGTAATTCCACTGAGATGAGGCATCGTTTTATCTGCAAACCCAGGGTTTTTCATGCCATAGTATGATATTTCATGACGAACACTGATTTTATGCACCACCCTCTCATATTTCACACTAGCTACTGAAACAATTATCATAAGAAGATGGACGCAAACCAGGATGGTGAGGGAGAAGCCTCGGCCTGAAGGGCTGAAATGGTCACAAACCCAGAGGTTTATGGTGAAAAAAGGATTGTCTCCAATAACCATACCCTTTTCAATATTCTAACCCTTGCCCAAAAAGAGTATGCCCTATCCAACAATCTGCCTCTATGGGACTTAAAATTTTTGGAGGAGGTCCCTTTGCCGGGTTTTGAGGTTGATACACCATGGTCATGGGTGACCCGTGAGGACGAACTTCCCCAACAATGGTCATCCTACCAGGGAAACCAGAAACATGGACGTTTATGTCCTGAATCCCAAGACTAGGACTATTTCAGGGAGTGACCATGTTTCAGAGAGCTGCCCAGCCCTCTACGCAAGAACCTTCCATCAGAGCATCACTGACGAGGCCAATGGCTAGCTACAGAACTAGGACCTATGGTTTGGAGGCAACTTCACTAGCGAATGGCCCTGGGCGTACTGGGATCGCCATACATTTGACCAATTTGCGGTCGAGATGTGACATATTGGCTTATTCGATGCAGTGTGGACATCGTAATTTCACTTCTACCGCAAGCATGAGCTCGGGACAGAGCTGTTCACTCGGTGGTCCCCCGATACCAATACCTTCCATATTCATCATGGGGAAGTTGGTATCAGTCTTTGGGACATTCACTACATTGGGGGTATCCCTTTGGAGGGCCACCAATATGATGAATTCCTTCTGCCAATGAGCACCTGGGGAGATGGATTAAGAACCCCCATACTGACGTGGAACCTACTGAAGTTGGCTAAGGAGAGGATGGGGGTAAAGGATTTCCTGAAGGACATCACTTACAAGGACTGGTTTAGCATGTTCCTAGAAAGGTATCCGACAGTCAAGATGCCAGGGTGAGGGAGACAGTGTCCAACCGTGGCACAGAAGAGTAAGAGCGGATCATACTGGAGGATCCTAGAGGCAGGGCACTACTAGTCATGGGGCTAAAATATAAACGATAGTGAGGACCCGAATGTTTGGTACACCGGATTCCTCGCCACATTCTTGAGCGGGTGGATCTTTCCGGTGAGGGACGCAAGGATGAGAGTCCGTCCAACGACCCTAGTGATGGATGACATCATGGATACCATCAAAAGATTCAATCTGGGGGTCCCTGTTCTGGCTTGTCTATATGCCATTTTGGGATGCATCTTGAGAGGGAGGTCACCTAGGAGAACATGTGACCCCTTCCATATCTTCTACGGCTCGGTTGCGGCCCATTGCAGTGGATTTACCTTCCCGAATTCCATCAGTCCTCCAGGTAATGGCCTGCAACCTTCCCTGTTGAACATTTAAAGGGTCATTCCACTGACGCTCAATGAGGAGGGAGTAAGGATAAAAATTGGTAATCATGCCATCTTTGCATTCATCCCATTCTCCACCCCGACTGTCCAGATGATAGACAATGGGAAAGGCTCACTGGAGCAGAGGGAGTACTTCTAGAGCATTAGAGGCAGGGTGCTTGTGGCCTGGATTAATGGGAACATCTTCTATGAGCCTTATGTGCCGTCCAGGTTCGCCAGACAGATTGGGTTTCTCCAGCGAATGCTGAAAAAATAATACACAGATGTCTGGGAAGAAAGGAATCCCTGCGTTCTTCATCAAATGTGGCTGATGTTCACGACATATGGATCCGGTGATTTCATCACCTTTCCTCTCACCAGAGATGATGCTGGCCTCTCAACCAAGTATGCTGAACATTGGGCTATAGAATACCCTGAAGGGCTTTTTCAAAAGCGAGTTCAGCAACTCAAGGTCGCCTGTGTGGAACCCGGGCGGTGAGAGAGCAGGAAGTGTGCCGTTAGAGAGGGGAGACCAGAAGAACGTCGAAAAATGGGGCCCACACAGTCCATGACCTTAACAATGGGGACGTCGCATGACACGACCACGCCCTTATTTCCTAGAGGAGGAGGGTCCCACAGAGCAATCAGAGAACTTCTCGGGAAGAAAATAAGATATCTGCTTCAACCTTTTCATGACACAATATTCCCTGTGCTATAGTCGGCCTGGCTAACCCTACGATAGTCGGTGAGTATTGAATCCCTCTGGCAGAAGATATTGCAAGACAGGATCCAGTTTCCAAAAGTCGGCCTTGTTTGGATTGTCGACAGGGTGAGATTCCATCGATGACATGCATATCTGATAGCCATGGAAATGTACGCACTCCAACAGGGTTGGCATGAGGAGCCATATTTCTTGGTGAAAGTGATGCTCATCCAGAAGCATGATACAGAAAGGATGCCGTTGGAGGATGATGACAACAATGATGAGCTGTAGGGTGGAGAGACAGAAGAGGAGGAGGTAGAAGGGGAAGGTGAAGGAGAAGAGGAGCTAGAAGGTGAAGGGTCTCAAGGGGTGTCCCACCAAGGGAGTCGTAGGGAGAGTGGCGAGATATCCGGCTCTGATATGGATGTGACTGAACTACTCAAGGTATGATTCAACCCTTATATATCCTCCTCCTTTGATCCACTCTTCTTTTCAATCCTTAATACACTCTCCTTGTCTTACTCAGGAGCATATTGGTTCTAATAAAGAGTCACCTGTCAAAGGAGGGGGGGGGGAGCACCAATGGAACATGGTGGGGCACCAACACCCATTATTGAACTGATGAGTGCTAAGGGACCCCCCAATATGATAGCTCTTGTAGTAGCCAGAACACTGGAGGCTGGTGCCTTAGGTTCCTGTAAGTTACTTGCTTCGATAACAGTACCTATCGTCGGAGGACTCAATTGATTAGAGTGATCCTTGTCTATACAGTGATCACGACCTTTGAGGCTCGTCAAGATGCTGATCCTAGACCGTCCGCGAGCGAGTCGATGGAAAACATATCGTCCTATCCAGGACATGCCTCCCAAACCAAGTCGGCCCCGATACATGGTGAGCAGTGAGCGGTGGAAATTAGTGGCACTATTGTTGGGGAAGGGCCGGTAGTTGAAGAAGGTGACACTAGGGTCTAGGCAAGAGAGGAAGGTCACTCAGACACTGAAGAGCCCAACCCCCTTAGAGGAATATCCGTGGAAGACCCTACAGCTAGATTGCTGGCTATTTTTTCCTCTCTATCAGCCCACTGATCCCGAGGAGATTGATGATTCGGACTCGGAAGCGGCTGAGGATATCCAGATGACGTGACACAAAGGGTGGAAGTGAATTCGGCATTTTCTCAGTCATCCTCAGATGGAATGGATGAAGCGAATGGGATCACTCCACACCTGGCTACATTTCCTATGTGCTGGAGGGGCAGATGCTCAACGCCTCCACTCGACGGTCCATGATTACATGGACGATAAGATGCGCGAGAGCAGTCGGCGATCCGACATCACCCAGTTTAAGGAGGAGTCAGGGAGTACCCGAGCATTTATGAAGGTATAGTAGGATTTCAAACATCTCAAAGAACAAGTGAAAGAAAAGGAGATATTCATTGCAAAACTTTCTGACCTTGTGGAGTAGTTGAGGTCCCTACTGGCAGATGCACAAGAACAACTAGTAGAAGCGGGTCACCAGATGACTGAACTTCAAACTGAACAGGCGTGGGCACGGTCTAGGGTTAGAGAACTATGCTTCGCAGCCGTTGATGAAGAGAGAGTCCTCAGGGGGTGGGAAATAGTCCTTGAGGCCAACAGCCAAAAGGTAGCAGCATTGGAGTGATCCATCCCAGAAGCCGACCCTTAAGGGCCCTGTTTTGGCCGAACCCATAAACTTATTTCTCCTTACTGCTTATTATTTTGAACTGTATGTATGAAAAAAATTATTTACTTGTCCCCTTGGTTTAACATGCTCAACCATTATCCTGAAATAAATAGCAATCCATTCCAAAACTCACGTGGGTCGTACCTGATGCGAGAAACAAGGGATGCTCGTACTATCACTTCGTTTGATCGTGGGAGCATCAACCAAGCTTCAGGCATTTGGGATTTGAATCCAGATTTTTGAGGAGAAGAGGGAGGCCCAATAGAAGAGAGATGACCTTAGACCGATCAATGTATATTCTTCTCAACGTGCTCTAGCAAACAAGCGGGGAAATTCTAGGGGCATTAGAATCAGTCCGAATATAGGGGAATGAAAAATGTGAATCACGTTACCCCAAATTCAGAATGATGTGGGAGGGTCATGGAAATAAAGGACAACTGTTGACCATGTTCTAAACACATCATCCCTATTGCGTTATCCTAAAATGGGGACAACAAATGAGGGTTGACCATTGAACATGTACGCAACACGAGACCTAACTCAAAATATCATCCAACAGTCTTCCGAAACATTGGACTATGATATAAGACGGACCATAGGCGGAGCATCCATACTGTTAGGGGGTCCATTCAGATGTTAAATAGGATGAGGGTCCGAATAAAGGGTCACGCAAATCATGGAAGGTGAACTGGTGGTTTGTTCGAATAGAATCCAACACTCTTGAAATCACGCCACCATGGTGGAAGTATATTAGGTGGCCGCATTAATTTGATCATGGATCATTCCTACTCTGAGATAGGACCTCTCCGATGAGGGAAATGTTGCTTCCCAATATCATTATGGGGCATCCCGAACTTGTTCAGGGCAAATGCTGCAGTTATACAACTCCTTGATGGGTCAGGCCAAGGGGCTGATGGTGGGAAAGGATGTGATTTGTGATTCCCAGGGCTAGACCTGAGACGAAATATCTAGGTTTTCCTACATATACCATAAGGATGGGAATAAATACATATTTCGTTATGGAAAGGGACTTAGTTTAAGGTCTTAGAATTCAGACTAGGGATCAGTAAGGAATGCAGGGGACACATGGTAAGGTGATTATGAAACCCGACATGATTGAGGAAGTAGGTCCATATTACCATGTTTTCCTTGGGGAAGTGTTTAGGTCAGGGGAACGAACACGAATGTTAGGCTGGGCCCGTGTGGCGGTGCCATTGCAAAGGATGAAAGGGGTGTGTGGGTCTGGACCTCACACCAAAAGAAGCTGTATTTGATGTATCTTGTTTGTCCTTTAAGGTGAATGAGGTTTTTTTTGGTGAAGCGACAGACCTAGGGTATAAATTATCAGCATCAACACAAGAATGAAGCCATACACATGCATTGAAAAATGGTATGATGGATTACCGATACCCAACGTGATGTCCCCTATGAAGAGGTCATCACAATACAGTGCCATTTTTCGTCGTGCGGTCGAGATGATATTATCACAGTTTAGCGTAATGTGATAGGACCATATAGTATAGTTTAAAGTGATATGGATTGGACATGAAGGAATGTGCACGACGCGATAAATCATACTTGACGTGAATGAGGACGAGGTTCACATCATCACCGTGCACAACTCTGGGAAATGGGCCTCAGGCCAAAAGGCCAGTGAGGGTCAAAGGATAAGGGGTAGAATAAACTAGTTCCTAGTTGAGATGGACCCAGAAACGCGATGTCCAGGTAATCCCATGTATCCCATGAGGATGATGATCAAGCCACACATAGTCCTTAGAGAAGAAATTAGTTTATGGTTTTAGAGCTTGGACCGTGGGAGCCCCGAAAAATGCTGTATTGCACCTTTGCTCCCCTGACGCGCAGAGGTGCACTGAGGGATAGTGCCAAGAGTGTCGAGATTCAACCTGGACATGATGGGGTGGACCATAATGTGAATCATGTAACAAACATTCAAGGCCTGAAGGGGCTATCATGGCGACAGAGGATTACTACTGACCATGTTCGAAACACAGCATCCTATCACATTAGCCTTAAATGGGGACAAACAAATGAGCATCGACCGCTGACCATGTTCACAACGTGGGACTTGTATCAATTTGTTGTCTGAAACCCTTAGGGGCGTTGGCCCATAATGGTAGGAGAGCCCTTAGGCATAGCATCCATGCCATTTTGGGGGTCCCTTCAGGTGTGAAAGATAATGGGGGCGCAAATGAAGGGAAACACGATGCTTGCAAGTTGAAGGAACTTTCCCAAGTTGAATCTGACACTCTAGGTCCTAGACCAGAGTACTCTTGGACACATTGGAAAACCACTAAAAAGGGTCAAGGGGATCAACTTAAGAGCATCTAATAGGTGAAAAAATCCCAAGAGAAGGGGGGGCATGGCACGGTTGACACAAACCCAACGCTAAGGAGGGAATAGCCCTGTGCCACACCTACATATCCCTCTCAAGGAAAGGAACATACCAAGGGGCCTAGGTGATTGGGAGATCTCTAAGAGATGGGGATGGACCTGAAATCTAAATGTTTGGGCGGTCCTACGTATCCCATAAGGATGAGAATCAAGCCACACGTAGTTCTTGAAGGTGCAGTTTAAAGTCATGCAGGACTGGCATGCAGTTTAGGGTCATGCAGGACCGTACAATTTAAGGTCGGGAGGAACTATAACCTTGTAAAGAATGTAATTAAAATTCTATAAATATTAACATAATTGGAACAAAGTTTGGAAAAATATACGACCAAAATGCAGAAGGTGGTACATGTTAGATAGTGCGGACTTCATGATTGGTGCATATATTTCAAAACCATATAGTAATCATGAAATTGATAATATTTATTGAAAAATTGTTTTTCATGATTTACCCTATACATTTTTAACTCCCTTCCCACATTACTCCTCCCCCACAAGTGATCAGACTATCCCTCCCCTTCTCCATTGATTAAAAATAGAGTGGGATGATTTTGGTGTACATATTCACTGTATTTTCCAGAAATAAGTTCTTCTACTACCTATATTAATCTTCTATCTTATTAGAATATCACTTCATTGTATTATTATTACTATTTTTAATGATTTGATTTGATCATGGTGGAGTCATACTGATATCGAGGCACCTACTAAGATTACGAACAAACACTATTGTAAGCCGTTTTGATTAAGGTATATCACCTAATGAAATTTATTAGTGTTTTTCCTAAATAAGATTAAATTAGATATTGAATCTAGAAAGTAAATTGGATATTATCTATGGATTATTAATGGGAGTGTGTTAGGATTTGAACACAGCTCATTTCATGAGGTTTTCACAAGTGAATAATGGGTTGTGTGTTTTTAGGTTTTTATGCCTATTTTAATTAAAATATAAAATTAATTATATGTTGTTTTGATTAATTAAATTAGGAACTATGGATAAAGATAGGCGACCAAGAGATAAAATGAGTCTTGGAATAGCTTGGGTGAGAGTCACTTGGATGTGATCAAATAATGATAACTCTGTATAAGGTATATGTTCCTTGAACATTTCCCTATGGTTTATTCATATTTTCATGTGCATGTGGTATGTGGGCTAACAACTATGGGTGATTGAAATTTTATTTAAATACTATTTAATTTGAAATAATTCTCCTTTGTGTAACACCGTAAGATTTTAAAATAATTTTTTTTTGATATCATTTATGACACCTAACAAAAATCTTAGAATAAAATATAAGAAAAAAAACTATAGGAAATATATATTTGTAAATAAATTTAATCCATTAGAGAGCTTGCGAAACACACAAATTTGGGTCAAAATGAACCATAATATTGTATAACATTATAAACTTGTTATTAAGTTGTTTGGTATTAATATTACTAAATAAATTATTAAAATTATGGTTATCTATTGATTAAAAATAAAATAAGAATCATTTAAATAAAAAAAATGTTTTCTAAAAATTGTATTTTTTCTAAAAGAATGTTTAGTCTCACTTTCAAAAAATAATTTAAAATAATTTTTTTACCTCCTTTGAAAATATTATTTTAAAAAATAAAATTATTTTTTGAAATCAAAATATCAAAATTAAATTAGGGTGAATTTTTTAGATTTTTCTAAAATATTTTATTTTTTTGATGACAAGTGAAAAATACCGAATTTTAATTGATAACTTCTTTTTTGTTTAAAATATTTAAAAATTTAAATTTTATTGTAAATTGTTTTTGATGTAAAATATGTTAAAAAATATTTATTAATCCAATTTATGTCATTTGAATCATTTTCATATTGAATTGGGATAAACAATATGGTAACCTTTTAAACATTTTCTATATCAAGAACCGCTTCCTTATCATGTGTACGAGAATAATTTTGAATTAAAATTTTCTAATTATATTAATGGAATATGTAAAATTTTATTTTATATATTTTAATAGTAATAATTTATATTTTTTAAAAAGTTTAATTGATTTTTTGACCATGGTGAATAGTAAAAAACTAACTATCACAATTAAAGTAAAAATGAATCTACTTGGGGATAAAATAAAAATATAATGGTTAAATTAAAAAAACGTTATATAAAATATATTTTATGGAAATTTTTTGACCATATTGTATATAAGTATTATAATTACTCTATTTGGAACCCTTTTAGAATGTGAAAAATGTGGGTATACTTTTTTCTTTTCAAATACTACAAGTGTGCCAGTCGTCTCACTTATAAGAAGTCCATCCCTCCCCTCTCTTATTCACACCATACAACTATTTTTTTATCTGCAACCAGGAAACATCACTTAAAAAATTATATCCAATCGACCTAGAATCCATATTTTTTAGGAAATCCAACCTATGAAGGATTTTGGTGCAAAACTAAAAAGGATACTCGAAGAATGGGTAATGTTTTTCAAGGGGCATTTTTAATTAATTTATTCCTCCACCTACATAAATTCTTATTAAAGAATTATAATATAATAATGTGAGAATATAAGATATAATAATATTTTTTTATATTAAGGTAATGAACTTAATCCATCTACACTTCCATCAAATTTATTATCAAATCATCATTGTTGTGCAGGTCAGACCCCCGCCTCAGAAGGTAGTGTCATTCATTATTCCACTATCACCTCCAACAGTTGGTAATGATTATGTATCAAATATATATATTTATATATATATATATATAATTATATATATATATATATAATAATTATACATATTTGTTTTATATAATATACAAATTTTCACTATCCTTTCCACAGGAGATACGATAACGTCACCTGGGTTTACGGTGGACTACCACCTCCAGAAGTGATGCAATTCATTTTTCACAATCAAATAACATGGAATGTAATAAGAATATAGATAGTGATTAAATGTAATATAAATTAAATAATTATGATATAAATGACATATTTATCATTTTAAAAAGAAAATATATCATTTTTTACACTAAAAAATGATAACATCATCGGTGTACGTTTGAACTACCACCTTCATGAAGTGATGTGACTCTCTTTAGTCACTAAAAAAAATGGATGATTTATATAAGTATATTTAAAGAAATAATACGGAATATATATTATATTATGGTCATTAAATAAAGTTAAAATATCACTTAAATTGTTTCTATAATGATTATTTAAAGTGGAAATGTTACTCATGCGTACGTATGACCTACCGTCTGCACGATTGTAACTTAGTTAATTTCTCATAGTCTTATTCCATGATTGGTTTTCAAATTATAATTCATGTGTAAATATTATACTTATATCATGACTATTATTATGTATATATTTAAATAATGATCATTTTGACCATAGTCAACCTATTAATGTCATTTTTGACACAGAAGACAAATATCATCAAAAGATCTAATGTAAACATAATTGTTTAAGTAATCCTATATAACATGGTAATAAGTAAAATAAAATTAATAAAAAAAAATTAAAATGGTTATTGAGAAATTAAATAATTAACATAAGTTTATTATTTAGGAAGATAAATAATTTCTGTGATGAGTCATAGTTAAGGTTTGAGTTTCTTATCTAACTTCTACTTCGATGATACATATTCCATATTCACATCATATTTATTTTGTATGAAGTATTAATAATTTTTTTATTTTATTTCATGAATTAATTTTTCTTCATAGAATTTATTATTTCATTAATTTTATTTTTCTTTTATGGGGATTATGATTCAAAATTTACCAATGTGGTAATGGTTAATTTAAAAATATCATCATTATTTGGGAATGTTTTTTAAGTATCTATTGGGAATATTATATAATATTTTAATTTTAAAATAAATCTATTTTATTATCTTATTGTTATTAATGTAATGTTTCATGTAATTTTACTATATTCCCACTCATTGGTACTGAAAAAGTTTAATAAAATGTTTTTAATTAAATAAAACTTTATTTCTATCTTCAGTCGAAATTCCTTTTTCACCAAAACCCATATTTTATAAATATGGTTAAAAAATGTTTTTATACTTTTAAAAATAATTTATCGATGGATTATTTTTAAATTTTAAATTTTTATTTTTTTGGAAGGAATATTCATGTCATTTTGAAAACAATTCTCATTTCTATTTGTCGAATAACATGGAATGACTCTCTTTTTTAACATGTTCAACATGAATGGAATTTCACACCATCAGGATGAATCGATGTTTTAGAGATTATTTTACATGTTTTTGGTGGTTATTTGTAGATAAAATGGTTGTTGGTTAGAGTGAGTATCTTAATAGCTAAAATAATTGAGTACGCAACAACAATTTCTATTAAAACATGTTGAGATAAAATGCACCAAATAATTAAAATAACTTATTTAATCAAAATAACAGATTGACATAAGTAGTGGTTTTTTTATTGTTTAAACCAAAATTAGTTTAAACATTCATGATAAAAAAACTCACTGTAGAATAAATACAATAGGTTCAATGTCATGCTAAGGACTAATCCTCTACACTTGGAAATCACCTGCTTCCAATAATATTATATAATATAATTCTTGATCCACAACCAGGATTAGGGATACAAAACCAAACCAGAAGTCCAAGACACAAAAGTACCTCTTCTATAATAATCATGGGAAAATAAAAAACACATTACACACATGGAAATATTCTGTAACATTGTGGATAATCATAGGTAAATAGAGTTGAGAAGATATCATTTATCTTCCAGTAAAATTATAAGATACAAATTTAATTTTTAATATAAAGAGTAAACACTAACTACTCATAATGTAATGATAATAAATAGAGAGATAAAATAAAGATGTAAATAAGATAGTGTCTCTTTGGTTTGATGTGATCTAAAGCTTTTGTCTCCTTAGATATAGATTGAATATGATATTGAATCATGTTTCTCTGAATGTAATTAAAATAGCGCTTCATAAGCTCTATTTGTTATGACTATAGGAAAACTGGATGTTATTTAAGATCCACTCATTCAAAGTCGGTTGAAGTTAATAATTTTTCATGTAAAGATCTTTATCAAGTCACACACTTCACAATACTGTCTATATTTAGTGCAACATTCTAATTCTCTTCAAATTACATGAATTCTTTTCAAATGGGAGTCTACTTCCTTATATATATAGCATGTAGGAACAAACATCAAGATCCTCTACACATCATAATGATTGCCTAACAAAAACTACAATGAATCCTCTAAATAGTGAAATAACAATTATTAAATTAATTCTCAACATCAAATTTGATAATATACCTGTTAGAAATATTTAATTCAATATAAATACCAATAATGATGTTGACTATTTTGAATGGTGAGACAAATATGGTGGTGAATTGTGCTGGAAGTGAGTCCAGCCAACGGTGAGTACTTTTGGTGGTTGGTCATTCCAACATATTTCCAAATTTTTATTTTTATGGTAGGTAATATATGATGGTGGGTCAAACTCTGGTGTAAGGTCGTCTCAGTTATAATAAAATTTTAAGATACCAAGTTCTGATGATGAGTCATCCTCTGGCGATGGGTCATTCCTGTAATTAGCCAATTTTCCATCCTAACAGTAACCTATCTATAACAGTAGGGTTTTTCCATACTTATATAAATTTTCAACATAGTGGGGACTTCTATATAAATGTTTTTGTCTTCAAAACTTTTTAAAATTCTCATCCTGAAGGGGATCCATCATCAATAGCGAGTCATGTCAGGTGGTGAGTAGTCTAACGGTGGGTCTTTCTAGCATTTGGAAAATTTTTATCCAAACTATCTTATATCATAAAATTATATAATAAATAATAAAACTCATTAATATCACAAGACACCTATTTTTTTGAACATTAATACAAGGGTGCCAAAACTCTCACTCTTTTTGATGATCAAAAATCCTGGAATTTTATAAACCATGTATAAAAAAACCAAAGCATTAAAATATATCATTTTTTCAATTTTTTTAAAGTTTATAACAGTATCAAAGATATTAAGTAGACTTTCATATCTCCTCTCCCAGTTGGTCTAGAATGTTGGATTCTAGGATGTTATAGGAGTTGATCGACGCATAGTCGATGGGGTTCTCGGCAGCTCATCTTCATTGGATGTGTCCCTTCGACATGTTCAGGTTCTAGTTTGATGTATGTTTGTTCTATTTTTCTATCATTATAAAGGTTCTTTCTGGGATCATATAATTTTCATGCGATGCCCATAGCGGTGGTTCGACGATGGAAATGCGATGGGATTTCAATTCTGGATGCGGTGCTGTTGTGACCATCAGCTACTAACGACAATATGTGGTGATGAAGATAGAGATTGCATTTGGAAATTTGGATCATGAAAAGGGTATTGTGTTCAGTGATGGTATTGATTGTTTGCGGTGGGTTCTAGGTGATTGAAATGTTTCATCTTCTCACATGATGTTTGTTCCCGAGGTTGTACGACAGTGCTTGCATTTTCACTTTGAACATTGAATATTGATTTATGTTTTTTTGCATGGTCATGTCGTCTTCATTTATATTGTTTTATATTCTTGAATTTGAATTTTTTATTTGAATTTATATGTATGGATGTTTCAAGATTGGTTTGGATTCTATCATATGTAGGATTTTTGGTTTTCAGGTTCCAAGTAAACCAATAAGTTGTTCATTTAGAAAATGAAAAAATTATTTAGAGGTGAGTATCATAGGATAATATAATTATCATAAAAATAAACTCTTATATATCAAATATATATTTGGATATACTATAAATAATGGTATTAAAGAAAAATAACTGAAAAATGAATAAATAAATTAAATATATTCATTTCCCCCTTTTGGAATTATAAAAGGTTGATAATAAAACATGAAATGTAAATAAAAACATTGGAATAATAAAAGTATTTCTATTGAGAAAAAGGCGAAGTATATCCAAAATGATAGTAGAAAAAGTCATAAAAAATCCTAATCAGATACTTAAAAATTCCTATCTCAACGCATTTTAGGCTTGGTATAAGGATCATGATGAGATTTTCCCTTCATCGTGTTAAAACCAGAAGATTCAGTAGAAGAAAAAACATCATAAGCTGAGGTAGATGTAGAGATGGATGTAGGAACTAAATTTAAAGAATACTGCTAGTAATTTTTTTTTTCTATAATCGCACCCAAAACTGTGTATATAGGTTCTAAAACCATGGATGTAAGCTATATCAATACTTTAATTTGGTATTGGATTATATTGGTCTGAATATATCAAAAAATATATAGCCTCAGTTTCAGTAGGCTGTTGCCATGGTTTCCACCATAGCAACAGACCCTATAGACCAGGTTTTGGAAACCACAACTATAGTCCATGAGGTTGTCCCTCATAGAAATTTGGAAATAACCATAGTTTAAACCATGGATATATCCCTATTTCCAAGGTATAAAATAATGGATGTAACACCTAAAAACCATGTCTATATGGTTAAAATAAATAGATACTAGTGGGATTTTATCTCTCTAAATCTGCTATATTATGCTAGGCACATTACCAGTACCCTACCAAGAACAGGTGGTATTAATATGTATATTTTTATATATATCTTTATAAACCATGTCTGTAGCCAATAAACCATAGAAATAGGTCTTCCCTTTATATTCCAACATAAAATAGTTTTTCCTGCATTTACATGGGAAACCAATAGCCAGGATTTAGAGAAACCATGGAAATATCGTCTAGAAAAAATACTCTATACCCATGGTTTAGAAAAACCATGGCTATAGGTAAATGGTTATATGGCTATATGGTTATAAAAACTGCGACTATATCCTTTGAAAAAATACCACATAACCAATATTTTACACAAACCGTGGCTATAGGTAAATGTTATAGCCATGGTTTCCCATAACCATGGCTATGGACTTCAAAAATACACCATATAGCCAAAGTTTTATATAAAACTGGGGATATATACTTTGCATAAATACCTATAGACACTGTTTTGGAAAACTGTGGCAATAGGTTCATGGATATAGCTCGGTTTTCTAGTATTGGGAGTCTCTCTGATAATAATTGGATTGAGATGCTACACTGCTTCTCTGGGATATAGAATGATGGGATAGAAATGGTCATGTATGAGTGTATTAGGATCCTTGGTAACACCTAGTTTGAATAATGATAGAGAAGATACTACCTGGGTTAAATGCGAAGCAACTGGAATGGAATCTTGATCCACCACTATGGTTCCAAAAACAAGAATAAATGGTTTTATGAGATGTATGATGTTTATAATAATGTTCCATCACCTTAACATATCACTGAAGAAATCATTTTTATCTTCCATAAAAAGTTGTATAATTGGGGTCATAACCTTCAATGGGTTAATTTTTTCTTTTAATGCTTGAGACATTAAAAGAATCATTAGGTTCTCAGCAAGAAACATGAAATTAGAACTGATCTCATTCATAGTACAAATATGAGACAAATAATACTTTATAAATTTTTTAATATCTAATCTATTAGTTTTCATATCCATCATATATTCTCTAACTATCATATTTACATGATAACTGTTATGTCATATTTTTCTCAAAATTTCCTGAGGTTGGTCTGGTACAAAACCTGAAGTAGAACAAATATTTTATCTAGTCACTAACATGATCTAATCAACATTAAGAGAAATAAGTAGGACCACTTGAAATAGAAGCTATACAAGAAAAATTATACACCCTTTGTATCAAAGAATCCATATAACCTATAAAGGAATATTTCATCTCATCCATTGTATATCTCAAAGTCTCTAATTCATTAGCTAACATTATATTCTCTATTTATACTACATAAATGTGACAAATAATTTGTTGTTGAATATGATGTATCACAATCCTATAAAGATAAATCACATTTATCTCAGTCAACATTTTTATCTGAGGTGCCTAATTCCTAAATAGAATATCAAAATTAGAGAGGATCCTTCCTTTGAATAATTCCAAATCAACTTTTGGATAAAGAATAAAATAGAAATGAAGCAATGAAAGGTGTAGAAAAGGATCTAGAGGAAATGGTAAGTGTTGAAATATCAAAATAAAACCTCTGAAATTCACTTGAAACATCTATCTTCTCAACAGAAGAACCATTAGGATTGAAATCTTCTTGAAAATAAGTCCCTCATCATCTAAATCTTAGTATTCCAGAGCAAGTATGACATAACATGGAAAATTAAACTATTCTTTTAGAGTTGGGTCCCCAAATAAAATAGAAGGAATACCATAACTCTTAGCAATAATAATATCAATAGTAGTAGACTAAAAATGGAAGATAGAAAAATTAACTACTTGTCATATCTCTTTATATCAGCTGTCTCCTCAGAAAATTAAGGCTCAAACTCCATCTTTATATCAACTATTTGTTCATCAATTATCATTTCAAAAACCCACAACTTATCATCTATAGTCGAAAAACTGTTTCCAAAAATATGATCAAATAGGTAACTAACTAGACTTGGGAATCCCTCCCCATCAACATATGCTTCCTTTCTACTCTAACAGTAATATATACATCTTTGACTAAGCTGGGTCACTCTTCAAATCTAGAGAGAACTGATAAAATTTGAGAAGAAATGTGTTCTTAAGGCGTCTCAAGATCCTCGACACTAATGCATCCACTAGGTACATATTGTGAAGAACCACCATCACTTTAATTTATATCTCTATTTACTTCATCATTTCCATTTCCACTTCCTTCTTCATCTTCTCCTTATTCTTCTTTTTTTTCACTATTCTCACAATTTTCATCCGATGATTTAGATGTTCTCTAAAATTTTTCCTCACTAAAATATTTAGTTTCTTCCTCTGTACTTCCTTATTTTAAAAGAGTCTCTTAGATAGGGAGAGATCTAGGTTGGCTTGGAGCACCATAAGCAATGGCTAAAGAAATATGGTAAAGATCCAGGTCACTTCCATCATCCATAGAGAACTCCTATTCCACATCACTAAAAAAATAAATTTCTTATTCTTCCTCATTAGAACATTCCACCACTTCATATGGATCCAAGCTAGGATCCAAAATATTTATTAATCTACTTGGATAATAAAATGAATTAAAATACTCAAATAACCTTTCACAATCATCAACCCAATGCATCTTCTTGGGGTTCCAACATAACTTTTTTATTTTTTAAATGACCCTTATAATTCAAAAACCTCCGCATTTAATTAATGTTTCACATCCTTAATTAACCATTACCTTGGCCTACAACGTTGTCTAAATGAACACGGGATAAATAAGGGAGTTCAATCCCAATGTTGGATTTCACATTTCCATTATGAGAACTATATGGTATATACACATATTGATCATTTCAACTTTTTCATCAAACATAAAATATAAAGTTATTGATACCTAATTTTATAAAAATCACATTTACTCAAACACAACACATGTTGTGTAAACTTGAAAAATAATAATAAACCATCAAGCTCAATAGTAGATGGTCTTCTCACTATCCAATCTCCAATCAACTTTTCCAAGGAATCCTCATAAACATATTTTTTCACAATAACTTGAAAAAATTACATGATTTTCATTTAAATTACTTTGTTAGGTACATTGATACATCTTCCTGGTTTTCTTGAAGAGAACCCAAATTTTTATCCACTTATTCAGCGTTTTACCCGTCCTTCATATTCAACAAAACTGAACTGCATATATTGATAAAAAAGGGGAACTAACCTATTATAGAAGGCCATCACATTAGAAGAATCCCATTTTAGAAATCCCCATTCTTTTAAGATTTAAGCACAACAGAATTTATAGACATCAACTATTTCACATGAACTTATTTTTCAGATACCATAACTCTATTTGAAAGCATTGGGTTTACTACATGAATAGTAGGGTGCTGGATTGACTCTCCTTTGTGATTTTTTTATGGAAAAGACCTTCCCAACGAGGATTTAGTGGCTCTTCTCACACTAACCATGATGATGAGATCAAATGGTTTGGATGAAGGAAATGGAATGCAACAATTGGGAGAGAAAAGGTCACAACATGGTTTAAGATAATCATATGAGGGAGTGAGCATTTAAAATAGAAAAATGTATAATTTATATCATTTCGAGATTTATGGATTTTTAATATGGAAATAAAAATAAAATTTACGTCAAATTAAATAAGTAATAAATTAAATGAAAAATAGAATGACAGCTTAAAAACCAACGACATGTAAAACTCAATGGTGAGTAAAACTCAATGGTGGGTAAAATTCAGAAGGAAGCTAAAACACTAATGGTGGGAAAAAATAAATGGTGGGTAAAACTCAATGGTGGGTAAAAACCAACATTAGTTCCCAAGAAAATTAGATATATCCAAGGTTAATTGTGCCTAATTCATGTTTTTTAGTTTATTCTCTCATAATTGTTGTTATTAGTAAAAATATTAACAAGATGATGTTTAGTAACAATGTATTGAAGATTTTTATCACCCTTTTGAAAATTATCTCTCAAAAAGTGATGTCTTACATCAATTTGTTTTATTATAGAGTGAGATATAGAGTTTTTAGATATATTTATAGAAATTTAATTGTCACATTTTATAGGAACATGTCGAAATTGATATCCATATTCTAGTAATGTGTGTTTCATTAACAAAATTCGTTCACATATGCAGCCTCAAACTATGCATTTATCTTCAGCAATAGACAGTGAAAAAACAATTTGTCTCTTACTACACTGAGATACTAGATACTTTCCTAAAAGGTGACATGTTATAAAGCTTCTTTTTTTATCTAACTTACAACTACCAAAATCATCTTCTGAATAACTAAGTAAGTCAAATTCTTTTCCACTAGGATAGAACAATCCTAAATCAGTATTATACTTGATAAATTTAAAAAAAATTATCAAAATTAATTAAGACTCTTTTGGGTTTTCTTGAAAATGAGCAGACATACACACACTATACATAATGTTAGGTCAGTTAGAAAATAATTAGAGAAGAATTCAATTCATATATTTACAATTTTCTTAATACCCTGATTTCCTAGCTTCATCAATGTTCAATCTATAGGTGGTACTCATAGGACTATCAATAATCTCAGTGCTATCCAAACACAAACATTAAAAAAGACTTTAGGGTAATTAATTTGGTTAAAAAAAATTCTTTCTTTATTTTGAAAAATATGAAAACCATGAAATAACTTCATTTCACCAATTAAAATCATTTCAAATTCAATTTTCATCACTTTTTTTCTGAATAAATTTTTTATAAGAACATAAAATAATATCACGTACATATATTTGAATAACTAAAAAATATTTTTAAATACATTTTTTATAATTGGGTATGATTATATATACATTTTTAAAATAATTTTCGAATAAGAAAATAGTAGATCCTACCATATCAAGATCTATGAGATTTTTTCGAAACAAATTAATATTTTGTCAACAGAAAAACATGATTTGGAAAATTAGGATTTTTTAATCTAGGGGTTTGTTCAAAAAAATCATCAACTATATACCTATTCAGGAATGTACTTTTGAAATTAATTTGAAATTTATTGAAATCTAAATGCGCTTCATAGGAAAGAAATATTTCAATGGATTCATGTATTGAAATTGGTGAAAAGATCTCTTTATAGTTTATACCCTCTATTGGACTATACCCTTATTAAACTAGTCTAGAATTATTCCTTACTATTGTGGTGGATTCATCATCCTTGTTTCTAAAAATCCATTCAGTGCCTAGGTGTATTTGGGTAGGTTAAAAAAATCCCAATATTAATTTGATTTAAATTGATTAAGTTCTTCTTATAGATCCATTACCTAAGATTCACCATTAATTACATCATTGATGTTATTACATACAAGATTTTATAAAAAAATCTTCATATTCAACTTGGTTTCTTTTTAATCCCCAGTTTGTGTACCTCTATCTATGTCTCAAACAATAACATCTAAATGATGATATATTAGAGTCCTAATAGATATAGAAGAAGAACATTTGGTCACCTCAGGTTTTTCTATAGGTTAAGGTTCTGTAATTTCTTTATAACTGGATGATTTTTTGGCATGTTTTATAATTGAACTAGAATGGCTTCAATTTATGTTAAAGGTTGATAAATCATGTTAATTTTTTTCTAAATCAGTCTTAGGATCTTGTGGATATATCTAATCAAATTTTAGATTGAAATAATTTTCCAAAATCATGGTTCTTTTAATAAAAACTCCTTAGGATTTTCTAAAATTAGAATAACCAAGGAAAATTCATTCAACCCTCTTAGAGACAACCTTGTCAAGATTATCCTTAGTGTTAATAATAATGACTTTGTAACTAAAAAATCTAAATTAATTGACCATAGTAATTATATTATTCCAAATATCATAATGGGGAATGTTCAAGAAAGGTCTAATTAAAATCTATTAATTATATAGACTTATGTATTCACAACCTCTTCCCAAAAGATGGCAAGTAAGTCATATTCATTAAGAATTATCCAAGCTATCTCTTGAAGTGTTCTATTTATTTTTATTTAAATCCATTCTAGTGATGAGTCCTAAGAGTTCAGAATTAATGGTTACAGTAATTTTGTGAGAAAAAATGATGAAAATATAGATTTTCAAACTCATGTCCATGGTAACTTATTAAGGACTTAATTCTAAGTACAGTTAGGTTTTATATAGACTTATCATACTTGTTAATATAATAATAAGTGTAAATTTTGTGATTTAAAAATAATACTCAAGTATACCTAGAAAAGTAATCTACAAGTACATAGATATAGTTTTTCCCATTTAAACTAAAAAATATGGATAGTACAAACAATTCCTTTTGAACAAACTCAATATGTTGAGAAATATAATCCTTTTCCCTTAATTTAAAAAATATATATTTTTTTCTATTTCCATTTTTTATAGGGGTTATAGAATTTTTAATTTTTTAATCCATGTTTGTGTAGATCTATGACAAACCCTTTCCTAGTAATCTTTTTTATGTTAGTGAATGTGTTAGTGGTCTAGTCTTATATGCCAAAGACAAGATTCACTATGAAAATCACTTAAGTAAGGATATTTTTGAGAAATTAAACAATAAATATTAACAACATACACATTTTTATTTCTCAATGTATTAAATACTGAACTTTTTTTAGAATTGAAGAAATTACAAGCGTATTTTTAAAATTTTACATGAAAACCACCATCTCTTAATTTTAAAATTCTATGAAAACAATATTTTAAACTATAAAAAAATTACTTTAGAAATTAAAATTTGTATTTTTTACCAATTATCCAAGGAAAATGATATTTCTAATAGAATTATCACCAAAGGTGACATGAACACCATTATCCTTTATCATGTTCCTAAATATTGTGTAATATACTATCATATTCCTCAAACATCTGATGTCTAAGTACCAAAAATTTCTACAAGATCTGTTTAAGTATTATTCCAAAAAAATAAGGTTTATACTAACAATGATTTTGGTACATCAATTTTCTTGGGACTAGATATGTTAGTAATCAGGGCTTTAGGAACACATAATTTCTTAATAGGTTTACTATTAAAAGATTTTCAGATCTTTGAAATATAAAATTTTTAGTTACAATTGAATAAAAGATATTAGAGAAATTTCCAGAATTAGACATAGGAACAAAATTTCTCTTAACAAATCTTCTTTTTCTGGGTTGATAACCTATAATAATAATAAATTTAGGAGAAATTTTTTACCCTAGTATTTATGTGATATATGATCTTATATTATTAAATTTATCTTATTCCTTCTTTACATGATCATTTTCCAATTTCAGTATAATATTTTCTTTTCATAATTGATCATAATTTGATTTTTTTTATAGTGAGATCAGTTCGAACACTAGCAGATAAAACGTTTTATTTGTTCATAACTTTTTATTTATATTTTGGTTAATTAAAATTAACTTCAATAATATTATAGAACTATTTTTTTACTTTCAACATATCATCATCATTTTCATCTCTATAATGATAAAATTTAAGTACATGTGATACAGTGAGTACCTTAGATATGTTTATAATGAAGAAAATATTTTATCTCTAAGGATTTTCATTGTGTATTGAGTCTGAGTCACTAGATCTATCCTCAGAGGTACTCCATGTGGAATTCATGGATTTCTTATAATTTATTTACTTTTCCTTATACTTATTTTTTTTTCATTTTAGGATATTAATACCAAACACATCCTTTTATTTTACACTCATAACAGTTAATATAAATTTAATTTATATCTATTTTCTAGTTAATTTTATAATTCCATATATTATCATTATTTCTCATGTAGATTTTGTTTTTGAGGAATATCTTCTTCTTGTAAAATTTCATTATTTTTTGGCTAGATGGTCTATTTACTTATCACTTTTGGCTGGTGATTCCTCATCATTGGAGCTTTCTGCTGGAATTTTTTCATTTTTTTTGTCTGGATAAAATAGCCTTTAAGGAAACAAATTATAAATTTGGTTCATCATCCTCTTTATGATTAAAATTATGGTCTTCCTCATTTATCATTAAATCCCCAATAAATTTCTTGATAGGTAGCTTACTGATGTCACCTGATTTTCTTATTGAAATAGTAGTACCTTTCCATCTCTCTAGAAGAAATAATAGAAGTCTCATAATTTGATCTTTTTTTAACACTGGATTTCCCAAAATTCTCATTGTGTTCAGTATCTCATTGAACCTGAGATATATATCATAAATAATCTCATTAATTTTAATCTTAAATGTTTCATATTTAATTTTATAAACAGTCAATAAAATTTATTTAACATGAGTAGTTCCTTCATGAGAAATAGCTAATGTATCTCCAATTTGAAAAATAGTTTTAATAAAATATATCTAATTAAATTATTCATATCATAAATAATAGCCATGATTTTTCATGAATTTTAAATTATTTTTTTAAGAAACTTTATTAGCATTATCCCATCTATCCATATAAGTCTTTGGTAATTCATTATTATTCTCTATATAAAACCAAATTTCAAAACCCATACACTCAATATGAATTTTAATTTTTATAATAAATTGTTTATAGTTAATTCAATAATATAAATGAGGACTTTTGGTATCATAACCTTCTTTTTATATTATCAATTTAAATAAATAAAATTAGAAATTACAGAATTTTAATATATAAAAAATATTACTACAATCACAGTTTCAATGATTTGAAATTCCTATGATAAAAAATGTCTATTAGAGTGAGTATCTCAAGAGGGTGGTTAATTGAGAACCCAATAAAATTTATATTAAAAAGGTTTTGATAAAATCCCCCAAATAATTAAAACCACCTAGTTAATTAAAATAGTTAATTTATGTATGTTCTAATATTTTAAAATATAACTCTAAGATTGATTTGGTCTTAGTTAAAACAATATATGAATATTAATTTATCTTTTGAAATCAATTCACATAATAAAAATCATATAAAAACCCAATTAATACTATCTATCAAATTAGTGTTTTTTTGTAGTTTAAAAAACATTAGTATAAAGCTTAGAGATAAAATAAGACATAACACACAAGCGAATAAATTCTAGTGGTTTAGTATCAAGATGAGACATAATCATCCCCACTTATAAATCACCTAATTTTAATAAGATTATATTAAATAATCTTGGTCCACAATATAGATTTGTTATACAATATTAAACAAGATTTCTAGGCCACACATGGACAACTTACATGATAAATGTGGGGAAATAATAAATACAGGCCACAAAAGGACCTATTCCACAACACCATGGGTATAGAAAGGTAAATATAGTTTAGAATATATCAATTATATTCTAGTTAAAGTATATGTGGTAGTGTGTGTTTAATATATTGAGTAAACACAAAATTATTACAATGTAAATATAAAAAATAGATAGAAAAAATAAATATGTAAATAAGATAGTGTTTTCTCAGTTTTACATTCTCTGAAGCTTTAGTCTGCTTGAATAAATCTTGAACAAGAGATCGAGTCTTGTTTCTCAAAATGGTAGTCAAATAGATTATTATAATCCTCCTTTATTCTTAATATACAAAATGGTCTAAATGTTATGTAATATCCACTCTTTCATAGAGGGTTTAAGGAAAGGATGCTTCATGTAATGATATTTATAAAGTCAAACAAATCATAATAATCTCTATATTTCATGAACTAATTCATTTATCTTTTATTATCTTCACAAATATTCATGAGTGAGTCAATATCCTGATATATTACAAGAATAAAGGAACAATCATCTGGATCATCTTCACGTCATTCTGATCGACTGAAAAAAACCTTAATGCATCCATGAAAGAGTTTAATAATAATAATTAAAACAATTCTTTGCATGAAATTCGATAATCATACCATTAGAAATAATTATTTCAAAATAAAAATAAATAGTGACGACAACTCTTTTGAATGTTGAGAAAACTCTAGTGGTGACTTGAGCTAGTAGTGAATCAGTCCAACGGTGAGACAACTCATTGGTAGGTCATTCCAACACTTTGAAAAATTTTCATTCTGATGGTAGGTAAAGTATGACGATTGATCATCCTTTGGTGGTAGTTCATCTCAACAATTCCAAATTTGGAGGTGACTATATTCTGACTATGAGTCATCCTCGGGTGGTGGGACTTTTCTGTGCATAGAAAATTTTCCATCTTGACTGTAACCTTTCTCTGAATGTAGGTGTTTTACATACTAAGATGAATTTTAATCTTGGGGGTGACTAGTCTCTAATGGTAGGTGTTTCCAACACCTTTTCAAATTCTCATCCTGATAGTCAGTCATCCTCAATGGTGAGTCGTGTCTATAAATGAGTAGTTTAGTAGTGGGTATTTCTAGAACTTTTCCATAATTTATCCAAACTACTTTATACCATAAAATTCCATCATGATGGATAAAACTCATTAATATCATAGAAAACATGATTTATTTATAATTAAAACAAGGCTTCCAACAAAGGATTTAAAAATATTTTTTTTAACTTTTAGTTTTAGAATTTTTTAATGTGAGAAGGTTATTCTCCTCAAAAATGTTTTAAAAATGTTTTTATTTTATTTATACTCATCAATAGAGTCAAACCTTTTATGATCATATGATAATTTAGGGAAATGTTGTTTTGATATCTTCTATATTATTTTTTGGATGGTTTATGATTAGTTTGAATTAGGATGTACAATTTTATTACCATTAACTATATTATTTAAAATGTTTTATGGTTACATTTTCCAATTAATAAAAGTATTGAAATTTTGGTTGCTAGTTTCCTAATATGAATGATTATCTTTATTGTGGTTCACCGAAATCATATGAGTAAATCATTGGAATTTATAAGTGATAAACGATGCTCACTATATCCCCTTGATACTTTGGTTGGTCTCATGAGACAAACATGATATGGGTTGTGCTAAGGCCTTACCATATATATAGAAGTCTTGGAATTAGACTCGACAATATTAGATGTCTTGGAATAAGCCTCAATGGTATGTTTTAGTTGTCTAACATTATGTATTCCATCATTATAAACTTAGTTATTGATCTTCCATGTGATTATTCAATTAGTTGGAATATCTGTGGTCAAGATTCAAGATCATTTGATTATTTATATAGCATTATTTGATTATCTTTTATTCCTTCCATATTATGCTCGTGTAATTAATTTTGACATGTGTTTCAATTTTTTATCTTACAATAGTAATAATTCCATATTTATTCATGGATTTTTTTTGTATTCTTACCCTTACTGTGTATCTAGGTTTATCCATTTATTATGTTTTATTTTCCCTATGATACCAGGAAGTATTTTTTCATTGATATTAATGTATACACTGAGAAGAATAATGAAATTACTAAATAAAATTCCATGTTTATTTTATGTTTTAAAATGTAATGTTAATATAAAGTAGGTATCTAGTTTATCAATACAACTAAGATATTCAGAACATGGGGATAGATTCCTTGAATCTTATGAAAACTATAATAAAGTATACACTGAATTAGGGCTACTGGGGTCCATGTCACTATAGTTGGATTAAATAAATTTTAGTTGAAACCATGAGAAATAGATTTAACAAAAATATATATTACGAAACATAATCATTTGATAGAAATTGAGGATAAATATAGTATAACATACTAAGCTTTTGGTAAGGAAGATATTTTGTGGTTTTTCAAAACAAATACATCTCTACATAGACACTAAAAGTGGATGTAGTTCTACCACTGATGTACCGAGTGGGAATAAATCTTAAAATTATACACTAGGCATGGTAATATGTCTACCTGGCGCATGAAAACAAGACTTAATATGTATAGTTTTTGTAATACTTAGGGGATATGCTTGAGATATTTTAAATTTTATTTACAAACCATCATTAGAGATTTGAAAATAATAATCTCCCTAGAAAAACATGTTAATGATTATGATATTAGATAAACATAAATTATAAAATATATGTTAAGTGTTTCACAAGTTTTGGGATTATAAATTATTTTTAATAATGATATGAAATAATATAGTGTATTCTATTGTTTATATGTGGCAGGTAATAGAAGGGAGTATAACTATATTAATACATGTATTCAACATAGGGATTTCCCTCTTGGAAAAGATAATGGAGGTGGATCTATAGCAGGAACTGATCCAATTATAACCATATTGGGTATGATTACTCAAGTTTGAGTAATAACCATTCACATATATATAATCCTACTGATCCACCGTGTAGTGTAAAAATCATAGACCTCTTTACATATCAGTGAACTCCATCAATAAATGAGAAAACAAATCCATTTTTAGCTGTGAAATGGATATTTTTCTTTGAGACGATATTTCTCACATTGCGAAGTAGTGAAATGGACAATGTTTTCATAGTAGTTTATCATCTCTCAGGAGAAATAGATCAACAATGGTCATTGAATTAAATCACTATAGATGAGGAGAAAATATTAAACTTTGATTAGAAGGATTTTAAGTAATACATCATGAAAAAATATGTCCCTCATGAAAAATAAGAGAATATGGAAAGATAGTGGCTGAGTCTAATAGAAAAATAAGTTGAAAATATTTCTATGTATGAATCTAACATTACAAGGTTAGTATAGAATTCTACGAATTGTGTGTGAAATCGAAAGAGAAATATTTACCATTTATTTTATATGATTAATCCAATATAACTAAGAGGACTAGAATACAAAAAATTCTAATCATATGACGACATAGTATCATTTGTTATCAATATAGATAGATAATTATCCAATTCATATGGATCTGAATATAATATATTTAATTGGAGGATGATGAAAAGAAAAACAGATAAAGGGAAGAAGGGAATTATGAGTTTTCCAACATGTGATATTTGTGGATGGAAACACTTTTGTACTTTATTAAATGGATAAATATTTCTATTGAAGTGTGGATAAAAAGGCCAACATGACCATGATTACAAGGTAAATAAATAATATCTCAAAGTTAAATTCTTCTACTATAAGAAGATTATTCACTTCCTAAATGAATCCCCCAAGCAATAAGAGAAAATACCTCAAAAAGAGTTAAGAGGTCAAGGTAAATCTTATGCTTTCACTACAAAAACGTTTAATGATTATTGTTGTTGTGTATCTGGGTCAAATAAATATGTTTTAAAAGTATTTTATTAATGACATTCTCAAAACATATAAGGATTGTATTGTAATAATTTTTAATTAAGGATTTGATATCATATGTTGAACAATACCAATGACCAAGTAAAATGACCCAATAGCAAGTTGAAATTCCTAGAAAAAATTTTATTGAGGGAAAGATAACACTTAATATGTTCCTAATTCTGAGATAATGATTTTGGGATAAATATATTACTGATATGGATAATGTAAATTTTATATTACTAACTACGTTGGAATATATTAATGATAAATTCATTTTATAAGTTTAGTGACCTTGTTTCTAAAATATGAATCTTAATATTTTTGAAGGGTTATGTGGTTTAAAATTTATAAAATGGTGTCATATGATCATTGGAAGAGTTTTTATAAATTAATTTATTACTTCCCAATATGGATATTCATGCATATTGGATAACTTGTGCTAACCATTTTGTCAAAATAAAAACTAAAAATTAATGGAATGAATTATCATTCTATTATGGATATTATAAACCATAAAAAGTGAATTTTAGTGCTTCAAGCCTAAAGAAATTCATTTAATGATATTAATTTCTTGGAGCAATTGATGAATTGGAGATTGATCAAATCATAACCAAAGGAATAAATTGTTCTTATGAAATAGAAATGTATCAGGTAAGTGTATTTCTTTATAATATTATATAATAAAATAGTCCCTCAAATCATATAAGAAAATATGGAAACAAAATATTTATTATATTACATTAATTTCTAATGAATTTTATAGAATTATGAATCATCACATATTTATGGTTTTGAGATCCTTAAATTTATATTGACCATTCAATTTATTGTTATCAATGACCTGTATAGGTCTCTATAATTATTCACACCATTATTCCATGTATATGATTTCATTTCCCACCTACGTTATTTTACATGTAAACCAAGTTATGTGTTATTAAAAATAAAATTTATAATTATTTTTCTCTTTTATTAAGTTGAATTATTATTAAAAACTTTACAATGTGTATTTTTCAACAATTTTATGCCTAAATGTCAAACCCTTGATTAATGAGATCACATTTAAATTGCGAGGAATAAATTTATTTTAGGCTGGGAGGATATAACACCAACATATTTTAAAAGAGAAAAATTGTTTTTGATATCACGTATGAAATGGAACACAAATAATAAAATAAAATATAACACTTGAGACTTTATTACATATTACTTTTTAAATAAATATAATCTCTTCCAAATCTTATGGAACATGCCTTCCTGAGTCTAATGGAACCATAATATAGTGTACCATTATAAAGAAAAATTTATGTTCAATGGTATAAAATTACTAACTAAATTAATAAAATAATTAATATATATTTATTATTAATAAAATTAATATCATTTAAAAGAAAATTAATTTTTTTCTAAAGAATTATTTTTTTCATAAAAAACCGTTTAATCACAAATTTTTATCATATTTTAAAATTATTTTTTTCCAAATATATAAAAATTATTTTATAAAATAAAATTATCTAATGAAATCATAATATCAAAATTATATTTGGTTGAAGTTTTGGTATTTTTTGAAATGTTTCACTTTTTCAATGAATAGTGAAAATACTTATTTTTAATTGAAAATTTCCTCTTCATTTAAATTATTTACATAGTTAAATTATACATGGAATTAGTTTTAAAGTAAAATTAGTTTAATTTTGTATCTATTAATACAAATTATGCCATTTTAATCATTTTCATATTTTTGTTTAATATATAAACTTTATAATCTTTTGAAAAGTTTCTCATTTAAAACCTCCTTTCCTGTCATGTCTTCGAGATTAATTTAAAATTAAAAATGTTTAATCATATGAATGGAATGTGGAAAAATGGAATTAATATTCTGAATAATAATAATTTATATTTTTTAAATACATTAACTTAATTTTTGTCCAAAATGAATAGTGAACATTATAAAAATAAGTTACCTCAGTTAAGGAAAAAATAGATTTACTAAGGGTTAAACTAAAAAGGGAATGATTAAATTGAACTAAATACTTGTTTAAAATCTATTTCTATCCATATTTATACCATATAATATATTATACTTTAGAATAATCTATTATTTACCCTTGTGGTATGTGAAAAACATTGTAACAAATGTTTCTTTCCAAAAAATTGAAAGTGTGACTCTTTGTCCCTTATTGGTGGACACCCCTCTCCTCGCTTATTCGCTCTATAAAACCCTTTTTCATGGACAAAAAATGCCCAAATAACATTAAAAATTTCACACTATCACTCTATAATACATCGTTTAGATTGAAAGAAATCATATAAAGGCTTTTGGTGCAAAATAATTGAGGATACCTGAAGTAGAGGTATCGTTCTTCAACAAGTGTTTTTATTTTATTTCTTCCTAGATCAGCCTAAATTTTAATTAAAAAGTTATTGTTTAATTTTTTTTTAAAATTAAATATACCTAAATGTTATATTTTTATGGAAATTATTTAAAACCATCTATACTTCTATCAAATGGGTTATGAAATCATTATTCAGGTGTACGGATGATTACTACCTTACAAACCAATGTCATTCGTTTTTCCATTACCACCTATAAAGGTTATGTATGATGATATATATAAAGTATATATATTATATTTATAACCATATAAATAATATTTACTAAATATATCATATATACCTATTTACTATCCATTTCATAGTGGATATGATAATATCTCTTGTGTGTATAGTGGACTACCACCTTTTGAACTGATGCGATTCATTTTTCACTAATGCATTACACTGAAGGAAATTATGGTAAAAGTAATAAATTAATTTGATATAAATGAATGAATTATTATGTTAATAAAATATTTATCATTCTAAAATAATAATATATTATTCTCTTTTTTATAATAAAAATGGAAACATCATTTGTGTATGTGTGGACTACTAAATTCACAATGAAATGCAAATCTCCTTCATCATCACACCACATGGATAATATATTTATGCATATTTAATTAATTAATATGGTATATTATATATTATTTTAATTATATAAATATAAAATATTACTTATCTTCTTTCCATAATAATCATTAAAAAAACATTACTCATGTGTACATATGGCCTACCGTCTCTATTATTGAAACATAATTCATTTCTCATAACCATATTTAATTATTGTTTTAATAATAATAATTTTATTATAAATAGGATTATTATTTCATGATTTATATTATATATATGTTTAAATAATGACCACTTTGACCATATGAAACCTACCATATTCATTTTTTAATAGATAAAAAAACATCCAAAAAACATCTGACATAAACAAAAATCATTAATAAATCATATATAACATGGTAATTATTAAAATATAATAAATAGTAAACCCAATAAAATCTAACAAAATTAAACAATTAACATATGATTATTATTTAGGAATACAAATAACATACGTGATGAGTTAGACTCAAGGTAAGAGTTTCTGTTCTCACATTTACTTCGTTGTGACATATTCCATATTATCCACTTATTTATTTTGTGTAAGGTATTAATGCCATTTTGGAATGTGATATCATTAGTTAATTTATATTCATTGAATTCATTGTGTCATTAAAAATTTATTTCTTTATTAGGGCTAATGATTCACACATTACTAAAGTGATAAGGGTTTATTTCAAAATATCATCATCATTTGAGATTGTTTTTTATGTCCTTATTGGGGAAATTATACAATATTTATATATTAAAATCAATATATCTTCTTCAAATTTGGTCATTCATGAAATTTTCATGTAATATTACCATTTTTATACTCATTGGTACTTAAAATGATGGAGAAAATATTTATAAGAAATTATGATTTATTTCACTCTTTGGTTAGGAATACATTTTCATAAAAACCGATGCTTTATAAAAATGGTTTGAAAAATATTTTTATCCTTTTAAAAAGGATTTATAAAATAAAATTTTTCCTTTTTCACTTTTATAGTAATTTTTTAATAGGAATATTATTATCATTTTCAAAATAATTCACATTTTATGACCAAAATTGTGAAAGGAATCCTTATTTTAACATGCACAACATGAATAAAATTTCGCAATATAATGTCCTATTTGTGTTTTAAATATTATTTAACAATTTTCAATGGTTATTTTCGAATAATATTTGTTTTCAAATTATTTTTGAATGTTAGTTTTAAAAAAGTATTTTCAAAGATAGAAGGTTATTTTCTTCAAAAAGTTTTCTAATGAAATCTTTAAGATATATCTACTAATCAATTACATCAAGCCTTTATTGAACTTATGATCCAATTTGGATATATATTATTAATATTTTCCTTATTATTTATTTGGATGGTTTATATTCAGATTGATTGATGGGGTACAATTTTATTACCAGCTACCATAATACTCTATATGATTTATGATTATATTTACTGATTAGGGAAAGTATTCACATTTCATATGGTATTTTTTCAATATGAATATTTATATTGATTTTGATTCACCTATTTCATATGAAAAAAACTTATACAGTATAATTGGTGATTGGGTACTATTATATCCCCTTGATTAATTAGTTGATCACATAAGACAATCTAGATAAGGTTTTGCACGAGTGATTACATATTTACATAGATATGTTGCCACAAGCCTTGATGATATTAAATGTATTTGAAAAATCATTGACAATATGATATATATGTCCATCATCATTAATTAAATCATTATGAATTCAATAATTTATATATAATGTGATTATTCTATTAGTTAGAATATATGGTTTCAATTTTCAAGCTCATGTGATTATTTATATGGTATTATTTGATAATATTTTATACCTGCCATATTATGCATTTTTTTATTAAATGAAATGTATTTCAGTAATTTAACTTTCCATATTTATTATTCCTTATTTATTCCAAGCTTCCACTAAACGCTTATACTTATTGAAAATTTATGATAACCTCTTTCTTATTTTTTATTTTCCATAGGATACCAGAAAGTATGTTGTAATTGATATGAAGGTATATACTAAGGGGAATAATGGAATCATAAAAGAAAATTTATTGTCTATTTTTATACTAAAATTAAATGTGAATTTTATGAATGTATCTATTTTACCAAGGCTTATAAACTTTTATATCCTCCAGGATGTGATTCTTTGTATTATATAGAAATTTAATAATGTAGAAACTAGCTTCAGGCCACTAGGTTCGAGTTGGTATAGTTTGTATTAGATAAATATTAGTAGAATCCTTAGGAACTAGATTTATTAAAAAATAGATTAGATAACATAAAACTCTTATATAATTTGAGGATAACTGTAGTATAAAAGACTAATGTTTTGTTAGGGAATATATGATACAGGTATTAATAAAAAAATACAACCCTATCAGGATACTACAAGTGGAAGTTATTTTTCCATTTATGTACCTATGGGTAATAAATCCTAAAAAATCACAGCAAGATTCACCTGATCGTCACCCAGTGTATGAAAACCGGTCTTATTTCGAACACTGTTTGACACACCTAGGGTATATGATATGGAAAATCAACTTTTTCCTTACAAACCATTATTAAGGATTAGAAAATAATGATATACCCAATGAAACAATGTTTCTGATTATGATATTAGATTTGCATAAAATTTTCAATTTATGTAAAGTGTTTAAATAGTTTTAGGATTATACATTATGTTTCATAATGTTTTGATCTAATCTAGTGTATCTGAATGTTTATAAATGCTTCCTAACTGAAGGAATAAGAACCATATCAATTACTGTACTCCATATTGGGATTTGTCTCCAGATAATTATAATGAATATTTTTCTAGAGTTGTAGCTTGAAGTGATCAAATTATAACAATAGTGCGGATAATGATTTTGGTTATGAGTGATAACCTTTCCCATATAAAGTATCATACTAATACACCATGAAGTGTAACAATGTTAGATATCTTCATGCATCAGTAACCTCTATCATTCAATGGGACTACAAATCCATATTTATTTGAGAAATGGATAATTCCCTTAGAGAATATATTTATCACTCTTGGAAGTATTGAAAGGGTAAACTATTTCATGGAAGTTTATCACCTTTCAGGGGATTGAGATCTATAGTTGTCGCTGATTTAAAACACTAAGGATAAGAAGGAAATTGAAAGCATTGAGTGTAATGATTTAATGTAATATTCTTTGAAAAATATTTTACTAATGATTAACAAGAATATTTCAAAAGTCAATCCTTGATTCAAATATATAATGAAGAAGAAAATGTTTCTATGTATGAATCCTTATTTACAAGGTGAACAAAGAAATATATGGACTATATACATAATAAAAAGAGAATTATTGATCATTTCTTTTATGGTCTTAAAAAATCATCCAAAGGGAACTAGTCTCCCAAAATTCTAATCACATTGAGATATATAATCAGGTTCTATCAAGATTGGGAGAGAATTATAAAAGTCTTATGGAATCCATGGGAAGTAAGATAGGAAGAGGATGGAAATGTAAGAAACAGATAATGGGAAGAATGGAAAAAAAGTTGTTATAAAATATGATACTTGTGGAAGGAAACACCATAGAATATAATTAAGAAGAAAAATAGATTGCTTCATGTGTGGATAAAAAAGGCCACAATTCTATGATTTAATGGGAATGAAATAATCTTCTAATATACTATGCTTACACTATAAAGAGATGGATAACTATGAAATTGAATTGACTAAGTCTTAAGGGAAACTACATCCAAATGAGCTAAGGGGTCAAGGACAAGCTTAGGCTATTAATATATAATATGTAGAAATATTACATTGATTATGTATTTTTATCCATGAAATATATTTTAAAAGTATTATAATAATGAAATACTCAAACCAAATAAGTATTATACTACAATAATTTTTAATTAGGAGTTTAAAAGTGAATGTTAAACTGTACTAATGAATGATAAAAATGATTCTCTGGAAAGTTGAAAATGAAAACTCATGATTTACGGAATGATAAACATTAATATGTTATTAAATTTGATACAATTATTTTGAGATAAATAGATAAATGGTATGGATAAAGTAAATTGGATAGTACACACTACCTTTAAACTGATTAACGAAAAGTTTATTTTGAATAATTAGTGAGATTATTTCTATAGTTATGGATATTAATATATTGGAAGGGCTATAGGTTTAACAAATTATGAAACGGTTTCTAAAATTGTATGAGGTTTCGGAGATTAATGTATTACTTCACTATATAGAGATTAATTCATATTGGATAACTAGTTCTATTAATTTTTTCACAATAAAAAATTGAAAACCAAATAATTGATTGTCATTATATTATAGATATTACAGTACATTAAAATTGAATTTTATAACATCAAGCATAAAAAATTCATTTTTGGATATCCATTTCATAGAGTAAGAGATGAATTTGAAATTAATCTAACCACAACTAAATAATGAAATTATTCTTATGAAATAATAATATAAGTGTGTATATTTCCTTATAATCATAAAGAGTAAAATAATTCCTCAAATTTTAGAAAAAGATCTTAAAAAATAATGTTACCCTATTAACTTCATATTTTATGAATCAAATGGACTTTTAAATCATAATATATTTTTGGTTTTAAGGTCCATAACATTCCATTTATAATTCACATTCTTTTAATCAGTGACCTCTGTAACTTTGTATAATTATTTTTTCTTTTTTTCCATGTCTAGGTTTTCATTTACCATTAATGTTATCATACTTGGAAACTTAGTCATGTGTTATTATTTATGAAATCATTGCATCATTTTCTCTATTATTTGTAGGATGCTTTATTATCACTTTTACGATGTTGGTTTTTCAGCAATGGTATTTTCAAATGTCAGAATCTTGATTACTGAGATCATGTTTAAATTGCAAGGATACGCGTTATTTAATATAAGAAGAATGTCACACCAAAATATTTGAAAATAATAACCTTGTTTTTGATATCTTCTTTTTATTGAAACACCAATATTATAAGGAAATATAAAACCCCATATATTATGAAATATTTCTTTTAAAATAAATTTAATCACTTTAACAGCTTGCAGAACACGCAATCCCAAGTCGAAATAAACCTTAATACAGTATAAAAATTTAACATACCCAAAAAGTTGGTGGGTATTAATTTTAATTAATAAATTATGAAAATTATTGTTATCTATTGATTATAAATAAAATAAGGATCATTTAAAAGAAAAAGAAATGTTTTCTGAAAAATATTTTTTTCTTCTAAAAGATGGTTTAGTCACACTTCGTGCATATAATTTAAAATTACTTTTTTTGTAAAATTTATAATATTTATTTTAAAAAATAAAATTATTTTTATAAAATAATAATATATAATTTATTATAGGGTTAATTTTTTACATTTTCTTTAAGTGTTTCATTTTTTGATGGATAATGAAGAATAATAAATTTTAATTTAAAACAGGAATTTTTGTTTAAATTAATTAAAATGTTAAATTATATTTTTAATGAATTTTAAAGTAAACGTATCTTAATTATATATATATATATATATTAATCTAATACAGTTCATTATAATCATTTCTATATGGAAACTTTCTATAAAAACTTTTTGAACTTTTGAACATTTTCTATTTGAAAACCCGCTTTTCTTATGACGTATACATGACTGATTTCAATTAAAATTTTCCACATTTTTGAATTGAATTTGTAAAAATTTATTCCATATTTTTAATCATCATAAATTATATTTTATACTAATTTTAACTTTATTTTAGACCAAAATGAATAGTGAAAATAGAAAAAATTAATTACTATGACTAAGGTAAAAAAAAGATTCATCTAATGCTAAACAAAAAACGGTAAGGGTTACATTGTCCTATTTTTTTTTATAAAATATATTTGGGAGAAATATTCATACCATATAATATATAAGTCTCAAGAAAAATCCATTTTGGACCAATGTTTCTTGTGAAAAATATGGGTTCAATATTTTATTTTCAAAAATTACAAGTCTTCCACTCACCTCACTTACAAAAAGAACCCTTATCCTATCATCTTGACACAATAAAACCATTTTAGTTCCATAAATACCTACAAAAATCTCTTCAAATATATCACAATCACATCCGAGAATCCTCATTTCATGTTAAAATCCAACCTGGTAAGGATTTTACTATAAACCTATGGAGGATACCTGAAGAAGAAGTAACATTCTTCATCGAGCATTTTTATTTTAAATTATACTTATTCTCATTGAATTGTTATTAAAACATTTTTATATAATAAAATAAGTATTTATATATATGTAGATGTTTTTAGGTTATGGTCCTGACCTAAAATGCTCTCCACTTCCATCAAATGGTTTATGAAATCATCATTTGTGTGTACGGATGATTACTACCCTACTAACTGATGTCATTTATTTTCTATTAGGACATTTCACAGTAGGTTATAATGAAAGATAAAAAGTATATATATATATATTATATTTAATACATAATTATATGTATGGGGTCATAATATCATATAAATATATCTGAATTCCATTCTATGGGGTATAAGATATCATCACTTGTGCGTACTGGGGACTACCGCCCCATGAAGTGATGTGATTCGTTATTCACTAAAAATTTGCATGGAAGATAATAAGTATAAATTTAATGAATAAATGTTATATATATGAATTAATTATGATATTAATTACATATTTGTTTTTCCAAAAAGATAATATATCATTTTTTCACACTAAGAAATGATTACATCATTTGTGTACGCGTGGACTACCGCCTTCATGAAACGATGTGATTCTCTTTCATCACTAAACTATAGGGTTGATATATATAAGTATATTTGAATAAATAATAAGTTTTTATTATATTATTATAATTATTTAATTATAAAATTTTACTTATCTTATTTCAATAAAGATCATTGAAAAATGGAAATGTTACTCATGTGTACATAAAACCTACCATCTCTATGATTTTAAAATATTTCACTGTTCATAACCGAATTTAATGATAGGTTTTAAAATTATAATTTATTAATAAATGTGATTCTTATTTCATGATTATTAATATTTCTATGTTTAATTAATAAACTCTTTAACCATAGTCAACCTACCAAAGTCATTTCTAACACATAAGCCAAATATCATTGAAACATCCGATGTAAAATTAATTGATTAAGTAAACATATTTAAAATTGTAAGATGTTAAATAAAATTAATAATATACATGAAATATGATATTAAAAAAATAAAATAATTAACATATATTTATTATTTAGGTTGATAAACAATGTACGTGATAAGTCCGACTCAAGGTAAGGGTTTCTCGTGTCACTTTTACATCTATGATACATATTTCATATCCAACCCTTATATATTTTATTTGGTATATTAATGTAATTGTTTTATTTTTAATAATTAATTCATTTATCTTCATGGTGTTTAATGTTTCATTAAATTGTCATTTCTTTTGTAGGTCATATGATTGAAAAGGTACCAAAGTGGTAAAGGTTTATTTCAAATTAACATCATTATTCAAGATTATTTATGTTTAAGTTTACCTTTGGGAAATTAAATAAAATTTATATGTTAAATTAATTTAATTTTACTAATATATCATAAATTATGAACTTTTTCATGTAATTGTACCATTTATCCACTCATTGTTATATAAAATTATTGAGAAAATGTTTTTAAGAAAATATGATGTTTTTTTTCTTTTCAGTTCCAAACCATTTTTCATCAAAACCATTGAATTATGAAATTTTTTTCTAAAATGTTCGTAGCATTTTCAAAATTATTTATTAAATACATTTTCCCCTTTTTAATTTTTTTTGGAAATGTTCTGAAAGGAATATTCATGACATTTTGAGAACAATTCTTGTTTTGATTTTACCGAAAATGTGAAACGAATCTTTTTATCATGTACAACATGAAATTTTTTTTCCACAATCATTAACAATAAATGTTTTATATATTAAATTATAAGTGTTGAATTTTTATTTTAAAATAAATATTTTTTATGAAAATAGTTTTTGAACTTTTAGTATTAAAATTCGATTTTCAAATTGAGAAGGTTATTTTACTAAAAAAATCATCCTGAAGACCTTTTTATGGAATTTTTACTCATCAATGACATTAACCATTTATTGAACTTATGATCCACTAGGGATATTTAGTAGTGATATCATCATTAGTTTTTTGGATGGTTCATGATCAGTGTGACAATAAAAGTTCATTTTTATTACTATTCAATATTTTACTCAGGATAGTTTATGATTTTTTTATTGATTGGAAAAAGTAATAATATTTTTTATACTAGTTTTTAATATGGATATTTATGTTGATTATGTTTCAACTATTTAATATGAGGAATGTATTATGATTTTTATATTATAATAGGGGGATCTATAGCCCCTCAATTCAATGGTTGGTCTCATAAAGAAAGGTAGATATGGTTTTGGATGAGCCGTTATTTATTTGTATTGATGTATTGGAAGAAGACTTGATGTGATTAGATGTCTTTGAAAAAGAATTGATGCTATGTTTTAGATGTCAAAAATATAAATTTCATTATTATGAATTTAGTAATTGATATTGCATGTGATTATTCAATTATTTAGAATATCCATAGTCATGTTTTAAGATATAGTGACTATTTTTATGGAATTATTTTGTCATATTTTATTCTTTCTATATTATTGTCAAGTTATTGATTAAATTGAATGTGATTTAGTTATTTAACTTTTCATATTTGTTATAACATATTTATTAATAGTGTACACTGTATTCTTACCCATAATAATCATCTCAACTCACCCATTTCATATGTTTTATTCTATGAAGGATACCAAGATGTTTTTTGTGATTGATATGAAGTGATATTCTAAGGGGAATAATGTAATTATCAAAGAAAGTACCTCATGTATTTTATGTATTTTTTTTTGTGAATTTCAAGTTTGTATCTATCTTAACATGACTACTAAACTATTTAGTTATTCAAGATGAAATTTATTGTACCTTATGAAAATGTAATATTGTAGAAATTGGTTTCGTGCTACTGGAGGACGGGTCACTACACTGTGGGTGGGATTGTATCTTTAAATGATATAGTGGATCATTGGACATTAGTGATGCCACCACCACCTATGTCTGTGATAATATTTATAAATATGAAACTTGAGATGTTAGGACCCTAGAGTGGTATAAAGTGAAAGTGATCAACAAACATAGTGGAATTGGATTGGTTTTGTAAATCCCTTGAGTAGGGAAGAGTTGTATAATTGAATGTTTAGCCTAAGTGTAAGACATAAGGAAACATGATATACCATAGATCCATGGGAAAGTTGATCATAGTGTGGGGTGAATGTTTATTCACCGACAAGTATGTAATCACCTGGGTGGGTATTCCCTTATAGGGATTTTATTAGAGGTTGGGAATGAGAAGATATATCTAGTATTACCTTGGGAAGTGTTTTGTGATTTTTTTAGTTTTTATAGAGTGATGTTGGTGAGGATTTCACAAGAGGTTTGGAATGAAAGAACATGATTATGATAGTTATGGAATGATATTCCCTATAAGTGACATGCATGACATGAGAGTTGTAGTTCAGATGAATAAACCTATATAGGGTGTCTTGATTGAATTATGTCTTGGGGGATCATAGTGGGTTGTTGATGTTATTTTGATCCATGAGAGGTTTTTTTCAAAGGATTAGGTATAATAAATCATGGGCATAACCTTAGAACCTCTGGACTAACAAGGGTAAACTGAATGGATATAGAAATAGTGATATTTAATGCACTCAAGAGATTGAACATGGTTATATGTGATAGGTTCATGTAGATATCCATCCCCTTAATTGTACATATAAATATATATGACATCTTACCAACTGGAATATGGCCCCCAAATTGGATATAAGATTCCAAGGATGCATATGATTTGGTGATTAAATATTATATTAAGATGTTACCAGGATCTAGTATTATGTATATTTATATATGAGATCCCTTTGATGCTTAGGATCTGGAATATATACATGATACTTTATGGGATTCCTAGGATCCCTAGGATTTGTTCATTTCAAATGGTTATATATCAGATGACATGGATTATTATGATATAGTCATTGTAACCGATTGTATAAAATTTAAATGGGATGTTCCTAGTATTCAATTAAGATTCATATTGATATAAATCTGACTTGTCGGTCTAATAGGATCTAGTGACTTTAACCAGTACTATATGAGATGGATAGGTGAGATGCACTTCCCTCGATAAGATGCATACAAGAGTTAATCTGGGAGGGATGATCTACCCTCCACCTTGAGTGATCCTATATACCTATGATGATTTCATGGGTGGGTTTTTAACACACCGTTTGATTATATCTATTTTCCCAGAGACATCCGATACTAGTCGAAGTAGGTATGGCCAATCCCAGGTGTCAATTTTTAACCTCAGGATTGGAAATTTTATTTATTTACATTACATTTTTTATGAGTATATATTATCTAAATTCATTTTATATAATAGTATAATTGAGACCTCGTTAGTGGATTAATACTGAGTTATACTGACACCCAACTTGGTAATCCATGGAACATTGATTCGCGAGAAAACATCACTATTCCTAGGGCCCTGTGAGGTAGAGGCCTAGTGTTTCTTGATTTAGTGGTATAGTTCATATGTGAATTAGATAATGGGATATGATAAGGCTTGGGGAAGGTAGTAGATCCTCATTGATTTTATTTTTGTTTATATTTTATGAATGTGGTAAGCCTAATGGGTAGGTGGCCATTATGTATGTCCATATACGTTTTCATTTAATTTGATATAACATGATTTTGGTTTATTGATTATGTGTAATGTAGGTATTTTTCCGGGATAATGATTTATTATTTTTATAATATCAATTCACTATAATATGAGTGTATAGTCTCCCCATGAAATCACCATAGATCGTCATTTCTTTTCCGCAATGTCTGGTGTACTGGGAGGTTAACCTATAGTCATATAACACTACGGTTCAATTACTATATAGTTAACCATACAAAGGCAATAAAAAGTGGTATCAAACAAATTTTGTTTCATTTTTCTATTTTAAAGGATGGTATATAAGATATATATGAATGTTTCAGAGCTTTTGATAGACCTCAAAATGGTGTGTCATGAAATCCTTTGCTTATGTAAAGTCATGAATAGCAATGGATTTTAATGTTTTAGTTGAGATATTTAATCCAACATGTTATTTATGTTTAGATTGTAATATTTTGGTTTTTTCTCTGATACCATTCGTAAAAGGCTCATTTACATGTTTTGTTCATGGTATATAAGATTCATATGAATGTAATGTTTTTATGTGTGATTATTATCACATAAAATAGATGGGTAATCTATTTAAAGTATCAACAAAAACTTATATGAAATTTTATCATTTAACATATTGGTGTAACTATATTCATACAAACCATGATTTTTTTTCCAATGATAGATTTTGAGGATATTATTGAGGGATTCTCTTTTATGATGACTAGGAAATTCCTCCATGTTTCAGATATGTCATAACCCCAAGTGGGTAAGAATAAGAACTTTTTTTTTGAGGTTCTAGTTCTGAGATAAATTATTTTCATTTAAAGTGTCCATTATATCATATTTGTTTCTCACATAGCATATCTATGACATTATACTTAATTTAAACATGTGATTACGAGTTAATCAAAAAATATCATCATAAAATGATGTTGTTATATTATATTGGATGATATTTTCATCCTCAATGGGTCAGTATAGTTTGATGATTTTGGGAGAGGATTAGTGTTTTGGTGTGGTATGATGACTTGGAATCTGATCCCTTATATATATATTTGTTTGTACGAAAAACCTTGAGTTGGTGTTGGAATGTGAACCAACACGTGATATTGGGATGGGATTTGTGATGGGCTACATGAGTTATAACCATTATGTGATATGATTTATGGGATAGGTGGGACAACATAGAGACCTTGTGATGCAACTCCAAATATTGGAAATCTGAGTTATATGTACAATGGTAACTTGATAGATTTTTTATCTTGGCATTATGATTTATATATAGATAGAAATAATGGATATATGATTTTGGTTATGATATTCATGCATGGGAGGTAATATCATATATATGTTGCAAGATCTTGTATTTTCATTGATTTTTGAATCCTTTTTATTTTATTTTAAAGCACTTATTTTTTCCTTTTAATGTAATTTTAAGTTTTAATTAATGGCTTACAAGAATTAATGGCTTTTTTGGAGCTTGGTTTTTTGGGTTTTAGAAAAATAGATAATGGCACACGGTTGGTGCATGGTTAATAGTAACCATGCGACTAAACTATATGACATAGTAATGAAACTGCTAAATTATTTTATCCATGAGTGAGTAGGTGGAGGATATAAAAAACATTCAATGAATTATAGGTATGTTAAGAACAGTTGGTTCATGTTTTTTTAACTATATTCAAAACATTGGGGGGGGGGAGGTGGAGGTTTTGGATAGTAGGCTCACACAGGCCGTGCATAGTTTGTCAAACCTTGTACCTAACCAATAAAGGGGGTGTCTCCCTAGATTTTATAAATACCTGGTTTGTTCATGGTTTGTAAAATCATGTATACAAACCATGACCCCCCTTTAAAATGGGTGAATTTACAATTTTCCATCGATTCATATTAAAACTAAAATATGTTTTCTTCCCCTAAATTGTTGTATGTGCCAAAAATTTATATCCCTCCACCATCTCCTTCAAAGTAATTTTTAAATTTCCTCTGTACAACATCAAAATCACTATCCATTAATAATTTTGGATAAACAATAGCTATCACTTGATACTTATTACTTCATTTATTTATTAAAAAATTCACATCGAATGCAGAATCCATGTGAGCCGATAATCCCTATTTTAAGGGATTTGGTCTATTTATTCAATTCCTCTTATTATATCTTGAGTATAAATCTAATAATGGATGATGAGTCACCTACTAGAATATGTTATATAGTCTAGTACTTTTCCCTAAAGTTATATTTGATTATATTTTGATTTTTTCCATCATGCATTGAACATTCCATGAAACGACCCATAAATGTGATATTAATAAAATGATTTAATAAAACCTAATGCTGGTTATTCCTTATGACCCAAATTACATCATTCAGGTTTGTATTTCAGTAAAGTGAAAAACCCATTTTGGTGTGTTGATATTTACAATAATGAATGTTATTCATTTTCAGGTACTTGAACCACCATATGAGGTGTGTTGGGATTATCCCTCATAAAAGTAATGCTTAAATGAATTAAAAAAATAAGGAAATATAAAGTCCATGTACCTTTCAACATATTACATAGTATCTTATCCTTGATTTTTATCTTATAAATGAAACGAAATATTTTAATTAGATATTTTATAAATGGAATTGTTAAATTTGATGGGAGAAAATTTGTTTCCATGGAGAAATGACCAATATGGGACCATTAAACAATTGATTTTAATGATTTCTGAAATGGAATTACAATGTGCCTAGAGTGATAGATGGATCTTTTGTGAAACACCAAAGATGATCTCATCAAGAAGATGATATTATATTATAAAAGGGGAAATAATATTATTCATATATGGAATAACTCATATGGTCCAAAGGGAAATGAAATTAAACCAAGGCTTGGGTGATACTTAGGTTCCATTATGGAATTAGTTAAAAACAATCAGAGCATATTAGGATTATAGTACACTTTGAGTGATACCAGGATTCCCTATGTAGTTTTCCTAGGAAAAGATTAGGGTTTTAACCTATTCAAATGACACATAGTCTAATTCAAAGAACATAATTGGATTCATTCAATGTTTTACAAACATGAAAACATTTTTTTACTTTAATTATTAAACTATAAATGAAATGGTAATTACTCATCCCTTATATGAATATCATTATTCGAGGATTCCTTGATTATGAGACTTGGGCCACAAGCCTATAATATAATTTATTCATAAATAATAATCATCTAGAGACATTGTGGATTAGGAAAAGCCAAGTTGTATCATACAGGTGCCCCTTTGGGAACCCATATTGACATGAGTATTTTTTATTACATATACTATCACATTTATTTTTTCTTACACACTTTTCATTGTATATTCATAAAATGGATAACATTAGGTAAAATTTGGGGTAGCTTACTGATTTATTATCATACCCCATCTCGGGGACTATTTGGTACCTGAAATAATATTATTGATATTGGTAGGGAAAAAGTAAAGTGTCCTGAAGTAGTTTCATGAATTTCTGCACTAGGTTGGAGTATGGGATCAAAGGAAAAATCTAGTGCTCAAAATTCTATTAGAGTTAAAATATCGAACATTTTATAGAACTTTACATAACTTATACTCTATTTTTTGCCTAATTCCATGCATCCCCTTAATAAATTTTTTATATATAACATCATGGGATAATCATTTTGTATATGTTAATGAATTTGAATATGCTAATGGTTTATGTCTCTCTATTTATTATATATGGACGACATACATTCCTATACTCCTTACTTATCTGTCTTATCTATTTATTCTCTTTTTATATCATGATGATCCACTTTGAAAAAGAGGGTTTTGTCTCTCTGTCATACCATCACAGGCCCTCACTACTTGTCGGTAGCCTCTAGGATACAGGGAGGTGTTCATGACGCCATGTGACCAACTGGGTTATGTTATTTATGAGTGAAGAGGGTTGAAGACCTTATACGTGAAAATAGAGGTTTATTTTCCTTATCTTACTATTTTGGGTTGGTAAATATGAGACTAAAATGGTGTCAAAATTTAGTAATGAGCCTATGTATTGGAGTAGAAAACCCATGTATATGTAAAAAGACATGTTTCTTTCAATGTGACTTATTATTCTTGAATGTGACATTTGTAGTTGTAAATATTTCACTAGTGGCTAATAAAAACGGGTTTTTTGTTTATTATTATTATTATTATTATTATAGATTATCTTTTTACCATCGTCCTAGTATTGCAAGGAATAAGTTAAACATGCGACATCATAGGAACCTAAGGATTCACTTGTTATGCATATTCCATGTTGTACTTATTATATTTCATTCATTTTCTATAGAATTTTTTATGTTCCATGATTACTATATCTATAAAATATATTAATTTTTCTTTCAAGAAAGGGATAAATAATTTTTAACTTAAAGTTTAATAATCAACCTTAATTTTTTTACCAACATAGATTGATGGTGACAAATTAACTAACAAATTATAACATTTTTTATCCAAGTTACTTTGGTTAAATAGAATGAAAAATTAATTGAGTTTGATTACATGAATTATAATATTAATTTAAAATGATTATAATTATTTAACTTTTTAATTGTGGTTTATATAATAAAACCATTTTATATGGAATATCACATCTTGATATCAGATGCAATGTTTGGGTTTAATTTACAGGAATTCTTAATTTTAACTTATAAAGCATATTCCTTTATTACTTGGGAATGGTAACTCATATAAATGAACAATAATATTTATAAATATGAACTTTAAAATTCATCAAAATTTATATTATATGCTTAACCATAAATGAGAATAAAAATTGAAACTAAAGAAGAATTTTACAATATAACTTTCAATTGAAACTCCACATTATAGAGCCGCTGATGCGGGACTTGATCCTTGACCAAAAAACCTAGATGTAGTAGTGGGAAGTAGGTAGTGTTTTTTTGAATCTTTGTAATCATCTTTTTAACCTAGACCAAGTTTTTTGATCAGGTAGGTAGGTGTTTAATTTTAGGTTAGAAATATTATAATTTTCTTATCCATTTATCTATGATCCATGTGGTCAGAATGTCTTATTCTAACATGTATTCTTGGAATTTTCAAAATATTCCACTATGATGGACTTAAGTTGAGCACCAGGAAGGTTGTGATGACCGAATACTTGATTTGGTGGGACCTAAATCATCATTAGTTCCACCTATGTAACCTATATTTATACTTGATCTAGGTAGTGCTGCTCAATTTTTAGAGGGGTTCTTACAGCTAGTGAAATCTTTATATGAAGCTCCATGGCCAATCCCTATTTTCCCTTCTTTTTTATGAGCTCAGAATCGGCTTTGGGCACTTTTTCCATAGGAATCAGCCAAGGTTATGGGTCCATCATGCCGCATAACCAAATCATCGCACTCCATGACCTTCACTATTGATGGAAGTATGACCCCCACCTCCCTGATTGTAGGTGTTCCCCAGACCACTGAGTCATGGATAGAGGCCATGATAACTATTTTAGAGCATTTGGAGACTCCACTAAAGAGGAGAGTAAAAAATATAGTTTCTAATCCATGTGATTCTAATAAAAGTTGGTGGTATGTTATTATCTAGGATGATCATCATCATAATATTTTCTAGAGGTACTTATACACTAATTTCTATGATTACATCTTCCCAGATACCTTGAGAGTGGAACAAGCAGGGGAGTTTATTCATCTACAGTAGAGTACCATTTCCATCATAGACTTTTCTACTAACATTACAAAACTAAAATTATTTTCATTGACTCTCAATGGTGATGAGGAGTCAAGGGTAAGATGATTTGATGATAATCTCATATATTCCATCCAATATCTGGTAAATGTATTCCAGTTGATTACAATTTTTGAGATAGTGAACCAAACCCTCATCACTGAGAAAAATATAATGGAATCTATATGTGTGGGATAGAGTGGTTTAGCAGCTAAACATGATAGTGTTTTATATAGAAATAGATAGAAACACCTTGAGTCTATTTAGAGGGGAAGTGGTAGTCAAATGATGTGTACCGAATCTTATGTGGTGTGTCACCATTGTGGTAGTCTGGTTCATATGAAGCTCAAGTGTACTATGGAATTTATTTGGTACCATGATTTTAAAAATATGAGAAATCATTAATGTTTTTGCAGAACCATTCTTTTATTTCCAAGTGATATGGGATTTTAATTGACTCTACATTTAGGACAAGGATAAAAAATTCCATGTATGGTAGGGAGATGAAGTACTACTGGATAATTAGGCCGAGGATGTGGATGTGTCCATGGAAACCAGCCTTCTAATATGTTGTTCCAATATAGTGGGTATACATAGGCTAGTTAGGTTGTAGTTAAGGACTATGGATCTGGTGATTTATGTTCAGTACAACATGCACTATAAGAGTAGAGTGCCAAACCTTCCATAGTATGATGTATGATTTTCATAGCCTCTATTTTTTATTTATTTTATATAGGCACATCACATTACTTTATATTTTTAAAAATCATAAAATGTCTTCACCTTGATATCTATAACTTCCCAACCAATGATCCAATTAACCCATTCTCTGATATGTTGGGTCTTATGGCCTACTGTGTGCCTCACCATATGATAGAGTCAGCTTATTAGAAGAGAGGGCGTAAAAGAGGTATGGTGGGGAGACTATACCCTCTTATTAGATTGTCACAATAGATACAATAGATAAAAAAGAGAAATTGTAGTATATAAGAAGAAATAGTAACGACTTGACCAATAACCTATTGTTGTAGAATGAAATATATATAACAGTTATAAAAAATAATGGAGAGAACTTAAATAATTGAAAGATTTAATAATAATATCAAAATATAGTAGGAGGTATCATATACATGGATGCACGTCATGATTATGTACAAGAGGGAATAAGGGACAGGCATATACAATATTCTATACAAAAAGAAAATAAAGAACAAATGGTTGGTCCACTAGAATCTCAATAATATGCATGGTACTTTTCTTTTATTATATATTTATATGTAAAGAATATCAAATATATGTAGCAAGGTTCTTTCTATTATACATACTTTCATAAAAATAGTCTAATCGAGAAACAAAGGTAGATCTAGTAGGGTGTGAGATAAAACACCAGTAGGCCACCAAAAATAGTTTTAGATGTAATCCAATAAGTGTACATAGAAACACCAGGGTGTAGGTATAATAGAATAATAAACAATTCAGAATAAATAATCAGTATCCAAATCAGGTTCATATGGGACACCTAGAGGCTCTACCTACTTCATTTCTTGATTGGAATGAGTGTACAATCAATAACTATATGTATCAAAATAATATATATATATATATATATATATTAAATTTATATACTTCATCCACCTATATAGACTAAGTACATGATGATGTAAGTATTTATATACATAGAATACATGTTTTTGGTTGGAATGAGGCATAACTCAGAAATCCATAACCAATCTAAATGAGCCTATAATCTCAAGAAAATGGTATATTCCTTACATCTCATAATGAATAAGATATGTTATGATTTCTACTTGAGATGTTGCATCTGTATTCATGTCAAAAACTAAAGTAAGGGTCGTGTTGCATGATTCCCACAAACCAAATAGTGTGAATAGTGGGAGATGTCATTCTACACACTCGATGGAAGGGAGAGTGAATCATCATGCTCAAAATTCCCTTAACCACCATTCCATGACAAATATCAATTGTTTAATCATATTTATATTAATATTCATGAGTAATAACCTCTGATTCATTATATTACTAAATCCCAAATATATCCAAGGGAAATTCAGTTAACCTTAATAAAAACATAACAAGAGGAATGGCCTTTCCACCCATTAACATTTAATATATTCGTGCATTCACTACAAGAAAAGAGCATTTCCCAGCTGTTTTTTGGAAATGGTGGAGGTTTAAACCGCTGCCATATTGTAATGCAGAAGTTTTTTTAAACTGTCTCTAAAGTGTGTGTAGACATAAAATAGGTTGAGGTTTCTTAGATTTAGCGTCGGTTTGTGGTAACCGTCGTAGTGGGTGCATTTTTCAGCGGTTTCAATGGTTTTAGTGGTGGTTTCCCTCATCGAATTTGGTTTTTTTAGGGGCGGGTATAACTACCTTTAAAAAAATAAGTTTTACCGGGGGAAAACCAATGCTAAAACCATTCAAACCACGAAGATATAATAAAAGAATATGAAAAGTGTTTACCGGAAGTAAAAACTACCACTAAAAATATATTAGTTTCTCCCGATAAAACCGTCGCTAAAACCATTAAAGCCGCCTTTATAAAATAAAGGAATATAAAAACTGTTTAGCGGTGGTTAAAAACACAACTAAATTATTGTCTATAGCAGCAGTTTTAACCACCGTGGAGAAAAAAATACCATAATTGTAGTGGTTTTTAAAACCACCTCTAAATATATTATATTTATTTTGCAGTGGTTAAAAAGACACTAAATCCAGATTTACCAAAACAAATGCAACTGAAACTGTAGGCCCATTACCAATGCCCTGGAAAAAACCATTCCATTAGATATAACATATAACACATCATAACCACAACACATCTCAACCACCCCATATCACAACAACCCCACATCACCACCACAACACATCATAACCACTAAAACTCACAACCACTATGCATAATTTAGTTTCAATAATGATTTTTATCATAATTACTAAATTATTATGATGGGTGTTCACACAGAAATACAATATTGCATGGGAAACCAATTTAATAGTTTGATATATATTCTTTATCATTTTCATATGTGGTGAGGTTATACAAACATACATTGAATGTTTTATAAAAACCAAAAAACACACCATCTCATAATAAGTCATAATTGGAAAACCAAGTTAGTGTGGCCATATAAGAATAAATAACCATAATAAGTAAAAACCACCCAAATGTACATATAAAGAAGAGGAGATTAAGGATCCCTAACATTGACTAAATCTTAAAGGATAAATAAAAAAGAACCAATGATAAACCACCCCTAATCTGAAGTTAATCACTATTGAATCCAATGAATAACAACACTATATCAAAAACCTCCCCAAAAAGATGAGAATTACCACCATAATGAACTCTTGAATATAATGGAATGATAATAAATGAGTAATGGAAAAATAGAGAGCTACCATGAATTAAATAACATCAATATAAATGATCTAATATGATCTAAGTGGTTTGGAAAACCATGGGAGGTGACTGGGGAAGGGGAGGATGAGTAAGGGTCAACCAAAAATTGAGGGAAAGTATAAAATTGAAAACAAGGAGGTAATAACACTCATATTTATAAGTGAATCACACTAGAATCTACCAAAACATGGTTAATATCCATAAATCATGTGGTGGATTTGGTAAAAGTGTGATCTTGAACCCTCATTGTCATTTTATCTTTTTCCCATTTTAAAATGGAATTTGGACTCCCAAAAATCATAGAACATGGAGTGTACTAAGACATAATAGTTATTATATATTCTTCCATGTGTGTAATACATGGCCTAGTTCCCATTTCCCATCCATTTTACCCTCACCATGCACAAGGTTATAATGTGGTGAGCTTGGGTTTTGAATTTTGGACAGGTGGTCCTCCGATATTCCATTCCCTCCCAAGGGCATTTCAATATTCTCATGATGCATAAGAAGAACTCTAGGACAACACACACAACACCATGTCATCCCCAAGTCATGGTTATGTATCTCATTTTACACAAGATCACTACCAATATAAAACTACCTCTTCCATATCTAGACATGTCATTGTGCAAGCTGTGGTGGCCATAAAAAGGCTAAAACACCACCCCAAACCTCAAAATCACCACATAACTCTCCCTAAACATCTCCAATACGTGTTAATGCACTGAGTGAAGTTAATAAGGGTATGTACCATTTCAATCATTCTATTTATTTTGGTTTCCCTATTATTTCTCAATTCTAAGTCAAGGTGATCATATTTTCCTCAAAATTATAAGAATTGTGTGTAGATTGATTCTTATTTTCATGGGATACATAGTGATTCCAAGATATCCTATCTCAAACCCAACCACAAAACCGATATCAAATCCCCCACTTTATATTAGTGACATGGTTTCTTCATTCACATTGGTTTTCCATCCATGGGGTTGGAATCAAGACAAGTTCATTTCATTTTAAACACCAGTTTAAACTACATTAAACCTCATATAATAAGGTATTTCTCAAATGATCTTAAAGGATATATGATTTTAGACATTTTCAAATGATTTTAAACTATTTTATGCATGTTCCATCTTGTAAGACTTGAAACTTCTTAGAGAAGTCCAACTAGTAAGACATGTCTTCCTCTACATATTATCCCAATCTAGTTAAGGATCTTAGCATGTGATTTTTTATCTATAAACCTATGTTATGAAAAAATGACTCTTACCCAAGGAAAGAGCCTAATATGAAAAGGGGTATTATATAGAAACTATATGTGTACTGATTCATGATGTTTCAATATATGTAATGATATTGGGATCTCCTATATTTGGCCTTGGTGAAAATTATAATCACACTGGTTATAACCTAATGGTGATACCGTTCCTCATTTAAATAAATTTGTCTATTTTTTTCTCACATAATGGTTCCCATACATCTCATCCTTCTCCTCCTATATAGGAGAAATTTTTTTATAGAGGACCTTTTCCAAGAACTATGAATTCATTTATTCATGTTACTATAGGATATGTTCTTGATCATTCATCTTTGGGTAACAAACATTATAAATTCTGGAAAAATGAATCATAAAACATGATTTATGACAAAAAATAATCAACATATATGATGAATACCACAATCATGAAATCAAGACATAAAATTAAACATCAGAAATCAATAAAATACATAAAAGGAAACATGAGAAATCAACAAAATGTTAGGTCATGAAAATGTTTGGTGGAAACTATGTGCCATAAATGATACATATACAAACCGACTGTTACCATATTTTCCAAACATTTCAAAAAAATGGCTAATAACATTATGATGATGAACAAAGCTTGAAACCCTCTCCACCTCCATCTCTACTTCCTCCTAGCATCTAAATAAACATTATATTCAAAATTAAATACTGTTGTATATTTATATTTAAACATAAAACCAATAAATGTTTGCAAACTAAATTATTTTGAATTTTTTGATGTTCCTGCTCGCCAACAATCGATGAAATACCATTGGGAGAAGATCTAGTCATATTTTAATATAAATCAATCAACAATTTTTGCAAAGAAGATATCTGATCCCCTAGGTCGGGAACTATGTTTTGTGGTGAAAAAACCCCCCTCTATGTATCTTGGGGTATGGACTGACTACAAAAAGAAGTAGATGCAGCTGTAATCCCTGGTGGCTTGCCAAAGACCTCAGATGGTACGGGTCCCAAAACCAACCTATGCACTCTACCGGGATGCTCTTTATAAAGGACTTTAGCAACCAGGTCATCCTGGGAGACTGAGTAGGACTGCACAGGATTGACATCCAATAGTTCTTGAAGTTTTATCTATAAATCAAATAGCAGTCATATAAGAAGAAATATATATTAACATAATAAAAATAGATAATAATTTATTATAATGAAAAATGAGTTCATACCCTAACTTCTTTGGCAGGATCATTAACAAAACTTCCATAAGATTTTTGGGGAACATTCAACCACACTTCTGTTCAAGATACTTCATTCCCCATACTCTGTCACTACATTAAAAAAAAAAAATAAAAAATTTAATATTAAAAAAATAATATTTTCTTATAAATATTTAAACTAATTAAAAGATTAGCAGAGCATATTGGATTAAAAAAACACTTTGACCATGCAATGTGAAGGATTACCTACTACAACTAGTACTCAAAGTCCCAAATGTGTTCAATCCATCAACAACCAATCCCAATGGAACATTCCTTGGATCAGCTGAGAAATATTGGTTTAATGAATCAAATTTCTTCCACAATTGTGAATATCGTGGATGTCTCATTAACCAATCATTGTTATTATCTACATAATTCAACTTCATATGTTCAGTAGTTTTTGATGACATGAATAATCATTACAATCAAGGCTTTAAAGTAATTTAATGCCAAACCATTATAAGTGTGTTCTTTTTCTTCTTCTTCAAGGAAGTATGTTTATTTAGACTTCCAACATCACCCATTGACTTCTATCTATAAGAAGAATTTTTTTTTTCAATCCTGTCTACTGGAATCCTCTCATGAATAAAGTATACAATCATTGGGACACACATGTATTTTTGTATAATTCAAACCCAGACTGTTAACAACTTGTTTCATATCATACAAACACATAGGGACGTTTTATTCATGAAATAAATCACACAAAAATTCCAATATCATGGACATTTACTTATCTTTAATTCCACATAGACATTTGATATGGTACAACTTTAGTAAAAGAATGTTTTGAATATTTCAGACATCCACTATATAAATCTTTATTTCAATCATCAACTAAATCACGAAGCGTATTTTCCTCAGTGAATGTTTCTATTACATTAGTCACCACATAATCAAGAAGAGTGTCCATTGATATGTAACAATCTTCATCTGGTTATCCTAAAGTCTCAAAAACATCACTTGTCACATTACTATTTGTAGAACCCTCATAAGGTTGTTCTGATATGTTTTATTATTGATGGTGGTGTCTTGTAGTGCCAAATGAATTATTTATAAGGTTTTTCATTTCATTTTCCGTTTTCGATGAGGTTGGGAGCTCATTATGTGGATTAACATCAGTGATCAACCTTTCTGTAACATTTAATTATCCGTGCCAAATCCAACATAAATATTGACTATGGAATTGCTTCAATATTAAATGTTCATAAACATCATCTCTCTTCTACCATACTCTAAATTTACATTTAGGACATGGAAATATTATTCTCCCTTCAATGGATCGATTGGAAATTTCAAAATCTAGAAACTTCTCTAAAACCTTAACATACAGAGGTGTGTTCCTCGGTAATGTGATCGTTCTTTTTTCTATGTATATCACAATGTGCCTACACAAATTTAAAAAAATTAAAACACATTCCTAATAATAAATAGGGAAATAAATTCATATATAATAGTTGAAAAATATACAAATATGTTATAGATTTAGAAAAAGAATAGAATTAGATCAAAAAAATCCTCAAAGACAATTTTTCCCAGTAGCCCAAGGTAACATAAGGCACCTTAAGATGATATCTGGAGAAGAAATCTCTCATAATATACGTATTAATGCTCCAAAATACTATCTCATGTCTACCAAGACATCCCAAAGCATATAGAAATTTTAAAGTACACTTCATGCATCAAATAAAGGATGAGCTCAAGTGTGCGATTGAAAAAAGTAAAATCAGAAATTAATTTCCATGTAGAAGATTTTTGGGTTTTTTTTATTTTCACCAAAATGAGAAGATAAAAAATTATCAGATAGAGTTCTGAAGAGATATAGCTTTTTGAATTGGGATCATCAGACAAAGATGATCCGATGGTCATTATTAGGTAGAAATTATCAGATACGGGAATAAAAAATCTAATAAAATTAAATGATCCAAACAACACATCATAAGAAATAAGTTTAAAGCTCCATAAAATATGTGATATAAAATGATTGTAAATCTATATGATAAACCTCATCCTGTATAGTAGAAAGATCCATAATCTAATTTAATAGAGGTTTGTCTAATAATTTCCTCCACCGAGTCTATGCACTAGAACATGGAAGTGATATCTCTAAATTACTACAAAAAACTCTATTAACACACTTCATAGAAAATAAAAATAAATAGAAAATAAATATTTATGTGGTTTGAATAATTCAATAAATCTAAGGGAGAACACTAAAACATTTTCATTGTAAACCATAAAAGAAAATAAATAACTAATCAATCACATCCAATCTATTATAATGTCTCTAAAAATTAATCTAGAAACTTACACTATTCAGAATAATCTTAAATTCAAACTAATTTAGATGGAGAAATTTGATTAACTATTTTGGTTGGGAAAATAACCACAAATAGGACAATCGATATTTAAATCCATTATATCAACAATTTAAATTAAAAAATCCATAATTAATTACTAGAAATGGTTGATATGGAGTAAGAGGTAAGGATCCTAAACCAAGTGATATAAGATATAAAGGTTCAATTAGAAAAAACCACCTCCATGATTCAAGATCTTATGTATGAAAAAATTACATGTGGTTTAGTTATGGTGATCGAGATACCTAAATAGTACTAGGATAGAGCACTACATGACCTCATAATCACCCCTCGATCACCAAAGGATGGAGAATATCATCAAGGTTCTAAGAAGACTAATGGGATTTGGTTTATCCAATTTTATTAATAAACTAAAATACAAGACAACTAACATTATCCAAATCGAGTGAATTTCATATGATAAATATTTACAAATCATATAAAGGTCAATAGTAGAAAATGATCCCTGAAACATAAGGGTAAATGAAAAAATCAATCTCCCATCTCTATTTACAACACTAAATGGAACACGAGTCATACAAATATCATCCATGCTTAGAAACAAAATTCATCTCAACATGTACTTGTACCAGTAGGTTCTCGAAAAATAGACCATGGAATTTCATGTCCCCCCTAAGTGTATATGCTAGGTGTTAGCATACAATTCCAATTAATAAACTAGATAGTTTATATATTATAATAAATATACTTACATATCTTCCATATATCAATATAAACAATTATATATATTTATATAAAAATTACTTTACAAATGGTTATAAATAAAAACATTGAAGAATAAGATAATAGAAAACGTCATAGAATAGAGTCAATTATAAAAAATAAATCCATATAATGGGAGAGTATATACCTAACATAATTTCATTGATCCTAGACATGCATATGAGACATCGGGTCAAGGAATCCATGAGGCCATTCCCATCGAACTAAGATCATAGCAATACTTTCCATGGTTGAGTCATGGGGAAATCCTTGTATTTTTGAAAGAGGAAGGTGTATACAAGAATCATGGAACAATCATCACATGAATTTAAGGATATGTGAAAGGTGTATAAAAAATTAAAGTCATTGTGATTCCACACCATTCATCAATCCTCATATAATACATACCAACACACAAGTTATACAATAGAAAAATACCGCTTCTAACATAATCATTATTTATCAAAACAATATCCATGATCAAGGTAGTATTATTATTTATACTAATGAACATTCTTGGTATAAAAAATTAAGAACAAGCTCAACATATACAAGTAATAGTCATTATTAAGAAATAATTCCATTATAATAAATCTAATGCTCAACAAAACAAAAGGTAAATATGCTTGAATATAATACATTAACAATAATATCAATAAAACATAATTCCATGTCACACATTATCACAACATAAACCATATATAAATAATGAATATTATATTATGGAATCAAAATAGGTATAAAAGTATCAAGACAAAAATAAATCAGGTTATAAGGATACATTCTCTTTATGTTACTCTAATTTCCAATTATACTAGTTATAAATTATTGTAAGATGAGTAATGCATGGTTCACTAAAGTATATCCAAAAAGGATCAAACATTATCATGGGAAGTAACTAGTGTGAACTAGTAAAATACATCCTACGATCAAATATGGTATTTTTTATAACCAATTTGATAAAATACCTCTGAAATGGGTGAGGCGGCGAGGCGGCATGGAGACAATGGTTTTGGGGGTCTCCGAGGGGGGGGGGGGGGTCTTGCGGGGTTGGGGAGAGAAGGGGGGGTCAAGTGGGGTGGAGGGGCGGGGTGTCGAGACTAAAAAAAATGTTTTAGCAATGGTTTATAAAAAACCCCTTCTAAATCATTAATTAAAAATGTAGTAGCATTTTAGTAAACTACCGCTAAAAACTACCGGAAAAATCTATTAATATTGTAGTGATTTAATTCATTTATGCAACATAAACCATCATGAATCATGACAATCAATTTTATATAAACAATTTAATCAAATAAAAACATGGATATTCCATTTCATGGTTCAAGAAAACATTAAGGGAAATTCCATTTATTAGGCAATCCAAGCACTCAAGTGGTACATTGGTTGAATTGAAATTTATAAAAAATAGGAAATTTGATGTATAAGAAATGTCAAAATCTTGGAAGGAGTTTTATGGAATTTAATAAATTAATTATAAATGGAAAATTGAAGAAAAAACACCCAAGGGTAGTCCATGATCAAAGTTGGAATCCTCTATTTACATAACAATGATCAATGGGATCATAAAAAGGTGGGTATACAAATTTAGAATAAAGAAATCCATTTTTGGGGAAAGCCAGGTAAAGTCTGTTGTGTGGAACAATGATGAAAATATGAAAACAAAATAACTTTTTGGGAAAAGGATGAGACCAACTACCTTAGGTATGTTGATGAATCCTCATCTGATGGTGGCCCCCGATGTGAAGTTGATTAAATAAAATTGAAGAAACATACCAGGGACCTTAAAATAAGGCAAAATAAATTACAAAAAAATAGTGAAATAGATCTAAAAATAATTTTAGAATGGAAGGAACATGAATTGAGAGCATTCCTCAAGCTATCCAACCCTTACTTCGGTACAAGATCCCGAATTGGTATTAGATAGATATTTCAAGAACTATGTAACCCTGAGGGAGAGCCACCAAAGAAGAAAACCAAATCCATCCACTAGAATGGGAGGAGAGAAAGAAGAAATTAGGTTTATTAATTAATTAAGGGTAAAATAAGAATTTTACCCATATAAATGAGGGTATTCAGTTTGGATAAACCAGGTGAAAACCATGTTATTCCCACTCCCAAAGGAGAGACCACACGTAGTTAAGTTGCATAGTTTCCCTAACAGTGTGCAAACTATACAAAAAAAACTCTTTCCAAAATATGATGTTTTTCACATAGTCATGCACCTGGGGTTACACTGTTTCAGAAAAACTGTATAGCCCCAGTTTTCCTCTATCTCACACTATAGAGTTAGGAGATACCATGTGGGATGGGCTTTATGGTATCTACTAACTGTCCAGGCTAGTCTATTTTTCAAATCCCTAGAGTTATGGGCTCCGAACAAGCCCTAGAAACCCTCATAACCTCCATGAATCCTTTAGTCAATATCATAAGGTATGTTTAAAATAATTTAAACAAAAAACTAACAAGTTTTACTTTCATGAAAAGAAATGTCATTATAACCACCCCTATAAAAATCAACTCATCCTCAAGTAGAACATCTGAGGGTAAAGAGGTATTTTCTAAAAATAGTTATAGCTACATAGCTTCTATATTAGATTCCCACTCCTAGGTCTTGTCTAGTACTCATCCTGGATTCTATAAAACCTATATCAAAGAAACTGACCTACCTCAATGTCTCCTCACACTCTAATCGATGATAAAATCTTTATACCCATCAAAAGAATCATCTATATCCATTTAAACCACATTAGATTGAATGAAATGTGATGGGTCAAGATATTACTAGAGAAACTGGGTTACATGAAATACATCATTCATAGACTTGTATCTCTGAAGAAGGGATATCTTGTAAGCCACTAGTATGATTCGTTGCACAACCATGAAGGGTCCACAAAAGTAATATGAGATATTACCTTACCATTGAATACATATATGACCCACCTATGGTGAGGCTGGAAAGAAAACATGATCTCCAACCTCCAACTCAAAATGTTTGCAGAATCTGTTGGCATATTAATGCTCCCTATACCAAGCCTCCATCATGCGCTTTCTTATCTATGGTCTCCTTAATGAGAAATGATCCCAAAAAAGTTTCCTATATTTTCTATATCTAGTATAGAGGTGAACAGAAATAACTACTATATAAAGATTCATAAGGGGAATCTCGATGGGAGAATGTAATATATTAATATCAGAGAACACAATAAGGGAAGTGTGTTTCTCCCCAGAGACCCAATAATAAAGGGAACAAGCACAAAGAATGTCCTCTAACACCAGAAGCATATGGTATCTCTGATCGTCGGTCTGTGGGTGATAGGCTGTGCTTATAATCACCTCTGTACCCTATTCCTTTTGAAACCCATGCCCGAACTATGACATAAACCGAGCATCTCAGTAAATAATGATAAAACTAAGAGATCTATGAATACATATGACCGACCCAGTATATTGCATCCATATATTGTCTACTAAAAAGGTATCTTGAACCAGTAATAATTGTGTGACCTTCATCAAATGATCAATTAAACCCCACACCATATCATTACCTCAAGGTGATCTGGGTAAAACAGTAATGAAATCCATAAAAACATCATCCCATTTCCACTCAATAATGGAAAATGGATGTAAAATCACTTTCAGTCCCTGATGTCCTGCATTCACCTGCTGATTGGTGGAACACTGAGAGATAAAAAAAGAAATATCACATTTTATATGGGACACTATTACTGGTGTCATAATTCTCGATACATGTTGTTTTCAAATGGATATACTGCCAAAAATGGGGAATGAAATTCCCACATCAGATCCTTTCTAATGTCTGCTGGAACCCATATACAACCATAGAATAGTTGAGCATCATCTCCATGTAAATTGTGTCTCCCACAACATAAGGAATGAACAACTATAGCTAGCTAATGTTTGAGCATCAGGTAATTCCACTCAAGAGGCCTCAAATGGTGATACCTTTTTGTGGAAAATCAATTACCCTATATATGAAAATTTCAAACACAATACCTAAGGTTTCACTATAGACTATATAGGTCATTACCTATTTTGGAAAAATCAATATCGATGTTAAAGTAATATCACCATTCATCTCCAGAAAGGCTTCTTCATAATCATATAACCAAATAAATTTCATAGCCATCTTTTTCAGGATTGTAAGTAATGCTCAAAGGTATAAAAACTCCTATATTAAGCATCTATAATATCAAGATATCCCCAAGATTAATTTTATATCAAAAAAATTATTGGGATTACCATAGAAAACTATAGATCTCACTTTCTCTAGGTCTACGGAAATTCCTGAATCTGAGATAATGTGGCCCAGAAAGTGGGCTTGTTGATTCAAAAGTGGCATTTATTGACCTTATCATAGAGATATTTCACTATTATTGTATTCAAAATGGCCTAAAGATGAGTGTCATGGACATTTTCAGAATGAGAATACATTAATATATTGTCAAAAAATACTACCAATAATGCTTACAAACATAGGAGGAAAACCTGATTCATCAGGACCATAAAGACTACAGGTGCATTTGTGAGACCGAATGACATGACCAGCTAAACATATAGATGATAAATAGTCCTGAAATATGCACATGGTAAGTCTAAATTCCTAACACACAATTGATGATAAACCAACCTGAAATCAATCTTTGTAAACACTCTCAATCCTTAGAGCCAATCAAATAGGTTTTCTATTAAAGTCAATGGATACCTGTTCTTTACCATCAGCTAATTCTATTAAAGATAATATATGAAAATACTGGGGGTAACATCAATATTCATGGAAAAAGAACCAGTGAACCCCAATGATAAGTGTTGGGGTTTATAAATCCCTTTTTCTTCTAGTTCTTCATACTATTTCTTGTGATCCCGAAGCTCTATAGGTTCGCTCATATAAGAATAAATGGTAACTAGCATTGATTAATGAACAAGATAAATGGTGAACTCGGTCACCTGAACTGGATGTAGCTCATAAATTTCATAAGGTAATATGTCGTCAAAATGATCCACTATAATAGGGAAAACAATGGCTCATAACCCCTGATAATCTTGGAAAAGACTAGAAATACGAGCTATCACACTACCCAACCTCTACTTCCTAGGTATAGCAAGAGACACATTAACATACCATTTTCTCTTATTCGCATGCCTACCAGCCTATAGTGAAGAAAAAATCAACCTATAATGATACAAATATATATGTTCCCGATAGGGAACTAACCAGTTCATCTCTATGATTACATCAATTTTCATCATTTTGAGGATGAAAAGATTCCATACGAAGAGATATCGACCTAGTTTAAGGGAAAAATACTTACCATTGAAAAAACCCTCTAATCAGATACCAAATGGGGTATCAAGTGTCATAACACAATAGAAGTGTTTGAACTGGGGGCCCAGACTCTTCGTGTTTTCCGTGGATATAAAATAGAGACATGTGACTATGTTAAATAAATAAGACACTAAAGTGGAGGATACTATTATAGTTCCTCAAACTAAAAATAATCTAACGATCTTATCCTCTGTCATAGGTTGGAACGCATATAACTTGACTCTACCATAACCTTGAGTCAATATATGACTTTACTAAGATGGACTGCAATATTGGTGCTCATAATCTTGAGTTTTAATACCTATTCCTTGACCGCCACCTCAACCTGAGTGGAAATTGTTATTAAAACTACCTTTCCAGTATGATAATACTAGCCTCGATCCAGAACATGTGCTCGGTATCGATTCCTTCTCTATAAGAACTGATGGATAGGTCTGACTAAATCATATGATATACCCAATCAGTCCACAAAAACTGTATTCCACTGGATCCTATAATAATTGAGCCTTTGTATGTCATATATTTTTTCACTAATGAGATATCAATAATCTATCTGCACGTGGAGCCTGCCATCTTCTATCCTCGCGAGAAACCACAACACAATGCTTGAAACTACTAGAAGAACCACTGATAAGAATTGGTTGATAATATACCTAACTCACACTATTAGATTCCCTCAGACTCCCCCCTGTAATGCAGTCCTATTAAATGATTTCATAAATTGTACTCAACAAGAATACATTGACCTGTGGTTAGATGGTGTATACTAGCTCATTCTCAAATTTCCCAGCAGTTATAAGAACATCACCAACTAGATTCAGTGTGAACAATTTCATCTCAATAAATGGAGAAAAATACTCCATAAAAACAGAGGTCCATGTTGTTGGTTAATAAGCTCTCTTTCTTGGTCATCAATATGAGTATCCATAAAAAATATTCATAGAAGATAGTCTAGAAATCCTCCCAAACCATATTACAATGCCAATTTTCTTGAGTGATAACATCCCACCAATGCTTTGTAGAATCATGTAGCATATATGTAGCAAGCTTGACCCTTAGATGTAGGGTAATCTCAAGATTCTCGAATATAGAACGAATATGTTCGACCAAAAACTCAGCAACATGAGGTCTTCCATCCCCCAAAAGGTGAGAGTATGATTCTTCTATAACTGTTGAGTCAACTCTCCCATAGTCAGATCTAGTCAAGTGATACCTTTTATAGTTTTCATCTTGAATATGAACCCCTCATGGGATTGGGTTTTGGTGACTATATCAAGAATATGAAGAGGTTCCATGGGTGGCACTATAAGAGGAATCCCTGGTGGATCAGGGAACACCACCTCTAATGCATGGTCATTACCACCTTCTGGTCTTAGGATTTTTGGACTTCATGTTGACATGATACTAAAATTCCAAACTCATTCCTCATAATAGATCTTAACATTTTAAATATTAATGAAAGAAAAATAAGACAAGTGCATAACCTTTTTATAGAAAGGTTATACCCCAATTTCTGCTCCTGGATCCAAGACTAGGTAATAGGGAAAGACTATAACTAGCCATACAAACATAAGAGACACACCAAATAAGCACTATTAAGGCTGAGTCTATGTCTCTATTTTACATGTATAAGATGGATATTATCACATTAAAAGTTATATTAATTTTAAATGGACACCTATTTAAATATTTAAATCTCTTTAAATGGTTGAATTGAATTGATCATCATTTCCAGTACATATGGTCCCATACTCCTCATGAACCAAAATATGCCATCAACTTAACCCATACCATAACATTACCCATCCCATGGGACCAATGGTCCATGAATCAAAATTCCATAATTAACTTATTAATGTATTTTCTTTATCATATATAAAAAAACACTATTAGGTTATGGAAGGAACATTAAGTTTAAATTTTGTTCTCTATATCCTACAAGAAATCATCACACATTTCAATACATAATAACCATGTAACTAGTAATATTAAACAAGTAATCTCACACTTAAAATAAGAAAGGAATGTGAAAATTCATGTCATATTAGTCCTATTGTGCCTATCATGATGCATGTAATGAAACAACCTCATTTCATTTGGACTAGGTGAAAGAATTATTATTGCAATAATACAATAGTATTAGGTTCACAAGGAATGTGAATCACCCAACGGTAAAGTAACATCAACTATAAAAATGAAATATCAACAATATAAATTTTCCATCCTAAGTAATTTGGGTTTCCCCTATACATGGGTAAGATACAACTAAGAACATGGTTAATTAAAAATTCCTTGACCTCCTAGTCTTATTTATAATAACCAAACTATAATACAATAGAAAATAAAACCTTTGGTACCACTTTGTAACGTCCCAACCTATGATCTAATTGAAACATGGGCTAAGACAGTAGGTGACATGGCCTCAAGTCCACCTCCCCATATTCTAGAGGCTAACGAATAGTGGTGAGGGTGTAAAGGTGTTATATTGGGGACACTATGCCCTCATATATGAGTTGCACACCAGGTAAATTAGATAATAAACCACAAAAAAATAAAAATACATGATCATAAACAATAATGAATTTACTAGTAACCCAATGTAACAGAAATAAGTATATATAACAGATATAAAAAAATTATAGAAGCGTAAAAAATTGAAATAATGAGTAATTTAATCCAAATACACAAGGTAGTGCCATATACATGGATTCATTGCATGCCAATGTACATGGGGAACATGGGACACACATATACACCATGGTATAAAAAACAAAAGATGAATAAAAGGCTGTTCCACTAGCATCTCGAGCAGATACCCAGTCCTCTATTCCTATACTCTATATGTAAGTAAATCATATCAAATATCTATAGTAGGGATGTTTCCCTTATCCATACTTGAAGATAAATAATATAGTCAGGTACCAAATGTTCTCTGAGTAGGGGTGAGATAAGATCCCAGTAGGACACCACCAACAATGTCTAAAAGTATTCATTTTTTGTACTCATCAATAAAAGTGTACATGTATAACATAATAGTAAACAATATTGAATAAATAATCAATAGCTCGCTCAGGTTCTTAAGGGACACCTAACAACTCTTCCTTCTTCGACTCATGGCTAGAATGAGTGTCTAATCAGTAACTATATATATAGTAATATATATTTAGCATAGTTATATACTTCATCCACCTTTATGAACTAATTACGTTTCGACATAAGTATCCATATTCTCACAGTAGTACATACTGGATGGACCAGGGGTAACTCAGTCATCCATAGTTAGTCCAAAAAAACATATAATATCAAACATAAGGGTACATTACCTACATATGACAATGAATGAGAGACATCATTCTCATCACTCGAGATTGTTGGTGTTTCATCATATCAACACCCAAAGAAAAGGACTGCTGCCTCACGAATTAATGTATTTTGGTTTCCCTCACCACCTCTCACAACTAGATATAATGATGAATTTTTTATTTCATATGATATTTATGTTTTTAGTATTTTCATATAATAATTATATCACATATTAATTTTTTCACTTTTCATTATATGGGATTATTATAACATAATTCATGTGTATAACAAACTACCACCTCATGAAGTGATATGATTTTTTTTCATATAAGCTTCAGGAAAAGGAAATACAGAAATGTATCAATAAAAATATGTGACATGTATGAAATAAAAATTATTCAATAATAGTAATATATTATTTACCTTTTTTCCTTTCAATCTGTCAATAAAATGGAAACAAGGTTCCTATATACGTACGACCTACTATCTCTTTGAATGGTGTATATGACTTTCTATCACTAAATTTTATAGATTACTATAAATAAATATAAAATAAAATATATGGTATTTATATCATGGTTAAAATTATATATATTATGGAAAAATTATCAACATAATAAGATTGAAAATACCAAATAAAAAATGAAAAACAAACCAGTTATTCCCCAAATCATGACTTTAACATGGAATTGTTAACAAATTGGAAATAAAAGTCCATAAGTAAATAAAATATGGAATTATAGACATATATATTTATGTTTATATATTTTATATATTCAAAAAACTTATATTTTTTTTATATGATGTTTGAACATGTACAAAGGAATTCTAAAATCATGGTTTTGTTATTTTTTGTTTTGCTTTTATAAACTTGAGATACATGCCATATTCACAACATGTTTCTTATATGTGGTGTTTATAATTAAAATTAATTAATTTTATATTGAATATATTGAATATTATGGGAATTTAAATTTCCATTTTAGTATTTTTATTTTAGGGGGTTTATGGTTTAAATGTTACCAAAGCGATATGTGATTTTTCTCTCAGTTTCCCTTTTTTGAGATATATATTGTGTTAAGAAACAATCTTATTTTATGAGGGGTATATACAGAACATTTGAAATGAAATATCATTAAATTATTTATTCTCATGATATTTTAATATTCATTTAATTTTATATTTTTATGGGGATTATAATTCAACTTTCCAAACCAGTAAGTGTTTTATGATACAATCTCTTAGTTTATCAAGATTGATTATGACCATATTTTGAATGATATAATTTTATGATATATCACCGAAGAAACTAATTTATCTTCTTTTAATCTATTTTTTATGAAAAATATTTATTTTCTTATTTTTTTACTCTCTGGATACACTCAAGATTTGAAAATAATGTTTTTATATAGAACTGACTTTGTTTACCTATTCAGTCAAAACTCTTTCTTTTCCATTTCCATGTTTTCTAATTTTTTTAAAATATTCTTTAATGTTTTCAGAATATTTTTAATGTATTTTTAATCTTTTATGACTTTTTAAAAAGGTTTTATGTGGAACCATTAGGCAATTTTTCAAATAATACGTGTTTAGATTTTATTTAAAATTTTGACATGAATATTTGTTTTAACGTGTATAACATATATAAAATTTTCTACCTCCATGACCTCCCAATATTTTATATATTAATTTATCATATAAATTTTTTATTTTAAATGAAATTATTTTTAAAATGTTTTACATTTTCTTTTTTTTTTGTAAAAGTGAAAAAAATATTGTATCAAGAAATATTTTGAAGGATTTTTAAAGACTGATTTATATGTTTTAATGTTTATTTTCATGGAAATTGATCTTCATTTTTATAAATTTTATCTTAAAAAATTGATTTTCATAGAATAGTTATATTACTATTAAAAATTTATAAGTGATATTTCAAAACATTTTTTCATCTAATATGACATCCTTGGATGTTAATTATGCTTTACTGGGTATAAGATCCAAAGAAACCATTCTCATTCTTTATCTGGAATATTTTTTTATGTTGAATTTATTTTGAAACATGTTTCTCTTCCATGGATGACACAAAGATAAAAAAATTTTGACACCCAATTATTTTTCTAGGGGTTATGGTTTCATGAAATTATAAAATGATTAAGAAACCTATTTATTTTCAACTTGTTTTGTTATAATGATATGTTTATCAAACCCATTTATTTCAACGGGTTATGATACGATGAATATTTATGATCTTTTATCAAACATACTTATGCTTTTCATTTTTTATAGGTTGAACCTATATATCCCTCTACTGAATTGGGTAAAAATTAATGCCATATGAGCTTAAAGGGTACACGGGAGGTTATCACATGCCCAAAAGATAGTATACAAGAGGTTGACCAAGACCCAAAATAGGGTACGTGGGATGTTATCCCAAGCCTGAAAAAGGCTAAACAAGTGTTTATCCTATGAAAAAAAGAGACCACCTAAGGTGGTTATGTGAAACTCAAAGTAGATACAAAGGTGGTTATCCCAAACCTAACATGTTATGAATGTTTTAGTGGGTATCCTTGACATAAAATTTTATATACTTATGTGTATTCCACCAATAAACATAAAATTATAATATTTTTTACTCATGATTAACTTTCTCTAATTCCATTATGATCCATGTATTATGAACTACCATGATTTTTTCAATGAACCATGTTTTTGATCTATGATACGTATCACATCGTTTTATAATGTTATTTTCATGTTCTCATACCCTTATGATTATGAAATACTAGTATCTTTTATTTGAACCCTTAATTAGAATATGAGCTCACCAATTCTTATGTTTCTTTTCAATAAGTTATGATGAAAGGTATGGTGTTTGATTTGTCTGAGAAGGGTTCTATTTATGAAGAACACAGTGGGAGATGACATAGCTCCCTTCAGGATCCATTATTTATGTTCATAAGCCTCTAAAGACACTAGAACTACAATATTATTGTGTAGATCATAAAGTTATATAATCAGTACTCATCTATTAAGATGTTATATTTATGTATTGGATGTTTGAATCATTAGAGTTGGTATCAGAGAAAGGTATAGTTAACCATCAGAAACAAGGATGATAAAACTTTAGGGAGATTTTATGGTATATTTCGTAGGATATTTATAGGGATATATATAATGATAAATATTTGTATTAATTGAAGTATAGGAAAATATCATGTAATTTTGGTAAATCATAGAGCAGATAGATTCTAGGTAGTTACATCGAGGTCAGGATACTACAAGTTTGATGTGTCTTTGGTGTAGAAGTACCTAGGGGTAATAACTCTAAGAATATTACATTGATGTTGAATTGATCGTCACCTAGTGCATGATAACGAGCCTTTCTATGCACATGGTTTGACACTCTCAGGGGAAATGTTTTATAATTTCACCAACTATTTATGAACCATCATAATGAATTTAAATGAATTGTGACTATGAATGAACAAGGATAAAACTAATGTGTCATTAAATAAAAAGAAATTTTCATGATATAGATATCCTATAAGTGTTTTTTTGATTATATTGTTCTTTACTATGATTATTTTTTCTCACATGACATTTTTTGGTTTTAGTCAATGAATAGAACCCAAAGGAACCATGGTAATGCTAAATTTCATAGAAAATACATTGATTTTCCTCATGAGAAAACTAATGTTATGGGATATGGAATCTAAAACATCAATGATATTATCAAAAAACTTTATCAATATATGAATCATATTAAATATCCAAAAAATAAAATAAAGGAACAAAATTTAGTTGGTGCATCACAAGGAAATGTCTACCCTATTTTATTAGGTCCACTGATCCACTAGTCATTGAGAAATTTATTATTACCAATGAAAAGATATTTTCCATTCTCCACTATTGGAAGCATGAAAAAGTTATCATGGTTTTCCATCATTTTGAAGGTGATGTAGATATATGACAGAGCCTTGTCAAGAACATGGATCAAGGGGAGGTAATTGAATACAAGGAATGCGATGAGTTTCAGCGGTTATTTTTATGTATGTAATTCCCTCATATTCTTTGAACATGGATGGAGAATTAATTTCTTGATCTCAAAAAAAATGATGGTGAATTTATAGGTACCTATGAAGATAATTTTACAAGACTTTCAAGATATAGTTTTTTTAATCATTAGTTCAAAAAGAAATGGAGATCAATTATTTTGTGTCTTAAGAAAAATTCTTCACAAGGAAAGGACTAAAAGAGACTTTAATAGCTATAAGGAAGTCATTTGATTTGAACTGAAGGTAAAAATTAAAACTGGAGATTCATACCATTCCCATGGGTTTTAAAAGAAAATGAATATCTTGTCTAATGAGAACTTGAATAAATCACATGATGGAAATAAATGTTAGTCACCTATATGATATAAATGTGTTAAAAACACCTCAAGTGAATTACTATAAAGAAAAAAGACGGTCTTATAAGTGTGGGAAGCCTAACCATAGTGCCAAAGAATATAGAAGTGATATGATGGGGAAAGTCAACTAAATGAATGGAGTGAGATATTGAAATAATTCACCACTCTCACTCTGTCCCTTGAAGTTCAAGGAATTTCTGAATTATGTGAATTAATTCTCTAATCATAGGGATAATGTGGGTAATATTCCATAAAAACCCAAACTCCCAAAAATCAGACCTTTAATAGAACTAAGAAAATATATTTATTATCACTATATAAGCACCTATAATGAAAGAGATATTAAAGGTTAGGATTTTATAACACTCCTAAAAAGCACTGATTATGGAACCCTTTAACAGTACTAATAAAGAACTGATAAAGGGGGTCACTAATAGAATTTTTTAACACTGTTAATGGGTCCCTTTATTAGTGATTTTTTAGTGCTGTTAAAGGTCACCTTCATCAGTGTATTTTAGTGCTGTTAAAGGCCCAATGTTTTACCTCTTTTTTAGCACTGATAATGCTCCTGCTAATAAAGGGGGTAATGTTTTTTGTTCAAACCACCCCAAATTATATCATCATTCCCAATAACCCTTTATCAACACTTTCCCACTCACTCCAGTACCCTCCCTTTATATTTATTTTAGATAATTACATCTATCGATCAAGACCTAGCCTCCAACAAGTTTCGAAATTGAGACTACAAGCTCATACGAACATGCATTTTACACTCTACAATATTTTTTTGTTTCTCATTTTATAATATATCTATATATTTAAATATATATATATATATCATTAAATTTTTAGTGATATATATATATATATATATATATATTTAATACATATGTAAAATATGTTTTTGTGTGTTTTTGTCTATGTTTATTTATAACTACCCACACAAATATATATATATATATATATATATATATATATCTGCATCTATAAATATAATTATACAGATTTATATTTATTTATATATATTATATATTAATATTTATATAGATATATTTTTATATATAGATAAATATAATTCTATTTGTCAATACACACACAAATTCATATATATAAACATTATATATACGTTAATTATACAAGTATATAAATATTAATACATTTTTATTCTAAAAAAATGTATATTACGTTTTTATTTAGACATTGATAAATATATTTTATATGTAAATATGTTTAAATATATATTTATAAAATTTAAATTTTATGTCTGAATATATAAAAATATGTATATATTTGATTATAATCAATTGTACAACATGAAAAACAGTAAAACAAAAAATCCATAATATAAATATGAATGTAATACTTGGGGATAAATTCACTCTCAATTGTGAAAGGAAATAAGACATCCTTAAACAAGGCTAAAAATCCATCGACTATTCAAAAATTGGGTACCCTGACTAAAAACACCATTTTGGATGTCTTCTTGTACATTTTTTGCATCAAAAAATACTATTGAGGACCCCTATAACTATAGCGTAGAGCTCGTCACAATATTCGATTTGATGTTTGGTAGAACCCAAACAGACACCCAGATCAAAATTTATGCATGTTTGAAGATTGAGTTACATTTTCCAATTATTTTAGATATTTTATTCTATTTTTAATTTTTTATCTTAAAATTATTATTAAATGACAATTACTCGATAATAATTTGAAAATTATTAATTAAATGTATTTTTTAAAAATTATTTTATAATCCATTTTCACTAAAATTTTTTAAAATGACTATTTACACTTATCTAGAAATTGTTAAAAATATATATTATATTTCAATCAATTTAAATATATTTATGTATTAATATATTATTTTTAATGAAATATAATTTTTTTGAATCATACACTTTATCAATGCTAGTAAAAAAGAACTTATAAGGGGTCATTATAATCACTTCTAAAAAAGCATGGATAAAGACCCCCCCAATATCTATGTTTTTTACCAGTGCTGATAATGGAACCCCTTTATCAGTGCATTTTGAATGGTACTAATAAAGGAACCCCCTTTATCAGTGATTCTTAATACCACTGATATGGGGATTTATCAGCTCTTTTTACAAGAGTTGATAAGGTTCCACCTTTAAAAACCTTTTTACCATGCTGTTAATGAACCCTGTTAACAATTTTAAAATATATCTATTAAATAACCCCTTTTACATCAATTTTTCTAGCGCTGATAAATGGGGGATTTAACGGTGCTTTTAGCTAGTACTGTTAAATCCCCAGAACCATAAAAACTATGTTTTGTAGTGTTACCTTGAAGATAAAAGACCAAAAATAAATATTCTAAAATCTTAATGGTTGAAGTGAATCCTGATGACTATGTAACATTATCTTCCCCTCCTTAGTTGTGAATTTCATGTTTGATTTAGTATGAATGATCCCTTTTAAAATATTATTGTTCACCCTTTATTGAAATTTCATTTGATTTTTATCATTTATTATCTCCCTCTAAATGGATTTTGGAGTAGTGAGATCACATTTTATATTCTACCGGTACAAGGTTGAACGCAAGATTATAATAAAATTGTTTTCATATATTATAATAACTTATATATGTAAATAAAGATGAATAAATTTTTTTATGTTTATACGTGTTCATGAATGATTAACTTAATATTTATGGATACTATTATTTTTTTATTAGTTTAAGCATGATGATAAGTTTAAATTCCTTAACATCGATTTTGAGGACTTATATGTCAAGATTTTATAAAGAATTGGGTCATTTTAAGTGAAATTTATTGTAATAAACACTTTGGTTTTGTATATAGTGAAAAATTTATTTAAAGAAGAATGCATTTACACTTTAAGTATACATGATTAAAGGTATTACTACCATTATGGGTTTATCTTTTATCTAATATTTTGGAAATTATGGGTTGTTATAAACCACTTTAAGAGGTCCACACAATTTGTTTCTATCAGATAATATTTCCCTCATAATCCACATTTTAGAATATAAATTTTGGAATTTGTAAGGATACATGGAGTAAAAAATTTTGTTTTATCTGACAGGGATCCAAATCATACATCAATGTTTTGGAAATTTATTTAGAAAGATCTTAATACGGAGTTGTGTTTGAGCACTGTGTATCATCCTCATATATATGGTTAGTCTTAGATAATAACAATGAAGGATATGTGGGGATCTTGTTATATAGATTTCAATGGTGGTGAGGATCAACACCTTATTCTAATTGAACATTCATATTAAAATTACATTTACTCAATCATTCTAGAACCCCCACTGCAATTCAATGGAGTAGTGACCTATGTTTTACTAGTGGGTTTTTTTGGTGAATTTGATGGTGCTTTCTTGGTAGTAGGTTTTTTGGAAGTCATTCATACTCGTATACTCCTATGGGATATGAATCCACTGCTCCCTTCCAGGATAGTCAGGTGCGATGGTTTGTAAGAGGTTTTTGGTGGTGTTGTGAATTGCGGTGGGGGTTCCATGTGGTCCAGCCTACATTCTAGTATTGACAATGTTTCTATTTGGCTAAGCGATGTTGATGAAGATCTTCAATCCCTGTGAAGGATCCATGCTTCTCCTACTCTCCATTATTATCGGGTACTATCTCTCCTCCCATGGTCTATCTAGCGAGGTGGATGTTTCACAGGCTTCGGGAGGTGCAGTTTGAGTGGTTATCGGTGAACCAAGAGGGATTTTCTTTGATAAGTAGTTGTAGTGTGTTTTCATAGATTTTTTGTGGTCTGGTGATTAGGGACATCAAAAAGAAGGTTTTGATGGGTTTCATCGTTCTATTTTGGTGTTTTTATGGTGAAGAAAATTGTGTTCATGGAACAATGTTCATGGTAGTTCAGATGGTTCATAGTGATAGCAAAGACGATGTTCGGTGCAGGTGGTTGAAGTTAGAGAAGTGATTTGTATTAATAGCTGATGAGGATGATGAAGTCGTGATGTGTAGACATGATGCTGGTGACAGTGTTGAGATGTCAGGCCGGAATCATGATGATTGGTGGTGAGGTGAGGTTCGAGGTTTTCTTATGATGCAGATCATGGTGGGTAGCATGTGGTTTGATTTGGATTTTGGCAGCAATTTGATTTTGTGTTTTTAATTTTGAATGTTATCTTCTGACTATTGAATGTGGTGTGTATTGTAGATAATGGATATGTGTGAATGGTATATATTTAAGTAAAATTTATACTTTTCAAGACGTGTAATTTTAAAATTATAAAAAAAATGTTTTGTGGAACTTTTATTACACACAACACCATGTTTATCTTGCATAACAAATGAGACCATTATTTAACAAACCATGATATATTGATAGTATTAAAATTTAAACATAAATTTTATATCCTCTATGTTAAAATTAGTGATATGAATAGTAATAAATAATTTTTAAAACTGAATTATACTTGTTTTATATAAAGAAATCATATTGACAAAAAAGTACTTTTTCGGTAAAGTCTTTAGAGGTTTTTAAAATACTATTTTATCAAAAACATGTTCTTTATTTTTTTTGTGATCAATAATAAAATTAATTTTTGACACTTTTAGAAAATTAAATTTATAAAATAAATTTATTTTTCAATCTAGCAGGTTATAATTTTTATAGGATGATTTTTTTGGATTTTTCTAAAAAGAATATGTTTTTGATGAATTGTGAAAAATAATTTTTTTTTGAAAATTAGATTTTTATTAAAAGAATTAATTTTTTTTTGAAAATGGAATTAAAACTAAATTTAGTTAAATTAAATATAAATTTATCCCATTTACACAATTGGAATCACTTTCCTATTGAATTTTTATATTAATTATTTTTAAACTATGAAGTTTTTTTTATTTAAAAACCCACTTTCTCATCATGCATGTGGGATTAATTATAAATTAAAATTTTACACTCAATGAACATGAATTTAGAAAATTGGATTCCATAATTTTTATCAGCATAATTTAAATTATCTAATATGTCCGACTTATTTTTTTCTATAATGAATAGTAAAAATAAAAAAAAGTATTAACAACGTTTAAGGTAAAATTAGGTTTATTAGATGTTAAACTAAAACGATAATGGTTAAAAATGAGAAAAAACATGTCCAACAACCATTTACTATTCATATTTATGCCTTATGTATTCTAGGTTTAATAATTTCCCTTTTTAGAACCTTGTGGAAAGTGAAAAATCTGGGTAACACTTTTTTTTCAAAAATTACATGTGTTTCACTCACATCACTTATAATAGGCCACAAAATCTCCTCTCCTATAAAAACATAGAAAACCCATTGGATCATTCAATAAATTATAAAATTACTTCTTTAATTCCCCAATCTCATCAAATATGCCATATATTGGTCATAAATCCTTCCTTGGAAGGATTTGGGTGCAAACCAAGAGAAGTTGTCCGAAGAAAAGGTAACATCCCTAACATAGTGTTTTATTTTATTTCACAATACACCTAATTAAATTATAAATAAAATCTCATTATAAAATAACATAATTAGAAACCATAAAATGATATATTTTAATGCTAAGTGAGTTAACTTAATCCATCTAATCTTCTATCAAATGGTCTATGAAATCATCATTCGTGTGTGCGGCGGACACCGCCTTATGAACTTATGTTATTTGTTTTCCATAAACACCTCTCATTGTTAGATGTAATGATATATTTATATTTTTATATATGATATTTATGATATTAATATTATTATGGAATCACTATATCACATCCAACTACTTATATTAAATTCCATGGGAATACGTTAACATTGTTTGTGTGTACTGTGGGCTACCTTCTCACAAAGTGATGTGATTAGTTCATCATATACCTTTTAAATGGATTTTAAAAAGGATAGGATTAAATAAATATTAGTTATATATTTGAAATAAAAATTAATCTATAATGGTAATAAATTATTTAACTTTATTTCTTACTTTCAATACATCTAGAAAATTGAAAAAACATTAATGAATACGTATTGTATGTCGTCTCCAAGAACTGTGTATTTCACTTTCTATATCTATATTTTATGGATTAAAATTGATACATATATAATTAATTTATATAGTATTTATTTAATGTTTAATATTATAGATATTATGGAACCATGATCAAATTAATAGGGCCTAAAACACCTAATCCAAACATATACTAAAAACAAAGTACTAATTACTCAAAACATGACATAAAAATGGAATTGTTAATAATTGGGTATTAAAAGTTCATAAATAAATCATATATGGTATGATATATATATATTAATATTTATAAAATATATTTATAATAAAATTATATTTATTCTATATGAGGTTATAATGTGTACGGAGGAAGTTCATACTTAAGGTAAGTTATTTTTCATCTAAATATTATATCAGAGAGATACATGCCATACTCACTACATTTTTATTATATGTGGTGTATTTACTTCCCATTAATTACTTTCCTAATGATTCACATGAAAATTATTGGGTTTTACATATCTATTTTAGTAACAATATTTCATTGGGTCTAAGGTTTAAAATTTTCCAAAGCGGTATTGGATTTTTGTCTCAATTTCTATTCTTTGATAAATATTTTTTGTTATGAAAATAACATTTATTATAATGTGTATATACATATCCAATCATATAATATCATGAAATTATTTATTATGATGATATTTTATCATTAATTTCATTTTATTCTATTACGGGTCTTACAATTCAATATTACTAATGTGGTAACGATTTTATGATACAATCTCATTGTTTATCTGGATTGTTAATTACTATGATTCCAATAATGAAATTCTGTCATCTATCACTCAAAAAACTCCTGAATTTTATTCCCCTATAGTTATTTATGAATAATAATTTGGTTTAATTCATTTTACTCTCTTAATAATCAAATATTTTGAAAAAGTTTTTATATAAAACTGACATTATTTCTATCATTGGTTAGAAACCATTTCTCTTCCATGCCCATGTTTTCTAAAAATGTTTTAATTTTTTTAATGTTCTATTATGATTGTTTAAATTAATTATTAACTTATTTTTTTAATTTCTTTGATATGTTTAATGAAATATTTGTGTCATTTTCCTAACAAGGACATTTTGGCATTTAGTAAAACTGTGAAATGAATATTTGTTTTAACATATATTAATTGTATATAATTTATTACTAGAATGACCAATAAATGTTTTAATTATTCCTTTATAACATTCCATGTTTAATATCAAGGAAAATTATTATGGAAATGAATTTTTTTAAAAAATATATTTCAATGTGAAAAGGATATTTCACTTAAGAAATGTTTTAAATTATTTCTGAAGAAGACTTTATAAGTTTTAAAGGATTATTTTCAAATAAATGGATTTAAGAAATATTTTATAGAATATAGTTTAAAATTTTATTTTCATTGAAATGTTATTTTCCACAATAAGTTTTCTAAAATATATTTCTAAATCAGTTTCCATCTTAGATGAAACCCTTTGAGGATACATATTATTTACTGTGGATGTGACCGAAATATAAAATTCTTATTCTTTCTATGGATGATAAATTTTTATGATGAAACGATGATTATAAACCCCATTTATAATTCCCAGTGTATACCATGATAACATTATTATTAAAGCCTCATATTTTTCCATGGGTTATTCTTTGATGAAATGATGAAATGATTATAAAAAATGTTTCATTTCGATGGGTTATGTTATGATAAAATGTATATAAATCCCATTTCATCACATTAGTAATGATATGAAGAATGTTTTATGTTATTATTTCACACATATGTGTGAATCTTATTATGTAATGAAGGGAAATATATTACCCTCCAATTCATTGAGTAATAATTTAGTTTATATGATATTAAAGGGTACAAAAAAGGTTATACCAAGCCTAAATGCTGGTATATGGGTGGTTATGTCAAGAATGAAAGAGGGTACATGTGAGGTTATCTCAAGCCTAAAATATGGCACACATGAGGTCATCCCAATCCCAAAAGTGGTTATGCTACATCCTGATCTGATGGATGCATGACATACACGCGAGTTGTGAAACTGCATAGTAAGCACACAATTTATCCCTATAAGCAGTCAGTGATGGGTGGCACGGTTCGAACGTAGTTTGCACAACCACACATTGGACGACATGGAAGACCATGGGGTTTCCCCAACCCACTTGAAATAAATAAATTTTTGATGAAAAAATAAAAACAAAACAAAACAAAACAATAATGTATAAATAAGAGTTCATAGATTGTTTTAATAATAATAAGGATGTTATTATTTTTATTAAATTTATTATTATTTTATATGATTATTAAATTTTTTGTTAATATTATTATTACTATTCTTTTTATTATTATTATTATAAGAAAATGAAAATAAATCAAACCCTAGTCTACCCGCATCACCCCCATTCCCTATGCGCATACCCGCACCCCACCCCCAATTTTTTTGTTTGGCACACCAAATCGCATCCACTCTGACAGTTGAGGCCCGCCTCCACCTCTCACTCTTCCGGTCCTCTCCCGACCTCGCCCTCACCCCCTACACTCCCATACAATGCTTTGGTAGCAGCTGCACCCCCCTTCTCCCTCCATCCGCACCTCCGGCTAGGTCGTGCTCTGGGCACCCATGCTCTAGCTAGGCTGCCTCCGTCCTCCCACAATTCGGCCAGGCGACCTTCTTCCTCCCATGCTCTGACCAGCCTTTTCCAACTGTTCCCTCCCTCGCCGACATCTACCTTCCCATCCATGAACCCCTCCATCAGTGTGTTTTTTCAATTTTTTGGAGTTTTATTTTGATTTAGACAAACCATAATGTGTAAGTTTTAATTTTCACATTTATATCATTGTTTTAGGTGTGTGGTATGTGCATTAGAGGTTGTTCTTCCATCTACTGAAGTGACGTCACAGTCACATGACATTGATGTAATTTTTTTCCAAACATTTCCTTTCCCACATAATCCATGTAACTTGGGTGTTTCAGATTAATTATTAAAAATAATTTGCACCTCCATACATATTGTACATAACTCATTGTAGTGTTTTTATATTAGTTAAAATAGTTAAAAATAGATTTTGAAAGAATTATATGATTTTTCATAAGTAGTTTGGTGTATGAACATTACTTGATAAATAATTTTCCAATCCAATTAACTTAACATGTTCTTTATTTCATTTGTTTGGTACGAACATAGTTTTCAAGAAAGTTTAATCTACATGATTTATTTTTTTAGAATGTTGTGTGATATGGAGTGTGTTCTTTAATTAAAACACATAATATGTCATTTAATAGTGTTTTACTAACTCTATAATTAGTGTATTTAACTGTTCCAAGACTAAAGATAGGGTTTTTTTGGATTTAATGTGCATTCAGTCATAAAAAAAAGACATGAGTATGTTTTTGTGTTTTAGGCCATGTGGTGCTTCTTAAAATTTCTTAATAATTTTCATAGTGGTTTATATAATAGTGAAAATTATCTCTTTAAATGTTAAAATAGTTCATTTGGTTGTGTAAGTGGTGCGTGTTAGTTTTTGAATGGTTCGAAAGTAGCTTTCTTTACCATTTGGGTATGAATTTTATTTTAAAATTGAATTCACATGTTAAATTGAGAGATTGTGAAGTAAGACTTTGTTTGGTCCTTTTAAAATGTTTTACTAAATATGTAAATTATTTATTAAACGATGTTTGAAATGTGAATCATGGGTGAAAAGTGTTTGGTGTGTGTTTGGGTTTGGTTTGAAAAGGAATGTTAATTTTATGAAAATCATCCTTGATTTCTAAATGATGTTAAGTTCTTTGTGTGGTTTCAAAAATGATTTGAAATGAAATATTTAAGCTTATGAACATATGGATTTGTAATGTAAAATGTGGTTTTTGTGTGATGTTTTGGGTAATACTTTTGAACATGAAAAGTTAAAGGCTCATTTGGAACTTTTAGATTTAGTGTAACATTTTTGTTGATTGATTGAAAGGATGTCGCTTTTTTTACTCTGTGCCCTTTTATCAACTTTAATATTTTGTAAAAAAAGTATCAAATGGTTTTAATGATTTTATGGAATGATGGACCCAGTGGAACCTTTAATGATCTGACATATGTAAGTATGTATATATATTTTTGGGGCACCTCTATAGAGGGATATCCATTTGTGGGTTATCGTATAGATTGTCTGTGTCTGGGACTTTCCAGTGTGTTGATGACATGGTAAGGTGAGTCACACATGTGAGGGACTCATACTTCTACAACCATACTATTACTACCATGAGTTCATGGGACCCTTTTGTATGATCAAGTGACGGTTATTGACCAACCTGCTTAGATTGGTTGATACCCTTGGATTTGTTGTTAGGTCTGACAGGATTTTCCAATGGATTTAGTTAGTTTTAGGGCATCCAGTTGGTTATAGTCTTAGGAGCTTCACCCTACGTCAGCAGGTGGTTCTGAACTGAGTACGTCAAGGGGTCTTATAGGTATGTTTAGGATCACCCATGTTTACTGGATTATTTTCATTTCTTGTTCAGTATCTTTTATACTAGTTTATTTCCTACATTCACTATTTACCTGTTTTACTTTAACCCAACTTTGGAATATTTTATTTTTTATTTAGTTTAAAAAATGATAAAGTTATTTTGGTAATGGAATGTAGCGTGTGTTGGATTTTTAAATGGAAAAAACATATTTCTTAAATTTATATATGAAAAATCTACTTTTATAATTTTATTTCAAACTTTTGTATTTGGTTTGTTTTGGGAAGTCAGGTTTTGGGATCATATGGTTTATCTTGAAAACCCTATAGATCATTTTTAATGCTCATAGCTATTTTATCATTTCAGTTGCAGGTTCCCTTTTCTATGGTTATCTTGGATGAGTTTTTCAATATTGGAGAAAGGTTGTCCTTTTGTTGGGTGGTTACCTAGAAGGTGACATGGAGGTATGTGCAGTTTTACATTCATTTAGATTCTACTTTTGTTTTTATCATCATTTTTTATTTATATATTTAACTTTTTTTCATGGGAAAAATTGTTCCCAATGTTTGAAATTTGGTTCTCGGAACTAGTTTCTATCCTACAGGGATCTGTAACACCCATCAGGACCTGTTGAGGTTCGTCTCGAGTGACCGGTTCACAGTCAACCTAGGTTGGTTCGTGAAAACATGTATTAGAGGAGTCCCATGTTATTTGTGGTGTCCTTTAGATGGAGAGTAAGTCTATCTGGACTCAGGAGGTAGGTACGTGAAGGACATCATGAAACCTCACTCATTCTGAAAATTGAGTTTCCAGGGGTAGTCTAGAAATTTTTTCATTGTCTTGTTCTAGTTTGTTTTAGATTACAGGATGACAATAGAGGAAAATTGATGTTACATCATGATTTCTCATGGAGTAGTGATCCATGAAGAGTTTGATTGCACAGTTTAAGATTCTCCTAGTTGTTGACGCTAACTTGGGACATGTCCAACTACCAAGTCACCTAGTAAAGAATGACTACTAGTCCCTCGCTCTAGTATTTTGATGAAATTTGACTGTCGTCTTGGTTAGGGTTGGGGTAAGTTCACTTTTTAAATCAAAAAAAGGGTTTTTGAAATGAGAATTATTTCTTTTAAATGGATTTTAATTCATGTAATGAAGTTTAAACTGAATGATCTTGGTCTAAAAATGTGGCGTTTGATTGAAATTATTAGATAAATGGGCTGGGTGCAACCTTGGGTACTCTTTATGAACATTTTCACATGTGAGGGGATTCATGAGAAGTGCATGTTGGTGAATATGGATGAAAGAAAATGAATATGTGGGAAATGGTTCATTAGATTACTGGGGTTTATACTTGGAATTAAGAGATTGACATTATTTTTATAAAGTGATTTTAAAAAGTGGATTTTGAAAATGGGAATTTTTGGTTGTGTTTTTATTTTTTTGGTTTTTGAGACAGTAATTTTGGTCTAGGATGTTACTTTTAATTATACTTTTATTTGATATTTTATTTGGCTTTATGTTTTATATGTTGTTCATAAAATTCCACCTAGAAAGGTCCCCAATGTTTCTGATAAGTCATGCCCAGTTTTTTGGTTACTCTCTAACATTTCCTATCCTTCTTGGTGATAAGTGTCCATTAGAGGCAACATAGTGGATTGAAGAGGTTGAACACATTTTCAGGGTATTGGGAACTCCCTAAGCTATCAGAGTGAATTTCATTTTGTGTCTGTTTGAAGGTACAACACTAGAAAAATGTGAGTTTTTCAACCATCATTCCATTCAGGTTGGGATACGTGAGATATTTTTAAATCCATATTTGTCCAATGGTTCATACCAGAAGAGGAGAATATGAAGAAAAGGGAAGATCTCTTATGTATTCAACAAGGCCAATAGATGGTGAAATCTTATGTTGACCATTTCAAGGAACTTGTGTATTTTTCTCGGGAGGTAGAATCACATGATTTGATAAATACTTCTCTCTTCATGGAGGTTATTCATCTATAGATCATGGATTGATTCCTCCCTTATGAAGATCATTATTTTGGGAAGCTGGTGAATGAGGTGTTCTTAACTGAGTTGGCCTCTAGAGTGAAGATGGTTGAAAATCCAACGTAAGTAGTTGTTCGTGAAGGTTCCCTATTTGGAGAGCGAGGTGTTCTAGAGGGACCTATTTCTAAAGAGTCCTCTAAAATGGTTCGGGATTCTAGTTTATTGGACCATTCAATGGTGTTCCGTTATTTTGGATGTTTAAGGCACATGAAACCATTCTGCCTCATCCCTATGAAGATGTGCCATCATTGCGGGTGTCTGGCTCATCTAGAGATGTTTTGTAGGAAGTTCCGCCTAAAGAGGAAGAAATGACTAGAAGATTCCAGTGCCAGACTGTGATGCTGAAGATACTTCAGCCATTAGAGCCCCAACCATAGGTCTTGGGGTGGAGCTCACACATAGTCAAGAGTTTTTAGGGGTGTAAATCCTTAGTTCGGGTTTTTTTATTTCATGTTGGAAGTGGAACATTTAAAGCCGTTTTGTTCTTTTAATTTATATTGATAATGCTTTTATATAGTTGTAAGTTAATTTTTTTATCATGAAGTTTTGTTGGACTCATTCTATTATAATCCAAGAAGTCCTGTTTGTGTGGATATTGTTTTATGAGTCTTGCATTTTTCTTAAAAATGTGTTTGGCCCTTTTATGGTTTGATCTTGGTTTACCTATTTTTTTTTGAAATTTATATGCCTGTGGAAGAATAAATGCTTGTGGTTATTCTTGAGTTCACTGCTTGGGGTATGTTCTACTCAGAGGGTTTTCTCTAGTGTTGGGGGTCTTTGGTATGGGTTGAGTTTTCCATGTTTTTGGGGAGGTTTTTTTTCTCGTGCTATAGAAGTTATTTTGCCGCAGTTGGGAGTTCCCATATCAGCCACCTCCTTCCCAGATTTGTGTATTTGAGTGTTAAATTTCAATGCTAGTTTTTTTTTATTTGGGAGAACCTACCTGTGTTCTCCCATTCTCCAATATTATGGTTTCATTAGGTTTCAGTCGGGCATGGATTCACGTTCTGTCTGTCACTCGGTTGGGTGACTTTTTAGGGGAAGAAAGTGTCTATAATAGGGATAATTGTAACACCTTGACCTGATTGATGCATGACTTTCTTGTGAGTTATGAAATTGTATGTTAAGTACGTATCTTAACCCTATAAGCGTTCAGTGTGAGGTGGAATGATTTGAACTTAGTTCGCTCAACTGCGCACTTGACGACATGCGAGACTGTGGGGTATTCTCCCCACTTGAAATATATATGTTTTTGATGAAATCAAAATGTAAATAAAATAAAATAAAATAAAATAATAAAGATGAAATAAGAATTATAATATTTTTTTAATAATTATAATGACGTTATTATTATTATTAAATTTATTTTTTTGTTATATTATTAATAAGTTTGTTATTATTATTATTATTATTATTTATATTATTATTATTATTATTATAAAATGAATGAAATCCAAACCCTATTCTACCTACATCACCCCCATTCCATGAACGCATACCCACACCCCTCCCTATTTTTCTATTCAGTGCACTAGGTCCCATATAGTCTATAAACTGACCCCACCTCTTCCTCTTTCCCTCCCAGTCCACTCTCGACATCTCCCTCACCCCTATGTGCTTTCCCTCCACTCTGACAGCAGCCGCAACCCCCTCATCCTTCTTCCACACCTCTGACTAGGCTGCGATTCGGCTACCCAAGCTCTGGCCAGGCTGCCTCCGGCCTCTCGTGCTTCGGCCAGCCATTTCTGGCAATTCCCTCCCTCGCTGGAATCCCCCGTCCTGATTGTGATCCCCTCTATCGGTGTGTTTTTATTTTTCATTTTTCTGGGGTTTCATTTAATTTTTCCAAACCCTAATGTATGAGTTTTAATTTTTGCATTCATGTTGTTTTTTTAAGTGTATGGTTGGTGTACAGGAGGTTTTTCTTCCTTTTACTAAAGCGGTGTTGTGGATTAATGTCTTTAAGTAGGTGTTTTTTCAAACTTTTCATTTCTATCAAAATAAATGACACTTGGGTGTTTCAAATTATTTTCTAAATATCATTCTCACCTCAATAGGTATTGTAATTATCTCATTGTAGTGTTTTTATATTAGTTAAAATTGTTAAAAATAACATTTGAAAGAATTATCTAATTTTTTATAAGTCATTTGGTGTATGAAAATTACTTAATAAATGATTTTTCTATCTAATTAATTTAACATGTTATTTAGTTAATTTATTTTGTGCGAACTTAGTTTTCAATAAATTTTATTGTGCGTGATTTATTTTTATAGCATGTTATGTGATATGAAGTGAATTTTTTATGAAAACCCATAATGTGTCATTTACTAGTGTTTTATGAACTGTGAAATTGGTGTATATAAATGTCAAAGGACGGAAAATTGTGTTTTTGTATGGTGTTGATGTGAATTCAATCATAAAAGAACATGTGAGTATGTTTTTGTTTTTTAGGCCATGTGTTGATTCTAAATATTACTTAATAATTTTTCCAAGTGGTTTCATAAATAGTGAAAATGATCTTTTTAATTGTGAAAATAGTTCATTTGGTTTTGAAAGTCGTGCGAATTAGTTTTTGAAAGGAGAGAATGTTGTTTTTCTTAAGAATTTCGTTATGAATTTAATTTTAAAATAGAATTCACATGTGAACTTGGTGAGATCATGATGTATGACTTTGTCTAGTCATTTTGAAATGTTTTACTGAATGATTAAATGATTTATTAAATGATTTTTCAAAAAAGAATCATGGGTGAAATTTGTTTTAGTGTGCGTTTGGGTTTGAATGGAATGAGAATGTTAATTTTGTGAAAATAATTCTTACTTTCTAAAAGACAATGGGTTCTTTGAGTGGTTTCTAAAATGGTTTGAAATGAAATATTTGAGATTATGCCCATTTGGATTTGTAAAATCAGAAGTGGTGTTTGTGTGTTGTTTTGGGTAATACTTTTGGACATGACAAGTTAAAGGCCCATTTAGCACTTTCAGCTTTAGTGTAACGTTTGTGTTGATTCTTTTAAAGGATGGAAACTTGTTTACTGTGTACCCATTTGAATACTTTAATATTTTTTAAACATATTATCAAACAGAGTTAATGATTTTATGGAATGACAGCCCGATTTTCACCTTTGATGATATGACATATGTAAGTATGTATATATACTTTTGTGGAACCTCTATAGCGGGATAACCTTTTATGGGTTATTGTATAGAGTGTCCGTGTCTAGGGAAGGAATGTACGGTAATGGCATAGTAATGCGAGTCATGCGTGTGAGGGCCTATTACATACAAAACCATACTATTACTATGATGTGTTCCTATGCTTCTTTTAGATGATCTAGTGACAGTTTCTGACCAACCCTAATTAGATAGGTTGGAACCCCCTGGATTGGTTGTTATGTCAGGTGAACTTTTCTAATATATTTGTTAAATTTTATGGAGGCTAGTTGGTTATAGACTTGGGAGCTTCAACATTCACTGAAAGGTGGTTTCGAACCAAGTACATAACGATGTCTTCTGTGGATTTTTATGATCACCCATGGTTGTTGGATTATTTTCATTTCTTATTTACTATCCATTATACTCATTTATTTCCAACTTTTACTATTTAACTATTCAAATTTATCCCAGTTTTTTTTATATTTTTGTTTTGGGTTTTGTTTATAAACTGACTAGTGATTTTGGAATCTTTTTGTATCATGTCCTGAATTTTTAAATAGAAGAAACATGTTTCTTATTTTAAAATGTGACAAACCAAACTTTTATAATTGTATTTCAAACTTCTGTTCCTGGAATGTTTTGGGAAGTGAGATTCTTGGATTCTATAGTTTATCTTGGTAACCATACTGATCATTTTTAATTATCACACTTATTTTATCATTTTAGCTGTTTGTTCCATTTTCTTATCTTCACTTGGATGATTTTCTCATTATTAGATCAAGGTTGGCCTTTGGTTTGGTGGTGACCTGGAAGGTCACATGGAGGTATGTGCGGTTTTGTATTCTTTCCACTACTAGTTTTATTTATATCAACAATATATATATATATATATTTATCTTTTTTTTTCATGGGAAAATTGTTCCTAGAGGTTAAATTTTGGTGCTCGACACTAGTGTCCAACTTATGGGGCTCAGGAATACCCATCAAGACATATCGTGGACCAGCTCAGGTGACTAGTTCAAGGATGACCCGGGTTGGTTCGTGACAGGTTATATGGGAGGCTATCCCAATACCATAATAGGTACATTAGTGGTTATCCAAATCTAAACAAGTTATGCTTGTCTTGGTGGGTATATATGACATAATGTTTTATATGTTTATGGTTATTTTGAAAATATATGTCTTATTACAATTTTTTGATCTCAATATTTAGGTTATTTGAATCCATTTTGATTTATTTCATATGAAATTACGATATTTATATCATGAATCATGTTTATGATATACGATATGTTGGTTATGGGTTTCAAATGTTATTATCACATTCTCATACACTTATTATTAATATATTTTTATATATTTTTCTCTTATTGAGCATCTGATCTCGCCCTTTATAATGTTTCCTTCCCCCTAATTATGATGAAAGGTACTTTTTATGACATGTCAAGTGGGAGATGACGTATATCACTTGTGGATTAGTTGTTTATATTTCCATGTTTTTAATAGAACTAGACCTAAAAAATTATGGCATAGTTTATTTTGTTAGGTAACGATGATTTGATTTTGAAGATGTAATATTTATGTTTGAAAAGGATGGGAATTTATAGTTCGTATAAGAGAAAGGTTTATTTAACCTTTAGAAACTAGCATGGGAAAAATTTATTGAGATCTATATGGATATTTCTAATGATATGTCTTGGGATATGTATAATGATAAGTCTATGGATGAGTTAGAGTATAGTAAAATATCATGTAAATTTGGTAAAAGATATAGTGAGTGGTTTCAAAGAAATTACATCATTATTAGGATAATAAAAGTGGATGTGAAACTATAATAGAGATGCGTATGGGTAATTAATAAAAAAGTATAGAATGATATGGACTCCTTTATTACCTGGTGCATGAAAATGGGTCTTACTACCCACCGATATTAACACAGTAGAGGGCTATGTTTTAGAAATTCATCAGCTATTTAAGAACCATCAGGAACAATTTATGTAGATCTTGACTACGAATGAACAAGAAAAAACCTATGTTTTCATAGATTGAAAATAAGTTTTCATGATTTATAAATCCTATAACTGTATTTACATGTTAATTTGGTTTTCTAATATGATTTATGTTTCTCACATTATGATTTCGTGTTTTATTCTACGGATAAAATATAAAGGAATAGTGTTAGTGATGAATTAAATAGACAATTAAATGATTTTACTCATGAAGAATGGAATGTAATGAGAGATGGAATAAAAAATCTCATTTATATGCTCACAGAAAATCCAAAATCCATGAATCAAGATGATAATCCAATAGATAAAAAGAAGGAACAACATTCCATTGAGTCCTTCATGAGGTAACACGAACCACCTTTTAGTGGGTATGTAGATCAACTAGTCATTAATAAATATATTAGTACCAATAAAAAGATATTTTCCATTCATCAATATTTGGGCAATGAAAAAGTCATTTCTGATATCTATCATTAGGAAGGAAGAGTGGTTCAATGGTGGGACCTTATTAGGACTACAAGAGAAGAGGGAGTAATTGAATCTATTGAATTGGATGAATTTAAGGGGTTAATTTTCATTATACTCTTCTATAATATCTGTAAACATGGTTAGAGAATGAATTTCATGATCTCAAATAGAATGACGAAAAATCTGTTGGTACATATGATGTAAATTTTACAGGAATTATATAGTGCACTTATGGTTTAATCATCATCCTAGAATAAAAATATGATTGATTTTTTGGTGTGTTAAGACTGAGTATTTAAAAGGAGTAGGCTATAATAGACTCTAGTAGCTATAACAAATTTATTTAGTGTGAATGGAATGTAGAGTCTAAAATTAGAGATTTTGACTGTTCTCATGCATTTGATAAGAAAAGAATGATCGATTGTCATGGGAACTTGAATAAATCACATAATAGAATGAAATTTCAGTCACTTACATTCCAGAAATGTGGGAGGAATCACTCTGGTGAATGCCTGAAAGTAACAAGAGGGTGTTACATGTGTGGGAAGCCTGTTCATTGAGAAGAAGAATGCATAAGTGATACGAAGAGGCTTGTTAATGAAATGAAGGAAATATATTTCAATGAAATTTCCCACTAATAGACTAGGGTTTCAAGTTCATGTATTTTGGGAATTATGTGAATCAATACACCAATTTAAGGGCTAGATAATCCACAAAAACCTCTGATGAAAAAGGATAAAGGGAAATATAATGCAATTAGATGGATCAAATTAATCATGATGGTTAAGTCATTATATATTCCCCTCCTTAGTTGGTCATTTCTTGTTTGGTTTGGTATAAATGAGCCCTGTGAAAATGTAATTATTCATAATATAGTTAATTTCAAGTGATTTTAAGAATTGGTTATCTCTATCTACATGTACTTTGGAGCAATGAGATCACATTTTATATTTTATCAGTCTGAGGGTTAACCGAAGCTTCCATTGATTTTTTTGTATAAAATAATAGATTATATATGGAATAAAAGATTAATCAAAATTTATTTGTGTATATATCTTTATGTAATATTAACTTATGTTGTATAAATACATTCATTGATTTACTATTTTATAGTTGATCATAAGATCAAAGTCAATGAACTCCCTATTTTGGGTTTATGTGATTATAGTTTATCAATAATAATAATATTTTAAAAGATAATTATAGTAATTGAACCATTTCATTTTATATACAGGGAAAAATTTATTTGAGGAGATATTCTTTTATAAATTGTAGAAAAATTAATTAAAGTTACTGATAACCTTTAGGGTTTAACATTTCTTTGATTTGAGGAAATTATGGGTTTTAGTCAATCACCTTAAAAATTAATACATTTTTCCTCTATCATAGAATATTGTAATCTATATCCACTTTCCATAATATATAATAAGGATGTGGTAAAGGTACACATATTACCACATTTAAATATAACTGATTGGGATCCAAATTATTCATCTATGTTTGGGATTATACTTAATAAATATCTTAATACAAAGTTGAGTTTCTTAAATGCATATCATCCTTAGACAAATGATCGACCTGAGATAATAATTCAAACCGTAGAGTATATGCTAAGATCTTGTTCTATGGATTTAAAAGGTGGTGGGGATAAAAATCTACCTCTAGTTGAAATTTTTTATATGTTGAATTAGGATCACCTATTTTATATAATTCTCATGTACCATATCAAGAAAAGAACGCTTTCTTCATAAAACCATTTTAAAAATATTTTAAACCCATTTGAAAAACACTTTCAGATATAATTAGCATTTTCTATTAAAAACCCTTTATAAATACATACATACATAACCAAATAGAAATAGGGTATTTTGTTGAATAAATATTAAATATTAAAAAAGAATCTGGAAATCAAATAATATCCATAATTGATGAAGATTTGTTGTCACCATGTATGTTAAGAACAAAATATTCCTTTTGTTGTTCGTCAAAATACTCTATATCAAACACATAAAAAAATTCATTTTCAAAACCATTGAAAATGAAGTAAAATGGGACATAAAAATTACTATATATATATATTACATCCATATAAAAATTTCCATTATTTTATCTTACAAAGAAGAGGAAGAGTTGTTTAACCTTAAAATTTCACTTATGAAGTTATCATATGATGAACACTACTTCTAGTTGAAAATCTTACTAAGAACTTGTTGTTATAAAAATTTTCATGATTACTTTTCTAATCTCTTAAAAAATAGTTTCATGATTTCAGAGAATATTATGAAATGGTTTATCAATTTAAGGAAAGATAAATATGTACAATACATTTCATTGATGGAAGGATTTGAAGAATGAGAAGATCTATAATATCACCATTGTAAATGTTGTTTCTATATTAAGAAGGAAATGATTCAATCCCATGATAACAATTCCAATAAAATTATACTTAAATATATCGATCAACCATTTGTATTTTCTTGTTTTTAAGGTCAAAATGAGAAATAATAGAGACAGTTAGTCTCTACAAGAGACGAGACGATGAATATAATAAATATTATTGTGAATAATGATTATAAAGATTATTCCTTGAACCCGTATAAATAAAAAATATCAAACATTAATGGTCATGTTTTTCTTACTAGTTATATCAATTTCACTAATGATCATCCCAAGCTATATTAGAAGGATATCATTTTATTAGGAAGAATCTTTTACTACTGTTAGTTTGTGCTTGGAATTGTGTGATGCAACTCCTTCATTCAATGTTTATTCATTATTTCTGTTTACACTTAGTGTAAGAGTGTGTTTTGAGACTATGGATAGGTCTTGTAAAGGGATATCCTAGTTGAAATATCCTATATCATTTTATTAAATGAAAACTTCTTTTAAATATATTGGAACCCACAGTAAGAGGAATATTATAGTGGAAATCACCAAAATCAATGAGTAGAGTGTTTGTGGAGTAGACTAGGGGATTTCTATTCCCCAAAAAACTATAAATCATTTATTTTTAATTTAATTCCTTTGATTTTTTGTTCCTAATGCCTATATTTTTTAAGGATATATTTTAGGAACTCAATTCACCCCTATTAAGTGTTCAGCTAGCCATTATAGGGACAAAATGGTATCCGAGCTTGTGACACTTGAATTTACATATTTCAATGGTTTTGGTCCAAGGATAAATTTTAAAATTGATCTCATGAATGATAACATAGACGGTATGTGAATGGTTAGTGATTTTTACTTCAATTGTAGAACTTATGGCTACTGGTAATCTTGCATGACTATATATGTAAAGAATAATGGCTTGAAAGATTACGTCAAAGCTGTAAATCCCTATGAAAATATTAATATAGAACCTGAAACATGGGATGCTACAGTTAAATAAAATTTTTCTCTAAAATTAAAATCTATGAATTCTATAATAAATAGATTCAAATCAGATGAGTTCAAAATAGTTTCACAATTTCAAACAGTAGATGAATGGAATACCATTATAGCAATTTCATATGAAGGTTTAAAAAAAGTTAAAGCTCTTAAAAATGATACATAAAAGATTATGTTCGACACATTGAAAATGGATAAATGGGAATGTATAACTCAACTGAATGAATTAATCATAGATATTGTTAATAACATTACTGCACCAGGAGAACCTACCACTGAACCCATACAAGAATTGACTGTTCATAGTGTGTTACCACCAAAGTGTGTTGTAATCTCACCTACCATTATAAAATCTATAGAGGTCAAAAGTTTCAACATAAAATATCCCATCATAACACTCATGATATATGAATATGAAATGGAAGCTAAAGTTGGCAAACATAGACTGATAAAAAAATAAAATGTTTCTTTGAAGGGTTTGACCTTAATGGATGACATGAATAATAAAAGATTAAAAATATCTGAAACATATGAAGAAGAAGAATATCAAAGAAATTATGGATCAAATGATGAGTTCCCACAACATTCTCAAAAATAAAAAAATTATAAAATAAGAGAAAATGAATCAGGAGACCTTTCAATAAGTGAAAAGGCAGGGTGCAAATTCTAATGAATTGAGATTATATCCGTGCAAGAATCTTGGAAATATCAAGTATTATTGTTTTAAAATTAAGGGTTATAAAAGAAAAAATATATACTTCATTAAGACTTGTTATATTAATGGTATGAAATATATGAATGCCACATAAAGTTATTTTAAATATTATAGAAAATTCACATCATCAAAATCAGAAGCCAATGCTTTTAATCTAAAGGGAATAATATGGTATATGGAATATTAAGATGATGTAAATTATTATTATTATTCTAAGCATGAATTTGACTGATAAAATAAAAATTAATCATATGAAGAATGTTCACACTCCATTCCACTATAGAGTCCAAAATTGACTAAGGGGAATACCTCGAGCAAAAAAGTTGGAAGATTCATCAAATATTCCAAAGGCATTATGGCACGCAAGTATACATGGGCACCAGCCTTGGGAGCACATGTCACTTGCACGACAGATATGAGGCACACAAGTGACTTGCACGCCTTAAGGGAAATTTTGCCAAAGCCTCAGGTGTCCTATAAATACCCCATGTGGGCCCCCCATTAGAGGATGAATTTTTCCAAAACTCAGATTCAAGCTCCGGTCACCCAAGTCTTTTCCTGACGTCTTCCAAACACTTATATGGTAATTCTTTACCTATAATGGAAGATATAAAGAGGAAGGATAAGGCCTAAGTATTATAAATCATCAATACTTGTGTGCCTAAGTGTCCAAACCTTAAGGGAAGTTAAGACACTTGCGGTCCACCTTTACCTGTCAAGGAAACATGTGCACCACCCTTCTTAAAGTCTCTAGGGATGATACTAAGGGCTTGAGTTCAATGTCACCCAAGTATTACCCTATGGAGACTTTGTCACCCAAGTTGACTCATGTCGCGCAAGTATACTTATGCGACTAGGACATGCACGCTAGAATAAAACTTGTGCGCCTCCTTCCTAGTCACTTTCTTTCCTCAAATTCACCTTTCCTCTTCAAAGACAACCATCAAAACCCTCTTCAAATCCATTTTCGGCATGGTTCCTTTGTTGTCTTCCTTATCTGGAAGGAATTCTGTGGAAAATATCTCAAAACCTAGTGATTTACATAACTCCATGTCATTAAGGTTAGATATTTTCTTTATTCAACCTCATCCTTTAAGATGAGAAAATATTTAATCCAGGCATCCTCCTTAGGATTATGCCCCAAGTTCTATGTTCATGTCCTTCCTCCTCAAGAGTAAGCCCCAAGTTCCATAATTTGGGCCTCCTTCTCAAGAGGAAGTCCCAATCATAATTTCCTATCACTTTGGGCCTCCTTCTCAATTTTAAACCAAAGGTTATAATTTACTTTAACTGTGGGCCTCCTTCCCAGGATTAAGCCCCATGTTATATGTTCCCTTTAATTGGGCCTCCTTCTCAAGAGTAATCCCCAAATTACAAGTCCCCTTAATATGGGAGTCCTCCATAGGAGTAATACCCAGTTTTAATTTCTTTTAAACTGGGCCTCTTTCTCAAGAGTATGTCCCAATCATAATTTTCTATAACTTTGGGCCTCCTTCTCGGGAGTAAGTCCCAAGTTAAAAGTATCCCTAAACATTGGGCCTCTTTCTCAGGAGTAAGCCCCAACCTTATTTTCTTTTTATTTGGGCTTCCTTCTCAAGAATAAAACCCAATCATAAGTCCCAAATTAAAATTCCATATCATCATAAAGCACATATATCTTTATGGACCCTACTCATGGGCTTTTTCCCTAAATTATGTCCTAATCCTGATTTACTCGGGCCGTCATAAATACATAAGCCCCACATCTTTTTTTATGATTGCATCATTCATGGCACAATCTTCAGATTTAATGATACCTCTTGTTTCCCACAACGATCATGACTCACGTGGGCTTAGAGTGTAAAATTAATTACGACATATCTCTTGGGGCCATTATTTATGCATAAACCTCATACTTCTTTACTCAAACTACATGGAATTTGATCTCTTCCTTAAAAGTAGAGTATGTAGGAAGCCCTTCTAAGGATCAAACCCATCTTTCATTAATTATTTTCTGTCCCATATGACATTAAACTATATCCATTCTATAGAACTACATGGGTTCTGATTCATTCTTTATCACATATACGTAGGTAGTCCTTCTGTGGGAATGATCCCAAATATAAAATACTCCCTATCTTTCTGAATGACAATAAACATCATGTTCCCCACTGACTGGATTTAAAACTATCATGGTCATCATAGTGACAAAGAGATTTATATATAACGTATTGAAGGATACCATTGACTAAGAATCTCTAATTCATATAGATGATTCTCTATTGATGAATAACCTCAAATTGATATAAAATATTCTCTAAATCTCATACATATCAATAATTTATTGAAAATTCTAAAGGAAAAACACATTTTCATTCTTGTTAAATTAATAAGGATTTGTGAACATAACTTAAATCTATAAGAGAGTCCCGGAGTAGACAATAATTCCCCCCAAAAGGTGTGATGAGTCTGACCTCCCATCCTCTTGACCAATGAAAATTCTTAAGCCCCATCAGTCCACAAATAATGAGAACCTACCTTTGGAAAGTAGGTCCAAATGGATATAGAATCATTGGATATTTCCGGTTTTACGAATAAACCTGTTAGAAACCGATTGGAATGTTTAAACCTTAAACAAACAGGGTCATCCCCATTTCCAGAATAAAAAAATGGTGAACCTAACATGAATCCTTAACCAATTTAAAATGATATTTTACTTATTTGTTAGGATCATATTTAACTTAATGTGAGGGCCAACAAAGTAATCAATAACATATGTGTTCATAAAAAAGATGTATTCTGGCCAAAATTATCTTGATTATGTATGTTAAATCAAACATGAACTCTTTTCCAAGATCTATCTGCATTACCGAAATAGATTATTTAAAATTCACACTTGTGAATGCCATGGCCACTACTCCTGCTGGATCCTCGTTCTGTCTGAGGATGACATCACCTACTCAGCGTCTTCAATTCTAGGTATCAAATGCATTGGTTAAAGAATACCGTCAACACAATACCATTCCGACTCTGGAGGTCGCTTGAAATTCCCTCATAGTTAACAACTCACCCTGGTTGTCCGGATAGCAACGAATAGTGGTGAAGAAGAAGGTAGTGCCAACCACCATCTCAAACCGTTTCGGGTCGTTATCCCCAGAACACAATCACCAGTCCCTCCAATATTATGGGGAGGTGAATGAGAAGGTCACTTAAGGCCTTAATTCATGAAGACATGAGTCCTTCCCGTGGGATCCCATCAACAATCATCGTCAAACTTGTGTGTTTGTGCACCCTCAACATGATGAGGGTATCACCTTTAGGGGTTCGACTCATGTTTCTCAGACCCGAGCACGCAAGACAAACTGTCAGAGGTGAAATCTGGTCAATAGAGAGCAGGTTCTTACTTATTCCCCCTCCGAAGAAGTCAATCAATACAAATTGATGGAAAACAACGAGAGGGCATATACACCCATTCGTCCTGGTGTTACTGCCCAGCAGACTCGTCTGGCAGTAACACGCCAATCCTGCCAGGAAATTTTGGCAGAGTATTTTAGGCAGGCATATACACCTATTTATAATTCATCAGCTAGTCACCAGGCTCATCTGACTACAACCAATGATACTCGCCAATAAAATGTGGCGGGGAATAATCAGTCGGCACATTAACATGAAATTCATCAGGCTAACCAACTGTCTCGTTCGGTAGCACCTGGAGATGTCAATTGGAAAGATCCAAGGACAAATAGGAGGTAGACACAATTTTCTGCCCCCACACATGAGTACTGTCAGAATTCACTTATAGGAAAAGGAGGACAGGAGAAGGCACATAAACCTACTCCAAGCATGGAATGGATGTATATTCCTGTTCCGACAGTAGAATTCACAAAGAACATTCTGAAAATGGTGAAAGAGTAGAAGAAAATCCCTTCCCATATTCTGGAGGCCTGTCAGAATATTATAACAAATTTCGCAGCATCATAGGGAAGGAATCATAAATCTATCCCTATCATTGGAGTGAATCATCTACATGTCACCCTAGAGCAGATACACACCTCTATTCCAGTCCAGAAGGGTTGTGGGGAATAATCCCCCATGTCATATGGATAATAAAGTCAGGCACATACACTCGATTTGAATGGAGATAATCAGCCTAACATGACCATTTCTCTTGAGCAGGCACATACACCTGCCCATAATAAACACTTTCATCAACAAGTGGTTTCCAAATTGAGTAAGAAGGCATCTATGAAAAAGATCCATTCGGCATAGTCGAGAAATCAAGAGACAATCTGTAATTAGGCCTTGCCCGATGATGGAGTTCTTGAAGCCCTCAAACAATTATCTTTTGCAACTCATGATTCTACTCTTTCATTTTCAAATTCTAGAAGTAACAATAACAATTCCGAAGGTATTCATCAGACATTTTTTTATTAAGGCTTGCTTCATGACAGTTTGGTCGATCTCGATGTATCATCTTTAGATAAAAGCCAGAATAACCCCCTACATGGCCAGAAGATCAAGGAGAAAAAGGTTTCATCTTTTGTTGTCACCCACCATGGTGGTACTCCCCATGATGATGAATTTAGCTGTGAAATTCCTCTCCACAGTAGTAATTCACATTTCCTGGAAAATTAATCAAAGGAAAATGCAGTAACAAGAATGACCTCTTATCTTGAGGCACTTGAAAATGTAGAGCCAGCCTTGTCTGAGGCTTTACCGCTATCAGGTGAAATAATTTTTCAATCAGAAGATATCCCGAGGTGTAGGTCATTATTCGAACCACCCCTGGGTCATTCATATTCTAATTTGATAAATGAATTATCTACCAATCTTGTTGAATCTGATAAAACAACAAAGAAGAACCAACTTTGGTCTAATCAGGTAGAAGAATCTTCCTAGAATGATAAAGAGGAGGTGCTGAATATGAGAAACAACTGGAGAAAGGTGAAGTACCAATCATGTTTTGGGCTTTGGCTGACTCTCAGTACGATATTCCAGAAATGTTGACGGAAGATTGTATTCACGATATTCATCTCAACATGTGGAAAACCCTTTTTCACTTAAAATAGAAAATATTATCTTAGGATAAATTTGAAAATCAGGTCAATATAATAGAAGGGTTACAATGCCAAATTGATTTGGCATCTCTCTTAGTTTTCTGACAACCAAAGGTTGAAAAGCAGTAGAGATCCCTTCAGCGTTCATGATTTGGCGCACTAAAAAGGTTGCGCTAGTTAATTACCAATGCCCCATCTAGTATTTATATCAGGGGATGGGGTGTTCATGGATAACTTCATTTCACTATACTCTCTAGTCAACAAAGCCTGCCAAAAGTTGTCTCATTCAATGTTATTGCCCATTTCCGGCCATAGCCAATTGGTTTTGTGTGTAATAAAAGGATTGCTTATGAACATGCCACAACTATTTCATCCCAAAGTCAGGCATACAAAGAACAAGTTGTCGAATTACTCTTGCATCAAGCAAATAAGAATATCGAACATGCTTCTAATTTTGAGAATACACATCATCCGGTGACAGAAGTGTCAGAAATAATCCAACAGTCATCTGAGCCAGCTGATTTTAGTGGATTTTGGATGATGCATTCGGCTAATTTCCGGAATAAAGTCCGCAAAATCCGGATAGCTTTTAAGAAATTCTCAGATATTGTAACTCAATAGCCACCTCAGCTTGCTAGACTAGGGACTCTTTTAATCCAACCCCTGGGATCAACAGATAGGATTCGAGGAGTTGAGCAGGAACAACCCCAATCCACCAAACTGGGGAGTTTTTCAAATTCTCAATCTCTTTCTTAAGGAAAGTTTGTCTTCTCTCGATTAGGGAAGAAGCCACAAGAGGAACGCAGAGCCGAGTTATCAGGAGATTTCCTCCAAATTAAGTTTCATCAAGAATTTCCTAAGGGATCAACTCAACAAAAGGAAATATCTCATAAAGGATATGGAAGAAGATAGTATCGTAGAAATGCCAATAGATGGTATGAAATGCGTTATGCATCGATAAATGTCATCAATGTCGTTTTCACTGATCCCCCGAAACATGAGGTTCACTCAGAGGAATCAGATGAAGAAGTTCCTATTCAAGAAGCTATACACACAGAAGTAAATGAAGAAGGTGTGCATATTATAAGCCCGAGGGCTGCCCAGAGGCAAGATATTATTTTGTGTAATTCCCTTCTATACTCCAGAAAGGCACATGCAAAGGAAAAGGGTAAAAGTTAGGTTACGCCCCACCCTACCTATGGGGAAGTCCAATCACTCTCATTAGAGGAAATGTTCACACAACAAGAGGCAAAAATGAAGGAGTTAAGGAGGTTGAATGAAGAACTAATTCAAGGTAGTATTCCTCATAAGCGTGCTAGAGTCAGTTAGTCAAGGGATTTCATTGAAGTTACTAGGATGGATCAAGAATATCCTCATTTACAAGTACACCCTCACAGGTCCAATCCTATGGGTCATGCGCAACAACAACCAATAGTGCTACAATCAGTTGCGGTACTAGTCACCACACCTATCCAAACTCCAACTGTTGTACCTACTTAGGTCCCAGCTCAACCAAATGATTCTCAAAAGTTAATAACTACCATTGATTCATTAACATCTCAGTTGGAAGCAATGTAAGGAAAACATGCACAAGTTCAACTGGAAAAGAAATATTACCGTGAATGGGTTGATGCGATTCTTCCCCATCAAATTTTGGGAATACCACATTCCCAATTTTTAATGGTTCCGGAGATCCATAAAAACAAATAACACATTACGTTTCTCATTGTGATCCTATGCTGAAAACTTCTCAACAACAAGAAGTAGTTAAGCTCAGGTGTTTTGTACAGTCGTTACAAGGACATGTTTTTGTCTGTTATACAAGTTTGAAATCCTGTTAAATTACTAGGTGGGAAGATCTCCGTCAAAGGTTACTTCTTCAATTCATCTCAACATTGTGAAAGAGGACAATTTTAAATATTAAAAATTCTAAGAAAATGGAGAATGAAATAGTTTCAGATTTCATTGCTCGTTGGAAGGGATTAACCTATTACATAATCTTAGAACTCCATCAAGATGAGTTGTTGCCAATTTTTGTGGAAAATCTGAGTGATTAATTACACACACTATTGATTCCTGTGAAATACACAGGAGGGTTTAGATACCTTACTTAAATCTCTCAACAGATCGAAGATTCTCTTATAGAGACTAAGGCCAAGACTCGTGTAATTCCATCAGTTCCCAGACGGAGAATGGGGAGACGAGAGACTGCTACAGTTACACTTAAACAAGATTATGTACCTTCTTTCACTTCAAAACCTTCAAATTATCGAAGGGCTTCACCTCATGAGCATAAAAATCAGAGGTCATCTTGTCAAGATGATCAAAGAGATCAAAGACAGAAACAATTTGAGTTGTTAAAGAATAATGTTTATTATTTTCAAAATGAACAAGTTCCTGGTTACTTCATTTCGGCTCTAGAAAATAATTTGGTTCAGTTGCCAAGGCCAAAATGGCCCAATAAGGAAGGAGATGAAGAACTTCCCAACTATTTATCATTTCATCAAATGTTGGGAAATCCCATTTAGGAGTTTTTTTTCTTCAAAGACCTCCTAAAAATGATGTTGGACTCTGGATAGGTAAAATTGAAAGGTTCTTCAGCCCAGATAGCATGTGTTACTGCTACTGATCCTGAGGAAGAAGGCGAGTGGCATTAATTCAAAAGAAAAAATGCGTAGAAATATGATGATTGGATGGTCAGAAAAATGATCAACCAAACTCATGCCATTTTACGAACACAATTAAATCAACCAATTGTGTCTTCTAATATGAATTCCACAACAAAACCCCCTTCATCAGAAGGAAAATATTAAAAAATGTAGCATAATTCAAAGAAAGAAGAGAAGTTAGAAGAAGATGAATTTGTGTCAAAGCCTAAATTATCTCTGACTCTGGAAGATTTTATGCCATAGGCTTCAAAATCAAGGGCACTGACCCACCAAAAGGCACAACCTAAATTGGTTAATCAGGAAGAATATTCATCAGATGAAGAGATGATCTTTAGTTCTGTTAATATGATTAATATAACAGATCCTTATGCCTGTCGTAGTTTCGATCTTGATGAGGCTGAGTTCCATATATCAAACAGATAAATTAGAGGAAGAGACAGATTTTTAGGATATAGGAGAATACATGGATATTTTAGAAGCCACTATTCCAATCCTACCCCTGCTAGAACTGTATATGTAGCTGAAAATTGTGGAAAATCCCTTCATCAAGCCCAACAAGAACAAGAATGTTTTTCCACACATGGTAGATTCAATCCTGGCACAGTTATTTTGGAGGATCGGTTAGAGGATACACCTCTTTCCTCTCAGCAAATAAATAGACCTAGTCGGTCTAATTTGCCAAAGCCAGTAGTATTCCCAATTCCTACCCCGATACAAGATGCATATACTTACAAAGCATTAACTTCTAAGGAACCTATGAAACCACATGTTGCTATAGGTAAATGCAGACCTTTGGACCAAAGTATGATGTCTTGAAAAATTTGGCCCATGTACCATCCAAGTTTTCAATTCTAGATGTCTTGAATCTATCAAATGATCTTCAGGAGGCACTCATTGAGTCTTTGTCAAGCCCTCCAGAATTCGAAACTAAAATTGCTGCTGATAAATTCTACCATATAGAGAATGATCCTACAGAATTCCATGCAGTGATATCTTTTATAGATGAAGATGAATATGATGTTGTGAATGGACATATTAGAACTTTTCATTTATCTAGAAAGGTCAATGATGTAGTCATCTGACGAGATTTCATTGATAATGGTTCAAGAGTGAACCTCATCCTTATTCGTACACTTCTTCGATTGGTCCTCACTAAATCTAATTTATCTCCTTCTACTTTGATGTTGTAAGGATATGATAAAAATGAACAAGAACATATGGGCGATATTACACTCAGAACTTAATTTGGAGACCTTGTATCCAATTCAGATTTAATGGTTGTTCTTCATGACATAGGCTTCAACATTTTTCTTGGAAGAACCTGGCTACATCAACCTGTGGCTATACCTTCATCATACCAAAAATGTCTCAAATATTTTTTCAATGGTAAAATTGGGACATTGTATGGTGATAATGCCCCATTCAAAACATGTAAATCTCAATACATTGAGGCATAATTCTATCACATGGAGGGAAATGAGATGTCTACAGCAAAAGAGGTTACAATAATTAATGCTCCATATGGTTTAGAAAAGATTCCAGTAAACTCATTCATACATGTGAGTACAGATTCTGTGTTTTCTATCATTCAAATTGACAGGATAGACCCAAATCCAAATAATATTATGGAAACTTCCATAATGTCAATTATGGAAACCAAGCTAGACAGCATGATATAAATTGTTGATTCACCAGGAAATGATGAAAGCTAAAATGGAGATGCCTTTATTTCATCTGCTGAAATCCAGAAATTCTATACTTCATCAACCATGCTAGAAGAAGTTATAACAATTCCAGATATGAATGATGATGTCGATTCCCAATCCATCGTCTCCTATTTATTACACAAGGAGGACCCTTCATCATCAATAGGGTCAGAAATGGTAGCCTTTTCTTCAAGATGATCAAATTATAACTTCTCCATTTATTATGAAAATTCTACTTTATCATCTACTATGCAAGTAGAAACAAAATAAGGAACACATATTGAAGAAGAAGAGGAAGATCTCAGGGATGCTCCTCCAGCATTTGAGGAAGGTATCTCTACCACTGTGGATGAACTCCGAGAAATAAATATGGGTACAAAAGTATATCCACGCCCAACATTAATTAGTGCGACCATGACTCTTGAAGATAAAGAAATTTATATTTCATTTCTAAAGAAAAATTGATATATATTTTCTTAGAAATATACAGAAATTCCCGGGATTGATCCTAATATTTATACTCATCATTTGGGGTTTCCAAAAGAACATCAAGGATTCAAGAAAGCCTCAAGAAGAACACACCCAACTTATGCCTCAAAAAATGAAGCTGAAATGGATAAGATTATCAAGGCTCACTTCTTTAGAGAAGTTCAATATCCCAAATGGCTGGCTAATATTGTCCCTGTGAAAAAAATGGACATATTAGAGTTTGCACTGATTTCAGAGATCTTAATTAGAATTGTCCCAAGGATTATTTTCCAGTTCAGATCACATAACTCTTAATTGATGCAACAAATAGTTATGAATCACTTTCCTTCATGGATGGATATTCTGGGTATAATAAAATCTGAATGGCACCAGAAGATGAAGAATCTACAGTCTTCAGAGACCCTCAAGGTGTGTTTTTCTATTAGGTAATGCCATTTGGCCTAAAGAATGCAGGTGCAACATATCAACGTGCCATGCATCGTATCTTCATACCCTTTTTAGGGAAATTTGTTGAGTTATATGTGGATGATTTGGTGGTTAAATCCAAACAACGTTCTAATGACTTGGCTGATTTGGAAATCATATTCCACAAACTTCGACAACACAATTTGAAGATGGACCCCTTGAAATGTGCTTTTGGTGTAACCTCAAGAACATTTCTCAGCTTTTTTGTACACCATCGTGGTATCCAAGTTGATCCTGAGAAGAAAAAATCAATCATTGGTATGTCACCTCTTCAAAATTTGAAGGAACTGAGAGGAATTCAAGGACACTTGGCCTATATTCGGCATTTCATCACCAATCTTACAGGAAAAGTTTTACCCTTCACAAAATTAATGAAGAAGGGAGTCACCTACCAGTGGACTGAAGAATGTCAAGAAGAATATAATATTGTCAAGAAATATCTCTTGAGTCCACCGGTATTAATGCCACCTATTGATGGAAGACCACTTATTCTTTATGTAACAGCTTTAGAGCCATCATTGGGTTCCTTCCTTGCCCAAAAAAATTATGATGGGAATGAAAACAACCTTTATTATCTTATTCAGACTATGATTGAGGTAGAAAATCGATATTCAAGTATTGAAAATATCTTCCTAGTGTTAATATTTTCAGTTTAGAAGTAGAGACACTACCTTCAACATTATGAGGTCTAACTTGTATCTCACAATAACTTGCTCAAATTTATCCTTAGTCATCCAATGCTTACAGGATTTATGGCAAGGTGAGCAGTTATTTTGCAGCAGTTTGATATCCATTATGTGTCTCAAAAGGCAATAAAGGGACACACTTTGGATGATTTCATTACTGAACACCCTTCAGTAAAAGATACATCTTTATTTACTGAACTTCCTAATTAAGAAGTCTTCTCTATTAAAGATAATCTTAAAACATGGGAAATATACATTGATGGTGCTTCCTGAAGTCCAACAAGGAAGATATTGGAAGATCCTAAATTCATCAATGTTGGGTTAGGAATTGTTCTTATTTCCCCTGAAAAGTCAGTGCTACCCTATTACTTCTTATTGTTGGAAGGCGTTAAAAACAATGGAGAAGAATATCATTCTCTCATATCAGGATTGGAGTTGGCTCTTCAAGTATAGGTGAATCACTTAAAGGTTAAAAGTGATTCAGACTTGGTAATCAAACATGTCAATGGGGACTATACCATCAGAAAAGAAGAGTTAATCCCATTGTATGATTACGTCAGAGAGTTAATGGAGGAATTTCCTTTAGAACCAACATTTTCTTATGTCTCGCGATCACACAATTCTCAAGATGATGCACTGGACAATGTATCCACAGCTATGGAAGATCCAAATCGGGATGAAGAAATCATTAGTATTGCCCACCGTCATATAGTTTCACCTTATGTTCAAATCAGAACATAGTAAATCAATGATATTAGTCCCATTTTTAAACCATATGGTCATACTACAGGATGGATGACATCTATTTGGGAATACCTTTAAAATAGAACACTCCCACCTAATAGATCCGGGAAAGAACAAATCCGAGGAAGTGTGGTCAATTTTACTCTTTATGATAGCCTAGATCACCTAGAAAAAATTATCTACAATTGAGGTTTTGATTGAATTCTCTTCTGATGTATTGATGGTGAAGAGACAATTGCTATCATGAAAGAAGTACATGCAGGAGTCTGTGGTGCCCACCAGTCTGTACATAGACTATCTGATAAAATTCGAAGACTTGGATACTTCTGGCCTTCAATGATAGAAGGTTGTGTTGATTTCACTACGAAGTGTCATCCTTTCCAGGTATATGCCAATTTCATTCATCAACCCCCAGAGTTTCTCCATACAGCTAAATACTCATGGCCATTTTCCACATGGGGTATGGATGTAGTAGGAACTTACCCTTCACCTACATGAAAGTAGTTTAAGTATATTCTTACTACTACTGACTTATTTTCCAAAATGGCAGAGGCAATACCTCTCAAAGAAGTTAGTTCTAAAAGCATTGTTATCTTTATCGTGTCTAACATCATTACCAAATTTGGTGTCCCTCATACCATATTGACGGACAATGGCACCAACTTCTTTTCATCCGAGGTAAGTAAGTTGTATCAAGAATACAACATTAAATCCAACCATTCCTCTCGGTATCATGTGGTGGCCAATGGCCACATAGAATCCTTTAATTAGTCTCTTTCAAACATACTGAAAAAGATGGTGGATAAAGATAAGAAATCATGGCCTGATAAACCTTTTCATGCTTTATGGGCTTATCGGACCACCACCCGCACTGCTACGCAGTCAACTCCATATTCATTGGTATATGGAACAGAAGTAGTCTTTCCCATTGAGGTTCAATTAACTTCACTTAGAGTATCCATTTCTGATCAGTCATCTATAGATGAACAATCTCAAAAGTGATTGGATGTATTGTAACGATTAGATGAAAAAATATTGTGCACGCTACACCACTTGGAAGTATATCAGAATCGGATAACATGGGATTTCAAAAAAAAAGTTCATCATCATTCATTCATTCAATTAGAATTGGTATTGGTCCTCAAAACTCCAATGATACCAGGGAAGAAGCCTCTAATGCTTGAGCCAAAGTGGTAAGGACCTTACTCAATACAAAAGGTCTACTCTAATGGAACTTATTCTTTAATCTCAATGGATGGAGAACTCATTACAACTCCAACCAATGAAAGATTATTGAGGAAGTATTTTTTGTAACATAAATGCACCAATCGTCTTAGCTACATGGATTTAAATGGTAGAGCACTGGTCCATGTATATAAACTTAAATTCTTTTAGTCTTTACTGCAAGACATTAAACTTCATAGTCCCTCTATCGTCCAACTTGATGTAAAGCTGTGTCCCTTTTGTCCTATATAACGTTAAACTATGCATATGTCCTGCATGATGTTAAACTACAATACGTCCTGGCTACATGACACTAAAATATACAACACCCTTTTGTCCTACATGATGTTAAACTATGAATCGTTAGGGTTATTGTTACCTCTTGTTTCTCACACCGAGTATGAATCACGTGAGCTTAGAGTAAGCTTCAACCATAACACCCTATCTGGGCCTATAACCATGCGTAAGTCCCAACATTATCTTTGGGTTTTACTCAAATACAACTTGATCACCAATTAATTCTTAATCAAACTACATGGACTTTGATCCTTGCCTTCTAGGATGGGAACGTAGGCAACCTCCCGAGGTTCAAGCCTAAAACCAATCTCTTCACTTCGGTTCACCTTCGTCTCATGTGATGTTGATCCATGAAGAAGCCCAAAACAAGTCTCATCACAACGGTTCACCTCCGTCTCATACAATGTTGATCCGTGAAGCAGCCCAAAACCAATCTCTTCATGTCGGTTCACCTCCGTCTCATATGTTGTTGATCTGTGAAGCATCCCAAAACAAATCTCTTCACGTCGGTTCACCTCCATCTAATACGATGTTGATCTATGAAGCAGCCCAAAACCAATCTCTTCAGGTCAGTTCACCTCCGTCTCATACAATGTTGATTCATGAAGCATCCCAAAATCAATCACTTCACATTGGTTCACCTTCGTCCCACATGACTTTAAACTGTGTACATCCCTTTTGTCCCCACTACATGACACTAAACTATGCAGCACCATGGTCCTTTCTATATGACGTTAAACTGTACAGTCCCCCACTATCCCTCTCCTGACAGGGAATCATCATTGACATTGATCTCCAATCATGTCATATTTCAAAGACTATGTGCATACATGGTAATGCTCGAACCTTAAATCTGGGGTCAAACCACCATTGCACTAAAGTCCCCTTTCACCATTCACTTGTATGAACCAAATCTGTATAGAGGGTATTTCAAGAACTACTTATGTTTTGATTCCCATCCTTATGGAATATGTAGGAACATTCGAGCATCCCTTGAATCCAGCCCCAAGTCTTTGGGCCTAACCCCGATTACCACTTTTAGTCCCTTGGCTGAAAATTCCCCCTTTGAAAACATGAATGTGGTATGAAAACCCTGATCTTCATTCACATCTGGATTATAAAACACACAATGTGTATTCCCCATTATGGTCTGAGCTCTATGAACCTAAAAAAAGATCTCTTACACTCTCGTCCCACATGATGTTAAACTGTACTTCAAGAAATACATATGGATTGATTCCCATCCTTATGGGATACGTAATGAAGTCCATCACCTAAATTCAGGACCCAGCCATAATATGATTATGGTTAGAATTGGTCTATGTATCTCCTTCATGAATTGGAATATTCCCATTTTGACGTGTCATACTCCTAACCTTAAATACTTACAGATCTCCATAACCCTTTTCTTGACTTCTGGTCACAAAATGTCTGATACCTGGGAATTCTTTTTCCTGACTATGCAGTACATGCCCCTTGGTAGCCTTGCATAATTAGTCTACATAACAGACCTGTCAGCCAAAAGATTCTTTTATTTGACTATACATCCAATTTCCTTAAATGGACCTACATAATTCAACCCCCTAACAGGTTTTTCAAATAAGTGGTAACTTCATTCTTGGGAGAAAAACCTCTTTTGTCCTTACTGGTCTTAACAACAATATGTAGGGATCCACAAAAAAATATTCATCCTTAATATATTTGTCCTATACTCTTTTCCATGACCTGAAAGTATTTAAGTCTATGCTTTATATTTCCTTTCCCTACATTTGGGTCAGACCATTGCAGGATTAACATTCATTCAATTCTTTGACAATCGTGATTGGAAGTATCCTCTCCATATTCAAGTACCTCTCTCCATATAGCAGACTCTATGATTTAGGAAATTTGAATCTCCCTAAACATTCACTGGCTTTTATTAATAGAAATGTAAAATTTCTGAGAGTTCATTTGCCTAACTATGCAGCACGTGCCCCTAGGTGTCCTTGTATAAGTAGTCTACATAATGGACCTATCGGCCAAAAGATGCTATTATTTGACTATGCAGCCAATGCCCTTAAGTGGCCCTGCATAATTCAACCCCCTAATGGGTTTGTTAAACAGTGATAACTTCACTCTTAGGAAATAATTCCTCTAATGCCTTTTATCCCTTTTTTCATATCATCCCTCAGATTCTAAATTTATTAGGTTATAGTTTACATGTTTTCCCCCATACATGAATGTAGTAATATATTTTCAAATAAATTATAAAGGAATTGAGTCAATTTTAATCCATTCGGTCAAAGCTATTCGACCATAAAAATTATCCTTTTTATGTCCGACATGCATGAATTTAAACTGTCAACAAGAGAAGTGGTACTCATTAAATTGGGAACATGTAAAAGGAACTCTAATCAAAAGTTGAGTCCCAGCTCGCTAAACATACATATATTATGGTTTATGAAATATTGATCAACAAAAGATGCAATGTTTTTGGGGGTGTTTGTATCACCCGAGCAAAAATCAAACTATGCTTACTAGGACAAATGGCTTAGGTAAAATTAATTAATGAAAGTAGAAAGAGAATGTAGGCACAAATGATTGAAGATGAAAGTTTTTTCAATTGATTCACAAGATTTAGAAGGAAATTCATAGATTAGAGTCTCTTATCTATTTCAAGAATTACAAGAGGCTTTCAACATAACTCTTCATTTGATTTACGACATCTTGAGCATCATTAGAAGCCGCTTGAATTTCATTTAATCGACTAGCTTCAATATTTTTAGCTAGATGGGGTGCTTTCTTGGCATCTGTGATGGATTTCATACCATTAATTTTAACTCCTTCCTGTGAATTGTTAATCTAGTCAAGTTCCCCAGTAATAGCATCTCACTGTTGCTGAAGGTGCATCTTCTGGATAACTTTCTCCTTGATATTATGCTTCAGCTCCTTCAACTTTCCAGCATGATCAACCTTAGATCAGGACACTGCAACCTCTAATTAGCTGATATTGGTCAACATCCTTTCTTTTTTCAGATCTTGATGGTACTTTTTCTCCTGCTCCCTCCTTAAGACGACTTGTTTCTCCGTGGCATGGATCTCTTGATACCGAAAATCACTAAATCCTAACATGAAGAACTTTGATAACAGTCACATGATATTTAAAGAAAACTCTTCAAGAGGCACTTTAGATATGATCCTCCATATATTCTACCATGCCTTGCGACGTGAGAATTGGAGTGCCTTCTGTACCTCTCGGTCTGACTCATCATCACTATCACAGGGGGGAATATAGTCTGGGATTTATGCACTTAAAGATGTGCCATGTTATGCTCCTCCCCCCTGACCCTTAGTACATCACTTTATACTCATGTAGGGGTAGAGGTTTAGGATTCACCTTCAGATCTAGACACTGAAATTGATGTCCCTACATAGTCAATTGAACGTTTTGGTTAGTTTCAAAAGGGTAACAAAAGTTGATTAACTGTCTTACAGATTACGTACAGCCACAAATATTATCATCTATTACCCAACGGTAGCTCAGAAGTATGAGAAGGATCCTCCCTTTATTTCCAAGCCTCAAAAGTATATTGAGGACAGGTTTCAGGAAGCTCAGCCAGGTTAAGCTTCACTTGAGCTAGCATCTCTGCAATAATAGGGTTGTCTCTAACCACTTCAGGCATCGTAAGATCATCAGCTTGCTCAGACAGAACTGTTCATTTCAACCAATCATGGTCAGATATGTAATAAGAAAATTTTAACATGATGAAGGATAACAATCATGTCCAAAATCTTCTAAATCACTTGTTAATTTAACTTGATCTAAAATTTATTCAAAATATGTGACAAGTTTCGTCATTTCATCGAGTGATATCTCATATTCCTGGTTAGTATCACCCGTGGGAGTATTTGATATGTCTTCTTGGTGACCCTCATCTTGCGTCCTCTGACCTTTGACAACCTCTTCATATAAAATTATGGAATCATTTGAAGTGGAAGCTAAATGTTCTAGTGCAGGTGTTGAACATAAAGCATCATAGAATGGAATTCAGTTGATGTTTTTATTCAAAATTCTATGAATTATTTTTAATTTACCATAAGAAGGCTCTTCTCTCCTTGCAGTAGCAACATGAGTAGTATTGGGAACAGATGATGGCTCTTCTTCATGAGTAGCCAGGTTAACATGAATTTTCCACTATTCACCAGCACCCTATGTTGTCATCAGACTAGGGTCAGTCCTCTCCCTCAAAGGGGAAACCGAGGAAGCCCCTGAAATCCCAATAAATATGAGCAATCTTTTCATGAGTTAGGATTCATGATTATCTGAAGGACTTACCACTACTGATAAAGCGTTTAGATGTGGACTTCTTCCTTTTATGTCTTTTCTTCTTTGACTTCTTGGGTGTGTTGACATCGTCACCTCCAAATACAGGTATTGGAGAGTGAAAATCCCTTTCTAACTCCTCATCCATGGGTTGCCAACCTGGAGATACCTCACCCAGTTCACATGAAGATTCAGTGGATCTAATAGTGGTGCCACTAGGGCTGCACTATGGTGAAGGGACCTCAGTAGTTCCTTTCTTTACAAGCTATAGGATGAAGAAAGTAATTTCCTTAAATAAAAAATCTTTAACTAAAATAAAGTTGTAAAGAAAAAAAGTAAAGAGACTTACATCTTCATGAGCCACGTAATTGTGCCACTCCTCATCTACTGAAGCATCAATCCCCTTAGTGGTTCCATGATACATCATTTCCTTCAACCGCTTGGTGATATGAATAGAATCATCAGTGGAATATATGAGCATATCCAACTCTCTGATGTAATCCCGCACTTCATTGGGGTTATCCTCGAAACAGATACCAGTATAAGCCTTAAGATTCCCTACTCCAGGGATGTGTAACCCTTCACATAAGTCCAGCCAGGCAGTTTTATCATCACAATATAAACTCCGCCTTGTCTGGATATCCTCTAGTCATAAATATTCATCATGTTCACCAGAAGTCTGCAAGGAGGGTCCTACAGTCTTGGACTTCTACTTCTTCCTAGCTCCTGAAATCATAGATAAAGGAAAAGAAAAAAACATGTTGCTCTATAAAATAATGGAGATTACATTTCCTCAATGATATAACTCACCAGGAGTCGATGGAGTAGGTCTCTTAACTCTGGAAGGAGAATTATATATGGCATGAGGCTGCTTTGATGCATGTCATGCCTCATAATCCCCATCCTGGGAATCTAGCGAATCATCCCCGGGTGAGGAACCCGTTGAATCAGCTCCAGGTGAGGAAGAGTTCCCTTTCAGACGAAGGGTTTCTTTCCTGACAGTTCTCTTTTTTTCCCCACTCGAGGAACCAGATGATTCATTACCCCTTCAGGGTATGATGCTACCCAGTTCATGGCATACCATGAAGTCAAGTGACTCACCGCTCCAACAACTGGTAGATCAAACACTGACCCGGTCTTCTCCATAGCTATAAGAAACCAAAGTTGTCTGGAAACCATTGGATGATGCTCTGACCTGACATGAAAAAGAGGGGATACAAAAATCTGCTACAGACACTTGAATTGGCATGAAAATCGATATGGACCAGAGGCCTCGCATATACTCTCTCCGTCAACTCTGGTGGCCAATACACCATCTCTACAAGCCATCATGTAAGACCTCAATTCCATGCTAGCTATTCCATAATTAAAAAACCACCCAGTTGGTGGGTTTCCATAAGGAAAGAATTGGAATTCCTTGAACATGCTCAGCCTCACCTTCATATCATAGGGGTTGAGGGACAATGGAAATATTCCAAAATATTCCTGCACTGATGGCCTGAAAGAACATCCCAGAACCTATACTCCACTCTGTACAGCGTATGTCCTGAAGTGAGTGGAAATAAATCCCCAAAAAATGTGGAATGGTCCCACTATTCTGAATATAGACTTACCCATACTGACATGGATTAAGATCCTGTGAATCTTCGCCAAAATTGGGGTGGCCAACCCAACCATTTTCCTCTCAGCCATCTTGGATGTAACAACAATGGTCCCTGGCATGTTGCCTCCCTTTGAATCCCTAACTGGCAGAAGATAAAGACTGAGCCACAAGGCTAAGAAGCCTGCCAGACAGGTCTTTTCTGGGATTCTTTTATCTACTTCATACACTCAATTTTCAAAATCTCCCACTACCAGGGTTGGCCAGAATGTGCCATGATCACCCCTCTTCTCGGTTCTGGGGTAGCTGGTTGGATGAGTACAGGTGGGACCCCTCTCCTTCTTCTTGATAAGAAACATATCCATCCACTCCTCTGGATGAATATCCTTTCTAGAATGAGTTTTGATGGTATTTGAAATCTTGAGTTTGATAAAAATTTTCAATAATTCTCGATCCAAAGACAGAGTCTTCTCTGAATCATTTCAAGTCACCTTGGGGGGGATGAATTCATCATACATATCACCCAAAATTGGAGCCCCTGAGATCTTGTAGACATCCCACAAACTAATTCCTACTTCTCCAAGAGTCAGATGGAAGGATTTGGTTTTCGGGCTCCAGCAGCTGATTAGCTCCAGCACAAATTTATCATTCCTATAGACATATGTTTTCCCAGCCCATATGACTTCATATATTGTGGATCCTTTTAGATCCTCAACAAACCCTGCACAGGTTTGTCGCACCCAATATACCTGCATCCAAGTCATCTTCACACCTCATCCGATATGGAAATCCCATCTTTTTTTACCATCCCGTGGATTGATCCATCTGAGAATTTCGGAAGATTGAGGGATAAAAATGCAGCTACAGCTCAGGCTTGTGAGGTTTCAGGTCTGGGGAACAAGAGCTATGATGCATTATGTAGGAATTCTCCACTATTCCAGCATTAAAAAATGATCTTGCAACATAAACATTTTCTAATGAAAAGTTGGTGTATGTTTGAATCCAATAACGCGGGAGATAATTTTTTGCATATGGAATTTTGAATCCTTGTAGATGACCATGGCCATATAAAGGCAAGTAAATGCTTTGTGGGAAATTGACATGATATTTCTTCAAGTAATTGGCCAAATATGGGAGAGTAATATTGCAGATATCATAGTAATCATGTCCAATGATGTTCATCATGTCATCAATCCTCTTGTTGACCAACTCATTAGCTGATCCAATTATTTTGGGAGCCATTGAATCTGCACAAAAAATGCATAATTAACTTTTACTTAATTTGGTTTTTTCATAAAATTTTTGAATAAATACAAAAAAAAATGGCTAAGGAATTAAGGAGCGCAAGTCTAATATTGGTGCGCAAGTCCAAGATGGTCGCACAAGTTTTTCCATGCTAGTAATGGCGCACAAGTCAGAAACAGATTGAGGAAGTGCGACACAACGAACAGAAGCACATACAAGAGAAAAGCCAAGACACATGTGCGACAAGACAGTGAAGAATTCAAAATTTGGATTCCTTGCATGAAGTGAAAACTATATTTATAGGCGATCCAGAAACTTGCGTGCCGCAACCTGCGCACCTCATACTTGCACGCTGCATCATGCGCGCCCAAAATCCTTGGTTTTCCCCTTTAACTCAGAGTCAAATCCTCTTTCCTTTTTCATATCCAACTTTGAGGGGGGGGGGGGGGCTTTTGTTGACACTCTGTTCCATCACAGAAAACAAATATTGACTAAGGGGAATACCTTGAGCCATGAATAGGGAAGATTCATAAAATATTGTAAAGGCATTAAGGCGCACAAGTATACCTGCACACCAGCCTTGGGCGCAAAAGTCACTTGCGCACCAGATATGAGGCGCACAAGTGACTAGAGGGTCCTAAGTGAAATTTCACCCAAGCCTTAGGTGGCCTATAAATACCCCCTGTGGCCCCCCCATTAGAGGATGAATTTTTCCAAAACTCAGATTCAAGCTCTGGTCGCCCAAGTCTTTTCCTGACGTCTTCCAAACACTTTTAATGTAATTATTTACCTAGAATGGAAGATCTAAAGTGTAAGGATAAGGAATAATTATTAGAACTCACCTCCAAAGCCATTTTTTCATTTTATAAAAGGTCAGTTTATGGGTTACCGGTAACCGTACAAAAAAACACTGTACCCAACATTCCACACACATTTCAAATTTCAAATTACAAAAATTTCCTAGAATACAAATTTTGAGCGTAAACTTGACCAAACCCATGCCACGCGTCCACCTCGCATCACACAACCGCATCGAGCCATGATCCTTTCTCACCTCTCCAATCAGAGAAAGTCCATTATTGCCGGCCCGTCATCATCATGTCGACACTCACCCCGATCATCATCTTCAATGATGGAAACTGGAAACCACCATCTTCATTGAGGAAGCTCATCCCATAACAAGACTAATCTAAATCTTCTGAATCCAAATAGCCATGCCCAGTGCAAGCTATCAAACCACAAACCAATTGATTCACACACAAGAAAAGATCTGAATCAGACATTCACAAAATGCAGTTCCACCACTTGCTGTATCTTAAACTCAAAAACAAATTCACAATAATGCAGCTCCACCATAAGCTTCATCTCAATCACAACATCAAACATTCGTAAAAACAAGAAAAATCCAACATCAACGTCAAAAAAAGAGCCGAAAGAAGCCATAAGCTTCAACCCTACGTGAGAGATCGACCATCAAAACTTGTTGGACCTATCAGAAGAAACCTTCCACAATCCGCGAGATCTCCTCCATCCACAGAGCCATGGAAGCAACCCGAAGAGGAAGGAAAAAATACAAAGAAGCGAAACCTCCGTCACCCAGGACTGGGTGGCTCAACACCGAACCGAGATTACATCATAGATGGAGAAATATGTGCCGATCTGACCAAGAAACACCGCATTGGGCATGGATCTGGTCAAATTAGAGCAGCAGAAGGAACAACGCCAAAGTCCAAGATGCACCGACCACGGGGGGAGGGAGAAACCATCGAGGCAGGGTAGAGGAGAACCAAAGATGACAGTGCTGCACAAAAACTGACCGAACACCCAAAATCAAAGCAACAGATCCATTCACTTGCAACGTGAAGACCGCCGAAACCAAACCTGCAGGAAAAGGAAAGAAAAGAAGAGGCAGAAGGAAGGGGGAGGCATCACCAGTGTGTTCAGCACAAAGGTGAACCTGCGAACCTCCCCCCTCCGGATCAGAGCCGAAGGGAAACCCTAAAATGAAAATGGGGGAGAGAGTTGCCACTCTGAGGCCCCAGAATTAGAACTCATAAATACTTTCATGCCTAAGTGTCCAACCCTTAAGGGAAGTAAAGACACTTGAGTGCCACCTTTACCTTTCAAGGAAACTTTCGCACCACCCTTCTGAAAGTATCTAGGTATGATACTATGGGCTTGAGTTCAATGTCACCCAAGTATTACCCTATGGATTCTTTGTCGCAAAAGTTGACACATGTCATGCAAGTATACTTGTATGAACACGACTTTCACGCCCGAACAGAACTTGTGCGCCTCCTTCCTAGTCACTTACTTTCCTCAAGTCCACCTTTCCTCTTCAAAGACAGCCTTCAAAACCCTCTTCAAAGCAATTTTCTATATGATTATTTTTTTGTCTTCCTTATCTGAAAAGAATTCTGTAGAACATCTCTCAAAACCTAGTGATTTACATAACTTTATGTCATTAAGGTTAGATATTTCTTTCATTAAAACTCATCCTTTAAGATGAAAAAATATTTAATCTGGGAATCCTCTATAGGAGTAAGCCGCAAGTTCCTTGTTCATGGACATACTTCTTATGAGTAAGCCTCATGTTCCTTAATTTGGGCCTCCTTCTCAGGAGTAAGTCCCAATCATAATTTGCTTTAACATTGGGCCTCCTTCTCAGGATTAATATCTATGTTATAATTTCTATTATCTTTGGACCTCTTTCTCAAGATTAAGCCCCAGGTTATAAGTTCCCTTTAATTGGGCCTCCTTCTCCAGAGTAAGCGCCAAATTACAAGTCCCTTTAATATGGGCATCCCCCTTAGGAGTAATCTCTATAATTAGTTTCTTTTGAACTGGGCCTCTTTCTCAAGAGTAAGTCCCAATCATAATTTCCTTTATCTTTTGGACTCCTTCTCAAGAGTAAGTCCCAAGTTACAAGTCTCCTTAAACTTTGGGCCTCCTTCTCAGGAGTAAGCCCCAACCTTATTTTCATTTTATTTGGGCTTCCTTCTCAGGAATAAAACCCAATCATAAGTCTTGAATTAAAATTCCAAATCTACATAAAGTAAAAATACCTTTATGAAACATGCTCTTGGGATTCTTTCCTGAACTAAGTCATGATCTTCATTTACTCGGGCCGTCATACATACGTAAGCCGCACATCATTTCTTATGGTTCCATCTTTCATGGAACAATCGTCAGGTTTACTGATACCTCTTGTTTCCTACACCGAGAATGACTCACATGGGCTTAGAGTGTAAAAGTAATTTCGACATATCTCTTTGTGCCATTAATTATCCATAAACCCAATACTTCATTACTTGAACTACATGGACTTTGATCTCTTTCTTAAAATTAGAGTACATAAGAACCCTTTCTACGGTTCAATCCCATCTTTCATTAATTTTTTTGTCTCGTATGGCGTTAAACTATATCCTTCCTATCAAACTACGTCGGTTCTGATTCCTTTTTTAATAAGGATACGTACATAACCGATCTGCGGGTACGATCCTGACTTTAAAATAATCCATGTCTTTCTGAATGACAATAAACTTCAAGTTCCCCACTGAGTGTCTTTAAAACCAATATGGTCATCATAGTGACCAAGAGATTTCTATATAATGTATTTAAGGATACCATTGACTAAGAATATCTAATTCATATAGACGATTCTCTATTGATGAAGAACCTCAAATACATATAAAAGATTCTCTAAATACCATATATATCAATCATTGATGGAAAATTAAAAAGGAAAAACTCATTTTCATGCTTGGTAAATTAATAAGGATTCATGAACATAACTTAAATCTATAAGGGAGTCCCGGAGTAAACAATAATTCCCACCAAAAAGGTGTGATGAGTCTGACCTCCCATCCTCTCGACTAATGCAAATTCTTAAGCCTAATCAATCCACAACTAATGAGAATCTACCGTTTCGTGAATTGATGCCTATATTTATAGGCGATCCAGAAACATCTGCGCTGCAACCTACGTGCCTCATACCTACGCGCTGCATCCTACGCGCCCAAAATCCATGGTTTTCTCCTTTACCTTAGAGTCAAATCATCTTTCCTTTTTCGGATCCAACTCTGAGGGGGGACTTTTGTTGACACTCCATTCCATAACAGAGTTCAAATATTGGCTAAGGGTAATACCTCGAACAAAGAAGGGGGAAGATTCATCAAATATTGAAAAGGCATTAAGGCATGCAAGTATACCTGCATACCAGCCTTGGCCGCACAAGTCACTTGCGTGCTAGATATGATTCGTGCAAGTGACTTGGGCTCCAGAAGTGAAATTTCTCACAAGACTCATGTGGATTATAAATACCCCCTGGGGGCCCCCCATTAGAGGAGGAATTTTCCAAAACTCAGATTCAAGCTCTGGTCGCCCAAGTCTTTTCCTGACGTCTTCCGAACACTTATAAGGCAATTATTTACCAAGAATGGATGCTCTAAAGAGGAAGAATAAGGCATAAGTATTAAAACTCATTAATACTTGAACACCTAAGTGTCCAACCCTTAAGGAAAGTGAAGACACTTGCACTCTGCCTTAACCTCTGAAAGAAACTTGAGCGCCACCCTTCTAAAATTCTCTAGAGATGAAACTAAGGGAATGAGTTCAATGTCGCCTAAGCATTACCCTATGGATTCTTCATCACCCAAGTTGACTGATGCCGCACAAGTATACTTTCCTGACTAGGACTTGCACGCCAGACCAAAACATGGGTGCCTCATTCCTAGTCACTTCCTTTCCTCAAATCCACCTTTCCTCTTCAAAGACAGCCTTCAAAACCCTCTTCAAAGCCATTTGCGACATAGTTCTTTTGTTGGATTCTTTATATGAAATGAATTATGTGGAAAATCTCTCGAAACCTAGTGATTTACATAACTTTATTTCATTAAGGATAGAGATTTCTTTCATTCAGCCTCATCTTTTAAGATGAGAAAATCATTAATCTGGGCATTGTCCTTAGGATTAAGCCCCAAGTTCCTTAATTTGGGCCTACTTCTCAATAGTAAGTCCTAATCATAATTTCATTTAAACTTTGGGACTCCTTCTCAGTATTAATCCCCATGTTATAAGTTCCCTTTAATTAGGCCTCCTTCTTAGGAGTAAGCCCCAAATTAAAATTCCCCTTAATATGGGAATCCTCTTCAGGAGTAAATCCCAATTGTAATTTCCTTTAACTTTGGGCCTCCTTCTCAAGATTAATCCCCAACCTTATTTTCTTTTGATTTGGGCTACCTTCTCAGGAATAAGCCCCAACCCTATTTTCTTTTTAGTTGTGCTTCCTTCTCATGAATAAAAACCAATCATAAGTCCCTCTTAAATTGTGGGATTCCTTTTTAGGAGTAAGTCCCTAGTTAAAATTCCAAATCATCATAAAGCACTAATACCACTATGGACCCTAATATTGGGATTCTTTCCTGAACTAAGTCTTGATCTTCATTTACTTAGGCCATCATACATACGTAAGCCTGACATCATTTCTTATGATTGCATCTTTAATGGCACAATCGTCAGATTTACTTATACCTCTTGTTTCCCACACCAATCATGACTTACGTGGACTTAGAGTGCAAAAGTAATTACGACATATCTCTTAGGTCCATTAATTATGCATATAACACATACATATTTACTCGAACTACGTAGACTTTGATCTCTACCGTAAAAGTAGAGTACGTAGTAAGCCTTTCTAAGGTTCAAGCCCATCTTTCATTAATTCTTTCAAATCTAGTATGACGTTAAACTATATCCTTCCTATCAAACTACATGGGTTTTGATTCCTTCTTTAATAAGGATACATAGGTAGCCCATCTGTGGGTACGAACCCGGCTAAAAAATAATCCCTATCTTTCTGAATGATTATAAACTTCAAGTGCCCCACTGAGTTGCTTTAAAACCAGTATGGTCATCATAGTGACCAAGAGATTTTGTATATAATGTATTTAAGAATATGATTGAATAATAATATCTAATTCATATAGATGATTATCTATTGACAAAGAACCTAAAATACATATAAAATATTCTATATATCCCATACATATCAATCATTGATTACATAGTCAAAAGTAAAAACTCATTTTCATGGTTGGTAAATTAATATGGATTTGAGAACATAACTTAAATCTATAAGAGAGTCCCATAGTAGAAAATAATCCCCCCAAAAAATTTGTGATTTGTCTGACCTCCCATCCTCTTGACCAATGAAAATTATTAAGCCTCATCAGTCCACAAATAATGAGCACCTACCTTTGGAAAGTAGGTCCAAATGGATATAGAATCATTGAATGTTTCAGGTTCTACGAATAAACCCATTAGAAACCGATTGGAAAATTTGAACCTTAAACAAACAAGGTCATCCCCATTTTTATAAGAAACAAAGAATTAAATTAATATTTTACTATGTTGGAAACTATATATGAAATCCCAAAGAATTAGAATTAGTCTCTTAGTAATTCCTTCACTAATTTTTTTATTAAATCAGAATACATGAATAAAAATATTGTAAACATAGAAAATTAGAAACAAAACCATATTTTCTCAAACAATTAATAAGATGAAATAATAAAGAACTTATAAAAATAGGTTGAAAAAATTATAGATTCTACAAGATTATTTAATAAAGGGTAATATTTTCCTAATAAATTTCTAGTTTATAATACACTTAAGAAAGAAAATCTTTGAATTGGTATTCAGGGTGAAAATCCATTCCGAAAAACTATTTTCTACCTAGTTCTATAATTTTTTTAAAGGTTCATGTTTCAATTGTGGGGAAATATCTAATTATTCTAACATATGTATTTTAAAAAATCCTCATTCTCTAGGAATTAAGAATTCATTTCTTAAAAAATATTTTTCAAAACATGTTGCAATGATTTCTGGAATTTTTTTTGATAACCAAGTCTCTTATAGATTACAAATCTGGACCCAAAAGAGGTTGAGTACCAATGAATTCTTTTATATAATTTTTCATTGTAAGGAAAAAACCTCGTGAACAAAAATTCATAATGGTTTTTTGAAATTGGTTGTTCATGACATATGAATTTTTATTTCTCAAATTTTCACTCACTATCAAAATTTAATGGAGGCTTTGTAACATTTGGTGACAATTGGAAATAAAAAATAGTGGTAATTGATTTTGTTGGAAATAAAAAGTCTATTATCAAAAATTATATTCTTTAAATTAATGTTTTGATGAAAAACCTGAGAAGTTTCTCTTAACTTTTTGATAAATTATATTATATTAACTTTTCTAACAATTCCTATTATGTTTAAAAAGATTAGTTTCTTATGTTTAAAGCACCTAGACAAGATAATTTTTGAATGTTAAATCTCAATTTCTTTTTGTGTAGAATACTTTTAAATTGTTTTATTGTTGAAATTGATAAATCAAGGATTTGTCATAGAAGTATTGGACATTATATTGTTCATTATATTAAAATTGTTTCTAAGAAACATTTTATTTCTTACTCACCTATCCTTAAATTTGAAAAAAATGTTATGAATGTCAAATAGGAATGTAATAGAAGTTATATTTTAAAACAATTATAGAGGATCCTATATCTATACATATATATATAATCTATATGGATATGTTTAGACCTACTAGAAAGGAATTTCCTACTGTAATATCATTTGTTTATGCATCAATTGATGATTTTTTGATATTTACATGGGTTAAATTTTTAAATTTTAAGAGCAAAGTGTGTTTTATTTTTATTAATTTCTATTAGATTGTGTAAAATTAAAAGGATGTTAAAATAATGACTGTAAGAAGTGATCAAACATGTGACTTTAATAATTTTGATTTTAATTTATATTTCCCAAAGAATGGAATATACCTCCATGACACCTCAACATGAAGAAGTTTTTGAAAGGAGGAACAAGAATTTACAAGAACATTGTTGGTCTTTATTATATGAATATAACTTTACCACTCCTTTATAGGAAGAAGCTATTAACACAACATGTTATTTTATTAATAGAGTTTTATTAAGAAATATGTTAAATATTAAACCATATGACTCATGTAATTGTATAAAACCTTATGTATGATACCTTATTATTTTTGGATGCGATGTTTATATCATGTAAACTAAGGATAATCTTGAAAATTTGATCCAATGGTTGTTGAATTTATTTTCCTAGGTTACTCTACTACTTCAAAATACCATATATTTTTAAAAAAAGGTCTTGGATTGTTGAATAATAAACTCATGTGATGTTTTATGAAAGTTTTTATTTTCATAAAAAATGATTCCAACTAAATAAATAAGTTATTCACTCCAGGAAATGAGACATGAACCCCTCTTTAACAATAATGTGGATGATGATTTAGAAATTGATAACTTTTAACCAAATTCAAAAAGGGTTGATGTTCATGAATGAAAAAGTTCATTTTCTAGAATATATATAAATCTAAAATTAAATCCTTTATAAATAGTTATAATAATCATTGATTAAGGAGTACGAACTAGAAAAAATATAGGAAACCTAGTAGAAATTTATTCCATTTTTTCTCAACTGGAAATTAAATTTGTAAAAGAAAATTTATTAGATAAAACATATTTCTTAGTAATTCAAAAATATTTAAATAAACATAAAATAAAAAATATTTGGAAATTAGTTAAAAGACCCACTAAATATCCTTTAATTGAAAAAAATTATTCTATGAAATAATAAAGTTGATAATCAAGAAAGAATAATAAATAAAAATATATTTGTTTCTAAAGGATTCAATCAAAAAGAATGACTAGATTATGAAGAATAATTTTCACCAATAGTCATTTTAGAAACTATTAAAATCCTCATTTAATATTAATCTTATATAAATTATTAATTTTATATGATATATATTAAATCAACTATTTAATTTTTTTTGATGGAGGTTGTTTATGTAGAAAAACATCATGGTTTTGAAGATCCTCACATTAAAAATAATGTTTTTAAAATTACCAAATCTATTTATATACTTGAACAATAACCAAGATTATACCATGAAAGATTAATCTATTTCCCTTTATCAAATTTTTGTATTATGAATGGAAGAATATACATTATTTAACCAAAAATCTTCCCTAGATATTTTTTAGTAATAATATACATTGATGATGTTAAATTAGGATCAAACAATGTAAAAAAATGAAATTATTTGTCAAATATTATGTAAATATAATTTGAAATGAGTATTATGGGAGAGTTAAACAATTTTCTTTAATTTAAAATCTTTCAAAAACATTTTGGATATATTTTAAACCAATGAAAATACATACATTTTTTACTTATGATTTTTTGATTTGAACATAATAAGAATCACATAACTCTTATGAGCTCCAATATTAATCATGATATGGATGAAACTAGAAAACCATTTGATAATATTTTTTTAGAGGAATCATTAGATGTTTATAATATATTACTTATTTAGCTCAGATACTATGTTTACAATATGTATTTATGAGAGATTTCAATAAAATAAAAAATAATATCATTTTAATGTTTCTAAAAGGATATTAATATATTTTAAAAGGTATATGTCTCATTCTTTTATTTTTCAAAAAAATTATTACTTTAATCTAACATCATATCCAGATATTGATTTTTTAAAATTTAGACTATATATAAAGAGAACGTATGTAAGCTTTCAATTTCTTACAAAATATCTAGTATCTTTGTCATGTTAGAAAGAACTCCATATAGAATTATCAACTTATGAAGCTAAATATATTAATCCATATATTTTTTTTATCCCATATTCAATGGATAAAAAACATTAATGGATATGAGATTCAATGTTAGTTCTGTACCAAAAAAATGTGATGACACAAGTGATTTAATCATTTAAAATAATCTAATGAACCCTTCAAGTAAAAATAACCTTTATTTGAGACATCATTTATAAGGATATCAGCTATAAAATAATTTTATCTCATTATACTTTTTATATAAAATCAACTACCATACATTTTTACTAATCCTTTTCTTATTGAGAGATTTTATTTTATTAAATCACAATTTTAATTTTTTTATTTTAATTAATTTTATTGTATATCATAATATGATACTATATTTAAATATGTAATTTAAATTATTTTATTATTTTTTTGTTCCACCATTTTGAGTAAAAGTCTAATCAAATAGGTAACATCACATAGTTTTAGTAATAATTTCTCTTCACATTACTTTGAAACCCCTCAATTACTAGAAATGATGATAAGTTTGAATCAAATTTACGTAAGAAATGATTAGAAAACCTTTGAACTCTATTTCTATATTCCACCCAATCCCATGATTCCCTATCAATATAACCCACCAAATATAATTAGTAATACAGAAAACAAAGAAAACTGGATTTGCTTCATCGCGTAGATTAAGAATCAATTAATTCTTAGGAGAGTACTAAGTGGAAAATTTAAATTTTTTTATTAGAATGATAGAATATATATTCTCCTTAATAATTTTATAAACCATCAAGGATGAGAATAATTTTTTGATGAATGATGAACCTGGTTTGTGTTAGAAAGGGATTCTTCAATGTTTTATGAGATCATAGTGCTTCATTTTCGAGATAATGATGATTTGGTCATGAAAACAGTGAACTAGAAGAGTTTTTAGTTAGCTTTATTTGAAATGGTTGATGATTTAAAATGTCCACATGATGTACACACTAGATTTAGTACCTATTTTCTCTTCATAGATGAAGTTAGTCCATAAAAGATTATGAAATCTTTGTTTGGATCTTATATTATTGAGAATAATCCAGTAAAAATGTAAAACAAGAATGGAAATCCCTTTTCATGTTCATCCAATCTACTATCACTCATTGGAATGGAAAGTTTAAAAAAGTTTTGTTTCCAGAGTTATGTTTTTTTCATGATTGAAAATCCAATTAATCTATCCCGATATGTTATAATGTATACATGGCTTGTAAAAAATTATTTCTATAAATTTATTTCCATTTGGAAGCATGTTATATCTAGTCTTTATACAAGTTGGTGTTTGTTTATATGAGACCACTGCCACTTGTCTTCCTAGATTTCCAATGTCATGTGAAAGCGTTTTGAAGAAAATTGGTTTCTTTGGGAATCCAAAATTGTGAAATATGGTTCCTTTAACCTCATAATTTGTGGATAATCTTACTTAAACTCAAGGGGATTCATCTCACTTATACGAAATACTAGTGTTAGTGGATTAAATAGCTCAAAGTGATGATATAATAGAAATCCATAATTATGAACAAACTCTTTCCTAAAGGTGAAAAAGAGTCTGATTTGATGTTAAATCAAAAGAAAGAACTTATCATCAATAGAGTTTACCTCTAGTTCCTATTTCCAATTCTTACAATATTGAAAGAATAACCTCTCCAGTCACCTATTTATTTTTTATTTTTCAAGACTAGTCCATCTTAATAAGGCTGATAACTTCTCCTCTCATCGTTGATTCACATTTCTAGGAATTGGAAAAGTTGAATACAAGAAGAGTCTGAATTAAGTCCCTGGAATCGAATCAAATTGAAGAAGTACCCCATTCTTAAAAAATGTAAACATGTTGGTAGTGAGAGTATGGAAATCCAACATGATATGTATTCTCTTATTCATGAAGATTATAGAAATTGTTATGTTCCTAATGTCAGTGGAAGTGTGTATGAGAAAGATCAATAGATGAATTACATGTTGGCTTTATAAATGAATTATATGAAGACCCAGTTGGTTGAATCAAAAAATGAAATTTTTAATATTCATGAAAATTTCATTTATATAGAATAAGTGAATGAAGTGAAGCTTCTAGTTCAATTGAATATATAGAATAAATCATCTTAATTATTCTGAGAAATCATGAATGACAGTGATATAATTTCTAATATAGAAAGTGCATCTTAGGGAATAGACACACTAACATATTCCATTACATCAATGTAGTGAAATATTATCTATTAGGAATTCATTCAAGATTTCTAATTGGAATTATTTAATGAAGTATGATAAATCTATGTTGTTTAGTAGGAATATATTGCATCAATTGATCAATCGAGAAAATAGATAACCTTTCTAGATCATGAATTTTAGATTGTATCATCTGAAGTGAAGAAGGATGAACGTTTTATTTTAATTTGAATACATAATATTTTCTATTATTTGAAAAATAATTTCAATGTTATAGAGGTAATGTTTTATTAATTTCATCAACTAGCTATAAGAAATTTAAATTAAGAAGCATATATCGAGGAGGAAGAAGAAGATCTATATGCTTATGTGAAGCCACAAGAATTCCCAAAATCTTTAAAGGTAAATGAAATCATTTCTATTAGTCATCTAGTGAACATGTCAGATAGTATGTTTGAATAATTAAATATGTTTATTGATAGAATTGTAAAGAATTTACACATATAGAATCTAATAGGTTTTTTTTATCAATGTGTTTGGAATGGATTCACAAATATCCTATACTCAAGATTAATTGATATTGTGAAAAGGGTATATGCCTATACTGATTCACTATTTCAGATATGAGGGAGACATCTTCCAATACATTATATTTATTATCATTATGGCTTAACTTACCAATTATTAATGGATATTTTTGTCCCAGGAAATGAGTATGTAATGGAAAATATTAGGTTTGAAAAAAAATTTCTTTAACTTTTCTTAAACCACCCTCTAAACTATCCTATGTACTTGTTGATAAATTCGATTTGGAATTAGCTCAATGAGCTACTATAAAACATTCTATCCATACCAGTAAGGATCACTGAAGGAGATCGAGTTGGTCTTGGAGAATATATAATGATGTTGGGTGATGTCGTTTGTGAAATAGCTGATGCCCAACTACATGAATCATCATTACTCCCTGAAAAACTATTATTCTTCATGAAACCACCCATTAAGGCCCATTTCATGTTCAACATGTGAATCAATTACTCTCTTAAATTTTCAAAGTTGGTTACCAAGTGTATTTGAACTTTAAAAACATTACGATCATTCCTCATTTAATGGAATATTTAAACGTTTCAATTTATTTCATAGATATCATTTGAATTATTTTATACCTGTAATGTTATTTTTTGAATTTTTATTTTTGAAAAGATTCTTTCTATTTAGTAGTTATTCACTATTATTTTCTTATTACTTCTCTTGTTAATTACTATAAAATATTTTAACTATTTAACCATATGATCAACATGTTATTGTATCAGTTTACAATTCTTATTTTATTTTCCTTATTTTTTTAGTAATATATATTTCTTATTGACACAACATAATTTCAAATTTTATTCAAAATTAGCAGCATTAACTATTTACAATAGTTCATGTGTATTATTATATGTACTCGCTACTCTACTTATTTTTAATATCAAAAAATGGGGAGAGAATAGGAGAATATGAAAATTTAAGTAATTAAAATTGTTAAATTATATGATTATGAACGTGTTCATGTTTTTTAAAAAGTGGATATGAAATGGAGAATTCATAAATTTAATGAAATAATTTATGGCTTTTATTACTCTAAGGTGGAAAATGAGTTTAAAAGGTAATGTGTCATTAATGTGGGAGAAGAAAAGAAGGCATTTATAATTATAAAAGCTTTATCATACAAAAATATTTTGAAAGATAAATGATTATTTTAATGAAATTTTGTTTTCCGTTTCTTGGGTCTTTTGATCATAAAAAATGGGGAGATTTTTGGAGAGATTATTATGTTCCAACATATCTCAGTTTTTATGTGTTTTTATGAATCACAAAATCCATATTTTTTTCTAACAGGTTTATCTTTCATGTTTCAGAATAGAGTTTTTAGAATTTTCTATTATGTTGAGTAAATTATACGATCTAAACTAAACTATTTTATTTTTTGAGAATAGTATAATATCATTCATCTACTTAGAATCAGAACAACTATATGTTGGAAGTTTATCTAAGAATTTTTCTTATTAAGATAATTGTTGAGTTACTGAATGATGAAGTTAGTTGTTTTATTCATAAGGAAAAGTCATTATATTACCAAAAGGATATTCATAAAATATTATCATATGAGAGTTTGGGAAGTTATAAAATCTAGGTATCACACCAACAAAAAATATTCATTTTACACTGAGGATTCATCCTACACAGTTTTAAAGTCAGTTATCTTATGAAGAAGACAAAGATATGTTTTATTTTACTAGGTCTCTTGGGAAATTATATTATAATGAATTTTAATTACAGTTGAGTGTCTTATTAAGATCTAGCTATTATAAATAATTTCATGATTATTATTTTAATATCTTGATAATTCATTTCATCCTTTAACAGAGTATAAAAAAGGGACTATCCATTCGAAGAAAGGTCAACATTTTGAATCCCTTCCATGGAAGGAATGATATAAATAATGGGACGACCTCTGAATTCTCGTTCAAAAAAGTAAATTCTATAATTGGAAAGAATGGATTCAGGTAATTTATATGATATCCTATCAAGGTATCATTAAATTTCTCACATGACCATTAAGATTATATTGTTCTTATGTTCAAAATTTAATATAAAAGGGAGAGTAAGTCTTTTCATGAGAAGAGATGATGAATATGAGATAGATGAATGTAAAGAGTGATTATAATTATGATTCCATGAATAAAAATACATAGAAAATATTAAATATAAATTATTATGTTTTTATTATAAGTTATATCAATTTCACAAAAAATCATTCTGAGCTATAATTAAAGACTATCATTTTCTCAGGGTGAATCATTCACAACTGTCAGTTGTTGCATGAAACTATGTGCCGCAACAATTTTATTCAATTTATATTCATTGTTTTTTTTAAACACAATGTAAGAATGTATTTTGAGACCATGGATAAGCCTTTAAAAGGGAGATCTAGTTTAAATCTACTATTCATTTTTATTAAGTGAAAACTACTTGAATGTTTCTTGGAGCCCCCATCCAAAGGGCTATTATAGTTAAAATCACAAAACACATGGAGTGGAGTGTTGGTATAGTAGACTAGGGTATTTATATTTTTTAAATAAATATAGATCTTCTATGTTTTATTTCTTTCTTTTGAGTTTTTATATCTTCTACCAATATTTATTAAAGAAAAAGTTTTGAATAGTCATACCTAAAGATGAGGTGCAATATAAATAAATTTTTATTTATTAAATTTACCCCCATATTGATTACTCATATAACCATTATATATGGAAATAGGTTTAATAATAATTTAAGGAGGTGGGGAAATAAATAAAATAAAGACAGTTATTTAAGAACATCACATCTTCTTCAGCAATCCTTCTTAGGATTACACCAGATCCTTAATAGTTGTATATTTTTTAAAAAATATGGATTCTTTGATAAGAGGAGGGAATCTAGGATGTGATTTGGATATGTCATGGCTAAAAAAATAGGTTTAATGGTGTGAATAAGAGAGGACATGGGGTGTCCATTTGTAATTGTGGTGAGTTCCACACTTATAATTTTGTGAAAAGATTCAATCGTATCCCTATTTTGATCATGCAAAAAGATTCCAAAAAGGTCTATTATAGAAGATATAAAAAATAATGTGGGTATATTTCTATAAAATTGATGTAGTAAATGTTGGTTGGTAATTTTTAACCCTTATCTTCTTAGTTTGATGCCCAGTGAATCAATTTTTACCTTAACATCGATAATTAATTCTTTATTGTTTCACTATTCATTAGGGTCTAAAATTTATTTCATATTATTATTAAATATAAATTATTCTAATTCAAAATATGGAATTCATTTTTCCAAAATCAATTCACAGAAGTGGCCAAAATTTAATTTTAAATTAATTCCATATATGTGATGAGAAAACAGGTTTTCGAAGAGAAAATGTTCAAAAGTTTACAATGTTTTTATATCAAAATTCAATATTAAAATTATTAAAATGAACTAAATTGGATTTATTGATATATAATTGAATTAATTTTATTTTATAACCAATTTAATATATAATTTAACACTATAAATAATTTAATTAAAAAAGATTTTTTTAATTAAAATACATCATTTTTCACTATTAATTAAAAAATAAAACTTTTCATAAAAATACAAAAAATTTACCATATATTCATTTTGAAATTATTATTTCAAAAATTTAGTTTATTATTTTAAATAAATTTTCTAAAATTTGTAAAATATTTTTTCATTATGTGTGAAAATCATGACTAAACCATCATTTAGAAAAGTATAGTTTTTTATGGAATATTTATATTACCTTCAAATATTTCTAATTATATATCTAATGAATAAATAATTTTTTTTTAAACTATACATTTTCCTAATTTTGTTAATAATACTCATACATACTATTATATCATCTAGGATAATACAATCATAGTAAATAATATTTTTTAATTCATTTAAATGTAATATTGAATGTAATGTACACTAAACTAAATGTTACATGTAATGAATGATACTAAATAGAAAAAAAAATTTATCATAAAATTTCTTGGTGTTATGTTTTCCTATATTCTTGGTGTATATTTTATCATACTCTACCAAACATAATTTTTTATCTTTTAAATCTCAATGTTGTTCATCTTCCCCCATTAATGAATCTTTTCCTCGAAATATAAAAAGTATTTTAGTATTAAAAGGATTGAAATTTGAAAACATTTTTTTTGTAAAAACACATAATAAAAGGTTTAGTAAAACATCCTACATGTAATAGAGAAAGGGAAGTACAACGGTCATGTATAATAAAACTTGTCTAGGTTTAGACTTAGTAAAACATTGGTGGAAAGGGAACTTATAGACATGGAAGAAATAAATAAATAATTATAGAGAGTAATTGAGTTCATTTATCATAATCTAGTGGGATAATTCACACAATGATAAATGACTTAGAACCATAAACCTATGAAGACTTCAATGAAAATTTGATTCATCAAATAAGAATGTAATATAATAATTTTTTTATTTCAAGATCCTTTCCTAATTTTGAGGTATTATTTTACAATATAAGAATATTATGAAATATACATACTTGAAATATTTATATGTCATATGAAAAATTTCATCCTTTATTTGTGCTTAAAAAATTTGCACATTTATCTCTTACTCCATGAAATTAATTTCCAAAAATTATTTTTTATGCCTGAAGCACTAAAATTAACTTTTAACAGATTAAAATATCCACAAATATGTGAAAATTAATTCAATTTGTCTAACTATTTTCCAAATACAATAGGGTTAGTATAAGTTTTCCAATATAATAAATTAATTTCTAAACCTCAAAATTAACACTGCTTAGTTATTAGTAATATTTATTTTCAAAATTTTTAACTAAAAACAATGTCCTAATAAATAGGAAATCACATAGTCTAGTTATAGGTGTTGAACCATTATTGTCCATTTTTCATGGGTTCATTCCCTCCAGTGTTACCGAATGTAATGGGTTGTCAAAAAACATGGGGGTTATAGATTATCTAATCCAAGATAATATAATTAAACAACTTCCCAAACAAAATAATGGACAAACTTGAAATAAAATTAATCATTTAATTACCTTTTCACAAAAGTTTTCAATAGAACCTTTTTTTTCACAAAGTCTAATAATATTATTATAAAATAATTAAAATTTTATTTATGATCATATTAACACTAAAGGCTATTAATACATTTAATATTACATTTATAAAATTTAAATTAATTATTCTTAAAAGGATTTTCCACTAAAACACTGATTTTAGATATATAGAAAAACTTATTAAATCTCTCCTAATGTATTTCTATTTCAAGAAATATCAAAATAGGGGCTCCTAAGTCATTGATCTTATGATCAAAAATTAAAAATTATAGTTCTACCTGGATCTTTCCCCACATCACTAGATCACCAAACATTAACTGTTGGAGTTCAAAAATCATTTTCTACCCCCTTTTTTTCTACTGATCATTATGATTTACACCGAGAGTAAGTAACATTGGACACATGTTATAATAATTTCCCAACTCATTAAAAAAACATCTCACTATTTATTAGTTATCTATTTTCTCATTCGTGGATTTTTAATGACTATTTTTTTATAGTCACGAACCTTGTGAAAATTTTTTCCAAACCGGTAATACCTTCCAAATATTGACAAACATTACTAGAAATGTATTTTATCGCTCTTGGAAAATGTTTGTGACTTATGACTATGGTTATTAGATGTATTATTTTATATATTTAAACACTTTTACCATTCTGATACCTAATTTTTTCATTATAATAATTTAGTATATATATATATATATGTATTTGTATCCTATCACTAACATGACATGTGATTATGAGACCCAGTGTGTAATTTATAATAATATTTAATATATTTTATATTATGCATGCATAGTTTCTTAACAAAAATGGGACAACTCTTAAATGAAATATTGAATAAGAAATATGTGGCCATGATTGGTTATAAAACATGTTGTTATCCCTAGGATTTACCTATATAATTCATCATGGGGTTTTCTAATACCATGACCCTTGGTAGTGTTCTTAATTGGATTATTAAATAATACATTTAATTAATTTCAAAATTAACCTAATTTGGATTTGCCTTTAAATATACCACTATGAAAATTATATAGGTTTAGTTATCTAATACCTAGGATAATTGAGAGACTTTTTTCTCTCCTCAATTAGTGAATCGAGATCTGATGATGATGAGAATCAAGATCGAGGTAGTTCGGGATGCAATGAAAGCAATCAATCAGCTCAATCATTGGAGAGAAAATTCTTCGAGGAAAAATGATCCAATATCCAGGTAGGGTTTTTCAATTTTTGGATTATTTAGTGATCCATGAAATTGTGTAGGATCATCCCTTTCTATGAAATGTGTGAATTTATATACCTTTCATGCACCCGTGAACAATTTTTTTTTGATTATTCATTTTATTTCTCTCCACAGATCTCCCAATTATATCTATTGGACAAGAACTCCTAGCCAACAGATATCAAACCTTTTTTTTTAATTTTACACCTATAATTTATTTATATTATTCTCCATTAGGCTACTAGGCGTTGTATCATTATTTCTTGGTTTTACTGAGCCTTATCAGACCACCAAATTCATGGAAGAATCACATACGACAAATGAAACACCAAATCACGGATGATATAAGAATATTCTTGAGTTATATGAGAATGATTTATTAAAAAGGGATATAAATCGACCATGATAGATATGAGAGTCATGGAGGACATCGATTGTTTGTGAAAGATTCAAGAAGTTCAACAAAAAACTGATTTATGGCCACCGAATGGCCCAAAACGATGAATGAAGGCAAGATCCACCATTTCTGGGTGATATAGTGGTGATATTTGTGACGAGGAAGCTATATTTAGATTCATATACCTAGATAAATGTTTTTTTGAAACATACATATAATACACTATGTTGTATGAAGATCACATGATATATATGTACTTAGCAATAGTGGCTAGGGTTTCAGGTGAGATATATATCACATGCCATGTGGGACCCCACATGTCGCGAGACACATGTCTTGGAGACTCGGTATATAAACCATACGTACATGGATATGGAAAAAACTAGGAGAACACTATGTGATGATGTACATGGATACTAGTTGGATACATGGACAAGGTTTGGGAGTACAAGTAGGACCCTAGGTGGCTGAGTCATGCCATGGAATCCACCCACACATCGTATCTGGTTAAATGGGATCAAGATTTGTATATGCAGGGACATAGTCAAATGATGGAGTGGGGTCACGTTCTATGTGGTTCCTCTTAAAAGCCATGTGCCCCTTCTTTCCTTCTAATGAAAATGTTAGCCTCTTGTATATCTTTTTCTTGGACTCATATTTTGGCCCATGGATGCCCTATCATGAGTGTTTTCTTATATAGAACTTGATGGTTGCCTCACAAGTGAAATTTGAGATATTGTGTGAGATGTTCAAGTCATGAGTCTTATTTAGGTTATGCTAGATGATGTTAGTGATTAAGAAAGATCACCATAGGCATCTAGAGTGGCACCCTTTAACTAGGATAGGTCATGGGTCATATATTTATCAATATAGTGGAACTCTCCCACTATGTTGGGCATGGTTCCTCTCTTAACTATTTGAGTGGAAACCTCTTTTGAGGTAATGCGTGGGTCCTCAATCCAATATTGGAGTGGCACCCTCTTACAGGGCAGTGCGTGGTTCCTCTACCCACTATCTTAGTGGGACCCTCCTATTATATCTAGGAATGGGTCCTTAACTATTATAGTGTAACCCTTCACCTAAGATAGGCCTGAGTCATCTATATACTTCTAGATTGACACCCTTTATATGGGCTTAGAATTGTCCCTTTATCAAATTTTGAGTGGAACCATCCTATGGATACAAGGCATGGGTTCTCAACCAATAGATTGGTACCATACTTCTATGAAAGGGCATAGATCCTCTATTAATATATTTAGAGGAAACCTTCTATTATATTAGGTCTTAGGTCCTCTGCATATATATGTATCCATGTTTCTGTATTTGATTTACTCTATTTATTTTGGATGGGATATCTACTATCTTAATTTTACTATCGTGTCTCTTATTGCCCCTCCTTTAGCTTTCAGTGTGTCTTATTGGGTTTGTTATAAACTCACCCCTGTATGGGATTTTCCCAAATGATTCATGTCTTATGATAACAACGGATTTTTCAGTGCTGACTAATGAGGATCTTAGTGATACATGGTGTATTGGACTATATACAGTGGAATTAGATTAGATATCAGGATATGGGATCTCTCACCACTTTTAATTTTACAGTTTTGTTAGTTTGAGACATCTATCTAGTTGGGTGTGTATTTCTTCCCTTTATTTTCAATTTTCAATATTTCACTCTTTTATACCCTCAAGGTTTTTGATATTCATGGTTATATTATCTATATTTAATATTTTTTATTACTATACCAATATACTTATTCAATGAGATGGTCAGGTGTGTCCATACAAGTACTTTAGGAAAATTACTCCCATACTATAAATGCCTTTCAGTGCTTGTTGACACCCCTAGACTATTGAGACGGGTTTTGGGTATTTTCATATCAATTCTTGACAAGTCAGGTAATGACTGGTTGTGGAGCCCCCACCAATCAAGAAACAAATCATACTAGTATAGCATGATGAAAATGGGCACAGGGTTAGTGAACTCCATGATTTATAGCACTAGAGGCCACTGAGGTTTTTGGGTGATCCAGATATCCAGGATGTAAAGGATTAGATAAGGTCCATGGTATCTATCTTTAGGAAGACCTAGATATATATTGATCAGGTGGTTTCGCTGATAGTTATAATTTTCCATGGAGTAGATGGGTGCTGGTGGAGTCTTGTTATCGGGGTGCAAGATGAGTCAACACTATCATGGGAAAACTTCCAACAACTATTTTGGGAGGATTACTACCCATCATTTTTGTGTTCAGTTGGGATTCAAGAGCTTCTAGAGTGATAGTATGGAGGAATTAAAGTTGATGAGTACATAATGTGGTATATAGACCTCACGTGAAACTCCTTTGACATGATACGCGATGGATTCTTGCAAGCACGAATGTTTGAGAAGTGAATCTATGAAGATATCCATGCTAGTGTGATACCATTATGATTTCCCACCTAGGACAGGGTTTGGGAGTAGGGACTAATGATGGATAATTTCTTATCATAGATACGCATGGCTGTTGGTGCTATCACTAGGCATTACTGAGATGACTATCAGCAACAACTAGTAGATTCCAGTCGACAAGGTCTTAGCATAAGAGATCTTCCCAGGATCAGGCTCAAGCATATGCTCAGGTGCAGAACAGAGGACCAATAAAGACAATAGAGGGATAGTGCTATGATTTTGATGTGTGAGGATACATTGTTTGTGATTGCCTGAGAATATGTTCTAGGGAGTGTAGGAATATAGAAAACAGGCTGGGATGGGTGAGGAGACACTATTATTAGGGATCTCCCAAGAAAGGGAAGGGTGGCCCTCAAGGGAGAAATAACTAAAGGGGGAGCTGATGGAACTCTAGGAGGAGGATATTTGGGTTGTCAAAATACTATGATATCTTTCCGCCACCACCAGGTGGCCCATGTCAGGCTCAGAGATCTGATGGTCAAGGACATGGAAAGATTCATGGTATAGATTCTTATGATCTTATGGCACAAAATATGATTATGATGTATGATATATGTTTATTATTCTATTTTCTTAGTATTATTACACATAGTTGAGAGTCATTACTTTATCTCTTTACTCATGGTGTGAAATTTAGAGCTCCTTGTTGGGGAATTTTTCCATCAACACTATCTTGAGGTTCTTACAGGAAACACTACATCTATATATTTTATATGTATGAAGTGAAATATATCACTTGGTGAAGAGAGGTTCATGTTGCAACTTTTGGTTTTTCTGATGGGACCCTATGATGGCATCTTATGAATGGATTGGATTTCAATGGTCTGATCCAAGATTAACTATCTCTTAAGAAATGTCAGATTTCATCACAACTATAAGACAAGATTAACCTTTAAAAGAAAGATATATATCATGGAAGGATGGGTGGGTTATGTAAGATAGAGAAAAAATCCCACAACCCATCAGGAGTTGTGGTTGTAGTTGGTGGACCTTTGAGAGATGGGTTTCATCAGGACAAGTGTGTCCCGATGGGTATATCCAGTGTAGTTTGTGATAAATATGGACGAGAACTCATAGAATTTGGTGGATTATTATCACCTGAACAAGGGGAAAATAAAGAAGTTAAATTTGATGAGTATTAATTATATTTTTGACTAGTTTTAAAGAGGGAGTTGGTTCTCAAAATTGATATCTGTTCGGATTAATACCATATGATATTTTACAGGGATGATATTCAGATACTGGCATTCCGATGTCCCTCTAGAAACATTGAGTTCCCAATGATTCCCTTAAGTGGGATGAATTCCAAATCCATCTTCATTTCTTTGATGAAATAGATCTTCCAACCATAGATGGACCAGATTTTGGTTTCCTAAATTGAAGACATACTCATATAATCTATGTTAGAGGAGCATGGAGTGTACTTGAATATGATACTATATATTCTTTAGGAATAACAACTTCATTGTAAGCTCTTAATGTTAAATTTATGGATTCATGATGTTCACTTCTTGGAGAATTTCATATATTAGCCTGGTTTGGCTATAAACCTAATGATGTTTGATGTTGTACATGCATGGGATCTAGAAAAGATCCTGTCAAAGGTGTATAGTTTTCTTATCTTGGAAGTGTTCTACTAGAGGTTTGTGGAATAATGCTTCAGGAATGCATCACCTTTGACACCCCTTATGTGGAAAGAGCATCCACTTACATAGACTGAGTAGTACTAATGTTCCTTCATGGACTTGAGGCTAAGGTTGAGGAGTGCTTCTATGTTGAGACTACTAGAGGAGGGTGTATAGTATATAGTGTATTGTGATGCATTTGTAGTTGGACACAAAATCATGTTGATGTAGTGGTAGGTAGTTATAGCATGTAAGTTGAGGATGTTTTGACCCCATGAGAAAAACTATTAGACACATGACTTGGAGATGGAAACAGTAGTATTTGTGATAAGGATGTGGAGACACCATCTTTTGGGTGAGAGAATCATGGTTTAATCAGACCATTGGAGTCTTAGATATCTATTCGTGCCAAGAGACATGAACATGAGATAATGAAACTCGTTGGAGATCCTATAAGACTATGAATTTATGATAGTATATACTCCTAATAATGGAGACATGGTAGTCTCTGATCATAGAAAAGAGTCCAATGATCATTTGGTGAAGGAGGATTATAAGTATTTGGATTCCTTATAGATGACCCCGGTTGAGCAGTAGGGTGCATATTTTCTGTAGTTGATGGTATTGACTCCTCCACACCTTTTGTGTGTGTTAGAGTCACAATTTTGGAGACATCAACATTTATTTATTGGGTGACTATATAACCTCATTAGAATCACCCGATTGATTTTATAATGGAGGGAATACTGTCATTGTTTTCCAAGGATGAGCAATGGTCATAGTCATGATGTAGGAGTAGTTGATGGGGGAGGTCCACAATTCTTCTTTGGATGTCCATCTAGTTTTCCTGAAGACATACAGAGACCGTTAATGGTAGTTTATGTGGGACGACATGAGATAGATTGTGGCTAAATTCATTTCATAGTGACTCACTGATTAGAAGGCAATGGATGATCACTAGGTTCTGATATGTTTTTTACAGGTCATTGAGAACCTAGAGTGGAAATGAGATATAAAATACATGGAATTCAAGATAAGGCTTCCATGAACCAAAAAGGGATATGAATCCATCTGGTAATTAGTTGACCGATGTAGGAAGTCCGTGAATTTATTTAATATTAGGGAATAGGGTTTAGTGGAGAGTTTTTGGAAGATGAACTTACATGAGATTGTTCACCTTCCTAAGGATCCCTCAAATATTGTCTCTGATCATAATGCACAGTTCAAATAATTGTTGTGGAGAGGTATACAGGAGGATTTCAGGACCTATACAAGAATGATTACAACATTTCCACCATATATATGGGAATAACGAGGACACTATCTATGTTTTGGAGGATATTTTGAGGGATTATATGTTATTATTTATCCAGAGTTGAGAGGATCACATACCCTAGGTAGAGTTTGTGTACAAAAATTCCTACCACTATACGATTGGCCTGAAAATTTTTGAGGCCCTTTATGGGAGACCCAACATGTAGACCTTGTTTTGGGAAGAGATCAATGAGGCATCTCTTGTGGGTTCATAGGTGGTCCAAGTGATTATAGAGAAGGTCCAGTTCATCTGTGAGGAGATGAGGGTATCCCAAAGCAGGAAGAAATCTTACGAAGATCAATGTACCAAGCTGTTGGAGATCGAGTAAGGAGACAAAATTTTCAGAAGTGTCTCACCATGATGATAATTATTGATATTTGGACAAGGGGAAAAGATATACTGGAGGTTCATTTGCCTATTTGAGATATTCAGAGGGTTGGAAAGGATCCTTAGCACCACACCCTACCCCCATAGTTAGAGACGGTTCATGATGTATTCCACATGTCACAAATGGTGGGGATAAATGCATGGACCCACAAATGTTATTTTTTGGGGAGATATGGACTTCAAGGATGGATCCCCCTTTTCTTGACCACCTAGTGATGACCGATGATAGACATAAGTGGACCCAACATGGAAGGGCCAGTCTGTAGGTTCATGTGTTGTTGTAGCACGAGAGTCTATAGGCAAGCTCCTGGGATTAGAAGATCTAGACAAAGGCTTATTATTATGATATTTTTGATTACTTTATTATTTATAGATATGAAAATTTTGAATGAGGGAGTGATTTAGAGACACAATTTCTTTCCTTGTGAAACTAAATATTTATATATATATTTTTAGATCTAGGCATCTAGACGACATGTGATTTCTAGGAATACTGTTCCAAAAATTAATTTTATAAAAATATTAAATATATTTTATATTGAAAACATGGATTTTATTAAAGAAAATGAGATGAATCTTTAATTGAATCTCATATAAAAAATCTGATACAATGGTTGAGTCTGGAATACACTGTTTACTCTAGAAGCGACCTAAAATAAGTTAGTGTAGGGAGTTCAGATGTCGCGACCATTGACAGGGAATTTAGTTGGTTACATAAATAATTAATTTAATTAATTTAGTAATTAACCAAATTTATATTTTTCATTAAATAAACCACAGTGAAAAATTTATAGGGCTAGACTCATAAATCAAAGGAGAATTGAGAGATGTTCTTCGTCTCCCCTATTGGTGAATCAATATCCGATAATGTAGAGACACCAGATCAAGGTAGATCAAGAATTTGTGAACACATCAACCCCTATCATGCATTGGATAGTGTGTTCTTTGATGAAAAAGGATCCAATCCTGAGGAAGGATTATTCTATTCATGTATTATTCCCATATTGATTAAATTTATTGAGCATGATCATCGATTTCCTGGATCTACACCAATTTCCAGACGTTCCATGCAACCAAGTACATATTTAATTATTTTTATTAATTTTCTTTCCCACCCTAGATCACCTAATTGTATCTTCTACCCAAGAATATTTGGATAATGAAAGTTATATTTTTTTAGTGATTTCCCCTCTTTAATACTCTGCGTTCTTCTGCATTCCGATATAGTGTCGTGGCTCAGCGTTATCAAGTGGCAATGAGCCCGATCGAACCTTCAGAATCATCATGGAATAATGTATGAAAAATTGATAAACTAATCAAGGATGAAATAGGAGGATTCATTAGTTTTTAGTAACTGATTTGTCGAATCATGCTCTAAACTTACCATATCTATGTGATGAGGAATATAGGATGTCCGGGGTTTATGTGGACTTCGAGCGATTTAATGGAAAACCAATTTTCAACCACTAGATGGACAAAAACAATGAAAAAAGTAAAGATAAAACATTTTGGGATGTATGTATGTGCGATGTGTTAATAAGGAGACAAATGTAGACATGATGCCACATATCTATATTTTTTTAAAAATACAGACTATACACCATGTAGTCTGAAGAACACACAACGTGTAAGGTATTATCTATAGTGGCTAGATTTTTAGGTGAGATAAGTATCACACAGTATGTGGGACCCCCACACACCATTTGACACATTTGTTGGAGACTCAGCGTGTACTTAGAGAATACACAAGCACATGAATGACCAAACACAGAGTGAGTTCCATTTTACATGGACATATGCAGGATACAAAAACATGGACAAGGGGCATTGAAGGGCCCAGATGGCTAGGGAACACCATGTAGTCTACCTACATGTCATATATGATGACATGGGTAGTGATAGATATACCTACAGGGACTAGACTATGATATGGAATGGGAAATCATGTCATGTGGGTCCCCTTATAGGATGTGTACCCCTTATATCCTTCTAAGGAAACTTCAACATCTAATATCTCTTTCATTTGGACTCATATTTTGTATGTAATTAGCCTATCCTTAGTGTTTTTCAATGTAGAAAGCTATGGATTGATCCATAGTTTCTTTCTATATATGATGAAAATATTCTTGAAATGAATGTTATTTAGGTGATGGTCAACTATGATAGTGATCAAGAAGAATGACAATAGGCTTTTAGAGTGGAACCCTACTACTGAGATAGGTCATGAGACCTCTACCTTTATATAGTGACACCCTCTAGTAAGGTTTCTCATGGGTCTTCTCTCTACTCTTCTAGTAGAACCCTCCTTCTCAGTTGTGAATGGGTTCTTGACCAACTATTAGAGTCGTACCCTAGTACAAGGCAAGGAATGACTCATCTACCTTGAATCCAAGTGCACCCTAATTTTATATTAAGTCGTGGGTCCTTGAATTCTAGAGTGGAAACTTCTAGTTTCTATAGGAATGGATCATATACCATATATTAGAGTGAAACCCTAAACCTAAGATAAGAATGAGTTCTCTATTGACTATTGTTTGGAACCCTTTTAAAGAGATAGGGTTTGGGTCCTAGACTATTGAAGTGTACCCTCCTTCAAAGAGAGGGCTTGGGTCATCCAGCTATCTATTTAGTGGAACCCTTCTATTGCACCTGGGAATCATTCCTCTTCCTATTGTTTGTTTCCACTTGACTATGTGGCATAGTGGGGGGGTGTGGCTTGATTTAGAAACTTTTTTCCGGGAATTCAAAAGATATGCTGAGCATCGTTGATGGAATTGAAGAACTAATAGAACTATTTTATTGGGTTGGGCTATGTGATGAAGACCCCATTCTCTCCCATTTAGGATTTCATGGTTTTTGATAAATATATATATTTGTATCGATATTGTTGGATTCTGTTTACTTTGATGATTTTTACTAATCTTTATATTGTGTATATTTTCATATCTCATCTCTTACTACTACCCCTTCATCATTTAGGGTGTCATACTGGGTATGTATATACTCACCCCTTCATGGGATTTTAGCACATGTGTAATGTAATATTAAAATAGAAAACAGGTTGGCAGTTAAAACATATTAACATTTTGATTCCTAGTACATAGGATAACATACGGTGGTCAGAGCATGGAGATTAGGAGATAAGCTCTATCAAAACTGATATGTTTCTAATTTTTTTAGTTTGAGAAATCAATCTAGTTTTTAATTTATTTTTATAATTTAATTTCATTTTTCACTATCATAATTTTATACACAATTTTGTTATTTATATGTTTGGATACATTATATATATTTAATCTTTTTTATTACTATACATTTTCACTTTTATATTGAGATCGTCATGTGTGTGTGTACATGTACTTTGGAAAATCTATCCCATACAGGATATTCATTTTTGGAAGTGGTCATTAGCCTTTGACCTATGGAGGTAATCTTATGGTAGTTGTGGCTCGATCCCTGATGGTTTTGGTTGTGATATATCATTTCTTACTATTTTAATATAAAGGCACATAAGTTTCAAAAAACCTCCATCTCAAATTTCTCAGCATAATGAAAAAAACATCATAACTTTTAAACACTTGTGCATATGTTCTTCTTCATTATCTTGGTTTTAATCATGAGTAAAATCTATTAATTTATAAATCAATGTCCTAGAAAATATTCTGTATATACCTGGACAAACTTGTAAAATTTTCTTCATATATAGACACTGAATTTCTTCATTTTCCCTCAATTCCATTAATTTTTTCTCCTTCCAATGCCGGATAACCTTAGGGAAATATTTCTCTTAAAATTTTTTAAACGTGTCCCATTATATTGCATCAAGATCATATTTATATGTGGTATTATTAACCAATAACCACTATAAAACATATTCACCTTCAAAATTATAAATGGGAAGAGATACCATTTGACATTATGAGAATCCCATGTCTTAAAATATATTTTACAAAGAATTGATCCATCCTTAAGTTACCAAAATGTTAGATTATCTACTGAATAAAGTGTGATGTTTCTCAGGAAATGCTCAACTATAGAAATGACCCTTTATGGTATATCAGGTTCCTATCTAAAATGGACACCAACACCATTTATATCTTGTGTTAACTAAGCAATCACAACAAAAAATTGTTCTTTTCCAATTCCAACAATCTCTGGATGATGATTTGGAATGATATTTTCCTCTTATTTCCTTCCCACTAAATCTTCCCTGTTTTCTCTATAGAAAACCATTATGAACATGCATAATTGATATTAAGCAACATGGTAAGATTAAAATTTTATATCATTTGAACATAGAAATAATTTATAATTATTCAAGGGAATTCCAATAACATCATCGCAACCTATAATGTTTTCTAAACCATCATATAATACCATATATAAGGTAACAACATTAATCTTTAAATAATATTGTTTTTTAATTCATGAAATCATCATCTTACATATGAGGATCTTAATATGTTTAGAGTTTTAGAAAATTATACTATAACTGATACATAAAATGATTAAAAAAAGTTTAAACTTTTGATTTGTATACATTTTTTCCACAATATAAAACATTAAAAAAATAATGATTTCTTTTTATGGAAAATCTCCATGACTTTAAACTTTATTTCTTACTTTACCATACCCATCCCTAAACCCTATGAAAAACATTTTAAAACACAGGATGAGCACAACAATTCTAGAAAGGGACATAAAAAAGATATAAAACCATTATTCTATTGGAAAATAGGAAAACAAATATAAATTTTACCTTCACCTTCATTTTTATCTGGGAGTATTAAAAAACAATCTCACATAAAAAACACACACACATTTTTCAATTAAATCCTTTAAAACCCATAGAAAGTAATTAAAATCCCCTTTTTAGTGCATTAGATAATAATAATCATAAAAAAATTCATAAAACAATTAATTTGAAAAACCATATGTATAACTTATAATATAATAATTACCCAATGCATTGGAGAGCTATAGTGGGGCTCACACTTCAAATAACCTATATAGGGATCAATGGTTTTTCAGGACCTGTAATGGGGATCAACCCCTATTATAAGCTACATAAGGATCACCCATGAACTATAATGAAGCTCAAACCTTCCAATAATCTATATTAGGATAACTCATATCATATAATTCATGTGAACCATATCATAAATAAAACACTTTAATCACAAAACCTTTTGAAAAATACTTTTAAACCAATATGAAAAATGATTTTCGAAAAACTATAATTTTATTTTGATGATCCGTGTTCATTAATAAAATACCACAAAAAATAGAAAGTAGTTTTTTCATTGAAGAAATCATGAATTCTTGAAAAGTAATCTAGAAATCAAATAATAGACAAAGACGAAGAAAATTCATTGTATTCAAGTATGATAAGAATAGAAAATTTCTTTTGTAATTTGTCAAAACATTCCACATAAAAAAATAAACTTATTTAATTATAAAACAAAAAAATAAAGTAAAAATCAAAATAAATTATACTTTATAATTATTTTTTGTCCATATTTTTTAAAAACAATTTTTAAAAAAATTGACATGTAATCAAATTTATAAGGAAATAAATAATTTATATTTATTGAAATAAAATTCTCTTATCACATTGAAAATATTCAAATCCTAAGAACAGTGAATGAATAACATTAAAAAAACTATAAATACCATGATAATAGATAAAAAAATTATATAACAAATAAAAGGGGATATATATAATCATTTTAAAATAATATTATATTATAATATCAAAATTATCATCAATGAAATTAAATTCAGATGAATCACCTTACCTTGAGCTTGACATTCCGCATGTGTCATTATATTACTTAATAAAACAATTATGTTAATTATTTAATTTATAGAAAATAATTTTATTGTTTATTGTTACTTTCATTACACTTATTTTAATTTTTTATACAATTAACTAATCAATTATGTTTATATCAGATGTTTTGACCATTTTTGACTTATGTGACAAAAAATACTTTGGTAGGTTGAAAATGGTCAAATAAGTCATTATTTACACATATATAGAATAATAATAACGAAATTATTATCATATATATACATAAAGTATAATTTCACAACTAATTATTAAATATGGTTAGGATAAATGAAGTATGTTAAAATCATGGAGACTGTAGGTCATACATACATATGAGTAACATTTCCATTTTGAATGATTTTTATGGAGAGAATGTATGTATTATTTTATTATTATATAATGATAATAATATAATAAATTACATATTAATTCTTTAAATATATTTATATATATTATCCATGGGATGTGGTGATAAAAACCGAGTAACGTCTAATCATGAAACTGATAGTCCACACGTTCACGAATGATGTTATCATTTCTTAGTGAGTGAAATGTTAAGAAAGAAAATGATATATTACCTTATAATAATGGTAAATATGACATTAATACCATAATTATACCATATATATCATATATTTTCATCATTTTTACAATTATTACCTTTCATGTAAATCATTAGAGGAAATTAATCACATCACATCGTGAGGTGGTTTTCCGTCGTACACACGAATGATATTATCATATCCCTCATAGAATGGAAAGTAAAAAAGGTATAGTTGATATAATTACTCCACAATAATAATAATTATATATATATATATCATATATTAACTTCATATCCATAATCATTCAAAAATATTATAGGTTTTAAGAAAAAAATGAATGAAAATGGCCCGTGAGGCAGTAGCTCGTAATAAACATAAATGATGATTTTGTAACCCATTTGATGGAAGCATAGATAGTTAGAGGTAAATAATTTATTTATAAAAAAATAATATTATATTTAATATATTGAGTTTATTATATAATCATGGATTAATAATAACTGAAGGAGGTGGAGAATTAAATACAATAAAGCTGATCATTGAATAACATCACATCTTCTTCAGGTATCCCTTTTAGAGTTACACCAAAGCCTTCCTAGGATGTCATTATGATAGAAATGAGGATTTTATGATGATATTATGAATGTTAGGATGTTATTAGGATATTACTTATCAAAAATTAATAGGTTTTAATGTTTTTAGAAGAGTGTCGAGAGGGTGTCCATTTATAAGTGTGGTGAGTGGCACACATGTAAATTTTCGAAAATATTCAATCACCCCCACATTTTTATCCTTGATAAAGCTTTAAAAATTGTCAATTATCGAAAATATAAGACATTTTGTGAAAATATATCCATAAAATAGATGTTGTAAAAGTTGGTAGGTCATTTTAACTAACATATTCTATGTTTATCCCCTGGTAAATCCATTTTACCTTAATCATGATAATTATTCTTTACAATTTTCATTATTCGTTGTCAAAAAAATTTAAAATTTACATATTATAAAATTTAATTCTTCATATTACAAATATAAAATCCATTTTACAAATTAAATTCACATAATTGGAAGAATTTAATATAAAATTAATCTCGTAGACGTGATTAGAAAGCTGGTTTTCAAAGAGAAAATGTCCAAAATATTTCAGCGTTTTATATCAAAATTCAATATTAAAAAGACTGAAATAAAATAAATTTGATTAATAATTATATAATTGAATTATTTTACTTTAAATAAAAAATATATAATTTATAATTGTAAATAATTTAAACAAAATGCAATATTCCATTAAAATTCAGTATCTTTCACTATTCATCCTAAAATGAAACTTTTCCTAAAAATCCAAAAAATTAACTATAAAAAAATAATGATATAATGATATCATAAATTTCATGTATTTTTTTAAAATAAATTTTATAAAATAAGTAAAAATTAAATTAAAATTATGTTTTCAAAGCATAATTAAACAGTCTTTTATTAAAAATACATTTTTCAGATAACATTTATTTTTCCATCAAATGGTTCGAATTTTATCTCTAATAAATAAAAAAATGAACACGTGCAGGCTATATATTTTAAAATTTTATTTAATACTATTCATAACCTAAATTATAAAATCTAGGTGACAACTATCACATTAAATAATTATTGTTTAATAATGTGTCAAGTTTGTTTTAAACTCTGTGTTGCATTTGACACAAGATTATATCAGGGTTTCATATATGAAAGATATTGAAAATAAAAAAAATATCATAAAATATCTTGGTTTTAAAATTTTCTTTTAGTTTGGTTATGCATGTAACGTATGCTATCAAACATAATTTTATTATTTTAAAATTCTAGGGTGTCACAAAAATATCATATATAATTGATTTATAACATCCTATAACCATTGTGTTATCAATATTTTCTTGTTACCATTATTTTATGTGTTATCTTCTTCATTTTTCATTAGAAATTTGGTTTTGAATTTTTGATACTTATAATTTTATTATAGTAAAACAATATCCAAAATTTTATTTATCATATAAATAACATATTTTTTATATAAATATTTTTATTCAACATTAAGAGGTATAGATAGAAAAATGAATTACAAAGTTAATGGGGAAGGTAGATCATAAGTACACATGAATACTATTTTCCCATTTTTTTCCTAATATAAGGAAAGAAAATTAAATAATAAATAACCATTATATGGTCATTTTTATCATATACATAATATTTTTTCATTAAATATATCCTTATTACCATCCATTTTAAGGTTGAAATGAAAGGTGAATCTTATATCCTTGTAGAGGTGGTAGTCCACTCGTACAGGAAAGTGACATTATCATTTTCCAATAGATTGTAATGTAAGAAGGTGTATATGGTATAAGAATTAAAAAAACCTTATTATACCCTAAATATCATATATATTAATTATTATATGTATTTATAATAATCCAAACAAAGAAGTGATGAAAAATACATATATCGCTATGTGGAGATGGTATGTCGTATGTATGTATGAGTGATGTTTTCGCTTTCTATATGATATAAGATAGGTTGAATTGTTTTTCCCTTAATCATAATAACATCTATGTATATTTACTATTATATATTTATAATTTTAGTATGGGTAAAATATATTTAGAGTATGTAGAAGATAAAATAAACATTAAAGTGTTGGTAAATGCGATTACCTCTTCGTCAGAAGGATTCATTTTAATTCTTTATTGAATACCCTTTTAATTGTATTAAAAAACGACCAAAAATTAATTTTTAGGGAAGTGTATAAGAGAATTGGGTCAGGTTTGGATGAGATATATGGCTCAAAGTGGTGTAATTAAAAGAGAGAAATGTTTCATTTTATATGTTAGTATAGGGAAATTCTTGGAATTTATTAAAGTATTAAAATAGTATAAATTATTTTTTCATGTCGAATGAATTAAAATTGATATAATTTAATGATTAGATAAGTATTATTCGATATTATCTCATCAAATATGTCTTTTACAATTGAAGGTGATGTTTTTAATGTAATCTATTTGTTTAAAACCCCATAAACCTTTCTGTAAATTATCGTGGTAATAATGTTTGCTAATCTATTAGAGCCATGAAATTTACCATAATAGAAAATTAGCTAATATATTGAACATGGATGAAATTTTAGACAATGTAATTTCCCTATTGACCTAGTTCGTAATTTTTATGTTTTTAAACAATTTAATAAAATATTATTTCCATAAAATATTGTCAATGTCATTTGTGACACTATTAATTTTTTTTGACTTTAAAAGCATATCAAAATTTTTTTAAATAGAATATAATAATATAACATAGAACTAATATGTTAAATTTACCAATAATAATCATATAATATAATAATTAATCCAAACTATGTTAGATAATACTTTTAAAATAGTTTGTTTTAATTTTCTATTAATTGAATAAATACTATATTGGTGTTTCGTAAGTATTTAATGAAATTACTAAATTGATAAAATTTTAAAAAAATAATAATCATTAAAAATTAATTTCTATTTAAAATAACAATTTTAATTTAATAAAATTTTTATTTATTCGTATCATAAAATATTATATATATTAAAAGCAGGAGAGTGACATATTTGACTTTATACTATACATAAATATTATAATGTTATAAATCAAAGATAAATGAAGAAATGTCAAATTTTAAAAATATCCCTGATTAGGGATGAAATATGTTAATATAATAAAATAATGGCATGTTTTGGGTATATTTTAAATGCCTTATCACATTTTTTAACCACAACTACCCGATTAACCCTTAATCGGGCTAATAAATTTTACCACTATTACAATTTATATTTCCAAAAAATAAAAGAGAAGTACATAAATTTTTTTATCCTATTGATTCCAAATTGGGAATCCATTTTATCACATTCCATTATTATATAATTTGAAAAATAATTGTATTTTTTTGAAAAAATGCGATAAAAACTATTATCCAAAAAAATGTGTTTCAAGACTACAAATAGGATAACATAAAAATTATATAAAATAATGTTCCTTATATATATAAAAGTGATAATATTTAACTTAAATACTAAATCTATAATATAATTTAAAATGTATAATTAAATTATTTAAAAAAATAAATGGATGTTTTAAAAAAACCAGCACTTTCACTATTCACTGAAAATATTTTTTTTCCCAAAAAATCATCCTTAGATAATTTTTACATGAATAATTAAAAAATGAAATTTTAATATATTAATAGGTTGTAATGATTTTATAAAACTCGATGTTTGACATAAAGAAAGCTATCAATGAAATTTAATTAAAGATTAATATATCAAAAAATCTTGGGTTGTTACATTGTACCCCCTTAATATAATTTATCACTCAAAATTCAATCACTTGAATAATTTTTTTTGATAATTCCACCTCATAAAATCTATGTGTTCCCATATTAATTCCTCAATATTATGATTTCGTCAAAAAAAAATTACCATGTTAGTGGTCTTGTTTCGTACCACCTTCTCTATACAATCCAAAATTTCCATTAGTTGTTCTAGTAAGAAAGATATTGATCATGTGGTGTTACCTATAATTTCAGTATATGTGAAGGATCTTGTATGTAATTTTTTATGAGAGATAAATGGAGCAGAAAATTAACTTTATATATATTCATTTTAAGTAACAAGTGATAGGCTACTGTCCCATTACAGTCAATAATTTCAATGAGATCTATATATTTAGGGCTCAAATTTCCCTTCCTTCCAAATATTAAAACCATATTATATGAAGATATTAGTATGAAAAAATGTTCACAAACTATAAAATATAGTTATCACTAATTATTGTCATTATAACTTTTTTTTGATCTTGGGAAGCCCTTATGTGCTTTTGATTGGGTCTATCCTTCTATGCCATTTTCTCAGCAAGATCAGGACACAATATCTATCTTCCTATAACATCATCCTAACATTTCGGTGTCACAAACTTTCATACATATATGAATTTATTATTATTAATATTAATTATTTATTAAAATATAATTTTATGAAAATTATAGAAAAGGATGGTTTTTTCCCAAACACATTTGTAATCCATAGAGAAATATAATTATATGTATTCTAGAGTTTGAATGGTCCTCTTAGAAATATAATATATTTAAGAAGATAAGTAATAATGAAACTAAAATTTGTATCTAGATACTACTTCAATATTCTCTTGAAATTTTAGGTAAACCTTGGTTCATAACTTTGTAAAATTTAGAGTAGTACTCTAAGATATGTCACAACTTACTTAACGTATAACCGAGTAATATGATCAAGAGATAAATCATATTTAATATGAATAAAATTCACTAATTTCATTTGGATATCAAGAAAACCCAAATAAAATTGTGTTCATTTGATATTTTTATCCCATGTATGTTAAATAACCTAAGGGGGGGTTAGGGTATGGCATATTAAAACAATTTCCCCTTTATATCTTGTTTCATTATTAAACACAAAAAGCATATCTCCCTTTCCCATATCAATGTATGGAAAGTAATGAAATCATGCATGAGAAAGAAAATTTTTATTTTGTTCACCCTCAATGGTATACTTCTAAGGAGAATATTATGTCAACATAATGATGTACCAAATAAAATAAATCTCACTTACAAAATATAGGGTCTAGGCTTGATCACATCTATTCCCATGATCACTACCTTTACAATATTTAGGGTCATATCACTTCATTCCTAAGGGCCACTCCTTAAATCAATCTCTATGTATCACTATCCGTGGAAATGATCACCATATTCCTCTTCCTTTTCTCACTAGTATGGAATGGATGTATAAACAGTTTATGCACATAAATGTCCCTTCATTTGGAATAATGATTACATCCCCAATTATAGATATATTCTCTATTGATTCACTTTTTTTGAAAAACTCCTTCACTTTTTTAAAAACACTAGAATGAAACAATTATAATTTCTAGATAATAGGAATAGAGTTACATTTACTATATAAATAGAAATTACCTCTTCTTTGGAAACATCTTCATGTGTTTCCATGTCTTCATTTCACTACCTTGAATGTAGTAGTGAATAAACTCCTTCAGAATGCAATGTCTAATGTTGTAGATCCCATATTTTATTATACTTATTCATAATCCATATATCAAAAAATACTATTAATAGGAAAATGTAGGCATGTATCTCTTCTTTAATGACTCTAGTGTGATACCCTCACGTGAGACCCTAGTGGGTATCCCCTTTCATAAGATCTAAGTGTATATATTTGTTCGAGATCCTAGCACGAGACCCTTTGTGCGATATCCTAGAATGAGACACTGGTGTGATAACTTGGTGAGGGAACCAATTTAAATAGAATTAAATAAATTACATGATGTCAATCATGTATTATCCTCCACGAAACCTCTCAGAAAAACCATTTCATGAGATATCTCCACGAGACTCTTTTGTGGGATCTATCCGCGAACCTTTTTCCTGGATGTTGCTTCAGATAAATATTTTAAGAAAATAGTCATCAGTGATTGTGGATGGGTTATGTGGTATTTATAGGCATAAAAAACCACATTAAATCTAATAATCATGTAAAACCATCCCCCTCATCGGTATAAAATTCTTAATGAGATTCTGGTGTGAGTTTTTCTCATGCTTTGTGTGAGATTCAGGTACAAGTCCTATTCATGCATTACTTGAGATCTAAGTGTGAGTCTTGTTTTAGATTTTCGCAATATCCAAGCATGATATCCAAATACAATCATGATTTCTTTTCAATATCCCATCATGATATACAAATAAAATCCAAACTTATGTATGAGATCCTGTCATGAGACACATAGACAATGATGCGCTTTGCCATATCCAATAACGAGATCATAAGTAAATATTGTGAATGTTTGTGTTGTTGTATTCAAGTGAATTGCATGATCCATCGAGAGATAAAAAGACAGTCATGAGAATTGTGAGAGATATCATAACAATATCTAAAGTCAATCAGGTTCTTCACAAGATCTCAATGTGAGCGTAGTTCAGAAATTTGTGTTATGTGAGATTAGTCTAGCATTCACACTCCATGATACTAGTTCATTATTCACACTCCATGAGATCAGGCAATCATGATTTTCCAAAGATCTTTAATTATCTATTCTTTCTTTGACAAACATTCTTGGTCAACAACATTTAACCTTGTCAATAACCACAATCAAACCAAAAGCACAATTATGATGGTTTTTTTTCAAATAACCCCCCCTTTGGGTTTGTTGAAAACTCTTCACATTTTGATACACCATTAAAGATTATTCCATATTATTCCTAAAATACACTTCTTGATATTCCAATAGAAATAAAATATTTACTCATCACACACTCTATGACCTCATGATCCATGATTTTATTGAGAAACAAGAGTTGTAAGAAATTTTCTTCAATGAATCACTTCATTCCAAAACTACTCAACTTCTTTCATCATGAACCTTGTCTATCGTGATATATAATCATTGATTGTTCATCTTTATCATAATAAATATTAAAACTACACATAATAAAATTATTCCCCTATCAAATTATACCCTATATTTATAATGACATTTTATACCTTTATATAGCCACAATTTTCCCCCTTTATTGATGAACCTAAAGGTTACTTCATTTTGGTATGCAAAATGGTAAATTCCACAGATCAACATATCATGGAAGAAGACACCATTAAATCGGGAGGAGGGCCCTGTATCCACATTTTTTGATGTTAGGGGAGTTTAATGAACTCTAATATAAATTCTATGAATTTAAAATTCTTTTTTGGGTATGTCCCTGTTTGGAATGGATGAAACATGTCATTCTGTAAGCACATACTCATACATTCAAATCCCTTTCATCCTCATATCCTTTGGTGAAATGATACTTAATTTCAATGGGATTTTTTGTTGAGTTATGGACTTGATTATTGATGATATTTATTGAAATTTAATTATCACAATAGATTCCAATCAAAGGCATCACTTCAACAACCATATCATTAATCTGCTGCTTTATCCACAATAACTATGTACAAGCTTGAGTGGCCGCAATATATTCAGCTACAATGTTTCTTAAAGAAATGAAAAATTATTTCTTTATTATACAAGACATACACTATATACCATGATATAATTCACCACCTAACATTGATTTTCTCTCATCTTCTGATATGATCTAATCTATATATTCATATCCCAATAACTCTTACTAAAATTAGTCATTGTATAACAAACTGAAAGACATCGTTCCATTAATATACCATATTATTATTTCCACTAAATGTGACTGGGTTTCCATGGGATTTATTTGATACCGTTTTACTTGGAATGTGAAAAAGTATCATCTATTTTTGCTATAATATATAGTAGACTGCTAATGATTTTTCCATATTCTGTAAAATTAACTACATTTTCTTCATCATCCCATGATAGTTTCATCTGGGTAACAACTTGAGTTGTCATATCATCGGAATTACCCATTAAAAATTATCTAAAAAAATCATTGAAAATTTTAAATTGATAAATTAATGTCTCATTATTTTATTATATCAACTGTAAAAATAGTCAAAACATCAGTCCACTAATAATTAACATTTTAACTCACTTTTCATGAATTCTACAAGATGATTACACAATCATTCATCTAATCGCCCAAATATTATGGAATCATCATATATCATAACCATCGTAATTTTACTACTATCATAATTGACATAAACATTTGTATAAACTCTACCATGCTAAAAATCATGATTCTTCAAAAATAGATATTGTCTTGAAAACCATGATCCTAGTTCATGACATAACCCATACAGCACATTCTATCACTAAAAAATCTATTTTTGTATTCCTGAATTAGAAAAATATCTGGTTTCTCAATATAAACTTCTTCTCCCAAACCCTATTCAGAAAAGCAGACTTGACGTCCATATGGAAAACATTAAACCATATTTGTAATACTATGAACTAGAATAATCTGAATGTCTATAAACTTTTAATAGGTGAAAATGATTCCTAAACATCAATACAATCTATTTGGTAGTACACTTTTCATAATAATCATTCTTTTATTGAAATCAGTATTCTATATTCACTCATCTTGTTGTGAAAGAACCATTTGTTCCCAACAAAATTATTATTTTTTAGTCTCAAAAAAATATTCAATGTGTACTTTTTATAAATTTGGTCAAGATTATCACTCATATACTAAAAAAAATATTAATCCGATGATGCTTCCTCCATATATTTTGGATCTACCTATGATAAGAATGATGCTTTTTTAAGAGTCTCTTTCCTTATTGTCTACACTCGTGCTCTCTGGTCACTGATTATGTTCATTCTAACAATTTTGGCTCTTATATTCAATAATTTTTTAGATATTGTTTTATGCTAGAAAGGTTAATTATTTGAATCTTCTTGAGAATCAATCTCTCGAACTAGAACTTCCCATGATCTTCTTTCCTCTTCATCACTATCCTCCTAAGACTGATCATGAATTTTTTGATGATTCTTCTGACTCTCTACCATTGTTGCATTATTTTATTCAACTACCATTTTCATCAACATATTGTATAATTTATGAGATCTTATTTTCTTTGTGTAGACATGAAATATACCTTCATCTCTATAGGATTCAAACTTCACGTGTTTCAACTTATTGAGAATGAAACACTTACTTTCAAAGACTCGAATGTACTTCAATGTGGTATTCTTTCATTACCATAGCTCATATGAATTGTTCTCTTCTTTTGGACATAATAATTCTCTCATTGATGTGTAGACTAATTTAATCACTAATTCATTAAAAAATGAATCTGGAAGGTATTTTTGAATGAGAAATTTTCTATCCCTGATGTTGATAATTTGTTTTTTATCAACTACTCCATTATGAAATGATGTTTTACAACAATATTTCTAGAGGTAATACTCTACTTATCTATTTTTGAACTATTTTCTATTATCTATTATGATATTATGGATTTTTGATCTATTATCTTTTATACATACTTTATTTATGTTTTTATGCAACTCCACACCTCCGATTTGTGAGTGATGACTGAAACCCATGTCATTCTGCTGAAATCACCAATGAGGAGAACATAATATCCCATCCCATCAGCAGATCCTGGTGATATAAGTCCAAAAAGGTCAATATGAACCCACTCAATCACCTTTTTTGTCATTTTCTCTTTTCTTTATATTTTTATCAAATGATATTCCCTTGTTTATAAGAATTGCACATATGAGTGTGATCACATGATAACCTAGGGAGGTATTGAGCATCATCATATTTCCCCAGATCTTCTGAGGATTTTTGAATCAAGTGTTGAAGAATTTTATTCCATAACTTTTTTATCTTCAATGGATAGAAGGTACATATCACATTCTTTTCTCATGATTCATATATTCCCTTTCATATGCCTTCCCTAAAGAACAACCTAATTGACTTTTTTTCTTGATGACGCATAATTTCTTGTTTAAGATTATATAATTTATTAAATCACATAATTATCTAACCCATAATAAGTTTTGACTAAGACTTCAACATCCAAGACATTTAAAAAAATCATTTATATTCCCCCAAATATATCTTTTAATGGGCCAATAATTTTTAGGGATTCATCTTTAAAAAATATCATAATACATTCCTTTTCATATCTGATTCCTATTACTAGCTCTTTGTAACATTTCATATGGGAGGTACATCCACTATCAATGATCCATATTCCAGTACGATCTGATGCATAGAAAGAAATTTCTTTAATCACTTCATATTTTTCTCCCTTCTTTTTAATCCATGTTTTTGAATTCATACCATGTAATGATTGATAATATTATACTTCCTCATTTTATAATGAAACAAATTATTCTAATAGAGCTACAAATTAATTTATCATTTTCATATCATTTGACGGTACATTTAGTTGCTAGTTATGATCACATTTAGTATTCATCGACAAATTCCATTGCATTTTTGATGAGAAATGTCATATCATGTGATTGAATACTCTACACCCAAATGTGTAACCATCAAATGATATCCTTGAATATTTAGTATTCTATGGATGCCTATGTTGGTAACATTCCATTTGATTCCTATTTTAAATAAAAAAGGCATTTTTTGAGTGTCCCATATTTCCATAGCAATCACAAATAATATAATGTTCATTCCTATGTTCCACTACTTCACTACTATATTTTCCTCAGGATCTCTAAATATTGTGGTTCTAATTTGTACCCAAATAAATCTTCAAACTAGAAGTAGGTGTCTGTGGTTTAACTTAAATCATTACTACTTTCTTTTTTCAATCCCGCACTATTCCAGCTATAATATTCATATCTATCATTTTATCATCTTTAAATTCCATTTTCTATTTCACTGGTGCTTTGAACTCAAATTTTCCATTTTTTACTACCTTTTAAACATTCTTTTCTAGAGTCAATAGTTTATCCCAATTTTTTTACTTTCCTTCACATTTTTATGACCTCCTCTATATAATTTTTGATGAGTTTGTCTTGATGGATATATGTATTATTGAAACCACACATCAAAAATTTTTGTTCTTCATTTTTTTTTGGAATCACCTATCATATCTGAGTAATCTGTGTTTGAATAAAGAAGTTTTTCAATTTCATCTATCAGTATAGACTTCTCTTCTTCTTACTCCTGTATAAAGGATTCTTCATCACAAACAACCATGTTGGAATTATTAATTTTGACTCCCTAAATTCATATCTCTTCAAAAGTAGATTTCAATTTGACATGAAGGTCAACTCTTCCTTCAAATTATCCAGAATTTTTTATATCATACCTTGTTTGGTAATTACAGTCAACTACAACCATATCATATGCTTCATGATCCTTGAAGTCCTCCAACTCTTGTACAACAAATTCTTCTAAACCATCATCTTCTTTTGAATGTAGATTCTTCTTTTTGATGAAATTTTTCTTCCCTTTCACATTGGGTGAATACCTCATCTTAGTAAATTTAGCATCATCCTAATCATTATCTTGAAACTACTTAGGACACTTTTTTGTAAGATGTAAAACCTTCCCACATTGAAAGTGTCAAGTATGAGTTTCCCATTGAACATTCCTTTTCCTCTTCATAAATTTTATGAAAGGAATGAAATGAATACATCTATCTCTTATTATTGCTACCCATATTCAATATTTAGTTTCTTCATGGACTTGAATGCCACTTATTTATACTTCCCAATTTCCGTTGATTCAATATCATCATTTCTCACACTGTATGCAATAAGAGTACTATAAAAGTTATCCAATTTCATCTCTTTTAAATCATTATATTTCAATACATAAGCATTTGGGTTGAACTGAGGTGGAAATTTTATCAAGATGTTCTTGAAAATATTTTCATATTCAATAATTTCTCTAAGACCATGCATTTCTTTGATAATAATGTTCACTCGATCAAAGAATGCATCAAAAGAATCATTAAGATGCATTCATAGATCATCATACATGTTCTATAAAACTTTCATCTTTACTTCTATGAATTTTTAGTCACCCTCATAAATATTTAGAAACCTTTACCAAGGATTATGTGAGGACTTACATGATATGATCTTCATATAGATAGAATTAGATAGGGCTCCCCCAAATGCATTGATTTTGTTGGTGTCAGCTTCCAAATCCCTTTGGTAGGATTCTGATAAAGAACAACTGTCGATACTGGCTGAAATTATATGCATCGCTACTATAATGACATACATTGATAAATATATAAAGTAGTGCTACACCCAATTCTTCCATAATTGAAAATTTTTTCAATCAAAGATCAGAATCAATTTTGTGATTAACATTGTCAATTTCTTATACTGAGAGATAACTACTGTAATTGAAACATTTTCTCTAATAAAAATTATTATCATATCTAGGATAAATGCACTGAGTTGGGGAGTGGGGTAATCATTGTACAATAGATTAAAAAATTACCCCTTCAGATCTTATTTGATCTCTTAACATAAAAAATTTCTCTCCCTTTACCACAATAATGCATAAATTGAAATGAAAGCATGCACATACCATTTCAATTTTACTTGGATCACATTCATTGGCCTACATATTAGGATATTACAATGAAATTTTTTAAATGTACCAAATCCACTAAGGCTCACTACAAAAATACAAGGGTCGGGCTAGATCACTTCAATACCTAGGCTCACTACCTTTACAATATTTAGGGTCAGCTCACTACTTTCCCAAGGGTCCCACCCTAATTAACTGTTTATGGCCCACTACTAGAAAAAAGAATCACCTTATTTTTATTAATTTTCTAACTTTTATGGAATGGATCAACACAAAATTTAAGGAGATATGGGTCCCTTCATTATCAATAATGAATGCATCCTTAATTGTAGGTAGATTCTATGTTGGAGCACTATATAGGATTCTCATTTACTACAGTAAAAAAACCGAGATGCAACCTTTCCACTACCAGATAACTATAATAATTTTACCCCTACTATATAAAAAATCAATTACCTATTATTTAGAAACATCATTAATATATGCCAAGTCTTCCTTTCACTTCATTGAATGTACTTGTGAATAAACTCCTTCTGTAAGTATTTTCTAATGGTGAAGATCCTCCGTCTTCTTATTCTTATTCAACATTATGAAATGAAAATGATATTATTCACATGGAAATGTGGGTGCGTATCTCATTGAGAAGGATTCTAGTGTGATACACCTACATGATACCCCGATATGTATCCCCTTGTGCGAGACCCGGTCACATACCATTGCATGAGATCCTCATGTGAAACCCTTTGCATGAGATATATGATTGAGAAATTAGGAAGAGAACATGGTGAGACACACTATTCATATCATGTGAAACACATAAGAGATGATAATAACATATTCTCCTTGGAGATACCTCTCTATAAAACCCTTTGAAAGGGTTCCTCCATGAGGCTCTATAGTGAGATCTCTCTGCAAAACTTCTTCCTAAATTATACATCAGATCATTATTTTATGAAAAACATAGTCCATGTTTAAGGATGGTTTAAGGGGTATTTATAGGAAGAAACCACCACCATAAATCAAAAAATCTTGTACAACCGTCCAACACATTAGCATCACGCACTGCGTGAGATGCAGATTCTAGTTATGCTCATTCATTGGGACAGAGCTGGGTGTGAGTCTTGTTCATGATTTGAAAGAGATCCAGAGAAAATCATGAGAACTGTGTGATATATTATCGTAATATACAAAGACAATATTCTACATTGCGAGAGCTCAACCTGAGATTAGTTTAGACATTCATGCCCAATGAGATCAGTCTAGCACTCATGCTCCATTAGATCAGTTCAGCATTCATGATCCATGAGATCATAAATTTTTTATTTTTATGAGATCATGTTTTCTTTATATCCATGAATTCATTAACAACCACCCTTCATCAACAACCTCAATCATTTTTAACAAACAAAATCAAAGAAAAAGCACCATCATGAAGAATGTTTTCCTAAAAGATGTTTTGTGTAGTCCAAAAATGAAATACATGGTATTGTTTTACCACTTCTATTATATTATGTGTACTGGTTGTAACATCCCTTTAGAATTATGTGTCTTAGCTTTAATATTCTCACCTATTTGTCTTTAGGGTATATACTACATAGTATCCCTCTTTATGTTATGCCACCAAAAATATTCATTCAGATATCTATATATAATGAACCATCTTTAAACATTACCTAATATATTGTATTTAGTCTATAATTCTCGTTATTTCATTCTTAAATGCATTTTGGGTCTATATTTTATAAAATTAGGTCATAAATATTTAATAAGAAACACATATATTACAGTGAGGACACATCTACTTTTTTTCCATTTTCCCAAAATTATAATTTCTTTAAACTGAAACGTGTTTCATTTTAATAACTAATCTTAATTACTTTTAACTTTAATTATTATGTATTATTAAACATCCTTAAACCCTATGAAAAAATTTATAAACATGGGATGAGTACAAAAAAATCAATAAGAAAAATCGAAGAAATGAATATCTTAGTCCAATGAAAAACCCTTAATCCTATATTTTTTTTACTTTTCCATATTATTCTATGAGTGTATAAAATAGACCATATAATCATATAAAACACATTGTTGTCTTACATAAAACCCTTTAAACCCATAGAAATAAATTATAAAACCTTTTTAGAATCAAAGATAATCATAACCATAACACATATTAAACCCATGATAAAAATAATTGGATCCCTATTAAATGAATATGAGAAACCACATTGGTTAACTTCCAACCTATTGAATCTATATATAAGGAAATTTACCAAACTCATTGGAGAGATATATGGGGTCTCACCCATTATAAAAGATATATTAGGCTCACCTATTTTTATGATATGAACCGGTCTCACACATTAGTATATGTAGAATCTATCTCACCAATTCATATGAGATGTATTAGAATCACCCTCTCGTCATCTATAATTTTCATATACCATTTAAAAAAGAAAAAAAAAATTATTCTTTCACTTTTCATCCCAAAATACTTGAAGAACTCATTTGAATAGGTATTAAAAACACTTTAAGATATACTCCTTACTTTTAAAAACATATTTTTTTCATACATAAAATACATAAAAAAGAAAAATATGGGTTTTTAGTGAAGAAAACATGAAATATTTCAAATTAATCCAAAACATTAAAAAATAATTATAGTGGAAGGATTTTTTACACCCTATACATTAAAATAGAACATTCCATTTTCCTTTTAACAAGAATGTCAAAACATTCGATAAAATTATCCATTTTAACAATAATTATAAGAAAGTAGAAAATTTCATTTTTTATTAATATATGTCTATATATATATATTAATGAAATAATTTTAATAATATGTAAATGGAATAAAAATATATTTAAATTAAATATCATAAACATTGAAAAAGAGGTTTTATGTTAATGTGTCTATTACATCGAGAGCAACTCATCATCAACATTATTTATTTTCTTGAATAATGAAATTATGTTAATTTTCTACTTAATTAATAAATTTTACATGTTTATTATTCCATTTATTCTATTTATTACATTGTTATATTCAATTATATAATAAATTTAGTTCACAATAGAAATTTGAATGATATTCAATTCATATATCAAAAATGTTTTCATTAGGTTTATAATGTAGAATAGGTCATTATTTTATAATATAAATAATAATAATAATTTAAAAACTATAATTTTTATAAACTAATTATAATGTTAAAACCAACTATGAAAGATGGATATAAAAACTGAACTACATTACACTGAGAGAGATGACAATCTGTACATATGCTTGAGTAACATTTCCATTTTCGAACGATCATTATAGAAAGATATTAAGTATTAATTAATATTTTCAAAATTATGAATAAATTATAACTAAAATATATTCATTAAATCAACTCATACAAGTCACCCATGACATGTGGTTATGGAAAATGAGTCACAATGCTTTATAGTGGTGGCACTCCACACTTATACACGAAACCATTATTATTTTTAATAAAAGGAAAAATAATATATTATATGATATACTATCTATTTAGAATCATTAATATTTTATTAAAAAATTATATACTTATTAATACATCATTATAGTCATCTATGAGAGGTGTTAATGAAAAACAAATTACATCAGTTAGCGAGGCGGTATTTTTCGTACACATGAATGACAATTTGGTTTCTCATTTTATATTAGAGGAGATTAATATAGGGTGTTCCATTAATATAATACCGTCTAATTTAATTTAATATATTTTTTTGTTATTTCATAATTTTTTAATAATATTGGAAGAAGTTAGACTCAGAAATTAAATTAAAATTCATGGTTAAGAACAATACCTCTTATTCAGACAAAGTCCAAAAGTTTACACCAAATTCTTATTAAGTTGGTTTTTTGAGCCAAAAAAGGACTCTAAGACATGGGGAATAATTAATATAAAGGGTTTGTGAATTTATTGGCTAATTTTGAGTGCTGAAAAGGTTCCGGGAAGCGATTAAAGTAGGTTCCCTTTTATAATGTATGAGATATATATTATTGGAATTTATTAAAGTATTAAATTAATATAAACTATTTTTCATGATTTAATGAATAAAAAAGATATAATTATTGTATAAGATTATTATGATTTAATATAATATCATAATGTATAATTTTAAAATGTTAAGGTGAGGTTTTAACCCTTATCATTGTAACGACCCGGTTCCGGAAGCCACCTAGAGGCTCCCCGTACCCGGTTGGTCACATGGCCTCAAGCACATTTACCCAAACGCCAGAGGCTTCTGACTAGCAGTGAGGACCTTGGGTGTGATAGTGGGGAACTATGACCTCATTGGAAGAGTACACAGTGGAAATAAACAAAACATGAAATAGCAGAAGCAACAAATATCCAACAACAATGCATAAGTAAACATCATAAGACTAAAAAATTAAACCACTGGAGCACATATGTATGAATGAAATGATACATGATACATATCTAGGAAAATATCCAAATAGGTCACAATGCTGGAAATACAAACAATACCAAAACAAGTACAAAATAAAAGATAAACATATCCTTAGCATCGAAAGCCTAAGCTTGGTCCCATGCTCTCCCTCTCCAAAGTAATCAAGTCCCAGAAGTCGAAGGGCGCTTGCCCTTATATATACCTACAACAACGTAGTCTATTTGGGCCCAGAAGCATGGCACAAACAGGGTGTGAAAATAAATACCCGTAGGTAACCACCCAAAAATCTGTTCCTAATAGTCAGTGAGCATATGGTAAGTAATATTACAGTAACCAGTAAACAATAATAGGATGATATACAATAGTAATACATCCATAGAACAATAATCAGCAGTGAAGAAAACGGCTAACCACAACAGGAACCCCTATGGGAAGTACTCACAACCAACCGCTCTGGTCCTATCTAAGAAGTACCCACAACCCTTTGGGCAGTGCACTCAGCCTAACCCCTCTGGTTTGGTTATACATAATTATAAGACTCTCTGGGAAAGCTTGCTCAGTCAATTCCTTTTATATTCTAGGGTAGTCAGGGACTCTTTAAAGAAGATCATACGGTCTAACCCTCTTATAGCCCCAAGGTCTAGAAACTATCTGAGGATCTCACTCAGTGAATCCTCCTATAGACTCGGGTCTATCACAGACTCTCTAAGGAAGAACTCTAAGTCAATTACTTCTTTACCCTGTAAAGGTTTTAAGGAAATTTAAACAAAGTAAAGACTCTTTGAGGAATCTCACTCGGTCTACCCTCCTATAGTCTATAATATCCAAGACTCTCTGGGAAGCTCACTCAGTCTATCCCCTGTATTCTATAATGTTCAAGACTCTCTGAGGAAGCTTACTCGGCCTATCCTTTTGTAGTATATAAAATCTAAGACTCTATGGGAAGCTCACTCAGTCTATCCCTTGTAGTCTATAGCACAAGGTTCTCACGATCTCGTGTCAGTCAGTGCATAATAATGCTATAAGGCCACAGTACACCTATAGAGCTAATCAGCTAACTGAAGCGCACCTATAGAGATACTTGGATAATCAGTCTACAACAACAATCATGTCAAAAATATCATTCCATCCTACGGTCACAAGGCATGGAAAATAGGTATAACGACCAAATACTAACAAAACCAAATGGTCAAAAAAAGGAAAAAACATGGGAAAAACATACAAGTATAGAAATTATCCTCAAACATGATCAAATTACCTATACAAAAGCATACAAGCAAGGCATGAAAACAATAGGGGAAAAATGGTAAACACACAATACCCCGTTCACGGGTATTGGTGGAATTTGCACATAAAACTCAAATACTTCTAAAGGTAAGGCACAAACCACCTACCTTGATGCAAGGAGATCAATATAATTTGACCATGAGGCTTGATTCTCCCTAGAACAGCATAGATATATGAAAAAGAAAAAAATGTTCAACCCATAATAACGTGAGAAAGAGGGAAAATCAAGGAATGAAACTCAAGAAGAAGGAAGAGCTCACCGCTGTGGTTCCAACGTAATCGACGATGGTCGATTCGGAAAACAGACAGAGGCTCGGGGTCTCGGGCGACGTTCATGGCCGTACATGGAGCTCTCTGTCGAAGAACCTGAAGAAGAAGACGTTTCTGTCGATGAGACGTGACCCCGGTCCACTTAATGAAAAAATTAAATGGCGTGTACTTATGGGGTACACGATGTGTACTTGGCCTTTCCGTACTCCACTTTAAGTGGCCTCCACATCGTCCCTACACACCGTGTGTGTGGCCGGGACACAGACAACACACGGCCTCGCGTGGCATCAAAGTATATGGCGTGTACATATAAAGTAAACGGCGTGTACTTAGAAAATTTCCATATTTTCCTCTTTTCTAATAAACGAACAGAAAAGGAAAAACATAGCGGAAACAAAGATCCAGGTTCTTAAAAACATCCACCCTTAAAGAAGTTCATCCCTGAATTTCCCTAGTGAGGCATAGAAGAAGAAACCCCGAACAGATCTGGCCACTGTGATGGTACATTGGCCTCCCTCTCCCAGGTCTCATCCTATACTCGCCCGTGCTACCATAGAACCCGTACTAGAGGAACAGACTGACCACATAGAACTTTTATACTGCGATCAACAATCCAGATATGATGCTCCTAAAATGAAGTATCCGCTTTGAGCTTAACCTCCTCGGGTTGAAATACATGAGACTGGTCTGAGAAGTATCGTCAGAGCTGAGAGATGTGGAAGACTTCGTGCATTGCGTGATACCTCTAAGGTAACTACAACCAATAGGAAACTTCTCCAACTATCTCCAACACCTCAAACGGACCGACATATCATTCTGAAATCTTACCCTATCTATGAATCCTCTTGTGTCCCAACCTTGGTGAGACACGCAGGAAAACCTGATCCCCAACCTCGAACTCAAGAGGTCATCTCAGTTGATCAACATAAGACTTCTGTCGAGACTATGCTGTATCCATCCTCTTTTGAATCAACTCTATTTGATCTGAGGTTTCCTAAACAAGATGAGGTCTCAGCAAAGCTGTCTCTCCTACCTCCAGCTAGCACAAAGGAGATCGGCATGGCCTACTGTGCAAACCCTTAAAAGGTTCCATATGAATAGTCTTTTGAATACTGTTGTTATAGGAAAACTACACAAGAGGAATACGCTTCTCCCAAGAACCACCAAAGTCTATAATGATAGAATAGAGAATATCCTCAAGCACCCTGATCGTACACTCAGACTGGCCATCTGTCTGGGGATGGTATGTTGTACTCAAAAGTACATGTGTACTGAATGCCTTCTGAAGCCCCTGCCAGAACCGAGAAGTAAAACGCGCATCCCTGTCTGCAAAAATGGAGTATGGAACTCCATGTAGACGTACAATCTTTCATATGTACAACCATCCCAAATCATCAACACTGAAGGTATCTATGATCTGTAATAAACGAGAAACCTTCGTATGCCTGTTGACGATAACCCAAACATCATCACTCCCTCGAGGCGACCTCGGTACCCCGGTCACGAAGTCTATCACGACATCTTTCCACTTCCACTAGAAAATGGGTAACTACTATAAAAGGAATGTCAGCCGATGATTCTCTGCTTTCACCTTATGACAAGTAGAACACCTCATGACAAACCCAATGACACCTATCTTCATACCTGGCCACCAATACTGGCGGTGTAGATCACGATACATTTGGTGACGGCAGGATGAACTGACCAAACTGAGGAATGTAATTACCGCATTATCTCCTAGAGTATGTCTACTAACACCCATATGTGTCCCTGGAAATGCAAGATCTCATCCTCACCCACTGTCTGTCCAGGAAGAGGTTCCTCTCCTGACACACTCTCTTGCAGGACTAGGCCTTACAAGTCTGATAGTTGCCTCATCTGTACCTGATCAAGAAGGGTAGAGGTAACAACTACAGAAGATAGAAAAGTATGCCCCTGTTTGTCGTGAACCTCCAAATGCATCTTAGAGAATAGAGACATAAGCTGCCACTCATTGCTGGCCTTCATGAACTGCCTGAACCAGATTTCTTCTACACAACGCATCAGCCACTACATTTACCTTTACCGATGTATAGGAAGGCTCAATGTTGAAGGACTGAAGATACTCAAATGACCTATGCTATCTTAGATTCATATCATGCTGGGATAAGATGTACTTGAGACTCTTGTGGTTGGTAAAAACCATAAAGTGCTCTCCCAGAAGATACTGTCTCCAACAGCGTAAGGCATGAACAACAACTACCAACTCCAGATCATGTGTCGGGTAGTTCCTCTTGTGCGATCTCAACTGCCGAGACCTGTAAGAAACAACCCCATATACCTACATAAGCACAACTCCCAATCCGACACCTGAAGCATCAAATTAGACTGTATATCTCTTTCCCGGATCTGGAAAGACTAGTATCTGTGCTGACGTCAATATCTTTTTCAACTCATGAAAGGCTGACTCATAGGAATCTGACCATATAAACTTCTCACCATTCTTGGTTAGACCTATTAGCGGTGCTGCAAGGCGTGAGAAGTTCTGTATGAAATGCCTGTAGTATCCAGCCAGCCCTAGAAAACTCCGCACCTCAATGACATTTTTTGGCTGCTCCCAGGAAACTACAGCTCTCACATTCTCTGGGTCTACAGATACTCCTATATCTGAGATAACATGAACCAAGAAGTGAATATGATCCATCCAAAAGTAGACTTTAGAGAGCTTAGAATATAACTGATTCTCTCTCAGTGTAATCAGAACGATCTCAATATGGGTAGCATGGTCATGTCGAGTGTGAGAGAATACGCAGATTTCTTCCATGAAAACCACCATGAAGGAATCCAAGTACGGATGGAACAATAATTTCATCATTGCCATGAAAACTCCTGGCAGGTTTGTGAGACCGAATGGAATGACCGTATACTCGTATAGACGATACATGATCTTAAAGGCTGTAAGAGATATATCTGATGGTCTAACGTGAAACTGATGATAAAAAGACCTCAAATAAATCATTGAGAACACTGGGGATCCTCGAAGATGATCAAAAATGTCATCGATCCTTGGAAAGGGAAATTTGTTCTTGACCGTCAACTAGTTCAACTTCCGATAATCCACGCAAAGCCTTAGGGTTCCATCTTCCTTCTTCACAAATAGGATAGGTAAACCCCAAGGAGAAGTACTGGGTCGGATGAAACCTCTTGCATGCAACTCCTCCAACTACTTCTTGAGCTCCTGCAACTCAGGTGTAGCCATCCTATAAGAAGGAATGGACACCAGTGCCGCTCTTGGAATGAGCTCAATAGAAAAGTCTACCTCATGCTTCATAGGCAAACCTGAAAATTCATCTATAAATAAATCCCTAAAACGATCCACCACTGGAGGAAAGTCTAACTGTGAAGTCCCTGGTCATATAGATAAAGAATGGAAATATAGGCTGTAACTCCTCCTAGCCTAAGATGCTCTGGTCCAGCTATACCCGCCTGGACATCACACTCGCCTCTATGAATAAAAGATCCTCCCTCTGGTGATAAGAAAATCACCCTGTAGTGTTAGAAATCAACAAATGCATGGAAGGGAACTAACCAGTCCATACTGAGAATGACATCATCTCATGTCATCTCTAGGACATAGAGATCCCATAAGAAGTGACACCCTGTAACCTCAAGAGGGCACTCTCTGCACTGACATATGATAGATGTCCTCATTCCCAACTGTGTAACAAGAGTCAACATGTTAGCAAAAGAAAATATATAGAGCCCAAGGCTCTCCACAACAGCAACAAAGATAAAGCTATATGAAGCACCACTATCGAAAAGGGATGAAGATAAAACTAAGGCTACTAAGATCGTACCTCGACTGTAGATGGGTCGGGATCCTACTCCTGGTGGGTCTGCTCCACGGTGAATGTCTAGCCTGAACCGCGGCCCTACGCCCCTGGATGACCACTCTGTGATGATCCACTCTGATATCACTGGTAACCTGGTGACTGACCACCATGACCACAACATGGAACTCGGCCTGAACGGTCGGAAGAACACCAGTTCCCAGAATTGTGAGAAACTGGCGATACATCTCTTGTACACGAGGTCATAGAATAACCCCTACCACCAGGTGTAGGCTATAAGATCTGAGAAAAATGCTGAAGATGGCCCATCTTGCTGCAAGAACGGTACTCCATAGGGTCTCTCTGACACTGAGGCCTAGTATGCCCACTCCTACCACAATGGTAGCATACTACCTGGCTGCCCAAAGATGCATTCCACCTACCCTGATCTCCTCGAGCAGACTCCCTGTGGCGCTTAATACTATTAGTATGAGGAGCTCTGACTCTGGATGTCGAACCGCCCTGGATCACTGCTCCAGAATCTCTCAGATTGTGCTTAGTGATCATCACCTGGTTGACTATAGTGGATATTGAAGTCAACCTGAAGACACTCACATGAGAACATATCTCCTACCTGAGACCATCCTCAAACCTCCTAGAAATGAACAACTCATCACCAGCTGGAATAGGTGTGAAGCACTGTAGCTCAGTAAAATGAGACGAGTACTCCATAATAGAAAGAGTACCCTACTCCAGACTCATAAAATCCTGGGATAGATCGTCCCTTAAGGTCTCTGGGTAGATGTAATTGTAGAAGATGCACCGAAAATCATCCCAAGACATACTCTACTGGCTCCCTGACTATGATATCACCACCCACCACCTCTTGGCGGTGTCTTGGAGCATATAATTTGAAATGTTTACCTTTTTCTCCAGAGTTATCTCCAGGTGCTCAAAGATTGTCAGCATGGCCTCTAGCCATGACTCTGCAACTTGGGGTCCCCCATCCCCTCAGAAAGTAGGAGGGTGCTACAGCTGGAAAACCTGCGTCAACTCAGCCATCGACGGGGCAGGAGGCGGCGCTCCTTGAAAGGTTTTCATCAACCTCATGAAGTCCTCCCTGAACTGCGCATCAGTGCCTGCAATGGGTATAACTGTTGGTGCGAAGGCTGGCACAATAGGAGGATCTGCAGGAGGTCCCTGATCGGCCATATCCGGTGTCTGATCACTATCTGGCAGCTGATGTGTGACTAGAGGACATCTCAGAGGCATAGCTCTGAAAGATCAAAAGCACACCATATATCAGGATTATCAAGGATAGATAACACAAGAGTATAAAACGAGAACAAGAGAAAAGAACAATAAGTTCTACTAAACCCGACTACACGGCGTGTATAAACACTAAATGGCGTGTCCTCTTAATCTAGACACATGGGCGTGTATTTGTTCCAGATCTGGTCATGCAACAAACCAGACTATAATGCGTGTGGTCCTCTAAACACGGTGTGTACTTCATATCCACTCCCCTGCCCGAGTCTCATCGCACAACTAACTCACACGGTCGTCTTAACCCTAGACTACACAATGTGTTCAATAAGGAAAAAACGTGTACTAGACGAGGTTTCGGTGACCCGTGTTGATAATTACATGGCTGGCTACACGGCTGACCCTTACGCGGTGAGTTTCGAACAACACAGCGTGTATAGGAGAGATAACACCGACCCGTGTTGTTCTTGACACGACCGAGTAACTAGAACAAGGCTACATGGCGTGTTTATATAGAACACGACATGTTCTTCACGATCTCCCCCGACCCATGTTGTTAGTGACATGGCCAGGTACACGGATCACCACTACACAGCGTGTAACGACTGTACACGGCATGTTTTTGAAAACTTTTTCAGCACCCCGTGTTTCTTCTCACACAGTCAGTGACACAGTTTAAAACTACATGGCGTGTAGTCAAGTACACACCGTGTATTCTTGGTTTTTTCGGGCAGTAGCTCTGAAACTACACTGAAGCCCATAAAACACTGAAAAACAAACATGATAGCGCCAAATTCTGTTCAGTGAGGGTCCATACTCCCCAAATATTAGAATCTTCTACATATCATATACAAGGGATACAAGTCAATGATCCAACAAGTTCCGATTCATGAGGGCCCATAAAACCTCAAGAACCAAAATTTGGTGTTCATTTAAGCAAGGACAAATACAACCAATTTCTCTGTCAAACATCAGGGATTCTATGAAAGCATCTATCACAACATCCTGAAAAATCTACACAATGTCTATCACAACAACATGCAATCATTAATGAACCCTAGATGGCATGAAAAGAATGTCAGGCATGTGATTTATAACAAGTGCCTATATGATGCATGAGATGAAATACCCTCATCTCATCGGGTTGCGACAGAAATTGAACCGTAATAGAAACAACAACAACAACAAAAGGCATGCGAATCACTATAGGTGAAATCATATCAACCAGAAAATCAAAAAACCAGAAAACCACAATAAATGAGGTAGATTGGATTTTCCCTGTACACGGGTTAGCAACTCCCATGCACAGTTTATTACCAAGTACCGAACCCGTCCTATCCCTGGATAAAGCTCCAAACAGTAAATCAAGAGAAAAGAATCCCTCTGATACCACTTTGTAACATCCCGGTTCCAGAATCCACCCTGAGGCGTCCCGTACCCGGTTGGTCACATGGCCTATAGCGCATTTCCCCAAACACCAGAGGCTGCCGACTAGCAGCAAGGGCCTTGGTTTTGATAGTGGGGAACTATGCCCTCATTGGCAGAGTACATAGTGTAAATAAACAAAACTTGCAGTAGAGGAAGAAGCAAATATCCAACAACAATGCACAAGTAAACAGAGGAAGACTAAAGCAATAAACCACTGGAGCACATATGTATGTGTGAAATGATGCAAGATACATATCTAGGAAAACATCCAAACAATTCAAAATGATGGAAATACAAAAATTACCAAAACAAGTAAAAAAGAAAAGATAAACAGCTCCTCAGCATCTAAAGCTTAAGCTTGGTCCCATGATCTATCGATCCAATGTAATCAAGTGCCATAAGTCGAAGGGTGCTTTCCCTTGTCTATACCTGCAACAACATAGTCTGTTTCAGCCCAGAAGCATGGACCAAATAGGGTGTGGGACTAAATCCCAGTAGGAAACCAACCGAAGATCTATGCCTAATAGTCAGTGAGCATATGGAAGATAATAGTACAGTAAGAAGTAAACAGTAATAGGATGATATACAACAGTAATCAATCCACAGAACAATAAGCAGCTGTGTATAAAATAGCTAACCACAACAGGAACCCCTCTAGGAAGTACTCACAGCAAACCCCTCTGGTCCTATCCAAGAATTACCCACAACCCTCTAGGCAGTGCACTCATCCTAACCCCTCTGGTTTGGTCATACGAAATTATAATACTCTTTAGGGAATCTCTCTCAGTCAATTCCCCTTATAGTCTAGGTTAGTCAGGGACTCTCTGAGGAAGATCACACGGTCTAACCCTATTATAGCCCCAAGGTTTAGGAACTATCTGAGAAGCTCACTTGGTCAATCCTCATATAGTCTCAGGTCTATCACAGAATCTCTAAGGAAGCACTCTCAGTCAATTCCTTCTCTATACTGGAAAGTTTTTAAAGAAATTAAAACACAGTAAAGACTCTCTGAGGAAGCTCACTCGGTCTACCCTCCTGTATTCTATAATATCCAAGACTCTCAGGGAAGCTCACTCGGTCTATCCCCTGTAGTCTATAATGTTCAAGAATCTTTGAGGAATCTTACTCGGTCTATCCTCCTGTAGTCTATAAAATCCAAGACTCTCAGGGAAGCTCATTCAGTCTATCCCTTGTATTCTATATCACCATGTTCTCACAGTCTCATGCTAGTCATTGCATAATAATTCTATAAGGCCACAGTACACCTATAGAGCTAATTGGCTAACCAAAGCGCACCTATAGAGCTACTTGTCTAATCGGTCTACACTAACAAGCATGTCAAGAATATCATTCCATCCTACTGTCACAAGGTATGGAAAATTGGTATAACGAACAAAGACTAACAAAACCCAAAGCTCACAACAAGAAACAAACATGGGAAAAACATCCAAGCATAGAAATTATCCTCAAATATGATCAAATTACCTCTACACAAGCATACAATCAAGGTAGGAAAACAACTGGGGAAAAACAGTAAACATGCAATACCCCATTCACAGATATTGGTGGAGATTTCAAACAAAACTCAAAGACTTCTAAAGGCAAGGCACAAGACACCTACCTTGAAGCTAGGGGATAAATATACTTTGACCACGAGGCTTGATTCTCCCTAGAACAACATAGATCTATGAAAACACGCAAAACGTTCAACCCACGATAACTTGAGAAAGAGGGAAAATCAAGGAATGAAACTCATGAAGAAGGAAGAGCTCACCGCTGCGGTTACAACGCAATTGACAGCAATAGATTCGGAAAAAAGACGGAGGCTCGGGGGATAAGGGGATGTTCACAGCCGTACAGGGAGCTCTCAGTCAAAGAACCTGAATAAGAAGACATTTTCGTCGATGAGGCGCGACCCCGGTCCATTTAATGAAAAAAAATAAAGTACAGAACATGTACTTCTAGGGTACATGGCGTGTAATTGGCCTTTCTATACTCCTCTTTAAGCGGCCTCCACATCTCCCCTACACAATGTGTGTGTGGCCGGGACATGACCATCACACGACCTCACATGGCATAAACGTACACGGTGTGTACTTCGAAAATTTCAAGATTTTCCTCTTTTCTAAAAAATGACCAGAAAGGGAAAAGCATACCTGAAATGAAGATCCGGGTTCTTACAATCATAAACATTTAACCCCAATTTACCTTTTTGACTCTTAGTGTGATATCAATTTTTTCTACACTAAAGGAGTCAAGAATATTTCTATAAATATTTTTTCTCATAAATGGAACTTAGTTGTTATATTCAACCGTATCCCATTAAATTGGATTGTTATAATAATTTATGTATTTTCAAATTATTTAATAAAAAAATTATTATAAAATTCTATTATTTGTTTTGGAAATATGTGAACTATTATAATATAATATGAGTCTAACTCATATAAAATGGTTCATAAATCATATGGAATTGATTTTAATAAGGATATGGTATTAATATAATCTTAAAATAAAATTTAGATGAGTTTAGATATTATTTCAAACCATATATTTTTGTTTAACCCCTTTGTTAAAAAGTTTTACCATTAATTGAGGTAAGGTTTATTTCGATATTAAAGGATTATAATTCCAATTATAAGGTAAAAATTGGCTCATAAATGGAAAAAGAATAAAATTATAGACCATTTAAAATTCTAATTTTCCTGTTTCATGGTTTAAAAAAAATAATATTTAACAAAAAATATCATCAATTTCATTTTTGAAACTATTCATTTAATATGAATTTAAAAAACATCTAATATATTTAAATAAAATATAATAAATTAAATCATGAAAAATAAATAATTTTCATCTATAAAGGTCATTGGAATCTAAAGCTCACTCAAAATATATTACTCTAAGAGTTTTTAAATTATTTAGATGATTTTTATACAGATACATAAATCACAGTGTCAACATGGTTAATGTTTTAAGGTAATTATTTTACCACTAAAATTTAAAAATAAAATACCATGATAAAAATTCATTTATATTTAAAATTAAAATATATAGCCACACATATTTTTTTATCCATATTACAAAATATTATAGAAATTAAAAGTAATGGAGTACCATTTTTGACTTTATAACCACTTAAAATAAAATTAGGGTTATAATGAAAAGTATGTGGAATGAAGTTAAAAAATATTAGAATATTGAATCATAAAGGTTGTAAAAAATATAAAATAAAAAAAATAAAATTAATAGGGTTAATTTTAGGCTTTATCACACTAGTTTTAACTGTAATTAAAATATTTTTTCTTACCTATGTGAAACATATTTATTATGATTACTATTCATAATAATAAAAAGATTAATATTTACCTAATATAGAAATCGTCATTCTAAATTTCAAAATAAATTTATAAGGTTTGATTTCTATAAATATAATGAATTAATTTATTGTTAAAATATAACATTCAACAAAAAATATTTTTTGAGACAAATACGTTATATCCCCAAAAATGTACCTTTGAATAAATCAGGTCTAAATATAATTAAAATTCAGTTAATTTTATCATATCAAATTATATAATACTTATTTTACTCCTAGATAATATTTAAATCATAATGAAGATTTTATATAAATTTTTTTAATGAAAATAAATAACAGTTTTATAAAAATCAGTATTTTTACCATTCAATAGAAAATCAGACTTTTCAGAAAAATATCAATATTCCACCCAAAGATAATATAGTTAGGATTATTTAGATAAAATAATTTTTATAAATTATAATTTTACAACGATTTATAAATTATGTTAGTATTCTCTCATAAAAAGTATTAAAACCCATTTTTGTAGAAAATCGATTTTTAAAGAATAAAATAAATTTATAAGAAAATTGACGGCTTATTGTATAATCATTAATTAGTAATTATATATTTATTAGGACTCATATATATTTATTTAATAATATGGTCAATACTATTGAAACCCATATATTTAATTAATAGGTTATAAATATAATATTTAAATATTAATATATCTTCGTTTGTTTAAGCTTGGGGTCGTGTATTTTATACACTATTGAATATAGTGTTCTTTTAAATTATTAGGATATTAAATCACCCCTATTTTATAAATTTAATCCTTGAAATTTTAACTCGGTCTCAGTAATCAAGGGGATGAAATTTGAAATTACCTTTTTTTAACTCACATATTGAAAAAAGGATTGATAAATATTTATCTGGAAAAGTGGAAAAGGGAATCACTATGGTAATATTGAATAATATATAACATGGTTTCAATACATGAGAACATTAGTGGTCTGTGAAAATATGTACATGGTTGAAAATTTCAGTGTCTATATGTTGATAAAGGTTGACAAAGAAAATTGATCAGAATAAAGTGAGAGATCATGGGGAAGTAAATGAACACAAAACCATACACTAATTAGGAGTAGAAAATACCATTTATTCATGAGAAATGATGGTAATAGATTTTTTTTATTTCAATATCTTTTTCCTATGGTAAAATAATTATTTTTCCATCTTGACTAAGAACATAAGGAAATATACATAATTGAAAATTATATTTTAATACTTTATTCAATATCCACCAAAATATCATATTTCACTTCAAATAAGGAGTTCCCAATGTGAATTATTCATTCCTAAAGAACTAAAACCAACTTTTAGTTGATAACATAATTCCTAAATAATATTAAAATCTATTCCACTTTTCATTAGAAATTGTAAAAAACCAAAATCGTTAGCATAAGGTATGAAAATCCCCAAAATTAATAATCCATCAAATTAATACATGTAACATTAATCTCCAAAGTCTCAATAATAACACCCAATGTTCAACATAGATCATTTGATAAACAAATATTGGTAAAATTATTCAAAACATTTTTGACCATGTTCAAAACCTAATAACTAGTGTGATTTGACCACATATTCCTTTCGGATTATTTTAACATTTAACCATAATAAATATTAGTTACTGATAGAGTCATATACCCAAAATGTTTATTCCCTAATCCAATAATATCTAAAATATTCTAAAAATTTCCATAAACATCTTAAATAAAAATTAACAAAAAATAAAACCATGTATACTTATAAAAATATAATTCAACCATTACTCATCAATTAGAAATACAATCTCATCCAAAAATATTTCTATAAACCTTAATCATATATTTTCACAAAAATTATGAAATTATTTAAAAACTACCTTAATTACATAGTCAGTAAATCAATTTCCAATCCCATGGTTATGCATATGATAAAAAATATGCTCCCCAAAACAAATTAATTATTATTTTTAAAAATATTTAGAAAACAATTCATACAAACTTGGATATCCCTTAGTAAAATTGCACGCGTTTCACCCTGGTAGCCTTTTTGTTGTCGGTTTGATCCCCATGATATTTCCTGATGTGACATGTTTTTTCCTTTCCTTTGGTATATCTTTTAAATTAAAAAATGTTAATTTGAAACATATTATATTCCCAAAAATAAAATTATAATCATAGAAAATAATCTTAATAGCCTCATCATTAAATAAAATATTATCCTCAAATTTTTTTCATACATTTCAATATAAATCCTTAAAAAATACTAAAAATTATTACCTCTACATAAAATATAATATGAACCATAAAGGTTATCAATAACTTTAACATAGTTTCATAAAAATGTAAAAACATTCTTCCTGAAAAAACCTTTTTCTAAAACACATGTTAATATTAAATTTTACATATAACTCAAACATCTATTAACACTTAATTAATTTCTCCAATGTACTCTCATCACATAAATCTTCAAAAGATTAATAATTTATCTAAATATACGATTATACTAAAATCAGAATTCATAAAAACCTATATATACACACCTAAAACATTAAATGTTAATCATAAGCTATTAAAAATAGTTTTATATCATATTCTATAAAACCTCTTACCTATAATAAAAAATATTTATCATGTCCTAATATTTGTAAATATGAAAACAAAATTCAAAATATATTCCATACCTTTACATTACATTAATGGTTTCATATTATTCAACTAAAATTTCGTTGTGCTTTTCTAAACATTTATCTATATAGTATTGATGATCCACTACTTGAGCTTTTCCCTTTTGACAATGATTTTTATAATGTTCATACATCCAACAATAAAAGTATTCAATTGATACCTTGGGAAGAACCTTATCCCATTATTAGTGTAAACCAAAATCTTCTACTTTAATTATAAAACAATTTATTTATTGCCTAATTTACCAAAAAATCATCTTCACATTCTTTTATGAAATTTTACTACGTGCTTATTCCCATATTCTTTACATATAGAACACTGAATCATTTTTACCTTTATAACCTTTATCACAAAAACTTCCATAAAAATTCATTTTTCTCTTATCTGGTGTCTTATGAAACTCACCCTAGTTTAGTTTTTTAATAATAAATCATGAATATAAGAAAATAATAAACATAATAATTTTCACTACTACTCTCATTTCATTTGATTTCTCATTAAAACAACCACCACATTTTCTGTCACATCAATTGTTAAATTGTTTTTTGTGAATCAATCCATTTACAAAAAAAATCAGTTAGAGTATATTACTAAAATCATAAAAAAACCCTATTAGGAAGATGATAAAAAATAAAATTTGAATAACCAAGTTATCTCTTATTAAAAGCTTCCAATTTATCCAAAATAACTATAATTCTTCCTAACATGTTAACCTCTAAAGTTATCTAAATATTCTCTTTGATACCAACTATAAGGACCCAACCTTAAACATTATATAATATAATTTATATAAACTAGAATTCACTTTCTTTCATTCACAAAGTTATTTTTGGATTAGAGTTTATATAATTATGTTATAATTCTTACATAATTGACGTATATATTAAAAATTGAAAAATTATACATATTATCCATTTAACACAAAATATAAAACATTTAAAGTAGAATTTTTTTCTTTTCATGAATAATATTCATGAATTTAAACCTTTATTTTTCATTTTTAATATCCATTATTAAAACCCGTGAAAGAAATTTTAAAGAATGGTATTAGAAAAAAATATATTTAAGAGTCCTAAAAAATGAATTTTGTTAGTACTCTAAAAAACCTAAATCCAAAAAATTCTTACTATTTCCATTTTATTTTTTGAGTGTATAAAATTTATCATAAACACTTTTAAACACACTTTTTTATCAAATGAAACCTTTAAAACCCATATAAATAAATTAGAAAACATTTGTTGAAACTTAGAGCATCATATTCATAACCTATTTGAAACTAATGTCAGATATACTGGAGACCAATTAAATCCCTGAGAGATACGACTATGAGGAACTCCCTACTTCTATCCTCTATAGACAAGGAACATTAACCAATGTATTTTATATCTATAATAGATATCACCTTCCATGTAAGATATATTGGGCTCTCCCATTCATATAAGATGTATCAGGAACACCCATTCATATAAGTTGTTTTTGGATTACCCATTTATATAAGCTATATTAGGCACAAATGATATTCATATATATTATCAAGTACCATATAAAAATAAAAAACAATTTATACATTCAATTTTCATATCAAAACCTTTGAGAAATTAATTTTAATACATATGTAAATAACTTTTGGATATAAATATACCCTTTCCCTTTAAAAACCATTTTTCAAAAAATAAAATATCCAAAAAAGGTAACGATTTTTTTTATTAGAATAATAAATGAAATATTTTAATGAATGGAACAACTTAAAATAATGGTTATGGTGGTGGGAAAACTATTTATATCTTATATATTAATATAGAACATTCATTTTTATTTGTTTAAATAATGTCAAAATGTTGTGTAAAAAGATTATTTTTGGAAAAAATGTATGAAATTAAAAAATGTCATTTTAAATTCATTTTTGTTCATATAAATACATCACGTTATTAATTTAAAGTGTATGGACATGGATGAAAAATATTTATAAAATAATTCATTAAAAATTTTAGAATGGAATTTTATGTTTTATTAAATTTGTTGAGAGTCAAACACTATATTATTAAATAATAAACTAAATCCCCTTTTAAAATAGTAAAAGAGAGAACCCAATAAATGGAAAATAATCCTATAGACACAAAGGGAAGATAAAAAATGACGTAATGGTTAAATCCTTATTTAATGTACATAGTTACATAGATGCCTAGAAGATGCCACTCATGAAGAGAATGCCGAAAGGATCAAAAGGTAGTGTAATTCATAAAAATTACTAGTCAAAAATATCATTTCACCCTTTCTGGAAAAACTACACTTGTACTTACAATCAGAGATTCTATGTTACCAACCTATTTATAGATGTTCCAAGATGATGGAAGACTATTCCTCCATCCCACATTAGCATTCAAGGGATGAATGAATGATAGTTTCTATCATCCTATCACTCTTTTGATACCCCACTTGATGTTTCTTTTGAGGCCCTCATATAACCATCATCCTGATGATCCACATCATTTGATTGAAGCGCTATGAAAATAATCCATGTGGTTCAGTAGCTTTATATCCCTCAATGGAATATGATAGATGACTAATGCTACAAATCAGAACAACTATCTCTCTTTTGATACCACCGACCTGAAAACACATTCATGAACTTATTGAACACATATGAACCAGGATAATTCAAATGGATGGATAAATCATGTCTCCTATAATACAAAAATATGTATCAAAGGCCTAGCATCTCAATGGAATATAGAAATGACCCAAAACATTACATGGACAGAAGGCCTGGTGGAAAATATCAAAAAACAAATAAATACCTAAGACACGACCAAAGGATACTCCCAATCTGTTGTGACACCTGATCAACTCCACCACAAAAACATTTCACCACAAGAATGCTACTGACCATCCATTGTACATCCCATAACCTTAGGTTGTTCCCATCTAATGAAACATTAATCGATGTTGACCACCCAAAAGACTGTAGTCTCAAAGTCATCGTGTGACCCTCAATCACCATCAATTTAAGGATCCAAGATTGAATCATTCCAACCACTGTCTCTCAAAACCCCACAATATCTCCACTTGAAACAACATAGATTGAAGCTTATGTCCTAGTGGCTATAGACCCATACTTGTATCAAAATAAGAAGGTCTATATATAAAGAATGACTGAAATTGGTGAGGACGTGGCTTCATGACAAGATGAGGATCGCTAAAGCATATCTCATTATTCAGAAGATAATGATGAAAATACAACATAAAATTTGATTCCAAGACATCGATAACACTTTGATAAATGGAGAAAATAATGTGGGGGGGGGGAGGCAAAAGCTTCTACTAGAAAACCAAGCCGCAAGGGTGGAATGAATGAGATGAATAGAGGGAACTAAGAATAAGGGGGTAATTGGGAATAGATTAGGCACCCCATCACCTAAGGGAAAACCCTATAAAAAAGAAGAATCATGCACATGTGAATTATTTAGGGGAGAAAACTACCATCTATTTTAAATATCCAATTGAGGATTTAAGTTCAAGTATTCCTTAACCCGAGTCTAACTCATCAAGTAAATTATTTATATTCTTGAGTAATAAACACTATTTAATTAGTTACTTTATAAAGAACCTTTTCATGTTTAATATGACTTTGATTTAATTTATTACCATGTTATATTTAATTACTTTATCAATTAAGTTCACACAGGATGTTTTGACAATATTTGGTTCATATATCTAAAGTGAATGGGGCAGGTTAAATATGGTAAAAGAGATCATTATTTCATAATATAAGGAACCATAATCATAAAATAATTATCAATTTTAGGCTTCAATTATAATTTTAAAACCATGCATAAAATATTTTTGAAGAAAATGAACTATTTTACCATCATGGATTAGGTAAGTTGTACACATGTAAGATTAACATTTCCATTTTTCAATAATCATGATCGAATGAACTAAAGTATTATTTTATCTCTATATAATGATATTAATATCATAATTTCTACATTATTTCATTAAATTAAATAATATATATCATCTATATGATTTGTAAATGAGATATGAGTCACATCTCATCATGGAGGTGGTATTCCATATGTACACATGGATGATGTTATAATTTTTAAATATATCGAATAGTAATAAGTTATGTGATGAATTATTTGTTTATATTGATAAATATTACATGAATATCATATATAAAAAATAAATCCATCATTATAACAAGCCTTGATAGGTAGTGATGAAAAAACAATTTCATTGGTTTCAGGGGAAATAGTCCACTATGAAAACTAACTACAATTTAGTTTTCCATTTGATGAAAAAGATAAAGATATAGGGTATGAAATTAATATTAAAACATTTTCATGACATGTATTAGAGGGTCCCATTCTATGACTACCCAAAGCCCGCCTCCAACAACATAGAGGTTGGCGAGTAGTAGTGATTAGGCATAACCCACAAATGGGAGGCATTTTCCTAAGTACCTATATGCACACACACATCTCAAAACCGAAAATGATGAAATTTAAAATATATAATTAATAAATAAATACAAACCACTATATCCCACAACTATAGTATAATAGTGAAAATACTAGAAAGTAAACAGGTCCAAAACAAGCCCACCGAAAGAAATGAGTCTGCAGCCACAAGTCCAATCTCTGATGTAAGAGGTACACATAGTGTCATCAAAAAAAGCTTCCAGAACACACCTTGGTGTGTCTAGTCTCACTAGGAATCACGTGGTCTTGGTATTCGTATAACTCCATTGATATGTTGATCATTTTCACAAGACATGACGCGTGTAGGAAAATCCCATGTGTAGATGAGTAAAACAATACTTAGTAGGAAACCTCGAAACAATGAAGGAATGATCGAAAGAAAATAACACAAAGTAAATTACACTAACCAATAACATAATGTAACACCAAAAATGAAAAAACATGAATTAATACCACTAAGTAATACCAAAAAGTAATGCATAGTCATATCCACATAGATATACATCTACAGAAAATATATCAAGAACATCATGATATAGACAATACAATAATTAACACAGTCTAAAAAAGACATATGGTCTCAATAAAATACTAACTATCTTTATGAAATATAGTCTCCATAAGACACAATGACTCCATAAGACACAAAATCTCCATATTACACATAGTCTCTATATGACACATAGTCTCTAGGTCACATCGAGACACATAAATGATTCTTTCGAAGGGCACTCATTCTAGGATAACTCACTCTTCAAGACATTAATTTGTATGAAAACATCCACAAAAACCCACTTAGGATATCATGAAATGAGAATCTCATCATAAGGGTCTCAACACCGTAGACAACTCATCAAATAGACACACCCTTAGAAATTTATGTTCGTTTGATATTTTAGAAGGGGAAAGGCTGATAGGCCTATGGACCAATCATACGGCCGGTCTAAGAACCGTGGTGGTCGACATCCTAATCCGGCGACTCTCATGATCAACCACGCCATGGACACTCGAGCTTCTGTTACGATCAACCGTCTTCCAACTATCATAGCTATGTGGTAGCTCGGTTGACTGTTGCCTGGTCCAGCTGCCCTGGGTTCGACCCAAGTAAGACCCGAATGCGCCTATCTTTGCTAGGTCTAAGACAAATCCACTGGGCATGAACCATTTCACCTTGACCAAACCCAATCCACATAGTTTGGCCCAACTCTTATGGCATCTCCTACTCCCACATGGGTTGTCTGACATGTTCAATGTTGTCATTGGCCGCGTCCCATATGGTTGCGGCCACCACCGCCTCCCACGGCCCAACTATGTTTTGCAACCGTCGCCTCCACATGTGGAGAGAAAATGTGTATGCGAGTAGATTTCACTGCACACAACCTCAAACTGCATCCCATGTATCCCACCATCACATTCTCAGATGACTCCACGATCTCCCACTCTAGTTTCTTCCCTACCTCATGCCACCTTGTAGGACCACCATGCCGGTGGTCCCTTCCCTAGACCAGTGATGAACCTATGATTCTTATATATCTAAAACAATGGAATATCCATGATTCCCGGGTATCTATAATCACAAATCCAACCTATTTTTCAGTTTTCCTCCAATATGGGGGTCCGATTGTTTTTAAAACCTCCTGGAAAGTCGATCTATGATCATGAGGGTCCGACAACAAAGAATGCCAATAAAGGGGGAGACAAAAGTATGATGAGATCCATCATGAATGAACATTGAATTTTTTTCATGTTATCCTTAATCCATTCTCATTAGACTGAATATCCAAAAAGAATCTAAAATGGTCTCTCATTAATAAACCCCACAATTATCATCCATACAACAATGATCGATATGTGGATCAATTTGTTCGTTGATTGATCCATTTTCAATGTGAAAATAAATAATGAAAAAATCCAAAAGAAACAAACTCCCTACATGGGATATGTATCATTCACCATCATGGATGGATTTCCATTTTCTATTCATCATTAACAATCTCTGATCTCGGGATTTTTCATCCATGCTGAGAGAATTATCAATGGATTCTATGTAGAGTTTCTTGGGAATTTACAAGGTTATGAAAATATCCATGGGTCCCTTACTAACCCTTCATTTAAAAGAAGTAGTGTCACTTTATCGATATAAGTTTAAAATAAAACAAACTCACAGATTATTTTATTCCTTAAAATTTCCAAAAATTATTTTTCACGCCAGACTCACACTGGTTGATGTTAGGTCTCACCTTGAAAAAAACCACATTATGAACTCAATCGTGGTCTCATATTTTCAATCTGAGTCACCTTTCACATGTTATTAGGATTTTAATATAAAATAATTTTATTTTATAATTTTATTTATGGTTATGTACTTGGTGAGTTTTTTTCCAGATGACCTGCACCGACAATAGTTAGGTCTCACATAGGGTAAATCTACTATTATGAGTTCAATTATGCCCTTATATTTCTGACCAAAGAGTCCATTTTAATGATATTCCACTTTTTAAATAAATATGTGCATATGTGATATTAAAACATATTTTTTTTAAAGAATTGTAATATGAACACCAAGCCTTAGAATCACATGCCATATTTGTGCTTGGACTCATAATTTTCTAAAATAATTTCATAAAGTAAAATATAGAAAATTTGAGTCCTTAAATTCTCCCATCGTAGAGAATTTAATTCCCAAAAATGGAAAACATAGGAGACTAAAATGAATGAGAGTACTGATTATGAATCTAAGACTCCATCTCCCGCCTACTCTCTTGAAGATTCCCATGTTTCCACCAGACACACACTAAAGGAATTGAGCTACCACAAAGCTTAATCTATTTCCAATCCACCATCACCACTAGGTACTCCATAAAATTCAACCTTCCGCGATTTTTATCTCTCCCCAGTCAATGTCATGAACTGGATCATGAACATACCTCATCTGATGCGAGACATGTAAGACACTTTGTAACCTCTCTAACTATAGAGGTATATCCAAGAAGTATGCCATGTCACCAACTCTATGTAGTATCAAGAATGGTTTAAGAGAACCTCAGATATAGATTTCCTCCCCATCCAAATCATTGTAATCCTTTTCTTGGTGATACATGAAGAAACACATGGTATCTTTCCTCAAAATCCAAAGGCCTTTGTCGTATATAAGTATAAGAGTTTCGATGGATTTTTGTAGTCTCCATCATCTCCTGGATGATTTGAACCTTCTCTGTAGTCTACTGTACCAACACAGAGCCCATGAGTGCTGACTCTTCATAGTCCATCCATCAAATTGGTGTCTTGTAGTGTTTCCCATACAAGTCCTTGAATAGTTTCATACCGATGGTGTAATAGTAGATGTTGTTTAATGAAAACTCCAATAGGGGTAGGTGATCCTCCCAATTGTAGCAAAAATATAACATTTAAGCCTTTAATATTTCGTCCAGAACTAGTGTGGCCCACTCTATCTAGTTTTCTATCTATGTGTTAAATAGTGTGCGTAAGCGTAAATGATTCAAAAACACCTCCTAAAATCCCTTCCACAACAGATATGTAAATAAAGAATCACGATGTGATTCTATATTTGATGGAACACCATCAATTCAAACTATATACCACACGTAGAGGATTCCCATGCTCTCAACTGAACTCTTCTCTTAAAATGCTTGAAAGTGGGTCAACATGGGGAGTCGGTTAATGATCACACAAATCATTTTTTTACCGTGGATGTATATTGTAAACCTATCACAAAGACCATAGATATCCCATCAAACTTATATTCTAGTACGTCAATGGGTTAGGCTAAACCTGCTGAAACCTGGTGCTCATCCTTCACTTTCTGAAAAGTTAGGCATTGAGAGATGACCTCTACAACTCCCTTCTTCATCCCTGGAAACAAAAACTGAACATAGAGGTCTGGGTTCAAATTTTACACACCTAGATGTAACAATAATGGGGATGTGTGAAACTACATCATATACACCTACCACAATGTCATTGGTACTATTGTGTGCCCTATTAAAAGAGAGATGTGCTCTCCAACATTCAAATATCCATCAGGAGCATGCAATGTGGACAACTGATCACGTAGGGTCTCATAGTCGGTATCTCAATGCTGTGCCTCCTTGAATTGTTGTAAGAGTGGTGGGGTTATAACCATCGATTGAAGGTATGCACCCTTATCCCCATCATTATAGGATTACAACAGTGAGTCCAACTTCTCTGATGCATCGCTCATCAACTACAAGCTAGATATCATACTGAAAGAGTCTTCCACCACGTTCTTCATCCCATGATAATATACTATATCAAATTCATTTTCTTTGAGGAACTATATTCATTTACACTATCTCACGTTGAGATCCTTTTATAAGAATATATACTTAAGACTCTTGTGATCAGAATTGATGATAAACTGCTCTCCCATTAGGTATTGTCACCACATCTTCATAGCGAAGACTATGGACGTTAACTCAAGATCATGGGTCATGTTGTTCTTCTATTGTGGTATTAATTAGAATTAAACATAGGTACTCACTAATTTCCCCTACATCAGGACACAATAAAGATTAGTTCCTAATATATCTTTGAACATTATGTACTCAGAACCCCCCTATGGAAATCTAAATATGGGAGCACTCGTCATTCTATACCAAAACAACTAAAAACCCTATTTGAACTTCTCCATCCACATGAAAGGGTTTCTCTTTCATGTCAAAGGTGTCAATAATGCATCCACTTTGGAAGTATTTGGTATAAAACTATCATATTAACCCACCAAACTAAGAAACCTATGCCCCTCGGTAACACTCTTGGGTGGCTCCCATGCTAGTATCACCTGAATATTCACTTGATCCACTATAACTCTAGCATATGAAATGATGTTTCCTAGAAAATGGACCTCATAAATCTAGAACTAAAACATTCAGATCCCCTAAAGATGGTGCTCTCAGAGTGTGTTCATGACCATTCTCATGTGTCTTGTTTTATACTCTTTAAATAATGAGTGAACTAGGATGTGAAAAATTAATACCAATATGAACCAATCTATGTAAGGCTGAATGATCTGGTTCATGATTCCCATAGACATTGCTAGGTAATTTTTCATTCCCAATGGAATCCCCAAGTACTCATAGTTTATGTAACAATATTTAATGGTTCTCTTATGTATATCCTCATCCCGTACTCATAGCCGATGATAATTATAACTGAGGAAAATCTACGTGAACCACCAAAACCCTTTCAAATGATCGAAGAGGTCATCAATCCTTATTAGTGGATAATTATTATTAAAAGTCACCTGGTTCAGGTTCCAGAAGTCCATACATAACCTCATGCTCCTATATTATTTCTAGGAAAACAAAACTGGGGATACCCATGGTGAAACACTAGGTCTCATGAAGACCTTCCTCTGAAAGTCCTCCAACTACACTCTCAAATCACAAAGATTTGAGAGAACCATCCAATATACAGGTGTAAATATAGGCACCATCCCATGGTATATATCATTGTATAATTCTACCTACCTACATGGATGTAACCCTAGAACATCCTAAGGAAATATGTCCTCATACTCTTCCACACTACAAGAAACTATGGACTAAAATAATTTACTGCACTGAGGGTCAGTGTAGCCAACTGATGAGTGATCAGCTACACCCTCCAATGTGTGAGAACATCTTGTGCTACCCAAATTTCGATTTCAACAAAAAAGGAAAACCTGGTCTTATCATTACATACACACCTCACTATATGCCTAAAACTGTCAATAAGGAATTAACATTTCAAAACCCATCCATACTGAGAATGATGTCATAAGGTCTCGACACCGCTACCAAAAAATCCAAACTAAAAATCTTGCCTCAAAGAGTAAGGTCAAAAATTTGTCCCTAGAGTGTGATAATATAATCTCATTCTATTTGAGTAACTAAGGGTAAGGTTTGAGTCAACAGTTTAATAGAAATATTTGAGTATTGAGCAAGGTTATTGTCAAAAAAATAATGAATGGAACATGTGTCTATCAAAACTGCAGCTAAGGATGAATAGATACAAATTGTAACTTGAATCATTTTTATAGACCTTGGATCATATGGCTTGACCACATGCAGTTTTTCGCTTCCATGTCATAAAGCCCCATGATCCTAGTTTGGACCTCCTGAGGGTGGTGGTGGTAACATGTCGTAACATCAACCACCTCATACTACTCTCCCAGCTCTTCTTACATGTCCATCGTTCTATGGAACTATCTTATTTTATCTCTATATCTACCACGGTGGTCCATCCATTGTCACTTTGTCAGTTTTATGATGTGTTGAATTGTGTCAAGAAAGATTTCTATTACTATCACACGAAAGGAATTGCCTCTCTCTTGGCTGATTGGGCCCAGCTTGTCAACCATGAGTTGTAGATCACCTATCTCGGAACCTAATATTGAAATGTATTATAAATCAATGTCTCTGATATGGAAATAAAATTCCCATTTATAAGGTTTGTGATCCTACTTTTCCACTACTTAATACCTCCTGTTATAACTGCCAAACCAAGGAACTCTCAACCATATATGTTTTCACTAGCACCCCATCATATGTGGGAATACATAGAGGGATAAAGCTCGCTCAGATGTACCTCCATAATCATGACACGATGTTCTGAACCCTGAATCACTTTTCATGTTTCATATCCATTAAGTACCTGGAAAGGTTGGTATGACTCGAATAATACTCAGACACCAACATGTCTCCCTACTAAAGCTATAGAATCTCTTGTACATGCATAACAATTAGCTTATATGGTGAGAACTCCTCCAAAAAAAGGTTCTCAAACTCTGTCCATGGAAGAGTCTCATCATCAAAAGACGGGGAAGAAAATCCTCACCATCACCCAACTAAGATGTGTTGAAGGATCTCCTCCAGGACCACTATATGATATGATGGTGTCTTGAATATACTGAAAACTCAAGTCACCACCTCATTATAGTCATCAGTCATCTATGTGTTGGTCCCACCATAGATCCAGAGGGCTCTCTATCACAAAAATTTTTATAGTGCACTCGTCATGTGCTCCTCATACGGTAGTGCTGCGGGTATTGTGTGATACTAAATAGAAGATGGTACAACTGGTGCACCACATGGAGGATTTATCTCTAGTACAGATCCCAATTCTGATGTCTCGTCATGCTGCATATTATCCTCATGATCCCGCAATGGAATCTTGACTGACTTTCTATGTTAAAGCATCTTGAATTAATTTTTTTTACCATAGTCAATTGAGTATATATAGAGATCTGACTAAAGATGGACATGGAAGACACAACCCATTCCAAAAAATAATTGGTACTCTTATTTTCCCTGAAAATAGTGTATTCTTATATAGATTTGAAAATAAGGAGACTAGAGTCTTAGTGTATAGATATGTGGGCCTCCGTACCAACACTGGATTCCTTGTCCTGAATTCCAAACTCGAAACACTTAACACTATTCCCCAAACCGACCTCATACAATCCCAATCATAATGTAGAATGATCCTACTATTGATACCACTCTATCATAACCCATACCAGATGGGACTGTGTTGTAACTACCCCTACCCCACCTCCAATAGGCCAGGGGCTAGTGACTAGAACTAAGTAGGAATATCCCATAAATGGGATTCATTTTGGTAAGTACCTGTATGAACACACACATCTCCAAGTAAAAAATGATCAAATGTAAGAGAAATAAGTAAAAAATGAATGAAAACCTCTATATCCAACAACTATAGTAAAATATTGAAAGTACTAAAAAGTAAACCGGTCCAAAATAATCCCACCAAAATAAAAGAGTCTCTAGCCACTAGTCCATCCTATATGGTAAGTGGTATTCGAACTACTGTTAAAAAAGTTTATGGAACCCACCACGACCTATCCATTATCACAAGGAAATGCCTGGTCCTGGTTTTCCTAGAACTCCTTCAAGGAGTTGATCATCTTCACAAGACATGACACCTGTGGGAAAAGCATGTATATGGGTGAGTAAAACAATACTCAGCAGGACACCCTGAAACAATAATAGAATACCTAAAAGGAATTACCACATAGAAAATACCGCAAAGGAATACCAAAAAGGGACACCAAAAAGGAAATACATTGATGAAATACCACTCATGAATACCACAAAGGAATACCACAAAAGATTTAATATTTAACTCCACATAGATATATTTATATAGAAAATATATAATAAACATCTTGATATAATCAATCCAATATGAAAAAAATATCAATAAGACACATAGTCACCATAAGACACCCAATCTTTATAATACACATAGTCACACAAATTCATGATAAGTCACACAATCTCTAGGTCAATGACAGCCATAGACAAGTTTTCCTTCAAGAACACTTGTTCTTCAAGAACATGCTCCTTAAGACATTAGGTCATATAACCAATCACCCAAAAACCCACATAGGATATCTCAATATTACTGTCTCATCATAAGGGTCCCAACTCCATAGAAATCTCATCAAACAGATGCAACATTTGAAAGTTAAGCCTGTTTTAATTTTTAGAATGGGGAAGGCCACTGGGCATGTGGACCGACCGTACGATTGGTCCACCAACCGGGGTAGTCTAAATCCCGGTCCAGCCACCCCTGCAGTTGGATATGCCATGACAGATCAAGCTCCCATGACGGTCGACCATCCTTCATATGCCACATCCTCTGGTAGGTCGGTCGACCATGGACCCATCTGGGGGCCCTGGGTCAGACCCCACTCGACCTGTCTCTACTAGTATCAGCCTAAATCCTCTAGCCTCAGCCCAACACTGCTAGGTGTTGAATATTTCTTGTTGGCCCAGATTGATCAGCCTAGGTCGACCGGATCCACCTGGGGCAGCCCGATCCACCTTTGTCATCCCGTTTTCTCTAGCTTGGGCTGCTCACACATTTTCCATATGGAATGCTCAATGTGGTTGTCGATGGAATCCCATATGACCACCCACACCGCCGTGTCCCACACAATTTCTACCACCACCACAACCAGCACATCCCATAGCATAGTTGTGTTCTGTGGATTCTACCTCCACACGGTGGACACCTTTCGCATCCATGGACCACTGTTTCCACATGTGACCTGCCACAACATCCCAGGTGGACCGCCATCACCCTCTAAATTTGATGTCATAACTTCCACATTCGGTCTCCATGTTGCCTCGCACTACCTTTCCATACCTCCATGTCGATCCCTTGCTAGTGGTCCCTTCTACAGACCAACGATCCACATATGATTCTCAGATTTCTAAAATGAAGGCTTATCTGTGATGTTCAGCTCTCAATCCACAAAGATCTAGCCACTTTTTCAGTAAAACTCCAATTTAAGTGTTTGATTGCATTCAGATCCTCCGAGAATGTCAAGCCGCAACCACGAGGGTCTGATAGTCAAGAACACCAAGAACGGGGGAGATAAATTCATGAATAAGACTCTGAGGAATGGACCTCAAATTCTTTAATTGTTAGACTCAATTGGTTATCATTAGAACGATGAATAAAGAAGAATAAAAAACAATATCCCTTTAATAAACCTCACTATTATTAACCATCCTGCATTGATCATTCCAAGGATCAATTTGTTCATGGATTGATCTGCATTCATCAGGATAATCAAGAAATGGGAAATCAAAATGAAAACATCTTCCTACCTAAGATATAGATCATTTGGTATCGAGGATTGATTTCCATTGGTGATCCGTTAAGAACGATATATGAACCCAGTGTTTGTCATCGCTTTGGAGATAATTCTATGAGGATTATCTCCAGACCCTCTAGGGGATTTCCAGTGTTACGAGCCTAACCTTGGTTCCCAACCAAGATATTCATTTAAAATAAATAGAATTTCTATAATTATGTAATGTTAAAAAAACCTCAAAGTTTATTTTATTCATTAAAACATGTAATGACTATTTTTCACAGCCGACCCACGCCGACCAACAAAAGGACTCACCTAGGGAAAAACCACATTTCAAATTTAATGGTGGTGTCGTGTTTCCAATCTGAGCCACCATTCATGAGTTATTTGGATTTTAAAATAATATAATTTTATTTACTTATTTTATTTTGAGTTACATCCTTATTGTCATTTTCTTCAGATGACTTGCGCCCACAAAAAATAGGTCGCTTATAGGGTAAAGCCTCCAATTTAAGTTCAATGGTATCCAAAGATTTCAGATCCAGGAACCCATTTAAAAGATATTTTACTTTTTTCGGGAATCCTAGTGTCTATTATATTAAAAAAATAATATTTTTCAACTAATTGTTTTGGGAACACCGGGCCTCAGAATCACACGCTGTCTCAACGCCTGGTCTTAGAATTTTCCCAAATAATTTCTAAAACATTCAGAAAAATATGAGCTATTATAAACATTTAATTATATAAAGTATATTTTTTTATATTTTTTCATCATAGTCTAATAATATATTCTTGATTTATAATAAGAATTAATATTACAATCCTCTGTAATGAACTATACCAATTCTTCGAACAAGCACTTAATGTTTGCATAAAAGAATTACTATATTACGATCTTAATAAATAAAAGTTCCCAATATATTCAGAAGGTATGTAAGGTAGGGATTCTTATAGATAGAGTTCTCAGAAGGCGTAAAGAAGAGTGAGGAGGATGTGCCCTATTATAAGTGAGAGATGGATGTTCTTGAAATTTCATAATGTATTAAATTAATAAAAAATAATTTTTTGATAAAAATGGATAAAAATGATATTATTAGAATATAAAATAATGAGGTGTTTTTGTAATCTCAACTAATAATATTTTGAGATGTTTAGGTGAGGTTTTAACCATTATCAATTTATTTCAACAGTTCATTAACCATTTTGAATATAATTGTGATATCTATGTTTTTTACACTAAAGAGTCAATAATGTTATTACAAAAGGAAAGGTATCCCATAAATGAACCACGATTTATATTTTAAAAACACTTCACTCTCTTGGCATAAGAAAATATTTTTAGTAATTGAAAATAATTTAATAAAATTTATTTTCTTGTAAAATGTCACTAATTTCATTTTTGGAAATACATGAAATATTATAACAAAATATGTGTCTAGCTCATTTAAAATGGGTCCAAAATGACATTAATTTGAATATAATGAATATATGATCTTAATATAACCATCCAATCAAATATATAAGAGTTTAGATATTATTTTTAATCCTTATATTTGGTTTTAACCCCTTGGTAAAACAATTTTATCCTTAACCATCATAATTAAATTTTCAATATTAAATTATTATAATTTTAAATATAAGGAGAAAATTAGAACATAAATTGGAAAGGGATTAAATTTTAAACCATTTATAATACTAATTTTACACTTTATATACTTTTATGATATTCAAATAGTTTAATAAAATATTATTTAATATAGATTATCATTAATGTAATTTTTAATAGTTTTCATTTAAATTGACTTTGATTATAACATGAAAGGAATGTAAATTGAATATAATACCTAAAAATATTTCTGACAAGTTATTTTTATTTTTAAAATTCTTGTTATATGAAAAATAACTTAAAAAATATTACATTAAGTGTTTTTAAAATTATTTAATTTATTTTTTTACTATTTGCACAAACATTGTGTCAATTCTATGTAAGCATTTACGAAAATTATTTCCTTACAAAAAATTTAAAATAAAATACAATGATAAAAAAATTTCTTTCAAATAATCTTTTTTTAACCAAAAGTAACTTTTTTTATCCCTATCAAAAAATATTACATATATTAATAGTAAGAGAGTTTCATTTTTTACTTTATATTTACTTAATATAATATAAGTGTTATAATCCAAGGAAAGTTTCATGAAATTTAAACATTTTTAATGTAGAACAATAAATGATTAAACTATCTAATAAAATAATTAGGGATTATTTTGGGAATTTTCTTATTATTTTAACCTTAATTACCCAATTTATCCTTACCGATGTGAAAGATATTTACTAAAATTAGTATTCATAATGAAAAAATTAAAGGGGCCTCATTACCAATTATAGACCTCATAATTCCAAATACTTAATCCGATTTTCATGATTCAATTTATTTAATAGTTATATGTCAATTTATGATTAATACACAAAACCCAAAAAAATATTTATTTAGAAAATTTGTTTTAAAACCTAAAACACTACATATACCAAAATAAGGTATAAAGACAATTAAAATGGAATTCATTATATTTTATATAACCAAATAATACTTATATTAATTTTAGATCAAAATAAAATAAAAATTGTTATTATATATTCCAAAAATTAAATTAAAGTAACAGAGTGTTTTATAAAAATCGGTGATTTCACTATTCACTAGAAAATAAATCATTTCCAGATTATTCAAAAATTTCACATAAATTTAATTTTATTCGATGATTAAAAAAATAATTCTTATAAAAGATAGTTTCTAAATGTTTATGAAATTAATTATAAAATTCACTCATTAAAATAAATAAATACCATTTTGGAAGAAAAAATATTTTTGAAGCATAAAATGACATTATTGGGAAATTGAGAGCCAATTTACTAACATTTAATAAATAAATTTGTGGTTGGGAAGACCTTTATTTATATATCATAATCTACTATATCATATTCATACTCTAAAATTTAATAGATAGGATATAACTATAAAATTTAAATATCAGTTTATCATGGTTCATTTATGTTTAGGGCCTCATATTGTATATGTTGTCCAATATAGTATCCTTTTAAGATCTCAGGTTGTTACACCATTATTCAATTTAATTATAGGATTAATCGAGATTTAATAATAATGATCTTTATATAATATCTCCTTATTTAACTCTAGTATTTTTGATACACATACTCTTTTCCTGATCCATATCCATATAGTATGATCACGGTTGAAATCAGGGACATTCCTCACCTCTGTCAATTATTACAGAACTTCCTTTTGTACATTCATAATCTTTTCAAGGATGGATAATTGAAAATTCATCTGAGAAAGGTATGATATATCACTTTTCTTCAAGTTTACATGATACAAAATTTTAAAATCCATAAATATTGGATATCATTCAACGATCTCATGAAAAAACTAGCATGGTCTTTCCAACTCAGAGAATCATCCACCTTGTTCACCTTCCCTTGGTTGTAATGTATTAAGCAGTGAGAATATTGGATGAACTCCGAACATGTTCTCTAGTTCACATTCACCTTTTTCTATATAAATATATTTATTATGGTTTTATGATCAGTATATATATCACACCCTTAAACATACAAATATTTACTTTATTTATTCAACGTAAAAATTATTATTAATGGCTTCAAATCATGGGGAAGGTAATTTTTATAATTATTTTTAATTATAATGTTGCAGATTCTACCACCATATCAGTATACATTATTATTTATCCCAATGCAATATGAATGCATCATTATAGATCACAAACCCTTATCCACTAAAAGGTAGTGTCATACCAGGCACACTAACCAATCTTATCTTATTTTATTTGAAATTCTACCCACATTCATCAGTCTGTAAGAACACAACCCCATTTTGATTCTATTTTTTGGAGTGGATTATATGTTCATGATAATTCTCTCACAATGTGTCAGTATTATCCAGCCACGCCAAGAAAACTATAGATTTTGGTTACCATAATTGGTCAAGTCCAATGATGAATAATTTCTATCATTAAATTATCCACTAATATTCCATCAACTGAAACAATATGATGCAATTATGATATTTTCTGAACAAAAAATTAATAATTGGTAACTTTATTATACAAGTCCTCCTTCCACAATTTCTTAATCACAATCCTTAGACGTTCTTCATTATATCTTTATTCATTTAATATATAAGAATATAATCTTTAAATATAGTAAATAACTGATCATGTTAAATTATAATGACATTATTCCTTCAATAAATAAAGATAATGTGAGAATTTATAATTCTAAATGGATGTATTATAAATTTATAATGATCATACCTTATTGGGAAGTCTCTCTTGGGTGAAAACTACTTCTAGATTCTTAGATGATGATATCCATATTAAAGATAAATATTGGAAAATTATATTACTCCTCATAATTGATCAAACAGGTCATCTATATGAGATATATGAAACTTTTATTAATAGTTGTCTTGTTATGTACCTGATTATAAATGAAAAGTTTCATTGACCTATATTTATTCTTAATAAAAGGAACATGTGAACCCCTATGGTGAGGCACTAGCCCAAATGAATACCTTATCTATATTCTCCTAGAGTTTCTTGTTTAATTATTGCAACTCAATAAAGGCCATTCAATATGGAGTATTTTAAATTGGTGTAGCGCTATATATAAGTTTAATTGAAAATGTAACTTCAAGATTCAGAGGAATACTAGGAAACATTTTTAGAAATACATAAACACTGTAAAATAATAGTACCTTTAATGTTATGTTTCTCCCCAATCATCTAAAACAAATACTAATTATGAATAGGTAGTATATCTTATATGATGGATTTAATTTCCATTGTTACTTTAGGTTGATGGTCGCATTTAAATAATATTTTATATTGATTTGTAATATTAATTGTAACTTCCATTCCTCGATAATGTTTATGCACACAATACAAAGAGAGCTAATCCTTACCCAAAATTACACCAAATTCATTAAGAGGATGAATTAAAATATTTTTGGGAGACAATTCCCATAAACTTAGATTGGTGGAGCTATAGACATGATATCTTATCATCTTAACATTAGATATTTTTAATACCAAATCAATATCTAATCAAGAAGGTGGTGATGTGATACCATAAACAATTATAAAAATATAAGACAGTTGGTATAACATGAATCTAATAAAAAAATATAATATTCTATATAAGATGATAACAATACCTTTTAAGATATATACTGGAACATACACTTCTACTGTAGTAATTCATTTGTTTTCCGTTACCCCATAGATTCACCCATGGTATGTTCCCCCGATTCAAAGGGAAATGCTTTAAATAATTACCTTTTTCATTAGAGTTGAAGAAATGGATAATAGTGGTTGAATTTTTTCATCAAAGTCATTATCCACATGAACCTTTTCTCCAAACTTTTAATTAAGTCCCATACCCTTCATGAATTTTACATAATGCTTATTTCCACAATTATTACGTGGTGGAAATTACCTCATTCCAATATTCAGTTTTGATGTGTTTCCTTTTTCTTGGTTCTAAACCTACTTCTTAGTCTCTTTATTTCCCTTTAATATATAAGATATATAAAATTATATCTCCATCTCAGTGAAACTTGATAATATATCACCACATGTTTAAAATAATTTAGAAAATATTTCCCTTCATAGGATTTTCATATTACCTTTAATGAAATATCAATTATTTCTCTCATGAAAAAATATGTAGTCCAATATTTGTTTGATTAATTTTTTAAATTTAATCTCATACTATGATACACATTCTTCTTCATTCTTCAATAAAGTGAGTAATTTCATATTTATTTCATATTTCTTCTCTCAAGAGGTACCTTTCAATGAAAATCCCCTTTAGTGTTCTATATTATATTATTTCTATTTATTAAACCTATTTATTTCTATGGGTCAATGAATACCATTGATTGAAATATCCTCTCAAAAAATACAATTATAGAATAACCTTTTTCACTTTCATAACATCCCATTCCCAATAATATCTTTTTAGGGACTTAATCTATTACATATATAACAATAGAGTATAATTTAAATTAAATTGTATGAGATCATATTTCCTAATGTAAACCAATATAGGTTAATCACACTATGGAATAACACGTTGTTTGATATGGGAAAGGTTATTCATCATAACCTGATTAATATTACCTAATTTTTAAATGATCTACTTAGTTATAACAACATCTATATTGGATTTATCAAAAGGGAAATATATACATTATTTATGGGGTTTGATTACCTTTATTTAATTAAGAACTATCTATGAATAATGACACACAATGAGTTGTCTAATCATAACCATTAATACTGATCCATAAAATAAAATTACCTATACAGGTAAATTTATAGAAATATGACAATATATTATAATAATTCTCATGTTAGCAATGATTATTTTAAATCTTTTTACCATTTTTTCTATAAATATTCCTATAATAATTAATATAGAAACCCAAAAATCTAGTAACCATGACTCATTGTCTACTTTAATAAATCAGAATAAGATACAAAAAAGTCACATGTAAAATGTAAGAATAATTTTTTAATCTTGAAGAACCAAATATATGCCTTATTCCCACATTAAATTGGTAATATAAAATATATTGCGTAATAAATAATCTTTATCCTTTATATTATTCGTAATATCCTTCTTCATATCCTTAGTAAAGGAAAACAAAATAAATGGTGACTTCAAATTATGTTTAAGGGTTCTGTACAAAAAAATCTGTCATGAGTTAATACAACATAATCAATAAGAAATCTTAAATAAATTAAAACACAATCCATTTAAACAATAAAATAAGCACAAAATGAATTAATGGATAACATCAACACATTAATCTCATTGAACATAATAAATGAACTCTCAATGAAATAAATGATCAATATTAGTTATATGGATCTTATTTAACCTTATATCTACACATTCATAGCTATGTGACAAAAAATTTTAATTGATGGGTTGGTATAAAAAAGAAAAAATTTAAATTTTATAGTTTTCTTTTCTCATGAGACCCATAGATGCACCGAGGGGATATATAATTTTGGGCCTCATCTATCACTGTATATTCAATGAATTCCTAGAATATTGAATTAACCATTTAATTCAAAAAAATATTACTTATTAATAAAATTATTTACTTTAAAAAAATTAACTATAAAAAGTTCCACAGTCAATCAAATTACATAAAAATTAGAATACTATAACTAAAAATGGAATCAGTTTTTGGAAGGAACCATATCTATGGTACAAATGATATGTATATTTAATAGAAATGTAATTTACACATAATAATGATAAAAATAATGTTATTCTTTAAAGATAATTTTAGTGACCTAAAAATTAATAAGTGATTATATACGACCATAAATTTATTGGAAATATAAAATTTAGTAATTTGATGAATAAATAAAAAATTGAAGAAAAATCTTAACAGAAGAATTAGTTAAATTGTTTTATTTATAATACCATTGAATTATTTTATATGAATATAAAAAAATTCTTAAAATGTTTTGGATGAGGGAACTTTTTTTAAGATCATATAAATTATAAAACATTCCTTTTGACTTTCAGTAAATAACGTAAAGAATGATCCATTCAAAAAAATGTTTATATATTACATTAAATTATCTTAAAAGATAAAGGATAATAAAAAATTTCCTTATTAAATTATTCGATTATATAATGATAATTTTTTTAATATAATTTTAAAAATTATAGACACGAAAGAAAAATATAGCCAAACAAAAAAGATATAAGATCATATTTTGTTTGAAATATTTATTTTTATGATTAAAGATTAAAAAAAGAGGAAATTTATCAAAAAACACGTAAACTCCTTATATATTGAATGGATAGTAAATTTTTTGGAGTTTATGAAGGATTGGTTTTAATATTTCTTTAATTAATGTAAAATTAATATCAAAAAATATTATTGTAAAATAAAATCAAACCTCTTTTGTAATATTCAAACTATAACCCATTGAAAGGATAAAAATGGATTGAAAATTTTATCATCGTGAATTAGTATATATTCATTTTAAATAAATAATATAATATTTTTATACACCACATAAAAATAAATATGTTCATAATCCCATATATATCTCAATGGAGTGAAATTTGAGATGGAATTCCTTACCTCAAGACCGACATGCTTCTAAAACGATCTAAAAGGATGTATAATAATAAAAAAATATATTCTAATTACATAATATAACCATATAAATATGTTTTATATAATATATAATCCATTTATAATTTAATATCATATATTTTCTAGCAATATTTTATTATTATAACTGTTTTTAGTGTTAACTGCACTATTTTCTGCTGAGAATTTGGGTTCTATAGTTCCAATCATTTTACATTAAATATGGTTTGATATTGTCAATGTTTTTGATAATGATAAACATATAATATATATTAATTAATTAAATTTTTAGTTTCACTTAATATAGTTATATATATATATATAAATTAATTTCATCATTTATGAAGATGATAGACCATACATATGCATTAACATTGTTTTCATTTTTTGACGGATGAAATGAAAGAAGGGTAAATAATAGTTCACCATTATAGGAAAATTTTCATATCATATAAACACACACACACACAAAGATATATATATATATATTATATTCATTAAATCTATCTTTATTACCTTCCATGTAATGTGAAGTTGAAAAATGTCTCACATCGCTTTGTGGAGGTGGAAGTCAATACGTATGCATGAGAGACCTTATCAGTTTTCAATGTGTTAGTAGGTAAGAAAGAATATATGAGACATATTTTACATGATAAATTGAGATCCCACAATAGATAACATTTATTATTCCTGAAAAAATAATAAAAATCAATATAATAATGAAAAATAAAACAACAATATGTGGAGAAGGTATACTGTATGTATGAATGTTTTAGGTCCTTGTTTTATGTGGGGTGAAAAAGAAATGAAAATGGCTTCCCGATAATCTTAATAAAATATAATTATATTCATGATATATTATTTGTAATTTTGTGATTAATTAAATATATTTATATCAATTACAATGAAAAATAAACATGATAGAGTTGGTTAAGGCGATTACCTATTTTTCCAAAGGTTTCGTTTCGATCCCTTATTTAAGAAACTTTTAATGGAATGTTTAGAAAAACGATACTATTAATCTTATATATTTATTTGTAGATTTTAATTGGACTTGGTATGGTTAACCTCTATGGAGAAATGTTTTTTAATTAAAAAAAGATGTGGTGTCATTTTATATGTGTGTGTGGGGGGGGGGTCATTTTTGGAATATCCTACAATATTAAATTAATATAAAAATTTTCTCATGTATAAATGGATAATAATTAATATAATTAGAATATAGGATGATTATTAGTCAAAATAATCTCATAAAATAAAAATTGGGCATGTTTATATGATGGCTTCACCCTGATCACTTCATTTTAACCCCTTCAACACTTTTTACAATTATCATGATAACAATGTTTTTTCCACTATCAAAGATAAGGAAGTCACCATAATAGGAATATTGGCCCATAAATGGACAAAGAATTAATATTTATACCATATTGTATGCCCCATATCCTAGTAAAATATTATTATGTTTTTTAAATAACTTAATAAATTATTATTTTTATAACATGACATTAATATCAATTTTGACAATATTCATTTAATTAGAATTTAAAACTAACTATTAAAAGTTGAAATTAGAATATAAAACATTAATATGTTATTTTTATAAATAAAATATATATAAAACAATAAATAATAAAAAATGAGTTATTATTATGTTTTTTCTAAATCATTAAATTTATTTATCTATTAATTGAATAATTATTGCATCAACATTATCTAAGCCTTTAGAGTAATTATTAATCTACTAAAATTTAATAAGAAATTCACATGATATAGAAAATTCATTTATCTATAAAATAACCATTTAAAACTAAACATAAGTTATTTTTATCCATATCATAATATATTATATATATTTAAAGGAAGAGAGTGAAAAATTTGACTTTATCCTTTAAATAAATATTTTAAATGTAAAAATAAAGGATAACAGGAAAAATATGGTGATTTTATTTAATTTTGGATGATTATGGATTAAATAAAAACATAAAATGTAATAATGAAATGTTTTTATAAACATTTAATTCCTTATCACATTATTTTAAACCTTAATTACTCGATTTTCCCTTAATAGAGTTGATAAATGTTTCAACAGTTTCTATTCATTATGAATTAAAATAAAAGGGAACTAGTTACCAAATTTTGACATCCTAAATCACAATATGTAATACATTTTATGGATTTAAATTCTTATAATTTTGATTAATTAATTTTCATATAATCCCATAAAATGAGATAAAAACTAATTTTCGTACAAAATTTGTTTCTAGGCCGAAAAATAGACTTAAATCAACATTATATAGAACAATGGTCCAAATGTAAAGAAATTTTTTATTATATAATAATAATTGGAAACAGAAAATATAATTTAAAAATAATAATTAATTTATTTAAATAAAATTAATGAAATTTTACAAAAAATGGAATTTTTAATATTCACTAAAAATTTAATATTTTCTAGAAAAGTCCCAATGATTCGACCTAAGAAAATTTTGACATGTTGAATTAAAAAAGGATATAATAATAATATTTTAATTGTTTTTTTATGGTTATTTTACACTTGTTGTTACGTGTAATTTAATCTATCAAATAAATTTATTTAAATAGAAATATATCATAATATATTTGGCTGTTACATAAGGCCAAGTAGTATCCATCCTCACCAACCCTATGTCGGATGTAGAATGAACTAATTAAACTCAATGAATAATTTATTTCCCAATGATATATACACAATATTAATCATTAAGACACTCTTAGAAAACATAGTAGGCCTTCTCGAACTTCAAATACCAATGACATTGGTCCACGTAATATTTATTTTGACTTTGATCCATCCTCATATGCTAACAAATAACAACATCCTTATCTATTGTATCTAACACTTGTTCCATCCCAACAAGAGATGTCTCAAAAATATCTTCCTAATGAAACCATGATCTATAGGGTCTCCCCTGAAGATTCTCAATAGTTTATACTACTATAGTAGAGTGATGACAATTATTATAGGTAATATTAACTAATGGTAAGTGATCCTCATAGTTTCATACAATTTCCAACACATAGACTTTCTACATATTCTCATAATCCAAGATCTTCTTCTTGTTCTAACAATTTTTCTAATGGGAAAAAATTGTTCCCACCCTTAATTGGGTACCAAAAGCCTCTTAAAACCCTCTCTATATCCATGATTTGAATCAATAATAATAGTTAGATGCAATCAACATGGGCTACCCATGAAATTAAATGATCTAATGCATGTAAAACCACACCAAAATCTTAATCAAACTATCCTATCTCATGGAAAGAAAATATAAAAAAATGGTAATTAATTTGAAAATAATCTAATTAGAATTATGGCCCCTACCTATCCATAGAATCCCCATATTAAAATCCATCAAAATGAAATCTCAATTCTCAAGGGGTAGAGTAAACCCTGATAAAACCTATTGTTAACCCTTTACCTACTAACATGTGAAGAATTAGGAAATAAACTAAGTAATTATCTTCCTCATTCCAACCCACCAAAACTTCCATTAAATGCCTATGTATATCTTCCCAACCCTCAGATTCATAGGTCTTGTGAAATGATGAGACTACATCTAAACCTCCTCATGAAACATGACAAAAAATTCCATCTGTCTCTTTAAAAGATTATATTCTTCCGAACCTTATAAAATCCTCCAAGTTTATCTCTTAAAGATATCTTATCAAGAAAAACCTCAAAGTCGACATCTCCCTACTGAGGTCCTCTGACATAATGAAGATGTAATTGATTTACCATAATCGAATACAGGTATAATGAACCCCTATACTATACTAGGGTTAGCAGTAACTTAGAAAACTACTTTGAAACCTCCTCCAACAAGTGATTATTGGATTTCCCACTAAGGGTATCTTACACAATGTTTCCTTTCACTGGAGTGTAGAATATCTTAATGTAACTATATTTCAGGATCTCTAACACAATCTTATGTAGCAGGTTAGGATACCTATAGGTGAAGACATACATGATAATCTAGTGGTCTGAGTAAAAAAAATCTTTCATAGATGATAATGTATCCACATCTTTAGGAATAAGAGTACATATTCTAATCATATGTTTTGATTCATATAATATTTCTCATGGGCTGTCAACTTCCTAAACCAAAAAATGATCACTACCCACCTCTACATCAATGTTAATCTCATCCCATATCCATAGGAACCCCAAAACACCATGTAATAAACACTACTTAATTGTAGTATATGTATATGATAACTGGTCAACCTATATCTCAGTTACTCAAAGGCTCCCTTAAGTATCCCAATCCCAGAAAATTTCTTTAATTTTTGGATTGGGTAAGTCAATAAAGCTAAAATCCAAGATGTGTTTTCCATGAACCTCTAATAGTAAAATTCTAAAATAATAATGTTCTTCCCCACTAACATGCCCTTATTTTTTCCGAGGAGATCACCTCATTAAACTTCACCGAATCAATAAATACACCATGATCAGAGATGACATACACTAGAAATTGAACCTCTCAAATCCATAACTGAGACATTGAGATCATACGTTTTGGTTGGTTCTCTAAAAGTATGTATAGGAACATCCTCAATTGCTCAATTTTCTACTCCTCTAATGAAGAGTATTTGAAAATTACATTGATAAATAATATTACAAATTAGTATAATTATGGTTGTAAGACCTTTCTCAAATGAACAATGAACATAGTGGGAGAATTAGTAACAAAAAATGGAATCACACTGAAATCATAATTCTAATAATGAAATCAGAATTGTGTATTTGGAATATAAGACCTATGGACCCTCAACTAATAGTATTTTAACTTGGGATTAATCTTTGAAAATTATCTCACACCTCTTAACATTTCTAAAATGAATTAAATTCTTGTAAAGTGTACTTGTTATTTATCATCATCTAGTTCAAGTGACGATAATCCATATAAATCCTAAGTATCACATCCTCTTATTTCTATAAAAAACCATATCCAACTTAGGGACCATGATGTGTCTTATAAAACCATTTTCTCAATGGATTTTCAATATCACCCTTAGATCCCAAAGCTTGGAAAATAAAATCTGGTTTGATATATAAGATATTAGCACAGTCTCTTGGATTAAGTTTATTCAGAAGTCAATATTAAACCCCTTGATAGTCCTATAACATCTTTAGGAATGAAATACAACTAATAATACACTACCATTACAATATATAATCCTTCCAATCCCACTTCCATAAGGAATAATCACACCAACTAATGAGTGATAGGTTGAAAATCATGCTCATGATTCCCACAGAGTAAACTACAAGACCCCTCTCACCCATGAAAGATAATATCTTCCCATTTTCGAATGGAATATTACCCTCATATTTTGGATGTTTACATATAAATTACCCATGAAAAAATAGTCCATACCTAAGATGACATCATATGTTTTCATCACAATGACCTATAGGTCCATGGAGACACACTCTTCACTAATAACCATATCACACTACCAGCAGATGTGTGATATAGATGAATCACTCCCTATAAAATATTTTATCCATAGTTTATGAGACATTTAATATAATAGAATCCCAATATCTTGAACAACAGATATGAAGATGAAGGGATGACCCATTACAGTGTACACGAGGACTAGAGATAAAGTAGATAAGAAACCGATCTTACCTCAAATCATATCATGAGAAGACTAGTCATATCCCTCCACAACTAGAAGCCATACAATCTATTGAATATGAGACCTATGAATCTAGAATGGGTCAACTAGTGGTGGTTATTGAATCGGGTCATATATTCCCCCTCCACCTATATGTCCTCCATCATAGGATCATCTAAGAACTCTATATACACCACCCTCCTAGAGGCTTCCCTTGTTCGGATTTGGATATCCCTAATCATAGTGATTCATTTGATGAGATGGACCATTCATGAAATAACCACTATTATTAGTACAAATATTAAAAAAATCATGATCTATTTGAACCCACCAATAAAAATAATAGCATCATTTCTATCTAGGTCTTCTTGATCCACTACACGAACCCTGAGCCACATATCCATTTGTCTGAGTCTGGGCATGTGTATGTGTCCTATATTGTAACCCTAACCACTGAGGCCTTATAGTGGCTTCGGAAGACCCCCCATTTTACCCAATGTCTAATATAGATACTTGACGTACCACTATGATATATTTTTCTATAATTGAATCCAAATATAGATCTCCAACATAATTGTGAATGCATAAAGAGATTTCACAAGCTCAACTATACTTATAAATTCCTATGTAATACTTTTCACCTTAATGTAAAAATATTACACTATATCAAGATAATGTAATATGATGTTGGTAAACCTTAAGGAATACTTAGATACATACAAATCACCCTACTTAAATTCAAGAATATGCTCGATCCGCACATAGCCCATGATTGAAGGGTAATGCTCATCAAATAACAACTACTAAAAGAATGTCCATGGGAGTGCTTCCTCATCATGGTTATGGGTGATCAAACTCATCCAGTTCCCTAGATCTCTATAAATAAGAATGGTTTGATGTGTAACCATATGACTGGGTGGGGACTAAACAAGACAAAAAACATGATCCACCACCTCAAGCCAATGCTGCACTACCCGAGGGTCTATCTCACCATGAAACCTATGTGGTCTATGTGGTTGAAAATCATATATTATGATAATCTTGTACACATTTTCTTACTAATATATTGGAGATAACAATTTCCCAAAATGTATTTGATAATCCTCCTGGACTACTAGAGGAGAATCTACATGTTTCTCATCAGGTGAAAGCACTGTTCTATACCTATATAAATGAAACACCTCATGAACATGTCATTGAAGAGGGGCATCATCACTAATAATTTTGCCATCCTCAAACTATAGTTTTAACCCAGATGGATGTCATCATGGATTCAACCTGATAATTAATAAGACATATGATGCTTAGATGAGCTTATATTGGGAGATGACATGAGAATAACCTAGAAGTCAAAATATCCAATCCAGTTTGATCCATGTACCACTAGACTCACATTAATTGATGCCTCAACATTCCATCTACACAAATTGTTAGTTAGAGTCATAGTGTATAGATACATCAGTTGCCACATTATCACTGGTTTCCATGGACTAAGAGATGAACTCAAGACACTTTAACATCATTACATGAAGTTCCGAATCCAATATTCACATCATGTATAACTATAAACACTATCCTTAAGACACACCTTCTATAATACCACTCTATCACAACACAACACACTGGGGCCCCACATGGTCTGATATTATGTTATGAGTGACACCCCAAGATCAGCTCCAATATGGTAAGGGATCATAAAAAGAACAAAGTATGAGAAAAAAATAAAATTGTGGGACTTAACCTAATGTACATATACTGTCTCACACACACAACTCCCTAAAATAATGAAATTGTATAAAAAAGTCGAAATATCTAGCGAGTAATCAACACATTAAAAAATATCTTGGAAAATAAATCCTAGTGAAATGAGGTAATATAAATGATATATAGGGATAAAATACATTTCCAACCAGAAAGAAGGCCCTAGCATGGAAAAACTTGAAAATGGAAAACTAACGAGATCCAAACATTCAATATCTAAGACTGATAACCAAACATAGTTTTCACCACGATGTACCGATATGATCCACTAATACTAGGTCAACCATGGTAACTATATATATACCTATCATCTAAAAATGACACAATATTAGTGAGAATATCCACTTAAAGGGTGATTATAAACATTCCAAATAGGATTTCCCAAAAACCAAAGGTTAATAAATAGAATAAAATTACCATCTAGGACTTTTGAAAAATGGGAAAAGAAATATATTCATCAAATATGCTCAAACTAAAACCCTAGTTGAAAAAGGAGTGTATCCTTAATCACCATATTCATCTAAGGACGGTGATGTGTTTTACTACATCTCTAAAGTTCCTATCTATGATTCGAAGAACCATGAACAACCACAAAATAAATTCTCAATGGATGGATTATACCTCACAAATACACCCCATAGTTGAGGGATAACTAACACTATTGGAGGACCCACTTCCCATAAAATATAGAGGATGATGGAGTGCATTTTTTTACATAGAGGACACATACCCTCTGTAGTGTGGGATCGTATCGAGTCTTCCTATATAAAATAATTCTGATGAGCAAACCCAATCCGTGTTATCTTCCCAGCATCGCTGATAGAATAATATTGATCATAACACCTATAATATTATCTACGATACCAAAAAATTAAAAAAAAAATTACATGTAGAAAAAACAATGATAGAATACTCATAGACCCAACTCTGAGTCCCAAAATTTGAGATATGTAAGGAATAGTTTTTTGGAAAAAATCACACAGTGTGTAAATATTGTCACATGATGTGTGACATATCTTGTAGGCTTGTGCATGCCATTCTATGGACAATGAATTAGCATACATACCTCTAAACATGGTGTGTTCCTTTGGGAACATGAAATGTAAGTTAACTCAGGGACCTTATCATGTGCCCTCCATTCATGAATCAGTCTACCTTGTATATCCACACAACATGTCCCTTTAGAGACCTAAAATTTCAATTCAACCAGGGTTGTGGGAATCTTCTCTTGACACACAGATTGATTTCCCAAGGTAGTGTCCCATGATGTGTTTTCCTAGACACATGGTGTGTTATTCTTAAATTATCCAAAACCCAATCCATCGTGAGAACCTAAGATACCTGACATGTGCTCCTCTAGGATACACAGCATGTCATCTTGTTTATCATAGAGATCAAAGAAAGATTCTTAAAAGGTGTCCATATATTGCATTATCATAGTCACCATTTCTATTTTATTTTCCCAGAACACCCGAATTTTTAGGTGAAGGTAACCAATTATTGATTCAAGGCCTATGGTGTTTGGAAATAGGAACCCTGATTTCCTGATTGGTAGTTGTCTTGCCTCTTATCATTTTTTGGGGACCTGATCCAATAATTCATCTCCCATAACATGGAAATCCATATTGATTTATCCAAAAAACTCTTATCACTATTTATTATTTGAATTAGTTATGAATCAAAGGCTTCAATATTGCTTGAATCCATCTAAAAATATCGAATAATAACCCCACATGTCAATAATAATGAAAGTGAAGAATTGTGGTGGGAAAATTCACAAGAATGATGTAAGATCATCATTGGCCGATGCGATTATATTTAATGATTATGAATAGTATAAAAAACAAGGGTGAAATATATTTATAATAAATATAAATAAATTAGTTTAAGAACACTAGTAAAATCCTTGGATAATGTGAAAAATAGAATCCATAGAAATAAATTAGATACAAAATCCATGATTGAAAATTTAATCAATGTAATGAATGGAAAAAATATTATGTTCTATCTCAATAATGGATCAATAATTTCTGAATACCATATCCACTAGTAATGATGATGAATATCACACTCTGTTCTACATTCGTCTCTCAAATCCCATTGGTCATATATTGTCGATCCATATTCTAAAGTATCCATCACTAATATATCTCTCACATCCTACACAATAAACTCCTAGGTTAATTTATTTTATGTAACTCATCCGCCAAAATATTCCCTCAATTAAACACCCTACTTTGACCAAATTTATATTGTGCCTAAGGTATACCCCACATCCTGAGCCAAAATGAGGTATAAAATATTCTATCTGAGGTCTTGATCAATAGGGAAAACATTATTCCAAAAATATGTTCATGTGTTTATAAATATATGTTAATATTTTTAATATAGTTACTTTTTGATTCTTTAACACCCAAAAATTTCCATAACTCCAAGGAAATATCCATAGATATATATAAAAACATATAAAGGATACTACTTTAAAAACCGTATTTTTATAGATAACGTCAAAAATTCAACAATATAGTCCTCCATTATTCTATGAAGGTGGGACAAAAGAGTTTTTTTCTATGTATAGAATCACATTATTTAGAATGTGGGTAATTGGATATAACTTCCTTTAGGTTATACCAACTCATCCCAAATGATGATTACACTTTCTCATGATAGGGAATCTTGACCTATCTGTTCAATAACACATCACTCAATGATGACAACAACATATCCTATCATAGAGCAATGTTAACTAATCCATACCATGGATGAAATCATTGGTATTATTCCATATTATAATTATGTCCCAATAAAATATCTCTCTACTGTGAGAAGGAAAATAAAATTGACATATGTGGATGAGTATGTGGTTGGATCAATTAAGAGTCTATATATTAATTTTTTGGTTTATAGGCTCCACTGATATCTATAAATATGAGAATAGTGATAAAGTAATAAAGGTATGTTTCAAATTTGGGATGAAAAGCACAATTTATAATATAGAAAATACACAAATGAAACCTTGAACCATATCCTTTTCTTCATGATTAATACCTTATATATAATTCATATATCTCTTTCCCTATATAATAGTCCCTTCATCCTTCAGTGTACCACTGGGACGTGGTTTTAGTGGCTGTGAATCAAGGAATCAACCACATATAGCTCCTCCTCCAACATCTCTAGACACTATTTCAGTTCCTCCTCTAACATTAATACTATAAAAACTGTATAGAGGACCCTAATATGCAAACTATCACTAATATAGGGGTTATTATACTATACTTCTATTGTTTCCATCATATGCTTGTTTGGTTAGATGGTGTTGGCTTTGTGGACTCATCCATGTACGTAATGAAAATAAAATCTTTCTTTTAGTTTCATCCTACTAGATAATATAATATAATTAATACTTGTGACTGGGAGAATGCATGTATACACCTCTTATAATATAATTTGGAAAAATATCATCGTTCAACTAATGTTAAAGACCCCCCCCCCCCCCGTGAAATTCAAACATGACTGAGTCCCTTGTTGCATCTCCTTCAGGATGCTATTGATCACTAAAAGTATATTTAAGGGCATGGACTAACAAGGATGTATAAAGAGACTACCCCAACATAAATATCCATTCAAAGGGAAAACTCAAACTCCTAATCCCATAAAAATTCATCACACATATTTTTAATGGTATTCCTCATGAGATCTGAACTGTTTTTCATCTTCATTGAAAAAACACATGTGAATGGGAATTCCGATGAAGGGAGAGTATAAAAATACCTAGTAAGAAACACCCAAAAAAATTATTGAACAAAAAATTATGTTATAAAAGGGGGAAAATAACCAAGACATGTTTTAGGGTTAATTATGCAATGATATTTGAAATCCCAAATATTCATTGAACAACTCAATCTTGATAATATATCATAGGTAGTGGGGGATACTCAAAAATCATTAAACCCATAAAAATATTACCTTCTTACTCTACAAAAACTATGAATCTCTTGGAATCTATAATAGGGGTCCCATGCCTCTCCAATTTATCCATGTTGATCAAAGAAGTATGACACCCTATGGAGGACTAAAAACTCATTGAGAATTCCATAACAACTAGGATTGTACATGCTCCACAAATGTAAAAATTGTTCCCCATGTCATGGAGATGTTCCATATAGAATATTTTTTGTGGCAGGGGGGGGTCACAACCTATTATAAGAACAAGACCGATGGAGTACCCTACCCCTTACCAAAAAAATAAAGAACTAATGACTTATGTCAATAGGGGAGTTCCAAAATCTAGAAAGGACGTGAGGGATCCATGAATTCTAAATTGTATACATTTAATGGATTATTGAACCTCATTTCAACTGAAAACTTATCTCTTGAACCTATATGTCACATATATGTAGATCAAGTAATTAAGGTACTTAAAATACATTGAGTATAACCTCTTATAGAGAAGGGGATCCTCTGGTTTCATTCTACACTTGATTTTTTGTAAAAGAATCTTTTGTGAAATCATTATAATACTTTGGTAAAATATATTTAAAATTCCCAAGTGGAGGTTATACATGACATTTGATCCAATGACCATGATATGTGGACTATAAGAGAAAATTGGATGTGTAACCCTTGTACCAATTCGAGTTATGTGTTAGATGAAATATGATATCTAATTGACATGACATGTAAGAAACATGATGTAGCTAGGTGTTTAGTTATATAACCTAGTTATTCGATTCAAAAAACATACCTTGTTCTAGTCAACAACCCACTAGATGTTTCTATACAATAATAATGTTGATTAAGAGGGAACTGAAACTGATTCTACTGCCCACAAAATTTATTAGGCTATGCCACTCCTGGGGATGTAGACCTGTAATGCCCCTTGGTTGGGTTGGTTCAAGAATCATAACTCAACGTCTATCCCCATACTACCATTTGTAGGGTCCCATTTAGCCAGAAAATAACAAACCCATGTTACCTGCCTCTGATTTGTAATTGGATAGTTCTTTTTCCACTGTTCTGATCAAACACATCATTTTCATCCCAATACCCACCATATATTTGGAGAATTAAGTGTCAATTATTGGTCAATCTAATGTCCAGAGAAAATCAATAATTCTTCCCTTAAAAAATCATAGATAATAACCCAATATCGGGACAACCATTTTTTGGTTTCATTTGATCAATCAATACCATATGGTTGTCATTGCCTCTTTTTCTAAATCCATCACCACACTATATTATCAATCCACTAAGACTACCATTTTTTGTAACTTGGGCCTATTGGATCACTGATATTAGAGCCCACTACATTGAAGATATCTGATCCCATCGATCAAATCATCTACACTTAAAAATGTTGACCACTAAGAAGGCTATAAGTTGTTTTTTTATCATGAGGGAGAACAAAAAACGTAAGAAAATTAGAGAGATCAAGTAGGAGGGAATGTATTGAAATGGATAGTGTGGTTTGATTAATCATCACTTATCTATATTGACCCATGGTGTAATGTTTTTCTATATTCACTATCATTCTATATGTGGAAGTGGGGGATGGAGTAGATTATTGTGGTCTGAATACCTAATATTCTTCTCTTGAAAACTTATTCCCTTAACGAGGAATACACAATAAAAATATTCATGTAAAATTAATAGAAATAATTTTTTTTACATATTTTACAAAATGAAAACATAATATGGATTTTTATAAAATCTATAGAATAAAAAAATAAAACAAAAAACAAATCACTATTAATTGTTTTAGATTTATCATTTTCTTGAATGAAAACATTACTTTAAGATATGAATTTCTCTCTATACTGAAAAAATGCAAACACTAATATCATATTAGTTTTTTAATAGTTTAATTAGAGTGATTGAAAATTTACATACAGTATCTGGTTAGCCAGATATTTTAAATAACTTGAACATTCTTGATCTGGGGCTTGAAACACAAATGCATAATTTTCCACACCCATCATACTTTTTCCTTCATAATAAAAATATATGATGATGGATTTCACATATGGGGATCTATTTATAGAATACCAATGATTACATATCACATACATTCATGTGTTAATATTATTAAATTAAAAAACATATAAAAATATCATTATAGTTCTCATGTAATAACAAAACATCATCTATCTATATGACCACATTATTTAAATATAAATAAAAACACTTGAATGATCAAAAAAATAATGTCCAGTATAGGTCGTGTAACTATCTTTCCCCATGGATTCTAACTATTATGGGGAGTCCAACAACATGGAATGTCACCACCAAAACCCACCACATCCTCTACCAAATAATGATTTGGAAATTTTCTACTAGTGATAACTCTTTATATTTCTATATATCCACCCATAGGGACTCTATACATCAAAATTCATATCCATTACTACCTAATAGTTTTGTAATTCTCCTTCCTTACAGGATATCACTATTTGTTTTGTAAAACACTGAGATTTTATAAGATATATTCTTTTTAATTTCTTTCATATCTTCTACTGTATTGATACACCGAGATTATCTTGCGCTATATGCAACACCATATTAGCTAGCAGTATACACAACACTAATCTTGGATCGTGTTACACACAATTTCAAGTTAGTTTGATAGAAGTTATTCTACGCAACATTGAGTATATATATATATATATTCAATGTATAGATGAAATATGGTTGGATTCTATTATATGAAAAAATAAATGAATCTTTCACTACACGCAACCCTGACTTGGTTTGCATTACACGCAATCACGACCTTCCATGATAGCTTCTGTTGTACCCAATATTGAGTTTTTCTAAACAACGATATGTTATTAAAATATTATATATACTATCCATTATGAATTGTAATACCCACATTTTGAAATTTTATAAATTTTATCTTTCAAAATGGACTATTTTTGGATTCGGAATATCGAAATTATCCTAGGGTAAAATTTTGGTATTTTTTTGAAAACTTTCAATTTTTGATGAATAGTGAAAACATTGAGTTATTGGTTAAAACCAAAATTTTAATTAAATAATCATTTATTTTATTTAAATTTATTTTTGGTCAAAATAGATACATAATAACTATATTTTTTCAATGTCATTCATTGTATTCATTTAATAATAATATAGATGTATAAAACTTTTATTGAACTTTTTACCGTCTTTTACCCACCCCCTAGGAGCTTTTGCAATTGTACATAAAACTTAATTTTACCGCTTCTGTGAGTTGAATTTTAAAAATCCAATAGATACAGTTAATATAAAGGAGTAAAATTTGGTTCAATAAGATAAAAATAATTTTTGATGAATAGTAACCTTTTACTTTTATTTACCACGGTTAAAAGTAAATAGGGTAATTAAGGGTAAAAATGATATTATTATTACCATAAAACATATCCTAATTCAATTGGATAAGTATAATTCGACCCAAAACATCCTTAGGAATATAATATTATCATTTAGGTCCACTTGGATTAGATTAGAACATATCTTATTATTTAATTCAAAGAAGAGTTAAAATAGTTAAAATCAATGTTTAATAACTAAAACTTTTTTAATATAAGGTTATACATAAGATAAATTCGACTATAAGTATTCATTAGATAGATAAAAAAATTTAATACATAATTTTTTTTTTATTTTTAGACCTTAAATATTTTAATTTATTTATGACACAATGATGATGCAGTAATTACCTTATTAATAAAATATTAACATAATTGATGTTATAAATACCCAAATAAATGTAATTTGAGTATTTTTATGAATTAAACTAATTTTCTAGGTTAATATGACATGTTATTTGTTATTACATTAACTTTTTTTGAACTAATCATGCTGTTATAATTTTTTTAAAAATCAATTACCAAATAGTGTCAAAACTGACATAAAATTGTTTTTAAAACATATATTATATTGTTAATTAATATTATATTCTTAAAAATCTATGGTTTGGCAAAATGACATATATAAGGTTATATATATTAATAATGAACAACATGGGGTTCTTTTGTCTTGTTATAGTATGTTTATTAACCATATCGTGTAAGAAAACAAGAAGACATGGTAAAGGTTAAATTATATAACTTAGAGTTAAATCTAAATGATAAGGTTAAACTAGTAATCGAGACTTGTCTAAAACCTATTGGTTGGGAGACTTTTGACCCATACCCACTTTATCTTCGAAATAAGAAACTTTTTATCCATTAAAAATGGAATATGACTTTATTATAAAATAATATTTTATGTTTTTTCTAAAGTGCCCCTCTCCTCCATTATAAAAGGGAACCTCCTCCCTCTTCTCTTCACACAATTTTGAGCCTTGAAGATCGACCAAACCCTGACCATTTCCATTATCAAAATCCCTAGAAACCTTATAGAGGTTCTGGTCTCCTCAAAAGACAAACTCTAGTTCTTTAAGAGGAAGCTTAAAAGAGGTGCGTCGAAGAAGAGATAATCTCTTCTACCGATTCTTTCATGTTTTGTTCTTCTTCAACTTCTTATTTTTAGTTGTTTCATTAGAAAGTAATAAAATAATTATCACTAATATACTGATATGTTATTATAAATATGAAACAACCCCATTTCACCTTCTATAAATCCTAAAGAAAATGAAATCACCGCGCGTGCGTAAGTACAGAATACCGTCTCCACGCCATGGTGTAATCTGTTTTTCCACCACCACCTTACTTGTATGGGTATAATGGTGGAAATAATAACTATGTATAGTTATTATAACATTATACTGATTATGAGATATTATATCATCCACTCCAATTTAATTCAATAATTATGGGAACGATATCATTGCTCGTGCGTATGTACATATTACCGTCTCCACGACGCGATGAGATTCATTCTCCATGTAAACAATTCCGGATTTATTATAAAGTATATACAATGAATAATAATTAAATATATGACATGATAAAGCTACTGGATTTAGGTATATATATACTTCATCTACATACTTCCATTCAAGTCAATAAGGAAAAGAAAACAATGTTCATGCGTACGTACGACCTACCGTCTCCATGAATGGTGTATTTCATTTCATTTATCTATCTATTATATATATATATATATTGAATATATATGATATATAAATCATGATTTACATTCTGTAAGTAAGTAAAACATGATATAAGTAATAATAATATGAATAATAATAAGTCCAAACGCGTACGATAAATAAAATGATTTCACCCAAAATGATGCTTTAACATGGAATTTACAAAAGAATGGGTAATATAAAGTCATAAGTGGACCATATATGATATCATAACAATGAATATGATTCTATAATAATTCAATGACATTATTTAAATCATTATAGATGTGTTTTGGATACGTATGAAGCATATCAGACTTAAGGTAAGGGACAATTTTTCAATCTCATTTTTATCTAAGATTGCTTATACGTAAGTATTTAATGGGGTTATATTTTTCATCCATATCCAAAAAAATGTCTTTGATAAAGTTTTTAATATTATTACATGTATTTTTAAAGTCATGTTGACCCCTATTTGACTTTTAATTTGTGTTATGGAAGGATTAATTATTTTTTTTACCATATGTGGTACTTTTTGACTTTTCCGTTAAAAGTATGAGGAGAATGTTTTTTTAACTTATACAGCATGAATGGATTTTTTAAATTTTATAACACCTTATTTTAATATATATTACTCTACAATATTTCATGACTATTTAAAAAAAATTCCCTTTCTTTTAAAATTTCATGGCATTTTGTAAAAAGAAAATGATTTTGAAGAAGAAAGGATATTTTCCTCAAGAATTCATTTCAAGTGTTTTATAAAAACTATTTTCCATCTAAGATGGCATTATTTACCATTTTTATGTATAATTACTCTTTTATTTACATGTTGTGAGTTTTATTATGATGAAATGATATCCATTTGTTTTGTATGGATTATGTTATGATGGGATGATGTTTATTAAACCCATTTTATTCATTGTGTTATAATGAATGATTAATGTTTATTTTGTTGCAAAAGTAAGAGTGATTTAATTATTAGATTGGTGGGACCTATATATCCCTCCAATTAATTGGTTAAAAATTTATATCTCTTGAGATATACATGGCTGGAAAAGTAAGTTAATATGGTTCAGTGATACAGGATTGGAATGAGGAGTGGACTCGATTCAGAAAGGGATATTGTCCACTAAGATGGTCATGACAGCAATGTCTTGGCTACTATGGAAATCATATCTTGTGTTTAATGGTTTACCATAATTAAATTTAATATTACCATGCTATTTTACGATGATTGATGTTCCTTTATGACCTATGACTTAAGTACTACCAAGATTTATTTCACAACTCAAGATTTTGATGTTTAAACTTTATGTTCATGTTTTGAAGTTCAAATATATGTGGTTTGTTTTATTTTATCCTTTGTTACCCTTACTAAGAATTTGAGCACACCCTTTATTTGTTTTCTTTTCCCAAGGATATCAAGAATGGTTTTAGGTAAGAAAAAAAAGGAATATCTTTATGGGAGATGTTGAAGATCCTTCACCAAGATTAGACGATTATATTCCATGTTTCCAAAGACACTAAACTATTAAGGTCCTTTGGTGTCTGTTTTTGTTATGTATTAGGTATTCCGCAAAAGTAATGTAATGTCCATGTATCTCAAGATTGGGTCTCTACATTTGGTATCAAAGTAAAGGTTTAGTTAACCTTTGGAATCTAGGATGCGAAAACATTACATCCCTATAGATATTTCTAAGGTATGTCATGGAATGTCCCTAAGGTTTAGTAATGTCCTTAAGGTTACATATAAGTATATTTTATGGTCCTAGAATTACGTTAATGATCTTTTAGTTTAGCCTAATATGTTATATATTGAAGGTACTCCCCATTTATTATGTTGTTTTCCTAGAATGAGTTTTGCCTCTCACACTATTTTTTTTGGGTTTTAGATGATGGCTGGAACCCGAAGGAACCATGTTGATCAATGTAATGGACAATGCAATGATTGTCCTCATGAAAGAACCAATGATATGGGATATGGAGTGAAAAATATTATTGCTATACTTACACAAGATATCAATCATTCTGGAATTCTGAATTAGTAGATAAGGGAAAAATATTCTATTGAGTCCTTCATAAGGCAACTTACACCATATTTTAGTGGGTCTTCTGATCCACTTGTTGCTGAAAAATGGATCACTACCATTGAAAAGATATTTTCCATACTTCGTTATTCGGAACACGAAAAAGTCATTCTAGATATTTACCATTTAGAAGGTGAAGCAGACTAGTGGTGGACTCTAATTAAGAATATAAGGCGCCAAGGTGAAATTGAATCCATGGAATGGGATGAGTTCAAGCACTTATTTTTCAATAAATACTTACCTAGTATTCTTAGAACAAATATGGAAAAGGAGTTCCTTGAGCTTAAGAAAAAGGATGATGAATCTGTTGGTATATATGAAGTAAATTTTACAAGGCTTTCAAGGTATGAATCTAGCTTTATCATCCAACCTGAAAGTAAAGTTGATCGATTCTTCAGTGGCTTAAAACCAAGTCTCCTAAGGGAATTAGCTATAATAGACTTCAATAGCTATGAAGAAATTGTGGGTTGTACTTTCAAGGTATAACTAGAAGTTGGTATTATATATCGATCTCATGGTTTTGACAAAAAACAAAAGATGGAGTTTAAGGAAAAATCTCAGAACAATGGTGAAAAGATGGTGAATGTTTCTTATATTCTCAAAGTGTGGAAAGAAGCATGATGGAGATTGTCTAAGAGGTACTAGAAAAAGTTTCAAGTGTGGAAAATAAGGTCATCGAGCAATTGAGTGTTGATGTAATGGGAAAAATTTAGCTAATGATGATAATAGAGAAAAGACTATAGAGAATTCACCACCAACACTTCAATGCTTCATGTGCAAGGAAATGGGTCACTATGCTAACCAATGCCCTAATCCAAGGTTTAATGATGATAGACCTCAACATATTAAGGTAAAAGAAAATGGGAAGTCACATGTGATCACTATTGGCGATGTTGAGTATGACAACAATGCAGTGGAATGATTATGTGTTTATGTAACAGGATTCCAAAACAATGTTGTGGAATCTAATTTATATTATTTTGGAATATTGGAATATCAATCTACTGGTTTGTTATTGTTTTCAATAATTAAATGGTATCGGTAACCACGAAAAGTAAATCAAATATTTTGAAAAGCAGATGATATGCGCATAATGAAGGGATAAAGAGAAAATGAAATGTTTGATAGTATTAATGAGATCATGACTGATATAAGAAAAATGTGATATCATGTTTTGAGTGTATAAGTATTTTGGAATATTGGTATGTGAAAGAGTTAACTTTTGACAGCACTCATGTTTTCACTAAGGTTCTATGGTAATTCATGTTTCAAAAGAATACATGATTAAGGTATTCAAAAATTTGGAATGTGACCAACAAGATATATCTTATGATATTTGGGGGATAAATGATGGTATTCACATGCTTATTATGTGACATTTCAATTAATCATTTTCATTATATTATGATATTGGAAATATGTATTTTGGATAAGACTAAATATTGGAATGGATTATGCTGGACATCAGATTCTATTGTTTAAGGATAAAACATTTTTTTTGATATTATTCTTGGAATGTTATAATAGTGTAGTTTTAGAAAAAGAGACCACCTGCAGGATGGAAGACAACCCGTCGCGTCGAACAAGGTTGCGAGAATCGAACCCACAACAGAAGTGTGACATGCCTTTATTTCCTACCACTGGCCTATTGGAAGTCTCTGGTTAGTAGAAACTAGTTTTATTTTATTAAGCGGTATTATGGATGAAGTATAAGTCCATTTTTGGAATCATATACAATTAATCTCATCATAGATTGACTTATGTATATTTAATAACTTATACTAACTTTTTGTGATAGAAACAGATGGGATGACTTATCATTCTATCACATGATCTACTAACACTTCATGAATGAAAAATTTAACTTAATTTATTTAAATAGATATGAGGTGGAAATTGTTCATGGAATGACCAATGATGATATTACACTGATATAAAGTATATATTTCCCCTTATGTAAAAGTTTGTCAATGTTAGGGAAATGATCTTGAAAACCAAAAATGTTTCCCTACTACTCTCATATATGATGAATTGGATGGTACCTTACATCATCAAAAATTTATGGCTTTGTGATTTTTGGATTTTTCATAGCCATGTTCTCTACCACTCTCCATCAGAACTTGATGGCTATATTTCCTTTCCATATCCATATTTTCACCTATGTTATATTATGTGGAAACCCAGGGATAAGATAATTTGGGTAACCATTACATTTCATACATTAGTTTTTAAAATTAAATTTTAGTATTCCTTTTTACGATGTGGGTTTCTATGAAATAAACTTCTATGTAATAATCGATTTATAACCCTGATGAATATCAATGGAGAAATTCATTTTAAGGGGGTAGAATGTAACACCCTGATATTTTATAAGATATATTCTTTTTAATTTATTTCATATATTCTGTTGTATGCTACACCAAGATTATCTTGTGCTATACGGAACACCGTATTAGCTTGCAGTATATGAAACAGTAATCTTGGATCGTGTTACACACAATTTAATGTTCATTTGATAGAAGTTATTCTATGCAACATTGAGTGTATATATATATATATAGTCAATGTATAAATGAAATATGGTGGGATTATATTATACACAACAACAAATGAATCTTTCACTACATGTAACCATGACCTGGCTTTCATTACATGCAATAATGACCTTCCACGATAGCGTGTGTTGTATGCAATAACGAGTTTCACTAAACAACGATATGTTTTTAAAATATTATATAAACTAGCCATTATGAATATTAATACCCACTTTTTGAAATTTTATAAATTTTATCATTCAAAATGGACTTCATTTTTGGATTCAGAATATCAAAATTAGGCTAGGGTAATTTTTTGGTATTTTTCTGAAAGCATTCAATTTTTGATCAATAGTGAAAACACTAAGTTATTGGTTAAAACCGAATTTTTATTTAAATAATAATTTATTTTATTTAAATTTATTTTTGTTCAAAATAGACACATAATACCTATATAATTTCAATTTAATTTATTGGAGTCATTTTATAAAAATATAGATATTTGAAAATTTTATTGAACTTTTTATCGTCTTTTACCCACCTCTTAGGAGCATTTTCAATTGTACATAAAACTAAATTTTACCACTTATATGAGTTGAATTTCAAAAATTCGAGAGACCTGGTTAATATCAAGGAGTAAAACGTGGTTCAATAAGATAAAAATAATTTTTGTTGAATAGTAACTTTTTCCTTTTATTTACCACGGTTAAAAGTAAATAGGGTAATTAAGGGTAAAAATGATATTATTATTGCCATAACACATGTCCTTATTCTATTTGATAAGTCTAATTCGACCAAAAACAACCTTAGTAATATAATATTTTCATTTAGGTCCACTTGGATTAGATTAGGACATATCTTATCATTTAATTCAAAGAAGAGTTAAAAGAGTTAAAATCAATGTTTAATAAGTAAACATTTTTAATATAGGGTTATACATAAGATAAATTAGACTATAAATATTAATTAGAAAGATAAAAATATTTCATACATAATGGTATTTTATTTATTATTTTTAGACATTAAATATTTTAATTTATTTATGACACAATGATGAGGCAGTAATTACCTTATTAATGAAATTTTAACATAATTGATGTTATAAATACCAAAATATATGTAATTTGAGACTTTTTATGAATTACAATAATTTTCTAGGTTAATATTACATGTTATTATTGATTAAATTAACTTTTTTAGAACTAAAAATGTTGTTATAATTTTCACAAATGTCAATTACCAAATAGTGTCAAAATTGAAAAAAAATGTTTTAAAATCATATATTATATTATTAATTGATATTATATTACTATAAATCTAAGGTTTGGACAAATGACTTATAAAAGGTTATATATTTTAATAGTGAACCACTTGGGGTTATTTTGTATTTTGATTGTATGTTTATTAACCATATAGTGTATGAAAACAGGAAGACACAGTAAAGGTTATATTATTTAACTTAGAGTTAAATCTAAATGATAAGGTTAAATAGTAACCTAAATTTGTCTAAAACCTATTGTTTGGGTTTATTTAAACCCATAATCACTTTAAGATCGAAACAAGTCACTTTGGAGCCATTATAAACCGAATATGACTTTCTTATTAAATAATATTTTATGTTTTTCCTAAAGTGCCCCTCTCCTCCTTTATAAAAGGGAACCTCCTCTCTCTTCTCTTCACAAAATTTTGATCCTTCAAGCTTAGAAAACCCCTTAAAATTTCCCTTATCAACTTTCCTATAACATTATATAGGTTATGGTCTCCTCAAAAGTCCAACGCTAGTGCCTTAAGAGGGTGATAAAAAGAGGTGCGTCGAGGAAGAGGTAATATCTTCTACCGATTATTTCAAGTTTCTTTCTTCTTAAACTTCTTCTTATTTAGTTGTTTCGTTATAAAGTAATAAAATCAGTATCAATAATATATTGATATGTCATATAAATATTAAACACCACCATTTCACCTTTTATCCATCATCGGGAAAACGAAATCACCGCGTGTGCGTACGCACAGAATACTGTCTCCACGCTGTGGGGTAATCTATTTTTCCACCACCACCTTACTTGGATGGGTATAATAGTGTAAAGAATAACTATGTATAGTTATTATAACATCATACTTATTCTTAGATATTATATCATCCACTCTAATTCAATTCAATAATTATGGGAACGATATCATCGCTCGTGCGTACGTACAGATTACTGTCTCCACAACATGATGATATTCATTCTCCATGTTAACCATTCAAGAAGGATTATAAAGTATATATAATGAATAATAATGAAATATATGACATGATAAAGATACTGGATTTATTTATATATATATATTTCATCTACTTACTTCCATTCAAGTCAATAAGGAAAGGAAAACAACGTTCATGCGTATGTACGGCCTACCGTCTCCATGAACGGTGTATTTCATTTCATTTATCTATCTATTATATATATATATAATGAATAGGTATGATATATAAATAATTATTTACATTCTGTAAGTAAGTAAAACATGATATAATTAATTATAATATCAAGAACAACAAGTCAAAACACACACGATAAATAAAATGATTTCACCCAAAACGATGCTTTAACATGGAATTTACAAAAGAACGGGTAATATAAAGTCATAATTGAACCATATATGATATCATAATAATGAATATGATGCTATAATAAGTCATTGAAATTATTTAAATCAATATAAAGGATGTTCAGATACGTACGAAGCATATCTGACCTAAGGTAAGGGATAATTTTTCAATCTCATTTTTATCTGAGACTGCTTATATGTAAGTATTTACTGGGGTTATATTTTTCATCCATGTCCATAAAAAGTATTCTTCATAAATTTTTTAATATTCTTCCATGTTATTTTAAAGTCAAGTTTACCCCTATTTGGATTTTACTTTGTTTTATGGAAGGAATCTTTCTTTTGTTTACCATACATGGTAGTTTTTGACTTTTCCGTTAAAAGTATGAGGAGAATGTTGTTTTAACTTATACGGCATGAAATTTTTTTACAGTTTTTTTACACTTTATTTTAATAGAGATTACTCTACAAGATTGCATGAATATTTTCAACAAAATCCTTTTATTTTAAAATTTCATGGCATTTTGTAAAAAGAAAATTATTTTCAAGAAGAAAGGATATTTTCCCCAATAATTCATTTCAAGTGTTTTATCAAAACTATTTTCCATATAAGATGACATTATTTAGCATGTTTCTGTATAATTCCTCTGTTATTTACATGTTATGAGTTTTCTTATGTTGAAATGATATCGAATTGTTTTATATGGATTATGTTACGATGGGATGATGTTTATGAAACCCATTTTATTCTTTGGGTTATAATGAATGATTTATGTTTATTTTGTGGCCCAAGTAAGAATGATCTCATTATGAGATGGGTGGGACCTATATATCCCTCCAATTAATTGGGTAAAGATTTATATCTCATGAGATAGACATGGCTGAAACTTTAAGTTAATCAGGTTCAGTGACACAGGACTGGAACAAGGAGTAACTCGATTTAGAAAGGGACATTGTCCACTAAGATGTTCTTGGAAGTAATGCCTTGGCTACTATGGAAATCATATCAAATGATTAATGGTTTTTACAATTAAATATTTTATTCCCATGATATTTTATCATTATTGATGTTCCTTAATGACCTATGCCTTACGTACTGCCAATATTTATTTTACAACTCAAGATTTTGATGTTTAAACATTATGTTCATGTTTTGAAGTTCAAATGTATGTGGATTGTTTTATTTTCTCCATGATTACCCATACTAAGTATTTGAGCTCACCCTTTATATGTTTTATTTTCCCCAGGATAAAAAAAGGTTTTAGGTAAGAAAAAAAGGGAAGATCTTTATGGGAGATGTTGAAGATCTTTCACCAAGATTAGAAGATTATATTCTGAGTTTCCAAAGACAATAAACTATTATGGTCCTTTGGTGCCTATTTTTGTTATGTATTAGGTATTATGAAAAGTAATTTAATGTCCATTTATATCAATATTGGGTCAATACATGTTTTATCCACACAAATGATATTTACCTACCCCAACTTGTATTATCATCATTCCATAACTATAACATTTTATACACAAGAAAAAAAATAATTTAAAAAACCATCACATATCACAATCTACCATTGTGTATCATAAACTACCCCCAATATGTCACCACCTCGTCATTGTTGCCAAAATCTCATATTAGACCTCAAATGACCATTTTTGGGAAAATCGAACATGTGGACCATATTGAAAGACTATTGTAAGGGTGTTTAAGAGGTTGCTTGAAAAATTTGGTTATTGAACACAATGATCTAATTACACAAAGGATATAATTGACAACCAATATTGATGTAGAGTTCCATAGATACTAAAAAGGCCAACACATGCCTAAGGATAGTATGAGAAAAAATGAGTAATATATAGAAATTAATGAATTTTCCAAAAAAATACAACAAGAAACCATCTAATTTTCTCACCAAAAATAATGAGAAACAATAAATATAACATGTCTGAGCCCTAATAGAAAAGGATATGGAATCATTAAACTCATGTTCCATGCCCAATGATTTTTTATCTAATAGTCATGTATTTAATTTAAAATGATAATCTTACCCACACCCTTGGAGGGGGGGGGGATCTCTAGAAGACTAACCGATGATTTGATGCACACAACTCCCTTTCTTCCATGATAGTCCAAAAAACCAGTGATCGTGGACCCTAGAAGTAAGATCACTTGCGTGACAGATCCCATCTGGACCAAAAAATGACTAGGAATGTGGTAGAGTGATCCTCACACAATTAATCCTATGGATGGTTGGGTTTACACAATGATAAGTTTACTGTAGGAAACCCTATACTAGGTGAAACTATCAAACTAACATGAAACTATTCTTCTAGAATCAATAATTTTTCCTTATGCTAGATCCCCATGCTCATTAAACTCTTGCGCACAAAGCAATATAGTTTCACGCAACAAGTTCCTAGTCAAAACCTCACATAACCTATTCTTCCAGGGTAGCCAGGAATAAATTTGAGACCTTTGTTTCAAATACTATTATTCTACATGGATTACAATATCTCTCAAGGGAAAAGTCTTAGGATTTTTTAAATCTGTCCGCGGGGTCTGGTAGGGTGATCCACAATCCCCAAGACTTTTTATCTTGTCACAAGATGATTAATCACAGAATACACATAGATGCATCAAGGGTGTAATCATGTTTCCATACCACAATAGGAATTGTAGGGATTGGGTGTCTCATTTGATGTCCGTTGATGATATTCTGATCTTCATTAATGGTAGGAAAAGATAGTTGAGGGGTATTATGAATATTTTTGTTCAAGTATGGTCTCTTGAGCCGGTAGTGTATAAACAAAAGGAAGTGACATTTTTTATCTAAAATAAGTGTCTATGAAGGTGATCTAGGTATATAAAAGACATTGGGTTGCTAGAGGAAGAAGCTGACTATTTATTACCATAGTTTCCACTTTCGTACGACCACATTTGGATGCACTTCTTCGATGATATTATTAACCAGGTGATGGGACGCATTCTTAAGTGGAAGAAGAATCTTTTGTCATTTCGAGGGGAGGTGGACTTGATAAACAATGGGTGTACCTCCATCCCTATAAAAGTATTCTTATTCATTTAACCCCCTAAAAGAAACATTGAGAGGATAAACAATATTTTTAAAGCATTTATATGGGATGCCAATCATACTGGTCACGAACATTGGAAATCCTGGGCTCCATTGGAGAAACCAGTTGTGTAGGGTGGACTTGGGTTATGTGATATTTTTGAATCCATATAGGCCATTCTTGTATGAATCGTGTGGGATATTATTGTAGGGGAAATCTTGTGGTATTTTTTATTCAGAGTGCGTTATGGGGAGTGATGGGTGGATGCTAATACAGATAGGACATGATAATCCAGACTCACGAGGTGCATGTTCATACATTTGGAGGTTTTGTATGGGTGAACTCAATGGATCATTGGGAAAGGTGAAATCAATTTTTGGAAAACTTACTCGCTAAGTGAGTGGTTTCTCTATCTAGGATTTCATTTTATAGATATATTATTTATGGAAGAAATACGTCATCGTATCTTGATTCAGTCAGTTATTGACTAGGAAAAAAATATGGTGTATAAATACATTACCATGAATTCCAAGGAGGACATGTGTGGTTTCACGGGTTTGATCTTAGGGAAATTCAGTACTTGGGAATATAGGAAGATGATACAAGTAAGTAGTACTATTAATAAGTGGGATAAAAATATTTATTGCAAGGATTTACCAACGAAAATGAACCTCCTTTTTTTCCACATTAGGAATAGTGATCTACAATTGGGTGAGAATATTCAGAAGAAGCACATACACATAGCTTCATAGGGCTCTTCCTTCAAGAATCCTCAGAATTAATCAACAATTCAAGTCTTTTTTTCAGAATAACTTGGTATATTTTCTCTCACTCACATAACTCCTTAGTCATGAATTAATCTTGATAAATTATCCTATAAAAATTCCAACTATCCTAGTTCCAAGGGTCATAGGGAAGGGTGATGGAAACCAAGGTTAGGTGTGTGATCCTCTCCTCCATTTACTGGGTCATTTGTGAGGCTCTGAATCGTAGAAGGTTGGGAGGAAACTGTTCTCTTTTTTATCTATGGAAAAGGATAAAGGCCCTAAATTTTTAGTTGGTATAACTACTAAAATGGAGTCATCATTTTCTCCCAATTTGTAGTATTATCAACAGACCTTACATGTGTAGTTGGAAAGAAGGTCAATGCATCAGATGGAGAACCTCCTATCATAGGTCTAAATCTTAATGATGATGGATCTCTCTTGAGAATGGTAATGAGAGATAGTAGAGTGATGCACGATTTTTGTGGACCAGTTTTATTGGTGTTTAATGATTTTTAGGGTCTGAGAAACTATTTGGGTGCAAAGGCATGTAACCCGCACATGGGAATCATGGTTTCTAGGAGAGCAGGTATTCAAGTCTTTTAGGTGTAGTTAGATTATGAAGTCCTGGAGAGGATGATCTAAGGGGTCTATGTGGAACCTTGAGATCTGTTTTATGTGATCATAAGACGTTCTCTTGAAGATGATCGTGGGCGGTTTGTTTATCACAGTTGGAGGGAGGAAAACATTGTTGCCGATGTGCTTGCTCAAATTGGAAGGTTGTAGGTGAATATTGGTATCTATGATTGTTTGGGTTAACTTTCCTTGTAGTTTAAAATAGTTATCCAACGGTATTCCCTTTGCATGGACCATTTTCCTCATCCTTGAGGGTGCATTTCTTGGTGGTGTCCTACCGGATTCCATTTCCTTCATATATAATAAAAAAGAAATTTTCAGTCAGGTACCCTAATTCCCATTTATTATATGCATAAAGACCCTAATGTAAGCCTCATGATAGAACACTCCTCCACAATAGTTCTAATACCATGCCCACCCAAATTCACCTAATCTGTGGTCACGTAAACCCAAGGGGTGGAAAATTCAAGGGAAACTATTCCCCTTTCATGGTTGAGTCTCCTTATGCTGGATATTCCACTCACCATCAGATGGTCACCCTCAAAGAGTGACCCATCCACGTTCGAGAAGCCTCACATAAAACTACTTAACTCTATGTCCTAGACATTTGATGTTTGACTGAATGAAAAAATCCCAAAAAAAGACATAAAACAGTGCATGTACCCTATGCCCTAAACATTGGATTCCATATATCTAATTGACATCAGATGACCCCCGCACTATCTACCATATGAAATAAATATCAGATTTCTTATATATAACTCATATTTTATGAACATCCACTATTCTAAGCTCTGATGCGTAAGTCTCTTCACATCATCATATCTCCTACCAGTGCCTCAGGGTAGCATCAATGTGTAAGCCCCACAATACCACTCATGAATTATCATTTCATGATATGAGCATATTTAGTGAATTATGTTATGCTACAAGGATCATCCCTATCATCCAACCTTAAATTGAAAAATCTAACTGTGTGGATTTTGAACCATTTCTCATAAATGGGGTATATAGGACACCTCCCAGTGGTTCAATCCCGACAATGAAAAACCTAGGAGTGACATCTTCACTCCTAGGGATGCACCTTCTAGGTCCAACTCATGCGTTGTTCTGATTGATACATCCCAGATCTATCTCAAGGGGAATTTTGATCCACCTATCTAGGTGTTGAATCTTCCCTCATATGGATGAACCTCTCAGATTGTCCTCAAGAGATAATTATGATCTCCCAGCCCATATCCTAATGACATTAAACTCATGCACTAATCCATATCAATAGGATGCCTAGATTTTTCTCCACAAAATGTTTAACATCCTCCTCAACCTGACTCAATAGGACATTCATATCATCTACGTATGACATTAAACTCATTCCCTTATATAAAATACCTATCTCAAGCAATAAACATGAGAGGAATGAGGTAAAAATACTTGGATACATTATGAACATAGAATCTTTACCTCATGATCGACATAAGATGCCTTAGGTTACATACCTAAGATGTCTTATATGAGATTCCCTATAAGGAGAAAGATTCATATATTCCCAATATAACCAATTTATATACATATCTAGAGATTCTTAATGTGACTACTATACCAACCAAAGTTGCTTCCCTGTAGAGATAGAAGTAGAATAATTAGCTAGTGTTCATACATATTTGACATTGGGAATGTGTTTCACAAATATAACAAAAACATATAAGGGAGAAACAGACTAGGATATAATATTCAAAGAAGAATCCATGGAATTATGAACTGACATCCCATCATCCCTTTTTTATCAAAGAGAAAATGTCACTAATGAAATCCTCAAACCTTTAGAAAGTGGGTATGCGTGCCATTGAAATCTATGAACCATGTGGGCCCTAGTGAATTCCTCAAATTGGGGAGACAAATGTAAATTTTTTCACCCCCAAGTATGGATACTAGTAGCCTTTAGAGAATAAATAGATTAAAATGTCACTAGATTCAAACATTTAGCATTAGGTACCACCAACAAGATGGTGGGACCTACATGTAACTCATTAATGAATTTTGGTAGTTAGCAATTGGTATCCTTGGTCTATGACATCGTCAACGTGGATAATTATATGATTTAGAAGATTGGATGATGTAGGTGCATTGAAAATAAAATTTATTTTACATGTATTGAATGTTGAATCTATATTCTATACATAACTCATGCTACTAGAAACAAACAACCCAGTTATCATAGGCATCAGGGGAGTCGGAATGCTGATATGAAAACCCTGAAAAACTATGACCCCATAACGGCTTCCACTGTGACATTAGACACTAAGCACCCATGCCCTATCTCACCCTCTGAAATCATCCAATGGTTGGGGATCAACACCCTTTTATGTGAATATGAGTTGGAGGGGGTTATCTCCAAAATAGATACGGCCCGATAGGACCTAGAGGTAGCAATTCCACATCAACACTACTTCCCTTGAGGGTCATTAATGGGAAAACCACTGACCATTACCATGAAAAACAACCTCAAGAGTCACACCCCGGAGCTCTTGTCCAAATAAACTCCACTCACTGAGGAAGCAGGAAATGTTTGAGCCGTGTTGGCCACAAATATCACCACGTAGCCACAATGGAGTCTCTGAAAAAGCCTTATGAATGCTAGAATCAACTAGTTCCAAGATACAAAGTGCAGTTGGAATCCCCCCCCCCCCCGCTCTGTTGGCCTCAATACAAAAAACCAAATGCCAACATTGGAGGAATGATAAGTACAACACTTGAAAAGGGGAATCATCCATGGATCTAGTGATCTTTTTCTAGCAACAGTGTATCACACTAGATCCTTGGAACTATGGAACATGGATTTATCTTTTCTTTATTTGGATCAAGACCCCAACCACCTTATAGGTAGGCTAAGATAGCATTTTAAATCTCCAGCACCACCAAGATACGATAATTCCTATGATTAGGAATATTAGTGTGGTGGTTCTACCCACACCATCCATGACAAGAGAAAAGGTCCTCCCCACTCTTTCAACAATCATCATGGAGGTCCTCACTTTTTCTCTACCTTCAAAAGTGGAGGTCCTACCAATTATAACACCAACATAAAAATATTTCCTTTCTACTTCATCAAATATCAACATAATGTCCCTTCCTTTGCACCTAATAGCCATTGTAAGTGTCCTCCTTCCTACTTCACCAATAAACATGGAGGTACTCCCTATGACATCACCAACCAGAGTGGGGGTCATCCCTCCTCATTCAACATCTTGTATAGATTCGCACCCCATACTCCCACTTATCAACCTAGTGGTCATACCAGTTACACTAACAACTAGCATAAAGTCCCTCCTCATGTTATATCCAACCAAAATTGAAGTCATATCCACTCCTTCACCATTCAAATCATAGGTCCTCTCTTCTCCAATGATTTTCATCATGGAGATCCAACCAGTGTCCCAACCTCCCAATGTGGAGGTCCTCACCACATTATTACAAACCCACATGAATTTCCTACCCGTAATTAAAAAATACCTAACAATTAAGAACCATCCAAATATAGATGGGAAAATAGTTACCATTAGAGGATATACCATAAAAAGTTTGAATCCATCCTTTACCTCATTGATCAATTAGATTTTGATGCATCAAATGACTCAATTATGCAAACTTCACCAATGATACTAGAGTTTAGGGAATGAGCTTGAACGTTGGGATTCATGGTCCTAGAAGAGGAGGTCCACATGATACCCAAATAAATCTATAGGTATTTGAAGGTGGAATATTTTTGGCTCCCTTTATGGGGCATGCAGTGTACCCAACATCATAATCACTAGTTTCCCTCCTCTCTAACTCCACACTAGAAATTAGAGATATGTTAGGATCTAGGACAGTGCCCTTGGATTATAAGAACTCCACTGAGATGTAGATGTATTTTACCATCTTTTAACAATAGGAAAAGGAGAAACCCTATTCTATATGGATGTGATGAAGAGGATAAAACCTCCCACAAGAGACATCCCATCATATAGAAAACATGTATCTTGTGCCGAGACCCCTCTCCCAGCAAATTGATTTCAGAACTTTTCAACATCGGTTCCACCACCCCTATCTCATCCCACACAAATCGAGGATTGGTATGACCAAGTAAAAAACACTTACTATGAGAAAGAGGAACTATGGGAGGTTGTGGCCATCATCTAGATGTTGGTGGTGTTAAGGCCACCTAAAACTCCAAAATTTCCCACCCTGGAGTACCTCATAGAGGATCAAGTAGTGTGTCTCCACTAGATTATCTGAATGATGTTTCATCACCACTATGATCATCTTCCGACCTATAAAGGGAGTCAAAAACACCTTGATGCGATAGATATGTAGTAAAGAAGTCTTGAGAACATGGTTATATGAGTGGATAAACACCGTTATACATATAATTACTACAAGAACCATCAATATAACTACATCAAGAGTCTCTCAATGCTCTACCAATTTGTCGATGAAATATCTTAGAACATGAAAAATAGAGGTTATGGATAGTGTACTTCGTTCTATTTTAGCCATATCGTATAGTATTTAGATGAACCCCACAATGATGAAAGTTCCCCTCCAGCCACCGTTATGATAAAAATTGTTATCGCCATGATATCAGAGGACTAGAAGGATGGGGAATCCAATAAAAGTCATGATAGGGACGACCCTCCCCAAGGGGTGATGCAACACTATGTAGACCCTTCAATAGGTCCCCTCATGTGTTAGCATAGGCAAAAACTTGTTCTTGGATTTCCCCATTATGAGGCATTACTGAAATCCCATCAGAACATTGACATCATCAAATGGTATGCCGATTCATTCGAGGTTTCAAAAAAAGTAGAGACATAACCTATAGTGGAATCCTTAATCCAATAGCTTAAGGATCATAAAAGTATAATCACTAATGTTATTGCTGATTAGTTCATGGATTATAGATCCACCCTATGAGAACCCATAAATACTCTAGTTGTATAGAAAGTCCCCCTTATCCATATTCCCATAATCGATCTTGCAATCCCCACTCATCTAGTTAGAGAATACTTCTGAGTGTATGGAAAGAGATCAAGGTAAGAGTTTTCAAACCTACGTAATCAGCATGATTATATCCCTAGGGATATTGGACAGGATTCTCTTTGAATGGATGAGAATACAACCCAATTTGATCATAATATCAATGCATTAGTTCCTAGGGACTGTATCCATGATATATACAGTGATGAAGTTTACCTGATTAGATCTCTCACCACTCATAAAAGTCCCTATAAACATGAAAGGTGGAAGTCCCTCCTTTTGGAAATAAGTACCAAGAAATGGTGGACAACATCTGAGAAACCCCATAGTTTGGAAGTCAAAACCATTACACATTAAATGGTATCAGATACCCACAGAAACACTTGGAAAACTTTAATTCAAGGAATAATACTATGTTGGGAACACAATGTAGTAGGAGGAAACTAGGATATCGTGTTTTTTTAGACACTCTAATTACCCATCTATGTTTGGTACAACAAACTGCCCATATGGTTCATTTCTAGTTGGGAGGAACATTGTAGATAGTTCATCTATCAGTTTAGCTCCACCATGTGCAAGAAAATTATTTCTGACCTCCTTAAGTGAAAAAAAGTCTTAATGAGTGAGTTGAGTACATTATCACATGGTGTATGAGCCTCATACAATCTATTGACAAGACATTATCCTACGAACATCTACTTATGATGTGCATGAGAAATTTTAAGAGTGATCTGGTCGTTGCACTTATCACCCAAAATTTCCTCGCTAGATTCTGGGAGTTCCATAAAAATGTTCCATATCTGGAGGTATATTTATAGTATTTCCAACAAAATTCATGCCCATTTTCCCTTCCATCACCCACAAGGAGTCCTTCTAAATCATAACATTCCATTATCGGGCATTTAGAGCCCCCCCAAGATGGTATATTTATTGGAACCCTTTACAATATATCCTCACCATGTTCAAAATTCATTTCAATCACAACCTCTCACATTTTAGAATTATCATGAACCACCTCTCCAAGAACATCTGACTAGATAAGAAAATGTAAATACCACCCCTCCTTAAGGACATTCACCTAGAGTAACCTTTCTAGATAGAAGTAACTATACCTATTATTTTGGGGATTCAATTTTCAAGGGATACATAATATGTTTCATGGAGAAAGCAGTTGTGAAGTTTCAAGTGTTGAATAATCCCTAGGAAGATGGAATTGCCAGATTCCTAGACCATTACCCATACCACATCATCCTTGTAAAAAACATCGTGGGATTATTTGTCTTTTAAATATTGGATATATGACCAAATTTATCAATTATTGGTCATGTTGGGTCATGTTGTGACACATGTGAAGAATGCCTCCATCATCCTTGATAGTGATGTTGAAGGCTCTGGTGAATGAGAGTAGGATTGTAACTATGGGACACAAAATTATGATAACTGGAAGGCTAAAAATGTAGTAGCTCATCCACATTGTGTTATCCATGCTCTATTGGGTAGAACCTAACCTTTTTCAGTCCCTATTCCCCGTCCAATTTCCATTTATATATCCACATTCTAGACTTCCATGTCTCAGTAGAGATGGCACCGAAAACATAGGGTATATAAGAGAACTCTGTTGGTGATTAATCTATAACACTCTATTATTTCATAGTATGCTAGTTATTCATAGTAATTGAATAACATACACTACACGCAACATCGAGTTCAAGCGCACCACGACTTACCAAACTAGCCATTCAAAAGCGGTTATGAATATTATTAACAGAATTTTTAACATTATATAACCCTTATAATTTTAGATTCCATATTATTAGTTTCTTAGTCATAATGTAAGGACAAATTTATTTTTTTCAGGTAAAAGAAGAATTTTTCAAAAAATGCAATTTTAACGCCTTTTAATGGTGAAACCCTTTTAAATCCAGTATTTGAAACTTTTATATATTCAATTTGAAAAAATAAACTTCTTCTTTGGTATTGGGACATAATCATTTAGTTTTAATAAATTTTTGGTGTTTTTCTGATAACTCTGATATTTGTGTGAATAGTGAAAAATAATATATTTTAACTGAAAACAATTTTTTAAATAAAAATAGTTTATAGTGTTCAACTATACATATGAATCATTTAGATGTATAATTAGATTATATTTTTACTATTTAATCCAATGTTGGTTATTGGAAGTAATTTCACTTTAAAATTGTACATAAACAAATGTCAATCTTTTGGTAGTTATTATTTCATAAAAATACGCTTTTTTTGTTTTGAAAATGGGAATGAATTTTAAACAAATAAATGAAATTTCTATGTATTTAATTTGGTAAAATAGACTTCATTTTTCAATTCAGAATATCAAAATTTTCTTAGGGTGACTTTTTGGTAAGTTTTTGAAAACTTTTAATTTTTGATGAATAGTGAAAAACACTAAGTTATAGTTTAAAACCGAAATTTTATTTAAATAATTATTTTTTTATTTAAATTTATTTTAAGAAATAATAGATACATAATACCCATATAAGTTTAAGGTAATTCATTGGAGTCATTGTTTAATAATATTAGATATATAAAATTTTATTGAACTTTTCACCGTCTTTTACCCACCTCTTAGGAGAATTTGTAAATTCACATAAAACTTAATGTTACTGCTTCCATGAGTCGAATTTAAAAATTTTGAGAGACATAGTTAATATCAAGGATTAATATGTGGTTCAATAAGATAAAAATATTTTTTGGTGAATAGGAACTTTTTACTTTTATTTACCACGGTTAAAAGTAAATGGGGTAATTAAGGGTAAAACTGATAATATTATTACCCTAACTCATGTACTAATTCTACTGGATAAGTATAATTCGACCAAAAAAAACTTACGAATAAAATATTAACCTCTTTACACCACTTGTATTAGATTTGGACATTTATTCTTATTTAATCCAAAGAAGAGTTAAAAGAGTTAAAATCATGTTTAATAACTAAAACATTTTTAATATAGGGTTACACATAAGATAAATTAGACTATAAATATTAATTATAAGTATAAAAATATTTCCTACATAATGGTTTTTTATTTATATTTTTTAGACATTAAATAATTTAATTTATTAATGACACAATGATGATGCAGTAAATACCTAATTAAAGGAATATTAAAATAATTGATATTATAAATATCCAAATAAATGTAATTTGAGAATTTTTATAAATTAAACTAATTTTATAGGTTAATATGACATATTAGGGTTTGTTATATGATTTTTTTTGAAGTAATAATGCAGTTATGAATTTAGAAAAAACAAAATACCAAATAGTTTCAAAATTGACATAAAAGAGATTTTAAATAAAATATTATATTATTAATTGATATTATATTCATAAAAATCTATGGTTAGGAAAAATGACTTATATAATGATATTTGTATCATTAATGAACCTCTTTTGGTTCTATTGGAAGTATATAGTAAGTTTATTGACCATATAATATAAAAATACAAAGAAACATGGTAAATGTAAAACTATTTAACTAAGAGTTAAATCTAAAAGTTAAAGTTAATATAGTGACCCAACACTATTTAAAACCTATTGGTTGAGTGGATTTAGACCCATAACAACTTTATACTTTAAATAATCTACTTTGGATCCATTAGAAACCGAAAATTATTTTATTATAAAATAATATTTTATGTTTTTCCAAAGGTGCCCCTCACCCCTCGTAAAAAAGGGCACTTTCCATTCTCTCAAATTCACACCTTAAAATCCTATTGGATCTGCCAAACCATACCCAAATATCCTCTAAAATTCTATCAATTAATCCTAGAGTCCACCCTTTGGTCAGAAAGCCAACTTCAGGAGCCATTTTGATCAAATCAAAAGGAAGAACCCGAAGAAGAGGAAATAGTTTCACCACCCTCTTTCAAATTCTTTTCTTCTTCCACTTATTATTTATTTGTTATTTAAATTATAAAATAACAAATCCACTATATTATATATAATTTGATGTTATTATAAATATGATACATACATATTCATTATTCTATCCATCCTTTGAATGCCATGTTACCATACATGCGTAAGTACGTATTACCGTCTCCACGTCGTGGTGTAATTGTTATTCAATACACTATTATTTGGATGGGTATAATAATGATGTGTAATTAATGTAAATAATAAAATATAACATGATAATGATTCTTTATATATGATATACCATCCAATTATATATTATTTTAATATCGAAAGAATGATATTGTTGCTCGTCCGTACGTACGGATTACCGTCTCCATGAACGCGATGAGATTCATTCACCATCGTATCCATTCAAGACTAAATTTCATTTGATGATTAAAAATAATGTTTAGAGACATGATATAATTCTGTATATGAATAAGATACATCCCACCCATAACAAATATGGATCACATAACAAATAATATAAAGGAAAGTGAATCCGTTAACACCTAAAACGACGATAATACTAAGATATTATTAACAAATCAATGTTAAAAGATCATATATGATATCATATTAATGTTTATGATTCGTGTATAATTAAATAAAAATTATTCCACCATTATATAGGAGGTTAAACTACCCTTGACCAAGGAAAAAGTACAATGTATGGGGTTTCTTATCCCACTTTTAATTCTGTGAGATTTCCATTGTTCACCACTTATTTATTGCATGTGGTGTGTGTACTGCCCATGATTGTATTCATTGTGTAATATAATTTAATTTATGGATATTTTCATCATCATTATATGATAATTCTTTCATGGGTGTATGTTTTGTAATTTACCAAATCGATAAGGGAATTTGAAATTTCAATTTCCACTCATTTGGCTTTATGCCTACTTCATTGATTATTTTACTCCAAGATTATGTGTGGAATCACTATTCATTTTCTTATGTCATAATTTATACTCCCCTTTCTATGGATATACTTTTGATACACATAATCACTCAATTGATAAATTCTCAAGTCATCGATATGAACTTGATAAGAGTAATTTGAACTCAATCTCCATTTGTTGAGTTAAATATCCAATTCATTGGTGTAGTTTTGACAAGAATAAGTGTGAATGTCCGCTGATTGGTTTAAACTTAATATACAATAATATTGAGTGTATTTATATTTTTCACACATAATTATGTTGGTGATTTATCCTTAACCTAAGGATACAGTATTTATAAAATATTTCATCTCAATTTACATTCCATTGAGACTTATTTGTTGTTATACAACAAATCACTTTTATATGGTGTATATAATGTACTTCAACATAGTATATCATGAATCCATTTATTCTAATGATATTAGAATGTTTTCATTACCTCAATTATTTGTATTCATGTGTCTCTCTTTTTGTGAGGAACTCTAACTAAAATATCACCTTAAATGTTTTAAAGATTTATTATTCTAAATCATTATCATTAATGTCCACATTTTAAAAATGATTTTAAGGATTTATATGGATAGTAATGTTTTAAAATTAAAATTACTTTTAAATGTTTCAAAGTGGTATGGGACACTTTGATTCAAAAATTAATTTTTAAACGGCTTTTTGACAAATAGTGTGACTTTTAAATGATTTCAAGAAAAAGGCAAATATTTCTCTCTAATAGTTTTGATGATTATATTCATCTATGTAAATATCCTTCATTGTTCTCGATTGAGGTTAATATGATACAATAAAATCATCCATATTGTATCTAATGAGTTATGTTTGACTATGGATGTGCTATTTTTATACCATTCATGGTTTTTGGATAATGTATTGACATTTTCATGTTAGTTTTCATACGAATGTTTATGTTATGTTTCAAAATTTGCATATAAAGAATGCATTGGACCTAGGAGGTAACAGGTGGAGCCCGCTATATCTCTTCGATGCATCGATAGTTATCATGAGACAAACTAGTGTCTTTGCACAAGGCCTTGATAAAATCTTATTTGTAGTCTTGGCACAAGGCCTTGACTATGTGGTTATGATAGTTTGGTATTATGCATTCCATCATTATGAAAACGGTTATTAATATTTCCTATGATTATTTGACTAGTAGAATATCCATGTGAATAAGTAAAGGGCTTTATTTCATTTTTTTTCCATATTATGCTGAAGTTCAAGTTTAAAATGCTTTTGTTTTAGTTATGCATTTCCTTAAATGTTTTTTCTTATTTATGAAAATTTCTGCTATATTGTTATCCTTACTGAGCATTTGAGATCACCCCTTTCTATGTTTTATTTTTCCCAGGATGTGAAGAAGTTAGTTATGAGTGACTTGTTGGCATAATCTAGGAAGCCTGGATGTTTCCAATGGAATAATTTATTGTTGTTTTTCTTTTCAAGTTGTAATGTTGACCTGGTGAATTTATGTAGTATTTACAGGGCTACTAATCTGATCGGTCTTTCTAGACATGATTTTCTTATATCATGCCAATGTTATGTAATAATGTAATGAATCTGGGTTACTGGGGTCGGGGCGTTACAGAATCCACCTCACATCCATAGTGATTTCATGCCCCCAGAGTTGGAAAATTCACCATGGATCTAAAGATATTGAAATACATATATGATGATGAGGAGTTATTATTCCTGAATATTTTTGAGTTGGTATACCTCTTTATGATGAATTATTGTAAGGGGTTACCTATAGACAACTCAGGTGCCTCCAAATGACATCATTGAAGAAGTGGCATGGGGAACATGAACCACAATAATGTTTAGGCCAGTTCCCCAAACAAGGACGTTCATGTCCCTGAGATAGGGAAAAAAATTCATAGACCTTGGTAGGTATTTGAATCCTAGTCTTATCCATATATTGTACCTCTATACTTCACTTTGTAGTAGACCCTGTTAGTCAACAATGTAGCTCATCCAAGACTACATCATGATTAACCATGTCCATTAAAATCTAATCCTCATTTGACAGGCAGTTAGCTATAAGTTGTTTAAATTTGGTCAATTGTGTAACACCCCATGAATTTAAAAATAAATTTAATCTAGAATGCATGAAACACAAAGTCTCTAAAAAACACCACTTCATTATAACCTAGAAATTAAACATAAATTTTCCAGCTCTGTGATTTGATTTTTAAAAATCTTAAATACACGGTTGTGTTCAAGATGATATTTAGAGTCTGATATAATTAACATAATTTTCGGTAAATAGTAACTTATCCATATGAATAGTAACCTACCCTTATAAATTGTAACATAACCATATGAATAGTAATATGACACTTATGAATGGTATCTATGCCCTTGAATGTATAAATGAATTTAGGCACCATAAAAATGAAGATGAATATCTTAAGTGTTTATATTTTTTGATTAAATATTTCTTTTATTTAAATTTTTAATTAATCATATTCATAAAATTATTTTTTAAAAATGGACTTCATTTTTTTGATTCTAGACATCAAAAAATGGTTAGGGGGAATTTTTTGCATTTTTCTGAAATACTTGAATTTTTGATGAATAATAAAATCCGATAATTCAGAATAAATGCTAAATAAAAGAATTTATTGAGTCATTGATGATGATATACTTATTTAAGCCAAATTGGTTCGAAGTCACATGCATATATTACTATTCTAGGTCATTTAATACTCACTATTGGTTGTCTTGAGTGGAAATAATAAATTAATGATTATAATATTAAAAAAACTCCTCTCTCCACTATAAAACCCCCTTCACTCCCTCTTCTCTTCACTCCCCTCAAGCCTTGTGCATTGCCAATATTCTGCCCAAATCTGTCCCCAAGATCCTCCTCCACGTCCAAAAGATACTAGACTCTTCAAAATACCAAAACCTCTCCCCTTAAGAGGTTCTAAAAGGAGGAAGTCTCAAGAGGTAAACTCTTATTTCCAATTCCTTCATTTCTTTTACGTTATTTTATTTTTGTTTCTTTCCTCACCTCCCTTCACCCAAATGGTATGATAACTCCAATAACATACATGTACAGGAATTTTTATATTCTAATGGGATATTTCATTATCTTATCTCCTTTCCCCACAATTTATTTTAATGAAATGAACACACCATTTGAGATGTGCTAATTTAGCACATTCAAGGATAACAATTTATCAATTTATATTATAATATTTAATTCTGGTCATGAAACCATTTTTTTATGGTTGAAAAAAATTGTTATATATGATATATATCCTATTTCTAGTTCTGTAATCCTTTTGTACAAATGATATTATGTTATAAAGTAAAACATGTTCATTGTAACCAAACCCACCATTTAGCCAAAACAGTTGTCACTAAAGTTATATATATAATAATTTGACTTCACTCTAAGTAAAAAAATTAAATTTATAACCATGTAATCTTATAGATGTTCCCTAATATAATATAACATCATTTTTGGACAACCACATTGATCTTATATATTAATTAAAACTTGAATATAAGTGAACAGATCTTTTAAAACCAAGTAAACAAACGAGCCCAAATAATGAAATTGAACCATATAACTAGTAAAAAATGTTTTTTAATGAACTAAAAAGGGTTATAATAAATCATTTACATATATAAGAGGTTCTGGAATTATTAATTAATAATCCTAATTTGTTTATTCAGGTCTTAAATGACAATTCCAAAACACCTGCAATCATAAGGTAAGGGTTCCTCTCTCTCACTTTTGTTCAAGAATCTCCCCTATGTTGTACCCTTTTATTTTTAATTCCTAATGATGGGGTAGGTTTTCAAACCTCCCCCATACTTCCCTTGTGACATATAAATAATGGAATACCCCTTTACCTCTCACTAAGCCCTCGCAATAACACTTGTTACCATGCCGAAATGTTTGTACGGGGTTTCTCAACTCACATTCATTTATCTGAGATTTTCATTGTTCACCACTTATTTCTCGTATGTGTTATATGGTACTTCCATTTGATATATAATAACATTATTATCTTTATATTCATTCTATTCAATGACTCATTTGAGGTTTGTTAAGTCTTGGTCATATGATGCGACTGTTAACATTTTGGTAAGAGTCTTTGTCTCAACTACAATTTTGTTGTGACTAACTTTTTATTGTGCACCTAATAATCCTTATGTGGTGTACCTACTGCCAATTTGATATAAAATATCATTTGGAAATTATATTTATATTAAATATACATAATATCATATCATGGATATGATTTTTTCTTAACCGTATACCATTTTTCATACGGTGTTTATTTGGAAGGCTATTTTAATATTGATGAATCTGTATACTCTAATCTATACAAATATTGAAAAGGAATATTGATAATTTATTGAAACAATGTATAAGGAATTATTTGTACATAATGTGGTGGGTGGGGCCTGCTATAGTCCCTCAATTCATCAGCAGGTCTCATGAGACAAATAAGTTTGGCAACAAAACCTTCGAGTTTGTTTCCTAAAATCAGTCAGGTTTCTACCCATAGAACTAAACCTTTATTATGGTATTATGGTTTAATGTTCTGGGTACATGACTTCAAATTAATAATAATTTTCATTATTCATTATCAGTTATTATTATTATCCATGAGGTTTTCACTATGAAAAACTCTATGGATGCAGTTTCATTCTTAGTTTATTAATGGTATTAGTTATTCATTTATTCACTATGCAATATTGATTATGTCAGATTGATTGTGATTCACTTATTATTGTACTCATGATTCCTCTATTTGTAACCCTTTCTAAGCATTTGAGCTCAAACCTTTCATTTTTTACTTTCAACAGGTGACAAAGAGGAGATCATTTAATGAGTTCTTGTGGATGCAGTTTTTATTTTCGTTATTTATTATATTTTGTAAACTTTTCCAATGTAATTTGAGTAACATATATGTATCTTGTTTCTTCAATACTACTAAACTAATCATTCCATCAGGATATTCATTCCTTCTAACCATGCCAATATTTCAAGTAATGCACCGACTCCAACCTAGAGGGGACAAGGTGTTACAAACTCCTCATTAAAAGAATATTTCCATCATTATCCTATCTCCATTTGTTCATCCAGTATCATCTATTGCACCCTCTACCAAGGATATACCCTATATGGGTAAGAATATACCCATGTAATAAATTTATGACATGTTAAAGAAACCTTATTAGTATACTTACAGTGTTTTTGAACCTCGATCCCCACACCATTTTCAAAAGAAATGTGTGAGGGACTAATAGAAGCATTAAAAATCATCCTCTAATTCGAAGAATATATAGATTCTACAGATGAATAATCTATATAAGAGGATGAGAAAGAGGAATTAAAATCCATAATCTCATTTTATGAGGAACACGATGGTGTCCTCATACAGGGGAACACACTCTCATTGTACATCACTGGTTAGTTCAATAGAATAGAGGTCTAGTACTAACTAGTGGAAATTATCTCTGAGATCAAAATAATCCCATCCTAGATGTTCAAAAGATAGAACTGATATAGGAAAATATGACTCAATAAATCTTGACAATTCATGGTTCCAAAAATATTGAGCAAAAACCACATGTTAAAGTTCGATTGAAGACACAGTTTTCTGGATTGATATAAAGCACCTATTTCATGGTATTCTCACAGAATACTTACTAAAAACATGATGTAGGTTAGACAATGGATTCATTTACACGCATCAATCCCCTCTTTATATCACCAGTGACTAAAGTACTCTCTAAATAGTCATGTAGGGGTCCTTTAGGGTGATCTATACCCATTTGACTCATATGATCCCTTCTTTCTAGACATATACAACTACAAGAGGGAGTAGAAGTAGGTTCATAATAGTCGGGTTGAACACATAAATTCCCCAATGACCTGAAATACAATAAAATAAATCTATTGGATGAATTGAGTGACCCATTCATTATCCAAATTAATCAGGTTGTGGATACTATGACAGATATGATATGTTTGTTTTCTATCTCCAAGAAGAATATTATCATCACTAATAAAATGGATCACTAGTAGATTATGTCATACTCTTAAACTTGATAGGCTCAAGTGATGTCTGAATCCCTTACTCATGTAGAGTATCAAGATGCAAGACCTAGGGAAACCAATCCTCAATAATCCTATTTATTCCATAGATAAGGGATGAATCGATGAATGTCAACACACCACCATTTCTAATACATCAAGCATAGACCTCTTGGGCAGTGGCCAGATGGAATTAGCTCAACAGTTTTTCTCACTACAGTATCAATAGAGTACGAACCCTCAATAAGGATTCCATGTCTTCCCATGTAATAACCAGTGCTTCCCCAAAGTTGGTTGTCCTGGAAGAGCCACATCATTTAGCTAATTATCCTATATTTGATGATGAAGATGGTTCATAATATTCCTCTCTTATATTTTACAGGGGGTCTCTCCAACATCATTTGGTGGGATAACTTATGTAAACCATAGTCTCGACAAAGATATGAGGGTGATGTTGATTGGTATAGGTATTTCACCAGAGTAGTAGTATTAGTCGAATGTGACTTTATTATAGCAGCATCATGATGTTTTTACTAGAGTAATGACGAGATGTCATGATTAGAAGTTCATGTTAATTTTCATCTTCTTGTCCTCCCAACATGTCATCATGGGTTCAAGAAGCCTCCTAGGAAGATGCACCCCTCTCAAAGTACCATGTTCAATGCCATGGTTGATAATATATTAAAAAATTACTCCATCAGTGATGTCATGTACCCCCATGGACGAAAAATATCATTCCAATCAACAAGAGAAATGGGAAGATTTTAGATTTTATCAACTTTAGGGACTTCAAAAACCACAATTCAAAAGACTATTGTCCCTTTCCAATAATATATATGTTTACTAATTCCATAAAATGGTTCTAGGACATCTCCTTTATGGAAAACATACTATGGGTACAATTAGATATAGATGACCCCAGAGGATTAAGAGTTCAATGCCTTCAGGATGACCCAAGAGACCTTATGATATCTAGTGACTCCATTTGGACTAATGAATGAAGGAGAAACATCTCAACTATCCATGAAAAAAATATTCAGTCAAATACTAATTACATTGGTTGAATTCTACATGGTCAAGTTAGTGATCAAGTTCCACCAGTGTTAGAACCATCATAAGGAACTTGAGAATGTATCCAACATCCTTTGCTCCTGACACTTGAAGATGAACAACTTGAAGTGGGAATTCTGGGTCACCTCCAATAAATTCCTTGGCCTAATCATTAGATAAATAGGTATTGAGAATTAGATTTAGAATACCACGCCCATCATCCAAATTCCTCCTCTGAGTATCTTCTAGGGAGCTTCATAGACACTTATCCAACATTTTTAAATTAGTTACAAATATGTCCATTAAGTGTACACCCTTTTCTTGGTTCATGAAGAAATCCATAGTCTACTAGTGGGATTATGTTTTCTAGATCACATTACAGGATATCAAGGAGTATCTACTATTGAATCATATTCTGATGCCGTGTATCTCAGGGAACCTGTGGTCCTCTACGTGACAACTCTAAAATGATCCCTTAGTTCCCTTATCATCCAAAAAAAAACAATTATGGAAGAGATAATAGTTTATACAATATTAATTTAATTATCATCATCACAGAGACTAGATACACCAATATTTTGAAGATCTTCCTCTTGTGGGTTTTCATAATGCATAGTTTGTGGAATTATCTCGAACATCCTAAGACAAAGTTGGTGTCTCGAATGGACCCACTAAAGTATATTATAAATCACCCTATGATGACAAGAAAATTGAGGCACTAACAAGTGATGCTATATAATTTTGAAAAAAAAATTCATCTATAGACGGATTTCAAAGGTAAGGACCTATTAGTTTTTTTTGGTTTCCCATATGTCCCTTGAAGAACTTCCCTGAGATGTTTATTTCATAGATGAATCTATTCTCTCAATGGATTTGGATAAACCACATTGGGATATTAATTTTTTGGTTCTTCTTGGATCCAAACTGGTATAAGACTCAATAATACAAATATTAACATAGAAGACAATGGGACAATATTTATCACCCTAGTCAATTCTATCCTACCATACTCATTCATAATGTAAGAAGGCTTCAACATCAATTATTCAGGGTATCTGGATCTCATTCCTAGTCTCTTGATGGACTCTAAATTTATGTCCCCTTCTTACATGTGAATGGATACACCGAGTTGGTCAAAATGTAGATTAATCGAGACTACCTCATCCAAAATAAATAGCTAATGCCTTTACTGGATCATACATGTTAGCTTATTGTTAGGTTCCCCTCCAATCAAGAAGTGACTAACTTTCCTAGGTCAATTAATTTTTGAGTCAATGCATTAGAAACCCTATCAATTTCTCTTGTAGAAGTTAATTAATATGACATGTTAATTTATATGGAACATCATATGGAAATTACCCTAACCATGATTGGGATGATGATAGGCATCATGTAAAATAACTGATTTCTAGTACTTCTACGTGAGGGCCCTGAAGTCCCCCCATAGTAAAGGTAGTGTCCTATTGGTCTACTCCCTTCACTGATTATCTCCATCAATCCATTATACCATCAGACTGAGAAATAAATGATCAGAATTGTTGCTGTGAAAAGTAGATTATGTTCCAAACTAGGCCAAATATTGAACAGACACTCTGAAAACATGATTTTGAAGGGATTATCATCTCTTTTATCCAATGAGATGAGGTACCTTGGGTTATGAAATAATAATATGTGGGTCATGTGGTTCTCAAAAGGTGGGATTGAATATCTACCAACAAATTTAGAGGTATGGAAACATCTATCCCACCATGGTCTATGACAACATGGAGTTATCCACGAGGTGTCATGCATTACAGATCCTATAAAAATATGTGCATTGAATACTAGATCTTCTCCATGAAACCATGTAATCATGGCCCATTGCAATTTGGGAACTCACTGATTTGGGGATATACCCTCTAGAAACAACTCACCAGTGTAGGTTTATTATGACCATGAAATAATTATTCACCAAATGGGAGGAAGTGGTTAACATCATAGAAATTAATCCAAATCCATGAATGATTTCTTGATCTCCCACATCGTCTCGTTATTTTGAGTTCCTCACCCCATTTTCATTGACAGAAAAATCATCTTATGAGATACTAATTAGAAGAATGTTTTCACCAAGTACACCATCTAATCCAACTATATATCCTACTACCATTTGAATGAAAATTTAATGATTGAGGTTGAAAAAAAATTGTTTCAGTACCAGAATAGTTGGCTGAAAAATCTCCCCATTGCACTACGTGACTATTAGACGATGATGCTCAATTCCACCCAAGCAACCCCATATTCTATGGTGTATGGAACAAAGACAACCCTACCAATAAAGTTGTAATTCACATCACTCTAAACAACTATCTTTGACCAGATGATTCTAGATAGAACAGTATACATACGTCTAATGGAACTAGAATCCATCTAAGAGATTAGGTACTAGGCCTAACATGATGAACAGATCAACCCAAACATGATAGAAATAGAGTTCAAAAATAATATCCACCTCCACTCAATCAGCTAGGATGACACCATACAAAATCTTAAAATACGATGATATGCAGCAAGAAGCCACCAATGTGGGATCCAAAATGGGAAGGACCATATGTTATTCATAAGTTATATTCCAATACTGTTTACACTTTTATCACTATGGATAAATAACATATCACACCTCCCACCAAAGATAATTTTATCAAGTATTACATCATTTGTGGAGCCCAAAAATGGTTCGAGATATAATACCTTGAACTAACGACATCTCTATGGTCTAATCACTATGTTATTAATCTTATAGTAAGGGCCCAACTAATAAGACCTAAAAATATTTACAATTAGTCCAAACAATATGAACATAAACTAGGAGTCAAATACCAGAATCATGAATTCAAAATGTGTTTAGGTCATCATGGGGATGTGTTACAAGGAGCTAAGACTCCTTGGACATCAGTTAACATTGGTTTTATCACTCAGCGTCACTCCCCAAACCTTATTGATGATTAACTATAGTCCATAAAATATAACCTTAAAATAATCGCAACACCCAGATCCTTAGATTATAGTTGGACCATTTTCCTAGAAAAAGGGTTCAAATCCCTCTTTAAGATATTCCCCATTGAAGTGCTTAAATGTTATGTGGGGGTAGAACCTAGGGTGTTGAGCTCCACATAAAAATTTCCCCAATATACCTCCACACTTTGTGTCCTCATTTATTGGGATACATATCCTCCTTCAAATAAAAAAACTACATAATACTGAATGAGTCTATCCAAATGGCTCACCTACCATCATATGAAGATGGATTGAATGATATCTTGTGACAGATGGTGATTCCCATGTTTGGAACATGGTCTAAAATTTATTTTACATTTTATTTCCTCATTCTTGATTGGTTATGTTATGGATCCTATGTTTCGATCATGGTCAACAGTGGTCCCTACCAATTGGTCTCCCCTTTTGTGGTGTAAATCTTGGATGTAACGAAATATATTCATTCCACATGGAAATGTTTTGTGGGAATTACAAATCCCTTGGTGTTATGTCTCTATTTATCCATGCATGTTTACTAATAAGTTTGGAGGTGGTGGGACATTCTCAACCAAACATCTCCATGCCCCTACTGTGCGCTTCTATGTGTTAAGGAAATCTCCTCACTGCTCCTTATTTCCCAAAATTAGCATTACACACAAGGTATTAGAATTATTTTTAGGATATTTACTGATGTTTTGGTGTTCCACAAAGCTATATTAGTTTAAACACATCCTTAAACTATTTTCCAGTGTCCAATCATTATGAACATAAACTACTTGTATAACCTATTGTATGATTTGGATGCCATAAATTTACTAAGCTCATTTTCATAAGAGTATGATGCTAAAATATGATTATACCCCATGTGATATTGGTATTCCACTTCATTATGGATTATTTTACACCATGTGATACCTGTATGCCTCTTAATGAGAGATCATTTTACAACATTAAACAGATATTCCTCATGCCCCAAACATGGGGTTCCCCACAAAAACTATGGGATGCACATATTCAATTTTTAGAGATGACTTCCCCCACCAATGTTGGATTTCTGCCATATCGTATTTCATAACTATGTGTTACTTGATACACTTTCTTGTAGGATACATAATGATTCATAAAAATACCATATTTTGGCCTAGCCACAAATTTATCAGTCTTTCGGCCCTTTGGCCACTTTTACGATGCCAAAACCATGAATTTAAACTGTGTTATATTCATATCAAGGTGTGCATGTTGTACACACACATTATTTCCTCGTTTCACACTAGTTTTTACCTCTTCCGCAGTAGAAAAATACCCCTGAGACCGACATCATCTTCTCAATCCAACATTCAAGACTTTAAACCACTTTGAATCAGTTACCCAGTCCAATAAGTACAACCTTAAACTTTGTTTCATTTGTTTCTTAGGATTCATATGGTTTGTGGGCCTATGAACTCCATTCACATTTGGTTCTACGTCTTTTATTCCCCACAAATTCCATCAGAATAAACTTTTCCCCTTGTCTAATCATAATGACTTTAAACTATACTCTAATAGTTCATGTATTTTGAATTGAAAATATTTTCCAGGGTCCAGGATGTATGAAATTAAACTTCATGAAAATGGATTTAGGATTGTTTCATGACGTGCATGGCTTCCTTAGCTCTATTCAACTCAGGTACTAACTCTTTTACCACACAAACATACTTGAAGTGCCCTATGGTCCATGTATTATAAACATAAACTATTTTTCATAGGAATAACAATCATGACCTTAATCTAGTGTCAATTGTCCCAATGACTATCATCCCAAAATTGTGTGCTTTTACTTCAAATTCTCATGTTTTTATTCACCCATAATGCGTCAGTAAGACAATTACTCCAATTTATCTACATAACAACATGTGGCTTGATTTCCATACTTATAGGATACATAGTAATGCCTAGACATTCTGTCTCTAGGACCATCCACAGACTCGACACTAAACCCTTGATTGCTTGAGCTGTTACCACCCCAAAACATTCCTTACGACACCTCTTTAGGTATAATCCCCACTCACATTCCTTGACCCATCAGCGGGTCAAGATTCAATTATATCCGTACATTAGGAACAAATGAACGTTCTTTTAAAGGTGTAATCCCCACTAATATCCTTATCACACAATATTAAAATACAATTTTACCTTGTGTAATATCGGGATTCCTCTCAATGAGAGATGGATTTACCCCATATAAAACCTAGATACCTCCAATGACAAATATAGGGTGAACAAACACCAATTCCATCATCAAATAATGTTAACATATAGCCTTACCCTATATGAAATTGGGATTCATCCTGCCCCCAAATGAGAAGATTCAATATCCTTGTTTGTGAGGGTGTCCCCTTTTAGGAATTTGTCTCCCGCCACACCATTCTGGACTACTACATATTGATTGATTACCCTATTTAAGGGATATGTAGTTATTCTTGGATATCACATCCTATTCCTATCCTCACCATCCACTCATTGTCGGGATTTTTATTCCTCAATGTCATGATATCATCTCGGGGTTCAGTTTATAGAGTTTTTTTAGGGAATTGGGTAACATTGACCCTTCATTCATGCCATGTTATCACTCTTTTACATAAAAAAAACATCTTTTAGAACTTGTTACCCCTCCTAGTCAAATATATGTGACATTAAATATAATCTTCTCCTACAGTACGAATCTAATTATATCCCTTTTCCAAGTTGTACGACATTAAAATGACAAGCACAAAATCTTTACCACACAATGTTAAAATGTATCCTTAACTTATGCTACAAACATATTATTCCTCATATGGTATGTATGTGAAGTTAGAGAATACTGTGTATTAATATTGTATGCCTCATATTCTATTTCAGATGATTCCACACCCTCACCAAAGAGGACATCAAACCACTGAAGATTACATCCAACCACACCACCATCCAGAACTAAATTCAATCGGATTCCAATCCTCATGGGATTACTAGTGATGATAGAATATTATATCATTGGCCCCACCCTTCTATTATAATATTTCTAAGACATTCCCCATATTCACTTATAGGATTTTTACTCTCTCTGATTTGGAAAATCAAAATCCTCCCAATCTGAGTAGGATCCCTAATAGAAAGGTCTCATACCAAATAAGCTCACCTACCATCATGGGATCACACCTTGAAGGGTCATTGACAGTAAACAACATATCTATTGTTTTGAACTCAATCAATGGTCGATCTTACATTTGTTCTCACCATATCTAATAAACATGGGTACATAAATTGTGTTTCGAACAAGGTCAACAGTTGTTCAACATTTTCTAGTTTGACCACTCTACCACTATAATGGTCTCTAAAGTTATGATAACCCTTGTGGGTTTTTCTAGTTTCTTTTTCCCATTATTGTGTCTGATATCCCTCACAAGAAATGTGATCTATATACTGCTCTTTGTTTCTTACACAAATATGGTTCACGATTGGTTAGAAATTTGGCGGGGGGGGGGGGGGGGTTCGTTAATCAAGGTTGAGACACACGAGTGCCCCACTGTCCAAACTACATAAACTTAAACTAGGATCCCATGTATAAAAATATTGACATTAAATTTTGTGAATGTTCTCTTTATGAAATTGTTGTGTGAGGCAAGGGCCACATTGGTTCAAAATTCATGTCGGGTTTTTCACTCTTCCACACTACACACAAGAATTTGAGATACCCATACATGATCTAATAAGTATGAACTCAAACTAGAATCAATGGGTCATGAATCATGAGCTTAAACTATGTGTGAGTTATCTTGGAGGTGTTTTGTACTACCCCAGGTGTCCTCCTAATCCCATACACTCATGTTGGGTAACCTAACATTTACTTTTTACATATTCTGTCATGGCATTCCCCCTTGTATCATCCATGAATTATGACCTCAAAAACTAATTTACATGGTCCAACTCTATGAACATAAACTAATATCCCAACTCCCAACATCATAACCCTAAAAAAATTTTAGCCATCCTCTTATGCTTCGTTTAACATGGGTCTTTCTGGCCCCCCTATCACACTGTTTTCTAACTCATTCATGATGCACTAAACACTCTAATGTTCATTTTTTCCAAACACTATGACCATAATCTAATAGCCAAAATGCCATGATTATAAAAATATAACCTTAAAATAAGATACCAAGTCCATGAATCGTTACTTTAATCAATGTACATGACATCCATGAAATGTGTTGTGTGTTGTAGGGCCTTTACGGATATCAAATTACTTCTAGTTGTCACTCTTCCCTACTACATGTGTCCCTTTGAGACACTCACACTATGGTCCAAAATATATGACCTTAAATGAAGATTCATGGTTTAATAAATATGACCTTAATATATTTTCCCCCTCATTTTTCCATTGATAACAACATTAAACTATGTACAACTCACAATAGATTCCTTCTCATGGTGCATGGTTGTCTAATATTTAATTTTCTGTATAGGACCCTAGTGAGTTCCCCCTTTGTGATACCTTCCGACACCTCATCCCAATTTGTCTTATTAGGGACCATTCATACCATTTCACATGTATGAGATGCATGACATGAAACTACCCATATCCACATTCCAATCACATAGTGATAAACTATGGGATACAATGTACATATTCTAATATTTTAAATAGTGTTTCCAACAACCTCTCTGTACCATGTAAAATTTCATACCCAACATCCTCACCGTACGATGTTGAACTGTGGGTCTATTTTCATTTCATTATTTTAAAATGAATGGCATATTACTCCCTTGCATGGGAAGAACTTCTCCTCAGTTTTGGTCACTTACCACATCATTCATGTTCTTTTACCATTGTTCAACATCTAAGATGTTTCCCCCTTGGAAGATGAGTTTGAAATTTTGTTAGACTGATAATCCTACCCAATTTTCTCAAATCCATAGTGGTGTAATTATAAGAGTGTGGAAATCTATTAAAACACTCCATCTATTCCCCTCTATGCTTGGAATGTCCCTTTATTTTCTTCCTTATCCTTCTGCACATATAAACATACTGGATAACCACAATGTTTCCTAAATAATGAGTCCCACCTATTGTTCTAGGCCAAAAACATGGAGGACTTTAAATGAAATTATGATACAGGTTCTATTTATCAAACATGGATATCCTTCATCCCTCATTTGTTGGTCCCCATACAAGAAAATACGGTATAGATGTTTTGTTTTGAATGTGGTCATTTGTTATCCTATATAGTCATGCCACCCAATTGTGTTATATATTTTGGTTGTTGTGATTCATTCTTTCCATTTAACTTTGTTCCATACAATTCAATGTTCCTAGTGTTAGGGAGCCCATCTCTCTATCCATATCCTCTCTCAGCTAAGAAATTTCGATAGAATATCAATAATAGAATCCCCTGAGTGTTAAATTTTTTTTAACACTCTTATATAAAAGAGAATTCATTTGTTCATTCCTTATTTATCACATAGAGCGTGACTCACATGAGCTTAAAGATTGTTCATTGGTTGTATCAAAAATATTACTGTAATGTGATAATGAATGTGATGAAAGAAATATGTCCATATATGTAGGCTATTAAAAAAATTAATCTTCAGAATTTGTTGAGGTTCATCCACACACTATAGTGTCTCTTTTTCCCAATAATATATTATCTTACAACTCCACCCAAAAAAAGAATTCTCCAGTCCACTAGCCTCTAGCAGGTGGATTTAAGGACCCATTGCCACCTACTAAGCTCTGATTCCTCCATCCCAGCCATGGGATGAATCTCATCAGACCTAAACCACACTAATTTCAACTCAACCTAGTATTTAGAGACATGAGGTATCACCTACATCACTTGATCCTTGTCTACATCGATTTGAGACCTCAATAGGCTGATAACCTCTTCCTTGGAATTAAGATAGGAAGCACAATCATTCCCTTTCTCCTCTAGACATTGAATTTCTTGGTTTCCACTGGGAATTTTTTGATTCTATCATATTTCATGTTGTTCCAAGTGATATCTAGATTTTAGTAATTCACAAACACCCACTCTGCAAGGTTGACATAAACCATAAGATAGAGTGTGTCAGAGTATAACCATATGGTTCCTAGGGTCAAAAACATGTCGCAAAGGGACACCATCTGACTCACCATGTATAAATATGGGGTATGTGAGTTGAAACTCAATAGGATCCACCACACCATGTGAGAGATTTTTCGATTCTCCTATGAAAAGTCATAACCAGAATATTCTTTATTTGTTGGTAGTGTGGGATCATATTTACAAAAATACCTAAGGGAAATAGTAGTATGATATTCCTATATGATATTTTCAATCATAATAGTATCCATGTCAAGAGGACGTCCATCCTTGTCTGGCCCTTCCTCGATATCACAACCTCTACCAGCTAGATCACTACCCGACTAGTGGCATCTAATGTCACCACAATAGATTTTTCCCTATGGATCAAGACCTGGTGAACATGATAAATTAACTCCTCAATAGATGTTGAATCTATTAGGTAAGGGGTCCAAGATACTCTTGCCACAAAAACTTATTGGGAAAGAACAATTTCTAGCATTTCTTGAAATAAGATCATTCTAATGAATTTGATTAGTAATGAAATGTTAGGAAGACAAGGTTCTAGTGAGAGGTAAATAGTTAAAGTGGTCGAGCATTTGAAGACATATCCCATGATTACTGATGGGGAGTTCCAACATAGGATCACCCTTGACTCTAATATGTACCTCAGTAACTAGATGTTGACTCCAAATGCAGTTTGAGAAAATGATTCATGAGAAAAAACAAATATGTTGATGAAAAATATATGTGGAATTTTTGAAAATGACTGAATGTATTGATATTTATATACTCATTGAGGAAGGGGGATAATAATGAAGAGCTTCCCCTGATTACCTACATCACTAGCAGTTGGAAACACTATTGGGATGCTAGGATGTGGTCCTCTATAGATGACCTAGAGGACTAGAGGCTTTAAAACAACCTCTAAAACATCCTTTACCAACCCACCAAGTACGTAATCCTCAAGCATGAGCCCGAAAGTGTAATCTCTATCACTTGATGAAGTACCCATTCCCCTCTTGTGGGGCCCCTATCCATTTTCATATTTCTACTATACATGAAAAATTTAGGTTAGAGCTTCTTAAAAGAGAGGTGATGGGATGAAAGAGACAAGTAGACAAGATTACCTTTACGAGTTTGACCTGGTCAAAATCATATGGAGGATAGAATTTATTCTATCTAGGGGAATCAGATATTTTCCAGATGATCCCCATGATTTTCAATTTCTAGAATCCTACATTCCATCTTAGGTTGATTCCCCCTCAACAGAATCATTGGAAATGGGTTTCTCCTAACCTCATGGATCACAACAAAAAATTACCCACAGTAGGCTAAGAGAATGATCAATCTCCCCTCAATGGCATGATAAAGATTCCCTGGATATCATGTTTTCAAATCTCTTGTAATAAGACACTTTGGTCATGATCCTATGATGTCCACAAATAAAAACTCAATCCCATCATGGTTCAACATCCACCAAAGATGCTAATCATCATGTTTGTCCTCAATATTCCCCAGGTCACCTAGAGAATGGGGAAAAAGGAATCAATGGTCTAGTATAAAAAATTTATTATATTCTTTCCAGTGGCCTATGAGGATCTTCTACTTTTAGCCTCATATCCCAATACATCCCCACACAACCACTTCTAATATCCATTACCTTCACAAGGAGGGGGTTCACCAGTGCCTTTTCCCACCACCACCACAAAACTAGATTGAGAATCTCTTGACACATGTCTCTCATCTCAGAGAACATCACTCCTACCAAATTGATGCTTCAACATATCTGTCACCAGAATGGTCTCCCCGATTCTTCCCCACAATATTGAAACAAAATATACCATTCTACAATTCTTGGAATAGTCATTATATAGACCATAATTTAAATTGGTTGGAAGTAGCAAGATGTTTTCCCATTATCCATCACTAATCAACATCCACCACTTCTTATTAAGGGTACATGGGAACTTATCTTCCTAAAACCAAAATTAGAATCTCCTAATTGTATATTGGATGAATTCAATATTTTGAGAAAAAACTTGATGACGTGGATGCCACAAAGTATGTGTTTTCATTAATTATGGCATATAGAACTCCTCCCCGGAAGGACTATAGGTACTCCATCTACTCTTATGTCCCTTGACGGTTTTCCACTATCACACAAAATTGTGTTTCAAATGGGTGGAAGTTGAAGTTTTCATAAATTTTTATGCCAATAATAACCCCAGTCTTACTGATCACCACTGGTTGGGCCCCAACAATATTGACTAAAGGGGTTCACAGGCTAGAAATTAGTAGGCCAATTTCATTTGGAAACTCATAGACAATGATTTTTTCCGTGATATAGAAATGAGGAAACTAGAATGGTCCATGAATCATCATGGTCTTTTATTCCTCATTCCACATGTCCTAGTTGGATATAGAGTCCAGAAAGCACCATTAAAACTATTTTCACGTAATTTTTGGCCACCATAATCACTACCACCACAATCTCCCATGGGAAAATTTTCAATAAAGTGCCTCTAACTAGAGGAATCCATCCACTGAGAGATGTATCAAGTAATGTGGTATAATAATACAGTGTTATCCATTCATCTAAAATACTATTTCTCCACTTCTCATGCACTCCCTAATTCAAAATCAACTATTATGAGGCTTTCCTCCTTTGTTCTCAAGCCACCATGCATTGTTTAGACCATCCTAACATCTTCATAGTAGGGTAATTATTCAAAAAAACATATTCAAATATCATTAATGAACTATCCTTGAATGAGGGGTAGGATGCTTTAGTACTCTGGTCAATACATCCAAGAGGTGTAGTTCCAGAAGATAAGTCTACTACATCTCACCCCAGGTGTTCGATATCAAAAAAACTTTTCATATTGGAATCCATTCAAGGGGATTTCTTAGAATCATTTCACATCCAAAAGATTTATTCCCACCTATCCATGATGAAGATAGAATGTGTTAGTACGAGGATACCAACAACTAAGGATCTCTGAAACCATCTCCTAATGACAATAGGTATGATATTGGGATATCCAAACTTCCCTATATAAATTGATTTGACATACATAGGACTCATACTCGAGATAGCGGTATAATTCCTAGTACTCCCATGCCCATTAGTTAGTGAAATTTCCTTCGACCAAAAGGTACCATTCTTTTTGGAATACCCTGTAATTGTCCAATATAATACTCTAGAAGATGATGTAATATCATGGTGAGAATTTATCAGCATCTAGTTACTCCACCAAAACTATTCTTGTCCATAAAATCAGTATTTAAATGAAAATTTACCCACTCTCTTGAGGTGGGTGACATTGGGTGGTGATGTTATATTATTTGATCCCCTCCTCACACAAGAACCAAGTGCTCGGTGTGTTTCCATTGATTATTAGGATGGCCAGTTCATTGATCATCCTGAAGTTGTGTAGATGGAGGTGGCCACTCAATGAATATTATCACTATGACTCAGTCATCATGATCAATTTTTCTTAAATATTTGAAACTACCCTCCATACTAAATGGATATCATGGTTTCCCACCATTTTATCTCTTTGAGAGGTACAAGAAACATCATTGATATTTTTTGAGTTTGGTTGATTGGACATTTAAGATAATTTTGGAATCATTAAGGATAGTTTATCAAAAATCATATTCTTTTAATGGAATGGGTGAGTAAGTGTTCCAATGTGGTAGCACACACAAAAAGGGTCCCTTTGGACATAGAAGTAGTAGTGAAAAAGTAGAGTTGTGTCAATGAAACATACAATGATCATGTTTTTACACAAAAGGAATCTTCTATAGAAGATATGATGTTCTTGTTGTAAGAGAATTATATTAATATAAATCTGGGACCATCAAACTATTTATAAGAAATTCCACAATCTAATGTGTCACACCAACCCCCAGTTGCATGATTGAGTCATAATTTTCACGCCCAAATGGGAATGCAACATTATATTCAGTTTTTTCCTCAAAATCTGAACAACTAATCCCTAGGAATATTACATTCTAGGGGGTATTTCTTAGCATTGAAATCTCATATCAGACCTAAAACGACTAGTTTTGGGGAAAACAAACATGTAAACCATACCAATGAACCATTATGAGGCTGATAAAGAGGTTGTGCCCAATATTTGGTGAGTTCACACAATGATATCATTATTTACACATCATACTTGATTGAAAATAATGATATATAGTTCTTCTAATGCTCTAAATTTTGATAGTATGCCTAAGGATGGTTCATGAAAAAGAAGTGTTTCTTGAAAAATAATTCATTTGAAGACAACCCATTAGGAAACCGTCCAAGGGGAATAGAAAATAAAAAATCTAACAAAAAACCTTGCTCATATGAGGTGAAACTACACATGATAAAGAAGATCTCAACTCATGTTCCATAACCAAGTAGTTGTGAACCAACAACTGAGGATTCCAGATATAAATATAATCTCACCCCTACCCTTAGGGGTTCTCTTCTTGAGAAAAAGTTATGCTCTACTGCGTGAAACTCCCATTATTTTGGGATAGTGAGTGAAACCAATGATCATAGATACTAAAACATAGACAATTTTCATGATAAAAAATTATGTGGTCCCAAACATTAATTGTCCTACTGTATAGTTATCCAATTACAAATACTCTTAAGGCTATTTTGGTGCACGCAAATGCAAGCCACCTTTGTGAAACACTGACTTGTGCATAATCTCAAACCTCTATGCAACTACACCACTCAAATCCAAATGTTTTCATTGTTCTAGAGTCCCATTATCATGTAACTATTTCACATAACACTACATAGTTGTGCATAATATCTATTTTTTCTTCAACATGATGTTCTCTTTGAATCTAGTGTAGCCATTAATCTAAATGTTACATCTATGAATAAGAACCCTAATGCTTGTTGCTTCTCTAAAAAGGGATCAAAATGTTGTCCAACTAGTTGATCACTCCTCCATGGTAGTTATAATACCATGCCCTACCTAAAAAAACATGAGTGGTTTTCATGTAAGTCTAAGGGTAAGAATCTTTGAGGGAAACTACAGACCTATCATGCTAAAGGGACATATTCCAGATCTTCCAATCACCTTAACAAAGTTCCCCTAGAAGCGTGATCACCTTCACATTCGAGCTGCATGACATAAACATACCTAGATACATGACATAATCATATAATTTTATACTTCATGAGAATGCCACCAGAATATGACATAAAAATGGTTCCATACCATAAGTGATAAACATAAGATTCCACATGCACGATTTTTATGGGATAATCCCCATACCTCCTACCATGTGAAATAAACATAGGATTCCCCATGTATGACTCATATGGGATGAAAATAAACCTCAGGATGCTCCCATGTGTAAGCTCTATTAACATCATAAGTTCTCCTTGAAGTTCCTTTGGAAAAAATACAGGAACAATCCCCACACCATCCCTTTTCAATTCTCATTATAAAAAAATGTTTTGTAACTATACAAAATTAAAAAAAATGGATCATTAATATCAAAAAAATGTATACTGTGACCTCAAACAATATTTGTATTAATCCTTGTTTCTTTAATGGAATACAAAGGAAACCTCATATAGGTTCAATCTCAACATTGTTAAATTGAAATGTGGCCTCTTACCTCTGAGGAAAGTACCTCAGGAATCATCTTTAGGGGGCGTTATGATCCATCCATCCTATATCTTTCTCAAGCAGTATTCTGATCCATCATTCCAGTTTTGACATATTCCCTCAAAGGGATCCCCCTCATGAACACTCCAAAAGTGGTTATCTGATCTCCCATCTAGAATACACAACATGTTAAACTCTTTCACCAACCAATATGAGCAGGATATTTCGATCTATCTCCACAAGATATAAAACTTGTTCCATGATCTATATCAATAATATATTTAGATCCATACCGATAAGATGTTAAATTCGCACACTAATTCAGAATAACAACCCCATTAAATAAACATGGGATGCATGAGGTATAAATCCCTGGTAAACTTATAACCCTAATGTCATTACCTCATGATTGATATACGATTCCTTGGGTTCAACACCTATGATTCCCCATACGAGATGCCATGATAGTAGTAATATTATTAGGTTCCTAGTGTAACAAATGTACAGAATTTTTTATAGATACAAAACATGACTACTCACTATACTGAAGGTCTCTTACCTCTGAAGACAAAATTTGTTTAATTGACTGGTGTCCCTATTGAGATAAAACAAGGAATGAGTTCCATGAACATGAATTAAATATATATTGGAGACTAAGACCTTGAAAATATATTAAAGGAGGAATAAATGGAAGGATTAACTATTATACCATCATCCCATTTCTATCAAGAGTAGACATCACCAATTAATTAGATGAATTCCATCTGTAGTTAGAATGTGGGAATGAGGGGCAATGAAATGTGCACACCACACATGCCTATATGAAAGCGTCAGAAACGTTTTTTATTATTAAAAATATATTTTTTAAATTTTCATTAAAAAACACCATATATTATACATCCCACATAGGATAAATAGGTCATAGTGAGTAAATAACCATAACATGAATTTGATATAAACTATAACCTAACATTAAAATAATCTTGATTATTGGAGTTGATCACCCCAACTATAACATTCATTATATCATGGGTATTATAAGAACAATACCCTATTCACTATCTATTTAATATGTGAAAAATTCTTCTCAATAATGTTACATAGTTACCACACACTATAATAATCGCACATTTTTCTAATCTATCAGGAAAGGATCATAATGGGGTTATAAGGTATTATTTTATCATAATTTATATCAACACATATAGTTAGATCTACTATAAAACATAATAAATAGTATGTTGAATATTAAGTGGCACAAACCTATTCAATATATAGCACAATTTTCATGCCTATGTGATATGATTGTCTAAAATATTCACCAGCACCATATAAATCACTAGGTGAAAGAACATCTTCACCAGTATATAGTACTACCCTAGATATCTTTAAAGTGATGCATTTATAACATAATGGATCTATAATATAACATCTAAATGAAAATCATGAGAAAAAATATTTCATGACATTGATGAATAATTTTTATGATCAATTTTAGAAGTTATAAAATAATAAAACTCAACACTTAGAGATATTTTGGAAACTTAAAAACAATTCATGATCACATCGCCATATAGATTTTCAAATATATTTTTCTGTAAATTATAAATAAATATCACAACCAAATATTTATAATAAAACATATCAATACAATTCTAATTCATTAGTTTTTCATAATTCCATTTAAAAATATCAAATTTCACTATACATCCAAAATAATATAAAAAACCAATATCTCGAATCATAGAATATATATTTATAATTCTAATAAATATGTTTTTATCATTTCTTAATTTTCTCAAAAAAAACCTTGATATTATATTTTATAACCGTTTCTATAATTAATAATTAAAATTGTTTCCATTAATATCATAATTATTATTACCTATTTTCTAATATTGTCCTTCATAATTGATTATCATGAATTTTTCACCCATTATAGAATAATAAAATATTGTCAAATTTATATATATTACCAAAAATATGGTTTTTGAGTATACATCACCAATTGAATGAATATCAAAATTCTCAATTTCCTCCATTTTTTATTTAATTTAATATCTGTACAATTTCTATAATTTTCTATGACACTTGGAATACAATTGATTCCCAAAATTAAATAGTGGGAAAATACAAGAAACCATTCATAGTGGAATGGTAGTTTCAAAAAATAATAGGGTCACAACAATATTCCCCCCCAAAAAATATATTATAATATGACACATCGATTTCATTAAAATTCTCATTTTACTTATATATTAAAAACCCCGTATCAATTCACTAATTGTACATATATTTATTTTATATAATAAAAAAATATATATACACATATTTTACTCTAATATACCCATGCCAATATTCACCACATAACCAACATATTATATTTAATTTTAATAGTCCATTATAAATGAATTACTTAAATAAAGAATATATTTAACCAATTCCACCAAATTCTAAAATAATATATGTTTTTTGACTAATATAAAAAATTACTAAAATTTAATTGAATTATAAACATCACATATCAATTCCAATATCATGTATAAAATTAATTATTGGGGTTAGAAAAGTACTATGTGGCCATTCATAATCAGAAATACTATAATATCATGAATAATTTCTCAGACACACTAATTATTAATTTTTGGGTCTCTATACTAGGGGGTTGATTTCCTATTGAATGATTTACATTTGGGCTTTGTCTATAGGGGAAAATACACGTGAACTCTATGGGGCATAAAATCACTTAATGGGTGATATTTATGCTATCTTAGGTTAAAGGATGAGAGATTTAGTGTTTTTTATATGAAACAAGAAGAATATATACTATGTATAAGATGTATAAATGGATGTTTGATGATTGTTACAACTTCATAAGTTAGTGGATGAGAATGGAGAGTTACTTTCTAAAAGATTACTATTCATATGATCGGTAATAGTTGAGTGTTGTAAGTTGTCCCTATATAATTTAATTGCAGGGTACATTGGGATATATAAAGAATATGGTGTGACTGAGGATAGATAATGGATAAGATAATAATCTAGTTGAGGGCTAGTGTGTTGGGTTGTATGAAATTACTTTGAGTCTTTTTATACATAATAATAATTCATGTTGTGATATAATTTCTCTAGGGTTTGAATATTTTATTCTTTTATAATGATTTAGATCCCATAACTATGATTCCGACTATGATATGTTGTGACCATGAGTGTTTTCTAGGAATGGGAAATATTAAACTATAACCCCTAATTTATATACACTTAATAATAGGTCAACTATTTTAAGAAGCAACACAAAATCTTCTAGAGGGATTGGCTATGTTATGCCTCTACCCATGAATTTGATTCACTATTATGAAGTAGACTATATTCCACTTTGAACTCAATTATTTTTAATGGTTGGGTTTTTTTATGCTTCTCACATGTGTTACATTACAATCAATATAACTATTGGCATAGCCCATGTGATAAGGAACCAAACTAAATAGATATTATTATGAAATGTATGGTTCATTGACAATATTCTAGGTAGTTATTATTAAAATTTTCATTGTTTAATGTGTATTATTAGATATTACAGTAGAAAATATATACACTATTTTATATATATTTTAGAATATCTTATGGGTTTATCAGTGTTGTGTTATTGAATTTTATGCTCATAGAATACTTTCACACCTAATTGTTTATTTAGAACTTGTTTTCCAAGAAATTAAATTCATGATCCCTTCATCTCTAATATATTTATTTTTCTATACTTCATCATTTTTATCATCCCACATAGGTAGATTATTTTAATGTATGACACAACATAGGTTCGTTTGATATTTTATGGTGTAATACTACTGTTATGGTCCGATAATTATGATTTTTTTACAGTAACATTAAGGTTCATGAAAGTAATTTTTGATAATTAATTGATGATTATTATATAGAGAACATATTATTACCCTAGTTTAGATATGGACTTCTCATTAATAAATAGAATATCGTATAAAGATAAGAACACCTATGGTAACATAGTATCTCTACAGGGTTCATCTATGTGTTTCAAAGAGGGATGTAACAAAATGGTATCAATTTTTTATATTTTTTTGATTTAATTATTTGATAATTAGTAGATAGTGTAAAGTTAGTTGGTAAATTGGATATAAATATTACATATGCATAACTTGTAAATGTAGGGTGGATTAATAATTAACTAGGGAGTGGTATTATGACTCAGTGATTTTGATGGATTATAAGGTTTATAAATATTTAGTTATTTGATTTAATCTAAAGACCCCAAATCCAGTAACATAGAGTCGGTTGTAATATTATTGTATTAGCATATATAGAAGGGGTTAAATCCCAATGTAAAAATCAATTTAGTAGTATTGGAGAACTATATATAGAAATGAAACCCATTTTATATTTGGAATAAAATATAAAACACAAAAAAACAAAATTCTCACCATTATTGAAAATCATTTAAGGTATTCATATTTATATACTTGGGAATGAAAATAAAATATGGGTGATCTAAAATTATCAGTGTGGGTTACATATAGTGGAATATATCATAATAAATAAGGAATTAAAAATAAATGAACACAAATTACATTTAATCAATAACTTTAATATCATGATTAGAGAAGGAATAATCAAAATGAGGTAAATAACTGAAAAAAAATTCCATTTAATTAATAACTTGACTATCATGATTTAATAAGTCATAATCAACAGAGAAGGGTAAATAACTACGCACACAACCCATTTAATCAACATATTGATAAAAAAATTCATCAGTGGATAACTTCATTGAAAATAATCACATGGATAATAATAATAAAATTATCAGTGATGGAAATATTTAATATTTATTTTCATGATCTCATAAATCATGATATATATAATTCCATGTCGTTTCACACAATATTTTCAAATTAAGGATAAAAACCCCCAATTAATTTGGCCAACATATTTGTCTAAAAATAACTAATGATGCATCAAGGGACTATATAATTATGATCCCCACCCTACACTTAATTTACTATAGATTCCCCATATATTAAATTATTGATTTAATTCATGAATAAAATTCCTTTTAAAAAATGTCTTCATGGAGTAATGAATACGAATTTATAAATATTTCCCTTGATAATCAAATAACTTTCAAAGTATACACTATCTATAGAAATGGTATTTGTAATAAATAAATAATCATATCCATGATAAAAAATATGAATATTTAATAGATATATATTATCCAATGATAAATGACCTCATAAAAGTGATTGTCTTTAGAGATTGTTAATAACTATAAAATTAATCATGAAATGAGATGTGACCATAAGTTCATTGAGAATATACGATTTTGTATAAAATGACATTTTTTGAAAGAATAATTGGAATGGAAGTGAAAAATTAAACTAATATTTCATAAAGTGGTTTCTTTGTATAAATATTTAAAACATGTTGATGATGCTAATTTTTTTAAAATGGTTATGATGGAGGGGAAGTTCTCTATTGCAGTATACGTTAAGAAACATTAATTTTTAATTATTTTTGAAAAATATGAGTTTATAATATATTATAAAGAATCATTTAAAACCATTTAAAATTGAGGGAAAATATTTGTAATCATTTGAGTAAAAAAAAGGGAATTTGTTTTTTAAAATATGGACATGGTAGAAACTTTTATCTGATTTAAATAGAAATAACTCATTTTTTATTTTAAACATCTATTTATTGGATTAAAATACCAAAGGAAGGTAAATATAGAATAAAATAAAGAAAATAATTACATATCTATAGGATAATAGTATTATTTTATCTTATCAATGATATATACAAAAATCAATTCCAAGGTTGTAAATGAAATCCCAAAATAAATTGTGATTGTATATTAACATATTATATAATTTGAAAGACTAAATTGAAACCCCATAAAATAATGAACATGATTTGAAAAATTAACAATCAATATTAAATATATATTCAAGTTAAATTCATCATTAGGGTTTTATATACCCAGTGTAAAAGTTAATAGGTGCATATTAACAAATAAGTCTCAAAGGAATGGACATTGAGATAAAAGCCCATAACTCACAGATAGTTTTGGTTGAATGCATATTAACCCTTCGTATAATGGTATTAAGTATGTCATTAATTTATAAATAAACCACATTGATATTTATAATATCATATATTATCCTTGTATAACATCTTACCACCGGTTTGTTTATAATATTATATCATTAATATAGTTTTGGGTGTTAATTGTTGTGTTTTTTCATGCGTGTTTTCTTTGGAAGTTCTTGTTCTCATGTATAAAATATAGTTAAAAATATTAATAATCATATTAATTTTATAAATATAATAAATATTCATTAAATATTTTGTTTTAAAAAATAAGGAAATATGGACATGGAAAATGAATCACATCGCTTCGTAGAGACGGTAGGTTGTATATACGCATGTACGGTGATATCATTCCTTCAATGGTTGAAAGGAAAAAAATGGAATAATTTTTTATTTTTTAGAAATAATTTAATATCATCTATATAATATATATTATTTAATTCAATCATTATTAATATCCAATTTATTAGGGGGTGGAAAAAAATTAAATCAGATCGCGAGGTGGTAGTCCGTCGTACACAAGAGCGATGGATTTGTTTCCCATTTGATTGAAAATGTGATGAATAAATATTATTAAAAAAACATAAATACATATAGTATATAAATTTGTTAATATAGGAATTCTTAATAAAAAATTTAAGGTGGTAAAAGAAGATATTAAAAGAAAGAAATTTTGTTAATATGATTACATTTTAAAAGAGAATCCTCCTTTGGATCTCTTTTGTGGAACCCAGGGTTGTTTTGTTATGAAGAAAATAAGATATATAATTTTTATAAGAAGGTTTTGGAGATATTATTATTGGTTTATTTTACGTTATATAGATTTAGAGGATTTAATAAGTGATTTGAGGTAGTTCCATTTTATAAGTTTGTAAAGGAGACCTTAGAAACCACTTAAGAATTTAAAAAAGGAATTCAAAATGATAAAGTAATTTCCTTAAAAAATGCATCCATATGAAATTATATTATAATGTGGTTTTGATAATGTCACAATATGGCCATCTAATCTGAGTTTTTGATGTTTAATTGAAAAATAGTCCCTTATCTTTTAGCATAAACCCTGATAAACCCATTATAACATTAACCAGGGTAATTAATTTTTATTGCTTCACTATTCATTATAGACAAAAATTAAGCTAAACTTATTACCTAATATTAATTATTATGAATAAAAATAAGAAATCCATTTCGCCAAATTCCAATAACATAATTGTAAAATTATAATTTAAAATAATGTCAACAAACATGTTAAAAAACAAGTTTTGAAGAAATGCATATTTCAGGCTTAGAATGATACTATATTAAATATATGAAATGTAAAAATCACTATATATATTTAGATTAATATAGTTAAATAAATAATCTATAAATTTAATTAAGATAATTAATCATTAATTTTTTTTAATATAAATTGACAGCCAATATTACATTTTAAACAAAAACTACATCCTAAAAAATAAACATTTTTAGGAAAAACAATTGTTTTTCAACCAAATGTTCTTATATATATTTATGTAAAATTGAGAGTAAATAAATCATTAACTACACAAAATATTAAAAATTATTATTAATTAAATAGTTAATGTTTAAATAATACATTTTTAGTTATGTATAGAATCTTATTTTAAGGGAAAAATAAAAAAAATAATTTCTAGGATTATTTTGACTGAGGAAGTTCAAAATTGAAAATAATCCTATAAAATTAGAATTTTTCCATGAATTACTAAAATTTGAATTGTATTTTAGTTATATTAAAATATAATGTTTAATTTTTTAAGTTGAGTCTCAGGTGTTACAATCTTACTTCATTTAAAAATTTTAACCCTATACATTTTCAAAGATATTACCTTCTAAAAAAATGTGGGTGGTTCTTCTACATAACATCTTATGGTTCCCACAATTATTCTTAGATTTTATGATATCTCCAATGTAACATAACTATTTGATCCATACTCATCCACAATAATTTATTTTTACTATCAATAACATAGATGGGCTTTTCATAATAAGATATATTTGTTTTCCATTCAATTTATTCATAGGCGAGAACATGTGTTGGGTATCACATGTACTTCCTTAACAAATATATATGGAACACATCATGTACATTAATTATTACTGGTATGATTGACAATTGGTAAGCCCCAACACCAATTACATCTATAATATAAAAAGGTATTATGTACCTGGTGCTCAGTTTTCCATTCTTATAGATCATAATGAAACCATTACATGGAGGTATATTAAAAAAACATAATCTCCACCTTGAGAGTGAAAATATTTCCTTTTGTTTTCAACATAACTATCTTGTATTCTTTTAGATACTTTATAATGTGCTTGAATATTATTTATCTTTTATATTGTCTCTTGAAAGTGCTTTGGGCCTATAAGTTTTCTTTCATCAACTTCATCACAATATGTTGGAGTGAAACATCCCATTCCATATAATGGTTCATACATCACCATGTTTATGCTTGAATGTAAAATATTTTTATATGAAAACTATACCAAAGGTAAATAATAATAACACCTAAATTTATTATCATGTGATATTAGACTCAACTTGTCTTATCATGCTTGAATAGTCTTTTTAGACTTTCTGTTAGTTTATGGATGGTATACAGTGCAAAAAAGAAGATTAGTATCAAGATACTTTAAAAGACCCTTCTATAATTTTGAGGTAAAATACAAATCACCACTAGACATAATCTAAATAGGATAACCCTTATTTATTAAAACATTATTAATATAGTTCATTATGAGTATCATAATTGGTAAAAATTATCTTATATCGATGAAATGGGAAGACTCGGTAAAGTGATCGACAAAAACCCATATTGAATCACTTATTCTAGGAGTATTAGGTATTCTTATGACAATATCCATGGTTGTTTAAATCAATTTACACAGAGTAATAGGAATGTTTTCAATTCCAACTCTAGGTTGATCTCTATCATCCTTCACTTGTTAACAAACCAAACATCAGGGCACATAATAAAAAAAATTCCCACATCATGTTATCCCACAGAAAATGTTATCCAAAATCATTTTAGTTCACGCTACTACGAGGAATTATATTGAAATTCAAGCTATGATCATTATCCAAAAATTACATTTTTATATTAGGTTTAAAAAAAACAAAAAATATATTTCCAAATTTTTGGACAATATCTTCATAAAGAAGATTCTTCTAATTTACCAAAATTGACATATTTTAATTTCCCTCTTAAAATTATCATAATCAGATTGAGAATTTTTTATATTTTTTAATGAATATATATTAAAAATCATATAAAAAATATGTGATGTGTCTCATTCCTGAATAATTACCATATACATCATTATTAGATCTATGAACGTATGATCCCTATAAATAATCATTTATGCTATAACTCCATGATTCTTACTATTTAATGTATATGATACTTTATATTCCTTCCATGGGTGGTACTGTATTGAAAAACATTAATCATGGAATAGCTCGATCCATCACATTTTCCACCAATTGAGATCATTCATTGAAAATATTTATTTTAGCCTGTCACAATCTATTGGTATCTCACATCATTATATATTAAGATATTATCTCTTTATCTTTAAGGAATTTATTATGGATTCCAAGTCAATATCATATGTTGGATAGTTCTTTTCGTGATACTTTAAATTCTTTGATGTATATGCAAGAAAATTATCGTTTTGTATAAGGGAAAAAAACAAGTCCCTTTTCTAAAAATATCTATTTATCACAAATCCATCATTTCCTATTACTAGATTCAGAATCAGATCATTGAAAAATATTCTATTCAATTTTTTTTTTAAAATTATTAATATTTTGTTTTCTATATGAACTTAACCTCTTTATATGTATTTTTGGATAATCGGTTTGAAAATCAAGAAATATTCTTAATGAATCCCTAATAGTAACCCAAATATTTAATGAAACTATATAACTCAATCATGTTAAATGGTACATGAAGTTCTTTGATCACCATAATCATTGTGTGATCACATAATATTCCATAATTAGAGGCAATATGGATAATAATAAAAAATCATAAATATATAATTAACAATTGATAAATTTCTCACATTACTATTTTCTTATAGGAGTCTCAAGTATGATCCAAAATATTATTCTTATAGTATTAATAACTCATATAATAAATAAATATTTAATTAATTAATTATATAATAAAAACATAAAGATATTACTTTAATAATATATTCATTGGAATAGTAAAAACTAATGGATCATTAGTAAATCTAAATTGTATTATTTTGAACTCATAATGTTCATACATCATTCAAAATAAGGTCTTTAAAATATGTTCCTTATTTACTCACAATTAATGATACCCAGGACAAATTTTTAATCTCTGAAATATATTAAGATATATGAATTTTATCGACTTAGTCATTAATTTGAGAAAAACAAGACTTTTTATTTATCATAATAACATTTTATTCTGTATAACGAATGAAAAACCTCATGGATCCATCTTTCATCTTAATTAAGAGAACATGGGATCCCCATAAAGAAACACATGGGAAAATAAATCCATTTCACAAAACTCATATAGTTGTTTCATACACTCCACTAATTATACAATGTCTATTATATAGTAATTCCATGTTATTGGTCTTGCATTGGGGATTTAATCAATGAAAAGCTCAACTAAAGACTCAGGTGGATATCCAGGCAATTCTTCATGAAATACATTCATATTGTCATTTAAAATAGATATATCCTCAATTAAAAGATTATATTTTCCATATTTAGGTTATGTTTGATCATCTAGCCCATGAATATCATTAAGAAGAGCTATTGTGGGCGGATATAGACATGAGACAAATAGTGAGTTCTCCACCCTAATGAAGTGGAATTCGACATCTTCATCAAGAATTATAATTTCCTTCTACTTTTATTTTTTTATCATATTTTCAAAGCTAGTCCATACCATGGATTATATTTGATTCAACCATAGGTATGCTAATAAATTCCACGAATAAAGAATGTTTAAGTGTCATAATGGGGACTTCCTGATACATACTTATTATAGAGAGACTTTTACTTAGAGATTTAATTGATATCTCTATTATTGAGGTGCTAGGAAAATATCAAATTTTCAAATAAAACATGGAATATATAAATGTTTATGAAGATATGGAATTGAATAATTCATTGGATAAATTTTAGGATATGATAAAATTACCAACCACCATATAATTCGGTACTTCCACCCATGCTGTAATGATTGAATAAGCATGGACTTCCCCCATGATCTCTTTAGTGATATATTCCGTTGATTATTGGGACATTGGTTTAAATAATTCAACATTTAATTATAGTTTAAGAACTAGATAGAAGTGGCCTATTTATTTTTCATACATTTATGAGCCAAATTACACTTTTTTCCATTATTTTAACAAACTCCCATGACCTTTAAGCATTTTTTAGTATGTTTCCTTCCACAATTTTCCCATGATGGAAACTACTTCATCTCATTATTCTTATTTTATGAATTCTCTTTTTCTTAGTGATTATATGACATATTATTCCCTCGATTCCCATTTAGTATATAGGATCTCGAGAATTATTTTTCAACATTAATGGAAGATAAAACTATTTCATTTTATGATTAAATGTTTTGAGAGACCAGTACCCTTCTAAGACATGGCGTAATATCTTCAAAAAATGTTCAATATTGGACTAAAAATTTCTTATGTAATCCATAATATATCTATATAAAATTGAAAAGCTATCCTCATACTCTATAAAAACTTATTCATTCTATTTTAATCTTTGTTACTTTCCCTTCATGTTAGTAAGTTACTCCCAAGGGAAATTTTTTATAAACAATGTCTCCTTAAAAGATATATAGTACATGTGTTCTACATTCTATTCCTCCCAATATTTCAGGATCAATGAACACTATTGATCAATATTTAACTTGATATAGTTAACTTCCAGAATAACCTTTCCTTTTTCATTTCCTCCCATGTATACTAAAATCATTTCATGTGACATAATCTATTTCTCATCTACCATAAGATCAGAACTCCCACAAAATGATGGGGGATTTAGTCACATGTGGTGATATTAAATACGAGAATCACATTGTAAAACAATATTGTTCTCTATTAACGCATGGTTATATTTGATAAAATATATAAGGTGACCAAATATATCTATGATCTACTCAGTTCCAATACCAACTATATTTTCATATTTAAGTAGGGAAATCTTAACATTGGCCAAAACTATTTATTCCATTCATTATTCCATGTAGTATTTATTAATAATGAAACATAATAGATTAAGTCATAAAATTATTAATTTTTTATCATAATTTATAATTCTAGATATTCTATAATGCTTAACATAAAATGAAAATTAAAATAATTTTTATATTAGAATAATAATCCTAGTTTTTTAGGGATATCTTTTTTTTTCAAATCCTTTATAATGATTCAAAAATAAAATTTGAATTATCCTTAGTATATCCCACTGGAGCATTAAATTGGGTGTTAATTAAGGACTGTGTTTTACACCATATGATAACCAATTAAAATACCAATGCATCCATTTCATGATTACTTAACCTTTTTATAACTGTTCCTGAACCATATCAAATTATAGTATTTAGGCACATATGTATCTCTAGAAAAAACCATATAATATCTTCCATTCCAAAACATTAGGATGATATTATATAATTATATTTAAATTATACTACAAGGTTATATTCCCTAATCAATATTTTTCTTAATCAAGTCCCCAAGGTTCTACTAAACATACTCTCATACCAACTGCCAAACCCCTAACTCCAGTAACCCAAAGACAATTGTTACATCATTACATTGTCATAGATAAATGTGAACAAATACTAGAGGATTGATCAATTTATTAGTCTTAGATAACTAGATATATACTTGATACACATTTTATATTGATAATAGAATATAAAATATAAGAACATAAAATTATAATCATCCTAGAAACTCATTAAAAGGATTTATCTTTATATCCTTGTGAAAGGATATAATATAAGGTAAATATCAAATTACCAGTATTGGTTAAGTACAATGGAATATGTCATGAATCAATATGGAAAGGTAAATAACTAAACACACAACCTTTAATGAAGACAATTTAAAACTATTGGAAAAACACTATTTAGTTTTCCAAACCTATTTGTCCCATGGGATCTACTGATGCATCGAGGGGACATATTATTTGGTTCCCCACCCATAACTAAATGTCAAAAAAATTCATCATATATCTAAGGATTGATTTAATTCATGAAAAATATTCCTTATCAATAAATATATTTATTGTGTAAAGAAGAATGTTTAATCATTACTTTCCTAGTTAATCAAATAAAATTCAACGTAAACACCATAGGCAGAAATTGTATATGATTAAGAAAATAATCATATCCACAATAAAATTAAAATGGATATTTTAGGGAAATTTAATTTCTAATGATAAATTATCATATGGAACTTATTATCCATAAAAAGATAAATATAAGAAAATTTAATCCAGTGATGAGAGGTGGCCGTCGATTTAATGAGAATATTTTTTTTTGAAATAAAATCAGGTCCTTTGGAATAATAAAGGGAATGGAAGTGAAAAATTAATATATTTTTTCATAAAATAAATTTCTTTGTAAAACTATTTAAAATTTGTTGAAGAATCTAAATTTTGTAAAACAGTTACCACAATAGCGATGCCCATTATCAATGTGTACGTTAAAAAACATTACTTTTTATTTTTTATCAAGAATATCCCATATAAAAATTTATAAAAATTCTGTTAAAACCATTTAAAAGGAAATGATAACATTAATGTTTTATTAATAAATCAATTTATTAATAACTATTACGTTTTGAAAATAATTTTGAAAAACATTGACATGGAAGAAAACAATATCCAATTTAAATAGAAATGAATTAAATTTTTCATCTAAATATTAGTTTACTTGATTCAAGTACCAAATAGTGGAAAATTTGGGTGAAGATATATAAAATTCATAACATCCAGAGGACAATAAAATTATTATATTTCATTAGAATAATTATAAGAATCACTTAATGAATGTAAAATAAATCCCAAAATTAAGTGAGATTGTGAAATACCTTCTTAACTCTTTATAAACCATTAAATTGTAATAATATAAGAAAATAAACACGAATTTATACATTAAACATAATTAAAAAATTAGTATTCATGTTAAATACACCAATTTTGTAGTATATAATATATATAAAAGTGAATAGGTGAATATTAAAAAATATGTCTAAATAGAATGGAAATTAAGACAAATCCTATAACCTGTAGTTCCTTTTGTTTAAACACACTTTAATATAATTTAAAATGGTTTTTATAATGTTATTAATTTATTCTAGAACCATATTAATACTTATAATATCATATATGTTCCTCTTATAATATATTACCTACTATTCATTATTAATATATTATTATTATTACTATACCATTGGGTGTTAATTTTCTTTTTTTATCATGCATGTTTTATTGTGAACGTTTAGCTTCTTTTGTATATGATATAGTTACAATATCTATATAATTTTATTAATGTTATAAATATAATGATTATTCTTTTAATAAATGTTTTCATTTTTTCATGAAATATAGAGTTGGAAAATGAATGACATCGTTTTTTGGAGGTGGTAGGTCATACATATGCTTGAGCGACGATATAATTCCATTAATGGATGAAAGGTTAATTAAATGGATGGTATATTAATTTTAATGTAATAATTTTGTCATATCTATAACATATATTAATTATTTCTATCATTATGAATATACATGTAAGTTAGTGAAGGAAAAATAATTACATCAGTTTATGAAGTGATAGTCCACGGTAAACACGAGCTATGGATTTATTTCCCATATAATGGAGAAGTTGATAGATAAATAATATTCCATAAATGTAATAACATCCCAAAATATAGGATATTATTTATTTATTGTATTTTAATGGATGATATATCCAAAACCCCTCTGCAAAAAATACCAAAATAAGGGAAGATAGTTGGTAACTACCCAAGTTCGGCCTCCAGTAGTCCCTATAATGTTGACTAGCACAGAAGTTATATGAAACATGAAAATGGGAGGAAATACCCTATAAGAGAAACACGCATAATAGAAAAATAATAATGATGCAAAAACGAAAACCAAATCACACACACACACACACACACACACATATATATATATAATAAACCCATATTTAACCATGAAATGTCATACAATAATAAAAAAATGAAAGAAAAACTACAAGTACCATAAAGGTAAAGACGACAGTGAAAAGAAAGCCCAAAAAATTACTACTAAACCTGGAGCTAGTCATATCCATCCTAACACCAACCAACTCAAATTGACATGAAAATTATTTTATATATACATATGGTGATAATAACATTATATTCAATAGATTCCTCTACAATAACTCACACACAAAATTTAATGAAGGTATACAAAAGCACAGTGAACCATAATTAAATAAACTCATCACCAAAATAGATATTCTATGTTCCTAAACACACTATTTCTATCTCTCACCCTTCAATGTGTAAAATAGAGAATATAATATAGTAATGAAACATCATGGGTACCATTCTCCTGCTTCCCCAATGGTTTTCTACTCATTCCCAACGTCGCACATCATGAGCATCTATCACCAAAAGCAATCTAACTTGAAGAATCCTAGACCAGGAACCACCACATACACCTCATTCATCACATAACCAAACCATTCCATCCACATAACCAAATAGTAACCATGTAATTTTTGGAAGACACCATAACCTGCAGAATGTATTTCAATCATCAGGCATTGTCCCTCAATTGATGATAACCCATACACTAAGTAAGTACCTCAATCCATCATATCCTACACAAGTCATACCTATAAGATTCTATTGGTTACTATATCAAGTAATACATTTTTGTCAAATGAACACAAGTCATCACAACCCTGTACACACATATATTGGGGAAACTAACCATCTTTCATACTATAATGAGTAACTATCTAGAGAAGGTAGTGAGGCCAGAGGGGGTAGTCATCTATCCATCCTATCATCAAGGTGTTTGGGAAAACCCCCTCCTAGATTCCATTAGGTGTCAGTTTCCCTAACCAATATCCATGGAGTATCATATGAAATCAGAGAATATACAAGATATAATATAGCTCAAAAATAATATATGAGAATGACATAGTCTAAGAAAGAACATCAGTTTACGATGCCGAAAATCTCAACGGCCACTACTAAGAACATATATCCTATAATAATACATGCATACAGAAGAGTTAAATTAAATTCTCTATTCACTTTTAATAATTTTTTTCCATTAAGTAATTATTTATCCATTACATTCTTATTAATATTATTCCACATCACAATACATTGGATTGCCTTAATTTTCATAGAAATTGCACTTCCTTTTGGAATAATCCAAACCACATCCCTGGTTAATAAATATTTAAATCCTTTATGCATTTTCATTTCATCATTAACCAACCCCATGTTATAAAAATTAACTAATACAATATTTTCATTATTCCGTATCTTGGAACTCTAGGAAAACAATCATAATTTAACACAAAGAGGACACATTAATAAATCACCTCTATATAGATCATGAAGCGGGGAAGAGAATCAAGATAAAACAAGAAACTCAATAATTGGACATAAAACTGATTCCAATGAGTTTCCCATCATCCAACATATTCTCAATAGGTATGCTTGGATTTAACTTATTCCACCACCTCTAGTTCCATCCCTAACACCCATATGAATATACTAATGCATCCTTCCATAATGTGCATTATCTTCTACCATATCCTCAGGGACTCCCTTCCCACATACCAAAACAACCACCCCAAGATCAGCTATACCAGGATCAGATCATATATCGGCCCCCCACCCACATTACATATAATCCTTCCATGGTCAACCCAAATAGGCCCATACCATGAGGATCATATCCAAATCACATAAAAATCAATAGTAAATGAACATGAAAAATGAGCTGGGAAACTAGGTCCTCAAAACAAGGCATTCATCCTTCTCATGTAAATAATATCTCACGAGTCCAAAACAAGGAACTTGACCTTCTCATTAAAGCATAAAACTCAAGCCTTAGAAAATTATCTTTAGTACACAAAAAGTTATTATTCCATCTTGAATTAACTGATTCATTTATTAATAGGTTCCAACTACAGGCAACTTAAAGCATCAAGGTATATAAATCAATTGGGGAAAAAGATTCTCTTTGTAAGTATTATTGTTTTAAAAAACATAAATAAGTTTTTTTTAATGATCATTCCCTTAAAATTATTATCAACAAGGATAACCACGATTCAGGTTTATTAACCAACTCATTAAACATGCATACCTACATCAATTTGAAAACCCTAAAATTAAAACCACAAACAGATTCATTAATCATGCCTCTTTATTCATTTTCCAATTAACTATCAGTTAATGATGTTCTTACATAATTTAAAAATTTTCATCAAGAACAAAATTATGAATATGTATTTCATAGATATAACACTATTAAGAAAATAATGTGGCCAACTGCTATCATAATATAAGGAAAAAACATCAAAAACATGCCATGAAAACAAATTTCATTAATTAAATTCAAATAATTATTATGTAAATTTATTTTTTATCCAATGGGATAAATAATATGACTCTAATTGAAAATAAATAAATATAAAATCAACGAATCCCTTACCTCATAATCTATAAAATTTCTTTACATGATAATGAATGTAACAGCCCAAGATTTTATAAAAAAATATTCTTTTTAATTTTATTAAAGTCTTGTGTTGTACGCTACACCAAAAGGAGCTTGCACAACACGCATCCTTGACTTGCCTTGCATTACACGCAATCACGACCTTCCTCGATAGCGTGTGTAATACGCAATACCGAGTTTCACTAAACAACGATATGCTCTTAAAATATTATTAAAACTAGCCGTTAAGAATAGTAATAACCACTTTTTAAAACTCTGTAAATCTTATTTTTCAAAATGAACTTCATTCTTGGATTCGGAGTATCGAATTTAGCCTAAGGTGAAATTTTGGTACTTTTCGGATAACTTTCATATTCTGATGAATAGTGAAAAATTACTAAATTATAATTAAAAACAACTTTTTTAATCGAAATAATTAATAGTGATAAATTATTAATTTGAGTGGTTTTAAAGTATATTTAGAATATATTTTTACAATTTAATACAATGTTGGTCATTGGATGTAATTTCACATTTAAACCAGACATAATCAAGTGTCAATCTTTTGATATATATTGTTTCCTAAAAACACGCTATTTATTTTAACAGCGGGATTTAATTATAAAATTAATTAATGCAACTTCTATGTTATGAATTTGGTAAAATAGATTTCATTTTTGAATTCGGAATATGAAATATAGCTTAGGATGAAATTTTGGAATTGTTCTGAAAAACATCAATTTTTGATTAATAGTGAAACTACTAAGTGGTAGTTAAAAAAAACTGAATTTTTCATAAAACTTAATTTTGCCGCTTCTGTGAATGGAATTTCGAAAATCCGAGAGACACGGTTAATATCAAGGACTAAAATGTGGTTCAATGAGATGAAAATAATTTTTTGGTGAATAGTAACTTTTTACTTTTTTACCGCGGTTAATAGTAAATAGGGTAACTAAGGGTAAATATGATATTACTATTACCCTAACACTTGTCCTAATTCTATTGGACAAGTGTAATTCGACCAAAAACAAACTTAGGAATAAAATATGACCATTTAGGCCCACTTTGATTAGATTAGGACATTTATTATTAATTTATTTAAAGAAGGGTTAAAATAGTTAAAATCAAAGTTTAATAAGTAAATCATTTTTAATATGGCGTTATACATAAGATAAATTCGATTGTAAATATTAATTAGAAAGATAAAAAGATTTCCTACATGATGGTATTTTATTTGTAATTTTTAGACATCAAATAATATAATTTATTTATGACACAAAGATGATGCAATAATTATCTTATTAATGAAATATTGACATAATTGATAATATAAATACCAAAATAAATGTAATTTGAGACTTTTTATGAATTCCACTAATTTTCTAGGTTACTATGATATATTAGTGTTGATTTAATCAACTTGGTTCGAACATATAATTCTGTTATGACTTTCACAAAAATCATATATCAAATAGTGTCAAAATTGACACAAAATAGTTTTTAAATCAAATATTATATTATTAATTGTTATTTTATTCCTAAAAATCTAAGGTTCGGCCAAATGACTTAGATAAGTATATATATATTAATAATAAATAATTTGGGGTTCGTTTGGCATGTTATAGTAAGTGTATTAACCATATAGTGAAAGAAAACAAAAAGACACGGTAAAAGTTAAATTAATTAACTTAGAGTTAAATCTAATTGATAAGGTTAAAGTAATACCCTAAACTTGTCTAAATCCTATTGGTTGATAGGATTTCGACCCATCCCCACTTTATATTCGAAATAAGACCCTTTATAACCATTATAAACCGATTTTGACTTTAATATAAAATAATATTTTGAGATATTCCTAAGGTGCCCCTCTCCTCCCTTATAAAAGGGAACCTACTCCCCCTCCTCCTCACACCAATTTGAGCACTCAAGCTCGGCCAACCCCTGCCATTTTCTCCTATCCACTTCCCTAGAATAATCCTATAGGTCCTAGTCTTATCCAAAGACCAATCTTAGTTCCTTAAGTGGGGGATTCAAAGAGGCGTTCCAAAGAAGAGGTAATATCCATTACCGATCTTTTCAATTTCTTTCTTCTTCAACTTCTTATTCTTTAGTTGTTTCATGATAAAGTAATAACATAAGTATTACTTACATACTGATATGTTATTATAAATATGAAACAACCCTAATTCACCTTCTATCCATCCTACGGAAAAATGAAATCACCGCGCGTGCGTACGTACGAAATACCATCTCCACGCCGTGGTGTAATCTATTTTCCACCATCACCTTACAAGGATGGGTATAATGGTGTAATGAGTAACTATATATGATTATTATGAAGTAATATTGATACTGAAATAATATATACAATTCCATGATCATAGGAACGATATCATCACTCGTGCGTACGTACGGAATACCGTCTCCACGATGTGATGCGACTCGTTCTACATGATCTTCATTTCATAATGATTATATAAATGAATTGAATGAATGAATATGGTATATACTACACTAATACCATTCTGGAAATGAATTATCTATAACCTAAAGATAAGAATAAGAATTTATTCGACAAAACACGCATAAGAACAAAAAGTTATAAAGACCCGAGTAACAAGTAACAATGAAATATTACTAACAAGAAGCTAATAATATGACCATATATGATATCATATCAATATGTATGATTCTGGAATAAGTAAATAACATTATTTAAACCATTATACAGGAGCTTCGGACACGAACAAAGCAAATCGGACCTAAGGTAAGGGAAATATCACAATCTCATTTTTATCCGAGATTATTTATTCGTAAGTATTTACTGGGGTGTATTTTATCATCCACATCCATGTTTCATAAATATGTAATATTATTTCCATCCAATTACAATAGTTTAAATCCAATTTTACCCTTTGGTGAGTTTTTAGTAAAAGATATGAAAGGAATCTTTTGTCGTTTTTCGTACGAGGTACTTTTTGACTTTTTCGACAAAAGTACGAAGAATGTTTTTTTAACTTATACGGAGTGAACGGATTTTTACGGTTTCATAACGCCTCATTTTCAAGAAGCTTCCTCTACAAGATTGCATGATTATTTTCAACAAAAACCCTTATCTTTTAAAATTGCATTGAATTTTGTGAAAAGAAAATGATTTTAAAAGAAAGGATATTTTCCTCAAGAATTCATTTCAAGTGTTTTGTCAAAATTATTTTTCATCTAAGATGACATTATTTCATATGTGTATGTTTCAAGTAAAATGACTCTATGATTTAAATGGTTTCAATTTTCTTATGATGAAATGATATCAATTGTTTATGGATTATGTTATGATGGCATGATGTTTAAGAATCCCATTTTATTTCATGGGTTATGGTATGATGTATGGTTTATGAATTTGTGGCACACATAAGAATGGTATCATTAAGAGATGGGTGAGACCTATATCTCCCTCCAATGCATTGGGTAAAGATTTTATATCTCATGAGATAGACATGGCTGAAATGGTAGGTTATACCGGTTCAATGAAACAGGACTGAAACGAGGGTTACTCGATTCAGAAAGGGACTTTGTCCACTAAGATAGTCTTGGCAATGAGTCATGACTAACAAGAAATGATTTTCTATGATTATGTGTGCATTCCACAAAGTTTCAAGTTTTATGTTATGATTATGGGGATCTCATTTTCACTTCTATAATTTATCCCATGTTATGATATTATGAGCTCTTTTGCAGGTTAAGATTTCTAAAGGCTATGTTCTTATGTATATGATGTGATTGATATTTCTTTTGTTTACCCTTACTGAGCATTTGAGCTCACCCTTTTATATTTTCTTTTCCCCAGGATATAAAGAAAGGTTTTTAGGTAAAAAAAAGGGGAAGATCTTTATGGGAGATATTGAAGATCTTTCACCACGATTAGAAGATTACGTTCCGAGTTTCCAAAGACACTAAAATATTACGATCCTTGTGTGTGTGTTTTTGTTATGTACTAAGTATTCCGCAAATGTAATGTAATGTCCATGTACGTCAAGCTTCGGGTCTCTACAGTTGGTATCAGAGGAAAGGTTTAGTCAACCTTTGGAAACTAGGATGTGAGAACTTTAGTGAGATCCCTAGAGATATTTCTAAGGTATGTCTAGGGATGCCCCTAAGGTTAAGTATACGTATAGGTTATAGTACTAGAATTACGCTAACGATCATAGAATTAAACCTAAGATGTTAGATATTGAAGGTACTCCCCCTTTATTATGTTGTTTTCCCTAGCATGATTTTTGCCTCTCACACTATTCTTTTTGGGTTTTAGACGATGGCTGGAACCCGAAGGAACCGTGTTAATCAATGCAATGGACAATGCAATGATTGCCCTCCTGAACAAACAAATGTTATGGGAGATGGAGTGCAAAATCTTATTGCTATACTTACACAAGCTATGAATCATTCTGGACTTCCAAATGAGCAGAGAAGGGAACAATATTCTATTGAGTCCTTCATGAGGCAACGTCCACCTTCTTTCAGTGGGTCTTCTGATCCACTTGTGGCTGAACAATGGATCAGTACTACTGAAAAGATATTTTCAGTTCTTCAATGTTCTGAACATGATAAAGTCATCTTAGCAGTATATCGTTTGGAAGGTGAAGCTGATCAATGGTGGAATCTTATCAAGAATACGAGGCCAAGAGATGAAATTGAGTCCATGGAATGGGACGAGTTCAAGAACTTGTTTTTCAGTAAGTACTTCCCTCGTATTCTTCGAACAAAGATGGAGAAAGAGTTTCTTGAACTGAAGCAAAGGGATGATGAATCTGTTGGTACCTATGAAGCAAATTTTACAAGACTTGCAAGGTATGCTTCTGGTATTATCATCCAACCTGAAAGTAAAGTTGATCAATTTTTCAGTGGCTTAAAACCAAGTCTTCGAAGGGCATTAGCTATAAGAGACTTCAGTAGCTATGAAGAAATTGTGTGTTGTGCTATCAAGGTAGAAATGGAAGTTGGTGTTACATATCCATCTCATGGTTTTGACAAGAAACGAAAGATGGAGTTCAAGGAGAAATCTCAGAATAATGGTGAAAAGAAGATGAATGTTTCCTTATGCACAAAGTGTGGAAAGAAGCATGGTGGAGATTGTCTTAAAGGGACTAGAAAATGTTTTAAGTGTGGAAAAGAAGGTCATCGAGTAGCTGAGTGTCGAAGTAATGGAAGAAGGGTTTCTAATGATGTGAATAAAGCAAACACTGCAGAGAACGCACCACCAACACTTCAATGCTTCAAGTGCAAGGAAATGGGGCATTATGCTAATAATTGCCCTAATCCAAGGGTTAGTGATGATCAACATGAGAAACCACTGAAGGCAAAGGACAAAGGGAAATCACATGCAATCACTATTGGAAATGTTGAATATAACAACGATGTGGTGGAATGATTAAGTGTTTATGTAATGGGATTCCAAAATAATGTTGTATCATTGAGTATTGAAATATTTATTGATGTGGTATTCAAAGTGATTGAGATATTTTTTGGAAATAAGATGATATGCGCATAATGAAGACGAGAAAATGAAATGTTTAATAGTATTCATGAGCTCATGATTGATATAAGGACTAAGTGATATCATGGTTTGAGTATATAGAATTTTGAGGATTTTGGTATGTTGAAAGTGTTAACTTTTAACTGCATTCATGTTTTCACTAAGGTATTCAAGAGAATACACGATTAAGGACTTTGAATGTTTGGAATGTGACCAACAAGACATATCTTATGATATGTGGGGATCAACGACAGTATTAAATCTCTGGTAATCGTTGTCACTATATTATGAGAGTGGACTGCAGTATTATGTATAAGCCTAAAGATTAGACTGGATTATGTTGGACATAAGTTAGTATTGTTTAAGGATAGAAGATTTTCGATATTATTGATGGGATGTTATAGTAACGTAGTTTTAGAAAAAGGACAACCTGCAGGACGGGCGACAACCCATCGCGTCGGACAAGGCTATGGGAATCGAACCCACAACCGAAGTGCGACTGGCCTTTATCGCCTACCACTGGCCTATAGGAAGTCCCTGTTTAGTAGAAACTAGTTTTATTATATTAAGCAGTATGATATATGAAGTATAAGTCCATTTTAGGAACCATATATGATTAATCTCACTATAGATCGACTTATGCATATAATTTTTGCTAACCTTTTGTTTGAGACAGATGGAATGACCCGTCATTCTATCACATGATCTGCTAATAACAAATTCAACTTCATTTATTTAAGAGATGAAGTGGAAATTGTTCAAGGCACGAACACCAATGAGATTGTACCAAAATAAAGTAAGTATTTATTCTAATTCAAATTTTCAACTTTAGGGAAATGATCTTGAAAACCAAAAATGTTGTCCTAGTGATCTTATACCTGATGAATCAGATGGTACCTTATATCATCACAAATCTATGGATTTGTGATTACTGGCTTTTCCATAGCCATGTTCTCTACCACTCTCCATCAGAACATGATGGTTAGATTTCTCTTCCATATCCATATTTTCACCTATGTGGAAACCCAATGATTAGTTTATTTGGGTAACCGTTAAGTTTCATACTTTTGTTTTTAAAGATTGGTTTTGATATTCCTTTTTACGATGTGGGTTTCTATTAAAGAAACTTTCGAATAGTAAACCATTTATAACCCCGACGAATTTCGAGGGCGAAATTCATTTTAAGGGGGGTAGAATGTAACAGCCCAAGATTTTATAAAAAAATATTCTTTTTAATTTTATTAAAGTCTTGTGTTGTACGCTACACCAAAAGGAGCTTGCACAACACGCATCCTTGACTTGCCTTGCATTACACGCAATCACGACCTTCCTCGATAGCGTGTGTAATACGCAATACCGAGTTTCACTAAACAACGATATGCTCTTAAAATATTATTAAAACTAGCCGTTAAGAATAGTAATAACCACTTTTTAAAACTCTGTAAATCTTATTTTTCAAAATGAACTTCATTCTTGGATTCGGAGTATCGAATTTAGCCTAAGGTGAAATTTTGGTACTTTTCGGATAACTTTCATATTCTGATGAATAGTGAAAAATTACTAAATTATAATTAAAAACAACTTTTTTAATCGAAATAATTAATAGTGATAAATTATTAATTTGAGTGGTTTTAAAGTATATTTAGAATATATTTTTACAATTTAATACAATGTTGGTCATTGGATGTAATTTCACATTTAAACCAGACATAATCAAGTGTCAATCTTTTGATATATATTGTTTTCTAAAAACACGCTATTTATTTTAACAGCGGGATTTAATTATAAAATTAATTAATGCAACTTCTATGTTATGAATTTGGTAAAATAGATTTCATTTTTGAATTCGGAATATGAAATATAGCTTAGGATGAAATTTTGGAATTGTTCTGAAAAACATCAATTTTTGATGAATAGTGAAACTACTAAGTGGTAGTTAAAAAAAACTGAATTTTTCATAAAACTTAATTTTGCCGCTTCTGTGAATGGAATTTTGAAAATCCGAGAGACACGGTTAATATCAAGGACTAAAATGTGGTTCAATGAGATGAAAATAATTTTTTGGTGAATAGTAACTTTTTACTTTTTTACCGCGGTTAATAGTAAATAGGGTAACTAAGGGTAAATATGATATTACTATTACCCTAACACATGTCCTAATTCTATTGGACAAGTGTAATTCGACCAAAAACAAACTTAGGAATAAAATATGACCATTTAGGCCCACTTGGATTAGATTAGGACATTTATTATTAATTTATTTAAAGAAGGGTTAAAATAGTTAAAATCAAAGTTTAATAAGTAAATCATTTTTAATATGGCGTTATACATAAGATAAATTCGATTGTAAATATTAATTAGAAAGATAAAAAGATTTCCTACATGATGGTATTTTATTTGTAATTTTTAGACATCAAATAATATAATTTATTTATGACACAAAGATGATGCAATAATTATCTTATTAATGAAATATTGACATAATTGATAATATAAATACCAAAATAAATGTAATTTGAGACTTTTTATGAATTCCACTAATTTTCTAGGTTACTATGATATATTAGTGTTGATTTAATCAACTTGGTTCGAACATATAATTCTGTTATGACTTTCACAAAAATCATATATCAAATAGTGTCAAAATTGACACAAAATAGTTTTTAAATCAAATATTATATTATTAATTGTTATTTTATTCCTAAAAATCTAAGGTTCGGCCAAATGACTTAGATAAGGATATATATTAATAATAAATAATTTGGGGTTCGTTTGGCATGTTATAGTAAGTGTATTAACCATATAGTGAAAGAAAACAAAAAGACACGGTAAAAGTTAAATTAATTAACTTAGAGTTAAATCTAATTGATAAGGTTAAAATAATACCCTAAACTTGTCTAAATCCTATTGGTTGATAGGATTTCGACCCATCCCCACTTTAGATTCGAAATAAGACCCTTTAGAACCATTATAAACCGATTTTGACTTTAATATAAAATAATATTTTGAGATATTCCTAAGGTGCCCCTCTCCTCCCTTATAAAAGGGAACCTACTCCCCCTCCTCCTCACACCAATTTGAGCACTCAAGCTCGGCCAACCCCTGCCATTTTCTCCTATCCACTTCCCTAGAATAATCCTATAGGTCCTGGTCTTATCCAAAGACCAATCTTAGTTCCTTAAGTGGGGGATTCAAAGAGGCGTTCCAAAGAAGAGGTAATATCCATTACCGATCTTTTCAATTTCTTTCTTCTTCAACTTCTTATTCTTTAGTTGTTTCATGATAAAGTAATAACATAAGTATTACTTACATACTGATATGTTATTATAAATATGAAACAACCCTAATTCACCTTCTATCCATCCTACGGAAAAATGAAATCACCGCGCGTGCGTACGTACGAAATACCATCTCCACGCCGTGGTGTAATCTATTTTCCACCATCACCTTACAAGGATGGGTATAATGGTGTAATGAGTAACTATATATGATTATTATGAAGTAATATTGATACTGAAATAATATATACAATTCCATGATCATAGGAACGATATCATCACTCGTGCGTACGTACGGAATACCGTCTCCACGATGTGATGCGACTCGTTCTACATGATCTTCATTTCATAATGATTATATAAATGAATTGAATGAATGAATATGGTATATACTACACTAATACCATTCTGGAAATGAATTATCTATAACCTAAAGATAAGAATAAGAATTTATTCGACAAAACACGCATAAGAACAAAAAGTTATAAAGACCCGAGTAACAAGTAACAATGAAATATTACTAACAAGAAGCTAATAATATGACCATATATGATATCATATCAATATGTATGATTCTGGAATAAGTCAATAACATTATTTAAACCATTATACAGGAGCTTCGGACATGAACAAAGCAAATCGGACCTAAGGTAAGGGAAATATCACAATCTCATTTTTATCCGAGATTATTTATTCGTAAGTATTTACTGGGGTGTATTTTATCATCCACATCCATGTTTCATAAATATGTAATATTATTTCCATCCAATTACAATAGTTTAAATCCAATTTTACCCTTTGGTGAGTTTTTAGTAAAAGATATGAAAGGAATCTTTTGTCGTTTTTCGTACGAGGTACTTTTTGACTTTTTCGACAAAAGTACGAAGAATGTTTTTTTAACTTATACGGCGTGAACGGATTTTTACGGTTTCATAACGCCTCATTTTCAAGAAGCTTCCTCTACAAGATTGCATGATTATTTTCAACAAAAACCCTTATCTTTTAAAATTGCATTGAATTTTGTGAAAAGAAAATGATTTTAAAAGAAAGGATATTTTCCTCAAGAATTCATTTCAAGTGTTTTGTCAAAATTATTTTTCATCTAAGATGACATTATTTCATATGTGTATGTTTCAAGTAAAATGACTCTATGATTTAAATGGTTTCAATTTTCTTATGATGAAATGATATCAATTGTTTATGGATTATGTTATGATGGCATGATGTTTAAGAATCCCATTTTATTTCATGGGTTATGGTATGATGTATGGTTTATGAATTTGTGGCACACATAAGAATGGTATCATTAAGAGATGGGTGAGACCTATATCTCCCTCCAATGCATTGGGTAAAGATTTTATATCTCATGAGATAGACATGGCTGAAATGGTAGGTTATACCGGTTCAATGAAACAGGACTGAAACGAGGGTTACTCGATTCAGAAAGGGACTTTGTCCACTAAGATAGTCTTGGCAATGAGTCATGACTAACAAGAAATGATTTTCTATGATTATGTGTGCATTCCACAAAGTTTCAAGTTTTATGTTATGATTATGGGGATCTCATTTTCACTTCTATAATTTATCCCATGTTATGATATTATGAGCTCTTTTGCAGGTTAAGATTTCTAAAGGCTATGTTCTTATGTATATGATGTGATTGATATTTCTTTTGTTTACCCTTACTGAGCATTTGAGCTCACCCTTTTATATTTTCTTTTCCCCAGGATATAAAGAAAGGTTTTTAGGTAAAAAAAGGGGAAGATCTTTATGGGAGATATTGAAGATCTTTCACCACGATTAGAAGATTACGTTCCGAGTTTCCAAAGACACTAAACTATTACGATCCTTGTGTGTGTGTTTTTGTTATGTACTAAGTATTCCGCAAATGTAATGTAATGTCCATGTACGTCAAGCTTCGGGTCTCTACAATGAACCACATCAAGAATCTCAAACCACCATTTCTATAAGAACATCATCTATTTGAGGATTCCAAATTAAGACCACACCAACAATAACAAAAGAAAACCCCATTAAAAAATCGGTTGATCAAATGCCACAGCACGATGATAATATACAAGAGAAAATAACGTCAAACTGGGAGAAACCGCAAGAAAATGAAGGAGAAACACACCATGAATCACCATTGATAGAATAAATAATAGTAAACATTGATCAATATCAATTTAATATATAATACTCAGGGAAGGGATCTACTACACACTAAAAATCCATAGGGTTTGAGAAACCTGAGTGCATTGAAACATTCATAACATCACTGTAGTGGGGAATTATAAGACGTGTAATACCCTTTCACGTCGTGTAATCCGTGAGGTTATGTGGACATTAAAAAACACATCACCTTTTTATTTTTTAACCCAAAAACCTACTCATCCTTAACGATCCCTAGACAAGTCCTTAAAAACATATACACAACCTATAAGATTTAAATATTTTATAATATCCTTGCTTCTAGCATTTCATAACCAAACTATTCTATACCACTTCCAAGCCTCCTCTGTGCTCCACCTATCTCTAAAACATGAAAAGGGCAAGGATACCTATTACTTGGAACTTACACTAGATACATTCCAAATAAATATCATCCTCGAGAATACAAAACCAAAACTATAGTGAAAACGAAAATTCGTTATCCAAATAGAAATTATATGAGATTCCCCTAAAAGTTATTACTATCTTAGAAGTTTAAACATCTCACTCAATGGTAATAAGCATATAACCCTAAAAAATCTGCAACCATCACCTAAATAGATCAAGGCACTGAGTGTGCATCTATGAATCATTTTTCAATGTACCATCTACCTTGCCTCCATGCCACCACAAGATACAAAATAAGGAATATAGCACCCACAAAACACCTTCTCCTAATAGAACATGATATCCATGGGATAAACCTTGAAGGTCATATCATTGTTAACAATGCTATCTCCCTAATTTATGAAATGAGATTTATCATGAAGATAATGATGGAGCTAGTAAATATAAAAAAAATTGTGTAACTAAATATTATGTGGGGAAAGTTTTAATAGATATGAAAAATATACAACATTAGCTGACAGCTCAAAAGGTTCATTAAACCAAGGAGAAATCATACTACCATGATAAAATAATTCAATTCCCACAATGAGGAGTCATATTAATGAATGCATGATCTCAAAGTTCAAACTATAGAGGTCTCCTGTTAGTATTATCATATAATTTATAGAGATCCCTCACTACTTTAATTCTTTTATGAATTACCTAAACCATCTATGTAATATTATACACTAGTCCCATCTTGAGAATTTATCCCTCTCCAAACCCAGTCTAGAATAATGGAGAATGGAATGGTCGATCATATAAATCTTCAAATGGATCCATACTGATGGGGGAGTTAAAATGAATATTGTGAGGTAACTTCATCAAATGTAGGTGACTCATCAATGAACCTCTAAAAAATATGACACAAGATTAAAATATGTATTCAAGAGTTTGGGTAGACCACTCCATCTGACCATCGGTCTATAGATGAAAAGTAGTGCTAAGGAATAAACGACAGCCAAAATCACACTTGATACCTCTCTAAAACATAGAGGTAAAATGAGGATCTCAATCAGAAATGATCATCCTCTGGGCTACATGTATTTTCAATACCTCCTCTAGAAACTTCCTCGACAAAACCTCCACTGAGATTGACTAGCTGATCGTGATAAATAGGCTTCATTTCGTCCAATAATCCCAAAACAATCTATGATCTTTAGCACCCCATGATCAAGGGAAACTAATAATTATTTACATAGATATGTCCTCAAAATTCTATCAAGGAACAAATTATATTAGGATAAAAACTCTGGGAACACGGTGCTCGACCTTCACCATATAACAGATGAATCATTAATAAAAAACATTCATATTGTATGGATAAACCTATGACACCAAAAAATACCTCTCAACGAATTATACATATTTTTTACACCACGATATACCACCAATGAATATCTATGGAACTCTTGGGTAACCATCTCATGAATCTATGAAGGAATGGAAATCCCACCCATAAATAACACCCAGTGTTGTCCATTCTCATACCAACCATCAGGTGAATTACAAAAAACAAACCAGTCTCTCCATACCTCCACCAAATAATCCCCCATCTAGGACTCCTCTACATTATTCACAAATAATGACAACAATGTGATATTGGAACAAAAACCTATACTCCAACCTCTACCATAACAAGATTTATAGTTTTGAGTTTTTTTATCACTCTCATTGAGTCTCAAAATTCATGCAATACATCAGTATGTGACTTCATTATCAACACATCGACTGAAAATTTTTCCTTTCTAGTAGTTTATAAAATTTCAAAGTAATAGTCCATCATGAATTCTATTCACTTACACTAACACAAGTTTAATCCATACTGGTAGAAGAAATACCTAATGATATTATGATCAGTAAAAACTAGAATATCCTCATTGAAGAGGTAATGTCTCACAACATCAAAGAAAACCCCACTGCCGAAAAAATTAGATCATGGGTGGAATTTTTACACTCATAAGTATGAAGCTATCCAGACTAATAAGAAACAACTTATCTATTATGCATTATATCACAACCCAATCCAATAGGTGAAATATCACAAAAATCCTAAAACTGAACTCCCTACATTAGAAAAGATATAACTAGATCACTGAACAACTTCTCCATTAGGTACTCAAAATATTCCTTACACTAGTCATCACACAAGTACACCTGATCCTTTGGGGTCAAAGTTGTTATTGGAGTGAAAAACCAAATATAAATTGACTATGAACATCATTTAATATCCATCAATACCAAAGAAACTCCACATCTCTGCTATAGTCTTAGGGATTCCTAAGAAACCTCCACCTCTATGTTTAAATGGTGAAAATAAAATTCATGAAGGGGCACAACATACCCCATGAAATGGAATTCACGAGGCCAAAACAAACAAATATAAAACATCCCAAATAGCTACTCTTGATGAAGAACTCACAAAATGGCACAATAATGATCTTCATAATCCTCCTCAGACATGGTTTAGGGAAGGATTCCATTAATGAATACAACAACATATATAACCAAGAACACCCTAAACACTGCATTCATCAACCCCATGAACACATATGAATCATTTTCAGACCATTGGACATAAAAAAACTCATAATTCCCATGAAGACAATGGTAATGTAGTGACTTGGGTTTTGGCCATGTCAGAATTTGGAATATTTCTAATAATAATTTCAGAGCTGGGCATGAATACGGCGTGAGATTCGAAGGCCTGCTGTGCCTGGAATTAAATTTATAATAATATTAATTATTTTTATGCTATGCACATGGAAGGGGTGTGTTATCTCCTAAAAGGTAGCTCAGAATGGGAATCTGTGGGTAGGGTTGCCTCTTGAGCGTGCCGTTTACCCTAGGCGGTGTATCAACTTTGCGGGCGAACCTACTATGAGAAAAGCCACCAGGGGAATTTTCCTAAATAAATGGAAAAGTTTATTTATGAGCGTCAGCTCGAATAAATTCTGAATGGAGTCTCGTATTGAAAATATAATTCTGTCGTTGCATTCAAAAGGCCGTGGTTACCCTAGGCGGGATATAATTTTAGTCGGCGTTGGGTGCTGGGTCGCAGGAGTATTGGCGGGGAGTTTAAATGATGTTTTTAATTAAAAAAATAAAATAAATCAAGCCTCCCCCAACTCTCTCCTATGAAGGTTACAAAACCCTCCCCCTCTTCCTCTGTTCTACGTCAATTTGAGCTGCGGATGTCCGTTTTCAGCGCCGATCGTTTGTGGATCGAGCTTCAGGATGTCGCAGGCGTCGTTCTGCACCCGAAGCTTTAGTGATCTGTCAACAAGTAGGTGTTTTGAGTTTTAAAATCATGGATACTGTTTTGGTTGGTCTGTCACTATTTTGTGCCTATAGATTCATAGATCTGGTCTCTGGGGGTGCGCAGATGCCTTCATATGTGCATTTGGACCCCTGGGGTGCCCCCGGCAGCCCTCGGAAGGTTCTCCGACATGAGACAGGCATGGTGGTGGCGGGCCGCATGCATCAACCGGGACCGCCACACCGTGGCTGTATGATGCCAATCACTGGAGACCCCCACGGTGAGGGTCGGCTAGCCATGCATGCGTGATGGCCCACAGAAGCGCAGTCCACTGGCAGGAGCTGCCGGTCGCTGCTGTGGCTGGGTCGGCTGGTTCAGGCTGGTCCGACCCTCCTCTTGTGTACAGGGGTTTTAAAACCCCTATATTTTTCTCCATGGAGGTTGGAATCACGCTCCGTCTATGGAAACACAACCCTGGCGAAAAGGATAACCATTTGAGGTGGGTTTGGGAGTTTAATGTTTTTCGATCGTGGCCTGAGAGCTTGAAATGTCGAATAAAATAATATTATTTTATTATTATTCAACATCAGGCCATTGTATCTTCTACCCGGAGCGTCCGATTGATGTGCTGTCAGTGGAGTTGAGGGATTGATGGTGAGGATGACCTTTCTTGTTGGTTTTCGTGTGTTGGGACCGAGTTTGGGGTGCGAGCCCCAGGAGGCAGGGTCTGTGCGTTTACGGAGAAACACAACTTTCTCACAAGGAATCCGATTTTGGCAGATGAATAGTTGATCCTGTGTGTTTTTTTGAGAGGATCACAATTGTCCCATCCGTTCGGCGTGTTTTGGGATTAAGGAATGGGCCCCACCAGAGTTTTCTTTGGTGAATAGTACCTTTTTCATTGGGTGTCCGTTTGGGATGATCGAGTAGTCAATCCCAAGTGTTTATCCAAGGGGATCGTTGGGGTATAATCCACTGGATGAGTTTCGGTATCATAGTGTGGGCTCCACCCAGGCTAGCTTCGATGAATAGTTCTTTTTCACAGGTTGTCCATTTTAGGTGAGTAAATAGCCTATTTTGTGTGTTTTTTTGCATGTATCACAATGGTGGCCTCGGTATCAACCATAGAGGTGCATGGTGTGGCGTTGTGGAGGGTCTCTCAGGTTAGTGACGTTTGGACTAGGAGTGGTTTCAGGTACTCCCCTGGTTCATTCCCACGAGGTTTCACGTGGCATCATAACCATAGTATAGGTTTGTGATCCTCACAATGGGATGTTTAATCTGTTAGAGTTGTGGCATCCCTTCGGTGGGCTCAGAGAGGGATCCTCTAGAATTGTTTCCCTAGATCGGGTTCTTGGTATCGCTATGACAGTTTATCCACGGGTGGTGGTCCCCTATCATGCAGGTTAACCCCATAGGGTTTTTGGCATCATCGAGAATATGATCCTCTCGGCAGTGGGTTATGCTCAGTAGGGTTGTCCCACTGTCAGGTATACGATCCCCTACTCAGCATCAGGATTTTTGTAGGGTTGCGATATCGTTGGTTATACAATCCCCTAATCAGCGCGTGGTTTCTGTAGGGTTGCAGCATCATCAGTTCGATCCCCTATAGTGCAAGATGTACCAGATAGGGTTTTCAGTCTCGTTGTGACCGTCATGACATGGGTGATGATCCTCTATCTGAGTGACATTCTTCTGTCGAGCTCCAGATCGAGTTGTGGTATCCCCCCACAGATCCTGGGAGTGATCCCCTATCCGTGAGATCTAAGAATTCCAAATCGGGTTGTGGTATCCCCCATCGGACTCTGGGAGTGATCCCCTATCTATGAGATCTTCGTATACCAGTGTGGGATCTAGTATTACCTAGCGAACCCTAGGAGCGATCCTCTATCTGAATATCCTGGGGTTTATGTTGTTTCTATGAGGTTTCCTCAGTGACGATATCCGACAAGCATGATCTCGTGGGTGAGCATCTGAGATGTTTTTGTGGGACCCGATAGAGTTATCTCTCAAACTAGTGTCATCTAGGATGAAAATGATAATGGAATGTTCTCTCCTGATTGTGAACCATTGCTTGTGATGAGGTCGGTACCTAATGTGGCTTGGTGCGTGAGCTGAGTATATCTATATGTTCATGGTATATGTATGGGCTTACACCAGAATTGAGCGGACTAGTTGTGTTTATCCGAGGATGGTCACGAGATGGATTTTCTCTCTCATCTGGGTTCCCTCTTACTGTGATGAGCAGACTGTTGTCTTTCAGTTTCTCTATTTTGTTTTGGGTTTTTGGGGGTGCCTACTGAGTATTGTTATACTCACCCTTGCATGGGCTTTGCCTGCAAATGTTTGTGACTTGTGTAGACCACATGCGTTACGACGGTGTCCCAGGAGGACCCAAAGCAGGTGGAGCTGAGTGAGCGGGACTGACCATGGAGTCTTACCGGAGTTGTGCTAAGGAGCTTTCTGATGGTGCTTTTGGCAGCGTTTCCCTCCTTCTGATCAGGTTGGATGCTTTTGTAGTTTTTCTTTGGTGGGACCTGTTTTTCCCTTTGTACTTCTGTTGCACTATGGTTTGGGATAGATGTATGCATGCTTTCCCTTTTCAGTTTTTTTATATATCTCTGCACTATTTCCTAGAGGTGTATGTTGGTGCGTGTGTACAAGTACCTTAGACTAATGCCTACTATTTTTTGTGATAGCCTACTCAACGCTATTAGCGAGCCTCTGGCCTATTGGAGGTGTGCATGGGGAGTCGCGGCTCGAGCCCCATTGCGTCAGTTCATGATAGAGTAGTATCAGAGGAGGTTCCACCTTTGGGATCATAGAGCTTAGCTGGTCTAGCCTTGAGTTTGGTTTGGGTTTCATAGCGATAGTGTTAGGATGTTTTGAGTTTGGATTTTATGCCAGGGACTCCGGTGTTGGTGCGGCAGGCGACGTATCCATTCACCAGGACTCTGACAACCTTATTTTCAAATCGGGATGTTTGTACACTGGTCGCATGGTAAAAATAATGGGTCTTGAATCATATAATACCGGGTTTTGGGTCTTTCCTTGTCTTTCTTGAGTCTGCTCTTCAGATATTGTCTTTGACCATGGTGCGTCTTGATTGTATTTTAGAATGCCTCCACGATTAAAGCCAATGATAGTTCGCAGCGGGACTGTGGTGATGATCCTCCCCGTGTAAGGGATGTGGACTAGGGCGTAGGTTTTGAGGCTGGACCTCTAGGTGGTCCGCCGGTTGAGCCACCACCTATCGAGCAGCTGGTTCTGCTGGCAGTTCAGGATAAGGTTGCACACTGGCTGAGTGTGCTGCATGAGTTCCAAAGGCAGCGACCTCTGAGGTTTTGGGGTGATCCTAACCCTCAGGTAGCTGATGACTGGCTCAAAGCAGTCACTCGAGTTTTCCACCTAGTGAGGACACCTCTAGATCAGATGGTGTATCTAGAGGCGAGCCTTCTGCATGGTTTGGCTGAGCGATGGTGGATCCAAGTGACGTAGTCCCATGACGAGGATACGCTCACATGGGTAGAGTTTGAGTGGATCTTCAGGGAAGAGTTATATCCGGCGATGCTGAGGTCAGTATGGATTTAGGAACTTCTGCAGCTTTGGTAGGAGGGCATGACTGTGTCGGAGTACTCAGTGAGGTTTGCAGACCTATCATGCTACTCCCTAGATAAGGTTCAAGTCCTGTTATTTAGGGATCAGACATTCGAGAAGGGCCTTTGCAGAGACATCCGAGAAGGTGTGGTTTCCTTGTGTCTACCTACCTTTGCTGGAGTGCTGGAGCGAGCCTTGGTGGTGGAGAGCTTTCTGGATGATCAGATTCAGCTCTTCAGTGTTGGGCGCAGGGTAGCTGAGACGTCGAAAACTGGTAGCCGGTGGCAGGCACAAGGTTCAGTACATGGATGAAGTTTTAGGAGGCGACCCCAGGATGGGAGATATTAGTCTCAGGGATCACAAGGCTCGTATGCTAGTTTTGTTCAGCCATAGGAGATGCGGTGTTACGCTTGCGACAGTCGAGGACATCCTTCTAGAGACTGTCTGACCCATCGTGATGCTGAGAGGGAGCTGGTCGATAGACCACCATGTAAGAGGCAGTGTATCGAGCAAGGAGGTCTGTAGGAAAGCGGACGTGGGGACAGAGCTGGTGTAGCAGTAGGAGGTGGTAGGCAGTATGAGATTCCACCACCACCACCCCTAGGTGGTCCATGCCGAGCTCAGGGAGATGGAGGGAGAGAGTGAGGAAAGCTACATGCCCTAGAGGCTGTTGACCCAAAGGCTCCGCGGGTGGATATATGTATTCCTTCTTTCCTTTGTACATTCTGTAGTAGTTTAATATACACTATTTAGAGGTACTCTTCCATTTTCATTGATTCCTTGAGTTTTGTTCAGGGTTTTGGTAAGACCTTGTGTGGGTGTTTTTCGGCATGCTTCGAATGCATGAGGAAGAGGGATCCTTCCCCCACTAAGACACATTTTTGTGACGCGGTTAAAACCGTTTCGGCTAGTCAGTTCCGCACAAAGTGAATTGTGTTGAGGTGTGGTGGATGAATCCCTCTGACTTATGGGTTCGAGCATGGGTGTATGTTGGTGAACTCGTTGGCATGGGAGACCCAGTTGAGAGTTCTGTTTCTTTCTTTATGCTTATAGCTTTTTGGGGTTGGAAAATTCTATGGTGGGGAGGATTTAGCGACTTGGGTTTTGGCCCAGTCAGACTTTGGAATATTTCTATTAATAATTCAAGAGCTGGGCGTGAAGATGACATGCGATTCCGAGGTCCGGTGTGATAAGAATTAATTTTATAAAAATATTAAGTATTCCTATACTATGAATGTGGCAGGGGTGTGTTATCTCCTAAACGGTAGCTCAGAACAAATATATAAGGGCACAGTTATGTCCGAAGTGTGTCCTTTACCCTAGGCAGGGTATAAACATTGCGGGCGCAAGCCTACTGTGAGAAAAGCCACCAGGGGTATTTTTGTAAATAAATAGAATAGATTTTTTATGAGCATTGGCTCTAATAAATTCTGAACAGAGTCTCGGATCAAAAATCTGTGTCTGCCGTTGCGTTCATAACGTCGTTTTAACCCTAGGCGCGACATAATTTTAGTCGGCGTTGGGTGCCGGGTCGGAGGCATGTTGGCGGGGAGATAAAAAGAAGATTTTAATTAAAAAAATTCAGTCAAGCCTCCCCCCAACTCTCCTCTGCACAGGCAACAAAATCCTCCCCCTCTTCCTCCATTCTTCGTCAATTCGATCTGCGAACATCCATTTTCAGTACCAATCATCAATGGATTGAGCTTCAGGGCATCACATGCATCGTTCTGCACCCAAAGCTTCGGTGATCCGCCAACAGGTAGGCGTTTTGAGTTTTAAAATCCTGGATCCTGTTTTGGTTGATTTTTCTCTATTTTAGCATGCAGATGTGTAGATCTGGTCCTGAAGGGCCCAAAGATGTCTTTAGATGCACGTTTGGACCCCCGGGGTTCCCTAAGAGGCTTTCGAAATGTTCGCAGGCATGACACCGGCATGACGGCGCTAGCGGCGGTCCGTGGGAATCAATCAGGACCGCTGCACTGCGGTGGTCTAACGCCAATCATCGGCGACACTCAAGGTAAGGGTCGACCAGTCACACGTGCACACTGTGCCGTTCCATGGAAGCATGGTCCATAGGCCGAAGCGGCTGGGTCAGCCGGCATGGGCCAGCCCAGGCCGGCCGGACCGCCCGGTTCAGGCCGATCCGACCCTCTTCTTGAGTACGAGGCATTTAAAACCCCTATATTTTTCTCCCTGGAGGTAGAAATCGCATGCCGTCTGCGGCAACATGACCTTGGAGAAAAGTCAAAACCTTTGAGGTGGGTTTGGGAGTATAATGTTTTGGGATCGTGTCCTGGGAGCTTGAAACGTCGACTAAAATAATAATATTTTATTATTATTTGACTTGGGTCGTTGTATCTTCTACCCGGAGCGTCCGATTGATGTTTCGTCAGTGCCGTTGAGGGACTGATGGTGCGGTAGACTTTTCTTGTTGGTTTTCGGGTGTTGGGACCAAGTTTGGGGTGTGGGCCCCATGAGGCCGAGTTTTGGCGTTTATGGGGAAACCCAACATTCTCACCAGGAGTCCAATTTTGGCAGATGAGTAGTCAATCTTTTGTGTTTTTCTGAGAGGATCGCTATGGTGCGATCCATTTAGTGTGTTCAGGAATTGAGGCATGGGCCCTACCCGAGCTCACATCAGTGAATAATACCTTTTTCACCAAGTTTCCATTTGGGACAATCGAGTTGTCGATCCCGTGTGTTTTTCTGAGGGGGTCGTTGTGGTATTATCTGTTTGATGAGTTTCAGGATCGTAGTGTGGGCCTCACTTGGGATGGATTTGGTGAATAGTGACCTTTTCACCAGTTGTTCACTCCGGGTGAATAAATATCCTATCCTGCATGTTTTTCTATGTGGATCGCAATAGTGGACTCGATATCGGCCTTGGTGGTGCACGATGTGGCATTGTGGTGGGTCGCTCGGGGTAGCGACGTTTAGACCCGTAGTGGTTGAGGGTACTCCCTTGGTTCGTTCCAACGAGGGTTCGTGCAGAATCACAACCTTAGTATTGTTTCTTGATCCTCTCGATGGGATATTCAATCTGTTAGAGTTGTGGAATCCTTCCAGTGGGCCCGGAGCGGGAACCTCTAGCATCGTTTCCCTAGACTGGGTTCCTGGTATCGCTGTGACCGCTTACCCATTGGTTGCGATCCCCTATCTAGAAGGTTAACCCCATAGGGTTAGTGGCATAATTGGAAATATGATCCCTTATACAGTGGTCCGTGCTCATTAGGGTTGTGGAACCATCAGGTATATGATCCCCTACTCAACATGAGGATTTTAGTAGGCGTGCAGTATCATTGGTTATACGATCCCCTACTCAGCGCGTGGTTTCTGTAGGGTTGTGGCATCATCAGTTCGATCCCCTATAGTGTAAGATGTACCAGATAGGGTTTATGGTATCATCGTGACCATCATCACATGGGAGATGATCCTCTATCTGAGTAACATGTTTCTGTTGAGCGCCAGATCGGGTTGTGGTATCCCTAAGAGGATCCTGAGAGTGATACACTATCTGTGTGATCTACGTAAACCAGATCGAGTTGTGGTATCCCCCAGCAGACCCAAGCAGTGATCCACTATCCGTGAGATCATCAGATACTAGTGTGGGTTATGGTATACCCTAGAGGACCCTAGTAGAGACCCCCTATATGAGGAGCTTGGTTTTTATGTTGTTTCAGTGAGGTTTCCTCAATGATGATATCCGAAGAGCATGATCTCTTGGGTGAGCATCTGAGATGTTTGTGTGGGACTCGAAGGAGTGTATCTCTCAGACGAGTGTCATCTGGGATGATAGTGATCATGGAGTGTGTTGTCCTGTTTGTGAACCATTATTGCTGATGAGGTTGGTACCTCATGTGGCTTCGTGCGAGAGCAGAATATATCTGGATGTTCATGGTATATGTATGGGTATACACCTGATTTGGGATGACTAGTTGTGTTTATCTAAGGATGGTCACAATATGGAGTTTCTCTCTCGTCTGGTTTCCTTCTGGTTGGGATTGTAATGACCCGAAATTTTGAATAAATCTTATTTCCGAATTTTATGTGTTATTTTTATTTTGTTTTTTATACTCAACAAAAATGTTTCATTTGATAACATGAGTATAATTAAAATGAGACCATTGGGTTTTGACTGTTATATGACCATTGGTCAATATGACCCCTGGAAACTAAACATTTTGATTATTGTCTCTAAATACAAGTAATCTTGGTTAATTATTATAGAAAGAAGATTCGATGGCCTCACCCAGTAGTTTTGGACCGATCGAAGCCCATCTAACAGAACTTGGGAAGGAGGTAGCACCACTGGGCTTTGCTCTGGACCAAACCCAAGCCTAACTTCATCGTGTGAAGCTAGAATAGAATCTCCTTTGCGAGAAGTTCAAACTGATAGAAATTACTACTCATTCTATGTTAGCCGAGCCTCCCTCAGATTCTCTCACCTTAGCACACCTTACACTTAGGTCCTATGCTAGTGTGATAAGGGGATATGTAAGGAGACCGTAACTGCCTTGTGTAATCCTTTGTTTTAAATAAAAATTGGGATTTCTTGTTATGATGAAGTTTATGAATTTTCAAATGACCGGATAAATATAGTATGCATATTTTTGATGAATTTTAGAAAAAGGATATTTTAAAAATGTTTATGTAAACCTTAAATAATTAAAAATGTGTAATGATATTCAAAAAATGGTCTTCTACAATTATGCTCAGCACGAAATTTAGAGTCTAATAAGATCAACTTAATTTTTGATGAACAGTAAATTATGAATAGTGATTTTATGATTAGGATTAGTAGTGTGTCCAAATGGATTAGTAATCTCACTTAAAGAAAGTATTAATATAATCTAGGAACCTTGATTAAGTAATGTGATTCAATAAAATGGTTAAACAACGATTTCATAAATTATTATTCAAGTATTACATTTTTCGAGTGAATAGTGTTTTTAAATTAAAAATTAAATTTAAAATATTTAAAAAATTATTTTTATAAAATGGATTTCATTTTTGAACTCAGAGCACCGATATTATGTTATGGTAATTTTTAGGGTTTTTTCTGAAAAAAATGAATTTTCGGTGAATAGTGTATTTATTTAAAAAATAAATTAAAAATATTTAGAAAATTATTTTTATAAAATGGAGTTCATTTTTGAAATCATAGAATTGATATTTGGTTAAGGTGAAATTTTGGGATTATTCTGAGAAAGTTGAATTTTCGATGAATAGTGAAAATACAGTTTTTAAGTTACAGGTGTTTAATGACATCATTAAATGATGTATTAAGTATGTAATCAATATGGTCGACTTATGAATAGTAAGATAAGGTATGAGGTGTCCCATGTGGCCAATAACATGGGCAAATACCATGGGCAAGCCCATGGTTTTTCCAAAACAACTAATGAGGTGTCCCTTGGCCATTAATGCCTTGTCCCCTCACTTTCCCTATAAATACCAAGCCATCCTCTCATCCATTGGACTCCCCACTCTCCCCCAACGAAGTTATGGTCTCATTACCTCCCAAGGAGTCCTCCCAAGGTGCCCTCAAGCCCTCAAGGTCCCAACCTTTGAGTTTTAAGTGTTACGTTTTAAGGTAAGGGATCAGACCTCTCTCTTTCTTTTCAAGAAATCTCTTTTATGTCATTTATTTTATGCTCCATGTTCTTATGTTAAAGGATGTTCTTTTATACTCCTCTTACTGCCCTTTTCATGTTCATATAATGAGAGAACCTCTATTACTCTCATTATTTCTTTTTATGAAGTTTTATGTGGCACCGTTAGGCTGTCGAAATTTTTGTAACGAATTCTTTCTTCCTTCTCATTTTTCAAGATCTACTTTCATGTAAAGTATTTAAAGTTACTTTTTATTATGTTGGGGTATTATCTCTATATTTATCATACTGATATTTTATGATCATATGATGAGAGACCCTATTTTATCTCTTCAATTCATTATTTTGAAGTTTTAAGTGGCGCCGTTAGGCTGCCGAATTTTTAAGGGATTCGTTCACCCTTATCTTTTTCAAGTTATATTTTCTGGTCAAGCCTTTGAAGTTCCTTTTCATTATGTTGGGGTATGATATCTATATCTATCATACTGATATTTTATTATCATATGATTAGAGACCCCATTTTATCTCTTCAATTCAGTATTTTGATGTTTTCAGTGGCGTCGTTAGGCTGCCGAATTTTAAGTTGTTCTTTCACCTTTCTCCTTTTTCAAAGTTCTAATTCCATGTCAAGTCTTTCAAGTTATTTTTTATTATGTTGGGGTATGATATCTAAATCTATCATACTGATATTTTATGTTCATATTATGAGAGACCCTATTTGATCTCATCAATTCATTTTTTTGAAGTTTAACTGGCGCCGTTAGGCTACCGAATTTCTAAGGGGTTCTTTCACCCTTCTCGTTTTCAAGATCTACTTTCAAGTTCCTTTTTATTATGTTGTTGTATGATATCTATATCTATCATACTGATAATTTATTTTCATATAATGAGAGACCCTATTTGATCTCGTCAATCTATTTTGGAAGTTTTAAGTGGCGCCGTTAGGCTGCCGAATTTTTAAGTGGTTCTTCACCCTTCTTGTTTTGAAGTTCTACTTTCATGTCAATTATTTGAAGTTCCTTTTTGTTATGTTGGGGTATTATCTCTATATCTATCATACTGATCTTTTATGACCATATTATGATAGACCCCATTTGATCTCTTCAATTCAGTATTTTGAATTTTATGTGGCGTCGTTAGGCTGCTGAATTTTTAAGTGGTCCTTGCACCTTTCTCCCTTTTCAAAGTTCTAATTCCATGTCAAGTCTTGCAAGTTCCTTTTTATTATGTTGGGTTATGTTATCTATATCTATCATACTGATCTTTTATGTTCATATTATGAGAGACCCTATTTTATCTCATCAATTCATTTTTGTTTGAAGTTTATGTAACGCTGTTAGGCTGCCGAATTTTCATAAGAGAAATCTTATTTTTGTCTTCCTTTCATGTTCTTCATTTCATATGGTATATTTTCAAATTTCATTACCATGTTCTTAAATCCCTTATATTCTCTCCCTTTACTATTTTATGGGTCATTTATGAATGTTTTACCCAAGTCCCTTCTCTTTTCAATGTTTTCTAAAAACCTTGTAACATAGCCGTTATGCTGCAAAATTTTCGTCTCAAAATGTCTCTCTCTTTTTTCTAAAGATATTTTATTTTATTAAGTGAATACTCAAAGCTCTTATTTATATAGGGGTATTCACATATATATCAGAATGTTCTATTTTAAATTCTGGGATTTACATACGTGAAACCCACTTTCCCTTTCCGTGGGTTTAAAGTGACATAAAGATCATGTCTTTAAAGCAGTTTTTAAAACATTATGATTATGAAATGAAACCCATTTATTTTATACTATATGGGTTGTTTATGAAATGATTGATGATGATATGTGTGGCTCACATGATAATAAAGACATGTCAAGGGTGCGACCAGATAGATCTCCAATAAATTGGGTAAAGACTTAATCTTTAGAGATGACTTTTTAGACTGATACCTTGGTGAATAACCTCGGTAATTTTTAATGACACCTTGGGGATGGACCTTGGTGGAACGAAATGATTGTAAATATTAAATGTTGTAGCCACATATTCATGTTATGAAAAATGTTATTTTTATTATGATATGCCTCATGATTTCTTTCTCATGCCTTAATGTTCTTTTCATGACCTTATTGAAGTATCTCAAGTTCACATGTAAAATGTTTCTCTTGTTTCCCTTACTGGGCCTTCTGCTCACCCTTTCTTTTGATGTATGTCCCAAGGTTATGAGATGCAATAATGAACCGAGGATGAACATGAGGGGAAGCCTTTCAAGTGTTTAAGAATAATCTTTTATGTTTTCATGTTTAAAGTTCCTAGTTTCCAAGACACTAAACCTTAAAGATCCTCAGTTTTGTAAAATGTAATGAAAGTTTATGTGATAAAAGGCGGGATGCTACAGTTGGTATCAAAGGATGGTTTAGTTATTTGTGGAAATTAGGATATGAAAACTCTAGGAAGAACCCTATAGAAAAGTATAAATATAGGAAATCTTCCTGGTATTTTGGTGAGTATTTAGTAAGGGGTTTCCAAGCAAATACATCCCTGTCTGGATACGAGCAGGTAGAGGTGGCTTTGGCACAGATGTACATAGGGGTAAAAACCGAAAACACCTCTTTGAGCTAGACTCGAACAAGAACTGGTACACGACAATGGGACTTGCTTCACTCTTGGTTACGACACTCCCGGGGGATATGCTTTGGTAAATTCATAAGCTTAGTATGAACCATTGTTAAAGGAACAAAGATAAAATAAAATAAAGATTCACATAAGAATATATGATCATGGATAACCTAGATGGGAACCTAGGGGATCACAAGATAGGGTATACTTTTCTTCTACAAGTTATCCTTATATGCTTTTAGTTCCTTTTCATGATTATTGGCTAAGTACATAAGCCCCTAATTATACTCTCTCTTCTTAGTTAATGGTGGGAAATGGAAGAATATGTCCCAACAACCAATGTGATAGGAAATGCGACGATTTTCGTATTAATATGACAAGGATGATTAGGGGATTAAAATATGATTATTATTTTGGAAGACGTTCACTATTTTAGGGACCCTATATGATTGAGGTAAATAGATTACTACGGTATTTTCATTGAGGAGTAAGGTTGACTTATATTTTGAAGAATTGATGAATTTAAGGTGGACTTATAGTAATTTAGGTTACTTATGGGAATGATTAACCTATCTTGGGTAAAATATGTTTAGGTTAGATACTTTTTTTATAATATTTCAGGAGTGGTTGGTGTTGTTTGGAGATGAAGAATGAAGTTTATTTTGGAAGAATATGTTATCAAATCCTTCTTGTATTTGGGTTTCAATCTTAGTTTGCTTTATTTTGAGGAATTTTAAGGACCGTTATTTATGGAATGGACTATGATGAACTTTGGGTAGTACCATGGAACATTGAAGATTTAAAAGTAGTTTCCATTCCTATGGGATTATTTCTTTTTGAAGAGTTGTTTTACCTTACCCTTTCTGTTTTTGGGATAATGTTTAAAGATAGAAGAAATAGATAGTTAATCTTTTTTGGATTATGTGATTCTCTAGAAGATGATTCTTGTGTTTTGATGAGACCAAGTAGTTTTGAATGCTCATAGTTTGGAGAAAAGATTAGTTTTGGGTAGAAACATATTAAAGGATGAAACTCTACATGAAGATAGGTATATTTTCTTATGTTTTTGTTTTATGTTGTAAATGAATTCCTCAAAATTATGAAAAGGAATGTAAAACAAAAACGTTGTTGGTTTACGTTTCCTACTGGGTAATCAAAGACCGTTTACACACATCATAAGTTTGGGATTTTCCTATGGTTAACTTTCTCCTAATCATGTTTTCTATCACTCTCCCTCAGAACTTGACCATTTGTTTTCTCCTCCATGTCCATGTTTTCGTACATGGAATTCTAGTGTGGGCTAACTCGGGTGACCTTTGTACTTACCTTTTTTTTCTTTTAAAGTAATAGATTTAATGACTCCTTTTCCGATATGGGACTTTCAATGAAATTTCAAAACCCAATTTTAAAAATTTCGAGGACACAATTTCTTAAGGGGGGAAGATTTTAACAACCCGAAATTTTGAATAAATCTTATTTCCTAATTTTATGTGTTATTTTTATTTTGTTTTTTATACTCAAAAAAAATGTTTCATTTGATAACATGAGTATAATTAAAATGAGACCATTGGGTTTTGACTGTTATATGACCATTCGTCAATATGACCCCTGGAAACTAAACTTTTTGATTATTGTCTCTAAATACAAGTAATCTTGGATAATTATTATAGAAAAAAGATTTTATGGCCTCATCCAGTAGTCTTGGACCGATTGAAGCCCATCTAACAGAACTTGGGAAGGAGGTAGCACCACTGGGATTATCTCTGGACCAAACCCAAGCCAAACTTTATTGTGTGAAGCTAGAACGGAATCACTTTTGCGAGAATTTCAAACTAATAGAAATTACTACTCGTGCTATGTTAGCCGAGCCTCCCTCAGATTCTCTCACCTTAGCACACCTTACACTTAGGTCCTATGCTGGTGTGATAAGGGGATATGTAAGGAGACCGTAACTGACTTGTGTAATCCTTTGTTTTAAATAAAAATCGTGATTTCTTCTTTATGATGATGTTTATGAATTTTCAAATGACCGGATAAATATAGCATGCATATTTTTGATGAATTTTAGAAAAAGGATATTTTAAAAATGTTTATGTAAACCTTAAATAATTAAAAATGTGTAATGATATTCAAAAAATGGTCTTCTACAATTATGCTCAGTACGAAATTTAGAGTCTAATAAGATCAACATAATTTTTGATGAATAGTAAATTATGAATAGTGATTTTATGATTAGGATTAGTAAAGTGTCCAAATGGATTATTAATCTCACTTAAAGAAAGTATTTATATAATCTAGGCACCTTGATTAAGTAGCGTGATTCAATAAAATGGTTAAATAACGATTTCATAAATCATTATTCAAGTATTAGTTTTTTCGAGTGAATAGTGTTTTTTAATTAAAAATTAAATTAAAAATATATAAAAAATTATTTTTATAAAATGGATTTCATTTTTGAACTCAGAGCACCGATATTATGTTATGGTAATTTTTGGGGTTTTTCTGAAAAAAATGAATTTTCAGTGAATAGTGTATTTATTTAACAAATAAATTAAAAATATTTAGAAAATTATTTTTATAAAATGGAGTTCATTTTTGAAATCAGAGCATTGATATTTGGTTCAGGTAAAATTTTGGGATTATTCTGAGAAAGTTGAATTTTCGATGAATAGTGAAAATACAGTTTTTAAGTTACGGGTGTTTAATGACATCATTAAATGATGTATTAAGTATGTAATCAATATGGTCGACTTAGGAATAGTAAGATAAGGTATGAGGTGTCCCAAGTGGCCAATACCATGGGCAAGCCCATGGGTTTGCCAAAACCACTAATGAGGTGTCCCTTGGCCATTAATGCCTTGTCCCCTCACTTTCCCTATAAATACCAAGCCATCCTCTTATCCATTCGACTCCACACTCTCCCCCCAACGAAGTTCTAGTATAATTACCTCCCAAGGAGTCCTCCCAAGGTTCCCCAAGCCCTCAAGGTCCCAACCTTGGAGTTTAAGAGTTACGTTTTAAGGTAAGGGATCCGACCTCTCTCTTTCTTTTCAAGAAATCTCTTTTATGTCATTTCTTTTATGCTCCATGTTATTATGTTAAAGGATGTTATTTTATACTACTCTTACTGACCTTTTCATGTTCATATAATGAGAGATCCTCTATTACTCTCATTATTTCGTTTTATGAAGTTTTAAGTGGCGCTGTTAGGCTGCCGAAATATTTGTAACGAATTCTTTCTTCCTTCTCATATTTCAAGATCTACTTTCATGTAATGTCTTTCAAGTTCCTTTTTATTATTTTGGGGTATGATATATATATATTTATCATACTGATATTTTATGATCATATGATGAGATACCCCATTTGATCTCTTCAATTCAGTATTTTGAAGTTTTAAGTGGCGCCGTTAGGCTGCCGAATTTTTAAGGGATTCATTCACCCTTATCTTTTTCAAGTTATATTTTCTGGTCAAGCATTTCAAGTTCCTTTTAATTATGTTGGGGTATGATCTCTATATCTATGATACTGATATTTTATTATCATATGATGAGAGACCCCATTTTATCTCTTCAATTCAGTATTTTGATGTTTTAAGAGGCGCCGTTAGGCTGCCGAATTTTAAGTGGTTCTTTCACCTTTCTCCTTTTTCAAAGTTCTAATTCCATGTCAAGTATTGCAAGTTAATTTTTATTATGTTGGGGTATGATCTCTAAATATGTCATACTGATCTTTTATTTTCATATGATGAGAGACCCTATTTGATCTCATCAATTAATTTTTGTTGAAGTTTAAGTGGCGCCGTTAGGCGACCGAATTTCTAAGGGGTTCTTTCACCCTTCTCGTTTTCAAGATCTACTTTCAAGTTCCTTTTTATTATGTTGGGGTATTATCTCTATATCTATCATAATTATCATTTATGTTTATATGATGATATACCCTCTTTGATCTCGTCAATCCATTTTGGAAGTTTTAAGTGACGCCGTTAGGCTGCCGAATTTTTAAGTTGTTCTTCACCCTTGTCATTTTGAAGTTCTAATTTCATGTCAATTATTTCAAGTTCCTTTTTGTTATGTTGGGGTATGATCTCTATATCTATCATACTGATCTTTTATGACCATATGATTAGAGACCCCATTTTATTTCTTCAATTCAGTATTTTGAATTTTAAGTTGTGTCGTTAGGCTGCTGAATTTTTAAGTGGTCCTTGCACCATTCTCCCTTTTCAAAGTTCTAATTCCATGTCAAGTCTTGCAAGTTGCTTTCTATTATGTTGGGTTATGTTCTCTATATCTATCATACTGATCTTTTATGTTCATATGATGAGATACCCTATTTGATCTCATCAATTCATTTTTGGTTGAAGTTTACGTAACGCTGTTAGGCTGCCGAATTTTCATAAGAGAAATCTTATTTTTGTCTTCCTTTCATGTTCTTCATTTCATATGGTATATTTTAAAATTTCATTACCATGTTATCAAATCCCTTATATTCTGTCCCTCTACTGTTTTATGGGTCATTTATGAATGTTTGACCCAAGTCCCCTCTCTTTTCAATGTTTTCTAAAAACCTTGTAACATAGCTGTTATGCTGCAGAATTTTCGTCTCAAAATGTCTCTCTCTTTTTTTATAAAGATATTTTATTTAAATAAGTGAATACTAAAAGCTCTTATTTCTATAGGGGTATTCACATATATATCAAAATTTTCTATTTTAAATTCTAGGATTTACATACGTGAAACCCTCTTTCCCTTTCCATGGGTTTAAAGTGACATAAAGATCATGTCTTTAAAGAAGTTTTTTAAAACGTTATGATTATGAAATGAAACCCATTTATTTTATGCCATATGGGTTGTTTATGAAATAATTGATGATGATATGTGTGGATCACATGATAATAAAGACATGTAAAGGGTGCGCCCAGATAGCGCTCCAATGCATTGGGTAAAGACTTAATCTCTAGAGATGACTTTTTAGACTGATACCTTGGTGAATAACCTTGGTAATTTTTAATGACACCTTGGGGATGGACCTTGGTGAAACGAAATGATTGTCAATATTAAATGTTGTAGACACATCTTCAAGTTATGAAAAATGTTATTTTTATTATGATATGCCTCATGATTTCTTTCTCATTCCTTAATGTTATTTTCATGACCTTATTGAAGTATCTCAAATTCACATGTAAAATGTTTCTCTTGTTTCCCTTACTGGGCCTTCTGCTCACCCTTTCTTTTGATGTATGTCCCCGGGTTATGAGATGCAGTAATGGACCTAGGATGAACATGAATAGAAGCCTTTCAAGTGTTTAAGAAGAATCTTTTATGTTTTCATGTTTAAAGTTCCTAGTTTCCAAGACATTAAACCTTAAAGATCCTCGGTTTTGTAAAATGTAATGAAAGTTTATGTGATAAAAAGGCAGGATGCTATAGGGATGATTGGAATATTTCCTTTCATTTTATCTCTTTTGTTTTGTGTTTTTTGGGTGCCTACTGAGTATTGTTATACTGACCCCTGCACGGGCTTTTCCCGCACATGTTTGTCACTTGTGTAGACCACATGACTTACGCCGGTGTCCTAGGTGGACCCAGAGTAGGTGGAGCTGAGTGAGCGGGATTGAGCATGGAGTCTTACTAGAGCTGTGTCGAGGAGCTTTCTAGTGGTGCTTTTGGTAGTGTTTACATCCTTCTGAGTAGGTTGGGTGCTTTTGTAGTTTTCCTTTGGTGGGCCCTGTTTTTCCCTTTGTACTTCTGTTTCACTCTGGTTTTGGATATATGTATGCATGATTTCCCTTTTCAATTTTTATATATATCTACATAGTTTCATGGAGGTGTATGTAGGTGCGTGTGTGCAGGAACCTTACCCTAATGCCTCTCATGTGTGTGATAGCCTACTTGGCGCTAGTCGCCAGCCACTTTCCTATTGGAGGTGATCTTGGGGAGTCGTGGCTCAAGCCCCATTGGGTTAGGTCATGATAGGTAAGTAGTCTTCTGAACATTCATGTCCTTCACCCACATTTGATGATATCTAGTTTGTAACTCAATCATTGAGAAATAACATTCTCCCTTTATCTGATCGAGTAAATCATCCATCCATGGAATACGATAACAATTTCACCTATTTCAAGTGATGAAAATTCATAAAATGAAACAAACTAACATCATCCTTATCCATGGAAAAAACAAGTACACGCCAAGGAAGCACGCACAGATGAAAAAAATAGCACTACAATAGATCATTATGCTTTTCTCATAGATCTCACAACTCAAATGACACAAAAATATATGAATACATTGATATAAGAATCATTCATATCTATAACGTGATCTCAAAGATGATATCCCATTGAGGGAGTAACTCTAAAACCTCCTTTTAGAATGGAAAGGGGATACTTCTCCACAACCCATGGAAAAACAACTTCTAAACCTTTGGTGAAATAACCACCAAATCAACCATCAAAAAATGAAAAGTATGGAACATGACTCCATACCATATGGGGGTATAGCTTTCCAAAAGGCACTACTAGATCTCTATCAGAATCATATTACACAACTTTACTCTGGAGGAAATCCATTATATCTGGAAAAAAATACAACCAATCCATTATGAGGATGAGGTCATATGGCTATATTTGTAATAATAGGGAATCTCCCTAATAGTGGTGCTTCCCCAACACTAAATCACGGTCTCTACAAACTTCACACAATTTTTCTCATCCTTTAACTAGCTGAGTCAATTCCAAGGGAACTCAAAGCCTATATACCTCATGTCTGAAAGAATGGACAAGGATTGGTTATATAAAATATTGAATTTATCCTAAATCAAAAAAACTATTATACTATGTTGATATCAGGAAAGGTGTACCTCGAATGATGTCTTGCTCGCCTAGAACTAGAAATACTAAAACATGAAGTTAACATCATTCTTCTCCAGTAACTCTCTACCCATACTGATTACCACCTCTATGGTTGATCTGTACTCTCTAATGATGAGGAAAGTCTTAGGGATATATTATACCTACTATATCTTCTCTCTGCTGATCCCAAACTAGACCACCATACAACTACTGCCTTGAAAAAATGCATCAATGGAGAATCATGAAGTGGAATACCGGGAACACACTTACTACTTATAATGGTCATCTACTCTCACCACTTATTACCTCAACCTACACAAGAAAAAACATGTATGATGCTTTGGAATAGGTTTATGAGCATCCAACCCCTGAGAAATGAGATAATAATTAATGAGACCCACCATCGGAAAACCATAAACATTTTTTTCCTAAGAACTAGTAACCTCAAACCACAGATCACCTTTTGAGGAATCCTAATGACACCCCTCTCATGATTACCCAGTTCTTTCCAAAATCTTATCTATAACCTATGATACGGTCAGCACCTATAGATACATATTTAGTACAAATAAGGTGACCTCGCCCTAGATCTATGGACACAAATCCTAATTTAAATTCCTCACCCTAACCTGCACATCTAGAAATAGAAACATTTCACAGTGCATAAGGGTGCGAAAAAAATTCCAGAACTCTTGCACAATGGAACTCCACTGCCATATGGAATGTAGATCTTGATAACTCACTACCTTCACTATTGAAGAATGACACTCAATTATGAACTATTTATGGATCATTTATTAGGATACTAATTAATCAAGAATATCCATGAGGGAAAATAATCACAACTACCTCGCTACCCACACAACATTTTCACATCCAAAGAAACCTAGTGCTTCTAACAAGCATGGAATGAACTAAAAGATATCTCAAACTACTACAACCAGTCATACATTATAGAATCTAAAAAATATTACTCATAATTATACATACTATAGAACTGAGACATGCATAGTGTCCTCCATGTTTCATCGTCATCAAACTAATCTCTGTTGCGACCATCTTGAACATCTTACTGAACATCACCAGTTTGAATATGAGGAGGATATTGTCTTAGAGTCAATCCTACAAAATAAAAAACAATTAGGGTTAAAGAATTTGGAATATATAATAGTATAAACTAATTTATTAAATAATATATTAAATATCTTATTTATGGGTTTAACCTTTCCCAAGGTCTACCCATTTCGAACACAGGAACCCAGAAGAATGATTCATGATCATTTCTCTAGTCTCTACCCTACAACCCATAATACATTATTTAGTAGACTAATTGAACTTAATATCTTGAGAAAATGATCATAGGGTTCCCAAAATAAAAATTTCTTAGTCGTTATCCCATGTTTATATATCTTACTAAACTTATCTAACTCTATTTTCCAACCATCCCATGGAACCTCTTTAATTCCTAACTCCAACCTCCATCCTATCACTCAAACATGAACCTTTGATTCAACTCATTCATGACATATTCCCATCAAATATAATATAAATAGGGTAGAGATAAGGTGACTTCTTGACCTCCATCTCTAATAGGCATCTGGTTAGGGAATAACACAAAGGGTATAGTAAACATGAAATTGGGATGTAATACCCTCTAAGAGAAACATGTAGAAGAGTGAGATAAGAAGGATACAACAACCATGACCTTCTCGAAGAGAGAAAAGTATATATATATAATAAATCCCTGAGAAAAAAAATAAATTTCATAAAACAATAATCAATTGAAATGAAAACTACAGGTACTAGAAAAGTACAAAGGGAAGCGACCAAGAAGCCCAAGCATCTCATGTTAAACCCTAACCTAGTAATGTCCAGCATGATCACTAACCTACTCCCACTGAAATATATATAGTGTTAGTAAAATAGTATATTCAATATAATCCTCTCCATAGTCTCTCATAAAAAAGATAATGTAAGCATTCTAAAGCACAATGAACAACATGGAAACTAACTTATCACCAAAACATGTATTGTATTTTCCGAACCTCAACATTTCTATCTATCAAAAAGTAATACATAAAAGAGGGAATATAACATAATGAGGATACATCAATGTTAACCTTGTCCCTCTACCCCACTGGTTTAACACTATACCCAAATGTCGGACATCCTATACATCTCTTTTGAAAAGTAAGATGTCCCAAATACACTCGAGAAAGGCACCTCCACATTAACTTTGTGAATCACATAAACACACCATGCCATCTATGTAACAATATAGTAACCATCTATTATCCAGAATCTTCCACAAATGGTATGATGAATATCAAACATTAGGTATTGTACCTAAGCAATTATATCCCATACACTAAGTACCTCAAGACATCATAACCTATACATGTCATAACTATGACAATCCTTTGGATACTATATCAGGTATTACATGTGTGTAAAATATGAACAACTCATAATATCCCTATACACACATATATATAGAAAAATAACCCCATACATACCGGAAAATGTAAACAACAAGAGAAGAGAGAAGACCAGGTCCAGAGAGGGTAGTCAGTCAGCCATCACCCCCTAAAGAAATCAGGGAAGACACCCTCTCAGAGTCCACTGTTTGTCAATTTCTATAACCAACAAGGGTTGTCCAGTGTATGAAATCACATAATATACATGATATAATATATCTCAAAAACACACTATGGGAATAACATATTCGTAGACATAATTGCATGTAACATTTCTAAGACTCCGAACTTCCACTTATAAGAATAGATATCCTATAATCATACATGAATAAAAAAGATATAAATTAAATTCATTATATATATTGAAACATTTTATTCTGTTAAATAATTCTATAAATATTAATTAACAATTAAAATTATTCCAAATTATATAAAATTGAATTCCATTAATTATCTTAGTATATTATATTACCTCTAGGCATAAACCAATCCAAGAACATGGTTTATCAAGATTGAAATATTATATGAATTTACATTTCATCATCAACCAAACCCATGAGTTAAACATTTATTAAAACATTATTAACATCATTAAATATCCAGTTAAACTTGGAAAACAATCCTAAGATAACACCAATAGGAAACATGAAATCAAGCACATCCAAATTCCTTACGAATTGGGGAAAGGAATGAATTCAAAATAAGCAACTCATCCATTGGACATTAAATTGACTAAAACAAGGGTACCAAATATCAACATCTTCTCAATGAGTAAAACTAGGTTAAACACATTACATAACCTCTAGAAACATCATTCACACCAACATGTTTATACAGATTAGTCTCGCCATTGCATGAGTTTTCTACGACTACATATTTTAGGCTTCTCTTCCAATAAACCAAAACTTCAATCATAGTATTATCCATGCATGAATCACATCACATACAAAAATCCCCACACCATATCACAAATCATCACCTAGTATCATCTATACCATGTTCATAACACATGTCTCATATATAGGAAACATATGAAGTATCATGAAACAAACATGCAAAGTCATCTGGGAAATTGGGCCCTCCAAACAAGGATTTTAACCTTCTCAAGAAAATGATCCCTCACATATCCAAAATAAGGCACTCAACATTCAGAATATAATGTGAAAATAAGGACTTAAAAAGTTATGTTTATCACACAATATGTTTTTATTACATTTTTTATTAATTGATTCATTTATTAACTGGTTTTAACTATGGGAAACATAAAGCATCAAGCTATAACCAGCTATCAAGAAACAAATTTCCCTTATTAGTTATTCTGGTTCCAAAAAACCTCAAGATTCATTATCAATTAATATTACATTTATATTATTATAAATAAGAATTTTTTATTGTTCAGGTTCATTATCCAATTCATTAAATGAGTACACATGAAAAAAAATTTATTATCATAAAAATAAAACAATAATTAGATTCAATAAATACCCATAATTATTATCAATCCAATTAATTATCAATTAATTCCATATTTATGTTCATCAATAATTTCAATAAAGAAAATAATGGTAGAAAATCCTAGAATATAAATCACACTATCTAAAACACCATAAAGGATATTATTATCAAGGTATAAAAAAACATTGACAATATACGTTCACAAACAATATCATTAATATTTTTCAAATAATTATTAGTTCAATTTCATTTCAATATAAGGGGATAAATAATTATACCTCTATGATTTCACATAAATAAATAAATAAACAACAAATACCCTATCTCAAAAGTTGTAAATGTTATTCACAAGACAATAGACCACATCTCAGATCTTCCCTCTCCTATTCAGTAATAACTAAATCAATCTAATGATGACATGGAACAACTACACCGATAAAAAACAAAAATAAATACCATTTGAAAAATGGAACATTAAACTCTATTTCATGATGAGAATATATAAGAGTAATTGAGATCAAACCAAGAAAGCACACTAGAAAATGTAGGAAGAACACATCTTCGATTCGCATGAATTAAAGATGAAAACCTAATGATTGATCCCCATAGATCAAGTCTACAAAATTTATTAATGGGAGCTATTGTATGTTATAAAATTAGAAACGTAGTAGGGTTTGAGAAACTTGAGCGGTCTCAAACATTTATAACAACCCTTCAGCTAGAAATTACATGACGTGTAATCCCCTTTCACATCATATAATCCTAGAGTTTAATTTGAAATTAAAAAACCATATGAACTTTTTATTGTATAAGCTAAAAAAACACATCATGAACTAATGATTCAAAGGCATCTAACTGCACATACACAATGTATATTCTTTACACATTTATTTCATTACTTCCAATATTTCATAGCCAAACTTCTAAAGACAACTTTTTAGCCTCCTATAAGATCCAATATCCTCTAAAAAATACAAAGGGCCAAGATACACTGATTAAATTCCTAAAATAAGACATAATTTAAGGGGGTAAAACAAGAATTTAAAATAAACAGCTTCATAATGGTGATTACCTTATCTTAGAGAAACCTCATGTGGATCTCTTCTAAAGGACTCTAGGTTAGGTATATAAGAAAAAATAATTCTCAAGAACGTTGATATGGATTTTGGGGAAATAATTTGGAAGTATTTGGTCATTATAGATGGCTTGATTGGTTTCAAGATTTTAGGGGAGGTGATTTCCTTATACAATTGGAAACAAGGACCTTCTTGGAAAACACATCTAAATTTTCTAAGAGAATTTAAAATAATATCCATTTTAATGATAAAAGCTTCTAAATGACCAAATATTCTAATGGGGGATATATTATCTATTAATATTAAAAACCAACAATATTTTTACATATTTAATTGGAAATAATACCCTTATCGTTTGGTTTGTCCTTGATAAAAAACTTTAACCATAATCAAGGTAATTAATTTTTAATGTTTATCACTATTCAGTATGGAAAAAATTATAGTTGAATATATAAAATAATACTAATTATTCATATTTAAAATTTTATAACCATTTTATTAAATTAAAATCATTTAAAGGGGAAAACATAATTTAAAATATAATTGTAAAAAATATCAAAAACGTTTTTTCAAGAAATCCCTTTTTTAAGAATATGATCATATAATAACTATAACACTTGTAATAAAATTTAGAGAGAAATAAATTCAGGTAGTTATATATATTGTAATACCCCAAGATTTCATTGTACGTTATCTTATTAAAGAAATTTTATAACATGTGCTACAAGCAATACCGAGTTCGAGCGCACCACAACTTACCAAAAAAGCCGTACAAAAAGCTGTTATTTAAAGTGTTAACATAATTTTGAATCTTATATAATATAACATCATTAATATTTATTTCTTAGACATAATATAAGATCCAATTCATTTTTTCAGATAAAAGGAGTATTTTTAAAAAAATGCAAGTTTCCCCCCCTTTTAATGGAAAACCCTTTTTAAAACCAATATTCGAAACTTTTATATATTAAATTAAATGAAATTTAATTCTTCTTTAGAAGAGAGACTTAAAAATTTGGTTTGGATATATTTTTGGTACTTTTCTGATAACATTCATATTTTGATAAATGGTGAAAAATAATATGTTTTAACTGAAAACAAATTTTTTAATAGAAATAATTTATAGTGTAAAATTATTAATTTGAATAGTTTGGAAGTATAATTAGATTTTATTTTTAACATTTAATACAATTTATTTCATTATATGTATTTTCACATTTAAATTTAACATAAACACATGTCAATCTTTTGATATTTTTTACTTTTTAAAATCCTGCTTTTTGGTTTTGACAAGGGGAAATAATTTTAAATTAATAAATTCATATTATATGTTTTTAGTTTGTTAAAATAGATTTAATTTTTTAATTTATAATATCAAAATTATCTTGAGGTGAATTTTTGGAATTTTTCGGAAAACATTCAATTTTTGATGAATAGTGAAAACACAACGTTATTATTTAAAACGGGATTTTTATTTAAATAATTATTTATTTTATTTAAATTTATTTTAACAAAAAATAGTTATATAAAATATATATAAGATAAATGTAAATAATTGGATTCATTTTATAATAATATTAGATTTATAAAATTTTATTGAACTTTTTAACGTTTTTACCCACCTTCTTGGAGAATTTGTAAATTTTCCTAAAACATAATTCTATCTCTTCTGTGAGTTGAATTTAAAAATTCTTACAGACAAAATTAACAATAGTATTTAAATGTGGTATAATAAGAAGAATATAATTTTTGGTGAATAATAACTTTTGACTTTTATTTACCATTGTTAAAATTAAATAGGGTAATTAAGGGTAAAAATTATATTATAATTAGCATAAAACACATGTCTTAATTATATTGGGTAAGTGTAATTAGACTGAAAACAACCTTAGGAAAAAATATGATCTTCTTTGGTCCACTTGGATCAGATTAGGAAATTTATTATTATTTTCTTCAAAGAAGAGTTAAAAGAGTTAAATTTAAAAATTAATAAATAACTATTTTTAATATAGGGTTACACACAATATAAATTCGGATATAAATATTTATTATAAATATAATAATATTTATTAAATAATTGTATTTTATTTATAATTTTTAGAAATTTAAATAATTTAATTTATATATGACACAATGATGATGCAACAATTACCTTATTAATGAAATATTAAAATAATTTATATTATAAATATCTAAATAAATGTAAATTGAGACTTCTGATAAATTCTACTAATTTTATAAGTTATTATTATATCTTAGAGTTTATTGGATAATTGTTTTTGAATTTTTAAGGCAGTTATGAGTTTCAGAAAAACAAAATACCAAATAGAGTCAAAATTGGCATAAATTTATTTTTTAAACAAATACTATATTATTGGTTGATATAATATTCCAAAAAATATATAGTTTTGAAAAAGGGCTGAAATAATATTATACATGTAATAAATGAAATGGTTGTGGTTCTATTGGATGATTAGAGTAAATTTATTAACCATATAGTGTAAGAATTTAAGAAGACAAGGTAAAAGATATACTATTTAACTAAGAGTTAAATCTAAGAGATAAGGTAAAAATGGTAACCTAAACTTGTATAAAACCTATTGGTTGAGAGGATCTCGACCCATAACCACCTATGTCTTGAAATAAATTTATCTGAAGACATTATAAACCGAATATTATTGTATAATAAATTAATATTTTAAACTTTTCTTTAAGTGATCCCCACCCCTCTTATAAAAGGGCACTTCACCTTCTCTTAATTTCACACGTCCATAGCCATTTGGATCAGCCAAACCTGAGAAAATATCCTACCAAATCCCATCACATAAACCTTGAGTATATACTTTGATCAGAAATCCAACTTATGGATCCATTTTGATCAACTCAAAAGAAAACAGTAGAAGTAGATGTAATAATTTCACCACCCTCTTTCAAGTTCTTTTCTTCGTCCACTTCCACTTTCTATGTTTTTTACATACCAAAATAATAAATCTAGTACCTTGTACATACTGTGATGTTATTATAAATATGGTACATCCATATTCGTAATTATATCAATCCTATAAATGACAAAGTTACCATATGTGTGTACGTACTGCTTACCATCTCCACGTCGGGGTGTAGTTTATTTTTCGAACATTACATTATTTAGATGGGTATAATAACAAGAATAAAAGATGTAAATAATAAATATTACATTTTAATGATTCTATATATATTAAATAACATCCAATTACATAAGATTTCACCATCAATAAAATTATATTGTCGCTCGTGCGTACGTACGGACTTCGGTCTCCACGAACGCGGTGAGATTCATTTCCCATCATAATCATTAAAGAATAATTTTCATTTTATGAATAAAAATAATTTTTTAAAAAATAATATCATTCTATATATGAATAAAATATATTCTATCCATAAAAACATGGCTTACATAACCAAGAATATAAAGGAAAACGAGTTAGTCAACACCTGAAATGATGATACTATTAAAATAATATTAACAAATCAATATTATAAGATCATATATGATATAATATTTATGTATATGATTTATGGTACAATTTAATAACAATGATTTAACTATTATACAGGTGGTTAATGTAACCTCAACCAAAAAAGTACAAGGTAAGGTTTAATTCTACAATCTCATCATTATCCAAGGTTGTTTTTATGTGAGTATCTATTAGGACCTCTTTCTCATCCACATCCAAATTACGTAAAAATATTTCAAAAAGGATTATTTTAATATTTTATGGAAGGGAATCTTTAACTAGATCATCATTGTAAATGGTTTCAATATTTATTCTTCTAAATCATTCTCATTAATGTCTATATTTTCAAAAAGGTTATTAAGGATTTATTTATATAGACATTAATGTTTTTAAAATTTTAATTTCATTCAAAAGTTTCAAAGTGGTATGGGACACTTTGATTCAAAAATGTATTCAAATTTCTTCCTTTCTAAATTGTGTGACTTTTAAATATTTTGATGAAAAATGGATATTTCTTTCAAAGAGTTTTACAAAACATTTTCATCTATGACAACATCCATTGACGGATTTTAAACTTCATTGATTTTGATTTATTATGAAAAAAATATTACATATTGTACTGGATGTTTTGTGATATGTTTGAATGTGGATGTGTTATTGATATACCATTCAAAGTTTATGGATAATGTATTGACATTTCATATGTTAGTTTTAATATGAATGTTTATGATATTATTATACCTTTTCATATGAGGAATTCATTGGACTTGGTAAGTGATGGGTGTAGCCCTCTATACCTCGTTGATGCATTTGTAGGTCTCATGAGACAAACTAGTGTCTTGACACAAGGCCATGAAAAAATCTTATTTTTAGTCTTGGCATAAGGCCTTGACAATGTGGTTATGATGTCGGGCATTATGCATTCAATCATTATGAAATTGGCTATTGATATTGGATGTGATTATTCAACTAGTAGAATATCCTTGGGAATAAGTAAATGGAATTATTTGATTTATATTGGGAATATTATACATAATTATATGTTTAAAAGGATTATGTTTTATTATTAAACATTGCCTTAAATTTTTATACTTATTTATGAAAGTTTCCGCTTTATTTTTATCTTTAATTAGCATCTGAGCTCACCCGTTTCTATGTTTTATTTTTCTTAAGATGTGAAGAAGTATATTATGACCAACTGGGAGCGATAGTCTAAGGGATATGAATGTGGTCAATGGAGACAATTTTTTTGAGTTTTTTTAATTTTATAATATATGGAAAAACTTATTAATGTATCTAGTACTTCTATGACTACAAAACAGATTGGTCCTTCGGGACACGATTCCTTGTAATGATGCCAATGTATTAAAATAATGCACCGACTCTGGGTAACTAGGGTCTGGTAGTTGGTATAGAAGGAATTATAGAATCTAAATTGGAAATAGATTTAGATAACCTTGATTATAGATAATTATCCTAAGATAGACATTGAGGATTAGTATAGAATAATTTCCTAGAATTTTTGTAATGTAGATATTTTGTGTATTTTTCATGTAATACATCCGTTTCTGGATACGATTAGGTAGAGGCAGCTCTAGCATAGGTTTAGCTAGGAGAGAAAACTCTAAAAAGGTGTTTCTCCCTTGACCCGGTGTATCCTGGTACACGAAAACGGGCCTTGATTCACTCTTGGTTATGACACTCCCTGATGATATTCATAGGATAATTCAAATTTTCATTACAAGCCATTATTAAGGATTTTGGAGTAAATACTCTCTCAAGAAAGCGTTTTATGATTATAGATTATATTCATAATCTTTTCAATTTACATTATGTATTTTTCAAGTTTGGAATTATGCATTGTGATTCATGAACTAACATATTGTATTCTATTGTTTAGAAATGGTTCCTCGTAGAAGGAATGAGAATTCTAGCAATACGCATGATTGATTGATTAATAAGGATCATATCTTTCATGGTATTAAGAAAACATTTAAAAGGGAAATACTCTCCCACATATTTTCATCATATGAAGAAATTGTATCATGTGTTAATAAGATAATTAATGAATTATCTAATTCCTATGACTTTGAAGATAAGCAAGAAAAGAAAAGGATGGAAGAGAAAAATATGGATAAAGGGAAGTGGGGAAAGAAGGATTTCTCATATGTGATAACTGTTGAAAGAATCACCTTGTTAAATTCTTTAATGGAATGGGAGTTTTTTATATCTGTGAAGAAAAAGGACATCAAGTACGTGATAGAAAGGGTATGAACAATGTTTCGAATGTATAATGCTTAATCTGCAAGGAGTTGGGACATTACACGAATAAATGTCCAAATCATCAGAGTATACCCCAAATGCTGATATTGGATAACAATCAAGTAATGATACTCCCTAAGATGAAGAGTAATGATTAGAGTTATTAAGTAGTTATTAAAGTATTGTTCCATTTGAGTATTTTATTAATGATGTACATGTTATAAGAATTATAGAGTATATAAGGATTGTACCGCAATACTATTTCATTAAGGACTAGAGATTGTATGGAACCATGATATGTGACTCAATAGCAGGTTAATTTTTTTTTTGAAAATGGTTGACATAAAGATAAACCATAAAATGGTTCTAATACCGGGGTAGATATTTTGGAATAATATTTATTTGGATAAATTATATTGGATATTCTTGACTACCTTGAAACTGATTAATGATTTGTATATTTCATTACTGTTAGAGTTTACAACATTTTTGGATAAATGGAGTATATCTAGTACTCTACAAAGAATAAGGGAGGAATATTGTAATAAATATATTTTTATTGTAATTAATCATGTTACAGCGTTTTAATAGAATACATGATGAAGGTATTCACAAGTTATTACATGGACAAAAGGATCTTCATTGTGTTTACCATCCTTATAAATTTTGGACTGTGAGTTTGGAAAGAAGTATTTTGGATAATTATTTTGGTTGGAATTGATTAAGTTTGATATTGGATACTATTTTTATGGTTAAATCATTTCCTGATATTATTTTTGGATTTTCATTAAGAAGACAACCCAGAGGTCAGGAAACAACCTGTCGCGTCCAACAAGGCCATGAGACTTGAACCCATAACCAAAGGTGGACAAGGGTGGATCACCTACCACTAGCCTATGTGATTTCCTAGTTTTTATAATGTAGTTTTTTAAATGGCTTGTCAGATAAATTATAAATTCATTATTTTTGGAAATCTATATGATTAGGATAAAAAAATATTTTTGAAGTCAATTATATTTTGGAGTGAAAGATGTGCTTGAGGTAGGAATTAGTTAAAGGATGAAACTCTACTTGTAAAGTATATTTTGTTTCTCTTATTCTATGAATATGTTAATTATTCAACTTTACGGAAGTGAAATTAAAACCAGAAGTGTGTTATCCTAATAATTTATATTTGGTTGAACTAAGGATATTTTAAATCATCATAGAATGATGGCTTTGAGGATCTAATTTGTAAACTTGTTTGTGATTGATGACCACAATCACTCCCTATAAATATTTACGTTTTCCTCCAATTTTCTGTCTCTAATTTCCTCCAATGCTTTTTTAATTGAGATCATAATTTTGTGGTGACTTTTTCATTACACTTTCCCTCTTATTAAGACTAAATTTTATTAAACTAATTTAAGATTTGGGATTTCCACAAAGGTGTTTTTATATTTTTAACCTTTTATTTTGGAAGAACAATTTCAAATTGCGAGGACACAATTTTTTGAAGAAGGGGAGAATATAACACCACAAGATTTCATAGTACATTATCTTATTAAAGTAATTCTATAGGTTGTTCTACAAGAAATACTGAGTTCGAGCGCACCACAACTTACCAAAATAGCTGTTAAAAAAAGCAGTTATGAATAGTTTTAACTGTATTTTGAATCTTATATACTCTATATAATTTTAACATTCCTATTATATATTTCATAGACATAATAAAAGAACAAATTTATTTTTTCAGATAAAAGATTTATTTTTCAAAAAATACAATTTTACTGCCTTTTTAATGGAGAACCCTTTTTAAAACAAATATTTGACACTTTTATATATTATATTTAATGAAATTAAATTCTTCTTTAGAAGCGGGAAAATAAAATTTAGTTTGGATAAATTTTTGGTACTTTTTGGATAACTTTCATATTTTGATGAATATGGAAAAATACTATGTTTTAATTGAAAACAACCTTTTGAGTTGAAATAATTTATAGTGTTAAATTATAAATTTTAATGTTTTGGAAGTATAATTAGATTATATATTTACCATTTAATACAATATTGGTCATTATATTTAATTTCACATTTAAATTTGACATAAACACATGTCAATCTTTTGATAGTTTTTACTTTTTAAATAATCGCGTTTTGTTTTTCACAATAAGAATTAATTTTAAACAAATAAATTCAACTTCTATGTCTTGAATTTGGTAAAATAGATTTCATTTTTGAATTTAGAATATCAAAATTATCTTAGAGTGAATTTTTGGTATTTTTCGGAAAACTATAATTTTTTTGATGAATAGTGAAAAACACTACGTTATTATTTATAACCGACTTTTTATTGATATAATAATTTATTTTTTTAAATTTATTTAAATTAAAAATAGATATATAATACCTATATATGTTCAATTTAATTTATTGGAGTCATTTTATAATAAAATTAGATGAAAATTTTATAAAACGTTTTAATGATTTTTACCCACCTTCTAAGAGCATTTGCAAATTTGCATAAAACATAATTTTACCAATTCTGTGAGTTGAATTTCAAAAATCTAAGAGACATAGTTGACATAATTAAGTAAAATGTGATTCAATAAGATGAAAATAATTTTTGGTGAATATTGGCTTTTGATTTTTATTTTACCACGATTAAAAGTAAATCAGGTAATAAAGGGTAATAATGATATTATAATTACCATAACACATGTTTTAATTCTATTGGATAAGTGTAATTAGATCAAAAAACAATTTAGGAATAAAATATGTTCCTCTTTTTTCCACTGGGATTATATTAGGATATTTATTATTATTTTATTTAAAGAAGAGTTAAAAGTGCTAAATTCAATGTTTAATAACTATACCATTTTTAATATAGGGTTACACACAATATAAATTCAACTATAAATATTAATTAGAAATATAAAAATATTTCCTACATAATGGTATTTTATTTATAATTTTTAGAGGTTAAATAATTTAATTTATTTATGACACACTGATGATGCACTAATTACCTTATTAATGAAATATTAAAGTAATTGATATTATAAATATCCATGTAAATGTAAATTTAGAATTTTTATGAATTAAACTAATTTTATAGGTTAATTTGAAATTTTAGGGTTGACTAGATAATTTGTTTTCTAAGTGATAAGGTTGTTATGACTTTCTAAAAAACAAAATACCAAATAGCGTCAAAATTGACATAAATTAATTTTTAAAAGAAATACCATATTATAGGTTGATATAATATTATAAAAATATATGGTTCAACGAAAGGGCTTAAATAATATTATATATTTAATTAATGAACCAATTGAGGTTCCCTTGGATGTTTAGAGTAAATTTATTAACCATATAGTTTAATAATACAAAAAGGGACAGTAAAAGTTAAACTATTTAACAAAGAGTTAAATCTAAGAGATAAGGTTAAAATGGTATCCTAAACTTGTCTAAAAGCTATTAGTTGAGAGGATTTCGACCCATAAATACCTAAGGATCAAATTAAATTCATTTCGAATGATTATAAACAGAATATTATTGTATAATAAATTAACATTTTAATCTTTTCCTAATGTGACCCTCACCCCTCTTATAAGAGGGAACTTCCCCTTCTCTTAATTTCACACCTCCAAAGACATTTGGCTCGGCCAACCATAAACCAAATATCCTATAAACTTACCTCACATCAACCTAGAGTTATTACTTTGATCAGAACTCACACCTAAGGATCCCTTTTGATCATCAAAAATGAAAACACCGGAAGTAGAACTAATAATTTCACCACCCTCTTTCATGTTCTTTACTTCTTCAACTTCCCCTTTCATTTTTGTTTTCATATGAAAATAATAAATCCAGTAACTTCTACAAAATTTTATGTCATTATAAATAAGGTACAACCATATCCTATATTCTATCCATCCTATAAATGACAATGTCACCATACGTGCGTACATACAGCTTACCGTCTCCATGCCATGGTGTAGTTTGTTATTCGAACACATCATTAATTGGATGGATATAATAATGAGTATAAATGATGTTAATAATAAATATAACTTGTTAATTATTCTATATATATTATATAACATCCAATTACATACGATCTCAGCATCAATATAATGATATTGTCGCTCGTGCGTACGTACAAATTACCGTCTCAACCAACACAAAGAGATTCATTCCCCATCGTAATCATTCAAGAATAATTTTCATTTTATGAAAGAAATAATGTTTTAAAACATTATATCATTCTGGATATGAATCATATACAACCTATCCCTGAAAACATGGCTTACGTAACAAAGTATATAAATGAAAACGAGTCAGTTAACACCTAAAACGATGATACTACTAAAATATTATTAACAAAGAAATATTATAAGATCATATATGATATCATATTTATATATATGACTATTATAAAATTTAATAACTATTATTTAACTATTATACCGAAGGTTAACGTACCCTTGACCAAATAAAAGTACAAGGTAAGGGTTAATTCTTCAATCTCTTCATTATCCAAGGTTGTTTTTACGTGAATATCTACTTAGACATCATTATCATACACATCCATGTTACATAAAAATATTTTCAAAAGGAATATTTTAAGGTTTTATGGAGGGGAATCATTAACTAGATCATCATTGTAAATGGATTAAATATTTATTCATTTAATCATTCTCATTAATTTCCATGTTTTCCAAATGGGTTTTAAGGACTTATTTATATGTACATGAATGTTTTAAAATGTTTACTTATTTCAAAAATTTCAATTTGATATGAGACCATTTGATTGAAAAATTTATTTAAATGTATTTCTTTCTAAATTGTGTGACTTTTAAATGTTTTCATGAAAAGTTATATTTCTCTCAAAAATTTTTGCAAATCATTTTCATCTATGTCAACATCCTTTGATGGATTTTAAACTTCATCGAAGTTGATTTATTATGATACAGAACATTAATATTGTGTTTAAGGTTTTGTGATATGTTTAATTGTGGATGTGTTATTTTTATAACATTCATGGTTTATGGATAATGTATCGACATTTTTCATGGTAGTTTTAATATGAATGTTTATGTTTTGTTTTATCCTTTTTATATGAGGAATGCATTGGACTTAGTAAGTGAAGTGTGACACCCTCTGTAGCTCCTTGATGCATCGGTAGGTCTCATGAGACAAACTAGTGTCTTGGCACAAGGCCTTGAAAAAATATTATTTGTAGTCTTGGCACAAGTACTTGACTATGTGGTTATGAATTCAGGCCTCATGAATTCCATCATTATAAAATTGGCTATTTTTATTAGATTGGGTTATTCGACTAGTGGAATATCCATGTGAATAAGTAAATGGAATTATTTGATTTATTTTGGACATATTATGAAGAAGTTTATGTTTAAATGGATTATGTTTTAGTATTATACATTGCCTTCAATGTTTATGATTGTTTGTGAATGTTTCTGATATATTTTTATCCTTACTAAGAATCTGACCTCACCCATTTCTCTATTTTATTTCTCTAAGTTTGTGAAGAAGTATATTAATAATAGCCTAAATGGATAGTCTAATGGATATGAAAGTGGACAATGGAGACAATGTTGTTTGTTGAGTTTCATTTTATAATGTAATGTAAAACTTCTAAATTTATCTAGTACTTCCCAGACTGTTAAACTGATCAGTCCTTCGGAACATGATTCCTTATAATCATGCCAATGTATTAAAATAATGAACCGAATCTGGGTAACTGGGGTTGGGGCATTAAAGTTTGTATCAGAGTAAGTTTACCAACAACATTGGAAATAGATTTAGATAAAATATGAATAGAGAATATTACCCTAAGATCAGATTTAAGAATTAGTATAGAATAACTTCCTAGAATTTTTGTAATGTAGAGATTTTGTGAATTTTCGAAGCAATACATCCTAGTCCGGTTACGAGCAGGTAGAGGCGGCTCTGGAAAAGATGTTACTTGGAGTGAAAACTTTGGCAAGGAGTTTTTGGCTCGACGTATGGTATCCTAGTACACAATGACAGGTCTTACTGCACTCTTGGTTACGACATGCCTGGGGGATATTTTTAGGATAATTCACATTTTCATTACAAGCCATTATAAAGGATTTATGAGTAAATAATTCCTCTAAGAAATAATTTTATGATTACATATTATATGCATAATATTTTCAATTTACCTTAGGTATTTTACTAGTTTGAAATTATGCATTGGGATTCGTAAACTAACCAAATGTATTACATTGTTTATAAATGGTGCCCAGTATAACAAATGTGAATTCCAGAAATACGGATGATTGAAAGATTAAGAAGGATCATATTATTCATGGTATTAAGCCAACATTTAAAAGTGAAATAGTCTCCCATATATTCTCATCGTATGAAGAAATATTATCATGTGTTATTAAGATAAGTAAAGAATAATCTAAGTCCTATGGCTTTGAAGGAAAGCAATAAAAGAAAGGGATGTAAGAGATTAAAATGGATAAAGGGAAGTGGGGAAAGAAGGATTTCTCAATATGTGATAACTGTGGAATGAATCAGATTGGTAAATGATTAAAGGGAACGAGTGTTTGTTATAAGTGTGGTGAAAATGGACACCAAGTACGTGATTTCAAGTGTATGAAAAAGGGTTTCAAATGTACAATGCTTTATCTTCAAAGAGTTGATACATTATATGAATCAATGTTAAAATCATTAGAGTATACCCCCAATGCTCTTATTAGATAATAATCAAGTTATCGTACTACCAAAGATGAATAGGAATGATTAGAGTTATTATGTTGTTATTAATGTAATGTATCATTTGAGTATTTTATTAATGATGTACATGTTATAAGAATTATAGAGTATATAAGTATTTAACCACCATACTATTTCATTAAGGACTAGAGATTGTGTAGAACCAAGAAAAGTAACTCAATAGCATGTTAATTTTTTTGGGGAAATATATGGTTGAGAGTAAGATAAACCCTAATATGGTTCAGATACTGAGGTAGTGATTTTGGAATAATATTGATCTGGATAAATTATATTCGATTTTTTTGACTACCTTGAAACTGATTAATGATTTTTATATTACAATATTGTTGGAGTTTACTACATTTTGGAATAGAAGGTGTATATACAATATTCTATATGTAATAAGGGAGAATATATGTAATCAATAAGGTTTTATGGAAATTCAACATGTTACCTTGTTTTTATAGAATACATGGTGAAGGTATTCACATGTTATTACGTGTGAAAAAGGATCTTTATTTTGTTTACCTTATTTATAAATTGCGGAATGTGAGTTTGGACAGAATTATTTTGGATAAGTCTAAAGGTTGGAATCGATTAATTTTGATATTGGATACTATTGTTAAGGATGAATCATTTCTTGAGATTATTTTTTGATTGTCATTAAAAGGACATCTCGGAGGTCGAGTGATAACCCGTCACGTCTGGCAAGGCTACAAGACTTGAACCCGCAATTAAAGGGCGACAAGGGTGGATCACCTACCACTGGACTAATTGATTTCCTAGTTTGTATAATGTAGTTTCTTTAAATGGTCTGTCATATAGATTATAAATTAATTATTTTTGGAACCATATATGATTAGGATAAGTAAAATAATTTTGAAATCTATTATCTTTCGGAGTGAGTGATCAGTTTGGGGTAGGAATTAGTTTAAGGATGAAACTCCACATATCAAGCATATTTTTTCCTCTTATTATATGAATAAATTGATTCTTAAAAATTAGGGAAGGTATCATGAAACCAAAAATGTCTTATCCTAATAAATTATGTTTTGTTGAACCAGTGACGTTTTAAATAATCATAGATTGATGGATTTGAGGATCTCAGTTGTACACTTGTTTATCGTTAATGACATCAATCACTCTATATAAATATTTTTGTTTTCCTCCAATTATGCATCTTTAATTTTCACCAATCTTCTACTAATCATGATCATAATTTAGTGGTGACATTTTTATTTCTCTTTCCCTCTTATTAAGTCTAAATTATATTAATCCAATTTCTGATGTGGGTTTTCCACAAAGGTATTTTTCTATTTTTAACCTTTTATTTTCAAAGAAAAATTTCAAATTTATAGGAAAAAATTTATTAAAGAAGTGGAGAATGTAACACCCAAAGATTTCATAGTAAGTTATCTTATTAAAGTAATTCAATAGCTTGCGCTACAAGAAATACCATGTTTGAGCGCACCACAACTTATCAAAATAGCCATTCAAAAAATAGTTTATGAATAATATTAACTGAATTTTGAATCTTATATACTATATATAATTTTAACATCCATATTTTTTAATTATTAAACATTATATAAGAACAATTTCATTTTTTCAGATAAAAGAATTATTTTTCAAAAAATGAAATTTTACCACCTTTTAATGGGGAACCATTTTTTAAAACCAATATTTGACACTTTTAGATATTAATTTTAATGAAATTAAAATCTTTTGAGAATAGGGATATAAAAATTTATTTTGGATAAATTTTTGGTACTTTTCTGATAACTTTGATACTTTAACGAATAGTGAAAATACTATGTTTTAATTGAAAACAAAATTTAAAATTAAAGTAATTCATAGTGTTATATTATGAATTTGAATGGTTTGGAAGTATAATTAGATTATATTTTTACCATTTAATACAATTTAAGTCAATATAGGTAATTTCACATTTAAATTTCAGATAATAACATGTCAATCTATTGATAGTGTTTACTTTTTAAAAACCCGCTTTATAGTTTTGAAAACTGGAATTAATTTTAAATTAAAAATTTCAAATAATACGTTTTGAATATGGTAAAATAGATTCCATTTTTTAATTTAGAATATAAAAATTATCTTAGGGTGAATTTTTGGTATTTTTATAAAAACATTCAATTTTGGATGAATAATGAAAAACATTGCGTTATTATTTAAAACTGATTTTATTTTAAAAATTATTTATTTAATTTAAATTTATTTTAATAAAAATAGATACATAATACCTATATAATTTCAATGTAATTAATTGGAGTCATATTATAATAAAATTATATCTATAAAATTTTATTATACTTTTTAACGTTTTTTTAAGAACCTTCTAGGAGCATTTGCAAATTTGCATAAAACATAATTTTACCACTTTTGTGAGTTGAATTTAAAAAATCCGAGAGACACATTTGACATCAATAAGTAAAATTTGGTTCAATAAGTTGAAAATAATTTTTGGTGATTAGTATCTTTTGACTTTTATTTACCAAGGATAAAATATATAGGGTAATTAAGGGTAAAAATGATTGTATAATTACCCTAAGACATATCCTAATTCTATTATATAAGTGTAATTCGGCCAAGACCAAGATTTGGAATAAAATATTTTCCACATAGGTCTATTTGGATTTCATTACGACATTTATTATTATTTTATTTAAAGAAGAGTTAAAAGTGTAAAATTCAATGTTTAATAACAAAACCATTTCTAAATATGGGGTTAAAGACGATATAAATTTGACAATAAATATTAATCATAAGGATACAAATATTTTCAAAATATTGTTATTTTATTTATAATTTTTATACATTAAATAATTTAATTTATTTATGACACTATGATGAAGTAGTAATTACCTTATTAATGAAATATTAAAATAATTGATTTTATAAATATCCAAATAAATGTAAATTGAGACTTCTTGTAATGACCCAATACGTTTTAAAGGAAATTACATTCTTATAAATATGACATAATCACATTAACTCCTAAGTGCTATGGGACCCTTAAAACATAAGTTTTTCACTTCTGTGATGTGAATTTCAAAAATCTGACATACAAAGTCGCCAACAGTAAGTTATTTAGAGTCTAATAAGAAAAACATAATTATTCGTGAATAGTAACCCACCCTTATGAATAGTAACATACCTCTATGAATAGTAATATACCCAAATGAATAGTAACATTACCTATGATAATATATAAATAATAATTAAGTTGAAAGAATGATATACCTATATTTTAGAATAAGTTAATAAATGTTTTAAAGTTAGTTTTTAATAATAAATTATGATTTTAATTAAATATTTTATTAATAATAATTAAAAAATTATTTTTTAAAAATGGAAATCATTTTTGAATTCTACACGTCGAAAAATGGTTGGGGTAAATTTTTGGGATTTTTCTGAAATACTTGAATTTTTTATGAATAGTGACATATCATAAATTGAAAAATTAAGATAAATACACTAATTATAGAGTCATGTGTGATGTCCTGCTTATGTAAGAACAATTGGTTCGGGATAACATGATAAAATTACTATTCTTGGTCATGTAATACTCACTATTCCTTACCTTGAGGGGAAATAATAAATTAATGAGTTTTATATTAAGAAATCCCCTATCTCCTCCACTATAAAACCCCCTCTCACCCCCTCTTCCAATCACTCCTCTCAATCCTTGTTCCTTCTCTAAATTCTTTCCAAATACCCTACCAACATCCTCTCCCATGTCTAGAAAACTCTGGTATCATTAAAAGACCAAAACCTCTCCCTCAAGGAGGTTCTAAAGGATGTTTGGTTCAAGAGGTAAATTCCTCTTTTCAATTCTTTGTCTTTCCTTTAAAGTTAATTTGTTTTCTTTTAAAATTTCCTCTATTTATCCAAATTCTGTGATGAATCTAGTACCTTATATTTACTATAATGTTGTTATGATAGTGTAACAGGTTATCATCATCTCCCCCTTTTTTCCTTCTTTTATACTTCTACCAAGAACACCATCTGAGATGTGTCAATTTTACACATTCAAGGACGATGGACTTTCGATTTATTTTTTCATTTTAAATTGTGGTCATGAAACCATTCATGTTATGGTTGAAAAAGATTATTATATATAATATAACCTATTTAAGATTCTATAATCCCTTTGTTCAAATGGTATTAAGTTATAAATAAAAATGGGTTCGTTGTAATCAAAACCCACAAATTAACCGAAACAATTATTATTAATTTTATATAGGATTATTAAACCTCGTTCCATGTTACCAAGTCATATAAATGACCACTAACACCTATTTATGTCCAAAAATAATATATAATTTCAATTCTGGAGTTTTACATTCATTCCACATACATAAAAACAAGTGAACCATAGATGAAAATAAAGTAAATGAACACTCCAAAGCAACGAAATTCAATACAATAACATATCAATAAGAACATAAATGAACTAACCAGAATTATGATAAACTAAATACATGTATAATAGGTTCTTAAATAAGTAATTAAAGTATAATTTCATATTCCAGGATCTTAATTACAAGAGCGGAACACATTCAGAGTTAAGGTAAGGGGTTTTCACCCGAACTTCCATCTTCATTCGAGTTACCTTTATTGTCTAATTTCCTCAATTAAATTCTTATTTACTATTATTTACTACTCATAAATTCTGTGTGAGTACTCTATATATGTACACCAACTATAATCCTTCCATATTTTTAGGATAGCTACATGTTTTAAAATATTCTCTCAAAACTGTTTCAAAAAATACGAGCCCGATATAAAGGAATTTCTCAAATTAAGATCTATTTTCAAGGAAATAATATAATCTATTTTTGGAACTCATTATCCATATAAAAAACTTGTTTTATCATGAAATACTATCTTAATTTACTTCTGGTTTTATTAAAATATTTTTCAATAGAACACTTTTTTTTTTCAAAATAAAAGAGTATTTATTAAAATAATTTCTTAATGATTTTAGAAGATTATTCTTGTTTGATTCAACACTCTTGTTGATTATTATGTATTTTTGGGGTTATTAATTTATTATGACATGTACAATATTTTATTGAATGGTTTATAACTAACTTTATTGTCGATGATCTATCCTAAAACCAATCCCCATATTATTCCGAATGGTTAGTGTTTTATGTTTAATGATTGGGGAAAGTAAGTTACATTTCATATGATAGTTTAAATAAGAATGTATATTTTGTTTATGTCGATCCCCAATTATATGAGGAATTAATTGGACTTATTATGTGACGGGTGGAGCCCGCTATAGCCCCTCGATGCATCTGTAGGTATCATGAGGCAAATATACGTGGAATTGGCCGAGGCCTTTCCCAATCTGATAGGGATTTTGGCCGAGGCCTTAATCATTAGAAGTATTGGCTAAGGCCTTGAAAAAATGTTTCAAAATGTCTGTAGTTATGCATTCCATCATTATGAGTTCAGATTTTGATATTATATGTGGTTATTAGATTAGTAGAATACCGATGATTATGTTTTATTATGGCATTATTTACTCAGCTCATTTTCCGGCCATAATGTGTTCACGTTTACTATTAAAGGCATGCGTTTTCAATTTTTCACCATGTATAATGTTTATATTATCTTCTGCTGTATTGCTTACTCTTACTGAGCGTTTAAGCTCACCCTTTATTATGTTTCATTTTCTCAGGGCAAGAGGAATTCAATTATGAATGACATGCAGAAATAACCTAGGAGTTATGAAAGTTATCTAAGGGTTTTTATGTTGTTGTTCATTTCAAGTTGTAATGATGAACTTATGTATGTATCTTGTTTCCAATAATACTAATCTACTCGGTCCTTCGAGATTCACATTCCTTGTATGTATTCCAACGTAATCAAACAAGGCACCGACTCTGGGCAACTGGGGTCGAGTCTTTACACTTCTGATGGATTATTTTTATTTTATAGGTAAATATGACAAGTTAGGGTTGTTTAGATAATAATTTTTAAAAGTGATTAGGTTTTTATAACTTTCCCAAAAACAAAATACCAAATACTATCAAAATTGACATAAAGTAATTTTTAAAACAAATACTATATTATTGGTTAATATAAAATTCCTAGAAATATACGGTTCGGCCAAAAGGGTTAAATAATATTATATACATCATTAATGAACCACTTTAGGTTCTCTTGGATGTTTAGAGTAACTTTATTAACCATGTTGTGTAATAATACAAAAAAGACACGATAAAAGTTAAACTATTTAACTAAGAGTTAAATCTATGAGATAAGTTTAAAAGGGTGACCTAAACTTGTATAAAACATATTGGTTGAAAATATTTCTACCCATAACATCCTAAGTCTTTCAATAAATTAATTTAGAGCCATTATAAACTGAATATGATTGTATAATAAATTAATAGTTTAATCTTTTCCTAAAGTGACCCTCACCCATCTTATAAAAGGTAGCTCCCCCTTTCCTTAATTTCACACCTCCAAAGACATTTGGATCTGCCAAAAAATGCCAAAATATCCTCCAAACATCCCTAACAGCAACCTAGTGTTCTTACTTTGATTATAAATCCAGCCTAAGGATCCCTTTTGATCAACTCAAAACGAAACACCTGAAGTAGAGGTAATAATTTCACTACCCTCATTCAAGTTCTTTTCTTCTTCCACTTACTCTTTCTTTGTTGTTTTCATACCAAAATAATAAATCTAGTAAATTCTAAATATTTTGATGTTATTAAAAATATGGTACAACCATATTCAATATTCTATCCATCCAATAAATGACAAAGTCACCATACGTGCGTACGTACGGCTAACCGTCTCGACGTCGTGCTGTAGTTTGCTATTCAAACACTTCATTATTTTGATGGGTATAATAATGAGTATAACTGATGTAAATAATAAATATAACATGGTAATGATTCTGTATATATGATATAACATCCAATTACATATTATTTCATCATCAATGTAATGATATTGTCGTTCGTGCGTACATACGGATTGTCGTCTTCACCAACGCGAAGAGATTCATTCCCCAATGTAATCATTGAAGAATAATTTCCATTTTTTGAATAAAAATAATGTTTGAAAACTTTATATCATTCTGGATATGAATTAAATATATCCTATCACTAAAAAACATGTCTTTATTTACCAATAAAATAAATGAAAACGAGTCAGTTGACACACGAAACGATGATAATACTAAAATATTATTAACAAAGGAATAATATAAGATCATATATGATATCATATTTATGTATATGATTCTAGTACAATTTAATACCAACTATTTAACAATTTTAATGGAGGTTAAATTACCCTCGACCAACGAAAAGTACATTTAAATGGTTAATTATAATATCTCTTCATTATCTGAAGTTGTTTTTATTTGTGTATCTACTAGGACCTTTTTATAATCCGCATTCGTGTTACATAAAAATATTTTTAAAAGGAATATTTTAAGGTTTTATGTAAGGTAATATTTTACTAGATAATCATCTTAAATGGTTTGAATATTTATTCTTCTAAATCATCCTCATTAATGTCCACGTGTTCAAAATGGTTTTTATGGATTTATTTATGTGGACATGAATGTTTTTAAAATGTGATTTCCTTTCCAAAGTTTCAGAGTTGTGTGGGACACTTTGATTCAAAACATTCTTTAAATTTCTTCTTTTCTAAATTGTGTGACATTTAAATGTTTTCAGTAAAAAGGTATATTTCTCTGAAAGAGTTTTATAAATCATTTTCATCTATGTGAACATCATTAGATGGATTTTAATCTTCGTTGAAGTTGATTTGTTATAATACAAATCTTCCATATTATATTGAAGGTTTTTTGATATGTTTTCCTGTGGATGTGTTATTTTTATTCCATTCATGATTTATGTATAAATTATTGACATTTCGTATGCTAGTTTTAATATGAATGTTTATGTTATGTTTAATCCTTTTCATATGAGGAATGCATTGGACATAATAAGTGACGGGTGGAGCCCGCTATAGCTCCTCGATGCATCGATAGGTTTCATGAGACAAACTAGTCTTTTGGCACAAGGTCTTGGAAAAATCTTATTTATAGTATTGTCACAAGTCTTTGACTATGTGGTTATGAAATCTGGAATTATATATTCCATCATTATGAAATTGGCTATTGATATTCCATGTGATTATTCGACTAGTTGAATATCCATGGGAATAAGTAAATGGAAATATTTGATTTATATTGGACATATTATGCAAAATTTTAGGTTTAAAAGTCTTATGTTTTAGTCTTATACATTTATATAAATTTTTATACTTATTTATGAATGTTGCCGCTTTATTGTTATCCTTACTCAGCATTTGAGCCCACCCCTTTCTATGTTTTATTTTTCCCCTGATCTGAAAAAGTATATTATTATTGACCTATAGGAATATTCTAAGGAATATGAATGTGGTCAATGGAGAATTTTTTTTGTCATTTTTAATTTTATAATTTAATGTAAAACATATGAATGTATCTAGTACTTCCAAGACTGCTAAATTGATTGGTACTTCGGGACATGCTTCATTGTAATCATGCCAAAATTTTAAAATAATTCACTGAATCTCGGTAACCAGTGTTGGGGTGTAACATATATTATATAATCATTTCAAATATATAACTCATAATTAAATATTTTTTTAATTAATTAAAATGTATATCCATTATTCATTTTCAAATAAAAAGGGTTTACTGAAAAAGATATTGTTTTCAAGAAAACCTTTTTTACCTCCAAATGATCATATCATTATTTCTATAAAATTTAGAGTTAATAAATTTTTAACTATACATATTATTACATGTTTTTATTTTTAAAATAGATAAATGTAAAATAAAACATATTTTATTATTAATGATATATTATTTCCGAATAAAAATAAAAAAAATTCATTCTAGGAGTGTTTTGACCATGTTTGTTCCAAATCAGAAATTATCCTATCAGAATAGAATTTATTTTCAACAAAATATTTAAATTTTCATTGTATAATATTTACAAAAAAATATTATACTTACAATAATTGTGCCTTGGGCATCCCATTTACTCATGTAATAGTGTGCAAAGAGTTAATGACTTCTTATATAATAATTACATGTAGATTGACATGAAATGTAAGTGATTATTTGCAACTAGAAATAGATTTTTAAAAAGAGTTTCTTTATCTAAAAGAGAAATAATAAATTATTTGAAGATTTCAAGAAAACATTATTGGTATCTCATTAATGAAATAGAATTTAGGATAAATATTTTCTTTATATTTATTAATTTATTTATGATGAATGTATTAAATTGTATATGTAGTGTTCTGATTGATTTAGTAAGGGTAGTTTAGTGTTGGTAATTTCATGGGATTGTATGAATGATGGTCTTGGAAGGCGTCATTAATTCTTTTGGGAATGGCTCAAATTATGAATTTAAATTATCCAAAACCATACTATGTACAAAGGCATAGTACAACAAAAGTGAGGGGTAGAACCCATAAAGAGAAGGGAACACGATGAAGAATAATTTAGAATAAAGTTCAAGTCACACCAATTTCAGTTTTATGAAATTTATCTAATGATGCAATTGAAATAAATAAATTCAAATAGATAAATAGAAGAGAGTGGAATCTGTTTCTGGGGGGGGGGGGGTTTCTTAATGAGTTAACTCAACTATACTTGTAAAATAATCTTATTAAATAACTGAACTAGAAAACACTTCCATTGATAGAAAAATGTCCATTCTCTATCAAAATACCATAAAATCTCAATTCACCTTGGCCACATGGATTAATATATCTAAATTTAATTTGGTTCATATTATAATAAGCAAAAGAGTAATTCCATTTAGTGGTCATGAATAATTATATTAATCGTGTTGGTAATCATTCATTATAAAACAATTTTCAATGATTCGATGAAAAATAAAATATATGTGTAGAATCAAAATTATAATATGAAATGAAATCCTCATTATATGTAGAGGAAAATGAAATAATGATGTTCTGCACAAATTTTGACCAATTCCACCCCCCCTATGGATTTAGATAATCATCATTGGGTGATCTCCAACGATGAATAAAATATATTACATAGGGAAGATAATAGTCGATATAGAATAAGTAGGAGAAATAATCAAAATAATGACTTTAAATCAACTGAAAATCATTCAACAATTTCATAAAATAATGAAAAAAACAGAAATAAAACCTATTTACGACAGAACCCAATAGTAGCATCTTAGTGGTCAATTAATTTTCCAGGAATAGAGATATAAATTAATCACAAATTATTTCTTCATATTTATAATTCCTTTAGTCATTAATGGCTATACACGGGTCAAACATGTGTTTTAATGGCTGGGAAGGTCAAAATAAATCTTAAAATCTCACTAACAATATGCCGGATATCCAAATCGTTTTACTGTGTCGGCCTATTACACTATGTGTAATAGGAATTCACATCATGTAATGCCTATCCAATATTTTTTCCACAAATTTTTATTGTGCATGTATCTCATGCGAATCTTCAGAGAGATTTATAATTTTGACCGATTTCACATCATGTAACAGAATGTCACGTCGTGTACTAATGATTCATGGATTGATTGATGACTTGATTCACATGGTGAAATGAAACTAAATGTTGTGTAATGGTTATTCACGACCTATAAAATTTTATTTCACCAAAAAAAATATTTTTAGTCCTCCATCGTTAGCTTCATGCAATGATATTTTTCCATGATCATTATCAAAATACGATGTCGCACTACTTCTCTTTCCTTGTGGTGTGAAGTGTCATTTTGTTCCGCAATTTCTATTTTTCTTTTGTATTTATCCCAATGTCAATAATTCATAACAAATTCCAATAAATTAATATCAAGTACATATATTATATTAAATCTATTAATATACAATGAATAAAAATGTAAAAACCCATCAAAATATGTATACAAAATAGAGATATCAATTACAATGAAATCTTGGATGATTACATCAAGGGTTTTTATTGAGATACACGAGATGCATGGGTTATCGAGTTTAGAGGGTGTTACTTGTAGTAGTGATATAGAACTCACAGTTTCTTAGATCTAGTGTAATAGAATCATTAAATGAGTATATATTATTTATTAAGATATTTTTATCACATATTCTGAATTTTTTAGGATTTAGTTTATATGAAATTTTTATTAACATGCTCTCCCATTCCACATATGTGAGATATTATGTGTTAAGGTAGAATATGTTATATGTATGATTGTATAATGTCATATTGACCAAGTGATATTGTGATTAACGATAACATATTATGATATAATGAAAATTTGAAACTATGTAAATTATATTCTTTGAAAAAGGGGTTATAGATTGAAAAAGGTATATTAAAGTAAAAAATAATGGGAAGTATTATTATGTGGAATTTAAATTATTTTATTATGATTATAAAATACAATTCAATTATCATAGCGTTTAAGGATTTATGATTTAGACATATTATGAGTGTAAAGGAAATGTGATGGGAATTTTATTACTAAGCAGGTTGATGAGATTCTAGATGAAGATATTTTGTGGATTTAATAACGTGGAATAAGATAATGATCATGAAATTTAAATGATCATAATTATGGGATGTTTTAAACATTCTTATAAATAAATTACCATGAGAAATTTTTTGTGTTTAAAAGAATATTTCAAATGTGAATACTTTTAGTTTGAAAATTTATTAATAATTTTTTGGTTTCGTATTTATAAGAATTGTTGAATAATGACTAGTAGAGTATTACAGGGATATGACACAATCAAAAATAGAATTGATAATGTTTTATTGAATGGTGGTATAGAGAAATTGTTTTTTAAAGAAAGAAAACATTTTTATTTTAGAAAGGGATATCATTTATGTGTCATTGTATAGTAATTATATAATGTATAACTTTGATTATGGGTAGATTCCACTGATTTATTGACTCATAAATAAATAGAATAATATAATATATAATTCTTTAATAATTGTAAAATAAATTGATTTACGCATTTCAAGAATTTTTTATGAGTCTCTAGGTATGATGAAAATGAGTTCATTTAAGGAAAGAGCTAGAAATTTGGGATATTAATGATTTATATATATATACATGACCAACTGTTAGGGAAGATATGGGATCTTAGGATGCTCTGAATTTGAATAAAACTATACATTTTATGTTTAAATGGACTGGTACTTGTAGGTATATTCATATTGATATGGATATTTATATACTTGATGGTGTAAAATTTGAATGATAGATGATGGTTCATATATAATGGAAAAGTGAAGGATAATCTTATGATGATTTGGACTCTATATTTTTGGATAAATTATAAATTTATACATCAGACTCTAGAATTTTTTTTGAGTTCATGGAATTCTAGAAACCATTACGGTTAGTATTAAATAATGAAATTAAATTTGAATGACTTTTCACATAATATTAGTCAATAATGTAAATTAATTCATTACACCTTTTTTACTTCAATAATGTTTTTAGTGACCGTATATGGGTATGAGGTACGAAAATTTCCCTTGAAACCTAATAATAAGTAGTAATGTTTTTGATAATAGTGGAAAATTTGTTTCTTTACATCTGAATGTTATCATAACTGATGTGATATTTTCTAATTAGTGATGTTTAGAAAATGGGATCTTGGATGGTGAAGTTTCTTCTAGTTAGATAGCTATTTTTTTACCTCGGCGAGATGAACAAATCAATACATAAACTATTTTACAAAAAAAAAGTGTGAAAAAATTTATCATTGTTTATGAGTGAATTGAAAATATGACTCATGTGTGGTATTATGGGATATATAATATGATTTTTTAGAATTTTTCACTATAAGGTACTTAGTTAATATACCAACTAAACATGAGTAGCATATAACCTCCAAAATAGTTCACTAATTTTGAGGTATTACATGAATAGTAATGTTAACCTGGAAAATAACTAATTTCTTCTTTGTTTGTTAAGTATTTTTCAATGTGATTTTGAATGTTTGTATCCCTGATTACTTCATATTGTGATGATAAATTAACTAAAATGTTGAAATTTTGTGATGGTGGATAGAATGAGTTTTTGGGTAGTAGTGTTGTTTTCCACCATGGTATCTTAGGACCTTAGAGTGAGAATCATGTAATATTCTTGTTAAATTAGTTCACATTTTCCCTATAAGCAGTTTTTGGTGTTATATTGGTATTTAAGAATTTAAAAATAAATGGGATGATGATATAAGAAATTGATTTGTTGGAATCACCCTATCAATTTTCTAGATAGTAAGATTCCAATTTCATATAATGGTTATAGTGAGAGTAAAGGATGATGGGTACGAAAAATCTGAGCTTCTAGTAAACATGGTTATTACTTTGAAATTTCAATTAATGTGGCTATGTTTTAAATAGTGAATATTAGGACACTATATTTGGACGTCATTCAATGATTCAGAGTTTGAGTTAATATATATGGTAACTGATTGAGTGTGGAGCTTTATGAGTGGTCCATTATATAACCATGAATAATGAATATTGGTAAAAATGAGATAAGTATACTGATTGAATCATTGAATTGAGGGTTTGTTTAGTAAATCATGTCATCATGATGAAATTCAGAATTTGATGAAAATCATTAGGATATATTTGTGTGAAACCCAGGAAATAAAATGGTGAAACATGATCATAGAACACTAAGAATTATATTTTAGCATTAATGACCATGTTTCATTGAGGGTTATCAATATTGGGGTAATACTATCTTAGGATTAAAGTTTGTGTGAAACTACATTACATTATCCCATTTGAGATTCGGGAAAGACACATTACATTAATAGTGGGAAAAAAATAAGATAGGTCCCATGTAATTCTTTTTGAAGGTTCATCTTAAAGAACCTATGAGGATGAAAAAACAATTTAATTTAAGTAAGTGGATGGAATGAATGTTTCTAAGATGATATTCTGGAGTATAATGCAGATATAAGGGCTTAATGTCCAAAGTTGTTTAGTAAAGATTCTACAAAAAAATGAGGGAAAAAATACATATAGTGTAAATTTCATAATGAATCAAATCAAGGGATAAATTTAAGTAAATTAAAAATGGTTAAATTATCTTGATAATGTTGATGTGAGTGGAATAGTTCAATTTTAAGAGGGATTAAATTAGTTATTTTGGGGAAGTAAAAGTTTACCCATGGGGGATATAATATTATAACTGTAAACCATTGATTGGATCCACTTTTTCACTATCGGTATGAACTATGGTTCCCCATATCACTCGCATCCACTTTTGTTCTAGTAGAAGACATAGGGAGCTTGATGGACCACTAAACTCTATGTGATTGTTCACCAAATGTATAGTTTTAGGCTTGAATCCTAATTTAATGGGACAAAATTTTAGTCGTTGAAATAAATTTGTTCATTAAGATATGGATTTTCATCCTCCCCTTTTTAGCAAAAAAAATTCTTCAACCCATCACTTATACATATATTCTATTTCCCTTTAAATAATTTTTTATATACTTTTTTTTAGACGAAATTATAAAACATGATATCTTATTTCAAGTTTTGATAAACTATTCTAAAGAAAATCCTATTGTATTTGAAATTATTTTTTCATCTAGTATAGGTTCTAGAGAAATCTAAAATATGTCATTTTTATAGGATTTTTGAAATATTTTTGTTAGGGATGATTTTGTATAAGACATTTTAAATGTTTCGTACTATTGGATAAAAGATAACGGTACCAAACATATATCATGATTTATAGTGTCTTTCATGAGTAGTATGTTATACGAGACTAGGTAGTCTGGTTAGGGAGATTTTAAAATATATCACAATGGTTTAAAATCATGTGAGATAATAGGTTGGGAATATTAGGACCATGATGGATGTTCTATATGTGAGAGTAAAAATTTTGGGACACTCAATGCCTTCAAGGATTTTTGAATCATATTCCTGAATTATGTAAGGTAATTGGAATGGGTGCCCAAATATTTGAAAAATTATGTGGTACCATGGATGGTTTTTAAAGACTATAGTGGATGGGATAAAAGATATTATGCTAGTATATTTATGTATTATGTACATGATTTCCTTTATAGTTAATACAAATAAAGGATGAATTGTATTCTAAGGAAGTTGGGAAACTTGAGAACAAATTCATGATAATGGTATTTTTCTAAAGTTGATTCAGATATGTTATATAGAAACAATATAATATGATGGGTGAATTATTGTTAAAATGATACATACAACTTTCTTACACCCACATGTTTTATGTCGACCAGAAGAATAATCTTCCAAAAAAGATAAAAACTATTTGAGAATATAAATAAAAGCATTATTAAACGACACTATCAAAACTTTAGTAACATCCAATGATGTTAATTATCATTGTGAAAAGAAAGTATAATATTAAGGTATAGAGTGTTACATTAAAATTAAAACACTACTAAAAATGATATTATTAAACCAACTCACATTAACATTAATTGGTAAGATGTCTAAAAAACTAAATCATGGTATCCTCAATCTTATAACAATCATAATTTACGTATTTATCTTCATAGATTCCCTAAACATATAACCATCATAAATTTCTCTAACTTCCTATATTAGGAAATCCATATTCTAGATGACCATATATTCTATATTATTATTTATGGAAGCCATCGATATGTGGGATGGTTTCAAACTTCACACAATAGAAGTATTTCATTTATTATTGAAAATCATCAATAAGACAAATCAATAAAACACATATGAGAAGGTAAAAAAAGATATTTTAAAATTAGATCCATAGAAAATAATATCTCTTATCCAAAATTATCATAAAGAAATTCACCACTTATCAGTAGAATTCTCAGAGAAACATGCCATCACACAACATCAAAATGAGAAATAACATCTAGATCATCATGTAACATCATATTTTATAATTTTTGATGCTCTTTAATTCTATTATTATATTTATAGACATTATTGTTACTAATTCCAACGATTAAATTCGTATATCTTCAGAATCAGTTGTAACTACATTAAAGATTCGTTAGCATTTACTGATGAATATATCTAAGTTAATTATCTTTGGATGAAGTTATTTTCCTATCCCTATAGTGATATTATATACAATAAATTTAATCTATTGTGAAACCACATATCAATGGATTTATAAAATAATTCTAAATTGATTTCAAAATTTATTATTCTGAAATTTAGTTGCACACACAAAAAAACTAAAAACATAATTTATGTTTAAATAAAATAATATGAAATTTATTTTGATTTTAAAAGAATTAGAATAAAGATTGTCATTAACTCAAAAAAGTAATTTTTTTAGAAAGAGAAGTAACATTACAAATATTTTCAAGATATATTGAATTTTTAATGAATTTTCCCAATAATTTTTAATCGAGTAAAATTATTCATAGATAAATTAAAACATTATAAATGATTTACTTCGGAAGAAACAAGAAAATTTAAAAAAATAAAGGGACTATATTTGTATATATTCCTTTAAAAAAGATTCATATTTAATTAATATATTCCCCTAGATATAATATGTCATCCCATATAAATGGAATTTTATATTTTTATTAAAATTGAATTTTGTCCCATAAAATATTCACACCCTACAAAAACTAAAAAAATCAATTATTTAATTATCTTATATTTAATAATATGTAATAATATCCATTAGATTTTGAATTTCTATTAATAGTATACCCCTTTCATAATAAAAAGGTTTTCATAATTTTCTCTACCTTTATGATTTAAAAATTACAATAGAGAGAAAATTACCCACTTAAATAATAGAGTAAATTCATTGAAGGACAAAAAACAAAGGAGATAGAGTTTAAGAAATTGAACATCTAAGAAGTTATAATTGAATATTCATATAATATCCCCATTACAAGGATGATTCTAGGAAAAATTATACATTCAATTTTTCATCTTCTACTCCATTAGAATTTTTTTCAATATAGTAAAGAATATTATTTTATTTTACATATTAATTCATATAATTTTTATAAAAAACAATAAATTTTAAATAAAATATATTTTATATTAAATAAATATATATTTTCTTTTAATATTTTTTGAAAAATGTAACTTTTGGGAAAAATATATCCTCCCCATTTGTTTATAAGTTACTTAATGTAAGGATATATATTAAATAGGATGTTAATTGAAGATCATGTTATGTTGTTCACTATAGACATTTGTTTTATGTATTCATATCTAACAAAATTTAATGGTTATGTAAAAACATCATGAAGATCTTTTTCAATTTTGATAATGTTAATAATAAGATCTCCTTTTATGTGTGATACCTAAGAAAATAGGGTATTATATCTATATTCATTTTATGTGAGTGATGTTATATGTTCTTATACAATGAAATAAAACATATATTTTTAAAAAAATTATTGTTCAAGTGAAAGGGAAACCAATTTTAATGATTGTGTATTGTATCCACGTCACTTATGAAAAAAAATAAATCTTCTATATATTCAACTTCAATAGTGGAGTGAAAATGGAGTGTTTCTTCTTATTGGTCAGAGAAAATTACTATTCTTCAAAGAAATTACACAATCTATAAGTACCCATGTTATCCAACCTACTACCATGAATGTTAAGATCTGAGTACATTTTGAGAGTGTAAAATTTTTCAACATAAAAAAATGTTGTTTCTGTATTACCTTATGGTAAAGAAATATGTTTTACCATTATAGGATGTAGTTTATTTATATTTTATTATAATATTTCCCAAAAACTTATATAAAACCTTATGTATGGCTAACTAGTTATAAGATAAATTATACCTATTATAATACCTCTATAATGTTTTGATCAACATGTTTCTAAGATTTCTCTAGATAATGTTTGATAGATTATTCTATATGAGTACTTAAGTTTGAATCACTTTTAAAACAAATAAATGATTAATTATATAATATATTTATATTGAGTTAAATTACTCCATTTTTTTATAGTTATTCGAAAACTATAGAAAAAATAGGTTATCCCATCATCCACATTTCGAATTCAATTTTCACAGGTTCTGAAAATTTACTAGGAAAAGATTATTCAGTTAAACCAATAAAATTCTTCAACATAAATTTGAAAATTGCAGTGCCTTTGAAAATTTATTTTTTCAAAAAGAAACATATCACCATTTCCATTTACTAAATAATTTTGAATTAATAAATGATATTTTTATCATAAAATTCTCTTGGGTATTGGTTTAGTATATCGAGTTCTATGGTATGTTTTGATAAATAATATGGAAATTTAACACATAAAAAACTAGGGGTTATTAAATATAAAATTATTATTAAAAAATACATGTATGAATGTTAGGTCTAGATCCATTTAAAATAAATTAAATTTCAAATGTGTCGTAAAGGATAAACAGATCTGGATAGATCCAATTTTATATACCATTTTAATGGCTTCACCATAGTCCATCTTATATATTTTAAAATAAAATTTTCTTATTAGTATTTCATTATTTACAACTAAAGTTAAATTATCTTCCCACATGTTTTTGAAATCCCATTTTCTCTAATAACTAAAATTTAAATATGATTCTCATTCGTTTTCTAAACATTATTCTATTAAAATTGATTTAGTTCCCCCAATAGAGTGTTAATACAACTTTATTAGCAAGAAATCCTATGATATTTTAGGTTCAGATTAATATATGAAATCATGATACTCACCATGATTTTATAATGAGATTATAGTATTGAGTAGTTGGATTATAACTCCAATAATAATATGAGTTTGGTAATTCCATAAGATTGACTTGTTCTTAGGTAATATTATTATTTGATCCTTAAATATTTTTTTAAAAATTTTCTATTTAATCATTTTTTAGAATATTTAAAATCCATTTATGTTACTACCGAGTGACATACTAATATTAATTGTGATATAACTTTATGTTAATATATAGGATTAATTTCACGAACAACTTCTATAGATATAATATTTGTAACATTTTCAAAAACAAAAGGATTAGATTCATAGTAAATTACATAAATAGTTTCTTTCAATTTTATTATTTTAGTAAAAACACTATGGGTCATACTAGTTGTATAATTACCATAGAATTTTATTATCATTATCTTTTGGATAAACTTTATAGATATTTTTCTTCAGAATTTAGGGAAAAAAATAACTTCTAATGACTCAAAAGAAATATTTTTTGGATAACTTATAATATAAAACTCATAATGAGATTTATTTTGAAAACTGATATGAAAAAATTAATTTATAGTATAGAATGCAGTACTCACCAATTTAGAAAAAAAAATTAGCAATATAATATTAAATCATCATTCTATGAGAAATTTCCTAAAGAATTTTAGTTTAATATTTCTTAGGGATGAAAATTTATGAGATATAATTTTCTATGTATTAAAATTTTGGACAATAAAAATTAAATATTCACAACTGTGTTAAAATTAAATAGTAATCAATGGTGTATTTTTCTTATTTTTAGTATAAATAGTAAATTTTTTGAAATGAGAAAGTTATTTATATTTTATATGAGAAATTATAGATATTTGAATATAGTGTATCCATCAAATATTTCTAGTTTTTATAGGAAAAACAGATCCATGTTCACTATTAGTAATGTTACGGATGTTAAGACTTAGTTTCTAGGACTATATCTAGACTCATGCTTTTAACCAAACTACTGAGGATGAAAGAATATATAAGGGTTAATATTAAGTTTATGTAATTATATATAATTTCTATTCCTAGAAAATTGATATAATGTTTTATAGTTAGAGTATTATATTTTTCTATACCACAACTTATATAAATCTTCAATTTCACTGAGATAATGCTTGTTTCATGTCTTTTTTCGTAGTTGAGTGTATAAAATTTATCATTCATATTGTATGATAGATTGAATTATCCTTCTTAATTTCGAATAATAAATTTATAATTCCTAAAATTCACCTGGTATCCCTCATAGCTAACTCATTCTAGTAAGGTTTTAGAAAATTTCTAGAATATAAACACCATTAGAAATAAAAAATTTGAAATAAAATAATTTTCATTGATTCATATGATTTCACATATGTCATTTCATTAAAAGAAACTCACAACCCATTCATGTTTTTTCAGTTTTTCAAAGTTGGTCTTTTGTTTATTCATACATAAAACCAACCACTACACATGTACCTTTTATTCTAGCTATCTATACTCATATTACTTCTATGAAAATAGTACAATAATGTTATATTTTCCCAAAATTTCTTTGGTCGAGTTATGTTAAACACTATTATTTTTGTAAGCAACTCTTAGGTGGGATAAGAAATAAGAGAAGGTCTATAGGGGGAGGGAGTTAATATACTAGATTAATTTTTTAATGAGATCTTTTAATTATCAATGTTATCTAATAAAATTAGTTAGCAAAGGAAAAATATAAGGAATACAAGATTTTTTTTACAGTAGTCTCATAAAATGTGGGACTATTATACTATTATACCTCTATAATCAGTGAGAGAGAATTTAAGAGTTATGTTATTATTAAAGGGAAATAAGATCCTGATTACTACCTAATATTTATTGTGAAAGAAAAAAATAGACTCCTACCTTTTCTATTGGGGGTCACAACCCAATTACAACCCAAAATTTAGATGTTTGGAGTCATAACTTGAAAATAGAAAATCTCAAATTGAATGTGAAAGAACATGATAGATTGGAAGATCAATTAAAAAATTCAAGAGACCAAAATAAAATAGATTGAAGAAGTGTAAAAAACATGTACTGGTTATTGAGTTTTTGAAATGATCATCTCCTCAAGGAAGTTTAAGTCAGTGTTTTAAGCCTTTGAGACAATTTTGAAGTATGATAAATGTATATCCTAGAAAAATTTTACAATAATTCACAGTCTCACCACCACAACACTCTTCACACATTATCTCTTGAAAATATGAAATATCTCAAAAAATATGTATTCTATTATAATTATTTCATTTATGAAGTCTTATATAGTAGAAAATATAAATTCCCATTTAAAACAGATATACATAAAACTGTTGAGTATTCACTAGACTATTTAAAATTTATACAGAATAATACTATAATATCAAAGAGAGAGAGAAAGGGATATTTTCTTAACAAGATAATACCTCATATCAAGAATTAAATTAAAAATATTAAAGATATATTCAAATAAATTTTCAATCACTCGCTAGATACTGGAAATATTCTAAATAATAATAGGCTGATGATAAATCCCATGAAAATAGAAAGTTTGAATTTAAAATATGTAATTAAAGAAAATTCTATTCCAACTGAGTGGTGAATATATGGATATATGAAAAACATAAAAATAGTTAATGAAATATATTAAGACATGTTTTAATTAGTTTAATATTATGTAACATTAAATTTTAAATTGTTAAATCGAAGAAAAAATAATAATTTTTGAGCATTCAAGAGTAGTTTTAATGCATGATCATAAAACAAAGATTGATATTTATAAAACCATTTTTAAATCAATGTTGAACACATCGAGAATGATTTATGTAATTTATAAAAATTTATAATATCATCAAAAAATGTAATAATAATAAACAAAAATACTGAAAATTAATATTCAAAACATTACGTAAAAAAATAATTTTTCCAAATGGAATTTTAATGAACTACATTGAAATTTTTTGTAGGGGTTTTTAAATACATGTTTTTATCTATAAGTGAACTGAAAATATGGAAAAATCACTCAAATGATTCACTATAACGAAATTTCATGTTTGGAAATCACATAAATGATTCAATATCTTTTAGAATCACATATCCAAATTTATCTTGTATGAAATACATGTAAGTGAACTCCTGAAAACATTAGACATACTTTCTTTAGAATATTAAAACTTAGAATAAACCATGTTAATGGATATATTTTTTTAACATTTTTAGTTATAGTTAGAAAATTTCCTTAGCTTTATATATAATTAAGAATCCCGTTAATTAGATTATTTAAATCCATGTTAATATAAAAAAGAATAAAAGTAGTCATGGAAAATAGTATAAATCTCACTATAAATATATATTTACTTGAAACCTAATTTTAGACATGAAAGAGATTGATTTAGTAGTGTATGTAATCTAGTGAAATTTAGTAAATCTTTTTATCTTTCAAAAAAAACAATCAATTTTTAGTTGTTTATATCATGATGCATTTCACATATATAGTGTATCAAAAAATAGTTAATTGTTTACACGGATCATAAAATGGATAGTTTTATTTTGAATTATCTATATGGTAAATTAATTTTCTACATAGTGTATAATACTTTTCTCTATGTGAAAAATACAAAACAAGTATAAATGATATATTAAGGTCCCAAATAAATAATTTACCCTAGTGACTCCAAATTTAACTTGTAGATTATGTTATTAAAATTCAAATGGTGAAATCCAATTAACATTAAAATACATAAATATTAAATTATGATAAAGGTTAAACATACTTTAATAAATATAAAATTAAATGTAATATAAAATTTGATGGAAATAAAAAAATAGATCCTTGAAATAATCAAAATATAAAGTTTTTTACGGTGCAACTGAACATTATATCCCTTTTATATAATGAAAAAAGAATATATAATTTGATAAATAATCTCCCACTTTTTAAATAATAAAAAAGAAAATGGTTCAACACACACACAAAAATATATCTATATAAATAATGTAATGAGTTAATTACATAAATATAAATATAAATATTCTATAAATACATGAAAAATATTTTTTAAAAAATTATTAATGACCCTCAATAAAGTCACAAAATATTAAATACTAGAAGAAAATGGAGTGAGACTTTTTTAAATAATTGAATGAAAAAAGATAAATATTTTAAAAAATAATATTTTTTGAAAATTGAAGGATTAAACAGTAATTCAATATCATATAAAATTATTGAGACGTCATAAAATAATTATATAAAAAAAATATTCTCAAAATTAAAAATAAATAATCCAAAAAAAGGCTACAAATTTTTTAGATTTCATGTAAATTGGAAACATTCAATATAAAAACGTACTCACCCCTTATACATATGAAAACATAAAATTATTAATATTGAAACATTAAAAGATCAATTTATTTATTTTAAATAAGATTAATGTCTCAATGAATATTGAATATATCTATAAATTGATTTTTATGGGGATAAATTCTAAAAAAACATCTCCCTTATTCACAAGGTCTCAAATAAATTAAAATCTATGATCGATATGCTTTGTCATATAATGCTATAATAGGTTCATAGAAATAGAAATTGTTTTTGTATTATAAAAATAAATAGGAAATTTTTCAATAAAAATACCAAAATCAGATAACATTTTCTTAATACAGAGACTTTCATAATAAAAAAATCTTCTAGAGATGTACTCAACTTCTGCACTATATAGAGAAATAGAGAATTACTTCTCAAGTGATCAAGAAATTAATCATTTTCCAACAAAATGAAACATAAAAAAAGCTATCTTTATATCAATTTTCAGCCTCAAAAATTTGATTCTGAATAGGATGTTAAAATCCAAATATACATAGAATAAAACCAAAAATGGATAATAGTTCATCTAATATATCTAATTATTCTTTTCACAACTATAACATGACTCTCTTTAGAATTATATTGAAATGTTACCCATAAGAAGACTCTAAACTAGATATTAAGTCTAGATGTAGTTAAATTAAGTAGGCTATATATTATGTTTATATAAATTTTAATATCAACATATTTTCCAAATACATAAAACTTTAATACACAAATAGCACCTCTATGATTATTCATAGATTTAAAGTAGTCGATTCCAAACCTTTCTACCAACTATTTAGCATACGTAGATTGATTATAAAATATTTAATATTTCCTTGGCGTAATTTAAATTAAAATTAATAACTATAGTTATCCAACCCTAGATTACATTAAATTAGAAAAGTCATTACAATGCAAATCACTAGAAGAAATAAAAACTATGTAATAAATATACACATTCAGAATTATAATATCTGTAGAAATTATTTTAAAAAAAAATTTATGATAAATATTAAATTTGTTGAAACCATCATTTTAAAGAAATAATTAAATAATTTCATACTAAGAATAATGTGTTTTTTTTGAGACTATACAATTCTTTAGATAATTAAAAATCTTGATTATCAATTTTCTTATTTTCAAAACCAGGTGATTGAGAAACATAAAGTTCTCCACTTATAAAACCATTTAAGAAATGTATTTTAAAATAATTTTTATATAATTTAAAACCCATAAAACAAGGAAAATTTGAATCGATTTTTATATCCTATAAACTAGCAATATATATAAATGAATCCTCAAATTATATACCTTCTCCTTCAGAGTATCCTTGGGAGTCAAGTTAGGATTTATTTTTGACAATCTTTCCAGATTATTCTAGCCTATTTCTAACTATAAAACTCTGAGATTAGAAAATAATAACATTATTTTTGATAGTTTTTATGGCACAAAACACCAATATTTTAATGAAAAATAAAAATCGATGCTTTATAAAAATATTTATTTCTAATTAAATTTAAACTCTTCAACAGATTATGGAACATGAGACCCCAAGTAAAAATGAACCATAATTTAATATAAATTTATAACAAAGACATTATGTTTTAAATTATTGATATAACTAACTATAATATGAAACTAATTTTTATATATTGATTATAAATAAAATATGAATCATTTAAATGAATAAAATAACTTCTGAAAAATTGTATTTTTTATATGACTGTTATTCACACTTTGGGAAATAATATAAATTTAATTTTAAATCATATATAAAATTTATTATAAAAAATTAGTTAATTTGAAATCATAATATCCACGTTATCTTATAGTTCATTAATTGGATTTCTTTGAAATGATTCATTTTCCAGTGAGTGATGAAAATAGTGAATTTTAATTGAAAATTTCATTTTTAATGTTATGTAGAATGTTAAATTATGAATATATTTTATTTTACTGTAAAATTTGTTCAATTATATATATATATATTAATTCAAATAAGTTCATTATAATAGTTTTTTATTGAATTTTGATACAAAAAAATGTATAATCTGTAACATTTTTTCCTTGAAAAAACACTTTCTCATCATGCATTAAAGATTAATTTTAAATTAAATTTTTTTCACTAATGTGCATTGAATTTAGAAAAATGGATTCAATATATGGAATTAGAATAATTTATATTTTATAATAAGTTAAAATTAATTTATTACCAAAATCAATAGTGATAATAGTACAAATCAATTATCATAGTTAATGTAAAAATGGGTTCGCCATGGGGATAAACTAAGAAGATTAGAATTAAAAACATTTAAGAAATAAATTAAAAAGAGTTTTGGATGAAATATTTCCACTTAATACGTACCAATATATAATCTAAGTTCATTTATATTCATTTTTCTTGTGAAATACATTATCCTTTTGGATTATTTTTGTGAAATTTCACTTTAATTTGCAAGAGGGTTCCCCTTCCCCACTTATAAAAGAGAACACCCTATCGTCACATATTGACATCTAACCATATGTTAAAATCTTACAAAACCTACAAAATTCTATCCCCAAGATCTTTATTCACATTACTGATATTTTTTACACCCTAAAAGACTATCTTTATGATTCTTATGAGAATATCGACAAGAGGTTTCACTTAAAGAAGGTTCATATATTAACATTGCTCTTTCAGTTTCATTGTTCCTTTTCCACATTCTATTTTGTACTAACATTTTCAATTTAATTATAAAATTATCTTAAATATAATTTTATTTTATTGTGTTTATTGAATGATTTCCATTCATATTCGCTTCCATCGTATGAGAGACAAAATCATCGATTGTGTGTATGAAAGACCACTACCTTGCAAACTGATGTTGTTTGTTTTCCATCAGTGCATATGACTGATGGATATAAGGATTCATTTAAAAAAATTATATTATATTTAGTATTTTATTATAATGATTTAATTTAAATATCACATATTCATTTTTACATTCCAGTCCGTTTTAAAAATGATAACGATGCTCGTGTGTCTGGCAGACTATCTTCACACGTAGGGATTTGAAACATTTTTCACAAACGATATACATGGAATGTAATAAGGATAAAATTAGTGAATTTATGTGTTATATATGAGATTATATTAACTATTTAAAATTATTATATCACCCACTTAATGAACATTTCACTCATTAATGGAATAATATTTTCGTTCAGGCATACGTATGAACTACTGTCTCCATGAAGCGATGTGATTCATTTTCCATGAAAATATTTTAAGAGTTGTTATAATATTGAATATACTGAGTAAATAAGACATTAAGAAAATTAATATTAATTTGGATATGATATATATATATATATAAATATATATATATACATACATACTATGCACAAGAACCTGAACTTTCATGAAAAAATGAGAAGGAGAAAACTAGGCTATTAACACATAAAACAATGAAAGTAATAAAATATTACTACAAAATGGGAGGTAAAATATTATAATATGATAATATATGATACTATAAACTTGATTAATTATCTGATATAAATTAGAAACCTATTTAAAACAATTAAATAAAAGATACAAATATGATTTAAGTAAATTAGTCATGAGGTAAGGGTTTCCCGTCTGAGTTTTACTTTTATGAGGAACACACTATATTAATTAGTGGTTTATTTTTTGTGGTTTATAAACCGAAATTTTTTATTTTATATCATAGATTCATTTTTCTTAATGTTTTCTATTGTTTCAGTTAAATTTATCACTTTCATGTAGCTTTTGATTTAAATGTTACCAAACTAGAAATGGTATATTTCATAATCTCATCACTATTTGGGATTTTTTATGATTAAGTCACCATTTGGATAATTATTTTATATTTATTTCTTAAAATTGATTTAACTTTTTTTTATAAAAATGTTATTCGTTAATTTTTTATATTAGTTCAAACATTTTGAATCACCTTTTAAGTTTAAATGAGTGAGAATATGGTTTTTTGAAAATATGATTTTATTTCTCACTTCGGTTAGAAATACATGTTCATCAAAACCTATGATTTATAAAAATGTTTTAAATTTTTTTTAATCATTGAATTTATTTTCATAAATGTGTTTTTACCCATAGTTTTCTTTTATAAATTTTTTTAATGCAATCTCCATTTCATTTTCAAAATAAATCTCATTTGGATTTTACTAAAAAATGTGAAATCTCTATTTTAACATACTCAGAACGTACATAATCTCCATCCATTAGAAAAAATCAATATTTTAAATATTAAATTCTAGGATTCAATCGTAATATTTAAATAAATGTGTTTATAATATTTTTTCAAACTTTTAATTTTTGAAGGTTATTTTCAAAATGAAAATGATATTTTCCTCAAGATTTTTTTTGAAAAATTAATTATTGTTTTTATTTTAATAATTGAAATCAATCCTTTAATTCCTATATGATCCACTAGGGATATTTTGTATTGATATAATCCCTATTTTTTTTGTTCTTTTGATGATTTATATCCAGTTTAATTAAATATGAAATATTTTATACCATTCACTATTTTACTCTGAATGGTTTACGGTTATGTTTATTGATTTGGGTAAGTTTTGAAATATCATATGTTCATTTTTAAAATGAAAGTTTATTCTGATTATATTTGACCTTTTCATATGAAAAATTCATTGCACTTATGAAGTGACATTTGAGGCCCAATTTATCCCCTAAATATATCGATAGGTCTAATGAGAGAAACTAGATATCATTTTGGTGGAGTCCTTACATATTTATAAAGATGTCTTAGAACCCACCTCAATGGTATTATATATCATTTCACATGCCTCAATAGTATTATATGACTTTGAACAATCCATGAAGGTTTTAAATGTCTTAACCGAAGCCTTGATGATATGATTTTCTTTTACAATATTATGCATTCCATTGGATTGAATTCTTTTATTAATATTCCATTTCATTATTTGATTAGATAGAATGTCCATGGAAAATTTTTTCTGTATCATGTGATTATTTATATAGATTTATTTGATAATAAATTATTTCTTTATTACTATTTTCATGTTATTGATTAAATGTGTTATGCTTTAGTTACTTACATTTCAATATTGACTATGAATTATTTATTCATTGCATCCAGTATTTTCTTACTATTACTGAGAATCTGAGTGCACCTATTTCTTATGTTTTTTAAACATGATATAGGTAAGTAATTTTTTGATATGTAGTGATACCCTAAGGGGAATTGTGGATTTCAAAAATAAAATTCTTTTCATATTTAATTTTTTATAATATAATGTTATTTTAATGTATTTATATAGTTTATTAAGGATTCTAGACTAATATATCTTTCTGGATCCAATTACTTATATATTATTATAGTGTAATAATGAAAAATTTGAATCTAGGATAATATGTTCTGGGTTTTTACAATTGGAATGGTAGATTGATTGGTATAAACCATGAGAACTAGATTACAGAAAACAATGATTAGTGAACATAACCATATTATTTTCCTTGAAGATAATAATATATAAGTACATGATAATGTTTTGTTATGAAAGGGATTATGTGTTTTTTCCTATATAATACATCACTATCTGGATACAAAAATAGACATGGTTCTAGAACATATACACATAGGGTTAATAAGTTAGAAAAGGGTGTATTGGGAATTTATCAATTATAACCTAGTCCATGAAAACATGCCTTACAATACACCTGGTTTGTAAATCCTAGGGTATATACTGAGGATAATTCAATTTTTCATCACAAAAAATTATGAAGGGATTGAAAATAATGATATCCCAAAAAAACTATGTTTATGATTATGACATAGGATATAAATAATTTTTCAACTTATATTAAGTATTTCACAAGTTTTTGGATTACAAATTATGTTTTATAATGTTATGATATAATCTGGTACATGATATTGTCTAAAAATAGAGCCCAATTAAAGGAATGTGAATGATATGAATGCACATACTCCATATAAGGAATTCCAAAACAGGAAATATCACTAATATGGAGTTGTAGTTTATACTAGGGACATATAAAATTATATCCATATTGGAGTAGCTAAATCATGTTATGAGTTTTATCCTTTCTCATATAGAGTAGCCAAACATTTTACAACATGGTGTAACAATGTTAGAGTGCTTCTTGAATTACCATTCTCCATCATTCAAATGGGAAGTAAATAAATTTTTAAATGAGAAATGGATATGTTTATTAGATATGATATTTTCCTTTCTCTAAATTAATTAAAGGGAGATAGGTTTAATGTTATTTTATCACATTTCAGGAGACAAGGATCAATGGTGGCTATTTATTCAAAACACTAAGGATTAGAAGGTAATAGAGAGCATGTAGTGTATGGATTTCAATTTAAAATTATTGAGAAAATATTTTACTCTTGAACAATGAGATGATATAGAAAGTTATTCCTTAATTACAAGACATAATGAAGAGGAAAATGTTTCTATGTAAGAATCTATCTTTAAGAGGATATAAAAGCATTATGTGGACTATGTATGTAATCCAAACAAAAGTGTTGACTATTTATTTTATAAGGTTATGAAAATCCTCAGAAGGGAAATATTCTTTAAAACATTCTCAATGTATGATTAAATAATAATGTGTTTTATAATGATAGATAAATTTTTTTCCATGTCTTACATCTCCAAAGTCATGTAATAGAGGAAGAGGAAGATAGAGAAACAAAAGTTAAAGGGAAGAAGGGAAAGAAGGATTTTTCAACATGTGATACTTTTGTATCAAAACTCCTCATTGCATGAGGAGTTTGAATTAAGTGTAAAGAAAAAGGAAACCCTCATCATGATTCCATGGGAAATAAATAATATGCCAATATTTATTGCTTCAAATCTAAGAATACAGTTAAATATATTTAAGAAATTCCCAAGAATTAATGGAAAATACCTCAAAATGAGTTAAGGGTTTAAGGGAACGATTAATCTATTACGATAGAAAAATTGGAATAATTTCAATGATTTTTAATTTGGATATAATACATATGTTATAATTTATGTTATTAATTACATTCTAAATACATATAAGGGATTAAATCTAGTAATTTTTTAATGATCTAAAAGTGTATTTTTAACGGTATCGAAGACCATGAAAAATGATTTCGTGGAATTTTTAACATCATGGAAAACATATGATTTAGGGAAACATAAAAATTAATTTCTTCCTATTGTTTGGATAATAATGTTTGGTTACATTGATTATTTATATGGTTAAAGTATATTGGATAGTACTAACTATCTCAGAAGTGATTAATGATAAGTTAATTTGGAAAATTTAGTTAACTTATATATATGGTTAGGGATAATAATATTTAAGAAGTTAAATAAGGTTAAAAATTTAGTAAATGTTTTACATTGATCATTGGATGTGGTTTTATAGATTATTTTATTACCTCGCCATATGAAGATTCATGCATATTGGATAAGCTATGCCAGAATTTGTTTTAAAAAAAATAAATAGAGATCGAAGTAATGTGTTATAATTATACTATAGATATTTTGATCCACTAAAATTTAATTTTAATTATCAAGGATGGAAAAATAATTTTTGGATATTCATTTCTTATGTAAGCGATAAATTGTAAATTAATCGATGCATAACAAAATATTCAAATTCTGCATATGAAAAGGAACTTTATTATGTAATTAAGTTTCATTATAATAACAGAAAATAAAAAATTCATCAACCTTAAGAAAAAAACATTCAAAAAATTATTCTAACCTTTTACCTGGCAATATGAAGAATCATATCAGCCTTTAAATCATCATATATTTATGTTTTTTTGTTCTTAACTTTCTATTTATCATTCTAATTATTGCGATCAATGTCTTAAATCACTATTTAATATCACTTATTATTTTACTCCACATCCATGTTTTAATTTATCATATATATACTCCTTCATTCGATCATAATTATGTGTTATTCTAGACGACCTTCGTACTTTCTTTTCTATATTATTAATATAATGTTTTATTTACACTTTTATGATGTGGATTTTTTGAATATGGTATTCTCAAATGTGAAACTATTGATTAGAGAGATCAAGTTTAAATTGAAAGGAAACCATTTTCATAAGGTGTGTATAATGATGCACCTTGAGATTTCAAAATTAGAGAATGATTTCTTACATCGTGTATGACATAAAAATCCTAGATTATAAGAAAAGATAATATATAAGACATATAATATTTTTTTCAAATATTCTTAATCTCTTTGATAGATTACAGAACATGTAACCTTGAGTCCAAATGAACCATAATATACTATACCATTATAACCAAGAAATTAAAGTGGTGGATATGAATAATTGTAAATAAATTAACAAAATTATTGCTATATATTAATTAAAATAAAATAAAATAAAATTAAATGTTGTTTGAAAATATTTGTATTTTTTAAAGAAAAATTACTCGCGCATTGAAAAAATCATTTAAAAATAATTTTTAGAAAATTTATAAAATTTATCTAAAAAAATAAAATTCATTTTATAAATATTAATATAAAAATTATATACGGTAAATTTTTTGGGCTTTTCCTATTATGTTATATAATTTGAATAACACTGAAAATTACATAATTTTAATTGAAAAAACATTTTAATTTAAATTATTTACAAAGATAAAATTAGTTTAAAATTGTTTTCAATTAAATTTAGCTAAAATATATATCTATAAATCCAATTTAGGTCATTGGAATCATTTTAATATTTAATTTTGATTTAAAATATTATTAATCTTTTGAAAATTATCTCTTTGAAAACCCCTTTGTCATATCATCTATGGTTTTAATTTTAAATGAAAATCTTCCGCTTATGTGAATTGAATTTGAAAAAAAGGATTATATATATGTTATTAGAATAATTAATATTTTATATAAATGTGAAATTAATTTTTTAATTAAATTAAGATTTAACAAAGTAAAAATTAATTTCCACAGTTATGGTAAAATTTGGTCTACTGTGGGGTTAAACTAAGAACATAATTGTTAAACATGACCTACCAACATGTAAAAATTCCTTTTCAAGGCCATATATACACCTTATTGTAATTTATTTCTAATATGTGGTCATTTAGATGACTTTTTCTTGTGAATTGCTTTATCATTTTGGATTTTTTTAGTAAATTACCATGTAATTCCAAAGAGTGTTCACTTTCCCTTCTTATAACAGGTTTCTCCCTACCGTCAATTATTCAATCCTAGCATGAATTTTGGAAAGAAAAAAATGTTCCCAATTAACTCAAAAGAATTCTATATCCAAATTCTAGAGTCGGTGTTACACTAAAAAAATCCTTCCCTAGAGACCTTAAGAGGATATCCAAAAGTGGTTTTTCTCAGAGAATGCAATTAACATAATAATGCTATTTCATTTTATTTTTACTTTTTCTGCTTTAATTATGTATTAAAAGAGAAAATATAATAAAAATATTATATCCCATATACGTATATTTTATTATTTTCATGTTATACTATTTATCCATCGCCACTTCCTTTAAATTGGAAACAAATCCATTAATCATGTGTACGACAGACCACAGTCGGCAAACTAAAATTATTCAATTACATATCCACCATTGAAGGATGGAAAAAATTATGGATTTAACATAATTATGTTATATTTATTATATCAATATAATTACTAAATATAAATATCAAAAATAACTTTTTAACTACCATTCCATTTTAAATACGATAATACCGCTCGTATGGATGACAGATTACCGCTCCACAAAGCAATGTGATTTGTTTTTTCACATAATCATTAAATGGAATGTAATATTGATCAAATAAATGAATTTATGTGTTATATATAAGATGATAATTATTCTTTGAAATTAATATGTCACAAAATTATTAAGCCTTTCACACATTAAGGTAAGGATATCATCACATGTGCGTACGTATGACTAACCATCTCCATGAAGCGATGTGACTCATCTTCCATTACCAACTTTTAATCTTTATTCTAATAATAAATGTAATATGTAAATATTATATTTATACAAATATTATAATTGTTTTTATGAAATATATATATATATATATATCCTATGTACACGAAATGAAACATTAATTACAAAATTCTGATGAGAAAATTAGAAAACAAAAACATAAAAAATAGAAAATAATTAAATATTATAAACAAACCAGTGTTAAAATTTTATAATAAAATAATATACGATATTTTATATTTTATTTTGTTGATTTTATAAATTAATAAAATCATTAAAATCATTATATAGGTGGTATATATATTCATAAAGAAAATTGGATATGAGGTAGGTGTTTCTCCTCTCACTTTTACTTCTAAGAGACATAAACCATATTCACCACTTTTTTATTATTTATAGTGTATATACTACAATTTATTGTTTTAGATCATAAATTTACTTATTTATATTGAATTTAATGTTTAATTTCATTCTATTTCCTTTATGGAGATTATGATTAAATTTTACCAATGTATTAAAGGTTTATTTCACAATCTCATCATTATTCATGATTGTTTTTAAGACCCCCTTAGAGTTATTATTTGATATTTATTTCTTAAAATTAATATATTTTTTATCTATATTTATTCATAATCATTTTCATGTAACATTACCATTTTGACACTCATTGGGGCTTTAAAATTTTTATTATATGGTTCTATGAAAATATTACTATATTTATATCATTGGTTAGAAATATATATTATCAAAACACATATTGTCTAAAAATGTTTTAATTTTTTTACCCCATAAAAATTATTTATTAACATAATTTTTAAACATTTTTAAATTTGAAAAAATGATATGAAATGAATGATGATGTCAATGTCAGAAGAATACCTATTTGGATTCTTCCAAAAATGTGAAAGGAATATTTGTTTTAAGGTACTCAGAATGTAAATAATATACATTAATTACGACCAATAAATGTTTTAATGATTGTTTCAGAAGTTTAAAATGTTATTTTCATTTAAATTTTACGTTTAAATATTTTTTAACTTTTTGTTTTAAAAGTTTATTTTCATAACAAAAGGGAATTTTACTCAAGAATTCTTTTGAAATCATTTTTATAGAATTTCTATTCTTCATTTAAGTCTATCATTTAATAAACTAATGATCAAAATTGGATATTTTAAATTAATATCGTCACTTTTTTATTATTTGTATGATTTATGAATAGACTAATTTAGGATTTACAATTTTATTACCATTCAGTACTTTATTCTAAATGAATTATAATAATGTTTATTGATTGGGGTATGTAATAACGTTCCACATTATTATTTTTTCAATAAAAATATTTATGTGTATTATGTTTCACCAATTTCATATGAGGACTGAATTGGGATTTCTAAATGATGTGTGTGTCCCACTATAGCCCATCGATACATCGCTAGGTCTCATGAGATGAACTATATATGGTTATGGTTGAGTTTTTAACCATTTATACATATGTCTTGGAATAAGTAATAATGGTATTAGATGTCTTGGAATAATAATAGAAAATATTACATTTTATTGTAGATTCCTCGATTGTATAAGATATAATTAAAAAATCTGTGATGTCATGTTTTAGATTTCCATAAATAAGCATTCCATCATTTTGAAATTAGTATTTTATATTCCATGTGCTAATTGGGTTATTTAGAATATCAATGGATAGTTTTTCAAGATCATGTTGCAATATATATGGAATTATTTAATCGTAATTTATTATTTCCATATTATGCTCATGTTATTTATTAAAAGGAAATATTTTCTATAATTTACATTTCTTTATTAATTATTCTTTCTTTATTCATAGCTTCCTTTATACGTTTACCCTAACAAAGCATATGATATCACCCATTTTTAGGTATTATTTTCCCCATAATACTAGGAAATATTTAGTGAATGATTTTTGAGGATACTCAAATGGGATTAATTTAATTCTAAAATAGAATTATTTGTTTAATCTTTTTTCTATTTTAATTTGAGTTCAACTTATGTATCTAGTTTACCACGTATAATAAACTATCTGGTCCTTCATGATTTTATTTTTTGTATCTTATGACAATGTAATAAATAAAACATATGCGTTGAACTTCTGGGGTCAGGGTCACTTCACTAAATATCCATTTATTTTATATTACCTTCATATCCTAAGTAATTGAAATAAAGAAAAAATATTATTTCAAAAAGAAATATTAAAACAGAGTGGGAATGATATTTCAATAAATATATGCTTGAAGTAGCAGAAAATGAAATGTTTTTTGAGGATGTTCGAAGTTGAATAATGGGGAATATGGGATAAAAAATTATATTTCAAAATTATAATGAATTTATTTTGAAAAAGTGCATTAAAAATAAAGTATCTCATAAGAATACTCACTCTCATCTCTAAAAATTAATAAAAAAAGATAATGGTGGAATATCTGGGGAAGCTAATCTAGAGGCTTTGCAACAACAAGAAAATATTTTCATGCTTTATAATATTGGTTTAATTTATTATATTAATGGTGAAAAGAAATTATCTAATTTTTATCTCTTTCCCCAAATATCACAAAGTTCGAATATCTTCAATTGGATATGAATACCAATCGTAAATGGTTAAATTCACTTCATTTTTAATGACAAATGTGTACCTCAAAAAGATCATAACATAGTAAATATTAATATGAAACCTATAATTCTATACCTCTTTAACTTGTATATGGATTTTACCCCCATATTCAATGTAATTTCACCACTCAAATATGGTACTGATTGAATGGTGTTCCCTAGTTGTTCTAGAAACCAAATATTCTCAATGAGTTTTCCTAATGGATTGGAACTACTTTTATTGTAGATCTGTGTACTTTCATTGGTGAAATTGGTTTGTATGATATTATTATTGCTGAAGTACATCTATAATCAAAGGCACCAAATGTTATTATCCTTCTGTTCCAGGATCATAATACTGAGGGGAATATTTTATGTGAATTCATGCCACAATTCTATGAGGTATATCGGATGGTTATAAATTAAATTTCCAATTAGAGAGGGATAAATATAAACATTATTTGGGTAAATGAGATCAAATAATGTATTTAAGTAAAAAAAAATAGAAATTTAAAAGAGAAATTATTATTGAAGTAAGATTCTACAATTAAAAATGATTCCCACATATGGGTCAAGGATTAATCAAGAACCACTACTTCTAGAAATACGTGGGCTATAATTATTGAAGAATAATAAAGATAAAATAATTCTTTTAGTACCTTTGTTTAATATTGTTTCCTTGTATTGCCTAATGTAGGTGAGAAATCAAACATTTTTCTCTCAGATGATTTTGACACTAGACTTGTTATGTATTTTTCTAATTATAAAAATGACTAGGTTTTTTGTTATCATTTTTAATTATGGAAGTGTTATTTATTTAAATATAAAAAAGATGATATAGATTCAATTAATAGATGAAAATGAATCTTAATTTGTTGATTATCTTACTAACATAATAAAAAATCGGGTGGTCTCAATTCATTCTAAGGACATAAAGATTAGGAACTTTTGTTTAATAATTAGGTTATAGTCCACGATGAATCCTAAAAGATAAATAATATCTTTAATGATGTCCAATTGAGACATAAGGTTTATTCCTCTACAAAAGTTGGTCACATAGGCTAAAAAAACCTTCAATTTTTCTTGATAGTGGTGGAAGGAGACAATGCTTCCTAGGATGTATTCATTACACCTTTAAAGATCATACAATAATATAGAAGTAAAAATGCTAACACTAACAAATCAGGGATATAATAACACTACTATTGATCCAAAAAATGAGTTTGTGACAAGAAGGAAAGGAAGGTTGATGAAATTAAGTGGGAAAACAAAAGATGTCCCACCCCATCATACCAGACAAAATAGATGATATATTTTTGTATTTCTAGGGTCTGGAAAACCCTCACATTCTCAATTCTCTTATGTACTTAATTTAAAAAATTCTAATATTTTACTAGATTGGATGAACCTAATAGTTCTTCCTATAATAGATTTACTCCTATGAAAAAATGGGGATTTCAAAATATGTGTCTGGGTCATTGGTAATTAGAAATCAAGAGACTCTAGGATTTGTCTCTTTCTAGACTTGAAAGTCCAACTATGTTATGTACTAGTGAGAAAATGGACAATATCAATTTCAAATGGGATGGAAAGGTTTGTTTTTTTTTCATTTTATAGTGAATTTAATTGGTATCAAGACCAAATATATTTATAGATATAATATGGTTCCCTCTCCTAATATATTAATGATCTATGGCTTTTAATTGTTTATTTTAATTCCATTATTAATCATGATAAGAATATGGGACCTCTGAATATTAGGTTCTATTAAAGGAAATTTAAGACCTATATAGAAAATAGTAATCTATATTAATTCAGTATAGTGGGTGAAAAATTGACTTGGTATAGGAATGTCTGTAATAGAATGGTGGGTATTAAGATTGAAAGTGCATTATCTAATGGGGCCTATTTGAATTCATATAGTTCCATTTGATGTGAAAAATTAGAAGAATTTAATTATGAATATTATCCTATCATTATGTCTCTCATGGTAAGAGATGTAATAAAATCTTTTATATTTATGTTTAATACTCTCTAGGATCACCATCTGGATTGTAAAAATATTACCTAGGGCATATGGAAATCAAATGATTACAAAGAAAATTAAATGGTATGTATTTACTAGCTTAAAGTGATCAATGGGAGTATATTAAGGTCTTTAAGATCCTATATTCATAATTTATATATGAATATCCCTATGCTAAATTATATCTCACAAAAGAATGGAGCACTTGTACTGACTATTATAATAATATGTAATGTGTGACTGATGTGTCAAATATGCTTAATAATCTATTAAATATCAATGAAAGGATTCAAAAAGGGGCCTTCAAAACAAGGTGGTCAAATAATGATGATATAAATACAATATTTTAACTCTCTTAAAATATTTATAATGGTTAGATCTACTTTCCATAAAATCAAAGATGGATAACATGTCTAGGATGATATGAAATAAATTTTTGATCATGTGATATCCATATTTTCTAATCTATTTATTGGTTACTCATGTAATTCTGATTTATTGGAATGTATCATTCATAAATAGGTTAATTTTGAGGAAAAATACACATTTAACTCAACACAATAAGATTTTGTGATTAAACATGCAGTATTTGTCTTGGATATTGGATATTCCCCTAGTCTAGATGGTTTGACAAATTGTTTCTTACAAAGATTCTATGCTATTAGTAAACATGATATTTTTAAGTAGTAAATAACTTTTTAGGATTGGTTATCTCATGGAAAGTGTAAATTTACAATTTATCATTCCTATTATAAAGGTAGATAAATAGAGATAAATAGTATTTTTTAGGATAATGGCTCTAGTGAACACAATTTATAAAATTTATTGGTCAAATTAAAGATAACAGGTTGGCCAGAAATATGAAAACAATTGTAACATAGAATCAATATTGATTTGTTAAAGGAATAAGTTTACATTATTTATTGATCATGGAATTGGAGTGTGTTTATTTATTAAGATAGTGTAGTAGGGGTGCAAAAACATTTCATTGAATTTTTACATAAAAAATGAATTTAACAATATTGGCTTGGTATTCATTTGTATAGTCCTTACCAGTTTTGGCTTTTTATGGTTTTACTCATTGGATAGATATTATTATAACTTCATCACACACACATCCAAATTACTGAATATCATAAGGGATTAATGAAATTATAAAGAGGGGTTAAAAATGGAGATCTATTTTCCTTTTTATTATTTCCATCTTAGAGGATTATTATATCAGGATTTTACATAATAGAGTAGAAAATGGTAAATTATAGACAATCATGGATGCAATACATTTTCATTCTCCCTCATATATTTTCTATATTGATGAAATTTTCTTATTTATTATAGTCAAATAATGATATAACATAAATAATAATATTTTTCTCATATAGTATGAAAGTGTCTCATGAAAGGTAATCAATATGAGTACAACATAAATATTTTTCATAAAAAATATATCTACAAGAAGAAAAGTAGAAATTATTAGTCAATTGAGCACAAAATATGTGGTATTAACATTCAATTACCTTGCTGTTGTTCAGTTATACATAAGACCACTAACAAATTATTTCAAGGATATTTTGGGTTAGGTTTGTTGGATATTAGAATCCTAGGAAGGTAAATATTACTCAATGACCAGAAGGGTGTTCCTTGAAAAGAATAAAATTAACTATATGTTTGTAAAATCATTCATTATTTTTAAATTCCCACTAATATTATCCTTAATATAAATATTTCCATAATTTTTTAGGAGTTGGTCTATCCATCAATTAAAGATCAACAACATGCCTTGGATGTAATGTTGTAAGTCATATATATTTGGATGAATTGGAACCAAGAATGCTTCCTGCTTCAATCAACCCCTATAAGATCATTTCTTCGGAAGATTGATTAATAAAAAATGTGAATCTCCTTGATTTATTATATCTAGTTTTTTGAGTAGGTTAAAATCATGAAACATGAACTATATTGAATCTTTGGTCTGGGAAACATTTAAAAATGTCTGTTACTATATTTCCTTAAATATCTATTGTCTTGTTAATGTATATTTGTATCTAAATTTTTTTTGTGAGGAATAGGCATGGATGCATATCGTGTATATTATAAGCCATTCAAATTTTTATTTTGATATAAAAATGTTAATCAATGACCAAATGAATAATATGGATAGCCTCCTGGAGGGAATCAAATATTCTATGATGAATTATAATTTCATTAACAAAGAGGATATTCTGATCTTGGAAAATGAAAGAAATGGTATTCTTACTTCAGAGTAATTTAATAAAAATAATAACACTATATATGTTCATAATTGGATCAAGACATTCAATAGAAAATTGGTGACACCCTCTTGATTCACATTGGTTTGTACGATTTCCTTATCTAATAATTTAGATTATTATTTTTCTTCAGTAAGTGGTTATTTCATTATTCTATTGTTTCATTACATTCTATTAGAATAAATAATATTTCAACCATCTATTCCAACGATTAAATATAGAATCAAAGTTATGAAATATTTTAATATATTTATTTCAGGGTATGACCACTATTTCTAGATTCAATTTATAATATGATCAGTTCCATCTTTAACCATTAGATCTATTGAAAAATGAAGAATCTCTTCACAGTGGCCATTAATTTCTCATTTTACATATTCTAGTTAGAAACAATATGATCAGGCTTGGACAACCATCTTTCAACATGCTATTTGACTTGACTGAAATTGCGGTGAATTTATTGGAGTCCAATTCTATAAAAATTACATTATAAAAACTAATTTCATTAATTTTTTGTTAGAAATATTTAGATATATAAGGAAATTATTTTCCTACTAAAGTAACAGTGTAATTTATATGGAACACACATTTTATTGGATGGATAATATGTAATAGTAATGGTCTTAAAGAGGTAATCACGGTCCTGCAGGATTCGGGGAAGTGTTCAGAGAACAAAATGGGCACATCATGGGTTTCCTTTTTGGTCCATTTTGATCAAAATAATCAACTGAGGCAATGATTCTTTGACTGATCAATGATATTGAGGTTACACAAAAAAGAGTATGGAACAATAAATGGCTCTAATATGATTCCACTACTATAGTGAATTCTCTTTGCGCTGGTTTTTTTATCTATACTAGAAGTTGGACGCCCAATGGATGAAATTCATGGACTCTTTCTTATGTATTAATTAACTCTTCACTCATATTTTTTCACGAGGTAAATTACCGTAGTGATAGAAATCCAAATAATGGGGAAAGCTGTGAGAATCTCACTTATTATTTTGTACTAACTGAGGGCTTGATACCTATCATTAAAAGATTCTTTTTAAAAATCAAATCCTTCAAAGTGTTGTAATATTATTTCCTATTCAATTAAAGCAGTTTACATATATGAAAATGATCAAAAAAAGAATTATTTGAGAATAAGGATTAATATATATCTTCTTAATTAAATAATAGAACACATAATACAAATCACATTTTCATGGGATTATATTTATTAATCTTCCAAAATCATTAATAAAATTTAGAATTACTTAACTTCCTCTTAATAGAAATATTATTAATAGCATTTTCTTTACCAAAATTGAATTCCTCATATCATCTTCAATATTTTTACAGAAAATATTTCTGAACATTAAGAGAATTTTCAAACATTATACACACACATTCTTTAAAAATCGTGTTATTCTTATTATAATATCCATATACATTAACATGTGAATAGTAAATTAGATATATAATCTAAAAAAATTAATAATAAAACATATCTAAATTATCATTCATATTCATGATAAAAACATTAAAACCAAAAACATTAAAATAAAAAACAATTGATTTTCTACCAGTAAACAATTAATAAAAGGTTTTCTTCAACAAAGGTCAAAAATAAAATCTATTCAAAAAATATCATGATGTGTTAACATATTCGACCATTTTTTGGTAAAATAGTATTTTTTTATGCATTTCTTGAGCCATTTCAGGTTTAGTTATATTTTTCAATATATAAGAACATTTTTTAATGTTCTTAGTGATAAATAATTATATTCATAAAAATTATCATCCAAAAAAATTTTCATATTTAAAGAGGAAAAACTCACCTCCATTATCACCCCTAATAGAAAAAATTTTAAATCAGTTAATTATTTTGAACTTGTTTGTGCATGTGCATATTTCCTTTAATTTGATTTCATGTTATTTTGTTTGATTAATTTTCCTCTTTATTTTGATGATATCTTAATTTTTGTTTTTTTGGATTTTTTTGTAATTCTTATCATGATAGAAAGATAATACATTTATCAATATTTTATTAGTTAATGTGGATATTTGAAAATGCTTCCTTATTTCTCAAAAAATTCAATGAAGTTGCTACTCTATTTTTAGAAACTCTACATTTCACTATTCTAAAACATTTTAGTATTAATTTTACTGCAAATTCTACAGTTATCCGATTTGCATGAAACATGATTTTATGGAATGATATAATGTTTATATTTGTTTCATTAGATTACATAAAAGTCTAAAAATATCGTTTAAATTGACTTTTAATTAAATGAAGTTATGATATGATATTTTGTTGTAGCAGTATTTCCAGAATTTTTAAAATTCTCTTTTTTAATGATTTTGGGATCTGTAGATGTCGGTTTTAATAGATTATATTTTTTTTGGAAAGATAAGATGTTTTTCTACAAATAATAGTTTTTGACCAAAGTCTGAATCTACTTTTAGAAGCCCATAAAAATTTGTTGTATTTTGTCAAAACATTATGTCCAGATTTTTATCTCAAAAGTAAGGTTCATTTTTATCTCAAAAGTATGGTTCATTTTTATCTCAAATGTATGGTTCATTTTTATCTCAAAATTATGGTTCATTTTTATCTAAAAAATATTTTTTATTTTTATCTCAAAAGTATGGTTCATTTTTATCTCAAAAGTATGATTCATTTTAATCTCAAAAGTAAGGTTCATTGTTTATATGAACAATGTATGACTTACTGTTCATACCCTATGTTACATTATTGTTCATACCCTACGTTACTTTATTATTCATACCCTACATTACTTTATTGTTCATACCCAAGGTTACTTTACTGTTCAAACCTTACGTTACGTTACTATTCACTCCGATGTTATTGTTTATTCTAATGTTTGTGTTTACTCTGAAGTTACTGTTCATTCTGAAGTTCCTATTCACTACAAAGTTATTGTTCATTCCGAAGTTACTATTCACTTCTAAGTTACTGTTCATTATGAAGTTACTATTCATTCTCTGCAATTTTTTTAAAAATTGATTTTCTAGAAATATATGGAATATTTTTTAACCGATTTTTTTTAAAATCCTCATTAAATATAAGGATCCTAATGAAAGAGTTTTTAATGTGTTTGGTGCTATACTGAGAGAGAAAAATTAATAATGTTATTCAATGTATTTTACAAATAAATTTTGACGTTTCAAGCTTTTTTAAATTTAAATGTTAAAATTTAATTTCAGAATTTGCTGCTTGTTTTTAGGAACTGTTTTGACTTTGTTTAAGTCATTTTAAATGGTTTTAAAATTTTTTTTAGAATCAATAAATGATTTTATTATTCTAGAGATTTTATTGGAAGACTTATTCAAAATATTTTGAATTCCTTTATTAGATATTTATTCTACGGGAATAAAGAAGCAGCATAGCTGCTATTTTTCAGGGAGATATTTATGGGATCTTCTGACTCAATTAGTTTTGAATATCCTAAGGAAGAGGGGTCGCTGCACCTACTAGATATTTTTATTCTATATATGTATTGCTCTCACTTACAGAAAAAAATTACAACACAATACAAAGATAAAGTGTTGTGAACATTGAATCTACTGTGCATTTGTAACGTCTTGTTTCACTCTGCTTCACCAACTGCTCGTTCTCTCAAGAACTGAATTAATTCTGCTATGGCTACAATTGCATTGACTAGACATGATGATCTAAACCTCAAGAACCAGTACTTGTGCATTAATTTTTATCTTCTCTTTCATCTGGTTCTGAGTCTGTAACACTACTTCTCATCTCTCATACGCACTCTATTTTTATGTTTATGCTATTTCACACAAAATAATTATTTGTTATTCATTTTCCTCGGGTTGTGACTCTCGGATTCTAAAGTTAGGATCTTAGGGTTGTGACTCCTTGTATCTAAAGTCAAGACTGTTTGGGTTGTAAATCCCAGAATCTAAAGTCAGGTTGTAAGGGTTGTGACTCTCCACACAATACTCAATGTCATGGTTATCCATCCACTAGAAAATTATTTTGTAATTGGGTTATGATTCTCTTTTAAAAATAATTTTTAGTGCACACGTATATCTTGCCAAGTAGAGAGGTATAAGAGTAGAGTAGGCTCACTTTGGACTAAACTACTATAAAAAACATCCTTGCCTTATTTACTTTTTTCGCTGCTTATTAACCGTAATAATTTTCTTTGATGATTAATTTATTTATTTAAAATTTTTAATCTGGTCTATTCAGGCCCCCTCTAGACCATCTTCCATTACCCTTTCCGACATAGCAATTGATATCAAAGGGAAACCTTCTTAAGAATACTTTTTCTCTATATTTCTTTACACCAAATATCGGTACCATTGGTTATTCCTTAAGGAATTAATCCAACCATTTTTTTTAGTCTTATTTTATATTTTTCTATACTAACCTATTCCTAGACCTCACATTCTATGGACAAAGATCTTATAAGATGGAAATATTGAACCCAAATGATGTTTGGATTCCTCAGAAGCAACCAAATTTTGATGGCAATGATTATGTATACTGGAGATCCTGAATGGAGGCATACCTCAAACAGTTGAGCATTGAGCACTGTTCTATCTTGTCAAAAAAATACACACTTCCTAGAGGTAATCCAGATACTATTATAGGAATTGATGCTAATAAATATCTCTTAAATTACAAAGTCGTTAATATTTTATATTTTGATATTAACAAAAGTGTTTTTAGTCATGTGTCTGCATGCAAGATATCTCATGAGATTTGGAAGATTTTGCAAGTTAATCACCTTAGATCGGAAAAATTGATTCAAACCATGCTCGGAATGCTTCGTGCTGAGTATCAAGACTTCAAGATGGGTAAATATGAACCTATAAACCAAATGTTCAATAGATTCACAAGCATTGTGAATGGAATGAATTCACTTGGAGAAGCTCTATAAAATCCTATACTTGTTGAAAGAGTCCTACGAGAATTACCAAATAAATGGAATGCAAAGAAGGTTTCCATTGATGAAATAAAGAACTTTAAAGAGTACACACTTGATGAATTTATTGGATCAATACTCCGATATAAAATGGAACCGAAGAACATAGCTGACAAGTATACAACAAAATGAAAAGGTTTAGCTTTTAAGTCTATAAATGTTTTGTCTAATAATTCTTCTGATTCAGATCTACATGATATTGGAAAGGAAGACATGGCTCAGATTTTAACTGGAGGCCACAAAAGAATGAAAAAAAAAGGTTTCAAAAACCAGTTTAGTAGAAACTTCCCAAAAGAAAAATATAAGGTAGATAAGAAAGGTGATACAAATTACAATGATTCTGATGTGACTTGTTATGAGTGCAGGAAGAAAGGTTATATCAAACCCGATTTCCCTAAACTAAAGAATAAAGATAAAGACAACAAGAAGGATAGAAAGGAATTAAAAACCAACTAGAGTTGTACTCAAGAATCTGATTCTAGTGAATAGTCTAGAAATGACAAATAATCCGCTAACTTGTGCTTCATGGGATCACTAGATAAGGTTTGTAATTCTATTTATTATTCGGAATGTTTTGATTCTGAATATGAATCCAAAAACCTCAATGTTTTTGAATTAAATAAAGATATTTAAAGATTAAGAAAAGATATTTTTAATGCTTCTGATTTATATAATAAACTTAAAGAATATAATGAAAAACATATTTCTGAAAATAAATTAATTTTGGAAGAAAATAAAATTTTTACAAACACTGCTTCTGCTTCTCATTCAACAGTTTATCATAATTTAAAAACTGCTCAAGAGTTGAATGAGAAATTGAAAAAGGAAGTTGAATGTGTTAAACAAAATTTATCTACTTCTATTCATGGTTGTGAAAAATATCATGAGATGATGTCTTTTACTAAAACTAATAAAAATAAATATGGTTTTTGTTATAATAAAAAACTACCTCAAATGTATAAAACCTGTTTTGTTAAAAGTAAAAATGTTTGTACTTCAATTGTTACTTGTTTTAAATGTGGCATGAATGGTAACTATGCCAACACCTAGTCACTTAGATTTAAATAATATTTGGGATTTACAAAAACTAATATTTCAGAATCCTTGTTATCGAAAGTACCTTACAATACATGTTTAAATTTTCTATGGGTACCAAAAAAATTTATTACTAATCCTATTGGATCCAAAGTAGTTTGGGTACCAAAATTGTCAATTAATTGATTTTTGTAGGAAAATTCCGTTGATTTCTCAAGAACGACATATGGTACATGGACAGTGGATGCTCTAGGAATATGACCGGAGACCCATCAATGTTTAGATCATACAACACATGTGATGGAGGCACTGTTACTTTTGGAGACAATTCCAATGGTGAAGTAAAAGGTTTTGGTAAAGTTGGTATTTCAAATTCTACATTAATTTCAAAAGTTTTATATGCTGATGGTTTAAAACATAATTTTATTTGTATATCACAATTATGTGATGATAAAATAAATGTTAAATTTAAAAATTATAAATGTTTAGTTGTTAAAGATGATTCTTTATTATTTTATTCTAATCGAAAAGATAATATTTATACTATTGATTTTTCTAAACTAACTGTTCAACATGTAATGTGTTTGAATGATATATAGAATGATTGCATCTTTTGGCACCAACGTTTTGGTCGTGTTAATTTCAGAATGCTACATAAGCTTTCAAAGCATGAGAATGTCTTACAGCTTCCTTCTTTGAAGAAATAACAACTTCATGTTTGTGACTCTTGCATGAAAGGGAAGCAACACAAAATTTATTTTAGACCTATCAATTTGATATACACTAATTAGCATTTACAGTTGTTACATCTTGATTTTTTTGGTCCAAAAAAATTTATAGCCTTTTTGGAAAGAAATATACTTTAGTTATTGTTGATGATTATAGTATATTTACATGGGTATATTTTCTAGCTCATAAAAATGATACTTTATCTAAATTCACTGCTTTCTGTAAATTAGTTCAAAATGAAAAAGGTTATATGATTATTTCTATTCATACTTATAAATGAGGTGAATTTCATAATTTAGATTTTTAAAAAATCTTGTGAAAATAATTGATATTTTCATAATTTCTCTGCTCCTATAACACTATAACAAAATGGGGTTGTAGAACGGAAAAATAGAACTCTTATTGAAATGGTTCAAACTATGTTAAGTAAATATAATTTTCCTTGATATTTTTGGACTGAGGCTATTTTTGCAGCATGTTATATTTCAAATAGAATTCTTATTAGAACATTTATAAAGAAAACTCCTTATGAATTATTCAAAAATAAAAAGCCTAAAGTTGGTTATTTTAGAGTTTTTGGATGCAATGTTTTTATTTTAAATTCAATGGATAATTTAGATAAATTTGATGATAAAAGTGATGAAGGTGTTTTTCTTGGTTATTCAAATAATAGTAAATCTTATAGAGTTTATAATAAAAGAATGATGGTTATTGAAGAATCTATTCATGTAATGTTTGATGAAAATAATGTTAAAATAAATTATGATTATAAGGTTATTGATGACGAGTTTAGAGATTTTAATTTTGGTGAAGATATTCCTCAAGATAAGAATGAGTTAATTGAGGGGGAGCATACACCTTCTCAATCTGATCTCAGATCATGGAAGATTCACAAAGATCATCCTATTGAAAATGTAATTGGAAATGTTGATTTTTATGTCAAAAACTGAAATTCTATTTTAAATTATTGTGCTAATTCTGTTTTTATTTCTGATTTCATTCTGGTTAATATTAATGATGCATGAAAATATGCGAACTGAATTGTTACTATGAAAGATGAATTAAATTATTTTTTTAGAAATACTGTTTGGAATTTAGTATAATTGCATATAGATAAGCAGGTAATTGGAACTAAGTGGATCTTTAGAAACAAGCTGGGTGAATCTGGACAGATTTTAAGAAACAAAGCCACACTTTTTCCTCAAGGATACTCTCAAGAAAAAGGTATATACTTTGAAGATTCATTTTCACCTATTTCCAGGTTAGAGGAAATTAGAATTTTGTTAGATTTTTCATGTTTTAAAGGATTTAAATTATATCAAATGAATGTAAAATGTTATTTCTTAAATGGTTTTATTACTGAAGAAGTTTATGTTTCTCAACCCCCTGGTTTCAAAAATTATAAATTTCCCACCCATGTTTTTAAATTATCTAAAGCTTTATACGGCCTCAAATAAGAACCTCGTTCTTGGTATGAAAGAGTTTCTTTATTTTTATTAAAAAATGGTTTCACGAAAGGAAATGTTGATCCAAATCGTTTTTTTAAAAGATCTTATGATGATATTTTAGTTGTTCAGATCTATGTGGATGATACAGTTTTTGGATCTTCTAGTGAAATTCTTTGTAATTATTTTTATTTATTTATGTCTTCTAAATTTGACATGAGTTTAATGGGAGAATTAATGTTCTATCTTGGAATTCAAATTTCTCAAAGGAAAGATGGAATTTTTCTTAATCAATATAAGTATGATAATGGTTTAGTTAAATTATTTGGTCTTGATTCCTCTAAATCCATAAAAACACTTATGGGTACTAATTGTAAATTAGATAGTGATGCATCTGGTAAATCAATTTATTTAACAGTTTATGGAGGTATAATAGGTAGCTTGCTTTATTTAACTACATCTAGACCTGATATCATTTTTAGTGTTTGTTTATGTGCTAGATTTCAAGCTGATCCAAAAGAAAGTCATATTAAAGATGTAAAAAGAATAATAATATATGTTAAATTAACTGTTGATTTTGGTTTATTTTATCCAAAATATAACTGTTTTGATTTAACATCTTATTCTGATTCTGATTTTTGAGGCTTTAGAATTGACCGAAAAAGCACATTATGTATGTGTCATTTTTTGTGAAAATGTTTAATATCTTGGTCATCTAATAAAAAATTATCTGTTTCTTTATCTACTGTAGATGATGAGTATATCTCTGCTGCTAGTAGTTTTTCTCAAAGTTTATGGATTAAGAAAACTTTATGTGATTTTTCTATTTATCTTGATAAACTACATATTTATTGTGATAATACATCTACAATTTCTATTTCTAAAAACCCCTTGAAACATTCACGAACAAAACATATTGATGTTAGATTTTATTTCATTCGAGATCATGTGAATAAGGGTGATATTGTTTTAGAATTTATTCCCTCTGAAAATCAGCTTGGAGATATTTTTACAAAGCCTTTAGACTCTGATCAGTTTGAGAAAATTAAATTTTCTCTTGGTATGTTGGAATTTTCAATTTTATTTGTTGCATTTGTTTAAGGGGAGCATGTTTTCACTTTTTGTTTATTTACAAAAGGGGGAGAAGTTTTTGAGAGTAGGTTTGGGGAGAAATAATTTGGTTTTAATCATTTTAAAAATTCATTTATGGTTTAAATGTTTTTGTTTTGTAATCAAAGAAAAATGAGGAGATTGTTTGTGCATGAGAATATTTCATTTAATTTGATTTCATGTGATTTTGTATGATTAATTTTCCTCCGTATTTTTATGATATCGTAATTTAAGTTATTTGTATTTTTTTGTGATTCTTATCACATTGGAAATATAAGACATTTATCTATATTTTATTAGTTAATGTGGAAGTTTGAAAATTATTATCTATTTCTCTAAAAATTCAATGATGTTGCTACTTTGTTTTTAGAAACTCTACATTTCACTATTCTAAAACATTTAAGTATTTATTTTACTGAAACTTATACAGTTATCTGATTTTTATGAAACATGATTATATGTATAGATAAAATTTTGATCTTGATTTCATCAGTTTACAGAAAAGTCTAAAAATATCGTTTGAATGGATTTTTAATTACATGAAGTTATGATATGCTGTTTTGTTGTAGCAGTATTTTTAGAATTGATTTGCTTCTTTTTTTAATGATTTTTGGATCTTTAGATGTCGGTTTTAATTGATTCTATTTTTTCTGGAAAGATAATACATTTTTCTACAAATCATTAGTTTTGACCAAAGTCTGAATCTACTTTTAATAGCAGTTAATTTTTTTTTTAATTTTGTCAAAAAATTATGACCATATTTTTATCTCAAAAGTGAGGTTCATTTTTATCTCAAAAGTATGGTTTATTTTTATCTCAAAATTGTGGTTCATTTTTATCTCAAAATTATGGTTAATTTTTATCTCAAAAGTATGGTTCATTTTTATCTCAAAAGTATGATTCATTTTTATCTCAAAAGTATGGTTCATTTTTATCTCAAAAGTAAGGTTCATTGTTTATATGAAAAAAGTATGATTTACTGTTCATAACATACATTACTTTATTGTTCATACCCTACGTTACTTTATTGTTCATACCCTATGTTACTTTATTGTTCATACCCTACATTACTTTACTGTTCATACCTTATGTTACATTACTGTTCACTCTGAAGTTATTGTTTATTCCAAAGTTATTGTTTAATCTGAAGTTACTGTTCATTCCAAAGTTACTGTTCACTTCGAAGTTACTGTTCATTCCGAAGTTACTATTCACTTCCAAGTTACTGTTCATTCCGTGCAATTTTATAAAAAATTGATTTTCAGCAAATATATGGATTATTTTTTAACTATTATTTTTTAAAATCATCATTAAATATAAGGATCGTAATGAAGGAGTTTTTAAAGTCTTTTGTGCTATATTGAGTGAAAAAATTATAAACATTATTCAACGTCTTTTACAAATAAATTTGTGCCTTTTAAGATTGTTTATATTTAAATGTTTGAATTGTTTTTCAGAATCTGCTGGTAGCTTTCAGGAACTATTTTTACTTCGTTTAAATCATTTTAAATAGATTTAAAATTCTATTTTAAATCTTTTAATGCTGTTATTATTCTATATATTTTATTGGAAGACTTATTCAAATTATTTTGAATTCCTTTATTAGATATTTATTCTACGGGAATAAAGAAGCAACAAAGTTGCTATTTTTCAGGGAGATATTTATGGGATCTTTTGACTCAATTAGTTTTGAATATACTAAGGAAGCGGTGTTGCTGCACCTGCTAGATATTTTTATTCTCTATATATATCATTCATTCTTGCAGAAAAAAAGTACAACACAATACAAAGATAAAGTGTTGTGAACTTTGAATCTACTGTGCATTTTCAACGTTCTGTGTCACTCTGCTTCACCACCTACTCGTTATCTCAAGCACAGAATTACTTCTACCATGACTACAATTGCATTGACGAGACGTTCTGATCTAAACCTCAAGAACCCGTACATGTTCTTTAATTTTTATCTTCTCTTTCATCTGGATCTGTGTCTGTAACACTACTTCTCATCTCTCACAAACACTCTATTTTTCTGTTTATACTTTTGCACACAAAAGCATTATTTGTTATTCTTTTTCCTCAGGTTGTGACTCCTAGATTCTAAAGTCAGGATCCTTGGGTTGTGACTCCCTGTATCTAAATTCAAGACTGTCTGGGTTGTGACTCCCTGTATCTAAATCCAAGTTGTAAAGGTTGTGACTCCCCAAACAAAATTTAGTGTCGTGGTTATCCCTCCACTAGAAAAGGATTTTGTAATTGGGTTATGATTCCCATTTAAAAATCATTTTTAGTGCACATGTATCTCTCACCGGGTAGAGAGGTATAATATTAGAGTAGGCCAACTTTGTAACGAACTACTATAAAAATCATCCTAGCATTATTTACTTTTTCCGCTACTTATTAACCTTAATAATCAACTTTGATAATAAATTTATTTGTTTAAAATTTTTAATCTGTTCTCTTCACCCCCCCTCTAGACCATCTTCCATTACCCTGTCCAACCTAACAGAACTATCTTATTAAAATAATTCAATCTGGTTTAAATTTCATGATTATGAGACTTGAAATAAACCCATTTAAATATAATGAAATCATCAAAAATAACAATAAGATATTTATTTATATTTAAACTTGTATTTTTGATTGGTAAGTATAAATAAATATTTGATCATTCACAAAATATGTAAGTATAAATATAATTGATAGGTTTGAAAGATAATTTTTTATCTTACCTTTAATGAGTGAGGTACAATGAAATAAAGGGTTTCTATTAAATTATGTAAATATAGAGCATGATAATGCTTGGAAAAAATGTATTTCCATAGAAAATAGGCATATATAAAACTTCTTGAAAAAAGAGCATAATTTAATTCTATATCATTGATAAAATTACGATTTTTATTTGATAGTTCATATATATAAATAGTATTAATATTTTCTTTTCTATTAGCACAAAATGAAATAATTTTTTTTTAAAAAATTAAACGTTAATTATTTTTAAATTTATCCCAAATACCATAATCTTTTAATTGTAGAATACTAATTAAAAAATGTTTCAAACCTCCAACATATAAAACATTATAATTTAAGAAAATAATGTAAATTCTTAATATAGAAAATAATTTAACCTTGGCATTAGATTTATCTGTAAAAGTGATAGAGCCTCCATCACACTTGATATAAGATAAGAAATTTTATTGGTCCCCTATCATGTCCTGGGAGTATCCATTTTCCATGTAGCAATTGTCATTTTGGAGGCACCGTGAGTTTTTTCCTATAAAAAACATATACTCAAAATTTTTAAAACCCATTCTATTTTGTGCCCAACTTGGTTACAAATAGAATTCTTAGGTATCCAAATAGATTTAAAAGAGATATTATAAGTAACCATAGTATATATATTATTTTATATTAGTGTTTTTTATAACCAATAGATTGAGGTTACCTAATGGAACATTCATTATCTTATTATTCAGACATTCAATAATTAAAGCATGTAATAAAGGAAATATTTGAAGAAAAAAATTTAATAATGGTTATCTAGAATAACATATGAATATTCATATAATAACAAATACATGTTTTATATCTATTTTTTTCATCAAAGCTACAATATTTTCAAATTTTTCCTTTCAATGAAAAAAAAATTAGAACCCATATCTTATAAATATACAGTTCCTTCATAAGATTATCATTCTATTTTTGAACAAACTCACAATCATCAGAAATATTTTTATCAGAACATGAATCAAAATTTATGTTTTCTTACTTAATAGAACCATTATCCTTATTTAATTTTATACAATTCTTGATAATACTATCTTTTTTTTCTTTTAAATGTTTATAAATTTTAATAACTCTAAAAATATCTTTATGCACTTTCTATTTTCAATATATAACTAATCCAAAATATGACCATTATTTTAAGAGTAGAATCTAGAATCCAAATCATTACTAACCTCATTTTTATCAATTTTCATGATGATGAGGTTGGATGATTTTTTTCCAATTCCGGATTCATCACATGAAGCTCATCCATCAGTGAAACTCCATCTAGAATTATAAGTTTGTTTCAATTTATTATTTTATATTTTTATGTCACATTTATTTTTTCTTTATTGGACTATCATGTTATATTCTCAATTAATTTATACAATTATAACAAGTTACATTTGCTCATTTTTTGGTACCCATCTTTTATTTTTGATCATTATTTTGATCCTTACATGGTTTCTTTTTAGAAACATTCCTCCTCCAGAATATATAAATAACTTTTCTTATATTCACAATTTCATATTGGTAGCTTTTCTCTAATTGAAATTCAAATGATTTAGTAATAAAATATATATATTATTTAAATGTACTACTAATAATTTTTATGTCTCTGCTTCTATAATATTATTTAAAACAAATTCACATTGAATACGTGATAGGATGAATTTATGTAATGTATGTTATTTTCAATTAAAAAATTCATCAATCACAAATCTTTTTCTTACTATTATTTGTTTATAGCTCTTAGGAATCTTTCAAAAAGTATTGGTTTCAAGAAAAATATACTTATACTCATAGAGTACTTAATTTGATATGTAGTCTTTCTTATTTAATTTTTGAATAACTTTTGTAAAATAACCAATATTATTTTATCGATAACTAATTAAATTTGATGACTTGTATTCATGGTTATTATTTTTGATTTTTGATGAGTAAATGAAAAAAATTTATTTTTTAAAATTGTATGGATTTTTCTAAAAAAGTTCTATTTTTTATTCTAGCTATCATCTAAACTTAATTTATATTCATTATGATATTTCTTCCTTTATGTTGAAGAATTTGATATATGTTATGTATAATTAAATGAACCATAAGTATAATTACTATAATTAAATTCAATAATAACTTCATTCATAATTTTCTATTTTAGTGTATCACATTATTCTATTTTCATACTGCATTTATGAAACAATAAATTCATCTATAATCAGATAACTAAAATGTTTAGTAATATTTATATTTATCTTCTTTTATTCCTCTACCTTAGACAAAATAGATATAAAATTTTCAATAATACGGTATTCAATTAATTTTTTATCACCCAAAAATTGTTGACTATTAAAAATAGTTAAAAATATTTAATCATTTAAGTCACTTTTTGACAAGGTTGGATATAAAAAAGATGACATTATACTCTAAATATATCTTCTTGAATTTATAACACATTAGAAGTTCTAAATTTTGATACCTATACCTTCTTCACAATTATATTTTCTATCTTACATGATGATATCAAACTATAGATATTACTAATAAGTAATCATAGTAGAGTATTCAAATTTTTAGGATTTCCCTAATATTACACATTTTTATCATGAGAAAAATAAATAATTTCATTCTTAAAATTTTAATTGTTCCACGTGATCATGAAAAAATTACTAAATATAGTATTAATTAAAAATGTTTCAAACAATATTGATGATATGTTATTGGTGTGATTCATATTAAAATTTCAAGAGTTCCATTCAGAAGTCCTCCATAAAAAATAAGTATTTGAAATATAAATTTTTTAGTTTTGGTAGGAAATATATGTAAATTTATAGAAAACTAATTGGAAATATGAAAAATAATAGTTTCAGGTAAAAACTAGATTTATCATCAAGGGTTGGAATCCGTCAAAATAAGATTACTTTAACAACCCAATAGATTCATACTTTGATGGAAAGTGCTTGAATAATGATATTTCAGATATGTTAGGAAGGGAATTTATAATATTGGGTAGAATTATATTTAAAATTAAACCTATATTTTTTTGTCACACTCATGTTTTTCATTGATTTGAAATATGGACTTATAAATAAATTAAAAACAATCAAAGAAATAATATAAAAGAAGTTGTAAACATTAGTGACATAAATTCAATGAATTCCAATGACGTCAAAAAATAAAGTAGAATTTGATTATTAAAAAAATCATATAATTTTTATTGAATATTATAACACTCCCAAAAATGATATTATGAAACAAAATATATAAATCTCTAATCGGTACGGATGTGTGTAAAACTGACATTCAGTATCAAAAATTGTATTCTTATAAGAAGATTTTTCTTCATATCCCTAGTATCCCATACTGTAAACATATTATAAGGTTCTCTATCTTTATATTTTTAGATTGAATCATTCCATGAAATCATATGGCTTGCCTTAATATCCCTTGAATCTAACATCATAAAATTTGGCTAAATTCTTTACACATCATAAGTCGCATCATCATTCTCAAAGACCCTATACCACAAAAACAGGAACATAATGATTATAAGGGGTACACTAATATAATTTATAAGAAATGCTTATATAGTGTTATATCATTTCTTAAAAACTGTGGAAAAAAGTTTCCTTGATTAGAAGATATGTTAAAGTGACAAGCTATTACCTAGATTCAAAATGACTAGAATATTTTCATGCATCAAGTAACATCATGCCACTTCATTATTTATTCATTATGAATTCATAGTTCAATTTGAAAAATTTATTTTAATTTAATCAAAATATGAAATGTGTATTCCTTTAGGATCTTTTGTAGCTATATGATAAGATTCATAATCATCTACCAATGAATTTATCTTAATTACACATCTTTTGGATTTTTTTTGAACATCACTAAATTTATTTACATCCTATGAATGTAATATTTATTGAAATTTTAGATAACAATATGTATATAATACTTCTTAAGTGATTCTATGTTTTATTATTCCTAAATTTAGTTCAAAAAACCACAGATAAATAAAAATATATTTACAATAAATCAAATTCATATGAAGTGTGTTGTGATTTTCAAAACAAAATAAGAAAGTGATTCATAGACTCAACTGTCTTGGGATAACATGCTAGTGTGCTAGAGTAATTAAGAGATATTAATTTAAAATGGATAGATGAATGGGATGACTTTTGAAAAATGGTTCTCTTTAATGGTTGTTGTATAAATTAAAATAGATATGAATCCTAAAGTCTATGAAATTACTTATGTGTTGATCTATAAGCTAATATAGGATAATTTGTGAATTACCATGTAAGGGATTATGTGACTAGATGAGATGACCTTATAAGTGTAGGATAGTTATCTGTCTGTTTGACAATCTTTGAGGTGAAATGTTACTGTATATGAATAATATGTTATTTACTATAGATTTAATTTTCATTTTAATGATAGAATGTCGAATATAGTGTGTTATTACATGGATTAATAATATTAGAGAATGGTATAACAGATACATAATTCATGATATATGATATTTGTGACCACATGGATAGGGTTATTATCATGTTAAGGTTTGGAATAATGGATTTTATACTGATATATTATTGTTTATTTTTCTTGAATTATTCTACATGATGTTTTGTATATTGTGAAGTGTATTCCTATGTGATAAATCTCCCATAATTTATATTCAATGATTAAAAATTGATAATTTTACCCAAAAACATTCAATATTATTAATGTATTAGTTATTGTACATTTCTAATTATGGTTAATATGCATAAAATCAGATTCCAATTATTTTACTCCATGAGATCAAAACTTGTAGACATATTTGATTTATTTTTACTATGTTTATAATTCAGATATATTACTAAGAGTTGTTTTATTTTACATCACAACTATAATTATTCCCTAGGGTTTGGATATATTATTCATATTCATTGAGTTAGATTCATATTAATATAGCCATAGGCTACGGATAATGTTATGTACCACCAAGCATAGTTAATGTAATAATAATATGTATGGTTTATTGAAAATGGTGGATAAGATATAATTAAATTGGATATTGTGTGATGTGTGTTACTTTTTTTATAATTTATTGGACATGTTTATATATATATATATATTATATCTTAAGATCCCTTTAGTGGCTTCCTACTAAGTCTTATACTCAAACTCTATACATAAACACTAGTGGATGGGTAAAATTCATGATCTATGATACATGAAGGGAATGGTCTTGATGATAGTTGATTATGAAACATATATTGATATATAATTAGAGATGGTTCTGAGGCATGTTTGTGGTCATTTTTGCAATGGAGTCTTGTATTTTTATATCTTTTATTTATTATACTACCATGTATTTTATCAACATACTGTGGGAGATTATTTTGATATATGATATGATATCTGATAATTTGATATTTCCTGGTGATAAATTATTATCTTAGTTGAATTTATATTACAATTTAATTTTCATACTAGGATTCTGTTGTTTATGGTTATTAATTTATTAATATTAGTTTATTTTCATGATATGAAGTTTATATTCTACACTTTTTATTGATCAAGATCTCACCACTATTTAGTAGCCTCTAGAATATGGTGTTGCATACCTGTGGTCATGTAGCACCCCTTCTTATCTCAACTATTTCATTGGAAAAATTATGTATTGTAATGAAATGAAAAACCCAAAATTATCTAGAATAATAGGGGTGTTAATTTTCTTTTCCATCACATGTATGGAATCTATAAAATATCATTATTTAGAAAACTGTTAACTCGAAAAATAATTATTTCATTTGAATAAACCAAAATTGATATAGGAAGACCTTATTGACATGTTTTTTTATTTAATATTATGCAACAATGTATTATTACTATTTTTATAGAAAACAGAATATTGTTGAAATTTTAGTTCTATAAAACTAGATAAAGAGAGAATTTTGATATTAGAGTTATGATCCATCAAAACATTTGTGAACAAAAAAGTATTCTACAAGATTGATGAGTCCAACATGGTTTCCCAAATAGAAGAGCCACCAATTTCAAGCATTGAAAATTTTATAACATGACCAAATAATGAAATCATATGTGTTTAACCACAATGATGAGGTTTCATTGTTGAAAATAGGCATCACCCATGCTAAGGCTGCGTTGATGAAACCAATAAGGCACTAATATTTACAAAATGTTAAATTGATGTTGTGTAAGAAAAATGGTATAACACTAATCACTAATTCCATCAATATTTCCATGGATTTATATACCCTAAATCCATTGTATTTATCAAAGATCATGTTGTATCATTGGCTCCCACATCCCCACTCCATTTCACCACCCAGTAGTTTAATTATAAATACCCTTTAATGACTACAAAATAAGAAGATATTTTCTTGGACTTTTTAAAATTTAATTAAATGGAACCTGTAAGGTAGGGTAGTCTCCCTAACATTACTTACACTATGTCATTTAACCTTATAGCAGGAAAATTATCATATACCACTTCCCAAAGGAAAATAATTTCCTAATAAGGAATAAAACCATAGAGCCTAGCATACACATCCTAGTGATCAGTTCCAATATCATCAATAAGATGGGACACCAAACTAATATAATATAAATATTCCCATACAATAATTTTTTCATGAGACATATAATATAAATTTTTCCATATATATACAAATGTGATCTTTTGATAACGAAAATTACTAATCATATATATAGTTCACCATTTGTAATACCCAATGCTTGAGATAAATTTTAAAGTATACACATAGCTTCATCACACATGGGAACCGAGTGTGTCCATGGTAAATATGTAGAGATACCCTAGTGTATTACCCTTAAGTGTCTAATTATTATGTGTAACATCCTCACTCTTATTCTTTCCCTTTATAAAAAGATTCAATCAACCCCGTGTCACATACCTAGGCTATATATTGATCATTTGAAAAATTAGAAAAAATTACCTTATTGGAAACCATTTTCGAAGGAGAAACCCGCAAAGATCTTATTAAACTAGAAATATACTATATAATTTGAAGGGAAATGATAAAATTATTTGGCATTTTCAAGTTTCCCTATCATTCATGTATTATTTTTATAAGGATAAATTATCAGTTTCCCTCCATAAACAATTGAATCCATATATTATATCCAATCTTATATTCCTTTGATAATGAGGTGTAATACCATTACACAACTAGTGGAACCATTTATAGATCTATACAATCATCCTAGCTTCTCTAAATTATCGTTCATAGCTTTCAAAAAACCATCCAGCATCATTGTGTCTAATATATGAATGAAAAGTTTAAAAATATTAAAATATTTGTGTAATGGCCAACATTTATACTACTTATTTAGAAAATAAATAAATAAAAAAATCATTTCCATTGTTACCAATATATAAGAGATGAATATAATTTTACCTCCTAACTAGTATAATCTATAATAAAAATAAGAAACCTAATTTTATAACACATACTAAATCATTTATAGAATCCATTTCCCTATAAATATACTTCATATGACTTTAAAAATATAAAAAACTACCATATTTATAAAACTACAAACAACATACCTAATGGTCATGGATTCATAAACTGAAAAGGATCCACTAGGTTCTTTGTTACATGATCATAAAAGCTATAATGTTCCTCCTTATATTGAACAAAAAATGTGAGATTTTGATCCCTTATAGGGAGAGATAGGTACCCTTTATCGTGGATAAAAATATATTCTTACAAAACTTCTACCTACCCACCACCCATAAGCCTTCTTGGATGGAACAAAACTATAGTATAAACCTCTTATATTATATATACCATAATAGAAGAATTATTCAAAATTCATCCTCGAGAGAGGATCTAGTGCACCCTACCACCACTAGTGATGATTAGTGTGACACCCCATGGTTTTAAAAATAAATTTAAATTAATGAAACATTGAGTCTCTACATAATGAAACCATATTATACAGATAGTTATAAATTAACTGTTAATCATAAGTTGTCTACTTCAATGGTTTTAATATTGAAAAATGGAATTCTATGATTGCGATTAGTAAGTTATATTCAGTCTAATAGAATTAACTTGTTTTTTGGTGAATAATAATTGACCCTTATTAATAGTAATATGACCGTTATGGATAGTAAATTTTATTTTTATTTTATTTTCTTAAGGTTATAATACAATGAGATATTGATTAATTTTTAAAGTGATAAAAAAGAGTTATGGTTTGAAAAATGACATATTTGAGTAAATTATGATTTTTTTTATATTTTTTCTCATATTTAGATAATTATTTTGATAAAATGGAGTTCATTATTTAATTCTATAGGTCCAAAAATGACAAGGGTTAATTTTTGGTATTTTTCTAAAATAATATAATTTTTTATTAATTGTGAAATTCGACAATCCACTATATATATATATATTATATGTTATGTAAACTATTACTAAGATCATGGATGATTTAAGAACCATTGGTTCAAACTCACATGCTTTCTTTACTATTTAGGGTCATATGAATAAAGACTATTCAAATTCTTGGGATAAAATGTTAAACCAATGATTAAAATAATGGAAACCCCCTCTTCTCCTCCAATATAAATACCACCCTCACCCCCACTTTCTCTAACACCACTAAATCTTTGATAATTTTTAAAATTTGGCCCAATACCTTTACCAAGTCTATTCCACAAGTCAAAGACGTTTTGGTCTCATAGGACATCCAAAACCAAAGGCCTTAATGAGGATCTCAAGGAAAAGATATCCAGAAGTAAAAATCCTATTTCATTTTCTTTTGTTTTCTTTTCGAATTTTTTTATTTCTTATACTCTATTCATCCACATTATACAAGATGAATTCAAGTTATATTATTATTTATATGATGGATTGTTATCATGTTTATGAAAAAATTCGTTGTAATTATTCCACTCTTCTTCCTGTGATTCTAAAAATAATAACACCGTCTGTGATGTATCGATTTACCGATATCATGGACGATGTGTCTTAAATTTCATTTACTTCCTTAAAATTTTGTTTCAAAACCATTTTAATGGTTAAAAAATATTTTAATTTTTAATATATTACCTCTATTATGATTTTAATTATATTATATTCCTATTATTAATTGTATATGGTTAAAAAAGATCGTTAATATCGAATAACCGCCAAAATGATCTAAACAGATATCACTATTGATTTATCAAAAGATTCATCAACATACCATATAAATAAAATTATTTATGGAGTTATTTAATATTCTAGAAACATATTAACACAATTTCATTCCACTTCTGGTTTTTCACTTCAATTTTACAAGAAATCTATTTAGGAACTGACCATGGAAATAATATAAAGCACGCACCTAAAACAGTGAAAATAAAAAAATATTATAAAACAATAGGATGTTTAATGTTATTAAATTATAATATAATCTGTTATAAACATTATTAATATTATTTAAATTATTAATAACACCCTTTTAACCATTATACATGTGGTTTTAACAATTTTTATGTAAGACAACCCCGAGTTAAGGGAATTCATAACCCAATATCCATTATCTAGGTTTATATTCTACTTTAGTAATTATATGATACCAATATTATTTTGGTTATTAATTTCATTTATATTATGATTAAATACATTTATTGACATTTTATATACATAATACTTTTTTATATTAATTCTCAATTCAATAATAAATTATTTGTAATGTACTTTCTTTAAGAAACCCTCTTTTAAAATTCAATTATACAAAATTCAAATGAAATATTTTTATGAAATTATTAATGTTTAATGATTATGTTCTGGTTATTAGGAATTTTTGATGATTAATGGTGTGACATATATCTCCCTCCAATTTATTGGTTATGTGTATGTTGGAGGTCAGTCATATAGTTACTCCATGTGTAACAGTGATGGTTACACCCTAAGGTAGTAGTGAGGGTTACATTGTATGGTATCCGTGAGGGTTATAAATCATAAGGTAGTCATGGGGGTTTCACTATTAGTTTTTAATGACCCATTATACCCTTATGGTTTTATATTTACTCTTTACCATTTTATAGAAGTCTCATGTTTCACAATGTATGTATATATGAGTGATAAGTATGTCCTTGTGAAAATGATTTTATCTGTTTATAAGTATTCATATATTAATGATTTTTTACTTATTTTTATATCCCTTAATAATATTTTTATTCTCATCCCATGTTTTTAAATGTTTTGAACATGTTATAAGGATGTTTAAGATAAATAATAATGTCATTTTAAATGTTTTGAAGAATTTTTAAAGAAATAATGTTGTGGTTATGTGTTTCAAAAATTATGATTTGGAAGAAATAGACACTATTTTAATGGTACCCACTTTCTTTTGATTATGGGTTGATATGTATGAGTTATGTCAAAAATATCTAAAACTCTAAAATAAAAATATCTTCCGGAAAATAAAAGAAGATAAATATAGTTGAAATAGCTAGATTCTGTAATGTTTAAGGGTATGTCCTTATAGTAGGTATCATAGCATGGTTTATATAAATTTAAGAGTCAGTATGATATAAATAGAATACAATAAATAATTTTTACCATATGTTTACGTTGAAAAGGTATATAATTTAAAGAATACCATGTTGCTTCATCTAGGATATTTCTGCTAAAATGGGTTTCTGCAGAAGAAACAGGTAAGATGAAGTTGGAAAGAACTGAGAGGATGATATCCATTCGAATCCACAAATAGGAAAGGAGGGATTTCGAACAAAGAGGTTTGTGCTAGTAATGGATCTGCTAATGTAGGAAATAAAAGTAATTGTACTCACTTAAAGAGATCAACTAGAGCTACCACAAAATAATATGATGATACTATAACATTTCATTAGGAAAAAACCTCCTATATTCAGTGGATACTCTAAACCAGTAATTTCCAAATAATAGATTAAAGCCTTATAAAATATATTTGATGTCATGGGATACACAAATAACCAAATTTTTGTCGTTCCATTTATCACTTTCATGGTTAATCAGAATAGTGGTGGTCAATGGTCAAGAATATCAGGGATATAGAGGATATTGAATCATTAGATAGGGATTAATTTAAAATTATTTTAATTGGAAAATACTTTCCAATGGTGGTTCAACCTAGGATAAAGATGAAATTCAATGAATTGAGGAAAAAAATTGGAAGATTCAATGGACATTAATGAATAAATATTTACCTGACTGTCAAGGTATGCTCCAAATTTTATTCGGGATCATGATAGAAAAATCAATCAGTTTAATCAGGATTGAAGCTAAGATAACAAATTGAATTGGAATCCCAAGAATTCAAAAGGTAGAAAAAACATGTATAATGTTCTGAGAGGGTAGAAATGGAGTTCACTGATGATCACATTTACATTGAGAACAAATAGAAGAAGAGGATCACATATCATGTTATGGGAAAAGATCAATGAAATAAATTTAATGGCATGAATGTTCAGTTCCCAGTTAAGGAAATGTGTTGTAAATAGAACCCTAGGGAATTCCTTACAAAAAATTGGAAGTGATTTCATTGTGTTAAGTTTTGAAATATGGCCTAATATTTTAATTAAAATTATATGGCCCCAACCTTAAACCTTACTTAATCTTGAGTTACTACAAGGTTACACATTGAGGATCTTTTCAGGTTTAGAGTTTTAGAGAATTAGATCATAAAACTTGCATTACATTCCACATTTATACAAAGTGGTTACATAAAAGATAGTATTCATTTTTCCCATCAACGGAAACATATTTAAAATAAAACATGGATTATTTCTTGACACTTCCTTGAAACTATCATCATATCATGTACCCTTCCCTTGACCTGTGAAAAACATTTCAATAACTTGGGATGAGCATAAAAAGCTCAGTAAGGGATATCAAAATATGGAAAGAAACATGTGTACATGTATACAAAAGAATGAAATCATACTTTACCCATAAAACATAAGAACTTTAAAATACCTCATCAAATCATGAATAAATCATAGAAATCACAAGACATAAAGGTAACTTGAGTCATTCATAACCTTCTTACGTAGGGAGTAACCCTCTTGGTTACGTTTGGAATACCCATCACAGTATATTCCCTAAATCTCTTTAGAGAAACCTTAACGTTTAACCCCTTCGCGTTACCCACTGCATTGGAGAGCTATATCGGGCTCACCCACCCTTAGTTTATCACGGAACCACTCGTTTTCATAACAATTCCCAAGAACCATAACATAAACGTATCACATAAAACATGCATAAAGGAAACAGAACATTTCCACATCATAATATAACATTTTAGGATATTTAAATAATGAATCCATTCAAAAAAACCCATTTTCAAAACCATTTAAAACATTTAATAAAGAGATTTTTGAATCAAAGTGTCCCATAACACCTTGAAGATTATAACATTTTAAAACATTAATATCCATATAAATAAATCCTTAAAACCATTTTGAAAAAATGGATATTAATAAGAACAAATCATTAAAACATTTAAAGCGATATTTTGGTTAAAGGATTTTTACCAAAATTAGAGACACTTGAATACAATAATTGAGGAATAACATTTAGTTAGAACTTTATAATATCATGAGAATAAATGGATTCATGATATAATATTCCAAAGGATAATATATACACCATATAAGAGTGAATTGGTGCATAACAACAATGAAGTGTCAATAGAAATGTAAAATGTGATGAAATCCCTTATAAAGAAGGTATCCTTAAATTAAAGATAAATCAATCTCAAAATTATGTGTGAAAAATATAAATACACCCAATATAAGTGGATATTAAGTGTAAAACAATAAAAGGTCATTCACACATATTCATAGGATGGCATATTCAATAACTACATGTTGAACCCAATGAAATCGAAATTGGGTTAAAAAGTTCCCTTGGTAAAATTCGACAGCCTAACGGCGTCACTTTAAAATTCAGAAAATGAGTTGATGAGAGATAAAAGGGTATCTAATCACTTGGAAATAAAATTTAAATCAACAAGGATATATAAGAACATATTAAAACATAATATTATGTGAATTAAAAGACATAACAAAAGACGTCTTTTAAAAAGAGGAGGGTGAAAGGTTCCCTTACCGACATGGGCATCTTTCGAAACATGCAACCCATGAAAGAAGGACCATACAACATTGATGTAAATACTCATAAATGAAATTATATTACACAATGTGTAAAATAATGGGCAGTACATACACCACTCAATGTAAATCGTGGAAAATGTAGCATAAATCTCACGGGAATAAAAGTGATGAAAAATCCCTTACGAAAACTCGGCAGCCTAAAGACGCCACTTAAAACTTCCAAAAATGGATTGATGAGATCAAAAAGGGTCTCTCATCATATTACAATAAAATTTAAATCAAGAGGAATATAAAATAACATCCCCCATCATAACAAATAGGATCTTAAAAGAAGTGACATAAAGGAGAGTACTTAAAAAAAGAGAGAGGTTAGATCTCTAATGAAAATTCGGCAGCCTAACGACGCCACTCAAAACTTCCAAAATGGATTGATGAGAGAGAATAGGGTCTATCATCATATGAAAATAAAAATTACAGTAGGTGTAATATAAAATAACATCTCAATCATAAGAAAGATGATATTAAAAGGAATGACATAAAAGAGTGTACTTAAAAAGAAAGAGAGGAGTAGGATCCCTTACCTCGGGGCTGACTTAACTCAATCATTCTTTAACGTCCTGAATAATACACTTGAGTTAATTTATACTTGCTTAAGAAAATTTTTCAATTTCATTATTCCTTTTATATCACTTATTTCCATGTTATAAACATTATGTAATCATTTAAGTTAATAATGTTTGTTTTGTCGATATTTGGTTTTTAAGTCGAAAGTGGACTTCTTACAATTACATGTTGTTCATGTGGTCAAAGGTTCATTATATCCAGAATGATATTAATGATTTGTATATCATATATATCATATATATCCATAATATTCATGTATTTATAATATTCCATAATCATTTATAGGTAATAAATGAAATGCACCGTTCATGGAGATGGTAAGCCGTACGTACGCATGGACGCTACTTTCATTTCTATGTCATATTAATGGAATTAAAAATAAATGAGAGGTATGTATATTTTAATTGCAGAATTATATTCATCATTTATATGTAACATAAATCATAAATAATAACTTTAAATACATCCTTTATACATCCCACATATGGAATTAACGAATCAAATCACTTGGAGGGGGCGGTAGTCCGCACTTCCTAAAATGAAATTATCGTGTTTACCCACAATGGAAACCATAAAGGTATTCCACAAAAGAAAAATACATAAGCTTAAGTAAAACATAAAAATATTATATATCATATATAAATATAGTGACATCTTAATGGACACCTTTTAAGGTGTTATATGATTGTTGAACAATCATCGTTTCGTGAGGCAGAAATTCACCATCCACAGAAACAATATGTTTTTTAACCATTTGATGTAGGTGTGTGTAAGTGTAGCTCGAATTATTATTATAAAAACATCCTAGTATATTGAAGATACTGGATTGTTTACAAAATAAATGAATAAAAAGAGTTTAGGGGGTTGGAGAAGCAAAATAAAACAAAAGAACACAAGTGAAGACATTATCTTAAAATCGGGTAACTCTTTTTGATTTGAGCTCAAAGGATTCTTTGGGAAGACTTCTGCCCAAAGTGAGGCTTCTAGGAGTAAGAGAGGCATGTGTAGAGGCAAAATGAGTAGGGGTTGGCAAACCCAAATGCTTTGGAAGTGTGGGTAAAGAGGTAGAGGTGGGGGCCTTTTATAATAGGAGAGGAGGAGCACTCTTGGAAAGTAAAGAAATGTTACCTTATTTGAAAATGAGTTTCGGATTTAAAAGGTCCCACGTTGATATAATTCGAGGATAATGTGATACGGGTAAGAACTATACTCATCCAATATGTCTTTGACAAGTGTAAGTTATAGTTTTAACATTATCTTTTCATTTTATTTAAATCCTTTATTAATGAGGTAATCGCTGCATCATCATGTTGTGATAAATAATTTAATCTATTTAATGTCTAAAAATTATAAAAAAAATACTATGATGTAGGAAATATTTTTAGCTTTACAATTATTATTTATAGTCAAAAATATTACTTGTATAACCCCATGTAAAAATTGTTTTAGTTAAACAACTCATGTGTGTGACATTTTAATTTTAACATTAAATAAAAAGGTATTTATGTCATTTTCCAACCGAAGTGGATCCATGGGGTCCCCAACTTGACCCATGGATTTTCTTGGTCGGCCATGACTCATCCAATGAGGTTAGGACATGTGTCTAGGTCATTTAATATTATTAAAACATTATTTTTACCTTAAACTACACTAATTACCTCTAATCGCGATTAAAAACTTAATAAGTTACTATTCACCAAAAAATTATTTTAATCCCATTGAACCAAATTTTACTTCTTAATGACAACCATGTATGTCAGATTTTTGAAATTCAAAACACAGAGGTGGAAAAGTTTTATTTAAATGAAAATTTAGTTTCTTTAACTACCACTTAGTGGTTTCACTATTCATCAATAATTGATGTTTTTCGGAAAAATACCAAAAATTCATCCTAAGCTATATTTGATATTCTGAACTCAAAAATGATGTCTATTTTACAAAATTAAAAACATATAAGTTTCATTAATTAATTTAATAATTAATTCCCGCTGTCAAAACAAATAGCGTGTTTTTATGAAACAATATCTATTAAAAGATTGACAGTAGTTTAAGTCCAATTTCAAGGTGAAATTAATTCCAATGACCACTATTGGATTGAATGGTAAAAATATATTCTAATTTAACTTTAAAACAAATTCAAAAGATAATCTAATCATATAAATAAATTAGATTAAAAAGAGGTTTTGAATTAAAATACAACATTTTTCACTATTCATTAAAAATTGAACTATTTCGGAAAAATACCAAAAATTTACACAAAGTAAATTTTGATATCTCGATTCTAAAGAAGAATTTTATTTTGTCAAATATAACATATAAAATTTTCCAAAAGTGGATTTAAAAGTGGATCGCCATCAAAAGGTGGTTAATCGACCTTTTAAAGAATATTAGAATGTTTACGCTTAAAATTGGATTCATTCGCATTCTTTATCCTATAACATTTATTGTAAAAAGTAAAAATATTTGACAAACATATATAATCATTTTGTAGTTATTTATATTCATTCCTGCCATCACAACAACTAGGCGTTAACTACCATTTAAAATAATATTATTTTATTATTAGAGTGCAACGTAAAATTTGCATGAAACTCGTTGTTGCGTGTTGGGTATGCCATCGAGCATAGCATACCCTTTAAAGTTATATTAATATTTTATTCAAAAATATGGATAAATGTGAAAATGTCATACTCTTTATTTACCTGGGCTGTTACATCCTTCCCCCCTTTTGGGAATTGCGTCCTTGCAATTTTAAAATTGGGTGTGGAAACTTCATTGAAAATCCCACATTAGAAAACGAGTTAGTAAAACAATCACTTTAAAATAAAAAAAGATAAGTACAGAGGTCACCCGAGTTAACCCATACTAGGATTCCATGTAGGAAAACATGGACATGGAGGAGAAAACATAGGGTCATGTTCTGATAGAGAGTGACAGAAAACATGTTTAGGAGAAAGTTAACCACACGAAAATCACAAACTTGTGATGGGTTAAATGGTATATGATTCCCCAGTGGGAAAAGTTAATAGAAAACATTTTTGTTTTAATTTACTTTTTATTGAGGAATTTATTCATAATGAAACATAATCACTTATCATGATGACTTTCATCTTTTATTTGATTTCTTACACAGACTCATACTTTCCCCAAAAAACAAGTATTTAGGAAGACTTGGTCACATTAAGAGTACTATAATCAACTTCTAGAGAATCACCTAATCCACAAAAGATAACTATATAATTCCCATGTCTTTAGTCTTTAACCAAAACCAAAACCAAAAAGGTTAGTACATGATCAGATAATCCAGAAAAGGATAACCCTTTATAAAGAGAAAATCTATTCTTAATCTCCAAAATTTGTCCAACAAAACCCAAATTTCAACAAGGAACATTCGATAAACAATTTGTCCATAAAATGCTTCAAAGTAAACCAAACTAATATTGAAACCCAAATATTTTAAGGATTTAGTCACATAGACTTCCAAGTTAAATCGTATCCTTTATCTCCAAACAACATCAGTTGCTCCTAAAGTCTCGTATTGAAATGTAATTAACCTAATCACATATCCTCCATGATAGGTTAATCATTTTCATAAATAACCCAAAATAAACTTACTCTTGAATCCTAAAATCATCTAACTAAAAATAATAAGTCACACTAACCAGGGACTTCACGTAGTTCAGTGGTAGGCGATAAATACCTGTTGCACTTTGGTTGTGGGTTCGATTCCCACAGCTTTGTCTAGCGCGACGGGTTGTCACACGGTCTGCATGTTGTCCTTTTTCCAAAACTATATAATTCTCAAATCATTCCCCAAAAAGAGATAAAATCATCAAAAATAACCATAACATAATTTATCCTCAATTTTATCTCATACCTTTCATTTTCCATCATATCATAAAATAACCCATAATTACCTCAAAAGTAAGGATCATATAAACTATAATTGTTACCTTTATAATTATTACCTGAACTTCCACATCGATTGGTCATCTCGTACTTGATTCATATTAGATCATACCAAGGTTCAAGTGGTTGATCATGACTCCTTGATAGTTGGTTTAGAACAACCACAAGTTTCCTCATTGAATACCCCATTTTATATAGTATCTTAATCAGAGAACCACCACAGTTTCCTTCAAACTTGTTGTCTCTTTGGTGCTTGCTAGATCCATCCATTAACTAAAACCAGAAATGTTAGTGTGAGTATATCAACAAAACCATCATGTAATAATGAGGAAGGTAAACACTAAGATATACTTACCCATTCACTTTATCTAAAATAAGGACTCTTTCTGAAATCCTAACCATTATGGTAATTTCACTGGTTCTTAGAGAATACCCTAACCTGTAAAGTTATCTAAACCGACCTCTGATACCAACTATAAGTCCCCATCCTTAAACCTTACTTAATCTTGAGTTATTACAAGATTACACATTGAGGATCTTTTCAGGTTTAGAGTTTTAGAGAATTAGATCATAAAACTTGCATTACATTCCACATTTAAACAAAGTGGTTACATAAAAGATAGTATTCATTTTTCCCATCAATGGAAACATATTTAAAATAAAACAAGGATTCTTTCTTGACACTTCCTTGACACTATCATCATATCATGTACCTTTCCCTTGACCTATGAAAAACATTTCAAAAACATGGGATGAGCATAAAAAGCTCAATAAGGGATATAAAAATATGGAAAGGAAACATGAGTACATGTATACATAAGAATAAAATCAAACTTTACCCATAAAACATAAGCACTTTAACATACCTCATAAAATCATGAATAAATCATAGAAATCATAAGACATAAAGGTAACTTGATGAATTCATAACATTTTTACATAGGGAGTAACCATCTTGGTTACGTTTGGAATACCCATCATAGTATATTCCCTAAATCTCTTTGGATAAACCTTAACGTTTAACCCCTTTGCGTTACCCAGTGCATTGGAGAGCTATATCGGGCTCACCCACCCTTAGTTTATCACAGAACCACCCATTTTCATAACAATGCCCAAGAACCATAACATAAACGTATCAAATAAAACATTCATAAAGGAAACATAACATTTCCACATCATAATATAACATTTTAGGATATTGAAATAATGAATCCATTCAAAAAAACCATTTTCAAAACCATTTAAAACATTTAATAAAGATATTTTTGAATCAAAGTGTCCCATACCACCTTGAATATTTTAAAATTTTAATCCATTAATATCCATATAAATAAATCCTTAAAACCATTTTGAAAACATGGATATTAATAAGAATAAATCATTAAAACATTTAAAGCGATATTTTGGTTAAAGGGTTTTTACCAAAATTAGAGACACTTGAATACAATAATTGAGGAATAACATTTAGTCAGAACATTATAATATCATGAGAATAGATGGATTCATGATATAATATTCCAAAGGACAGTATATACACCATATAATAGTGAATTAGTGCATAACAACAATGAAGTCTCAATAGAAATGTAAAATGTGATGAAATCCCTTATAAAGAAGGTATCCTTAAATTAAGGATAAATCAATCTCAAAATTATGTGTGACAAATATAAATACACCTAATATAAGTGGATATTAAGTGTAAAACAACAAAAGGACATTCACACATATTCAAAGGATGACATATTCAATAACTAGATGTTGAACCCAAAGAAATCGAAATTGGGTTAAAAATTTCCCTTGGTAAAATTCGACAGCCTAATGGCATCACTTCAAAATTCAGAAAATGATTTTATGAGAGATAAAAAGGGTATCTCATCACTTGGACATAAAATTTACATCAATAAGGATATATATGAACATATACCAACATAATGGTATGTGAATTAAAAGACATAACAAAAGACGTCTTTTAAAAAGAGGATGGTGAAAGGTTCCCTTACCAACATGGGTATCTTTCAAAACATACATCCCGTGAAAGAAGGACAATAAAACATTGATTTAAATACTCATAAATTATAGTATATTACAAAATGAGTAAAATAATGGGCAGTACATAAACCACTCAAAATAAATTGTGGCAAATGTAGCATAAATCTCACGGGAATAAAAGTGATATGAAAAATCCCTTACGAAAACTCGGCAGCCTAACGATGCCACTTAAAACATCGAAAAATGGATTGATGAGATCAAATTGGGTCTCTAATCATATTAAAATAAAATTTACAGAAGGAGGAATATAAAAGAACACCCCCCATCATAACAAATAGGAGCTTAAAAGAAGTGACATAAAGGAGAGTACTTAAAAAGAGAGAGGTTAGATCTCTTACGAAAATTCGGCAGCCTAACGACGCCACTCAAAACATCCAAAATGGATTGATGAGAGAGAATAGGGTCTCTCATCATATGAAAATAAAACTTACAGTAGGAGTAATATAAAATAACATTCCAATCATAAGAAATATGGGATTAAAAGGAATGACATAAAAGAGTGTTCTTAAAAAGAAAGAGAGGAGTAGGATCCCTTACCTCGGGTCCGACTTGACTTGATCGTTCTTTAACGTCCTGAATAATAAACATGAGTTAATTTATACTTGCTTAAGAAACTTTTTCAAGTTCATTATTACTTTTATATCAATTATTTCCAGGATATAAACATTATGTAATCCTTTAAGTTAATAATGTTTGTTTTGTCGATATTTGGTTCTTAAGTCGAAAGTGGACTTCTTACAATTACATGTTATTTGTGTGGTCAAAGGTTCATTATATACAGAATGATATTCATGATTTGGATATAATATATATAATATATATCAGAATATATATGTATTTATAATATTACATAATCATTTAGAGGTAAGAAATGAAATGCACCGTTCATGGAGACAGTAAGCTGTACGTACGCATAAACGCTACTTTCATTTCAATGTAATATTAATGGAATTAAAACTAAATGAGAGGTATGTATATTTAAATTCCAGAATTATATTCATCACTTATATTTAACATAAATCATATATAATAACTTTAAATACATCCTTTATACATCCCACATATGGCATTAATGAATCAAATCACTTTGAGGGGGTAGCAGTCCGCACTTCCTAAAATGAAATTATCGTGTTTACCAACAATGGAAACCATAAAGGTATGCCACAAAAGAAAAATAAAGAAGCTTAAGTAAAACATAAAAATATTATATAACATATATAAATATAGTTACATCTTAATGGCCACCTTTTAAGGTGTTATATGAGTGTTGAACAATCATCGTTTCGTGAGGCAGAAATTCTCCATCCATAGAAACAGTATGTTCTTTAACCATTTGATGTAGGTGTGTGTAAGTTTAGCTCGAATTATTCTTATAAAAACATACTAGTATATTTAAGATACTGTATTTGTTACAAAAGAAATGAATAAAAAGAGTTTAGGGGGCTGGAGAAGAAAAATAAAACAAAAGAACACAAGTGAAGACATTACCTTAAAATCGGGTAAATCTTTTTTATTTGAACTCAAAGGATTCCTTGGGAAGACTTCTGCCAAAAGTGAGGATTCTAGGAGTAATAGAGGGATGTGGAGAGGCAAAATGAGCAGGGGTTGGCCAAGCCAAAGTCTTTGGAAGTGTGGGTAAAGAGGTTGAGGTGGGGGCCTTTTATAAGAGGAGAGGAGGGGAACTCTTGGAAATTAAAGAAATGTTACTTTATTTGAAAATGAGTTTCAGATTTAAAAGGTCCCACATTGATATAATTCTAGGATAAGGTGATGAGGGTTCTAAATATAATCATCCAATAGGTCTTTGAAAAGTGTATGTTATAGTTTTAACATTATCTTTTCATTTTATTTAAATTCTTTATTAATGTGGTAATCGCTGCATCATCATGATGTGATAAATAATTTAATTTATTTAATGTCTAAAAATTATAAAACAAATTCTATGATTTAGGAAATAGTTTTAGATTTACAATTACTATTTATAGTCAAAAATCTGACTTGTATAACCCCATGTGAAAATTGTTTTATTTAAACAACTCATGTTTGTGACATTTTAATTTTAACATTAAATAAAAAGGTATTTATGTCATTTGCCAACCAAAGTGGCTCCATGGGGTCCCCAAGTTGACCCATGGATTGTCTTTGTCCGCCATGACTAATAAAATGAGGGTAGGACATGTTTATAGGTCATTTAATATTATTAAAATATTATTTTTACCTTAAACTACACTAATTACCTCTAATCGCGATTAAAAACTTAATAAGTTACTATTCACCAAAAAAATCATTTTAATCCCATTGAACCACATTTTACTTCTTAATGACAAACATGTATGTCGGATTTTTGAAACTCAAAAAACAGAGGTGCCAAAGTTTCATTTAAACAAAAAATCAGTTTCTTTAACTACCACTTAGTGGTTTCAATATTCATAAAAAATTGAAGTTTTTCAGAAAAATACCAAAAATTCACCCTAAGCTATATTTGATATTCCGAACTCAAAAATGATGTCTATTTTACAAAATTCAAAACATATAAGTTTCATTAATTAATTTAATAATTAATTCCTGCTTTCAAAACAAATAGCGTGTTTTTATGAAACAATATCTATTAAAAGATTGACACTAGTTAAAGTCCAATTTCAAAGTGAAATTAATTCCAATGACCACTATTGGATTAAATGGTAAAAATATATTCTAATTTCACTTTAAAACCAATTAAAAATATAATCTAATCATATAAATAAATTAGATTAAAAAGAGGTTTTGAATTAAAATACAACATTTTTTACTATTCATTAAAAATTGAACTTTTTCGGAAAAATACCAAAAATTTACACAACGTAAATTTTGATGTGCCGATTCTAAAGAAGAATTTTATTTTGTCAAATATAACACATAAAATTGTCAAAAAGTGGATTTAAAAGAGGTTCGCCATCAAAAGGCGGTTAATCGACCTTTTAAAGAATATTAGAATGTTTACTCTTAAAATTGGATTTATTCGCATTTTTAATCCTCTAACATTTATTGTAAAAAGTAAAAATATTTGACAAATATATATAATAATTTTGTAGTTAGTTATAATCATTCTCGCCATCACAAAAGCTAGGTGTTAACTACCATTTAAAATAATATTATTTTATTATTAGAGTGCAACGTATGATTCCCATGAAACTAGTTGTTGCGTGTTGGGTACTCCATCAAGAATATCGTCCCCTTTAAAGTTATATTAATATTTTATTCACAAATATGGATAAATGTGAAAATGTCATACTCCTTATTTACCTGGGGTGTTACATCCTTCCCCTCTTTTGGGAATTGCATCCTCGCAATTTTAAAATTAGGCTTGGAAGCTTCATTGAAAATGCCACATCGGAACATGGGTCAGTAAAACAATCACTTTAAAATAAAGAAATATGAGTATTGAGGTCACCCAAGTTAACCCATACTAGGATTCCATGTAGGAACACATGGACATGGAGGAGAAAACATAGGGTCATGTTCTTATAGAGAGTAATAGAAAACATGTTTAGGAGAAAGTTAACCACAAGAAAATCACAAACTTGTGATTGGTTAAACGGTATTTGATTCCCCAGTAGGAAAAGTTAATAGAAAACATTTTTGTTTTAAATTAATTTTTATTGAGGAATTTATTCATAAGGAAACATAATCACTTATTATGTTGACTTTCAACTTTTATTATATTTCTTACACAAAATCATACTTTCCCCAAAAGATGAGTATTTAGGAAGACTTGTTCACATTAAGAGTACTATAATAAACTTCTAGAGAATCACATAATCCACAAAAGAGAAATATATAATTCCCATGTCTTTAGTCATTAACCAAAACCAAAACCAAAATGGTTAGTACAAGATCAGATAATCAAGAAAAGGATAACCCTTTATAAAAAGAAAATCTATTCTTAATCTCCAAAATTTTTCCAACAAAACCGAATGTTCAACGAGGTCCATTCAATAAAAAATTTGCCCATAAAATTCTTCAAAGTAAACCAGACTAATATTGAAACCCAAATATTTGAAGGATTTAGTCACATAGTCTTCCAAGTTAAATCATAACATTTATCTCCAAACAACATCAGTTGCTCCTAAAGTCTTGTATTGAAAAGTAATTATCCTAATCACATATCCTCCATGATAGGTTATTCATTTTCATAAATAACCCAAAATAAACTTACTCTTGATTCCTAAAGTCATATAACTAAAAATAATAAGTCATACTAACAATGGACTTCACGTAGTCTAGTGGTAGGCGATAAATACCAGTTGCACTTTAGTTGTGGGTTCAATTCCCACAGATTTGTCTGGCACGACGGGTTGTCACACGGTCTGCGTGTTGTCCTTTTTCCAAAACTATATAATTCTCAAATCATTCCCCAAAAAGAGATAAAATCATCAAAAATAACCATAAAATAATTTAACCTCAATTTTATCTCATGCCTTTCATTTTACATCATAACATATAATAACCCATAATTACCACAAAAGTAAGGATCATATAAACTCTAATGGTTACCTTTATAATTATTACCTGCACTTCCACATAGATTGGTCATCTCATACTTGATTCATTACAGATCATACCAAGGTTCAAGTGGTTGATCATGACTCCTTGATAGTTGGTTTAGAATAACCATGAGTTTCCTCATTGAATCCCCCATTTTATCTAGTATCTTAATCAGAGAACCACCACAGTTTCCTTCAAACGTGTTGTCTCTTTGGTGCCTGCTAGATCCATCCATTCACTAAAAACAGAAATGCCAGTGTGAGTATATAAACAAAACCATCATGTACTAATGAGGAAGGTAAACACTAAGATATACTTACTCATTCACTTTATCTAAAACAAGTACTCTTTCTGAAATCCTAACCATTATGGTAATGTCACTTGTGCTAAGAGAATACCCTAACCTCTAAAGTTATCTAAAACGGCCTCTAATACCAACTATAAGGCCCCAACATTAAAACTTACTTAATCTTGAGTTATTACAAGATTTCACATTGAGGATCTTTTCAGGTTTAGAGTTTTAGATAATTATATCACAAAACATTCATTACATTCCACATTTAAACAAAGTGGTTACATACAAGATAGTATTCATTTTTCCCATCAACGGAAACTTGTTTAAAATAAAAGATGGATTCTTTCTTGACACTTCCTTGACACTATCATCATTTCATGTACCCTTACCTTGACCAGTGAAAAACATTTCAAAAACTTGGGATGAGCATAAAAAGTTCAGTAAGAGATATAAAAATATGGAAAGGAAACATGAGTACATGTATACATAAGAATGAAATCATACTTTACCCATAAAACATAAGAACTTTAACATTCCTCATAAAATCATGAATAAATCATAGAAATCATAAGACATAAAGGTAACTTGAGGAATTCATAACATTATTACGTAGGGAGTAACCCTCTTGGTTACGTTTGGAATAACCCTCACAGTATATTCCCTAAATCGCTTCAGAGAAACCTTTATGTTTAACCCCTTCGCGTTACCCAATGCATTGGAGAGCTATATCGGGCTCACCCGCCCTTAGTTTATCACGGAACCACCCATTTTCATAACAGTTCCCAAGAACCATAACATAAACGTATCTAATAGAACATGCATAAAGGAAACATAACATTTCCACATCACAATATAACATTTTAGGATATTGAAATAATGAATCCATTAATAAAATCCCATTTTCAAAACCATTTAAAACATTTAATAAAGAGATTTTTGAATCAAAGTGTCCCATACCACCATGATGCTTTTAAAATTTTAATCCATTAATATCCATATAAATAAATCCTTAAAACCATTTTGAAAACATGGATATTAATAAGAACAACTCATTAAAACATTTAAAACGATATTTTGGTTAATGGTTTTTTACCAAAATTAGAGACACTTGAATACAATAATTGAGGAATAACATTCAGCCAGAACATTATAATATCATGAGAATAAATGAATTCATGGTATAATATTCCAAAGGACAGTATATACACCATATAAGATTAAATTGGAACATAACAACAATGAATTCTCAATAGAAATGTAAAATGTGATGAAATCCCTTATAAAGAAGGTATCCTTAAATTAAGGATAAATCAATCTCAAAATTATGTGTGACAATTATAAATACACCCAATATAAGTGGATATTAAGTTAAAAACAATAAAAGGTAATTCAAACATATTAAAAGGATGACATATTCAATAACTACATGTTGAACCCAAAGAAATCGAAATTGGGTTAAAAAGTTCCCTTGGTAAAATTCGACAGCCTAACGACGTCACTTCAAAATTCAGACAATGAGTTGATGAGAGATAAAAAGGGTATCTCATCACTTGGACATAAAATTTACATCAATAAGGATATATAAGAACATATCCCAACATAATAGTATGTGAATTAAAAGACATAACAAAAGATGTATTTTAAAAAGAGGAGGGTGAAAGGTTCCCTTACCGACATGGGTATCTTTCGAAACATACACCCCGTGAAAGAAGGAAAATACAAAATTGATGTAAATACTCATAAATGAAATTATATTACAAAATGAGTAAAATAATGGGCAGTACATACACCACTCAAAGGAAATTGTGGAAAATGTAGCTTAAATCTCACGGGAATAAAAGTGATATGAAAAATCCCTTACGAAAACTCGGCAGCGTAACGACGCCACTTAAAACTTCCAAAAATAGATTGATGATATCAAATAGGGTCACTCATAATATTAAAATAAAATCTATAGCATGAGGAATATAAAATAACATCCCCCATCATAACAAATGGGAGCTTAAAAGAAGTGACATAAAGGAGAGTACTTAAAAAAAGAGAAAGGTTAGATCTCTTATGAAAATTTAGCAGCCTAACGGCACCACTCAAAACTTCCAAAATGGATTGATGAGAGAGAATAGTTTCTCTCATCACATGAATATAAAAATTACAATAGGATTAATATAAAATAACATCCCAATAATATGAAATAAGAGCTTAAAATGAATGACATAAAAGAGTGTACTTAAAAAGAAAGAGAGGAGTAGGATCCCTTACCTCGGGTCCGACTTGACTCGATTGTTCTTTAACGTACTGAATAATAAACTTGCATTAATTTATAATATATTAAGAACCTTTTTCAAGTTAATTATTCCTTTTATATCACTTACTTTTATTTTATAATCACTATGTAATCATTTAAGTTAATAATATTTGTTTTGTCGATATTTGGTTCTTAAGTCGAAAGTGGACTTCTTACAATTACATGTTGTTCGTGTGGTCAAAGGTTCATTATATCCAGAATTATATTAATTATTTTGATATCATATATATCATATATATCCAGAATATACATGTATTTATAATATTACATAATCATTTAGGGGTAAGAAATGAAATGCACCGTTCATGAGACGGTAAGCTGTGCGTACGCATGAACACTACTTTCATTTCTATGTCATATTAATGGAATTAAAACTAAATGAGAGTTATGTATATTTTAATTGAAAAATTATATTAACCATTTATATGTAACATAAATAATATATAATAACTTTAAATACATCTTTTATACATCCCACATATGGAATTAACGAATCAAATCACTTTGAGGGGGCGGTAGTCCGCACTTCCTAAAATGAAATTATCGTGTTTACCCACAATGGAAACAATAAAGGTATGCCACAAAAGAAAAATACAGAAGCTTAATTAAAACAAAAACATATTATATATCATATATAAATAGAGTGACATCTTAATGGCCCCCTTTTAAGGTGTTATATGAGTGTTGAACTATCATCATTTCGTGAGGCAGAAATTTTCCATCCACAGAAACAATATGTTCTTTAACCATTTGATGTAGGTGTGTGTAAGTGTAGCTCGAATTATTCTTATAACAACATCCTAGTATATTTAAGATACTGGATTTGTGACCATATAAATTAATAAAACGAGTTTAGGGGGTTGGAGAAGCAAAATAAAACAAAACAACACAAGTGAAGACATTACCTTAAAATCGGGTAACTCTTTTTTATTTGAGCTCAAAGGCTTCCTTGGGAAGACTTCTGCCCATAGTGAGGCTTATTGGAGTAATATAGGGATGTGGAGAGTCAAAATGAGCAGGTTTTGGCCGAGCCAAAGGCTTTGGAAGTGTGGGTAAAGATGTAGAGGTGGGGGCCTTTTATAAGAGGAGAGGAGGGGCACTCTTGGAAAGTAAAAAAAATGTTACTTTATTTGAAAATGAGTTTCGGATTTAAAAGGTCCCACATTGATATAATTATAGGATAAGGTGATAAGGGTTCAAAATATAATCATCCAATAGGTCTTTGAAAAGTGTAAGTTATAGTTGTAACATTATGTTTTCATTTTATTTAAATCCTTTATTAATGAGGTAATCACTGCATCATTATGATGTCATAAATAATTTAATTTCTAAAAATTATAAAAAAAAATACTATGATGTAGGAAATCACTTATCTTTCCAATGAATATTTATAGTGAAAAATATGACTTGTATAACCCCATGTTAAAATTGTTTTAGTTAAACAAATCATGTTTGTGACATTTTAATTTTTACATTAAACAAAAAGGTATTTATGTCATTTTCCAACCAATGTGGCTCCATGGGGTCCCCAAGTTGACCCATGGATTTTCTTGGTCGGACATGAATCATCAAATGATGGTAGGACATTTTTCTAGGTCATTTCATATTATTAAAACATTATTTTTACCTTAAACTACACTAATTACCTCTAATCGCGATTAAAAACTTAATAAGTTACTATTCACCAAAAAATTATTTTAATCCCATTGAACCACATTATATGTCTTAATGACAACCATGTATGTCGGATTTTTGAAATTCAACTCACAGAGGTGGAAAAGTTTCATTTAATCGAAAAATCAGTTTCTTTAAATACCACTTAGTGGTTTCACTATTCATCAAAAATTGATGTTTTTCAAAAAAATACCAAAAAATAACCCTAATCTATATTTGATATTCTGAACTCAAAAATGATGTATATTTTAAAAAATTAAAAAAATATAAGTTTCATTAAATAATTTAATAATTAATTCCCGCTGTCAAAACAAATAGCGTGTTTTTATGAAACAATATCTATTAAAAGATTGACACTAGTTTAAGTCCAATTTCAAAAGTGAAATTATTTCCAATGACAACTATTGGATTAAATGGTAAAAATATATTCTAATTTCACTTTAAAAACAATTCAAAAGATAATCTAATAATATAAATAAATTAGATTAAAAAGAGGTTTTGAATTAAAATACAACATTTATCACTATTCATTAAAAATTGAACTTTTTCGGAAAAATACCAAAAATTTACACAAAGTAAATTTTGATGTCCCAATTCTAAAGAAGAATTTTATTTTTTCAAATATAAAACATAAAATTGTCAAAAAGTGGATTTAAAAGAGGTTCGCCATCAAAAGGCGGTTAATCGACCTTTTAAAGAATATTAGAATGTCTACGCTTAAAATTGGATTCATTCACATTTTTAATCCTCTAACATTTATTGTAAAAAGTAAAAATATTTGACAAACATATATAATAATTTTGTAGTTAGTTATATTCATTCCCGCCATCACAACAACTAGGCGTTAACTACCATTTAAAATAATATTATTTTATTATTAGAGTGAAACGTAAGATTCCCATGAAACTCATTGTTGTGTCTTGGGTACGACATCAAGCATAGCGTCCCCTTTAAAGTTATATTAATATTTTATTCACAAATATGGATAAATTTGAAAATTTTATACTCTTTATTTACCTGGGGTGTTACAAAAATGATCTTAAGATCAAATAAAATAATAAAACTATAATGTTTTTGAAATTTTTTGAGATGGTTCATTATGAAAATACTTTCCCAATGAAATATATGATTGATTAAAAGTTGCCAATATATAAGACAAAATTTGTAGTGAGATCCTTTCTGAATACATCAATAGATGTAAATCCATCTAATAAAGTGGTATCTGGTACTTTTTTTATTTACTCATATTTTTCTATAGTCTTGTTTTATAGGGGGTATACACATTCCTTTTTTTCTGAGAAATTCTATGGTAAATTAGAATATCACATAAAAAAATGAGGACAAAACATATTATTGAAACACTAGTATAAATCCCCCTCCTTAAAAATTACATTATTTGGAGTTATGTAAATAATTTCTATTGAGTATCTTTTCTGGTATAGAGTTTTAGAGAATTGGGCCATAACTATTACATTACATATCAAAAATTACAAAGTAGACACTTCTACTCTATCCAAATTCGTTCACAATAATATAACTCGTTAAATAAAAAAAGAGTTATTTTATTAATATAAATCTTCATGAATAAATCCCTTCTCGTACCCTTCCTTATAACCTATGAAAAAAATATAAAAAATAAGGGATGAGCATAAAAATCATAGTAAGGGTTAAAAAAAGGAAAGAAAATATTAGTCCATTAATAAATACCAATAAATTAAATCTTACTTCTCAATAATAAAACATAAAATATTTAACATACCTCAAGAAATCATAAGATTTATGAATAACACATAGAAATCATAAATCCTAAAGGTAACTTGGGGCATCCATACCATAATTACATTGTACCTTTCATAACTATATAGGGATTTACCTTTAGAATACCCATCACAATATATTCCCTAAATCTATTAAGTGAAACATTAATGTTCACCTCCGTCTCATTACTCAATGAATTAGAGATCCATCTCAGGCTCACCCACCATAGGATTATCAGGGAACCACATGCATACATAAACAATGCCCATGAACCGTAATATAATCATAACACATAAAACAAGCATAAATGAAAGATAACATTTCAACATTGAAATCACTATATATCATTTTATGGATTTACATAATCAATAATTTATCAGAAAAAATTACACTAAAAAAATACATAAAAGGGAATATGGAATTTATTTTTCTTTTATAAATATTACAACTTGTTATGTAATCCAAATATCAAAAAATAATCACGGCGGTGTAAAGGTCGTTGTGACCTCGTATGTTAGAAAGAAACATTCCCTTAATCATTTTGTAAAACAATTCATAAAACAAAACATTTAATTTGAAAACCATTGAATTAAATTTGAATAAAAATGGTATAAATATACACTGTATTAAATAAGGCCGTGTATAAACCAAAATATTCCTCAATGAATAGAAATTGAGATAAATCCCCTTACGAAAATTTGGAAGCCTTACGACGTCACTTAAAAATTCAAAAAATGAGTTAATAAGAGCTAAAATGGTATCTCCTCACATGGAAATACAATATACAGAAATAAGGTTATATAATAACATAAACCAACATTATAAAATGGAAAGTAAAGGAAATTTACTAAAATAATTATTTGACATAAAGAGGGGGGGTGAAAGGTTCCCTTATATTGAGTCTTACTCGTCACGTATCTTCCTATTTATTCTTGAATAATAAACATAAGTTAATTTATACCTGTTTAAGAACCTTTTTCAAGTTTATTATTCCTTTTTTATCACATATTACCATGTAATAATCATTAAAAAAATTTATATGAATATCGGTCGTTTTGACAATATTCGGTAATTCAGTCAAAATGAAGAACTTGTTAAATTACAAATTGTACATGTGGTCAAATGTCAAATATCTCCGTAATGATATTATTAATTTAAAAAGAATATATATCTAGTATATATATAAATATATATTTATTTATCATAGTACATAACATTTGGAGATATGAAATGAAATGAACCATTCATATAGACAGTAATCCGTATGTACTCATGGACGCTACATTTATTTCTTTTTCACATTTAAAGGAATAAAAAATAAATGATATCATTGTATATTATAATTCAACTATAATTTCATATTTTTCATAAGTTACATAATATTATTAATTCCATACTAATTATTTTACATGTATGGCATGAACGAGTTATATAACTTTGAGGGGTCAGTCGATGCACCTCCTCAAATGAAATTATTATATTTACACATAATAGAAAGCATAAAAGAATGATATATATGAAAAATATTGAATCATAGAGACAATATAAATATAATATATATAATATATATATAAACATATTTCCATAAAAATGTCCACCATGAGAGGCGGTAGGGGATACACTACTGAGAAATAGCTCTATACCCGCGTTTTTGCAAAAAACTGTGGGTATAGGGTACCCCTATACACACATTTTTCCATAACCGTGGGTATAGTGATAGTATGTGAACCTATACCCACGGTTGTGACAAAAACCATGGGTATAGTTTTCTTTTAAGACCTATACCCACGTTTTTGGAGAAAACTGTGGGTATATGGTATTTTTCGACGACCTATATCGACGGTTCATCAAAACTGTTGGTATTGGGATTTTTTTAGACCTATACCCAAGGTTCTCCAGAACCATGGGTATATCTTTCCCGCGTTATGGCGGGGAAGGGAAATTAGGTGGGACACGTTAAAAATTGGACGGGAAGACATTTTTTCACGATTTATATTAATATATTTACATAAATGTAAATATATATTTTTAAAAATTGTGTAGCTCGGTCGATAAATACATTTCCACTGCTATTGTAGGTCGCAGGTTGAATTTTTGGAGTTAACATTTTTCAAAACGCGGATCAATATTAATATATATATGTAGATGTATGTACATATTTCAAATAAAAATGATAGCTTGGTTGGCCCGTTCGGGAGGCGCGTCCGTGAGGTAAACTGAGAGACGTGGGTTCGAATCCCGTTGACCACCTTTTTGAATTTAAATTTCCCACGTAAATAATATTAATATATATACGTACATATAAGTATATATAAAAATTAAAATTCGCTGGTCGATTCGTTCCATTGTGGGGCGCGCCTCTGAGGCTCTGCGTGAAGTGAGGGTTCGAATCTTGTTGCCTGCGTTTTTGAATTTAAACTTCCCATGTAAATCATATTAATATATATACGTAGATATATGTATATATAACAATCAAAATTCGCAGTTCAGTTGGTTCCTTGGTGGGGAGCGCCTATGAGGATCTACGTCAAGCGCGAGTTCGAATCCCCCACTGTTCTATTTTTGAATTTAAAAAATAGCCCACGGTTTGAAAATCATGGGTCTGTTGTATACCACACTGAAACAGGTGCGCCACACTTTGACTCTCATATACCCACAGTTCTCCTAAACTGTGGGTATAGGATGAGACCCCTATACCGATGTCGTTCCAGCCCACGGTTCCCAAAACCATGGGTATAGCCTATACACACAGTTTTGGGGGCTATACCCACTGTTTTGAACAATGGGTATATGTCTTTTTTCCAGTAGTGATAATTGAACGATCAATGTTTCGTGTGGTAGTAGTTCGCCGTCCACAGAAACAATATGTTTGAAATCTATTAGATGGAGATGCGTGTCAGTGTAGGTCAAATAATTCTCATAAAAACATCCCAGTATTATTTATATACTGGTTTTTTTAATATAATGGAATAAAGAGTGTTTTGGGGGTTAGATAAAGAAAATAGATCGAAGAAACTTGAGATAAGACATTACCTCAAATCAGTTCACTCCTTTTTATTTAAGATAAAAGGCCTTCTTTAATTGCCTTCTTCCCAAGTTAAGGCCTATAGAATGTAGATAGGGATGATTGGAGCTTATTTTGACAGAGGTTAGATGATCTAAGGGGCCTGAGTGGTGTGACTAAATAGGTTGGAGTGATGCCCATTTATAAGAGGGAGGATGGGCACTTGAGAAAGGTATTGAAATATTAATTTATCATAAAAACATTTTCATTATCAAGTAGTCCGAATATAATTTATTTGAAATCCAAGATTCTTCTGTGTCGAAAAACTCTCAACCAATAGGTTTAAGACAATTCTAGTTCACAAAGTTAACCTTATATTTTATCTTTAACCCTTACATAACTAATTTAACTCTTACAATGTCTTCCTGTGTATCCATATGATATGGTTAACATTGTTTCTATAAAATTAAAATAAAACCTAAAGTGGTTTTTAATGAAATTTTCAACATAATATAAGTCATTTTACCAAATCTTATATTTTTAGGACTATTATATCATTTAATAAAATATAATTTTTTTAAGAAATCATTTATGTCAATTTTTATACAGTTCATATCATGACTTTTATAAAACAAACAACAACTTTATTCTTTCAAAAAAACTTCATTAATTCATAGATAAAAAGTCCTAATCATCCATAAAATTATTGTATGGAATAAAATGTTTGAGAATAAATTTATTTTTATATTTATAATCTCATTTATTTAAATCATTCATTAATAAGGTAAATACTCTACCATCATTCTGTCATAAATATATTTATTTAGTTGATATCTAAAAATTATAAATAAAATACCATGATATAGGGAATATTTTTAGATTTTTAATGACTAATTATAGTTAAAACAATCTCTTATATAACCCCATATAAAAATGGTTTTTGTAAAAGATAGATGTTTAGGTTATATTTTCCTAAGCATTAAGTTAAAAGTAATTAAATGTCATTTTCACACACAATTTGCTCCATGGGGTCAAAAAATACACAACAGGATGCCCATGGAGGGAAATATTTCATCCAATAGGGTTAGGACAAGTGTTAGAGTAGTTCAAATATTATTATAATATTCTTTTTTACCCTTATTTACCAGATTTACCTTTTAACAATGGTAAATAAAATATTCACTATAGTTACTATTCATAATGTTTAAAAATAAAAGGTATATATTTACACAATTTGGAACCCCTGATTCAAAATATGGAATCTATTTTACCATATTCAAAACAATTAAATTGCATAATTTAATTTAAAATTAATTCCTATTTCCAAAACAAAAATAATGTTTTCAAGAAGTAAAAACGACCAAAATATTGACGTGTGTTTTTGTCAAATTAAAAATTGAAATCACTTACAATGAACAATATTGGATTAAATTATATACATATAATATAATTACACTTTAAGACAAACTATAAATATTATTTATCTATATAAATAAATTATATTAAAAGAAAATTTTGACTTAAAATGCAGTATTTTTACTATTCATTAAAAATTATCTTTATAAAAAATAAACAAAAAGTACCCAAAGTAAATTTTTATGTCCCTTTTCTAAATAAGAAGTTTATTTTTTCAAGTATAATATTTAAAAGTTAAAAAAATTTAAAAAGGGGCCTCCATAAAAAGGTGGTAAAACTACCATTTAAAAATATTATAGAATTTATGCTTAAAATTGGATTCATTCTCATTTTAAGCCTCTAATTTTTACCTGATAAATGTTAAAACATTTATAAAACATGGGTAATCATAATGTAGTTATTAATGTTCATTCCTGGTAATAAAAGGGCTATCTGTTAACTACAATTAGAAATAATAATAATATTTTATTTTTTTGCTATAACTCAAAGATGTGTGCAACATAAGATTTACAGGAAACCCATTGTTGCGTGTTGGGTATGATATTAGAAAAAGTGTTCAATTTAACATAAAATTAATATATTATTCATGAATATTAATAGAAATTAAAAAAATTATTATTATATAAATACTTGGGTCATTACATCCTTCCCCCCTTTAAGAAGTTGCGTCTTCACAAATTTTAAAAATGGGCATTGAAACTTCATTGAATGTCCCGTAACAGAAAAAGAGCCCATAAAAATATCAATTTAAAAGAATGAAATATATGTACAAAGGTTACTCGAGATAACCCATACTAGGGTTTAATTTATGAAAACATGGATATGGAAGTGAAAATAAACCATTATGTTCTGATGGAGAGTGATAGAAAACATGATGAGGATAAAGTTAACTACTAGAAGAACATAAACTAGTGATGAGTTAAATGGAATTTTATTAACCATTAGAAATAATAAACAAACAATGTTTTTTATGTTCCTTTTCTTAATTTTGAGGAATTTATTTACATGATTGAATAAGAATATAAGGAAACATACTTACTTTTCATGTAGATTTTCATCCTTTTCTAAATTTTAACCACAAAATCATCTTTTCTCCAAACGATGCGTATTCATGATGATTTGGTCACATAAAAATCCCATGAATCAACTTTTAGAGAATCCCATTATCCACAAAATATGAAATATATATTTTCCCTATCATTAAAATTTTACTAAAACCAAAAATGGTTTGTAAAAGGTCAGATAATCCCCAAAATGATAATCGTTTATAAAAATAAATACTAAACTTAATCTTTAAAATTCAACAAACAATACCAAAAGTTCAACAATTACCATTCAATATGAATTTCTCCTTAAAATTCTTCAAAATAATCCAAACTAAGATTCAAAACCAAAATTATGAAGGATTTGTTCACATTGTTTTCCTCGATAAATCATAAAATTTATCTCCAAAAAACATTGACTACTATTAAAGTCACATACTTAGAAATAATTAACCTAATCATATATTCTCCATGATAGGTTAATCATTTCCCTAAATAACCCAAATCTCTATAAGTCCACCATAAAAACATAGATTCATCTAAAATAAAATACCACCATTACTCAAATGAAATCCCATAGTATTCTATTTTCATTAAGCATATAGTGTTCCCAAAATAGAGAATTCCTTCAAAAATAACATTTACAACCTAATCACATAATCAGTTTTCTATGATATGCATATCTATTTAATAAAATATAACTTCCAAAAATAATCTAATTATTGACCCATAAAATCATTTAACTAAAAAGAAATAAGTCATAATAACTAGTGACTTCAAATAGTATAGTGGTATGCGATAAATCCCTGTTACACTTTGGTTGTGGGTTCGATTCCCATAGGTTTGTCTGACAAGATAGGTTGTCACACAGTCTACGTGTATTCCTTTTTCAAAAACTATATAATTTTATAACATTACAAAAAATGAGAAAAATTCCTCAAAAATATCCATAACACATTTTAACCACAAATGTTATCTCATACCTCACATTTACATCATAAAAAGAAATAACCTTTAATTTCCTTAAATTCAAGGATCATATAAACCGTATAAGTTCATTATAACTATATCCACAAAATAAAAGATAATTATTCCCCAAATAGAATTTTCATATAACAAACAATATGGTTACACATACAAGAGAAAAGTATTCCAAAGTAAACCCAACAACAAAGTGAATTAATACTCTTAAACATTTCCTCACCCAGATATCTGACATAACTCTTGAATTTCTAAAATGTTGACATATTAATCATCCAACATTATCCATGATTCATTAATTAATTTTTTCAACTTATTATGTAACAATTATTTTTAACAAAAAAAATCATGAATCTTATCATAAGATTCAATAATATCAAAACATCATTTATCAAATAATCCATACCTTTGAAAGGTCATTAAGAGTTTTTTAATCCTAAATTGAAATGACATTTGGAATTGGTAAAAATATATTTGTACGGTACTGCGGATCCCATTCTTGAACGTTATTCATAAAAAATATAGTTGTGTAATTACCATGCATATAAAATTTAAAACAATCAATTCATCCCTCTGAAAGACTTCTTTCCTTTTCTTTGGGTCAATAAGATGCCTACTTTTTTCATGGAAGGTTATTGATTTATAACCTTTGTTACCAAATCGATAACATCTTCCCATGCCTTTAAAGCATTTTACTGGGTGTTTATTTCCACATACGTGAAACATATGTTTTTAAGTATACTTACCTTTGTAATTATTACTTGAACATTCATAGGGATTTGTTTCTCGTATATATGATGCCTTCGTAAAATCCTCAAGGTTCATGTGGTCAATAATGACTCTATAAAGTTGGTTTAGAATAACCACAATATTTCTAATTACAACTACCATTTCATTTAGTTTCTCATTCAGAAATCTTTAATAGTTTTCAACACATCCATTGTTACTTTGGTGCCTGTTAGATATATCCATTTATTAAAACAAAAAAGTTCAGTGTGAGTATATCGGAAAATCATCATATAATATCTTATGAGTAGGGTAAAAACTAATATATACTTATTCATGTTATCATAAACTAATTCCATATTTATAAAATAACTATGACACTTTATAATATTCTAAACATTATAGTTTTTTCACTTATACATAAATACCACCCTGACCTCTAATGTTATCATAACCGACTTATGATACCGACTATAAGGCCCGATCCTTTAACCTTACATTATCTTGAGTGAATTCACGAATTCACATTGAGGATCTCGTCAAGATTATAGTTTTAGAAAATTAGGACGTAACTATTACATTACATCTCAAAAATTAATAGTAGAAACTTCTACTCAATCAAAATTTTTTCACAATAATAATACTCATTAAATAAAAAAAGAGTTCGTTTCTCGATATAAATTTTCTTGAATACTTACTTTCTCATTCCCTTCCTTACAACCTATGAAAAAAATTTCATAAACAGTGGATGAATATACAAAACATAGTAAGGGTTATAAATTAAAGAAAAGAAAACATTGGTCCATCAATATATTAAAATCAATGAAATCATACTTATCAATCATAAAACACAAGCTTATTAAAATATCTCATGAAATCATAATATTTATGAATAACACATCGAAATTATAAATCATAAAGTCAACTTGTGTAATCAAAATCATAATTACATTGTAGCTTTCACAGCAGCATAGGGAGTTAGGTTTAGAATACCCATCATATTATATTCCCTAAATCTCTTAGTAGAAACATGAAAATTAAACTCCATCTCGTTACCCAATACATTGGATATATATCTCAGGTTCACCCAACCTCGGTTTATCAAGGAACCACCAATATAAATAAACAATTCCCAAGAACCATAGTATAATGAAAACACATATAAGAAGAATAAACGAAAGATAACATTTTCACTATGCAATCATAATATATTATTTCAAGATCTTGACATAATAAATGATTTCTCAAAACCATTTTCAATAAAAAAAATACATAAAAAGGGTATAAGGTATTTTTTTTCTTTTAAAAATGTAACAGCTAGTTATAGAAGAGAAATATCAAATAATACTCGTGGTGGGGGAATGGTCATTGTCACCGCGTACGTTAAAAAGAAACATTTCCTTTTTCATTTGGTAAATTGATTCATAAAACAAGATATTTCATTTGAAAACCATTGAAATAAATTAACTAAAAAAATGGAGTGATTATACACTATATAATAAAATCTCATGTATAAACCAAAATATTCTTCAATGAATGAATATTGAGATGAAGTCCCTTACAAAAATTCGGCAGCCTAACGACATCACATAAAAATTCATAAAATGAGTTGATGAAAGAAAAAATGGTATATCATCACATGGACATAAAATGGACATAAATAAGGATATATAATAACATATCCCAACATAATAAAATGGAAATTAAAATACATAACATAAAATAACTATTTGACTAAATAAGGAGGGTGAATGGTTCCCTTACCTTGAGTCTGACTAGTCACATATGTTCCTTGTTCTTCTTGAATAATAGACTTAAGTTAATTTATACCATCATAATAACCTTTATTATGTTTCTTATTCCTTTTATAACCCTTAATACTATGTATTAAAGATTACATAATTATTTAAGTTAATATCGATAATTTTGTTGATATTTGGTTCTTTAGTCATAAATGAACTTGTTATAATTACATTTTTTCCATGTGGTCAAATGTAAATTATATCCAGAATGAAATTATTGATTGAAATATCATATATATACCATATATATATATTTATATATTTAAAATTTTACATAAAATTTGGAGGTAACAAATGAAATGCAATGTTCATGGAGACGGTAAGTTGTACGTAGACATGAACGCTACTTTTATTTATTTTTCCATATTTAATGGAATGAAATCTAAATGATAAAAAAGTATATTATTTTTATAGTATAATGAAATATTTTATATAAGTTACATAATTTTACTAATTCAATCCTTTATACGTTCCATTTATGTCTTGAAAGAGTCATATCACTTTGTGGGGGTGGTAGTCCACACATTCCCTATTCCAATTATCATATTTACACATCATGGAAAGAATAAAGGTATGATGTAAATGAATAATAAATAATAACATAATAAATAAAAATTCATTATATAACATATATAAAAATATAGTGCCATCATAATGGACACTATGAGAGGCGGTAGAACATAATTGAACAATCATCGTCTTATGAGGCAGTTCTTCACCGTCGACAAAATAAATCTATTCTAAATAAATTAGATGAAGGTGTGTGTGAGATTAGGTCGAATAATTATCATAAAAATATCATATTATTCTGAATATACTAGTTTTGTTATAAAGTGATGGAATAAAGAGTGTTTAGGGGGTTGGAGAAAAAAATTAAATAGAATAAGTTTGAGAGAAGACATTACTTCAAATCTGGTAACTCCTTTTGATATAATCTAAATGGCCTTATTGAATTTTCTTATTCATAAGTTAAGCTTCCAAGAGAAAGATAGTTGTGTTGTTATATTATTTGGTAAGATTTTTAATGATCCAAGGGGCTTTAGAGGAGTTATTAAATGGGTTGTGGTGACACCCTTTTATAACAGGGAGGATGGGCACTTTAAGAAGGTATTGCCATATTATTTTACTACAAAATTATTTTAGTTTTTAAATGATCCCAATGTCATTTATTTGAAATATATGATTATTGTGTGCAGAAAAACTATCAAAAAATAGATTTGAAACAAGTCTAGGTCACAAATTTAACCTTATCTTTTAGCTTTAACCCTTAGTTAACCTATTTATCTATGTCCATGTCTTCTTGTGTATTGAAACTATATGGTTAATATAGTTACTATAAAATGAAAATTTGACCTCAAGATTTTCATTAATGAAATTTTCAACATTATCTACATCATTTGAACTAATATTAGATTTTTATGATTATTATATCATTTAATAAATTAGTATTTGTTTTAAAAAATCATTTATTTCAATTTTCATACTCTTCATATCATGAATTTTTAAAAATAAATAAAAAATTTATTATTTTGAGTAAACATTATCAATTAAAAGGTAAAAAGTCATAATAATCACTAAAATTCGTGGATGGAATAAAATTATCAATATAAAGTAATTTTAATATTTATATTCTCAATTATTTAAATCATTCATTAATAAGGTAACCACTACATCATCATTGGGTCATAAATATATTTATTTATTTGACGTCAAAAAATTATAAATAAAATAACATGTTATAGGAAATATTTTCAAATATATAATTACTATTTATAGTAGAAAATTGAGCTTATATATCCCAATATAAAAATGGTTTTAGTAAAAGATACATTTTTTGGTTATATTTTCTTTTACATTAAATTAAATGTAATTAAATGTCTTTGTCACACACAAGTGTCTCCATGGGGTCCTAAAATCAACCCAAGGATTCCCAGGGTCGTAAATATGTCATATAAAATGGTTAGTACATGTTTTAGGATAGTTTAATATTATTATAATATTTATTTTACCCTTATTTACCAGATTTATATTTTAAACATGGTAAATAAAATATTTATAGAAGGTACAATTCATAATGTATAAAAACAAGAGGTTCCTATTTAAAAAATATAGACTTCCTAATTCAATTTATTGAATTAATTTTCCATAATTCAAAAAATATAAATTTTATAAATGAATTTAATATTATTTATCATTGTCAAAACCGAAAGAGTGTTTTGGAGAAGTATAAACTACCAAAAGATTTACATGTGTTTATTTACAATTAAAAAGTGAAATCACTTCTAATGAACAAGTTTTATTAAATGATAAAAAAATAATCTTATTAAAATTTTAAACTAACTAAAAAGATAATCTAACAATATAATCAAATTAGATGAAAAGATATTTTTGACTTAGAATGCAGTTTGTTTCACTATTCATTAAAAAATGAAATTTATCAGAAAAATAGCAAACAATTACTGAAAGTAAATTTTGATGTCCAGAATCTCAATAAAAAGGTTATTTTGTAAAAGTTAATATATAAAAGTGACAAAATCTATATTTAAAAGGTCTCTCCATCAAAAGGCGGTAACACTACCTTTTAAAAATATTGGAGTATTTATGCTTAAAATCGGATTCATTCTCATTTTGAATCACTGAATTTTATTGGATAAATGTAAAAACATTTATAAAACATGTGTAATAATAATAGTTATTTATGTTCATTCATGGAAATACAATGGCTATGCATTATCTACCATTTAAAATAATAGTTTTATTATTTTATTTTTAAGTATATCTAAAAGTTGTGTGCAACATATGATTTAAAGGAAACTCGTTGTTGTGTGTTGAGTGTGCTATCAAGAAAAAAGTGTCCTATTTAATATAAAATTATTTTCTCATTCATAAATATTAATATAAATGAATAATGTTTTATTAAATAAATACCTTGTTCATTACAACTAGTGTGAAATGTTATACCAAAAGAAGTGGTTTGTGAATCTTCCTAATGTTATCTGTCGAAAGAAATTACCATAAATCATTTTTTACTTTATTAGAGTTTAATTTTATTATAGGTATAGATTGGATTTCTATTTATCATGCTAAAATTGATTGTAGAGATAAATAAGTTTTTTTTCAGAGAGGGTTTTTGTTTGTATACAGGAATAAACCCATACAATTGATACCATACCAGAAATTTGAGAGACTGCTGAAAGATTGAACTAAAATTTATCATGCTCATATTATATAAAAAAATGGAACTATTCATATTAATGATACACTAGTGGTAAATTAATACCTTTATGTTTTTCCGGATCAGTTACCCGCTATCATGCCAGATGGGGAAGATTAATTCACAATTGAATTTGTTTCGGATGCTAATCCAATTTCAAAGAACCATTAAAAAATTTTACAAATAGAACTTCTTGAATTGAAAAATTAGTTACAAGAGTTTCTTGAAAAATGATTCATTCATCGTATCAATTAACCCTGGGGAGCTCTTATTTTATTAGTTTAAATGATATATGATTCAATGATACTTTTCATTGACTATAGAGATTTGAATAACATTATTGTTAAGAATAAATATATTTTTCCTCACATCACTGACATGTCGGGCTAGCTCCAACGAGTTAAGTTTTTTCCAATATTGACTGGAGATCCAAGTACCATCAGGTGAAGGTGAAAGATGATGACATTCTTGGAAAAATATTTTTGAACTATATATGATCATTATGGATTTTTTGTTATGTTGTTTGGGTTGACTAATGAACCTGCTATATTTAGGGATATTATAAATAAAATATTTCACAAGTTCATGGAAAAGTTTTTGGTTGTTTTTACTGATGAAATATTTTTATATTCTATAAGTAATTAGGAGCATGAAAAACATATATGGGTTGATTTATAAACCTGAAAATAAAAGAAACTTTATGAAAAAATCATCATGTGTGAATTTTGGTTGCAACAAATTTCATCCATTGGCCACATTGTTTATAAAGATGGAATAAATATTTATCCATATAAAACCGATATTGTTGAAGATTGGCCAAGTCCCCAAACCTAACCGAGAATTGTAGTTTTTTTAATTTGATATCCTATTACCAGTGGTTTGTTGAATTTTTTTATTATTGTCTAGTCTACAGATTTAGTTAACTCAAAAACGATTTAAATTCACCTGAACAAATGAATGTGATGACATTTTTGAGAAATTGAAAAAAATTGGTAAATGCTTTAGTTATAAACCTACCTTCAAGAAAGTTGGAGTATTTCATCTACAACAATTCTACATTAAAGAGATTTGGTTGTTTTTTGTTGTAGAATGATAAGGTAACTACTTATTATTCAAGACAAAGAAAACCTATTTATTTAAATCATCGTACACCTAATATAGAATTATGAGTTGTGGTTTTCAATTTACAAAATTTGAAGTCATCATTTATACATATCCAAATGTGTAATTTATAAAGACTAAAAAATTATGAAGTGTATATTCACCCAAAAGAAATTAATCATGGGGTAGATAAAATGACTTGATTTGATTAAAGATTATGATTTCACAGAATATTACTGTCTAGGAAAAGTAAAAAAATGTGCCAGATTCATTGAGTCAAAAACATTATGCATCATTAAATATGTTACCGCTAAAACTAGAACCTTTGATTAATGATTTAATGAATTTTGTCAACTTTGTTACTGGTGATGGAAATTCCCCAGTTTTGTTTCAAGTTTCAGTACAGTCATCTATGTCAGATAGAATTATGCAAGAGAATAAGAAATATGGGGAATTATAGAAAAAAGTATAATCAGTTAAAATTGGAATTTTTATAGAATTTAAAACTTATAATGACTGTGTTCTAATATTTGAAAGTATATTATGTATTCCTTGTGATTATTAGCTGAAGAAATAATTGTGGTGTGACACTCATAGCTCTCCATTTTCAGTTCATCATGGAAGCACAAAGATTTACAAAGACATTTGAGAGTATTACTGGTGGGATTGAATGAAAATAGATATTAAATATTTTACCATGAAATGTTTGAAATACCAACATATTAAATTAGAGAGGTAGTTAAAAAATGGGATTCTTAAACCTTTACCAGTGATAAAGTGGAATTGGGAAATTATATCTATGGACTTTATTGTGGGACTACAATAGAATTATCTAGGTAACAATGAAATCTGGGTTATTGTTGATAAAAAAACTAGATTTTCTATTTCCCCGCTAATTCGAGATACAACGTATTTGGATCTCCTTTGTCAAATTTACTTAAAAGTGATTGTTTGGTTACATGGAGTTACTCATTCCATTATATCTGAACATAATCCAATGTACACTTATATCTTTTGGAAAAGCCTTCAAAATTCATTGGAATTGAATTAAATTTATGTATAACATTTCTTCCTCAATCAAATGGGTAGTCAGAATAGATTATTTACATTGAGATTATTCAATGGATTACTAGGAAATTTTGAATAAACATATTTCTTTAGTATTATTTTATTATAATAATAGTTTTCATTATAGTATACAAATGAAAACTTTTGAGGAATTATATGGGAATCGGTGTCAAACTCTAGATTTCTGGAATGATGTTAGAGGAAGGATGTTAATGAGACTAGAGTTAGTAGAGGAAGTGTCTAAGAATGTGAAGATAATCCAAAAACACATAAGTATTATTCAAATAAGAAAGAAAATTAATGTATATACGAGTAGGAAAGTATTTTACTTGAGGTAGGTGATCAGTTTCGTTCATAAAATCTCACATAGGAAAATTTTTCTGAGTCCATGGTTCATTAGAACTTATAAAGGTCTAGAGAATGTTGTACTGATTGCCTACTAACAAGAATTTTATTCGAGATTATCTTAGGTACACAATGTTTTTGATGTTTTTATGTTGAGAATAAATGTGCAAGATTCTTCTCATGTATTGAGCCCAAAAGATGTTCAATTAGAAGAGACCGTTTATTATGAAGAGAAACCTCATCAGATTTTTGATCGAAGAGAACAATTATTTTGGAATAAGGTATTCCAATATTTAATGGTTTTTTTGGAAAAGCCACATGGTTGAAGAAGAAACATGGTAATATGAAAATAGTATGAGGCAAAGGACCCTCACTTTTGTAATAAGTAAATAAAATTTCTAGGAAACAATTTAAAATAGTGGGGAGAATGCAACACAATAAGGTTTTAAAAACAAATTGAAATGTATAAAACACTGATTATTTACAGAATGGAAATATTCTTAAAGAGATAGTTATAAACGAGTTGTTAAAAATTATTTTTCCACATATATGAATTTAATTTCGTAAAACAAACATCTAATGTTGCGATCAATATATTATTTGGAGTCTGATTGAACCAACCTGTTTTAATGCTGAATAGTAACATACCATAATGAATAGTAATATGAATAGTAATATGAACCTGATGAATAATAAATAATAATAATATTATTTTATTGTTATAATATAACACGATGTTGATTATTTTTTCAAGGTGATATAAAATTCGTTATAGTTTTAAAATTTTAATTTTGGAATAAATTTTGATTTTATTTAAAAATTATTTTTCCCATATTTAGAAAATTTATCTAATAAAATTTATTTTATTTTTTAATTCTTCACATCAAATAATAGTTGTGGTTAATTTTTGGGTTTTTTCTGAAATACTCAGATTTTTGATAAATATTGAAATACGGTAATTTAACCTATATATACAATACATGTTAAATAAAAAATTCTAGCATCATGGATAATTTAATAAATCTTATATCAAACCCACATGCTCGATTTCCTATTTTGGGTCACATGAATCAAGAGTATTCATTGGATTCAGTATAAATATTAATCTAATGATTAAAATAATGGAAAACACATTATATCCACTATAAACTCAACCCTCACCCCATATTCCTCTCAGACATATCAATCTTGTATAATTGTTTAAATTATAATAAATTTACACACCAAGGCTCTTACCCATATCAATGACCTGTTGGTTTCACCAAAAGTCCAAACCCAATTTTCTTAAGGAGGATCTCAAGGAGAAGAGATCAATATGCAAAAATCCTCTTTCATTTTCGTGTGTTTTCTTTTAAATTATTTTATTTTCTTATAATATCAACACCCACATATCAAAGTGGTGTGAAAGATAAAATATTTTATATTCTATATAATTTTTATGAAAACATACATCATCATTCTTCTTATCCTATTACCCTTATTATAAAAATAAAAACACCATCTATGATGTGTCAGTTTACCGATATCGTGGACGATGTGTCTTAAATTTACTTTACTTCCTTTAAATATGGTTGTAAAACCATTTTTATAATTGAAATAGATTTTAATGTGTATTATATGACCTTTCTTATGTTCTGTAATTAACTTATATTCATAATTTTAATGGTATATGGTGAAACAAGTTTGTTATTGCCAAAGAACCGTCAAAATGATCTAAATGAATATCAATAAGGATTTAACTAATGATTGATCATCATAAAATATAACAAATATTATTTATAGATTAATTTAATATTATGTAAACATATTAACACCATTTAATTTCACTTTTTAAGTTTCACATCCATTAGAGAAGAAAATCCATTATGAACAGACCATGGAAATCATGTAAAGAACGAACCCGAAACAACCGAAATAACAAATTATTATTAATAAATTGGTCAAATTATGTTATAAAATGATCATTGAGGGTTTTAGAAATAGTATTATTCATCATTAAAATATTAATAACAATATTTTAACCATTATACGTGATGATTATATAAGTTTTAAGTTAGACAAACCCAATGTAAGGGAATTCGTAACCCGTTTTCTATTCTTTGGGTTCACATTGTATTTCATTAATTATGTGATACAATTTTTTTTTACTGTGATGAATTTAGTTTATGTTATGATTTTTTATGCGTATTTATAGTTTATACATATAATACATTAATTATATTAATTCTCAATTCAATTATATGATATTTTTAAGTTACATTCCATTTAAAAATCCACTTTTAACATTCTATTTTATGAAATTTGACAGCCATGTTTTTATGCAATTATTCAGGTTTTAGAATTATGTTTTGGTACTTGGGAATTGTTTATGACTATGTGTTTGACCTATATCTTCATATAATTAATTGGTTATGTGTATGTTGGAGGTCATCCATTTGGTTAATCCATGTGTAACTACAACGGTTACGTTATAAGGTAGTCGCGAGAGTTACATTGTAAGGTAGCTCTGAGGGTTACAAATCATATGGTATCCACGATGGTAACATTATAAGTAAGTAAATCCCCATTATAACCTTATGGTTTTATATATGTTATTTAATTTTTTAAGTAAATATCATGTTTCATAATATAATTATATATTCGTTAGAAGTTTGTATTTGTGAAAATGATTTGATATGTTTATAAGTATCCGTCGACTATCTATTTATTTCCTTCTTTTTATATCCCTTAATAATTTTTAATTCTCATCACATATATCTAAATTTTCTCATAGGTTATTAGGATGTGTGTTGGAAAGGAGGAAGTAAATTTAAATTTTATAAAGATATTTAAGAGAAATCATGTTTTTGTTTTGTGTAAAACATTTTATGTTTTGGATGAAATGGATACCGGTTTAATGGTACCTCTATTCTAAGATTCTAGGGTAATATATATGAGTTATATAATAAATTTAGAAAAATATAAACATAAAATATCTTTGGGAATATAATGAAGTGAAATATATGTAAAATAGTGAGATTATGTAATGTTTAAGGCTAGAGCTTAATAATTAGTGACTCCTTGCCTCTATTAGAAATGATCTAGTCGACCCTTAATTTCATTGGTGTCAAGCCAGTTATCCCCCTCAAAAAAATTATTACTTAAGGAAATGCATGATAAAGTAGTGTCCCATTTTGAATATCACACCATCTTTAATGAGTTCATTAGATAATACCACATATTAGTGATATTATAATTAATCAACCCACTAGTAGTGATAAAATTAATCTATCTCTATATTAGTGACTAGAAAATTGGTTAATTCACTAGTTAAAATCCAGGGAACAATTGTTATCATTTGTGAAATTTCAATAAATGTATCTACTGGTGATGATATAGTAAACCCATCTTGTTTTCAATAATAAGCTAATGAGTCAATCTAATGGTGATGGGCCATTAATTATATCTTATTATTCATGATGATCCAAAATACCAAAATGCATATGATGAGATACTAAAAACATATCATTATTCGTGTTGAGAAAATAAATCGATTCAGTGGTGGTAGGCCAAGGAATCCACATAGTGATAATGCAATTTATTTAAGAATATCCCAACATAGAGTTAAATTCTTGTGTTTGTTTTGACATGGATTAAAATTATAAATCCCTCACATACATTCCAATAGTTTTATAATAAATTTGATATAGAATTCAACAAATGCATGAGATAATTTACTTTAATAATCTATTTCATTCAAGTTCATGATTAATTAATTCATCCATAAAGGGTAATCACCCCGTCAAGGTGGTATATCATCCAAGATAAACCTTTATAATTATAGTGAAGGATTTAAAACACTTTTACATAGGTTTAAAATAAAATTATACACTATAAAATTAGCTCCTTTAGTAGATGAGTCGACATTTTATCCTCTTATAAAAAATCAACACCACCATAGGTTATTTATAGGCTACCAACCAATAGAAATTAAAAAAAAGAGTGGAATAAATTGAACATTGGGATGAAATAAATCATTGGAAACAAATATGTGGACCTAACATGAAATAATTAAGAAATGTAAGTGATTAATAAATCCTATAATTTAATTTATAATTCTACCCCATAGGTGTTTTTTCATTGATGTTCCCTTAATATTCAAAGATAACATAAAATTGAGACCAAGTTATTGTAATCTATAATATACATGGGAAATCGTCAATGTGATTGTTTGAGAATATGTGAATGGTGAAATGATACTAACATTCTTGACTACCTAAGAATATATAGAGGTAACCAAAATGGTGGGATGATTCTTGTGTGTCAGAAAATGCTAGGAAACCCCACTCACTACTTTAAACTAGTTTTAGAATCTCTTTCCACAGAATGAAAATGACTTCATACCTGAAATGATTGTGTCTAGAGATATTTTCACTAACATTTAAATATTTATTCAATAGTTTCATTGTATTAATAAAACCTATCATTGATTATTAATTATTATGGGGCATTAGCACCCACAAAGATCACTGAATAAACCTCGATCGTGGATATCAAACTAGGGAAGCGAAGAGGAGGTCCCAAAATGAGAAAATTAACCCAAAAATTTAGAGTGGCACTACTTCTTGGGATATTTTCATAATTCCCATTGATATGTTTTCTCTAATTGAAGTGGTTACATAAGGAGAATGTGTTATCAAGATAACCAGGTGTACCTTTTATCTCTATGAGAATGGTTAGTTTTCCCTCGTGTTAATCCTGGAGCACTATCTTTCAAAAACCAATCCTTTTATCATCAACCACAAAATAAGTACATCAAATGTTCTAGAAGATTTAACATAAGTAGATGATATTTATTTAATAATAATCCCACAAAACAAAGCCACACACCCTTACCTCACACCTTATAACACTTCAAAATAGACTCTCATAGATTGTACTAAATGTAAAAACATGTAATTAATATATTTAATGAAAAACTAAATCAATCAAGGTATTATTTAGTTTATAAAAATTTATAATCTATGGGAAATAATATATTAAAAAAAGTGCAAAAATTTATTATAATTGATGACTAAATCCAAAGTAAAAAAATTTAGAAGGTGAGACTTAATTGATAACACTTCATAGTACAAAGTTTCCTAACCCAATATAAATTAATAACTATTATTTGGACATCCAAGTTCCAACACCAAGAAATATTCAAAAAATTATTTCCACATCATCAAAATATTCCTTGAATCCAGATAACATGTTTAAATGAATCAAAATTCATCATATGGATCACATAGTGAATTGTGAATCTGTTAGAGCATTAAAAATTCACCCTCTAACAAAACACATACAACTTAAGATTCACCACCCTTGATGCCGCTATAATCTGGATACCCAATTCTAGTTGAATTATTTCCATTATATTTTTGACTAGTATAAAGAAATATATTCAACACCATTTCAATGTCACTAATAATCAGCTAGAAAATGGCTTCAAAAAACAATCCTACCAATATCTATCTTTATAATCACTTTCTGGGTTCAACTCCATTTCTCCTAGGATATCTATAATGACTTATATAACTATATTATATAGTTAAATTCATAATAAATATTAGATATATCATGATCTTAATACCTATATGTTATCCAATACCCAATAAATCCCAATAGAACCATATATTTTCTTGGCTATAACATTAATTAGTATATCGGTCGGATGTGAGTTCCCTTCATCATTCATGTAGTTCCAGAACCCTATCCTCCATAAGACTTTTGATGAAATGGTATTTATAATGAATATATTTTTGGGAGAAAATTATTGATTTTTCATACTTGTAATTCATGATTTGGAAGCCAGAATATAGCACACTAATCAACTACCTCTTACTAATTTTCTCTATCAAACCATTTAACCACACACTTCCATGTTTATATAATCATATTATTATCATTATATAATAGTTACCACCTTAAATTGTGACATCTATATCATGTCATTTATAAATAAATAATACAAAAGACTAATGTTTCTATTCTATGAATCTATATTTACACCAATATCAACATTTTTAAACCTATGAATCCTATTATCAATTTTGAAATCAAGTGTATAACCCGCTAAACCTTTGAGATACTAAATGATTCACATAGGGTCCCCCAGTGATCCCTTCCAAGATTTTTTATCTTTACAGTAGCCACAAAAACCATTTAATATATATATGTCCTAGAATAGATGATGGAATATGGAAAGATTCTCATAATCGATGCATATAATTCATTCTCCATTTACATTTAAACCTTTTCCAGTTAGGTGTGTTCACCTTTTGAATCATGAATGTATGAGTTATGGAGTACACCTCAACATAAAATCATTAATTAGAAATATTAATAGTACCATTCAGTTTTACTCTAAATAAAGAATGAACTTTTTTTTAAACTTATGTATCTTCCGATCATATTCACCATCATTTTCCTAGTGGAGAAAATATCATTCATCTTGAAATTTCGAAGAAATTCACAACTAATATCATCAAACCATTCCATAAAAATCCTTGTAACGAGTAACTCATAATTAAAGAGAAAATTAATGAGAAAACTAAAATCATGATCAATATTATATTAATAGAAACTATATTCATTACTATTGATAAATTACAAATCATAACAACCCAAAAAATTATGAAAGAGTATCTTTTATTCACTAGTATGTGCGTCCCAAAACCCCAAACATTGAGTGGAAAATAAAATCTAAAGAAATTGTTGAATATTTAATATTTTAATATTTTAATATATTTTATATCATTCAATTCACACCATACTGGCTTTTCTTGCATTGCACGCAACAAAGACTTTCATAAAATTCTTTCATTACACTCTAGGTAGTGTTTTACCGAACAAGAATATATTATTAAAATATTATTATTTAATATAATTATGTATAAAATATCCATTAAAATGTTATTTATGAATATTATTGACAAAAATATAAATATATATTTTTAAATTCATTGGTTACATATTAATTTTAACTGAATATAAGAACCAATTGATTAAAAATGAAACGTTATTATTCTTATAATTTTTTCTATCCTAATAACTTAAAATAATTAATATCAGTGGATGATATTAAATAAATTTTTATATCATATATTCATGAAAATATTTTTTTTATTTGTCAAATTGGTTTGAAATGCATAAGATATGAATAAATCAATTTTTATGCTTAAAAATTATATTTTTCAATAAAGGAAATTTTACCACATTTTAATGGAGAACCAATTTTAAAAAAACTTTTAGAACTTTTATAAATTTTATATTTAAAAATAAACTTCTTTTTTAACGAGTAACATGGAAATTATCTTATGGTGAATTCTTGGAATTATTCTACGAGGACTCATTTTTTGATGAATATTGAAGAATACTGAATTTTAATTCATAATTAATTTTTTCATCTAATTTATTTATAAGGATAAATTATATTCTAACTAATTTTAAAGTTTAATTAGATAAATTATAATAAATCTACCTAATTTAAGTCATTTGAATAAATTTAAAACTACGATTTTATATAAAACACTAGAAACTTTTGAAGAATTTTACATTAAAAACACATTGTTGTCATATTTACTGGACTAATTTTAAGTTAAACTCTTCACCTTATGTGACTAGAATTATGAAAAATAGATTCCATTTTTGGAATCATAATATAATAGAAAACTTTATAAGGTGAACTTTTTCCCCTAAAAGTATTAGTGAGTGCGTTTAAAATCAATTACAATAATTAAGAGAAAAATTATCGTAATGAAGGAATAAACCATAAACATAATGGGCTAAAATAACCCATAAACTTGTCCAAATCCATTGGGTATTCTTATTTATACCCTTAAATTAATTTTATATTATTAGTTAAATTATTTAATCCACCATACATGGGAAAACATGGGTGATATTCCGTTCTAAAAAATATAAAATAATGCCACTCCTACTCCACTATAAAATGGAAATCTCCAGCCCCATTTATTAACATCTCAAAAGACATTTTTCATTTAAAAAATATTCGAAAATAAGATCAAAAATACCTCCACTCATCCTATAATCCTACCCTTTGAGAATAAATCCAACCAAGGATGTCTTTTGATATAAACCAAAAGGAGCTACCCGAATAAGAGGAAACCTTCTTCAATGATCACTTTTGTTTCAGTTACATATACTCCTCTTAAATTATTTTCATATAATTCATATATAATAACATTATAATATTAAATATACTTATATGTTGTTATTATATGATTTAAACTAAAACATTCAAACGTATCCTTTCTATGAGATACACCACCATCGTTCGTGTGTATTGTGGACTACCACTATGCAAACTAATGTTGTTCATTATTACATTTACCACCCTAAAAGGTTGAAATAATTATGTATTTATAGTTTATATATGATATATATAGTATTTATATTTTATTTTATTCATTTGATAAATTTAAATTACACGGAACTTTATGCTTTCCATTTTCTTTATATACGATAACATTATTTTTGGACGTGAGGACTACCGCGTCATCAAAGTGATGTGACTCATTCACACTATATATAGAACTTATAAAGGATATAAATAATAAATATAGAAAACATATATGAAATAAATACGATATATTAATAATAATAATAATAATATATATGATTTTGTTTTCATTATTTCATACAAAAATGAAATGGAAGTAACATTTATGCATATGTATGAATTACCATTTTCAAGAATGGGGCATTTTATTCCCTATATCCCAATATTATAGATTAATATAAATAAATATATAAGATAATTAAATCATGTTTTAAATTATTGATGTGATTAAAATATTATATATGTAATAGGAACCACAAATAAAAAGAAAAATCATACTAAAAAACAAGAAATTTACATATGAAATAGTTAAAATAATGAATCATTAGATTCCAAAAGGTAAAAATATGTTATAAGAAGTTAAAAATGATATTATAAATAAGAGTATGATTTTTTTATAAGTTACTGGAATTCTTAAATCTATTTTACTGTAGGATAATTTATGTTCACCTGAAATGAAATGCAAGATAATGGATTTTCATCTTACTTTTTACATTTACGAGTTAAATGTCATATTAACCACATAATTATTTTTTTGGTGTATCTAATACCAATATAGATATGTCATATCATGAATTACCTTATGTTCATGGTAATTTTAGTTTCAATTATATTTATTTCAACGAATCAGTTTTGAACATAAAATTACTATGTTACTAAAATTTTTGATAAATTAATTCCATTTTAAATAGGATATACCACTTTAAAATTAGCATTAATAGTATTTGATTATATTTATAATTACATTAAATACCTATTAATAAATCTACACTTATTTTATTTGTAATTACAATTGATGCACATAATGGATTTATTGATCATTTATCAATTTGATGTTATAACCATCATAATGGTTTATTTCAAAATTTTATTCTAATCGAGATTGATTATTATTTTAAATTTATTAATGAATTTATATGATAACTTTTCTATTAACCATTTAATTTTACTATCATGTCATTATTCATGACCTTTTTCATGTAATAGTTTTACATTTATAATATTTGGAACTCAAAATGTTTTATAAAATGTTTTTAAGAAAAAACACAACATCATTTCTCCCTTTAGTCAGTGAACCTATTTCATCTAAAAATCCTATTTTATAAAACCTGTATTCAAAAATGATTTTAACATTAAGATAATGAAATACTAATGAAATTTGTACCCAATTGTTTTATTTTACAAATGTTTTTAAAGGAATATTCTTATCTCTTTCAGAACATGGAAGTTTTCTAACCATTTTTCATTGTGAAATGAATTTTTCTTTACCTTATACAACATGTAAAACATTTCCGACCATAATTTAATTGAGGAATCCTTTGAAATTTAAAAATCATAATTTTTAAGGAAAATGTTTTTAAATGTAATTTTCACATAAAATAATTTTAAATTTTTTCCAATTTAAATACGAATATTTTACTCAATAATTTCATTAAAAGAACATTTTATATTATTTCCACTCATCAATGACAAAAAACCTTTATATTTTCTATATTTAGGATATTTTTTAATAATGACCTCTTTATTCTTCCTTTCAGTGGTTTATGATTGATTAATCAAAGTATAGTATTGATATTCAATTCCTTGATTCATTTTTATCATCCCCTTGAAATATTAAATTTCATTTAGTTATTGAACATTTAATTTCCCCTAATTACCCATATCATTTATCATTGATATTTTTATTTGATAAACCATATAACATTTTAACATATGGTGTCTTTATTTTTTTAATTATGCAAAAAATATAGAAAAATACATATCCATTAATCAATATGGATATTTTATAAGTTTAATTGTGTTTGAATTAAATAAATTATTCTATTTATAAATATTTGTTTGACATAAAATTCATGGGTTTGGGACCATTTAATGCAATCCACTCTATGTATCGGTAGTCTCATGAGACAAAATTATTTGGATAAAACTCTTTGAGTTTGTTTCCAAGCAAAAAAGATGGGTTTCTACCTACAAATTTTACTGTCTTGTGAAAGGTATTGATAGTTGCATGAAAAAATATCCTATGAGTGGTCAAGATAGTAAAATAATTATATTACTAGGAGACATTCAATCCAATAATTAACAAGTTTATTTATAGATAATTCTATTATTATTATTATCTAGGGGATTTTTTCTCTGAATAAAATCTTTGGATGCATTACATTTTCAGTTTATTGAATAAATTACTTAGTTTTAGTTAGTTGACTTTATAGATTGATTATGTATCTTGTAGTTATTTAAAATCTAATTTTATTTTAACTTATTTACCTTCTTGTATTTTTTACACAACTTCCTTCTCAGTTTATTGATTTCACGGCATGTGTCTTCAATTATAACCATTCTTTATTAACTATTATGATTGATTCATTATTTTATATTCTATTGTTGACCCATAATATGCATTTCAGATCAAAATTATTTTATTCATTCCCCATAAAATAATGAAGTGTGATAGGAATGATATGCAAGGATATTCTAAGTAAGAATAAATTTATCATTATATAGAAGATAAAAAATTATTTTGTAATTAGGGTATTCATTTGAATTAAAATACTCATGCATATATCTGGTTTACCTAGATGATTGAACTCTCTAGTCATTTGAGAATTTATTCCTTTTAATCAAAAAAATTTAATGGAAGTAGACACCACCTCCATTCTTACTAGGGTCAGGTATTTATAGATGGAATTAAAGGAATTTTAGTATAATTATTTGGAACTAGATTTAATAAAACATATATTATAAAACATTTCCTTATGGTAGAATTTGAGGATAAGTATAGAAGAACCTTCTAATGTTTTTGTTAGAGGGATATTATGTGGGTTTATTAGAAATAAATCTCTCCGTAGATACTACATGTTGACGTGGTTTTGGAATAGATGTATTTAGGGGTAACGACTTCGAAAACCTTTTCTAGGCCTGACATGAGTGTAACCTAGTACACAAAAATTATTTTTAATGCACATTGTTTTTGACACTCCCGACGGATAAATTCAAGAGAATTCACATTTAATTAAAAATTATTAGTATGGATTTGAATATATTATAATGATGAATGACGAAGGATAATCCATAAAAAGGAAGGACCTATTTCAAAATAAAATGGATGAAGTGTTCAACTATTGAGTTAGTATAGACAACCATAGTTAAAAGAAAATTTATTGATTAAACTCATTTCATGGATTACCATTGTATTTATTTTGTTAATTATATTAATATACATTAACAAAAAGAAAACCCAACATGTTGGGTGAAAACACATCAAATCCAGTAATGCGGTGGGGATTGATCCCATGATTGATGGAAGCTAAGGGTTTTGCACCTCCCACTGTCGTATGTAATGTACTGGTTAATGTGTGATTTTTTCTAGTTGTAAAATTTGTAAAGTAGATGTTAATAATAAACCAGTAGTAAATTTTTCATTTATATATTAATTTATTAACCATATTGGGTTTGGAAAATAGTTAGAGAAAAATTATAATGATTTTTAAGGCTATTTTGATTCGTTAAAAAAAATTTAGTACTTCAAAAAAGAGTTCATTCTATGATATCAATTTCATGCTGTAAGAGATGAATTTTAATTTGATTGAAACATAACCAAAATTTCAAATTATTCTTAATAAATTGAAATATATAATTTAATTATATTCCTTATATTATTGGTCAATAAACTAATTACTAAATATTAGGGAAAAAATCTTAAAAAAAATTGTTTTCCTAATACCTTATTTTTTGTTGAACTAATGGTCCATTAATTAATAGATATTCATGTGTTTGAAGCCCTAAAATTTGCATTGATCTTTAACTTGTTTTTCATTCATGACCTCAATCAGTCCGTATAAATATTTACACGTTTCCTCCAAGTCTATATTTTCACTTACCACTAACGTTCTCCAACTTAGATACCTCATTATATGTTATTCCCTGGGTCTTTTTTACTTCAAATTCATTGTTTTAAAGAAGATAGTTTTTAAACTATTATAAAACTGTGGGATTTAAACTATGGAATTTTTAAATATAAATCCCCATATTTCAGATATTGTGTTTAAATTGCGAGGGGACATTTATTTTCGGGGAGGATAATGTAACACCAAAAAAAATCTATAAGAGTAACATTTATTAAATATCACGTATAACACCAAACAACAATCTTAAAAAAGAATATAACCTCTTGGTACATCATTGTATATTTAATATTTTAAATAAATATAATATATTTTATAGCTTTCAATGAATGCAATACCGTGTTCCCTTAAATCGCAAACAACAAATACTTTCTTCCAAGTCCTGTCTTACATGCCAGGTCAAGTATTACCGAACAATTATATATTATTAAAATATTATTATTTTATATAATACGATATAAAATATAAGTTAAATCATAATTTATGAATATTTTTAACTAATATATAAATTTATATGACTAAATTCATTGGTTACTAATTAATTTGAAATGAATATAAAATACAATTGAATATAAAGGACATGTTTTTATGCATACAAAGTTGTTTTATCCAAATAAATAAAATAAATTAATATTTGTGAATAAAATTAAATAAAATAGATATTATAAGTTCAATAATATATTTTTGATATTCAAAATTTTTTTTTGATAAGCTTAAGATAAAAATAAGTTAAGTTTTTTACATAAAAATTATATATTCCTAAAAAAAAATTTACCACGTTTTAATGGATAATAAATTTTAAATCTAATTTATGGAACTTTTATATATATCATATTTGAAAATAAACTTCACTTTTAAAATATTAACATAGAAATTATAATAGAGTGAATTTTTTGTAATTTTATGTTAGGTTTTTTTGATGAATAGTGAAAATATTTAAAATTAATTCGAAATTGATTTTTCACCAAACTTATTTATATGGTAAATTTATATTTTTGATTATTTTTAATGTTTAACTAGATCATGTATAAATATATTAGTAATACTACATTAATTTTAATAAATTTAATAATGAAATTATATATATAAACATTTTAATCATTTGAACATTTTTTTAATGCACTCTTTGTCATCCTGTCTACGGGACTAATTTTAAATTTCATTCAATAAATTCTGTGATTTGAATTTTGAATAATTTATTTAATATTATTAGTAATCATAATATATAATTTCTAAAAATGTCAACTTAGTTTTCTACCCAAAATATTCATCTGATGGAAAATAAATTTTTTTATTAGCAAACACTTTTAATGAAAAGAGAGAAACCATATATGTTCAACCAAGAGGGAAGACCTCAAAATATGTCATAATGTTATCTAAACAGAACATAATCCTATTAGTTGTTTCCTCTATAAAGTGATTCCAAGAGATTGAGTGAACTTTTGGATATATCTCATCAAGGATTTAGTCTTCAATGTGATCCTCCAGCTTTTCCCACATTTGAGACTACACTTCCTTCCATATCTTCCCATCAATAATACCCCTTATCAGTATAATATCTTGATTATCGATTCATGATTCTTTCTAACTAATGAAATGCACCTCAAGAGGCCTTCCCATCATCTAATCTTCCTTTTTTTGTACCACTGATTTAGAGAAACTCATCCATCATTTGTTCATCAGAGCGGAAAAGCAATTCCAGTGGTTTCTATTTAGCTACATCCACCTCCGAATTTTTTCCCAGACCAGCCTCAAAAAACTCAGCCATTACATATTCAGGATTACCCTACAGGTTAACACTATATAAAGTAATTCATTCCTTCTACTTGGACTTCACCTTTTTACCTACCCTGGTCTCCATTGTTTTTGGTAGGTATGAGTAATCCTTGTACCCTTTTATTTTATTCCCAGGTGAAAATACTTCAGTCACTATCCCACCTATTATTTCAACTTCACTATTAATTGTTTGATGTTGATTCATTCCCTTCAAACCTGAAAAATGACTACTAGTCTGGATTTTCATTGGGCTGTGTCTATGACCTTCCACCCAGTGTCCCTTCTTCCCTCACACTGGACCCTTCTGAGACATTATCCAACTTCCACGCATAGATGTATTCTCAACATCCAACATTATTCTTGTATAATTTTTGATCCCTTCCTAGAACTATAGTTTTTTTGTAATCAAATTTTGTTTTCCCCTTCATATCCACTGTATAACTTTTATTGATTTCATCCCATGGTTCCTTAACAACATCTGCCTAATCATTATCCCTGGTACCATTCCTTGAACGTGAATCTACACCTTTAGTGTCCTTCCCTTCGACCACATTCTATTTCCCCAAAACAAAATCCCCTCCAATATCAAATTACCCTGAAGGAACTACTAAATATATCTTTTGTATGTTTAAAATTTTAGTGACCATGTGGGTTATATGGTGTCACCAATACTTTTTTTATAACATTTCCACATCCACATTACCACTATTAGAAGCCATGCCATCATTATTTCTAAGTCTTTCCTCATTTATAGATGCCACATCTTTCAACCCTAGAGTAATAATCCCCACCCACTACTTCAACTCACTAGCCTTACTCCTACCTCAATGCTTATAGTTTACCAGTTCATTTCCCAGCTTCATACAAGAGTCACAGAAGCATACCCACAATTCATAGATGATTGGTTGCGTGTATCAAAACTCTTCACCGATAGAAATCCATATAAAATCAACTGGTCTATGTGAGAAATAAACTTCAAAACACAACTTGGGAGTGACTAGATGGCGCAACGATCTAGGTTTACTATCCTAGTAGAGAAACCTTCTTACCAAGATTCCTAACATGCTGATAATGGAGTGGTTTTAGAAGTGGAGGGAAACATCTAGGAATCTTACCTAGATAGCTATCAAAATGGAATCCTATTTCATGTGAAAGTCATAGTTCCATCATAGAAGAGATAACCTACGTCTATTGGAATTGCGTGGTGTCAAAGACCTAACTTGAATGAAATCCTCATTTGAGGAGTAGCGAATCATGAAGTGAGGAACATCCAGTAGCCCCACCATTGCTCGATCCTAAAGGTTAGATAACCCGAAAAAAACCTGTCGACTTCATCTACCGAAGGGTGTTGGTCATTGAATCTCATGATTGAAAACTATCAAATAAGAGAGGAGACATTGTAACACCCTAAGATTCTACGGTACGCTTCTCTTTGATTAATGTCATAGCGTGTGTTGTACTCAACATCGAGTTCTAACACACCACAACTAATAAAACTAGCTATTATGAATATTAATACCTACTTTTTGAAATTATATATATTTTATATTTCAAAATGGACTTCATTTTTGGATTTTTAATATCGAAATTATCTTAAGTTGAATTTTTGTTATTTTTCTGAGAAACTCCAATTTTTATGAATAGTGAAAAATACTTAAAAACAACTTTTTTAAATAAAAGTAATTTATAATGATAAATTATACTATTGAGTGGTTTTAAAGTATAATTAGAATATATTTTTACCATTTTATCTAATGGTGTTCATTAGAATTAATTTCACTTTGAAATTGGAAAAAAAGAATTGTTAATCTTTTGATATATATTGTTTCTTAAAAACACGCTATTTGTTGTGACAGTGGGAATTAATTATAACATTAATTAATGAAACTTATATGTTTGGAATTTTTTAAAATAGACATCATTTTTGAATTCAGAATATCAATTATAGCTTAAGGTGGAATTTTAGCATTGTTCTGAAAAACTTCAATTTTTGATGAATAGTGAAACCACTAAGTGGTAGTTAAAAAATTGAATTTTTCATAAAACATAATTTTACCACTTCTGTGAGTGGAATTTCAAAAATAAAAGAGACATGGTTAATATCAAGTAGTAAAATGTGGATCAATGAGATGAAAATAATTTTTGGTGAATAGTAATTTTTTACTTTTATTTACCACGGTTAAAAGTAAATAGGTTAATTAAGGGTAAAAATGATATTAATATTACCCTAACACATGTCCTAAATCTATTGGAAAAGTTTATCTCGACCAAAAACGACCTTAGTAATAAAATATTATCATTTAGGTCCACTTGGAATATATTAGGACATTTATTATTATTTAATTCAAAGAAGAGTTAAAAGAGTTAAAATAAAAGATTATTTACTAATAAATTTTTAATATAGGGTTATACATAAGATAAATTAGATTTTAAATATTAATTAGAAATCTAAAAATATTTCCTACATAATTATATTTTATTTATAATTTTTAGACATTAAATAATTCAATTTATTTTTGACACAATGATGATGTAGTAATTACCATAATATTGAAAAATTAAAATAATTGATATTATAAATACCCAAATAAATATAATTTTAGATTTTTTAGGAATTAAAAATATTTTATAGGTTAATATGACATGTTTGGATTGACTTAATTAACTTTATTCGAAGTAATTATTCTGTTATGAGTTTCAAAAAAATCAATTATTGAATAGTGTCAAAATTGTCATAAAAGAGTTTTTAAAAACAAATATTATATTATTAATTGATATTAAATTCCTAAAAATCTAAGGTTCGGCCAAGAGACTTATATCATGATAGGTGTATCATTAATGGACTACTTGGGGGTCTCTTGGATGTATATAGTATGTTTATTAACTATATAATATAAAAATACAAAGTGACATGGTAAATGTCAATCTAATTAACTAAGCGTTAAAACTAAAAGATAAGGTTAATATGATGACAAAAACCTGTATAAATTCTATTGGATGAGTGATTTTCAACCCATCCTCACATTAACCATTAAATAATACATTTTTGATCCATTAGAAACCGAATATGAATTTATTATAAAATAATATTTCTAGCTTTTCCAAAGGTGCCTCTCACCCCTCTTATAAAAGGGCACTCCCCCTTCTCATTAATTCACACCTTAAAAGCCTTTTGGATCGGCCAAACCCTACCCAAATACTCTCTCAACTTCCCTCACTACAACTTAGAGGCCTTAGTTTGATCATAAAGCCAACCTAAGAAGCCATTTTGATCAAATCAAAAGGAAGAACCCGAAGAAGAGGTAATGTTTTCAGCACCATTTTTCAAATTCATTTCTTCTTCAACTTCTTATTTATTTGTTATTACAATTATATAATAATTAATCCAGTATTTTCTATATACTGTAATATTATTATAAATATGGTACAACCTCAGTATTCTATCCATCCTTTGAATGAAATGTCACCATACGTGCGTACGTATGGCTTACCGTCTCCACGTCGTGGTGTAATTGTTATTATTCAATATATTATTATTTGGATGGGTATAATAATGATTTATAATTCATGTAAATAACAAATATAACATGATAATTATTCTGTATATATGATATACCATCCAATTATATATTATTTTAATATCAAAAAAAATGATATTGTCGCTCGTGCGTACGTACGGACTACCGTCTCCACAAACGTGATGAGATTTATTCTCCATCGTATCCATTCAAGTATAACTATCATTTGATGATTTAAAAATAATTATTAAGGACTTGATATAATTCTGGATATGAATAAGATACAACCTATCAATGAAAAACATGGCATACGTAAAAAAACATATAAAACAAAATGACTAAGTTAACACATGAAATAACGATAATACTAAGATATTATTAAAAGATCATATATGATATCATATTAATGTATATAATTATTGTATAATTTAATAACAATTATTTCACCATTATAGCAGAGCTTAACCTACCCCCAACCAAGGAAGAGTACAATGTAAGGGTTTATTTCTCAATCTCTTCATTATCCGAGGTTGTTTATACATAATAATCTACTGGGACTTATTTATCATCCAAATCCGTTTTTTTAAATGTATTTCAAATTTTTTTTACTATTTACTATAATATGGGTTAAAGTCATTTATACCCTTTTTTGAATTTTTATAATAGGTTTATAAAGGAATCTTTCCGTCGTTTTCCAAACAAGGTGCTTTTTAACCTTTTTGACCGAATTAAGGTAAGAATGTTATTTTTTAACTTATACGGCGGGTGCGGCTATCTTTCGCCATTATAAAATCGTCGAAGCTTCCCTTACATGATTATAAGAATATTTTCAAATAAAATGTTTTATTTTATATGACTCTTAAATGATTTCAAAATAAAAAGAGATATTTCTCTAAAAAGAGTTTTGATTTTATCTATGTCAACATCCTTTGATTGATTTTAAGCTTATTTGAAGCTGATATATTATGAAACAAAACTTCCATATTGTATTGAAGGTTTTGTGATATGTTTGACTATGGATATTTTATTTTTATACCCTTCATGGTTTATGGTGAAAGTATTGACATTTTGTATGCTAGTTTTAATACGAATGTTTATGTTATGTTTAAACCTTTTCATGTGGGAATGAATTGGACTTAATATGGGACGGGTGGAGCCTGCTATAGCTCCTCGATTCATCGGTAGGTCTTATGAGACAAACTAGTGTCTTGGAACAAGGCCTTGGAAAAATATTATTTGTAGTCTTGGCATGAGGCTTTGGCTATGTGGTTATGATAGTCTGGCATTATGCATTCCATCATTATGAAAGTGGTTACTGATATTGCATGTGATTATTCGATTAGTAGATTATCCATGTGAATAAGTAAATCACATTATTTCATTTTATTTTTTCCATAATATGTTGAATTTCAAGTTTAAAAGGATTTTTTTAGTTATACATTTCCTTAAATGCCTATTCTTATTTATGAAAGTTTCCGCTATATTGTTGTCCTTACTGGGAATTTGAGCTCACCCATTTTCTATGTTTTATTTTTCCTAGGATGTGAAGAAGTAAATTATGAATGACCTGTAGGGATAGTATGAGGGGATAAGAGTGTGGAATATTGACACTATGTTGTTGTAGTTTTCATTTTTATGATGTAATGTAAAACGTTATGAATATATCTTGTGTTTCCAAGGCAACTAAACTAATCGGTCTTTCGAGACTTGATCTTTCTTGTGATCATGCCAATGTTATGTAATAATACACCGACTCTAGGTAACTGGGGTCGGGGAATTACAGTTGGTATTAGAGGAAGTTTAGTACAATCCTTGGAAGCTATATTTAGATAAACTCTGATTAGAGCACATAGATTTAAGACGGAATTTGAGGATTAGTATAGAAGAACTTCCTAGAATTTTGGTATTGTAGAGATTTTGTGAGTTTTCCTAGCAATACATCCCTGTCTGGATACGAGCAGATAGAGGAAGATCTGGCACAGATGTTCCTAGGGGTAAAACCCGAAAACACCGCTTTGAGCTAGACTCAAACGGGAACTAGTGCACGACAACAGGCCTTGTTGCACGCTTGGTTACGACACTGCTGGGGGATTTTCTTAGGATAACTCTCATTTTCATTAAAAATAATTATGAAAGGTTTATGAGTATATACTTCCTCAAAGAAAAGATTTTTATGATTATAGATTATATCCACAAATAGTTCAATTTATGTTATGTGTTTTATAAGTATGGGATTATGTATTTTGATTCATAAACTGATCTAGTTTATTCCATTGTTTAGAAATGGTTCCTAGTGGAAGAAATGGAAATCGTATCAATGCACGCACTCCATATAGGGATTTCCCTACTGCTCAAGATAATTATAGTGGAGCTGGTAATGCAACTGGTGCCGATCATTTAATCACCATACTGGAAAAACTCACTCAGGTAATGAATAATAACCTTACCTGTATAAAGCACCCTGATCTACAGCGTGGAGGATCAATGTTAGATCACTTCATGAGGCAACAAACCCCAAAATTCAATGGGAGTACAAATCTCTTAATAGCTGAGAAATGGATAAATTCCCTAGTTAAAATATTTCAGGCTTTGGGAAGTAGTGAAAGGGAAAACGTTATCATGGCATTTTACCGCCTCGCTGGAGATGCTGATCAATGGTGGTCATTGATTAAAAACACGGAGGAAGATGATGAAGTATCAAATATGGAATGGAGGGAGTTCAAAGATCTATTTTTAGAAAAATAATTTTCTCGCGACCATCGAGCAGATATGAAAAGGCAATTTCTGAGTCTGAGACAAAAGGAGGATGATAATGTCACAAAGTATGAGGCTAACTTTACAAGGTTAGAAAGGTATGCTGGTGATTATAAACATAACCCAAGAAGTAAGGTTGATCGTTTCTTTTATGGGTTAAAACCATTTCTCCATCGAACATTAGTCTCACAATCCATCTCGTCGTACGAAGACATTGTCTCTTGTGCTATCAAGACTGAAAAGGAATTATCTAGATCTTATGACATTAAAGAAAATTAAGAGAAGAAGAGATCTGCTGATCAATCTGGGAATGGAAATAAGGGGAAGAAGGGAAAGTTTGAATATCCATATTGTGGTAAATGTGGGAAGAAAAACCCCATTACTTTTTTGAAGGGAATGTGTGTCTGTTACAAGTGTGGTGAAAAAGGCCACCAAGCTCATGATTGAAAAAGGAAGAAGGAACAACCAATGTTCAGTGCTACAATTGAAGGGAGATGGGACATTATGAAAATTAATGTCCTAAGTGTTAGGGGAACTTACCTCAGAAAAGGCCAAGGGATCAAGGCCAAGATTATGCTATCACTACTGCTGAGGTAGAATCTCCAAAAGACGTGGTGGCAAGTAATTTAATGGTTTCCTCAAGTTTAGAAAATGCATTATTTGATTCTGGATCATCAAATTATTTCATATCTTCCCAGTTTTCTAGGAAAATTAGATACTTCCAATTTTATTTAACAAGGGAGATGTCAGTTAAAACTCAAAAGGGAAGTATCATTGCAACAACGTTTTGTGAATCAGTCCCCATTAGAACACATAAATGTTCTTTATCTGCTGATCTCATCGTCATACCTATGATTGAGTATGATATAATCCTCGTTATGGACTGGATTTTGGTCTATGATGCGAAGATTTATTTTAAGAAGAAAGAAGTTACGATTCTTGATGATGATGATAAGGAACAAATTATCTTTAGAGCAGAATCGTCACCACCTAATTCTTATCTAGATCCACCCCCAGTAGCTCAAATAAATTCAATTATTGGGGAGGAAGATAATTAATTGACTATGGGTGAGGAAATTAATGTTTAAATAGAGGATGTACCTGTTGTAAAAGAATATGTAGATGTGTTTCCGGACGATTTACTTGGACATCCTTCAGAACGAGAAGTTGAGTTTTCCATTGATTTAATTCATGGATCAAGGCCTATATCAAAGACCCCTTATAGAATGGCCACAATAGAATTAGTTGAACTAAAGAAAAAACTAGAGGAATTGAGTAATAAGGGATTTATTCGCCCTAGTGTTTATCCATGGGGAGCCCCAGTTCTATTTGTTAAAAATAAAGATGTATCTATGAGGTTATGTATCGACTACATGAAGATCTATGCTATAAAAATAAAGAACAAGTATTCCCTACTTCGCATTGATGATTTATTTGACCAACTGCATTGAGATCAATACTTTTCAAAGATTGAACTTCGATCTGGATACCATTAGTTTTGTGTAAATAAGGAACACATTCTGAAGACAGCATTTTGAACCAGGTACAAGCATTACGAGTTTACAGTAATTCCCTTTGGATTGACTAATGCACCCTCTGTATTCATGGATCTGATGAATAGTGTTTTCAAGAAATATCCCTATGAATTTATGGTGGTATTTATTGATGATATCTTGGTATACTCCAAAAGCTACGAAGATCATGAAAATCATTTGCACATTATCCTGAAGATTCTGAGAAGACATGAGTTATATAGGATGTTTAGCAAGTGTGAATTCTGGATTCATGAGATTTATTTTCTTGGCCATATTGTCTCTAAGGATGGAATCTATGTTGATCCTTCTAAGACCAAGGCAATCCAAGAATGGCCAGCACCGACAAGTATAATCTAGGTACCTAGTTTTATTGGTTTAGCAGGTTATTATCGACATTTCTTCCTGAATTTGGCCTAGTTTGCTAACCCATTAACAAATCTCACACGTAAAGGGGTTAAATTTGTTTGAAAAAAAGAGTGTGAATAATGTTTCTAAGAACAGAAGAGAAGATTAGTCAATTATCCTATATTGACTCTACCACCGGGGAATGATGGGTTCGTTATTTATAGCGATGCATCGAAGAAAGGACATGGTTGTTCCCTTATGTAGAATGATATGGTTATTTCCTATGCATCAAGAAAATTGAAAATTCATTAGAAAAACTATCCAACTCATGATATCGAGTTAGCAGCTGTGATCTTTTCTTTGAAGATATGGAGGCACTGCCTCTATGGTGAAAAATGTGAGATTTATACTAATCACAAGAGCTTGAAGTATATTTTCTCACAAAAAAGAACTCAACATGAGGAAAAGGATATGGCTTGAATTACTCAAGGATTATGATTTTACGATACACTACCACCTGGGGAAAGCAAACAAGGTCGAAGATGCTTGGAGTAGAAAAGACCATGGAGTTTTGAACAATATGAGAATTGAAAGGGACCCAATTTTCATGGATCTAGTGAAGATGAACATGGGAATAACCATGGAAGGTGAAACATAAATTCTTTTTCAAATAGTTGCCAAACCATCTTTACTAGAAATTATTAAGAGTTCTCAGACCGATGATGAAGAATTTCAAAAGAAGATTAAAGCTGTGAATGATGGGATATTGAGAGACATTGGGTATGGAGATGAAATTTTGAAATTTGGGAAGAGGATTTGTGTTCCTGATATACCTAATCTAAAAAAGGAATTGTTGGATGATGCTCATAGTTCCAATTTCTATATACACCCTAGGAGCACCAAAATGTAAATATATTTGAAGGAAAATTTTTTGTGGGACAACATGAAGAGGGAGATTTCTGATTTTGTGTCAAGATGTATGGTTTGTCAACAAGTGAAAGCTCGATGGAAACAACCTGGAGGAGTCATGCAACCTATTCCCATACTAGAGTGGAAATGGGACAATATTACGATGGACTTTTTCATGGGGCTACCAAAGACTCCTAGAAGGAATGATGCAATATGGGTTATTGTTGATCATCTTACCAATCCAGCACATTTTCTTGCTATAAGAGAAGATCTACCACTAGAACGTCTAGAAAAACTATATATTAATGAAGTTGTGAGACTTCATGGAGTACCCCTATCGATTGTCTCTGATCGTGATACCCATTTTACTTCATGATTCTGGAAGAGTCTTCAGAAATCCCTGGATAATGAACTTAATTTGAGCACTTCCTACCACCCTCAGACAGAGAGACAATTAGAATGTACTATTCAAACCTTAGAAGACATGTTGAGATCTTGCTCACTTGAAATTCAGGGTATGTGGGATCAATATTTACCTTTGGTAGAATTTTATTATAACAATAGCTTCCATTCGAGTATTCAGATGGAACCATATGAAGCGTTATACGAAAAAACATGTCGCACACCAACCTGTTGGGATGCCGTTGGTGGAAGAAAACTTGTAGGTCCAAAACTGGTAGAGGAAACAATGGAAAAGGTGAAGGTAATCCAAAATCACATCAAAGCAGCTCAAAGTAGGCAGAAGAGCTATGCCGATAATCGAAGGAAGGATTTGTAATTTCAATTCGGTGATCATTTTTTCTTGAAGGTATCTCCATGGGAGGGAGTCATACATTTTCGTAAGAAAGGTAAATTGAGTCCCAGGTACATCAGACCTTTCGAAATTCTTGAACGAATTGGGTCTGTAGCTTACCGATTGGCAATGCCGCCAAGTCTCTCCAAAGTTCACGATGTGTTCCACATATCTTTGTTGAAGAAATACATTCCTGACCCAACGCATGTACTCAGCTATGAGGAATTAGAACTGGAACCCGATCTGTCTTATTGGAAAGATCCCGTCAAGATTCTTGATACGAGAGAACAAGTACTGAGAAACTGGATGACGCGTCTGGTAAAAGTTTTGTGGAGAAACCATAAGATGGAAGAGGAAACGTGGGAACCTGAGGAACTTATGATGAAGAAACACCCGAGTCTTTTCATGCGGTAGTATTCTAGAAATTTAGAGGATGAAATTATTTGAAGGAGGATAGAATTTAACACACCAAGCATCTACGGTACGCTTCTCTTTGAATAATGTGATAGCGAGTGTTGTACGCAACATCGAGTTCTAACACACCACAACCAATCAAACTTGCCGTTATGAATAGTAATACCTACCTTTTGAAATTATATATATTTTATATTTCAAAATGGACTTCATTTTTGGATTTGGAATATTGAAATTATCCTAAGTTGAATTTTTGGTATTTTTCTGAGAACTTCCATTTTTTATGAATAGTGAAAAATACTTAAAAACAACTTTTTTAATAAAAGTAATTTATAGTGATAAATTATACTATTTAGTATTTTTAAAGTATAATTAGAATATATTGTTACCATTTTATCCAATGGTGTTCATTAGAAATAATTTCACTTTGAAATTGGACATAAACAATTGTCAATCTTTTGATATATATTATTTCTTAAAAACACGCTATTTGTTGTGACAACGGGAATTAATAATAAAATTAATTAATGAAACTTTTATGTTTGGATTTTTTTAAAATAGAAATAATTTTTGAATTCGGAATATCAATTATATCTTAGGGTGAAATTTTGGCATTGTTCTGAAAAACATCAATTTTTGATGAATAGTGAAACCACTAAGTGGTAGTTAAAAAACTGAATTTTTCATAAAACTTAATTATACCACTTCTGTGAGTGGATTTTCAAAAATCCAAGACACACGGTTAATATCAACAAGTAAAATTTGGTTCAATGAGATGAAAATAATTTTTGGTGAATAGTAAGTTTTTACTTTTATTTACCACAGTTAAAAGTAAATAGGGTAATTAAGGGTAAAAATGATATTAATATTATCCTAACACATGTCCTAATTCTATTGGAAAAGAGTTTTTCGACCAAAAAAAACCTTAGGAATAAAATATTATCATTTAGGTCCACTTGGATTAGATTAGGACATTTATTATTATTTAATTCAAAGAAGAGTTAAAAGAGTTAAAATAAAGGGTTATTTACTAAATCATTTTTAATATAGGGTTATACATAAGATAAATTAGATAGTAAATATTCATTAGAAATATAACAATATTTCCTACAAAATTATATTTTATTTATAATTTTTGGACATTAAATAATTTAATTTATTTATGACACAATGATGATGCAGTAATTACCATAATAGTGAAAAATTAAAATAAGTGATATTATAAATACCCAAATAAATATAATATGAGACTTTTTATGTATTAAACTAATTTCATAGTTTAATATGACATGTTAGGATTTACTTAATTAACATTTTTCGAAGTAATAATTCTTTTATGATTTTCACAAAAATCAATTATTGAATAGTGTCAAAATTGACATAAAAGAGTTTTTAAAAACAAATATTATTTTATTAATTTATATTAAATTCCTAAAAATCTAAGGTTCAGACAAGAGACTCATATCATGATAGGTATATCATTAATGGAGCATGTGGGGGTCTCTTGGATGTATATAGTATGTTTATTGACTATATAACATAAAAATACAAAGTGACATGGTAAATGTCAAACTAATTAACTAAGAGTTAAAACTAAAAGATAAGGTTAATATAATGCCCAAACCTGTCTAAATTATATTGGTTTAGTGTTTTTCGACTCATCCCAACCTTAAAATTTAAATAATACACTTTGGATCCATTATAAACCGAATATGAATTTATTATAAAATAATATTTCTAGATTTTCCAAAGGTGCCCCTCAACCATCTTATAAAAAGGAACTACCCCTTCTCATTAATTCACACCTTTAAAGCATTTTGGTTCGGCCAAACCCTACCCAAATATTCTCTAAACTTCCCTTAATACAACCTAGAGTCCTTAGTTTGATCATAAATCCATCCTAAGGAGCCCTTTTGATCAAATCAAAAAGAAGAACCCGAAGAAGAGGTAATGTTTTCACCACACTTTTTCAAATTCATTTCTTCTTCAACTTATTCTATATTTGTTATTCCCATTATAAAATAATTAATCCAGTATCTCCTATATACTTTAATATTATTATAAATATGGTACAACCATATTCAGAATTCTATCCATCCTTTGAATGACATGTCACCATACGTGCGTACGTACGGCTTACCGTCTCCACGTCGTGGTGTAATTGTTATTATTCAATATATTATTATTTGGATGGGTATAATAATGATTTATAATTAATGTAAATAACAAATATAACATGATAATGATTATTTATATATGATATACCATCCAATTATATATTATTTTAATATCAAAAGAATGATATTGTCGCTTGTGCGTACGTACAGACTACCGTCTCCACGAACGCGATGAGATTCATTCTCCATCGTATCATTTCATGTATAATTATCATTTGATGATTTAAAAATAATGATTAAGGACTTGATATAAATCAGGATATGAATAAGATACAACCTATCCATGACAAACATGGCTTACGTAACAAATAATATAAAAGAAAACGAGTAAGTTAACACTCAAAACAACAATAATACTAAGATATTATTAAAAGATCATATATAACATCATATTAATGTATATAATTCTTGTATAATTTAATAACAATTATTTCACCATTATAAAGGATTTTAACATACCCCCAACTAAAGAAAAGTACAAGGTAAGGGTTTATTTCGCAATCTCTTCATTATCTGAGGTTGTTTATATGTAATAATCTACTGGGACTTATTTATCATCCACATCCATGTTTTAAAAAAAATGTATTTCAAAACATTTTTACTATTTACTAGAATATGGGTTAAAGTAATTTATACCCTTGTTTGACTTTTTATAAGAGGTTTATAAAGGAATCTTTCCGTTGTTTTCCAAACAAGGTGCTTTTTAACCTTTTCGACAGAATTAAGGTAAGAATGTTTTTTTAACATATACGGCAGGTGCGACTATATTCCACCATTATAAAATTGTAGAAGCTTCACCTAAAAGCTTATAAGAATATTTTCAAAGAAAATGTTTTATTTTATATGACTCTTAAATGATTTCTAAATAAAAAGAGATATTTCTCTAAAAAGAGTTTTGATTTCATCTATGTCAACATCATTTGATGGATTTTAAGATTATTTGAAGCTAATTTATTATGAAACAAAACATCCATATTGTATTGAAGGTTTTGTGATATGTTTGACTATGGATATTTTATTTTTATACCCTTCATGGTTTAGGGTGAAAGTATTGACATTTCGTATGATAGTTTTAATATGAATGTTTATGTTATGTTTAAACCTTTTCATATGGGAATGCATTGGACTTAATATGTGACGGGTGGAGCCCTCTATTTCTCCTCGATGCATCGGTAGGTCTCATGAGACAAAATAGTGTCTTGGCACAAGGCCTTGACAAAATATTATTTGTAGTCTTGGAACGAGGCTTTGGCTATGTGGTTATGGTAGGCTGGCATTATGCATTCCATCATTATGAAAGTGGTTACTGATATTGCATGTGATTATTTGATTAGTAGAATATCTATGTGAATAAGTAAATGGAATTGTTTAATTTTAATTTTTCCATTCTATGTTGAAGTTCAAGTTCAAAAGGCTTTTTTTAGTTATACATTGCCTTAAATGTTTATTCTTATTTATAAAAGTTCCCACTATATTGTTATCCTTACTGGGCATTTGAGCTCACCCCTTTTCTATGTTTTATTTTTCCCAGGATGTGATGAAGTAAATTAGGAATGACCCGCATGGATAGTATGAGGGGATAAGAGCTTGGAATATGGACACTATTCTGTTGTAGTTTTCATTTTTATGATGTAATGTAAAACTTTATGAATATATCTAGTGTTTCCAAGGCCACTAAACTAATCGGTCTTTCGAGAATTGATCTTTCCTGTGATCATGACAATGTTATGTAATAATTCACCGACTCTGGGTAACTGGGGTCAGGGCGTTATCGAAATCATTTAACTTCAAAAGAGAAAATGGAAGTTGTAGTCACCCATGAAAAATATCAAACACCTTAGGGATGATAGAAATTCTGTGAAAAAGTAGAAAATATTCCAAGTTTGAGAAGGGGACAAATCATTTGTATATTCCCTCTAAGGGGGTTCAATGACACCCCCCCGTCATGGAAGGAGGGGGATCCAGATCGGCTACCATGTCCATCTAGGGGTTTGAGGGGAATCCATATAGAGCGTCAATAAAAATATTAGTGAATGTGATTAAAATTAATTATACTGCTCAAGAGAATAATTTGAATAACAAAGGACGTACCATTAATATTAAGGCCCAAAATGACTTATAAACTTGAAAAAAAGATATTAGATGTTCATATTTGTTCCCTATAAGACATTGAAATGGTTGTGGAATATTATTATATCCACTTGACCTTTGGAATAAAGGTGGTGGAATTCCCTTTTAAAACATTTACCAGAATGAAACTTCACCTCCACTATAAAAAGGAACTCACCCTTCTACTTATTCACACCTATAAAGACTTTTATCTTTCTAAAAATATACCAAATAATCTCCCTATATCCATACCCTCATCCTAGAAGCCTCCAATTTTGGAAGAAATCTATAAAAGGATGTCTTTTGGTATAATCCAAAATGAGTTTCCTAATGAAAATGTAATCTTCTTCAATGATCACTTTTGTTTCATTTAACTCTCCACCCCTTATATTATTTTAATAAGATGATTATATAATTACAAAAGTAAATTAAATATACTAATATATTGTTATGATCGTATTTTTATCTACACTTTCACACACATCTATAAAATGATATATACAATCATCATTTTATTGTGTAGCAGAATACCACCTAGCGAAATGATGGCATTTTTCTTCCATTTACCACCCTTAATGATTGGAATAATTAGGTATTGATATATTTTATATTATATATATTATTTTAAATATATTTATTCTTTTGTAAAATTTTAAATAACACATACCTTTACAACTTCAATTTTTTTAAATAATAGAACATCATTTGTAGACGTGTGGACTACAACCATTTCAATGTGATTTGAGTCGCTCCCACTATAAATGGAACATATAAATTATGGTTTTATTAAATAAATGTAACATATATTAAATAAATATGATACTAGAATAACAAAAATATACATATATATTATTTAATTTTTATACTTTTAATTGAATAACTAAATTGAAGTTGCATTCATGCGTATATACGACATGCCATCTCCATGAACTGTGCATTTCATTTCCTATGTCAAAATATAAGGGATTATTATAAATAAAATATAATGAATATAAAATATAATCAAATCATTGTTTACAATATCTTGGTTATTAAATTATTATCTACGTATTTGGAATAGAAAATAACAAGTCAAATCATACTCGAAAAACAAGGCAATTAACACTAAAATAGTGAAAACAATAAAAGAGTACTAACAAATAGGTAATCAGATATAATATAATGTAAATATATGATATTATAAATATTATTATGGTTCATTAATTCATTAATGACTGCATGAAAAACACTATAAATAAGGATAAAATGTGTTCACTATAATGGAACCTCCAGGTAATGGATTTTCATCTCACGTTTTACATTTGTGAGATAAATTTCATATTCAAAAAATGCATCCATTGTGTGGTGTATATACTAACCATTTTGATATAGTATATCATGAATTATCTTATATAAATGTTATTTTTGTTGAGTCAATAAGGTTTTCTAATGACATCACCATTCATTATGGTTTTATGTTTTCAAAATCACAAACACTTTTTCTTAAGTTCTGACTTTTTCTTAAGTTCTATCTTTTTCAGAAGTTCTGTTTTTTTCTTATGATCCGAATTTTCACATTATGTTATACTTACACATGTATCATTACAATTTTCATTTTATTATACTTACATATGTATCGTTATGATTTTCCATTCTGTTAGATTTAGAGATTTTTCGTACCACCTTTATGATATTGAATCTGGTGTATAAGCGATATTGCCTTAATGATACCGAATCTGATGTATAAGTGATAATGTATTTATGATACTAATTCCGTTGTATAAGTGATACCATCTTTATGATAAATATTCTTGTGTATATGTGATACCGTCTCTATGATACCGATTCCGGTGTATAAGTGATATCGTCCTTATGATACCGAATCCAATGTACAAGGGATTGAAATTTTAGGATTCTGATTCCTGAAAAAATGAGATACCGGTTTCAAAATCTGATTTAATTTTCCTTAATGAATACATTTTCTTGATAATGTTCTTCTTTAGAATATTTTTTTTAATAATGTTAGATTTTTTTAATTTATAATTCCAATATTATTGGATTTCAAGTTTTTCTTACACAACGTATATCTTTAACTTAACATTGTTTCTATTACTTGAAACGATGTCATACAATCTATTACAAACTAGCCATTGTATGTTGACATGTTTCCAGGTCCCTCCAAAATTTATGGAAAATATGTCCTTTGGAGTAGAGCCGACAATTGGGAATCTTTTCCTATAAATACAAGTCCAATTGAATGAGCATAATATAATGTAGAGAGTGGATGAACATGATGCATGTGAAAAAGATTTGAAGTAATTTATAGATAGAGAGGCTCTTTAAACTCTCAGTTCATCATGTGGATGTTGTGAAAAACTTGTTCGTGAGTGAAAAACTAGTCCAGACTTGCTCTGTGCAGACTCCAATCATGCTGATTGTGGGCTTCCGAGATTGGAAGAAAGAGGCTCTGATTTCATTCTAAATTGAGGATTGTGGGGATAGCAAGACAGATAACGATCTTTGGATTGAGGGATTACCAGGGTTTGGGTGAGACAAACATTCTTTAAAGTACAAATCAAGGAATATTTATCCATGGTTGTTGGATACACTTCCCTTTCGGTTAAAATAATCTTGTTGTTACTTGTTTTCTATTTCAACTTTTCTTATTTCTGCTGTAATCTTAACGTTGTTAATTATATAAAGTATAACTCTCTTATACATTCTTATTCTATTGCACTGATTATATTATAGATTCTATATACTGTAAGGTATAATCTTTCATTTAAGAGATTCTTTTTATGATTTTATATTAAGGTTGTAATGTTCATGAAAAGGTTTCTTTTAGATGTGTTGTGTATGTTTGTTTGATATTGTGAAACAAATATTTAATGGTTCCAAAGGAATTTTTAAGGAATACAATTCACCCCCTCTTGTATATTGAAAATCTAAATTCATCATTTTGATCCTATAATTGGTATCAGAGTAGGTCTTTGAAATACTTATATCAAAATATATGTTTTAATTCTCAAGTTTTATTTTTATTATTTGATTATAAACTTTTTCTTCTAATAATTTTTTTGGATGGAAATTTCATTTAGTAAAGAAGGCATTCATGTTGGATCTCTAGATAATATCAATCCTACTAGGCCAACAAACATTGATGGAAATGACTATGAGTATTGGAGAAACAGAATGAAGGAATTTATGATAAACACAGGTGTAGACAACAATATTATGTCAACTAAAGATTATAAGATTCCTGATAAGGAACATAGAACCTTTACTAATCCAAAAATGGTGGAATACCAGCTGAAATTTAAGGTACGTAATACTTTCCTCTGTTTCTTGACTAGAAATATATATAGCCAAATTTCATCCTATGAATATGCAAATAGTATTTTGAAGAATATTAAAGTAACTCACTTTGGAACATCCTTAGTTATCGAAACTAGAAGAGCTATGCTCAGAGCTGAGTATCATGGTTTTTTCTATCAATAAGGAGAAACTGTATGTAAGGTACAACAAAGATTCATGGATATTGTCAACAGCTTACAATCAATCGGTGTGAAAGGTTTAGATTATTAATCTCTTGTAGACAATATTACAGACATCATGCCTAAATAATGGAAATCCAAGAGAACTATTATAGATGAAAATAGAAAAGTTACAGAGATTACTCTCGATGAACTGTTTGGAACCCTTCTTCAACATAAAACCACAATAAAGAAGGATGCTGATAATATTAAGAAGAAGAATCGAAATGGAGGTGTTTCATTTCCACCTAATTCAAACAATACGAAATCCAAGACTCCTTATAGAGTTATAAGAACTAAATCAAAGAAGGTTATTTTTCAATTTGAATATAGTGAAAGTGAAAATTCATAAAATAATTTAGCCAATCTTGCTCGAAGGATGAAAAATATTGTTAGGAAGAAGAACTTTCAATATACATACAAGAATAAAGATATTAAAGATAAGAAATATGTAGAAGTGACATGATACTAATGTAGAAGAATTGGTCATATCAGACCTAACTGTCCCATACTTAAGAAAAGAGACAAGAAGGACATGAATTCTGAGAGAAACAAGAAGAAGTTATATTGATCAAAGAATATAAATGTTCTAAAATCCAAGGATTCTTTGAGTTCTAGTGGTGGAGATTCTTATAATGATTCTTCAGATTATGAATCTTCTGTGAAAAAGATTATTGGTTTAATATCCTGAGCTCCATTTCAAAACCAATGTCTTATGCCTAAGGTACAAACTGCTAAATCCTTAACCAATATATCTTTGAGTGAAGATTTTCCTAATAAAGGATTTTTGTCAAATTAATAATCTTATTCATCAGATAATGATAATGACCTGACTTCCTATGAGAAATTTTCTAGTTTTTCTATCTTTCTAGAGACAAGAAATTGTAATGTTTCAAAGAAACTCGAAAAGGAAAATTCTAGATAATTTATTTTATTACAAGAGATTTTAAAACTTACAAAAGATCTTGAAAAGAAAAACAATGTTTTAGAAATTCTTCTATGAAACTTTATGAAGCTAATTCTGAGAAGTACAATATTTCTAAGGATATTAAAAATTTGTTTTTTGAAAAAGATGTTTTAGAGGATAAACTTTAATCTATGTCTATTATTCCAGAGGGTAGGAATTTAGTCAGAAGACTAAGCTCTGAAATTTTTTCTTGGAAGAAATATCTTGAATTTTTTTCTTCTAGTAAGGAAAATTTTGACAAGATGTATTCTCAGATACGACCTCATGTTAATAATCAAGGATTGTGTTATTATCATGAAAACCCTATTTTTAGAAAAAATAATTATGTTCCTCCAAGAGAACCTTTTTGTAATAAATGTCAAAGTGGTGGGAATTGGAAGAAGAATAGTTCTTTAAATAATGTTCATTCTCTTGGGTTTCATAAAGCTTAATTTTCTAAACAAATGTGGATTCCCAAAATTGGATTATATAACAATTTTAAATCTAAGGAAGTTTTGATTCCAAAAAACTAACTCTTCATTTTTAGGTCAATAATGTAAGTACCAACAACATATGGAAATGGATAGTGGATGTTTCCAGGATATTACTATAATCAATGACTATTTAAAAATGATTTTAAAGACTAAATGTAGAAATGTAAACTTTGGAGATAACTCTCAAAGAGAAATTGTCGGTATAGGTAACATTATTATACTTGGAAAATATCTAATATCTAATGTTTTATTTGTTAAAGGTATTAAGCACAATTTCATCAGCATAGTTCAATTATGTAATGAGGGATACCTTGTGAATTTAAGAATGACAAGTGCTTAGTACACGGTTCCAGGGATGATTTTATTCTCTCAGCCCAAAGGAAAGAGAATGTATACACACTAAAACTAGAAGACCTTAGAGGTCATGATCTTCCTTGACTAAGTGCAATTGAATATAAATATTTGCTTTGGCATAGAATATTAGGACACTATAACTTAAGGAATCTTAGTAAACATTCCAAGAAAGAACTTGTTAAGGATCTACCAGATCATATGATTGATTCTTCAAAAGTCGGTAATCCTTGTCAATATGGATAGAAAAAAAAATCTAGATTTAAATCTATAAGTGAATTTACAACTTCTAATGCCTTAAAATTTGTGTACATGAACTTATTTGGTCTAACACAAACTAGAAGTATTGGATGAAAATACTATATATATTTCTTAGTTGATGACTACACTAGATTTACAATGGTTTATTTTCTCGAAATGAAATTTGAATATTCTTCATATTTTAATGTATTCAGATCTCAAGTTAAAAATGAAAAAAACCTTCCATTGATAACTATTCATAGTGATCATGGAGAATAATTTAAAAATGATGAATTTGAAAATTTTTGTAGTAAAAAAGGTATTACTCTAAATTTTTTATCTCCATTTACTCCTCCACACAATGGTGTTGTAGAAAGAATAAATCATATTCATCAAGAGATGACTAGAACCATGTTGAGTAAATATTTTATAGGTAAACGTTTTTTGGGTTGAAGCTGTAAGTACTACTTGTTATTCTATAAAGCTAGTTTTAATTATAACCTTTCTTAATAAAACACCTTATGAGTTAAGGACAAGATGAAAACCGAAATAATCTTATTTTAATGTTTTTGGTTGAAAAGTATTTATCATAAATACCAAGAATAACTTACATAAATTTGCACCCAAAAAAGATGAAGGAATATTCTTAGGCTACTCCACTAACATTAATGCATATAGAGTTTCCAATCAAAACAATTGCCCTGTGTTGGAAACAGTACTTGTTAATTTTGATGAAAATGATCATTTTGTTTTCAAACAACCAGAAATTATTCTTGATATATTTTTGAAAACTGATCACCAACCTTTGCTAGAAGATATTTCAGATAAGTATAATGTCCAAGATAATGTTTCTAAAACATTTAATCCTAAATATTTTCTACACTATGATGATGATCACGTCTTTCAAAACCCATTTCATATTTTACTTTGAAATCATCCCAGTGATAATATCATTGGAAATGTTAATCAACCAGTAAGAACTAGAAGTTATTTAAGGAATAAAGTTGAACATATTTCTTTTCATTTTCAATTTAAACCAAAATCTCCTGAAGAAGCCTTGGGTGATGAATATTGGATAAAGGCTATGCAAGATGAACTCAATGAATTTGCAAGGAATCAGATTTGGTCCCTGGTAAACAAATTGATGTAAACTTCTGTTATTGGAGTAAAATGGGTTTTTAGAAAAAAAATGCGATGAAAATGGAGATATTGTTATAAATAAAGAAAGATTAGTTTCCAAAGGCTATAACAAACAAGAAGGCATAGAATATGATGAAACCTATGATCCTATAGCTAGACTTGAATGTATTCTCATTCTCTTATCCTTTTCAGCATTCGTTAATTTCCAATGTAATAAAATGAATGTAAAGGATGATTTTATTAATGGTTATGTACAAGAGGACGTCTATATAGGTCAACCATTGGAATTGAAGATACATAACTCTATAATCATGTTTATAAACTTACCAAATATTTTTATTGGATTAAATAAGCCCCTAGAGCTGGGTATGATAGACTTTCTAGAATTTTGCATCAAAATTATTATTTAAAGGGAACTGCTAATCCCATCCTTTTTATTACAAAAAATAATACAGATGTTTTGATTGTACAAATATATGTTTATGACATCATCTTCGGATCAACTCAGTAATCCTTAACTAATTCCTTTGCGAATCTTATGAAATCTTACTTTGAGATGAGTATGATGGGTGAGTTAGGCTTTTATCTTGGTTTTCAAATTTCTCAAAAACAAGAGGGAACTTACATATCTCAACATAAGTATATCAAGTACATGCTTAAGAAGTTCAGGTATGATAATTATAAGAGTACAAGTACTCTTATCAGAACCTCTAATACTCTTGATATTGATGAAGCATGAAAACCTATGGATCAGACATCTTATAGAGGGATGATATGAAGTTTACATTACTTAACAAATAGTGGTCCTGACTTAATTTTATCAGTATGATTATGTGCAAGATTAAAATAAAATCCAATAGAATCTCATTTAAAGGAATTGAAAAGATTTTTTTTCTACTTAAAGGGAACTTTAGATTTGGGATTTTTTATTCCTCTAGAAATAATTTTGAGCTTAAAAGTGTTTCAGATGATAACATCAGGGGTTGTAAAATGGATAGAAAAATCACATCCAGAATTTGTGATTTCTTAAGAGATTACTTAGTTTCTTGGTCATGAAAGAAACAATATTCTACAGCACTTTTCCCTGCTGAAGCTGAATATGTATCAGCTAGAACTTGTTGTGATCAAGTGTTGTGGATATAAAACAAACTCACAGACTATGGTATGAGTTTTACTAAGACTCAAATAATGCATTGTTACACAAGTTCCATTCCCCTAAGTAAAAACCCTTCACACCACTCTCGTGAAAAGCACCTAGATATTAGTAAAAACTTTCATTGGGATCACACACTAAAAAGAGATATTATTCTTTAATTCATCGGAATGTAAGACCAAATTGATGATATTTTTACAAAAACATTATCTTTCGATATATTTGAATACATTAAACAAAATCTAGGAATGATATCTATAAAGTAATCATTCATATCTACTTTTTTTTAAATTATCTCCTAACATTATATTACTCTTTATTTCATATGGAGTACATATTTTTCCCCTTTTTTTAATATTTTTATTCTTCCTAAATTTTTTTTCTTTCCTTATGTCTTTTTCCCCATCTTAAATTTTTTCCCTTCTTTAATTGAAAATTTTGGTATTGGAAATTTCAGTATTTGAAATTTCAGTATTATAAATTTTGGTATTCGAAATTTTGGTATTGGAAATTTTGATTTTGAAAACTTTGGTATTCTAAATTTAGGTATTACAAATTTCAATAATGGAAATTACGGTATTAGAAATTTTAGTATTAGAAATTTTAGAATTAGAAATTTATGTATTAGAAATTTTGGCATTAGAAATTTTGGTTTTGAAAATTTCATTATTGGAAATTTCGATATTGATATCTGGGAATCTAAAACATCCATGAAAATTCTTATAATTCTGAAAAACTCCTCCGAGTTCTCCAAAATATAAATTTTCTTACCCTTTATTTTCTTATCTTATGTTTCAACTATTGGAATTTCAAAATTTTCAAATTTAGTTTACATTACTAAAAATGATTGGAATTCATATTTTCTATATCCATCCTCAACCATCAGATCAGATCAGGTTATGTTCTGCCATTTGATTATCTTATGGAAGCTGAAAAGCCATATGCTATGCCTATATAAGGGGCGCCTCTTTTATAAGTGTTGCACCATCCTTACTGATCTCATTCCCTATGTTCTATTGCCATTAAAGTCCTCAATCCGATTCTTTTGTCTCTTTTTTCCTGAATGAATCCTGAATCTTTAGCTGATCCGATGCCGATTAACAATGAAATAATGGATTTGTCAATATTTTGGGATAGGTTGGTATGCCCTATCGTTTATCAAAAATATGACTCCCTTATCTATATTTTTATAAAATCAAACAGAAGGGAAAGTGTTTGTATAAGGACCCAAACTTAAACCTTACATAATATTGATTTAAATGAATAATTCACATTGAGGTTCTTTTTAGGTTTATAGTTTTATATAATTAGGACATTACTATTACATTTCAAAAGATTACAAAGTAAACACTTCTACACAGTTTCCATTTTTTTTTACAAAACATGAACTCTTGAGAAAAATATTCATGTCTAGCTCCATGTTTAAGACAACATGACTTTTCTTTGATCCCATCCTTGACCCTATTCCACATTATGTTATGTGGAATACATTTGGGATGAGTATAAAAAGCTTAGTAAGGGATACACAAAGAAGAAAAACTGTTAGTTTTTCAAAATAACAAGTAAACCATGAATACTTTAACATAAGTAATACTTTTCACCTTTATGAAGTCGTAAACACTCTTTAATAAATAATAGACCATTACTAACCCTTTTGTAACCAACGTATTACTATAAAACACATATAAAGAACACATAATATATAAAGGTAACTTGGGAAATAAACATACATAAATGGAATAATCATACGGTCGACTTCTACACACATCACTAAATGGAATAGCCATACGGCCAACTTCCATACACAATTCATTGGAGGTTATAATGTAACCACCCGTCCTAGTATTCACGGCACCACCTGTCATTTGGTTTATCACATAACAACCCGTCAAATGTCCAAGTACCATTATAAAATCATAAGAATAAAAACAAATATAAGGGAAAGAAAAACATTTCCACATTTCAATCACAATATATCACATAAATATATAGACATATCAAATCAATTATCAAAACCTATTTTAATTAACAAAATACATAAAAGATTATATGATAATTATTTTATTTTAAAAAAATTACGGCTTGTTGAGGAAGCCAAAGATCAAATTATACTCGCGGTGGCGGAAAAGGTCATTATCACACATACGTTAAAAGAAAAATTACTTTTTGTATTTTAGTAAAATTCTTCATAGAAAAATATTCCCTTTAAAATGTCATGTGTGTTTATACAGCGTATAAAAGAAAGTCGTGTATTAAAACAAAATATTCCTCAATGAAAAGAGATTGAGAGGAAGTCCCTTAGCTCGTATCCGACTTGACTCTATCGTTCTTTAATATCCAAAATAATAAACTAAAGTTAATTTATACTTGCTTAAAAACCTTTTTCAAGTTTATTATACCTTTTATATCACTTATTACCGTGTTATAAACAAAAATTAATAATTTATGTTAATAATATTCGTTTTGTCAATATTTGGTACTTGGGTAAAAAATGAACACCTTATATTACAAGTTCTCAATGTGGTCAATATTCCATTATATCCAGAATGATATTAATTATTTAGATATAATATATATCTTGTATATACATGTATTTATAATATTACATACCATTTATAGGTAGGAAATGAAATGCACCATTCATGGAGACGGTAAGCCATACGTATGCTTGTACACTACATTCATTTCTATTTATTATTTTAATGGAATAAGAACATAATTATACATAGTTATATTATAATTACAGTATAATATCGTATATAATATCATTAACTCTATCCTTTATACATCCCACATAAGGCATTAACGAGTCACATCACTTTGAGGGGGTGGTAGTCCGCACTTCCTTAAATGAGATTATTTTATTTACCCCCAATGGACACCATAAAGGCTTGATATAATTCGGACATAAAGAAGAATAAAAAATCATAAAAATAATATATATCATATATAAATATAGTTCCATCGTAATAGCCACCATGAGAGGCGGTAGGAGAAAATTGAACAATCATCGTTTCGTGAGGCGTTAGTTTTCCATCCATAGAAAAAATACGTTCTTCATCCATTAGATGGAGGTGTGTTTATGTGTAGTTCGAATAGTTCATATTACAACATCCAGGTATATTGAGGATACATGTGTAATTACAAAAGAATGTAATAAAAAGAGTTTAGGGGTTGGAGAAGTTAAATAAAAGAAAACAATTTAAGAAAAACTGTTACCTTTAATTTGGGTAACTTCCTTTGGTTTGAGCCAAAATGACTTCTTGATGTGCCTTCTGACTAAGGTAAGGATTTTAAGGGGAGGATATGGATGTAGGAAGATTAATTGGGTAGAGTTTGGATGATCCAAATGGCTTGAGAGGAGTGAGGAATTGGTGAGAAGTGGTCTCCTTCTATAAGGGGGAGGAGGGGATCTTTAGGAAAGTGTGAAACTATTATTTTATTATATAATTATATTCCAATTATAATTGTCCAAAAACCATCAAAGATAAATATTACATGACTCATGTTCGAAATAAAATCATCCAATCATAATTTGACATGTTTTGTATATTATTTTATTCATTATAATATTATTTATCTAAATGATTTATTAATGAGGTAAATACTCCATCATTATTATTTAATAAATAATTTAATTTATTTGTTGTCTAAAAATTATATAAAAAACCACAATGTAGGAAATATTATTATCATTCCAATCAATATATATTGTCGAAAAGATAATTTATATAACCCCTTAGAAAAATTAATTACTATAATATTTTTGTTAATGTCAATTTTGTCTTTACACTAAATTAATTAATCTAAATTGCCATTATCACACCCAAGTAGCTCAATGGGGTCCCAAAATTGACTCAATGATTCCCATGGTCGTTAATAACTCAACCAATAAGTTTTGGACAAGTTTTAAGGTAATTTTTAATTATTATAATAATATTTTTACCCTGAATTAACCCATTTACCTTTAGCCGCGGTAAATTAAAGTCAAAATATACTATTCACCAAAAATTATTTTCAATTTAATGAACCAAATTTTACTTATTGATAACAGCCATGCATGTATGATTTTTGAAATAAGTGGTAAAATTTCATTTAAATGAAAACGTTAGTTTTTTTAACTACCACTAAGTGGTTTCACTATTCATCAAAAATTGAAGTTTTTCAGAAAAATATTCAAAAATTCAGCCTATGCTATATTTGATATTCATAATTAAAAAAATGATGTCTATTTTTCCAAATTAAAAACATATAATTGGCATTAATTAATTTTAAAATTCATTCCCATTATCAAAACAAATAGCGTGTTTTTAAGAAACAATAACTCTCCAATGATTGATACTTGTTTATGCCCAATTTCAGAGTGAAATTAATTCCAATGACCAAAATTGGAATAAATGGTAAAAATATATTTTAGTTTAAATTTAAAATCAATTAAAAAGATAATCTAACCATATAAATAAATTATATTAAAAGGCACATTTCAATTAAAATGCAATATTTTTCACTATTAGTTAAAAATTGAACTTTATCAAAAAAAATCCCAAAATTTACAAAAAGTAACTTTTGATATCACCATTATAAAGAAGGAGTTTATTTGGTCATATAGAATGTATTAAAGTGACCAAAACTAGATTTAAAAAGGGTTCTCTATTAAAAGGCGATAAATCAGCCTTTTAATGTAAATTATGCTTAAAATTATCTTCATTCACAATTTTAGAATCTAAATTTTATTGGATAAATTTAAATAAATTTAAAAAACATGTATAAACATATTTTAGTTAGTTTCATTCATTCTCTCCAATACAACGACTAGGAGTTAACTACCGTTTAAAATAATAATATTATATTATTAGTGTGCAACGTAAGATTCCAAAGAAACTCATTGATGCGTATCGGGTACACTATCGAACATAGAAACCCCTTTAAAGTAAAATTAATATTTAATTCACAAATTAAATATGAAATATGACTTGTTCTTCATTTACCTGGGATGTTACATCCTTCCCCCCTTTTGGAAATTGTGTCCTCGCAATTTTTATTCACTTATCAAAATAGGTAGGAGTATTTATCCCTCATAGCCTTTTCAAATTCTGACATTGCCTCTTCAACCATATGGTTCTTCCACAAAACCTTTACCCGGTGAATAACCTTATTCCGCAACACATTATCTCTGCGGTCAAGAATCTAGACTGGTTGTTCTTCAAAAGAGATATTCTCTTCCAATTGAACTACCTCGGGGCTCAGAACATGACATGGATCTATCATATACTTTCTCAACATCGAAACATGAAAACAATTGTTTACCTGGGATTAACTTGGAGGTAAAGCCACTCTGTATGAAACTAATTCAACTTTCTATAGAATTTCATAAGTTCCAATGAACCTTGGACTCAAATTTACCTTATTACCAAAATGCATCACACTTTTCCATGGAGAAACATTGAGAAAGAAATGATCACCAACCTCAAAAGTAAGATCTTTCCTCCAGTTATCGGCATAAATTTTATGTCTGCTCTGAGCTGTTCTCATGTGCATCTGAATCAACTAAACTTTCTCTTCCATCTCTACTACCAATTTTGGTCCCACAATCTTTCATTCACCTACTTTATCCCAAAAAGCTGTAGTTCAACAATGATTTCCATATAATTTCTCAAATGGAGCCATCTGTATAATAGAATGAAAACTGTTATTATATGAAAATTCAACCAAAGAAAGGTGTCAGTCCCAACTTCCTTGATAATCCATCGAGAAAGCACATAAAATATCCTCCAAGGTCTGAATTGTTCATTCTGACTGCCCATCTGATTGAGGATGAAAAGCTGTACTAAAATTTAATTCAGTAACCAATGACTTCTAAAGGCCTTTCCAAATGTTCGAAGTAAACCTGGGATCACGATGAGATAAAATGGAGAGGGGAACACCATGAAACCTGACTATCTCTTTAACATACAACCGAGCAAGTTGATCTAAAGAAAAAGTATCTCTAATAGGAAAGAAATGAGCAGACTTAGTTTGTCGATTAACTATAACCCAGATTGCATTATTACCTCGAGATGTATTTGGTAATCCCACAATGAAGTCCATGGATATATTTTCCCATTTCCACTCTAGCACCGATAGAGGCTGAATCATCCCTTTCAGTAATTGCCACTATTCGTTAACCTGCTGACAAGTCAAACACTTCACAGTAAAATCAACAATATATCTTTTCATTACATCCCAACAGTAATACTCACGAAGATATCTGTACATCTTAGTACTTCCAGGATGAACTGAAAATGGAGAACTATAAGCTCCACATAACAACTCATTATTCAACTGTGAATCACAAGGTACACATAATCTCTTCCCAAACCTCAAAACAAAATCATTATCAATGTTAAATTTAGACAACTTACCCTGCTGAACCAACTCCATATTTTTATGCAACTCACTATATTCTATCTGTGCATGCATTTTTCTGTCTGATAGAGATGATTTCACTAACACCTGATACAAAATAAAATAATTTCTTATACCAACGAGTTCTATGACAAAGTTCATTAAATCAAAAACTAAAGTATGTTGTTCCAAATGTTACATGGTTAATGTAGCATTACATTTTCAACTCAAAGCATCAGCCACTTTATTTGCTTTTCACAGATGGTAATGGATTGTGAAATCATAATACTTGATTAATTCCAACCATCTTCTCTGTCTCATGTTCAATTATTTTTGAGTGAATATATAATTTAAACTTTTGTGGTCAGTATATATTTCATATTTTACTCCATACAAATGATGCCTCCTAATTTTTAAAGAAAATACAACATCAGTAAATTCCAAATCATGTGTAGGGTAATTTAAATCACGAGGTTTCAACTGACGTGAAGCATAGGCAATTACCTGATCACTATGCAATAGAACATAACCAATTCCATTCAATGATGCATCACTATAGATAACAAACTCTCCATTTTTGGATGGTAGTTCCAAAATTGGAGCACTCACCAATCTTCTTTTCAATTCCTAAAAACAATCATCATCCTTTTCAAGTTAACTTAGTCATTGGACTAGATAACCGTGCAAAATTTTCAAAAAACCTCCGGTAATAACCCACAAAATAAAGAAAACTATGAATCTCAGTTTTATTTGTGGGTCTTGGCCATTCTTCAACAACTTTAATTTTAGAAGGATCAACAATTATTCCATTTTTTGAAGCAATGTGACCAAGGAGAGAAATTTGTTGTAATCAAAACTCACACTAGTAGAATTTCCAATAATGTTTCTTTTATTTTAAGGTATGCAAGACAATGCTTTAATGATTTTCACGCTCTTATTTACATTTAGAATAAACCAAAATATCACCAATAAACACAAATGAAATTTATCACCTGAATCAACTGAGCCATCACTACAACAAACTCTTCAGTTCTGATTCTGACCATCTCAGGATACTGATTTGAAATGTCATTTCCCTCTTTATGCCTTCCCAGAAACGTTTTTCTGTTTCCTCCACGGAAAACCATTCTTAACACAGAAATATCATAGCTGAAGCAACATGGTAATCTTTAAATTCTACATCCTTTCAATATTACCATAAAATAATTTATGGACATTTATTTAACAATACCATAATGCCTAAAGTTGTCTAAACCGTCCTCTGATACCAACTATAAGGAATCATCCTTAAACCTTACATAATATTGAATTAAATGAATAATTAATATTGAGGATCTTTTTAGGTTTAGAGTTTTATAGAATTAGGACATACCTATTACATCTAAAAAGATTACAAAGTTGACACTTATACACAGTTTCCATCTTTTTTACAAAACATGAACTTTTGAAAAAAAGAGTCATGTATTGTTCCATGTTTAAGACAACATGACTTTTCATTGATCCCATACATTACCCTATTCCACATTATGTCCTATGGAAAACATTTAAAAAACTTGTGATGAGCCTAAAAAGGTCAGTAAAGGATGCACAAAGAAGAAAAAATGATAGTTTTTCAAAACAACATTCAAAACATGAATATTTTAACATAAGTAATAATTTTCAACTTTATGAAGTAGTAAATACTCTTCACTGAATAGAAGATAAATAATTCCCCTTTTATAACCAAAATATTACCATAAAAACCATATAAAGAACACATAACATATATAGGTAACTTGGTAAATAAAGAAACATAAATGGAATAACCACACATTCGACTTCTACACATATCACTAAATGGAATAGCCATACGGCCGACATCCACACCCAATGCATTGGAGGTTATAACGTAACCACCCGTCTTGGTATTCGCAGCACCACCCGTCATTTGGTTTATCACATAACCACCCATCAAATGACCATGTACCATTATAAAATCATAAGAATGAAAACAAATATAAAGGAATGAAAAACATTTCCACATTTAAATCACAATATATCACTTAAATATATTGACATAACAAATCCATTATCAAAACCAATTTTCAATACCAAAATACATAAAAGAGTATATGTTATTTATTTTCTTTCAAAATCATTACAGCTTGTTGAGGAAGTCAAATATCAAATAATATTTGACGGCAGCGGAAAAGGACATTGTCACCACTTACATTAAAATAAACATTCCATTTTTTCATCTAGTAAAACGCTTCATAGAAAAAGATTCCCTATGAAATACATCTTATAAAATAAAGTTGTGTATTAAAACAAAATATGCCTCAATGAATGGAGATTGAGATGAAGTCCCTTACGTCGTGTACGACTTGACTCGATCGTTCTTTAATATCCTGAATAATAAACTAAAGTTAATTTCTACTTTCTTAAGAACCGTTTTAATGTTTATTATTCCTTTTATATCACTTATTACAATGTAATAAACATTATTTAATCATTTAAGTTAATAATGTTTGTTTTGTCGATATTTGGTACTTGAGTCAAAAATGAACACCTTATATTACAAGTTATCCTTGTGGTCAATAGTCTATTATATCCAGAATGATATTTATTATTTAGATATAAAATATATCATATATATCTAGTATATACATGTATTTATAATAGTACATAACAATTAGAGGTAAGAAATTAAATTCACCATTCATGGAGACGGTAAGCCGTACATATGCATGAACACTAATTTCATTTATATTTATTATTTTAATGAAATTTAAACCTAAATATACATAAGTATATTATAATTATAGTATAATATAATATATAATATCATTATCTCTATCCTATATACATCCCACATAAGGCATTAACGAGTCACATCACTTTGAGGGGGCGGTAGTCCGCACTTCCTCAAATGAGATTATCATATTTACCAACAATGGAAACAATAAAGGATTGATTTAATTGGGAAGTACATAAGCCTAAGGAAATCATAAAAATAATTTATATCATATATAAATACATTTCCATCATAATTTCCACCATGATAGGCGGTAGGAGAAAATAGAACAATCATTGTTTCGTGAGGCCTTAGTTTTCCATCCACATAAACATTATGTTCTGCATCCATTAGATGGAGGTGTGTGTATGTGTAGTTATAATCCTTCTCATAAAAACATCCTAGTATATTAAGGATACTGGTGTTGTTAAATAAGAAAGGAATAAAAAGAGTTTATGGGTTGGATAAGTACAATAAAAGAAAACAATTTAAGAAAAACTGTTTCCTTTAATTTGGGTAACTTCATTTGGTTTGAACCAAAATGACTCTTTGAAGTGCCCTATGCATATGGTAAGTCTTCTAGGGAGAGGAGACGGATGTAGGGAGATTAATTTTGCTGAGTTTGGATGAGAAAAACGGCTTGAGAGGTGTGAGTAATTGGTTAGAAGTGGTCTCCTTTTATAAGGGGGAGGAGGGGCTCTTTACGAAAGTGTGAAACAATTATTTTATTATATAATAATATTCTGCTTCTAATTGTCCAAAAATCATTAAAGATGAATATAAGATGACTCATGGTCGAAATAAAATCATCGAATCATAATTTTACATGTTTGGAATATTATTATAATCATTGTAATCTTATTTATTTAAATGATTTATTAACGAGGTAAATACTGTATCATTATTATGTCAGAAATAATTTAATTTTTTTGTTTTCTAAAAATTATAAAAATACCATCATATAGGAAATATTTTTATATTTCCAGTGAATATTTTTAGTCAAAAACCTAATTAATATAACCCCTTATAAAAATTAATTACAAAAAGTTTTTTGTTATTGTCAATTTTGTCATTACATTAAATTAATTAATCTAAATTGTCATTTTCACACACAAGTGGCTCAATGGAGTCTCAAAATCGACCCAAATATTCCCATGGTCGTTAATTAATCATCCAATATGGTTTGGACAAGTGTTAAGGTAATTTTGAATAATTATAATATTCTTTTTACCTTGAATTAACCTATTTATCTTTAACCACGGTAAATAAAAGTCAAAAGTTACTATTAACAAAAAATTATTTTCATCTTAATGAACCACATTTTACCGTTTGATAACCACCATGTTTGTAATATTATTGAAATAAAATTCAAAGAAGTGGTAAAATTTCATTTAAATGAAAAAGTTAGTTTTTTAATTACCACTAATTGGTTTAACTATTCATCAAAAATTGAAATTTTTCAGAAAAATTACAAAAAATCAGCCTAATCTATATTTTATATTCTGAATTAAAAAATGATTTCTATTTTTCTAAATTCAAAACATAGAAGTGGCATTAATTAATTTTAAAATTAATTCCTGTTATCAAAATAAATATCGTGTTTTAAAGAAACAATAACTATCAAAAGATTGAAACTTGTTTATGTCCAAATTTAGAGTGAAATTAAATCCAATGACCAAAATTGGATTAAATGGTAAAAATATATTTTAGTTTCACATTAAAACTAATTAATAAGATAATATAACCATATAAATAAATTATATTAAAAGGAAATTTTTAATTAAAATACAATATTTTTCACTATTAATTAATAAATGAACTTTATCGGAAAAATTCCAAAAACATACACAATGTCAATTTTGATATCCCTATTCTGAAGAAGGATTTTATTTGGTCATATAGAATTTATTGAAGTGACCAAAACTATATTTAAAAAGGATTCTCCATTAAAAGGTGATAAATTGGCCTTTTAATGTAAATTATGCTTAAAATTAGATTTATTCACATTTTTAGAATCTAAATTTTATTGGATAAATGTAAATACATTTAACAAACATGTATAATCATATTGTAGTTATTTTAATTCATTACCACCAATAAAATGGCTAGTATTTAACTACCGTTTAAAATAATAATATAATATTATTATCGTGCAACGTAAGATTCCAAAGAAACCCGTTGTTGTGTATCGGGTACGCTATCGAACATAGAAACCCATTTAAAGTAAAATAAATATTTAATTCAGAAATTAAATAGGAAATATGTATTATTCTTCATTTACACGGGATGTTACAGTTTGGGTGTCTAAGGAGAAGTGTCAGGATCCAGTTTTTACTGACCTGGTTATTTAATATTTAAAATCCATTACATTATTTCAAATGAATGGTAAGGATCTGTTTAAGTTCAAATGTTATGATAAGACTTGTACTATCCCTTATAAGAAGGCAGCAAATGTTCTCAACATACCATATGAAGGGGACGCTATTCTATGTTCTCAAAAACTCCATGAGATGGAAGGTTCTTTTGAGAAAGTCAAGGAATTTTATTTTCATGGTGTCAGATATGTTAAGAATCCAAAGATTTCGAATCTTACAACAAAACACAATAAATTATATCTCTGGATGAAACTATTTCTTATCGAAAGAAAAAAAGATAAGGACTCTCTAAGAATATGTGATTTCATTATTTTAGACTTTCTCGTTAACTTATGGAAGATTAACTTTGTTATGTACATCTTCCCCACCATCTAAGAAATAAAGGGTGGATCCATCATATCTCAAATTCTTATGTATCTAGAAACTATCTACAGGATAATTAGTATGTGCCTTCAAGAACTGAATGTCCCATGCTGATCATTCTCAATGCCTTTTAAGATTTTGTTTCTCAGTAATGACACTCTAAGGAGGATGAAGATAGTGTTTTTAAAAGAATCCATAACTTTCAAAGAAATGGTTTTCCATAACAAGGGAGATGTTCTGGAATATTCAAAATCAGTATCCAAGAAAGGAAAACATGATGAACCAAGATTTCCAGTACAAGTTCTTGAAGTCTCAGTATCAACACCTCCTCCTGAAAAAAAAACCAAATGATTTTTCTGATGCAACAGTTGCAAAGTGTAGAGAAATGGAAGCTACTAGAAAGGAAAGAGATCCTTATTTTGGTTTAAATCCTGTAGAGGCGGAGGCCTTGAATGTAAAAAAATCTAAAAATCTTGAGAAAGAAAATAAAGAGATGAAGTTAAAGAAGAAGTATTTGGAAGTGGAAGTTTTTCAGTCATTACTAAAAGCTGTAGAAAAGAAGTCTCAACAAGTTCAGGAACCTCAACTCAATCATAAGAAGCCAGATGTCACTCCGAAAATCCAGAAAGCGAAGAAAGATCTATCATTATCATAACATGTTCAATAAATAGAAGATCAGATATTTCAAGAAGACTATGATGATGTTTTTATGGAATTGGATGACTACATTGGAATGCCTTTGAGTTCAGTCTCTAAATATGTTTCAGAATAAAAATTAAAAGAACAAGTTGAAGAAGAAGATGATGAAGAAATAGAAGTTAGGGAATAAGAAAAACTTAAAGAAGAAGAAGAACAAGTTGTAATTGAAGTGGAAGAAGAAGATAAATAAGATTATGTTCTTCAAGGTGGTGAAGAAGAAGAGTTTCAATAGGAAGAATATGAACATGTAGATCTTAATGTTATCCAAGTATCTGATAAAAAATCTCCAGTTTGAAATCTTGTCAAAGGTAAGAGTGTTTTGTATGCCTCATACAAAAATGAAACACCTCAGAAGTACTCTAAGAGAATAAAAAAATTAGTTCCCTTAACTCAAAGAAAAGATCAAAAAGAAAAAGTTGCTTCAGGATCAGAATCCTCATCATCTGTTGGACATGACATTGTCGAGCTATCATTAAGAAAGCTGGTCAGTACCATTCCGGTTTTGTAAAATATAGTTTCCTAGAGTCAAATGATGCATGAAACAGTAAATCCAACAATGTAATTGACCAATATTCTAATGGACATGGTGCTCAAGCAAGAAGCAGACATTAGTAATCTTTTGAATAATTACAAATATCATAAGGTGACTTGTAAAAAAGTCTTTAACCTCACCAAAACTATCAATGAAGAGATAAGATAATTCGGTGACTTCATGGATTCATCAAATTGAACATTCAATACATGTGAAACTGAGTTCAAAAAGTTCAAGGCATCAATATATGAGAAAGATAGTTAACTCAATTTTGTTTCCCGATCTGTATGCAGTGAGAAGGAAGTCGTAGTTGAATTAGTGAGAAAGGTGGATGCTCAAGAAGAAAGAATTTTGTCATTAAAAAAGAAGAATCTGGACCATGAGATCTTGTTGAAGAAGTTTGAGGAAGATCATAAGGATATGATGTAACATAAAGATCTGATAAAGAAAATGTTGTCTGAGAGGATGAAGAATGGATGATTTTTTTTCTGACATTCCGATTTTTTGTTGTAATCTAAACATTATTTTCAAAATTTATTTAAGAATTATTGTGCATATTTTTCTTTTGATTTCGAAAATATTATTCCATAACCTTATAGGTACATCTTATACATCTACATTCCTCTCCCTCTTTTTGAAAATCACAATGGGGAGAATTTATTTTAAAGGAAGAAATTAATGAAGATCTCAATGGAAGAAAATATATTGAGGTAGAGTATGGTAAGAAAGGATAATGACCAACTAAGGGGAAGTTTTCTTTTAATAATATATTTTTATCTAAGGGAGATATATTTTCTTAAGGAATAAAACTAGACACTAAAGAACAATAATGAGATCCTTGGGAAATATAATCTAAGGGGGATTCAGTCGTATTCATCAGAAATATCATTCGAAGGGGGAGAAAAGTTTTTCATACTTGTTTATCTAAATAAATATATTATTCCTTAGAAATTTTGTTTCTACTTTCCAAAAAGGGGGAGGTTTTTGATTCAATAAGGTTTTATTATGACTTATCCATTACTTATGGTTTTATGTTTTAAAAATCACAAACACTTTTTATTAAGTTCTTTCTATTTCTTACGTTCTACCATTTTTTAGGTTCTGTTTTTTTTCATAAGATATGGAATTTTCCATTATGTTATACTTATAGATGTATCATTATGGTTTTAAATTATATTATACTTATAGATGTATCATTATGAATTTCCATTTTGATATATTTACATATATTTCATACGACCTTTATGATACTGAATTCGGAATATAAGTGATACAACCTTTTTGACACTGAATCCAGTGTAACAGTGATATCGTCTTTATGATACCGATCCTGGGGTATAAGTGACACCGTCTTTATGATACCTATTTCAGTGTATAAGTGATACCATCTTTATGATACCAATTTTGGTGTATAAGTGATACCGTCTTAATGATATTTAATCTTGTGTATAAGTGCTTCCAATTTTATGATTCTAATTCCGGAACAAATGAGATACCGATTTCAAAATCCGATTTACCTTTCCTTAATGAATCTGTTTTCTTGATAATGTTTTTCATAAGAATATTTTTATCTTCATAGTGTTATATTTTATTAATGTATCATTCCAATATTATTAGATTTCAAGTTTTTTTACAAAATTCTTATCATTAACTTAACATCATTTCTGTTACTTGAAACGATGTTGTACAATATTTTACAAACTAACCATTGTATATGTGAAACGTGTCCAGGCCCCTCATAAATTTAAGGAAAATATGAACGTTGGAGTGGAGTCGACCATTTGGAAGCATTTACTATAAATACAAGTCCATTAGAACAAGCATAATATAATGTAGAGAGTGAATGAACATGATACATGTGAAAAGCTATGAAGTGATTTCTAGAGAGAGAAGCTCTTTTAACTCTCAGTGCTTCACGCCGATGTCATGAACAACTTTTTTGGGTGTGAAAACTTGTTCATACTTTCTTTTTGAAGACTTATATCATGCTGATCGTGGGATTCCGGGTTTGGAACCAAGAGCTACCGATTTCATACTAAATTGAGGGCAAACAGGGATAGCAAGACAGATACGGATCTTCGGATTGATGGCTTACCTTTGTTTGGGTGAGATAGAATTTCTTGAATGTATAAATCAAGGAACCTTTATCCAAGGTAGTTGGATACCCATCTCTTTTGGTTAAAATAATCTTGTTGTTACTTTTTTTCTATTTCATGTTGTTTTATTTTCATTATAATGTTAAATTTGTTACAGACAGAAATTATATATTTATTATACTTCCTAATTCCGTTAATTATATTATAGATTCTATATGATTTATGGTAGAATCATTAGTTTAAGAAAATATTTTTATGATTTTATCTTAATGATGTAATGTTTAAGAAAAGGTTTCTTTTAGTGGGGTTGTGTATGTTCGTTAGGATTTGTTAAACAAAAAATTAAAGGATACAAAGAAATTTTTAAAGAATGAAATTCACTCCCTCTTATATATTGATCATTTACATTCATCATTTCGATCCTATAATTTTCTATTTAAATTTTAATTATTTCATCTAAGGGGATTTGAACATGAAATTTTTAAATTGTAATGAAAATTCGTAACTCAATTCCTTTTCCATTATTATATATTAATTCTTCATTGGCATTCATATTATATGTTATGTTTACAATTTAATTGAATATATAATAATGTATCTCACTTCCTATATGTGTATCTAATGTTGATACACATAATCAATTCATTGATCAATTATCACTTCAATATTATGATCATATTAAGGGATTATATCAAAATCTCATTCTAATGAAAATTACAAATTCATGAAATTCTATTAAATAAATTTATATGATATTTTTTCAAAAAAAACCATTAATTTTACTGTCACAAGATTATTCATTACCCTTTTCCTGCAATAGTGCCACTTTAAAATCTTGGTACTCAAAATGTTTTAGAAGACATTTCTAACAAAACATAAATTTATTTCCCTCTTTAGTTGAAGAATTTGTTTTCTTTTAAAAAACCTATTTTCTATAATAGTGTTAAAATATGTTTCTAAACATTATAATATGATATATTGAAAAAAAATTAACTATTTTATCTTTTACAATATTTTTCATAGGAAATATTTTTGTCTCTAACCAAACACAGAACTTTTCCGACCTTTTTACCTTGAAAAATGAATGTTCTTTTTACATTGTATGACTTGTATGAAATTACCTACCATAATTTCATAGATGATTCATTTTCATGTTTAACATGATATCTTTTAAAGATTTTTTTAAATATTTATCTCAAAGGAAAATATTTTCAAAATATTTTTGAAAATTAAAATGTCATTATCTTCTAGAATGTTTTCAAAATATATTTTTTTATTTTCGTTCATCAACAATAGAAACAACTTATTTTTAATCCAATTTTTAAATATTTTACTGAAACCATCCATATACGTCCTTCGTTAGTTTTTGTGATTGATTTAAATAAGGATAGAATTGATATTCACTTCATTGATTCATATTATTAGTCACCTCAAATTATTCAATATCCTAGGATAATTAAACATTGAAATTCCCTTAGTTACCCCAATCATTTATCATGGAAATTCTCAATATCTAAACTATATTCCATTTTTACATATGGTGTTTTTGGTGGAAATATTAAATAATTTGTATCCTTTACAAAATATAGATATTTAATAAGGTATATTATTTTTTAATTAAATAAATTATTCGATATATATATATAAATGAAATTATTTTTACATGAAAGGAATGGGTTAGGGACAATGTAGATTTATACCATCGATGCATAGGTTTTATCATGAGATAACATTATTTTTATACAAGCCTTTCATGTTTGTTTTCATGAATAACAGATGTGTTTTTACAAACATATTTGAAATGGTTTTTAGAAGGTCTTGAGAGTAGTATGGTAAATCATCTTATGAATGGCCTTGATGATAGAGGTATCATGGTTTTGGAAATCATTAATTACAATAATTAAGAATTTTATATATTGATATTTATGTTTTTATTATTATCTATTCATTTTTCACTATGAAAAAATATGTGGATGCATTTAATTCTCAATTTATTGCTCAAATGGAACAGTTTTCAGTAATTAACCTTTCAATATTGATTATGTATTTTATAGTTTTCTTAAAAGACATTTGTTTTTAGTTTTTGATATTTACATATTGTTTATGAACATCATTCATAGTTTACTGATTTTAAGGAATGTGTCCTCAGTTTTTAGCTATTCATTTTGAAAATTCTCATTGATTCATTATTTATTCTTCTATGCTTGAACATTACTGATAATTTTATATCTCCATTACTTCATTTCATTCACTAGTAATTTAATATGTGTACTAGGAATATTATAAAAAGTTATTCTGAGTGGGAATAAATTTATCCTTTTATCTAATAAAGTAATTATGTTGTAATTATTATATTCATTTGTAAAACAAGACTCTTGTATGTATCTGGTTTACCAATACTACTAAACTCATTGGTCCTTTATGATTTGATTCCTTATAACCATGCTAATGTAATGATACTAGACATAGGCTGTGAGCTTACTAGGGTTGGCCCACTATGTGTTCAGTGATGATGTTGTTAGATTTACCATTCCACTACCTTGGGTCCTACTGAAGACTGCACACACTTTTTTAATGCATTCAGACAATTCCTACCTTTTTATAATATTAAACATTCCAATTTCCCTATGTATATTTTTTTATTCAAATATAAAAAGTCAAATTCCATTCTAGTATCATATTATTCAAGAAAAAACACCCTCCGTGTAAAAAAATCTAGGAACAATATGTATCAATGTGTGTTTCACAATAAAAGTGAAAATATCACTCCAATACACTCCTTTTAATTATTAAAACCCATTGAAAACCATTTTTACCATCTACTAGAATCTAACATTCATTTATAAAATTAGATGATAAAACTATTTGTTATATAGTTCCCTCCTTCCTTCTTTAATATATATTGACCTATAAGGTATTTGAAACATACAAAGAATATAATTCTTAATCTATTTCAATCTCAAACAATAATAACTACATGATATTTAACTATGTATTTTATATAAATAAATTTTAGATTGATTTACACACAAACCCAATATGAAATGAGACAATAAATTGTAGATATAAATATTTAATAAAATTATTTTAAGAATAAAATATCTTTTAAATAAAAATAGAGAAAAAATTGAAATTTTTATGGTCAAGGGATATATAATTAAAATTATTTAATATTAAAGTGTTTTTTATTTTTAAATAAATACTTAAATAGTTAAATAAACCACTTTAAAATAATTATTAAGAGAATTTATAATATTAAAATTTTGGAACTTCTATATAAACATTCATTAAAATAGAAATTGGAATGGAATAAAATCCAAAACACCTAATGCAGATAATAGATATTTTAAAAAACATTTTTTCATTAAAAACTATATTCAAAAATTTATAAAATTAATATGAGAAAAAAAATATTATTTTAGAAATTATAATATCATAAATATATAATAATTAATTCTTGGGATCTTTATAAAATAATAATTGTTTAGTTGGATAAGTAAAAATATAGTTTTTACTATAAATATTGAGTATAAAAATATATAAATAAATAATTTATAATGAAGAAAGATTTATTTAATTAGTAAATATATACATTTAAAATTACTGTTATGAAATTATAAAACCTATGTTTAACAACTTAAATAGTATATTTAAAAATTTATTTTGTGATTTTTATTTTGAATAAATGTTACTATATTAAAATATAAATTTTTATTAAATTAAATCAAACATTATTATTTTGAATAAACAAATTTATATAATTAAAATTTAATATATCGACAGTTTTATCATACATATAAATTTTATTCTTATTAGTACAATTTTGTTTCTAAAAATATGGTTTTAATCATTTCATTCATTAATGATAAAATTATATTTTCTTAAAAATGTATATTTTATATGAAAAAATGGGTTTAGTATTTTTAATCAGTAGGTAAGAGTTATGTAATAATTTACATTTATGTTTTGGGCATTAAAATTAAATTAATTATGTAAAATTTAGTTTCCACGATAACAAATTTCGTAAAACTAAAACTTATATGTAAAAACTGATTTATAAAATGTTTAAAATATGAGTAAAAATGAATAGATTATGTATTGTTAACCTTATAACACCCCCACTCTATTATTTTTAATTTTATAGTCTTCAGGACAAGTAAAACATATGCTAACATTATATTAGTTAGAATTATTTATGAAAATGACATTATAATCACTTATAAAAGGGCCTCTCACCATATATAATGCACCAAACCCAGTTACCCAGAGTCGGTGCATTATTAAAAAACATTTGCATGATCACAAAAGATCAAATCTCGAAAGACCGATTAGTTTAGTAGCCTTGGAAACACTAGATACATTCATAAACATTACAATACATCATAAAGTGAAAACTACAACAACATCTTGTCTCCACACTCATATCCCCTTATACTATCCTTACAGGTCATTCATAAAATATTTCTTCACATCCTGGAATAAATAAAACACTGAAAGGGGTGAGCTCAAATGCCCAGTAAGGATAACAATATAGCGGAAACTTTCATAAATAATCATAAATATTTAAGGCAATGTATAACTAAAAAAATCCTTTTAAACTTGAACTTCAGCATAATATGGAATATATAAAATGAAATAATTCCATTTACTTATTCACAAGGATATTCTACTAGTCGAATAATCACATGCAATATCAATAACCACATTCATAATGATGGAACGCATAATGCTAGACTATCATAACCACATAGTAAAGGCCATGTGCCAAGACTACAAATAATATTTTTTTCAAGGCCTTGTTCCAAGACAATAGTTTGTCTCATGAGACCTACCGATTCATCAAGGAGCTATAGCAGGCTCCACACGTCACTTATTAGGTCTGATGCATTCCTCATACGAACAGGTTTAAACATAACATAAACATTCATATTAAAACTAGAATACGAAATGTCAATACTTTCTTCATAAAGAATGAATGGTATAAAAATAACACATCCACAGTCAAACATATCACAAAACCTTCAATACAATATGGAATTTTGGTATCATAATAAATAAACTTCAAATAAGCTTATAATCCATCAACGGATGTTGACATAGATGAAATCAAAACTATTTGAGAGAAATATCTCTCTTTTGAAATCATTAAAAAGTCCCATACTTATAAAAGAAAACATTAAACTTGAAAATATTCTTATAATATTTTAAGGGAAGCTTCGAAAATTATATAATGGTGGAAAATAGATGCACTCGCCGTATAAGTTAAAAAAGGCATTCTTACCTTGATTCTGTCGAAAATGTTAAAAATGACCTTGTTTGGAAAATGAAAGAAAGATTCCTTTATAAACATATTATAAAAAGTAAACAAGGGTATAAATGACTTTAACCCATAGTCTGTAAAATTATAATAATGATTTGAAATACATATTTAAGAAACATGGATGTGGATAATAAAGAGGTCCTGTTAGATAATTACGTATAAACAACCTCGGATAATGAAGAGATTGTGAAATATTGCCTTACCTTGTAATTTTACTTGGTCTATGGTAGGTTAACCTATATATAATGGGTAAATAATTGTTATTAAATTAAAAAATAATCATATAAATTAATATGATATCATATATGATCTTTTAACATTGATTTGTTAATAATATATTAGTATTATCGTCGTTTCGGGTGTTAACTTACTCATTATATTTTATATGTTTTGTCACAAAAGTCATGTTTGTTATGGATAGGATGTATATTATTCATATCCATAATTATATAAAGTTCTTAAATATTACTTTTAATCATCAAATAAGAATTAGTCTTGAATGTATACGATGGGGAATGAATCTCATCGGGTTCGTGGAGACGGTAGTCCATATATACGCACGAGTGACAGTATCATTCTTTTGATATGAAAAAATATATAATTGGATAGTATATCATATATAAAGAATCATTGTCATGTTATATTTATTATTTACATGAATTATACATCATTATTATACCCATCCAAATAATAATATATTTAATAACAATTACCCCACGACGTGGAGACGGTACGCCGTACGTAGGCACGTTTGGTGACAATCATTCAAAGGATGGATAGAATAAATAATATGGTTGTACCATATTTATAATAACATCACTGTATATAGAATATAATGGAGTTATTATTTTATAATGGAAATAACAAAGAAAGAAGAAGTGGAAGAAGAAAGGAACTTGAAAGAGGGTGGTGAAAACATTATATCTTCTTCCAATTATTCCTTTTGATTTGATCAAAAGGCCTTCTTAGGTTGGCTTTTGGATAAAAAAAAAGGCATCCAGGTTGAAGTGAGGGAAGTTTAGAGGATATTTTGGCAGGTTTTGGCCAAACCAAAAGGCTTTGAAGGTATGAATTTGAGAGAAGGGGGAGTTCCCTTTTATAAGAGGGGTGAGGGGCACCTTAAGAAAAAATTAACATATTATTTTATAATAAATTCATATTCAGATTATAATGGCTCCAAAGAGAATTATTTAGAGGATAAGGTGGGGATGGGTCTCAATACTTTCAACCAATAGATTTTTACATGTTTTGTTCACTAAATTAACCTTATCATTTATATTTAACTCTTAGTTAAATAGTTTGACATTTACCATGTCTCTTTGTATTTTTATATTATATGGTTCATAAAAATAACATATACATTCAATAGAAGTCCAAGTGGTTCATTAATGATAAAAATATCATTATATAAGTCTCTTGGAAGAAACTTATATTTTTAGGAATTGAATATCAATTAATAATAAATATTTGTTTTAAAAACTCTTTTATGTCAATTTTGACACTATTTGGTATTTTATTTTTTTGAAAATCATAACAGCATGATTAATTCGAAAACAACATAATTAAATCAATACTAACATATAATAATAACCTATAAAATTAGTTAACTTTATAAAATGTCTCAAATTACATTTATTTTGATATTTATAATATCAATTATTTTAATATTTCATTAATTAGGTAATTATTGCATCACCATTGTGTCATAAATAAATTGAATTGTTTAATGTCTAATAATTTAAAATAAAATACAATTATGTAGGAAATCGTCTTATCCTTCTAATGAATATTTTAAATAGAATTTATCTTATGTATAACCCAATATAAAAAATGTTTTAGTAATTAATATTTGACTTTTACTCTTCTAACTCTTATGTGAATTAAATAATAATAAATGTCATAATCTAATCCAAGTGGACCTAAATGATAATATTTTAATAAAAAGGTTTTTTGGGCCTATATAAACTTGTAAAATAGAATTAGGACACGTTTTAGGGTAATATTAATATCATTTTTACCCTTAATTACCCTATTTACTTTTAACTGTGGTAAATAAAAATAAAAATTTACTATTCATATTATTGAACCACATTTTACTCTTTGATATTAACCGTGTATCTCGGATTTTTGAAATTCCACTCATATAAGTGGTAAAATTATGTTTTATGTGAATTTCCAAATTCTCCTAGGAGGTGGGTAAAAGAAGGTGAAAAGTTCAATAAAATTTTATATATCTAAAATTATTCTAAACTAACACCAATGAATTTAATTGAACTTATATAGGAATTATGTATCAATTTTTACCTTAATTAAATTTAAATAAAATAAATAAATATTTAAAAAAAATTCGGTTTTAAACTATAACTAAGTGATTTTTCACTATTCATTAAAAAATGAATGTTTTCAGAAAAAAGACCAAAAATTCACCCTAAGATAATTTTGATATTCCGAATCCAAAAATGAAGTCCATTTGGAAAGATTAAATTTATAAAATTTAAAAATTGGGGTATTAATATTCATAACAGATAGTTTTATTGGTTATCGTGTGTGTTAGAACTCGAAGTTGCGTACAAGACACCCTACTGTATTATTTAAAGAGAAGCGTACCATAGAAGCTTGGGGTGTTACACCATAACTTCAGTTCATCCAATTTTTTCAATTGATATAATAAATGTTTTCCTTAAAATATAATAATAATATTATTCCATGAGATTCTTTTCATAATATTATTTAGACAATCATTTCCACGGAATCCTTTATGGAAAACACAAAGATTTCAATGTAAGTACACATTTTCCTATTTTCTATTCCATTATATGTTATTTTAAAAAATATAATTTTATAATTCCTCTATAATTGATGAATTTTTAATAAATATTAATTATTATTATTCAAAAGAAAATTTATTATCCACCTTTTCCCGTTTTTAAAAAGAAATATGACACTATCATTTTTACAATGGGCAGAATAACACTTCCACTAAGAAACAACTTCCCATTTCAAACTCCCCATATATTCCTAATTATAAGTATTTAATTAAAATAAGAAATCACAAATATATAATTTTAATGTTATTATTAATATGTAAATTATATTACATAGTCTTTCCCAATCATTCTTTGATAAATTAAAATATTAATCCAGTATTGTTCAAACTACCGACTCTACAAAGTAACATATCTAATTTTAAATTTAATATACTTATTACTTACTAAAATAACATAAAAATGAAAAAATTTATTAATATTTTCTAAATAATATCATTATACCATTTTAATAATGATTATATCAAAATAAACCACTTTTATAATTATAATCATCAATTCATTATTGTATATTAATATTTGGGTAAACCTAACCATTTACTTAAAAATGCTATAAAAAATAAAATAGATGAAAAAAAGATATCAAATATAAATTATATATAATATAAATTTGTATATAAGTATTTATTTATGGTTGTATAATACTAATAGTACTATTAAAATCATTAATTAAAATATCATTGTTCATTTATTAAAAACTAATAGAATACCCTGTTGCTAATTTCATATCCATTTATCAAAATATATCCCCCTATATCATGAAATTATATCTATATAATTAATTTAAAATAATAATTTACTCTACATTAAATTTTCTCATAATCATTAGCTTTAGTATAGAAACTTATACTCACAACACTAATACGTAACTTATTCAAATGAATTAGAATTACTCACACCCAGTAACAAAAATTGATATATTCATTTAGAGAATAATTATAGATAATGTTTATAAAAGGTTATAGATATTTATGAGGTTATTAAATAAGTGATTAATATAGTTATTGTTTATACAATAGATTCATGTGTTTTATTGAAAGTCATGAATTATGGGAAGAGGTACTTTGTCTCATATTTTATTTCTGGGTACATATTTTTTATTATGAACATTAACATTTATGATATGGTTTTATTAAAACAAAATTAATGTATTTTAACATATTAATATAATTTACTGTTGTATAATAGGGATATAATTTTCTCTCACAATGCAGATTTCAATTTAATGGATACCATGTTTGTATGGTTCTCTGTTAACTCCATATAGTTAATTGAGCTATAATGATTATTCATGAACATCATTATTCAATGTACACTTGAAAAAACCTATTATTTTATTTTAGGATAATTTCATTTCTTATATAAGTAAAATGGAAATTTTATTCAAATATTTCACCATAATTAATTTTTTATTCATAGAAGAATGACACTGTAAAGAATAATTCTCATTCTCTATAACATTTTTTTTCTTCCAAATACCTATTTTATCTTCTCAGAAATGTTTTCCTTTTTATTTGAATCATAATTATGTGTTATCTCATTTTATCTTGATGTTTCAATTTCCACATAAAAAATCAATGTCATCTTACACTTTTTATAAAGTTTTTTATCCATAAATATTTTTCAAAATATTTGTAAAAGGATTTTATATTCTTTCAAAATGGAATGTTTAATCTTCCCCTCAAAATCACATTTGATAAATTTTTGGTCATTTGAAGCATAAATTTATTATGTTTCAATTGAAATAGTGTCTTTAATAAAAATCATTCCCTTCCCCTTTTTAAACCTCTATGTCCATTTCCTGTAAAATATTTTGATGATTCTTTTTAAAATATATATTTTAAAAAGATTTAGCATTAAATATTTTTTTAATAGTTTATATGATTTGATAGATTCATTATAGATATTTCATTAAAAATATTTATTATAAAAATTATTTATTTTAAATTTATCAAAATATAAATATCTGAAAATTAATTTTTAAAGTTAATGTAACTCAATCATTTATACTAATGAACGAAGTGATTTTTAAAATTATTTTACTATTACACTATCATTTATTCATTATCACTAAAGTGATTATATACTTAGAAGTTATTTTTCATGAAAAATATAAAAATTTAATTATAAAGTACTCTTATTATGTGATTTAAATTACTATATCAACTAATGTAATTCTTGAGGCTAATTATGAGGATTCCATATGGAAATGTTGTGAAACCCATTTATTATTCTATTGGTTCTTTAAGATGCGATGAATGAATCCTATTTCCCCCATGGGTTTCCATAACAAGTTGGATTATTGATATGCTATGATATATATATATATATATGGATTTTCATTAAGTGACGGTTGGGCCCTATATAACATTCCAATGCATTGGGTGTCACCTTATATCTCTTGAGATAATGGGAAATGAGCTGTGACCACATTATCCACCAAGGGAAACAAGTTACAGAATCCTAATCCACTGAGGGAAATATGTGACTGAATCATGACCCACTACATTAAAAAGTTGGTGATATATATACTGATAAGTTATGATTCATATAGTTATGTTTTTTTATATATTCTTATGTTTTTTAAATATACTTATGTTAATATTTTTATGTATAATGATACATGATTTATTTTTGAAATTTTTCCTTATGTTATTTTAATGAGCCTTTATTATTCTCTAAAACAAATATTATTATATTTTTCTCAATTATAATCATTTGTGTTTATCTCATATGATTACATTATTGAGCATCTAAAGTCACCCCTATATCAGGTTTCATTTCACTAGGATATGAATTTGGGTATTACATGTAAGACATTTAAAAGGGGGTTTATAATTGATGGGTTATAACGAAATATTTGTAAGTGTTATAAAATATGTTTTTATATAAGGATAATCATCCAAAAAAAGACTTAGGCTCTCTATTTTGTGTGAATATTTATGATATGAAGTGATTATACATGTAAAAAATTAAATTAATGAGTTTATTTATCCCATGTATGTTCTTTTTGTATCAAAAGGAGGTTTTTTGATTTTGGTTACTAGTTTAGAGAACATTAGTGAAATAAATAGAGAAAAATTATAGGTATAATTATTTCTGTTGGATAACATCATAATGTTTTCATAATGTGAATATTGAGTTGTTATCCAAGAAATAATATCCACTTATGAATATTATAGGTGGATGAAGTCACTAAAACAAATGTACCTAGGGGTAATAACCATAAAAATAGTTTGTTGGGTATTAATTCAATTATCACATAGTTATTGAGATAGATAAATAACTTCACACCAAAATTGAAGATGTCTGGGGATATGGTATGGTTAATTAATGTTATCTGAAATGAATAATTATGATGCTTTTTAGTATGATGTTGACTAGTTAGGTTAGTGATCCAAATAGAAAAATTACAACGGTTAAATAAATATCGTAAAAGTAGAGTAATAGATTGAACTAAAAATATCATATGTTAAAATTGAAGGTGGAATAGATGAATAAATCATTATATATATGTTTTCATATTCATATTTTTTACATTATCATATAAATTTTTGTTTTATAATGTAGTCAAAATAGAATTATGAAAATAAATATAGGGATAATATATATCTAAAAGAAAATATGTTTTATAAGAGAATAATTAAAAATACATATATTTTTTAGATTCATAGTATATTTAATTTATAATGGACAATGTCAGCTTTTAAGAGTTACCTAAGTTAGTGAGGTTGACATCATAATAAAAAACCAAACTTCATATTCCTAGATATCTTAATTTTTGAGTGATATTTTAAAAGGAAATTATCATATATTATAAATTTTATTATGATAATGTTTATCATAATTAGGAATGCATAAATATTATGTTTTATATATGATTGATATTGATATAATAAAGGGGTAGATATATTTCAAGAAACTAATTTAGATAGTATTGTTACCCTTGGGATTGATAATTCATTCCTGATATTTTTTATAATGATCATCAAATTCATAGGATTGTAGTATATATTGGATGGTGAGTGAATTTATAACTTTGAGATTGTGGGAATTTAATGGACATAAATAAAGTTAATTTTATATTATAATATTAGGTTTCACTAAAGTTAATTTATTTAATATTCATATGATTTCAGAAAGGTATATTTTAAGAATTAATGATTTGGGTATATACATAGTTGATTATATGAATGTAGAAATGATTAATGTTGTTTGAAGAAATATAAGTATCTTAGTGTAGCCTAATTGAGTAATTCAGATGTTAGATTATAAGATATATCCTAAATAATAAGTATCTAAAGAATACCCTCGCCTACATTTCTTAGGAATAATTACAACTATAAGGACACATTTTATTTAAGGGGTAAATGAAAAAACCTAAGATCTCAATGTCTATATTCTATAAATAAATATTACCTTTATATACACATAACAACAAACTAAAATGAGCCATACCACAGTATATTAACATTATTATATTAAATTTTAAGAATAATAAAACATCACGTAAGTAAAAAGATAGGTACCAATTAAAAATAATTATGTTTAAAGTGTTGAAAAAGTGTGTCCTTCAACAACACTCTATTTTATTAAGTGGGAAGTTGTTGAGAACAACACTCCTTCTCTATATGATGATTTTGATGTCCAGAAAAACCCTTTTTTGTTATTCTAAGGATTTTACGTAGAGTATATTTTTTGGAAATTAATCTTACATATTTGTCTATTTTTGAAATAATATTTTAGTGTTTTATTCCATGTGGTATATTTGAAAAAGTGTTTGGAAATCACTTTAGCATGTTCTGGAAACATTGTTCATACTCTATAAGTTTGGAAATCACTTTCGTGTGTTCTAAAAATACTGTTCCTACCCTATGTTTACGACCGTAGTGTAAGGATGAGAATTGTTGCTTATGGGTAATCAGAAAAGTATGTTTAAGAAACCAATCATTATTAGAAAATTATGGAAGAAGTACCCTACATTTGGAAGGAACCTAATGTTTGGGATACAGGAAAATAATGGAATGTTATTTTTGTTTCTCAAAATCACGTTTCATAATCCTTACTTTTGTGAACAACATTAAATTTTATAAAAAATTATGGATCATGTACCCTAGGTTTATAAGCTGATAAAATTATAGATTATATACTATATGTTTGAAAGTTTTAGAGAAAAGTATGGTTTATCAACCTTACATTGTGGACCTTACATTGTGAAACTTACGTAGTGAACCTTATGTTGTGAACCTTTCATTTTGAACCTTATGTTCAGATAATGTATGTTATTCAGTTCAACCCTACGTTTGGCATCAGAGATTCAAACATGACTTTATCGAATAATGGTCTTTATGCAGATTATCAATGTGATTTTAAGTTAAATTAAAATCCTGAATATAAAGCACATATTAACTGATTTAAATCTATATATTTATGATTAAATGGATTGATTTAAGAGTAGCTTATCATGTTTAATTTTAAGGGGAGTTACGACTGCTCTGTTATTCAAATATTTTAATATCGCGATTCTATAGGAAACTTTTTTGGATCTAAATTTGAAATGAAAATGGTTTCCTTTATTATATATATCTATATTATTTTTATTTACAATATATATTATATTGATCATTGTGAAATAAATGAGAAGAATAGATTCTTGAGTTTTTTACTGCTATAGTTTTTAGAGACATTCGATATTTTCAGATCTGCTACTAACCATGATATATCAAACTCTCTTTTCTAAATAAGATGAAACAAAATTGAAGATTTATCGATTCTAAATCGATTTTTTTTTGTGAATTGACTATTGTAAAAGTTGCAAATTATATTTCAAGATCTACTACAACCGGATCGACTCCGAACTCTTCTACGTGAAGATAATTATTTTTGAAGATGAAAATACATCGACTATCAATTGCATGATGTTGCAATTGTGAAGAACAACTGGAAAGTATTTCAAAGAACAATAACACTTTTACTTTGAGTGTCCATCTTCTTGTAATATGTTGGGTGTTAGGTTATGTGTACGAACAGGAAGACTCGATTTTTACTTTAAATTGTAAAGGTGTCAACTTCCTGCACTCAGTTACGGAATGATCAGTTGATAAGAGGACTATATAATAAAAATCACCAAGATCGTGGAGTATATAATTGGTGGAGTGGACTACGGGCCTTCTAGTCCCTGAAACACTATACATCATGTATACCTTCCTATTTATTTTTTGCTGCTTAATCATTTTGATAAAGTTAAAAGGACAGATAACGATCTTTTTAGGAAATTGTAATACACACAATTCACCCCATCGAGTGTGTAGTTGCTATAACATGATCCCACAATTGGTATTAGAGGTGGTTCTTTTGATAAAGCTATAACAAGCTGAAAGTTATAGTATTATACAAAGCACAATGGTTGATACACAAGAGGTTATGTCAATGGTTCTTTCTCCCTATGTCAATGATGAAAATTATGGATTCTGGAAATCTAGGATGATCATCTACTTAAAGAACCATAGACATAGAGTCTACTCCAAAATTATAACTCCCTTTGGGATTCCAGAGGAACATGAAACATGGAGTACAGATACAGAAGTAGAGTATGACATAAACAAGAAAGCAATGAATGCTATCACCTATAGTCTTGGACCAGATGAACTCAACGGGGTATCTCGGTGCCTGAAGACTTATGAAATGTGGTAGATGATTGCAGTTTCTTATGACGGAACTAAAAATTCTAGATAAATAGAGTGTGCTAGTGATAAATTAAAATTCGACACATTCAGAATGTTTGAAGATGAAATAATCATCTAGATGAATGAAAGGCTTACAGAAAATATTAATAAAATCACTACCTTGGTAGATACATTTAAAACAAGCCAACCAACCCCTAAAAGTTCTAAGAGTACTACCACCATGATGGAATGGAATTTCGGCTCCCATTAGGAAATCATCACTAGTCCAAAATATTAAAATAGGAGAGTAAATTGGAGCACTTATGATGTATGAAGTTGAGATGGAAGATGCAGAAAATGAGAATAAAGTATTGATCAAGAGAGAAAATACTACATTGAAAGTAACATCCCCATTGAAGAACAAAAAAATGAAGAATTAAATCAAATTGATATCTAAAATTTCAGATTCCTCAAATTCAGATGTGGAACTGGGTTAGCTAGCCAGAAAGTTCAGCAAATTCTACAGAATGAACAAGGGATTCGGAAAATCCTTCAAAAAGGATGAAAAAGAACCAAAGGAATTCAGATTCTATGAATGCAAAAAAGATGAGTCACATCAGAACTAACGTTCCTAAATTAAAAAGAGAAAAGAAGAAGAATTTTTTAAAAAATAATGATTATAAGCAAAAAGGCAAAAGAGCAATGAATGCTACATGGAGTGTTTCTAGGATTCCACCAGCTCATCAAAGTCTTAATAAAAAAAGAAGAATCAAATATGAAAGAAAACATGTGCTTTATGGTAGAAGATGATGAAGTTAAATACTTTTACTCATTTAATTTTGATTTTAGTTCTATCTATTAAAATAAAACAGGAATCCTACTGTAAGATGTTGGAATAGAAATAAGATTATTTATTTAAGAAACATAAATCACGGAAAAATATTAATAATTCTAGTTTAGGAGAAAGATACAATCCGCTAAAACAACATCAAGAGGTAATTGAAAAATATAACTGATCAAACACAAACTGTATAGATAATAAAACTAAAATAAAAACACTAAAAACAGAATTAAAAACATACAAAAGTCCAAATATTATTTTTACAATAAGAGAAAATACACTAAATGAAATACATGAAAAAATGTGAATAAAAAGGAAATATATAGAATAGGAATTAAAGGTGAGAAACCTAAATGGTATAAGAACTATTTTTTCCCAAGTACAGAAGGTAAAATTTGCAACTATTGTGGAAAAAAATGTCATATATCGTAAAACTGTTATTTAAGGAAACCAAATATTAGTGGGATTAATAAATCCTTCATTCCAATCAATTTATATGATTCTATTGATTATAAAAAAACAAAGAAATTCTGGATTCTTAGGTCATTAATAGCTAACACTACTGGACCTAATTGAATATGGGTACCAAAAAATACTTTGTTTAAATTCCATTACAGGAAGTAGGTCACATAATTAGAAAAACTGAAATATAGTATATGGACAGTAAATAATCTAGGAATATGAGTGGAAAATTATCAAATTTCAGAACACTAACTCAAATGGCTGGTGGTCTAGTCACATTTGGGGACAATACCAAAGGTAAGATTACTGGCATTGGAACAGTTGGAGATCCAGAAGCAGTCTCAATCAATAATGTACTCTATTTACAAGGATTGAAACACAACATGATAAGTATCTCTCAACTCTGTTATGTTTTTTATTTTGAGAAATCTTTAATAACTGTTGTTCTGTTTTTAATGATAAATTTCTTAAATTTAGAGCACCCAGAACTGATAATGTTTACACCCTAGACTCAAATTCCTTGTGTAAACAAAATGTAAATTGGGTAAATTCTAAGATAAATCAACCTTGGACCTAGCATAGAGGGATTCAAAATTTCAATATATATGATTTATAAAAGTTATCTAAGAAATAATTAGTTTCTGATTTCCCTAGTCTCAAATTCAAAAGTGATAGATTCTGTGATGAAAGATAGCTTGGCATGCAGCACAAATCATCCTTCAAATCTGTGAATGAAATTGCTACATCTAATCCTCCGAAACATATCTATATGGATTTGTTTGGACCTTCAACAATACGAAGCTTGGATGGTAAAATATATTTATATGTTTAGTTGATGACTATTCTATATTTACTTGGATTTATTTCCTAAAATTTAAAAATCAAGATTTTATTATATTTGAATGTTTTTGCAAAGTATTCCAAAATGAAAAAGATTATAAAATAATTTCATTATGAAGTGATCATGGTGGATAATTTGAGAATATGGAATTTAATTCTTTTTGCTCAAATATTGGTATCAAACACAACTTCCCTATACCAGGAACACGTCAACAAAATGGAATTGTTGATAGAAGAAATAGGACTATTCAAGAAATGGAAAGGAATATTCTAAATTAATACAATCTTCGAACCAATTTCTAGGAAGAATCTATAAGCACAACCTGTTATATAATTAATATAGTTGTAATCAGACTAATTTTTTTAAAAAAACCTATGAACTCTATAATAACAAAAAACCTAATCTAAACTAATTTAAAGATTTTAGAGGCATGTTTTACACCTTAAACACCATGGAAAGTCATTGTATGTTTGATCCAAAATCTGATGAAGGCATTTTCTTAGGATATTCTAATATTTCCAAATCTTATAGATTTTTTAACAAATAGTCAAGGAATGTTCAAGAATCTGTTCAGGTGGAATTGGATGAATTTGATCACTTTGAGAAAAGGAATGACCAAATTAATGAATTTGACTCTAATGATAACATGAGACTTGAGAACATAAAAGATGAATTTGAAAAATATTTAAATAAAATTCAGTTTAATTTATAAGAACATGACATATAAGAACATAACAGTGTACTGCATATACAATCTAGAACCCTAAAGAATCAACCTTCAGAAACTGTTATAGGAGACCTAGACATAGGAATAAAAACCAGAAGATATTTAGGAAATATAATTGAATTCTCTGCCTTTATATCCCAATTATAACCTAATACATTAGAATAATCCTAAGTAGATCAAATTTGGATGATATAAATGCTAGAAGAACTGAACCAATTCAAGAGAAATGAAGTTTGGAATTTAGTTGATAGACCTTATAACTATCCATTTTTAGGAACCAAATGGGTCTATAGAAATAAACAAGTTGATCAAGGAGTAATAACTATAAATAAAGAAAGTCTAGTAGAGAAAAGTTATAATCAAGAAGAAGGAATAGATTTTTATGAGTCCTTTTCACCTGTATCTAGATTATAAACCATTAGGATATTTTTAGCCTATGAATCTCATATGAACATCCAATTATTTTAGATTTATGTTAATTATACCTTTTTAAATGGTTACTTATTGGCGGAAGTTTATGTTGAGCCACCTCCTGGTTTTGAAAATTCACAAAAACCAGATACTATTTTTAAACATACTAATGCTCTTTATGACCTTAAACTAGAACCTAGAGTTTGGTATAAAAGATTAAGTTCTTTTCTTTTAAAAAATGATTTTACTCTTAGGATGGAAGATCCTACATTATTTAATAAAACTTTAAACTCTTATATTTTATTGGTTCACATTTATGTTGATGACGTAATTTTTTGTTCAACAAACAAAAAACTTTGTTATCAATTTTCAAATATAACACAATTAGAATTTGAAATGAGTATGATGGGAGAATTAAATTTATTTTTAGGACTTCAAATTTATCAAAAATATTTTGGAAATGTTTTAAATCAATGAAGATACATGATTGATTTACTAATTAAATTTAGACCTCAAAAAAATAAGATATATTCAAAACCTATGTGTACTAATATAAAACACGATTTGGATGATATTGGACAATCAGTTGACAACAAGTTATATAGAGTTATGATTGGTTGATAATTATATCTAACTGCTAGTAGGCTAGATATAATGTATTCATTATGTCTTTGTGCTAGATTTTAATATGATCCTAAAGAATCTCACTTAAGTGATGATAAATAAATTTTTAGATATTTAAAAGGAACTGTTTTCAATCTCTTCTCCATCCAAAACTTATTATTTTAATTTAATTTTTTATTCAGATGCAGACTTTGGATGTTATAGATTATATTGAAAAATCACCTTAGGTAATTATAACTTTTTAGGAAAATCCTTAGGGTCATGGTCTAGTAAGATAAAACAATTAGTTTCCCTATCAACATCCATAGCAGAATATGTATTTTCTGGCAGTTGTTGTGCACAAGTTTTGTGGATGAAAAGCACACTTATGGATTTTTCACAAAATTTTTATAATACACATATTTTATGTGATAATAATATTTCTATAAATATTTCAAAAATCCTTATTAATCAATCTATAAATAATAATATTAATATAACACTTTACTTTCTAAGAGATATTGTTTTAGAAGGATATATTCATAGAATTTGTAAGCACTGAAATTCAATTAGATGGTATTTTTTCAAAAGAACTTCCCACTGCATGGTTTGATTTTATTAGGGTAATCTAGGTATATTTATTTTTAATTGAAATTTTTAATTGAAAATTATTTATTTTAATTCTTATTTTATCTATTTTTATTATTACATGTCTTAATTAATTTAAAAATTTCATGAGTTCTGCTTTAAACTTTTTCTGTGTATGTTTTTACTGTTAAATAATGTAATAATTACTATGTGCATAATGACATTAGAATCATGGATGTCAAAAACCCTTTCCAATTCCAAAATCATTCATTTTATGAAAACCCTTTAAAACCCCAAGAACTTCTACAACTCTTCTATACCCACACCTGATCCTTAAAAACCCTTTCTTTTCGAACTGTCATAAATAAGTGAAAATAATAACCGAAACAAAAAATGTAACGCCTCGGCCCCAGTTACCTAGAGTCGGTGAATTAGTACATAACATTGGCATGAGCATAAGAAATATCAAATCTCGAAAGACCGATTGGTTTAGTATCCTTGGAAACACTAGATATATTCATAAGTCTTACATTACATCATAAAAATGAAAACTACAACAATATCTTTTCTTCATAGTCCACACTCATATCCCCACAAACTATCCCTGTAGGTCATTCATAAATTACTTCTTCACATCTTGGGAAAAATAAAACATTGAAAGGGGTGAGCTCAAATGCCCAGTAAGGATAACAATATAGCGGAAACTTTCATAAATAAGAATAAACATTTATGGAAATGTATAACTAAAACAAAATCCTTTTAAACATGAACATCATCATAGTATGGAAAAAATAAAATAAAATAATGCCATTTACTTATTCACATGGATATTATACAAATCAAATAATCACATGCAATATCATTAACCACTTTCATAATGATGGAATGCATAATGCCAGACTATCATAACCACATTGCCAAGGCCGCGTGCCAAGAATAAAAATAGTATTTTGTCAAGACTTGTTCCAAGACACTAGTTTGTCTCATGAGACCTACCTATGCATCTAGGAGCTATAGCGGGATCCACCCGTCACATATTTAGTCCAATACATTTCTCATATGAACATGTTTAAACATAACATAAACATTCGTATTAAAACGAGCATACGAAATGTAAATAATTTCTCCATAAACCATGAATGGTATAGAAACAAAACTTACATATTCAAACATATCACAAAACATTCAATACAATATAGAAGTTTTGTATCATAATAAATCAACTTCAAATAAGCATAAAATCCCTCAAAGGATGTTGACATAGATAAAATTAAAACTCTTTTTAGAGAAATATCTCTTTCTATTTTTGGAATCATATAAGAGTCATATATTTATAAAATAAAACATTTTCTTTGAAAATATTCTTATAATCTTGTAAGGGAATATTCGATGATTTTATAACGGCAGAAAATAGCTGCACCCGCCGTATAAGTTAAAAAAACATTCTTACCTTAATTCTGTCAAAAAGGTTAAAAAGGACCTTGTTTGGAAAAAGGCGGAAATATTCCTTTATAAAACACTTATAAAAGTAAAAAAGGGTATAAATGACTTTAACCCATAGTAAAAATGTTTTGAAATTCATTTTTAAGAAACATCAATGTGGATGATAAAGAAGTCCCAGTAGATTATTACGTATAAACAACCTCGGATAATGAAGAGATTTCGAAATAAACCATTACCTTGTACTTTTCCTTGGTTGGGTAGGTTAAACCAATTTATAATAGTGAAATAATTGTTATTAAATTATACAATAATTATATATATTAATATGATATCATATATGATCTTTTAACATTGCTTTGTTAATAATATTTTAGAATTATCGTTGTTTCCGGTGTTAACTTACTAGTTTTCTTTTATATGTTTTGTTACGTAAGCCATGTTTTTCATTGATAGGTTGTATCTTAATCATATCCAGAATGATATCAAGTCCTTAGATACTATTATTAATCATCAAATTAGAATTATACTTGAATGGATATGATGGAGAATGAATCTCATCGCGTTCTTGGAGACGATAGTCTGTACGTACGCACGAGCGACAATATCATTATTTTGATATTAAAATAATACATAATTGGATGGTATATCATATATACAGAATCATTATCATGTTATATTTTTTATTTTCAATAATTACACATCATTATTATACCAATCCAATAAATAATTTATTGAATAACAATTACACCACGACGTGGAGACGGTAAGCCGTATGTACGCACGTATGGTGACATGTTATTCAAAATATGGATAGAATACTGAATATTGTTGTACCATATTTATAATAACACAACATTATATATAAGATACTGGAGTCATTATTTTATAATGGTAATAACAAAGAAAGAAAAAGTGGAAGAAGAAAGGAACTTGAAAAAGGGTGGTGAAAACATTACCTCTTCTTCGGGTTCTTCCTTTTTATTTGATCAAAAGGGCTCCTTAGGTTGGCTTTATGACTAACTTAAGTACCCTAAGATTATTTTAAGGAAGTTTATAGAGTATTATGTTAGAGTTTGGCCGAGACAAATGGCTTTGAAGGTGTGAATTAATGAGAAGTGGGAGTTCCCTTTTATAAGAGGGGTGAGGGGCACCTTTGAAAAAGCTAGAAATATTATTTTATAATAAATTCATATTCGGTTTCTAATGGCTTTAAAGTGTATTATTTAAAGGTTAAAGTGGGTATGGGTCTAAAACCACTCATCCAATATAATTTAGATAGGTTTGGGTCATTATATTAACCTCATCTTTTTAGTTTTACCTCTTCGTTAATTAGTTTGACACATACCATATCACTGTGTATTTTTATATTATATAGATAATAAACTTACTATATACCTCCAATAGACCCCAAGTGGTCCATTAATGATACACCTATCATGATATAAGTCTCTTGGCCGAGACTTAGATTTTTAGTAATTGAATATCAATTAATAATATAATATTTGTTTTAAAAACTCTTTTATGTCAATTTTGACACTATTTGGAAAATTGATTTTTGTGAAAATCATAACAGAATTATTACTTCACAAAAGGTTAATTAAATCATTCCTAACATGTCATATTAACCTATAAAATTTATTTAATTCATAAAAAGTCTCTAAATATATTTATTTGGGTATTTATAATATCAATTATTTTAATTTTTTACTATTATGGTAATTACTACATCATCATTGTGTCATAATTAAATTGAATTATTTAATGTCTAAAAATTATAAATAAAAAATAATTATATAGGAAATCTTTTTATATTTCTAATTAATATTTACAATCGAATATATCTTATGTATAACCTTATATTAAAATTTTTTTAGTAAATAAACGTTGATTTTCACTATTTTAACTCTTCTTTGAATTAAATAATAATAAATGTTCTAATCTAATACAAGTGGACCTAAATGATAATATTTTATTCATAAGCTTGTTTCTGGTCGAGATAAACTTTTCCAATAGATTTAGGACATGTGTTATGGTAACATTAATATCATTTTTACCTTTAATTACCCTATTTACTTTTAAACGTGGTAAATAAAAGTAAAAAGTTACTTTCCACCAATTTTTTTTTCATCTCATTGAACCAAATTTTTCTACTTGATATTAACCGTGTCTCTAGGATTTTATAAATTCCATTGAAAGAAGCGGTAAAATTATGTTTTATGAAAAATTCAGTTTTTAACTACCACTTAGTGGTTTCACTATCATCAAAAATTGAAGTTTTTCTGAACAAAACCAAAATTTCACCCTAATCTATAATTGTTATTTCAAATTAAATTTTTTTTTGACTATTTTAAAAAATTAGAAACATATAAGTTTCATTAATTAATTTTATAATTAATTCCCACTGTCACAATAAATAGCGTGTTTTTATGAAACAATATATATCAAAAGATTGACAATTGTTTATGTCCAATTACAGAGTGAAAATAATTCTAATGAACACCACTGGATAAAATGGTAAAAATATATTCTAATTATACTTTAAAACCGCTCAATAATATAATTTATCACTATAAAATATTTTGATTTAAAAAGTTGTTTTTAAGTATTTTACACTATTCATAAAAATTGGAAGTTCTCAGAAAAATACCAAAAATTCAACTTAGGATAATTTCGATATTCCAAATCCAAAAATGAAGACCATTTTGAAATATAAAATATATATAGTTTCAAAAAGCAGGTATTACTATTCATAACGACTAGTTTGATTGGTTGTGGTGTGTTAGAACTCGATGTTGAAAACAACACACGCTATCGCATTATTCAAAGAGAAGCGTACCGTAGAAGCTTGGGGTGTTACATTCTCCCCTCCTTCAAATAATTTCGTCCTAGAAATTTCTAGAATACTACAGCCTGAAAAGACTCAAGTGGTTCTTCATCATAAGTTCCTCGGGTTCCCACGTTGCCTCTTACATCTTATGGTTTCTCTAGAAAACTTTTACCAGACACGTCGTCCGGTTTCTTAGTACTTGTTCTCTCGTATCAAGATTCATGACGAGCTCTTCGCAATAAGACAGATCGGGTTCTAGTTCTAATTCCTCATAGGTGAGTACATGCGTTGGGTTTGGCATGTATTTCCTCAATATAGATACATGGAACACATCGTGAACTTTGGAGAGACTTGGCGGCATTGCCAATCGGTACGCTACAGCCCCAATTCGTTCTAGAATTTCGAAATGTCCGATATACCTGGGACTCAATCTACCTTTCTTACCAAAACGTATGGCTCCCTTCCAGGGAGATACCTTCAGGAAAACAAGATCATTGAATTGAAATTCCAAATCCTTCCTTAGATTATCGGTATAGCTCTTCTGCCTACTTTGAGCTGCTTTGATGTGATTTTGGATTACCTTCACCTTTTGCATCATTTCCTCCACCAGTTCTGGGCCTACAAGTCTTCTTTCACCAATTTCCTCCCAACAGGTTAGTGTAGGACATCTCTTTCCCTATAACGCTTCATATGGTGCCATTTGAATAATTAAATGGAAAATATTGTAAAAGGAAAATTCTACCAGAGGTAAATATTGATCCCACATACCCTGAAAGTAAAGTGATCAGGATATCAACATGTCTTCTACGGTTTGAATAGATCGTTCTGATTGTCCATCTGTTTGAGGGTGGTAGGCAATGCTCAAATGAAGTTCAGTATCCAAGGATTTATGAAGACTTTTTTCAGAATCTTGATGTAAAACGGGGATCACGATCAGAAACAATCGATAGGGGTACTCAATGAAGTCTCACAACTTCATCAATATATAGTCTTGCTAGATGTTCCAGTGGTAGATCTTCTCTTATAGGAAGAAAATGTGTTTACTTGGTAAGATGATCAACAATGACCCATATTTCATCATTCCTTCTAGGAGTCTATGGTATCCCCATGAAAAATTCCATCATAATATTGTCCCATTTCCACTCCGGTATGGGAAGAGGTTGCATGACTCCTCTAGGCTGTTGCCTTCCAGATTTCACTTGTTGACAAACCATACATCTTGACACAAAATCAGCAATCTCCCTCTTCATGTTGTCCCACCAAAAATGTTCCTTCAAATATATATACATTTTGGTGCTCCCAGGGTGTATATAGAAATTGGAACTAGGAGCATTATCCAGCAATTCCCTTTTTAGATCAGGTATATCGGGAACTCAAAGTCTCTTCCCAAATTTCAAAATTCCATCTGCATACACAATGTTTCTCAATCTCCCATCATTCACAGCTTTAATCTTCTTTTGAAATTCTTCATCATCGGTCTGAGAACTCATAATCCTTTCTAGTAAAGATGGTTTGGGAACCATTTGAAAAAGCATTGATGTTTCACCTTCCCTGGTTATTCCCATGTCCATCTTCACTAGATCCATGAAAATTGGATCCCTTTCAATTCTCATATTGTTAAAAACTCCATGATCTATTCTTATCAAAGCATCTGCCACCTTGTTTGCCTTCCCTGGGTGGTATTGTATCATGAAATCATAATCCTTGAGTAATTCAACCCATCTCATTTTCCTCATTTTGAGTTATTTTTGTGAGAAAATATACTTCAAACTCTTGTGATCAGTATAAATCTCACATTTTTCACCATAGAGGTAGTGCCTCCATAACTTCAAAGCAAAGATCACATCTGCTAACTCGAGATCATGAGTAGGATAGTTTTGTTCATGAATTTTTAACTGTCGTGATGTATAGGCAATAACCCTATCATTCTGCATAAGGACACAACCAATTCCTTTCTTCGATGCATCACTATAAATAAAGAACCCATCATTCCCCAATGGTAGAGTCAATATATGAGCATTGACTAATCTTCTCTTCAGTTCTCCAAAACATTCTTCACACTCTTTTGTGTATACAAATTTAACCCCTTTACATGTGAGATTCATTAATTGGTTAGCCAATCGGGAAAAATTATGGACGAAACGTCGATAATAACCTGTTAAACCAATAAAACTACGTACCTAAGTTATACTCATAGGTTCTGGCCATTCTTATATTTCCTTTTTCTTAGAAGTATCAACATAGATTCCATCTTTAGAGACAATATGGCCAAGAAAATAAATCTCCTGAAGCCAAAATTTTCACTTGCTAAACATCCCATATAATTCATGTCTTCTCAGAGTCTTTAGGATAGTGCGCAAGTGATTTTCATGATCTTCATAGATTTTGGAGTATACTAAGATATCATCAATAAATACCACCACAAATTCATCGAGATATTCCTTGAAAACACTATTCATCAGATCCATGAATACAGAGGGTGCATTAGTCAATATAAAAGGCATTACTGTAAACTCGTAATGCCCGTACCTGGTTCTAAATGATGTCTTCGGAATTCCTTCCTTCTTCACACATGACTGATGGTATCCAGATCGAAGGTCAATCTTTGAGAAGTTTTGATCTCCATGTAGTTGGTCAAATAAATCATCAATGCGAGGTAGGGGATACTTGTAATTTATTTTTATAGCATTGATCTCCCTGTAGTCGATACATAACCTCATATATCCATCTTTCCTTTTAACAAAAAGAACATGGGCTACCCATGGAGAAAAAATAGGGCGAATAAATCCCTTATTACTCAACTCCTCTAGTTTTTTATTTAGTTCAAATAATTCTACAGTGGCCATTATATAAGGTGTCTTCGATATAGGCCTTGATCCAGGAATTAAATCAGTAGAAAACTCAACTTCTCATTCTGGAGGATGTCTAGGTAAATCTTCCAGAAATACATCTATATATTATTTCACAATAGGTAAAAACTCTATTTGAACATTCCTTTCCTCACCCACTGTTATTTCATTATCTTTCTCCCCAATAATTGAATTTAGTTGAGCTACTGGGGGTGGATCTAGATAAGAATTAGGTGGTGACGATTCTGCTCTAAAGATAAGGTGTTCCTTATCATCATCATCAAAAATCGTAACCTCCTTCTTCTTACAATAAATATTCGCATCATAATCCGAAAAACAATCCATACCGAGGATTATATCAAACTCAATCATAGGTATGATGATGAGATCAGCAGATAAAGAACATTTATGTGCTCTAATGGGGACTGATTCACAAAACATTGTTGCAATGATACTTCCCTTAAGAGTTTTAACGGACAACTCCCTTATTAAATCAAATTGGAAATATCTAATTTTCTTAGAAAACTGGGAAGATATGAAACAATGCGATGATCCAGAATCAAATAATGCATTTTTTAAACTTGAGGAAACCATTAAATTACCTGCCACCACGTCTTTTCGAGCTTCTACCTCAGCAGTAGTGATAGCATAAGCTTGGCCTTGATCCCTTGGCCTTTTTTGAGGTAAGTTCCCCTGACTCTTAGAAAATTCATTTGCATAATTTCCCATCTTCCTGCAATTGTAGCATTGAACATTGGTAGCTTCCTTCTTCCCTTTGCAATCACGAGCTTGGTGGCCTTTTTCACCACACATGTAACAGACACCCATTCCATTCAAGCAAGTACAGGGGTGTTTCTTCCCACATTTACCAAAAGATGGATATTCAACCTTTCCCTTCTTACCCTTATTTCCATTCCCAAATTGATCAGAAAATCTATTCTTCCCTTTCTTTGCATTAAAGTCATAAGACTTAGAAAATTCCTTTTCTGTCTTGATAGCACATGATACAATGTCTTCGTACGATGAGAACGATTGTGAGACTAATGATCGATGGAGAAATGGTTTTAACAGATCAATGACACAATCAATATTACTTCTTGGGTTACATATATAATTTCCAGCATACCTTTCTAACCTTGTAAAGTTAGCCTCATACTTTGCGACATTCTCATCCTCCTATTGTCTCAGACTCAGAAATTGCCTTTCTATATCTGCTAGATGGTCACGAGGAAAGTATTTTTCTAAAAATAGATATTTGAACTCCCTCCATTCCATATTTGATACTTCATCATCTTCCTTCATGTTTTGAATCAATGACCACCATTGATCAACATCTCTAGTGAGGCGGTAAACTGCCATGATAACTTTTTTCCTTTCACTACTCCCAAAGCCTGAAATATTTTCTCTAGGGATTTTATCCATTGCTCAGCTACTAAGGGATTTGTACTCCCATTGAACGTTTGTGGTTGTTTCCTCGTGAATCGATCTAACATTGATCCTCCATGCTACGGATCAGGGTGCTCTATATGGGTAAGGTTATTATTCATAACCTGAGTGAGTTTTCCTAGTATGCTGATTAGCTGATCGGCACCAGTTGCATCACCAGCTCTAGTATAATTATATTGAGCAGGAGGGAAATCCCTACATGGAGTGAGTGCATTGATACGATTTCCATTTATTCTACTAGGCTCCATTTCTAAACAATGGCGAAAACTAGATCAGTTTAGGAATCAAAATACATAATTCCATACTTATAAAACACTTAACATAAATTGAACTATTTGTGGATATAATCCATAATAATAAAAATGTTTTATTTGAGGAAGTATATACACATAAACAGTTCATAATTATTTGTAATGAAAATGAGATTTATCCTAAGCATATCCCCCGGGAGTGTTTTAACCAAGAGTGCAGCAAGGCCCATTGTCGTGCACCAGTTCCCGTTCGAGTCTATCTCAAAGAGGTGTTTTCGGGTTTTACCCCTAGGTACATCTGTGCCAGAGCCTCCTCTACCTGCTCGTATCCAGACGGGGTTGTATAGCTCGGAAAACTCAAAAAATATCTACAATACCAAAATTTTAGGAAGTTCTTCTATACTAATCCTCAAATTCCATCTTAAATCTATCTGATCTAATCAGATTTTATCTAAATCTAGCTTCCAAGGTTTGTAATAAACATCCTCTGATACCAACTATAACGCCCCAGCCCCAGTTACCCAGAGTCGGTGCATTATTACATAACATTGGCCTGATCACAAGAAAGATCAAATCTCAAAAGACTGATTGGTTTAGTAGCCTTGGAAACACTAGATATATTAAAAAGTATTACATTACATCATAAAAATGAAAACTACAACAACATATTTTCTTCATAGTCCACACTCATATCCCCACATACTATCCCTTAAGGTCATTCATAAATTACTTCTTCGCATCATGGGAAAAATAAAACATTTAAGGGGGTGAGCTCAAATGCCCAGTAAGGATAACAATGTAGCAGAAACTTTCATAAATAAGAGTAAACATTTAATCCAATGTATAACTAAAAAAAATCTTTTTAAACTTGAACTTCAACAGAGTATGGAAAAAATAAAATGAAATAATGTTGTTTGCTTATTCACATGGATATTCTACTAATCGAATAATCACATTCAATATCATTAACCACTTTCATAATGATGGAATGCATAATACCAGAATATCATAAACACATAGCCAAGGCCTCGTGCCAAAACTACAATTAAGATTTTTTCAAGGCCTTGTTCCAAGACACTAGTTTGTCTAATGAGACCTACCGATGCATCTAGGAGCTATAGCGGGCTCCACCCGTCACATATTAAGTCCAATGCATTCCTCATATGAACTGGTTTAAACATAACATAAACATTCATATTAAAAATAGCATAAAAATGTCTATAATTTATTCATAAACCAGGAATGGTATAAAAATGACAAATCCACAATCAAACATATCACAAAACATTCAATATAATATAGAATTTTTGTATCATAATAAATCAACTTCAAACAAGCGTAATATCCATCAAAGGATGTTGACATAGAAGAAATCAAAACTCTTTTTAGAGAAATATATCTTTCTATTATTGGAATCATATAAGAGTCATATATTTATAAAATAAAAAATTTTCTTTGAAAATATTCTTATAAGTTTTTGAGGGAAGCTTCGGCGATTTTATAATGGCGGAAAATAGTCGCACCCGCCGTATAAGTTAAAAAAACATTCTTACCTTAATTCAGTCAAAAAGGTTAAAAAGGACCTTGTTTGGAAAATGATGGAAAGATTCCTTTATAAACCACTTATAAAAGTCTAAAAGGGTATAAATGACTTTAACCCACAATAAACATGTTTTGAAGTTCATTTTTAAGAAACATGGATGTGGATGATAAAGAAGTCCCAGTAGATTATTACGTATAAACAACCTCGGATAATGAAGAGATTGCGAAATAAACCCTTACCGTGTACTTTTACTTGGTTGGGGTAGATTAACCTCCTGTATAATGGTGAAATAATTGTTAGTAAATTATACAAGAATCATATATGTTAATATGATATCACATATGATCTTTTAACATTGCATTGTTAATAATATTTTATAATTATCGTTGTTTCGGCTGTTAACTTACTAGTTTTCTTTTATATTTTTTGTTACATAAGCCGGGTTTTTCATGGATAGGTTGTATCTTAATCATATACAGAATGATAAAAAGTCCTTAGATACTATTATTAATAATCAAATGAGAATTAGACTTGAATGGATATGATGAAGAATGAATCTCATCGTGTTCGTGGAGACGGTAGTCCGTACGTATGTACGAGCAACAATATCATTATTTTGATATTAAAATAATAAATAATTTGATGGTATATCATATATACAGAATAATTATCATGTTATATTTATTATTTACATGAATTACACATCAGTATTATACCCATCCAATTAATAATTTATTTAATAACAATTACACCACGACGTGGAGACGGTAAGCCGTACGTACACACGTATGGTGACATGTTATTGAAAGTATGGATAGAATAATGAATATGGTTTTACCATATTTATAATAACACCACATTATATATATAATATACTGGAGTTATTATTTTTGAATGGTAATAACAAATAAAGAAGAAGTGGAAGAAGAAAGGAACTTGAAAAAGGGTGGTGAAAACATTACCTTTTCTTCGGGTTCTTCCTTTTGATTTGATCAAAAGGGCTCCTTAGGATGGCTTTATGACTAAAGGAAGGCCTCTAGGATGAATTGAGGGAAGTTTAGAGAGTATTTGGGCAGACTTTGGCCGAGCCAAATGTCTTTGAAGGTGTGAATTAATGAGAAGGGGGAGTGCCCTTTTATAAGAGGGGTGAGGGGCACCTTTGGAAAAGCTAGAAATATTATTTTATAATAAATTCATATTAGATTTCTAAAGGCTCTAAAGTAGATTATTTAATGTTTAATGTGGGGATGAGTCAAAAACCACTCAAACAATATAATTTAGACAGGTTTGGGTCATTATATTAACCTTATCTTATAGTTTTACCTCTTAGTTAATTTGTTTGACACTTACCATGTCACTTTGTATTTTTATATTATATAGTTAATAAACATACTATATACCTCCAAGAGAACACCAAGTGGCCATTAATGATACACCTATCATGATATAAGTCTCTTGTCCGAACCTTATATTTTTATGAATTGAATACCAATTAATAATATAATATTTGTTTTAAAAACTCTTTTATGTCAATTTTGACAATATTTGGACAATTGATTTTTGTGAAAATCATAAAAGAATGATTAATTCTAAAAAAGTTAATTAAATCATTAATAACTTGTCATATTAACCTATAAAATTAGTTTAATTCATAAAAAGTCTTTAATTATATTTATTTGGGTATTTATAATATAAATTATTTTAATTTTTCACTATTATGGTAATTACTGCATCATCATTGTGTCATAAATATATTAAATTTTTGAATGTCTAAAAATTACAAATAAAATATAATTATGTAGTAAATCGTTTTATCTTTAAAATGAATATTTACAGTTGAATTTATCTTATGTATAACCCTATATTAAAAATGTTTTAATAAATAAACTTTGATTTTAACTCTTTTAACTCTTCTTTGAATTAAATAATAATAAATGTCCTAATCTAAACCAAGTGGACCTAAATGATAATATTTTATTCCAAAGGTTGTTTTTGGTCAAGATACACTTGTCCAATAGAATTAGGACATGTGTTAGGGTAATATTAATATCATTTTACACTTAATTACCCTATTTACTTTTAACCGTAGTAAATAAAAGAAAAAAGTTACTATTCACCAAAAATTATTTTCATCTCATTGAACAAAATTTTACAACTTGATATTAACCATGTCTCTCGGATTTTCGAAATTCCATTCTCAGAAGCGGTAAAATTATGTTTTATGAAAAATTCAGTTTCTTAACTACCACTTAGTGGTTTCACTATTCATCAAAAATTGATGTTTTTCTGAACAATGCCAAAATTTCACCCTAAGCTATAATTGATATTACAAATTCAAAAATAATGTATATTTTACCAAATTCCAAACATATAAGTTGCATTAATTATTTTTATAATTAATTCCTGCTGTTACAACAAATAGCGTGTTTTTAAGAAACAATATATATCAAAAGATTAACAATTATTTATGTCCAATTTCAAAGTGGAATTAATTATAATGAACACCATTGGATAAAATAGTAAAAATATATTCTAATTATACATTAAAACAACTCAATAATAAAATTTATCACTATAAATTATTTTGATTAAAAAAGTTGTTTTTAAGTATTTTTTACTATTCATAAAAATTGGAAGTTCTCAGCAAAATACCAAAAATTCAACTCAGGATAATTTCGATATCACGAATCCAAAAATGAAGTCCATTTTGAAATATAAAATATATATAATTTCAAAAAGTAGGTATTACTATTCATAACGACTAGATTGATTGGTTGTGGTGTGTTAGAACTCGATGTTGCGTACAACACACGCAATCAAATTATTCAAAGAGAAGCGTACTGTAGATGTTTGGGGTGTTACAAAAAAGACTGATGAGACAGAAACCCGCAACTCCACGTGACAACACTCGGAAAGATGAATGGTTTTCAAGGAAATGTGATCGATCTGGAATGGTTGTACCAGATGGATCTGATGGTGAGGGAAGCCCTAGCATTTCAAAAACATGAGAAAACCTTTAATAGAGACTATACAGAGTTTCTATATGTAGTATAACATCATCACTTTTTTGAATCATTTCTTTTAAGTGTGGGAGAAGATAAAGATTCAATAATAGCTAACATCGAGGATTAATATTTTTCAATTTCATCTGTGGTGATATCCGATATTCCTAACTTCCCTCATGAGGTATTTTTTCAATTTGATTTAAAGAATATTGGTTATAATGTCCATAAGTCTGAAGAAATTATATATTTTCTGTTTGTCTCTACAAACATAGGGAAGATTTTAGTGAAAGATCTAGAGCCTAACTGGAAGATTTTAGTTAAATTTGTGCAAACAAGTTTTGCACCCAAAATGTCCGAGATGGAGAAATATTTTACCCTAATATGTACATAATGTTTCTGTTTAAGAGTGATATTAAGTTGTATTTTCCAAGATATATGGTGAGATATCTCAACTACTGCTGCCAACCAGAAGCAAGGATGAACTTCTATCCCATTGTATAGTTCATTTCAAAGATTTTATTTATGATAGATATAATAAGGATGGTGGATGCCCAAGTGAGATTCCACAATAGCAACATATTTAATGCTGGAACACTAAGGATGATTGGTTTCTTTTAGATCATAATAAAAGGAAAACCCATGCCTGTTGGAGTAGAAGAAGAATAAGAGAATGCTTAGGAGCTATTTGTAGAATCAATGGACGGAGTAGCTGAATCTAGAACTTGTGAGAATCAAGGAGGATACAGTTTGAGATAATTGACCCACCTGCTAATGATGAATTCCAAGGACTTTAGAGGAGAAAGAAAAGAGTATCTCAACATGATGAGGAACTTTTTCAATTAAATGATCGAACAACCGAACCTCTTCCACCCTACATATTTTTTTATGGGAATCTTTAGTACAGAAAGTTGACCAGCCTACAATTTCTGAGATTAAGGTGAATAATCTGGTAGAAACAGAAAATGTGAATCCAACTATTGAAAATCCTGGAGAAGTTGAAGTGTCTAGATTTGAAATTATATATCATATTGAGATTATTAAAGAGGAATTATCCCGAGAGGAACCAGTTTTAGAGGATCCATCCTTGTAATAACTCAGTGAAGAGGATGCTCTGTATGAGAAAGAACCTATGAATATGAAACAAGCATGGAACCTTTATGAAATTCAAACTGAAATTATTGGTGATGATTTTTTTTGAGGATGAGTGAATAAAGACTCAAAATAAAAATCAATGGATAATCCAGTACAAAGGAATGATTAAGAGAAGTCAGATGCCTAATCTATACATCTAGAACTAATAAATCTAATGGAACTATGACTGAGAATCAAGTACATGGTGCCTCTGATTCTAGAAATTATTAGGTTTGAGAGTTTATCTGAAAATTTAATAATGTTCAAGATGAAAATGTGTATTTTAAAAAATAATTAGAAAATGAACATCTAAAATTTCCTAGACTGAAGGAAAGATGATTAAAATTTAAAGAAGGAAATGTTCGCTAAAGTTGTAAATCTCAAATATGAAATGGTGGTGAAGTCAGATTTACTAGAGTATAAATCTTTCATGGAGAAAAAATTCACAACTGTCAGACATAGTGAAACTCGTACATCATGTACTTCAACTGATCTGATTAGCACATTTCCATCCATTACGGCAGCTATGAGCAATATGAATGATAGACTAATGGACAATCAATGCCATAGTGCTCCTTTATCTGTGTTTTTGGACAAATTAGAAGTTTCTTAATGAGAAATTGACATCAAATGAACCTAGAATTAGAATTTTGTTGAATCAGTTCACTGATATGAAACTCTTTTTATGGAAAAGGATGAGAGGATACATGAGTTTTTTAGATTCAATTTGATTGAAGTCATCCATCTGACTCTGTAAGGAAGAGATCTCATAGTCTAATTAGGAGATATACTAATGATAAAGTTGAGACTACAGATGTTAGAGCTTAAGGAAAACATTCAGTGGAATTGAAACCTATTCCTTAAACCTTTCTTTCTCATCCATTATTCTCGTTCTCATTACTGTACTTGTAATTATATTTTCAATAACATATATTTGAATCACATGTTTATGTGTCATTAATTTGTTTTACTATGCTGTTTATGTTAGAATTCCTATAATTCATATTCAAATATTGATAACTAGTTTATCATAGAATTTACTTATGTTTAGTGCTAAATTAAAATGTGTTATATTCTTAGTTCTATAATTCTTTTTGCTATCACAAAATAGAGGAGAAATATGGATAAACACAACATTTTTTGGGAATTTTTTTTGGATAAACACAAAATTCTTTATTTATAAAGGAGGATATATTATTTTTACTTTATAAAGGGGGAGAAAATATAAAAATTAGGAAATAATTATGTTAAAATAAAATATCAGTTTTATCTTTATAAAATAATAAATTATATGTAATTAATTTAGTAAGATTATTTTATTGGTTATTTCATGGGTTTTGTGATCATAAAAAAGGGGGAGATTGTTGAGAAAGTGTGGTCTTCAACAACACTCTATTTTATTAAGGGGGAGATTGTTGAGAAAAACACTCAATCTCTTTGTGATGATTTTTATTCTCATAAATACCCTTATTTTTTTATTATAATGATTTTACATTGAGTATATTTTAGGAAATTAATATTATTTATTTCTCTATTTTTGAAATATAATTTAAGCATTTTAATCCATGTGAAATATTTGACAATGTTTTCAAAAATAACATTAGTGTGTTTTGGAAAAACTATTCATACTATACGTGTTTGGAAATCACTATATCTAGTTCTAGAAACAATGTAAATAACCTACATTTAGGAGTGTATCATAAGGATGAGAACTGTCACTTACAGGTTATCAAAAAAGTATGGTTAAGAAACCATACATTATCAGAAAAGTATGGAAGAAGAACCCTACATTTGGAAGGAACCTTACATTTGGAATATCTAAAAATTATGAAATGTTATGTTTGTTTCTCAAAAGTATGGTTTATTAATCTTACATTAGTGAACATCCTTTCATTTTATCAAAATGTATTGCACAAGCACCTTACGTTTAGAAGGTGATAAATGTATGGATTATATACCTTACGTTTTAAAGTTGAAAAGAAAATTTTGGTTTATCAACCAAACATTGGGAACTTCACATTATGAACCTTACATTGTGAACCCTATGTTGTGAACCTTACGTTGTGAACCTTAAATTGTGAACCTTACATTATGAAAATGTATGCTATTCAGTTCAACCATATGTTTGTCATCAAGAGATTCAAACATGACTTTATCGAGTAACATTCTTTATGCTGATTATCAAGCTCATTTTATGCTAGATTAAAAGTCATAATCTGAATCAGATATTTGACTAATTCAAAGCCATTTATTTATGATTCAAAGGATCTATTTATGTGGATCTTTTCATGTAGAATTTTGAGGGGAGTTATAACTGTTCTGTTATAAAAATATTTGAATATCACAAATCTAGAGGTGAATTATGTAGATCTAAATTTCAAAGGAAAATGATTGTCTTTATTATATATATCTATTTTATATTCAATTAAAGTATATAAGATATTCATCATTGTGAAATAGATGAGAGGAACATATTATTGTGTTCTTTACTACTATAGTTTACAAAGACATTCGAGATTTTCTAATCATCTGCTAACCATGATATATGAAACTCTGTTTTTTGAAGAAGAAAATGGAACACGATTGAAAATTTACTAATTCTACATCGATTATCTTTTGTAAATTTATTTTTGTTGATGTTGTGAATTATATTTCAAGATCTACTACTACTAGATCAACTCAAAACTCTTCTACCTGAAGATCATTCATTCTGAAGATGTGATCCATCGAATGTCAATTGTGTGTTGTTACAATTGTGTTGAATGACTGGAAAGTATTTCAAAGATATAATACTCTTTTACTTTGAGTTACCAACTTCTCAAACTAATCTATGCATTAGGTTCTGTGGATGAACCAGAAGGCTCTGTTTGGCCATAAAATTGTAAAGGTGTCATCTGCCTGCGCTCAGTTGTGGAACAATCTATTGATAAGAATACCAAATAGAGAAAATCACCAATCTCGTGGAATAGAGCATTGGGGGAGTAGATCGGGGGCCTTCGATTCCCTAAACCACTATACACCGTGTGTCCCTAACTATTTATTTTAAACTGGTTAAAAATTCTGATAAAGTTAAAAGGATAGTTCACGATCCCACGAAGAAATTGTAATACTCACAATTCACCCACCTACTTGTGTATATATGGTATAAAACGATCCACCATAAAGGATAATCGATTGTTATGATTTAAGAATTAAAAAATATTTTTCTGGATCAAATAACTATATAATGTGTTATATCTACCACATTTACATGTTTTTATAATAATTTATGATTTTACAATATATGACCTGATATATTAATATTATTTATACTATAAATTAATTTTAAATTATATTAAGAACACATACTGTTTCAAAAGGATATTTGAAAATAAAATATGTTTTGAGTAAAAAAAAAATTATAATTATTTTAATTTGAATTAGAAAAAAAAGAATATATTTTTTGAAATAATAAGTTCAAAAATAGAATTGTATGAATATTTTCTTTATAAAATAATTCATTTCTATGTTGATAGTTAAAAAGATAATTTTTACTAAAATCACAATGTTTTTGACTAAATAACGATCTATCTATAAGATAAAAACTAAATAAAATTTTTTCATGATCAAATATGAATTCAAGTAGTATATATATATTTATTTATAAGTACTATTAAGAAATTATAAAACATAGGTTTTAAAAAATAAGTAATATTTTATACTAGAATCTTTTTTGGACTCTTCTTTTAATTAAATATAATTTTAGTAAAATACCTTTTTGAATTGATTTAAAATATACATAAAATTTATTATTTTTGTCAATAATAAAATAATTTTGAAAATTAATTCCAAAGATAATTTTATCCCAAACTTGAATTTTAATCATAACAATACCATTTTTATAGACACTCATTTTTACACATTATATGTGATAGAGATAATTTTTTTCCTTACTCCAAGAAATTATATCTAATGAAACATATTTTATATTTTAAATAATTATGTATAAATTATTCAATATGGTATATGATAATTTTAATAATTAAAATAAAATCACTTTTGGTTAAAATAAGTTACCACGGTAAAATAAAAAATTGTAATATTGTAAATTATAGGAGTAATGAATATAAAAATCATTCAAAAATTTGTGAAAATGAATGTATGAAAGATTAATTCAATTATCTCATAAAAATTCCATTACTATCCAATTTTAAGGCATTATGATGTGAAAAAAATGTTCTCTCTTTATATTAAGTTGTAATTTTTACAAAAATGTTATCATCAACACACGTAAAAGTGGCCTCTCACAAATACTTCAAGGAAATGGATAAAATTAGTTTCTTATTTAAATTATTCCATTTTATATTCCACTATAATAATATTAAATTTTTTAATTAATGCTTTAGTAAAATGATATTGTCTTAATAACTCCATTTACTAGGAACCCTCTAAGGAAAACATTAATATTTCAGCGCGAGTACTCATTTTTCATAACATAGTTTTCCTTATATCCTAAATTACAAAATATAATTTTTTAATTACCATATATCTACGTCAGTATTTTTTATACATAACTTTATTATGATATTTTAAGAGAAATTATTACCCTTACCCTCTTCTAAAAGGGAAAACATATCAGTTATTCATGCATTGTGCAGACTACTGCCTCCATAAGGTGACCACTTACATTTTTCAGCTCGCCTCCCCTAACTGATTATAAGGAATAAATTAAAAAATAATTTTAAAATATATTATATAATAATTACTATTAATATAAATAAATAAATATATATATATATCATAATATACTTTCTATCAATATCACTATTCAAGAAATGAAAATATTAATTGTCTGTTGTGTGGACTATTGTCTCCATAAAGTAATGTGTCTTGTTTTCCTCTAGTTTCATTATTAATTATTAAAAACTCTAATATATGATTAAAAAACATAATATTTTATAAATCATATCACTAGACTTATTCAATAACTATATTATTCCACAAGAAAAAACATTCATAATCATAATCATATATTAATTATGACATGACCAGGTTTGGGTCAGCCTAAGTACACCTTTGATTAATACAATAATATAATTTCTTGTGTGAGAATGATACCATAAATAATTATGAAATATGATATATATAATTAAATTTTTTTCTATAAAAGTAAAAATAATGACATAAGCATTAATTAATATAACACCATTCATTTGTTAACAATAACTGAATCATTCATGCGGCCAATTTTATCTTCAAGGATTGTAGCTGAAACTCCCAAATAATGAAATTATAGAGTCATAAATAATTATAAATAATTAATCCTTGTACCTTTAATTATGTCATTATTATTAGCATTGAAATAAGAATGAATACCAAAAACCCTATTACGAAACTAGTTTAGAAAAATCAATATTAGTCACACAGTATGTTGAAAATAGAGAATACATATCTAATATATTTAAGGAATAATATACATTTGATTTCATAAATGGTTACTGATATGAATTGGGATTTAAAATATGTTATTACAATATATATTTTTATACATTTTATTTAATCTCTTTAGTGGATGAAAATAATTTACGTAGGAGTTTTTTGTCTCAAATGTAACTTCATGTTAAATTTTTTTTATTATAGGAACTCGACCTCATAACATTACATAATCTTGAATTAAATGAATAATTCATATTAAGGATATTTTTAGGATTAGTGTTTTAAGTAATTAGGCCATAAACATTACATATCAATATGAAAATCACATGTACACACTACTACTCAGTATCAATTTTTTTCATAAAATCATTACTCTAAAAAAGAAACATTTCTAGTTTTAAGTTTTAGATAAAATTACTATTCCTTGATCCCATCCATGACCCTATTCATCATTATGTCCTATGGAAAACATTTCAAAAACATGGTATGAGCATAAAAAATTCATTAGGGGTTATAAAATAAGAAAAGAAAACATTATCCCATCAATAAGTACAATTCAATGAAACCATACTTTTCAATCATTACATACCTTATGAAATCATACTATTTATGAATGACACACATAAGTCATAAATAATAAAGGTAACTTGTGGCATACATAACATACTTACATTTTAGAAATTATAGATACATAGGGAGTTACATTGGAATACCCATTATAGTATATTCCATATATCTCTTTGGAGAAACATAAATGTTTACCTCTGTCAAGTTTCCCAATGCTTTGGAGAGCTTTCTCAGGCTCACCCACCCTAGGATTATCATGGAACCACCCGTATATGTAAACAACTCCCACGAACTATAACATATTCATATCACATAAAACAAGAACAAAGTGAAGATAACATTTCCACATTCCAATCACAATGTAACATTTCATTATATTGACCTAATCAATGTTTTATCAAACCATTTTCAAAATCATTTAAAAAATTTAATAAATGGATTTTTGAATCAATGTGTACCATACCAATTTGAAGAATTTAAAGGGATTAACAATTTTAAAAAATTAATCCCTATATAGTTTAATACTTAAAACTATTTTAAAAACATGGACATTAGTGATGATGAAATAAAAGATTAAATCATTAGAAAAATTAAATAAATGTTTTAGTTAAGGAGTATGTTTCCACATATAAAATACTTGAATAAAAATAATAAAATAATTACATTATAAAAACATATAGTATCATGAGAATAAGAAGATTTATTATATAATATGTCAAGGGAAGTATATACCCCCTATAAAAGTGAATTGGTGTATAAAAACAATTAAGTCTCACTGAAATGTAAATTGAGACAACAACCCTTGCAAAGATATCATCGTTAGATTAAAGACAAATCAATGACATAATTATGCATGAAAAATAATAATACACAAAATATATGTGGATCTTAATTTTAAAACAATCATAGGCCATTCACATGTATTCATAGCATTAAATAATCAAGAAGTATATGTTTAACTCAAAGAATTGAAATTGGGAGATGAAGTTCTCTTACAGAAATTCTTTATCCTAATGGCATCACTTTAAAATTAAGAAAATGAATTGATGAGAGAGAAAAGGGTATCTCATCACATGGAAATAAAATTTACCACAATGATGATATAGAATAATATATCCCATCATAATAAAAAGGAAATTAAAAGACGTGACATAAAAGAATTCTTTGACTAAAATAGTACGATGAAAGGTTCCCTGACTGATTTCGTAACATAAAAAACATACACCACATGAAAGAAGGTACATAAAATGATCATGTAAATAAAAATAAATTAAATTATATTAAACAATTAATACAATAATGGGATGTACATACACCACACAAATTAAAATAGTTGCAAATATGGCATCAATCTCATGAGAAAAAAAGTGAGATGAAAAACCCTTACCCCGCTGTAATCAATCGATTCGTATGACCAAAAGATAATAACCATAAAATGAATCACCAAATATCATGAATATAAATAGAGTAAGTATAATATATATCAAACGTTAGTACACAATACAACACATGCAATAACTAAGTGGTGAACAATGGAAATCTCATAAAATTAAATGTGAGATATGAAACCCCTTACCTCCTGTCCGACTTGACTTGTTTTTTACTTGTTCTTCCTAAATAATAAACATAAGTTAATTTAAACATGATTAATAACCTTTTTCAGGTAAATTATTATTTTTATATCACTTACAACCTTGCTATAACAATTAGTTAATTATTTGAGTGCATATTGGAAAATTTGTCCATGTTCGGAACTTGAGTCAAAAATGAATTTTTTATAATTAAAAATTTTCCATGTGGTATAAATTAAATTATCCCCAGAATAATATTTATGATTTAGATATCCTATATATCATATATATCTTGTATATATGTATTTATAACAGCACATGACATTTGGAGATAAGAAATGAAATGCAACGTTCATGGAGACGGTAAGCCATACGTTTGCATGAATGCTACTTTCATTTCGATTTTATATTTAATGGAATGAAAACGTAAGTATAAATAGTTATATCATAATTATATTATAATATTATATATAATCTAATTATATATATTCTTTATACGTTCCATGTATGGCATGAATGAGTCATATCACTTTGAGGGGGCGGTAGTCTGCACATCCTCAAATGAAATTATCGCGTTTACCCATTATGGAATCCATAAAGGTATGAAATAAATGGAAAATAAAGAATAATTTTAACAATATAAATATAATATATATCACATATAAATAAAGTTCAATTATAGTGGCTAACATTAAATTCATTATTAGATAATTGAACAATCATCGTTTTCGTGAGCCAGTAGTTTGTCGTCCACAGGAACAATACGTTCTTTACCAATTAGATTGAGGTGTGTGTAATTTTAGTTAGAATACATATCATATAAAAATCCTAGTATATTTAGGATAATTTTTTAATTATAAAATAAATTAATAAAAAGATTTTAGGGGTTTGGAGATACAAAATAAAATAAAATAACTTAAGAGAAGACATTACCTTTAAATCGGGTAACTCCCTTGGGTTTGAACCAAAAAGTTTACTTGGAGTGTATTCTACCTAAAGTAAAGCTTATAGGTGGAGTAGAGGGATTTAAGGAGATTAATTCTGCAGAGGTTGGATGTGACAAAGGGCTTGAGAGGTGTGAGTAATGGGATATAGGTGAAGGGTTTTTACAAGGGGGGAGGGGCTCTTTAGGGGTGCTTGAAAATATTATTTTATCAAAAACATTTCCTTGGTTTTAGAGGGTCTAAAACTAATTAATGTATATGATAGGATTATTTATGTTATAAATGAAATCAACTAATAATAATTGGATAGGTTTTGGATATTGTTTTAAATTTTTTAATTTTTATTTATTTAAATCATTCATTATTGCGGTAAACACTGCATCATCATTATGTCATAAATAATATTATTTATATGATGTATAAAAAAATAAATAACATACCATGATTTATAAAATCTATTTATCTTTCTAATTAATATTTATAGTCTAAAATTTAACTTATATTACCCCATGTAAAAATTGTTTTACTAAAAGATATATATTTACATCATTTTTTCCTTTACTTGAAATTAATTTATATTAAGTGTCATTATCACTCTTAAGTGTCTCCATGGGGCCCCAAAATCGACCCAAGGATGCTCGTGGTCTAAAATGTATCAAAACATAAGTTTATAACACATGATATGGTAGTTTAATATTATTATATGATTATTTTTTACCATTATTTAACATATTTATCATTTAACAATGTTAAATATAATATTTACCGAAGTAAATATTCATAATGTCTAAAAATAAAATGTAACTATTTAAACAATTTAGACCTCCTAATTCCAAATATATAATATATTTTTCCAAATTAAAAACACATAAGTGGAAGAAATTAATTTAAAATTAATTCTCACTGTCAAAACAAAGAATGTGTTTTTAAAGAAATAATAACTATCAAAATATTGACACTTTTTTATATACAATTTCAAAGTGTAATTAAATACAATGATAGAAATTGTATTAAATGGTAAAAAAATAATATAATTAAACTTTTAAACCAATTAAAAAAATAATCAAAACAAAATAATAAATTATATTAAAAGGTAGTTTTGAATCAAAATATAGTATTTTAACTATTCATTAAAAATGAACTTTATCTGAATAATAAAAAAATTTCAAAAAAAGTAAATTATGATTTTTAGATTCTAAATATGAAATTTATATTGTCAAATAGTGCATATAAAAGTGACAAAAACTAGATTTAAAAATTGTTCACCATTAAATTGCGGTAAAATGGCCTTTTAAATAGTATTAGAGAATTTCATGATTAAAATAAGAATCATTCTTATTTTAAGACTCTAAAATTTAATGGTTAAATGTAACATCTTTTATAAAAAAAGCATAATCATATTTTAGTTAGTTTTGTTCATTCCTTACAATAAAACGGATAATCTTTATCTTCCATTTAAAATAATAATATAATTATATTATATTTCTGTATAACTCAACGTTCTGTGAAACATAAGATTTCAATGATACCCAAACTTGCGAGTTGAGTATTCTATCAGACATAGAATCCCCTTTAAAGTAAAATTAATATTTAACACAAAAATATTATTAAATATGAAAATTTCATATTCTCTATTTACCTATGATGTTACATCCTTCCCCCCATTGAGGAAATGTGTCCTCACAATTTTAAAATTTTTCTCAGAAACATCGAAAAAGATTCAATAAAACTATCACTTTAAAATAAATAATGAAAAGAAAAAAGGTCACCCGAAACAACAGATAATTGGATTCCCTGAAAACATGGATATGCAGGAGAAAAAAACCATCATGTTCTCATTGATAGTGATAGAAGAGATGATTTGGAGAAACATAACCACCAAAAAATCACAAACTTGTGATGGGTTAAATGATATTTGATTCCACAATAATAAAAGTAAAAAAAATGTTTTTGTTTTATGTTGATTTTCATAAATTTGAGGAATTTATTTAAGAGATTGAATAATAACATATGGAAACATACTTACTTTTCATGTAGACTTTCATCCTTTACTATATTTCTACCGCATACTCATCTTTTCTCCAAACGATGAGTATTCAAGCTGACATTTTCAAATTAAATGTGCTATAATCAACTTCTAGAGAATAAAATAATCCAAAAAATATGAAGTATATATTTCCCATGTCTATAGACATTAACCAAAACCAGAATGGTTAGTACAAGATTAGATAACCCCCAAAAGGATAATATTTTACAAATAAAAAACTACTCTTAATCACCAAAATTTCTCAAAAAATACCAAAAGTTCTACAATGACCATTAAATAAACAATTGTCCATAAAATTCTTCAAAGTAATATAATATATTATTGAAACCCAAAAGAAACAAGAATTTAATCAGAAAGTATTTGATAGAAAATATTAACATTTTTCTCCAAAAACATCAACTACTCTTAAAGTCTCATACTGAAGTGTAATTAACTTAATCACATATTCACCTTGATATGTTAATCATTTCCATAAATAACTCAAATCATGTTATGTTGAAAATAAAAACATATATTCTTCCAAAATAATGTTTCAACCATTACTCAACAAATGAAATCCCATAGTATTCTATTTTTCTTTAGCATATAGTGTTCCCAAAATAGACAATGTCTTCCAAAATAACCTTTATCACTTTATCACCAAATCCTTTTTATTTATTAAGGATATCTATTTTATAAAAAATAACATCCCAAATAAAATAATTCTTGATCAATAAAATAATCTAACTAAAATAATTAGTTATACTAACGAGTGACTTCCCGTAGTCCAGTGGTAGATGATAAATCCGGATCGCATTTGAGTTGTGGGTTCGATTCCCGCAGCTTTGTCCGATGCAGTGGGTTGTCACATGCTATGTGTGTTATACTTTTTCAAAAACTATATAATTTTAAAAATTTCCATAAATGATATTAAATAATAAAAAATAACCAAAACATAGTTTAACCAAAAAAGGTTATCTATTAACTTTCATTTTACATCGCAAAATGTAACCACTTGTAATTGCTTCAAATTCAAGGATCATATAAACCCAAATGGTTATTTATAACTATATCCAAAAAAGAAAATATAATTATTCTTTGAATAAAACTTTAAAATATCAAACTTCAGGGTTACACATATTAGAAATTTTTTCTAAATTAATCCCATCATTAATACATTCAAACATATCATCATCCATAACACTTCAATTCCTAAAATGTAGACATCTTAATCATCAAAAATCCTTCATGATCGTTCATCCATTTTTTTCAATCTTATTTTTTATAATTCTTTGATACAATCAAAATCATGCATAATGTCCTAATATTTTAGTAATTTCAAAACATGAGCTATGAAATAATCCATATCTTTCATAGGCCATTTTGAGTTTCCTTGTCATCAATTGAAATGGAATTAAGAATCAGTAAATGTGTATTTGTATTATCATGCTGATCCTATTCCCGAAACATCTTCACATGACATATATTTTCATAGTGACCATGCACACCACATTTAAAACATTCAATTGACCCCTTATAAAGAACTTCTTCCCCTTTCCTGGAGTCAACTAGATGCTTCCTTTTTCCATGGCAGGTTCTAGCTTCATAACCTCTATTACCACATATGAAACTTTTTCCCGTCCCTTTGAAGACTTTTCCAAAGGGTTCTCTCCACATACCTGAAACATAGGTTTTTGAATATAATTACCTTTATGATTATTTTCAGAACTACTATAGGGATTTTTTCCTCGCATATATGATGCGTTATAAAAATCATCAAGGTTTAGGTGGTCAATCAAGACTCCCGATAGTTGGTTGAGAATAACCATAAGTGTTCACTTTTCCACACCCATTTCATTCTGTTTCTCATTCAGAAAACTGTCACAGTTTTCTTCACATCCTCTGTTATTTTCGTTCCTTCTAGATCTATACATTTACTACAACCATAATGGTCAGTGTGAGTATATAATTAAAATCATTTTATTATATCTTATTAGGATGGTACAAATTAATATATAATTATTCATGTTATCTTAAACTCATTCAATTTATCTAAAATAACTATGAATCTTTCAAAAACCATAACCATTATGGTTACGTCACTTATGCTTAAAGAACACCCTAACCTCTAACATTATCTTAACCGACCTCTAATACCAACTATAAGGTCCTGACCTGAAAGCATTACATAATCATAAATTTAATGAATAATTCATATTGAAGATTTTTTCAGGTTTAGAGTTTTAGAGAATAAGGACATAACTATTACATATCAACATAAAAATTACATACAGACACTATTAGTCAGTATCATGTTTTCTTATAAAATAAAAACTCTTAAAAATAAATATGTCTATTTCCATGTTTTAGATATAATGACTCTTCCTTTATCCCTTCCTTGACCCTATTCATCTTTAATTCCTGTGGAAAACATTTCAAAAACATGTGATGAGCATAAAAATATCAATAAGGGTTATAAAATTAGAAATGAAAACATTATCCCATCAATAAGTAAAAATCAATGAAACCATACTTTTCAATCATAACATACCTCATGAAATCATAATATTTTTTAATAACACACAAAAGTCATAAATAATAAAGAAAACATGTGACATACATAACATACTTACATTGTAGCTATCAGAACAACATAGTGAGTTATGTTGGAATAGCCATCATAGTATATGTCCTAAATCTCATAGGAGAAACATTAATGTTTACCTCCCTCATGTTACCCAAAGCATTGGAGATCTATCTCGGGCTCACCCACCCTAGGTTTATCATGGAACCACCCCTTTATGTAAACAATGACATAAAACCATAACATATTCATTATACATAAAACAATCAAAAAGGAAAGATAACATTTTCACATTTCAATCACAATATATCATTTCAATGTATTTATATAATCAATTAATTATCATACTATTTGTCAAATAATTTAAAAAATTTAATGAAGAGATTTTGGAATCAAAGTGTCTCCTACCACATTGAAGATGTTAAAGGGAGTAACATTTTAAAACATTAATGTCCATATAATTAAATACATAAAACCATTTTGAAAATATATACTTTAATGAGAAATATTTAGAATATTAAATATTTAAAACATTTAAAACAAGGTTTTACTTAAAGAGTGTGTTACCAAATAGAAAATACATGAATAAAAATAATTAATTAATTAAATTAAACAAAATTATAATATCATGAGAATAAAGAGATTCATGATATAATATTACAAAGGGTAGTATATACACCATATAAAAGTGAATTGGTTTATAACAATAGATAAGTTTCAATGGAATATAAATTCAGACACAGTCCCTTGGAAAGATCATATCCTTATATTACAGACAAATCAATGACCTAATTATGTGTGGAAAATAGTAATACAACCAATATTAGTGGATACTATGTGTAAAAAATCATAGGTAATTAAAACTTTTTCATAGAAGAACATCATCAATAAGAATAAGTTTAACCCAAAGAATTCATGTTGGGTTAAGAAGTTCTCTTATAGAAATTCAATAGCCTAACGACATCACTTAAAAATTCATAAAATCAGTTGACGAGAGAGAAAATGGTCTCTCATCACATGGAAATAAAATTTACAGTAATAAGGATATTGAATAACATATGTCAACATAATAAAAATGAAATTAAAATGAAATACCTAAATGATGTCTTTGACTAAAAGAGTACAGTGAAAGGTTCCCTGGCTGATTTGGTAACATTTGAAACATACACCTCAAGAAAGAAGGTTCAAACAATGGATATTAAAATACCAATAAATTAAATTATATTATACAATGAATACAATCATTTACTATAAATACATTACACAAAAGTAAATAGTGTCAAATATAACATGAATCTCACGTGAATAAAAATTGAGATGTAATACCCTTACAACATTGTAATCAATCAAGTCATATGACCAAAAGTTAATAAACATCTTATTAATCATAGAATACCATGAATATAAAGATAAACATGATAATATATATCAAATTATAGTACACAATACACCACTTGCAATAAATAAGGGGTGAACAATGGAAATCTCATGGAATTGGAGGTGAGATAAGAAACCCCTTACCTCTTGTCCGACATGGCTTGTTTGTCCCTTGTTCTCCCTAAATAATAAACATAAGTTTATTTCTACTTTCATAAGAATATTTTTCCAGTTTTTTATTACTTTTATACCACTTATTTCCTTACTATAATAATTATTTTATAATATGAGTTCATATAGGACATTTTGTCGATGATTTGAACTTGAGTAAAAAATGAACTTGTTATAATTACAAATTTTCCATGTGGTCAAAATTAAATTTTCTGTGGAATAATATTCATTATTTAGATATAATATATATCCATTATATATATATATTTATAATATTACATAAAATTTGGAGATAATAAATTAAATGCACCATTTATGGAGATGGTAAGATGTACGTACGCATTAATGCTACATTAAATTGTATTCCAGATTTAATGGAATGAAAAAATAATGATAAATAGGTATATTATAATTACTATAGAATATAATATATAATTTAATTATCTCCATCCTTTATACATTCCATGTATGGCATGAATGAGTCGTATCACTTTGAGGGGGAGGTAGTCTGCACTTCCTCCAATGAAATTATCACGTTTACCCATTATGGAAACCATAGTGGAATGCTTTAAATGGAAAATACAGAATCATAGAAACAATATAAATATAATATAAATCAAAAATAAATATAGTGACATCATAAGGTTCACCATGATAGGTGGTAGGATATAATTGAATAATCATCGTTTTTATGAGGCAGTAGTTCTCTGTCTACAGAAACAATATGTTCTTCACCCATTAGATGAAGGTGTGTGTACGTGTAGTTAGAATCCTTCTCAGAAAAAAAACCTTTTATATTTGGAATACTTTTTTTGTTATAAAATAAAGGAATAAAAAGATTTTAGGGGATTTGATATGTAAAATAAATGTAAAGAAATTAATAGAGGAAGTTACCTTTAAATCGGGGAACTTCCTCTGGATTGATCCAAAATGATTACTTCGAGTGCCTTCTGCCTAAGGTAAGGATTCTAGGAGGAGTATAGAGATATAGGGAGATTAATTGGGCAGAGGTTGGACAAGAAATTAGGCTTTAGAGGTGTGACTAATGGGTTATATGTGATAGATTTTTATAAGGGAGAGGAGGGTCTCTTTAGAGAAGTTTGAGCATATTATTTTATTATAAACATATATTGGGTTTAAAAAGGTGATAAAATCATTAAAGTCAAATATAAGATGACTAATGTTAGAAATAAAATCATCTAATAAGAATTTTATTGTTTTTGGATATTTTTTTAATTTTTATAATCTTATTTATTTAAATCATACATTAATGAGGTAAACATTACATCATCATTGTGTCATAAATAATTTTATTTATTTGATGTCTAAAAATTATAAATAAAATACCAAAATGTAGGAAATATTTTTATCTATATAATCACTTTTTATATTATAAGATATATCTTATATAACCACATGTAAAAAATGTTTTACTAAAAGATATTTGTTTTTGACATATTTGCCTTCACTTATAATTAATAAATATAAGAGTCATTATAAATTTTATGTGGCTCAATGGGGCCAAAAAATTGACCATACGATGCCCATGGTTGGGAATGTATCAACTAATAGGATTTTGACACATGTTAGGTTAATTTAATATTATTATAATATTCTTTTTTTACCATTATTTACTATATTTACCCATTTACCATGGTAAATAAAATATTTACCGATGTATATATTCATAATGTATAAAAATAAAAGTTACCTATTTATCCAATTTGAAACTCATGATTATTAACCTGAAATCCACTTTTAAAAATAAAAAATATAGATGTGACAAGAATTAATTTATAATTAATTCCTGTGGTAAAAAAACATGTTTTCAAGAAATAATAACTTCAAAAGTTTGACACTTGTTTATGACTAATTTAAAAGTGAAATAACTTCCAATGAACAACATTTGAATGAATGGTAAAAAATAATCTATATGAACATTAAAACCATTTGAAAAGATAATCTACCCATATAAATAAATTAGATCAGAAGGTAGTTTTGAATTTAAATATAGTATTTTCACTATTCCTTAAAAAATGAACATTATCATAAAAATACCAAAATTTCATCCAAAGTAAATTTTGATGTCCCAATTCTAATGAAGAATTTTATTTTCTTGAACAAAAAATATAAAAGTGACAAAAAAAAGATTTAAAAAGTGTTCTCCATCAAAATGTTGTAAAATGACCTTTTTATGAATATTAGAGCATTTAATGATTAAAATACGATTCATTCTTATTTTAATCCTCCAAAATTTATTTGATAAAATTGAATTCATTTAAAAAACATGTATAATAATATTTTAGTTAGTTTTATTCATTCCCTCCAATACAACAAATACGCATTAACTACCATTATATATAATAATATTATTATTTTTTTGGTACAACTCAACGTTTTATGCAACATAAGATTTCCAAGAAACCCATTACTGTGTGTTGAGTACTCTGCCAGACCCATCATCCCCTTTAATGTAAAATTAATATTTAATTCATAAATATTAATAAATATGAGAATGTCATATTATTTATTTACCAGGGATGTTACAGTTATTGTGCACAATGAAATCATCAATATGGTGTGATTAATTATTAATGAATCAATTTAAACATATTCATGTAATATATGTTGTTTTTATAGAAAAATAGTTTTATACCATTAAAAGGTTTTTTATTCAAAGGATACCAATGTTTTGAGTTTATTTATCAACTCAGAAACCATTGTGAGTTATAGTTATTATTATCAAACATCATTATTGCATGTTTTTTACTCAAACATAAGATTTTATTTAACATAGTTGTATCCTCTTATATGTAAAACTAAATTTTTGATTCAAATCATCTACCTCAATGACTTTATAAATCATAAAATTATGAAATTTCAGATGATATTTCCTCTTCTCATTAATAATGACTTTTCTTCCATATAAATATTTTACCATGCCACCAATGTTCTCCAATATATTTGGAGAAACTATTTTAATTTAGAACATGTGATGTTTATATTTCCATTAAAAATTTTATAAGGGATATTTTTATTCTCTCTTTAAGATGTTGGTTTTAAATAATAGTAAATAAAAATATTAAAAAAATCTTTTCAATCCTTTTAAAATTAATTGATTTATAATCAAATACAAATTTATTTGATTACCATTATGACAATGAATAAAATATAATATTGATGTTTTTTAGAATTATTTTTGTTATTAAGATTTCACATCACCTTTTTGATATATTTATGTCGTTTTCAAGTCACCTTTGTTGATGATTAATTTAAAATGTAAAATTTTCAAAAATATTTTCAATTATAATTTTTGAAACCTTTTTTTCTTTTTGATGATTCATTATTGATTTTTCTACCCCAATATATATATTTAGAATTCCATTTTTCTATTTTGAAAGAGTGACATATTTTAAAAAGATATTTTAATGTGAATAATCCATCATCTTTTATGCATATGATAAATGTGATTTATAAAAACTCATTTATGATCCCCTTCCATCTCCAATTTATCTCAAAAGTGTTTTTATACATTGATGTTATTTTTCAGGAACCATCCTCTAAATTTCCTTATGATATAATCTCTTATGGTGAATAAATATTTTATATCAACCATTTAAAATATTTAGGTCAATTTTGGTGATTCATATATAGTAATGATACAGAACACTTTTTTCTTTTCTTGGGTTCATTATGAAGTGATTAATGAGGCAAATTTTATCACATTGGAATCTATGATATTTTAAATTATTTATATCCTATAGAACACATATATGGTTTTTCATTAAGTGATTGTAGTTACCTATATAATCCTAAAATGCATAGGGTAAATTGTTATATCTCAAGGGATAATTTGGAAAATATTATGATCAATCAATACCCAAATGGAAGTAGATGAGTTAATTTTGATCCAAAATTATAAAAAACTTTTGATTCATAATAGACCATGGGAAATGGGTGAGTGAATTTTGATCCACTAAGAGAGATTGGTTTTGATGCCTAATCCATTGTTGTATGATTCTTATGATTTTTCTTGTATAATATTCTTATGTTTTGAAACATTATTGTATTATTATTTATACTTTACTATGGTCTATGTTTTATCAATGATTTTTCCTAATTTTATAATCATGGTTCTTGATTATGATATCATACCCATATACTTCATGTTTTCTCACTTAAGATCATCATTGGTTATATATTATGTTTCCCTTACTAAGAATCTAAGCTCACCCAATTAATATATATTATTTTCCCATGATTAGTATATGGTTATTTGATGATGGTTGATTATAACAGGTTTTAGAGTTCAGATTTTAAGAATAAGTGTTGGTGAGGGTTGTAAAATATGTAATTTATGTGTTTGATTTTCTAAAACACTGAAATTTTTGTTCACTGGATTGTGAAACGATTTGTGTTATGGAATGATTATTATTGTAAAATAATGAAAATAATTTGTTTATTTAGTTTGAGTAACTTAAAATAATTCAATGATTCATATCACCTAAATATATATTTTAGGTTCCCCATAGTAGCTTATAAAATGTTTGTACATCTAAGAATCAAAAATCATCCCTATCATTTAGAACATGGTATTATACATAAAATTTCCTAGTCAAAGACATTCAATACATCTTGATTTTAAAATAATAGAAAAAAATTTCATTGTCCTTACGAATTATAGTGAGTGAAAACAAGATAAAACAAAAAATTCATCATTTCTCATAGATATGGAACATATTTTCACCTCTTATACTCCAACTTTAGTGATCCTAGAATACCCAGAAATGACAACACCTATAATTTTCTCAATGATAGACAACATTATAGGTTTTTTTATTCCTAAAAATGTACCACTAGGTTTTATTTCTTCCATAATATCTCTTATTTAAATAGTAATTTTGAGACTCTAATAACCTTATAATGCCTATTATAAAATACTCTAAAACTAAATATTTCATCACCATATCCAATAATAAATTATGTTTGGGAATTATAATAATATTGTTTTTCTATCCTTAGAGTGAGAAACTTTATATGAAGTGCATAAAAAACATCATGTAAGTAAATTGAATATTTTTTGGAATTGGGTTCCTTAATAAGAAATGGTGCTAATGGTTCAAAAGGTATCCAATTCAAGCGACAACCTGCATAGTCAGATTTTTGAACCCAAAATGACCTAAAAAACATAACATAAATTCAAAATACTAACCCCATCAATCAGTATCTATTTTGTCATTTCTAAAACACCATCATATTTAGGTGTTTGAGAGACCGTTTTCTATATCTTGATTACATTCATCCAACAAAACATTCGAAACTCCATTCCTTATAGTCACACATTTTATTCGAAGGAATTAATTTCATATTTATTCGAGTCCTATATTAATCAAATGATTTCCATACAATGAAATTATAAAATACCACATACTTGTGATTGAGGAAAAACACCCTCAACTTATATGTATAATAATTTATGAATTTTAGATAATATAGTGCACACCATGATATCATTGTGGTGTTGGTCCTTATATATCCATGTGAACTATCATGAGATTATTTCTTCAACAGGTAGTCCTCCTCATGCATATTAACTCAAAATTATATTTTTTTATGTCAAATCAACTTCTGTGGAATATTTGAAAACCTCACAGAACATTACATATGATAATTTAACCGATAAATAAATAAAAAAATCATTGTGGAAAAACATGAGACTATTAGAACCATTCAACCTATATAATTTTCATTCTTATGTAGTTACCTTAGTTTCCAAATCATCCTTGATTATTAATTACAAATTTTAGGGCAAAATATCCCATTCTTGAATGCTTTCCTCTATATTTATCTTGAATCTATTGATTCCTCATGTCGAAATGTGGTCTTATTTATTGATCCCTACCCTTTAGTTCTCATTAATTTCAAATTGGTTCATTCATTCATATATTTGGTTGGACTCCTCCATTGTATCATTTACGTGGATGATCATTCCAACATTTATTTTTGGTGTGGATAATGAGATCCATATATTGTTCTTTTTTTTCTTCTACTATTTTATATTTTATTTTCAAATATTTGGTGGGTATATCATTACGTAACAGTAAGATATTAGAAACATATGTATTCTATTTAGTAATAGAAACCACACCCAATGTGTTGTACCCTCCTTTTAAACCGCACCCTCACCCCACATCTTCAAGAAACCTAAAATTTGAGCCATAAAACTTGTCCACCCACAAATTTACATCGTTTAATTCTATATTCTAAATAAAATTGAATACCAATAAGTACAAAATAGGGTAATAGAAAAAAAAATCCTTATTTTCGGAAGATGCTACCTGAGATTTCCATAATAACTATGAACCAAGCTTTGATTCCATTTTTTATATCCGGGGAACTATCCTCCAAATGAACCAACCTATAGTCCTTAGCTACAAAATTATTATATTAGAAGGTATAGTAAGTAACAATTCAAGGGGAATATTTCTCTAGAATTAATAATAAATGGAAAACAACAAACCACATGACATAAGACATTAAGAAAATTTATATAAGAACATCACTATATAAACATGATGTAAAAACATGAAATGAATGGAAGGGAAGAAAATAAATGTAACATAAGAAATTAATGTTTTATAAAAATTCATAATAAATAGGAAACTATCAATTTTTCTATAGAGTATAAAAAAGATATTATAATGAATGATGACCTCCAAAGCATTGGATGAAAAAATATTAATCTTAATTAACCACTCTTCATAGTATAAAATGACCTCAATCTCATCATATATAGTAATTTTGATCCGGTAATCCTTGTTCTACATCCAAAAAATTTTCCTAAAATGAGTGGCTCATGGATTAGATTATTGGGAGTACCCAATCACATTGTCTATGAAAATCAATGCATCAATTGGATTTCCTAGTGAATTTTACATTAGTGACAACATTTAGATATTATAGTCAATATATGAAACCCACATCCTCTAAATTCACCACTTTTACTATCACTAGGTTTCTATCACCTGTTTTCAAGAGAACATTCACCATTTTATATGGTAGAAGTAAAAAACATTAAATGTTATTTCATTCTAATTTCACCAATACTTAGAAAGATAATGGATTATGATTGCAAGAAAAACATAAAATTTCTTTCCCTATACCTTTGAAATAATTTCTATACCACAGTTATCAATCCCATGAGTCCACCAATTTGTTTCATGCCAATTATACCCACACATATAAAAAACTCTAATCAATTTATAATTTTATCAAAAAAATACTAATCTCAAAGGTTGTATGACCTCATAAAAAACCATTCCCCATTATGAAGTTTCTTAAGAAATACTCAAATTAGTAACCTGTTTCACATTTATTTTAATAAAAGAGGTATAAATTCTTCATAATTTGAAATCTATCTAAAAATATACATAAAGAATCACTTGAATTATGATATCAAATATGTGATCATATAGATTCATATTAAAAATCCAACACGGTGTTGGAAACAAAAAATTACATGTCGGATACCCTGATTTACAAAAAAGGAACCCTTATATTAGGATACCCCTATAAATTGAGAAATCCTCACAATATGATATAAATCATATAACAATTCTTCTCTATGACCACTATAGTCTAGATAATATATTTATATTTTTTTCAACTTCACTATTAGAATTCCTAAACCTGGGAAACATAGAAAATTCTTAAGTAAGCTAACATTTATTTAAAAATAAAAAAGGAAATAATAACTGTTGATAGAGGAATATGGTGACAATTATATAGATAGAGAAGGATTCCTACATCAAATGATTAAATATCATGTAAATGAAAAAATAGTTTTTTTATAACAAACCTTCACCATTCCTCAGTATTTAGTTCCCATGTGAATGGTGGAAAATGATTTTCCATACCACTAATACAATATATTAATATCCTTATATCATTTTAGAGGACGGAGTGTACCATATTTTTGGTATATGAAATAACTCAAAAATACATAATGATCATATAAAATTTGTTGAATTCCTGATTTTTTCAATAAAATATAATCCTTAAATCTAGAAGACAATGTTAGAATCCTCAACACACCATTATAGAAATACTTGGAATAATTCATTGTTTTTTTGAAGAGGAATACCACATGTACATTTTAATGTGTTGGGGAATTATTTGGCCCTTATTTTCGTACATATAATTAGATAATGAGATGATTCAAATTATATTATCCCAAATTTCACTTTTTAATCGTTAATATGAGAGGCATGAAATTTTTGGATCATTAACATTGCATCAAATTTGAGCGAAGATACTAACCATTATTCCATCGCATCTAAATCTACCACATATGCTCTATAATTGAAAGATCAGTGTTATCAGTCCATTGATATGAATATATATGAATATATCCAATTAGTAATGTGTTTAGATTTAGTAATAAAAAAATACTATCAAAATAAGGATTCTTCTTATAGTGGTTTCCCATAGGTTTGAATTGATATAAGAAAAATGACCTCTAAATATAACTACACATCTAGTTCATGCCAGGATACATGACTATGATGATTATAGAGCATAATAATCAATTGAAATGATAGAAATAAGGAATTATATGCTAGTAGGGTAAATGGTATTTTTAATCCAACCTCCAAAATATCAACCCAAGAGACCAAGGACATTTTTACCACAAAAACTATCACCACCTCCACCCCCAATGAAGAAAATGATATAATTATTTTTGGTGGTACTTCCTTTATGGAAGTAAATATTTTTTATTATTGGTATCCCCATATTATAATGAATTTTCCCAAGTCCAATCATTATTCATGGTCATAAAATGTTTGTGGAAATTTATCCAAGATATCATGTTATGAAAAATCATGGAAAATGACAAAAAACAATTTTCCCCTTAGGAAGGGCAGGCAATGCATGATATATAATGATAAATTCTAATCTTGATGATTAGTTGATATGACTAACAAAAATGGATTATGTGAAAGGTATTGAGATCATGTTGGATCCTTATACTTCATTGATGTTTATAATGATGTATAACCTTTGATGTATACATTCATGTGTGTTAACCCCACTATAGACTTCGAGGATCTGGAATTCAACATTTGAAATGAACCATCTCGGGATTATTCAACAGTTTAAAATACCACTTCAACTTATATAAATGTGTATGAAGTGTAAAATAAACACTAATGGTAGAACAATTAACTTTCATCACCATAATAGTTCTATATAATAGCTATTTAGTACAAATTTGACAATTATAATTGGAAAGGAATCCACAACACCGTACCTTAACCTCTAATAGGGACTTCAGAGATACTCAGAACCCAATTGGAATATATTAGACGTTAATTAGAAATAATAATGTTTTGTGAGACTAATTTAAATATTTCACGAGTGTAATTAGAAAAACAAAAATGATGTTATTTAGGAAGTACAAAATTCCTTCTATAGGTAATCTACCAAATTTTGAAAGAATTTATCACCCAAAAAGTGTATGGAATACCCCAAAAAATTATTAATAGACTATAAAGTCCTATTATATTAACTTGATCAACTTATTATCTCCATTAGTTTCCCTCATTGAAATATCACCTTACACTAGATTATGTTTGTCACCTAGGGTGTACAGTAATGTTGATGGAAAAAATATTACAAGATGAAATGTTTAAGGATATAAAATCTATATTATTGTTAATTGAAGAAAAGAAATACTTAGTATAGCTATATAGAATACCATATCAATATTGGATTTATTTGATTCATCCTTCACAAAAAAATTTCCATCCTAGCTTCCCAACCTTCAACGGTATAAGGGACCTATAGTATAAGATTTCCATTTTTTTCCTTAATGTATCCTAATATTATGAACCCTAAATAATAATAGTTATCCAATATCAATGGATTCATCTAAAAACTATAGGGAATTAATTTTTAATATTAGAACAATTTGACATCACAATCTATCTACAGTTTGGAAAAACTCTATAAGACATATATCAGTTTAACTTAATGTTTAGAAAATGACTATCTATGGCCTCAATATCTAAAAAATAGAAAATGAGAGTTTCAATAAAATTATTCCATGTGGTAATGTCTTGAAATAGTTCTTTTAGATATAATTCCCCTACTAAAACTTATAGAGATCCATGTAAAAATTTTTAGGATGATTTAACAACCATGTTATTTCTATATAAATACCTTAGAAGATTTCAGGAATTAAATGAAATTACAAAACACATAAGGGATGATATTTTTAAGTCCGAAAAAAAATCATAATCGATATTACTAATAATAAATATAAAAGATAGAAAAAGATGGTCACTCTATCCTATAAAGATACAAGAACAATTGCTCTATCCATATTGAAAATCTTATTTGAGGTTTTCTTACCACCTAAACCCTAGCATTAATAGTAACTAAACATATACCCTAATACTAAATCACATGAATCTAATAGGGAATAAAATTGAAATGAATTAAGGTTTATGAAGAATAAGTTATATTACTTATGATCTGATAATTTTCCTAGATTATTTATATTAAAAATGGATAATAACATGACAACATTACTAGAAATAGCAAATACAAACATTTAAAGTCTCTATGGTCACTCCAATTACTTATCCATCCATTTAATGATGGGGTGAACCTATTAAATAATTATTTTTCGTTATTGATATTAAAAATAAAGTATTTTATGAGAGGGACATAACTTTGAATACTCCAAGGGAATACATGACCTACATGGATGCCACCCATCTAGATGAATTAGGAAAATTGAATGAAGAAAAAAAAAATATGACAAAAAATATAAACCTTAAATTATTATGTAGTTGGTTATTCACAATCATGTTACCATTAGTGAATGAACGATACACTAATTCATGACCCATATTACGTTTGTAGCCCATATGGTAATGGTTTCAACTTGGAATTTCCTCACAATTTATATGACTAGAATTATTTTTTAATGTATTATAAGGAGGAACACATTACTATATCTATAGTATTCTATGTCATATTTTATTCCATTTAACTGATATTGAGAGGTCCAAACCCACTCCACCAAACACAACCATCGTCTGATGAAGAATAGAAATATTCTTCGGTAATTTTCAAACTATTGATCGAAATATATGAAGGAATAAAGGTATATATAAAATTATTTAATATCATTCTTCTCATTGAAGATGATTATGTGAATAATAAACAATCAATAATCAACCATAATGGATTCATGTTTTTTTAGACTACGTAAAATGTGGTAGAGAAACTGGGAGAATGCTTTTATAACATGATTATTAGGAGAAAAAACAAGTTTCAATGAACTCAAGGTCTTGTAAAACCCAAATGCAGTTAGTCAACCATTTAATCAGGGTAGCATTGTTTATCTGGTCTAAAAGTCCAATGAGACCAAGATCTTATAAATTAAATGTAGATAAATTTCCATTCCGGGTAATTTGGGGGCTTTAACAAATCAATCCACTTTTATTATCTAAAATAAAATGTAGTAATATATTTATAGTATAAATACCAGAAAATTAGCAAAAAAAATATGTTGTGTTAAAACACTGTGTCATAATACCCACGTGTAGATCAATATTGGATTCCCTTCACCTATCGAAAGAATCAAGATATCCCTTAATCAAATCAATTAAAAATAATTAAGATTTTGATACCTATGTAGGTATATATGATTCATCATCTATTAATAATGGATTAATTCACTACCATACAATGATTTCATAAACAAATAAAGATCAAGTTTCCATTATAAAATGGAAAATAAATCCCCTCTATCTTTCTAAAGATCTTAATGAAGTGGATTTTCACATTGTCTTGGTTGATAATGGTTCTAAGATCAATTTCATATTTTGTTAAAACCTACGAGTTATCAAATTATAGGATAATAAACGTAATCCATATAGGATTAGATTATAGGTATATGATAAAGGGGATAATATTCCATTGAGAAAAATCATATTAAGAACCCCACTCTGAAATTCAACTTATAGAACCAAATTCATGATCTGTAGTCAATATATAGTGTTTCATTCTCTCCTAAGATGACTATGAAACCAAATTAATGTGGTTATACCATTATCATATCCCTAACTCTTAAATTATTCCATAAATTGAAAAACATGAATGCTGCACAACCTAACTTTCATTTTTAGTACTTGTGTTACATGATACCCATATTTTTGTAATTTTAAAAGACAATGAATGAAACTCTAAATGGAGAAATATGTGATAGAAGAAGATATTAATTGATTGAAACTTATCCCTTCTAATAGGTATAATAAGTTCAAATAAATATTTCAATTTACCATTCAACCTATTGACAAAATGTATTTGGACCATAGATACAATCGAAGATTCTCACTAATAGAAATATGTTTTTATAATACAATATTATCTTATAAAGGATATTTATTTAAGATCATGAAACAATCATACACTATCATGAGAGGAAGTTTTTATATTCACCCCTTGTAGATGGATCCTCATATACCAAGAACCTACCGTAATATTGTGCTTAATGATATTTAATCTGTATAGATTGGGGTTTTATAGTAATAGAGTTGTCTTATATAAAGTGGACGTAAATCTTGGGAAACTCCACAATAATTAATATTGGTTTCAAGGATAGTGGAAAAATACCCATCAAGCCCCAAAAAAATTCTCTAATAATGATTTCCCAAATAAAGTAGGTGGGAATGAAACAACATAATGATAAATAAAAGGAGAAGATCAATATTTCACTTATCCGTATTTAAAAAAGGAGGTGCTCAATGATGCTCCAACCACCTTAAAAGACACTTTATAATGAATTTTAAACCATCATATATAATTGAATTTTGGAACCTAGGATAACCCCATTACTATAGTAAATTTTATGACCCAGAATCCAAAATAATTCGGGAAATATACTATAATTGTCAAGAATAACTATGAATCATTCACATAGAATTACATAATGATGTTTTTATTTGATCCCCATGATATTTTTCATCACATGGGTCTCCAAAATAAGAATCATGGATATAAAAAAATATATGATAAAAATTAATCCATCCAATAATACCATGGTCAGGGCTAATATGGATGACTAATTAAAGACAATTTCATTTGAGATGTTAAATTCCAAAACCATAGAGGCCATATTTTTTCTCACCATAAAGAATAATAGAAATGTAATAGTTTATATAAACATTTGGGACCTCAATATCCACTTTATGATAGATATATTGTTAGTATTAACAATATAATTGATGATTGGTTTTAGGAAAGGTTTCAAATCCTCCCACCTTATAGACTTATATTTTTGACAAAATATTTAATTTTTTGAATATAATAATGAAGAATTCGTAGATTTCAGAGCACCAAAATTAGTGTATTTATATCATGTGATTCATTTCTACTTGAAAAATTCTTAATCCACAAATCAATATGAAATGCATCAAACATTTAAGCCTGATCTTGGGAAAATGGTGGAGTGTTACATAGTTGATTTATTATGGAATTCATAACATTGTAATGATAAATATTATAAAATTGAAGTGGAATTCAATAGACTATGAAGTAATAAGCAATGATTAATATGATATAATATGTTTTTAGGGTCACAATTAAAACATTTCATTGATATTTGGTTGGTCACCAATGTATCGAGGTTGATCATAAATAAAAAAATCAATCACTAAAATTTCACCAACATAGTATATATAGGAGTTATGGTTCCTCTAAGGATACCATGATTACATTAAAAAGGTTATCATTTTCCCCATTGGAAATATTCTTCCATTATCCAAACTAATAAAGAATTCTGAAATATATAAAATTGATGAAGATTAAAAAATCAGAGTTATAAATATAATGAAATACCTCTCTTGAAATATATGTGTGATACTGAATATGCATTGAACACCCCACATAATATATGTGGTATATTTTGAGTTACCATTAGGTGAACACTAATCCCAGAATAATAAATAAGGGAATGAATGTAATTTATATTTTCTCATTAAATCATTGAAAAACATTGGAGTAGATATAGAAAAATAAAGAATAATTGTTTCCCTATGATATTTTTATTATAAATTTTGTTCCAATACTTGTAGAATAATGTGATATATTTGTTATTTTGTAATGATCCATTCAAATTAATTCTAAAAAATATGATGTTAATGAGGAACATGATATAATGATTAGTAAATTTTAAACAATTAGATAATTGATTATCCTTTTAAAGTATATCATGTGTACAAGACATGTATATTTTGTAGTCTCACACACCATATTATAAATGACATATATAAATACAGAATTAGGTGATGAATAATTTCTATCAATTAATGAACCTTTAGAGACATATCAGATGCATTTTAATATCACCTTTGGGATCCAAACTGGAAAAACATGGAGGACCCTAAATTCAATAAGTTCATCATATTGACTTTTTTCCCCACCCCTAGAGAGTCACTCATTCTATATTTATTCATTATTTTTAAGGGATGCACCAACAATGTGATATAAAATCTAGATTTTTTTTCACAATCAATTTTTTCCCTATAAATATTTATTACCCACTTTATCATTAATGGTTACCCAGAGAATATTATTAAAAAATTAATGGGGAGTACACCATTAATAAGGAATAAATAATACCCATACTCAATCATAAATGAGAGTTGAAAATTTATCTTCTATAGAAACCTAGGGAATAAAATATTTCCTAATTAAATAATAACCAAGTTAACATATTTTATAACATGGAATATTTATTTTCTAACAAAGATAAGATTAAAATAGTTATCTATGTGGTATAACAAGAGGTAAAATTTTATTTATCTATTAAAGATGTTGAGAAAGTATTTTATGTTAACACTGATCCACCTTCCCAAAAAATATATATCCCTATTAGGATTCTCAAGTAGTTTGTTGGATGTCCTAAAGAGTAGACTTCCTAGAATATAAGGATCCTAAATGGAATCATGCATGTAAATATTAAATCTATAGAAGAACTAATTTCATCATCCACTAAAATGGTGTATGTCCATCTAAATCACTGGTAATAAAATTTCTGATGAGATCCTCCTTAGGTCATTGGAAGGGGGTGTTCTACCAAGATCAATGCAAGAAGTGTATATAAAATCATGAAGGTATCATCATTTGGGAGATAAAATCCATCATGATGTTGGGATTCTTATACACATCTAAAATTCAATTATTCAATACTATATTGAGTTCTTGAAGAAATTTATTAAAATATAAATTCATTCTAATTCCATATTTTGAACCCCATAATTTTTCCAGGTTACCAATTATTCATAGCCATTTTTACCTGAGTACTTTATAAATTATGTTTTTATCCTTTGGTGATGTCCCAACAATATAAGTTCATCCTGATAAACATAAAATTATTCTTCTAATAGGATGGAGAAGTACCCCCAATGGAAGTCATAAAAATGGAAACAATTACATTTATAAAATCCAACATCCTCACAATATTTAGAGTTCCATATACTATCCTAATAGATAATGGAAAACAATTATTCTAATGAGATAAATCATTATATGAAAAAAATATCTCGTCGAATAACACTTTCCACAACCAAATTTCTTCCAATGGATTGATCTGGAGTTTAATAATACCCTATCCAATATCCTATATAAAATGGTGGATAATGACATAGTAACATTCTCATCGAATCTACATGATGCATTATCTAATTACCGCACTACCATACACACTCCTATATTGATGTTTCTATATTAATTATTGTACATGATTAAAGTAGTCATGATAACTGATGTTTATCTACCCTCAACAAGAATAATTATTTCTGAAAAAATTACTAGAGATTGATATTCAAAAATCATGTTGAATGGATTAGATTCTCTAGATGAGAATTGTGTATAAGACCTCATCGTACTTGAAGTCTATCTGAAAAAATTGTCCAACCATTCAATAAGATTTCTATAATCTATTTTTTTATTCAAGAATAATTGATTATATATTAAATGAAAAAAATGAATCATATGAGGACATATTTGAAACTAGATCACAAATGGGAGGGAACTTATGTCATACAAAATGTCTACCCTAATAGATAATAATACATAGTTACTATGGATAGAGAGTGTATAACACCTCTTACTAATTAAGTATTTCTAATGAAATAATATGAAAAAATATATATCATAATTTCCACACTAGATGTCTATAAACTATATTGTATGCATTCCTTACTACATGAATTCCAAATACATGGAATAATTTCCTTGTTGAATAATATTAAACTACATGGATATAGTCCTCATTTGAAGGCTATATTCTACATTGAATAAAGTCCTTATTGAAAAATATTAAACTATGTGGCATAGAGTCTTTACTATATGAACTTAAATTGAATGGTGACTTCTCCTTATCATATAACCCTTTACTTATTCTTATTCTAACTATTCCACATGACATTTAAACTATATGGTGTGGACTATAATGTATAACATGATTCCATTGACCAAAAATCAAATTTTTATAAAAATTCATATTCCAATATCTCCATTTAATACATGGTTTACATAACATTCACTACACAAGGATAAAGTTAACCATTATATTAAATTCATAACATATACATTAATTCATATCATCATAGTATATATAGTGATTCTAAGATCACCAATCATGGTTATAACCACTAATTCCTCTATCATCCCATTTCAAATTTCACTACGGTGATAAGGCCTCTACCAATTAAAATTGGGTTCATTCCTTCCTTCAGTCAATACAAAACAACTTTATATTTCTACATTTTTTTCTTATATGTGAGATAGATATTTATAGTGACCTCATACTATTAAAACTAGGTGTGGATTTATTCTTATTATCACTTGGAATGTAATGAAACCTGGTTCTTCTATTTCAGGACTAGCGTCAATATTTAATTATCAATAACCTCCATGATGGTATCCCTAATATCAAAGGATCAAAATGAGAAAAAAATAGTTATTCCAATATTTTGTCATTAAATTATTTCCCGTAAATCTAAATAACAAAATTTGGGATACTCAAACCAACCATAATCTCACAAAATAATGGGGTTATTCTCATTATATAATAAGAGTGGACCCCTTAATAACTCTTGGTAAAAGATCTATAATCCTCCACTAAGAGACATAATTTAGTCAATATTTTCCAACCTTAAGCTTTAGCTATGATTTGGTCAAATATATGTGACTCCAAACCCTTTTAATTTCATAAACTATAATAGAGGACAATAACACAAAAATGATGCATAAAAACATTTAGGATGAGAATCAATGTTGGTAAACCAAACCATAATATGATCCATTATTATCTAGAACAAACATATTTAATATATCAGATACAAGTTGATCATATAATAAAAAGAGAAAACTCATAAGAATCCAATTAGACCATAATAAAATTTGAGTAATGAATTTTGAATCCTATAGTTCTAAGCTGGATGATTGAAGAGTCTCCTAGTCATTAGACAAAGAATATCACATTGATGAAAACCCCCAATTCCTAATGGGTCATTTAGGTATGTATATTGCAATCAATGTTCATATCACTAGAAATTCATATTAGTTAAAATTATCCATTATTATATAATGGATCCAATCAATTTGAAAAAACAAAGAAAAATATTAGAGGTTAAATTATATAAGTTCATACCACTATTAATATTAATGGTAAAATATTAATTAATAAATAATATTAAGTCTTGTTGGTCAATTATATATGAACTTGATGATAATCAACTAATAAGAACGAAATATACGACCTTAATCTACAACCCAAACTAAACACACAACTTTCCAGACACAAAAAAAGAAATGGAAACCTAAATAATATCAAGTCCATACCTTCGAAGCTATGTTCATCAAATGACATAGAAAAATGGTATGTATTATTAATAAAAAATATAAAAACTTGGTGACTGACATTTAAGACACACAAAAACAAATATGTGATCCCTAAGCCTGCTTTTTCTGAGAAAAAGGTATGAATCACTTTGATTTTCTCTACAAAATCTCAACCTATTTATAAAATAATGGAAACATTAATAGAACATCAATGCACTAAAACCCCTCATTAATATACCACACATTAAAAAAAATAATTTTTGAATTAAATTTCACTATTCACTCAAACCCTTTACTATCAAAATATAAAATCCTCATTTTATAGTGAAAATGTAGGTGCACATGAAAATACATTACTTATCTGAGTGAACATTCCTAGGATTGAACCATCCTCATTATTTATCTATGTATATCAATGAGTTTTAAAAATGTTGTTATAAGGACACATGAACTGTCTATACATGACCATGGTCATAAATGTAGAAGTATCTTGAATTTCTAGTTATTTTTCAACATGCCAATGATGGTTTACATTGAAGAAATAAGAACACATGAATCTCTAATAAATATTCAACTGATTATGTATAAATTAATATTATTCTTTTCTAAAGTTTTCCCCCTTTGACTAAAGATTATTATAATCCTAATTTACTAAACATTTCAATTATCGTTAATTTTAATATGATTTATTTATATTATATGTTATTTAATGTGAATTTTTTATGTTATAAAAATATTTATACATGGTATCATTGAGTTTGATGATGAGTGAAGTGAACTGTAGATATTTTATAACATTGGGGACAATTTGATATTTCATGCTCTAATAAATGTTCAAAAATTAAATCAATATATAAATGGACCCACACTAGCATATTTACCTATAATATTGGTCTACATTTAATGAAGACAGAAATTACAGATAAAAAAATTACTATAAAAAACATTCATCTAATTATTTAATAGCTTTCTTTTTGTTATTGGATGTTTTGACCATTCACAGTTGAATCCCTACATTAACTATTTATAATTTTTTTACACATATAGATGATCCACCATAGAGGATAATGTTTAATAACCATATATTAATGCATTAGAATTATATTTTATATCAACTATAAGATCCTTATGTGATACTATTTATAGTTCATAAAACACTATTTTGGTTTTCTGTCTACTAGTCAAAGTATATAGTTGTGACCATATCTCTATCCACATGGATAATGATGACTCTTCCAGGGAAAATATTTCATTACACCCATACCTGATTATAATTTTGATAACGTTTGATGTTTGTGCCATGTGAATGTTTCACACCACTAAAATCCTCGTAATTGTAATATAGAACTTCAAATAGTTAGAACCACATACACCCAAGCCCCAAAAAATAATTATGAGGCACTCTTATTTAAAATTATACTCCTCTAATAAATCCTTGGTGATTGAAGAATAGGTTTTATTCTAAGACTATCTTCATACTTACTTTCTCAATATTATTTCCTTATCAATTGAAAAAGGATTATTAATAAAAAACATAGAGTTTATAACCATGTGTATCATAAAAGGAAAAGTTTTTAAAAATTTGATTCTAAACATGATTTATTAACACCAAATCCCTTATAACTTCAGAAGATGGTTCATGTAATAGATCCTTCTCTTAGGGGACACTTTCATCAAATGTTTTTTTTTCAATGTCTATTAAATGTATCCAATTTCTGTAACCTATAAACCAAAAATATTTTTAAGGTGAAATAACTCTTCATGAAGCTTTGAATAAAAATTTGGATAGAACTAGTCCCCAGAAGTTATTCCTATGAGATCCTCTTGCTGTAAACCATTCACAATATTTATCTAAAGTGTCCATCAAAATAATCATCCAGACATAGTTTGTTGGGTAGATCCATTACCAACCCTCATCATATTACATGGATAAATCTTCAATGATGATGATAATACTATAAGATAATATAATTGTTACTTTCCTCGTAAATAATAAATAAATTGAGTCGATGAACAATAATGGGATACAAATCATCTAAAATTCTAAAATATTACAGCAAAAATATTCAATATAAGAATAAATAATCTTTAAAAAATTGATATAGTGTTTGTGGTTAATAGAAAATGGAATAATAAATACAGATAATAAAAATTATATAAATGAGTTAGATAATATAAGATTATTAAATGTGGGTGGTATTATAATTATACTGAACTATCTCAGGGGGAGACACATATGGATAAACTAAAACATAACTCATATTTCCCATTATACAAATAATATTACTAGATGATAGAGGCTTGGGTATTTCACTAGTGACAATCAAAAACATGGGAGGGATGGGAATTTAATGGGGATTACTTATGATATTCTAAATCTCATAACGCATAATGTTTTCGGAAATCCACCAATAAAGAAACCATATTGAACTATAAATATGGTATAAAACATATCCCAATTTTACATTAAGTATCATTTGATAAAAATGATTCAAAAAAAGCACCACATGATTTTTTATCCATCATTGGTTAGCTAAGTAACCATCATGAAGGTATTTTCCTTAACCCCTAAATGGGTGTCATTCAATGGAAAATTATTTCCATTGATGAATATTTCTATGAAACCTACAGATATATATATATGTAGTTTACCCTTAGTTTTATCCCATAACTTGAGTAGGTGATGCATACCTTTCAAACTATAGATTATTATAACCCTCTATGTTATGAGAGTATTGATTTGGGAAATACCTTGAACACTTTTTTTCATTTTTTTGTAATTATATTGACAAATACAAATCCTATCAATAAATATGTGAAATAATTGATTTAAATTTCTCCCATAAATTTTCTCCCTAGTATTGATATTTCCACCACATTACCTATATAGTATCTTTGAGTTAATCATACATATTAGATGATTATAGGAATACATCATATATCTCAACCAAGACATGAATGTCCCCAATATGATATATATCCTTGGTGTTGATCCCAATTTTACTATGTTATAGGTGGAGGCTATTTGTCCATTGGAACCATCACCTTATTGATTCATGAAAAATATTATGTTTTCAATAAACTATATTCTTATAAAACATGGTTCCTAATTTATGATCAATTTCATAATGTTAACCTGTGATATCTTTACAACATTATTATTTCTACATGGAAAGGGCCCACTCATTGAAGAAGCTAACCCTGTAGAGGAGGAACCATTGTGAAATATATCAAATATTAGGGTTATCTAGATAATCCATGAGAATCGTTTAATATTATTGGAAAATGTTTTGATTCCATTTTCCCTAGACCTCTATGGTGGGTAGAGAGTGATCCACAATATATTTAGCGTCATTTTCATACTCTTAAATAAGTTAAACCTTAGTGTATATGGTCACCTAAATGTATTCCAATGTAGTCATGAATAAAATTAATTGAACTTTTTTATTAGGATTAGGGGTTAAAGGATCAATTTGGGGTATAAATCTATATAGGGTATCCAATCAATGATGGATTGAATAACATGTCTGGATCTGATACATTTGTAAGGAATAAATTATGTGATGGAATATTTCAATGTAAAACATCATCAATATTATTGACCATCACATATCATCTATAAGTAAGAATTTTTCTACCATCTTCAGAATATGTTTCTGTCATTATCTTCATTAATGGAAGATGGTAGTGGATAAAGTATTAGCGAATCATGGAATTATATAATTTTTTTTGAATTTGCCATCATAACAGATTCCCTAAATCATCCCAATGTAATTAGTTTCTCAAATATTAATGAATGTTTCAAGATATATCTTTACTGAATGATCAAATATTATTACATAAAACAAGATAAAAAAATACGATCTCTTGTTCATGTGGTCTAGTTCATATACATAAAAATATAGTAAAAATAAAACTTCTCGTGAGATTCCTAAAAAATTGAGTAGGTAAACTAAAGTGAAAATGTACATTATATATAGGGGTAGACAAGACTTTTCTTCTTCCATGGATCTATTAATAATCAATAAAATTCATTAAATACATAATTTTTTCTCAAAATTAAATAATTTTCCTTCTAAATGAGTTAAAATATAGGGGGAACTTAATAAAACTATAAATATTTATAAGTACCAAATTTTGTAATTAGAGTAATGATCCATCCAAAAATTAATGAAAATAAAATTATTCACCATACCAGATGAGTCCAATGAACATTTCAAAATAGATGTACCGCAAATGTGAAACCATTACTATAATGTAGTGCACCTTAATAGATACCCAACCTAATAATACTGAAAAAATATCCATAATAATATGTTATTTTAATGTCCAAACGCATGAATGTTACTACACATAGATAATTTGATATCACAACTCATCAATTATAGAAAAATATCCTTGGATTCAGCACCCCTAATCTCAGAAACATTATCTTGGGAACACAATAACTTTGTATATATAATTTTCACTGTATTATTCAATATATTAAAATTTAATATATACCATCATAAGATCAATAGTTTGGATGATAATTTTAACACAATATAAAAATTTATAGAAAAACTCATTGTCTAAGAATCTAACCTCTTAAATAGTCCCTATATTGTAAAAATCCACCATAGTTTCCAAACACTGCTCATATCTTGGATCCATTTGGTTCATTTATAACTACAAAGTAAAGGAATTCTAGTGAATATAATAGAACAAATAGTTAAAAACATGAGTCTCTACAGGTTCTTAATATTCTTATCAAATTTATAATCAAGACACTATATTTGTTTTATAGAAACAAAATGCTTTGAACAAACATAACAAACACTTAATCCCATACTAGTGGAAATTAATGGGAATCATTCTAGTGAACCATCCATAAGAACTGATTTTTTATAAGAACATTTAGTCAAATAAAAAGTTTTCATCACCCTTGGGGCCCCTAAAATTTAATGTTAAATTTAATTGGATTTATTCAAGTGTAATCCGTAACTCTCAAACGATAAGGAAAAACCACTACACTATTATAAAATATCCTTTACTAAAAGGATGAAACGACTCCCATAAGTCAATTTCTACTAAACAAATATTATATCTATCTATAATGGATCAAGATTTATTTTTTGGAATCCTTTCATCTAGATCAAAGCCTTAAAGAGATTATTTTATCAATGCCTCTTTCCTGGACTCGAAATATACATGATCATGCTATTTATGAATTCTATATGGTCATATTAGTAATGTATTCCATAATATAGGAACTATTTGGTTATCCTCCCAATATAATATGATACTTAGAGTAAATCCAATCATGAAATCTATTGATAATGAGAATACACCCCCTTTTATAACATATTGATACTCTCTTGACCCATGAAACCCATCATGGATTCTCTAAAAATACCTATAAATATCCCTTATATTTATTATAATTTCAATTATCCAATTAAAGTCTCATAATTATGAATAATATACCAATATAATTTATGTATATATTTTTTTACATTACAATGCCCCAATATTGTGTCTAGTAAGGCATTGCCCCTATCCAGTTACCAATTCATAGTACATGAACACATGCGGAACTTTAACATAGTGTAATTCCAAATTAAAATGAGACATTAATTTATCATTCCCATACAAAATCATTAATAGGAACCATTTACGTATAATTACACTATCCATGACTTTAAACTAAATTGAAATGGTCCTGTCAAATGACAATTAACTACAAGAAAAGTATTCGTAGTTTCAAAGCCATAAAAGGAATCTCCATGGTCCATGTGATTTGAACAATAATGTTATTAAATTATTCATTATATAGCATTGAACTAGGTGGTTTTTTATTCCATTTATAAATATATATTGGAATCCATTATCATGTTCCTAATCACAATTGAAACAAAAATTTAACCCCTAAAACCTTTAACCATTCATATAAGGAATGAAATTTTATTCATTATCGCACATAAGGGATGAATTATCTAAAACTTATCTTCTAATTATGAGTTAGTTATCCATTTCTTTTACTTTTTTACTTATTATTAAACTCGTTCTTTAGTGTAGATGATCAAGTTGACACTTGATTCCATAGACCCTAGGCCAATGAACCACTTCTAAACCTTATGTAAAATTAAATTAAAAATAAAACCAGGGTTAACTTAACTTAGAATATCCTCCTAAATGGGTACCTCACTTAATAACTCTTATTTTTAATGAGATAATTGATTAATCCATTATTGAACATCAACTGAACCATCCCACTATTAGCAATGAAAAAATTGTTTAACCTGTTGTTGTCATAATAGGATCCTATATTTCCATTAGTTCTGAAAGAATTGATCAATTTATAGATTATGATCCTATAATCATATCTTTTCCTTGATAATGAATTAATATACTAGACTACTATTTCAGAAATAGTAAAACTATATTCCCATATCCAAAAATACAATAGGTTAAAATATTATGGAAATTCATATAAATGAAAATATTTATTGGTTGATATCAATTAAATTGATTAACTTGTGTTATTTACTTAATATCCATGTAGGAATGTCAGTTGAATAAAATTCCCTGCTTAGAAGAACTAAGTTTTTGATTTCCCACACAAATTTATTTATACTATAAATTCATCAGAAACATTCACATACTTTTAATTTATGTATGTGGTTCATTTTTTCATGATCATGATATGAAATATTTTAATTATAGTGTTTGTAAAATGTATTTATCAATAAATTCCTCATATAAAGGCTATTCACTCCACTAATGTGACATGTGATGTAAAGTAATCCCTTGTTTTTATCCATATGCATTTCATCAACATATGCATAATTTGTTTTAAGAATGTACATGACTAATCCATAAATACCCTCATAAGATAAATTGTCCTATCAAACCTTAATATTATAACACCTGACACTGCCACTACCATAGGGGAATAAAAAACAACCCACCTTTGGAATATAGGTGTGGGGTCAAAATAAATAAAAATAATGGAAGAATGAAAAATATCATATATTGGGTTTTAAGGGGGAGTAATTTTTATAAAACATAAATAATAATTAAAATGGAAAAAAATATTATTTACTGAATCCCTCACATTTATAGTATTGAAGTATTTTAGAACTTTTATGGGGATTAGTTTATATACTTTTTAAACTAATTTTAATATTTCATATGTTTAAAAATTAGATTTTATAGGAAACAAATAATTATATAAACACACATTATTTTAGGATTTTAAAATGTTCCCGAAGTCTAAATTTGATGATTAAAGAGACATTCCATCATAACATTGAATTAATGTCCTGAGATTTTCTAAATTAATGATTGAAGACTACACACCTGAGTTGAGTAATAGCTAAGACAAGTCATTTCCAATGACACGAGACATTGCCTCTATCCACATCAACCACATGTAAGGATTGAAATAATCCATTTCTAATCTGTATAAATTACAACATTAATTTACCCTAACACCTTCATATTGGGTTTCATGGAGAATTTTTATCCCATAACATTGTATTAGTATTATAGAAACCATTAACCTATAAATAACTCTAAAATACTAAAAATATTTGGTCATATAACATTCATTATTATTAAAAAGGAATTATTTCCCCCTTTCATGATAATCTAAACCCCTTAAAATGACATACTACACAATGTGACACTTTGAGGACCAAACATAACATCAGAACCAAATCATCAAGGATAGTGAAACACATGCCTACTTTGAAATACCTATTTATACTCTAAATAAGCCAAATTCAGTTGAGGAATTTTGGGTAGCCCTCACTCAACAAATTTTTGAGGGAAAAAACATAACATAGATCCACCAATCACTTGATTCACTTGAGAAATCTATGATATCCTTATACATTCTTGTGATCTATTCATAAAACTAAATTCATTAAATATATCAATCACACATAAGAAATCCATTGTATAAAAAGTCTGTGTGAGATTAAATAAAATATCAAAGACTACCTATGAGAATAACATATAACATACCCATTCTTGGATATTTAGAACTTCCACCCACACATAGATTCCCCTGTACTAAGGGGTTTTTTCCTTCACACCCTCGTAAACCATACATTGATTGGGTAGTTCTATAGGTCAATTATGAGTAGGTTTCCAACCATTATCCTAATGCATCGGCACACCCATAACTAAAAAACCATTATAAAAAAACATTCCTCGGAATAAGTTATCTTAGTTTAATTCATTTTTCCCCCATGTCTGAAAAGTACAAAAAGTAATCCTTTCATCCTTGAAAAAACTATGAAAAATATTGTTATTTCTTAAGACTATTTTGGGGCCTCCTAATTTAATTCACATGGTCAAAAGGAACACATATGTTCCCTATTTAATAATGTTATCCTTTGAAAAACTGATAATGAAATCTTGTAATTGATATCCTTATTATTCTTATCAATAATTGATAAGGACCTCAATGTACATAGATTAATATATTCCCTTTAAAATATGTATTTTTATCAGTAGGTAAAAATTATAGATTCTTCATGACCTATATAATAATATATGACACATTAAAATGGTCTATATATCTATTTATCACCCAATGAAAATCCATATTATACTAAAAAAGCCTTTGATATCAAATGGAACTATAATTTTTTTGTAATACCCAATCATGTTGGGTTATATATCTTGTCAAGTATCCTTTTTATCCCGACTAGTTCACAGGCCCCATGTATCTAATAATTATTCTCATTCCACTTTCCAAAAAATAGAGGATAGACACAAATGGCCCTCAAATCCTATGTAAGCCCAAATTGAAAGGGTATGCTCATTTTTAAGTACCAAAAAAAACCATTTCTATGTAACTTTCATATAGAATTCCTTGTAAATTGAAATTAATGTAATAATAAATTATCATAGTTATATAACCTTAAAAGTCAACACATTATGTTCGTGGCTTCAGGGACAGAAAAGGAACCACAATAGTCTTTATCACATAACCCTAAAAGATATAAAATTATTTTTTTATAGTGTTATAATTGTAGTTAAATTCGTAGAGATATATAAGAATATCATATCTTACACCCAGTTCAAACATTAGTGTAACATTTAACCTTTACTAGTGACGATATCATGGAACCATTCATGATTGATAGACTAATGATACCTATCAATTCACTAGCGATAGTATCATGTCAATAATCTTTCCAATGATGATAGGTTGACTACATTTATCCATCCACTAGTTATATGCTATAAAACCTATCCATCTACTTGTTAAAGTATAAATTCATCCATTCATCCACTAGGGAATGGTCGATGTCATCGATCCATATGATGGTAATAGGCTTATGACATCTATCCATCAACTATTGGTAGGTCAATGACATACATCCACCCACTAGCGATATGACGAGGACATATATATTTTTAATAATTATATACTAATGATATCAATACTTTTTCTAATTACTCATTTACATTTTTAGTGATGATCTAGATGAGTAATAATATACGTGTTCATGATATGTGTAAACACAAACAATATTCCTTGATAGTGCTAAAATCTATAGTTACCATCTAACATAGATAAAAGAATTAATTTTATCAAGAACAACTATCCTTGAACTACAAGAATAAAATAATTTTATAGTGCCCTTTCTATTAAATTTATTAATCAATCAGTCAATTTTATTTTTTATTCACTTACCTAAAGAAAGGGTATTTTTACTAGGAGAGTTTTTTTAAATATGACTAAACTTTGTAAGACAACCATGTACTAGACTCAGAACTCCCATGTGAGATGAGTTTACAATATATCATCATAATTTTGAAGTCTTATATTAGATGCATCATTACCCCATATTTAATAGCATCATTCCATTTTAAATTGGGATGAAGAAAAAAATCTTTGTAAAAATAGGGAAAAAACATCATTAAAATTAATTGGGTATTTATAATAACCACTCTAATATGATATTATTAGATCACATATATCAATATTTATTATTACTAAAAAATCATCAACTCCTTCTATATTTAAAAGAAATAATCTTCTTCCATCATTCTTCATAAACAAAATTCTAATTTGTTATCTTATTTATATTTAAGTGGCCCCAAAAATCTACCCTATATTGTTTTTGGATATTGTTTGTATTAAATTTTCCCAATATTATAATAATAAATGTAAGTGGTTTTAGAAACATTTTTTATAAACTTCTATGATTGAATCCTATAAGTTGTGTCATTATTGTTTAGAATTTATATATCATTAATCATATATTTACATTATAAATAATTTCCAACATGTACATTTAACATTATATAATGTTCATCTTGTGAGAAATTATTTTTTGAGTGTTCATAATAATATTGAAATGGGTAATATACTACATGTATCTAACACCCATGGATAAAAATTAGAAAAATTTATTTCTACATAGTGAAATTAATAATTATCAAATTGTATCACTTTGTAAATAATAAAATCCATCGAGTCCTAAATCCAATCTCTAATGTTTATATTGTAACCTAGAATAGATATCCTTGAAATAAAATTTGTATTTAATTAAATTTAAATATGTAATAGGTGATATTTTTCTATTTAGTATAATGTTATATGAAATTATACTATAAGAATTTATATTGAATATATTTCCTTTAAAATCCCATACATCTTATCTATTAGTAATTTTCGATCTATATTTTACTATTATTTGAGTTATACATGTAAATTATATAATAAAATATCTATATTGTATTAATATCTTCTCAATTATAACATATATCTCCCTTAGAAGTTGATTATAGAAAATCATTCCCAAATTTATCTAACAAATTTCCCAAATTTCATTAAAATAAGTATATATTCCTTTTAGATTCACCTAGTCAGTGGTTTCCTAAATCTCATATATGGATATATATACCTAATTATATTAGTCATATAAATAATATACCCACTATATAGAAGAAAATCCATGGAAAAATCTCTTTGATATGAACTAACCATCCGAGTGATCAAGGACATAATGAGTGTTTTATTTGGGAAAAACCTAACAAATATTTTCCTGCTTTTTTCAAAATAATCATCATTTTATACATGAATATCATGCATAGTTTTATCATGAGGATTTTAATGTGTATGAATTTTAATAATAATTTAATTTATAAATATTGTCTCTTTCTCAAAATTAACTTGTTTCAATCATGTTAATATATAAAATACATTAAAAATATTATCTTTTATTATGCATATTTTGTAAAATACAATTAAAATTTGAAAAGCATATCCTTATGTAATTGGCACATGATACTATTTCTTATAATATATTTAAATCATATGAAACTAAAACATTTATCAAGATCATATATGCTTCCATAAGTATTCAATTCCCACTTTTGTAGAGAAATTATAGGCCTCAAAGGAAATGAAATGTTCTAACCAAAGAACCAGTATCTGTGAATATTTTATCAAGAGGTATATTAAATTAAAATATAATTTTACAACAAAAACACTAAAAACTATAATAAAATTTTATATAATAATTATATAATGAAAGATAATTAAATTTGATCAAAATAAATTAATTTTTTATATAAAACCTATCAAGGAACACATAAAATAAGTGATGTAACATTCATTAAAAAAATATAATTAATTTTATTTTTTGAATATAAATATTACCAATATAAATGACTTAATATAAAAATTGGATCCACATAAATGAATTATTTTACGGATTTTAAAAAATTTATTGTAAATCCCCACAACCATTACGTTGAATAAGAAACAGTTCATAAATAATGATAAAATAATTTCATTAACCATAAATACAAAAATTACCTAATATATGTTTCATTTACTTCAATTTTGTTTATGGTGTCATATATTATTTTTATAAAACCCAGAAATTTCATTGAAATCAATTTTGAAAACATTATCAAATTTCATCAAAAGAGGAAATGGAGGAACATAAATTTTATACACTTTAATTTTCAAAAAATCATTTCCAAAATAGGCATACAGAAGCATATTTTGTATTTATGAAATTATTTAAAAAACCTGAGTTTTTAGACACACCAAACTATAGTTCTTAAAAAAACCCACCTTAATTTATATCGTCTTGACCATTATCTTATATATTATTTATCAATACATGATTTTATAACATTATTATGTTTGGTAGATACATTTTTTACCATTAAATTATCATAATAAATGTTAACCACAACCATTATATCGATCATGGGAGTCGATAATATGAAAAAATGGAAAAAATATAAAACATTAATGAAAAATCATAGATACTTCCTCATTTACTTATGTGTGTTTCATAATAAAAACTGAACAAAAAATTAAGTTCAGTCTACCATAGTTAATCAACCAAAAATAGAAATCCTGAATCTAATATACATAATTTTACTTTTCAGGATGAAATTAAAAAACCGTTAATTTAAAGAAAGGAGAATCATTGAAAAATTCATAGAGTTCAATGTGGTCATATTATGTGAAATTTATTAATGATAGAATAATTTTCATTTTATATAATTTTTTCAATTCACATAGAATTCTCATAGGATATTAAAAAATTCATAAACAATTATGTTTATAATGAATTTGAAAATATTAAAATATTTTCTATAGATAATTCTAGCCACTATTAATTGTGAAATCTTCAACATACCATCATTGATGTTAAAGTCTTTACCATATAGGAAACTCATAAAAACCATCCATGATGTAGATTCATAGTTGTAAAATATTGAAGATTGAATAAATAAATATTGATATCATGTACCATAACATGAAATAATACACCTTGTAATAAAAACCGATGTAATTGTGAATTTCAACATGTATTGTAATTTATTTAGGGAAAGAAAATTTCAACATGTAAATTTAATTTAAATCCATTTAATACACATGAGATAATTATATAACACATTAAACATTTCAACATATAACCTTGATCATTAATGTCATGTATTATTTCTTCTATTCGATATTAATATAATATAGCACCCAATTACATTTTTATCAGTCCCCATTGAAAATTAATATTATATAATTAATCATTGTCATGCATACATGTATATATTAACATTTAATTATTTTACTGAGTTAAGAGAAATATTGACATGGGATGAAAAAATTATGTAACTGCTAAATAAATAGTGTAATGATTAATATTTTGATATATTATGTGTAGGGTATTAATATTTAGTTTTAACCTCATTAATATTGAGTATTTGTTTTTATCCATGAATATAGGATAAAATTTGTATGAGTTACAATAATATGTTTATAATGTCTACATTCATGTATTACACATGTTTCATGATTATTGATGATCCTCTTAATACTTATGATTTTTATATGAATGTTTTTATTCCAAAATGTATTATCTTCTTCAAAATTCTATCCTTACTCCAACAAACATTATTGGGGTTATAAGATCATTATTACTTATTTTATGTAAATTCTCAAAAAGTAATAATTTAATCAGTAATAGAAGGTTTAAGGGTTACATTTTTATTATGAATTATTATAACATATTTTTTAAATATTTTTTTATTCATATATATATATTGACATAACCTCGACCCCAGTAGCCCAGATTCAGTGCATTACATTACAAAATTGGCATATATACCCGATTCAAATAACAATGAATCGAAATATTTAGCAGTATTTGAAAACTGTATTACAGACATAGTACCCATATTGTTTTGGGAATAGAAAATAAGTCAAAAATAGAAAAAGAACAACATCCTAGAAACTCATTCAATGAATTCATCTTCATATTCTACTGAAAGGAATAAAAAAGGTGAGAGAAAAATTAATGTGAGGGTTAATAAAATGGAAGCTAATATGAATCATTAATCATAATAAATAAGGAAATATAGATAACTGAATAGAAATTCCACATAGGAATCTAGATAAATCATAATTAATATGGCTTGGTAAAAAATTGAAACACATGACATTTAATCAATAAACTGATAATGAAACATATCCATAGATAATTTCATAAAAAATATTTCCTGTATAATAATAATAACTAAATTCTCAGTGAAATAAATTTTTAAACATTGTATTCCATGTTTCCTAGGCACATGGAAACCTTACCATAATGACCTTTGAGAATAAGGTTTGAAACATACTTTTTAAAAATCCATACGAATTGGCCAACTAATTCATTTCTTGAGACTAACGATCCATTAAGTGTCTTACTTTAAATGGTCCCCGACCAATTTTGTAAAATTCCAAATCATTTATTATATATTGAACATTCAATTTAATTATAAAATTTGTCCTTATCAAGTATCTATATTTAGTAGAGGATACATATTTATCAATAATTCCCCAATTAATCAATATCTTAAATGTTAAATGTCAAATATAAAAATTTGATATGGTTTGGGAAGTAATCATATCCATTAAAATGGAATATGGATATTTCTGAGAAATTTATTGTATAATGAAAAATAATTACCATAAAGTTATTTTTTAAGGGAATGTTATCAATCACAGATGAAAATGAGATTAAAAAATAAGTTTAAACACTATATAATTTTTATGTAACATCCCTTGGATGAAATAATTAAAAATAGAATTTAAAATACAATTAAGTAAAAATAATAACATTAAATTTTAATGAGGACTTATATATTCTACATAAATGAAAAATGGTGCATAACAACAAGTATGTATAAATTGATTGTAAATTTATACAAAATCTTTTAAATCATGTTTTCCTTTAGTTGAACATTATTTAACCTCATGTTTAGTGGTTTTAATACTATTATTAACATATGAAATAACCATAATAGTATTTATATTATCGTATATGATCTATTTGTAACAAATTTTCTCAAATTCGTTAACAATATTGTACTGTTTTAATTATTTTGATTTTAATTGCCCTGTTTTCTCATGCATTTTATGTCAATAAAGATCTCATTCTTACACAGATGATATATTTTTAACATATAAATAATACTAATAATGAAAAAATTATCACATATATATATATATTAAATATTCTTTTAAAATTAATCATTAATGATGGTTATAAAAAATGAAGTATAATGTGATCATACAGACTGTTAGTAGTACATATGAATGATTACTCTTTGAATTTTTTATCCGATCATCATAGAAAGGTGATAAGTTGGATTTTATCATTAATAAATGACCATTATATCATTAATACCATATTATATATAAACATATTTCATCCATTTTGTGTGGTGATGAAATGTGAGTCACGTAGCTTTGTGAAGGTGTTATCATACACATACAAGAATATTGTTATCATCTTTATGTGAGTGAGATTGAAAAGAATAAATGATATATATTATCTTTGTATAATGAAACAAATATCATTAATATAATATTTATTTCATTTATCTCATATATATTCATTTAATGTATCTTTATCACCTTCCATGTGAGGCCTTTGTGAAAAAGGAATTACATCACATCGCAGGGCAGTAGTCTGTCGTACACACCATCGACATTGGTGTATCTTATTAAGAATGGAAGATAATAAAATATTTAATTATATAATGATTTCATATGTATAATAATGTTATAAATATATAATATTTCATATATATACAACAAATCCATCATTATTCCCAACTATGAATGGTTGTAATGGAAAAGAGAACGGCATCAGTTTGCAAGGGAGTTGTTCGCCATGAACAAAAATGAGGATTACATAACACATTTTATGGAAGTATGTGAGGTTTTAGTTCATACCATTATCATAAAAAATCTATGTATACAGAAGATTCTAGGAATATTATATAATCACGGTATAATAATCATTAACAGCGGTGTACATAAAAATAATATAAAGAATCATGTTAAATAACATATCTCATCATTATATATCCTTTTAGGTTATCACTAAATCAATCCTAGGTTGTAATTAGTACCTAAATAAGATTTAAATTTGGAGTATTGTGATGTTTTGAAGTTATTTTTTCAATTATTTTTCAATCCAGTTGGATTGAGCATTGTGAATAATAGTGGCGGGTGAGTTCCCTTTTAGAGTTGAAGAGGGGTGATATTCTTGTAAATACTCAAAGATAATCACTATTTTGAAGCCCTTATTACCTAATGTGTATCCAAAATGTAATAATAATTTAGGATAGGTTTTATTGGATCGATAAAATTCTTCATAAATAAAAACAAAAATAATTTTTATTATTTTGTTCCATAGTCTTTAGGTTTAGTCCATTTTACCCTTTCTAATTTTACCACGAGAAGTAATTTCCCATCTTAGGAAATTTATCCTTTAGGGGTAAATTAAATTAAATATTATTTGAAAATTTAGACCCATATATTATAAATATTATACATAATTTCTATAACAAATATCACAGGTGTATTAGAAAATAATTTTGACTGAGGTGCATGAAAAAACACTCCTTTAACCCTCAACACTAGAACAATGTTTAAACTATTTATTGGTCAATATGTTTGTTATAAAAGATAAATTTTTCTATTAGTGAAAAATAATTTAAATTTATTATTAATTAAAAATACCTTGGTAGGATATATAAATTCTAGTAATTTTAGATCATTTAATAAAATATAATTTGTTATAAAACTACATTAATGTCAATTTTAATATTATTTATTTTATTTATATATAAAAATATACATACAATAATATAATTTGAATCTATTAAGATCACAAATATTAAAAAATATATATTTATCTAATAAATTTATTTATGTAAATAATTTATTAATTTACATCACAATTAACATTTTTAGTATTATTTGGCTTAGTTAGTTATTAACTAAATAATTACTATGTTGGAATTTCGTAAGTATTTTTATTAAATAATTAATCTCTAAAAATAAGATAAAAATTTTCGTGATAAAAATAATCTATTTATCATTGAAAATAATATATATTAAAAAACATATTTTGTTTTTTCCCTATCCATATGCTATAATGATATTAAAATAAAGAAAAGTATATATTTTGTCTTTTTCATTACATAACTTATTAGATTATACATTTTCATGCTAATGTTTCCCCCAAACTAATAATAATAGAATAAAAAGTAATAATATTCTAAATATGGATAAAAAATGTGTTTTCTACATGTTCTTAGTACATTTTACACCTTGTATCCATTGTTTAAAAATTATGTAAACTCGTTTATACCATAATCACTATAAATAACTTTAATTATTTTCAGAAATTGTTGTTGTCAAAAACCAAGCTAAAATTACTATATAATAAAAATTATTATGATTAAAAACTTGGGATACATTTAAAAAACATTTCTCACAAAAAATTTGGAATTTAATTTATAACTAATCCCACAAACATGATCCGAAAGCATATTTTTAAAATGTAATCATTAAAATCTTACCAAATAATTATATCAAAATTCAATTTGAAAATTATTCCATCATGAAAAATATGATTAATTAATAACTAATTTATATAGTTTTACTTTAAAATCAATTCAATATATAATTTTAACTTATATAATATCTAAACAAAAATGATGTTTTCAATTAAAATTCAGAATTTTTTCCTATTCATCAAAAAATGGAACTTCTCAGAAAAATATCAAAAATACCCTGTAAGATATATTTTTTTATTATAATTTAAAAAAATTAGATATATTTATTCTTATATATTTTATAAATCTGGTATAAATGTATTTTAAACTATGTGTGCCAAGCATGATCATTCTATCATTTATAAATAATACATCTTTAACAAAACATTACGTTTCATTTCAAATGTATGTTATTTTATTAATAATAATTAGATCACTAATAAACATAAAAATATCTGTTTATTTATAATTCAGTTAATACTATTAATACCTACCATTCATATGGAATTGCGTTAAATATTATATTAATATTCTAATTATATTTATCATTTCATTTAATATCGATGTTGTGTGTAATGAAAGATCAACTCGAGGTTTTGTGAAGAGATATCTAACCATAGTGTTTCACGTGACATAAGACAAATTCAATGTTACAAATAATATATTACATTTAGGATATTCAATTTATCTAAAAATAATTATATATTAATTTTTTGGGGTGTTATCCTATCTTCTATGGTTTGTGTTTGATGTCATATACGATATTGAATAAAATGTTCATATTTTTAAATTTAGGGGTGTTAAAATCTCACCAAATTAAATAAATATATTCCTCAAAATTTAAAATTGATCTTGAAAATGAATGGATTTAGATTTTAATATTAATTTTTTGAAACACACATCAATAAAAGTGTTAAAAATATCCTCTTAACAAGTGAGAAATGAAAGTACAAAAGTCATGTTAAATAGTCACAGAACATGGTTTTCGAGTAGGTGAACATTTATAGGAAATGAAAATATGGAAATCTAAGTAAAATCTAACACCCTAGTACTAATGGATATTGATAGATTTCATTGGTCACAAACATGTGAATGATCAATGGAATGTTAAGGGACTCAAAACAATAAATATGTGATAATTTAAATGACTATCCTATTCATCACATATGATATAATAGGAAAAATATTGATTCAACAAATATTTTTCGAAAGTTAATGAAATTTTATGAAAGGATGTACTTACATGATTTAATTATATTTGATAAGAACAATCTCATACTTCTATTGTGCTTTTAACTATTTATGATTCATATATTATCACATGTTTCATCATATAGTGAAGTAATACATTAATCTGTAAAACGTCATCCAAATATAACAATAAACCATTCTAGAAACTCTTATCCTTATGAACCAAAATGAATATTGAGATCCAAAACATTATAAATAATGTCACTAAGACTTAAAAAATTTTCTATTTCTTAATCCCCCAAATGATTTGAAGTAACTCTTAATCCTCACATACCAAACAAGTAAATACATTCAACTTGTAATCTATTGAAACATGGTAATGACATGAATTACTATAAAAAATTGTTTATAACAACCATTATTCATCAATACTTTAATAATACACATTTTATTGTGTAGATTCCTTAAATACAAATTTTTTTTAAACTCCAACAATGATATCATAAATAACATTGTCCAGAAATCATTCCTTAGTTCCATGGTATTAAGTGAGATTTAGTTAAACTTATCCAGATCAATCAAATTTTTTTCCCAACATTGTTATTTCAAAATCATGGTCATATTAAGGGCCCTCAATCATTAATTTTCAAATAAGATCAACATTCCACAGAATTATTCTTCTTAGTCATGGATTCCATTTCAAAATAATCTTTCAAATACTTAATGAAATGTAATGTAGTATAATCCCTATATATTTCATAATTATTATATATATTACTTCTCTAATAAAATCCTTAAATGACATAATTAAAGAATCCAAACATAGTCATATTAATCATTCAACTTCATCTATGGTAGTTGCATAATATTTTCCATGATCCTTAGACAATTTTGAGTTTTGTTAATTTGATCACTGATTTCTGTCATGTCCCATCTCTTTTTAGTTAAATCATTGTACAATGGATGTCTTTTTATTACCCCTAAAATCAATATAATGGTGGCCTTTTTCTCAATAGTTTTATGAAACTACCATGACCATTATATAAGTAACATATTGTTTCTTTATAAAATTATCACATGTGGGAAAATATTTCATTATCTTCAGTACTTTATACATCTTTTTCATGGATATCCAGTTGTTCATGTTACTCCCTCTTAAGGCATTATATTTATATAATTAATTATTTTTCACTTTATCACATGATACTATGACCTCATTTTATTAGAATGTGTGGGAGACTAGTTCCCTTCATCAGATTGGATTAGACTCATCAAGTAATTGATCACTTTTACCCTTCAAATTATGTGCATTGATGAGTTTCCCATTTCTTCTACTAGAATCTATTTATAAGTGATGGTCTTTCCAAGATTAGATCCTATAATTATAAAAAAATTTATAATTCAAAATATTATCATAGATTGAAATAAATGCATAGCTAATCACCTATCATAAATGTGGTTTCATTGTGGATATCTCGTTTTCAACTCTCTCATAATGGGTTGTTAAGATAATATGATGTATCTTAAGCATATCCAATTAGAGTGTCAAACTAGGTGCACATTAATGATCTTTTTTGGTACTATGTAACTCTCTAGTATGGCTTAACGTTCTTTTTTAAAGACATTAACATTTAATACCTCTATGATTGAACAATGTACACTTTTAATATCTAGATAAGGATGTGTTATTAGGAAGACCAACATAATCTCTTATTTACCAAAACATTAGGATGCTATTATATACTTCTCTTAATGGATTGTCTTATTTTTTACCGTCCATAATCTATGTTATCTTAAATCTAATTTCCATTCTTGCTATTAAAATTTCTATGATACCAAATATAATGACCCCGACCCCTATAGTCTGGAGACGGTGATTTAATTTAGCACATTTTCATAGATTCCAAAATCAGGTCCAGAAGTACTGAATAGTTTAACATTACTGAAAAAAAATTATAGACACGGTACCCATATTACACCTTCTAAAGAAAATAAATAATAATAAAATTAAAATATCAACATACTAGAATAACATTCCAATAATTCATCTTCATATCATGGGGAAAGTGAAAAATAATAAGGGTGATATCAAATTCTTCGTAAGGTTTATATACAATAGAAGACAAAATGAATAAATAATCATAAATAACATAGAATTCTAGATAACTGAACACCCATACCACATATATTTTTGGATAAGACCAACCACATATAGAAAAAGTAAATTACTAAAACACATTTGATTTAATTAATAATATAGGAATGGTTTAAATATATAGATAAATTCATATAAAAAATATCAGGGACAATATAATAAAATAATTATCAATGAATGAAATTATTAAATTTTTGGTTTATATGTTTCATTAACACATGGACCCTTTTCCATCAAGACCTTTCTCTAGATGGTTTAAAACATATGGGTCAAAACCCCATAAGATTTTTCCAAATGATTTGAACAATGAGACTACCAATACATCGAGTATATTACATATAAAATGAAATTGTAAATACGTTTGGGATAAATTTATTTAAGGGTTATTATTGATTTCATTGATAATACAATGGGTTATTATTTTTATGCATAGAAATAAGTAAATTTGGACTTTAAAAAGAAAGGATGAAAATTAGAATAACCTTGATTTACACTCTTTGAATACCACATTCAAAACATGCTTGTAGAGCCACAGAATAGCCCATGAATCCATTAAATGATGTTAATACAATAATTGAATTATAAATTAACTACACTATGGGAATATTTCAAATATCACAATCCTACAAAAATGTGACGCACATACATGACATGCAAGTATTTTTTGATGAGGAATGTTCAAAGGACCTCAGTCAATGTTACAAACTAGTTCATTGGTTGGAATTATGGATCTCATATGTACGATGTAAAAACAAATTATATGTTTTGTAGAAATGAGGACACAAATCACATAATCTAGAAGATAACATGATTGAGTTATACATCATTTACTTTTCTAGCCTATTAATATTTTAGCACCCCTACTCATACATGGAGTGATTTACAACTTATTTTTCTCCAATTTTCTGTCATCTTTTTCTCCTGTTTTCTTGTTCTTTCATTCTAGACCAATTTTAATTCATTCATATAATTATTTTATAAAATAATTTTGAATTTTTTGGTTATTCTATATTCATTCTATGTATTATTTAATTCTCGTTCAATTCCACTTTCTTTTTACATTGTTTTTCAACACCAATTATTGTTCTTCATCATCACATTCACCATAATTCATTATTTCTTCATATGAAATGTGTTTGTTTTTATATTTATATTGATTTAAATTTTTTTATCTTTGTTCATTGTCTTTTAATATTATATTTCTTTCTTCTAACATGTATCATGATTATGCAAATCAAGTTTATTTTTTCTCTACATTTGATTATCATTTCCATGCGTGAATAATCTTTATAGGGATAAGGGTTGATAGTTGTTGTTTTTATGAGCATAATGAATCTATAGAATGAAACCTTTTAACCTTGTGGAACGTAATTAAGTGAATAATGCTTTTTAATTAAATTATTTTGTTCAATCTTGACCGTGGGATGTGAAATTGAAAGAACCAAATTTGAGTAAAGATGGACAATGACCATTAGCTTATATAGATTTCTTCTTAGATGTGAAGCATAATGAACCCAGGTGGACATCTATACCCTTGATACGAGATAGTTTCAGCATGGTACTATCCAATTTGTTTGAAACAATCCAATTTATTAATATTATATTACTTCACAACCTATGATATAGGACCATCCCAAGATAAATCTAGGATTATCTCTTATAAAAAACCCTAAAATTGAACTTGATCCCTTACTTTATTATTTGAATTAAATCCAAAATAAATTTCTATTGGATCAGAAAAATACCATGTTTTATGATCAAATGTCCTAATAAGTTCACTTATTGAATCAATAAATCTCATTTAGATATCTTTGAATAATGTTAGTGACATATCAATATTCCCAGAACTATTATCATATAATTGACATGACCCTATTAGTAAATAGAGTAACACAATATATATGTTAGGTCCACTAGGTTAGATACCAAGAGGGGGGGGGGAATCATGGTGTGAGAGATTAAAACAAATTCCCTTATTGATCTTGTTTTTCTATTAATAAATGCCCTCTTTTCTCTCATTCCTATATCAATGTATAAATAGAAATTAAATCATGCACAGTACACAACAATTTTTACTTGGTTCACCCTCACTGGGATACATTCAAGGAGCATTCACCGACGATGTACCGATGTACCAAATACATTAAAAGTGCATTGTTGTTTACAATGTTTGAAGTAGACTCAATGTCCCTCCTAGTTTACAACCACTCGCAATATGAAGGCACATTGCTCTCTCAACTGAATTGTACTCACTGCTTCTTCAGAAGATCCACTCACAGTTTAAAGACTTGTAGGTCCCTTTATTATTACAAATGAATGCATATTTATCTATATATAGATTCTCTATTGATGACCAAATTTCATCAACTATTGAATACAACTTTACCACAGATGTACCAGGATATCATCCGACTTTCGCATAACCCTAGAATGACTGGCACACTTCTCCAAGCCAGGTATTCTTCTTTATGCCTTCGCACAATTCTCAAAGCCTCGCACAAAAATTTAATCTATCCACTTGCACGAAAATCCCTTATAATGCTCAAAATTTAGGCAAGTCACACCATTTTACACCCAAACCAATATTGGCATGCGACTATCAACTAGAATGCATCTTCTGAAAAACCTTATACTTGTGCGCCCACACAACAACATTCTCGACTGAACCTACTTGCATGACTAGAACAATAAATCTCTCTATGTATTGTACTCTCACATAACTGCGGAGGGGTATCCTTATATATATAGGCATTTAGGGCACCCTGAGTGCCATCTTTGAAGTCTCATCCTGACACGCATGTCCAGCCGCCCTAGTCTCTATCTCCATTATCACCTTGCGTTCCCATACAAAAACATGGGAACACCTCTTTTATTTGTTATATTTTTATGTTGTGATATTGAAAAAAATATGGCACAAAACTTTCCAAGACACTTGGACACCGATTCTCTAGTACCTTTACAAAAAAACTTTTCTCCATTTGTCGATTTGGAGGCCCAAAAATTTGGGAAACACTGGAAAAAAGCGGCACCTTATATATGCTCTTTTTGTACCACCTCCAGATCATCCAATAAATTTTTGAGTTTCTTTAATATTTCTTGGATTGTTGCAACATCACTTGAACAGAAAAACTCACCATGTAACCAACTTTATCAACAAATTTTTACATCGTGGTCTGCTTTGTCAAAATACACTACATAGAAACCCGATTTGTCAACAAACACAATCACCTCAAAAATTCTTCAATGATTCCTTGAGGGATTGTTTCCCAAAAATATCATCATGAAATGAAAAAATAAGTTTGTGATGGTATTATGGAATATCATATTTATGAATTACATAAAACATATGGGATCATTGAACTATCCAAAATGAATAGTAAGGTACTAGAAGTGGCCATACCTTATCCAGAATGAGGTCTTCAAAACATTAGATTATTTAATTCTAAATTTTGGAAAACATTACCTAATAACAATATTCAAAAACCTTTTAAATCCTTTAAAATTATCGGTAAAATCATATATCAATGTATATGGATACATTTTCATTTCTATTACTTGATTAGGTTTTCAATAATCAACAAAAAAGGAAAATGTTCCATAATCATTATTTTCAAAAAAGAACAGGCACCTATCAAGGTGACACACTCTAGAGAGTATTGTATTTTTTATTAAATCAATTAATTGAATTATAGACTATTTAAATTTAGTTGGTTCTATAATATAATAAAAAAATAAATACCATCTAGGTATGAGGATATAAATCGATTGGGAACTCTAGAAATATTATTATTGGAAAATAATAAAATCTAATGTGAAACAGTCTAGGATACTTGATGAAATTTAGCAGGAGATAATTAATAAAAGGTTCATGCTCCATTTCAAAATAAAACACTAATATAAACCTTCCCAATTTTTAAAAAGGTTGTCAAATTAAACTTATCCTCATGTCACATTTTCACTAAAAAATTTTATACACATCATTTGGTGTAGAAAAGGCAACCAATCAATAATAATAGTCAATAAAATCCATATGAGAAGTTATCTAATCCATAATAAAAATGATGTCAAATGGATTCATTTCAAGAAACAAAACATAACAGGTGAGCTCAATCTCTAATTTATAAAAAACATAAGAGGGAAAATATATACCCTTATCTCACTTCATTTTAAGTGGAATAATAATATCCATAATAACATAGGTAATCTAATTTTTAAGATTCATAAAATTCATAAAACTGAGTCGATATAAATGAGTGGGACGAAAAAAATATGACATAAAGGAGTAATAATAGACCAATATTGAGTGATGGTACCTCTCACTATCACAAATACCACCTTAAAATTCAATAATGACTCTTCATTACATGATGAAGATTTATTCTAGATTCTAAGATCTAGAACCACTTATATCAAAGAGAATTGGATTGAAAATAGTACATTTCCGTGATGATGATCCCATGAAACTATGTATGGCACAAAAAACAAGATAAAATGTATTCTAGTGCCTTTATTGATAGCACATGTGGAAGATCTTAGGTGCCACTATGAGATCATAGGTACATCTCTAAGAACCCACATTAAATTATTACAGAACAAAATTATGCTTGCTTATTTGAGTATAATACATTATTTTTAGGAAATTAAATGGATTAAATACTTAAGTATTTATATGTTTTTATGATTTATTGTTGGGTAGGAAATTTTTTAATACATTATAAAAAACAATGATTTCCCGATGAAAATATTAATAAAAATAGTAGGTGAGGAAATTAGAATATTCATGTCCCAAAACTAAAGAATCTAATGAAAGTTGAGAAAAAAATATAGGGAAACAAAAATTTATGTCAGAAATAGTGAATTTGTGATGAAAAATTTTAAGATTTAAGGTGTAAAAAAACCATAAGGGAAGATAATAATGGGAAATAACATTGGCTGTTAACTTAACACACATTTGAATTTTACAGCCCATAATTTAATGCCATAAAATTCTTTTTGGGTGTGTCTTCGATTATTAGATGTCATAAAATAATATTTTTATGATTTAAATATACTGATCCATTATAGAAATGTGGATTTAGTATGAATTTAAGAAAATATATTTTAATGACTGAATTATGACCTGATTCGATTATAAACCAATTTATTAGACCATTTATGAAAACAAGATCTTCATTTTGGACTAAAAAAATATTCCATGGGTGGTTGGACTTGGTATCATTCATATCACAAATTTTGGACATTACAATAAAGAATAAATATTTTTATTTATGTTTCTCTTTTTTTTTCTTATTTTCCTTCCATTTAAATGCACAAATATTGCTTACTAATAGTATTTAATTTACCATTCAGGTCTCTTTATCTCTTTTACTTCAATATATCCACTATGATATGTATGATCATGATGATGAGTGATTAACATGAAGAATGGACCTAGGGTAGATCTTTGGTAATTCAAAAATTCAGTATCATTAATTTCCGAAATTTAATATTTTAATTTTTGTAGAGTGATAGGGATTTATATGGGTGCAGTGATCATCCACTAGGACTTGAATCATGAAGTCATTCCAATTCATTCCCTCCATTATCAAATCTATACTCTTCATATAATATATTTGAGGATACATAATGTGATGAAACAAAAAAATGATGGAGATAGGTCCTTTGGTAATTTCACAATCAATTCATGTTTTTATCCTACCGAAATGTTGTGGGAGGTGGGATTTGGTGTACCAAAAAAATGATAAATTCTACACCAATCAATACAAGAATAATAATTCATTAATCTGTTTTCATAAATGAAATATCAAATTGAATGTACATAATAACAAATGAATTATGAAGGATCCCAAAAAACCAAACCCCAGAATGAATAAATTTCATTTTAACTTATATTGTTTTCATTTCTATCTATATATTAGATTTATTTTTTCAGTACATTATTTGTCCAAAACACAAACCACTAAAATTCTATTTTTTTATAAAATAATATAAACACAAAAAATGTAGAATATTTGATTTGGGAATAATGATTAATTAACTGTGAATCTACTAAAGGGAGATGAATCTGATTAGCAACTAAGTTAAAATAGGAAAATAAATTATCTTTCGTACTACCCTATGAAAAAAATTTCAAAACTCGCATCGTTCTGGGGGAGCTAGCTGGTCATTCCCTAACTAATTTCTTTTTAACATTTTTTATATAATTACTATTTTTCCAAATATATATATATATATATATATTAATGACCCGTCTATATTTAATATGGTGAATATATTTTTGGAATGAGTAAATATATTGGGTGTGAAATTGTTGACAGTAGGCATTGAAAGAATTTATAGCAGGCCCGATTGAAGAAATATAAGAGAAATGTTTTAAAACCATTTCCATGGAGAAAAATAAGTTATTCATTTTCTTTCCAGAAGATTATTAAGTGGGCATGGAACCATAAGAGTCCCCCTTTTCCTTCCTTGACTTTCTGAACACATACATGAGGTTTCTGCATTCCATAAAAACATATATAACCCAACCATCTCAAGAGGGAAATAGACACCGACCATGATGTTCTAGAGAGTAGAGATGAATAATCATGTACTGATATACATATGAGAGATAAATATGACATAAATAAACACTAGGGTAAATAGGTAGATGATGAAATTCATTGAGATCACCCCATTAAAAAGGTAGAAGAATCAAAACCTTTGTACCTATCTATTGACATAGTTGAAGAAACCACCAAAGTGTTCAAATTCAAAGAATTAACATATTATCCTGACAACCTACCTCAATCTAGTGAATCTATACTTCAAGAGGAACTTCCACTAAAGAAAAACATAAATCCCAAATAACTCCAGAAAATAATCATTTGTTGGAATCAATTTCATTTAATTTCAATGAAATGATTTTAGTAATACCTCAAACTATTTTGAGTTTCTATATTATTACAATCACTATTTTAAGTTGGAAGAAGAAAATGAAAGAGGAAATAAAACTATTGAGGAAAATATAGAGATACCTAAACTTATGGAACATCTATTAGATGAAAAATATGCATGAGATATATGTGGTAATTTTTTAAAAACTAGAGACACACATTCTATACCTTCATGCTGATGAATTTGATATTATTTCTTCAAGATTAAATATTTCTCAAATAAAAAAACAATATAACATTCTATTTGATCATCCCATTACAGAAAAATATGTATATGATGCACTTTAAAGTAAAAAAAGTGCATAGGTAGAAAAAAACAAATAAGGGGACCCAATCTTCATCCTTCCCCCACCATCTAAGTTATACCTCATTGTAATAGGCGTTGATAAAATATATTCTTTATATAGTGTCATCCATTTAAATGTAGAATAATCACATGATGGGAAGAAAAATATGTCGGGTTAAAATTCCATGAAACTAAATCAACTACTAAATTATTGATGACAACTGGGACTTTCCTTCCAGATGCAGTTAAAACATAGGGTCCACTTTCTGGAGAAAACAAAAATTTATCCATCTATTCGGTAATATTTATTAACATTATTGGAATTAAAATTTGAAGTCATAGTTTATTAGTTAGTTATTTAGTTATTTAGTTATTACTATATAGATTTTTAACTTAATTGACATGGTCCTTACACTTTCTTCATTTATTTTTATAGGTCAATAACAATGATAATAGAAGAATTATGATGAAATTAAGGAGGTTTTACACACATCGTTCAAGGTATAAATATTGAATTAAATCCATGATAAGAATTCACATCATGAAATTAATATAGAACCTAATAAAAAAATATATGCAATGAGATGAAAATATTCATTTCATTTAGAGTATGAGTTTAAATTCTATATTTAATATTACTCACTATAATATTTTTATATGTTTTTGAGCCTTAGAACAAATGTTCCATGCCCCACATGAGTCTCCGGAAGTCATTTGTCAATTTTGGAGACATAAATGGATTAGGATAATCCATATACCTTGTTTTAATTTTCACCGTTGATATGATTAATTGAATGAAATGATACAAAAAATGAGTAGAGTTAATAATTATTGGATAAATTGGAAAAATCATAATTTTTTAAAATAATTTGATTTTCGTAAATTAAATTACTCTTAGATTTGACATGTTTTGAATTTTTGAAATCAATATGAATTGTTTTATTATTTCTACAAATTTTCAAGTGTAATTTTCCAAAACTATATTTTATAATCTCGAAAAAATGATAAACCAATATTTCTCATTCAATTAATGGTATATTTCTTGAGAGACCTAAACATGTTATTCTTTAAGAACTTGTTTAGAATATTATCAAATCAATGATAAAAAATATTATTTTTAACATTATTAAGGAATTTTCATTTTTTAATTTCTTTTTCCTGGGATCCATCATCATTTCAATCCACAGTTTTTCCTATATAATCCATGTAAGAATGTAACATCCAATGAATTCAATCATATCTTTCTTTTTAATAATTATTTTTTAAATTATTTGTTTTGTAATTAAAACAAAACAAAATGAATTTCATTTAAATTTTTTTAATGAAATGATTTTACTTAATAAAAATATGCTTTTCTTATAACCTATATTAAATATTAAATTTATAAATTTATTTTTTATTTTACTATAATTATTAATTTATATTTCCATCATAAATATAATAAAATATTATTATATTTTATTATTAAATAGGAAAAAATGTATTTTCATTCATAATATGAAAAATATATGCTTATTTTAGCATAAATATTCTTAATATATTTAAAATTAAATAATATTTTTTTTATATTATTTAATTAATTATAATATTTTTAATTATTAAGATTGACAAAAAGTATTTTATAATATTTTCTGAAAATAAGGATTTAATGATATTTTTATTATAAATTATTTTAAATTATAATAATTAAACTAATATTAATATTATGGTTATTAAAATAATATTATTGAATCATAAATACTATTAGTGATATATTAGTAATATTATCAATGAAAATAAAAATATAATGAAAATAATGAGTAAACATACAAAATATAATTGTAAAATAACAATGTTAAATGTGTACATATATAGTTGCATAATTTTATTATTCATTTTAGATAATTAATACTTTATTTGTATAAAACATTGGCCATCCAATTTATCCCAGGAAGGAATATCCATTGTGACATGTGGGATAAGATATTCAACAATGTGGGAGGCTAGCCTACTAAGAAGACCACATGATGGTAGGATATGTGCATATTACCTCTATAGGAACACGTGAGTGAGTGCATGAGAAACCAGCAGACCACAAAATGTAGTGGATAATCCTTTTTCAGTGTGATGTGTGGGATTATGTTGGTGATGAGCTCATTTTTCATTTGCATGAACACTTTTTGGAGTGGTTAACATATATGGAAGAACGATATGGGATGAAAGTTTGATATGGGTTACACATTATCAAGTAATGATCACATAACCTAAAAAAATTCCATTTATATCACTTCTTAATTATCAAGTACATATGTTCAATTTTATCCCCCTCTATTCATCTTCAAAATCAGACTATGTTCAGATTCCTGAAACATCGTCTTCATCATTATCTTCTTCATCTCACACAATTCCTCGTCATTGACACTACACATTGGTGAACCGTCTCGAATTCAACTTATACCCCAATTGCCTACTTCTATTGGTGACATAATATTCATTTTAATGCCATATAATTTCAATAATATATTTGAATAAGAAACTATCCGTATTCATTAGTCTTTTAATTTAATTTTCACCATTTTCCATCACTCTACAACAAATAAAACCCTTTAATTAATCACAATAGTATCATCATATCAAACCCAAATCTATTTTATGTTTAGAAGTAAAATATAATGTAAATATTCTCATTATTAGTAAGCTTCATGAATAATCCTCAATGAATCCAATTAAAATTATATATGAAAATATAAATCTATTCATCATTAATAATTACATTAAAAAACATCAGACCATGTACATTTCAGTTAGATTTTTAGGTTATCAACATCTCCTTAAGACATCAGCGATGCTGGAATGGATATTTATATATATATATTAATAAATAAATATAAAATTAACATTTATAGATATATCTATATTCCCAGCTTCATCCATAATCTAGTTTAATATCAACTTTCATATTGGATATATTAGGGAATTTATTTTTTTTATGATAATCTATTTACCTGAGTTGTCTAATTTGGTTGTTTTATATAGCCCCACTCCAATTCTCAATGTCATGGATGATAATTAAAAAACAGATATATATAAATATAATTAAATACAAAATCAAAATACTAGAACCTTAACACATATATATATATATAAACAGTATAAGGATCGATCATTTTAGGGAGATCAAATAAAATCTATAATGATATATTGAAATTTTAAGATACATATTCTTTAAATATAATATATTCAAAAGGTGGACACATATATTGTAATTTCTATATAATGGATTACTACTCTCTGTGTTACTTTGTTATAAGAGTGGGAAATTAGGGAATAGAAGCATAGAGTCTGATAGTGATTTTTATTCATTGAGAAGATAAACAATTATACAACATTTTAGGTAAAGGACATTATCTTTTAAAAAATTTATATTCCGTATTTATTTTTAGAAAAACCACTACTTAAGGGATATTTTTATTTTAAAATTACTCTTTTAGGATTATAAATGGAAATTATTATGTTAAATTCAGTTTCCATGACTTACAAAACCCCTTACAAAAGTTTTTTATATAAATTTTAATATTTTATAAAAACCCATTTTTGTTATAGAAATATATATTTCTTAAACATAATATTATTTTATATGAACCTAGATCGTGGACAAAACCATATATAAACTTTTCAAATCTTTTTAAAAATAATATATTTCATATGTTTTATTTATAAAATCAATGGTCAGATTTTAATTATTTATATTTTCTATTTACTTATAAAATCTTGTTTAAAATTTATGATTGTTGATCATAATAACTAATATGAAAATGGAATATGTATTTCATTAAAATTATAAACATGTATATAAATGCTTATTTGCCCTTGAATTATATTTTTTTGTAATATTTAAAATTTTATTAAAATTTGGATTATCTCCTTTATATGGTGTAAAATTGTATATTTATGTATTTATTTTATTTTCCAAAAAATTACATTTATGTATGGTTTTTTAAATACTTTTATCATTGATAATAATTTTGAAATTAATTAAATTTAAAAATGGTTTATTTTAAAATTTTGCACCAGGGTATTGAATGTGAGCATGATAAATGGGGAGTGAACGCAAAAATGTAATGGTGATATTTTCATAAAAGTGATACTGATTGTGTCCGGAGGGATTTATTAAGGTTTTCCCAGTAACATTATATTCCAAAAAAATTATTTTTAAGGTAAATTTTTCATATTGTTAAGGATAAGTCCATTATTTTTTAAAAGATTATTATATCTCTAAATTAAATAGGTTTTCAAGGCAATAAGTATTTTCAAAGGTTTTTAATTGAAAATATTTTTTAAATATTTATTTATATTTTCTTAATTAATTTTTCCAATTATTTTTTTGGATTGATGTGTAATGTTTTCAAAATAGTTTTATAGTCATTCAAATAATCAGATTTTATTCATGTGGTTAAAATCGATTACTTAGAATTGTTTTACACGCCCCACATTTATAATTTTTTATAGGATCATTAGAAGTTTTAAAGGTGTTTAGTTTCACTATGAGAGCATGATCGAGTGATGTAAAATAGTTTTATGGGGTGTTTTTTTGTTATAAATATTAGATATGTTGTATGGTTTTCCCTAATTCTACAAAACCTATATGGAAAATATAGTTGTCTTTTAAAAAAATTATTTTTATTCAGTTACATTAAGAAACTTTATAGCTTTTTCTTACCACAAGATCTTGGAGCGTGAGACTCAGGATGACCCATTTTGTATCAAAGAAACTGTTTAAACAAAATTTTAGATTGTGAACCTTTTCATTTTTGGATAAACTATGAGTTAATGGTTTTCTTCTATGGGGCATGGTAATAAGAATATGGGAAACTATTAAAAATCTGTAAATTTTTTCAATATTATATTTCCAATATTATGATATATAATATTTATAATTTCTTTAATTATAATGAAATAATTTTGAGGTCAAAATTTTATTTAGTAGCGGATGTAACATCCCAAGAATTCGAGAATAACCTTATTTTTAAATTTTTTCTAAATTGTTTTTAATAATTAAATAAAACCATGAATAATTATAATATAATTAATATTTAATGGAATGATTCTAATTAAAAAAATATGTTTTATCAGTAAACTTATTAAAAATATTCAAATTTTAAAATATATATTTTTTTTTTATTTTAGAAGAAATATTATTTATTTTCTCACTATAAACATAATGAAATTATATTAAATGTTATAAATATTAAATATAAATAATATTTTTAATCAAAATATTTCTATAATAATGTTCTATTATACTAAATATAAATTTTTATTTGTCAATTTATATAAAAAAACTATTTTTAAATTATTTAGTAAATCATAGAATTTTTTTGTTTTATTGATATGATGTATTTAATGATATTTATAAGAGAAATTATTTTAAATTATATTTATTTATCTAATATAAAAGTTAAGGTTACCAAAATATCAATACTAAAATATTTATTCTTGAAGTAATCTATTAGTAATATAGAGTATGAAAATAAAAATTTTAAAAAATATAAAATGCACTAAAATGATTTTTATATAAGAATGTGAAGTGTTTAAATATATGGATATATATATTTAAATGCTTTTAAGATATTTAAATTTTAATTTGTACAAAATAATTATCCCAAAAAAAGTCCAATATAAGAATATCCTCTAGAACATGTGGAAACATGTGGTCAACCATATGGGAGTAATGTCTGCAAAGTAGGGTGCACTGTGGAAGTGTTGGCATTTAGGGCCAGCATAGGCATGCCTGGGTGAGCACATGGGTTCCCAGAGGACTAATATTTTTGGTGGTGAATCCATTGTGGTCATGTATTGTGTGTGTGTGTGTGTGTGTATGTGGGTGTTTATCCCCAATTAACTAAGAATGAACACTTGTTAAGGAATTAAACAAAAATAAAAGCATGAGAGATGTTGAATGTTCGATGTGAGGTGCACTTTCACATGTATTGTCCACATGACATATAAACATCCATTTATATCACCATTATCTGATCAAATGTGACTGAGCCACCTCATATCCTTATTATTCATCCTTAATCTCTTCATGAGTTTAAATATCCTGGATTCCATCTTCATCTCTTAAACGTTTCTTCTAAAAAATGCATTATCCTCAACACTGAAATATTATGGCACTATTGCAAGAAACCTTAAACCTATGATATCATCTTCCCTCAATAATATAATATTATAATTAAAGATATATAAAATAAATAAACATTATATATGAAAACCTATTAGCTTTCATTATTTTGGGATGTATTTGTACCATTTTTCCATCACCCCACATCAAATAAAACCATTACATTAACCATATTTGAATCATCCTATAAAACATAAATTGGTTTGATATTATTAAGGTATAAAAATGTGGGAAATATCATCATGATTGGGATTATATATGAATACGACTCTATAAAACCTAATAAAATTAGTTATTAAAATAGAATTTTTTAAATTGGTGAAAATCAAATTTTAGTTCTTTAGAAGACCAATAATTCAGTTGGATTTTTACGTTCTTGTCTTATCCCCATGTATGCACCTATCATAGAATCGAGATAGAGGGAGGGATATATATGTATATACATATTCTTCAATTAATATTAAATTCTCAGTTATATATATATATATATATATATATATTTTCGTTCATTCATATATTCCTCCACAAGCCTATTTAAGATTGAACTTCATGTTGGATGTTTCCTGGTAATTAATTTGTTATGATATTATCTTGAACGAATAAACATAATTCACTCACCATATACAACCATAGTAATCTTCCCAGTATCATGGAAGACGATTATATATATACACACACACACACATAAACATCATCATAAATTCAAGGCACTTAAACGTTTATATATTAATATATATAAAAATTATAGGGATCTTCCTTTTAAGAGATATCATAGTAAATCTATAAAAATGTATAGAATGTTATAGGTACTATTTTTTTCAAATATAATATTCATCAAAGGATGGATATATTTAGTGGAGATTCATTTTGATGTCATTCAATTCTCAATGCTACTTAGTAATGGGAGTGAGAAATTAAGGAAGAGAAATAGATATTTTGATATATTTTGTATTCATTCGAGAAGTAAAAAAGACCTGAAAAGATCTAGGTAAGAGAAATTGTGTTTTTAAAATTCTTATACGATATTTATTTTCCGAAAAACTTCTTATTTTAAAAATTAATCATTTATTATTGCAAGCGAAATAATGTTTAAAAATCATTTATCTATGATATACCAATCCCTTCTGCAAAAGTGTTTTATTTAAATTTCAATATTTTCCCAAAACCATATTTTATGTTGAAATATGTATTTATTAATAATAATTAAAATTTTAAAATCAATATTTACGAGATAAAAGTATTTATTTTATTTTCAAATCAATTATGAAAATATTTTACTTCAATACTTTTTTGTATAAATTCAAAAGATGGTTTGAATGAATTTATATTATCATTTTACGAATTAAATATCCATGAAATTATAATAATGTTGATCATAATAATTTTTATGACCATTGAATATGTATTTCATTAACATTCCATATAATTTTATCAATGTTTTTTTTCTAGAATTAGATCGTGATGGATTATTTTTAATTTAATAGAAATATGGATTTTCTCCTTTAAAGAGGGAAAACATATATAGTTAAGTGATTATTATTTTCCTTTAAAACTAAATATATGTAAATTTTTTAATGATCATTTAATATAATATTACTGGGAAATAAAATCCTTTAAAAATGTTTTATTTAAAAATTTGGCACTTGGGTGTCAAATTCAGTGATGAGGAATGAGGAGTAAACCCATGACCCAAAATGGGGAATTATTCTAAAACTAATAATGCTACTGAACTCAAATATTTCGTTTTCTTTCTTATGTAACATTTTATTCTATAAAATATATTATATTCAAGGTAATGATTTAATTTTTTCAAGGATAAATCCAATAATATTTCAGAGGTTATTATGTTTTTAAATTAATTTGGCGTACTAAGTGATTTGTGTTTTAAACGAGTTCGAACTATATATTTTTATTAATGATAGATTTATATTTTGAAAAATTAGATATCAAATTATATTATTTTAAATAATGTAAATTATATATATATTGATAATATTTCAATTACATTATTGTTCCAACATTTAAACCCCCTTATGGGAAATATTAGGCCCACACTAAATTTTTATATGATCTTTTATATGATCTTTATACGATACAATGGTGTTTTTTCATTTAAGGGTATTTCTAAAGTTAATATTAATAGTGGTTTATTTGTTTTTTAGGTTTTAAATCCTTGATATGCAATATTTTTTTCTTAATCCTCTATAACCTAGATCAAATATAACATTTGGTATATAAATAATTATATATTTATTGGTTATTTTTAAAAAAAATTATAATAATATAGAACTTTTTTTAGAACCATATTTGGGAGTGTGGTTATCAAGATGTCAAATTTAACCAGAGAGAAATTATTTAGACATCTTTAGGAACAATGATATTTTTCATTGAGGATAATATAAGGTTTCAGGTATTTCATCTAAATATCTATGTAATTAAATTATATGAATCTCTTAAGAATATATAAATTTATTCCAATTCATTTTTCCTAAATTATAAGAATTATGAATTAGAATTTCCTTAAGTATGATGAAATAATTATATTGGTCTAATTACTTGTGGGGGAGAATGTAACTTCCTAATAATTTCAACATAAAATTATTTTTAACAATGTATAGTTAAATAGTTGGTTTGATAATAAAAAACTAAAATAAATTGTAATATAAGGAATCATTTTATGAAATTATTTCATTTAATCACAATTTGTTTTAGTGATAAATTAAGTTAAAATATCAAAAATTATTAAAATATTATAATTTTTTCTATGAAATGGTATTTTATTTTTTTACTTCAAATGTTATATGTTTTTTTAAATTATTTAATTAAACAAGAAAGAATATATTTTAATTCATAAATTAATAAAATATAATTGATTATTTTATGTTAAATATACATGATTATTTATGGAAGTAAATAATCATTTTTTAAATTATTTAATAATTTAATTTTTTTGTATTTTTTTAAAATTAGTATATATGTATATTTAAATTAGATTTATTTTTTCAAATTATAATACATAAAATAATATGAATGTTATGGTTACTTAAATCCCAGTAATAAAATTTTAATACAAGTTGTAATCTTATAGTAATAAAAGATATGATATACTAGTAGAAATAAAACATTGAGGAAATGTATTGAAAACAATTTTTTAGTAAATATATTAATGATGTACATATATGGTCATTTATATTTAATACAATTTTACTACATCTAAAATGAATAATGTATAAAAAATTGGACAACAAACACATTCAACAAAGGATGAGCCTCTACCACATATGTGACTATTTGATCAACAATGTTGGTGGTTGATATATTAACAAGTCGCATGGTGGAAAGATATTCCAATAACACATGCATAGAAATGCACACCGGAGTGATTGGGTGGTTGATGTACAACAAAAATGGAGTTGAATAGACCATGTTGGTGTGTTGTGTGGGTTTATGCACGTATTATCCACCATGACTTAGAACAACAACTTTTGGGAAATCATAACATATATGGAAGTGTGAGACAGGCTGAATGTTTGATGTGAGATGCACTTCCTCTGTACTGTTCACTAGACATAAAAACATATGTTTATATCACCAATATCCGATAAAATTTATATAATATTTTGAATCTCTTATATATTCATCTTTATCTTCACAACATGTTACAAAACCCTAAACAACATCTTCTTCCTATTTTTTTATTCTTAAAACAAAATACATCAACCTCAACATTTGTTAGGTCCCATAATTTTTAGGTACTTTTTCATCTAATTTTTATTATCCTAGTATTACTCAGAGACTGAGGCCCTTACATTGAGAAAATGACCTAATGTACATGGATAATATTCTAGGGAATTAATGGAATCCAGATATAAAAGGGATAAGTGTTAAAACATGTTTCCATGTTTAGTTGAGAAAATTTAAATAAAAAATGGGCATAAAAATGAAATGTAGAACCTTTTAAATTTGGTGTAATGGGATTACAAGTCAGGTAATTATTGGTGGAATATAATTATAAAAATTAATGTTGAAAAAAAATTCAGTAGAAAGCTTTAGAAAATAATTTTATGACGTGTCGTCTGACTACAAGATGTTTAAATTCCCAACATATAGTTTTAAGGGGGTTGTGCAGCTGATTTTGTTTTGGAACATTCTACATCTCTTCTCCTCTCGACATATGAAGAACCTCCAGGTGATTTTGGAGTGCAAAACATCATTTTAGATGTTCCATTCAATCTATTAATCACTTTTATGACTTCTAGGTTGGATTTCTTTTATCTCATCCTTCTTTTCCCACATGTTGCGATGAAACACCTTGGAATGTTACATAGTCTTTTGATCATGATCAATCTTGATCTTAGAGATTCTTTGTGATTATCCCCATATTTCGTCATGGATATTGGATGTTGGATACACTATTTAATCTTTAGTTAAAGTTAGGTGGTCTGTGATTCAATTCCCATAGTCGTGATTTTGATTATGTATATGGAAGTTATAAAATATATATATTTGTTTAAAATTGAATTCACTAATTGAATTAGTTAATGCGGTAAAGCAATTAATATATATGGTTGTGAAATTATGTGATTTTGGAATGATAAACGAGATAATTAATTGGAGAATCAGTTATGAGATTCCTAAAATTGTGGAATTAGGATAAGTAAATGATGAATTAATTAGAAAGTATTGAATTGGAATTTTGGTATTTGATTGAATATTGGGAATTATGGAATTAGGATAATTAATTAATGATTTGATTACAAAAGTATTGAATGGGTAATTCCGTGATAATTAATTTTTTATTTATTTATCATTATTTTAAAGTGTAATTTAAGAATAATTAATTGGGGAATTAAATATTATATTGTGTGTATGATAATGGTGAATTAATTATGAAATTGATTAATAGAAAAAGTGATGAGGTTAATAAATTGTTGAATAAATTAAAGAGATTTTATTAATTAATTTACAAACTAATTTATTCTTGATAAATTAGTTCGATACATGATGATCTATGGAAATGGGGATATACATAAAAAGTGGTTAAATGGGGTCTACGCATGAAGATCTATTCAATTGATAGATCTATTGGAAGGGTTTATAAATAGGGTGCCATAGATGATGATCTACACCAACGATTTATATACATAATTGAGAACCGCACTGCAAGACATGATTATCAATACCAATGGAATATATGCATGATTAAGAATAGGGGTTCTAGACATGACGTTCTATTCCCATGATATATATATAGATATATGCATGTTTGATTAATGAGGTACTAGACATGGAGTTCTACTCCCAAAAAATTGGCAATGGAATATGGGGATAAGTGAATTAAAAAATGAAACTTGAATGGATTATGCTAAATAGAGAAGACTCCCTCATAGGCCAAAACAATTATTGATATTTGAATGTACACCTTAATCCTAGGGTTTATATAGTTAAATACAGTACAATTGATAATGTGATAATTTTTTATCTATGTATTATAATTATTTCTTCACAGAATAATATACATAATTAATTGATTGGATTTGTTTTAGACACCATTTGTGGTGGCATAGTGAGTCGTAATGAAACCCTACTCAGGACACAAAATAGATACCCGAATATATTTCATGGATAAAGGACAAGTTAAGGTATGATGGCCCATGTTAGATTGCTAAGTCGGTATGGAGCATGGTTGAGGGAACTGAACATAGACATAGACCCTATGGGAGTAACCAGTCTCTATATTTTGGGTTTTTATTGTAGATACTTGACACATACATTAACATGAAATTTTTCCTTCTTAATTTGGTTATTGTTTTTCTTACATTGTTTACTATGATATATTTGTGTTTTTTGGATTATATATACGATTACACAGTTGATTATTTTTTCTGTTGTTGTTTACAATGATAAAGTACAATATCACCACCCCATTAATGACTTATCAGACCCTGAGTGCTATTTAGTTAACTTGGATTTATGGGGAGGCACACTTGATGTCATGTAGAGAACTAGATCAGGGCACTGGTGCGTGGAACCTGATACTAGACATTAAAAAGTGGTATCAAAGGACAATTGTTTTCTTTTTATTATTTCATTGTTTTTTGGAAAAGGTATAGGGGATACTTAGAAGATTCAGGGCTTGGTAATGATATCATTGATCATAGTTTTAATCCCATGTGTGGATAAAACCCATTTAATCATGGAATTATTCTTGTTATTGTTCTTTACAATTACGGTTGAATGTTGTTTCACATTGGGTGAAGAACTTGCTGTGTGCTATGATATTTTATTTTGGGATTTCTGATTAATGAATCATGGAACAAATTATTATGACATTTGAGTCTACATGCATCATTCAATTCACTCTAGATTATTTTTTTAACATAAACCATTTTAGGTACGCATGAGAAAATGTGTTTTGGGTAATCTTTTGAACTTAGTTTTTTCCTTTCTCGTGAAATTAAATTTAAAATAGTTCCAAAGATGAAATTGATAATTGAAAAGTAATGTAAATTGTTAATAAATGTGTGTCTGTATAATAAATATGAATTGATAATACCCCTTGAGAACCAATTCCTTGGTGTATAATGGTTAAGTGTAGTGATAACACCTCATATTTCATCATGTTGAGAGATTTTTTTTATGAGATTTTTTATGTCTTGTTTGTGTTTTTTCACTCATATAAATGAGATACTGTTTTATCAGAAGTCTTACTATGTGTGTTTGGAATTATAGAGATATGCATCTAGGATGTTGTTTATTTAGAGGATGACCAGAGGTCATGGGTGTGGATGATCCTCTAATGGTGGAAATTGAGGCACTGATAGTTCCATGTGAAGAAGCAAGGTAAAAGTGCTAAGGGAAGTTTTCTCACATTATGAAAATCAAGGGAAGAGACCTTGGGAAGGTTTTGATAAGTATATATAATCTGATAAAGGAGTTTTAGTTCTGGAACCCTCCGAAATTTACTAGAGAGGGTGGAATAGAGGAATCTAGGTCCTAGGTTGAGTCGATCTAGAAAATACACGATCATTTAGAGACACATGCTAGGATGTGGGTTATGTTTGCTGATTATATGATATGGGAATCAGTGAATAATTTTTGGGATGTCTAGTCTTGGACTAGACATACTGATGGTATTCCCTGGAAGGACATACTGGATAAGTTCATGGAGTACTTCCATCTAGAGACACTGTGGTTAGAGAAAGAAACTAATTTCATGAGATTGAATTTTTGTAACATGGACATGATTTACTATGTTGGAAACTTTATAGATTTGAAGTTATTTTCTCCAACATTGGTGGTAGAAGAGGATACTTCAGAAAAAAATTAGAATGGGATTGGATGTGAAATAACATCACAAGTGAATATATTAATTCAAATTATGTTATTAGAAGTGGTGAATCAGACTCTCATTTTAGAGGGGAACCCTAAGGAGGCATCAAGTGGTGGAAAATTGGTTTCTTCTCTATGATCAAGAGGTACATCTTCTGATATTAGGATGTTTCATTATGAGACATTTTTACAGAGTTATGGGAAGAAAAGTTGGTATTTAGAAGGATCAGACACTCAGGATATTCCCCATGTTCTTTTCAACAAGATTGGTAGGCCATGAATATTTAGTAAATAGTTTCACCAAACAAAAATAAATTTCTAAGCATGGGGGAATATGGGACATCTACAGTGGTTCTATATGAACATGGGATAGATTGTATGAAATGGAGGATTTAAACAGAAATATGTTACATGAAATGGATTTTTTGCACCATATCAGTTTAGTATCTAGATTTCTACTAGTTGAGGTGGAAGAGGTAGTGGATATGGTGCTTTTGGGAAATAGTTTTCATATCATTTGAGTGGATAAATTCATGGGAGTCAAATAGTGTCACATAGATGAGGGGAATGGAAATTACATGTGGTCCATCTTACACATGTGGATAGCGAGGATCGGCCATCAATACTGAGATGTACCATTTGTGTTAATACTACATTATATATTTCCTTATTTGATACTATTTCCCATCATTCCTTTATATATACAAAAATTTTAATGGTTTGATCCTGGTTGGGGATTTAGTGATTTGGGTAAGGACTATTGATACACAGTTGGGAATGTTGTCTAGAGGAATTTGTTTTTGTAAGGGTTGTTCTCTTGATGTTGGGGCACATTGTTTTTAATGAGATCTTTATATTTTTGACATTTTTGTATTCATTTTAATTATTGGTATGTAATGGATGGTCATAAAACAGTCTCACAAAAATCGTTATCATTGGAGGGTGACATTAACATTTCATAAGGTTGACCGTTACTTTCACCGCGTGGAATAAGATGTCTAGAAAGGCTAAATAGGTCCAATTACATAGTAACTAGCAGAGAGGACTTCCCAATCTTCTAGTCCATTACTATATAAGAGTGGTGTAAAGGGTGATATCATTCCACCGAAAGAGGAAAAGTGTAAAGATGTTTTTTTATAAAATCACCATAGGGCTGCCACCTGAGAGAGATGTGGTATTAACTTTTAAAATCATGCTATGGGTAAGCTAGTTTAATGTACACCCTAAATATTTCCCAAAAACAGCATCCTGATATCAAATATCGGCTCGAGGTGTTTGAGGATAAACAGTTTATCTATATAATTATATCACCTTAGAGATTTCCTTTATTGTTTTCAAATAAGGATAATGGAATTGTGTGCATATACGTTGATTATCAGATGACAATGAAGAACTTGTATCCTCTTCCATGTATCAATGATGTTTTTGTCTTTTTAAGAGGTTATTGTGTGTTCTGGATGATTTACCTAAGATCAGGGTATCATCAGGTGATATTTTAGACATATGATATACCATAGACTACTTTTAGAAGTATGTATAGACTATATGAGTTTGTCATAATGATGTTTGTTTTAAAAAATTCCTTATAAATATTTTTTCCATGATGTACAAGATCTTTCTTCCATATGTAGATCAGTTGGTGGTTGTGTTTGTTTATGACATCTTGGTGTAATCTATGACCCATTAAGATTATTCCCAACATCCTAGAATCATCTAGAGTACAGTAAGATAGAATTGAATATACAATAAGCTATATGAGTTTTTGTTTTGTATTTATCAAGTATACTTCTTAGGACACATTGTTTACAGGACGATGTGTCAATTGACCCAGATAATGTTCAAGAAATGATTTATATAGAGAATCCCAAAATATTTTTTGATACCTGATGACTTATAGGGTTATATAAATATTATTTAATATTAATCCATGAGTTTTCTTGTTTTGAAGCACCACATTTGAGCATGACCAAAAAGGGAAAAAAGTTTGAATGGTCAGAGGATTGAGAGAATGATTTCCATGAGTTGAAAAGAATTTTATGTCAGAGACAATCTTGATCTTACCTAAGCTAGGATAATAGTACACTGTGTATTATTATGCCTTTGGTATCAGACACAGAGCAGTTCTGATGTATAAATATCGAGTTGTAGTGTATAGGTCTCATAAGCATAGGTCATTTGAAAGAAACTACCCTAACAATGAGCACGAGTTAGCATCTGTGGTTTATTATCTGAAGTGTAGGAATCATTATTTATTGTAGGATAAGTTTATTGTATTTACTAAACCTAAGATGTTATGTAATATTTTCATTCAAAGGTATTTTAATCATTGGTAAAAAAATGAGTTGCGTTTATAAAGTCATTTGAAATTGACATATAATATTTTCCTAGAAAGGGATGTCATTGGGATGATTCTTTGAGCAGTAGAACTCAGGCTATGTTGGTTCAATAGTCTAGTGCTGAGTGGAAAATTATGTATTTATTTTCCGAGATTCCTGTGGTGGATTAAGAATGTCATGGGAAGATGACTCCCAAATCAGTTTCAGTAGAGTATATTCTTATAATACGGATGTAAGATAGCAATTATGAGTATATGAAGTGTTTAACCCTAAGGGAATGCCTTGAATTTGGGGAGTCATCCTCATGTCAAAACACAGATGATGGTGAGAGAATCTATTTCAGGAATCTAGTTACTCTATCTATGAGCAAGCGAAAAGGAGCTCATGTGGGAATTTCATGGCATGAAGTGGGTAGAAAAATGAGGTGTGACAAAAATTTAGAGTGACATATAATAATAGTTTTTGAGTTCAGGAATGAAGAAAAAGATATCAGGGTTTGGAACATGATGCAACACATGTTAGCAGGTGGCAGTAGAGAATCAATGACCTGGAGGTTTGCTTCAAACATTTCCCATTATGTAATGTAAGTGGGATGATGTGACTATTTACATTGTGGTGGGTATTCTATATAAGGAAAGAAAGAATGTAGTTGTTTCAATTATTATAGACCATCTGAAAATAGTTGCGAATTTATCTTTTATACGAGGGACTTTATCGGTGTAGAATCTTTGAGAATTGTTGGACCAATAGATAGTTTGTATGCATGCGGTGCCACAAAATATTGATTCAGATTATGATTCATGATTTACTTCATAGATATATAAGGGACTACCAAAATCATATATAATAATGATATTATTGACTACGTACTTCTACACATAGATATATGGGTAGTGAGAGCATAATATACATATAATTTAGGATATGATATGAGAGTGTGTTCTTGACATTAGTGGATCCTGGGAGAAATAATTGGGTTTTCTGGAGTTTTCGAATAACAACTGTTATCAGGAAACTATAAAAATTGGATCTATATGAGTCTCTTTGTGGTAGGCCATATAGATTACCACGATGATGGATAGAGGCTGTGAATTATGAGTTTATAGGACATAGTATCATGCAGGAGACGAAAAAGACTGACCAAATAATTCAGAAATGTATGGCTACATATTATAATAAGTAGAATTTTAATGCTGACAGAGAGAGACAACCCCTAGAGTTTAAATATAGTGATCGTGTATTATTTTGGGTGTCACCTTGGTTGGGACCTCATAGTATATGTTGGCGGGGAAATTTGACATCCAAGTTAGTCTGACCATTTGAAGTTGTGGGGATAATCAGGATGGTGGCATATTGATTATATCTTCCTCAGTAATATAGTTCCATGAATAGAATTTTACATGTATCAGAATTATGAAATTATCAACCTGGCCATTCTATTATGATTATTGTCTATTATTTTGATCTTGAGATAGATTCAAACTCTTAGGAGAATTTGATACATGTGTAGGATCTCAGTGAGAATGTGTTGTATGGAAAGACCATACTGATAGTTTTTATATTGTGGTAACATGGGTGAATAAAAAAGAAAATACGGGAAATGGTAGAAGATATGGGGGTACAATGGACAAATATTATTGACTCATAATCATAGATATTATTTTAAATGAACCTTCTGGATTAGTTTTTATAAGGTGAGGATACAATAAAATCCTTTCATTTTAGGTACTTTTCTCTCTATGTTCTTTCGTAGCCTAGTATTGTTTTGGGTTGGGGAGACATTATTGGAGAATATTAACTAATATTTGGGGATTTATAATTTTTAATTAATGGGGTCTTATTATAAATGGTTTATTCATTAGAAAATGTGTCCATGTCGATTCGAGAGGCTTTAACATGAAAATAGTATTGAAATTCCACTCCAAAATATTTACACTTCGTGTAATTGGATTACTAGTCTTGTCATTATTGGTGGGATTTATTAATATAAATCTTCAGTGATGCATTTTTATGTGGAAGACATTAAAAAATCATTTCAACACTTCTAACAAGATCACACGTCTTATAAATTTCTGACCATCAGTTTTAAAGTTGTTGTGCACTTGTTTTTGTTGGAACCTACTGCAGCTCTTCCCCTCTCAATAAAGGGTGACCCTCCTAGAGATTTGGTGTTCCAAACACCATTTTAGAATTTCCTTTCATCTGATAAATCTCTAGTAAGTCTTCTTGGTGGTATTTCTTCTTTCTCTTACTTCTTTTCCCACCTATTTTGATGAAACCCTTTGGTAAGTTGTGTTGTTCCTTTTCAGGTTATAATGGATGAATTCTAATTTTATCGAATCAGAACCAAAAAAAATAAATTATTCTTATGAAATTGAAATATATAATAATGTATATTCCTTAAATTATTGGTTAATAAAGTAATTACTCAATATTAGGAAAAGGATCTTAAACCAAAATTGTTTTCTTAATACCTTAATTTTTGTTGATCCGATGGTCCTTTAATTATCAGATATTTAAGGTTTTGAGGCCCTAAACAATCCATTGATCATTCACTTGTTTTATATTTATGACCTCAATCAGTACCTATAGATATTTACATTTTTCCTCCATGTCCATATTTTTTCCTTCCACTAATGTTCTCATACTTACATACCTCTTTTTATATTATTCCATGGTACTTTTTTACTTATAATTATTTTTTATCAAAAAGATATTTTATAAACTATTATCAAATTGTGGGATTTCATCAAAGGAATTTTCAAATATAAAACATTTTTTTTTTAATATGTTTAATTTGTGAGGACACATTTATTTATGGTGAGGAGAATAGAACACCAAGAAAATTCAAAAAGAGTAACATTTATTCAATAGCGTGTATAACACCCAAGAATAATTTTTAAAAATGAATATAACCTCTTGATACATCATGGTATATTTATTATTTTATTAATATTTAATATATTTTTTAGATTTTAATGTATGAAATACTGAGTTCCCTTAAATTTCAATCAACAAATACTTTATTCAAAGGCATATGTTAAATTCCATGTCATGTTTTACTGAACAATATTATATTATTAAAATATTATTATTTTATATAATATTATATAAAATATAATTTCAATTGAAATTTATGAATATTGATAACTAATAAATGTATTTATATGACTAAATTCATTGGTTACGAATTAATTAAAAATTACTATAAGAACCAATTGAATATAAAGGAAATTTTTGTATTCTTACAAAGGTGTTTTATCCTAATAAATTAAATAAATTAATATTAGTGAATGAAATTAAAGAAATATAGATATTATAAATTCTATAAAATATTCTTGATATGCCTCCAAATTTTTTGATAATCAGAAGCCAATAATAATTTTTTTATAAACAAAAACACCATTTTACAAAAAAGACAGTATTACCACAATTTAATGGAGAACAGATTTTAAATCCAATTTATAGAAATTATATTTATTTTATATTTCAATATAAACTTCAATTTTTAAATCTTAATATTTAAATTATATTAGGGTGAGTCTCTGGTATTTTTATATAAGGTTTCTTTTTTAGATGAATAGTGAAAATACCAAATTTTAATTCAAAAATGATTTTTAATCAAATTTATTTATATGGTTATATTATATTTTGTAAAATTTATAATGTTTAATTATATCATGTATAAATATAATAATTAAATTATGGTAATATTATAAAATAAAAAATGAAATTGTTTGTAAATATATTTTAATCTTTGGAATAGTTTTATAAAGACAATCAATGTTGTCCAGTCTACTGGACTAATTTTTAAATTACTTTCTAAAACATCAGATATTTTAATTTTGAAAAATTGATTTAATATTTTTAATTATCATAATATATAATTTAAAAAAATATTAATTTAGTTTTTTTTACCAAAAATATTACTCTGACTGAAAATTGATTTTTTTATTAGCAAGGACTTTGATAGAAAAATGAGAAACAGCAAAAGTACAACCAGGAAGAAATCCCTCAAAAGATGTCACAAAATTTAATGATACTGAACTTACCCCTATATTAATTTTCCTCCCTAAATAGTTTCCATGAGATAGAGTGCACCTATGGATCTGGCTCATTGAGGATAAAGTCTTCAAAGTGACCCTACAAATTTTCCCATGTTTGAGTGTACTCTTTCTTATTTAGCTTGACTTCATTAAAACCCATTATTATTATAAGATCCTTCTTTTTAATCCATGTTGCTTGCTCACTATTGACATAAAACTGAATAATACTACCCATAAATATATCTACCTCTTCTTCTAGACCATCGATATAGGGAAATTCCTCTTCCATTTCTTCATCAGAGTGGACAAGCAATTTCATTGGTTTCTATTTAGAATCTTCATCCACATTAATTTTTCCCCCAGTAGCCTCAACAACATCGGCCATCACTTCTTCACAATTACTATATATATGTTAATAGTAGATACCATAATTCATTACTTATCCTTGTATTTCAATGTTTTAACTGACCCGGTCTCCATTTGTTTTGGTGGGTATGAGTAATCCTTGCAACCATTGATTTTCTTCCCTGCTGACAAGACTTTAGTCTCTATCCGACCAATTATTCTAACTTCATTGTAAATATTTTGATCTTGAGTCAATCCCTCAAGACCTACATATGGATTACTAGTTTGGATGTTCTCCTGGATGTCTCTCTGACCTTCAACCCAGTGTCCCACCATCCCTCGCACTGCACCCTTCATAGGCATTATAAGGCCCTGGCCATAATCATTACATAATCTTGAATTATGATAACAATTCACATTGAGGGCCTTTTCAGGTTTATAGATTTATATAATTAGATCATAACTTATACATAACAACATGAATATTACATGTAGAAACATATACTCAGTATCCATTTTTTATAAGATAAAAACTCTTGAATGAAAAGAAACATTTTGAGGTCGATGTTTTAAACCGCATGACTTTTCTATGATCGCATCTTTAACACTATTATTCCTTAAGTCTTGTGAAAAAAAATAAAAATACATGTAATGTGCATAAAAAACTTAGTAAGGGATACATAAATAAGGAAAACTATTAGATTTTAAAAAAAATATGTAATCCAAGAATAATATTTCCTAAAGTATCACTTTTCACCATAAAGAAGTAGAAAAACACTTCACTGAAAACAAGTTCATTACTTACACATTTTGTAACAAAAATATTACCTTAAATACTATAAAAACAATTTATATAATATAAATTTATCTTGGTATATAGACTTACATACCTGGAAAAACCATACGGTCGACTTCCACAAATATCACTAAATGGAATATTTGTACGACTAACTTCCATACCCAATGAATTGGAGATTATAACATAACAAATCATCCTTGATTTATCATGGAACCAACTGTCATTTAGTTTATCACGTAACCACCCATATAATGAAAAAGTACCATAAATACTAATATCACATAAAACATGTATAAAATAAAAAAAACATTTCTACATTGATTTCCCAAGATATCATTTCAAGATATCGATACAATCAATTTATATAAAACATTAAAAAATATGATTTTTGAATGAAATTGTCACATACCACCTTGAAATATTTCATAGTAATTTAAAATTTAAATAACTCATTTCCATATAAATAAATCCTCAAAACACATTTTTAAAACATGGACAGGAAATTGACGGTTTTAGAAGAATAAATATTTAAAACACTAAGGGAAAAGTTTTAGTTAAAAATTTCGACACCACATAAGAAAAAATTTCAAAAAACATTAAATATCATGAGAATATATTAATTCATGATATAAAATGTCAAAAAGTCGTATATACACCATACATAATAATAAAGGTCCACGATATCATGATATTTCTCAATGAATGAGATTGAGATGAAATCCCATATGATAATTCAGCAGCCTAACGACGTCACATAAAAATTCATCAAATGAGTTGATGAGGGAGAAAAGGGTATATCATCCCATGGAAATAATATAAAAATAAATAAGGATATATAAGGTCATATCCAAACATAATATAAGGTAAATTAGAAGACATGACATAAAATAAGTCTTTGACTTAAAGATGAGGGTGAAAGGTTCCCTTACCTCAAATCTGACTTGTGTCGTATGTTCCTTGTTCTTCCAAAATAATAATCATAAGTTAATTTATAATTTATTCAGAACATATTTCAAGTTTATTATTCTTTTTTTATAATTTATTACCTTTATTTAACTATTAGTTAATTATTTGAGTTCATATTGGACATTTTTTTGATGTTCGGAACAAGAGTCAAAAATGAACTTGTTATAACTATAAATTGTCAATGTGGTCAAAATTCCATTATCTTTAGAAGTTTATTAATTATATAAATATCATATATATCATTTATATCATTTATATATGTATTTATAACAGGTCATATCATTTTAAAATAAGAAATTAAACACACAGTTCATGGAGACGATCAGTCATATGTATGCATGAACACTACTTTCATTTCTATTTAATATTTAATGAAATGAAAAAAATGATACATGTGAATATTAAAATAAAATTATATTATAATATTATATATTTGTTATATAATTTTATAAACATAATCCTTTATATGTTCCATGTGTGGCATGAACGAGTCATACCAATTTTAGGGGTGATAGTCTGCACTCCCTCAAATGAAATTATCGTATATATATATCCTGAAAAGAATAAGGTTTTCTTCTAAATGATAATTATTGAATAATATGGAATAAATATATACATATATATCATATATAATTATAGTTCCATCATAAGGGCCACCATGAGAGGTGGTCTGAGAAGATTAAACAATCACTGTTTTGTGAGGTCATAGTTCACCGTCCATGGAAACAGTATGTTATATACCCATTAGAAAGAGGTGTGTGTATGTTAAATTCGAAAAAATCTCATAAAAAACCATTTATATTTATTATAATCATTTTTTAATGTAAACATATTATAATAATATCATTGGGAGTGGAAAATAAAAATAAAGGAACAGAGCTTGAGAGAAAAGGTTACCTTTAAATCGTGCAACTTCTTCTGATTTGATCCAAAAAGGATTTCTTGAATTTCCTAATGAAAACTGGAAGGATTCTAGGAGGAATATAGGGATGTTTGGATCTTATTAGAGTAGATTTATAACTAGTCAAGGGGCTTGTGTGGTGTGAGTAATGGATTATAGGTGATGTCCTTTTATAGGAGGGAGGAGGTACTATTTAGAAAACTCTAGAATTGTTTTTATATTATAAATTTATTATCGGGTTCTAAAAGCTAAATAGTTAGTTAAGTAGAATAAAAGATGATAATGGATAAAAATAATCTCATCCAATAGGTTTTAGACATATTTATATCATAAATTTAACCTTATCTTTTAGTATTAACCCTTAGTTAACTAATTTTACTTTTACCATGACTTCTTGAATATTCTAACTATATGGTTAATATAGTTTCTATAAAATGTCAATATAACATAAATTAGATCTTTAATGATATTTTTAACATTATATAAAGAATTTAGATGTACCTTATATTTTTAGGATTATAATATCATTAAATAAAATCATATTTGTTTTAAAAACCAATTTATTTCAATTTCGATACTATTAAGTAATTAAATTTTTTTAAAGTAATAAAAACAATATTCATTAGAATAATATTTATTAATAGAAATATAAAATGTAACTATCTTCCATAAAATTATATTATGACATCAAAATAGCCAACTTAAATTTATTTTAACATTTATAATATCATTCATTTGGATATTTTATTAGTGAAGAAATCAGTGTATCATCGTTGTGTCATATTTAAATTTATTTATTTAATGTCTAAAAAATATTAATAAAATACCACATTGTGGGAAATTATTTTATATTTATAATTAATTTTTATAGTTGAAAATAAAACTTATATTACACCATATAAAAATTATTTTACTAAACGGTATTAGATTGCGTTAAATTTTCCTTAACATTAAATTAATTTTTATAAAATGTCATTTTTACATAATAGTTGCTCTATGGGGTCCCAAAATAGACCCAAGGATGTGAATGGTCGTACATGTATCTTCCAATAGGTTTCATACATGTGTTAGCATAATTTAACATTATTATAATATTATTTGATTACCATTATTTAACAGATTCAGCCTTCAACTGTGCTAAAAACAATATTTATTGAAGATATTATTCATAATTTCACAAATAAAAGTTAACTATTTTCACAAATTTTACTTTCTGATTCTAAATATTAAATCTTTTTTCCAAATTATAAACAAATAAGTTGCATAAATTTATTTATGATGAATTCCCGTTCTCAAAACCATAAAGATTTTTTTTAAGAAATAATAACTAACAAAAGATTGAAATGTTTTTATGTCCAATTTCATAGCGAAATTACTAACAATAACCAAAATTAGATTAAATGATATAAATATAATCTAATTAAACATTAAATCCAATTAATGGGAATGTCTAATAATTTATATAAATTATATTAAAAGGTAATTTAGAATTAAAATGCAGTATTTTCACTATGCATTTGAAATGAACTTTATCAGAAAAAAACCAAAATTTTACCTAGAATTAATATTGATGTTGCGAATAAAAAGAAGAATATTAATTTTTTAATTGTAAAATATACATGTTTCAAAACAAAATATTTATAAAGGGGTTCTCTATCAAAAAGTGGTAAATCATCCTTTTAAAGAATATTAGAGAATTTCATGCTTAAAATTAAATTCATTCTTATTTTAAGCATATAAAATTTATTAAAAAAATGTAAAGAAATTTAAAAAACATGTGTAATATTTATTTATTTAGTTATTTTTATTCCCAAAAATACAAAGACTATGCATTAACTACTTTTTAAAATAATAATATTGTAATATTATTGTTCGGTATAACTCAATGTTGTGTGCATTATAAGATTTCAATGAAAACCATTGTTGTGTGTGGAGAACACTATTAGCCATAGTGTCCTATTTAAAATAAATATAATATCCTATACATAAATATTAATAGACATGATAATGTATTATTCTATAAAGACATGGGTCGTTACATCCCTCCCCCCTTTTGGAAATCGCAACCTCACAATTTTCAAATTGGGCTTCGAAATATTATTAAAAGTCCCACATCATAAAAAGAGTCAATAAAACTATAATTATAACTGAAATATAAGAACAAAGGTCACCCTAGATAATACTTACTAGGATTACATTTAGTAATACATGGTATTTTAGAGAAACTAACTCTCATTGATTAATAGAGACTGATAGAGAAATTGATCATGGAATGTTAACCACTACAACACTATAAATTATGGTTGGGTAAAAAGTCAAATGATAAAAGAAAGTGTATAACCTTTTTTATTCATGATCCATTTCCTGTAGTTGAATAATTTTATTACTACTTAGTGTAATATCATAAGAAAATATACTTACTAGAAAAGTAGTGTTCCATACTTTAAAAAAATTTCTACCACAAACACATCTTTTCACCAAATGATGAGAAATCAAGATGACTTGGTCACATCTGAAGTCATAGAATCAACTTCTAGATAATGAAATAATTCAAAAAAGAAGAATGATATATTTCCCCTGTCTTTATACATTAACAAAAATCAAAATGATTAGTACAAGAGCTGATAATCCCCCAAAAAGTGTAATACTTTATAGAAATAAATACTACTCTTAATCTAAAAAATTAGTCAATAAATACCCAATGTTCAATAAAGACTGATCAATAAACAAATATCCTTAAAATTATTCAATTTAATCTAAACTAAGATTTAAACCCAAAAAACAACATGATTTAATCACATACTTTCCACGGTAAATCTTAACATTTATCTCCCAATAACAATGAGTACTCTTAAAGCCCCATACTGAAAAGTAATTATCCTATCACATATTCTCCCGTATAGGCTAACAATTTTAATAAATAACATAAATCACTATAATTTTACAATAAATACATAGATTCTTCCAAAATAGTAGTCCACCATTACTCCTAGATTTAAATCCCAATATATTCTCTTCTCCTTAGGAATATAGTGTTCATAAAAGAAAAAACATCTTCCATAATTACCTTTATCACTTAATCACCAAATAATTTTCTTATACTGAGGATATCTGTTTAATAAAACATAATATAAAAAATAAAGTTATTATTAAATAATAAAATCATTTAACTAAAAATGAATAAGTCATAATAACCAGCGACTTCACGTAGGCTAGTCGTAAGTGATAAATCCCAATTGCACTTTGTTTGTGGGTTGGATTCCCATAGCATTGTCTGACGCAATCGGCTGTCACACGGTCTACGTGTTGTCCTTTTTCAATAACTATATGATTTTAGAAAATTCCCAAAAATGAGATAAATTCCCTAAAAATAACCATATCATATTTTAACCTCAATTGTTATCTCGTACCTCACATTTTCATTCCAAAAAGTAATAACTGGTAATTTTCTCAAATAAAGGATCATATACACCCAAATGGTTTTTTATAACTATATGCATAAAATAATGTATAATTATTATTCAAATAGATTTTTCACATAACAAAATTAAGTGTTACCCATACGAGAAAATGTATTCCAAAGTAATCTCATCATCAAAAGAGCCTTAATACTTTTTAGTATTTCATCATACTCAAATCTACCAAAACTCTTGAATCCATTATATGTAGACTTCTTACTCATTCAACATTCTTCATGATCCATTAACCTTGTTTTCCATATTATTCTTTTTATACTTATTTCCTTCAAAAAAATTCATGCATAGTGTCCAATGATTTTTTTAATGTCAAAACATGAGCTAAGAAATAATACAGGCCTTTCGTAGGTCATTTTTAGTTTCCTCATCATCAATTCGAATGGAAATAGAAATTAGAAAACATATATTTTCATGGTCTCTCTGATCCCACTCTTGAACCATCTTTTTAGGAAATATATTTGTGTAATGACCATGTACACCACATTTAATACATTTAATTGATCCCTTAGAAACGAGTTTTATTCATTTCATAGAGTTAACTAGATGAAAACTGTTTCCATTGTAGGTTATTTCTTTATGGCCTTCATTACCACATCTGGAAAATCTTCGAATCCATTTGAAGCATTTTCCTATGTGTTTTATTCCTGATCCTTGACACATATGTTTTTAGTATACTTACCATTATGATATTTACCTGAACTTCCATTGGGATTAATTTCTCACATATATTATTCCATAGATAAATCTGCATCGTTCATGTGTCCAATCATGACTCATGATTGTTGGTTGAGAATATCCCCAAGATTACTCATTACAGCTCCCATTTCATTTGGTTTTTTATTCAGAACACATTCTTAGTTTTCTTCACGTCCGTTTTTTCTTTTTTTCATTCTAGATCAAGCTATTTACTAGAACTAGAACGATTAGTGTGATTATATTAGTAAAATAACCATATAATATCTTATGAGGAGGGTAAACACTAAGATATACTTATACATGTTATCATTAACCCAATCAATTTATCTAAAATAATTAAGAATCTTTATAATATTATAACCATTATGGTTAAGTCACATATTCTTAAATAATACCCTTAACTCTAATGTTATCTAAACCGACTTATGATAGGAACTATAAAGATTTGGCCATTAACATTATATAATCTTGAATTAAGTTAATAATTCACCTTGAGGATGTATTCAGGTTTAGTGATTTAGATAATTGGGTCAAAAACTATACATAACAACTTGAATATTAACTATAGTCACATCTACATAGTATCCATTTTTTATAAAATTAAAACTCTTAAAAGAAGAGAAAGATGATTAGTTCTATTTTTAAACAGTATGACTTTTCCTTGATACTAGCCTTGACCATATTATGCCTTATGTATGGTGAAAAAACATTTCTAGGACATGGGATGAGCAAAAAAAGCCCAGTAAGGGATACATGAAGTATGAAAGCTATTTGTTTTTCAAAATAGTAGGTAAACCATGAATACATAATCATAAATTAATACTTTTTACCTTAAAGAAGTAAAAAAACACATCACAGAAATCAGATTCATTTCTTATAATTTTTGTTACAAAAACATTACCACAATGTCCATAGAAAATAACTTATAGCATATATAGGGTACTTAGGACATAAAAATACATAAATAGAATAATCATACAGTTGACTTCCACTCATATCAGTGAATGGAACTCCCATACAGCTGACCTCCATACCCAATGCATTCTAGGTTATAACATAACCACCCATCCTTGGTTTATCATCGAACCACCCATGATTTGGTTTATCACGTAAAAACCCAACAAATATCCAATTAAAATAAATAATAATAACACATAAAATAATAATAAAGTAAAAATAACCCTTCCACATTACTGTCACAAGATATGATTTCAAGATATTGATACAATCAATTCCTTTAAAATATTTAAAAAGAAGTGTTTTGAATAAAAGTGTATCATACCACATTGAATCCTTCAAAGTAATTTAAACTTTAAAACACTCACATCCATATAAATAAATCCATAAAACCCATTAATAAAACATAGACATAAAATAGAAGTTTTTAGAAGAATAAATATTTAAAACACTAATAAAAATACTCTAGTTACTGATTATCATGTGACATAAGAAACAATTCAACAAAACATTAAATATCATGATAATATATTAATTCATGATATAAAATGTCAACATGTTGTATATACACCCCAAACAAAAAAAGGTGCACAATATCATGATATGCCTCAATGAAAGAACATTGAGAAGAAATCCCTTACAAAACATTGGCAGCCAAACAACATCACATAAAAATTGAAAACAAAATATCTGAGGAGAGATAAAAGAGTATCTCTGGACAGGGACAACAATTTCACAGAAATAAGGGTATATAACGACATATCCCAACATAATATAAGGGAAATTAAAAGACATAACATAAAATATGTCTTTGACTAAAGGATGAGGGTGAAAGGTTCCCTTAACTTGATTTCGACTTGTCTTGTATGTTCCTTGTTCTTACTGAAAAATAAAATTAAGTTAATTTATACTTGTTTAAATACATCTTTCAAGTTTATTATTCTTTTAATATCACTTATTATCTTGAAATTATAATTATTTAATTATTTTAGTTCATACTGATCATTTTTTGGATGTTCGAAACATCAGTAAAAAATCAACTTGTTATAATTATAAACAGTCCATGTGGTCAAAATTAAATTACCTATAGAATGGTATTCATGATTTATATATCATATATATAATACATATCTATTAAATATGTTTTTATAACATTCCATAACATTTAGAGATAAGAAACGAGACACACCGTTCATGGAGACAGTAAGTCGTACGTATGCATGAACACTACATTCACTTCTATTTAATATTTAAAGGAATGAAAACATAATGATACATAGGTAAATTTTAATTAAACTATAATATATAATTTTATATATGTAACATATGTTCATTAAATTTATCCTTTATATGTTCCATGTATGGAATGAACGAGTCATATCACTTTGAGGGGGCAGTAGTCCGCACCCGCTCAAATGAAATTATCATATATATACTACATGAAAATAATAATGGTATGTTATAAATGCTAATAACATAATCATAGAGAATAAATATCATAAATATAATATATAATTATATTTCCATCATAATGGACACCACAAGGGGTGGTAGAAAAAGATTGAACAATCAATGTTTTATGAGACAGTAGTTCATCGTCCAAAGAAACAATATGTTCTATACCCACTAGGCAGAGGTGTGTGTAAGTGTAGTTAGAATAATTCTCATAAAAACAACCTTTTATAATGAGTATAGTGGTGTTTTTATGTAATAAAATACTGCAAATATCATATGGAGTGATGAAGACAAATAAAATAATGGAATTTAAGGGAAATTGTTACCTCTAAATCGGGTAGCTTCTTCAGATTTGTGCCAAATGGCTTCTTTGAATTTCCTAATTCCAAAAGTTAGTCTTCAAAAAATAATATAGGGATTTTGGGATGTTATTGGATCATATTTTTGATAATCCAAGGGGATTTAGAGATGTGAGTAATGGGTTAGAGGTGATGTCCTTTTATAGGATGGAGGAGGTACTATTTAAAAAACTGTAGAAACGTTATTTTATTATAAATTCATCTTCGGTCTCTAAAGGATATAAAGTTAGTTAAGTAAAATATTAGATGAATATGGATATAAATCATCTTAATAAATAGTTTTTATATAATTTTAGCTCAAAAAAGTAATGATATCTTTTATCTTTAACCCTTCATTAACGAATTTAACATTTATCTTGTCTTCTTGTATATTCATAATATATTGTTAATATAAATACTATAAAATTACAATAGAACCTAAAGTAGTTAATTAATGATATTTTAAAAATTATATAATTTATTTAGAAGAACCTTTGATTTTTGGATTATTATATCATTTAATAAAATAATATTTGTTTTAAGAACTCATTTATGTCAATTTTGACACTATTTAGTAATTGATTATTTAAAGTCATAACAACTTGATGACTTCGTATAAAATTCATTAATAAAAATATTAAATGTAAAAAGAATCATGAAAATCTGTCCATTATGTATAAATAACCAAATTTAATTTATTTTAACAATTATAATATCATTAATTAAGATCCTTTATTAATGAATCAATCATTACATCATAATTATGTCAAAATTAAATTTATTTATTTAATGTATAAAAATTATAAATAAAATACCTTGATATAGGAATGAATATTAGATATCTACGTACTATTTATAGTTGAAAATATACCTTATATTACCCCATATAAAAAGTTTCTTTGTAAAAGATATATATTTATGTTACATCTTCTTTATCTTTAAATAAATTTTTATAAAATGTCATTTTCACTTACAAGTAGACCCATGGGGTCCAAAAACTGACCCAAGGATGCCCATGGATGTACTCGTATCAGTTAATAGGGTTAAGAGAAGTGTTAGGGTAATTTAATATTATTATAATATTATTTTTTTACCCTTATATACTAGATTTTCCATTTAACCATGGTAAATAAAATATTTACTGATGTTACTATTCTTTATGGCTAAAAATAAAAGTATCCAATTTACATAATTTGGACCTCTTGATTACAAATATGGAATCCATTTTTTCATAATCAAAACAATGAAGTTGAAAAAAATAATTTAAATTTAATTTTTTTGTCAAATACAAAAAGCGTGTTTTTTTAGAAATAATAACTATCAAAAGATTGTCATGTTTTTATTTCCAATTTCAATGTAAAATTAGTTCAAATAACAAAAATTGGATTAAAAGATTAAAATATAATATAATTACACTATAAAACCAATTAAAAGTATAATATAATCATATTAATAAATTATATTGAATGATAGATTTGAATTAAAATGCAGTATTTTTCGATATTTATCATAAAATGCATGTTATCCGATAAATACCAAAATTTTACCGAAGGAAAATTTTGATGTCCCACTTCTAAAGAAGAATTTTTTTTAAATAAAAAATATAAAATTTTAAAAATAATATTTAAAAAGGGTTCACCATCAAAAGGCATTAAATAAAACTTTTAATGAATATTAAAGAATTTCATGCATAAAATCATATTCATTATTATTTTAATCCTCTAAAATTTATTGTATAAATTTGAAGACATTTAAAAATCATGTGTAATAATAATGTAGTTATTTATGTTCATTATTAGTAATACAATGACTATGAATTAAATACAATTTAAAATAATAATAATATTATACTATTTTTCTGTATAAATAAAAGTTGTGTCAGACATATGATTTCAAAGAAACCCATAGTTCAGTGTTTAGTATGTTTTCAAAAAAATAGCCCTCTTTAACCTAAAATTAATATCTTATTCATAAATATTAATATATATATATATATATATTAAAAGTATTATTCTATAAATACCTAGGTTTTTATAGGAACAATCCAACTTCCACCCTCAGATGTATTCTCAACATCAATCATTCTGCTTGCATCATTTGCGATTCCTTTCTGGACCTGTAGCTTTCAGGAATCAGCTTTCTGCTGCCCCTCCAACTATACTAGAGAACCTTTTTTGAATTCCTCCTACGGTTCCCTAACACACGTTTCTTGATCATTGTCATTGGTACTATTACTAGATCACAAATCAAAACCTCCAGTGTCTGTATCCTCTACCACATTCCATTCCTCCAAAAAAGTATCCCCTAACATCTCAGAGTCCCCTAAAGTTCTTACAAAATATATCTTCTGTCTGTTAAAAATTTCAGAAATCATTAGGTTATAAGGCATCATCACTTCTTGTTTATGTACCATTGCAACATCTGTATTAACACTTTTAGTAGCCCAACTGACATTATTCAAAAGAACTTCCTCATATACAGATGCCACAAACATTGACCCTGGAGTAACATCCACCACCTGCTACATCAACTCACCAGTATATCTATTACATCTATATATATAGTTCACTAGTTCAAGTAACAGCTTCTTAAAAGAGTCATAGAAACATACCCACAATTCATAGATGACTGGATGCTTGGATAGGAATTATTCATTGACATAAATACATATAAAATCAACTGGTCTATGTGATACATCAACTTAAATGCACATCCTAGGAGCGACCATATGGTGCCCCGATATAGTTTTATTATCCTAACAGAGAAATCAACCTACTAACTATCTTAACATGTAGATAATAGAGGGGTTTTGGATGGGGAGATGATTTTCCGGGAATCTTACTGAGATGGCAATAGCGGGAGAATCCCATTTCATGTGAAAGTCATAGTTACATCCAAGAAGAAAGAACCTAAGTCTATTGAAATTGTGAGGTGCTAGAGATTAGGCACGAATCATATTCTCCATTGATGAGAGTAGAATTATGAAGTTATTACTATCTAGTCGGTCCACCCTCACTTGATCTTGAAGCTTCCACGTCCTGAAAACAAAACTGTTGAATTCATCTACTGAGTGGTGTTGGTCATTGAATCTACCAATTAAAGTCCATCATATAAGATAGGAGGGATCATTTAACTCTGAAAGAGAAAGGGGGATCTGTGGTATCCCTTGGAAAGGATTAGACACCTTAGGTCTGATCTAAATTCTTGAGAAACACTAGGACATATTCTGGGTTTCTGAATGGAAGGAACCATTTGTTGGTTCCCTCTTAGGGTTATGGTTTCCCCTCCGCTATCATGGGAGTAGGGGGATCTGGATTTTCTTCCACTGCCATCTAGGGTGTCTCGTGGAATCTCGGTCATGTTCAACAAAAAATATTAGATAATGTGATTAATATTAATTATAGTGATCAACAGAATAATTAGCATAACAAAGGAAAAAACCTTAATCATAAGCCCCAAATGACTTATAAACATGAAGAAAAGAATTTTTAGGATCATATTCATTCCCTAAAATACCTTTACAATAATTTGTAATATTTTTTGAGCCACTTGGCTTTGGGAAAGCTAGGGTGTAATACCCTTTTTTAAAATTTACAGGAATGGAACTCCTCTTATACTAAACAAATACATTCACCCTCCCATTTATTGACACATTTGAATCCCTTTATCTATATATAAATCATCTAAATAAGATCCCAATATACATACCCTCATATTAAAATCCTCCCATACTAGACAAAATCCAACCAATGATGTCTTTTGGTACGAACAAAAAGAAGTTAGCTGAAGAAGAGATAAGCTTCCTCAATGATCACTTTTGTTTCTTTTAGATCAATAAAGCTAATATTACATTAAAATGATGATTATATAACAACATAAGTTTATTAAATATAATAATATGTTTTTATCATAAGATATCTACCTTCAATTTCACACACATTCATCAAAGGGTATAGACAATCCTCATTCTAGTGTAATGTGGACTACCACCTAGCAAACTGATGTCATTCCTTCTTCCATTTACCACCCTTCAATGTTGGAATGTTGATTTATTATTATATATATTATTAAATATATTATTTATAATGTATTTATTATTTTTTAACTTTTTAAATAACAAAAACCTTTACGATATCCATTTTTGTATATAATATAACATCATTTGTGGATGTGTGGTCTACATCCTTTTCAAAGTGATGTAAGTCATTCACACTATAGATGGAACATATGAAGGATGGTTTCATTAAATAATGATTCATATATTACGTAAATATGATACTGTAATAATGATCAAATACATATATGTCATTTAACATTTAAAAATTTCATTGGATAAAAATATTGAAGCAGTGTTCATGCGTATGTACAACCGACCATCTCCATAAACGAGGCATTTAATTTATTATGTCGAAATGTACTAGATTATTATAAATAAAATATAACAAATATAAATTTTAATTAAATAATGGAATAAATTATCTTGGTGATTAAATCATTATCTATGTATTATGAACAGAAAATATCAAGTCAAATCATACTCGAAAAACTAGAGAATTTAGACTTGAAATAGTGAAAATAATAATATAATACTATCAAATTGGTAACAAGATGTTATATAATGATAATATATGATATAAAAAATATGATTATGGTTATTTAATTGGTTAGTGACATTATTAATAACACAATACATGTGAATAAAAGGTGGTTAGTAGAAATGAAGTACAAGGTAATTGATTTCATCTCACATTTTACAAATGTGTGATTAATTTCATATTAAACACTTACATCCTTTGTGTTGTGGATATATAAACCATTATGATATATTTTATCATGAATTATCTTATATTAATGTTATTTTGTATCAAAATTTTAATTATTTTATCTAAGAGGATCTGAAATTGAAATTAAAAAATGGTAATGAAATTTCATAACTCAATTCCTTTTTCGTTGGGATATATTAATTCCTTTTTATTATTCATATTATATGTTATGTGTATAATTAAATTGAATTGAAATTGATGTATTTCAACTTATTATATGTTTATTTAATTTTGATACTCAATATCATTTGATTGATCGATCCTCAATTCAACGTTATGATCATATTAGGGGTTTATTTCACAATCTCATTCTAGATGATATTAGAGATTCATGAAATTACATTAAAGGAATTTATATGATATTTTTTCAAATAAAATCTTTCATTTTACTATCATATGATTATTCATGAACTTTTTCATGCAATAGAACCACTTTTAAGCTATTGGAACTCAAAATGTTTTAGAAAACATTTTTAATTAAGCGTTACTTCATTTTTATCTTTAGTCAGAGAATCTATTTTCTTCTAAAAACCATATTTTCTAAAAAAGTTTTCAAATATGTTTTTAAACGTTAAAAAATGATTTATTGAAAACATTTTTACCTCTTTTTTATTTTATAATATTTTCTATAGGAAACTACTAGTCTCTATATGAACAAGGAACTTTTATGAACTTTTTACCATGAAAAACAAATATTTTTCAACCTAGTATGACTTGAATGAAATTAACAACCATCATTTCTTGGAATATTACATTAAATGTTTAACATGTTATCTTATAAATAAAATTCTTTTAAACTTTTATTTCATATTAAAGTATTTTAAAAATATTTTTCAAAATTTAAATTTCATTTTCCTCAATAATTTTTTAAAAGATATTTTTATAGTATTTCCATTCATCAATAATATAAACTCAAATCCACATGAAATATAATTAATTAATACCATGCATATACATGATTTTTATATTTTTTGATTGATTTAACCAAGGATATAATTTATATTCACTTTGTTGATTCAACTTTGTAGTCATATTGAAATATTCAATATCCGATGATCATTGAACATTGAATTTTACATTGTTAAACATATAATTTATCATGGATAAACTCATTAGAAAAAAAATATTCCATTTTTTACTTATGGGTTTTACTTTGATAATTGTTTTATTGGGGATGAAGATATTAATTAATATGTATCTTTTACTAAATACAGATATTTGTTAAGGTGTATTATTTTCGAATTCACTTGATTATTTGATATATAAGAAATTATTTGTACATTAATGTATTGGGTTGGGTACTATATAAATTAATCATCTAGATGCATAGGTAGTCACATGAGACAAAATTATTTTCAGAAAAGGCCTTTGAGTTTGTTTTCAATAATAATATACGAGTTTTTACATTCATATTAGAAATATGTTTTAGAAGGTCTTCATAATAGTACGCTAAATAATCTTATGATTGTTCTTGATGTTAGAGGAATCATTATTATGGGAAGAATGATGTCAAATAATTAGGAATTTAATTTATTTATATATATATTTTTTATTAATGTATATGTGATTTTCACGATGAAAAAATATGTGGATGCATTTCATTCTCAATTTACTGCTCAAATGGAATGGTTTTTAGTTATTTACCTTTCCATATTTATGACATATATAGTTATTTTAAATGAAATATATTATCAATAATTATCCCTTACATATTGTTTATGCAATTTCTTCCATGTTTACTAATTTTTGGGCATGTGTCATTAGTTATTAGATTTCCATATTAACATTTCTCATTGATTCTTTATTACATCTGCTATGCTTAAACCTTATAGATAATTTGAGCTCTCTTTTATTTCTATTACTTCCCTAGTAATTTAAGATGTGTACATGGAAAGATATACATGGTTATGGTAAGTAGTAATAAATTTATCCTTTTATCTAATAAACCAAATTATGTTGTAATTATTGTATTAATTTGTAAAACAAGACTCATGTATGTATCTGGTTTACCAATACAACTAAACACATTGTTCCTTTATGATTCGATTCCATATAATAGTTCATATTTATTGATACTAGACCCAAGCTCCTTGCTTACTATGTTTTGGTCACTATGTGTTTAGTGATGATTTTGTAAGATTTCCAATTCAACTACCTTGGTTCCTTCTGAATCCCACAGAAATTTTTTTAAGTATTTCACACAATTTCGTCCCTTTATCTAGTATTAATCCTTCCAATTTCACTATGTAAGTTTTTTTAATTCAAATTTACATTGTCAAATACTATCATATCATCATATTTTTTAAAACAAACCTCTATGTAAAATAATCAAGGAATTATATGTATCAATGTCTGTTTCACAACAAAAGTTTAGATATCACGAAAATATACTCCTTTGAATTATTAAAACCCTGTGACAACCAGTTTCACCATCTAATGGAATCTACCATCTACTAACTACATTATTTGATAAAATCATTTTTATGTATTTACCTCCTTCATTCTTTAATATATATTAACCCCATATATCTAAAACATACAAGGAATATAATTCTTCATCCAATTATATCTCAAACAATAATAATGTGATAATATTTAATAATGTATATTCTATAAATAAATATTATATTGCTTTACCCAAAAACCCAATATGAAATGAGCCAGAACATATTAAATAAAAATATTTAATAAAATTATAATAAGAATAAAACTTATTTTCAATAAAAATAGAGCAAATAATTTATATTTTTATGTTTAGTAGATAAATAATTAATATTATTTAATATTAAAGTGTTTTTTATTTTTGTAATATTTTTTTAAATTGTTAAATCAACCACTTTAAAATGATTATTATATTAATATATAATATTAAAATTTAAGAGATTATACTTAAAAATTGTTATAGTAGAAATTGGAATGGAATAATATAAAAAACATGTAATGCTAAAAATAGATATTTTTGAAAAATAACATGTTTTCATTAAAAAATATATTAAAAAATTTCTTAATAATAATTATATAAAAAAATATCATTTTCGATATTATAATTTCATAAATAGATAATTATTAATTTTTTGGGAAGTTTCAAAAAACATAATTGTTTACTTGGATAGTTAAATATATAGTTTAACTAAAATTATTGAGTATAAAATCTTATAAATAATGATTTTTTAATGAATAATTAGTTTTCAAATTAGTAAAACTATACATTTAAAATTACTATTATGAAATTATAAAACCTATATTTAACAACATAAATACTATATTTAAAAATTTATTTTTGGTTTTTTATTTTGATTAAATTTTTCTATGTTAAAATATAGTTTTTATTTCATTAAACGAAAAATATTTTTTTTAATAAACATGTTTATATAATTAAAATTAGAAATATTGACAAATATTATCACACACGTACATTTTAATCTTAAAAATATGTTTTCCCTAAAAATGGTGTTTTAAGCTTTGCATTAATTTATATTAAATTTAACTTTCCAACAAATTTATATTTTATATGAAAAAATGGGTTTAGTATTTGGAATCAATAGGTAAATTTTATTTAATCATTTCCAATATATTTTTAGGCATTTAAGTTAAATTAATTATGAAAAATTTAGTTTCATTGATAAAAACAAAAACAGTAAAGGTAAAAATTTTAAGGGAAAACTAATTGAAAAAATCTTTAAATATTTTTTTGAAAATGAATGGTTAGTGGACTATTTACCTTATCACATATTCTACTATAGTATTTTCCATTTTAGAGTCATATTGACATGTAAAACATATGGTCACTTTTTATTGGTTTAAATTATTTTCAAAAAAATCCAATTATAATCACTTATAAAAGGGCCTCTAACCATAGCTTCTGTTATTACCAATTTTTTTCACTTGATAAAATAAAATATTTCTTTAAAATATAATAATTTTCTTTATTACATGTTCTTTTACTCATAATAATTTTTTGGATAACCATTTCCATGGAATCCTCTATGGAAAACACCAAGATTTTAATGTGAATACTCATTTTCCAATTTTCTTTTACTTTATATATTATTTTCCAATGTTTTATATTATAATTCCCCAATAATTGAATAATTTTTTAATGTATATTGATTATTATTATTATAAAAAAAGTCAACCACTTTCCCCCTTTTTATTAAGAAAAATGAACCTAACATTTGTGTGATGTGTAGAATAATACTTCCACTGAGCAACAACTTACCTTTTAAAACCCCACCTATATTATCAAATTATAATTATTTAATTAAAATAAAAAATAAAAAATAAAAAATATAAATGTTCTTATTAAGATAAAAATTATAATAAACATTATTTACCTATAGTTATTTGATAAATGAAAATGTTAATCTTGCATTGTGCGGACTACTAACTCTATAAAGTAACATTTATATTTTTTAATTTAATATTATTATTATTTACTAATATAACTTGAAAATGAAGAAAATGAATAAAATTTTCTATATATTGTCTTTATAATTCTTTAATAAATATTTATATTAAAATAAAGCACTTTTGTAATTATAATCATCAATTAATTATGGTAAATTAATATTTGGGTTGACCTAACCACTTATATGAACTACGATATAAAAATATAATTATTGAAAATAAGAAATAAATTATGAATTAGTTATTGTATAAACAAGTATATAAGTATTTATTTATTATTTTATAATATTAATAGTACTATTAATGTCACTAATTAACATATCACTGTTCATTTATTAAAAATTAATGGAATGCAATGTCGCCACTTTCATATCCATGGATCATAATATATTCTCCCATATAATGAAATTATATATATATATAATTAAATAAAATTAATAAATTACATTACTTTAAATTATCTCATAATTATTAACTTTGGTATTCAAACTAATACTGAAAATTCATATACATAATTAGTTTAAAATAATTAAGATTAATCACAAGAAAAAATGAAAGTTGATAAAAAATAATATACATATATATATAATAATTATAAATAATGTTTATAAAAGGTATAATATATTGTTGAGGTTATTAAATATGTATTTAATATAGTTAATTTTTTATACAAGAAGTCCAAGTGTTTTTGTTGATGTCATGAATTAAGGTAAGTGGTTCTTTGTCTCTGATTCTATTTCATGGGACATATTTCTTATTGTGCACATTAAAATTTATGATAGGATTTTATTAAATCCAAATTAATGTATTTTACCATATTAATATTATTTATTATGTTTAATAGCGATATAATTTTATATCATTAAGTGGATTGAAATTTAATGGATACCATTTTATATGGGTCTTTGTTAACTAAATACAATTCATTGAGTTATAATGATTATTCATGAACACCATTATTCTAAGACCAGTTGATTAAACCCTAATATTTTATTACATGATAATTTATCTTCCTATATATATAAAATTCAGCTTTTTATTCAAATATTACGCCATTATTAATTTCATCCCCATAAAAGAATAATAATGTTAAGCACAATTCCCATTCTCTTTAACTATTATTTTTCTTATGAATACATATTTATCTTCTCAAAATAATTTTCCTTTTTATTGGGATACCCAATTATGTGTTATCTCATTTTACCTTCATATTTCAATTTCCACTTTAAAAAATGATGTCATGCTACACTTTTTATAATTTGGTTTATCCATAAATATTATAAGGCCCCAGCCTTAAACCTTACTTAATCTTGAGTTATTACAAGATTACACATTGAGGATCTTTTCAGGTTTAGAGTTTTAGAGAATTAGATCATGAAATTTGCATTACATTCCACATTTAAACAAAGTGGTTACATAAAAGTCAGCATTCATTCTTCCCATCAACGGGAACATATTTGAAATATAACACGGATTCTTTCTTGACACATCCTTGACACTATCATCACATCATGTACCTTTCCCTTGACCTGTGAAAAATATTTCAAAAACTTGGGATGAGCATAAAAAGCTCAGTAAGAGTTATAAAAATATGGAAAGGAAACATGAGTTCATATATACATAAGAATGAAATCATACTTTACCCATAAAACAAAGGCACTTTAACATACCTCATCAAACCATGAATAAATCATAGAAATCATAAGACATAAAGGTAACTTGAGGCATTCATAACATTCTTATGTAGGGAGTAACCCTCTTGGTTACGTTTGGAATACCCATCACAGTATATTCCCTAAATCTCTTCGGAGAAACCTTAACGTTTCACTCCTTCGCGTTACCCAATGCATTGGAGAGCTATATCGGGCTCACCCGCCCTTAGTTTATCACGGAACCACCCGTTCTTCATAACAATGCCCAAGAACCATAACATAATCGTATCACATAAACATGAATAAAGGAAACATAACATTTCCACATTACAATCACAATATAACATATTAGGATATTGAAATAATGAATCCATTCAAAAAGAAACCATTTCCAAAACCATTTAAAACATTTAATAAAGAGATTTTTGAATCAAAGTGTCCCATACCACCTTGAAGCTTTTAACATTTTAAACCATTAATATCCATATAAATAAATCCTTAAAACCATTTTGAAAACATGGATATTAATAAGAACAAATAATTAAAACATTTAAAACGATATTTTGGTTAAAGGGGTTTTACCAAAATTAGAGACACTTGAATACAATAATCAAGGAATAACATTTAGTCAGAACTTTATAATATCATGAGAATAAAAGGATTCATGATATAATACTCCAAAGGACAGTATATACACCATATAAGAGTGAATTGGTGCATAACAACAATGAACCCTCAATAGAAATGTCAAATGTGATGAAATACCTTATAAAGAAGGTATCCTTAAATTAAGGACAAATAAATTTCAAAAAATATGTGTGACAAATATATAGACACCCAATATAAGTGGATATTAAGTGTAAAACAATAAAAGGTCATTCACACATATTCAATGGATGACATATTTAATGACTACAAGTTGAACCCAAAGAAATCGAAATTGGGTTAAGAAGTTCCCTTGACAGCCTAACGGCGTCACATCAAAATGAGTTGATGAGAGATAAAAAGAGTATCTCATCACTTGGACACAAAATTTACATCATTAAGGATATATGAGAACATATCCCAACATAACAATATGTAAATTAAAAGACCCAATAAAAGAAGTCTTTTAAAAAGAGGAAGGGTGAAAGGTTCCCTTACCGAATTGGGTATCTTTCAAAACATACACCCCATGGAAGAAGGGCAATAAATCATTGATGTAAATACTCATAAACGAAAGTATATTACACAAAGAGTAGAATAATGGGCAGTACATACACCAATCAAAGGAAATTGTGGCAAATGTAGCATAAATCTCACGGGGATAAAAGTGAGATGAAAAATCCCTTACGAAAACTCGGCAGCCTAACGGCGCCACATAACTTCCAAAAGGATTGATGAGAGAGAATAGGGTCTCTCATCACATGAACATAAAAATTACAGTAGGAGTAATATAAAATAACATCCCAATCATAATAAAGATGAGCTTAAAAGAAATTACATAAAAGAATGTACTTAAAAAGAAAGAGAGTTGTAGGATCCCTTACCTCGGGTCCGACTTGACTCGATCATTCTTTAATCTCCTGAATAATAAACTTGAGTTAATTTCTAATTCCTTAAGAACCCTTTTCAAGTTCATTATTACTTTTATACCACTTATTACCTTGTCATAAACATTATGTAATCATTTAAGTTAATAATATTTGTTTTGCCGATATTTGGTTCTTAAGTCGAAAGTGGTCTTCTTACAATTACATGTTGTTCATGTGGCCAAATGTTTATTATATCCAGAATTGTATTCATTATGTAGATATCATATATTTCATATATATCCAGTACATGCATGCATTTATAACATTACATAATCATTTAGAGGTAAGAAATGAAATGCACCGTTCATGGAGACGGTAAGCCGTACGTACGCATGAACGCTACTTTCATTTCTATTTCGTATTTTATAGAATGGAATAATAATGATATAAAGGTATATTATAATTCCAGTATAATATCATATATAATATCATATTTCCATCCTTTATACATCCCACATATGGTATTTAACGAATCAAATCACTTTGAGGGGGCGGTAGTCCGCACTTCCTTAAATGAAGATATCGCGTATACCCATAATGGAAGCCACAAAGGTAAGACAAAAATGAAAAATACAGAAGCATAAATAAAACATAAACATATTATATATCATATATAAAAATAGTGACATCATAATGGCCACCTTTGAAGGTGTTAAATGAGTATTGAACAATCATCGTTTCGGGAGGCAGAATTTCACCGTCCACGGAAACCGTATGTTCTTTAACCATTTGATGTAGTTGTGTGAGAGTTTAGCTAAAATAAATCTTGTAACAACATCCTAGTATATTGAAGATACTGTTGTTGTTACAAAAGAAGTAAATAAAAAGAGATTATAGGTTTGGAGAAGCAAAATAAAACAAATTAACAAGAGAGAATGAGTTACCTTTAAAAGTGTAATCTCCTTTTGATTTGAGCCTAAAGGCTTCCTTTGAAAGGATTCTGCCCAAAGGGGATCCTCTAGGATGAGGAGAGGGATGTTGAGAGAGTAAATGGGCAGGGGTTGGCCGAGCCAAAGGCTTGAGGGGTGTGGGAAAAGAGGTAGAGGTGGGGGCCTTTTATAAGAGGAGAGGAGGGGCACTTTTGGAAAGCAATGAAATATTACATTATTTGAAAATTCTTTTCGGTTCTAAAGGGTCCCACATTGATAGAATTCGTGGATAAGGTGATAAGGCATCGAAATCCACTCATCCAATTGGTTTTGTCCATGTGTATATTGTAGATTTTTCATTATCTTTCCATTTTAATTAAATTGTCAAATAATGATGTCATCGCTGCATCATTATTATGTCATAAATAATTTAATTTCTTTAATGTCTAAAAATTAAAAAAAAATACTATGATATAGGAAATCTTTTTAGCTTTCCAATGACTATTTATAATCAAAATTTGGACTTGTATAACCCCACTTAAAAATTGTTTTAGTAAAACATACTATGTTAGTGTCATTTTCACTTTAACATTAAATAAAAAGTATTTTATGTTATTTCCCAACAAAAGTGGATCCATGGGGTCCCCAAGTTAGGCCATGGCTTGTCTTGGTCGGCCATGACATAACCAATAGGGTTGGGACATGTGTCTAGGTCATTTTATATTATTAAAGCATTATTTATACCTTAAACTACCCTAATTACCACTAATCGCGATTAAGAACTTAATGAGTTACTATTCACCAAAAAAATTATTATAATCTCATTGAACCACATTTTACTTCTTAATGACAACCATGTATGTCGGATTTTCAAAATTCAATACACATTAGTGGTAAAATTTCATTTAACTGAAAAATCAGTTTGCTTGATTACCACTTAGTGGTTTCACTATTCATCAAAAATTGAAGTTTTTCAGAAAATTACCAAAAATTCACCCTAAGCTATATTTGATATTCTGAATTCAAAAATGAAGTCCGTTTTACAATATTCAAAACATATTAGTCACATTAATTAATTTAATAATTAATTCCCGCTGTCAGAGCAAATAGCGTGTTTTTATAAAACAATAAGTATCAAAAGATTGACACTAGTTTAAGTCTAATTTCAAAGTGAAATTAATTCCAATGACCACCATTGGATTAAATGGTAAAAATATTTTCTAATTTAACTTTAAAAACAATTCAAAATATTATCTAATCATATAAATAAATTAGATTAAAAAGAGGTTTTGAATTAAAACACAACATTTTACACTATTCATTAAAAAATGAACTTTATCAGAAAAATACCAAAAATTTACACAAAGTAAAATTTGATGTCCCGATTCTTAATAAGAGTTTTATTAGGTCCAAAAGAATGTATAAGAGTGATCAAAACTATATTTAATGACAGTTCGCCATCAAAAGGCGATAAGTGAACCTTTAGTGAAAACTAGGGCATATATGCCTAAAATCGAATTCTTTCCGTATTTTAAGCCTCTATCCTTTATTGGATAATTGTAAAAACATTTAAAAACATATATAATCATATTTCAGTTATTTCTATCCACTCCCGCCATTACAACAGCTACATGTTAACTACCATTTAAAATAATATTATTTTATTATTAGAGTGCAACGTAAGATTCCCAAGAAACTCGTTGTTGCGTGTTGGGTACGCCATCGAGCATAGCGTCCCCTTTAAAGTCATTTAAAGATTTTATTCACAAATATGGATAAATATGAAATGTCATATTCTTTATTTACCTGGGATGTTACATCCTTCCCCCCTTTTGGGAATTGCGTCCTCGCAATTTTAAAATTGCGCTTGGAAACATCCTTGAAAGTCCCACATCGGAACAAAAGTCTGTAAAACAAACACTTTAAAATAAAGAAAGATAAGTTCAAAGGTCACTCGAGTTAACCCATACTAGGATTCCAAGTATGAAAATATGGACATGGAGGAGAAAACATAGGGTCACGTTCTTATGGAGAGTGATAGAAAACATGTTTAGGAGAAAGTTAACAATGAGAAAATCACAAACTTGTGATGGGTTAAACGGTATTCGATTCCCCAGTAGGAAAAGTTAATATACAACATTTTTGTTTTAAGTTACTTTTTATTGAGGAATTTATTCATAAGGAAACATAATCACTTATCATATTGACTTTCAACTTTTATTATATTCCTTTCACAAACTCATATTTTCTCCAAAAGACGAGTATTTAGGAAGACTTGTTCACATTAAGAGTACTATAATCAACTTCTAGAGAATCACCTAATCCACAAAAGAGAACTATGTACATCCTATGTCTTTAGGCTTAAACCAGAGCCAAAACCAAAAAGTTTAGTACAAGATCAGATAATCCAGAAAAGGATAACCCCTTATAAAAAGAAAATCTATTCTTAATCTCCAAAATTTGTCCAACAAAACCCAAAGTTCAACGAGGACCATCCGATAAACAATTTGTCCATAAAATTCTTCAAAGTAAACCTAATATAATATTGAAACCAAAATATTTGAAGGATTTAGTCACACAGTCTTCCATGTTAAATCGTAACATTTATCTCCAAACAACATTAGTTGCTCCTAAAGTCTAGTATTGAAAAGTAATTAACCTAATCACATATCCTCCATGATAGGTTAATCATTTTTATAAATAACCCAAAATCAACTTACTCTTAATTCATAAAATCATATAACCAAAAATAATCAGTCAAACTAACCAGGGACTTCACGTAGTCCAGTGGTAGGCGATAAATACCAGTCGCACTTTGGTTGTGGGTTCGATTCCCGCAGCTTTGTCCGACGCGACGGGATGTCACACGGTCTGCGTGTTGTCCTTTTTCCAAAACTATATAATTCTCAAAACATTCCCCAAAATGAGATAAAATCTTCAAAAATATTCATAACATATTTTAACCTCAAGTTTATCTCATTCCTTTCCTTTTCCATCATATCATAGAGTAACCCATAATTACCTAAAAAGTAAGGATCATATAAACCCTAATGGTTACCTTAATAATTATTACCTGAATTTCCACATCGAGTTGGCCATCTCGTAAATGATGCATTAGAGAACTCACGAAGGTTGAAGTGATTGATCATGGATCCTTGATAGTTGGTTTAGAACAACTATGAGATTCCTCATTGAATCCCCTATCTCATCTAGTATCATAATCAGAGAACCACCACAGTTTCCTTCAAACCCATTGTCACTTTGGTGCCTGCTAGATCCATCCATTCACTAAAAACATAAATGTCAGTGTGAGTATATCAACAAAAACATCATGTACTAATGAGGAAGGTAGACTCTAAGATATACTTACTCATTCACATTATCTAAAATTAGGACTCTTTCTGAAATTCTAACCATTATGGTAATGTCACTTATGCTTAAAGAATACCCTAACCTCTAAAGTTATCTAAACCGACCTCTGATACCAACTATAAGGCCCCAGCCTTAAACCTTACTTAATCTTGAGTTATTACAAGATTACACATTGAGGATCTTTTCAGGTTTAGAGTTTTAGAGAATTAGATCATGAAATTTGCATTACATTCCACATTTAAACAAAGTGGTTACATAAAAGTCAGCATTCATTCTTCCCATCAACGGGAACATATTTAAAATATAACACGGATTCTTTCTTGACACATCCTTGACACTATCATCACATCATGTACCTTTCCCTTGACCTGTGAAAAATATTTCAAAAACTTGGGATGAGCATAAAAAGCTCAGTAAGAGTTATAAAAATATGGAAAGGAAACATGAGTTCATATATACATAAGAATGAAATCATACTTTACCCATAAAACAAAGGCACTTTAACATACCTCATCAAACCATGAATAAATCATAGAAATCATAAGACATAAAGGTAACTTGAGGCATTCATAACATTCTTATGTAGGGAGTAACCCTCTTGGTTACGTTTGGAATACCCATCACAGTATATTCCCTAAATCTCTTCGGAGAAACCTTAACGTTTCACTCCTTCGCGTTACCCAATGCATTGGAGAGCTATATCGGGCTCACCCGCCCTTAGTTTATCACGGAACCACCCGTTCTTCATAACAATGCCCAAGAACCATAACATAATCGTATCACATAAACATGAATAAAGGAAACATAACATTTCCACATTACAATCACAATATAACATATTAGGATATTGAAATAATGAATCCATTCAAAAAGAAACCATTTCCAAAACCATTTAAAACATTTAATAAAGAGATTTTTGAATCAAAGTGTCCCATACCACCTTGAAGCTTTTAACATTTTAAACCATTAATATCCATATAAATAAATCCTTAAAACCATTTTGAAAACATGGATATTAATAAGAACAAATAATTAAAACATTTAAAACGATATTTTGGTTAAAGGGGTTTTACCAAAATTAGAGACACTTGAATACAATAATCAAGGAATAACATTTAGTCAGAACTTTATAATATCATGAGAATAAAAGGATTCATGATATAATACTCCAAAGGACAGTATATACACCATATAAGAGTGAATTGGTGCATAACAACAATGAACCCTCAATAGAAATGTCAAATGTGATAAAATACCTTATAAAGAAGGTATCCTTAAATTAAGGACAAATAAATTTCAAAAAATATGTGTGACAAATATATAGACACCCAATATAAGTGGATATTAAGTGTAAAACAATAAAAGGTCATTCACACATATTCAATGGATGACATATTTAATGACTACAAGTTGAACCCAAAGAAATCGAAATTGGGTTAAGAAGTTCCCTTGACAGCCTAACGGCGTCACATCAAAATGAGTTGATGAGAGATAAAAAGAGTATCTCATCACTTGGACACAAAATTTACATCATTAAGGATATATGAGAACATATCCCAACATAACAATATGTAAATTAAAAGACCCAATAAAAGAAGTCTTTTAAAAAGAGGAAGGGTGAAAGGTTCCCTTACCGAATTGGGTATCTTTCAAAACATACACCCCATGGAAGAAGGGCAATAAATCATTGATGTAAATACTCATAAACGAAAGTATATTACACAAAGAGTAGAATAATGGGCAGTACATACACCAATCAAAGGAAATTGTGGCAAATGTAGCATAAATCTCACGGGGATAAAAGTGAGATGAAAAATCCCTTACGAAAACTCGGCAGCCTAACGGCGCCACATAACTTCCAAAAGGATTGATGAGAGAGAATAGGGTCTCTCATCACATGAACATAAAAATTACAGTAGGAGTAATATAAAATAACATCCCAATCATAATAAAGATGAGCTTAAAAGAAATTACATAAAAGAATGTACTTAAAAAGAAAGAGAGTTGTAGGATCCCTTACCTCGGGTCCGACTTGACTCGATCATTCTTTAATCTCCTGAATAATAAACTTGAGTTAATTTCTAATTCCTTAAGAACCCTTTTCAAGTTCATTATTACTTTTATACCACTTATTACCTTGTCATAAACATTATGTAATCATTTAAGTTAATAATATTTGTTTTGCCGATATTTGGTTCTTAAGTCGAAAGTGGTCTTCTTACAATTACATGTTGTTCATGTGGCCAAATGTTTATTATATCCAGAATTGTATTCATTATGTAGATATCATATATTTCATATATATCCAGTACATGCATGCATTTATAACATTACATAATCATTTAGAGGTAAGAAATGAAATGCACCGTTCATGGAGACGGTAAGCCGTACGTACGCATGAACGCTACTTTCATTTCTATTTCGTATTTTATAGAATGGAATAATAATGATATAAAGGTATATTATAATTCCAGTATAATATAATATATAATATCATATTTCCATCCTTTATACATCCCACATATGGTATTTAACGAATCAAATCACTTTGAGGGGGCGGTAGTCCGCACTTCCTTAAATGAAGATATCGCGTATACCCATAATGGAAGCCACAAAGGTAAGACAAAAATGAAAAATACAGAAGCATAAATAAAACATAAACATATTATATATCATATATAAAAATAGTGACATCATAATGGCCACCTTTGAAGGTGTTAAATGAGTATTGAACAATCATCGTTTCGGGAGGCAGAATTTCACCGTCCACGGAAACCGTATGTTCTTTAACCATTTGATGTAGTTGTGTGAGAGTTTAGCTAAAATAAATCTTGTAACAACATCCTAGTATATTGAAGATACTGGTGTTGTTACAAAAGAAGTAAATAAAAAGAGATTATAGGTTTGGAGAAGCAAAATAAAACAAATTAACAAGAGAGAATGAGTTACCTTTAAAAGTGTAATCTCCTTTTGATTTGAGCCTAAAGGCTTCCTTTGAAAGGATTCTGCCCAAAGGGGATCCTCTAGGATGAGGAGAGGGATGTTGAGAGAGTAAATGGGCAGGGGTTGGCCGAGCCAAAGGCTTGAGGGGTGTGGGAAAAGAGGTAGAGGTGGGGGCCTTTTATAAGAGGAGAGGAGGGGCACTTTTGGAAAGCAATGAAATATTACATTATTTGAAAATTCTTTTCGGTTCTAAAGGGTCCCACATTGATAGAATTCGTGGATAAGGTGATAAGGCATCTAAATCCACTCATCCAATTGGTTTTGTCCATGTGTATATTGTAGATTTTTCATTATCTTTCCATTTTAATTAAATTGTCAAATAATGATGTCATCGCTGCATCATTATTATGTCATAAATAATTTAATTTCTTTAATGTCTAAAAATTAAAAAAAAAATACTATGATATAGGAAATCTTTTTAGCTTTCCAATGACTATTTATAATCAAAATTTGGACTTGTATAACCCAACTTAAAAATTGTTTTAGTAAAACATACTATGTTAGTGTCATTTTCACTTTAACATTAAATAAAAAGTATTTTATGTTATTTCCCAACAAAAGTGGATCCATGGGGTCCCCAAGTTAGGCCATGGCTTGTCTTGGTCGGCCATGACATAACCAATAGGGTTGGGACATGTGTCTAGGTCATTTTATATTATTAAAGCATTATTTATACCTTAAACTACCCTAATTACCACTAATCGCGATTAAGAACTTAATGAGTTACTATTCACCAAAAAAATTATTATAATCTCATTGAACCACATTTTACTTCTTAATGACAACCATGTATGTCGGATTTTCAAAATTCAATACACATTAGTGGTAAAATTTCATTTAACTGAAAAATCAGTTTGCTTGATTACCACTTAGTGGTTTCACTATTCATCAAAAATTGAAGTTTTTCAGAAAATTACCAAAAATTCACCCTAAGCTATATTTGATATTCTGAATTCAAAAATGAAGTCCGTTTTACAATATTCAAAACATATTAGTCACATTAATTAATTTAATAATTAATTCCCGCTGTCAGAGCAAATAGCGTGTTTTTATAAAACAATAAGTATCAAAAGATTGACACTAGTTTAAGTCTAATTTCAAAGTGAAATTAATTCCAATGACCACCATTGGATTAAATGGTAAAAATATTTTCTAATTTAACTTTAAAAACAATTCAAAATATTATCTAATCATATAAATAAATTAGATTAAAAAGAGGTTTTGAATTAAAACACAACATTTTACACTATTCATTAAAAAATGAACTTTATCAGAAAAATACCAAAAATTTACACAAAGTAAAATTTGATGTCCCGATTCTTAATAAGAGTTTTATTAGGTCCAAAAGAATGTATAAGAGTGATCAAAACTATATTTAATGACAGTTCGCCATCAAAAGGCGATAAGTGAACCTTTAGTGAAAACTAGGGCATATATGCCTAAAATCGAATTCTTTCCGTATTTTAAGCCTCTATCCTTTATTGGATAATTGTAAAAACATTTAAAAACATATATAATCATATTTCAGTTATTTCTATCCACTCCCGCCATTACAACGGCTACATGTTAACTACCATTTAAAATAATATTATTTTATTATTAGAGTGCAACGTAAGATTCCCAAGAAACTCGTTGTTGCGTGTTGGGTACGCCATCGAGCATAGCGTCCCCTTTAAAGTCATTTAAAGATTTTATTCACAAATATGGATAAATATGAAATGTCATATTCTTTATTTACCTGGGATGTTACAAATATATTTCAAAATATTTTATAATGGATTTTCCATCCGTTCAATATCGAATGTTCTATATTCCACTTCAAGTATAATTTTATAAATATTAGGTCAATTGAATCCTAAATTTTTTATGTTTCTTTTCAAAAAGTTTCATTAATACAAAGCATTCCCTTTCTCCTTTTTAAACATTTATATAATTTTCATGTATCATATATTGATTTTTTATTTTAAAATTTATTTTTTAAATGATTTCACATTTAATATTTTTTATAATTTATGTATTTTCATAAATTAATTATATATATTTCATTAGAATTTTTAACTATGAAAATTAATTATTTTATATTTATCAAAATATACATTTCTGAACAAGAATTTCTAATGGGATTGGAGCTCTATCATTTATGCCAATGAAAAAAGTGATTTTTAATAGTAATTTACTATTACACTACCATTTATTCATTATCAATTTAGTCATTATATAATTAAAAGTTTTCTTACATGAAAAAAACACTAAATTGTATTATTAAGTACTCTTATTAGGTGCATTAATTTTGTGTATCAACTAATTAAATTCATTAAGGATAATTATTATGAAACTATCTCAAAATATTGTGAAACCCATTTATCATTATATGGGTTCTTTATGATGTGATGAATGAATCATATTTTCCCCATGGGTTTCCGTAATATGTTGAATAATTGATATGTTATGAAACACATATATATTTATGTATTTTCATTAAGTGATGGTTGGGCCCTATACAACCTCTCCAATGATTTGGGTGAAACCTTATATCTCAGGATATAATGGGGAATGGATTGGGAGGACATGTCCTACTAAGGGAATCAAGTTATAGAATCCCAGTACACTGAGGAAAATACATGACCAAAGCATGACCCACTACATTAAATAGTTGGAGATAGATATACTTATATGTATTGATTCATATAATTATTATTTTTTCTATATTCTTATGTTTTTAAATATAAATATGTATGTATTTTTATGTACTATGATACATGTTTTATTCATGAATGTTTTCCTAATGTTAAGTTAATGGGACATTATTATACTTTTAAACAAATATTATTCAGTTTTTCTCAATTATAATCAATAGTGGTTAAATAATAAGATTACATTTCTAAACATCGAAAATCACCCCTATCTCAGGTTACATATCACTAGAATATAAATTTGGGTATTTATTTTAATACATTTAATACATTTAAATGAGTTTTTATAGATGATTGGTTATAAATAAATATTGATAAGTATTGTAAAATATTTTTTTTATATGGGTAATCATCCCTAAAAATGGACGTAGGTTCTATAGTTTGTGTGAATATTTGAGATATCGGGGGATTATATATTTAACAAATTATATTAATGTGTTTATTTAGTCCAAGTCTGTTAAGATTGTATAAAAGGAAGGATATTTGATTTTGGATATTTGTTTGGAGTACATAAGTGAAATAAATATGGAAAATTATAAGTTCTAAGATTAATTATTTTATAAAATCAAAATGTTTTGGAAATGTGAAGATTGAGTGGTTCTCGTAGAAATAACATGCCCTTATGAATACTCCAGGTGGATAAAGTCACTATCACAAATTTACCAAGGGGTAATAATCCTAAAAATATTGTGTTGGGTATTAATTCAATTAAAACCATGTTCATGAGAATGATAACTAACTTCACACCTAATTTGATACTGTCATGGGATATGTTACTATTGATTAACATTATCTGAAATGAAAAATTATGATGATTTTAGGTATGATGTTGACTAGTTTGTTTTGAGAAACTAAAGAATAAATTTTTATTATTAAATAAGGATTGTAATAGTAGAGTAATAGATTGAACTAAAAATATCATATGTTAAAATGATGGTGGAATAAAGTAATTCATCATCATATGTAAGTTTCATATTTATATTTTTTATAATATCATTTCAATTTTGGTTTTAGAATTTAGTCTAAATAGAATGATGAAAATGAATATGGGAATAATATGTATTTAAAAAAAATATGTTTTATAATAGAATAATTCAGATTACATAAATTTTTGAGAATCATAGTACATTGATTTTATATTGGAAAAGGTCAGTTTCTACATCCTACCTAAGGTAGTGAGGTTTATATCGTAATAGAAAACGATTTTTTATATTCTTAAAAATAATAATTTTTAAGTGATATTTGTCAATGATATTATAGAATATTGTAAAAGTTACTATGATAATGTTAATCATAATTAGGGATTCATAAATATTAGGTTTTATGTACGATGGATATTGAGATAATAGAAGGGTAGATATATTTCAAGAAACTAATTTAGATAGTATTTTTACCCTTTAGATTGATAATTTATTCGTGATATTTTTTATAATGTTCAAAAAATTCTTGGTATTATGTTATATATTAGATGTTGAGTGATTTTATGATCTGGCGATTAAGGTCATTTGAAGGAAAGACATTATTTTATTTTATAGAATAATATATGGTTTCACTAAAGTTAATTTCTTTAATATTCTTATGGTTTTTGGAGAGGTATATTTTGGATATTGTGTGATTTGGGTATATACAAACTTTATTATATGAATGTAAGAAAGATTAATATTGTTTTAATAAATATAAGTAACATAATGTATATTAATTGAGTAATTAAGATGTTAAATTATAAGATATATCCGGAATAATAAGTATCCATAGAATACCCTCACTTACTTTTATTAGGAATAATTAAAACTATAAGGACACAATTTATTTATGGGGGTGAATGGAATGACCTAAAATATAATTTTGTATATTCTATAAATAAATATTTTATTTATGTACACACAACACTAAGCTAAAATGATCCATAGAATTATATAATAACCTTATTATATTAAATTTTATGAAAAAAAAATTCCCCTAAATAAAAAGATATTGACCAATTAAAAATTACTACTTTTATAGGATAAACAGTTAATATGATTTAAGATATAAAAAATATTTTTCTGGAACAAATAAAAATTTAATGTGTCAAATGAACCACATTTAAATGTTCTTATGATAATATATGATTTTAAAATATATAAACTCATATTTTAACATTATTTAAATTATAAATGATTGTGATATGATATCAAGAACACATAATGTTTCAAAAAAGATTTTTTAAAATAAAAATTGTTTTTAGTAAGAATAAAATTTATAAATACTCTAATTTGAATTAGAAAAAAATTATATATTTTTTTAAATTATAATTTCAAAAACAGCATTGTATGAATATTTTTTTTATAAAATAATTAATTTTTCATGATGTAGTTAAAATTTTAGTTTTTATAAAAATCAGAATGTATTTTACTAAATAACAATGTATAAATAAGATAAAAACTAAATAAAAACACCTTATGATCAAATATGAATTCAAATAGTATGATTATTGATTCAAAAATACTATTAAGAAATTATAAAACATCATTTTAACAAAATAAGTAATATTTCAAAGTCGAATTTTTTTCAGTCTCTTCATTTAATTAAATAACTTTTCTTGTAAAAATTAGTTTTGAATTGATTTAAAATTCTAATAAAATTTATTTTATTTATAAATAAATAAATTTATTATTAAAATTAATTCCAAATAAAATTTTATCCAGAACAAGAATTTTAAAATTAATAATACATTTTTTTATAAAAACTCATTTTTACACATTATATGTGGTAGGGAAAAAATTTATTTTTCTTACACCATGAAATTATATCTAATGAAATACATTTCATATTTTTAATAATTATGTATAAATCATTTAATAAGGTACATGTTAATTTTAATAATGAAAATTACATCACTTTTTTTAAAATAAGTTTCCATAGTAAACTCAAAAAGTGTAAAAGTGCTGATTCTTAGAGTAATGTATATAAACAATAATTCAAAATTTGTGAAAATGAATACTTGAAAGATTAATGAAACTATCTCATAAAAATTTCATATCTATATAATTTTAAGGCTACATCATATGTGAATCTTGTGCACTCTTTATATTAAGTTGAAATATTTACAAAAATGTTATTATCACCACATGTAAATGTGGCCTCTCACCACTCATTCAAGTACACACAAAAAATTAATTTCTACTTTATCACATTCCATTTTATCATTCATTATAATAATATTAATTTTTTAATTAATCCATTAGTCACATGATATTGACTTAATACATCCATTTATTAAGAACCGTCTAAGGAAAATAGAAATATTTCAGCACGAGTACACATTTTTCATAACCTAATTTACATTATATCATAAATTACCAAATATAATTTTGAAAATACTATATATGTACCTTAGTATTTTTTTTCTATACTTAATTTGTTTATTATATGTGAATAACAATTATTACCATTCCCCCTCTTCTATAAGGGAAAACAGTTCAATTCTTCGTGCATTGTGCAGACTACTGCCTCCATGAGCGACACCATACATATTTCACCCTGCCTCTTGTATCTGATTATAAGTGTTAAATTAAAGAATAAATATTAAATATATAATATTATTATGATTATTAATATAATTATCATAATATAACTTCTATCAATATCATTATTTGAGAAATTATAATGTTAACTATGTGTTGTGTGGACTACTATCTCCATAAAGTAATGTGTCTTATTTATCTCCAGTTTCATTATTAATTTTTAAACACTAGAAATATATAATTAAAAACCTTAATATTTTATAAATAATATCACTATTGTTATACAATAACTATATTACTTCAAAAGAAAGAAAATTCTTAATCATAACCATATATTAATTATGACATGTTCTGGTTTGGGTCATCCTAAGTACCTACTTGATGAATATAATAACATAATTTCATGTGTGACTACGACACTATAAATATTTATAATATATATATATATATATATATATATATTAATATTTTATTTCTATGAAGGTAAAAATAATGGTAATCTCGTTAATTAAGATAGCAGAAATCATTTGTTAATAATAATTAAAACATGCTTGTGGCCAATTTTATCCTTAAGGATAGTAACTGAAACTCCCAAATAATGAATTTATATTTTCATAAATAATTTTAAAAAATTAATCCATGTACCTTGAATTATTTCATAATTAATAACATTTAAATATGATTGTATTTTAAAACCCCTATTACGAAACTATTTCAAATAAATCTATTTTACTCACAAACAAAATATTGAAAATAGATAAAAACTAACTAATATATTTAGAGAATAATAAACATTTGAGTTCACAAAAGGTTTCTCATATGAATAAGGATTGGAAATAGGTGATTATAATAGACATTTTTATACATGTGATTTAATCTCTTTAGTGGAAGCCAATAATTTACCTAGGGGGATTTTGTGTAAAATTAAATTTAAAGGTAATTTTATTTATTGTTGATCATGAAATAATCAATATGGTGTGATTGATTCCTACATAATTAATTTTAACTTAATCCTATAATTTTTGTGTTTTAATGAGAAATATAATTTTCTACCATTAAAAGGTTTTTTATACAAAGGATACCAATGTTTTAAGGTTATTTATTAACTTTGCTCCCTTTGATAAGATATAATGATTATTCTCAAACTTCAATTTTTTTATTTTTTTCCTCAAAGATAATTTTTTATTAAATTCTATTTTGTTCCCGTCTTGGTAAAATTAATGTTTTGATTCAATAAATCCACCTAGATGAATTTATTAATCATAAAATTATGACATTGTTAATGATAATTCTTTTTCTCATTAATGTTGAATTTTCTCCGATATAAATATTTTACCTTTCCATCAATGTTATCCTCTATATTTGGAGAACAAATTATAATTTTATTGATGTGATGTTTATATTTCCATTAAAAAAATTACAAGGGATGTTTTTTTCTCTCTTTAGGAAGAGGGTTTTAAATATTGGTAATTTAAAATATTTAAATAATGTTGTTTCTATTCATTCAAAATAAAATATTTTTCATTCCAATCCATTTTTTTATTACATTTCTCTTAGTTAAAATATTTAATTTTGATTTTTCTTTTAAGAAGTATGTGTCTCATGAAAATTTCACATCCCTTTTTTAGAACCAATATATCATTTTCAAGGCCCCTTTATTGAAGAATAATTTAAAATGTAAAATTTTCAAAAATCCTATCAATTCGAATTTTTGAATCCATTATTTCTTTTCCATGATTCATTATTAGGTTTTCTACACAAACATATATTTTTATAATTTTTTTTATTTTTTAAAAGTGACATTTTGTTTAATGGATTTTTAATTTGAATATTATTTTATATTTTTCAACTAACAGAAAATTTATTTCTAAATACTATTTTATAATCCACATCCATTTCCTATTTATATCGAATGGTTTTTTATATACGGATATGTCTTTAATGAACCAACCTCTAAATTTTTTATGATGTAATCTCTTTGGGTGAGTTAATTTTTGGTATCAACCACTTACATTTTTGAGGCCGAATTTAGAGATTCATATATAAAAATGTTATGGAACCCATATTTCATTGAATATGTTCAATATGATGTAATTAATGGACCTAATTTTATCAAAGGGGTTCTATGATATTTTTAATTATTTTTGTCTTTTGTAACACATATAAGGTAATTTATTAACTGATAATAGTTACCTATAAAACCCCCCAATTGATTGGGTAAATCGTTATTACTCAAGAGATAATTGGAAAAATATTATGATAATTAAATCCCTCAAGTGAAATAAATGAGTGAAGTTTGATTAACCATTATAAAAAAACATGTGAATCCTAACCCCCCATGGGAATTGGGTGAGTGAATATTGATCCAAAAGATATATTGGTTCTGATGCCTAATCCACTATTTTATGATTCATATGATTTTTCTTGTACAATATTCTTATGTTTTAAAAATTTATTGTATAATTATTTACACTTTATTATGATCCATGATTTATCATGGCTTTTTCCCTTAATTTTATGATCATAGTTCTGGATTATGATCCCATACCCATATACATAACATTTTCTCATATATTATCATCATTGGTTATTTCTTATGATTCCCTTACTAAGAATATGATCCCACCCTTTTCATATATTTATACCCATGGTATGAAATTTTATTATTATTAGTTCGTTGATAATAATGGGTTTTGGAGTTTAGTGGATACGAATAAATGTTTATGAGTGTTGTAAAATATGTTATCTATGTGGTGGAATTTCCAAAACACTAAATATTAGGTTCTCTTTATTGTGAAACTATTTATTGTATGGAATTATTATTAATGTAAAATAATGAAATTAACGTGCTAATTTTTCTTGAGTCACTTCAAATGATTCACTGATACTTCTCACCTCACTATGAATATTATGTTCTTTATAGCATCATATAAAAGTAAAGTGCATCTAGGAATCAAAACTCCGCATTGGCCTTCAGAACTAGGTAGTTTACTTAAAATTTTCTAGTCAAAATCATTATGTACAACTTGATATTAAAACACTACCTCAATATTTCATTGTCCGTAATAATTATAGTGAATGCATCCTTTGTACACCTGTAACATAATTATAGATCCATGATCTAGAACATAGTTTCACCTCTTAAAACCTAGATTTAGTGCTCAATGAATAGCCTGAAATGAAATGACTTATAATTTTCTCAACCATAACCCACATTATTGGTTTTTTTTATTACTAAATAATGTACCACTAGGTTTTGATTCTTCCATAGTATCTCTTCCTTAAATTGTAATTTTCATACTATAATAACATTATATTGTATATTATACCATAGTTCAAAACCAATGTTTTCATCATCGTATAAAACAATGAAATATTTTTGGAAATTATATTCAAACATTTCCCCATCCTTAACATTAGTAGCTTCATAGGAAGTGGAGTACAAAATATATCATGTAAGTAAATTGAAACGTTTATGGAATTGATATCCTCTAGAATTAATGGTTCCAATGGTTCAAAAGCAATCCAATTCATCGGATAACCTGCATAGTCATCTATTTGAACCCAAAATCACCTAATCAAAATAGAACATAAAATCAAAATACCAACCCCCTCAATCAATATCTATTATATCATTTATAAAACACCATCTAAATTAGGTGTTTGAGGAACATTTTTCTATATCTTGATGACATTCATCCAAAAAATAAATCAAAACTCCATTCCCTATAATCAATCCTTTTATTCGATTGACTAAATTTCATATTTATTCAAGTATAATATTCCACGAATGATTTCTATTCACTTAAATTAAAAAATAAATTAAACTTGTCTTCGAGGAGAAACACACTCACCATATATGTATACTAATTTATGAATTCCAGATAGTATATTTCACCCCATGAGATCAATTGGTTTTGGTTTTTATACATCCTTGTAAACTAGCTTGAGATTATTTTTTCAAAAGGTAGTCCTACTACTGAATATTTACTCATAATTAAATTTTTTATTTCAAAATAACTTTTTTGGAAATGTGGAAAACCTCTAATTGCATTACATAGGATTATTTAACCAAGAAGGAAATCACAAAATCACTGTTAAAAATCATGACACTATTAGAACCATCCACCCAATATAATTTTTATTTTTAATTACATATATTATTTTTCGAATCATCCTTTGTTATTTATTCAAAATGGAGGGCCAACATTTTCAAATATTGAATGTTTTCCACCATATTGATCATCTTTCCATTGAATCATTCTACTAAAATGTGGTCTAGTTTATTGATCCATGCCCTTTAGTTCTGATTAATTTCAACATGGATTAATTAGAAATATATTTGGTTGGCCTCCTCAATTATAGAATTTATGTGGATGATCCTTCCAACATTTATTATTTGATTGGAGAATGAGATCTAGATATTGTTGTTTTTCTTCTTCCACCATTTTAGATTTTATTTTAAAATATTTGGTAGGTAAATATTTATGGGTCACTGTGTTTTTATAAACCTAAGTCTTCTCTTCATCCATAGAAACCAAACCCATTGTGTTGTCCCTCCTTATAAACTGCACCATCATCTCACTCCTTCAAAAAACCTAATTTCGATCCATAAAACTTTTCTAAACACTAATTTGCTTCTTATAATTCCATATTCTAAATAAAATTGAATACCACTAATTTAAAAATAGGGTAATGGAAAATATTATCATTATTTTCATATTATGGTACCTAAGATTCACATAAGAACTATGAACCGTGGTTTGATTCCACTTCATTCATCTGAGGAACTATCCTCCCAATGAACTAACCTATAGACCTCAACTACATAATTTTGAAATTATATGTTCTATAAGGTACCAATTCTAGGGGAATATTTATCTAGATTTCAAAATCCAAGTAAAATAATTAACCACCCTAACCTAACACTTTTAAACACATTATATGAGAAAATAATTATATAAACATTAATTAAAAAATATGATATGAATGGTACAGAATAAAATAAATGATACATATGAAATTTTTGGTTTATAAAGATTCATTATCAATGGGAAACAAACAAATTTCTATATATAATATAAAAGATATTACAATGAAGGATGAACTACATATCATGGGAAGAGAAAATATTAATCCTAAATAAGCACACTTCATACTATAAAATGACCTCAATCACATCATATATTGTAATTTTGATATAGTAATCCTAGTTCTACATCCACACAATTTTTTTAAAATGGATGCCTCAAAGATTATCTCATTTGTAGTACCTAATCACATGTTCTATGGAAATAAATACAAAAACTAGATTGCCTAGTGAATATTGCATTAGTGGAAACATTGTAATATTTTCCTCAATCTATGTAGCGTACATCCAAAAAACTCACCACTATAACTATTACTGGGTTCTTATCACCGGTTTCCAAGATAAGATCCACAATTTTATATGGTATTAGTTAAAAACACTAAAAGTTATTTCATTTTAATATCTTCAATAAACAGTGAGATAATATATTCTCATTGAAATTATAACATCAATTTCATGTCCCCGTACTAATGAAGGAATTCTAATACCATAGTTATCAATCCCATTAGTCTAGCAATGAGTTTCATGCCAATTATACCCCCACTTATAAAAAACTATATGGTATTATTAATTTTATGGAAAAAATACTACTCCTAAAGGTGGTATTCCCTCATAAAAACAATTTTCCCTATTATGGAGTGTCTTATGAAACATTGAAACTAGTAACATATTTCATAGTTTTGTTAATAAAAGAGGAGGAAAATCATCATAATTTAAAATTTATTTGAAAATATATGTCATCATCATGATTTATATTTAAATTCAATGATGGTGTTGGAAACTACAAATTAGATATTGGTACCCTAATTATCACAAAAGGAAACCTCATATTAAGATATCCCTTTAAATTGAGAAATTCTCATGATAATGTATAAATCATCCGACAATGTTTCTCTATAACTAAAACATGACTCTAAAAGTATAGTTATTCTTATATATTTAGTTGTTGGAATGCCTAACCTTGGGAAACATAAAAAATTGATAATGAAGTTGACCAATCTTGAATAACAAGAATGGAAACAATCATTGATGATAGAGGAATCTGGTGACTATTCTATAGATTGAGAAGTCTACCTAGATCAAATGGTGAACAATCAAGTCAATAAAAATAGTATTTATGTACCAATCCTTCACCAGTCCTCAGTATTTAGTTCCTATGTGAATGGAGGAAAATTATTTTCCATAACTCCACAATAATATATAGATATTCTTATATAATTAAATATGATAGAATATACCATATTTTCTGTAGAGGGGATAGATCAAAATAGAAAATGATCAAAAATAAGTTCTTGAACTCTCACTTTTTTCAATAAAAATAATACCTATATCTAGAAGATATAGTGAGAATATTCAACACACCATTAGAGATATCCTTGTAAGAATTCATTGTGTTTTTTGAGAGATTTACAACATATATGTATTTATGTGTGGAGGAATTATTTTTCCCTTATTTTCATTCATATAATTAGATAATGAGATGATTCAAATAGTTTTATCCCAATTTTATCTTTTAAATCAAAAATATGAGAGGTATGAAATGTTTTGATCATAATAGTTGCCTGAAATTTGAGAGAAGATACTATCCATTCTTCTATCCCATTATAATCTACCACATATGCACAATATATAAATGATCAGTTCTATAATCCCATTGATATGAATATATATGAATATATATATGAATATATCAAAGTAGAAAAGTGGTATGATTTAGTATTGGAAAATGCTATCAAAATAAGGATGCCTATTATAGTGGTTTACAATAGGTTAGAATTTATAGAAATAAAAGGACTAGTAAATAAAACTACACATCTAGTGAATACATATATACTGGTCTATGAAGAAAACATAGCATCATAATCAATTGAAATGGTAGAAATAAAAAATTATCAAGTTGTAGGGTTAGGGGTATTTTTACTCCAACCTCCAAAATGTCAACAAAGAGGACCAGTGACATTTTTACCCCAAAAACTATCACCACCTAAATCCCCAATGAAGAAAATGGAATAATTATTATTCGTGGTACCTCCTTTATGGAAATAAATATTTTTATTGTTTTGTATACCCTTACGAAAAATAATTTTCCCACTTGTCAATGTTATACAAAATCATTTAATGTTAGTGTTAATTCTTCCAAAATACCATGTCATGAAAAATAATCCAGAATTCCCCAAAAACAACATCCCACTTAGGATGGTCATGCATTGGATGATACATAAAGTTAAAAGTCTATATATATGGTCTGTTGATATGACTAACAAAAATAGATTATGTGAAGGGTATTATGATCATTTTGAATCCTTATACTTTATTGATGTTACTAATGATGTGATACCTTTGATGTATACATCCATGTGTGTTACCCCTACAATATACATTGAGGATATTGAATTAAACATTGGAAATGAACCATCTTGGGACGATTTAGGTGTTGAAAATACCACTAGTACTTATATAAATGTGCATGGGGTGTAAAATCAAAGAGAACGGTAGAACCAAGAATTTTCATCTCCTCATTAGCTTCATATAATAGCTACTTAGTAAAAATTTGACAATTATAATGGGAAGTAAATCCCCAAGACCTTATCTTACGCTCTAACAGAGAATTCTGAGATTCTCATTACCCAAGATAAATATATCAGATGTTAGTTGAAAATAAGAGTTTTTTTATAGATTAATTTGTTTATATTATGAGGGTAATTCCCCAAAACCAAATTATGATAATTTAGAAGAAACAAATTCTTTCTACATTTAATCCACATAATTTAGAAAGAATTTCTCACCCAAAAGGGTAGGGAGTACCAAAAAAATTAGTTATATGCTACAAAGTACTACCATATTGACTAGATCTCTTTCTTATCCCTGTTATTTTCCCTCATTGAAATATTATATTACTCCATATTATATATTTCACCCAGGGTGTACAACAATGTTGATCGAAAAATATTATAACATGAAATTTTAAAGGATTTAAAATCCTAATTATTGTTTATTTAAGAAAATAAATCCATAGTAAAGATATAGAGAATAACATATCTATAATGGATTGATTAGATTCCTCCTTCAGAAAAAAATTTCAATCCCAACTTATCAACCATCAATGGTATAAAGGATTTATAATATTACATTTACATTTTTTTCTTGATGTATCCTGATGACAAGAACCCTGAATAAAAACATGTATCCAATAAAAATGGAATCATATATACACTATAAGAAATTAATTTTATAAATTATCAAAACCTGACATCTCAATCTATCTAAAATAAAAAAAACTCAATAAGACATATATCAGTTTTACTCGATGTTGAGAAAATGACTATCTATGGCCTCAATATCTAAAAAAGAGAAAATGAGAGTGTCCATTAATTTATTCCATATTGTAATGTCTTGAAATAGTCATTGTAGATATAATTCCTACTATAAAAACCTTTAGATTTCCATGTAATAATTTTTTATAATGAGTTAACAATCGTGTTATTACCATACAAATACCTTGTAGGATTACATGAATTAACTAATATTACAGAAAACATAAGGGATGATATTTTTTAGTTTCAAATAAAATCCAAAATCGATATTTCCAATATAGAATATAACAGATTGAAAATAAAAAATAGTCAAATTATCCTATAAGAAAACAAGAAAATTAGCTTTATCCACAAAGAAAATCTAGTTTGAGGTGGTCTTACCCCCTAAACCCAAACTTTTACAGTTACTACACATATACCCTAATACTTAATCACATGAATCTTATAGGGAATAATAGTGAAATGAATTAATTTTTATGATGAATAAATTATATTCCTGGTGACCTAAGAATTTTCCTATATTATTTATATTGACTCTGTAGAACAACATGAAAACATTACCTTAAATTATAAATTCAAATATATCAAGTCTCTATGTTCACTATAATTACATATCCTTCCAATAAATTATGTGATGTACATATTCAATAATTATTTTTCTTCAGTGATATTCTATATAAAGTATTTTATGATTGTGAAAGAACATTCAGTAGTCTAAGGGAATATATAACCTACATTGATTCTACCTCTCTGGATAAATTATGAAAAGATAAAGAATCAAAAAATAAAATTAAGAAAATATAACCCTTCATTTACCATGTAGTTGGTTATTCACATTCATGTTATCATTAGTGAGTGACTAAAACACCAATTCACGACCCAAATTAGCTTTGTAACCCAAATGGTAAAGGTTTCAACATATAAATGTCCTAAAATTTGACATGATTTGATTTTTTTTGAAAAAGTATTATATGGAGGAACACATTAGTGTCCCTATAGTATTCTATATCATTTTTATTCCATTTCACTAAGATTGAGAGGTCCAAACCCACTCCACAAAACACAACCATCTTCTAAAGATGAATAAAAATATTGTTTAGTAATTTTAATACAATTGATAGAATTATATGATGATAAAAAGAATAATAATAATAAATTATTCTCATTATTATCAAGGAAGAGAATTATGAGATTAATAAATAATTAATAATAAATCATCATGGATTCATGTATTTTTCTAGACCATGAAAATTACGATAGAGAAATGGGGGGAATGGTTGTATAACATTCCTAACAAAAGAAATAACAAGATTCATTGAAATCAAGGTCTTATAAACCCCTAATTCACTTAGTCACCCATTTATCCAGGTTCACATTTTTTATCTTGTCTAAAAGTTCCATAAGACCTAGATCTTTTAGAGCAAATGTAGTAATATTTCCATTCCTTTTAATTTGGTGGCTTAACAAATTAGTCCTGTTTATTTTATTTAACCTAAAATAAAGGAATATATTTATGGCAGAAATATAATAAAATTTTCTAAATAATCTTTTATGTAAAAAACCATGTCATATTCCTCATGTGAAGCTCAATATTGGATTCTATTCACCTATACAAATAACATAGATAACCACATATCAAATCATTTACAAATCCTCAGAGTATGATTCTTAGGTTGGTAGAAATGATTCATCATCTACTAATAATTAATTTATTGACTACCATATGATGATTTCATTAAAAAATCAAAATCAGGGATCCATGATAAAATGGAAAATAAAGCCCCTCTTGGTTTTTGTAGAGATTAATGAAGTTGATGTTCATTTTGTTTTAGTTGATAATGATTTTAAGATCAATCTCATCTTTTGTTAAAACCTATGAGGTCTCAAATTAATAGAGAATAATCATGATCTATATATGATAAGGTTTTAAGGATATGATAAATGATAGACTATTCCCTTGACAAAGAACTCATTAAGAACCCAACCCTAAAATTCTTATTAGAGAACCAAATTCATAATCATTAGTCAAGATATAGTGTTCAATTCTCAGCTCAGATGACTATGAAACAACATGAATGTGGGTATACCATAATTATATCACCAATGAATAAATTATCCAGTGAATTGAAAAATATGATTTCAACTCAACCTAACATTCTTTTATTGTACTTGCGTTACATAATAACCATAATTATGGAATTTTAAAAGAATAGGAATGAAAATATAAATGGAGAAATATGTAAATTTGGAAGATCTAAATGGATTGAAACTATCCCTTCCCAATATGTAGAATGGCTTTAAATAATTATTTCAATTTACAATTCTACATACGGAGATAAGGGATTTGGACCTTGGAAATAACCAAAAAATCTCATCAATAGAAATATTATTTTATAATAAACTCTTCTCTTATAATGGATATTTAGTTAAGATCATGAAACAACCCTACACTGTCATGGGAAAAGTAATTTAAATTCACCCCATATAGATATAGACTCATATACCAAGAACCTTCCATAACATTGGGATTAATGATATGTAATCTCTATAGATTTGGGGTTTTTAAGGAATATAGTTTCCTTAAAGAAAGAGAACATAATACTTGGGAAACTCCTCCACCATTAATATGATTTCAGTGATAGTTGAAAAATATCCATCTAGCCCCAGAAAAAATTTCACAAATAACGATGTCCCAAATAAAAGAGGTGGGAATGAAACCCTATAACGAGAAATAAAAAGAGAAGATCAATATTTGACATATCCTGATTTTAAAAATATTGTGCTCAATGATTCACTACCCACAATTGAAGATTGTGTCTAATCAATTCTCAACTATCATATATTATTTAATGTGGGAACCTTGGAAGACCCCAATGCAATATTAATATTTGTCACCAAGGTTTCTAAATATTTGGAAAGATATACTATAATTATCACAAAAAACTAGGACTTATTCCCATAGATTTAAATAAATATGATTTTATTTTATCCACATGTTATTTTTCATGAAATGGTTACCAAAATAAGAATAATGGATATAAAAAATATTTGATAAGAATAAATCAATCCCATAACACCACAAACAAGGCTAAGATGGTTGACTAATTAAAGATAATTTGCATAGGGATATCTAATTACCAACAAATATAGTCCATATTTTTCTCATCATGGAGAATAATATATAGATAAGAGTCTATATAAACGATTGGGACCTCAATATACACATCATAATAGATAGATTATTACTATTAATAACATAATTATTGATTGGTGTTAGTAAAGGTTTCAAATCCTCCCCCCTTATAGACATATATTTTTGACACAATTTTCTATTTTTGGAATATAATGATGAAGAATCCATTGATTTTAGAGAACCCAAATCGGTGTATTTATATCATGTTATTCCTTTCTACATGAAATATTTTCAATCAATATATCAATATGAAATGCAACAAACTTTTAAGCCACTTTTATGGAAAATGGTGGAGTATTACATTGTTGATTTGTTGTGAAATTCCAACAATTGGAATGATAAATATTCTAATATTGAAGTTGAATTTAGTAGACTATTAAGGAATAACCTATGATGAACATGATAAAATATATTTTTTGGGTCACCCTTAAGAAATTACATTGATAATTGGATGGTCACCAATGTATTTAGGTTGATCGTAAATAAACAAATCCATCAATAATGAGTCACCCACTTAGAATTTATTGGAGTTTTGGTTCCTCTTTGGATTCCTTGATTAAATTAAAAATATTATCATTTTCCTCAATGGAAGGATTCTTTAACTATCCACACCTATAAATATTGGTGAAATATATAAAATTGATGAAGATAAAATAATCAGACTTCAAAATATAATGAAATTCCTCTCTTGAAATCTTTCTATGATGCTGATTATGGAGGGACAACCCCTCATAATCTATGTGGTATAATTTGAGTGATCATTTAGTGAAAACGTATCCCATAATATTAAATAAGATTACGAAAGTAATTCATATTATATCATAAACACGATGATTAAAATTTTGAGTAGATACAGAACTACAAAGAGTAATTATTTCCCTATGATATTTATAGTGTAACTGTTGTTCTAATACTTGTATAATCATGTGATATATTTGGTCTATTATATTGATCCAATGAAATTAATTCTAAAAAACATTATGTGGACTTGTAATTTGATATAATGATTAGTAATATTTAAATAATTAGATAACTGATTATTCTCTTGAAAAAAAATCATGTGACCGGTACATGTATATTTTTTAGTCTCACACACCCTATTTTAAATAAAATATATAAATACAAAATTATGTGTTGAATAATATTTATACATTAATTAAGCCTCAAAACCATGTCAGATGAATTTAAATATCACCTTTGAGAGAGAAAATGGGAAAAACATGGAGGAACATAAATTCAAGAGGTTTATCTTGTGGATTTGTTTCACCTCCCCTACAATGTCACTCATAATATATTTATTAATGCCTTAGAAGGGATGAACCAACATTTATTGATAATATCTAGAAATTTTTCAAAATAATCTTTTTCTCAATAAAAACCTATTAACCACTTTATCATCAATGGAAACCCATATAATATCATTACAAAATTAAATGGGAGAACACCATTAATAAAAAAATAAAACCCATACTCAATCATACATGTGTGTTGAAATTTTATTTTATAACAAAACTACTGGTATAAGTTTTTTCATATTTACAAAATACCCTAATTAAATTAATTTATAACATTTACACTTCCCTTACTGATATAGATAAAATTAAAATAGTTTTCTATGTTGTATACTAGAAGCTATAATCATAGTTCTTTGTTAAAGAAGTTGAGAGAGTATATTAAGTTAACACTGATTCACCTTCCTAAAAAATATACATCCCCATTATGATGCTCATGTAGATAGTTTGATGTACCTAAGAGTAGAGTTACTATAATCTATGGACCTTCCATGGAATCATGCATATAAGGATTAAATATACATATGAACTAATAACATCATCCACTACAATGGTATATGTTTGCCTATGTATTTTACAAAACAATTTATGATGAGATCCTCCTTAAGTGATTGGAAGGGGGTGTTCTTCCAAAATAAATGACAAAATATTATATAGGAATAATAAAGTTTCATCATTTGGGAGATAAAATATATAATGATGTTTGTAAGCTTATACATATCAAGAATTCTATGATTCAATATTATGTTGTGTCCTTAAATAAATTTATTAAGATATAAATTAATTCCAATTCAAAATTTTGAACCCTATATTTTTTTTCATGTTACCAAGTATTCCTATCCATTTTTCATATGAGTATTTTATTTATTACGTTTCTATCCTTCGGTGATGTCCCAAAAATATATTTTTATCCTGATGATCCTCAAATTCTTCATCTAAGGGGATGGAGATGTACCCTTAATGGAATTTAGAAAAATGTAAATAATTATTTTTATAAAATCCAACATCTTTACTTTATTTAGAGTTCCATATACTAACAACATGGATAATGAAAAAATAGTTATTCTAATGAGATAAAATTATTATATAAAAAACTACAATATCTAGTTTAAGAACTCTTTCCACTACCTCATTTATTCCAATGGATTGATATGGAGTTTAATAATACCATATAAAATATCCGATAAAAAATGGTGGATGATAACAAAATAACATATTTATAAAATCAACATGATTAATTATGTGATTATCATACTACCATATAAACTCCTATATTAGTGACTATATATTAATTATTTTATAGTATTGAAGTAGTCATGATAAATTTTTTTAGATTCCCTCACCATGAATAACTACTTATTAAATGTTAACTAGGGATGGATATTCAAAAATATTGTTAAATGGGTTGGATTCTCTAGATGTGAATAGGGTATAAGACCTCCTCATAAATTATATCTATCGAATAAAATGGATTTACCATTCAATAAGATTTTTATAATCTAGTTGTTCCTTCAAGAGTTATATATTCAATTATTAAAGATACCAATAAATTATTTCAGGACACATTTGATACTAGATTCCAAATGGAAGGGAATTTATATTATAAAAAATGAGTACTCTAATAGATAATAATCAATTGTAATTATGGATAGAGATTTCATCACACATCTTACTAATGAAATATTTCTATTGAAATAATATGAAAAACTATATATCAAAATTTCCACACAACATGACTATAATCTATATTGTATACATTCCTTACTATAAGAATTCAAAATACCAGGAATAATGTTATAGTTGAATAATCCCAAACAACATGGAATATAAAACTCATTTCAAGGAAATAATCTACATTGAATAAAGTCCTTACTAAAATATATTAAACAATATGACCTTGAGTCTTTACTACATGAACTAAAATTGAATGGTGACTGCCCCTTGTAATATAACCCTTCACATATTTTCATGTTAACTATTCCACATGGCTCTTAAACTATATGGAGTGGTCAATAATGTATAACATGATTCCCTTACACTAAAATAAAATTTTTATAAAACTTCTTAGTACAATATCTCTAATTATTACAGGGTTCCATCGGTTTCTCTACACTAGGATAAAATTATCCTTTACATTCTCTTCATAACATATACATTATTTCATATCATAATAGTATATATAGTGATTCTCGGATCACCAATCCTTTTTGTAAAGACCAATTTCTATATCTTCCCATTCCCAATTTCACCATAGTTATAATACCTCTACCAATTCAGGTTGGGTTTATTCATTACTTTTGTCAATATAAAACAGATTAATATTACTACATTTTTTCCTATCCTTGAGAATGATATGGATAGAGACTACATATTATTAGAACTATGTGTGGATTTATTCATATTAACACATGGTATGTAGTGAAACCTGGTTCTTATATCTTAGGACCCACAACAATCTTTAATTTAAAATAACCTCTATAATGGTGTCCCAACTTTCAAAGGATAAACATGAAATTAAAAATGGTCATTCATATATTTGATAATTATAGTCAATAACATAAATAAAAATGATAAATTTATGGATACTCTACCCAAAATAAATCTCACTTAATGATGGGTTTTTTTCATTATATTGGAAGATTGGACCACTTGAGAACTCTTGGTCCAAGGTCTATAATCCAAAACTAAGTGAAATAATTTAGTCGATATTTTATAACCTTAAGATTAATCGATTCCTTGGTCGAATATATGTGACTTTCAGCAATTTTAATTACATGATCTAGAATAGATGACTATAACATATAAATGAGGCATAAAAACATTTTGGATGATAATAAATATAGGGAAACCAAAAAAAATGAGACATTATAAACAAATACTAACCAATGAAATAGATTAGATATAAGTAGATCATATAATAAGAAGAGAAAACTCATACGTATCCAATCAGACCTCAATAAAAGTTGAGTAATTAATTTTTAATCCTATAGTTCTATGTTGGATGACGGAAGAGTATCTTATTCATTTCACAAGGAATCTCACATTTATGAAAACCCCTAATTCACAATGGGTATTTTAGTTACGGATATTCAAATCAATGTTCATATCAATGGAAATTAATATTAGTTAAAATTATCCTTTATTATATAATATATCCAATAAATATCAAAAAACTAAGAGAAATATTAATGATTAAATTATATAATTTCATACCATAATAACAATTCATGGTAAAATATTAATGAAAAATAAACATCAAGACCTGTTGGTCAAATATATATGAACTTAATATTCATCCACTGATAAGTACAAAATATAATACCTTAAACTACAACCCAAAATACACACACACCTTTTCTAGAAAAAACATAGAAATGAAAACCTAAATAAATATCAAGTACATACCTTCTAAGCTCTGTTCCTCAAAGGACATAGAAAAATGGAATGCATTTTTAATGAAAAAATTCCCAAACATCTGGGACTAACTTTAACACTAAAAATTTAAATATGTGATCCCTAAGCCCATTTGTTGATAAAAATGTAAGATTCACTTTGATTTTATCAACGTATTCTCAACCTATTGAGAAACTAATGGAATCATGAATATAACTTCAATGCACTAAAACCCCTCTTAAATTAACAACACATCAATAAAATATAATTTTTGAATTAAATTTCCCTACTCACTCAAACCTTTTACTATCCAAAAATAAAATCCTATGTTTATGGTGAAAATGTATGTGCCCATGATAGGACATTACTTATCTAAGTGAAAGTTCATAGGGTTAAATCATCCTCATTATTTATCTAGGTAGATAAACCGTGTTTTACACTGATGTTATAAGGAAACATGACCTATCTATACTTGACCATGGGAACAAATATAGAAGTGTCTTGAATTTCTTGTTGTTGTTCATCATGCCAATGATAGTTTACATTTACAAAATAATAAAACATGAATCTCCCATAAATAATTGAGTGAATATATATAAAGGAATATAAATATTTTCTTTGATTTTCTTCCCTTGAATAAAAAAATTGTAATCATAATTTAGAAAAAATTTGAATTTCTTATAGTTTTAAGAGGATTTATTTATATTGTGGGATATTTCATGTGAACTTTTAAGGTTATAAAACAAATTCATACATGGTTTCATGGAGTTCTATGATGAGGGAAGAGATCTATAAATATTTCATACCGATGAAGGGAAATATGATATTTCATGCTCAAATAAATGTGGGAAATTTAAATGTATATATAAATGAGCCCATAATAGCATGGTTTCCCATAATATTGGTATCATCATAATCCAGAACAAAATTACAGATAAATATTACTATATGATTCATTCACCTAATTATTTTATATCTTTTTATTTGTTATTGGATGTATTTTCCAATTACTATAGAATCCCTAGATTAACTATTAATAATTTATTTACACACATATATGATCCAAATTATTTGATAATGTTTTTTAACCATAGTTGAATGATTTAGAATTATATTTCATATCAACTATAAGATCTTTACATGATACTATTTGTAGTTTATGATTCACTATTTTAGTTTTGTGGATACTTGTCTAAGTATGAATTTCTGCCCATATCTCTATCCACATGTATAATATTGAGTTTCCTAGGGAAAATATTTCATTACACCCAAACATGAATCGAATTTTGGTAAGGTTGTTTGTTTGTGCCTCATGCATGTCTTACACCAAAAAAAGTCTCAAAACAGTAACATGAAATGTCAAATAGTTAGAACCTCTAACACCCAATACCCAAAATAGAGATGAGAAACTCATATTTAATATTATTCTCCTCTAATAAATCCTTTTTGATTGAAGAATATATCTTATTCTATGACTGTCTCCATACATACTTCCTCAATATGATGTCCTTAGCCCTTGAGAAAAACTTATAAAGAAAAAAATATAGAATTTTGAAACATGTGTATCATAAAAGGACCTTTTTTTTAAAATGTGTCACAACCCGTCCCCTAGGGCCTGTGTTGTGGCTACCCCAAGACAATCATCCATAGTCCAAGGGTTGGTGACTAGCACATGAAATGCATATCTATAAAATAAAAAGGCATTGCATTTAAATTGGAAAGCACACAGACCAGGTATCAACAAGAGAGAATGACTTAGTATAAATGTTGAAGGTAAATGTGTGAACTAAAGCTGAATGGGATAGTATACAAACCCAACTAAGATAAAGTACAACAAAAAGAAAAAACATCTCTTGAGGTAATACACAAATGGATCCTACCTGAAGGGTAGGTACAACTCATCAGTATGGTCTCCACGTCAATGGGTCACCTTTATATAGCATCTAGTCCTAGCTCCCAAGTCTCAGTCAAAGGTTTCCATCATCTGAACAAGACAAAACATTGTGCGGGAGAAATTCGTGCATGGGTGAGTTTAATAATACTAATTACAGACACCGAGACCCCGATGGTCTCCCAGAATTCCACATAGAAATAAAAACAAAATCATGATCTCAATCACAGATCGCAATTGAAAAGTCATCTCACACCTGGTATATAACATAATAAACATGAATAATGATGATTAGTCATAAATCTAATTCATCTTATTCTGTAGAGAAGTTCCACTATTAAACCACAAAGAAGTCATTTTATTGCTGATCCACACAGGTTTGTAAATCACAGATCCACACAGGGTTGTAAGTTGTCAATAAAAATAGGGAGGTATATTGTCGATCCACATTGGTTCATAAGTCATCGATCCATACAGGGTCCTCAGTCACTGATCCACGACGGGCTGCTCTATGGTTGGTCCTCATCAGGTCGTGATACTGCTGATCCACATAGGGTTGTAATTCATCGATCCCCACATGGTTATAAGTCATTGATCTACTAAGAGACACTCTAAGTCTGGTCCTTGTTGAATCACACTACTGTAGATCCACATAGGGCCGTAATTCTTCGATCCACACAAGGTCGCTCTGACGCAGACCCACAAAGGGTCGCTCTTCACTTGACAACCAACCATAGGATTCCTGCACTTGGTGCCCTTGTGTTCCCAAGAAAACAATTCTCAAGCCACTGGTCATATTTAAACCTCCAAGAACTCTCAGTAAAAAGAAACCCTAAATAACTTTTTGTCATAAGGGTTCCAAAGCAACATGCGACACGTTTGTCAGATGCTTGATCTGTAAGTTATAGGCATTTTAGTATCGATGACACAATTGGATTTCAGTTCGATCAAACCCATCCATACTCCAAATTTTTTCAAATCCCCAGTGGATTATCTCAAAATGATATCCTCATCCTATGGGTTATAGCACTGCAGACGGAGCGTCAATCTAACGCATGGTTTGCGAGATACCTCTGATTTAGTGTAACGGGACCAGACAGGTCCGGTTGGGGTCCAGCCCGACGGGAACATTGGGACATTGGTCCAGCCTTACCTACGGGTTCGGCCCAGCTCACAGGTCTTTCCCATCTCATGGTACTACCCACCTTGAAACCTGAATGGAAAGAGGGCATATTCTCCCAGATAGCGGCGCCAGTGGGGCACCGCCTGGTCTTCCGAAACAGATAGCTACAGTCGGTCATTAGTTTCCCGCGAAGTTGTCCTAGAGTGATGCTAATCTCTCCATGCGATGCATCAACACCACAACGTCTCACCCACTACGGAGACTACGGGCACCACTGCACCGAAGGGGGATTCCCTATGACACCATAGATGCTCTGGTGGTCTGTTTTATTTCCAGTCTATGTCGACAGGCATCCTGGGTTTCTGCCTTAACTATGTGGCTCCAAAAAAACATTTCGGATTTGTTTGTTGATCCAACTCCAAGAACACACCAAGAACACGTTTGGCGAGGGGGTATAGGCCTTGTTCAGTTTTCCTTGCACCCTCGGTGTTAGTGATAAAACATGGGTAGGGGTCATTAAACTAAAGATAATGATTAACCCAAATCAATTTCCTGCAACTACCACCCGTAAGAGTGAAGGAATTGTGGATCAAATTGTTAGTCGGTTGATCCATGATCTTTTTATTATTCAAGAAAAGTGGAGAGGAATAATGTAAATGCATAAACAAATATACCCCCTTCCAGGATTTAGTAGACTTTGTTGCAGATGAAGAAATGGTTCCACTTTCAAAGTCATTCGTTGATGTCTATTCTGAGTTCTCCAATGGTCGTTGATCAATAATTTTTCTTTTTTGAGGGCGAAAACATCGATGATTCATCAGAGGTTCCTCTCATGGGTTCCAAAATCCCATGCCCATGATTTGATTAAATAAAAGAAAATAACCCCCATGTTTGTTAATTATTATGATCCATTAATGAATCCAAATTAATGAACCAATTAAACCATGGGAGCAAACGTTACACAACAAGAGGATCAAGTACTTAAAGGTATCTTATTTAATCCCCAATATTATGTTGTGGTCCCACAATCAATTACACAATGATGGGAAGAAAGAAGAAAATATATTTTAGTTATTTAATTATTATTTTTTATGAGAAGTCCAAAAATTATCTTTTTCATCTGACCCATACCGGTCGAAGTTAAGCTTCGCCTAAGAGAATCCCGAAGCATTGAATTCAATGGTGAACTTGGATTTTTAATCCAAGCACTCGTTCAAAAGATAGAAATTCGTGCCCACACATTTATTAATCTTACCTGATTTCTTTTTCAAAATTTTGTTCTAGGTTCTTCGATCCTTGGAATCATGTGCCATAAATTTTCATATTTTCTGAATAATTCCATTTAATTTAATAAATTGAACGGAATTTAAGGGTCTTTACATTCCCCCCACCTTAGGGATTTTCATCCCCAAAATCCAAAACAAATGCTAAGAAAATAAATGGGAGTACTGAGCACGAATCTGAGCCTCCCTCTCCCATGTGCTCTCTTGGAGGATCCCCTACTTCCACCAAAATCGCACAATAGGTATCAACCATCCATGAAGGACCTGCTCTTATTGGTCCTCTATCTCAACTAGGAACTCCACAAAGGTCTCCCCATCATCGATTTCCGTCTCACCCCAGTCAATGAAATGCAATGGATCATGCGCATATCTCCTCATCTATGACATGTGGAAAATGTAATGCATTATGCGCAACATTGGGAGTAGATCTAGGTGGTACACCACCATTCCAAATTTACAATGAATCTTCTATGGTCAGATGAACCTCGGAGATACCATACCACCTTGGATAAATCTCCACAAACCTCACTGAGGTGAGACCCGTAAGAAGTTGTGGTCCATCTCCTCAAAATACAAGGGCCACTTTCTTCAATCAGCATACGAATTTGGCATGATATACATAGTATTCATCTGCTAAAGGATGACTTAAACCTTCTCAGAGGTAGCCCGTACCAACTCTGGACCCCTAGGTGCTGACTCCACTAGGTCTGCCCAACATAGTGGTGATCTACATGGTCACCCATATAGGGCATCAATAGGTTCCATGCCGATGGTGGAGGGACAAATTTTGTAATATGAGAACTCCACCAAGGAAAATTGATCCTCCCAACTACAGCTAAAATCAAGGATGAAAACATGGATCATTTATTCAAGTGTATGTATGTTCCACTCCGTCTGACCATCTGTCTGAGGATGAAAGGCGGTGCTAAAACATAGCTATGTCCTGAACACCTCATATAATCCCTTCCAAAACTAGGATGTAAAATGAGTGTCATGATCTGATATGATTTTCAAAGGAACCCTAGGGAGCTGTACAATCTATTGTACGTAGAGGCGTCCCAAGATATTAATTAATACCTACTCTTATATGGGAATGATGTGGGCTAACCTGGAGAGTTAGTCAATAATCACCCATATGGAATCGTATCCTTTGGACGTACGTGGTAGCCTTGTCACGAAGTCCATGCAGATGTCATCCCACTTCTATTCCTACACCTAAAGTGGTTGTGTTAAGACGGTTGGAACCTGATGTTGAGCCTTTACATGCTAACAAGTGAGGCATTGTATGTCACGACCGGTCCTCGGGGCCCGTGCCATGACTACCCCAAGCCCGCCTTCCATAGGCCAGGGGCTGGCGACTAGCACCAAGGCGTAAATCCCGGAAAAAAGGGAAGGCATTGCCTTTGTAAAGTAGACAAGCACCACAGAGTAAGAAAGCGGAAAAGTAAACACTAAGTAAAAACAGAGTACAACTGAAAGTGCGGAAAAGTAAATGGGCCAGTATACAAACCCAACACTGAAAGTAATGTACAACTCGAAAGGGAAAACAACAACTATAAGTAAAAGCCGCTACACCGAGCTGTCCACTGGAAATCCCACCTGAATGGTGGGTACATATAGCTCCACTGCTCCTCAGGTCCCGTCGTCCACTCCGAGCACGTCCCGCCCAGTGGTCCACCTCCAGGTATCGTCTTGCTCTGCAAGCCTCAACCACGATCAACGATGTCTGTCGTCTGCAACCAACACAACGTAGTGCGGGCATAGCCTGTGCAGGGGTGAGTATAAGCTACTCAGTAGGGACCCCGAGACCCCTGAAGGTCTCCCAAAAATCCACAAAGGATAAACCACAAAAGAAAGATACAAACATGAAGTAACATCAGACACTGCTTAGGTATATACCCATACATATACCTAAGTAATCATTTCAATACGCTCCAACCTCCGAGCCCAAGTACAACTCAGTCCACATAGGAAAGTATACGTATTCCACACATGAAAGCAAAACGTAATCCACACAGGATAGCACAACACAATCCACACAGGAAAGCAAACATGATTCAGCTCACACAGGTATACTTTTTCGAGGACGATAGAGATGATCACTGATCCATCTAAGTCGTCGGACCCACAATGGATCGATAGGTACTAACCCCCGCAAAGACCCACACAGGATCAGACCCACACAGGATCTGTAGGTGCTGGTTCACACAGGACCGCTGAGCGCTGACCCACACAGGATCGGACCCAAACAGGATCGGTAGCACTGATCCACACAAGATCACTGAGTGTTGTAGTCGTCGTCGTCGAATCCACTATGGATCTCTGCACAGTCGTCGTCGCAGTCACAGTAGCAGTCGCAGCCAGCTCTAGGGTTCCCGCACACAGCAAGCTCGTTCGGGAGGGTCCGCTCCACGAGCCGAGAGGCTCATACATCAACTGTCACATAGTCCAGAGTTGATGTATCCAAAAGATCCGTATCGTCAATAGGAACTCAACGCAACAGACGACGTGTCAATCGGACGCCCGGTCTGAGAGTTATTGGCTTTTCCGTTTCAGGGGCCCGGTTGGTTTTTTTAAGGAAAAACCAATCCGACCGTACTCCACCTGCGTCCAATCCCCGGTCGGAGTATGCCAAAATATCCTTCTCACTAATAGGAACTCAACAAAGCTGATGGCACGTCAATCAGACATCTGTAGCTCAAGATATGAGTGTTTCCGCTCCGAGGGCCCGGTTGGTTTCGTGTACGAACCAACCCGGTAAAACTCAAAGTAATCTGAAACCTTGAGTGCAATATACTGAAACGACCGTCTCGATCCAAGGATTTCATCGCCGCTGACGGCGCGTCGTTTGGAGGTCCATAGCCCGAGTTATGGGCATTTGAATTTAAACAGTTCGGTATTGGGGGTTTCCGGCCCGGGCCGACCCGGCCCCAGACCCCCCCGGCTCGCCCGAACCGGGTCGACCCACCCTGGACAGGGTCGGCCCGGCCCGGCCCAGCCTGTCGGACTGGCCAGGCGCCGGTCCGGCTCAAGGCAGCGCGTTGGGCGCGCTGCCAGCTCGGCCTTCGGCCGAGCTGATTGAGAAAACGGGGGGCGCCTGCCCCCTTTGTGAAATCACGGGCCCACCTCATTATGGGGGGCCGTTTTGTGTTGCCCGGGGGAATTTAATAACCCCAGCTTCCCCATTTCCGGTCGGCCTGACCTGGCCGGCCGGCTCCTCTTCAACGGGACCGGCAAGGGCCGGTCCCCTTCCGGCTTCTGACACAGGCGGCCCGGCTGGCCGCCGGTCACCTTGTTCCGCCGCGGCCCGGAATCGGCCGCGGCCTATGCCGTCCGGCGCGGTGCGACGGCACCGCTCCCCTCTGCCGCGGTCCCGCTCCGGCTGCGGCGCCTTCGACTTCCTTCGATGTGATGCGACGGCGTCGCGTTCTTGGATTTCTTTCCATGGCGCGGCGCGACGGCTCCGCGCAATACTTGCCGTAGGATACCCGCATGGTGCAACGGCACCACGCCATCTCGTTCCATCCACAAGAAACAATCATGAATAAAGGAGGGGGGGGGGGGTTCGGCCGTGTTTGTGCGGTCCGTCCCCATCTCGTTAAATGATAACATTTATTCGATTATTCACGATGTTCGACATGCTAGAATCAAGAATGGAATAATTAAATAATTAACAAAAATTCCCCTACCTTGGTTTCAAGATAGGAGCACGCCAACAAGCCGCGGAAGACATGCGTCGCGAAGGTCGGGCGTCGCGGTAATCGAACGTCGATTCCGTTGACGTCAAGGTTCGTCCGAAGAGGTATCTTCACTGGAGAATCTTCATAAGCTCACGAAGAAAGTCCGAGGAGGAAGCTGCGTCTCCTTTCATTGGCACGGGAAGAAGATCGAAAGAAGCGGTGTCGTCGATCTTCGGAAACACACCGGCTGCGAAGAAGAGAAGAGACGGCACGTCTTTCTCTTCTTATGGTGACGACGTTCTTCGTCGGAGCCTAAGTGTTCTTCGTGTTCTTCGTCGTGGTTGAAGAAGATGAAGAATGCTTCCCAAAATCTCTCATTGTGGCAAGAGAAAACTAACCAAAAATAATAATCTTAAGCCTTATTTTATTTACACAACTTCACCTCTTTGAATTTCAAAAGTTTGAAAAACAATAACCTATCTCAATTAAAACTCAAGTTGTCAAAATTAAATTGAGTGGAGTTATTGGGAGTTTAAAGGGGAGTTGAAGAGTTAGGGTTCATGTGGGCACCACCACACTTAATCCTCTCAAGGGAGGTCAAGTGGATGTAGGTCCCACCTCTAACTCTTATTGGGAGGATATAACCAACATGGTTTAAAATAAATTGTGTTTCCACAATTTATTTAACTTCATTTAAATTCCCCCAAAACTAACTCTCAACCCGCATAAAACGCAACCTTGGAAAAGGTCTCCTTAAGCGAATATCGGCACTGCGAGTTCATCGGTGCCCTCAGAATTCGATTCTAGGCACCGGTTCAAAAGTTAGAAATTCCCGCTCATTCGTTCACTGAACGTACCCGAGCCAAACTTCGAAAATTAATTCCGGGCACACCGGGCCTCGGAATCAGGTGCCGTCAGAAACCGCGCTCTTGTAAAATTATAAATAAAATTAAGAAAAAAATTTCCTTTGAATTTTACGGGTCTTTACATTACTCCCACCTCAGGGATTTACGTCCCTGTAAAGATACATCAAAACTAGGGAAACAAATGAGGGTACTGAGCACACATCTGAGCCTCCCACTCCCAAGTGCTCTCCTGAAGATTCTCGTGCTGCCATCTAATGCGCACTAGAGGAATCGACTGTCCACGTAGGACCCACTCCTATCGATCCTTGATCTCCACCAGGACCTCCGTAAAAGTCTCCCCATCGTCAACGTCAAGCTCCCCATGGTCAATAATGTGCGTCGAGTCGTGCACTTATCTCCTCAGCTGAGACACGTGGAAGAAGTCGTGCACCCGGTGCAACTGAGGTGGTAGATCCAGGCGATAAGCCACCTCGCCAATCCTACTGAGGACCTAGAAGGGTCCGATGAAGCGCAGAGATAACTTGCCGCCTCAGCCAAATCTCCATATACCACGTCGAGGTGAGACCCGCAAGAAGACGTGGTCGCCATCCTCTAACTCTAGTGGCCTCCGCCTCCTGTCAGCGTATGACTTCTGCCGGCTGTGAGCTGTCCTCATCTGTTCCAGGATGACCTGGACCTTCTCTGTCATGGCCTGTACCATCTCCGGTCCCACAAGTGCTGACTCCCCAGGGTCTGTCCAGCACAAAGGAGATCTACAAGTTCGGTCGTACAACGCCTCGTACGGTGCTATCCCGATGGTGGAGTGGTAGCTGTTGTTGTATGCAAACTCCACCAAGGGTAGGTGGTCCTCCCAGCTACGACCAAAGTCAAGGAAACATGCGCAGAGCATGTCCTCGAGAGTCTGAATGGTCCTCTCTATCTGACCATCCGTCTGAGGGTGAAAGGTTGTGCTCAGACGTAGCTGTGTCCCGAACACCTCCTGCAATCCCTTCCAAAGCCGGGAAGTAAAGCGAGCATCTCGATCAGAGACAATAGAATATGGCACACCGTGAAGCCATACAATCTCTTGAACTTAATGTCGTCCCATGCTCTCTACAGAGCCATGCTCTCTGATGGGTAAGAAGTGAGCCGACCTGGTGAGTCAGTCGACAATCACCCAGATGGAGTCGTGACCTCTAGAAGTGCGTGGAAGTCCAGTCACGAAGTCCATAGATATGTCGTCCCACTTCCACTCCGGAACCTCCAAGGGTTGTACCAAGCCTACTGGTACCTGGTGCTCAGCCTTCACCTGCTGGAAGGTGAGGCATCGAGAAACGAACTCTACCACAGCCTTCTTCATGCCCGGCCAGCAGTGCTGTCATCTGAGATCCTGGTACATCTTCGCCACTCTAGGATGTACCTCTAAAGGAGAAGTGTGAAACTCTCTCAGCACCTCCTACCGTAAAGCGACTGGTACCAAGGTACGTCCTCTGAAAAGGATTTCGTGCTCTGCTCCAAAGGAGAAACCATCAGGTTCCTGTCCTGAGGATATCTGTGCACGCCGCGTCTCACAGTCAGTGTCCCCACGTTGTGCCTCTCTAATTCTCTGCAGTAGTGGAGGAGTGACTATGAGAGACTGAAGGAAGGCTGATCCATCTCTATTCACAAAGGATATCTGCAAAGAGGCTAGCTGCTCTGTCGCCTCCTCGAGTAGCCGAATGCCCGTCCTCCTGCTGAGTGCATCGGCTACTACGTTCCCCTTCCCAGGAGTATATACTATCTCAATGTAATAGTCCTGGAAGAACTCGATCCATCGCTGCTGTCTCAGGTTCAGGTCCTTCTGTGAGAAGATATACCTGAGACTCTGATGACCAGAAAAGACTTTTAAGTGCTCTCCCATCAGATAGTGTTGCCATGTCTTCAGAGCGAAGACCACTGCTGCTAACTCCAGGTCATGGGTAGCGTAGTTCTGCTCATGCGGCCTCAACTGACGTGATCCATAGGCTATCACTGCCCGCTCATGAATCAAGACACATCAACATCCGGTCCCTGATGCATCGCAGTAGACTACGTACCCTACTCCCTCCTCAGGCAACCTCAAGATAGGGGCGCTGGTCAATCTCTGTCTCAGCTCCTGGAAGCTCTGCTGACATCTGTCTGACCACACGAAGGGTTTCCCCTTCTTCGTCAAAGCTAAGAGTGGTGCCGCAACTCTAGAGAAGTCTGTCATGAATCTCCTATAGTATCCGGCTAGTCCCAAGAAACTCTGATCCTCCGTCACAGTCCTGGGTGGCTCCCAAGCTAACACTGCCTCGATCTTCGTAGGATCCACTGCAACTCCCGCCTCAGAGATGACGTGTCCCAAGAAGTGGACCTCACGTATCTAGAACTGGCACTTTGAGAGCTTACAATAAAGCGGGTGCTCTCGGAGTGTGTCTAGTACAACCCGTAAGTGGTAGGCGTGCTCCTCCTCAGTCGTCGAGTATATCAAAATGTTTTTGATGAAGACAACGACAAATCGATCGAGGTGTGGATGAAATATCCTGTTCATGAGGGACATGTACACTTCTGGAGCATTGGTTACGCCGAAGGGAATAACCATGAACTCATAGTGACCATACCGACATCTGAAGGCCGTCTTCTGCACGTCCTCGTCTCTAACCTTGAGCTGATGATAGCCTGACCTGAGGTCTATCTTCGAGAAACACCGTGCTCCCTTGATCTGATCAAAGAGGTCATCAATCCTCAGTAGAAGATACTTGTTCCTCATTGTCACATGGTTCAGGAGACGATAGTCAACACAAAGTCTCAAGCTCCCGTCCGCCTTCTTGGCGAACAATATCGGGGAAGCCCAGGGTGAAACACTGGGTCGGATGATCCCCTTGCCCTGCAAGTCCTCCAACTGTACCCATAGCTCTCGAAACTCGGCGGGGTCCATCCGATATGCTGGAGTCAATATCGGGGCTGTCCCGAGGTACATGTCAATATAAAAGTCTACCTCCCTGCGAGGAGGTAACCCTGGGACGTCGTTTGGAAAAACGTCCGCCAACTGATCCACCACTGTAGGAAAACCAGGACTTCGTACGTCAACTGCTCCTAGGATGAGGCTAGAAAACTGATGAGTGATGGGTTGTCCTCTCCTCTACGAGCGTCCATCCTGTGCTGCAAAGGTTCCCTTCTCGCCGGTGAAGGTGAACCTGCTCCCGTCAGTGCGTACACATCGCACCATGCAACTAAAACAGTCAATCTGTGCATGGACCGTAGATAACCAATCCATGCCCAAGATGACGTCGTAAGGCCTCGACGTCGCTACAAGAAAATCCCAGCTGAAGCTCTCGCCTCCTAGAGTAAGCTCACACTGCCGGAACCAATGCGTAATCGTCGAGTCTGCTCCCGTAGAGGTCTCTAGCCGTAAGGATCGAGCCAACGGCTCTGTCGGAATCTCTAAGCTCCGAACAAGGGCAGCAGCTATGAATGAGTGACTCGCTCCTATGTCTATAAGAACTACAGCATGCGTGGAATAGACATAGATCGTACCTCGAATCATCTCTGGTGCGACGTGGTCGTAGGCCTCTGCTGCCTGGAGCTGTGCCTGTCTCTGCCCGCCAGCTCCCTGTGGTCGGGGTGGACCTCCTGGGGGTGGTGGTGGTAGAGCCTCAAAACGTCACCCACCACCTGCTGCTCGGCCAGCTCCTATGCCTCGTCCTCCTCCTCCATGCAGACCGCCACGGTCGACCCTCTGCCTCTGCCTCGGTGGTCCCTCAACCGTCTGCTACTCCTCGACATGGCAGGTCCGGCAGTCACGAGCCATGTGGCCCTGCCCGCCGCACGAGTAGCACTGTCTGCCTCTCGAAAGACTAGCTCCGCGCTGTGTGCCCCACACTTATGAGCACGTGTCCTGAGGTCGTCTTCCTAAAGGTCTGGTCTTCCTGGACCCCTGAGTCATCCGTCGACTGCCAGCTGCAGAAGAATCTGCCACGTGCTGCCCTACGGTGGGTCTCGGCGCTGGTGTATACTCAGTAAGAAAGCTCTCTATAAAAAGGGCCCTCTCCAGTACTCCCGTCTGGGTCGGTATGCTGAGGGAGATCAGTGATGCCCTGATCTCGTGTCTCAAACCCTGCTCGAAGGTCCGGGCCCAGAAGAATGGGTCTCGTACCATGTCGGTCGATTAGCGCGAGAGATCGGTAAATCTCGCCGAGTACTGTGCGACCGTCATGATGCCCTACCGCAGCTGAAGAAGCTCTTGAATGCGCACCGCACGGAGGGTGGATGGGAAGAACTCCGAGCGGAAGAGGCTCTCAATTTCCGTCCAAAGTAGAGATGCCTCATCATGCACCTGGAGCATCAAGCTCCACCATCGTCCTGATGCTGCGTGCAGTAGGCTCGCTGCGAGGATCATCACGAGGTCTGCTGGTGTCCTCACTCGCCTGAAAACCCATACGACTGCCTCCATCCAGCCATCGGCTGCCTGGGGGTCTGTCTCTCCACGAAACCTGGGCGGTCGCTAGCACTGAAACTCATGCAGTTAGCTGAGGCGACGTGTGTCATCAGTGGCTGGTGCTGGAAGTATCGGTGGCTCGGTGGGTAGTGCTACCGCCGGTGCCACTGCTGACAAAGGGCCCTGCACCGAGGCCTTGTCACTCGGTGGGCTGTCATCACGCTCGATTCTCGGAACCCTAGCTGGCTGCCGTCGTGGGGCCATCCTGAAAAAGAAACAGGTGCGTCATGGTCAGAACAGTATACCTGGTGAGCTGATATAAAGTAATCACAAAGAAAACTTGAAACACACAGGAAAACTAGGTTTTCGTGCATTAAGTCGGAAATCAGAAGTCAGGGTCCTCGTGTAAGGATACGTCGGCCGCCGCACCAACACTGGACTCCCTGGACTGATAACCACACTCAATACGCTAAACATTATTGCTTCACATAGAAAAGATCAAAGTTCACGGTAGAACCGAACTCCTCTGATACCAATTTGTCACGACCCGTCCTCAGGGCCCGTGTTGTGGCTACTCCAAGCCCGCCTTCCATAGGCCAGGGGCTGGCGACTAGCACGGAGGCGTAAATCCTGGTAAAAAGGGAAGGCATTGCCTTTGTAAAGTAAACAATCACCACAGAGTAAGCAAATGGAAAAGTAAACACTATGTAAAAACAGAGTACAACTGAAAGTGTGGAAAAGTAAATGGGCCAGTATACAAACCCAAAACTGAAAGTAAAGTACAACTCGAAAGGGAAAACAACAACTATAATGTAAAAGCCGCTACACCAAGCTTTCCACTGGAAATCCCACCTGAAGGGTGGGTACAGATAGCTCCCCTGATCCTCGGGTCCTACCGTCCGCTCCGAGAACGTCCCGCCCAGTGGTCCACCTCCAGGTACCGTCCTGCTCTGCAAGCCTCAACCACAATCAACGCTGTCCGTCGTCTGCAACCAACACAACGTAGTGCGGGCATAGCCCGTGCAGGGGTGAGTATAAGCTACTCAGTAGGGACCCCGAGACCCCCGAAGGTCTCCCAAAAATCCACAAAGGATAAACCACAAAAGAAAGATACAAACATGAAGTAACAACCGACACTGCTTAGGAATATGCCCATACATATACCTAAGTCATCATTTCAATATGCTCCAACCTCCGAGCCCAAGTACAACTCAGTCCACACAGGAAAGTATACGTATTCCACACAGGAAAGCAAACAGTAAACCACACAGGATAGCAAAACACAATCCACACAGAAACACAAACATGATTCAGCTCACACAGGTATACTTTTTCGAGGACGATAGAGATGATCACTGATCCATCTAAGTCGTCGGACCCACAAAGGATCAATAGGTACTAACCCCCGCAAAGACCCACACAGGATCTGTAGGCGCTGGTTAACACAGGACCGCTGAGCGCTGACCCACACAGGATCGGTAGCACTGATCCACATAGGATCGCTGAGTGCTGTAGTCGTCATCGTCGAATCCACTAAGGATCTCTGCACAGTCGTCGTCGCAGTCACAATAGCAGTCGCAGCCAGCTCTAGGGTTTCCGCACACAACAAGCTCGTTCGAGAGGATCCGCTCCACGAGCCGAGAGACTGATACATCAACTGTCATATAGTCCAGAGTTGATGTATCCAAAAGTTCAGTATCGTCAACAGGAACTCAACGCAACAGACGGCGCGTCAATCGGACGCCCGGTCCGAGAGTTATTGTCTTTTTCGTTCCAGGGGCCCAGTTGGTTTTTTTAAGGAAAAACCATTCCGATCGTACTCCACCTACGTCCAAACCTCGGGCGGAGTATTCCAAAAGATCCGTCTCACTAAGAGGAACTCAACAAAGATGACGACACGTCAATCAGACGTCCGTAGCTCAAGATATGAGCGTTTTCGCTCCGAGGGCCCGGTTGGTTTCGTGTACGAACCAACCCAGACAAACTCAAAGTAATCCGAAACCTTGAGTGCAATATACCGAAACGTCTGTCTCGATCCAAGGATCGCATCGCCACTGACGGCGCGTCGTTTGGAGGTCCATAGCCCGAGTTATGGGCATTTTAACCTAAACAGTTTGGTATCGGGGGTTTCGGGCCCGGGCCGACCCGGCCCGAGACCCCCCCCCCCCCCGGCTGGCTCGAACTGGGTCGACCCGCCCCGGACAGGGTCGGCCCGGCCCAGCGCGTCTGGGCGCGGCCCGACCCGGCGCGGCGCGGCATGGCCCGGCCCGGCGGACCGGCCGGGCGTTGGTCCGGTTCAAGGCTGCACGCCGGGCACGCTGCCAGCTCGGCCTTCGACCGAGCTGATTGAGGGAACGGGGGGCGCCTGCCCCCCTTTGGGAAACTAGGGCCCCCCTCATTATGGGGGGCCGTTTTGTGTTGGCCGGGGGAATTTAATTCCCACGGCTTCCCCATTTCCGGCCGGCCCGACCTGGTCGGCCGGCTCCTCCTCAACGGGACCGGCAAGGGCCGGTCCCCTTCCGGCTTCCGACACCGGCGGCCCGGCTGGCCGCCGGTCACCTTGTTCTGCCGTGGCCCAGAACCGGCCGCGGCCTATGCCATCCGGCGCGGTGCGATGGCACCGCTCCGCTCCACTGCGGCACCGCTCAGGCCACGGCGCCTTCGACTTCCTTCGACACGACGCGATGACGCCACGTTCTTAGATTTCTTTCCACGGCGCGGCGTGACAGCGCTGCACAATACTTTCCGAAGGATACCCACGTGGTGCAACGACACCATGCCATCTCGTTCCATCCGCAAGAAACAATCATGAACAAAGGAGGGGGGGTTCGGCCGTGTTTTTGCGGTCCGGCCCCCTCTCGTTAGATGATATCATTTATTCGATTATCCACGAAGTTCGAAATGCTAGAATCAAGAACGGAATAATTAAATAAATAACAAAAATTCCCCTACCCCGGTTTCAAGAGCGGAGCACGCCAACAAGCCGCGGAAGAAAAGTTTCGCGGAGGTCGGGCGTCGCGGTAATCGAACGTCGATTTCGTTGACGTCAAGGTGCGTCCGAATAGGTATCGTCGCTGGAGATGCTTTGTAAGCTGACGAAGAAAGTCCGAGGAGGAAGCGGCGTCTCCTTTCGTTGAAACGGGAAGAAGATCGAAAGAAGCGTTGTCGTCGATCTTCGGAAACACACCGGCTTCGAAGAAGAGAAAAGACGACACGTCTCTCTCTTCTTATTGTGATAACGTTCTTCGTCGGAGCCTAAGTGTTCTTCGTGTTCTTCGTCGTGGTTGAAGAAGATGATGAATGATTCCCAAATTCTCTCAAGGTGGCAAGAGAAAACAAACCAAAATAAAATAATCTTAATCCTTATTTTATTTACACAACTTCACCTCTTTGAATTTCAAAAGTTTAAAAAACAATAACTCATCTCAATTAAAACTCAAGTTGTCAAAATTAAATTGAGTGGTGTTATTGGGATTTTAAAGGGGAGTTGAGGAGTTAGGGTTCGTGTGGGCCCCACCACACTTAATCCTCTCAAGGGAAGTTAAGTGGATGTGGGTCCCACCTCTAACTCCCTTTGGGAGGATATAACCAACCTGGTTTAAAATAAATTATGTTTCCACAATTTATTTAACTTCATTTAAATTCCCACAAAACTAACTCTCAACCTGCACAAAATGAAACCTCGGAAAAAGTCTCCTTAAGCGAATATCGGCGCTGCGAGTTCATCGGTGCCCTCAGAATTCAATTCCGGGAACCAGTTCAAAAGTTAGAAATTCCCGCTCGTTTTTTCACTGAACGTACCCGAGCCAAACTTCGGAAATTAATTCCGGGCACACTGGGCCTCGAAATCAGGTGCCGTCAGAAACCGTGATCTTTTAAAATTCTTAAGAAAATTACGAAAAAAAATTCCCTTGAATTTTACGGGTCTTTACATTGTAAAACAAACTATGCCACTGCTTTCTTCATCCCTGACCACCAGTAATGATTCCAGATCTCCTAGTACATCTTCACCACACCAATATATACCACCAATGGGGATGTATGGAACTCCCTCAACACATCCTCTCATAGTTTCATGGGTACCATGGAGCATATTCTGATAAATATGACATGCTCCCTAATTTTATAAAATCCATCAGGAGCCTGTCCTGAGGATATCTGAGCACATCGGGTCTCGCTGTCAACATTCCCATGTTGTGCCTTCTTGAATCGCCAATGGAGTGGGGGAGTGATAGTTAAATATTGGAGGTAAGTTACTCCATCACAATCCATGAAGGATATTTTCAATGGTTCTAGCTTCTATGTCACCTCACTTAGTAACTGTAGACCAGATCTCTTACTGAGTGCATCTGCAACCACATTTCCATTCCCAAGAGTGTAGAATATCTCAATGTCATATCCCTGGAGGAACTCCAGCCATCGTCGATGTCTCCGATTCTGGTCCTTCTCTGTGAAGATATCCCTCATACACTTGTGATCAGAGTATTCAGTAAACTGTTCGCCCATCATGTAGTGTTACCACATCTTCGAGGCAAAGACTACTGCTGCTAACTCCAGTTATTTGTAGCATAGTTCTACTCATGTTGTCTCAACTAACACGAGTCATAGGAGATAATCACTCTCTCTTATATTAGGACTCATCCTAGTCTGGTGCATGATGTGTTGTAGTAGATTACATACCCTATGCCCTCTTCTGTAATCATCAACAAGATGGGGGCACTCGTCAGTCATTGCCTCATCTCCATGAAACTCCACTAGAATCTCTCTGTCGACAAGAGAGGATGTCCCTTCTTTATCAAAACTGTCAAGGGTGATGCTACTCTATAAATTTCAGGTACAAATCTACAGTAATACTAAGGAATTCGTAGAAAACTGTGCACCTCGGTCACACTCTTGTTGTCTTTTAAGAAAGAACCGCCTCTATCTTTTCCAGATCCACTGCAACTCTTGAATTTGAGATAACGTTCCCCAGAATGTGGACTTACCATATCAAGAACTGTCACTTTGATATCATACCATAAAGAAGGTGCTGTCAGAGCGTATCTAGAACTATCTACAAATGGTTGGCATGCACCTACTTCGACTCTGAGTACACAAAGATGTCATCAATGAGGACCACAACAATGTGATTGAGGTAAGGCTATAAGAGAATTTTCATGAGTCCCATGACCATTTCTATGGAGTTGGTCATATTGAAAGGAATCACCAATAACTCATAGTGCTCATACCGGCATCTAAATTTCGTCTTCAGTACATCCTCATCCCGTTCCCTGAGCTGATGATAGCTTGATCTGAGGTCTATCTTCAAACACCACTATAATCTATTCAACTAGTCGAAGATATCATCAATCCATGGAAGATGGTATTTTTTCTAAAAAGTCACCTGGTTCAGGCACCTATAGTCCATACAAATCCTCAAACTCCCATATTATTTCATGGTGAACACAATCGGGGCTGCCCATGGTGAGAAACTTGGTCTTACAAACCCCTTCCTCTTCAAGTCCTTCAACATTACCCTCAACTAAAGATGCTCTATGGGAGCCATCCGACATGCTAGTGTAGATATTAGTGTTTTACTAGGGTAAATGTTGATACAGAAGTTTAACTCACTGTGATGAGTTAGTCTTAGAACATACTCAGAAAAGACCTCCATATACTGGTCCACCACTAAATGATATCTTGGACTCCCCTCATCAACTACACCACGGGTAAGGCTAGCCAGCTGATTACTGATTAGCTTCACCCTCCTATGAGAATCCTTATCTTTTGTTGAAAATGTCCCCTTCTCACTGGTGAAGGAGAACTTGGTCCCATCCCCATGGACGCACCACACTTTGTGCCTAAAATAGTCGATCTAAGGATGGAATATCTATAACAATTCTATACCCAAGATGACATCGTAAGGCCTCAATACTGCTACATTGAGATCCCATCCGAAGGTATCACCTCCAAGAGTAAGCTCACACTTCCGAAACTAGTGTCTAATCTTAGAATCCTCTCCCTTAAGACTATCTAGATGTATGGATCAATCCAATGACTCCATCATAATCTCTGAGCTCTGAATGAGAAGTGTGGAAAATAAAGAGTGACAGGCAACTATGTCTATAAGAACTGAATCTATGGAGGAGTTGACACAGATCATACCTTGAATCATCTCTGGGGAATCATGGTCATAAGCCTAAGTTGGCTAAAGCGGAGCTCGTCCCTGACCACCTACTCCATAAGGTTGGGGTCGACCACTTAGAGGTGGGGGCAGTATAACCTAAAATAACCACCCACCGCCTATTGTATGACCATATCCTCTTCCATGACTGTCTACCTATATAATTCCCTGCTTGAATCTTTTCCTTGGAGGTCCCTTGACTATTGGATGATTAATGGTTCAACGGGTCAAGCAGTCATGAGCCATGTGACCCTGCCCACCCCACGAGTATCCCCGTTGACTCCTCTACTGACCTCCTCTATCCTCTGAGCTCTTCACCTCTATTGCTACATCCTGTGGTTTTCCACTAAAAGTTCTATCCTTCTTGGACATCAACCTCACCTTCCATGTGCCTTATATAGATCTCTCGAACTCCTGTTGTTTGGTGGTGGCTCTCATCGTCACTGCCTTCTCAGTTAGAAAGCTATCCACCAGTAGTGCACTCTCTACCACACCAGCCTCCATGGAAATGTTGAGTGATATAATTGAATCTATAAAAGCAGTTCAGGTCCCCTTCTCAATTTATTGGGCCCTAAATAAAGGGTCATATACCATGTTAGTTGAGTAGAATGAGAGGTTGGTGAATCTCGCTGAGTACTGGGCTACTGTCATGCTGCCCTGCTATAAGGGCAAGAGATCATAAATACGCACAGAGCATAGATTCACTCGAAAAAAATCCACCCTGATGAGGCCCATGAAGTCCAAATAGGTGAGGGTTTCCTCATCATGCTGCTGGAGAGTTATTGTCTACAATCTCCACGTTCTTCCTTGGAAGAGACTAGCAAATAGGATCACCATATGGTCTGCTGGTGTCTTCACCAAATGGAAAAACCATTTTCCAACCACTAGTTAGTCCTCAAAAACCTGTGCTATGTCTTACCTAAAAAACTCAGATGCCACTACCTCTATAACTCATTAAATAAACTCCATTATCAATCATTCTCTGTTAGTGGGGTTGGGGGAAACAGATGCCCCCTTGGTGGTGGTGCTACTGGTGCACCACCCAAAAGTTCTATCGCTGAAAGAGGGCCCGAAACCAAAGCTGCATCCCTCAGGGGAACATCATCGCAGACTACTTTTGTAATCCTTGATGGTTGTCTATGTGGAGGCATCCTGAAAAGAACCACATGCACCATGACCAATAAGTTATGCGTGGTGAGTTGACTCAAAAGTGTTTCAAATAAAATCATTTCAAAAACACACACAATTAGTGTTTTTGTGTACTGATTCAAAAAGCAGAATTCAGGGTCATAATGTATGGATATGTCAACCACCACAAAAACAATGGACTCTATGAACTATAAACTATACTAAATAAACATAACATTTTTCCCCATTGAAAAGATCAATGTCTTAGTTCTTCTACTAAACTGACCACCTTTTATACCAGTCTGTCATGACCCATCCCCCAGGGCCTATGCCATGACTATACAAAGACCAACTTCCTTAGGACATAGCTTGGCGACTAGCACCCGAAAGGCATATCCCTAAAATTGGAAGGCATTGTCTTTAAACATGAAAACACACAGACTATGTATACGGCAAGGGAAAACCATGTATTATAACTGATGAAGGTAACTGTGTGAACTAATGAAAAATAGGATAGTATAAAAACCCAACAGATAGAATGCATAGAAAAAAAAGAAAAACAGATCTGGAGGTCATTTGACAAGGATCCTACCTAAAGGGAAGGTACAACTCGTCACAACGACTCTCCACATTAACTGGTCACCTTCATACACCATCTATTCATGGATCCCAAGTCTCGGTCAAATCTGATCATCATCTACACAAGACACAACTATGTGCAGGAAAATATCGTGCAGGGGTGAGAATAACAATACCCAGTTGGGACCCTAAGATCCCCCAAAGATATCCTAGAATTTCACATAGAAAAAACCAAAAAGCATGATATCAATCCCAAATAAAAAACTAAAATACAGATCACACCATTTATATAACATAAAGAATAGGAATAATTATGATTAGTCATAAATATGAATCACCAAATTCATTTAAGAAGATCCACTACTGAACCACGAAGAAGTCGTTCTATGGATGATCCTGACAGGGTCATAAGTCATCGATCACACAGGGTCACAAGTCATCAATCCACATAGGGTAGTAAGTTGTCGATCAACACAGGGTTTTAAGTCATCGATCCACACTGGGTTGTCAGTCACTGATCCAAAATGGACCCCTCTAAGGTAGGTTCTTGTCGGGTCACTCTATTGTTGATCCACATAGGGTTGTATGTCGTCGATACACATAGTGTCGTATTTTTCTGATCCACGATGGGCCACTATAAGGCTATTCCTCATTGGATCTCACTACTAATGATCCACATAGGTTCATAAGTCATTTATCCACATAGGGTCACTTTGACTCTAATCCACAAAGGGTTTCTCTTCACATCATTGGCAACCACATGATTCCTGCATTGGTGCACGTGAGTTGTTGACAAAATTCTCTTCAAGCCACTGGTCCTATTAAAACTGCAACGTAGTCTCGTGAAGAATTATCCTAAAGTATCATCTTGTCATAACGGTTCCAACACAACCAACAATGTGTCAATCAGACACATGGTCTCTAAGTTATGGGAATTTTAGTACCAGGGGCCCGATTGTATTGTAGTCAAATCCAACCCAGAAATACTTAGAAAATTATCCAAAACCCATGTGGAATATCTAAAAAGGAAATCATATTCCTAAGGGTTCTATCTGCCCAAATTCCGCATTAATCAGATTCCCCTATTGCGAGATATGCCTGATTTAGTGTAATGGGACTGGTTGAGTTCGGTAGGGGAGCATCCTGGCTGGCCAGTTGGGCTCACGGGTCTGATTGGGTTTGTGAGTCCTTCCTGGCTTGAGGGTCCTATCTGGATGGAAGGTCTATCCTACTTGGAAACCCAGCCCAAATGTGAGTCAGTTTTCTTGGTGGTCGGTGCCACTAGGGCGCCACCCTATCTTCCAAAATAGGCTCTGGGAGCTAGCCATTATGCTCTAGCTGAGTGGCCCGAGCAGGCCGCCCATCTCCCTATGCGGCGCATCGATGCCACCCCATTCCACCCATCGTGGCTCATGTAGCCGAGGCATCTGCGGGTTCCGTCGTCCCCATGCGGTTGGCCGCGTGTCGGTGGCTGATTCCGCAAGCCACATGAGATGCTCTGGTTCTCTATTTTCCTTCCCATCTGTGCCTACGGGCCTCCTGGGTGATTTTCTTCACTACGGGGCACTAGGATTGAAATTTTCAATACATATTTTGATCCGAAAAAAAGAAGGCACAAATGACAAGTTCAGCATAGGATCCGAGCCTTGTTCGGTATAGCCCCTACCCTCCGTGATAACACTAAAACATGAGTAAGGATCATTAAACTCAATATAATAATTATCCCAAATCAATTTTTCACAACAACCACTAGTAAGAATGAATGAATCTTGGATCATCCTGTTAGTCAGTTGATCCATGTTTTTTATATTATTCAAGAACGACAGAGATAAATATTTCAAATGAATTAAAACCCCCCTTATCTAGATATGGTGGATTCCGTTGTGGACAAAGAATGGGTTATACATTTGAAGTTGTTTGTTGAGGTCTGTTTTGAGTTGTCCAATGGTCATTGATCGATCACTAATCTTCATTGGAGGGTGATTTCATTGACGTTTCTTCAATGGTTCCTCTCGTGGGTTCCCAAATACCATTCCAATAGTTTGATTAAATAATTGAAATTAGCCCCCCCTGAGTTGGTTCATTATTATGATTCATTAATGAAACCTAATTAATGAACCAATTTAACCACGAATGTTGTGGTTACACAATAGGTGGATTATGTCATTAAATATCTCTTATTTATTTCCTGATGTTATGTTGCAGTCCCGTCATCCATCGCTCCATGGTGGGAAGAATGAATAAAATAAGTTTGAGTTATTTTATTAATTTTGTTTTTTGAAAATTCCAAAAATAAATTTTTTTTCTAACCATTTCTGGTCAATATTGAGATTCACCAAATCAAATCTCAGTGCTGTGAATTTAATGGTTCCCTCAAGTTTGTAATCCAAGCTCCTGTTCAAAAGATAAAAATTTCCACCAGCACGTTTACTGACTGTACCTTAAAAAATGTTCAAATTCTATTATGGGCTCTCCAGGCCTCAGAATCATGTGCCATCAATTTATATAGTCTCTAAAGAATTCAATATAATTAAAAAAATATACAGAATATTTGGGTATTCATAAAATTTGATTATAAACATGAGTTATTAACACCAAATACCTAATAAATTCAAGAGGTAGTTTATGTAATAGATCTTTCATTGAGGGGAAGGTTTCTTCAATGGTTATTTTCTTCAATTTATAATGATTATGTCTAATTTATTTATCCTCTAACCAAAAAATAGCCTTAATTTGAATGAACTCTTCACGAATATTTACATAATCATTTTGATAGAATTGGTCCCCAAAAGTTCTTTCTATGAGATCCCTTGGATATAAACCTTCCAAAATAGTCATCTTAAGTGTCCATCAAAATAATCATTCAAAAATAGTTTTTGGTTATAACCATTACCAAAACTCATCATATTACTCGAATAAATATTCAATGATATTGATAATATATTAAGATGATATAAATTTTGGTTTCCCCATACATCAAAATAAAATAGAATTGATGATCAATAATGTGATAATACTCATATAAAATTCTAAAATATGACATCAATGATCTTTAATATATGAATGCACACACATTCAATAACTGATATAGTGTATTTGGTTTATAAATATATGAATCATTAATGAAAATAATAAAAAAAATATTTATGTGTTAGATAATGTAAGATTACTGAATGTGGGTCGTATTATAATTATCCTGAACTATCTCATGGGGAGACACATATGGATCAACCAAAACATAACTCATTTTTCCCATTATATTAAAAATGTCACAACTTTATATAGGCTTGGGTCTTACACTAGTGACACTGAAAAATGTGTAGGGTATAGTTGAATGGAGAGCACTTATGATACTCTAAAGCTCATAACCAAAAATGTTTTCTAAAATCTCCCAGTAAAGAAGCACATTTTACTATAAATATGATATAAAAATTCTCTCAATTGATCATTACATGTCATTTTATAAATTTGATTCAAAAATTAAACCACATTATTTATTATCCTAAATTTGTTAGATAATCATCATCATGAATGTATTTTCGTTAAACCTTAAATGGGTGTCATTCAATGGAAAATTATTTCTATTGATGAACATTTCTATGAAACTTATAAATAAATATCTGAGGAGTTCCCATAGTTTTTTCTTATAAACCTTGGAGGAAAAGAATACCATTTAAAAATAGAATATTATAAACGCTCTATGTTATCAGAGCATTGATATGGAAAATAATTTGAACCTTTTTTTTCATTTCATACATATGTAATTATATTGATATATAAAAATCCTATCAATAAATATGTGAAATAATTGATTTCAAACATCTCCCTCCAATTTTCTCCCAACTATTGATATTATCCACCACACAACATTTACAATATATTTGAGGTCATCATACATATTTGATGCTCATAGGAAACATCATATATCTCACCCAAGACATGATTTTCCCCAATAAGATATATAACTAAGGAGATTATCCCAATTTACTATGTTTTAGTTCGAGTAAATTTTTCCTTATGAACCATCACAATATCGATTCATGGAAATATTTTTTTCCAATTAAGTATGTACTATTAAAAAAAGATTCTAATTTTTGATAAATTTCATAATGTTAACCCGTGATCTCTTTGAAATATTATAATATCTACCTGGAAAGGGCCCACCCATCGATGAATCCAACCCTATAAAGGAGGAAACATTGTGAAATCTGTCAAATATTAAGGCTATCTAGATAATCCAAGATAATAATTTAATATTAGGTGAAAATGGGTTGATTACATTTGTCCTGGACATCTATGGTGGAAAGAGAGTGAATCAAAATATATTTAACCTCATTTTAACCCTCCTGAATGAGTTAATCCTTAGGGTATATGTTTACTATAATGTATTCCAAGGTAGTTATGTATTAAATTAGTTGTATTTTTTGATTAGGAGTAGGAATTTAAGTATCATTTTGGGGTATAAATCTATATAGGGGTATTCGATCGATAAGGGATAGAATAATTATTCTCGATCTAATAGTTTTTCAAGGAAGAAATAATACGATGAAACATTTTAAGGTAAACCAACTTCAATATTATTGACTATCACATATCGCCAATCATAAAGAGATTGAGTATCATCCTGAAAACATATTGATATCATTTTCAATATTAATTAATGATGGAAGTGGAGAATGTTTTAGTGAATCGTGGAATTATAAATACTTTGATGAAGTAATCATTAAAACTGAGTCCCTAAATAATCCCAATGTAATTCATTTGGTCAAATATTTATGAAATTTTCTAGATATATGATGATAGAATGAAAAAACATTATGACATAAAAAATGTTGAAAACCAAAATGGGATTTTTTGTTCATCAGGTCTAGTTCATATACTCAAAAATAAATATAAATATAAAAACTACCATGTTATTCTTCAAAAATTTAGTCGAGAAACTAAAGTGGAAATGTCTATTATATATAGGGGTTTAAGAGACTTTTAATCTTCCATAGTTCAATTACTATTCCAAAATATTTTGTAAATAACTAAATTTTACTCATAATTAAATTATTTTCTTTCTAAATGAGTTAAAATATATGGGGGAGTTATTGATACTAGTAATGTTTATGAGGATGAAATTCGGTGATTAGATTAATGATCCATCCAAAAATTAATGTAAATAAATATAGTGACAAAAAATGATGAGTCCAAAGAACATTCCAAAATATATGTAACACAATTTTCAAACCATTAAAATATTTTCGTGCACTATAACAGAGACACTACCCATTAATAATGATGAAATACACAAAAAACAAGGTTTATGTAATTTTAAACTCATGAATGTTACTACACATACAAAATGTGATATCACTAATCACCATTGTAGGAAAATATTGTTATATCCATCTACCCTTATCTCATTACCATTATCATTGGAATACAATGAATTTTCATATATAATAGTCACTCTATTATTCCATCCATTAAAATTGTAATAATTACCATAATAAATTCAATAGTTAGGATGAAGATTTTAGCACATTCTAAAAATGTAAAAAAGCACTCATTTCCTAAGAATCAAACCTCCTTAACAATCCCCATAATGTAGAAATCCACCTTAGTGCACAAAAAATAGATCATATATAGGATCCATTAGGATCATTTAAAATTATTATGGAAAGGAAATATACTAAATTGAATAAAAACAACTAGTTAAAAACATGAGTGTCAACTTGTGGTTAATATTCCACGCAAATTTTTCATCCATCCACTATTTTTTTTGTGAAACTATAGGATTTGAAATGACATAAAGAAACATTATCCCCTCCTAATGGGAATTGATGAACATGATTCTGGTGAACCATCCAGAAATAATTATTCTTGAGAAGAACATTGAATCACATAAAAAGTGTTCATCACCGTAGGGGTACCTAAAATTTGATGTTAAATTTAAATGTATTTATTTGAGTATAATTACTAACTATCATAAAGTGAAGAAAAACCTCCACACTCTAATAAAATATCCCTTTCTAAATGGATTACATGACTCTATGAGGTCACTTTCAATGGAAAAAATCATACATCTATCTCTTGTGGATCAAGATATCTTTTTTGGAATCCTTTAACCTTGAACAAAACCTTAAAAAGATTACTTTACCCATGCGTCTTTGAAGGAATGGTAATATACATGATCATGCCATTTATGAAACTTATATAGCCCTATCATTCATGTATTCCATTAATATTTGGAACTATTTGGTTATTCTTCCTATCTAATATGATCCTTATAGTAAATCCAATCATGAAATCTATTGATAATGAGAATACACCAACTTTTATAACCTGTTGAAATTTTTATGACCCATGACACTCATTTGGTTTCTCTAAAATACCTCCAAATATCCCTTTTATTCAATCAAATTTCAATTATCCAATTAAAGTTCCATAATTATGAAAAAGCTGCCAATTCAATTTATGAATTAACTTTGTTACACTACATTGAACCAGTAGTGTGTCTAGTTTGACATCCTCTCTATCCAGTTACCAATACATAGAAGATGAACACATATGGAACTTTAGCCTAGTGAAATCTCAAAATAAAATGGGTCATTAATTTTTATGTCTCATACCAAATCATTAATAGTATCTAGTCACATATACGTATACTCTCCATGACATTAAACAAAATGGTAATGGCCTAGTCATTTTACTATACTCTATATGAAAATTTTTCATAGTTTTATGATATTAAAAAGAATCAATTTGGTCCTTTTGATATGATCTATAATGTTGTTCCATTATTTGTTTTATATAATTTAACTATGTGGTGTTTTATTTCCTTTTAAATATAAATTGGAATCCATTATCATGTTCCTGTTAACAATTGAACCACAAATTCAACCCCGAAAACCTAAAGGAATTCCAAAAATGAATGAAATTTTCTTCAAAATATCACATAAGGTAAGAATTATATAAAAATTCTCTTCTTATGATGAGTTAGTCAACCATTTCCTTCAATTTTTAATTATTACTGAACTCGTTCCTTTACTAGTGATGATCCAGTTGACCTTTGATTCTATTGAGCTTGGGCTAATGAACATCTTCTAAACATTATGTCAACCTAAATTAAATAGAAAACTAGTGTAAAATTAACATATAATATCCTCTTAAATGGGCACCTCACTTAATAACACCTATTAGTAATGATAAATATATTAATCCATTTTTAATCTTCAATTGAACCATCCCTCCGTTGGTGATGTGAAAATAGGTTAACCTATTGGTTACATAAAAGGGAGGCTATATTTCTATTAGTGAGGAAATAATGTTAATATTTGTAAATTATATTCTTATAGATATATATTTTTCTTGATAATGTGGTGATATACCAGTATACTATTGAAAAAATTGTAAAAACTATATTCCCATAGGAAACAATAGAATATGATAACATATTAGTGAAATAACTATATATGAAAAATATTTATTGGGGAAAATCCTAAAAAATTGATTCACTTGTGATATTTATTGAATATAATTGTGTAATGTTAGTTTATTAAAATTCATCACATATAATAAATAAATTGTTAAGTTCCCACACATATTTATTAGAACTAGAAAGTCATCACAGACATTCACATACTTGTAAATTTATTAGGAGATTCAGTTTTTAATGAACATGATATGATCTATTTTAATTATAGTTTTTGTTAAATGTATTGATCAATAAATTACTCATATAAATATTGTTAACTTGACTAATTTGACCAATGATGTAATGTAATCTGTAAGGATTACATCAATATATGAATATTTTTTTATGAAATTACTAGAATCATCCATAATCACCCTCACGATATAAATTGACTTATCAAACACTAATATGATAAAATGTGACACCACAACCACCATAGTAGATTAAGAACCAACCCGACATTGGAATGTAGGTGAAGGAAAAAAATAAATCAAAATAATATATGAATGAAAAATATCGTAAATAGGTTTTTATAGGGGAGTAATTTTTATAAAACAAAAATAATAACTGAGATGGAAAAAAATTACTAATTTATGAATCCATCACATTGATAGTATTGATGTATTTCATAAATTTTATGATGAATATTTTATAAATTTTTGAGTAATTTAAATATTGGATTATTTTGAAAATTTTATTTTATTGGAAACAAATAACTATATTAACTAACATCATTCTATGATTTTAAAATGTTCCCAAATCCAAAATTTGGTGATTGAAGTGATAATCCACCATAACATTGAAGTAATGTCATGATATTTTCTAAATTAATAACCCCAAAAAACACACCAAAGCGTAGGAATAGCTAATACTAGTGATTTACAATTACATGAGAAAAATTTTGTATCTACATCGAGCACATGTCATGCTTGAAATAATACATTTCAAATCTGCATGAATTCCCACATAATTATAATCTAAAATCTTCATATTTGTTTTCATGTATAATTTTTATCTCAAACCATTGTGTTAGAATAATATAACCCATTCACATATAAATAATCCTAAGAGCCTAAAAATATGGGGTCCTCTCACATCCATCATTATTGAAAATGAATGATGTTCCCAATTCAAGCTATGCTTTCCCCCTTAAAATTACATACAACATAAAGTGAAACTTAGAGTACTGAACATAAAATAAGATAAAAACCTCAAGGTTAACACATCACATGCCTAATTTTGAAGACTTATTTCTACTCTAATTATGACAGATCTAGTTGAGGCATTTTGGGGATCCCACACCCAACACCCTATTGCGGGAAAACACAACATAGACCCATCCATCACTTGATCCACATGAATAATCTATGATATCCCTCTAAATTTTTGTGATCTATTCATAAAACTCAATTAATCAGATATATCATTCACACATAAAGAATCCATCATATTAAAAGATAGTTCGAGCCGAAATAAAATCTAAAAGACTACCTATGAGAATAATATATAAAATACCCATTCTTAGATAAATAGAAGTTACACCCCCACATAGATTCCTATGTATTAAGTTGTTTTTGCCTTATCACTCTTGTAAACCACAGATGGATTGATTATTTATCTAGGTCAATTCTCTGTAGGTTTCCAACCATAACCCAAACCCATCATCACACCCCTAACAAAAAAACCATTCCAAAAAATTATTCCCCCGGATCACCAATCTTAGTTTAATTTATTTATTTTCCCCTAATGTATTCAAAGACTAATGATTTACAATTTAATCCTCAGAAGACCTTATAAAGATATTTCTATTTCCCAATAATATTTTTGGGCCACCTTATTTACATGACATGGTCAAAAGAAACACACATGTTCCCCATTTAATCATGTTTTCCTTTGACAAAGTGATTATGAAATCATGTAATATATCTCTTTAATATTTTTCACAATAATTAATAAATCCCTAAAGGTTCTTATAATAATTTATTCCCTTGAAATTTTATATTTATATAATTATGTAAAATGTATAGATTCTTTATGACCAAGAAAATCATCCAGGTCACCATAAAATGAACTATATAGCTATTTATCACCCAATGAAAATTCATATTACAGTAAAAAAGCCTTTTATATCAAATGAATTTACAGTTTTGTGTAATACCCCATCATATTGCGTTATATATCTTGTAGAGGACCGTTTTTATCCCCACTAGTTCACATGACCCGTGTATATAATCATAACTCTCATTCGAGTTGAAAAAAAATAGTGGATAGACAAAAATGGGCCTCTAATACAATGTATACCCAATTTAAAAGGGTATGCTAATTTTTAAGTTCAAAAAAAATCGTTTCTATGTTTTATTCATATATTATTCCATTACAAATTAAATTAAACTAGTTATAAATTATCATACTCATATCTCCTTAAATGTTAACACATTATGTTCATGGTTTCATGAACATAAAAAGAACCACAATAGAATTTATCAAAAGACCCTAAAAGGTATGAAATTATTTTTTAATATAGTTATAATTTTAATTAAAACTATAGATGTCACAACCCGTCCTCGGGGCCCGTGCCGTGACTACCCCAAACCCGCCTTCCATAGGCCAGGGGTTGGCGACTAGCACCAAGGCGTAAATCCCAGAAAAAGGGAAGTCATTGCCTTTGAAAAGTAAAAAAGCACCATAGAGTAAGCAAGCGAAAAAGTAAACACTAAGTAAAAATTGTAACAAGCTATGCTGAAAGTAAAAGGGGTTGGAAATACAATCCCAACTGTAAAGTAAAACTAAAAGGGGAAAACAGCAACTGAAAGGAAAAGCTGCAGCGTCGAGCCATCCTCTGAAGGTCCCACTTGAAGGGTGGGTATAGATATCCTCCACATCTCCTCGGTCCAGCCGTCCGCTCCGTGTACGTCCCGCCCAGTGGTCCACCACCAGGTACCGTCCTGCTCTGCACACCTCCACCTCGATCAGCGCTGCCCGTCGTCTACAACCAACACCACGAAGTGCGGGCATAGCCCGTGCAGGGGTGAGTATAAGCTACTCAGTAGGGACCCCGAGACCCCCGAAGGTCACCCGAAATCCACAAAGGATAATCCACAAAGGAAAGATACAATCACGATGTAACAACCGACACTACTTAGGTATATGCCCATACATATACCTAAGTCATCAATTCCCGTTCGGCTCCAACGTCCGATCCCAAGCACAAGGCAGTCCACACAGGAAAGAAAAAATGTATACCCACACAGGATAGCACAACACAATCCACAAAGGAGAGTAAGCAGTAATCCACATAGGATAGCTCAACACAATCCACAAAAAAGAGTAAACAGTAAATCCACACAGGATAGCTCAACACAATCCACAAAGGAGAGTAACACAGATGATTCATCTCACACATGTATACTTCTTCGGATGATGATAAAGATGATCACTGATCCATCTAAGTCGTCGAACCCACAAAGGATCGATAGGTAACTAACCCCCGCAAAGACCCACACAGGATCGGGCCCACACAGGACCTGTAGGCGTTGGCTCACATAGAACCGCTGAGCGCTGACCCACACAGGATCGGACCCACACAGGATCGGGCCCACACAGGACCTGTAGCACTGATCCACATAGGATCGCTGAGTGCAGTAGTCGTCGCAGTCCACTGAGGATCTCTGCACAGTCGTCGTCGCAGTCCACTGAGGATTTCTGCACACTCGTCGCTGTCGAAGTAGCAGTCGCAGCCAACTCTAGGGTTCCCGCAAACAGAAAGCTCGTTCGGGAGGGTCCACTCCACGAGCCGAGAGGCCGATACATCAACTGACACAAAGTCCGAAGTTGATGTATCCAAAAGTTCAGTATCGTCAACAGGAACTCAACGTCGCAGACGGCGCGTCAATCGGACGCCCGGTCTGAGAGTTATTGGCTTTTTCGTCCCAGGGCCCGGTTGGTTTTTAAGGAAAAACCAACCCGACCGTACTCCACCTGAGTCCAAACCCCAGGTGTAGTGAGCCAAAAGATCGGTCTCACTTAGAGGAATACAACAAAGCTGACGTCACGTCAATCGGACGCCCGTAGCTCAAGATATGAGTGTTTCCGCTCCGAGGCCCCGGTTGGTTTCGTGTACGAGCCAACCTGGCCGAACCCAAAGTATTCCGAAACCTTGAGTGCAATATACCAAAACGACCGTCTCGATCCAAGGATCGTGTTTCCACTAACGGCACGTCGTTCGGAGGCCCATAGCTCATGTTACGCGCATTTGATGGAAAATGGTCCGAAGACTGGGGGTCCGGGCCCGGGCCGACCCGGGTTCCGTTCTTCACTGCGCGATCAACAAACTACCCTTGCGTCACGTTTTTTCATCGCCCGCCAAATCCGCACAACCACGAAGAACGTCGGAGGGTTGTCGGGTCGTGTTCGTTTGGCCCGCACCCTCCGCGTTAGTTAACAACAACGGGAGAAAATAATTTAACACATGAAACAACAATTTTAATAAATTAAAAATGTTCATTTGAATCCGGTTCTTTAATTTAAAGAAACATTCACGGGAATAAGGGCATTTCCAAAACAAAATACCTACCTCATCATGTCGTCGCCGCGGGTTCTTCGTGGATTTGAGGATCGTCGCGTCGTCGCGGTATCCTGCGTCGCGTCGTCGCGGAAGGGTGTCGCGTCGACGAACTCCAAGGTTTAAGAACAAAAATATTTAATTAAAACTAATTAAATCCTTCTGAATTAAAAAACACAAAGGAAAAAAAATAAAAGAAAACTGAAACCCTCACCTCAACGGATGATCGAAGGTTTTTGTCGTGGAGGAAGGAACGTCGCAGAAGAACGTCGCGGGAGAGGAAATGTCGGCATCGTGGCACACGACGTCGCGTCGCCGATTTCTGCGGGTTCGGCGTTCTTCGTCGGAGGCCGGCATTCTTCGCGTTCTTCGCATTCCTTGCGTTCTTCGCAAAGAGGGGTGAAGGCACAAGAACCTCTGTGAAAAACCTCTCAACGAGTAATCCTCCAAATGTTGTGTTGGTCTTATTTTATTATTACGCCAACAAACGAAAAAGAGGTAAGTAACGACCCATTAATTCTTAGAATTAATTCAAAAAAAGAAACTGCCCATTTAATTCACGAAATAAACCGCCCAATTAAATGGCGCGTTAAGAATTTAAGAAAACGCGTTAGTTGATTTTCATAATGACGTGTTTTCGCAGGTGCGTTACTTAGCGGAAAAGAAACGGCGGAGCTCGTGTGGGCCCCACCTCACAAATATCCTACCAAGAGGGTAGGATATTTCTGGATAGCATCTTATCTGGATCAACTCATCTTAAGCCGCATTTAAGAGACTTCAAGTGGCTTCCAAGTGGGTTAAGTGAAATAAAATAATGTTTGTCGAACAATTATTTTATTTCTTAACTTTAAGACCGAAAATTAAAAACCACACTCGAGAAAACGCAACTCCGGAAGAGGCATTTCTAAGTAAATACCGGCGCTGCGATTTCATCGGTGCCCTCAGAATTTGATTCCGGGTACCGGTTAAAAAGCTAGAAAAACGAGCTCGTCTGTTCACAGAACGTACCCGAGCCAAACTTCGGAAAATGATTCATGGCACACCGGGCCTCGGAATCAGGTGCCGTTAGAAACTGCGCTCTTGTAAAATTCAAAGAAAATTAACAAAAAAAAATTTCCTTGAAATTTATGGGTCTTTAAATTTCTCCCACCTCAGGGCTTTATGTCCCCGTAAAGATACATCAAAAACTAAGGAAACACATGTGGGTACTGAGCACGCATCTGAGCCTCCCGCTCCCATGTGCTCTCCTGGAGGTTCCTGTGCTGCCATCTGATGCGCACAAGAGGAATCGATCACCCACGTAGGACCCGCTCCTGTCAATCCTCTATCTCCACTGGGACCTCCGCAAAAGTCGCCCCATCATCCACGTCTAGCTCCCCATAGTCAATGATGTGTGTTGGGTTGTCCACGTATCTCCTCAACTGAGATACGTGGAAGACGTCGTGCACCCGGTGCAACTGAGGTGGTAGAGCCAGGCGATAAGCCACCTCGTCTATCCTGCTGAGGACCTGGAATGGTCCAATGAAGCATGGAGACAACTTGCCACGTCAGCCAAATCTCCGCAAACCACGTCGAGGTGAGACACGCAAGAAGACGTGGTCACCATCCTCGAACTCTAGTGGCCTCCGCCTCCTGTCAGCATATGACTTCTGCCGGCTCTGAGCTGTCCTCATCCACTCCTGGATGACCTGGACCTTCTCTGTCGTGGCCCGGACCATCTCTGGTCCGACAAGTGCTGACTCCCCAGGGTCTGTCCAGCACAAAGGAGATCTGCAAGGTTTGTCGTACAACAACTCGTATGGTGCCATCCTGATGGTGGAGTGGTAGCTGTTGTTGTACGCGAACTCCACCAAGGGTAGGTGGTCCTCCCAGCTGCGACCAAAGTCAAGGACACATGCGCGGAGCATGTCCTCGTGAGTCTGAATGGTCCTATCCATCTGACCATCCGTCTGAGGGTGAAAGGCGGTGCTCAGACGTAGCCACGGCCCGAACGCCTCCTGTAACCCCTTCCAAAGCCGGGAAGTAATGTGAGCGTCTCGATCGGAGACGATAGACGATGGAACACCGTGAAGCCGTACAATCTCCTGAACGTAGAGACGCCCCAAGCTCTCCACTGAGCCCTACTCTCTGATGGGTAAGAAGTGTGCCGACTTGGTGAGTCGGTCAACAATCACCCAAATAGAGTCGTGACCTCTGGAAGTGCATGGAAGTCCAGTCACGAAGTCCATAGATATCCCATCCCACTTCCACTCCGGGACCTCCAAGGGATGTACCAAGCCTGCTGGTACCTGATGCTCTGCCTTCACCTGCTGGCAGGTGAGCCACTGTGAAATGAACTCTACCACAACCTTCTTCATGCCCGGCCCCCAATGCTGTCGTCCGAGATCCTGGTACATCTTTGCCACTCCAGGATGTACCGCCAAAGGAGAAGTGTGAAACTCTCTCAGCACCTCCTCTCGTAAAGCGACTGGTACCAAGGTACGTCCTCTGAAAAGGACGTCGTGCTCTGCTCCAAGGGATAAACCATCAGGTGCATGTCCCGAGGATATCTGTGCACGCCGCATCTCACAGTCAGCGTCCCCATGCTATGCCTCTCTGACCCGCTGCAGAAGTGGAGGAGAGACTGTGAGAGACTGAAGGAAGGCTGCTCCGTCCCTATCCACGAAGGATATCTGCAAGGCGGCTAGCTGCTCTGTCGCCTCCTCAAGTAGCTGAATGCTCGTCCTCCTGCTGAGGGATCAGCTACCACGTTCCCCTTCCCAGGAGTATAGACTATGTCAAAGTCATAGTCCTGGAGGAACTCGAGCCATCGTCGCTGTCTCAGGTTCAGGTCCTTCTGCGAGAAGATGTACATGAGACTCTGGTTGTCAGAAAAGACTGTAAAGCGCTCGCCCATCAGATAGTGCTGCCATGTCATCAGAGCGAAGACCACTACTGCTAACTCCAGGTCATGTGTAGCGTAGTTATGCTCATGCGGCCTCAACTGGCGTGATCCATAGGCGATCACGGCCCGCTCCTGCATCAGGACATATCCAAGTCCGGTCCCTGATGCATCGTAGTAGACTACGTATCCAACTCCCTCCTCAGGCAACCTCAAGAAAGGTGCGCTGGTCAATTTCTGTCTCATCTCTTGAAAGCTCTGCTGACATCTTTTCGACCACACAAAGGGTTTCCCCTTCTTCGTCAAAGCTGAGAGTGGCGCCGTAACTCTGGATAAGTCCGACACAAATCTACGATAGTATCCGGCTAGTCCCAAGAAACTCCGCACCTCCGTCACGCTCCTAGGTGGCTCCCAAGCTAGCACTTCCTCGATCTTCGCGGGATCCACTGCAACTCCTGCCTGAGAAATGACGTGCCCCACGAAGTGGACCTCACGTAACCAGAACTGGAACTTCGAGATCTTTCCATAAAGCTGGTGCTCTCGGAGTGTGTCTAGTACAACCCGCAAGTGGTAGGCGTGCTCCTCCTCTGTGGTCGAGTACACCAAAATGTCGTCGATGAAGACCACGACAAATCGATCGAGGTATGGCTGGAAGATCCTGTTCATGAGGCTCATGAACACTTCTGGAGCATTGGTAATGCCGAAAGGCATAACCAATAACTCATAGTGGCCATACCGACACCTGAAGTCCATCTTCTGCACGTTTTCGTCTCGAACTCTGAGCTGATGATAGCCTGACCTGAGGTCTATCTTCGAGAACTACTGTTCTCCCTTGAGCTGATCGAAGAGGTCATCAATCCATGGTAGCAGATACTTGTTCCTCACTGTCACCTGGTTCAGGCGACGATAGTCGATACACAGTCTCAAGCTCCCATCCGCCTTCTTGGCGAACAATATCGAGGAAGCCCAGGGTGAAACACTGGGTCGGATAAACCCCTTGCCCTGCAAATCCTCTAACTGTACCCGCAGCTCTCGAAGCTCAGCGGGGGCCATCCGATACGCTGGAGTGGATATCGGGGCTGTCCCAGGTTATAGATCAATATAAAAGTCTACCTCTCTGCGAGGAGGTAGCCCTAGAACGTCGTCGGGGAAGACATCCGCATACTGATCCACCACTACAGGAAAACTAGGACTCTGCACGTCAACTACTCCAAGGATGAGGCTAGCCTACTGATGAGTGATGGGCTTCCCTCTCCTCTGCGTGAGTCCATCCTGTGCTGCAAAGGCTCCCCTCTCGCCGGTGAAGGTGATCTTGCTCCCGTCGGTGTGCACACATCACACCTTGCGCCTAAAACAGTCAATCTGAGCATGGACTGTAGATAACCAATCCATGCCCAAGATGACGTCGTAGGGCCTCGACGCCGCTACCAGAAGATCCCAGTCGAAGCTCTCGCCTCCTAGAGTAAGCTCACACTGCCAGAACCAGTGCGTAATTGTCGAGTCTGCTCCCGTAGGGGTCTCTAGCCATAAGGATCGAGCCAACGACTCTGTCGGAATCTCCGAGCTCCGAACAAGGGCAGCGGCTATGAAAGAGTGACTCGCTCCTGTGTCTATAAGAACTGCAGCAAGGGTGGAATAGACATAGATCGTACCTCGAATCATCTCTGGCGCGCCGTGGTCATAGGACTTTGCTGCAAGGAGCTGTGCCTGTCTCTGCCGCCAGCTCCCTGTGGTCGGGGCGGACCTCCTGTGGGTGGTGGTGGCAGAGCCTCAAAGCGTCGTCCACCACCTGCTGTTCGGCCAGCTCCTCTTCCTCGTCCTCCGCCTCCCTGCGGACCGCCACGGTCGACCCTCTGCCTCTACTTGGGTGGCCCCTCCACCGTCTGCTGCTCCTCGGTACGGCGGGTCGGGCAGTCATGATCCATGTGGCCCTGCCCGCCGCACGCGTAGCACTGCCTGCCTCTCGGAAGACTGGCTCTGCGCTGTGTGCCCCGCACTGCTGAGCCAGTGTCCCGAGGTCGTCTGCCGGAAGGTCTGGTCTGCCTGGAACCATAAGTCATCCATCGGCTACCAGCTTCCGAAGACTCTGCTACCTGCCGCCCTGCGGTAGGTCTCGCTGTGGACTCAACCAGAAAGCTCTCGATCAGAAGGGCTCGCTCCCGCACTCCTGCCTGGGTCGGGATGCTGAGGGAGATCCGCGATGCCCTGATCTCGTGTCTCAAACCCTGCTCAAAGGTCTGGGCCCAGAAGAAGGGGTCCCGTACCATGTCTGTCGAGTAGCGAGAAAGATCAGTGAACCTCACCGCATACTGGGCGACCGTCAAGCTGCCCTGCCGCAGCTGAAGAAGCTCTTGAATGTGCACCGCACGGAGGGTGGCTGGGACGAACTCTGAGCGGAAGAGGCTCTCGAAGTCCATCCAGATGATAGAGGCCTCATCATGTACCTGGAGTATCAAGCTCCACCATCGGCCCGTTGTTGCGTGCAGTAGGCTCACCGCGAGGATCACCATGATGTCTGCTGGTGTCCTGACTATCCTGAAAACTCGGACGACCGCCTCCAGCCAGTCCTCGGCTGCCTGGGGGTCCGTCTCCCCACGAAACCTGGGTGGTCGCTGGCGCTGGAACTCGTGCAGAGCTCCGAGGCGACGTGCATCGTCTGTGGTCGGTGCTGGAAGCATCGGGGGCTCGGCGGGTAAAGGTACAGCCTGTACCTCTGCTGTCAACGGGCCCTGTACCGAGGCCTCATCGCTCTATGGTCTTTCGTCACGCTCTACTCTCGGAACCCTAGCTGGCTGCCGTCGTGGGGCCATCCGGAAAAGGAAACATGTGCACCACGGTCAGAACAGTATACCTGGTGAGGTGACACAAGTAATCACAAAGAAAACTTGAAACACACATGCAATCAATGTTTTCGTGCATTAAGTCGGAAATCAGTAGTCAGGGTCCTGGTGTACGGATACGTCGGCCACCACACCAACACTGGACTCCCTGGACTGATAACCACACCCAATACGCGAAACACTATTTCTTCACATAGAAGAAAGATCAGAGTCTGCGGTAGAACTGACCACCTCTGATTCCAATTTATCACGACCCGTCCTCGGGGCCCGTGCCGTGACTACCCCAAGCCCGCCTTCCATAGGCCAGGGGCTGGTGACTAGCACCAAGGCATAAATCTTGGAAAAAGTGAAGGCATTGCATTTGAAAAGTAAACAAGAACCACAGAGTAAGCAAGTGGAAAAGTAAACCCTATGTAAAAACAGTAACAAGATGTGTTGAAAGTAAAAGGGGCCGAAAATACAAGCCCAACTGTAAAGTACAACTGAAAGAAGAAAAAAGCAACTGAAAGGAAAAGCTGCAGCGTCGAGCCGTCCTCTGAAGGTCCCACCTGAAGGGTGGGTATAGATAGCCTCCGTAGCTCCTCGGTCCAGCCGTCCGTTCCGAGTACGTCCCGCCCAGTGGTCCACCTCCAGGTATCGTCCTTCTCTATACGCCTCCACCTCGATCAGTGCTGCTCGTCGTCTACAACCAACACCATGAAGTGCGGGCATAGCCCATGCAGGTGTGAGTATAAGCTACTCAGTAGGGACCCTGAGACCCCCGAAGGTCTCCCAAAATCCACGAAGGATAATCCACAAAGGAAAGATACAATCACGAAGTAACAACCGACACTGCTTAGGTATATGGCCATACATATACCTAAGTCATCAATTCCTATTCGGCTCCAACGTCCGAGCCCAAGCACAACCCAGTCCACACAGGAAATCAAAAACATATACCCACACAGGATAGCACAACACAATCCACAAAGGAGAGTAAACAGTAATCCACATAGGATAGCTCAACACAATCCACAAAGGAGAGTAAACAGTAAATCCACACAGGATAGCTCAACTCAATCCACAAAAAAGAGTAACACAGAAGATTCAGCTCACACAGGTATACTTTTTCGGATGACGATAAAGATGATCACTGATCCATCTATGTCGTCGGACCCACAAAGGATCGATAGGTAACTAACCCCCGCAAAGACCCACACAAGATCGGGCCCACACAGGACCTGTAGGCGTTGGCTCACACAGAACTGCTGAGCGCTGACCCACACAGGATCGGGCCCACACATGACCTGTAGCACTGATCCATGTAGGATCGCTGAGTGTAGTCGTCGTCGCAGTCCACTGAGGATCTCTGCACAGTCGTCGCTGTCGAAGTAGCAGTCGCAGCCAGCTCTAGGGTTCCCGCACACAGCAAGCTCGTTCGGGAGGGTCCGCTCCACGAGCCGAGAGGCTGATACATCAACAGACACAAATTCCGAAGTTGAGGTATCCAAAAGCTCCGTATCGTCAACAGGAACTCAACGTCACAGACGGCGCGTCAATCGGACGCCCGGTGTGAGAGTAATTGGCTTTTTCGTCCCAGGGGCCCGGTTGGTTTTTAAGGCAAAACCAACCTGAACGTACTCCACCTGCGTCCAAACCTCGGGCGGAGTGATCCAAAAGATCCGTCTCACTTAGAGGAATACAACAAAGCTGACGACACGTCAATCGGACGCCCGTAGCTCAAGATATGAGCGTTTCTGCTCTGAGGGCCCGGTTGGTTTCGTGTACGAACCAACCTGGACGAAACCAAAGTAATCTGAAACCTTGAGTGCAATATACCGAAACGACCGTCTCGATCCGAGGAATGTTTTGCCACTGACAGCGCGTCGTTCGGAGGCCCGTAGCTCAAGTTACGGGTATTTGATCGAAAATGGTCCGAAGACGGGGGGTCCGGGTCCGGGCCGACCCGGCCCGACCCCCCTTGGTCGGCCGAATCGGGTCGACCCGACCCGGTCCAACCCGGTCAGACCGGCTTGGCTCGGCTCGGCCGAGCGGCTGAGCGCCTGGGTGCCGCGGGGCGCTGCCTCTGCGGTTTGGAGATGCCGCGCTGGAGCAACGGACGCGGCTGTCGCCGCGTCCCGTGCGGGTGAGCCGGACTCGCGCGGCCACGGGTTCGCTGGCTGTCGCCGCCGTGCCGGCGACCCGCGCCGCCGGCCACTTCCGCGGGCCACCAGAGTTTTTCTGGTGGTCTGTTTTCCTTCTCGTCTGTGTCGTTGTCCCTCTTGGGTTCCGTTCTTCACTGCGGGATCAACAAACTGCCCTTGCGTCACGTTTTGTCATCGCCCACCAAATCCGCATAACCACGAAGAACAACGGAGGGTTGTCGGGCCGTGTTCGTTTGGCCCGCACCCTCCGCGTTAGTTAACAACAATAGGAGAAAATAATTCAACACATGAAACAACAATTTTAATAAATTAAAATTGTTCATTTGAATCTGGTTCTTTAATTTAAAGAAACGTTCACGGGAATAAGGGCATTTCCAAAACCAAATCCCTACCTCGTCAAGTCGTCGCCGCTGGTTCTTCGCAAATTTGAGGATCGTCGCGTCGTCGCGTTATCCGGCATCGCGTCATCGCGGAAGGGTGTCGCATCGATGAACTCTGAGGTTCAAGAACAAAAAGATTTAATTTAAAATAATTAAATCCTTCTGAATTAAAAACCACAAAGAAAAAAAATAAAAGAAAACCAAAACCCTCACCTCAACGGATGATCGAAGGTTTTTGTCACGGAGGAAGGAATGTTGCAGAAGAACGTCGCGGGAGAGGAAACGTCGGCGTCACGGCACACGGCGTCGCGTCGTCGATTTCCGCGGGTTCGGCGTTCTTCGTTGGAGGACGGCGTTCTTCGTGTTCTTCGCGTTCTTCGCCTTCTTCGCGAAAAAGGGTGAAGGCACAAAAACCTCTATCAAACACCTCTCAACGAGTAATCCTCCAAATGTCATGTTGGTCTTATGTTATTATTACTCCAACAAACGAAAAAGAGGTAAGTAACGACCCATTAATTCGTAGAATTAATTCAACGAAAGAAACTGCCCATTTAATTCACGAAATAAACCGCCCAATTAAATGATGCGTTAAGAATTTAAGAAAATGCGTCAGTTGACTTTCATAATGACGTGTTTTCGTGGGTGAGTTACATAGCGGAAAAGAAACAGCGGGGCTCGTGCGGGCCCTACCTCACAAATATCCTACCAAGAGGGTAGGATATTTCTGGATATCATCCTATCCGAATAAACTCAGCTTAAGCCACTTTTAAGTGACTTCAAGTGGCTTCCAAGTGGCTTAAGTGAAATAAAATAAAGTTTGTCGAACAATTATTTTATTTCTTAACATTATGTCCGAAACTTAAAAACCACACCCGAGCAAACGCAACTCCGGAAGAGGCATTTCTAAGAAAATATCGGCACTGCGATTTCATCGGTGCCCTCAGAATTCGATTCCGGGCACCGGTTCAAAAGTTAGAAAAACCCGCTCGTCCGTTCTCTGAACGTACCCGAGCCAAACTTCGGAAAATGATTCCGGGCACACCGGGCCTCCGAATCTGGTGCCGTCAGAAACTGCGCTCTTGTAAAATTTCAAAGAAAATTAAGAAGAAAAAAATTTTCCTTCAAATTTACGGGTCTTTACAATAGATACATATAAGAATATCATATCATACACCTAGCTCAGACTTCAATATAATATTTAACACCTACTAATGTTGATCTAATGGATCCATTCATGACGGGTAGACTTGTGATACTTATCCATTCACAAGTGACAGTCTGGATTCATTCTTCTTTACACTGATGATAGGTTGACTACATCTATCCATCCCCTAGTGATGGGATATAAAAATATATCTATCTACTAGTTAATAGATAAATACATCCATTCACCCACTGGTGAATGTTCGGTTCCATCCATCAATATGCTGGTAATAGGTTTTGACATCAATCAATCATGAATTTATATGTCAATGACATCCATCCCCCCACTAGTGATATGATGAGGACAACTATCTATTTAATAATAACATATTGGTGACCTAAATATTTTTTCTAATGATGCATATTATAAGTACCCGTCCTTAAACATTACATAATATTAAATTAAATTAATAATTAACATTGAGGATATTTTTAGGATTAGAGTTTTATAGAATTAGGCCATAACTATTACATTACAACTTGAATATTACAAGTAAACACTACAACTCAGTATCCATTTATTTCATAAAATAAAAACTCTTAAAAAGAAACATGTCTAGTTCCATGTTTTAGATAGCATGACGTTTCTTTGATCCCATCCTTGACCCTATTCGTCTTTAAGTCCTGTTGAAAAAATTTCAAAAACATGGGATGAGCATAAAAATATCAGAAATGGTTATAAAATAAAGAAGAAAAACATTATCCCATCAATAAATACAAATCAATGAAACCATACTTTTCAATCATAACATACCATATGAAATCATAATATTTATGAATAACACACACAAATCATAAATCATAAAGGTTATTTATGGTGTCCATATCAATCTTACAATGTAGCTATCACAACTACATAGAGATTTACACTTGGAATACCCATCACGGTATATTTCTTAAATCTCTTAGGAGAAACATCACGTTCACCTTTGTCAAATTACCCAATGCATTGGAGAACTATCTCAGGCTCACTCACACTAGGTTTATCACGAAACCTCCTACATATGTAAAAAATGCCCAATAACCATAACATAATCATAACATATAACACATGTATAAAGTAAAGATAACATTTCCACATTCCAATATATCTAATCAATATATTGAAAAAAACAATGTTTTATTAAATCATTTTCAAATCCTTTTAAAAATGTATTTTTGAATCAAAGTGTCCCATACCACCTTGAAGATTTTAAATGAATTATCATTTGAAAACATTAATTTCCATATAAATAAATCCTAAAACCCATTTTGAATACATGGAAATTAATGAGAAATATTTGGAAGAATAAATCATTAAAACGTTTAAAACGATATTTTAGTTAAAGAGTTTTTTTAACAAATAGAGAGACACTTGACTACAAATAATTGAGAAAGAAAATTTAATCAGAACATTATAATAACATGAGAATAAAGTTATTCATGATATAATATGTCAAAGTACAGTATATACACCATATAAAAGTCAATTGGTGCATAACAACAATGAAGTCTCAATGGAAATGTAAATTGAGATGAAAACCCTTATAAAGATGGTATCCTTAAATTAAGGATAAATCAATCACATAATTATGTATGAAAAATAAAAATACACAAAATATAAGTGTATATTAGGTTTGAAACAATCAGTGGTCATTCACACATATTGGTAGGACGAAATATTCAAGAAGTACAAGTTTAACCCAAAGAATTCAAATTGGGTTAATATGTTCCCTTGTAAACATTCGACAGCTTAACAACATCTCTTTAAAATTAATAAAATGAGTTGATGAGATAAAAAGGGTACCTATACACTTGGAAATTATGTTTACATCAATAAGGATATAGAAGAAAATATCACAACAAAATTTGATGTAAATTAAAAGTCATAACGAAAAGATGTCCTTTAAAAAAAGAGGACGGTGAAAGGTTCCCTTACTGATTTGGTAACTTACAAAACATATGCCACATGAAAGAAGGATCAAACAATGAATATGTAAATACTCATAAATGAAAGTATATTACACAAATAGTACAATAATTTTCAGTAAATAAACAAAACAAAAGGAAATAGTTGCAAATATAGCATGAATCTCACTAGAAAAAAAGTGAGATGAAACCCTTTACCACGTTGTAATCAACTGAGTCACATGAACAAAAGTTAATAACCAAAAAATTAATCACAAAATACTAGGAATATAATTATAATCATGATAATATATATGTAAAATTGAAGTACACAATACACCACATGCAATGAATATGTGGCAAACAATGGAAATCTCACGGAATTAAAAGTGAGATAAGAAAATCCCTTACGTCGGGTCCGACTTGACACAATCGTTCTTTAATCTTCGGAATAACAAACTAAAGTTAATTTATACTTGATTAATATCCTTTTTTATGTTTATTATTAAATTTTATATCACTTATTACCATGTTATAAACATTATGTAATCATTTAAGTTAATAATGTTCATTTTGTCGATATTTGGTACTTGAGTCAAAAATGGACTTCTTATAATTACATGTTGTTCATGCGGTCAAATGTTCGTTATATCCAGAATTATATTCATGATTTAGATATAATATATATCATATATATCCAGTATATACACGTATTTTTAATAGTACATAACATTTAGAGGTATGAAATGAAATGCACCGTTCATGGAGACGGTAAGTCGTACGTACGCATGAATGCTACTTTCATTTCTATTTCTTATTTTAATGGAATTAAAACATAATGATACATATGTATATTATAATTCCAGTATAATATCATATATAATATCAATAACTCTATCCTTTATATATACCACATAAGGCATTAATGATCCACATCACTTTGAGGGGGTGGTAGTCCGCACTTCCTTAAAGGAGATTATCGTATTTACCCACTATGGAAACCATAATGGAAGATATAAATGAAACTAATTAAGCATAAAGAAAACATAAACCTAATATATTTCATATATAAATAAAGTTCCATCATAAGTTCCACCATGAGAGGCGGTTGGAGATATTTTAAGAATCATCATTTCGTGAGGCACTAGTTTTCCATCCACATAAAAATTATGTTCATCATCTATTAGATGGAGGAGTGTGTAAGTGTAGTTCAAATTCATCTCATAACAACATCCTAGTATATTGAGGATACTGGTGTTGTTTCAAAAGAAAGTAATAAGAAGAGTTTGGGGTTTGGAGAAGCAAAATAAAAGAAAACAATTTAAGAGAAACTGTTACCTTTAATTTGGGTAACTCCCTTTGGTTTGAACCAATGGACTTCTTGAAGTTCCTTATGCCTAAGGTAAGGATTCTAAGGGGACGATAGGGATGTAGGGAGATTAATTGAAAAGAGAATGGATGAGCCAAATGGCCTGAAAGGTGTAAGGAATTGGATGTAATGGTATTCTTATCTAAGTAGTGGATGAGCTCTTTAGGAAAGTGTGAAAATAGTATTTTATTATATAATGATATTTGGTATTAACAGGTCAAAAAATCATTAAAGACGAAGATAAGATTACTCATGATTGAAATAAAATCATCCAATCGGAATTTGACATGTTTTGGATAATATTTTAATCATTATAATCTTATTTATTTAAATCATTTATTAATGAGGTAAATACTACATCATTATTGTGTCATAAATAATTTAATTTATTTGATGTCTAAAAATTTAAAAATAATAAAATGATGTAGGGAATATTTTTATATTTCCAATTAATTTTTATAGTAAAAAATATTACTTATATAACACCATATAAAAATTAATTACTAAAAGTTATTTTTCAATGTCAAATTTGTCATTACATTATATTAATTTATCTAAATTTCATTATGTCTCCCAAGTGGCACAATGGGGTCCCAGAATCGACCCAAGGATGCCCATGGTCTATAATGACTCAACAAACAATGTTTGGACAATTGTTAAGGTAATTTGTAATTATTATAAAAATTTTTTAACCTTGAATTACCCCATTTACCTTTAACCATAGTAAATAAAAGTCAAAAGTTATTATCCACCAAAAATTATTTTCATCTTAATGAACCACATTTTACTTCTTGGTAACAACCATGTATGTCGGATTTTTGAAATTCAATTCACTGAAGTGGTAAAATTTCATTTAAATGAAAAATTCAATTTTTTAAACTACCACTAAGTGGTTTCACTATTCATCAAAAATTGAATTTTTTCAGAAAAATAACAAAAATTAAGCCTAAGAAATATTTGATTTTATGAATTCCAAAAATATGTCTCCTTTTACAAATTCAAAAAATTGAAGTGTCATTAATTAATTTTAAAATTAATTCTCGTAATCAAAACAAATAGCATGTTTTTAATAAACTATAACTATCAAAATATTGATACTTTTTTATGTCCAATTTTAATGAAAAATTACTTCAATTACCAACACTGGATTAAATGGTAAAAATGTATTTTAATTTAACTTTAAAACCAATTAAAAAGATAAGATAACCATATAAATAAATTATATTAAAAGGCACTTTTGAATTAAAATACAATATTTTTCACTATTCATTAAAAATTACCTTTATCGGAATAATTACAAAAATTTACACACAATAAATTTTGATGTCCCCATTAAAAAGAAGGATTTTATTTTGTAATATAGAGTGTATTACAGTGACCAAAACTAGATTTAAAAAGGGTTCCCCATTAAAAGGTGATAAATCGGCCTTTTAATGTATATTATGCTTAAAATTAGATTCATTCACATTTTAAGCCACTAACTTTTATTGGATAAATGAAAATACATTTAACAAACATGTACAACTATATGGTACTTAGTTTCGTTAATTACCACCAATACAATGACTAGGAGTTAACTACCATTTAAAATAATAACATTATTTTAGTGTGCAACGTAAGATTTTTAAGAAACTCGTTTTTGCGTATTGGGTACGCTATCTAACATAGAAAAACTATTAAATTAAAATTAATATTTAATTCAAAAATTAATAAATATGAAAAATCCATATTCTTTATTTACCAATGATGTTACATCCTTCTACCCTTTTGGGAATTGTGTCCTTGAAATTTTAAAATTTAGGCTTAGAAACTTTATTGAAAGCCCGATATCGGAAAAAAGAGTCAGTATGACTATCACTTTAAAATAAATAAATATAAGTACAATGGTAACCCGAGTTAACCCATACTACGATTCCATGAAAACATAGATATGGAGGAGAAAAAAAAGGGTCATGTTCTGATGGAGAGTGATAAAGAACATGTTTAAGAAAAAATTAGCCACCAGAAAATCACAAACATGTGATGGGTTAAACATTATTTGATTCCCCATTAGGAAAAGTTAACAAACAAGTTTTTTGTTTAAATTTACTTTTAGTTGAGGAATTTATTTATGATATTAACCCAAAACTTAAGGAAATGTACTTACTTTTCATGTAGACATTCATCTATTACTATATTTCTAACACAAAATCATATTTTCTCCAAAGGATGAGTATTATGGAAGACTTTTTTTGCTATAATCAACTTTGAGAGAATCAAATAATCCACAAAAGTTGAACTATATATTTCACATGTACTTATATATTAAATAAAAAAATGTTTAGTATAATATCAGATAATCACCAAATGTATAATCCTTTATAAAAAGAAATACTACTCTTAATCTCCAAAATTCAAGAAAAAGAACCCAAGGTTCAAGAAACACCATTAAATAAATAGTTATCCTAAAAATTCATCAATTTAATCCATTCTAAGATTGAAACCCAAATCTTTGAAGGATTTAATCACATAGTCTTCCAAGGTAAATCTTAACATTTATCTCCAAATAACATCAGTTACTCTTAAAGTCGTATACTGAAAATTAATTAACCTAATCACATATCCTCTATGATAGGTTAATCATTTCCATACATAACCCAAAATCAACTTATTCTTGATTCATAAGATCATATAACTAAAAATAATTAGTCATTTTAACCAGGGACTTCATGTAGTCCAGTGGTAGGCTATAAATACCAGTTGCACTTTGGTTATGGATTCGATTCCAACAGCTTCATCTGACACGACGGGTTGTCACACGGTTTGTGTGTCATCTCTTTTCAAAAACTACATAATTTTATAACATTCCCAAAAAGAGATAAATTCATCAAAAATAAACATAACATAATTTAACCACAAAGTTTATCTAATAAATTTTGTTTTGCATCCCAAAATGTATTAACCAGTAATTGCCTCAAATTCAAGGATCATATAAACCCAAATGGATCTCTATAACTATAATCACAAAATGAAATATAATTATTCCTTGAATAAAATTTTCATATATCAAAATTCAGGGTTACACATACTATAAAAAGTCATCAAATGTAATCCCATCATCAAAAGAGCCTTAATATATTTAAGCATTTCACCATCCTAAAATCTACAATAACTCTTGAATCCCTTATATGTTGACTTCTTACTCATTCAATGTTCTTAATGATACCTTAACCATTTTTTACCAACTTATTCAGAAATAATTCCTTCCTACATACAAAAATCATGAATCATATCCTAAGATTCAATAATATCCAAACATATGTTAAGAATTAATCTATACCTTTCGTTGGTCATTGTATGTTTCTTCATCCTCAATCGGAATGGAATTAGGTGTTGGTAAAAATATATTTGTACGATCCAAGTGATTCCATTCTTGAAACTTCTTTGTAGAACATATGTTTTCATAATGACTATTCACACCACATTTAAAACATTCAATTGATCCCTCGGAAAGGACTTATTTCCCTTTCCTAGATTAAACTAGAGGATTTATTTTTCCATGGAAGGTTCTTGACTTATGACCTTCATTTCCACATCTGTAGAATCTTTCTATCCCTTTGAAACATTTTCCTAGGTGTTTCTTTCCACATCCTTGACACATATATTTTTGAACACACATACCTTTATGATTATTACCGGAAATTCCGTAGGGATTTGTTTCTTGCATATATGATGCCTTATAAATATAACTATGGTTCAAGTGGTCAATCATGACTCAATATAGTTGGTTGAGAATAACCACAAGTGTTGTAATTTCATATCCAATATCATTCAGTATCTCATTCAGGAAAGTGTCACAATTTTCATCACATCCACTTTTACATTGGTGCCTACTAGATCCAGCAATTTACTGAAAACAAAAAGGTCAGTGTGAGTATATAAGTAAAATCATCATAAAATATCTTTTTGAGGAGGGTAAAAACTAATAAATTCTTATTCATGTTATCTTAAAATCATTCACTTTATCTAAAAAACTAACACTCTTTCTAAAATCCTAACCATTATGGTAATGTCACATATTCTTAAGGAATTTACCTAACCTCTAAAGTTATCTAAACAGACCTCTGATACCAACTATAAGGACCCGACCGTAAACATTACATAATATTATATTAAATGAATAATTCACATTGAGGATCTTTTCAGGTTTAGTTTTCTAGAGAATTAGGCCATAACTATTACATTACAACTTGAATATTACAAGTAGACACTACTACTCAGTATACATTTTTAATAAAATACAAATTCTTAAAAAGAAACATGTCTAGTTTTATGTTTTAGATAGCATGACTTTTCCTTGATCCCATCCTTGACCCTATTTAATCTTTATGTCTTGTGGAAAACATTTCAAAAACTTGGAATGAGTATAAAATTATGAGTATGGGTTATAAAATAAGGAAGGAAAACATTATCCCATAAATAAATACAAATCAATGAAACCATACTTTTCAATCATAACATACCATATTCCTGGGGAAAACATTTCAAAAACTCGGTATGAGCAAAAAATGCTCAGTAAGGGTTATAAAATAATGAAGGAAAACATTAGCCCATAAATAAATACAATTCAATGAAACCATACTTTTCAATCATAACATACCTTATGAAATCATAAGATTTATGAATAACACACACAAATCATAAATCTTAAAGGATACTTATGGAATCCATATCGAACATAAATTGCAGCTATCACATCTACATATGGAGTTACAATTGGAATACCCATCATAGTATATTTTTAATATCTCTTAGGAGAAACATCACGTTCACCTCCATCACGTTACCCAATACAATGGAGAGCTATCTCGGGCTCACCCTCCCTAATTTTATCACAAAACCTCCCGTATACGTAAACACTGCCCAATAAGCATAACATAATAATAACATATAAAACATGTATAAAGGAAAGATAACATTTCCACATTCCAATATATTAAATCAATATATTGAAATAAACAATGTTTTTTTAAATCATGTTCAAACCCTTTTAAAAAGATATTTTTGAATCAAAGTGTCCCATACCAATTTGAAGCCTTTAAATGAATTATAATTTGAAAACATTAATGTCCATATAAATAAATCTTAAAACACATTTTTAAAACATGGATATTAATGATAAAATTTATAGGAATAAATATTTAAAACATTTAAAATGATATTTTTTGTTAAAGAGTTTTTTTAACAAAAAGAGAGACATTGAATACAAATAATTAAGGAATAACATTTAATCAAAAGATTAAAATATCATGAGAATAAATTTATTCATGATATAAAATGTCAAAAACTGTATATACACCATATAAAAGTGAATTGGTTCATAACAACAATGAGGTCTCAATGGAAATGTAAATTGAGATGAAATCCCTTATAAAGATGGTATCCTTAAATTAAAGATAAATCAATCACATAATTATGTGTGAAAAATAAAAATACACCCAATATAAGGGTATATTAGGTTTAAAACAATCAGAGGTCATTCAAATATATTCTTAGGACGACATATTCAAGAAGTACATTTTTTACACAAAGAATTAAAATTAGGTTAAGAAATTCCCTTATAAAAATTTGACATCCTAACAGCGTCTCTTTAAAATTCAGAAAATGAGTTGATGAGATAAAAAGGGAACCTTAAAACTTGTACATAATGTTTACATCAATAAGGATATATAATAACATATCCCAAAAAAATATGATGTATATTAAAAGTCATAACAAAATGAAGTCTTTTAAAAAAAGGGGAGGGTGAAAAGTTCGTTTACCGATTTGGTAACTTACAGAACATATGGAACATGATTGAATGATCATACAATTAATATTTAAATACTAATAAATGAATTTATATTACACAAATATTACAATAATTGACAGTACATGCACCACAAAAAAGGAAATAGTGTAAAATATAGCATGAATCGCACGGGAATAAAAAGTGAGATGAATCCTTTTACCACATTGTAATCGATAGAGTCGTATGACCAAAAGTAAATAACCACCAAATCAATAATAGAATACCATGAATATAATGATAATAATGATAATATATATATAAAATGGAAGTACACAATACACCACATGCAATTAATAAGTGGCGAATAATAGAAATATCACGGAATTAAAAGTGAGATAAGAAAATCCCTTACCTCATGTCCGACCTGACTCGATCGTTCTTTAATCACCTAAATAATAAAATAATGCTAATTTCTACTTCCTAAGAACCTTTTTAAAGTTTATTATTACTTTTATATCAGTTATTACCATTTTATAAACATTATTTAATCATTTAAGTTAATAATGTACATTTTGTCGATATTTGGTACTTGAGTCAAAAATAGACTTCTTTAAATTTCTTGTTGTTCATGTGGTCAATGGTTAATTATATCCAAAATTATATTAATGAATTAGATATAATATATATAAAATATATACAGTATATACATGTATTTATAATAGTAAATAACATTTAGAGGTATGAAATGAAATGCACCATTCATGGAGACTGTAACCCGTATGTACGCATGAACACTACTTTCATTTCTATTTCTTATTTTAATGGATTTAAAACGTAATTATACAAAGTTATATTATAATTCCAGTATAATATAATATATAATATCATTAAATCTATCCTTTATACATCCCACATAAGGCATTAACAAGTCACATCACTTTGAGGGGGCAGTAGTCCGCACATCCTCAAATGAGATTATCGTATTTACCCATTATGGAAACCATAAAGGCGTGATATAGATAGAAAGTAGAGAAGAATAAAGAAAACCTAAACATAATATATATTATATATAAATACAGTGCTATCATAATGGCCACCATGAGAGGCGGTTGGAGGTATTTGAACAATCATCGTTTCGTGAGGCCTTAGTTTGCCATCAATAGAAACATTATGTTCTTCATCCATTAAATGGAGGTGTGTGTAAGTGTATTTTGAATCCATGTCATAAGAACATCCCAGTATATTTAGAATACTATTTTTTGTTAAAAAAGAAATTAATAAAAAGAGTTTACGGGTTAGAGAAGTAAAATAAAAGAAAACAATTTAAGAGAAACTATTACCTTTAATTTGGGTAAATCCCTTTGGTTTGAACCAAAGGACTTCTTGAAGTGCCTTCTGCATATAGTAAGGATTCTAAGGGGATTATAGGTATGTAGGGTATTTAATTGGGCAGATTTTGGACAAGAAAAATTTCTTGAGAGGTGTGATCAGTTGGATTGAAATGGTCTTCTTTATAAGGGAGAGGAGGGGCTCTTTAGGAATGTGTGAAAAAATTATTTTATTATATAATGATATTCAGGATTAAATGGTCCCAAAATAATTAAAGAATATGGTATGATGAATCATGATTGAAATAAAATCATCCAATGATAATTGGATATGTTTTTTATAATAGTTTAATCATTATAATCTGTTTCATTTAAATCATTTATTAATGAGTTAAATACTGCATCATTATTGTGTCATAAATAATTTAATTTATTTGATGTCTTAAAAATATAAAAAAATAAAATGATGTAGGAAATATTTTTTTCTTTCCAATTAATATTTATAGTTGAAAATATGAATTATATAACACTATATAAAAATTAATTTCTTAAAGATATTTGTCAATGTCAATTTTGTCTTTACATTATATTAATTAATCTAAATTGTCATTATCACTCCCATGTGGCTCAATGGGGTCCCAAAATCGACCCAAATATGACCATGGTCTCTAATGAATCAACCAATAAGGTTTTATCAATTGTTAAGGTAATTGGGAAATATTATAATATTCTATTAACCTTTAATTACGCTATTTACCTTTAACCGCGATAAATAAAAGTCAAAAGTCACTATTCACCAAAAAAAATTCATCTTAATGTACCACATATTACTTCTTGATAACAACCATGTATGTCGGATTTTTGAAATTCAATTCACAAAAGTGATAAATTTTCATTTAAATGAAAAAGTCAGTTTTATTAACTACAACTAAGCGGTTTCACTATTCATTAAAAATTGATGTTTTCAGAAAAATTTCAAAACTTCAGCCTAAGATATATTTGATTGTCGAAATTAAGAAATTTTTCCTATTTCCCAAATTCAAAACATAGAAGTGGCATTAATTCATTTTAAATTTAATTCCCATTATCAAAACAAATATCATGTTTTTAAGAAACAATAATTATCAAAAGATTGATACTTGTTTATGTCCAATTTTAAAGTGAAATTAATTCCAATGACCAAAATTGGATTAACTTGTTAAAATATATTTAAATTTCACTTTAAAAAAAATTAAAAAGATAATCTATCAATATAAATAAATTAGATTAAAAGTCACTTTTAAATTAAAATACAATATTTACACTATTCATTAAAAAATGAATTTTATCGAAAAAATTCCAAAAATTTACACAAATTAAATTTTGATGTCCCCATTCTAAATAAGTATTTTATTTGTTATATTATAATTCATTAAAGTGACCAAAACTATATTTAAATAGGGTTCTCTATTAAAAGGTGATAAATCGGCCTTCTAATGTAAATTATTCTTAAAATTATATTCATTCACATTTTAAGCCTATAACTTTAATTAGATAAATGAAAATACATTTAACAAACATGTACAATTATATTGTAGTTATTTTCAATCATTCTCGCTAATAAAACATCTAGGAGTTAACTACCATTTAAAATATTAATATAATATTAGTGTGAAACGTAAGATTTCAAAGAAACCAGTTGTTGCGTATCGGGTACGCTATTGAACATAACAACCATTTTAAAGTAGAATAAATATTTAATTCAAAAATTAATAAATATGAAAAATTCATATTCTTTATTTACCTGGTATGTTACACATATACATTTTTAGGGGAGATCCAAATGAGTAACAATATTTGTGTTCATGATATGTGTAAGCACAAACAATATTCCTTGATATTGTTAAACCCGAGAGTTACCCTCTCCCATGGAGAATGTATATAGTGTTAATATGAAAACCTATCATTGAAATATTAGTATCAAATAATTTTTATGCCACTTCTGTTGAATTTATTTATCGATAAATATAATATAATTTTTATTCACTTACCTAATGAAATGGTATTTTACTAGGAAGGATTTTATGAATAAGACTAAATTATATACGAGTGTAATGTAATAGACTCAAAAAACCCATGACAGATGAGTTTACATTCTATCACCCTAATTTTGATGGAAAACATTATATGCATCATTAAACCAAATTTAATAGCTTCATTCAATATTAAATTGGTCTGAAGATGAATATCTATGTGAAAAAATTGGAAAAAAACATCAGTAAAATTAATTATGTATTTAAAATAACCACTCTCATATGTCAGTGTTAGAACACATATATAACTCTATATTAGTACTAATAATTAATGATATTCTTATATATTTATATGAAATAATATTTTCCCATCATTCTCAATAAACAGTGTTCAAATTTATTAACTGATTTATATTTAAATAACTCCAAATATCTACCCTATATGGTTTTTGGATAATATTTTTATTAAATTTTATCAATACTCCAATATTAAATGTAAGTGGTTATAGAAACATTATTAATAACCGTCTTTGTTTGAATCCAATAGGTTGTGTCATCATTGTTTATAACGTATAGAAAATTAATCATATATACAATTTATAAATAATTTCCTCTAAGTATATTTTACATAATTTATTTTTAATCATGTAATAAAACCAATTTATACTCAAACAAGAAACATTAAATAAATTTATATTTATCCAAAATAACAATTTACAAATTATAGTCCTAATTGACTTTGTATATATAGATCATATGTTCCAAATTTCAATGAAATCAATCATTCCTTATTTCCTACATGTAGACAAAAATCATCATAAAAATTTCATTCCTTTTTATGAGTGTGAATATATATATATAAACTAGATATATACTACATTTATCTGACACCCATGAAAAAAAATTAGAAAAATTTATTTCTATAACCTTAATTTATTTATTATCAAAATGTATCACGTTATAAATAATAAAATCCACCAAATACTAATTCCAATCTCAAATATTTATAATATAATCTATAAGAGATATCCATGAAATAAAATTTTTATTTAACTAAATTTAAATATTTAATAGATGATATTTTAATAGTTTGTATAATGTTCTTTGAAATAATCCAATAAGTATTTTTATTTAGTATATTTCCTTTAAAATACCATACATCTTATATATTAGTGATTTTCGGTCTATATTTTACTATTATTTGAGTTATATTTTGAAATTATATCATAACATATCTATATAAGATGAATATTGTTTCAATTATAACATATACTTCTCTTGGAAGTTGATTACAGAAAATCATTCCCAAATTTATCTAAAAAATTTCACCAAACCCGTTCAAATATGTATATATTACTTTTAGGTTAACCTAGTCAGGTTTATCCTAAATCACTTTTATAGATATATGAATATAATTATATTAGTCATACTTATAATCTACCAACTATATAGAAGATAGTCGATGGAAACATCGCTTTAATATGACTTAAAAATTTTTCTGATCAAGGTCATAATGGGTGTTTTATTTGGATAGAACCGAACAGATTTTCTCATGGTTTTTTAAAAATATATCATGATTTTAAAATTGCATCTCATGAATATTTTATCTCATGAAGTCATTTATGTTTATTAATTTTACTAATAATTTAATGGATACATATTTTCCCTTTAACCAAATTTTCTTGTTTCAATTATATTAATATATAAATCTATTAAAAATATTAACATTTATTATTCATTTGTAGTAGAAATACAATTATAATATGAAAATCATATCCATATGTATGTGGTATATGAAACTATTTCTTATAATATATTTAAAGAATATGAAACTAAAATATTACTCAAGATCATGTATGTTTCCAATATTAGTAATTTACACTTATGGAGACACGGTCTAAGCCTCCAAGAAGAAGACAAGTTTTAAATAATGACCTAGTATCTGTGAATATTTTATCAATAGATATATTAAATTAAAATATAATTTTACGTCAAAAAATATTATAAAAAGTATAATAAAATTTTATATAAATATTATAAAATAAAGAATAATTAAATTTGACAAAAAGAAATTATTTTTTTATGTATAAAGAGTCATGACACCCATTAAATGAGTGATATAACATTCAAAAAAATAAAAATAACCAATTTGATTTTTTTTAATATAAATATTCCAAATATAAATGCATGAATATAATAATAGGGTCCATATCAATGAATTATTTGAAGGATTTTAAAAAATTTATTGTATATTCCAACACCAATTACGTTCAATATGACATGGTACATAAATAAAGGGAAAATAGTTCCATTAACCAAAATTAAAAAAACTATTACTTAATAAATGATTCGTTTCCTTCCATGTAATTTTTGATGTCCTATATTTTTTATAAAACCCACTTATTTTATGGAAATCATTTTAAACAAAAATCTCCAATTTAGTAAAATGGGGAAATGGAGGAACATAAATTTTTAAATTTCAATTTTATAAAAGTAATTTCAATACTATTCATATATAAACACATTGTGTATTTATGAAATTCCATACAAAACATCAGGTTCCAAACTGAATACTTTGTTGTTCTTGAAAAACCCCATCTTAATTTATAATTTCTTTACCTTTATCCTATTTATTATTTATCACCACAAGATTTGAGAACATTATTTTTGTTGGTAGATAAATTTTTTAACTTTAAATTATGATAATAAATGATAACCTCAACCATTATATCGATTATGAGAGTAAATAATAAGAAAAAATTGAAAACATATAAAAATTTAAATAAAAATCCCAGATACTTCATCAATTACTAATGCATGATTCATAATCATAACTGATCACCAAAAATTAAGTTCAATCCTATATATTTAATCCCTATAAAATAGTAATCCTGAATCATATACATATAATAGAACTTACGTTTATGACATTTAAAAACATTCAATGTAAAGGAAGAAGAATCATGGAAAATGTTTCTAGAGATCAATGTGGTCATATAATGTGGATATATATTAATGCAATAATAATTTTTCTTTTATATAATTGTTTTCAATTCATGTATACTTCTTATAAGAGATTAATACATTCACAGACACTTATGTTTTTAATGAATTTGAAAATAATATAATGATTTCTATAAATATTTCTAGCCACTATTGATGATAAAATCTTCAACATACCATAGTTGATGTTAAATTCTTCACCATACTTGAATATCATAAAAATCAACCTTGATATAGATTTATGGTTATAAAATATTATATATTGAATAAATAAATATTGGTGTCATGTACTGTAACATGAAATAATAAACTTTTTAGTAAAAAAACTATGGAATTGTGAATTTCAATATGCCATGGAATTTTTTTAGGGTTTAAAATTTATATTTATTAACATAATTTAAATCCCTTAAATCCAAATGAGCTAATTTTATAACAAATTAAACATTTCAACACATAACCTTGATCATTAATGTTTTCTCTCATTTCTACTACTCGATATTACTATAATATAACACCCAAAAACCTTTTTTATTGGTCCATATTGAAAATTTATATTATATAATGAATGCATGGAATGAATACATATATATATATATTAACATTTAATTATTTTACTGAGTTAAGATAAATATTGATTTGGGCTGGATAAAATTTATATGACTACCAAAAACATTGAGTAATGATTAAAATGTTGATCTGTTATGTATAGTGTTTTAATATTGGGTTTTACCCACCTTGACATAGAGTATTAGTTTGTATCCATGAATATATGTTAAAATTAGAATGAGATACAATATTATATTTATAATTTCTATATTCATGTTTTACTCATTTTTAATTATTATGGATGATCCTCGTACTAATTAAAATTTTTGTATGAATGTTTTTATTCCAAAATGTGTTAACTTCCTTAAAATTTTATCCTTACTCTAAAAGAACCATATAGGGATTATAAGATAATTATTTATTATTTTGCATAAATTCTCATAAAGTAATAATTTTATCAATAATATAAAGTTTAAGGGTTACATGTTTATTATGAATTATTATAAAATCATTTTTAAATATTTATTTATTCACATATATAAATTGACACAACCTCGACCCTAATATCCCATATTCTGTGAAATAGATTGTAAAATAGGCATATATAAAAAATTTAGCTCCCATTGGATCGAACTGTTTAGCAGTTTTAGAAAATTTGATTACATAAAAGGTACACATATTAATTTGGGAAAAGTGAATAAATCAAAAATAATAAAATAACAACATCCTTGAAACTCATTCCATGAATTCTTCTTTATATCCTAGTGAAAGGAATGAAAAAAAGGAACGCACAAATTTTATGTAAGTATCAATAAAATGGAATCTAGCCTGAATAAATAATAATAATAATAAAAGGAAACATAGATAACTGAATAGACATACCACATAAGAATACAGATAATGAATAATTAACATAGCTTGTTAATTAATTGAAACACATTCCATTTAATCAATAAACTTACAATGAAGCACATCCATAGATAATTTCATAGATAACATTTCATGGATAATAATAATAACTAAATTGTCAATGAAATAAATTCTTAAATATTGGATTCTATATTTACAAGGCTTCAGGAATATTTTCCATCATGAACTTTGGGAAGAGGATTTGAAACAAACTAGGTATAATCCCATATTAATTGGATAAATAATTACTCTCCTAAGACTAATTATTCTTAAAGGGTCTTACTTTAAATGGTCCATGAACCATTTTATACTATTCCAAATCATTCCTCGTATATTTAATAATAACTTTAATTCAAAAAATATGCATTATCCAATATACATATTTATTAAAGGATACATATTTTTTAATAATTCCCCAATTAATCAATATCATTGAAATTAAATGATGTATATAAAACTTTTATATGGTTTTGGAAGTAACAATATACATTAAAAAAGAATATGAATATTCTTGATAAATGTAATGTACAAAGAAATATAATTACAATAATGTTAATTTTATAAGGGAATGTTATGAATCAAAAATAAAAATGAGATTGCATAATAAGTTTAACCACTATATATTTTTTAATTAACATCTCCTTGGATGAAATAACTAAAAATAGAACATAAAATAACACCAGGTAATAATCATGTCATTATATGTTAATGAGGATGTATACACACCACATAAAATATAAATAGTGCATAATAACAAGTATGTATAAATGGAATGTGAATTTATACAAAATCACATAACTCATGTTTTCTGTTAGTTGAATGTAATTTAACCTCATGTGTACTGGTTTTAACAAAATTATTAACTTATAAAATAACCATGTTAATATTTATATTATCATATAAGATCCATTTATAACATCTTTTAACATATTCATCGACAATATTTTATTGTTTTCATTATATTGGTGTTAATTACCTTGTTTTCTCATGTCTATTTTTTCAATAAAGATATTATTCTAGCCCATATTATATAGCTTAAACAAATACATAATAATAATAAGGAAAAAATTATCCTTTATATATATATATATATATCAAATATGATTTTAAAATAAATCAATGTTGATGATTATGAAAAATGAAGTACTGTAAGATCTTGGAGATGATAAGTCATACTTATGAGTGGTTAATGTTTCCATTTTCCCTAATCATTACAAAAAGGAGATAAATTAAATTTTAACATTAATAAATGATCATTATATAATTAATACCATATTATATAGTTATACATTTCATTAATTTTTTTGTGGTTATGAAATGAGAGTCACATCACTTCATGAAGGTAGTAGCCGACACGTACACAAATATTGTTATCATCTTTACATGAGTGAAATTAAAAAGAAGAAAATGATATATATTATCTTCATATAATGATAAAAATGTTATGAATATAATATTTATTTTATTTATCTCATATATACTAATTACCCCATTCTTTTTCACCTTCTATGTGATGGCTTAGTGAAAATGTTATCATATCACTTCGTCGGGCGGTAGTCCATCGTACACACAAGTGACATTAGTGTATCTTTTAAAGAAATTAATATAATAAGATATTTAAATTATATTATTAATACATAGGAATAATAAATTTATAATATAAAATATATCATATATATACTATTAGTCTGTCATTATTTCCAAACAAGAATTGTTGTAATGAAAAAGAGAATGACATCGGTTCTCAAGGATGTAGTACTCCATACACATAAATGAGGATTATATAACCCATTTTATGGAAGTATGTAAGGTTTTAGGTCATACCATTATCGTAAAAAAATATCAGTCTATCGAAGATATTAAGGATATTATATAATCATGGTTTAATAAGAATTGAAAGTGGTGGAGATAGAAATAATATAAAGAATCTTGATGAAAAACATTATCTCTTATTCAGATATCCTCTGAGTTTTTCACTAAATATTTACAACGTTATAATTATGACCAAAAGAAGGGTTCAATTATGAGGTGTGAGAAGTTTTGAAGTTTAGTTTTCAATGATTTTTAATCCATTTCGATTGAGCATTCTGAATAATTGGGGAGGGTGAGAACCCTTTTATACTTAATGAGTGTTATTCTTATAAATACTCAAAATTAATCACTATTTTGAGGCCTTCATTTACACATGTGTGCAAAAAATTTAATAATAATTTATTTTAGAATTTATTGGGTTGATAAAATCCTCAAAAATAAAAACCAAAATATTCTTTATCATTTTGTTCCATAATATTTATGTTTACCCAATAAACCCTTACTATTTTTACCATGGTAAGTTGTTTCCTAAACTAGGAAATATATCATTTAAAACTAAATTAAAGTGAAAATTATTTGAAAATTTATACCCACTAATTCAAAAAATGGTATATAATTTATATAATAAATATCCCATGATTATTGGAAAATAATTTTGACAGAAGTCCATGCAAAAACACTACTTTAACAAAGAAAAATTTAATAAATTTTAAACTATTTATGGGTTAAAATGTTTGTTATAAAATATAAAATGCTCTATTAATAGAAAATTGTTTATATTTATAATTTTTTAAAAATAACATGGTTGAATATATGATTATTAGTAATTTTAAATAATTGAATATAATTTATTTTATTTTAAAACAACCATAATGTCAATTTTAAAATTAATTATTTTATTTTAATTTAAAAATATTAATACAATAATATAATTTGAATCTACTAACATCAGACATATTTAAAAATATATATTCAAGTAAAATAATTCTTGTTGTAAATAATTTTTTTTATTTTACATCTCTATTAATATTTTTAGTATCATTTTGCATAGTTAATTATTAACTAAATAATTACTAAGTTATTGATTATTAAGTATTTTTAGTTCATAATTATACACTAAAATTAAAATTGAAATCATCATGATAAATAAAACTCATTTATCATTGAAAATCATATATATTACAAAACATATTTTCTTTTTACCCATTCCCAATTCATTAATGATATTAAAATAAAGAAAAATATCTTTTTTTGCCTATTTTATTACCCAAATTATTCTATTGGTCGTTTTCATAATAAAATTTCTACCAAACTAATAATAATAGAATACAAAGTTAAATTATTCTATATGTGGATATAAAATTTTCTTTAGAAATGTTTTTAGTTCATCTTACACCTTGTATCATTTTATTAACAACTATGTAAACTCGAATATATCATAATCAATATAAATAATTTTAATTATTTTAAAAAATATTTATTGTCAAATTCCATGTAAAAATAATTTTATAATATAAATTATTATGATTTAAAATTTTGGATCTATTTTAACAATTTATAATAAAAAATAATTCATAATTTAATGTAAAATTAATCTTACATTTATGATCAGAAAGCGTGTTTTTAAACTAAAATTGTTAAAAAAGTTACAAACCTTTAATATCAAAATTCATTATGAAAATGATTTCAAGGTTCTAAATTGGTTTAATTGATATAAAATTGATTTATTTTTACTTTAAGACCAACTCAAATTATAATTTTACATTATATAATATTTAAATAGAGAGGATGTTTTCAATTAAAATTCAGTATTCTCCCAATTCTCCAAAAAATGTTACAAATCAGAAAAATAGAAAAAAAAAATCACCCAAAGATAATTTTGTTATTATTATTTACAAAATTAAATTAAAATTTTCTTATAAATTTTATAAAAGTGGTATAAATTTATTTTAAACTACGTGTGCCAAGCATAATAATACTATATTTTATAAACAATATTTTTTTTCAAAAAAATTACATTTTATTTGGAATGAATGTTATTTTGTTAATAATAATTAGATCACTAATAATCCTAAAAAATATGTTTATTTATAATTATTTAATAATATTAATAAATACCATTCATAAGGTTATGCGTTAAATATTTTATTAATATTTTAATAATACTTTTCATTTCATTTGAAATAAGGGTTTGGTGTAATGAAATCTCAAATTAGGTATTTGTGTATTGAAATATAACCCTAGTGTTTCATGAGTCATAAGAAAAATTCAATGTGTCAAATAATATATTATATTTAGGATATTTAATTTATCTAAAAATAAATATATTATAATGCTCTGTCGTGTTATGATGTCTTCTATGATTCATGTTGTGTGTCATATACGATATCGAATAAAATGTTCTAATTTTAGAACTTAAGGGTGTTAAAATCTCACCAAATTAAATAAATTGCATCCTCACAATTTAAAATTGATCTTGAAAAACATTGGGTTTAGATTATAATATTAATTTTTTAAAACCCAAATCTATTAAATAGTTAAAAACATCATCTTAATAAAAGAGAAAGGGAAGTACAAAATTCATACGAAATAGTCACATAACATGGTTTTTGAGAAGGTGAACATTGATAAGAAATGAAAACGAGGACATTGAAGACAAAAATAACACCCTAATACTAATAGAGAGTGATAGAGGTCATTTATCCCAAACATGTGAATGATAAATAGAATGTTATGTTCCTTAAACCTTTAAATCTATGATGATATAAATGAATATTTGAATCATTATATTTGATATAAAAGAAAAACATTTTTTATTCAGCAAATATTTTCATAATTTTGAAAAAATTTAATGAGAGGATATACTTAAATGATTTTATTCTATTTGATAAGAACAATATCATACATATATTTTGCCTTGATCTATTTATTCAGCATCTATTAGCACAAGTTTCGTGATATAGTGATGTTATACAATAATCTATAAAACATTATCCTATGATAAAAATAAACCATTTCATAAAACATTATCCTTATGACCCTTATTGAAGATTGAGATCCAAAACACTATATATAGGGTCACTAAATTTTCAAAATTAACATTCTCTTAATCCAAAAAATGATATGAAGTAGATCTTAATCGTCATATTCCAAAAATGTATATACCTTCATCATGTATTCTCTTGAAACTTGGTAATAAAATGAATTACAATAAAAAAGTGTTGAAAACAAGCAAGATTCCTCAATCCTTTAATAATACACATTTTATTATATATATTCCTTATATCCAAAAATTCATTAAATTGCATCAATGATATCATCAATCACATTTTCAAAAAAATCATTATTTAGTTATATGGTATTAAGTGAGATTCAACAAACCTTATCCATATCAATCAAATTTTTGTCCCAACATCATTATTTCACAATAACAGTCATATTAAGGGACATCAATAATGTGTTTTCCACCTAGATCATCATTCAAGAGAATTATTTTTCTAATTCATCGATTCCATTTCAAAATACTCTTTCAAATCCTTAATGGAATAGTAATACATTGTAATCCTTATACATTTCATAATTCTTATAAATAGTACTTCATTAATAAAATTATAAAATTAAATAATTCATTAATACTAATATACTCATATTAATCATTCATCTTTATCTATGGAAGTTGCATACTATTTCCAATGATCTTTGGCCTTTTTTTTTGTTTTGTTAATTTGAGCATTGATTTGGGTCATTTCACATGTCCTTATAGTTGAAGCATTTTTAAATAGTTGTATTTTTATTAACACAAAAATCTATATAATGGTGGCCTTTGTGACCATTGTTTTAGGAAACCCCCGTTAATTTTATAAAAGTAATATAGTGTTTCTTTCTAAAATTATCACGTGTGGGAAAATATTTCTTTATCATCAGTCGTTTATACATCATTTTCTTGGATATACTCTTGTTCTTGTGCCTCCCTCCAAAGAAATTATATGTATAAAATTATTTAGTTCTCCTCAAATCACATGATACAATGTCTTTATATAATGATAATGTGTGGGAGACTATTTACCTTTAAAAGATTGGATTAGACTCATCAAATAAATGATCATTCATACCCATCAAATTATGTGAAATGATGAGGTTCCAATTCCTTATACTGGGAACTATTTCTAAATGATGTAATTCCCTATATTAGATCTTATCATTACGAAAAATAACATTTATTAAAATATATTTTCATAAATTGAAATAAAAATGAAAAGATAATCTCATAATTATAAAAGTGGTTTCTTTGTGGATATCCCATTATACAATCCTTCATAATGGAATGTCAAGAAAATATGATTTATCTTAGGCAATTCAGCTAAGAGTGACAAAATGGGTGTGAAGTTGGTCTTGTTTTTTGGTACCTGGTAACTCTTGATTCAGGCTCCATGTTGATTTTTAGAGTCATTACCCCTAGGAACCTCTATGCCAGAATGATGTCCACTTTTAGTTTCTTGATAAGGATGTGATAATAGGAATACCAACATAATCCCTCCAATAAAATACTTTAGGATGTAATTCTATACTTCTCCTGAAAGACTAACTTATTTTTTAGGTTCCCGAACCATTGTTTTCCTAAATCTAGTTTCCAAGGTTGCTATTAAACATTATCAGATACAAACTCTAATGACCCTAACCCCCGTAGAGTAGAGACAATTCTTTAATTTATCACATTTTCATATATTCAAGAATCAAATCCAAATATACTGAATAGTTTAAAATGTTTTGGGATAAATGATTATGAGCGTGGCTCCCATATTACTTTGGGTATTGAAAATAAATAATAATAAAAGTAAAATATCAGCATCCTTGAATCTCATTCCAATAATTCATCATCATATCATGGGAAAAGGAAAATAGAATATGGGCGAATTCAAATTTTTAGTAAGGGTTATGTAAAATGGAATCTATCATAAAACAATGAATCATAAATAACATAGAATTATAGATAACTTGACACACATACAACATATGTTTCTTAATAAGACAAAACTCTTAAAGAAATGGAAATTACTAAAACCGATTCCATTTAATCATTAATCTTGGAATGAAGTGCATCCATATATAACATTATATAAAAATATTTTGGATAATATATTAAAATAATTCTCAACGAAGGAAATTCATAAATATTGGTTTCCAGGTTTCACAGAAAAATGGAACCATTTCTTTTAAGACCTTCCATCAAATGGTTTAAAACATACTAGTTAAAAACCCATATGAATTTCCAAATTATTTGTATAATGAGACAACTAATGCATCGACTGGACTACTTATAAGATGAACTTATAGATACATTTGGGATAAATTTAATTAAAGATTATTCATTATTTATTTGACAATAAACTGGGTTCTTGTTTTTCTTCATAGGAATTAGGAAATTTTGAATCAAAGGAAGAAATTATGAAAATTATAATAAAAATAATTTACACATTCTGCATACCTCATTCAAAACATGTGTATAGAGCCAAAAAATAGCCCGTGAAACCTGTACATGATGTGAAGAAAATACATGACGTTTATATTCATTACACTATTTTCAAATTTCAATGACCATTATCCTTCAAAAATAGAACTACAAACATGACATGCATGTATTTCAGGATGAGGAATGGTCAAAGGATCCTCGGTTAATGATACAAACCAATTATTTGGTATGAATTATAGATCTCATATACCTGACGTGAAATTTTTTTTTGTTTTCTAGATGTGAGGGGAAAAGATAACATAAGCTAGTAGATGACATGAATTATTTACATAGATTTTAATTTTCTTACTTTTTATTATTTTAGTGATCCTCAACATAAATGGAGTAATTGACACCTTATTTTTCTCCAATTGTCATTGATCATTTCCCCATTTTTTTCATTTTATTTCATTAGAAACAAATTTTAATTAATTCTTATAATTATTTTTTGTTTTTTATTTTTTTGGTTATTCTATATCCATTTTAGGCCAATTCTACTTCCCTAGTTATTCCACCTTCATTTTTCATTGGTTTTCAACACAAATTGTTGTTCATCATCATCATTTTCACCATTATTCATTACTTCTTCATATAAAATGAGTTTGTTATTAGATTTAAATTGATTTAAATTTTATGATCATTATTCAATGATTTTTTAGTCATGTATTACTTCATTCCAACATGTATCATGATTATGTGTATCATGTTATGTTTTTTTCATTTGATTATTATCGCCAAGCATGGATAATCCATATAGGGTTAGGGTTCGAGAGTAGTGGTGTTTATGAGCCTAATGAATCTATAGATTGAAACGTTTTAACCCTATATAATATAATTATGGGATTAATAATTGATCATCAAATTATTTTGAAAAATCATGACAGTGGGAAGTGTAATTGAATGAACCAAATTTGAGTGGAGATGAACAATAACCATAAGATTATACTGCTTTCAACTGATATGTGAAGAATAATTCACCTAGGTGGTCATATGAACCATTGATATAAGATAGTTTCATCAAGGTTATATCTAAGGGGTTTGAACAAATCCAATATCTGAATCTTACATTACATCAAAACCTAAGATATTGGACTATACCAAGCTAAATCTATGATTATCTTCTATAAAAAACCTAAAATTGACCTTAATTTATTAATTTATTATCTAAATTAAATAAAAAATACTTATCTATTAGATCATAAAAAATACCATGTTTTATGAACACATTTTCTAATAAGTTCACTTCCATTATGAAGAAATCAAATTTCGATAGCTTTGAATAATGTTAGTGACTTATCAATTTTTCAAGAATTGTTGTCAGATGATGCACATGAACCACCTAATATATAGAGTAACACAATATATCATATAGAAATTAAAACATAAAAATATCATGGTGTTTATGGAATATTCTATTTATCAGTTATATACAGAAGCATTGATATATCCAAAGTGAATAGAAAGGTACTAAAAGTTTCAATACCTTTTCCAGAAATAGGTCTTCAAAATATTATATTCTTTAACTATACAAGTTTGAAAACATGACCTAAGACCAATATTCAAAATCCTATTAAAACCTTTAAAATTATTATGAAAATGACATATCAATGTCCATGCATACTTTTTATTTTTTATTACTTGATTAAGTTTTCAATAATCAACACAAATGGAAATGTACCATAATCATTCTTTGCAAACATCACAGGAACCTATCAATGTGACACACTAAGGAGAATAATTTATTTTTTATAAAATATTCTTTTTTGGTTTTAGATTATTTCAATTAAATTGTCTCTATAAGATAAGACAGAATCAACACAATCTAGGTTCCTGTAAATATATCAATAAATAACTCTACATATCTTATTGGTGGAAAACCAAAAAATCTTGTTTGAAACATGTGGGGATAATTGATAAAATTTAAAGGGAGATCATTACTATAAGGTTCATGATCCATTTTAAAAGAAAACAATGATATAACCCTACAAAAATTCAAAAGAGTAGGTAAAATTATACTTAACCTCATATCTCATTCTCCCTAAGAAACATTATACAAATAATCAGGTGTAGAAAAGGGGACCCATCAATGATAGAAGTCAATACAGTCCATATGAGAATTCATCTAATCCATACTGAAAGGGATGTCATACGGTTTCATTTCATGAACCGAAAAATACATTTTTAGATCAATATATAATAGATAGAAAACTTATTACAGACACTATAGACCATTATCTGTCATCATTCTATGTGGAAGAGAAATATCCATCATAAAATAGGTATAATAATTTGGAAGATTCATAAGATTCAAAAAAATGGGTCTATATAAATGGGTGAGATGAAAAAATATGGCATGATGGAGTAATAGTTGATGAATTTATAGTGATGGTACCTCTAACTATCACAAGACATGAAATATATTTTCTGAGAGACTCTTCCATTTCATGATGAATCTTCTTTATATATTCTTAGATCAAGATCTACTTATATCATAAATAATTGGATTAATAAACAATGCATTTCAATGATGATGATCCCATAAATATATATAAAGCATAAAACACATGAAAAAAATGTATTCATGTGGCAAGATTGATGACACATATAAGAGATCTTGGGTGAATGAATGTGAACCATTTTTAAATGCTTACAGAATAAAATTATGCATGCTTATTTTTGTATAAAACGTTATTTTTATAAAATTTAGTTAATTAAATATTTATGTATTTATATGTTGTTTTGATTTATGGTAGAATACAATTTTTGTAGAAATACATGCTAAAATTCTATAATTTAATGATGAAAATAATGACTAATAATAATAGATTACTGAATTAGAATATTCATATCATGAAATTGAATAATCCAGTTAAAGTCAAGAAACAATATGCAGGAAAAAAATTTTAGGTTAGAAATAGTGATTTTATGATTTAAAAGTTGAATATTTTAGGTGCTAAAAATCCATAAGGGAAAAAAATTTCGTAAATAACATAATGTGTTAAACTATAAAACATTTTAATTTTAATGTCCATAAATCCAAGAAATGAAATTCTTTTCGAGTATTTCTTCGAAGATTGTATATCATTAAATCGTATTTTTTATGATATAAATCTGTTGATCATGAGAAGAAATGACGATGTTGTATGAATGTACCACCAAAGAAATTTTATTGACTCAATTTTGACCTAATTCTATGATAGACTCATTTATTGGACCGTATATGAAAACCCGATCATCATATGGACAACAAAAGGATTCCAGGGGTGGCTGGACATGGCATCAATCATATCCCATATATTGTACATTACAATGAAGAGTAAATATTTTTATTTATTTTTCTCATTTTCTTAACTTATTTTCCATCCATGTAAAATCAAACACATAGTAAAATTATAGTCTTTAATTTACTATTCCACTCTATTTACCTCGCTAACTTCAATATAATAACCTTGATATCTTATGATCTTGGTGATGAGTGACTAACAAGAGGCATGGCCTTGGGGATGTCTTAGGTAATTCCCAAATTTTGAATCTTTAATTTCATTAATGATATAATTTATTTTTTTGAATAGTGATAGGGATATTTATGGGTGTAGTTATCTTCCACACAGACTTGAATCTTGAACTCATTGCTATTCATTCCCTCCCTTATCTAATATATACTCATCAAATAATCGATATGAGTATACCTGAAGGTATGAAACAAAAAAAGGTGGAGCTGGGTCCTTTAGAATTTCACTATCAATCAATGCTTCATCCTTCTTGAATATTGGAGGTGGTGGTATTTGGTGTACCAGGGAATGATAAATTCTACAACAGTAAATAAAACAATAATAATTCATTAATATGTTTTCATAAATTAAATATAAAATTGAGTTTACAAAATAATAAGTGAATTATGAAGGATCCCACAAAATCAAACCCAAGGATGAAGCCATTTATTTTTTAACATATATTTTATTCATTTCTATCTATATTTTTCTTTTACATTTTCATTACATTATTTTTCCATAACACAAGAACCGAAAATTAATTTTTCCCTGATATAATATGAACACAAAATTTATTAAATATGTGAATTGGTAATATTGATTAATTAACTATTAATTTACTCAAGGGAGATGAATATGTTCAGAAACTAAGTTACATAAGGTAAATAATGTATCATTTCTACAACCCTATGAAAAATATGTCAAAACATGCATCGTTTTAGGGGTGCTAGTTGGTATTTCTCCCACTAAATTCTTTTTAACTTTTTATATATAATTCCATTTTTTCCAAAATAATATATATATATATATATTAATGACCCTTGTGTATGTAATATGGTGAATATATTCTTTTTTGGTATGAGAAATTATATTGGATGTGAAATTGTGGACAATAGGCATTGATGGAATTTATAATAGGCATGATGGAGGAAATATAAGAGAAATGTTTTAAACCCATTTCCATAGAGCAAACTGAGTTCCACTTTTTCATTACATAAGTTTATTAATTGGATGGGGAACAAGAGGAGTCCCCCCTTTCCTTTCCAAGTCTTAATGAATACATTTGTGAGGTTTGAGAATTACATTAATAATTTCTGTAGCACAGCCATATCAAGATAGAAATCCAAACTGACCATGAAGTCCTATAGAGTAGAGATGAATACTCACGTGTTGATATACAAATGATTGATCAATAGGAAATAAATCAATTTTAAGGTGAAAAGGTAGAGGATGAAATTAATTGAGATCAACCAATCTATATGGTAGAACAATCAACACTTGTGTACCTATATATGTACATATAAGAAGAAACCACCCAAGTGTCTGAATTGATAGAACAGATAGAGGATCCTGACAACCTACCTCCATCTAGGGAATGTAAACACCCAGTGGAAACTACACAAAAAAAACACTCAAATCCAAAAAAAATCCAGAAGAAAATATTCTCTTGTAATTAATTTCATTTAATTTTAATGAAACTGTTCTAGTATTACCTCAACCTATTTGGAAATTATATGTTCTTCCAAAAACTATTTTAACTTGGAGGAAGAATATTAAAATGAAAATAAGAATTTTGAGGAACATATAAAGATATATAATCTTATGGAACATCTATTAGATTAAAATCATTATGAGATTTATGTGGTAATTTTCGAAGAACTAGAGAAACATATTTCATACCTTCAAAGGGAAGAATTTCATATTATTTCTTCAATAATGAATATTTCACAAATTAATATACAATCTAACATTCTGTTTGATCATCCAATTAATGAAAAATATCTAGATAATGCACTTATGAGTGATAAAAACGTGCATAGGTTGAAATAAAAAAAGGGGACCCACACTTCATCAATTCCCCAGAATGCATGCTACACCTCAATATGATGGCGGTCGATACAATATAATCCTCATATAGTGTTATCAATTAAAATTTAGAATAATCACATGATGGGATGAAAAATATGTGGTGGTTAAAATCCATGAAACTGAATCCTCTATCAAGTTATTGATGAAAACATTAACTTCTCTTCTAGATGGAGTCAAAACTCAAGGTCCACTTAGGTGAAAATACCAAAATTTATCCCTCAGTTCTTTAAATTTTATTCAATTTATAGGAAATGAAAATTGAAATATTCATTTATAAATTATCTATTTAGATGATGATTTATTCCTTTATAAAATTTTTACTTAATTAACAGTCTCTATACAATTTCATGATATATTTCTATAGTTCAATAATGATGATAATAGACGTCATGGGAGGAAATTGAGGAGGTTTTCTTCACATAAATAACGCTATAAAAATTCAATGAACATCATGAATGGAATTCACAAAATGAAATTAATATATAACTGAACACAAATTATCTACGAAACCCTATGTAATGCTTCATTTCATTGGGATTATGAGTTTAGATTCTATATTTAAAATTACTCCCTATAATATTTTAATATGTTTTTTGAGCCTTAAAATAAATGTTTCATGCCCCACATGAAACTCTTGAAATCTATTATCAATGCTGGAGACATAAATGGATCAGGATAATCCTTATTTCATGTTTTAATTTTAATTGATGATATTTTTAACCGAGTGAAATGGTACAAAATATTAGTAGAATTTATAATTATTGGATAAATTGGAAAAATCATGATTTTTGTAAATATAATTTCACAGATATTTGACATGTTTTGAATTTCTGAAATACATTTGAAATACATTATTATTTTTATTAATTACCATGTGTAATTTTTTCAAACCATATGTAATCATCCCTAAGAAAATTATAAACCAATATTTCCCATTCATTCAATGGTATATATATTGTGTTACATATACATGGTTTTCTTCAAGAACGTTTCTGGAATATTATCAAATCAATGATAAACATTATTATTTTTAACATGATTGAGGAATTTTCATTTTTTAGTTTATTTTTTCATTTGACCTATCTTCATGTCAATCTAACATTTTTTCTATATAATCCATTAAAGACAGTAAAATCCAATGAATTAAAGCAGAACATTCTTTTTAATAAATGTTTGCTAATGTTTTTTTATAATTAAAATAAATTGAAATGAATATAATATAAATATTAGTTTATGAAATTATTTTTTTAATAAAATTTTTTTCCCAATAAATTATACTAAAACATTAAAATTATAGAAATATTTTTTATTTTCCTATAATTATTAAGTCATTTTCTCATTATAAATATAATAACAATTTAATATATTTTAGAATTAAGCAATAAAAAATATATTTTCATTCATAATATGAAAAATATATGATTCTATTATGTTAAATATTCTTAATATATTTAAAATTAAATAATATATTTTCTGAAAATATTTATAGAATTATAATATATTTAAATATTATGATTGGAAAAAAGTATTTAATAATTTTTTCTCCAAAAAAGAATTTAAGGATATTGTTATAATAAATTATTTTAATTTATAATATGTTAAATAATATTAATGTTATGGTTACTAAAATATTATTACCAAATCATTAATTATATTAGTTATATATTAGTAACATTATCAATAAAATTTAAAATATAATGAAACTAATGAGTAAACATACTAAATTTAATTTTGAGATAAGAATATTATATGTATACATATATGGTTACATAAAGTTATTATTCATTTTAGATATTTAATACTTCATTTGTATAAAAACAATTGTCCAAACAACACATCATATGAATGAATAGACTATATGAAATGTGGGATAAGCTAGTCAACTATGTAGGTGGCTGACCTTCTAAGAAGACCACAAGATGGTGGGATAAGGGCATATTTCTTGTATAAGCACACATGAGTGGCAGTATGTGTAACAAGTGGACCACACAGTGTGGTGGAAAATCTTGTATGGGTGTGATGTGTGGGTGTATGTGGGTGATGATCCCATGTTTTATTCGCATGACAACTTTTGGGAGTGTTTAACATAAATAGGAGCATAAGATGGGATGGATGTTTGCTGTGAGATACAAATTATTAGGTAATATTCACCAAAATTTTAAAAACCCATTTATATCACTACAAAATTATAAAAAGAATATGCTCTATTTTATTCTCTTTGTATTCATTTTAAACCTCACACTAAGTTTAGAAACCACAAACATCATTTTCATCATCTTCTTCTTCATCTCACACGATGCCTCACCGTGGACTCTTAAAGTTTATGAACCATATCAAAGAAAACTTATACCCCAATTTTCAACATACATTGGTGACAAAATATTAATATTCAGGACATATAATTACACTAATATCATTGAATAAGAAACTATCAGTGGGCATTATTCTTTGAGGTATATTTCATTATTTTTCATCACTCTACAACAATAAAAACCCTTCCATTAATCAGGCTCATATCATCATATCAAACCCAAATTGATTTTATGTTTTCAATGTAAAAAATGATGTAAATATTTCCATGATTAGTAAGATTCATGGATAAGCCTAAATCAAACCAATTAAAACTATTAATGAAAATATAAATATATAAATCTTTAATAATCACATTTAAAAAATTTAGATCTTGTAAATTTTAGTTTGATTTTTAGGTTTTCAACTTCTCCTCGAGTATTCACCCATGGTGGAATGGAGATATAAATAAATATATATATATATATATATATATTAATAAATAAATATTATACTATATTATATAGATATATCTATATTCCCAGCTTCATCCATAATCTAGCTGAAGATCACTATTCATGTTTGCTATTTTAGGGTATTTATTTTGTTACGATAACCTCTTTACCTGAATTGCCTTTTTTGTTTTTTTTGTGTATGGGCCCCACATATCTTATCAGGTTCATAGAAGATGATTTACCAAGATATATATATATATATAAACAATCAAATTATTAGAATCTTCACATATATGTATACACAGTATAAGGATCGACCATTTAAGAGAGATCTAATAAAGTCTCAAATGATGTAATGAAATTTATAGATACTTATTATTTAAATATATTATGTTCCAAAGATAGACATATATATTGTAGTTTATTCATTAGGGATTACTAATCATTTTGGTACATAGTTATTAGAGTGTGAAATTGGGGAATAGAAATAGTGATTCTGATAGAGTTTGTCATCCATTGACAATAAAAAAGATCTCCAACATTCAATGTTAGGGACATTATCATTTCAAATATTCACTTGCCTTATTTATTTCAAAAAACCCTATATAAGGGGTATTTTCATTTTGAAATTACTTATTTTTTTATATTGGAAATTCTACTTTAAAATTCATTTTACAAGACTTACAAAACCCTATAAAAAGTGTTTTATATAAATTTAAATATATTCAAAAACCCCATTTTTATATGGAAATATATATTTCATAAACATGTTATTGTTTTATATGAACCTAGGTGTGGGAGAAAATAATATATTAAATGTTCATATCATTCTAAAGGATAGTTTATTTTGTGAATTTTATTTAAAAATTTAGAGGATAGATTTAATGTATTTATATCTTCATTTTAATTATAAAATATTCTTAAAAATTTATGTTTTTGATCGTAATAGTAGATATAAAAATGCAATATGTATTTAATTACCATTACAATCCTGGATATAAATTAATATATTTCCATGAATAATAGATTGTGTTTAATATTTAAAATTTTATGGAAATTTATATTTTCTTCTTTAAATGGAGTCAATTTTTTTTATTTTTTCTAAAAAAATTAAATTTTTGTATGTTTTTTTAAAGGATGTTATCATGGATTAAAATTTTTAAATTAATTAAATTTTAAAGAATGGTTTATTTTTAAATTTGGAACCTTTCTATTGAATGTGACCATGATAAATTGGGTGTAAACCCAAAAATTTAATGTGTATATTTTCATAAAAGTGGTACTCATAGTTGCCTGATTAATCTATTAAGGTTTTCATAGTATTATTATATTCCAAAAATTTTATTATTTTTAAAGTAATGTTTTCGTGTTTTTAAGGAGAAATCCAATCATTTTAAAAAGGTTTTTATATTCTGAAATTAAATTGGTTTTCAAAGTAATAAATATTTTTATAGTGTTTGAATTGTATCTTTATGAAAATAATAGATTTATATTTAGTGAAACTATGTGTTTTATTTTTGTTTGGATTAAATAGTAATTTTTTCAAAAGGGTTTTATAGTCATTGAAATACAAAAATTTTATTCATGTTGTTATGATATCTTACCCAAATTTTTTTTGCACACCCTACATTTTAAAATGATTTTATGGGATTATTAGATGTTCCAATGGTGTTTCGTTTCATTATGAGAGCATGATCATGTGAAGTAATATTGTTTAATATGATGTTTATGGTTATAAATCAAAGATTTGTTATGTGGTTTTCCCTAATTCTTCAAAACCTAGATAGAAAATATTATTGGAAAGTTAATGAAATTTTTTAATTGTCAGTTACATTAAAAAATATATAACTAGTTCTTACCAGCAGATCTGGTTGTGTGAGCCTCAGGATTTCCCATTTGGTATCAAATAAATGGTTTAAAAAACATTGGAGATTATAAACCTTTTCATTTGAGGATAAAATATGAGTTAAAGGTTTTCTTTTATGGTTTATGGTAATAAGATTCTTAGAAACTATTAAATATATATATAATTTTTCAATTTTATTTTTTCTATTTTATGTGATATAAAATATTAATTCATTTATGTATAATCAAATAATTATGAGGTCATAATTTCTTTAAGGGAGGATGTAACATCCAAACAATTCTAGAATAATATTATTTTTATATTTTTTGATGAATGGTTTTTTTAATAATTAAACATAACTATGAGGAATTTTTATATAAATAATATTTAATGGAATGGTTTTCTTTAGTCAAAAAATGTTTTTTAAACAATTTTAGTTAAAATATTCAAATTCTTTTTAAAAAATATATTTTTTAATTTCTAAGAAATATGAATTTATTTTCTCACTGAAAATGTTATAAAATTTTATTAATTGTTAGAACTAAGAAATCTAAATTATATTATTAATAAAAATTAGTATATAATAATATTCTATTATAATTAATAAATTTTTTTTGTCATATTTAAAAAACAAAATATTTTGAAATTATTTAATAAATTATAGTAATTTTTTATGTTTTTTTCTATGAGGTATTAAATGTTATTTTTAAATAATATTATATTAAATTATAATTATTTATATAATATAAATGTTACGGTTACTAAAACATTACAACTAAAAATTTTTATTCATGAAGCAATCTATTAGTAATATAGTCTATGAAAATAAAAATAAAAATAAAAGTTTTACAAAATACACTAAAAATAATTTTTATATAAGAATGTTAAATGTGTGTATATATGGTTATATCTATTTAAATGATTTTTAGATATTTAAAATTTAATTTATATGAAAATATTATCAAACTAACAAATACTATGAAGGGAAATCCTCTAGAACATGTGGTCATCCATATGGGAGTCTCGTCTACTAAGTAGGTTGAATGGTGGCAGGGTTGGAATACAGTGCCTACATAAGCATGTTTGGGTGAGCACATGGTTCCTCAGAGGACCAAAATTTTGGCTGGGGAACCCGTTGTGGTTTTGGTGTGTGTGTGTTTTTGTTTTTGGGTGTCGATTTCCCATTTCCTTGGTGTGACCACATTTTACTGGATTCAACATATATAGAAGCATGAGAGATGTTTAATGTTCGATGTGGTCTGTGCATTCTCATGTATTGTCCACCTTACAACAAAACACCCTTTTATATCACCTCCCACTGATCAAATGTGATTGAGAGACCTCATTTCCTTGTTATTCATCATTAACCTCATATTGAGTTTAAATATCCATGATTACATATTTTTTATCTTTGTCTTTCTTCTGAAAAAATGCGTCATCCTCAACACTAAAATAATTTTCCACCTCTCAATGATAACATATACCAAAAATATCATCCTCCCTCGATAATATACTATTAATTTTAAATCCATATAAAAGAACTAATCTCTATACATGAAAACCTATCAGCCTGCATTATTTAGGGATGTATTTTCACTATTTTTCCATCACCCCATATCAAATAAAACCATTACATTAACCACATTGGCATCATCCAATTAAACATATATTGGTTTGAAGTTTTCAATGTAAAAAATGTTGGCATCATCAACATGATTGGGTAGATACAAGAAGATGACTTGATAAAACCAAATAAAATGATTTATTAAAATAGAAATGTTTACATCGGTGAAAACCAAATTTTAGTTCTTTAGATGACCTATACTGTAGTTATATATTTATATTCTCGTCTTATCCTTAGGTATATACTAGTGGAAGAAATGAAAGAGATGTAGGGATATATATGTATATATATATATTCTTCAATGAATAGAAAATTCTCAGTTATATATATATATATATATATATATTAATTCATTCATAGATTCATCCACAAGCCTACCTATGGTTGAACTTAATGATGGACATTTTTTGGTATTTAATTTGTTATGATATTCTATTGAACCAAAGTACATTCTTAACTAGCTATATTGTACCATAGTAATCTTCCCAGTGACATGGAAGATGTATATATATATATATATATATATATAACATCCACGAATATTCAAGGTACCTAAAATTTAACATATTAATATACAAAAACAGTACAAGGACCATCCATTTAAAAGTGATCTTATAAATTCATCAAAAATGTATAGAATGTTATATATACTATTTTTTTAAATACAATATTTATAAAATGATGGATATATATAATGGAGATTCCTTTTGATGTCATAAAATTCCAAGTGGGCCTAATTCAAGGTACCTAAAATTTCATATATTAATATACAAAAACAGTACAAGGACCATCCATTTAAAAGTGATCTTATAAGGAATTTACTTTTTTAAATTATTTTTCTATGGATTACCAATCCTTTCTGAAAAATTATTTTATTTAAATATAAGTAATATCCCTAACACTTTTTTTATGTTGAAATATGTATTTATTATTAATAATATTTTTAAAAACAATATTTGTGAGAGAAAATTATTTGTTAAATATTCAAATCCCTTAAGAAAATATTTTACTTCTATACTTTTATGTATAAATTCAAAAGTTGGTTTGATAGAATATATATGATCATTTTATGAATTAACAATTTATTAAAATGTGATAATGTTGATCATAATAATTTGTATGACCATTCATTGTGTTTGTCATTAAAATTCCCTAAATTTTTACCAATTTGTTTCCCAAATTAAAATGTGATGAATTAATTTAAATTTTATTGAAATGTGGATGTTTTTCCTTTAAAAGAAAATAATATATATAGTTAAGTAATTATTATTCACTAAAAAACTACATTTCTAATTTTTTTTGCAATTATCTATTATCATTATATAATTGGGAAAGAAAATCCATTAAAAATTTTTTATTTAAAAATTTTGCACTTGGGTGTGAAATTCAATGATGAGGAAGGAGGAGTGATCCAATGACCCAAAATGGGGAATATTCCTAAAAATGATAATGACAATGAACTCAAATATTTCATACGATTTCCAATTTAACATTTTATTCTATAAATTATATTATTTTTAAGGTAATGTTTTAATTTTTTCATGGAGAAATCCAATCTTATTTTAATAGGTTATTATATTTTAAAATTAAATGGGTTTTATAAGTGATATGTATTTTAAAAGGGTTTGAACTATATATATATAATAATGATAGATTCTTATTTTGGAAAATATTCTATCAAATATTTAGTTTTATATAGAGTAAATTATTTATATGTTTTTTATAATATTTTAATTAAATGAGTTTTCCCTCATTTAAACCCCTTTCTAGGAAATTTTATTCACACCCTAAATTTTAAAATGATCATTTATAAGAACTTATAGACATTTAAATAGTGTTTGGATTCATTTAAGGGGATATCGTAAGTGAATATGAATAGTTTTTGTCAGATTTGTTTAAATTTTTTTATACTAAATGGTTTTTCTTAATTCACTAAATCATAGACCGAATAGATCATTGGGTATATAAATAACTATATAATTATTTGTTAATTTTTTTAAAAAATTACAATAATATACACCAATTTTTCAAAATTTTATCTTGGAGTGTGGGTATCAAGATATAAAATTTATCATTCGAGAAATTATTTAGACATTTTTGGAGAATATGATATTTATTCATCGATGATAATTTAAGGGTTATGGGATTCCCTATGAAGATCAATGTTATTAAATTGTAAGAATCATTTAGGAAAATAGATCTTTTTAAAAAACATTATTTTCCTAAAATATGATAAGTATGAATTAGAATTCCCACATAATTTGTAAAAAATAATTATTAAATGGATTGTTTTATAATTAAAAAAAACTAAGATATGTTTTAATATAAAGAATATTTTTATTAAATTATTTTTTTAATCACAATATGTTTTATTGATAAAGTAAATTAAAATATCAAAATTATTACCATATTACATTTTTTTCCCTAAAATAGTATTTTATTTTTTCACTCAAAATATTAATTTTTTTGTAAAAGGTTGAATTAAAAAAGAAAGAATATATTTTCAATCAAAAATTAAAAAATTGATTATTTTATGATAAATATTAATGATTATATATAAAATTAAAAGATGGTCTTTTTTGAAATTATTTAATAATTTAAATAAATTTTATTTGTTTTTTTTAAATTTGTATTTATTCAAATTTATATAATAACTATTTTTCAAATTATAATAATTAATGTAATATAAATGTTATAGATACTAAAATTTTATTACTAAAATATTAATACAATATTTAATATAGTATTAATAAAATCTATCAAATACAAGTAGAAAGAAAAAAATTAGGAAATGTACTAAATATAATAATGTAAAAAAATATTATAAGTGTACATATATGGTCATTTATATTTAATATAATATTACCATATTTAAAATTAATAATGTATAAAAACTTGGCTAACTAACACAACCAACAAAGGATGAGCCTCTACTACATGTATGACTATTTGATTAACTATGTGGGTGGCCGATATACTAATAAGAGACCTGGTGGAAGGATATGCACGTATCACATGCATAAAAATACATGGCTGAGTGATTGGTTGCTTCATGTTCTACAAAAATATAGTTGAATGGCCCATGTGGGTTTGTTATGTAGGTTTATGCAGGTATGATTCACCATGCCTTAGAACAACCACTTTTGGGAACTCTTAATATTTATGGATGTCTGAGATTGGTAGAATGCCTAATGTGAGATACACTTTCTTGGGTACTATTAACCAGACATAAAAACATATGTATATATCACCACCATTCAATAAAATTTCTATATTATTTTTAATCTCCTAAATATTCATCTTCATCCTCACAACATGTTACAAATCGAAAAAAACATGTTCTTTATATATTTATTCTTAAAACACAATGCCACGTCCTCAATATTTGTAAGGTCCCATCCTTCTTACGTAGTTTTCCATCTATGGGTTTTCAGTAGACCATTATTATTCAAAGATAGAGACACTTTATTTGAAAAAATGAACTACTATTTAGGGATGTTTGTTTTTAATAAATAAATTCCTTTTATAAATGGGTTATGTGTTAAAAACATTCAGGGGGATTCGAGAGGATTTAGAAGGAAAATGGGCAGAAAAATCAAATTCAGAACCATCACACATGGTGTAATGGTGTTACAAGTCATGTAATTATTGGTGGACATTAATAATGTAAATTAATGTTGATATATTTTTTAAGAGAATGATTTATAAAATTATTTTATGATGTGTAATTGGATTACATTTTATGTAAATTCCCAACAAGTAGTTTTAAGGGGGTCTTGTGGCAGGGTTTTTTCAAACTAACTACATCTCTTCACATATATAACTATAGGAATCCTCTAGGTGATTTTGGAGTGCCAAACCCCCTTTCAGATGATCAATTAAAGTGATTAATCCCTAGTAATTCTTCTAGGTTGGATATCTTTTTTTATATTACTTCTTTTCCCACATGTTGTGATGAAACCCTTGGAATGTTTCATTGTTTTTTATCATGATCAATCATGGTCCAAGAGATTCTTTGCGACTATCCACATATTTCTTCCTGGATATTTGTTGTTGGAAAAATTATTGAATCTTCAGTTAATTCTAGGTGGTCTATGATTCCATTCCCATAGTGGATATTTTGATTATGTATATGGATGTTATATAATTGAAAGGTTTCTTTAAAATTAAAACCTGTAATTGAATTAATTAATGTCGTAAATTAATTAATTGATATGGTTGTGAAATTATGATATTTTTGAATGATGAATGAGATAGTAAATTGGAGAGTTTGAAATGATATTCTTGAAATTGTGGAATTATAATAATTAATTGACGAATTAATTATCAAGGAATGAATTGGGATTTAGGAATTTGATTTAATATTGGGAATTATGGAATTGGGATAATTAAGTGATGATTTGATTACCAAATTATTGAATTAGGAATTCAAGGATAATTATTTATCGATTTTATTATAAAATTATTGAAGTGTAATTTGAGACTAATTAATTGGTGAATTAATTAGTATAATTTGTTTATAATAATTATAAATTTATTGTTGAATTGATTAATAAAAAATAAATGAGATTAATTAATTTTTGAATTATTTAATGACTTTGTTTTAAATAATTTCTAAATTAATTAATGATTGATAAATGGGTTCTAGAAATAATGATCTATGGCAATGGTGATATACATAAAAAGCTGTTAAATGGGGGATTAACCTGAATATCTAATCCATTAACAAATGTTTTGGAATGGATTATGAATGTGGTTCCAGACATGATGATATACCCCATTGATATATGTGCATAATTGAGAGCTATAGTTATATACATGACTATCAAAACCAATGGTATATATTTATGATAATAATAGGGCTTCTAAACAATACATTCTATTCCCATGATTGATATATAGATATATTCATGTTAGATAAATGAAGTAATTTACATGGACTTCTACACCCAAAACATTATCAATGGAAAATGGGGAGAAGTGAATGAAAAAATGAAATTTGAATTCATGATGTTTTATAGAATAGACTCTAGCATGAGCAAAAGAAGGTATTTATATTTGAGTGGCCATGTGAATTGATGAGTTTATATAGTTAAATGAAGTACAATTGATAATGTGATAAATGTTTATCATTGTATTATAATTATTTTTTTACGCAACAATATACACTATTAATTTATTGGATTTGTTTCATAAACTATTTTTAGTGGCATATTGGGTCACAATCACACCATACAAAGGATACTTGATCGATACCCGAAAAGATTTAATGGATAAACAACATGTTATGGGAAGATAGCCCTTATTAGATTTCTCTGTCAGGGTGGATCATGGTTGAGGGAACTAGACATAGTCATAGATCCACTAGGTGTTTCCAATCTCTTTCTTTTGGGTTTTCATTGTTGAAAAAAGAAACATACATTAGCATGACATGTATTTTGATAGAGTTGGGTGTTGTATTTCTTACTCTGTTTACTACAAGATATTGGGACTATTTTATATTATATATATGATTCCACTATTTATTATTATTTTTACTGGTGTTTACTATGAGAAAAGATGTATCATCTTCCAAATACTGACTTATCATATTCTCACTGCTAGTTAGTTGACTTGGGCTTATGGGGAGGCACACTTGAGGTCATGTGGAGAACTGGATGGAGGCACCTCTGCAAGGAATGCAAGGCTAGACATTACAAAGTGGTATCATATAACTATTTTTTATCTTCTTCTTGCATCTTAATGTTTGAGAAAGGTATAGAGGATAATATGAAGAGTCGAGGAATGGTATTGAGAACATGCATAGGATTTTTAAACCCATTTACATGTTTAACACATGTACTCAGGGCATGATTCTTATTATTGTTGTTTACTATTACAGTAGATTGTTATTTCACCTTGGGTGAGGCACTTGTTGTGTTCTATGATATTCTAATTTGATATTTATGAGAAATGAATCATGGTATGAAATTTTACAGTATTTGAGTCTACATGCAAAATTGGATGCACTCAGGATTATTTTTTGACCTGAACCATTTTAGGTATTCATGAAAAAATGAGTTTTGGGTAAGTTATTGAACATAGACTATTTTCCTACCTTGTGAGATTAAATTGAAAATAGTTCCTAATATGAAATTGATATTGTAAAAGTGATATAAAGATTAAATAAATGTGTTTGTGAATGAGAAACATGAGTTGATAATAACCATTGAGAACAAATTACTAGGTGTATGATGGTAAATGGTAATGATAACAACACAGATTTGACCATGTTGAGGGATTTGGTGAAGTTATTTGTTATGACTTGTTAGTGTTTTTACTCTTATGTAAATAAGATAACATTTTTCCATGATTCATATGACATGTGTTTATATTTATAGAGATATGCATCTATGATGATGTGTATTTAGAGGATGACTAATGGACATGGGTGTGGATGGTTCTCTAATGGTGGAACTTGAGGAAATGATAGTTCTTGGTGAGGGAGCAAGGGAAATTTTCAATGATAACATTGCTCACATCATGAAAATCTTGGGTAGAGACCAAAGGAAGGTTGTGAAGAGTATACCTGATCAAAAAATGAAGTTTCTATACCTACACCCACTGATATTGACTAGAGAGGGTGGAATAGAGGAATCCGTGTTTCGGGTTGAGTCGATCATGACAATACAAGACCATTTGTTGACTCATTCTTTGAAGAGGGTCATGTGGGATGCTTAAATGCTTTGGGGATCAGTGACGCATTGGTGAGTCATCTAGTCTTGGACTATACATACTGATAGTATGATGTTGAAGGACATATTTTATATGTTCACGCAGTACTTCTACATATATACGCTATGGTAGGAGAGACAAATAGCGTTCATGAGATTGTATTTTGGGATCATGTTCGTGATGTACTCTTATTGGCGCTTTCTATATTTGCAGTGCATTGATCTAGAATTCGCGGTAGAAGAGGCTACTTCCAAAAAACAATTTTAGAATTGGATTATATGTGAAATTAAGTCCCGAGTGAATATATTCATGCAAATTATGTTTTTAGAAAAGGTGAATCAAGCTCGCATTTTAGAGGGGAATCCAAAATCATCTTTCATTGGCGGAAAAGTGGTTTCTTCTAGATGATCAAGAGGTATGTCTTCTATGATCAGGAAGTTTCATTAAGTAAAATTTAGCTAGAGTATTGGTGAGAAAAGTGTGTATTTACAAAGATCGGTCACTCAGTATATTACCCAAGTTCTTTTCTACTAGTGTGGTAAGACATGAAGCATTAATAAATAGTTTCCCCAAACATGTGTATATTTATGAGTATGGGGGGATATGGGACTTCTGTATAGGTTCTACTAGAACCCAGGACAGATTTTTAGAAATAGAGGAGTTAGATAGTAACATGGTATATGAAGGGGATCATATTGACCATATTAGTATGGTATCTAGAGTTCTACTAGTTGAGGTGGTAAAGGTAGTGGATATTGTGCTTTTGGGAAAGAGTTGTCATATAATTCTATTAGGGAAACTCTGGGGATTCAAATAGTATCATAGGGAAGAGGGTAACAACAATTACATGTGGTGCATCAAACACTTATGGATAGTGAAGCTGGGCCATCGACAGTGAGAAGTACCCTTCATGTGGCTTTTAAATTATCTAATGACTCATTTGACACTATTTCCTCTCATTCCTTTATATATAACAGAATTTTAATTGTTTGATAATGGTGGAGGATTTAGTGAGAGGGGTAATGGCTATAGTTACACTAATTAGATAATGCATTAGAGACATATGTCTATTCCAGGGGTGGTCTCTAGAATTTTAAGAATATAGTTTTCTGTAGGATATTTATAATATTGAGATTTATAGATTCATCTTAATTATTTATATGTAATGGATACCCAAAAAAATGATCCCACATAAATTATTATCATACGAGGGTCACATTTATATTTCATAAGGGATACCATTACATTCACTACAGGGAATGTGATATCTAGAAAGGATAAATTGGTAAAATTACTAAACAACTAGGAGAGCTCACATCCCATTTTTCAAGTATTTTACAAGATGATAGTTGTGTAAAGTGTGATATCTTTTCACCAGTGGTGGAAATGTTTCAAGATGTTTTTACTATATACTTCATAAGGCTACAACTTGATAGAGATGTGGAATTCAGTATTGAGATCATTCTAGGGTATTAGCTAGTTTAAATTACACCATACAAAATTTAACTGAAATAGATTCAAGATCTCAACTTTTACCTAGAGGTGTTAGACGGTAAAGGGATTATCCATCTGATTATGTCTCGTTCGGGTTATCTATTGTTGTTTGAAAAGAAGGGTTATATAATTTTTCACTTATGCATTTATTATTGGTTGACTTTGAAGAACATGTTTCATCTTCCAAATATCAATGTTATTTTTGTCTAGTTAAGTAGTGTTTGGGTGTTCTCAATGATTGAAATGAGAATAGAGTATCAACAACTGAGATTTTAGATGTATAATATACCATAAACTACATTAAGAATCAAGAATGGACTATATGAGTTCATCTTAATGTTGTTTGTGCTAAATAATCCATGGGCTGTTTTTGTGGCCAGGATGAACAAGATCGTTCATCCATATCTAGATCAGTTTTCTATAGTGTTGATTTATGAAATATTGGTGTAATAAAAGACTCATTAACATTATTCCCAACAACATAGTAACATGAAATCTAATCCAAGAGAGAATCGACATTTAATAAATCTATATATGTTTTTTTCGGGATTTATCATTTACAATTCTTGGGACATGTCGTTTTAGTGGAAGGTGTGTCAATGGACCCAGATAATGTTCATGCAATGTTATATATAGAAAATCTTAATAAATATTTTGATACATATCTCTTTGTGGGTTTATCTTAATGTTATCAAATATTCATCCACGGTATTTTCTTCCTGGAAGAAATGCATTTGGGCATGAAAGAAGGGGGGAATGTTTGACTAGTTAAAGGACTTCGATAGTGATTTCAAAGAGTTGATGAAGAATTAGATGTCTGAAAAAGTATTGATCCTACCTATGCTAGGTGAATCGTACACGGTATATTATGATGCTTCTGGTATCAGACTCAGAGTAGTGCTGATAAAAGGACATCAAGTTATGGTGTATGGATCCATGAAGAAGAGGACACATGAAAGGAACTACCATAACCATGAACATGAGTTTGAATATGTGGTTTATTCTCTGATTTGATGGCATCATTATCTATTGGGTGATAAGTTTATGGTGTTTACCAATTATGTGATGTTATGTAATATTTTCTCCAAAAGTGATTAGAAACATTGGAAGTAGAAATGGGTTGAGTGTATGAAGTCATTTGAATTTGAGATAACATATCTTCTTAGAAGGGGAAACCATTGTGATGATTCTTTGAGATGCAAAACTCAGGCTTAGATGGTTTAAGAGTCTAGTGATGAGTGGAAGATGATGGCTTTATAGGCTGAAATGCTAATGTATGTTCAATAATGTCGGGAGGAGATGACTCTGAAATAATTTTCAATGAATTATTTTCTTTTCAGATGGATCTAAGATGTAATGTATGAGGTTATGGAGTGTTTGACCTTATGGTATTTCCATGAAGTTGGGGAGTCACCCTCATATGAAAACATATATGATGTTGAGAACATCTATGTTAGGAATTTAGGTATTATGCCTACGAGCATGTGCAGATGAGCTAGTGTGTGAATTTTTTACCTTGATGTGGGTTGTAAATCATGGTGTGACCAAAATGTACAGTGGCCTATGGTGATTGTTTTTCTGGTCAGGCATGAAGAAGAAGATATCATGGTTTGTAAAACGATGTTACAACTGCTATTAGGTGAAATTAAAACATCAATGACCTGTAGGTTTTCTTCAACCATTTATAATTATGTAATGTAAGTGGGATGATGTGACTATATACATTGTGCTGGGTATTCTGGATAAGGAACAAATGAATTAAATTGTTTATGTTATTATGGATTGACTGACAATAGTAGTGAATTTATTTCCTATACGGGTGACTTTCTCAGTAGAGAATCTATGAGTATTTTAGGTTCAATATATAGTCTGTATGCATGGGGTGCCACAAAATATTTATTTATACTATGATTCATGGTATACATCATAGTTATATAAGTGTTTACAAGAAGAATTTGGAACAATGATGTTATTAAGTATGGACTTCCACCCATTGACATATGGGTAATCAAAGAATATAAATAGGTAATTGTGCATATGTTACGAGTGTATGTTCATGACTTCAGCGGATCCTAGGAGAAATAATTGGCTTTACTAGAGTTTCCTATAACAATAGTTATCAGGATACTATACAGATTGGAACCAAATCACGCTCTTTATATTAGGCCATGCAGATCACTGTGATGATGGATAAACCGTGGAAGGTCATAGTTTTTAGGACTGAGTCTTCTTTAGGAGACATAAAAACATGTAAAAATAAATCGAAAATGTATTGATATATATTAGAAAAGTATAATTAGTATTCTGAAAGGGAGAGACAACCCCTAGAGTTTACATATGTTGATCGTGTATTCCATTGGGTGTCTCCTAGGTTGGGTCAACGCAGTATATGGAGGCATGGAAATTTGACATCCTGTTTTATCAGACCAATTGATGTTGTGGAGATAATCAAGATTGTGGCATACTAATTATATCTTCCTTATAAATATAGTGCCATGCATGGAATTTTATGTCTATCAGAATTATGAAATTATCACCCTGTCCATTCTCTTATGATTATTATGGGTTATTTTTAGCATGAGATAGATGCTTAATTTGAGGAGAATTTGATACATGTGTAGGATCACAGTAAGAAAGTGTTGAAGGCAAATACCATATTCATAGTTATTATATTGTGGCAAAATGGTTTTATATAGAAGGAAACATGGGAAAGAGAAGCAGATATGGGGGCACAGTGAAGAAATATTTTTGAGTCGGAATCATAGAGATTATTTTAAGTGAATCTCGTGGGTGAGTTTCTATAAGGTGAGGTTATTGTAAGATCTTTCCGTTCTAGGTACATTTTTCACTATGTTCTAGTATTGGTCAAGTATTGTTTTGGGTGGGAGAGCTTTTGTTGGATAAAATTAACAAATATTTAGGGATGTATACTTTTGAATTATTGGAGTCTTGGTATAAATGGATTAAGTGTTAAAAAGTGTGTCTTGGTTGATTTGAGAGGATTTAATAAAAAATAGAATGAAAATTCAACTACAAAATATTTACAGAATGTGTAATTGGATTACAAGTCATGTAATTATTGGTGTAATGTGTTAAAATAAACTGGACGTGATTTATTTTAATATGTAAAACCATAAAAATCATTTCACAACTTTAAACAAGACTTCATGTCTTGTAAATTTTTAACCTTTAGTTTTAAAGTGGGTGTGCAGCCTATTTTAGTGGTAAGATACCACAACTGTTATCCTATCAACCAAGGGTGACCTCCTTGATATTTAGAGTTCCAAATCCCTTTCTATAAGTTCCATTCATGTGTTCAATCCCGGGTAAGTCTTCTTGGTTGAATTTCATAGTTATCTTACTTCTTTTTCCATCTATTGTTATGATACCCCTTGGCATGTTGCATTGTTGGTATTGATCTCCCTTATATTTGATCTAGGATCCTCTTTTCAACAATCTAAATCATTCCTCATGGATGTGGGGCATTGGAAATATAGGTGAATCTTTATTTAATGTTTTGTGGTCTAAATTTCAATTCCCATTTGCATGATTTTGATTATTTATATACAAATTGAAAAATTCTTATTTCTATTTAGAAATTGAAATCTCGAATGTAATTAATTATTATGGTAAATTGATTAATTAAAATTGTTGTAAAACTTTGTGACTTTATATTAATGAATGAGATAATTATTTATAGAATTGGTTATGAGATTTTGGAAATTTTTGAATTAGGATAACTAATTGATGAATTAGTTAACAAGGGATAAATTAAGATTTATGTGTTTAGTTGACTATTTGGAATTATGGAATTGAGATAATAAATTGATTATTTGATTATCGAAGTATTGAATGGGGAGTTTAGGGATAATTAATTACTGAGTTAATTATCAAATTTTTTGGATTGAAAATTGAGAATTATTAATAGGTGAAATAATTTTTAGATGTCCAGCATGATAATGGTTATTTAATTGTGTAATTTATTAACGAAATAATAGACGTGAGTAATTAATTGTTGGATTAATTAACTAGAATTGGTTGATTAATTGATGGATTAGTTATGTGATGATAAATTGGTTCTTGACATAATGATCTTGTTCAATGATGATATACATCCCTAGTTGTTTAAGGGAGGTTAGACATGACAATATTTTCTAGTGATATATTTATTAGTAGGGTTGATAAATGGGCTTCTAGACATGATGATCGACATCAATGATGTATGCCCATAATTTAGAATCGTTGTGCTAGACATGTTGATCAACACCAATGGTATGTATGCATGATTTATAATAGGGGTTCTAGAAATGATATTCTATGCACATGATAGTGGTATATATATATATCTGCATGTTGGATTATTGGGGGACTAGATATAGTGTTCTACACCAAAAACATTCTTAGAATAGTATGAATATAAGTGGATGAAATGATTAAATATGAATTGATTATGTTATATAGATCCATATATTTTATAGTCTAAGGTAGGTATTGAGATTCAAGTGTCCATGGGAACCCAATGGTTTATGTATTTCAATAATGATTAATTGATAATGTGATAAATATTTATTTATAGATTGAAATTATTTCTTTGTATAGATAAATATATTATTATTTTATTGGATTTGTTTTAGGCACCGTTAGTGATGGCATAAAGATTTTTACTCACCCTATAGGTAACAACCATTTTTTTTAAATTAATTTAACCTTTTTGATATTTTCCATTTCAAGAAATAGTAAAAATAGTTTAATTTATATTAATACAGTCTATTTTAATTGATTTATAGGAAACACAAAGTTAATCATGCACTACAAGGAAAATAAATTTAAGAGTTCTCTAAATGGAACATTGAGGTTAGCTAACATGCACACAACACCGAATTTTGTCAATGGATAGCGTAACACAGAAGATAGAGTTTTACCAAAGTATAATTAATTATTAAAATATTATTGTTAAGTATAATATAACATGGAAATTAAATTAAATATTATAGGATTTACTAACTTATTAAAACATATAATTGAATTCATATTTTTCATGTTAATTTTAAACGAATATTTAAACCATATTAATATAAATGGACTCATTTTATAAAAGACTATTTTGAAGTGAAAAAGATTATTTATATTAATAATATGAATTAATTAATACTAGAGAATGATATTAATACAAAATATATGTTATTTATTTAAAAAAATTATTTTTTACTAATAGCCAATATATTTAATAGATAATAAATAAGAATAAATCCACATTTATGCTCAAAACCCTATATTTATATTATGTTACTTTTAATAACATTAAATGGAGATCCCATTTAAATTTATTATTTTGAATGTTTTATAGATATAAAATGTAAAAATTATTTTATTATTTTATAGAGAAACATAAAAATTAGGTTAGGATAATTTTTTAGTATTTTCCTATAAGGTGTCAGTTTTTAACATATATTTAACATGATAAATTTTAAATAAATAATGATTTATCATCTAGTTTATTCATAATGAAAAATTATATTATAATTTTTTTTAAAATTAAATAAAATAATTATTTTATGATTTAATAAAATATATTTCATTAGAATAAATACCACTTTGAATTTGGGTATACATACATTGCAATATTTTGGTTGTTTTGTCTTTAAAAACCTACATTGTCATCCCATCAGTGGGATTATTTTTAATTTAATTTAAGCCATGTATGTTATTAGAATTTGGAAAATTATATTCCTTATTTTGAATCATAATAATTTATGACTTCTAATAAGTGAAATAAAATCTTTATAGAAAATATTATTGAATGTGATTAAAATTATTTACAATGATTAAGAGAAAATGAGGTTAACATAGTACTTAGCCATATATTTAAGTTCCCCAAAAACCTAAAAACTTGTAAAAAAACATTTAATATAAATTATTTGTCTATTAATATTATATTATTTAGTTTTCCTTGTTTTTTATGAATTTTTTTATGTTAATATGTTGGTAAACTGAACTTGTTTTAAAAAATGCCAGGTCTATCCTTTTCCTTCCCTATAATAGGCCACGACATCTCCCACTTCATATAACCTATCAAAAGAATTTGTATCAGTCAATATCTGCCTAATATACTTAACAACATCCCGACATTCCTCATAGAGTCCTCTCTTTTGGATGAAATCAATCCACAAAATCTTTTTGGGAAAAACCATATGGAGTTTCCCATTAAGAGATACAAATTATCTCAAGATCCATTATTTAATTTTCATTATACACCTGGACACTCAGTTTATCCCATGATTTCATAAATAAATTTCAAATTCAAAATACTAGGATGTTGTTACGATATGTTTTTGAGGTACACTTACACACACATCCACCTAATGGGTAATGAACCTGAACCTACTATTTATATGTACATTGAATTACCGACTAACAAAATGATGATTGTTCATTTTTAATTTACCGAATCTCATGGTAGAAATTATGATGGAAATTATATTTATATATGAAATATATTGTATTAATTATGTATTTTATATTATTTAATTTTTTTAAAAATCATATCCTTTTTATTTCTATTTTGTGTAAATATGATATTTTTTTGAGGAAATGTTCACTACCTCCCCTCAAGAAAGTGATGTGATTCATTCAAATAATATATAGAATGTATTAAGAGGGTGATTAATGAAGTTATATGATATATATTATTTAATGATTATTCAAGAATATATATATATATATACATATATGTTATGACTCATCCTAGAGGGGCACATTCCGTGACTACCCCAAGCTAGACACTAATTGGAAAGGGGATGGAAACTAGCACTGAATAGACATATCCCATAAATGGGAGGTAGTACCATATGTACCTCTACAAATAAACACATATCCAATACAAGAAATTGTAAAATTTAAAACAGCAGATAGAATCCATCCATACAACTAATATCCCACAACCAGAGTATAATATGAAGTAAAGGAAATGTTAAAAGGAAAAACAATCCCACCACACAGAGTCTGCAAACAATTCAAATTAAAACTATAAATATTCCACCCATCATTGTGGGAGAGTAATAAGTCAATGGTACTCTTTTAGTAAAAACCTCAGTCTGCCTAGCTCTAGCTACATTCTACCATCTCCCTGTCCTCCTAGGACACCATTATAAGGGACACCATCTGCACAAGACATGACATGTTCATGTAATGCTCATGCTGGGGTGAGTATAACAATACTCATTAGGGTACCTCAAAACTACTAAAAATAAACACCCAAGTCTTGTTTTCTCAATTAAACATGTAACCGATACAAGAAAGAAACACACAGTTAATCTTTGGTGTGACACCATGCTATCATGTGTTCATAACCAACTACCAGCCACAAGATTTTCTTTAAAGCATGTTCGTTCTATGAACGCTCATTCCTCGAGATAGGAAGTCATTAGATACACTTGATAAATGGGTCTAGTTTATATGGTCCCTACCCAAAGTGAATGTGTTGGTCTAAGAGGACTATGATACGTAGAGAGGGGGTCATGCCTAGAACTGTTGGGGGACACCACAGACCCAATATTGATCAACTCACTATGTATGGGGTCATATTCCAATGATTCCACAAACCCCACCAATGAGACCCAATAGATGGAGGATCCACATCCTACCCAGGGAGGTCATGATAATTTCAAAAACTCCACTACAGATGATAAAGGATCACACTCTAATCATGTATAGGGGAACCACTACTCAATTTAAGACTCAGCCTCTAGAAGGGATTGAAATCCAATGGTTTGGATGTAATGCCACCAATTAACCTAGAAGAAATGAATGTGGGAACATACTCAACCTATATTAATCCAAACAAGAAAAAATAATAGTCTCAAACACTCTTGATGGGAGTACACGACATGCCCTAGGGGATATATGGTGTGTCCAGCTATCATTGGTCTTACCCTTGTGTTAGAGCCTCACATGAAACATAGTATGTATATACACATTGTGTAGGATTAGTACATGACATGTTGAGATACACAGTTTCATGAACATTCCATCTACCCATGTCTATGTACCGAATCTATGTCTATGTACCAGTCCATGTGGGATTACACAACCTGTTCATGCCCATATACTCCAACCAGCATATGTGTACATCCTAAGTACACATTGAATTATCTTTTGAGGGTACAACAACGTGTGATCGGGGTCACACACCATGTGATCCTTAAATCTGGCCAAACCCTTCTGGTACATCTTGGGCTCCCACAAGAGGGATAATTCAAAAATACACATCGTGTTGCATGGTAATTTCTAGATCCATTGAGGATGTCCTCATCTTTATTCTGCACACAGCATAAACCTATGATCTAGCCGGAATCTACAGATTGGGGTTCTCCCGTGCATGTGTGCTATTAAATATTTTAATATTTTTAGAAAATTTATACTGGGAACACCTAGCCTCGGAATCGCACACCCTCTCAATGCCTCTTGTTGAAAATAATACATAAAATATCCAAAACTATTCAAAAATAAATATGACATGTTACATTCTCCCCACCTTGGGGATTTACATAATGGAAAATACAAAACAAGGATACTCAAAATTGATGAGGGTGATGAGAATGAATCTAAGCCTCCCTCTCTCATGTTCTCTCCTAGAGATTACTATTCTACCATCGGACACATTCTAATGAAATCGATCACCCACAAAGGATGATCTCTTACCGATCCTCGATCTCCACTGGGTACTCTACAAAATCCTTTCCATCATCAATGTCCAGATCTCCCCAGTCGATGATGTCTGAAAAGTAATGCATGTACCTCCTCATCTAAATCATGTAGAAGACATCATGTACCCAGAATAAATGTAGACGACGATATGAGTGGTATGCCATCATTCAATTTCTAAATAGTATCAGTAAAGGGTAATGAGCCTCACAGATAACTTCCTACCCTGACCTAATCTCCACATTCCCCATTAAGGAGAAACTAAAAGGAACACATGGTCTCCTTTCTCAAATTCCAATGGTATTCATCTCCAGTCAGCATTAGACATATTATAGCTCTGTTAAATCTCCCTCTTATATTGGATGATCATTTTCTAATTTCTAGTAACCCACACTATATACACACCCATTGGTGCGAACAGTTTTTGGTCAGTTCAGTGAAGCAGTGAACAGAATGGTATCCGTTACAATGCCTCAAATGGTTCCGTTATAATGGGGGAATGGATTCTATTATTTTACAGAAACGTTATAGGTGGTATGTGATCCTCCCAACAACAGAAAATGTCTAACATGAAATCTCACTACATGTCCTCCAGAACCTGAATGTTCTACTCAATCTGGCCGATAGTTTGTGGGTGAAAATCTATTCCTAAGCATAACTGGGTCATGACTGCCTCTTGTAATCACTTCCACAAATAGGATGTAAAGAAATTATCCAGATAAAAAGAACCATTTATGGAACTCTGGGGTGTCAAAGTATCTTCAACACATAGAGGCATCATAAGCTCCCTACTGAACTTTGGTATCAGATAACTAGAAAGTAGGTCAACTTGGATAGTCGTTCAATGATCACCTAAATTGTGTCATGTCGCCTGAATGTTTGTGGTAATCCCATAATTAATTCCACATTTACTACATCCCAATTACATTAGGGAACCTCATGGTGTTGAGCTATACCCTTTGGGACCAAGTGTTTATCCCTCACTTAGTCACATGAAATACACTGAGAAACAAATATTGTAACTCCATTATTTGTCACTTGCCACCAAAAAAGACATTAGAGGTTATGGTCCATCTTTTACACACAAATATATACCACTAAAGGTTACATATGAAACTCCCTTAGAACCTCCTCCATCAATGACATTGTTACTATTGTGCATCCTCTAAAAATAACTACATGCTCTACACATTTTGAAAATCCATCAGGAGTATACCCAGTGGGATTCTCAGCAATAAGAGTATTGCAGTCGGTATCCCAAAACTATGCCTCCCTGCCTCACTGTAAGAGTGGAAGAGTTCCAACCATCAACTATAGGTATTATACTCCTTCCCCATCCACAAATAATCACTACAATGATGTTAAATTCTCCAATGCATCATTCAGAAATTGTGGACTAGATCTCATGCTGAGAGAATATGCCACTACATTACCCTTAACAAGGGTATAAATAATTTCAATGTCATAGTCCGGAATAAACTCTATCTATATCATCTATCTCATGTTCAAATACTTTTGAGAGAATATATATTTGAGACTCTTTGGGTAATAGTATATTACAATCTACACGCCCATCAAGTAGAGTCACCACATCATCAAAGTGAAGACAACCACATCTAAATAAAGATTGTGGGTTGCATTATTCTTGTCATGTTGTATCAAACGGTGTGAACCCTATGCAATCAATTCATTCCCCAGAATCATGACACAACCAGGCCCAGTTCCAGATGCATCACAGAAGACCACATACCTAACACCTTCTTCTGGTAACCTCAATATGGGAGTCCTCGTCAAAATCCACCTTAGCTCCTGAAATAACTGTTGGAACCTTTCTATCACAAGGATGGATACACATTTCCTACAAGGATTTCAAGGGTTTTTCCACTCTAGAGATTTCATGTAAAACCAATGATAGTTACATGGAAATACTATGAAATAAATCACCTTGATTACACTCTTGGATGGATAACAAGAAAGCCCCACCTCAACCTTCCATAGATGCACTGTAACTCCATCGTATGAGACGACATGTCCATGAAAGTGGAAATCTCGAATCCAAAACATGATATTATAGAGATTCTAGTAAAGTTGGTGCTCTCAGAGTGTATCTACAACCATCCTCAAGTGTATTGTGTTCCCCTACTTAGAATCGTAATATACTATGATTTCATTGATGAATATTACTATGACCATGGTTATGGAATATATAAATATCGAGTTCATGAGTCCCATGAACACTGTTGGGGTGATCAATCCTCCAAAAGACATCCACAAGAACTCATAGCCACTGTATGGATATATGAAGGTCCTCTTATTTATTTCCTCTTCCCATATTTGCAGCTGGCGATAACTAGATCCGAGTTCAACCATTGAGAACCATCACGCCCCATCCAAAAATTGAAAAAGTTCATCAATCCTTGATTGTGGATATTTGATATTCATAGTATCCTAGTTTAATTATTTATAATTCAAATTTATCCTCAATCTCCCATATTCATTATTGGAAAACTAAACTGGAGCTTCCTAGGGTGAATCACTGGGTCTCTGAAAGCCCTTCCTATGACATTCCTCAAACTACACCATCAGTTCATTATGTTCTATGAGATCCATCTAATATGTAGATTTAGATATTAGTGTCATAATGGGCTGTAGATCAATTAAGAATTATATCCCCTAGTGGGGAGTTAATGTAAAGAAATGAAATTTCAATGTAATTTTTTTAATTAAATGGGAATTTTATGAGTCCGTGAAAATTAACGGCATGTGATTCCCAGGCCTGGAGTGCCCATAATGAATTTATGAATTTCTTTTCAGGTACGTTCAGTAAATGTACAAGTGGGTTTTTTAACATTTTAACCAGTGCTAGGAATTGAAATGTGAGGGCACCGTTGAACTCCCATCACCGGTATTCGCTAAAGGAGACCTTCACCTCGCCTACCGTAGGTCGAGGATGAAATTGAGAATTTTGTTTTTTCGTTAATGAATAAAATAAAATAAAATTATGTAACATGTTATTTTATTTCTCTTGGAACTCCCCATGTGGATGTTGATAGGTGGGGACCACCATAATTAAACCTCCCATGTGAGGTTATGGTGGAGGGGACCACCCGAGTCTAACCGCCCATGTTGGTTATGGTGGTGGGGACCACCCGAGACATAAAACCCCTTGAACTACCTTTTAATGGGGAGAAACCTCTTGAGCTCCCCCTCTTAAATTATTCAAACTCTCCCCTTTAATTAATTAATCCAATACACTAACTAATTAATTTAGCTAATTTGAAATTAATCCAACAATCTAAATTGATATCATAATATATTATGTTGAATAATTTTCATTATTGGTCGAATTAGGTAGAGAAGAACTATTGAGAGAAAGCTCTCCAATGATGAACGCCAACGAAGAACGCCATCGAAGAACGTTCTTCGTAAATCAAGGAAGAGGATGACGTACGAGCCATCATTGATGTGTGGTTTCGTAGGAAAAGTTCATTGGCACCCACTCTCCCATCTTAGACTTCTTTCTAATGCCAACAACAACGAAAAATCGAGCTATGGTGGATGTTTTATTTTTCCCCTCACCCATTCTTGACGATTAATCATAAATCAGGAAGAGATTGTATACGCTTTCTACTGCTCTAACGCATATGGTACAGGCCAAACAAACATGGACCGATCCATTTGTCCTTCTTGTTTTGTATGTTTTTTGCGATGGTGATGGTGAATGATGCTGGAATTTGGCACTGGAGGAACACGAGAACAGTGGCTGGCACCACCACCGGCCGTGACGAAGACAACAACGCTGCCTCGCGGCCCCCGCGCAACCCACAACCACCACCGTCTGTGGTCCAGAATAGTCGTGGCCTCCGCTGCCCATGAAATTCACCCTCTGTGGCCGTCACCACCTATGTCCCCCACTATCTACGGCCAGTGGTGCCCCCAACGGCCTCGCCGAGATGCCCCATGGCCTCACTGCACTGCTCGGCGGCCTCGCCATGCCGCCCTGTGGCCTCTCCGTGCCGACCCGTGGCCCTCCGCACTACCCTGTGGCCCACAACATCCCCCTCACGGCCTCTATGCCCCTCATGTCCTCTGCGTCCCCCATTGTCCCCATATACCATCGTGACTTCAACAGCCCCCACAGCTCTTCGCAGCCCTCGTGGCCACCGCGGTGCTGCCAGGTCGGGCCGGACCGGACCCGGACCTGCTACGACCTATTTACGCTCATTTGGCCATAAATTTGGTACCATACATCCATTTGACGAACCTACAGTGGCACCAGAAACCTTGGAGATATATGGTCCCATTGGTATAACCCAATGGAGATTTGGATAAAGTAGGGAAATGGTCGAGCTGGATCGAGCATGAATCCAACCGGGCCCTCTGGACTAAAAGGCTAATAACTCACAGACCGAGTGTCTGATTGATGCACTGACTATTGTGTTGAGACCTCTATGATGTCACTGTCCTTTGGGATACATCTTTGTGGGACCTCATGGTTGTTGGACTATCGACCAGTGGCTTGAGGAGCGGACCCTCCTAGAGACGGGAAAGCTGAGCACGGGAACCCAGTAGCTGGCTGTGACTTGACGAATAGATACTTCATGGGTTTGTGAATGAGGGTCCCACCTGTAACTGCTCTAGGATTCCATGCGGGACTTCCCAAGTGATCCTATGTTGGTTAGAACCTGACGATCCTATGTGGTTCAGCACCTATAGATCCTGTGTGGGTTAGAACTGAGCAATCCTGTGTGGGTCAGCACTGAGCGATCCTGTGTGGGTCTACACCAAGCGATCATGTGTGGGTCATCACCTAGAGTTTCTTTGTGGGTCTAATGATGATTAGTGGTCCTTTTTGGTATTTCCTATTAATATAATAAGATGATTTAGTAGTTAAAAATATTCATCTCTACTACTATACCAATGTTATACCTGGTGTGAGTTGAGTTCATACCTGAGCGGTACTATCTATTGTGGTAATAATTTGGGGGTATTATTCATTGTGGCGTATCTGTGTGGTACTTACATTCACAGTTTTCCTTCCATTGTGGAACAGTTGATATTTTTTCTTATGAGTTGGAATATTTAATTCCTCTTGATTGATATGGCTATACTTGATATAATAAGAATATGTATTGGAATATACCTTAGTAGGGTTTTCATTTGATTTCATTGTTTGTGGATTATACTTTTTGGATTTTGTGAGACCTTGAGGTCTCCGGGTCCCTACTAAGTATTTTTTATTCTCACCCCTGCACGGGTTATGCCCAAACCACATTGTGTTTGGTGTAGATGAAAGACATCACTAACAATGGACGAGAGTACTATGACAAAATGTAGCTTGGAGGTGGACCTTAGACGAGGCGTACTATAGAGACGACCATTCGAGAGTTTTACATTCCCTTCTGGGGGGATCCCTGGCAGGTGATCGCAGGAGATGTTCCAGTTTACTTGTACATTTAGTTTCTTATACATTCTAGTTGGATTGTATTCTAACCCCTTTTACATAGTGTTCTCACTCTATTTACTATTTAGTTTACTTGAGTTCGTATCTATCTATGTGCTGGGATCGGTGTGTTACAGGTTATAAATGAAATGCCTTCACAGTTTTAGGGAGTACTCCTTCGGTGCTAGTCACCAGACCCTGGCCTATGGAAGGAAGGATTGGGGGAGTCATGGCACGGGCCCCAGGGGACAGGTCATGACAAATTGGTATCAGAGGAGTCGATTGTACCAAATAACATAGTACCCTGATCTTTTTAACTGCAATAGTGTTAAGTGTAGTGAGTGCGGTTATCAGTTTAGGGAATCCAATGTTCGTGTAGCTGGCAATTTATCCATACACAAGGACCTTGACTTCTGATTTCTGACTCAGTTCTGAAAACATTGATTACGTGTGTGTTTTCAAGAGTTTTCTTTGTGATCTCTTGAGTAAACTCACTAGGTATACCTTATTGACTTTGGCACACCTTCATATTTTCAAGATGCCTCCCTGTCGATTGTCATCCAGGGTTTTGGATATATTACGCACTAACTACCCACCGAGTGACGAGGCCTCAGTGCAGGGCCCTCTTCCAGTAGAGGTATTAGTGGAGGCACCAGCAGTACCATTACCCGTTGGGACAGTGATGCTACCAGCCCCAACAGTAGAGGGTGCACGACGCTTAACGGCATTTCATGAGTTCTAGTGCTAGAGGCCACCCAGGTTCAGGGGAGAGATGGACCCACATGCGGATGAGGATTGGCTGGAGGCCATGGTGAGAGTTGGTAGGGACACCAACTGATCTCATGGTGATCCTTGACACTAGCCTTCTACCGAAATTAGTAGGAAGATGGTGGAGCTTGATTCGACGGTCTCATGATGAGGTGACGATTCTCTGGGAAGACTTCGAGATCCTGTTTTGGGTAGAGTTTGTTGTAGTTACTCATCATGTAGTGTGAATACATGAGATAATTCATCTGCAATAGGGCATCATGATTGTAGATCATTACTCAGGGAGGTTAACTGACCTGTCATGCTACTCCACTGATATGGTGTTGGACCCATTAATCAGGGATCGAACCATCGAGTAGGAACTCAGGCTGTAGATCAGGGCTTTTATGATCTCACTTAGCATCCCAAAACAGGTGGGGGTGTTAGAGAGATCCCTCCTAGTTAAGTGTTTCCATGCTTAGCAGTCACCAATAGTGAGACCCACTACTAATCATCATGTATAAGTGACTCTTGTAGCTGGAAGAAGATGAATGACTCAAAGTTCTTAAAATACCAAAACTATAGGTGGAAAACTAGAGGATTCTGGATCAGTTGTGTGGGGCACCCGAGGCAGAGCCAGTCATGGCAGGAGCGGGTAGTGTTACACATGTGGCGGGCAGAGTCACTTGGCTCGTGACTGTCCAACCCACTGTAAGGATGATCATAAGATGGTCGAAGGAGTACCCAGGAAGAGACAGAGATTCGACTGAGGAGGTTCGTAGGGAGCATGCATACGTGGAAGAGGATCTGGTCGTGTAGTTAATGGTGGGTGATGATTCGAGATGTTATCGACACCACCATCAGGTGGTCCACCCCGATCGCAGGGAGCAGGTGGAAAGTGGAGAGCCCCGCTTCAGGTAGCTGAGGCGTAGGATAACGACTCTCTACAGATGATATGAGGTATGCTCTGTTTCAATTCCACCTTAGATGCAGTACTTATAGACACAGGTGCCACTCATTATTTTATTTCTGCTTCCCTCATTCAAATCTCGGAGATTCCAATGGGGTCGTTGGCTCAATCCTTATTGATAGAGGCATATACGGGAGAGGATTAGATGATTACACACCAGAGCTGGTAGTGCGAGATTACTCTAGGAGGCTAGAGATTCGGCTGGGGTCTCATAGTTGTAGTGTTGTGGCCTTACAATGTCATATTGGGTATGTAATTCTTATCTACAGTCCATGCTCAGGTTAACTTTATTAGGAACCAAGTGGAGTGTGTCGGCATGTATGGGACTAGGTTTACCTACACCGGTGAGAAGGGAGCCTTTGCAACACCGGATTGACTTACCTAAAGGAGAGTGCAGTCGATCACTCATGAGTTAGCTAGCCTTACCCTCGAAGCAGTTGATGTGGAGAGTCCGATTTATCATGTAGTGGTGGACAAGTATGCGGATGTCTTTCCTGATGATGTTCCGGATCTACCTCCTCACAGAGAGGTGGACTTTTACATAGAATTTTACATTAAGATGACATCGATATATACACCAGCGTATCGAATGGCTCCCGTGGAGCTTCATGAGATGTGGGTATAGCTAGAGAAATTGCAGGGGAAAGGATTCATTCGGCCCAGTGTATCTTCTTGGGTAGCCCATATTTTGTTCGTCAATAAGGTGCATAGGAGAATGAGTTGTTTTGTCGACTATAAGCACCTGAACCAGGTGACTGTGAAGAACATTTAACCACTTCCGAGTATTGAAAACCTCTTGGATCAATTGAAGAGGGAATGATGGTTCTCGAAGATAGAGAATAGATCAGGCAATCACCAACATAGATTACGGGACGAGGATGTGAAGAATATGGCTTTCAGATGTCGGTACGACCATTATGACTTCTTGGTTATGTCGTTCAGCATAACCAACACTCCAGCAGTGTTCATGGGACTTCTAAACATGATCTTTTATCTATACCTTGATCACATTGTAGTAGTCTTCATCAGAGAAATTCAGATCTACTCAACTATTAAGGAGGAGCATGCCTATCATTTGCAGATAGTTCGAGAGACACACCGAGAGCACCAAATTTATGGTATGCTCCCAAAGTGATAGTTTTGGATCCAAGGGGTGTTCTTTCTTGGAAATTTCATGTAGGAGGAAGAAGTTATAGTGGATCCAGTGAATATTTAGGCGGTAATATCTTGGGAGCCACCCAGGAGTGTGACGAAGATACGACATTTCCTGGGTTTGGCTCGATACTAACAGAGATTTGTGGAATATTTCTCCAGAGTTTTAGCACCACTATCAATGTTGATAAAGAAGTGGAAACCCTTCGTGTGGACAATGAGATTCCACCGGAGTTTTTAGGAGCCGAGGAAGAGGCTGACTAGTGCCCCTATAATGAGGCTTCCAGAGGAGGGCGTAGGGTATGTAGTCTACTGTGACTCATCAGGGACCAGACATGGAGGTGTCTAGATACAGGACCGAGCAGTGATCTCATATGGTTCTCGACAGCTGAAACAACCTGAAGATGTCGCGAAATTTTTTGATGGGTGAACGCTTTACGATGTACTCTGATCACAAGAGTCTCAGGTATATCGTTTCTTAGAAGTTCCTAATCCTGAGACAACGACATTGGCTTGATTTCCTTCATGACTATTACTTGTAGGTAGTCTATACTACTTGGAAAAAGAATGTTGTAGCAGATGCACTATGCAAGAGATCTGGTATACAATTGCTAGGTGAGGCGACAATGCAGCTGGCCACTTTGCATATATCTTTTGTGGATCGAGATGGAGCAGCATTCTATCAGTCTCTTACAATCACTCCCCCACTTTTTCAGTGAGTTAGGGAGGCACATCGCGAGGATGCTGACTGCGAGGCTCGATGTGCTCATATATCCACATGGAAGGCACCTAATGGATTTTCTGAATGTGGGGAGCATGTTATCCTCTTCAAAGGATGTACCGTGGTACCACTGTCGCTTCGGGGGGAAGTGATAAGAGAGTTCAACAGATCCCCTCTAGCGGTATATCCAGGAGTGGAGAAAATGTACCAGGATTTCTGATGATAGCACTGGTGGCCGGGAATGTAGAAAGCAGTTGCATAGCTTGTCTCTCAGTGCATCACTTTTCAACAATTGAAGGTGGAGCATCATGAACAAGCAGGCTTGGTTCAGCCTTTAGAAGTCCCAGAGTGGAAGTGGGATGGGATATCAATGGACTTTGTGAGAGGACATACACTTACATCCAGGGGTCATAAATCGATTTGGGTGATCATCAACTGTCTCACCATATTGGCTCACTTCTTACCGATTAGAGAGCAGGGTTCAGTAGAGAGCTTGGGACACCTCTTTGTGCAAGGGATTTTGCAGCTACATGGAGTACCCTCGACGATTGTCTCCAATCGTGATGCATGTTTTACTTCCCAGATATAGAAGGGGTTTCATGAGGCTTTTGGGATGCATATTTGTTTGAGCAATGTCGTCCATCCTCAGACGGATGGCTAGACTGAGTAGACCATTCAGACCCTCGAGCACATGCTGCGTGACTGCGTCCTCAGCTTCGGTCGCAGCCAAAAGGTTCACATTACTTTAGTGGAGTTTCATAAAACAACATCCATCACTCCAACATTGGGATGACACCTTTTGAGGCATTGTAGGTGCGACCTTGCAGATCACCTTTGTGCTAGACTGACCCAGAGGAGTCACCACTAGTGGGACCATTGATGGTACATTCTACCATTGAGAAGGTACAAATCATCCAGGAGCGGATGAAGACAGCACAGAGCAGGTAGAAGTCATATGACGACAGGTGACAGAGACCTCTAGAGTTTGAGGATGGCGACCACGTCTTTCGACAGGTCTCACCCCGATGAGGTTTACTGAGTGTTGGCCCAAGCGACAAGTTATATCCGAGGCTCATTGGACTCTTTTAGGTCATCAACAGAGTTGGTGAGGTGGTTTACCTCTTAGCTCTTCCACCTCAGTTGCACCGGGTGCACAAAGTCTTCCATTTATCCCAGCTGAGGATATACTTTCACAACACATCTCACATCCTCAACAATGGAGAGATGGACATCAACGATGGGGTGACTGTTATGGAGGTTCCAGTAGAAAATGTGTATCGATAGGACTGGGTCCTTCATGGGAAGTCGATACCTTTGGTGTGCATTAGTTAGTAGCCCATGAACATATAAAAGGTCACATGGGAGTAGGAGGATAAGATTCGTGCTCATTAGAAAACTATTTTTCCTATTTTTGAGTTGTGTCTTATGGGTACGTAAAGCCCTAAGGTGGGGAGAATGTAAAAACTCGTTATTTCCATGTGACTGTTTTTAATTAAATGGGAATTTTATGAGTCCGCAGAAATTGATGGCCCTTGATTCTGAGACCTGGAGTGCCCAGAATGAATTTTTGATTTTCTTTTCGTGTATGTTTACTAAACATATGAGTGGGTATTGTGACTTTTGAACTAGTGCTATGAATTAAAATCTGGGGGCACTGTTGAACTCACAACACCAGTATTCTATTAAGGATACCTTCACCTCGACCACAGTAGGTCGAGAGTGAAATATATAATTTGGGTTTTTCAGGAAAGAATAAAATAAAATAAAATTGTGTAACATTCTATTTTATTTCTCTTGGAACTCCCCATGTTGATGTTGAGAGGTGGGGACCGCAAGAAGTAAACCTCCCATGGGAGGTTATGGTGGTGGGGACTACCCGAGCCTAGCCTACCATGTGGGTTATGGTGTTGGGGACCACATTAGACTTAAAACCCCTTGAAATACCACTTAATGGGGAGAAACCTCTTGAGCTCCCACACTTAAATTATGCCAACTCTCCACTTTAATTAATTATTCCAACCCACCAAATAATTAATTTATCTAATTTTAAATTAATCCAACAAAATAAATAGATATCATAATCTATTATGCTGGAAATATAGCATTATTGGTGGAATTGGGGAGAGAATAACTATTGGGAGAAAGCTCTCCAACAAAGAATGTCATCGAAGAACGTTCTTTGGAAATCAAGGTAGACGACGATGAATGAGCTGTCATCGATGCGTGGATTCAGATGCAATGATCGATGAAACCCCCTCCACCTTCTTCAACTTATATCTCACGCCGAACACAATGAAAAATTGAGGTAGGATTGATTATTGATTTTTTCCAGATACCCATTCATGATGATTCATCATAAATCAGGAAGGTATTTTAGCCTCTTGCTACTGCTCTAATGTGGAGGGTGAGGGCCAAAACAAACATGGCCTGATCCCTCCAATGATCTTCTTTTCTGTGTTCATCCCGATGGTGATGGAGACCGGTGCTAGAGTTTAGCACCTAAGTAACATAAGAATGGCGAACGACACCACAACCAACCGCGAAGAAGATAGCGGTGCCACCACGTGACCACCTTACTGCCCACAGCCCCTGTCGTCCACAGTCCCGCGACACCACAGCCTCCTCCACCCATGGCTTCCGCCATCCACGGCCACCGCCGCTGCGGCCCCTTCTGCCCACAACCTCACGACGCCTCCCCGCGGCCTCGCCGCGCCGCCCTGCAGCCTGTCGTGCCACCCCGCGACACTCCACGCTGCCTAGAGGCCTCTCCATGCTTCCCCACATCCTATTGCGCCGCCCAACAACCTCCCCACCCCACCCCGTGCCACCCAGCGGCCTTGCCTCCCTATGGACCTCTGCACCGCCCAACGGCCCACCGTAGCCCCATCATGGCCTCTTCTCCCCTCGCTTCATATGATTCCCCCTGCTGCCCTCGCGGCCCTCACAGAAACTTCGTCACTGCCTGGTCGGGCCACTCAGTGCGAGTCAGGCCAGACCCGGACCCACTACGACCCATTTCCGCTCATTTGGCCTTAACATTGGCACTAGACGCCCATTTGACGAGCCTTCAGCGGCACCTGAACCATTGGAGCGAGACAGTACCTTTGTTATAACCCACTAGATATTTGGATAAAGTTGGAGAATGTTTGGGTTGGATCGAGCACGAATCCCACCAGGCCCTCGAGACTAAATGGCCAATAACTCACAGACCGAGCATCTGATTGACGCACCGTCTATTGCGTTAAGACCCCTATGACATGGAATTCATTTGGGATACTTCTTCATTGGACTTTGTGGTAGTTTGAGTATCGACCTGTGGCTTGAGGAGCAGATCCTCCCAAAGATGAGCCATCTTATCGTGGGATCCCAATAGCTGGATGTGACTTGAGGATGATATCCTTCTTGGGTCTGTGAATGAGGGTCCCACATGGAACCGCTCTAGGATTCCATGCAAGACTACCCAAGTGATCCTGTGTGGGTCATCACCTAGAGAGCATGTGTTGGTAAACACCTAGCGATCCTGTGTGGGTCAGCACCGTGCGATCCTGTGTGGGTCAGCACCGAGCGACCCTGTGTGGGTCAGCACCGAGAGATATTTTGTGGGTCAGAACCTAGAGAGCCTATGTGGGTTTTATGATGATTAGAAATCATTTTGGGTCTACCTCTTAATAGTTTATTATGATTCAGTAGTTACAACTAATCATCTCTACTACTGTACCTAAGTTATACCTGGTGTGAGGTGAGTTTGTACCTGAGTGGTACGTTCCTTTTTGGTAATACCTTGGTGGTATTTTTCTATGTGTTGTACATGTGTGGTACTTAACTACATGATATTTTTTCATTTGTGGAATATTTGATCTTTGGTCTTTTGAGTTGGACTCTGTGATTCCTCGTGATTGAGTTGGGTATACTTGATAACTTAGGTATGTGTAGGGGAATTTACCTAAGTTGGGTTGTTAGTTGATTTCATGCTTCTTGGGATAAACATTGTGGATTTTGTAAGACCTTGAGCGTCCTGGTGTCTCTACTGAGTATTGTTATACTCACCCCTGCATGGGCTATGCCCACAACTCGTTGTGTTTGGTGCAGACGAAAAACATCACTGAAAGAGGATGAGAGTACCAGGACTGGAGGTAACTCGGAGGTGGACCTTAGACAAGGAGTACTACAATGACGACCAATCAAAAATTTGTACCTTCTATTCAGGTAGCATCCTTGAAGGGTGATCGCAGGAGCCGCTCAAGTTTACTTGTACTTTCATTTTCTTGTACATTTTAGATGGGCTTGTATTCTGGACCATTTTACATACAATACTCACTCTGTTTACTATTATGTTTACTTGACTTTTTATCTAGTTGTGTGCTTGGATATGTGTGTTACAGGTTATAAATGCAACTCCTTTCCAGTTTTAGGGAATATTTCATCGGTGCTAGTCGCGAGCCCCTAGCCTATGGATGGTGTGTTTGGGGTAGTCATGGAATGGGCCCCGGGGGATGGGTCATGACAGGTAAACCTAAAAAATAATTAAGAAATAAATACTCATACTTTTCCACCACATTAAAAAACCGAGGACTCATATAATCCACAACACCTAGGGTCAGGCTAGCCAATTGATGAGTAACCGGCTAAACAACCAATGCGTGATCTCGTCATTCTCTTCATGGAATTTCTTTTTCACCAACAAAGGAAACATAGTCCCATTATAGTGGAGATACCACACTATTTTCCAAAAATATTCAATTTGAAGATGAATTGTGGATAACCAGTCCATAGAAAGAATGTCATTATAAGGCCTCGAGGTCGCTACCAAGAGATCCTAACAGAAAATCAAACCACTATGAGTTATGTCACACTATCAAAACCAATGTCTGATCATGAACTATAATTTACTAAGAGTGTTAATGTGTAATGTTCAAGTTAACAGTTCAATAGGAACTTCTATGTCTCGAAAAATAATCATGGAATGAAAATAATTGCTTGAACATGTGTCTATTGAAACTATAACTATAGTGGAACAGGTACTAATCATACCTCATATCATTCCAGTAGGCTTTGGGTTATGGGAATCCATATCATGCAGTGTGACTCATCCATTCCCACAGACACCTTGAGACAGAAGTGGATCACCTTAGGGTGGTGTTGGTAATAGGTCAAACCTACGACCACCTCATGTTTCCCTAACAACCCCTCTTCCTTGTCGACCACCCTGAAAACCACCCCACTATTATCTCTATCGTTGTCTTGGTGGTCCCTTGACCATATCCTGATCATCTATGTGATGGGTTGAGAACTCTTATTCCATATGTCCCTAACCATCGCAAGAGATAGGACACATTTCCCTTTGATTATTTCAGATTCCCTAATTGTTTTCCATTGCAGAACTGAAGTTGTAGTATCACCTTATGAAGCACCGGAACCACTCAAACCCCTATGTATACCATAGATATAATGGTACTAATGTGTCAGCTTTTTGGTTCCCATTACTGGCTCCCACTTCTGAAGGCTACTCTTCTAGAAAACATTCAACTAATTGGGATCCATCATGTGCTCCAAAATAGGTATAAATGGTAATTGATACCACTGATTCCATGATGTCATGGCATAGTCCATGCTCAAAGGATAGATACATGAAGAAATGATCACATACAAAATCCAATGAATAGTGAAAAAGATCAGTAAAATTCATTGAATACTCCTCCACGGTCATCATGTCATCTTGCTAATACAGAATCTCTCGTATGTGTACCGATTGAAACATGGCTGGATAAAACTACTCCCTAAAGATATAGTCGAAGTCAATCCAAGAGAGAGCTATCTGATCATGTTAATAAGTCACCAAGATCCCCTTTCTTCCTTTAGAAACATGAAGGAGACTCTCATCAATTATTTCCATATGTTTGGCATGTGTTCACACAATGAGGAAAACAAGGGTGGTGGCCTCCATCCAATCCGTAGACATCTAGGGGTCTAGATCATCCCAAAACCAAAGAGGACACTACCTCTAAAATTCATGAAATGCACTCAACCTGTATGAATCTTCTATTGGTAGTTCTAGTACCTGCACATGCTAAATGGGTGGTGGTATAGATGGTAAACCACTCAAAGGTGGAATCTATAAAACATGCCCACATACCGATGCCACATCATTGGGAAGACCATCCTCATGATCACGGGATGTAATCCTAGCTTGCTATCTATACGGAGGCATCCTGAAATAAAACCAGATGTACCACGGTAAATGTATTATATATAAAGAGATTACAAATTAAGTACATAAAAAACAACCATTCCTATATGATTCATATACGATTTCTTCCATCCAACCCGTGTTCTCATGTACCATGTCTAAAAGTAGGTGATTAGATTCCTAGTGTATGGATAGGTTGTCTTCTATACTAACATCGGATTCCCTATCCCGAAAGCTGAACTCAAGATAGTTAACATTGTTTCCCAATCCAACCTCATAGAATCTAGGTCCTAATGTAGAATTGACTACCCTCCAATAAAACTCTATCATGACCTGTACCAGAGGGTCCAGGGCCATGACTACCTTAAGACTGCCTCCAATAGGATAGGGGATGCTTACTTTCACAAAGTAGGCATATCCCACAAATGAGAGGTACTGGGTTGGGTTCATGCACACACACAAATGTCCAAGACAAACAATACTAAAATTTAAAACAACTAGTAGAAAACCTTCATATAACTATGATCCCACAACCAGAGTATGATATGTCACAAAGGAAAAGTAAACAGGTCATAAAACAACCCCCCCCCCCCACAAAAAGACTTTACAAAAGTCCAACTCAAACTGTAAATATTCTAACATGATCCATGGGTGAGGAATAAGTCAGAGGTACGCTCTCGATAAATTCCTCAGTCTTCCTAACTCTACCTATACTCCCCCACTCTTTATCCTACTTGGACACTATCAAAGGGGTCACCAGCTACAAAATACATGACACATGTGGGAAAATATTCTGTAGGGGTGAGAATAAAAATACTCCTTACGATACCCCAAATCCACTGAAAAAAGAAACATAATGTATTGTCATCTCAATGTAATATGTAACATATACAAGAAGTAAAATCCTTTATGTACACAAGAGAGACCCCATTCCATCCCAAAGTCATAACAAAAATACAACCATAAGATTCTTTATGAATAGTTATCATTATAGGAGAACTTAATCCTCAAGCCATTATTTCATCAGAGACACTCGTTTAAGAGTTCTAACTCATTTGAGCCCCACACAAAGAGATCGCCTGTGTCTAAGAAGACTATGATAAATTGAGTGGGGCCACACCAGGAACCACTAGGGAACACCACAAAAACAATATTTTTGAACCATACATCTAAGTTATTATATTATAATGATTCCCTAAACCCCATCAATGTGGCTTGCTAGATGGAGGATCAATATCCTAACTAGGGTGGTCACATTGTTTCCAGAACCTCCACTGTGGACAAAATAGGATCACACCCGAGTCTCAAGGGGGGACATCACAACTCTATATGAGACTCATCTACAATAGGAGATTACAATCCAGTGATGTGGTTGTAATATTGTATTGTGCCTTTGTGGAACGGACAAAGGGGATACATTCAACCGATACGATTCCATACTAGAAAAGAGATTTTCCAGAACTCTTGATGGGAGGACAAAATATGTTCTAGGTGGTACATGGTGTGTCCAGCTATCCCAAGAAATTCCATTGTTGAAGAACCCCACAAGGATTGTAGTCTCCATGTACACAACGTGCATGATTAGTTCAAGTCATGTAGAGACACATGGTTTCCGTCCCATGTCGCCTAACCGTGTTAGTGTATCAAATCTATGTCTATGCACTGGTTCGTGTATGCCAAGTCATGTCCATGTGGAAGTACACAACATTTCCTGGATCATGTAATCATACCCAAGTCCATTTACAAACTAGGTAAATGTCATGTTATTTGGGGAGATTCACAAGCCACGTGATAGGTGTCTCACACTCTATGCATCTTAGCTTTATCCAAACCAATGCACCTTATCCAGGGGACACACAGGATGTGTAATTACAAAATACATGTCGTGTTGATTATGAATTTATAGATATATTGGAGTTATCCTCTTGATCGATCCGTGTGCCTTTAAAACCAGTGATTTGAATGGAATCTGATTAATAGGTTTTGTCCAAGCCTCTAGTCCCTAAATTTTTTACTTTCATGTTCGAATCTGAGTAGAAACTGCCACCACAAAGCCAAATGTGACTTGGGTCAAAACATGGAATGAAAGGATGCCACTAATCCATTTGGATCTTCATATATTAATCAATAACTATTTTCAAATCTCAATCGTGTCACTAATCATGAAATGAACCCACGATGCCGATCAGGTGGTCCAAATAATGGTCACATAATGGTCGATCACCATGTATTTTTTGAATCGTGGAACAAAAGGAAACACCCACTATGAACGTGTGAAAAATGGAGGGAGAAAATTTTAAACCATAATAGTGAGGAACCAAACATTGATATTGTTCATTTGTCCTTGAATCATTTTCGTATAAGGATAATCAAATATTAATAATCAACAAACCATAAATAATCAATTCTTTCCAATTGAAATCTACTGAAGATGCGCAGATCAATCCTTATTCATTGAGTTAACCCAAATTCATCCGCGAATAATAATAGGATGAAATTCAAAATAAAAAACAAACAAACTTGATTCAGATCATTTTATGATGAATATTGATCACTGTGTTGTTGTCCTTGGTTAGATCTTCCAACATTGGTGTCCGCCAATCCCCAATCCAAGGTTTCGTCATCGTTCTTCCCCTACTTTTGAGAATTTTCCTGATATCTCTCCCTCCAAAGTCTCTAAAGGAATCTAGGGATATTATTCTAATACTGGGTATCTAAATTAGAGATTATTTTAAATAGAAAAATTCATTTCACCGCATCGCTATGTCAATAACCAATATAAAATAACTTTTCTTCATTTGTTTTATTCATTTAATTGTCCACGAAGACATTCCACAATCAGTTCACACCGATCAATGTTAGTTTCTATCTTGGGTAAAACCACTGTTATGAATCCAATGGACCTCTCATATTTCTGGTATGGGGATCATTTTTTTATTTATTTCATGTTTTTCGAAAACTACATGCGTGTGATATTAAATATTTTAAATCTTTTCTATCATTTATTCTGGGAACACCAAGCCTCAGAATCACATGATATCTCAGAACTAGGTATTAAAAATTATCCCTATAATTTTTAATATAATAAATGAATAAAATTTGATATGTTATAATATATTTCATTTAATTAATTTCATTCAATATGATGTTTAAATAGATATAGAATTCATGCGTATAAATGGCCCACTATCTCCATGAATGGTATATTCCATTTCAAACTACTATATATTATATAAAATATTATAATACACATATAATTAATTTAAATTATGATTATATCATTATGTAAAGTCTAAAAATCATGATATAAGTATTAGTTCAATGATATAAAAAATTCAGACACATGGAATGAACAAAACAGATATTACCCAAAGTGAAACATTAACAAAGAATTATTAATAAGTGGATAATATAAAGTCACAATCAAAACATATATGTTACTATAAACAATAATATTATTTATTGATATATTTATAATAGAGATTTATTTATTATACATGAGGTTTTAATAAGTATGATATGTGTAAAAAAATAAGGTCATGGAATTTCATAATAGTTTTTATTTTTGTGAGATACATGCTTTATTTGTAACACCCAGACCCCAGAAGCCCACATTCATTACATTATTATGTATCATTGGAATGATCACAAAAGACAATGTCTCGAAAGACTGATTATTTTAGTAGCCTTGGAAGTAATAGATACATTTATAAGGTTTACATTACATCATAAAATGAAAAACTAAAACAATATTGTTTCCACAGAAAACATTGAGATCCCATAGATTATCCCTACAGGTCAGTCATAATATAATTCTTTGCATCCTGGGAAAACAAAACATAGAATGGGGTGAGCTGAGATGCATAGTAAGGATAACAATATAGCGTAAGCTTTCATAAATAAGTATAAACATTTATGGAATTTTCTAAAACCAAAGAAAAACCATTTTCAACAAAAACATCATCATAATATGGAAAATATAAATCAAAATAATTCCATTTACTGACTCACATAGATATTATACTAGTCGAATAATCACATGAAATATAAATAGCCACTTTCATAATAATGGAATGCATAATTCCAAACTTTCATAATGACATAGTCAAGGCCTTGTTCCAAGACAGTAGTTTTTCTCATGAGTCCTACCGATGCATCGAGGATCTATAGTGGGCTCCACCCATTACTTACTAAGTGCAATGCATTCCCCCCATGAAATTATTTAAACATAACATAATCATTAGTATTAAAAATGGCATACGAAATGTCAATAAATTATCCATAAACCATGAATGGTATGAAATAACACATCCACAGTCAAACATATCAAAAAACCGTCAATACAATATGTAAGTTTTGTTTCATAATAAAACAACTTCAAACGAAATTAAAATCAATCAAAGGATGTTGACATAGATGAAATTAAAACCTATTTAAAGAAATATCTCTTCCTATTTTGAAATCATTTAAAAGTCACATAATTATAAAAGGAATCATTTATATTTGAAATTATTCTTATAAACATGTAATGGAAGCTTCAACGATGTCATAACGGCGGAAAATAGCCGCACCCGCCGTATAAGTAAAAAAAACATTCCTACCAAAATTTTGTCAAAAAGGTTATAAAGGCCTTTTTTGGAAAAAAAATGGAAAGATTCCTTTATAAAAATATTATAAAAGTCAAATAAGGGTATAAATTACTTCAACCCATAGTCTTTTAAATAGAAAGAATTTTTTGAAATACATTTTTAAGAAACATGGATGTGGATGATAAAGAGTTCCTAGTAGATAACTACATATAAACAACCTCGAACAGTGAAGATATTGAAGAATTAACCCTTACCTTGAACTTTTCCTTGGTCTAAGGTAGGTTAAACTCCTGTATAATGGTGAAATAATTGTTATTAAATTACTCAATAATCATATATGTTAATATAATATCATATATGATCATTTAAAATTGCTTTGTTAATAATATCTTAGTATTATCGTCATTTTAGGTGTTATCAGAATGGTTTTCCTTTATATTATTTATTATGTGAGTATTATTTGTTATGTATTTGATGTATATTATTCATCTCCAATGTGATATCATGTATTTAACCGTTATTTTTAATCATAAAATGAAAATTAGTCTTGAATGGATACGATGGGGAATTAATCTCATCGCGTTCGTGGGGACGGTAATCTGTACGGGCGCACGAGCGAAAAATAATATATAATTGGATGGTATATCATATATACAGAATCATTATCATGCTATATTTATTATTTACATCAATTAAAAATCATTATTATACCCATCCAAATAATAATGTATTGAATAAGAATTACACCACGATGTGGAGACGGTAAGTCGTACGTACACACGTATGATGACATGTCATTCAAATGATTAATAGAATAATTAATGTGGTTGTAAAATATTTATAATAACATCATAATATATATAATATACTGGAATTATTGTTTTATAATGGATGAAACAAAGAATGAGGAAGTGGAAGAAGAAAGGAATATGAAAGAGGTGATAAAATATTTACCTCTTCTTCGGGTTCTTCCTGTTGATTTGATCAAAAATTCTCCTTAGGATGGATTTATAACTAATGGAAGGCCACTAAGATGATTGGAGGACAGTTAATTTGGTATTTGGGTAGGGTTTGGCCGTGCCAAATGACTTTTATGGTTTTAATTATTGAGAATGGGGAGTGCCCTTTTATAAGACAGGTGAGGGGAACCTTAGGAAAAGCTAGAAATATTATTTTATAATAAAATGAATTTCAGTTTATAATGGCTACATAATGTATTATTTATAGGATAAGGTGGGTATCGGTTGAAAACCACTCAACCTATAGGTTTTAGACAGGTTTGAGACACTATATAAACTATATCTTTATATTTAACTCTTAGTTAAACAGTATGACATTTACCATGTCTCTTTGTATTTTAATAATATATGGTTAATAAACATACTATATACATCCAAGAGACCCCTAGTGGTTCATTAGTGACACTAAAATCCTTATATAAGTCTTTTGTCTGATTAATTAGATTTTTAGGAATAGAATATCAATTAAGAATATAATATTTGTTTTAAAAACTATTTTATGTCAATTTTTACACTATTTGGTATTTTTTTCTAAATTCATAACATCATTATTACATCGAAATAATTAATCTAACCAACCCTAATATGTCATATTAACTTAGAAAATAAGTTTAATTCATTAAAAGTCTCAAATTACATTTATTTGGATATTTATAATAACAATTATTTTAATATTTCATTAATTAGGTAATTTATGCATCATCATTGTGTCATAAATAAATTAAATTATTTAATGTATAAAAAATTAAAAAAATAAAAAATTTTGTAGAAAATATTTTTATATTTCTAATGAATATTTATAGTTGAATTTATATTATGTGTAACAATATATTAAAAATGTTTTAGTTATTAAACTTAGATTTTAACTCTTTTAACTCTTCTTTGAATTAAATAATAATAAATGTCATAATCTAATCCATGTGGACCTAGAGGATCATATTTTATTAATATTTTTGTTTTTGGTAGAATTACACTTATCTAATAGAATTAGATCAGGTGTTAGGACAATAATAATATAATTTTTACCCATAATTACTCTATTTACTTTTAACCGTGGAAAATAAAAGTAACAAGTTACTATTCACCAAAAATTATTTTAATCTTATTGACCCACATTTTACTTACTGATATAAAACATGTCTCTTAGATTTTCAAAATTCAACTTACAAAAATGCTAAAATTATATTTTATGGAAATTTGCAAATGCTCTTAGGAGGTGGGTAAAAGAAGGTAAAAAGATCAATAAAATATTTATTCATCTAAAATATTTATAAACTGAATCCAATGAATTACATTGAACATATATAGGTATTATGTATCTATTTTTACCTAAAATAAATTTAAATAAAATGAATAATTATTTAATTAAAAATTCGGGTTTAAACCATAACTTAGTGTTTTTCACTATTCTTTAAAAATTGAATGTTTTCAGAAAAATACCAAAAACTCACCCTAAGCTAATTTCGATACTCCAAATCCAAAAATGAATTCAATTTTGAATGATATAATTTATAAAATTTAAAAAAGGGGGTAATACTTCTCATAAAGACTAGTTTTATTGGTTGTGGTGTGTTAGAACTCAATGTTACGTACAACACATGCTATTATATTATTCAATGAGAAGCGTACCGTGGAAGCTTGGGTTGTTATATTCTCCCCTCCTTCAAATAATTTTGTCCTCAAAATTTAAATAATATTACTACATAAAAAGACCTGGGTGGTTCTTCATCATATTTTCCTCGGGTTCCGATGTTGCATCTCCCAACTTATGGTTTCTCTATAGAACTTTTACCAAATGAGTCATTCTGTTTCTAAACACTTATTCTCTTTTATCAACATCCTTGATAGTCTCTTCACAATAAGATAGATCGAGTTCCAGTTCTAAATATTCAAAGGTGAGTACATGCGTTGGGTCAGTCATGTATTTTCTCAATAGTGATACGTAGAATACATCGTGAACATTGAAGAGACTTGGCGGTATTGCTAAATGGTAAGCTACATCCCCAATTCGTTCTAGAATTTCGAAAGGTCCGATGTACTTGGGACTCAATTTTCCCTTCATACCAAAACATATAACACCCTTTCATGGAGATACCTTCAAGAAAACTTGATCTCCTACCTGAAATTTGAAATCCCTTTTCCGGTTATCGGCACAGCTATTCTATGTGGTTTTTGATTACCATCGACTTTTCCATTGTATCCTCCACAAGTTCTGGACCTACGAGTTTTCTTTCAACAACATCATCCCAACAGGTTTGTGTGCAATATATCTCTCTATATAATTCTTCATAGGGTGCTATCTGAATACTTGAATGGAAGATATTGTTATATGAGAATTCTTCCAGAGGTAAATATTGATCCCACATTCCTTTAAAGTTAAGTGAGCATGATATCAACATGTCTTCTAAGGTTTGAATAGTCTGTTATGATTGTCCATCAGTTTGCGGGTGGTAGGCAGTGCTCAAAAGAAGTTCAGTATCAAAGGATTTCTGAAGACTTTTCCAGAATATTGATGTAAAATGAGTATCACGATCAGAAACAATCAATAGTGGTACTCCATGAAGTCTTAAATCTTCATTAATATATAGTCTTGATAATCTTTCATGTAGTAAATCTTCTCTTATATCAATAAAATGTGCTGACTTGGTAAGATGATCAACAATGACCCATATTTCATTGTTCTTTCTAGGAGTCTTTGGTAGTCCCATGACAAAGTCCATATTAATATTATCCCATTTCCACTCAGGTATGGGAAGAGGTTGCAAGAATCCTCCACATTGTTTCCTTTTATGTTTCACGTGTTAACAAACCATACTTCTTGACACAAAATCATCAATCTCCATCTTCATTTTTTCCCACCAAAAACATTCCTTCAAATATCTATACATTTTGGTGCTACCATGGTGTATAGAGAAATTGGAACTATGACCATCTCCCAACAATTCAATTTTTAGATCAGGTATATCGGGAACACAAAGCCTCTTCCCAAATATCGAAATTCCATCTTCAAAGACAAATTCACTCAATCTCCCATCATTCACTGCTTTAATATTCATTTGAAACCCTTCATCATCAGTCTGAGAATGCATCAATCTTTTTTGTAAAGATGATTTGGAAACCATTTGAAAAAAGTATTTATGTTTCACCTTCCATGGTTATCCCCATGTCCAACATTACTAGATCCCTGAAAATAGGTTCTCTTTCAACTATAATCTTGTTCAAAACTCCATGATACTTTTTGAACAAAGCATATTCCACCTTACTGCCCTTCCCTGGGTGGTAGTGTATAGTGAAATCATAATCCTTGAGTAGTTCAATCCATCAACTTTTCCTAATGTTGAGTTCTTTCAGAGAGAAAATATACGTCAAACTCTTATGATCAGTATAAATCTCACATTTTTCAACACAGAGATAGTGTCTCCAAATTTTTAAAGAAAATATTACAACTACTAACTGAATATAATGAGTAGGATAGTTTTTCTCATGAATTTTCAGCTATCATGATGCATAGGCAATAACTCTATTATTCTGCATAAGGACACAACCAAGTCCATTCTTTGAAGTATAACTATAAAAAGCAAACCCATCATTCCCTGACGGTAGAATCAAGATAGGAGCATTGAATAATCTTATTTTCAGTTTTTAAATACATTCTTCACAGTATTTTGTCACATAAAATCTAACACTATTACATGTGAGATTGGTTAATGGGACATCCAATCAGGAAAAATTCTGGATAAAACGCCGATAATAACCTCCTAAACCAATAAAACTGCGTATCTCATTTATACTCGTAGGTGCTAGCCATTATTTGATTGACTTGGTCTTAGAAAGATCAACATAGATTCCATACTTGGAGACAATATGGCCATGAAAAGAAATCTCTTAAATCCAAAATTCAAACTTGAAAAACATTCCATATAAATCATGTCTTCTAAGTGTCTTCAGAATAATGCCCAAGTGATTTTCATGATCTTCATAGCTTTTGGTGTATACCATGATATCATCAAAAAATACCACTAAAAAGACATCAAGATATTCCTTGAAAGCTCCAAGCATTAGATCCATGAAGACAGAGGGTTCTTTTTTCAATCCAAAAGGCATTATTGTAAACTCGTAATGCTCGTACCAGGTTCGAAATACTATTTTCGGAATGTCTTCCTTCTTCACACAAAACTGATGATATCTAGATTGAAGGTCAATATTTGAAAATTATTTAGCTCTATGAAGTTGGTCGAATAAATCATTAATGCAAGGTAGGGGATACTTGTTCATTATTGTTATAACATTGATCTTCTTGTAGTCAATGAAAAACTTCATAGATCAATTGTTATTCTCAACAAAAAGGACAGTGGTTCCCCAAGAATAAACACCAGGGAAAATAAATCCCGTATTAATCAATTCCTCTTGTTTTTTCTTTATTTCCACTAATTCCACTATGGCCATTCTATAAGGGGTCATTGATATGATCCTTGATCTAGGAATTAAATCAATGGAAAACAAAATTTCTCATTCTAGAGGATTTCTAGATAAATAATCTGGAAATAGATAAACATATTCATTCACAATAGGTATATACTCTATTTGAACATTATTTTCCCCACCCACATTTAATTCATTCTCTTCCTCCCCAATAATTGAATTTAGATGAGTTTCTGGGGGTAGATCTAGATAATAATTAAGTGGTGAAGATTATGCTCTTAAGATAAGGTGTTCTTTATCATCGTCATCAAAAATAGTAACATCCTTTTTCTTACAATAAATTTTTTCATCATGGTCTGAAATCCAATCCATACCGAGGATTATATCAAATTCAATCATGGGTATGATGAAGTGATCAGCAGCCAAGGAACATTTATATGCCCTAATGGGAACTGATTCACAAAATTGTGTTCCAATGATACTTCCCTTAGAAGTTTTTACTAGCAACTCCCATGTTAAATGAAATTTTAAATATCTAATATTCATAGAAAAATGGGAGGATATGAAACAATGTGATGATCCAGAATCAAATAAATCATATTCTAAACTTGAGGAAACAATTAAATTATCTGCCACTATGTCTTTCGGAGCATCAACCTCTAGCAGTAGTGATAGAATAATCTTGGCCTTGACCCCTTGGCCTTTTTTGAGGTAAGTTCCCCTGAAGCATGGGACATTCATTTGCATAATTCCCCCTTTCTCTACAATTTTAGCATTCCACATCGATAGCCTCTTTCTTCCCCTTGCAATCACGAGCTTGGTGGCATTTTTCACCACACTTGTAATAGAATCTCATTCCCTTATGGAAAGTAATAGGGTGTTTCTTCCCACATTTGATGCAGGATGGATATTAAACATTTCCCTTATTCCCCTTATTTATATTTCTAGAGTATTCATCAGATCTCTTCTTCTCTTGATTTCCGTTAATCTCATAAGACTTAGAGAATTAATTTCTTATCTTGATAGCAGCTGAGACAATATCTTCATATGACGAGAAGGATTGTGAGACTAATTATAGATAGAGAAATGGTTTTAACACATAAAAGAAACTATAAATCTTATTTCCTAGGTTACATATATAATATACAGCATGCCTCGCTAACCTTGTAATGTTAGCTTCATACTTTGCAACATTCTCATCCTCCTTTTACCTCAGACTCAGAAATTACCTTTCCATATCCCCTTGATGGTCACAAGGAAAGTATTTTTCTAAGAAAATATTTTTAAACTACCTCCATTCTATATTTTAAGCATCATCATCTTATTTTGTGTTTTTAATCAATGACCACCATTGATTAGAATCTCTAGTGAGGTGGTAACCTTCCATGAAATTTTTTTCCCTTTCACTACTCCCCAAGGCGTGGAATATTTTATCTAAGGAATTTATCCATTTCTCAGCTACTAATGGATTTTACTCCCATTGAATGTTGGTGGTTTTTTCCACATGAAGTGATCTTATAATGATCCTCCACGCTGTGGATCAGGGTGCTCCATATGGGTAAGGTTATTATTCATAGCTTAAGTGATTTGTCCCAGTATAGTGATTAGCTGATCAGCACCACCTGAATCACCATCACCAATATATTTATCTTGAGTAGGAGGGAAATCCCTACATGGAGTGAGTGCATTGATATGGTTTCCATTCCTTCCACTAGGATCCATTTCTAAACAAGGGATTAACTTTATTATTTTATGAATTGAAATACACAATTCCAAACTTGTAAAAAACATAACATAAATTGAACAGTTTATGGATATAATCCATAATCATAAAAAATGTTTTCTTTGAGGAAGTATATTCTTATAAACCCTACATTATTGTTTGTAAAGAAAATGAGAATTTTTCTAATCATATCCCCCTGGAGTTTCATAAACAAAAGTGCATAAAGGCCCATTGTCATTCAGTAGTTCTCGTTTGAGTCTAGCTTAAAGCGGTGTTTCCAGGTTTTACCCCTAGGTACATCTGTTTCAGATCCGCCTCTATATGATCGTATCTAGATAGGGATGTATTTCATGGAAAACTCACAAAATATATATAGCACCAAAATTCTAGGATGTTCTTCTATACTAATCATCAAAGCATATCTTAGAGATATGTTCTCTAATAAGAGTTTATCTAAATCTAGTTCCCAAGGATTGTACTAAACATCCTACGATACCAACTATAACACCCTGGCACTAGAATCCCAGAGTCAGTGCATTATTATGTATCATTGGCATGATTGCAAAAGATCAAGTGCCGAATGATCGATTAATTTAGTATCCTTGGAAGTACTAGATACATTCATAAGTTTTACATTTCATCATGAAATGGAAAAATATGAAAACATTATCTCCATAGAAAATGCATAGATCTCATTGATTATCCTCACATGTCAGTCATAATATACTTTTCACATCCTAGGAAAAATAAAACATAGAAATGGGTGAGCTCAGATTCTCAGTAAGGGTAACAATATAAAGGAATCTTTCATAAATAAGCATAAACATTTAAGGAAATATATAAATTAAAACAAAATCCTTTTCCTCATAAACTTTATCATAATATGGAAAATATAAATCAAAATAATTCCATTTACTTACTCACTTGGATATTCTACTAGGTGAATAACCACATGCAATATCAATAGCCACTTTCATAACAATGGAATGCATAATGCCATATTTTCATAACCACATAGTAAAGGCCTTGTGCCAAGAAAAAAAATAATATTTTATCAAGGCCTTGTTTCAAGACACTAGATTTACTCATGATACCTACTGATGCATCGAGGAGTTATAGTGATCTCCACCCGTCACTTACTATATCCAATTCATTCCCCATATAAAAAGGTTTTAACATAACATATACATTCATATTAAAACAGGAATACGAAATGTCAATACATTATCCATCAACCATGAATGATATGAAATAACACATCCATAGTCAAACATATCACATAACCTAAAATAAAATATTAATTTTTTGTATCATAATAAATCAAATTCAAACAAACTTAAAATCCATCAAATGATGTGGACATAGATGAAATCAAAACCTTTTTAAAAAAATATCTCTTTTAATTTTTAAACAATTTAAATGTCACATAATTATAAATGAAAACATTTATTTGTGAAAATATTCTTATAATCTTGTTAGAGAAGTTTTGTTGATGTTATAATGACAGAAAATAGTCCCACCCACTGTATAAGTTTAAAAAACATTCATACCTTAATTTTGTCAAAAAGGTTATAATAGACCTTATTTGGAAAAAATACATAAAGATTCCTTTATAAAAATCTTACTAAATTCAAACAAGGGTATAAATGTATTTAACCCATAGTCTAGTAAATAGTAAGAAAGTTTTGAAATACCTTTTTAAGAAACATGGATGTGGATGATAAAGAGTTCCCTGTAGATAATTAAGTATAAACAACCTGGGATAATGATGTGATTGTAGAATTAACCCTTACCTTGTAATTTTCCTTGGTTGACGGTAGGTTAACCTCATGTATAATAGTGAAATAATTTTATTTATATTATTAATAAATAATATACATTAATATGATATCATATATGATCTTTAACATTGCTTTATTAATAATATCATAATTTTAGGTTTTAACAGATTCTTTTCCCTTTATATTATTTGTTATGTGAGTCATATTTTTTAGGGAAGGGGTGTGTCTTATTTAAATGTAGAATGATATCAGGTCTTTAAAAATTATTTTTAATCATCAATTTAAAATTAGTCATGAATGGATATGATGGGGAATAAATCTTATCGCGTTCATGGAGACGGTAACCCATACGTAAGCTCGAGAGACAAATAATATATAATTGGATGTTATATCAGATATACAGAACCATTATCATGTTATATTTACTATTTACATAAATTACACATCATTATTATAATCATCTAAATAATAATGTATTAAATAAAAATTGCACCGCGAAGTGGAGCCGGTAAGCCGTACGTACGCACGTATGGTGACGTGTCATTCAAATGATTGATAGAATAATGAATATGGTTGTACCATATTTATAATAAAATCATATTATATAAAATATACTGGAGTTATTATTTTTGAATGGAAACAACAAAGAAAGATGAAGTGTAAGAATAAAGGAAGTGAAAGAGGTGATGAAATTTTTAACTCTTATTCGGGTTCTTCCTTTTGATTTGATTAAAAGGGATATTTTGGTCAGCTTTATAACTAAATAAAGGCATCTAGGATTAATGGAGGGCAGTTGAGAGGGTATTTGGGCAGGGGTTGGCTAATCCAAATGTCTTTGACGGTGTGAATTAGAGTGAAGGGGGTGTGACCTTTTATAAGAGGGGTTAGGGGCACCTTAGGAAAAGCTAGAAATATTATTTTATAATAAAATACTTTTCAATATATAATTGCTCAAAAATGGATTATATAAAGGCTATGGTCGTTATGGGTCGACCAACACTCAAAAAATATGTTTTAACACGTTTGGGTCACTAACTTTCTCATTTAGATTTAACTCTTATTAAAATAGTTTAACATTTATCATGTCTCTTTGTATTCATATAATATATGGCTAATAAACATACTATATAATTCCTAGAGAACCCCAAGTGGTTCATTAATGATACACCTATCATTATATAAGTCTTTTGGCCGAACCCTAGATTTTGTGGAATTGAATATCCATTAATAATATAATATTTGTTTTAGAAAAACTCTTTAATGTCAATTTTGACACTATTTGGTATTTTGTTTTTGATAAATTCATAACAGAATTATTACATCGAAGAAAATTCATATAACAAACCCTAATATGTCATATTAACCTAGAAAATTTGTGGAATTCATAAAAAGTCTCAAAATATATTTATTTTGATATTTATATAATCAATTATTTTAATATTTCATTGATAAGGTAAGTACTACATCATCAAGGTGTCATTAATAAATCTAATTATATAATGTATTAAAAATATAAATAAAATAAGATTATGTAGGAAATATTTTTATCTTTCTAATTAATAATTATAGTCTATTTTATCTTATGTGTAACCCTATATTAAAAATGTTTTAGTTATTATACTTTGATTTTAACTCTTTTAACTCTTCTTGGAATTAAATAATAATAAATTTCCTAATCTAATCCAAGCGGGCCAAAAGGATCATATTATATTCCTAATGTTTTTTGGTCTAATTAAAAATATCCAATAGAAATAGGACATGTGTTATGGTAATAATAATATTTTTTACCCTTAATTACCCTATATACTTTTAACCTTGGTAAATAAAAGTAAAAAGTTACTATTCAACAAAAATTATTTTCATCATATTGAACCAAATTTTACGTACTGATATCAACCGTTTCTCTCAGATTTTTTAAATTCAATGCGGAGAAGTTGTAAAATTTTATTTTATGTAAATTTAAAAATATTCATAGGAGGTAGGTAAAAGACGACAAAAATATTCAACAAAATTATTATATATCTAAAATTATTATAAACTGACTCCAATGAATTACACTGAATATATATTGGAATTATGTATCTATTTTGACCTAAAATAATTTTAGATAAATTAAATAATTATTTAAATAAAAATTGTGTTTTAAACAATAATTCTTTGTTTTTCCCTATTCATCAAACATTGAATGTTTTAAGAAAAATACAAAAAACTACCCTAAGATAATTTCGATACTCCAAATTCAAAAAGGAAGTCCATTTTGAAAAATAAAATTTATAAAATTTCAGAAAGTTGGTATTACTGCTCATAACGACTAGTTTGATTGGTTGTGGTGTGTTAGAACTCGAAGTTGCGTACAACACACGCTATTATATTATTCCAAGAAGAGCGTACCGTGGAAGCTCGGGGTGTTATATTATTCACCAAAAATTAATTCTATGTGGGGTTTCTTCTAACAATGGATATATTAAATGATTATTATAATTAAATTTATGGTAACATATATATCCATTCTCTGATGTTTATATCAGTGGTTTTATGTTTCAAAAGTTACCAAATTGGTAAAATAATTATGTCTAAATTTTCCTTCTATGAGACTTATGTTTTTTATGCACCTAAATACATTTTGAGGTGTATATAATTCCATTTTACATGTTATATCTTGAATATCCATCTTCTCCCAATATTTTAATTTCATCTAATTTTTTTTCATAATTGGAGAATATGATCGCAATTTACAATGTTATGAATGTTTATTGAAACAATATCATTGCTTTTCAACATTGTTTATGTTTATGATTCCTTTGATGAAATATTATGATCCCTCTTTTAGTAATAGTAATTATTTTTATTATACTATATTAATTAATAATGAATTCAATTATTGGATATAATTTCCCACTTTTGGTATATAATATAGTTAAGAATGTTTTTTTAATAATGTCTGAATTTACCCCCTCTACGGTCAAAAATCTGGGTTATTTCAAACCATGTTTTCGGAAAATGTTTTCCAAAGGTTTTGAAGAATTATTTATAAAAATTAAATCTATATTAAATGAATTAGTTTTAAGAAAAATTAGTCTAATTTTATAATTTTTTCAAATAATGCAAATCTCAAATGGTTTTCAATATTATTTTAGTAGTTTTAAAATAAAACGGTATTCAAAAACGTTTTCAAGATATGTTAATAAATTTTCATGTAAAATGGTTTTCAAGATAGTTTCAATAATTCGTAACATTTTCTCAATTTCCTTTTGAAATAAATGGTTTTAAAACGTTTTCAATATTTATTTGTTTGTTTTCAATGATTTTTCAGTGAATTTGTTTTCAAAACGTTTTCAATTTTTATTTATGAATTTTCAAATTCCATTCAATGAAATGGTTTTCAAAACGTCTCAAAGTTTTATTAATAAGTTTTCAATGTATTTTTAATGGAATGGTTTTCATAACGTTTTCATGATATGTGTTAGTTTTTTCAACGTGTTTTCAATGAAAAATGTTTTTAAAATGTTTTGATGCTATTTCAATAACTTTTCAAGGAATGTTTTTCCAAATGAATAGAAGTATTTATTATAAATATTAAGTTATTATCTTTGAAAATTATATTTAAATGGTTTTATGAATTACAAATATTTTTTTAATGAAGAAAGGCTATATTCCACAAGAAATTCTTTTTGAAAGATATTTAAAACATATTTTACATCTATGATGACATAATTTGATGTTACTCATTCCTTGCTAGGAAATGGTCTAATGGTTCCATTAATAATATTTTTATAAATGGGTTATCCTTAATGTCATGGTATTTATAAAACCCATTTCTATTTCAAGAGATGTATGTTTATTAAATCCGTTACTCTTTTATAGGTCATGATTTAGATGAAATTCCAACAAATATTATATCATTTTTCATTGGTTATGATTAGATTACATGATTATATTCCCATTTGATTTCATGGGTTATGATATGATTATTTATGATCTTGTAGATAAATTCAATTTGATATCAATATTATATGGGTGGGACCTATATATCCCTCCAATGTAGTGGGTAATAATTTTTACCATATGAGATAGAAAAAGAGTATCTGGGAGTAATCCTTAAATACTAATATGGCCATGGGAGTGAACCATGACTACCAAGAAGGTATGAGGACGGAAATCATGCTATAAATATAAAAATGGGAGTGAACTACATCAAACAAGATGATATGTGGACTGAAATAATTCTACAATTATTGTCTTGGTAGCATGTACTGGGCTATTATGGAAATCAAATTATCTGCTTGTGTGTGTTCCATAATTCCATGTTTTATTCCTATTTTGTGGTTTCATGGATTATGTTATTAATTTCCTTATTATTTTTTTCTTATGAACTTACATTATTTTTGACAAAATTCATGTTTAGGATCTTATGCTATATAGGTATTGATCTTAAAATGTTATGACCATGTTCAAATACCCTTAACCTCATACTTATGATTACATGTCTGTCTTGTTTACCCTTACTGGGCATCTATGGTGACCAATTTTTATGTTAATTTCCCCAAGTTATGAAGTTATATATTACATATAATGTGTCTAATAAGGTTTTTAGTCATGAATAACATGGTGGAAGATAATGTATCTCACTTTCATGTAGGTGTGTATGTTTTCCGGTTTCCAATGGAACTATACTATTATTGTTTTTGGGTCTCTGTTTCTATAATGATTTATATATTTAAAAAAATTATGCAATGTTAATGTATGAAAACCAAATCTCTCTATAGTTGGTATAAAAGAAAATTTCTTGTTATGATTTGGAATCCAGGATTAGAAAACAACATTGAGAACAATAAAGACATGCCAAAGGAAATTTTTTAGGATAATGAAAATTATAAGAAAAATTTCCTCGAATTTTGAAAAATGATAGAGTGAGTGTATTCATAGTATTACATCCATTTCTAGATACTAAAACTGGTTGTGGATATGAAATTGATGTTCTGAAGTGTAACAACTCTAACAAGAGGTTCTAGGCCAGACTAAGGGTAATATAGTACATGAAAATGAGACTTGCTGCAGAACTAGTTCGATACTCCCATGTGATATTATTAGGAAATTCACAAACTCTTCATGAACCATTAGGAAATTGAATATAATATGTTTATGAATAACAAATGATAAAACTAAGGTGTATTATATTAAGGAAGGAGTCATAATTTAGACATGCTAAATGTAATTATTTTAATGGAAATGATGTTCTCTTCTATGATAATAAATTATCAAACAATTCTTCTAGTTTTAGACATAGGATAGAATTAGAAAGAACTATATTTATGTTGAATGTGAAGAATAAATTCCTAATTAGTAGTCAAGTGTTATGATCATTGGATTGAAATTTGTTATGATCATGCCTAGTAAGTTTTTATAGAACATCATTAACAACATATACCTCAACCAACTCTCAGACTCACCGAGTAAGAGAAATAGGGAGTTTTCCATGATTTTGTGTAATGGATACCACTGAGGAAATAAGATTATGTTTCATTCACATAAAAAATGTGAAAATAATCACCTATTTTATTGTCTCAGAGGAATAAGAAGATGTTTATACTCTATAAAAGGAAAAAAACTAAGTGACTTCAAAAAAAACAAGGTGTTCAGTTAAATAAATAGATGAGAATATGGGAATTTGTATGGAATAATCAATTTTTAAGTGTTTTATGTGTTGAATAATTGTAAATTAAGTAACTCAATGTCCCATTAAGAATTCTTTTGATGATAATTAGCCAGGTGGAGTGAGTAATGGTTATATTGATGATAAAAATGATATTACATATGAAATAAGAAAGGAAAGAGGTTTCAAGTAATAGTATGAGTTAACATTCTTATGGATTATAGATGAAGTGAAATAATCAATGTTTTTATGTATTTTTGGGTTTAGGAATTATGTTATATGGATGGTGAAATGAACCGGGATTATCCATTTTATGTTTTTCACTATGTAATTAAAATAATATGTTGAATGTTTCATAATGACTGGAAAAGTGATTAAATGTGAACCCAATATTTTGACTGATGGAAGATAACCCCTCATATATTACTTGAGTTATGATATTGTTGTTTGGATAATGATATGTAGGATATAAATAATTAAATTAGATGGTACTGATTGTTGCAAAACTGATAACATATCTGTTGACCTAGTAGTTTATGTTATCATAGATAAAGCTTAAAACTTGTTGGATTTATGGAATATATATTGTAATCTATGGAATAAGGAATAATGAATGTTTTTAGAAGTATTTATGGTAATTTAGATTATTAGCATTTTTAATGAGAATATGTGATAATGGTATTCACATGTCTAGAATACGGCTAATGATATCCACATTCTCTTATTTGGGGAATCAATGTTATGTTTATTTCATGAATTTAATTCTAATTTTTTGGATTTTCATATTTCATAGGGTTAAAAGGATAACCATTCATGACCTATTTATGTAATATCTAGAGGATGTATTTATGTACTGATATTGTGTTGAAAACCATTGTTAAAAGGCTACTTAGTTATTAACATTATTTCATAGTTGTCCATCACATTTATTTCAGAAATTATATTCTTATGGTTTTAGAAAAGTATGCCATGTATGTTGGGCAACAACCAATAATGTTTAACAACTCTATTGGTCCTGAACCTATGACTAAATGATGATATGGGTTTCATTCCTAATAATGGATAATGTGATGTCCTGGTTAATGTGTAAATATTTGTGATGAATAATTATTTATGATGAAGTATTAGTGTTACTTCTAATTTACATAGATTAATTTATTAACAATTTGAATTTTTTAGTATTGTTAGAGACAAAGAGTTACAATTATTATTCCTTTATGAGCCTTATGATCTTCAAAAAATTTATTTTAGTGCATTTTCCATCAATGTTAATTTCTAGACATCTATTTCTTGAGGTAATGGATGAATTAAAAATAGGTATAAGCACAACCAAAAAATTATTTTCTTATAGAAACATAACATTTATGTATATTTTCTTAAATTCTTAGTCTGTAAAATAATTAAAAAAATTAAAGGATAATGATAAAAAAAATTTATCCTAATACAATAATTTATGTTTAACTGATGGACTTTTAAATCATCAAAGATTTATGAATTTGAAACCCTAAAATTTTCTTTGATAATTAAGTTTTTTTGTGATTGATTTCCACAATAACTACCAATAAATATTTATATTTTTCTTCTATGTCCAATCTTTACTCACAACCTAAGTTCATCTATGTAGGAAACCAAGTTATATGTTACTTTTGGTAACCATTATGGTTCCAACTGTCCATTTTTATGAGATATTTTATTATTAGATTTTACAATGTGATATTATTTGAATGAAACATTCAAGTATTAAACCATTAATAACCCCGATGAATTTTGAGAGTGAAATTAATTTCTAGGTGCGTATAATGTAACACCCATAGATTTTTTGAATTATTTTTTTCAAATTAAAATACAATTTTTGATATTTTTCATTTCAAGCGTCATAGAAAATAGTTTAATTTATTTTAAAGAGTTATGTTTAGCTTCAGATATATGAAACCCCATGTTAATCATGATCTATAAGAAAAATACATTTCAACTATATCTACATGGAATAATCAGCTCATCTTACATTACATGCATGACTAGCTTTCCCAAATGGCATGCGAAACACGCCAGATAGAGTGTTACCAAAAATTAAGTAAATATTAAAATTTTATTATTTAATAGGAAATGAAATGGAAATTAAGTTTAAGAATATAACAAAAACTAACATATGAATTTATATAATTTAAATAATTTTTTACCTACTAATTATAAAATAACATAGAAACCAAATGAATATTGGGGATATATTTTTTTAAATTATAATTTTATGTGAAAAATGATGTTTATATTAATAAGTTAAATTAATTTTTAATAGTGATTAATATTACTAATAAATATATGTACATATTAGAAAAACTATTTTTGATAATCATCCAACATATTTTATAGATATAATATAAGAATAAATATAATTTTATGATTGAAAACCTATATTATTATAAAGGTACTTTTACCACAATTTAAGGGAGAACCCATTATAAATTCAATTTTTTGAACTTTAATATATTTTATATGTCAAAATAAAATTCTTACTTGAAATAGAAACATAAAAATTTGTTTAGTATTAATTTTTTATGTTCTGTTTCTAAGATATCATTTTTAATGAATAGTTAAAAATACAAAATTATAGTTCAAAATTGATTTTTCATATAATTCATTTATAAGTATAAATTACATTTTAAATTTTTTTTAAAGTTCAATTATAAGATAATATTTTAAATTAATTTAATTTAGGTCATTGGAGTAAATTTTAATTTGATATTTTTTTTAGAAAAATAATAAACTTTTTGATGTTTTTACATTAAAAACCCATAGTGGTGTTCTGTCAACGGGATAACATTAAAATTAATTTTATCCAAATATGTGATTATAATTTTGTGAATTGTATTCCATATTTTTAATTAGAATAATTTATAATTTTTAATAATCTCAACACTTTTTTGGACCAAAATGATTAGTGGATGTGATTAAAATTAGTTATAATGACTAATAGAAAAATCATGTTAAAAACATAAAAAACATTAAATATAATACCCAAGATGGCCTAGAAACTTTTAAATCACACATTAGCTATAATTTGTTTTCCAGGTACCTTAAATTATAGATTTTTTTGGTTTTGTATGAATTTTCTAGGAAAAAATGTGGCTCCACCTAACTAGTTTTCAATAAATCCAAGTCTCTCATTTACCATCCCTAGAAAATTCAACCACCTCTACCACTTCCTCACACATATGAAACCAATTAGGTTCAGCCAAAATATACCTATTAAACTTCCCACCATCCCTAAATTCTTCATTGAATCCACCCCTTGTAATAATGAAATCCATGGAAAGCTTTTGGCACAATCCGAAAGGATTTACCTGATTAAGCGGTAACGACTTAACTCAACCTCTTTTATATTATTTTATTTCTCTACCCCTACACACTATTTATTACATTATTTAATAAATAAAATATTATCAAAAAAATATAGGGTTTTAATGAAATTTTTTTGACATACCCTTATAAAAATATTATCTATGGTGTAATGAACATACAGTTTATGTATACGACGAACTACCTTCTCACCAAACGATGATTGTCCATATTTCCTTTACCACATCTCATCGTAAAAATTATGATGGAAAATATTTTTATTTAAGATATATATTATTAATATTATTTATTTAATATTATTTAATTCTTTAAACCATAAATTCTTATACTTTCTATTTTGTGTATATATGATAATTTCGTTTGAGGATGTATGGACTTCCACCCAATCTAAGCGATCTAATTCATTCACACAAAACATGTAAGGTATTATAGATTTATTTAGTGAACATATATTATATTTATGATATTATAATTATACTAAAATTATTATATATATAAATATATATGTATACTTATATGTCATTTACTTACTTTCATTCAAAATCACTATTAATCTGAAATAGTGTTCATGCGTATGTACAACATACCGTCTCCATTAATGGTGTATTCAATTTCATTATATAAATTGATATAATAAAAATATACTAATTACAAAATATATTTATATCTTTATTTATATTATTGAAATGAGGAAATATTTATAATACCGAAATATATAAAATCATTAAACACATGCAAAGAACAAAACAGATATTACCCAAAGTGAAACCTTAACCTATAATTTTTAACAAGAGGGTAAATTAAATTTACAATAAAAAAATAAGGTTTTATAAATAAGAATATAACTATGTGATAAATTAATAATAAACCTATATATATTATATAAGAATTTTGTACCTATACAACAAGATTCCAGACACAAGGAAACGATATTTTATCTCACTTTTTATTTCCATGAGATACATGATTTATTCACCACACATTCCTTTGGTGTGGTGAGTATAATGACCACGTATGTATTAAATTATAATTATAATTAAATTCATGGGTATTTAAATATCAATTATATGAACATTATTTCAATGGATTTATTTTTTAAAATTTACTAAATAGGCCAAATAGTTTGGTCTAAATTTTCCTTATTTGAGACACTTGTCTTGTTATGAAAAAAAATTATTTTCGAGGTGTATATACTTCCAATTTACATGTTATATCATGAATATATGTCTTATAGTTATATTTTTAGCTTCATGTAGTTTTAGTTTTTTACATAGAGTATGATCTCTTGTTACCAAGTTATATGAGTTTATTAAAATAAAACCATCGCTTTTCAAGATTGTTTCTATTTATTCTTCATTCAATGAAATATTATGATCCATCTCTCAAAAACAAACATGAATTTGGTTATAATATATTTAATAATAATATATTAATGTTTTGTGACCATTTTTCTACTCTTTGGTATATATTATAGTAAAGAGAGGTGTTTTATGAAAGTCTGACTTTACACTCTCTTCAGTTTGAAATGTGTGTTCTTTCAAAACCATTGTTTCAAAAATGGTTTTAAAAAAAATTCAAGAATTATTTATAAAAATTGAATGTGTTTTCAAAGAATTTTTTTAAATTCTTTTATGATTGTTTTATAACTCTTAATAAAAAATGTTTTTCGAAATATTTTCATACTTATTTTAGATGTTTTTAAGGAAATTGGATTTCAAAAAAGTTTTCAAGATTCATTCATAAGTTGTCAAGTAAAATGATATTAAATTTTTTGGAATAATTTTTTTATGTTTTCAATGTTATTTTCAATGAAGTGGGTTATAATTTTTTATAATATTACATTATAATATTTCAATTTATGTTCAATATAATGGTTTTTAAATCAATTTCGATATTTATTTATAAAATATCAATGTATATCTAATGAAATGTTTTTAAAAACGTTTTCTAGATTTCATTACATGTTTTCAAATTATTTTCTATGGAATAGATATAAAAATGTTTTAATTATTTATTTTTAATTTGTAAATGGTTTTTCAATTACAATGGTTTTCAAAATGTATCAAATATTAATCTATAAGTTTTGAAGGAAATTTTTTTTTCAAAATAATAACTAGTCATGTTTATAAATTTCTATTTTATTTTCTATGAAAAATATTTTATAATTCCTTTATGCGTTAAAAAAAAATCAGCAGGACAAAAATGATATTTTACTCATGGAATATTTTTTGAAACTTATTTGAAAAGTATTTTACACATAATACTACAACCGTTAATGTAACTAATGCCTTTCAAGGAAATGATCTAAATCTTCTGTTAATAATTTTTTATCTGAATGGGTTATTCTTAATGACATGGTATTTTAGAAACCCATTTATTTTTCTTAGGTTATATGTTTATGAAATCTGTTTATCTTTTACTAGTTATGATTTTTATTAAGTGATTATGAAACATGTATTTTTCTTCACAATTTATTATATTAATACATATTTATGAAACTTATTTCTTTCCATGGGTTGTGATAATATTATTTATGGTTTTGTGGAAAATGAATATATTATTTAATTTTGAGATGGGTTGGACATATTTAAAACTCTATTGCATTGGGTAATGATTTATACGTCATGAGATAGAATGAAATGGTCTTGGTATTATTCCATGACTACAAAGATGGACCTGGGAGTGAACAATGACTTCCATGAAGGTATGAGGAATCAAATAATGTTGTCATGATGGTTAAATGAGTGAAACATCACTACAAACATAGTATGGGAGTGAAACCATACTACTAATATGGACTTTTCTATAATTCCTTGGAATCTAGGGAAATCATTTTATATGATTATGTCCCTACCATAATTCCATGTTTTATTCATACGTCATGATTTTATGAACTATCATTTTTATTTGTATATGATTCTTGACTTATGTACTTCTATTATTTATGTTATGACCACTTTTTAAGATATTATGAAATGTAGTGTGTGATCATAAAATGTTTTGATCCCATTTTCATACCATTATATTCATTATTAGGATTACATGTATCCCATGTTTACCCTTTCTATGAATCTGAGCTAACATAATTTTAGGATTATTCCCCCAGGATATTAATTTATGTATTTAGTATGATTTATCTAAGAAGGTTTCTAATCATAATGATCATAGTGGTATAAAATGTAGCTTTCTTAAGTACTCGTGGTTATGTTTCTAGGTTTCAGAAGGTACTAGACTAATATGGTATTTGAGAGTCTGTTTGTATAATGTTGTATGTTTTAATCATACTTTTTATGATGTTAATTTATGGAAATATGGGGTTTCTATTCTATACGGGCTACCTGATTGGTAACCTAATAGGTTTCGTGGATGCAGGATAGGATACGGGAAATGGGCCCATGATATATGGATTATTCCAAATGAATAATGGTTAACAGATCCTGACATGGTTCCGGACACACTTAGAGTGGTTAGTGTTTTGGTTTTGTGTTTTCATTTTAAACACATGAAACGTAATTTGGCATGAAATGCTTTCTTCTTAAATTTTCATATTTTTTTTCCTAATTTTTTTTCTATGAGATATTTGTGTTCTTTTTTTATTACATATATATAAATATGAGTATATTATTTCTTTTTATTTTAACGAGTTTTTACTCAAATAAAAGAGAGTATACTCTTCCCATGATTAAATTATTTCATCCTTTCTTATAGTCAGAATCATTGGGTGTTTGGTGAGGCATGCCTAAGGCCTTGTGATGAACTAGCTGGAGAAAACGGTGCATGGAACCTATGCTGGGACATTAAAACACTGAAAGATTATGGCCACGCTCAAAGCCACCACAAACCCCCCTAATCTTCATCATGTGAGAAAAAATAACAATTTTTAATATATACAGAGAAACTAAACTCTATACACGAGAACAACCCCAGCTGAATTATTCTCTGACATCCTTTTCCCCATTTTACATCGGTCGATAGTAAATAATACCTTTGCATTAATGAGGTTTACATCATCCTATCAAACCAAAATTACTTTAATGTTTTCATGGTCAAAAAAGAAATATTGTTTTATCATGATTAGGAGGATTGTTGTTGAATAATTGATGAAAATAATTAAAATTTGTTATGAAAATATAAATGTATACATCAGTAACAATGACATTGAAAAAAATTATATCTAATATAGTTTAGTAATTTTTTTGTTTTCATCATCACCTTAGGTCTGTAAAAGTGGTGATAATGAGGTTTATATATATATTCATTAACAATACTAATTTATTTTTTATACAAATATATATATATGAACAAAAATATCCCTCAATAAGTGATCTAAAGAATGACTGTCATGTTTTATTTTTCTAGGTAATTAATTTGTTATGTTAATCTGTTGATCCAAAGTGTCTAATTTGTTGGATGTATGTAACCATTCTCATATTCCACCTAACTTTTAAGATAGTTATATATATATACATAAACCTCAATAAAAGATCATGTTATTGGAACATTAAACACTTAATATATAAAAACAAATTAGGGATTGACTATTTATTAGAGATCTTTCTAAATCAGTAGTTAGGTACTAAAATTTCTAGACACATATAAAAAATATATAATATTCTTAATAATGTGGATATTAAAAGGGGACATACCTTTTGATGGATCTCTATTATTAGTGTTTCATAGTAATGATAGTGAGGTATTATAGAAGAGATAGAGTGAGTCCAAAAGTGTTTGTCTTCCATTGAGAATATTTTTTTCAAAGATCATGCTAAGAGAAAATTTGTTTTGAATGTTATTATTCCATATTTATTTTATTTGAAACCCATGTATATCATATATATATTTTAAAAATTATAATTTTATTATTTTAATGGATATTATTATTTTATATTTCTTTTCCATGTTTTCTAAAACCCTTCTACAAATGTGATTTATTTATTTTTTTATATTATCCACATCACGTATTTTTTTTATAGAAATAACTATTTTTAAAAAATAATGTTTTTTATAAAGACAATGTTGTTTGAGACAATTATTTATTCTATTTTCAAATCATTTTCGAAAAAAATTTACTTTAATAATTTTATTTATAAATTCATAGATTGTTTTCAATGTATATATATTATAATTTTATCGATAAAATGGTCATTAAATTTTATAGATGGCGATCCAAATTATATATATGACCATCAACTATTTCTGTACTTAAGATTTAAAAAAATATTATCAAAGATTATATTTTAAAGAATAATATAGAATTGAAATATTTCATATTTCTTAAAAATGTGGGGTTTTTCATTTAATTAGTGTAAATAATTAATCTTATGTATTTATTTTTTATGAAAATAAATTAAATATATATAATAAATTTTAATTTTTTTAAATAGATTATATTCTTAAAATAGAAGAATTTATAAAATGTTTTGTTAATACATTTTTCACTTCGATATCCGATTTAGTTATGAGGAATGAGGAGATAACCAATAACCTCAAAGGGGAAATTATGTTAAAAGCTATATTTCTAGTGGCCACATGGATTTATTATAGATTTCCAAGTGACATTATACTATCAGAAATCTATTATATTCATTATAATGTTTTAAAGTATTGAAATTGAAATAAAAAATTATTCTAAAGGGTAATATGTTTTGAAATTAAATGTTTTTTCAAAGTGATATTTATTTTTCATTGTTTGGAAGAGAATATTCTTGAAAATCCATAATTCATAGTTTGGAAAATTACCTATCAAAAGTTTTGAATTTTATATAGTGCGCTTTTTTTTAAAATCAAATGATATATTTTCTATGAGAACAATTTTATTCTTCTTTGTAAAACAACTTAATGGGAAATTTTATGCTCACCATACATTTCAACAAACAATTTCATATTCTTGTGGTGTATCAATAGTGTTTTGTTTAACCTAGGGGTTGTCTAGTGTGCTGTCGAATAATTGTTTATAAATAGTTTTGTAAGATTCAGATATGTTGTATGGTTTTTCCTAGTTCTAAAAATCCTATTCCAAAAAGTGTATTGTGTATTTAAAGAACTAAATATCTTTATTTTTTTATTAAAAAAATATAATGCGTGTTTTTAACACCATATTTTGATGTGCATGTCTTAGAATGTAAAAATTACCTTGATAGGATATGCACCCTATTACAAATTATATTATAACCATATTTACCATACTAAGAGTTTTTTTCTTGATATTAAAAAGAGTAAGTGTATGGGAGAGGATATCCATTTTTCTTAATGATATACATAATTTAGGATATTTCGGTTTGAATTTTCAATATGATTTTGGAGTCTTCATGTAATCATAAATTCAACTTTACATTTCACCCCTCTTTCTCAAAAAAGAAAATAAAAAATATGTTAAAAAATGAATAAAAAAATATGTTGTGAATTGGTATAATATAGATTCACCACTACTAGACGATAGGTTTTTATTTTTTGGGGTTAGGTTGTAAAGACCCGAAGTTTGACGTACATGAACATTACATTACTTTTTTGGAATACTTAATACATAATAAAAACAGACACCAAAGGGCTAAAATAGTTTAGCTTCTTTTGAAACATGGAAAATAATATACTAATCTTGGTGAAATATCCTCAGCATCTCCCATAAATATCTTCCCTTTTTTTTACCTAGAACCTTTCCTTATATCCTTACGTCTGATATGCTTTGTATGTATCCGAACCTCCTCTTCTTTGAAGCGCCTCTTTGAGACCTCCTCTTAGGGCACTAAAATTGGACTTGGAAGAATACCATGACCTCTAGGATGTTTCTACGGAAGTGGAGAATAGAATTGGGTAGGTTTTGGCTGAGCTTGAAGGCTCAAAGTGGTGTGAGGAAGAGAGGGAGGAGGTTCCCTTTTATAAGGGAGGAGAGGGGCACCGTTGGAAAAACTAAAAATATTATTTTATTATAAAGTAATATTCTGTTTTTAATAGCTCCAAATTGATTAATTTTGATGCTAATGTTGGTATGGGTCTAAATCCTCTCATACAATAGAATTTAGACAAGTTTAGGTATCTATTTTAACCTTATCATTTATATTTAACATTAAGTTAGATAATTTAACTTTTACTGTGTCTTCTTGTTTTCTTACAATATAAGTTTAATAAAGTTTCTATAACAAGTCAAACGAACCCCAAGATGTTTATTATTAATAAATATAACCTTATCTATGTCATTTTGCCGAAACATAGATTTTTAGGAATAAAATAACAATCAATAATATAATATTTGTTTTAAAAAATATTTTATGTCAATTTTGACACTATTTGGTAATTGATTTTTGTAAAAATCATAAGAGATTTATTAGTTCTAAAAAGTTAACTAAATCAATAATAACATGTAATATTAACATATAAAATTATTGGAATTAATAAAAAGTCTCAAATTACATTTATTTGGGTATTTATAACATCAATTATGTCAATATTTCATTAGTAATATAAATACTATATCATCATTGTGTCATAAATAAATTAAATTATTTAAAGTCTAAAAATTAAAAATAAAATACAATTATGTAGAAAATAATTTTATCTTTCAAATGAATAGTTATAGTCGAATTTATCATATGTATAACACTATAATAAAAATGTTTTATTTATTAAACATTGATTTTAACTATTTAACTACTCTTTAAGTAAAATTATATTAAATGACTTAATCTAATACAAGTGGACCTTAAGAGTAATATTTTATCCCTAATGTTGTTTTTGGTCAAATTAAACTTATACTATAGAATTAAGACACGTGATTGGGTAATAATAATATCATTTTTACCCTTAATTACCGTATTTACTTTTAACCGTGGTAAAAAAGTAAAAAGATACTATTCACCAAAAATTATTTTCATCACATTAAACCACATTTTACTTACTGACATCAACCGTGTGTCTCGGATTTTTTGAAATTCCATTCACAAAAGCGGTAAAATTATGTTTTATGTAAATTTGCAAATTCTCCTAGGGGTTGGGTAAAAGATGGCCAAAAGTTCAAAAAAAATTAGATATCTAAATTTATTATAAAATGACTCCAATGAATTACATTGAACTTATATAAGTATTATGTATCAATTTTTATCTAAAATAAATTTAAATAAAATAAATAATTATTTAAATAAAAAGTCGGTTTTTAAATAGTAACCCAGTGTTTTCACTATTCATCAAAAATTGAATGTTTTCAGAAAAATGCCAAAATTTCACCCTAGGCTAATTTTAATATTCCGAATCCAAAAATGATGTCCATTTTGAAAAATAAAATTTATAAAATTTCAAAACGTGGTTATTACTATTCATAATGGATAGTTTTAATAATATTGTAATAGCATATCATTGTATAGTGAAACTTGGTATTGCGTACAATGCAAGCTATCGAGGAAGGCCGCGATGGAGTGTAAAGCAAGCCAAGCTAGTGTTGTGTGTAGTGCAAGAATCCTTCGTTGTTTCATATAACAGAAACCAACCATATTTCATTTATACATTGAATATATATATACATATATATACTCAATGTTGCGTAGAATGACTATTATAAAACGAACCTGAAATTGTGTGTAACACAATCTAAGAATATTTTTGCGTATACTTCAAGCTAATAAAGTATGGAGAATAGCACAAGATAATCTTGTTGTAACATAAAACACATGACATCAAATAAAATAAAAAGCATACTTATCATAAAATATCGGGTTGTTACATTCTACCCCCCTTAAAATGAGTTTTGACCTCGAAATTCGTCGGGGTTATACATGGTTTTCTACATGAAAGTTTCTTTAATTTTGACACACATCATAAAATGAAATAACAAAACTTAACTAAAGTATGAAATGTAATGGTTACCCAAAATAACTAATCACTGGGTTTCCACATCGGAGAGCATAGGTGAAAATATGTATATGGAAGAAAAATCTGACCATCATGGTCTGAAGGATAGTGGTAGAGGACATGGCTATGAAAAAACCAAAAATCACAAAGCCATAAATTTGTGATGATCTAAGGTACCATCTGATTCATCGGATATAAGAGAACTAGGACAACATTTTTGGTTTTCAATATCATTTCCCTAAATTTGAAAAATTTTGAATTAGAATAAACACTTGCTTGATTTTGGTAAAATCTCACTGTTTTTCGTTCTTTGAACAATTTCAACTTCATCTCTTAAAAAAATGATGTTTAATTTGTTATTCGTGAAGTGTTAACAGGTCATGTGATAGAATGATGGGTCATTCCATCTATTTCAACCAAAAGGTTTGGAAAAGGTATCCATTATACATAAGTCCATCTATGGTGTGGTTAATCATATACGATTCAAAAAATGAACTTATACATCATATATCATACCGCTTAATAAAATAAAACTAGTTTCTACTAACCAAGGACTTCCTGTAGGCCAGTGGTATGCGATAAAGGCTAGTCGCACTTCGGTTGTGGGTTCAATTCCTACAGCCTTGTCCGACGCGATGGGTTGTCGCCCGTCCTGCAGGTTGTCCTTTTTTTAAAAAACACATTATTATAACTTTCCATCAATAATATCGAAAAAGTTCTAGCCTTAAACAATACTAACTTATGTCCAACATAATCCATTCCAATCTTTAGGTTTATCCAAAATACTGCTATCCAATCTCAAATTATAGTGAAAAAGATTACCAAAGCGTTCATATAACAAGTATGATAATACCATCGGTTATCCCCATATATCATAAGATATGTCCTGTTGGTCACATTCCAAACATTTGAAATCCTTAATCATATATTCTCTTAAAAAATGAATACCCATTGAACCTTAGTGAAAAAATGAATGCAGTTAAAAGTTAACACTTTCCACATACCAAAATCCTCAAAATTCTATATACTCAAACCATGATATCACTTAGTCATTATATCAATAATGAACTCATGAATACTATCAAACATTTCATTTTCTCCTTATCCCTTCATTATGTGCATATCATCTACTTCCCAAAAATATTTGAATCACTTTTCATGGTTACCGGTACCATAAAATTATTGAAAACCACAATATACTAATACAGAAATATTCTAATACACCATAAAAGTACCTCAACAACATTATTCTTGAATACCAATACATAAACAATTCAATCCATCCTCTTAAATGATTGTCCTGGAATAAGTCCTTCCTTGATTTAGAAGTCACTTTTTAGGTCAGGTCATTGAGTTGGGTAATGCCCATGTTCTCCACAAATAAGAAATTGAACTCCATAACAGTTTGTCACTCTATGACCCTTTTCTCCACACAGATAACAACTGTCCATCCATTTGAGGTATTCCTCAAGGTTCTTCTTCCCTTATTTAGAAATCTTAATCTTCCTTTCTTTATGCTCATCAACATGCGAACATGCATAAAAGATAATCTTCCACTTATTTTATGAATTACGTGTACCACTAAATTTCACCTTGTTAATCATATATCGTGATGACTAATTAGTCATAATCACAATATCTTTCTCTCTAGGCATTACACAATTTTGTTGCTCATAGTCTCCAATTTTTCCATTCGATTCAATATTAACCGAATTCTTTCTGGTTCCCTCCATTGACTAAAACACAAAAAGAATTCTGTGAGAGGCAAAAATCATACATGGAAAATAACATAATCAAGGGGGAGTACCTTCGACATCTAACATCTTAGGTTTAATTATAATATGTTTACCGTAATTCTTGGACTATAACCTATACATATTCTTAACATTGGGGACATCCCTAGACATACCATAGAAATATCTCTAGGGATCTCACTATAGTTTTTGCATCCAATTTTCCAAAGGTTGACTAAACCTTTCTTCTGATACCAACTATAAAGACCCGAAGCTTGATGTACATGAACATTACATTACTTTTGCAGAATACTAAATACATGACAAAAACAAACACGAAAGGACCATAATAGTTAGTGCCTTTGGAAACTTGTAACATAATCTTCTAATCTTGGTGAAATATCCTCAACACCCCCATAAAGATCTTCCATTTTTTTTACCTAAAACCTTTACTTATATCCTTACGTCCGATATGCTTTGTATGTATCCGAACCTCATCTTCTATGAAGAGCCTCTTTGAGACCTCCTCATAGGGCACTAAAATTGGACTTTTAAGAAGACCAAGACCACTAGGATGTTTCTAGGGAAGTGGAGAAGAGAATTGGGCAGGGGTTGGCCGAGCTTGAAGGCCCAATGTTATGTGAGGAAGAGAGGGAGGAGGTGCCCTTTTATAAGGGAGGAGAGGGGAACCTTTGGAAAAACTAATGATATTATTTTATTATAAAGTCATATTCGGTTATTAATAGCTCTAAATAGATTTATTTCGAAGCTAAGTTGGGGATGGGTAGAAATCCTCTCATCCCAAAGAATTTAGACAATTTTAGGTATCTATTTTAACCTTATCATTTAGATTTAACTTTATGTTATATAATTTAACTTTTACTGTGTCTTCTTGTTTTCTTACACTATAAGATTAATAAACTTACTATAATAAGACAAAAGGACCCCAAGTTGTTTAGTATTAATATATATAACCTTATCTAAGTCATTTTACCGAACCATAGATTTTTAGGAATAAAATAACAATTAATAATATAATATTTGTTGTAAAAAACTATTTTATGTCAATTTTGACACTATTTGGTAATTGATTTTTGTGAAAATCATAACAGAAAGATTAGTTCGAAAAAAGTTAATTAAATCAATACTAACATGTAATATGAACATAGAAAATTATTGTAATTCATAAAAAGACTCAAATTACATTTATTTGTGTATTTATAACATCAATTATGTCAACATTTCATTAATAATATAATTATTGCATCATCATTGTGTCATAAATAAATTAAATTATTTAAAGTCTAAAAATTTCAAAAAAATACTATTATGTATGAAATATCTTAATCTTTCTAATTAATATTTATTGTTGAATTTATCTTATGTATAACCCTATATTAAAAATGTTTTATTTATTAAACTTTGATTTTAACTATTTTAACTATTCTTTAAATAAAATAACATTAAATGTCTTAATCTAATCCAAGTGGACCTAAAGGGTAATATTTTATCCCTAATGTTGTTTTTGGTCGAATTAAACTTATCGAATAGAATTAGGACATGTGTTAGGGTAATAATAATATCATTTTTACCCTTAATTACCCTATTTACTTTTAACCGTGGTTAAAAAAGTCAAAAGTTACTATTCACCGAAAATTATTTTAATATCATTGAACCACATTTTACTTACTGAAATCAACCGTGTCTCTCGGATTTTTGAAATTCCATTCACAAAAGTGGTAAAATTATGTTTTATGTAAATTTGCAAATTTTCCTAGGAGGTGGGTAAAAGATGGTCAAAAGTTCAATTAAATTTTTATATAACTAAATTTATTATAAAATGACTCCAGTGAATTACATTGAACTTATATAGGTATTATGTATCAATTTTGACCTAAAATAAATTTAAATAAATTAAATAATTATTTAAATAAAAAGTCGGTTTTTAAATAGTAACCTAGTGTTTTCACTATTCATCAAAAATTAAAATTTTTCAGAAAAATACCAAAATTTCACCGTAGGATAATTTCGATATTAAGAATCCAAAAATGAAGTCCATTTTAAAAAATAAAATTTATAAAATTTCAAAAAAGTGGTAATTACTATTCATAACAGCTAGTTTTATTAATATTTTAATAGCATATCATTGTTTAGTGAAACTCGGTATTGTGCACAATGCAAGCTATCGAGGAAGGCCGCGATGGCGTGTAAAGAAATCCAAGCTAGTGTTGTATGTAGTGAAATAATCTTTCATTGTTTCATATAAAAAAATCCAACCAAATTTTATTTATACATTGAATATATATATACATATATACACTCAAAGTTGCGTAGAATGACTATTATAAAACGAACTTGAAATTGTGTGTAACACAATATAAGAATAGTGTTGCATATACTTCAATCTAATACAGTGTGGAGTTACCACAGGATAATATTGTTGTAGCATAAAACACATGACATCAAATAAATTAAAAATCATACTTATCATAAAATATCGGGTTGTTACATAGGTTGTGTATGTAAGGATTTTCTTAAGCACAACATACAAAAAAAGAGAAAAAATAGTGGGAGATTCACCTACTTTTCTTACTAGTATAATGAAACTAATTTTAGATATGGGGATTAAGAGTTGATATATTCATCATTATTGGAGTATTTTCATTGAGATTATATTTTGATATGATGTAGTATTATGAATCTTAAAACCTCTTTTTTGAGATTTCTATTATTCATTACCCACCTAACATAACCAATACATATGTTTGAAAATCGATTCAAATCCATCATGATTGAATTTTATTTATCACTTTACATGGTGGAGATGGATGAATCGTTTCAAGATTATATGAAATGTTGTGTACATGAGGTATTAACACAACTTTATTACAATAATTACATTGAGTGATGAGTAAATAGAATTTAAATGAGAGGTAAATTCAGTGTGGAATGAAAAATAATGATGAATTAATAAATAAAATATGATGTAAGGAAGATAATTGTAATTTTGACACATGAAATGTAAAATGACAGATTGAATTTAATTATTTGAAATCTAAATATTAGAAATAATTCATTTTTTTGCATTTATAATTTTAGTTTCCATTGAAAACAACTTGTTTTGTTACTTTTGATATTTAAATATTTTTATATCAAAATTCTATTTTATGGTTTTTGAGTCTACACACTTAAGTAAAGGAATGTTATTTGTGTAGGGGGAATTCATAGATAAATATTATACATGATTATTTTAAAATAAAAAATAACTTTTATGAATTTTAATTGATAAGACATGGTAGTATTTAATAATTATTATTATTTTAGTTACGATACAATGTTTTTTTAAAATGTGATAAGTCTCAATGATTTCATGATAAAAATAATAACTACAAACAAAGGTATTGTCAAGGGCCATGTCTAAGGCTTGAAACTAAAGAATACAATAAAAATTGAATTAGTGTAGGAAAAAATATTTCATAAATATTGAATTTATTGTAATAATGTTGAATATTTTATTGTTTAAAACAAATAATAAATAAAAAAATATGATTTTGAATAACAATATTTTCCCTGGTGTAAATCATATATGTCACTCCTCCAAACACCTTTTAATTTTTTTGGCAATAAATTCAAGTTACAAAATATTTTTGGGTGTTATTTTGATTATTTTTAATCATTAAACCATATTTATGGATGAAAATTCTTTAGGACTAGAAACATCTATTATTGATGAATTTAATTCTTGATCTCTTTTAATTACTCTATTTAGACTAGAATCGACTAGATTCCCATTTATTGGGAAATTTCGGACAATAAAAGATATATATAGGCCTACAATAGTAGACTAGTGGGATTGGAATCAATATTAATTAGATGCCAATGACTGGCCATTACATTTTAGAATATGGATACTACATTAGTTTTTTCCATTGATTCTAAATTATTTTAATTCCTTGTAAACTCATACCCATGTTTTAATTAAAATGATTCATTTATTAATTTAATATATATATATATATATATATATCTTTTATCATTCCTTAAATATCTCTTATCATCCCAATAATGGGTTATATACTTGAGGCTGGGAATTTTGGGTTTTTGTGGTGTTCCCAAATTCTTTTAGTTTAATTTATTTAATGTATTAATTTATTTTTTAAATGGGTGAGGGGGAAGTTTATGATTTGGGTGATAACCCCCCAGCACATGACTCTCAATCTAATACATATTCTTAAATTAACATTCATTCCCTCCCTTATAATAGGTAAACTCCTCATACTGTAGAGTATAAGATACCTATAAAGATAAAATGATGTATAGTGGGGAAAGCCTTTTAGGAATTGAACTCACAAATAAGGTGTTTATCCTACATGGTTATTGGAAGAGGTAGAATCTTTTGAGCTGAAGGTGTGCTAAATTCCATAATAAATAAATATTAAAATAGTAATTCATTAATTTGGATTCTAAAATTAATTATCAAATTAATTTTTAACAGCAATGAATGAATAATGTAGGAACCCTTGAGCCAAACCCCAGGGCTAAAACATGTCATTCTTACATTTATGAAATCTCCTTTTGCATCTTCATTTTCATTTTTGTTTTTTATTGCGTTTTTTTCCAAAATCCAGAAATGAAAATTTCATTTTCATTATAAAATAATAAATACATAAATATAGTAAAATATGTGAATTAAAAAAAAAATTAATGCGAATCTCCTTAATTGAGATTACTTTTTCATCATGTTTTCTAAACATCCAAAATATATTATCTTTTTTATTCCCTCTTATAATTTAATTGAATTCATAACTTTTCCACATTTGAATAATATAAATAGAAATATTCTAAAAAATATGGGAGGTTTGGATGATGTATATTACCGATAACCACCATGAGACCCCTAAAATATTCTCTTTAAATTTTAAAAATTAACCAAAAAAATTAATGGGATTGAGAGGTACTCACCTCAATCCTAACATACAATACATGTTAATATTATAAATAAAATATTTTTCCATAACATCTACATAAGTGCTGATATTTAACATGAAAACATGATATCGAATATTAGGTTAAGGACCCTTCTAAAAATTTTTAGACTAATGATTCTCATTTATCACTACCAAAATATAAAACTAAAATAGTTAAATAAAGGGTTTACATAATGAGTCATGGTTTTTTCCCTATTTGGAGGCTGAGAAACATAATAAAATTTTCTAAATCTATTGATTCTAGAAATAAAAGATTTATTAAAATAATATTTATGTCTTTCAACTCAGAGCCCTCATATTTCTTTTCTATAACCATCAAGTCCTACTATATCCATCGCATAATTTACAGCTAGAAGGAAACTTATTTAAATTATATAGAAGGGTTTATTTCCAATAACTCAAAAATAATCTCTATAATATTAAACTCATACAATGACTATTAAGGATCATTTGGACCTGTTAAATATGTTATTTTTTACTGAATAAAACCCCATCAATGATTTCTTGCCTCATCCCATAGAATATCCTATAATTGATCCATAACTAGAACGGGAATAAAAACTTGTCTCATTGTTTGGAAAAAAGGAACCATTATCTCAATAATATTTTGGTCCACTAAATGACTCACTTTTTATAGTTCCCAAGAAGATTCTTCTTTTATCCTATTCAAAAATATCTTTGGAGGCATGACACTGCAAAATATCTGAATGACACATGAAAACATCCAAAATATTTCTTTGAAAATCAATTTTGTCAACATATTCAATTTTTTTGGATTTATGTATACTCAATCCATTTCAAGAAAATGAATATATTTCGATGATATTATCCCTAAAATAAAATCATCCAAAACACTCATGGTGACTGAAGGATCGTTATGATGAGAGATGTCCATACACATACTTATAACTAATATGTCCCATAAATCCTACCTCCTGTCTATAAGGAAAAATAAAAACTACATACTAACATCAAGGAATAATGTAAAACATACCTCTAATACCATTTTGTCACAATCCAATCAATATTCCACTGTAAAATAATACACAAGATGATACTGATAAATCCCGAATGGAATCCCAATCCCCAATGTATGGAGACTAGTACCTAGAAAGAACTATCTGTGAAAGGAACCATTGTTTCCCAAAATAAATCAATCATAATTGAATAGTAGGAAGAAAAAAAATCATATCCAGTATACCAGGCACTCTTCAGAGAAAAATGCACCACAATTTGTCATATAAATACCCCAAAAAGAACATCACTAAAATAAAACACAACATCCATCAAGAAAAACATTTGCAATCTTTATTTATAATGCAGATCATAGCACCACTAATCACCACTATAAATCTAGATTAATGAAGATCAAGGAACCCCACCACCTCAATTTGTAAATTTCTCATTCTCTAGACCTATCCTAAAAATTGAAAAACACTTGAAGGGAAAGGTTTTGTCTGAGATAAATACCCTATTTGGGCCACAGCAAGTGTTCTACAATCAATTATATAAAAACTAAACCATTTATGATTTCATTTTTGTTTATAAAAGTAGTGATGAAATTTCATTAACATAGTTTAAGTCAAAACATAATTTTAAATAAATTAGACGATTGAAATATAAAAAACAATATGAAATTATCATTTTATATAAAAACATGAATGAATAAAAACATTCTATAAATAATAAATTGCATAATCAAGTCAAAAAAATAAAGAAAGATTGACATTTTACTTGAGATACATGAGTTCTAGGTTCTAGGACCCTCACTCTACTAAATGATCAGTCATGTATCATGTGTTTGTGCACAAGATGCCGAGGTTTTGGTTGATGAAACTAATCAATTAACATTCCATGAGGCATAATCATGAAAAATTAGGTCTAGTTATAATTATAATTATATGTATATTATTGAGAAGTCATAATATTATAAATATTATCCAAAACACTAAGTAACCACTCACGATAACAACCTCTTCAATTTATTAATCAATCATGAAAAAATTAATCATTTTAATTCAATTCATCATTCAATGTTAAAATTATGAAATTACGGTTTCATCATGTTATTTAAAATTCCAAAAAAAATAATTGTTTTTCTTAATGTTCATGCCTTTAAAGTTATCTTTCATTAAAAAATGATTCTTTGGAATCAAGAAACACATTTCATTAAATAATTTCTCATTTCAAGTAATAATATTTCTCAAAATTGACACCAAAAATTCTATACCCCTGAAATAAGGGATTGACACAATTTACATCCCCTTTTTAAATATAACATAAAATCTTATCAAATAATGGTTTTATGAATCATTTGAAAAAATAATTTATATTCATTCTTGAATTTCAGGGTTTTAATTACTCGGTTGGGCATTTTCGAATTTCCAATCATCAATCCCATGATAAATCAAAAAAGAACCAATAATAGGAAACACTCTATGAGATATGAATGAGAAGATTATTGAAATGGAATCCCTAGAATCAAAAACCATGAAAAAAATATCCTCTAAAACTTTGATTTAATCCCTCAATAACAAATCAACATTTTCTCAAAAAATGGATAAAATTAAAGGAGAGAGAAAACACAAATGAAAAAGGATACAACATATCGGAGGGGGGTCATGAGCTTAAAATGACATTTCAGTTCATAAGAGAGGTGGTTTTAGATCCTATAGAGTCCCCTAGAGAGCCACCAATAGATAATGAACTCAATTAGGGTTTAATGTAGGATTTTTAATGATCAAACTAGGGGGTTTTGGATATAAATTAAAATTTTTATGGGATTAAAAACACACACATGGTTTCTTGGTTGGGACATATAGTTCATAGTAATTGTTCAATAAAATCATTCTAACATGCTAGGATTCCAAAAAATGTGCATGGTATTTATGAATGATAAACCTAGTCATGATCTATTCATTAAAATCACGATGAACAAGGGATCAATTATTGGAGGGGCCAGCTGCACTACGTTCCCAAACAATCCCCCTACTATGTAGATAAGTATAAGACAAATTGATTTTTCAAAACTCTATATAAATATCACGATACAAGGAAAATAAAAAAGGAGATAAAAATTTGACATTAAAGTACCATAAATACCATGATGAATTGTTACACTCTGGAAAACCTTAAATTTATAGGTAGAGTTCTTATTGAAACTCCTACATTTATTAAAATCCATGTCAAAGAAGTAATATAGTTAGACACTTGTACGGTTAGATGATATAAATATCCTTATTTATGGACACTAATAAAATGATATAATACAACCCATTGTATAAAAGTTTCAATGAATTTAAAAAAATCATTAATAATCCAAAACCAATGAACCTATGCATTAATTATATGGACATAAATAGACCATCGATAAAAAAAATCATATTCCTTAGATTGATTATTATTTTTAGTAGATATATGGTTTCTAATTCTTATCAAATATTTATCTGTGATCATAGTAAAATTAATTAAATATTTAGATAAATTATATTAAATGATAAACATTTCCAATAAGTTAAGAAAATTATCTGATTTCCATGAAATGTGAAACAATGAACTATCTAATGATATTTATTAGTAGAGTCTTGTATATTACCATCATAAATTAATTATGTGGTTTATATATACAATTATGATGATTTTTAACATTTTAGAGAATCATGATAATTATCAAAGTTTTTTTTTACAAACTCTATGAAAAGTTCACTTACTTTAAAATTTTGATAAATGTGAGTTTTTGTTATCAAAATTAGCACTCTTAGGGTTATTTTTATCAATTAAAGGGATATACGATTATTCAATTATGTTAATGATTATTATGAATTTAATTTTCCTCTAAATTTTAAAATAAACCTATAGTTTACTTGTAATAGTTGGGTATTAAAATTAGTTTGTGATGAAAATTTTATGAATTTCCATCCCACAATCAATGATATAAAGGAAAATTATTTACATTATTTGGGAAGTATTGTGTCGATAATGCTTACAAAAATGAAAGAAAATAATTTTTATACCCACACAAACCTCAACTTTAGAAAGAAAAGTTTGTATCATCTACAATGATACTTAAAATAAAAATTATGTGTGTGTCATATGAAAAGTAAGAAGGTGATTTGTTATTCATTTATAAAATTAAAATACATTATGAAAATGTATATCACTTAATACAAAGAAATATTTTTTTAACCTTTGATTTAATGATATGTGAATATTTCTTTTATATGGAAGCATTATATATATACACTATCTATAATAATCTGATGTATATATTAATTGTGGATGATATAAATATGTATAAAAAAGAATGCATATATCATCATAATATTTCAATTTTACATTAATTATAATCCAGTAAAGTTGGACAAGGTGAAAAATATACTAAATTTAAAAGACCCATTTTTTTGTGATAATTATTATTGAAAGAAATGCATTGGTTCAACACATATAAAACATAGAAATTGATGTAATAGAGTAAGATATGAAATTATTACTAATGAAAAATATTTCCCAACCCTTATTATTAAAGAATTCCAATAATCAAAATTAGACATCCTAATGCTGTAAATGAAATTACGAGTGGTAATGCATGTGATGTTTCAATAGTTTATAATTAATTAACATATTATGTTATGTTTATGTGCGAGGATATTTGTACCTCAAATTATAGATTTAGAGAATGTGTTGTCATGATTACATTAAAAATATTTCTATATACACATCGAGCGAATAAAAATACAAATATATTTGGGAAAAATATTAGTTGAATAATATAAACAGGTCTATCCCTATATATATGGAAATGGTATTTAGTATTTGAAAATATCATGTTAGAATGAAAAAATCAATATTGAGTGATGAAATGACTATTTCTATCTATATGGATACGAGATCAAATAACTAAATATTTTTATATTTGTTCTCCTAAGGTATCCATAGGAAACAACGACATATTGGTTATAAACTGATTAAACTACATTTTTTAAATATTTGATAACCATGTTGTCCAATATTATTTTAATACAAGGAAATTTACTCATTGAGTACATATATCATCTGTATATCAGTTAAGTGTTGAGACATTATGGTGTAAAACTATCATTATTATTAGACAATGAGCCTACTTTTAAATAAATGTATTAAAATATTCTCTAAAAGTTATCAAAAATAATGGGAAATATCAAAACACATTATCATAGTAAATCTATTAGAAACATTAATTGTATAATTCAAAGATTTAATGATATGTTAATAAAAATATCAGTTGATTTTAAAAGAAATTGTAACTTAAACATTTTAATAGTGAAAATTCCTTTTAAAATAATTTATATAAAGTGAAAAAATAGTTTAATATGAATATTTTTTTAGAAAAATATATCAAAAATCATCATTTTTTGATGAATTTGGATAATGTAAAATATTGGTATCATACAATTTATTGGAAAATAAGTATAATTTACAAATAATCAGAAAAAAGAAAAATAAAAACATACATAAAAAAGTAATGATGCTAACAGATGGAAATATTTGGAGTTATAAGTTAGGGCCTGTAAGAAACCGAAACTTCATTTCAGGTACGGATCATGATTTCAGTTTGTTTTTTAGGAAAAAATGATTAAATGAGAATTTTCTAAGTACACATTATGTACCTAGCTTTCTACGTACAATAGTATTCTTGTTGTGTAATGTCTGGATACATGGTTATGTGGTGTCTTGGAAGACTACTTAAGATTGGTTCTGATTGATCCAAATACACTGCTTGTACTATTAATGAGAACACCATGTACTTTTGTTTTTATTTGATAAATCAGCGTAGGGTCATGTCTCATCTTCAGAAAGATCTTATTCTTCCCTCGGTTCATACAGGTGAGTGAAGGAAGGTCTGAAGAACTCCATACCCATCCCAATTCACCACCCGACCTTCAATTAAGACATCGTTGGGTGCATTCGAATCCCACCAGTGAGTTATGAAAACACATAGAGTGTTTTTTCTTGATTCCAACTCTCTTGTGAGTTATTCAAGGATGAGTGTTTTTAACCTTTTTGTATATCTACTATGACTATGGATTATTCAAAGGCCAAAATTCAAGGATATCGATCACGATACATCGAGGTAGGTGGTTTGTGCCTTTCGTAGTTCATATTTGGATTATATATGCTAAAAGTGCCACAGACACACATTTTTGGGGGAATTAATTGATTTGGAATTTTACCATGTTTATTACCTATTATGCGTTGACTAATAGATAAAGGGTTATTTTTTATGGGTAATGTTAGATACCTTGTTACAGGACACCCCATAGGTGTTTTTCCCAAGATTTATTGTTTTTTCTATTTGGTCTAGAATTCCTATAAGTCTTTCCTTATTTTTCATGCCTTACTTTCATTAGATGGAGTTGATGATTAAATGATATTCTTGTGATACGCTTTATGAACATCTGACCTAGAAGAACATTACTATGAGACATCTTGAGGTAGGTTCATTTATGTATGTTTTACTATTATATTGACCGAGGGGTATTGACCGTGAGAGCTACCAGGTGGTCCTCGACCTAGGATTTTAGACCATGATAGCTTCCTAGGTGGTCATCTACATTTTATTAATGCTATGTTGACCAAGGGGTATTTATTGTGACAGTTGACCAGGTGGTTATTTGGTAAATGAATAGTGCTAAGTTAGACCAAAGTGGATAAAACATGAGAGATTCCAGGAGTTTCGTGATTAAATGATTATTTTCATGTTAGACTAGGGGATTAGACTATGAGAACATTTTCAAAGTGCCATGATTGAATAATTCAATGATTGTAATGAGTCTGCCAAGCCAATGCACTATCTTGGACTAATTTTTACTTATTTTTCGTAGGTAGGATTATTTGACATCTAATTTGTTACTTACAAAGGGGATACATAGCTTAGGCTAGATCTCAAGATTTCATGATCCAATTTATGAATAATAATTTTTAAATGATGGTAATTAATAATTGTTGGATTGTTTAATTTTGAGTACTTCCTAGTGTATTTCATTAATTATTAATATTACCTGCTCTATATATTCACAGATAGTTAGGCACAAATATTTTGGTGGTTTCCTATAGGGATTCATCTCACACCCTATTTGGGTAAATCTTTTGGAACCAATCAGATTACATGAATGGAGGTATAGATAAGGGAATGAACCCTTTTTCATCAGGTACATGAATGTTGTTGGAGTTGGAGAGCATGATACAAAGATGAGGCTTGTGATGCAGTTGGATATTAATTATTTTTCAATACTTTTTTTGTATTGTACTTGTAGCATTATGACTTGTTTGGAAGCATTTCTAGACACATGTGACATGCATCATTAATATATGTGATCTAGTTGTTTTAGTACTATCAGTCTTTCCATGTTTACTTATGTTTTATGGTATTAATACTCCCTCTATTGTTTACTCTTTTTCCCACAGTGTATTCTATGAAAATGTTCGAATAGATTCCCCATTTTCACACCTCATCCCTTGCTGCTAGTCCACATCCTTTGGAATTTGGGGAAATATTCTTGAGGTGATGTGACCAATCAGGTTCGTGGCACCTTTGGGCATCACCCAAAACTATGACATTACAAAGTGGTATAATAGGGTGTTATTTTATTCTTTTAATTACTATTTGGAACAAATATATTATGATTAGAAGGTATATGTAGCTGGTATTAAGTTGTGTTTAGGAGTTGCTACCCCATGTACAAGGAAAAGCCATCTTACCTCGAATATTGCAATTTTCTAGTTATTTAATTGTAAAAGTTGATTTGATATCAATATTGGGTGACACACTTGTTTTGTACTGTTATGATTGATATCATTATGGTTCTATTTTTGTTTCAACCTAATGATATGAGGTTATTACATCTCATGCATCATATTATAACTTGCAAGAGATAACATGTAATTCATTGTTATCATGCCATTTTTGGGGCATTATTGATTGCATGTTATTGTGATAAATGTTGTGTTGTATCGGCATTAATTTGTGATAGATTCAGTGATAGAAAAACCTACTATTTTTATAGGGTATTGATATATTGAAATATTAATTAGATGGATTCCAAGCTTTAGTCCCTAATGTGTTATAGGCCATCTCGGATCAGTATTTTCTGGATCATGTTTGAACATTAAATTGAATTCTGTCAAGTTGTGATATGAATAAAGAATAATTGTTTTTGATTCGCATGGATTATGGGATCTCACGGATCAGAACATGGAATTCCTTGGACAAAATTTATGATTTTGAGGGTTCTGTAGAAGTGTTGGAGTCTTACTGTTGTAAAACGCACACAACATGGCATGTGATGATATGAACACATTCCATGTATTCTTCTATTAGAGAATAATGGAATTTTCTTAAGTACATGTCGTGTACCATCTTCAAATTCCATGTTGTTGTTAACTCTTTGACTGACTGTGAGAGCAATGACACATGGTTGTTAAACAATTAGTAGAACATATCATGTACTAGGAGAACACATTGTTCTATAAAAGGCCATGTATCCACTTGGGTGACTAATGAATTGTGTGACTAATGAATGTGGATGAAACATAATTTTTAGAAGCCGTGCTGAGATAATAGACTCCATGTAGTAATTGACTGTGTATTCGGCTATGTGACTAATGACATGGGTGGATATAACATATGTGGAACATGCCTTGTCTTGAGTGTGCATGTTTTGTAGTGTTATAATGGTAGAACCATGTAGTTCTATCCATGTAGTAGTACTTGGATAGGAGGGAATATTCAAGTACACACAGTGTCTCATGAGGAACGTTCCATATGTATGGGGTGTTACATGACCATGTTGGAAGAGGTAAATTCCCATGTTATGTCTTAAAGGGAACACATTATTTAGTATTTATACACACATGATGTATCCATCTTTTTTAAAACATTAATTCTTTCATTAACAAATTCTATTCTAGTACTTTTAGGTTTATTTCCTTGATAATATTTAATTGAAGTGTGCAATTAAACTTGAATAGTCATTATAGAAATATGTTATTCGATTGTTCTCTAGATATAGGGAGACGATCACAAAATAGAAATCATTGATCAGGGACTTCCAACAGACCCTCCCGCCAGGCCCGTGTTGGTACCAACTATTATACCCGATGAAGGTGCTGATGCCCAGTTCTGTGAAGGATTTATGAGGATGAGGCATACATTTCAGGGGGCACCACATCCTGCCCTGATTATGACAGAGTTGATATGGGTGTTCCAGTAGTAGCATCCTCTTACTTTTTAGGGGGTGGAGTACCACATGATACAGATTCATGGTTGGAGTCCGTGCTTTCTATCTTCAAGAATCAAGAGATTCCACCAAAGAAGACTTTAAAGATTGCAACATACATGATTTGTGTTTCCACCAAAATATGGTGGGATGTTATCTCACAGGAGGGACTTCATTGGGATATGAATTGTAAAGATTTATAGAGGGGATTCTAGGATTACTTCTACCCCGAAATGTTGAAGGTCAACCGAGTCTAGGATTTATTTTAATTTGATAATGGTTCTCTTATATTGATGGATTATTCTTCTCGCTTTACAGATCTTTAGCGTTTCCCACCTATATTGGGAGGTGACGAGTTATCACTAGCTAATGGGTTTTAGGATAGTCTCAGGTATGACATCTAATCATAGGTGAATGTTTTCAGGTTAACTTAAGTGAATTAAATAGTAATCCCATCATTGATTACCAAGGTAAGTGTTAGGGTGTTAGGATCTATGATCCAGGGAGGTTCAATATCCAGGGATGGTAATATGTTCACCGATAGCAGGAATCACCTTAGGGAGCTTTCATGAGATGTTTCTTCAGGTAGCTCATTGGTGTGTTAGCCGTGCTGGAAGAGTGTGCATACGAGGACACATTTTCCAAAATCCCCAGTCAAGTGCCAATCTAGCAGCAATATGGGTCATATTCAGTTTTTCTTTTTCTGAATGATTCTCTCACCAGTAGTGAGTGAGAGGGGATCTATTATGACTCCCCATTCTGAATCAGGACCACCAATTTCTCATTAGTCAAGGAATTAGGGTCCATCAGGCTGGGGATGTGGATGCAACCATTGTATCTAGATTCAGGGAACCATCTAATAGTATGATGGACCACCTTAGGGTATCCAGGTTGGGTTGTAGGGCCACTGTATAGGTCAGGCTTTTGCAATGGAACAGACCCCGGAGGAGCAGGATCCTAGACCCTCTACGGTAAAAGGTATGATTCATGTTGCCTCATTTTTAGCTTCTTCCCTTTTTCATATAATGGAATCCAATAGTATATTATCTATTTCCACTATCTAGGGCATTGGGATCAATATATTTATGTCTGATGCTGTTATGATGCTAGACACTGTAATGGGTATTAAGATGACTAGTGTATGTTAGTGCAAGTATTTCCCTCTTGAGGTGGGTAGGTGACACCTCTTATGGGACATTTTGGTATTAGAGATGAAATTCATTTATTTCATTCATGGAATGGACATGTTGGTCTCCTTTTAGGCCTTTTTTGATTACTATATTCATAGGTTGAGTTTCACGTCACTAGAGGGTGGACCTTTTCTACACAATGGAAAATGGGATGTCCAGGAGAGTAAATCTGGACCCAAGCATCCTGGGTTGGGAGGAATTTGGACCAGATTACTAGATTTTATATAGATGACAAAGAGACTTATCAAATGGAATTTCCTCCACTGGTGGATCATTTCAGAGATTTCATTGTAGATGACTTTTCATGTTTACCTCTAGAGGGAGTGGTAGATTTCTCTATTGAGATTGTTCATGGAGAAGCACCAGTGTCCATTCCTCCTTATATGATGGCTACACCAGAGTTATAGGAGATTAAGAAGAATTTAGCAGAGATGAAGGAGAATGTTTTCATCCAACCCATCACTTTTCCATGGGGTTCATCTATCCTTTTTACAAAGAAGGCCGATGATACCCTCATTATTTTTATGGATTATCAGAATCTAAACTAATTGATGGTCAAGAACTGATATCCCATAACGAGGATTGATGATCTCTTCGATCTTCTTTGAGGAGCATGGGTGTTCTCAAAGATTGAATTAAGGTATGGTTATCATCAGTTTCACGTTAGACCATTAGATATACCTATCACATATTTTCTGAGCATGTATGATGTATAAAAGTATTTTGTTATATCGTTCAGTCTCACGATCACAGGGGTAGTTTTCATAGAACTGATGAACTTATTGTTCATTCGTTTCATGGATTCTTTTTTGGATATTTTTTGGAAGATAACTTTGTGTATTCTCACACACGAAATGACCATGTCATCCTTCCTGAGATCTTATTGAGTAAACTGAGAGAGAATAAGTTATGTGATATGATCTCAAAGTGCCACTATTGGATGTATTAGATTCCCATAATTGGGCATGTTGTCTCAGATATATGAGTATAAGTAGACCCAATAAAGTGATAGTAATAGTTTCTTGGGAGCAGTTGAAGAATTTTTTGAGGTATAAATTTTCCTATGGCCGGCTAGTTACTATAGAAGATTTATTCTAGACATTTCATGCTTAGTACCGCCACTGAAGAGATTGACTAAGAGGGGTGAAAAGTACTTGTGGACAGATTATTTTGATTAATCCTTTCAGGACTTAAAGGGGAAATTGAATTCAGCACTGATCATGATTTTTCTAGAACTGGGAAAAAATTACACTGTTTACAATGATGCATCAGGTATCAGGCTGGGAGTAGTGCTTATGAAAGGGGAAGGACTCATTGTATATGGGTCTCGGTAGTTGAGGCCACATGAGAGGAACTACGCAACACACGATCTCGATTTGGATACAATTGTCCATGATTTTTGTTTTTTGAGATATTATCTTTTGGGAGAGAATTTTTTGTTGTAAAAAATCCAAAAAACATCAAGTATATATTTACTAGAGAAGTTCTGAATTTAAGACAATGATGTTGGGTTGAGTACCATCATTCAATTGACTTTGAGCTTCCCTATAATCTGGGGAAAGGCAATGAAGTGGATTATCATTTGAGTAGGATGACTCAAATATAGGCAGTTCAGGAGGCCAATAGTGGGTGGAAGAATATGGATCTATTCTCCGAGATTCATCAGGTGGTGCATGACAGGTAGGGGAAGACATTTCATTCTTCTATAGTTGTTACCTCGTCTCTATAGGACCGATTGGGAAAGAGGATACTATCATATTCTGAAGTCCTATTCATATGGGAGAGTGTTTTGGGTAATGACCCTACCCCTAGGTGGACCATAGTTGACGATGAATATTTGAGTTTTCATGGGAACATATTGGTGTTAGCTGACATACATGAGGAGTTGATGCTTGATTTACATGCATCATCATGGAAAATTTATCCTATTGTCACAAAGATGTATTGAGTTTTACATCATCTTTATTGGTGGTCGGGTATGAAGAGGGATGTAGCCAGTTTTGTTATGAGATTGTCCACCAGCCAGTAGGTGAAGTCAGAGCATTAGTGACCAGTAGATATTTTACAATGGTTACCTATTCCTCAGTGGAAATAGAATGATGTCTCGATGGATTTCATGGAGTGTTTACAGAGGTCTCCTTGACGGAATGATGCAGTTTTGGTTATTATTGACATACTTACAAAGGCTGCACATTTACTGTCGATCATGGAAACCTTCAGTGTTGATGATCTTGGAAAATATTACATCAAATATATTGTACATTTTCATGGGGTTCCACACTCTATCATTTTAGGAATGGATGCCTATTTTACATCTCGTGTTTGGTAGGGACTAAATAGGGATTTGGGTACAAAAGTAATTTTGATTGCATATTTCCATCCCCAGATTGATGGTTAGTCCGAGCGCACGATTCATGTTTTGGAGGAAATGTTTCAATCATGCATCCTGGATTTCAGGGGGTCTTGGGAGAGACACATAACCATGGTGGATTTTGTTCAACAATAAATGTTTTCTAGTGACTATTCAAATGGTTACTTATGAGGCATTGAAGAGTAGACCATGTTGATCACCATTATATTAGCTGGAGACAATTTTGTTGGGCCCTCATCTTTTCTTGGAGACCACTGAGAAGGTGGAGTTGATTCAGAAGTGGTTGGTTATTGCACAATTTCACTAGAAATATTATGTTGATCGATGGAAATGACCACTGGATTTCGAGGTCGGAGATCAGGTTTCTTACGTGTCACACCGGGGTTGGGAGACATGAGGATGAAGAGAGAGGTGAAGGTTTCACTAAGATACAGAGGGTTGTTTGAGGATCTGGTGAGGGTTAGTTTGGTTACCTATCAGTTGCATTTAGCTCATATGTAATGACATATTCATGAAGACTTTAATGTTTCTTAGCTACAGAGTTACGTTTTAGCCCCATATCATATTTTTCAACCAGAGGGGTTCAGACAGAAGTTGATGCATCCTTCAAGGATAACCATATTCGGATTTTGGATCACAACACAAAGGTTTTCTATGGATGGTCGATTCCTTTAGTACGTTTTCTATGGTAGCATGGGTGAGTACAGGATGAGAATTGGGAGAGGGAAGTCAACGTATGAACATAGTGGAAAGAGTTGTTTTAAGATTATTCTTCACCACCCTTGGAAGGGAAAATCGGGGACAAATATCTTTAGTAGGGGATTTTATAAGAACCTGGATCTTGATTTATGGTATAGATTTTTATTTCATGTTGTTTTGAGGAAAAAGGAAGAAATGATAATTTCCAATGTACATGTCATTTACTCTTGAGTACATTATGTGAACATAGCTTATTATGTACATCCATCGTCTGGCCATGTAATGACGGAATACATGGAAGTGCATCGACCTTGAATATTACTTATGTCAGGGGCCGAATGAGCCTAATACAGGACATGTACTATTAATGAACACACCATTTACTTTTCTTTTTATTTGATAAATCGGTGTGGGGTTGTGTGCCATCTTTTGAAACATCATATTCATCCTTTAGTTCATACAGTATGGTGATAGAAGGGCTATCAAACACTAAAACCCACCCAACTCTCTGTCTGACCTCTGATTGAGACACCGTCAGGTGAGTTAGAATCCCACTAGTGAGTTCTCGAATCCTCTAGATCCTTTCTTCCGGATTCATATTCTCCCATGAGTAATTCAATGTTGAGTGTTTTTTACATTTTCATAGATCTACACTGATCTAGGTCAATTCAAGGGACGAATTTCATGTATATTGATCGTGTGACATTGGGGTAAGTGGTTTGTGCCTTTCGTTGTTCATCTTTTGATTATATATATGATAAAAGTGACTCATACCCATGTTTATCATATTTCTTGACTTAGAATATAATTATATTTATTACCTTCTATGTTTTGGTCCATTGATAAATGGTTGTTTCTTATACGTAAGGTTAGATACCTTGTTATGGGACACCCTATGTGTGTGTTTTCCTAGATTTATTATTATGGTTATTTGGTCTAGAATTATTTTTAGTCCTTCCTTTTTTTCCCTGCTTTAATTTGTTAGGTTGAAGTTCATGACTATATATGATGACTATGATACTCATTGTGAATGTTTGACCACAGGGAATTTGACTGTGAGAGCTTCCTGAGGTAGGGTCATTTATGTATGTTTTACTATTATAATGACCCCAGGTTGTTGATTATGAGATCTTCCAAGAGGTCATCAACCCAGGGGATTATATCGTGAGAGCTATATTAGTGGTTGTCTATATTTTATTGATTCTATATTGACCGGGGGGTATTTTCCATTAGATCATCCCATGTGGTCATTTGTAAATGATTAGTGATAAGTTAGACTAAAGGGGTAATATCAAAAGAGCTTCTTAGAGGGGCATTATTAAATTATTGTTATTATGTTAGAGAAGGGGGATTGGACTGTGAAAACATTCTCAAAGATTTGTAATGAAATAATTGAATTTTTGGGACGATTCATACACGAAAATGCACAATATTGGACTCAATCAAGCAGGTTTTTCTTCGATGGTCTTCTAAGACATATAATTTTTTACTTACATAGGAGATATAGAGATTAGATTGGATCTTAGGGTTTGATGATTCAACAGATGAATAATAAATGAACAGTGAATGTAATTTAAAAGTATAGGATTGTTTACTTTTGTGTACTTCATAGTTTATTTCTTTATTTTTCATACAACCTACTATATATATTCAATAAAAATTAGGCACAAATAATATTTTTGTGGTTTTCTACAGGGATTTTTCACACACCCTGTTTGGGTTGTTCTTTTGTACCCAAATAGATTATATGGTAGCATGTATTGATAAGGGAAGTCTCCATTCTACATGAGGTACTTGATTTCTATTGGAGATGGAGAGAATGAGACTATGATGACGCTTGAGAAACTGTTGGAGTTTACATGTTTTTCAATAGTTTTTTTATGTATTGTACTTCAAGAATGGTGACTTGTTTGGATTCTTTCATAAACATGTGTGGCATGCATAATTTATATCTATCTACTCTAGTTGTTTGATTACTATCAGTATTCCATTGTTTATATATTTTGTATGGTATTACTGCTTCTATTATTATTTACTATTTATTTCCCCTATGTATACTCAGCCAATGGGGGAATAGTTTCCCCATTAACACACCTTATCCCTCGCTTCTATTCAGAAGCCTATGGAGTTGGGAGAAATTCACATGAGGTGATGTTACTAACAGAGTCAGTGTACCTTCAGGCAACACCAAAATATGGGATATTACAGGGACCACCTATTATCCCAAGTATAACCATGTAAAAGGTTAATGAGAAATTTTTTTTTTGAAAATTATTCCTAAAGTGCACTAGGTAATATAATATCTTGAGCATATAAGTATTTTAGAATATCTATTGGCGTTTTTCTTCCATTTCAATATTTCAAGAAATATTCCTGTTATATCTATCAAGAAAAAATATTTAAAAACTAATACATTAAATCCGTAATGAATTGTTTTTATCAATTTATTATCAATCATATTAATAAAAACTAATCCAAATTACCTATAGATGGGTGGTTCTATTATATACTGTATTGACTTTTTAGTTAAATGTGATGTGGTGAAATAAAATTCATATAGAATAAATGGGGTCTTTAGAATAAGTGGTGAAGGAAAATTATACACATATTAATTTATATTATATTAAAATTTATATTTCAATGGTGAATTTTTTGTTGGGGGATAATTTTATATGTATTTTGTAGTAAATATATAATTCAAATAAATGATAATATAAATTAATTTTTTTAATACATTAAAAAAAATTTAAAATGAAAAACTATTTATTCATATTAATTATAAGAAATAAATTGTATAAAATATACAATTCAATACCTTGATTTGAATATGTATATCACATGAACCATAATCTTCTGATAAAATAATAACAAAAAAAGTGTATCTTCAAAATAAAATATAATCGTAGAATAATGTCACTATGTCTTTATATTTATAAGATGTTTTTTATAGTGGGAAAAATTATTATTTTTGATGTGGATAATGAAAATAAAATATTGAAATTGTGAAAAAATAAATTATTTCTAGAAATGGAAACATAAATGATATTTTTATAAAATAATGAAAGTGAAAATTTAAATTTAAAAAACACGAGATGATAGAAAAAAACTGATGTTAAATAGGTTCAAGATAGAAAATATTTATTCTCTTTATATATGTGATCTACCTAGATATAGAAGTTATCATACGATATCTTACATTAATCCCAAAGTATTATGAGGAACTTATAATAATATATCTCTCTAATCATGATTTTATTTATTAGTGTGAAAATACACCTTAAAGAGTTATCTGGGAACCAAATAAACAACTTGAACATTCAATACCTTATAAAGGAATCTTTCCAAAGAAATTTAAATTAAATTTCCCAACTGAATAGAATGAAAATTATAATTATCAAATCTATGTATAATACACTAGAAACTGAGATTCATGATCTATGTTTTATATTAAATTTGTTTTAAAAAAATTATATTTATCTATAACCAATGCCTCTACACAAAAGAACCCTAGTTAAAAAATAATAATAAAAAAATTAAAAGGCTGGAGATTTCATGATATCACATTATAGGTCCAGGATTTCAGAAGAAATATAATTTTTATTGGATTTCAATAAATTTAATGTTCAATAGAGTATTTTATATTTGGTTTACATTCTATTGAGAGTTAATTAAGGGTTTTAAATGTGTTTTTATGTGATATGGGTGATGGATAATAGGTCTAATAATAATAGGGTGAAAAAAACAAATATAAATATAAATTGGTCATTGAGTAATCAGTGTTGGGATATATGAACATATTGTATACTTGGATAGTTAAAGGTCGAATGATTCCCCACCATTTAGATGATGGGATAAATCTACAAGGGTTGAGATTCCTCAAGTACCTTATGGAGCCCAATTTAAAAAAACATATAGGGAACAACCATAATTTAATAGTATCTTCACTCTGAGATTATGAGAATAAGGGGTCCACACAATACCCTTAACCGTAGTCACCAAGAACCGATTGTTTATTTATTAATTAGTAGATATATTTCATGATATCACATTTTTAGTTGTCAGGAGATTTGATACATGAAGAGTGAATTAAAACATTTCATACTATAACAATTGAGTTTACATTTTTATATCATAATTCAATTGATGGAGTTGATCATCACAATAGTCCACTTCTATACCTAAGGAAATGTGAAACATTAGTAAATATGGAGATGAAATGTGATGAAATGGATAACATTCAACAAAAGTGAATAAGAATTAATATTAGAATAGTAATATTGGTGGAATATTTTAAAAATTACATCATATCATTGAATACATATGAATAAATTAATATATTGATGAAAATAAAAATAAATAGTCACATAAATGATTTAATTAGGATTCGAATGAATAATGAATGGGTTCAAAAACATAATATTATGTCTTTATTCTATAAAGACACACATAAAAGGGAAATACAGTCCCATTAACCTATCTTAGTTCTCTCATAAGGCATAATGATGCATTAATGGGATATATTATTCTAGGTCCAACCCATTACCTCAAATCCCAATGTATTCCACTATATAATAACATATTATTAAAAATATAATAAATCATGATCATGAATTAACAACATAAAATTACTTAATATGATTGGACAATGAATTGTATTATATAAAATTGTTTAGTAGAGAATAACAGATTATATAGACTTATAAATTACATCCCTGATAAATAAATTAATATGGATTAATAGGTGAATTCCATTGAGGCTTATTATAAATAATTATGAAATTTAAATGTAAAAAAAACCCATATCGACGGAATAATATAAAATTATAGTTATATGTTATGTTAAAATATTAGTTTTATATGCAATTTCATAAAGTAAAATTTATATTTTCAATGATAGGATACCAAAGAAATTTATTTATATAATCAATGTAGTATATATTATGATCTTATGTGATTTTGACTTCTGGGAGTTTATTAAGACCCATGAGGAGTTTTCTATATAGAGAAGATGTATAAGTAGAATTAGATAATAAATAGAGTTGATATGATTCAAGACTTCTATTTTATTTATTTTTAAAATCATCAAACTCAAGTGTTATCCGGTGTTTAATTTTAGGTGTTGACCACACTATGGTTTTGCAGTGATTCAAGTATCATGAATGAAGTTTTTATTTTAGATACATTTGTTTTTAAGAAGATTAGAATATTTTTCATACAGAGCATTCTGACTCTTAAAATTGATAATGTTTTCAATACTGAATGTTTTTTACCCAAATATGTATGGTTACTTCATAGTAAGAAGGATGCAGACAATTGTAACATTTATTTAGTATGTATGAGTCTTTATGATAATGTGTAAGGTTTTCAATATTATTAATGACTCTAGAAAATTGTAAATGTTCTCAATATGAAATGTTTTTATCCTCATCTTTGAAGAGATACCCAACAAATATTGTGTTTGGAAAATCTAATATGTATTCATTATGTGAGGTTTATATTCATAGTACATATGGGTTACTATAAGTATAACTGGTCTACATAATTGAAAATTCAAATGTATAATAGTTTTTTTGTCTTCATTATTTGATTCATAATCATGGTAGTTTTTATCAGAAAATAGACAAATACCTCAAACCTTATGGTTTTCAAAATGAGATATATATTATTTTATTACTAAAGTGATGATTATTATTTTCATTAAAATATAATGTATTTCCATGCTATAATATATAATCTTTTACCATTAATTGTATAAATTTTAAATTCCTTAAAATGATAGGTTTTCCATATTTCTGGTTTTGAACATATATTATTTTATTAGTGATACATAAGGGTTACTGAATTTTTTAGAATAGAATATGACATTATTGAATTTCATATATTTTGGATCTAATATCTTGAAGAGAGATGAATATATGAGATGATTGATAATATAGTTTGGGATGTGAGGTTGATTATCATGCGACAACATCTTCTATATATGAATATCTGATTTCAGTTGTTGTCGGGAATTAAGAGATTAAAACACTATATTTTTAAGGTGAATACATATTATGGGACAAAGTGAGGCTTATGGGATGGTGATACACTATAATGAAATGAAAATAAAATATTTTTATGATATATTTATATTTTTTATAAAAATTGTGAAAAAATTAATGGTATCACACTGGGATCATGAAAAAATGTATAAATAATAAGATGTATTATTTGATGGAGATTTTTATCACACAAAAAAAAATGGAAATTACATTTTAAAAATAGATTTAGAAAAAAATAACTCACACTTTAATGTATAATATCTCACAATGTTTACTTGATATGATCAATAAGATTAAATAATAAGTAAGGGATGTTAAAGATAACGTAAAGTGCATTTAAAACTAAATTTTGAGGTAATATTATAATTTGAATCTCAAATCTAAATTGTAAGATATGTTTCTACATATGTATGAAATTTACCACATGAGTCCAAAATTAATGAGAGTGAAAGTTTCCAAAATTATGTGGATATGAAGAATAATAGGATGAATATTTCATAGTTTATTGTTTGTGATCATTACAACCATAATTTTTGTTGAGGAATATGGAATTTAACAGCTTTGAATATTGTAATGACGTATTGGATCACAACATTTTTTTGAGAGATATTTATTCAATATATAAAGAAAATCTATACCTTAGTGTTGAAATGAATGCACTATGAACAATATTGATCAATTTGGAATCGTTTATTTTTATTTTTAGAGACCATAATTTCGTATTCTTATAACATGAGTTTAAGGATAATACCAAATTATAGAGATGGAAAAGTTGATTCTAATAGACTTTTCAATCATATGTGATTACATATCATGCAACAATTTATATAATTAATATTATTTTGAAACAATGTACAATGGGTGTTATATTTTAATTATAATTCTTTATATTGTGAATTTATAGAGTGATATCATTAACTCTAATAAATGGTTGAGGTATATTTAATAATAAATAATATATGGGAAAATATAATAGTTTTCAATTATTTACCCTCATCACAGTGAATGAAAAACATAATTTGGGCCATCACAAGTGGTATCCATAGAATAATTTTATTACTATGAACATCAAAAATTAGGAAGTTTTATAACATAAAGGTCGTTTATCATGGGTTTTATTTTAATTTCATTATCCCTTATAGAATTGAGGAAGTGTATTTCATTATTTGTTGAATATTTTTAGTGGAGTAAGTGTTCTGCTAAAAAAATTATTTATTATTGATTGTGTTAATTCAGTGAATAAAAAATAATATCATTTATAAAATATAAGAAATTATAATGATTGTAAGGAAATAATTATACCCTAAATTCTTCCATAGGATATATATTTGTTCTAAAAATTGTTTTTAATTGTTTTTAGAATTTTATAGAAATAGTAAATTTTACATAGGATTCCAAAACATATTTAAATACTGATTTTAATATAATAAATATGATTTTATACTAAAATTTAGATAATTATTTATTAATTTTTAAAGGGATCAAGGATACAAAATGTATTTCAGACAATTTAAATAAATCCATTGTAAGAAAGATCACAGTCCAAATAGATAAATAAAAAATTTGTAGATTTATGTATGAGGATATTCATATTATTGAAGTTGAATATATTAAAAAACTATTTATAAGTGATAATATGTTTGTGATAACCATATATGAATTAATGAAACCCTCAGACATTTAACCTTGGTTAAGAAGATACATCATATCTGTTTATTAATTTTTTATGTTAAGGTATATTTAGATGATCATAATCGTGATAAAATTATAATATCTAACATGTAAAGTATCATAGTTTCATGCATGATGAGAATAAAAAAAATTGATGATGAAGAGTTCATATGATATGGAAGTATCATTCAACGCTATGAAGAGAAGAAGGACATCAAATAAAATTGAGGGAGAAAAAAATGAAGATGGATGATTATATTTTGAGAAATATAGAGATTTGATGTTTGGAAATATAATGTCACTTAGTTAAAAAGGTTTCCCAAAATGGAAATATATATTTCATTTAGAGTTATATTTTATGTTTTTAACTATCATATTATTGATAATTTTATGCCAAATTTCCCAAATATGAATGAGAAGACTAATTAAATTGAAATCATGATATTTCATAGAAGAACTACAATAGTGTTAGAAAATGAAATATTCCATCAAAATAATCAATAATTTATTATTCAATTAATTCAAATAATATCTATTTATCCATGATGGTTGAAATAAAATTTATTAATTGAAAAAATAGTTGTTTCTCATGTCGTATAGATGTTAAGTTAACCATTTTAATAATCGATGGAAAAAATCAGAATGTAAATATGATTCCATTAATTAGGAAGTGGCTTCATCATATAGTGAAATAGACTTACATCATGATTAAATATAGTTTATGTTAAAGAATAATTTTAATTAGAGAATCTCAATTTTTATAATGTTATAGAATCAAAATATCAAAAAAGATCTATAGATTTAAAATTATTGAATTAGATAAGTCCAAATTATAAAGTAGTGATGTTTTAATACTCTAATGTGTTTAATATGTGAGAAAATTTTTCGCCATGGGGAATAATAAATTTGAATTTATAAAATAGAAGAGTGTTTTATATAAGAATTAACTGGAATGTTTCGAAGTGGAAATTTGGGTGAATGAAAATGATATCCAGATTTTTTTGATATGGTTTTTTAATTAAAAGTATGAAATAAGGAAAGTAAATTATGGAAAATTGAAATTTAAATATTATTCTAATAAGATATTAGCTCATAGTTTTTTATAATTACATGTATTCACTAGATTAAATATTTAATCCCAACACAAAGAGATAAAAGTAGTGAGAAGCATATAATAGAATAAAAATTTCAATTTTATTCATCAAAAAATGCCAACACTAAATTAAATTTTACTATCCAATGTGATGATAATTTTTTTTAAATATTTGTTAAAGTTATATAAATGTATATAAATTATCATAGATATCTATTTTTTAAAAAAATATCTGTATTGAATTTTCATTTTCTTTAAAATAACTTCTACTTGATAGATTGGGGTTGAAGAAGATGATGAACCATTATAGTAATTTTAGGTTTTGTGGAGACAATATGAATAGAATGGTATATTTCTAGTTAATATAATGTAAGTTATAGTTCAATAATAGAAATTGTAAGGATCAAATAATGGGTGAGAAAAAATTAGAAAACAAACAATGTCAATTTAAATTATATTCAATAACAAAATATATAGTTAGAAAATATATTTAATAGATTGAATACAATGTGTGGGAGATGTGGCCAACAAGGTCATATCAGAAAATATTCAATCCTTATCTTACTAGATTAGAATATATAATAACATTATCCAATAAGTTATTTTTAAAGATATAACATAAAAAGATAATTGCAGAACAAAATGCACTGAATGATGAACGCAGAAGATGTTGAGATTCAAATAGTGATAATCGACTCCAAAAAACATAGTAAAAAATGTTTAATCAAGAATAAGGATTAAATAGGAATCTCAAAAAAATGAAATATAAATTAAATATGTATTAATAAATAAATAAATTAATTTCATAAAAAAATAATTTTATTTGAGAAAGATGTTTAAGTAAAGAGGAGAAATAACAAAGTGTTTAGTATTACATATTGAGAAAGTAATGTTAAACATAAGTTATCTCAATCAAAAATGGGAGTTGGAGAATCATTTTCTTGATAATATTTATTTAATTAAAAAATGGGAGTTCAATACCATGTCCTATAAGTTGAAGAATTACTCTTAGTCCTTGTTGATCACAAGAAAAGTTATGATGTCTGTATTCTACTATATCAATTGGTAATTTAAAATTTTATACCAAGGGGGAGAAGGAAAATAAAAATCCATTTATATTTATATGTTAATTTGTTTATAAAGGTTGAGAATAATATATAGGGGTAATCCAATGATATATGATTGACCTATTATGGGAGAGATCTCTTATTTTGAGGGAGAACATATTTAGTGGGAAATTTTAAAATGGGTAGTCTATAATGTATGTATATGTATTTGTGTGAGTTTTGAATTATTATATCATTATTGGTGATTAAAAGGTCATAAATTTCAATAAAATGGTTTAAAATTTTTTATTTGAAGTAAAATAAGAGATGTACAGGGTTAAAGTTGTGGTGGAGTGGATATAAATCCCTTATAAAGTAAGAAATACATTATTATTTAATGATTTTTTTCTTAGTCCATGTTTTCTCATATAGGATTATGATGAAATAAATTTTATTTCATAAATATTATAATTTTATTAATTTTATTTTTTAATTGGTTGTTAAAATGATATTTTTTATACTTATGAGCTCATAAATGAAGAATATATTTGGATTTAAAGTAGTTGTGTATATTGAGAGATTATTGAGACCCAATATATTGTAGCTATATGGATATGATGTAGAAGAAAAATTGGATAATATTTAAAGAATATATGATTATTGCGTTACATTTTTGTGTCAAGACATACAAATCATGTTTAATCTAAAGTGTAAATTTTTTTCATTTAAGGTGAAGTTCACTCATTGGTTTTGGAGTTACTGAAAGAACGTGGAAGGTGTTATGATATCAAAGATATTTTATTGGAAAAAGTATAAAGTGTGTTTGGTACTAAGTATATTATGTATAAAAATTATAAAATTACACAATACAAAATGTTTTTATCCCTAAAATATAACTAATATATCCTACATACTGGTCTGAAAATTAGAAATGTATTATGTATATTAGAATATTAAGATTAATATGAAATGATTTATTAGTGTAAATTTAGTCTACTAAATTGATAAATAAGTCACTATATTAGAGTTTTATGACACCCTTTTTAACTTATATGGATTATTATTTCATTTTTTTATATGTTATGGGTTCCCCATATCAAATGAGTGTTTTGGGAAGCCTTTATTAGTTTATTGGATTTGGTGGAAGTATACTATATCATGTCTTATTGAGGCCATGTCATTTGCGATATATATTACATTGTATTTTTTTGGATTTGCGGTGATCATGGAATAGATTGGGTAATATTTCATGAAAGATCATATTTTCCCAGAAAGGGATTTCACTCACTTAATTTTGGAAAGAAGTGAACACAATGTGGTGCAGTAATTTAATATAGGTATTTAAGGTGGAGGTTTTATACACAATGGTGGGGTTTTGGGTGGGGTATCCCGAACATGAACCTAATTATCACACCATAAATATATTATTAGTTTTTTAATAAATTTTGTTTTTCATATTTTTACCTTCTTTGAGTTTTAAGGGTATAGTCCTCTTTCCCCTCACTCTCACACTAGCTGCCATATGCAGAGCTCAAGGAGGTCATATCTCTTACATTTTTTTCTATGGATCCTTGTTCCTCCTTCTTCAATTTCAAGTATACCATCTGGTATTATTTGTTATTTTCAATTTTCCTTTCCTCTCATTTTTACTTCATTTATATTAAAATTAATAACAATAATATGAACACATATGTTATAAACAATTAGGGTTTGGGTTGTTTTTGGTTTTTGGATTCTGATTTCTAGTGTTTCAAGAGATAGTTTATTGGTTCATTGTGGGTTCCTCCATCAAATGTGAATGATTAAATCTTGTTTTTCACTTAGGATGATGTTTTTATTTCTATAAAATTCTTTTATTTTAAATTTATAAATTTTTAGTGATTTTTAAAAAAATTTAATATCGAAATATATTTATATCTGATAGCCATTATTGGTTTTTAAATTGTTGTTAAAGTATTTATATTCATTAAATTGATTATTTTAATGAATTTACCAAGTTCGTTTAGAACCAAATGGTATTTCATACTGAGTGAGTGTTTAAATAGATTGTGGGATGTTTTAAGGTGAATTTTTTTGTTTTAAAAAGAAATAGTGTAATGCCCTTACCCTAGTTATCCAGAGTCAATGAATTATTTTAATACATTGGAATGATTACAAGAAATCATGTCCCAACGGACTGATTAGCTTAGTAGTATTAGAAAATAGATTACATACCATAATGTTGCGTTACACTTTCTAACATAAATCATAGAAAAAATAATTCATTAAAAATTCCATTATTCCCCTTGATTAACCCTTCATATCAATCCAAATACACTTCTTGGAATCCTAGGAGAATAAAAAATAATAAAGGGTTGAGCTCAAATTCTCAGTAAGGGTAAATAATTCAGTAGAAGTTTTAAAATTATAAGGAATGATGTATAATAAAAGCATCATCTTTTTAAACATAAAAATCAACATAATATGGGAATAATAAAAAAACATGCCATATAATCATGTACAGGGATATTCCACTAGTCAAATATTAACATTTAACAACTAATTTCATAATGAGGGAATGCATAATGTCAGACATAATAACTACTACGTCAGGGCCTTGTTTTAAGAACATTCACAAATATTTTATCAAGGCCTTGTGTCAGGATACTAGTTTTTCTCATTAGACCTACCGATGCATCAAGGGGCTGTAGTGGTCCCCACCCACCATATACTAAGTCCAATGAATTCCTCATATAAATATTATGATACAAAACATATACATTAGTATTATAATTAGCATACGAAATGCCAATACTTTTACCATACACCAGGAATCATATAAAAATAGCACATCCATAGTCAAAAATATCATAATTCAATCAATACAATATATAAGATTGTATTATAAAAAATTAACCTCAATCAATAATAATACCTAGTAAAGGATTTTGAAAAGTTGAAAATGATCAGTAAAAACCTTCGAGGGAAGTATCCTTTTTTGTGAAATCATTTAAAAGTCACACATTTATAAAGGATGTAATTTAAAATTGATTTCTGAATCAATGTGTCCCATACAACATTGAAACATTTGAAAGGAAATAAAAATTTAAAATTATAATGTCCATATAAATAAATCCATAAAATCATTTTTAAAACATGAACATTAATTAAAAATATTTAGAAAAATAGATCATTAAATTTTTTAAAATTATGATCTTGATAAAGAGTACCATCCAATAAACATTAAAATATTCCTTTTGAAAAAATTATTATGAATCATGGACATGGATGATAAATATTTTTTGGAAAATAGTTACACATAATCAATCTCAGATAATAATGAGATTGAGGAATTAACCCATACCTTATGTTAGATGTTCTCTGTATGACTATGAAACTCATGAATAATGTTTTTAATCATAACATTAACTTATATAATTTAAAAAAAATTATGATATCATATTTGACTATTTTATGACTTAATATTATCCATTTCTTAACAATTCATAGTTAGTGAAACATTTGGGGTAATATCACTTTGTCTATCGTACGTGTTTTGACTTGTTATTCTTGATCATATTACATAGATCATGATTTATTTACTTCTAGAATTTATAATGTGATTTATATATCATATATATTCATAATATAAATATATTTAATATATATAAATATATATACATATAGTGGAATACACCATTCATGGAGACAGTAGGTCGTACGTACTCATGAACATTTTTTCTGTTTTCTTATCATATTGAACCGAAGTAAGTGAAAGAAATATAAGTATATATATATATATATCATTATATTAGACTTATTATATAATTTATTTTATAATTATGAACAATATATTTTTTTATAATCATTCATGAATGGTTAAAGTGGAGAATGAATCTCATCGTGTCGTGGAGATGGTAATCCATACGTATGCAAGAGAGACAATATAATTATATTGATGGTGATATTGTATGTAATTGGATGTAATATTATATATAAATAATTATTAAAATATTTTATTTATTATTTACATCAATTATATTCTTTATTATACCCATCCAAAGGATGAAGTGGTGAATAACAAACTACACCGCGACATGGAGACAGTAATCCGTATGTATGCACGTATGGTGAATTTTTCATTCATATGATGGATAGAATAATTAATATGGTTGTACCATATATATAAAAACATATTAGTATGAATAAGGTATTGGATTTATTAATTTATTATCCAAAAAACAAAGAAAGAGGAAGTGAAAGATGAAAAGAATTATGAAAGAGGTGATGAAATAATTACCTCTTCTTCAGGTGCTTCCTTCCGATTTGAACAAAAGGGGTTCATAGGATGGATTTATGAAAAATTTAGTGCCTTTAGGATGAAGTGAGGGTATTTGGGAGGGATTTTGGTTAGTTTTTGGCTGGTCCAAATGGATTTGGAGCTGTGAATTTAAGAGAAGAGAGAGTACCCTTTAATAAGAGAGGTGAGAGGAACTTTTGGAAATGATTGAAATATTATTTTATTGTAAAATTATTTTATATTTATAATAGACACAAATGGATTTATTTTGAGGCTACAATGGGGATGGGTGGAAATAATATCACAAAATAGGTTTCAAACAAGTTTTCGTCACCATATTAACCTTATATTTTAGATTTACCTCTTAGTTAAGTAGTTTATCTTTTACCAATTTATCTTGTATTTTTATAATACATCATTAATAGAGTTACTATAAAATTAAAATTGAAACTCAAGTGTTTATTTATGACATATATAACATTTTCTAAGTCCTCTAGTGGAATCTTATATTTTTTGGAATATTATATCATTTAATAATATAGTATTTGTTTTAAAAATTCATTTATATCAATTTCTAAACTACTTAGTAATTGATTCACATTAATGTAATAACTAATTGATTCCTTCAAAAAAAGAGTTAACATATCCCAAATATGTAAATAGAATCTATATAATTTTTTATGGAATAAAAATGTGGAAATTACATATTTTTTAATATTTATAAATTCATTTATTTGAATCTTTCGTTAATAAGGTAATCATTTCATCATAATTATGCCATAAAAATTTATTAATATAATGTCAAAAAAATCTAATTAAAATACCATTATGTCATAAATATTTTTATCTTTCTAATTACTATTTATAGTAGATGAGATAATTTATATAACCCCATATAAAATTGTTTTTGTAAAAGGTATAAGTTTAGGGTATTTTTTCCTTAACATTAAAATAAAAGTAATTAAATGTCATTTTCACAAAAAAGTGGCTCGATGGGGTCCATAAATAATCCAATGGATTTCCATGGACATAAATATCTCATCCAATAGGGTTAAAAATGTGTTGGAGAATTTTAATATATTTAAAATTTTATTTTTTACCCTTAGTTACTATATTTACCCTTTAACCATGTTAAATAAAATATATACTGGAGTTACTATTCATAATGTCTCAAAAAAAGGAACCTATGTACATAGTTTGGACCTCCTGATTAAAAATATGGAATAAAATTTTCCAAATTCAATACACAGAAGTTTCATTAATTTATATAAAATTAATTCCTATTGTCAGACCCAAAAGCTGGGTTTTTAAGAAGTAATAACTATTTAAGGATTTACTGGTGCTTCTGTCCAATTTAAAAGTGAAATTACATCATATTACTAAAAATGTATTAAGTGATAAAAATATAATCCAATTATATTTTTAAACTAATTAAAATAGAAATATTATTGTATAAATAAATTAGATTAAAAGGCGGTTTTGAATTAAAATGATGTATTTTTCACTATTCATTAAAAATTGATAATTTTCAGAAATGTACCAAAAATCTATCCAAACTAAATTTTTTCCCTATTATAAAAAGTATTTATTTCAATCAAATTGAATATATAGAAGTATCAAATATTGGATTTGAAAAGGGTTCTCCATTAAAAGGCTGAAAAAACTACATTTTTTAAAAATAATACTTTTAATTGAAAAATGGTATTTGTCCTTATATTATGTCTAAGAAATAAAGAATATGAATGTTAATGTTATATGGGATATATAAAAAATTAAAAATGTTGTTAATACTATTCATAACTATATTTAAATGGATATTTTGATAGGTCGTGGTGCATTATAACTCGGTGTTGCATACATCACACACAATTTTTAAACATATATTTTGATATGTCAAGGTGCACTATAACTCGGTGTTGCATACATAATACACTATTAAATTATTTAGAATAAGTGTTTCGTGGAAGCTAGGGCGGTTGAATTATCATGTGGGCTAGTGGTAGGAAATAAAGCCTTGTCACACTTCAGTTTTGTGTTTGATTCCTGGAGTTTTGTCTGACGTGACACGTGATCACCCGACCAGTAAGTTGTCATTTTTCAAAAACAATAGTATAATAACATTCCATAAATAATCCTAATAATTGTTTTAAACTTAATCAATAATATCCAAAATTCATCTTAATCCATTCAAACCTTTAGTGTTATCCAAAATACATCTATCCAAACACTCTCTAAAATGTCTCTAAATTTCAAAAATCTAATGTGACATCAGATTCCCAAAACAACATTAATTTTCTTTTATATACAGAAAATATGATTACCCACATTATATTAAAACCTTAATGAAAAAAAGTAATGCAGTACAATAATTATATATATCACATTCCTTTTATAATGGGGATATAATTCTTGAATCCAAAAACACAAACACATTAATTATTCCACTTCGACTATAGTAACATCATAATCTTGACCTTGATCTATTTTATATTTATATGATATATTTACTTGATGCATTTGAAAATAATTTGAATAATGTACCATATCTATACAATTATAACATTAAACGACCTCTTTTTTCCCTTACAATCATGAGACTGGTGACCATTTTATCCACATTTGTTAAAATCTCTCATTCCTTTTAAGAAAGTTCCAGGGTGTTTCTTCCCACAATTATCATATAAGGTAAAATCCGTCTTTCAATTTTTATCATTATACTCATATTCCACTACTATTCTCTTATTATATATTATTAATTTAATGTCATAAGACATAGATATTTTTTTTCTTGATAGAAAACGAGACTATATCCTCATACGATGACAAGGATTGTTAGAACAATACCCTTTCATATGAAATGTTTTATCCCATAAAATATTCGATCAATCATACTTTTCGGGTTACATATGTAGTTTGTATCATTCCTTTCCAGCCATGTTATGTAACCCTGATACTTTGAAACATTTTCATCCTATTTTTGCCTCAGGCTCAGAAACATTCTTTACATATCATGTCATTGTTCACGAGGAAATTATTTTTATAGAATTTTTTTTAAACTCCATCCATTCCATAATTCCCACTTTTTCATCATCCTTTGTGTTTTGAATTAATGACCCCCATTGATCCATGTCTCATGAGAGAAGATACACTGCCATGATAACATTTTCCCTTTCATTATTTCTCCATGAAAGACATATTTTCTCTAATGAACAAATCCAATGATTAGATACATAATGATTTGTAGTCCCATTGAATGTTGGAAGATGATGTCTCATAATGCAGTCTAATATTGATCCTTCATTTTGGGGATCAGGATATTCCATGTGGGTAAGGTTGTTATTCATAACCGGAGTCAGCTATCTAAGTACCATTATTAGCTGTTCAGTACCAATTGTTTCACCAACTCCACTATCATTATCGTGCATAGGAGGAAAATCCCTACATGGATTACGTGCATTGATATGATTTCCATTTCTTCCACTAGGATCCATTTATAATCAATGGAATACAATAGACTGGGTTACGAATCCTAATGTATAATACCAAACAATTAAAATATTTAACATAAATTGATAAATTTATACATTTCAAATTCATAAACAAAAATATGGTTCCTTTGAGGAAATATTTATTAATAAATCCTCCATAATGATTTGTAAAAAATATGAATTATCCTAAAAATATCCCCCAGGATTGTCAAACTAGGTGTGAAGTAAGGACAGTTGTCATATACCAGGTTACCCCGAGTCAAGCACAGAAAACCCTGTCAGAGTCTTCACCCCATGGTACATCTGTCCAGAACTACATCCACATTTAGTATCTAGATAGGGTTGTATTTCTTGGATTATCTTTGTAATCCCTAAATTAACAAAATTCTATGAGGTTATTCAATACATATCCTCAAGGCTTATCATATTGTTAGGATCCCTAATCTATGTTTCCTAAATCTATTTCCATGTTTGTTGTTAAAATTAATTTGATACCAATTGTAACACCCTGACCCCAGTTACCCAGTACTGGGTCATTATGTTAATACATAGGCATGTTTATAAGGAATCGTCTCCCTATGGATTTATTAATTTAGTATTCTTGGAAAATAGATTACATACATGAACGTTACATTATACTTTCTTACATAAAATACAACAGTAATAGTACACTGAGATTTAAATTATTCCCCTAGATTTACCAAGAATATAAATCAATATACAATTCATGAAATCCTAGGAAAATAAAACATAAGAAATGGGTGAGCTCAAATTCTCATTATGGTTAAATAATTCAGTAGAAGCTATAAACTATTACAGAATGATGTATAATAAAAACATCAGCATTTTAAACAAAAACAGGAACATAATATGGGAAAAATAAATCATTAATTACCATATAATCATGAACATGGATATTATACTATCCAAATAATCACATGTAATAACTAATTTAATAAGGAAGGAGTTCACAATGTCAGACATAATAACTACTACTTCAATTCCTTGTGCCAAGACCATTCATAAATATTCTATCAAGGCCTTGTTCAAAGACACTAGTATGTATCATGAGATTTACCAAGGAATCGAGGGATTATAGTAGGCACCACCTGCCACTTACTATTTCTAATTCATTCTTCATATGAAAATGGTGAAATATAACATAAACATTCATATTAAAACTAGAATTTAAAATTTCAATACATTAACCATAGAACATAAATGATATAAAAATATCCCTTCCACAGTCAAACATATCATAAATTATTCAAAACAGTATAGAAGATTGTGTTATAATAAATCAGCCACAGCCAAGAGTAATATCCAATAAATGATGTTGACATAGTGGAAAATGAGCTGTAAAACTCTTTGAGAGAAATATCATATTTTTGTGAAATCATTTAATAGTCACACATTCATAAAGGAAGTAATTAAAAAGATATTTTTAAATCAAAGTGTCTCAAACTACTTTAGAACTTTTGAATGGAATTAACATTTTAAAACATTCATGTCCATATAAATAAATCCTTAAAATCATTTTGAAAACCTGGGCATTAATTAAAAAGATATAGAAAAATAAATCATCAAAACATTTAAGATGTTGATCTTACTAAAGAGTCCCTTCCACAAAACCATATAATATTCATTTTGAAAGATTTTTTTTTTAAATGGACATTAATGATAAATATTTCTTAGTAAATACTTACACATAAACAATATCTGATAATAATGAGATTCAGGAATTAACCTTTACCTTATGTCTGCTATTCTCCGTTTGCATTTGAAACTCTTGTATAATGTTTTTAAACATATTAATAACTTATATTATAGTAATAATAATATTTTTTATATCATATATTATTCTTTGATGACTTTATGTTATCCATTTATTAACAATTCCTCATTACTACAACATTTTGGGTAATATCACTTTGTTTATCATTCGTGTTTTGACTTGTTATTCTTGATCATATTACATAGATCATTATTTACTTACTTCTAGAATGTAGAATATTATTTTTATACAATATATATTCATAATATAAATATATGTGATTGATTGATATATAAATATATAACGTAATACACCATTCATGGAGATGGTAATCCATACGTGTGCATGAATGTTGCTTCTATTTTCATATCGTATTGAATCAACGTAAGTAAATGAAATATATGTATGTATATATACCATTATAGTAGAATTATTATGTCATGTATTTCATAATTATGAATAATATTTATTTATAATAACTCATGGATGGTTAATGTGGGGAATGTATCTCATCGCGTCGTGGAAACAGTGATCCCTACGCACACACAAACGACCATATAATTCTATTGATGGTGAAATTATTTGTAATTTTAAGGTATATTATAAATAAGTAATCCTAAACATCCAATATTTATTATTTACATAAATTATACTGATTATTATACCGATCCAATTAATAAATTGGTGAATACCAAACTACACCACAATGTGGAGACGGTAAGTCGTACGTACACACATATGGGGACTTTCTTATTCATAGGATGGATAGAATAATGAATATGGTTGTACCATAATTATAATATAATATCAGTATGTATATGGAACTGTAGTAATTATTTTATTATTTAAACAATAAATATAGAGGATGTTGAATAAGAAAAGAACTTTGAAAGAGGTGAGGAAATTATTATCTGTTTTAAGGTTCTTCCTATTGATTTGAACAAAATAGGTTCTTGGGATAGCTTTATGATCAAATTAAGGAATCTAAGATTATGTGAGTGTAGTTTTGAGGATATTTGGGCTGGGATTGGATGATCCAAATGGATTTTGAGGAGTCACTTTAAGAGAAGGGGAAGTACCCATTTATAAGAGAGATGAGGAGCACTTTAGGAAAAGATTGAAATATTATTTTATTATAAAATATTTTTCTATATCTAATAGCTAAAAATGGATTAATTTCTAGGATACTGTGGGTATGGGTTGAAAGAATCTCAACCAATAGGTTTTAGGAATGTTTATGTCAACATATTAACCTTATCATTAAGATTTAACTCTTAGTTAAATAGTTTAACTTTTACCATGTCTTCTTATATTTTTATACTAGATAGTTAATATTATTACTATAGAATTACAAGTGATCATAAATTGTTTCTTTAATGACATATGTAACATTATATATGTCATCTGGATTAATCTTATATTTTTAGGAACATTATATCATTTAATAATATAGTATTTGTTTTAAAAAATCATTTATGTAAATAGTGACACTATTTAGTTATTGATTTTTGTTAATGTAATAACCAATTGATTCCTTCAAAAAAAGGAATCAAATCGTACATAATATGTTATTGGAATCCATAAAATTCATGCATGGAAAGAAAATTTTAAAATTACATTTATTTTAATATTTATTTATTTATTTATTTGAATCATTTAGTAATAACGTAATCACTTCATAATAATTTTTTCATAAATAAATATATCTATTTAATGTATCAAAATTATTAATAAAATACCATGATGTATGAAATAATTTAAATTTATAATTAATATTTATAGTCTAATATATAAATTAAATAACCTAATATAATTTTTGTAGTAAATGATATATGTTTAGGGAATATTTTCCTTAACTTTAAATTAAAAGTAATTAAATGTCATTTTTACACAAAAGTTGCTCCATGGGGTCCAAAACCCGACCCAAGGATGACCATAGACATACATATCTCATAAAATAGTGTTATCAAAAAATTTAGTGGAGTTTAATGTTATTATACTATTATTTTGTTACCCTTATTTACCATATTTACCCTTTAACCATGGTAAATAAAATATTTACTAAAGTTACTATTCAAAATGTATAAAAATAAATGGCACGTATTTACCCAATTTAGACCTACTGATTCTAAATATTGAGTCCATATTTCCAAATTCATAACACATATGTTTCATTAATTAATTTAATATTAATTCTTGTAGTCATACCAAAAAGTGTGTTTTTAAGAATTTATAACTGTCAAAAGAATGACATGGGATTATATCCAATTTAAATGATAATTTACATGAAATGTCCAAAATTGGATTAAGTTATAAACATATAATCAAATTATATGTTAAATAAATTAAAATTACAATCTATATATAAAAATAAAATAGATAAAAGGATGTTTTGAATTAAAATACAGTATTTTTCAATTTTCATTTAAAAATGAATGTTTTTAGATAAGTACCAAAAATTTATCCAAAAGAATTTTTATATAACTATTATAAATTAGAATTTAATTTAATAAAATTATAAATATAAATTATTCAATTATTTTATTTAAAAAGGGTTTTCCATTAAAAGGTGGAAAATTTTCATTTTTGAAAAATAATTCTTTTATCTGAAAAAATGAATTTTTCCTTATATAATGTCTATGAAACAGAAAAGATGAATGTTAAAATTATGTGAAAATTATATAAAATTAAAATTTTGGTTATTAAAATTCATAATCACTTTTTAAATGGCTAGTTTGATCGGTAGGTGTGCACTTGAACTCAATGATGCATAAATCGCACACTATTGAATTATTAAGAAGAAGCGTACAGTAGAAGCTTGGGGTGTTAAAAAGTGTAAACCTAAATTTTATATTTGAATATTTTTTATTGATCCATTTATTTATATGTAATTATTTTTATGATTTCATAAAGACGTATATTTCATAAAATGTGTTTTTCAACCCATGTTGATCCATTTTATATTCTTTTAGTCTTGTAATATTTTTAATTTGATTTAATAGAATAAGAATGATATAAAAATGATTTCAGGGAATGTTTTCATGAATTTAAAATTTAATCCTTTTACTTATTGATTTTATTAGAATTTTGGTTAAAAATTGGAAGTACTATGGTTTAATAAAAATTATTTATTTGGGATTTTGGAGTGAAAATGGTTAAAAAATGATAAATATTTTGTTTATAGTTTCTTTTGTGAAAAATATATTATAATAATGTTCAAACATGTATTTATTTAATATTATATTAAATGTAATATGTATAGTATTTGGAAAAATCCATTGGGGAACATTTCACACACATCATGTATACATATGAGTGTGCATATATGATGATTTTCTGTTTTATTTTAGGTTTCCAATCATTGATCAAGTTAAATGTGGTTTATTTTGGTCTATTCATAAAACTTTTATTGGGTGTGACCATGGGTTATAACAATATTTGTTATAGCTATTCTGGTTTCTATATTTTTTTTGTAATCCTTGTGTATCGGACAGTTTAGTAATGTTTTTCAGGTACGTTTCTACTAGTATATTAATTAATAAGTATGATTTTCTTTATTGTCAATTTTAGTTATGTATATTGTTAAAATTATTAATTATATTAGTCACTATTATTGGTTATATCTTAGTGGGGATGTATATTTTTTTTATATTGAATAATATTTTCCTGAATGTTTTATATTAGTTAAATTATATGAATATTATTATAGTTTATGGATATGTCATAGTACATTCTCTATACTTTTCACAACTTGTTTTATTATAATTTTTAGCTATTATTAATTCCCATGTGTGTTTCATTCCCACTAAGACACTAGTTTCCAACCTATTTATAATTGGTATGTCCTTCAATCCTTATGGTGGGGTGGTATGAGTGACATGTTCTTACAACCCAACATGGTTTTCTATAAATAATATTATATCATATTATTGAAAATAGCCTAGAAATTCGAAATAACAAATTCTTATTTGAAAATTATGGTCAAATAAGGTTAGGAATGAGTTAGATTCATGGTGATAGTAGCTAGATCTTACTTACTTAAATCCTGAAGTTTCACTTACTAGTTTTGATTCCATGTTTTTTATTATTACAACTTTATGTTTGAGATTTAAAATTGTGGAATTTTTTTCCCTGTTTGAGTTATTTTAGTATCCCTAGTATTTTTTGTTTGAGTTTAGGGATGAAAATATAAAAATATCTATAGGAATTAAGTTGGGATATATGTCCTAAAACCCCATATTTTTTCCACACACTTTATTATGGGAATATCAGAAAAAAAAATTGCATTATCGGAACATTAATAATCAAACCATGTAGTAATTAAAATCATAATTTTGCATCCCATATGGTTTTTATATTTTGATCGATTGATAATAGAATTTTATCTATGTGATTCCCATGATTTGGGAAATGAATCAAAGGTGGTGTTATGATTTTTATATTAAATACATATTATTTTTAAAATTATTTCTTCACAATAGTTGATTTTCATTTGAGAATAAGCCTTATGGATTTGTTTGTAAAATGGATTTAGTTTTTTGGAAATATTTTCAAAACTATTTTTTATCATGAAATCTAGAAAATGATTCGATTTTAAAACCAATTATGGAATCATGTACAATGTAATTCAGTCGCTTTTATAGTATTTTTTTTAACTGTATTTCATAAAACAAAATTTGTAATTTTTTTAAAATTATTTGGAATCTCAAGGAATGTTTTTCATTTATAAAAATATTTATTGAACTATATTTTGAGAGTCATTTTTAAATATTTCCAACCATTGAATATTACATAAAAAGTGTATGTTTGTTAAATATATTATTATGTGAAGTGGGTTGAGATGGAAAATTTATGTTATATAATTTTTTTAATTAACAATTTTTGGATTTTAACTTGTAGTTGGAATTTTTGAATGTATTTACTTTAGTTATCAAAAAAAAGGTAAAATATTTGAATATTTGGAATTTTTTAGGGTTGTTTGTTTCTTAAACAAGAGTTTTTTACTCTCTTTAAAGTTTTCTATTCTTTAAAAATAAATTTTTTTTAAATGGATATGATTATTTTAGTTAATTGCAGAATTTGATTTATCCCTCGATTGATGTTGGGAATATTTGATGCGATCAAGGGAACATGGAAATTTTTATTTAATTTTTTATGTTATAGAAGGTAGTTATCATATAATATTTTTGAATAAATGTAGGGTGTTTATTTTTAGGGGTGGCACCTTTCCAGTCCTATACTATAAATAGACTATAAATTGTCTGGCGTGGTTATCTTTATCTATCTATAGTATAGTGGAGTTTCATTGAATTATTAAATGTAGTGTTAATCCAAAGGATTTGTGTGGGAACTATGTAGGTTTATCTTATTAGTCTTGTACAATGAGCCTCATTTTGATAGTTGATGTATGGATGATTGGTCGTCATGAAGTTTGAAAATATATTAATATAAAAAGTTTCTTTGGTGTATGTCATTATTTTTGTGAGGATCTGTTTTTTTTCATTTTCTTGATGATTTTATAGAGGTTTAAATTATGAGTTGAATTCCATTTTTTTACACTCACAACAATTTTATAGTTTTTATTATTTGAGTGCTGAATATTTTTGGGTGTATATTGGCCTCATTGATTTATTTTTATAATTTTTTTGTTTATGGTGTAGTCTTTTTGTTGTGTTGTGGTTGAATGATTTGTATATGAGGAACATTAGTTGTCTGAATATTAAACTATGGAGTGTTTTTGTTAACAAATGAACTAGAAGATCTATAAGGTTAGGAATTTTATATCGAATAATTATGATCGTCTACTCCATGAGCTCAACCTTATGCCACCCTTTGATATAGATCCAGAGAATATGGTTATAACTATATTATACAATGATGAGAAATGTTTATTGATTGTTTATGCCTTTTCTTGTGATTTCAATTTGTTGATGGTTTTGGTGACATGATATCATGATTTTAGGTTTCTAATTTTAATTTATTGTTTCATTATGGAAAATGAGTTGGTTTCGTAGTGCATGTTTAAGTTTGTTGGGATTATTTAGTTCCCATTGAAGATTTTTGGAGTCATGGTTGATTCAATGTAGTTATCTTGGTAAGAGATATTGTCTAGTTATTTATTATAGTAAATTAACTATAAAATATGGAGTGACAGATTCTAGGTCTCAGATTCATTCTAACTATTGGTTAAAGGTTTTTAGGTCTGTTATATGGTTTTATAATGTATTAATGGTGTTTCAATGATTATTTTGAGTCATTTTAGGGTATTAAAAGATATTTTCTCACTAGAACCATATATATTTTCCCAAATCTCTAAACTTTAGTATTTATATGTTGTGGAATTGGTTTTCCATGACACATTATTCTGGTCGAAGTAATTTTGGGTGTAGAAAGTATCATGGTGTAGAGAATTGTGATACCCACGTGTCAATATCATGGTATACAATTAAATCATTGGCTTGTTTTATGTATTTAGTGTTCCCCATGACATACATGTTCATTGGGAAGTCATGGAGAGTTGTTAACTAGGTGTATGTAGACCAAACTATGTCATAGGGAGGCCATGTACCTAATTGTCTCCATCCTAATGAAAATGTTATGATCATATGTAGATTAGAGAGTGGAGAAAAGATTAGATCATTTATGGGTAGTTTTTCCTAGTGAAGGATTTCATTCAAATTACCTAGTAAAATGGTAAAAACCTCAAGGAGTAGGGCCTACACCTTTTAACTTGGTGGTGGAGGCATTTTACACCATGGATTTAAGTGAAAACACTATCGGGCTCCAGGGCATGATACATAGGGTCTGTCTAATTATGGGACTCTATATTGTATTATAAGGGGCCATGTTATGGTAGAAGAGTTAATTGGAATGGGTTTATACCCGATTGAGTAATATCCCACCACAAGACAGGATCTATAATAGGGCGTGGGTATGTAAATAACACAATTTGATAACTTTTATGGTCACACAATTATTTTATTATAACTCATTGTAAATTTTTGTGAATTTTCAATTTTTTCACTATTCACATTTTAATGGTTTAGAACTATAATCCTTCTCCTTATTAATATTTTACCTTAGGTAAAGCTGAAGGATATCCTCCCTCATCTTCCATCCCACATGTATCTTAGTTATCACTCCTTTTATTTCATATATATCATCATTTTTTTCTATAATATTCCTTTCTTCTATCAAATTTACCTCCCCCTATATTTATCCTTCACTAAGACACCCTAACACCTATGTGACATGGATTTTCGGTTTAGGTTTATTTTTATTTTTCATTTTTGAAGTCCATGTCTTAGATATACTATTTCATTATTTTTTTCTTCCACTACTAAAGTTGATTAATATTGACGTTGGTTTTTTCTTCGGTTAAGGATGATGTTTCTATAATATTACATTATTTATCATGTCAGAACATTCCTTAATGTTTCTAATTAATAACTATGAAGATACATGTATTTTTGATACCCATTATTTTTTGTAAATGATTTAATGTGTTTCACCAACTTGGAATGGATTATTGTAATGAATTTCTCAAGTTCATTCAGAACCTAATGTGTTTTTCATACCAAGGGTTTGTTTAAATTATAGAGGGGTAATTTTTAATATAATTTCTCTTAAAAAAGAATGGATAATAGTGATTTTACAATTTGACAAGTTTTGTGGTTGTAGTTTATTTCCAAGGGAGGTTATTATGATATTAAAAAATTATTTGTTTTAAAAACATATCGTACTAGGAAATGTTAGTACATTTTATGACTAATAAGTCTCGTGATAATTTTGAAGTGATTTTAGGACATAATTTTTACAATCAAAATGATTTAAATGTATTTTTTATATTGTTTGGTTTCAAATATTTGTAAGTTTTAGTGTGACAATTTTTTGAGAGGACCATTTAACCATCTATAAAGGATTTCTATTAATGAATGTCATTATCTCAATTGTTAACCCCATATTATTTTAAACATTATTTAAATTTTGGATCATTAGGGGTTTCAATATTTCCTTACGATGTGATTTCTATGAATGTATTTGAAAGGGTCTATTTCATGTGAGGGTGTTGGAGGTGGGATGCGATTTATATCCTACGCTATATTACTAATTTTTATTAAAATATTATTTTTTATTATTTTCCCATGAATAATGATTGATATAATGGGATACTTGTTAGAATATTAGTGGATTGGGCTGAGTTCACTCCTAGTGTTTATTGTGAACTCGATAAGGATAATGGTCAGATAGACTGGGTGAACTAACAATATGCTTTATGATAAATTTAGACTAAGATATATCTCGAAGTTGTTAGGTTCATATAATATAACATTTTTTATAATTCTATTTTATGTATAATTCATTCAAGAGCATATAGTGGTGACAATGATAGTTACTTCATGTTTGGTAGTAATTAATGGATCTTTTTTCACTCTCTAGCCTTTTTTGATTATGTGGAACCATTTCATGGTTGTATACATTAATTTTTATTTTTATAGTTGTGACCTCTCATATTTATTTTCGGAATTTTTTATAATATAGGTTTATTTTCAACCTTATATTAATTTTGGAACTCAAGGGTGTGTTATTTTATTTTTGAAGTGACATTCAATTTTTAATTTGTATTTGGAATTTATTTAAATGAAAAATTGAATTGTGGTTGATATTTTTTGAATTAAAAATATATGTTTTTATTAACCAAAAAGTAATTTTTAAGGAACAAATTATACATATTTCTTAAATTAAAATATTTATTACATTTTTTTGAGTTTTATGTTTTTTAAAAAAGTCATTTTTTTGGTTTTTAGAATGAAAATTTATAAAAATAAAATATATTTATCTATGATTTCTTATCTTAAAAATATATTTCAAAAATTATTTTGAAACATAAATTTATGTTATTTAATATGAATAGAACAATATATAATCTTTTATGGAATCATATCAGGCATATTTAACTCTTTGACTTCATATGCATTGGTCAGGGTATATATAGATTTCGTATTTTATTTTATGTTACTATCTCTCGATCTAGATTTATGTGGTTTGATTGGATATTTTCCCAGATTATGGTTATGTTATTTGATTATGGGTCATAAAATGATGGGTTTTAATTTTTTAGGTTTTTAAAGATATCTAATTATATGAATAGGATTTCGTTCTATGGAGAGGATCTGTTTGATTTTCAATAGTTTGTTCTTTTTATTTTATAACTATCATGAGGTTGAATCCATTCCAAAGTGCATTTCCATGTTACTTATTCAATAATTTCAATCTTGTGTGATTATAAACACCCATCAAGACTACTGGTTGGTTGGGATGAGTGGTGTGGCGAGTTAGAACCATATAATACATTATAACTTTTATCCATAATACATTAGAGTTACTTTTCGTAAATTAGGTATAAATTGTGGTAAATTCGTCAAAATTTATTGGTTTTACCCACAATATATAAGGGTTACTCTAATTAGAAAATATATAGAAAATTATTAATGAACATAATTTGTATTCTTATTATATTCAGTATGTAATTGTGACACAATGATGTTTGGATTGTAAAATTAGTAAATTACTAAGAATGTATGGTTTTCTAGATTTTGATACATATTCATTTATCTCTAATTGGAAATTTAATAAGTTACCCATAACATAATATTATTCAAGACTATGTTATAAAAGGATTTCCCTCTGATTTGAAAATTTATAAAGTTCCACCAACATAAGTTTTCAATACATATTTTATTCAATAAGAATATTTAATCATTGACGTGTTCGGGTTTGATAATTTTTAAAAAATATAATTTAAAAATGCTGAAGATCATCCATCACATATTAGAAATCACAAATATAGATCATGATACATGATTTTGGTTAATAAGGTCTATACTATGAAAATGATGTCATGCTATAATGAAATATAGAGACAGATAGAGACATTCATCTATGACATTGAATTTAGAGAGAATAGCATCATGTTGAATAGGTAATCCAATAGTTAAGGATGATGTTTGGATTTGTGAATGGGTTCATGACATAATTAGAATCTATGAAAATTATGGTTTATTCCATTTTTATTTGGTTGTATGGGCCATGTTAAAATGTATGGTTTCACACAATGACAATGAAAACATTTATAAAAAAGGTATGTATTACCCCACAATGAAAATTTTCACATGGAAATGGGAGAAACAATTTTTTGAATTTGTATTATAAAACTCATAGATCATTATACTATGTATTAATTCTTACATTGAGTACTAAAAACATCTAATAGGATGATTATTATGTGGGTAAAGGTGAAGATAAGTTAATGAACGGTTGAAGTAAGTTTTAAGTTTGAATTTTAATTTAAAATTCAATTATAAATAATATCATGTATCATTGTCTATCTTAGAAAATGGGAATAGATGTATTGTATTAATTTGAGATTATGATTTAAAATATAAGGTAAATACTAAAATATGAATAAGAAATATTTGAATAAAATTTAGTGTGCACAAATGGTTGGGTTTGATTTTCAAAGCTTTATTATGTGTTGAGGAAGAAGGATGTTCACACCAGGTTCACTTTGTGTTAAAGTGTGGGAAAAATATATTTCATCAGGTGATAATAATTTATAGGAAAAGGGAAATATATATTTTTTATAATTTAATAATATTATAAAAAAATTGATTCATCAAGGATGTATTATTTCTATATTTGTCAGTATAATATTATACTATATTGTTTTAAAATGATTTCAATGATAAACTATGATCGCTATATATGAAATAATGATTCTATTAGGCTATGATATCTTAAGATATTCTAGATCATTCTCTGTTTTGACCCCTTATTTTGATTATTAGACATTATAAATCAATTTTCAACTATTTTTTCTTTATGTGGGTGTTCATATGTGTTGTAACTCACTCTAACTAGTGTTTGATGTTTATTTTTCAATTGTTCAAAATACAATATTGTCCCCTAATTCACCTACCTCTTAATGAACCAACTCCATTTCTGGGAAAATAAAAAATTATCGATTTATACCTTCGATATATTAATAGCATGTGATTTCTCTTAGTTAATATGGTTCTGGGATATAATATTTCCTCAATGAGAAACATCAAGGTCAGTATAGTTCGACGGAAAAGATAAACTTATTTGAATAAAATGTTTAATCGTCGTGGGATGCAAGGGAGTATCCAAAAGAAATATATCTATCATTATTCCTTAGAAACGTTCCCCCTATTAGAAAAAAATATTTCTATAATTCAACAAACACATTGTATAAGTAATTTTTTTTTCATGGAAAAATATAAAATTTATTAACCGTTAAAATAATTTTGGAATTAAAACCACTTATAAATATAGTATAAAATGCGTTAAATGGGGAATCACATTCAATGTATATCATAAGGACAATACATAGAATTTTTAAAAAATAATATTGGAATAATAACATGGAAATTTAAAGAAAACTATAACAGAAATTTAAATAATATTTCAAAAGTGGGATAAAAATTCCCTCACCACTATTTAATTTCATATAACTAATCATACCCTTAGAACCTAATGTTCCCAAGACTATGTTTTTTTATCAACAAGTTTGGCTGATATATTTGGTTTAATGTTATAATACATTTTTGATGAATGAGAATACTGACATGCGGGATAGATATGGTAATTGAGAACAAGATATTAAAATGGAAAGGATAGGTAACTATTTGAGAAATCTACCAAAATATGTTTATTATTATAGATATTGAATGTGTGGTGAAATCTATTTGGGTTAAGATTATGTGTATTTTTGTTTTATTTTATATGATTTAGATACATATATTGAGGCTATAATAAGAATAGAATTTATTTGAATAAATTCTTGAAATGTTGAACAATTGAAAGTTTTTCTTTGTACAATTTTAGACGATTACATATAGATTTTGAACTAGTAAAATATAATATTTATTAAAATAAAAATATTGTTCAGATGAGTCAAACTAGATCCCAAATGAGTGATTGTGGACATCATATGAGTCTACAAATACATCAGATGATCAACTAGGGACTTCTAAAAATTTATAATCAACATCATAAGAGATCGTAATAGTTTAGATGTGTTATAATTGTGTTCAATTGAGTTACTACATTAATTGTTTTATATTATATAAAAAATTTAAATTAAAAAGTGTTAAAAAATTTATATTACTGACTAAACATGATTATAATAAACTATTCATATCATTTAATAAGTGCCACAATATATGATGATTATGATTATAGTGATTTTTTTAAATGTTGGGAATGGAATCTCATAATAATCATCTCAAATAGTTTTCAAATGTTTCAATGGTGTGTTCATATGTTTATCTACATCATAAGGTTTATTCACTCATAAGATTGATTTTTCCTTATGATGTTCCCAAGGTTCATGAACCCCATATGTTTCTCAATTACCATAATGTAAATTTTAGATATCCATATGAATTAAAAATATTATTATATTTCAAATTATTCCAAAGTAGACGATGATATACTGATATTTTAACAATGTAAAAATGTCACATTTCTATGACCTAAGAACTATTTGAAGTTGTTATTAGGGATTTATAGATGATGAAGATATATAGAGGGTCTTATTCCGTGGTTGGTGGAGCTAAAATAAGAATATATGAACAATAATGCATACCTATATTAGATTTTATTTAATTAAATAGAAAGTAATCATATGTAGTCTTTATTTGTTACAAGACTAGTCCTTATGCATATAAAAAAGGCTAAGAGAACAATATTTGTTGAAAATTATATATATTTAGATTTATTTAACTGGGATTTTAAGAACATAAATGATACGATTAATGGGGATTTTGAACTATAATAATATGAGAATATTAGTCACATGATGTAGTGAATATAAGAAGAAGAAAAATAATTGACTTATATTACCCATAAATTCATTCTTCATATTCTGGAAGTCATTGAAAATTATTTTAATATATTTTAAGAATTATATATTTAAAAAAAGACATCTGTTAATGAATTAACTGATAAAAATATATAGATTACATGGAAGTTGTGATGCTGCTACTATTGAGGATCTTTCTATTGAGTCCCTTGTTGATGAAAACCATTGTGATTAATATAAATAGTGGGTTTGATAAGAGAATGAAAAAAAATTAATCTATCCTATATAATTTTTGGAATGACGGGGATCTAATTCTTGAGGTAGAATATTGTAATTCTCCACCCTAACTCATTATAAGTTATTATTGTGCCCAATCACTTAGTGACCCTAGTCATGCCTCCTTTAATTCATAGTCTACTAACTCACTGCAAGACTCTAAAGAGTTCCCATGGAGTGGATATACCCAATGTATCAGAGTGAAAAAACATAATGAAGTAACCAATTATCATACCAAATATTAATTATGTAGTATATAGGAAGACAAAATATGTATACATGATATAAAAAAATATAATGAAATATATTACTATAACGACTCTACATAAAAACATTACCCCTTATTAATACCAAATGGGTTGATATATATATATATATATATGTCTGTGTGTGTGTGTGTGTGTGAAAATAATGAAATGAAAATGAATATGGATCTATTAAAAAATTGATTAATACTTCACCATTATAATGACTCTAACCCCTCATAAAAAATCTAAACATTAGAACCCAAACCACCTTGAACATGTAATTACAATTCTGAGGTGCTTGGGTATCGAATTGTAATGGTGGTCTAAACATCATGAGAGAACCAGAAACCATATAGTACCACCATTTTGGTCCTATTCATGACTAATAATTATATGATATGTGTTTGTGACATTCTCAAATAGGATCAATAAATAATCTATAGGATTTAAATAATTAAATAAACAACCAATTATAACATTCTAGATCCAAAAACACATTTTCTCTAAGAACTTAATGGGTTCCTTGATAGGCATAATATCCCCACCTTTGTTAGGGGATACACCTATAAATTAGGTGAATGCCTAAAACTATAGTTGATCCTTAGGCCAATGAACCTAATAAACTATGCCTAATTTGTCTAATGATGGGGTTTCTATCAGCCTATGTTCCACATCAGGGGAACCTCATCAACAAATTGGTGATCCCATGCTCATGACTCTACAATGATGAGAATCAATCCTTTAGTAAATAATGAAAATTTATCATCCTCAAGCCCGATTTCTAAGCACTACATTATTTTCTAGTCAATCTCCTTGTCGAGATGACGTCTAATTCTAAGAAATGGGGAGTCATACACATTCATATACGTCTACCCATGACATGTTTTACCAAAAACCATATAATCATATCAAATATCCTCCTATATTCTGCAATAAATATCTATAGAATCCAATATCACGAGGTTCCTCAATGGAACCATATCTAGTGAATCATCTTTTTCCTAGGGTGTATCCCATGCATTGATTGAGGGGATCAAATAATAACCCTAGAGATTTTAACCATCTATTCTCTGTTGTATACCCCAACCCATAACCTCATAACACTCTTCCAATCCCATGAGTCCTCAATGATAATAATTATTTATCTATATCACAATTCAAATCTCCGTCTCCCTAGGAATTCAAACTGTTATAATGGTATCACCATTTTAATCTAAGGCTCCCCAATGATTCCCAATGTTATTAATATAACAAATGTACCCATGTATTCCTAGGATGTTATGTGAAAATTCAATTACGTGTGCTTTGATTCTTGATCATAGATACAATATAAAGGAATATTCTATTCCATCAACCTTAACAACATTATATAGTCACACTATTAATCCTCCAATAAATTTTCATGATATCATGTCACAAAATACTAAGTATCATAGGGTCCCATCCATATCAATAGCTGATTCCCTATAATCCCAAAAAATTACATCAGTTCTAGACCAAATAGAAGATTCCTAATCATCTTGGGAAATTACATTTAATCAACCATAAAAATAAATAAAAAAAGTATATAAGAAGGGTTTTCTGAAATCCCATGATCATTACCATAACCAAATAAAATTAATTCCTTCACATTGGTTGGGGATTTAAGGTGACACACATAACTATCACTTCTTAATAATAACACCTTATTAGGTTTGGTCTATCCAACAAGGAATCCATACGGGTTCCCTAAGAGAAAATATAACAGAGGAACCCACACGATGATAATTACTCTCAACTATGGTCTTATGAAAACACCCAATTATCTATGAATGGAACATCCTTTAACATCATCATCCAGATAATATAATCATAAAGGATACAGGGTCACAAAAAATAGTTCACAATCAAAGAGATGGAATATAATCAATTTTAGTCCACATGAGCTCTCTAATCTAGCCTACTCATCCAACACAATCCCATTCTACCTATAGTTAATCAAACTAGGCCTAACATAATCAATAGAAGGATCATCATTCATCTAGGTTCAACACTATGAGACCTGCATCTTTATGGAACCAAAGATATACTCTATTAATTTTAATAAAAAAATTCATATGTCACAATTTTCCCCTATCAGCGGGGGGGGGGGGGGGGTCACGACTACTAATAATAGAACAATAAAATTTGATTAATGTAATTTATATAATTTATTATAGAAAAATGTTTTCATGTCTCAAATTGACTCTAAGATCAATTAATTTTCCTTATTTGGTCACACCATCATGAAGGGCTCATAAATATATGGGAATTTATAATTTCAATACCATATCAAGAGGTACATTAGGTTCGATTCTGATGAAATATTTCAGTCATAGACTCATAACATTATTCAATTTTCTCAAGGAACATATCCAGTTGATTACTTATAACTAAAATTATACATTTAATAAAAATTAATGATTTCAATTAATCTACAGAGAACCACCTATGGTGGAGATCCCACTCATCACATGAAATATAAATATAATTCATAGATACCATGGGATTTTTTGGTATACCACCTACATTTTATGAAGTATTCTTATGAATATCAAAAATAAAAAAATTTCATCAAAGCCCTTCAAAGATTAACCAAGACTAATCAAGTCCGTTCGAGGATCACAAACACATAAAATCCCATTGATCATGGAAAACAAAATATACCATCACATTAAATATAAAAAATATAATTTAATGTTATTTATTATGAAGGAAATAAAGATTAACCAACTCATTGGGCATTTAATGCTTGATGTCACATTGATCACACGTCCATGAGATGTACGTAGAAGTCTCTTGAAAAAAATATAATGACAACACATAAACTAAAGAACCATTTCCATATTTAATTTAAGATCAATTTAATGAAAAAACCTTCTAAAATAAACATGATTCAATAACATGATAAAACACTGAGAAAAAATCGAATAACCAACCTTGAGACGTTCTTTATCTAAGACGAATATAATCTCCAAGAGGTTAAAGATATTTAAACATGAATTGGATGAATTTATAATGAATACCTTTTATGAAGAAGCAAAAATTACAAGAAAATGAATAAGATATCCTAAAAGGTTAGTAGAGGATTGAACTGAAAAAAATGCATTAAAAAAATAACTGAAACACAACAATATCAATTAGTGTTCCAATTGAATACATGGAGGGTTGACCTTAGTCTCTGTGAGAAATAAGAATGGAAGAGGGTGTGTCCCCTCTAAAAACATAAACTGGGAAATTTTTAATCATTTTATCTTAAAAGTACCACCAGTTATCTGGTGTTTATAGGATGTATCTTCTTCCACTCTGAGATAATATAAATTGAACGATAGTGCCCACCAGCGGGCTGGTGGTCTGTTACTGTTATGTCGCATCAACTCCAGTTTCTCCATGAGCATTATAGATATCCAAGTATAATTCCCAACCCCATTAGTCTTCTAAAATACCATTGAGGTAATCAAAATCATATAATTTCACTCTTAAGTACAACTATTAAAATAACCATTCCATTAAAATGCGAATTGAAATTTTATTTTAATTCGAAATGCTCATATGGACATATGGTGTTAAAGTATCCCACCCTATAACATATACCACCATTAAGAAGGCTCATTGGAACTCTAAATATCCATCATTGTCTATTTTATTCATTAATTCATCATCCATTGTATGTTTCCCTCCTCAAATTACCAAACAGAAGTCTAAATCATTACATCAAATTCATCATTCCAAAGGAACCTAATCTTAATCCACAATTTGAAACAATTATCAAATCCCTAGGATGAACCATTCAAAATCCCATCAATCCTATGAGACCAATGTTTCAATGTCTAGTTGATCAAAATGCCCAAAATTCTCCCCACTGTAATCATTATCTCTAAAATACCCATTCAAATTCTTTGGTGCTTCTGGTATGGGAATTACTATTGGAACTCCATGCCTATCTTAAAAGAATGATCCCGTTGTAGTTTCTAACATTCCATACCAAATCACAATCAATATCACCATTCACTTATCTATTTTAATTCTTACTTCCAAATAGGTAATTAGGTGTATACATAGATTCTGTCCAAAAAAATATACGATAACTCCATCATTACCGAAAAACCCTAGTATAATTATATAAACACACTCATCATATCAAAATATTATTCCCAATGTAGTTTCAAACTCATGGTAATCAATTTCCTATAAGAACCCATATCAAATAGCCTATAGTAGATCTATCCGGAAATGATCAGTTCCAATAGATGGTGTTGTTCTATATTTTCTAATAAAGATTAATTTATCCCCAAAGGAATTATATGATTATTTTAATATTCCCATGTAAGTTCATACCTATATTCTAGAGAAATTACATATTTTACTTTAATAAACTAGAAAAACAAAGCATGCATGCTCTTAAATACATAAGCACTGGTGTACCTCTAGTATAATTTTTCATGGATCAATATACATTATCCAACCCCCAACGAAAACAATCAGTGTGAATCCACTGTCACATATGATTCTCATAGAGAGTCCGCTTGTGAAACTAGTTTTGAATCGATTTAATCATTGACCAACATAAAAATAACATCACAACCATCCCATGATTGAATCCTCAATCTCCAAAATCTTATAAAAAGGTTAATACATTGATGAACAATATATCATTCCCTAACAGATGAGTCTCTTTTTCACCACATTAAAACATAAAACTACAAACCACCACGACCCATTATTCATTAAGCTCCAAACTAAAACATTGAACATTTTCCGGGTAGTATAACACAAGATACAATACATAAATTATTTTCCTATATTTTATAGCATTCAAGAATGGAACCCACAAAATTTAGTAAGATTCATTGGTTGTTTTCCACATATCCAATGATATAATTACCTACTTCTAGCATTTAACATCATGCCATTCTGGGATTCATCATGGTACGATGGATATTCCCCCATTTTCATATAAATCCCTTGGTCACCACACCGAAAAACATTTCATCAAAATTTCCCAGGGCCAACACATATAAATGGGGTGCTAGATTTTTTTTCAGTGAATCCCATGGGTCAAATTTCGTGATAAAACTAATTTTTAAACCTGAATCAGTCCCAAAACCATTTTGAATTTAAATTTAATTTAACCAAATTACTCTAGGTAATTTTCTAAAAAATTGGTAACCACACTAGGACTAAAACTACCTAAAAACCATCAACCCTATGAAATAAATCCAAATCCTCAAAAATTCACCCCCAATCAAAACATTATTGAAAGAAGGCCCAAGAATATTATAGTCAATAATAAATACTACACTATACTATAATACGTCTCTTGATACCAAATCACTATAAATAATGGTGAATTTCTTAAGAAAAATATGTCATTTCCATTACTATATTATATTCCCGATAATAGCTCTATCCATCGATGGAATATATTGAATCACACACATATTCTTATCAACTGTAAGACACTAATAAACATGGGTCAACCTCTCTTGTAGGACTCCGTCAGATTTAGTAAAACATTATTACTCACAAAAATATCATGATTCATATTAAGGTCTCTAGGTCCCCCACATAGACCATAAACCAGGGTCTCGATGGTGTCTTAACTCAATGGAAACACCTTACTACTCCTAGAAATAATCATATGAAACATTTAGTGAAAATACCCCCTTAAGGGATATCATCAATATAGAATCCTCATGTTCCAATTCCATAACCTTCCAAGGAACTAGTTCATATTGAGTATAATCCAATGGGATTTCTCTCTTAAGAAATATTTTCCCATGTTGATCCCCATTAAGAAATCATGTGAGATGATCTATGCCCGAGAACATGTTTGGAAGGCACTAATAAGTAGAAATCTATTACAAGATACATGATAATATACCATATTGGTTTTTACCGGGGATTTATATAACAGAACTGATTCCACAATCACTCATACAGTGGTCCCCTCTAAGTAATTAATTTCCCTTAATGACCCATCATGGTCTCTAATTGACCCCTAATGAATCAACCACATCAATATTATAATTTTCAGTTATCTCACTGCAAAATCATTAAGACCTACCATAAGAGAAAAATTCATGAATGAAGGTTAGAATAGTTGAGTTAAATCCCCCCCATGAACATATATAATAAAACACTATATGATCATTTTTGGTCACTCTAATTATATGTAACTCTTTTTTAGTAATAATAGCCAATTTAGCGGTAATATATACCATGTAAATCCAAGATGACTACTGTGATACATGATAATCCACAAAAATATATAGGATAATATTCATAATTATATCGAGAATTATAAATCCCGAAATTATGTGCACCACACTAGGTGAAATTAAAAAATAATCAAAATAGAGAAATCCAAAAAAAATAAATCTATTACACATAGTAACATTTACTTACATTATGAAAGGTGTTCACAACTCACCATTATGGGTTCCATATAATGTTATGATATATTCCTATCTATCATATATATTAAATCCACAAAATTGTAACACAACATAATGATGGTTTTTGTATCCATTTTTCACAAATCACCGCATATCACTTTGAAAAACAATTAAATAGTCCACAATATAACCTCATGTTCCCCTCCTCGAGCACTAGAGGCTACAGACTAGTAGTAGGGATATATGAGGTCTCACAAGGATGATATGAACCCAATATTAGAGAGTGAAATAAAATGTATTAAACAATTATAATAACTAATATATAATAAATATCATATTAGGAATAAAATAGGAAAACTATAACAAAATGAACACATAACACACAACTGGAATGGTCATGATCATAAATTTTACATAGGAACATTTCCCACTGGGTCGACCTAAATATTTAATAAATAAAAAATTAAAAAATAATTTTTCTATACTACAACATTGAGTTACACCTCTTAAATCCACATATAATGATCTATATTTCTTGATCTAAACATGGTTTCACAACATAACATGATCCTAAAACAACATGTATGAGTTACATTGGTGAAAATTTGAAATAGTAGATTGAGATGGGTGTGAGCATAAAACATATTACAGAACAACATACATATTCTAGTAAATAAATGAAAATTCTTTGATATTTGTGTTTTATAGTCTAAACTATAATAAATAAATCAATTATATTAAAAAAAATAAATGAATAATAACTAACAATACATACAATGGCTTGATATTATAATTGCATTGATAAAATCATGGGGTTTGTTCTAACAAAAACATCACACATTCTTGTAGGGCATACACATATATCCTGGACCATTCCCAATAACAATTTTTCAACTGTTGTTATGTGACCCTGATCGATTATACCTAATTCTTCTAGTTCCAAGGTGTATCTAAGTAATAGTATCACCTCGGGGGGTACCACTTCCTATACTCTATGTTTAATGTTCTAACACGTCTAATATGATGTGTAAGGAACCCTAGGGAATCATCGAGAATCCCTTATCGAAAATCCTAGAAGTCGATCCTTATATTATTACCTAGAAATTTTAAATTCCATGCAATCATTTCATTCCAAATAGTAGAGGTACTTGTAAATCCTATATGTCTAGAAATGAATGATTCTTTGGAGTCCTAGGAAATTGAATATAATTACATACTAGATCCTGTATGTTATCTAATATCTTTTGAATCCTTAGCTAAACCATATGTAGTACATCCACCCAATCCTAGAGGGTATTCTATATATCAATCATTGGGATCCAACAATTTGCCTCAGGATATCGATCATATATGTTTGGTGAAATAATTCTAATCAACACCTCATATACCCATTTAAATACTAATAGTTTTAGAAATTTGAAATGGACTAATGGTATCCCCCTTTTAATCCTAGGATCCCCAAGAATTTCCAATGGTCTCATTATAAGAAAGGATTTCTAGGAATATTGTTTTTTCTAGTACATCCACAATCACATAAAAAAAATATTTGATACTTGGAACAATCTCAAGGAATCCACTTTTGTATTTACTATAACAGTGGATGATAGTCTAAATAGGTATATTCCCATAATATATCATGAGATTAAATCCAAATATACAATGTATCCTTTGGTTCCATCTATCTCAATAGGTGATTCCTAACCATCAGTTTAAGTCTAAGGAGATGATTCCTAGGAATCTAAGAAAATAACATATAATCAATAATAACTATAAATCAAAATAGCCATACAAAAAGGTCTAAACTTACATTAATTCACATTTTCATTATCACAACCCCTTTGAGCTTTCACAGATATTTTAGTTCAAAGGTGACACCTGCAACCATCACTACATAAGACCAAAATATCACTCAAGGTTTGTAAATCAATGGAACACCATCAAGGGTATCCTTGGTCATAATATCAAAGCGAACCAACATAATGGCCTTTATCCTCTTCTATGGTCTAGATTTAACACATTATTCCCTATGGAAATTGCATCCCATGATAACATCATCATAGTAACACAACCATGTATGATACAATTGGATATCCATATTAGTATAAAATGTTGTGATGGCCCGCAACCCATATCTTCCCTCAATGTCTCACTAGTATTATCCTCTTACCCATATATATCTCAGTATTCCCTTAGTTGATTAGCCTATTCTTGTTCACATAGAATGGAGGAGTATTGAATACCATAGTGAAATACTATAATCCATATAGATATATGGCATCAAAGAGAAACCCTAATGTCCACAAGGTATTAGTATTACTATTTTATTATTTAACAAAATTGGGGGTGGGGGGTCAAAGGTTCCTAAGAAAGGGAAAAAAACAAGGTTCAACAGAATTCATACAATTTATATCCCTCAATGGGGGTCCATATATCATAGGGACCCTAGGATCAATTCACATTGATTATATTGGTCACACCCCTTTTCAGGGATTAATATATCTCATGGTATTTCTTGAATAAAGGCCTCATACATCAGAAATAAAGGAATTAAGATATAAAACATGGACCAGTGGTCTATATTCACATCATTAAAATCTTACTAGGAACTCATAAAATTTATCACAAACACTTAAAAGTATACATTTAAACATAATTAATGATTTTAATTTATCTAAAGGGGCCCTCATACTGTAGAAATACAACCCATAACATACCAATTGAAAAAAAGAAAATATACAATAGGTTTGTTTCACTAGACTGCCTACATTTTAAGAGAAATTCATATTTAAATTAAAATTTTAACTTATTCATCCAAGACCATATAATATCTAAAAATCATAATGAAATTATTTCAATGTTTTCATTGGATCTCGAACCCCATGAACATTGTAAAAAAAATCCAAAAATCACATAAAATATGCATATATTAATTATTTTTAATCAATATATAATAACACAAACCATCATGCAATGAAATGAACACAAAAACCCATTAGCATCCAATCACTAAAGGTACATAGTGGACTCCTGACACCAATACAAAGACATCCCATAAGGGAAGTAATTGTTAAACAAATTATTTATATAAAACATAATGAAAACCATAAAAATATCTACAGTTCCATTCCACTATATAATGATTATCTACCATATGTAAATTACATAATGGTTTATCCTTTATCTAAGCTGAATATATTCTCTAAGAGAATTAGGTGATTCCACATTACTATAGTGGAATTTATATCCAATAACTAAATAAATGAACATAAAACTGTATAGAATAAGAGGATATTAAGAAATTATTTTAATAGATAGATAAAACCTAAAATCACCAAGGAAGTTAAAACCATCCTTGGATCAAGGGGTCACCATGGTGGAAGGAGGTATAGAGGAACCTGGTCTATGTGAGCAAGAAGGAAGGGAAACTTTTCACTCCACTCTAAAAACACAATGCACAAAAGTTTTTCAATTTTACCACTATAAGGACCACCATCTAGCAAGTGGATTCAAATAGGGGATGATACCATTAGCAGACACCACTATCCATCCTATAGTTCCCACTGGCCATCCTATGGTGCCTACCATCTAGCTTGTGGTCTGCTATAGGTTTTTGAAGCCACTCCGTGCATTCTTAATTAATGCTCTCTTGAGATCCTATTATCCTAAAAAATCCCCACTCCTAGTATAAAAAAAACCATTCGAGGTGACCAATATCTTTTAATTTCATTCAAATGTTCTATTCTCAAAATGGGCCATCTGAAAAAAAAATATTTATTTCAAAATGCATGTGCAAACATGAAGTATTATAAATATCACCTATATTTTGATTTAGTAACATCTTATGTAGAGAGAGAATATATTTTTTCAAGGTTTAATAAAAGATTTTTATTGACTTATGACACTCATGAAAAAAAATAATTAACATATTAGGATGTGGATTATATGTTCATGAGGTATTTTTATGATACCATCCCAACCATTGTGTGTATCTTTAACATCATTTGTGTTCACTACGAATTTATAATTATAATAATATCTACAAATTAATAATTGTTTATCATAGTAAGGGGAAGGTTCATTATAACCCATTTATATTTCATCAAATGTCTTTATTCAATTAAATATAGTATTTTTTATAGGATTCGTTACACACAACATAATGTTTATATTTCATTACACACTACATGGATTTTATTGCAAATTTTGAGGTACTAAAAAATATTATTATATGATATGATAGATATAGCTTAGCCATTGTAATGACTGTTATAAATGGGATTAACTATATTTGGAAGATATAATTATTATATTTATATATAAAATAGATTATTTCTTTAAAAAATTTATTATAATGAAAAATAAAAACCATATAAAAATTAAGGAATACCTTTTCCAAAATATTTTTTTGTGCAAATAAAAATATGAAAAAATTAAATGAATCCATATTTTTGAATTATTTAAATTATATTTTTATATAATATACTAAATCTAATGTTATAACATTCATATTTTGTGTTTTTTTGGAATGAGATAAGAATAAATCCACTTTTTTATATAAAACAATATTTTTCCTAAAAAAATATTTTTATTTTGTGTAGTTCTTTTATAGAATGTAATTTTAAAATTTTTAGAGAATTTATTTTAAAAAATTGAAATTATTTTGGGAATTAAAAATTCATAGTTATGAATTTTTTTAGTTTTTATTTATTTAAAAAATGATAAATATTTCAGTGAATTATGGAAAAGGTAGTTTAAATTAAAAAATAATATTTATTCAAAGCGTTTACAAGATAAATTTTATTTTAATAGGGGTTTAAAATTAAAATTATATCAATTATATATCTATTAATATAATATAGGTCATTATAATATATTTAATATTTAATTTTATATAAAAACATTTTAAAAAGTTAAAAATTTTCTTATTTTAAATCCACCTTTTCCCCATGTGTGTAGGATTATTTTTCTATTAAAAATTTCAACTATATTGAATAAAATTTGGATAAATAGATTCTATATTTGGAATATGGATATTTTTATTGTATAATATGGAAAAAAAATTAATTTATTTTTTAAATGTAGTAATAATTTATTTTTCAAGGTTGTGATTAAAATATATTTATAGGGGGGAAAACTAATCGGGTAAGGGGTAAATAGATAAAAAATCATTTAAAACCCACATTTCATGGAGTTATGTCAAACTTACCACATCTAAGATTCGATAATGACCCATTTTGGAGCATTTTTAATGTGAAAATTGTTAGCATGCATTATTATTTTTGAAATATTATATGTGTCTTCTGCACCACTTTTAAAAGATCATCCATATACTCTCCCCTTTACACTAACTAAACACTTTGGTTCATCCAGTACATATTAAAACATTTTAGAAAATTTTTATACCAAATAAAAGGGTCATTTTTTTGTCCTAAATCAAATATATGAATGCATTATGGTAATGCTAATGAGGTTGTCTGAAGAAGGGGTGCTATTTTTAACTATGACTCTTTGTTTTATTTCCTCTTCTAATAACATATAATCATTTAGAAATATGATAAAATAACATAAGAAGTACATAAAATATATTTCTATGTTATTATTTAAATTTAATAACTTAACTCCCTTTCATATTCCATCTAATGGGATACAAAATCATCATTCGTGTGTATGGTGGACTATCACCTCAAGAACTAATATTGCCCTTTTTCCATCACCACCTCTCATGACTAGATATAAATATAGATTTAATGTTTAGAAATTATATTTATGATATTATTAAACCATCTAAAATATTATATAACATCTAATTTATGACATCCCAACACCTTGTTGGAAAAAATAACATAGATCACCTTTTTGGAAGACAATCACCTCACAAAGAGATTTGATGTGTTTTCCATTTCTATGTAACAAGGATGATTATAAAGTCATATTAAATAAATATATATGCTATTTTTTCATATTTATTATTAAATAAATATTATAGCACAAATACCATCTTAATTTCCTTTTTTGTGGGAGATTCGATAATGTCGTTCATGTGTACATTGAACTACAACCTCATAAAGCAAAGTGATTCATTTTTCACTAACTGTTTTCATGTATATTAAGAAATAAAATCATAATGAATATATTTGATATATATTAAATAGTAATTAATTTTTTTTGATCAATAATTATATAACCTCCATTCATTCTAGTTATTTATAAAATGGATTCAATGTTCATGTATACATATGGCATACCATCCCCACGAATACAATGTTTCATTTATAATATATAAATATTATGGATTACTGTCCATACATATTTAATGAATATATATTCTTTTTATATAATTTTTAACTTTCTTTTTTGTGAATTTAATATAATCAAACTACGAGTATTGAAAATAATAAATCAAAATATTCATGAAAAACAAAATATTTATTATAGGAAATGTGATTTTAACGTGGAATAATTAATTAACAAGTAATAAAAATTCCTACATCAAAAAACATGTTGTGCCAAAAATTATTTCTCAGGTAATAATAATATTATGGATTTATTCTGTTGAATTTACATGATATATGAACAAAAAATTCAAACTAAACGGAACACATTTTATTTAATTAAATAACTAAGTGTTTTCATTACAGCACGATCAATAGAAAACCATACTACCCCAAAATACCAATTAAAAGACCTATTAAAATTACTGAGAGACCACCCAATACAATAAAACCCCAAAAATATAGTAAGGTTCCTTCATATCTGCCACAAAAAACATTAGAATGGTTAGAGCCACTACAACTGAATTGAGCATCAGTAGAATTATGTGCACCATCTTTGACAAGTCGTTTTGGAGATGGAACACCCTAATTCATGTTTTTATAAAGCCTTAATCTATCGATTACCTCTTTCGGTTTCTTTTGAGTTTCAAGTGGCTATTTTTATAGTAGTTGTTCATTCTGTTGTTTTAATTTAAAATATCAATGTATAATTTTTTTTTCCAAAATATTTAAGGTATTTATTGAAATTATAACATTAAACATTTAAAATCTTTTTAGAACATTAAAAATGATATTGATTTAATATTTTTGCTACACTTAGTATAATTTCCTAATGATGTATGGATTTCAAATACATTTAAATTATTTCATATATGTTGAAAAGATTTTATGAGTGTTTTTATCCTCATATTTATAAAACCAAGGTCTTAAATAAAAATATTATTTAGATTTTGGTAATACTAGAATAAGGATTTCTTTATGAAGTAATAAACCTTAATTTATAACATTGTGTTAAATAAAACTAAGGAAAATATGTGGTAATAGTAGAGGATTCATATTTGGTTGAACCTATATATGTATATAAAAACCTATTTTTATATTTAACAACAAAAATAAATTTTTACTATGATAACAGATATGTGAGTACCCCACCTTTCCATGGGCCACCTCTTAGGCATCCCTCAAGGCCTTAATGGGCATCTCACCCACAACCCCTGGAAATGGCCTGAATAGGACTTGGTTTTCCAACAAGTATAATTAAAAATATTATATATAATTTATGTACAATATAATTTATATATATAATCCATTGCACCCATAACCTCTCGGTTGATCTATCCTCTAAAGCCTCATGCATGCTTCCCCGAGCCTCCCCTCCACATTCAAATTATGTAAGGGTTCTATGTTTTTTTACCAGGTCTCGGTATAAATTTTTATATATATATAAATTTACAAATAGATGTATATACATATATATATATATATGTAAATGGTTGAGTACAAACCTACTGATTCCTTAAGATAGTGAGTCCTTTATCCAACATGTATTTTTTAATTGTCTATCTGGAAAAGAATGTGTGAGGTTTTCTTATTCCATATAAATTGAAATATACATAGCCATATATATGTATACATTTTTGATAAATAAATATTTTTATAATTAATGGAACATTTTGAAATTTATGAACCCTAGTTTTAACTAATGTTCAAAATAATTTAAAACATGTAACTGTTAATAAATATTTGTGTATGACCATTATATATATACTATTTATAATTGGTAATACACATAAATAATATATGTATATCGATGTAACATAGAAACATATATGAGATCTTTAATAAATAAACCACTTAAATTTTACAAAATTTAGGGAACCTTGTTAATTAATGTGACAAGTATATTAATGTCATATAGGTGTCATTGGAAATTTGGTATGAACCCTTTAATATATAATGCATATTCATTTAAGGGAATATATGTGTATACATATAAATATTCACCCTCAATTTTATTTATAATTTTCCAAGGATTGATATGAAAGAGTAAAACATGTGGTTTTATAAATATGATTGGTTTTTATTAAAAAATACAACTCTTATATAAACTGTTGTGTATAAAAAGATTTACACAACACTAAACCCTAATTTTGGATATTCCAAATATTATACTTTTGATGCGTTTAGTAATTTTGGAAAATCTGTGAGTATAATATTTTGGGTTTGCTACTCTTATATACATATGTATTAATCACTATTTTCATATATATAAAATGGTTTGGTTATGGTTGAATTTCAATCTTTTCATTTGTAATGTTATGTGTACCCTTTTGATATGTTATACATAAGAATACCAGTAATAAATGTTCTTACCTATGTGTTTAATACCCCCCATGAAAGATTTGGTTTACCTTAAAATTAGTTATGCATCCAATCCAGGAAGAATTTCCAATATTTTTCTTATTAAAAATATTTTATAATTTAGGTTAACATTTTATGTGAAAAATAATATATTTAATTTTATGAATTAGTTATCATCACATATTCTATAATATGCCTACTCTTCTTGTCTATTATTTAATTTCCATGAAATTTTTGGTATTTATGTTAACCCTTAATTTCATGAATATATATATATATATATATATATATATAAATTCTAATGAATGTATTCATACTCATATAGATTTTATGGAATTAAGAGTAAGATTATTCATAGTGGTATAGAACATATTGAATAATAATAATTGTGAAATTAAATTATTCAAGGTGGTATGTGACACTTTGAATAATATGTAAAAAGAAACCAAGTAATGTGTGACACTTGGAATGATTACTGATAAGTAAATTATTAAATCAAAGTGGTATGATCGCTTTGATTTAGATAAATGGGGAATGCTATAGACTTATATACTGTCGGTTGGGACCCGCTATAGCCCCTTGATGTGTCGGTAGGTCTCATGAGACAGCTAGATGTGGAATTGGTCGGGGCCTTTCTGGATTATGATAAACTGATTTTGGCTGAGGCCTTAATCCTTTTAGATGTCCTGGTTGAGTCCTTCACACAGTCCCACATATGCACATTCTTCTTTATGACTATGAAATTTAATTAACCAATAGAATATTGGACTAGTAGAATATCCTTGGTTAATAATCTTAAATGTATAAAAATCAAATGAAGTAAAAGCGTATGTCTTATTCATTATTCAGCACTCATAGATTAATCTGCCAGTGTATGATTCAATGTAATAAAGGATGAAATTGAAGTTATTATTTTTATATGAAACTCTGATCTTGTATTACTCTATGTTATAATTTTTGTACATTCACTTTCACATGTCATACCAATTATAGTTTTAATGAATTTTACTTATTATTCTATAGAAAATATATTCTGCATGAGCATGTATATAATTGGATTATGTTTCCTTTTAACTTTGTTAGTATTCCTTGATATATGATCTTATAATTCATAGAATAAATTCTATTTTATGATTCATTTGTTACAACATTCCTTAAGAAAATTTTTATCGTAAAATTTAAAAGGCATGTTTTCAAAAGGATTTAATTAGTATATTATGTTATTTTAAAACACCTTTGTGGGCATTTGTATGATCACCCTACGTTTTCCACACGTTTTCATTCAGTGGTTTTGTATGTTTTTGTCCCTCTATTTGGTGAATACTTAATAAAGACATTTTTATCTGTTTTGAAGGAATTGGAATAATTGTATTTGATTCTCCAGGACCTAAACTAAAAATAACCTCTCTAGTGGAACATGTGTGTGTTTTCAGATTTCATTTTTACAATAAAAGTTACACATCATGTTTTATTTGATCTCCACACCAACTTTAGGGATGTCTGAGGGCTAAGGCATGACTTTTGTTATCAGTGGATTGGAATATATAACCCTATAAAATTAGAACAATACTAAAAACTTTTTTATGTCTTACTAAACACATGTTTTCTTAAAACATTCAGATGGTATATGAATCTAGTCATCTGTCCAATCCAACAAGAATATTAGAAACAATAGTGACCATGGAATGTTTATAAGGATATGAAACTTTTGAGAACCTTCATTTATCATGTCAACACCTCTATCAAGTATACAATTCTCCTCAAATACTCCAACATCAATGGGGATCGGGCTTTGATTACTTTATAATGATGCATTCCCAACTACCCTTTTTTTCACGTAAGGGAATGCATTTTGATGGTCTGTTCTGATACTTCACCTTGCCCGAAAAAATTTATTCACTAACGAACTTCCAAGATGCTAAAAAAGAGGGTGACCTCTGCACTGCATACCTATGTCAAATAATAACCTAGGGTCTTTGAGGTCAGGTCATAGACATCAAAATTCTCGAGGATGAATATACCAATTTTCATTATAGATAGAATGTTCAAGTAGAAGTCACTGAACTCCATACAATTCATGCATTCCTTTGTTGGAACTTTAGATTCCCACATCTAATTTATCTAGACTACTCATGTTGCATATTGAAACATGATATTGAAGAGTTTGGAACCAGCTTGGGAATCTGTTTGATTGGGAAATTGGGGGAATCTCTAAGAGCAATGAATCTGGTGAAGTTTCATCTATAAAGACTTTAATAAATCCATACTAGTGTTGTTGGAGTGAGCATGTAGTTATGTAAAAACATGGGTTTATGAACATTGTATAATTGGACAATGTTATATTTTTTGGAACATTAACATGCATTTACAAATAAAGTCTTTATTTTAATATGATTATTTATTTCTAAATAAAACATGTCTCTTGAAAATTTTCAAATAGAAGAATTGAGTTCACCAACCAATATCTTATCACTTCCTACAAAATATATTGAGATTATAATTGTCAAGACATTATTAGTAGAGTACCAACCCTATGTAAGCTTATAAATGGCCTACAGTCCAAACCTTTGGGTGTAGAACTATCCAAACATACTCCATATCTACCGAGGAGACAATTTTATCTTTTAAAATATTTCTAAAGCACAATTTTCATAATATAGGGAAATTTCAATGTATCATGAGGGTATTTATCTATGTTTCACATTGGATGATAACTACCGAGCTGTAGATATGTTACTAGAAGGCACTTTGGAAGGTGACCATTGAGCAGACTACCTATTCCATGTCTTGAGTTTTAGTATATATGGGGAACTCTTTGACAAAAACATTTTCAATCATGATGTGGTATGAGAGATTTATAGGAAACGAATCCACTATGAAATATCTGACCTCAACACCTCTCATTCCTCTCTATAGTAGGTCGAGTGATTTACGGACATGTTTCACTGTAGCTTCCCACAATGTATCTGGACAATGTAAATCGAGGATTTGTATACTAACTTAGGAATCCATCAGGGGACTTCAGCACCATACCCTCGGTGCTGGTCCCAGTGATTGGAAATTGGAAGTGTTGTGTGTCTATTTGTGATGGTGTTTTTTTATGAGAGTTTATAATTGAAAGGAATTAATTCTTTATGGGGGGAATAATGTGACACCCCAAAAAATATTTATCATGTAACAATAATATAATGGTTTTAATTTATATAATTTAAAGGATATCTAAAAAAAACATGAAATCTAATCATAATTAATTTTATTTGATTAAACACCGAAGTGTTTATGTTACATCAAGATCAAAGGAAAACCATACTACCCAAAAATACCTATTGAAGGACTTATTAAGATTACCGACATACCACCCAATACAACAAAAACCCCCAGAAGATTGTAAGGTTCATTCAGATCAGTCATAATGAACATCAGTATGGCTAGAACCACTACAACTACACTATGCATCAGTAGAATGATGTGAACCGTCTTTGCCATGTTGTTTTTAGAGATGGACCACCCTAATTCTTGTTTTTATAAATCCTTAATCTGATGGTGACATCTTTAGGTGACCGTTCAGTTTCAAATGGCTATAAGTATAGTTGTTGGTCATTCTGTTGGTTTAATTTAAAATATCTATGTATAATTAGTTGAACAAAATATTTAAGGTATGTATTGAAATTATAACTTTAATCATATAAAATATTTTTATGAACATTAAAATGGATAGTGATTTAATATTCTTTCTACAATTAGTATAATTTCAAAATGAGTTATTGATTGAAAATAATTTTCAAATATTTCAATTTTTTTGAATATCTCTTATAAATGTCTTCACTATTGGATTTATAAAACTATGGTCTTAACTAAAAATAGGTTTTTTATTTTTATAATACTGGTATAGGGTTTTCTTTATGATGTACTAAACCAAGATTTATAACTTTGTGTTTCATAAAACAAATGAAAATATGTACCTATAGTAGATGATTAATATTTTGTTGTACCTATATATGTATATAAAAATCTATTTTAATATTTAATAGAAATATTAACTTTTAATATGCTAAATGATATGTGAGTACCCAACATAGACAAGGGGCACCTCTTATGTAGCCCTCGAGTCCTTTATGGGCATCTCACCCACAACCCCCAACCAATGGCCCAAGGGCAGTGCAGACGTAGGGTGCATGATAAGTTGTGAACCCAGAAAGCATTGCTAGCCCTCAGTGCAGATGGGTGTGTGTGAAAGGACCAGAGCATTCCACCTCGCAAGGGGGATGGCAGGAAGGGTGAGCACACAGTGCTCTCATAGAAGACTCGGTATGGGGCGGTAATAGGGTGGGGGAGGATGATTTTTGGGATAAGGCTGGGAGTTCTACACTTATAAGGGAGGTGAGAAACACCCTCGGTTTCGATGTGGGTTGGAAACATTTAGGTGAAACATTATTTGAGTCGTCAGATAATGTCGCACAGAATGAGGTATGTTCAATCAGTATAACTGTCGATCCCCAGTGGCTACGTGTTATTTGTCGCGTTTTTGTGTGTCGTCTGATCCGATCATGATCTAATCGTGACCATTCAATCCTTTTAAAAATACCAGGTCACTTACAGCTGTCAGATCACATATGATCTAATATGGACAGTCCATCACTTTTTAATTCTCCATGTCGCTCTATAAACGTCTTGTCTACTTCTCCATTGATCCTAGTTATTCATTTATTCTCTAATATTACCTCACCCGTGGCATCTTCTTCTTCCTGTATGTGCTGCACCAGTGGCCTATTCCACTTTCTTCATTTATTTTTATCCACCCGTGACACTATTGGACCCTTCCTTCCTTCGTTTTCCACAAAGACCGACACCCTTAATCATTTTATAAATCGAGTAGGCCTCGGTTTTCAATCACGTGGCATTAAAATATTCTATATAATTTTTTATAATATTTTTTATATAAAAAATCTGTTTCTCCTCTAACATCTCGGTTGATCTCTCCTCCCAAGCCTCCAGCAAGCATCCCCGATCCTATCCTCGTAATTAAAATCAGGTAAGGGTTCTATGTTTTCTTAATATATATCGGTTTGAATCTTTGTATATATATATAAGTACATATAGATGTAAATATATATATATATATATACGATTTAGTATAAGACTACCGATTCATTAATATGGCGAGTCCTTAATCCAACATTTAGTTTTTAATTATTTATTATTCATAGGATGTGTGAGGTTTTCTTATTCAATATAAATTGAAATACCCACAAGAATATATATATATAAAGACTTCACAAGAAAATATTTTTATAATTAATGGCACGTTTTGAAATTTATGAACCCCTGTTTTTACTAATGTTCCTAATAATTTAAAACATGTATGTGTTAATAAATCTTTTTTAAGACCATTATATATATAATATGTATAATCAGTTACAAATATAAACAATATATGTATATTGATGTTACATAAACACATATATGAGTTGTTTAATAATTAAAACTTTTAAATTTTATAAAATTTAGGGACCCTTGTTAATTTATTTGACTAATATATTAAACTCATATGGGTGTTGTTGGATTTTTGGTATGAACACCTTAATACAAAATTTGTATTTAGTTATGTGAATATATGTGTATACATATAAATTTTGATCCGCAATTTTATTTAGATTTTTTCAAGGATTTCTAATAAAGAATAAAAAATGTTGTTTTAAAAATATGAATGTTTTTTATTTAAAAATACCACTCTTTATATACACCCTTTTGTGTAAACAGATTTACACAACAATAAACCCTAATTATGGATATTCCCAATATTATACTTTTGTTATGTTTATTAATTATAGAGAATTCGTGAGTATAATATTTTGGGTTTGCTACTCATAAATACATATGTATGAATCACATATTGTCGTATATATTAAATGCTATTAGTAATGGCTAAATTTTATTCTTTTCATTTTTAACATTATGTGTGACCTTGTGATATGTTATACATAAAAATACCAGTAATAGATTTTGGACACATGTGTTTAATACCCCACATGAAATATTTAATTTTCTTTTAAATTTGTTATGCATCCAATCCATGATGAATTTAGAATATGTATCTTAATAATAAGATTTTAGAATTTAGGGTTAACATTTTATGTGACAAAACATGTATTTTATTTTGTGCAATAATTTTCATCAAATATGCTATAATCTGCCTACTATCATTGTAATTCAAAAATGTTCCATGAAATTTTTGGTTTTATTGTTGACACTTAAGTGCATGGGTCAATATATATATATATATATAAATTATAAAGAATGAAATCATATTCAAATGGGTTTTATGGAATTAAGCGTTATATTATTCAATGTGGTATGGGACACTTTGAATAATATAAAATGAAAAATTTAATTATTCATGATTGTATGGGACACATTGAATAATATGAACTAAGAAACCAAATAATGTGTGACATTTGGAATGATAAGTTATAAGTAAATTAATAAATCAATGTGGAATGGGCACTTTGATTTAGGGAAATGAGGAATGTATTGGACATATGTACTATCAGGTGGGGACCGTTATAGCCCCACGATGCATCGGTACGTCTAACGAGACAACTATATGTGGAATTGGTCGAAGACTTTCCCAATTTTGATTTATGGATTTTGGATGACACCTTAATAATTTTTGACTTCCTGGTCGAGGGATTGACACAGTCCCACATATTCCATTTCTACTTTATGACTATGAAATTTAATGAACCAAAAGAATATTCGACTAGTAAAATATTCTTGGTTAAATAGATTATGTTTATTAGAATCAGATAATGGAAAGGCCTATGGAATATTAATTATTCATCTCTCAGAGATTTATCATCCATTGTTTGATTCACAGTAATAAAGAAAGAAATTGAAGTTATCATTTTTATGAGAATATCTGATCATGTATTACTCGTACTTATAAATTTTGTACTTTCACAATCACATGTCATACACATTAAATTCTGAATGACAATTACTTATTATTCTATAAACCATATATTCTACATGAGCATGCTTATAATTGGAACATGTTTCCTTTTAACTCTATTTGTATGCCTTGAAATATGCTCTTATATTTCATATAATAAATGCTATGTTATGATTCAAATGTTACAACATTCCATAAGAAATTTTTTTATGGAAAATTATAAAGTCATGTTTTCAATATGTTTTAATTGGTATATCATGTTATTTTGAAACCCTTAATGGGCATTTGTATGCACACCCTATATTTTCAATCTTGTTTCTTTTACTTGTTTAGTATATTTGAGTCCCTCTGTTTGGTGACTACTCAATAAAGAAATTCTTTTATATTTTGAATGAATTTTAATAATTGCATCTAATTTTACAAGACCTAAACCAAAAATATCATCTCTAGTGGAACATTTGTGTTTTTTTAACATTCCATTTTATAAAAAAATACACACCATGTTTTATTTGACCTCTGCCCTGGCTTCGGGGTAGTCCGGGGGCCAAGGAATGACAAATAATACATGGTATGATATATATATATAAATAGTTATTTAATAGATCTATAATTTACATTTAAATAATATAATGTTCTTTTTAACATGCAAAGTGGATGTTGAGACGTGAGGTAAATAATTTTTTGTCTCACATTTCCTTATTAGGAAAAAAAGTTAGGTTATGCACCAATAATCTTTTATGTGGTGCATATACATCCCAATTTAAATTTTATATCATTATATCTTTATTTTAGTTATGTTAAAATGTTTTATTTGATGTTATTCGTTAATGGAGACTATTATTAAAAATATACCATTTTTGTAATGGTTTGGTGTTATAGTCTCATTGATTATAAGGTTTTTTTATGATTATTCTTTTGATGATGAAACCCGATGATCTATTTCTCATGAACAACCTGAATTTTATTATCCTACTTGTATTTAAATAAAATAAATTTTTTCCATTCATTTTCATCTCTTTATGTTCTGAAAAGACAACTTCTTTTAATGAAAACCAACTTTATTTCTCACTTCGACGGAATATAATTTTTATTCCATATCTTTGTTTTCTTAAAATGTTTTCTAAAATATTTCTACATTCTCCAAAGTATTTATTAAATAATTTTTCCCATATTTGGATTTTAAATCATTTTAAAATGAAATCTCCATGTCTTTTTCTATTCAACGTCCTTCAGGATTTTAGAAAAAAAAGGAAATGAATAATTTTTTTAATGAGTATGGAATGAATTATATTTTCATCCATTATAATAAACTCATTGTGTTAAATATTCCATTATAAATTTACATTGTTATTTTCGATTAAATTATTTTGAAAAAAAATTTGGATTTATTTTTTTTTTAATGTTGAAAGGACATTTAAAAAAAATTATTTTAATTATTTTCTATTGTTTTCTTTATAAGTTTCCAAATATATTTTGATGAAACATGATATTGAATATTTTTATGTTTTTTATTTTTACTTTGAATTTGGAATGGTTTCTTTCCACATGAAATGTTCTATGTGTTCTTTTAAAACCATTTTATATCATAGATGTCATCCTCTGATATTACTTATGGTTAACTGTAGATACGATCTAATGATACCATTCACATTAATTCGTCGGATTTTTTATTTTTATTATGAAGATATTTTTTAAGAAACCAATTAGTTTTACAAAATATATTCTATGATAAATTGTTTTATGAATTTCATTTCTTTTTAGGGGTTTTGATATGAGTAATGATTTATTAATCCCATTTCTGTTTACAGGTTTAGAAATGATAATTGTGTTTTTATTCCCATTTATGTTCATAAGTAATTATATGATGAATGTTTTATCATATTGTAATAAAATTATATATGGTTTTCATTATTTGATAGTGGTTAAATTATAAAAATTGATCGTGGTTATGTAATAAACAAATACAAGTGGGTCCTATATCTCCCCACAATCTATTGGATAATGATAAATTTATTTATGTTAAGATGGTATGTGGGAGGTTATCACATGGACCAGATAGAGGTTACATGGTTGGTCATCCCAAGATCAAAGAATGTACATATGTGTTTATTACTAGCTTAGCTCGTTATTTTTTTTCCAGTGGTTATCTTTGACATATGGTTTTCTACAGTAAAGCATTTTCTAAAAATAAATGAATTATGTAAATATTATCATCTCAAGGATCATGTTATTTGGTTTTGTTATGATTCATGTCTTGGGAAATTCAATTATTTGTTCAATGAATCCGTTTTATGATCTATGATATGTAGGGTATGGTTTTTATATTTTTATTTTCATTTTTTCATACCTTTGTGTTCAAATTCAATTTATATAACTCACATTTTTACCCTTACTAAGTATCTAAGATCACCCTTTCCTGTGTTTCTACTACCTATGGTATCATAAATTTATTTATGTATAGTATGGAAATTAATATTAGTAAATGAGAAGATCATTATGTGATAAATTGATGATATTTTATTAAATAATAAAACAGTGAATCAAGTATCGAGAGGTACTAGACCAAAATAATAATGGCATGGATAATTATTTTATGTAATGAATATTAATCATTTAAGATGTAATATTTATGTATGAAAATTTTGGATCTTTACACTTGGTATCAGTGAAAATTTTAAATTGCATTTGACTGTTATGATGAGAAACGTTTATTGAGATATCTAGGTATATGCCTAAGGATATGTATTGGGATATGTCTATGTATATTTATAATGGTAATTATATATATTATTCTATATATAGGATGAAATCCTTGAAATTTTTTATGGATTTTTAAAGTGGTTTTTGAGAATCTAAATCTCTTTCTGGACAATACATGTGGATATGGATCAAGAATAGATGTACTTGTTGTTAATAACTCCAAAAATGGTGCCTTTATCTATAAATTATCCTTCCGTAGTTAACGACAGTGGTCCTTTATGCACATTTAGTTTGATATTATCAGTGGATATGTTTGGTAAATTCACTAACTCATTATGAACCATCATGAAGGATTTGAATTGATGATGATAAAGAATGGTGAGGGATAAACCAATTGTGTCTTATATTGTAACAAATGTCCCATGATTTATATATATTGTAATTTATTTTTCTTGATTACTTGGTTTTATACAATGAATATTTATTTTCTCTTAAACTAGGATTTTAGATTTTATTTAGTGGAATGAACCAAAATAAAATTGGTTAATGTTAAATATGTTAAAAAAATATGTGGATAAGAATCCAAATGGGATAAATAATGGAGTGAAAGATATTTTTATTATACCTATTTATCAATCAGCATAATGATTAAAAAATTATACATTAACTAACTCCCAGACTCCGTAAATAATATAATAATAGAGTTATTTCTATTTTTTGATGGTCGAAACCATAATGAAATTAATATTTAGACACATATATTTCAATAATATGTACAGAATTTCTCTAAGTAAAATCTTAAATGAAATAGAATATGTTATTTGTGTGGATAAGAATGTAAAAATATAAGGTATTGTAAAAGGAATATAGAATGTTTAGTAAACATAATAGATGAGAATAATGGTTTCTCTATGGAAGTATCAAAGGCTGAATGTTATAAATATATAAATTATGGGTATTATACGAACTAATTTTCTTGGGTGAAATCCGAAAGAGGGGACTGAAAAGGTATTAAATATAAAGTTATTATTTTTTATGATGAATAGACTACAAATGTAGAATGAATGGAAATAAGTATTAAGGAACAATATGATTAATCTAAAATAGTGGTTTTACAGTGAAGTATGATGGTTAAAGTGTTTATGTATTGGGGTTAAATAATTATGTGGTAAACGTATTAATATCAATATTATTCTGGTAAAAATAATATGGAATTATCTATTAATTACATTAATTTTGGAAGCATATATGTCTTCATATATGATCAATATAATAGTCAAGGATACTGTCATGGGTTTATGAGTTTATGGTTGATCATAAGATCAATTTCTTATAACCCCATTTAGAGTTTTCAAGTTAACGGTGTTTATAAAGATTAAACACATTTAGGAATACATTTATGGAAATAAAATCCATTGGTTTTTTAGATGTTTTAGTGAAAAAGTTATTTTATGAAATAATTACTTTACATTTTTGTCCCATATTATTAAATTTATTAGTGTAATTTATGTATTATCTTATCATTTATATTGAAGTTAATATAGGTTATTGAAATATTGGAATCGAATTAATATATTTTTTTGTAAAAAGTGTAATCTGCCTACTGAGCAAAAACTTTTCACATCTGGTAAGGACATGGGGCATGAACCCACAATCAAAGGTTGATAAGGGAATAATTCATAACACTAGACTTCATGGAAGATTATTTATGGTGAAACAACATGAAGAGATATATTTAGGAGTATTTTACATAAAAGATGTATTTTCATGAAGTAAATGTAAAGAGAAAAATGTATAAGTGGTTGATATAAATATTTTTAAAACTAGAATGAAATGGAATAAGATCATTGTGGTTTTTTTACAGACTCCACAGAAAATCTCAATGGAATAATAAGACATAGAATATAGTTGATCACCTTTTTATGTCAGTAAACATCATCTCTATATGAGAATAAAACAATTTAAATAAATCATTATATGATATACAATAAGAAATTATTAATGTTTCATGGAGTATAAAATTCTATTGTATTGTATCAGGATCTGAGTTTGTCCTTGATGTTATGAAGAAGTCTCCAATAATACTTTGATATAGGATTGAGTTTCATCACTATATATCATCCTTATAGAGATTATTATCATGAGAGAACAATTGAAACCTTATATTATATGTTAATATTTAGTTCTATGGATTTAACTTTTATTTGGGATCAACACCTTCATCTATATGAGTTTTCATACCATGATAACTTTCATTCCATCATTTAGATGGATCCTTATTAACCCTTATATGGAAAAAAGTGTAAAAGTACATATCACTAGGATAATGTTGAATAAATAAATCATCTAGGACATGAGAAATATTATAAAATGGAAGATAAGGTTAGATCCATTCAATAATTAGAAAGGGTACCATGAAGTTTTGATAAATGTTATCCTAATAATCACTACTGTGATTTGGTATTTCACGTTATTGACAAGGAGTTTCTAAAAATATATCCATTGAATAAGGTTATGAGATTTGGGATTAAAAGGGAAACTAAGACCTTTTTTATAGTAGTTCATTTGAAATTATTGATCATATCAGAATGGTGTACTATCAGTTGGTGCTTCCCCCAAACTGATCACAATTTTCTGATGTGTTCCTTGTATCTCTACAAAAGAAATACACACCCAACCCATCACATGTATTGAAATCATAGGTCATACTAATGTAACAAGATAATTTTTATCAGGAATATCCTATTTATAAGATATACCATAAATATAATTTTCTACGACAAAAGACCACATAGATGATTGATATTTTATGGTGAAACCACCATCTTGAGGAATCTACATGGGAACATAATGTTAGTATGAGGTAGAGTATCCTATATTTTTGTGTATCAGAGTAATGGAATTTCAATGTAGAAACTCATTCTAACGGAGTGAGAATGTTTCATGACAATATTCTATGAAATATATATTTATTCTTATAAATTTATTTTGTTGATAGTTTTTGTTATTTGCATCATCATGTTTATCATGTATTACAAGAAATATGGTGTATTAATTAAACTAGACATATGATGAAAATATTATTATTTTATATGATAGTTAGACCAAGTTATTTAAATAGAGTATGAAATGGTTTAAAAAATTAGGAAAATATATTATTTAAAATAATATATATAAAATGAATTCTTTTATTACTAAATAAATTGAAATAAAAAATACAAACCATTTCAAAATAAAGAAATAATTTCCTTAAATCTAATTATATGTGAACAAACACATTCTATCTCAATAAATTAAATTAATAAAATTTGGTGAAGGATTGTTGGAAATTTATATATTATATATCCAATATAATGAGTTAAATTCATATTATGATATTAATAAGCATGAGATAAGAACAAATATAATTTTACACTCATAAGTTGTATTATCCAAAAAAGTATTTTTATTATAATTTAAGGACAAAATTTTTTGAAGTATTTTTTTCAAAATTTATAAAATTTAATTTTCCAAAATAAATTAAATTTTTAAATAATGTTTTAAAAATTGTCTAGAAGTTATTTTTTGTAATTTTCAAAACAGTTATTTTTTATGTTAATAATGAGCAATACTGTTATTATATGAAACCTTCTTTATTCACCAAAAATAATTAATTAAATTTTTTTGTTTTAATGTTATTTTAAAACTAAAATTATTTATTTACTATATCTACGAATATAATTTCGTTCCTCTCTATAAATTTCCTATATCATATTAATTAAAAAATCATTTAAACAATTCAAAATTTCCACATTTAAAAACTTCTTTTTTATTGTGTTCATGAGATTAATTTTAAATTAAAATTAGACACTTATGTGAATATAATTTGGGAATAATTTTAAAAATATTATGAATTATAATAATTTATATTATATAATAGGGTTAACTTATTTTTTTCAACATGAATTGTAAATATAGTAAAATGATATTAATCATGAGTAAGATTAAAACATATTTAACGGGGGATAAAGAAAAATGATAAGGAGTAAAATTACATATATATTTGTAGAAAACAAATTTAATGGATATATTTAGACCTTATAAAAAATAAATTTTTTACAATGACCCATTTTTGAGCCTTGTGGAATGTGAAAATGTATTTACACAATTTTCTTTTAAAAATTATCTGTGTTTCATTTCTTCCAATTATAAAATGCCACTCACTCTGCTCTTCTATCCACAATTAAAAAAATATAGATCGAATAATATAAAATGATATGTCTTCTTTAATTTCATAACCATATCATAGAGGCCATGTATATATGATAAATTAAATCTTTCATTGATTTTGGTTAAATTTAAGGTGGTTCTCTGAAGATGATGCAATGATTTTAATAACGCCTCTTTGTTTTACATATTATTACAACTCCTTAGATATTTTTTTAAATATGATAAAATAACATAAAAAGTATGTAAATTATAATTATATTTTATTATAAAAATTTCATTAACAAAATACATCTTCTCTACCATCAAATGCTATACAAAATCTCCATTTACGTGTACAATAAACTACAACCTCACAAAACAATGTTATTTGCCTTCCATAACCACCTATCAAGGATATATATAATGATTGTTTAAATGTATATATATATATGATATTTACGGATTTATTAAACCTTTTTTATTATTTCACCATTTATATCTTTTTACCTCCCATCCAATTGGAATATAATATTATCAATCATCTGTACGACAGACTACCACCTTGTAAATCGATGTGATGTGTTTTCATTCAATTTTTACATGGATGCTAATAAGGATATATTAAATGTATATAAAATATATTTTTAAAATAAATATACATATGGGATTTTAATATCACATATACCTTCTTACATTCAATTCCAAGTGGGATAATATTACATTGTTTTTGTGTTTAGTGGGTTACAACCTAGAAAAGTGATGTGATTCATTTTTCACTTAGACTTTTTATATAAGGTAATGAAGATATATTTAATTAATATATTATATATATATGAAATAATAATTAATCTATAAAGTTTATGTAATATTTACTATCCAATTTTTTAATTTTTTGAGAAAATGGAAATAGTGTTCATGCATACATATGACTTATTTTCTCCATGAATTGTTCATTAAATTCGTTATATCTATCATTATGGATTAAAATAAATATAGATATAATTAATATATTTTATATTAATTCTATGTATAACATTATAGATATTATGGAGTAATTATTACCTCAAAAGTTCAAAATGTAATAAATCAAGACATACATGATAAACAAACCAGTTATTAACTGAAATGTGATTTTAACATTGAATTGTAAATATAAAAGAAATAAAAGGTAATATGTAAATTTAAAAAGTATGATAAATATTAGTATGGTTATATAATATTTTTTTTAAACATATATTTATTTTACAGGAGGATAAAACGTTTATGAAGGATGTCCATACATATGGTAAGAGATTTTCTATCTCAAATTGCATTCGTCAGGACCTAAGTTATATTAGGAACCTATATTCTTCTACGAGTTCTACATACGTTCCCTTTGACACGTTTTATAATAAATTTAATTATTTTAAGGATATTTAATGATAAATTCAAGTTTATTCGTAAATGGGGCCTACAATTGAAATTATAGAAATGTGAAAAGGTTTGATTTTACATTCTCATTATTCACAGAGATGGTTTATAATTATGATTTTAAAGATGAAATATTTAAATGATTTTAAAAATAAGCAAATTTACTGTATTATCCTATGGTTATGTCACATAAATATATGTTTTAATATCATTTAAAAATAGTTACATACGGAGATACAAAAATAATGTTTTTAATGAAAACCAACATTACTTACCTCATTGGTTGAAAACCTATTTTATTCTATATCATTGTTTTCTAAAATGTTTTTCATTTTTTTAATATTATCCATATGATTTATTAACGATACTATAAACCATTTTTAATTTTTCATAATGTTTCTTAAAAAGAATCTTCTTGATTTTTTCAAAACATGGTTTATTTGGATTTTACTAAACTATTTGAAATGAATCATTGTTTTAAAGTGTACGACATGAATACAATTTTCCTAAAAATAAAAAAAATTATTGTTTTAAAGATTCCATTAAATATATCTAGGTTTATTTTAAAGTAACTTTTCTTGAAAATGTAATATGTTTTTAAAAAAATTCATCGTTGAAAGGATATATCACCGAGAAATATTTTAAATTATCTTTAGAGATTTTATTTACATTTTTCAAGTTTATTTTCAAATAAAATGAATTTGAAAATGATTTATGTTTTAAGAAGTGTTTTAAAATGTTTTAAGGAAATTTTACTCATAAAACGATCCACGTTTGGATTGAAAATAATTTTCCTTCAAATATAGAATCTATTTATGTCACTTATAATTTATTGAGGATATAATCCAAGGATTCCATTATTATTATTTATATGGATGATTTATGTTCACGATGAAAACATATTTAAAACCCCATTTCCATTCCACAAGTAATGCAATGATAAAATAATTTTTCACTCTCGTTTCCATTCACGGGTTCAGATATGATAACTTATTTTTTATTCCCATTTAATTTTAGGGGCAAGGATATGATACATGTGCTATAATGTCCTTTTCTTTTCATGGGCTCTAATATGATAAATGTTTAATGATGTTATGGTACACTTATGTATGTTTTTCATTATTGATTGTGTTTACATTAAGACTAAGTAAGTTTTTTAATTTATATAAAATGTTGAGTAGAAAAAATTTTGACCTCCAATGAATGGGGTAATGATTTGTTTTCAATGATTTCATTAGTTATATGATAAGTTATCATATTCCTAAAAAAGGGTATATGTGAGGTCATCTAAATCCTCAAGCAGGTACATGGGTGGTTATCTCATGGATGACAAGTTATGAATATATTTTTGGGTATCCTTTAAATAATATTTTCTATGTTTATGTGTTTCCCATCAATTTATATCATAAAACAATATTATCATATCATGGATATTTTTTTTTGATTCCCCTATGATTAATATCTTATGAACTGCCAATATTTTTTCCATGAATAAAATTTAGGGTTGGTTATATTTTTGGTATAGTTTTTCAAATGAAATTTTCATGTTCTCATTGCCTTATACTCATGTTATGTTTATCAATATACATTATATACCCTTATTGAGAATATATGATGAGTGTGTCTTATTCATCTTTTCCCTATGTTTTGAAGAATTATTTTAAGTAGTTTATGTTTATGGAGAGTACAAAATGGAAAAACCATTGACTTAGACATTGAATATATTTCAGGAAATAATAATATATTGTATAATGGATACAATGTAACAAGACCTAAATGATTTGTTCCATGATCATTTTTTTATCTAATGAATATTCATCTATTAAGATGTAATATTTATGTTTCATAATTTTGGGACATCAAAATCTTATAGTAAGTCCAAGTAGACCAAATATTATGTGTTTCTATTTCTTCTAATTCATATATTGTATGATAAAGTGTATATTTAGTGTACATAATTTTACCAATTCTTTTTAACAAGGGAATAGGTTTAGGTGTAAGATGGATTAATTTAGAAGAAATAAATACTTAGTAATTGATTCATACACTGATTTACACCCCCTATTTGTCTTTGCATGATTCAATGGGTTGTATATGTGGTATCCAAGAAAATATAATTTTTAGTACGATTGGATATGAATTTATAACAATTTTTTTATAATTAATAAATTGTTTTTTTATTAAAAATATGTTCAAATTTAGATAGATAATTAGGGCTCCATTACTATTCAATATGAATTATTATTCTCAACCAAAACTCCTAAACATAGAAATACATGTAAGGAAACAGAAATGATTTTAATAATGTGAAAAAAATATATATAACTCTTTCAAGGTTACCCATGAGAAAAATACTCCTATTCAAAATTCCCTGGAAGTAATATTTTTGAGTAAAGATGGTCATAATTTTGAGAGTGTGAATAGGTTAATTTTATGGAAAATCATGGGGCATTTTATACTAAATTTTTAAGCTATGATAGAATGTATACATATTAACAAAATGAAAAATTTTACTAGGATTATTTAAGGAACATCATTATATAAAGAACAGATAAAATTGACTTTAAATAAATGTAAATATATAAGGTAGAAAATTTAGATATTTAAATTTCAATATATATCTTATAGAATCAAAGGATAAATCATGATTAATATGAAATGAAATTATTTACCTCATTAGAGTGGAGTTTGAAATTAGGTATTTTCAAAAAGTGGTGATTTTTTCCTGATTAATTGATTGATAAATTAATAAAATTGCATAATATTTCAATAAATGTTAATTATCATGTCACATAATAATATAAAGAAATCGCTTCATAAATCATTAAAATTTTCCTAAAACACGTATAAAAATAAAATAAATAATTAAAAATAATATTGGTACGATAGGTTGAGATTTGAGGATTATGAGAATAACTCCATTAATGTTAAATGCATTCATATTGAAATTGCTTAGAGAAATAAAAAATTAAAAAACAACTGGAAGTACATAAACAAATGATAAGATAGATGAAATCACACATATTTTAAATGAGACATAGGACTCAAAAAGAGGCTTATATTAGTAAAAATATGATCCTGGTTTAATTTAAGAGAATAATATTTATCATTATCTGGTAGAATGTTATCTCATAAATGAGAAAATATTTTTGGGAATATTGTTGTTTAATTTTCTAAAATAGATTTAACATTAATTCATGGTAAATATAGATTAATAAAAAAAATAATTTAAATACACCAACACAGAAAGGAAGGACTCTAGTATATATTAGAAAATAAACTATTTAAAATAATAATAATAAGTTTTAGGTTACCACAAAAATAACAACAGATAAACAAAATTAAATGGGATAGATAACATCTTGAATAGGGAGAGGAAAATTTCATGATAATATGGGTTCCATTAAGAGTTCAATGTTACAGATACTAAATGTTTGAAAAACATTAAAATGTATAGATGATATATAAGTCCATGAATTATGGAGATTAAAATTGAACACTGAATAAAAAATTCAATAAAAATAGTTTCCATAGAAAATGAGGAATCCATTGTATAAAAATATATTTGAAATTGATATTATGTAATATGAATAGTAAATAATGAGTTCCCCTTATTATGAGGAATTATAGTATGTACCAACCAATGAAATATCTTATACTAAAGGGAAATATTAACTATATAAAAATATAGGGAATAAAAAAACATATATAAAATATATATTTAAGGAAAAATAAAGAAATAAGCTCAATAAATAATGATATTTGACCAAACTACATTTTTTTTGTATGAAAAGATCATTATTGGAGATGCTACAGAGAATAAGGTATAATTGTTACACTTTATAAGGAAGGGAAACACCATTGAATTCAAATAATTGAACATGTAAATTAAAATAAATGGAATCAATTCATGTTCAAGAAGAGATTAAATTTAAATTTGATATAAAAGAATTATTGTAATTATTAATATCATAAAAGAGTAAGTGTATGAGATATTTCTAAAAGGTCATAATATAAAATCTATAAGGAAAAAATTTTGAAACTCTAAAGAACTATATATGTTATGATGGAGTACATGATAATATGGTCTGAAAAACTAAAAATGAATTGATATATGGATAATGATGATGTAAAAAGGATTGACGAAGGAAGATTATTTACTTTTAAGAGTTGAAATATCAAAATATATTTTTCAATATGGATTACCATAATAAAATATAAAACAATTATGGAATATTTACACAATGCTAGAATTTTTCGATAGATTTCATGAATCTTCTTCTTACTCTAGAAGAAATTCCTATTAAGATTGAAGATTCATGAACGACCTCACTGGTTTAAAAAAATTCATTAGAATTGGTTATAATATTTACTCCACAACAGAACTTATTAGAAAAAAGGGAACCATTAATACATAAACATATTTTTAATTATAAAGAAATGGATGGTAAAAATTGATGATCTTTTAGCATGTTAGATCTACAATGAAGAAAGGTTATTTTTTATATATAAAACTTATCCCCTATTATTCGTCTAAGGATATAATTAAAAATCACATTATACCCTTTATTTCTTATGTGTTTTTTCATTTGGGGAATTTCAATTGTAATTTTATAAAATGATATCAGGGTGAAATATTTTAATCAATATACAAAAAAAATCACGAGAAAATCCTGAATGTATTTATTAAATAACAATGATACCATGATGGTGGAAAAATGATAGGTGAGTTTACATGAATCTATACTCATAGATCCACTGATAAAAGCAAATAAAAGTTTCACACTATCTTTGATACATATCCATAATTATAAGATAATTCAATTTATAAAACCAAAATTAACTTTTTTAATCATAGAGTTTTGAGAATTGGGATAAATATTTAAATTTTTAGATCCCATGTTCATTTAAAAAAAATGTATATTTTCCCACTATATAAGAAACTACGTAATCCAAAAAACTCTCAAACATCTCTGATATATGCTCTATATAAGGTACACTTTAAGAAACATATCATATATTAATTTCTTCAGCACCCTTTTAAATGGTTACATTTATAAGGGGTGAGACCAGATTCATAGAAAGGGAAATCAAAATTATAAATGTGAAAGATCATAAGCGGAAATAATATTAATATATGGGATTGATTAGGAAACATAAAGATATTCTACTGAAAAAAAATATATATATATAAGAATATAGATTTTAATAACATAATATAATAATCAAAAGAGGGTGGAAAAATTATTTAATAAAAATTATCCATGTTACCTTAAAATATGAATGAAAAACAAGTATAAAACATTGAAATATTTCAAATATGGAACCCACTTTATTATGTGTAACATTCCATTCATGAGACACACCATCAGTTCTTATTCATTAGAGAATCTAAAATGTAAATTCGTATTCACATCTCATGATATATAAAATTTCTAAAAATGAATTGGACATTGATATAAATCCTAACCCATCATTCTTCCATATTTATGTGTTCCACTTGGAAAAATCATTAATGATAACCTAAAGAACCAATAAAAATTAATTTTGTTTCATTCATCAATACATAAATACCCATTGAGATAAAATGGGGTTTATATACATTTAAAATGGAATCACATTAATAAATAATTCATAATTTCATCAATAATCATAAAAAGATGAAGCAATGGAATATAAATAGCCATCTAATGACATTAAATAACATTCTTAGTAAATATCAGTCTATCAAGATAACAAAGAATATGTTATATCAATAAAAATATATAGGGTATATAGTTATTTCAATATTTTCCCTTAATCTATTTATTTATATCATTTAGGTGAAAACATATCAAATAATGGATAGAAATATAGATTTTTAATAGTTCAAATATATTAGAAGAAAATTTATTCCTTTTCACTATAGATGGTTATAATTAAAAGGTGGTGGATCATAATATTAATATAAAATACCATTCAATAATTAATCCAAATAAAGAAGGTGAATTATGATATTTAAATAATAATTTTTATAAATCATTATATACATCATAATTCAATGACTTAGATGCGACACACTATTTAGGATATTTAGAAAAAACGCATTAGAAATAAGAAACATAAATAATCATTTTGATAATAATAATTAAATAAGAATATTTTTTTTAAACAATGATATTACTTATAAAACCATTAAATTAAAGGAGGGATGTTTTATATAAAATAAAAAATATTCCCGAAATATGATTTCACCCAAAAACTACGTAGAGATAATTATTTAATAAAAAAATACCCATATAAGAAAAAATTAAATGTATTTTCGTTTAAAAAATCAATGGAATTCAAGGTAATTTAAAAAATCAATTTTCAAAAAAAATATTGATGTCCATAATATATGTAGATGAAGATAATATTCGAGCATAAAATAAAATTACATTTTTTATCTTTTTTAAATACTTCTCTTGAAAATGAATTTCATTTAAATGAATATGGAAATTGAAATTAAAAAAAATAGGTGCAAATATATCCCCATGGATGAACATAGTGTAATAAAATTATTTTGATATTGGAAGGGATACTGCACAGATTCCCAATATGGGTTTTTACAATTGAAAGGTATTGATTTTAAATTGGTGCATCGAAGAGAAACATTCTGAGTTCAGTTAAATTTAAATGAAAAACAATAGAGCTGAAAGAGTTTGAATATGAAATTAAAATACCATAAATAAATTATAATTCATGAAATATTATGATAAATAGGTAAAATATAAACAATATAAACATTAATATGTTCATAAAAAGAAATATGTGTTAAGAAAGAGTATTTACGTTCAAGAAACCCCAATCATGTAACTTAATATTTGATGTAAGAATCATTTGATATTGGGGAAACGAGTAATAATTATAAAATAAAATAAAAACATATGGAATTCAATAAAAGTTATTAAAAAGATATAATAAATTAAACTTGGATCAATATATTTCATTCCGAATGTTTTTAACTAAATGATAGATAAATTTGAGTTATTAAAAACCCATATATCTTTTGTCATCATTACATCAAACAACCATAATAGAAATAACATGGAATAGAAAATTAAATAACAAGGAATCTAATAGAGTAATGAAAAAAAATATTAATTTAACATTAGAAAAATAATTCTAAATAAAATATGTTGTATAATATGAAATTTGTCTAAACGGGTGAAAATTTGAGGCAATAATCCCTTACCTTTTTTTCGTTCTTCACATGATCCTAAAATCATAATTATTTCAGTTATGATTATTATATAACATCTTAGAAAACATATTATTCAAAATTTAATTTAATCAGTTCTATTTAATTTTTAATTTTTTTATTATATTATACTTATTTTATTTCTATGAAATTACAATTGGTATGAACTTATTTTTGTAATATTTGTGTTTAAAATTGGCATTTTAATACAAGGTTAAAATCTGAATAACACCATTCCAGAACAAAAAAATAGTCATCATATTTTAGTAATATATAATTAAATATTTATTTGTGATCCCATAGTCATCCATGATAGTTTATTATAACTTCATTCATGTTGGTGGTAAAACTGGCCCAAACATGAACACACCATTATTAATTAATTAGTATGGATATGAAAGATATTTTATGAGAACAATCTAAATTTTAAACATGGACATTGAAATAATTTAATTTTCTTATGGTGTATAATCTTGTTTTATAATGTAATGGACCAGACCTCCCTGGTCCATCACATTGGCCAAATCATGTGTTTGGGGTATTATGGGCGGTAACAATAGCTTGTTTCAAGAGTTTTCCAAAATTCATTTCTTTCCATCTGTTTGTCACATTGGTGACTCCACATCAGTAGGTCCCATCTGTAGGTTCTTTTGGTATCTCATGTCGGTAGCACACATCAGTATCTCACATTGGTAATTCATGTCAGTAGCTCGCGTGGTTAACTCAGTGTTGGTGACTCATCATCGCTAGTTCAGCATCGATAGATCATCGTCAGTAGGTCACGCGCCAGTAGGTCATGTGTTGGATAGTCAGGATTTCGTAAGCTAGGATTTTATAGGTCAGGTGTCGGTAGGTAGAGTGTCAGTGACATATGTTGGTTAGTGAGGCGTTTGTGGGTCACATCGATAACTGGCCCATCGGTGAGTCGTTTCCTGCTTTTTCTATTTTTTTAGTTTCATCCCTCTTGTATTATATTTATTGTAAATCATTTTTAAATCAATTTTTAATCATATATTAAGGTGTTTCAAGGGATATCAATTATATCATTAATATCCTAATTCTCCCTTGAATTTCAAATAGTTAAACTGTGTAGTCCTGATCTCAATCCAACTATAATATCCCTTGAAACTGTTTTTCATCCATTTATATAAGATCTTTATCTTCTAATACAAGATGTTATTTTATTCATCTATTCTTATTTTTCTTGGGGAACCTAGATCCTTTCATTCCCACAAATTCATGTGTTATTTTATGGACTTCATATTCTGTTTCCCTTGGAATCCCCAGCTGATTTTTCAACCCCCGATTTTGGTGCATAGAGTATTTTTTGATCATCTGTTATTTGATGTAGGTATTCCTTAGTATTTTTTATTTTTTCATCATGCATGGTGGAAAAGATAATATATATTTCTCTTTTTGGTCGAATCCCAGTGTTACAAATATAATCTGACATGTTATAATGATAATGGGACTTGTTACGAAGTGGGTTTTGTTATCTTAGTAATAAATAAGGAGGGAGAAAGCAGATGATGAGGATGGTTTCATTGTTATATCTATTATCTTTGATCCATGATGTGAATTATGTTGTCTATATTCCAATATAAAATCATGGTTGTTGGTGGTCTCCTTTTTTTCATAGTGGACTCATGAAAACTTATGGTTAACATTCTATGGAATAGCAGTGGATATGAAAACATGATTAATCATATATACAGGGTTAATAAAATGGATGCCCTAGGATCAAACTTGTTATGTCATGACACATGATTTGTCAAATAGGAATTCAAAAATGAGTGTGTTAAATCAGAATATAATTTTCTTAGATTGGTGTGGCTATGTGCTATGTGTGGATATTTTCTATCTTGTATCGGTTGTGTGGTGTTTTGGTTGAATGTGTGGATATGGGTAGAGGGTTTGATAGAGGGTTGCTTCTATGGGTGTGGTGCGGCATGTACGTGCAGTAGGGTTTTGGTTTTGGTGTATTGGGAGTGTGGCTATGTGTATGAGGTGGTACATGTTGTGTAATGGAATCTCATGTTGGAGAGTTTGATTGATGTGGATAATATTATTGAATAGTGGGTCTGCATATGGGTTGTGTTTTTATTGGTGAACATATTTGGTTTCTGTAGTGGGACTGCAACCTAGTTGAGTTTTTTATGGATGTGGTTTGTTTTTTGTAATAGGGCTTCCAAAGATGGTTTGGGATGGATAATTTGGATAAAGTGTAGTGTCATAATTAGTGGTAATTTCTCCTAGAGATTACATATACATTTTTGAAGTGTTTATAGCTTTTGACATTAAATATTGTGTGTTGTTTATTGTGGTTTCCTAGTTAGGGATGCAATATATAATCAAATGAACTGTTTAATGTAGAGTGATAATTGGTCAAATTAATCGGCTGGGGTAATGAATTATGTTTGTGGATGGATGTTTGATAATGCCTTAGAGGTGGGAGCAGGTGAATCTTTTGTGGGGTGGTTTGTTGTTTTGAAACCCATAGGTTGGGTTGAGTGATCAATACCTAAAATTATATACTGGTAGTTCCTTGGGATTTCTATGCCCACCCCACCCTAGTAGAACACTATGTGCAGAACACCCCCATTTCATGGGGGGGGGGGTGTTTTTCCAATATATCTATGAGAGGATGGATGAATGTATTTTGGGTTTTCTCTGATCCCTAATGTAGCCATTGGTAGCCCAAGACTCTTCAAGCAGGTTGTGGTGTGGTTTTGGGGCCCAGGTGTCTATGTGAGAGGTGTGTTTCCCAGGTTTCGTCGAGATGAGATGTGTTGTGATTTTCATGGGGTATTTGGTATGAGGATGTGGATTTTTGGACTAGGTTTCTTCAATAATAATGTTTTGTGTTTGTGGCACTAGTGTTTGCAGGTGGGATGTGATATGTGGCCTCAGTGTGTGTGGGCATGTTGTAGTTGTGGTGAATTTGGAAGAGCATGGTAGTGTGAGGATGTTCACAGTTAGGGCTAATCAGTTAACTAGTGGTAAGTGGTGTATGTTATCCCTTCACTTATGTTCTTATTATATTACATTACATGGCTCTCATTTTTTGGTGATTTTACCTTGGTGAGGTTTGGTACGGATATGATACCTTTATAAGTACATTTGTATTTCTCTATTTTCCCAAGGAGAAATCTATATGATTTTCCACTTGTGCACGAGAGACTGTTTTCCCTACTGAGTAGACATATATTCTCACTCTATATATATGTTTAAATCTTTTTCCAGTTTCTAGGGATAATACGTGGACCATTCTTGACCCTACTAGCTCGAGCATCGGGATAGTTGTTTTGTCACTGCTTTTCTTTGTTCTTTTGGTATTTACATTAGACTTTTTCATAATATTTATATAATTTTTACATTAATCATAATTGTGGAATGGGTTTTATAACCTTTATACATATTTCATAGAGTTGTTTGAGGTTTCTACATCTTATATCCCAATCCTATTTACAATAAATATGGTAATGCCTCCCATTTCATGAGATTGTAAACCCATGGTGTTGTTAGCCACCCATGAGGCATACTGGAGGTGGGGTATGGGGGTCATGATCTCTCTTGCTTCATTATTATCATTGGAGGGGAATCTTTGGAGGGAGTTGGTCATGATAGAATGGTATCAAAGGCTTATGGAATAGATATAAGATGGTGTTTAGAGTTAGGAACATTGAGGATTACATGGGATGGTATGGAAATAGTGTTAGGTTATCTTTGTTTATGACACATGCCATGGAAGACTGGCTAGGGCATTGGATTTTAGAGCCCCTTAAGATCTTATTCTAGGAATCTGAGCTTGCCTAATGGACAAATGATGCTACAAATTTTTTCGGTTAGAGACCCTAGAAACGGTACATGCATCATGATGACTTTTGTTCTTGTATTTTTTGGGATTTTTATTGAAATTAATGTAAAATATGAGTTTAAATGAATCCTATAAATTACGTACTACATTGGCATAGGATTTATTGTTTAATTTTTTACCTTGGGAACTTGGTTGTAATCCACAAGTGGTATGAGAAATGGAGGATCAACATGATGACCTGTTCGATTGACAATGTGTCGACCCAGTGGGGGTGAATGATCAGTGGAATAGGACACTTCATGATTACTAGAGGCAGACACTGGGAAAGATCAAATGAATTGTTTTAGATAAAAAGATAGAGAGTTGTGTAAGGAGTAGGTGATCACTTTTATCATGATTCGGGATTCGAAAAATAATTAGGTTCTTCTTCTGTTGATCTAGATGTTCGGTGATGTGTGTCAGTGGTGGATGCTCTATCTAGGGTAGAAGAAGGAGGATGTTGTTCTATGGGATGATTTAGATAAGGAAATATGGGAAGAAATCTATTCATCGACCATGAAGGATGATAAGAGGAAGCAATTATACTCCCTCAGGTAGGGGAGTATGTTAATATGGGAGATGGGTATCATGTTCAAGGATCTTATTTATTTTTGTTTAGATCTCTTTCTGAGTTTGGAGTCTCAAGAGACACCCTAAGAAGAGGCACTATATCCTTTCCTCTAGAACATAGTTACTTGATTAACCTTACCGACATAACTAGTGATCTAGAAGATAGAGGAAGTGGTTTGAAGGATGCACCTTCATGGAGTTATACCCTAAGATTGGATCCAGTTGGGTTCTTAAAAGGGAACATCTATGATAAGTAGAACACCAACACAAGGGCCTTCAAGGTTTCATCCATTAGGGAGTTGACCTCTGTAGTTACAGTTTTGATCTTCTGATCCTCATGCATTTCCCCTAGGTTTGGGACTGAGGTGTTTCACATGTAAAGGCCATGAGAACCTTCAAAATTAGTGTCCAGTTCGACCTCAGTATTATAGAGGTATTAAGGTTTCAGTTCCCACATCAGCGGTAGTTACCATCCATGTCATTTTAGCGGCATGGAAATTAGGATCTTTCTCCCTCGAGGGGAGACATAGAGGGTGTTGTATGACCTTAGGGTTCCCCATTTGGACCTTGTTCTACACATGTTGGAGCAGGAAGTCAACATCAGATGGGTAGAGGAGCTTGGCATGGTCAGTTTCATGTTGTAAATACCACAGTTCCAGTAGGGCCAAAGATTTTTTGAGGTACAATCATCTTGTTTAATACACTTTTTTGTGCTTTTATAATTTGTGAGATTCACACTCCTTGGTTTCACTTGGTCTATCCCATGATCTTGGAGTAGACATAGGGAGGATTTATGTTCCACTAGTGTTGTGTATTCCAGTCGGAGGTCAGAACATCTTGTTTGATTTTTGTTGGGGATATAGATAGATGTTGGAGTTGCATCAGTCACCTGGGGATCATTTCCTATTATAGATGAAATTGTACGATTCCATCCATGGAATTTACTGGTTGTACTCTGTTCATTATGTTATCAATATCTTATGGAGGAGTGTCGTGTTTTTAGACATGGATGGACAATGTATGGTTTTCATTGGTGAGTAGTGTTTTCTGATAGGAAATCCACATGTGGAAGCTCTTTTTTCCTTATTGTATGAGCTATTTCTAGAATCATTGGATGTATAGATAGAGGTGGTTACCAGTATTTTTGGGTAATTATTTGATGTTATCCCTAAGGAGGTTGTGACCCTACCCCCTCTACGTAATGTTGTGTTCAGAATAGACATGAAACCCGGTGCTTCTCTTATTCCAATGGATCCTTATCAGATGTCTCCTTATGAGATGCAGGAGCAACATATTCAGATTGAAAAATTAATGGAGAACTTTATTGAATGATCTAGGGTGTCTCCACGGGGTGCTCTTGTCTTGTTCACAAAAAAAAATGAATATTGTTTTTTGAGGTTGTGCATAGACTACCAGATGTTAAATCATGTAACAGTTATGAACTGTTACACCCATACGAGGATAGAACATCAATCGACCAGTTGAGGGGAACAAGTTGGTCCTCTAAAATCGATCTTTGGTCTTGATATCACTCGTTGAGGGTGAAGGATGGTGAAATCATGAAGAATAATTTTAGGTGCAGTTATTGGAACCTTGAGTTTTGGATCATTACATTAGGTGTTAAGAATGCATTGTTCGTGTTCTTTGGAGTTATAAAATCCATTATTCATGAGTTCATAGACCAGTTCATCATCATTTTCTTTGATTAAATTCTGATCAACTCAATGTCCGAGGAAAAGTATACCATGAATCTCAAGACTGTCCTAGAGGTCATTAGATGCCACCATCTCTTCAAAAAGTTGTCCAAGTGCATGTTTTGGACATGGGAGTTCCGCTTCCTTGGACATGTGGAGTCTCAGTATGGGAAAATAGAGCACCTGTCAAAGGTCGTGGCATATTTTTCTTAGGTAGCACCGAAGAATGTGACAGAGGTTTTCAATTTTCTCAGTCCGGAAATCTATTATCGGAGAATTGAACCTGATTTTTCTCATGTAGAAGTTCCATTGACGGATCTTAACATAAATGAATGGGCCTTTTTTTGGAGTGTTCAGTGTTTGGAATCTTTTTTCTGCCTGAATTATAAGTCGGTCAATTACCTAGTGCTATGTTTTCTAGAAGAATGGATGTTTTTGAGGTGTTTTCTGATGATTCCCATATAGGCATGTGATGTATGATGACACATTAGTGAGGAGGTATCATTTATGGGTCTAGGAAGTTACATACCCACAAACATAACTATGCCACCAATGATCTAGACCTTGCATAATTAAGGTTTCATTGATGTTGTGGTGGAATTATATCATTGTATAACTCTTTGTGGTCTTCATATATCATTTTAACGTGAGGTATATCTTTTCAAAATAAGACTAGAACACGCTGTAGTAGAGGAAGATGAAGTTTATCCAGGATTATAGCTTCGATATCTCTTACACCTTCGGAAAGGGGAATATTTCGGTTGAATCCTTCAATAAGAAGTTGTAGGAGGAGGCTGTTCGGAAATCTATGAATACTTGGAATGCAATAGAGGATTTGGAATCCATGCACATAGATTCATGACTGGATTGAGGCAGGGAATTTTTTTTAGATGAAGGTGAAGTCATCTCTGAGGTAGTAAGGGTAGTAGTCTCAGTGGGGAGACTCAAAGGTGTAGGTGATGCATGTTCACATTGACCACGGTGTAGCTCTGGAGGGATGGTCAAAGGATATCCATAATCGGATTTTCTTCTATGGGAACCTATTTGTCTTAGTGGCTACACACAGGGGAGTTATCTTTGGGTTTAATATCTCACCCTTAGCAGTATACCAAGAAGTTTCCAAGATGTATCACGACCTGACAGAGTAGTTTTTGTGGCTTTGGATGAAGTTGGTTTAGTGGAGTTTTTGGAAATGATCCAAGTGTGCCCACAGGTGAAGGCTAAAAACCATGTTACCGGTGGTTTATTACATACCCTATATGTTATTGATTGGATGTAGGATGAAATATTAATGGATTTTCTCAATGGATTACCAATGTTTCAGGTAGGATGAAATTAAACATTGGTAATACTGTACCGACTGAAAAATTCATCTCAATTATTTATAAATTAAGGAGTCAGACATAGAGTATTTATTAACAAAGATGTATATGGATGAGGTGGTGTGGATACATGGAGTTCAGATATCTATTTTCATGGATCACGATATGAATTTTACCTCAAGAATCAGGAGGTGACTGTAGCATGGTTTTGGCACTCAGTTATGACTGAAAACTTCCTTCCACCCTCAGACAAATGGGCAGGCATAACAAACAATCCAGACATAAGAGGCCATGTTGCGAGCATATTTCTTGGATTTTTGAGGGTCACAGGTATGAAAATGGACCTTGGCAGAGTTTTATATCAATAATATATATCAATATTCCATTGGTATAGATCCGTTTTATTATTTGTATAGAAAAATATGTCGTTCACCCTTGTGCTGGATAGATGTTTGGGAGACTGTTGTTCATTGTTCAAACATGATGCATTGTATGATATAGAAGGTATAACCTGTACATGGGAGGATGAAGGTATCCCAACACCGATATATTTATTATTTCGATCATAGGAGGTGGATCTTAGAGTTCAAATTTAGAGACCACGTGTTCTTTATGGTTTCTCGTCACCATGGGCAGCATAGGATTGAATGAGTGAGTATGTTTTCCAACAAGTTCATTGAACCATTTGAGGTGATGGGGTGATTTGGTGTGGTGGAATACCAGTTTGAATTAGCACCACATTTTGAGAGGATCCATTGCTTATTTCATGTCTCCTATCATTTTCATTATCTTCATGATGACTCCCTTGTCATTGACTTGGGAGAGTTGGATATCAAGGATGACATAACTTTTGTGGAGCAGTCAGAGGAGGTATAGGATCATTAGAAGAAGGTATTGTATGGATAGACCATTCCATTGCATTTCATGTTGTGGAGGCATGGTGTCATGAAGTAGAGTACTTGGGAAAGCGAGATGCATAAGTCTACCCAGTACCCAGAGATGTTTTGAGTTTTACTTGTGTGTTTTTTCTCTGTGATGTTTTTTCTGAACTTTGAACATATAAAATGAGTTGTTTACTTATTCTAGAAAGTATGATAATGTCCTAAAATTTTGACATTGAGAGACTATATTCCTAATCAAGACCCATTTATTGAGATGTGATTAAACCCATATGGGTGAGTCAGTGCCACCCAGAGAAGATAGTACGATGACCTGGAGAATGGAATTCCAAAAATCATTTGTCCAAATAGGTGGTTATTCTATGGGGAATCATGTGGAAGATTGGGATAGAATATGTGGGATGTGGTTTTCTTGTATTTTGAGGTTTCGGTTTAACTTTAGATAAAAGAGGGTAGTTTATCCTTGATAGGTACCTAATGGGTTATCTTTTTGGAACCCTCTAACTTATGGGGTTGGTTTAGAATTCTAGAGGGTGAAAATTGTCTAAGAGGTGTCAGATTTAATGGACCAAACCTCCCTGGTACATTATATTTCTAAAATCCAGTGTGTGAGGTGTTCTGGAAGGCAGCAATAGATCAATTCAAAAGTTTTCCAGAATTCTTATTTTCACATCTATAGGACGCATCAGTGACTCAACATCGGTAGGTCGTGTCAGTAGGTGGTATCAGTATCTCATGTAGGTATCTCACATGAGTATATTTTTTGAGTAGCTCGTGTCGTTATTTTAGCATCGGTGAATTAGAATTGGTGGATCAACCTCAGTTGTAATGTTTCGGTAGGTTGGGCGTTAGTAGGTTGAGCGTCAGTAGGTCAGGCGTCAGTGACTCATTTCTGTGAGTCAAGCATTGGTGGGTCACGTTGGTGATTCACTTTCAGTGAGTTTGTTTTAGTGACTCATGCCAGTGACTCACCCATCTATGAGTCATTTCCTGCTTTTTCTATTTTTTTACAGTTTTTCCGATATTACATTTTATTTGACCTAAATCAAGTTTAAAACCTTGTAAGAGAATTTCATAAAGAATTTCGAGGGATATTAATTATGTATTTAACATCATAACACTCCTTGAATGTTGAGATAGTCATACTGAATAATATCGATCATGATTTGATATTAATGGCCCTTGAAAGAGTTCTTCGTCTTTTGATATAGAATATAACTATTCTAATATGATTTATTCTCTTCCCCATGGGTTTCCATTTTCATGGTGTGCCTAGATCCTTTCATCCCCGCGATGTCTTGTGTTGTGTTGTGGCCTTCGAATTTAGTTCCCTTGGATTATCTTACTTCTTATGTGACCCCATATTTTTCCACAAAGAGGATTTGTTGATCATTTTCTCTTCGAGGATGGGATTCCATAGTCATTATTGGTTTGTGTATCATTCAAAGTGGGTAAGCTAATAACTCTTTTTGTTAATGGTAAAATACAAGTGTTATGGATATAATCTAACATGTTATAAAGATAAAAGGAATTGTAACAAAACTGGTGTAGTTACCATAGTTATAAATTAGGGGTGGGGAAGATGATCATGATGAATGTGTTCTTTTATATATTATCTTTAATCCATGTAGTGAATTGTGTTGGCCATATGGATTCTGAAAACCAAAGTCATTGGTTGTCTCGGTTTGTGCACCATACTCATGAATACATGTTGTTAATCTTCTATTGAATGGATGTGAACATGAAAAAAATATTAATCATGTATATCTGTTTAAATAATGGGATTCCCCATAATCAAACGTGTTCTATGATAACCCTTGATTTATCAAACTGTAATTAGAGAATGATTGTGTTAAATATGAATAAACTTTTTCTTTTTTTTTGAATGTCTGTTGTGTTTGGATCCTTTCGGTCATGTGTGGGTTTTTTGGTGTTGTGGTTGGAGTGAGGTTGTGGGTTTAGAGTGACATGTTTGTGTAGTAGGGCTGTTGTTTTTTGGGAGTGAGAGTGTGGATGTGTATATGAGGTAGTACATTTTTTGTAATGGAATCTCATTTTGGAGAGATGGATTGATTATGGTATGGATCAACTAGTGAATAGGGGGTCTATATATCAGTTGTGTTTTGGTTGTTGTGCATGGTATTTTTGGGTAGTGGGGTTGTAACCTAGTTGAATTTTGTTTTTTTGTGGGGATATGGTGCTATTCATGTAGCGAGGTTACTAAGGATAGTTTGGCAGGGATAATTTCTAAAAAGGATGGTGTTCCCTTGTGTGTGTGCTTCACACAGATTTTCCAGATACATTTGTTAAGTGTGTTTGGGTTATAATTTTACTTGTGGTGTGTTGTGTTTGGTACTTTCCTATGTATGGATGGAAGATATAATTAAAGGAATTTATTAATGAATATTGATAATTTGTCAAATGAATGGGTTTGATTTATGAATTATGTCTATGGTTGGAACAGGGGTTATGCATTAGAGGTGGAAGTAAGGGCAGTTTTGGGTGGTCTAGTTGGTTGTTTAGAAACTCATAGGCTGGCCTAACTATTTGATACCTGTATTTATATACTTTTAGTTCATTGGTATTTCTTTTTAAAACTAACACTAGTTGAGCACTATTTACTGAACACCACCATATCGGGGTAGAGGTTGTTCTCATAACTTCCTAGTGGAAGGATGGATGGATGTTTATTGAATCTTCTTTACTCTACCTTCTAGGAATTTGTATCCGAGGACTCATCGGGAAGATTGTGGTGTGGTTTTTGGGCCCTGGTTCTTGTGGGTGAAGTCTGTTTTCCTAGTGACTTCAGTATGAGATATGTCGTGCTTTCCCAGGTGTCTTTGGGATGGGTTTTTGGTTTTTTGTCCCATGTGTATGTGGATATGATGTGATGTGGTTGTGGAAAATGTGTCTATAGGTAGGATTTTAAAATTGGCCCATGTATGTGCAAGTAGGTTGTGGAAGTGGGGATTATGGAAGAGCATGGTAGAATCCAGAAGTTCTCTGTTTGGTATGTGTAGTTATCCAATGGAATGTGGTGTGGGGTAATTTTTAATCTATGTGGTTATGATATTACTTTAAATGAATTTCATTATTAGGTGAGAGTACGATGTTGAGATTTGGGATGGATAATATACCTTGTTAGTTTATTTTGGGTTTCATTGTTTTCTCATTGGGGAATTAGTATGCTTCTCCACTTGTGCGCGAGAGAGTTTGGTTTTCCCTACTGAGTATACTTATATGATTACCTTATGTGTATACATCTATTTTCACCTTTCAAGGGAGATTATGCAGATTGTACTAGACCCTACTAGCTCAAGTATTGGGATAGTTTTTGTGTTGCTATTTGTATTTGTTTTTTTGGTTCTATTGGAATTTTTCATTTTATATGGAATTTTTAATTTTAACAAGAATGTGGGATGGATTTTGGATTATATATATATATATATCCTAGAGTTTTATTGAGGTTGATAAATCTTAACTCTGGATCATGTTTATTATAAAAAGGGAAATGCCCTCCCATTTTGTTAGATTGTACACCTTTGGTGTTGGTCACCACCAGAGGGCCTTCTAGAGGCAGGACTCAGGGGGTCATTAACTCTCTTCCTTAATTTCTAACTCAAGAGGGGAATATTTTCAAGGAGGGGGTTTTGAAATATACTCTGTTTAAATTGAATTAATATCAACATGAAAAGAAAAAAAGATTACTTTATAGAGGCAGTATTCTGGACATACATATTTTTAATGTTACCATTTCTTGATGAATGTGAAGGGATAAAAGTAGATAATAAATTTAATTTTTAATGTAACAATGTAATTATATATACTATATTTTTTTCTTCATTCCCACTTGTAAAACCATCCATGAGAGGTGGTTATTAAAATTGGAAGACATGGCTTCATGGAGTTGGTAGTTCACACAACACACCTTCAGCATTCTTTTGTTTTTCAAATTGGGTGTTAAAAATTAAATAAGATTTATTAAATTTATATAATAACATATAGATATATCATGAGTACTAATTTAATTATATACGTCAGATCATAAAAGGGTTTTTAGAGGAACAATAAGAAGAAAATATTAACAAGGATGTAATACTTACATCAAGACTTACTGTTTTCTCAGAGAAATATGCTAGGAAATAGAGTCCTTAAGAAAAATAGTGGTGTCCATAGGACAAATGAAAATTTATTTTGTTCTAGTAGGATCATAATGAAATTTCTGGAAAAAATATAAGTGAATGTGTCACTTGAATAGGTAGAAGTGTTTCCTATTTTATAAATGAAGAGGAGGTCAATTATAGAGGCACACTATAAATTTTCCAAAAATTATTGTTTCTATTCAATTCTAAAAGAAATAAGAGTTGAAAAGAAGAAAGTAATTTGTTTTTTTTGTTATATAAACATATAAAACACCAATTTGGAAGTATGTTTTTAACATTTACTAGGTTATTATCTTTTTGTAAATCAAAAGTTTCCATTTTTTCTTTTTCTAGTGTAATTATTTATCAACTCTAGTAATGAACTTTAAAAAACAAAATTTAAATTTAAATTCCTAACCAACATAAAACAAAAAATTTAACATTATAAACATGTTTATTATAATATATTCTCAATCCTTGGAAAATATTAACTTCCAAATAAATGAACAAAGAATGTAAAAATTAATTTTTATAACTGGCTTTCTAAACATAAAATTTACATGTATGGTATAATTATCATTTTTTTTAATTTCTGGACATAAAAGTAATTGATATAAAAATTATTCTTTTTCTATGTTTTAAATAATATTTAAAGATAAATTCTATATCAAAAAGTTTAATTAAAATAAAATAACAAAAACATTTTTATTGTAATTAAAAAATTATAATTATGGTTAAACACAGGTTTTATAAAATTTAAGAAATAAATTTAAAATAGTACAATATATTTATTTTATCAATTAAAATATTTTATAAAAATATTATAATTTCTTATATAAAAATAATCTAATGAAAATAACTATATTGGAAAAAACAGTATTTTTCACATTCCATGTAAAAAAAATTATCTCAGAAAAAACCCTAAAAATTAAAATGAAGAAAACATTGAAAATATAAATTAAAAATTTATATTAATATAATATAATTATAAACCTATAAATTATATATAAACATTTGTAATTTAAACTGAAATTATAATAATAAATAGTTTTCTATTTTAAAATTACCATTTTAAACTAAACACATATATTTTAATATTTCATACAAATTTCTATTTTAGAGAATGATAATATATTTTTTAATATATTGAAATATTATATATTACCATTTAAAAAGGGCCAATTTATTTATTACGATAAATTTTAACTCTTTTTGATAATGACCAATTTAATTAAAATTTTTATTTATCCCTTAAAATTATGAATTAATATTTCTTTAATATCTTCTTCTTGAAAAATGGTTATATTGTTTTTATTATTTTATTAATAGTATTTATCAATTATTTTATGTCTCAATTTAATTTTTGTGTATATAAAAAACAGAACAATCATTTTTTGATTTATAAGAGAAATATATATTGAAATATTTGATTGTTAAATTCCCCCATTAAGTAAATAACATACTATTAATTTTCAATTATTTCCTAATAATAAAAATAAATGAGTAAATCCTTAACATTTTCACCATTTTAATTATAACATCCAATATAACATATAAGTTACTCACTCTGTCCATAATATGTAATTTATTGGTCCTCAAATAACATTAATATTTTATATAGTGATATAATCAAGTATATACAACCCTATATGTACATTCTCTAAATCATACCTTTCACTGAACCAATATAATTACCAATAAATTGAACCACAAAAAAATCATATATTAAAAAAAATATTAACATTGTATTTAACACTCATATGTATTAACCCATATTTTATATATCCATTTAAGAGGAATTATATATCATAATCCCAAAGAAATTGTTAAACTCCACAAATAAAGATCTTGAACCACATTTCCACTAAATTAAAAATAATTTCAATGGATATCAAAACTATATAACGCAATTTCCTAAAATTCAAAAAATCCTTTATTCCCTCAATATGAAAAAATATCAAGCCTAAGATTTATCTCTACCTCAATCATCTATTCTTCAATTGTTATACCCAAAAATATAACCTCACCATAATTTTATTGGTTTTTTGATACATTTTAATATATACTTCCAAGAATTTAGATAATATATATTAAAAAAATTACTTATATGTATCACATAATTCACATAAATTTTAGAATATACTAATGTATCCTTGATAAATAATACTCACTAATGATAATCATAAATAGTATTCTGTTTTAATTTTTATTACATAATCTACTTAAAAATCATATGTATGACATAAAAACAATCCTTTTATATAATAACAGGATTATATTTATACTATTAATCATTTAATTATGCTCACTCATTCGATTATATGACATTTTGGATTCTAGAAACATATATTTATAATACTTTTTTTCATCATCTTTCAACCAAATCTAAATCTAAAATCATATAGAAAATATCAAACATAAGAATATGTTAAATTTTATTTGGTGATTTCCAAACCTATGAATTTTATAAACTAATTACAAGATATATTATACCATTTTACCTCTTTGTTCAATCATCATTTTTCTTATTTGGTTCCTTAACATAGTAAGTTAACATCCTATTAATATCCTTAATAAGGGTTCACCATAGAGATTAATATTTAACTATAGAATATCCCAAGACAGTATCAAACTAGGTCTATTATTTGGCCCCATTTTTATGCACCATTTGATGATCATGTTGATACCCAACCCCCCATTTTTATGGTTATTACCACTGGTTATATTTTAATAGAGATTCAATCAAATTTTATAATGAAAAAAATAATTTTATTTTTAAGATAACCACATATTCTCTACATTAATAAGGAATCATTATGTTATCCTATAATCGAACTTGTTCTTAAGGGTTTCTATAATATTATCCAATCATAATTCCAAATCCACATAAAATATTCTATATAATCATGTTAATGTATAATTTATAGCTTTTAAACAATGATAAACCATAAACTATCAATCATTAATGAATTTTAAAATTCTAAAAATCTTATCTTATAATGTTATCTAAACCCTCATTTGATAGCACCTAAGGTACAGTAGACCTTCACCAACATATATGTTACTAAACACCCATAACTTATTCATAGTATAACTGAAACACATCTATAATTTCTTGATAGAAAAAAATTTAAAATCAATGGATAATTTTAGGTAAACTTTTTATAAAATATGGAAAAATTTTAAACAATTAGAATAGATGTTATTTATAGCCAAAAGAAAATTTTATCACTACATAAGAAAATATTTAATCCACAATAAGCCCTTAACATCCCCAAAAATCATCCACCAAATATATTATTTTATGCACATCTTACTTAATAATTTTCATTATAAAGTGGGGAAAAGGAAACATAAGAAATGGATGATCTCATATATTCAATAAGGGTAAACATAATTGATCATAATAAAGAACATAAGTGAGATTATGGTCTGATTAGGATATATAAAAATTAATACCCAATAAATCATAGATCATGTAATATGACTTCGTATTAAAAAGTTCATGAATTAAATTATATTGGAATTAAGTGTCAATAAAAGAAATCTAATATATAATAAAATAATTCTAAAAAACAATTATTTTGTTAAAACAAAAAAATAACACAAACATTAGTATTGAAAACAGTACATTTATAAGAAACATAATTAATTTCCACGATTAGGATAAACTAAAATTTTCTAATGAAAAATATATATATTGATATAAGAACTGTCAGTTAATGAATTAGAGGGTGATATAGGAACCCACCCATCATTCATCCATAGATACATATTCCCTTAGAAATTAATCCTTCAATGTATCTTTGTGAGCCTATGGAATGGAATTTTTTTTACTCATCACATCATACAGAACCTTGAAAGAAATAATTGTTCGTATAATTTCCAAATGTAATCACATAATTAAATCATACATAATTCCACAAATAAATGTAACATGATTGATCTATGGAAAATAAATGGGTATATAATGAATTCAATTAAATTTCGAGGTAAACAGTATTCAATAAAGACACTAATTCTTATGGTACCTAAACACTACAGATAAAGGGTATATAGTTAATAAAATAGCATCCACAAATCAATAAATATATGGAATATAGGTGAACACCCAGCAATCAGAGGAATGAAATACAAAGTTTCAATTAATTATATAGTTTGGAGGAAAAGTTATTCTATTTCATTGTGGATGGTTAGTAAGAGAACGACAATGGTGGATCATATCATTGATATAAAAAAACAATACCTATGTAATATAGAGAAATATGGTTTATTTTTACATCTAATGAATCTATTTCCTCATGAAAAAGATATATAAATTTATAATGACTTATATTTGAAACATTTTAAAAATTATTATAAAAATAACATTGAAATAATAAAAAAAAATCAATATTTAAAATCTTATATTGAAATTGAACTAATTTTAAAAATAGAGATTAAAAATATTTTATTTTATAAAATCATTAAATATTTCAACGGAAGATTCATATAAGAATAAAAAATATGGAGGAAATATGTGTTCAATAAAAAAATGTTGAAAATAAATTCTTTTTTTCAAAAATGTCCCTTATAGGGAAACCGTAAATTGATTTTGTAATAAAATTGTTCAAAGGGAAGTCAATAAAAAGGATAATGAAAATTATAAACTTCCATATAATGTAAATATTTCCAAAATTTTGATTCAATGATATAGTATGAGAATTAAATTATTATTTTTAAATTTTTAATGTATATTTCATAAAAACCGCATTGATTTTAAATATTATAATTATTAAAATTCAGATTAATGTGAATTTAAAAACGAATACAATAAAGATAACCATAATAGGGAAAAATTATTCTTACATTGGAGTAAAAACTATTCATGTTTCCCATATGGGTTATCACATGTGAAGGACTTAACTTTTAAAACTGGTTATGGAAAAGAAACCTTCCAACTTCGGTAATAAATAAGTTAATACTGATGAAGGAGAATTAAATTGAATATAAAATTTAAATTCCATGAATAAAATATATTTCATTTTATAGTATTATGAATAGTATTATATACACAAAATAATTGAAAAAATTGTGTATAAAAAGATGTGTGAGAAATGAAATTGGAATTGAGACCAAGAAACCCAATTCATGTAACGTAATCTATATGGTATGAATAGTTTGGTAGTTGGTTTATGTGGAACAATTTTATAACACCAAATAATAAGTATGGAAGAAAATTAATTGTTTTCATTAGTAATAATAAATGAAATTTTTTACAATAGAATTCATTTGGAATGTTTGTATGAAAATGGATGAAAATTTGAGTTTGTGCAAAACCAAAAATCTTTGCTAATATTTGATTTTAAAACCCCCTGAAATAATGAATATGGAAATAAACATTGAATATAATGAAATATAATAAAATTTGATACAAAATAATAAAGGGGTATAAGTTAATCCATTCTTAATAAAATAGAGTGTATAATATGGAATGAGTCTTAGGGGATAAAAATTTAAGATAAGAAACTATTACCATGCTTGTGATTTGTTCTACACATGAGGCTAAATCCCTATATAAAATAAATGTGTTTATTAGATAAATTTTTTGAAACTTATTATTATATATTTAAATTAATTTAATCCATTTGTTATAATATTTTAATTATGATAAATTATTTTCTTATATTTATGAGATAATTAAATCAGTGTCAGATTATTTTTGTATTTTTTGTGATTGAAAATGAATTTAATACTATATTAAATACATAATTTAGAAAACAATGAACCGAAAAGTAGTCATAATTTTATTATTACCATATTATAGTAGTCTAATTTAATATCCCATTTTGAACAAACATAGAGTATTATAACATCCTTCACGTGGGTTGTTAAATCGACCTAAACATTATCATACCATAATTAAAAGATTGGTATGGTTTTGGAAGTTGTAAACAAGGAATTAAATAATTATAAAATAACTATAATTATATGATTTTTATGTATTTAATTTTTTACTCATGTTTTATGATCATTGTATTAATATTGGAAATAAATATAAAAAAATATTACTTCAAGGTGGTGGTAGTACTAACATATGAAAAGTTAACTATATATTTTCTTAATTAATGATAGTGGAAAAGTTAAATAATATGTTTAAATTCCATAATAAAAATGAAATTACTTATATATTTTTTATCATCCTCAACATTAATGAAAACCATGATAGCCTGTTATAAAATAGAAGATGCCGATTTATGGTGGAGGTAGTCTGCATATCCATCCCTCAATGTTATTTATTTATATGTGGGTGGGAAATAAAATTTAAGGGTAATTTATTTAATAAAAAAACAAATTATTTTATTAATTACACTGATTTTATTATTTTTTGGTTTTTATAACTGTTTTAGGATGAATATTTATAAGAAAATATTACAAAGTTAACACGTACACTGAGATCTTGATATTTCTCATAGAAATATCCTTATAAAATGAGGATTAAAAAAAGTGACCCCAAGATTAAATAATCGGTAGATGATAATTTTTGGAACATCGTAGTTTAAATTTATAAAGTACACTGATATCAATTAGTAACATGAATTGTTAGTAGTGTTCTATTTTATATGTTCAGAGGTTGTTAATTTTGGAAGCACGTTTAAATTTTAAATAATGCAATGTTTCTATTCAAGGTTTATCGAATCATAAAGTGAAAAACATAGTAGGTATGGTGTTTTTTGGTAGATAAAGACCACATCCATCCATTTATAAGAATATTTGTAACATGTTTCAGTTTATTTTTTTTATAAAATCAACTTTCTACATTTTTTTAATTTTTGTAGGGAAATAAAATATTTATCTTAGTAATTAATTTTAATGTCCTGAATTAAAATATAAAATTTTACAAGATTTAAATCAACCGATTTTAAATTTTAAAATAAAACAATTTTAAAATTTTCAACCATTTTATTAATAGAATGCTATATCAATATAAAACATTAATTTTAAAAGAAAAGAACAAAATGCATAAATATGGGTTTTTAGGAAAACTATAGTTTTATGATTGAAATTAAAGGTATTATATTATTATATATGTTGTTTATTTTCTAGAAATAATTTTTATATTATATATTAAATACTTTTTATTTTTATTTGAAAAAACATTCATAATACTAAATTTGAATAAATTATTTTTAATTAAAATAAATAACCAAAAAAAAATTTGTTGTTATATCAAAATTTTTTACTTTTTTTAAGGTTTAACCTAGGGTTTATTAGTTGAAAACATCAAAATTAAATTTAATAACCTTATTGCATTGATTAATTAAAATTTTCTATTAAATAATAGGTCTTAACTATATACTGATAAATTAATTAAATTCCATTTCATGAAAAAACTGTATTTTCCATTATTCATCTTAAAGTATTTTTTATCATAGAAGTCAGAAAATTTTCCCGAAGATATTTTTTAAATTCAAAAGTCATAAAATGATTTAATTTTATCTAATTATAACATTAAAATTTAGAAATACTTCTTTTTTTTAAATAAAAAATATTAGAGGAAATATTATATACCATCGTTCAAAAGTTTTATATATAACATATTTGATACATTTAAAAATAATTTTAGAAAGGAAAAAATAAATAACATTTATTATCTATCCTCTAAATAAAATAATTTCTTCGATTAATATATTCTTATTTACTAGAAGGGGATTTTATATTATAGTTTTCTTGATTGTATTTATCTATTATTTCTAGACTCGTTTTAGTTTGGTTGGGTATATAGAACATGTTATCAAACATATATTTTAATTTAAGAAAAAATTATATAGTGAGATCTTAGGACCTTACAATAGAATCCATTGAAGTGGGGTTCATATAAACTGGTGGATATCATGATTTGTGTTCTCTTGTGAAAATATGGAATTTATATGGATTTATAAATTATGTATATCAATTAATAAATTAGGATTAATGAATTTTTATCACACTTTGTTACCCATGTTTTAACATTATTAAATATATTTATAAACCATGAGTGTTGGTTGATGAAAATTTGAGTCAAAGAGAGTGTAAATTCATGTTTTAATTTAAAATTACAAATTATATTATGGAGATTTGTTCAAGATATATTTCTTGGAAATGATTTCATAAAATCCCCCAATAAATAAATTTTATAATTATATAACATGAATGATTGACTTATGGATATATTTATTATCTTGGGTAAATATATTTTATTATTTTATACTAGGTTATCCCATATAGATATAATTTTTTTTTGGAAAAATGCACATTTCTATGGAGTCATGTGAATACAGATTTCAATCATACTTAGATGAGTTTTTAACTAAGAACCAATATGAAAAAGTATACAATTTGTAAATAATATAAATTGGTTACTGAAGTGTGAGATCCACCCATTTATAACTTTTTTCTATGTGTTCAATACGTTGGGAAAAAAATATCCATTAGGGACACATATTTTATTCAATTAAATTTCACGATGAAGATAAAATTAAGCAAATGATATTGAAGATCCCAAAACAATGATTTTGTTATTATTATTTTAATAAGGTAAATTCTGTGAGGGTAAAATTTCTAATATATGTGTGATCTATGAAATAATTTATTTACTAGATAAATATGTTCATATAGAACTTGAGATATAAAGGAGAAATCTATTTAAAGTTATATGAAATCATCCAAAAGATAATGATTACTTTATAAACTATGTATTTGAGATGAAGACCATTTATATTAATAACCTATGTTGATTTTATGTTTATTAGATGATTGAGAAATCCTTTTCATTGATAGAAGATGTTTTGAATTTATTTCATTAAATTTTTTAAATACCACATTATTGAAAAATGGATAAGTGCATGTTTAGAGGAGTCTTTTGGGACATCAAAATAGTAAATTTCAACTTTATATGTCAAATATTGGATTTTAGATGGGTCAAATACAGTTTATAAGAGACAATTTGTAATTTTTATGATACAATTCAAACATCAAATAAGTCATTAGGGACATTAGAAGAGTAATCCACGACCATAGAGTATTTCGTCGGAGTTTAGATGAGCCATCAGAAATTTAATATGATAGATTTACTTTTAAAAAATGGATATTTATAATGATATAAAAATACTAAATATTTAATAATAAAATATGTAACTGGACCTAAAGATTATATACTATTAATATCATGAAAAAATTATCACTATAGTTGAATCTGTGATTCATAATATTCGTATTATGTTTGAGAAAAGTAGTATATAATTTAATCTAAGAAAGACCATATAAGGTTTAATAGTGAGTTCATATTTTCCCCAACGTGTGTGGTTCATCAGCTAATAAGGTTAATTTAACCTTATATAGCGTATATGGTTTATAAACCATATAAAGTTCCTCCTATTTGTAATGTACATTTTAGAGAACGAAATACAGTAAAAAAACAAGACAATAGATTCTAAAGGATTACAAAAAAAGGAAATTCTATGTCGAGCTGCTTTAATGGTAAAATATCACATTACATAAGTCTAAACTATGATAGAAGATACTGTTTTGGGAATAGAATAAGATTAAGATCCATGAAGATTCATTCACTACAAAAAATGAGAAGGATTTACAAAACTCATTACTTTATTTTATATCTAAAGCATACATTTTTATGATACTTAATAGAAACATAATATCAAATTCCTACTTGTAAGACAACTCTTTAGGTATATTAAAAAGGTTAAGAAAATTTAACATAATGAATTTTGATCATATTGAGTTTTAAAGAAGTTATATTTCAAGAACATAATGGTTTTGATTCATTATGAATAAAAAAAATAATATTTTGTGAATAATATCTCCATGATGAAATTAATATGTGACCCCACTAGATTTTAATATGTGTCACTTCAAATAAATTTATTTATGAATAACATGTGAAATAGAATAAACTGGTATAATTTAAATTATAGTTCATTAAAATGAAAGTTAAACATAAATAAATTATAAATATACAACATGAAAAAAATTAATTTTACTCATTGGTAATTGGTATTAAAAATTTCTTAGTACACATAAATTTTAAAAGTAAAATTTTTCTAAAAAACTATTTTTCTTCTATTTTGTATTTTCATATAACCAATAAATTAAAAAAAATTAAACTTTAATTTCATGGTTTTTTAATGAAATCTTGTAACGATTTTATTAGTGTGGGTGGTTTTTATTTATTATATAAAAAACTCTCTATTTTCATAAACAAATAAATGTAATAAAGACTAATTTAACACTTGGTTTTGAGGTAATTTTTTTTCCTAATTGGTTTTATTTATAAAAAAGTTTTTTATTGGAGTTTTGTATACTTTTATTATAGATAATATTCACCAAATAGATAAAATCAATATTTAAAAAATTCATTAAATACTTTGGATGTTATTTTATAGTTTAGTGAAAAAATTTATTTCATTTTTAGTAATATTAAAATGTGTTCATTGTAAAATTTTGTCACTATGATATAAATAAAAGGGTTTAAAGAGGAGGTTAAAATATGGCACTATGATATAAATATTTCTAAAAAAACTGTAATAATACTTTTAGAGTCTATTAAAACATTATAATGTCCTATATTCTTAATATTAGTAAATTTTTCCAACTATCCATGACAATGGAATTGATTATATTTTAGTTTTTCAATATTTATAAGGTTTCCAATCCTTTAACATCTGAAAGGACACAAACTATCCACATTTATAAAAACATTTTGTGTAGTATAACTCAAACAATATATACAAAAATACCTCTAAAACATACATATATAGGACTTAGATATTCTTGTCTTCCCAAAAGACAAATATTGGAATACATATGGTGGTTTCAAAAAGAGATTATCCAATAAAAAAGGTATATGTTCGATGAAATATTTCTCAATTATCATTCCTCTCAAGAATTTTAAAAATATTATAGAACCATATTAGTATAATGAAATTATTATCATTATTAAATTGAATTTTTTTATGGAACAGCCATTATCTACATACTTATATCCTTTGAAAATTAAAAAAAAATTCGCTGCATATGAGTGAACTACCACTTCCTTGTAAAAAAATAACTTTTCATTATCAAATCACATGGATTGTTATATAGATGGATGTAATGAAAATTTATAATTTTAATTCTATTGTTATGATATTTATATGATAAAATATTATATAATTTTATTCCCTATCATTTATTGAAAATAGGAAACATCACCTACATGAATGTCTGAAGTAATGCCTCCATGTACAATATATTTCATTTTTGTTACATTCATTCATGGATTATTCTATAAACAAATTTAATAATTAAAAATTATATTTATAAAAAGATAAAAATTCAATGAAATTTATATAATAAATATATAATTAAATGTTCTCACTCATTCTGATATTGTAATGTGTACTTGTTTTAGTAAACTTTACCACATATATGAACATTTTTATAATGTTTATGTCATGAATGATTAAAGAGTATTAAGTAATATTTTTATGATGTATTAATGAGTAATTTTTAAATTTTTGTCAAAAATTTAATTTTAATTTATATGTGAATACTTGTTAATAAAATAAACTCATTCTATAAATATAATGACCCAGAAATTCCATAGATTTTTTTTCTTAATTACATGGGATTTTTAAGATTCCGTGAAAATTGATGGTGCATGATTCCAAGGCCCGTTGGGCCAGAAATCAATTTCTGAGGTTTTTTTCGGGTATGTTCTGTAAATGTACAAGCGGGTTTTTATATCTTTTGAACCGATGCTCAGAATTGAAATATGAGGACACAATTGAACTCGCACACCGATATTCACTTAAGAAGACATTCACTTTGATGGTAGTGGTTCGTGAATAAAATTTAGTCTTAGGTATTTCATGGAAAATAATAAAATAAATTGTTTGGATTAATTTTTTTTGTTGGTTAAAACCTCCTCATGGATGTTGGAGGTGGGACCAACACATCTTAACCTCCCATGAGAGGTTATAGTGGTGGGGCCCACCCGAACCTAACCTTTAGCGAGAGGTTATGAAGTGGGGACCACATGGGAATAAACCCCTTATTAATGGTGGGAGAGGAAGACCTATCAACTCCCCTCATTAATAAGGCATAGTCTCTCCAAACCCCCTCCTTTATTGGTGCCAACTCCCCAAATTTAATGGTGTCAAATCCTCCACATTAATTAAGGGGGATCCAAGTTAATTAATTCACCATTTTGAATTTTGTGCCAACAAACTAAATAATATATTAAAACAATCTATTATTCTTTTGGATCACATTGTAAATTTTGGTGGAAGCTTTGAGAGGAATATTACTGGGGGAAATCTCCCAAAGAAGAACGCCGACCTTCTTCGACTTCTTCCTCAGATCCTACCGATGTGGAACATCTTCAACCGACCTTCCCTCTGCATCGTCATCAACGAGCTGGCGCATGAGATTAGGATTGGAAGTGTGGGGTGGACACAATGAACGGGGAAAACACCGTCTTCCACCCCACGACTCCGTTGACAAACGATGAATAAAGGTAGGGGATTATTTTTAATAATATTATATTCCTTTTTCTATTCTTTGGTTAGAAAGGAATCATTGCAGAGATTGTGAAACAATTGAAGTTCATCTTTCTTATTTCATGAGGATCCAAATGTTACAACTCTAAACGCAGAGGGTGTGGTCTAAAATAACATGGCACGAACCCTCCACCGTTCTTTTTTATGATGATATTTGACCTGGAAATGAATTAATGAGGCAACGAAGGCGATGAAGACAAAGACCGCGATACTCGTGGCCTCTGTGATCCACGCCACCCCTGTGGCATTCTGCACTGCCACCAGCCGAACCGGCCCCAGCTGTGCCGCTATCCCGAGCCGGTCCTCTCCCCACCGGCCTGCTCGGCCCCCTTCTGGCCACCTGCTAGCCTGCCCAATCACCCGTCAGCCCACCAGGTGCCTTGCCCAGCCGCCCGCCAGCCCTCCTGGCGCATTGGCCGGCAACCTCCCGGCCTGACCGCACCTCGCCGACCTACCTACCGGCCTGCTTAGCCGCCTCCTGTGTGTCCAGCTGAACTACCCCAGCCCGTGCACCTTGCACACCCCGTGCTGCCCGAGATTCGCCCCTCATAGTGTTGGTCAAACTGGTCTTGTCCATCCGGGCTGAGACATTGAGCGTCGCCCCACGCGCTCATTACTGAACCAACCAAGTGGCTCATTGGGCTAGGCCCAGCAGGCCAGGCCAAACCTAATAGTCTATCCCACCCAATGGGTCAGGCCATGCACAACAGGTCTGACTGGGTTGACCCAAACCGGGACAGGCCATACCTGGGCCCACTACCACCCCTTTACTTTCTTTTTCAATATCTTTTCACCGGATGACTATTTGATGAACTGTCAGTGGAACTTGTATTTTTCGTGCATGATGATCCCTTTGAGTATACCCCATTGGAGTTATGGGTAATGTTGAGATACAGTTAGGATGGATCGTGCATGAATCCAACCTAGCCCTTGGGACTAAAAGACTAATAACTCACAGACCGGGCGTCCGATTGATGCAATGTCTATTGTGTTGAGACCACTATGACGTGGAGAACATTTTAGGTACTTATACCTGGGACTTCGTGATAGTTGGAGTATCAAACTATAGCTCATTGAGCGGATCATTCCATAGACGAGCGAGCATAGTGAGATGACCTAGTAGCTGGGTGAGACCTGAAGACTACTGACCGATTCCACTCAGAGTGATTTGACTAGCCCAATGGGAAGTTCCTTGGTGTAGCGGAAGGCCCACAGTGTGGAGCACCTTGTTGTTACAGCAGAGCCATGGTACTCGACATGAGGAGTACCTCAGCATGCTATGAGGGGGAGAACCTTGGTGATACAAAAGACTCACGGTGGAGAGTGACATGGGGACACGGAAGACCCACAGTACTCTATAGGAGGAGTACCTCACCAGTACAAGGTTATTGGGAAGCACCTTGGAGTTGCGGCAGGCCCACAGTACATGATTGAGTAGGAGTTCACCAGCACCCATGGTTTCGATAATGTGAATAATTATCCTGGTTGAGCTGACTCAGTAGCTTTTATGTTTTCCTCGTGATTGAGATGGATTAACTGATAACATAGGTATATGTATGTGCATATATCTAACTGTGGTTATCTATTGATTCCATACTTTTTGGATTATCCTTGTAGGATTTTGTGAGGCCTTGAGGATCATGGGGTACCTACTGGGTATCATTATACTCACCCCTACATGGGATATGCCCGCACCTCTTTGTGTTGGATGCAGACAACGGATAGCACTGACGAAGGCTGAGAGTACCAGGTCTGGATGGTACCAGGAGGTGGACCTTACGGCGTGTCGGTACACAGAGGAGACGGACATACTTGAAGTGCGGAGGAGGCGATCTGTACCTACCCTTTCGGTATGAACCTCAAAGGACAACCCAATGAAATTTTTTACTTTTCTTTAGTTTTACTTTCATTTTCTTTTACTTTATAGTTGGGCTTGTATTTTCGGCCCCTTTTGCTTTCATTACACTTTTTGTATACAGGTTTACATAGTGTTTTTCTTCCATCTTGTACTCTATTGTGTGTGTTTACAATTATAAAGGGAATTCCTTCCCATATTAAGGGAATTACACCTTTGGTTCTAGTCACCAGCCCCTGGCCTATGGAAGGTGGGATTGGGGTAGTCATGACATGGGCCTCTGGGGACGGGTCATGAAAAATTAGTACCAGAGGAGTCGGTTCTACTATAGAACTTAGGACTCTGATTTTTTATATGAAGCAATAATGTTACGGGTACTGAGTGTAGTTTTTAGTCCATGGTGTCCAGTGTTGGTGAGGTGGACGACATATCCATACACCAGGACCCTAACTAATGATTTCCAACTCAGTGCATGAAAACACTAATTGCGTGTGTGTTTTAAAAAAAATTCTTTAAGTCAGCTCAACCAGTTCAGCTCACCATGTATAATCTATGACCGTGTCACATATTTTTCTTTCATGATTAATCCCCACAGATGACCAGCAAGAGTTCCTAGTGTTGTACACACAGATAGCTCACCAAGAGATGAGGCAATGTTTCAAGGCCCTTTTCCCACGGAGGCAGCAGTGGTACCACTCCCTGTTGGGCCACTGATGCCACCAGCCACAACAGCAGACGATGCACGCCGCTTGAGCGCATTGCACGAGTTCTAGTGCAAGATTACACCCAGAATCAGGGGAGAGACGGACCCATAGGTAGCTAAGGATTGGATGGAGTCTGTGGTGAGAGTTTTCCAATTGGTAGGGCCACAAGATGACCTCATGGTGATTCTTGCTGCCAGCCTTCTACAGGTAGCAGTAGGAAGATGTTGGAGCATGATGCTCCAGGTTGATGATGAGATGATGCTACTCTGGGCACACGTCAAGAGCCTGTTTCAGGCAGATATTGTTCCAGTGATTATCTATGCAGTGCGTATACAGGGGATACTTCATCTACAGGAGGGAAACATGTTAGTAGATCAATACTCAAGGATTTTCCCTAACCTCTCACGCTACTCCACAGATATGGTACGTGACCCATTATTCGAGGCCCAGACCTTCAATCAGGGACTCATACAAGATATCAGAGATCTGATGGTCTCACATTGCATCCCGACATAGGTATGGATGTTGGAGTGATCCCTCTTAGTGGTGATTTACCTTTCTGAGTAGTCTCTAGTGGTGAGACCCACCACTAGCCGACATACATCAGAGTCTTCTGCAGCTGGTAGTAGATAGATGTCACAGAGGTCCAAGAGGACTAGACCCATGGGTGGATGACCGCATGACTCATGATAGATTGTGTGGGGGCCCCGGGTCAGTGACATACATTCCAGGAGTGGGCAGTGTCACACATGCGGCACACAGGGTCACATGGTGCGTGACTATCCGACCCACTATTCGGATGATCAGTAGATGGTCGAAGGACCACCCAGGCGGAGACATAGATTCGATTGTGGAATTACATAGGGAGCAGGCAGTCATGGCAGAGGAGCTGGTCGTGCAACTAGCGATGGAAGACATTTCGAGGTGTTACTGCCACCACCACCCGGAGGTCCACCCCGACCACTAGGAGTGGGTGGACATGCCAAAGCTTATCTCCAGGTAGTTGAATCTTATGATCATGGTGATATGAATATGATTCGAGTTACGGTATGTTTATACTCTACCTAATATTCAGTTCTTATAGACAAATGTGTCAGTCACTCTTTCATTTCCATTTCCCCCGTTCAGTGCTCGGAGATTCGGACATAGCCTTTGGCCCGATCCTTACGGCTAGAGACTCATACGGGATCAGACTCGATGATTATGCACTGGTGACGGCAGTGTGGGCTTACTCTAGGAGGCAAGAGATTCAACTAGAATCTCTTAGTTGTTGTGTCGAGGCCTTATGATGTCATCTTGGGTATGAAATGGTTATCTATAGTCGATGCTCAGATCGACTGTACTAGGCACAAAGTGCGGAGTGTCCACACGAATGGGCCCAGGTTTACCTTCACCGGTGAGAAGGGATCCTTTGCAGTATAGGACAGAATTACTTAGAGGTGTGTGTAGCCGATCACTCATCAGATGGCCTACATCAACCTCAGACAAGTTGATGTGGAGAGTTCAAGATTTCCTGTAGCAGTGGACCAGTATGCCGATGATTTCCCTGATGATGTTCCAGGACTACCTCCTTGAAGAGAGGTGGACTTCTACATTGACATGTACCCCGGGTTGGCAATGATATCTTTGCCAGTGTATCAGATGGATCTCGTGGATCTTCATGAGCTGCGGGTACAGCTTGAGGACTTGCAGGAGAAGGGATTCATCCATCCTAGTGTTCCTCCCTAGGCAGCCTTGATTCTGTTCACCCAGAAGGGGGATTGGATCTTGAGGTATTATATCAACTACCATCGCCTAAACCAGATGAATGTGAAAAACAAGTACCCACTCATGAGTATTGAAGACCTCTTTGATCAGTTGAAGGGAGCATGGTGGTTCTCGAAGATAGGCCTCAGACCAGGTTATCACCAGCTCAGAGTTTGAGACGAGGATGTGCATAAGATGGAATTCAGATGTCTGTTTGGACAATATGAGTTCGTTGTTATGCCTTTCGGTGTAACCAATTCTCTAGCAGTGTTTATGGGACTCATTAACAGGATTTTCCAGCCCTACCTCGATCAATTTGTCGTAGTCTTTATCGAAGACATTCTTATCTAATTGACTGCTGAGGAGAAGCATGCCTACCATTTGCAGGTAGTGCCGGACACACTACGAGAGCACAAAATTTATGGTAAGATCTCGAAGTTCCAGTTTTTGATCTAGGAGATTCAATGTTTGGGACACTTCATCTCGGAGGCTGGAGTTGCAGTGGATTCAGCGAAGATTGAGGTGGTAATTTCTTGGGAGCCACCCAGGAGTCTGCCAAAAGTACGAAGTTTCCTGGTTTTGGCTGGTTACTACAAGAGGTTCGTTAAATACTTCTCCAGAGTTGCAGCACCACTATCAACCTTGATGATGAAGGGGAAAACATTTGTGTGTTCGGAGAGTTTCCATCATTGCTTTCCTGTGTTGAGTCAGAGGATGAAAATTTCTCCCATCTTGAGGCTTTCGGAGGAAGGCATAGGGTACGTAGTCTACTAAGACGCATCAGGGACTAGACTCTGGTGTGTACTGATGCAGGAGTGAGAAGTGATCTGGTATGGTTCTCAGTAGCTGAGACACCAACAGAAGAACTACACTACCCATGACCTGGAGTTAGTAGCAGTGGTCTTCACCTTGAAGATGTGGCGACACTATCTGATGGTCGAACATTTTACCATGTACTCTGATCACAAGAGTCTCAGGTATATCTTCTATCAGAAGGACCTAAACCTGAGATAGTGGAAATGGATTGAGTTCCTCTAGGACTGTAACTTCTAGATAATATATATTCCTAGAAAGGGGAACGTTGTAGCAGATTCACTCAGCATGAGATCTGGTATACAGCTGCTTGGTGAGGCGTCGGAGCAGCTATCTGCTTTATAGATATCCTTTGTGGATAGAGATGAAGCACCTTTCCTTCAGTCCCTTATAGTCACTCCCCAACTTATTTAGTGATTTAGGGAGGCACAACATGGGGACGCTGACTGCGAGACACAACGTGCTCAGATATCCACAGGGAAGGCACCTAATGGATTTTTTGAAGGTGGGGAGCATGTCCTACTCTTTAGAGGATGCACTATGGTACCAGTGTAACTTCAGGAGGAAGTGTTGAGGGAGTTATACGCATACACTTTAGCGGTACATCTAGGAGTGGTGAAGATATACCAAGGTCTTCGATGAAAACAGTGGTGGCCAGGTCTGAAGAAGGCAGTAGCAGTGTTTGTCTCTCGATGCCTCACTTGGCAGCAAGTGAAGGCGAAGCGCCAGGTTCCAGCAAGCTTGGTTCAGCCTCTAGAGGTCCCAGAGTGGAAGTGGGATGATATAACGATGGACTTCATGACTGGACTTCCACGTACATCCAGGGGGTCACGAATTGATTTGTGTGATCATTGATCGACTCACCATGTCGGTCCACATCTTACCGATCAGAGAGAAGGGTTAAATAGAGAGCTTGGGATGCCCTTATATGTAGAATATTGTGTGGCTTCTTAGTTTACCTTAATCTATTATCTCCAATAATGAATCATAGTTTACTTCCTGACAATGGAAGGGGTTGAAAGAAGCTGTCGGGACACAACATCATCTAATCACCGCCTTCTATCCTTAGACAGATGGCCAGACAGAGCGGACCATTCAGACCCTCGAGGACATGCTGTGTGCTTTTTTCCTCGACTTTGGTCATAGTTGGGAGGTTCACATACCATTGGTGGAGATGTCATATTACAACATCTATCACTCCACCATAAAGATGAAACCTTTTGAGGCGTTATACAGGAAACCTAGCAGATCACCCTTCTGCTGGACTGACCATGGGGAGTTAGCACTAGTGGGACTAGAGATGGTATGGGCTACCACAGAGTAGGTGTAGATCTTCCAGGAGTGGATGAAGACTACACAGAGAAGACAGAATTTATATGTTGACACGAGATGGATACCTCTAGAATTCGAGGATGGCGACCACGTCTTTTTACGTGTCTCACCTCGATGAGGACTACAAAGATTTGGCCGAGGCGGAAAGTTATCTCTGAGATTCATCGGACATTTTCAGGTCCTCAGCAGAGTTGGCAAGATGTCTTACCACTTAGCTCTTCCACCTTAGTTGCACCAGGTTCCTGATGTATTCCACGTATCTCAGCTCGGGAGATACGTGCATGACCCTTATCACATCATCGACCATGGAGAGGTGGACGTTGACGATTGGGAGACTTTCATAGAGGTTACATTAGAGATTGAGGATCTATAAGAGATGTTCCTACATGGATGGTCGATACCTCTGGTGCGCGTTCACTGGAAGCACAATAACCTTCATAAGATAACATGGGAGTGGGAGGCTTAGATGCATGCTCAGTACCCCCACTTGTTCCCTTAGTTCAAGTTGTAGCTTACGTGGATGTAAATACTTGAGGTCGGGAGATGGTAAAGACCCAGAAATTATGTGGAATTATTTTTTTCCCTAAATACATGGAAATTTTATGAGTCTGTGAGAATTGACGGCACATGATTTCGAGACCCAGTGTGCCCAGAATCAATTTCTGATGTTTTGTTCGGGTATATTCAATAAACATATGAGTGGGTTTTTATAACTTTGGAACCGGTGATTGGAATTGAAATTTGAGGATACCATTGAACTCACATCATCGATATTCGCTTAACGATACTTTCACTTCGATGGTAGTGGGTTGAGAAAAAAAATAGTTTTAAGGTTTTCATGGAAAATATTAAAATAAAGTGTGTGGCTTAATTTTTTTTGTTCGTTAAAACCTCCTCATGGAAGTTGGAGGTGGGACCACCACACCTTAACCACCCATGAGAGGTTATGGTGGTGGGGCCCACCTGGACCTATCCTCCCATGAGAGGTTACGACATGGGGACCATAGGCAACTAAACCCCCTATTAAGGGTGGGAGAGGAAAACCTCTCAACTCCCCTCATTAATGAGAGAGAGTCTCTCCACACCCCCTCCTTTATTGGTTCCAAATCCCCTAATATAATGGTGCCAAATCCTCCAAATTAATTAAGGGGGGGTCTTGTTAATTAATTCACCATTTTGAATTTTGGGCCAATAAATTAAATAATATATTATATCAATATATTATTATTTTGGTTGGGGTTGTTCATTTTGGTGGCAGCTTTGAGAGGAAGATTATTGGTAGAAATATCTCAATGAAGAACACCTTCGACTACGAAGAACACTGACCTTTTTCGACCTCTTCCTCAGATCCTACTGATGTGGAATGTCTTCAACCGACCTTCCCTCTGCATCATCATCAACAAGCCGACGCACGAGCTCGGAATTGGAAGTGTCCGATAGACACGATGAACAACGATAACACCATCTTCTTCCCTTCGACTTTTTCGACGAACAACGAACAAAGGTAGGGGTTATTTTGAATAATATTACCTTCCTTTTTCTATTATTTGGTTGGAATGGAATCGTTGCAGAGATTGTGAAACAATTGAAGTTCATCATTCTTATTTCTTAATGAGCTAAATGTTACCACCACAAACGTGGAGCATGCGGGCCAAACCAACGTGGCCCGACCACTCTGTCATTCTTGTTTATGATTATCTTCGGCATGGAGATGAAGCAATGAGAAAATGTGGGTGGTGAAGAAAATGGACGCGCCGCTTGCGGCCTCCGTGATCTGCACTGCCTGCGAGGCATTCCGCACCGCCACTAGCCGAACAGGCCCTGGCCGAGCCCCCACTGCCACATCACTCGCATAGCCGAGCCCCTTCTTTGAGCCGACCCATGCCCCGCTGGCTAGCACAGCCACCACTCGGCTGCCTACGGGCCTGCCCATCTGCCTCTCGACCTCCTTCCGTCCTTCCTGGATGCCCCCGGCCTGCCTGGCACCTTTCCCTTTGGACGGACGGCTGACCTGGCGTCCTGCCCGGCCACCAGCTGGCCTTGCCACCTGCTGGCCTGGCGGCGTCCCATGGGCCTGCCCAACGGCCTGTCGGGCCGCCTCCCATGCATACGGTCGAATCGCGCAGGCCCGCGCACCCCGCGTGCCCCACACGCCTAGTGCCGCTCGAGCTACGCCCCTCGCGGAGCTTGTCCAAACTGATCTCGTCAATCTGGGCCAAGAAACTGAGCCACGCCAACACGCTCTGGGCCGAATCGCCTACGCTACCCACTGGGCTGGGCCCAGTGGGTCGTGCTAAACCTAACAGGATGGCCCGCCCAATGGGTCGGGCCTGACCCTACATGTCTGACCGGGTTTCCCTAGAATAAATCAGGCTAGGTCGGGCCGGACCTGGGCCCACTACCACCCCTTTACATTCTTTGGCCATATCTTTGGCACCAGACGACCATTGGATGAACCATCAGTGGCGCTGGTATTCTTCAAACGTGATTGTCCCTTTGAGTATACCCCACTGGAGTTCAGGGTAATGTTGAGATATGGTCTAGTTGGATCGTGCATGAATCCAACCGGGCCCCCGAGACTAAAAGGGTAATAACCTACACACCGGGCATCCCATTGACGCGTCGTTTATTTCAGTTAGACCCTTATGACATGGGAGACCTTTGAGATAATTTTACCTAGGACTTTGTGACAGTTGGTGTACTGACCTATAGCTCATGGAGCAGATCCTCTCGGAGACAAGCGAGAATAGTGCAGAGTCCTAGTTGCTGGGTGTGACCTGACGACTGCTGACCAATTCTACTCAGAGTGATTAGACATTCCTAGTGGAAAGTGCTTTGGTGTCGCAACAGGCCCAAAATGGGGAGTGCCTTGGTGTCGCAGCAGACCCACGATACTCGACAGGAGGAATACCTATATAGGCTACGAGCGAGAGTGCCTTGGTGATGTGGAAGACCCACGGTGGGGAGCACCTTGGTGATGTGGCAGACCCATGGTACTTGACAGGAGGAGCACCTCAGCTGTCCAAGGTTAGTGGGAAGTGCCTTGGTGTCACGGCAGGCCCGCTGTACTCGATTGAGTAGGAGTTCTCCAGAAGTTGTGGTTTCAATAATATGAATAAAAGTACTCGATGATATGAGTCAGTAACATTTCTGTTTTACTCATTATTGAGATGGATTATTTGATAACATAGGATTATGTATGGGCATATACCTAAGTGGGGTTATCCGTTCATTTCATACTTTTTGGTTTGTCCTTGTTGGATTTTGTGAGACCATCAGTTTCTCGGGGTCCCTGCTGACTATCGTTATACTCACCCTACAGAGGATTTGCCTGGATCTCATTGTGTTGGATGTAGATGACTAACAATGCATACCGAGGCTGAGAGTACTAGGACTAGAATGTACCTGGAGGTGGAACATATGGCATTTCGGTACATAGAGGAGACAAATGGACGTGAAGTGCTGGGGAGGAGATCTGTTCCCACCCTTCAGGTAAGAACCTCGAAGGATGACCCAACAATAGTTTTTCCTTTTCTTCAGTTGTGCATTCAATTTATTGTACTTTACAGTTGGGTTTGTATTTCCGACCACTTTTTCTTTCAGCACACTTTTTGTATACAGTTTTACTTAGTGTTTTGCTTCGATATTGTACTCTATTGTGTGTGTTTACAGTTATAAAGGCAATGCCTTCCCATATTTAAGGAATTAAACCTTTGGTTCTAGTCTCCTTCCCCTGGCCAATGGAAGCCGGGCTTGGGGGAGACACGACACGGGCCCCGGGGGACGGGTCGTGACAATAAAATCAAAACATCTTAAAATATATGTCTTAGGATTTCCATGAATGTTGTGAAAATAAGTTCCACAAAAAATACAATATTATAAAGAATTTTATGAAATATATATATTAAATCAGTATGAACATTAAATAGGTGATGAAACCATTTCTAATGGGGAATGAGTAAAACCTTCATATCGGATATTTCAGGTGAATTGAGATATATAAAACATTAACATTTATTTTTAACATAGAATTGTTAATAAATATAATATTATACATTAAAAGAGAATTAGATATTGTAATTGAAGTATAAATATGTTTATTTTATTTATTGATAATAATTATATATTTACTATATATTTGGTTTGAACATGTTCAACCTAGTTTATTTATTATATAAGGGGGTTTTAACTGAAATTCATTTCAGTGGGTTATATGACATATTCAATGACTACGGTATTCCATGATTGTGTGTTTTTTAGGATATTGATTAAATTTTTATGTAATTTTTTTATTTAGATCTAATTTTTAGAAAATAATTATTTCATTAATGGATTCATATTTCTAATTTTGTGATCTTTTTAAGGGTTCTTCGTTGCAATTTTCAATTATTTGAGACAATTTTTATATTATGAATAATGTATTACATTATAAGTAAATACTAAGACACCATGTATGTATTGTTATATATTCATTCTTGAGAATCATGGGTTTTATATAATCATATTAATTTCCATCATTCAATATATTTTGATTCAATCATTATCAAATTTGTAAAGGATTATCACCTCAAACATCCTTTTTTAGGAATGTTTGGATAAATACTCCTATATTCATTTGAATTGTGTATATAATATATTTTTAACAGATAATATCATAAACACCATTATAATCATCATATTTTATTTTCCTTCTTATATTCAATATTTGAAATTTGTTTTCTAAATTTTAAAATCTGTAAGAGATTGTTTTTTAAAACATTGCATAGATATTTCTAAACAATTAATCTTCCATGACTATGTTGTTAAAAAAAATTATAGATCTTTTATAAATACATCATTGTATGATAAAGTTACAATTTATTGGATTCAAATTTATTTAAAATTTAAAAAAAATAAATCATTTCAAACATTTTATATAGGAATAACATTTTAATTTCATTACAAATACAAGAAGAGAATAATTTTTTTAACAGAGAGGAAACAATAAATTACTCTTGATATCATGTAAAATTATTACTATCATGTTTCCTTGTATATAATTCCATTTTTTTTCTAGAAACTTTTATTCGCATTTTTATTGGAATGATAATTTTTTATTTATTACAAAAATGAAAGTACATTTAATCTTATTTTTTAAATTAATAAAATTTTTCCTTTTATATTGGTGATTTTAATCTTTTTAAAAATACTTTAAATGAATTGTATCATTAATTAAGGATATGTTATAATGATTCCCCCTATTTATTTAATGGGTTTTATTTGGTTTTAAATTTAATTAAATTTTAATGATTTCTATTTGTTTTACATATGTTTTTTAAGATAATAATGAATTTCAAATGTTTTTAGGAATTTTATGTTGAATGTGAAATTTCCTAAATGGTTTATTGATTATATGGTTCAATGTAATTTTAAATTATGATGGATGGGTCTTATTTTTTTATCTAATTCAACAGGTAAGGATAATTCAAATATAGGAAATATATTAGAATTAATCATGATGGTTATTATTTTTATGGATTCTTATAAGGGTGACTGCAAGGATAATTTCACGTGTTGTCTACATGGTTTTATACCCATTATATGATGATTAATTGAAATATTTATATACTACAATGGGTTAATTATTTGAGTATTAATATGATATACTATAGGTGAAATGTTTTTTTTAATAGATATATTTTTCTTTCTGGAGTAATCATTTTTCCCTAGTTTTATTTAAGATTATAATTTGAGGTTTTCTCAATGGGTTTTTCTATGTAATTATTAAAATATAATGTTCAAATGTATTGTTTTGATGTTTTTCCATGTATTAATATATTTTATTATATCAAATAACTATGATTATGTTATCATACCCATGTGATCATCCTATTTACTATTATGACATTTGAATATGAATTAATATATATATATAGCCTTATTGATAATTTTATCTCACTATTATTAAAAATATATATCTTTAGATTATGATTAAAAGTATTACTTATGATATGTATCGAAGTGTAAAATTTATAAACACTTTTGTGGGAAATGATTATGAAATGATATTAAATAATATATTCATGGTAATGTGGGAAAAGTATTTTTTTGATGAGATAGTTATGGGTTTTTTACGTACTTTATCTCTCAGAGATATCCTGAGATATGTTAAACTTGATTTAGCGGTAAATTGGTTTATATATGATTTAATAGCAACTAAATCCACCCAATTTATACTAATTACTATTACAACATTAATTTTAAATAATGAGTAACTTATGTTCTCAAGTGCTTTTAGGATTAGTGTTTTAAGGAATTTGGAAAAGCCCTTAGGTAACAAAACACATTAATATCTCATCAATATTTATTTTACCATCATATATAGATTTAATTTTTATATAAAAAACATAAAAATATCTCACAAAAATATCCACACACTAGATCCTTCTTGAAATATATTATATAATAACATTCTTTATAAACTACAAAAATAAAAACATAAGATATTGTTCACATAGATTATATGAATGTTTAATAATATTAGAAGTCAATTTATGATCATATGTGAGATAAAATATAAGAATAATGGTATAAATAATATAATACTAACATTTAAAAATATTAAAAATATTTTATAGACCATAAATCACATGTTTTGAAATAGGGATTTATTATAACATAATAAGTCAGTAATAAGTGTGCATAATGATAAATTATCAATCATGATCCATGAGTGAATATAATAATCATAAAATATATATTTTTGATATAAAACTTTCAAATATTTTTTTTCAATGATCACTAACAATACTATCACAGTAGACAATGTCCCATACTGGATTGGTTTATTCACCATTTTATCATTTCCTTAGTCAATTATCACATAAAATATTATATTTGTATAGAAATTAACTTTATAAACATGGTTCGAGCTCAATTATGGATAAAATAATCTCACAAGATATCATTCTTTACCTAATTAATTTGAGGGATCCAAAAATTTCGGCGTACATATCGGATAATGAAAATCATACATAAGTGTTCCAAAAGATAAAAAAACATTAGTAATTTCATCATATCATAACATGTGAAAGATATTCAGGATTTATAACTCTTTCATAATCCCATAAAAATAATACATATTTATAATGGTTGTTGTTGGTCTTAAAAAAGCATTCATTATTATATCATAACCTAATTGTCATGTGGAATAAAAAAAGTTAGATAAAAATAAAAATAATAAATTATCATCATCATCCCTCCAAATAATTAAATTGTACAAAATCAAAATAAAATATACCCATTATATCAAAATAATCACAAAAGGATGTTAACAATGATAAAAATTACAAATATAAGAGAAGTAAATTATTTCATTGAAAAAAATGGAATATATTATTTACCCTTATTAATTTAAAAAACATAATATTTATAGAATATTTGAAAATATATTTTATTTGTAAATAAAAATTGATACAAAAAAAGAAATCTTCATCACAATGAATAGTCGTGACTGGGAAATTCTATTCATTTGATAGATGATAAGAAAATTATTCCAATCATGGTTTTTATAAATTATCTTAAATAGCATGTTCAAAAAACATTGAAAATATTTCTCATTAAATCCATTTAATTGAAAGTAAAAAATTCATAAATATGAAATTAAAAACCTATTGGTTCATATAAAATAATATTCTTTGAGAGAATATTAATGATCATAGACAAGAAATAATAGTTCATCAACTAAAGGGTATAAATGAGAAAAAGTTTTCAAAAAAACATTTTATTAATCACTCTAAGTAAAAAAGATTAGATAAGTAAATAAAAAAATAAAAAACATGGAGATAACCAAAATAGAGAAAAATAATGGGATATAAAACATAAGGATCCAATAATTTCCTTCCTTGGAAATATTACATAAACAATATTGAATAAGTAGTTATTGTAAACTAAAACATTATTGCTTTTGTAACTTCTGAAACATATACCCCATGAAATAAATAAATTATTATATAACATTAAATAAAATTAATATAAATAGATTTATTATTTAATTCATTTAAGTGGACGTATATATCACATATGAACAGAAGTTGTTGCATAATATGATATATATATCAGTGAAACTATATTGAGATTAAGAACCCTTAATGATTTTCTATTTCCTGAATTAAAAACCTCATGAAAAATATTTCATTATATGAATGTTTAAATACAAATATTTTTTTTATTAAATTAATCATAAAGTATCTTCATGTATTTTATATTTTCCAAAAAATGAAACGAGTGAGGAAAATGGCATATGTATCATAAAAAAGATGATATACATGAAACCTTTCTCTTAAGTAAAATATTTCTTCATGTGCATTCTAAACACTTGTATAATATATATGTTTACTATAAATATATTATTGAACCATATTAAACAATATATTACTATATATAATTCAATTATAATTTCTAGTTACCCATCCATTAACAATTTTTCCTTGAAATAATTATTCAAATGAAACCTTATTTGTTTTCTATGAACATTTCAAGTTTAATATTCCAGTACATACACCTTGATCATGGTTTCCTCATATCCATAATTTCAATAATTAAATAAATATATTATTTACTCATTATATAAATTTGTTAACGATCTATTTTGGATGGTTATGAATAACTAATTACATATATTGTGTGGATGGTATTCAATACATATGCAGGGGTAATGCTTCCATTTTTTAATTAATGTAATAAAAGAAAGTTAAATAGTATGTTATTGCTATATAATCATAATTATATCATTAATAAAAAATATAATTATTAACTTTAACCCTATAAAAATGAATTTTATTATGAAATGGAAAATGAATCACATCACACTATGGAAAAAGTAGTCCACATATACGCATGAGTGACGTTGAAATATATGAATGGATGAGAGGGTTAGAGGTTGATAATATTTTATCTTTATAAAATTATAAATAAATATATAAATTATATATATACATTAAATTCATTCATACAAAAAACTATATGATTTGGTGAAGATAAATGCAACACATAATTACATGTAGATGTTTCTCCACACATATGCACAAGCGATGTTTTCATTTCCCATTGAATGGGAAAGGGTATGATGAAAAAAATTTAATATAAACATAACTAAATTTATTTATATTGATGGAAATTTTTTTATACCATCATTGTTTTAATTGGTTTTATGATTATAGAAGAATAAATAAACATGAAAGAACTCAGTTATGAGATATAAATCTTCTTTGAAAACCCTCATTTCCCATACATCTCATCCCTCCAAGGTTAGCATTTTTTTAGTTCAGGACTTCATGGTACTGGGGATGATATTTGGGATGGTATTTTATCAAATAAATATCAAGATAAATGACTCATGTCATATTTCAAAGTGATTAGATGTCACAAAGAAACCCAGATACCTTGGTACAATGATACGTGAGCCGACAATAACTTTTTCAAAGGGAGTTCTCGATCCCCATGTGTTGGAAACTAGAACCTAGAATCATAAAAAATCTTGGGGAAAATTTTCCAAAAAAAATGTACATGATTAAATATATAATTTGTTATATCAACACTCATTATGGAGAACATACCAGAATTCAAAAAGTGAAAATAGTACCCAATTTGATGTTAAAATACTCAAAAAAACCACAATAACATCCAAAATAAGTATAAAAAATACCCTAAATAAAAACTGGAAAATAACTCCACTAGTCACAATCTTCCCTCCATTATCCAATGGATTATGAAAATACACCACCTCCATGTGGGTCTTTATCTTTACTTGGACTTTACATAATAAAATATACGAAATCCCAAAGGAAAATTTTAGGTGTGAACAAAAATCCAAGTACTATCACACAACATATTCAATAATATAAACCATAAACATAAACCAACCATTCTTTATAAATAAATAAAATGGGTCATGGAATAATGTGGAATTTCTAGATTTAAAATAGAAAATGATTTAATTTATGTAGTTGGATAAAATTTCAAACATGGATTAAGTAGCACGATATATATAATCATTTATTTGAATCATTTAGTATGAGTAAAATCTTTATATAATCTATGGAATATATATTAAAATAATACAGTATAGGAATGGTGGTAATCTCCTAGGATTTAAATTATTTTTAGGCTATAGGAACCTCAAAATATTTTAATATGTGACCTCAAAAAACCATGTTTTCACATATCCCTTGGTCATAGGACAAAGAGGGATCGTCTATATCCCATACATGATAATCAAGGAAACAATGTTTTTGTTAGATTTTTCATTTCATTCCATTTATAATAGAACATTATCCTATTGTTATTTTTAAAAATAACCCACTAACTAATGTAGTTCACATCTTCTCACTCAAAAAATAAATAATTAGAAAACAATCTCATTTCAAATCATTCGTCATTTACAATTCACATGGAAAATTTCTATCATATGTATACCAATTCAATTTCAAAACCGAAAATATGGAACCTCCTACCATTAATCATGTAAATCAATAGATTGACATCTACATTGGGAACACCACAAATGATTGATGGAGAACAATATCGATGAATCAAAACCAGAATCACGACCCAACAAAACAATGATTAGATCCTTAAAAATTTATTTTACATACATAATGAGTAGGATTATATAATACTCTATTTGTGGGAGAGGAAGAGATAATGGAGAAAACTACATGATAGGGTATCTGGTCACCGAGAGAAGATCGATCGAGACCAACACCACTTTGATCCACCAATGATAGGGTTTGGATGTCGTAAAATCAAGTCTAGGGAGCCCACAAGGATGAATAATTTTTTTTAGGATTCAGCATGGTTATTTTTCACATAAAAAATGGTGGAAACGGATTTTAAATTTATTTTTGGTACATTTTAATCACACGTGAATGGTTAGCTAGAGGAGTGCATAGTTAAAGGAAACCATGCACCATCCATGAACTCCTACTATTTTGGGAGCATGATTTTGTTATAGTGGAAACATGGTTTTGGAAAGAACGTGATAATAGTACATTCTGCACAATTCATGGGTTTATATTTTTTTCTGGGTGCATATAGATTTGGAAAATCATTTACTGCCCACGAACATCAAAAAAAGCATAAAAGATTTCCCAAAATCTCTTGAGTGACCCCAAAATAACTCCTGACTTAATGGGGTTCAAATCATGTTTCATGGAATACCTATAATACAATGAATAGGGCATTATAATGTCCCATCCATAAAAAAATTTGGACCCTGAAGAACCTATAAAAAATTTCACATATCCAAGATATAGGGACACTAAATTATAATCATAGTCTCACACTCCCATGTATATTGAGAATCATAATCTTGAAACCATCACATAACGAATAATGATTTCATCACCCCCCTAAATAAATTTTGTTCGGAATCAACTATGTAGGATGCGTTCTCATTCATAGATAAATCAAGATCAATCTCAATATCCTCAAAACTCGTGAAATGATATACATTGGAAGTAAACTTTTGAAGCTTTGATAAATGGAACATATTATGTATTGACATAATTTGGGTATAAGTTCTAAATCATAATCAACATTACCCAACCTTTTAACTACATCAAAATTTCCAAAAAAAAAATTCTTTTTTCAATCACTACATGTCTTCCAATTCATTGATAAACTAATTGAGGTTAAACTCACAAGAACTATTAATCAATAATAGAAAACACTAATTATCATTGATGATTGAAAAAAAGGATTTATATCATCTCTACGACATGAATATTTCAAGAAGAATTAATTAAATTTTAGGATTCATCTCTTCGGCCAATCATGAACCAATGACGGAATCTTTACAAATCTCTGTCCAACATAATAGATATTTACTCGGGTTTCTATATGAGTCCTCAATGGTAAACATAAGAATGGATAACTGGAAAGTATTTTTATAAGAAAGACTAACCCTACCCAAGTGACTATCCCATTATCCACAAAAATAAAGGATGCTATCATGCATCATGTCTTCCAAAATAAGAATTTTCTATTCCCTCTACTCATATGTATGTTGATGATACACCATGATCCAGATCCCTTAAGACCCCATTGCCATATTGAGGTATCTCCAAAAAATTATTTGTGAAATTGATTTATATATTAGATACTACATATGTGAAGCACCTTAAAATATAAAAATATAATGTATATATATGTTTCTCAGGTCCTCAAATTTGGTTTCATTACAAAAATTTGTAGAAATTCAGTTGATTTTATTAGGAAACTAGTCACTACCTATAATATGTTCTTCTCTTTATGGGTGTCAGGAATACCCACCAAAGAGAGTGACAACATGTCCCTCTCTTAAATATTATAAGTATAATAATTTTAATTTAGTGATAAAATTCATGAAACTTTCAAAATGAATAGTATCCAGAAATCAAATAAAATTATCTACCTTATATGAATTTATTTATAATTTTTAGGGATTAAATAATTATCATTAATTATGACACAATAGTGATGTTGAAATTATTTTATTGCTTGAAATATAAAATAAATGATTTTAAAAGTATTAAAATAAATATTATATGAACTATTTAATGTGATCCACGAATTTTATAGAAAAAAATGACATGTTATTAATCTATTAAATATTTTAGTTAGAACATATATTTTGTAAATATTTTATTTAAACTCAAATAAATGAATAGTGTCAAAATTGACACTATTGTTAATTTATAGAAATTACATATTATTAAATTGTTTACAAATCACAAAAATATTTAAAAATTGTAAATTAAAATATATATGGTATAAAATTGTATAAAGTATACAATTATGGAAAATTTACAAAATATAAGTATTTATTTAGAATTATTTAAAATTAAAATATTATTAATAGAAATAAAATTAAATAGAATGTATAAGGATAAATCTTGTTGATGATGTTTAAAATAAATTACCAACTTTTCTAAATTTTATTTTCTGGTGAGATTACAACCCTATCTCATCTATGAATTTGATTGGAGACATTTTTGGAGGTTTTTAAGTGGGGTTGGAATTTATTATAAATTAATATTTCTTATAATTCCAAAGGTTCCCCTCTCCTCCCTTATAAAAGGGCACCCCGTCCATCTCCTCCTCACACCGCTTTAAGAATTCATGATTGGACAACCCCTGCCAATTTCTCTCCTCCACTTACCTATAAACATCCTAGAGGTCCCAGTCTTTTTCAAATACAAATCTTAGTGCCCTAAGAAGAGATTTCAAAGAGTCGTGTCGAAGAAGAGGTAATATCCATTACCAATTAATTCAAATATATTTCTTCTTCTACTTCTTCTTATTTAGTTATTTAATTATGAAGTAATAACATCAGTATCACTCATATTCTTATATGTTATTATAAATATTAAACAACCCTATTTCACCTTCTATCCATCCTACGGAAAACAAAATCACCGCGCGTGCGTATGTACGGAATACCGTCTCCACGCCGTGGTGTAATCTGTTTTCCACCACCACCTTACTTGGATGGATATAAATGTGTAAATAATAACTATATATGATTATTTTAAATTGATATTGATTCTTAAATAGTATACATACACTTCAATACATTTCCACGATCATGGGAACGATATCATCGCTCGTGCGTACGTACGGCCTACCGTCTCCACGATGTGATGTGACTCGTTCTAAATTATCTTCTTTGTATAAGGATTATATAAATGAATTTAATGAGTAAATATGATATATATTACAATAATACCATTCTGTAAATGAGGTATCTATAAACTAAAAAGATGAATAAGACTTTATTCGACAAAACACGCATAAGAACATAAAGCAATAAACACCCGAATAACAAGTAGCAATGAAATATTACAAACAAGAAGCTAAGAATATGACCATATATGATATCATAACAATGAGTATGATTCGGGAATAAGACAATGACATTATTTAAATAATTATATAGGAGGTTTGGACATGTACAAAGAATATCGGACCTAAAGTAAGGGAAAATTTTGCAATCTCAATTTTTATCGGAGATTGTTTGTACTTCAGAATTTACTGGGGAATATTTATCATCCACATACATGTTTCCTCAATATGTAATACTATTTATATCCTCATACAATAGTATAAATCCAATTTTACCCATTGGTAAGTTTTTAGTAAAAGATATGAAAGTATTCTTTGGTCATTTTTAGTACGAGGTACTTTTTTGACTTATCCGGCCAAAGCATGAGAAGAATGTTTTTTTAACTTATACAGCTAGAATGGATTTTTATGATTTCATAGAAAATTATTTCCATGATTCTACTTTTATAGGTTTCCAAGATTATTTTTAATAAACATTTTTAGATTAAAATTGTAAGACATGTTAAGAAAAAAAAAGTTTTTAAGTAGAAAGGATATTTTCCTCAAGAATGGAGTCCAAGTGTTTTATCAAAATTATTTTCCATATAAGATAATATAGGGTACTATTTTTACATTGATTTGATTTTGTTATGATGGAATTAATTTTATGACATCCTTTTAACTTATATGTATTATGTTTTGATGGAATGATGTTTAAGAATCCCATTTTTATTACATGGGTTATCCTATGATGTATGATTTATGATTTTGTGGAACACATAAGAATGGTTTCCTTATGAGATGGGTGAGACCTATATCTCCCTCCAATGCATTGGGTAAAGATTTATATCTCATGAGATAGGCATGGCTGGAACGGAAAGTTAATTTGGTTCAGTGATATAGGAATGGAATGAGGAGTGAACACGGTTCAGTAATGGACTTTGTCTGCTATAATAGTCTTGGAAATGAGTCTTCACTAAAATGAAATGATTTTCTATGATTATCTGGGTATTCCAAAAAGTTTCATGTTTTAAGTTATGATTATGGGGATTACATTTCAAAACTATGATTTATCCCATGTTATGATATTATGATCTCTTTTTCATGTTAAGATATTCAAAATGTTTTGTTCTTATGAATATGATATGATTGATATTTCTTTTGTTTACCCTTACTAAGCATTTGTTCTCACCCTTTTGTATGTTTTCTTTTCCCCAGCTCAGGAAGAAGGGTATTAAGTATGATATTCCAAAAAAGGGAGTCTATATATGATGAAATAAATGGGAGATAACGTAGATGATTTATGAACCAGTTGTTTATGTTTCCCAGTTTCTAAAGGCATTATACCTATACATTCATTTCATGGTTATTTGTGTGTTTTAATAAGTGTGCTTCAATTTTGATGTAATAACAATGTACGTAAAGTATGGGTCGTTATAGTTGGTATCAGAGGAAAGGTATAGTCATCCTTTGGAAACTAGGATGTGAATGCCCTAGTAAGAACCCTAAGGATATGACTAAGCATAGAACACAATATTAGTGTTTTAGAAATGGCCATGAATAACCGATGATAATACCTTAAGTGTAAAATTGTATTATTGATTATGTGGTTTTCCTATTATGATTAGTGTTTCTCACACTATACTTATTGGTTTTAGTCAATGGATGGAACCCGAAGGAACCGCGTTAATGCTGAATGCGACGGGCAATGCAATGATTCACCCCCTGAGCAACCAAACATTATGGGAGCTGGAATACAAAATTTTGTAGCCATGATCACACATATTTTTCAAGATATGAACCATGCATGAAATCCAAATGAACAAAGGAAGGAGAAACATTCTGTTGAATCTTTCATGAGTTAGCGTCTACCTTCATTCAGCGAGTCTTTTGATCCATTAGTGGCTGAATAATGGATCAGAACCACTAAAAAGATATTTTCATTTCTACAATGTTTTGAACATGAAAAAGTTGTCTGAGCAGTGTATCATTTGGAAGGTGATGCTGATCAATGGTGGAATATTATCAAGAATAAAGGGAAAATAGATGAAATTGAGTCCGTGGAATGAGAAGAGTTCAATAACTTATTTTTCAATAAGTAATTCCCTCATATTATTTGAACAAAGATGGAGAAGGAGTTTCTTGAACTGAAGCAAAAGCATGATGAATCTGTTGGTACCTATGAAGAAAATCTTACAAGACTTGCAAGGTACGATTCCAGAATTATTTTCCAACCTGAGAGTAAAATCGATCGATTCTTTAGTGGCTTAAAACCAAGTATTCGAAGGGCGTTATCCATAAGGTACTACAATAGATAAGAGGAAATTGTTTGATGTTCTCTCAAGGTTGATATGGAGATTGGAGTAACCCATCAGCCATATGGGTTTGATAAGAAGAGGAAAATGGAATTCATAGGAAAATCTAAAGACCACACTAAAAAGAAGGCGAGTTTTCCTTTATGCTCAAATTGTGGAAAGAAACATGGAGGGAATTTTCCTAAAGGGACAAGAAGATGTTTTATGTGTGGAAAAGAAGGTCATCGGGATGGTTAATGTCGAAATAATGGGAAGAAGATGTCTACTGATGTGAACAAAGAAAGGGATACACAGAATGCACATCCAACACTTTAATGTTTCAAGTGCAAGGAGATGGGGAATTATGCCAATCAATGCACAAATCCATGGGTTGTTGAGGATGATTGACGTCAACAAACTCTTAAGTCCAAAGACAAAAGAATGTCACATGAAATTACTATCGGCAATGTGGATTACGATAACGAAGTGGTCAAAGGTACACAAACCATCCATTCTAAAGTAGAAAATGTTTTATTTGATTCTGGATCCACCAAATCATTTATTTCTTAATAATTTTCTAAGGGTATCACTGTATTACCTCAACAATTAGATGTTGGGTTAGCTGTAAAAACTCCTAATGGAACATCGGTCGCATAAAAAGTTAATAATTCATCTCCGATTGAATTTTGTGGGTATGTGCTTCTTGAAAATATTATGATCCTTCCTATATTAAAATTTGATGTGATTCTTGGCAAGGATTAGCTTTCTTTATACAGATCTCATATCAATTTCCTAAGAAGGTAAATCACATTTAATATTCTCGATCAATCTACTATCATCTATCAATGTAAGGATGAATATAACCTTCCAGTGGAATTTTATTGCATCTTATGGGTCTTGATTCTAATAAATGAAGGTTATTTATCTCAAATGGTTGGAGAGAGACTCACGATTAAGAATACGCCCATTGTATGGGAGTTTGATGATTTCTTTCAGGAGGAACTTCCAGGTCTTCCAAGAAATCGTGAAGTTGAGTTTTCAATAGAACTCATACTGGGTGCTATGCCCATTTTAAAGTAACCTTATAGAATCTCCCCAATTGAGTTTCAGGAATTGAAGAAGCAACTCCAAGAGAGTCTTGATAAAGGATTCATATGCCCTAGTGCGTCACTTTGGGGAGCATTTGTTCTATTTGTTAAGAAGAAATATGGATCAATGAGATTCTGAATTGACTATTGAGAACTTAACAAGATCACCATTAAGAACAAATATCCTCTCCCACACATTGATGAATTATTTGACCAACTACGGGAGCTCAATACTTTTACAAGATTGATCTTCGTTCAGGGTATCATCAATTATGGGTCAAAAAAAGGATATACCAAAGACGGATTTCCGTACAAGGTATGGACACTATGAACTTATAGGGATGCCATTTGGTCTTACTAATGCCCCTGCTATCTTCATAGATCTAATGAATAGAGTCTTTAGAGACTATCTCGATCAGTTTGTGGTAGTCTTTATAGACGATATTCTTGTCTATTCAAAGAGCAAGGAAGAACATGATGATCACTTTAGAATTGTATTGAAGACCCTGAGAAAGGAGAATATTTATGCCAAATTAACCAACTGTGAATTTTGGCTTCAAAAAGATGCATTTTGCGTCACATAATCTCAAAAGAGGGGATATTTGTGGATCCAGCAAAAACAGAGGCTATCGAAGGATGGTCGATACCAACAACAATAACTGAGATCCGATGTTTTCTTGGTTTGGATGGATATTATCGATGTTTTGTGAAAGATTTTTCATGATTATCTAATCCACTCCCCAGGTTGACTAGAAAATGAGTTATGTTCGTGTGGAAGGAGGAGTGTGATGAGAATTTCAAGGAGTTGAAAAGAAGGTTATGCAGTGCACATGTGCTCACACTACCTCGTAGTGGAGAAAGGTTTGTGATCTATAGTGATGCATCCAAGAAGGGATTAGGGTGTGTTCTCCTGAAAAACAATTTGGTGATAGCTTATGCCTCACGACAGTTTAAAATCCATGAGAAAAACTACCCAACTTGTGATTTGGAGTTAGGTGTGGTAATCATTACTTTAAAGATATGGAGGCATTATCTATATGGTGAAAGGTGTGATATTTATACTAATCATAAAATTTTAAAGTATATTTTCACCCAAAAGGAGCTGAATAGGCGCCAAAGAAGATGGTTGGAGCTGATTAAGGATTACGACTATTCAATTCATCATCACCCTGGGAAATCAAACAAAGTGGCATATGCATTAAGTCGACAAGACCTTGCTAGCTTATCCATGATGAGGATCAAAAAAGATCCAATATTTATGGATTTTCAAAAGATGGATCTTGGAATTATATTGGAAGGGTAAAAATCTTATGTTTCTCAAATGAATGTTCAGCCATCTATGCATGTGAAGATTAAAGAGGCACAAAAAGAAGATGTAGAGTTACAAAAGAAGGTGAGAAATGTTCCTGAATTCAACCTTTATTGTGATGGGATAATAAGGTTTAAGAATTGGGTTTGTGTTCCTCCTATCCCAGAATTAAAGAAGGAGATGCTGGATGAGGCTCATAGTTCTTCATTCTCTATTCATCATGGAAGCATGAAGATGTATAGGGACCTGAAAAAGTACTTCTGGTGGGATGGCATGAAAAGAGATGTTGCGGAATGTGTCTCTCGATGCTTGGTCTGTTAGCAAGTTAAAGTTGAGAGATAGAAGTTTAAGGGGATGTTACAACCATTACCAATACCTGAATAGAAATGGGAAAACATCACTATGGACTTTGTCACTGGACTTCCTAAAACATCCAAAGAAAATAACACTATTTGGGTAATAGTTGATCTTATTACGAAGTCGACACACTTCATTGCTATTAGAGAAGTTTTCTCTCTGCATCAGACTGCCATGATATATGTAAAGGAAGTGGTATGATTGCATGGAGTACCACTTTACATTATTTCTGATCGTGATCCGAGGATTACCTCGATGTTCTAGAGAAGTCTTCATCATACTCTAAGTACAGAGTTGAGTTTCATCACTGCTTATCATCCTCAGACAGATGGCCAGTATGAGAGAACAATTCAAACTCTATAAGACATATTGAGATCTTGCTCTATAGATTTCAAAGGTGGTTGGTATCAACACCTACCTTTGGTGGAATTTGTCTTATAACAATAGCTTTCACTCCAGCATTCAAATGGCTCCTTATGAAGCTCTCAATGGAAAGAAATGCTGATCTCCAACTTGATGGGATGAAGTTGGGGAAAGAAAGCTATTCGGACCTGATCTTTTTGATGAGATGGAAGAAAAGGTCAGATCTATTCAACAACACGTAAGAGAAGCTTAGAGTCGACAAAAATGTTATGCCGACAACCGAAGAAAAGACCGAGAGTTTGAAGTCGGTGATAAAGTGTTCTTACGAATATCTCCTTGGAAGAGAGTAATGTGATTTGCAAAGAAGGGAAAGTTGTGCCCTAGGTATATCGGTCCTTTCAAAATATTGGATCATGTTGGGAAGGTAGCTTACCGATTGGCTCTTCCACCAAATCTCTCTCAATATCACGATGTGTTCCATGTATCTTTCCTGAGAAAGTACACACCTGATCCTTCACATGTACTCACCTCAGAAGTTATACCACTGGAGCAAGATCTTTCGTATGAAGAACAGTCGATAGAGATTATGGATCATAGAAAAAAAGTTCTATGGAACAAGACCACTCGCTTGGTGAATGTTTTATAAAAGAACCACTAATTAGAAGAAGCTACATGAGAGCTTGAGGAAATGATGAGGGAGAAGTATCCTAATCTGTTTGTTACGAGGTAAGGAATTTCGAGGGTGAAATTTATTTTAAGGGGGATAGAATGTAACACCCTGATATTTTATGAGAAATATTTTTTTATGTCTTATTTAATACGAAACATCAAAGGAATCTTTCACGGCACACAACACTAGCTTGGCTTGCGTTACACGCAATCACGACCTTCCTCAATAGCGTGTGTAGTACGCAATACCGAGTTCCACTAAACAACGATATATTATTATAATATTATAAATGAGCTGTTATTAATAGTGTTAACTGAATTTTAAATTTTATAACATTATTATTCATCTTACATATTTTCTAGAACATGTTATGAGAACAAGATAATTTTTTCGGGTAAAATTAGTATTTTTCAAAAAATGCAGTTTTGTCTCTTGTTGATTGCGAAACCACATTAAATCTAGTTTTTGAAATTTTTATAAGTTCAATTTGACAAAATAAAATCATTCTTTGGAATCATGATTATAAAATTTACTTTGTATATATTTTTCATATTATTCTGATAACTTTCATATTTTAATTAATAGTAAAAACACGCTATATTTTAATTAAAAACAACTTTTTCCATCACAATAATTTATATGGTTAAATTATAATATTAAATGTTTTGAAAGTATAAATAGAATTTATTTTAACCATTTAATATAATTTTTACGTCATTAGAATTAATTTTACATTGAATTTATAGGTATAAACATTACAATCTTTGGCAATGTTTTAACTTTTAAAAACCCATTTTCTTAAAAATGAGATAAATTTTAAATTAATTTTTTCAACGTCTGTGTTTTGAATTTTGAAAAATGGATTCCTTATTTGGATTAAGTGGGACCAAATTATGTAAATGGAATACTTTTATTTTTGTTAGTTTATGAATAGTAACTACGGTAATTTTTATTTACTGCAGTTAAAGGTAAATCGGGTAATTATGGGTAAATATAATATTATAAAATTACCCTAACACTTTCCAAAATCATATTGTATGAATAAAAGTCGACCCATATCACCTAAGGGTCGGACTAGATTCATTTAATGGACTTTTTACAACGAAAAAATAAAATTATTATTAAAACCAAATAAAGTGACAACATGTCACTCTCTTAAATCTTATAAGTATAATAATTTTAATTTTGTGACAAAAATCATGAAACATCAAAAATGAATAGTCTCCAGAAATCTAATAAAATTATATACATCATATGAATTTATTTATAATTTTTAGGGATTAAATAATTATCATTAATTATGACACAATAGTGATGTTGACATTATTTTATTGATTGAAATATCAAATAAATGATTTTAAAAGTATTAAAATAATTATTATATGAACTATTTAATGTTCTCCACTAATGTTAAAGATACAAATGACATGTTATGAATCTATTAAATATTTTATTTCTAACATATCTTCTGTATATATTTTATTTAAACTCAAATAAATGAATAGTGTCAAAATTGACACTATTGTTAATTTAGAGAAATTACATATTATAAAATGTTTAAAAATCAAAAAAATATTTAAAAATTATAAATTAAAATATATATGATCTAAAATTTAATAAGGTATACAATTATGGACAATTCATAACATATAAGTAATTATTTAAAATGATTTAAAATTTAGAATATTATTACCCCAAATAAAATTAAATAGATTATATAAGGATAAATCATGTTGATAATGTTTAATATAAATTCCCAACTTGTCTAAATTTTATTTTATGATGATATTGAAACCTTATATAATCTAATATTAGAATTTGAGTAATTGTTGGTGGTTTTTATGTGGTTTTGGCATTTATTATAAATTAATTTTTCTTATAATTCCAAAGGTGCTCCTATTCTCCTGTATAAAAGGGAACCTCCTCCCTATCCTCTTCACACCACTTTGAGCTTTCAAGCTCGGCCAACCCCTACCAAGTTATCTTCTCCACGTCCCTAGAAACATCTTATAGTTTCTGGTCTTCTTCAAAGTCCAATCTTAGTCCGCTAAGAGGAGATTTCAAAGAGGCGTGTCGAAGAAGAGGTAGTATTTGTTACCAATTTTTCAAATTTATTTCTTCTTATACTTCTTCTTATTTAGTTGTTTCATTATGAAGTAATAACATCAGTATCACTAATATACTGATATGTTATTATAAATATGAAACAACCCTATTTCAAATTCTATCCATCCTACGGAAAACGAAATCACTATGCGTGCGTACGTACGGAATACCGTCTCCACGCCATGGTGTAATCTGTTTTCCACCACCACCTTACTTGGATGGATATAAATGGGTAAAAAATAACTAAATATGATTATCGTAAAGTGATATCGATTCTGAAATATTATACATACACTTCAATGCAATTCCACGATCATGGGAACGATATCATCGCTCGTGCATACGTACGGCCTACCGTCTCCACGATGTGATGCGACTCATTCTACATAATATTCATTTAATAATTATGATATAAATGAATTTAATGTGTAAATATGATATATATAACACTAATAAAATTCTTTAAATTAGGTATCTATAACCTAAAAAGAATAATAATAATTTATTCGAAAAAACACACATAAGAACATAAAGCAATAAACACCCGAATAACATGTATCAATGAAATATACCAATATGAACCTAAGAATATGAAAATAAATGATATCATAACAATGCGTATGATTCTGGAATAAGACAATGACCTTATTTAAATCATGATACCGAAGGTTCGGACATGTACAAAGCATATCAGACCTAAGTTAAGGGAAAATCTTGCAATCTCAATTTTTTTCCGAGATTGTTTATACTTCAGAATTTACTGGGTAATATTTATCATCCACATCCATGTTTCCTCAGTATGTAATATTTTTTATATCCTCCTAATATAGTATAAATCCAATTTTACCCATTGGTAAGTTTTTAGTAAAAGATATGAAAGGAATCTTTGATTGTTTTTAGTACGAGGTACTTTTTTGACTTATCCGGCCAAAGCACGAGAAGAATGTTTTTTAACTTATAAAGCTAGAATGTATTTTTATGATTTCATAGAAAATTATTTCCATGAAGATTCTTTTACAGGTTTTCAAGCTTATTTTTAATCAACTTTTTTTATATTAAAATTGTAATACATGTTAAGAGAGGAAAAAATGTCTTTGAAGTAGAAAGTATATTTTCCTCAAGAATGGAGTCCAAGTGTTTTATCAAAATTATTTTCCATATAAGATAATATATGGTTCTATTTCTATAACTATTTTTACATTGATTTGATTATGTTATGAGGGAATTAATTTTATGATGTCATTTTATCTTATATGGATTATGTTATGATGGCATGATGTTTAAGAATACCAGTTTTATTACAAGGGTTTTGATATGATGTATGATTTATGATTTTGTGGCACACATAAGAATGGTTTAATTATGATATGGGTGGGACCTATATCTCTCTCCAATGCATTGGGTAAAGATTTATATCTCATGATATAGACATGGCTGGAACAACAAGTTAATCTGGTTCAGTGATATAGGACTGGAATGAGGAGTGAACTCAGTTCAGTAATGGAATTTGTCCGCTATGATAGTCTTGGCAATGAGTCTTGAATAAAATGAAATGATTTTCTATTATTATGTTTGTATGCCACAAAGTTTCATGTTTTAAGTTATGATTATTGGGATTATATTTCACCACTATGATTTATCCCATGTTATGATATTATGATATCTTTTGCAGGTTAAGATATTCAAAATGTTATGTTCTTATGAATATGATATGATTGATATTTATTTTGTTTACCCTTACTGAGCATTTGATCTCACCCTTTTGTATGTTTTCTTTTCCCCAGGTCAGGAAGAAGGGTATTTAGTAGGATATGCCAAAAAAAGGATTCTAGATATGATGAAATAAATGGGAGACAACGTAGATGATTTATGAACTAGTTGTTTATATTTCCTAGTTTCTAAAGACACTATATCTATATGGTCCTTTCATGTTTTTTTAATATGTTGTAATAAGTGTGATTGAATTTTGAATTAATAACAATGTATTTAAAGTGTGGGTCATTATAATAGATAAAACCAGAAGTTCTCTGGTGGTCGACCATTACTAGTTAGATAGTAAAAAAATTAAACATAGTTAGTGATGTCATATTTGATACCTGGCCTCAATAATAATCACCACATTTCATATAATGTCTTTGTGGTACCCAGCTGTACTACCCATTGAGAATTATGACAATTTCCCATCACATCCATACTCATAGAAAAAGTTATAGCATAATTGTTATCAAAACATATAATACAATCTGTGGAGAAAGAAAAATCAAGAATAGTCTCACCACCATATAGAAATCCCATAATTTGTTGGAATTCATCATCACACTATTGATCAGGAATAATTATATCAAGATTATAAAAGGTATATAAAGAAATGGTAAAAACTATACTCAGAACCATCTTCTGAGACTCCAAGGTGAAACTGAGTAATGATAGAAATAAAATTTACTTATTTGGTTAATTTCATCATGAATTGGGTTAGAATATTCCTTCTCAAATCATAACCAATTACATTCCACATTCCAAGGGTATATTTAATTTCAAAATCAAATGATTGTAGATACTCTATCCAATGCCTCTAACAGATATTTAAATATTTTTAGAGATGTTATAACATACCATTTTGTGATAAAAATAAATGGTAATTCATTCACCAAAAATTCATTTACAGTAGCTGTTAATGGAATTAATTATGGGTGTGAGTTCGATATATGGGGATGGGTAATTCATACTATGTGTCCAAAGCTATCTAGAGCCATAGTCAGCAATGTGATCACCCTACATAAGATCACAACTCATACCAGAACCTCATGTATCCTATAATAAAACATATCCCTTACTAAACTCTATTTGATTCAAAACATGCATATAAGTAAAATGATGTTTCAAATTAACAAATTAACTCCAACACTTACTACCCAAATAAAATTCACTCTTTTTTAAGTGAGAGCAGTCATTAGAGATTCCAACTCTGTGAAATCAATGAAAAACATGCAATAATACCCCACTAAACCCAAGATGTTCCAAACCCAAAAAATATCTAGCGGTTGTTCACATGTTATAAATTTTTTCACCATATTATGATAAAATAAGATACCTTTTTCTGATATGATGTTACCTAGAACATCACTTCTCGAATCCTAATAAATCATATCAAAATACGGACATAGAGTGAGGGATCTCTTATATTTTCTAGCACTAACATGAGATGATACAAATGATCCTTTTTGGACATAGTGTAAAACATGATGTCATCCAAATACACTACAAAAAATATGATGGGGTACTGAGTAAAAATCGTGTTATCTAAATCCATGGAAAATGTAGTAGAACTGGTTTGACTAGAAGTCTTAACAATGTAGTCATTTTCTGCATACATACTTCTAAATCAAGTATTTCAATTGTGAGATCCTTTAATTCACAATTTGTTGTAGTAAAATCAAAGAACAATATTCAAGAACCCCCTCACCCTAATCAACTTTTCAAAAATATCTTCTAACCTATGAAATAAATAATTTTATTTATCATGAATCACTTGAGTTTTGTATAGTAAACACATAATATAGGAACACCATCTTCTTTATTGTATAAAACTATGGGTTATGCCCAAGTAAAAACACATGGGACTATAAAAACATTATCTTTAAAATCATACAACTGGAAAAACAACTCTTTTAGTTCACCAGGTTTTATATTGTTAGAAGGCATAAATACTGGTAGAATACATGATACTAAGTCAATATAAAATTATACCTTTGTTTTGAAAACTATAGAATGATAAAGGTTCAAATGACTAAATTATATGAATCATGTCAATAAGGTACACCATAGTTTTCAAAATACTATATGATTAAAACTCAATAGTTATGACTTATTGTCAAAAAGTAGTGATTAGGATTGGTGGACTCATAGGATGTTTCTTAGTGTGTGTTTGATGGAAGAAAATTCACAAGTAAATAACAATTGTTGGCATGTGGGACATTCATTAGTTTGATGAACCATTCAAGCATGTGTGTTGGCCTCACGGAGTGGAAGACGTGGCTATAGGGAAACTGCTTGTCCCAAGAGGGATAGAACCTGATGAACATGTTAGGGTGAGTGGTTTATTCTCTCAGCAGTCCCCAATTGTTACATTGGTATCGTATTATGAACTTGGACATATGTTTGGTGGAACAGCCTGTGTTGAGTTATAGGTTTCACAGTGGGGATGTTTTTTCTCTGGGATGAATTTTACACTCGAGAATAATAAATAGTAATAATAATAATCAAATCTTCTTCTATCAATATGGTTCATATTTCGTTTCATGTTCCTAACAGATTATAACTCCACATTTAAAAATGTGTGTGCATGAGTAGTGATTAGGATAGATTACTATTGGGGATTTTTCCCTAGGTGTGTTTGAGTGAGTAAAAAACAGCTGGAAAAGAACACTTGTTTTATTATGGGGATAATCAATAGTATGGTGATCTATTCAGTCTTGTGGGTGGGATCAATAGAGGGGACCATGTTTCGGTGTAGAAACTGGAGGTACATGGAGGGGCATAACTCGATGAACATGTTATGGCATGGTGTCTATACTATTAGAATGGACCAGTTGTTAATCTTGTACTAGTGGAAAATATTATTATTCATATGGAAACACAATAGTAAACTCAATATCGACTTTAGGGAGATAATCACTCAAATATTCTCACACCATATCATGACAAGACACTAAAATTACACTCCCAAACCCTGAACAATGTGGTCTACATCTACTCAATTTTTGGTACCATTCCCCATTAAATTCTTATCCCACCCTATAGGGTATGTTGAAGGTTGACCTCTAAATAAAAAATTTGAGCCTACTGAGTAAACAATCAATCCAACATGAGAATAACATCATGTGATTTGATATCTAGAACAAGAGAGTTCTAGGTAAGCTAATTTTTTTATACAGAGAAACCAAAAGTAAGGCACCAAATACCTTACACTGCCTTTTTTCCTTGTGGTATATCACTTAAGATAAATGATTTATAAGAATGGATTTAAAATAAAAAAACATGGGATGATATGAATGAGTAAGATACACTTTTATTTGATAATTTTTTCAATATGGAGGAAGTTATAATGATGATACCTCACATAGTCACCAGATACATATCAATTTCATCTAAGGACTATTAAAATGTGATAAAAGATTTGTTCTAGATTATTATGACTTGAACACCTTTGTTATTAAACAATATGTTTACAGTTATGTAATTTTAGATTTTGGTAATCTCATTCAACTATGTTGAGAAAAAATCTATTCCAGATCTTTTACATGTTACCTATGAATCCATAGGAACATTAGATAATAGTTCATGTATTGAAACCCCATTTGAAATTTCTTACCATACCACCTTAGAATAAAGTAACATGACCACTATCGGAAACTGTAAAAGGTTTTTATGAAATATGCTATCAGGATCCACTATGAGACCTGTAAAATATCAACTTTCCTTTAAGGCAATTCACTAAAGTACCACAAGGTTAAAAAGGAACCCTTGTTAATACAAACTAACTTGTTAAGTCATGTTTATCTGTCAATTCATTATCCACCAAATCTATATTAGAATTCATATATAGTAAGAAACCATGAAATTGGACATCAACATAATGTCCCCTCACATATCAGTGTGACAACAACTTCTCATTAATCATCATATACGGGTAAAATTGTTCGATCCAAATAAAAATGATTTTGTAGTGGGTCATTGTCTTGTAAATTTTCTTGATATTATGAAAATTCATTTAATTTTATAAAATTTTGGACTCTCGATAGATGTAGTTGGTATGAATGTACATGAAGGATTTCAACTACACACCTTCATGATTCTTTTCGATCACAATTGAATCCATCCATTTCTTCTAGGCCCGTAAATCTGGAATATATCACAATTAAAATTAATTAAATTATGGATTTTCATGAACATAAAAAACCACTCAATTCCTTTTAACCAATAATCACCCTCTTGAGGGTTACTAGAGCCTTGGAAATTTGGTGGATTCTGGGAACAGAACACTTGTGTATGATCTCTTGAGTCACCCCTTCATGGTTCCAAGATATTATTCTTAATGGTAATGTGTTTGGATGGTCATCCCAATGAATGGATGAAAAAAACACAATCACAATGATATTTAAGTCAATCGTAGGGTTCTCATATTGTATTTATTCAGCGATTCCATCCTTAGAAAGGTTAACTCATCTTATCATGGGAAAGATTATACAAACTCTTAATAGACAAAAAATAAAATTTCAACCACGACACTCAGATCAGTAAGTCAAACGGGAGTCCTAGGTTTTGTATTTTATGAAGACTTTTCCAAACATGGTATCGACAAGAAAAAGATAAAAATACTCATCAAGACACTTTTCCCCCACCATGTCACATACATAGCTTATTTTAAATGTATTTTTATTTTAATTTCAATTAATTCTTTGTTTTGGGGGGTTTCCAAAGTTTTTATGGAGAATAGGTGAGTTTTCATGAATTGGGTCAAACCGTGAGCCCAATTCCAGATTTAAAAATAAATTTTGTTTCTTTTATAACTTATTCATTTTTTAATATTTTTCACTCATTCCAACTCCTAAATGTCCTACCCTAATATATTAACACCGCAATTAAAATTTGGAGCCTTTGGAAATCCATAACCAAGGTGTATATGGGTTTTTATTTAAGGGATTGGGCCTGCCCGAAAGCCCAATTCCAGTTTTAAAAATAAAATTTGATTAGTTAATAACATATTCATTTTTAAGGAGTTTTCGGTGATTCCAAGCCCCAAACACGCCTCTTGAACCCAGCCGCGTGTCCCATATCCTCCCACCATCTTTTCATCTCATTTGCATCGCGGTTAGGTAGAAATTTCTGGAGAACTCAAATTTCGGGCAGATTTATAAAGGTAATTTGTTTCCTTCATAACTCCTTCGATTCTTACTCTTTTTCCCCCATTCAAATTCCTAAATGATCTACCTATTCTTGTTCGAACCGACCTTTAAGGTTTAAGTATTTGTGAAATCAGATACTGGTATTTTGGGGGGAGATTTCTACAAGATATTTTAAGTATGTTGTTCTCCTCCTTTCTTCTTTCAATTTGTTTAGGGTTACATCCAATTTAGATAGGGTTTCTTGCATTATAATTGTGGTTCCTAATGTCCAGGAAGTAGGGTTTAAAATTTAAGGTTTTATATTGTGTTTTATGGTCTGAAATTCTGGTTTTAGGTCTGGTTTAGCTTTCTTGAGGTGCGGCGGTGATGCGTTTGAGTTTTCGCACAATGGATTCAAGGGTTTCCTTGGTTTTGGTAGGTGATTCCATTGTGTATGAAATCATTGTGAGGCTACTGTTTTTATGGTATTTTCATTCTTATTAAATTTTATTATTTCTGAAAAATATAGTTTTAGTGGTGTTTGTATTTAAAATGAATCCTAAAGGCCAATTTCATGTGAAATTGGGGGTTTTTCATAGAAATGTATTTTTAGTTTAATTGGGGATACCCTATAAGTAACTAGTTTATTTTATTGAAGTATAATAGGGATAAAAATACTGTTTTTAATGATTGTCCCTTGTGTTTGTTGCTGAAAAATCTGGTTTTAATGGTGTTTGTGAACCACATGAAATTCTAAGAGTTGTGTTGTGTAAAAATGGAGACTTTGCAATGATGTCGTTTCTTGAACTATATAGGGTTTCCCTAAAAATGATTTTGTGTTTTAACTGAAATGTAGTGGGATCTCCTTTATGTTTTGGAAACTTAAATATGTGCACATATTATGCAAGTGAGGTTTATAAGGTGTTTTGTGTCCGAAACACTACGAGATTTTTGAGGAATTGTTTTATGAAAAATCTAAGTGTTTTGTTGCGTGTTTTAAGTGGTATAAAATGTGATAGCTACTGTATTGGTTATGATTGACCAGTAATGATGTTTTATATGAAAATTTATTTATGTTGCATGCTGAAATTGATTGAGCACAAAAGGGGAAGCCCGGGTATCTAGGTGGGGCGGATTTGTACTAGTACGGCTAGTGGACCGGATGGGTTTTGTCCCTGTTTCACTTATCATTTGGATAACGACAACTCTAACTAAACTATGTGGATGATTATTGGGGACCAATAGGTTATGGGTGTGTTCCCTACTAGTGGCTCGTGCACGAGAAAGGATTTTTCTATGATTACTTTACACCGAGGTACGAGGTACATAGGGCCCAAGACAACCTAGTGCCTAGGGGTGTTCCCAATGTTGTTGCTCATTGGATTTGTAGTATATACCCATGTATTAGGGTGTGTTTGGAAGTAAATTACAGTATCTAACATTTCTATTTTAATGTGTTAGTATTCTAAAAATTTTGGATTGAAAACTATTTTCAATTAAAGGTTTCATTTCTTGAAATTTGAACACTACTTTTCCTTGCATTTGAAAACTGCTTTATTTTTCACATTGTATTTCTTACTTTTTGGAATCATTGGGTGGTATCCTACTGGGATTAGGCTCACACCCTACTTACACCCCCTTGGGTGTAAGTAGACTTGGTTATGTTTGATTCAGGTAAAGGAAAGGCTAAGGGTGATGGCGGTTCATGGTGTTAGTTCCCATTCTTGGTGCGGAGTTGTGGAGATAGCTTGGGGGCGATGACCCCTTGTCGTGTGGAGCCCTTGGGGCTGTCTTAATGCTATAATTATTTTTATTTGGACCACTTGTATAATATTTAAACCAATTTACTCGGTTCTGGTTTTCACTTAAGTCTTGTTTGGCTCAAAAATTTCAGATTTATATTATGGAATGTTTTTAATGTTTTATTCTTTCATACTCGGGTAAATCGTTCCCAAACCTATATTAATGATACCCGGGCACTTGTGCCAGCCCGTGGGGATAGGGAACGCCCTTCGGGTCATGTCACGGGCTGGGTTTGGTGCCGGTTTTGGCGGTGACCAGATTCGGTTCGTGACAAAATGGTATCAGAGGAGGTTCGCTCCATGGGTCATGTTATTTGGGGAAGAGTGAGCATAGTCTGGAGCTTGGATTTTTGGGACTTGAAATTTCAGTCATGGGTAGTGTGCCTGGCCAGCACACCTCATGAAGGGATTCAAGTCACCATGGTATGTATGGATTTATCTGTGTGCTTTGGTTTTCTTGGTTTAATGATGACTATGGGAAATGAAAAGAGAGTTGGGAGAATAATCTCAGTGAGCTCGCAGGGCCTGGCAAGCCATGTGGAGCCATGGATATTTCCCTAGAATACACTCTGTGATGGCGGAGTGATTGGAATATGGCTGCCAACCATATGTCCAAGTCACCCACCGAAACTAGTTTCCTCTTGCATTGTTTTGTGCTTTAGTTTTGAAATCTTAGCACTTTGGTTTTAAGATGACTTGGTTTTAAGAAGCGTAAAGTTTTTATGAAATGATTTTCAAATAAAGAGGGAATGGTTTGGGTTATGAAATGGCGGAACTGATTTTTCAGAATTGTTTTGAAATTTAAAATGGTGTGCTTACACCACTTTGAAAGCAGGAACTATATTGAATTTGGTTTTGAAAAGCGTTTCCAATAGAGTTTTCTAAACAATTAGATTGTGTTTTAATGGGATGATATGTTTCGAAATTGATGTGAATAACTTGAAAGTGAGTTCCTTTATAAATGGTTGTGTCCTTATGAAATGTTTTGTAAGATGTGAATTGGGATTTCGATCTCATTGTTAGCAGTTTTGAGAAAAAGGTTGGGTTGGTTGACCATTTTGTTTTTCTAAAGTGGAAGGATGTTTTGTTGTACCCTTTGGTATTTCCATGAGTGAACACATGCATGGGGTTATATGGGATTATGGATGGTTGATGGCACGACTGGATGAGTGCTGGGATGGATATGAGGAGGGTGCCCGGTGTGGCACAAAAACATGCATGTGTGAGGCCCATGGGGTACCATTGGTGGATACGCTTACTGCTAAACCGTTTGTTTTCAATGAATTGGTTTTAAAGAAAAACCTGATGTCTTGATGAATAGTTTGGTATGGTTTGTATTATGGGTTTTTGAAAATGTTAATGTCATGGGAGGTTTTGAGTTCAAGAACCCCTTCTGTTTGAACTGTGTTTTGGGCTTGTGTTTGGTCGGTAAGCTGTGTTGTAGGGACAATTAGTGGTCTCTTTTGGAAAAAATAAATTTGGGATGTCTTTACGGTGGTTCCCTTCATGTGTTTGGATCTGGTTTGTGGCATGTTTTGACCAATAGACCAGCTTGGTTGGGTCCTTGGGTTCTCTCATTGGATAAGGTACGCCCCCATTAAGGGTTAATGCACAACTGAAGTGCAACCCGTTTTGTTTCGCCATTGGAAAATCCTCCAGTTGATCAATATAAATAATATTTTATCGAACATTTCTTTTATTGAGTCTACACCCCTTCATTTCTCTGATTTGTGGATCCTCTTGTAGTGGGATAGTGCTTGTGGACGGTTGAAAGAGACCTTAGTTTCTTAAGTTTCCTGATTCACCAAAGGTGGGAGTGTTCTTTCGTTGTTAGTATAGATGAGTGTCTTGATGGTGTCTAAGAGGGCCTCTGGGTTCTTTATAGTTTCTTTGAAGAAAGAGTTATTATTAAACAACCAATTTTGAGATTTAGGTCATGATATGATATTGTGTCCGCGTTTTGGACTTATCTGCTGTTTAGGGACTTTGAATATGGTCTCGTTCCATGTATTGTTTCTATCAATCATCAGGGTCATGTTTGGTGACACATTGTGATGTTGTGTGCTCTTTTGACCATAAAGGTGAAGGTCACACAATCCTTTAAGGTTCTATTTTATGTTGGGATTGTGTCTCCCTTGGGAAAAACATCAAATCCTCTATCTTAGAGGAAGGTGTTTATACGTGTCTTTCCCTTCTATTGTTTCTCACCCAAAGAAACAAGGTGCGATGTGTGTGCATCTTCTGATCCCTTGTTTCAATGAAATGTTTGGTTTTGGTAAAGTGGGTTATGGAGTGTGTTATGTCTTGATAAACCCATCAGGGTATGCAGTGTAGTTGTTTGTGGCACCGAAAGAAGAAGTTCCACATAGGGGTTTCAATAGCCTAACTGCGTGGCCGAAGATGCTTCAATATTTTGAGCTCCAGCCATAGGTCCCGGAGAGAAGCTGGCGCGTAGTCAGGGGAAACACCAGTGTTGTTTAAACACTTGTACAAAGTCCTATACTCAGTATGAAAGATAGGAACAGTTTAAACCTATGGTTTCATCATCTTCCTTCTGTTGTTCTCGTTCGGTGGAAATAGGTAGAGGGCCTTGTACCCATGTCATCGCCTAATGTTTTTCCCTCCCATGTTGGTTTCCATTGAGTCATTGGAGAATGGTTGGAAATTTGGCTAGAAAGTTTGAGCACACATTTTGTGCATGATTAGTAGTGTCAGTGTGCTAGGAAGCCACGTTCAAATAATGATCAGCATAGTTAGTGCATGGTTTCCCAAACCGTGCGGTCTGACCCTGCACCCTTTCCAAATCTTAAAAAAAAATGGGTCTTTTTGTGTCGGCCCATGCTGGTCAGTTAAGATGGTTGGTTCTTGTGGTGGGAAGACCCACTGTGGGTATCATGTATATTATTTTGTAAATTTCTAATTTATGTATACCCCTTGTACTAGGGAGTCAGTTTTGGCCTCCCCCTATTAGTGTCTTGATTCTGTCTCGGAAAAAAAAATTTAAGTTGTCTCTTATGGTGGGGAGCCCATTTGTGTCTCTTCATACGAGTAACTCATATTTTTCCTTGGTTTTGTATGGGATGTAGGTATTATCATTTGGAGATATCTAACTTCCTACATCTTTCTTTTGTAAAAATTGATATTGGAGAGTGACCAATGGTTTAGTTATAGTAGGGCAAGTGTAACCTTGTTCGATGTTGTTGTTTATTTGGGTAAATTGATTGAGTATTGTTCTGATTGTGTTTGAGGAGTTTTCATTTGGGATAAAGCATGAATGTGCTTAATAATTTCAGAAAAGTGGTGTATGTTTTGGCTGTGAGAGTATTCCTTCCTTCATTGATCACTGGAGGTGTTATGGCCTTTGTGGGAGAAACCTGGCAAGAGAGTACCTCTTGGTTTCTCAGTTGAGTTTGGTTGTTGCTTTGGCCTTACTGTGACTTTCCGGGGCGGAAAGTTTTCATGGTGGGGAGAATTGTCACATAAATAGCTTATTTTAAATTTATTTGTATTTTAATTTCCATTAATTCTTTGTTTTGGGGGGTTTCCAAAGTTTTTATGGAGAATAGGTAAGTTTTCATGAATTGGGTCAAACCGTGAGCCCAATTCCAGATTTAAAAATAAATTTTGTTTCTTTTATAACTTATTCATTTTTTAATATTTTTCACTCATTCCAACACCTAAATGTCCTCCCCTAATATATTAACACCGAAATTACAATTTGGAGCCTTTGGAAATCCATAACCAAGGTGTATATGGGTTTTTATTTAAGGCATTGGGCCTGCCCGAAAGCCCAATTCCAGTTTTAAAAATAAAATTTGATTAGTTAATAACATATTCATTTTTAAGGGGTTTTTGGTGATTCCAAGCCCCAAACACGACCCTTGAACCCAGACGCGCGTCCCATATCCTCCCACCATCTTTTCATCTCATTTGAATCGCGGTTTAGGTAGAAATTTCTGGAGAACTCAAATTTCGGGCAGATTTATAAAGGTAATTTGTTTCCTTCATAACTCCTTCGATTATTACTCTTTTTCCCCCATTCAAATTCCTAAATGATCTACCTATTCTTGTTAGAACCGACCTTGAAGGTTTAAGTATTTGTGAAATCAGATACTGGTATTTTGGGGGGAGATTTCTACAAGATATTTTAAGTATGTTGTTCTCCTCCTTTCTTCTTTCAATTTGTTTAGGGTTACATCCAATTTAGATAGGGTTTCTTGCATTATAATTGTGGTTACTAATGTCCAGGAAGTAGGGTTTAAAATTTAAGGTTTTATATTGTGTTTTATGGTCTGAAATTCTGGTTTTAGGTCTGGTTTAGCTTTCTTGAGGTGCGGCGGTGGTGTGTTTGAGTTTTCGCACAAAGGATTCAAGGGTTTCCTTGGTTTTGGTAGGTGATTCCATTGTGTATGAAATCATTGTGAATTGGCTACTGTTTTTATGGTATTTTCATTCTTATTAAATTTTATTATTTCTGAAAAATATAGTTTTAGTGGTGTTTGTATTTAAAATGGATCCTAAAGGCCAATTTCATGTGAAATTGGGGGTTTTTCATAGAAATGTATTATTAGTTTAATTGGGGATACCCTATAAGCAACTAGTTTATTTTATTGAAGTATAATGGGGATAAAAATACTGTTTTTAATGATTGTCCCTTGTGTTTGTTGCTGAAAAATCTGGTTTTAATGGTGTTTGTGAACCACATGAAATTCTAAGAGTTGTGTTGTGTAAAAATGGAGACTTTGCAATGATGTCGTTTATTGAACTATATAGGGTTGCCCTAAAAATGATTTTGTGTTTTAACTGAAATGTAGTGGGATCTCCTTTATGTTTTGGAAACTTAAATATGTGCACATAGTATGCAAGTGAGGTTTATAAGGTGTTTTGTGTCCGAAACACTACGAGATTTTTGAGGAATTGTTTTATGAAAAATCTAAGTGTTTTGTTGCGTGTTTTAAGTGGTATAAAATGTGATAGCTACTGTGTTGGTTATTATTGACCAGTAATGATGTTTTATATGAAAATTTATTTATGTTGCATGCTGAAATTGATTAAGCACAAAAGGGGAAGCCCGGGTATCTAGGTGGGGCGGATTTGTACTAGTACGGCTAGTGGACCGGATGGGTTTTGTCCCTGTTTCACTTATCATTTGGATAACGACAACTCTAACTAAACTATGTGGATGATTATTGGGGACCACTAGGTTATGGGTGTGTTCCCTACTAGTGGCTCATGCACGAGAAAGGATTTATCTACGATTACTTTACACCGAGGTACGAGGTACATAGGGCCCAAGACAACCTAGTGCCTAGGGGTGTTCCCAATGTTGTTGCTCATTGGATTTGTAGTATATACCCATGTCTTAGGGTGTGTTTGGAAGTAAATTACAGTATCTAACATTTCTATTTTAATGTGTTAGTATTCTAAAAATTTTGGATTGAAAACTATTTTCAATTAAAGGTTTCATTTCTTGAAATTTGAACACTACTTTTCCTTGCATTTGAAAACTGCTTTCTTTTTCACATTGTATTTCTTACTTTTTGGAATCATTGGGTGGTATCCTACTGGGCTTAGGCTCACACCCTACTTACACCCCTTGGGTGTAAGTAGACTTGGTTATGTTTGATTCAGGTAATGGAAAGGCTAAGGGTGATGGCGGTTCATGGTGTTAGTTCCCATTCTTGGTGCGGAGTTGTGGAGATAGCTTGGGGGCGATGACCCCTTGTCGTGTGGAGCCCTTGGGGCTATCTTAATACTATAATTATTTTTATTTGGACCACTTGTATAATATTTAAACCAATTTACTCGGTTCTGGTTTTCACTTAAGTCTTGTTTGGCTCAAAAATTTCAGATTTATATTATGGAATGTTTTTAATGTTTTATGCTTTCATACTCGGGTAAATCGTTCCCAAACCTATATTAATGATACCCGGGCACTTGTGCCAGCCCGTGGGGATAGGGAACGCCCTTCGGGTCATGTCACGGGCTGGGTTTGGTGCCGGTTTTGGCGGTGACCAGATTCGGTTCGTGACACACCACCTATGGTAACATAAAGATAATTATGATAAATTTCTATCAATAAATCCCTCATAACTACCAACTAAGTCACATCATTAATAACTACTCTCTACTAAGAAAACCCAGACCACATAACAACTTCAAGGAAAGATTATAATATTTTATCTCTAATACAACCTTTTCATGAACCTTGCCAAATACTGTAGTACTCTGATACCCACCCTGATACTGTGATGGAATTAAGGGCTCTATGAATCCCCATCAGATGGAGACAATCACCTGGCAACATACAAGATCAAGGTGGGACAAAATTTATACAAAACAACATAATAATAATGTTAGATGCAGGTTTATCAATAGTACACTAGGATACGGTACCAAATGTCAAAATGATAAAAAATTCAAATGAAGATAGATAAAAAATCAATGGAAATCACAATTTTATCCACAAATATATCTCTAAAAACCTCGTGTATCAAGTAGAAAATAGATCAAGTGGGAACAATTTACACTCTATAGTGAAAAGGATAATGAAATTACACCACCTAAAAGTTGTTCTTTACCCTTTATCAAACATGGTATGTGAATATTTACATATTCTTCAGGAAGAAGGAAGTGTGTGAGAAAAAAACCCAGTAGTTTCTCCCCATGTATTGCATGATGGATTCCTTAAAAATAAACCAATCATTATTTCAATTCAAAATAAATTGACCATGAAATAACATATCATTTTAATATTTAGAAAAGAACATGTTCTCATTTTAATAGATGAATAAATATTTAAACATGTATTAAATAACATTTTATATAATAAAATTTATATAAATTGTTTGGCATGAAAAAATAACTCTATATTAAATGAAACATATAACTAACTACTAGAAAATAAGAACCACAATAATTTTACCTGAAGTACGTCAATTTATAGATATAATATCCCCACACATCTCAAATTAGTGATCATGAAATAATAAGTTTTCGTATATACCTCAATATTAGGCCAAATAGGACTCCTCAATGTCACATAACGGATAATCCAGATGAAATAGTATTTTGTTAGAGTTGTCAACATAAATCTATATTTTGGTTATCAATATCTTAGAATTATTTTCCCTCATAACCCAATAACTACCCATGCCCACATTTTCTCAATCGTTTAATAAAAAATCATAATGTCATCTTATTTCCAATAATTCCTCACTAACAATTCAATTTTCCAATTTTTAGTTTCCAGATTCTAATTCTATTTCAAATCCAAAACATTGGTTTTTCATAATTTAATTTATTTTCTTGATAAAAACAACAATATGTTTTTATTAATTTCAATTAAAAATGATTTTCTCAAAACAATTCTCAAATAATTTGATCAATTATTTCATTTCCAATATTTACACCATAATCCAATTATATTTGAATTAGGAGTTTTTCTCGAAATCCATTCCATTTAAAATTATAATATCAAAAATAAACAAATAGGGATACAAAAAATCAATTGAAAAATATTTATAATACTTCAATAAACTAATGGTTAAGATTTCGTGGAAATTCTAAAATGAAATTACCTATCATTAAACAGATAAATCTAATGATAAAAAAATAATGGGAACAACATTGATGATCAATGGAGAAAAACATCTATGAATACGATTTAGAATCATGATCAAACAATACAATGAATAGATATATAGATATTGTTTATATCCATTAGAAAGTATGATTATACAATACTATCTATGGAAGATAGGAAGAGATATCATAAGAAACAACACAATAGGATATCCTCTTACCTGGAGGGGATCGATCAAGATCAACGCCACTTCAATCCACAAATAAATGTGTTTTGAGGGGACAAAACCACCTATATAGAGTCCAAAAAGAAGAATAATTTTTGTTATGTATGATTACAGTTATTAAGAACATAAAAATGATGTCTCAAGAATTTTTAATTTATTTCTTTAAATTTTTACTCCCGCATATATGATTAGTTGGAGGGGGCCTGTTTAGGGGAAACTGTGCACCATAAATTCACCCATAATATTTTACATGAATGGTATCTCTTGGTTGGGCACAATGTTTGTGAAACCATTCCCCAACTATGAATTCCCCAATATCTAAGATTTTATGGTTACCACTAGGGGCACATGGATTGGAAAAAACGTGTGCCAACCACGTAGAAACCATAAGGCCTCCATGAATTCCAAAAATCTCCCTTAACAGACCCAAAATAATACTAGACCCAATGCTAGTCAAAAAATTTCAATTATTTTATAAATTCAAATTATGGAATGTTATAAAAGTAATAGTGATATGTTGTAGACAAGTGGAGTCGCACACTTGAAATTATTCTAAACATTTAAATATTTGATGTTTTGTAGTCTTGTTGAGGTGGATCTAACACAATTAAAATTGGACAATAATGTGATTAGGTTCATAATATACTCATTAAATGTATTGCCCCAACCCTAGTTACCCAGAGTCGGTGCATTATTACATAACATTGGCATGATCACAAGAAAGATCAAATCTCGAAAGACCGATTGGTTTAGTAGCCTTGGAAACACTAGATATATTCATAAGTTTTACATTACGTCATAAAATGAAAGACTACTACAACAACATAATGTCTCCATAATCCACACTCATATCCCCACATAACATCCCTGCAGGTCATTCATAATTTACTTCTTCACTTCCTGGGAAAAATAAAACATAGAAAAGGGGTGAGCTCAAATTCCCAGTAAGGATAACAATATAGCGGAAACATTCATAAATAAGAATAAACATTTAAGGCAATGTATAACTAAAGCAAAATCCTTTTAAACTTGAACTTTTAACATAGTATGGCATAAATAAAATGAAATAATGCCATTTACTTATTCACATGGTTATTCTACTAATCGAATAATCACATGCAAAATCAATAACCACTTTCATAATGATGGAATGCATAATTCTAGACTATCATAACCACATAGCCAAGGCCTCGTGCCAATACTACAAATAAGATTTTGTCAAGTCCATGCGCCAAGACACTAGTTTGTCTCATGAGACCTACCGATGCATCGCGGAGCTATAGCGGGCTCCACCTGTCACTTACTAAGTCCAATGCATTCCCATATGAAAAGGTTTAAACATAACATAAACATTTGTATTAAAACTAGCATACGAAATGTCAATAATTTCACCATAAACTATGAATGGTATAAAAATAGCACATCCACAGTCAAACATATCACAAAACCTCATTTCAATATGGAAGTTTTATATCATAATAAATCAACTTCAAATATTCTTAAAATCCATCAAAGGATGTTGACATAGATGAAATCAATATTCTTTTTAAAGAAATATCTCATTCTATTTTGAAATCATTTAATAAAACATTTTCTTTGAAAATATTCTTATAAGCTTGTAAGGGAAGCTTTTAATATTTTATAACGGCGGAAAATAACCGCACCCACCATATAAGTTAAAAAAACATTCTTATCTTAATTCTGTCGAAAAGGTTAAAAAGCACCTTATTTGGAAAACGACGGAAAGATTCCCTCATAAACCTCTTATAAAAATTCAAACAAGGGTATAAATGACTTTAACCCATATTCTTTTAAATATTAAAAATGTTTTGAAATACATTTTGAAGAAACATGGATGTGGATGATAACGAGATCCCAGTAGATTATTACGTATAAACAACCTCGGATAATGAAGAGATTGTGAAATAACCCTTACCTTGTACTTTTCCTTGGATGGGGTAGGTTAACCTCTTGTATAATGGTGAAATAATTGTTATTAAATTATACAATAATCATATACATTAATATGATATCATATATGATCTTTTAATATTGATTTGATAATAATATCTTAGTATTATCATTGTTTCGGGTGTTAACTTACTTGTTTTATTTTATATGTTTTGTTACGTAAGCCATGTTTGTAATGGATAGGTTGTATATTATTCATATACATAATGATATCAAGTCCTTAAACATCATTTTTAAATTATCAAATGATAATTATACTTGAATGGATACGATGGAGAATTAATCTTATTGCGTTCGTGGAGACGGTAGTCCGTACGTACGCACGAGCGAAAATATCATTATTTTGATATTAAAATAATATATAAATGGATGGTATATCATATATACAGAATAATTAACATGTTATATTTATTATTTACATGAGTTACACATCATTATTATACCCATCCAAATAATATTATATTGAATAACAATTACACCACGACGTGGAGACGGTAAGCCGTACGTACGCACGTATGGTGACATGTTATTCAAAGGGTGGATAGAATACTGAATATTGTTGCACCATATTTATAATAACATCACAGTATATGTGAGATACTGGAGTTATTATTTTAGAATGGTAAGAACAAAGAAAGAAGAAGTGGAAGAAGAAAGGAACTTGAAAAGGGGTGGTGAAAACATTACCTCTTCTTCGGGTTCTTCCTTTTGATTTGATCAAAAGGGCTCCTTATGTTGGATTTCTGATCAAACTAAGGCCTCTAGGTTGTATTGAGGGATGTTTTGAGAGTATTTGGGAAGAGTTTGGCCGAACCAAAAGGCTTTGAAGGTGTGAATAAATGAGAAGAAGGAGTGCCCTTTTATAAGAGGGGTGAGGGGCACCTTTGGAAAAGCTAGAGATATTAGTTTATAATAAATTCATAATCGGTTTCCAATGGCTCCAAAGTTGACTATTCAAATTTTAAGGTGGGGATGGGTCGAAAACAGCTCAACCAATAGAATTTAGACAGGTTTGGGTACTTATATTAACCTTATCTTTAAGTATTAACTCTAAGTTAATTAGTTTCACTTTTACAATGTCTCTTTGTATTTTTATATAATATGGTTAATAAACTTACTACATACATCCAAGAGACCCCCAAGTGGTCCATTAATGATGAACCTATCATGATATAAGTCTTTTGGCCGAACCTTAGATTTTTAGGAATTTAATATCAACTAATAATATAATATTTGTTTTAAGAACTCTTTTATGTCAATTTTGACACTATTCAATAGTTGATTTTTGTGAAACTCATAACAGATTGATTACTTAGAAAAAAGTCAATTAAATTAATCCTAATATATCATATTATCCTATAAAATTAGTTTAATTCATTAAAAGTTTCATATTATATTTATTTGGGTATTTATAATATCAATTATGTTAATTTTTCACTATTATAGTAATTACTGCATCATCATTGTGTCATAAATAAAATAAACTATTTAATGTCTAAAAATTATAAATAAAATATCATTATGTAGTAAATCTTTTTATCTTTCTAATGAATATTTATAATCTAAAATCCAACATATATAACCTTATTTAACAATTGTTTTTCTAAAAGATATATGCTTGTGTCATTTTTGTATTCATTTTAACTTAATTAAAATAAAGTGTCATTATCACTTACAAGTGGATCCATGGGGTCCCAAAATCGACCCAAAGATGCCCATGGTCGACGATGTATCAACCAATAGGGTTAAGACACGTTTTAGGGTAATTTAGTATTATTATAATATTATTTTTTAACCCTTATTTACCGGATTTACCCTTAACCATAGTAAATAAAATATTTACCGCAGTAATTATTCAAAATGTCTAAAAATAAAAGTTACCTATTTACACAATTTGAACATCATGATTCCAAATATGGAATCCATTTTCCTAAATTCAAAACACAGAAGTGGCAGAAATTAATTTAAAATTAATTCCCGCTGTCAAAACAAAAAGCGTGTTTTTAAGAGATAATAACTATCGAAAGATTGACACTTGTTTATGTTCGGTTTAATTGTAAAATTATGTCCAATGACCAACATTATATTAAATGGTAAAAATATATTCTAAATATACTTTAAAACTACTAAAATTCATAATTTATCACTATTAATTATTTTAATTAAAAAAGTTGTTTTTAATTAAAATTTAATAATTTTCACTATTCATCAAAATATGAAAGTTATCCGAAAAGTACCAAAATTTCACCTTAGGCTAAATTAGATATTCCGAATCCAAAAATGAAGTCCATTTTGAAATATAAAAAATATATTTTTTTAAAAAGTAGGTATTACTATTCATAACGGCTAGTTTGATTGGTTGTTAGAACATGGTGTTGCGTACAACACACGCTATCGCATTATTCAAAGAGAAGCGTACCGTAGAATTTTGGGGTGTTACATTCTCCCCTCCTTCAAATAATTTCGTCCTTTAAATTTCTAGAATACTATCGCATGAAAAGACTCGGGTGGTTCTTCATCATAAGTTCCTCGGGTTCCCACATTGCCTCTTCCATCTTATGGTTTCTCCACAAAACTTTTACCAGACGCGTCGTCTGGTTTCTCAGTACTTGTTCTCTCGTATCCAGAATCCTGATCGGCTCTTCACAATAGGAAAGATCGGGTTCCAGTTCTAATTCCTCATAGGTGAGTACATGCGTTGGATCAGGCATGTATTTCCTCAACAGAGATACGTGGAACACATCGTGAACTTTGGAGAGACTTGGCGGGATTTCCAATCGGTAAGCTACAACCCCAATTCGTTCTAGAATTTCGAAAGGTCCGATGTACCTGGGACTCAATTTACCTTTCTTACCAAAACGTATGACTCCCTTCCATGGAGATACCTTCAAGAAAACATGATAACCGATTTGAAATTCCAAATCCTTCCTTCGATTATCGGCATAGCTCTTCTGCCTACTTTCAGCAGCTTTGATGTGATTTTGGATTACCTTCACCTTTTCCACTGTTTCCTCCACCAGTTCTGGGCCTACAAGTTTTCTTTCACCAATGTCATCCCAACAGGTTAGTGTACGACATCTCTTTCTGTATAATTCTTTATATGGCGCCATCTGAATACTCGAATGGAAGCTATTGTTATAGGAAAATTCTACCAGTGGTAAATATTGATCCCACATACCCTGAAAGTCAAGTGAGCAAGATCTCAACATGTCTTCTAGGGTTTGAATAGTCCATTCTGATTGACCATCTGTCTGAGGGTGGTAAGCAGTGCTCAAATGAAGTTCAGTATCCAGGGATTTCTGAAGACTTTTCCAAAATCTTGATGTAAAACGGGGATCACGATCAGAAACAATTGATAAGGGTACTCCATGAAGTCTCACAACTTCATTAATATATAGTCTGGCTAGACGTTCCAGGGGTATATCTTCTCTTATAGCAAGAAAATGTGCTGACATGGTAAGACGATCAACAATAACCCATATTGCATTGTTCCTTCTAGGAGTCTTTGGAAGCCCCATGAAAAAGTCCATCGTAATATTGTCCCACTTCCACTCCGGTATGGGAAGAGGTTGCATGACTCCTACAGGCTGTTGCCTTCCAGCTTTCACTTGTTGACAAACCATACATCTTGACACAAAATCAGCAATCTCCCTCTTCATGTTGTCCCACCAAAAATGTTCCTTCAAATCTCTATACATTTTGGTGCTCCCATGGTGTATAGAGAAATTGGAACTATGAGAATCATCCATCAATTCCCTTTTTAGATCAGGTATATTGGGAACACAAAGTCTCTTCCCAAATTTCAAAATTCCATCTTCATACACAAAGTCTCTCAATCTCCCATCATTCACGGCTTTAATCTTCTTTTGAAATTCTTCATCATCAGTCTGAGTACTCTTAATCCTTTCTATTAAAGATGGTTTGGCAACCATTTGAAAAAGAAAAGATGTTTCGCCTTCCCTGGTTATTCTCATGTCCATCTTCACTAGATCCATGAAAATTGGATCCCTTTCAATTCCCATATTGTTCAAAACTCCATGGTCATTTCTACTCAAAGTATCTGCCACCTTGTTTGCCTTCCCCGGGTGGTAGTGTATCGTGCAATCATAATCCTTGAGTAATTCAAGCCATCTCCTTTGCCTCATGTTGAGTTCTTTTTGTGATAAAATATACTTCAAACTCTTGTGATCAGTATAAATCTCACATTTTTCACCATAGAGGTAGTGCCTCCATATCTTCAAAGCAAAGATCACAGCTGCTAACTCGAGATCATGAGTAGGATAGTTTTGTTCATGAATTTTCAACTGTCGTGATGCATAGGCAATAACTCTATCATTCTGCATAAGGACACAACCAAGTCCTTTCTTCGATGCATCACTATAAATAACGAACCCATCATTCCCCGATGGTAGAGTCAATATAGGAGCATTGACTAATCTTCTCTTCAGTTCTTCGAAACATTCTTCACACTCTTTTGTCCAAACAAATTTAACCCCTTTACGTGTGAGCTTCGTTAATGGGTTAGCCAATCGGGCAAAATTCTGGACGAAACGTCGATAATAACCTGCCAAACCAATAAAACTACGTACGTCAGTTATACTCGTAGGTGCTGGCCATTCTTGGATTGCCTTGGTCTTAGAAGGATCAACAGAGATTCCATCTTTAGAGACAATATGGCCAAGAAAAGAAATCTCCTGAAGCCAGAATTCACACTTGATAAACTTCCCATATAATTCATGCCTCCTCATAGTCTTCAAGATAATGTGCAAGTGATTTTCATGATCTTCATAGGTTTTGGAGTATACCAAGATATCATCAATAAATACCACTACAAATTCATCGAGATACTCCTTGAAAACTCTATTCATCAAATCCATGAATACAGAGGGTGCATTAGTCAATCCAAAAGGCATTACAGTAAACTCGTAATGCCCGTACCTGGTTCGAAATGATGTCTTCGGAATGTCTTCCTTCTTCACACACAACTGATGGTATCCAGATCGAAGGTCAATCTTTGAAAAGTATTGAGCTCCATGCAGTTTGTCAAATAAATCATCAATACGAGGTAGGGGATACTTGTTCTTTATCGTTATAGCATTGTTCTCCCTGTAGTCGATACATAACCTCATAGATTCATCTTTCTTTTTAACAAAAAGAACAGGGGCTCCCCATGGAGAAACACTAGGGAGAATAAATCATTTATTACTCAATTCCTCTAGTTGTTTCTTTAGTTCGACTAACTCTACAGTAGCCATTCTGTAAGGGGTCTTCGATATAGGCCTTGATCCAGGAATCAAATCAATGGAAAACTCAACTTCTCATTCTGGAGGATGTCCAGGTAAATCTTCCGGAAATACATCTACAAATTCTTTCACAATAGTTACATCCTCTATTTGAACATTCCTTTCCTCACCGACAATTATTTCATTCTCTTCCTCCCCAATAATTGAATTAAGTTGAGCTACTGGAGGTGGATCTAAATAAGAATTAGGTGGTGACGATTCTGCTCTAAAGATAAGGTGTTCCTTATCATTATCATCAAGAATCGTAACCTCTTTCTTTTTACAATAAATCTCCGCATCATAGTCCGAAAGCCAGTCCATACCGAGGATTATATCAAACTCAATCATAGGTATGACGATGAGATCAGCAGATAAAGAAAATTTATGTGCTCTAATGGGGACCGATTCACAAAACTTTGTTGCAATGATACTTCCCTTAGGAGTTTTAACTGACAACTCTCTTGTTAAATCAAATTGGAAATATCTAATTTTCTTAGCAAACTAGGAAGATATGAAACAATGTGATGATCCAGAATCAAATAATGCATTTTCTAAACTTGAGGAAACCATTAAATTACCTGCCACCACGTCTTTCGGAGCTTCTACCTCAGCAGTAGTGATAGCATAAGCCTGGCCTTGATCCCTTGGCCTTTTTTGAGGTACGTTCTCCTGATGCTTAGGACATTCATTTGCATAATGCCCCATCTCCCTGCAATTGTAGCACTGAACATTGGTAGCTTCCTTCTTCCCCTTGCAATCATGAGCTTGGTGGCCTTTTTCACCACACTTGTAACAGACTCTCATTCCCTTCAAGCAAGTACCAGGATGTTTCTTCCCGCATTTACCACAAGATGGATATTCAACCTTTCCCTTCTTCCCCTTATATCCATTCCCAGATTGATCAGCAGGTCTCTTCTTCTCTTGCTTTGCTTTAAAGTCATAAGACTTAGAGAATTCCTTTTCGGTCTTGATAGCACATAAGACAATGTCTTCGTACGATGAAAAGGGTTGTGAGACTAATGCTCGACGGAGAAATGGTTTTAACCCATCAATGAAACGATCAATCTTACTTCTTGTGTTGCGAATATAATCTCCAGTATACCTCGCTAACCTTGTAAAGTTAGCCTCATACTTTGTGACATTCTCATCCTCCTTTTGACTTAGACTCAGAAATTGCCTTTCCATATCTGCTCGATGGTCGCGAGGAAAGTATTTTTCTAAAAACAGATCTTTGAACTCCCTCCATTCCATATTTGATACTTCATCATCTTCCTTCATATTTTGAATCAATGACCACCATTGATCAGCATCTCCAGTGAGGCGGTAAACTGCCATGATAACTTTTTCCCTTTCACTGCTCCTCAAAGCCTGAAATATTTTCTCTAGGGAAAATATCCATTGCTCAGGTACTAAGGGATTTGTACTCCCATTGAACGTTGGTGGTTGTTGCCTCATGAATCGATCTAACATTGATCCTCCACGCTACGGATCAGGGTGCTCCATACGGGTAAGGTTATTATTCATAACCTGAGTAAGTTGTCCCAGTATGGTGATTAGCTGATCGGCACCAGTTGCATCACCAGCCCCACTATAATTATCTTGAGTAGGAGGGAAATCCCTACATGGAGTGCGTGCATTGATACAGTTTCCATTTCTTCCACTAGGAGCCATTTCTAAACAATGGCATAAACTAGATCAGTTTATGAATCAAAATACATAATCCCATACTTATAAAACACTTAACATAAATTGAACTATTTATGGATATAATACATAATCATAAAAATGTTTTCTTTGAGGAAGTAAATACTCATAAACCCTTCATAATGATTTGTAAAGAAAATGAGAGTTATCCTAAGCATATCCCCCGGGAGTGTCGTAACCAAGAGTGTAGCAAGGCCCGTTGTTGTGCACCAGTTCCCATTCGAGTCTAGCTCAAAGCAGTGTTTTCGGGTTTTACCCCTAGGTACATCTGTGCCAGAGCCGCCTCTACCTGCTCGTATCCAGATAGGGATGTATTGCTCGGAAAACTCACAAAATCTCTACAATACCAAAATTCTAGGAAGTTCTTCTATACTAATCTTCAAAGTTCATCTTATGTCTACGTGCTCTAATCAGAGTTTATCTAAATCTAGTTTCCATGGTTTGTACTAAACTTCCTCTGATACCAACTGTAACGCCCCAACCCTAGTTACCCAGAGTCAGTGCATTATTACATAACATTGGCATGATCACAAGAAAGATCAAATCTCGAAAGACCGATTGGTTTAGTAGCCTTGGAAACACTAGATATATTCATAAGTTTTACATTACATCATAAAATGAAAAACTACTACAACAACATAATGTCTCCATAATCCACACTCATATCCCCACATAACATCCCTGCAGGTCATTCATAATTTACTTCTTCACTTCCTGGGAAAAATAAAACATAGAAAAGGGGTGAGCTCAAATGCCCAGTAAGGATAACAATATAGCGGAAACTTTCATAAATAAGAATAAACATTTAAGGAAATGTATAACTAAAACAAAAGCCTTTTAAACTTGAACTTTTAACATAGTATGGCATAAATAAAATGAAATAATGCCATTTACTTATTCACATGGTTATTCTACTAATCGAATAATCACATGCAAAATCAATAACCACTTTCATAATGATGGAATGCATAATGCCAGACTATCATAACCACATAGCCAAGGCCTCGTGCCAAGACTACAAATCAGATTTTGTCAAGGCCTTGTGCCAAGACACTAGTTTGTCTCATGAGACCTACCGATGCATCGAGGAGCTATAGCGGGATCCACCCGTCACTTACTAAGTCCAATGCATTCCCATATGAAAAGGTTTAAACATAACATAAACATTCGTATTAAAACTAGAATACGAAATGTCAATAATTTCACCATAAACTATGAATGGTATAAAAATAGCACATCCACAGTCAAACATATCACAAAACCTCATTTCAATATGGAAGTTTTATATCATAATAAATCAACTTCAAATAATATTAAAATCCATCAAAGGATGTTGAAATAGATGAAATCAATATTCTTTTTAAAGAAATATCTCCTTTTATTTTGAAATAATTTAATAAAAAAATTTCTTTGAAAATATTCTTATAAGCTTGTAAGGGATGCTTTGAATATTTTATAATGGTGGAAAATAACCGAACCCGCCGTATAAGTTAAAAAACATTCTTATCTTAATTCTGTCGAAAATGTTAAAAAGCACCTTGTTTGGAAAACGACGGAAAGATTCCCTCATAAACCTCTTATAAAAAGTCAAACAAGGGTATAAATGACTTTAACCCATATTCTTTTAAATATTAAAAATGTTTTGAAATACATTTTGAAGAAACATGGATGTGGATGATAACGAGATTCCAGTAGATTATTACGTATAAACAACCTCGGATAATGAAGAGATTGTGAAATAACCCTTACCTTGTACTTTTCCTTGGATGGGGTAGGTTAACCTCCTGTATAATGGTGAAATAATTTTTATTAAATTATACAATAATCATATACATTAATATTATATCATATATGATCTTTTAATATTGATTTGATAATAATATCTTAGTATTATCATTGTTTCGGGTGTTAACTTACTTGTTTTCTTTTATATGTTTTGTTACGTAATCCATGTTTGTAATGGATAGGTTGTATATTATTCATATACAGAAGGATATCAAGTCCTTAAACATCATTTTTAAATTATCAAAGGATAATTATACTTGAATGGATACGATGGAGAATGAATCTTATCGCGTTCGTGGAGACGGTAGTCCGTACGTACGCACGAGCGAAAATATAATTCTTTTGATATTAAACTAATATATAAATGGATGTTATATCATATATACAGAATCATTAACATGTTATATTTATTATTTACATGAGTTACACATCATTATTATACCCATCCAAATAATATTATATTGAATAACAATTACACCACGACGTGGAGACGGTAAGCCGTACGTACGCACGTATGGTGACATGTTATTCAAAGGGTGGATAGAATACTGAATATGGTTGTACCATATTTATAATAACATCACAGTATATGTGAGATACTGGAGTTATTATTTTAGAATGGTAAGAACAAAGAAAGAAGAAGTGGAAGAAGAAAGGAACTTGAAAAGGGGTGGTGAAAACATTACCTCTACTTCGGGTTCTTCCTTTTGATTTGATCAAAAGGGCTCCTTAGGTTGGCTTTCTGATAAAACTAAGGCCTATAGGTTGTAGTGAGGGATGTTGGGAGAGTATTTGGGCAGCTTTTGGCCGAACCAAAAGGCTTTGAAGGTGTGAATAAATGAGAAGGAGGAGTGCCCTTTTATAAGAGGGGTGAGGGGCACCTTTGGAAAAGCTAGAGATATTAGTTTATAATAAATTCATAATCGGTTTCCAATGGCTCCAAAGTTGACTATTCAAAGGTTAAGGTGGGGATGGGTCGAAAACAACTCAACCAATAGAATTTAGACAGGTTTGGGTACTTATATTAACCTTATCTTTAAGTATTAACTCTAAGTTAATTAGTTTCACTTTTACAATGTCTCTTTGTATTTTTATATAATATGGTTAATAAACTTACTACATACATCCAAGAGACCCCCAAGTGGTCCATTAATGATGAACCGATCATGATATAAGTCTCTTGGCCGAAACATAGATTTTTAGGAATTTAATATCAATTAATAATATAATATTTGTTTTAAGAACTCTTTTATGTCAATTTTGACACTATTCAATAGTTGATTTTTGTGAAACTCATAACAGATTGATTACTTCGAACAAAGTCAATTAAATCAATCCTAATATATCATATTATCCTATAAAATTAGTTTAATTCATTAAAAGTTTCATATTATATTTATTTGGGTATTTATAATATCAATTATTTTAATTTCTCACTATTATAGTAATTACTGCATCATCATTGTGTCATAAATAAAATAAAATATTTAATGTCTAAAAATTATAAATAAAATATAATTATGTAGAAAATCGTTTTATCGTTCTAATGAATATTTATAATCTAAAATCCAACATATATAACCCTATGTAACAATTGTTTTTCTAAAAGATATATGCTTGTGTCATTTTTGTATTCATTTTAACTTAATTAAAATAAAGTGTCATTATCACTTACAAGTGGATCCATGGGGTCCCAAAATCGACCCAAAGATGACCATGGTCGACCATGTATCAACCAATAGGTTTAAGACACGTTTTAGGGTAATTTAGTATTATTATAATATTATTTTTTAACCCTTATTTACCGGATTTACCCTTAACCATGGTAAATAAAATATTTACCGCAGTAAGTATTCAAAATGTCTAAAAATAAAAGTTACCTATTTACACAATTTGAACATCCTGATTCCAAATATGGAATCCATTTTCCTAAATTCAAAACACAGAAGTGGAAGAAATTAATTTAAAATTAATTCCCGCTGTCAAAACAAAAAGCGTGTTTTTAAGAGATAATAACTATCAAAAGATTGACACTTGTTTATGTTCGGTTTAATTGTAAAATTATGTCCAATGACCAAAAATATGTTAAATGGTAAAAATATATTCTAAATATAATTTGAAACTACTAAAATTCATAATTTATCACTATTAATTATTTTAATTAAAAAAGTTGTTTTTAATTAAAATTTAGTAATTTTCACTATTCATCAAAATATGAAAGTTATCCGAAAAGTACCAAAATTTCACCTTAGGCTAAATTAGATATTCCGAATCCATAAATGAAGTCCATTTTGAAATATAAAATATATATAATTTTAAAAAGTAGGTATTACTATTCATAACGGCTAGTTTGATTGGTTGTTAGAACTCGGTGTTGCGTACAACACACGCTATCGCATTATTCAAAGTGAAGCGTACCGTAGAAGTTTGGGGTGTTACATTGAATTTGGTTTAAGGTTATATTTTGAGACATTATCATATTTTTTAAAATTAATTAACCCATTTAAATCTTTTATCATAGTGACATCATTTTTAACATGATTTTCATTGTTAATGAAAAAATAAAATTAGAGTAATTAATAAATTTAAACCTCATAATTTATAATATGAAATTAATTTTTCAATATTCAAATTCTAAAAATGGATAAAATATATTTTAACATAACTGTGAAAACATAGTGAAAATAGTATTTAGAAAAATATATTTTAAGCCTAATAATTAAATTATACAAAAAAACATAAAATAATAATTCATATATTGTTTATTATATTATTTTTATGAAAATTAGATAAGTAAACATTAAAGACAATTCTGAATAATTGTAATTTTATATTAGATTATTTAATTTAATGAATTGATAGTTTTTTAAATATCAACATTTTTTACTATTCACTCAAAAAAATGTTTTCAAAAAATTATCTTAACATCACCAAAAGATAAAATTTAATTTATAATTTCATAAAATGTTTCAAATACACATTATAAAACTCTTAGGAATTAATCAAAATATATATGTACAAAATGAAATAATTTTTTTTATGAAAATGTATTTTTGAATCATAAAGTGACATTATTTCCATTTGTTTCATAATAAATAAAATTACATGAATCTTAATTCATTTCACTAGATATAATATTATCATTTCATTATAAATATTTATTAATAGTGAATAAATTAATCAATTAGAATAAAAATACATTGCAGACAGAAAATTAGTTTTTTAAAACTGTATCCTATATCATTAAAATATTCTATTTTCATTTATAATTTTTTTAATAAATAAATAATTTTTTTATATTAATTAAGGAAGAAAATTCTTTAAATTTTTTAATTGAATAAGATGGTTATTTGAAAATCATTTTTTCATGTGTAGAAATCTATTAAACACTTCAAATTTAATGAATAAAAATATATATTAAAAAATATCAGAGTGTCACATTCCTCGCTCCATATAATAATTTCATCGATGAAATTATATTACTATAATACAAAATATTTCAATATATCTACCTCATTTTATCATGTGGTTACCATATAGGAACCTCATTTTTATGGTTTCTCCACACCACTTTAACCTAGTTGGTGGCATTTTTTCATAACACTTAGTCACATTGACCAAAATCTCTATCAATTTTCAATATAATAATGATCATAATCCATTAGTAAAACTATGAGTTGTCTAAATTTTTAATATTTTATATGTAATCACTAAAAATTTGATACATTGAAGTCATTATGAACAATAGATAGATTCAGTTGAATTTTGAATTGATAAGAAACTACCTCGATATGATAAAGAATTTTGAAGGGGTCAATATATCTTGGAATGAATATTACATTATTTATTAATATCATTAACATAATACATGTTTATGTTAATAGTAATACCTTATCAATAACATAAAACTCTATAATTCACTAATGATTTTCATTATAACCCCTTTATCGACTCTAAAAAGCCTAGATTTGCAGCTAATTGTGATTGAAATTATTTTGCATTTCCTCAGTTAACCTAGGCCCCAATAATTATTTTCACTTACTTCATAGGATCACTTTATAGTTATACACTTCTTTCTATAGGGGGATTCCAAATATCCATCTTAATTCATGAGTGAAATCTATTTTTGTATTAAAATTCAACTAGAGGAAGTTGTTTATCCAAAGAACCTCTGAAAACCATATAATATTCTATTAATATATCTCTTTGGATTTGATTGGTCCTACTGGAATAAAAATATATTTGAGGAGGATATATAATGAGAAATATTTATTACATATTCAATTCTTATAAAAGACTTATTTTTTACTTCTTAGTAAATTTCATAAACTAATGTGATATAATAGAGTACGATACACTATAAAACCATACCATTGAATGTTTCAGATGTAGAAGAACCACATGGTGGGTGTTTAACCATAATTTTTTTTTGAATATTCAATAGGCCATTATATAATTGTGGAATTCATAAATATGAAGACTAACCAATATTTTCACATCGAATATTAACATAGGAAAATCTATAAACTCATAGTGGATCTTGATAACATTAAATTTATAAGTAATGTAATCAATTCTGAAAAAATAAATACATATTCAGAGTCTCATTATTTGATAATGATGATGATTATATAATTTCTATTTTTTAACTACCTTAGTTTTGTGGGGTGGACCCAAGTCAAATCCCATTAGTTGTGATTCAAAAGTTATCCTTTAATCCATAAATAAAATCAATGTATATTTAGGATCTAGTTTGGAAAATAAATCACATTGTGTCATTAATTTTTTTATAGTTTTGTGTTTTTATTGGAAAGATTATATATTTCATTCATGAGATCATGAGAGGAGGAGTAATCAAGAGAGAAGTCCATTATTCACAAGGATTCTAAATTATCGTTTAACCCTGAAAATTGGACATCTATAAGTTTTTATAATAATAAATATTTGGTTAAAATATTAAAAAATTGTACAGTTACCCTTAATAAATACAATAAACTATATCATTCCCAATTCATAATAATAATAATAATAATAATTTATTTATTTTTATAACATGAATAACAATAAATATTTTTTTAAAAGCCTGTAAATTAGTATTCATCACTAGACATGATCTGGACCCACTCAACCCCCTTTGTATTTATTTAATTTCTATAAAAATATTTTTAAATATTACTTTCTTAATAAATATTTATTAACAGTATGGTGAATAAATATATTTGTTTATATTCAATAAATACAATATTTTTTTATTCATAATCTTGTGATTAAATATTTATTTAATTTTTGGGATCAATAAATCATGAATAAATTTGTTCCATGGTATTGACAAAAATATTTATACTAGTAAATAAATCCAAAGAGAGTTTAATATAGTTTAAGAGAAATATTTAGTTTTTGGCATCCATAATTCTTTGACATTTTCATTATGTTGACATGCCAAAAGTAGAAGATTACTATATAGAAAAGGGTCAAGGAACCCATGAGAAATAATTTAATGTTGCAACATCGATGTCCATGCACAGACACAAAAAATATAATTTAGTCCTTTTATCATAATATCTCAGCAACCATGCCTCACACTCGTGTAATTAAACTATTTTCATGATACTACATTCTTTGAAAATATGATTTAAATTCAATGTTACACCGTGGTCATGGAATTAAAGGTAATTGACACATTTCCATCAAAGGGATTGGACCCCAAAATTAGTAAATATCAAAGCGAAAAATCCCTCATTGACTTATAAATTAATAACACATCACTCATGATACACCGAACGTATCAAATTCTTTCATGAAATGTACATTTTTGGATTATGAATTACTTCTAATTGTATGTCTCATAACATTCATTTATAATAATCTTATTGTATTTGGAATATTTCAAAAACTTGAAAATATGAATATATGATTGCATATAATAATGATTCATTCATACTATTGTGTCTATTATCATGGTCTCTTGATATAGAAATTACAAGGTGAGAAATTCATGAGATGAAGTCATATATTCATACAGGTGGTTGCACCTAATACTAATTATTCTATGTGTCTCAAAATATTATGTCACCTAGCCATATAACTATATTTGAGAATAAATTCATAGAATTTTAAGGATCTCAAAATAGTGAGGAAAAACTCTTTTTTATCAATCAAATAGATACTCCATGACATTAGTACATTAAATTCATGACGAAAAATGAATAATATATAGTATGATGTTTTACTAATATTCATTTCCATTAATTATCATTTTTTCTATTGTGAAATGTTTTGGTTATAGACACCAAATCCAATAGACACCCACTTGTACTAGAGTAAACATACTAGGGTTATTTTTTTATTATACCCCACATGAAGATTTTTTATGAATTATGTATTCTGTAATGGTGTCTACCATGTCGACTTCTTGGGATTTTATATTCAATGTGACTTCAAGACTTTGAGAAAAATAACCCAAAATTTTATTCTTAGGATATATATTCTTCATATTCTTATTTCATCCAAGATTATTTATGAGATCCACCACTATAGTATTATAAAAAATGTGTGTGATATGATCTTTACTGATTATGAACCACATAAAAATAATTGATGATATTTAATTTCTATTCTACTTATTTAGAAGACTTCAAATTTATAAAATTATTATAATATTAAATATAACCAATAATAGATTCTTGTTTTGATATGTTCAAGCTCATAATACCTCTGTTGAGATTAAATACATATCCCATTAACTAGTTTAAACCCTCTTGATCTACTCAAAAATTAGTTTCAGTAAATCCTACATAGTAGTTCCTCATATCGTCTATAGACTAAGAAAATATCTTCACTATGTACCATATAATTATAGATATTAGTGAATTCCATCTAATGGAAGTCACTTGGTCCATCTTGATATCTTCCCACCAAACTCAAGGTTTTTGAAATTTGAAGCCTAGTATATAGTATAACATACACGACTAACCTATTCCCTTATGCATATTGAATCCTTGACATTTTTTCTCATTCCCCATTTTTCAAAGGAAACATTTTCTATTATGGGTTACTACCATGAGACATTGGAAATAATTCCCCATTGAATTGAATCATAATGAATCTCTTAAAGATATTTTCAGTATATATACCTTAACATAAACCGATAATCCTCTTGAATCAATCGTGACAGAGCTTCATCAATGAAATATATATTTCATTCCTTATGTTATTCATTGACAAGCATTTATTCAATAAATACTTAATATACTGTAAGGATATTTTATTGTTTCTAATAGGTATTCTGTCATCGATATATACTATAATAAATATGACCACACTCTCAAAAAATCTCTCATAGACATAATTCTCGCATTTATTAATTATGAAAACAAATTGTGTAATGTATTCATTAAAATGAATATTACAGGACCTGAATGATTTATTTCATAAAAAATGGATCATTTTAATTTTTACACATTTTTTTGGCATCCTTTCAAGTAAAAAACCATTTAGGTTTTTAAATATAGGCATGTTCATGAATTTTACCATTAAAGAATGATTATATTAAATCCATTTAATAAATATCATTATCATGGAAGGATATAGTGGAATATAAAATTATTATCGATTTAAACATAGAAACTATTGAAATGTTTTCATCGTAGTCTATGACTTGAGGGTTTTTAAATCCTTTTTTTCTAATAATTAATTATAAGTAGGTAATTTTCATTCCATGTTCATTTTATTCATGACTTTTACAAAAAACAAGATTTACATCTATAGGAGGATGTACCAATATCATGAAATGGTTTTGGTATATGGAGACCATTTTAGAATTAAATTCTTCTTGACACTTGGAAACATATAAGATTTTTTATGCTTCCTTATATGTTACATGACCATTATTATCAACTAATAATGTGTCACCATCCTCAGTGACTATATTACCATATATTTTATTATCTCAAACCACTATTGTACTCAGAGATAATACTTGTGTATCTTGAAAATTATATTCTATAGGGATTTGGTGAATTTGTTCATGTGAAAACATTTTTTGGCTTGATCCAAAATATAATTATGTATATCTCATTCCCAATATCTCATTTACATATTTGGTCTCCTCTCAAAGTGTTATGGTATCTTTTAACAAAATTTTATTATATTCAAGGTCATCTATGAAATATTCAATCGTATATTTTGGATACACTATAATGATAAACATTGGGACTCATGGATAAGTTTTAAAAATATAAATTTCCTTTACAAATACATAAAACCCAAAACTCATATATGTGACAAAATGGGTTTATTTCTATATGAAAGATGATATGTAAAACTATTTAATTCATTAGTGGTAATTCAGTTTAGTATGTAGAGTATTATTTGTAACACATATCCCCAAAAATATAATGGAATTCTCTCATGACACAACATTGATATCACCATGTTTAATTGGGTGTGATTCATCCTGTCAGTAGCACTACTACACTAAGGTGTACAAGGAAGATTGATTTGGGATAGAATCCAAAATCATATAAATAATCATCAAGATTTTAATTGACATATTTTCCAAAACAATAACATAAGAGATTCTTAATCTTCCTACCATTTTGATTATGAACTTCATTATTGTATTAAATGAATTTATTAACATAATTTATCTCATATATCATTATGTATACATATCTATATCTGTTAAAATCATTTTTATAAGTTATGTCGTATGTCTACCCACCCATTAATTCAATTGGAAGATGACAACTCACATCAATATAATGTAATTCAAGAATCTCCTTGTCCCTTTTCACTTTTCTAGTAAATAGGTTTTAGGTAATTTCTCCATGTAATCATGCCTAACATACAATGACTAGTTTTATATCAAAGAAATATAAATATCCATCTATCTGTAATTTTTTAAAAACACACTTTGTTTACATGATCGAGTAGGTGAAGCCATATTTCAGTTTCACATGAGTCACGTGACATAGTATAAATAAAAATTACCATTAAATAATTTGTGTAATACAACACATAAAGATTGTTATTTAAATATACCATAAAATTATGGATTATATATTAATAAAATAAACAAAAAATATTCATGAATAAGAAAATAAAGAAATCTCTATAATGTCTGGAAACATTAATAATGTTTTTAACAAATGGAACATAATAAATATATTTTAAAACTTTGATCCTTACAACAATGAATCTGAGTTTGTATCCCTTCATATCAATGAAAAAAAAGGATTGCTCTATTGGATGCTCATATATATACCTTCACTCAATCAGTATTTTATAATATACTCAGATACTATGACATAGTATATATTCTAGCACCAAATGTTGTATTTACCATGAAATTATAGGATACCAATGGATTTCACTTGATAATAAACACACCTGATGATTCCTCTAACTTCATTTTTTGGGTGAAAATTTTCATCTATTATCCCCCCATTCCTGATGTGTAATTGAAAAAATATTATTCTATTTCCTTCTTATTGAACATTATCATCTGTGAAGGTTGTGGCGATGATTATATGGGAAAAAATCACTTCCTACGGAATTTCGTTTTATTAGCCATACAGATAATTATTTTTCACTCCATGTCCTTGTCACTATGGTGATGTATATTGTGATGTTCTAGGAGATACATATATTTTTTCATATTAAAATTATAAAATAAAATATAAATAAGATATGGGGTACTAATGATAATATAGGATTTTTTCATAGTTATCCTTGTATATTAAACTCCAAATCCATTAGTTTTCCAATGAATCCATTGTTTTTGACACACATGGCCCAACTAGCACACAATCCACAAGATTACTCTAAATCATTACCTTAAATATATCAAATTGTTCCAATTTAGATCTCTCTTATTATAGGACATTATGAATCTAATGTATTATATATGTAAAAATTTCTTCAGTTGACATTATGAGTTCATTATATGGGGAAAAAAGTATGAAACAATCAATTTTGACTTTGTCTGTCAGATGTTTATCTAATAAAGGGAACTACTCATAACATGCCTCTTTAAAAGTGAGATATCGTAATGAGTATTCTACCAAATAATATTTTTTAAAATTGTGAAAAAAAGTATGTAAGCATATTAACTATTAAGGTATGTTACAACATGTATGTAGGTGATGCATCTCTCAAAATTATCATAGTGATATTGTAATTTATGATAATTTCATTATTCTAAAATTGAAAGTGTATATTACTATTACTTGATTACAGTATATTGGAGGTATAATGAAATTAATTTTATTAATCCTCCGACTATTTTTTCGTGTGTAAATATCCCTCACCATTGAACTCGGAATTTATTGTCACTCAAAATTTTTTAGTGGAAATAAACTATATTCCCCATCATTTTGATCCATATTGTGACCACAAACACCATAAGAAGGTATTTAGGTAGGAAGGAATTCCAAATATAAACTAGAATTTAAAAGAACCATTGAGTGGACTCTCCAATCGATAGATTTGAACTAGGATTTCCTTAAATATTTTTTTTATATTTTAATAGATTGAAATATTTCCATTAAAATCTATATAGGGATGGATAATTCAACCATCCATATTTGTTAAGACACCCGGATTAATAATAGTTCCCATTACTATGGCGTCAACTGATACTTTATCTATGGTAAAAAGTTAATTTAGACATTGGAAGTCATAATTAAATTTTTTAATATTTATGGAGTTTGGTATTATTATACACAAAATTATTCTTATTTAATCTTTAACATGTTTTATTAATTTTATATAGATTTTACATAATTGACTAACCATGTTTTGATAAAACATTTATTAATAGTCAATTAATTTAAATTTCAACTTTGAGTATTAGTCTATTTATTTATATAATTGATGACATACATCCATATAATTTACAATGCGTAAGTAATAAAAAAATAAATTATACAATCAAGTTTTTATCTAATGGTAGATTTTTTACGAATAAAATAAATCCACCTATGACTAATGGGAAAATCGTTATGATAGTCTTGAAATGAGTTGTAGAATTCCACATATCTAGGTGTGCATCACCAAGGTTGGTGTCATATCAGTTTCATCTTGAGCCCCCATCACATTCCTTGGGATTCTCCCTTTATTAGATGTATTTATAACCAACACATAAGTGAGGTGAACAAAAGGATTGGATAAGATGGATTTTATGAATGACCATAGACATCTAGGTCTGATTTAATAATGGAGGGAGGGATGAAACATAGGAGATCATATTTAATTCAAATTTATATATTTGAAAAACCATGGAATAATATAAATTTAGAAAAATAAATACATGTACATGTCTGGTATAAGATCTAAATTTGTCTTAACCATGTAAAGAATTTAGAAATGTACACTAGAAAAAAAAATTATTTGAATTTTTTTATATAATTATTATAAACGGACTGGTATTTATTATTTGGTTATTTGAGAAATTATTTAATTCTCTTCATATTTAACCACCATTCAAAGTATCTTGTGGATACCCATAATCAATGCATTTGTTGAAAATAAAATGTAATATCTAATATGTATAGATAAATATATGAAATTAATTGATCATTTATCAATTTTAAAAAACAATTTTTATATATCCCAATGCATTTGGTTTTAGAAGTGTAACATGGTTTTAAGGATGCAACTAATTACTTAATTTACATAATTACTTCTTTTATTGGGAGACTACCCAATGAAAACAAGCACAATACATGTAGTGCACCTCAATAGTAGGTTATATGAGATAAATTATTCATTCTTCAGCATGTGCCTTCACTAAACTACATGACCTATACTAACAAGCTACATACACGGTGTTCAACTTTCTGTCATGACCCGTCCTCGGGGCCCGTGATGTGACTACCCCAAGCCAGCCTTCCATTGGCCAGGGGCTGGCGACTAGCACCAAAGGCATAAATCCTGATAACTGGGAAGGCATTGCCTCTATAAAAGTAAAAAAAAATTCCACATAGTACAGGTGGAAGTAATACACTAAAAACAAAAGGAAGTGATGAAAATTAAATGGGCCTGAATACAAACCCAATCGAAAGTACAACTATAACTAAACAAAAGTACAACAGAAAAGACAAGTAACTAGAAGAATAGAAGAAGCTCCTGGGTCGTCCACCACGGATCCTACATGAAGGGTAGGTACAGATAGTGCAACTCCTGGATCATCCACCACGGATCCTACCTGAAGGGTAGGTACATATAGCCTCTACAACGTTCTTTCCCATCAACCTCCTTTGATTATCGTCATGTCGTGAAGTCCACCTCCGGATACTGACTCGTCATGAGTCCACCTCCGGGTACCATCCTGTCCTCGAACACTCGGCCTCTGTCAGCGCTGCCCGTCATCTGCAACCAACAGAACGAGGTGCGGGCATATCCCGTGCAAGGGTGAGTAAAACGATACTCAGTAGGGACCCCGAGACCCTCAAGGTCTCACTAAATCCAACAAGGATAACCACAAAGAAGATCTCAATAGATAACCTCTACTTAGGTATATGCCCATACATATACCTAAGTTATCAAGTATCCCATCTCAGTCATAAGGAAACACAAATATTATGAAATCAATGGATAACCACTACCCATGTATATGCCCATACATATACCTAAGTTATCAAGTGACCCATCCAATCATGAGGTAAACACAAAGGTTATAGACTCAGATCCAACCAGGATTTTCATTATCGAAATTATAACAGCTGAAGAGCCCCGTCTCTGTCGAGTACAGTGATCCTATCACGACTCTGAGGTAAGGCTCACAAACCTAAGACTACTAAGGTACTCCTCTTGTCAAGTACCTTGGGTCAGCCACACAAATATAGTAGTGCTTCCCTCCGGGGTCTTCCACCCAAACACAGTAGTGAATCCCCCCTAATAGCATGCAAAGGTACTCTCTGGTCGAGTACTTTGAGTCTTCATTAAAACACAGTAGTGCTCTATCCTCCATGGGTCTGCACCCAAACAAAGTAGTTCTCCATCCACTGGGCTAGTCGACTCACTCCAAGTCGAGTCGGTCAAGCAGTTGTCAGGTCTCAGCCTGTTACACGGTCTCCGTACTCCGTACGCTCGTCTCTGGAAGGGTCCACCCAACAAGCTACTGGTCGATACTCCAAGTATTACAAAGACCCACGAAGAAGTATCTCAATGTACCACCTCGTCATAGGGGTCTCAACACAACAGACGGTGCGTCAATCAGGCGCGCGGTCTGTGAGTTATTAGCCTTTTCTTCCTAGGGGCGCAGTTGGTTTCATGTGCGAACCAACCCGACCGTATCTCAAATGTACCCCGAACTCTCATAGGGTATACTAATAGGGACCGTTTCTTAACGTGATCACCAACACCGCTGACGGTTCGTCAAACTGGAGTCCGGTTTGAACGTTATCAGCATTTCCGTTCGAGGGGCCCGATTGGATTACTGGTTCAATCCAACCCAGCCACTATCCAACTGCGTCCAAAACTCCAGAGAAGTATGCCAAAAGTTATGTCTCATCAAGAGAAATCCAACAAAGTCTACGGCACATCTATCGGACGTCTGAAACTCATGTTATAAGCGTTTCCGCTCTGAAGGTCTAGTTGGTTTCGTGTTCGAACCAACTCGGTCAGACCCAATGTTCTCCGAAACCTTGAGTGTAATATATCAAAATGACCGTCTCGATCCAAGTATCACATCACAACTGACGATGCGTCTATCGGAGGTCCGTAGCCCAAGATATGAGCATTTGAACAAAACTGTCCGAAAATAGCGGGTCCAGGCCCTATCCGACCCGGCCCGATACCCCCCCCCCCCCCCCCGATCGGCCAAAAACGGGTCCAGGTCCGGCCCATTAGTGCACAGCCCAGCCCGACCTGGGTGGCCCGGACTGTCACTAGTGCTGGCGCAGCACCCGCGTGGCCAGCGGGTTCGGGGGGGGGGGGGGGGGTTACAAGCCCCCGTGGTCGACGAAACCGGCGCCGCTTTAATCCGTGCCGCTCAGCCTCTAGAACGGATAAGTCGTTCCTGTTTGCCCCGATGCCGCGGCAGTTCCGTTCCGGCGGAGCGCCGCCGCTGCCTTCCGCGGACCACCAGACGTGCTCCGATGGTCCGTTTTGCTCACCGCCTTCGCCAACGTCCTCCTAGGACCCTACCTTCACTACGGAGGCTTTAAAAAGAATTTGTGGCCCCGTTTGTCGTCTCCCGTCAATCGGCGCACAACGATCAACCAGTAGAGTCTTCGTATCACCTCCGCGGCCCCGACTCTGGCCGCGGTTTCTCTCGGCCTCAATGGTGCTTCTTCGCCGCATTTTTCCTTGTTTCCGCGCGGTGCGACGGAACCACATCGCTTCCATTTCATGCCATGAAGACAACCATCAAAAATAAAAAGGGGAGTCGGTTCGGCCATGTTTTTGTGGTCCAACCTCCTCCATTATTTTGATAACATTTTTCCATTAATATCGAAGCACGTCCAATTAAAATCCGAACGTAAAGACAAAACCCCTACAGTTTTCCCAAAATCAAGAATTCCCAACCCGCAAACCTATTTTTCGCGGATCAACATAATATTTAGTTGATCCGCGTTATTTGTTTTAGAAGGAAGTAAACATGGGTTCATTAACATTCACAAATTAATTCCCTACCTTGGAAATGGTTCGTTCGTCAAAGATGCAAGAAACGATGTCACTCTGTCAACACCGGAAAAGAGCCATCATTGATGGTGGGTTTCCCCGTGGATGAGTCTCATCCCTTGACGTAGGGAAATAAAATGATTGGAGAAGTGTGGAGCATTCTTTTCCGGGTCGTATGGTCGTTCTTCGGGTTCTTCAACGTGGAAGATGGACATCTTTAGAGGAAAGAATGATCCCCATCTCAAAAACCCAACACAACAGAACAACCCCCAAAATAAAATAAGTGTTATGCTTATTTTATTATAACATGCCATGCATTTAAATTTTTAAAATTCAAATGCATAACTCTCAAATTAAATTTCATGATTTAATGTGAAAGGAAGTCACATGATTTATTACAAGGGGGTTTTAAGGGGAAGAGTTATGGGGGGTTAGGGAATTTGAAGGGGTGGGGTTCATGTGGGCCCCACCTCACCTTGAATCCTCTCAAGGGATGTTTATAACACCAGTGGGTCCCACTCCAACCACTTTTCTTAGGTTAAACTACTTTGAACAAAAATAAAATTGGTTGCACCATTTTATTTTATTCTTTACTTAACCCAATAATTTAATAACCACACCTGATCAAACGCAAATCCAGAAAAGGTGTTCCTAAGCAATTACCAGCATTGAGGTTTCATCGGTGCCCTCAGATTTCGATTCCGAGCAATGGTTCAAAAGTTAAGAAAACCTATTAGTTTGTTCACTGAACGTACCCGAGAAAAACTTCGGAAATTGATTCCGGGCACACCGGCCTCGGTATCAGGTGCGGTCAGAAACTGCGTTCTTGTAAAATCCCAATGAGCACGCATATGAGCCTTCTGCTCCCTCCCATGCACGAGTTTATCTTGTGCTGCCTGGGGTTTCCTTTTCACCGACCAATGAAAACCAATCCCGACGTTTTCCTAATACAATCAATTTGAGTATGAGTAGTGATTTCCCAATCCATACTCAAACTAACGTCGTAAGGCCTCGGCGCTGCCACCAAGAGGTCCCAACCCAGACTCTTGCCTCAAGGGTCAGATCACACCGTCGACGTAAGTGTGACTATCAAGTCTCCTCCCAATGGTATCTCTAGATCTGAGGGTCATGTCAATGGATTAACCGGACACTCTAGGTCTGGAACTAGATTCATGGAAGGAAGGGATGATTCATGTCGATGTCTGTGGCTATGGCTGCTAGTAGAAGACAAAGTCCGCACATAGAATCATCCTTAGAGCCCTTTCGGTCGCACTCCTTAACCGCATGCATCTACTCTTTTCCCCTGCCCTCCAGCTCCCTGAACCTGGACAAGACAACAAAGGCGGGTGGTTGTAACATGTTGAAATGTACACCACCTCATGATGCTCTCCTAGGATCTGCCTCCACGTCTGCTACTCTGCAGATTTATCTGTCCTTAACATTTCCTCTTCATGAAACAATCGCACGCCCAAGTCTCTGAGACTGGAACTAGCTCGCTGCGTTCCAACTTCTAACATTCTCTAGCTATATTCGTTCTTCCAAAGAACATTCAACCTCAAGGTTCTCTCTATCACCCTAACGCGAGTAGGAATTCATAGAGGAAAAAGTGATGGCTCGAATCCTATTCATCGAGTTCCCAGAATGTTCGGTACGCCTTGATGAATTATCAGCTACCGAAACGTCATCCTAAAAAAGCTGTATGAGCTCTAGAAAACTCTCATCCACCTCCTCAACCCAGTCCTCAGCCTCCTGTGACTCAGTTTCACCTCGTAACTTGAGGGTATCTGATGTTATAACACGTGTATGGCAGTAAGCTTACATGTTTCACATACCGGTACCGTCGGTTGTAACTGCTGACCAACAGGTAGTGATGTATTGCTGACACACAACCCGAAGGAACTATCTCAGGCATCAGTCCATGTACTGAAGCCCCATCACTATGCGGAACATCCTCATGGTCATTCACTGGAAAAAACTAGTGTCCATGTCCACCATCCACTCTACTAATGCCTCAGCTTGGCGGAAAACTCTAGCAATCGCCTCCAGCCAGTCCTCTGCTGTCTGGGAATCTGCCCCGCCTCGTAACCTCAGAGGCCTCTGCTGCTGAAACTCTTACAACCTGCTCTGCCAGCGTGCACCATCCACTAGTACGCCTGGTGGAATCTGACACCCAACAGGTGGTGGTGTTGCTGGTACACCACCCGAGGGTGACAACATAGTAAAAAGGGCCCTGCACCGGTGCCTCATCGCTCGGTGGGCCGTCATCGTGTACTATATCAGAACTCCAACTGACTGTCTTCATAGAGACATCCTGAATAGATACGAGACGGTCAAATGATTTATACCTAGTGAGTTGACCTGGTTTTAGGTGACTTTAAAACTCTTGGAAACACACACGTAATCAGTGTTTTCGTGCACAAATTTGGAAATCAGTAGTCAGGGTCATTGTGTATGGATACGTCGGCCGCCGCACCAAAACTGGACTCCCGGAACTGAAAACCACACTCTGTACCCTTAACACTATTGCTTCATAGAAAGGGAATATCAGATTTATATGTTCTGCGGTAGAACCGACTCCTCTGATACCAATTTGTCATGACCCGTCCTCGGGGCCCGTGCCGTGACTACCCCCAAGCCCACCTTCCATAGGCCAGGGGCTGGCGATTAGAACCAAAGAAAAAAATCCTGATAACTAGGAAGGCATTTCCTTTATAAAAGTAAACAAAACACCACAGAGTACAAGTGGAAGTAATACACTAAAAATAAAAGGAAGTGCTGAAAAGTAAATGGGCCAGAATTCAAACCCAATTGAAAGTACAACTACAACTGAACAAAAGTACAATAGAAAAGACAAGAAGCTGGAAGAATAAAAGAAGCTCCTAGGTCTTCCACCACGGATCCTATATGAAGGGTAGGTACACATAGTGAAACTCTTGGATCGTCCACCACGGATCCTACCTGAAGGGTAGGTACAGATATCCTCTACAACGCTCTCTCCCGTCAACCTCCTCCAAGTATCGTCACATCGTGAAGTCCACCTCCGGATACTGACTCGTCGTGAGATCCACCTTCGGGTACCGTCCAGTCCTCGAACACTCGGCCTCTATCAGGGTTGCCCATCGTCTGCAACCAACACAACGAGGTGCGAGCATAGCCCTGCAGGGGTGAGTATAAAAATACTCAGTAGGGACCCCGAGACCCTCAAGGACTCACTAAATCCATCAAGAATAACTAAAAATAAGATCTCAACAGATAACCTCAACTTAGGTATATGCCCATACATATACCTAAGTTATCAAATAACCCATCTCAATCATGAGGAAACACAAAGATTATGAAATCAACGGATAACCACTACCCAGGTATATGCCCATACATATACCTAAGTTATCAAGTGACCCATCTCAATCATGAGGTAAACACAAAGGTCATAGACTCAGCTCAAACCAGGATTTTCATTATCGAAACTGTAATTGCTGAAGAGCCCCATCACATCGAGTACAGTGATCCTGTCACGACTCCGAGGTACTGCTCACTAACATAAGACTGCTGAGGTACTCCTCCTATCGAGTACCGCGGGTCAGCCACCCAAACACAGTAGTGCTTCCCACCGGGGTCTACCACCCAAACACAGTAGTGCATCCCCCCTAATAGCCTACAGAGGTACTCTCCATCCGAGTACGCGGGTCTGCACCCAAAAAAAGTAGTGCTCCATCTGCCATGGGTCTGCATCCAAAGAAAGTAGTGCTCTGTCCACTAGGCTAGTCGACTCACTCCAAGTCTAGTCGGTCAAGCAGTCATCAGGTCTCAGCTGGCTACAAGGTCTCTGTACTCTGTAAGCTCATCTCTATGAGGGTCCGCTCCATGAGCTACTGGTCGATACTCCAAGTATCAAAAAGTACCACGATAAATTATCTCAAAGGACCACCTCGTCATAGGGGTCTCAACACAATAGACGGCGTGTCAATCGGGCGCCCGGTCTGTGATTTATTAGCATTTTTGTCCCAGGGGCCCTGTTGGTTTCGTGTGCGAACCAACCCGGTCGTATCTCAACTGTACCCCGAACTCTCATAGGGTATACTCATAGGGACCATTTCTAAACGTTATCACCAACGCTGTTGATGGTTCATCAAACAGACATCCAATTTGAAAGTTATCAGCTTTTCCGTTCCAGGGGCCCTGTTGGATTACAGGTTCAATCCAACCCGGCCACTATCCAACTATGTCTAGAACTCAGGTGAAGTATACCAAATGTTTCGTCTCATCAAGAGGAATACAACAATGTCAATGGCACATCTATCAGACGTCCGAAGCTCATTTATAAACGTTTCCGCTCTGAGGGCCTGGTTGGTTTCGTGTTCGAACCAACTCGGCCGTACCCAAATTTCCCGAAAACCTTGAGTGTAATATACCTAAACGACCGTCTCGGTCCAAAGATCGCATCTCAACTGACGGTGCGTCGATCGGAGGTCCTTAGCCCATGATATGAGCATTTGAACAAAACTGTCCGAAAATAGGGGCTTCGGGCCCGGCCCGATACCCCCCCCCCCCTCGGGTCGGCCCGAACCGGGTCCTGGTCCGTCCCAGCCTGACCGGTGCGGCCCACCACGGCCTGGGCGGCCCGACCTGGCGCTGGCGCGGCGCCCGTGTGGCCAGCGGGTGCGGGGGGTTACAACCCCCCCCCTGGTCGACGAAACTAGCGCACCTTTAAGCTGCGCCGCTTAGCCTATGGAACGGAGAAGACGTTTTGATTGGTCTGCCATCGTGGCTTAGCCGCGACGGTTCCATTCCGGTAGTGCGCCTCCCCCACCGGTCGCCGGCGCCACCGCCGCCACCTTCCGCGGACCACTGGACGTGCTTCGGTGGTCCATTTTGCTCGCCGCCTTCACCAACGGTCCTCCCATGACCCGACCTTCACTACAGAGGCTTCAAAAAGACATTGCAGACCCATTTGTCATCGCTCGTCAATCTGCGTAGAACGATCAACCAGTAGAGTCTTCGAATCGCCTACGTGGCCCCGACTCCAGTCGCAGTTTCGTTCGGCCACAACGGCGCGGCGCGACGGCACCGCGCTTATTCACCGTAATTTTCCTTGTTTTCGCACGGTCCAACGACACCATGTCACTTCCATTTCAAGCAATGAATATAACCCTAAAAAATAATAATGGGAGGATGTTCGGCCATGTTTGTGAAGTCCGACCTCCTCCGTTATTTTGATTACAGTTGGTCGTTAATATCGAAGAACGTACAATTAAAATCCGAACGTAATGACAAAACCCCTACAGTTTTCCTGCAATCAAGAATTCCCAACCCACAAACATATTCTTCACTGATCAACTTAATGTTTAGTTGATCCTCGTTCTTTGTTTTAGAAGGAAGTAAACATGGGTTCATTAACATTCACAAATTAATTCCCTACCTTGGAAATGGTTCGTTCGTCGAAGACGTGGGAAGTGATGTCACTCCATCAACACCAGAAAAGAACCATCATTGATGGTTATTTTCCCCACGGTTGAGTCTCATCCCTTGACGTGGAGAAAGAAAAGGATTGGAGAAGGTTGGAGCGGTCTTTGCTGAGTCGGAAGGCCGTTCTTTGTGTTCTTCAATGTGGAAGATTGACTTCTTCAGATGAAAGATTTCTCCCTCTCTCAAAAACCCAACACAACATAACAACCCCCAAAATAAAATAAGTGTTATTATTATTTTATTATAACATTCCATGCATTTAAAATTTTAAAATTCAAATGCATAACTCTCAAATTAAATGGCATGATTTAATGTGAAAGGAAGTCACATCATTTATTACAAGGGGGTTTTAAGGGAAAGAGTTATGGGGGGTTAGGTAATTTGAAGGGGTGGCATTCGTGTGGGACCTACCTCACCTTATATCCTCTCAAGGGAAGTTTAGAACATCATTGGGTCCCACTCCAACCACTTATCTTAGGTTAAACTACTTTGAACAAAAATAAAATTGGTTGCACCATTTTATTTTATTCTTTACATAACCCAATAATTTAATAACCACACCCGAGCAAACGCAACTCCGGAAAAGGTGTCCCTAAGCAATTACCAGCGCTGCGGTTTCATCGGTACCCTCAGATTTTGATTCCGAGCACTGGTTCAAATGTTAGGAAAACCCGCTCGTTCGTTCACTGAACGTACCCGAGCCAAACTTCGGAAATTGATTTCGGTCACATCGACCTCGGAATCAGGTGCCGTCACAAACATCGTTCTTGTAAAATCCCAAAAAAAAATAAGAAAAAGTTTCCCTTGAATTTTACGGGTATATACTCTTTCCATGTGGCCATGATAAATTTTGGGGTCATCAACATGTATCTAAGCTAGATTCAATTGTGTGTACTTGTGAACTATATGTCATCTGGTCAACATATCATGTGTCTCCACATCCCACTGATTGACATGGTATATTAGTTAGATGTGATAATTAATATATTACATGATTTTTATGTCGGTTACACTCCATATAAATAACTACATGTACATGATATTAGTTTCATGTGGTTAAAACAAGGTATTTTACCACAGGGATATAGATAAATTCACTACTAAACTGTGTAGACTACATGACATGTATTCTAGTTGGAAGCCATGTAATATAATGAGGCATGTACCATACTGGACCGATCAGTAAGTGATGTATAATAAATTAACTCTATGTTATTACTGCATTAGAGATTATGTTTACCAAAACACATCCAAGAGTAGTTCACACAGTTACACAACATGTACTCATTATACACAACATGTAACCCAGTATATTTGATATTATTCCTTTCACTTCCTGATAAAATATATAAAAGCTCTTCATTTATTCATTATCATTACTAAAATATAAATCCTGACTAATTTTCCTTAAAATCGTTAATACATATTAATTAAAATTTTAATTAAAAAAAATCTAAAAAGAAAATATCAAAACCCATTTTAGAATATTGATAAAAAATTAGATAAATAATTATAATTTTTAAAAATAATACTCTAATACAACTAGAAGTTTCTTGTGGGTGAAAACCCATAAATTATTTTTTTTCAGATTCTATGGATTATTAAAAAAATTAACAATATATAAATATCAGGGACAATGAAATTTTTCCATCGATTATTGATATAGGAAAAGCACTAAATGAAGAGGATATAATAGACATTAAATTTATAATTACGTTTTTCATATCTAATGAATGAATAAATGGTATTAGGGACATTAATCGAGGGTGATTTTAATCCGTCAAAACCCATTTTACATTTCCTTCATTGAATATGGGTAAACAATCTAGAACCCCTCTAGGATAGGCATACACAATCACCTTTGATATTTGAAGGACATTGATGGATTGACTGGTGCTAGCGTAGTGGATAGATAATAATGTTTCATTCGACGTGACCTCATGTTTTTTTGATAATTTGGGATGGAATGTCTCACTCTTAATAGGATGATAGATAGAGGAATCAGGATATAAGTTTATTGTGAGAAATTATTTTCAATCAACGAGTTACCCTACAAAATAGAAACAATATTGATTAATATTGTTTATGTTTAGGTTAAAATAATATTTAATGTCACAATGATAGTTAAAAAAAATATATATTACCCAATTCCAAATAATAAAAATGATACCATTATTTTATGGGTTGTACTAACTATGAAAAAAATATTTTTTTCCACCTGTTAAATTAATATTTATCATCTATCAAGATCATGGTCATATCATCCTCCTTGAAATTAATAAAATATCCAATATATATATATATATTATATATTTATTAATAATTAAATAGCCTATCCCGAGATTTGATAATAAATAATTTTTAAATAATTAATCAATAAAAAATTGTTTTATTAAAATTATTGAAAATAATTATTTATTTAATATTTACAATCATTAAAACTAGAATAAAATTATTCCTCAATCAAGGTAATAAAATTATTTTTAATAATTAAAATCAAATATAATTTAATCAACATCTATATTAACACATAATGTGAGACCCACTGGGATTCATTCTGGTTGGCATGAAGTGGAATTTGATAATGTAAATGACATTTATCTTGAAACGGGTCATGGAACCCGAGAGAAATATGTTAATGTCCCAATATGGACACAAAGTCCCAAATTATTACTATGTAATATAATCCACCTTTTCACAATATATCAAAAAAATTATCCCACACTCATGCCATCAATCTATGTTCGTGATATGTATTTCTTAGACTATTATAAAAAAATCATCATTACACCATGGCCTTGGGATTTAAGGTAACCATTATACTTCAATAAATGTGTTGAGATATCAACATATATTAATATATAAGTGAACAATAATTCCATCACATATCAATTGAGAAAAAATCACTCATAATGCACCCAACAAGTCCAACGTCACTGGGAGCTATATTATCAATCTTTAGGAAATACATATTGGTGAAACTATCTTATCATGAACTGATAATAATCAAACATTTATAGAACATTACAAAAAATATATATATTAATATCTGATGATGCATAAACATGAAGAACTCATACAGGATTTTCTACTTTCATACTCTCCGATATCATATATAACCATGTGTGAGATTTATGAGAAGAAGTCTAATCTCATTATGAGTACTCGTAGCTGGATGCCAATATTCTATTTGTCTTATAATAGTAAATTATCGGACCAGAAAACTATATTTATGAATATCATCATATAATTATAAGGTTCTCTTCATAGTGAGTAAATTTTATGACTCTATCATCAATAAAGGATTCTTGAAATTATTACATTATTGTAATAAATAAAAATGAAAAATATGGTATAATATTTTTAAAAAAAATATTTAAATCGTTGAATTTGCAAGTAATCCGAATAAAAAAATCAATTCTATAACTCCAATTGATTAAATAACTTCCATAAATTATATTTTGGAAATATGATTAGGAGAAAAATAATCTCTAAATGAAATAACAAATTTTTTATTTATAAGGTATTGAATTACAAACCATATAACATTATAGCGTATATATGTTTTAGGTAGTTCGATGATAAAATCCATGGGGATATTTTCAAATTCTCATTGTGGTGTAGGTAATGGTTTTAACATCACCATATAATTATATATATTGGTTTAACAATTTAACATACTAGACATCAATATACATACTATATAATATCCAATTTCATTTTGTCTCACTAAAAATGAAATTTGGGATATATGTACAGGATATTAGATAAAGTATGAATAGAAAATGATGAACTAAGTGTTCAATCCAGTAACTCCTTTCCGAGTCTCATATTAATTTGAATCATACATGGTTCGTGAACCTTATCATTCCATCATAACGATGGTTGATCATATGAACATTCCTAGACATAGTTTATAGTTCTACATCAGCTATTTCTACTTTTTTAGTATTTACATGGATAAATGGTTGAATAGCCATCAGATAACAATAGAACCTTCCACCCTTTCCTCATGAATCGAAGATCCATCTTCTATATATCTATATGTATTTAATAATTTTCAATCCTAATCATAGACAAAATAGAATTTTCTTTTTAGATTATATAATCATTCATCTCTTCCCCTTACTAGTTTTGTAGTGTGTTGAGTAGTGATAAATTTTAATTAACCCAACCCATCTACTTTAGTTCTTATTCAATACATTCTATGAGAATTTGTTCTTCAAAATTTATGGATTATTATAAATATGGAAATATTCACCATAATGATAATGTCTCCATATTTTAATGTTCTATTATCCCCTCTACTATTTGAGATTAATAACTCATATGTTTTTATAGTAAAACCCATATAATGGATGAATATTGGATGTTTATGTTTATCCGCACACCTATAAAAGAAGACAATGTTATTATGAATATAAAAAACTGATTCCCAAACAATATAAATTGATAAGGTATATATATATATACATAACCAATCAATTCCCCAAATAACATTGAATTCATCTATAGGGATAACTCCAATATTTATGAGAAACACATTTCCCAAAATTTCTATCAGAGAAGCTATTGATGTTTTATGTAATCATCAATCCACTAGATGTATTTTATTTAAAAATAAACATCAAAACATTTAGGTGACTATTTTATGTTCATAAAAAGAATCATAGCTTCAATGTTATGTTTTTAATAAGAACCTCATAAAACAATCATAGTTCTTAACATGATGATTAATGCATCTCATTACACTTCAATTTCCAAACAAATATTAGTAGTTGTGATTGCATATTCATTCAATTATCACATTGTTAATTAGATTTTGTAATGAATATCTTCTTTTTTATCCTTTATATTATGGAATTGAATAGTACAATTCCCATAATTACCATATTTATGACATTGAACTATTAATGGTAGCAAAGGATAAACTGTATTTTACTTCATTAAATTAATAAGACTCTTTACTTTCTGGTGAAAAATTTTCTACTTTACTCCTTCATTTTCTATATATAAATTTATGAGTTCCATAGAGATATTTCTTTGGGTTAATATTCCAAAAAAAATTAATAGGTATAAATTTTAAACATTTTCCCTCCATTTTATTTAACTTATAAACTATCCTAAATTTTTATTTTTAAATTTTTTGGTATTTTAACTAGGATCATGTAGTTAATAATAATTTGAAATGTTCAATTATTCATATAACCAATGAATATCATACATCATCCCATAAATAATTATCTAATTTTTTTTCTAAAATATGTTTTAGCAATACCTAAACCCAAAACTCCAAATGATTTGATCACATAATTTTTCAACAACAACAAAATATTTTTTCGAAAATAACATTTATTACTCATAAAGTAACATACTAAAAATATGTATTCCCTATTAATATATACTATATAATATAATAATAATTTACCTATATAATATGAATCACTATAGAACCTCAAAAAATATTATTTGAATCCATTAGTAATCACAATTCTTTATTCCTCAAATAAAATTCAATAACAGAAATTAATTATATTATTACAATAATCAAATAATTTTATAAACATACTTCACATACAAAAAAATTACATTAATAAAGTAGTGATCATATAAAATTTACAATTCATGGACATATATCAATGGATTCAAAAATAAGAAAACCCATTTATTCATATTAACTATTATTACATCTTCATAAAAGGATGTATTATATTTAATGGTTTTGTGTTCCTTTTAATTTGTTTTCCCAATATCATTTCTATATAATAACATCTGAATAAATCACATGTTCAATATGAGGGATACATATACCTCAATCATCATTTAGGTTTCCCAAAATTTCATTATTCATTTTAAAATTCTGTCATATAAAACATAAAAGTGGTTTTTATGCCGTAACCATACAACCACCCTTAAACTTATCAACACATAATTTTATCCTTAACTCTTAAATTTTCCACATTTGATAAAATAATGACCTATTATATTGTCTAAAGTATTACCCAATATAATTATTCATAACCTATTGAAATGAAAACATAAGAAATGGTGACATTAGATTCCCATTAAGGGTAAACAAAAGAGATATCTATTGTTGATAAAATTTGATAATAAGATAATTATAATGGTAGGAGAACATGATCTTAACATATAATATATACCCAACTTTTCATCAACTATAAGTCATGAGATTGGAACTAACCATTTATCAGGGGAAAATACACGAGTCTTAAGTGTTTAGAATCATATATAATAAATAATAAGAATGATAGTATATAAATAGAATAAAATATAAGCTTTTTCTATACACATAATAATAAAAATTCATATCCTTAGTCAATGAAAACTTATAAGACTACCATAGAAGACAAAGACACATAGTTTATTGGGTTCACTCCCCTATCAATCATTTCAGTTTTCAAGGATCATTTCTATGAGTATATTAGTTAGAATACTATCAAATCGAACTGAGTACACTACCTATTCCAGTTCATATCATCTCATGATATATCGTTTATTACTTGTTGTGTTAGAGGGATATATAATTTTGGACCCACTCACCACATAATTAAAACCACACATAAGTATTCCATCATATCGTAATATCATTCATAATTTCATTATAACATAACCTTGGAAGAATAAAATAGCTTCATGAATATTTTATCTTCATGAAAAATTAATCCATCCAGAAATAGGAAGTGGATAGTTTCATTAAAACGTCCATTATTTCATCAAAACATAATTCACTAGTGGAAGGAAATGTGTTTGAGAAAACAATTATTAAATGATTTCAATATTGAAAAATATTAAGAAATATTATGGATGATAAAATTAGAAAAAATATATAGTATAGAATAAGAAACACTAAATATATTGGAATACAAGAAAGAAATATTTAAAATATAATTTGAAAATTTATTTCAAAATAGCTGAAATATTATTTATCTTATGAATAAAAAAATTTAAAATATCTTGAATATTGAGAAAACAAAATTTATTACAAATATCCTTGGATGATTCTAATGGATTATTAAATGAATACTATTTATTTAAGGGAAATACATTTATTTTTTAAATGTTATGAAATGATACCTTAAATACTTTTTGTTAAAATCCATAAATAGTTGATTTAGAAAACAATTTAAAATTATATTTTAAAAAATTTGAAGATAAATAAAAATATAGTCTTATATTTATTTAAAAATTTATATTATCAATGAAAATAAAATTATTTGAAAAAAATTTAATGAACATGTATAGGAAATAAAAATTTCACCCAAAAAAGGGGATTTATATTTTCATCTTTTTTAAAACAAAGTTCTAATAAATTTTAATATTAAAGGGAAAATAATGACTGGAAAATGTGAGAAACCTAGAAATAAAAATATGAGAATACAATAGTTTTGTTTTAAATATTTGTATCGTATAATTTCCCCCATTTAAAATTTAACCAAGACAACCCATAAATGAAAACATATTGTAAATTTAAAAAAATAAATTTCACGTAACTTTTGAACAATAAAATAATTGAATAAAATAAATTAAAATATAAAATTAAAACACTAGTATAAATGAAATAATTAAATAATTTATAAAAGTTTTGTTATATACACCCTATCAAAAAAAATTGTAGCATGACATGAAACATCCCTTGGTAAAATAATGTTGTGACAAAAAACACTTATCATTTTTCTAATCTATAAATCAAAACCTCATGAATGGGAGAACCATTTTTGTATATAAATTCCATTAATTTAAATGAAAATATAATAAATTTAATTTTTATGATTCATATAATACCACAATAAAAATAAAAATCTATTTAACATTTCATATGTCTCGTAAAACTAAATATTAGACAATAAACCATATCCAAACGTCTCATGTTTCTTCATATTCTTCCAAAACAACATTATAACAATTCATAATATTTTATAATTATTTTCTAGGGAAATATTCAAATAAATTTTAATATATTACAATCTAATATATTTTTTAAATGGAAATCTATTTAAAATAAAAATTAAATTAGTTATTCTAGTTAAAATGGGTCTGTTTTCCATGCATCTTTCACTTTTATAGTTCAGGTACTTGAACCATTGTCATGGCATAATCATATACATAATTTTAATAATTCCAAAAATATTATATATTTTTCATTATTTATGATTTTATAACCAAACATAAATGGTGGGGATGAAAATTTAATTAAATAACATTATGGAGATGTTAGTCTGTAAGCATGAATGAGAAATGTTTCCATTTTTATTGTGGGAAAAAATTAAAGGTAAATAATAATAAAATTTATATAATTACCATAGATACCATATATATTCATTAAATGTTTCCATACTCAAATCATATTTCTTCATGGAGTTGGTTTTCCACATGTACGAACCAGAGACATTGTCTTATTTGAATGGGTGATATGGAAAAAATAGAAAATAAATTATAATTAAATAATAATAAATATGTTATAAAAATAATATATTTACCTTAAATATATATATATATAATCATACATTTGAGAGGTGGATGAAAAAATAATTACTTCAGGTAGGTTGAAGTCTATATGTACGCATAAGCAATATATTCATTTCACATATGATAGAAAATTTGAAGAAAAAAAGTTTCCCATGAATATACTAAATTTTTTAGTATATATCAGGTAAAAATTTTATTATACAAGAATGATTTTTTTTGTTTGAATGAGTTATAATAAGAAATAAACTTGAATGAACTTAGTTAATAGTTACACCTCTTATTTGGAAAACATTTTTTGGATAAAACATTAATCCATATAGGTTAGTATTTTGATTATAATAAGAAATATAGTTCATGAAGAGGATGATTGGAAGATTATTTGGGTGGATAATTGTTTATTTAAATGTATAATGTGATGTAGAGATGTGATAATAGGATATTTCATTTTATAGGAGAAATGAGTAACACATATATAATTATTTTGAACATTTAAATATTATAAGTGTCTTACTCTGGGTCAAGAGGATCTAGAAAATTTATTGTATGGGGTTGATGATATAATCCCAAAAAAATAATGATGTAGATGTTTTTTCCATGTCAAAAACATTTTAATTACAATTATCCCATTTTACAATTTTATCATGGTGAAAATATTTTTTTGGGATACTATTCATAATGAAACAAAATAAAATAGTCATCATTATTATATTTAATCATAATTATTTTAAAATTTAAATCCTATTTTTATATTTAAATTTTATAAGTTCATGCTATTTTTTTAAATAAGTTTACTAAACACAATGTAATATGGTTTTAAGAAAAACAATTTAGGCATAAAAATGAACTTATATGAAAATAAAATAAAATTATAATTTATATGGAATTTAATAGGATATATTTCATTAAATGGGTCATATTTTACATTAAAACAAATTCCAATACATAATATGACATTTAAATCACCTAATTTAATGAAATAAGACATTAGTTTTAAGAAACTCTGTATTTTTCATTATTCACACAAAAATAAATTTTTCCTAAAAACTCAAAAGATAAATACATGAAAATTATGAGACAACTATTAAAATAATTTTTTTTTCTGATAATATTTCTAAAAGTGGAATAAATTAATTATAATATTCCAACAAAAAATTCAATAAAAACTATTTTATTATAAATATAATTTCTGAAATATAAATTGATATTATTCTCATTAATTGATTAATAAGAAACATAAAATTTATGTTAAATCATTTTAATAGATAAAGACTTTATATTTAATAATAATAATTTAACAATATTTATTAATGTAATATATTTAAACAAAAAAAAATGCAGTCATAAAAAATGTCTTCTAAAAAACATCACTTTTACCTTTAAAATATTTTATCTTCATTTTTAACTAATTTATAATCAATGTATAGTTGATTATCGATTTAATTATGGGAAAATATATAAAAATATTTCCATAGTATAATTTTGTTTTTCTAATCGTGATGTTGTGTCTAAGAAATTTATTGAACATATAAAGTATAATATTATGAAATATATATTAATAAATATCACAGTTTTACAGTTTATGAATTTTATAAATATATAAACATAAACATTATTTGGTATGTAAGTAACTAAATATATATTATTGTTAATTTAATTTTATATTATTATTTTTGGATAACTTGCGTTGGTGTTGAAGGTAGTTTGTAATGATTTTTTCAATGAATCCTAGTATATATGCTTGAGGCCTTATAGATTGTATTAAAGAAAGAGTTTAAATTTAATCAGTGGTTAGGATATTTTTATATGATTATAATATAAAGTATTTTTAGAACATCAGGGTTAATATGGTGAATTGGAATGATAATTTGTAGCACATAAATATCCATAAGTGTTAGTATGTTAATGACAATCATAGATTTTTTTGGGATTATAGGCTCCACCGAAAAAGTTAAAAGGTAAGTGAAATAATTAAAGATATATTTGTATAGAAACTACTAAAAAAATACTATTAATTTATTTTGAACCCTCACACTAACCATTTTTTTATTAAATGGATGCTACTAGGAGGAACCAATGTAATAATGGCCCTATAGTACCGTATATAGCTTTCTCAATTGAGTCACCAAATAGGATATAAGAAATTGTAAAGAATATTTTCGGTAACACTAACCAAATACCATTGGTTAATATTAATATTATGGACCTACATAAACATCATATATTAGTAAATAATATTTAATTTATGATTCATGGAGGTCTGGATGATAAATATTATAGAGGGAAAAAATTAATGTCTTCTGTGTTAATAATCTGGGTAGAAGCATCCAAGGAGATGAATAAATGGAATAGGAAAATATATGATATGTGTTAAATGATGGAATATAGTAATTAAATTTCGAGGGAAAATGAAGATTTTTGATGACACAATGTAGTGGGAAAAGTATTTAAAAGGTATCAATTAAAGTTTTTAAATATAGTGAGTATGAATATTATCTAAATTGATACCCCATGAGAAAAGATCATAAAAGGGGATAAAAATGATTATATGAATAATTTTTTATCAATATCATATTCTTAAGATGATTAAATTGAAAATAAAAAATAAAATATTTTAATTATATTTACTATTTTGATAATGTATTGAGTTGGAAACATGATTTTATTAAAATTGAAGATTCTTTTAACGTGATTCATTTTTTTGAATTATAGGATTGATGTTTTAGTAAATAATATGGTAAAACATGGTAAACATTTTATATATGTGTTTAAATGATTGTGTTATTTGTGTATATGGTTTCAAGAGTTATGATATATTAGAATTTATTTTATATATTGGTAAACTTATAAATAATAATAAATTCAATGGTATAGATATCCATTTTTGTGGCCTTATTTGATTTCATTATAAGGTTAATAATCATATTATGTGTTTTTTAAATTAGTTTTATGAAGAATAAATTATTTTTGGATAGATGAAGTTTGGTGGTGCTATAGTATTTTATGATATAATATAGTTATTTAAAATAAAAATTCCGAATATATATTGAAGATATTCATATAAACATTGTGTTTGAAAATTTATTTAGCGATTAAGTGATTACAGGTAATTATACAGAGGATATCTATTTTTAGAATATTATATGATTATGTTAAATGGAATATGATTGGATTTTATGAGATTTTTTTCAGTGTGGTGGATATTATCTGTTTAATAAAAATTGAATGAACTTTTAGAATCAGATATGATTTTGTTTTGGATTTATGTCATGGTAATTCATATAATTTTTAGAAAGATATATGATTAGGCTATATATATTTTTTGTTTGTGAATTTATGAGTTATTGCAGTTTTTTATATTAATGTTTTGTAGATATTCATAAAATATATGATCATATATTTTTGTTTTATTTTTTTTTTAAATTTGATCAAACATATTTTTGAATTTTTTTTAGAATAATCAATTATGTTAATATTTATGATGAACTTTGGGTGTTATTATTGAGGTATTATATAATAGTATAATATTTCCTCATTTACTAGTTTATTAAAATACGTATTATCTTAACTAGTGCTACCAATTATTAGTATTGGTAAATTTAAATAGGTAAAAGGAATAATTTAACCTTTTTGGATATCATTATCCATTAATGGGTGATTTTAGTGCTTTTGGAAGGAAAAATTTATCACTGTTATTCATTATTTAGACTATTAGATGAATTAGAGGAGGGAAACTAATTTCTGAAAAAAAAGACAAAATTACACATTTAGAATATAAATAAATCAAGTTGGTATATATAAACATATTCTAAATAATGATCTCAAATATTTACTTAAAATCCAAAATGAAAATAAAATATGTGTTGTGTTTTATATGGAGAATATCACTCATATATTAAGGTATTCATTTTAAATCTCATTCCAAATTATGAGTATTATAATTCTACATAAATGGTTATAGAAATATTAATTTAATAAATATTAAGTTTACTAATAGTGGCATAGAAATTACTAATAATTATAAAATAATATTAATTTTTTTTACTATATTATGATAACTTTTTATGGTTAATAGTATATTAACATTCTAAGGACACAATTCTTTTAGGGGGGATGTAACACCTTCAGACAGTAGTATGTATTAACTCTAATAAATATATTGTCAAATAACCTGTGATATACCCTACATTTAATTAAAGTGACTAATTATTTATTAAAAAATTGGTTAAAAATAAATAAATAATGATTATTCAACATTGAAAAATTTAATTTAACACTCATAGGTAGATGAGATAAAATACATATAATAACACTAAATCATTAAATGTTATTGTAATTCCATGACCCTAGTTACCCAGAGTCTATGCATTATTACATAACATTATCATGATACAAGGAATTATGTCTCGAAACCCTGACCAGTTTAGTATCCTTGGAAGTACAATATACATTCATAAGTTTAACATTAAATCATGAAATAAAAACATAAACAACATTATCTTCTTTATTAACACACATATATCCTTAGCCTATCCTTCCAGGTCAACCATAAATATCTTCTTCACATCTTAGGAAAAATAAAACATATAAAGGGGTGAGCTCAGATGCGCAGTAAGGATAACAATATAGCAGAAACATTCATAAAAAAGCATTAACATTTAAGGAAATGTATAAGACTAAAACAACATCCTTTTAAATGTTAGAAAATGCATAATATGGAGAAGATAAAATCAAATAATTTCTATTACATAATCACAGGGATATTCTACTAGTAAAATAATCACACGCAATATCAATAGCCACTTTCATAATGATGGAATTCATAATGCCAGGAATCATAACCACATAGTCAAGGCCTCGTGCCAAAACTACAAATAAAATTTTTTCAATGCCTTGTGTCAAAAACTAGTTTGTCACATGAGACCTACTGATGCATCGAGAGGCTCTTACAGGCTCCACCTGTCACATACTAATTCCAATGCACTCCTCATATGAAAAGGTTTAAACATAACATAAACATTTGTATTAAAACTAGCATATGAAATTTCAATATGTTATCCGTAAACCATTAATGGTGTAAAAATAACAATCCATAGTCCAACATATCAAAAAAAATTCTATACAATATGGATGTTTTTTATTGTAATATATCAACTTCAAACAAGCTTAAAATCTATCAGAGTATGTTGACATAGATGAAATCAGAAATTTTTAGTGAAATATCTCTTTCTATTTTGAAATCATTTAAAAGTAATATAATTATATAATAAAACACTTATTTTGAGAATATGCTTATAATCTTGTATTAGAAGCTTCAACGATGTTATAACGGTGAAAAATAACCACACCCGCCGTATAAGGTAAAAATAGACATTCTTATATTAATTCATTGAAAATGTCATAAAGTACCTTGTTTGTAAAATGATGGAAATATTACTTTCAAAACATATTATAAAAATTAAATCAAGGTTATATATTACTTTAATAGATAATATATGAAATAGTGAATTTTTTTTGAAATACATTTTTAAGAAACAAGGATGTGGATGATAAAGAGGTCTTACGTAAAAACAAACTCGGATAATATAGAGATTTTTAAATTAACCCTTAACTTGTACTTTTCCATAGTCGATGGTATGTGACCCTTCGATATAATTGTTAAAACATTGTTATTAAATTATACAAGAAATATATACATAAATATTATATCATAAATGATCCTCTAATATTTCTTTGTTAATAATATTTTAGTAGTATCATCATTTCAGGTGTTAACTGATTCATTTCCCATCATTTGGATGGATACGTAAGCCTTTTTTGTGATGGATAGGATGTATTTGATTCATATAAAGAATTATATTATGTACACAAACATTATTTTTAATCATAATGTAAAAATTATTCTTGAATGATTATAATGGATAATGAATCTCATTGCGTTCATGGAGACGGTAATCCGTACGTACGCACGAGAGACAAGATTATTATATTGATGTTGAAATAATATGTAATTGGATGGTATATCATAAATACATATTCAATAACTTGTTATATTTATTAATTTCATCAGTTATAATCATTATTATACCCATCCAAATAATTAAGTGTTTGAATAACAAACTACACAACGACGTGGAGACGGTAAAACGTATGTACGCACGTATGGCGACCATGTCGTTCATATGATGTATAGAATAATTAATATGGTTGTACCATTTTTATAATAACATCACAGTATATAGATGTTACTGGATTTATTATTTCAAAATGGGAACAACAAAGAAAGAGGAAGTGGAAGAAGAAAATAAATTTAAAGAGGTGATGAAATATTTACCTCATCTTCAGGTTCATCCTTTTGATTTGATCAAAATGGATCTTTAAGATGGATTTATGTCCAAAGGAAGGCCTCTAAGAATAAGGGTGGTATGTTGGGAGGATATTTGGGTAGTTTTTGGCCATGAAAAAAGTTTTTGGAGGTATAAAATTATGAGAAGGGGAAGTTCCCTTTTATAAGAGAGGTGACCGTAACTTTTGGAAAAGCTTGAAATATTATATTATAATAAAATAAATTTCGGTTTTAAATGGTTTCCAAATGAATTATTTCGAGGATAAGGTGGGGATAGGTCCAAAAGCTCTCAACCAATATGTTTTAGATAGGTTTATGTCATTATATTAACCTTATCTTTTAGATTTAACTCTTCGTTAAATAGTTTGTCATTTCTATGCCTCTATGAATTTTTATATTAAAAGGTTAATAAACTTAATATAACAAGACAATAGAACCATATGTGGTTAATTATTAATATATATAACCATATCTATTTCATTTTTCTGGTCATTATATTTTTTTTAAATATTATATCTATTAATAATATAGTATTTGTTTTAAAAACACAATTATGTAAATTTTGACATTATTTAGTATTAGATTTTTTTGAAAGATATTAAATCATTATCACTTCAAATAAAATTAATTTAACCAACCCTAACATGTCATATTAACCTATAAAATTAGTGCAATTAATAAAAAGTCTCACATTACATTTATTTGGATATTCATAATATCAATCATTTTAATCTTTCATTAATAAGGGAATTATTGCATCATCATTGTGCCATAAATAATTTAAATTATTTAATATCTAAATATTATAAATAAAATAACATTATTTAGGAAATTTTTTCATCAGTCTAATTTATATTTATAGTCTAATTGATCTTATTAATAACCATTTATTAAAAATGGTTTAGTTATTAAACATTGAATTTAAGTCTTTTAAAATTTCTTTAAATAAAATAATAATAAATGTCCAAAACTAATACAAGTGGAACAAAGAGGATTATATTTTATTAATAAGGTTGTTTTTAGTCTATTTACACTTATCTAATATAGTTATTAAATGTGTTATGATAATTATAATATCATTTTTACCCTTAATTATCCCATTTACTTTTTACCGTGGTAATTAAAAGTAAAAATGATACTATTCACCATAAATTATTTTCATATTGTTGAACAACATTTTACTTAATGATGTCAACCATGTCTCATGGATTTTTTAAATTTAACTCACATAAGTGAAAAAATTATGTATTATACAAATTTTCAAATGCTCCTAGGAGTTCGGTAAAAGACAGTAAAATGCTCAATAAAATTTTTATATATCTAAAATTATTATAAAATGACTCCAATGAATTGCACTGAACTTATATAGGTATAATGTATCTATTTTTTCCTAAAATAAATTTAATTAAAATAAATAATTATTTAAATAAAATGTCAGTTTTAAATAATAACTTAGTGTTTTTCATTATTCATCAAAATATGAATGTTTTCAGAAAAATACGAAATATTCACCCTAAGCTAATTTCTATATACATAATCCAAAAATGAAGTCCATTTTTAAAGATAAAATTTATAAAATTTAAAAATGTGGGTACTACTATTCATAACGGCCATTATGATTGGTCGAGGTGTGTTAGAATCTCGAAGTTGTGTACAATGCAAGCTATTTCATTATTCAAAGGGAAACATATTGTGGAAGTTTGGGGTTTTACATTTTTACCCCTTTCAAATAATTTCATCCTCAAAATTTCTAGAATATTACTACATGAAAACATTTTTTGGTTCTTCATCATAATTTCCATAGGTTCCCAAGTTGCCTCTTCCATCTTATGATTTCCCCATTGATCTTTTACCAGACGAGTCATTCGCTTTCACATCACTTTTTCTCTGGTATCAAGAATTTTGACAGGATCTTCAAAATAATAAAGATCAAGTTGCACTTCAATTTTCTCATAGGTGAGTACATTCACTAGCTCAGGTATGTATTTTCTCAACATTGATACAATGAACACATCGGGAAATTTTAAGAGACTTGGAGGAATTTCCAAATAGTAAGCTACAACTCCAATTCGCTCTAGAATTTCGAAAGGTCCTATGTACCTGAGACTCAATTTTCCCTTCTTACTAAAACATATAACAATATTCCATTGAGATACCTTCAATAAAACATGGTCTCCTACTAGAAATTCCGAATACTTTCTTTAGTTATCGGCATAGCTCTTTCTCCTACATTTGGATGCTTTGATGTGGGGTTGGATAACCATCACCTTTTATATTGTTTCCTCAACATGTTTTGGGCCTATGAGTTTTCTTTCACCAACATCATCCCAAAACGTTGGTGTGCGACATCTTTTTCCATTTAACGCTTCATATGGTGCCATATGAATACTTTAATGGATGCAATTATTATAGGAAAATTCTACCAGAGGTAAATACTAATCCAACATACCTTGAAAGTCAAGTGAGAATGATATGAACATGTCTTCTAAGGTTTGAATAGTCCATTATGATTGTCAATCAGTTTGAGGGTGGGAGGCAGCACTCAAATGAAGTTCAATGTCATGGTCATTCTGAAGAGTTTTCCAAAATCTTGATGTTAAATGGGGATCACGATTAGAAACAATCAGTAGGGGTACTCCATGAAGTCTTAAAACTTCATTAATATATTTTCTTGCCATACGTTTAAGTGGTAAATCTTCTCTAGTAGCAAGAAAATGTACTAACTCAATAAGATGATCAATAATGACCCATATTGCATCATTCCTTCTAGGAGTGTTTGGTAGCCCCATGAAAAATTCCATCTGAATATTATCCCATTTCCACTCAAGTATGGGAAGAGGTTTCATGAATCCTCCTAGTTGTTGCCTTCTAGCTTTCACATGTTGAAAAACCATACATCTTGAGACAAAATCATCAATCTCCCTCTTCATGTTGTCCCACCAAAAATGTTCATTCAAATATCTATACGTCTTGGTGCTCCAAGGGTGTATAGAGAAATTGGATCTATGAGCATCATCCAACAATTACTTTTTTTAGATAAATTATATCGGGAACACAAAGTCTCTTCTCGAATTTCGAAATTCCATCTTCATATATAAAGTCACTCAATATCCCATCATTCACATCATTAATCTTCATATGAAACTCTTTATCATCAGTCTAAGAACTGTTTATCCTTTCTAGTAAAGCTAGTTTGGCAACCATTTGAAAATGTACTGATGTTTTACTTTCCATGGTTTTTCCCATATCTATCTTTACTATATCCATGAAAATAGGATCCATTTCAACTCTCATCTTATTCAAAACTCCATGTTCCTTTCTACTCAAATCATATGAGACCTTATTTTCCATTCCCAAGAGGTAGTGTATAGAGAAATTATAATCCTTGAGTAGTTCTAGACATTGCCTTTGCCTCATGTTGAGTTCCTTTTTTGAGAAAATATAATTCATACTCTTGTGATGAGTATAAATTTCATATTTTTCACCAAAGAGGTAGTGTTTCCATATTTTCAAAGGAATGATTACAGCTTCTTACTCAAGATCATGAGTATGATAGTTTGGCTCCTGAATTTTCAGTTGTCATGATGCATAGGAAATAACACTATCATTCTCCAAAAGGAAACAACCAAGCCCTTTCTTTGATGCATCACTATAAAGAACAAACCCATCATTACCTGATGGTAGATTCAAGATTAGAACATTGAATAATATTCTCTTCAGTTCTTCAAAAAAAAATTCACTCTCTTTTTTTCAAACAAATTTAACCCCTTTACATGTGAGCTTGTTTAATGGGTTAGCCAATCAAGGAAAATTCTGGACAAAATGCCGATAATAACCTGCTAAACCAATAAAATGGTGTACCCCATTTATACTCGTCGGTGTGGGCCATTCCTGTATTTCTTTGGTCTTCGAAGGATCATATGAGATTCCATCTCTAGAGACAATATGTCCAAGAAAAGAAATCTTCTGAAGCCAAAATTCACATTTTCTTAATTTCCCATATAATTTATTTCTTGTAAAAGTCTTTAGGATAATTCCCAATTGATTTTCAAGATCATTGTACCATTTGGAGTATACCATGAAATAGTCAATAAATGCCACTATAACTTCAACAAGATATTCCATGAAAACTCTATTCATTAGATCCATGAATACAGATAGTGCATTAGTTAATCCAAAAGGGATTACTGTAAACTTATAAAGTACGTACCTGGTTCAAAATGATGTTTTCAGAATGTATTATTTGTTCGCACACAACTGATGATATCAAGATTGATGGACAATCTTTGAAAAATATTGATCACCTTGATATTGGTCTAATATATCATCAATGTGAGGTAGGGGATACTTGTTCTTTATTTTTATATCATTGATCTCCATGTAGTCAATTTACAACCTCATAATTCAATCTTTCATTTTAACAAAAAGGACAAGGTATCCCCATGGAGAAACACTAGGGAGAATAAATCCATTATTACTCAATTCCTCCATTTGTTTCTTTAGATCCACCCAATCCATAGTGGCAATTATTTATGGGGTCTTTGATATGGGCCTTGAACTGGGAATTAAATTAATATAAAAATCAATTTCTCATTCTGGGGGATGTCTAAGTAAATCCTCTAGAAACACATCAACAACTTCTAGAAAAAAAGGTATGTCCTCTATTCAAACATTATTTATCTCACCCATAGTTATTTCTTTCTATTATTCCCCAATAATTGAATTTAGTAGAGTGACTGTGGGAGGATCTAGATAAGAATCAGGTGGTGAAATTTCAGCTCTAAAGATAGGGTACTCCTAATCATCATCGAAAATTGTAACCTCTTTATTCTTACAATAAATTTTCGAATCGTTGTCTGAAATCCAATCTATACCGAGGATTATATTAAATTCAATCATGGGTATGATGAATAGATCAGCATATGAATATCTTTTATATTCTTTAATGGGGACTGATTTCCACAACATTGTTACAATGATACTTCCCGTTATATTTTTGACTAAAAAAACCCATCTTAAATAAATTAAAAATATTTAATTTTCTTAGAAAACTGGTAATATATGAAACAATGTGATGATCTGGAATCAAATAATGCATTGGCCAAATTTGAGGAAAAACATTAACTTACCTACCACCACATATTTTGAAACTTCAACCTCAGTAGTAGTGATTGCATAAGCTTGGCCTTAATCCTTTGGACCTTTCTAAGGTAAGTTTTCCTGACACTTAGGACATTCATTTTCATAATTCCCCTTTCTCTATAATTGTAGCATTAAACATTGACAACCTCTTTCTTCCCCTTACAATCGCAAGCTTGGTTGACTTTTTCACCACACTTATAACAGACTCTAATTCCCTTCAAGAAAGTTCCAATGTGTTTCTTCCCACATTTAACACAAAAATGTATATTCAAAATTTCCCTTTTCCCCTTATATCCATTTCTAGAGTGTTAAAAAGATCTTATTTTCTCTTAGTTTTTGTTAAATACATAAGACTTAGAGAATTCATTTTCTATCTTGATAGCGCATGTGACTATATATTCATATTATGAGAAGGACTGTGAGACTAATTCTAGATAGAGAAATGGTTTTAACCCATCCATGAATCAATCAATCTCACTCTTTGGGTTATTTATATAGTCTACTGCATGCCTTGTTAACCTTGTAATGTTTCCCTCATACTTTGCGACATTCTCATCCTCCTTTTGCCTCAGACTCAGAATTTTGTCTTTCCATATCTTCTCAATGATAATGAGGAAATTATTTTTCTATGAAAATATCAATAAACTCCATTTATTCCATGGTTGATACTTATTCATCTTCCTTTGTGTTTTGGATTAATGACCACCATTGATCTGCATCTCCCATGAGGAGATAATCTTTCGTGACAACTTTTTTTCTTTTTCTACTCCCCAATGCATGAAATATTTTCTTTAATGATCTTATCCATTGCTCAGATACTAATAGATTTGTACTCCAATTTAATGATGGTGGTTGTTGCCTCATGAAGCGGTCTAACATTAATTCTCCATGTTGTACATCAGGGTTCTCTATACAGGTAAGGTTATTATTCATAACCTGTGTGAATTTTCCCAGTATGCTAATCAGCTAATTAGCACAAGTTTCATCACCATCTCCACTATAATTATCTTGAGTCGGATGGAAATTTCTACATGGATTACGTGGGTTTATATGGATTCCATTCCTTCCACTAGGCTCTATTTCTATAAAAATTACATACACTAGATTAGTTTATGAATCCCAATAAATAATTCCAATCATGTAAAAGAGTTAACATAAATGGAACAATTTATGGATATAATACATAATAATAAAAAATATCATGAGGAATTATATAATCAAAATCCCTTCATAATGGTTTCTAATGAAAATAATAATTATCCTAAGCATATCCCCCGGGAGTGTCGTAACCAATAGTGCAGCAAGGCCCATTGTCATGCAACAGTTCCCATTCGTGTCTTTCTCAAAGCGGTGTTTTTGTGTTTTACCTCTTGGTATATCAGTGTTAGAGCCACCTCTACTCGATGGAATCCATATAAGGATTTATTACTTGAAAAACTCACAAAATCTCTATAGTACCAAAATCTAGGATGTTCTTCTATACTAATCTGGAAATTAAATCTTAGGGTAATGTTCTCTAATCAGTGTTTTTTTAAATATAACTTCTAAGGATTTTACTAGACTTACATTAACACCAACTATAATTTCATTACCCTAGTTACCCTGAGTCGATGCATTATTACATAACATTGGCATGATATAAGGAATCATGTCTTGAAAAACCGATCAGTTTAGTAGCCTTGGAAGTATAAGATAAATTCATAAGTTTAACATTACATCATAAAATAAAAACATCAACAACATTTTGTCCCCTTTTTAAAAACACTTATTTCCGTAGATTATCCTTGTAGGTCATCCATAAAATACTTCTTCAAATCCTGGGAAAAATAAAACATTGAAATAGGTGAGATCAGATGCACAGTAAGGATAACAATATAGCAGAAACCTTCATAAATAAGTATAAACATTTTAGATAACATGTAAGTATAAAACAAAATCATTTTAAACATAAAATTCAGCCTAATATGGAGAAGATAAAATCAAATAATTCCATTTACATAATCATATGGATAATATATGAGTTAATTAATCACATGCAATATCAATATCCACTTTCAAAATTATGGAATGCATAATGCCATACATTATAACAACATAGTCATGGAATTGTGCCAAGAATAGAAATAAGATTTTGTCAAGGCCATGTGCCAAAAACTACTTTGTCTCATTAGACCTATCGATGCATCAAGGAGCTATAGCGGGCTCCACCCATCAGATACTAAGTCCAATTTATTCCTCATATTAAAATGTTTAAATATAACATAAACATTCATATTAAAACTAGAAAATGAAATGTCAATACTTTATCCATAAACCATGAATGGTGTAAAAATAAAAAATCCAAAGTTAAACATATCATAGGACCTTCAATAAAATATGAAAGTATTGTATCATAATAAATCAACTTCAAACAAACTTAAAATCCATAAATGTCTATTGACATAGATTAAATCAAAACATTTTAGAGAAATATATCCTTCTATTTTGAATACATTTAAAAGTTGTATAATTATAAAAGAAAACATTTATTTTGAAAATATTCTTATAAGATTTTATGGGAAGCTTCAACAAATTTATAATGAGAGAAATAGTCTTACCTACTGTATAAGTTAAAAAAATACATTCATAACTTAATTCGTCGAAAAGGTGATAAAGTACCTTGTTTGGAAAATGATGTAAAGATTACTTTCAAAACATTTTATAAAAAGTCAAAAAAGATTATAAATGAATTGAACCCATATTATATGAAATAGTATAAATGTTTTGAAATACATTTTTAAGAAACATGGATGTGGATGATAAATAGGTTTACGTAAAAACAACCTCGGATAATTAGGAGATTGTGAAATTAACCCGTACCTTGTAATTTTCCTTAGTGGATGGTAAGTTAACCTTATGTATAATAGATAAAACACTGTTATTAAATTATAAAAAAACTATATACATAAATATTATATCATAAATAATCCTCTAATACTGCATTTTTTATAATATTTCAGTAGTATCATCATTTCTGGTGTTAAATGATTCATTTTCCATTATATGGTTGGTAACGTAATCCTTGTTTGTTATAGATAGGATGTATTTAATTCATATATATAATGATATTATGTTCATAAAAATTATTTTTATCCATAAAATGAAAATTATTCTTGAATGATTACGATGGGGAATGAATCTCATTTGGTTCGTGGAGACGGTAATCTGTATGTACGCATGAGAGAAAAAATTATTATATTGATGGTGAAATCATATGTAATTGGATGATATATCATAAATGAAGAATAATTGACATATACTATTTATTATTTACATCAGTTATAGTCATTATTATTCCCATCCTAATAATGAGGTTTTTGAATAACACACTACAGCACGACGTGGAGACGGTAAGTCGTGCGTACCCACGTATGGTGACTTTGTCATTCATATGTTGGATATAATAATGAATATTGTTTTACCATTTTTATAATAACATCACAGTATATAAAAGATAATAGATTTATTATTTTACTATGGAAACAAAAAATAATGTGGAAGTGGAAGAATAAAAGAACTTGAAAGAGGTGATGAAATATATACCTCTTCTTCGGGTACGTATTATTTATTTGATCAAAAGGGCTCCATAGGTTGCCTTTCTGACCAAAGTAAGGACTTTATGATGAAGGGATGAAAGTGGGTTTGGTATTGGGATAGGGTTTGGCACATCAAAAAGCCTTTGGAATTTTTAAATTAAGAGAAGGGTATGTTCCCTTTTATAAGGGAGGTGAGGATCACTTTAGGAAAAGTATAAAATATTATTTTATAATAAAAACGTTTTCATTTTATAATGGCTCCAAAATGAATTAATTCTAGGATAGGGTGGGGATGGATCAAAAAACTCTCAAACAATAGTTTTTAGGTAGGTTTAGGTCATCATATTAACCTTATCTTTTAAATTTAACTCTTAGTTAAATGGTTTGACATTTACCATGTCTCTTTGTATTTTTATATTACATGGTTAATAAACATTATATAACAAGAACAATGAACCCCATGTTGTTCATTATTAAATATATGACCTTATCTCTGTCTTTTGGCTGAACCATATATTTTTAGGAAAATTATATCAATTAATAATATTGTATTTGTTTTAAAAACTCAATTATGTCAATTTTGACAGTACTTAGTATTTGATTTTTTTTGAAATCATTAAAACATTATCACTTTGAATAAAATTTATTTACCCAAACCTAACATGTAATATTATCTTATAAAGTGAGTTTAATTTATCAAATGTCTCAAATTTCATTTATTTTGATATTTATAAAAGCCATTATTTTAATAATTCATTAATAAGGTTATTGATGCACTATCATTGTGTCATGAGTAAATAAAATTATTTAATGTTTAAAAATAATAAATAAAATACCATTATTTAAGAAATATTTATAGATTTCTAATTAATATCTATATTCATATTTACCTTATGTATAAACATATATTAAAAATGTTATAGTTATTAAACACAGACTTTAACTCTTTTAAGTCTTCTTTAAATAAAATAATAATAAGTGTCCTAATCAAATCCAAGTGGATCAAATGAAAATAATATTTTATTTCTAATATTTTTTTGGTATAATTACACTTATCCAATAGAATTATGACATGTGTTAGAATAATTATAATAACATTTTTACCCTTAATTACCCGATTTACTTTTAACCGTGGTAAATAAAAGTAAAAAGTTACTATTCACCAAAAGAATTTAATTTTATTGTAGAACATTTTATTTACTTATGTCAACCATGTCCCTCATATTTTTGAAATTCTACTCACATTAGTGGTAAAATTATGTTTTATACAAATTTCAAAATGCTCCTTGAAGGAGTGTAAAAGATGCTAAAACGTTCAATAACATTTTTATATATCTAAACATATTATAAAATGACTCTAATAAATTAAATTGAACTTATATAGGAATTTGGTATCTATTGTGACCGAAAATAAATTTATATAAAATAGATAATTATTTAAATAAAAATTTTGTTTTAAACAATAACTTATAGTTTTTCACTATTCGTCAAAAATTGAATGTTTTCATAAAAATAACAAATATTATCCCTAAGCAATTTTCGATATAGAAAATCCAAAAATTAAGTCCATTTTGAAAGATAAAATTTATAGATTTTCAAAAAGTGGGTATTAATATTCATAATGTCTTCTTTGATTGGTCGCGGGGTGTTAGAATCTCGAAGTTGCGTACAATTAATGTTATGGCATTATTCAAAGGGAAACGTACTGTGGAAGCTTGGGGTGCTATAGGTATACATTTCTATAAATTATTTGTCATTATATTTTTTGTTTTCATTTAAAAGTTATTTTTATAATATAGTAAAATTAATTTTTAATTCCAATTAACCATATAAGCATTTTCTAATGGGAAATTTTTTAGTTTTTTCAAAAAAGTTTGATTTTTAGTTAAATAGTGAAAATTATAATGTTTATAATTACTATAACTTTACCTTTTATTATATATACATAAGAGAACATTTAGTTTCGTATTGATTTTAAAGACACAAAATAATCATATTTTATTAATAAATTAATAAATATAAGGAGGGGAAATCCTACATACTATTTTGGTCTGGAATCATTTTTTTGGTAACAAGGAATTTTTTTAATAAACTATTTGGATTAATTTTTCATACATATATTAATTTTTTTACCACATTCTATAAATTCTATAATAAAAAATTGACATCTTGTTCAGAATTAAATGGTTGAATTTGAGTATTAAGATCCATGTTATTCTAGGTCATCAAAATAATTATCATAGTTAATTTTTTCCACCAAAAAACATTGAAAATTGTTAAATATAAGTTTAACCTAAGAGATAATGCATCAAATATATCTAAACTGTATCTTAATTTGGATTTTTAGTGTATTTAGGCTTAATATGATCCATTATTTTAATTTTTTTTAAAATTAGAGCCACTTTATAATATAAATTCATTTATTGTGTAGAAATGTTCTTAATATTTCCAAGGTTACTACTCCTCTCACTTATAAAGGGAAATCTAATCTCCTCATTTATTCATATTCATTAGAACTATATCTCAACATTGATCTACCCAAAAAAACATCCCCAACATCGTTTTCTATAACAAAGTGGTCCTTTTCTTCCTAAAGGACTAACCTAATAACCCTTTTGTGTCTTTCTAAAAGTTATTATCCAAGGAAGACATATAGGTTCTATTCAATATCTTTATAATTCTTTTCTTATTAAATGTTTATAAAATAATCTATTTACATATTAATAAAAAAAATATGTATCAATAATATATTGAAATTATATTATGTATATGGGACAACCATTCTTCTCTTCCCTTCCATCAATTGAAAAATGTATCATTTTTATATGCTTTTGTAGGGACTTCCACCTCCATGTACGATATATTTTTTTCATCACAACCACATTTGGATGGTTTTATAGGTGAATTTAGTTAATATATATATATATATATATATATATATATTATGATAAAATTGTTATTCTAGAGAGATAAACTATTTTTAGATTCTCTTCCCCCTCATTCTTTGAAAAATTGAAATGTAACACTTGGTAATGGGTGGACTACCACCCCCATGTATGATGTATTCCATTTTACATTATTTAAAAAAATTTATTTTTATAAAATGAATTAATGTGATATATATGATATTTATAACATGAATAATATTAATTTCAATTTTTATTTTAATTGTTAAATAATGAGTTCTTACACATTCAATCATTTCAATATGTTTCCCTTTTATTAGGTTTTACCACCTACATGAACATTATTTTGAAGTTTATTTAATTATGTATTGAGTTATGGTTTTTATTTTTTATGTTGTGTAATAATTTTTATTACAGATTCTATTACAAATTTTAATGGAAGCATATATGTATATGTGTTGTTATAATAAATTTATTCTACCAAATAAGAACATTTGAAAATGAAATTTTTAATATTTACATGTAAATCATTCCAATTAGTACCAAGAAATATACATGTAAATACCGAATAATTTAAAACAAATAGAGTAAACCATAAAAAATATTATATTGGTGACGGTTCAATGACAAAGGTACATGGATTGAAACTGTAAAATTATAAAATACCTCGTAAATGAAAAATTTCACATATAAACATTGGTTTTTTTATATGGAATTGACAATATATGGTTTATTTTAAATTATATAGTAGTATATATATTAACATAATATTGAATTTGTATCAATTTTATGATTATAATAATTATAAATTTATAATAGAAGAGTTTAGAAGATGTTCAACTAAGAGGAAGTATGAGGTAAGTGGATCTTAAGGAGAATTTCCTTTCATTAGGTTATATAACTTCCTCATTGATTTTTTAAATATTATGTTCCTTATGAATGATAATTTTATATTTTTTTATATCCCCCTATTTTAGTCGCATTTATATTAAATCTACATAATTATTTCATTGATAGATTCTTATTTCAAATGTTATGAAATTTATAAGAGTTCTTAGTATCAATTTATAATTCATTAAGACATGTTTCACATTGTCCAATATGATTTGTTTTATATTGTATAATTATTTCCTTTGAATATATTTTAATATATTATTTCATTGATATCATATGTACTAAAAAATTATATTATGTATCATTATTCATTTTCATTTGGATTAAATCATTTCAAATATTAGAAGGGGTTTTCATCTTCAATCTTCTACATTGAGACATCATTGATTGAAGAACATATATTCAATTATATGATATTCATACATCCAATTGTATATATATTAACATTAATATCTTTATAAAAATGATATTTCATGTTCCATTTTAATTTATTTATTTCAAAAGGGTTTATTAGATTTTAAAAAAGTTAATGGATTTTTTGTTAATACTTTGTTTAAAATATTTAAAATCCTCATCTTCCTTTCCTGTGTTAACAATGAAAATGGATATTTTTTTCTATAACTAAATGTTTTATAAAGTTCATTTTTATAAATTATTTATTTCGTTATTATTTGTTAAATGTAATATATTTAAACATTTTATATATGATTCACTTTTTAGATTATATATAAAGGTTTGGAAGTAATGTTTTATCTCGTATAAAACATAGAAAAAATTTCACATCATCCTGAATACTTTTTCTGAAAATATATATTTAGTTGTTTGTATATATTTTGAATGAAAATACTAATCGAATTATTTTAGTATTTTCCTTCTGAGATTCATATGAAGAAAAAGATATTAAATCTTGTTTTTAGAAGAATGTTTTTAAGGATTTTATAAGATTTTGTTTCATCTATGTTAGTATACATTAAATGATTATTGTGATTCAATTGTGATATGTATTAATTATTCTATACACCATAATACAAGAGGAGTCATATGATTATTTATTCTGAATTTTTTTGATGCCTATTTATTTTATTATAGTTAATTAATATATGTAGGCATGTTGAATGTTTTTAAGATTTTTATATTGAATGTTAATGATCCTATTTGTTAAATTTGTGTAAAGGTTCTTATAAATTTTAAATGATTAATTGTTGGTATGATATAATCATTAAGTACATTAGTTAATGACATTTTCTGTATGGGAGACATATTGTAATGAACCATGAATGTGATTATTTTACAAGAGTTCTTGTAATGATGATTGTAGGGATAATGTCCCAACATTCAAAAAAAATTTATTCTATGGTTTCTATAATGAAAAATGGAAATATTTTGATAATGAAATGAGTTTAGGACTAAAGGAATTATTATAATATTATAAAGGGGAAATTTGTTTTTCTAATAAAAGGATTATCTTTTACATGTTCTCGTGGTTCCCCTAAAATATTCATAAATATTCTTTAATTATTGTTTATGGATTATTCTGTAAAATTATTGAGTGAAAGAGTTGAAATGTATCTTTATGATATTTTTTGTACGAATATATTATGATATATATAATAACATGGAGTATGTTTTCATACCCAAATAACTATATTATTATCTATTATGATATTAAATTATTAATGGAAATTTATAACCTTTCTGAGTGTTTGAGCTTAATCTTTTTGTGTTTCTATTTTCCAATGTTATAAAAAATTATTACATATTTTATTACATGAAGAGTATCTTATATGTAAATTTTTTTAGAAGTTGTTGATTACTTTATATAAAATAATAAAATAAACGCACCGATGTAAAAATTCCCACTTCATATGAAGGACATGGGTTTATTTATGTAAAGGTTTTTAGACAATTCTATATAAAAATATACCTTAAAGATATTTTTTGATATAAGTGAATTATTAATTTAATTGAAAACATTATTTTTAGATTTTATATTTTGGTTTCATTATTTGAAAATAAAGAAACTGTGAAGATATATTTATTTTAGCATTAGATCTTTGTGTATGGGTCTAAGGGGTTATAAGATAAATATATTAGAGGAAAGAAAATCATGAGATATTTTACCAGGAAATTTTTACTCCATTTATTAAGTATCCGTGCAAAAATATATAGAGCCTTCAAACTATTACCAACTTAATGAAACAATACCTATCAATAATTTTGGATAAAATAAGGTCAAGATGATAAGGTACATGTCCTATTAATGAAAATGAATATTTTATATTGATTTGTTTATTGTGATGAATCCCACTCTAAAAAATTTAAAAAATGAGTTTGAAAAGATACAACAGAATAGGTCTACATGTATTCTAAAGTATTTTATTTAGAAAAGAAAAATATGTTTTTGTTCAGGAAAAAATATGTCATTGAATTTGAGGTATTGAAATCAAATATAGAGAGAAATAATTTTTTTTTGATTTCATAGAATAATTATGGAAAATTTGTGGTATAGGTAAAGATAATACTAGTCAACATAATATGAATTGAATAATAAATTTCTAATAGATTTTAATGACACTTTCCAATCCATTGCAAATGAAATGGGATGGATATATAATAATAAAATTTATATTTATTATAAAATACACCACTCAATAATATGATGAAAAAATAAAGGATTATGCTCTCACATCAACGAAGAACTTTGTAAAAATTATGTGTTTTTATTCATACCTCTTTATACATTACATGGTAGTGTAATGGTGGAATGCACATAAATTGATCAATTATTCTTAGTTATGGAGGTTGTTTAAGGTTACTATGTGTTAATTGTGAATAATAAAAAACAAAGTTAATGATGGGGATACTAATTATCCAACTCCTTATGTGTCCACACATAATCCACTAGGGTATATAATAAAAACTATAGCTTAATTATTGGAGAGGGTAAATTTGTAGATAATACATAAGAGATCCATGAAGAGAGAATTAAAACATAATGTGACGATAAATTAGAATATGCAGTGTGTATTTATAGTTGTAGTGAGTGGAAACACATAGAATAATGTATTTAAAATTATGTTTTTCCATTATCTATATTTCTAAAAACTCTCTATTGTTCCCCATTACCTCCCTTAATGCACCACTATAATTGTTAATGATAAAATTACTCAAATAAAGAAATATTGCGAAAGCATGGTTATGATTACATATATTTGTTATCATATTTATTATATTTCACTACATTTCTCGATTTTGTAACTTATTTTATATTTTTATACAAAAATTATTAAATTTCACACTTTACAAATTTTATCATCATGATTAAAAATATGGAATCCATTATTTCAAATTAATCCTTATTTTATGTTAATTAAAATATTTAAACAGAGTTTATATATTTAATAAAAATGATGAATCATATTAAATATAATTTAGTTACTAAAATTATCTATAGATTAATGAAACATAATTTCTATATTCATAACATCTCACTACATAGTTATAATTCAAAGAGTAGGATGTGTAATGGTGGTTATGTTTTAGAGTGGTTTGTATGAAATTGAACCAGTTTTGATTTCTGAAGTCCCATGTTCGGATAGACCACTTATATGGGAGAGTTAAATAAGTGATTTCTTATTTGGAAATTAATTTCAGTAAAATTAAAAATATTGAAAACGTTATGGTTCATGGTAAACATAATAATATATCTAAATATTAATTTTTTAGTAGTTTTAATAACTGAAATAGAAACACAAAACATTTACAAGGTTCCTCTAAAGTCCTACTCATTTTTAAGTTGTTTATACAGCCAATATAGATTATCTGTTAAAATAATATTTCAGTGCTTAAATTGATCAATATATAATAACATTGTATATCTCATAAATCCTCATAGGAGGATTTATATATTTCCCATACAATTTTACTATAATCTACACTAGCCTACTCGAAAATCCATACTAGAGAATTATGAACCTGAATCACACTTGATACATCATGCTTCGGCTCTGACCGAGGACATCCTCCATTCATCAAGATTGAACCATTATATGATTATTTATTTATCTACTTCTATGATAATAATATATATTAAATTCCCTTGTACCAATTAAACTTCCTTTTATAAATATTTCTAGTATTTTGTAAAAAAACTGACAAGTTTTATTTGATCGGGTGCCTAAGTGGAAACAATTCATGAGCTATTCATATGTCTGATGATAATGTATAAAGCACACTGATATATATTCTTCTGGAGCAAAAAAACTATCTAATTATGTTATGAAAGAATAAATAATTTCGGATCTAAATCAAATATCAAGTAAACTTCCTACATGCCTCATGGTATTTTTATGATTATAAACCCTAGAACACATATTATATTCATTTAATATTTTATATAATTCTTATAGTCCATTGGAAATCTCAAATTATATTCAACTGTGCATGATCATGATAAATTTACTATTATTGTTTAAACATGAAACCCTTTTCTTTCTTGAAGAAAATAAAATGGTTGTGTACTAATCTTATTTCTCCTCTAGAAGCCTCTATTGAAAACACAAACACTGCATATGTTCTATGAATGTGTATCAAGTATGTGAATATTTACTTCACCAATTTCTAAAACCAGAATGAATATACAATCTTCTTTTTTCTCATGCAAAAACATACTTTGTGAAACGGTAAGGTTGAATTATGAAGTCCATCACTAAAGATTTTAGCACTAAATGATTTTCATAAAAAGTTATGCTATCACATCATTCACAAAATAAATATTAGATTTTTTTAATTATGGGTTCACATTTTCATTTTCCCATGATATAGAGGCACATATGTGTATCTATCTATATCAGATGTAGCTCATAAACCAGTTTGTAATGAATAATAATGAGTGTTAAATGCATGAGTCGTATTCTCATGTATATATTATCATTCACCCAATCAGTTTCCTTTTCAGAGGTGAATTTCTTGTGGGTACTGTAGCAGTACTATAACAGTACTGTTCGGTATTGTAGAAGATGTAACTATTCACCCAATTTAGGCCTTCGAGCCACAGGGCCATCGGGCCACGTAGACCATGGAGTAGCCCAGTTCACACAGAACAGGCCCTAGATGTGGATAAGTGCAACAAAGAGTAGCAGACACCATATGCAGAGCTAACCGGATTGAAAGAATGAGAGGGTATGGCAGCCGCCATCAGGACTAGGCATCGTGCAGCTTTGTATAGGGATATTCTAGCCGAACAACAATGCAAGGTGGGGAGCAAGGTTATCAATGAAGCAAAATCTAAGGAGGGGAATTTCATGTGGGATGGGCCTACAGGTCATGTATTGGGCATAGTATGCCTCTGAGCTGTCGAGCCATGTATGCAGGTTTGTCGAGCCTTGTGTATTGGGCCTACGGGTCTTGTACGAGTTCCCCTTAAACCCTTAATAGGGGGATTATCCATAATAAAATAAAAAAGAAGGCCTTAGGGCCATTCGGGTTGGTGGATATGTTTTCTTTTGAAAAATAGAAATTCTCAAAATATAAGTTTCTCCTATCTTAGTTGAGGTATTCTTATGTTTTAGTTGCGTATCATGATGCCTCACATCCCCTAGATATGTTTTTAATTCCCCATATAATACCTATTAAAAACAGCCATTAAATATTATCGATTTATTTCCTTAATTCCCAATGATATAGGGTCATTTGAATCTTCATGTAAAGTTGAAAAACATGGATTCCTCCTGTTTATCTTTACAATTTTTCTCCCCTTGTGAATTCTATGAGGATAAATTCATTATATGTTTAAATTTTTAACTATTTAAAGCATATAGTAAGACCTAAACTATCATTTTTAGTTCATCTGACATTTGTTATTTTAATTATAATCATGCATGCAAGATTTCATATTGCATCCAATAATTTTTTTGATCCAAATAACTCATTCTATTTGCATGATCTTAAACTATGTTTGGAATTGAGAATTGGTGGATCAACATGTTCTCCAATGGACAAAAATTCTCTTGGATGTCCAATGTAGTAGACAACATCCATTAGTGATCAAACAGATCATATTCAACTAATCTAGTGGATCCTTAAATGTCCAAATTTTATGCGATGGAGGAATAGTGTTCTATGGGATTGTGTCCAACATCATTTATTCTCGTGGGTGTCTGTACGGTTTATTACTCATGGTGACACTACTTCTCATTCAATATAGTGATCTAGGATCAAAATTGGTACACATCACACACCCCACAAGGGTATTTCCCATTTGGGTACCTTGCACAACCCACCTGTGTTGTAGGCATAACACATAGGTTATACATTCTAGTGTCTTCCTTGTTGCTCAAACATAGTCTCTGCATGGGATTAAGTCCACCACCATCCACCAATTGACTGACCTTGGAAGGGAACCTATTGGAATGGTTGACCCCTACATATCCTACAAGAACTTTGGATGATGGGGAAAAATGATGACCCTTAAGTGGGCATATTTTTTGAACTCATCCCTTTATTTCTCCATGCATCAACACTTCATCCCAACCCATTGAACACTTCCTATAACTTCATTGACCAAAAAAACATTAGAACCAGAAATATAACCCTTTTATTTTTTGGGTCAATACCCCTTTATAACAATTTATAGAGGTCAATATTTGTGCCCAAAATTTTCTCCCCCTTATTGAAAAACTAATATAAATGAAATGTGGAAATTTTATCACAAAAATTTCTCTTCCCATTAATGATTATTTTATGAATACATCATAGAGGGAAGATATCACATTATTTTTTTTAGAAAATATCGTTTACTGAATCAACTCTATGTCTACATGGGATAACAATCCATTTAAATATAAAGATAGCTACAACCAAAGATGTGTAATATTCTCTTAACATACCATGTATGTGAAATGATGCTCTATATGTATAAATTATCATAAAATGAGTTGTTAGTAATTATATTTATCAATGAAATTCTAAATATTATATATAATTCAATAATCACATTTGAATTTTCAAGTTAAAATATAAATCTTCCCCTTTATCTCATCTTTTCATCAGTGAAACACCCCCCCTTAACTAATAAAACAAACAAAAAGTTGAATTAGGGATGGTAGTGTGATTGGAAAACCACAACCTTTATATTTGGATTCTCTTAATAATTTATAGGTTAATTCCCAATGTTTATTCCATTAATGGATGAACACTTTTCTTCCATTTCATTGAAGTCAGTAGACTCAATAAAGAAGAATATCATCATACTATCTTGAAGTGGGATACACAAGAATCTCCCCCAATTCGCAATATTTTCAGTTTAAAAAAAATAATATTGACTAAGGATATATATATTTAGTTTTGTAGAGGCAACTTTTATACAGAGTGAATACTCTTAATATGATATTCTTCTTATTATAAGACAAAAAATATTTACCTAAATTACCATATAGATTATATTGAATAATGTTACATTTCTAAGCAAATAGAATATCTCATAGAATTATTTTCATTTATATCATATCATTATGAAATTTCTTGTTACATATGCCAAAAAAAATTTACACCTTATTATCTATTTTTCCTTGGTAGCTTGGATGAATTTCGGGTCACATGATTATTTATCTAAGAGTATCTTTTCACTTTTCACCACAATTACCCATTTATTCATGTAATGTTTTTGGAAATGATGTGTTATAATAGAAACAGTTATTAAGGGGGTGTTATTCTCTAGGAAAAAATATTTCTCTCATTTATAGAGGATATGATCTCTCATTTCTCATAATGGTGATAATTGATTTAAGAGTCTTATTCTTTTGTTTATAAACTAATGATGTGTTTTCACAAATTTTTCTATATATTAATAACCTATAGTCCATTTTTCTATTTTCTGTATCTTTTCTTCCCCTAAATAAATTCCATATGTTATCCTCGTGAATTGACATGATATTATAACATTCTAATTACTCATGTCCAAATATTTAGTTGGACCAACAATTGGATCATTTCATTATTCTTTTATTTTGAGTTGTAGTCTATTTAAATTTCAAATATGGTGATCCTTATTGAATCTCGGTGACACCATAACTCTTTTTGAAACATCTTGGGGAACAATTACATATTATTATTTTCAAATACTCTCTAGATTTGGTGAATTTAATAGTATTTTCACAATATCTAAACCACCAATGTTTTCTTAAAAAATAATACATGTACTTGAAACATTATTAGAAAAGAAAATATATTATGGGTTACGGTTTCCTTTTTGGAAGTATTTTTTCTTTATATTAGGGAATTATCACAATATTACCTTGGATTTTGTATCCTTTAATCAAGGATGTGTAGAAACATCACATTTCATTAAAATAGGGGTTTTTCTAACATGTGGTGATTCTTGATTCATTAATTTCATTTTTATCTCTAAGAAACTCATGTTGAGAGATTTATTATCATACACAACTGATCTCACCTTGAAATCCCATTCATCTTTAATCTTATAAATTTTTTTCTTGCATATTTTTTTGTTCTCAAAATTAAATGTTAAGGACCTTTACCATGTTATACTTTTCCTCCATTTGGTCTACTTTAACAATCATATATAATTTGTGAAAATTTTCCAATTCATTTAAGGATTATACAAACACAGTTATAATGATGGTTTTTATAACAAAAACATCCTTTAAATTATGTAATAGCTTCACCATAGCTATCATTGTAAACATAAGTGGACTCCTTTTGTTTCGTATTTTTTTGGGAGTGTATTATATGCCAACCCTTTTAGATAATGTATCTTACAAGGAATTAGTTTCATCTTCTATCTCTTTTTTTATCCAAAATACCGTTGATTCCTTCAAAAATAAGTTTTAAAACGTATATAGGGATATTATTCATATGTTATTTGAAAAGAAGTTTTTGTGCACTTTGTTATCCATTTCCATCACAACTTTACTATGATTTATCAGAAGAATCATACTCAAATGAATTATTATAACATATACCTTTCTGATTACCTTTGACTGATAGAAATACTCCTATTATTGAATAATTATTCATCATATTCTATTCTTACTTATTATTTTTTTATTATAAGTCTTGGATTAAATCTCTATTTGAGCTAACTTACACATTTCAAAAAAAACATCCCTTCATAAGGAATGCCTTTGATTTTTATAGGCCAGCTACTCTGATACAACATGATGTGCTCGGGGCCGGATTGAACATTTATAAGGGATAATTAACTAATTTATTTATGTTAATGAATTATTTTTCATTCAAGTTCAACCAATTAGACATGTCAGGGTTCTGGATCTACTAAATAATATCTCTCAATCTCACTTCATGTGTATTATTAATAATCGAAAAGGAATATCATAGTATTTAAAAGGTTGGGATCAAAGGCCTACTCCATGACCTATTAATTATACCCCTCATCATGTATTCTCTATTATAATATTATTTAAATGATTAAATTATTCAATAATTATTCATATAAATTATCTCTAGAATCCATACTGGATGTTATTTATACTATAGCCGATAGTGTTTCCAAAAACTACAGTAGCCGACTTCAAAATCTACACTTGAGGCATCGACTCCTAAATCACATATGTGACTTTCAACTTCATCTCCAAACTAATACTTAATACTTTACTAATTTCTTAATCTATTGTAGGTTGATATATTAATTTACCTATATAATCTTTCATGATCACACTTTACCATGTACCTAGTCCAATACCTCTTCAATCCTTACCTCTCTCACAAATCTCTAATCATGTGTATTTCATTAGATTCCTCAATGAAAAAGATTCATGGGCTATGATTACTTCTAATGATTATTTCATAGCCCCACTGAGATCTTTAAAAGTGATATAAAGTTTTTTTATTATATAATTAATGTATAATTCATTCAGAATATCAATCCTTTTTCAAGTACTCTTCATGGAACTTTCTTGGGTACCTCATGATTACAAACCTAAGAACACAAATTATATTCTATAAAAATTATGAGATTATTATGCTTTATTTAGGTACCTAAAATGATATATACTTTTTCATGATCATTCATGAATTCAAGAAAGAGTTTACACATGAAACCTTGTCTATCTTCCAGAAACCCGAAAGGGTGTGAACTGAACTTCATTCTTCGTCTCAATCATATTTAGAAAAAATTGTAAATTGAATGTGTTTTAATAATGGTTATGATTCTTGAACCTATTTATTTCCTCCATTGAATGGACCAGAATAAATGTACAATACGCTTCTTACTCATGTTCCAACCTACTTCGTTTAAAAGTTAGGACGAATCCTCATGTCCTTCACACAAGAGTTTAAAACCATAGCCTTTTCACCATGGGATTATGTATCCCACAACACTCAAATTCCTACAAAATTCTTGTAATAAATGTTTCACTATGTCATTTACTTAATCTAGAGAGACAATTATGGGCAACTCACTATCTTGGATGCTCTACATATATGGTTTCATCATGAAGCACACTGGGTTTCCAATTCACAAGTCATACGTTCACATTAATATTCTTATTACAACTATAAGTATCTGAATAAAATCGATTATTCATAAGAAACCATAATATTCTAGTGGATTCATATTATTTTGAAAATATCAAAACTTATTAGAGTGTTGAATTTAACTATTTGGATCCAAGGATTCTACTTTTGTAGTCATGTTTCACAGTTCCTTGCAACCTATATATATATATATATATCATATTTTCATGTCTCATTGAAGACTTATTAAAACACCCTAGAAATATTGTTGAGTCACAATTTTAATTTCCTATGATCTAGGGTTATTTAAATCAATATGAAACATAAAAAAAACTTGTTGTCTCCATATTACTCCTTGATGGTGACAACCTATCATGAATGTGATGAAAATTTCATGATCCTTGATTTAAATCTAAAACCCTATCATCCCATTAAGGACTCATGAAAAAAATCATTTTCTACTTGACAAATTCATGTTCCATGAATTCCTTGAATGCATGAAAGACATCATATTTCATGAATTATTTTAGTTCAATCTAAGTAACTCATCCATTCAGTATGAATTTAAATGTCAATCAAAATTGACCACCAGTGGATCATATTATTCTCCAATCACCTGAAGGTCCTCAAATGAATGGTTGTAGGATGCCCCATCGTTGAGTGATGTTGTGACTAAGATCCAACCAATCAAGAAGCTCCCAAATTGTACGACTATTAGGTGATTGAGGAAAAATGTTCCACACGATCTTTCCCCACATGAGTTATTTGATCAGTAAATTCAATGATTTATTACTCATGTTATGACTACGTTTCATTTGATAAATAGATCGAGGATTGGTACTAATACACATTACACATCTCATATGATATTTTTTCTGAAAGATACATTCCCATACCAGGTTATAACGACCCATACTTTACATAAATTGTTATTACATCATAATTGAAGCACACTTATTAGAACACATAACAAAACAATGAAAGGACGGTATAGGTATAGTGTCTTTAGAAACTGGGAAACATAAACATCTAGTTCATAAATCATCTACGTTGTCTCTAATTTATTTTATCATATCTAGACTCCCTTTTTTGGAATATCCTACTTAATACCCTTCTTCCTGACCTGGGGATATGAAAACATACAAAATGGTGAGCTCAAATGCTCAGTAAGGGTAAACAAAAGAAATATCAATCATATCATATTCATAAGAACATAATATTTTGAATATCCTAACCTGCAAAAGAGATCACAATATCATAACATGGGATAAATCATAGTGGTGAAATGTAATCCCAATAATCCTAAATTAAAACATGAAACTTTGTGGCATACACACATAATCATAGAAAATCATTTCATTTTAGTCAAGACTCATTTCCAAGACTAGCATAGCGGTCAAAGTCCATTACTGAACTGAGTTCACTCCTCGTTCCAGTGCTGTATCATTAATGCAGATTAACTTGTTATTCCTGCAATGTCTATCTCATGGGATATAAATATTTACCCATTTCATTGGAGGGAGATATGGGTCTCACCCATATCATAATGAAACCATTATTATGTGTTCCGCAAAATCATAAATCATACATCATAACAAAACCCATGTAATAAAAATGGGATTTTTAAACATCATGCCATTATAACATAATCCATATAAGATAAAAGGACATAATAATATTAATTCCATCATAACATAATCAAATCAATGTAAAAATAGGGATATAAACATAACCCCATATTACAATAGATGGAAAATAATTTTTATAAAACACTTGGACTCCATTCTTGAGGAAAATATCCTTTCTACTTCAAAAACATTTTTTCATTTCTTAACATCTCTTACAATTTTAATCTAAAAGAAGTTGATTAAAAATAAGCTTGAAAAATTGTAAAAGAGACTTCATGGAAATAATTGTCTATGAAATCATAAAAATCCATTCAAGCCATATAAGTTAAAAAAACATTCTTCTCGTACTTTTGCCAGATAAGTCAAAAAAGTACCTCGTACTAAAAACGACAAAATATTCCTTTCATATATTTTACTAAAAACTTAACAATGGTTAAAATTGGATTTATAATATAGTAGAAAGATAGAAATAATATTACATATTGATGAAACATGTATCTAGATGATAAATATTCCCCAGTAAATTCTGATGTATAAACAATCTCGGATAAAAAATGAGATTGCAAGATTTTCCCTTACCTTAGGTTCGATATGCTTTGTACATGTCTAATCCTCCTATATAATTATTTAAATAATGTCATTGGATTATTCCAGAATAATAATTATTGTTATGATATCATATATGGTCATATTATGAGCTTCTTATTTGTAATATTTCATTGCCACTAGTTATTTGGGTGTTTATTGCTTTATGTTCTTATGTGCGTTTGGTCGAATAAATTCTTATACATATTTTTAGGTCATAGATACCTCATTTATAGAATTTTTTCAGTGTAATATATATCTTATTTACTCATTAAATTCATTTATATAATCATTATTCAATGAAGATCATGTAGAACGAGTCACATCACATCATGGAGACGGTAGGCCGTACAAACGCACGAGCGATGATATCGTTCCCATGATCATGGAATTGTATTGAAGTGTATTTATACTATTTAAGAATAAATATCACATTAAAATAATAATATATAGTTATTATTTACACATTTATATCCAACAAAGTAAGGTGGTGGTGGAAAAAATATTACACCACAGCGTGGAGACGGTATTCCGTACGTACGCACGCGGTGTGATTTCGTTTTCCGTAGGATGGATAGAAGGTGAAATAGGGTTATTTCGTATTTATAATAACATATCATTATATTATTTATACTTATGTTATTACTTCATAATGATACAACTAAATAATAATAAGTAGAAGAAGAAATAAATTTGAATGAATTGGTAATATATATTACCTCTTCTTTGATGAGCCTCTTTGAAATCTCCTCTTAGGCCACTAATATTGGTCTTTGAAGAATAAAATGACCTCTAGTATGTTTCTAGGGAAGTGGAGAAGAGATATTGGAAGGGTTTGGCCGAGCATGAAGGCTCAAAGTGGTGTGAGGAGGAGAGGGAGGAGGTGCCCTTTTATAAAGGAGGAGAGGGGCACCTTTGGAATTATAAGAAATATTAATTTATAAAAAATTCCAACCCCACTTAAAAACCACCAAAAATGACTCAAATCTGAATCTTAGACTAGATAGATTTGTCATATCATCAGCTAATAAAATTTAGACACGTTGGGAATTTATTTTAAACATTATCAACATAACTTATCCTTATATAATCTATTTAATTTTATTTGTGGTAATAATATTCTAAATTTTAAATAATTATAAATAATTACTTATATGTTGTGAATTGTACCTAATTGTATACTTTATTTCATTTTAGACAATATATATATTTTAATTTAAATTTTTTAAATATTTTTGTGATTTTTAAACAATATTATAATTTATAATTTCTATAAATTAACAATAGTGTAAATATTGACACTATTCATTTATTTGAGTTTAAATAAAATATATACAGGATATATGTTCGAAATAAAATATTTAATAGATTTATAAAATGTCATTTTTATCTAGAAAATTAGTGGAGCACATTAAATAGTTCATATAATATTTATTTTAATACTTTAAAAATCATTTATTTGATATTTCAATCAATAAAATAATATCAACATCACTATTGTGTCATAATGAATGATAATTATTTAATCCCTAAAAATTATAAATAAATTTATATGATGTAGATAATTTTACTTTATTTCTGGAGACTATTCATTTCCTAAGTTTCATTAAGTGTATCACTAAATTAAAATTATTATACTTATAAGATTTAAGAGAGTGACATGTTGTCAATTTCTTTGGTTTTAATAATAATTATATTATTTCATGGTCAAATGTCCATGAAATGAATCTGGTCCGACCCTTAGGTGATATGGGTCGACTTTTATTCACCCAATAAGATTTTTTCAAGTGTTAGAATAATTTTATAATCTTATATTTACCCATAACTACCTAATTTACCTTTAACTGCAGAAAATAAAAATTACCATAGTTACTATTCATAATCTAAAAAAAGTAACCTATTAACATAATTTGGACCCAATGAATCCAAATATGGAATCCATTTTTCAAAACTCAAAATACAGAAGTTTGATAAATTAATTTAAAATTAATCCCGTTGTTAAGCAAATGAGTTTTTAAAAGTTAAAACATTGCTAAAGATTGAAATGATTTTACCTATGAATTTAATGTAAAATTAATGCTAATGAAATATATTATATTAAATGATAAAAATATATTCTATTTTTACTTTCAAACCATTAAATATTATAATTTATTATATAACTTATTGCGATGAAAAAAGTTGTTTTTAATTAAAATATAGCATGTTTTTACTATTCATTAATATATGAAAGTTATCAGAATAATACGAAAAATTTATCCAAAGTCAATTTTTATATCCTGATTCCAAAGAAGAATTTTATTTTGTCAAATTGAACTTATATACATGTCAAAAACTAGATTTAATGTGGGTGCGTCATCAAAAGGCGACATAACTGCATTTTTTAAAAAATACTTATTTTACCCGAAAAAATTATTTTGTTCTCATAACATGTTCTAGAAATTATGTACGATGAATAATAATGTTATAACATTTAAAATCCAGTTAATAATATTCATAACGGCTAGTTTATAATATTATAATAATATATCATTGTTCATAGGAACTCAGTATTGCGTATTACACACGCTATCGAGGAAGGTCGTGATTGCCTGTAATGCAAGCCAAGCTAGTGTTGTGTGCCATGAAATATTCCTTTGATGTTGCGTATAACATAAGTCATAAAAAATATAATTCTCATAAAATATCTGGGTGTTACATTCTATACCCCTTAAAATGACTTTCGCCCTCGAAATTCGTCACTTCGAAACAAACAGATGAGGATACCTCTCCCTCATCATATACTCATGCTCCCATGTAGCTTCTTTTAATTGGTGGTTCCTCCATAAGACTTTCACCAAGAAAGTTGTCTTGTTTCGTAGAACATTTTCTCTATGATCCAGAATCTCTATCGTTTGTTCTTCATAATAAAGATCTTGCTCCAGTGGTACAACTTTTGAGCTGAGTACATGTGAAGGATCGGGTATGTACTTTTCAGGACGGATACATGGAACACATCGTGAACTTGAGAGAGATTTGGTTGAAGTCCCAATCAGTAAGCTACCTTCCCAACACGATCCAGTATTTCAAAAGGACTGATATACCTAGGGCTCAACTTGACCTTCATTCCAAATCTCATTACTCTCTTGAAAGGAGATATTCGAAAGAACACTTTATCACCGACTTCAAACTCTAGGTCTATTCTTCGGTTGTCAGAATTACTTTTTTGTCGACTCTGAGATGCTCTTATGTGTTTTTGAATATATCTGACCTTTTATGCCATCTCTTCTACAATATCAAGTCCTAATAGCATTCTTTCCCCAACTTCATCCAAGCAAGTTGGAGTTCGGCATTTCATTCCATAGAGAGCTCCATAAAGAGCCATCTGAATGCTGGAGTGAAAGATATTATTATAAGAAAATTATACCAAAGGTAGGTGTTGATCCCAACAACCTTTTAAATCCATATATCATGCTCTTAACATGTATTCTAGAGTTTCAATTGTTCTCTCAGACTGACCATCTGTCTGAGGATGATAAGAAGTGTTGAGACTCAACTCTATATCTAGAGTATACTGAAGACTTCGCCAGAACATCGAGGTAAACCTTGGATCCCAATCAGATATAATGGAAAGTGGTACTCCATGCAATCTTACCACTTCCTTTACATATATCCTGGAAAGATGATCCAGAAAGAAATCTTCTCTAATAGAAATTATGTGTGCCGACTTCGAAAGACGATCAACTATAACCCAAATAGCATTATTGCCTTTGGATGTTTTAGGAAGTCCAATGATAAAGTCCATAGTGACGTTTTTCCATTTCCATTCGGGAATGGTTAATGGTTGTAACATCACCTTGTACTTCTGTCTCTCAGCTTTAATATGCTGACAAACCAAGCATTGAGAGAAATATTCAGCGACATTTATGTTCATGCCATCCCACTAGAAGTACTCTTTCAGGTCCCGATACGTCTTCGTGATTCCAGGATGAATAGAGAATGAAGAACTATGAGCCTCATCCAACAGCTCCTTCTTTAATTCTTGGATGGGACGAACACAAACCCGATTCGTGAACCTTATTATCCCACCACAATCATGGTTGAATTCAGGATCATTTCTCACATTCTTTTGTAACTCTAGATCTTCTTTTTGTGCCTCTTTAATCATCACATGCATAGATGGTTGAACATTAATTTTAGAAATATAAGATTTTTTCCCTTCCATTATAATTAAATGATCAATCCTTTGTAAATCCATAAATATTGGATCTTTTGTGATCCTCATCATGGATAATCTAGCATGGTATTGTCAACTTAATTTGTCTGCCACCTTGTTTGCTTTCCCATGGTGATAATGAATTGAACAGTCGCAATCCTTAATCAGCTCCAACCATTTTCTTTGGTGCAAATTCATCTCCTTTTGTGTGAAAATATACTTTAAACTTGTATGATTAGTATAAATATCACACCTTTCACCATAAATATAATGCCTCTAAATCTTTAATGCAAAGATTACAGCAGCTAACTCCAAATCATGAGTTGGGTAATGTTTCTCATGTATTTTCAACTTTCATGAGGTATAATCTATCACCATATTGTTTTTCATGAGAACACACCCAAATCCCTTCATGGATGCATCATTGTAGATCACAAAACATTCTCCACTACATGGCAGTGTGAGCAGAAATTAACTAGATAACCTTTTTTTCAACTCCTTGAAATTCTATTCACACTCCTCCGTCCACACGAACTTAACTCCTTTTCAAGTCAACCTGGTCAGTAGATTAGATAATTATGAAAACTATTTCACAAAACGTCGATAATATCCAGCGAAACTAAGAAAACTTCAGATATCAGTTATTGTTGTTGGTCTTGACCATCCTTCGATAACCTATTTTTTTTGCTGGATCCACAGATATCCCTTCTTTTGAGATTACGTGACCGAAAAATGAAAAAAAATTATCCAAAATTCACACATGATAAATTTGGCATAACGATTTTCCTTTCTCAGGGTCTTCAATACAATTCTCAGGTGATCTTCATGTTCTTCCTTATTCTCTTAATAGACAAGAATATCATCTATAAAGACTACCACAAACTGATCAAGATAGTCTCTAAAGACTATATTCATTAGATCCATGAAGATAGTAGGGGAATTAGTAAGACCAAATGGCATCACTATAAATTCATAGTGTCCATACCTTGTATGGAAAGCATTCTTTGGTATATCCTCTTTTTTGACACTTAATTGATGATACCCTGAATGAAGATCAATCTTGGAAAAGTATTGAGCTCCACGTAGTTGGTCAAATAAGTCATCAATACATGGGAGAGGATATTTGTTCTTGATAGTGATCTTGTTAAGTTCTCGATAGTCAATGTAGAGTCTCATTGATCCATATTTCTTATTAAAGAATTGAAAAGGAGCTCCCCAAGGTGACAGACTAGGGCGTATGAATCCTTTATCAAGATTATCTTGGAGTTTCTTCTTCAATTCCTACAAATCAATTGGGGCCATTCTATTGGGTTTCTTTGAAATGGGTATAGCACCCGGTATGAGTTCTATTGAAAACTCAACTTCACTATTTGCTGGAAGGCCTGGCAGTTCCTCCCGAATGACATCATAAAACTCCCATACAATGGGTGTATTCTTAATCGTGAGTTTCTCTCCAACCATTTTAGAAGAATAACCTTCATTTATTGGAATCAAGACCTATAAGAGGGAAGAAATTTCCTCTAGAAGGTTATATTCATCCTTGCATCGATAGATGATAGTAGATTGATCGGGAATATTAAATGTGATTTCCCTTATATGGAAATTGATATGAGTTCCGTATAATGAAAGCCTATCCATGAAAAGAATCACATAAAATTCCACTATAGTATGGATCACAAGATTTTCAGGAAGAAATTTCCCACAAACATCAATTGGAGAAGAATTATAAACATTTGATGTGACCGTTGTGCCATTAAGAGTTGTAACAGCTAACTCAACATCTAATTGTTGAGGAAATATGGTGATACCCTTAGAAATATCTTTAGAAATAAATGAGTTGGTGGATCCAAAATCAAATAAAACATTTTCTACTTCAGAGTGGATGGTAAGTGTACCTTTGACCACTTCGTTATCGTACTCAACATCGCCGATAGTAATTGCATGTCACTTTCCTTTGTCTTTGGCCTTAAGAGTTTGTTGACGTCGATCATCATCAACAACCCCTGGATTTGGGAATTGATTGGAATAATGCCCCATCTCCCTGCACTTGAAACATTGAAGTGTAGGTGGTTAATTCTATTTATCCCTTTTTTGTTCACATCATTAGACATCTTCTTCCCATTATTTCGACATTCAACTTCCTGATGACCTTCTTTTACACACTTAAAACATTTTCTTGTTACTTTAAGATAATTCCCCCAATGTTTCATTCCATAATTTTAGCATAAAGAAAAACTAATCTTCTTGTAAGTGTGGTCTTTAGATTTTCTTTTGAATTCCATTTTCCTCTTCTTATCAAAACCATATGACTGATGGGTTCCTACGATATCCATCTCAACCTTGAGAGCACATCGAACAATTTCCTCATAGCTATTGAAGTCTTTTATGGCTAATTCCCTTAAAAGACTTGGTTTTAAGAAACTAAAGAATCGATCAATTTTACTCTCAGGTGGGATAATAATCCCGAAAGCATACCATGCATGTTTTGTAAAATTTTCTTCGTAGGTACCAATATATTCATCATCCTTTCTCTTCAGTTCAATAAACTCCTTCTCCATCTTTGTTTGAAGAATAAGAGGGAAGTACCTATTGAATAATAAGTTCATGAAATCGTCCCATTCCATGGACTCAATTTCATCTCTTTGCCTTGTATTCTTGATAAGATTCTACCATTGATCAGCATCACCTTCCAAATGGTACACTGCTAAGATGACTTTGTCATGTTCAGAACATTTTAGAAACAAAAATATCTTTTCACTGGTACTAATCCATTTTCAGCCACTAATGGATCAGAAGACCCACTGAATGAAGGTGGACGCTGCCTCATGAAGGATTCAACAGAATGTAGCTACTTCATTTTTTCTTTTGGAAGTCATGCATGGTTCATGGCTTGATAATGTTTTGTGATAATTGCTATAAGATTTTTCATTCCAGCTCCCATAATGTTTGGTTGCTCAGGGGGACAATCATTGCATTGCCCTTCGCATTCAGCATTAACACAATTCCTTTGGGTTCCAGACATTGACTAAAACCAACAAGAATAGTGTAAGAAACAGTAATCATTATTGGAAAACCACATAATCAAGAATAAAATTTTACACTTAAGGACTTATCGTAGGTTATTAATGGCCATTTATAAAACACTAATATTGTGTTCTATTCTTCGACATATCCTTAGGTTTCTTACTAGGGATTTCACATCCTAGTTTCCAAAGGTTGACTATACCATTCCTCTGATACCAACTATAACAACCCATACTTTACATACATTGTTATTACATCAAAATTGAAGCACACTTATTACAACACATAACAAAACCATGAATGGACCATATTGGTATAGTGTCTTTAGAAACCGGGAAGCATATACAACTGGTTAATAAATCATCTACATTGTCTCCCATTTATTTTATCATATCTAGAATCCCATTTTTGGAATATGCTACTTAATACCCTTCTTCTTGACCTGGGGAAAAGAAGACATACAAAATGGTGAGCTCAAATTCTCATTAAGGGTAAACAAAAGAAATATCAATCATATCATATTCATAAGAACATAATATTTTTAATATCTTTACCCGAAAAAGAGATTATAATATTAAATCATGGGATAAATCATAGTGGTGAAATGTAATCCCAATAATCATAACTTAAAACATGAAAATTTGTGGCATACATACATAATCATAGAAAATAATTTCATTTTAGTAAAGAATCGTTTCCATTATTATGATAGCGGACAAAGTCCATTATTGAACCGAGTTCACTCCTCGTTCCAGTCCTGTATCACTGAAACGAATTAACTTGTTGTTCCAGCAATGTCTATCTCATGAGATATAAATCTTTACCCAATGCATTGGAGGGAGATATAGGTCCCACCCATCTCATAATGAAACCATTATTATGTGTTCCACAAAACCATAAATCATACATCATAGAAAAACCCATGTAATAAAAATGGGATTTATAAACATCATGCCATCATAACATAATCCATATAAGATAAAAGAACATCATTAAATAAATTCCATCATAACATAATCAAATCAATGTAAATATATGGATATAAACATAACCCTATATTATCTTAGATGGAAAATAATTTTGATAAAACACTTGAACTCCATTCTTGAGGAAAATATCCTTTCTACTTCAAAAACATTTTTTCCTTTCTTAACATGTTATACAATTTTAATCTAAAAGAATTTTATTAAAAATAATCTTTAAAACTTGTAAAATAAGCTTCATGGAAATAATTTTCTATGAAATCATAAAAATCCATTCAAGCCGTATAAGTTTAAAAAACCATTCTTCTTTTACTTTGGCCGGATAAGTCAAAAAAGTACCTCGTAATAAAAACTTCAAAAGATTGCTTTCATATCTTTTACTAAAAACATAAAAATGGGTAAAATTGTATTTAGACTATTGTAGGAGGATAGAAATAATATTAAATATTGAGTAAACATGGATGTGGATGATAAATATTCCCCAGTAAATTCTGAAGTATAAACAATCTCGGATAAAAAATGATTTTGCAAGATTTTCCCTTACCTTAGGTCCGATATGCTTTGTACGAGTCTGAAACTCCTGTATAATTATTTTAATAATGTCATTGGATTATTCCAGAATCATACTCGTTTTTTATTTTATAATATATGGTCATATTCTTAGCTTCTTATTTGTAATATTTCATTGCTGCTTGTTATTCGGGTGTTTATTGCTTTATGTTCTTATGCGTGTTCTGTCGAATAAATTATTATTCTTCTTTTTAGGTTATAGATACCTCATTTCCAGAATGGTATTAGTGTAATATATATCATATTTACTCATTAAATTCATTTATATAATCATTATTCAATGAAGATCATGTAGAACGAGTCGCATCACATCGTGGAGACGGTAGGCCGTACGTACGCACGATCGATGATATCGTTCCCAGGATCGTGGAATTTGATTTAAGTGTATGTATAATATTTCAGAATCAATATCACATTACATTAATCATATATAGTTATTATTTACACATTTATATCCATCCAAGTAAGGTGGTGGTGGAAAACAGATTACACCACGTCGTGGAGACAGAATTCCACATGTACGCACGCGCGGTGATTTCTTTTTCCATAGGATGGATAGAAGGAGAAATAGGGTTGTTTAATATTTATAATAACATATCAGTATATGATTTATACTGATCTTATTACTTCATAATTAAGCAACTAAATAAGAATAAGTAGAAGAAGAAATAAATTTGAAAGAATTGGTAATAGATATTACTTCTTCTTCGACACGCCTCTTTGAAATCTCCTCTTTGGGCACTAAGATTGGTATTTGATTAAAACTAGGACCTCTAGGATGTTTATAAGGAAGTGGAGAATATAAATGTTTAGGTTTTGGCTGGGCATGAAGGCTCAAAGCGGTGTAAGGAGGAGAGGTAGGAGGTGCCCTTTTATAAGGGGTGAGAGGGGCACCTTTAGAATTATAAGAAATATTAATTTATAATAAATTACAACACCACTTAAAAACCTCCAAAAATGACTCAAATCTTAATCTTAGATGAGATTGGGTTGTGATATCCTCATACAATAAAATTTAGACAAGTTGGGAATTTATTTTAAACATTATCAACATGATTTATCCTTATATAATCTATTTAATTTTATTTGTGGTAATAATATTCTAAATTTTAAATCATTACAAATAATTACTTATATGTTGTGAATTGTCCATAATTGTATACTTTATGAAATTTTAGACCATATATATTTTAAATTACAATTTTTAAATATTTGTGTGATTTTTAAACAATTTTATAATATGTAATTTCTATAAATTAACAATAGTTTCAATTTTGACAGTATTCATTTATTTGAGTTTAAATAAAATATATACAGAAGATATGTTCGAACTAAAATATTTAATAGATTTATAAAATGAAATTTATATCTATAAAATTAGTGGATAGCATTAAATAGTTAATATAATATTTATTGTAATATTTTTAAAATCATTTATTTGATATTTCAATCAATAAAATAATTTCAACATCACTATTGTGACATATTTAATGATAATTATTTAATCCATAAAAATTATAAATAAATTCATATGATGTAGATAATTTTATTACATATCTGTAGAATATTCATGTTCGAAGTTTCATGAATTTTATCACTAAATTAAAATTATTATACATATAATATTTAAGAGAGTGACATGTTGTCACATTCTTTTTTTTAATAATAATTATATTTTTCATGGTCAAAAGTCCATGAAATGAATTTAGTCCGACCCTTACGGGATATGGGTCGATTTTTATTCATCCAATAGGATTTTCTAAAGTGTTTGGGTAATTTTATAATCTTATATTTACCCTTAATTACCAGAATGACCTTTAACTGCAGTAAATAAAAATTACCGTAGTTACTATTCATAATCTCAAAAAACTAAAAGTAACTGATTATCGAACCACTGAATCCCAATATGGAATCCATTTTTCATAATTCAAAACACATAAGTTGAATAAATTAATTTAAAATTAGTCTCATTGTTAAGCAATCGGGTTTTTAAAAGTTGACACATTGCCAAGATTGAAATGTTTTTACCTATGAATTCAATGTAAAATTAATGCTAAAGAAATAAATTATATTAAATGATAAAAATACATTCTATATATATTTTCAAACCATTCAATATTATAATTTAACCATATAACTTATTGTGATGAAAAAATATTTTTTAATTAAAATATAGCGTGTTTTTACTATTCATTATAATATGAAAGTTATCAGAATAATATGAAAATTTTATCCAAAGTAAATTTTTATATCCTCATTCCAAATAATAATTTTATTTTGTCAAATTGAACTTATAAACCTGTCAAAAACTAGATTTAAATTGGGTGCACCATCACAAATCAACAAAACTGCATTTTTTTTAAAATACTTATTTTACCTGATAAAATTATTTTGTTCTCATAACATGTTCTAGAAAATTTATAGGATTAATAATAGTGTTATAAATTTTAAAATTTAGTAAATACAATTCATAATGGCTAGTTTATAATATTATAATAATATATCGTTGTTTAGTGGAACTCGGTATTGTGTACTACACATGCTATCGAGGAGTGTCGTGATTGCGCGTAACACAAGACAAGCTAGTGTTGTGTGCCGTGAAAGATTCATTTGATGTTTTTTATAACATAAGACATAAAAAAATACTTCTCATAAAATATTAGGTTGTTAAACAGGTGCACCATGGACCTCATGAACGACCTATCCATACTAGTATACCTCCTTAAGAATTATAAAAATCCTTATTATTTGCATTATCCCATCATCATCATCATGATTTATGGCCCACGGTGATCTCCCATGCGCATATTTGACCAATCTAGGTCCCACAAGATCCTTGGATGAAATTGGCTATGGATAGACCTTTGGTTGGCCTATTGTTTGAAGGCCATGTTTAATTATCTAGGAATAACCACTTTATCCCTACTCACTAAACACATATTTACACATAATTGGAAAGAAAATAAACTATTATGCTAATAATATCTATAGGCTTTAGATTTTAATATAGATTATTTTCTCATCCTTGAATTTTCAGTGTTCAACTTAGGCCTAGTCCTAGGAAAACCCTAGAGATTTCATTTCCTTTTAATGAACTAATAATTAAGAATCATAAGAGAATTTCCTAATAGTTGATTCAATATATTATAAATTATTATTATATATAATAAATTAATTTCCCTTATTACTCAAAAATTTTATCAAGTAAATTTAGACGATTATATCCATTATGGTGTAAACTTCCCAAGATCATATAACAACCATGTAAACTCTTAAATCTAAAAAATTCAATTATCACAATTCCTAAAAATTCACTCATCATTTTTTCAATATTAATCTTTTTATTCTGAAGATTATACAATATTTTTTATATAAATGATATTTGTAAGAGAATATGAGCTGTTCTACACATACATTACACTATCATTATTTTTGTTTCAATTTAACATTATTTTTTAGAGTCATTAATAAATCTATATAATTGATTTATAATAAATAATTTTTTTGAAAATATTTTTATGTACTAATATAATTTTTCAGGTATTATATCTTGGTAGGGGTCCATTCAGATACCCCTATCCTTTAATTATTTTCCCTTAGACCGTCAGAGAGATTGTTGTTTTAGTTGTCCTCTTATAGTGTTTTATGGAATCATTCTTCCCTCTATATGAGTATTTTATTTATTCTCTCCATCACATATTATTTAGAGATGACATGTTTAGGTAATTATATCAAATTTCATTTTCACGCAGTGCTATAAGATCAGATTGGATTGGATTCATAGTGAGATGTTTGGTGGATTTCGATAGAGAAATTATTACATCATTTTTTCTTACCATTTAAAAAATGGTATGTTTCTTCTGTGTTATAAAGATATTGATTCACTGAAATGTTTTTCACCAAATTAGTATAATATTTTAATGGTTTATGTTTCATTTTGGTGGTAATTCTATAGAAGGGGTTCTAATGACTTGGATTATAACTTCAAAACATTTTTTATCATGATTTAATTGTTATAGTGATGCTTGATGTTTATTCAAAGATTATGAATAATTATAATAAAAAATTATTTATAAATATTTTTATATTATTAATTAATATTTATAGAAGTATATATGGCCTTAGAGTATTTGAATATCTTTGTTTGAAATATTTCAATAACATGACCAATAGATTGGTAACTCTGATATCATTGTATGTAATCCCTTTGATTTTAAGTCTCTTTATCTTTGTAACCCTTCCATTTTTAGTTTGAGGTGTTTTAGGTTTGTCAATAAGGTATGGGGTTTATTAGGGGATATAATCTATTATATTATCTTAACAATGGATTCTAGGTCATGGATCCCTAGGCAACAGCGTAAGATTGGTCGTTATAGTTTTGTGGGGATGTCTATGATATACGGTCCATCAAATGGGGATATCGAGGATATTATATATTTTAATATGGTATTTCCATGAATCATGACTACAGTTTTGACCCTTGTATAGTATTCGTGCACTATGGTGTGGAGAACTCTGGTTCTGGCATAGGGGTTTGAGGAGGTTCATCCAAATTTTGGGTAGGGGTGTCGTGTGCAGTGGAATGTAGCACAGTCCCCTTATGTGAAAATATGTTCTATGGTGTTGTTGTTATCAATGATTTTTATTAATTCCATCGGAATATTGGATATTAATCATAGATTTTCATTTTGGATGTTGGATTTTGTTTGACTATTAACGACATGATAATGTCCCTTGCGCTGTGTCATTGTCCATCCTTTGTCATCCCATTTTGTGCCATGGTGCAATATGCTATGTATTTGTCTTATAATTTCGAGTTATCCTATAAATAATTTACCACAAATACAAAAACCCAAGTCTACCAATTTACCCTATCATCCCTAGGCACAAAAAATTTAATTTTGAATACTTTGAAACCCCTTTTGAGATTAACTAATCCTTGAAATCCTAAGATCGATTTGTGGTGATCCAAGATGAGTTATACACATTATTCTAGAATATTAATCTCTATTTTCTCTATATTTCATCATATTCATCATAAAATTACACATTATATTATTTCAATATATCAAATAGAGTTTCCTTTGTTTTCATTTTTGTGTTTGTGGAATATTTACGTTTGAGGGATGTAGTTTCCTTATGAGAGATGTGATTAGAGACCCACGTCCTTTTTCCGTTATTACATGAATAATGAGGAATTCATGATATAGGGTATTGGTTGAATCACCATTATTTTACATGACATAATAAATTTATCATTCTATAGATTTTTTGGGATGTGGTGGAACTGAACCTAATAAAAGATAAACTAGATTAATTAGGAATTGTGTTACTGTCAAAGATCAGTTTAGTTTCAAAAAAGATAATGGGCATCCTATTGGTTTTATATGTAGTTTTTATCTATATTATTTCTTTTTATTCAGGTCTTAGCATTTCATTCAATAAAAATATAAAAGAGCAGAATGATCCAAGTTTGGTTTGTTGGATAAGAATTTAAACACAAATGTTTAATAGATCGATTCTTATAAATTGAGGGAATTCAAATTGATTTTTAATAAATGTTTAAATACATAGTTATCCATGAATCAATGGAATTTATTATATAAATAAAATGAAGAATTGTTTTTTTGGTCAAAAAATAAAGGTATTATTAATGGGTATTTTTATTTCATGGTTTAATTAATACAGGAATATTATTGTATAGTGAATATTTAAATAATTCGGTATCTTGTTATAGCATAAGTGTTTAGTAACCTATAGAGGTATCCTTAAAAAAATATTTGGTCAATTCAATATGGAAGAAAATACATTTTTTGATAAATAAATTTTTTTGGGGTTAATAGTTCCATCCTTATTAAGAAGACTAAATTCCTTTTATTTGGGATTTGACTGATCCTATTTGAATATAAATGAAAAATTCCATGTTTTAGGGAAATGATTCCCTGTTGAATATGTTTTTATTTCAATTTCATTCCCTATATATATATTATCCTTCTTATTAAAAGTGACATGAGATTGGGATGGACTTTAGTTGATGAGATATGGGTGGGGAGGCCCTGTATTGTTGCTGATGTTCATTCATGTGATGACGAGATGCATGGTGATATTCATGGTGGTCTCAGTGATGGAACCAAATTTATTGAATAGCTTAATGATGGGATGGACCATTTTTTAGGATGAAATATGTATTCTTTAATATAGAAAAAACTATTTAAATATTGGATGGATGGGTTTCTCATTTCCCTAAAATCTTGTACCCAGTGCTTCAGGTAGATATTTCTTCCATGAAGGTATCCTTTGTTTTTTTCCCTAAACACATGGAATTATGGAATGATAAAAGAATAATAAGTGTTTTATCCCATGTATAATGACATGTCCTTAAACATTAAATAATCTCTCTATTTCAAATAGATTTCACTTCTTTACATTCCCAAATATATTTTCAGTTTAGGTTTTTAGATAGTTAGTCTAAAAATCATATATATCAACCCCTAAGCACACAAAGTGGGTACAATGGAAATATTATCCATTTCATCAAAAAAAAATCTCATGAAACCGGAACATGATTTATTTTAAAATTATTCTTAACATTTACCATGACTTTCATGTTTCTATTAAACATCTTATAACATGTGAAAAAAATTAAAAAACATTGGATGAGCATAAAATTATAAGTTTGATAGATAAAAAAAGAAATGAACCCATTAGTCCATGAATAGTTATAAACATATGAAATCATTTTCATAATGACATAATTCTCACCCATATGTACTTATTTTGTGAAACATGAGATTTCCATAAAACATTAAAGAACATATATAAAACCATAAGGGTATCTTAGGGATTTAATAAATTATAATGTAACACTCATGGATACATTATGATTTTTAACACTCATGAATACCTTACAATGTAACCCTTATGACTACCTTATGGTGTAACCATTGCAGTTACAATTGAAGTAACCATACTGACTACCTCCAACATACACATAACCAATGCATTTGATGGAAATATATGTCCAATAATTCATCAAAAACAATTCCCACCATCTAGAACATAATAATATGACTTGATTAATTGTATATGACATTGATTTTGAATTTAATAATATTGAATTTTAAAAAAGGATTTTGAAAGAAATTTCCCTTAATTATATCATATAATTAAATTTATAATTAATATAACGAAAGGATTATGTGTATATACAATAAATACGTAAAATAAATCATAATTCTAACAAAATTAAACCCACAAATAATTTTTTTATCACATAATTAATGATGTAGAATGTTAACGCAATGAATAATAATTTGGTTACAAATTCCCATACCTTGGGTCTGACTAAAATAAAACATCTTTAAAAATAATTTATAAAGGTTAAAATGGTGAAACAAATTATTTACATAAGAATAATAATGTTTATAACACCTTATATGATCATTTTAAAACATAATTATACCCATTTATAATAATATTTTTTTATTTCTATTATTTCTAGTGTGTGCTTTTCCAGATTTCAATGGTCGGTTTGTAAATTATTTTCTTGTTGAATGGAAGTGAAACTCTATAAGTGTAATGAAATTGTGTTAATATGTTTCTATAATATTAGTTGATTCAATAATTTTTTTTTGGATATATGGTATGATGATGAGTCACTACTTAAATAATTAGTGATGTTTGTTTAGATCATTTTGGTGGTTCATCAATAATCACAAAGTTGTTTCAACGTATACCATTAATATAATATATATGTTTGTTAAAAAACATAAGATAGGTCGAATAATAAAAATTAAAATCCGTTTCAACCATTAAAACCGTTTTGCAACCAGATGTAATAGATGGAAATGAAATTTAAGACACATCATCCACGATGTTGATAAATCGACACCTCACAAACGATGTTTTTAATTATAGAATAAGGGGTAGGGGATATGAAGAATGATGATGAAATTTTTAATAAACATGATAAAAATCAAGAAGATATATAACAATATAGATTAAATTTTGATTGGATAAGGGGGGTTAAGAGAGTATAAGAAAATAAATGAATTGAAAAAATATATAAGAAAATGAAAGAGGATTTTTACCTCTTGATATCTTGCCTTTGAGATTCACTTTAAGGCCTTTGGTTTTTTAATATTGGTGAGACTAGTAGGTATTGGTTGTGTGGAATATATTTTGAAAGGGGATTTGGAATAATTTAGACAACGCTGGATGTTTGAGAGGTATTAGAGGAAGATGAGTGTGAGGGTGGTACTTATATGGGGAGAGGAGGGGTTTTCCAACATTTTACCCACATGTTTAATATTCATTCTCAGGACTATGAATAATCATGATTAATGCGAACCAAAATAGTAAATAGATCATGGAAGATTTAAACAATGGAGATTATGTCAGCCAAGATGCAATGAATAGTGTGTTTAACATATAATGCACAAATACAATAAATTATGGAATTTCACTATTCATTAGAAATTAGAGTATTTCAAAAAAATCCTAAACAAATCACCATAACGATTTATTGAGGTTTAGAATTCAGAATTAGGCTATTTTTTTAAAACATATTTTTCTAAACATCATAAAATTAATTTTTAAATAAAATCATTTTTTATTCCAAAAATACTAATTTTAATATTATACATAATTTTATATAACCATGAAAAATTAATTAATATATCATTACCTTATAACCATAATAAAATAATAAAATAATATGATTTAATATTATTAGGTTCCTATTACTATTCAATTAACAATTCATATGGGTATGCTACTATTCACTAAAAAACAAGTTCGTTCTATCAGACTCTAAATAACTTACTGATCGCAACCATACATATTCACATTTCAAAATTCAAATCCTAGAAAGGACAAAATTATGTTTAATGGAATGTTTATAAATATCCCCTTAAAATGTTTCAGTATTTATAAACTCAATAATTCATGAATTTAAATTTATTTTTAAGACCAAAGGCGGTTAAATACTCCCCATCATTTGAAAATTGTGTCCTTGCAAATTTATTTACATATTAAATAAGTGAGGTTACTTTTCCATCATAGAATTCCTAGATTACCATTTTTATATTCAACCATGTGGTTTCTACACAAAACATTTACTTTTTGGATTACCTTATTCTAAAATACTTGTTCTATTCGATCAAGAATCTAGATAGGTTTCTATTCATAAGAAAGGTTCCCTTCCAGCTAAACTGGTTATCATTTCAAAACATGAGATGAATCTAGAAAACACATTATCATTATAAAAACATGAAAAACATGGCGTACATTAGATAAAACTGGAGGAATATCTATTTAGTAGGTAACTGGTCAAACATTCTCTAGGATTTCCTAAGGTCCAATAAAACAAGGACTCACAATTCCACTCTAACCGAAACACATAACACTTCAACATGGTGATATTCCATGAAAATCATGATCACCTACCTCAAAAGAAAAAAAATTACACTTATTATCTACATCATTATTCTTCCAACTCTGAGTTTTCCTCATGTATTGTTGGGTCATATTAACTTTCTCACCCACTTCCTCTACAAATTCTTGACCAATCAGATTCCTCTCCTCGACTTCATCTTGACATAATGGAGTTTGAAAAAGCTTCCCATATAATTACTCAAAAGGTTCCAACTATATACTAGAATGAAATCTATTATTATAAGAAAAATTAATTAAAGAAATATGTTGATCCCAACATCCCTGGAAATCCATTGAATAAGATCGAAGCATATTCCCCAAAGTCTAAAATATCTATTTGGGGTTCCCATATGATTGAGAAAGAAATGTAATACTGAAATTTAATCATGTTACTAACGACATTTGAATGTCTTTACAAAAGTTATAACTGAACATGGGATCATGTTCAGGTACAATAGAAATAATAACAACATGTTACCTTAAAATATCTTTTAGGTACAATCAAGAATGATTATCCAAATAAATATTATCCTTAATAAGAAATAAAATGAGAAGAATTAGTCATTCGATCAACAATATCCCATATTTCATTGTGACCTCGAGAAGCCTTTTATATTCCCACAAAAAAGTCCACTGATATATTTTCTACATTCCACATTGGTACTAGTAAGGGATAAAACATTCCCTTTGTTAAATTAAACTCTTCTTTAACCTGTCGAAATCTTAAACATTAAATGGTAATATCTGCAATATCTATTTTCATTCTATCCCACCAATATTACTCCAATAGTGTCTTTGTACATCTCGGTGCTACCATGATGAATGGAAAATAGAGAAATAAAATCTTCTCACACCAATTATTTCTTCAGCTGAGTATCATAATGAACATATATTCTCTTTTCAAATTGTATAGCATAATCATTATAAATTTTAAATTCTGAAATAATATCCATTTTATCCAATTTTAGGTTTTTTTCTGAAAATCCACTTCTTCCTTCATCACATGTTTAATTATGCCTAAAAAATAGTACTATAGTGAATCCTAAGACAAAATAGAAGAATTTTTTTCACAAACAACATCCTCGACAAAAATCATTAAATCATTAATCAAAGGGTATTCCTCCAGCAGTAACATAGTAAATGTGTCACGATGATTTAGAATAATGCTAGATGCCACATTGATTTCATTTCCATAATGGTAATTGATCATGAAATTTAAATATTATATCAATTCAAGACAACTTATCTTCCTCATATTTAATTCCTTTTCAGCAAATATATACTTCATACATTTTCAGTAATTATATATTTCACATTTGGATCTATATAAATGATAGTCCCAAATTATTAAAGAGAAAAACCCAATCTCTAATTCCAAATCTTGTGTTGGATAATTTTACTCATGAGGTTTTAGTTGACTTAAATCATATCTCATTACTAGATCATTCTGCATCAGAACACAACCAGTTTCCACCAATAAAGACTCATTGAAGATGAAAGAATCAGCATTTCTATATGGTAGGTTCATAATTGGATCATTCACAAATTTTATTTCAGTTTCATAAAACAATAATCGCATTAATTGGTTGAGGTGAATTTAACTCCATTTCAATTTAACATAGTTAGTGAACTAGATAAAAATGAAAATATTTCAATAAAACACCTATAATATTCTTCCAAACCCAAAAAAATAAAAATCCCCATTATATTTTTGGTTCTTGGACATTATTCTAGACACATATTTTTAGTAAGATCAATAATTATTCCATCTTCCGAAACATTGAGTCTAAGTAAACATATATATTACAACCAAAATTCACACTTGTTGAATTTTCCATACAGTTATTCTTCTTTTAAGGTTTCGAAAGCAACACCCATATGTTTTTAATGCTCCTCATTACTTATATAATAGGCCATAATGTCATTAATAAAGAAAACCATAAACCATTAACGTAAATCATGAAATATTATATTCTTAAGATCCATGAATTGAGAGGGTGAATTATTTAACCCAAAAAATGTAAGAAAAAATTCATAATTTCCATATCTACTTCTAAAAGTAATTTTTGGAATGCCATCCTCTATCACCATCAGCTGATGGTACCCATATCTCACGTCAATAATGAAATAATACTGATTTTCCTATAGTTGATCAAACAAGTCATCAATGTGGGGAAAAGTATATTTATTCTAATAGTAATCTTATTCATAACTCTATAATAAATAAAAAGTCTCATGGAACCATCATTATTTTTAAAGAACAAAATATGAGATCCCCATGGTGAAGTGCTAAGAAGAATGAATCCTTAACCATTAAAGTTATGAAACTGATTTTTCAATTTGATCAGTTAAATTTGAGCCATTCTTTAAGGGGGATTTGAATTTGTATTTGCCTCTAGAACTAATTCAATTGTGAATTCAACATCCTGGTCATGTATGACACTAGGCAAATCATCAGGAAAAACATAAAGGTATTATTTTTCCACTATAACACCATTAATATTAAAAGTTTCCTAATTTTCAAAAATATGATCAAGATAACATTCATTTCCATCTCTAAATAGTTTCTCCACTTTCCGATATTTTATAAATGGTGTGAGATAGTTCTTGTATACAAACAGATACACTTTTTGAAAATTACTTATTTAACTCTACAATCAATATTATAATGATAAATAAAAATACAATCCTTAACACAAATGGAAAAAACCCCTACTAAGAGAAAATAACATTCTTTTCAGGTAATTCTTTTCCAAAAATAACAAGAAGAAGATTATTAAAATTATTTTTTTTGTAAAATTTACCCCCAGTGTGTTAACAATAAGTTTTGTCTCATTTCTTATGGTGATATTTTCAATTTTCGAAATCATTTATCATAAAATAAGTAATGTGTAGACCCTGTATCAAACAAGTCTCTAGAAAAATATGAGAAAATAAACAATGTACCTAATACAACATTGTTGTATGGCTTGACATCCTGGGATGATTTTTACCACACTATTCACAAATATGAAATTGAACATTCTCACCATGAGATTTATTGATTGATTCCTACCCATCACTTTTCATATGGACCTTTTCTTCTCATTATTCTCAAATTACACATGGTCATCAGTGAACTCCATTTCTACCCTCTCATCTCATCTGAAAAGATTCTCATAACTTTTTAACTCTCAGGTGGCTAATGCCTTTTGGTATCGTGGCCTTAATCCTTACTAAAAGTTAGTGATTTTTATATCAAGATTAGAAATAAAATTTGGAGCGTACCTTTCCATACGGTTGATGTCTTCTTCATACATTACAAATGAATATTTTTCCCTTTTCCTCAATTCAAGGAATTACTTCTCCATTGAAAGTTAAACCACCATAAGAAATTAATTTTCTAGGAATGGACTATTAAATTCATCCTACTATAAGGCCTCAATCACTTCTATATCCCTTATATTATTTACCATTGAACAGCAATAATTATCATCACCTTCAAAATGATAAATGGAAAGAATAACATTTTGATTATCAGAACATCCCAAAACATCAAATGTTTTTATAGGACTTTAATCCATCCTTTATTCATTATTGGGTCAGAATATCCATTGAAAATAGGAGGGTGTTGGATCATTAGATGTTTCACTATCATCATATTCCATTATGGTAGCTCAGGTTATTCTCATTCATGGATTCCATATCCATTTATTTCCTATGTTATCAAAGATATTACTATCAAAAACTATTCTGTTCCAATTCCTAGCATTACTGGTTACAGATTCTGAACGATATCATCCTCTCAGTTCCTTCCAACTTTAGCTTCATAGATTCTTCTACAGAAACCCATTCTGAACATATATATCACATATGAAGAGGCATGGTAATAGTAATATTTTATACCATTTAAATACAAAAATAATGTAAAAATATTTTCTGGCATCATTTTAACATCATACTAACTCCTAAAATTATCTAAATAGTGCTCTAATACCAACTATAAGGACCCGACAGTAAACATTACATAATCTATCAATTTTCACTAGATTTCACTTCTTAAAATTTCCATATATCTTTCTACTTTAGAGTTTTATAAATTTAATACTCTACACAACAATCTTACAATGTGGGTCCCATTAAAATAGTATCTATGTATGCAAAAACATAAAATTTTAACACAAAACAACAACATTATTTGTTTGAAAAATATTCATAACATTTAAATTGGCATCCTTATTTATCTTACTCATCATTATAACATATGGAAAACATTTAAAAATATTGTATTAGAATAAAAATCTTGTTAATAAATATAAAAAGAAGGAAAGAATCCATTAGTCAGTCAATACTTATAAACATATAATATCATTTTCATAAATACACACTTATCAGCGATATATTCCAACATTGTGAAATGTGACATTTAAATAAAAAATTATATAACATATATAAAACCATAAGGCTATATTTGTGAATTACTTACATATAATGTAACCCTTATGGCTACCTTATGATTTGTAAACCTCCCGATTACCTTTTAATGTTTCCCTCATCACTACCTTATAGTGTAACCATCGTTGTTACACTTGTAGTAACCACACAACAAACCCCCAACTTACGCATACTAAATTCATTATAGGGAGATATATGTCACACCCTTCATCATAAAAAATTACCAAGAACTAGAAATTAATCATAAAACAGAATAAATTTCATAAAAATAGTGCTTTTGAATTTCAAAAAATAAGATATTAAAATATTATTTTTAAAGGAAATCCCCTTAAAAATATAATTTAATTTAATTGAGAATTAATATAATGAAAAGATTATGTGTATACAATGAAAATACACATAATAAATCGTAATATAATTTAAATTCATCAAACAAATAATCATGGTATCGCATAATTAATGAATTATAATGTCAACCCAAAGAATAGAAATTGGGTTACGAATTCTCTTACCCTAGGTTCGTTTAACATAAAACATATTTAAACCCCATGTATAATGGTTAAAAGGGTGTTATTAATATTTTACGTATGAATAATCATTTTTATAAACCTTATATGATCATTTTATAACATCATTCGAAACATTTATATATAATATATTGTTATTTCTATTGTTTTGGGTGTGTGCTTTATTTGATTTACATGGTCGGTTCATTAAGGATTTTCTTATCGAATGGGAGAAAAACACCATAACTAGAAATAATGGGGTTAATATATTTCCAAAATAATAAATTATTAAATAAATAATTTAGGGTATATGATATGAATATGAACCATTATATAAATAATTAGTGATAATAATTTATATCATTTTGGCGGTTCTTCTATAGTGATGAAATTATTTCATCATACACCATTAAAATTATGAATATTCGTTAATTTCAGAACATAAGATAGGTCAAATAATATACAGTAAAATATGTTTCAACCATTAAAATGGTTTTATAAACATTTATTTTGGAAGTAATGAAAATTTAAGACACATCGTCCATAATGTCATTAAATCGACAAATCACGAATGGTGTTATTATTTCTTGAATAAGAGTATCTGGAGATGAAGAATGATGATGAATTTTTTCATAAAAATTATAAAAATATATAATATATTTAATACTACATTTTTAATTCCACTTGGATAATTGGGGTGAAGAGAGTATAAGAAATAAAAATAATTGAAAAGAAAATACAAGTAAATGAATGAGGATTTTACCTCTTGATCTCTTCTCCTTGAGATCCCCCATAAGGCCATTTTTTTGGAATTTTAGTGTTAAAAGTTATTCATGGCCACAGTAAAAACTTTAGAAAGTTTATTTGCAAGAATATAAAAAATTCATAAAGCTTGAGAGGTGTGACGGGAAGAGGGGTGAGGGTGGTACTTATAAGGCAGGATAAGAGGGGTTTTCCATTTTGTTAATCATTAGTTTAATATTTTTTCTCCAGACTATAAATATTCATCATTAATTTTCCCCAAAAAATTAAAGAGATAATTTTATTTTAAACAAAGGGTGTTTACATCTTCCATGATGCTAGAAATAGTTTATTTAACATATAATATATAAATAATGTAAATTATTGTATTTCACTATTCTTCAAACATTTGAGTATTTCAAAAAAAAATCAAAAAACATCACCCTTACCATTTTAAGATGAGTACAATTCAAAAATTAAATTTATTTTATAAACATACTTTTCTATATATGAGAAAATAAATTTCTAAATAAAGTCAAAATTTATTCCAAAAATAAAAATTTTAAAAATATATCTCATTTTATATCACCTAAAACAATTAATCAATATATTATTATATTATAACCTTAGGATAATAAAATAATAGTACGATTTACTATTCTTAAGTGTTATATTACTATTCACATTACGATTCATAAGGTTATGTTACTATTCAGAAAAAATTAGTTTTATCATACATCAAATAACATACTAATAACAACTGTAGATGTCCATTTTTCAAAATTCAAAGCAATGATACAGAAAAACTATATTTAACATATAGTTTTGTCTCTCTCCATAAAAAAGTTTTCATTATTTTTAGAAATATCTTTTCTAGATATTTATTTTATTTTTAAAACCATTGGGTGTTACTCAAAGGGGATGGTTTTTACTGGAAATACAATTGAAATATTAATCCTAAGAAACCATCAACTTGTGGAATAATATAGGGAGGAAAATAATGAATTTTTTTTAATGAAATGTAACATGGAATAATATTTATGGTTAAATAATGGATAAATATTTAATTAACAATGTACAAAATGTTTAAAATGTAAATTTTTTTTAATATATGTCTTATTAAACTCTTTTATAATTATAGGATATCATTCTCATAGTATTGGTAGTAAGGTTTTTGAGAGATGATAGTTGTATCTGATCCCAAGACTAGTATAATTCCCATTGTGTCATTGTTATCTATATTACATCATTTTTTTGTGATTTTATATTCAAAATTATCCATTTTGGTAGGGTTAATGAAAACCACTAGAATTTGGGAGTGTGTCTTTGCCAACATACATATTATCGAAGAATTGGTGGTTAACTACTCTCTACTGCATGACTCTCTTCACTCAAATGTTTTATTTTTTTATGCATGATGGTTATTTTCCACCATATAGTTGTATAGAGTTATATTATTGATTTTTTTTCATAAAAATTATTTTATGTATATATTAACCAAATGGTTATTATAGGTATGGTGTGTATCTGATATGATGGATGGAGTTACATACAGTGTGTATGGGTTTTGATTTCATTAGTTACAATACCTAATGGATGAGGCATGGATTGATAGGTGTGGGGGTTCCTAAAAAATACCCATTTACACTATAGAGATGTGACTGGGATGATGAGATATTGTGATGACTGATATACAAGTTATACATAGCCATGGTTTTGCCGGGATAAGTTTTTGTTTTGATAGATGTATTAAAACATACGATGTTTGGGAACTGTGGAAATATTGTGGGGCATTTATTTTTTTGAAAACTCATTTGATAATATAATATATGATATCTTATATGCAATCCTCGATAAGAGATATACATGGGGAGTATGGGAACTTATATACCTTTTTAGATGATGAGTTAGCTTCAAATGTTGGTCACTATGAATTAGTATGCATTTGGTATCATTTTTATTTGATTCATTACTGTGGATCCTACAGACTATAACTTTTTTCTTACTCAGCATATATAAAAAATTCTGATCAAATTTGCAAAATTTGGTCGGCGATCAAGCACGATTTTACTATCTCGTGGGTTTTCAGGAGTTTTTGGGCTTTTTGGCCACTATTGAGTTTATCCTTTGGTAATATAGTTCCATTAATTTGTAGTATAATTTTAATGAGATTACATATATTTTCGTGGGTTTTATTGTCTTTATGATAATGAGTTGTTTGGAATGATTGTTTTATCTCTCTCTTCCTCATGTTTTTAAGTGGTAAATTATTGTCATTTATATGTTTAATATACCAATGGTTCTTATTTAAAACCCATGGCCTATTATTGGAAGGATTTTTGTGTTTACCATTTCCTATGTCTCTTTGATATCATAGGATGGGTTCCATTTGGTGGAAGTGGTCTTGAAAGAGTTGTATCAGGTGTTTTGGATGAGGGTAAAGATGGAGTTTGTAGTTATCCCTAGGTGAAAATACATGGGTTATTAGGTAAACATTGGCAGATAAGTTTAGTGAGCAATGTCAACAAAGGAGGAAACCCAATAAATAGTTTTTTAGTGCTCCTTTGGACCTAATTCATAGATGCTAATTTAAATTGAACCTATTAATTCATGTAATACTGGTTGTGGGAAAGAGTCATGTGAAATAGTTCTACAACATTCATCCTTTCAACATTTTTTAAAATGGGTTAATATCAAGATAGGTGAAACCATAAATAAAGATAGAGTAAGAAATAAATTAATTAATGCTAAATAATTCATATTTTATTTTTTTAGTATCTAAACCATTTTTATATTTCAATAGTGGATCAATGTTTATGTCCATGTCACCTTCGTTTAGTGGATGTTCAGTATGGAGTTCCTTTAGATTGACACATAGAAAAGTTCAATTATGAGGACACATCGAGGATGATACACAAAGAGTATCAACTACAGAGATTATAGGAGTATGAGTGGCACATTTTATACTCAATGATAGAATAATAGTAAAAGGTGGGTGTGATAGGGTTCAATTCGAAGCGTGATTAGAAGGATAACATATATTCTATTTGTGTGATGATGTCATATAATGTTTATAGGTAGTGGCGTATCATTTTTCATGGGGATTTTGAGGATTCATACGTCTTTTTAATGATTTTTATGGATTATTTCCAAGAATATATTGATTAATTGAAAGCCTTGTGTAAGAACCCATATCTTTTATTTAGGTATTTGTTTTCCTTTTCTGGTCGTTTTTTAGAAAAAAAATAAAATTATGGAAATTTACGAAGTACACGCCGTGTATTTTATGAGTACACTCTGCGTACTCGGTTACCACAGGTAGCTGTGTGCTGGCCGTGTAGTAGCCATTCACACGGCCTTGTGGGGGTGACCTGGAGGCTGCCTAAATCGAAGTACGGAATCAGTGAGTACATACCATGTACTTAAAATGTACACGTCATGCACTTTTTTTCATTAAATTCATTGGGGTCAGATCTAATCACAAGAAAGATCTCCTTCTAGGTCTCATTTTATTGACAGCTCTGTACGACCATGGATCTTCGACAAACCCCTGAGTGAGCATCTGTCCTCCGAATTGAACATCATCAGTTGCGTTGGAATCGCATTGGTGATTTCTCTCTTCTTCTTGAGCTTCGTTTCATGATTCCTCTTCATTATAATGTTATCCTATTTTGAATGTTTTAGATGTTTTTGTAGATCTTCGGCGTTATATGGTGATTCAATCCTCGAGGATCATGTATAGCGATCTCTTAATGTCAACGTAAGTAGTTTGGGCCTTTCTGTTGAATGTATTTGAGGTTTATGTGCAAATTTTTCTAATACCCATGAACAGAGTATTGCATGTTTACCGTTTTAGCCCTATTGTTTTTCTGCTATGCTGGTATTCTTGAGTAGATTATATTTGACTATGAATAGGGTGAATTTTTCTAATTTGGATGTGTTTCCCATGCACGTTTTTCCGGTTTTGACTGTTGGGTCTAGTTTTCCTGTTTGGATACTATTTACATTCCCAGGCCTAGTATTGTAGGATTATGTGATTGTTGTTCTGTTATACTATTTTTCTGTAGAATGCTACCCAAGTAGTTCTGAAGTTTACTTTGGCCGATATGCACTGCTTAACATTCTTGACTTATATAAGGCCGCGAGAACTTGGTGTATAGACCCTAGGGAGAATGGACATTGAGGGCTTCTCCAGAGTGTCTGTTTTACATAGGATGTGAGACCAGAAGGGGAATTTATGTTGAGTGCTTCCTGAGAGTGTTTGTAGTTCCATGACGTGGGCCATAGAAGGAATGTGACGTATGTTTTTCCCTAGAGCGCCTGTAGTTACCGATATGAGACTATAGGAGGAATTTGCGGTGAGTGCTCCCTCAGAGAGTCTATGATTAAGCTAAACCAGAGGGGTTAACTAAGTGTATTTCTCAATGAGTTTCTTTTACATGTTAGGTAGGACCAGAGGGGATAGGTTGTGAGTACATCCAAGATGGTTACCTTGTGTTTAGTTGTATGCTTGTGTCACTAGTTATAACTAGAGGGGATAGGTTTTTGGTACTTAGCAGAGGGTTACCTGTTGTGTATATCTGTCTTGAGTTTTTGTTGCATTCTATGTGGTGATTTTAATGCTTTGAAATGTGGATTGTTTATTACTGAGTACATCCTTTTTTACTACCTTCCATACTTTACCTGCTATATATTCACTGACTGTTAGGCACATATGTTGTGGTGGATGCCTATTGGGATTTAGTCTCAAACACTATTTAGGCCATGATTTTGGGACCAAACAGATTATATTGTTGAAGGTATAGATAAGTGAAAGTTCCCTTCTACATTAGGTACTTGATTTTCTATGAAACTGGAGAGCATGGGACCAAGCTATGGATTTTGATTCTGAAGAGTTTATCTTATTTCTTTTGCACTTTGGTTTAGCACTATTGTATTCTAGCATTGTGGCTTGTTTGGCGGTTTTCCTAGACATATGTATCATGTATCATTTTATATATTTTTTCTAGTTTATTATTTATGTTTTCAGTAGATACTTCTGTATTTCATTATCACTGCTTCTTCTCTTGTATGTATTTCTTTACATTTGTTGTGTATTTTTCCAATGATGACATAGTTTCCCCACTATCACACCCAAGGCCCTTACTGCTAGTCGGTAGCCTCTAGAGTTCGGGGAAATGCTATAGAGGCCATGTAACCAACCGGGTACGGGGTGCCTCTAGGTGGCTTCTGAAACCTAGACGTTACAAAGTGGAATCAGAGGAATTTCTTTTCTTCTGGACTTAATGTTTGGAGCCTATTTCGAGGGATAGGACAGAATAAGTACTTGGTAAAAAGTTGTTCTCAGGAGCAGCTCACCCGTGTATAGGGAAAATCCAATCTACCATGTTTATTTCAATTTCTTAGTTTTTCAATTTTCATTTGATTTGTTTTTTCATCATTGGGTGATTCACATGTTATGTACTGTTATCGTTGATGTTATTAAGGTTCTATTTTTGTTGCAAGCTCATGAGATAAGGGTATGTCATCTCAATCATGATATAATCACTTTTTAGAAATCATATTTCATACATTATTTCCATGCTATCTAGGGTGAATTAGTTATTGCATGTTGTTGTGATAGATGTTGTGCTATATATTCATGTTGTTGTGATATATTCCTTGATAGAATACCTGTTATTTGATAGGGTATTGTTTTGTGTAAGGTTTTTCTTGAATTCATACGAAACTTTGGTTCTTGAGGTGTTATGGGCCCTCATGGACCAGAATTTGGTTGATCACTTCCTAGTTTATCTTGTTTATAACATGTATAAGATGTCAAAATTTGATTTGTAGGATGTACGGGCCCCCACAGATCATTATTTGGCACATTCAATGTTTTTTTTAGTGTTTTTCTATGCTCCGGAGTACTTTCTAAGGCTTATAGTCCAGAAAAACCCAGAATACATGTCGTGTAGTTTTTACTACACACCATGTGTTATTCTATTCGGGATGAAATTGTTTCTTTTAAGTACACACCATGTCCGGTACATACATGTTGTGTAGTCTCTAGTTGTGTGTTAGGCCGTGTGGGTAGGAAAATGGGATAGGGAAAACATGGAGTGAACACACCGTGTACTGTCCATACACGATGTGTTTTATTGACCATGTGCCCACCTGTGTCACTAACAACACATGTTGGCTGATTCTTATCTAATACACGATGTGTTCTGTCTAAAAACCCCATGTAGATTAACCTAGGTACCCAGCTATGTCAGAAACAACACTGGTCAGTGTCATCCTTTCACGTACGTGTTGTGTCCATCTAGAACATGTCGTTTAGTGTGTGTCATGTGTTAGTCGGTGTCACTAACAACATGGTCCAAGTGAATCTTGTCAAGTACACACCATGTTTATCTTGAACACGCCATGTAGGATTGTCTTGGGAGAGTCGTGTGGATTAACCACGTAGAAGGACTCGGGAAGAGGAAGAGGATTCAAGTAGACATCGTGTGTTAGGACAACACATTGTGTGTTTTGGGTGTTACATGACCTGTTTTGGAAGAGGTACACACCCCATGTTAATGACTTATGGAAACACACCCTGTAGGAATTATACATGGCATGTAGTCATGTGGTGTATAACATAAATGCTTTCTTCCTCCTTTTTCCCTTCTTTCACTTCTAGTTTTTAGGCCTTGATAATCTTGGTGACGTCTTGTATTCATGGAGTAACTGGTAGGGAGGGGTAGATCCTGTAGTTTGTTCAGGGTTCTCTCTGCGTGGGGTGTTTTGATTCTTTCATTAGGGAATTCTTTCTTTCGCACTTTTCCCTTAAAAGTGTTTTATAATAAAATAAAGTAATTTTCAGCTTGACCATGCAGATTCATGCCACTGAAACATCCTCCGACTGTACGCCAAATTCCAGGTGGTGATCAGACGCCGGATATGACTGATCAGGGACTTCCAGCAGATCCTCCTCTTGTGCTAGTCTTAGAACTGACAGTTATACTAGACATAGGTGCTGATGCACAGTTCAGGGAAGGCTTTATGAGTATAGTGTAGACCTTTTAGGGGGCACCACCTCCTGCCCCATTGATGGCTAATTTGATGCGGGTCTTCCAGAAACAACATCCTCCCACTTTGTCAGGGGATGGAGGGCCCCAGGATATGGAGTCATGTCTAGAAGCCATACTTACGATCTTTGAGCATCTGTAGATGCCACCAGAGTGGAAGTTCAAGATCTCTAACTATATGCTTCTGGATTCCGCCAATTGGTGGTGGGATGTGATCTCATAGGCGGGATGCTAGTAGATCATGGCTTGGGATGAGTTTCAGTGCATCTTCTTTGACTACATCTATCAAGATACCCTGAGGGCCGATCACGCATGAGAGTTTATGAGTCTAGAAAAGGGTACTCTTTCTATTATGATGTATTCCTCACACTTTATGGAGTTTCAGTGCTTCACGCCTATTCCAGGAGTTGATCATTTATTCTTGGAAAGGATGTTCGAGGATGGTCAAAGACATGACTTCCGATCATAGGTGAACATCATTAGGTTTCCTTCCACCACTTCTATAGTCAACCACACACTGATCACAGAGTGAAATCTATGGGATTCTGGAGTTGTGATCATAGGCGGCTCAACATCTGAGGTTAGCATTCCTCCTAATGACAGCACGATGCATCATAGGGAGTCATTGTGCAGTGATCCGAGGAGGCAAGACACTTCTTATAGTAGCCATGTGATGTGCTACCAGTGTGGGATTAGTGGGCATACGAGGCCACACTGCCCGAGAGACCTATTGGACTGCCGATCTTGCGGCAAGATGGGCCATCTTTAGCACTTCTATCGGATATTCTCACCAGCAGCCGGTGACAAGGGCTCTTCTATGACTCCTTGTTCAGGATATGCACAACCAGTTTCTCACCAGTCTGGGAACTAGTGTTCTTATATTCATTCAGACTGAGGTGGAGGTCATGGTCGTGGTAACCAGTCAGTTGGTTTCCAGTGATAGTAGAGTGGATCAGCTCAGAGTAGTCAGGCAGGGTCACAGGGTCGTGGTGTCGGCCAGACTTTTACAGTGGAGTAGACCCAGCATGAGCACGATCCCATACCTTCCACAATTCGAGGTGCGATCTTATTTTCCTCTGTTTTATCTTCAACTCTTTTCGATATAGGGGCTCCCCATAGCTTTAAATCTATTGTAGTTGTAGAGAGCCTTGGGTACTTCATCTTTTCTTCTACTAATATCTTGATGCTAGACAATCATTTGGGGACTAGAATGGTGACTGCATTTCAGTGTAAGGTGTTCCATCTAGAGGTTGGTGGGTGTCACTTTTTATGGGTCTTATTTTTCCTAGAGATGACAAGCTATGATGTCATTCTCAGAATAGACTGGCTAGTTCCATTCCTTGTATTATTCGATTGATATCATAGTAGGGTGAGTTTCAAATCACCATAGGGTGGATCCTTCCTTCATAAGGGAGAATGATATGTCCAGGCGAGCAGAGAGGAATGCGAGAATCATGGGTTGGGAGGAGTTACAATCCAAATTGCAAATATATATATCTGGATGACCAGGGGACTTCACAATTAGACATTCCTCCAGTGGTGGATCATTTCAATGATGTCTTTATAGATGACATTTTAGGTTTTCCTCTAGAGTGTGAGGTAGAAGTTTCTATTGAGCTTGTTCCAGGGGCAGCACAAGTGTCCATTCCTCCTTATAGGATGGGTAAACCAGAGTTTCAAGAGCTCAAGAAGCAGTTGCAGGAGTTGTAGGAAAAGGGTTTCATCTGACCCAGTACTTCTCCTTTGGGTTCACCGATCCTTTTTGTGAAGAAGGTGGATGGTAACCTTAGGCTTTGTGTGGACTATCGAAAGATGAACCAATTGACTATCAAGAATTGATATCTTTTACCAAGTATTGATGATATCTTTGATCAGCTTTGAGGAGCCCGGGTGTTCTTGAAGATTGACTTGAGGTACAGCTACCATCATTTGCGTGTTATACCATCATATATACCTCTTACATCCTTCCCAAGTAGGTATGGTCTATACTAGTATTTGGTTATGTCGTTTGGTCTCTAGAACACACCTACAGTTTTTATGGAACTGATGAATCGAGTGCACCATCCATACTTGGATACTTTCAGGGTGGTTTTCATGGATGATATTTGGTGTACTCTCACAGTCAGAACAACCATGCTACCCATATTTGGATCATTCTGAGTACACAGAGAGAGAATTAGTTATATGCTAAGCTATCAAAATGACACATTTGGATGGATCAGATTAAATTCTTGGGAAATGTTATCTCAGAGACAGGAGTGTCTGTTGACCCAGAGAAAGTGAGAGCAGTAGTTTCATGGGAGCATCCTAAGAACATCTTTTAGGTGCTGAGTTTTCTAGGGATGGATGGATAATACATGCATTTCATTCAAGACTGTTCACTCATAGCAGCACCACTGGAAGGTCTGACTAAGATGGGTGTGATGTTCTTGTGGTCAGAATCTTGTGTGTCATCCGTTCTTTAGTGGATAGGGTGATTGAATTCAGCACTAATATTAGTATTTACATGGCCAGGAAAGAGCCATACTATGTACTATGATGCTTCAGTTATCAGTTTGGGAGATATTCTTATATAGGGCGATGGAGTCGTTGCGTACGGGTCTTGGCAGTTGAGACCACATGAGAGGAATTACATGACTCATGATTTCATGTTGGATGCTTTGTTCATCCCATACATTGTAGGATACATTATCTGCTGGGAGACAATTTTGTGGTTTTCATGGACAAATAGTGTCTCAAGTACATATTTACTTAGCGTGATCTTTATTTGAGACAGCGAAGGTGGGTTGAGTACCTATTGTTCTTTGACATTGATCTTTCCTACAGGCCTGGGAAGGGCAACACAGTGGCTGATGTGTTGAGCAGGAGGACTCAGATTCAGGCAATTCATGAGGCCAGTAGTGAATGGAAACTCGTGTCTCTATTCTCTGAGATGCATTTGAAGGTGCATGATAAGTAGGGGTAGAATTTTTTTTCTTTTGTGGTTGTTACCTCTACTCTTCTTGATCGATTGAGAATGAGGCAGCTATCAGATTCTGAAGGCCTAGTCTTGCGAGAAAGTGTGTCAGGAGAAGAACCTATTCCTTGATGGACCATAAGTGAGGATGAGATCCTTCATTTCCAAGGGTACATATGGGTGATAGTAGACATACACGAGAATCAGATGTAGGAATTTCATTTCTCAATTTGGGATGTTCCTCTTGGTGTCACCAAGATGTATCATGATCTACGCCGTCTGTATTGGTGGCGAGGAATAAAGAGAGATGTGGTTGGTTTTGTCCTGAAGTGTTCCACCTATCAGCAGGTGAAGGTGGAGCATCAGGGACCAAAAGGGATTTTATAGCAGTTTCATATTCCTGAGTGGAAGTGGAACGATGTCGTGATGTATTTCGTGACAGTTTTACCGAGGATACCTTGAGAAAATGCTGCAGTTTGGGTTGTAATTGACAGAATCAGAAAGGATGATCACTTCTTGTAGATCAAGGAGACCTTCGGTGTTGGTGAGCTGGGATGGTTTTACATCTGTGAGACTGAACGTTTGCATGGATTTCCACACTCTATTGTTTCAGATTGAGATTCTCATTTTACTTCTTGGGATTGGCAGGGGATTTAATAGGCTTTGGGTACACAGCTACTTTTGAGTACAGCTTACCATCCCAGGAAATATGGCCAGTCCGAGGATACGATTTAGGTGCTTTAGGACATGCTCCAAAATGAATCATGGATTTTGGAGGTTCTTGGGAGAAGCATATACCTCTTGTGGTGTTTACCTACAACAATTGTTTTCAATCAACTATTCAGATGGCACCTTATAAGGGTTTGTAAGGCAGGCCCTTCTGATCACCCTTATTCTGGATGGTGGCTGGAGAGGAAGCTTTGTTGGGACTTAATCTTGTTCAAGAGACCACATAGTAGATATAGTTGATTCAGAAGAGGATGGTTACTCTGCAGTCTTGACATAAGAATTATTCTAATCAGCACATATGACCTCTATAGTTCGAGGTCAGGGATCAGGTTTTTTCTGCGATTCACACCGAGGTTGGGACACCAGAGGATTGGGAGATAGGGTAAACTTTTGCCAAGGTATGTCTGGACATTTTAAGTGATTGAGAGAGTTGTGTAGGTTCCTTATCAGATTTAGTTACCTCATAGGTACCGATCTATGCACGACATCTTCCACGTTTCTCAGCTTCGACATTACTTTTTTGTCCTATCTTATGTCTTTCTACTCGAGGAGGATGAGCTCAAAATGGATGTGTCGTTTGAGGGGAATCCTCTTCGGGTTGTTGATCGCTGTAAAATGGTTCTATGTGACTTCTTTATTCCTCTGGTATGGGTTCTATGGAAGCATGGGAATGAAATGTACGAGACATGGGAGAGGGAGGCCGATGTACGAGCATAGTGGCTGGAACTGTTTGAGGATTCTTCTTCTACGCTGCTCTAGGGAAATTTGGGGATGAATTTTTTTAGGAGGAGATGTTTGTGAGAACCTAGATCTTTTCTTCGGGTATGTTTTTCCTTTCCTGGTCGTTTTTTAGAAAAATATAAAATTCAAAAAAAATTCAAAGTACATGTCATATACTCAGTTACCACTTGTAGTCGTGTGCTGGCCGTGTAGCGGCCACTCACATGGATATGTGGGGTTCACCTGGAGTCCTCTTAAAGAGGAGTACGTAAATGCAGAGTAAATTCCATGTAATTAAAAATTACATGTTGTGTACTTTTTTTCATTAAACATACTGGGTTCAATTCTAGTCACCAGAAAGCTCTCTTTCTTGGTCTTGTTCGACCAAGATCTCCATAGGGTCACAGAACTTCGATGAACCCACAAGCAAGCATATGTCCTCTTAATCGAACATCATCAATTGTGTTCGAATCACATCAATGAGTTCTCTTTTCTTCTTGAGCCTCGTTTCATGATTCCTCTTCATTCTCAAGTTATCCTCTATTGAATTTTTTAGACATTTTTTTAGATCATAGGCATTCTATTGTGATTCAAGCCTCTAGGATCAAATATAGTGATCTCCTAACATTTATTTAGGTGGTTTGTGCCTTTCTGTTGAAATTAATTGAGTTTTATGTTAAAATTTTCCCAATACCCATGAAAGAGGTATTGCGTGTTTACCGTTTTACCCCTATTGTTTATCTCCTATGCTGGTATGCTTGAGTAGATTATATTTGACTTTGAATAGGGTGAATTATTTTTCTTTGGATGTTTTGTCCATGCATGTTTTTCATGTTTTGACCATTGGGTCTAGTTTTCCTTTTAGGTTGTTGTTTACTTTCCCATGCCTAGTATTGTAGGATGATGTGATTGTGGTTCTATTATACTAGTATGCTATTTAATGATAGAGAAGTAGTTATAAGGTTTACCTTGTCCGATACTCGCTGCTACACTTGTTTGACTTACACTGGGTAGTGAGAACATGGTGTACAGACCATAGGGAGAATGGACATTGAGGGCTTCTCCAAAGTGTTTGGTTTACTTACGATGTGAGACCACCAGGGGAATGGAAATTGTGTGCTTCCTCAGAGTGTCTGTAGTTCCTCGACGTGGGCCACCGAGGGAATGTGATGTAAGTTCTTCCCTAGATTTCCTTTAAATACCGATAAGGGACTATGGGAGGAATAGACGATGAGTGATTCTTCAGAGTGTATATGCTTAAGCGGAACCAGAGGCGTTAGACTGAGTGTACATCTGAGAGGGTTTCTTGTACTTGTTAGGTAGGACCAGTGGGGATAGGTTGTGGCTACTTCCTTGTGGGTTACCTGTTTTGTTTATCTATCTTGATTTTTTGTTGCAAACTATGTGGTGATTTTAATGCTTTGAACTGTGGATTGTTTACTGCTGAGCACTTCCTTGTTTACTACCTTCTATACTATACCTTCCATATATTCACTACCTATTAGGCAAAGATATCAAGGTGTTTTCCTACTAGGAATTAGTCTCACACCCTGTTTAGGCCATGATTTTTGGCCCAAACTAATTATATTACTGTAGTTATAGATAAGAGAAAACACCCTTCTACTTCAGGTACTTGATTTTCTATGGAGATGGAGAGCATGAGACCAAGATATGGCTTGCGATACTGAGGAGTTTATCTGCTTTATTTTTCACATTGTTTTAGAAATGTTTTATTCCACCATTGTGAATTGTTTAGCTATTTTTAAAGATATATGTATCATGCATCATTTTATATATGTTATCCAGATTATACTTTTAGTTTTCTTATATCACTATTGTATGTCATTAACACTTCTTCTACTCTTGTATGTATTTGGTTACTTCTGTAGTGTACTCTTTCAATAGGGGCATAGTTTCCCCACTATCACAACCAAGGCCCTATCTGCTAGTTGGCAGCCTCTGGCATTTGGGGAAATGGGATTGAGGCCATCTGACCAACCGGGTACGTGGTGCCTCTGGGTGGTATCCGGATATGGGTTGTTACACCATGGTGGACTATTTCCCTAAACAACATAACATTTTATTGGGGAGTTCCGGCATGCTTGAGTTTGTGTTATATTTTAGGAGCCTTATGTGATAGGAAGAAAACCTATTCTATATGTTGAGGAAATGTTGAGGCATATCAAAGAGCCTTTTATCAATCAATCCAGATCCATGTAATACTCTTTATGTCGTTGAAAATTCATGAGGTGTTGGAATGAACATAGGTTTTTGTTCTGATTTCGGATGGAACTGAATACTCTAAAGAGGGGATTCATCAGTATTTCTCATGAAGTAGAGGTTTTGTCAAGGGTTTCCAATTTTTTGGATGGAATAGATTTTTGATAGTTGGGTATTGGTATTGACCCTCATCATCTTGATTATCTTGTGGCATAATCACTGTAACCCTTAACAATGTATCATGTACATATTTTACATAAGGAGGATGAGGTCATTTTTTAATAGAATTCTTAACCATTCTAAACTGAAATTGAACACCAGTTTTTTCATTAGGTTCCTTTATTGAGATATTTTCATCAATAGAAGTAGTAGTAGAATACAACATCTTGGTATTAGTAAAGATGAGACATGAGAGGAAGTGGAAAGACCATAGATTCTTCTAATCGACATAGAGTAGAGAGAAACCATGAATTTTGTAATCATTAGGTTCAAAGTGGCTATAGATACCGTCATGGTCAAATCAAAGGTCTATCATTACCAATGAAGACTGAACATAAAATTTCTTGCATTACCAATTACTTACTTTCAATATAGGGAAATTATTTTTTGGTTAGAATGAAACAAAATCCTTTATATAACCAGTTGTACACAATTATTTGGTACTTGAGGTGGAGAGGCTTCATGTTCCCTAAGTATTGACTATTTAAGTTGGAGGTAGATCATATCTTTATGAAGTTTGTAGATATTTGGAGCTAATGTGGTTATAGTAACCCATGATTCTCTTATATGTATATATTAAATATTTTTTTATGAATATTCCTTACATTACTCAAACACATTCTTGATGATTGTAATGGTATTGTTTCATTGGAGAAAAGACAAAAACTATTTTTATTTTATGAACAATATTCAATATCTCGAAAAAATATTTTCTCACATAGGACTATTCTTATTAATACTATACATAATCCTTTATTAATAGCCGGGGGAAGGAAACATATGAAATGGTGATCTCAGACTCTTTGATATGGTAAAAAAATAAAAATTAATCTATGATCAAAAGAAATTATAACATAATAATAAGGAAATATGATCATGAACATCACCTATGTAGTGCATAACCAACCAGTCATTGACCAAAAAAATATTCATTGAATAAAAAATTATCATTTTAAATAAAATGGCCCATAAGAGTAAGAAATCATAATAAATAAATCAGGAAAAAGAAAATCAATTCATAGATGTCTGAAACCTTCATTAATATTGAAAACCTTTTCATATGTCATGGTTAACTACCAAGACTACCAACATTGAGGATAATGACTCATAACCTATTTCCCACATTGGATTTGGATGCACAGTTTTCATATTGTTGATTAGGATGAACCTATTTCCCATAGTGGATAATGAGACACGTATTTACCATAATGAACTAGGATGCACCTGTTTCACATAGTGGATCCATTAATAGAAATCGAGACCTGACCCATGGTTTTACAAGAGCAGTGGGTATAGGTCCACCATATACCCACCATTGTTGGAGAACTGTGGGTCTACGTCTTGCATGAAAAAATTTCACAAGAACGACCTATAGAAATGGTTTTCAGAATAACACGAGTATAGGTTTAATGGGGAAAAATAATTTTGATGGAAGGGCTTATACCCGCAATTCATAAAATCATATTTATAGGTTGGGATTTACCCATAGAGTTTCTGAACTTTGAAAAATAAGATTCATGGGGGAAATGTGCTTTCTTAAGAAGAACCTATACTGACAGTTTGACAAAACTGTTGGTATATGTTGGAAAATTATTTTTGAATAATAATAATTATTTTAATAAATAATTTATTATATAATATATATTTATATGTATATTGATTATAATAACACAAATTGAGTTATTTGGTGGTGGTAAGGTCATTGGACTGTATGTGAGAGGTGTTGGGATCAAATCCTTGTGGATGATTTTTTTAAATAAATGACTTAACCCACAGTTTGAAAAAAGAATTGGTATATTTATATACCCACATATTTATTAATCCATTTGTATAGGTCATTCCGTGTAAATTTCCCACACCCAAATTTTGTGAACCTTGGTTATCTGTGGCCTATATCCATTGTTTGACAAAGCATGGGTATAGGTCGGTACCAATACCTCCCAACTCCCTGGTTCATTTGAATATGGTTATAAGTTGTTTCGATTGTTTTAGGTGGTATAACCACACTTCTAAAGCTTGGGTATATGGTGTTTTTTCAGTAGTGATCTGGACACACCTATTTCTTATTGTGGATTTGGATATACATTTTTTCCATATTTGATCTTGACACAGTTATTTCCTATAACAGACCTAGCTCTTCAAATTGATTCCAATTATTATCTCATGAGATGTAATTCTCCACCTAATTAATTAGAGGGAGATATAAGGCACACTATTATAGTATTGAAAACCGTAATTTTGTGTGCCAAATATCTAAAAACATTCATAAAAACAGCACATAATAAACTGTGTAAAAAAACAAGGTTTCATAAAATTACATCAATTCATAATAGAATATCTAATGAAAAATAAATGGGATTCAAAATCATTTATTCAATATAAACTGTAACCATCTAGATAAATAATAGTGATGGTATCGTTAAATCTTATACCCAGTAAAGAATAAGTAAAATCGAAGGATGACATATTTGATGGAAATGATTTTGATAATATTACAGAGCATTTTTTTTAATATATCCATTTAATTTTGAAAAACAATTTTAAAAAATTATATCCTCTTTAAATTAATTTACTTTAATAAATGAAATTAGAAGGGTTATAATCGAATATTTTAATAAATCATTTAATATATTTCGTGAGGAGAAAATCTTTTCAAATTAAATAACACTATTTAAAAAATATTAATTTTTGGAAAAAACAAGTCTTTTTAAAAAATAGAGAAAAATATAATGAAATATTTAAATAAAATAATTTACATTAATGAGAGAAATTTTATTTATGTTATACAGGAAAAAACAATGATTCCTTTGAGATTTTTGATATAATCCAAATAATCATTTTTAGGAATATGAAAAGATAATTACCTTGAAAATGATTAAAATGAATAAATGGCAAATTAAATTTAATAAATCATATATATAATTGGAAAAAAAAAATTATTACTAAAAACTTGATTTTGGAAAAAAGGGTTTTTGACCGAAGAGAGAAATAATTGCGATTTTTACTTAAAGATATTATATTGAACTCTTGGATACATAAAGAGAGAAAATAGTTGGAAAATGTATTATCGTGACATAACTAAAGGTTAATAATATTAATGAATTTCTTGAGAGATAGATTGTATTATATCATACTATGAAGCATCAATATAGAAAATCGCGATAAAAGATGATATTTTAAGATAAAACTATTACCAATTTGCCAACATTGAGGCGCACACCCTAGAAAAGGGATATCAGAAAATGGATTTTTATATCATTATAAATTTAAGTATAATAATTACAAATTAGAATCATGGATTGTCAATACACTACATAAAATAAATAGGGATGAATATGGAATGAGTCTCAAAGACGTAAAAATTAAGATGAAAATCCATTCCCTTGAGTCTCAAATTCCTTCATAAACACTAGAAACTAAATTATAATAAATATAGGTTTATTAATAATCTATAAAAAAGACACACACATATATATATATATATTAACATTAATTTATTACTTTTGACCTTTTATTGTCCATTTATTAGTAATTCAGTGGTAAAATCAAGTTTCACATAATAAAAACTTTTTTTGGATTATGTTTTTCTTATTTCATTTCTGTTCGAATAAATATATAATATTTACATAATATAAATAATTTAAAAATTATATAAATATCATAAATATTCAGTATATGGGTATTTATAAAATTTATAAAATTGTATGATAGAAAATGAAATACACTATTAATTTATACAATATGTCGTCTGTATGTATGAACACGATTTCTATTTTTTGGAAGATAAAATGGATAAAAGGTAAATAATATATTAAATTATTATAAATTTTAATACATTATATTAATAATTTATATTACTTAAATTTATCCTTACTTCCTTCATGTAAAGTGTATGTGAAAACTAATCACATCGCTTCCCGAGGTGGTAATCTTTTTTACACACAAGCGACATTATCACATCCCCCATGTAAAGGAATGTAAGAAGGAATAATTGATATCATGATTAAATAATTGTATTAATGTCATTAATAGAATATAAATATGACAAATAAATCATTATATAAATATATAATTTAATGGTGGTGATGGAAATCAAAACAAATCGGTTCGTGAGGTAGTAGTCTTCCATACACATGATCGACATTTTTGTATACATTTGATGGAATTTGGGATAGATATATGTTATTAAATAAAAAAATAAAATATAAGTATATAATAGATAATTTTTTAGTTATATATGATCAGTTAGATATTTATTTTTTAAAATAATAAATAAAAATGTAGGATCTTTGTAACGACAATTACCTTTGCGTTTGAGTACCCCCTCTAGATCACTTATTAAGGACCCAAGTGTTTTTAATTTGGGAGTAAATTATGATCTAAAACATAGATAAGGATTTTTTTGAAATTAGATTTTAGGGATTTTAATAAAAATACTACATTAGAAGAGTGAATTAGTAAAGGGTGGCATAGGCCTTTTATAAGTGGTTGAAAGGAACTGACAAGGAAACTATATAGAAATTTATTTAAATAATCCAAAATGATAAATTAATTCACATTACAAAAGAATAAAAATTATCCTATACTATATAATGATATGGGTAATAGGTAGATATTACCATACAATTATATATATATATATTGTGTCATATTTTATAGTTATCCTTTTTGTTTAAACTCGCATATGGCCACTTTTTATCTTAATCGTGGTAGTTAATTTTTACTATATTCACAATTCATTACAGAACAAAACTTAAGTTTAACATATTAGATAATATAAATTTTTATTATTCCAAATATGTAATCCATTTTTCAAAATTTCATTCATAGATTTTGAATGAATAAATTTAAAATTAGTCATAAATAAATAGTGGAAAATCAGGTTTTTGAAGAGAAAATGTTCAAAATATTACATAGTTTATATAGAATAATTAAATACGAAATTGACTAAAATGATCTATATTGGATTATTAGATATATAATATAACTAATTTTACATTAATAACTACTTTTTAAAAAAACCTTTATAAATTCTTCAAATTAAGAAACCATTTTGTAGTAAAATCCAAAATAATTTCAGTTTTCATTCAAAAATCAATCGTTTTGGGAAAATCAAAAAACATCACCATACAATAATTTTAATATGGTGATTTCAATGATGAATTATTTTATATTTTTTTCTATAAGTGTCAAAAAGAAATTTCTTTATTTCTGACTAAAATTATTTATTTTTTTTGAGAAAATAGTATTTTTGAAACATAAAAAGAATTTACAAAAAATTATGTATTTTTTTATCAATATGTTTTTCCATAATTCTATTGTACATAATATTAAAAAAAATTATACCTATTCATGATGAATATTTTAAAATATAGGTAATAACATTCACGATAAAAATTATAATATTAATAGTTTTCCTGGTTTATTAATACTCGGTGCTACACATAATGAAAGATAAAGTCAGTGTAGAACATAAGCTAAAATAATGAGATGATTAAAATTATTTTTAAATAATATTTTATATAATATTAATTTCTTAGATTCTTACCCCCATAAAATTAATTTTTCCCTTGAAAAGATTCACTTTTATGCTTAAAAGATAGGATACTTCCACCTCATTTCATCCTCAAGTTCAGACATATCATTATCAAGATGGTTGTTTGAACACATAGCATTGGCCAAAAGAGTGGTATTTATTCATAAAAAATTCCTTATTCAATCCATTATCTCTACCAGTTGTTTCCTATATGATGTATGATGTTCCTTTGGTAAAACATTTGAGTTCAGAATATGTGAAGGTCCTAGTATGTACTTAAGAGATATACCTGGAATCTGTCACGAATATGAGGTGGAATTAGTGGTTGTTCCAAATGAAAATATACTTTCTGGATATGATCACTAATTTAAATGTTACCAAAATACCTCGGTCTTAGTTTTCTCTTCTTTTTTACATGGTGAAATTAATAGAAACACATTCTCAATAACATAAAATTTGTGAATGGGTTGGGAATTATTGGAAAAACAATTCAATAAACATTGTACCACCTTTACATGTATATGAATAGATCTAAATTTTTATTCCACTTATTCAACATTCTCTATTCCCAATAGATATGTGTCTAAAAATTAATTCCTGTATGTTAGAGTTCAAAACATCATTCTATAAATGGATTCATAAGGAGTCGTATGAACATTCATTTGAAATTTATTACTATAAGAAAACTCAACTCAAGGAAGGTTTCATTAAAAAAACAATTTAAATCCTTAGAAAAAAAATTATCATAACCATTAGGGATTTAGTTTTCCTCTTATACTGACAATTTAATAAAGGATGATACAAAGGGTTGAAATATAACTATGTATAAAGTGTTTTCTTGATGACTTTTTTTAAACTTTGTGGTGAACTTCTGGTCTATATTAGATATAAGATTATGAGGTTCTCTATTTAACCTTATCACTTCCCAAAGGAATATTCTAAAATGAAGATAGAAAGAAAAATATTCTATGATAGCTATGAAGTGTTCTAACTTTATAAGGTGGTTGAAAATGACCAATAATTTACTCAACATCAAAGATAATATAAAATATAATTGTTACTGGTACCCATAACTATGTTTCAACTGTGTATAAATAAATTCATCCTCAAATAAATTTGACACTAAAAAATTTAATTTTTATAATTTCTCAATTAAATATCATTAATCTTGATAATATCAAATTATATAAAATATAAAAATGGTTGTTAATGACTTTTTTGTTTATCACTAACCATTATTTCATATGCCACGGTTTGTATCCATAAAGCTTAATTTAATCTAACATGATGATATATAAATTTCTTAATGTTAATTACTAAATAATTAATTAATTAAGATCATATATTATGAAAATATATTTAAACACCAATATATTTTATGATATGTCTCTTCTTAAATAAATTAAATTTTTTCGATAGTATACGTTGCACAAAACACCGAACATAAACAAATCTGTGATAATGTACTAAATATTATTATTTTAATAGTATCTAGTATGTTAGATATTATGAGAAGTGTTAACTAAATTATGATTTTAGGGTTTAAACATGTTTATATAATTTATTCATTCGAAATTATAACAAAAAAATTAATATAAAAGATGTGTTTTTATTAAAAATCTATCTTTATGACGAGAATGTTATTTTATAAACAAATTATTTATTATTAATGAAAGATATAAATATGATATATTTTTCATATATTCAATAAAAGGTTTATAAATTTATCCAGTAACTTTGATAGCATTAAGGTAAGAGTAAAAAAAAATTATACATAAAAAGTTATATTTTTTAAATGGTTGTTTTGTCGGCTTTTGATGGAAAAATATTTTTAAATCAAGTTATTGATAATTTTATAAATTATATTTGGAAAAATAAACATATCATTTTAATTCAAAATATAATATTTTTTAAAAAATTGGTATTTTTCAAGGATGTTTCATGTTTTAATCAATAAAAACAAAATATTTCATTTCTATTAAAAACGTCTTTTTTTCTAAAAAATTTATCATGTGAATTTATATTTATTATTGGTTTCAATGTATTATTAATTAAATATTTTTAGGCAATCTATTTTATATTAGTTTATGAAATTTCACAATAAATTTTGTTATAAAAACATTTCAATTTTGTAAAAAAATCTCATTAAAAACTTGTTTTATCATTCCATCAATGAAATGAAATTTAACTTAATTACTTAACAATATGTGTTATTAATTTTGAAAAAATAATTCAATATTTGGAATAATATTTTCCAAATTTAGTAAATATGAACCTTTTATATTTGGAAAATATCAATAGTATCTTAATTATTTGTTTTCAATAACCACAATTGAGGGTAAATAAGTAATTAAGGGAATACATAATATTATATGTATTATTAAATTATAATAACACTTGTAATAATTGTATTGGAGGAGTTATTATTGATAGAAATAATCATTTTACTGATATTATGGGCTCTTGGATCCACTTGGAAGATGTTATGCATTTTATAATATTTTATTCCAAGGAAAGTCATATATATCAAAATCATATTTTTTTAATAAGTATATAATTTTTTTATATTATTAATCAGATGATAAATTGGAATGTAAATATTAATTTGAAATCTAAATTTTTTTACCTTATTCTAGATAATTTATTTTAATTTTTATGGAAGAAATAGTAATATGAAAGGATAACACAATAATGTTTCTATAATTGTTTAATTAATAGACATATCAACTAAATGTTATTATAAAATTAAAATAAATTTAATTTGATATAATTAATGACATAAAATTATTATTAAAATTACCTATATATATTATGGATTTAATAGTTTTTTTTAAAGTTATCATATTGTTTTATAATTTTCAAAAGTCATGTAAAGTGTCGAAATTTACAATAAGGATACATTAAAATACATAATATTTTATTATAGTATTTAAAAATACTAAAAAATAAATTTTTTAAAAACTTTTGGGATAATATTTAAAATTTAATTTTTGAATCATTTATGTTAGATTTTCATTATTTGTAATTATATTGACCTTTCAAGAGTAAACACTCATGTAGTCACAGTAAGAGCTAAATGTTTTAAATGTGGATTAAAACAAATAGATAAGGGTAATAATGAGACCTAAACATATCTAAAAATTATTGGTTTTGTGTTTTTTCAAATCATCATCATATCATATTCTAATTAACTCACTTCTTACACATATTTAATTAAAAATGAATTTATTTTTATTTAATATTTTGATATTTCGATAAGTGCACCTCACCACACTTATAAAAGTGAACACCCCCTAATTATTCCCAACACATTGATACTTATAAATTAAAAAAATGTCACATTTCCCCTCATTACATCCACATTTCTTTATGAGGATACTAGTATTCCAAAAATACGATCCCTAGATCCCTTAAAGAAGTTATTTAGAAGAAGTCTGTCAAAGAAGAGGTTATCATTTTTCACAACTTAGCCAACTTCATTTCATCTTCTACATTCGCATCATGTACTATTTCCATGATAAAGTAATGTATCAGTTATCATATATATGATGAGTTTTTATTATGATTATGGGATAACCATATTTCACATTTGGTTAATCCAATGAAAAAACAAAGCACACAGTGTCTTTATGTATGGCCTACTATCTCCATACATTGGTTTAATCTGTTTTTAATCACAACTTCACTTTTATAGGTAGAATGATAGAAATAATATCTATATGTGATAATTTCAACATGATATTGGTTATGAAAAAAATCAATATATGATCCATTTCCTTTCCCTTTAACCATTAAATAAATGATATTGTCGCTCATGCGTACGTATGGCCTACCATCTCCATGACGTGATGTGATTCATTTTGTTTGATAAAAATTAAAGAATTAATATAAAAAACTATCTAATGAATAATATTATATTTATAACATTTATATCATTTTTTAGATATTGTATCTATATCTTATGAAAAAATAACTGAGACATTTATGACAAAACATGTATATGAAAATGAAGAAGTTATAAAATGAAACAAATGTAAAACCAAGTTATTATCAACAAATAGGAGGTAAAATATTATAATAAGACCCTATATGAGCACATAAATTTTTATAAGGTTATAAAAATAATTCAATAAAATTTATAAACCCATTATACATGAGTTTAATGAACAATCATCAAATAAAAGTTGGAATGAAAATATATCAATAGAAAACCAAAGGATTATATTATTCTCATGAAATGGAATGTGATCATGTAATTTTTACATTATCAAGTGTATGACTCATGAAATATATCTTAAATATCCATCTCCATGTGTATGAAATGAATTAAAAGTAGATCAATAGAAAACCAGAGGATTATATTATTCTCATGAAATAGAATGTGATCATGTAATTTTTACATTATCAAGTGTATAACTCAATATTAAATTAATCCATAAAATATGGAAATGGAAGTTGGAATGAAAATGTTATTCGTTGTATTTTTCCAATGAAGAAATCAGTGGCCTCCTTAACCAATAAAAAATGTTTGATTTTCAGATGGTAGTCATTTTGATGATCATATTCTCTAACACTCTCCATAAAAATATGATTGTTTAGTTTCTCTTCCATGTTCAATATATCACCTTCCACTAGTGATTTCCTATTCGAAAACTTATTTTTGTTGTGACGTTCACATTTTCCATTCATTATTATTTAATAAATGTTTTATTAACCATATTTCCGATGTCAGTTTCCCATAAATGAATATTTATATACCTATAATGGATTTTTGAAGTGAAATTTCAACATGGTAGGACGAAATTTATTGAATTATAGGATAATGTAACACCCTATGATTTTTTGTAATCAATTTTCTTAAATAAATTCAATTTATTTGATAGTATACATTTCTCACAATACTAAACTTAATTTAACTCTGATACAGAATTATTTAAGATTATTTTAACACTATCCAAAAATTTGGTTATTTTGAATAGTATTTACTAAATTATTAAAATAGTTTATACAAAATATTTTAAAATAAATTAGTTGGAAATAAAAAAATGAATATAAAGGATTTGTTTAAAAAAATATTTTATGCCCATAATTTTATTTTATCACAATAAATTGAATTAGTAAATATTAGTGGAAGATATTAATGAAATACATATATTATATATTCAATTTTTTTAAAACAATTCATCTAATATGTTTGATAGCATTTTTTTAAGAGTGAAACCAATTTTAGGCATAATGGGTTATATTTTTAAAAAGGTAGTTGGGTTGCCTTTTGATTGAAAAATTTTATTAAATAATGTTTTTTAAAACATTATAGAATCTATTTGGTAAAATAAACTTAATCATTTAATGTGGATTATAAGAATTTACTTTGGCTAAATTTTTTGGTACTTTTATAAAATATACATGTTTTGATTAATAGTAAAAAGTATTGAATTTTAATTGAAAACATATTTTTCATCTAAAACATTAATCTTTTTAAATTTTATTTATTTATTTTTTAATGTATAATGGAACTATGTTTTATCAATTAATATAATTTAGTACATTTCTATCAATTTCATATTTAATTTGGATATAAAATATTTATATCATTTTAATATTTCGTTTTTAAAAATACATTTTCCTAGTTCATTTATGGGAATAATTTTAAATTAATTACCAAAACATATGTTTTTGTAATTATGAAAAAAAATTTATTCCATATTTGGAATGAGACTATTTATGTTCATTAAATAGATCCATTTTATTTTTATACATTATGAATAGTAACATCAATATTTTTTTATTCACCACATTGAGGGTAAATCGAGAAATTTTGGTAAAAAAAATATTATAAGATTTATAAAATTTCCGTAAAGGCTTCAATATTTTTAATAGATGAGTTATGGTCAACCAAATTAATCCATTTATTGATTTTATGACCTATTATCTCCATTTAATTGATTTTATGTCTTTTATATTATTTTATTATAATGAAAGTCAAATGTGACAAACTAATGTTTTCAAAAAGTTTTAGAATTTTCACATACTATTATTAATAAGATATATTAAAATATATATAGTAATTTGAAACATATATTTTGTTCTTTGTCATGATAATTTATTTTTAAATTTTATGGAAGAAAAAATAAATCGAAGTCAGGAATAATGATGATGTTGTAATTGTCTATTAAATGGATATGTAAAATAAATGCTATATTTTTTTAAAATATATATAACTTCATATAATTAATTTCATAAAGGAGAGGAATAGATTATATACACATAATAAGGAATTAATAAAAAAAATTAAAGTTATAATATTGTTATGATATTTTACAAACGTCAATTAATGAATAGTGTCAAAATTGACACTAATGCTATTTTTAAATAAATAATATTTTTGTTAAATTATTTGAAATTAATAAAAAAATAAAACTGTGAAAATTGAAAAGGATAAAGATAAAATTTTCATCCATGATTTAGTTAAGGAACATTTTTCATTTTATAGTAACTATATTAACCTTTAATGATTAAAATCACGTGTTTTAACGGCAAGAGATAATGGTTTTAAATAATGTTAAACCCGAAATAAAAGTATAATATTGAGACCTAAACATGTAAAAAATGTTTTTAAGATTATTTCAACCCATATTATTAATAAATTTAAATAAAAAAATTTGAACCAGTTTTAACTAAAAGTTAATTTATATTAATTTAATATTTTGAGAGTTTTCAATAGTTCACATCATCTCATTTATAACAAGAACCTCCTAACCCCATTATTTGGAACACATGAGGCTTCTATGTCAACCAAATCCTTTCAATTTGTCCTCCTAAAATCATTATCAATTTTATATAGGCAATTTTCATCATGAAATACCACCCCTAGATACCATAAGAAGAGATAAAAAAGAAGTCATTTGAAGAAGAGGTAATCATTTTTACCAACTCATCCAAGTTCTTTTCAACATATACTTTCTATTGATGTTGTTTTTCAATTATAAATAAATAAATCTAGTGTAATATATATGTTGAGAAGATATTATGAATATGTGAAAATTCAATTCTGCCATTTATCCATCCTACGAAAAATAAAAACACTACTTGAATATATGTGGGTATTACCATCTCCACGCCATGGTGTAATCTATAATTCATCACTAATTTACTTGGATGGGTAAAATTATTCATATAAAGTAAATATATTATAATTATTACATGATATTTTCAGAAAAAAAATTAATATACCATCCATTTTCTTAACCTTTGTCCATTAAGGTAATGATACTGATACCCATTCATATTCACGGTCTACCGTCTACACGATGCGATGTGATTCATTTTACATGATAACAATTAAATAATGAATATAAAAATGTATTTTCTGATTAAATACAATATTTATAACATTCATTTCATTCAGGTGATTTTTTTCTATATCCTATACAAAATAACTAAGACATTTATGAAAAAACATGCATATCAAAATGAAGAAGTTTCCGCCCTAAAAAAGGGTAATAATTAAATATTATCAACCAAAGGGTGAAACATTTATATAATAAGATCATATATGATATTATAAATAATGATAAGGATCTCATATAAGTTAATAAAATTATTACAACCATTATACATGTGGGTTAATAATGTTCAACTAAAGTAATAATAAGTTAAGGGAATTCATCTCAATCTCTTTTCATTGAGGAATTGTTTGATTTTATACACCAACCTTCATTTATGAGGTGTCTATAAATTCTCATTAACATATAATGTCATTAATATATTTATTTTCAATTTTTAAATGATTTTTAAATTTTATTCTTTCTTTGGGAATATGATTTAAATATTAAAATTGGTATGAGACTCCTTGAATGTTTAATGATTTTTTATCACATCATTTTCTCCATATCCATGTTATCTATTTCTTTTAAAAAATGTTTATCATTTTATAAAAATATTTTCTAAATTAATTCTTATCCCTTTTTGAATTTTTTAAATTATATGAAATGTATTTTATTTTATTTTTCCAAACAAGGGACATGATTCCTTTTTGAAAAAAATATGGAAGGAATACTTCTTTAACTTATGTGGAATGAGTATATTTTTCTATTATTTTTAAAACATAATTATTTAAAACATCTATTAAAAGTTATCAATGTTCTTTTCAAATAAAATGTTTTCAATATAATTTTGTGGATTTCTAGATAAATTATTTTAAATTCAAATGGAATATTTCAATCAATAAAATTAAATGATTTTATTATTGTATTTTCATTTATTTCAATATCCTTTATTTTTCTAATGATTAATTTATTTTGATATCTTATGATATCATTGAACATATTTCATTGAATTTATTATGATTCTGTTTAACTATAGCACATGATCCTTAGCCTAGTTGGTAAGGACTCTGTAAGTGCATCTTAGCGAACCAGGATCAAATCCAGGCAGAAGCATAATTTTCGGGATACTCAAGAAGTACTATAGTAGGTACTGTAGTAGGAAATGTAGCAGGTAATGTTTGGAACTATAAAAACCAGAAATATGCCCATGTTTCAGCCTTCGATCCACCGATTTGGTCCCCATTTCCTTTAAGGACTTCGGGCCACCCATGCCTTTAGGTCAGTAAGGCCTTCGGGCCACCACAAGGCCTTCCGGCCACCTTAAGTGTAGATGAAAACCAAATAAATTACAAAGAACAAGCTCTACAAGAAGGATGAGCAAAGGATATTTCACCACAGCATAAGCTAAAAGTATTGCATGAATGAGAGGGTATGAAACCTACCATTAGGACAAGTCTGTGCGTCCACGAGAATGCTTAGCTGAACATCCATGCAAATGGGGAGAGCTGATTTCACGATAAAGAAGCTAGGGAGGAGCGGTTCCAAGTAGTTAGTCTGGTTTGTTTGCAATTTTTGAAAGCCTATGAAAAATGAATTCTTCTAAGGCCTTCGGACCATGTAATACTTACACCTACGGGCCTTGTAAGGGTTCCACCTCACCCCTTGAAAGTTGAATTGTCAAAAATAAATAAAAAATAAAGGCCTTCAGGCTATTGGATGGATGTTTGACTATGGATATACTATTTTGATACCATTAAATGATTATGGTAGTATTATTCACATAAAATATGACAATTCTAATACCAATGTTTATGTTTCAACCATTTCATAAGAGGAATGAATTGTAGTTAGTAATTGTAAGGGTTCCACCTCACCCCTTGAAAGGTGGATTATCAAAAATCAATAAAAAATGAAGGCCTTCGGGCCATTGGATAGATGTTTGACTATGGATATGCTATTTGGATACCATTAAATGTTTATGGTTGAATTTTTCAAATATAATTTTACAATTTTAATATGAATTTTTATGTTTCAACAATTTCGTAAGTGGAATTAATTGTAGTTAGTAATTTATAGCGGGGCCCGTGATTTTCCTTGGATGAATCAGTATGTGTCATGAGGAAAACTATTTTCTATTTAAAGTAATGTTTTATGTTATTATGAACTGTATCTTGGATGAAACCTTGATGGTATGTTTATGATGTACCAAAATATGCATTACATTTTTTTATATTAGTTATTTATATTCAATGAGATTAATCGACTAGTATAATATATATGGTTATGTTTCATTCTAATGTTATTATTGATATGTAATTATTTGATTATATTCTATTACTACCAAATTATACTCTGGTTATTGATTAAATGGAGTTTGTTTTAATTAATCACATTACAATAATCTGTTATGCTTGTGTATAATAGCTTATAATGTATGAAAATTCTTAATGAGAATTTGAGATTACCCCTTTCATATTTTTCAATTTCCCCATAGATTCCATAATGTAGATTATGACTGATATATGGAGTAACACAGATGGGGAATAATGGTAGTCTGATTGAAAACAATTTTTTACGTTATGTTTTAAAATATATTGTGGCTTTAAATTATGTATCTAATTTACATATACTTCTAAATGATCCAGTCCATTAGGATTTGATCACATGTATCTTATGACAATGTAAAAAAGTAATTCAGGTACTCGGGTTTGGATCATTACAAAAGGAATAATTGGATTCATGGGTTAATCCTTGTACCAATTGAATATCAAATATGACTTCATTATTCCAGAATCTATATAAAAGGAAATAATCAAATGAAATTTCATTAACACATGAAAAATAATCTTTTCAAAAGGATAATTCATAAAAAGTAAAATAATAAATTCATAACTAAGTGGGATGTATTGATCTAACCGAATTATCAAAATTCACATCTTCCATTATTATTGTATAAGATTTACTTTTACCTTTCTTTTTAGAGGCTATTTTATCTTATAATCCATATTATCCATTAGATTTGGGCATTTATTCACATAATGACTAAACTCTTTACACATAAAACACAAGATTCTGGATCGAACATTCTATTAATCTCTCTATATTCATATCATTGACATTACTATTGATATCACATAGATATTATTTTTTTCAATGGATATGATTACCACACTTATAAAATACTCTTATTACATTTAGGCATTGACCTAAGTGATACTTACCATATTTATGGATTATATGTGATAGAAATTTCATTCCACCATTTGATTTATTTGAGTTAACAAGAGGTCTGATAGTAATTTATTATCAAAACCATAGGAATGTTGGGAATATCCACTTTACATTTCTACCTTTAAGGAACATAGAATGATTTATTTGTAGTTAATAATGTCTATTATAACCAAAACCGTTCTACGACATTTTCTTACGCCACTAAATAATCAAGTATTTTTTATGGAATGATGATAAGACTATAATAATACTATGAATGTATTGAATAATTATATTTATAGGTGCCAATATAGTCATATTCCTTTTTTATAAATATTATTGAATTTCATATCTATCATTGTTTTTATAATATGAGTGGAGAAATTACAAAAAATATCCTCTTGAACTTATCCCACAACAAGGAGTCAGTTACCTCCTCTTGATAAGTATTATTAATAAGTACACACCAATGATATTCTTAACCGTACAAATTATTGAAAACTAAAATAAAATTTCTATTATTCAAACACCAGAGAACAAAAAATATCATTTCATAGGTACTAATCATTTCTCTATAACTAAAGGATTATTATAACAACCAAAAAAGAGTGGGTGTCGCCTCATAAAGGACTCCACATAAAAATTTAACCTAATTAAAAAAAATTATGTTCACCATGATTCATATATTGATTCAGTTATATGAGTATCACAACATTGTTTCTGATTCATGCTCCCATAAAATTTGGCTGATCAGGAGGAAAAGAACTGTATTTCTCTATATATTTATCATTAAGATATTCTATTTATGTTCAATTCATTGAATACAACCAAAAAGAATAATTTTAGAAATACTAGTCATTGTCTAATATAATATAATGATGAAAAATAATTTTGAGGATGTCAAGATCATCAAAACAGGTTTTCAATCTATGGAACCTTAGGCGTAACCATGATCATTCATAGTCATTATTGAAATCATTCATGAACGATACTAAACAAATTATAATTTCAAAAAAATTCCTCTGAAGAGTGTATCAAGTCCCATTTTAATGCATGAGGTGATATTAAATTCTATATAAAATTACCCTTTATGAGGTATTTTTCCTTAGTATCTATGATCTAGAGAAACATCCACTTATAGTATATAGACAAAGATACTATTTTGAAGAAACTAGTCACTACATTCATTACCAAAACTCTATAAAATTGTAGTTTACTCTTAATCATTGATAAAATTATCCATAATAATATCCCTAGACATATCCATAGACATATCCCAAGGTATCTCCCTAATGTTATCTCATCCTAGTTATCAAATGATAAAAAAATGTTCCTCTTAATCAAACTATTGTGACCCACAATTCTCATATATAGATATTACATCTTTTTAGATGAATGTTCATTATATTAGATAAGAAAACATCCAAATATAATTAATGTAATGTGTATTTAGAGATAATAAATTCAATATTCTTATTTTATGAAAGAACATTAATATATCCTCTTAATATCTTCTCACTTAGAACTCCTATTGTGAATAAAATACCTAAAACATTCTTAATAACTTAGGGAACATAACATAATAAAGGGTAATATCATATGGTTATAAATGGTAAACCAAGGAGATACAAATCAATGATCATATAAATTAATTAGGTAATCATTATGTTTTAGGATCATGAATATTATATAGAATATTTATACCCAAACTTTCATAGATCGTAAATATGATTGATAGTATAAATTGTTTTTTAAACAATGGTCCAAAACTGTGATAAATCATCAGAAATCAATCGTGAAACATAATGTAAAAAAGGAGAAACCATATTATAAATTTTAAACCATTTCATATGTTATTTTTAACTATCAAGACCGTCAATATAGTGGATCAGGACTCATCCCTTGTTTCCCATTGTGTATCAGCCCTATAGTGGATCATAACTCACCTATTTCCCATAGTGGATAAAAAATAACTTGTTTCCAATATTGGATAAAGATGCACCTTATTCCCATATGTGATCATGATGTAAATATTAACCATAATGGATCAGGACTCACCTATTTACCAGATGGGATCAAACCCATTAACTAGTTTCCCACTGTTATCTCGTGAGATCTAAATCTTTAACCACTCAATTTTAGGGAGATAAAAGTAACACAAATCTCATAATTAAAACCATACTCTTGTGTTCAACAAGATCATAATAAATCAATAATATCATCACATCATATCCTATGAACAAAAAAGGGTTCATAAACATTTAATAATCTAACCATATCATAAAACATATAAAATATATGTGTTTCACCAAAATTTCTTCAATATAAACCATAACCATAAAGAAACTAATTATGGTGGTATTATTAAATATTGTCCCCTGTAAATAATAAGTGACATCAATGAATTAAATCTTATGCATTAAATTGAATTGAAACATCACATGGAACATTTATTGAGGTATATAGCCTTTCCATTGTGAAAAATAAAAACACTATTAAAAACATATAAAATTATAAAAAAATTTCATTAAAGAATATCCTTAGGAAACATATAAAGGAATCTTTAAAAAATATTTTGAAACATTTCTTGAGGAATATATCATTTTCTCTTTTAATAATATTATTTAATACATGCCTTTTTATAAATCCTCTTCTTTGAAAATATATTTGATAAAATTACAAATGAAGATGTTATGAAAATAATGGCAAGGATAATGGAATATTTTTTTCAGGACATACATTTTAAAATAGTGACTTCTGTAAATATTCAATAAAATACAAATGGGTATTATTTGGAAAACAAATGTATATTTATTTATTTTTTTAAAAAAAATTGAATCATGAGTAATAATTTCATTAATAACACAATTGGAAAATATTAAAAACATTTTTCAAAACATTTTTCAAAATCATGCTTTTGGAAGAAAAGGGTTTTGGATTGATGGGTTAAATAAAGATGATTAAAAACACACTTTTCAACTCTTGAGGAAATAATGAAAAAAGGGTAACTAGTTATTCTCATAAACTATGTAGAGGATATGAAAATTAATTAATCTCTTGAGATATAGATCACATGATTTCATATTTGTAAGTAAAATCATTACCAATCCTGATAAATGAAGATATTGTAACATAAACTCTTACCACATGGGTAACATTAAATAGGGAATTACATGAAAGTGAAATCCTAAAATAGATTTTAAAATCCACATAAATAAAAATATAATAATAATAAGATAAATTATTGGGAATTTTATAGTCCACATAAAATAAATAGGCTTTGAATTTGAATTGTCTCTCATAGAGGTACAAATTGAGATGGGAATCCCTTACATTAAGTCACATATTCTTTTATACATGGTCAAACCAAATGTAAAATAAAAAAAAGTTTATTAAAAATATTTTATATTTAAATAATCACACATATATATATATATCATACCATATAGGAATTAATTTTTACTTTTTTACCCATTTATGAACCATTTCATGTTAGAATCATATTTCAGCTAATAACTGCGGTGTTTTTAATTATGCATTGATTTGTTATTTTTTTACTATTACATAAATCATTGTTTCATCATCTCTTTGATTTTATTCAGTTATTTCTATAATATATATTAATTATATATGTATTTGTAGTAATCTATAAAATTTAATGCCAGAAAATGAAATGCACCATTCGTAGAGACAGTAGATCATGTGTATGCATGAATGCTATTTCCATTAGCTTGAAGGTTGAAATGAATTAAGGGAAAATAATATATTACCATTAAAGAGTCATTATTATTTCATATGTAGAATTTATAATCAGTAATTATTCTATACTACATTCCATGTAATGCGTAAGAGAAAACATATCACATCACCTTATGAGACGGTAGTCCACCGTACATACAAGTGACAATATCGTATTACCCAAGGATTGAATATTAAGAAGTGTTAATTTAAATATTAAATAGATATTCATATAAATATCACAAATATAATATAAATATGTTAAATACATCAATATATCAATCATTGGAAGGTGGTTATGGAAGACAAACTATATCATTCTATGCGGCGGTTGTCAGCCATACACAAGATCAACATTTTAGTTTTCCATTGGATGGAAGTGGATATGGATATCAGTTATTAAATTAAATTATAAAAATCATACAATATTGTAGGTACTATTGTTATTATATTGTAATTTTTAAGAAATAAATGATTGTAGATAAATAATAATGAAGAAGGAAGATCTTATTCAAAACAATTATCTTCGTTTCAAAGCACCTCCACTGGATGTCAATTTAAAGACCCCTGTGTTTTTATTTTGGGACGTCTAGAAGATTTTGAACATGGATAAGGATGTTGGGAGTAATTTTTGGTAGGTAATAGACGAAATATAAGGCATGATATGTGTGAATAAGTGAATGGCGGTGGCAACCTTTTATATGTTGGGGAAGGAAACCCACCTAGAAATTACTTGGCAATTTCCTAAAAGAAACAAAAATGTTAAATTAATTCACCTGTAAAATGATTTTTAAAAACCCTATATTCAAAAATGTGTTTTAAAATTGGTAAATTTGGCCATAAAATTGGATTTATACATGTATAAGGTAATTTTTATCCATTTTCTTCTTTATTTTATCCCCCTAGTAAATTCATTTTTACCATAACTGTGATAAATACTTATTAATGTTTTTTACTATTAATTATATTAAAAAATTACCTTTATTTTTAAATAATATATATTAATATAATTAAAAATATAGAATCCATTCGTCCAAATTACATTAAAATTAGTGCTAAACGTTAACTGGAAACTAATCATGTAGATACGATGAGAATGTTGGCTTTCGAAGAGAAAATATTTAATCATTTACAATATTTTTATATCAAATTTCATTATCAAATTTATTAAAATGAAAATAATTCGATTAATACAAATAAAATTGATCAAATTTAAATTTTAAACAATTCTAAATCATAATTAACCATAGAAATTCATTAAATAAAAAGGGAATTTTTTAATAAAACCCAGTATTTTCTACTATTAATGAAAAATTAATATTTTTATAAAAAACATTAAATATTAACACTAAAATAATTATAACATGATGAATTAAAAAATTAAGTATTTTTATAAAATTAATTTTCCATAATATAAAAATATTATTTTAAATATTTTTCACAATATTAATTTCAAAAAATAGTCTTTTAGAAACATATAATGAATTTTTAAAAATGATGATTTTTTTCAAATGTTTAATTTATGTAAAACAACTACATGTTATTTTTAAAATTTGTTTATTAATATTAATTATTCTATGTTTAACGATAATTTAATAATGGTCATGTTTAAAAGAATTTACTAATAGTGTGTCGTGGTACATTCAAACCATGTGTTGTGTGTATGAAAATATAAAATAAGTGTTATTTGTAAAGAAAAAAATTGAAAAGTGATTTTTTTGGAAGAATTCTATATAAAAAATTCTTAGATATTAAAATATGTGTTAGCACCACTCTTTGGTATACTTCCTATGTATATTCATATAGAAAATTACATCATCCTCATTATGGCCAAGCTGTATTTACTGTAGACAATTATGAATTTTCTTAGGAATCCGGTTATATTCGTTGATAATGATGAAGATTGTGTCACGTTATTTTGTTTTTGGTACTATTATATGTGTTAGATTTATGTTTTGACATTGTTTTCTACTATGGATAAATTGATGCTATGTTTATTGGAGGTTCATTCTTTGGTGTTTCCTAGGGTTTTATAAGATTTCCCAAATGTTTTTCCAATGGAGTTTGTATTTTTATACCATTGATGGGAGTTTATGTGTGGGATATAACTATAAAGGGGTGCTTCTATGATCTTGAGGTATCCATATAGGATATATACGTTTGAGTTTCACGATTTGTGGGTAAAACTCGATGATCTATTCTAGAATGGTTTTTTCTAATGTGCATGTTGCCTTTGGTGATCATGTTTTGTTAATGAAGATGGATAATGATAGATTACATATTTGTATCAATTATCGTCACATAAACCATGTGTATGTTGAGACCAACTATCATCCTATACAAAATGATAATTTATTCAATATACTGAATAGATAATGTTGGTTCTTGAAGATCAATCTATGGTCTGGATATCATCAGATGGGGTGAAGGATGAGGATATACCAAATGATTTATGATGTCATTATGTATATTATGAGTTCATAATGATTATATTCAGTGTAATGAAATATCCTTACATATTTAGAGTTGTGATGAATATAGTGTTTTGTGGGGTTTTGGATAACATTATAGTGGTTTTCATCAACAATATCCTTGTGTTCGCTATGTTTGAGGAGGAGCATGTACAATATATTCATGTTGTTTTTGGGGATATTCATTATGAATAAATTTTAAAAAAGTTGTTGATGTGAGAGTTATTGGCTCGTTATGTTCATTTCTTGGGTCATTTTGTGTCCCATCAAGTTGTAGTTGTGGATCCTTTGATGATAGAGGAATTAAATTATTGGGAATCCATCAAGACTGTTATAGAAGAGAAATGTTTCCATGGCCTCACAATAAATTATAAGAGGATTTATAAAATTTATCTTAGGTTGTGACTACTATGACTAACATAAACAGAATGGATCCATTCTAATAGAGTGACTAATGGTAGACATCATTTTTGGAGCTAATGGAAAGGTTGTTCAGTACTCCATTTATTTATTTTATAGTGGTGTGAGTTAAGTTTGATGATTTCTGTGATTTTTCGCATATAAAATTTAGATGTTTCCAATATAATAGATATCAATTTTTTCTTATGTGTCTTAGAATTTATGTCTCTGTGAGTACTACTAGGACACCACTAATCTTTAGCTCACAATATTAATATTTTCTTAATGTTTTAGTGACATCACCCCATTAGAGATTAGTTTTTTATTATTACCAATACTAAGAGACTGAGGTATAAGATCTCCCAATGTGATTGGAACTGAGGAATATGAACGTGGAAATCATTAATTTATTATTTCAACATGGATATTTAATATACCTAGAGAATAGGTAATTTCATAACAGATGTTCTGAGTAGGAACCCATAAAGTGATTAGTTCTGTGAATATAATGATTCATAGAGGGTGATTATTAGGACCAATAGGGGCCTATATACCTTGAGAGGTGGGCTGAATCAGGGTATGGATATTCTTTTTCAAAGTTCTTCCAACCCTACTGGATCTTGAACTCTTTATTATGAGGGTCACTTTTTTTTCTTTTCTATGTAAACTATGATCACTTATTTATTTCTTTATCTACTGATGATGCTTTGAATGCAATGCAAGGAAGAAAACAGGCAGACACAGAGATTTTTACTTGGTTCACCCTCACTAGGCTATGTCCAAGGAGCATACGCCGACAAGTTTCCGGTCATACCAAATTCCACTAAAAGTCACTAGATGTGGATTACAAGGTTCGAGTACAGTCACTCTGTCCCAGGCTCACTTCCATTACAAGATTTAGGGTTAGCTCACTGCTTTCCCAAGGGTCACTCCCTATTTCTCTCTCTCTGGCTCACTGCCGGTGTAGAGGACCACCTTCTTCCTCTTCTTTTTCTCACTGCAGCGGAAAGGATCCACTCACAGTTTATAGACTTGTAGGTCTCTTCATTTGCATGAAAGAATGCATCTTTCTCTCTATGTAGATGCTCTTTTGAAGTAAAACTTTCACCCATAGATGAATATCTATTTTCACCGAAGGTATCGAGAAAACATCCAGCTTCCACGCAGCTTTAAAATCACTACTGGAAATAAACCTTACATGGCGCGCAAGTCAATCTCGGCACGCAAGTATCGGCATGCAATTCACAACTGGCATGCAAGTCATCCTCAACTACTTGCGTGACTCCAGATTCTGCAACTCCAAACCTGCGTGACTCACTTCCTTCCTCGCCTAAACCACCTAAGGCGCGCAACTAACACCTGGTGTGCAACTTCCAATACTGGCGCGCAAGTCCCACTTGTGTGACACACCACCACCTGCGCGACCACCACACCTGCACGACGGGAGATATGAATCTTCAAAGTTTTGAACTCCGGTGAAGAATGAGGAGTGGTGGCCTAGTATTTATAGGCAATTTGACCACCCTGTGCGACGGTACGCAAGTTAACCCTCGGCACGCAAGTCTCAGCGCGTAATTCTCTTCCCCTGCAAGTCACTTGCACAGGCTACATCCAAACATGCATGAACCTCTTTCCTTTGTCATATTTTGATCTTCTTATCTTGAAAAATCATAGGCGCACAATTTCTCAAGCTTTCAATGCATCAGCACGCAAGTCTCTTCACGGCACGCAAGTCACCTGTGCGACACCACCAATACATGCGCGACACATATCCCTTCACCATATTTTCATGATCTGGTCTTGAAAAACATATGGCGCACAAGTTTCCAATTCTTCATGTACACGGTGCCCATGTCCTTTTTCCAAAAACCAGTTTTCTTCATTTGTCGATTTTCAGGCCCAAAAATTTGGAAGACACTGGAAAACAGCACCACCTTTTATCTGTTCTTTTTTACCCCCTCCAGATCATCCATTCCTTTTGTCAACATTATTGAATCAAACATGGATCGTTAACCTCAGATCTTGAACTCGACATTCCATCATTATATCCTCTTTGTCAAAAAAAATTTATGTCATTGTTTTTCTTTGTCAACAATCACCACTCAGATGTCCACTTTTTCAACAAACACAATCACCTCAAAAATGCTTCAATGATACCTTGAGGGATTTTTTTCCCAAAAACGATGAAGGAGATCACCTTGATTCATTTAGATAGGGGATAGGTTAGTGGAATATATTTTATTTTAAATATGATGGAGTAATCACCTTTAATGTTGTATTTGGAGGATTCCTAGCTAAGAGATTCTGAGGTGGTGGTCTGAAGAGACTGAGTTGTTTTTTGGGATTCCCCTAATTGTTGACATAAAGATAAACATCACATATTACTATTATCTGGGATGAATTTCATTACTTTGGAGAATCGTTATATTTTTCTCTATGAATTCCATATTTAGTCCTTATACATACATCCTAGCATGAAAAATATATACCGATCTCTGAGAGGGTTGTTTAGGGGGCACAGATCGAAGTATTCTATAGCATAGTTTGTATCACAATGTTTGGACTTATAGAAGGTGAAGGATATACAAAATGTTCTTAAGATATTTCACACAATTTTAGATGTTCCATTTTATATTTAGAAGGAAATATTGAGTTAATTTATTACCAAATGGTGATACTGGATCATTTTATGAAATTTGATAACTTTCACGTGGTTAAAGAGTATAGATTAGTTATTTTTTATTGATAAAATATCTAGAGGAGGAGGTGAGACACCATATAGTCATCAGGTTTATCATCATTGAATTTTATGATACTTTTACCTCTATGTAATAGGGAGGTCTACAATATGTTTTTGCTTACCATTTATTTCATAGAACTACGTTTTATCCATAGAAGGATGATCAAATAGAGTGGACCATCTAGACTCCTAATGACATGTTGTGTTATTATGTATTGTATTTTAGATATTTTTGGATTAGGAACTTACCCTAGGATTAGATTGAATAAGAAATATATATCAATACTCTATTTGAATGATATTGTTTAATGATTAGTATATAAATCCTTTCTAACCTCTATTATTGTAGAATTGTGTCAGCGATTTATCAATTATCAGGATATAACTAGTCTTGAGCTTGGTAGATATAGTTCATGAGATTCAAAAAGGGATTAAGGAATAAAAGGATTGTCAGAAGTCAAATGAATATCATTGGAGGAGAAATCTAAAGTTTGATATTGAAAATCTTATGTTCTTGAAGGAGAATCCATGTAATGGGAACAAAATATTAGGATTTGAGAGTAATATTTGACCCATTTTTTAGTAATTTGGAGGTTTTATATCATGTTAGAGTAGTGTAATGTCAAAAATAAATTCTATATTATATGGTATGAATTCATTAAATATTCCACGTGTCGCGGATTCACCATTACCATTATAAAAAATTCAATATCATTGATTTGGGAAAGTTCAATATTTATGGTTAAATGATCCTTGAGGATTAGCATATATTTAGGTCATCCAGGAGATGGTTTTCCACAAGCATATTATTCACTTCGTTCATGTATTTCGGATTTATAATGTCTTGGAGGAGAGGACCTCAGAATGTGAGTTGTTGTAATGTTCTTATTACCCTGGTATTTGTTATGTTTAGATCAGCTATTCTAGTATTCCTCTTTTTGGATGTTGCTCATATCTGGTTTAGGAAATGGTTTCCTCTTGTTAGTGTGTCTGTAACCCTACTCTCGTTTGAGAGGAATCTACACTAGGGGAGTTTTGGGATTTGGTTGTTGATGTTTCATTGTTTTATAATTTTTCATATGGGGAAGGTGGTTGAAATCCTATTACAGAATGATTATTGAGAGTTATAACACATGGTTGTTCGTGGAAATCCCATTTTTCTTCTTATCTCTTTAGGTATGGTTTTGGATTCTCAATGATGAGAATAGTATGAGAGGTATCTAATTCAAGGTAGTAGTTCCAAGTAGGATATTGCTTAATTTTTTTGAGGTATTTGAGGATGACATAGGAGGTTCATAGTTTAATAGGGGAGTTATCCTGAAATACCTGGTTAACATAGGATCTAACATAGGATCCAACACTAGGGAGACTTTGAAAACACTATATGCCAGGTCACTAAGACGTAGTGTCCCAAAAATTGGGATTTTGGTAACAATTACAATTTTTGAATGAATTTTAATTGGATAAGGTCTATAGAATACTTCCTTCCTTGATGGTCAAGTGTTGTAGGGTGGAGAAGAAAGGATGTTACATAAAATTTGAAGGAGGTTAAAGAAAATTGTGGGTACATGGGCTATGTGAAGTAGGATTCAACATAGAATATTAATTGGAAAATATGTTTTGATATGTATAATCCTTATATGCACCATATTTCCTCCCCGGAACTATAGGATTAGTATCTTGGATAACATTCATGGATTCTAGATATGAATTGACTAGGCTAGCCACAACATGATCTGTCACACTGCACCATTTTACTTGTTATGTCATCCCATTCCACATCCAATGGCCCGAAGGCCTTCATTTTTTATCTATTTTGATAATACATCTTTCTAGGGGTGAGTTGGAACCTTTACAAGGCCCATAGTCATAATGTTTTCCTGCCCCGTTGTTCTTAGAGGAATTCATTGCATGTAGACTTCAAACATTACATACAACCCTGACTAACTACTTGGAACTACTCCTCCTAGAATCTTCATTGTGAAATCAGATCTCCACCTTTTCATGGATTTTTTTCTAGTCTTTCCCATGTGTGAATAGGCTTGTCTTTGTGGAAGGTGTCATACCCTATCATTCTTCCAATCCTTTTATATTCTGATATAATGAAATCTCCCTTCTCATTCCACAATGTATTCTATAAGGCATAATTTGGTCTTTTAATTTCTATTTTTCTTATAAATAATATACACCCCTATACATACTCACATTACACTAATTTTATGATGTGAAACCCTATGAATTATAGAGTTCATTTTAGTTTCATTGAGGACCCATTCAGTAGGAAATAATATACATATTCTTGAGATCAATATGTGGTTATCCAAGGTTATATTGACCCCCCCCCTTCTAGACATTTTGTCTCCATTCGATCTAGGATTCCTCCCATTATTCATTAAATTATATGTAGGAGGATATCTATTTATATAATGGAGTTTCTTTTACAGTTTTTGGTGTGGTTGGGGTATAACATCCATGGAGGGATACCATTTTCCCATTAGAGAGTTTATTAATGTTCCTCATACTATTTCCATTATTCAGTGATGAACATTGATATCATGAGGAAGGGGATTTGTTTCATGTTTTTTATTTTACATTAAATTGAAAATTGAACAAGACTTAGTTTCTCTTTGTGGTGGAGGAATTAAACATAATAAATGATAAACTGGATTAATAAATAATTGGGTCCTGGTTAAGGATCATTTTTGTTCCCACCATGAGAGAAGTTTGGATCTTATTTTTTTAGGTAGTTTTATATTCGTGTTATTCATTTTTTAGTAAGTGGGTTATGCCTGGATTATCATGTTATTTGATTAAATTTGTAATGCATATATAAATACTGGATTTATTTTTTGGCAATGAATTTAAATAGGCATGTTTATAGGACCCCTTATTATAATTTGGTGGTATTTAAATTGGTTCATAATGAATATTTAATTAAAAACATTTACAAGAATTAATGGACTTTTCTAAAGAATATGAAGATGGAATTGTTGTTTTTAATAATTATTGGAAATATTAACCATTTTTTTCTTCCTTGTGTTTCTTGAAACTAGAATCTTACTTGAGATGAAATTTACACAACTAGAACTATTGGGGCCTACAAAGCTGGTTGTATACCTAGTGAGACACCCAATTATCACCTCTTATACTCTATTTGAAGGATAAAAGTGTAAATCTGGAAATACTAAAATGGGAGGCATTATACTATGTTCTTATATTCCTGAACATTACAGGATATAGAAAATAGTGTAGAAGTAGAATAAAATTTATAAAATCTATAGAGTAAACCATGAATGAAACAACCTCTAAGAAAGCATCAGAGTACAATGATGTTGTAAGAAAGGTATTCATTGATAATATATATGTCTAAAACACGAGGTTCTGATATGAGAAAAATAAAAGAAAGGGAAGGTATGAAATTATTCTAACTCACAATCCCCAAGGATGGACACTGTATATGGTCAGTTCAATGAGACGCAAATCTCCACCAAAACTAGCTCTCCTTATGCAACATATGATATGATTATTGTTTTAATAATACATAATATGTGTCATAACATATAATTTACGAATATATATATATATATATATGTCCATTATGAAACCTAGAAACCAAAAAGTGAGAAACCTAAACAACAATACTTCGCTTAACCCCTAAAGTAGATGATTAAAGAGAAACCTAATGATATGTTAGTAATGAAAAACATGTGATTGTGAAAGAGTATTTACATCTCCACATCTCATTAAATAATGATGAGTCAACATATATCTCTAAGGGCCCCATAATGGATTAAGAACAAACAACTTTTCCAAATAAGTTATTGAGGGGAGGAACCACTACATGCCCCTATGAATCATAGACGATATGGATATTTCTCATCCCCATGCATCATTATTAACCTCATATGAATATATGTGTGGGTCTGCACCTTTACACGGTCTTCCAAAACTTAGGGAGAACTATCTATATAAGAGGACCTTCTCCAAACCTGAGCTCAAAACTAGGGGTAACATCAATGATAGAAGACAATCACCCTTTTATGAATGGGGTGTTGACTCTACGTATGTAAAGAGTATGGGGAACCTAAACCACAGAGGTAATGTTTGGTTTCCAACCCTAAAACCTATATAATAACCCCAATCAATCAAAATAATATTCCAAGCATTGATGAAGGAAACATCATTCTTATAATAACCCGTCTAATATGATTGATTCCATAACAAAGCTCATCCACATGTTCCATATGGAAAACTACCTAAGATAGGATTCTCACACCCCCTAAATACATTTCATGAATAATGATATATACATTGTGTAAATTTCAAAAAAGTACCAAAATTGTACATTGGGTCACATGGCATGTGACCTCATCTAGACAACTGGGCGTGTCCTTTCCATCCACAGCTTGGTAATCCATGGGAATATATTTTTCCTGAACAAGGAGTAAATGAAATTTATTTTCTACCCAAGGTATATGTGTGTCCTCTTAGTATATTAGCATGTATATCATCCCGTTATTATATACTTATCCATGTGCATTTCCTCTATCAATTTTTTGTGTACCTATCCATGTCTATTCTGATGTACACCCAAGGCTTGTCCGTGAACATGTACATTTCCATGTCCCCATTCACGGGGTGTCTTACCATATAGTCCAATACATTTAGATGTCCCAAAATGAGGTGTGAACTACTACTAAACAACATGTATTCCCCACAACACCTTCTAACCAAACAAAAAATAACACAAGACATGTTTTCCAAGACCACAATATATCTGATCAAGATTTCCAAATTGGATGTCCTTGTAAATCTCTTAAAACCCTCTGTTTTATGTCTTTACACATTAATTATCCACATTTGGCCCATATATGTCATAAAATGGAATAAAAATCGAAAATTATACATATATGTGGTTTGGGATGTAAAAATAAAAATCCACAATCCTTATGGTGAATGCATTAACGATTTTGGTCTAAAACCTTGTATGCATGTTGCATCTCCTCGATGCAGTCATGATTGAAATAAATTATGATGTTTGTAGGTACCTCATCATCCTTGTGACACCCCAATATTTCATATTAAGTTATTTTCATTAATGTAATTCAATAGCTTGCGCTACACGCAACACCAAGTTCGAGCGCACCACAACTTACCAAACTAGTCGTTCAAAAGTGGTAATGAATGTTATTAACTAACATTTAAATTTTATGTACTCCATATAATTTTAGAATCCATATTATGTGTTTCTTAGACATAATATAAGAACAAATTTATTTTTTTTAGATAAAAGAATTATTTTTTAAAAAAATCCAATTTTACCACCTTTTAATAGAATATGCTTTTTAAACCCAATATTTGACACTTTTATATATTCAATTCAATGAAATTAAATTATTCTATAGAATCAAGGAATAAAAATTTATTTTGGATGAATTTTTGGTACTTTTCTAAAAACATTTATATTTTGATGAATACTGAAAAACACAAAAAATTTAATTGAAAAAAACTTTTTTAGTTTAAATGATTTATAGTGTTAAGTTATGTATTTGAATGGTTTGGAAGTATAATTAGATTATATTTTTATCATTTAATATAATTTCAATGATTATACATAATTTTACATTTAAATTTGACATAAACACATGTCAATATTTTGATAGTTTTTTCTTTTTAAAAACCCTCTTTTCAGTTTTGACAAGAGGAATTAATTTTAAATTAATTAATGCAACATATATTTTTTTAATTTGGTGAAATATAATTAATTTTTGAATTTGGAATATCAAAATTATCTTAGGGTATATTTTTGGTATTTTTCTGAAAGCATTCAATTTTGATGAAAAAAAACATTGCGTTATAGTTTAAAACCGAATTTTTATTTAAATAACTATTTATTTTATTTAAATTTATTTTAAGACAAAATAGATGTATAATACCTATGTAAGTTCAATGTATTTTATTGGTGTCATTTTATAATTAAATTAGATGTATAAAATTTTATTGAACTTTTTACCGTCTTTTACCCACCTCCTAAGAGCATTTGCAAATTCACATAAAACATAAATTTACTGATTCTGTGAGTGGAATTTAAAAAACTTGAGAGACACGGTTGATATCAGTACTAAAAATGTGGTTCAATAAGATGAAAATAATTTTTGGTAAATAGTAACTTTTTACTTTTATTTACCATGGTTAAAAGAAAAAATGGTAATTATGGGTAAAAATGATATAATAATTAACTCAACAAATGTCCAAATTATATTATATACGTGTAATTTGACCAAAAAAACCTTATGAATAAAATATTATCATTTAGGTCCACTTGTATTAGATTAGGACATTTATTGTTATTTTATTTAAAGAAAAGTTAAAAGAGTTAAAATCAAAGATTAATAACTAAACCATTTTTAATATAGGGTTATACATAAGATCAATTTGACTATAAATATTCATTTTAAATATACAAATATTTAATTCATAATAATATTTTATTTATAATTTTTAGACATTATATAATTTAATTTACTTATGACACAATGATGACGCAGTAATTACCTTAATAATGAAATATTAAAATAATTGATATTATAAATATCCAAATAAATGTAATTTGAGACTTTTAATAAATTACACTGATTTTATAAGTTAATATGACATGTTAGGGTTGATTAAATGTATTTAGTTTGAATTAATAATGTTTTTAGAACTTTAACAAAAATAAATAATTAAATAATGTCAAAATTGACATAAATGATTTTTTAAAACAAATACAATATTATTGGTTGATATAATAATCCAAAAAAATGAAATTCGGCCAAAAGACTTATATAATGATAGGATTATTATTAATTAACCACATGGGGTTCTCTTGGATGTTAATAGTATGTTTATTAACCATATAATATAAAAATACAAAGAGACATGGTAAATGTCAAACTATTTAACTAAGAGTAGAATCTAAAAGATATGGTTCATACAGTAACCCAAACCTTTCTAAAACATGTTGTATGATAGGTTTTCCCCCCATCCCAAAATTATCCTTTAAATAATTCATTTTGGATCCATTAGAAACCAGAAATTATTTTATAATAAAATATTATTTCAATCTATTCTTAAGGTGACCCTCACTCCTCTTATAAAAGGGTGCTTCCCCTTATATCAAATTTACACCTTAAAATCCATTAGGATAGGCCAATACCTACCCAAATATCCACCCAACTCTTCTACCTTCACAATAAAGGCCTTAAATTAGTCAGAAAGCCAACCCCAGGAGCCCTTTTGATCAAATCAAAAGGAAGAACACAAAGCAGAGGTAAATTTTTCATCAGCTCTTTCTAGTTTTTTCTTCTTCCACTTATTATTTGTTTGTTGTTTCTATTATAAAATAATAACTCCAGTATATTCTATATACTGTGATGTTATTATAAATATGGTACAACCATATTTATTATTTTATCCACCTTATGAACGACTCGTCACCATACATACGTACGTGCGGCTTACTCCCTCCAAGTCGTGGTGTAGTTTTTTATTCATACACATAATTATTTGGATGTGTATAATAATATTTATAAATGATGAAAATAATAAATATAAAATGATAATTTTCTATATATATATGATATTTCATCCAATTATATAAGATTTTAATTTCAAAAGAAAGATATTGTCGCTTGTGCGTACGTACGGATTACCGTCTCCACGAACGTGATGCGATTCATTCCCCATCGTATCCATTTAATACTAATTTTCAATTTATGATTAAAAATAATGTATAAATACTTGGTATCACTCTTTATATTGATAATATACATCCCATCCATAACAAATAAGACTCACCTAACAATTAATATAAAGGAAAATTAAACAGTTAACACCTGAAACGATGATACTACTAAAATATTATTAACAAAGAAATATTAGAGGACCATATATGATACCATCATAATGTATATTGTTATTTTATAATTTAATAAAAATGATTTAACTATTATATAGGTGGTTAATGTACCATTTACCATGAAAAATTACAAGTTAAAGGGTTTTAATCTCACTTTTATTCTCATGAGATCAATGGTATATTTTCCACTGCTACCTTTTGTGTGGTGTATGTACTACCCATGATTATATTGTTTGGGAAATATACATTAATTAATGGGTATTTACATCATAATTGGATGAATCTTATTTCATGGGGTGTATGTTTCATATGTTACCAAATCGATAAGGGAATTTCATATTTCAATTTCCACTCATTCGGTTTTATGGAAATAACATTGATTACTTTACCCCCAAGATTTTGTGTAAAATCAATATTTATTTACTTATTTTGTAAATTATACTCCCCTTTTCGTTGATATAATTTTTATACACATAATCACTCCATTGATAAAAAATCAAGTCATTGATAAAAACTAGATAATAGTGATTTTAACTCAGTTTCAATTCATTGAGTTAAACATCCAAGTCATTGGTGTTGTTTTTACAAGAATATCCGTGATTGTCCTCTAATTGATTTACACTGAATATCCAATAATATTGATTGTATTTTTATTTTTCACACAAAATTATTTCATTGATTTGTCCTTAACCTACGAATACCGTCTTTATAAAAGAATTCATCCCATATTACATTCCATTGAGACTTCTTTGTTGTTATGCACCAATCCACTTTTATTTGGTGTATATATTTTACTTTGACATAGTATATCATTAATCCATTTATTCTCATGATATTATAAAGTTTTTATTACCTCAATTATTTTTATTCAAGTGTCTCTCATTTGGGTAGTAACTCTAACTAAAATATCATTTTAAGTTTATTAAAATTTTATTCTTTTAAATCATTCTCATTAATGTCCATATTTTAAAAATAGTTTTAAGGATATATTTATATGTAAATTTATGTTTTAAAATTAAAATTCCTTTTAAATGTTTCAAAGTGTTATGTGACACTTTTATTCAAAAATTTATTTTAAACAGCTTCTTTAAAAAAGTGAGTCTTTTAAATGTTTTAAAGAAAAGGGGGTATATTTCTCTCTAATAGTTTTGATGATTAACATCATCTATGTCAATATCCTTCATTATTATTCATTGATATTGATTTATTATAAATCAATCTTCCATATTATATTGAATGAGTTATGTTTGTCTCTAGATGTGTTATTTTAATACCATTCATGGATTATGGATAATGTATTGACATTTTATATGTAAGTTTTAATATGAATTTTTATGTTATGTTTAAACATTTTCATATGATGAATGTATTTGAATTAGTAAGTGATGGGTGGAACCTGCTATAGATCTTCGATGCAGCAGTAGGTCTCATGAGACAAACTAGTGCCTTGGCATAGGGCCTTGAAAAAATCTTATTTCTAGTCTTGGAAAAAGGCCTTGAATATGTGGTTATGCAGTCTGGCATTATGCATTCCATCAATACTAAAGTGGCTATTGATATTGCAAGATATTATTCAACTAGTAGTATATCTATGTGAATACATAAATGGAATTATTTGATTTTATCTTTTCCATATTATGAAAAATTTCATGTTTAAAAGGATTTTATTTTAGTCTTATATATTTCCTTAAATGTTTATGCTAATTTATGTATGATTCTGCTATATTTTTATCCTTACTGAGCATCTGACCTCACCCCTTTCTATGTTTTATTTGTCCTAGGATGTGAAAAAGTATTTTATTACCAACCTGTAGGGATAGTCTGAGGGGATATGAGTGTGTTCTATGGAAACAATGTTATTGTACCTTTTCATTTTATAATATAATGTAAAACTCATGAATATATCTAGTAATTCCAAGGATACTAAACTGATCGGTCTTTCGGGACACAATACCTTGTATGATGCCAATGTTATTTAATAATTCACCGACTCTGGGTTACTGGGGTCGAGGCGTTACAGGTGGTATAAGAGGATGTTTAGTACAATCCTTGGAAGCTAGATTTAGAAAAACCTTGATTAGAAAACACAACCCTAAGATAGACTTTTAGTATTAGTATAGAAGAATATCCAAAAAATTTGGTAAAGTAAATATTATTTGAGTTTTCTAAACAATATATCCATGTCTGGATACAAGTAGGTAGAGGTGGCTCTAGCCCAAATGTACCTAGGAGTGAAAGCTCCGACCTAGAGTTTCGGTCATGAGTTAGGGTGTCTTGGTACATGAAAATGTGCCCTTCTACACTATTGGTTACGACACTCTTGGGGGATATCCTTAGGATAATTCAAATTTTCATTAGAAACCTATTTGAAGGATTATAATATAAGATGAGAATAAATAACCATCATTAATACTAAGGTTTTTTAGATTGATAATATGGTGTTATTATATTCTCTAAATAGTTTTATGACTCACACTATTCTTTCTTCTGTTAGTCAATGGCTGGATTCCAAGGAATTCATAGTAACATTGAACATGATGTAAAAGGTGGGAATAGCGGAGGAAATGAGCAATGAAATTGAATATTTATAGGTGTAAAAGACATTGTGTTCATTTCGAATCCGTTTCCCCAAAATATGATCAACAACATATATATTATCCTACTCCTAAACTCAATAAAGAGGAGAAAGGTGGTGAATGATATGATCTCTAGTAGTGGAGACCATGGAGAAAAGATAGCACAATTTGTATCATGTGGGAAATATGGAAGGATTCAACTTGGGAAGTGTCTTAATGGAACATGTAAATGCTTTATGTGTGAGAATGAAGGATGTAAAGTAAAAAAATTTCTATGGAAAAATGAAGAGTAATATGGAAGAAAATAAAAATGATCATAAGAATCCATTTACAGTCATTTGTCGTAAAAGTAGGGGACTTGGGCATTAGTTGAGTGAATTACCTATTCTATAGGATAACCCCTTGGTCAAGGAGGAATCTATGTGGAAATAAATGGATGGGGAAATGTTTAAAATCATTAGTGCTCTTCATTGATGGGATTACTTTGGAAGACTTTCCTCTTATGTGAAACCCTGTAGTTTATTACGTGAAAATCCTATTTTATGAATAATTGTCTTTTCATTTGATGATATAGTTATAAATAACCATATGTGTTTATGTAATCCTTTATTACGATGCAATTACATGTTATTAAATTTAGGAATGAAAATGAGAGGAATGAGATAACATTTGTGGTGAAAATATGTTATAGTTATTTGGAGGAATTTATCTCATTTTTGGAATGTTATAAAATATAGTTTTTGAAAAAGGACAACACGCAGACCGTGTGAAAACCCGTCGCATCAGACAAAGCTACAGGAATCGAACCCATAACCATAGTGCGATTGGGATATATCGCCTACCACTGGACTATGTGATGTCCCTGGTCAGTGTGACTAATTATTTTTAGATAAATGAATTTATTGATCAATAATAAGTTGATTTTGTATCTTATGTCTTATAAAATGGATATCCTTAGTATGGGAAATTTATTTGGGGATTAAGTGATAAATGTTATTTTGGAAGGCGTTCGCTCTGTTGGGAATACTGTATACCTAACGAAAATAGAATACTATGGGATTTTATTTGAGGAGTAATGTTGAATTTTTATCTATGTTTATATTGTGGATTTATAGAGATTTGGGTTATTTGTGGAAATGATTAACCTATCATAGAGAATATTTGATTAGGTTAATTACTTTAAAGTATGTGAATTTAAGAGTTTTTCATGTTATTTGGAAATACAATTTAATGTGCAAGACTACGTAATAAAATTATTCTATTTTTTGAGTTTCAATATTAGTTTGGATTATATTGATGGATTTTAATTAAAATTTATTATTTAATGGTATTTATTTTACAATGGGTAATGTTGGTTTAATTTTATAACAAAAATAAGCATTTGTTTCTCTAAAGTATTATACTTTTCGAGGATCATATGATCTTTTACTAACCATTTTGTTTTTGGTTAATCTATTAATACAAGGTATATATATATAGTTTATCCGTTGTGGATTATGTGATTCTCTATAAGTTGATTCTAGCGCTTCATGTGTGACCAAGTCATCTTGAATACTCATCGTTCGAAAAAAAAGATGAATTAGTGGTAGAAATTTATTAAAGGATGAAACTATACATAAAAAGTAAGTCTATCAATTTATGTTCTTAGTCAATCTCATTAATAAATTTCTCAAATTTATGAAATGGAACATAAAACAAAAAAATGTTATCCATTTACATTTGCTGCTAGGAAACTAATGAATGCTTATCTCATCACAAGTTTGTGGTCTTTTGTTGTTAAATTTCTCCAAATTATGTTTTCTATCACTCTCCACCAGAACATGACACTTATTTTATCTTCCATATCCATGTTTTCCTACATTGAATCCGAGTGTGGGTTATCTCGGGTGACCATTGTACTTCTCTTTCTTTGTTTTAAGGATATTGTTTTGTTGACTCTTTTTCCAATGTGGGACTTTCAATAAAGTTCCCATGTCCAATGTTAAAAGTATGAGGATGAAATTTCCAAAAGGGTGAAAATGTAACACCCCACGATTTCATAGTAAGTTATTTTCTTTAAAGTAATTCAATAGCTTGCGCTACACGCAGCACCATGTTCGAGCACACCATGAATTACCAAACTATCCATTCAAAAGCATTTATGAATAGTATTAACTGAATCTTAAATTTCATATACTCAATATAATTTTAGAATCCACATTATCTGTTTCTTAGACATAATATAATAAAAAATCATTTTTTTAAGATATAGGAAGAATTTTTCACAAAAATAAAAATTTACCACCTTTTAATGGAAAAACCTTTTTAAAACCAATATTTGACAGATATATATATTTAATTTAATTAAATTAAATTCTTCTTTATAATCTAGACAAAATAATTATTTTGGATCAATTTTTGGTACTTTTCTAGTAACTTTTATATTTTGATGAATACTGAAAACTACTGAATTTTAATTGATAAAAACTTTTGTAATTGATTTAATTTGTAGTGTTAAATAATGTATTTTAATGGTTTGTAAGTATAATTAGGTTTTATTTTTATCATTTAATACAATGTAGGTGATTATATATAATTTCACAATTAAATTTGACATAAAAATATGTTAATCTTTTGATAGGTTTTACTTTACAAAAACCTGCTTTTTAGTTTTGACGATGGGAATTAATATTAAATTAATTAATGAAAATTAAATGTTTTTTATTTGGTGAAATAGAATTAATTTCTGAATTCAGAATATAAAAATTATCTTAGGGTAAAATTTTGGTATTTTTATGAAAACATTCAATTTTAGATGAACAGTGAAAAACACTCTTTTGTAGTTAAAAAATGAATTTTTTATAAATAATTATTTATTTAATTTAATTTATTTTATGTAAAAATATATTTATAATACCAATATAGGTTCAATGTATTTCATAGGAGTCATTTTATAATAAAATTAGATGTATAAAATTTTATTGAACTTTTTACCTTCTTTTACCCACCTCCTTGGAGCATTTGCAAATTCACATAAAACATAATTTTACCGCTTCTATGAGTGGAATTTAAAAACTCTGAGAGACACTATTGATATCAGTAAGGAAAATGTGGTTCAATAAGGTCAATATAATTTTTGGTGAATAGTAATGTTTTACTCTTATTTACCACGGTTAAAAGTAAATTGGGTAATTAAGGGTAAAAATGATATCATAATTAACCCAACACATGTCCTAATTCTATTGGATAAGTGTAATTAGACCTAAAACAACCTTAGGAATAAAATATGATCCTTTAGATCCACTTGCATTATATTAGGACATTTATTATTATTTTATTTAAAGAAGAGTTAAAAGAGTTAGAATCAAAGTTTAATAACTAAACCATTTTTAATATAGGGTTCTTCATAGATTAAATTCAACTATAAATATTAATTAGAAATATAAAAAAAATTCCGAAATAATGATATTTTATTTATAATTTTTAGACATTAAATAATTTAATTTATTTATGACACAATGATGACATATTAATTAACATAATAATGAAATATGAAAATAATTGATATTATAAATATCCAAATAAATATAATTTGAGACTTTTAATAAATTACACTAATTTTTTAGGTTAATATGACATGTTAGGGTAGATTAAATGTATTTAGTTTGAATTAATAATGTTTGTAGGACTTTAAAAAATTCATTTATTAAATAATGTCAAAATTGACATAAATGTGTTTTTAAAACAAATACAATATTATTGGATGATATAATAATTCTAAATATCTAAGGATTGGATAAAGTACTTATATAATGATAGGGGTATCATTAATGAACCACCTATGATTCTCTTGATCTTTATAGTAAGTTTATCAACCATATAATATAAAAATACACAGAGACATGGTAAATGTCAAACTAATTAACTAAGAGTTAAATCATAAAGATATGGTTAATATAGTTATGAAAACCCTCTATAAATCCTATTTGTGGAGAGGTTTTTGACCCATACCCACCTTATCTTTTAAATAATTTATTTTTGATCCATTATAAACCGAAATTAATTTTATTATAAAATAATATTTCAATCTGTTCCTAAGGTTCCCCTCACTCCTCTTTCGAATGGGAACTTCCCCTTATCTCAAATTAACACATTCAAAGCCATTAGGCTCGGCCAAACCCTACCCAAATATCCTCCCAACTCTCTTACCTTCATCATATAGGCCTTCTGTTAGTCATAAATCCAACCTAAGACGCCCTTTTTATCCAATCTTAAGGAAGAACCCGAAGAAGAGGTAAATATTTCATCACCTCTTTCAAGTTCTTTTCTTCTTACACTTCATCTTTTCATTGTTGTTTCTATTACAAAATAAAAACTCCAGTATCTTCTATATACTGTGATTTAATTATAAATATGGTACAACCATATTCATTATTTTATCCATCCTATGAATGACATGTCACCGTACGTGCGTATGTACGGCTAACCATCTCCATGTCATGGTGTAGTTTGTTATTCAAACACTTCATCATTTCGATGGGTATAATAATGATTATAAATGTTGAAAATAATACATATACCATGATAAGTATTATTTATATATGATATTACATTCAATTATATACTATTTTAACATCAAAATAATTATATGGTCGCTTGTGCGTACGTATATATTACAGTCTCCACGAACACGATGAGATTCTTTCCACATCGTATCCATTCAAGACTACTTTTCATTTGATGATTAAAAATAATTTTTAAATACTACATATCATTCTATATATTAATAAGATACATCCAATCCATAACAAATATGAATCACATAATAAATAATATAAAGGAAAACGAATTAGTTAACACAAGAAACAATGAAACTACTAAAATATTATTAACAAAGCAATATTAGAGGATCATATATGATACCATATTTATGTATATAGTTCTTGTATAATTTAATAACAATGATTTAACTATTATACAGGAGGATAACGTACCCTCGACCAAGGAAAATTACAAGGTATGGGGTTTTCATCTCACTTTTATTCCCATGAGATTCATGTTATATTTGCCACTGCTACCTTTTGTGTGGTGTGTGTACTACCCATGATTGTATTGTTTGTGTAATATAATTTAATTTATGGGTATTTACATCATCATTGTATGCTCCTTCATTCATGGGTTGTATGTTTCGTAAGTTACCAAATCGATAAGGTAATTTCATCTTTTAATTTCCATTCATTCGGTTTTACACAAACTTCATTGATTACTTTACCACAAGATTATGCATGAAATCAGTATTTTTTACCTATTAGTAAATTATACTCCCATTTGAGTGGATATAATTTTTACACACATAATCACTCCATTGATAAATTCTCAATTCATCGATGTAAACTTGATAAGAGTAATTTTAACACAATTTATATTCATTGAGTTAAACATCCATGTCATTGGTGTTGTTTTTACAAGAATATATGTGAATGTACCCAGATTTATTTACACTGAATATCCAATCAGATTGAGTGTATTTATATTTTTCACACATAATAATTGCATTTATTTATCCTTAAACAAAATATATGGTCTTTATAAATGAATTCATCCCATCATAGATTCCATTGAGACTTCTTTGTTGATATGCATCAATCCACTTTTATTTGGTGTATATATTGTATCTTGACATAGAATATAATTAATCCCATTATTCACATGATATTATATAGTTTTATTGCTTAAATTATTTGGATTCAACCATCTCTCATTTGGTTCAAAACTCTAACTAAAATATCATTTTAAATGTTTTAAAACATTATTCTTCTAAATCATTCTCATTAATGTCCCTGTTTTCAAAATGGTTTTAATGTTTTAATTATATGGACATTAATGTTTTAAAATTAAAATTCCTTTTAAAAGTTTCAATGTGGTATTGGAAGCTTTGATTCAAAATTGAATTTAAACAGATTCTTGATAAATAGTGATATTTTTAAATGTTTTAAAGAAAAAGGTGGATATTTCTCTCAAACAGTTTTGATGATTAAATTAATCAATGTCAATATCCTTCATTATTATTGATTGAGATGTATTTAATATAATATAATATTCTATATTGTATTTAATGAGTTATGTTTTACTATGGATGTCTTATTTTTATACCATTCATGGTTTATGGATAAAGTATTGACATTTTGTATGATAGTTTTAATACGAATGTTTGTGTTATGTTTAAAGCTTTTCATATGAGAAATGGATTGGGCATAGTAAGTGACGGGTGGAGCCCGCTATAGCTCCTCAATGAATCAGTAGGTCTCATGATACAAACTACTGTCTTTGCAAAATTTCATGACAAAATCATATTTCTAGTCTTGGAACAAGGCCTTGACTATGTGGTTATGCAGTCTAGAATTTTGCATTACATCATTATGAAAGTGGCTATTGATATTGCATGTGATTATTTGACAAGTATAATATCCATGTGAATAATTAAATGTAATTATTTGATTTTAACTTTTCCATATTATTCTAAAGTTCAAGTTTAAAAGGCCTTTGTTTTAATCATATAAATTTCCTTAAATTTTGATGCTTATTTATGAATGTTTCTTTTAGATTGTTATCCATACTAAGCATCATAGCTCACCCCTTTATATGTTTTATTTATCCCAGGATGTGAAGAGGTATTTTATGACTGATCTACAGGTATAGTCTAAGGGGATATGAGTCTAGTATATTGAAACAATGTTGTTGTATTTTTTCATTTTTTAAATAATGTAAAACTTTGGAATGTATCTAGTACATCCAAGGCTACTAAACTGATCGGTCTTTCAAGACATGATTCCTTGTATCATGCTAATGTTATGTAATAATGCACCGAATCTGGGTAATTGGGGTCGGGGCTTTACATTCCTCCCTCTGGGTTCATTCATAATGCATGGTAAAATCCCTCTACCTTATTCATACAATGCATAGGAAGCCAAAATAGGCATAGGGGTAGATATTTTTTCCATTAAATTTAATGAAATAATACATCTTCAATTACTTTCAGAAAATTCCATTGGTCTCCTTTAATAGAATGCTCGACACTAACTAAATAATATCATGTCCAGGGTATGACGGAAATCCCAGAAACAACAGTGGTCTTAGATTACCAATCCAAGGCCCCATAAATTAGGACAATAATTTATTTTAAAAAAATTGTATTTTTTGTAATATATATTTATATTTTTAATATATTACATTCACTAAAACACTATGTAGAATCTGATGACAAACCTAGATTTATGTACATAAATATATAAAAGACTAAATAAAAAACATAGGTCATTATATTATTCCTTCCTTCAATGATTTTCACCAAAAAATAAAAATATACACAAATTTGTTTGGCCAATGATCTTCTATTCTACTCCCACACCTACATGATCTATCCTTAATTCACCAAAACATCCAAATGACATGATCCAGATGGATTATCCATCTATAAAGGATTCTCTCCTGATGATCCTCAATTTTCATCATGTACATTGTGAATTTGGATCCTTCCTCAATGTACATATCTCTTCAGTCAATAATATATGTTATGTCATGCACAAATCTCCTCATATATAAAACGTAGAATACTTAATGAACTCGATCAAAATACAGGGGTAAGGCCATGAAGTATGAGACCTCATCGTCCCTCCTCGGGATCTGGAATGATCCAAGGAACCTAATGTGTTACATGATCCCAAAATAGAATATCTTCAAACATCATCACGGGGATACTCTTAGAGAAACACTTCCCCCTTTTAGGTACTCCGGTGATTGATTGCACTGACCTATTTATGATTTCTATTGGATATGGGATGTACACATATGATCTAGGATAACTTGAACCTTTTATTCTATTTCATTCACTATCTTTAGAACAAAAAGAGATGTATCACCCATATTAATGTCGAACAAGGGTGGCATATAGTGCCTCTCATACAAGGCCTTAGACAGTTCTACTCCAATTAAAGAGTGTCATATATTTTTATAAGTGAAAAATACCTATATAAGATAAGCCTCCTAGATCTGACTGATGTCCAATAAACTATACCTCATTATAACATAAAAAACCTGGATTGACATCGTAGGATGGATGTCTATATAGGTGTAAAATATCATAATCCTTTGTAAGAGGATCCTAAAAGCCTACTAAAGAAACCTCCACAACCATGACATGAAATGTGAATTGTGATTAGAGATTATCATTGATATTACCCCTTCAAACCGGATGTTCTCACACTCATAAAACTAACCCAATTTCTCAATAGAACTCTACTCTATGATGGAAATAAAGTGTAACAACTTGGTAAATAATTAATTAATCACCTAGATAGAATCACGTAATCTCTCCATCTAAAGATTCCCAATAAAAAATAGAATAATTGTGACATACCACATCCACTAAAAGATTGAAAGATGTAGGGTCAATCCTATTAAAACATCATGTTCTGCCTTAACCTACTGACTTGTGAGACACCAAAAACAAACATGGTAATGATATTCCTCTTAGAATCCATACAAAACTACCACTTAAGTTACCTATATATAGTAGACATACTAGGATGATCAATTAATGGATAATTATCAAAATACCTTAATAATTACACACACAATGTGACCAGAACCACTATCCATCCATGGAAATGGGTAGCATGCCCCCTTCATCAAAAATCCCATCAATTGTATTTCTAGATGAGACTAGGAAATATAGAGCCTCATAAGAGATTATTATTTACTAGGCATCTCTCACATGACAATGAAGTGGTTGATTTACCACCACCACTAATGATAATATTCAACCCTCTTCTTTACTAGTTACAGTTACAAAAAATAAAACTTCTCAGATACATCCTCCAAAAAAAAAGATAATGAGACTATTTTATAAAGGAGTTTTTTACCAATTATCCCATTAATAGAATATATAATATCTAAATTTCTTAGTCATCTACGAAATCCAACCAATTTCACTATCCCAATATGAGAAATCTCTCAGTAAAGATTACATGAGGCTTTTGGGTTCTAATTAATCAACGAAATTCTCTCCCAAAAGATAGTTCATCCATATCTTCATAGATATTTATACATTTTTTAATTTTTTTTGGAGTCATGTAATTTTCCAAGTGTAATATCAACTATGATATACCATAAGTGATAAATAGTTTCCTCTAAATAAGTATAAAAACAAGCCCATATCTATTGGTATAATAAATCACCATGAACTAAATGAATTCCTTTGGTAGTCTCAACATAGGAGCACTAGTAATCCTATAGTGTAACTACTCAAAGTGTCGACAAAAAAATAATTCTAGGTAAATGGGACCCCTTTCCAGGTAAAGGTGGTCAAAGGGTATTATATCATATAATTATAATCCTAAATCCTCTTATAGTTCCTTGTTAGACAAAGGAACTCTGTATTTCCAAAATAATCCTGGGTGAATACAATAAAACAACTACATCAATATTTCATGGATCTATAGCTAAACAACTATAGGAGATAACCTTCCCAAGAATGTGAACCATATGGTTCCAAAACATGAACATCAAGAGTTTAATATATAGATCGTTCTCCAGGTGTATGTCTTTGAAAATCCTTAAATTCTCCTCATTACCCCCCTATTAAATAGTATATATAAAAGTGACATCAATGAAGATGAATAAAAATCAGTCCATGTATATTTATAATATTATATAAATAAAGGACATAAAAACATAATGGGAATTAGTCACACAAAATTTCATTAGCAAGAATTCATTGTGTATGTTGGAACATCAGAATCCCATTTGGGAATAACATTATTCTGAACCATCAACTAGTGGTAGTGGGATCACAGATCTATGTTAGATACCAAACTCACACATCTTGGCTGGTTGAAGTGGACATCAATACAGGTAAAGAGTTATATTTTCATTATCATTACCTATTTCATATGGTGATATTACACATAAATACTCAAGATCCCATTAACCATGTTATTTAAAAAATAACTTCTTTAGGGGACACAGTGGGTACAACAAATTCATTCTTTGCATGGTTCTCTCACTACACGCTCGTCCCCTAAATCATTCTGGAGGAATTATGGAAATACCTAGAAGATATCAACATGGTCATACGGTTAATGTTGGTATAAAATTATATCTCTTGATGTAATGGTATCCCAAAAATTTATTCATGGAATACAACCATGTTATAATGATATTATCATGGACTCCAAATTCTGGAAAAGCCCACCGAACCTAGTTCTCTTCTCTCCAACTAATTGGTGATGGGATGAATCAACCAACATGAAATACATACATACTCTTCCATAATATCTCTTTCACCCGTGATAGATAACCTCTTCCCACATATACGAGCCCCTCTCTCTTTGATGAGATGGCAGTAAATCCTGGAATACAATATGAACAACTAGTCTGAAACCAATAGGACATCATACAGTTTCATTGAATAACATCTAATAGAAGTATAAACATGTGGGAATCAAATCATCCTATCCTACCTAATCTAACTCGACCAGCACCCTACTAGTCTATATAGTACACAAGCCACATCCTAATCCATCATGTTAGTCAGGGATTGTACAAGACTAAATAATGAATCTATAGACTTGAGGAAATATGTTGGAGGTTGATATTATAGTCCTTTTTGAAACCTTAGTGTCCTAGTTTTTTGTATCTTTTTTAATGTGATAATACTAAAAAAACAACTTCCTAAAATGATGAGGTTATCACATACCCAATTGGTAGTTGATCATCCAACCAAACCATTTGTGGTTTATCTGTACACTACTTAACTAGAGGTTCCACCTATCTATTTCCTCCTGGTTGAAACACCTCATGAGTTGGTCTCTGAAAAGATTCATAATCTCTAAAAACATCATTTTAATGATCCATTATCAACAACCAGGTTATATTTAATTGTGAATCCATGTATAAAGTAATAAAGTCATACCCCAATTAGATAAAAATATATATGGTGATATATCAAGGAAGAAATCAATGTTGAAAGAAACATTACTATATGATGCATATACAATTTTATCCCAACAACCAATGTCTTAGTGTAATAAGTCAATAATTAGGTAGTTGGAGTTATTGTGTATGAATATGTTATTCACAACACAAAAACAAGGTTACCTATCTGATAAGATGTACTAAAGTCACATTAACACATTTTCCCAAAATTAAAAAAGCTTTCCTTACAAAAAATATACAACATCAAACATAAACCCATAGAATTAGAACATTTGATACCACTATATCATGATGTGACCCACGAGGGCCCTCATAGATGGTGATAAGATGAGTGAGACACTACAATATTTCCACAAATTGGATAAGTTCATGGAATAAGTGATGAGTAGGAAACAAATGGGAAGTGTTAGCCTACATACCTATACAGATGCTCAAACCTCACCCCATATAATGGTTTATAGATATAATAAGCATAAATATCTACAGTTTAATAAATGCATGATACATAATTTAAGAATTATTCATATATAGTGGAATACTATAGAAGTATAAAGGGGGGAAATAAAATCACAACTATAACTTAGTTCATAATCTAATACAACATGGAAAGGGACAATGTAAAATTTTCTTGACTCGCAATCCCCATGGCCTACCACCATACATGGTTAGAACCAAGATCTACTTAGCTCTACAGAAACCATGTTCACCGATATCACATCTGACAATTATTTCATTTTCATAAGACATAATATATGATGTAAAATCTCATACATGGATTATTATATAAATACATATTAGGAACACCAAAAACAAAAAATGGAGTAATAGAATGTTATTCAGCCATCTTAGCCCCAAATTAAAGAGGTTTAAATGAATCTTATATATATGATCATATTTAATAAAACATGATTGAGAAAGGGGATCTCCATATCCCTAACTCAACTAATAAATATGATTTATCCTATATATCCTTGAGTCAATTCATTGATTCCAAAATTCCCACAATCCTAATAATATAGTAATTAGAGGGCCCGCTCCACACCAGTATGTGTTATAGTATAGGGGGATATCTCTTTGGAATGCACCTCTCTTAACCTCTCAATAATAGATGTGGATAACTCGCACCTCACCATTATTCATCAAATCTATGGGGGAACTATCTCCAGTGAAAAAACTATTCCCCAACGAATCATAATGATGGGGGGTGTGCCAATCTCTAGACATAACCACTCCCTATATAATATGGGGTGATTACTTTATAAATATAATGAGTATGGGGGAACCACACCCTTATGTGATAGAATGGTTTCTGACCTTGACATCTACCAAATGATATAAACAGATTGGAAAAGCATCACTAAAGGATGTGTCATCCTTATAACACTTTGTTTCGTATATTTGATTCCTTAATGAAAAGAACTATATTGTACTAAATGTAAAACTAAATATTATAATATAATCACATTCTCAAATCAAAGTCCCAATGAAAGAGGTACATAGGAATGAAATCCCATAGGAAAATACATGATAGGTACATGGGGTGATGTTATGTGTGATCATTCCTAGACACCTTGGTGTTTCCTATACTACACATGGCTTGGTTTCACATGTGAATACAGAAGTTATGTATGAGGATTACATGATGTTACATTAAAAAATGGGTGGTACACATACCGTTATGGACCATTCTAATGTACGTTGTCCTAGGATCATGTACCTGGTAGTGTCTATGTCCTCAGACCCATGTCCTTGTATGAGGATGTCTATCTTCCCATGTACTTCTAAGGCTGAGATATGTACAACAACATGGTCATGTCCCCCCAAATGGGGTGTCTTCCAATGTACTATGTCAGATATCCAGGTCCCACTACACGACATGTACTCATTTTTCATAGTGTGTAGTACATAAAATTCCATCATCCCTTAATAGAAATAAAATATAGTTAAATGTCCTTAACACAATCCATGTGATCTGGATTTCCAAATTTTAAATGCATGTAAACCACCCAAAACCAACATTTTCTCAATAATTTATCATATATCAAGCCCCAAGGGATCCTTATCAACAATAAATGTAATTAAAAACTCTGAAAACCTCCATATGTTGTGCATAAGACATAAAACAAAAAATCCAACTACTTCATGGGGAAAACACAACATATTTAGGTCCAAACCAACACATAGAAGATACTACACTATGATATTGTCTCGATCACCCTAAAAGACGAGTTTCAGTGGATTCTACATTGTAAGAAGAGAGGTGGGGGTATTCTATCACTATTAAATAATTTAATAATATATATTTATTTATTTATCATTCCCACCAATGGTCTCCTTCAACAAAACTCCAAACATAATACAACATTATGGAATGAATAATATAAAATTCAAACCCCAAAAACAAATGTGTTCTTTACTTTCGTATGGAAGGCCTACAAACACTAGTAAAATCGTGTATTCTAAAAACATGTAAAAATGTTATTTAATATATATTATCAATTTTGAAATATGAATTCTAGGGTCCAACGACACACAAATAAAGTAATGATTCCATGATAAAAATTAAGTGATATACATAGATATATACCAAGTACTAAATCAACAAAACTAGATTCATTACATGTTTGTTTAGAAATTTTAATAACATGTTAGACATGATTTCATATGATACCTATAGTTATAAATTATGATAAATGAATCAGTTAATAATAGATTTACTAAAACAAGTTTTTGATATAGATAGTTGTGTGGGTGTGAGAGTGACCATTTACTCAAGAACGATACATTCCTTTTGTTTTGGGATGAGTTAAACCATTTCCATATAAAGGTCAAATTCCTAGTTTTATTTTTTTATTTCCCTATTGGTAATGGTTTCTTCTTGATGCATTCCATTTCTCTAGAAAATAGAATTATTATACAATTTTATGTTACTTTGGGATGGATATTAAAATATGATGTATGCGTAGGGAGGCATGGGTTCATGGAAAAATATCACACTAATGACAGTGAGATGCATTGTGATATGCATGGTGTTATCTAAAATTCCACTAGAGACGATGGAATAGGTTGATGATATGTTGAATCATCTTTTTTAATGAATGTTGTATTATTTCAAGATGATAAATCTATTTAAATTCTAGATGGTTTTGTTGTTTTTTTACCTATAACCATTTTTTCACTACTTGAGGTAGCTTCTTATGCTTTATTGTAAATACCTTAATTGTAGATTTGTTTGTTTTATAATGTGATTGTAATTATTGAATGATTATATAATAATCAATGTTTAAAACAATTGGGTTGGTATGTAATAGAATTAAAATGCTATTTCTAATCCAAAGAAACATTGGATTTAGTTAAATTATTCCCCGGTGATATGAACATTACATTTTCTGGTAAAAAAATGTAATACAGAATAATGTTGATGTTTTATTAAGGGATAATTAATTAATTAACATTAGTAAAAAAAATAATAAAAATAAAATTTAATGTAATTACTCTTAAATGATTTGGTGCTTATTGGACATCCATCTCTAAGTAGTTATCATTGGGTATCTAGGTGAGGATAGAAAAAGTTGAGTCTGAAACTAGGATAATTTCCACTCTGTGGTTGTCAGCAATATGGTATCCTATTTTTTTATTTTAAATTAAACCATACTCATGAAGATAGGAAGTCTAAAAACTAGTGGAATCTAGGAGGGTATTTTTTCTAACGTCCATTTTATGAAGGAGGTGATGGAAGACTACCCACTCTAGCCCCTCTCTCTTCTCCTAGTAGTATTATCTAATACTATTATTTGCATTGAGTTTTTTGCATATTTTTGTATAGAGATATGTAATTCATTGTGGTTATTTGAAACACATATATTTTTTTGATTCAATGTCTAAAAGGTTATCAAAGGTATAACCTGTACGAGCTATGGTGATATGAGATAAAGACTCAGTGTATGGGATGTGAGTGTTTGAGGTACAATTCTTGGAATATTATTCCTGGAAAATAGGATATGGGTCCTCTAGACACTTCTCATTTACTTTATAGAGATTTGGAAAGGATGATTCTATGTTTTGAGGAATGATATTCAAGGTATACTTATTCTAGTTTTTTAGGCTGACTTCATTTCGGTAGAGATGGATTTGTATATATGATGTTGGGGAAGTGTAGAAAACTAGTGGGGATGAGCTAGAAGGTGCCTTCATTTGATATTATAATATATGATCTAATGTATATAATTCATAGTGAGATATATCCATGGTGATTTTAGGAACATTGTATACCTTTTTAGGTGTAGAGATAGCTTCACCTATAGTTTGATGAGCTTTAATATGGTCTCTTTACCTTTTTCATTAGTGTATTTGAGGATTTTCCAACTAAGTGAACATGTTTTAATTACCCTATATATATATATATTTAATATAATTCTGGTTATTAGGAGTTGGTTGGAGACTTGGTATTAATTTACTGGATCATGGGTTTGTAGGTGATTTTTCAGATTCATGGTCACCGTCGAGTTTATCTTTTGGTACATAATGTTCCATAAAATTTTCATTTAATTATATAACTAGAAATTTATGTTATTGTATTTATTTTATAGTTATAAGAAATATTTTATTTCATTCCATGTATTATATATCTATTTTGTATGTTTTTAGTGGTTAAATCATCTCATTTGTATGTTTATTATACCCTCTATTCTTGTCGACAAAACATTCCTTATTATAGATGGGATCTAGGCGGTCACCACATACCTTCTCTAATTTATGATCTTGGTGGGGTAAATCTGAAGGGAGGGGATTTTGAAATTAATAAATCACCATATGTGGTGTATGAATGTATCAATGTGAAAATTTTATCGTTTTTGGTTCAGAAGTATGGATTGTCTCTATTTGGGCTTTGAATAAATTTAGGGGAAAGGATTAAGACACTTTGGATTGGATTAGTTTCCATTGAATGGTTTATCAACTTTTTTTTCTCTAAGATTACATAACCATTTATAATTATTATACATTATGTATTGAGAAGATATAATGTGACTTTTTTCTTAGATAGAATGTAAATAGATAAACATGAGTATAATTATTATATGTTAATGGATCTCATGTTGATAATTATGTGGTAGTTGTTTTTTATAGTTTATTTATTGGTAATTGGTATAGAATGGGATATGGGTGTAGCCATATAATTGTGGAATGACTTGGAAGGGTTATATGATAGGAATGGGAGTTTTGAATCATATTTATCTGTTAGGTGTATGTGTCATATTGGTTGGGATTCATATATTTTCTCAATGGGTAACAACATGTCATTAATGTTTCTATAAGTACTGAGAGGAGTTGGTGGGAAAAGTGTTTTCAATAGTCATCATACTCTTCAAGAGAAAGGCTGATTGTTATATGTTGTTCATGGCCCTATTGAAGAAATACTTATATCAAATTACTTGTGTTGTTTAAAATTATACCCACATATATGTTTTAAGGTTTTCTTTATATGACTCCAATTTTCTTTTATAATGGTGGACTGGGATGAATGGTTAAATTGTTGGAATAATCATGTAATAGTTTCTTTGAGAATGAGAACGTGAGGGAAATCCTCTACAGGTCCCCTTTGTCTCTTGGGATGGTTCCTAGTATGGAACCAACATCATAGATTGGTTTAAATTATTACATATGGTGATTATAAGTTTTTTGAATGACCAAGGTTTGAGTGTTTTGGGATTAATAGGGGTTCTTGAAATGAAAATGGGTTTACATTAAATTACTTTAAATATGATAGCTATTCTTTTTTTTTATTTACTATAAATGTTTCATTTATCTTGATCACATTGATGAAAACTATCTATGGATAACCCAATCAAGGATATGGTATATAAGAGGATTGAGTAAAATTTGTTTTGTTAAACTACTTATATGTACATATTGTTTGATCAGGATATGACGAAAATCTCTGAGATGGGTATTATATTAGTTATTAGACCATAAAACCTATATATAACTATGTTTGACTTTTCTTATTCGGGTTTCTCCTCTGTGGGTTGGAATATGTGACAATTTTTTTAGATACATTTTAAATATGTAATAATTCTTGTTTATTATTTCATTGCATTTTTAATCCTTTCTCTGATGTATTTAATATATGTGTTAATGATCAAATACATGGGTCTCTATATGGTATGAATTTTACAAATAGATTTCTTATATGTTGGTATGTTTATATTGAACTCTTATGAGATTATTTTTTCTGATCTAGTACAACCACAATTAGGTTGATTACCAATGTAATCTATTATATGTAAGGTTAGGTGTCATGGTAGCTTTGATAGAACAAAATGGCCCAACTAGATCAATTGGGTTATGAATTTTACTATGTTATTTGTTATCTACACATATATGCACTGGATATTTTGGTGTATATATGTGTCTCCTTTGGTAGTGCTTTAATAAGATTTAAATTTTTTCACTATTCACATGAATCCTTGATAGATGTGATGATCACGTATCTTACAAATTACTATTCAAAGAATTTAAAATAGATCTTGATGGACAAATATCATGTTTGTTGGATTATAGATTGAGGATAGGCTATGAAATATTGATATTGTGTCCTTTTATATTTTTTTTCCACTGTTTGATTTTATAGTTGATTGACATGGTGGGAGATCAATGATATTTATTTATGTGATGAGAATAGGACACATTATTTTTATATCATACTATAATCTATATGTTATTAGTGGATAAATATAAGGTGGTGTTCCTTATACTTTATACGATTATATATAACAGTTATATTATTTACCAGTTATTGGATGTTATGACACCAATGGATTAGTCTCCCCAATGTTTGTATAAACTCTCAAAACTAGTCAATAAGAATTGTTATATGGGGAGGTGAACCTGAGGTCCTATATATTAGCAAGATTAGTTATTATATAGAAAATATACACTAGATAATTAAAAAACAATAGTATGGATTTAGTGGGATATCTTTTTTAGGGATTTGGTATATGGAAAAAATATTGGGTTAAACATGAAACAGACATCTGAATTGTACATCATGAACATATATTTGATTTAATTACATGTAATTAAGGGATTAAAATTTTTGATTATTATTTTAACTAATTTGGATGTTATTTTTATTATTTTATGATAGCATAGGTTTATTTTATTAAAAAAATATCTTAGACATGAATGGACAGGTTTTCTAGATTTATGAAACATTATTGGAACATAGGTATTCCAAAAAAGGAAAGATTACTTGTGGGTGAAAAATGGTTTCGAATATATGGAATGTTTTTAATTTTTTTTTAGAATGATATTTTTTCAAAAAAATTCTCTATGGTACATGTCTCCATTAACTACAATGTAAAAAATTGTTATTTGGTGATTTAATAAATAAACTATCATTGGTTAATTATTTTTTGTAATAACTATAGTGGTGATTTTTATAAGTTATTTTTTTGATATATTGATATGGTAATCATACCAAGGGTATTTTTTAACCCTATATTGGATATAGTTTATTCCCGTATATTTTCAAATTGGAAATATATTCCAAGTGTTGGAGTGGTGTTGTCATGAGTGGTTTGGGATAGTTTGAGACCCTTGAGTGGGTCAACATGTTGAGAATACTACCTTGGGATTGTGATATAAGACAATTACTATAATTATTTGATATAATTATTAAGTTAAATTTTGTTTATTCAAAATATATATTGTTAGTTCTAGTAATTATTATGTTTAATAGTTATACAACACAACCTGTATAAGAAATTATATTGGTTTTTTCTAATTACAATGAAAGAAAAAATGTAATTAATAAGTGTGGTGGAAGGTACATTAAATGGTTTGATATTGGTTTAGAGAATAATTTTTAGATTATTTATACAATATTCTGATACTTGAGTGATGTGGGTCCTTAAATTTTGTTTTGGATAGGATTTTACATATTTATTTGAGAAAACAATTAACAACGGTGCTTCAAGAGGGACATGCTGGGATTTAGGGAATGAATAAAGTGCATAACATGTATTTTAATTGTAGAATAGAACTCATATTTGAGTATAATAATGAGATTAATCCTAATTTTATGGATCATAATTACAAATTACTGTGGGGAAAATGGTTTAAATGTTTGAGATTATGTGAAATGATAAAAAATTAATTATATGAATAAAAATTTATTTTAAATAGTTGATAATTTAAAATTATAAATGATGGAATATCATTTTATGAAATAATGTTAAATTTTTTGGTCTAGTTGAGTGCTATATCATAGACAACAACCTAGGGAATAATATGTTATAAAAGTTACTATAATGTGTAGTGCAAATAGTAGAAAAATCATGGTGTGGGTTAATTATCAATTCACTAGATATTATAGTAGATATAATAGTAAGATAGATAATGATATGGAGATCTATATTAGTGTTGTTTTATATATAAATATTATATATTTCATTGATGGTTAAAATATTTATATGGTATATTTATATTCTAGATATGATGTTTATCCATCTGTTTCAATGGTATGGATGATAATCTCATAGATTGGTATGATAAATAAATGTTAAAAAATAAATAAATGAAATACCATGATTTGTATCGAAAAAGGGTGTATATAAACCATGAAATACTTATATATTAGCTCATTTATAGGAACTCTCCTAGTTTATGTGATTATTTTCACCATCGTACCTTTTTATGTAAATAAAATAGGCAATTTACCATTGAATTAATACAAATTTTTATATGGGAAGAGTGTTATGTTTCATTAGGGAATTGAGCATGTTGATGGATAGTAGTGTTGTCCATAGGTTATCATAAGTAAGATAAATTGTTTTATAAGAAGACATATGTCATAAAACATGGGATCAAGATACTATGTATAGAATTTTGGGATTATGATTATAGGTACTCTTGAAATGTTTCCCTAATTTGGATACATGCTTTGAGAACACTTATCTTAGTGAATAAATGGTATGTGTAATTAGAAATATGGAGCACCCTATGGATATTGTATGAGTCACTATGAAATTAAATTCCAATATTGGGAAATGATATATAGAGTCATATCTATTTTTGATAGAAAATAAGATTTTATGATTCAATTATAATGACTAATTTGGTTTTGGCATTTAGCAATTGAAAAATAATAGGTTGTCTTGAATGGTTTATATATTGCTTAGTTTTTCCCATGATAGTGTAGTGAGATGTTTTGATTATATTTTGGTCTTGGATGATTAATGGAGTGGAACGTAGTTAGTTTCAAAGGAAATTCATTTGGTTAAGAGGCCAAATTGTGTTTTTAGGGAAATAAACTACAAATAGATTGGTTTTGTGTTAGAAAAATCATCTAGAAAATAATTTTTGTGTATCAATAATTAGGTAAATACATATATTTATAAATAATATTGTTCCTGAAGGAATGTATGAGTATAAAAACCCTATTTAATTAAATGTTTGGAAGGAGTGATGGTTCCGTGATTTAAATAACAACTGAAAATTGACTAGTCATCAGAAATGATTTATAGTTCCCACAACCCCCATGATGGCGTGTTTTCAATGAAAAATATTGTAATAGATTAGTGAGTTTAGAATAATTTTAATTTTCATTTATCCATATAAAACAAGGTTTGTTTTTTTAATTTTTATGTAGACTCATATCTCAAAGTAAAAAATTATGGTTGCTTATGTAATATTTTTGGGTGTTTTAGTATTATTTCGATGAGTATATACACATGAACGAAGTCTAATTGGTGAAATTTAAATAGTATGAGGATTTATTGTTTTTAATACCATAATATTTTGGGAATTTGTTTATCATATTAATTTAATCTTTTTTATATTTTTCTATTTTACTCAACAATTGAATATAACTTTTATTATAAGAACTCACTCTGTTTGGCTTATGTTATATAAAACAAAAAGTTAATATTATGATGCAAAAAAAACACTTTTAATGGCGTGAGATACATGCTAAACTTTGTTTGGATTGTGTTATATGAAATATCTAGTTCCTTAAATATCTTTCATTGCACACAAGGGAGGGTTTTACCATAGAAAAAAATACTATCAATATTATTTTTACAATATTATTTTAGTTTTCTCATGTCTATTAGAATTATGAATATATATATATAATTACTTATACAAAGAAAAATATGCTTTAAATATGTATATAATAATAATTATTTTGTATAAAAAGTAACTAGAAATAAAAATATAAAACCTATATGAAAATATTGGATATCTTCCTTAGGAAGACTATATTTTTGTAATTAAATAAGTTTTAAAATAATAATTTAGTTAAAAAAATTTCAGAAATTGTTTTATTTAAATCAATATTTATATATATATATATATATTATTCATTGAACTATTTAAAATTCAACTTATATGTTTTCTATATAAGATATGAGAATTAATCCAATTTTATAAATAAAAAGATACATTTTGCTAAAGGTAATTTTTGTTGAATTTTAATAGAGAACCTATTTTAAATATAAATTTTTAAAATATAATATTTTTATGTGAAATAATAATCTAAATTTTCTAAATAGTAATATAAAAAACTAATTCATGCAGTTTTGAGGTATTTTTATAAGAATTTTTATTTTTTATGAATAGTGAAAAAATAATAATTTTTAATTCAAAACTGCATGTTTGTCTAATTTATTTATATAGTTAAGTTAAATTTTTTTAAAGTGTAATTATATAATTTTTCAATAAATTCACTATATTTAGGTCATTTTAACGAATTTCAAACTGAAATTGGATGTAAAATGCATCTCAAGATTTTGGAATTTTTTTCATTAAAAACCTATAATTTTGTCACATCTATGAGATTATTTTTAATTTATGTTCGACCAATTACATGTTTATAATTTGGAAATAGATTCAATTTTTGGAATAAAAATAATTTAGTATTTATAATGTGATAAAATTATTTTTTACCAAAACATTAGTGAATAAAACTAAAATTAATATGCGCGGTTAAGGTATAAATGAGTTTACTTATTTGAAAACTATAAAATTGAGGGGGGAAACCTAGAACCTTGTCGAAAATCCATTGTATGTCTATATCTCTACCATATCCACTATATGATCAAAAATTGAAAAATATTTTAGGTACCCTATGAAAATAAAATCTCTCAATAATATTTAACTTTCTATATTTACATGAATTCCACTCATCCTACACTTCAAAAGGGAACTCACCCCCCCCCCCCACTTTCTCACAACATTGAAGTCACATTAGTTCATACAAACACTAACAAAATATGATTCTAAATTCCCTCTGATGAACCTATAATTATCACATTGTTTATAAATCCAACAATGGAATCTATTACTTCATTATTAAAGGATTTTCCCAAGGAAGAGGAGTTTTGAATAACTAAGAAGGAAGACAAAACTTAAAGAAATTATTTTATTATATCACATTCATTTCTAAGAAACTTAGTCCTTATTCATAAAAACTATATTTTTATGGTGTCTGTACTTCCCATGAATTGATTTTATAATTCTTATAATTACATTTATGGGTATTTATATATCAATTTTGATTTTCATTATTTATTTGGGTTTATGTTTAAAAATTTACAATAATAGGTAATGTAATTGTTTGTTCATGTTTCCTTCATTGAGATATATTCTATGTTATGAACCAATGTTTTTTATTAGGGGTATATATTTCCCTTGGATGATTTATATCTTAAATCAATTTATTTTTAGGATATTTTATGCTTCATCCAATGTAATTCTTTCAATGGTAATATGGTTCAATGTTATCAATGTGTTAAATGTTTATTTTCTCAATATCATAGTCTATCAAGATTTTTTTTTCATTATGATTCCATTGATAAAATATTATGATCCATATCACAATAATAAATAGGTTTTTTCTTCTCCTATATTTATATATAAAATATTAAAGCAGTGGTACAATTTTTTCACTCTATGGTACTTAAGATGATTAAGAAATTTTATTTAGAATATATGACTTTATTTCACTTTTCATTTAGAAATATATGATATTATAAAAACATTTTTTCTAAAAGTGATTTCAAATATTCATTATATATTGTCAAAAGTAATTTTTGATGAAATTTATTTCAAAAAAATTAAAGCTTCATAAGAATTTTTCAAATTTATATTAAAATAAAAGGTTATAAAAATTTTATCAAGCATTATTTATTTGTTTTCAAGGTTATTTTCAGTGAAAATGGTTTTGAAAAGTTTTATTTTTTAATAGTATTTTTTCAAATAAAAAAATATAATTTAACCATGAAATGTTTTAGAAGTTTTTAAAATATTACAGTATATATTTTTAAATGTTTTTTTCAAATAAATTGATTCAAGAATTTTTCATTTTATATTAAGAGATTTTCAAAGAATTATTATTTTCCAATATAAATGTTCTAAGTGATTTTAAAAAATAAATTTTTATCTTTTTTTAAATAAATTGATGATGTTTTTATTTATTGGGGATATTATCTATGTAAAATATTCTTAATCATTATTTGAATGTTTTATGTAACGATGAATGTTATTTATGAAACTCATTTCTCTTTCATAGGTTATACCATGATAAAATGATTATGAAACCCAGTTTCTTTCTTGGGATATTATTTAATGAAATTTTAATGAAACCAATATATTTTTTCATGTTAGGATATGTTTAAATGATTATAATACCCATTTCATGTCATGGGTACAGATATTATGTTTATGAAACCCATATATTTTTATAAATTAGGAAAAGATGAATGTTTTATTATCATGTGGGGCATGTATGGATTATTTAATTATGAAATGGTTGGGACCTATATTGGAATCTAATTCATAGGGTAATTATAAATTCTATAGGTTCTCAAATGGTAAAAAAGATACATCCCATTTTCGAAAAAAAAGTGTATATGAGAGGGAATCTAAAGCCTGAAACCAGATGGTACATGAGAAGGAATCCCAAGCGTGAAAAGAGAGGCAGCATGGATAGTAATCCCAAGACCAAAAAAATCAGTTACATAGGTGTTGATACCCGAACCATAAAAAAGAGGTTATATGATAGGGCATGCCAATACCAAAACAAGAGGGTACACTAGTGGGTATACCAAGACAGAAACAATAGAGTATGCATGGTTTACATACCAAGACTGAAATAAGTTGGTATATGGGAGGGTATACCAAGCTTGATATAGGGGGATATATGATTATCCCATATACAATGTATTATAATGGTCTTGGTAAGTATCCTTTACATTTTATTTTCTATGCATTTGTGTCAGCCAAAATTTCATTTATTATTGTTATGTTATTCTCTTACTAATTATGATCATGCTTCCTTAATAATTCATGTCTTATGAATTTCCAATAATTATGCCATGACTCATATATTTGATCTTGGAAATGCATGGTAAGATATTGAAATGTTATTCATAATTTATCATCTCTTTATAATATTTTTATTCATATATATATATATATATATATCTTTTATTTACACTTAATGAGCATATGAGGTAAACCATTATTATTTTTCCACTCCCTAGGTTATGAGTAATGGTTTTATGTAGAAGTAATTAAGGGGTAAATATTTTTGGGATTTAGTAGAGAACATTTACCATGTTATAATATTTTATTTCATTTTTTCAAATCCAGTAAATAGTTAGAGTCCTCTGGTATGTAATTCTTTAATGTGAGGAAACTTCATCTATATTAATGTAATATGCATGTATATTAAGACTTATTCACTATATTTGGTATCAGTACAATGGGTTATTTAACCTTTTGAATCTCGGATAAGAAAATTTTATATATATTCCTACTGATATTTATAAGGATATGTCTTGGGATTTCACTACGGAGATTCCTATAGTGTCATAGATTTCAGTATACAGTAAGTAATGTTTCATTATTGTGTGGTTTTCTACTATGATAATTGTTTATCACACTATTCCTTCTAGTCATATTCAATGGTGGGAACTAGATGGAATTTGGTTATCATTAAATGTTATATATGTGGAATGTATGGGAATTGTGAAGATTTAATTCCTATATGGAAATATCATGGAGGGAACCAGGATAGTGGAAAACATATTGGTTATATTAATGAAGATAATGAGACTACACATGATATGTGAATGTTATGGGATTTTTAACTGTATTTTTTACATTGACTGCAAGAATAATGAAAAAATGTATGTTGAGGTACCATAATAAATGAACCAAATTTCCTATTTTATAAAAGTGGTATTGAGTAATTATATGAAGAACCTCAAAATATTTTTCGAGAAGGAGGGATGAATGAATTATTTAGTTTTTTAAATTCAAGGATTCTGTTATACGAATCAAGAAACAAATAAGAATTATTTGTATAAATTATTGATTTATAATTTGAAAGGATATGTTAAATTTTTTTGATGACATATGAAATTGATTTTTTGGAAATGTTATATTTTTATTAAAATAAGTTAACCCTTAATGTTTTCATGATATCAATTAAATTATGTTTAGTTTGGATAAAGAGATGATTGATTTTCATAAATTAATTTGTATATTATATTTTACCATGTAATTGATTGTTGGTTTTTTGATAATGTGGTTTTTGTTATCATGGACGGTTTTTAAAAATTATTTTATTTGAGGAATATATAATGTAATTGTTTGAATAAGGAAGCATGCGCGTTTTCCAAAAGGATTTACAGTGATTCAGGTTGATACCCTTTTTCAAGACAAAATAGTATAATGGTATTCACATGTTTCTTATGTGATAATATGATATACATTATGATATATTGTTGATCAATTTTAAAATGGTTTTGAAAAAATTAGTTACCTCTTTTCTATTATTTTGAAAATTCTTGTTTTTAAAGGATTACATGGTTAACCATTTATGGTATATTTTATGTAAAAAATCTTATGATTTTTTAAATTATAATTTATTATCATAGAACATGAGGATTTATGCATGTTGGATAAATTTTTATAATCATTTTTTGTCATAATTAAATATGGAATGACCTATTATTCTATTTATGGATCTCAGGTTTGTCCAATGCCATAATAATGAAAAATTCACCATTATTTCTTGTAATAACTGATGATGCTAAAATTGATAAATTAACCAAAAAGGGTAATATTGAGTTGGATCATATAGGTATATCTTCTTAGGAAATTTATTAAGATTTAGAAAAAGGGTATTGGAATTAAAATATTTTATTTTGTCATTATTTATTATGATATCAATAACCTTTTTCACGACTCTTTGGGTTATGGATTGGTGATCATTAACTTTCTTCTAACCATTTTTATATCAATCTCCATCAAAATTTGTTATTTATATTTCTCAACCATGTCCATGTTTTCATATTCCACCTATGCTTTCCTATATATAAACCTGGTTATGAGCAAATTTGGTTAATCATTATGATACCAACTTTTATTTTTATAGGATATTTGAATATTAACTTTTACGTTAAATGTTATATTGAATATAAATTTTATGTATTAATCCTTTGAATACCCAAAATAAATTTTATGGAGAAATTTATTTTAATCGGGGTAGAATGTTACACCCTAAGATTTTAGAATTTTTTTTCAAATTGATTAAATCATTTTTTAATTTTTCATTATACCCAACAATAAATTTTTCATTTATTATATGTATGTACTAATTTTTTCTTGAATTTTATGCAAAAACATGTTAACATTTAAGTGTACGAAACATTTTGATTGTATTTACATACATTATACACAATTTGTAATGTATTTTACACTCAATACTGAGTCACTTGGATTGCTTGTGTTACACATAAGGTCATGTATACCGAATTAAAAAACATTATAAACATTGTTATTAAATTATTATTATAGTTTTCTACAAGATATTGTAAATAAAATTATGAATAAGATTAATTAAAATATAAATATATTGTTCAAAAATTAATAAAATAACAATTATTTGGTTACCAATTAACTAGAAATTAGCATAAACCCCTATTTGAAAATATAGGAAATCTTTTGTCAGAAAACTATTTTAATGAAATCAAACAAGTTTCAACAAAACAAATTAATTAAACACTTTTTTTATATGATTTAATGAAATATATATATATATATATATATATATATATATATATATAATTTTCAAAAAACTATTTAATGTTTGTCTTATGTGTTTTTTAGACAATAGATAAGAATAAATCCAATTTTATGAATAAAAATATGTATTTTTCAAAAAAGAAAATTTACCACATTTTAATGGATCACATATTTTAAATATAAGTTGTGAAATTTGTTAATTTTTATTTGAATAAATAATTCTCATTTTTCAAATTTTAATATCGAAATTTACATTGGTTTAATTTATTGTTTTATTATGAGAATTTTCATTTTTTGACAAATAGTCAAAAACATTGGATTTTAATTCAAAACTGCATTTTCAATTAATTGGTTAATATTATTAAATTATATTTTTATTTAGTATTGAAGTATATTAAGATCAATTATGTAATGCATAATCAAATTTTGGACATTAGAAAAAAGGTCTAATATACAATGGTTATAAAAAAAATTTACAATTTGGGATTTTATTTTTCTTCAAACCCCATCATCTCATCCCATTATTAGGATTAATTTTATATTAATTTACACTCCATCTGTGAGTATAATTTGTAAAATGGATTTCCAATTTGAAATCAGAAAAAAATTTATGTATAATAAGGTGAACAATTTTTTACCAGAATGATTGATGAAATTAAATAAAATTAATTAGAGTGATTATGGTAAAAATACAAGTTTACAATGTTTTTAAACATTAGATTAAGGGGAAGAATAAATACAAACATGTCCAAAAGTCATTTGATGTAAATATCATGAATATATCCTCCGTTTTAAAGAAAATGGAATACAATTTTAGGCACATTATATAAGTGATACATCCCAATAGTGTTTTCATTTTTATATTTATTAGAATATCACTACATATCCGCCATAAAATGACACTCACCCCCTCACTTCCTAACAAATTTCAATCCAATTTATCACATTAAAACCTAGAAAAATAATATCTTGTCATACCTACTCTCATCCTTGATGTATAAATTTTTTAGAAATCCATTCGAGTAATCCATCTAGGAAAAAATGAGTTTTCCAAAGAATGGTATGTTTGGACATATATGATGAAAGTCAAAACTTAAGGTAATATTTTTCTTGTATCACTTTTATTTCTATGATACTAATTCCCTTTTCACCATTAATTTCCCTATTTGAGTTATATAAATCCCATGGATATATTCTATAATTCATATACTGATCATTATGGATATTTACATGTCCATTTTTATGAACTTTCTTTCATGGTGTTATGGTTCAAAAGATACCAAATCTATAAATTAATTTTTCTCAGTATGATTTCTTTGATACATATTCAATGTTATGAAACTATATTTTTTATTTGTGGTATATATAATTCATCTTTAAATGTTATATCATTAATATCCACCTTTTCATGAAATTTTATGTGTGACATAATGTTATTATTTCAAGGGGACTATCATTTAATGTAAAAAAAGTGATTATAGTTTATTAATAAAATCTCATTGTTTATTGAGGTTTTTTATAATTATTATTAAATTAATGAAATTATAATATCCACATGTAAATAATTTTGGGACCATGTTGAACGGATATGGAAGTAAGGAAAGTTTGATTTTATAGAGTGTTGTCTTCTTTTTCAAAGAAACTAAATCAATTAACATTGTAAAGGACATGAAAACCAGAAAATTCATAGCTGATATTTATTTCACATATATTATATGTTTAGAGAACTTGTGAAGCAAGCCTTATGAAGTAAAGGGGGAGAAATGTTGATGCCAGTCATATAAAGTTTTTATTGGAAGGAATGATGTTGGTGGAATATATGGAAGGTTCATTAATTTCCATTGTAACTGTGACAATACTAAATCTAGTCCATCAAAGGATATAGATCACGATACTGGAGTTTGTGATGATTGCTGAAGAATGGTTATGGGAAGAAGTGAAGAGAAATGACAAATGAACAGACAATCTGAAGGTGGCCCAAAAGACCAGTTTAATGTGGCGCCTTTTTCCAGTGTTTGCCAAATTTTAGGCCCTGAAAATCAGAAAAAGAAGAGATGTGTTTTTGGAAAAGGGATTGCGCGAAAAAGAAAGTGGGGAGAGAAATATTTTCATGGTGCATGGAATATTAGAGGGATTCGTGAAATTGAAGAGAGATTCACGAAATAACAGCGGGATGTACGAAAATAAAATGGTGGGCGAAATAGAGGAATGAAGTTTTTCGTGCAAAAGGTGTTTCAAGATCAGAATATGGAAAATTGGAAAATCCATGAGGTGTGTGAAATATTAGAGTAATTCCTGAAAGATGAAGTTGCATGAAAGATTTTTTATGCACACGAAGGGGGTTTTATGCGCGAATTAGTGTTTTTCGTGCGGGGTCAAAAATGCCTTTAAATATGGGGTGAACCCTTCTCATTTGTTAATGCTCGACACTTAGAAGATATCCCGAGCTCTAGTTCATGTAAAATTATATGCTAAGTGAGTTTGGTGAAACGAAAGGAGTTGGCTCAAAAAGAGGACAGCTGTATGAAAAGAGAGAATTTTCACAAAAAATGGAAGTTGCGCGAAAAAGTTTTTCACGCCAAAATGGAATTTTTAAACGCAAGGCATTTGAATTTGTTGAAAGATATCCTAAAGTTTGTGTGAAAAATATGGGGTCTTCACACTTATTCAGTTGTGCATATGGTTGTTCTTACCATCTTCTGGGTAGGAAAGTGAAGATCAATACTTCAGAGAATACAACTATTTAATTGTAAAGAAGCACTGAAATAATGTAATTCTTTATTTGTTCTAAAAGGGGGAACACACACTTGAGGATTGTTTTCCAAGTGATACACAATTGTAAGGGTATATCCTACTCATTTTATTCTTCATCAAATGATTGTTTTCTAGTGGATTGTGTGGTACTCGATTATTTCTCTACCATAACAAAGATATAGATACTCTTGTTGGGTAGTGAAACTTGTAAATCTTGTGTTCTTATGTTTTTGTGTGTTCAGTAGAGAAGAAACTCATTAACATGAGGCAAAGGTTGTTTAAATTAAAAGGAATCATAAAAAGAAAAAGATATCATTGATTCACCCCCTCCCCCTCTCAGTGATACTTGGATCCTGACTGGGAACATCATATAATACTCATAATGATTATTATACTATATTTGTTTTGATATATTCATGTAATGTTACAATTTTTAAATATTTTTAACTTATGATAATTAAAAAATGTATTTTTAAAAAATCAGTCATTATTTCTCTTTTCAGTCTAAAAATGGTGTTATTTAAAAACTATATTTTCTAAAAAAAATAATTATTCTATAAATGATTTAATTGTTATTTTAATATAAATAGATTCCAAATAAACCATACAACTTTAATAAAATATAAAATTTATTTTCAAATAATGTTTTATCAAAAAGAATTCTTGATTCATTCCAATGTTTTCAAGGTTATTTTCCAAGAAAATGGTTACAAATGGTTTTATTTTTTAAAAATAAATTTTCAAATAAAATTTGATATTTATTCCAAGAAATATTTTAGAGGTTTTTAAAATCATCCATTATAGGTTTTTAAATATGGTTTTCAAATAAGTTTATTTTAAAAAACATTCATCTTTTAAAAATTGACTATAAGTGAAATATTATTTTCCTTTAATAATTCCAATGAACAATTTCAAAATACTTCCTTATATAATACCAATTTATTTTGGATTTGATTAAATATTTATAATACCCCTTTGTTATCATGGGTTATGATATAATGTTTACGAAACCCATATATTTTTATGAGTCATGACATGTTTAATGTTTTATTATCATGTGGAACATGTATATATTATTTCATTATGTGATGTGTGAGACCTATATCTCTCTCTAATAAACTGGGTAATAATAAATGATTTATGATCTCAAAGGTTTCATGTTTTTCATACCAATCCCGATGTAATAGGGTACATGGGAAGGCATCCCAATCCTAAAACAAAAGTGCACATGTGAGGGAATCCTAAGCAAATAACAAGATGGTAAACATGACAAAATCCCAAGATGGAAAGAAGAGGCTACATGAGGGTTGCAACCCAAGCCCAACACAAATGGGGACATGATAGGGAATCCCAACCCAAAAAAGAGGGTATACAATTGGGGTTCCCAAGCCTCAAACAATAGTGTACATTAGTGTCTCATACCAATCACGAAACAAGAGGGTACAATGATGGGAATCCCAAGCCCAAATAATGTACATGGGTGATTATGTCGAGCCTATCAACTTAAATTGGTAGGTTTACTTGACATATGATTTTCTATTTTTAGGTGTCTGGTATAATTCCATGTCTTATTCCTAGGTTATTCTCTCACTGACTATTCTCTTGATTCCATTATGATTCATGTATTAAGAACTACAAATCTATATTCTATGACTCAGGTATACGATCTCTAATATATAGGGTGTGGTCTTTAAATATTTTTCTCATGTTCTCTAACCCTTATTATTATGTTATTTTTTTTCATATCTCCTTTATTTACCCTTACTATGTATATATATTCTAACCTTTAATTATATTTAATTTTCCTAGGTTATGAATAAAGGATTTAAGTTGAGTACTAAAGGGGATGATATTTGTTGGAAAAAATAAAGTAACATAATCATTTTAGATGATTTATTTCCCATGATTACAAATAAAATAATCTATTACAAACCCTATGAATATAATTTTGTATTATGATGAATATACATCTAAATTTGTGTAATATAAATGAATGTTAAACCTAAGTCACTATAGTTGGTATCAAATTATATGTTTGTTGAACATTGGGAATATATTATAATAAAAACATAGTGATATAGCTAGGGATATTTCAAGGATATTTATAGTGATGTATCTGATGATAACACTAATGTGTCCTAGAATTAAATATAGTTTCCATGATTTAGGAATCCAATAATTATTTTTTAGTACTATGTGGTTTTATCTTATGATAAGTGTTTCTCGAGCTTTAGCTTTTGTTTTTAGTCAATGGAAAGAATTGAAAAGAACATTTTTAAAATTGAATGATTTATATGTAGAAGTATGGGAATTATGAAAATTTATTTCCCAAGTGGAAATATCCGAAAGATAACTAGGATGGTTTCATGAGTATGTGTTAAACATATGAATGTATTGAAACCGTGAATGATATTTGAAAGTTATGAGATGTGTTAACAGTATTGTATACATTATATGTAATAAGAATGATTAAATTGAGGTCGAGGAACCTTATGAAATGATTCATATTTCATATTTTTGAAAATTGGTATTAAGGAATAATATGACCTAGCCTTATTAATATTTTTGTGAGGGAAGTTGGATGAATAATGTATTTGTGTTTTGTAATTTCATTATTTAGTTATATTAATCATGAAATATATAAGGACTTTTAGTGTCAGTATTTATTTAATGATTTAAAGGATATGTAAAAAATTATTTATTCAATAGAAAGGTGATTTAATTGATTTTTGATATTTTGATTAATTAAATGTAACCCTTAATGTGTTCATGAAGTCATGAAAATTGTGTTTATCATTTGATAAAGAGATCATTTATTTTTATAAATTAAATGCGAGAATACTAATAAACATAGAACTGGTTTTTGATTTATTGACATCATGGTCTATGTTATCTTCGTTCAATTTTAAATCGTCTTTTATGTAAGGAACATATCTTGTAATCATTGAAATAATGATGAATTCATTTTTTTCAAAAAGATTCATGATAATTCGTTTTATTACTATGTTTCAACGGAAAAAATGATGGGGGTATTCACATGTTTTTTATATGACAATAAGAGATACATTATGATACATGGGGGGTAAATGTTTTAATGGTTTTAGGAAATTTAGCGACCTTCTTTCAAATGTTTTGTTTTTTCAACTTTACGAATGGTTACAAGGTTAACTATTTATGGAATGGGTTGTATTAAACATTAGAATAATTTTTATATAATGAAGTATTATCTCACCACATGAAAATTTATGCTTATTGGATAACCTATGATAACCATATTTTTTCTAATAAGGACATATGAAATGAACTATAATTCTATTTATATACATCAGGATCCTCTAATGCTTCAAGAATGATAAATTCAGCATTATTTCATTGAATAAGAGATGATATAGAAATTGATCAAGGCACAAAAATGGGATATACTATGATTAATCATGTCAGTATATCATCCAATGAAAATTATTAAACATTTAATAAGGGTCTTGAAATAAAATTTTTTCCAGTTATCATCAATTTTTATGACATAAATGGTGTTTTTAAAGACTATATTAGTTGTGTATTTTTGATTATCAACATTATTCAAACAATTTTTATATCACTCACTATCTGAAACACATAGTTGGATTTCGATTAAATTTATATGTTTTCACTTTCCACATATTTTTTCCAATTTGGAAATCAGGTTACGAGTTACATTCAGTAACTATTATATTACCAATTGTCCCTTTTTAATTTACGTTTTAGTATTCATTTTTAAAAAGTAGGTTTCTATGAATTGGAATTCTATGGGTTAAACCATTGATGGCCAAAGTGAATTTCAAGGGAAAATTCATTTTATTTGGTGGTGGGGGTATAATGTAACTCCCCTATATATTTTTAGTCATTTATTTAGAATTAATTTAATCACTTTCATATTTTTAATTTTTCACCAAAATGAATACGACTATTATTATATGAAAGATCTAAAATTGGCTTGTGATGTTCACAACATCAATTCAATCATACACTGCATGAACCACTTATATTAGATTTTGATACATGTGTCAATATTCTTGGATTATGTTACACACATTATTAAGTCCCTTTGATTACTTTCATTACACATAAGGCAACGTTTTACCAAACATAAAAATACTATCAATATTATTATTATAATATTATTATAGCTTTCACTCAATCATTGGAATGATGGTTGTGAGTAATGTTAACTAAAAATTGAAAATATGGTCCACAAATGTATATAAGAATAATTATTTTAGTTACTAATTAATTAGTAATTAAAATAGAACCCTATTTCAAAATATAGGAATTACATTTCTAGAAAACTATATTTATATAATAAAATATGTTTTACAATAATAAATTAATTAAGACACTCATTGTGAATGATTTAATTTATTAAAAATAAATATGAATATATATATATATATATTATATTCATTCAACTATTTAACATTCATCTAATGTGTTTTCTAGAAAATATACAAGAAAAAAAATCAAATTTAAGAAATAAAATGTTATATTTTTCAAGAAGGTAATTTCACAGCCTTTTAATGATGTACCTATTTTAAATATGATTTTTATAATTTTATTATTTTTATTTGAAAACATAATAATAATTTATTAAATAATAATATGAAAATGTACTTTGGATGTTTTTTTTTGTAATTTTATAAGATGTTTCATTCTTTATTAATAGTGAAAAACAATTAATTTTAATTCAAAAGTGCATTATCATCAAATTTATTTATATAGTTAAGTTATATTTTAATTATGTTTCAAATTTTAATTTGATAATTTATAAATAAAATAACCCAATGAAAATCACTGGAACCAACTTTACATTGATATTCGATATGAAAACATTTCTAAATTTTGGAATTTTTCACTATAAAACCTCTTCATCATGCCCCTTCTATGGGATAAATTTTAAATTTATTTTTTATTAATCTGGTATTATAATTTTAAAAATTGGATTCAATGTTTTTGATAATAATAATTTATAATTTATAATATGTTCAAGTTAATATTTGAAAAAAAATATTTTTGAAAATCCATTATATTGAAACTCCATTCATTAGACATATTTCAACCATAACCTCCCTTGTAACGAAAATGGACAATTATTGTGGTAACATGATGTAAGGGAGAGATATCAATATTTTTTATCTTTTTATATTTATATTAATTCCATTTCTCCACAACTATAAAGGTTCACTCACCCCCCTCACTTCCTCACACCTCCCAAGCCACATAGGATTATGCAAAACATTCCCAAATAACCTCCAAACATCCCTCCTATAAACGTAGAAGCCTCACATTCTTCATAATTCCATCCAAGGAATCGATTTTTTGAAAACCAAAATGAGTAACCCAAATATTTTATGGTTTGATCATGAACTAAAATTTCTAGATTTAAGGTATGGTTTTTTTGTCACTCTTATTTTCATGAGGCTCATGCCTTATTAAACACTCATTTAATTTTTGGTGAATATAATACATCTGAATGTGTTCAATGATTATTAAAATAATATTTATGGTAACATATATATCCATTTTTATGATGTTTCTTTCATGGGGTTTATCTTTCAATTGTTACAAAATTGGTAACGTAAATTTTGACTCAATTTTCCTTCATTGAGACATATGTTTTTTATGCACCTATATTTTCCTCTGGGTGGTATATAATTCCCATAGAAATTTAATATCTAAAATCTCCCAATTTTCATTATATTTTCATGTTCATTTAATTTTATTCATTCAACAGGATAATGATTCAATGTTACCAATGAGGTAATAGTTTTTTACTATAATATCATACTTTATTTAGACTATTTATAATTATTTTTACATTGATGAAATGTAATGATCCATCTATAAATTAAATTCATGAATTTCTTATCCTATAGTTATATATAATATATTTATGTAATGGTACTATTTTCCCACTATTTGGTAATTAATGGAATTAAGAAAACATTTTTTAGAAACTAAGAGATTATTTCTATTTTTGATAAAAAATTCGTGTTCTTCAAAAACCATGATTTTTGAAAATGATATCAAAGATACCTCATATGTTTTGAAAAAAAATTAAGATAAAATTTTATCAATATTTTTTCAATAATCCTTATAATTTTACAAAAAGTCTTTAAATAAATGGTTTTGAAAATGATTTCATGTTTATCTATACGTTTTCAATCATATTTTCAAATAAAATAAATTCAAAATGATTAATGATTCAATATAAATAAAAAATAAAGAATATTTTACTGAATAAATTTTTTGGACGTTTTTAAAAAATTTACATTATATGTTTTTCTAATTTTTTTCAATGAAATGGGTTTTGAAAATGTTTCATGTTTAAAAATGTAACTTTAAAATTAATATTATTTTTCATTTGAAATGTTAAAATTGGTATATCAGAATCTTTCCCCATATACATTGAAATACATTGATACAAATTATTAGTTACTGGGGATAATATCAAAGGAAACCATTATTATTCATTCTTTTAATGGTTTATATTAATATTAGAAGTGTTTAATGAAACCAATTTATCTTCTAGGGGTTATTGAATCATAAAAATAATCTGGAATATTTTTTCTTTCACCATATATTTGATGATGAAATTATTATTAAACCTCTCCTTTTTTTCAAAAGTTAGGATATAGTGAAATATTTGTAATACCCATTTCATTTCATGGGTTAGGATACGATTTTTATGAAACATGTCTCTTTTTATGGGGCATGACATGATAAATGTTTTATCATATTTTTTCACATGAATGTATGATTTAATTATGTTTTGGGTGAGTCCTATATCTCCCTCCGATGAACAGGAAATGATAAATGTTATATGTTCTCAAATGGTACATGGGTATCATCACAATCCTAATACAATATGGTAAATAGGATGGAATCCAAAACATTGAAACAAGAGGCTTCATGGGATAGAATCCAAATAATGTAACTAGATGTTACAGTGGGTGGAATCCCATCCCAGAAACAAGTGGTTACTTGGGAGGTCATTCTATGCTTGATACTAGAGGGTACATGGGAAGGCATCCCAAGCCTGATATAATCGGGTACATGGGGTTTGAATTACCATATCAAAATAAGAGTATATTGGGGAGGGATTTCAAATCCAAAAAAATAGGGTATAAGAGAGGACATCCCAATACCAACATATGAGGGTACATGGGGGTTGCATCCCACGCTTGAAATAACATGGTATATGTGAGGGAATCACAAGAAATTAGCCTATACAAGGTGTATTATCCCAATACTAACATGATATCAAGGCCTTGGTAGGTATCCTGAAAATAATATTTTATATGACGACGTGTCTACCAGACTTTTATATCTTATTCCTATATTATCCTGTCATGGTTTATGCTCTTGATTCCCTTATGATTCATGACTTATAGACTACTCATATTGAATTCACTACTCATGTATATGATCTTTGATCTATAGTTTATGATCCTGAAATGATAGTACCATGTTCTCATACTCTTATTCGCATGATTCTCTTATATATATCCTTTATTTAACCCTGTTGAGAATATAATCTCAGCCATTATTATTTTTTCCATCCATAGGGTATGAATAATGGGTTTATGTAATAAAGTGGTTGATTTTTTTTGGATACATTGAACATATTTCAACATGTTAGCTGATTTTGTACCATGTTCCCAAATACTCTAAAAAATTATGTTCCTCCGGAAAATATTTTTTGTAATGTGATGGATATTCATCTAAATTGATCAATTATACATGTATACTAAACATTGGTCACTATAGGGGTCCTAGTGTAGGAAAATTATTAACATGTGCATGTTCTATGGGTATTACCCCATTATATTCTACCATCCAACTACTGTGCTAATACTAGGTATCTGGTCAGCCATCAATTACATAGAATAATCCATTTAATACATGGTAGGATGAGATAATATTTTTTAAATGAAAACAAAACGATAATTTTAATGTATCCCCACTCTAATTTTAGGAAAATAATGTATCTTGAGAGGGGCTATTTAGGATACCTCTAACTCCCTTATTACCCAATGGATCATCAGGGATGAGGATGTTTCTAGACATGATCTCAATAATTTTTATGTAATGTCACACCCCTATATCATCCTCAATTTTTTCTTTTATCACCTCTCATTTGGTGGTGTTGTGGTTAGGTATTTAAAACATATTTCAGTAAATCATGGTGAAGTACAAACAATATAATAAGAATACATTGTGTGATAGACAAAAGATGTTTAAAGATGAATAACATCAACCATTTCACTACGTAGTTTGACAAAGGTATGTTTCTGGTTAGTTTTCTATAGATTTTTCCAATTTCTCAAATATTATAAATAAAAATCCAATTGAATAAATTTTTTTCTACAATGAGTTTCGGTGACCTGTCTCAAACCATTTATCTTCCATTGTTTATTATTTTAGTGTCACATTTGTCACGACCCGTCCTCGGGGCCCGTGCCGTGACTACCCCAAGCCCGCCTTCCATAGGCCAGGGGCTGGCGACTAGCACCAAGGCGTAAATTCCCGGTAAACAGGGAAGGCGTTGCCTTTATAAGTAACAACCACCACAGAGTCAGCAAGCGGAAAGTAACTACAAAGTGCAGAAAAGTAAAGGGGGCCGGAATACAAGCCCAACTGAAAGTACAACTGAAAAGTAAAGTACAGCAACTGAAGAAAAGACGGCGGCCTCGTGTCGTCCACTGGCAATCCCACCTGAAGGGTGGGTACAGATAGCCTCCAGGCTCCTCGGGTCCCACGTCCGCTCCGAGCACGTCCCGCCCAGTGGTCCACCTCCAGGTACCGTCCTGCTCCACGCGCCTCCTCCACGATCAGCGCTGTCCGTCGTCTGCAACCAACACCACGAAGTGCGGGCATAGCCCGTGCAGGGGTGAGTATAAGCTACTCAGTAAGGACCCCGAGACCCCCGAAGGTCTCCCGAAATCCACAAAGGATATAGCACAAAAGAAAGATGCAATCACGAAGTAACATATGACTCGACTTAGGTATATGCCCATACATATACCTAAGTCCCCACTTCTAGCTCTGCTCACGAGCTCAAGAACAACTCAATCCACAAAGGAAAGCAAGACTCAAATCCACAAGGAGAGTAAACAGTAAATCCACAAAGGATAGTCCAACACAAACCACAAAGGAGAGTAACATAAGATTCAGCTCAACCAGGTATACTTTTTCAGATGACGTCAAAGATGATCACTGATCCATCTAAGTCGTCGGACCCACGAAGGATCGATAGGTACTAACCCCCACAGAAGACCCACACAGGATCGGGCTCACACAAAACCTGTAGGCAGTGGCTCACACAGAACCGGTAGTAAGGACCCACATAGGATCGGGCTCACACAGAACCTGTAGCACTGATCCACGTGGGATCGCTGAGTACAGTAGTCGACGCAGTCCACTGAGGATCTCTGCACAGTCGTCACCGCAGTCCACGAAGGATCTCTGCTCTGCCGTCGTCGCAGTCCACGGAGGATCTCTGCTCTGCCCTCGTCGCAGTCCACGAAGGATCTCTGCTCTGCCTTCGTCGCAGTCCACGGAGGAGCTCTGCTCTGTCGTCGAAGTCACAGCCAGCGCTAGGGTTCCCGCACATAGCGAGCTCGTTTAGGAGGGTCCGCTCCACGAGCCGAGAGGCTGATACATCAACTGACACGTAGTCCGAAGTTGATGTATCCAAAAGTTCCGTATCGACAACAGGATCTCAACGCAACAGACGGCGCGTCAATCGGACGCCCGGTCTGAGAGTTATTGGCATTTTCGTCCGAGGGGCCCGGTTGGTTTTTAGGGCAAAACCAACCCGACCGTACTCCGCCTGTATCCAATCCTTGGGTGGAGTATGCCAAAAGTTCCGTCTCACTTAGAGGAAACTACCACAGCTGACGGTACGTCGATCGGACGCCCGTAGCTCAAGTTATGAGCGTTTCCGCTCCGAGGGCCCGGTTGGTTTCGTGTACGAACCAACCCGGCCGAACCCAAAGTCTTCCGAAACCTTGAGTATAATATACCGAAACGACCGTCTCGATCCAAGGATCGTGTAGCCGCTGACGGTTCGTCAATCGGAGGTCCCAGGCCCATGATATGGGCGAAAGACCGAAGACGGCCCGAAACGGGGGTTCTGGGCCCGGGGCGACCCGGCCCGAACCCCCCCCCCCCCCCCTGGGTCGGCCTAACCGGGTCGGCCCGACCCGGCCCGACCCTGCTAGGCCAGGTCCGGTCCGGCCAGGGCGTGGCCCGGCCGACCGGACCGGCCGGCTCGGCTTCGGCCGAGCGGCCGAATGAGCCGCCGCGGGTTTGACCCGCGGCTTTGGAGAAACGCGGCCCGCGCGGGCCGCGTGCTGGGTGGCCTGACCGCGGACGCGGTCCGGCGGCGCGCCGGGCGCCGCCGCCTCCGGTTGCCGGTGCCGCCGCGCCGGCGACCCGCGCCGCCGCCACCTTCCGCGGGCCGCCGGAGTTGCTACGGTGGCCCGTTTTGCCTCTCGTCTGCGCCGTTGCTCCTCCCGGGGGCCGACCTTCACTGCGGGATCAACAAATCGCCCCTGCCGCGCGGTTCGTCGTCGTCCGCCAAATCCGCACAAAAAAGGGACGATCGGCGGAGGGTTGCCGGGTCTTGTTTGTTAGATCCGCACCCTCCGCGTTAGTCATAAACATCATCGGGAGGAAAAGAAACGACCAATCAACAATTTTAAATAAATTTAAAATTGTTCCATGATCGGTTCTTTGAAATTTAAAATTGTTCCGTGATCGGTTCTTTAAAATTTAAAAGAATAAACACGGGAAAAGCAAAATATTTCAATTCAACCCTTACTTTGTCGTCGTCGTCGGACGAGAGGTCGTCGCGGAATCGCTCATCGCGGAAGAAGGGGGATCGTTGCATCGTCGCGGTATCCGGCGTCGCGTCGCCAATCTCCGGATCAAGAACAAACAGATTTAATTAATTAAATCCGTTGCCATGAAATTTAAAAAGGGAGAATTTAAACGATGTGATTCTCACCTTAGTTGCCGAACGAGGATCGGCCGCGGAAGAAGAGGCGTCGCCGAAGAACGTCGCGGGTAAAGCTCGTCGACGTCGCAGATCTCGGTGTGCGTCGTCAAATTTCGGTCGCCGGCGTTCTTCGCGTTCTTCGCGTTCTTCGCGTTCTTCGCGTTCTTCGCGGGGAGGGTGGAGGCCCAGAGAATCTCGCACAACGAGTAATCCTCCAAAGGAAAGAGTTGGTCTTATTTTATTATTTTGCCAACGAACGCAAACGCGTAAGTAACGACCCATTAAATTCGTTGAATTAATTCAACGAATGAAACAGCCCATTTAATTCACGAAAAAAACCGCCCAATTAAATGGTCTATTAATAAATTTAAGAAAATGCGTCGGTTGACTTTTGAGTTACTTTGACGGGTTTTCGCGGGTGCGTTACTTAGCGAAAGAAACGGCGGGGCTCGTGCGGGCCCCACCTCACAAATATCCTACCAAGGGGGTAGGATATTTCTGGATAGCATCCTATCCAGTTCAACTCAGATCAAGCCGCCTTTAAGTGGCTTCAAGTGGCATCCAAGCAGCTTAAGTGAAATAAAATAAAGTTGTCGCACAAATTTTATTTTATTTCTGACTTTAAGCCCCAAAATTTAAAAACCACGTCTGAGCAAACGCAACTCCGGAAGAGGCGTTTCTAAGCAAAAACTGGCGCTGCGATTTCATCGGTGCCCTCAGAATTCGATTCCGGGCACCGGTTGAAAAGATAGAAAAACCCGCTCGTCCGTTCACTGAACGTACCCGAGCCAAACTTCGGAAATTGATTCCGGGCACACCGGGCCTCAGAATCAGGTGCCGTCTGAAGCTGCGCTCTTGTAAAATTCCAAAGAAAATTAAGAAAAAAAATTTCCTTGAAATTTGTGGGTCTTTACATTACTCCCACCTCAGGGATTTACGTCTCCGTAAAGATACATCAAAAACTAGGGGAACAAATGGGGGTACTGAGCACGCATCTGAGCCTCCCGCTCCCAAGTGCTCTCCTGGAGGTTCCCGTGCTGCCATCTGACGCGCACAAGAGGAATCGACCGCCCACATAGGACCCGCTCCTGTCGATCCTCGATCTCCACTGGGACCTCCGCAAAAGTCGCCCCATCGTCCACGTCCAGCTCCCCAAAGTCGATGATGTGCGTCGGGTCGTGCACGTATCTCCTCAACTGAGACATGTGGAAGACGTCGTGCACCCGGTGCAACTGAGGTGGTAGAGCCAGGCGATAAGCCACCTCTCCTATCCTGCTGAGGACCTGGAAAGGCCCGATGAAGCGTGGAGACAACTTGCCGCCTCGGCCAAATCTCCGTAAACCACGTCGAGGTGTGACACGCAAAAAGACGTGGTCGCCATCCTCGAACTCTAGTGGCCTCCGCCTCCTGTCAGCATATGACTTCTGCCGGCTCTGAGCTGTCCTCATCCTCTCCTGGATGATCTGGACCTTCTCTGTCGTGGCTCGGACCATCTCTGGTCCCACGAGTGCTGACTCCCCAGGGTCTGTCCAGCACAACGGTGATCTGCAGGGTCTGCCGTACAACGCCTCGTATGGTGCCATCCCGATGGTGGAGTGGTAGCTGTTGTTGTACGCGAACTCCACCAAGGGTAGGTGGTCCTCCCAGCTGCGACCAAAGTCGAGAACACATGCACGGAGCATGTCCTCGAGTGTCTGTATGGTCCTCTCCGTCTGACCATCCGTCTGAGGGTGGAAGGCTGTGCTCAGATGGAACCGCGTCCCGAACGCCTCCTGCAACCCCATCCAAAGCCGGGAAGTGAAACGAGCATCTCGATCGGAGACGATAGACGATGGAACACCGTGAAGCCGTACGATCTCCTGGACGTAAAGACGTCCCAAGCTCTCCACTGAGCCCTGCTCTCTGATGGGTAAGAAGTGTGCCGACTTGGTTAGTCGGTCGACAATCACCCAAATGGAGTCGTGACCTCTGGAAGTGCGTGGAAGTCCAGTCACGAAATCGATAGATATGCCATCCCACTTCCACTCCGGGACCTCCAAGGGTTGTACCAAGCCTGCTGGTACCTGATGCTCTGCCTTCACCTGCTGGCAGGTGAGGCATCGTGAAACGAACTCTGCCACAGCTTTCATCATGCCCGGCCACCAGTGCTGTCGCCTGAGATCCTGGTACATCTTCGCCACTCCGGGATGTACCGCCAAGGGAGAAGTGTGAAACTCTCTCAGCACCTCCTCTCGCAAAGCGACTGGTACGAAGGTACGTCCTCTGAAAAGGATGTCGTGCTCTGCTCCAAGGGAGAAGCCATCAGGCGCCTGACCTGAGGATATCAGTGCACGCCGGGTCTCACAGTCAGCGTCCTCACGCTGAGCCTCTCTGACCCGCTGTAGAAGTGGAGGAGAGACTGTGAGAGACTGAAGAAAGGCTGCTCCGTCTCTATCCACAAAGGATATCTGTAAGGAGGCTAGCTGCTCCGTCGCCTCCTCAAGTAGCTGAATGCCCGTCCTCCTGCTGAGGGCATCGGCTACCACGTTCCCCTTCCCAGGAGTATAGACTATCTCAAAGTCATAGTCCTGGAGGAACTCAAGCCATCTCTGCTGTCTCAGGTTCAGGTCCTTCTGAGAGAAGATATACCTGAGACTCTGGTGGTCAGAAAAGACTGTGAAGCGCTTGCCCATCAGATAGTGCCGCCAAGTCTTCAGAGCGAAGACCACTGCTTCTAACTCCAGGTCATGAGTGGCGTAGTTCTGCTCATGTGGCCTCAACTGACGTGATCCGTAGGTGATCACGGCCCGCTCCTGCATCAGGACGCACCCGATTCCAGTCCCTGATGCATCGCAGTAAACTACATATCCAACTCCCTCCTCAGGCAACCTCAAGATAGGTGCGCTGGTCAATCTCTGTCTCAGCTCCTGGAAGCTCTGCTGACATCTGTCTGACCACACGAAGGGTTTCCCCTTCTTTGTCAAAGCTGAGAGTGGTGCCGCAACTCTGGAGAAGTCTGGCACGAATCTCCGATAGTATCCGGCTAGGCCCAAGAAGCTCCGCACCTCTGTCACGCTCTTGGGTGGCTCCCAAGCTAGCACTGCCTCGATCTTCACGGGGTCCACTGCAACTCCCGCCTCAGAAATGACGTGCCCCAAGAAATGGACCTCATGTAACCAGAACTGGCACTTTGAGAGCTTGCCATAAAGCTGGTGCTCTCGGAGCGTGTCTAGCACAACTCGCAGGTGGTAGGCATGCTCCTCCTCAGTCGTCGAGTATACCAAAATGTCGTCAATGAAGACCACGACAAATCGGTCGAGGTATGGCTGGAAGATCCTGTTCATGAGGCTCATGAACACTGTTGGAGCATTGGTTACGCCGAACGGCATAACCAAGAACTCATAATGGCCATACCGACACCTGAAGGCCGTCTTCTGCACGTCCTCGTCTCGAACTCTAAGCTGATGATAGCCTGACCGGAGGTCTATCTTCGAGAACCACCGCGCTCCCTTGAGCTGATCGAAGAGGTCATCAATCCGTGGCAGCGGATACTTGTTCCTTACTGTCACCTGGTTCAGGCGACGATAGTCGACACACAGTCGCAAGCTCCCATCCGCCTTCTTGGCGAACAAAATCGAGGAAGCCCAGGGTGAAACACTGGGTCGGATAAACCCCTTGCTCTGCAAGTCCTCCAACTGTACCCGCAGCTCCCGAAGCTCGGCGGGGGCCATCCGATATGCTGGAGTAGATATCGGGGCTGTCCCGGGGTACAAGTCGATGTAAAAGTCTACCTCTCTACGAGGAGGTAGCCCTGGAACGTCGTCGGGAAAGACGTCCACGTACTGGTCCACCACTGCAGGAAAAGCTGGACTCCGCACGTCCACTGCTCCTAGGATGAGGCTAGCCAACTGATGAGAGATGGGCTGCACTCTCCTCCGCGGAAGTCCATCCTGTGCTGCAAAGGTTCCCTTCTCGCCGGTGAAGGTAAACCTGCTCCCGTCGGTGCGAACACATCGCACCTTGCGCCTAAAACAGTCGATCTGGGCATGAACCGTGGATAGCCAATCCATGCCCAAGATGACGTCGTAAGGCCTCGACGCCGCTACAAGGAGATCCCAGCCGAAGCTCTCGCCTCCTAGAGTAAGCTCACACTGCCGGCACCAGTGCGTAATCGTCGAGTCTGCTCCCGTAGGAGTCTCTAGCCGTAAGGATCGAGCCAACGGCTCAGTCGGAATCTCCGAGCTCCGAACAAGGGCAGAGGCTATGAAAGAGTGACTCGCTCCTGTGTCTATAAGTACTGCAGCAAGGGTGGAATAGACACAGATCGTACCTCGAATCATCTCTGGCATGTCGGGGTCGTAGGACTCCACTGCCTGGAGCTGGGCCTGTCCCTGCCCGCCAGCTCCCTGTGGTCGAGGTGGCCCTCCTGGTGGTGGTGGGGGTAGAGCCTGGAAGCGTCGCCCACCACCAGCTGCTCGGCCAGCTCCTCTGCCTCGTCCGCCTCCTCCCTGCGGACCGCCACGGTCGACCCTCTGCCTCTGCCTGGGTGGCCCCTCCACCGTCTGCTGCTCCTCTGGTCGGCGAGTCGGGAAGTCACGAGCCATGTGACCCTGCCCGCCGCAGGAGTAGCACAACCTGCCTCTCGGAAGGCTGGCACTCCGCTGTGTGCCCCGCACTGCTGAGCCGGTGTCCTGAGGCCGTCTGCGTGGGGGTCTGGTCTGCCTGGACCCGAGAGTCATCCGTCGGCTACCTGCTGCCGAAGACTCAGCTACCTGCCGCCCTGCGCTAGGTCTCGCCGCTGAAGAAGGCTTTGCCAGGAAGCTCTCGATCAGGAGGGCTCGCTCCAGCACTCCCGCCTAGGTCGGAATGCTGAGGGAGATCAGCGACGCCCGAATCTCCTGTCGTAAGCCCTGCTCGAAGGTCCGTGCCCGGAAGAAGGGGTCCCGTACCATGTCGGTCGAGTAGCGAGATAGGTCAGTGAACCTCGACGCGTACTGAGCGACCGTCATGCTGCCCTGGCGTAGCTGGAGAAGCTCCTGGATGCGCACCGCTCGGAGGGTGGCCGGGACGAACTCAGAGCGGAAGAGACTCTCGAAGTCCGTCCAGAGCAAGGATGCCTCATCGTGAACCTGGAGCATCAAGCTCCACCATCGTCCTGCCGCCGCCTGCAGGAGGCTCGCCGCGAGAATCACCATGAGATCCGCTGGTGTCCTCACTAGCCTAAAGATCCGCACCACCGCCTCTAGCCAGTGCTCGACGGCCTGGGGGTCCGCCTCACCGCGAAACCTGGGCGGTCGCTGGCTCTGAAACTCATGCAGTGCCCTGAGCTGACGTGCATCGTCTGCGTCTGGTACTGGTAGCATCGGTGGCTCGGCGGGTAAAGCTACCGCCGGTGCCACTGCTGGCAAAGGGCCCTGCACCGAGGCCTCGTCGCTCGGTGGGCTGCCGCCGCGCCCTACACTCGGAACCCTAGCTGGCTGTCGTCGCGGGGCCATCCTGAAAAGGAGAACAAGAGCACCACAGTCAGAACAGTATACCTGGTGAGCTGGCACAAGTAATCACAAGGAAAACTTGAGACTTTCATAAAGCAGATCAGTATACCCAGTGAGCTGACACAAGTAATCACAAAGAAACTTGGGACACACACGCAATCAATGTTTTCATGCATTAAGTCGGAAATCAGGAGCCAGGGTCCTGGTGTACGGATACGTCGGCCGCCGCACCAACACTGGGCTCCCTGAACTGATAACCACACTCAATACACTAAACACTATTGCTTCACATAGAAAGAAAAGACGATCAGAGTCTGTGGTAGAACCGACCACCTCTGATACCAATTTGTCACGACCCGTCCTCGGGGCCCGTGCCGTGACTACCCCAATCCCGCCTTCCATAGGCCAGGGGCTGGCGACTAGCACCAAGGCGTAAATTCCCGGTAAACAGGGAAGGCATTGCGTTTATAAGTAACAACCACCACAGAGTCAGCAAGCGGAAAGTAACTACAAAGTGCAGAAAAGTAAAGGGGGCCGGAATACTAGCCCAACTGAAAGTACAACTGAAAAGTAAAGTACAGCAACTGAAGAAAAAACGGCGGCCTCGTGTCGTCCACTGGAAATCCCACCTGAAGGGTGGGTACAGATAGCCTCCAGGCTCCTCGGGTCCCACGTCCGCTCCGAGCACGTCCCGCCCAATGGTCCACCTCCAGGTACCGTCCTGCTCCACGCGCCTCCTCCACGATCAGCGTTGTCCGTCGTCTGCAACCAACACCACGAAGTGCGGGCATAGCCCGTGCAGGGGTGAGTATAAGCTACTCAGTAAGGACCCCGAGACCCCCGAAGGTCTCCCGAAATCCACAAAGGATATAGCACAAAAGAAAGATGCAATCATGAAGTAACATCTGACTCGACTTAGGTATATGCCCATACATATACCTAAGTCCCCAATTCTAGCTCTGCTCACGAGCTCAAGAACAACTCAATCCACAAAGGAAAGCAAGACTCAAATCCACAAGGAGAGTAAACAGTAAATCCACAAAGGATAGTCCAACACAAACCACAAAGGAGAGTAACATAAGATTCAGCTCAACCAAGTATACTTTTTCAGATGACGTCAAAGATGATCACTGATCCATCTAAGTCGTCGGACCCACGAAGGATCGATAGGTACTAACCCCCGCAGAAGACCCACACAGGATCGGGCTCACACAGAACCTGTAGGCAGTGGCTCACACAGAACCGGTAGTAAGGACCCACATAGGATCGGGCTCACACAGAACCTGTAGCACTGATCCACGTGGGATCGCTCAGTGCAGTAGTCGACGCAGTCCACTGAGGATCTCTGCACAGTCGTCGCCGCAGTCCACGAAGGATCTCTGCTCTGCCGTCGTCGCAGTCCACGGAGGATCTCTGCTCTGCCATCGTCGCAGTCCACGGAGGATCTCTGCTCTGCCGTCGTCGCAGTCCACGGAGGATCTCTGCTCTGTCGTCGAAGTCACAGCCAGCGCTAGGGTTCCCGCACATAGCGAGCTCGTTTAGGAGGGTCCGCTCCACGAGCCGAGAGGCTGATACATCAACTGACACGTAGTCCGAAGTTGATGTATCCAAAAGTTCCGTATCGACAACAGGATCTCAACGCAACAGACAGCGCGTCAATCGGACGCCCGGTCTGAGAGTTATTGGCATTTTCGTCCCAGGGGCCCGGTTGGTTTTTAGGGCAAAACCAACCCGACCGTACTCCGCCTGTATCCGATCCTCGGGCGGAGTATGCCAAAAGTTCCGTCTCACTTAGAGGAAACTACCATAGCTGACGGTACGTCGATCGGACGTCCGTAGCTCAAGTTATGAGCGTTTCCGCTCCGAGGGCCCGGTTGGTTTCGTGTACGAACCAACCCGGCCGAACCCAAAGTCTTCCGAAACCTTGAGTATAATATACCGAAACTACCGTCTCGATCCAAGGATCGCATAGCCGCTGACGGTTCGTCAATCGGAGGTCCAGGCCCAAGATATGGGTGAAAGACCGAAGAGGGCCCGAAACGGGGGTTCTGGGCCCGGGGCGACCCGGCCCGAACCCCCCCCCCCCCTGGGTCAGCCGAACCGGGTCGGCCCGACCCGGCCTGGGCGCGGCCCGGCCGACCGGACCGGCCGGCTCGGCTTTAGAAGAGCGGCCGAATGAGCCGCCGCGGGTTTGACCCGCGGCTTTGGAGAAACGCGGCCCGCGCGGGCCGCGTGCTGGGTGGCCGGACCGGGGACGCGGTCCGGCGGTTCGCCACCGCCGCGGCTCGGCCGCGGCGGACTCCTCCGGCGGCGCGCCGGGCGCCGCCACCTTCCGCGGGCCGCCGGAGTTGCTCCGGTGGCCCGTTTTGCCTCCCGTCTGCGCCGTTGCTCCTCCCGGGGGCCGACCTTCACTGCGGGATCAACAGATCGCCCCTGCCGCGCGGTTTGTCGTCGTCCGCCAAATCCACACAAAAAAGGGAAGATCAGCGGAGGGTTGCCGGGTCTTGTTTGTTAGATCCGCACCCTCCGCGTTAGTCATAAACATCATCGGGAGGAAAAGAAACGACCAATCAACAATTTTAAATAAATTTAAAATTGTTCCGTGATCGGTTCTTTAAAATTTAAAATTGTTCCGTGATCGGTTCTTTAAAATTTAAAAGAATAAACACGGGAAAAGCAAAATATTTCAATTCAACCCTTACTTTGTCGTCGTCGTCGGACGAGAGGTCGTCGCGGAATCGCTCGTCGCGGAAGAAGGGGGATCGTTGCGTCGTCGCGGTATCCGGCGTCGCGTCGCCAATCTCCGGATCAAGAACAAACGGATTTAATTAATTAAATCCGTTGCCATGAAATTTAAAAAGGGAGAATTTAAACGATCCGATTCTCACCTTAGTTGCTGAACGAGGATCGGCCGCGGAAGAAGAGGCGTCGCCGAAGAACGTCGCGGGTAAAGCTCGTCGATGTCGCAGATCTCGGTGTGCGTCGTCGAATTTCGGTCGCCGGCGTTCTTCGCGTTCTTCGCGTTCTTCGCGTTCTTCGCGTTCTTCGCGGGGAGGGTGGAGGCCCAGAAAATCTCGCACAACGAGTAATCCTCCAAAGGAAAGAGTTGGTCTTATTTTATTATTTTGCCAACGAACGCAAACGCGTAAGTAACGACCCATTAAATTCGTTGAATTAATTCAACGAATGAAACAGCCCATTTAATTCACGAAATAAACCGCCCAATTAAATGGTCTGTTAAGAAATTTAAGAAAACGCGTCGGTTGACTTTTCAGTTACTTTGACGGGTTTTCGCGGGTGCGTTACTTAGCGAAAGAAACGGCGGGGCTCGTGCGGGCCCCACCTCACAAATATCCTACCAAGGGGGTAGGATATTTCTGGATAACATCCTATCCAGTTCAACTCAGATCAAGCCGCCTTTAAGTGGCTTCAAGTGGCTACCAAGCAGCTTAAGTGAAATAAAATAAAGTTGTCGCACAAATTTTATTTTATTTCTGACTTTAAGCCCCAAAATTTAAAAACCACGTCTGAGCAAACGCAACTTTGGAAGAGGCGTTTCTAAGCAAAAACCGGCGCTGCGATTTCATCGGTGCCCTCAGAATTCGATTCCGGGCACCGGTTCAAATGATAGAAAAACCCGCTCGTCCGTTCACTGAACGTACCCGAGCCAAACTTCGGAAATTGATTCCGGGCACACCGGGCCTCGGAATCAGGTGCCGTCTGAAGCTGCGCTCTTTTAAAATTCCAAAGAAAATTAAGAAAAAAAATTTCTTTGAAATTTGCGGGTCTTTACAACATTAATAATCAATATAATTTTAGAGATTACATATATATAGAATAAATTCATAGATTAATTATAATTTTTAAAAAAAGTTTAATATTGTTTTAGAATAATATAGGGGGCCTAGTGTTTAATAAGGATTTGTATTTACATAACAATATTTAGAGGAACATTGTTACATTAACACATAGCCATATATGGTTTATTAATGGTATTGTGTTAAATTTATAGTATTTTAGTTCAATAAACCTTAATAGAGGAAATTTTCTCATCAAATAAATAGATATTCTGTTAAATATATAATTAGTAATAGATATTGTATTCTGAATATTTATTAGTAAATCGGTAGATTCCTAATGACTATATCATCAATGATTATTTTTTACATTATTGATGATAACCTCTATTGTGTATTATTTTGTGAAATAAATGGTGAATGTATTTGGATTTATCACGGATATATTGTTAATTAACTCTTACATAGTTATGTCCTTTGATAAGGGTTCATGTTAGTGTCTAAAATGGGAGGTGTTCTGGAAATATCGGTCACGACCTGTCCTCCAGGGCCGGTGTTGTGACTACCTCATGCCTGCCTTCTATAGGCCAGGGGTTGGTGGCTAGCACCGAATGAAATATTCCCTAAAACTGGGAAGGCATTTCTATTATAACCTGTAAACTCACAGAACTAAGAAAAAAGTAAGATACAAGCACAAAGTGAAACTATATAGTAAATAGGGTATGTACAGAAAAAAATGGTCCAGAATACAATCCCAACTGAAAAGTAAAAGTAAACTGAAAAGTAAAGGTAAAAATGAAATAGCTCTAGGGGACACCTGCCAAGGATCCTACCAAATGGGTAGGTACAACTCTCAAACGGTCGTCCCGGCGTTATGCCTCATCTAATGTCCATCTTTGTGCTACCTCCAGTCCTACTACCCTCATCCCCCATCAGCGTTTTTTGTCGTCTACACAGGACACAACACTGTGCGGGCATAGCCCGTGTAGGGGTGAGTATAACGATACTCAATAGGGACCTAGAGACCCTCAATGGTCTCACAAAATCCACAAAGGATAAACCAGAAATCATGGAAACAACATTCAACCCTACTTTGGTATATGCCCATACATATACCTATGTTTTCAAGTACACCCATTCCATTCATGAGGAAACATAAGGCCCAAATAAAAAAAATCAACTGTTCTAGTGAGGAAATATTACCACGAAGGTAACACCCCTAAGGTAAGTACCATAAAGGTAAAGCCACACATAAATATACAAAAATGGTATCACCACGAAGGTACGTACCACAAAGGTATCGCCACACAGAATAATTCCACAAAGGTATCACCACTAATGTAAGGACTTAGCTCAAACCAGGTATAACATACATATGGTAGTAAATATTATTAGATGTAACTAATAAATCATCTTACTCTATTGAGAGCAGACCCATGTAAGATCATAATCATCAGACCCACGTGAGATCCTAGTACAGCAAAACCACGTAAGATCCTAGAGTAGTTCCATGTGGATTCCTAGAGTGGATCCTTGTGTGATCCTCAAGAATAGACCCACATCAGATCCCATGGAACATACCCACATATTACCCCTTACTCATGTTACTGGTAGCTACAGATTTCCCGTACTACACTCACCTGGTTCTAGGAGGGTCCTCTCCTAAATCCAAAGTTCGATACTACAACTATCATGAAGTCGCACGAAGAAGTATCATAAAGGACCTCCACATAATAGGGGTCTCAATGCAACAAAAAATTCTTCAATCGGACGTACGGTCTGTATATTATTGGTTTTTTAGTCATGAGGGCCCGGTTGGATTTGTGTTCGATCCATCCCAGTTGTACCCCAAATTTATCCATAACTCAAGTGGGGTATACCAAAAGGACCATCTCGATCCTAGTTTTCTAGTGTCGTAGATAGTTTGTCAAACGGGAATCTGTATCTCATGTTATGCTCGAAAGAGTGAAAAGGGGTTGAATAGGCTTCGGGTCCGGTCCGACCTGGCCTTGGCCGACCCGACTCGGTTCGGGTCACCTTGCCCACTATGTCTAGCCTGGCCCGCTGGGTCTAGCCCACCGGCACGGCCTGGCCCGCCGGCATGGCCTGTCCGGATGGGCAGCCCACTGGCCTGCGCTTGCCAGCGGCTGGGTGGACCCACCGTGGGGTCCGTCCTAGCCACCAACCTAGGGGGTCGCGCCCCCTGGGTACGACGAACGGACCAGCCATTCGGGTTGGGTGGCCGACTGGCTGGCGCCACGTGGCCCCGACTACTAGCACGCAGGACCCAGGGTCCCACCCGGCTCCCCGGCCAGCTGAATAGCCTACCCTCCTCCACGGATCGGTCACACGTTGTGCCACCACCAGTAGTCGGTAGCGCGCCAGCCACCCTCCCTTTGCCGCTACAGCCTTGTGTCATAGTACCTGCACACCTGACGGCGTAGACGCGTGCCACCACCCCCTTCACGCGGCCGGCCATGAACCTGTCTCCGCCCTTTCTCTTCCATGACTGATGAGCCGCGTCCATTCTCCAGCGGTGTGGTTGCGCTACCACAGTCGTCACGGCCATCCGGAGTGCTAGCCCCCACTCCCAAGTCCCAACAGTGCTGGTCATCGGCACAGTCATCAATGGCGTTCCTCATTTCACCGAACGCACCCTAGTGACCTATTCTTCATTCCTTAAACTACCATACTCATCTCAGGACATCACTATCAATTCAAGACAACCAAAATCCACAAAACGTTTTATGGGGTTGGGCCATGTTCATTTCGCCCACACCCTCCGCATTAGAATGGTAGAAAGTGGCATAGTTATTTTTGATTCAAGAAGAACAACTAGAACGAGGTAAGGGGTATTCGAGATAACAATACATACCTCTATTTCTCATTGAAAATGTCACGAGATAAAGTTAGTGAATGCGATGAGGGTGCCAATGATTTTTGATTCTGCAACACACTTCCGAAGACAGGCTCGTGTGTCATCCTTGCTCTTAATTCTGATTTATGTTCTTTGTTGGAGAGGGCATTCTTCGTTTGGAGAAAATGTTTCTCCAATGTTCTCCCAAACCTCTTTATTTTTTAAATATTTCTAACCAGTAAATGGGGAGACAACCTATTAAAAACAATTCTATCATTTAATTAATGTTCTCTCAATTAATTAATTGATGTCGGAACAATTAATTAATTAAAGTTGGTACAATTAACCATGGAGAGTTGAAAGGAATTCCTACATTAAAAGGGGTTCGGGTGATCCCCACCAAAAATTCCAATTGGGAGGATTTCTAACTCGGTTAGTCCCCACCACTATAATTCAAAATGAGAGGATTCAAAAAGAAAAATAAAATGTTCATTATTTTATTTTTCTTCTTCCATGAAAATATGAAATACTAACTTCTACCCTCGACCTATTGTGGTCGAGGTGAATGTCTCCTCAAATGAATATAATTTCTGCGAGTTCAATGGTGCCCTTGGATTTCAATTCTAATGACTAGTTCAAATGTTATAAAAATGTCACTCATGCATTTACTGAACGTAACTTAAATAATGTTCAAAAATTCATTCTGGGCACACCGCGCCTTAGAATCACGCATCGTCAATTTCCATGGACTTGAATATTTCCATATAATTTAAAAAAAAATCATTGAATTTCCAGGTATTTAAATTCTCCCCACCTCAGGGCTTTGTGTCCTCGAATGCCACATCACAAAAACTAGGAAAGAAAGTGGGGGTATTGAGCATGATTCTGAGCCTCCTGCTCCCATGTGCTCTCCTGGAGGATCTTGTGCTGCCAACGTACATGCACTAAAGGTATCGATCGCCCATGAAGGACTCTCTCCTGTTGATCCTCAATCTCCACTAGAACCTCTGTAAACGTCGCCCCATTATTGATGTTCATCCCGCCGTGGTCCATGATATGAGATGGGTTGTGCACATACCTCCTCAGTTGGGATACATGGAAAATGTCATGAACCCGGTTCAACTGAGGGGGATGTTCTTGGTGGTAAGACACCTCACCAACTATGCTGAGGACCTGAAAGGGTCCAATGAACCTCATAGATAACTTGTCGTCCCAACCAAATCTATGAAAACCTCGTCAAGGTGAGACCTGTAGGAAGACAAGGTCTCTATCCTCAAACTCCATAGGTCACCCTCTACACTCATCATAGGTCTTATGCCTGCTCTGTGTAGTCTTCATCTTCTCCTGGATAATTTACACCTTCTTCGGGGTAGCTCGTACCACATCTATTCCCATGATTGTTGACTCCCCTGGGTCATCTAGCACAAAGGTGATCTATAAATTCAGTTGTATAGAGCCTTGAAAGGTGTCATCCTAATGGTGGAGTGATATCAATTGACGTATGAAAACTCCAACAAGGTCAAGTAATCCTCCCATCTGTGACCAATGTTCAGGACGCAAACATGCATCATGTCCTTGGTGGTCTGAATGGTCCGTGCAGTCTGGCCATTCAGTTGAGGATAGAAGGAAGTGCTCAAACAAAGATGCATCCCAAAAGCCTTCTACACCACTTTCATAGCCGGGAAGTGAAATTTGAATCACGATCAGAGACAATAGTTGAGGATACTCCATGTATCTGCACAATATCTTCTACATAGAGGAATCCAAATCTCTCTACTGAACCCTGCTCTCTAATGGGTAGGAAGTTGGCCGACTTGGTGAGTAAGTTGACGGCCATCCAGATTGAATCATGACCCGTGGATGTATGTGGAAGTTTTTTCATGAAGTCCTTGGAGATCCTGTCCCACTTCCACTCTAGGACTTTTAAAGGCTAAAATAATCCTACATGAACCTGATGCTTCACCATCACATACTAACAATTGTGGCATCGAGAGACAAACTCTGCTACTAATTTCATCATTCTCGGCCACCAGTGCTGCCGTCGGAGGTCTTGGTACATATTTTCCAATTCTGTATGTACCAATAGAGGGGATGTGTGGACCTCCCTCAACACATCCTCCCGAAGAGACACTGGTACCATGGCACATCCTATGAAGAGGATGAAGTTCTTTCCACCTTCAGAAAATCCATTAGGTGCCTGCCCTATGCATATCTGAACATGTCGAGCCTCGCAGTGAGTGTCCCCTTGTTTCACCTCCATGGATTGCTAAATAAGTGGGGGAGTAACTGTAAGAGACTGAAGAAAAGCTACTCCATCACAACCCCCAAAGGATATCTGCCTGGCAGCCGGCTCCCTTGTCGCCTCACCAAGAAGTTGAATACTAGATATCCTGCTGAGTGCATCTGCTACAAAGTTCCCCATCCAAGGAGTATAGACTATCTCAAAGTCACAGTAATGGAGGAACTCAAGCCAACTTCATTGTATCATGTTTAGGTCCTTCTTGGAGAAGATATACCAGAGACTCTGGTGATCAGAGTAGACCGTAAAATTCTAACCCATAAGATAGTTCCACCACATATTCAATGCAAAGACCACTGCTTATAACTCAAGGTCCTAGGTAGTGTAGTTCTGCTCATGTTGTTTCAGTTGTCGAGAACCATATGTGATAACTGTTCTCTCCTACATCCGGACACGTCTGAGCCCGGTCCCTAATGTGTCGTAGTAGACAACGTACCCAACTCCCTCCTCTGGAAGCCTCAAGATAGGGGCAGTAGTCAGCCTCTTCCACAACTCCTGAAAACTCATTTGGCATCTCTCCGACCACACGAAGGGTTTCCCCTTCTTTTTAAATGATGATAATGGTGTTGAAACTCATGATAATTTTGGCACAAACCTCTGTTAGTGTCAGGCCAAACCCCGGAAACTCTATACCTCTGTCACACTTCTAGGTGGCTCCCAAGAAAGTACCACCTTAATCTTCACTGGATCCACCACAACTCTGGCCTCCGAGTTGAAATATCCCAAAAAGGGAACCTCTTGGATCTAGAACAGGATGTTTGAGATCTTACCAGAAAGCCGGTTCTCTTGGAGTGTGTCCAGAACTATCTATAAATGATAGGCATGATCCTCCTTAGTAGCTTTGTTGATCATAATTTTGTTGATGAAGACCACTACAAAGTGATCAAGGGATGTATAAAAGTTCTTTTTCATGAGTTCCATGAACATAGATCGAGTGTTGATCACACCAAATGGCATAACCATGAACTCATAGTGTCCTTACCGACATCTGAAATCCGTCTTCTACACATCCTTTTCTCGTACTCTGAGTCGGCGATACCCTGATCTGAGATCTGTCTTCGAGAACCACCGTTCTCCCTTCAGCTAATCAAAGAGGTCGTCAATCCTTGAGATTAGGTACTTGTTCTTCATGGTCCCCTGGTTCAGGCGCTGATAGTAAACCCAATGTCTCATGCTCCCATATGCCTTCGTGTCGAACAAAATCTGGGTTGCCCAAGGAGAATCACTAGGCCCGATGAACCCCTTCTTCTGTATGTCCTCCAGCTATACTCGCAGCTCATGAAGCTCCACGGGAGCCATCCGATATGCTGTTGTAGATAACAGTGTTTTACAGTGGTAAAATTCAATGTACAAATCAACCCCTCGGTGAAGAGGTAGACCCAGAACATCATTAGGGAATACATCCATGTATTGTTCCACAACTACAAGATAGCTTGGACTCTCCACATCAACCACCCCGAGGGTAAGGCTAGGCAACTGATGAGTGATCAGCTGTACTTTCTTCCAGGTAAGTTCATCATGTGCTGCAAAGGCTCCCTTCTCTTCGATGAAGGTAAACCAAATCCCATCTGTTTAGAAACACCATACTTTGCACCTAATACAGTCAATATGATAATGGGATGTAGATAACAAGTCCATACCTAAGATAACGTCGTAAGGCCTCGACGTCGCTACTAGAAGATCCTAGCCAATGCTCTCACCTCCTAGAGTAAGCTCACACTGCCAGCACCAGTGTATAATCCGCTCCCATAAGAGTCTCTAACCGTAAGGATCGAGCTAATGGATCCATCAAAATCTTTGAGCTCCGAACGATGGTCGTGGAAATAAAAGAATGACTAGAACCTAAGACTATAAGTATTGTAGCTAAGGTGGATTAGACACAGATCGTACCTCATATCATCTCCCGAGCACCATCGTCATAGGCCTCAGCTACCTGTATCTGAGCTTGCCCCTAGCCACCTACTCCTTCTGGTCGAGGTGGGCCACCTGGTGGGGGTGGCAGTAACACCTTAAATTGTCGTCCACCGCGACTTGCACGACCAGCTCCTCCACCACGTCCATCAGCTCCCTGTGGACATTCTCGGTCGAACCTCTATCTCTGCATGGGAGGTCCTTCGACCATTTTCCGATCATTGGTACAATGGTTCTTGCAGTGACGATCCATGTGACCCTACCCACCACATGTTTAACACTTCCTTCTCATTGTATGGCTGGAACTATCACGGGTTCCCCACACAACCGACCCTGAATCCTATGGTCGTCCACTTGTAGGTCTGGTCCTGTTCGACCTCTCTGACATCTATCTGATGCCAGCAGAAGTAGACTCCGCTACGTGATTCCCGGTGGTGGGTCGCGCTTCTGGTGACTGCTCAGCAAGAAAACACTCCACTTAGAGGGCTTGCACTAACACCCCCGCCTACATCGGGATGCTGAGAGAAATCATCGAAGCCCTGATCTCCCAATTGTGTCCCTGCTTGAAGGTATGGGCCTTGAAGAATAGGTCCCACACAATATCAATGAAGTAGCATGTGAGGATGGTGAACCTCACTGAGTACTGAGGCACAAACCTAATGCCCTATTGCAGATGAAGAAGCACTTGTATGAACACTGCGTGAAGGGTTTCTAAGACAAACTCTGCTCAAAATAGGTTCTCAAAGTCTGCCCAGAATAGTGTCACCTCGTTGTGAACTTGGAGCATCAAGCTCCACCATCTGCCTACTGCTGCTTGTAGAAGACTGGAAGAAAGGATCGCCATGAGATCAGCTGGTGTCCCAACCAGTCAGATGACTCTCACAACGACCTCCAGCCAATCCTCAGCCGCCTGTGGGTCCGTCTTACCCCCGAACCTAGGTATCCTCTGGCACTGGAACTCATGAAATGTTCTCAAGTGGTGTGCACTCTCTTCTTATGGTGTTGGTGGCATCGATTACCAATGGGTAATGGTACTGTTGGTTCCTTCGCTGGTGCCTCTACTGATAAATGGTCACGCACCAAGGCCTCTTTACTCAGTGGGCTATCGTCACGTACTATACCCGGAACTCTGGCTGGCTGTCTACGTGGTGGAATCCTGAAAGGAAACAGGTGTGCCATGGTCAATAAGTTATACCAGGTGAGCTGACACAAAAATATCAGAATTAAAACATTACAAAACACAAAAGCAATCAGTGTTTTCGTGCACTGAGTCAGAAATCAGAAGTTAGTGTCCTGGTGTATGGATACGTCGGTCGCCACTCCAATATTGGATTACCTATACTGATAACTAGACAAATTATACCTAACAATATTCCCATTAAAATATCATAGCCCAATGTTCTATGGTAGAACCGACTCCTATGATACCAATTTGTAAGAACCTATCCTCCAGTGCCCATGTCGTGACTACCCCAAGCTCGCCTTCCAAAGTCCAGGGGCTAGGGACTAGCACCAAAATGCATATTCTCTAAAACTAGGAAGGCAATGCCTTTTATAACCTGTAAACTCACACAACTAAGAACAAATCAGGATATAATCCCAAAGTGAAATTATATAGTAAACAGTGTATGTACAGAAAGAATAAAAGGGGCCAGAATACAAGCCAAACTGAAATGTAAAAGTAAACTGAAATTTCCATGTAAAACTGAAACTTCTCCAATCGAAACCTCCCAAGGATCCTACCTGAAGGGTTGGTACAGCTCTTGAATAGTCTTACCTACTGTATGCCTCATATAATGTCCACCTCCGAGCTTCCTCCAGTCCTAGTGCCCTCGTCCTCTGTAAGTGTTATCCGTCGTCTGCACAAGACACAACAAGGTGCTGGTGTAGCCCGTGCAGGGGTCAGTATAATGATACTCAGTAGGGACCCCAATACCCTTAATGTTATCAGAAAATCCACAAAGGATAAACCACAAAGCATGGAAATAACAGTCAAACCTTCTTAGGTATATTTCCATACATATATATAAGTTTTCAAGTACACCCATCTCATTCATGAGGAAACACAATGCCCAACTCAAAATCCCAAAGCTCAACTATTCCATGGAGGAAGGATTACCATGAAGGTAACACCCCAAAGGTATATACAAGAAAGGTAAGTACCAAAAAGGTAAATCCACACATAAGTATACAATAATGGTATCACCGCGAAGGTAAGTACCACAAAGGTATCGCCACATAGAAGAATTCCACAATGTTGTCACCACAAATGGTAGGACATATCTCACACTAGATATAACATAGGTATAGAAACAAAGATGATTATATTTAACTTCTAAATCATCTTACTTTATTGAGAGGAAGACCCACATATGATCATAAATCATCAGACCCACGTAGGATCCAAGAGTAGTCCCACATCGATTCCTAGTGTGGATCCATGTAAGATCCTCAAACATAGACCCACGTAGGCTCCCAAGCCATGGACCCACATATGATCACTTGCTCATGTTACAGCCAGATACAGGGTTCCCGCACTAAGCTCGCTTGATTCCGAGAGGTTTCGCACCTCAAGCCACAGGTCAATTCTCCAACTGTCACGAATTCCCACGAAAAATTATCCCAAATGACTGCCATGTGAAAGGGGTCTCAACACAACAGACTTTCCATCAATTTGACGCTCATTCGGTATGATATTGGCTTTTTAGTCCCAAGGGCCAGGTTGGATTCGTGTTCAATCCAACCCGTCCATACCCAAAAATTATCCAAAACTCAACTGTGGTATACCAAAAGGACCGTCTGGAACAAATGTTTCAGTTTTTGTAAATGGTTATTCAAATGGACACCCATAGATCATGTTATGGTCGAAAGAGTGGAGAGGGGTTGAAGATGGTCCGGGTCTGGTCTGACCTGGCCTGCTGGGTCCGACCTGGCCTGCTGACACAGCCCGCGCTGGGTGGCCCGCGGGCCCGCGTTGGCCCACGGCTAGGTGGCCCTGCGGTAGGGTCCACCCTACCCACCACCCAATGGGTATGCACCCCTGGGTACCCCGAACGGCCTTGGAGTTCAGGTTGGGTGGCCAACCAGTTGGTACCACGTAGCACAGGTAGATAACACGCGGGGCCTGGGGTCCTGCTCGGCTCCCCAGCTGGTCAGACGACCATCCCTCCCCCACGATGCTATCTCACGCTACGCCACAAAAGGCAGCCGACAATGAGCCAACCACCCTCCCTTTTCCACTGCGGCCTCGTGTCGCGGCTGCTGCACACCTGACGGCATAGACGTGCGCTGCCGCCCCCTTTGTGTGGTCATCCATGCATCAGCCGCCAACCTCTCTCCGCCGTGGCCAAAAGGCTAAAACCCTTCTCTGGTGGGGCGGTTGTGCCACCATCGTCATCGCGACCGACTGGAGTGCCGACCACCAATCCAGAGTCCCACCAGTGTCAGTCTCTAGTATGGTAGCCTGTGACGTTCCTTGGGTCACTGGGCATCCCCTAGTGTCCCGTTCTTCGTTCCAGAGACTACCGCACTCATCTTGGGATGTCACCATTGATTTAAGACCACCAAAATCTACCTAGGTTGCAATGGGGTCGGTCGTGCTTATTTGTCCCACACCCTCCACATTAAAATGGTAGCAAGTGACATAGTTGTTCTCAATTCAAGAAGAACGACCAGAATGGTGTAAGGCGTAATCAAAACAAAAATCCATACCTCGATTTCTCATTAGAAGTGTCGTGAGATGAAGTCAGGGAAGGCGATGAGGGTTACAAGGATTTTTGACTCAACAACACATTTCTGAAGTTGGGCTCGTGCATCATCCTCACTCTTGAATTTGAAGTAGGTTCTTCATTGGAGAGGGAATTATTCATTTGGAGGAACTATTTCACTAATTTTCTCCCAACTCTCTCCTTTGGCAATGATTACCAAACAGGAAATTGTGATCCAACCTATTAAAAATAATTCTATCATTTAATTACATTTGGAACAATTTATTATTTGAAGATGGCACAATTAATTAATTGTGGTTGGCATAATTAACCATGGAGAGTTGAAAGGTTTTCCCACATTAAAAGGGGTTCGGGTGATCCCCACCACTAAATTCAAATTGGGAGGATTTCCAACTTAGGTGGTCCCCACCTCCATAATTCAAAAAGAGAGGTTTCAAAAAGAAAAATAAAATGTTAATTATTTTATCTTTCTTCTTCCACTAAAAATTGAAAAACTAACATCCACCCTCGACCTACTCTGGTCGAGGTGAAGGTCTCCTTAAGCGAATACTATCTATACTGGTTCAATGGTTCCCTCAGATTTCAATTCTGATCACCGGTTCAATTTTAGAAAACGTTGCTCACACGTTTACTGAACATACCTTAAAGAATGTTCAAAAATTCATTCTAGGCACACGAGGCCCCAGAATCATGCGCCTTCAATTTTCGCGGACATGAATATTTCCATGAAATTTTAAAAAAATCATGGAATTTAGTGGTCCTTACTGTCACACCCGAAATTTTTAATTAATATTATTTTATTATTTTATCAGACTTTTAAATTTTCCATCAAACTACGGATCAAGCCTATTTTAAATTTTTTTTCATTTTGTTGACGAATGAATGCTTTTCCCTTGACACATCTAGTGCATGGGCAGGGCATTTTCAAAGCTGTGCGGCTTTGCCCTAGTTACCGTGCGGCCTGCCTCATGTTTAATATGGATAAATAAAATGATTTTAATGATTTAATTTAATTATCATAATTATGGTAATTATTATTATTATTATTATTATTATTATTATTATTATGCTCACCAAGTTTATTAATATAGCGTAATTATAATTAAGTTATTATTATTAACTCCCCACTAATTTTTTTTAAGTATATTTTATTTATTAATGTCATATTAAAATTTATTATAATTTTTATTATGATTACAAATAATAATAATATTATTGTTTAGTTTATAATAATTAATATTAAGTTGTTATTATTATTATTATTGGAATTTTTAAAAAAAATCCTTATTAAGTTTATTATTATCATTATTTATTAAATTTTTATTTGTTTTATTGTTTTTTTCTCTTATTTTGTTTCTTATCTTATTTCTTTCTTTTCATTTATTTTTTTTCTTTCCTTCATTTTCTTGTTTTTTTTCCTTGCTGTCTTCCTCCCTGTGCGTCGCGCACATCGCCCCTCCCCACCCTCCTGCATCGCGCGGGCCTCCTTCTCCTTGCCTAACCCTACGTGTTGACGGCTCTCCTTCTTCCTCTACCCTCGCCGTCGCCGCACTCCTCCGGCACACCGAATCACCAGCGGCCATCCCTCTCCCATGGTGCGCCGCCCTGCCTCCCGGCCTCCCTCTCGCATGGCGCGCCGGCCCCCTGCCCTTCCTCCAGCCAGGCCCACTTCTCCACGGCAGCCCCCTCTCCGAGCTCCCCTCTCTGTGGCCTCCTCTCCTGGCTTCCCCCCCCCTAAAACCCGCACAACAGAACCCCCCCCCCCCCCCCCCGCCCCCCCGGGCTGAGTTCATGCAGCCGCGCGACTTCCCCCCTTTTTCCCTCATTTTCTCTGGAGAAACAACCAATCGCCTCCAGTTTTGTGGTCGCATGTCATGGTTGGTGCAGGAGGCCTCTCGGGTCTTCTCAGTACGTGTTCCGGCAACCGCCGCCAAAGGCGAGGCGGTTCGTTGTGTTTCGATTTGCCGACTTTGTTCTGAGGTAATGTTTTCTTGTGTTTTTTGGTTTTTCACCTGCTGAATTAGGGTATTTTATGTGTTTTAAAGTTCTTAGTGATTATCTTGAAGTGTGAATGCCTTTTTTTGATATGATTGATGATGCAGTCGACTTTTAAAGTAGTGTTATTACCTGAAATTGAGTGCCTTTTTGTGAAACTAATGTTGTGTTATTTGAGATTATTTTATAGTACATGCAATTGGTTTGTTATATGATGTAAGGGCTGCGTTTTTTTGTTTGGATTTTGTTTCGGTGTGCTTTTGGCCTTAGAAGAGGTTTTTGGGTGTGTTTTGTTTATGTCGTGTTATGCTTTTTTTAGAATTTCTTATAAATGGTGTAAATTATTTATTTGATTTGTATGGATGATGCGAATCATGTTTGGATATGGTTACGACAAGAGGATGATTTTAAATTGGTGCATTGATATGAAATTTGGTGAGTTTTTAGTGTAAATTTTGTGTTGCTAATGTGGAAGTGTTTCATAAATTGCTTTATTGATTTGTTCAATTGCACGTTTAATGTGAAAGTGGTCTTCAAAAATATTAAGTGTGTTTGACTTTTGAAGTGGCTTTTCCTACTTGAAATTGAGTGTTACTAGGGAAAATTCTTATCGTGTCATCTTGAAATTTTTTATAGATTGTTTATGTGTTGAATTGTTTTATTAAATTATATGTGTAGTGTGTTGTGCCTTGCTTCGTTGGTTTTGGGCCACGCCTGTCGAGACATCCTACATGTACGTGCATAGGGTAAGACATATATATATATATGCCCTCTTTGTATGTATTCCATCATGGCGCGGGGAATATGTGCAATGAATCTAGTGGTGCGTGTATATATATATATGTATGTATAAATGCATGTGTGTGTATGCACCTAGTGTCGGTTCGAGTGGCCATCGGGAAATAGCGACAAGTTTGAGGTAAGTTTCCTATGCCTATGCCTTTAGTTTGAATTTTATAATTTCTTGGTTTCTTTGAAAATATGTTATATGTTCATATATGTTATATTTACATGTTATGAAATCTTGGTTTCTTTTCATTTGAAACGTTAATGCATGCTTGGAACCTATTTTGAAAATGTAGTGGATGTGAAAATATTTACTTGAAAATGAAAACTTGTTACTTGGATTTGGAAAGAAGGAAAAAATTATTTTATTATACCTTATTTTTCAAACTGGCATGATTGGATTTCTTACTTAAGGAAGGGGAATAGGACGTGGTTACATTTTGGATTTCCTACTGAGCATCTCGGTGCTCATGCCTATTTTACTTTTCAGTTGCAGGTTTCAGTCGTGGGTTGCACTTGGGAGCGAGTGTAGTTGACGCACCGTGGTGATCCATAGGGTCACTTGAGGTATGTCACGTTTTGTTTATTCCTTTTTCTGATGCCACATTGTTTAGTTTTTTTCCTTCTATATATATTCTTGTTTAGTTTATGTTTATTCATCCTTGTCAAGGGATAAAATTGTTCCCAACTGGTTTATTTTGATTCCCGACACTAGTTTCCAGCCCGTGGGGATCGGGAATGCCCTTCGGCCCATGTCGCGGACCGGGTCGGGCGCCGGGTTGGATGACGCACCACCCTGATTCGTGACAAAATGGTATCAAAGGGGAGGTTTTTATTTGGGGTGTCAAGTAGTTTGGTGATTAGGTGTTTCAGGACTCGAGAGGTAGGTGATGGAAGGACGTCATGAACCCTTGCCCGTCCCGAGACTCGAGTTTCCAGGGGTAGTCCAGGATTTGAATTTTCTTCTTTGGATTGGTATGTGTGGATGGGTGATGACCAAGGAAGTGAGCCAGTGTTACACTGCGGACTTGCAAGGAGTAGCGACCCATGTACAGACTGAGTGCACGGTTCAAGATACTTCATGCGGTGGATGCCCGCTCGGAGCATGGTCTGATATGCCATGTTACCGGGTTGGCATAGCCACTAGTCCCTTATTTTTGGAAATTTTTATGTGAGTTATGTTTAACCTTCATGTTGTTTTATGTGAGTAGATCATGAAAATGAAAATATATTTTTGTGAATGTGGTTTCAAATTGGAATGTGGTGTTAGAGTGGAAAAGTGGTTTTGAAATGGAAATTGTTTTCTTTTAACAAATGTGTGGTTTCAAAAGGGAAAATGGGAGGTGTTTTGGAAGTTGTTTTGGAATCTTAGTAACACTTTTTGGAATGTGAATTGGAAATTGTTTTGGTAATTGGAAATGTATTGCTTTGATGATAAGTTACTTTTTCAAATTGGTTGGGAATTTTTTCTTTATGCTGAATGATCTGTTTTGAAAATGAGAAGTGTTTTGAATTGACCCATGGTATTCCGATGAGTGATCACATACAATGAGGTACGCATGTGGAAAGTGGGGGAATTGGTGATGTGAGTGGATGGGTGCTTGAGCTAGCACTGGATATGTATGTGTGAGACTTCATGGGAAATCAATGGTGGATATTTAAGTGGTTTTGGTTGCTGAAAAATGGTTTTCAATAAGGGTTTTTCAGATGTTTAGAAAAGTGAGTGAGAAATTGTTTAGCGTTCTCTTTTTGTGTTGGGTATTCTTTTTCGCGAGTTCTTGGTTTTGACATATTGAATTGTGGTTGGAATAGTGATATGAGTTTGATCTTTCGTTTGTGATTGAGCTGTGGAATTTTGATTTATGATGAGTTCTGATTCGGATTTGTGCCTTTTGTTTTTGAGTATGCTACCCAGAGAAGTCCCATAAGTTTCTAGTGAGCCTCTTCTAGTTATTGGTTCTACCCAGACTCTTAGCGGGGTGGTGGAATTGAATTCTTTTCGGTTGTTGTTCATGTTCCATGGTGATCATGATCTATTGAAGGTAGTAGACTGGCATGGAGAAGTCGTGGGTGTTTTCAGGTTATTGGGAACTCCCAAAAGCTATGAGAGTCCATGTTGGTTCGGGTCCGTTCGAAGGTGCAACTTTGGATTGGAGGAGGAAATAACCCTTGTGTCATTGCATGATGGTATGTCTTGGAAGGTGTTTAAGACGACCCTCGTCAAATGGTTTATACCCAAGGAAGTGAAGGCGAGGAAAGTGTCATAAGTAGTGGGTGTCGAGTAAGGCCAACGAGCAGTGAAGGCCTATGTGGTACATGCCAAGGGGTTGATTCCATTTTCTCCAGAGGTAGCGTCGTGGAATCAGTTAAAGTTTCTCTTGTGTGGGGTTTTCGTCCAGGGTTCCAGGACCGTTTCTTTTTGGTGTTTGGGAAGGTTCCTCATCCGGTGACGAGAGCGAATCAGAGGAACCTATCTCAGACAATTCTTCTTTTCAATTCCATCTCCTATTAGTTGGACCACCCCCTTGTTTTCTTCTGGTGTGCTCGGTTTGGGTACTTTAAGTCGCCTTGTCATCGTTCTCCGAAGGTTTGCCATCAGTGTGGCCATTTGGGAAAATTGGAGAGGTTCCACTAATGGCATCGTCAAACAGAGTCTCGACCTAAGGATGTCACCTCCTGACTAAGGGGCAACAGATGCTTCAAGACATCAAAGCTCCAGCCACAGGTCTTGGAGTGAGGCCTTTCACGCAGTCAGAAATCGTTTAGTGTGGGGAACCTTGGTTTAATTTTTGTCTCCAATGCTGAAATGGGGACGTTATGAATTTCCCTATTGTATCTCTCCCATATTTGAAGGTTCTATTTTGCTGTAAGAGGCGTAAAGGTCTCTTTTTCGCGTTGCGGTCTTTGTTCTCTAGATACCCCTCCTTGGTTGTAAGAAGGCGTGGTGTTCTCGTCTTTTTGTAATTCTGGTAGTTTCACCTCCTCAAATGAGCCCCTTTTTGTTTTAGTGCATGCTTGTTTTGGAGATGCTCCACTCTTGTGGAAATGAGGAGTCATGTTTAATTTTGTCTTTTGGTAGAATTCTTCTGTGGGGTTTCTCATGTGTCAGTGGTTTCTGTTTTGGGTTGGAAGTTATCATGTCGGTCAATACTGGTTGGTTTAAGCTGGTCAGTTCTTAAATGGTGGGGAGACCCACCACGGATCTTGTCGTTCCTTCTTCGAGGTTTGTTCTGTGTGGAAGTTTTCTCTTGGATCAAGTTAGCAGTTCCCGAGATAACTCATGCTGAGAGTCTCAATGTTAGTTGTGCTAGTCAGGTTCTTGTGGTGGAGAGAACCCTCCTCCTTCCTGGTGGTTCTTCTCTTTTCAATTTCCCTCAGACTTGGTCGGGTGTGACTGATGGAGTGAAAAGTCACACCGAGTTGTGATTTTGTTGGCCTCATTTATTTTCTAACTCGAGTTTGATTCCTCGTTCTACTGGGCGACTTTCTGGGGGCAGAAAGTTTTTGTGGTGGGGAGAATTGTCACACCCGAACTTTTTAATTAATATTATTTTATTATATTATCAGACTTCGAAATTTTTCATCAAACTACGGATCAATCCTGTTTTAAATTTTTTTTCATTTTGTTGACGAATGAATTCTTTTCCCTTGACACATCCAGTGCATGGGCATGGCATTTTCAAAGTTGTGCGGCTTTTCCCTGGTCACTGTGCGGCCTGCCTCATGTTTAGTATGGATAAATAAAATGATTTTAATGATTTATTTTAATAATCATAATTATGGTAATTATTATTATTATTATTATTATTATTATTATTATTATTATTATTATTATGCTCACCAGGTTTATTAATATAGCGTAATTATAATTAAGTTATTATTATTAACTCCCCATTAATTTTTTTTAGTATATTATGTTTATTAATGTCATATTAAAATGTATTATAATTTTTATTATGATTACAAATAATAATAATATTATTGTTTAGTTTATAATAATTAATATTAATTTATTATTATTATTATTATTGGAATTTAAAAAAAATCTTTATTATGTTTATTATTATCATTATTTATAAAATTTTTATTTGTTTTATTGTTTTTTTTTCTCTTATTTTGTTTCTTATCTTATTTCTTTCTTTTCTTTTATTTTTTTTCTTTCCTTCCTTTTCTTGTTTTTTTTCCTTGTTGTCTTCCTCCCTGTTCGTCGCGCACGGTGCCCCTCCCCACCCTCCTGCATCGCGCGGGCCTCCTTCTCCTTGCCTAACCCTATGTGCTAACGACTCTCCTTCTTCCTCTACCCCCGCCGCCGCCACACTCCTCCGGCACACCGAATCACCGGCGGGCATCCCTCTCCCATGGTGCGCCGCCCTGCCTCCCGGCCTCCCTCTCCTATGGCGCGCCATCCCCCTGCCCTTCCTCCGGCCAAGCCCCCTTCTCCATGGCGGCACCCTCTCCGAGCTCCCCTCTCTGTGGCCTCCTCTCCCGGCTTCCCCCCCCTGGGCTGAGACCATGCAGCCGCGCGACTTCCCCCCTTTTTCCCCTCATTTTCTCTGGAGAAACAACCAATCGCCTCCAGTTTTGTGGTCGCATGTCCTGGTTGGTGCAGGAAGCCTCTCGGGTCTTCTCGGTACGTGTTTCGGCAACCGCCGCCAAAGGCGAGGCGGTTCATTGTGTTTCGATTTGCCGGCTTTGTTCCGAGGTAATGTTTTCTTGTGTTGTTTGGTTTTTCACCTGCTGAATTAGGGTATTTCATGTGTTTTAATGTTCGTAGTGATTATATTGAAGTGTGAATGCCTTTTTTTGATATGATTGATGATGAATTCGACTTTTAAAGTATTGTTATTACCTGAAATTGAGTGCCTTTTTGTGAAACTAATGTTGTTTTATTTTAGATTATTTTATAGTACATTCAATTGGTTTATTATATGATTCAAGGGATGCATTTTTTTGTTTGGATTTTGTTTCGGTGTGCTTTTGTCCTTAGAATAGGTTTTTGGGTGTATTTGTTTTATGTCGTGTTATGCTTTTTTTAGAATTTTTTATAAATGGTGTAAATGGTTTATTTGATTTGTATGGATGATGCGAATCATGTTTGGATATGGTTACGACATGCGGATGATTTTAAATTGGTGCATTGATATGAAATTTGGTGAGTTTTTAGTGTAAATTTTGTGTTGCTAATGTGGAAGTGTTTCATAAATTGATTTATTGATTTTTTCAAGTGCACGTGTGGTGTGAAAGTGGTCTTCAAAAATATTAAGTGTGTTTGATTTTTGAAGTGGCTTTTCCTACTTGATATTGAGTGTTACTGGTGCAAATTATTGTCGTGTCATCTTGAAATGTTTTATAGATTGTTTATGTGTTGAATTGTTTTATTAAATTATATGTGTAGTGTGTTGTGCCTTGCTTAGTTGGTTTCGGGTCATGCCTGTTGAGACATCCTACATGTACATGCATAGGGTAAGACATATATATATATATATGTGCCTCTTTGTATGTATTCCATCATGGCATGGGGAATATGTGCAATGAAGCTAGTGGTGCATATATATATATGTATAAATGCATGTGTGTGTATGCGCCTAGTGTCGGTTCGAGTGGCCATCGGCAAATAGAGACAAGTTTGAGGTAGGTTTCCTATACCCATTCCTTTAGTTTGAATTTCATAATTTCTTGCTTTCTTTGAAAATATGTTATATGTACATATATGTTATATTTACATGTTATGAAATCTGGGTGCATTTGCAAATAATGGTTATGCATTTGTTTTGGAAAAATGAAATGTATTACAAATGCCATTTGGACTTTCATAAATTAATTGCATCATTTTAAGAAAGAGTTCAAACTTGGTTTTTTATGTAACATGTAGATTGTTAAATTGGGATTTTTGAAAGGTTTTGCAAAGAGTTTTGATGATTATATGTTCAAAAATGAAAACTATTATTTGTGAAACCATAAAGCCTGTTTGGACCATTTGAAATGGTTTGTAAAATTGAAAAAAAACCTCCTAAGGCAAACCCCTTGGTTTTAGAAAATGAATTGTATGTTGAGTGTACGAATATGTGTCTAATGTTGGGGCTTATGATTTATGAAATTTGAAAGAGGGGAATGCACTTAAGGAGGGAGAACAGTGGTGAGGAGTTTAGCGAGTTTTGAGGATAAAGGAAGTGTGATGTTCATTTCTTTTCTTTTGATAAAAGCTCACAACCTTTTTGGAATAGAGAACAATGGTAAACCCGGGTATCTGGGTGGGTGACCAGGACTAGTATGCTAGATGACATGGCAGGGGTCTGTCTCAGATTGTCTATTAGGATTGACGCAACAACACTAACTAAACATATGAATTTCTGAGGGTCGTGGTCTTCTAAGCCATGTTTTATGAGGGTTGTGGTATTCTAAGCCACGTTTTCATAGGGTCGTGATCTTCTAAGCCACGTTTCACCGAGGTACAAGTTCTCTAGTTTCCCACTTGTTCTAGCTACCTATAGGGATTTCTCATGGTGCTCATTTGTGACATGCTACTAGCGGTGTGACTTTATTTTCAGTTGTTTCATACTTGAGGTCTCTTTTTGTGAAAAACATATTTTAATCCAAATTTGTTTCTTTTCATTTGAAACGTTAATACATGCTTGGAAACTATTTTGAAAATGTAGTGGGAGTGAAAATCATTAGTTGAAAATGAAAACTCGTTACTTGGATTTGGAAAGAAGGAAAATATTATTTTATTATACCTTATTTTTCAAACTGGCTTGATTTGATTTCTTACTTAAGGAAAGGGTATAGGACGTAGTTACATTTTGGCTTTCCTACTGAGAATCTCGGTGCTCATGCCTATTTTACTTTTCAGTTTCAGGTTTCAGTCTTGGGTTGCTCTTGGGAGCGAGTGTAGTTGACTCACCGTGGTGATCCACGGGGTCACCTAAGGTATGTCACGTTTTGTATATTCCTTTTTCCGATGCCACATTGTTTAGTTTCTTTCCCTTCTATATATCTGCTTGTTTATTTTATGTTTATTCATCCTTTTCATGGGATAAAATTTTTCCCAACTGGTTTATTTTGATGCCCGGCACTAGTTTCCAGCCCGTGGGGATCGGGAATGCCCTTCGGACTATGTCGCGGACCGGGTCGGGCGCCGGGTCGGATGACGCACCAGCCTGGTTCGTGACAAAATGGTATCAAAGGGGCGGTTTTTATTTGGGGTGTCAAGTATTTTTGTGATTAGGTGTGTCGGGACTCGAGAGGTAGGTGCGGGAAGGACGTCATGAACCCTTGCCCGTCCCGAGACTCTAGTTTCCAAGGGTAGTCCAGGATTTGAATTTTCTTCTTTGGATTGGTATGTGTGGATGGGGGATGACCAAGGAAGTGAGCCAGTGTTACACGGAGGACTTGCAAGGAGTAGCGACCCATGTACATCCTGAGTGCACGGTTCAAGATACTTCATGCGGTGGATGCCCGCTCGGAGCATGGTATGATATGCCATGTTACCGGGTTGGCATAGCCACTAGTCCCTTATTTTTGGAAATTTTGATGTGAGTTATGTTTGACCTTCATGTTGGTTGATGTGAGTAGATCATGAAAATGAAAATGGATTTTTGTGAATGTGGTTTCAAATTGGAATGTGGTGTTAGAGTGGAAAAGTGGTTTTGAAATGGAAATTGTTTTCTTTTAACAAATGTGTGGTTTCAAAAGGGAAAATGGGAGGTGTTTTGGAAGTTGTTTTGGAATCTCAGTAACACTTTTTGGAATGTGAATTGGAAAGTGTTTTGGTAATTGGAAATGTATTGCTTTAATGATAAGTTACTTTTTCAAATTGGTTGGGAATTTGTTCTTTATGCTGAATGATCTGTTTTGAAAATGAGAAGTGTCTTGAATTGACCCTTGGTATTCCTATGAGTGATCACATACATTGAGGTGCGCATGTGGAAAGTGGGGGAATTGGTGATGTGAGTGGATGGGTGCTTGATCTAGCACTGGATATGTATGTGTGAGACTTCATGGGAAATCAATGGTGGATATTTAAGTGGTTTTGGTTGCTGAAAAATGGTTTTCAAGAAGGGGTTTTCAGATGATTAGAAAAGTGAGTGAGAAATTGTTTAGCATTCTCTTTTTGTGTTGGGTATTATTTTTCGCAAGTTCTTGGTTTTGACATATTGAATTGTGGTTGGAATAGTGATTTGAGTTTGAGCTTTCGTTTGTGATTGAGCTGTGGAATTTTGATTTATGATGAGTTCTTATTCGGATTTGTGCCTTTTTTTTGAGTATGCTACCCAGAGAAGTCCCAAAAGTTTCTAGTGAGCCTCTTCTAGTTGTTGGTTCTACCCAGACTCTTAGCGGGGTGGTGGAATTTAATTCTTTTTGGTTGTTGTTCATGTTCCATGGTGATCATGATCTATCGAAGGTAGTATACTAGCATGGTGAAGTCGTGGGTGTTTTCAGGTTATTGGGAACTCCCAAAAGCTATGAGAGTCAGTGTTGGTTCAGGTCCGTTTGAAGGTGCAACTTTGGATTGGTGGAGGAAATAACCCTTGTGTCATTGCATGATGGTATGTCTTGGAAGGTGTTTAAGACGACCCTCATCAGATGGTTTATACCCAAGGAAGTGAAGGCGAGGAAAGTGTCAGAACTAGTGGGTGTCGAGTAAGGACAACGAGCAGTGAAAGCCTATGTGGGACATGCCAAGGGGTTGATTCCATTTTCTCTAGAGGTAGCGTCGTGGAATCAGTTAAAGTTTCTCTTGTGTGGGGTTTTGGTCCAGGGTTCTAGGACCGTTTCTTTATGGTGTTCGGGGAGGTTCCTCATCCGCTGATGAGAGCGAATCAGAGGAACCTATCTCAGACAATTCTTCTTTTCAATTCCATCTCCTATTAGTTGGACCACCCCCTTGTTTGCTTCTAGTGTGCTCAGTTTGGCTACTTTAAGTCTCCTTGTCATCATTCTCCGAAGGTTTGCCATCAGTGTTGCCATTTGGGACAATTGGAGAGGTTCCGCTAACGGCATCGTCAACCGGAGTCTCGACCTAAGGATGTCATCTCCCGACTATGAGGCAACAGATGCTTCAAGACATCAGAGCTCCAGCCACAGGTCTCGGAGTGAAGCCTTTCACGCAGTCAGGTATCATTGAGTGTGGGTATCCTTGGTTTAATTTTTGTCTCCAATGCTGAAATGGGGACGGTCTGAATTTCCCTGTTGTAGCTCTCCCATCTTGGAAGGTTCTATTTTCCTATAAGAGGCGTAAAGGTATCTTTTTCGCGTTGCGGTATTTGTTCTTTAGATACCCCACCTTTGTTGTAAGAAGGCGTGGTGTTCTTATCTTTTTGTAATTCCGGTAGTTGCGCCTCCTCAAATGTGCCCCTTTTTGTTTTAGTACATGCTCGTTTTGGATATGCTCCGCTCTTGTGGAAATGAGGAGTCATGTTTAATTTTGTCTTTTGGTAGAATTCTTCTGTGGGTTTTCTCATGTGTCAGTGGTTTCTGTTTTGGGTTGGAAGTTATCATGTCGGTCTATACTGGTTGTTTTAAGCTGGTCAGTTCTTAAATGGTGGGGAGACCCACCACAGATCTTGTCGTTCCTTCTTCGAGGTTTGTTCTGTGTGGTAGTTTTCTCTTGGGTCAAGTTAGCAGTTCCCGAGATAACTCATGCTGAGAGTCTCAATGTTAGTTGTGCTAGTCAGGTTCTTGTGGTGGAGAGAACCCTCCTCTTTCCTAGTGGTTCTTCTCTTTTCAATTTCCCTCAGACTTGGTCGGGTGTGACTAAATGGAGTGAAAATTCACACCGAGTTGTGATTTTGTTGGCCTCATTTATTTTCTAACTCGAGTTTGATTCCTAGTTTGACTGGGCGACTTTTTGGGGGCAAAAAGTTTTTGTGGTGGGGAGAATTGTCACACCCGAACTTTTTAATTAATATTATTTGATTATTTTATCAGACTTCGAAATTTTCCACCAAACTACGGATCAAGCCTATTTTAAATTTTTTTCATTTTGTTGACGAATGAATGCTTTTCCCTTGACACATCCAGTGCATGGGCATGGCATTTTCAAAGTTGTGCGGCTTTGCCCTGGTCACCATGCGGCCTGCCTCATGTTTAATATGGATAAATAAAATGATTTTAATGATGTATTTTAATAATCATAATTATGGTAATTATTATTATTATTATTATTATTATTATTATTATGCTCACCAGGTTTATTAATATAGCGTAATTATAATTAAGTTATTATTATTAACTCCCCATTAATTTTTTTAAGTATATTTTGTTTATTAATGTCATATTAAAATTTATTATAATTTTTATTGTGATTACAAATAATAATAATATTATTGTTTAGATTATAATAATTAATATTAAGTTATTATTATTATTATTATTGGAATTTTAAAAAAAACTTTATTAAGTTTATTATTATCATTATTTATTAAATTTTTATTTGTTTTATTGTTTTTTTCTCTTATTTTGTTTCTTATCTTATTTCTTTCTTTTCTTTTCTTTTTTTTCTTTCCTTCCTTTTCTTGGTGTTTTCTCCTTGCTGTCGTCCTCCCTGTGCGTCGCACACAGCACCCCTCCCCACCCTCCTGCATCGCGCGGGCCTCCTTCTCCTTGCTTAACCCTATGCGCCGACAGCTCTCCTTCTTCCTCTACCGGCGCCGCCGCCGCACTCCTCCGGCACACCGAACCACCGGCGGCCATCCCTCTCCAATGGTGTGTCACCCTGCCTTCCGGCCTCCCTCTCCCATGGCACGCCGGCCCCTCTTACCCTTCTTCCGGCCAAGCCCCCTTCTCCACGGCGGCCCCCTCTCTGAGCTGCCGTCTCAGCAGCCTCCTCTTCTGGCTTCCCCCCCCCCTTCAAACCCGCACAACAGAACCCCCCCCCCCCCCGGGCCAAGACCCTGCAGCCGCACGACTTCCCCCCCTTTTCCATAATTTTCTCCGGCAAAACAACCAATCACCTTCAGTTTTGTGGTCGGCCTGTCAAGGTTGGTGCAGGAGGCCTCTCGGGTCTTCTCGTTACGTGTTTCGGCAACCGCCGCCGAAGGCGAGGCGGTTCGTTGTGTTTCGATTTTCCGGCTTTGTTCCGAGGTAATGTTTTCTTGTGTTGTTTGGTTTTGCACCGGCTGAATTAGGGTATTTTATGTATTTTAAAGTTCGTAGTGATTATCTTGAAGTGTGAAAGCCTTTTTTTGATATGATTGATGAAGCAGTCGACTTTTAAAATAGTGTTATTACCTGAAATTGAGTTCCTTATTGTGCAACTAATGTTGTGTTATTTGAGGGCATTTTATAGTACATGCAATTGGTTTATTATATGATGAAAGGACTGTGTTTTTTTGTTTGGATTTTGTTTAGGTGTGCTTTTGGCCTTAGAAGAGGGTTTTGGGTGTGTTTGTTTTATGTCGTGTTATGATTTTTTTAGAATGTTTTATAAATGGTGTAAATGGTTTATTTGATTTGTATAGATGATGAGAATCATGTTTGGATATGGTTACGACATGCGGATGATTTTAAATTGCTCCATTGATATGAAATTGGGTGAGTTTTTAGTTTAAATTTTGTGTTGCTACTGTGGAAGTGTTTCATAAATTGATTTATTGATTTGTTCAATTGCACGTGTGGAGTGAAAGCGGTCTTCAAAAATATTAACTGTGTTTGATTTTTGAAGTGGCTTTTCTGACTTGAAATTGAGTGTTACTGGTGCAAATTCTTGTCATGTTATCTTGAAATGTTTTATATATTTTTTATGTGTTTAATTGTTTGATTAAATTATATGTGTAGTGTGTTGCGCCTTTCTTCATTGGATTTGGGCCGCGCATGTCGAGACATCTTACATGTACATGCATAGGGTAAGACATATATATATATATATATATATATGTGCCCACTTTTTACATATTCCCTCATGGCGTGGGGAATATGTGCAATGCAGCTAGTGGTGCGTTTATATATATGTATAAATGCATGTGTGTGTATGCGCCTAGTGTCGGTTCGAGTGGCCATCGGAAAATAGCGACAAGTTTGAGGTAGGTTTCCTATGCCTATGCCTTTAGTTTGAATTTCATAATTGCTTGCTTTCTTTGAAAATATGTTATATGTACATATATGTTATATTTACATGTTATGAAATCTGGGTGCATTCGCAAATAATGGTTATGCATTTGTTTTGGAAAAATTTAATGTATTACAAATGCCATTTGGACTTTCATAAATTAATTGCATCATTTTATGAAAGAGTTCAAACTTGTTTTTTTTATGTAACGTGTAGATTGTTAAATTGGGATTTTTAAAAGGTTTTGCAAAGAGTTTAGATGATTATACGTTCAAAAATGAAAACTATTATTTTTGAAACCATAAATCCTGTTTGGCCCTTTTGAAATGGTTTGTAAAATTGGAAAAAAAAACCCTCCTAGGGAAAACCCCTTGGTTTTAGAAAATGACTTGTATGTTGAGTGTACGAATATGTGTCTAATGTTGGGGCTTATGCTTTATGTAATGTGAAAGAGGGGAATGCGCTTAAGGAAGGAGAACAGTGGTGAGCGGTTTAGCAAGTTTTGAGGATAAAGAAAGTGTGATGTTCATTTCTTTTCTTTTGATAAAATCTCACCACCTTTTTGGAATAGAGCATAATGGTAAACCCAGGTATCTGAGTGGGTGACCAGGACTAGTACGCTATATGACACGGCAGGGGTCCGTCCCGGATTGTCTAGCAGGATTGACGCAACAAAACTAACTAAACATATGAATTTCTGAGGGTCGTGGTCTTCTAAGCCACGTTTTCTGAGGGTTGTGGTCTTCTAAGCCACGTTTTCTGAGGGTCGTGGTCTTCTAAGCCCCGTTTCACCAAGGTACGAGGTCTCTAGTTTCCCACTGGTTCTAGCTACCTATAAGGATTTCCCATGGTGCTCATTTGTGACATGCTACTAGCGGTGTAACTTTCCTTTCAGTTGTTTCATACTTGATGTCTTTTTTTGTGAAAACCATATTTTAATCCAAATTGGTTTCTTTTCATTTGAAATGTTAATGCATGCTTGGAACCTATTTTGAAAATGTAGTGGTAGTGAAAAGCGTTACTTGAAAATGAAAACTCGTTACTTGGATTTGGAAAGACGGAAAACATTATTTTATTATACCTTATTTTTTAAACTGGCATGATTGGATATCTTAATTAAGGCAGGGGCATAAGACGTGGTTACATTTTGGCTTTCCTACTAAGCATCTCGGTGGTCATGCCTATTTTACTTTTCAGTTTCAGGTTTCAGTCTTAAGTCGCTCTTGGGAACGAGTGTAGTTGACGCACCGTGGTGATCCATGGGGTCACCTGAGGTATGTCACATTTTTTTATTCCTTTTTCCACTGCCACATTTTTTAGTTTTTTTCCTTCTATTTATCTGCTTATTTAGTTTATGTTTATTCATCCTTTTCATGGGATAAAATCGTTCCCAACTGGTTTATTTTGATGCACGACACTAGTTTCCAGCCCGTGGGGATCGAGAACGCCCTTCAGGCCATGTCGCGGACTGGGTCGGGCGCCGGATTGGATGACGCACCGGCCTGGTTCGTGACACTTATAGTATCAATTGGTCTGGAATTTTAATTTTCATACTACATAGAGGTGTTAGATGGTGGGTGAGGTAGTTTTGATTTCGTTCTATCTCTTACAGTAATATGTCTTATTGGTTTTGATTATCATATTATTTTAAGGTTAACAATTTATTATTCATATGTATACAAAAAAATGAGACGATAAAGTGTTGAAATAGATTCACTTGGTTACCATAACCACCTTGGGAAAAAGTTATTTTGATATATTAGGAATGGTCCATGTGAAATAATCCTTATATAGTATTTCAAGAGTTTCTAGTAATGCTACCATGAGGTTGTTTGAGTGATTAGTTTTCTATGTGATTTCCATATTCCCAGAGAATGCTTAAGTGGGAAAAGGGGTTATGTGTTTGAATAATCATTTAATGGTTACATAATGTTTAATAATACAGTTCAAAGCCCCTATACGTCCCCATGGAGTTGGGGGTGGGGGTTTTTGGTATGGAAATAATATGGGTTGTAGTTTTATTTTATAATAAATTATAAGTAGATGTTATTAAAACAGTGATGGCCTATGAGACATGGGATCATCATGGGTTATAGAATAACCTATGGGTTATACTATAATAACCTATTTTGTTTACATAAATATAATGAATAAGGTTTTTATTGTTATCCTTTTATGAGCTTCTATTTATAGATGAGTTCCTATATTAGATATTTGATATAGGCAACATTTTTAAGGCTTTTAGTTGATCCTCAATTTGTTAATGTATTTTTTTTATTGATAGTATCATAGAATAAAAAATATACTTGTTTCTAATAATTTGGTGTGTCCTATTACATCTCCGAGATGCTTATAGATTTGGGCCTGTATTTGTTACACTGCATGTAGATGTGTTTGATATATTTTATGAGAATAATGTTTCAATTTATGACTATTTGATGCCTTTCCCAGATGTCTTTCAAGCATGTCTCTTTTGTTATTTTATTACTTCCCCACATATATTTATTACATCATGTGATATTCTTGTGCGTATTTAAGGATATGTTAGAAACTTCCATGATTTTTTTATGATATATGACAAATACCATTAACTCAGATCTGGCTATGTTATGAGTTTCCTAAATGGGATACCTATCAATGGGTTTATCATTTATATTCTACTCAATGACGTGATTTAAATTTTTTATGACCATGACATGAATGCTTATTTATATTATCCAATAAATGTGAGGTCAAGTGTCACAATGTCTTAGTAAACAATATTTTATTTTTTATTTTTTTATATATGATTAATTTTTTTATCTATGAGTACATATATTTGATATATTGTGGTACACAAGGGAATCCACGTTGGTTCCCTTATATGATGTACTTATCCCAACCTATATCTAAACCGTAGTTGATGTGTAAAACTTATGTCTATCATGACATAATCATCAATAATAGTACATGAGAATAAAATGAGGTATCTTGATGAGGTTGTGTTACAAGAATAATTATAGGTAAGTGCTTTCTATTTTTTTCTCCTTCTTAGTTTTTGTTTATCCTCATTTCCTATACTTTATCATACTAGTGAGGAATCCTTCATCAATGTATGCATGTTGATAATGAGATCAAATATTTTGATAACATGTTTTTATTTATATATTTTTTATGGTCAAATATTAATTTTAATAACAATAACTTGCTCTAATATTACATCATAGTTATATTATTTAATTATTAATGGATGTTGTGGTTATGAAAATATGGATTCCAAAATCTTTGTTAAGACTCTCTTCCCCGAGAAACATCCTATAGAAAATTGGGTATCATTGTAATGGGATTTTAGTTCCACAAAATTAGGAAAACATTGTTGGGGGTTTACGAGACTTCTTAGTATTTCACAAAAAATAGGGGTCCATTAAATTGTCTTCTAATATAGCTTCATCTCACATTTTGATACCATTTCTGTGCATAATACTATTACAACTAGGCCCACCAGCAATACTATTAGTCTAACAGTATTGTTTGTCACTAGGAAACCCATTCTAAGAAATAAAACCACTATGATGATACAAATAAATAAACAAAGGAAAATAAATACCATATTATTGAGAGATATTCTTTGATATGATATTGAGATATATAATCCACAAGATAAAACATTTTGTCCCTACATTTCTCAAGTAAATGATACATCTGATTTGAGTCATCATTTGACTGATGGTCACCAAAATATCCTTATCCAATGAAAACCTCTCGATCATATTGTCACTGACATTCACCACCATTAAAAAATGAAACCAATAATAGTAAAACCATTATATAGACTATATAAATAATTCTCTTAAAATAGTATCTTCAATGTGTCAATCCATTGTAGAGTTTATTATCTCATTCACGTCATCTATACCTATATAACCTCTAGTAGAAATCATAGATCACACTTGAACTATATATTCCCTTTATCCCCATGATTATTATAAAACCTATACTACTAATGTTTGGAGGAAATACAAATACAATATATTTATAAAATATATTATAATGAAGAAGCTAGTGCACCTCTTATGAGACACTATTAATGAATCGGGTAATCATAATAATCTATTATATCCATTAAATATGTATTTAAAGAAAAAATTGATAGAAACTTATGATTAACCAAAATCATAATTCGAGAACCAAGGAAAATTAACAACAAAGATGAAATAATGCTAATATGAAATGGAAATAAAAGATAATTAAAATTTAATGTCTAATATAATAAGAAGAAAAAGAAAAAAATTAACGATTTCGGATATCAAATGAGGCAGTTAAGAAGTAAAAAAGTGAAGGGAATATAAATGTAATATGAATAAGATGATATTGTATTCTGTAGTCGAGAGTGTCAATGAAACCCTAGAATTGAGCAACATAGAGAGGGGAAGACAGATCCATCATTTAAAAAGAGAGGTTTATTTTAATTAAAATGTTATTTCCTTCAATGCAATCACTAATGTATGGTTATTATACTATGTAATAGAAGTATCTATAAATAGTAATTCAGTATACCAAAGTATTCCTCAGTCATAATATCAAAGAGAGTAAAACATAAGTTTACAAAAATAATATTAATTATACCTATTTTTTCAAATAAAATGAGGAAGAAAAGTCAAAATGAAAATGAATTTTTATAATATTGTTTAGATAGTATGAATTTTTATTACTGTTATAAAGGACTAAATAGAAAACTTATTTATGACCATGTTATTTAAAATATTGCTTCTCATTTATATTTATAATAATTAGAATGTGGATGTTGTTCCATTTTACTCTAACATTATTTATAACTAATTATTTTTACAACCATATAATATATTTTAAAAATTTAAGAAAATTTACATTAATATTTTCATCACATGTATCCATTGAAGAAAGAAATAATACATTATAAATATATGAATAATATGATTTTTTGATAAATAGGACTCTATTATATTATCTTATGATTTCAAACATTAAATCGATTTTTTTTATTTTTTCACATGATCATGATATTTAATTCAATCTAGAGTATTTCCATTAATTGTGTATTACTGAGGATTTTTATGAAAACAAAAAAAATTGTGAATTCTACTAATTGTTTTTTATAGTCAATTTATTTGATATATTTTCACATTTGATTTAAAAACTGACATCTAAAATGTATTAAATTATATAATTATTAAAATTTATTGTTTTCTGGGATTAATTAAATCCTAGTATCTAGATGTCATATATAAGAAATAACTCAATTAAAATCCTCATTTTTTCAATCATAATACATGTTAATTTAAAAAAATAAACCCAATAACAAAAAATTACAATGAAAAATAGAATTACTTTCACCTGTAGTTTCAAATTACCATTTATTAAATTTATATATTAATTAAGTTATCATATTTTCTATTATACCTGTTGTGATAGTAAAAATATTTAATGAATGAAAATAGAGAAACATATAATTTATAAAGACATAAGTGACAGTATAAAATAATCCAAATTATTCATTTTAGGATATCATATAATTATAATTGATAATGATTTAGATAAGAAATATATATATAATAAAATTAATATTTTTGTTAATAGGGTTCTTAGATATAAATGGATTTACAATTGATATTTGACATATAAAATCTATTTCCATAAAAATATTCTTTCTCCAATTCATTTATCCTTAATAAATATAGAGATTAATTATTATATTGATAAGATTGTCTATTAGTTGTCGATAAAAAGTATTATAAATTTCTATTAAAATATACCTATATCATATTTTTGAACATTGGATGAAAATATTATTAAATATTTTATTCATTAGAGGTTTTGGAAGATCTTTGTATCCATACCGAAAATGTTGTAAGTTAATATTGGAATGAATAAATATTACAATGAATATAGAAAATTGTAAGATAAAATTCTAAAATGGAAATTTCTTTTTGGGTACATAAATTATTGACTGAATTTTCTAGACTAGAATGAGGGAGATATTTCTTAAAAGAGAAGTTATTGGCTGTGTGTTTTAAATCATTGTTTTAAAATCCTTGTACTAGAGATTGTTACAATATTTCTAGGATATGGGTGGAAAGTAAAATATGGAAGAAAACAATATATAATGTATTGTCATATATTTCAACCACCACTAGATGTAATGATTAATATCAAATGTAATTTTAATTTTTTAAAATGGGTTTGAACATAATAATACATATTTAATTTTTTTATTTATAAATGATTTATTCTAATTTATCGTTGATATGTTTTGTCATAGATATCTATAGGTATTATTTCTCAATCGAGTTCATTTATTAGAAAAAGTAAATCTTATTTTTCAAAACATTTAAAAATCACAAAAGTTTTATATAAATTTTGGATGAAAACATTTCATAATACTATTTTCTATATTAAAATAAATTAATTTAATGTAATATGTCTTCCATATATTTTCATGATTTTTTGAATGATGTATATATCTAAAAAATTGTGTAAGAATCACAATTTTATATATATTGGTTGTTCTTCGTACTAATGGTATTCAAAAGGATGATCTATAAATTAAAAACATATTTATTAATATTTTTTAGTTTATTTATAAAATAAATGTAAATAATCAATTAATATTATTATTAAGTCACAATTTAACACAATTTTGGATGTGAAATCTTCACTGGAACTCTTCGTTTCTTATGTATTCAGCACATTCTTCCAATTCAATTATTCTAACATCTATATATAATTATATTTATTCATTATATATTATAATTTTTATGATTATTTTTCATTCATTCATTATAGGAAACATTTATTGATTCCTTACATTCGTACATATTTTCGTATTTCTAATATTCATATATTTATTCATTAATCTAATTTTTAGATATCCTTAAGGAAAAATCCATTAATTTTTTTTAGATATTTAGGAATATTATTATATAAAAATATAAATATCACTTTATATGGTAGTATAAGTATTATTCGTTAAAATAAAGGTCATTCCATAATTTTTTATTTTATTTTATCTCACTGTCAACTCTTAGTTATATCTAAAATTAAATTAAGTGGTAAATGAGTTTGTTGGTATTCATTCTAGTGATGTTCTATATATATTTAGTGATTTCTAATTTTTTTATTACCCTATTTGTAGCATTTCAACAAAAAAAATTAGCATTATTTACATTTTCAAATTCTATTTCTCTCAAAATACGTCGTTTATCTTCAATTAAAATGTGTGATTGATATATATTGTCAAATATGTTTTCTGGAATGATTACAAAGAATTAGTTCTATACTCTATACGTGTATCACATTATATATGGAACTTTTTAATTCATATATTATAGTTTCAGTATTTTTGCGCATTTATTATGTAGTCTCACAAGTATAAAAATAAATACATATGGTGTGTGATATGAAATAGATTATTTTGAATCTTATTTTTATTAATAGGACAATACTCGATTTCATTATTTCCCAAATCATGCTTGTCATTTTTATGATGTTTTTAATATTTCTATATCTTAATATTTGTGATCATTATAGTATTTTTGATCAGTATTATTTTGATTCCACAAGTATTCATTATATGTTTCAAAAAAATGTGGTCCTTTTAGAATTAAATAAACATAATTTTCTAAAATAAATCTACATTTATGATGTTTTTCTCAGAAACCATATATAGTAAGTAAAAGAGGAGGAATGATTTTATATCTAATATTTACCAATATATCCAACTACAATATAAGTCTAAATTTATTTATTATTTATTTTTATTTCTAAAAACTCAAATATAAGTTAAAATTAAATAAAACATTAAAATATTTTAACTATGTTTGGATATAAACATAGTTGGTTTTTAATTTGTAAATTAATCACGTTAAACAAATAGATAAAAACTAAAATAAAATGGATCGTGGAAAAATATTTTTATAAATTTAAGGAATAAAAATATTATATTCAAATTGATGAAGTGAATTATGAAATATAAAAAATGAGTTGATATACAAAAAAGGATATTAAATAATTTTAAGATAAGTAGTATATAATCTTGTATTTATAAACTAGTTACATACAAAATTTCCCATTCATTTAACATACTTTTTTATCAAATAGGTTGTATTATATTATAATCTAAATATATGTGTCAATCATAACAAATTCATATAGTACTCACATAGTTAAAACCCATAAGATAAGGAATTATTTGACTTGAAGATGATAAATTGTAAAACAATAATTTTAAAAACCTATTGTACTGGTATTATTTTGAAATTATAAAAATAGTAAGGTAACAAATAACGAAAATTAATTTGTATAATTATGTTAAAATAGAAAACATTCTCTATTAAAATAAAAATATGTTGATAGTTTTTCATTTTCAATTTTGTACATTAAAAAATATTTATATTTTGTTTATTTTCGATGTTAATATATAAATATTGTTACATTTTACAATGAAATTCTTAATACATGAAACTTCATATGTCCTTTTGAAATATAATGTTTATTAAATGTATTTACTCATATATTTGCCTTAAATTTATTTATTTTATAATAATCCAATATTATTCTTGATATATACAGAATCTTATATAGACAAGCCTCTATTTTCGTAACATCTATCTATAAAACCACTCTCAAAATTTTCTGTTGTATAATGAAATACCATTATTATAAATGTTATCTAAAATAAATCACAATTATTTTGGAACAATTATTAATATTTACGTAAAAAATATTGTACAAATTATGTATTTTGATTATGATTTTTATTTCAATAGTTATTATTTATGTAAAATTTTAATGGTAGTTTTTATGCTTTTTAAAAAAATAAAAGTCCCATAAATTAAATAATTAGTAAAATATATATATGTGCTTCATTTTAATAATAAAAAAATGTTTTTTATGATTTTATTATGATATTATCCATTAACTAAAACTTTAGAACAAGGTTGAAAAATTCTAAAAGTGTAATAGATAACATAAAAAATTAAATATGTGGGTATAAAATAGATGCTAATGGAATATATATAAATTTATAAGGGTAATGTTCCCATTTAATTTCTATATAAAATGATTAATATATTTTTTAATTAAATTAACATTATTATTGGAATGTAATATGATGTGTATGAAAAAGGTATGCAAACGCTACTTTTGACACAAGAAATATTCAATTTGATTTATCTTTTTATGTAAATAAAATTAAAATATTATATAATGAACTTTTATTTTATTTTTCGATGGGATTTGAGTTTTTTTCGTATATAGTAGATCTAGAGTTAGTGGGGTTTTAAATTTTGAGTTTAGAATTAATTTTCAATGACTGGATACTAGTTTACTAATTTATGTTTCTTAATTTTAAGGATTTTATAGTTCTTTTTATTTTTAAGGTGAAGGGAATATAATATAATATTTAAATCAACTAGATAAAAACACCTTTGGGAACCTATAAGGATATCACTATGTAATTGGTGTGTTGAGAAGAGGGTGAATCACGCCATGAATGACATCTATATAGTAGGTATTTATCCATTAGGAGGCTTATGTACCACTATATACATTGTGGAAAGCTATATTTTAAAATTTTTATTGAATATAAATATTCATTTATAACCTTATAACCCCACCACAACCTATTGGCCGAGCTTAATATTCATGGATGACACTCCCTATTTGTTTCTCTCATCTCTTGGCATCTTCCTCAATGATTATTTTCCAATCAATGATCTATTAATATTAATTTACTCATAGATGTTAGAATAAAGTATGTAATATTATTTTTTATCCACGTAAATTTTTTGTTTTTTGTTTTGTAGGAAATATAAAGTATGTTCCTTTTTATTGGTTTTCAAGATTTCAAATGAATAATGTTGATTCACATAATAAATGATAATTTAATAAACTATAAGGTTTTGATGTAGGTGGTTATTTGTATATTAAGAATAGTTTGAAGTGTTTTTTTGTATCTAAGTATATAACATCTTGGGGTTTAGGAAACAATTTATTTTTATAAAAAATATTTATATAATTTATAAAATGTATGATTAAATCAATATGTAGAGCATAAATTAAAATGATAAATTATATATAAAATAATAATACCTTTAAGACTAAGAGATTCAAGGGACCATATTCACTATTGAGAATCACCATTAGTAAAACTATACCAATAATGGTAATGAAAATAATGAAAATATAATTCATGTTGTTAATTATAAAATAAATTTTAACATAAAGAGAATTATGATTTATTAAATTTGAATGGCATGAATTTACTGGACTTAATTGTGGAAATATCCCTTATAAAAGAAAAAATTCCATTATAAATACTATTATTTGAATGAATATTCATGGAAATATGGTCCTTAGATAAACAAATATTATATTTTTATATTGAAGAAGTTTATTTTTAGTAATAAATTAATGTAACATAAGTCAAAAATAATATACAATAAAATAAAAATATTTTTTATAATAGTTTTTTTAAAGTCATTTATTCATTTTATATTATTGATATTATTAATGTTTTAGATAATTTATTTATAATATTTAGAGAAATATTAAAATATGAATGGATACGTAAAATTAGAAATTTTAATATAAATAAAAAAAGTTATGATGATTATTTTATTAAAAAGTGATTTTTTTCAATGAATTATTTTACTAAATTATTTATTATTTTGAAATTGATATATATTAAATATATATATTAATTTAATGTATTGATAATATATAATATATAATATATTTTCTTTCACTAAATATTTATTATTAGGAATGTAATAAGAATAAATTCATTTTATGCTTAAAAGGTATCTTTTTAAGAAATTGTTTTTATATGATATGCATCCTTATACAAAAACTATTCTTTATTAACTATATAAAGAATTTTTTTGAGATGGGTTTGATATTTTTTTATAATCCAAATAATTTTAATAAAGTTATATTAATTTATAATATTAAATTAATCCAAAAAAATAAATACTAGAAATTACTATAAAATAAATATCTTCCAAAGAATGGGTTTTATAAGCATTGTGTACTTTTTATCAAATAATTTAAATTGAAACTTTTTATTCTATATCTAATTTAAAAAATAATAAAAAATACTAACAATAATTTAATTAATATTTGATTGATGGAAAAAAAACAAAAACACTTAACCTGTAAAATGACATTTTTTACCCTTGAAATTTTCCAAAATATCATTTCTTAATTTAAAAGTTAATATTTTATAATTAATATTTATATTGGATTAAATGATTTCTAAAATTGGAATAATAATTTTGAAACTATTACTAAGGGGAAATATATATTATTAATATGTATATAAATTCTTGGGTAATAATTTCATCAATTTTAGCTATTATAAAAATGATTTATTTTAAGTGGATCGAATTATTCTTCGTTATCATGAAATATAGACCTTTTATATAAAATTTGATAGGTATTATATTCATGTACACATTTTTAACGACAATGTTTAATCCTAATTACCTAATTCTTATGTGATTCCATCATTAACACTCATTTAATTTTTATTTCTAAGGAAATGTTTCACTTTTCACCAATAAAAAAATCCCAATCCTACCCAATTCATGGAATATTTTTTCATAGAAATTTCACAAAAATTATTTCCAATTTTTATCCACTATAAACATACTTTACATTTTTAAATATTTTGTTCCATGAAGTATCCTCAACTTCCACATTTCAAGGAGGTCCTTAAGGAGAGGGTTCAAGTTCTCAGCATGATTGTTATCCACTCGCTTACATTTTATTTTTTATCTATATAATTGAAAGAAATTATAAAAATAATATCATAATTGTATTACTATGATCTTTATTGTGAAATTTTATTACAATTATGTGTCAATAATTATCTTATTTCCTCTCATCGATTGAAAAATTAAAATGTCGCCAGTGTTACGTGAGAAATACCACCTCAAAGATAAACATAACTCATTTTTCATATTCATAAAAAAATTTTATTTTTATGAATTGTATTTAATGAATATATATATATATATATATTAAATAAATTTTTTCGGAATTTTAATTATAAATTTAAATTTATATTAAAACCTTCAGAAATAAATGATCATTGAATGTTTGGCCACCAAAACTGATAATACTAAGAGGAAAATAATATCATTTTCTGGGTTTTCAAAATTTCCATCTAAATAATACAAATTATTATTATTAACATTAATAAAACCTATATAATTCCTATAAATATATTTAATTATTGTATTATAACATCATTAATTCATTTTCATTTTTATTAATTGATTATAGTGTGTCTTTGTTTCGAAATGTTTGACCACAAATATGAATAATGAAATAACATACAATAATGAATGAATATGAAAACTTTTTTACTTGTAAGTATATATTTTAATGTGTAAATATTTTTTATAATGGTAATATTTAAATTTAAACTTCTTTTCAAAATACCACCTTTTTTTCCTTAACAATTACTAAAACAAGCTCGTAACCAATTTCAACTCCACAAATCATTACTAAAAATATCATCATATGAAAATTTTCCATTTTATATATTTATTGAACATTTATTCTAATACATTAAATAAATTAATTAGTATAAAATTATTATCAATGAATGCGTAAAAATATTGAAATTAAATTTTTTGATGAAATAATCAAGGGTACTAACATCTGATGGTGAAAATAAACAATAAGTATCTAACTGATATATAATGAATGATTATAATTAAATATATGAAAAGTTAATAGTTATGAATAATTTCCTATAATGATTTACTAATATTATTTTTAATTATATTTAGTTGAAATCACATTTTTGGGTGTCAATATTAAATGTAATAGTTTTTCGGTCTTATTTTTCTTTCTTTGATATCAATTCAATTTTCATTAATTTTTTATTTTTTATGAATTTATAAAATAATATATTCATTAATTTATTCATAATTTTCATAGAAGTCATGTTTTATACAAATAATTTCCATTGCCTCTCCTGTATTTTTATTTTTAGTCCAATGTCACTAAATATGTAATGGGTTTGGGAAACTCAGTTCCATTTCATAGAGTTCTAACCATTCTTCAATAAATCCATTCTTATAAGATTGACTTAATCTATCATATGAATATATTATATTGATTTTTCCATTCCATTCTATATAATTAATATTTTTATTTATATTTTTATTTTAAATAATCTTTTTGGTTACAAATATTTTACATTGATAGGAATAATTATCATCATTTCTAATGAATATTTTTCCATCATGACATTATTATTAATGTCCTAAGAAGTTATATTTTCATATTTTGAAATAAGAATATTTATCATTGGTAATGATATTAAATATTATGATTATAAATTTTTAATTTTTTTCTTAATTATGTGTGTTTCATTGAATTTTTTTATGATGTTAAAATATATTTCCAACCACAGAAATATATTTTATCTTCCAGTCAACATTTTTTCATCTTTACCAATGGAAATTCTATGATTATATTATTGACATTTACCTTTTTTAGTAATATTTTAAATTATATTATTTTCATATTCTATAAAATGAAATTTCAAAGTTACTTATTTGTTATGTAATATCATATATTTTCTAGTGTATTATTTTAAAATATAATATGGATCAATTTCAAGACCATGCACTCAGATGGTGTACTCTTTTGAGGCCTGGTGTATCCCTAATTAATTTAAAAAATATAGTAAATATCATAAACATCACAAGCATGTGGTTTCCCAGGAAAACTGGAATAACTTCTAAATGGGTGTCCATATAAAAAATATGAGGGCATGTTTGAGTTAATAAGGCATGTTTTACATTAGTATCTACATAATATTTTTTGGATGGGGTCCTTTGCCAAAAAGGTGTTGTGGTCAAAAAAATAAAACAAAAATATTTAATAAAATTATAATATGACGCATCAAACTAATTTTATTATTAAATATTTTCTTATGGAAAATCATTGGGCTAGTGGCAGTAGACTGTGAATTGGATGAGTGATTTTTGAGGGTTGGAGGAGGCCTTATTAGAAGTTGATGATAGATCAAGTATCGATGATCAGTAAACCATATATTCTATGAATATTTCCACCAACAACGACAAAACATTGTTATTAAACAGTGCTCGAATGGAGTCAAGGAATAAGGCATTTTTTAATTTTTTTTAATTCCTTGTTCATGATTTCTATAACGATTGAAAATCAATCGACAAAAACATTGATTTTTGGATCGATCACCCTGCGGGGTGGGGTTATGATATCTTGAATTTTTTGTAGAATTATCATTTTTCTTCGATTTTTCTCTATTTTTATTCTAACGCTAATGAATCAAGGATAACCAAATATGTCTAGGATCATTCCTGTTTTTCATTTTTCATGGTCTTCTCCAATATTTATATTTTAATCATGGGAATTATTCTCTTGGTGCATGGTTTGATGATTTGCTGATGAATCCATCATTGTTCACACGTTTCATGGTGAAACATTCTATGAATGTAGACATGGGATTAGTATGAGACAATAGAGGTGCGAAGATGGAAGCGGTGAACAATTCAAACCTTTTTGTAGACCATTTTTAATCGATTAAGATTTATAGAAGATGATTAAGATAAAAAATATAATTTTTATGGTTATGTTCAACGACCAGAGTATGTTTCTTATTGACGATGATGCCCAGCCAAGGTAGATCCATGATTTTCTGCGTGATTGGAGCTAGAGTCTAAGAAGACATTACAGTGGGAGAAAGCAGGAAGAAGAAGTAGGGTTTCTTGAAAATCCTAATTCAAACAACATGTAATTAGGGATTACACATCATTTGGGTCCTCTTGTACAGTGACTAGAGTTTCATGAGGGAGATATGTATCACATGACATCTAGATTAGCCGATAAGGTGAGTGGTCCTTCCCTAGATACATTTTTTATAACTCAGAAAGTACACAGACACTTGGTGGACTACTTATCAAACCTACATAGAGTGCACTCACCCACACAAACATGGTTTTATGACACTGGTCATTTACATTGGTAGGAATCTGGGTGAAGGGAAATTGTGTGTAACCCAACTACACACCGTGTAATCATTTGTACATGGATTGAATCTATTCTCTTATATATAATAGAAATGTTTTATTAGTTTTCGATCCACTTATACTTTCCCTAATGGTAGATAGGAGTAATTTTTTACTCCTAGGATTATGATCCCTTTAGAAGGACTTCTTGGATAGAATCACTAGAATCCCTCTAAGAGTCCTGGAGTCATTTCCTTTATTTATCTTCACACCCTAGGTGGAGTTATTGATATTTATGTGACCAATAGTATTTGTTCCCTGATCCCTAACTTAGCTGGTTAATTCAGATTGAGTTTTTTTGGTATCACCCCATGGACTTAGCAGTGATCATCATCTATGTATAATATATCTTCAGAAAATCAGTGTACTCTATATCATGATGAGACTGATTGAGAAGTACCCCTTATATGGACATCATCTGTGGTATCAGACTCATGAGTGTGTTCTCCTAGAAGAATTCATCATGAAACCATTGTGCTAGAATCCTATGTATGGTTTACTCTATTATGGATTACCTATAGAATGTGTGTCTTTGTTGAGTATATCTCGATATTCTTGTTATATGTTTTGTAGATATATACATGTTTGGATCTGACTGTATTTCCATTTTTGTATGGTTTGTGATACTGGGGTGTCCTAATTAGTATTGTTATACTCACCCATACATAGTATTTTCTTATATGTTTCATATCTTATGCATAATATTGACCTTTAAATGTATTCCTAAGAAGACCATGATCAGATGATACATTGTGATACCAGAAAGACCGAGGTATGTTCATACATCATTGAGACAACAGTCCAATTACATTAGTTTCATGTTAGACTTGTGTTACATACTCTTTGTTGTGGGCATGTATTTGGCCCTATTTATATTCCATTATTTCATGTCATACTGTAGTTTTAGGATATAGTTGTATGAATGCATTGGTTTTTTAGTTCTATTTATAGTTCATCATTTTCTTCCATTGGAGACATCTATGTGTGTAACAGGTACATATGCAATTCCTATGAGGTTAGTGGTATGACTAATTTGTGCTAGTCAAAAACACTTAGCCTATTATATGTGTTCTTGTAGAGTCGCGTAATGGGATCAACAATGATAGGTCATGACCTATTCAGTTTAGAAAACTATTTAATTTCAAAAGATAACTTGTGAGCAGAATCTAATTTAATGTATTCTATTCAAATGCATTTTCCCACAATCTTTTTTGGTTTTCATTAACATTATTACCCTATAAATATTAATGTGTTTATTAAATAAATTTATGTTCCATTTTTTTAATGATATATATTCTCAATATATATATTTGTGTGATTTTCATATCATTGAACAATTTAAATTTTAATTCTCATATAATATTTTTTAAAAATCAACATCATTTAATGTTTCTTACACATAAATAGGTATATTAACTAATGATACCATCAATATTAATTCTAAGAATGTCATATAGTAATGTTAATTTTCAGGACACTATTTTATTTCGAATGAGTTAATTATGCTATGATGGAATAAAAAAATCTGTTCATGTTCTTATTGAAGAATTGTATATGGTTTATTATTAAGTTGTGGGAGGGTATGATATATCCCTCTGATAAATTAGATAAATTTTTATATCTCATGATCTCAAAATAGTGAACACATGTTTGTATCTCTTGCATAAGTGCATACACAGGTTTCTAGTCCAACACCAAGAGGGTGCATGGGTTGTTATAATAAGACAAAGAGGTTACAATGGTTTTCCCATGTCGAAGGGGGTATATAAGTTCTTAATACAATCCCAATGCAATATAAAAGTTGATATACCAAGACCAATGTATTTTTGGAAGGTGGGTAGCCTATCCCATCTTGAATTTATTATCGAAATAGTTATTCCTGATGCATGTTCTATGATTTTATAAATTACATATTCTTATAATATGCATTATTTCTATGTCCTTTTACATGATATTGACTATTTTTTTATCACAACTTGAAGTACGGAATTATGATACATGACATATCGCATAACTCTTTATTTATGTTATATGTATCATTGGTTATAATTCTCATATGTTATAACCATGTAAGTTGATTAGGTCACATATGTGTATGGTTATATGTTGTGACCATGTATGTTGATATTTGACTGATGAGTAATATATTTATCATTAAATAGCATTTTATCTCATCCACTTATAATGTTTCCATTATATTAAAATTCAAGGAGATTTTTATTTATGAGATTTATAAAATGATCTCATGTTTGGAGAAACATTTAGTTAATGTTGAGTTGTTATTATGAAATAAAATGACCACATGGCTAATCTCTAATGAAAATATTCCTTTTAGTTTTGATTTTTTCTATCAATTTCTCAGATTTAATGTTTTAATAATATATAAAATGTGTTTACAATGTTTATATAGTATTATAAGGTATAATGATTAGTGTGTAATATGTGTTATTAGAAACTGACTTGGGATTATAAGCATAGTGTGTCTTAGATTGTACATAATAGGGTATATATTTTCATGTATATTAGGATGAGAAGTAATTAGTAAAAACCATAGATATAATCCAACACATAGGAAAACCTAAAAAAATATTGGTATATAATATAGCCTATGGTTTCATCAAAATTAAATCATCTTCTATATACAAACAGATGAATGATATATCAATATTATATTCACATAAGGGTAGAAAACCATAAAATAGATGGATCAATTTTAATTTGATATTCAGTAGGTTCGCAACTAATGGGACTAACTATACACGTGATTTTACACTCCAAGGGTATATGATTTACTTGACTCACATTCTCTTTATGAACAATTATGGATGATTTTAAGAAATTTTTTGATTAAATATATTTCATATATATTTAGAGAACATAATTGTAAAATGAAAATAAATGAACTAGGTTAAACTAAAGGAGTTATAAATGTATATAATAGTTGAATCAATTATTTCGTTGATTAATATGACAGTTTCTTATGAGAAGACATGTTATGATTGAGTTTTTAAATTCAAATGATCATTCATTATGATTTTACTGGATATTATCATTACCATTTTGGTTTTAATATTTTCCAAGAAACATGATCATGAAAATGATGATATAAAAGTTATGTTTGCAAAAAGTTGTAAGACATATAAAAAAATTATAGGGCATATTTTTAATTAATTCTTGATAATATTAATTTCTTCTTATTACTAATGGAAATATGATTTTAATAATTTCACTCATGATAGTGAGTTAGAAATTATTTCTTGAGTCATAGACTTATAAAAACTTCATGTTTTTTTAATAAAAAAATAAAAATATTTTTTAGGGGGTATAATGTAACAAGCCATGTTTTCTAAAAAAATTATTTTTTACCATAATTATATCATTTAAAATGAATTCAATTTTATAGAAATAGTTTCATATTAATAGTAATGAAAATCATGCAAGGTATGTAACAAACAAACCACACATTGTTCAATCACAATAAGAATTTAAAAAAGCATAAAAGAAATCATGTAATTCCAAAAATGGAATACTATATACCATGGTAGATTAAGTCTGTCAAAATTTTATAAATTAAAATTGGGGAATAAATAAAATTTTACAATATCTCTAAAACAATGAGATCCCATGATTCATCTTCACTATTGGGAATCACTATTAGTGAAACTAAAATATAATGTGAAATAATATTTAAAGGAGAATGTATATTATGAAATCTAAAATGAAAATTAATGGATTGAGAAATATATTTTAATAATTTGCAATGTAATGAATTTATTAAATGCGATAAGGGGAATATATGTTTTATAGTTTGAAATATATTCATTAGAATTATGATCATTCAAAATATTATCATTACATTTATATGTATTATATTTTTATACTGATGTTAGGTATAATTAGGAAAAAATTTAAAATAATATCAATTTAAAATAGAAAAATGAGACAATTTTTTTAATTAAAATATTTATTATTAAAAATATTTATTATTTGTTTCATATTATTATTATAAATTTTTTATATAATTTATTTATATAATTAAATAAATGATATTAATATAAATGTCTAGGAGAAATTAAAATTCTATAATCCTAAAATAAAATTTTAATTTAGTATAGTGTTCGTGATTTAATTTAAATGTTATACTTTTCAAATAATTATTCTGTAAAGAATTGCATATTTTTTAGTTGATATGTACTAAAGAATGATTTTAATTAAATGTATTGATTATAAGTAAGATAAAATAAATTCAACTTTTTCCAATAGTTATTACTAGAAATGTAATATAAATAAATTCATTTTAGGATAAAGAGATATAATTTATTCAACTTCCTTTTAAGATATGCACTCTTATATTAAAATTTATTTTTCAACATTTGAATGTGAGTTTATTAAGATAGTATTAATAATTTAAATTAATAATTGAAGATATATTTATAACTCTATGTACATATTATAACTAATAATCTACTACTAATGAAAATATCATTTACCATAATAAAATAATTTTCTTTCAAAGAACATATGGACATGGTGGGAAGGAATCTTGATCGAATAGAAAAACAATGTTAGTTTTCTTTAAAAACATTATTCTAGACATTTAAGTACTTCGTGAAGTTATAATGAATGGAAATAATTAATTTTATTTATATATTATGGAGATAAAAAATTTATTTTTTTAAATATCAAAATATAATATAATTCTCAAAATGGAAACAAGAACATTAACAATCTGTAATAAGGATGAGATTGTGAAATAAAACCTTACCCCATGTCCAAATATCTTTATAAGTTTATGAAAACTCATGGATAATAAATTTAAATTTATTATAAATTTATAACAGAGTCAAATAAATGGTTATAATACTATATATTATACACTCATGAAATTTCAAAACCAGTACAATTATACTTCTTTATTAAAAATTTCATTTTCAAGTGTTAACTGTTTCACTTTTAATGTATTTTATGGTTTGGTAGAATCATTCATTGTATATTTTTCAGGAACCCGTCATATAAATAATATAAATATTTATATAAATATTATATATATGGATTATATAAACATTTATAATCAATCTTGTAAGGCATACATGATAATTGAATCACATCATTTCATGGAGGTGCAGTCTATACTTACACATGAGGACCGTTTTCATTTTTTAACTGGGGGGCGGGTAAGGTGGTAAATGATATATTATTTTTTCATGATCATAACTATTTCATATATAAAATATATTTCCAAAAAATTCATCTTTAACTATCATTATGAAAAACTGTAAGAGGTGTTTATGAAAAATGAAAACAACATCCAAAAGAGATAGTAGTGTACACATACACGTGAATGATGTTTTTTAATTTCAATAAGAATCATAAAAATATGAACCATATTTATATTTAACATAATACCATTTAATTAAATTTTATTTTCATATGTTATTATAACATAATTTTTAAAATATGTTTTAAGGAAGAAACAAAAGATGTAAAAACAAAACACTCATTCAAGATCTATATATCTTATTTAGAAATACTCTATTAGGTTATATATAAATCCTTATTATGATGATATTATGATTCAAATAGGACCTATAGTTTTTTGGAAGGTATGTTATAATTTGATTTGGTTTGTTTGGTTTCATCTAATATGAAAAATAAGATGGTGGAAGAGTTTATACACGTTGTTCAAAATACTAAAATCTATTAATGTTTTACTAAATCCAAATTGATAAAAAATGAATCCACGTATATTATTATATGATATAGAGATGAAATTTTACCATCTAATTTTATTAAATTAAATTTTTAGTACATGTTAAGCATTATCTTTTTATTTTAGCACCCTATTTATCCAATTTAACCATAATCGTGGTAACTGTATTTTTTTATTAATTAATTAAAAAAATTAATATGACCTATTAAATTATATTAACTGTTATAATTAAAAATATGGAAAACATTTCCTCAAATTTAAATTGTATAAAATGCTGAAATTAACAATAAACTATGTGTGTAAAACATAATTATGACCATTTTAAGAAAATTTAATTTTAAACCTAAAACTAAATTTACTTCAATTATTTTCCTATTAAAAATATTAAAATGAATGATTAAATATTTTATTGAGTTTATAATATATAAATTTCAATACTCAAATATAATCAATTATTTTATGAAAATTCTATAGTTGATAAATACTGACGCCACAATCCTTAAATATAAATCAAGCACAACATTGACACTTAATATAATTTTTCAATTTACTATTCAAACTAAAAAAATCTGTGTGTGGTAGGATTTTCATAATAGAAGATTACTATGTTTATACTTATAATGAAAATCTAATAATTTCTATGTAATGAACATATCATTATTGAAAAATTTGAAATAATATTACCATGATGTCTAATACCTCATTAAGATGGATCCATGAAAGGATATCAGGAGGTAAATATTGCATAATATAGAAGGAATGAATGGAAATGGAAAATTGATAAATAATAACTCCTATGTAATATTTCACTCTCATATTCTTTAGAAATCTAGGGATAAATTTCATAGTAACATCTTCCAATTTTCAAATAAGGATTGGTAGAGGTTGCATAACAATTTTTGGATGTTGTCTCTTAGACATTGCCTATTGATAAACCGAGAATATTGTTATAGAGTCTCTAAATCACATTTCATATTAGCATACCAAAAATTAATCTTCAAATATTGTTCAATTTTAGTTTAGTTTGAGTGTATAAAGAAATTATATCTATAGGATTCATCTAATAATTATCTCTTTATTTCATTTATGAATAGAGCAATTAACGTATTTCAAAATTATAGTACACCATATTTATAAAAAAATATTCTAGTTTCTCATAATTTACATAAATAATTTTCTTATTTAAACTATCATAATTGAGTTCAGATATTTTTATTTTTTATAATAAGGATATTTTTGTAGTAACATTAAAAAGGGGTTATGTTTGTCCATCCCTAATAATTCATATATAGAAATTAACAAATTCAATGAATAAAGACTAATTTTCAATCATCATATTATGATGGAATATATGATTATCCCTACTAAAAACAACAATCTACTAATTATCAGAATAAGCACGGCTATGTATTGAGATATCACAATCATTGAGTGGATCTAGATATATCTTCTAATATTTTTGATCTCTTTATATGAAAATATTTATATAAAACTCTTATAATTCATATATATCTCATATTTCTCACTATATTGATAATTCCTACATATCACTAATTAAACCATTGTTGTTGGAATCTCAAGATCAAATTTAGGAGAGTTTTGTTCATGTAGTTTTAACTCCCTTGATCCATAGGAAATAATTTTACCATAATGAATGTGAACACATCAAATCCCATTAATTTAAGAATAACTATATATAAAAAATTCATCTCCTCATAATGGAAATATTAACACCATAACATTGACCATCCTCATCAATGATTCATTATATTTTATTTATATTCCCTTTATCCTTAATAACGTAATCCATTTACATGTTAACAATGTTAATAGGTTTTCCAATTTAGAAAAAGGATGAAAAAACACTAATAATAACCTATTAATCTAAAGAAATTGTGTACCTCAGTTATATTTATAATTGAAGGTTATTATTTGATATATTTTTGTCATTAAAAGGTCAAAAAATATTCTCTCTTTATAGACAATATATCCAATAAAATTAACTTCTTGAATCCAAAATTCACATTCTCTAAATTTTCAGTATAAATTCTTTTCTCTATGAGTCTAAGTAATGATGCATAGATAACACTTATTATCATCATAAATTTTTTATTATACCAAGATATGAACAATAAATACATGAAAAAATTATCAGGATATCCATTTAACACTATATTAATCATATATATAAATATAGAGGGTGCATTAGTAAATCCAAGATGAAGTACTATAAAATCATTATTTCTATACATCATAAAAAGTATTTTCTTTATATTATATTACATTCATAATCACAATTTATGATACATAGCATGAAGATAAACACTAGAAAAATATTTATCTCTATGAAGTTGATCTGAAAATTCCTCTATATGTGGTAGATGATACATTATCCTTACTAAAATGGCTTTGAATTACCTATAATGAATAAAAAAACTCATAGTTACATCCATATTTTTTAAAAAATAGACTAATATTCCCATCAAGGAGAAGCACTTGTGTGTATGAATCCCTTTTCAAACAACTCCAGAAATTGTTTTCTCACTCCAATAACAAAATCATAGACATTCCATAAAATGTATTATATAAAACATTCATATAGAGAAAATTTATATATTAATATAAACATCATGATATGGTGGATATATAGGTAGATCATTAAGAAATACATCAATGTATTATTTTCTAATAAGAACATGTTATATACCATGGATACCATTACCATCCATGAGATATATATTCTCTTCTTCCCCCATAATTTCATTAAAAAGAGCTACTAGGGTTTGATCTTTGAATGATTCAGATAATGAAGTCTCAATTATAATGATAAGTACATCAATATATTTTTCAAAAATAATTATCTCATTCTATTGTTAAAAAATTTAATCTTTTAATTTAAAATCCAATCAATATTAAGGATTATATAAATATTTACCATAGTTATGATAATCAATGTTTCTAATATATTATTTCTATGCATAAACATGAATATTGTATGACATATCATTATTTTAAAAATATTTTCTCTATGTGTCTTGATGGGTAGATCTTATATTAGTGTGATAGTTAAAAATTTATTTTTTGGGGGGAAATGGATTATATAAAATATTGGATAGATTTAGAATCAATTAAAATTAGATAATATTGAATTTATAAACAAATTAAACACCAATAAATCACTATGAATCTCAACATGTATATTAGTGATTACATAATCCTTATATTCTACCCATAAATGATTCTTCGGTAAGTCCCCATGATATTTGGTGAATTGGTTTGTATTGTTACCATAACTCTAATAGTTAAATAATTGTACTATTTCATTTTTACTTAACCCTTAAATTTTTTAGCATAATGATATTTCATCCCATGCCTTAAACAAACTCATATTCACCAAAATCATGTATGGAGAGTTTCTTCACAAAAGTGTCACATTTTGAAAATTCTTTCTTCACTTCTTCCTTTATCAATTTTTTTTCATGTGGTTTATAAATGTTATTTTTTCATTTCCTTTCCTTTGAATTCATAACACTTTTGGAATTCATTATTTTCCTTGATATGACATGATACTATATGATTATATGATGAAAATTATTGGGCGACTATTTACTTTCAAAGGATTACATTTCATCCATAAATGAAATGAAAAATATTACTCTTTGGATTACATATTTATTCTATAACATGAATTGATAACTTTGTGTTAACGTACAAATATATAGAAACATATTACTTTCTTATGAAATAGAATAATTATCTGTCCATATCCACTAATATTTTTAAAAGAAACATTATTTCCAATAAAATTAAAATTTTATCCTTTAACTAAATGATCACTATTTCCACCTCATCCTTACTATTTTCAAAAAATTATTACTATTGATCTGTATCACCTAATTGATTATAAAATACCAGGGAATCCTTATCCCAATAATTACATTCCAAATTGAGAAATATCTTTTCCATGGAACTTATCCGTTGCTCAACAACTAATTTTTTTTTTCCTTCCATTTAATTATTGAGGCTATTATCACATGAAGTAGTATAACATTATTACTCTATGTTTCTAATAAAAAGAATACTCCATATATGAATGTTTATTGGTTATAACTTTCGTCATCTTCAATAATATTGTTATAATTTTTCATGTTCGTCCTTGATAACTAGATTAAGGATAATTGTTTTTTTTAGTATGTTCATCCAAATAGAGATTATATGTACAAATAGGATTACAATTATTTTAGTTAGGAGCATTATTAAAAAAAATATGCACCCTATGATAGAACGTGAAATTATAAACCAAAATGTATAATTCAAAACATTTTGAAACTATTAATCTAAATTGAAAATATATGCATAGATAATATCATAATTATAATATTAGTATCATTGTTAATATCATTAAATAAGTAATTTTTTTTAAATATTTTATAATGGGTTGTAAAGACCATTTTTGATCTACCAAAGAATGTCCCATAGGAGGGTCAAACTAGTTATTCATTACTGGCCCCACTCATTATGGACCAGTGACAATAGAGTGGCTACCTATTCCTACCCATTCATATTTTTTAATCTTAGGTGTATCTATTCTGAAACGAAATCCACTATCAAATATCCATACATTGAAATATTTTCTTGGAAACTTTATTTTATCTACCTTACCAAAACATCAGGATGTTATCCATTATTTATATTAATATATAGATTATGACAAAAAATTATGTTCTAGAATATATGTTTTCTTAAATTTAATTCTCATGTTTTATACTAATTCCAATTTTATACAATGTGTAACAACAAAAAGCAAAGTATCCTAGATATTGTGGTTAAATTATTTCAAATTCAATTGATAAAATAGGCCTCTTCTTGAATGATCAAATATTTTAGGGTTCTTGGATAAATTGAAACATGTTTGAATCTGAGAATAAATTTTAATATATATAAGATAAAACATATTATATTATTTTATAAATTATTTAACCTATATAATATCCATGTATATCAATAATAGTAATGTTTCTAGAATCCAAAGGATTGAAATAAAATTAAATGTTTGAGATCACAATCCAAATAGTGGAATTCATACAATAGATTCTAAAGAATAAATAAGGAATGAATAATTTTTAAGGAACAAACCTTCATAAAATAATTATATATAAAAAAATGAACTTGTGTCTTTTCTATAGATAAGAGAAATGTTTTAATAATTTCATTGAAATTGTTAAATTATTTAATAATTATGAAATGAATAATTTTTGGAATCTAAAAAATACTGTCGAGGCATTGTTCAAATACATATTATATAACTGAGTAAAGAATATTCTAAATACAAATATTGTTTTTCCACATGATACCTACCATTCAGTGAAGGGATATGAAGTTAAAATTCCCATCCATCACTTGGAATATCCAATTTATTCATTATATGAATTAAAATAAAATATAATCCATATACAATAACAATCTATAACTAACAGTATTTGAAGAACTATCATATATAATTTAAATTTTTTCCATGGTAATGATGATCCGGAGAAATAAAATAAATAATGGTGGATGATATCAATATATTATAATCCCAAAGAACCATAAGATACATGTATTTTTTTGAAATAGAGGACAATACTTTTAAAAAATCACTATACCTTTTCATTAGAGGAAAATACAAATTTCCTTTCAAAATAATTTATTTAAAATTTTAAAATATATAGAAAATGGAATATTTTATTATTAAGATAGAATAATAAAAACACCTCATGGGATTGTCAAAACAAATTTTAGTCATAATGGTTTGAAAATTGATTTATTGGTGTACATTAAAATAATGACCCCATTCACATCATTAGAAAAAGTTCATTGTTCAAAAAATTAACAAAAATATTCCTTATAATCATTTTCATCGAAATTAAAAAATGGGTAAAAATGAATTTAATCAATCATTGGATAATATTAATGTAACACCCAAACCCCAGTTACCCAGAGTCGGTGCATTATTACGTAACATTGGCATGATCACAAAAGATCAAGTCTCGAAAGACCGATTAGTTTAGTAGCCTTGGAAACACTAGATACATTCATAAATGTTACATTACATCATAAAGTGGAAAAATAAAATAACATAGTCTCTATAGTCCACACTCATATCCCCTTCAGACTATCCCTATAGGTCAGTCATAAAAAATTTCTTCACATCTTGGGAAGAATAAAACATAGAAAGGGGTGAGATTAGATGCTCAGTAAGGATAAAAACATAGCGGAAACTTTCATAAATAAACATAAATATTTAAGAAAAAGTATGACTAAAACAAAATCCTTTTAAACATGAACTTCAGCATAATATGGAAAAAGTAAAATGAAATAATTCCATTTACTTATTCACATTGATATTCTACTAGTCGAATAATCACATGAAATATCAATAACAACTTTCATAATGATGGAATGCATAATTCCAGACTATCATAACCACATAGTCAAGGCCTGGTGCGAGGACTACACATAATATTTTGTCAAGGCCTTGTGCCAAGACACTAGTTTGTCTCATGAGACCTACCTATGCATCGAAAACATATAGCGGGCTCCACCCGTCACTTATTATGTGCAATGAATTCCTTATATGAAAAGGTTTAAACATATCATAAACAATACCCAAGAACCATTACATAATCGTATCACATAAAACATGCATAAAGGAAACATAATATTTCCACATTTAAATCACAAGATATAAATACAACATATTAATATAATAAAAACATTATCAAAACCATTTTCAATACCAAAATAAAAGAAAATTAAAACTTGTTAGTTATTTTTCATTTAAAAAATGTTATGGCTTGGAGAGGAAGCCGAAACTCAAATAATGGTCACGGCGGCAGAGAAGTCGTTGTCACCACATACGTACGACAAAAAAACATTCCTTTTTGTTTTTTAGTAAAAATATTCGTATAAAAAATATTCCTTTTGAAAAAATGTAAATGTCAAAGGGTTTTATACACCATATAAAAGAATGTTGTGTATAAAACAAAATATGCCTCAATGAAAGGAGATTGAGATGAAGTCCTTTACCTCGGGTCCGAATTTACTCGATCGTTCTTTAATCTCCTAAATAGTAAACTAGAGTTAATTTTTTACATTCTTAAGAACCTTTTTCAAGTTCATTATTCCTTTTATATCACTTATTACCATGTTATGAACATTATGTAATTATTTAATTTAATAAAGGTCGTTTTGTCATTCTTTGGTACTTGAGTCAAAAATAAACATCGTATAATTACAAGTTGTTCATGTGGTAAAATATCCATTATATCCAAAATTATATTCATGATGTAGATATCATATATATCCTATATATCCAGTATATAAATGCATTTATAGTATTACATAACATTTAGAAGCAAGATATGAAATGCACCGTTTATGGAGATGGTAAGCCGTACGTACGCATGAATGATAATTTCATTTAAATTTCATATTTAATGGAATGAAATCATAATGATATAAAGGTATATTATAATTACAGAATAATATAAAATATAATATCATTAACTCCATCCTTTATAAGTCCCAAATTTGGCATTAACGATTCAAATCACTTTGTGGGGGAGGTAGTCCGTACTTCCTAAAATGACATTTTCATGTTTACCCTTACTGGAAATCATAAAGGTATGAAATAAATGAAAAATAAAGAAGTATAAGGAAAAAAAACATAATATATATCATATATAAATATATTGACATCTTAATGGCCACCATGAGAGGTGTTAAAAGAATATTGAACAATCATCGTTTCTTGAGGCAGCAATTCACCACACACAGAAACAGTATGTTCTTTAACCATTAGATGAAGGTGTGTGTAAGTGTAAATAAAATCCTTAATAAAATATCCTAGTATATTTATGATACTAGTGTTTTTACAAAATAAAGTAATAAAAAGAGTTTAAGGGGTTGGAGAAGCAAAATAAAACAAAAGAACATAAGGGAATACATAACCTTATAATCGGGTAACACTTTTTGATTTGAGGCAAAGAATTCCTTGGGAAGACTTATTCCCAAAGTGAGGATACTAGGATTAATATAGGTAAGTTGAGAGTGTATTTGGGAAGAGTCTGGCGGAGCCAAATGGCTTTGAAGGTGTGAATAAGGTGGTAGATATGGGGGGCCTTTTATTAGAGGAGATGAGGGGCACTCTTGGAAAGTCGTGATTTGTTACATTATTATAAAATTATTTTCGAATTTTAAAGGTCCCACAATAATATATTTTGAGGAAAAGTTGATAAGGGTTCGAAATCCACCCATACAATAGGGTTTAGACAAGTGTAAGTCTTAGATTTTACGTTATCATTTCATTTTATTTAAATCATTCATTAATGAGGTAATCGATGTATCATCATGGTGTGATAAATAAATTTATTTATTTAATGCATAAAAATTAGATAAAAATTTCCATGATGTAGGAAATCCTTTTATATTTTCAATGGATATTTATAGTCTAAAAGATAACTTGTGTAACCCCTTTTAAAAATTGTTTTAATAAAATAATACATGTTTGTGACATTTTTATTTTTACTTTAAATAAAAGGTATTAATGTCATTATCTTACCCAAGTGGCTCCATGGGGTCCCAAAAATATACCCAAGGATTTTCGTGGTCGTCCATGAGTCATAAAATAAGAGTAGTACATGTTTCAATGTAAATTCATATTATTATAACATTGTATTTACCTTAAATTACTCAAATTACCACTAATCGTGATTAATAAAACTCAAAAGTTACAATTCTCCAAAAATTATTTTCATCCCATTGAACCACATTTTAGTTAAAAATTACAACCATGTATGTCATATTTTTGAAATTAAATTCATAGAAGCGGTAAAATTTCATTTAAATGAAAAATCAGTTTTTTAACTACCACTTAGTGGTTTCACTGTTCAACAAAAATTGATGTTTTTCAGAAAAATACCAAAAAATCACCCTAATCTATATTTTATATTCCAAATTCAAAGATGATGTTTATTTTACCAAATTCCAAACTTATAAGTTTCATTAATTAATTTTATAATTAATTCCCGTTGTCAAAACAAATAGCGTGTTTTTACGAAAGAATATCCATCAAAAGATTGACAATTGTTTATGTCAAATTTAAAAGTGAAATTAATTATAATGACCACCATTAGATAAAATGGTAAAAATATATTCTAATTATACTTTAAAACCACTAAATCATACAGTTTATCACTGTAAATTATTTTAATTTAAAAAGCTATTTTTAATTAAAGTTTAGTATTTTACATTATTCATAAAAAATTGGAAGTTCTCAGAAAAAATGAAAAATTCGACTTAGGATAATTTCGATATTCCGAATCAAAAACTGAAGTCCAATTTGAATAATAAAATTTACAAAATTTAAAAAAGTGTGTATTACTATTCATAATGGCTACTTTGATTGGCCACGGTGTGTTAGAATCTCAAACTTGCGTATAATGAAAGCTATTGAATTATTGAAAGAGAAGGGTATTGTGGAAGCTTGGGGTGTTACATTCTCCCCTCCTTAAAATAATTTCTTCCTTAAAATTTCTATAATATTAATACATAAAAATACTTGGGTGGTTCTTCATCATAAGTTCCTCATGTTCCCATGTTGCCTCTTCCATATTATGGTTCCTCCGTAGAACTTTTACCGGACGAGTCGTCCGGTTTCTCAGCACTTGATCTCTCGTATCCAGAATCCTGACAGGCTCTTCGTAATAAGACAGATCGTGTTCCAGTTCTAATTACTCATAGGTGAGTACATGCGTTGGGTCGGGCATGTATTTTCTCAACAGTGATATGTGGAACACATCGTGAACTTTAGAGAGACTTGGATGCATTCCAAATGGTAAGCTACAACCCCAATTCGTTCTATAATTTTGAATGGTTCGATGTACCTGGGACTTAATTTTCCCTTCTTACCGAATCGTGTAACCCCCTTCCATGGAGATACCTTCAAGAAAATATGATATCTTACCTGAAATTCCAAATCCTTCCATCGGTTATTAGCATAACTCTTCGGCCTACTTTTAGCTGTTTTGATGTGGTTTTGGATTACCTTCACCTTTTCCATCATTTCCTCAACAAGTTTTGGGCCTACAGGTTTTCTTTCACCAACATCATCCCAATAGGTTGGTGTGCGACATCTCTTTTTGTATAATACTTCATATGGTGCCATCTGAATACTTGATTGTAAGATATTATTATAGAAAAATTCTACCAGAGGTAAATATTGATCCCACATACCCTAAAAGTCAAGTGATCATGATCTCAACATTTCTTCTAATGTTTGAATAGTCCATTCTGATTGTCCATCTGTTTGAGGGTGGTATGCAGTGCTCAAACGAAGTTCAATGTCAAGGTATTTCTGAAGACTTTTCCAAAATCTTGATGTAAAATGAGGATCACGATCCGAAACAATTGATAGAGCTACTTCATGAAGTCTTACAACTTTGTTAATATACAGTCTTACTAAACGTTCAAGTGGTAAATCTTCTCTTATAGCAAGAAAATGTGGTGACTTGGTAAGATGCTCAACAATGACCCGTATTACATCATTCCTTCTAGGAGTCTCTGGTAGTCCCATGATAAACACTAACGTAATATTATCCCATTTCCACTAAGGTATGGGAATAGGTTTCATAACTCTTCCAGGAATTTCCCCCTCAGCTTTCAATTGTTGACAAACCATGCATCTTGACACAAAATCAGCAATCTCCTTCTTCATGTTGTCCCAACAAAAATGTTCCATCAAATCTCTATACATCTTAGTGCTACCTGGGTGTATATAGAAATTGTAACTATGTGCATCATACAATAATTCTCTTTTTAGACCAGCTATATCGAGAACATAATGTCTCTTCCCAAATTTCAAAATACCATCTTCAAACACAAAGTCACTCAATCTCCCATCTTTCACAACATTAATCTTCTTATGAAACACTTTATCATCAGTCTAAGAACTCTTAATCTTTTCTAGTAAAGATGTTTTGGCAACCATTTGAATAAGCATTGATTTTTCACCTTCAATAGTTATTCCCATGTCCATCTTCACTAGATCCATGAAAATAGGATCCCTTTCAATTCTCATATTGTTCAAAACTCCATGATATTTTTTTCTCAAAGAATATGCCACCTTATTTTCCTTCCCCGGGTGGTAGTGTATCATGAAATCATAATCCTTGAGTAATTAAATCCATCTCCATTGCCACATGTTATGTTCTTTTTGTGAGAAAATATACTTCAAACTCTTTTTATCAGTATAAATCTCCAATTTTTTTCCATAGAGGTAGTGTCTCCATATCTTCAAAGAAAATATCACATCAACTAACTCAAGATCATGAGTAGGATAGTTTTTCTCAAGAATTTTCTGATATCATGATGCATAGGCAATAACACTATCATTCTACATGAGGACACAACCAGGTCCTTTCTTTGATTCATCATTATATATAACGAACCCATCATTCCCCGATAGTAGATTAAATATAGGATCATTGAATAATCTTCTCTTTATCTCTTCAAAAAATTCTTCACACTCTTTTTTCCAAAAAAAATTAACCCCTTTACTTGTCAGATTCTATAATGGGTTAGCCAATTGGGAAAAATTCTGGAAAAAGTGGCGATAATAACCCGCTAAACCAATAAAACGGTGTACCTCAGTTAGACTCATCGGTGCTGGACATTCTTGAATCTCTCTTGTATTCGAAGGATCAACAGAGATTCCATCCTTAGAGACAATATTTCCAAGAAAAGAAATCTCATGAATCAAGATTTCACACTTTCCTAATTTCCCATATAATCTGTGTCTTCTAAGAGTCTTTAGAATAATGCGCAAGTGATTTTCAGGATCTTCATAGATTTTTATGTATACCAAGATATCATCAATAAATAACACTACGAAGCCATCAAGATATTCATTGAAAACTCTATTCATTAGATCCATGAAGCCAGAGGGTGCATTGGTCAATCCAAATGGCATTATTGTAAACTCGTAATGCCCGTACCTGGTTCGAAATGCTGTGTTTGGAATGTGTTCCTTCTTCACATACAACTGATGATATCCAGATCAAAGGTCAATCTTTGAAAAGTATTGAGCTCCATGCAGTTAGTCGAATAAATCATCAATCTGAGGTAGGTGATACTTTTTCTATATTGTTATAGCATTGATCTCCATGTAGTCAATGCACAGCCTCATAGATCCATCTTTCTTCTTAACAAAAAGAACTGGAGCTCCCAATAGAGAAACACTAGGGTGAATAAATCCATTATAACTCAATTACTCTAGTTGTTTCGTTAGTTCCACTAATTTCACATTGTCTATTCTATATGGGGTCTTCGATATGGGACTTGAACCAGGCATTAGGTCAATAGAAAACTCAACTTCTCGTTTTGTAGGATGCTCAGGTAAATCTTCTTAAAACACATCAACATATTCTCTCACAAAAGGTACATCCTCTATTTGAACATTCCCTTCCTCGCCAATTGTTATTTCATTATCTTCCTCCACAATAAGTAAATTTAGTTGAGCTACTGGGGGTGGATCTAGATAAAAAATATGTGGTGATGATCATGCTCTAAAGATAAGGTGTTCCTTATCATCATCATCAATAATCATAACCTCTTTCTTTTTACAATAAATCATCACATCATGGTCCGAAAGCCAATACATACCAAGGATTATATCAAATTCAATCATCGGTATGATGATGCGATCAGCTGATAAAGAATATTTATGTGCTCTAATGGGAACTGATTAACAAAACATTGTTGCAATGATATTTCCCTTAGGAGTTTTGACTGACAAATCCGTTGTTAGATCAAATTGGAACTATCTAATTTTCATATTAAACTGGGAAGATATGAAACTATGCGATGATCCAGAATCAAATAATGCATTTTCTAAACATGAGGAAACTATTAAATTACCTGCAACCACGTCTTTAGGAGATTCAACCTCAGATATAGTGATAATATAATATTGTAATTCATCCCTTGGCCTTTTCTGAGGTATGTTCTCCTAAGTCTTAGGACATTCATTTTCATATGGTCCCATCACCCTGCAATTGTAGCATTGAACATCAGTAGATTCTTTCTACCCCTTGCAATCACGAGCTTGGTGGCCTTTTTCACCACACTTGTAACAGACTCCCATTACTTTCAAGAAAGTACTGAGGTGTTTCTTTCTACATTTACTACAGGATGGATAATCAACCTTTCTCTGTTTCCCCTTATTTTCATTTCTAGAGTGATCATCAGATCCCTTCTTCTCTTGATTTTCTTTAAAGTCGTAAGACATAGAGAATTCCTTTTCTGTCTTAATAGCACATGATACAATGTCTTCATATAATGAGAAGGATTATGAGACCAGTGCTCGACAAAGAAATGGTTTTAACCCATCAAAGAAATGATAAATCTTACTTCTAGGGTTATGTATATAATCTACATCATACCTTGCTAACCTTGTAAATTTTTCCTCATATTTTGTGACATTCTCATCCTCCTTTTGTCTCAGACTCAGAAATTGCCTTTCCATATCTACTTGATGGTCACGAGGAAAGTATTTTTCTAAGAAAAGCTCTTTGAACTCCCTCCATTTAATTTTTGATACTTTATCATCTTCTTTTGTGTTTTGAATCAATGAACACCATTGATCGGCATCTCCAGTGAGGCGGTAAACTTCCATGATAACCTTTTCTATTTCACTACTCCCCAAGGCATGGAATATTTTCTCGAAGGAATTTATCCATTGCTCAGATACTAAGGGATTTGTACTCCCATTGAATGTTGTTGGTTGTTGCCTCATCAAGCGGTCTAACATAGATCCTCCACGTTGGGGATCAGGGTGCTCCATACGAGTAAGATTATTATTCATAACCTGAGTGATTTGTCCCAGTATGGTGATAAGATGATCGGCACTAGTTGTATCACCGGCTCCACCATAATTATGTTGAACATGAGGGAAATCCCTACAAGGAGTGGGTGAATTGATACAGTTTCCATTCCTTCCCATATGTGTCATTTCTAAACAATGGAATAAACTAGATCAGTTTATGAATCAAAATACATAATTCAATAACTGTAAAACACTTAACATAAATTGAACGGTTTGTGGATATAATACATAATCATAAAAATGTTTTCTTTGAGGAAGTATATACTCATAAACCCTTCATAATGGTTTTTAAAGAAAATGAGAATTATCCTAAGCATATCCCCTGGGAGTGTCATAACCAAGGGTGCAGCAAGGCCCGTTGTCGTCCAACAGTTCACGTTCGAGTCTAGATTAAAGCGGTGTTTTCAGGTTTTACCCCTAGGTACATCTGTTCCAGAGCCGCCTCTACCTGCTCATATCCAGACAGGGATGTATTGCTTGGAAAACTCACAAAATCTCTATAATACCAAAATTCTAGGAAGTTCTTCTATACTAATCCTCAAATTCTATCTTAGGGCTATATGATCTAATCAAAGTTTATCTAAATCTAGCTTCCAAGGTTAGTGCTAAACTGCCTCTGATACCAACTATAATACCCCGACCCCAGTTACCCAGTGTCAGTGAATTATTGCGTAACATTGGCAAGATCACAAAAGATTAAGTCTTGAAAGACCAATTAGTTTTGTATCCTTGGAAACACTAGATACATTCCTAAATTTTACATTACATCATAAAGTGAAAAAATACAATAACACAGTCTCTATAGTCTACACTCATATCCCCTTCAGACTATCCATACATGTTAGTCATAAAATATTTCTTCACATCTTGGAAAAAATAAAACATAGAAAGGGGTGAGCTCAGATTCTCAGTATGGATAACAATATATCGGAAACTTTCATAAATAAACATAAACCATTAAGGCAATTTATATCCAAAACATAATACTTTTAAACCTAAACTTCAACATAATATTGAAAAAGTAAAATGAAATAATTCCATTTTCTTATTCAAATGGATATTCTACTAGTCGAATAATCATATGCAATATCAATAACCACTTTCATAATGATGGAATGCATAATGCCAAACTATCATAACCACATAGTCATGGCCTTGTGCCAGGACTAAAAATAAGATTTTGTCAAGGCCTTGTGCCAAGACACTAGTTTGTCTCATGAGACCTATCGATGAATCGATGAGCTATAGCGGGATCCACTCGTCACTTATTAAGTCCAATGCATTCCTTATATGAAAAGGTTTAAATATATCATAAAAAATTCCCAAGAACCATAACATAATCGTATCTCATAAAACATGCATTAAAGAAAACATAATATTTCAAAATTTCAATCACAAGATATCATTACAACACATTAATATAATCAAAATATTATCAAAACCATTTTCAATACCAAAATAAATGAAAAGTAAAAATTGGTATTTATTTTTCATTTAAAAAAAATTTATTTCTTATAAAGGAATCCGAGACTCAAAAAATGGTCACGGTGGCGGAGAAGTCATTGTCGCCGCATACGTACAAAAAAAATCATTTTTGTCATTTAGCAAAACGATTTGTATAAAAAATATTCCTATTGAATAAACGTAAAATTCAAAGGGGTTTATCCACCATATAAAATAATGTTTTGTATAAAACAAAATATGCCTCAATGAAAGGAGATTGAGACGAATTCTCTTACCTCATATCTAACTTGACTTGATCATTATTTAATCACCTAAATAATAAACTAGAGTTAATTTCAACTTTCATAAAAACGTTTTTCATGTTCATTATTCCTTTTATATCACTTATTAGCATGATATGAACATTATGTAATTGATTATGTTAATAAAGGTCGTTTTTTCGATCTTTGGTACTTGAGTCAAAAATTAAATTCTTATAATTACAAGTTGTTCATGTGGTAAAATATACATTACATCCAGAATTATATTAATGATTTTGATATCATATATATCCTATATATCCAGTATATAAATTCATTTATAATATTACATAACATTTAAAGGAAATAAAGGAAATGCACCGTTCATGGAGACGGTAAGTCGTACGTACGCATGAACGCTACTTTCATTTCTATTTCGTATTTAATAGAATTAAATAATAATGATATAAAGGTATATTATAATTCCATTATAATATCATATATAATATCATTAACTTCATCCTTTATACATCCCACATATGGCATTCAAGATTCAAATCACTTTGAAGGGGCTGTAGTCTGCACTTCCTAAAATGAAATTATCACGTTTACCCATAATGGAAATCATAAATGTATGACATAAATGAAAAATATAGGAGAATAAGGACAAGATAAACATAATATATATAATATATAAATATAGTTACATCTTAATGGCCACCATTAGAGGTGTTAAAAGATGATTGAACAATCATCGTTTCGTGAGGCAGTAATTCGCCACCCACAAAAACAGTATGTTCTTTACCCATTAGACGAAGGTGTTTGTATGATTAAATCAAATCCATCATAAAAACATCATATTATATTTAATATAATGGTTTTGTTAAAAAATAAATTAATAAAAAGAGTTTAAGGGGTAGGAGAAGAAAAATAATAGAAAATAACATAAGGGAAGACATTACCTAAAAATCAGGTATCTCTTTTTTATTTGAGCCAAAGGCTTCCTTGGGAAGACTTCTGCCAAAAATGAGGATTATAGTAGTAATAGAGGGAATTTTAGAGAGTATTTTGGAAGTTATTGGCCAATACAAATGGCTTTTAAGGTGTTAATAAGGTGGTAGAGGTGGGGTCCTATTATAAGAGGAGAGGAGAGGCACTCTTGGAAAGTCATGAAATGTTACATTATTATGAAATGCTTTTCGGATTTTAAAGGACCAACAATGATATATTTCAAGGATAAGGTGATAAGGGTTCTAAATCCACCCATCCAATTGGCTTTAGACAAGTGTAAGTCCATGAATTTACATTATCTTTTCATTTTATTTAAATCTTTCATTAATGAGGTAAGTGTTGTATCATCATGGTGTGATAAATAAATTTATTTATTTAAGGCCTAAAAATTATAAAAAAATTAACATGATGTAGGAAATATTTTTTATCTTTCCAATAGATATTTATAGTCTAAAAGATATCTTGTTTAACCCCTAGCAAAAGTTTTTTAGTAAAATAATACATGTTTGTGACATTTTTATTTTTTACTTTTAATAAAAGGTAGTAATGTCATTATCTTACCCAAGTGGCTCCATGGGGTCCCAAAAATTGACCCATGGATTTTCATGGTCAGAAATTAGTCATCCAATATGAGTAGGACATGTGTCAATGTAATTTCATATTATTATAACATTATTTTTACCTTAAATTACTCTAATTACCTCTAATCGCTATTAATAAAACTCAAAAGTTACTATTCACCAAAAATAATTTTCATCCCATTAAACCAAATTTTACTTCCTAATTATAACCATGTGTGTCATATTTTTGAAATTAAATTCATAGAACTGGTATAATTTCATTTAAATGAAAAATCGGTTTTTAACTACCACTTAGTGGTTTCACTATTCATCAAAAATTGATGTTTTTCAGAAAAATACCAAAAATTCACCCAAGTTATATTTGATATTCCAAATTAAAAGATGATGTATATTTTACCAAATTCAAAACATATAAGTTTCATCAATTAATTTTATAAATAATTCTTGTTGTCAAAACAAATAGTGTGTTTTTACGAAAGAATATCAATCAAAAGATTGACGATTTGTTTATATCCAATTTCAAAGTGAAATGAATTATAATGACCACCATTGGATAAAATGGTAAAAATATATTCTAATTATACTTTAAAACCACAAAAAAATATGATTTATCACTATAAATTATTTTTATTAAAAAATTTGTTTTTAATTAATGTTTAATATTTTACATTATTCATAAAAAATTTGAAGTTCTCAGAAAAAAACGAAAAAATCAACTTAGGATAATTTCGATATTCCGAATCCAAAAATGAAGTCCAATTTGAATAATAAAATTTATAAAATATCAAAAAGTGGGTATTACTATTCATAACGGCTATTTTGATTGGCCGCGGTGTGTTAGAATATTGGACTTGCGTACAATTAAAGCTATTATATTATTGAAAGAGAAGGGTACCGTGGAAGCTTGGGGTGTTACAATTAAAAGAATTTATTTAAATATATTTATTAATAAATTGATATGAAATAAAATATTCCTAAAAAATTAAAAAATAAATTTATGATTACTTAAAAATATTCATTCAGAACATTGAGAATGTAGATAAAAAATTAAGGGAAAAAATTATAACTTCTAGAAATAATTATAAAATAATAAAATTTAACTGGTTTTACGTTTTTAGATCATATAATTTCCTCAATATATGATTAAATGTAAATAGTCCCGAAGAAGGATGATATTGAGAAATACACCATTACCTTAGGTATAAATTTCTCGAAACGTGTTTTTAATCATTGGTATAAGGACATTAAATTTATTATAAATTCATAATTGAGAAATGTAAATTATTATAATGTCATATATTATTCACTTATGTATTTTAAACACTCATTTAGTAATAATTAATTTTTAATTTCATCATTTATATGTGTAAACTTTGGCATTTTTTATACATGATTTGTTCAGGTAGTTTTGATCCTTTTATATTTCACATGATTCCATAAGCTAATGAATTTTAAAAATGATATAAATACCATAAAAATATATAATAATTATATAAATATTTTGAACCATTCATGGAATAAGGATATTAAAAATTAATCACATTGTTCCTAGTAGATGTTGTCCACATGTTTGCACGAGCGATGTTATCATTTTATAATGATTGGAAGGGTAAGAAGATAAATGATATATTATATTTATATAATAACAATTACATCATAAATATCATAAAATATCATGTAATTTCATTTTTACAACCATTATGTCCAATTATTGGTGTAAATTATGAAAAATGACATACATCATTATCACGAGTTGGAAATCTGCACGTATACAAAAGAGATGTTTTCAATTCCCATTAGATGGATATGTAGATGAAAAGGGGTTAGAACAAAAAAATTAAAAAAATATATATGATATATATTGATGTTCTTATTTCATAATGGTTAATATAGGATTGGAAGAGGTAAAAGAATAAATAAAAAACACTCGGTTAAGATCTCTATATTTTATTCAGACAACTTCCATAGGTTTATCACAAACACCAATATATGATAGAATTATAATCAATTTAGGAACTATTATATGTTTTACAATGTTTAAATAATTAATATGGTTAATTATTTCTATATCTAAGAGTATCTTGATTTTGGAGGAAGAGAGTAGAAGTGGTGTCCTTCAATAATGAAGGGAGAAGACACACTGGATTTTTTGAATGATTAAAATTATAATATTTTACTAAAGAACAATGGATTAAAAATTAAACATATTCAAAAAGAATATTATATTAGTTCTAACTAAAACCATAAAATAATATTTACACTGGTTTTTCGAAAATATTTACTCGTTTATTTCTAATTTAAATCATATTAATCCCTTTTAACTATAACTATTATAACAATATTTTATAGTTATGATTATTCATCATAACAAAAAATTAATATGAATCTATTACATTGAAAATATATATTTTTTTAATTTGGAATTCATTATATAATATTTAATTTCTATAATTGGATGTAATTAACATTAAAATATGTGTACAAAAGGTAATGTTTTTTTAAATGGATATTTAAGAAATAAACTAAATTTATATTATTTTCAAGCCTAGTAAAAACTATCAAATGAATGTTACAATGTTTTATTGATTATTTATTCCTTGAATTTAATGAATAAAAAATAAGGGCTTATTAAATTTATTTTATTATAAACGCATTGTGAAAAAAAAAATGTTTTTTTTCAAAAACAATATTATCCCAAACTAAAAAATTATCTTATACAATGGTAAATTATATTGAATATTTAGGTTTAATTAATTATAATATTAATAATTAATGTAAAAATATGTTAAATTAAAATATAATTATTAAAATAATAGTACATTAAAATTATTTTCTTTTATTAAAATCATTTAGTGTTACTCAAAAAATAATATTTTTCAATATTCATTGAAAAATACATTTTTTAGAAAAATAAAAAATCCCAAAATAATATAATATTGACATGATAATATAAAAAATTATATTATTTTTCTCAAATAAAAATTTTAAAAAATTTTATTTTATTTTTTCTTCATAATCTTGATTAAATATTTATGTATCATGATATTGTTTCTATAGAAAGAAAATAGTACTAGTTTTTATGGTTGGGTGTTAAATTTATTATTATTTTTCATTACTTAGGGATATATATGATTTTGAGGGTATCTTCAATACTATTTCTTTTAATAAAATTCATATTAAAGGGAACTTCTAATTTCTTATTCCATGATATAAACTTCCTGGTAAAATGTATTTAGTCCTATTTTTTTTCAAAAACTAATCATTATTTTATAAAGCACACTATTAATCCACAATTTGTTTTATTAAAAAAACATTATGATCATACAACCTTTGTGGATTCATCAAAAATTTCTTTGAACCACACTAAATATGCCCAATTTCAAAATTATTTCCCCATCCATCATTATGGATTTCATTCTAATGAACTCTGTATTTGAAGAATCATCTTAGTTAATCAAATATGATAAATCAAAATATTTAATTACTTATTATCTTTTTATATTTATGAAATATCCATCGAATGTGATTTAGATCTTGATTGTTTAACCCGTTATATTTCATTGGAATTTCATATGATTATTCGTTAGATTCGATTCCATTTTGTGGAACACATATGAAAATACCTGAAAAGATAGATGTTCCCCAATATCTACCTATTTAATTGGATAATTTATATATCTCATGAGATTTTATGTAATTGATCATAGGGTAATACTAATCCATTATGGGAATTAATCAACCATGTTATGATATCTTAGCAGTGAACCTTGAGTTATTATTATGATTTTGTGTATAATAGTATAAAGAAATTCCTATGAATCCTTGATAATATGGTAACATATAATTTACATCATTATTCTAAATGATTATTCAGGAGACTTGTATTTTCTAAAATAATATTATTCTAGTTATCTTATATTTTAAGCTTTATTGTAATATTTATTCCCTTACTGAGATTTAAATCTCACCTCTTTTGTTTTGAATTCATCAATTTATTCAACTTAGATTATGAATAAAAATGTTATATAAGAGAAAATTGTGAATATGAACCTTAATAATAGGTTTTTTAGATTCATATTGATTATTTATGAAGAAAGTTTCCCAAATACACTAGACCTTTTGATCCTTTGGTTGTGTATATTTGATATTGATATAAAAATTCATGTAATAATATGATTAAAAATATTTTGTATCTATAGTTGGTATCCATGTATGTTCTAGTTATATTGAAGATAAGGAAAATAATACATTTTTAAAAACCCTTAAGAGAGGTATCTTCAAAGGTTAACATCCTGAAATTTTGGTAAAGTATAGAATGAGTAGTCTATATGAAATGAAATCCATATATAGATATTATAATTTAATGTGGAAATGGAAAAGTTTCACCAATGTGTAATAAAACATAAATAGATAATTGGTTATTAAATCAACCAATAAATTGTTCATGATATAATTACCTTAATTTACAATTGGTTTGACACTCCGAAGGGATATGATTTGGTAAATTCCAAAACATTTTATGAACTTCTATAAAGGACCTGAATATATTATTAGTCTAGAAAACCTAAAAGAATTTAACCATGAATAACCAATATTTAATTCTAGAGACTCATAAGTTAGGATAAAAAAAATTTATATTCTATTAATTCTTATTTTAATGATTCCCTTTTATATTCTTTTGATTTTACATACTCTTATCCATAATTTTCCTTTATTATTCATTAATTAATTGAAATTGGAAGAATCATGGATTCAATGAATGTGATAATAAATGTACTGATTTACCTAATTTAATTTATATCATAATGGTAATTGTATCAATGAGATTCATTTATGTACAATATTAACTAACATAGGTGATGAATAATTACCTTAATAGTATATAATAACCCTTTTTATAATAAGAGAACATCTCTATTGAGACCTTTATACAAAGATTCCTCTTAATTTTACTGTGTCTTCTTCTCCCATCATCATGGAATAATTTACTAATTCTATAGAGATAATATTAATATTTCTGTTTGGACAAATAGGGGCCTAAATACTCTACTAGGGGCTTAATCAAGGTATGGATATTATATTTCAAAATCCTTCCTGCCCCACTGGATCTTGACCTCAATATTATAAGGGTAACATTGTTTGAACTTATGTGTTACTGTGGATATTCTTCATCGCTTATTTATCTGATAACGATGATGATTTTAATGTGATTTTGGAATTAAAATAGTCATACATAGAGATTTTAACATGGTTCACCCTCACTGTGCTATGTCCAAGGAGCATACAACGACAATGTGTCGATGTACCAAATCCACTAAAACTCATTTGCATTAATTTTTAGGATGGAACATTGCCTTTACAATGTTTAGGGTCATCTCATTGCTTTCGCAAGGGTAACTCCCTATTTCTCTCTCTTCATCTTACTACCTGTAGAAAGGATAACCTTCTACCTCTTTCTTTGCTCACTTCACATGTAAGGGATTCACTCACATTTTATAGACCTGTATGTCTTTTCATTATCTCTAATGAGTGTATCCTTCACTGTATGTAGATGTTATGATGAAGTCAAAAATTCATCCACTAATGAATACCCATTTTCTTCTAATAACTGAGCAACAAACTCGGGAAATACCTTGGCAAAGCACCCTACATCGTGAAGCTCCGAATTTCTCAAAGCTCAAACAAGCCTTCGCGATGTCCCTACCTCTAAAAAAATCACACACCTTCACAAATCTCGCTACACCATGGAGCACATTGCTTTACAGAGCTCAAGACATCGCAAAGAGAAAGCCTTCGCAAAGCCTAGGTTGCCACAGATCATAAGTCATCCCAAAGAAACTTCTTTCGCAAATCTCACAGATCCAACACAGAACACACCACTTTCATGGAGGTAGATTATCTTCCATGAAGATACTATCATTTTCAAATCACACTTCCTCTAGAAACCTCTTTTGTGACTCTAGAGAAATAAATTTATCTTGGAAAAATCTATACTTCTCTCGAGGGGGTTGAGGTCTATTTAATCGTTGTTCCACCAACCCTCGAACCTTCCACGCATAGTCATCACCACGTCAGCACAAATTGTGTCTCTCCAAAATTTCCACCAAAATTATATTTATATCATGAAGCACCATGGATTTTTTCAAAACATGGAGCTCATCGTAATCACAGATCATTACATCAATTCCTTTGTACCACTACCGTAAATATTATTTATAATGCTCTTCACCTCTACTATTCACAAATCATATCTTAATTGAGAAGAACTCCATTAAAATTCATCATGTATTCACGAAATCCACATTAAGAATCCCATCTTCACTAAACTCATGACATTTCCATATTTTAATGGTATCATCAAGGAAATACACATTTCACAGCGCTCACCAAATCCAAAATTATGGACCCCAAAAATTTGGCAAACACTGGAAAATGGTACCACCATGTATATGTTCTTCTATACCACATCCAAATCTTCTATTCCATTGTCATGGTTCTTTGTCAACATGGATTTTCAAAACCATCTCTTGAACTCTACAATTCCCCATGGAAACAAACATTTTCAATAAATAAAAACAACAAAAAAATGATGCATTGTTACCTTAAGATATTTTTTCCCAACAATATCCCCCTTTGGGTTTGTTGAAAACTCTTCTCGGAATGATTATTTGTGAAAATTATTCTGAATATATTAACCTCTTGTAATTCTGATAGCGATCAAGGATTCACTTAGAACATACTCCAAACCTACATGAGCAATGCTCTACGTGAGAAACAAGAGTAAACCAAAACATCATATATGAATAACTTTAATTCAGACACCAATTGTGGATACCAAACTGGACCAATTTATGATTTTTGGAATCCTTCTCACACCATTCCAACACCACCATTCTACTATTATCATGATCCTTATCTATTGTGATATTCATTTTCTTGATTGATCACTTATAGAATTGTCATATTTTAAATCTATCCGCCTCTCTCATTTCTCTCCACCTATCTCATTACTCTACAAGTTGGCTTCTCCCCATGTCTTTGACTATGACATTTGATCCCTTATTTATCCAAAGTTTCCCCCATTTAAGAGCCACTATTTCTCCCACTTTGTCAACTAACTCAGCAGTCACTCGTTTGTGGAATGAAACTTTTAAAAGAACATAGATTACCACATTAGAGAAAACATACCATACCTCGAGGAGAGGGGGTCCCACATCCACACTTGTTTGAGTGCAAGGATTCAAGTGAACTCCCAGATCCATTCAATGCCTCTGAAAAATTTCCTTGGGTAAGGCCTTTTTCATATTGTCTGCCACATGTAGTTCAATAGGCACATCCTCCAACTTCATGATGCGCTGCTCAACCTTCTCCTTGATAAAATGATACATTATCTTAATGTTATGTGTTCTTGAGTAATGGATGACATTTTTGGAGAGATTTATTGCACTTTAGTTATCCCAATAGATTTTGGTTGGAGACTTCACTTCAACTCCCATATCATCAAGTTGTTACTTCATCCACAATAAATATTTGCATTCTTGAGTTGCGGAAATATACTCAGCTTCTACGGTGCTCAATGAAATGAAATCTTGCTTCTTGCTTGACCAGGAAATACACAAACCACTATGATAAAAAGTACCTCTTGTTGATTATTTCCTATCATCTTATGAACTCTCCCAATATGCATCTTTATATCCCAACATCTCTTGCTTAGATTTTTCAGTATACGTCAAACTAAAATCCACAGTTCCTTTGATATACTAAAGTAATCTTTTTACTGATAGCATTGGATTTCCTAGGGATTTCTTTGATATCATGATGCTTGACATGTGGAAAAAACAATATCAGGTCATGTCCTTGTTAGGTACAATAAACTCCCAATAATCTGTTGGTATTCAGTGATATTAACTGCCTTGTCATCATCATCTTTCGATAATTTCATTTGGGTAGCAATTGAAGTCTGCATATCCTTGGAATTTTCCCTTATAAATCTTCTCAAAACCTCCTTGGAATGTCTGTATTGAGAAATTAATGTGTCATTCCTTCCTTGTGACACCTATAAACCATAGAAAAATGTTTGTTCTCCCATTATTGACATTTAAAACACATTTTCAATAAATTCATAAAACCTTCCGCACTGATCTCTATATGATCTGCTAAATATTTTGTCATCAACAAAAACTATCACTATAATCCATTAATTACTGTCATTGTTGAAATAGATATTGTAATCAACTCCACCATGACAAAAACTGAGCTTCTTCAAAAACTAATCCAGCATTGAATACTATACTCTCCTAGATTTTCAATATTCAATTCTTCTTTTAGAACCCCATTCAAAAATGCAGACATAACATGCATTTGGAACACTCTGAACCTCTGTTGCACTAAAATGGTCAAGAATAATCTAATTGTCTACAACCTCTTCCCATATGAAAATTTTTCATTAACATTGATACAATCTATATGGGAGTATTCGTTGCACACTAGTCCTGATTTTTTTCAAATTATTGTTCCATCTTATCTTTCGGCCTTGAAATGGACACCCATGTTTCATTCGTCTCAACATGGTCAATCTCTTCATTTATATAGTGAACCAAAATTTCATCACCAATTCCTTCTTCAAAATAGTTATGTTCTAGCTATGATATGTATCATTCTTGTTGTAGAGTTTCATTCTTCTTCAGAAGTACTAATCACAATGATACAATGCCTATCAATTTCAACCCATATCTTTGGCATATTTGCAGATACAGACATGACTTACTCATTCTCATTATAATTATTTTTTTTTCAGAATAGGAATTTTCTACTTTTGATCCGCCTGAATCTCTTACCACTTTAGTAATTTGAAAAATCATATTGTCACTGTTTCATTTCATTTCATTCACCTACTTTTCTTAGAATCTTATTAAAAAATTATTGATAATATCTTGCAGCTTCATGGTATCCTTTTTGGTATTTAATATCATTATGAGATATAATTCTCCCCCTTTGACGTATAACTCTTCCTGTTATTGATCCCATTGTATAAACCCACAAAAATTCTTCTTCACCTACTTCATTTGTTCACATGTGACTATCTCATACTGGAATATCACATTAACTCCTTTCATGGAATTCTTCCAGATTCATTCTTCAGTTCTGGTAACTGATTTGAATTAGTTGACATCATGTATCACATCACATCACTTCATTGCCTATTTTTATTCCACATCCCCTTTAATCATATCTCCCTTTTAATCCGAAACACATTGTCATCATTTAGTAGAATTTATTAACATAGGGGGAGGGGTTTTCGAGAATCATCAAGGTGAGGATTTGGGTTGATCCTGATACGTCAACCCTTTGATTATTTCTTGCAGAGCATCACACTCATTCTTTGATTTTTCTAGATTCTTATCAAACATCAACTGCTCGAGACATATGACTGAGCATTCACTTCCCACATGCTTATCTTTTTTATTATATGTAGATTCTTTAGGCTTGGTCTTTCTCACAATTTGGGGTTTAATCCCACTGATATAAATATCCTCCATTGTTGTCCCACCAATATATAACTTCCCATGATTCCTTCTCTGGATAAGAATCTCTCTATTTGTCATCTTCCCTAACTTTTTAAACCACTGTCGATATATTACTCTTTCCTCCACTTCTCACTTAGGCACATGACCTGTGTATTTTTCAATAAATTCTTTGTTTATTTTTATTTTATCATATATCTAATTAACCAAAATTCTTTTTGTTGGTGGTGATTCCTCCACTGAAAATTAATTATTCTTACTCACAGCTGGAGTAGATCTCCTCATAGTCTTCCAGGTTTGTTCACATTATCTCCATGAGAGTTGTTGTGAGTGTGACAGAGAAGGTGATTGATACACTTTTCGTTTATCTTATTGTGATTCCCCAGATGTAGTAAACCTATTTTTAAATTTACTACTTTGTCTTCCAGTGTACGATATCTCGTTATGCATCACTAGAGTAAAGAATATCATTTAGAGTTCCTTTTCCTTCCTCTCATTCATCTTGGTGTGCTGTCTGGATAAATGCCCATGATTAGAACACTTGAAACATATTCCCTGAAATGCATACCACATTTCATTATTACTCTACTAAGATGTTGATGCAACATGAGTTCTTATTCTGACATTAAGCTCCTCAGTTTCTTATCACATACTCATGGTCTATCCCATTCTTCCACAGAAATAACATCTGATGAATTATTTCTTCTAAGTGGTTTTCCTTTTAGAATATTCATGATGCTTATTCTCATTCTCATGTTTAGTACAATTTCTTTCCTCATAGCGTGAAATATACTCCTAATACGCTGAACAAAAGCTTTATGTATGACCATGAATCCCGCTAAAACATCATTTTCTATCATTATATCTTTTAAAAGACTTTTTATGTCTATCTTCAGCACCTACATGGTTTTTCTTATCTCTGGTGCTTTTCAATACTCTTTTTCTATCATGCATAGGAGTGGGATCATCATATCAAATACCATATTTTCCAAAAATGGATGGACTTTGAGATGTTACAATCCTTTCATGATATTCCTCTGAATTATCATAATTTTCTTTCATTTCATCATCACTTGTCAAAGGATAATCAAATACTAAGTGCATGGAATCCTTCATCTCGGGTGTATCTTTGGAATTATATTTCTCCAACTTTTTCTTGAGTGGTTCTATTTAATCCCCTAGCTGTGGAATATTCATATCACTTGATTTAAGTTGATAATTGAGTTATATTCTTTGATTCTTACTACTACTCATCTCATCTTCCAATTTCCATGTGAGCTTGTCTATCATGTCAGATTTATCTATTAGCACAGAATTCACCTGAGTAACATAATAGTTACAGCCTGAATCTCTTGTTTTAGTATTTTATTCTTATGAAAAATTTCAAAAAGTTGTTTATCTAGAGAATCATTCCTAGATTTCAGATTTTGAATTTTATCAGAGTTCAGATTCCTTCCATTTTCATCTGCTTTTGATTTCTCTACCTTAGTATATCTTTTTCGCTGTTATTGGACTTGAATATCTTCATATTTAAGTTCTTCAATAAATTTTTGATCTAATTTCTTTTCTTTGTTGGAAACATTCATTTTAGACTTCATGAAACTTCTTCATCATTAGTAGTTTCGTCATCACTTATAAAATCAGGTTCTTTACTCATTCCTTTAGCATCATTGAATGCGTATGAATTTTAACTACACGATTTATCAAAACCATCATTTTGTTCACTACATGATTTTTTTAACAGAATCATAGTGTCTCCATAGACACTTCCACACTGAGTGATACTACCTTACTTCTTCTTATTCATTGAAGTTCTACCATTTGTCCTGGAACACTAATATAATTGCAGAATCAATCATGTGAGAGAAAAAAAAATTGATAGAAGAAACCTTCACTCTGATACCAATTGTTAGGACCAATAGGGACCTAAATACCCTTGAGAGGTGGTGAGGTCAATCAGGGTATGGATATTCTATATCAAAATCCTTTCTACCCATTGGATCTTGACCACATTATTATAAGTGTCACTTTGTTTGAACATATGTGTTACTTTTGATCTTATTCGTTCCCTTATTTATTTGATGGTGATGAATAATTTATTGCAATGTAGGAATGGAAACAGGCAGACAATGAGATTTTTAGTTGGTTCACCCTTATAGGACTACGTCCAAGGAATATACAATGACAGGGTGCCAAAGTACCAAACCCACTAAAACTCACTGCCAATAATGTTCGGGCCAGATCACTTCTATGACCAGACTCACTTCCTTCACAATGTTTAGGGTCATCTCACTACATTCCCAAGGGTCACTCCCTATTTCTCTCTATCTAACTCACTATCATTTGAAATGATAACTTTCTTCCTATTCCATTTCTCATTACACATGGAAGGGATCCAATCACAGTTTATTGACCAATAGGTCTTTTAATTACCTCTAATGTGTGCATCCTTCACTATGTGTAGATGTTGTGATTAAGTACAAATTTCACCCACTGATGAATACCCCTTTTCTACTGATCACTGGGTAACAACCATTTGAAATACCTATGCAATGCACCCTACTTTGCGGAGCTCCCTATTTTCCAAATTTCAAACAATCATTCTCGAAGTACATACCTCTTCACAAAGTACACAACTTTGTAGAGCTCGCTGACTCATGGAGCATACTTCTTCACAGAGATCAAGCATTCACAAAGAGAAAGACTTCGCAAAGCTTAGGCCCCCATAGAGATTAATCCATCACAATGTGACTTATTTTTCAAAGCTCACTAAGCCGACACGGAACACACCACTTTTATAAAGATAGATTGGAAGATGAGAAGCTCTTGTCTTTCACAAAGAACACCGCCTTCGCGAACCTCATTCGTTATTCATGAGAAAAAAATGTTTCTTGGAAAACTCTCTATATCTCATGAGTTGTCGAGGTCTATTTATAGGCGGTTCCAACGAACCTCAAACATTCTGTGCATAGTCAGTGCTACATCATCACAAATTTTATAGCTCTAAAATTTCTTCCAAATATTTCTCTATATCGCGAAGCACCACCAAAATTTTCAGATCATAGAGCTCATCATAATAAAATAGAATTCTGTCAATTCCTTTATGCCACCACTGTAAAGCTTTGCCGCAATGCTCGCCACCTCTGCTGTTCACAAAGCTAGTTGTAGTCACGAAGAACAACATTATTATTCTTCGTGTCATTGTGAAATACACAACAATATTCCCATATTCATGAAACTAATGATTTTTTCATATTTTGATGAGATATTCACAGAAATACTCATTTTGCGATGCTAACCAAATCCTGAATTTTCAACCACAAAATTTTAGCAAACACTGGAAAATAGTGCCACCTAGTATATGTTATTCTTTACCATCTCCAGATCTTTTATCCCTTTTACATGGTTCTTTGTCAACATTGATTGTCAACAACATATCTATAACTCAACAATTCACCATGGAAACCAGAATTATCAACAAAAAAAACAACTCAAAAATGATGCAATGTTACCTTGAGGGATTTTTTCCCAATAATTTCTCCAATAACCTAAAGGAGAGAAATTCACATTGCTCCTCTATCATATATAGGGAGATACTAATCAGTAGTGGACACTAATCAAGAACACAAACCCCAATGAGTAAATCCAATCCATGTAATGAGAAGTATTTAGGAAAATATTTATTAGTAAATATTATCCCCAATATCTACATCAAAAAAGGATAGAGATTTCTTTAGACTAATGTAATATATAAGATGAGTTTTGTGAGTTTAGGAGGAAAATTTCACTAGTATTCCATAATAAAAATACTGAATTTTCTTCAACAATTAATGTATGTCGGACCATTTAGTTTTTGAATTAATGGATATTATACAAATTTATTATTTTTTATTTGATATTTTTATAGCAATGAAAATATTTCCCATTTTTCCCTTAAGGTCAAGATGATGACTGGTGATTCATAGTGGTCTCGAGGAATTTGAGATAAAATAGAAAAAACTGAAGTTTAATTTGGGAGGATCGATAGTTAAATTCCATAAAGGAATGAGATACAAACATACCACATTGAATAAGTGTTGGAAGATGAATCCCATAAATTGATTCAAGGAAATAAGTATATTCTTTAATTGTTGAAAAGAGAGGTAGCATGTTAATCAATGCTAAAGGGGTATGAGATATCATAACAATGTGAGGAATGAAAAGATGGTTTTGATGAACCCTGTTCCTATGTTAAATTATTTCAATTTCTTGGAACACAAAAATTATAAAAGTAAATTCCCGAATCCAGGGGTTGTTAGAGATAATCCATAATAATAAACTCCATATCCTTGAGAGTAAGTGTGTACATAGGGTATCACTACTGTATAGTGGATCCAGATATTAATGTGGTGAATCATAAACCAATTATTCACATAAGAATGGTGATAGTATTATTTTATTCTTATTCTAAATATTCATTCAAATATTTAATGTGAAATATAACTATAGAGTCTCCACCACAAATCATGTATTCAACGTTATCCATGAGAACCGAGAATGGGGGATTTATTGAATCCTAGGTTTATGACAGCTCACTAGTCAATGTTTATGGATTGAAAAACCCATGAAATCTTTTAATACTTAATTTAATAGAATTTGATTTTATAATACCGATGAATTGTCTATACATATATAAAGATAACATCAAATGTTAGGATATGGATATATACCTACATATCCTCAGAAATCCTATGATTTTGATCAAGTGTAATGAGTTAGATGAATTTACATCAGAATATTCTTATAATTAATGGATATAATTGCCTAATTAGGAATTATATTTTTTTGAAAATTATTGAGAAAAGGAAGGGAATCAAGAATTAATGAATTTTCATTGCAATGGAAAATACAAATATATTCCCTAAAGAGTTTATTACTCTTGCTCATAATCAAGTGGTTTATTTCTGAATTGTACTTTTACATATATATTCAACCACATAGAAGACTCCATAAATATTGTACACTATTTATTGTGGAGAAATGAAAAATATTTATGAGAAAATATGGATAATTATTGTATACACTGGAGTATTTCACCATGTGGAATGATATTTCACATAGTTAAGAAGGAGTATAGGTAAATGTTCCTCTAAATTTGTTGTCAATAACTTATGTATATTATAGTAAATAACATGTATAACCTTACATGGATTTCTGACTGGTTTATTTAGCTATATTAGGCCCATTATTTTTATAATGTGGACCTCCAGTTTTTATTTCACTAATTAATTTTCATGTGCGATGATATTCCCATGAGTAACTTACATAAAAGGTATGGTATCATTGAGTTCATATGGATTCCATTTAAAATAAAAAAACCTCTAGAAACGTCCATAGTTATGATTAATAGTTTCATTAGAGATTGTTTTGACCAATTTGAGGTGGTTTTTATAGATTACATTCTGATATAGTCCAAAATTAAGGAGGAACATGTGGAGATTTTTTAGTTCCTTGATAAATAATATATAAAGTGAAAATATAATTTTAATGTACATTATATTGTGGTTTTTGGAATGAGTAAGATGATTCATGGGGTATTTTATCATTAGTAAAGGGTAATTTATTGAAGAATATAAGAAAAAGTAAATTTATGAGAGTCCTAAACTCATATCATTATTTAAGATCAAGAGTAAATTTTCATTATAAGGGTCTTATTGATGATTTTTTTAATAACTTATGATGATTGAAAGTGTAACACCCCAACACAATTATCTACTAAACTATTAGCTAAACTAGGCAGAATATGGCCTCAGGAATCTCTTATCATATTCTAGAGGTTTATGACTAGAAGGGAGTGTATATTGGTGGTATGGTGGGGAGACTGTACCATTATGATAATATTCGAACAACATTATATTACATATGAATCAATATTTAGTAGCAAAATAAGAAATAATATTACCAGATAGAGTAGTAGAAGATTGATTAAAATAAACCAATTAAAAAACATCCAATTACAAATGCAACGAAACATTTATGTCCCAATGATGATGAAATAAACAAATATTAGTAAGATACAAATATAAAGAGATGTATAAAAACAATATAGTATAATGAAAAATATAAAAAATACCTACTGGAGGTCTCGACGAGAATCATGAGTAATCGTGCGGTCATGTCTGGATAAGCTCCCATGTACATTCATAGCACAAGTAACATGACCTACACCAAAGAAGATCTTATTATGTATACTAGTGTAATGGTAGCCCATGTAGTGTAATTACCTGACCCTAGTAATCCTATATCCCATTTCTACTACCATTAATTTGGATGATTACAGTGAATAAAATCCCATTGGACCGATGAATTTAATAGTCTTGTTAACCCATATACATACATTAGTCTGGTATTAACAAGGAATACAGTAATTAAAACAATTATTTTCTTTTATCAAAGGATATTGTTTTTCCCAATTAGCATATCCATGTATATCATTCCAAGTACACTTTAGGGATTCATGTGGAAGAAAACAAATAAGGGTGATCTAAAATTCTTACTAAAGGTCAAACATTGTGGATATAATAATGACTCAATGATAATAGTAAATATGGAAATGTAAAAACTAAATACCCATGACATGAAATATGTATACTGTGAATGATGTTCATAGTAAATAAGGTAAGGTAAATAATTGAAAACACATTCCATATAAATAAGTAGATACAACTTAATCAATATGGAATGGAAAATTACTGACATGCATGTAATTTAATCAATGAAATTATAATTAAATGAATTCATAGATAATGTTAATTAATAAATTTCATGGATAATAATAACATAATATTGAATGAAAGAAATTAGTAATTATTGGACTTCATGTTTCCCATGAACTTGATAAATTTTCCATCAATACATTTCACAAGACGATTTAGAATACTACTGTAAAGACCTATCGCAAGACTGTGTAAATATGTGGTTAGAAGCTCATCTATTAATCGTGAAAACAAACATGAAGGATTTTCACCAAATGGTTTCATCTCATGAGACTACTGATGCTTCAAGGGGTCTCATTAACTGATCCCCAACCCATATAGTTCATGTTAAAATCAATATTCATATATCAAATAAACAATTTATGTCATAAATAACTTTCCTTATCAAATGCCCGTATTAATTAAAGGATAATAATTTTTCAATATTTCCACATAAAATAAATTAATATTCAAAATAAACACCCTACAAAAAAACAGAATACATTCCATGAAATGAATATATATAAGATAAATGATATTGATAATTTGGGGAAATTAAATGTTCATTGATCATGTGAAATTGAATATTTCAAGGGGACTATATAAATTAATTAGGGAAGACAATTTCAATATTATCCATGGTCAAATAAAAAAAACTATACAGAGGAAGTATAAAGATGGTATAAATACAAAAAATTCCAAGTGGAGTATAAATAAAGGTATGTCGTCGTTGATGAATACAAATACTATCAAAAGAACTTTTAAAAACATTATTGATGAAAATATTATTCACATATAGAAAATAATTTTAAATTCAATTTTATATGAAAATAAATTTTAAAAAACATATTCATTAAAAATCACCCTTTAAACCTGTAAAGGAAGTATCAAACAAAATATCATAGGTAATTGATTACATGTCTTACAATGTAAAAAGAACATTTCATTTTTAAGGTAAAAAAGGGAAGAAATATTCCATCCTTGAAAATTGATATGATGTTTCCTTTTATTTTTTTAAAAGAATAAAATTGAAAAAATAAATTAAGAAATCATTATGTAATGGATATATAAATTAAAAAATATTTATAAAACAGGGATTCTATAAGAAAATTTGTTCTCCAAATAAAGAGATAAATGATGTCATGTTCCATTAAAAACATTCTCCAAAACATTTTTTTGTATAAAGAGTTGAAAAAAATGGGGATTTTAACTGAAATCTGTCATTAATAACCATAAGATAATGAAATTATTGGATTTAGGATGAAATGATCCAATAATTTCTGGTAATGTAAATTAAAATGTAAACACTACAAAAAATGAAATTGTGATGTAAACCATCGAAAATAACATAATGTTGAAGTAGGAATCAAAAAATAAATATATTATGCATATAAACTATAAAAACACGTAAAATAAATTTAAATAAAATAAATTTTTATTTAATTTAATTATGCACAAAATCATATATTATTGATGAAAACTATGAATTAATATAACATAATGAAAAAGCAATAGAGTTATGAGATTTCTGTACCACTTAGTAATATTATGTTCAATCCCCTTAAATGAAATTATTAAAAGTAAAACTAAAAATAACATGAAAGTAAAATAATTCATGATATAATATATTAAAATTTTCAATAGATACACCACACAAAAAAAGTAATTGGTGAATATGAAATTTATCTCATTGATGTAAAAAGTGAATTGAAAATCCCATACCTTGCATTTACTTTCAATGTGACTCCTTTATACTACATTATAATGGTTTTAATAATGTTAGTATCTTATACCAAAACCGTACCCATATATAAAATATCATATATTAACTTCTCATAATAACTTAATTTATATTTAAAAGTAATGCTGTTTTTACTATTTTAGGTGTTAATTGCATAGTTTTTTATTATGATTTGACTTATTATTATTTTTATTACAAAGATAATGATTAATTGAACTATAGAATTAAAATAATTTTATAAATTTCTTATTAGTTCATTATATATGTATTTAAATTAATCCATAATATTTTGAGATATGAAAGAAAATTCCATGTTCATGGAGACAGCAGGTCGCACATACACAAGAACACTACTTAAATTTATTTTTCATTTTAATTGAATGGAAATTAAATTATAGATATTAATATTATTATTAAATTATTATATTAATGTAATATATGTAACATAATTATATTATAACAATCCTTTCTACATTCCTTGTATATTGTGAACGAGTCATGTCGCTTTGAGGAGTCGGTAGTAAAAACATCCGAAAATGATGTTATCGTATTCACAAAAAATAGAACAAAAGAAGGTATGTTTTATATAAGAATTAAATAAGTATTAATAAAACCAAAATATCATATATATCATATTAAAATAAAATTTTCATCATAATTAATAACAATGATTTTTTTAATGGAAAAAACAAATGACACTATTCTATGAGGTGGTGGTTCTCTACACAAGAATGGTATCTTCCTCACCAATATGATGGATGTGTGTGTAGGTGTAGGTAGAAACCATGACATAAAAATATTTCAGTTTAATTATTATACACATTTTATTATAAAATAATTATATAATATAAAATCAAGGTGTGGAAAAACAAATAAACCATAAATGAAAATTGAATAATGTTACATTATTTTTGGGTAACTCCATTTGGTTTATACCGAAAGACTTCCTTGGTTGGATTTATAAAAAATTTTATGCTTCTATGATTTGGGTATAATTTTTTTGAGATTATTTATGTTGGTATTGGATGCGACAATGTGATATATATGTGTGAATAAGTGGGAGGGGTGATTTCCTTTTTTTATTGTGCAAGAGGAGTGGCATTTACACCCACATTTTTCATACTGCTCAAATAATGAACCCAAAAAGGTATCGGGGAATATATGGCCAGAAAATGAACATGGTATACATTTTGTAAAATATAATTTCTCATTTTAGGATTTATGATTATTTTTTAGTTCTTTATTCAGTTAATTTTGTTTTTAATTACTTAAATTAATATTAATATCTTTTACTAATATTTTCTTGTCAAAATATAAATTGAACTTATTATAAATTATAAATTATGAAGATTAAAAATATAGAATTCATTTTCATAAATCAGAATCACAAATTTGGGATAAGATATTTTAAATTTAATCTCATAAACAGTATGAAACATCAGATTCTTAAATTAAAATATTCAAATGTTTCCTGTATTTTTATATTAAATATTAAATTGAATAGGATAAAAGTTACCTAAATTGTATTGATTAGTTTATAATATATCAACGAAAAGTTTAAAATCAATAAAAAATATAATCTAATATTAAAATGAAATTATATGAAAATATACATTTTTACTAAAATTCGGTATTATTCACTACTCATCCAAAAAATCAAACTTCACAAAAAAGTACAAAAAAATTCACCATAACCAAATTTTTTTGTTTCAATTATAAAAAATATATTTTCTTAATATTAAATTTATAATAGTGCAAAAAATGGATTTAAAATAGGTTCTCCTTTAAAATGTGTTAAAACTATCTTTCTAAAAATATAGGTTTTATACATAAAATTGTGGTTGTTCATATCTTAATCATATCAAATCTATTGGATGAATGTGAAAAATATATGATTTAATATTTAATATACATATTAAGTTAACATCACTCACTAATTTTAAAAATTTTAATTTATTAGAATAAATCATCCTTGTGAGCCAAAAAACGTTTCCTTTATATTCAATTAGTTTTTATATTCATTTTTAATTAATTGAAAACTAATAAATTCATTTTATATGTGTAAGAAAATTATTTTAATATGTTATTTTATACTATTAATAAATACTAATATAATGTCTTTTTTATATCTTACTCAATTAAATAATAATGTTTTAATAATATATTATTTTTTTGGTGAAACTCGATCTTTTGTGTAATGTAAGATATCAATGAAACTCCTTGTTTGGTGCTATCCAAGCTAAATCAGTACTACATGAAATAAAAGCTATATGATATATTAAATGTATTTGAAATTTAAAATATTCCTTAATGTATTGTTCGGTTTTATTCCATTCTATATTTTATGTGGCATGTCATACACACTATCAAATAAATATTTACTCTATTATAATTTTTGGGGTTTTACATTATCCCCATAGTAAATAAATTATTTCCTCACAATTTAAACTTGATCCTTATAATATAGAGTTTTATATTGGTAAATTAAAATTTTAAAATTCCACATTATGATAAGAGTTAAAAAAATATCTCCGTTATAAGATAGAATGATATGTACAGAGGTCATGTGTAATAATATAAATTTATTTTTATAATTAATAGAACATCAGTGAAAATTGACGATATGGAAATAGAGGAATGATTAAGTATTTATAGGCAGTGATTGTGGTTATCAATGAGAGAAAAAGTGAATTATCAATATAAATTTTATGGCCTCAAATCTATAATTCATTAATTATTTGAGGGAGTATCTATTCAACCAAAATTAGTGGATTATGGTAACATTTTTTTATAATACTTTTCCTAATGTTTAGGAATTATTTTATTATTAAATAATATAAGGAAACATATTATCTAATAAATTAAAATTTAATTAGAAAATTTTAATCATTTTTTCTGGCTTCAATCAAATTCAAATTCAACCCTCAATTTAATAAACAAATATCTAAAAAATGATTTTTTGAGCCTAAAGAACTGAAATTTATAGATCAAAAGATCCATAAAATAAACATTGGTGAGTATCTAACTATTTTTCAACAAATATGTGTTTAATAAAATTATATATAAACATAAAATGTTTTACCTACTGGTTCTTCATTAATATTAATTGGTTAAAAGAAATTCATATTAACCAATCCATTAAAAATGCAATTAATAGGCATTAAACCCCTTTCTTCCTTCAGTCATTAGTTCAAGCTCCACCACATTTCCGTATTGGATGGTTGGTCACCTAAAATTCAGGTTGTCCTTTTTTTAAATTATATTAATATAATTTAAAAAATAAATCTGATGTACATCCTTCAAAAAAGGATAATCACTTAATATCTTATTAAATAATTTTTTTAATGAAACATAAATACTCTAATACATCATCGTTTTTATTTCAAAATAATAACTTTTTATGTATAATTTTTATCATAAGTCATTCCTTGATATTATTGATTCAAGTATATAACAATGGTTTCTAATGAAAAAATGTAAATTTTCCAAAGCATATTCCCTATGAGTGTCAAACCTGGTACACAGTATGGACCTTTTTCAGGTATCAGGTGCGCTAGAGTTAGGACAGACACACATTTTCTGAGTTTTTACCCCTAGGTACATGTGTTCTTGATCTATGTTCACATGTTATATCTAGACTCGGATTAATTTCCAAGAAAAAAACAAAATCTCTAACAGAAACATTAACATTTTCTTCTATACTAATCCAAAAATTATACCTTTCACTGATCTATGGTTTCCTAAATCTAGTTCCACATGTTTCTGCTAAGCATTCTTTGATACAAACAATAACAATCCAATCCCAGTAATCTTAGAGATATTGTCTAATTTTAATACAATGTAATTATTATAAGGAATCAAACTCTAATGGTCTGAAGAGTTTAGTTTTCTTGGTAAACCAGATATATACTCGAGTCTTGTATTACCAATAAATACACTAATTATAACATAATTTTTTTTACTTCAATAACAAGAAAATTTTATTCCAACATAGAATATCATAGTTTATGTTTCCTAGTACGCATCTTGGATTCACAGGGAAGGAAACAATATATAGGTGAGATCAAATGCTCAGTATGGTACATACATAGTGGAACAAATAATTAATCTATATGAATAGTCAACATGGAATAGTAATAACTAAAGAAACATGACATAAAATAACTAAATTAATAAAAAAGTGTGTAAAAAATATGGTAAGGAATATAACTATAAATAAATGAAATTTAAATAACTTGATAAGGCATAATCAATATAGGAGGACAAATAACTAAAACACGGGGCATTTAATCAATGAAATAGAAATGAAATTCATCTATAGATAACTTAAAATATAAAATTAATGTATAATGAAAACAAAATAATGAACGGAGAAAATTAATAATTATTATATGTTATGTCTCCTAGGAATATGATGAAATTACCAACAAGACCATTAAAAATAATGATCTAGAAAACTATTTTCATGACCTTTGGATAAAAATATAAATCTATTGGTTGAATCTTATGTATTTTTATTATAAACATATTAAAATGTTTTGTCTCCAACGGATTTCATCTCATGGGACTACTGGTTCATCGAGTGACATTTATTAATTGGCATTAAACCGTATAGTGGATTATCAAATCATTCCCCATATATCAAATAAATGAATTAATTAATAAACAATGCGCCTAACTAAATATATGAAATGATTAAAGGCTGTTGATTTAAATATATTTCTATTGTAAATCAAATTACTTTCTAATTAATCAACCTATGAAAAACTAGAATATTTTTAGGCAATAGAAAATTCCATGATAAATGATATGTATAATTACATGAAATTAAATGTTAAATGATCATAATAAATTTATTAATTTAAGGATACTAAAAAATGAATCAATGAAGTGAATTTCAATACTGTCCTTATTCAAATAAATGAAAATCTAGAAAGAGGAACAATAAGGATGGTATCAATGAAACATATCCCAGGCGGAGTAAAAATAAAGGGTTATTTACATTAATGAATGGAAATACAATAAATGATATTTTAAAAACATTCTCGAGAAATATATCAGTTTGATTTGGAGAAGAATTTTTAACATCTTTTTCATTGAAAATCAATTTAGATAATATTTTATATTTTTTTTTAAAAACATTTAAACATGCAAAAGGAAGATTCAAATAAATGGTTGTGGGAAATTCTGTATATGTCATACAAGGTATAAAAACATTTGTTTTTCAATGTAAAATGTCAAAAAATGTTCTTTCTATTGAATATGAAAAGAATATCCATTTGGAAAATTTTGACAAATAATAATTGGAAAAAACTCTTTAATGAATTATTTAGAAACTTTAAAAACATGTTTGAAACCCTTTTTAGAATACATGTTTTTTAGAAGAAAACAAGTTTTCTGACTCAATATATAACTGATGTCATGCTTTTATAAAAACATTTTCGACAAAATTTTGAGTACCATATAGTGTAAAATGGAAATATTACATGAAAAAGGTCATGAATGACTGGATAGTAATAAAATTAATAGATTCATTAAACAAATATAAAATAATTTCTTTAAATTGAAATTAATGTGTAAAGATTCCTGAACAAAATGAGATTGTGATTCAATGCCTTAAAAAGACAACAATGTTAAAGTGAATGAATATATTAGTTTCATCAAATATAAATCCAAATATAATAAGTATAAATATTCCAATGTTTATTCAAATCCATTATACACATAGTTATATAATATTAACGATAATGAGGATGAAATATAATCTATTGAATAAGGAATTGAATTATGATATTTTTCTACTGCATAGAAATTTAATGTTTAAATCCAATTAGATTAAAAAATAAAATTGAAAACAAAAATACCATGAATATAAAAAAAATTATCATATAATATATCAAAATGGTAATTAAATACAAAACAAAAAATAAGTATGTGGTCAATATGAAATGTATCTGATAGATGTAACAAGTGAGATGAAAATCCCTTACATCGCATTTTCTTTCAGATGAACATTTGTTATCCTCTTGTATAATGGTTTTAATAATGTTAATAACTTATAATAGACCTATCATCATATTTATAATATAATATTTTTTCTTCTAATAATTTCATATTACTTGTTTGTTAGTAATATTTAATTAGTTTCACCATTTCATTTGTTAATTTCATATTTCTTTAAGAATTATTTGACTTGTTATTTGTTTATCCTGTAAATTAGATCATGATTTCAACACCACAATAATTTAAAAAATTATTTTGTTATATTATATAGTCTGTATATATTTATTTAGAGTAATATATAAAATTTAAAGATAGGTAATGAAATGCATCGTTCATGGAGACTGTAGGTCCTATGTCCGCATGAACGCTACATCAATTTCTTTGTCATATTAAATGAATTAAAATTAAATGATATATATGTATATTATTATTCAAGTATCATATTTATGTAACAACCAGATATTTTATGAGATATATTATTTTTAATTTCTGTGATGTGTTCTATTATACATTACACTAAGATTAGCTTGTTCTATACACCGTATTAGCTTGCAGTATACGCAACACTATTTTTGGATCGTGTTACACGAAATTTCAAGTCCGTTTGATAGAAGTCATTCTATGAAACATTGAGTATATATATATATATATTCAATGTATAAATGAAATATGGTTGGATTCTATTATACAAAACAACGAAGGAGACTTTCACAACATGCAACCCTGTCTTGGCTTGCTTTACACGCATTCACGACCTTCCTCGATAGCTTGCATTGTACGCAATACTGAGTTTCAATAAACAATGATATGCTATTAAAATATTACTAAAACTAGCCGTTATAAATAGTAATAACCACTTTTAAAAATTTTATAAGTTTTATTTTTCAAAATTTTCTTCATTTTTGGATTCGGAATATCAAAATTAGCCTAGGGTGAAATTTTGGTATTTTTCTGAAAACATTCCATTTTTGATTAATAGTGAAAACACTGGGTTACTATTTAAAAATCGACTTTTTATTCAAATAATTATTTATTTTATATAAAATTATTTTAGGTTAAAATTGATACATAATACCTATATAAGTTCAATACAATTCATTGGAGTCATTTGATAATAATTTTAGATATATAAAAATTTTATTGAACTTTTCACCGTCTTTTACCCACCTCCTAGGAGAATTTGAAAATTTACATAAAACATAATTTTACTTCTTTTGTGAATGGAATTTCAAAAATAAAAGAGACACGGTTGATGTTAGTAAGCAAAATGTGGTTCAATGAGATAAAAATAATTTTTGGTGAATAGTAACTTTTTACTTTTATTTACCACGGTAAAAAAGTAAATAGGGTAATTAAGGGTAAAGAATATATTATTATTACCCTAAAACATGTCCTAATTCTATTGGATAAGTTTAATTCGACCAAAAACAACATTAAGGATAAAATATGACCATTTAGGCCCACTTGGATTAGATTAGGACATTTATTATTAATTTATTTAAAGAAGGGTTAAAATAGTTAAAATCAACGTTTAATAACTAAATCATTTTTAATATAGGGTTATACATAAGATAAATTCTACTATAAATATTCATTAGAAAGATAAAAATATTTCCTACATAATGTTCGTTTATTTTTAATTTTTTGACAATAAATAATTTAATTTATTTATGACACAATGATGATGGAGTAATTATCTTATTAATGAAATATTGACATAATTGATGTTATAAATACCCAAATAAATGTAATTTTACACTTTTTATGAATTACACTAATTTTATAGGTTAATATGACATGTTAGTATTTATTTAGTTAACTTTTTTAGAACTAATAATTATGTTAGGATTTTCACAAAAATCAATTACCAAATAGTGTCAAAATTGACATAAAATGGTTTTAAAAACAAATATTATATTATTAATTGTTATTTTATTATTAAAAATATAAGGTTCGGAAACATGACTTAGATAAGGTTAAATAAATTAATAATAAACAACTAGGGGTTCTTTTGGATTTTTACAGTATGTTTATTAACCTTATAGTGTAAGAAAACAAGAAGACACGGTAAAACAAAAATTATTTAACTTAAAGTTAAATCTAAATGATAAGGTTAAAATTGAAACCTAAACTTGTCCAATTTCTATTGGATGAAAATATTTAGACCCATCCCCACCTTCTCTTCTAAATAAATCAATTTGGATCTATTAAAAACCGAATATTACTTTATAATAAAATAATATTTTGAGTTTTTTTCAAAGGTGCACCTCTCCTCCCTTATTAAAGGACACCTCCTCCCTCTCTTCCTCACACCACTTTGAGCATTCAATATCGGCCAACCCCTGCCAAATTCTCTTCTCCACTTCCCCAGAAACATCCTAGAGGTACTCGTCATCTTCAAAGACCAATTTTGCTTCCCTAAAATGAGGTCTCAAAGAGGCGCTTCAAAGAAGAGATAATGTCTGTTACTGATTCTTTCAACTTTATTTCTTCTTCCACTTCTTCTTCTTTAGTTGTTTCATTATGAAGTAATAACATAAGTATCACATATATACCGATATGTTATTATATGTATGAAACAACCCTATTTCACCATCTATCCATCCGATGGAAAAGTAAATCACCGCGTGTGTGTACGTACGGAATACTGTCTCCACGCCGTGTTGTAATCTATTTTCCCACAACCACCTTACTTGGATGGTTATAATGGTGCAAATAAATAACTATATATTATTATTGTAAATTTTTACTGATTCTTAAATAGTATACATACACTTCAATACAATTCCACGATCATGGGAACGATATCATCGCTCGTGCGTACGTACGGACTACCGTCTCCACGACGCGATGAGATTCATTTCCATGTTAACCATTTAAGAATAATTATAAAGTATATATAAGAAATAATAATGAAATATATGAAATTATAAAGCTACTGGATTTGTGTATATATATATATATATGTCATCTAATTAATTCCATTCAACTCAATAAGGAAACGAAAACAGCGTTCATGCGTACGTACGGCCTACCGTCTCCATGAACGGTGTATTTCGTTCCATTTATGAATCTATTATATATATGTATATTCTGAATATATATGATATATAAATCATTTTTTATATTATGTAATTATGTTATCATGATCTAAGTAATCATATTAATAATTACAAGTCAAAACACAGATGACAAATGAAACGATTTTACCCAAAACGCTCTTTAACATGGAATTTACAAAAGAACGGGTAATATAAAGTCATAAGTGAACCATATATGACATCATAACAATGAATATTATTATGTAATAAGTCAATGAGATTATTTAAATCATTATACAGGAGGATTGGATATATACGAAGCATATCAGAAATAAGGTAAGGGATAATTGTGCAAATCATATTTTTATCCGAGATTGCTTATTCATAAGTATTAACTGGGGTTATTGCTATCATACATGTCCATGTTTTATAAAAGTGTATTCATGTATGTTTAAATTCATTTTTACCATTTTTTTACTTTTACCATGTGTTATGGAAGGAATAATTCTTTTGTTTACCATACAAGGAACTTTTTGACTTATCCGTAAAAAGTATGAGGAGAATGTTATTTTTAACTTATACGGCGTGAACGGATTTTTACAGTTTCATAACTCCTAATTTTCATGAATCTTACTCTACAAGATTGCGTGATTATTTTCAACAAAACCCTTTTTTTTAAAATTGCATGACATTTTGTGAAAAGAAAATGATTTTGAAGAAGAATGGATATTTTCCCCAAGAATTCATTTCAAGTGTTTTATCAAAAACATTTTCCATCTAAGATGACATTATTTCATATGTGTATGTTTCAAGTATAATTCCTTTATGATTTACATGGGTTTACTTTTCATATTATGAAATGTATATCCTTTTATTTTATATGGATTATGTGATGATGGGGTGATGTTTATGAAACCCATTTTATTCGTTGAGTTATTATGAATGATGTATGTTTGTTTTGTGGCACAAGTAAGAATGATTTCATTATGAAATGGGTGGGACCTATATCTACCTCCAATGCATTGGGTAAAGAATTATATATCATGAGAGAGACATGGCTGGAATGGAAAGTTAAACTGGTTCTGTAATACATGACTGGAACGAGGAGTGAACTCGATTCAGAAAGGGACTTTGTCCACTAAGATGGTCTTGGCAGCAATGCATTGGCTACTATGGAAAGCATAACATTTGCTTAATGGTTGCCACAATTACATGTTTTATTCCCATGATATTTTATTATTCTTAATGTTCCTTTATGATCTATGCCTTACGTAATTCCATGTTTTATGTCATTTCTCAAGCTTTTGATATTTAAAAATTATGTTCATGTTTTTAAGTTCAAATGTATATGATTTGTTTTATTTTATCCATTATTAACCTTACTGAGCATTTGAGCTCACCCTTTATATGTTTTCTTTTCCCCATGATTTAAAGAAATGTTTTAGGTAAGAAAAAAAAGGGGAAGTTATTTATGGGAGATGTTGAAGATCTTTCACCATGATTAGAAGATTATTTTCCGAGTTTCCAAAGACACTAAACTATTACGATCCTTGTGTGTCTGTTTTTTTATGTATTAAGTATTCCACAAAAGTCATGTAATTTCCATGTACATCTAGATTAGGGTCTCTACAGTTGGTATCAGAGGAAAGGTTTAGTCAACCTTTGGAAACTAGGATGTGAAAATGTTAGTGAGATCCCTAGAGATATTTCTAAGGTATGTCTAGGGATGTCCCTAAGGATAAGTATACGTATAGGTTATAGTCCTAGAATTGCGCTAACCATCTTAGAATTAAACATAAGATGTTAGATATTGAGGGTACTCCCTATTTATTATGTTGTTTTCCCTAGCATGGTATTTTCCTCTCACACTATTATTTTTGGGTATTAGACGATGGATGGAACCAAAAGAGACCGTGTTGATCAATGTAATGGAAAATGAAATGATTTTCCTCCTGACCAAACCAATGTCATGGGAGATAGAGTGCCCAATCTTATTTCTATACTTACACAAGCTATGAATCATTATGGACTTCAAAATGAGCAGATAAAGGAGAAATATTTTGTTGAATCCTTCATGAGGCAGTGTCCACCTTCATTCAGTGGGTCTTCTGATCCCTTAGTGGCTGAACAATGGATCAGTACTACTGAAAAGATATTTTCAGTTCTATAATGTTCTGAGAATGATAAAGTCATCTTAGCAGTATATCGTTTGGAAGGTGATGCTGATCAATGGTGGAATCGTATCAAGAATACGAGGCAAAGAGATGAAATTGAGTCCATGGAATGGGACGAGTTCAAGAACTTGTTTTTCATTAAGTACTTCCCTCGTATTCTTCGAACAAAGATGGAAAAGGAGTTTCTTGAGCTTAAGCAGAAGGATGATGAATCCGTTGGTATATACGGAGTGAATTTTACAAGACTTGCAAGGTATGAATCTAGCTTTATCATCCAACCAGAAAGTAAAGTTGATCGATTTTTTAGTGGCTTAAAACCAAGTCTTCTAAGGGCATTAGCTAGAAGAGAGTTCAGTATCTATGAGGAAATTGTGCGTTGTGCTATCAAGGTAGAAATGGAAGTTGGTGTTACATATCCATCTCATGGTTTTGACAAGAAACGAAAGATGGAGTTCAAAGAGAAATCTCAGAACAATGGTGAAAATAAGATGAATGTTTCTTTATTCTCAAAGTGTGGAAATAGGCATGGTGGAGATTGCCTAAAAGGTACTAGAAAATGTTTTAAGTGTGTAAAAGCAGGTCATCGAGCAGTTGATTGTCAAAGTAATGGGAAAAAGGTTGCTAATTATGTGAATAGAGAAAAGACTACAGAGAACTCTTCACCAACACTTCAATGCTTCAAATGTAAAGAAAATGGGGAATTTTGCTAATAAATTCCCTAATCCACGGGTTGATGGTGATCAACGTGAGAAAAATATTAAGGAAAATGATAATGGGAAGTCTCATGCAATCACTATTTTTGATGTTGAGTTTGAAAATGATGTTCTGTAATGACTAAGTGTTTATGTATTGAGATTTCAAAATTGTACCGTGGAATCTCATTTATGGTATTGTGGAATTTTGGAATAACTATGTATTGGTTTTCAATAATTATATTGTACTGGTACCCATGAAAAAGTGATTGAAATATTTTTGGAAATAAGATGAAATGCACATAATGAAGGGATAAGGAGAAAATAAAATGATAGTAATCAAGAGCTCATGACTAAAATAAGGACAATGTGATATCATGGTTTGAGTATATAGAAATTTTGGGATTTTGGTATGTGTAATGTGTTAAATTTTGATAGCATTCATGTTTTCACTAAGGTTAAATGGATATTCATTCTTCAAGAGAATACAAGATTAAGGTATTCACATGTTTCTAATTTTACCAACAAGATATATCTTATGATATATGGGGGATAAATGATGGAATTCACGTGATTGTTATATGACATTTCAAGTAATCATTTTATTTATAATATGAGCATGGCCCGAAGTATTTTAGATAAGCCTAAAGATTGGAATAGATTATGTTGTAAATAAGTTAGTATTGTTTAAGGACAGATCTTTTTTCGATATTATTGATGGGATGTTATAGTAATGTAGTTTTAGAAAAAGGATAACCTGCAGGACGGGCGACAGCCCATCGTGTAAGACAATGCTGTGGGAATCGAACCCGCAACCGAAGTGCGACTGGCCTTTATCATATACCACTGGCCTACAAGAAGTCCCTGGTTAGTAGAAACTAGTTTTATTTTATTAAGCGGTATGATATATGAAGTATAAGTTCATTTTTGGGAATCGTATATGATTAACCTCACCATAGATGGACTTATGTATATTTGATAAATTTTTCTAACCTTTTGTTTGAAACAGATGGAATGAACCATCATTCTATCACATGATCTGCTAACACATCACGAATAAAAAATTCAACTTCTTTTCTTTAAGAGATGAAGTGTAAATTATTTAAGGCACAAACAACGGTGAGATTTCACTGAAGAAAAGAAATTATTCTTCTAATTCAAATTCGTCAACATTAGGGAAATTATCTTCAAAGCCAAAAATGTTGTCCTAGTACTCTCATATCTGATGAATCATATGGTACCTTAGATCATCAAAAATTTATTTCTTTGTGACTGTTGGTTTTATCATAGCCATGTCCTCTACCACTCTCCATAATAACACGATGATTAGATTTCTCCTCCAAATCCATATTTTCACCTATGTTCTCCTATGTGGAATCCCAAATGATTAGTTAAATTGAGTAACTGTTACATTTCATACTTTAGTTTTTAATGTTATGTTTTGTTGTTCCTTTTTACGATGTGGATTTCTATTAAAGAAATTTTCAAGTAGAAAACCATTTATAACCACGATGAATTTCGAGGGCGAAATTCATTTTAAGGGGGGTAGAATGTAACAACCTGAGATTTTATGAGATATATTATTTTTAATTTCTGTGATGTGTTATATTATACACTAAACTAAGATTATATTGTTCTATACACCATATTATCTTGCAGTATACGCAACACTATTTTTTGATCTTGTTACACAAAATTTAATGTTCGTTTGATAGAAGTCATTATACGCAACATAGAGTGTATATATATATATATTCAGTGTATAAATGAAATATGGTTGGATTCTATTATAAAAAACAATGAAGGAGACTTTTACAACATGCAACCCTGACTTGGATTGCTTTACACGCAATCGTGACCTTCCTCGATAGCTTGCGTTGTACGCAATACTGAGTTTCACTAAACAACGATATGCTATTAAAATATTACTAAAACTAGCCGTTATGAATAGTAATAACCACTTTTTGAAATTTTATAAGTTTTATTTTTGAAAATGGACTTCATTTTTGGATTCGGAATATCGAAATTAGCCTAGGGTGAAATTTTGGTATTTTTCTGAAAACTTTCAATTTTTGATTAATAGTGAAAACACGGGGTTACTATTTAAAAATCGACTTTTTATTTAAATAATTATTTATTTTATTTAAATTTATTTTAGGTCAAAATTGATACATAATACCTATATAAGTTCAATGCAATTCATTGGAGTCATTTTATAATAATTTTATATATATATAAATTTTATTGAACTTTTCACCGTCTTTTACCCACCTCCTAGGATGATTTGCAAATTTACATACAACTTAATTTTACCACTTCGGTGAATTGAATTTCAAAAATCCGAGAGAAATAGTTGATGTTAGTATGTAAAATGTGGATCAATGAGATAAAAATAATTTTTTGTGAATAGTAACTTTTTACTTTTATTTACCACGGTAAATAAGTAAATTGGGTAATTAAGGGTAAAAATGAAATTATTATTACCCTAACACATGTAATAATTCTATTGGATAAGATTAATTCGACCAAAAACAACATTAGTGATAAAATATGACCATTTAGGCCCACATGGATTAGATTCTCACATTTATTATTAATTTATTTAAAGAAGGGTTAAAATAGTTAAAATCAAAGTTTAATAACTAAATCATTTTTAATATAGGGTTATAAATAATATAAATTCGACTATAAATATTCATTAGAAAGATAAAACTATTTCCTAAATAATGGTCTTTTATTTATAATTTTTAGACATTAAATAATTTAATTTATTTATGACACAATGATGATACAATAATTATCTTATTAATGAAATTTTGACATAACTGATGTTATAAATACCCAAATAAATGTAATTTGAGACTTTTTATGAATTCCAATAATTTTCTAGGTTAAAATGACATGTTATTATTTCTTTAGTTATCTTTTTTCGAACTAATAATTCTGTTAGGATTTTCACAAAAATCAATTACCAAATAGTGTCAAAATAGATATAAAATAGTTTTAAAAAAATATTATATTATTAATTGTTATATTATTCCTAAAAATCTAAGGTTCTTCCAAATGACTTATATAAGGTTATATATATTAATAATAACCAACTTTGGGTCTGTTTGGCTTGTTATAGTATGTTTATTAACCTTATAGTGTAAGAAAACAAGAAGACACGGTAAAAGAAAATTTATTTAACTTAAAGTTAAATCTAAATGATAAGGTTACACTAGAAACCTAAACTTGTCCAAATTCTATTGGATGATAGTATTTCGACCCATACCTACCTTAGCTTCGAAATAAATCAATTTGTAGATATTAAAAACCGAATATGACTTTATAATAAAATAATATTTTGAGTATTTCAAAAGGTTCCCCTCTCCTCCCTTATAAAAGGAAACCTCCTCCCTCTCTTCCTCACACCACATTGAGCCTTCAAGATCAGAAAACCCCTGCCAAATTCTCTTCTCCACTTACCTAGAAACATCCTAGAGGTCGTTTTATTTTTCAAAAAACAATTTCAGTTCCCTAAAAGGAGGTCTCAAAGAGGCGCTTCAAAGAAGAGGTAATGTCCATTACTGATTCTTTCAACATTATTTCTTCTTCCACTTCTTCTTATTTAGTTGTTTCATTTTGAATTAATAAAATAAGTATCCAACATATACTGATATGTTATTAGAAGTACGAAACAACCCTATTTCACCATCTATCCATCCTATGGAAAACAAAATCACCGCACGTGCGTACGTACGGAATATCATCTCCACGCCGTGGTGTAATCTATTTTCCCACCACCACCTTACTTGGATGGGTATAATGGTGCAAATAAACAAATATATATGATTATTATAAAGTTTTATTGATTATTAAATAGTATACATACACTCTAATACAATTACACGATCACAGAAACCATATCATCGCTCCTGCGTACGTATAGGCTACTGTCTCCATGACGCGATGAGATTCATTCTCCATGTTAACCATTTAAGAATGATTATAAAGTATATATAAGCAATAATAATGAAATATATGAAATTATAAAGATACTGGATTTATGTATATATATATATGTATGTCTTCTACTTAATTCCATTCAACTCAATAAGGAAACGAAAACAGCGTTCATGCGTACGTACGGCCTACCATCTCGATGAACGATGTATTTCTTTCCATTTATAAATCTATTATATATATGTATATTCTGAATATATATTATATAAAAATGATGTTTTATATTCTGTAATTAAGTAATCACGGTCTAAGTAATCATATTAATAATTACAAGTCAAAACACGGATGACAAATGAAACGATTTTACCCAAAACGCTCTTTAACATGGAATTTACAAAAGAACGGGTAATATAAAGTCATAAGTGAACCATATATGATATCATAACAATGAATATGATTCTTTAATAAGTCAATGACATTATTTAAATCATTATACAGGAGTTTTGGATACATACGAAGCATATCAGACATAAGGTAAGGGATAATTGTGAAAATCTCATTTTTATCTGAGATTGCTTATTCATAAGTATTTACTGGGGTTATTGCTATCATCCATGTCCATGTTTTATAAAAATATATTCATGTATGTTTAATGTTCTTTTTACCCTTTTTTTACTTTTACCACGTGTTATGGAAGGAATATTTCTTTTTTTACCATACAAGGAACTTTTTGACTTTTCTGAAAAAAGTACGAGCAGAATGTTATTTTTATCTTATACGGCGTGAACGGAATTTTACGGTTTCATAATGCCTCATTTTAATGAAGCTTACTCTACAAGATTTCATGATTATTTTCAAAAACACCCCTTTAAAATTTCATGACATTTTGTGAAAAGAAAATGTTTTTGAAGAAGAAAGGATAGTTTCCTCAAGAATTCATTTCAAGTGTTTTATCAAAACCATTTTCCATCTAAGATGACATTATTTCATATGTGTATGTTTCAAGTATAATGCCTCTATGATTTACATGGTTTCACTTTAATTATTATGAAATTATATCCATTTCTTTTATATAGATTATGTGATGATGGGGTGATGTTTATTAAACCCATTTTATTCGATGGGTTATTATGAATGATGTATGTTTTTTTGTGGCACAAGTAAGAATGATTTTATTCTGAGATTGGTGGGACCTATATATCCCTCCAATGCATTGGGTAAAGATTTATATATCATGAGATAGACATGGCTGGAACAGCAAGTTAAATTGGTTCAGTAATAAAAGACTGGAATGAGGAGTGAACTCGATTCAGAAAGGGACTTTGTCCACTAAGATGGTCTTGGCAGCAATGCCTTGGCTACTACAGAAATCATAACATGTGCTTAATGGTTTCCATAATTACATGTTTTATTACCATGATATTTTATAATTCTTAATATTCCTTTATGATCTATGCCTTACGTATTTCCATGTTTTATGTCATTGCTAAAGCTTTTGATGTTTAAAATTTATGTTCATGTTTTTACGTTCAAATGTATATGATTTGTTTTATTTTATCCATGATTACCCTTACTGAGCATTTAAGCTCACCCTTTATATGTTTTCTTTTCCCTAGGATTTAAAGAAAGTTTTTAGGTAAGAAAAAAAAGGGGAAGATCTTTATGGGAGATTTTGAAGATCTTTCACCATGATTAGAAGGTTATTTTTCGAGTTTCCAAAGACACTAAACTATTACGATCCTTGTGTGTCTGTTTTTGTTATGTATTAAGTATTCAACAAAAGTAATGTAATTTCCATGTACTTCAAGCTTTGGGTCTCTACATTTATTTCAAATATGTCACATGTTTTTATTAAATTAATCATTTATATGATTCATGTGTTGTGTGGATGATCCACATCGCTTTGATAAGGCGGTAGTCCGCACTTACACAAAATGTGTTATCGTATTTACAAAAAATGGGAAGAATGAAGATATGTGTTATATAGAAATTAAATCAGTATTAAGAAGACCTAAATATCATATTTATTAAATAAAAACATAAAATTACTCATAATTACCCTCCATAATAGCTGGAAATGGAAAAACAAACGACATTATTTCGTGATGCGGTAGTTCGTCGTACATGAATGTTAAGTTAATTACCCATTTGATGGATCTGTTGTCGGTGTAGATAAAAAAATAATAGTAAAATAGTATACTTATAATTAATAATTTATTATATAAGAATGTAATAATAAAAAATTATGTAGTGTAGAAACAAAGAAAACATAAATGCACATTGAAAAATGTTATCCCTTTTTCAAGTAACTTTTTTTTATTTAAACCAAAATATATCCTTGGATGCATTTATTCCCAAGGAGAGTCTTATAGGTTTAAGGTAGGAATTTTGGGAGATTATTTTATTGGGGATTATATGTTTCATAGGGCCTGAGGTGTGTGAATAAGTGGGTGGGTTGAGTGCCTTTTTATATTGGAGGTAGAGTGGAATTCTGGTACATTTATGAAAATGGAATTCCACCCCCAGTTTTCCATGTAAATCTGATCCAATAATAAACTATATTATATTAAAGGTAGTATATGGTCCAATTATTAACCTAAAAAGGATTTTGGGCATGTTTCTCGGTCATTTTGTGATGTAAGTTTAAGGTCTAGTCCTCTATTTATCCAATTTTTCTCTTAATTATTGTAATTAATAAGAATCACTCTCACTAATATATTTTCACAAAAAATAATATTAAAATATTAGAAATTATATTTTTTTATTCCAAATATGATATATAGTTTTCTAATTATAAATCATATATTTTGAAGAAATTAATTTAAGTTTACTTCCGTAGATGGGATGATAAAGAGGTTTTTTAAAGATAAATGTTCAAAAGTATTTAATGTTTCTATTTTCAATTTTAAAGTGAAATTGATTCTTAAGACGTAATTTGGATTAATTTAATTATCATTTAAATTATTAAACATTAAAACCTTTAAAAACTTAGTTTTCCTTATAATATAATTTGTTGAAAAAGCATATGTGAATTAAAAATCAGTATTTTTCACTATTAATAAAAAAATCTCACAAAAAAATACAAAAAAAATCACCCAAACATAATGTTGATGTTTATTTTCAAAAATATGTATTTTATTTTACAATATTAAATTTAAAAAATTTACAAATATTATATTTTAAATTTTTTATCCATTAAAAGGTGGTAGAACAATTTTTAAAAAATATATAGGTTTTTATGTATAAATTTGGTTTTCTTCATATACTATACATATAAAACAAATTTGTTGAATTTAAAATTTTTTATTGAATATTTAATTTATATATTACATTTATATGACTCATTAATTGTACTTAATTTATTTTATTATCATAAAATAACTTTATGAGCATAAAATCATTACTTTATAGTCTATTGGCTTTTATATTAATTTCTAAATAATTGTTAGTTAAGGAGTTCCTTTTATATTTGTGTAAAACATATATTTTCATAAGTTAGAAAATATTATTCATAAACACCAATTTAATTTTTGATTTATAACTTATTATATTAAATAATAACTTCATAATAATATATTGATGTTCGGTGAAATTCAGACTTGTGATTAATGTAAGTTGTCAAAGAAACTCGTTATTTTGAGGGATACTAGATAAATCACTATTGTGTGCATTTACAGATATTAGATATTTCAAAATTGTTTATGATATTAAATACATCATAAATAATTGAGAGGTTATATTTATTTATGTCTGGTGTTGCATTTAATACACGTTATCCATTAAAAAGTAACTCTTTTAGATCTTTCATGGTGTTACAAGTAGGGTTTTAGATATACTAATTAGTCCACAAGTAATGTTTTCAAAAGAATTAACAAGTTCATGTATATAAAATAAGAATTGTACAAGTATGTCAAGATTAAGGAAGCCTCTAATGGTAAATAAATAAATAACCATGTTTGTCCAAGGTTCCTCAAGGACACCTAGCCTGACCATACCTACTTCGGCCCTAGACAATAATATCCAAACTATAGGTAAAATTATAGAAATTATATGTGGGAAAATTGTGAAAAAAAATTCATAAAATGTGTATCATGATATTGACCAAACCTAAACATGTGGTTTGGATTAGCAATAATGTCCCTTGAATAAAAAAAATGTGTCCCCCTAAACTAAAAATGAAATTAGAAAATTAAAATAACAAGAATCTTGGGCCCATGCAAGTCAGACCTTTATAAGGAACCTATGAATCACACAAGGAGTGTTTCAAATGACAACTTCCGTCCCAGTCTGTCCAATATAATCATTGAATAATATCGTTTATATAACATTGGGCACAATATGACACAACAACCTCTAATCTGGTACCTGGTATCTCATGTGGGGGGCCAAGTCTAAGTCATGGCCTGGTGCAACCATCTCTCCAATGATCATGCCTGAGGTGTCTCCCCTAGGGAAATGATATTTCCCAAAACATGGTAAAGGGAATGCATAGTGATCCCATCTAGGAATGCATGAATCAGCCATATCATATAGAAAATCCATCAGTGAAACCGTTCATAAGAACAATTTGCTCGTCCTTGGAATTCCTTGAAATTAAACCCTTGTATCTCCCACGTAATTCATAATTCATTGAATCAACTGTGTTAATAAAAAAATAACTTCAATGAGTATTCCCAAATATTAAACAAATATGTGTTGATAGGGATACATACATGTAAAATTACATTTTCGAAAAGTAATTCCATGTACATGAGTACATCACAACACATCTCAAAAAGTTTAGATAATAATACCACCACATTCAACCTTAATTAAGAAGGTGAACTAAATTTCAAACCTTAATGGCCATGTTAAAATACCCATTCCATAATTCCAATCAATACATAACATTTCAAAATATAATTTCCAATTGAAGTCTATGAAACTCATCTTGTGTTTTTACTATAAAATATGACATTGTTATTAAAAAATTTTTGATTGGGTTCACTTTATAAAAAACTAATAATATCACAAGGAATAAATCAACTAATATAAAATATGGGTTATGTTAGGAGAGCATCAAATTTTGTTTATGTAAATAAACACAATCCAAATTGGATGTCTCTAACCATGGAAGAAACCATGTTAAAACGGGTAACTCAACAAACTCACCCCAATGGGATGGTTAGGGTTGTGGGGATATCCTCCAACAACCAGAAGAAGGGATTGAGAACTTTAAAAGGAAAGGTATGAAAATTAAATCAATTAATTTTATTATTTTTAATTGCCACGGAAAAATTCCGGTGTGCAGCACAATGACAACATTTTATAAAATGATGAACCATGATGTAAAACCTATATATCAACTGCCACATGAATAATATGACCCCAAACATTCTTTATTGAAGATTGATTTGTTATGGTTCCATGGAAATTAAAGAAACAAACTAACAACCTAAAATAGAGTGTATAATATTTCTTTGAGATAAAATTGTTTATCAAAAAATAATATGAGGTTTGATGGAAGAATATTCGACAACATACAGAGATGCTTCCAACACACCTCAAATAGTTTGAATGATAGGAAATATTATAGATATATCTCCTTACATAGATTATGATATGAAAACACACATAGGAGGTTATTGCATGTAGAGGTGGAAGAAGATATGAAGAGGAATATGAAATAAATAAGAGAGAAAAAGTGAAAATTTAAATCATTAAATGAGGAACATGGATAGACTGGAAAATTATAAAAAGAAATGGAGCCAACCCTGTGAGGGTTACTTCTTTGTGGGAGGGGTCACACAGTTCATGTGTATATTTTGGGAAACCCTGTGTAGACACTGTGTTACCCCTCTATTGAAAAACTGAATAATTCCACATGGTTGGGCGACCTGGTGCACATTGTTTTAAAAAATAATGCATCATCCACATTCCATATGGACTAGATTCATTGTTACAATTAGAGGTCCGTATGTTTTAGAAAAACTTATCAGCTCCTCCCACTTTGAGGTTTTGGAGCATGATTCCCCCAAAACATGACTGAACACCTAAGGAACCACTCTGGACTTTAACCAAGTCAAAACACGACATTCTTATGTGGTCCGACTCAAATAATTTCATTTCTAAGTCTCAAATATAAAGAGACACATCCACCAAATAATAGAAATAAAATTTTAATGGAATTTAATCCTGGAAAAAAGCAAGGGTTGTTATAACTTTCCCACCTTAAAACATCTCTTTTCTAAGAAGAATTAGAGATATAATGAAAATATCACCTGACATACTGAGGTTATCAAGTCCTAAATAATCAGTCATCTTATGTTTCTAAAAATCCAAAACACCTCTAAAATCACTTAATCATATGGTATAATGATTATTTAATCTAGATCCCTCCAAACTAGAGACATGGTCAAATTCCCATCTCATCAACATGTCATCCAAAGGAACTCTACACCATAGGTTATATCATTGAATGGAAAACTATGTGTCATGGAATCCCACTATTTTAATTGATTATTTAATCACCCCCATTGCATTCTAAAATCACTCTTGACATGATTCTTATGATGGATGAATGACCATCTATGAACTGAAATCAAATGCCAGGTCGAACAAAACATTCCATGAAAACATTTGACGACACTCACTACATTTTCCAAACCCTGACAATTCAATAAATAATTTCCTCCCTGATGACATAGTAAATTAGATAATTACATCAAGTTAGACTATCTTAAATATAATACCCTCCAAACTCTCATCATAGATAAGCAGTGAATTTCAAGACCTAGGTTAATTTCTTGAAAATGAAATCACCATGATATTTTCTTTGAACATGCTCATTCTGCACCTTAACTAGCCTCTATTGATGTCTCTTACTAAAAATATATTAAGCTACCATTCTTTGTAATGACCATGGGTGCATTCCAGATCTAGTAAACTTGGATATGTACCCTTTAAACAACTCATCTATCCTAGATAAGGTTTTTGATAACCTCAAAACCATTACTAGGAATAAAGGATATAATCCTAGAAAGCATATACACCGATCATTACAGGTAAGATGATAGTACATTGCTGAAACATCAAATCATCGGAAATAATGACTGAGTCAGAGAAATAAATTTAAAGAACCAGTTGGTATATGTGTGTCCCCTCAAGGTGTTTCTTCTCAGGACCCTAGTGTCACTCAAGACAAACCATAACATCAAAGAAATTATTCTACCAGTACATAAATCTGATGGAATCTTCCACTCAAGGATAAAAACATTTAATATTTTATGTATCATACAATTGAAATTCCCTAATTGAACCCATACAATGTCAATATATGGGACATGATCTTCTTTAACCTAGTAGTATTCCGAGAGGATTGGGAATCCTTCAACAAAACCTAAGACACATCCCTTTCGTCAAAACAGTGTTCTGTGTACCACATTATGAAACTGTATTACACTACTCAAAACAAAGGTCAGTCAAACCATCATTGGTTTACATCGTTATAAGATCTCCCCTACCCCTGCCGATGGATTCCTATTTCTCAAACACGATTGTATTACTATCTGAGGCATCCCGTGATCATTCAACCATATCCACCAATGTCTATCCAAGACTAATAGTGTTTTTAAATGTTTTCATACACAACCAAAATTTCATTTTACTATTGTATCGCAAACATTAACTCTATTTGAAACTCACCATCCCCAAGGGAGTTCAAAAATAGTAATTACCATATATGAATGTTCCTCCACGTTATGATCTATATACTCTTAAGGACATGTTTAACCAGAAATGAAGAAAATCTTGTCACCCTATGAGTGTCCCCAACATCGAATGTATATAGATAGTGATCTCATCCCAAGAAACATTGTCCATTGACCACTAACTATGAGTCCTATAGGTGTCAAACATGATTTTAGAAAAATTAAAATGGATGGATAGAAGGAAACCAAACTCATAAAAGTGTTCTAGATTTGGGTCATGATAAGATGTATGTTTTTCAGTTATTTATAGATATGTTAACATGACCTAAAACATGAGGAATAAAGGCCAAAAAACTGATCAAGGTTTTAAATACATGATTCTTTAGCAACATCATCTCGGGAAATTAAAAAGTTTTATTTACATAAATTCTCATGTTATTTTTCCATGGACATAACCCATGACTCGGTTGTTGCAACGTAATGTTCAAAAAACTTCCCCAAAACCCAAAAATTCATTATACAACGTTAGTAACAAGATGTTATCATGTGTAACAATGCATACTACACTTATGATTCACCAGAAAAACACAACATCATTGACACTATCCATAGTAACAAAAACTTTATTTATTTAGGTATTTTATGGCCACACAAAAGAACCAGCTCAGAGTCTCACTATAAAACATTAATGTTAAAAGACTAATAACCTCTCGATACGTATGTCACTGATGAGAAAGAAGAGGAGGATCACATGACCTAATAAATGACTAATCATTCCTTATTCAAGTCGTACCCATTAAAAATGAGCATAAATCAATGTACATGACATTAACAAGTCTTAACCTATTGAACAACAACACGTCTAGACAATGGTGTCACTTATATAAGCTAAGAATATTATAAGAGATAGTGGGAACCTGACTGGTATCGCATGATAGAAACTACTCATAAGAAACTCTCAAGGTGGGTAAAGATATGAGGGACATACCTACAATGGGTTAAACCCTTACTGAATCATAAATTAACGACCTACAAATATTTTCACACGTAATAAAAGTCATTTGGTTTAAGGTACTTTCATTAAGGGTTGAACCATAAAAGAAGGGCCCATAGGTAAAAATCGTGTTCCCATTTCCTGGAAGCTACTAAAAGAAACAACTAATAGTCTCTTATATGGGGGTTAAATCTAGGAACACATCCTGGGGTTTTATTTTAGGTTATTATCCTAATTCAATGACATATCACCAAAATTAGGAAAATGGTTTCATAACCCCATGTTTAACAGCATTCATACATTTAATAGGCTTTACGTTTGTCTTAGTAAAATAACCTTTAGGTTGTTACTAATGTTTTAATTAACTTACACATCACATAAGTATAACTCAAAAAAATATAAAATGTCTTTTGTTAATTGAAGAGAAATTGGACATGTAAGATTCCATCAAACACTTATATGTAAAATGATATACATGGATGAAGAAACCTTCAATGAACAACCATATAGATTTTAAGCATACTCTTATGGGTAAAATAAATGTGGAAATGAAACAAAAGGCGACCTATAAGGGTACTAATAAAGTCATACTGGGTTATCAAAATGAAACGCAAATGTTTTATCCGAAACCTTAAGTGTTTATAACGCTAGTATGGGTTTATGTCATAAAAACATACCCCTAACTGAACAACATGGATCCAAATTTACTTTTATGAATTTATCCCTATGTTCATTATTCCCATGTAATAGAGGTACACGCCTTAATATGTAAACCTAATCATTTATGGTCAAATTTTAATAATATTTATATTTAAAATATTTCTAATCATATATGTCTCATAAGGGATTGTTCATTTATATGGGTTACCATTTACTAGTTTATAAAGATCCCATAAACATCACAAATTACATGAGGCTCATATCTAACTAAAACCATTTTATCTAATATTAATATGAAAATTTATTTACCTTAACATTTATTCAATAAAATTTATTTATATAATTTGAATCTAAACTTCTTTTTTTATAGGGGTCACCCTTTTCCAATTCATAAATCTCCCACATAGTTTATAATGGAAATTTTCTATCATCTAACTACAATTGGTAACTTTTCATTACATGAAAATAATGGTTTATATCTCAAATATATCATGATTGGTCAGTAAGGTGCCACCATCAATCTATGTTTGAAAAGACCTTGTAGTTTGATGTTGTAAATCTAATAACCAATATTATATTTTAAAATTAATAACTGTAAATTCTAAACATAAAAATTACATACAGTTTCACATGGTAAGGAAACAACGAATCATGAAACATTAACCACAAAGGCTACTACATAACCAATGAAGCCCAAATAACATGTTAATCATAAAAATAAAACCATGGAATAATTTCTTAACAATCAATGAATTCATACTAATTATACACATAAAAATCTTATATATAGGCTATCAATGTAATACCTTAGATGTTAAAAGCTAATAATTTTACAGAAAACACCATGCTTGTAATATTACTATATGGAAAATAACACACAAGGAACATGGTAATAAATTTTCAAATAACAAAAAAATGTAATCAACATGGAATGGAATATGCATGGTAAGTGAATCCATATGTGACTATAACAATTAATGTAATGCTAAAAAAATTTCAATCCAGGACAAGGGTAAATATAATAATCCAATAAATCAGTATGTAGAATAACGTACTCCAATCACTTAAGGTGAAATAAAAGTGAACTATAATAAAACACATAATGATCAATTGTTTAATCCTTGACCACATTGATTTTTTCCCTATTTGTGGGTTGGCAGTCCCATACATGACTATTTACTAAGAACTAGAAAATTCCTTGTATCAAATATACCAACCAAAAAACAGTAAGACAATGGAAAAAATATACCTCTAATACAACTTTATTACATCCCGACCCTGTTGACTATAAAACCAGTAGCCAGACCTATTTCCACATGGCCTCAAGTGCACCTCCCTATATACTAAAGGATACCAACTAAAAAAGGGTCAATTTTTGGGTTGGTGGGTAGATTATACCCTCATAATCAATATAGAACAATGTTAAATCAGATATGAATCAATAGGAAACAACGAAAGAAAAAATATTAAGACAACCTAGAGAATGAGGAGAATAAATATAATGAACGGAGTAATAAATGACCAATTCCAAACACAACTATGAATGAATGTCTAAATTATTATATAATGAACTGGTAGTAGACATATACGTATTGAAGAATACCAAAATAGTAAAACACCATAATGAAAAAGATTATAAATCCTTATAGGTGTTCACTTTGATAATATTGAGTACTAGCTCTTTCCTATGATCCAAATATTCCATGTATACATGGAGCATAGGTAAATAATCCCATACCTTTGATAAATAATTTCTTCTCGATTACTCCATTATAATGGCAGCCTGAGCAAGTTGTGCGATATACTCAGTATTCCACCACCAATGGTGTCTAAAGTATAATATAGTTCATGCATCTAATATAATAAGTGTTCATGCCTATCAAGTGTAATGCATCGATTCAAGAAAAAAAACCAGACCTATGTTCCTCAAGGACGCCTAGCTCAACCATACCTACATTTTCATTAGCTGAAAATTTTCATACGTTAGGTAAGCTATAACAAAGAGATGGAGGTAAGTGATGCAAAAAAATTCATAAAATAGGTATCATGAGATGGACCAAAACCAATCATGTTATTTGAATTTCTAGATGCGTCTCTTCATTAAAAAAATGCATCACTATTTACTATAAATGTAATTACCAAAACTAAATAAACCACAACTTAGGCCCAAGTGAAGTGACATTTTACAATGAACCTATGCATCACACCAGGATCACCATAACTTCTCACTAACATTTATGTTTGTCGATTGAAATCCACGAATTGTATCATAACATTCAATTTTGACCTATTGTGAGACAATGACTTTTGAGACCATTTCTAGTATCTCACATAGGGGTCCAACTCTCATTCATTTCCCCAAACCCCCAGCTCACCAATGATCCAATATAAGTTTTATCGTATAGGGAACAATTATCCCTCATAATGAGGTAAGGGGAACACATGGTGAGCCAATCATGGAGTAAAAGTATCATCCTATACATATACACAATCCATCATTGAAACAGATCAAAAGCACAATATTCCCATAATTTTTAATACTTGAAACGAAATCCATGTATTTCTCATGATTTTTATAATTCATTTAATTAATTAATTGAAAAATTAGATGGAAATTTCAATGAGTATTCCATAATATTAAACAATGAGGCATTGAGAGGGATACAATCATATTCTATTCCATTTATTCAAATGAAATTTACACAAGTATTTTTGAACATATCTCAAAAAATTTAGTTAAGAAGTCCATATCATTCAACCAAAATTGAAAATGTGTACTATAAAACTAAGTTGTAAGGGATATGGTAAAACAACCATTTCATAAGGCCTTGTAAGACATAACCTGAAAAAATATCATTTACAATTGAATACATCACACCTCATCATGGGGTTTTATTAGAAAACCTCACATTTTATTTCATACAGTACATTTGGTTTAATTTAAGCAACACTTATAATATGTCAAGGAAAAAATAATCCAACTCCGGATTTGGTTTATGTTATTAGATAATATCATTTTGATATGAAAAAAATAGCACTAAATGGGACAGATCTAACCTACAAAGGTAGTAATTTAAAAATGGGGAATAAAAAACTCAATATAAAGGTGTGTTTTTGGTTGAGTCCATAACCTCAGACCACCCCAACAAGGGTATAATAACATTACAAGGCAATCTAAGACAATTAATTCATGTCATGTTATTTTTTTTATGTGACACTGAAAAATTATTTCACATTGAAAAACAATTACATTTTATTAAACAATGATAATTGGGGTAAAATATATAGACCACCTACCTCATGCTTATGAAGACACACACATCCAATATCAAAGCATTATTTGGTCAAAATTTTGATATTTCAATGAAATTTAAAAACTAAGTGAATTTATGGAGAATTATCTGAAAAGGGTAGAAATTGTTTTGTATAAATAATATAAGATTTCAAGGGAGTGAAGTCATAAACATACCAATATGCTTCTGATGCACCTAATGATTCTTTAATCAGAGGCCATGAGAGGGATTCTACCCATAACTAGTGGAGGGGAAGAGAAAACAACAAAGGAGACTACTAAAAAAGGACAAGGAAGAATATGGTATGAAGAATAAGAAATAAGAAAATATGGGGAAAAGTGTAATTTCACACCATTTATTAAGGCCCATGGTCTGGCCTCACAATTGGACAAATCATGCACCAACCTTGTGTGGGTCACTTATTAAGGGGTGGGATCGCAAAATTTACATGAATTATTTGGGAAACCATGTGACAACTATTAATTTCACCTATGTACAAGATATGTAGAAGGACATATGGATGTGTGATGTTGTTCACATGGTTTGAAAAAACAATGACACAACCACAATCCATCTAGAATAGGTTCAAAGTTAATGTTGGAGGGATTCAAGGTCTCAGAAAAACCATGCCCCTTGTATAATCCTCCCATCTTGAGGATTTAGTTCTTTGCTCCCCCAAAACATGAAGGAATGAGGCACCCCTTAGGCCTTTATCCATGTCTAAAAACAACACATTTTTGTGTTCTAACACTCAAAATTCTATTCCAAACCATCATTTGTAAAGATACCCATACACCAAATGATAAAAATAAAATTTTCTTTCAATTTCATCCAGTCAAAAAACAAGGGATGGTATAATCAATCCCACTAAATAGGATAACTCAGAAGATTTTTTGGTTTTTATGAACTAATTAAATCTAAGAAAGTCTCAAGGTATTTAAAAATATTCTCATCATTGCACTAACCATTATATTACCCCTAATTGGGGAAATCCTCATGTAATACCACAATGCCTCAAATAAGGGATTGGAATGTAAACTAATTAAAACAAATTAAGTGATATTATATTCCTAAAAGAAGTTAAAAATTCATTTGTATAACATTCCAATGCATGTTCAAGAGTTTTATGTAGTGATCTTCACATTGATAATTTTGTTACATTATCTCTATAGAGAGAAACGAGAGATATATATGGATCATAAGAGGCTCTTTTATAAATTTAGACCGTATGAGATTAATATATACAACATATGATGGTTAGAGTGGGTTATAAACAAGGAATTATCAATCCGTTACCATTATTTGAAGGAAAATATGGTTTATGATGATATAAGTGATGGGGATCCTAGAAAATTAACAAAATGATAATTGAAAATGATATAATTTTATTAGAGTCATAAAAAAATGATGTGTGGGTCAAAAAGAAAATAAAAAGATCCTACCTATCTAAAATTGTTTCTTAACAATCAATTATATAGAAGCAAAAGGATAATAAAATGGATGGTGTGTAAAGTTAAAATAAGGTCTAAGTTATATGAAAAGTGAGAATCATGAAATTAAAAAAAATTCTAGGATTTTTAATATTTTATCAAAAAAATATGTACCATAAAATACTAATATAAATATTGATCTATCATATTATGCACATAAATCAACATTTTTCATCCACCATGTGACAATGAAGATGTATCGAGATCTCCCACACCACTGTTGGTGGGACATTATAAATAAAAATATCATATAATATATTTCAATGTTACTGGTAAGTCAAAAAGTGAAATTAAAAACGAAACATTATGATGGAATGATCCAACTAATATCCATACCCACATGGAAATTGGAAAACATCAACATGGACTTTGTCACGGGTACTCCAAATAAATATTAATGAAATAATTCCCCATGGGTGGTAGTAAATCATCATCTAAAGATGTATCACATCAATGTAATAATAGAGTATTTATCAATGGATTATCTTGAAAGGATATACCAATTGATTTGGTGAGGTGTATGGAAGACCATTATCGATTGAATTCAGTCAAGATCTAAGTATTACCACTATGTTTTGGAAAAATCTCTAAAAATTTCATAGAATTGGGTTGAACAACAATACAAGTTATCATAAACAAGTTGAGGGTGAATCATATTAGACAATCATTGAACAAAAAGAACATATAGAGATAATGGTCAATGGTCTTAAATGGATGACGAGATTAACATATCCCTTAGGTTGATTTCCCAAAAAAAAAAGTCATCCACTCTTCCATAAAAATTTCATTAAATGAATCCCTATATGGTAATATATGTAGGAAACCTATGTTTTTGGTTGAATTTGACTAAAATAAGATACTAGTAAATTAAATATTCAATGAAATAGTGAAAATGTTTATTAAATTCGATATCACATCAAGATAGCTAAAAGTTCAACATATAGCTCTGTTGATAACTGTTGGAGAGACCTAGAGATTTTGTATAAATTTAATGTTTTTCAATTTATATATCCCCAAAATATAGTCATATGATTTTTAGGGAATTGAATAATGGGTCCTAGGTATATTTAAGCATTCATGTTTTTTGATCACATTGAAGTTGGGGATTATCAAGTTTCACTCCCAAAAAACCATCCTATGTACATGAAAAGTTCTATGTACCCATATTAAATAATTAAATACATGACCCCTCTTATTAAATGAATTAATAGGTAGAAAATCATTATAATGATCTCTCTTACGAGGGGTAAGAAATAATTGTCTTGGAATAAAGTGATAAAGCTATATATAATCCCAAAAATCACGTAGTCAATGTACTATGAATGAACCACAGGTATGAAGAAGAAAAATGGGAACTTGAGGAAGTGATAAAATAGAAGTATCCTAAAATATTTTCATTCAGTATGTGAAAAAACATTTTTAGGCTGAAATTACTTATAAGGGAAACAATGTAATGGCCCAAAATTTTAAAAATTAATGTTACCTTATAAATCAAGGAACATTTCATATTTTGTAATGTAGTATTAAATATATCACATTCACCACATGAATGAACCAAAGACATATAATTATATTGACTCGAACATTACACATCGAGAAAAAAAATACCTGTAATAATTGAATGTGATAAAATGGGAGGAAAATAAGAAAATAATATAACATTAATAAAAATATTTAGAAGTTATTAATCCACATGAATGATCTCACTCATATAAAACACTATAAAAATAAATTATAATATTAGTAATTTAATATTCATTTTGGAAATGAAAAAATATATAACTTTCAAAAAATGTGGAATTTAATAAAGAATGAATTATATATGAGGAAATTATTAATGGTAGTAAATGAATATGACCATTATAAATCGAAACATTGTATTAGTAATTTTTCTATTATAATAATAATCTAACCATTAGGAATAGTTACATGCCCATTGGAATAGTAACGTCACATATGGGATGTTAAAAAAATATTTATTTATCCTATAAAATTAAAAAATAAAAAATTTATATAATGATATAAATAAAAAAAATGTTAAAAAATGAAACCAATAACTACTTGTGATTCAGTAATGACTGTGTGTTTTATTTATTTTTTATTATAAATATAAAATTTATAATTTATTTTATCTCCATAAAATAGATTATTTAAAAATTATATTTTTAATAACAATGATAATATAATTTTATGATATTATAAGTATTTTTTTGAAATGTTAATAAAGTTAATCAAAGTATTTAATTTAATATTTTATGAATAAGTGAGTATTTTTAAGAAAATAAATTTTATCACATTTAAAAAATTATTTTCGTAAAGTATATTTAATTTTGGAAACTACATGTCAAAAATTATTAATGGTAATTTTTTGTTATTTTTTCAAAATTTAAGATTTTTTAATGAATAATGAAATAATGGAAAATATAGTATTGAACATTATAAGTTTAAAACATCAATTTTACAGTCATATAAGTTGTAATAATACATCATCTTGAACTCAAATGATACAATACTATATATAGTTACAATAATAATCACCACTGATAGTATTGAGCCAAAATAATAAAAAAATAAATTTTTCATTAAAAAACACCATTTACCCCTTATAAATGCCACCCCACTACCCATTTCTATATACCATCCAAGCCACGGATGTGGAAAAATATTTTCCCACTTCTCTTCCCAATCATCTACCCCACATCGTTGTCGTATTAGTCCCAAAAACCATCCTCCGTTTTAAAGTGTTTTCATAGAGTGGATATCCAAAGATGTAGTATTGAAACATTAGCTATTTCAATACTTTTACTCTTTCCCTACCTCCTCATATCTTCTATAAGACAAGAAATATTTAAAAAGGTTTAATAAATAAACCTAGATTTATTTTTTTAATGAAATATATAATTTCCATCCATACCTCATGTTTTTTCAAATGAAAACAATGTTGATAATTTGGTTTGATCACTGCCCCCATGGGAAATTAATTTCATTTTTCATCATTACCTTCATGGGAATTTTAAAATTCACTTATTAGGTTTTAAATTTAATGAAATATTTTTATTATATTTCTGATTAAATTATGGAATAGATATATAAAAATAATATTAATCGAACCCCAATAGGTTTTCCAGGGTCGAGAAACTCAACTATATGAAATATGTGTATAATAATAACACATGGGCCCTATAAATCACACCAATTTAGGAATAATATTGGATAAAAATAATATTTTTAACATATATAAAATATCTAATCCTATGAATTATACTTATAGGTTTACAGACCCAATTCATAACAAAGATCCTTATTCATCCACAATTTATTTTAACATGGAACCATGAAATGAATTACCTTAGTATAATTGAGAATGAAAAAATATTTCAATACAATAGTTATAAAATGACATAAAATCATTCCATGAATTTTATATATTTCTGTACGGTTGTAATTTTTTTTGATAAATTTTATTTTATAATTGAAGATGTTATCTGATGGTGCTGAGTGAATATGGACCTTGGGTAAGGGAATTACACAAACCTATAATTTTTTTAGTATGTGTCTTATTTATCTCAACCTCACATTCTATCGTTCAATTTGTGATTAAACATTTGAATATTATTTATGCACGTGTATTGAATATATAAATATTTTATGCTTATTTAATTATTGGGGATATAATAACTTTTAATGATATAATCCCAAATAAATATTATATATAAAACCAACACAAGTGAAATTAAAATTTCATATTTCATGTAATGAACCCCCCCCCCATGAAATGTTTTTAATCATAAATGGGTTTTAGGAAAAGATCCTTATGTTATTGAGAATATTCATGGTTCACATATGGTTTATAATAATTTTCCATGTTTAAATATTTCATACCATTTTATTAAAACCACTATTAATATGATCAATTTCAAAACTGCTTCTCTATAATTGATCCAATAATATTATTGAAATAAAAAATTTAATTGAATAATTTCCATATATGGACACTAAAAAGATGTTTATTTTCCTTATTTATCCATATATGGACACTGAAAATATTTAATTACTTGTTCTATTTTGATTATTCCTGAAAACTATTATGAATATGTTCTAAGGCACGATTATGTTAAACATTACATTCTACTAGTATTTCTTATGTTTTAGAATTATTATTTATACTCTTATATTCATACATATTATGTTACATATTATTATGGGTGTCTCAAGATATAAATCCAATACATTGGGTAATGTTTATATCTAATGAGATTATAAGTATAAGATTAGGACGTAAACCAAATCAATTACTGTACATTATCAACAAAGTTAGGATTCCTTTAAAATGATTCTTCACTTATTCTTATTTTTTCAGGTATTATGATGTTTATACATTCATATTATTCTATGATATTATCACTCCAAATTATTATTATTTTGATTCTATATGATTATCCATTATCATTTCATTTTTTGATATCTTTCCATTTTTTTGAATCATATGGTTTACGTTCTTTTCATGATAATTCATTTAAAAGGATTTTTAGTTCATACCATTTTATACATTACCTTGGTCTTTATGTAATGTTTTAAAAGAGGAAAGGTAACATGGAGTATAATATATTTTCTAAAATAGTTTTTTTTAGATTTATGTTTATGTTTTATGAATCTAGTCTCTCATCTAAACAGAATCTCTTGATACCTTGGTGGCATTTAATAGATACTTATGTAAAATGTTGTGAATTAATATATTTAATATGATTGAGGGGATATAGTTTGTATTATGGAAAGTTACAATAATTTTTTGGATTATGAAAAGAATAAATTTATAAAAATACATGATATATGTATATTTGTTTGAAAACCACATGAAATGATTCCATTATATATAGTGAGTGACATCCAATAAATAAAATTCTTGTTTTGATACTAATAGTATCTGTGGATCTATCATTTATTATGAAGGGTGTAATTACCATGATAGATATCACTTAATATTTACTTGTCCTGTACATAGTTCAAGATAAAGAGGTAGTTGACCACACCAGTTTTCAAATTCCCATAATATATGGTTCTTAAAATTTAAAAACTCTTTGTGATCCACAATGAAGGACATGAATATATTATTAGGTTAGAAAACCTAATAGGAATATTACCATAAGGAAACTATATTTAAACCAAGAGACTCATAAGTTTGATTCTATATGTGATTTATAAGTCAGTAATTATCTAATCTATATATACCATTAATATGTTAATTAGATTATGTATGGTCATCGTTAGTTTTCCTTAATTTATTTAATGGGAGTTAATAAAAGGAATCACACCAACAACCAAAGGGATATGAAGTGTAATGATATCCCTAATGCGATTACTAGCATGATTAGAGAGGGATTGTGGAACATTATGGTATTACTTTCCCAACTAATTCATGTAATGATTTATATCTTCGTTCATGTGGAACTACCTACTTCTCTAATGTAATAAAAAGATGAATTTGATTACATTCTGGGAAAATGGCCTCCTATTTTAGTTGATCTTCCAATCTCCTCATTATGGATCATTGTATTATATTTGTCGATATGATATTTTGTACCATACAATGCTATGAAAGAGAAATAGTTTTATTGTTCATTAATCACCAAGAATGGGTAGTTAAAAAATTATGGATAGTAATCAAGAATATAGTTCCCCATACCCAAAAATCCTAGATTTGATGTAGATAAATTATTTTTTCATGTATCTAGATTAAAACGAACTAACACGACCAATTTTTAACTTCAAATAACTACAATATCACCATGAAATACTGTGTCACACAAAATCTAACGACCTTTTAGGTTTAGAGTTTTTTAGTGTTAGGAGAAACATTTTACTAAAAAATATCATTTCATTCTCATCAAATGATTTTTTCCCATTATTTAAGAAACATTTAATCTATAATAATTATTCATTATATCACAAAAATTATCTACACATTATATCTTGTTAGATATATCAAGTTCAATAATTTTATTCATAACATCATGAAATGGAAAAATGATAAGGGTGAGATTAAATACTCAATAAGCATCAACGTAATCAATAACAATCAAAGAACATTATGAATCATAACCTGAGTTAAAAAAAATATTGAATGAATATATAACAAAACATAAAGACATAATATAATGAATCTAATTCCACAATATATCCATGGATAAGAGTATAAGTAAAAGGATAATAGATATAAAAATAAATATTTTCTTAATGATGAAATGAATAATGTTAGACAACTAATTCCAATCCTTGTGAAAATATATAATGATGATAGACACAATGATATTATCCTCAAGGACCAATTTCTGGGAAATATTTTGTTATAGGTGGGCATAAACCATAATACCCAAGTTCATTTTCTCAAGATACCTATCATTTCATTAGGTGGACATAATAAGACCCATCCATAATTAATTAATTCTGATTAATTCATCCTATAATTTAATTAAATATCTATAAATTACATAATCAATCTTCTTTTATCAAAAATAGATATTTATTTTGGAATAACTAGTATGTGGGTTCTAAATATTTCTCCAATCATTAAATAGAGTCATTTTATATTTAAGAATACCTAAAACTAACACTATATGGGGTACTGGTATATTATTTATTCAACATGTTCACTAATTAAATTATATATTACAACTAGAAAAAAACCCCTTCATTCATAAGATGGAAATATAAACTGTTCAAATGGAAATGGCATTAGAAGAAATTATATTTCTATAATAGATCATTATTTGGAAACAAAGTTGTTGGGATGGATTTACATGATTTTAATAACCTAAATGGAATTTTATATATCATTTATAATGTTATACATGAAAATATATATACATCACAAAAGGGAAGAAATTGGTTAGTATGAATCAGTTTTCAATGAAATATAATTGATATGAAAAAACACTTATAGTAATTGTGAAAAAAGAATAAAAAGAACATGATATTAATACCATTAAATTAATATGTAATTAAACGAAATATATTCCTTATACCTCACGGAAATAAGAAATGTAATAGATAATATAAAATAAATTATGGTTTGCAAAACAACAAATGTATCCTAGAATTATGAATAAGGACAAACGACACTTATGACTATTGAAAATTTCAAAAAGAACTCCATAGAGGATAGATTTTTAAATTAAATATTAAATACCATGAATAATAGTATCATAAAAATTGAAAAATATTAAATGGGTAGTAGATAAACCATATAATATTAAACAAGGTGTATAATATGGAATATATATCAATGGGTGAAAATTTAGAAAACAAATCCCCTTTTATATAACAAAATCTGGGTGGAATGAATCATTACATATTGAGATAAAAAAATAGAGAAATAGATGATGTAATGTTAAATATCATTTAAATTTTTTGACCTATATAGTAATTCAATCTTGAAGCAATATAGTTCAATTATATTATTTCTTAGTCAATAAAATGAAATAGTGTTCACACAATCCTTTACCAAAATTTATGACATGCACAATGGTTGTTGAATAATTTGTATAACACGAATTATGATAATTAGATATAAAATTATTATGAATTTATATATCATTTTATTTTAATAATTTATATTTTTTCAATATATTTATATTAGTTAGTAATTGTATATTTTCAATAGCGGTCATGAGTACTCACGGTTGTTTTGATGTAGTTTCACAATTGTGGTGTTGTTGTTCCTAATTATCCAAACATTCATCATTTAATGATCATAAAAGGAAATTTCAACGGTTTTTTGTAAATCATTATAAATTTCTAAATCCAGTCTATTGTTGTTTTGGTTACTATTATTGTAGATGAAATTATCAACAAGAATATTTCAAAGAATTTTAACAAATGATTTGTTAAATTATAACCAATTATAGTTTAATATTATCTTTACAATTAAATAATAAGAACAAAATAATTATTTTATTATTTATAGGATAAATTATAAATAATTATTTTCAAATATTAATCCCAAACATAATTTTATTTCATTTTTCATGTTGGTGGTTTGACATACCAAAACATTAAAATACCATAATTAACAGATGATTTTGATTATGAAAGTTGTTTATGTTTATAATAATATAACTATTACTGATTAAAATTGATATTATATGGATAATTTTGTTGTGGTGAATTATACTTTAATATGATTTAATAAACTAAAAATATTAGAGAGGAAAATGATATATGTTACTTTATAGAGGTAGTAGTCAACACAACATAGAGTTAACAATTTCATTTCATGAAGAATGAGAAGAAATGTAGATAGATAATAGTTATTTAACAAAATTAATCATTATCATATTATATATTTCATGTTTAATCTTTAATTTATCCTTTATAATCAATGAAGAAAGATGGTCATGAAAAACACAAGTCATTTCTTCATGGAGTCGGTAGTCTACAAATCTAATGGATGATAGTTTCTTTTTTATTGATAAAAAAGTAGAAATTTATTGAATAGTTATTACAGTAGAATAATATCACTAATTTTTTATATATAATTTATCAGATTATATAATAATTATTATATTGTATTTTGGAATTCTAGAGATAAAATAAATAAAGTTCTGAAAAAATGACCACTTCAAATATATGCATTTTCTTTACATTATTCAAATGAAATGGAAGAATTATACAAATATATTAGGAATATATTCTTGATTAATAGGATTAGTATTTTAGGGGATGTAAAAAAGAGTATCTTTAATGTAAAATAATTTTTTTTAGTGTTCATCAAGGGGTAGTGAGAGGCCACTTCAATATGTGGTGACAATGATAATTTTCTAAATATTTTAACATAATATGAATAGATAAAAAGTTTCACATTTGTTAAAGAATATAAAATATAAAATAATTTAGTGAGGTTTGATCTAAGGTCAACTATAATGAAAAATTCAATTTTTACAAAAATTTTAAACAAGTTTTTATGTCCTTTAATCTATGTACATTAGTTTTTATTGTTATTATTACTATAATGGTAACCAATTTTTACCAAATTAATTTAGATATAATGTGTAAAGAGAAAATTTTCTATATTAAACAGTCTGAACTGAATTATTTTTAAAATTAAATCCATTTTATCAGATAAAAATTATATGTTTAATAAAATACAAATTTAATCATTGGAAAATAAAACACATGAAACATTATTTTTTGAAAAAGGATATTTCTAGTTAAACATTTATGTCTAGGATACAAAGTTCATTTTTATTTATTTCAATGTTATAAATATTTTTATTATAAAACAAATATTATTTATTAATTTTTCAGTTTATTCTAAAACATAATTTTATGAAAATATTATTTTATAAAAAAAAGGAAAAAATGATTCTTTTGTTAGAAAATAATAATTATGTTATTAATTTGTTAAACCAATGTTTATTAAATTTAGAATAATATTTCAAAATTTATAGTTTTACTCCATAAATATATATTTTATCAAATAAATGGTTTTAAAAACATCTAGCTCATTCTTATGAAATCCTAATGTAATAAAATGTATTAAAACACTGTGAGTTTTCGTGAATTAATTTTTCTGAATAACAAAAATTGTTGATTGATTTAATTACACGAATCAATAAGTAAATATTTAATTACATATAACACAAGGTTGCCTTTAAGTGTACAAAAAACATTATTAACATGGAGGAAACATGATACTATGTTTAAAAAACACCCTGACATATTATTAATATGGTTATTTAGACTCAGTTATAATAAACTAAATGTTAGAATTATCCAAAAGAGTTTTAAAAAAATATTAATTATAATTTTTTTTACAAATCATAAAAAAATAATTAATATAAAAAAACCATGGGTATAGTAATTATAAATATAAAAATACTATTTTATATAATAAATTCATTCTATTTATTTTTGGAAAATATTAAAATAAATTTTAACACTTTTAGAAAATATATTTGATAAAATAAACATAATTTTTTCAATTCAAAATTTTAAAATCTAGCATTGGGTAATTTTTTAGTATTTTTCTTAAATCTTTCAAAATTTGATGAATTGTGAAAAAAACAAGTTTTAATTGAAAACTTCCTTTTAGCTTAATTAATTTTTAATGATAAATTATATTTTTAGAAAAAAAAAATAATTAGTTAAATTATTCATCTCTTATTCTAATTTTGGTTATTTGAATAAATTTATTACTGGATGTGAATATGAAAATTTTCAAACTCTTTATGATTTTTGTGTTCAGAACCCAACATTATTGTCACCTTTGTGAAAATAAATTTAAATTAATTATTTCCACTTATAAGTTTTTAATTTTGAAAAATGGGTTCCAAATTTGGAATCATTGTAATTTATAATACGTAATAAGGCCAAATTATTTTTCGGCCAAAAGTAAAAGTGAAGTTAGTTAAAATTTAATATCGCGATTAAGGTAAAAATTCGATTTACAAGGGTTTAAAATAGAAAGATAGTGGTAATATTAACCAATAAACTTTCTAAAAACCATTTTATAGACATATATAGACAATTAAACATATTATGTTCCTTAATGGTCCATTTTGGACCCTTGTGGAATTTAATAACCTGGGTAGAATTTTTTAGTCTAAAGAATTTATAATTTTTCCACCAACCTAACTTATAGAAAGCGCATCACTTTCGAATATTCTCCAAACCTTCACACCATTTTTGTTCCGAAAATAACTATCAAATTAACCTTATAACAACCCTCAATTAATTTTTGAATCCTTATTTATGGGCATAAATACAACCAAGGAGGGCTTTTACTGCAAACCTATATTGGATACCAAAAGAAGAGGTATCATTTATCACCAAACGTTTTTTCCTAATTTCCTCCTCAAACCCCATAAATTATCATTTTTTAATTACTATATAATAACTTTATTATTTTATGTATAATTATTTTTTTAGGAATGTTCTGTCACCTAAAACAACTCACACTTCTATCCAATGGGTTACGAAATCATCATTCGTTTGTGTGATAGAGTTCTACCTCATGAACCATTGTCATGTTTATACTTACCACAAATAATGGTTTTTAATAAGGATGAAAATAAATTATATAAATTATATTTATTATATTTATTATTTTATTATTGATCCTTAATTTTTATATCACACATATCATTATTCTTTTCATTTTGTGGGAATATGATAAAGTTGTTCTTATGTAAGGAAGGATGCTACCTTGTAAATTGATGTGTTTTGTCCAATCAATATGTGTGATCTATTAAGTATGATTTTAATATAAATATCTAATATATATGACATAAAATAATTTTATAATGATAATTTATCATTTAATTTTTTCTCTTTTCATATAATAAGAAAATGAAAATAATGGTCATGAATATGTACAACCTACTGTCTCCATGAATGGTTTATTTCATTACATATCACTAAATTTTAGGGGATAATATAAATTAAAGTACACATAAAATATGTTATATTAGTATCATAATTTACCTTCTAGAGATGATAAAATTAGTGTCGAAGTAAGAGAGCCATGAATAATAGCTCAAAACATGTATGAAAAAACAAGTTGTTATTACTAGAAACATAACATTGATAAGGAATTGTTAAAAGAAATGTAATAAAATATCATATAAAATCATAAATGGTATTATATATACCATTATTTTTTATTTATAGATTTATAATAATATTGTATTTATTAAATAGTATAATTGATTGAGTACGATGAAATTAATGGCATTAAATAAGGGGACTTTTATTATAACTTTTTTTCTAAGGCATGTGACATATTCACCACTAATTTATTTTCAATTGTGTATATAATAATAAATTAAATTATATATCATGATTATACCCCCAATTAATGGTTTTTAATGTTTCTATTTATGCTATTCATTCTTGGGGAATACGATTCAAATGTTTCTCATGTAGTAAGGTATTTTTGCCTCAATTTTCCTTCTTGGAGACATATGTTTTGTTATAAACCAACATCTTTAATAAGGTTTATATAAAACCAATTTTAAGTGTAATGTCATGAATTTAGCTATCATTATAGTAGTGTATACTCCATTTTTAGTTATTCCTTCATGATTTTTACTGTTCTATTTTAGCAAGGTTGTAATGATTTTATGTTTCAATCTCATCATGTATCGGGATTATTTGCTTTGAAGTATGAAATGTTGAAATATAATTATATACCTCTTAATAATTATAATAATTTTAATTATCATCTCTAAATTCGTGAAATATTCAAGTAATATAATCAATTTTTGTTTTTTGGAAGATAAAATAATTAAGATAATGTTTAATGAATATGCATCATTATTTCTCTCTTGAGTGTGAAGTTTGTTTTATTTCAAAATTATGTTCATTAAAAATGTTTTAAAAAAGGTTGTATTACTGTATTATAATTTCTAAATTAAATTTTCGACCATAAATTACTTTTTAAAACATTATTTGAAATTAATTTTCATGTCATTTTCCAAATCAATATTGATTTTCCTTTAACATAAATATAGAAAAAATATATTTTTAACATGTATGACATGAAGGTAATTTTTTGGATCCATATCCAATTATTTATTTTAAGATTCATTTATAAATTTTCTTGGTTGTTTTAAAAAAACATATGTTCAAAATGGAATATTTTTTAGAGTTTTTTTTTCAATTTTTAATGGTTATTTTCATCAAGAAATGTTTTAAATGATATTTCAACATTACTTCCCATCTAATATTACATCTACTGTCTTCCTATTCCTTATAGGGTATATTATCCAATGATACCAATCAAATTTATTCCCTGGATGGTTTATGTTCTAATCTCATGATGTTTATGAATCCTATTTATATTCTACTTCTAATATAATGAGGAAATGATTATAAATACCAAATCTTTTCACAACTCACTCTATGTTGAAATAATGATGAAACCTATCTGTTTTCCATAGTTTATGATATGATGAAAAATTATTAATACCCATTTTATTAAATGGGTTATGATATTATGAATTTGTTTGATCATTCAGTACAAATAAATATGGTTTTCATTATGATATGGGTAAGACCTATATCACCCTCCAATGCATGGGTTAATGTTTTATATATCTAACAAGATAAAAATAGATGAAATATAGAGTGAACCTGGTGAAGTAAGAAATTTTTATAATAGGGAGTTAACCCATAACAATAAGACATGTCTAGAATGAGTAGTGAACTTGGTATAGTAAATTACTTTGTCTCTTAAATTTTCCATAGAAGTGAGCCTTGAACATTATGTATATTATTTTCTATTCTTATATGTATTCCAAAAATATATGTATTTTTTCATTGTTATGATCTCATGGATAATTTTATTTGATTCCCTTAGGATTCATGTCTTATATTCTTCCAATTTTTCTTCTATGACACCTGGTTATGATCATGTTTTTATATTTTATGGTTTTCAAATTCTATTCTCATGTTCATATACCATTATAATTATTTTATTCTTATGTATATCCCTTTATTACCCTTACGGTGTATCTAAACTTATCCTTTAATATTATTATTTAACCATGGTTTTTGAGATATGTATTATATATGATATACCTAATAAGGATTCAAGTGATGAATATCCTAGTGGGAGATGATGTGTTTTTCCTACAGTGTAGTTTTTGTGTTTCAAGGATTAAAAAAGACAAAAAAAATCTCTCAGGATGGTGTTTGTTTAATGTCATAAATATTCATAAAAATTAAGTAATATATATTAAAGATAATCCTGGGACACTATAGTTGGTATGACAGGATTGTTTTAGGTAAACATTAGAAACTAGGATGAGAAAACCATAGTGATATTCTTTTGTATATGCCTCAGGATAAGTCCAAGGATGATATAATGTATAGGAAAATGTCCTAATATTTTTGTAAAGGATGGAGTGAGTGGTTCCCAAGGAATTACATCCATATTCCAATTTTATATGTTGAGGAGTCTTTCAAATAGATTTATTTAGTGGTAAAAACACTATAATCACCGTATTGAGCTAGGCTTGATAAGGAACCAGTGCATTGTAACGGGTTTTTATACACACCTGGTTTGACATTTACGGTGGATAATGTTGGGTAATTCCCAAAATCATCATGAATCATCATAATGAATTAAAAAAAATACTATGAATGAACTTGAATAAAAATAAGGTTTCATTTATTAAATATGGAATCATGGTTTAGACATGTTATATGTGTTTTCTCATGATTATGTGGTTCCCCATCATGATTAATCTTAATTAAACTATGATTTTTGGTTTTAGTCAATGGGTGGAACCTGAAGAACCCATGTTAATGTTGATTAAGAAATACAATGAAATCATTTTATTCCTGATAATCCAAATTATATGGGAGATGGAAGGAAAAAATAACATTTCCTTTCTCACACTAAATTCTAGAGTTATAAATCATGTTTATCTTCTATACAAGTAAAAGAGGGGAAAATTTTAGTTGAATCCTTCCTGATGAAATGTCCAAGATCCTTTATTATAACTACTAATCCACTTATTTTTGAACAATGTATAATTATCACTAAAAATATATTTTCCATTATCCAGTGTTCAGAATAAGAAAAATTCATTTTGGCTAACTACCATTTGGATGGTAGAGAATATTAATAGTGGAATCTTGACAGTAGTATTAGGAATCATGAATAAATTGACTCCATGGATATGATTGAGGTAAATGATTTATTTTAAAATAATTACTTTCCTTTTTATAATCATATAAATATAGATAAGGAGTTCATTTGGCTAAATAAAAACATGATGAATCCATTAGTACCTATGTGGGTAATCTTAAAATAATTGTAAGTCGCACTTTGGTTATTATTGTCCAACCTTAACATGTGGTTGACCGATTATTCAGTGGCTTAAAACTAATTCACTGAATGGAGATCCCTATATTGGGTTTCTGTATCTATGACAAAATTGATTGATGTTATCTCATTTTTAGAATGGATATTGGAGTTACATATCAATCTAATGATTTTTTCTAGAAAAGGAAGATAGAGTTCAAGGGAAAATCCAAAAACCATGCTGGAAAAAAGATGATATTTACATTATGCTCAAAATGATATAATATTCATGGAGTAAATTAATTTAAGGGGACTCTAAATTTTCTAGATTTTGAGGGGGGTGGTCATTAGGAAATTGATTTTTAATTAATGGGAAGAAGTTATCTGACATTGTGAATAGAAAGAAACCTTCAAAAAATTCATCACACATGCTCTGATGCTTCTAGTGTTCCTCCAATGGCCCTAAGGCCTTCATTTTTTATTGATTTTTGGTAATCCATCTTTTAAGGGGTGTGGTGGAACCCTTACAAGGCCCTTAGGTATATGTATTACATGGCCCATAGGCATTAGATAAATTCATTGCCTATAGGCTTCAAACATTACATACAACCCAAACTAACTACTCCGAACTAATCCTACCCAGAAACTACATTGGGAAACTAACTCTCTACCTTTGCATGGCTGTTCGGCTAGGCTTTGATGTGCATGTACATGCTTTTCCCAGTGGCATGTGCCATACCCTCTCATTCTTTCAATATGTTTAGCTTCTTTTATAGTGAAAGCTCTTTGCACATCCTCCTTCTGAAGCTTTTTCATTATAGGTTATTTGGATTGCATCTTCACTTAAGGTGGTCCGAAGGCCTTGGGGTGGCCCGAATGCCTTACTAACCTAAATGACTATGTGTCCAGAAGGCCTTAAAGGACATCGAGACCAAATTCGGTGGCCTGAAGGCCCAAACGGGGGAATAGTCCCAACTACTACAGTGCCAAATTGTACCTAGTACAGTTCCCACTACAGCACCAACTACAGTACCTACTACATTACTGTTATAGTACCCCGGAAATATGCCTCCACATAGATTTAATCATGGGTTTCCTGGATGCACTTAAAGAGTCCTCACCAACCGGGTTAAGGCTCATGTTCATTCTAGTGTATGTAAAACGGATATTATTCAAACCAAATACCAAGGCCTAGGGATAAATAATGTGATTGAAGTCTGAAACCTCATAAGCTGAGGGTCAAGGGGAAATCACATACGATCACTATTTCTAATGAGAGGTCTGAAAAAGTTTTGGTTAATGTTACATATACAATCCAATATGGAGCTGTGAATGTCTTATTTGAAAAAATATATACTCATTCATTCGTATCTAAATAACTTTTTAAGGGAATAAATATACCACTGAAATTATTAGATGTTTAATAAACAATGAAAGAAACTAATGTTATGATGATAAAATTTCAATATGAGGATTCCTCTATAGATGATGTTAGTGAAAATTTAGATCCTATAAATATTTTTATTCTTCATCTTCATGAATTTACTTTCTTATTTGGAATGTAATTTTTTCCTCTAAAAACCCTATATCAGTGGTCCATGAAGGTAGGTCATGTTTTACATTCCAATCCAACTTACGATCGTCTATAAATGTGTCCATAAGAATGAACTTAATATGGATATCACAAACAGTTTATGGGTTTTAATTTCCATTCATAATGATTGTTTTTCTGAAATGGTTTTAGGGAATCAACAATGATGGTATGCCTATTATATATGAATTTGTGGGTGTAATTATTCAATAAATACATTTTATTTCACCAAAATTTGATGTTGAGTATTCAAGAAAACTCAATCCTGGTTACAGACTAATTTTAAAGACTCTTTATATGATGGCCTAACTGAGCATTAAAAATTAGAGAAGAAACTCTAGGAAAACCATTACAAGGGATTTATTTGTCCATGGGTTTCACCTTGGGTGCACTTGTTATCATTCAAATAAAATAAAAACTGATCTATGAGACTATGTATTGATTATCGAGGGATGAAAAAGATCACAATAATGAAAAAGTATTGTTTTCCCCATATTGATTTCTTTTTTATCAACTAAGTGGAGATCAATACATCTCCAATATTTTAATTCATTCTGTATATCATTAATTTAGGTTTAATTAAGAGGATATACCCATTAAGAAATTTCATACACTTTAAGAACACTATATAAACATGGTGATGTAGTCCAGTCTTACTAAACCCCTACTATGTTCATGGATTAATGAATATAGTCTACAAATACTACCATTAATCTTTTATGGTAGTATTTATAGAATATATTATTATATATTATATAATTAAGTGTCTTCATGAAGATCACTTGATATTTGTACTAAATACCTGAAATAATGAAAAGGTTAAAAATTCAAAAAATGTGAATTCTTGCTATAAAAGGATTCATTTGTTGGTCATGTAATCTAAAAAATGGTATATCAGTAGATACATCAAATAAAGGGTGAATTGATTGTTTTCTTAGACCAACCATAGAGAATGAGATATATAGTTTTCATGATTTTGCAGGACATTATTCATGGTTTGAGGAGAATTTCATAGGAATTTCTAATCCTATTACCATGTTAATATGAAATGGAACCATGTTCCTATGGATAGATGAATATGAGGAAAATTTAAAAGAATTAAAGCGATGATTAATCTGTGAAACTATAATTACAATAACCTTTAGGAGAAGAAGGGTTTTTAATTTATAAAGATACATTCAAGAAGGTATTCAGATGTGTTCTTATGCAGAATGACATGGTAATAACTTATGCTTCTTAAAAACTGATAGTTCAGGATACAAATTACCCAAATCAATATTTTAGGTTAACTATGTTAATTTTTTAATTAAATATATCGATTAATTATATTTATGGATAAAATATTGATATATATACTAATCATAAAATATTGAAGTTTATATTCACATATAGGGAGTTGAAGATACTCCAAAGAAGGTGGTTAGAGCAGAGTAATGATTATGAAAACATAATACATTTCCTCCCTAGGAAAGAGAACAATGTGGTAGATTCTTTATATTTAATGGTTCAGGATTTCTTATCCATGGTTAACATTAAAAAATATCCAATATTTCAGTATTTTCAATGGACGGATATGAAAATACCAATGGATGGAGAAAATATTATCTTTACCAAATGAATGTTCAACCATATATATAATTTATGATTAAATATGCACATAAGGAAGATGAAGAGTTTCAAAGGAGGATTATAAATTTTCTTGAGTTTAACTTTGATCATGATTGAATGATATGGTTAAGGCATTGTATATGTGTTCTGTTTGTACCAGATTTGATGAAAGGGTTGGTAATGAATTCTCATAGTTCTACATTCTCTATTAAAATGGAAATTTTAACAATGTACAGGGATTGAATAGAAAAATTATGGTGGTATGGAATAAATATAGATATTATATACATTATTTATTTGTAATAGGTATGTCAGTAAGATACAGAAACAGAAAAAATTATAATAGAATATTGCATTCATTACCCATAATAAAATTAAATTGGGAAAACATCACCATGGATTTTAGAATTGGACTCCAAAAAAATATAAAGGGTATTATTCAACATGGGATTTTGTCAATAAAATAACTAAGGTAGAAATATTTATCACTACCTGGGCAGAATTCTCCCTATATCATCTTTCAATGATATACAGTTTAGAACTATTTATTTTTATTGGTGTACCACATTAAGTTATATATGATAGGGAAACAAGGGTTACCTTAATGTTCTAGTTAAGTAATCTACAACTTATTAATACATAGTTTAGTTTAATAAATGTGTATCATCCTTAGAGGGATGATTAGGGTGAAAGAATATTTCAACCCCTATAGAATATGTTGGGATTTTTTCTTTGTATTTTAAAGGTGGTTTGGATCAAAACCTTCCACTAATTTATATTTCTTAAAAAATCTTCTAGAATTTTGATGGATCCTTATGTATCCATATATAGAATGAAATTTATATCTATAACATCATGGAATAAATTTAGAGAGTGAAATCTATTGGAGCCTAAGATTGATGAAGAAACATGAGAGATGGTTATATTTCTTCAAGTTCACATCAAGTAATCTCAAAGTCAATAGAAATGTTATGCTGATAATGGTCGACATGATATAGTATTTAATGTTGGGAAAATGGGGTTTCTATGAATTTTACTATGGAATAATTTTCTGATATTTAAGAAGAAAATGAGACTAATCCATGTGTATATCGATCCATATGAAATTATGGATTATATCCAAGAAATAACTTAATACATGGAACTTCTAATGAACCTATCTAACATTTAGGATGTGTTCCACGTATCAATTCTAATGATGTACATACATGACACTTTATATTACATGAAATAATATGTCATTCCACTATAGAAATATATTTCTTATGACAAACAAACATTGGAGATGCACTATAATACCTAAAATAATTTGTGAGGAAGTAAAATTCACATGGATAACTTTTTGTGAAAAAACCACCAGTTTGAGGAAGCTATATTGGAACTTGAAGATAATATTTGGTATAAGTATCCCCATTCATTATTGTATCGATGTGATGAATTTCATGGTTAAAAAAATATTATGATGGAAGAATGTAACACACCAAGTTTTTATGAATTAATTTTTTTGAAAAAACTAAATTTTTTTGATGAATTTAATTACAGGTTACCCTAAATCATGCTTTTATTACACGTATTCGTAGGTTATCTTTCACTATATGAAGCACATAGTTAGCCTGCGTGATACACAAAACAATTTTTTTTTTATAAAAACTAGGAATTATTATTAACGTAGTAATATAATGTAGATCTTTATAACCTATTCTTTAGTCCTAGAAAAATAAATATTAATAAGCTCATTTTACTAATTAATTATGATGTTTTTACATAAACTAATCTTATTGATATTAAAAACATATATTTTTTGTTAAGTATTTATATGTTTGAAAAAATTATTTTCCCATAGAAGAGGTTTTTATTTCTATGGTGAAAAATAATTAAATGAATATTTGATACATTGATATAATTATGTTTTTAAAATAATCTTAATTTTTTAAATCAAAATTTCAAAACATTTCTTGTCATAAATATTAAGGATTTTTCTGAAAAATTTAATTTTTTGGTGAATAGTAAAATCAATAAGTATTAATTGAAAATGATATATTCATTTAATTTAGTTATAATTTAAATTTAAATTTTCATGTTTTTAATGTCTAATTATTTCAAATATATATATATATATATATTAATATAACTTATGTCATCATAATATTGTTAATATTTAAATTTAATATAAAAACTATTGAAAATTTTGATCATTTTCTATTTAAAACCCTATTTCTTATCACGTTTGTGGGATTAATATGAATTTAAAATTTTCCACATTAGTATTTCAAATTTGGAAAATTTAATTAAATATATTTAATAAACATAAATTATAAATTATAATTATGATTAAATAATTATTTAACCAAATGAATAATCAATGTATTAGAAATTAATTACAGTAGTTAAGGTAAAAATATGTTTTATAGGGTTTAAACCAGAAATATAATTGAAAAATGAACCTATACACTTGTCCAAAAACAATTGGATTAACATTTTTAGACCTTTAAACCTCTTAGTATCAATAATGTTCAATTGGGGACCATTTTTTAATACCATAAGTCTTGGAGGATTTCTCACTTTCAATTATTTGCATGTTTTCCACTCACCTCACATATAAAAGGCCATCTTATATCCTCCCTTCCGAACACATTAGAACCTATTTGTTTCATCCAATAACAACTCATATAATATACTATAACCCCTACCCACTTCATATAAACCATAATTTAAATATAAATCCAAAAAATTAATGATTTAGTAGAAACTTGAGGAGGATTCCTGATGAACCAGTAATGTTCATCAATAAATGTTTTGGATTTATTTCCATCTAAAATCCCTTCAATTATATTTATATAAATATTATATAATATGTTTTTAATTATATATATTCTATTATATTTTTATGTTAATTTTATGACCTATAACTACCCACACTTCTTTCAAATGAGTTAAGAAATCATCATTCGTGTGTACGGTGAACTACAACCTCACGAGCTGATGTCGTTCATTTTTTCCATTACCACATATCGAGGTTCATAATAATAATGGAAATATTTATTATTTATGATATTTTTGTTATTAATGACATTATAATGCATCATAAAATTTTTATATCACACATACCTTCACAGATTACATTTTCTGATAATACGATAACATCGTTCATGTTTACGGAGGACTACCGCCTCACGAAACGATTTGATTCCTTAAAAACATACAAAGAATGTTTTAAAGATGGATTCAATTAAAATATGTCATGTATACATAATATCATTGATTCTATAATAATAATATATCATTTATTTATTTTTCTTTCATTTAAAAAAGAAAATGTAATGCAACTTTCAGGCCTTTGTACGACCTACATTCTCTATGAATGATGCATTTCATTTCCTATAACATAATTTTAGGGATTACTATAAATACATATATAATAAATAAATATTATATTACCATCATTATTTACATTCATTGGATGCTAAAATCATGATCTATGTAAAAGGTACAAGAATAAAAATTCTAAACATGTACAAAAATGTAAACGGTTATTACCTAAAACATAACATTATCTTGTAATTGTTAATAAAAAGGTAATGTAATGTACTAAAAAATAATATATGGTTTGATATATATGAATTTTATTTTTTGATTAATTTATAATAAAAATATATTTATTATAGTGGATATTTTAATGAGTACGATGGACAGAAAGAATTAAGGTAATAGGTGTTATAGTCTAACTTTTATTTCTGAGAGACTTTTGAAACAATCGATACTCATTTATTTGATGTGGTGTATATAATACCTTGTGACATGATATTCCATGATTATTCACCATTTCATGATAATTAATGTTTATATTAATGTTATTCATTCACAAGTATTACGACCTAAAAGTTACTCAAGCAGTAAGGTAAATGAGTTCAAAAATGTTTTACTAAACTATTATATATCATAAAACAAATTTAATCCCATAATTTTTTAAAATTAATGTTATATTCATCTAATGGTCCAAAACAATTTTCATTTGTATTTTAAGAAAAAGTTGAATAGAATTTTTTTTAATGTGTATGACATGAATGTAATTTTTCAATACCACGACCAATAATTACATTGAATATTTATTTATCTATTTTTTAACATATTTTAAATGAAAACGTTTTTCAAAATGATTTCTGTTTTAAAAAGAAATTTTCAATGTTCAAATGTTATTTTCCTCAAAAAAAATTTAAATTACATTTCACAATTATTTTCCATCTAAGATGACATCTATTTATGTTACGTATACCTTATAGAGGATATTAGACTAGGATACCATTCATATTAATTTTGTTGAATGGTTTATATTTTGATTAAATGATATTTATAAAACCTATTTCCCTTCAATGGGTAATATAATTAGGAAAACATTATTAAACTAGATTTTTGTCATGGGATATTCTCTAATGAAGTGACTATTAAACCTCTCTTTTACACATGTTATGATATGATGAAATGTTTACGATACCCATTTAATTAAATGTGTTATGATATGATGAAATGTTTACGATACCCATTTAATTAAATGTGTTATGATATGATGAATGTTTATGACATTGGGGAACACATAAATATGTTTTTTATTATGATATGTGTGTGACATATATCTCCCTCCAATGCATTAGTTAATGACTTATATATCTCATGAGATAGTCACTGATGAAATGAGGAGTGACCACAATAGATTAATATATGGATGGTATAAGGAGTTAACTGAGTTCAGTAAGATGGGGTTGGAACTATAACAAACATGCTCATTAAATCACATTAATAAATGACTTATTTGTAAAATTACACATAATAAAACCCTAAATATGTAGAATCCAAGTTTCATTTGCAATTATTTACATTACACACAAACTTAAATCATTAAATATATTAGATTTATTGACAACATCCTTACAAGATTGAAATATTCCTTGGCTTTTGAAATATCACTACATAACCAATGGTCATACATATGAAATTCGTAAGCTATAAAGACCAATAAAGTAAATGTCGTGGAATATGGTATAAAATTGTTAGAAAATTATAATATCAATGTGTAATATAGGGAACAAGAATAATATGGCATGATATAGCTTGATAATCAAAACATTGAAAATATGACAACAATATAAAACACTGCATCAAAACATATGTCAATAATAACAACTAATAAATCATGATAGAAAAAGTAAAATAATTTAATCAGGTTTAGTTACTATCCCAAAATTATTTAGCATTAGACTAATCGTTACCCAATGTATTTAATCACTATGAAACTCTAGGCACACTCGTCACTTTCATTTCGTTCTCATACTTACATCTTCCCTGAATATCATAAAACATGGAATTATTCATCCACGATTATGAATTGTGTAATCAATTCATGTGATTTTAAAATAAAATAATTGTATGTGTATAATGTTGAAAACCCTTGATAATAATTGTGTATGTTATTCACTACACAATTTTTTGGGAATGGAAATTCATGGTGAAATTTCAGCAGCATAACTACATAACATAAAAAATTATAAAATGGTTTGATTATAGGGAAACAGGTTTCTCATAATTTGGAAATAAAATTGGTATTAAGGGGGACAATTAAAGTCATTTAAATAAAATATAAATTGGAAATTTTAGGCATAAAATATTAAATAAACATGAATAAAGAGGAGAAGGTGATGATCCCTTAATTGAGTCTGTGACTCCAAATGCTTGGGAGGAGCTTCTTGAGAGTTTTGGGGTACATTGGGAGGACACTAAGGATGGGAGGAATGATTAAGGACGTGTTCCATGTATCTCTAAAAAATATAAATTGGATCATGGGTGGGTTTATATAGTGAATAGTTGGGGACTTCTTTATTCTTTCTACAACATTGGTTTTGGACTCTACATAATAAAATAAACCAATCCACAAACCATCCAATGGAGTTTTCCCATGTTTTATACCAAATGGTATTTTTCATTCTATTATAATTCTAATGTATGAACTTAAAGAAATAATTCTCATGCTTATGTGGATGTGAGTCATACTTTTAATGAAATGATTTTCAAAAATTAACATATGTTAATGGTTTTTTTGGATTCATAATGGATTTATAAAATCAAAAAAATAAACATAAAATCACACAATGTTTAAGTTAAATAATATATTCGGTCTTGTATACCTTTTAAAGTATTTATTACACCACTTTTGGGTCATTATGATGTCATAATACATCAACTATATTTATACAGTTTTTAATTTTTGCCAGAAAATTCGAATGTTTTGCAAAATTATGAAATATTCATCATTGGAGAATTTCAACGTTCTGATTTCAAAAAAATATAATTTTTATCTTAATAGTTTTCTAAAAAATTTAATTTTCACTTATAAAATAAAATCGGCATTTATTATGAAATTTGGGGTTTTTTGACAATAGATGTTTTCAACCCCTTATAAAAAAATACATTTGAATTCATAAAAATATTATGACAATTTATATAGAAGAATCATTATTTTAAAATAATATTTTATTCAAATATTGTTTTTTTCAAAAATCCATTACTTCATCAAAATAAATTCCATAATTTAATTTGAATATTACCCAAAAATACTATTTATGTTTTGGTGTTTCAAATTAAAAATCATTTATAAAGAAATAATTTTATGATGAAAATATATCCATTATAAACTAATATATGTACTCATATAACTAGGGTCACGATACATATCCCTTTAAAAAACATGTGAACTCCCTTACATTTTGGTGTGCGATGGTGATACTTTCATGGTGTTGTTAGGTGTACAATGTATGGTTCATGATCTCAATGACTTTGAACATATCCTATAAAGAGTGTTTCATGTTCTCATGGGGTTGGATCTCATCTTGGGATTAGTCAAGGGAAATTACCTATGATACTATCTCACTTCAATGCTCTGATAAATTGTCTCCATAAGGTATTATTGTAATGGTTGAGTCAATCACTTCCTTCGTGTCAATTGGATTTTTTTAACCCTCTATTTATACAAGTCATGTGATCTCTGTAAAAAAAATATTATCAATGGTAATGATTCTTAATGGTCAACTAAATAGTATATAATAAGACAAAAAGAATTCAATATTTTTCTTTTACCATAATACATAATAAAAATTTTAAATAAATAAAAAAGGTTAATTTTAATTATTTCTTTTCATGTTGTTAAAATCCTCCCCCCTTATCAAGTTTCTCCCCTAGAGTTTTCATTTCCCTTCATAAAACAGATAAGGATTACTTTTTTTCATCACCTCCATTAGTTCACTTATTACATACTCAATCTTTTGGTTTCTCCACAAAACTTTTAAAATGTGTGTTTTGTTATTTCATAGAAATTTATCTCTATGATATATGATTTTTAAAAGCTTATATTCATAGGAAATATCATTATCCAATTGTACCACCTATGTACTGAGTATATGTCAGGGGTATTGTATGTATATTCTCAATATGGATTCATGGAATAAATCATATACATGAGATAGGTTGGGTGGGAGTGAAGGTCGGTTGGACACCGCTCTTATGTGATCAATGATATAAATGGGGTTGATGCATCTTGCAATAAGAACTTTCTTCTTATTAAATTTGATCACAATCTTCTATGGAGATATGTGAAGTAATACCATATGTCCAACATCAAACTCAATGTTTCATCGGCATTTGTTTGCATAGGACTTTTTTCAGCTATGATAATCCTCTACATATTATTAAATGGTCTTAACCATTTCCACCATTTTCTTGACCATTTCAAGACCTATAATTTTCTATTCCCCAACTTCATTCCATTATTCAGGTGATCTACACCTATTCCAATAAAGGAATTAATTGGGAACCATTTGGATGTTTTAATGGAAATATTTGTTGTAAGAGAAATCAAACATAGGTGTATATTGGTTATATCCTCGTTTTTTTCCATATAATATGCTCACAGAATGTGTTCTAGTGTATTAATACTCTTCTCAGACAGGAAATATGTTTGATGAAGATTGGATGTATTGATGTTCAACTTTGTGTTCAGAGCATGTTGGATTTTTTTTCCAAAACATAGAGGTAAATAACACTTCTCAATCAAGTATAATTGATAGTGGTACTATATCTAGCCTCACTACTTTAATTTATATCTATGAATATTTTTCGAGCTAGAATTAATCTTGAATTGTGATAATCTGAAATTTTATTTCAAGACGATCCAAAATAAACCATATAACATTGTTTTATTTGGATGTCTTAAAATTCCTAGTAACAAAGAACATGGTGATGTTAACCCATTTCAATGTTGGAATGGGTAATGGTTTCATCATCTGCTTATCATTCTTCCATTCAGACTTCACTTACTGACATACCAGGAATTTTGTTGTATATTTAGTGATTTTATTCTCTATACTGTCCCTCCAATAGATCTTTGGAGATCATGATACATATTTGTGCTCTATGGGTGAATAGATAAGGTTGAGATATGTGTGTCATTCGGAATATCTATCCTTATCACATGATTATATGGAAAACATACTAATGACCCAAATCTTATAACTCCTTTATTGACATAAAACGTTGAGGATTCCCCTTTTCAAAATTTTTACACTTTCAACTCAATTCCCACATCATTATTTTGGAAATCGTTTATCATTTCTAAATGTTATAGTTGATCAATAATTTTTGGAAGGATTCATGATGTTCATTAACATAGTATTCCCATATATATCCTCTTCAATTCAAAGAAGATTAGATCCCTATCAGTTCTCATCAATGATGAAATTTCTAGATCCTTTATTCTTAGTTAATCTGTGACTTTATTTTTCATACTAGGGTGGCAGTATATTGAGAATTCATAGTCTGTTATCTACTAAAACCTTGGTTATTGTTGCTTTTAAAAAACCCCGCACTTAATTACACACATAAACATGATTTATTACATAAATTTTCATTAAATACCAGTTTGAGGATAAAGAGGTCTAGTGTTATAGGATATTAGGAACATTACCTGATAATTTAAAATATAAAATACAACTACTATATTGAAAACCTCTTTACATTACCACCACATTCCTCTGTAAAAAACATTTCATGGGATAACCAGAGGACATACATAAGAAAAGGGTGAGCTATAAGTCCTAATAAGGGGGTAAACAAGGCACAAAATGAAAAATACAATACATGTTATGAAATATGAATATTAAGGATCATGAGAGAAACATGAACATAAAAGGAATAATAGAGCATGATTATCATAACATGGAAATGTGGAAACAACATTTAACATGATATTTGCATCACCCAAGGCTCATTTCACATGGAGAATGAGTAAAAACTCATTCCACGTAAACTAGAATGATTAAACCCTTATTTCACATGACGTATCATGATATTAATATTTACCCAATTCATTAGAGCACTATCAGGGCATACCCTTCTTAATCATTTAATTTCATGCATAAGTGTGCCACTTAGATCATACAACATGGATTCATTAAACATCATAATTTATTTCAAAAATAAGATAAGTGTAATACATAAATGTTATTCTCCAATCACCATGTACATGTGCATAAAGGTGAATACCCTTGATAGAGAAATGGGTATGGTATTCACTTCAATGATTATTTTGGCATGGAAATTTTGGTGTAACATCGGTAGCATAACGACATCAAATATAAATCGTAAAATGGGTTTATGAGAGGTAAAGGGGACTCTAATAATTTATACCTAAAATGGAAAGTAATGGGGTCATGGAATAAAATATCCCAACATGTGTAATGGAATTTAGATTCATAATATAAATGAATTTCTTGAATGTAAATGAGGAGAGAGAAATACCTTACGGAATTTTGGCATGGCAACAGGTGTACATGGGAGGCATTGATTTGATAGAAATGGGTATCTTATCATTCAAAAATTAGGAGGGAAGTATAATGGAGGTGTGAAATCAAACCCCAACATTTTTAATTGAAAATAAAAGTGCATAACCCTATAAAGATACATGGACATAAATAAAAGAGGAATAAAAGTGAGGATCCCTTTCATGGGAGTGTGATCCCAAAGGTTTGGGAGAGTCTTGATAGTGGATGTTTGGGTAACAACCCACGATTTCATATTAAGTTACTTTTTTAAAGTAATTCATTAGCTTGTGTTACATGAAACACTGAGTTCAAGCGCACTATGACTTATCAAACTAGTCGTTCAAAATGGGGTTAGGAATAGTGTTAACTATATTTTGAATTTTATATACTCCATATAGTTTTAACATCCATATTATGTGTTTAATAGATATAATATAAGAACAAATTCAATTTTTCAGGTAAAAGAATTATTTTTCAAAAAATGAAATTTTAACACCTTTTGATGGAAAACCCTTTTTAAATACAATATTTGACATATTTATATATTAAATTTCACAAAATAAAATTATTTTTTATTATTTTGACATATAAATTTAGTTTGGATAAATTTTTGGCGCTTTTATGATAACATTATATTTTGATGAATAGTGAAAAATACTAAATTTTAATTGTAGACACCTTTTGTAATCAAAATAATTTATAGTGTTAAATTATACAATATAATGGTTTTGAAGTATAATTAGATTATATTTTTATCATTTAGTCCAATGTTGGTCATTGTAATTAATTTTACATTTAAATTGGATATAAACCTATATCAATCTTTTTTTAGTTTTTACTTCTCAAAAAACCACTTTATGGTTTTGAAAACTATGAATATTTTTTAAATTGCGTAATACAACATATATGATTTGAATTTTGTAAAATAGAAATCAATTTTGAATTTGTAATATCAAAAATATCTTTGGTTGAATTTTTGGTATTTTTTTGAAAAACATTGAATTTTTTATGAATTTTGAAAAAACATTGTGATATTATTTAAAGCCCACATTTTATTTACATAATTATTTGTTATTTAAATTTATTTTAAAGTAAAACTAGATAAATTATACCTATATTAGAAAAGTTTATTTCATTGAAGTAATTTCATAATAAGATTATACAGATAAAATTTTATTGAACGTTTTACAATCTTTTACCCATCTTCTAAGAACATTTGTAAATTTACATAAAACATAATTTTACCGCTTCTATGAATTGGATATCAAAACACCAAGATACATGATTGAAATTAGTAAGTAAAATGGGTTTTAATAGGATTAAAATAATTTTTTGTTAATAGTAAAATATTAATTTTTTTTACCACAGTTAAAATTAAATATGGTAATTAAAGGTAAAAATGATATTATAATTACCCTAACACTCATTCTAATTGTATTGGATAAGTGTATTTAAACCAAAATAATTCTTAGGAAAAAAATCTGATCCTTTTTATTATCCTCTAGGAATATATTATGAAATTTATAATATTTTATTTGAAGAATTAGTAAAAGTGTTAAATTAAAATATTAATAATTAAAAACATTTTTAATATAGTGTTATACATTATAAAAATTAGAATATAAAAATTAATTAGAAAGATAAAAGTATTTTCTACATTATTGTATTTTATTTATTATTTTTATACATTATATAATTTAATATATTTATGACATAATGAGGATGAAATAACTACCTTATTAATGGAAGAGTAAAATAATTTATGTTATAAATATTAAAATAAATGTAAATTGATACTTTTGATGTCGTCCATGAATTTTTAGCTCAATATGACATGTTATATATTATTCAATATATTTTTTTGAAATAAACCATATTGTTATTACTTTCACAAAAACCAAATACAAAATAGTGTCAAAATTGGCATAAATGAGTTTTCAAAACAAATAATATTTTATTAAATTATATAATAGTCGTAAAAATATAAAGTTGAGACAAACAACTTATATAATTATAGATATTTCATGAATGAACCACTTGAGGTTATATTTTAATTTTATAGTAATTTTATTTACCATGTATTATAATAATAAAAGAAGACTTGGTTATAGTTAAACTATTTAACTATGAGTTAAATCTAAAATATAAGGTTAATTTGGTCACCTAAACATTTATAAAACATATTTGTTGAGAGGTTTTAGACCCATAACCACCTTATATTCAAAATAAATCCATTTTGTGCCATTAGTAACCGATAATTATTTTATAATAAAATAATATTTCATGCTTTTCCTACAATGACTCTCACCTCTCTTATAATTGGGTACTTCATCTTCACATAATTTCACACCTTGGAATCCATTTTTAATGAACAAAACCTACACATATATCCTCCCAACTACCCTCAATTATACCTACATTCATTAAATTTATTATAAATTCATCCAAAGTATCCCTTTTGTTCAAAATAGAAGGAATAACCCGAAGAAGAGGTAATTACATCATCACATCTTTCAAAGTTATTTTCTTATTCCACTTTATATTGATTTGTTTTTTCCATAATAAAATAATAAATCTGGTACCTTCTACATAATGAGATTTTATTATAAATATGGTACAAACATATTAATTATTCAATCCATCCGATGATTGAAAAAGTCACAATGCATGTGTACGTACGGCTTACCGTCTCCACGTCGTCGTGTAGAATTGTTATTCAACAATTAATTATATAGATCCATATAATAATGATTATAACTGATGTAAATAATAAATATAACTTCTTAATTATTCTTTAAATATAATATACCTCCAATTATGTATGACTTATCCTCTAATAAAATGATATTTTCTCTCGTGCATACGTATGGCTTAACGTCTCCACGACCCGATGAAATTTTGTTCCTCCTCGTAACCATTCAAGAATAATTTTCATTTGATGATTAAAAATAATGTTTAAGAAATTAATATAATTCATTATATGAATCAAATTCATCCTATCCATAACAATAATGAATTATGTAACAAAACATATAAAGGAAAAAAGTATATGTTAACACCGGAAACAATGATACTACTGAAACATTATTAACAAAAAATTATTAGAGGATCGTATATGATATCATATTTATGTATGTGGTTCTTGTATAATTTAATAAAAATTATTTAACCATTATATAGGAGGTTAACTTACCCTCAACTAATGAAATGTATAGGTTATAGGGGTTTTCATCTCACTTTTTATTCCCGTGTGATTCATGTTATATTTTTCACTATTTCCGTTCGTGTGGTGTATGAACTTCCCATGAATGTTCTTTTGGTGTAATATACTTTAATTTATGGGTATTTACATCTTTATTTTATTATACTTCTTTCATGGAGAATATGTTTCATATGTTACCAAATCATGAAGATAATTCTTAATTTTAATTTCCACTCGTTAGGTTTTACGCATACTTCATTGATTATTTTACTCTAAGATTATGTGGGAAATAACTTTTTATTTATTTATGTAGTAATTCCCACTCCCCTTTAGATGGATATAATTTTGATACAAATAATCACTCCATTTATAATTTCTCAAGTCATTGATATGAACTTGATAAGGGTAATCATAACTCTATTTCCATTCATTGAGTTATACATCCAAGTCATTGGTTTTGTTTTTACCAGAATACATGTGAATGTAATATGAATGAGATAAATTGAATATCCAATCATATTGAGTGTATTTATATATGTCACAAATAATTATATCATATATTTATCCTTAATCAATGGTGGATTTTGTCTCAATTTAAATTTCATTAAGACTTCTTAGTTTTTATGTGCCAATTCACTATTATAGGGTGTATGTACTGTCATTTGATATATTATATAATGAATAAATTTATTCTCATGATATTATAATGTTTTGATCAATTTTATTCCCCAATTATTTTTATTCAAGTGTCTCTCATTTGGTTAGGAACTCTTAAACTAAAATAAATTTTTAGTTGTTTTAATGATTTATTATTCTAATTCTTTCTCATTAATATATAAGATTTAAAAATGGTTTTAAGGATTAATTTATATGGACATTAATGTTTTTAAATTAAAATTTATTTCAAAAGATTCAAAGGGGGTATGGGATACAGTGATTCAAAAATATCTTTTAAATGACTTCTTCGATAAATAGTGTTCATTTTAAATGTTTTCAAGAGAAAATGGATATTTCTCTCCAATAGTTTTACTGATTATTTTTATCTATGTAAATATCATAAATTTTATTTTCATATTGATTCAGGTTGATTAATTATAATACAATCTTCCATATTGTGAGTTATGTTTGACTGTAGATGTGCTATTTTTATACCGTTCATGGTTTGTGGAAAAATTATTGACATTTCATTTGCTTGATTTGATATGAATATTTAGATTATGTTTCAACCTGTTCATATAAGGAATATATTGGACATAGTATGGGACGGGCGGGGCCTGATATAGCCCCTTGATACATCAGTAGGTCTCATGAGACAAAATAGTGTCTTGGCACAAGGCTTTGAAAAAATTATTATTTGTAGACTTGGAAAAAGGCCATGAATATATGGTTATGATGTGTGGCATTATGAATTCCATTATTATCAAATTACCTATTGATATTACATGTAATTATTCGACTAGTAAAATATCCATGTGAATAAGTAAATGGAATTAATTGATTTATCTTTTTGATATTATAGAAAAGTATAAGTTTAAAAGGATTTTGTTTTAGACATACACATTACCTTAAATGTTTATACTTATTTATGATAGTTCCTACAATATTGTTATCCTTACTGATCATCTGATCTCACCCCTTTCTTATGTTTTATTTTTTCCTAGATGTGAAGATGTATATTATGATTAACATGCAGGAATAGGCTATGTGATTTGAGTGTGCTCAAAGGGGATACAACATTGTTGTTTTTCAATTTCATAATGTAATTTAAAACTCATGTATGTATCTAGTACTTACAAGGCCACCAAATTAATTGGTATTTCAAGACTTGATTTCTTGTGATCATGCCATTGTTATGTAATAATGCACCAACTCTGGGTACCTAGGGTCTAGGCGTTATAGTTGGTATCATATAATGTTTAGTACAAAGCCAGGAAACTAGATTTAGAAAAACCTTGATTAGAGAACATTACCCTAAGACAGAATTTGTGGATTAGTATTTAATAATTTCATATAATTTTGGTAATGTATAGATTTTTTGAATTTTCCAAGAAATACATCTATGTTTGGATATGATATGGTAGAGGTGGCTCTAGAATAGATTTATCTAGGGGTAAAACCTGAAAACTCTATTTTGTACTAGACTCAAATGAGAACTGGTGCATGACAATAGACCTTACTGCACTTTTGATTACAACAATTCTGGGGGATATTCTTGGGATAATTCACATTTTCATCACAAACCAATTTGGAAGATATTAATATAAGATGAGAATAAATAACCTCGGTTAATCCTATGGTGTTTTAGATTCCAAAAAAGGTGTCATGATATTCTATAAATGATTTTATGAATATTGTTACTCACACTATGATTTCTAGTTTTAGTCAATGGAGGGATACCAATAAAGTCATAGTAACATTGAACATGATGTACAATGTAGGCCTGATGGTGGAAATGAGTAAATAAATGAAATTTTGATAGGAATAAAAGATATCATGTTCATGTCAAAGATGGTTTCCAAAAATATTATCAACCACATATATAATAACCAACTCCCAAACTCAATAATGTAGAGAAAGGTAGAGAATGATAAGATCTCCAGTAGTGGACACCGTGGAGAAAAGAAAGCTCAACTTCCATCATGCATGAACTATGGAAGGAGACACCTCAAAAAGTGTCTAAATGGAATAAAGAAATGTTTTATGTGTGGGAAAGAACCTAAAGTACAGAATTGTTAGGGAAAAAAGAAGAGTAATATGGAAGAAGATATAAATGATCCTAAGAACCCATTTACAGTCATTTTCTGTAAATGTAGGGGGCCTGGGAATTACCCAAGACAATGACCTATTATATAGGAAAACCACTAGGTCAATGAATAACCTATGTGAAAATACTTGGATAGTGAAATTTTTAAAAGTATTAATTATATTTGTTTAGGGGATTACATTGGAAGACTTTTCTCGTGTATGTGTAACCCTGTAGTTTGTTATGTGAAAATGCTATATGAGGAAGAATTATATTTTCTTTTTTGGATATAGTTATAAAAAAACATTTGGGTTTATAAGATCCTTGAATTTGAGGCAATTAAAGGTTAATAATTTTTGGGATGAAAATGTGAGGTATGAGATAACATTTATCGTTAAATTATGTTATGGTTATTTTACGGAATTTATCTCATTTTGGGAATGTTATAAAATATAGTTCTTGAAAAGGGACAACATGAATACTGTGTGACAGCCTATCAAATCAGACAATGCAGAGAAAATCGAACCCCCAACCAATGGGTGACTAGTATTTATCGCCTACCACTGGACTACGTGAACTCCCTGGTTAGTGTGACTAATTTATTATAGTTAAACAATTTTATTAATCAATAATAAGTTTATTTTGAATATTATGTTTTATCTTATGAATATCCTTATTATAGGAAAATAATTTGGGGATTAAGTGATAAATCTTATTTTGGAAGGTGTTCGCTCTGTTGGGAACATTATATGCCTATGGAAAATAGAATACTATGGGATTTCATTCGAAGAGTAATAGTGGATTATTATTTTGGAATAATCTATGTTTTTATAGAGATTCAGGTTATTAATAGAAATCATTTACCTATCATAGAGAATATGTGATTTGGTTAATTACACTTCAGTATGAGACATTAAGAGTAGTTGATGTAATTTGAAGATAAATGTTAATATTTACTATGGAATACTATGTTAATAAATTCTTCGGATTTTTGGGTTTTAATCTTAGTTTGGATTAAATTGACGTATTTTAAGTACAATAGTATATTTAATTGTTTTTATTGAACTTTCAGTATTGTTTGTTTAATTATTGAAATTAAGATTAGTATTTATTTCTATAGTGGATTATATATTTTGGGGATCATGTGATATTTTACAAACCATTTTAGTCTTTCTCAATCTCTGAAGACAGGGGAAATATAGAGTTCATCATTTGTGGATTACGTTATTATATAGAAGTTGATTCTAGAGCTTCAAGTGTGAAAAAGTCATCTTGAATACTCATCATTTAGAGGAAAAAATTAGTTAGCTGTAGAAATTTATTGAAGAATGAAACTCTACTTGAAAATTAATTATATCTCTTTATATTCTTAGTCAATATCCAAAATAAATTCCTCAGCATTATTAAATGGTACTTAAAACAAAAACAATTTTTCATTTAATTTTTCTACTGGGAAACTAATGGTAGTTTAGGTTTGCTTCCTCTAGATTTTAGGAATGTGGTCTGGGGGGATGCCCTCAGACTTCACCACTTCAGACCCCCGTGATTATTCTGATGTGCTTTTGATGGGGGTTTCACCCATCCTTTAATAAAAAATTAATTTTCGATCGAAAACAAAAACTTTCTCATGATCTTGTTTTCTATCACACTCCATCAGAACATGACACATAGTTTGTCATCCATATCCATGTTTTCTTACATGGAATCCTAGTATGTGGTATCTCAGGTAACCATTGTACTTACATTCATTATTTTAATGTGATAGTTTTATTAACTCTTTTTTTATGATGTGGGGCATTCAATGAAGTTCCTAATACCAATTTTAAAATTGAGAGGATGCAATTTCTATAAGGAGGGAATATTGTAAGACCCCAATATTTCATAGTAAGTTATTTTCATTAAATTATTTCAATAGCTTCCACTCCAAAAAACACCGAGTTCAAGCACACCATGACTTACCAAACTGGACGTTCAAAAAAGCGGTTATGAATAGTATTAACTAAATTTTGAATTTTATATACTCCATATAATTTTAACAGACATATTATGTGTTTCATTGACATAATATAAAAACAAATTCAATTTCTCAAATAAAAGATGTATTTTTCAAAAAAAAGCAATTTCACTGCCTTTTAATGGTGAACCCTTCTTAAGTACAATTGTTGGTCGGAGTGGATACTCAAGAAGGGGGTGAATTGAGTTCCAATAAAAAAAATTTGTTGAAAATATTTCTATTAAAATCCCCCAATTTATAAATCAAGTTAAGTTGTAGTGAATTTATAAAGATTGTATATTTTCAATAAGTTTCTCAAGAGATTTATCACTTCTTAGTTAACTTAATTTAAAGATTAATTAACTTTTGAAACTAACTTAATTGCTAAAAAAGTTATAAACACTTTGTAGTTTAACTATCAGAGTTACTTTTGAAATAGATTTATGTTTCAAAGTAATTAGAAGCATAATATTCAAAACAAATAATTTTAACAAAATTAAAATACACAACAATGTAAAATAAGAGGTTCCATCTCAAGAAGATACTTAGTCCTCTCCAAAAATTTATATAATTTTTTATCCACACCCTGGATCGGGGTAAATAACAGTGCACAGACAGTCCATGAACTAAGACCTCTACCACAGTTATTCGTGGGAAAACAAAAAAACCGCACACAGGTTTTCCAGGTCCTACTTGACCTCTACCACTATCCATATTGGGATATAAGAAAGTTAGAGAAGGATTGTGTGAGGATTTAGAAATCTTCCAGTTTATCATAGGAGACAATGTGTAAATACAACACACACTTCTCAATATGTAATTGAAATAATCACTGCGAATATTAGATATGAGTTTAGAATACTCTAGTGATTTGAAGTGCAGCATTGGACTCTTGATTATTCAGGAATTCTTCTGAGTCCTCTAGTTTTTGTATGAAAAAAAGAATGTCGTTTTCTTCCTTGTCTTTTAGGTTCAGTTTGATCATCTTGAGTGCATAAAGATCTTGTTGTAGTTCTTCACTCCTTGAATAAGGTTCACCTTGTGTTCTTCTATTATGTTGGGCCTCCTATATGTCCAGTATTTTTCAAGTAAGAGAGTGAAAAGGATGTCGCCTCTTTTTGTGTATATGTGTATATATTTTCTTGTTCTAAACCCATCTTATTGTTTCTTTGAAGTTTCCTCTTATATTCAGCTCAGACAATGGGAATGATTACCTTTTCACAGGTATGAGGTACGGTTCATGAAATTCCAACCACTATCATTAATTAATAGAAGGTGCATACAAATCATCAAATATGACTATTGCTAATTAAACAAATAAAAATAATGTTTAGAGAATAGTGACTTGTTTCCAATCGGTAAATCATTGTAATCAGTGAGCTTATAGTGGTGGCTCTTCTGAATTGTTTATTGTTAGTCTCTTGTAATGATAGATCACTTGAAACGGTATCTTCTTCCATCAGTAGATCTTCTGTATCAATAGACTTGTAATGGTGGACTTTGTATCAGTGGACACCTTGTATCGGTAGTTGTTACTATGTGTAACAGTAGATCTATGTACCGATGACTCCTTATATCGCTAGCACTGGTATGTTGGTAACATTCTTGTACCGGTAGCTACTTATATCGGTGGCTCTCTCTTTATCGGTGGACTTCATATCGGTATCTATCTGTTTCTATCAGTAAATGTCTGTCGGTTTGTATCAGTATCTTGTATCAGTAGACTTGATCTATCGATGAAATTTGATTATCATTGACCTTTTCTTATTAGTGACCTTTGCTTACCGGTGAACTTATTCTATTAGTAACTATTATACGTACTTCTAACTACTTATCCATATCATCCGACTTCTTTATCAGTGTACTTAGCCTTATCAGTAGTTGTGTATCTGTTTGTACGTATTAGTAGCTATGTGCATACCGGTAGGCTTAACACTTATCTGTTCTATGCAAAACTTATCCAGATTGAGTTAGAATTATTTCAAAGTATATATAAACATAGATAAACATTAATGAACTTATTCCAATGATTATTTGGAAATTTCTGTCAGTATAATTTGACATATATATATATATGATTATAAACACATATTGAGATTATCAAAACATATTAAAGCATGATTGTGGTTATCAAAACAGGTGAGGTCAACAATCTCCACCTTTTTGATAATCACATATCATGGTATTATAATTCAAAAGGATCATTAATGTATCTGTATAAAATACAATGGGACTTTTTTCTCAGTGTTAGTAATTACATTTTCAAATTTGATATTTTAGTAGAATATCAGAGGATATAGTATTAAAATAAATTTTATCAGAGATACAGATAAAAACAATGTTCTAGAGTTACAAAACAAACGTATCAGAGAATAGATTATTAGATGCAAGTGTATCAGAGGTATAAATCAACTATATCATAGATATAAAACACATGTATCAGAGGTAAATAAAATAATAAATTAATATAAAACAAATGTACCAGAGGGAAATGTATTATGCTCATAAAATATTGTATTTTATCACACCTATGATATTATTTCTCCCTTATTTCTCCTCCTTAGATATTATTTCTCCGCTTTATTTTTAGTAAAAAGTGGGACAGAAAGGAAATACAGGAAAAAAAGTAACATAAGGTAAAAGAGATAATGAACACATTTATATATTACTTGAGGCAAAAATACATAGAAATACAGAATTGAACCAAAAAAGAATACAAGTGATCCCTATCAGAGATCCTAGGAAATAATCAATCCACTTCCTAGGAACGAGATTTTCCCTTGGGATCAGAAGAGGATTCAGGTGTGGTGGATGCTGGTGGAGGTTTCGGAATACCAGAGATATTTAGAGGAGGCTGAGCTACTGAGATAGTGTCTGGCCTATATTGTGTAGCTCTCTGGGTAATCATAGGAGTGAGGCTCTGAATGGCTTCGGTTGGAGTCATCTAAGGAATTGAGGCAGACTAAGCAGTGGTAGGTAGGGCTGGAGGTATAATGATAGGTTTGATGTCTACATGCAGGAATGGTAGCAATAGATTCCTAAAGTCCATAATGATCCCTCCTCCCCTCTCCATTGCAGAAATGAAATCATGCTTATTTTCCATAAATTATTCCAAATCTGGAGTCAACTCTATGAGCTTGATTACTTGTTCTCTGTAGGCTTGATTGACAGGAGGTAATTTCATATTTTCCAAAAGAAGTTTGAAATAGTTGGTCAACTGAATCTTGGTAAACAATTTATGAAAATAAGAATAGACTTTATCCATTAATTCTTTCTAAGAGGGATAAGCTTCTCTCATATATTCTGGAACAATTTTCATGATATCTCTAGTGGTAGTTACCACTTCGGTCAGGGCAGATGAGTCCACAGAGCCACTGGTTGATGCTGAACCAAGATCCTCTTCCATCAAAGCTCAAATCTAATCCAAATCTACCAAAGGTCTAGAAGCAAGATAACCAATATATAAAGTCACAGTTTCCTTGAAACTTTTAGTTAGCCCACTGATAAGATTTTTCACTACAAAATCCTCGGTGCTAACATGCTTCTGTATGGAATGCTCAAATTATTCAAAAACTGATACCATCTGGCTAACTATACTCTTCACAATGTCAAAATACTTATCTGCTTGAAATTTAGAACTCATATAGGATTCAAGATAGACAAATGATTTCTCTAGAAGTTTAACATCCTCTGCCAAGATCGACACTTGATTCTGGAAAACCGTGACTTCATCCACCATCTCTGCCATAGTAGTTGACATACTACAACCAAGAGAGAGTTCAAAGGATTTTTCCAAGTTGCTCATCTCCTCAACAAAACAATTCTTTAAATTATAAATATATTCTTTCAAAGACTCCTTCATCTCAGCCTTAAAATCTCAAAGTCATCCCTGGTTACAATACTAGTAGGCACAACAAAATGTGCCCTTTCTGACCCAATACTATCCATAGAGTCATTCATAACAGATTGGATGGATGATACTAAGGAGGATTCCATTTTTCTTACCTCTTCCACAAAATAAGACTTAAGATCAGACTTCAACTGGTCTAGATTATCTTTTCTTACTATATCCTCAGGTATTAACTCAGAGAAAATATCATAATTGACTTTAACTCTACTGAGGGATGCCACATTTTCAAAATCTAGATAATCCAATCCAAAAACCACAAAACTTGTGTCTGCTGCCTAGTATTCAATTCCATCAACTACTAAAAGACAACCAATTCTAGTTGGAAGCTCCCCTAAACTGGTGCATTCTCATGTATTGCAATAGTACCCTAATCAGCTCGGACTTCCTCATAATAATCTTCCACAACCATCTTTATTTCTCTAACAGCAGGAGGCTCCTCAGGAATAGGAGCAGGTCTATCTACTTCAACAAGAATAGCTTCTAAAGGCACAACAAAACATCCAATCAAAGGACTCCAAGATAAGGTGGAAGAAGAAGATGCTTCAGTTTCACATTATCTTTCTTCTTCCTAATTCTCTTGGGAAGCCTCTTCTTGATTTGATCTTTACTAGTCTTCGTCATCCAGAGGTTCCCTTCTACTACTTACTCTCAATACAGTTTCTGTACTAGGTAGACTAAAAGAAAAATTTTATTATTCTTGTGATACAATTTTAAGAGATGGGCTAGGAGGAAAGTATAGATCTCCTCCTTCTATTTCATAGGAGTCCTCTTCATCTGAATCATCACTATACTGTGGCTCTTCCTCATCAGGTCCTAGACCTAGATCTCTTTTATCTTTTGGTTTATTTGGATGGTCAACTGGATTGAACTTGTCATATATCTTCTCATCATCAATAACCCAATGTCATCTCCATGGGTTATAGCTAATCTTCATATACTTATATACTGTGCTTTTGATACAAAAATTATTCCTTACTACCGTTGTCTCATCCTGAGAATCAGCAGCCCCATTTACTTTAATCATAACTGAACTCAATTTGGAAAAGAATAATCAATTGGTTTTTTATTTTGGTCTGGTCATACACTCTATTTGAGTCATTAACAGCCTTCTTAAATTTACCATCACACCATTCCTTATGAGATTAAACAAGTAAATATCTAGATACTTTAAATTTTAAATGTCCCCTGTCCTTGGACTTAGCATGTGTTGAATAAATTTGAATAGCAATCTATTTTCCCCATCCATCTCAACAGCCACTACTTTCCTAGGAGTCCCATCTCTTGTCAAGTATTCTAAGATAGTTTCATAGTCAAATATGTCAATGGTAGTAGATATTGACTTCGATGAATACCCAAATACTCCTTCATATGGTACATTCATGCATTCATCCCATTCAATGGATGAAAAATCTATTTCCTTACCATTTACCAATGAAACCATTATATTCTCTTTATCAGATTTCTCATAGCGTACAAAAGCATAGAACTCTTTTATCAACTTCAGATAATAAGGACCATTGTTGTTTTTGAATCATTCTAGCCATCTCTTCGCCTCAAATATTCTTAGGGTCCGTGATTTTCTTGGAAAAATCCATTCTGCAGACAGCTCCTTCTCAATTACAATTTCGTTATTTTGTAAATGTGGGTTCACCAGATGCCTCCCTGACCTTTTTTGATCGACACTAATACTTGATTAAGGTCCTGTCTTCTACTTCTTCACATTTGTCTCATCAAAGTCATCTCTGACAGTCAGAAGTTTGGTTTTTTCCATCTCTTGATTGAAGAACTAGGGTTTTCGTGAGATTCAGGGATTCAAGGGGTTGGGTTTGAGAGAGGAGAGTTCGGTGGATTGAGAAGTAACTAAGACTTAGTTTTTATCACTTAGGAATCATAAAATAAATAAATAAAACATAATATCTAAATTATAAATGATACAGATTCTGTCAGCTAAGGACAAGTTTAAAAACAGTGCAACATAACAGTATGGTATACCGGTGAGAATTCCTAACAGTGAGATCCACTAATAGTGAGGTATAACAGTGAGGTTCATACCGGTTAGGTATAACAATGAGGTTCATACTGGTGAGGTATAATAGCGAGGTTCATACCGGTGAGTTATAACATTGAGGTTCATACCGGTGAGGTATAATAGTGAGGTTCATACGGGTGAGGTATAACAGTGAGGTTCATACCGGTGAGGTTTCTATCTTACAGAGTCTATCATTCCTAATTCATGTCTAATGTAACTTAACCTATCAAAACATAAAGTCTTAGTGAAAATTCCAACTAATTGATGTTCAGTACCTATAAATTCAAGAGTAATATCACCCTTTTGGTAATGATCTCTCAAAAAATGGTGTCATACATCAATGTGCTTGGTCCAAGAGTGAGACACGGGATTCTTAGAGATGTTAATTGCACTAGTGTTATCACAATTTATTGATACATGACTAAAATCATATCCATAGTCCAAAAAAGTATGTTTCATCCATAGAATTTGTGCACAACAACTACAATAAGCAATGTACTCTGCTTCAGCAGTAGACACTGCAACAGAATTCTGATTTTTACTACACCAAGATACTAAGGACGTACCTAGAATATGACATGTTTCAGAATTTCTCTTTCTATATAACTTGCAACCAAAAAATTATTCATATGAATAACTTATTAAATAAAAATATTGTCCTTTTGGATAAAACAAACCTAAATTTGAAGTATGTTTAAGATATTTGAAAATTATTTTAACAACAAGAAAATGGGACTCTAGGATTAGCATGAAATATTGCACACATACACACACTAAACATAATATCTGGTCGAATAGTAGTAAGGTAAAGTAGAATTCCAATCATACCACTGTAATTTTTTTGATCAACTGGTTTCCCAGATTCATCACTGTCCAACTTATAGGTGGTACTCATGGGTGTATCACTTTACCTAATACTCTCTAAACCAAAATGTTTTAAAATATACTTTGTATATTTACTTTGATTTAAAATAATACCATTTTCATTTTGAAAAACTTGAAATCCCAAAAAAAATTGAGTTCTCCAATTAAACGCATTTCAAATTCATTTTGAATACTCTTTGAAAATAAAATACATAAAGTATTTTTAGAATATCCAAAAATAATATCATTAATATAGATTTGTACTATCAAAACATATTTGGAAATTATTTTGATAAAGAGAGTTGGATCAGCAATCCATTTAGTAAAACCTTTTGAAATAAAAAAATTACTAAGTCTGTCATACCAAGCTCGTGGGGATTGTTTTAGACCGTATAAAGCTTTAGAAAGTTTAAAACATGATTTTGAAAATGGGGGTTTATAAAACCATGTGGATGTTCAACAAAAACACCATCAATTGTAAAACCATTTAGAAAATCACCTTTAACATCCATTTGATATAACATGAAATTCAGATGAGTAGTATAGGCAAGTAGAATCCTAATAGATTCTAATCTAGATATAGGAGAAAAGGTTTCCTCATAGTCTATTCTTTCCTCTTGACTATACCCTTGTGAAAATATCCTTGCTTTTTTTCTAACTATGTTTCCTGACTCATCAACCTTATTTCTAAAAACCCATTTAGTGCATATAGTCAAAGTTTCCTTAGGTCTGTCTACTAATTCCCAAACTTTGTTTCATGAAAATTGATTTAATTCTTCTTGCATAGCCATAACCCAAAATTCATCATTGATTGCATCATTGATATTTTTAGGTTCGAACTGTGAAAGAAAAGTTTGATGTTCAGCCTGGTTTCTTATAGAAGTTCTAGTCTGTGTCCCTCTATCAATATTTACAACTAAAACATCCAAATGATGATTCTTTAAAATCCTAGTTGATCTACTTAAGGATGTATTAGAAATTTCATGTTCTTCTATAGGTTCTGGTTCAACAGAATCAGGTTCTGGAAAACATCCAGAATTATTTGTTTTTACAGTAGTTTCACTGCTTTTATCATTATGGTCTAGAATAGATAAATCTTCTTCAAGTTTTTCAAGAGAAGACTTAGGTTCATGTGGATTAGTTTCATCAAATTTGATGTGAACAGATTATTCCACACATTTTGTTCTTTTATTAAAGACTATAAAGGCTTTGCTAGTTATAGAATATCCTAGAAAGATTCCCTCATCACTTTTAGAATAAAACTTATCAAGATTATACTTAGTATTGAGAATAAATAATTTTCAACCAAAAACTCTAAAGTAATTAACTTTAGGTTTCCTTTGGTTCCACAACTCATAAGGGGTATTTTTATGAACAGGTCTAATCAAGACTCTATTTATAATATAAAAAGTTTCATTTACAGCTTCAGCCCAAAAATAAATAGGTAGGTCATACGCATTAAGCATATTTCTTGCAATTTCTTGAAGTGTTTTATTCCTTCTTTTTACTACATCATTCTGCTGAGGTTTCCTAGGGGAAGAGAAATTGTGACTATAGCCATTGTGTGACCAATAAGAATCAACTTCATGATTTTCAAACTCATTACCAGGATCACTTCACAAGGTCTTAATCCTAATTCCACTATGGTTTTCTACAGACTTAGATTATTTAATAAAATAGGAACCAACTTCACTTTTGTGAGCAAGAAAGTATACCCAAGTGTACCTAGAATAGTCATCTACTAAGACATAGACATAGTGTTTCCCATTTATACTAGACACTCTAAAAGGTCCAAATGAATCCATGTGATCAAACTCGAGAGGTTGATAAGTTGAAACTTCTTTATTTGATTTAAAAGAAACTTTATATTCCTTTCCCTTTTGAAATGAATTACAAACTTTGTCTGTTGGGAATTTTAGTTGAGGTAGGTCCCTAACTAAATTATTCCTAGTCAGTTTTATAAGTGAATGAATGTTGCAGTGTCCTAATCTTCTGTGTCATAGCCAAAACTCTTTATGAAAATCATTTAAATGAGTAATATTTTGTTTGGCTATAGAATTCAAATCAACAGCATAAACATTTTCATTTCTCAAAGCAGAAAATACTGAAATATTTTTATAATTAAAAACATTACGAGAATAATTTTCAAATTTAACATTGAAAACATCATCTCATAACTAATAAATACTTAATAGATTGTATTTAAGTCCATCAACCAATAAAACTTTGGAAATTAAAACTGAATTAGTGTTACCAATTTGGCCTAATATGTTGATATTTCCTTTTGAATTATCACCAAAGGTGACATGGCATCCATCAAACTTGATTAAACTCTTGAAACATGAGTAAACATTAGTCATATGCCTTGAAAATCCACTATCCAAGTACCATACCTTCTTATGGGAGCACTTCAAGCAAGTTTCCTTCAATACAAGTTTAAACAGAAAATGATTTTGGTACCCATATTTTCTTGGGTCCAGATAGGTTAGCAAGAAAAACTTTTGGTATACAAATTTTCCTAATGGGTCTCATAAAATCAATAGATTCAAAATATTTTGAATGATAACCTTGTTTTATCTATAAAAATGTGGATAACTAGTTGAAGCATATGAATTCCCATAAATAGAACTAGCAGTATTCTGTCCAGATTTAGGAATAAATCTATTTTTAGTAATCTGCCTCTGTCCAGGATGATAGCATATCCTAGTGGTATATTTTGGTGCAACTTGTATTCCTAGAATTTGATTAAGAGTATTATTTATATTAGTGAATTAATCTAATTCCTTATTTAATTTTGCATTGGACAATTTCAGTTCAGAAATTTCCTTAATTAATTGAGAAGTCTTTTCCTTTTCTATATCAAGTGCAGATTTAACAGAGCTTGTCAATGCATGTTGTTTCTTCAAGGTCTTATACTTTTCCTTCAATTAATTACAGGTTTCTTCTAGCATAATACAATATTCAAATAATACTTCACTAGACATATTTTTAGATTCAAAATCAGAATCAACTCCAAAATAATTTGAATGTAAATCAGGAGTATCCAATGTTACCTCAGATGTGTTTGTCATTAAACACATTTTGGATTTTTGAGATTTTTTATCCTGAGATGAATCAGAATCCCTTGAACTATATTCTTATCCACTCCAAGTTGCTTTCATATCTTTCTTATATTTTTTATCATTATAATCATTTTTTTTGCACTTCACTTTTGGATAGTCTTCCTTTACATTCCCTTTCCTTTTGCACTCATAACAGACAATGTCATCACTTTTATCAGATTTTTTCCAATCCTTCTTCTAATGTCCTTTGTTTTCATATTTTCCTTTATAATATGGTTTTCTGAATAATCTCTTCTTCCTATAGAACTTCTTGAATCTCATGCATATTTGAGCCATCTCCTCATCACTATCAGAATCGGAAGCTTCACTTTTTGGTATTTCAGTAGGTATGTGGTCTTTATCCATGTGTGTTCTCTTTGAGGTGGTAGACATGAATGCCACTGACCTCTTCTATGGTTCATCATCTTCCTCCTTGTTCACTGTATGTTCTTCTTCATACATCATTAACTTTCCAATCATCTCCTTAATGGGAAAAGTACCAATATCACATGATTCTCTAATTGAAACTGATGTGCCTCTCCATTTATCTGGAATACATCTTATTATTCTCAAAATATGCTCATTTTCATGAATAAATTTTCCAAGTGAGCACATTGTATTTACAATTTCTTTGACCTTGAGATACATGTCACAAATAGGTTCATTAGGATTCATTTTACAATTATCATACATAATAGTGTAAGTGTTCAATCTAAATTCCTTAACATAGGTTGTTCCCTCGTGGGAAACAGCCAGAGTATCCCAGATTTTGTAAGTAGTTTTACAAGAAGATATGCGATTAAATTCTCCATCTCCTAAAGCACAATACAGTACATTAAAAGCTTAACAATAATAATTGTATCCTATTTTTGTAGGTTCATCCCAAGTAGTTATTTCAGTTTCTGGAATCTTATATTGAGTCTCTATAGCATTCCAGATGTCAAATCCCATACTTTCTAATTGAATTTTCAGTTTTAGTTTACACTAGGTATAATTAACACCATTAAATAAAGGTGTCATGTTGGTAGCATCACCTTCTAGTCTATTATCCATAATAAGATTTTACCAAAAGATTTAAAGATATAAAATTTAGAACTAACCGAAATATAAGATATTTAAGATACAACTAAATTCAAAGTTGAGAAAAAAACAGAGTATTTGGAAATCCTTTATTAATAACAACCTCTGATACCAAATGTTGGTCAGAGTGGATACTCAAGAGGGGGGTGAATTCAGATCCAATTAAAAATTTCTGTTAAAAATATTTCTATTAAAATACCCTAATTTATAAACCATGTTAAGCTATAGTAAATTTATAAACATTGTAAGTTTTCAATTAGTTTCTCAAGAGATTGATTATTTCTCAGTTAACTAAATCTAAAGATTAATTAACTTTTGAAACTAACTTAATGGATAAAAAAGTTATAAACACTTTCTAGTTTAACTATCAGAGTTAATTTAGAAATAGATTTATGTTTCAAAGTACTTAACAGTGGAATATTCAAAACAAATAATTTTAACAAAAGTAAAATGAACAGCAATGTAAAACAAGAGGTTCAGTTTCAAGCTAAGACTTAGTCCTCTCAAACAATTTATATATGTTTTAATCGACATCCTGGATCAGGGTAAACAACAGTGCAAAGACTGTCCAGGTACTAAGACATCTGCCACAGTTATTCATTGAAAAACAAAACCACATCACAGAGGCTGTCTAGGTCCAACTTGACCTCTACCACTCTCTAGAGTGGGATATAAGAATTTTAGAGAAGGTTTGTGTGAGGATTTAGAAATATTCCAGTTTAGCACTGGAGATAGTGTTTAAATACATCACACACTACTCAATATGTAATTGAAATAATCACTGAGAAAGAATAGATATGAGTTTCAAATGCACTAGTGATTTGAAGTAATGCTCAGGACTCTTGATAATTCAGGAATGCTTCTGAGTCCACTAGTTTTTGTATGAAAAAAAAGAGTGTCATTTTCTTCCTTTTCTTTCAGGTTCAGTTTGATCAGCTTGAGTGCATAAAGAGCTTGTTGTAGTTCTTCACTCCTTGACTAAGGTTCAACTTGTGTCCTTCTTGTATGTATGGCCTCGTATATGTCCATTGTTTGTATGTCTCTTCTTTTGGTGTATATGTGTATATCCTTTCATGTTTTGAACCCCTCTTCTTGTGTCTTCGAAGTTTCCTCTTATCTTCAGCTCTGACAATGGGAATGATTACCTTTTTCAGGTATGAGGTATGGTTCCTGAAATTCCAACCATTATCATTAATTAATAGCAGGTGCATAAAAATCAGCAAATATGACTGTTGCTAATTAAACAAATAGAAATAATGTTTAGATAACAGTGGCTGTTTTCCAATCAGTATCTCCTTGTAACAGTGAGATTGTAGCGGTGGATCTTCTAAATCGCTAGTTGTTAGCCTCTAGAAATGGTAGTTCGGTTGAAATGGTAGCTTCTTGCATCGGTAGATCTTCTATATCAGTATACTTCTAATGGTGGACTTTGTATCAGGGGACGCCTTGTATCGGTTGTGTAACAGTAGCTCTATGTACCAGTAACTCCATCTATCGGTAGTGTTTTTCTATCAATAACATGATTGTACTAGTAACTGCTTATATCGGTGGCACTATCTATATCAGTGGACTTCATATCGGTAGCTGTTTGTTTCTATCGGTAACTGTTTGTCTGTTTGTATCGGTAGCTTGCATCGGTAGACTTGATCTATCGGTGACATTTTCTTATTAGTGACCTTTTCTTTTTGGTGACCTTTTCTTACCAGTGAACTTGTTCTATTGATAGCTTTTATACGTACCGGTAACTACTTATCCATATCAGTAGACTTCTGTACCGGTGTACTTAGCCTTATCAATAGCTGTGTATCTATTTGTATGTATCGGTAGCTATGTGCATATCGGTAGGCTTAACACTTATCTGTTCTATGAAAAACTTATCCAGATTGAGTCAGAATTATTTAAATGTATGTATAAACATATATATTTATTAATGAACAAATTCTAATGATTATTTTTATATTTTTGTCAGCATAATTTGGCATATATATATATATATGATTATAAGCACATATTGAGATTATCAAAACATATTAAAGCATGATTGGGATTATCAAAACAGGTCAGGTCAAAAATAATATTTGAAACTTTTATATATTAAATTTGACAAAATAAACTTCTTCTTGAGAAGAGGTACATAAAAACATTGTTTGGATAAATTTTCAGTGCGTTTCTGAAAACATTCATATTTTGATGAACAGTAAAATATACTTAATTTTAATTGAAAACAACTTTTTTAATCAAAATAATTTATAGTGTAACATTATACATTTTAATATTTTTTAATTATAATTAGATTGTATATCAAAAATCTTATCCAATGTTGGTCATTGGAAGTAATGTTACATTTAAATTGGACATAAACACATATCAATCTTTTGGACGTTTTTACTTCTTAAAAACCGGCTTTATGGTTTTGACAATTGGAATATTTGTTAAATTAATTAACACAACTTCAATCTTTTGAATTTGGTAAAACATAAATCGTTTTTTATTTTGTAATATAAAAATTGTCTTTGGGTGATTTTTTGGTATTTTATCTAAAAACATTCATTTTTTGATGAATAGTGTAAAACATTGTGTTATTGTTTTAAGTCGAATTTTTATTAAATAATTATTTTTAATGAAAAAATATTTTATAGTAAAAATAGATACATTATATTGATATTAGTCTAATTTAATTAATTTAATTCATTTTATAATAATATTAGATATATAAAATTTTATTGAACTTTTTACCGTCTTTTACCCACCATCTAGTCACATTTTCAAATTGGAATAAAACATAATTTTACCGCTTCTCTGAATTTAATTTCAAAAATCTGAGAGACATGGTTGACATAAGTATGTAAAATTTGTTTCAATATGATGAAAATAATTTTTGGTGAATAGTAACTTTTGAATTTAATTTATGATGATTAAAAGTAAATATGGTAATTAAATGTAAAAATGATATTATAATTGCCCAAACACATGTCCTAATTCTATTGGATTAGTGTATTTCTACAAAAATATATCTTAGGAAAAAATTATGATCATTTTTTATCCACTTTATTGGATTAGGATATTTATTATTTTTTATATAAAGAAGAGTTAAAAGTGTTAAATTCAAATTTTAATAACTAAAAACAATTTTAATATAGTTTTATACATAAGATAAATTTAACTATAAATATTCATTTGAAAGATAATAATATTTCCTACATCATGGTATTTTATTTATAATTTTTAGACATTATATAATCAAATTTATTTATGACACAATGATAATTCTATAACTTCCTTATTAATGAAAGACAAAAATAATTGATGTCATAAATAATAAAATAAATGAAAATTGAACATTTTGAGGCCATCCAAGAATTTTTTAGGTTAATATTTCATTTTATAGTTGGTGAAATGTATTTTTTTTCAACAAAAATAGATTTTTTGAACTTTCACATAAACCAAATAAAAAATAGTGTCAAAATTGACATAAATGACTTTTTAAAAAAAATACTATTTTATTAAATTATATAATTGTCCTAAAATTATATGGTTCATCCAAAGAACTTATATAATTTTATATATTTAAATAATTAACCACTTTATTTTCTCTTAGAATTTTATATTATGTTTATTAACAATGTTTTATAATAACACAAGAAGACATGGTAAAATTTAAACTATTTATCTAAGAGTTAAATCTAAGAGATAAGGTTAATATGGTGTCCAAAACTTGTATAAAACCTATTGGTTGAGAGGTTTTCTTCCTATACCTACATTGTCCTCGAAATAAATCCATTTGGATCCATTTCAAACTGAAAAATATTTTAAAATAAAATAATATTTCAAGCTTTTCCTAAAGTGACCCTCACCTCTCTTATAAAAGGGTTCTTCACCTTCTCTTAATATCAAACCTCCAAATCCTTTTGGATCAGACAACCCCTTCTCAAATATCCTCCCATATAACCTAACATTAAAATAGATGCCTTACACTAATCAAAAAGCCAACCTATGGAGCAATTTTGTTCAAATCAAAAGGAAGAACCCGAAGAAGAGGTAATTACTTCATCACCTCTTTCAAAGTTCTTTTCTTATTCCACTTCCTCTTTATTTTTTGATTTCATACTTAAATAGTAACTCTGGTACCTTCTATATAATTATATGTTATTATAAATATGTTATAACCATATTCATTATTCTATCTATCCTAAGAACGACAAAGTCACCATGTGTGCGTACGTACGGCTTACCATATCCATGTCGCGGTGGAGTTCATTATTCAACACTTCTTTATTTGGTTGGGAATAATAATGAGTATAACTAATTTAAATAATAAATATAACATTTTAATTATTATTTATATATATTATACCATCCAATTACGATTTATTTCATCACTAATAGGAAGATATTGTAGCTTGTGCGTACGTACGACTTACCATCTCCATGACGCGATGAGATTTTGTTACCCATCATAACCATTCAAGATTAATTTTAATTTAATAATTAAAAATAATTTTTAAGATCATAATATAATTCTAGATATGAATCAGATACATCATATCCATAACAATCGTGACTTACATAATAAAACATATAAAGGAAAAATGAATCAGTTGACACCCGAAAAATGATACTACTGAAATATTTTTAACAAAGTAATGTTAAAGGATAATATCTGATTTCATATTTATGTATGTGGTTCTTTTATAATTTAATAAAAAACATTAACCATTATATTTTAGGTTAATGTACCCATGACTAAATAAAATTACAATGTAAGGGGATTTTCATCTCACTTTTTATTCCCGTGAGATTCATGTTATATTTCCCACTATTTCATTTTGTGTGGGATATGCACTGCCCATGACTAATGTTTTTGTGTAATATACTTCAATTTATGGGTATTTACATCTTCATTGTATGATCCTTCTTTCATGTAGTGTATGTTTCTTGAGTTACCAAATCAATAAGGTAGTTTCTAATTTCAATTTCCACTCAATAGGTTTTTCGCCTACTTCATTGATTATTTTACTCCAAGATTATGGGTGAAATCACTATTTATTTATTTATGTAGAAATTTAAAATCCCATTTGTGTGTATATACTTTTGATAGACTTAATCACTCCATTTATAAATTCTCAAGTCACTTATATGAACTTAATAAGTGTAATCGTAACTCAATATCCATTCATTGAGTTAAACATCCATGTAATTAGTTTTGTTTTTACAAGAATATTTGTGAATGTCCTATGAATGATTTACACTAATGATCAAATCATATTGAGTGTATTTATATTAGTCAAAAATAATTATTTCATTTATTTATCCTTAATCTAAGGATATAGTCTTTATAAGGGATTTTGTCTCGATTTATATTCCAGTGATACTTCTTTGTTGTTATGCGCCAATTCACATTAATATGGTGTATATACTATAATTTTACATATTATATCATCAATACATTTATTCTTATGATATAATAAGTTTTTGATTAATTTTATTCTTCAATTATTTTTATTCAAGCATCTCTCATTTGGTTAGGAACTCTTTTACTAGAATATCATTTTAAATGTTTTAAAGATTTATTATTCTAAATCATTCTCATTAATGTACATGTTTTAAAAATAAATTTAAGTATTTATTTATATGGACATGAATGTTTTAAAATTTAAATTACATTCAAAAGTTTCAAATTGGTATGGGACACATTGATTCAAAAATCTATTTTAAACAACTTCTTAGATAATTTGTCTTCCTTTTAAATGTTTTCCCGAAAATAGGGATATTTTTGTCAAATAATTTTACTAATTATTTTCATATATGTGAATATCCATCATTGTATTTTATTCTTGACTGAGGTAGATTTATTATAATACAATCTTCCATATTGTATTAAATGAGTCATGTTTGACTAGGGATGTTCTATTTTTATACCATTTATGGTTTGTGGTAAAAGTATTGACATTTCGTATGCTAGATTTAATACGAATGTTTTGATTATGTTTCACACTTTTCATATGAGGAACTCATTGGACTTAGTATGTGACGGGTGGGGCCCGCTATATCCCCTCAATGCATTTGAAGGTCTCATGACACAAAATAGTGTCTTGAAGCATGTCCTTGAAATATTATTATTTTAAGTCTTCGCTCGAGGCCTTGACTATTTGGTTATGAATTCTGGCATTACGCATTCCATCATTATGAAATTAGCTATTGATATTACATGTGATTATTCATCTAGTAGAATATCCATGTGAATAAATAAATGGCATTAATTGATTTATCTTTTCTATATTATGATTAATTTTAAGTTTAAAAGTCTTTTGTTTTAGTTTTATACATTTCCTTAAATGTTTATGCTTATTTATAATAGTTTATTATATATTTTTATCCTTACTGATCATTTGAGATAACCCATTTCTTATATTTTATTTTTCCCAGGATGAGAAGAAGTATGTTACGATTAACCTATAGGAATAGGATAAAGCATATGAGTGTGTTCAAATGGGATAAAATGTTATTGTTGTTTCATTTCATAATTTAATGTAAAACTTCTTTATATATCCAGTACATCGAATACTACTAAACTAGTCGTTATTTTAAGATTTGATCTCTTGGGATCATGCCAATGTTATATAATAATGCCCCAACTCTCTCTAACTAGGGCCATGGTGCTACATTTTGGGAGCATGTACAGACTTGGGAGGATTCTAGAGAGACGTGGGCAGAGGTTGATTGAGCACCAAATTATTTGATTAAAGAGTAATGGGAGATTTGGTGGGTTTATATAGGAAAGGATACTGAATTCTTTTTTATTCAGGTTTCACACACTACACATTAAACTAATCAAAACAAAAAACCATCCCATGGGTTTTTACCATGGTTTTTTCCAAAGTGGAGTTGGAAAAATTATTTTATATTTCCAATGGAAGAAAATATTAAAATATTTTTCTTTCTTATGTGGAGGGGAGTCACACTCTCAAGGAAATCATATTAAAAAGTTTAAAAAAATTATAAGTCTTGAGGGGTCCACTAAGGCACCATAAATTTAATCAAACAAGAATAAGATCACATTATTTTAAAGGAAAAACATATATTAGCCCAATATACCTTTTATAGTATTCTATTACATAACTATTGAGTTATTATGGTGTCATAAATCACATTATATATTTAAACAGTATTTAATTTTAACCCAAAAATTCGACTACCATTGAAAATTATGAAAAATTCACCATTAGATAATTTTTATTCCCTAAATCTAAAAAATTATATTCATTTTATCTAAATAATTTTCTAAATATATGAATTTTTACTTTTAAAATAAAAACCAACATTTTCGAAAATTCATTGGTTTTTACAAAACATCTTTCAAAACATAATAAAAATTACAATTACGTTCATAAAAATTATACAATAACATATATGTAATAAATATTGTTTTAGTAATACTTTTATTAAATATTACTTAATAAAAAAAATATTAATTCAACAAAATAAATTTCTATATTGAATACTAACTAAAAATACTATTTGTTCATTAAAACCCTTTTACAATGTAACAATGATAAAATGTATGTATTTTCATTATACAAAAAATAATGCACATAATTATAGTGCTAGGTTCTGGTTACATAACCCCTTATAAAACCCGTGTAAAACCAAATGGTAACGTGTGCGATGGTGATAGACTCTAGGTGTGGCTCAGATAACATCTCTAGGGTAGTAATATCTATTAACTTCCACCTTTCCTGTCTACGTTTCTATTCAAGCTTAACGTGTTGAAGCACAGCAGGAATGGTCAAGAGGGAATCCCATTTATACTACCTCCTTTCCAATCTTTATCAAATGGGATACATATGGATCAATTCTACTAGATGAGGCCATCGCTTCCTTTTTCTGAGTAAATTACATTTTTTAAAGCCCTATATTTGTACTAATCATGTGATCACTATTCAACAGCTATATTTTCCATCATAATAATTATTAACTGTATTTTAAAATACAAAAACATAAATCCAAGGAAGTGAATATGTTTTATATAACCATTTTATATATTAAGATGTTTAATTAAATCAAGAGAAATTTTCATTAATAAAAGTTTGGGTTGTTACAATCTTACCCCCTTAAGAAATGTTTCCCTCAAAATTTCCTTTTCCCACACAAAAACAGATGAGGGTTTATATGATTCATCACTTTCTCTAATTACCACATTTTATCTTCAATATTGTGGTTTCTCCACAACACCTTGAATAAAGGAATTGTCTTATTTCATCAAACTTTTATCTATGATCTAAGATCTTCACCAACTTCTCTTCATAAAATAGGTCATTCTCCAATGGTACCACCTCTGGATTGAGTACATTCGATGGTTCAGGTAGGTACTTACTCAAGAGTGATACATATAATACATAATGCACCTGATATAGGTTCAGTGGGAGTGCTAGTCGATAGGACACTACTCCAATGTGATCAAGGATCTCAAAAGGGAAAATGTACCTCGGAATAAGCTATCCATTCTTCCAACTTCTAATAACACTCTTCCATAGTGATATATAGAGGAATACCATGTCTCTATAATAAAACTCTAGGTCTCATCAAATATTATCAGCATAGGTATATTGTCGACTCTAAGAAGCTTTAATGTGTTACTGGATGTTCTTGACCTTCTCCACCATTTCATCGACCATTTCCAGACATTAGAGTTTTCGCTCCACAACTTCATCCCAACATGTCGGTGTTCTACACCTCTTCCCATAAAGGGCTTCATAAAATGAATTTTAGATGCATAAGTGGAAAATATTATTGTATGTGAACTCAACTAGAGAAAGATATTGATCACACCCTCTAATTAATTCCATTTAGCATTCTCTAAACATGTCCTCAAGTGTTTGGATAGTCTGCTCAGATTGGCCATTAGTTTGAGGATGATAAGTCATACTAAAGTTCATCTCAGTATTCAGATCATATTTGAGACTCTTCTAGAACATAGAGGTGAATCATGGATCTCAATCGGATATAATAAATAGTGTTAATCCATCCATCCTTACCACTTATCTAATGTATATCTATTCCAATGGATCCAATGAGAATTCTTCTCCAATTTCATTGAACTGTGAAGTCTTTGTAAGATGATCCACAACAACGCAGATATCATTTATTCATTTCGATGTATTTGGATATCTTGTGATGTGGACTATGGTGATTTCCTCCCAATTCATGGATGGTATGGGTAATTATTGCATCATACCCTTAGAATTTTTCTACTTAGTCTTCACTTGCTGACATTCTAGGAACATTGATGTATACTCTTCGATCTTATTCTTCAAGTTATCCCACCAATAATTCTCTCATATATCTTGAAACATCATTATGTTTCCTAGGTGAATGGAAAAATTCAAACTCCCTGCATCATCCAAAAAGTAATTCTCTGACTCTGGATTTCATAGAACACATATCCTTGACACAAATCTCGCAATTTTTTATTCATTAACATTGATCTCTTAGGATTTCCATTTTCTGATAGTTTCCAATTTCTTATGAATTCACACATCATTATTTTGAGAATCCTTTATCCTCTTTAAAAGAGATGGTTGAGAAATAATTTTTTCAAGGATTGATGATGTTCCCTTCTATATGATTCTCATGCAAATATTCATTAATTCTCTGAATATTGGATCCTTTTCAATTGTCATCAATGATAGAATTGATGGGTCCTTTCTTCCTAGATCATCGGCCACCTTTTTTTCATTCCCAGGGTGGTAATGGATTGAGCAGTCATAGTATTAGATCATCTCTAACAATATTTGTTGGGGAATGCTCAAATCATTCTGTGTGAATATATACAATAGGCTTTTGTTCTCTGTGAATATTTCACACTTTTCTCCAAAGAGGTAATTTCGCCAAATTTTTAGAGAAAGGAATAATGAATCCAACTCTATATCATGTGTTGGAAAATTTTCTCAGTACCATTCAATTACCTTGAATCATAGGCAATGACTCTTTCATTTTTCATCAACACACAACCGAGGCCCTTCTTCGAAGCATCACTGAATACCACAAAAAGATATCCACTTGTGGGTAGTGTGAGCATGGGTGCAGTGATGAGCCTACTTTTCAACTCCTTGAAGGTATCTTCACTTTAATCACTCTAAAAAAACATGACTCACTTCTGAGTTATCCTGGAAAGAGGGTTTCAAAATCATGAGAAATTTATCATGAATCGGCAATAATATCTATCTAACCCAAGGAAGATATATATATACATCATAGATGTTGGCCTCATCCATCCCTCAATTAAATTTTTCATAGAGGGGTCCACAGATATACCATTTCTTGTGATGATAAAACCCAATAATGAGACATCCTTCAACAAGAACTCACACTTTTCATACATTGTATAGATATCCTCCTTTCTCATGTTCTCTAGTATACTAAAAAGATGCTCCTCATGCCCCTCCATGGTTTTAGAGTATATTATAATATCATCTATAAAGACAACCATAAATTTGTCAATGTAATCTCTAAAGACTCTCTTTATCAAGTCCATGAATATTTCTAGAGAATTATTGAGTCGGAAATGAATTACCATGAATTCATATTTCCCATACCTTTTACGTAAATCAATCCTCGGGAAATCCTCCTTCTTCACCGTTACATAGAAATATCCTGATTTTAGATCCACCATGGAAAAGTATTCTTCTCTACATATCTGATGGAACAATTCATCAATTCCTATTAGGGGATTCTTGTTCTTTATCGTGATTTTGTTGAGCTCGGGACAATGAATGCAAAGGCATAATGACCCATCCATCTTCTTGAAGAATAGGATTGGTGCACCCTATGGGGAAGCACCTGGGAATATAAACTCTTTATCCATATTCTTCTATAGATTTTTCTTTAGCTCGTCAATCTAAAAGACACCCATTATATATGGAGTCTTGGATATTGGCAATGCCCCAAGTATAAGACCAATCAAGAATTCAACATATGTTCTAGGAGGAAGACCAAAAAATTCCTCATTAATCACATAAGTAAATTCCCTTAATAATAGGAAAGTCTTCATTAATGGTTGCTTCCATAGACTCAATCATCTATGAAATTTACACATGCTCATAGGGAAATAATATCCATGATAGAGATGATGGGGTTAATGAATATTCATCTTCCTCCTTTCACTTGTACAAAATCAGGGGTCGATTTTCTATATGTAGAGTGTTTTCCCTCTCAAAGTAATTTATGTTTTTTTCTATGTAGAGAAATCCAATCCATGTCAATAATTGCATCAAATTATACCATAGGGAGTATGATTTGGTTTTCTGAGAAGTTCAATCCAAAAATTATGACCGGATAGGAGTTATATTCATGGGATGAAATGATTCATCCCATTTTCCATTCCCACCGACATCTCTACTTCCGTGATTTTTTGTGGGGTTGAGATAGTCTTACTAAAAATTCTGGATACAAAACATTTCATAGAACCAAAATCAAAATGTGTGTTCACTATTATTTAATAAATTACTAGAGTACATGTTACCACTTCATTTCCGGGGTTCACTTCGGTAGTATTGATGAAAAAAGCTCACCCTTACTGCCTTGGATGTTGTTGGTTTCCTCTTAAAACCCTTGGCTTGGAGAACTAGTTTGAAAAGTGCCCTCATTCATTTTAGTTGAACCAACGAAAAATTTGTTTAGGGTCGAACAAAGTGTTCCTCTCTTCTGTCACAGTAGCAAGCTTTTATTGGTGAAAATTAATGGCCATGTTCCCTTATCTTCCAGAACTAAAGAATTTCCTTGTCCCCTTCAGGCAATTTATAGGGTTCTTCATTCTACTCCTTTGGAAAGTGGGGTTCTAGAATTTATTAGCACCATTGGATTTATCCATTAGACCTATAGAATTAAATTCCACATTATGTTTCTTAACCCCATGATACCCCTGCGATTCTTTGATCTATATTTCATCTTTTAGGCCACATAAGACAATTTCCTCATCGCTATCGATGTCATGGATCTCTAGGGATTTCCGTAGGCTATGGTTTATCCCACCAAAGAAGCAGTCAACCTTGTATTTGCGGGTAATGACAAAGCTAGAGGTGTATCGTACAGTCCTTGTGAACATTTTCCTTGTATGCATCGAGGGATTCATCATCCTTTTTGTTGAGGGAGAGGAAGTCCCTTTCCTTTTTAAGTCAGAGGGTGCGATGAAAATATATATAAAATTTTTTTTTCTAGAAATCCTTCCATTCTAATGACTCTATATCTTCCTCATGCTTCTTATTTTTGATCAATTTCAACTTTGGATCTGCTTCACCCTCCATAGGATAAGCATCCAGGAGATCCTTCTCTTGTTCAGAACATTAAAGGATGGAGAAGATCATTTCAATGTAGTAGATCCATTTTTCAGTGATTGAGGGATCAAATGATCCATTGAATATTGGAGGCCATTTCTTGAGGAATCTGTCAATTGATTCTTCTTATTGGGGGGGGGGGGGTGGAGATCCTCTTGACTCGTGTTTCTATTAAAAACATCAGTTAACTGAGAGAGTATCATGACAATGTTTTCAATTCCCACTCCCATCTGATTGGGAATCTCATTAGATCATTCATCACATTGATCATCACATCAGTTGTTAGCCTCATTTCTCCAATTACCAACCATTTAATATAATAAATTTAAATTTAGGGGTAACACATGAAGCGGAATCCAATGACAAAAAGGATAAAATATAAATTACATGTATTTTTTAAAATTATAAATTTATAGTCTTCGATATATGGTATCCATTATTTTCTTCCCACCATATACTCTAAAGGAATTTTTTTATTCCATTAATAATGGTTCATATTAATATTATGAAATTTACCAAATCATATCCCCGGGAGTGTCGAAAAAAAATCATAGAAGGGCCTGTTATCAAGCACTAGCTCATATTAGAGTATATCCCAGTGATGTGTTTTTAGGATTTACCCCTAGATAAATCTATGATAGAGCCACCTATAATTGTTTGTATCCAGAGAGGGATGTATATTTTTAATAAACCACTCACACTATACTTATCAAAATTTAGTTATTTGTTTCTTATACTTAGTCAAATCCCTAAGGATTTCACTATGGTTTTCTAATCCTAATCCCAAAAGTAACTAATCATATCCATTGAAACCAACTATAACAACCCAAATTTTTATTAAACACTTAAAAATGATTTATTAAATAAACATTCAATTAAGACAACTTTGATAATAGAGAGGTCTAGTGTCATGGGAAATTAAGAACATTATATAACAACTTAGAACATAAAATGCAATATCTTTATTTAAAACATCTTATACATAACCACAACATTCCTTCATACATATCATTGAATGGGATAACCTAAGAATATATATGTTGGTTGTACTTGAATTTAAAGAGGGGGTGAATTGGGTTCTAACATAAAATTTCTGTTAAAAACCTTATTTTAAAACTACCCCCCAATTTTAAAATGTCCCAGTTAATTAAGGTAGTAGTGATGAAAATGTTTAGTTTTTCAAAAGGTTTCTTAAAGGGTGATTATTCCTCAGTTGAATTAGTGTAAAACAGAAATTAGAATTTTGAATCAAGTTTACTGAATTAAAAAAATACACACACTAACCAAAACTAACTATCAAAGTGAAAGAAAACCAGTATTATGTTTTATCAAATATAAGTAGTGAAAAATAGATAAAACAGTGTATAATAAAATATAGTGCACAGTCAAGTAAAACAGGAGGTTCAGTCTCAAGTCCATACTTAATCCTCTCCACTTTGTGATCACCTTCCACCAAAAATATTATATTAGAATCAATCTTGATACACAGCATGTATCAAGCTTTAGAAAGGTTTTCAAAAACTGTCCAGCGTTCACACCCTCTTCCACAGTTATTCCTGGAAAAAAATAGACAATATAGACCACACATGGTCTCTTCTACAGTTATATGTGGGAAACAAATGAAAAGGAAGTTTGATGTGAGGATATTCAGTATCCTCCAGTTTAAGGATTGGAGACTGTGTGTGAAACAGACAGACACACACACACTTATTAGAAATGGAAAATGAAAGAACACAATAGAGATGAGACTATAATAATGAGTTTATAAAGTTCTATGTGTTAGCATATCAGCTTTTGACTCCATGGAGTGAATAATTTGATGTTTTAGTCTATCTCTAGAAGTTGTCTCCAAAACAGAGTGTCGTAACTCTAGGTACTAGCTTTCAGGAATTGAGTGTTCTGCTTCTTGAGTTGATTGAATGATTATGAGACATATAAGGCATCCTCAAGTTGTTTTCCTAAAATGATCTTCTTGAATTTCTTGGGGTTCATAGTGAAGTTTCTCAAATGGTTCATCCTTGTTCTTCAGTAATTTCTTCCTCGTGTATTTTTCTTCTAGACTTGCATTTCTCATTTTTCTCTATGCCTCTATATATCATTCTTCAATGGTCTTATTTTAAATATTTGAGGTCAAACAAGAGGAGTAAGTACGTCACGTGAAACATTTATCATACCTCGTACTATCAAGATATGGTCTCCTAATATGTCTACAAAAAGCATTAAATAAGTTAGAAGAATTCAAGTTAGAAAATATGAAGGACAGATAAATATCAAGAATTTGAAAAGGTATGGGTATCACTAGACTGGTTATTGTAGCCATCACATCGATAGGCTTCAACTTTAGGTGCACATCAGCAACCTCCAATTTCAACCTTCAATGATAACATTCAATAGTAGGCTTTCATCGGTGACCTTTGAATTGGTGACCTTGAATCAGTGAACTTGAATTGCTGACCTTGTATCGGAGACCTTGTATCGGTGACCTTGTATTGGTGACCTTGTATTGGTGACCTTTTATTAGTGACCATGTATCGGTGACCTTGTATCAGTGACCTTTTATCAGTGTCCTTGTAACGGTGACCTTGTATTTTGATAAATTCTGAACTGTATTCTTAAAATGAGAGTAGTGAGATTAATAGTACAAAGGTATTACTTTGAGATAGAATAATTTTCACATAAACAATTATCCTGTAGGAGAAACAATATGCTTTATATAAATGATACATGATTTGTGATTATCAAAATAGGTGAGTCCAACAATCTCCCCCTTTTTGATAATCACAAATTATTTTATTGAATTTTTAGGTTTAAGAGTTTTGAATCAAGGTTAAACACATCTGCTAATTCAATGAGTGATTTTAGCATAAAAATATTATTTAATCATTAAAATTTAATTAAATTGAAGTTGGAATATATAAATTTATGATAGAACACTAAAACACTAAACACTTCTCCTACTTTGTGTAACTGAGACATTCAAGTTTTAATATTTCTCCCCCTTTTTGACTAATAAAAAGTGTATATAACAAAAATAGTAAAAAGAGAGTGTTTGTATTAATAAAATAGTAGTACAATATACAAAAAAGAATAATCTAATACCTATTTGATAAGAGAGTCCACACTCAATTCACATTAGAGATTTCCAATGGAGATTCTTCTTTGGAAGCTGAGGAGTTATGTTTTAAAGGTGGAGGGATGGGCCAAGGGATGACATTTAGTAGGGTAGGAGGAGTAGCCACTGAGGCATTAGTATACCTATAGTAATTATTTCTCTGAGTAATCATTGTGTTCAAACTTATGATGGCTTGGTAAGGAGTCATCAAAAGAGTAGTAATGGTGGAACCTAAGGTAGCTGAAAAAGTAGGAAAAGCATGAGGAACAATGATGGGTGTGCAGTCCACCTGTAGGAACGGTAATAGAATATTCCTAAAGTCCATAATGATTCATCCCCCTCTTTCCATAACTAAGATAAAATCATATAATTTTTTCCTGAATCTCTCTAGGGAAGGAGTCAGCTCTCTATGCTTTTTCACTTGATCCTTAAAGGCCCGAGTGATATGATGGATTCTGAATTTTTCCAAAAATAGCCTTAAAGTGACCATCCATATGATTCTTAGTGCATACCCATTTATTATAGAAGTCAACTTGATCCTTGATGGACTTCTAATCTTGATCAGATTCCCTTAAATAACATCCCCCAAGGTTATGAACTAGTCTGGTAATAGAAATGTTTTTCAAGTCTAAGGTAATATCACCAGAGAACTTTTCCACTTCTTATCTAACAATGGTCTTGAAGGCTTTAATGTCAACTGGTGGAGAGGTTGAAGAAGATGCAAATGCACCCATATGTGCCATGGAGAAATCCACATTCTCTTGAAATGATTTTTTATCCCACTAATCAGCCTTTTTATAACATCATCTTGCCCTTTCACATGTGTTTCCACAGACTTCTTAAAATCCTCAAACATTGTGACCATTTGATGAACCACACTTTTAACAAATCTAAGGTCTATGTCAACCTGATCCCTTGATGCCACATATGCATCTAAGCTGTTAATAGACTGCTTCGCTGATTCCATAGAATCTGCTAATTCTTGTTCCTGATTTTGGCATACCTTGACCTCATGTAACATAGCTGAGTGAGAGGTTGAGACTATATTTTCCACTACATATTTCATGATTCCTTGATTGTAAAATATTGTTCTCACTATCTCAGTGGATTTATCATCAATATGCCTCTTGTGGTCTGATTTCAATGAATTCAATTCATCCTTCTTTCCATAGTCTCGAGGTAACAGAACCACTAACTGCACAGTGGTAGTTTCAGAGACAGTAGGAATTGGAGGACTTCTGATAGGCTGGTTATCTTCAGAATCTCCATAATCTAAGACTAAAACCACAAATCCTGGAGCTTTTGTCAAGTCCTATATCTCATGAGAAACAACAACTGATCATGTATCAAAAGGTTTCTCCCCCTCACTTGGAGCATTTTTCTGAGTAGCCACATCTATCTCCATCATACCTCCTTGATCAACTTCATTAACAGGAAGGTCCACTGCAACATCCTCCACAGAATCTTCACCAACTTACAAAACATGTCAAGCTTCAACTGAATCAGTTACTCCTTCATCTCCACTTTCTTTCTTTTATGTATGCCTTCTTAGAGGACTGAGACTTAAACATTCCTATTCACTTGTAGAATCAGCTATCTCAAAGTCATCTTGACTTGAATTAGTGACCTCATCCTCAACTGAGGTATCTTTAATGTCTATTAAGACATTTTCAGCCCCTTATTTTTCACTAGTTTCCTCATCACTATCCCTTAGGACAGTCTCCCTTCTAGGAAAACTCTTGGGTACGCTAGGCTCTCCAAACGATATAGTATTAGCATGAGGATTTGAATGAAGGTCCAGAACACTCCTATCATATATAGGAGAATCCATTATGTCTTGAACTATAGTAGTTTCTTCTTCTTCATATGAATAAGCATTCTTAACTTCACCGGGATTAAGACCAAGGTCATTATTATTTTTATCCCTAGTATGATGACCAATAGGGTTGAACACTTCATATACCTTAGCCTCATCATTAACCCATATCCTCATCCATGGATTCAATTTAATCTTCATCATATTTCAAATCACCTTGGTGATTCAATGGTTATCTTTCCAAACAACAGTTTCCTCCTTAGCACCAGCAACACCTTTCACTTTTAACATAAGAGATATCAACTTATCATGAAATAGGGCATTAGATTTGGAACTAGGTTTGGTCATATCTTCTAGTTGAATCATCAAAAGGCTACATAATTTGATCTTTTGTACATTCTTTAATAGATACAAGATAAAAAAATCCTAAAACTTTAATGTTGCAGTGTCCCCTCTCTTAGGACTTAAAACATGCTCGATAAGCTTGAAAAGCACCTTATCTTCTCCTTCCATCTCAATAGTAATAACTTTTCTACGGATATCACTCCCTATCAGTTCATCCATATCATCTTCATAACATAATAACTCCGTAGTGGGAGGCAACAATTTTGAGTCAAATTAAAAAATCCCTTCATGTGGTACACTCAAACATTCAACCCATTCAGCAAAGGAGAAGACCACATTTACTCCATTCACCTGTGAAGACATTTTGTGCTCATACTTAGACTACTATAACTTGGGGTACTCATAAAATTCCTTCAATAATTATAGGAAATAGGGTCCATTGTTGTTTGCAAAACACTCAACCCAGCCATGAGCTTCAAGTGCCATCAGTACAAAAGATCGGCTCGACAACAGCCACTCCGAACATAACTCCTTCTCAACCACTATTTCCATCTTCTATAAATCTGGGTTAATAACCTTTTACACTATCTGGATTCCATTACTAGATTCAGCTCTAGGTATATTGGGATCCCACATGTCTCCTTCATCAGAAACCAATGGCCTTTTCACTCTCCCCATCGATTTGGAGTGGGTCGAGGTGTCAGTACAGGTTTAGGTTCTACGATTTGGGAGCAAAAGGTTCAGGAGAGGGTTTGATGTGGATCCAAATGGGATCTATGTTTTATTTTTATCATTTAGGGAAAAAATGAAACATATAAAATAAATAAGTAATATTTATAAAACTTTTCAGATTCTAGTTGAGAACACAAAAAAATGCAAAGTCCCAGACTCAAGTGGTCTATCGGTAAGGAGGACTCAGTAAGGTCCAACGGTGAGGCCCTATCGGTAAGGTCTAATGATGAGGTACTATCAGTAAGGTATAATAGTAATGTCCTATTGGTAGGGTCTAACAGTGAATTCCTATCTGTAAGTTATGATGGTGAGTTCCTATCGGTAAGTTCTAAGGGTGAGGTCCTATCGGTAAGGTCTGACAGTGACGTCCTATTGGTAAGGTCTAACAGTGAGGTCCTATCAGTAAGGTTTAATGTTGAGGTCTTATACTCAACAGTTTATCATACCTAACCCATGTTTAATGTAATTTAACCTCTAAAAATTAAAATTATTTGTTAGTATATCGTCCAATTGGTGTTCAGTACTAATGAATTCAAGAGTGATATCACCTCTTTGATAATGATCTCTCAAGAAGTGATGTATTACATCAATATTATTTGTCCTAGCATGAGATACTGGATTTTTAGAGATTTTAATAGCTCTTATATTATCACAATTTATAGATACATGTTTGAATTGATATCTATAGTCCAGTAAAGTGTGTTTCATCCACAGAATTTGTGCACAATAACTACCAGCAGCTATATATTCAGCTTCGGTAGTAGATAATGGAACAGAATTCTGTTTCTTACTATACCATGACACTAGTTACTTGACTAAAATGTGACACGTTCCATATGTTATTTTTCTATCTAACTTTCAACTAGAAAATTTATCATCTGAATAACTTATTAAATCAAACGGTTTTCCTCTTGGATAAAATAGTCCTAAATTTATAGTATACTTAAGATATTTAAAAATCCTTTTAACAACATTTATGTGAGACTCATTGGGATTGTCTTGAAAATGAGAACACATGTAGAAACTAAACATAATTCTAGGTCTTCTATAAGTAATATAGAGTAGACTCCCAATCATACCTCGGTAATTGGTTTGATCCACTGATTTACCAGTTTCATCAGCATCCAACTAGAAAGTGGTACTTATAGGTGTATCACTACCTACTCTAATATCCAAACCAAAACATTTCAAAATATCCTTAGTATATTTTCTTTTATTTAAAATTATACAATTTTTTTTTGAAAAATTTGAAATCCATTAAAAAAATTAGTTCCCCCATTACACTCATTTCAAATTCATCTTGCTTTATTTTTGAAAAATCAATACAGAGAGACTTTTTGGAGGATCCAAATATTATATCATCTACATAAATCTGTACTATTAAAACATCCATGGATATCCATTTAATAAAAAGATTAGGATCTGTTATTCCTTTAGTAAAACCTTTTGAAATAACAAAAGAGTTGAGCCTATCATACTGAGCTGAAGGTTCTTATTTTAATCTATATAATGATTTAGAATGTTTAAAAACATGATTTGAAAAATGGGGATTTATAAAGCTAGGGGGTTGTTCAACAAACACATCCTCAACTATATACACATTTATAAAATCACTTTTAACATTCATTTGATAAAGTTTAAAATTCAGATGAGCTGCCTAAGAAAGTAGTATCCCAATGGACTCTAAACTAGTTACATGTGTAAATTTCTCCTCATAGTCCTTATTTATTCAATAATAATTATTTTTATTTATTAAATTCAAAGACATGAACAAGTAAAGTGAGGAGACGAGACCCACTAGCCCTATAAGCAACAAGCCCAATATAGCCAACTGAGTCAAAAAAACAAAAAAGGTCAAGGGGGATTGAAGAAGTGAAGCCCAAGAGCATACTTAATAGCGACGTCCACACCGGTCGGAGGAAGATACCCAAGGGAATTGAACACCAAAAGAGGCTGGTCGTTGGATGCCATAGCGGCCAAAGCGTCAGCCAACCGGTTACCCTCCCTCCACGTGTGAAGGACAGCAGTGTCACTAGAAAGCAATGCTCTTCATTTTCGAATGATGTAGGTGATCTGCCATGGGGGGGACATCACCCTTGAGGGAATCCCAAATTAATTTAGAGTCTGTTTCCACTGAAGACAAGGGAAGAGCTTTTGGAAGAAAAATTTCAAGGCCACTGTGCATCGCCTTGGCTTCCACCACCAGGGAGTCTCCTACTCCATAGAAAGAATTGAACTCCAGAATGATTGATCCTGAGGGGTCCCGAACATCCCCACCACCCTTTATTTCCCTGTGTCCATATTATATTCCTTTCTCTTGATTACACCCTTGTTAAACTAACCTAGCTTTGTTTCTAACTATATTTCTTTATTCATCAACATTATTTCTAAACACCCATTTAGTGCCTATGGTAAATGTGTCTTTAGGTCTATCAACTAATTCCCAAACATTGTTTCGTTCCAACAGATACAATTTATCCTGCATAGCTATCTCCCAAAATACATCACTGATTGCATCATTGATATTTTTAGGTTCATGCTGTGAAAGAAAAGAATGATGTTCAACATGGTTTCCCAGAGATCTCTAGTTTGTGTCCCTCTATTTGGATAACCTACTAAAATATCTAAAGAATGATTTTTCTGAGTTCTTATACCTCTAGAAAGAGTTGAACTAGACTCCTCGTGATTATTTGTAGGTTCAGATTCACTATTCACAAATTCTGGAAAGTTTCTAGAATTGGTTGTTCTCACTAAGGGTTCACTGTCTTTATCATTGATGTCCATAATTGACATATCTTTCTCATGAAAATCAAGTGTGGTTTGGGGTTCATGTGGATCAGCCTCATTAAATTTGACATTAACTGATTCTTACACACATTGGTTTCTCTTATTATTTACTCTATAGGGTTTACTAGAGATTGAGTAACCTAGAAAAATTCCTTCATTACTTTTTGAAGAAAATTTTCCAAGATTATCTTTAGTGTTAAGGATAATGACTTTACAACCAAAAAATATGAAGTAATTAACATCAGAATTTCTATTCTTCCAAAGATATGATGAGGTCTTTTTAAGGATAGGCCTAATTAAGACTCTGTTCATAATGCAACAAGCTATTTTAACAGCTTCAGCACAAAAATAAATAGGAAAATCATATTCATTGAGCATTGTCCTAGAAATCTCTTGAAGGGTTCTATTTCTTCTTAATTGATTCTGTTGCGTTGTTCTAGGAGAAGAGAAATTGTGAGTATGGCCATTTGTGGGAAAAAAGATTCAAATTCTTGATTCTCAAACAAAAGGCCATGATCACTTTTCTTGTTATTAATTCTAAGTCCACTATGATTTTCTACAGTCATAGAGTATTTGATAAAATAAGAACAAGCTTCACTTTTGTGAGCCAGAATGTATACTCAAGTGTACCTAGAAAAATAATCAAAAAGAACATAATTATAGTTCTTCCCATTTAAACATGAAACTCTAAATGGTCAAAACAAGCCCATGTGAACCAACTCAAGTTGTTGAGAAGTAGAAACTTATTTCTTTGGTTTGAAAGAAACTTTGTGTTGTTTTCCCTTTTGACCGGGATTACACTCTTTGTTAAGAGGGAATTCCAATTTAGGTAAGTCTCTAACTAAACCTTTACTAGTCAGTCTCCTTAGTGAGTGCGTATTGCAGTGTCCTAATCTTCTGTTCCATAACCACGATTCCTTATGAAAAGCATTTAAGCAAGAATCATTTTTCTTGGCTAAGGAATTTAAATCAAAAGAAAACACATTTTCCTTTATACAGGCAGTGAAAACTAAATCCTTTTTAGAATCAAGAACATTCCATGCATCATTTTTAAACATGACATTAAAACCTTAATCACACAACTAATAAATACCTAGCTTATTTTTTATAACCCATAAACAAAAAGTACTTTTAAAATTAATACAACATTAGGGTTACTAATTCTTCCTAAGCTGATGATCTTCCCTTTAGCATTATCACCAAATGTGACATATCCACCATCAACTTCAATTTGGATTTTGAAACATGAATAGTCTCATATCTTATGTCTCGAACATCCACTTTCCAAGTACCACCGAGTTTTATAGGAGCTGTTTGGATAATTTTCCTACAAAACAATTTAAGCATGGGGTAACTTTGGTACCCATATTTTTTAGGGTCCAAAGAGGTTCGCAAGTAAAACATTGGGAGCCCATACTTTTCTCACAAATTTTATATAATTAAAAGATATATTTAGATACATAAACACTTTGTTTGGTCCTTTAGATAATTGTTCTTCAAAAAATGGTCGAGACATGAACCATCTATGAACTATCCAAATTTTCGGACAAATTTAGTTATAATGATCCTTCCCTGTCCAGGTTGATATCCTAGACCAGTTGTGTATTTCAGGGCAATTTTGTTTCCTAGAAACTGAGTCAATTTCTCTCTACCGGTAGTAAATTTTTCCAAATCTCATTTTAATTGATCATTTGATAATTTAAGTTCAGTATTTTCTTTTAATATATGATCACATTTTTCTTTCTTAATATCTAGATCAGATTTGTAATTAGCATTTAATGAAAGTTATATTTTCAATAGTTTATATTTATCCTTGAGTTCATTAAAGGTATCCTCAAGCATTCCATAGTATTCAAATAGTTCATCCTTATTCATATGTTCATCATTGTTTGATTCACATTCATTCCTAGAATAGTAAGTATTCTGTGCAGAAGAATTGGGTGTTACCTCAGATGTTTCTGTCATGAAACACCGATTTACACATTTTTTCTTGTCACTATTAGAAGTTTCATATCAACTAGAGCTATATTATGAGGAACTCCAGGTATATTTCATTTCCATTTTATAACCCTTTCCCTTTTATTTATATTTCTCCAAAAAATTTATTCTTGGGGTAAACATACTTCACATGACCTTTGCATTTTCACTCATAACAGACTATATCAGTTGTGTTTTCATTCCTTTTTATGTCATTTTTTCACTATCCTTTATTATCATACCTTCATTTATAGTTTTATTTTCTAATGAAAATTTTCTTTCAATTGTACTTCTTGAATCTCCTTGCAAGATGAGTCATCTCATCATCACTCTTAGAGTCCGAGTATTCACTTGTGGAAGTATCTTCTGGATCTTGAACTTTTTCTTTATCCATGTTCTTTGAGGTAGCAGTCTTGAATGATATAGATTTCTTCCTTGTCTCTTCATATACTTATTGATTCACCTTATTTTCTTCTTTATATATCAAAATACATCCAACTAGTTCCTTCACTGGTAGTTTTCCTATGTCACATGATTTTTGGATAGAAACAGATGTTCATCTCCATCTATCAGGTAGGCATCTATGTAATCTCGTAATTTGGCCCTTTTTTCCACTGGTTTCCCAAGAAGACTCATAATATTCACTATTTCATTGAACCTAAGATAAATATTAAAGATATTTTCATCATAAATCATTTTAAAATTATCATATTTAATAGTATAAGTATTTAATCACATTTCATTAACATTGGTCGTTCCCCTAGGAGAAAGAGCTAAGGTGTCCCAAATTTCATATGCAGTTTTACAAGAAGATGATCTATTGAATTCATCATCTCCAAGAGAATAGTAAAAATCATGAATTTATTTACATGTATTGTTATTTTTGGATTTATTCAACCGAGACCATGTCTCTCTAGTTATAGCAGGAAATATATGTTGTTTTTCAATTGTGTCCCAGATTTTAGGACTTATGCTATCTAGATAAATTTTCATTTAAAATTTCCACAGAGCATTGTTATTTTAATTTAAAAAAGTTAGCATGTTATTAATAGCACCCTCAAATCTATTATCCAGAGTTAATTTTAATTTAAAGAACTCAAAATCTAGATATGACTAAAATTTTAAGATCTTTAAGATAAATCTAAAATCACAAAAGAAAATAATTTAAAAACATGAACCAAGAGTTAAAATGGTATCAATAAATAATTTAAACATGTCATACCAAATGATGGTCAGAGTGGAATCTCAATATGGGGTGAATTGAGTTCCTACTTAAATTTTTTGTTAAAAATGTAATTTTAAAAGGATACCTCAATTTTAAAACGGCCTAGTTAATTAAGGCAGTAGATATGTAAATGTTTAGTTGGACAACAGGTTTCCTAAAAGGTTATTAATCCTCTGTTGAATTAGTGTAAAACACCTATTCATCTTTTGTAACAAGATTATTGAATTAAAAAAACTCAAAAAAACCAAAACAAACTATCAAAGTGAAAGAAAAATAGTTTTATGTTTTAGAAAATATAATCAGCGGAAAATAGATAAAACATAGTATAAAAAAATATAGTGCACATTGAACTAAAACAAGAGTTTCAGTCTCAAGACGAGACTTAATCCTCTCCACTTGGTGATTGCCTACCACCAAGAAGTTTATATTAGCAATAAACTTGATACACAGCCTGTATCAGGATTTACAACATTTTTCACAAACTGTCCATGGTTCACACCCTCTTCCACATTTCTTCATGGAAAACAACAACGATTATAAACCACACATAGTCTCCTCTATAGTTATACATGGGAAACAAATGTAGATGGATTTTTATTTGAGGATATTTAGTATCCTCCAGTTTAAGCACAAGAGACAATGTATGAAACAGACAGACAGACACACTTCTCAGAAATGTAAAATGATAGAACACAATAGAGCTAAGACTATAAGCATTAGTTTATAAATCTATATGTGTTAGCAGATAATAATTTGACTCCATGGAGTGTAGAATTTGATGTCTGAGTCTCTCTTTGGAAGTTTTCATTAAAACAGAGTGTATCAACTCCAGGTACTAGATTTCAGGAATTGAGTGTTCTTCTTCCTGAGTTGATTGAAAGTTCATAAGACACAGAAGAAAGCCTCAAGTTATTTCCCAAAAATGATCTTCTTGATGTTCTTGGGGTTCGCAATAAAGGTGATCGAATGGTTCTTCTTTGGTTTTTAGTAATTTCTTCCTCATGAATTTTTCTTCTAGAATTTCATTTCTCATTTTTCTCTATGCCTCTATATATCATTCTTCCTTGTTGTTATTTTTTATATTTGAGGTCCGACAAAAGGAGTAAGTATATTACATGAAATCTTTCTCATAATTCATACGATCAAGATATGGTCTCCTGATATGTCTATAGTAAGAATTAATTAAGTTAGAAGCATTAATGTTTTCAAATATAATCTTTATAAAAATATCAAGAATTTGACAAAGTAAGGGTATCGGTAGACTGGTAACGGTAGCCCTCACATCGGTAGGCTTCAACCGCAAGTGAACATCGACAACCTCCAACAGTAACCTTCCATCGGTATCCTTAAGTGATAACCTTAAACACTAGGCTTGCGTCGGTGTCCTTTGTATAGGTGACCCTGTATCAGTGACCTTGTATCAGTGACCCTGTATCGGTGACCTTGTATCGGTGACCTTGTATCGGTGACCATGTATCGGTGACCTAGTATCGGTAACCTTGTATCAGTGGCCTTTTAATGGTGACCTTGTATTTAGAAAAATTGTGAACTGTAAAATTAAAATGAGATCATTGAGATTAACAGTACATAGGTATTACTTTACGATAAGTAGGATTTTTACATAAACCACTATCTTGTAGGAGAAACAAGATGGTTTATATAAATGAAACATGATTTGTGTTTATCAAAATAGGTGATTACAACAATATATAAGAAAATGGTGAGCTATAAAGATCATTGAGTGAGTAAAAAAGGAAAAACATAAAAAAAATACAATATATGTTAGGAAATAGGAATATCAATGGAGCATAAGAGAAACATGAACACAAAGGCATGATATGGCATGATTATCATTACATGTAAATGTGGCAACAACATTTAACGGGATATTAACATGATCCAAGGCTCATTGAATATAGGGCGGGAGTAGAACCTCATTTCAATTGAATTAGAATTAGTAATCCCCCATTTCTCTTGATGTATCATGATACTAATCTTTACCTAATACATTAGAGTGTTATCAGGGCACACCCTTTATAATCATTTCATTTCATGCATAAGTGTGCCACTTAGATCATACAACATGGATTAATTAAACATCATAATTCATTCCCCGAATAAGAGGTGTGGCATACATAAATGTATCTCCTCAATCAAATAGTACATGTTCATAATGGTGAATAGCCTTGATAGAGAAATGTGTATGGTATTCAATTATATGATAATTTTGGCATAGAAATTTTGGTGAAACTTTGACAGCATAATGACATCAAATAGAAATCATAAAATGGGTTGATGATAGAGAAAGTGTTATATCATTATTTATTCATAAAATGGATATTAATGGATTCATGTAAAAAAATATCCCAGAATGTGTAATAGTATTTATATGCATAATATAAAAGAATTTCATGAGTGTAAATGAGGAGAGAGAAATCCCTTATGAAATTTAGGCATGATAACAGGTGTACATGGGAGGAATTAATGAGATAAAAAGGGGTATCTCATCATTAAAACACAATTAAGGCACTATAAGGGAGGTTCTAAATCATACCCTTACATTTGTTATTCAAAATAAATGGTCATAAAAATATGAATATACTTTCACATAAATATAGAAGGATGGAATGTGAGGATCCCTTACTTGGAAGTGTGTTCCCAAAGGTTTGGGAGAGGCTTGAGAGAGGTATCTTGTGAGCTTTGTGAGACTTGGGAGGATTCTAGAGAGAGTATTTTAGAGGTTGGTCGAGCTCCAAATGTTTTGAGTGAAGAGGAATGTGAGATTTAGTGGGTTTATATAGGGAAGGAGAGGGAATTCTATATTATTTAGGGTTTTGACACTACACATTAAACTAATCAAAACCACATACCAACTTATGGTTTTTTCCATTGTTTTTTCCAAAGTGGAGTATAAATTTTTTTTTATAGTTCCCATGGTATATATTATAAAAATATTATGATTTCTTTTGTGAAGGTGAGTCGCAATCTCAAAGAAATCATTTTAAAAAGTTGAAATATTTTATAAGTCTTGGAGGGTCCACTATGGCACGATACAATTAGTCAAACCAATATATAATCTAATTATTTTTAAGGAAAAACATTTATTGATAGAATATACCTTCTATAGAATTTTATTACACAAATATTGGGTAATTATGATATCATAAAACACATTATATATTTAAATGGTACTTAATTTTTAACCAAAAAATTGACTATCTCAAAAAATTATAAAAAATTCACTGTTAGATAATTTTGACGTCCTCAACCCAAAAATGATATTCATTTCATCTAAATAATTTTATATATGTGAATTTTCACTTTTATAATAAAAACTGGCATTTATCAAAAATTCATGAGTTTCGACAAAAATAGTTTTCAAACCATAATATAAATTAAAATTGTATTCATAAAAATTATATGATCATTTATATTTAATAAAAATTGATTTAGTAATAATACTTTTTTTAACACATTATTTAATTCAAAAAAATCATTAATTTATCAAAATAGATTTCCTAATTGAATATTAACTAAAAATAATATTTGTGCATTAAAACCCATTTACATAGTCACAATAATAAAATGAATGTATATTATTTATTCAAAAAATAAAACAAAAAATCACAGTTTTCAGGTCTTATTACATAACCCCTTATAACTACCACATCATACATAAGGGTAAGGTGTTTGATGTTGACATACATTTAGAGTGTCTTGGATAACATCGCTCGGGTGGTAATCTCTATTAACTTCCACTTCTCCCATAGGTGATTCTATTCAAGATTTACGTCTTGAATCTCATCTTGTTCTTGATCAAGAGTGAATCCCAATAAAGCTACACCTTTCTAAGCACCCCAAATGGGCTTCGTATGGATCAATTATACTGGATGAGGACATCGCTTCCTTTTTCTGAGTAAATTGGATTTTTTGAACAACTATATATGTACTAATCATATAATAACTGTTCAACGACTATATTAGCAACGGTAATAATTACTAACGGTATTTTAGAATCCAAAAACACAAAACCAAGGAAGTGAATATGATTTATATAATCATTTTATATATTAAGAAATTTAATTAGTTCAAGAGAAATTTTCTTTAATATAATTTTTGATCGTTACATGACTATTCATCTATTACATTGTGAATATATAACTGAGTATTTTTTAATGGATATATATCTCACACTTATCCCCAATAAGATAATTCCACCATATTTTCAAATAAAATATCTCTAAACTAAACTTCATATCATTCATTGGGTAGTTATGTTTTTAAAATTTCATCTTCCTTGAAATATATGATATGACTTTTCCATTCTGCAATAGCACACAACACAATCCCTTCTTTGAGGCTTCACTCAATAATTTGAAAATTTATCCACTTATGGGTAGTGTGAGAACTGGGGAAAAATAAGCCTCATTTTCAACTCCTTGAATCTATCTTCGCTATCATCATTCCAAAAAAACATTACTCGTTTCCATGTTATCATGGTTAGCTGGTTTGGACATCATTGTGAACGTTTTCATACTTCCATTGGTGTAATTTGATGCAATTTTAGTTATATATAGGCTTTACCTATATAGATACAACATAAAAGTGTCATAAATAATAAATAATTGTAATGGAATAATCTTGGAATAAGCTAAATATGTTAGAAAATATAAATATCAAAGGTGAAGAAAAGGGACATGAATAATAAGGAATGATGTAGCATGATAATCATAATATGGGAAATGTGGAAACAACATAAAACACCACATCACAAACATAGGTCATGGATAACTTCTAGGAAATCATGATAGAAAAAACATCATAAAGAAATAAGGTTAAATCCCTATCCAAACATTATTCCTCATAATACTAATCATTACCCCAAGCATTGGAGCATAATATATTTTTTGATTCACCCATCACTTTCATTCCATTCTCACGCTTAAGTGTGCCACATATTTCTTACAACATGGATTATTCATATTTTATTCCATGAGAAATGATTTTGGAATAAATACATATATTTATCATCTAAAATAAGTATAAGTGTATACTTTTCCACACCCTTTATATTAATTGGGTATGGTATTCACTACATAATTACCATTTAATGTAAAATCTTGGTGAAATTTTGACAGCATAACAGTGTCACATAAAAATTCATATAATAGATTTATGAGAGTGAAATGTGTCTCTAATTTTTTGGAAATAAAATGGGAAGTAATATAAACATGGTAAGAAACTTTCCAAAATTATTTATTAGAAATTAATGGCATAAGATAATAATAAAACATGAAAAGAAATAGAATGTCAGGATCCCTTACTTGATTGTGTGACTCCAAATGGTTGGGTTGATCTTATTGTGAGTTTAGGGACACCATGGGAGGACTATGTAAAGGTTTGGGATGATAAAGGAAATTATAAATGGATATTTAGTGAGTATATGAGGGATATTGGTTGGGTTTATATATGTAAAGGGTAGAGATTTCATTATTAGTTCTCAAACATAGTTTTTGGAAACTATATATTAAAATAACCAAAACCACAAACCTCTCCACGGGGTTTCCCCAAGATTAATTCAAATTGGGGGAGTATTTATTTTTTTCATAAGGAAATGGTACTGACATAATAATATAATTCTCTTTATTAAGTGGACGTGAGTCATACTTTTAAATAAAATATTTTAAACCTTTTAAATATATTACTCGATTTGGATGAGGAATCATAAAGGAATTACAAAATAAATAATATAAATATAAAATCTAATTAATATAAAGTTAAAAAGAATATTTAGACTTCGATACTACTTTCTATATTTATTAAATCACTTTTTTCCTAATCATGTAATAATAAAAATATTATATTTATACGGTATTGATTTTTTACCCAAAAAATCAACTGTCATAGAAAATTATGAAAAATTGAGTGTTGGAAAATATTGACGTTATGATTAAAAAAATAATATTTGTTTTATATAAATATATTTCAAAATATTTTAAATTGAAATTTTAAAATAAAATCTTAATTTATTAAGAAATAGTTGGTTTTTTGACAATACATGTTTTTGAACCTATATAAAAAAATTACATTTGACGTCATAAAAATTATATGATAATTTATATTTAATAAAAATTTATTAATAATAATATTTTTTAAAATATTATTTTTTTAAACACTTTTAATTCATAAAAATGAATACCTTTATATAATTTGAATATTACCCAAAAATACTATTCTGGTATTATTGAATAAAAGTAATAATCATTTATAAAGTAACAATAATAATATAGTAAGATAACTATTAAATAATAATTTACAAACTCACATTCCAAGTTTATTGATACATATACCTTTAATATACCCATAAATACCATGAGAGTAAGGTGCGCGATGGTGATACATTCATGATGTTGTTTGGCGTACATGGTTTGGGCTCTGATCTCAATGGGTTTGAACCTCTCCCGTAAATGGATTCACTCATGCTTATGTTGTTGGATCTTGTCTTGGGAATGGCCATGGTAAATTCAGAGTAATGATATCTCCTTTGCAAGCTCTGATAATTGGGATTTATATTGTATGATCTTATAGTTTGAGGACTTCAATTCCTTTTTCTATGTCAATTGGATTTGTTAAACCCCTATATTTATTCAAATCATGTCATCACTATTCACTGAAAATATTATCAATGGTAATGATGCTAAAAGTTATTTTAAAATTGATATAATAGTAATAAAAAGGTGAATCTATTTTCAATAACCATATTACATAATAATACTTTTATATAAATCAAAAATGAGAATTATTTTTATAATAGTTCAGGTCATTAGTGGAATGAAGAGTGAAATCCGTATAGTAAATTATTTATTCCACTATGATGGCCTTGGTATTGAGCCTTCATCAATATAAAAATTATTTTATATCCTTATTTTTTAGAAAAAAACTATGTATTATGCCAATGTTATGAAATCATAGTAAATTTATTTGAATTCTCTTATGATTTAAGTCCTATTATGTTCCATTATTTGTTTTATGATTCGTTATAATGATATTTGATATGTAGGGTCTGGTTTTCATATTTTATGATCATGTTCTCATACCCTTATGTTCATGTTATGTTTATTTATCTCTCTTGTTTACCCTTACTAAGCATCTATGTTCACGCTTAAATATGTGTCCATGCCCTAGATTATGAAGATAAGTAATAATTAATAATTTTTTAAGAAGGGTGATCGTTACTAAGATCCCACTAGGAGATGATGTAGTTTACATGTGGATATATTTTTTTGATTCCATGTTTCCAAACACAATAATCTTTTATTGTTCCCAAGAGAAATTTTATAATGTAATAAATATTCATTAAAATAATGTAATATTTAGGTTTTATAATCTTGGGTCTCTATGTGTATTGTTTTGGTTAAAACTATTACTTCACTATTTCCAAAAAAAATCAATTATTTTAGAAATATTAAAAAAAATAACATTGATGTTGTTTAAATTACAATTAAAAATTTATATTATTTTTATTTATTTAATGTTTAAAATTTTATAAACTTATATTTAAATGAATATAAAATATATTAAAATAATAATTTTATTGAAAAATATTATTTTTAAACATTATGTGACTTTGATACCAGTTTCAAATTTCACGTCTTTTTAAATATTAAATTAAATATTTTAGTATCAAATATTTTCTAAAATTGGTTTATTTAAATTTTTTGATAATTCTAAATTGATATATGAGAAATAATAATTCAGTTTTTAAACATAATAATTTTTAACTGTTTACTATAATTATATTTATAAGGAATTTTATTATTCATGAAATTTAATGTTAATATTCATCAAATTATTCTAGATCAATTTATGTCAGTTTTTCAGGTAGAATTAAATTATTTTATGGATATTATTATGTTTGGTTTTAGGTCACTACATTCTCCCCCATAAAGTTATTGCATCTTGTTATTTCTAATTACTCCCAACTAATGAATTTTGGTGATTTTATTATTAACATATTTATCTTTAATTATAGAAATTATAATATAATATCTTACTTTAACTCTTAGGATATATTCAGTTACATATATTTCCTTAAACAATATTAATCATATAATCATGTTTTTATTTACCCTAACTATACATTCAAAAAATATATAAATTTCTTAGAACCATATTAATTTAAAAAGCATTAAATAATAGAAAATCCATATATTATTCTATCAATTAACACTTCCCCCTAAAACGGTATTAATTGATTGGTCATGAAATCACACAGTAGATAATTTATACAAAAAACCCTAAAATTTGGTGAACCTTAACTAAAATATCATGAACTTTAAAGTAGGAAAATAAAATTTTCCATAATAATAAGAATATAGTGTGACTATAAACCATTTATATATTCTCCCTTATTTGGTTTTAAGATTTACAATTTTGTATTTCTACATTTATCAACATAATTTTAATGGTCCCATTTTAACCTAATACTAAAACAAAAAATTCATGATAATAATAATAAAATGAATGGAGAAACCATAATATAGATATGTATCTCTATATGACACCATTTTTCATAACATATGATACTCTTGGTTCAACCTCTGACTCTTTTTGTCCAATCCATGCTTTTCCATACATATTTTCCCATTAGGCTCTCAAATAAAATTAGTAATCATCAAACTCAAATCATTCAAAATGGTTTATTATAGAGATTTTGAATTAACAAGAGTATACAACCATGGAGTTCCAAACTAGGTGTATTTTTGGGCCTCATTTTTATACACTGAGTGACGAATGATTTAATACCAAATATTCCCTTTTCATCCCTATAACACCAAGGTACAATATTTTGAGATCCTGCATCAACTTATAGTATCCAAACAAGTAGGAAATTTAGAGAACAACCACTCAATATCTAATTTACCAAAACATTAGGATTTCATCATATAATTATAATCATATCATATACATATCTTTAGGAGTTTACATGATATTTTATTATCATAATCACTAAAATGAAAAAATATTAAATATTACCACAACTATCATGTAGAGTTATGTATTCCATTGAAAATATAATCTATACAAATTATCAAACATTAAATTATCCTAAAATAAAATCATAACTTCTAATGATATATAGACCCTCCTTTGATACCAAATGTGGTGGCCTAGACTAATACTCATGGATTCAATGCATGAAAATAACTTTTTTATATATCCACTTTGAAATAAACTAAAGTGACCAAATTTTAACAATCAACAATTATAATATCACAGACAAATTTTGAGTCCCATATATTTTATAGAAATTTATTGATTAATATTTTATATAAATTTGAAAAAAATATGACAAATAAATCCCATGACTTTCTAATTAAATGGAAATTATAACTACTATATCATAAACTAGTAAATTTATAATAATCCTTCACCATCTCCAAAAAAATATGAAAACAGGATATCATGTTGAACATATAATCATTAAAACTTTTTTTATATTTTAGTGAAATGGATACATAAAAATATTGAGATGAATCAAATAGTATGTGTCATGACCCATGAAATTAATTTCATGAACCAAGTCATCGAACCCCATGGGTCACATATAATGCTTTTCGATTTTTCCAAATACATGAAATTCTTCTAACCACACGGTTCACTATTCAGAATAATGATTATCCTCATAGGTCAAAGATGTTATTTGAGTATGTTTTTCCTCTTGCACACAACCCAAGAAAACATCCTAGTAAGTCACCCATCCAAACACTACTCCATGAAACATTCACTTAAAATTGGATCCTTAATCTAGCTGGATCCAAAATATAATGTTTCACCTTGTTGACAAGGGTAGTAACATTAAGTTATATATGAGTTAATTTCCCATAGGTGTTCAACTCTCACCCTTATAGAACAACCCCATCATTTTGGACACCACACCAAAACCCAGCTAGTTCCACTGCTTTTCTAAATAGTTATTGGATATGATTCCAATTTTAAATTACCCAAACTCTTATGGATATGAATCAAGTAATATCATACCATGTGTCTCTTATATTACCTTGGTCTCCATTCCCTAAAATCAGATGACATTACCCATTGGGTCCACTTATCTCACTATCTAAACTCCCCACATACCAACATATTCTTCTTCAGTGTGATTTTTACTTCTACACTTACACCCTATAATACACCCTATGAGGCCACACATCACGACACTACATCAAGTAAAAAATTCTTAACATTGTATTTCAAATAATATTGGATCTTGAAATGAATGGGGTAGCATGTAAACATGGGTGATAACATTAATTCATAAAATTTACACTTTTTCAAGGCTGTCACTGTATGAGTAAACATATGTGATAATAATCAAATTTGAGATATGGTAATAAGATGATAATTAATACTATATTATATATAAATAACCAAAAAATGAAAAAATATAATGAAACTAAAATCCTAATATATCCATGGATAACAATAAAAATGAAAATATCATAGTGATAAAAATTTCTATTTCCATGGTAATGAAATGAATTATCCTAGAAAAATAATTCTATTACCTAATCCAAGGAATAATTTTCTTAGATATCACGATCTTATCATAAGGGCTTGTGTACAGGAAAAGAAAATTTTCGTGTTGGCATACACCAAAATACCGATGATAGTTTTTCTGGTCAGACCTATTGATTAATTAAAGGGATATGTTGGGCCCCACCCATAAAAAAATATTTCCATTGAATTCATCGTATAAATAAATGATGATTATTTACAACACATAACCTATATTATTTAATAATATTAAAACATCATTTTTAAAATAACTATCATAAAATTTTTCAATATTTATTCAATTAATATATTGAATATATTCCTATTGAAACATCCCTAAAACAAAACCATATAATGTTTTAATATTTGGTCATGTCAATAATTTCCCCAATAAATAAATGTATGTAATATCACTGAAAACCAGTCAATCAATGGAAGTAAATATAGTGTTCCTATAGAGAAAAGGAATTGAAAGAAATATATGACTAAAATATAGGATGTTTTGAAAATAAATATGAAGGGATGTATTTCATTGAGTATCATTACACAAAATTATATTTTATAAGATGATTTTTCAGGTAAACAATATCCAATATATAAACAACAAAAGTGAAAAAAATTGGTGAATATTTATCATATCTCAATGAAATAACTATAATAGACAAAAAAAATTATTATAACGGAAACCTAAGAATCAAATAAAAAAGAGTGAGATGACATGAAATAAAAATATATTTAATTGAAATATATTCATTATAATTAAATGTAATATGGATTTGAATATGATATTTAAATTAATATATGTTGTTAAAATATCAAAAATGTCTCGTTGAATTGGAAAATGTCAAAATAACAGTTACAACTTTATATACATTTAAATATAAACCCCTTGAATTATTTAATTTCAAATGAAACATTAAATATAACGATTAATGTTATAATAATGACATGAAATATTATTTAGTTGATAGATACAGTAAAAATAATAAGTCATTGTGTATATTAATAAATATGTTGCAAGGGTGTAAAAATTAAGACAAGGTAAAAATCATTTGGAAATGGGGTTATAATGATGAATTGTAAAACAATAAAAATGAAGAAGGAAATAACATGAAATTATCTCATTTGTTTTAATAATTAAAACATTGAAAAATAGATATTAATAAGAATGTTTTTAACTGAATTTAAGAAAACTAAGTAAGAATAAACCCATATCTTAATTCCATATTTCCTTTTATTCTCTTGAATATCCTTTAATAAAATTTATTAATTATATACTTCTGAAAATAATTCCAATATATATCCCTTTACAAAATTCATTTATAAAAATTATATATATTTATATTATTTCTTAATTATCTATTTTAAATTATTGGGTTTGATTAAAACTAATTCATATTGAACTAGTTTCATAAGAGTTGTTTTATTCTTAATTACTCCCCAAAAGATCATAATTCCAATGTCATACAATTAATATAAATTAATTTTTATAAGTATTTATAATTTTATACCTTAATTCTATAGTACTTTTTTCTTCATTTCTTATAGATGACATTTGTGAAAAGCATGTTTCTGTGATTTCAATAAATTAACGATGATATCACCACAGAAACGAGGATACGTGGTTAATATTTTTTAAAATTGAATTAAAAATTTATTATAATAACAATCCTTTTTTAAATATATATGAATTAGATAATTATATTTTTAAAATAATGATAAATGGAAAATAAGATTGAATAAATGAGTACACGTGTTGTGATATATGTGTTTTCTTTAAAGGAACCGTCTGAAAAAGTGTTCTTAGGCCAGTGAATTATGACTATATGATAAAGGAAAAAAATTAATAATGTGTAATGATAGATTTATATTTTTTTAAAACCTAATTCATTATATGATCCTGAATTGGTGTCTATATGCCAATTTTATAAGTGGTTAGAATTAATTTTTTGTAAATATTTTATCTTAATAAAAGAAGCGAACATTTTTCACATGTCATAAAGACTAAAACAATTACAATAACGATGTGATGGATAAAATAAGTTAGATAACCAATCAAAAATTAATTTTCAAACATGTTATAAAAATGTTTCTAATTACATTACTAATATAATTTTCACTTTTACCATTTTTATTTTTACTGAGCTAATTAATTTTTCCCTATATAATTTATCGTTAATGTTTAAAAATAAAATATATGTTATTACATAATATTTATCTAATAATTAATAATATTAAAATTAATTCATTATATAATATTTATATGTATGTGAAAACTGAATTTTAATATTAGCACTTATAACATGTGAAACGTCTTTTTCGGATTTTTTGAACCTAAAAGTTATATGTACGATAAAATTATCTAATTATTTAATTTAAATACAAAAAAGTTGTTTATTATAAATTTATTAATGGTAATGTGGCATAAAAAAATAAAATCCCAATTTAACTAATGTATTATTTGATTAAAATCAATGAATAAAGATAATTTTTCTTGTCCGAAAATATTACATAAGTTGAAAAAATGTTAAACAATAGTTTTATGAATTAATAATGGTAGTTAAAAATGATATTTTTTAATCCTTATATAAAATTGTGTTCGATCATAATGTATTGTAAACTACTATATCATTATTATAAAATGATTATTTCATAAATTTTAATTTTCTTAAAAAAAATTATTATCACCATTCATAATAAAATGATTTATTTACTCTACATCATAGGAAGAAGTATAAACGAAGCTATAATTAAAATATTTAGGGAATATTTGTTACTCAAACCTTTGGATAATATATGAATGAAAAATTGACTTTCCCACAAAACTATCTGTTGTTGAGAATCTTTTCACATCCATTGGTTAATTGATATTGATGATATTATGAAGATTAATAATTTAAAGGGTTTTAATGGAAGATCATACATAATATAAGAAACCTGAATGCTTCAATTCATGTATTTTGGTTGATTCATTATCATTTATTGGATTTCTTTTGTAATGATAATGATGATGTAAAATATATACAAATGGATTCATATAAGGTTATAGATGAATTGGGGGAAGAATAATATTCCATGTTGTTAAATAAATATCAGGATGGAGAATTTACTGTATATTTTGTCCCGAAAATATTTAAATAGATGTTTACCAATATGAACGATAAATTTAAATGAAATAATATCATAAGATTTAGGGATATAATATATTAAGGATTCTATTCTTTTTTCCATATAATATGTTGTATTTCTTGAAATTGTTTGTTATATGTTCTATGGTAATTGAATTAGTTCAGTAATTCTCTTTATTTATCATTATGAATTCAATGTATGATTATTTCACTTTGGTTTCGTAATGGATAATTATGAATCATTTGGATGAATCCAAAAAATCACTAAATTTTACAATGATTTTATGATTTTCTCTATGAATCTGAGGGAACTATGAAACCCAACCATGTTTATGATAATACACACATCATAAATCATTATTTGAGTCTATAGGAATGGGTAATGGAAATGAAGGTGAAATCATTATTCACTTTGATGATTCAACCAATGAAATTGAAACTGGATTCTTAGTTAAATGGGTTTTTACTTTTGGTGAATACAGAAATTATTTCTCATGGTTGGTGGAAATAAATTGGTTCATGAAACTCATCTCTTTTGAATATATGTAAAATAGACATTGTGAATTTATACTGATTTCTAGGATAATGTCATGTTTAATTCTTATTGGTTTATTTAATGTGTAATTTCATATATTATTTTATGTTAGGTTTTTCATTTGTTCCCAAATCCCCTAATATTGTAGGCTATTTAAGCCTCATGAATGTATTTTATATTATGTATTTTTAATAAATCTATTATGGAATAAGTTTGGCTACCTATTCATGTCTCAGACTGTTTCAATAGCATTTCAGAAAATTATAAAATTTTATATGAATAAAATTTTGACATTATAAATTCTAAAATGTTTTTATTTTTAGCTAATTATAATTATCAAATTTAAAAATTAATCTTTTAAAATGAAAAGGAAAAATATAAATGAAAAATTATTTTATTAAAAAGAATCGTTCTAAAACATTTATTGTTAGCGATACAAATTTTAAATTTAAATAATCCTAATATATTATTTCATATAATGTAATATTACATATTATATAAAATTGGTAAATTTAAATTATTATTACTGTAAATAGTTATGAGATAATAAAAATTGTTTTTTCAATATAAGGATTTTAAATTGTTTTCAATCTCTTAATTCACTATAAGCTATATTATTTATGTAATTTCAAACTAATGTTTATATAATATAATTCTGATCCTTTTATTTTTGTATCACATGTAGAATAATATTTATTTAAGGGAAAAAATTAACTAATTTTTTTCCATCATTACAAAGAAAATGAAACATAAGGGTGGAATAAAATCCTGTTAATGATAATTATTTAGGAAATATTTTTCATAACTATTTTCACTGAATTATCTATCATAAAATAGATAGGTATTTCTCTAGGATAATGAAAAAGGATAATTATTCTATCAGGGAATATGAGGGTAAATTCATATGGATTTCATTGTATGCCTCCAAAATTTTCATTAAATCGAAAATGAGTCATAATGCTTCTTTAGTGGAATAAATTCAGGTCTGTAAAAAGCTTTATTGATTTATATCATTGAATAAAATAAATATAATTTACATTTTTACATTATGTTATAGGTTTATATTTTCTATTAATAATGGTATAGAGGGGATGGTGATAAAAAGTAAAGAAATTGAGCTTAGTTTACATGGATAAATTGACAAATACTAAAGAGAAATGAAAACCAAACATTACATGTGTCAATAGTGTGGGAATAATTATACATAGAACTGTATAATGGAAGTAATGAGATGCTTTACATATGAAAACTGGGGGAATTAAGATAATCAATTACAAAGGGAGAATAAAAAACTAAATTTTCTGACATAATAAATAGAGGTTCTAATTTATCCTAATCATATAGTCTAGATTTTTAACTGAAAGTAACACATAAATTATACAAGACAATTCCATAAGCTAAGGGCTATCTGAGATAATTAATAATAATAACCACCATATAATTTAGATAATGGATGAATTATTTAATAACTAATCCTAAGGTGGATCCTAATAATAATATGGTTACTAGTATTCTATTTTCTCATTCAAAAATGGTGAGCATATTATTTCATTATAGTACTACACATTAATTCAACTCATTAAATTGTAGTAGATCTATTAGAAAACCCTCAAAGAAGGGAGTTTTATTTATCAATTAGAATAATAAATATGTTAATTACTAGATACTATGTACATAAATACCCCAGTCAATGTTTGAGGACTAAAACACCCAAAAAGTCTTATCATCCCTCCTTCATTAGAAATTGATGTTATACTAGGCATGGATTTGAATAACTTATATAAACTAACATGAAATTTTATGAGAGGGAAATAACACATAATTTCTTGAGTAATACTATAATTTTGTAAAACAATTAGAGGAGGATGAACATACTTTTGAATATTCCTATAAAGATGGGATATAATTTCTGTGTGAGAGATCATTTCTATCTCTAATGACTGTGATAATGGAGGGAATAATGATTGAAGATATACCCATTGTGAGGGACTAATCTATTAAATTCCCTGAAGAGTTTTCCTTTATTCCATTTCAAAAATAAGTAGAGTTTTCAATTTATCATATATATGGATCTCTTTCTATATCAAAGACTGTCAATAAATTGTCCGCCATTTATTTAGAATAACAGAATAAGTGGTTATAAGAAAATATCATGAAGTTTTTTAGATGACCAAGTGCATCACCATGGGGAGAACCATTTCTATTCATCATGAAAATGGATATGTCAATTCATTTATGCAATGATTATCATAAACTCAAGAAGAGTATGACAATGAACATTTATCACCTAGAATAAAGTGATGACTTGTTTAATCAGTTTTTTATTCCACAATTCTTTTCTAATATGGACCTCTATTCATTATATAACAAATTAAACATGAATAAGAAATATATTTCTAAGACTACATCTCATATATGGTATATTCATTATGATTTCATTATGATAAAATTTAGACTCAAAAATAATCCCAAAATATTCATGGAACTAATGAATAGTGTATATACAGATAACCTCAAAAAAATTATGGTATTATTTATTATAGATATTATGATATACTGAAAAATCAAAAAGTCTCTTGAGTAGAATTTGAATAATTTTATATATAATTTATGATATGAGTTTTTATTTAAAAATTAAATAAAATGTGTTTTTTTGATGGAGGGAGTATAATTTTTTTGTCAAGATAACACTAATAAAGAAATAATTGTAGATTTTTATAACATAATGGCGAATGAGGGGGGATTTATGTAATGGAGATACATTATTTCCTTGGACTAACTTGGTTCTGTCAATTATTTGTGAGGAATTTTTGATTATTGGAATACACACTATACAATCTAACTCTAAATAGTGTAACTTTTTTGGACTAATAGATGTAAAATGATCCTCAAGGAATTGAAGGAGAGGCTTATCACTGTAATAATACTCACACTACCCTCATATTGGGAAACATTCGTGGTATATATTGATGCTTCAAATAATATTTTATGTTGTGTACTAACGTAAAATTATATAAATAACCTACACATCAATGTAGTTCAATGATCATCATTTTAACAATCCAACACATGATATGGAGTTGGTTTTAGTGATCTTCAAATTGAAGAAATAGAGGCATTGTATATATGTGGATAATATTGAAATATATATAGATTATAAGTGCCTATAGTATATATTCACATAGAATATTCTGATTATGAACCAACAAGGAGTGTTATAGCTTGTAAGGTGTTATGTATATGTAATCCATTTAAATAATGGGAAGACAAATATAGATGAATATGTTCTAATTATAAATGATCAAACAAGAATATAAATTATGAGTATTTATAAGGAACCAATATTATTACACCATGTAATGTACTTATGTGTAATAATATAAGAAGGAACAATATGCTACCTATCTAAAATGATTTCTTAACAATCCATTTTTTATGAGATAAATTATGTTCAAACAAATGATGTGGGAATAAATAATAAGGAGGAAGATTTCATAAAATGTAAAACCATGAAATTTAACTTTGATGAAGAAAAACATTTATTATTTAAGTGATGTCATTTTGTACCATCAAATCTAGGGAAAAAGAAGGAAATCATTGATGATTCACAAAGAGAGACATTATTTATCAGCCTAGGGAGCCTGAAGATTTATCTTTTCTAATGAGAGAACTATTGGTTGGAAATTATGAAGTAAGAGATCACATAATATATATAATAGTGTTGGTTAGGTAAAAAAAGAAGCTATGGAGGAAAAAATTCCAAGGGAATTTCAAAACCATTACCCATACCCATATAGAAATGTGAAAACATCGCTATTGGCATTGTCATAGGTATTCTAAATACATTTAGAAGAAATAATGATATATTAGTTCTATTGTACCATCTAATATGAAAGGATCAATTCATTTTAGTTCATTTCTATTCAAGTAGACATTTCACCCAATCAACATGACATGATGCATATAAAGGAAGGGAAGAGGCTGTTTGGGACACCATTATCGATTTTATGTGATTGAGATCTTAGGGTTGCTTACAAGTTCTCAGAAATTATTTATTGTGATATAAATAATGAGCTCATATTTAGTATAACATATCACCTACAAACTGATGGAAATTTCCAACAAACAACGTAGACAAATCAATGAGTCTTGGGATTATACTGGATAGACTTCATAAGAGGATGAGATTAACATCTCATTCTGGTTGACTTCCCTTAAAACTATATTTTCAAATCAATAATCAAATTGGCTCAATATGATTCCATCTATAGTAAGATAATTAGTACACCTTTGTGTTTAGATGAAGTCAGTAAATATGAGAAATTGTGAACAAAAATGGTCCAATAAATGGTATAAAATATTAAGATGAATTAGTATCAAATATGGAAAACCAACATTAAAAAATGGTCATATGTTGATAGTTGTTTGAGATACCAAAAGTTTTATGTTAGGAAATAATTTATTCCCCAATATATATCATTAGAAGTGAGTAATGAGATTTTTTATGAATGGAAACCTATTTCCCAAATACATTTACACTTTTGAGACTCCTCACTAGATCAGAGTTATATACTATCAACATGTACTCCCAACAAACCAGTCCAAAGTGTAGGGCATGGTCCGTTTATTTCTATTGAGGATGTACAACCTAGATCCCTCACATGTAATAAATTTTAAGTTGGTAAATTTTGAGAACAACTTATTTTCTGAGGTGAAATATGTGAATATATCATAAAATGTAGAAAAGATAAACACAACAAGACTACTCATCAAGTCAAAGTACATTGGAAGAACAAAAAGTATAAGAAGGAAACATGTGAACCAGATGAAAAAATAAAAACAATGACATTATCTTGTTTCATATTAGTATGCAATGTGAAATAGTGAGGGTGAAATTTTCAGGGGGGAGTAAGAAACCTTTACTTCTATGAATTAAATTCACCTTATGTATTTATACATGTTTCATATTTAGTATTATTATATTATTAAAAGAACATGCACCAAATTAAAGAACCAATTTTTTTAATTTACTTGTAAATTACATATATAGAGTAATTATATCTATAATTATTTAATTTTTTTGAATGGGAAAAAAATAAAAAAATGAAAATGAAAATTTAGATATGTTAAATCCCCTAGAATGATCATACTACCTAAAAACACTATATAAATGAAAAACATATTAGTATTTAAATATTTATTTATAAAATGAAAATATATATAACCATTATCGAAAATATAATTGAATGAATAATTAATGAAATATGAGTTATTTATATATGGTAGTAAACACATATGACTGTTACAAACATAACCCTTGGAATAGTAACCTCAATATAGGAATAATTATAGAACTATTATGAAAATTGATAGTTGGAATAGTAAATTAGACTATGAGATAATTAAATAATATTTAATGGTCTTATAAAATTAAAATATATTAATTTTATTCAATGAATAAACTAAAGAAATGTTTTAAAAATGATAAAATAATTGATTAGTTTTTTGTAAAACATTTTTTTATTTACATTTTTATAAAAACTATAAAAACATAAAATAATGTATATTTTAATATAATAGGAAAAAAATATTATTATTATTCAATATAATGATAATATAAATTTTTGATTCCATATGTAATTTTTCAAAGGTTCATAAAATTGATCATAACATTTAAATTGGAATTTTAATATAAATAGAAATATTATTTAAAACACAATATTCCCATATTTGAAAAATCATTTACATTAAGTAGATTTCATTATTTAGAATCTATATGGTGAAAAATGTTTAGGGATACTTTATGATATATTTCCAAACTAGTTTATTTTTTGAGAATAGTAAAATATGAAAAAACAAGGAATTTATCATTATTTGTTAAATACATGAATAACTAAGTCATGGGTGATGAAAGTAGTTATTATCCTGAACATACATAAACAAATTATAATATATAGTCACAAAATTCATCAATATAAGTATACTTAATTGAACTATAATAAACTAATAAATATTATATTCCTAAGAACCCCTCTCATCATTTAGAAATACTATTATTCACATACCATATTACTCACACATTCTATGAATTAGATCATTCCAATGATATACCTAATTATATTTTCAATCCTCTCCCCAACATCATATTTCTACTGGTCTCATCCATATTCTATCCTAATGCTCTTTAATGTGTTTTCTATGAGTGCAAATTCAAAGTGGCCATATTCTCAATATATCTATTTCAATAATTTTCCTCTTAAATTACAAAAAATATATTCCATAAAAAATTAAATAATGAAATTATTATAATAAATAAACATAAATTTTGAAATTACAATGGAACACACATTTTCCACCATCCAATAATTATTTTTAAATGAAATTTTTATTCATAATATTATTGGAACATAACCCCCTAAATAAAATATTTTTATTTACACTGATAACAACATGGCTTGTTTAAATTCACATATTCTTTGTTATAATGATCTAAATAATTATATTATATTTAATATTGGATTCTATAATGTATATAGATCCAAAATTTTTTAGAAATCCCAAAATGGTCATCATGGTAGAAAACCTGATAAAATTAACAAAGCATATAACAAAAATACCTCTATAATATAAATGGTTCTTTTTTATGGATACTATTAAAAACATGGAATCTTTTTAAATTATATTTTTAGATTAACTACATACCATTATACTACAAAATTTATGGAATTATTTAATAATTATCATCCACAGTCAACTACAACTATTTTGACCTTGGACCTGTGGAACAAATGACCTTAGGATAATGGAAGTTGAAACAATTTTTCAATAAAATGGTTCTAAACTAAAATAAAATTTTATTTAGGTTATGACTTATCTTTCTATGCTTCATATCATATCTTCAATATTTTTATGAAAACCGTATATATTATGTATATATATATACATTTCATATATACTAAGGTTATCTACATTGACGTTTTGGGTATACACATTCTTTAGACGTTCTCTTCCAAAATCATTCATTTCTATATACCAGATTCAAGGAAACTTCTTATTTATTATTTTATGTTTGACCACACTATTAATGTTTTTTAATAATTAATGATTTTATATAAATAAACTTTTTTTTTTGGCTAACCCTATTTTCCAAATTCTAGTTTTATCAAAAATATTATCCACTTACTATCTTTAAAGATACCATACAATTTTCCTGAAACCTCTCTAAGGATTTTCATCAACAAAATTGCATCACCATCCAATATCATGAATTTTCTACGAATGTACTTCATTTTTGGAATAATTTAAAATAATACCAATTTTATCACCAAAAGTGATAATTTCCTATTATATATGGAATAATTATGAAATATTCTTTTAATATTCTCTGAGGTAGGATTATATAATCAATTACAACTGATGGATATGACTTATTAATATGTGTTATGTGTAATTCCATTGTATATAAAACATAAGAATACTCATATTAAAGGTGCACCTAGATAGCTTTTTAGTTCATTGGGTAGTGTTTTTATCTCATGAGATGTTTTTCATGGGATTAGAGAGTTATATCAATCCATTATGAGACTCTTTCCACTATGTTTTTATGTATTGACAGTGAGCCTTGACATATTCTTATGATGTCATTTATTAGAAATTTTCAAAATTACTAAGATGCCATTATAATATGATTCCACAATCACTATGTCATGATATCATAAACTTTTTCATGATCTATTCCTTTTATGAAACCATGTTATTCCATTTGACTCATTTAATTATTTTTATGATCCTATTTATTACATTTTAGGTTTCTTTGGTCACTAATATTATTTATTAATTAACTAGGGTATGAAATGTAGAGTTAAATTCTCAATGTTATCTAAGATGGATGTTGAGAGACTAAATTAAATATTTTTTATTTTAATAATTAATCTCATGTTGTATGAACCTAGTATCCAAAAGAGGGAGCCATCAGGAAACCTTATGAAACATATAATCTAGATTCTCTATTTCTATATGAAAAACTGAGTGTGAAATCTTTGTTATTTTAAAGTGATTCCAGGATTATGAGGCTTATATTGTGTTTGTTTTATGGGATTACTCAGTAATACATCGGTTATGTTGATCTTGGAAATGTTTTTAATCTATTTTGAGTTGCAAGGGTTATGGTACCTTGAAGATCGTATATGTGATTTTGATGAGTCTAAGACTCTTAAATTCCCTGACAGTATACTGTATTTTATAAGAAATTATTATAAATCAATTTATGATTACACTTGTGGTGTGATTAGGTATGATAGGACCAATAAAATAGTGTGAGGAACATTGTCTTGGTTTAGTTTTATAAAAGGTATTTATCTTTAAAAATAATGAAACCAAAGTATTTCATGTTGATATATTGCGTCATATTAAATGAATATTCATTGAATATCATTACAATCTATACCAGAACATTGAAGGTATAATTTTATTGGGAAAATTTATATATCAATGTCTAGTACATAAAATATCTACATTAATTCCATGTTAGTTATTATCCACTGGAAAAACTTTTATAAATATCATATTTAAAACCTTTCTTCGTATCCTTGGGAAAATGAATCATAATAATGATTAAAAACTGATTCTTAGTATAGTTAAATAAGGGAGATATCAATTTTAATTTAATAATAATATGAGAATAATGGAATGAAAAAATTACCATTACATTTGTAAAAAATAATTATCAATTCAAAGATCATACTCATGAGTTATGGAATACATATTTGTTGCTCATAAGACATGGTCCATAATGGAATAAAATAACAAGATTTATTAGACCATAATATTGGCATACAATCCAATAATAGTAGAGAACCATAATGTGTTGATTTTTTATTATCTGTTTTGTCCTGAAAATATGCATTAAAGTTTAAGAAAACTCCATCAAACCTAGAAAAGGGTATAAACTAAATTTGAATGAATATTGAAGAAAAGGTTCTAAGGGGTGTGACTATGAGGCACAAAAGTTCTTCATAGATTGTCTCTCACGCGGTAATTTAAAGATTTGAAAATCACCAACAAAACTAAATAGTTCACTAGATAAAAAAAGGTGGATCATGGAAAAAATTTGAATCTGATGTCACTTTTATAAAGGATGTGGTGATTTAATCCCCTAAAAATAAACATACCATGTGGATTAAGAAGGTCATGGGGTGAGGTGGCATCACCCTCATTCAAGAAGTGTACCTCACTGAATAATTCCATTGTGAGATCTTCAAAAATACACTCTTTGGCCTCCTATGTTTTTCTATAAAAATCGAAGAGGGGAGAAGAATAGAGGGAGGGTGAAATAGATTGAAGAGATATGAATCATGGAGAAAAATATAGAGGGTAAAATGCAAATCTCATGCACATATGAAGCACTTCACAGACTCCATCCCACGAACACCATAAAGAAGACCATCCCAAGAAGATAATATGTGGGCATAATTCCATTTGAAAATTGGGGGCGTTAATTTATAAAAATGAAGGAGTAGATTTTATTCATGGAAGACCCCCTACAGGGACCACACTGTGTGGGTGCTCATTCATGGACTACCCTTCATGGAAAATTCCTCAAAGATTCTCCTTTTCCTATGTTATCTCATTTACCATCTTTTTTGGATAGTCATATTTGGAAACATCCTGTACAGCCATCCCTCTACGAAAACTCGCATGCACCCGTTGGTCCATACCATGGGGCCTGCACCCCTGCACCCATACTCAGGATTAGTGTCGATGTCATGAACCGAATCTGGTCACCGCCAAAACCAGCACCAAACCCAGCCCATGACATGACCCAAAGTTCGTTCCCTATCCCCATGTGCTGGAACAAGTGCCCGGGTATAATTAATTTAGGTTTGGGAACGATTTACCCGAGTGTGAAAACATAAAACATTAAAAACAAGCCATAATATAAATCTGAAATTTTTGAGCCAAAAAAGACTTAAGTAAAAACTAGAACTGAGTACATTGGTGTAAAGATAATAAAAGTGGTCCATATAAAAATAATTATATCATTAAGACAACCCCAAGGACTCCACATGACTAGGGGTCATCGCCCCCAAGCTATCTCCACAACTCTGCACCAAGGATGAGAACTAACACTATGAACCGCCATCACCCTGAGACTTTCCTTTACCTTAATCAAACATAAACAAGTCTATTTACACACAAGGGGTGTATGTAGGGTGTGAGCCTAAGGCCAGTAGGATACCACCCAATGATTCCAAAGAGCAAGAAATACAATGTGAAAAAGCAAGCAGTTTTCAAATGCAAGGAAAAGTAGTGTTAAAATTTCAAGAAATGAAACCTCTAATTGAAAATAGTTTTCAATCCAAAATTTTCAGAATATTAACACATTAAAATAGAAATGTTAGATACTGTAATTTACTTCCAAACACACCCTAAGACATGGGTAAATATTACAAATCCAATGAGCAACATCATTGGGAACACCCCTAGGCACTAGGTTGTCTTGGGCCCTATGTACCTCGTACCTCGGTGTAAAGTAACCATAGAAAAATCCTTTCTCATGCACGAGCCAATAATAGGGAACATACCCATAGCCCATTGGTCCCCAATAATTATCTACATAGTTTTGTTAGAGTTGTTTTTATCCAAATGCTAAGTGAAACAGGGACAAAACCCATCCGATCCACTAGCCGTACTAGTACAAATCTACCCCACCTAGGTACACGGGATTCCCCTTTTGTGCTCAATCATTTCAGAATGAAAAATAAATAAATTTTCATATAAAACACAATTAATGGTAAAACACAACCAATAGAGTATCTATCACATTTTATACCACTTAAAACACGCAACAAAACACTTAGAATTTTCATACAACAATTCCTCAAAATCTCGTAGTGTTTTGGACACAAAACTCCTTATAAACCTCACATTCATACTATGTGCACATATTTAAGTTTCCAAAACATAAAGGGAGTCCTACTAAATTTCAGTAAAAACACAAAATCATTTTTAGGTCAACCCCATATGGTTCAAGAAACGACATCATTGCAAAGTCTCCATTTTTACACAACACAACTCTTAAAATTTCATGTGGTTCACAAACGCCATTAAAACCAGATTTTTCAACAACAAACACAAGGGACAATCATTAAAAAGATTATTTTTATCCATATTATAGTTCAAGAAAATCAACTATTTACTTATAAGTATCCCCAATTAAACTAATAAAACATTTCTATGAAAAACCCCCAATTTCACAAGAAATTGGCCTTTAGGATTCATTTTAAATACAAACACCACTAAAACTATATTTTTCATAAATAATAAAATTGAATAAGAATGAAAATACCATAAAAATAGTATCCAATTCACAAAGATTTCATACACAATGGAATCACCTACCAAAACCACGGAAACCCTTGAATCCTTTGTGCGAAAACTCAAACGCACCATCGCCGCACCTCAAGGAAGGTAAACTAGAACTAAAACCAGAATTTCAGACCATGAAACACAAGATAAAACCCTAATTTTTAAACCCTACTTCCTGGACATTAGTAACCTCAATTATAAAGGAAGAAACCCTAAGTAAATTGGCTGTAACCCTATACAAATTGAAAGAAGAAAGGAGGAGAACAACTTACTTAAAATATCTTGTATAAATATCCCACAAACATACCATTAGCTGATTTTAAAGATATCCAAACCTTCAAGGGAAGTTCTAACAAGGATAGGTAGATCATTTAGGAATTTGAATGGGGGAAAAAGAGTAAGAATCGAAGGAGTTATGAAGGAAACAAATTACCTTTATAAATCTGCCCGAAATTTGAGTTCTTCAGAAGATTCGACCTAAACCGCGATGAAAACGAGCTGAAAATAGTGTGGGAGGATATTGGACGCGTGTCTGGGTTCAAGGGGCGTGTTTGGGGATTGGAATAACCTAGAAACCCTTAAAAATGAATACGTTATTAATTAATCAATTTTTATTTTTAAAACTGGAATTGGGCTTTCGGGCAGGCCCAATCCCTTAAATAAAAACCCATATACACCTTGGTTATGGATTTCCAAAGGCTCCAAATTTTAATTGTGGTGTTAATATATCAGGGGAGGACATTTAGGAGTTGGAATGTGTGAAAAATATTAAAAAATTAATTAGTTATAAAAGAAACAAAATTTATTTTTAAATCTGGAATTGGGCTCACAGTTTGGCCCAATTCATGAAAACTCACATATTCTCCATAAAAACATTGGAAACCCCCCAAAACAAAGCATTAATTCAATTTGAAATAAAAATAAATTTAAAAAAAGCTATTTATGTGACAATTCTCTCCACCATGAAAACTTTCCGCCCTGGAAAGTCACAGTAAGGCCAAAGCAACAACCAAACCCAACTGAGAAACCAAGAGGTACTTTCTTGCCATGTTTCTCCCCGAAAGGCCATAACACCTCCAGTGATCGATGAAGGAAGGAATACTCTCACAACCAAAACATACATCACTTTTCTGAAAGTATTAATCACATTCTTGCTTTATCCCATATGAAATCTTTTCAAACACAATCGGAACAATACTCAAACAATTTACCCAAATAAACAACAACATCGAACAAGGTTACACTTGCCCTACTATAACTAAACCATTGGTCACTCTCCAATATCAATGTTTACCAAAGTAAGATGTAGGCAGATAGATATCTCCAAATGATAATACCTACTTCCCATACAAAACCAAGGAAAAATATGAGTTACTCGTATGAAGAGACACAAATGAGCTCCCCACCATAAGAGACAACTTAATTTTTTTTCCGAGACAGAATCAAGACACTAATAGGGGGAGGCCCAAACAGACTCCCTAGTACAAGGGGTATCCATAAATTAGAAATTTACAAAATAATATACATGATAACCACAGTGGGTCTTCCCACCACAAGAACCAACCATCTTAACCGACCGGCGTTGGACGACACGAAAAGACCCCAAAAATAAGGAGTTGGGACGGTCGCACGGTTAGTCTGCACAGTTTGGAAAATTGTGCGATACTATGTGGATCCTTATATCTGAATGGTTATTTTTTTGTTCATGGTTAGAACTAACCATGTGAAAACCATGTGCTCAACTTGTCTATCCAAATTTCCAACCATTCTCCAAAGACTCAATGGAAACCAAAGGGGGAGGGAATAACATTGTGTGATGACATGGGTACAAGACCCTCCACCTATTTCCAACGAATGGGAAAAATAGAAGAAAGATGATGAAACCATAGGTTTAAACACTTTCTATCTTTCACACTGGGGATATGAAATTGTACAAGGGTTTAAACAACACTAGTGTTTCCCCTGACTACACGCTAGCTTCTCTCCGGGACCTATGGCTGGAGCTCAAAATATTGAAGCATCTTCGGCCACGCAGTTAGGCTGTTGAAACCCCTATGTAGAAATTCTTCTTTCGGTGCCACAAACAACTACATCACATACCCCGATGGGTTTATCAAGACATAACACACTCCATAACCCAATTTACCAAAACCAGCCATTTCATTGAAATAAGGGATCAAAAGATGCACACACATCGCACCTTGTTGACATGAGTCATATCATTTAGTCATTTAACCCTTTATCATTTGGGGATGTTACAATAACCCCCCCCCCCCCCCTTAGAGCACAACACCCTCGTTCTGAGCCCGACATCTCAACCTAGGCAGTTCACCACGCACTTAAGGCTGGGTTCCTGCTTTGATACCAAATGTGACAACCGGGTCCCAGTGACAGCACAACCACCCCACCTTAACATAGTCATTGGGTCCTGGCCGACTTGGTACCCCCGGTTGCCCCGCAGACACGTGGGGCCCACCCCAGGGTCCGCCCACATGCCTGAACGGGTCATCTGACTAATTACAGTCCTCAGAGGCCAACACTTGTCCTTTCCAGTGTGCTTTGTCCTCACTCACACACACCCTAGGAAACTTCCCAGAAGGTCCCCCATCCTGATCACTACTCCAAGCCAAGCACGCTTAACTGTAGAGTTCTAATCAGACAGGCTCCCGAAAAGGAAGGTGCACCTTGTTTCTTTGGGTGAGAAACAACAGAAGGGAAAGAAACGTATACACAACCTCCTCTAAGATAGAGGATTTGATGTTTTTCCCAATGGATACATAATCCCAACATAACATATAAACTTAGAGGATTCTGTGACCTTCACCTTTATGGTCAAAAGAGCACACAACATCACAATACGTCACTGAACATGACCCTTGCGATTGATAGAAAAAATACATGGAACAGGACCATATTCAAAGTCCCTAAACAACAGATAAGTCCAAAAAGTGGACACAATATCCTATTATGACTGAAATCTCAAAATTGGTGGTTTAATAATAACACTTTCTTCAAAGAAAATATAAAGAACTCAGAGGCCCTCTTAGACACCATCAAGACACTCATCCGTACTAACAACGAAAGAACACTCCCACCTTTGATGAATTAGGAAACTTAAGAAACTAAGGTCTCCTTCAACCTTCCACAACCACTATCCAACTACAAGAGGATCCACAAATCAGCGAAATGAATGGGTGTAGACTCAATAAAAAAAATTTCGATAAAATATTCTTTATATTGATCAACTGGAGGATTTTCCAATGGCGAAACAAAACGGGTTGCACTTCTGTTGTGCATTAACCCTTAATGGGGGTGTACCTTATCCAATGAGAGAACCCGAGGACCCAACCAAGCTGGTGAATTGGTCAAAACATGACACAAACTAGATCCAAACACATGAAGGGAACCACCGTAAAGGCATCCCAAATTTTGTTTTCAAAAGAGACCACTAACCGTCCCTACAACACAGCTTACCGACCAAACACAAACCCAAAACACAGTTCAAACAGAAGGGTTTTTGAACTCAAAACATCCCACAACATCAACATTTTCAAAAAATCCATAATACAAACCATACCAAACTATTCATGAAGACATAATGTTTTTCTTTAAAACCAATTCTTTGAAAAAAAAAACGGTTTAGCAGTAAGCGTATCCACCAATGGTACCCCATGGGCCTCACACATGCATGTTTTTGTGCCACACCGGGAACCCTCCTCATATCCATCCCAGCACTCATCCAGTCATGCCATCAACCATCCATCATCCCATATAACCCCATGCATGTGGTTGCTCACGGAAATACCAAAGGTTAAAACAAAAATTCGTTCCACTTTTCAAAACCAAAATAGTCAACCAACACATCCTTTTTCTCAAAACTGCTAACAATGAGATCAAAATACTAATTCACATCTTACAATACATTTCATAAGGACACAACCATTTAGAAAAGAATCCATAATTCATTAAAACACTTTTGAAAACATACTTCAATATGGTTTCGGCTTTCAAAAGAGGTGTAAGCATACTATTTTCCATTTCAAAAAAATTATAAAAATTCAGTTCCACCATTTCATAAATCAAAACATTCCATATTTATTTGAAAATCATTTCACAAAAACATTACACTTCTTAAAACCAATTCAGTTTAAAACCAAAGTTCCAAGATTTCAAAACTAAAGAACACAAGACAATGCGAGAGGAAACTAGTTTCAGTGGGTAACTTGGACATATGGTTGGCGGCCATATTCCAATCACTTCACAGTCACAGAGAGTGTTCTAGGGAATATCTCCAGCTCCACATGGCTTTCCAGGCCCTGCGAGCTTACTGAGACCATTAACCCAACTCTCTTTTCATTTCCTCTAATAATCATCAGACCAAGAAAACCAAAAGACATAGATAAATCCATAATTCCCATGGTGACATGATTCCCGTCATGAGGTGTGATGACCAGGCACACTAACCATGAATGAAATTTCAAGTCCCAAAATCCTATCTCCAGACTATGCTGACTCTTCCCCAAATAACATGACCCAAGGAGCGAACCTCCTCTGATACCATTTTGTCCCGAACCGAATCTGGTCACTGCCAAAACCAGCACCAAACCCTGCCCATGACATGACCTGAAGGGCGTTCCCTATCCCCACGGGCTGTAACAAGTGCCCGGGTATAATTAATTTAGGTTTGGGAACGATTTACCCGAGTGTGAAAGCATAAAACATTAAAAACAATCCATAATATAAATCTGAAATTTTGAGCCAAACAAGACTTAAGTAAAAACCAGAACTGAGTACATTGGTTTAAAGATAATACAAGTGGTCAAAATAAAAATAATTATATCATTAAGACAGCCCCATGGACTCCACACGACTAGGGGTCATCGCCCCCAATCTATCTCCACAACTCTGCACCAAGGATGAGAACTAACAACATGAACCGCCGTCACCCTTAGCCTTTCCTTTACCTGAATCAAACATAGACAAGTCTACTTACACCCAAGGGGTGTAGGTAGGGTGTGAGCCTAAGAGCAGTAGGATACCACCCAATTATTCCAAAGAGTAACAAATACAATGTGAAAAAGCAAGCAGTTTTCAAATGCAAGGAAAAGTAGTGTTAAAATTTCAAGAAATGAAACCTCTAATTGAAAATATTTTTCAGTCCAAAATTTTCAGAATATTAACACATTAAAATATAAATTTTATATACTTTAATTTACTTCCAAACACACCCTAGGACATGGGTAAATACTACAAATCCAATTAGAAACAACATTGGGAACACCCCTAGGCACTAGGTTGTCCTGGGCCCTATGTACCTCGTACCTCGTTGTAAAGTAACCATAGAAAACTCCTTTCTCATGCACGAGCCACTAGTAGGGAACATACCCATAACCTAGTGGTCCCCAATAATCATCTACATAGTTTAGTTAGAGTTTTCGTTATCCAAATTCAAAGTGAAACAGGGACAAAACCCATCCGGTCCACTAGCCGTACTAGTACAAATCCGCCCCACCTAGGTACTCGGGCTTCCCCTTTTGTGCTCAATCATTTCAGCATGCAAAATAAATAAATTTTCATATAAAACACCATTACTGGTAAAACACAACCAATACAGTATCTATCAAATTTTATACCACATAAAACATGCAACAAAACACTTAGATTTTTCATACAACAATTCCTCAAAATCTCGTAGTGTTTCGGACACAAAACTCCTTATAAACCTCACATGCATACTATGGGCACATATTTAAGTTTCCAAAACATAAAGGGAATCCTACTACATTTACGTAAAAACACAAAATCATTTTTACGTCAACCCCATATGGTTCAAGAAATGACATCATTGCAAAGTCTCCATTTTTACACAACACAACTCTTAGAATTTAATGTGGTTCACAAACGCCATGAAAACCAGATTTTTCATCAACAAACACAAGGGAAAATCATTAAAAACAGTATTTTTATCCATATTATAGTTCAATAAAATCAACTAGTTACTTATAGGGTAGCCCCAATTAAACTAATAAAACATTTCTATGAAAAACCCCTAATTTCACATGAAATTGGCCTTTAGGATTCATTTTAAATACAAACACAACTAAAACTATATTTTTGATAAATAATAAAATTGAATAAGAATGAAAATACCATAAAAACAGTAGACAATTCACAAATATTTCATACACAATGGAATCACCTACCAAAACCAAGGAAACCCTTGAATCCTTTGTGCGAAAACTCAAACGCACCACCGCCGCACATCAAGGAAGGTAAACCAGACCTAAAACCATAATTTAAGACCATGAAACAAAAGATAAAACCCTAATTTTTCAACCCTACTTAATGGACATTAGGAACCTCAATGATAATGGAAGAAACCCTAAGTAAATTGGATGTAACCCTAAACAAATTGAAAGAAGAAAGGAGGAGAAAAACTTACTTAAAATATCTTGTAGAAATATCCCCTAAAACTACCAGTGGATGATTTAAAAAATATTCAAACCTTCAAGGTAAGTTTGGACAAGGATAGGTAGATCATTTAGGAATTTGAATGGGGGAAACAGAGTAAGAATCTAAGGAGTTGTGAAGGAAACAAATTACCTTTATAAATCTTCCCGAAATTTGAGTTCTTCATAAGATTCGACCTAATCCGTGATGCAAATGAGCTGAAAAGAGCGTGGGAGGATATTGGACACGCGGCTGGGTTCAAGGGGCGTGTTTAAGGCTTGTAATCACCGAAAAACCCTTAAAAATGAATAAGTTATTAATTAATCAAATTTTATTTATAAAACTAGAATTGGGCTTTCGGGCAGGCCTAATCCCTTAAATGAAAACCCATATACACCTTGGTTATGGATTTCCAAAGGCTCCAAATTTTAATTTTGGTGTTAATATATCAGGGGAGGATATTTAAGAGTTGGAATGACTGAAAAATATTAAAAATTGAAAAGTTATAAAAGAAACAAAATTTATTTTTAAATGTGGATTGGGCTCACGGTTTGGCCCAATTCATGAAAACTCACCTATTCTCCATAAAAACTATGGAAACCCCCCAAAACAAAGCATTAATGGAAATTGAAATAAAAATAAATTTAAAATAATCTATGTATGTGACAGTCGAGATGCGCTCCTATCACTTTGGTGTACCTTCCCAGACCTCTAGGTTACTACCTTACCTAACATCACTGAAACCCATGAAAATGGAAAGTCACACCACAATATTTTCAAGCATGTTCGATGATATATTTGGATGCCCCATTCTTTCACCCAAAAATCTATCTATTAAATACCATGGGTCAAAATATTTCTCATGTGACTTATAAATCCCCATTTCCTTCCTCCTATGCCAGGCTGATCCAGAACTCCCTGGAAAAGATTGGATTGAATGTTTCTTACATTCCTAGAAACTTCAATTCATTTTACTAAACTCTATGTTCTAGGTTATTTTAGATATTCTTAAACCTCCCCACCCATCGAAAATAGAGGCTTGGTGTCCTAATTAATCTTTTTCTTAACTATTCACAATATTCCCTAATTGGATCATTATACGTTTCCCATAGGAAAGGCATGTCAATGATAGAATAAATCATCCTCAGTGGAGGTTTTTTCTACCAATGAATGGCTAAATGGATTTCCTTCCCTATATCATTTCTCCTAATCTGAAAATCCCATTAATAATGGTTTACACTTTCCTCCCCCTCATGTTTCAGGCATGTCGAAAACATATTTACATGATTATCCTCTAGTTAGTAATGATTTCTATGAGAATTCATCCTAATCATATGACCATAAACTACAAAACCCCAATTTGTCCTACCATAAGACATTAAACTATAAGAAACTCATCCTAATAACATGAAAATAAATTTAATGTAATTAGTCCCTACAAAAATATGTTAAACCATGATTGCATCTTCCAAGCTATATAATATTAAACTTTGGTATACCCCATATGAAATTAAAAATGTAAATCCCACTTATGTAATCCCCTAGCCAATCTTGTAGGAGGTGGTTCTATATCCCCTCTCTGCCTCATCCTAGGATATATTTAGATAGATTTACAAACATGAATCTCCTAGATATGAAGACAATATGGGGTAAAATAGCATTGCAAGCCCCTCTCTCTCCAACTTTGAGCTCTAGTTTCAGCTATCATCAGATGAAGTGTGATGTGTGATCCTCATATCTACTGCCTCCTATTTTTTCATGCACCATGCATGACTCATGTGGGCATAAATTTTTGTGGAGATCATGAAATCCACATGGTTCTAAAGAATGGGCCTACCCTATTGATGTAAGAGCCAACTATAATCTAGACAATCCATCTCTATAGATGTAATCCCCAATGCCAATCAATTTCCTTGGCCTCCAAAAATTTGTAATCCCCAATCAAATCTAAATATCTACATGTCTCCCATATTTAATCCCACATCCTGAACCCTTAATGAGCCTCCCCCAAAGTGTAAGAACCAATGTAAAATGAACTATGAGGACTTTCATTCCCAACTAACTAGGATCTGTATAAATTATACCTAAATTCAAATCCTGACACCCAAATCACTCTAATTTTTTCTGAGACACAACCCCAGTAGAGTCACATTCACCTATGAGAGAATGTTTATTCTAGGTATCTCATGTTTCCTCAACATAAGTCCCACGCCATCCTTTCTAGGTAAAATTTCACCTGAATTTCCTTGTCACGTGCCATTAAACTGCATGGTTTGGTCTATCACCTAACACTAAAAGGTTAAGTGTCCAGTATAGTGACAGAAAACTACTTGGGTTCTGATTCCCCTCATGAGGGTAGTAGGAATCCTATATTATGGGTATGATCCTGACATTGAAACAACTCTCTTACTTCCTAAATGGCGATGAACCCCATAACACCTTCCCATGTGGCTTAAAACCAACGTTGTCAGAGTGTGCAATCCAAGTGATATCTAACTTGTCCAAACAAGGGTACCATTTATGGGGAACCTCGGATTCAAATAGATGATTCCAAACCCGTGATTAAACATGATCAAGTATTACTATTGGGTTAAGCCATGGTTATAGTCTTGGGAATGAAAATGGGATTCAAAAACATATGAACATATTTTAAAACTATAAGAAACTCCCAGAATAGGTAATAGTTCCCCCCAAAAGTTTGAGATGATCTAGAGTTCCCATCCTCTCAGATAATTTGAGTTCCTATGTGTTATTAGGAAAATCATCCACTGAACACCTTTATTTAGAATTAAGGTCCATAAATGGTGGATGTGAAAACCATTGGGTGTTTTGGATTCACAAACAAACTTGTTGGAGATCATTTGGTGATTTTTTTCTCAAAATCAATAATTACACACCAGATAACCCCTTTTAATTGACACACTTAGACATAAACACATAGTTGTTAGAAAGAGAATGGTAAAACAAATGTAAAAAGATTAACCATGGAACCTCCTCCACAAGATAAAAATAATATACTTCCCAGTCCTCATTAGAACATTCTTATCAATGAGGAAAAAAATTTCATTAGAAACATTATCATAGATATCATACTTCAAGGAATCCCCCTTATACATTAATCACATTTCGGGATTGGGAAAACCACCCTTTTGATATATTTTGATTTGTTATAAACTCCCATGTACCCTCGTATGGGATTCAGATAACCTCACATCTACCCTTTTTTGGGATTGGGATAACCTCTCATGTATTCTTTGAGGTTATAGAAAATAACATGAAAATTGGTTTGATAAAAGTTTATTCATAATAAACCCAAAAAATGGTGATAAAAAATATGTATGGTATCACAAAATATAATCCCTAATGAATAATATGTAGAACAAATGGATGTTATCATCAATAAGAAACTCTTTTCTATGATAATTGGAATATTTCTAAAGGAAAATAATATTTCTATTTAGATGTTAAATATTTAAAATTTAAAAAGTTATTATATATTAAAGAAAAAGAATCTATTTAGTAGAACAATGGGAAATTTTAAAGGTATATTGAAATAAAATATTAGTCATGATGGTGTGAAATTATATTCCTGGAGTGTAGGTTAAAAAAATAATCCTTCAGTACCATCAGTAAGAAGATAAAGTGTATTTTTTAGAAAATGATAATAATGTTTATTTTAAAAAAAAATATGTAAATTAAAACATGTGTGAATATAAATTTATAAAATCATTTATGAATATTATGAAAATCATTAAAACAATTTAATTAATATGATGATGTGGAATAAAAATATTCCTGACCGAAGTAAGAAATGAAGACATTTTTTCTAAATAACATTGTTTTGGTCTCTTGAGTACTTAAAGATAATAAATGATAAACAAGTTAATCTATATAAATAAATAGGGGATAATAAAATAATTAATTGGGGTAAATATATCGAATAATATCAAAATTAGTAATATAACTATAATTAAGCCAAGTAAAACAAGGATTGTAACATAAAACCCATGCCTCGTGATTGACTTAATTAATAAGAACTGTAACATATAGTGTAATAAATTAAAAAATATTATGATTCTATAGATGAACCATATTAATACCTATAACATTATATTTTATCACATTTTTATTAATTTTTCTTATTAAATGTATCATTTATGGGTGTTAACTATTTCATTTTTCATTAATGATTCTTTTTAGAATTTATAATCATTAAATATTGAAATAGGTTAAATAATCTATATAATTATAATTATTATATAAATATAATATATATTGAATACATAAATTGTTACAATAATTAATAAAATGTTTAAAAGGAAAAATTTATAACCTCATTCATGAAGTTCTAGTCCTTACAAATGCATGAATTTTTTTTCATTTTATAAAAAATAAGGAAATAATGATAAATAATATTTTATAATTCTAGAATCCTTATTTTTTAATATATATAATATGAAATAGTGTAATCCCATTTTATAAATATCAGTGTGTTAGTGATAGTCCACACGTACAGACGAGCAATACATTCATTGCCTATTTGGGGGAATGGACGTGTAAAATGGTTGTTCAATCATCATATAATATTCTTAGTATATTTAATATAGTATAATAATCATTTTATTATTGTAATAATATTTTATGAAAAGGTGGAAGATGAGATAAATTTTAATGTACTCGTTTAATCGTTAAATATCATCATTGAGAGACCTCCTTTGGATTACACATAATCCTTGAAATGAAGGTATTTTGATCAATCTATCACCTCTAGTATATGGGTAGTGGTGTTAGGAGATTATTTGGGTAGTGATATTCTGATATATTAAGCTCAATCATTATAACTAATGATTTAGAGGAGGTCATCTTTTATATGTGAGGGAGAGGGAAAACGTTGGATTACATAATATATTTATATATAAATAATGTAATAATTTAGTATGCCATGATAAATAAATTTTCATTACATAAAATGTATTTAATATTTTTATAATTTTATTTTTCATATACATATTTTTAATTTAATACCTATGTTATAATGATAATATTTAAATAATCACAATTCTATAGTATAATCGATGTTAATTTAAACTGGGTATTGCATGTATAAAAATATGTCCAATACTTCATGATTATTTAAAAGAGAATATTTGTAAAATATTTCGGTGTTATATTATATACCCCTATAATTAAAATCCATCTTGAAATTCCATCACTCCAAAACAAAAAAATCATATATTTTTTGTTTATCACATCCTCGGTATCCCATGAACTTTTTTCAAAGTTATTATTCCCATAGATATTATTAACAAGGTGAGTAGTCCAATTATATAGAAATTATTACCTATTATTGAAGATTTATTCTTTCTTTTCTTTATAAGAATGATTTTATACTAGCAGTACATAGTCCATGATCAGTATATGTGAAGGATTAGGGCTGTAAATTCCCATGAGATATACGTAGACTATAGTTTTAATATAGGAGAGGTGTGGTGAAAGTGAGAAGTGAAAGACTAAAATCCATACCCAAAATATAATCTTAATGATTCCAATATATAGATGGTTTAACATTCCCTTGTTTTTGGGTCTCATAATATTCATCCAAAGAGAAATTAGTAGGAATACCTTCTCACTACTATCGAATTTTAAATCTCACTTATGATCATTAAAATAACTATTATTTCAACTTCATGTCACTTTTATGTTTTTTTAGAGGTCCTAATATTCTATACCATTTATTTATCCAGATTACACAAAATTATCTTACCTTATCAATAATTATCCTAACATGTCAGATTTTTAAACTTTTATTCAAATAAATGTCCCCATGGAGCCATCTATATTATTTATTAAAAGAATTTTTTATTTGAAAATTCCATAAGTGAAGGGTGTTGATCATAAAAACCTTTTAAATCTATAGAACATGGTTATATTTTCTCCTATATGTGGTTAATGGTTCACTCATAAGAATCATCTATCTATGTATGATAAGAAAAATTGAAACCCACCTATGTATCTAGGGCTTGCTGAAGAGTTCAACAAAACCATTAGGTAATCCTCATATCCATGCCAGATACAGTAGAATGTGACACTGTAAGCAATGATACATCTTTCTTAAGGATTATCATTATTATTAGATCAACATATAATTCTTCTCTAATATCAATGAAAAGTGTCGACTACATAGAGAAATCAAAGACAACCATAATAGAATCATATATATTATATTTTATAGGGAGACCAATGAAATATTTCATGGGGATGTTTTCCCATTTCATTTCATGTTTGGGTTATGGTTGAGAAAAATATTTGAAATCTCTCTCTTATCCATATCATGCATAGATACAATCCATTATGTTATAAAACTAGTATGTATCTATGTTAATGTTGAATCTCTATAAATACTATTTTAGATCTTTAGAAATGTACATACATCTTGGATAAATATAGGTTGATGAGGTATTATCTTTATCCAATATATTTCCTTCTAAATGTATGGTTTTTATGGGACATATACATAGTTCCCAAATCAAATCATTCAATCACAATCATAGATGAACTTAGAAACATTTATCACCTTCTTTGTAGCTAATCTTCTTCCTGTTTGGCATCTTTATTATTTTCATGGACATATGGTTAAATTGTGACTTGAGGAAGACATTTTTTATCAACATTGATCAATATTTCATGTTCTATCCATAGAAAATATGGATATATTAGGTCTTTTTTTACTCTAATCATAGATAATCTATCATGATCCTTTCTACACAAACCACGATCCACCTTGTTTAGTTTCCTATAGAAGTAATGAATTGAGAATTCAAAATCATTAATCAACTCCAACCATATTCTTTGGTAAAAATTAAACTATTTATGTATAATTATATAATTTTAACTTATATGATCATTCATTAAGTAACATATTTCCCTGTAATGATAATGCATTTGTATCATTAATTCTGAAATTACAAAAATGATCCAAATCACAAGTCTGGTAAATTTTGGGTTGAACTATCATTTAGAGGGAGGAGTAATCTATCAACATATCATTATATATGAAGAAACATCCAAATAACTTCTTGTGTTCATCACAATAGAAAAAATACCCTTCTCCACTATAGGGAACTGTGATCATAGGTTAAATGTCAAACCTCCACTTATATTCATTCAATTTATCCTCACATTCATCAGTATAAAAGAACTTTAATCCCGTATGAGTTAACAGAGTCAGTGGATTGGACGTCCAATAGATTCATCAAAAATAATTTACAATATTATTTTTAGGATTAAGAATAATTAATCTTTTCACATGTGATTTCCCAATGTATAAGGGTTTAATAGGATGTCTATGTTGATCATTTTCATTGATCATTGTACTCAATCATTGGATTTAAATTTTCCTATACAATGTGAATGAGAAGCACTGAAATGTGGGTGGTTCATTCTATAAATCTTTCTTTATATTCTCAATATTAGTTATGTTCTTCCCATTACATTAACATTATATTTTATGATAACAATTATTTTAACAATTAAATCATATACAAGTCCCTTTAATGTAATTTCCTCCATGTATCTTTTCTCACTAATGGAAAAATAGAAGACTCATATTCTGTCATCGATGGTTTTTATTATTACAATTTTTGTTTAATTCCATAATTATTTTAATTTCAAAACCAAAAGATTATTTTAAGACCCATAAAAATTAATCAATCTTACAATCAGTTTAGATGAAAATAATAGAATCATACTTTACAAGTATTTTAAAAATTAACTCATATTTATAAATAGATTATTTATCCTTATACATTAGTTCATGGAATTCCCTTTCCATTTCCATAAAAATAATATCATGAAATTTTTTCTTTAAAAATAACCTTCGTAACTCATTAAACTCCATATAATATATTTTATTATAGTGACTCATGTTCTAGATATGATTCCATCATTTATATACTTTTTCATTGAAAAAATTAATTTCCAATATAACATTTTCATGATTAGAGCACTAGATAATAGAAAATATATCTTTATTACTACTAATATTTCTATAAAATTAGAGGATACTTAAGACCACATAAATAATCTGTTTTTTCATCACAAAGAACTCAATAAAATTGATCCCTATTTTTCTCATCTGGAATCCCACTATGAAACATAGATTCATAACATTATATAAGCATAGAAATATGATTTTTCAATTTTCATCTTCCAAAATTTGATTTCCTAGGATTAAAAAAAATTATGTTTATTTCACATATAACATTAACATGTTTCCTTAATTTTATATCCATCAACTAATTTAAATTCATAGTTTGAGAAATATTTATCCTAGTGAGAAACCATATAATCATGAAAAATAATTTATAGGATATATAGATCATGAAACATTATTTGTTGATATATGAATCCTTTAGTGTAACCTATTCTACGGATGGCCATTATCAATTAAAATCCATCATAATGAAACGATATTAAATTAAGAATTAACCAATTCATATCCCCAAATATTGTTTATCCATGAATACGATATTAGTTCCACTCATCGTGCATTGTTGATGAGCGAGTTATTAACAATAACCTCAATTTAGAGTTATTATCTTTAAGTGAATCTATGTTATAAAAAATATACATTATAGTATCTAAAATGGTAATTATTTTATAGGAAAATAATAGTCCTTTTATTGATTTTTTTGTATAGTTTTTTCCTTTTCCATAGTAGTTGTGTTGGTCTCATGTGGCGGACAGTGAAGCATTTGGGTGTCTTCCCCTGAGGTATGAGACATGTTTTGTGTATACCTCTCATGTAGTCAAGTGGGATGTTTGGTTTTCCATTATTTTTTCATTTTTTATAAAGTGGATATCATAAGTGGTTGTAAGATAATTACATATCTCTGAGTTGGTTTCCCCTTAGGTTATATTGAGTTGTTGTATTCTTTCTCTTCAATTATGATTAAAATTTTCCCCATTGATTGTTAGGATTTTCTAGGCATCCAACTATGTGATTTTTTCAACCCTATTCTTTCCATAGGAAAACATGTTTTGATTATATTTATAATACATATAGATATGTGTACTTTCATACCAAGTACTATTTAGATGGTGTTTGGTGGAACTAAAGTTCTTCAAGTATAGGTAGAGTATATATTAATGATACTGAAATATGGTGAATGTACTCTACCAGTCTCTTCATAGGTACACATAAATATATTTGTTATTTCATCTATATATGTATATATTATCTTGTTTTTCTTACCATTTTATTAGATTGGTTTTATATATTTATTCTATGATGATTAAGATACGGCCTCCCATATGCCGGTCAATTTTTTTAGTATTAGTCACCAATCTATTGCCTTTTGGACATGAGATCAGAGTTACACACTCGACCTTTAACTTCCTAGGAGGTGCACTAGTGGGTTGGGAGGTTTAAAAATGTTTTTATCATCCTTTATAATTATAATAAATTTGACACCATTTAATTATTGTAATAAATGGGTTTCCATTTAATTTTATTTTAAATCCTTTCCCGAATATATAATGGTAATGAATATAAAATGAAAAATAAATTATTGTGGTATCCACCCAATATTGGATACAATATTCCATTTTTCATAGAAATCATCCGTAAAAAATATTATATTAATAAAATCATAAATTTAATTACAATTATTATTGAAAATATATTATTTTATATCCAATGTAATGATGTCCACTATCTATCCCACAAGACTCATTATTTCTTAAAAATATATATTTTTTTGTCTAATAAAATACTCAAATGAAAACAAATGTTTTTATTTTACAGAATATCAATATTATTTATGAAAAATGTTATCCCAATAATAGAATCCAATATAAAAAATCATCATTGAATATATTCTATAATTATTGAAAAATTATCCTCTCAATATATTCTCATAAATCACTATTTTCATTCCTGCTTGATATTAGTGTTATCCCAACTTCCTCATTATAATTCTAGAACACATTTCATAAGATAAAAAAGAAGATTTATGAAATAATATAATAGACCAACCTTGTCCTTTTTAAATTATTTATTTTCATATAACCTTTACATACAAAAATATTATTAGAGAATATATTTAATTACAATTAATTCAAACATTTATTTAATATTACAAGAATCTGGACTCAAATATTTATATCCCCCTTATTTGGAAAAACATATTATAATATTAAAAAATATTTAAGACACAATACATTAAAACATTTTATGTGTATAAAATTAATTTATTTTTATTTGAGTATTTTTGACAACCTCGTACATCTATGTTGATTAGATTGAAAAAATTATACCCAGAAAAAAATTTCCATTTTTATTTTGTTAAAATCCAAGAAATTGTCATGTAAAATTATCATACAACATTAAGTAACTCCTTTAACTCTATCACACAAAACCCATTTTCATTGATTGAGTATACAATGTTTCAAAAATAATTCTTCAATGTTGAGTAACTATCATGTACTATTTCATGGAACTATTAAGTCTATTCTATGAGTTGAACATTATACTAAAATTAATAATTTTAATTGAGTAAAGTTTTACATGTTATTCACAAAACTCCATATGTTTCGTAGAAATTTAATTTTAAATTACGAAAATTACATTATTTTTTATCTAATGTATTTTAATAAAAACTCATTGGATATTTGAGTCTTATTAAAAAAAACTCATTAAACATACTCAATGAGATCTTATATAATTCATAAAGTGACTCAAATGAAATTATATTAATATTAAAACATTTGATTATATCTAAAATGAAGTTCCACATGTCTCAATGAAATTAAAAAACTGTTGGAGATGTAAAATGTATTATATTAGGGAATATGAATAAAAATAGTGGGTTGGGACAATATTGGAGAAAATAAAAGAAGTTCATGCAACTTAGAGTTTGGAAGACTGATGTATGAGAACTATGAAACTCATTAGTTATGCGATCCTACAAAAAATTCACAAGCCACCCTCATTATTCATGAGGACTATAAATACCCAAACCCTTTATATTTTTTATGGTCAATCATTGAGATTATGATATCAATTTTCCCAAATCACACAACACTGAATTAAACGTTTCATATAACCACCAAACACTCACATGGATTGATATAGGTAAAACCTTACTTGAATTACCCCCTACACAAGTCTATACGAATTTTTACTTATAATTTATATGTTCTTACGCAAATCCTTAATAAAAATAACACCTTTTCATGAAATATATTAAGGTTCATAAAGTTCATTGTTTTAGGAATCACTCCTCTAATGAGAAATTCATAACATAGTGACCCAAATGAAGTGCTCATTTTAGAAAGATCAATTTTTCAATACATGAGGTCGTGTGGGTCATTCACTGATCTAATATGGCTTCTTCCATAGGTGATATATACTTTTAGCTGTAATATTTGACAACCATCCCTAGTACCATGGAATAAAATAGGGGTGAGTAAACATGTATTCCTATTTATCCAATTAATTGGTTAGGATGAACACGTACAACTCATTCAGATTATTCCTACTCTAAAGATATACCACATCCTTTCTTTTAGGTATAAGTCCTTATCATAGATGTGCTAAAGAAAACAAACTTTTTTATACTCAATGATACTTTCTCGCACAATGATTCCGAAAAAATAAGCCCCAAACTATCCTGTATTGTATCTCATTCTGTGACACAGTCATCCTTATAATATGATAGTAAACCACAGGTCTTGGTCCTTTCAGATAACCTTAAACTATGATCATTTAACTACATCAGTCTTGATTACATAGTTTCATATGGATATAAAGGATACCTTTTTAATGATTAATACCAAAGTCACGAAAAATATATATTCCCCTTGGGAAGAGATATATCCAAATACTAAAAAAATTTATAGAGTATACAAATCCTTTTACCGAGTACTCTTGAAACAATCCAAATGACATTAACATATAGGGTGTCCAAACTATATTTTGACATGTTCCTACCTATATATGATTAGAATTTTTGAATTTGTACCCATGTATGTTAAACTATGACTAACCATAACATGATGATCCTATGTGTTAATGTTCCCATTAGACGTCAAATAATTTATCTCTATTATATGATGAGGTTATTCAGACCACCCCTTTGATATGATGGATGAATGACATTCTACATGATGAGTGTAGGAACCCCCCCCCCCAAGATGATTTATTAGTCATTATTTGGGTGACATGAAAATGGAACCTCATGTGTGAATCCAAGGATACAATATAAGTTGAATATATGGATACTATATAATGTTAATGGGATCACTTATCCATTTTTTAGGTGAAGATCCTAAAATTATTAACCAATGTGATGAGATCACGATAAATTATATTCTGAGATTAAAAATCATATATGATGATAATGGGATCGCTTCAATTTCCCCTTAGGTAATGAATCTAAAATTCTAACCATCCCCATGTGATGAGTATAGGATGCCGATAGTTATGTGCCAGTGAGACCTTATGTAAAAATACTATGTTTATTGGTGTAATTGGAATTATATTGCTTATGTGAAAAACATAATATTCAAAATATGAAAACAGAATATTCATTTATAAATGATGTTATGACTTATTATATGATGAGAATAAGTTTCCTTTTACAATGATAACATGATACCATTATATTTAACCCTAATATTATTTATATAAAAACATTTTATTATGTAACTTATCATATAAAGGAAGATATTTAAAGATACCCAACATAACAAAAAATTTATGAAGGTTCTTGAAGACTAATACTCTCTAATTTAATGTTTTCACACTACAATGGAAACCAATTATTCAATTAACAAGTTAATATATACGGATTATATAAAGAATAAGACTTATGGGAATAAATTAAATTTAATAGGACGATCTATTTTGTGTAGGTACTTCTATAAATGACTCCATGAATGAAATAGATGACATCCCATCATCACATTCCATCCAAGGATTCAGCAACATCAACACCATTGGTTATAGTAATATCTCTAAAGGATATAGGTAAAATAGGTATATATGACCATGACCATTTTATATGAAAACCAACAATCAATATCCGATGTCCTGGTGTAAAATGTTGTAAAATAAAATGGTGAACCCAATGTGAAACCATTGTCCTAAAATAGTTATATGTTGAATAATTTTGGACTACATAACTATAAAATATCATTGAAATTAAAAAATTTGTGAATCAAAAACATCAAAATGACGTTTATACTTTCCTTCAAAATATCTTTCAAAATTGTTTCCACTAGTCATACTCTGTGAGCTACTTCCAACCACTAACAATTGTTAGGGAGTTGTGAACCACTCATGTGGAAATCCCACATACCTATATATAGTGACTGGAAACTCCAACTTACATGGATCCAGGGTTCTTTCACTATATATCCTCATTATATCTAAAATATCAGAATTTAGTCAACGAATGTTCACACAGTTATGAGATGGATATACTCATACACAATCAAGTGATTTCTGAAGAGTCTCTATGAGTTGTATCCCAATTATATCTCCACATACTAATGTGTTGTAGGGGAAAATTTTCTCCTTTACCAATACCAACACTTATTGGAGTCTTTCCCTAGAGGCACTGGTATTACCTTAACTTAATTGAGGATTTAGGTGAAATTTAATGAATTATTTCTGTGACAACTAATATGGTGTCACACAGTGGTATATCACTACTTGATAACTATTAAAGTGCTGGGTGGCACCACATACTAATAAAAGTGTTAACACTACCCTGTTTATCCTAGATTGGTCTATGGAAAAGGAAACACAAACTAGGATTAGATACTCATTTCTACTCCTCAAGATGACACCATGAAACTCATATGTACCCTTCTGTCATCAATGTATCTTAGTCTATCCCAACCAATGTTTATGTATGTGTGTTTTCTATAAAGGAATTGATAACTAAAAAATCCTATAGGAATTTTGTTTCAACTATTCCAACCAATAGAACCACTAAAAATCTTTCATGGACTACTTACATGTGATAAAGAACCAAACCATAGTGGTACATCCCAATACACCAAGAAAGATGTCCACTGTGAAGCTCATAATTAATCTTATAATAGTATTCTTTATGAAATCTGATTCTATCACCAAAGGAATAACATGTGTCACAAAGACCATGGTTTTATAGATATTTGATAATCAGATACCTCCATGGATTTAGGAATTATATTCCAACTTCCACCAAAATAGTTGGGGGTAGGCACACAAATGAAGAGGGTTTCTATTAAAAACATGGAAGTGTGGAAAGTCCATAATCCCTAAGAAACATACCTATAAATAATGGTTGTATTGGTTTTCATTCATCGATTAGTTATAGGAACATCCCTTAAATTTTCATCATCTTTTCTCTCTACTCTAAAATATGAACTAATGGATACATTAGTGTAAGGTTTGGCATCCAATTTTCAGTAAAAACATTCTATAGATTCACATCAACTCGATGATCTCCCTTAACAAAAAGGGGCCACAATATCTCTATATTTAACGGAAAGGTTAATAAAGTTTACATCACTTGCATATGATTCCTATACATCAAGAGGAATTATATCCCTGGTGAAACATCACATATAGAAACCCTGTCCTTTTACAGATATCATTACACGATTTTAAGCATAATTAATGTTTTATTTACAAGCCATGGATCGCAAAGTCTAGTGTCTTGGAGGACATGGTACATAAAACTGAAAACATGGGAGAAAATAAAAACATTCCATTATTTAATCTTCATACAGATATTTTATCTTCCTTTGTTCTCATACATTATAATAGTATAATATAGGGATAAAATGAAAAATGGATGAGCTAAAAAGTCAGATAGGGGAAAAAACATAAGAATAAAGCTTTAGCACATGGGTTAGAAGGCATTACATAATTATATAAAAAAGTATGGGACATATGGAATCATAACATATAAACATGGGAGCATATAAACATGGATTCAAAATAATTTTTAAGAAACATAAAACATGAATTTAGAATGATTCAAGGATCATTACACATAGAGGAGAACAAGTCAGTGTTAACCACCAAGACCCTTGCACATAGGAGCAAGAGTCAAGGATAACCGCCAAGACCGTAACACATAATGTCTCACGAGACTCAACATTAACTAATACACTAGAGAATTACCTAGATGCACCCATCATAAAATATTCATGAATTTTCTTTCCATGTATAAAATCATTCATAATCTATCATACATAAACATAACGGTTACCCTTGGTAATATTTGTGTATCGTAATATTTTTATAATGAATAAGAAATGGGAGTGTCATAAAAATTTCCATGAAAGAAAATAATTAGATCATTCATGTTTGATAATAGGGTATAATCGTCATATATCATGAATTTTTTGTTCAACATGAAGTAATTACATTCAAAAATAGTACATAATAAACTTTATAATTAAAAACTTTTAGTTCAATTAAAGGAAAATATCAAAGGTCATTTAAAACATTAAAGGGGATAATATTTTATATAAAACCAGAAGTGAACCAGGATGTTTTTTTGAACAAAAATATTGGTTTTTTAAAAATATTAGTGGATTAAAAATTGATTATATATTATACTTGAAAAGGGGTAAGAATTCGGGAAGTTTCCTTAAAACGAGCTTTCTTAGTGGGAATAATTCCGGAGGGAAACATTTAAAATAATGTATATTCCCGTAGTATATTGATGAATAGATATTGATACCTAATTTTGGAGAATATAAAAATCATTTAGGAGATGCGAAATAAAATCATAGATAACTTTTTTTGGGTAAAAATGAATACAGAACAACTTGTAGGAATAATAGAGGTTCGGGTTGAATCCCTTACCGTAAGTCTGATGGTGTCTTTCACCTGATCTTACTATCTTGGATAACAAAATTAAATTAATTAATTAATATATATATATATATATATAAATATATAACATATTATTCATGTAATTGTTTTTTTATAACCTTATTGAGACCATTCATTACCTTTTTGGTGGGTTAAGAGGTCCAATTTCATTATTTGGGAACGTTTGTTTCCTCGGTTTTCATGATTGGTTTACTTATATACATGTAAGGATAATCCTTAAGAAGAGAAGGGTTGTCCAAAATTGAAGTTTTATGTTATTATTGATCATCCATAAGATTAAATGGTTATAAAATTCATTTGTATATTGGGATTGAAGATGAATTATTATATAAAACATTAATGATGACCATTTTGGTTAATTGGTCATTTTTATCACATCAACACATTTTAATTTATAAATTAATATCATGTGTAAAAAAGATTACATAAACTTAAATTTGAAATAATTAATATATTTTAGTCTGTTTTAAGCATAAAAATGTTTTCATAATGAGAATTGAAGATGGTAAAAGAAATTGGAAACCCATAATCCTTAAATGTGATGAATTAACACATCTCGGATGGTGTTTTCATTTCTAGTATAAAAGGAGGGGTGAGGATGGATGATGATGAATTATTAAATTATCATAAAAGAAAATATATTACATGTAAGGTACTGTAGTTATAATAAAATTTTGATCAAATGAGGTGAGGAAAGAAAAAAAGAAATATAAGAACTTGAAAGAAAATAAAAGAAATGAAAAGAGTAATTTACCTACTGAATATATCTTCTTTGGGAACCTCTTTAGGTGAGAGGATTTGGTATTTTGAAGATAAAAACGAATTATGGAAGTGGATAGGATATTGGGAGGATATTGTATCATACTTTATAAAGAGAATAAGTCTTGAGAGAAGTGAAGAGAATAGGTAAAGAGGGGTGGTATTTATAGATGAGTAGGTGAGGGGTTTCCCATTATTTTATCATTATTTTAATATTTTTTCTCAAGACTATGAATAGCCTTGATTCATCTAACCAAAAACTATAAGGAGATCATGTGAGTTCAAAATAATGTCTATTTTAATCATCTATGACACAATCATGATACATAATTTCATTTATTTATCATTTTTTGTATATTAACATATTTTATTATTCCCCCAAAATTCAACTATTTTAGGAAAATCCCAAAAATTAATCCCAACAAATTTTCAATGTGTAGAATTAAAAAATAAAATCTGTTTTATCAAAATAACTTTCTAAATAAGATAAATTTAATTTTTAATTAAAATCATAATTTAATTGAAAAATTCAAAATTTAATAATTGAATAAATTTTTTAACACTTTGAAAAATTAATTAAGATCCCATAAAATTATCATAGAATAATTAGTCATAAAAATACTTATTTATGAATAAATTTTATGAAAATAAAATTTCTTTTAAATTATAAAATTAAACATAAAATTGTAATTATATATACAACAATTACAAAAATACCAATACTTAATTAATAATTTGAAAAAATATTTACTTTTACTAGGATATATTTAAAACATATTGTAAATTATATGAGGGTTAGATATTATTTACACATTAATTTGTGTGGTTACTATTCAATATTTTTTAGGACTAATAGGGGCCTAGATACCGTGAGAGGGGGGTGAATCAGGGTATTGATATTCATTTTCAAAATTCCTCCTACCCCACTGGATCTTGACCTCTTCATTTTTTGGGTCACTTTTTTTCTGTTGTGTGTTTATTTTGATCACTTATTTTTATAATTATCTTATGGTGATGCTTTAGATGCAATTCAGGGAAGAAACCAGGCAAACATAGTGATTTTTACTTAGTTCACCCTCACTGGGCTACGTCCAAGGAGCATAAAACGACGATGTGACGTTGTACCAAATACACTAAAGATCACATCCAATAATATTTGGGAAAGATCACTTCTATTCCCTGGATCACTACATTTACAATGTTTAGGGTCAGTTCACTACTTTCCCAAGAGTAACTCCATGTTCCTCTCTCTCAGGCTCACTACCAGTAGAAAGGATTACCTTCTTCCTCTTCCACTGCTCACTGCAATTTGAAGGGATCCACTGACAGTTTATAGACCTATAGGTCTCTTCATTTTCATGAATACATGCATCATCAACTGTTGATAAGTGATCTATTGAAGTCCAAATTTCAGCCACTGATGGATATCCCTTTTCCCCTAGACACTGGGAAATAGCTTTGAAAAAACCTTCGCAAACCACCCTACTTCGTGAGGGTCCCAATTTCACAAATCTAAAACAAGCCTTCACAAAGCTCCTGGATTTTCGTGAAGCACTCTCACAAGGTATTCTTGCGAAGCTCAAGTCTTCATAATGATTAGGTTGTCACGGAGCTCAAGTCATTTAAGAGCAACTTCCATCTCGAAGCTCACTGAGCCGACGCAGAGCACACGACTTTCGTAGAGCTAGATTAGCTGTCGTCAAGCTCTTATTTTGCGAAGCACACTGGAGAATTTCACCAGACTTATACTTCTTCTTTAAAGTTCTTCCCTTTGCCATGGCACACCAAGATAAGAGAAGACTGGATATTTAACTAGAGAAATCGACTAAACCAAGTCAGAGAAAATAAATCTAATAAAAAAAATCCTTCCTCTAACACCAATTTTTAGGACCAATAGGGGCCTAGATACCCTATGAGGGGGTGATTTAGGGTATCGATATTATTTTTCAAAATTCCTCCTGCCCCACTGGATCTTGACCTGTTTATTGTTAGGGTCACATTGTTTTCTCTTTTGTGTTTATGTTCATCACTTATTTTTATCTTTATCTGATGGTGATGTTTTAGATGCAATGCAGGGAAGAAACCATGAAGACACAGAGATTTTTACTTGGTTCACAGTCACTAGGATATGTCCAAGGAGTATACAATGACGATGTCCCATTGTACCAAATCCACTAAAGCTCACTACCAAAAATTATCAGGCTAGATCACTTCTGTGCCCAGGCTCACTGCCTTTACAATGTTTAGGGTCAGCTCACTACTTTCCCAATGGTAACTCCATGTTCCTCTCTCTAAGGATCACATCCAGTAGAAAGGATAACCTTCTTCCTCTTCCATTCCTCACTACACTTGGAAGGGATCCACTCACAGTATATAGACATGTAGGTCTCTTCATTTTCATGAATACATGCATCCTCAAATGTTGATAGATGATCTATTGAAATCCAACTTTTATACCCTGATGAATATCCCATAGCCCCTGAACACTGGGCAATTCCTTTGGAAAAACCTTCTCAAAACACCCTACATTGGGAGGCTCCCAATTTCGAAAATCTCAAACAAGCCTTCGCGAAGCTCCTGTCTTTTCGAAAATCATTATCGCGAAGTACTCTCTCAAAGCTCAAGCCTTCACAATGCTTAGGCAGTCGCATAGCTCATGTCGTCACTGAGTGACATCCCTCGTGAAGCTCATTGAGCCGACACGGAGCACACGACTTTTACAAAGCAATATTAGCTGCCTCGAAGCACTTCTTTCATGAAGCACACCACCTACGCAAACCACATTCACGAAATGAGAGAAAAATATTTTCTGTAAAATTCTATCTTCTCTCCTATATCTCTTTAAGGGGTCGAGGCCTATTTATAGGTAGTTCCACTGACCCATAGACATTCCACGTGAAGTCTATGCCACTTCATCTCAAATCACGAAGCTCCAAAGTTCCCGCATAAATTATCTCAAAATCGTGAAGCACCATGTAAATTTTCTAATCACAAAGCTTGACGTAATGGCAGAGCATTGCCGTCAATCCCTTCACGCCTTCTCCGCGAAGTTCCCTCACCAATCCCTTCACTATCGAGATGCGCTTCAACCTCTGCCATTCGAAACTCTTGACATAATCAAGAAGTATATCACCATCAATTTTTTTCTGGTCTTCGAAAATTACAAACCATGAAGCTTATCTTTGTAAAAGTCACGCCTTTTCCATATTAAAATAAGATCTTCACGGAAATCCTATTTTCCCGATGCTCACCAAACTCCAAATTTTGGACCCAAAAATTTGGCAAATAATGGAAAACGGAGCCACCTTGTACTGCTCTTTTGTACCGACTCCAGATCGTCTGTTTCTTTTTCATAGTTCATTGTCCACATGGATTTTCAAAAACTTCTCTGGAACACGAAAATTCACCTTGGAAACCTGCTTTGTCAACAAACACAATCAAAACCAAAAATGATGCAATGTTACCTTGAGGGATTTTTTCCCAACTATATTTCATTTAACTATTCATAAGGTTTGGATTACTATTCAAATGTTAGCTTACTATTTCATCGGTATTTATTCATGAACATATAGGGATACCATTTAATTTACTCATTCTTCATTTATGGGGTTTTTATTGTGTTATAAATATAATATAATATGATTATACTATAAAACATAATTGTAAGAAGGTAACATCATTGATGAAAAATTAGGTCGTTACATTCTTATCCACTTATGAAACTTCTCCCCTAAATTTGTTTTACATTCTAAGACATAAATAGGTGTGGATATGTTTACTTAATTTACTCTTCCAGTTCCCATATTTCCTCTTCATACTAATGGTTCTTCTATAGTACATTGACTTGGTGAGTATTCTTGTTGCATAGAAATTTATATCTATGATCCAAGAGCTTCATTTGATTCTCCTCGTAAGAAATATCATTCTCTAATTGTACCACATATGAAGAGAATACATGTGAAGGGTCTGGTATGTACTTATTTAAGAGAGATATATGGAATACGTCATGTAATTTAGACATGGTAGGTGGAAGTGCAAGTCCATAGGCCTCACCTCTGAAATTATTATAAATCTTGAAAGGGCCGACATACCTGGTACATAGCTTTCCTTTCTTCCCAAACCTCATGACCATCATCCATGGATATATATTAAATAATAACTTGTATTCAATGTTGAACTCAAGGTCCCATTGAAAATTTTCTATATAAATATTCTATTAACATTGGGTTGGCTTGATGTTCTGATGAATGGTTTTCACCTTCTCTACCATTTATTCAACCACTTTAGGTCCTGGAAACTTATGCTCACCGACATCATCCCAACACTCCAGTGTTATACACCTTTTCCCACAAAGGGAATCATATGGTTCCATTCAGGTTTCTAGAGTGGAAACTATTTTTTAGGAGAATTCAACTACTGGAAGATGTTGGTCTCGTCATCCTTTAAAGTCCCAAACACATAATCTCAACATATCTTCTAGTGTCTGAATATTTCCCTCATATTGTCCATTGGATTTGGAATGATAGGCCATTCTAAAGTTCAACTCAATGTTTAGATAATGTTGGAGGATTTTCTAGAAAATCGAGGTGAATCAAGAACCTATATCACATACAATATATAGTGGTACTCCAGGAATTCTTACAACCACTTTGATATATATTCATCCATGTTGATCCAATGAGAAGCCCTCTCAAATTGGGATAATGTGATCTATCTGTGTATGACAATCCACAATGACCCTTATAGAATTTTTTCCATTAGATGTCCTTGGAATTCTAGTGACAAAGTCCATGGTGATGTTCTACCATTTCCATGTTGGTATGGATAGTGGTTTCATCATTGCCTTATCCTTTTTTCTTTCATCCTTTACTTGTGGAAATACCAAGAACTTTGATGTATATTCATTAATAGCCTTCTTCGTATTGTCCCACCATTACTGAACTGGGTTTTCTTGTCATTCTAGACATGTATTGTTGAATAGAATTTACATATTATTCCATCCCTTGATATACCAAAGTATTCTTTTCACTACATGCATGAGGCTTTCCGTGGGATTACTCTTATATCTCGCTTCTTGGCATGTGGTGAAAACAATGCCAGGACTTTTCGCAGTTAAGTACAATAGACTTCCAATCACTTTCCTACACTCTATGATTTTAGATGCCTTTCCATTCTTATCTTTGTACAGTTTCATCCGGGTAGCAACCAGAGTTTTCATCCCCTTGGAATTTTTCATTCCAAATCTTATCAAAATCCACTTGGCATATTTGTATTGAGAAATAAATGTTCAATTCCTTTCTTGAGTCACCTGTAGACCAAGGAAAAATGTTATCTCTCCAATCATTGACATTTCGAACTCACTTTTCATGAATTCTGAAAACTGTCTTCACTGACCATCATGTGATCCAACAAATATTATGTTGTTGACATAAACCAGTACCATGATCATTTGATTACTATTGTTTCTGAAATAGATATTTTAATTAACTCCCCCACACTGGAAGCCAGGATTCTTCATGTACTGATCGAGCCTTGAGTACCATGCTCTTGGTGCTTGTTTCAGCCTATACAACGCCTTATTTAGATTGCAAACCCTCTCCTCATCAGCATGAATGATAAAACTATATGGATGCTCAATATAAACCACTTTCTCCAGAACCCCATTCAATAATGCCTATTTTAAATCCATCAGGTAATCAATGAACTTTTGTAGCACCGCCATGGATAGGTCTGCACTAACACCATCTAATCACAAATTATATCTTTCAAGTCAATTTCATCACATCTCTTCAACATTCATGATGAAAAATATTTTACTTCTACTCCCCCTAAGTCTCTTACCACATCCTCACATTCAACAAAAAACATGTCACTGTGTCATTGTCCAATAACATCATTTCATTCAACTAATTTTTTTGATCTTCTTGTTGAACCATTGTTGATATTCTTTCATAGATTCTTGGTATCCTGAAAATAGTTAGCTGATACCAAATTATATGAACAAAATAAATAATCATGAGATGAATTATTATTTCTCATTATATGGAAATATATCTTCTCTCGATAGACAACACCTGATTTGGGTCATCCAATTATTGCTTTGATGGCTTTTTCATTTGATTTTGTTATTGAATTCTCTCCTAATGTTATGCAACCCTTTCCAGGATTAGGCCCAACATTTAGACCCATAAACATTCTTCTTCTCCTACATCATCTATTCTCATATTCCACTCACAATTGATCCATTAACAAAATCTATAAGCCTACTGATTTGTCACTCGATGAAGGAAACAAGAGACAAAGTTAATAAAAAAATCACTTTCTATTATGCTCTATTACTCCCTTTCTTCATCAACTTTGGTACCTGATTGGAGTCAATCAAAACTCTGAAGTAAATCACTTCTTTACTTTTCATCTTTAGTTGCCATGTCCCCTTGGGTCGTATCTCCCTAAAACCTGAAACACTTGAATCATCAGTTAAGAAAATTTATAAATAGGGGGAGGTGAGCTTCTGTAATCCTCAAGATGAGGATTACGGTTGATCCTGATGGGTCAACCCTTTAATTCTTTCTTGTATAGTATCACACTCTTTCCTTGCTTCTTCAAGCTTCCTAGCGAATTTTAACTTCTCTGGACATATGACTAAGCATTCTTTACCCACATTCTCAGTCTTTTTCTGATATTTAGACATTATAGGCTAAGCCTTTCTCATAGTTTGGGGTTTAATCCCATCGATACACATTTCCTTATTTGATTTCCCACCAAAATTCAATTTCCCTTAATTCCTTATCTAGGTATGAATCTCTCTACTTGTCACCTTCCCTTTCTTCTTACACCATTGCAGGGGTATTTCTCTTTCCTCCACTTCTCGCTGCGAAACACTACATGCGAATTTCTCAATGAATTATTTGTTCATCTTTCTTTTATCTGATATCCGAGTCACCACACTATTTTTCATTGGTGGTGGGTCCTCCACTAAATGAACATTCTTATTACTCATAACTGTAGTGTTTCCTTCCTTTTTCTTCCAGATTTGTTCTTGTTCTTTCTTAGATGGCGGTTGTGAGTGTGACAAAGGAGGTGACTGATACACCTTTCGTTCGGCTCCATGTGATTCCCCTCAGTCTCTTAGCCTATTCTCAAACATACAACTTTGTCTCCCAGTGTAATATTTCTCTTGATACATCACTGGAGTCAAGAATCTATTTCTGGGCTCCTTTCCCTTTCTTGCAATCTTTTTGCAGCAATATCTTGCCAAGATCCCAGGATTAGAACATATGAAACATCATCCATTAAAGGCATACCTCATTTTCTCATCTCTCAGCTGAGATGTTGATGCAGCTGGAGTTCTTCCTCTGACATTGATCTCCTGAGCTTCCTAACACATACTCATGGTGTGTCCCATTCTTCCACAGTAATAGAATCTAATGAATGCTTTCTTGTGAGAGACACTTCTCTCAGATTTCTCATGACGCTTCTTCTTATTATTAGATTTATCAAAGTTTCTATTTTCACAGCCTAAAATGTATTACAGAGCCTCTGAACAAAAGCTTGATGTGTTTTCATGAATCCCATAGAAATAGAACATGTCGTCACTTATTTTTGTAAATGTCTTCTTAGGCCTATCTCTATCACTTATAGGACTTTCTACACTTCTGGAACTGTTCATGGTTCTCCTTCTATCAGGCATGGGAGGGGATTCATCAACTCTAATACCAGTTTTTTCCAAACTGTATGGTCTTTGAGCTCACAAAATATGTTGTAATTTCTCTTCTGAAAGAGAAAATCTATTTTTCATTTTATCATCACTTACCGAAGGATAATCAAATATTAAGTGAAATTAATCCTTTAATTTGGGCTTTCTATTGGTAATAGATTTCTTCTCTTTTTTCTTTGCTAATTCAAGCTCTTCTCCGAGTTGTTGAATCTTTATATCCCTTGATTCAATTTTACAATTGTGTGCTTTCTTGATATCATTCCCCCTATATATCTCATCTTCCAATTCATGTGTGAGCTTATCCACTATTTCACTTTTCTCCTTTAATTTTTATTTTTCTTGAGCAATAGAATCAGAACCACATGCATTATCATGTTGTAGCCATTGATTCTTATGAACTAGTTCTAATAGTTGTTTAGAAAGATCATCATTGTAACATTTCATATTTTGAATCTCATCTGACTTCATATTTTTCCCCTTGACATCATCTTTGGATTTTTTTACCTTTTCAGATCTCTTTCACAATTCTTCATTTTGAGAATCATTCTTTTACCTCAAATCAGTAGCTACGTCAATAATCCTTTGATTCAAACCTCTTAGATTATTGATCTCAGTTTCCAGTGCTTGGATCCAAATATCGTTAGATTTAATTTCATCAATCAATTTCAGATCCAATTCTTTCTCTTTGTGGACAACTTCCACTTTTCGACTTTTGGGAGTTTCTTCACCATTAGTAGTTCTAACATCACTTGGAATATCAAGTTTTTCACTCATTCTTTCTACTTCATTGAATGAGTAATTATTTTTCACTATATGATTTACCAAAATCATTATGCTCTATAATACTTTATTCCTTCAACTGTATCACACACTTTCCATTGACACTTCCACACTAGATAATTTCACCAGAATTCTACTTATTCTTTGAAGTTCTTCCCTTTTCCATGGAACACCATGATATGAGTGTAATGGATAGTTAACTTGAGCAATTGACTAAACCAAGTCAGAGAAAACAAATATGATAAAAAAATCTTTCCTCTGGTACCAATTTTTAGGACCAATAGGGTCTTAGATACACTGAGAGGGGGGTAAATCAGGGTATCGATATTATTTTTCAAAATTCCTCCTACCCTACTGGATATTGACCTCTTTATTATTAGGGTCACTTTGTTTTCTCTTGTGTGTTTACATTCATGAATTATTTTTATCATTATCTGATGGTGATGTTTTAGATGCAATATAGGTAAGAAATCAGGAAGAGACAATGATTTTTACTTGGTTCACCCTCATTGGGCTACGTCTAAGGAGCATAAAACGACGATGTGACATTGTACCAAATACACTAATTCTCACTATCAATAATTTTTGGTCTAGATCACTTCTATTCCTAGGCTCACTGCCTTTACAATGATTAGGGTTAGCTCACTACTTTCTCAAGGGTCACTCCTTGTTCCTCCCTTTCAGGCTCACTAACGGTTGATATTTTAACCTTCTTCCTCTTCCATTGCACACTGTAATTGGAAGGGATCCACTCACAGTTTATAGACCTGTAGGTCTCTTCATTTTCATTAATACATGTATCCTCAACTGTTTATAAGTGCTCTATTGATGTCCAAATTTCCTCCACTGATTAATATCCCTTTGCCCCTGAAGACTGGGCAATTCATTTGGAAGAACCTTCGCAAAGCACCATACATTGAAAGGGTCCAAATTTCGCAAATCTCAAACAATCCTTCGTGAAGTTCATGTCTTTTCATGAAGCACTCTTGCGAGGTACTCTCATGAAGCTCAAGCCTTTAAAATTCTTTAGTTGTCGCGGAGCTCAAGTCATTGTAGAGTGACTTCCCTCTCGAATCTCACAAAGCCGATGCAGAGTACACGACTTTCACGGAGCTAGATTAGCCATCACAAAGCTCTTCTTTCTCGAAGCACACTAGAGAATTTCACCAGACTCCTATTTCTTATTTGAAGTTCTTCCCTATTTCATGGCACACTAAGATAAGAGAAGTCTTGATAGTTAAATTGATAAATCGACAGAACCAAGTCAGAGCAAACAAATCTAATAAAAAAATAATTCCTCTGATACCAATTGTTAGGACCAATAGGGGCCTAGATACCCTGAAAGGGGGTGAATTAAGGTATCAATATTCTTTTTAATAATTCCTCCTACCCCACTGGATCGTGACCTCTTTATTATTCAGGTCACTTTGTTTGCTCTTGTGTGTTTATGTTCATCACTAATTTTTATATTTATCTGATGGTGATGTTTTAGATGCAATGCATGGAAGCAACTAGGTAGACACAGAGACTTTTACTTGGTTCACCCTCACTGGGCTATGTATAAGGAGCATACAACGACAATGTTCCATTGTACCAAATCCACTAATTCTCACTACTAATAATGTTCAGGCTAGATCACTTCTATTCCCAGGCTCACTACCTTTACAATGTTTAGGGTTAGCTCACTACTTTCCCAATGGTCATTCCATGTTCCTCTCTCTCAGGCTCACAGCCAGTAGAATGGATAACCTTCTTCCTCTTCCATTACTCTCTCTACTTGGAAGGGTTCCACTCATAGTTTATAGACCAATAGGTCTCTTCATTTGTATGAATACATTCATCCTCAACTATTGATATATGCTCTATTGAAGTCCAAATTTCATCGACTGATGAATATCCCTTTTCCCGAGAACACTGGGAAATTCCTTTGAAAAAACCTTCGCAAAACACCCTACATTGGGAGGCTCCCAATTTCGCAAATCTCAAACAAGCCTTCGTAAAGCTCTAGTATTTTCACGAATCACTCTCTCAAATTACTCTCACAAAGCTCAATCCTTCAAAATTCATAGGCTGTCGCAGAGCTCAAGTCTTCACTGAGAGACTTCCCCTGTGAAGCTCACTGAGCGGACGCGTAGCACACTACATTTTGCGAAGAAATATTAGCTACCTCAGAGCTCTTCTTTCATGAATCACACTGCCTACACAAACCACATTCGCGAAACGAGTGAAAAATATTTTCTCTAAAAATTCTCTCTTCTATCCTACTTCTCTTGAAGGGGTTGAGGCCAATTTATAGGCAATTCCACCAACCCACAAACATTCCACGTGAAGTCTACGCCACATCGTCTCAAATCACGAAGCTCCAAATTTTCACCAAAATTATCTCAAAATTGAGAAGCACCACAGAAATTTTATAATCACAAAGATTGACGTAATCACAGTGCATCACCGTCAATCCCTTCACGCCTTCACCGAAAATCTCCCTTGCAAATCCCATTACTTCCACGATGCGATTCAACCTCTTCCATTCGTGAATCTTGACATAATCATGAAGTATCATCGTCAACATTTTTCTGGTCTTCGCGAATTCCAAACCATGAAGAATATCTTCACGAAATTCATACCGCCTCCAGATCGTCTGTTTCATTGTCATCGTTTATTGTCAACATGGATTGTCAAAAACTTCTCTGGAACTCAACAGTTCACCTTGGGAACCTTCTTTGTCAACAAACACAATCAAACCCAAAAATGATGCAATGTTTCCTTGAGGTATTTTTTCCCAACAATATTTCTTTTAACTATTCATAAGGGTCAGATTACTATTCAAAGTTTAACTTACTATTTCATCGGTATTTATTTGTGAACATATTGAGATACCATTTATTTTACTCATTATTCATTTATAGGGTTAGTATTGTGTTATAAATGTAATATTATATGATTATACTATAAAACCTAATTACAAGAAGTTAATTTCATTGATGAAACATTGGGTCATTACATTCTTATACACTTATGAAATTTCTCCCCTAAATATTTTTTTACATTCTATGACATAAACAGGTGTGGGTTATTTTACTTAATTTCCTCTTCCAGCTCCCACATTTCCTCTTCATACTAATGGTTCTTCTATAGTACATTGACTTGGTGAGTATTCTTGTTGCATAGAAATTTATCTCCACGATCCAAGAGCTTCATTGGATGCTCCTTGTAAGAAATATCATTCTCCAAATGTACCACCTATGAAGGGAATACATGTGAACGGTCTAGTATGTACTTATTTAAGAGGGATATGTGGAATAAATCATGTAATTTATACATCGTAGGTGGAAGTGCAATTCGATAGGCCTCAACTCTGAAATTATTATAAATCTTGAAATGGCCAATGTACCTGGTACATATCTTTCCTTTCTTCCCAAACCTCTTGACCATCATCCATGGACATATATTAAATAATATATTGTCTTCAATGTTGAACTCAAGGTCCCATTGATGATTGTCTGTATAAATATTCTATTAACATTGGGCTACCTTGATGTACTGATGAATGGTTTTCACCTTCTCTGCCATTTCATCATCCTCTTTAGGTCCTGCTAACTTAGGCTCACCGACATCATCCCAACACTCTAGTGTTATACACCTTTTCCCATAAAGGGCATCATATGGTTCCATTCAGATGCTAGAGTAGAAACTATTGTTTTAGGATAAATCAACTAGTGGAATATGTTGTTTTCGTCCTCCTTTAAAGTCCCAAACACATAATCTCAGCATATCTTCTAGTGTATAAATATTTCCCTTAGATTTTCCATCAGATTGAGAATGATAGGCCATTATAAAGTTCAACTCAATGTTTCGTGAATGTTGGAGGCTTTTCCAAAAAATCGAGGTGAATCAAGAACCTCTATTAGATATAATATATAGTGGTACTCCATGAATTCTTACAACCACGTTGATATATATTCATCCATTTTGATCCAATGAGAAGTCCTCTCAAATTGGGATAATTTGATCTATCTTTGTATGACAATCCACAATGACCCATATAGAATTGTTTTCATTAGATGTCCTTGGAATTGAATTAATAATGTCCATGGTGATGTTCTACCATTTCCATGTTGGTATGGATACTGGTTTCATCATTGGCTTATCCTTTTTTCTTTCATCCTTTACTTGTGGAAATACCAAGAACATTGATGTATATTCATTAATATCCTTCTTCGTACTATCCCACCATTACTGAACTGGGTTTACATGTCATTCTAGGCTTGTATTGTTGTAAATAATTTACTTATTATTCCATCCCTGGATATACCAATGTATTCTTTTCACTGCATGAATGCATCTTTCCTTGGGATTACTCAGATATCTTGCTACATGGCATGTGGTGAAAACAATGTCAGGCCTTGTCGTAGTTAAGTACAACCGACTTCCAATGATTTTCCTGTACTCTATGATGTTAGCTACCTTTCCATTCTTATCTTTGGACAGTTTCATCCGGGTAGAAACTAGAGTTTTCATCCCCTTTAAATTTTTCATGCCATATCTTATCAAAACCTCCTTGGAATATTTGGATTGAGAAATAAATATTCCATTCCTTCCTTGCGTCACCTGTAGACCAATGAAAAATGTTATCTCTCCAATCATTGACATTTCAAACTCACTTTTCATGTATTCTGAAAACTGTCTGCACAGAGCATCATCTGATCCACCAAATATAATGTTGTTGACATAAACCAGGACCATCATCCTTTGATTACTATTGTTTCTAAAATAGAGATTTAAATTAACTCCCCCACTCTAGAAACCAAACTTCTTCAAGTACTGATTGACACTTGAGTACCAAGCTCTTGGTTCTTGTTTGAGTCCATACAATGCCTTCTTTAGATTGCAAACCCTGTCCTCATCATCATGAATGAGGAAACCATCTGGATGCTGAACATACACCACATTATCCAGAACCCCATTCGAGAATGCTGATTTTACATCCATCTGGTAATAAATGTACATCTGTAGTACTACTATGGAGAGGTCTGCACTAACACCATCTAATCACAAATTATATCTTTCAAGTCAATTTCAGAACATCTATTCAAATTTCATGATGAAAATTATTTTACTTCTACTCCCCCTAATTCTCTTACCATATCCTCACTTTCAAAAGAATACTTGTCACTATTTCATTGTCTAGTGATGTTATTTCATTCAACTGTTTCTTTTGATCTTCTTGTTGAACCATTTTTGATATTCTCTCGCAGTTTCTTGGTATCCTGAAAACATTTAGCATATAACACATTAGAAGAACAAAATAAATAAGCATAATATGAATGATTATTGCTTCTTCTCTGGATATATGTCTTCTCTCGATAGACAACACTTGAGTTGGGTCATCCAATTATTTCTTTGATGGCTCTTTCATCTGATTTAGTTATTGAATGCTCTCCCACTGTTATGCAACACTTTCCAGGATTAGGCCCACCTTTTAGACTCATAAACATTCTTCTTATCCAACATCATCTATTATCATATTCCATTTGGAATTGAGCCATTAACAAAATATCAAAGCCTACAGAGTTGGCACATGGTGAAGGAAACAAGAGACAAAGTTAATAAAAAAATCAATTCTTATTGTGCTCTATTACTCCCTTTATTCATCAACTTTGCTACCTAATTTGATTCAATCAAAACTCTGAAGTAAATCACTTCTTCACTTTGCATCTTTAGATTCCATGTCCCCTTGGATCGTATCTCCCTAAAACCTGAAACACTTGAATCATCAGTTAACAACATTCATACATAGGGAGAGGGGTTCTTATGGAATCCTAGGGATGAGGAATGCGGTTGATCATAATTGGTTTACCCTTTGATTATTTTTTGAAGAGTGTCACACTCTTTCCTTTCTTCTTCTAGCCACCTAGACCATTTCAACTACTCTAGACATATGACTAAGAATTCATTAACCACATTCTGAGTCTTTTTCTGATATGTAGACTTTACAGGCTTATCCTTTCTCATAGTTTGGGGTTTAATCCCACCGATACACATTTCCTTCTTTTATTTTCCAACAAAAATTCCATTTCCCTTGATTCTTTCACTGGGTAAAAATCTCTCTACTTTTCACCTTCCCTTTCTTCTTCCGCCATTGCAGGGGTCTATCTCTTTCCTCTACTTCACTCTGTGGAACACTACATGCGAATTTTTCAATGAATTATTTGTTCATCTTTCTTTTATCAAATATCTGAGTCAACCCCACTATTTTTAACTGGTGGTAGGTCCTCCACTGAACGTACATTTTTCTTACTCATAGCTATAGCATTTCCTGCTTTTTTTTCTTCTAGATTTTTTCTTTTTATTTCTTAGATGGTGGTTGTGATTGTGACAGAGGAGGTGACTGATAAACCTTTCATTCAGCTCCATGTGATTCCCCTAACTCTCTAAGCCTATTCTCCAACTTACATCTTTCTCTCCCAATATAATATTTCACATGATACATCACTGGAGTCAATAATCTCTTTCTAGGATCAATTCCCTTTCTTGCAATCTTTTTACTGCAATATCTTTCCATGTTCCCATGATTAGAACATATGAAACATCATCCATTAAAGGCATACCTCATTTTGTCATCTATCAACTGAGATGTTGACGCAGCTTGAGTTCTTCCTCTGACATTGAGATCATAATCTTCCTAACATGTATTAATGGTGTTTCCCATCCTTCCACAGTAATAGCATCTAATGAATGCTTTCTTGTGAGAGACTCTTCCCTCCGATTTCTCATGACGCATCTTCCTATTTTCAGATTTATCAAAGTTTCTATTTTCAAAGCCTGAAATGTCTTCCAGATCCTCTAAACAGAAGTTTGATGTGTGGCCATGAATCCCATAGAAATAGAACATGTCATCACTTATTTTTTTAACTGTCCTCTCAGGCCTATCTCTAGAACTTACAGGATTTTCTCCACTTCAGTAATTGTTCATGGTTCTCCTTCTATCATGCATGGGAGGAGATTTTTCAAATCCAATACCAGTTTTTTCCACACTGTATGGTCTTTGAGCTGATAAAAATATGTTGTTGTTTCTCTTCAGAAATAGAAAATATCTTTTTCATTTTATCATCACTTGCCGAAGGATAATCAAATAGTATGTGCAATGCCTCCATTAATTTGGTCTTTCCATTGTTACTAGATTTCTTCTCTTCTTTCTTTCCTAATTCAAGATCTTCTCCCAATTGTTGAATATTTATATCCCTTGATTCAATTTTTTAATTGTGTGATTTCTTGAGATCATTCCCCCTACATATCTCATCTTCCAATTCATGTGTGAGCTTATCAACCATTTCACTTTTCTCCTTTACTTTTAATTTTTCTTGAGCGACAGAATCATAACCACATGCATTCTCTTGTTATAGCCTTTGATTCTTATGATCTATTTCAGATAGTTGTCTAGCAAGATTATCATTGTTAGATTTCATATTTTTAATCTCATATGAGTTCAGATTATTCACCTTGACATCAGCTTTGGATTTTTTTTACCTTTTGAGATATCTTTCACAATTCTTCATCATGAGAATCATTCTTCCCCCTCAGATTAGTATCTACATCAATAAGCCTTTGATTCAAACCTCTTAGCTTTTTGATCTCAGTTTCCAGTGCTTGGATCTGAATATGTTTAGATTTAATTTCATCACTAAATTTCGGATCCAATTCCTTCTCTTTGTGGACAACTTCCACTTTTCAAATTTTGGGAGTTTCTTCACCATCAATAGTTCCAACACCACTTTGAATATCAGGTTCTTCAATCATTCCTTCTACATTATTGAATGAGTAAGTATTTGTCACTGTATGATTTACCAAAATCATTACTCTATATAATACTTGATTCCTTAAACTGAATCACACTCTTTCCATTGACATTCCCAACAGGAGAATTTCACCAGACTTCTGCATCTTCTTTGAGGTTCTTCCCTTTTCCATGGGACACCAGGATAAGAGCAGACTGGATAGTTAACATGAGAAATCCACTAAACAAAGTCAGAGAAAACAAATATGATAAAAAAAATATTTCCTCTGATACCAATTATTTGGACCAATAGGGGCCTAGATACCCTGAGAGGGGGGCGAATTAGGGTACCAATATACTTTTTAAAATTCATCCTTCCCCACTGGATCTTGACCTCTTTATTATTAGGGTAACTTTGTCTACTCTTGTGTGTTTATGTTCATCACTAATTTTTATCTTTATCTAATGGTGCTATTTTAGATGAAATGCAGGGAAGAAACTAGGCACACACAGAGATTTTTACTTGGTTCACCCTCACTGGGATATGTCCAACGAGCATACAATGATGATGTATTGTTGTACCAAATCCACTAAAGCTCGCTACCAATAATGTTTGGGATAGATCACTTCTATGCCCAGGAATACTACCTTTACAATGTTTAGGGTCAGCTCACTAATTTCCCAATGGTCACCCCATGTTCCTCTCTCTGGCTCACAGTCGGTAGAAAGGATAACCTTCTTCCTCTTCCATTGCTCACTACCCTTGGAAGGGATCCACCAACAGTTTATAGACCTGTAGTTCTTTTCATTTTCCTGACTACATGCATCCTAAAATATTGATAGATGATCTATTAATGTTCAAATTTCATCTGTTGATTAATATCCCTTTTCCCAGGAAGACTGGGCAATTCATTTGGAAAAACCTTCGCAAAACACCCTACTTTGGGAGGCTCCCAATTTCGAAAATCTCAAACAAGCCTTCACGAAGATCCTGCCTTTCCACGAAGCACTCTTGTGAAGTACTCTCATGAATCTCAAGCCTTCACAATGCTTAGTTCGTCGCAGGGCTCAAGTCGTCGCTGAACGACATCCCCCTCGATGCTCACTGAGCCGAGGCGGAGTACACAACTTCCGCGGAGCAAGATTAGCTGCCATGAAGCTCTTCTTTTGCGAAGCACACTGCCTATGCGAACCACATTCACGAAACGAGGGAAAAATATTTTCTCTGAAAATTCTCTCTTCTCTCTTACCTCTCTTGAAGGGGTCACGAACTATTTATAGGTAATTCCACCGACCAACAAACATTCCACGTGAAGTCTACGCCATGTCATCTCAAATCACGAAGCTCCAAAGTTCCCGTCGAAATTATCTCAGAATCGTGAAGCACCATGGAAATTTTCCAATAACAAAGAATGAAGTAATCGCAGAGCATCACCATCAATCCCTTCAAGACTTCACCACGATGTTCCCTTGCAAAGCCCTTCACTGCCGCGATGCGCTTCAAACTCTTCCATTCGTGAAGCTTGACGTAATCGCGAAGTATCACCATCAACATTCTTCTGGTCTTTGAGAATTACAAACCATGAATCCTATCTTTGAGAAATTCATGCCTTTTCCATATTAAAATAAGATCTTCAAAGAAAATCCTTTTTTCACGATGCTCACCAAACTCCAAAATTTGGACCCCAAAAATTTGGCAATCACTGGAAAACGGCACTACCTTTTACTGCTCTTTTGTACCACCACAAGATTGTCTGTTTATTTGTCATCATTCATTGTCAACATGGATTTTCAAAAAATTCTATGGAACTCGACAATTCACCTTGGAATCCTGATTTGTCAACAAACACAATCACACCCAAAATTGATGCAATGTTACCTTGAGGGATTTTTTCCCAACAATCTCCCCCTTTAGGTTTGTTGACAACTCTTCTCAGAATGGTTTTCTCCATGTTGATACCTCACTGAGTCTCCTTCTAGCAGCTACACCATTCACCTATTTAAATTCTAATAGTGTTCAAGGATTCACTTAACACGTACTCTAAGCCCACATGAGCAATGCTCGGCATGAGAAACAAGAGTAGTATGAGAAGTTCATCAATGAATCACTTCATGTTAGACACCAGTTGTCGATTCCAAATTGATACCAATTGCTAAATTGATACCAATTGTTGAACCACACTGATACCAATTAGTGATAGATAGAAACCTTTTCACACCATTCCCACATCACTGTTCGTCTTTTATCACGATCCTCAACTATTGTGATATCTATGATTTGATTGATCACTTCTATCTTCATCAGATTTAAAACACTCCCCCTATCTCATTACTCTCCCCTTATCTCGCTGCTCTACCATTTAGCTTCTTCCCATTTCTTTAAGAAAGACATTTTATCCCTTCATTAGAAACAGTTTATCCCCCTTGAGGATTCACTATTTCTCCCCCTTTTTCAACGAACGCAAAGGTCGCCCATTTGCGGTCTGCAACATTGTAAAGAACACAGATTTGCGCATTACAGAAAAACACACTATACCTCGGGGGGTGGGGTGGTTTCCACATCCACACTCGTTCAAGTGAGGGGAGTCGACTAAACTCCCAAATCTAGTCAATGCTTTTCCAACACTTTCTTGGGTAAGGCCTTTCCCAGAATGTCTGCAACCAGTATTTCTGTAGGCACATACTCCAACTTCAAAATTCTTTGTTCAACCTTATCCTTGATAAAATGATACTTTATCTCAATGTTAATTTTCCTGGAGTGATGGAAAAAAAAATTTGCTGTGATTTATAGCACTTCATTTATCGCACTAGATTCTGAATGGAGACTTCACTTTAACACCCATATCATCAAGCTGCTATTTCATCCACAATAACTGTGTGCATGCTTGAGTGGTGGCAATATAATTAGCTTCTACGGTGCTTAATGAAATGAAATATTGATTCTTACTTAGCCATGAAATACACAAGCCACAAAGATATAATTCACCTCCTAACGTTGATATCCTGTCATCCACTGAACCGGCCCAATCCGCATCTATATATCCCAATAACTCTGATTAATATTTATCACTATATATCAAGAAGAAATACAATGTTCCCTTGATATAGAAAAGTATTCATTTCACTAAATGCATGCGGATTTCCTTGGGATTACTCTGATATCTCGCTGCGTGGCATGTGGTGAAAACAATGTCAGGACTTGTCTTAGTTCTGTACAACAGACTTCCAATGATTTTCCTGTACTCTGCTATGTTATCTACCTTTCCATTATTATCTTCAGACAGTTTCATCTGGGTAGCAACCAGAGTTTTCATCCCCTTGGAATTTTTCATTCCAAATCTTATCAAAACCTCCTTCGCATATTTGGATTGAGAAATAAAGTTTACATTCCTTCCATGCATCACATGCAGACGAAGGAAAAATGTTATCTCTCCAATCATTGACATTTCAAACTCACTTTCCATGAATTCTGAAAACTATATGCACTAAGCTTCATCTTATCCGCAAAATATTATGTTATCAACATAACCCAAGACCATTATCCTTTAATTAATATTGTTTCTGAAATAGAGATTGTAATTAACTCCCTTACACTGGAAACCAATCTTTTTCAAGTATTGATCGAGCCTTGAGTACCATGCTCTTGGTGCTTGTTTCAGCCCATACAACGCCTTCTTTATATTTCAAACCATGTCCTCATCAGCATGAACGAGAAATCAATCTGGATGCTCAATATAAACCACTTTCTCCATAATCCCATTCAAGAAATTTGATTTTACATCCATCTGGTAATCAATGAACTTCTATAGCACAGTCATGGATAGGTCTGCACTAACACCATGTAATCACAAATTATATCTTTCTAGTCAATTTCAGCACATCTCTTCGACTTTCATGGTGAAAAGGATTTTACGTCTACTCCCACTGAGTCTCTTACCACATCCTCACATTCAATAGAAAACTTGTCACTGTGTCATTGTCCAATGACATCATTTCATTCAACTTATTTTTTTTGATCTTCCTGTTGAACCATTTTTGATATTCTCTTGCAGCTTCTTGGTATCCCAAAAACAGTTAGCTGATACCACATTATAAGTTCAAAATAAATAAACATGAGATGCATGATTATAACTACCTCTCTAGAAATATATCTTCTCCAGATAGACAACAACTGAGTTGGGTTATCCAATTATTGATTTGATGGTCCTTTCATCTGATTTCGTTATTGAATGCTCTCCCAATGTTATGCAACACTTTCTAGGATTAGACCCACATTTTAGACCCATAAACATTCTTCTTATCCTACATCATCTATTCTCATATTCCACTCAGAATTGAGCCTTTAAAAAATCTCTAAGCCTACTGAGTTGGCACTCGGTGAAGGAAACAAGAGATAAAGTTAACAACAAAATCACTTCCTATTGTTCTCTATTGATCCATTTATTCTTCAACTTTGGTACCTGATTTGAGTCAATAAAAACCTTGAAGTAAATCACTTGTTCACATTTCATATTTAAATTCCATATCCCCTTGGATCATATCTCCCCAAAACCTAAAAACACGAATCATCAGTTAACAACATTTATACATAAGGAGAGGGGTGCTTCTAGAATCTTCTGGATGAGGATTGCACTTGATCCTGATGGGTCAGCACTTTGATTCTTTCTTGCAGAGTATCACACTCTTTCCATGATTCTTCTAGCTGCCTAGCCAATTTTATCTTCTCTAGACATATGACTAAGCATTATTTACCCACATTCAGAGTCTTTTTCTGATATGTATACTTTATAGGATTATCTTTTCTCATAGTTTGGGGTTTAATCCCACTGATACACATTTACTTCTTTGGTTTTCCACCAAAATTCTATTTCCCTCGATTCCTTTTATAGGTAGGAATATCTCTACTTGTCACCTTCCCATTCTTCTTCCACAATTGCAGGGGTCTTTCTCTTTCCTCCACTTCTCACCACGGAACACTATAAGAGAATTTTTCAATGAATTCTTTGATCATCTTTATTTTATCAGATATCCGAGTCACCACACTATTTTTCATTATTTATAGGTCCTCCACTGAACGTACATTATTCTTACTCACAGTTGTAGCGTTTCCTGCCTTTTTCTTCCTAATTTGGTCTTGTTCTTTCTTAGATGGCAGTTTTGAGTGTGACGGGGGAGGTGACTGATACACATTTTGTTCAGCTCCATGTGATTCCCCAAAGTCTCTAAGCCTATTCTCCAACTTACAACTTTTTCTCCCAATGTAATATTTCTCTTGATATATCACTAGAGTCAACAATCTCTTTTTGGGCTCTTTTACCTTTCTGTAATCTTTTTGCTGCAATATCTTTCCAAGTTCCCATGAATACAAAATATGAAACATCATCCACTAAAGGAATACCTCCTTTTTTCATCTCTCAGATGAGATGTTGTTGCATCTTGAGTTCTTCCTCTGACATTGAGATCTGGAGCTTCATGACACATATTCATGGTGTGTCCCATTCTTCAACAGTAATAACATCTAATGAATTCTTTCTTGTGAGAGACTCTTCTCTCTGATTTCTTATGACACTTCTTCTTATTATATAATTTATCAAAGATTCTATTTTAACAGCCTGAAATGTATTCCAGATCCTCTAAAAAAACCTTGATGTGTGGCCATGAATCTCATAGAAATAGAACATTTCATCACTTCTTTTTGTAACTGTCCTCTTAGGCCTATCTCTAGAACTTACAGGACTTTCTCCACTTCTGGAACTGTTCACAGTTCTCCTTCTATCATGCATGGGAGGGTATTCATCAAATACAATACTAGTTTTTTCCAAACTGTATGGTCTTTGAGGTGAAAAAATATGTTGTTGTTTCTCTTTAGAAATAAAAAATCTCTTTTTCATTTTATCATCACTTTCCGAAGGATAATCAAATAGTAAGTGCAATGCATCCTTTAATTTGGGATTTCCATTGGTACTAGATTTCTTCTCTTCTTTATTTGATAATTCAAGCTCTTCTCCTAGATGATGAATCTTTATATCCCTTGATTTAATTTGATAATTTTGTTCTTTCTTGAGATCATTCCCCCTAAATATCTCATCTTCCAATTCATGTGTGAGCTAATCCACCATTTCACTTTTCTCCTTCACTTTTAATTTTTCTTGAGCAACAGAATCAGAACCACATGGATTCTCTTATTTTAGCCTTTGATTATTATGAACTAGTTTAGATAGTTGTTTAGAAAGATCATGATTTTCAGATTTCATGTTTCGAATCTCATCTGAGTTCATATTCTTCCCATTGACATCAACTTTGGATTTTTTTACCTTTTCAGATCCTTTCGCAATTCTTCATCTTGAGAATAATTTTTCCCCCTCAGATCAGTAGCTACATCAATAAGCATTTTATTCAAATTTATTAGCTTTTTGATCTCAGTTTCCAGTGCTTGGATCCGAATAACTTTAGATTTAATTTCATCAGTGAATTTCGGATCCAATTCCTTCTCTTTGTGGACAACTTCCACTTTTCAACTTTTGGGAGTTTCTTCACCATAAGTAGTTCCAAAATCACTTGTAATATCTGGTTCTTCACTCATTCCTTCTACATTATTGAATGAGTAAGTATTTTTCACTGTATGATTTACCGAAATCATTATTCTCTTTATTACTTGATTCCTTCAACTGAATCACACTATTTCCGTTGACACTTCCACAATGGATAATTTCACCAGACCTCTACTTCTTCTTTGAAGTTATTCCCTTGGCCATGGCACACCAAGATAAGAGCAGACTGGATAGCTAACTTGAGGAATCGACTGAACCAAGTTAGAGAGAATATATCTGATAAAAAATATATTTCCCCTGATACTAATTGTTAGGACCAATAGGTGCCTAGATACTCTGAGAGGGGGGGGGGTGAATTAGGGTATCAATATTCTTTTTCAAAATTCCCCCTGCCCCACTAGATCTTGACCTCTTTATTATTAGGGTTACTTTGTTTGATCTTGTGTGTTTATGTTCATCACTTATTTTTACCTTTATCTAATGGTGATTTTTTAGATGAAATGTAGGGAAGAAACCAGACAGACACATAGATTTTTACTTGGTTCAACATCACTGGGCTATGTCCAAGGATAATACAATGATGATGTGATGTTGTACCAAATCCACTAAATCTCACTACCAATAATTTTCGTGCTAGATCACTTCTATGCCTAGGATTACTTCCTTTACATTGTTTAAGGGCATCTTGCAACTTTCCCAATGGCCACTCCATGTTCCTCTCTCTCAGGCTCACAGCCGGTAGAAAGGATAACCTTTTTCCTCTTCTATTGCTCACTTCACTTGGAAGAGATCCACTCACAGTTTATAGTCATGTAGGTCTCTTCATTTTCATGAATACATGCATCCTCAACTATTGATAAATGCTCTATTAAAGTCCAAATTTCATCCACTGATGAATATACCTTTTCCCCTGAACTAATGGGAAATTACTTTGGAAAAACCTTCACAAAACACCCAACTTTGGGAGGCTCCCAATTTCGCAAATCTCAAACAAGCCTTCGCAAAGCTCCTGTCTTTTCATGAAGCACTATTGTGAAGTACTCTTGTGAAGCTCAAGCCTTCACAATGCTTAGGATGTTGCAGAGCTCAAGTCATCTATGAGCGAATTTACTCGCGATGCTCACTGAGCCGGTGTGGAGCACATGAATTTCGCGGAGTAAGATTAGCTACCGAGAAGATCCTCTTTGTTGAACCACACTGCCTATGCAATCCACATTCACAAAATAAGAGCAAAATATTTTCTCTAAAAATTCTCTCTTCACTCCTACTTCTCTTGAAGGGGCCAAGGCCTATTTATAGGCAATTCCATAGACCCAAAAACATTCCACGTGAACTCTATGCCATGCCATCTCAAAACGTGAAGCTATAAAGTTCCCACTGAAATTCTATCAAAATTGCAAAGCACAACGGAAATTTTCCAATCACAAAGCTTGACATAATCGCGGATTATCAACGTCAATCCCTTCACGCCTATTCTGTGAAGCTCCCTCGCCAAGCCCTTCACTACCGTGATGCGCTTCAACCTCTTCCATTCATGAAGCTTGACGTAATCACGAAGTATCACCATCAACATTCTTCTTTTCATCACAAATTCCAAACCATGAAGCCAATCTTCGCGAAATTCATGCATTTTCCATATTAAAATAAGATCTTCACGGAAATCCTATTTTCACGATGCTCACCAAACTCCAAATTTTGGACCCTACATATTTGGAAAACAATAGAAAATAGATCCATCTTGTAATTTTCTTTTATACTGCCTCCAGATCATTCGTTTCTTTGTCATCATTCATTCTCAACATGGATTGTCAACAACTTCTCTATAACTCGTCAATTCACCTTGTAAACCTTCTTTTTCAACAAACACAATCAAACCCAAAAATGAGGCGATATTACCTTGAGGGATTTTATCCCAACAATATTCTATTTAACTATTCATAAGGTTTTGATTACTATTCAATGGTTAACTTACAATTTCATCAGTATTTATTCATGAACATATAGAGATACCATATATTTTACTCATTCTTCATTTATAGGGTTTTTATTGTGTTATAAATGTAATATTATAAGATTATACTATAAAACATAATTATAAGAAGGTAATTTCATTGATGAAACATTGGGTCGTTACATTCTTTTCCCCTTATGAAATTTCTCCCGTAATTTTTCTTTTACATTCTAATCCATAAACAGGTGTGGGTACTTTTACTTAATTTCCTCTTCCAGTTCCCATATTTCCTCTTCATAAAAATGGTTCTTCTATTATTACATTTACTTGGTGAGTATTCTTTTTGCATAGAAATTTATCTCTACGATCCAAGAGCTTCATTAGATGCCCCTCGTTAGAATTATCATTCTCCAACTGTACCACCTATGAAGAGAATACATGTGAAGGGTCAGGTATGTACTTATTTAAGTGGGATATGTGGAATACATCATGTAATTTAGACATTATAGGTGTAAGTGCAAGTCGATAGGCCTCAAATATGAAATTATTATAAATCTTGAAAGGGTCGACGTACCTGGTACATATATTTCCTTTCTTCCCAATCCTCATGACCATCATCCATGGAGATATATTAAACAATACCTTGTCTTCTATGTTGAACTCAAGGTCCCATTGATGATTTTCTGTATAAATATTATATTAACATTGGACTGCCTTGATGTTATGATCAATGGTTTTAACCTTATCTACCATTTAATCAACCACTTTACGTTTTGGAAACATATGCTCACCGAAATCATCCCAACACTCCAGTGTTCTACACCTTTTCCCATAATGGGAATCATATGGTTCTATTCATATACTGGAGTAGAAACTATTATTTTAGGAGAATTCAACAAGTGGAAGATATTGGTCACGTCCTCCTTTAATGTCCCAAACACATAATCTCAATTATCTGAATATTTCCCTTTAGATTGTCCAACAGATTGGGGATGATAGGCCATTCTGAAGTTCAACTCAATGTTTAGAGAATGATGGAGGATTTTCCAAAAAAATTGAGGTGAATCAAGAACCTCTATTAGATAAAATATATAGTTCTACTCCATGAATTCTTACAACCACTTCAATATATATTCATCCATGTTGATCCAAAGAGAATTCCTCTCAAATTGTGATAATTTGATATATCTTTATATGACAATCCACAATAACCCATATAGAAGTGTTTCCATTATATGTCCTTGGAATTCCAGTGATAAAGTCCGTGGTGATGTTCTACCATTTCCATTTTGGTATGGATAATGGTTTCATCATTACCTTATCCTATTTTTCATTCATCATTTACTTGTGTACATACCAAGCACTTTGATGTATATTCATTAATAGCCTTCTTCATATTGTCCCACCATTACTGAACTAGGTTTCCTTGTCAATCTAGGCTTGTATTGTTGAATAGAATTTACTTATTTTTCCATCCCTATATTATTGGATCAATTTAACATGTCATTCTAGTCATATCTATCTCATGAGATATAATATTTTTTTTCAATGCATTGGATAGAGATGTAGGTCCTACCCTTCTCAATCTAAAATATTTCTTACATGATCCACAAAAACATAAATCATTCATCAAATCACAACTCAAAAAATTAAATGTGTTTCTTAAAAATCATTCCATCATAACATAATCTATATAAAAAACCATTCCTTCATTGACATAATCAAATCACAATAATAATATTTATTTAATCATGACCCTATTTAAAGAGCGTCATCTTAGATAGAAAATAATTTTGATAAAACACCTGAAATTAATTCCTATGGAAAATATCATTTCTACTTCAAAAACATTTTCTTTGATATATGTAGGGATCCAAGAATATTTTCAATTCAGAACTCTACCTATCAATTAAGAGGAAGACTGTTTAATTCATCATGGAATACATAAATATAATCCCGCAGGGCAGAAATATCTTCGAGAAGTATTATATCCTTTTTCTCAATTATTTGAGCATGATATGATTGCTCAAAAGGCATCATTATCCACACATTAGATGATGATTTTGAAAAAGATTCTCCTTCCTCCTTACACATCTATAGGATTTGAGTACATTATGGGATATAAATATTTATTTCCTATTCCCTGTAATTAATGATGTATTTGTATGAAGATAGACAATCCATGCCCAAAATAGAACCAAACTCCACTAGTGGAAGTATGAAAAGATTTACAAGGTGGTTATGTCCACAATTATTTACCAATGAATAGTTATAAACCTTGGATGCAGTAATTTCTCCATTCTCTATTCTCACAGATAAATCACCCTCCAAATTTTGATGTGGTCTTTGAATAGTTCTACTAAACATGAATGAAATTAAATAATGGATAGAACCAGAATCAAATAATTAATTTGATATTGTTGAATGAATAACTACTATATCGGTCACCAAATAATTATCTCGCTCCACCTTATTAGAATTGAATTCATAATCACTTCTTTGCTTCCTTGGAGGTTGTTGTTGATTTCATCCAACAACCCTTGTCTTGGGGAAATTGTTCACATAATTCCTATGTTCCTGTATATTGTAACACTGCACTTTAGGCTGAGTATTGATCTGAACCTCCCTTCCTTCTTCTTTGTTAGTGGGATTCTTTATATACCTTTGGTAGTTTTTAGCCAGATATCACATTCTTCCACATTTTAATCAATTAATTATTCCCATTAGATAGTCCTTAGGATATGTTTTCCAATAATTTTACACGTGGGATGTTCGATCTTCATTCAATCATGGGATTTATTTTCCAGATCACCCATATTAGACACCAATTTTCTCTTTTTTCACTGGGCCCACAAGACCATTGGGATTCCTCAATCTCTATTTCAACCGTCAGGGCATAAAAAACAGTCTCCTCATAATTGAATCTAATGACCCAAGATTGATGTACATCAACATTACATTTCTTTTGCAGAAGATAGAATACATTGCATAAATATATGCCCAAAGACCATATTATTTTATTGTCTTTGGAATCTTGGAAAATAATCTTATAACTTGGTGGAAGATCTTCAACATCTCCTATAAAGATCCTTACCTCTTTTTCATACCAAAAACCTTTCTTAATATCCTTGGGAAAAGAAAACATAAAAAAGGTGAGATCAAATGTTCATTAATGGTAAACATTGAGAACATAAAACAAACCATAAACATAAGAATGTAAAAACATAAACATAAAATTTAAATATCAATATATTGAGTGATGAAAAAAAATCTTACAAGTACGTAAGGAATAGATCGAAAAGGAACATTAACCATGATAAAATACCATTAGAATAAAAAATGGAATTGTGGAAAAAAAATAAACATATAATTTGAATTCCATAGTATCCAAGGAATTTCTTCTAAGACCATCATAGTAGAAAAATTCCATTACTGAACCAGGTTTACTTGTCTTTCTAGCCATGTATTGGTAAAATGGATTTATATTTCATTTAAGCCTTGTATTACTGAACCATATTCTCATGTTTTTCAATCCATGTATTTCTCCTGAGATATAAATTTTTACCTAATGCATTAGAGGGAGATATAGGTCCTACCCTTCTCATAATTAAATCATTCTTACATGCACCACAAAAAACATAAATCATTCATCAAATCATTACCCAAGAAATAAAATGGGTTTCTTAAACTTTATTCCATCATAACATGATCCATATAAAATACCATGCCATCATTTAAACAATATAATCATCATAATAATTGGGATATAAAACTATCACTATTTAATGGGCATCATTTAAATGGAAAATATTTTTTATAAAACACTTAAAATTAATTCTTGAGTAAAATATCCTTTTTACTTCAAAAACATTTTTCCCCAAATATTGTTCAATTAGAAAAGAAAATTATTTAGTTGAAAATAAACAAGAAATATTTTAGAGGATATTTTATAGAAATAAGAAATTGTAAAGATGTAAAAATATATTCGTACTGTAAAATTTAACAAAATAATCTCCTCGTACTTTTTCTGAAAAAGTCAGAAATTACCTCGAGTCAAATAACAACAAAAGATTCCATTCATACCATGTAATAAAATTTCCTCAAAGGTTAAAATTAAAATTAGAAAATTTTATAATAATATAAATAATATTACATACTTGAAAAACATGGATGTGGATGATAAATATACCCCATTAAATACATACGTATAAACAATCTTGGGTAATAACAAGATTTGAAAAATATCCCTTATGTTAGGTTGGATTTATTCTATATGTGTATGAAACTACTGTACATTCGTTTTAAAAATATTACTAACTTGTAAAATAACCGTATTAATATATATGATATTATATATGATTCACTTATGACTTTATATTACCCATTTATTTATCAGTTCCATGTTAAAGCAACGTTTTGAGTAATAATAATTTTATTTATCGTATGTGTTTTGAAGTCTTATTCTTGATATTATTATGTAGATAGTGAATTAATTATTTCCATAATGAAAAATATGATTTATTTATCATAAATATTCATTATAGAAAAATATATATATTACATAGATAAATGAAATGGAATACAATGTTCATGGTGATGGTAGGTCACACGTATGCATGAACATTTTCTCTATTTCCTTATTGAATTGAATGGACGAAATTAAATGAAATATATATACATATCCATTAGAATTATCATGTTATATATTTTATGATTATTTATTATATATACTTTATATCATTCTTGAATGGTTAAATTGGAGAATGAATCTCATCACGTCGTGGGGACAGTAGACTCTACATACTCACGATCGATGATATCATTCACTTAATGGTTAAATGGTATAGAATTGGATCGTATATTAATTATAAATAATAATTATAATGTTTTATTTAGTATTTATATCCATTATACTAATCATTATACTCATCCTAATTAAGTATTTTTTACTAATAAATTACACCACGATATGGAGATGGTAAGTCATATGTATGCACACATGGTTATATTGTTATTCGTAAGATGGATAAAAAGATTTATGAGGTTGTAAAATTGTTATAATAAAATATAAAAATATATAATACACTGTATTTATTAATTTATTATTTCAACAACATAAGAATATGAAGTATAAGAAGAAAATAATTTTGAAAGACATGGTAAAAAAATTACAATGTTTTCAAGTATCTCCTTTTGATTTACACATAACATCCCCCTAGTATGGTTTCCATCACAAATTTTGTCACATCCATGAATTATTTTAATAGTAATTTTCATTTAATTTCCAATATTTCTTTGTTTTGGGGGTTTTCCATTCATTTTGGTTGAAATGGAGGGTTTTCAAAATTTGGGCCAAACCGTGAGCCCAATTCCAGATTTAAAAAAAATTATTTCTTTTAGAACTCATTCATTTGTTAACATTTTTCAACCATTATACTTCCAAAGCTTCCTATAAAGAACTATCGAAATCACCATGTCTATTTAGACCCTTTTTTAACCCATTATCATTTTGGTTTTGAGTGAATTAATTTGTAATTGGGTCAACCCATTATCCATTTCCATTTGGAAATTGTTTTTTTAATCTTTAATAACATACTAATTGTTTACTATATTCCCATGATTCCACCTCCCACCTGAATCCAAAATCCCGAGCCTCACCCCCATTATTCATTTCTATACTTTGGACCTCATTTTCCTCGGGGAGTAGGGAAAAACTTCTTAGGGTTCCTCAAATCGTCCATATTTGAGAAGGTATGTTGATTCTTTCATAAATCTTTTAATTTTCACTCTTTTTCCCCCATTTTAGACCCAAAGTTACCTTATCATCCCCATTAGAGCCTCAAAATCATTTTTGGTTGCTAGGAGATTCAAATTTTGTTGTATTTGGTTCGTTTGATTCAAGATGTTTCAAGTAATTGCTTCTTTACTTGATTTCTTCCCCTTCCTTAGGGTTTCTTTCGCCCTTTCATTAAGTTCCTCATGTCCAGAAGTTGAGGATAGAACCTAGGGTTTTATTTGGTGTCTTTTTGGTCAAATATTGTGGTCTAGGACTGGATTTATCTTCTTTGAGGTGCGACGGTGGTGTGGTCGATGTTCCACACCATGTTTTGAGGGTTTCGACATAAAAGGTTGGTGATTCCATGTGTAATAATTTCTGTATGAGTTAGTTTTCTCGAAATACTTATTATTAATGTTCCTAATATGTTTTTTGTGGTGAAGAAACTATTTATGTTGGATTGGGTAAAGCATTTAATTTTATAGTTTCATTTTAGCTTAAAATTGGGTGTTTTTCATGTGCAACCCTTTAGTTATTGTTTGGGTGTGTTTCATAACATATGAAATTGGTTTAATAATTCTTGTTTGGGATAAAAATTATGATTTGGTAGGGTATTGGTATTCCATTAGGTCTTAAAGAGGTTTCTTTTAATGGGTTTACGGTGTAAAACCTTATTGTACTTCTTGAAAGTGATTTTGAAAACGTGTGCTTTTCATGTGGATCTTTTGTGGTATTGTTTGAGGTGTTTTTATAAACCTTGGGGGTAGTTTAATAAATGATTTTGGGGATGATAATTATGTTTTTAATTTTTATGCGTGTGATTTTGTCCTTGAAATATGGTTTTGAAATGGGTTTTATGTGAAAAGCTTTGGTACACTCTTTAGAATTGTTATTTGAAAGTTCTGAATGGTATAATGATTTTTGTAAGAGGTGAAACCATATGGAAAAAATATTTTGGATTATTTATACTTTCAAATGGACCATTTCAAATTTTAATATTCCAGTCATGTGATGTGTATCCTCTTGGAATTTTTTTATAAAAATGTTTAATGGATTTACTGAAATGCGAAAGGGGTGTGAACGTGATGTGGGCTGTTTGCATGAGTGCGATGTGAAAAATGGATTTTGTTTATAAAAAGGGTTTTATGAAACATTTGAGTGGGATGTTATTTGATTTTTATCATATTTTAAGGTACTTTATAAAATTGTTAAAGAATGTGTTGTATTGTGAAAGTTATGTAAAAAGTTTTGTGGGCTATTTTGATGTGAGTATAATTTCAAAATGCATTTGAATGAAAAGTGTAATTTGTGACTCGTGTGATGTACATGGGTATGTTTGGTTAATGTGTGTTGTGGAAGTGATATTTCCATGTGAAAACTATATTTCTTGTCTTGATGAACTTGTTTGAGCACAAAGGTAAAACCCAGGTATCTAGGTGGGTGGACGTGTACTAGTATGCTAGTTAATCTGTGGGGTTTGGCCTTATTTTCACTTAAAAAGATTTATGATTACAACTCTAACTAAACTATGATGTTGATGATTGGGGACCGCTAGGTTATGGGTATGTTCCCTACTAGTGGCTTGTGCATGAGAATGGATATTTTTTGTGGTTACTCTCATAGAGATTCGAGGAACCTGGGACCCACAGCTAGCTAGTGCCTTGGGGTTATTTCTGATTGCTTGTGCTCATTAGATCTTTTATACATACTGTCGGAATATAGAAAATTTGGATGGAAAAATTAAATATCTTTTGAATTTATTTTAAAAGTGTTGATTCTTTAAAATAGCCCACTTGAAAAATGATTTTTTTTAAGTTCCATCTTTTAGAAATTGTAACTAGAAATTACATGTTTTTTGAAAACATACATGATTTTTGTCATTGAGTGTTTATCACATGGAATATATTAGTGGTGGTATCCTACTAGGCATTTTCTCACACCCTACATACACCCTTGGGTGTAAGTATAATTGGTTATTTTTGTTGTCGCATGATTGGGTACAACTTTTGTGCCAACAGTTCGGGTTTTCAATGGTCATTCATGATGTGGTGTTATGGAGATGGCTTGAGGGTGATGTCTCTTGCCATGTTGAGGTTCTTGGGCTGTTCATTTTTTGTTTTTTACCTTTTTTATAGTCATGTGGAGTTGTTTTAGACTTTGTATTTCATTGATGAATTTTTTTAAAACATTGTTTGGCATGAAAAATCCAGATTCATTTTATTGGATTCATTTGTTGTTTCATGTTTATAAAATTGGGTAAATCGTTCCCAAATCTCATTTTATGATACCCAGGCACTTCTTTCATCCCATGGGGATCAAGAACTCCCTTCGGGCCTCAACATGGGCCGGGTTTGGTGCTGGTTTCGGTGGAAATTAGATTCGGTTCGTGACAAATTGTGGACTCTAGGATGAAGTGATATAATTTGGGAGAGTAAATGTATAGTTTGTAGCCAATAAAAAGGGCTTTTGAGGTGTGATTATAAGACAAGGAGAATTTCTCTTTTATAGGAGAGTTGAGGAGTAATTTAGTAAAGTCACTAAATATTAATTTATTTTAAATTAATTTCCGGTTTATAATGGTACTAAAATCATTTATTTCAAATATAATATGTGTATGGTTCTAAATAATCTCAACTAATAGGTCTTATATATGTTTCGGTCACAAAATTAACCTTATTTTTCTCTTTAATCCTTAGTTAATAAAATTAACTCTTATCATGTCTTCTTTAATTTTCATAATATATGTTTTTTATAGTTACTATAAAATGACAAGAGAACATAAAGTGTACAATTAATAAGATTTTAACATTATCTAAGTATGTTGGAAAAATATTAAATTTTTAAGTCTATTATATCATTTAATGAAACAATATTTGTTTTAAAAACTCATTTATGTCAGTTTTGACCCGACTTAGTAATTGATTTTTGTTAGTCATAATTACATGATTCCTTCAAACCAAAGTCAATAACTCATCCCACATATGTCAATGTAATACAAAAAATTCATTTATGGAATTAAAATTTTCAAAATACATTTATTTTAATATTATTAATATCATTTATTTGAATATTTTATTAACAAGGTAATCACTACATCATTATTATGTCATAAATATATTTATTTATTTAATGCCTAAAAATTATAAATAAAATACACTAATTTAGAAACAATTTTAATATTTATAATTACTATTTTTTGTTTAATATATCATTTTTATAAAACAAAAAAATTGTTTTAGTAAAAATATTCATGTTTATCTTATATTTCCCTTTAATTTAAATTAATTATTATAACATGTCATTTTCACGCCCTAGTGGTTCTAAAATGCGAAATGTTAAAACTAAGGATTTTTTTGGTCTCCCATGACTCATCCAATAGGATTAGGACATGTGTTAGGGTAGTTTTATATTATTATAATATTTTTACCCAAATTTTTCTATCTTACACATTAACCATGGAAAATGAAAAAATTACTGAAGTTACAATTCATAATGTCGTAAAATAAAATGTACATATTCATAAATTTTTACATTATGATTCATAATATGGAATAAATTTTCCAAAATTCAAAACATATAATTGGAAAAACAAATATAAAATTTTCTGATGTTGTTAAAACAATAAATTGGGTTTATTTGTGAAATAAAAACATTCAAAAGATTGACATGTGCTTATCTCCAATTTAGATGTCAAATTTCTCCCAATGAAAAAAATTGTATTAATTGATAAATATTTCATAAAATTAAACTTTAAAATAAATTAATAAGATAATCTAACTACATAAATAAGTTAGGTGAAAAGGTTGTTTTGAATTAAAATTTAGTATTTTTCACTATTCATTAAAACATGAATTTTATCATAAAAATACCAAAAATTCAACCAAAGTATATTTTAATGTCCCTATTAAAAATAAGAAGTTTATTTGGTCAAATATAATATATATATATATATATATAAGTGTTAAAAACTAGATTTAAAATGTGTGGCCCATCAAAAGGTGACAGAACTGCATTTCTTCAAAAATATATCTTTTATCCGAAAAATTGAAATTTTTCTTCAATCTTGTCAAGAAAATACATAAGATGAATTTATATGTTATATATAATTAAAAATGAGGTTACTACTATTCATAATTTCTAGTTTATATCCAATTAATTAATAATATTTTTATAATATATCATTGTTTTGTGAAAATCATTATTTCATACAATATAAGATATCATGGAAGGTCGCTCTTGTGTGAAACGCAAGAGAAGTAAGTCTTTGGTGTAGTGAAATATTCATTTGGTGTTTTATATAAAAAATCCAAACATTGTTCTTTTATACATTTAATAATATCGATATTCTTTGTTGCGTGTATTGTACGCTAACTTGGTGGTGCATGAAACCCTTGATAATTTGGTTTAGTTTGAACGGAATGTTTAACTTAGTGAATTGAAGGATATAAATGAAAATTTTAATTTATATCTAAAGAATTTTCCATAAAAAATCAGGGTGTAACATTATAACACCCTTAAAATGAATTTATCCTGTGAAATTTATCGGGGTTGTAAAAGTTTTTCTACTTGAAATTTTCATTCATAGAAACCCACCTCATAAAAATGAATAGTAAAACTTCATTTTATAAAGGAATTATTGAAACATAACAGTTACCCAAAGTATCTCATCACTGGGTTTCCAAAATAGAGAACATTGGTGGGAAGTGAGAACATGGATATGGAAGAAAAATATAACTGTCATGTTCTGATGTATAGTGATAGAGAACAAGGTTTGGAGAAAGTTGACAACCAGAAAGCCATGAATCCGTGATCATTTAAGGGAACATCTCATTGATCATATAAAAAGGTAATAAGATAAAAAAAATTGTTTTCAATAACCTTTCCCAAAATATGAATATTTTTTCATGAGAATAAATACTAACTTTATTTTGGTAAAATCTCACTATTTTTGTGCATTGAACAATTTCCACCTCATCAATTATTTTAAGAAATGAAGTTGAATTTGTTATTATTGAAATGTTAGTAGATCATGTGATAGAATGAATGTTCATTCCATATACCTCAACAAAAAGGTTAGAACAGGTTATCAAATATGAATAATTTTACCAATAGTGAAATGATACAATAATATAACAATCTTCAACTGGAATATAACTTATACTATCTATAAATGGATATAATTAAAATCCTTAAGAAACTAAAAATATAAAACATTATAAATAGGTGGACTAAATAATCTTAACATTTACCTCGTCTATATCATTAGGAATTTATTGGTTGTAATATTCCAATCATGTGAATACCTTAATCATGTAGTCTCTTGAAACATGATAATAACATGAATAGTTGTAGAACCATAGTGAAAACATACATTATGTTCCCATTAAATCTTTCCAGGCACTAAAATTACAAAGAATTATATATAATCAAACCATGATATCACATTTTCTTTATCTCAATCATGAGGTCATTAATACTATCAAACATCTCATTATCACCTTATCTCATCATTATGCACATATCAGGTGTTTTCTAGAAATATCTAAATAAATTTTAATGGTTACCGATATCATTCAATATATACTTCCAATTACTTAAGGACAAACAATAGTGTATGAATCCATATATGTTTATTTATTCTATAATACCATAAATTTACTTATACAACATTATTATTGGTAATAAGGTAATCATTCCACTAACTTCTTAAACCATTGACTGAGATTCATCGTTTTATTCCTTAACCCATATTTCATTCCATATATAATTTGTAGTCTCTTAAGAATTATCAACATAAATAATAACCATACTTCCATTTTGATTATATTCATGATATATTCCCTTAGGGAATCAATTTTCATAATGCACATACATTTCACATTTAAGGCATTTAACTGTCATTTATGTCTTAGTAATTCCATTATCCTTGTCCATTGTGTTAACTTAACCATTCCCTTTTTAATTACTAGATTTTTACTTCTTTTACACACCAAAATAATCTTCTAGATCCTTTGAAACATTCTCTTAGATTCCTCTTCCCACATGATTTATAGGAGGAAAATTCAACATTCATTCTTCTAGTATCACCACAAAACTCCATCTTTCTCTAATTAGCTGGGTCGGAATCTCACCAAAGTTGAGATTATTGATCATATTATGATATTTTTGATTAGGAATAAAGTTTATGTTTTTTCTTCCAAATAACATTTTATTATAAATATGGGATCAACATAAGAAGAGGATGTAGAAGAAGAAAATAATTTTGAAAGAGGTGACAAAAAAATAACAACTTTTTCGTGTATATTCTTTTGATTTTCACAAAAGGTCACTCTAAAAAGAATTTAGTCAAAAATTGTAGCCTCTAAGATTATTTTGGGAATTTGGTAGAGTAAATGGGTGGTTGTTTTCTGAGAAAAATGGATTTAGTGGTGTGATTAAATGAGTAGGAGAAGTCCCCTTTCGTAGGAGCGGTGAGTGGCACTTTAGGAATGTCTTTAAATATTATTTTATTATAAAATTATTTTCGGTTTATAATAGTTCAAAACTAATTTATTTAGAATATAATTTGATCAAGGGTCGAAATAATATCATAAAATAGGATTTAAAAAAGTTTAGGTATCAAATTTATCCCTATCATTTAGCATTATCTCTTAGTTTAAACATTAACTCTTACCATGTATTCTTGTGTTTTCAGAAATATTTATTACTATAGTTACTCTAAAAAGACAATAGAACCTCAAGTGGGTCATTAAATACATTTTTAACATTATATAAGTCATTTGGATGAATCTTATATTTTTAGTACAATTATACCATTTAATAAAATAGTATTTGTTTTTAAAAAAAATAATTTATGTAAATTTTGACATTATTTGGTAATTGATTTTTGTTAAAATTATAAAAACTTTATTCCTTCAAAAAAAAGACATTAACTCATACATTTCATGTCAATGTAATCCAAAATTTTTTTGGATGGCATAAAAATGTAAAAATTATATTTAGTTTAATATTTATAATATCATTACTATGGTAATCACTGCATCGACCTTATGTCATTAATAAATTTTTTTATTTACTGTCTAAAACTTATAAATAAATACCCTGATATAGGAAAAAATTATTTTTTTATTAATTTTTATATTCTAATAGATAATTTATATAAACAAAAATAATATTACATCTGTAAAATGATACATGTTTATGTCATATTTCCCTTTACTTTAAATTAATTATTATAACACGTCATTTTCACACCAAAGTGGTTCTCAAATGCAATAATTTTAGCCTACATATTTTTTTTCTCACCATGGATCATACAATAAGATTGTAACATGGGTTTGGGTAGTTTTATATTATAAAAATAATATTTTTACCCTTATTTACATGATTTACCCTTTAACCATGATAAATAAAAGTAATTCCTAAAGTTTCTATTCATAATGTCCAAAAAGAAAATGTACATATTTAATAAATTTGGACCTTTTGATTAAAAATATGGAATCCAATTTTATAAATTCAAAACACATAATTTAAATAAATTAATTTAAAATTAATTCTCGTTGTCAAAACCAAAAAACAGGTTTTTAAGAAGTAAAAACTATAAATATATTAATATGTGTTTATGTTCAATTTAAATGTGAAATTACTTACAATGAAAACAAATTGTATTAAATTTTACTAAAATAATACGATTAATCTTTAAAACCAATTAAAAATATAATCTATCTATATAAATAAATGAGATGAAAATGCAGTTTGGAATTAAAATGCGGTATTTTCAATATTCATTAAAATATGAATTTTATCAGAAAAATAACAAAAAATAAAGCTACGTAAATTTTGATGTCCCACTTCCAAATAAAAAGTTTAATTATTAAATTCTAATATATAAAATTACTAAACCTATATTTAAAATGGGTGTGCCAACAAAAGGCGGAAAAACTGCATTTTAGAAAAATATATTTTATATCTGAAAAATTGAGTTTGTTTGTAAATATTGTCTAGAAAATTTCTATGATAAATGTTAATGTTATATAAAATTAAAAATTTGGTTAATAATATTCATAAATGATACTTTATATCCCATTAAATAATAATATTTTAATAATATATATTTTTTTATTGAATTTCGTTATTGTGTACAACGCAAGCTTTTGAGAAAGGTCTCTCTTGCATGCAACATAGTCCAATTCAGTGTTGTGTGTAGTAAAATATTCCTTTGGTTTTGTTTATAACATAATGTAAACATTGTTATTTTATACAAATAAAAAATATGTATTTTGTGTTACATGAATCGTACGCTAACTTGGTGTTGTGTAGAACATACGGAATGTCAGTTTTGTGTGAAAGGAATGTTTGAATTAGTGAATTGAAATATATAAATGAAAATTTTAATTTAATTAAATAACACATTTTCTGGAATTCCTCCAAAATCCATGTATCCAATTTCCTCCTATGAAATAATATTCTTGATCAGTGTCCACCACTGATCAGATTCCCCATTAAAACAATAGACCGCCGGTATGAATTTATCTTCTTCAAAGAATTATAAGACGGATAATATCTTTTCAATGGAATTAATCCATTTTTCTATGAAGAGGGGATCATAAGATCTACTAAACATGATAGGAATTTTCCACATGATGGATTCTAAGAAAATATTATCTTTCCTTGGTGGAGGAGGTCGCTCAACATGATTCAAGTTATTATTCATAACTTGAGATAGGTAAGTAAGTATTGTCATAAGGTTTTGAGAACTCATTCCCATCATATCAGGCATATCATTATTACAATCATCGCATTACCTATCACGTTGATTTATATAACGATTTCTTCCATTTCCCACCATTAACTGATAAAAATAGCATACAATTACTGTTCATGAATACTTAGCTGTTAAAAAAAGTAAATTTTAATCACAAAAGGATAAAATCATAAAGGAAAAAAATATCATAACTTGTGATTCCATAATTTTTAAATAAGGATATCCATGATATGTTTCCTAACATATTTTCTTATGGTATTTTTTTCTTCCCCTGAAAAGGGTTCGAACTAAACATTTAAATTTACCAAAGAATATCCCCGAAGAGTGTCAAACCAAGAGTGCTGCAAGGCCCATTGTCATGCACCAGTTCCCGTCTGAGTCTATCTTAAGGCGATTTTTTTGGGTTTTACCCCTAGATTCATTTATTCTAAATCCATATCCACTTGTTCATATCTATATAATGATGTATTTTATTAATGAACCACTTATACTATACAATCCAAAATTAAGGGATGTTTTCCTAGACTTAGTATCATACCTAAAGTTATTACTAAAGTTCCCTATTCCTGATCCTCAAAAAATGGTTAGACAATCCTATGATACCAAAAATAGTGACCCTATCCTTTTACCCATATCATTACATGATTTTAGGAATAATTAAACATAAATTTTGAAGCTAAATATCGTATAGTCTAGTGTCTTGGAAGACTAGGCACATAAAATTGAAAACACGGGACTAAATAAAAGATTTCCTCATTTAGTATTCATATAGTGATCCTAACATCCATTTTCATCATTATTCTACAAAGGATAACTTGTGGACAACTTGAACAAAGTGATGAGATAAGAATCCTAGTAAGGGAATAAACATAGTATAATTCTTTAGAATATGGGTATGAAGGCAAGACATAATGATATAAAAAGGCATGGGAATTATGGAATTATAACATATAAAAAGGGGATCGTATATACATGGATTCATAGTTATGTGGAAGAAACATAAAACATGAATTTAGCATGATTCAAGAATATTTTACACATAGAGGAGCACAATTCAAGGTTAACCACAAAGCATGTTGCACATGGTAGCACGAGTCAAGGCTAACCCTTGACACTGTCAAACATAATGTCTCTTGATACTCAACATTACCCAATGAATTGGAGTGCTATCTAGGAACACCTATAAGAACATGTTCATAAATATTATTTCCCCATATATAATTATAATTAACTAGTAATAAATAAAAATAAGTTTTACAAATGGTAATAATTGTGTATCATAATCATTCCATAAAGCATAATAAATGGAGGTATCATAAAAATATACAGGAAGGAAAGTAATTAGAACATGCATGGACAATCATAGGGTAAAATTGTAATATATCATGAAAAATTTTCTCAACATGAAGCAATAACATGTAAAAAATAGTACATAAGAAACATTATAATTAAAACATTTTAGTGTTGTTAAAGGAAAATATCAATGGTAATTCAAAACATAAAATGGAATAATCTTTTAAATAAAACAATAAAGAGAAACAAGATGTTTTTAATAATAAAAAGTCTGTTTTTATACAAATAATGGTGGATAAAAACATATTGAATAGTATACTTGATAATGTGTAAGAATTCAAGAAGTTCCCTTAAAATGAGCTTTCTTATCATGATGAATTGAGAAAGGAATCATTTAAAAAACATATATATCCATAATGGAGAATGATTAATGGATAATGATACATATGTTGGGAGAATATAAAAGTATTTAAATGATGTTAAATAATATAATATATATCTTAATTAGGGTAAAACTAAAGATAGAACAACCCGAAGGAATAATGGAGGTTTGGGTAGAATCCCTTACATTATGTCTTATAGTGTCCTTCAATTAATATTAATGTCATGTATAACCAAATTAAATCCATTAATTAATATTTATAGGACATATTATTCGTGTAATTTTTTTATAATCTTATTATGTTCATTCACTACCTTTTAGATGGGTTAATTGTTTCAACTACATTGTTTTGAGAACATGTCTTTTCTTTGGTTTTCATGATTTATTTACTTATATACACGTAAGGATAAACATGTAAAATAATAATTGTTTCCTAGAATTGAATTTTTATGTTATTAGTGAACATCCAAAATATTACATGGTTATAAAAAAAGTTGTTATTTGGAGTGAAGATGAAACAATATATAAATCATTAATGATAACTATTTTGTTTAATTGGTTGTTTTTTATCACATTGGATAGATTTTTCTTTATAAATTAATATCAGGTGTAAAAAGGATTCTATAACCTTACATTATAAAAAATACATATATTATTGTCTTGTTCAACCATAAAAATGTTTTCATTTCCATAATTGAGATGGTAAAAGAAATTGAAAACCCATCATCGTTGAATGTGATGAATTAACACATCTTAGATGGTGATTTGAATTCTAGTATGAAAGGTAGGGAAATGAGGAATCTTGATAAATTATTCTGTTATCATAAAAAAATTCCAGTAGATATATGGTACATTAGTTATCATAACATTTGGATGAAAGGATGTGAGGAAAGGAAAATTAATGAAGGAACATGAAAGTAAATAAAAGAAATGGAAAGAGGAATTTACCTCTTGAATATATCTTGATTAGGAACCTATTTAGGGGAGATGATTTGGTATTTTGAAAAGAGAAATGGCTTATGTATGTGGGGAGGATCTTGGGAGGATATTTAAGTAGAATTTTTAAAAGGTACAATGCTTTAGAGAAGTGAAGAGAAGAGTTAAATATGGGTGATATTTATAGTGGATGAGGGGAGGAGTTCCCCATTATTTTAATCATTAGTTTAATATTTTTTTCTCAAGAATATGAATTTTCATTATTCTTGTGACCATAACCAGTAATTAGACCATGTGGGTTACAAAAAATGTTCATTTACATCATCCACGACTCAAGCATGATGTTGAAAATAATTTATTTAGAATTTATTGTAAATTATCATATTTTATTATTCAGAAAAATTCAAGTATTTTTGAAAAATAAAAAAAATTCATCCAAACCTATTTTTGATAGGTTGAATTCAAAACTGAATTCAATTTTAGGATAATAATTTTCTATATATGATAAATTTATTTTTTACTTAAAATGATAATTAACCTAAAAAATACATATTTTAAAATTAAAACCCGCTTTTTTAACACTTATAAATATTAAATAAGGTCTATTAAAATTAAATTCTAATCATATGTCATCGAAATACTTATTTATGAATACATTTTATGAAAATAAATGTTTTTTAAATTATTAAATTAATCATAAAAGTTTATTTAAATATACATGACATATAAAAATTGAAAAAACTTATTTCATAATTTTTAAAATGTTAACTTACTTATAATATGATATATTTATATCATTTTATCACTAATAACATAGGTAAATTTTTTATAATTTTAGTATCGATGTTACTATTTAATTGGCTAGTTTACTATTCATAAGGGTCACATTACTATTCCAAAGGTCAAGTTACTATTTCATCGGTATTCTTTCATTAACTTTAGAAGAGACCTCTTATTTTACACATTCTTAATTAATATTTTTTTTATTTTTATATATGTGTAATCTTATAGTGTTACACTATAAGGCATAGTTATAAGAAGGGAATTTCATTGATAAAAAATCGGGTTGTTACATCACATATCAAACGGCCAATGATAGAGTTGTTCTATATTAAATCAAATTATAGATTACTAAAATCTACATATTTGGTATTTGGAAGACTAATAAAAATAAAGAGCTCTATATCAAGATCATGGTTATTTAAAAAAATGAAAAACTCATTTGAGAGAACTATTACCACATCAATAATTTGAATAAAAACCCCCTCATATCTCTATTGTAAATAAGCTAGCTAAAAATAATACAACATGACTCTTTTATAATCTATGGGGGATGTTCAAATGATGTTTGAGCCTTTATATGAGATTCCCAAGAACTTTGAGCACCTATATAACCTTGAATTTTTCTACTAAAATGTTTAATATTAATTTATATTAAATTATTATCAAACTAACTTTGGTGTGTATTGTGGGAGCACTAAGAAAGTTTATACTCAATTTCTCTTAGTACCAAGGTATATTGGAAGGAAGAAATCCTCATACAAAAAAATAGTGGATAAGGTAGTATTTAAATTTTCGGTTGATCCCTATCCTAGGAAGATAATATGCTCTCAGGGTTGGTCTATCAAATAATTATATTAGTGGTTAACCTCTATCAATTGATAAAAGTAATGTTTCCACCATGAATTGTCTTAGTTATTATGGTTATGATGATATAATAATGTACATTAGGAGGATCTACTCCAAGATGATCAATATCAATAATTTAACCCCTTGAAAATAGTTGACACCCATGAATTGATATATTATATGGTTCTCAAAATTTCAATTGATTTCCTACATAGAGTACCACACCTCTTACCCTTAAAAAGGTGAAATCATGGAATAATATTACAGTTCTCCAAAATAAACATTGAATACTAAATAAAATATCGTGATTTATTATTTTATATAGGAGAATCAGTTCACAATATAACTCAATAATGATATCCTCAATGGATATTTCCCCAATATGTATGATCTTCATAATGACCCTATTTCTGATTCTTTCATTGGGGTGTGTGTATCCGTCTTGTTGGAGGACGACAACGCTATTTGTTACCCCATATTCCCACATTCCAAAGGCGGGGGGCATCAGTTCCTTGTTTAGGTACCTTTACTCCTTGATCAAAACAGGATGATTTGATGCTAGTTCTTCCTTCCATGCATTCCTCCTCAAAACTCGTCACCTAGTCCGGGTCTCCCTTATAGATTTAAGAAGTTGTTCATGAAACTCTTCCCAGTTCCATATCTTCATGGACATCAGTTAATTACACTAATTCTGTCGGGGCATTCCATAGGGTCTGGTCAGGGCAACAACCTTTGATCATGGGAGTTGTCACGTTGGACATCACCGGCATGTCTGGATGCTGGGACACTGGTGCATCTGGGTTTCTTCCCCTTATTATAGGTCTTCTTGAGGGTATGGAAGCCCAAGGAATCCCACGTCGAACATTGGGAATCATATTCCATAAGCATGTATCTGAGGTTTTCCTCATCTTCCCATGTTTAACATAGGGTATGCCGTAATTTTAAGGTCTAGTAGAGACAGATCGGACTATTTAGAACACTAATTAGAGTGGATCATATGGGTTCAACCCCTGGAAGGAACATTGATGTTGGGGCTAATGTGTGGTTAGCTTCCCAGTTGTTGTTAAGGGGAATGGGGAATGAGGTGTCATGATCCCTTTGGGTTTTGGTGGCCCGGGTAAGAATCATGATGGCTGATGTAGTGTTTGAATGAATTGAATGGTGAATGGGATGGAACTATTGTGTGGATGACAATAATGTTGTGCTTGAGTCTTGAAGAGACTTCCTACGTATCCCTATGGCAGGGAATCAAATTTCACGTTGTTCAGGTTGGTTTTGTGAAACCGACATGAAAGGGGTCGGACCCAATGGTTGTTGGGATTGAACCTTAGGGATGTTTCCTACGTACCTCATCTTGACGAGGATCAAAGACCTCATAGTTCATGGGGTGTTTGGTGAACCAACATGAACATGGTCAGGACCAAATGGTGGTGGGCTTGAACCTCAAAGAGGCTTCTTACATACCTTGCCTTGGCAAGGATCAAACACCTCATAGTTCATGATGGGTGTGGGGCTTACACTCTAGGCTGCCTGGAGAGGATGTCATTGTCGATTCATGCTCAAAGCCCACATGAGTCATGCTCAGTGTGAGAAACAAGAGACAACAAAGACCTGACGATCACGTCATGAAAGGTGCATCCGTGGGAAGTGGAGTGGGGATCACTCATGGTTAGTGGCCAAAAGGGGAAACAAGGGATTACGCACAGTTCGTATCCTAGGGAGATGGAGATTGGGACATACACTAGGGTGGGGGCCCATTTGGAGACAAAGCCTAGTAAGAGAGTGATTTTTCACCCAAGAAGAGAGGAGGAGAAGGGGTGATGCCTCCTGCAAGGAAAGCTATAGGCTTACACCAAGGTGGTTTCCCTTTCCCCGTGGACAGACGCCACTCCAATAAAGAGTTTTTCCTTCCATGTGAGGAATGATTTCACTCCTTTGTAGACTAGTGTGCAAAGATAATGTCCGAGACCGGGCACCCCGTGTTCATGTCATGGAGCGAGGTCATAGTTTAACTTCATGTGATGAGGTTGAGGGCACTTGGCAGTTTATCATCAACGATCTTGAACGAGGTGGGAGCACTCCGCACCCAAAGGAATTACATTACCAATACCCACCCACCCGTGGGGGAATAAAGGCATAGGTAATGCCGTTGTGAGGGGGTGTTATGGGGAAAACCATTGGGGGCCATGTTAGCATGCCTATAAAAAGAAGCAATAGTTGTTTTTGTGCCTATGCAAAGAAGCATGAGGCAAGGAAACACAATGGAAAGCATCACCCAAGGGAATTTGAAATTATTCCATGAAAACCTTAGGGGAAACATAAGAAAAGAGTGTTTGACACAAGTGTGTCGCGTATAAGAGGGGATCGAACAGGGTGCCTCAAGGTGAGGACATCACATGCAGCGCGTGTAAGAGAATTGGTTGGGGTAAGATATGAGGCATTCACACAAAATGCATGGTTTTAATGCAAGATGAAGGGGTGGCACACAAGAGGGATGGGTGGCGCACAAGACGGAGGTGTTGTGCGCAAGATGGACGGTTTGTGTGGAAGTTGGACAGGTGGCGCACAGGACAGAGGGGTTGCGCGCAAGGAGAATGGTTTGTGAACTAGTTGGATGGGTGGCACGCTGGAGCACTTGACGCAAAGGGTATGTGTACACAGGGTCCCTCTTGCACACAAAGGACTTTGGGAAGAAATGAAATCCATGAGGATCAGAGGGCATGCTCGAAGGTTCCCCCGGGGACCTATCGCGCAAAAACCAATACCTAAAGGCCATGATTTTTTCACGTAGTTGAGGAAGATGGGATTTTTGCGTAGCAGAGTGTCACTTCGTCATCAGTTACCCTTCCCTAAATGGGCGGGGATATGGTTTTTTTATAGCTTGAGTCCTTATAGTGTCGTGAAATATCCAGGCATGCAAACTCTGATCAGTCTTCGGCTTGGGCATGCATAGGGGTCAGGCGTGCAAATGCCGATTCGACGTCGCCTGGTGCATGGAAACGGAGCCCGGTGTGAAAACCCCATTTGACAGCACCTTCGGCACAGAAACAGGGCTGGCGTGCAAAGTCCAATTGGACGTCACATTGTTCATGGAAAGGGGTCAAGTGCACAAAGGCCCATTCGATGTCGCCTTGATTGTGGAACCGAGGTCGGGCGCGTAAACTCTCATTCAACGTCACCTTGCTCGCGGAAATGGGGCAGGTGTACAAAGAACAGTTCGACGTCTCCTTGAGCGTTGAACCAGGGTTGGGCATGTAAACTCCCATTCAATGTCTCCTTCGATGCAAAAATGGGGTCGGGCACAACTTGTCATGGAGGACGGTGCTTTGGGTGTGGAAGGTTAGGTCGGCGTGAAAGATTTTGTGCACTGGAATTCCTCTTGTGTGTGTCTCCCCAATCTTGGGTGTGCCTGCCTCCTAGGCCCTGAAATCTCTTTTTTTCATCCCGAATTCATTCCTTGATCTTTTATCCACCCGTTGTGGTCCTTCCCTAAATTTCGGATTCATCAAATGCCCCCCCCCCCCTCAGAATTAGAGTTGAAATGGAACCCGAAGGTCAGATTCTGAGGGTACGCCATAAAATAGAAAATACATCATTGGCGCTGCACAAAAATGCATTATGAGAGAACAAGAGCATAACGCAAACATGAGCATTGCGCATGTAGGAGAATTTCACACTTGTGGAAGGTGCGTCAGAGCTTTATAAATAGGTTGAGGCCCTTCCTAGGCCCTACTCTTATTTCTTTTCTGCGTGAAAGGCTTTGTTTCTCTCGTGTGAAAAAATAGTATTGATTAACACATAAGATTCTGCGAACGAATCCAAGTTTTGAGCGCCATCCAAAAAACATTTTCAAGTGCAGTGACCTTATTTTGTGTTGCCTCCTCATTTTCACTCTGAATATTCATTCTTTCATGCCGATCCCTTTGATGTTCTAAGAATGTCCGTTGAACAGACCAACCTCGAGAGGGAAGCTGTCGTTGCTGTAAGAAGAACCCAAATGATCGTGAACTCTCAAATTCTTTACATGAGGAGGGTTGTGTCTTATAATCAAATGCTTTTAAACATGCTTATAGAATCTCAAAATGATTATGTCTTGAGCGGTAGCCTACTGCTATGGAACTTCGGTCCTCTAGAAGAGGTTTTGATGACCGGTTATGAGACGGACACATCGCGATCATGGGTGACATGAGAGGATAGTCTTCCATAATTCCATATTAACAGCAACAGCTATCCTGCTAGGGAAACACAGAACACATTCATCTATGTCCTAAATCCAAAGACCAGAATGGTTGAGGGAAGTGATCCAGTTCCCAAGTGATCTCCTTCTATTTATGAAAGTTTGTTCAAAAGTAGCATTGTTGACGAGACAAAGGGCTGGCATGAGTGGGATTTTAGATCCGAGGGAAACTTTCCCAATTAATGGGCATTATCATAATGGGTATGTCAGATATGGGAGGAATTTGGGCGGGAGTTGCAGTCAATTTCATTTTTTGAGGACGTTTGGACGTCTCAATTCAACTTTTACCGATAGCGGGACTTGGTAGAAGAGCTATTCAGTCACTGGTCGCCTGATACCAGCACTGTTCACCTCCATCATGGGGAGTAGGGCATCACTCTGTGGTATGTCCACTGTATTGGGGGAATCCCCTAAGAGGGGTATCAGTATGATGAGTTCCTCTCAATGGAGAATGTTTGGGGTGATATGACTTGAACCCCAATCTTGTAATGGCATCTACTAGAGCTGGCCAAAGATGAACTCAGAATAAAATATATCCTAAATGACATACCATATTCAGGGTGCTTTAGTCTCTTCATGACCCATGACATGGTCATGAAGATTCCAGACCACGGGATGAAATGCCCTGACACATCTCAGAGGGGAAAAGCATGATTATATTAGAATATTTTGGAGACGGGAGAGTAACGATTGTGGGGCTTTGGAATCAATGATTGTTGAGACTGAAATGTGTGATATTTCAGGTTCCTTGCCACGTTCTTGATCATATGGTTGTTACCTATGAGGGACACAAGGATGAGAGCTGGCCCAAGGATTCTAGTGATGGTTGGGATTATGGAGGCAAATAACAACGTTAAACTAGGGGTACCAGTGTTATCTAGGCTATAGAGTATTCTAGGGCGCATTTTGAGGGGAAGTATGCCTAGGAGGATATGCTTTCCCTTATAGATTCTCCATGGTTGGTTCACAACCCATTGTGGTGGGTATGACTTCCCGAATGACATCCTCCCCTTGAAACGGGATGCGGCCATCCCTCTTGAGAATTGTTGGGATCCTCCCATTGATGCTCTGGGATAACGGAATCAAACTCAAGATCTGCAGTCACACTCACATCAACTTCCACCCATTCTGAACCCCAGTCACATAGATGGGAGACGATGGGTGGGGCTTACATGAGTAGAGGGAGTGCCTGCATAGCATCAAGGGTGGCCTGTTGGTGGCCCAAATTGATGGAAAAATCTTCAATGAACCCTATGTTCCGACCAGGTTCTCCAGATATTTTTGGTGCATGAAACAGATTCCCAAGAAAGTATACAAAGTCGTTTAGGAAGTGTATAATCCTTGTATTCTCTTCTAGTTGTGGCTTATGTTCATGATAGCCAGCCTGGGCGAAATCATCACTCTTCCCCCCATAGATTTCAGTGTCATACTGTCAACAGAGTATGTCGAATACTAGATGAGAACTTAGCCCGATGTGATTATTTGTAAATGCATTCAGCAAATCAAGGAAACTAGTGAAGAGCCCGAAGAGTGGGAAGGTAGACCAGTTTTCATGGGGGAAGTGAGGCAAAGAACGGGTCAGGAAGCTAGCACGGCGTAGGCTTGTACTTCATCGACAAGGGATGTGCAGACAGAGAACATGCCTCGACCCTTCGGGGAAGGGTGGTGTCATGCACGACCTCCGGTTATGACTAGGGAAATCCCATGAAAGAAACTAAGGTACCTCTTGACACCATTTTTTGATGTTATCTTCCCTTCTCTATGGTCTTCTTGGAGAATGATGCAATAGTCTATGTCCACTGAAATGTTATGGCAGAGGTTGATACACAACGGGCTCAGTCTGCCGGACATAGGGCGCATCCCAATAATGGATAGAGTAAACATTCATAGCCAATATGCATACCTGATAGTCATGGGCATGTCATCTTGATAGCGGGGGTAGTATAAAGAACTGCATTTCCTTGTGAATGTAATGCTTGTCCAAGAGCATGACCCAGAGATGGTGCCATCTGAGGATGAAGGTGTAAAGGAGGAGGAAGAAGAAGAAGAAGAAGAAGAAGAAGTTATGGTGGAAGTGGACCAAGCTGAGGGTCTTGGTGGCTAGGGGCCCTCAGAAGTTCCCACTCACTAGTGGAGTTTCTGGGAGAGTGGTGAAATTATTGGCTCCGATGGAGAACTGGAAGAGTAGTTTGAGGTATTGTTTAAACCTTATATCGGCCTTCATATTTTCATAGTCTCAGTACATAAACCATATCCCATCTTATTCAGGAACATGTGGGTGAGGGTCTCTAGGAAGGCATCCCCACCAGTGGCACAGGTACACCTATGGAGATCGGGGAGAAACCTCGGGGTCCAGTTTTCTGGACCAGGCATAGTAGGGAACCGATTTTAGCTGGATTAGTCAATAATGATCCAGAAGGATAGCTCCCTACTATCTACATTTTCCACAAGGAGCTGACATATGTGATTGAGTTGACAAGTGTCGAAGGCTCTCCCAATGATGGGGGCCCCGCCATGACACAAGCATAGGACACCACTACAGTTGGCTCATGTAAGTCATTTCTTATTACTTTTCCCTTTTTTCTGAAGAATTTATCTAATCAAGAAACTGATTCATGATGCAGTGATTATATGGTTGAAGGCCTGACAAACCCTCAAGTCTGAAACATTTGTGGGAGTGGGATGGGCACCGACAGCATCGACCTTTATAGAAACAACCATTTCCGACAACACTACACTGGTACTCGGAGAGCCGGAGATCGCAATGTGGGATGGTAATGCCACCGAGGTGGAACTCCAGTCCGATGAGGGAGAAGTCTCTGATGGGGTGGAGGACCTTGAATAAGACCCTACTACTGAACTCCTCACTTATTTCCCCAACTATCGGCCTGCAGATGCTGAGGAGATAGATGATTATGATTCGGAGGTAGCTGATTAGAGCCGTTGATGCGGCGCAAAGGGTGGAAGTGTATCAAGCGCTTTCTCAATCAGCATAAGATGGAATGGCTAAAACAGATGGAATCACTCAACACTTGGTTGTTCTTTATCTATGCTGGAGGTTTGGATTCTCACTATCTTCATTAAACAGTTCATGACTACATGGCCGAGAATATGTACGAGTGCAGCAGACGCTCCGACGTTTCCTGGTGTCAGAAAGAGTCGGGGAGTACCCAAGTGTTCCAAAAGGCAGAACTGGCGGTCTGATTCCTTAACGAATATATGAAAGAAAAAGAGGAATTCATTTCCAACTATTCTTGTGGTTGTGGAAAAATTGAGGGCCAAGCTAGTGGACTCCCAAGAGTAGCTAGTGGAAGCAGGTAGCCAAATAACTTATATTCAAACTAAACAGGAACAAGAACAGGCTAGGGAGAGTGCACTACACTTTGTGGCCACTGATGAAGAGAGGGTTCTCAGGGGGTGGGAAGAAATCCTGTAATCCATAAGAAAAAAGCTAGTGGTACTGGAATGATCTATCAAAGATGATGATCTTTAAGGGCCCTGTTGTGGTTGAACTCATAAACTCATTTCTTATTACTGACTCTTGTTCTAAAATACATGTATAGATATATGTATGGATAGATTTATTTACTTATTCATTTGGTTTAATGCATTCAACCACAATCCTGAAATAAATAGCAATCCATTCGTAAGCTCACATGGGTCGTACCCGATTGAGAAACAAAGGATGCTTGTATTATTACGTCATTTTAATGTAGGAGTCCCAACCAAGCTTCGGGCACTTGAGATTCGAACAACTAATCTGGATTCTCAGGAAGATAAGGGAGAGGCCTGATTAGAGGACGAGGACTTTAGAACAATTGACATGTTGTCTTCCCAATGTTCTCTAGTGCACTAGCGGGGTAAATCCAGGGGCATTTGAAATCAACCTGAACACAAGGAAATGGAATGTGTGAATCACAATACCCAAGATTCAGGACCCTGTGGGGGTGGCGTGACAATAAAGGATAGTTGTTGACTGTGTTCAAAACATGGTATCCATATTGTATTATCCTGATATGGGGAAAAGAGATGGGTTTTGACTGCTGACCATGTTCAAAACACATGACCTGACTTAGAATGTCATCCATTAGTATTCCAGGATATTGGCCTAGGATAGTAGAAGAGACATAGGCCGAGCATCCATACTATTATGGGGTTCTTTTATATTTTAAAGGGAATGAGGATCCAAATAAATTGCACGTGAAGCATGGAGCGTGGAGTGATGGGTTTTTCGTATGGAGTCCAATACTCTTGAAGTTATTCCACTATTGTGGAAACACATTAGGTGGACGTACCAGTTTGATCATCGATCATTCTTATTCCCAGAAAGGAACTCTATGGTGAGTGTTTCAGTGCGGATGTGCGTCGGGTTACGCTGTTCCGCCAGGACGCGTTCGCGCGTGCACCCGTCAACCCGAGGGGATGGGCGCGCGGCTTGTGGTCCCGCAGTCCCGCTTTCCAAGGGCGGGCGGCATTCGTCCCTTATTCAGGGGCGTCTTCTCCTTGATCGAAACCGGGATGATGGGATGTCGGCTCCTCCTTCCGTGGACGTCTCCTCGGAACTCGTCGCCTAATCCGGGTCTCCCTCATAGATTTAAGAATGTTCGTGAATCTCGTTCCCGGCACCATGTCTCCATGGACACCGGTTAATTACGCTGCTTTCGCCCGGACGCTCCAAGGAGTCTGGTCGGGGCAGCAACCTGCGGTGAGGAGACCGGGTGGCCCTGGATGTCGGGGCGTGTCTTAACACTGCGCCTCTGCATGTCTCCCTTCCGTCCCTAATAGGGCTTCTCGAAGGCGTGATGGCCTGAGGCATCCCGCACTGGGTGCGGGGAACTGTGTTACCTGAGGTTTTCCTCAGCTTCCCATGTTTAACACGGGGTATGCCGCGAGTTTAACGTCCAGCGGGGACGGCATCGGACTGATCAACACAAGGAGTGGATCAGATGACAGAACCCCTTGCGGGGAACCTCCGACGCTGGGGCCAGCACATGGGCGGCTTCCCGAGTGAAGTAGAGTGGGATGAAATGGCATGACCCCACCGGGATGTGGCGGCCCAGGTAAGGATCAGGATGGATGATGGAGTGAAGAGCTTGGACCCCGTAGGGGCTTCCTACGTACCGTGCGTTAGCGCGGATCAAAGTCAGCGTAGTTCGGATATACAGTTTAACGTCATGCTGGACGTCGGCAAGCCGACTCACAAAGAGGTCGAGGCCGCCGGGCGGAGGATTGAACCGAACCACCTCGCACAGAGGGGGATGGAACGGCCGGGTGGATCACAGTTTTACGTCATGCTGGACGTTGGCAAGCCGACTCACGAAGAGATCGAGGCAGTGGGGTAGCACAATGGAGATACACACGTGCAGTCCCCCACAGAGGCGGATTCATAGGTGAATCAACGCAAGTGTGAACCCGGGAGGGGTTCACTGATGGACGAACCGACGTAAATACGACCGGGACGACCAGGTGGCGGGCTTGAACCTCGGAGAGGCTTCCTACGTACCCTGTTTAGAAGACAGGGATCAAAGTCCACGTAGTTCGTTCTGTTTGCAACACTCTACCCCCGTGGGCGAAGGCCACTCCAATCCCGACATCCCTGCAGAGACGAGCGGGTGGGGGCCACATCCAAACCGGGAGGACCCTGCGTGCGAGGCACGGGATCGGGTGAAGCGGACGGTTTAACGTCTTGCCGGACGAAGTAAAGTTTAACGTCGTGTGTTGAGGACGAAGATGCTTAGCAGTTTAACGTCTTGCAGCGCGGACGATGGGGGATAGGAAGTTTAACGTCATGCAGCTTGGACGTATGTAGTTTAACGTCGTGCAGGACGTGGTGCAGTTTAGCGTCATGCAGGACGAATTACAGTTTAACGTCGTGCAGGACGAATAGCGTACAGTTTAACGTATTGTAGCTGGGAAGAAGTGCAGTTTAACGTCGTGCGGGACGTATGCAGTTTAACGTCGTGCAGGACGTATGCAGTTTAACGTCGTGCAGGACGTATGCAGTTTAACGTCGTGCAGGACGTTGAAGCCGCCGATAGGTCCGTGTCACTTCGCGCAAGCCTAGAGGGCCGCACGGGAAGACAACGCACGGTGCGGGCACCCGGGATGAGGGTCGTCGGGCGCCACGCAGGTGGGTACCCATAGAGGGTCAAAGGGGGCGACCCTGGCGGTTTGCGCGCAAAAGAGGAGCTTTGCGCGCAATACCGTGGGTCGGCGCGCAAATGGACGGGCTGGCGCGCAATTGGGCCAGCACTTTGCGCGCGAATGATAGAGATTGCGCGCACCGGGCTTCGGATAGCGCACGGGGGCAACGGCTCATTCTCTAATGAATGGCCACTTTGAAATGGGGGGGGGCGCTCAATCGGGCTGGATTGCGCGCACCCCTGGGGAAATTGCGCGCAAGAGGCTTCTTTTGCACGCGAATGCCTTTGGGTGAATATTTATTCAAAGGAAAGGAGCCAAAGGGATTGCGCATGAAGGCGAACCCCAAGGCTTTCTTGCGCGAAAGAAAGGAGGTTACCTGAAGATCGGCATTGCGCGCGGAAGGGGTTGGATTGCGCGCACGAGAGACCTTTCGAATTCTGGCAACCTCCAAACCGTCGGGGGTCGCCTTATATTTATAGGCAACCCCGGGTGCGGAATCCAGTTCGCGGGCGCGAAATTCTCTTCGCGGGTGCGGAATTCTCTTCGCGGGCGCGGAATTCTCTTCGCGGGCGCAGAATCGGGCCCGGCGCGCAAGGGAGTCGCGCGGGCCACTGGCACGCAAAATTGCGCGCCGGCCCGGCGCATTGCGCGCATCCTGGGAGGTTTGCGCGCGGCTCATCAACTTTGCGCGCGTGTCTCCAAAATTCCGCGCAAGGCCTCCGGGCCCTCCGAAACATGCCTCTGACTCCAAATATGACCTCGCTTTCCGCATCCGGAGTTTTGTTTGGGAACAACGGACTTTTCCGGCGTCTACAAAAGCCCCCCCTCGGAATCTGATCGGCGAGAGGTCGCAACGATCGGGTTCCGAGGGAGACGCCGGAATGCCGAAGTCCTGGGTGGTGCGGGACGGTGGCGCGCAAAAAAGGGCGTCGGGCGCGAAATTTGCTGTCGCGGTCGCGCAAAGCGCTTTCCCCGTAGCGCGGACCCGGGCCTCGCCCATAAATAGGGGCCCTGGGTCCCCCGCACCATACAATGGCCTTCCGCTCGATAAGCCTCTAAGCTCTCGTGCGCGAAATTGCCTTTTCCGGCGCGGAATTCGCTCGCTCGTCGCGCAAACCTGTCCGGAATTCGGCCTGCTTTTGCGCGAACACCCGGGGTTTTACGCGACGGACTTCCCGATTGCGCGCCGTCTACTAGGATTGCGCGCCAACTCTCAAACTTCTCTACCAGCCTCGTCCGCTCCCGCACGCTTCATCCCTTTACCCGCACGACTCCTGAAGCTTCTGAGATGGCCGCGAATCAAGGAAATGAGGGGGATGCCGCCACTCGCAGAGCTGAGATGGCGACGAACGAGGAGGTCTACGGAGCCAAGGGGATCGTTTCCAACAATCACTCCTTGTTCGACTTACTGACGCCGGCCCAGAAGACATATCCACTGTCGGACAACCTGCCGCTCTGGAACTTCGGCATCCTAGATGAGGTTCCGGTGCCAGGGTTCGAGGTTGATGCGCCACGGACCTGGTTGACTCGGGAGGACGAGCTTCCCCGCTATAACATCACCAACAATGGGCATCCTTCCAGGGAGACCAGACACTTAGATGTCTATGTCCTGAACCCGAGGACGCGAACCATCGTCGGAAGTGAGCCTACTGCGGAGAACTCTCCAGCCCTCTACTCGAGCATATATCGCCAGAGTGTCACCGACGACACCAAGGGCTAGCTGAAGGACTGGGACTTGCGATCTGGGGGCAATTTCACCAGTGAGTGGGCCTGGGCGTTCTGGGTACGCCACACTTGCAATCACTTCGCGGAGGAGCTGCGGTACATCGGCTTGTTTGAGGCGGTGTGGACGTCGCAGTTCCACTTCTACCAGCAGTCCGAGCTCGGGCCGGAGCTGTTCACCCGCTGGTCTTCGGATGCCAACACCTTCCATCTTCACCATGGGGAGGTCGGCATCGGTCTCTGGGACATCCACTGCATCGGAGGTATCCCGCTGGAGGCTTACCAGTACGATGAGTTCCTGCCTCCGAAGAACACCTGGGAAGACAGGTCACGAACTCCCATTCTGACCTGGCATCTGCTTGACCTGGCTACGCAGCGGCTCGGGATCAAGGACTTCCAGAAGGACATAGCCTACAAGGAGTGGTTTGGCCAGTTCTTGGAGCATGACCCGGCGGTCAAGATGCCAGGCAGGGGGAAGCGGTGCCCGACCGCGGCTCAGAGGAGCCGGAACGGGTCGTACTGGCGGGTCCTGGAGACGGGCGACTACCGCTCATGGGGGTACCGCGTCATCGAGGCCCGGGACCCAAATGTCCGGTACGCGGCGTTCCTGGCCGCCTTTTTGAGTGGGTGTCTCCTACCAGTGCGGGACGCGAGAATGGGCGTTCGCCCAGCGACACTGGCGATGGCGGGCGCTATGGCCGCCAACAAAAGATACAACCTCGGGGTCCCAGTGTTGGCTAAGCTGTACGCCATCCTGGGACGCATCTCACGAGGGGGGTCGCCACGAAGGATCTATGGGCCCTTCCAATTCTTCCACGGCTGGGTGGCTGCTCACCTTGGTGGGTACACGTTTCCGAACGCCATCATTCCTCCGGGCAACGGCCTGCGACCCTCCCTGCTGAACATTGCGGGGGTCGCTCCGATGACCCTAAGTGAAGAGGGCGTGAGGATTCGGATTGGCAATCATGCCAATTTCAACTTCAGCCCGTTCTCCACTCCCGTTGGCCAAATGATCGACAACGGGCAGGGTCCACTGGAGCAGCACGAGTACTTCCTGAACATGCGGGGTGGGGTGCTCGTGGCTCGGATCGACGGGAAGGTGATCTGCGAGCCCTACGTGCCAACCCGATTCGCCAGGCAGTTCGGGTGTCTTCAATGGATGCCGAAGAGGGTATTCACTGCTGTCCGGGAGGAGACGAACCCTGGCGTCCTTCGCCAGATGTGGCTGATGTTCGTCGCCTTTGGCTCTGGCGACGTCATCAATCTCCCTCCTACCGGGGTCGACGCAGGCTTGGCAACCGAGTACGCCGAACACTGGGCCATCGCGTACCCCGAGGGGCTTTTACGGAAGCCAGTTCGGCGGCTCGAAGTCACCCGTGCGGAGACCGGGCGTCAAGGAAGGAGGCGAGGCGCCGCCACATGGGGCAGAACGGAGGCGCGCCAAGCAGCGGAGCCGGTGCGGGCAGGGACTTCGGCGGCGGGCACATCGCAAGCTGCCGCCACGACTTCAGCGCCCGGAGAGGGGGCACATGCGGCGGTCGGGGAGCGGCCCGGGAAGCAGGTAAGGCGCCTGCTCGAAACCTCCCATGATGCAGTCTTCCCGGCGCTGTGGTCGGCCTGGATGACCCTGCGGCAGTCACTGGGGACCGACGCCATCTGGCGAAAGATACTTAGAGAAGGAATCCATCTGCCAGAGGTCGGGCGCCTCCATATCACCGACAGGGTGGACTTCAACCGGCAGTATGCTTATCTGACGGCCATGGACGAGTACGCGCGCCAACGTGGTCAGCGTGCAGAGCCATCCCTTCTGGTGAAGGTGATGCTCGGTCTAAAACCCACTCCAGAACAGATGCCGTCGGCGGAAGATGACAGTAGCAACGACTCCGAGGAAGAGGAGGAGATAGGGGAGGATGAAGGCTCCGAGGGAAGATCCCATCAGGGGAGCCCGCGGGAGAGCGGAGAGGTGGCCGGCTCTGAAAATGTTGATGTCACTGAGCTCCTCGAGGTCCGCTTCTATCCCTACTCAACCTGCTTCATCCATTCTCTTATGCAGCTTCTAACCCATTTCTCCATCTTTCTCAGGAGCACACAGATGTTGGTCAGGCGTCCTCAGCGGGAGTAGGAGAGGCGCCAGCAGAACAAGGCGGGGGCCAGGCACCCATTATCGAATTAACAAGCGCGGAAGGGTCCCCTGCTACAACTGTTCCTGCAGCGGCCGGGATAGCGGAAGATGACGCTCTGAACTCCCGTAAGTCTCCTTACTTTACTGCTGGTGCTTGCCGTTGACGATCCGTGACTAACCACGGCATGCCTTGCGTAGTGATCTCAGGACTGGAGGCCCGTCGGGCTACCGAACCCGGGTCATCTACGAGTGGACCAGTGGCAGACATGCCGCTTGCTCCGGAACAGACTTCCCACACCGAGCCGGCCCCACCAACTGCTGATCAAGGGGCTACGGACGTCAGCGGTGCTGACATCGGAGAGAGGTCGGGGGCTGACGAGGGTGTCAACGCCGCTGGGGAGAGAGAAGAAGGTCGCCCAGATGTTGGGGAACCTATCCCCCATGAGGACATCCCAGGGGCGGACCCTGCAGTAGACCTGCTGGCTGCCTTCCCTACCTACCGGCCTGCCGACCCCGAGGAGATGGACGACTCGGACGCGGAGGCGGTCGAGGAGAGCCGGATAGCGCGCCGAAGGGGGTGGAAGTGCATCCAGCGCTTCCTCAAGCGAGACCCATCGGAGTGGCTGGGGCGCATGGGGTCACTCCAAACCTGGATGCGCTTCCTGTGTGCTGGGGGAGCTGATGCTCAACGCCTCCATCTGACGGTCCGTGATTTCATGGCCGAAAAGATGCGCGAGAGCCGCCGGCGTGCCGACGTCGCACAATGTCGAGACATGTCGGAGAGCACGCGGGCGCTCCTCGTGGTGGAGCAGGAAGTCCGGCGTCTCGAAGGGCAGGCGGCAGAGAAGGAGGCCTTCGTCGCAACGTGCACCGAGCTTGTGGAGCAACTAGCAGCCCAGCTGGTTGACGCCCAGGTACAGCTGACGGAGGCGGGCCAACAGACGGTCACAATTCAAGTCGAGCGGGAGCGTGCACAGGCCAGAATCGACGAACTGCGTGCTGCGACCGCCGACGAGGAGAGGGCACGCAGAGAGCGAGAAGCAGCTCTGGAGGCCGCCAGCCAAAGGGTAGCGGCGTTAGAAAGACTTATCCAGCACGGTAATCCCTAGGGGCTTTGTTTTTGCCACTCCCAGAACATTTGCTTCCACTACTCAATATTTTGATCCATTTGTATGAATCACCATATTTATCTGCATCTTTTGGTTTAACATGCTCGACCACAATTCGTTGTCTTGCGGGAGCGTTAACCAAGCTTCAGGCATCCACAATTGGGCCTGGATTTCTAAAGAAGAGAGGGAGGTCATTCCTAGGAAAGGAGACCTCAGACCTAATCAATGTATCATCCCCCCAACTTGTTCCGACACACGAGCGGGACAATGCTAGGGGCGTTGAGATTTTATCCGAACATAGGGAAATGAGAAAGGGTGAATCGCGTGTCCCGAATTCAGAAATCCACAACGGTCGGCCTTCCAGAAAATGCCCAAGACGGCAAGCGGACAATGGATCAATCGACCATACTACTGCGATAGACGGACCGAAGGTCATCATCCATATTGCAGGAGGCGGATCACATGTCATCATCAATGCCGCTTTGGGGGTTCCTTCAGGCACAAGGGTGGAAATCCAGATCAACAGGGCATGCGAAGCGTGGGGCGAAGTGACGATTTGTTCGGATAGAATCCAACGCTCTCAAAATTGTGCCACCGTGGGGAAAGCGTATTAGGCGGATGCACTAATCTGGCCGTGAATCACCCCAATTCTCAGACAGAACCTCTTTGACGAGGAAACCGTCGCTTCCCATCATTGCGATGGGGCATCCCAAGCTGAATCGGGGTGAATATCACAACTGCACCACTCTACCCGAAGTCAGGCCAGACGGCCGGCGACGAGGAGGGGCGGGACATGGCGATCCCCGAGGCTGGACCCGAGTCGAAATGCCCGGGCGTTCCTACGTACTCCATCAGGCTGGAGATCAAGCCATACGTAGTTCTGCGAGTGCAGTTTAACGTCATGCAGGACGCAGAACCCCGTTTGGGGAGATCTTAGTTTAGGGTCGTAGAGCTCGGACCATAGGGGCATATCTTAGTTTAAGGTCTTAGAGCTCGGACCATAAGGGTAGATCTTAGTTTAAGGTCTTAGAGCTCGGACCATAAGGGTAGATCTTAGTTTAAGGTCTTAGATCTCGGACCATAAGGCTAGATCTTAGTTTAAGGTCTTAGAGCTCGGACCATAAGGGTAGATCTTAGTTTAAGGTCTTAGAGCTCGGACCATAAGAACCTCAAAATACGCCGCATCGTGGTCCTATCCCCTGGATATGTGAAGATGCACTGGGGGATTGTGTCAAGAGTGTCGAGATTTTGCCTGGTCAGAATGGGGGGTGGAAAAAGTGATGTGAATCATGCAGCCATTCACTCAAGGACTGGGGGCACCGGCGTAACGATATGGGAGTACTGCCGACCGTGGCGGAAAAGCAGCATCAATATCGCACTAACTGTTGATGGAATGAGGCAGCAAATGAGCATCGACCGCTCAATCGCAGGATTCATATCGATTTGCTGCCTGAGGCCATTGGGGGCACCAGCCCGAGTCGGTGGGAGAGCACTGAGGCATTGTGTCCAAACCGTTCATGGGGGCTCCACCCAGGGCGTAGGCGATGGGTCCGAATGAAAGGGAGCACGAAGCCTAAAAATGGAAGGAACCTGACCAAGCTGAACCTGACCCTCCTAGAAATAAACCAGAGTACTCTTGACACCAGTGGACCACTGCAAGGGGTCGAGGGACACGCCTTGAGGGTGGCCTGAAGGCGGCGGATTCCCCAGAGAAGGGGGGAATCTTTAAGAGGTGGGGGCTGGACCCGGAGTTTCTAACCTCCGGGCGTTCCTACGTATCCCATAAGGATGGGAATCAAGCCACACGTAGTTCTTGAAGCGCGGTGCAACACAATCGGGCACCAGCGCGGGGAAGGGTGCCGGTCTGACCCTCGCACACAGAAGAAGCGGTATTTGATATTTCTTGTTTGTCCTTAAAGATGGATGGTTTTTCGTGCAGCGACATGCCTGTGATTAAGGAATCTCTAGCGTCGCCACAATAATCAAGCCATGAAAGGCATTGATGAATGGCGTGGTTATTAACCAGCGCCCAACGTGAGTGTCCCCTGAGGAGAACATCACGATGCAGTGCCATTTCTCGTCGGGCGGCCAAGACGATCACCGTTTACGGTCGTGTAGTAGGACCAGACAACACAGTTTAAGGTCGTGTGGTTCGGACCATGGAGGAATCCGCTTATCGTGATACGGCAGACTCAGCGGAGGTGGGAACATACCCAGCCCTGCGGTCACGCACGATTCCAGGAGAAGGATCCTGGGATAGGGTCATGCGTATGTCCATCACCCGAGGGGCAGAGATGCTAGCCTCCAGATATACTGGGCCCAAAACGCGATTGTTCGGGCGACTACTTCCTCGTTATGGGGACGAGGGTCCAGCTATACACGGCCCTTAGGGAGGACATCAGCATATACCCTTGGTGCTCAGATCGTGGGAGCCTCGACAGACACCATTATCCTGGTTGGCCTGCCTAACGTGTAAAGGTGTACTGAAGGTCAGTATGAAGAGAGTGTCGAGATTCCACTACAACGCACAAAGGCGGAGTGTGATGAGGACCGTGCAACCAATGTACGGAGCCTAAAAGAGCCGACATGGCGATCAAGGATGTCGCTGACCATATTCGCAACACAACATCCGATCGCGTCAGCCTAGAACTGGGCAAGCAAACGAGCATCAACCGCTCAATCGCAGGATTCATATCGATTTGCGGCCCAGGACCCGCCGGTAAATCGACCCAGAGCGGTAGGAGAGCACTGAGGCATCGTACCCAAACCGCTAACGAAGATCCCTTTGAGTGAAGGCTCGAACAAGAGGAAGCGTGCGGCCCGACAAGCAGCACAGGACTTGCCGGGATTGCATCCGACACTACGAGACATAGACCAAAGTACCCAAAACATGTTAACGGATCACCGGAAAGGGTCGGAGGACTCACCCTGAGAGCAACCAAAAGACAGCAGGTCCCCGTGATCAACCAAGAGACGGGGCTGGACCTGAAACACAAGCGTCCAGGCGGTCCTACGTATCCCATAAGGATGGGAATCAAGCCGCACGTAGTTCTTGAAGTGCAGTTTAACGTCATGCAGGACGAAAAGAGAAAAAGGGGGGAGCAGAAGGCATCCCCAAACGTGGGGGGCGTACAGCGTGGCGAGCAAACCGACGTGAATGAGGGCATAGCCCCGCGTTCACACCATACGCCGCATACCCAGAGACAACTGGGCCAAGGGCCCGATATGGGATGGAAATTCCCAAAGGATGGGGCTGGGCCTGAAACATGAATGTTCAGGTGGTCCTACGTATCCCATAAGGATGGGAATCAAGCCGCACGTAGTTCTTGAGAGGCAGTTTAACGTCATGCAAGACGAATGCTGAACAGTTTAACGTCTTGTAGCTCGGACGTAGTACAGTTTAACGTCGTGTTGGACGAATGCTAAACAGTTTAACGTCTTGTAGCTTGGACGAGGTACAGGTTAACGTCATGTTGGACGAAACACTTGGCAGTTTAACATCTTGCAGCGCGGACGATATGCTAGGCAGTTTAACATCGTGCAGCTTGGACGTATGCAGTTTAACGTCGTGCAAGACGTAATACACTCAGACGAAGTACTGCTTGAGGAACCTAGCGTTGGTGGGAGGAGTGACACGCTCACCATCCATAGTCGCTAGGGAGTACGCGCCATTGGGATAAACTTTGTGGATGACAAGAGGTCCCTCCCACTTGGGCTCCAACTTGGGTGGCTTCCTGCCGGGGATCATTGGCGCTCTTAGGGCTAGCACTAGGTCACCCTGCAGGAAGGAGCGGAGGCGAACCTTCTTATTGAAAGCTCGAGCCATTCTGCTTTGATGCCTCTCTAAGTTGTGCAAGGCGCGAAGTCTATTCTCATCCAGTGCTTCCAACTCGACTAGACGGGCTTCAGCAGCTCTGTCCGGCGCTTGCTGGTCGTAGACCGCAGTGCGCAAGGACGGTAACTGGATCTCGATGGGCAGGACGGCCTCAGCTCCATACACCAGGGAATAAGGGGTCATCTGGGTGGAATTGCGAGTCGTCGTCCGATAAGCCCAGAGGGCGTTGGGGAGCTTGTCCGGCCAACTCTTCTTGTTCTGACCAACCATTTTTTGCAGAATGTTAGAGAGGGTTTTCTTAAATGCCTCGATCTGCCCATTTGCCTGCGCATGATAGCGAGATGTATGGTTCGAGCGAATGTTGTATTTGGCGTACAACTTCTTCAACTCGGCTGCTCGGAAATTGGCTCCGTTATCCGTGAGGATAGCGTGAGGCACTCCAAATCGATGAATGATGTTGGAGGTCACGAAGTCAGCGATCGAACAGGATTTGAACTCTCTGAGCGGAATCGCCTCTGCCCATTTGGAGAAGAAGTCCGTGGCGGTCAGAATGAACCGGCACTGGCGAACCGTCGCCGGCGGGTAAGGTCCCACAACGTCCATCCCCCATACTGCAAAGGGCCAAGAATACCTGGTGGTATGGAGAGGCTCCGGCGGCCGATGCACAAAGTTCGCATGAACCTGGCACGCATGGCACCTCCTGGCATACTCGATGCAGACATGGATCATGGAGGGCCAGAAGTATCCCAACCTCCGAATCTGGTGGGACAGCTTCGGCCCAGTCTGATGGGCACCGCATGAACCAGCATGAACCTCTCACATGACTCGTGGGATCTCAACTCCCTGAAGGCAACGGAGGAGAACACCATCAAATCCGCGTCTATAGAGGATCTGCTCCAGGCCGGGACTGCTCTGGAGGAAAAACTGCGATGCGCGGCATCGAACTCGCTCGCGCTCAGCCCGATCCGGCGAGAGAATGTCATGTTGGAGGTACTCAACCAAAGGCGTCCTCCAATCAGGGGCTGGTTCGACTGCCATATCTGGGGTACTCGGGGCTCCGGGCACAGGGGCAACCGTGGTGAGACTACTTACCGACGGGTCGCGATCTCCCTCTGGGACAACGGGAGCGATGAGCCTGCGGCGCATCACGCGGATGGTCAGGTTATCCTGTTCAGGCTCCGCAAGTGACGCAGCAAGGCTGGCCAAAGCATCTGCTCGACCGTTCTGCGACTGGGGAATATGGATGATCTCTGGCCGAGAAGGGAACCGGGCCATCAGAAGGAGGGTGCACTCTAGCAATGGCACAAGTTCCGGCTTCCTGACAACATAGTCGCCATTGATCTGCTTAACAACCAACTCGGAGTCCCCTTTCACACACAGATGGGGCACGTCGATCTCGAGAGCTAACTCGAGGCCGGTGATGAGGGAATGGTATTCCGCCTCATTGTTGGTACAGCCCTCTGACAACAGGAAAGAGTATGGCAGTACAGCTTGCTCCGGGGTAATGAAGACGATACCCAAGCCCACTCTGTTGAGATTAGGATTATCAAGTCTTCTACCGGTGGGGCTCCGGGAGGCACCATCAAAGTGAATCTGCCAGCATGGACCGGCATGATCGACCGAGAGAATGGCCTCATCAGGAAAGCCTAGATCCAGCGGCTGATCCGCGGAGGTTGGGTGAGCAGCCAGAAAGTCTGCCAATGCTTGCCCTTTGATGGCCTTCTGAGACACATACCTGATGTCGAACTGCTGGAGAATCACAGCCCACTGCACTAGATGGCCATTCAACATAGGCCGACTCAGGATATATTTCAACGGGTCTACTCGAGAAACCAACTGTACCTCATGGTGCTGCAAGTAGTGTCGTAATTTCTGTACGGCAAATACGAGCGCCAGGCAGCTCTTCTCGATGGGAGAATACCTAACTTCCGCATCGAGGAGCATGCGACTGAGGTAATAGAGGCTATTCTCTGTTCCCTCGTTGTTCTTCTGGGCGAGAAGGGCACCCAGGGACCGTTCCAGGGCGGTCACATAGAGGACGAGCGGCTTCCCGGATACAGGCGGCATCAGAACCGGAGGTTGCAGCAGGTACTTCTTGATTTCCTTGAAAGAGGTCTGACACTCTTTATCCCATACATAGGTGGCACCTTTCTTCATGAGCCGAGAAAACGGCTTACACTTGCCGGCCAGATTCGCGATGAATCGGCGTATATAGGCTAAGTGGCCTTGGAACCCCTGCAGTTCCCGGATGTTACCTGGGGGAGGCATCTGGCTAATCGCCCTGATCTTCTCTGGGTCGATCTCAATACCCCGGTATCTTACCACAAATCCAAGGAACTTTCCGGAGGTGACCCCGAAGGCACACTTCAACGGGTTCATCTTCAGGCAGCGAGACCGGAGGAAGCCGAACACTTTCTCAAGATCTTTGAGATGGTCCGGACGCTGGCGCGATTTGACTACCAAGTCGTCGACGTAGCATTCCACCAGTGTGCCGAGGATTTGCTTGAATATGCGGTGCATCGCCTGTTGATAGGTGGCACCTGCATTCTTCAGGCCGAAAGGCATGACCCGGTAACAAAAGGTACCTTGGGGGGCCTGAAGGCAGTGAACTCCTCATCCTCAGGGGCCATCCGAATTTGGTTATATCCGGAGTATCCATCCATGAAGGAGAGGGCTTGGAACCCTGCCGTGGCGTCAATCAACAGCTCTGTCACTGGAAGGGGAAAATCATCCTTCGGACAGTGGCGGTTGAGATCGCGGAAGTCGATGCAGACTCTGATCTGCCCGTTCTTCTTCCTGACCGGCACAATGTTGGCCAGCCATTTGGGGTACTGAACTTCCCTCACGAAGTTGGCTTTGATAATCTTGTCAACTTTGGCATCAACCATGGCACCGTGGAATGGGTGCATCTTCCTGGGAGGCTGCTTGAACCCGTGATGGTTCGCTGGGAGACCAAGGCGGTGGACGGCTACCTGAGGATCTAGCCCCGGCATCTCGTCATAGCCCCAAGCGAACACATCACGGTGCTGCCTGAGAAAGTCCACGTACTGCTGCCGCTCCTCAGAGGGCATGGCGGCACTGACCAATGTGGGTCTCGGATCTGCTTCGGTTCCAAGGTTCACTTGTACTAACTCATCGACCGTGGCAGAGACGCCCTCCTCAAAGGCTGGGGGTGCATCTTCCACGTCCTCTCCACTCGGGGAGGGATCGTCCACGGGAGAGGCTGTGTTGGCAACTGCATTGGGGCTACCAGATCCTGCTGGGCCGCTGGTGCTGGCATGGGCGGTCGCGGTCATCTCATCAGGAGACTCACAAGCCGTCGAGACCATGGCTACGTCCAACCGTTGAATCGGGAGGACATAAGCGTCATCCAAACTTGCCCAGGGATCACTTGCAACAGCGACAGGCTCGACCTCACCTGCCAGGATCTACTTATCCTTGCTCTTTTAATAGTCCGCGTCCAGATAACGGGCTTCACATGAGGCAAAAGGAGAGGCATCTCCCTGAAGCACGCCTACTCGACCATTAAGGGAGTATTTGAGGCATTGGTGGTATGACGAGGGAACCGCCGCATGAAGGTGGAGCCAGGGCCTGCCCATCAATGCGTTGTACGCAGTGTCTTGAGAGACTACCATGAATTCGGTGTTGGCAACCAAATCACCGAACAGGGTCTTCAAACGTATCTTGCCGACCGGGGTTTGCTCGGTGCGGTCGTAACCCTGGATCCTGAGGTCGGAGGGAATCAAGTCATCCTCAGACAACCCCAATCTCCGGAGCGTCCGAGTGGGAATCAGGTTAATCCCGGACCCCGTGTCGACAAGACAGCGCCGGACTTCAAGGCCATTGAAATGGCCGGTAACATACAGCGGACGAATGTGCCTCTGTATAGGAGGGTCTTCATCCTTACCAGAAAACGAGATAACTGCCTGACATTCGGCGTCCTCAATCGTTTCGGCGTGAATGGCCTCTGCAGCCGCAACCTCTGTCTCAAACTGGAGGGGGCTCTTCAGGGCTTCAGCGAGTGCCTCGCGCATCTCAGATGACATGCACAGAGCCTCAAGGATGGAGAGTCTCGCTGGGATGTCGGCCAAGTGCTTCAGGACATCATACTTTTTGGCCAAGCGCGAACCCCTGGTTGCAGGAGGTTGCTCTGCGGTTGGAAGCATGACGGGCCTTGCCGGTTGGGCCGGCGGCCGACTGGTGCTTGGTGCATCTCACTGTTCATTAGTTGAAGCCCGGGAAATGGTCACCGTACTGGGTTCAGGAGGCCGGGATGGACTCGTGGCAGGGCGGAGCTGATCGCGACGCGGCTGAGGGGGTTCTACCTGATCCCATACCACAAACAGTGGCGGAGACGAATCCGTCATCCCCGGATGGGGGGGCTGCACACGCTGAGCTCGGTTTTGAGCCTGTTGCCTGGTCTCAGTGGCGTGCACAACCTGGCTGGAGGTACCAACTGCTGTGCCCCGACGACTCATGTTGTTGCGGCTCCTCCGATGGTGGCGACGACCGAGGACACTAGGGAGGTCCACCTGGTGTTATTCAACGTCGGGAACCGAAAAGGGATTTACCAGCTCGACGGTATTAACCGAAGCGTACCCAATACTGTCATCGGACGAATCATTCACCACTGGGCGGATCTGAGGAGGGATCCCCATCTCCGGGGGCATGAAATCGCCGAGAGTGCGGGATAGTGGCGGAACTGGCGGGGCGCGCTTTTCCTTCTTGTGCAGCCGCCGTTTGCTCTTCTTGGAAGAGGCAGGCTGGGACGACGATGCCGAAGCAGCACCCGCAGATTCTGGGGGCTCAGGCTGATTCAAGCGTGCACGGATGATTCCATGGGCGCGAATGATCATCTTGCGGGACATCCAGTTTTTATACTTCTGGGATCCGCGGTCGGAGACCAGCTGCCATTCTTCCTCATTGCTGCTATCGTCATCTGATCCCACGAACACGCCCGCCACTTGTGCCGGAGATGGGCCCAACCTGATTACATTGTTGTTAATCTGGTCTTGGAGCCCATCCTTAAACACATAGCACCGCTGGATGGTGTGGCCCAGGGCCCGATGGTAGGGGCAGTAGCGGGGGTTATCCGTGAGATGTTCCTCCTCCGACCTCCAACACTCAGGCAGTCGCACAATCCTCTGCTCCAGGGCGCTCCGGAAATAACCGGGGACCTGATCCTCGTGAAATGAGTAGGTCAGGTATCACGGTCCCCTGGGAGCGTGGTCTTGACGAGGGGCTGGAGGGGCCTGCCGAGGAGGTGGACCCTGATTATCTTGCCTGGGTTGTGGCGGTACCTTACGCGGAGGGGCCGACTGGTTCTGAGGCTGCCGCTGCTGGGCCGGGAACTGAGCCCATGGAGGTGGATTCCTGTGAGGCTGTGGAGCTGGTCTCACCGGCAGCAGCTCCAATGGCCTGGGAGCCTCTATCTGGGCGACAGCAGCGGGCTCAGCCCTGCTGGCTCTCCTTGCAGGAATCATAGGAGGCAGCGGGTGTGCCTGGCTGGCCTGTTGCAGGGCTTCCTCAAGACGTTGAGCTTTGTCTGAGAAGTCCCTGAACCCTCCGGGGTAATTCTGAGTGATCAAGGAAGGGACCAGCTCGGTCTTGACGTTCCCGATGCACATTGTCAGCAACTGCTCCTGAGTCAATGGCATGTCAAGGGAATACGTGAGACCCTTCCATCGGGCGACGAAGTCCGCGACTCGCTCATCAGGCCTCTGCTTGCACTTGAAGAGGTCTGAGATACTCGTCTTCCGGGTCGTGGAACTGAACTGGTAGAGGAACTGTCTACGAAGGTCCTCCCAGCTAGTTGTCGACCCGACGGGGAGCTGGCTGTACCAGACAAATGCTGGCCCTTCCAGTGTCTGGACAAAGCAGCGAAGCTTAGCGGCCTCTTGCTGCGCCGGAGTCCCCAACATAGGCCCGCACCTCGAGTCGAAATTGGCCAAATGCCGTGGTGGATCTCCAGTCCCGTTGAAGGGGGGAAAAAGTGGGATTCCCGAATCCCGGAGGCGCCGGCATGTCATCCACCCATGCTGGGTATGGCTTGCCGTCCGGTGGGATTGCCACTTACCGAGTCTCCAAGGCCTCCAAGCGGGCGATGAGTGCCGCCATCGAATCGTCCGGACATGGGTTCCAGTCCTGGCGAGGATCTCTAACCACGAGCGCATTGCATGGCCCTTCAATCGGGTCGTCGACCGGGTCGTCGAACTCGGCAGCTCGTGGGATGGCGGGCGGAGCGGCCCTTGGGGCAGCGGGAGGAATCCGAGCGGGGTCTCTCAGGTAGTCACGCCGCTCGGGAGGGTGTGGTGAAACATACCGCGCCCTCTTTCCATAGGCGATGGCCTCTCTCCTGTCGGCGAACACGGCATAATCACGGTTGCCCAGGAGAGCCTCATCGAGGGGTGGTTGTTCCCGTCCCTGCTGTCCTGGCCTAGGATCACCATAGTCAGGCCGCTGCTCTGCAACGCGCTCGGCGAGGAGCTGGTCAACTAGCTTCTTCTGCTCGGCGAGCTGTTGACGTAGCATAGCCTTCTCGGGATCCTCATCCGCCCTCTGCGTGGAGGCAGATGGGTCGGCGGGCTTTATAGCCTCACCGTGCTCTTTACCTTTACTGACGTTTCGGCTCAACGTCAGTGCTTCAGTGGGTGCGGGGAGACCCAGGAGGCTCCTCTGGTGACGAGTAACTCTCGCCGATGGATCCAACAACGGCTTTTCTTCGGGGGGAGAGCCCCCGTCGAGAAGTTCCAAACTGTTCCCCTCCCCCGACAGGTCAGCCATATTGACTGTTTCCGTCCCTGGGGATGTACCCTCAGGGCCACCTAGTGAATCGGGCTGTCGGCGAATCGCACTGAAGCGTAGGGTAGCGTACTGCCCCCATCCACGGATATACACGTGGGTAGTGTCTTCCTCGATAACCTTGCGGAGTACTTGAAAACACTCAACGCATCGTTGTGGGAGGGCCTCGTGGTGCCCAAATGACCCGGGGTGCCGAACCGCGGGGAGCGTGGCCATGTCAATTTGACGGCACTACTCACCAATATCCTCCAGGTGCACTTGACTCCCGGGATATGGCATTTGTAAGCGGTGAAGACGGGAGTGAGTCTCCCGGAGAGTTTGGCGGAAGCATTCGAACTCATCCGGGGTGAGCGATTCGGGTGCATCAAAGTCCGGTCCTGCGACTGGCCAAAACTTCTCAGGGAAGTGGCCCTCTGCAAGGACGGTCTAGAAACTCCAAGACTCAAACTCGGGACCCAGGTCTCCTTGGTCCTCTTCAACGACTGGGAATGGACGGGGAACCGGCAGTGGTGCCGAGGCGGGCCGCCGGGCCGACGGGCTGGCCGGCGGTGAATACCGCGAGCAGGCCGATTGGCCTCCATATCCCGGGCCGCCCTCTGAGGGTGGCGGTGCCCTGGCTACCACATCACGATAGGACGGGCCGGCGAGCGAACATCCTGCCGTAGCGTCGGTGCTCGACGAGGGTGCACTAGATCGTGGTTCGACCGTCGGTCCCCAGAAAAGGTCTCCGGCTTCTCCGATCGAGGCAGAAGGCGCTTCCAGAGGGGCCGGTACCAACCGCAAGCTTGATCCTTGGGGGTCTACCAGGCCCTCGCCACTCCGGATATACCTTCGGAGAGAAGCGGGGATCATATCGATCTCGCTCTCGGGAAGTACGAGGCTGACGTGCCTCATTCCTACCCCTGCCCCTGACAGGTGGGATTGGGGGGAGGGCTCTGTCTCCGAATCATACTCCGCCTCTGTATAAGAGAAACGAACCGGTCGGATCTCTGTCCGGAATTCCGTAACATTCTTCCCTTGGCGTCGACGCCTCTCCCTCCTGCCCCTGGGTGGTTCTTCGGGGCATGGCTGATCTCTATCCTGGCGTCCTCCTGCCGCACTGGTGCTGGGGCCAAGAGGACTGGAAACCAAGGTGCGAGGGGCACCGGGACAGATATCAAAGGGGATGCGGGGAGAGATGATTCCGGGCAGGCCTCCGGGCCGAGATCGGAAGGCGGGGTGACCCATGCCTCTTGGATCGGCCACACGGAGTAGACCCTGTTGGTGAATAGCGCTACCACGAGGTGGTCCGCGGTGGCTATTGTCTGTACCAGCAACCGGGAGAGTCAACCCAACCTGCCTTTGGGGCGGTCGGGGCCTCGATCCGGGTCGGGCATAGAAGTGCCCCTGCTCAGGATGCGCATGGGCCTGGCGACTGGAGCCAGCAGTGGCTTGAGCCAACGCGGCCGCTGTTGCTAGGGCCCCAAGGTGGGCATCCTCTTCCGCTCGCGCCCGACGTTGGCGTCGGGACAGACGAGTCGGGATGAGCGGCGCGGGTAGGTGGAGAGCCCATTCTTGAACTTGAGAGGCCTGGCGGCGATGTCACTGTGGCCTGACAGGAGCCCTCATCGCGGATCCCTGGGGCGAATCCCGGATAGGGTGGTCCCGGGCATCTTCCACCTCATCCGCATAGGGGAAGGAGTTGTCGGAGCGCTCCGGGGATAAACTCCCAAAGCGGTTGGACATCGAGGTAGGCAGCGGTGCCTCCCTGCGCGGCCCTCGGGGGCGGCGTTGGTGGCGAGGTGCAGCTCCCTCAAGGTCTAGGAGAGCCATGTCCCTGGTGGGGATGACTCCCTCTTCCTCATATCTCCGCACCAAGTTGTTGATCACCCTTCTTTGGATGACCTCCGAGGGGGAGAGAGGGCGTGGTTGCCCCGCAGCTGCGGCTGCTGGCACGGCTGTGGAACGGGCGGGACCGCGCGGAGTAGCCGCATCAGTGTTTCCTCTACCCCTGCGCCAGTGGGCGGGTGGCGATCGGGCACTGGATTGGGTGACCTGATTTCTGAAAGCAGGGAGAAGAACCCATTAACACTTACAGGAAAAGGAATCGACAACCAACCATTAGTGCCACGACGCCTTCCGTGGGGGGGACCCAGGCCCTCGACGTCGCGAGACGGAGTGCCCGAGTTCCCTTCCTCAGCCCCTGGCGGGTAAAACTGAATGCTCGGTCGAGCAGCATGCTGGTCTTCCAACACCTCTGAAAGCCATCGGTCTTCGTATTGAGGAGATGAGATTCACGTCGGGTTCACCATTTTTCTGTTTCGGTGCGGATGTGCGTCGGGTTACGCTGTTCCGCCAGGACGCGTTCGCGCGTGCACCCGTCAACCCGAGGGGATGGGCGCGCGGCTTGTGGTCCCGCAGTCCCGCTTTCCAAGGGCGGGCGGCATTCGTCCCTTATTCAGGGGCGTCTGCTCCTTGATCGAAACCGGGATGATGGGATGTCGGCTCCTCCTTCCGTGGACGTCTCCTCGGAACTCGTCGCCTAATCCGGGTCTCCCTCATAGATTGAAGAATGTTCGTGAATCTCGTTCCCGGCGCCATGTCTACATGGACACCGGTTAATTACGCTGCTTCTGCCCGGACGCTCCAAGGAGTCTGGTCGGGGCAGCAACCTGCGGTGAGGAGACCGGGTGGCCCTGGATGTCGGGGCGTGTCTTAACACTGCGCCTCTACATGTCTGCCTTCCGTCCCTAATAGGGCTTCTCGAAGGCGTGATGGCCTGCGGCATCCCGCACTGGGTGCGGGGAACTGTGTTACCTGAGGTTTTCCTCAGCTTCCCATGTTTAACACGGGGTATGCCGCGAGTTTAACGTCCAGTGGAGACGGCATCGGACTGATCAACACGAGGAGTGGATCAGATGACAGAACCCCTTGAGGGGAACCTCCGACGCTGGGGCCAACACATGGGTGGCTTCCCGAATGAAGTGGAGTGGAATGAAATGGCATGACCCCACCGGGATGTGGCGGCCCGGGTAAGGATTGGGATGGATGATGGAGTGAAGAGCTTGGACCCCGTAGGGGCTTCCTACGTACCGTGCGTTAGCGCGGATCAAAGTCAGCGTAGTTTGGATATACAGTTTAACGTCATGCTGGACGTCGGCAAGCCGACTCACAAAGAGGTCGAGGCCGCCGGGCGGAGGATTGAACTGAACCACCTCGCACAGAGGGGGATGGAACGGCCGGGTGGATCACAGTTTTACGTCATGATGGACGTTGGCAAGCCGACTCACGAAGAGATCGAGGCAGTGGGGAAGCACAATGGAGATACACACGTGCAGTCCCCCACAGAGGCGGATTCATAGGTGAATCAACGCAAGTGTGAACCCAGGAGGGGTTCACTGATGGACGAACCGACGTAAATACGACCGGGACGACCAGGTGGCGGGCTTGAACCTCGGAGAGGCTTCCTACGTACCCTGTTTAGAAGACAGGGATCAAAGTCCACGTAGTTCGTTCTGTTTGCAACACTCTACCCCCGTGGGCGAAGGCCACTCCAATCCCGACATCCCTGCAGAGACGAGCGGGTGGGGGCCACATCCAAACCGGGAGGACCCTGCGTGCGAGGCACGAGATCGGGTGAAGAGGACGGTTTAACGTCTTGCCGGACGAAGTACAGTTTAACGTCGTGTGTTGAGGACGAAGATGCTTGGCAGTTTAACGTCTTGCAGCGCGGACGATGGGGGCTAGGCAGTTTAACGTCATGCAGCTTGGACGTATGCAGTTTAACGTCGTGCAGGACGTGGTGCAGTTTAGCGTCATGCAGGACGAATTACAGTTTAACGTCATGCAGGACGAATAGCGTACAGTTTAACGTCTTGTAGCTGGGACGAAGTGCAGTTTAACGTCGTGCGGGACGTATGCAGTTTAACGTCGTGCAGGACGTATGCAGTTTAACGTCGTGCGGGACGTATGCAGTTTAACGTCGTGCAGGGCGTTGAAGCCGCCGATAGGTCCGTGTCACTTCGCGCAAGCCTGGAGGGACGCACGGGAAGACAACGCACGGTGCGGGCACCCGGGATGAGGGTCGTCGGGCGCCACGCAGGCGGGTACCCAAAGGGGGTCAAAGGGGGCGACCCTGGCGGTTTGCGCGCAAAAGAGGAGCTTTGCGCGCAATACCGCGGGTCGGCGCGCAAATGGACGGGCTGGCGCGCAATTGGGCCAGCACTTTGCGCGCGAATGATAGAGATTGCGCGCACCGGGCTTCGGATAGCGCACGGGGGCAACGGCTCATTCTCTAATGAATGGCCACTTTGAAAAGGGGGGGCGCGCGCAATCGGGCTGGATTGCGCGCACCCCGGGGGCAATTGCGCGCAAGGGGCTTCTTTTGCACGCGAATGCCTTTGGGTGAATATTTATTCAAAGGAAAGGAGCCAAAGGGATTGCGCGCGAAGGCGAACCCCAAGGCTTTCTTGCGCGAAAGAAAGGAGGTTACCTGAAGATCGGCATTGCGCGCGGAAGGGGTTGGATTGCGCGCACGAGAGACCTTTCGAATTCTGGAAACCTCCAAACCGTCGGGGGTCGCCTTATATTTATAGGCAACCCCGGGCGCGGAATCCAGTTCGCGGGCGCGAAATTCTCTTCGCGGGCGCGGAATTCTCTTCGCGGGCGCGGAATTCTGTTCGCGGGCGCGGAATCAGGCCCGGCGCGCAAGGGAGTCATGCAGGCCATTGGCGCGCAAAATTGCGCGCCGGCCCGGCGCATTGCGCGCATCCCGGGAGGTTTGCGCGCGGCTCATCAACTTTGCGCGCGTGTCTCCAAAATTCCGCGCAAGGCCTCCGGGCCCTCCGAAACATGCCTCCGACTCCAAATATGACCTCGCTTTCCGCATCCGGAGTTTTGTTTGGGAACAACGGACTTTTACGGCTTCTACAGTGAGTAATATTGTGCATCCTATCATTGCCATGGGGAATTATAGACTTGTGTAGGGTAAATTTGCAAGTGCTGGGCTCCCCGAATGAATTCGTGCCACGGGGACAAAAAAGTGGGGAACCTGATTTACAATTCATGGGGTTAGACCCAAATTCAAGATTCTTGGTCATTCCAATATATCCCATGAGGATTGGAATCAAGTCGTATGTAGTTCGATGAGACATCATGGTATGGTACCAGTTCTAGAATTAAATGGGTGTGTTGGTGTGGCCCTCGCACCAAAAAAAGTGGCATTTGACAGGTATTTTTTTTATTTATGGTGAATGAATGTGTGTGCGTTTTTGTTGAGGATATGGACCTGGAATTGCGAATCCAGACATTATAACTAGAATAAATCCAAATCAAGTCATTGAAAAATGTTATGGTGTTTGACTGATACCAAAGATGATGTCCCTTGAGCGAGGACGCCACAATGCAACGCTGTTTTTTACCGTGTGTCCAGGATTATACGGTCACAGTTTAGGGTCATGTGATGGGACCAACCATAGATTTTTATGTCATGTAGTATAGACGGAATAGTTTAATGTCATGTTGGACTAGGTAGCACAGTTTAAAGTCATATGTCTTGGACATATATACGAAGGATGATGTTCAGCAAGGAATCTGCACAGCATGATAAAGCATATGCAATGTGAATGAGGACAAGGTCCACATCATACCGTGTATGATTCCAGATAGAAAACCTCAGGTCGAGGGTCCATAAAATGTTATAGGGTATGGGGAAGGAGAGGCTAGCCCCTAGTTTAACTGGACCCAAAGATGAGATGTTCAGGTGTTCCTATGTATCCCATGGGAATGGGAATCAAGCCACATGTAGTTCTTGAAGGTTCCTTTTATCATCGTGCGAGACAATGTCATGTGGGACACGAAGTAAGGTTGGATAACTCCTAGAGGAGGGAATACGTGGTGCGGCTAATGCAAACTCGATGTGATTGAGGACATAAGACCACACTATGCCACACAATCCCATAAGAGTAAAAGACCTGAAGGCAGAAAAGAAGAGATAAATAAGTTGTACAAGAGCTGGAACCAAAGACAATATGTCTAGGCATTCCAACGTATCCCATGGGAATGGGAATCAAGCTATACGTAGTTCTAAAAGATATCTTAGTTTATGGTATTAGAGCTCGGACCATAGAAAACAAGAATCCTTCCAAGTAAGTGCGGACCACAACCCGATCCCTAAGCCCATGTGATTTAAACACTATGTGGGAAATAAGGGAAGAATAGGTTTTTGCAACACCTAGAACATACACCAAAGAGAAGTTGGTGTGAATCCCAGAATGATGCCTTTACCATGAATTTTGTCCTCTTAACGTGAAAATGTGCACTGGCAGATAGTGCCAGAAGTGTCAAAATTATATTTGGACGTGATGGGGTGGAAAATAATGTGAATCATGTAACCAAAATTCAATGCTTGAAGGAGATAGCATGATGATGGATGATAACTGTTGACTGTGTTCGAAACACACAATCCATATTGTGTGGCCTGAAATGGGGACAACAAATGAGAGTCGACCGCTGACCATATTCGCAATGCAGAACATATATTTATTTATTGTCTGAAACTCTCGAGGATGTTGTCCCGTAATGGTCGGAGAACCCTTAGGCCTGGAATCCATGCCTTTTGGGTGTCCCTTCTGGTGTGTAATATTATGGAAGCCCAAATGTAGTGGAAAACGGAGCATGAAAAATTAGAAAAAGCATGTCCACGTGAAATATGACACTCTGAGTTCTAGACCAGAGTACTCAAGGGTCAATTGGTGAATTTTCGTATAGGTTCGAGGGTCTCAGCATGAGAGCAACCATTTTGGAAAGATGAGTATAGAACATGGAGAAAAAGAACTCTCCAGAGAAAGAGGTACATGGGATGTTTTTTACAAACCCGATGTGAATGAAGACATAATCCCATACCACACCATATATCCCTCTCATGAAAAAATACAGGCCAAGGGTCGTAGATAACAAGGAGATCTCTATGAGATGGGAATGGACCAGAATTCTAGACGTTCGAGTGGTCCAACGTATCCCATTAGGATGGGAATCAAGACACACATTGTTTTTGAATATGGATGATGAAAATAAGATCCAGATACCCCAACAAGGGGTGTGTATGGAACAACGAGTAACCATATGTGAATAAGAACGTGATTCCAAATTGTACAACCCTAAGTGAAAACTTGGGCTAGGGGCTCGAAATGGTCGAGGGGCCTGAGGTTGGGCCATTGACAAAATGTCATGGCTAGCATACAGTTCAACGTCTTGTAGTGAGGAAGAAGGTAGGGATAAGTTATCTCGTCCAGGGATGTGTACAGTATGGTCAGTAACCCGACGTGAATGAGGACACAATCCCACACCACACCGAACAATCCTAAGTGAAAAACCTAGGCCAGGGGCCCAAAAAGGACATGGGGACTGAGGCTGGGCCATGAACAGAATGTCATGGCCATCTTGCAGTTTAATGTCTTGCAGTGAGTACAAAGATGATCTTGGTTTTGGGTCATCGATCTCGGACCGTATATGCCTAGTTTAATGTCATATACATGGGACATAGAGAGAGAATCATCGTGCTTATGGAAGACCACAAAGCAGGAATGATAATGGAGGAAATTTTTTGACCAGGTTCGCAACACAGTATCCACCCTTGTGTGACCAGAAGGGTGGTTGAACAATTGGGCGTCAACCTCTGACTGTATTCGCAACACGGGGCTTGTATTAACTTGTCTCTCGCAATACTCTAGGGCGTTAGCTTATAATGGTAGGAGATCCCTTGGTCCTAGAATCCATGTCATTCGGGGGCCCTATTGGATATAGAATGTGATGGAAGCCCAAATAAAGAGACTTGATAAGTGTAGTAGGGCCCATGCTTGCAGGACGGATGATAAATTATGGGAGGGATATCTCAAGGGGATGTGTGTGGCATGGAAAAATAGACCAACTTGAATGAGGAAATGAGTGTGTATCACACCACACAATCATGAATGAGAACTTAGGCTAGGGGCCCAAAGGGGTCGAAGGACCTGAGGCTGGGCATCCTGGCCAACTGTAGTTGTATGACCTCTTGTGCGGTTACTGCCTCATCACAGCTCCTAAGCCCACGTGAGTAGTGCTCGGTATGGGAAACAAGCAGACGGATTCGGCTTTACCTATCATATAAGGGTCTCATAGCTAGCATCGCCCAAAGGAAATCGTAACTCAAATATACACCGGGCAGGATGAACCACCACACTCAATGTTTGAGATCTACGGGGGTGGTGACAACGACAAAAAATAGTGGTTGACCAGATTTCAAACACAAAATCTATATTGTGTAACCGGAAATGGGAACAACAAATGAGCTCAACCTCTAACCATATTCACAATGCGGTACTTGTATCGATTTCTAGTCTAAAACCCTTGAGGACATTGGCCCGTAATGGTAGGAGATCCCTTAGGCCTATCATCCATGCCATTTGGGGGTCCCTTCAGGTGAGAAAGATAATGGAAACCCAAATGACGGGGTGTGTGGAACATGAATTCACCCGTGCAATAGAAAATGAAGTTGGACATAAGAAGAGATAGAGATCTTCAGGGGAGAGAGATACATGGTACGGTTATGACAAACTTGACGTGAATGAGGGAAAAAGATTGTGACACACCATGTGCTTCGTCCCAATGGAGGGTCCCAATGTTTTGGGTTTGGGGATACAGATGAAATTCCTGGGTAGTCCTATGTATCCCCAGAGGATGGGAATCAAGACACATGTAGTTCTGAAAAGGCCATGCAGTTTAGTATCATACATTATGGATGTGGGATGATTAGAAGAACGAAAGAGGGAACATGGTGCAATCCTCATAACCCTAACATGGGTGGGGCCTAAGAAGACTACACAACGCCATGTGTGATCCCCCAAAAGGGATCCAGACAAAAGAAGAGGCATCTGAGTATTCCTACGTATCCCATGGGAATGGGAATAAAGCTGTATGTATTTCTAGAGATGCAGTTTAACATCGTGCAACAAAATGAACAGTTTGAGGTCATGTAGGACCGTACAGTTTAAGGTCATGCAGGACCACCCTGGAGTTTATGGTTCTTACGGGAATGACCTATTTAAGGTCATGTAGGACCATATATTTTATGGTCATGTGGGACCCTATGGATGAATAAAAGTATTTCTTGAGGAACTTGGCATTGGTGGGAGGAGTTATACACTCACCATCCATGGTAACCAGCGAGTATGCACCATTGGAGTAAAATTTGTGAATGATATAAGGTCCTTATCATTTGGGTTACAATTTGGGAGGTTTTCTGCCAGGTATCATTGGTGCCCTCAAGTCCAGTACCAAGTCACCTTGTAAGAATGAGCGGAGGTGAAATTTCTTGTTGAAAGCTCTGGCTATCTTGTTTTGATGCCTTTCCAAATTGTGTAGGGCACGAAGCCTATTCTTATCAAGTGCTTCAAATTTATCCAGATGGTTTTCTGCTTCCTTATCTAGTTTCTACAGGTCATAGACCACTGTGCGTACAGAAGGAAACTGAATCCTGATGGGCAGGACAGCCTCAGTTCCATACACCAAGGAATATGGGGTCACCTGGGTGGAATTACGAGTCGTTCTCTAATAATCACAGAGGGAGTTGGGGAGCTTATCCAGCCAAATATTCTTATTCTACCTACCATTTTCTAAAAATTGTTAGAGAGTGTTTTGCTGAATACCTCGATCTATCCATTTTCTTCCACATGATAGTGGGAGGTATGGTTAGAATGGATTTTTTAATAAGCATACAATTTCCTCAGCTCAACTGCCCGGAAGTTTGTGTCGTTACCGGTGAGGACAGCATGAGGGACTCCAAATCCGTCAACAATGGATCTGGCCTTGACCTCACTGAGTTAGCTTTGCCTCTGCCCACTTGGGAAGAAAAATATGCAATCATCTAGGGGATAATTTTATCCCATTATGTATTAATAAAGACCAATGTGTTAATGTATAGAATTTTTTGGTCAAAATGGATCCAAGAACAATACCATCCCAACATAGATGATCTGTAATTTAGGTTTTATAGAGACTAATATTTCCTTTTACAACTAGATAAGTTAGGAATATGACAAGATGTGGAAGAATTTAGACAGAGAAATCTGGTTGAAGTCCTAGTTTTTAAATTTGGCTCATTGTATTGAAATTATATTTGTTATGGATGATATAGTTTTCAATGAATTATTAGAAATTATTTTCATCCACATTCAATAAATAACTCCTTCATCATATCTCTAGTTACTCAGGTACTCCATCATAGTTCAATTAATAGTGATTCATGGTGATTCCATGACCTCCAACTCATTTTAATACCCTACCTTTATTAAGGGTGTTATGAAAGGGATGGAATGAAACCATAGATCAAAGATCATGATGATGTAAATAATTCAAATGACTGGACACCTACCCCTATAGATCCTTGGAGAGACCTAAAAAATAGACATATCATTCTGATTCAATACATGGATGTAACTAATGAACTCCTAAAACACAATTTAGTTGGGCCCAAGATGATGTGAAATAAAATTAGCTCTTTATCCTATGATGGAATAAAGTTCCATTCTGTCATTGGTAATCATATCCTATTAAATACTAGAAAGACTAATCACTTTTAAATAGTTTTTATTATCACCTTGTATATTAGAGAGTGGGATTAGTTCACTAGAGTTTGACCAAGATATATTCTTATGATATTAATGATGATCTACATAAATGATGATGTCATAGGATATAATTCACAACCCCTATTTCCATGGTCTCTATTGAACTAAATGGATTTATATCTCCTTTTGAATATCATTAACCAACATGAGAAGATGATTCCACCATATGATTTCTTATGGTTAAGGAGAAATATCTTCTCTCCATTACTCATGATTCAAATGATTGGGGTTGGATAAAGCTCATATTTTCATAAAAGAGGGGGTTTACATCATTTTTATGATATACTACAAGTGTACCTCGGTATTAAGGATGATTTGAGTCCAACATTAGTCATTCCCACCATACCTCCCAATGAAAAAGTGTTGTATGTATCATTTATGAAATAAAACCATAATGTATTTAAATCTAACTATAATGAGATGTTAGGGACTTATCATAGATCTACCCCCCCCCCCCCAAAATGACCATACCATTATCCATTATAGATCCAAACCAACACCTAGAATAATTCATTACTCCTATGTTTATATTTTAAAAAAAATATGGCAATCAAATACAAATTTGTTAGGGAGGATTATTACTCCAAGTATCTAGCCTATATTTTTTGAATTAGGAAGAAGAATGGATAGATCATAGTCAGCTTTGAATTTTAGGAACATAACCTATACATCAAAAATAAAGACTTCCCCATACCAATTATAGTGTAATTAATTAATTAAAAACTGTGGTCTTAAGAAATAACCTTCATAGATTGATATCCTATATATAATGTAATATATATATGGACATGAATATGTGAGGAAACTATCTTTAGGTCCATCCGGTGACTTATTTATTTTGAGTGACTCCCTTAATCTTGAATGATGTTATAGAAACCTACCAGCATTCTATCCATCATATCACCATTCATCTTAATAAAGTAGTTTTGGAGTTCTTTGTCAATGAAATAAATGGTATAATAATAAAATTTGAGGTACATATTAATTATATTTTAAAAAATAAACCTACACCTTTAATACCACATGAAGATTAACCCCTTGAGCTATGAATTCAGAGTAACCACATAAATTTATCTAAATTTATTTTATATTGTAGATACATTGATATCAACCAAGAGATGATTAAGTACATAATTTAAATGGCCCCTACCTGAAATTTGTAAGATATTGGGGTCCATAAAGGTCATTTTGGTAGGACATTATTTTTTAAAAAATATTCGAGGAATATATAAGATAAAATCACATATTAGTGTGATATATAACGCATATCCACGTATAAAATCCTCACAAAACTATCTTATACATAAACTTTTTATGATTCAAAATATCTCAATGAAACCTTTAATCCTCTATGTGACTACTCATGAATAGTATATTGGTTCCCACTAATAAAAAAAGAACAACAAAGGAAAAATTGACGGTTTATACTCTCTCAGTTTCATGTTGCAAGACAAAGAGAAAAGAAATCTTCCCATTGTGAAGAAATGCCTTGTCTTGGTATTTATGGTCGAGAATTAGAATTTGAATATGAAATATCTTCTACCTAATGTGCATAAATGTAATCATAATGCAATAATAATGTTCCTCGATCATACCTCATTGAATAATAAATACTTCTATGAATATATCACAATACTCGATTTATATCTATGAAATGAAACTTCTTTGGGCTGCATTGGAATAATTCACAGTATGTAACTATAAAAAAGTCTCTAGATATGATTCCATAAAATAGATTATCATGCCAATTAATACATTATTACTAGTTTGATTCACACTCCATCAATATTCTTATAAGGATAACTTAGTTCCATATTTTATATTATCGGATAGCTTACTTGAATTTACCATTTAAAACGTATTTAGTATCTAAAAATTGTACTTTTATTTTGAGATGAAGATAATTTTTCTTCATTAGTGACTTATAGTCTTAAAAACAATTTCATCAAACAAATCCTTGAAATTTTTAAGAGAAATTAAATTTGGTTTAAAAATTTATATATTGTTATATATTTTTTCACAATAAAAATTATGTAATCAACAGATCCTAAATTATATGAGAGGGTTTTTTCTTATCCAATGACATATACATTTGAACTAACATTACACATATGTAATTTCATGTGAACATTATTTTGTGACACTTTAAATTAAAACAGATTTTACTAAAGATTTATATTGTAGGGAACACCATATATTATCTCCAAATTATCATTTAAGGGTTTAAATTGTGATTTTTTTCAAACGTTTTATAAAATAAAACTAAAATTTTAGGTAATTTTGAATAATGTTTTAAAATAAAAAAAAACAAAAACATTGTGATATGAAAAGTAAATTTTTGATCAATAATTGGGATTCAATTGATATTTCTAATGATGTTATAAAAAACTATCTATTCATGTTTCTATGTTAATTCTAATCATTATTGGAATTAGTTTCTATGTAATTCATATTTGTAGGTTTACCAAAATAACAATTACCATCATGTCCCTTTCGATTGATAATCTTTGAGGTGATTCTTGGAATAATTATGATATTTCCAAAATAAAAAACATAAGTGATGTATAGGGATATGAAAAGTGCATTATTATCTTATATTAAGGAGAACATGTGGGGTTTCTTGTTTTTTCTAATCATTATAACACATGTTTCATTAATTTAAATAGAAAATATAGTGGTTAGTTTAGGTGATTTTATTTTATTTGATGTATAAAATTAAAAAAAAAATATAATATAATTTTTTGATATATAAATAATTTAGATGTGTAGTAACTCAATTATTGTAAGAAATATCCAATTAGGTTCATTAACTCACTCTCCAAGCTTCTATATGTCTTTAAATGGTCACACTTCATTTATAATTATATCAAGAGAAGGAGAAAACATGTATCAAAAAAATCCTTTAGTTCTGGATGAGTATAATTATAATTAATAAATATATTATTATTATTATAGGAATCCATTCCATTAAAAATATTATGGTGCTCCACAATCTTGGTCAAACGTAAAAATGGGTGCCCAATTTGCCAATTTTTTATTAATTAGAGGTATTTGTTTTTCTTGACAGCTCTCAATATACTACTTTTACATTAGTTTTTTTCTATTCAAATTCATTATATGTATTTTTTTAAAAATAAATAGTTTTTTACAAACCAATTTAATAAATCCATATAATATTTGGAGGCTAATTGACTTATATAATGGGAGAATTTATCAAAATACACAGTTACATACTTGATTTCAAGGAGTTTTGAATTTATGAACATATCAATTATGTTTTCCAATATATTGATAAAAAAATTTGGTTCATTCTAAAAATAATTATCCATAATAGTTAGTGATTCATCTATATATTTTAATCCAAAATTGATGGAATTTTTTTTCATAATGTCAATATTAGTGCACTTTCCTTTTCAAGCATCCATGATATGTGGATAAATTTTTCTCAATTTCATCTTGGATTTTCAACATGACATCCAAATGTGATGAAACCATCAAAAAAGTGAGATTAAAGTTATTAATAGTACTTCTCTATAAATAACTTAGTCAAGTGAGATGTTCAGTTTATCATCATGATATTAATTTATAATTATGAAATATTTGAAAAAATTGGTATGATGTTGGGATAAAATAGTGAATCATGATGTGATCACACCCTCCCTAACAAACATTAGTTGCCTATGTAAATTTAATCTCTCAAAAAAAAATTACTGATGATATTTATTAGCTCATAAATTATTAATATATAAGATAGACATAAATAATGGATGTAATGTGAGTAATGAAAGAACCACACCAAGCAATCAATCTTAGTATGAATTGAAAGGGGTGTCTCGTATTTTTTATTAGAATTAAATTATATGATATAGATTATATTAATCATAGAAAATAAATCAAGGGGTCAACAATTCCACTAAATCCAAATAGGTGTTCATGAGAACCATTTCAATCATATATTTAAACTTTTTATTCAATAAATATTGGTCATTTTTTGTAAAACTAGATCTATTTTCCAAAACTTCTATATACCCTTTATAATATAATTTAAAAAATCCACTAAAAATTCACACAAATAAGTAAAAACATTTCCGTTTCATCAAATTTGTTTTGTTTTTTTTAAATCATTTTTTTTAATTTTATTTTTTCTTACAAAAAATATATAAGTGTCAATTATATATGAATCTATTATAGTAATAAAACTGAATGGATAATGAGTGAACATATGGAAAATATATTTTTGAAACTAAAATTTAAATAAGATAAATTTTATTTTTCATCCATTCGGAAATTAATATTATCATTTGTTTTGTTTTCTACAATGACGTATGGTGTTTTTAAATAAAAAATCAATAAAAAATCCCATAGATTGTATCAATAACTCCAATATTTTTAATTATATTAAAAATATTATTATTATAAAGTAATAAAGTTTACTTAAGTCACTCATAAATGTAAAATCAATTACCATAATCAAATTTCCTTTGTGGTTTTTTCCTTAAATGTAGAAACAAACTATGAAATAGGGAAAATATTAATACATATTTAATAAATTCCTTGATGAGATGGACATTGAGTATATAGTTTTTAGTATAAAAGTGATATAAAAGGAAAAATAACATGATATAATGAGAATCATTGTGACATGAAAAAACAATAATAAAATGATAAAATACATAAATATTTACGGAATTTATAAATATCACCCACCTATAATATTATGTTTCCTCATAGTAATTGGAGTAAAGTTATGAATAAAGGATATAATATTATTGGTTTCATATATAAATTGGTTCCTTATGGTGGAGCTCCCCAACAAAGGACATATAAATTTTTTTATGGTATTATTTTACCTACACCCCATTAACAATGACTGTCTTTTGGGATTATTGATTTTTAACCTACATAATCCCAAAAGGATAGAAATTAGTGACATTGTATGGGAAACCCTTTGAGAACAATTCCTATATGGATTCAATTCCAGCATTGAATTGTAATGAAATACATTTTATGCAATATGGAACTAATGATGAAAGATTTTGTGGTCATGGTCTATCCTATTTCACTCCTTCTAAATTTTATAGTTCTCATATGAATCACTTTATATATTCTCTAACTCATAAGTATATAATTTTTTGGAGATCATGTACCAGAAAAATTATAATTTCATTGTTTAATGGCCCAATAAGATATATGATCTATATCAAAGGTATTTCAAAAACACTTTTCAGATTAAATATTACCATGTGACATGCTAATGGGAGTTTTGAAATAAGTATGATTATCACGTAAAGTGTCATCAAGCCTAAGACTATAATCTTTTCTATTGGGTTAGACCATTTTTTAATCAATTTGATTTTCCACACTATTATACACCTTGTCAAACACATATATTTTTGGATGATAATATTTAAAAACCTAAAACATAACCCTCCAATGATATAAATATTCTTCCACTATATGGTTATAGAATTTATAACCTTTTTCATGAAAAATGAACATATTTGATCCAAACATATAAAAGTTTTTGGTTTTCAAAAACATTAAAACTATATTAAATTAAAAATTCTATTTGGTAAGATCATCTAATAACTTTAAAAACAATAACTATAAGAGAAATATACAAGTTTTCAAATGAAATAGGAGAAATTATAATCATGTTAATGACCCAAACTACAAAAATGTTACGTAAAAGAAGGGTTTATTATTTAATTTTTCTTATATTTGGTGAATTAACTATATTTTTTATAGTAAAAAAACTCTATAAAAATTAATCATAATCCGGTAATACCTTTTTCTAGAATATCATTGATTCATGTAACAAAATAGTAGTTTGTTGGTGGCCAAATTGACCACCTTATACAAGAGTGTGATGGTACATAAGGAGAAATGAAATTCACTACCAGGAAGAAATTGATTTAGGATCTAATCACTATCATTGTGGTAAAGTTAAGTTTATTCTAAGATGTATTAATAAGAATCATGTTTAAGGTGATCAACTTCTTTTTTGTTAAATTTAATAGGAACAAAATATTTTACCCAAAATTTTATAATTCATGCATACTATGGAATGAAATCCTACACTCGATACAATTACTTATCATGTAAAATTCCATTTATGGGATTATATGGTATTTTTAAATGTATAAGGATGGAAGGATGATATAGATAAGGTAAAACACAACATTCTTTACTTATTTTTATAACTATTTTATGAGATCAATTATGAATGGGGGAGAATCCAATGAATGAGATATGGTTTGTCTTATATTATCTAAAGGATACATCATAGTGCTACATGGTTATAATATAATCTTTTTTAGGCCCTAAAATATATTACTTTCATTTTTTAATGAAAAATAAATTGTAAATAAAATAATTTTTTGGCATAGTGTAGTGTTCTTGGTTAGGATTTACTCTATATATGGAATATGTAATAGAATGTGTACCTCAATTAGAACCTTATAATATAGATTTAAGAACTTAATTGTTAAAATAATCACACATGTGATTAAATAGTAAATCCCATTGAAATTATTGGATAATTGATTGTGACATGGGAATGAATTTCAAATTATAATAACTCTCATGATAGTTTTCATAAAACTAAAATACTATATATTTTTTGAGCAGTTGAAAGAGGGGGAGTTATATATTGTTAATAACACACATTAAATAATGAAACAAATCCTAAATGACCTAAAAATGTCCACAGATCGCAAATATTTTTTGGGAAAGATACGGATGAAATGACAACCGTTAATGTTTTATCTACATGTTTAACATCCTTAAAAATTAAATGTTTGTCAATCATCACTTTTTTAACATGAATTGGTATTTTAATAATTTAATACCTTATTATTTTCAATAAACTTATTTAATAAAGGAAAATTAATCACTGAAAAACTCATGAAGGATGGAAAATAGACAATGAAATAATCTATAAAAAATTTGGACAGTTCTCTTGAAAATAAGAGAACATACTAATTGTTGATCAATTGAAACTTCTTAGATAATTTTTCAGACTAGATGAAATCATTCCATATTTAAATGTTCCATAGGTAAAAGTGATAATTTTGTTTTAATATTTATTTGAGGTTGTATGGATATTCCAAATATCAATAACACTTATCTAAAAAATACTAGTGGGATGTATCCACTAAACTCTTCTGTATATTCACAATTAATAATAATAATAATAAATAGTCTATTCCACTATTCTAGTTTATTCTATTCTATTTAATATATACAATCTAGATATTCTACATATTATTTCCTACTTATTAATTATTTGCATCTATGGATACTATTAGAATCATTTTTAAAGAACCATATTTACTATATTTATCCATTGGATATCACATATATAATAAATTTTTCTGGTATGAAATAATGTGGTTACCTCCTTATAAATTTCATCAAGGAGATTTAGGTTCATTTTAGATCACGTCCACATCACTAATTTTTAGTCATCATTAAAAAATATATGATTTTGAAAAATTCATTTCATAATACTGAGAATGTTAGAATGTCCCCATATGCATTCCAATATATAATCCCACAAATTTTTAGTAAGCCACATTTCATTATAAGATGGGGGTAATATAATAATGTTGACAGGTAACATGTTTCCATTCTCATGATGTGGATATTTTAAATTTTATGGAAGTGGATTAAGATAAAATTTTCTGGGATTTAGAATTAAAGTGTGTGAACATTAAATATAGAGGGTTGTGATCACAAATAACTATTAAATATTAGCATTATTGTTTAAAGGGAATTCTTATTCCAGATGAGATAAATCACGAATCTTCATTATATACTTAGTTCATAATAATCATCAGGTCATAAACATAAATTGAATTTTATAGACCATTAAATCATTATTCACATGAACCATTACCTATCATTTCTATCAATGATGAGTACTCAAAATTGGTGTCATGGGAAATAATTCAATTTTCTATGTTAATTTGGAGTATATCCATAAAAAAATTGATTTAAATGAATGTCATTCAAAGGACTCATTCATTTAATAAAGGATGTTACACTGGATAATTTCACCACTAAAATCCATGGATAATGAAATATTTATTATATAAATTAGGTATCAATTATTTTTTATTAAAGCCCTTTCCATTATAATGGGTTCATTTTCATTTATACATTATATTCCATTTTAAGAGGAAAAATATCAGTAAGAAAATTTATGTATTTAACCACGATAAGAACATTCTCTAGTACACCATACGGGTGTTTCATATGCCAATTTCATAGTTGAATACTTATTATAAAATAATTCCACCCCAAAAACTTGTTGATGAAATAAGGGAGTGATGCATCATATTAATATAAGTCTCTCAATTTGGAATAAAAAAGAAATTCACTATTCTGGTATATTGAATCAAGAATGTTATTGGATCCATGCATTTAGTGAGATGTGATTACTAGATCAATGATTTAATGTTACACTACATGATCATACTTTAATAACATGGAATCCATCACATGTGTCAAAAACTAAACCATGTGTCCATATAAATTGACACCCTACCAGGCCCATGACATGGCCTTATGGGAATTATGGATCCTTGTAGGATAAAACTGGTGTCTGATAACCAAAAAATACATTTGGAAAGGATTTAAACCACAAAAATTACTATAAAAATTAAATAAAAAATATTCATCACAACCAAGGGAAAAATCAATAACCTATGGATGTACAACTATTATAAGTTATTTTTTTCAAAATTAACCAAAACTAAAGATCCAAAATACCGAGGGGAACCAACTACACAACCAAACCACCACGTAACAGGAAGGTCACCACTCTTTTTCCACGTACACTAAATCCTACAAAAAGGGAATAAAATAAAAAATATATCAACTATCACCATCCTAGAAAAATTTTCATTATGGAAAAAAATTCAAGTAAATAATGATTTGAAATTGAAATGAATGAATGGTATAATGTATGCCAACAGTAAGAACAACATCACAAGAGTACCATGGATAATATCCAAAGGCACAAGAAATTGTGGGACCCTAGGAACCTCATATCTCTATGATATGGTATATCAACCATCACCCACAACATCCTCATGCATGTCCCACTAAAGAGGAATCCATCAAAATTAGTAGTGGTATCCAATCATCATCATAGTTTTTTAGAATTGTGGGGTCAATACTACTAGAAGAAACCTTGCCTCATCCCATACTATCTTAGAAGTGTACTAGTCCTTGTCCAACAACCATGAAACCTATGATTTCATTTTTCTCAATTCAATTTCCCATGTCACATAGATAACCATTTTCATATAAAGACACCAAATAGTGCAAAAACACACGAAAACCACCATTTACATAATTAAAACCTATTTAAAATCAATACACACACCAAATCCATTAGAAAATAGGATTTAAACTGCTTACATGATTCATTGAATAAATTTCAAAGGAATAACGAAGAAGGACCACATGAAACTCAACCAATTTAATTTATAAAATAATATTTTAACCCATACACATGTCCAAACCCTTTTTAAAACATATTTATAAACAATAAAAAACTTCATATAACACATTTAGAAAAAAAACAAGCATTTTAGAATCATCCAATAATTCTAAATCATGGAATCACCTACCTCAATCATGGAAACATTCAAAATCTGATAGAAAACCACAACCACACCACAAAGGGAACATATATATGATATAACATACCACAAAAATATTGATTAAACCCATATAACCATGTTTCCACCCATTTTAGGGAAACTAATATAATCGATATAGAAGAAACCAGGAAAGAGGAATAAATAACCCAGGAGGGAACAAATCGTGAAAGAAGGGGCTTACTTGATGATTCTTTGATGATTCTACACCAAATCCACAAAAGAAATGTGGTACAAGGGAGCTCATATGATATGGATAATAACATTGGGATATAAATCCTAAATGGGGGAGAAGATATGTGTAGTTGGGGTTAAATTAAAAGAGGTAAAAGGGTAAATTTAGCATTTTTAATGACTTTGATAGGTAGAACAGTTTGGCCACATGGTCTTCCAAACCATGTGGAAAACATGTGGTGTCCTTTATCTAATATGAAACAAGTAGAATTGTTTTCCAATGATGAAAACCTACATATGTGGTAGGCTATGCAGCCTGTATAGTTCCACTATTAAGGATGCCTAATTTACCATAACCATGTGTTAATCATTTACCACCCACTATGAAGTAAAAAAACTATATATTTCTCCAAAAAGTCTTTTAAATAAAATGGATAATTATATAAGAAATAAATACCTCATATTAACATCAAGGATATGACAATTCACTTCACCATTATAACATTCCACCCTTAAAAATTCATCCAATATACTAATCAGGGAACAGAAATGGGTATTCCTCCTCAACTGACTATTTAATGTCCCATGTCTCGTGCTCATCATTCACAAGATTACAAAGAACATGGTCCAATGATATGGACTTACTTTGGGTCACATTCTCTTGGGAATAAACAATTTGTACTGGCTACTCAAACACTCACAAATTTGATTCCATATCTAACTCTCCCATATTTAGCACATGATATATATTTGGATTAATATTCTTTAACTATTTGACCTAGAACAAATCATGAATTCAAATCAACGAATAAAGTAAGGATAACTAGCATTAAAACTTACCAAATATCTTAGTAACCAAAAAAATTCTAACATACCTCTGAATTAGCTTCACCTACATAGAAAAATGGCGGTGACCCATGAGAGGGGAAAATTTAAAAAACATGTGATCACTAGCCTGGATTTTCAAGTCTCAACTCCTCTGATTGGAATAAATATTTTGGAAGATCTAAAATTTCAAAAAAAAAACACTTCCAGATAAAAATAACTTTATCTCATATACAAGTCTTGGTCTCAATAATGATTTCCCACCCACCTCAGTCCAACATAGTGGAAATTGACATGGCTGACTATAAAGTGCATCAACGGTATCCTTTATAATTAAATTTGGTAATTATTATTATATGAAAACACAAAAAACCCTAATTCGGTATCCCACAAGTCTCTAAAATCCAAGTTATATTTATATATCATTTCTACCAAGATCTAATTTTCCCTCTCTGTATAACCATTCATTTGAGGATTCTATGACATACTGAACTTGACCTGTGAACTGATTACCTTATGAAGGCCTTCCTAAATCTATTATGTAAAATTGGGGTCCCTTTTTGAAAAGATAGGTGTTGGAAAACCACGATGCCTCGCTATACCCTGAATATAAAACCATCCTAATTTATCCACATTGGATGAATCCATGATCAGAATGTGATGTGATAATTTGGAAGTATGGTTAATAGCTGCATAAGTTTCTTTCTTTACTTGGGGTGTATGAGGATATCCAATGATGAAATCCATATCAAACCCATACCACATTGAGGTAGTAATGGGTTGGGGATGAAGAAATCTGGGGGGCCTATGGTGTTCTTATTTTAACTATTGAGAAGTATAACACTTGGAAAAAAATTTGGCTATATCTCATCTAATACCCAACCAACAAAATCAAAATCATACATCATATAACATCTTGGTGGTATTGGGATTAAATAACAACTTAGACTTGTGTCAATCCATCTTCACTATGTTCCAAAATTAAAATATCACAATGAGATGTCCCTTGAAATAGATAACTCCCTCAGGAGACAATGAAAACCCACGAGGCACTTCCCCACCTATCATGAACTACATAGAACACTAGAACAACACATTACATGGACAATAAAACCAAATAAAATAAATAAGGGGTGGTTACATCTGAACACTATCCATGAATAAACCTCCACTATGATCCTTGGTCTCTAGATCCATCTGAAAAAAATCCCCATTAGTTTCCACTCATCATTGTACTCACTTAATGTTTTCACTAGCACTTTCCTGCTAAAGGCATTTATTACCAAATTACCTTTTCTTTCGGGGTAGTCGATATCAAAATCAATCCCCTAAAGATATACAACTAAATTTTTTTTCTCATATTTATATCCTTCTCATAGAAAATGTAGCAGAAACTCTTATGGTCAAAATAGACTAAAAATTTCTCCCTAAAGAGGTAATTACCTCACATATTTAGGGAATGTATTATAATAGCTAATTCAAATTTGTGGGTTGGAAAAAAAATTTGTTAGAGTGGGAGAGATATATATTCCAAAACATGTCCATCCAATATCCATAAACACCTAATACACATACTTGATATATTAGAGTAGACCGCATATTTGTTTTAAGATTCTAGAAGGATCAAAATAGGGGTTTTACTAAATTTTCAATTAATATCCTTTAATGATTCCAATATTTCATGGATCAACTCAATTTTTACCACTTTCGTAGTAATTATTTTCATGGGAGATTCAAGCTAATAGAAATCATGAACAAACCACATGTCATACCCTACCAGTCCCAAAAAGATCATGATTATGAAAAAGAAATTCAGAATCTCCCAAGACATCAAAACACTAATCTTCTCAGGTCCCACCAAAAACCCTCACATCAAGATCACATGGCCCATTAAAATCACTTCCCTAATCAAGAATGTGAACATGGAAATAGTGGTATATATGAAATAATCTCAATGATTTCACAAAATAATCCTCAAATGTCATTCATGCTCCTCCTCAATCATTTAGTCGACCAGGATGTCAACCAAAAATACCAAGAAAATGTAATAATGATACTTATGGAACACATAATTCATGAGTTCCCTAAAAACTAATGGATAATTTATAATTTATAATAGAATTACAAAATACTGAAAACATTCATCCCTAGTCTTTAAAGTAGTGTTAGGAACACCCACCTCTCTAAATCTGACACGGTGATACCTTGAATGCAAGAAGATCTTGGAGAACCACATTTCCCCCTTGATTTGATAAAATTGGTCATCAATAAAGGGAAATGGGTATTTGTTCTTAATTGTTACAATTTTCACATTATGATAATCAATACATAACCAGAGTGATCAATCAGCCTTTTCCAAAACGAATTAGGGTGCACCAAAGTGAGATTCTTGGGCTAGTGTTTCATTTGGATTCCAAATTATCTAGATATATCTTTAATTATATCAACTTAGTAGGGGAAATATGGTATTAGGTAAGGCGTATCAATTGTGGTTCGGGTGCCAAATTGATGGTAACATACCCATCCTACTCTAGAGAAAATCCTAAGAAATAATTTCGAAACACCTCTAGGAACTCATCCACCACCAGATGTAATCCACCCTTGAAACCTCTATCATCATCCTTCAACATGAATGATGAGATCTAAAAATCATTATTTTCCAAACCCATCTATGGAGGTATATCACTTCCTGATTTGGGATTTCATTCACCCTAAATAAGATGTTTACTTCTATTAGGTTGTACAAAATTACTCACCTCCTATAACAATCGTTGTGTACCTGAAAACACACCATTCAATCCATACCTAGGATCATGTCAAAGTGGTCCACTTATAAAACTATGAAATCCCATTTTAGCTTAACCCAGGACAATATGAGTGTACAATATAGACACTTAAAACCATACTCTCTCTTCTTAAATAGTGGTGTCAAAAATTCTACCACATACAACATGAAATTAATCAATAGATACAAATAACAAACAATATGGGAATAAATAAATGAAGTAGAGAGACCTATTTCAAAAAATAAAAAAATAGAGATATTTATATAATAACCATACCTACAGCTATTGACAGTCCTACATCTGATTACATTGGTCTCTAATCCATAGCATAAAGGTTCTTCATCACTCCCTGAGCCTAAGAAAGATCATTATTCTATGTATTTTCCTTAAGATGAATCTATCTAGAATAAGCGACGACCATACATACAATGCCAAAAAAACCATAAAACCACTCTCGAAGATGAATTTTATTAGTCAGACATCTCCTTGAATATTTTCAAAGTCACACCACCCCTTTTTGTACATGTAACTATGAAAAAACATTGTAGGTGACCCATGAGTCTAAACTACTGAAAATGTCTTGGTGGAGATGGATATGTTTACTACATGTTTCATAACTCTTCACATAAATGGCGTAGGATTGACCCAAAATTTTATGTTCTAGATGAGGAAGGATGGGAAGGATGGCCGAATCTACCACATCCCCACTTTTACTGGTCATCTTGCTTCCTCTTCTTCTCAAATTAAATACCACTAACCTATCCCACTATATTAGCTTCCCCAGAAAAAACCATAATTTATACTCTGATTTATATCCACAATCAAATCACGACTAACCATATTTTAATACATCTTCTACATGAACAAGAATACCTAGGATCAAATATCAATCCATAATCCCATTTCAAACCATTGATAGTTAATCTTCTAATTGGATACCACCTCATGCATGAACGAAACCCACTATGAAAAATGGTTTGAGTATTCCAAAATGGTCTAAAACCCTTGATTGAGATCCTGAAACACTCTCGTCTTGGTGCAGGCCAAGGTCTCAATGTAGTAATTCTAATTGGAAATGACCGTTATGTCCTTCCAAACCATATTATAGGGATTACTATCTTGAACCATGGAGTCTGACATCTTGTAACATGGACCTACCATCAAGAAAAATTCAAAATTCACTTTGATATCATGAAGAGTGTTAAGAAACCATAACATCTTTTCAATTTTTTCAATCCAATATTTAGCTTCATGGGGGTTTGTTCTACCCTGAAATAAAGGAGGTGTGTTCTTGAATAACTCTTATTCCATGTCCATTCCTTGACTTGATTCGGTTTCCCTGACATGGGCAGGACCATAGTTCACTCCCTAACCCAAAACATGGACAACCTAAAACATATCTTCAACTATTATATAATAAACTGGCAATTGATAACTCTCCCCAACCTCTTTATGTAGTTTCACATGATGTCATTGGGGATACAACTTTTTAAAAAATTATAAAAAAAGGGAAAACCATTAACACACTGTTCTAAAATTATTTTAGCAACTTCATCATTTAAGAATATTTCAAAATCCAAACCAAAACGAAAATAATAACAATAACCAGTTTGACCACTCCACCCCTACTTGGTGTCCATGCATAGTATACAACTTGTACATATCACCTAGAAGATGAGTCAAAACAAATTCCCGACATCCCATGGAGACTAAATGCCCATTAATAGGTTTTTTTTGGCAAGACACCCTAGTCATAAAGTGAAACACAGCCCTTAACAATCCTAGCTTTGCTCTGTCTAGACTATCTAAAATGTCATAACCCAAAGAAAGTATAAAATCTCCTCTAATACTATTTTATCATGAACTATCTTGATATTCCCTTTGATCTGACACCTAACTCGTCTCACTATATGAACTGAAGGATTTTCTCGATCCCCATGGGCTGGAATCTAGTGCATATAAACAAAAATCCAATATGGGAATGATTTCACCCACATAATTAACCATAGACATTCATCCAGAATATAAAATCATCACAACCAGTAGAAAAATCATTAACCAAAGGAATTATAACAATTATAAAATAAAAATTCTTCAACTTTAACCAAAACATGGAGTGGTAATAACTACACAACTAAACCTTCATGATATAAGAGTGAATCCACCCTAATTCCATGTCCACCAACACCTAAATGAAGGGGAACCCATGCTAATTAATCCACTATCACCGCCAAAAAATGACTTATGTTTACCTCGATTAATTATAACAAGGTATACATACACCCAAGGGTGAATGTAGGGTTTGAGTTAAATCCTAGTAGGATATCACCCATATAGATTAATTGACAAACAAATATAATTAAAAAGAAATTTTTTTTTATGAAAGTAATTGGAAGCATTTTTTAATAATACATATAAAGTAAAACATTTTTAAGAAAATTATTCATTAAAATTAAAATGAAATCAAAGTCCACCATATTCCAACACTAAGAAGAACATTAGAAGAGAACCATGGGTAACCCCTAAAAGAACTAGAAATAGTGGGAACCTAAGAACCTCGTATCTTGGAGATATGGTGTAGAAACATTTACTCAAAATGTACTTATGCATAATCCACTAGAGAAGAATCCATATAATGTTCAATTGACCTACAAACATAATCATAGTTTAGTTAGTGTTATAACATCAATTATTCTAGAAGGGATCAAGACTCGCCCCTGCTGATCTAATTAGCGTACTAGTCCCAGTACACCCACTAAGATAGCTAGGATTACCTTTGTACTCAATTCCATTTCCCATGTCACATAGATCACCTCTTTCATATAAACACACTGAACAGTATGAATATACATAGAAAACTGCCATTTTCTATAAGAAACCCTGATTTTAAATCCACACACTCACCTAATAAATTTTATAATATGATTCACACAACTTACATGATTCATGGAACACATTTTCAAGGCATAACAATGAAAAAAAATGTAGAACTCAGTAAATTTCATTTGAGAAATAATCTTTCTACCCATATACACCTCAAAACCCTTCGAAAAGATATATCTCACCATTCTCACACATCATAGAACACATTTAGGACGAATATAAAGTATAAAAAATCATCTAATAATGTTAAAACATTGAATCACCTACTTAAAGACAGAAAAATTCCAAATTACAGTGGAGAACCACACCCACAACACATGGGGACCCTATCAAGGAAACATCATAGCACAAACATTGAGATTAAGCACGTGGAACTAAGGTTCAACACATTTTAAGGAAAAACCCCTTCTGGGAAAAGAAGAACCCATGAATGGGGAATGAAGAACCCAAGAATAAGTAATAAATTAATAAACAAGGGTCTTAATTTATGTTTCCTTGAAGATTCAACACCTAATTCGTGGAAGGAATGTGGTCCTAGGTAGAAAAGTGAAGAGAGAGATGTGACTAGGGCTATATGTCTAGAAAGGGGGATGATATAGGTGGATTTTGGGTTAAATTGTAAGATGTAAAAATAGTAAATTCCTTATTTTTATTGACATGGACATGGAAAATAGTTTGGCTGCACGATTTTCCAAACTATTTGGATACCATGCAGCCTTTTATGCTGGAGGAAACTAGATGCACTATTTTCCTATGAATGGAACATTCCCATGAAATAGGTCGTGTGGCCTGGACAATATCACTACCATGGGCACACTGTCTCTTTTAGGTTGGCGAATGGTTCCCCCTAACCATGCGGAAACCATGCACCGCCATCTATTACTTCAAAAAACAATATTTTTTAAAAAAAACTGAATAAATTCAATGGATTAATATTGGACCAAAAATAAACAAAAGAATACATTAAATTATAATCATGGATGTGAAAACTGGTGAGTAAAAATCTGTTTCATGAACATGTCATATTGAGGAGTCTTCTTCACAATATCAATGAAAGGAATTATATCATATAGTTACATTAATGTTTTCAATATTTCATCATCAATTTTTGTTTACTTTTGTATCATTCATAGGGGGACATGATGGAATTAATTGAGATTGGTTACGATATTTGAAATAGAAAAATTTATTTTCTTTCCATTATAAGGGCATCTATTAGTATAAGTCTTTTTATCATTTTGATCTTTATATATGGATAAAATCACAGTTTCATCAATAGATTATAAATATAATGGAAGGTTAATTTTTTATTTTAGTTATATACAAATCTGATGGGTGATGAAACTAATAATTATATCATACAATGGGGTGATAATAGGTTGATAATATAGTTTTGATTACCATTGAATTTTGAATTTCCCAAACCATGTTATTGAGTTGGACTAGCTGAGTTTTTAGGTTTTTTATAACATCTTTTGTTCATTATTATAAATATAGATTAATTTCATCAATTTTATTGATTAGTTATTATTTAATAAAATTGGGTTTGAAGGGGTTTGGAAAATCTCATGTGGTGGTTGGGGATATTTGAGTAGTGGTGTAGGATGAATACACTACTTTGGGTGGTATTATGACTCTATAGGTTTTTTAGAATACCCCCTTGACTATAGGATTGGATATATTTCCATATAGATTTTATTGTATTTTATAGTTCTTTCATAATTTAGTTATTTATGAGTATCCTATGAAGGCTAGCTCACAGTTATAAAATGTTCCCTTTGTTGAAACCATTGATCAGAATATTAATTTTCAATATAATAAATATCATAATGAAGTTGATGTGAAGGTTGATATTTCTGAGGGGAATATAAATTTGGATATAGTATGTTAAATAAATTTTCATACATTATGTGCAACATCAACTCAAGAATCATATTTTATACCTGATAATCAAATTTTCAGAGTCTAATGGAACTCAAACCAAAATGTTGAGGGATGTAAATCATTAATTATATGAGGTAAATTACAGTGATGATAATATTTTCTACCAAGGAATAACCTATAGAGGCATCAATCATATTATAAAAAATAATAATTAAACTAAAAAATAATATCTATATTAACATTTAGTTTCATATAATGTGTTGAGAATATCTTGAATGGATTCATTTCTAACATTCCTATAATCAATAATGTTTTTGAAATTATAAGGTATAAATATAAATATTAATTTTCTTCATATTGTTGTTTTAGAACCAAGTATTTTTTTTCAAAAAAGAGAATATCATTTTGGACCATCCTCCAATATGGGAATTCATATATTATTATAATTTATTTAAATTTTCTTCTAATGATAATGAAAAATATATAATTTTTTACATGTTCCTCATCCAAGAAAGTAATATCTAAGGTTGAGCATTTAGTATACAACTCCTTTATGTTTTTATGTGGGTATTCTCTCGAATGTAATTAAATTTTCGGTAATAAATGAACTAAGCTACATATTATCTCCAAATTTAGAGCCTCAACTTAATGTTGAATATATTTATGTCAAATATAAATATCAAGGGATGTTAGTTCCTTTATTTTTCACTTATTTTATAGTAGTTTATATGTAATATTTATGTTCTATAGATCCAAAATAAGAAGTTTTCATAATATTTTTTTTGTCCTCAAATGAATCATTCTATGTTTTTCAGTGATAATATTCTGGGATACATTCATTATTTGGTTCGAAATGTGGTAGTTAAATTGAAAAAAAATATTATAGAATAATATTGTAAAATAGAGGATATAATATGAAATTATATATATAATTTAAATAGGGAAAAATAAATAAATTAATATTAATAGAATTTACACAATTCTTATAAAATATGTTTTAAAATTATAGTGCTCCCCTAAAATTAATCAAAAATATAAAGATCCTATAATGATTTATAAAATTAATATTGTTTTCAAATAATAATAATTTCATATATTGTAACATAAGACACTTATAATGATAATAGGAATTCTTCTGAGTTGTAATTTTTATTTAAATATTTAAAATAAAACTAAAATAATTCAGTGTTTTTAATTATAGATTAATATAAAACAATCATACAAAAAAGATTTAAATAAATGTTAATTTTAAAATATGTATTATCATTCATAAGAATTTTTGGAATGCGATTATCAAAATATTTGTATTCCTGGTTTTAGTTTCATTTCAATCAATATTTGAATAGGTTTATGTGTAATTATTTGTCGAATGTTTTCATAGATCTCAATTACCCTCATTCCAATTTGACATCATACACCTTGATTTTAGCCATCATATAAATATCATATATCCAAGTATCCTATATTATATAATGTGAAGGATGTGGATAAGTACATTAATATGTTAAATAAAGGGTCTCTTATGTTTTCCAGTCAATATACCACGAGACACCCTACATAAAATACAAATCCAATTGATTAAAGAGGATGTTTGAATTCAATTAAATGTAAAAAACATAATTATTCAAATAAAACATATATTGTAATAAAAACCAACAAAATATTTAAAAACTAAAATTATAGAAAATAATAGATATTTTGGTTTTATAATTTCCTCTACAATTGAATATCAACCTTTTAAACATCACTCATTGATTAACATACTATCAATAGGTTGATGAATCTTGTAAGCAATCATAATATCCATATAATAATAGGAAGATCCACAACATATATGATGATGAAATAAATCATATTAATCTACAAATTGGTATAGATTCGCTCCCTTTTTGATTATATAAATCACGTTCAGAATGGGAGAACTTATAAGTAATGGGAGGTAGTAGTTTTTTCACAAAATTTTCACAATAAAACTTGTAGATCTATTTTGGGATAGTAAAAAAATATTATATATTACCAACAGTAAAATTTTATTTTAATGTATTCATAAAATAATATAATTTTAATTGTAATTCCAATGTATGTTTGTATAAGGAATATTTTAAAAATACCCATATATACTTTTGACATCAAAAAGTATCAATTTTGTGAATATACAACTTTATTCGGGAAGGTAGATAGATTTTATGTGAATTTTTAATCTAAGGAGTTATATGACCCATGTTCAGGGATCCATATGTAAAATTGTTTCCTATTTGGAAATAAATATATTTTTAATGTAAAAATCATGTCACATGTTTGAATGGGATAGCATGCAGTTTGGTTTTTTCCTCAACTTCATCATAGGATCTTAACATCATCACCGCTTATGATGAATACATCAAAATAGTGATAGTTACATTTTTAATAGTATTTAATATTAATTATTTAAATTAATTGAGAATTTAAATTTATTATTTTAATTCTAATTTATAATACAAAAGATGTTTAAATTACTGTTATGGTTGTTGAATAAAATAATTAATCATAATGGGATCATTAATATTTTTAAGATGTTTCAAATCATTTAATTCCATAACCATGGTGCTTATTTGTGCCCACAGAATAGATTAATCATTTTTTAAATTAATGTAAAAGTTTTCATCAACTTATTATTATAGAACCAATAATTCATTCCACTATTTTTTCACCATTGGAATTTTATTTATACTATTATCTCATAAAACCATCTCAAATGCTTTCCTTTAATTTTAACAAATAAGAGGATAATGAATACATTTATATTTTTAGTGAATAGATAATTTTTTAACCATATGTTATATATTGTTTGAATAAATAATCAGATTAAGCTTTGATTCATATAAAGGCCACCAAGGCTATGACCATTATCACAAAATATTCAGAAGGTTCATGCATTAAAACTATTATTCATTCAATATCCACAAAGATATGGTTCATTATCATTGTGAATAATGTTTTTTCGGGTGTTTATAAATAAATATATTCCTACCTCATATTTTGATTCTCAAGGTATTCCTTAATTCCATCATTCGCGTATTTAGATCTATTTTTGAATCATAATCTTTTGATAAAGCATCATCTATTATTCTCATAAACCCTATAAAGATGTTTTAATTTTTTTCAAGTGATTTTGATATAACAAAAAAAAAGCAGACATAAGTTATATGAGTAAAATCATAAACAAAAGAAATAATTTATTACATCCATTAGAAAAATTCAAGACCACTATCCCACACATATAAAATTTCACTAACTTAAATGGTATAATCATTTTAATTTTTACGGATTTGTTATTTTGTTCACCATTTTCCCCATATGTCATGTAACACGTGTATTGAGTGTTTCACATTGATGAATTGGTAAATTTTTCATACTATCATGTTTGAAAATATTATCCACATTCATTAGAACCAGATTGAAAAATATTATATATATATTAATAAGTTTCTATCATTTGTACTCATGCTTTATGAATTTTGATATTTAGAGTGTGTAACAAGTTATTTTTTTCATACATATTAATGTAATAATATAGTCTAAAAGATTTTTTTGAAACAAAAATTATTATATAATATCACCTTATTCACATTGTCACAATATTGAGAAACTCAAGGAACATTATCTTCAACCACTTGATAAAGTTAACATCTCTATATTTAATTGCAACCATCCTTTTGTATTCATTTCCATAGAGGTTTAGAGATTAATCATGACTCAAAGTGAAAATTCTTATATTAAATCATTAGAAATACATTAATAATTTATTTTCTAGTAATGTTTGACATGAAACCACTATCTAATAAATATGGCATAACTCATTTTTAATACAATAGCATACCTAAATAACCATTTCATGTTCCTGATTATTCAATCTCATCAAATATTTGTTTCTTTATTTCATCATATTCATTGATAACATGGTTAAACAATTTTTTGTAGTGTATGATAGTTTTACACTCCTTCTAAAAGATTACCCAATAAAATAAAATTAATTTGGAATTCTAACATCTCTTTTCAATGTTAACTCTTGATTACATTATGATTTTAATTTTCATGATCCCTCTATTAAATTACTCTTTTGGATTAAGGGGGTGATAGTTTAATCACAAATGTATATGTTTTCTTAAAATTTACTTTATAATCACAATATCTTCCCTAAAATAAAAATTTCTTTAGAAATGTAATTTTATAAAAAAAATCTATTCTTCAATTATCATAATGTGTTGATGTGGAAAACTATTTCTAAACCATCTCAAGAATTGATTCATTATTTTTTCCCTCGACATTTCCCATATTCTTTTTCCTGATATTCATTTCTCTTTATAAATTTTTTAGTTTGTAATTTTCTATACTATCATTGATTTTGGAATTTATTGCATATTTATTTTTTGGTGGATTAATCATCTTCATGTTTTATTTTTTACCACTTACACATCCAAAATTAGATACCAAGTGTCAAATGTTTTTTTATTATAGAACCATCCCTCATCTTCCCAACAACATTAGTAATGTTTTTCAGGATTTTGAAGCTCTAAAAACCTCATTAATGAGTTTATTTCAATCCAATGATTTTTATTTTTTTCATTTATTTTTTAGTATTAATTATAATTTCCATTAGGTTCTTCACATCCTTATTTTCGGAGGTGAAATTTTTTAAGTAAATTTCAAGAATTTTGTTTCTATATTTAATAATTTCATTGAGACATCTTATATTTAAAGTTAACATAATTTACATATCCATATTATTGTTATATATTGTATTATTATGTTATTTTCTTAGTGGAACATTACTAATATTAAATTTCTCATTTTTAATTTCTTATCCATATTCTTAATAAATTACAACTTGATCTCTGTTATAAGTTGATGTTTTTTCATAACCACGATTTTCATCAATAATTATTCCTTATTCTTCATCACTCAATGGATATTTGGGGGATATTATTTTTCCATGAATTATTTTACCTCATTACCATATGAACCATATTTTTCACATTCACATTCTTTACCACAAGATGTATCTTCAGGTAGTGTGAGACTATTTTTATTGTTGTTTTTTCTAATTTCCATTAATAAAAAATTCTTTATTACATATTCTAACCATATGAAAATTACCATGTAATATTTTGGGACTATCATCATTATCACATTCTTCAAAGAAATTCATATTTAAAATTTTATAATAATTCCAAAATTAATAAACAAAAATATAATCTTGCTAGTATATGTAACATTTCCACACTATATTCCTTTTATTAAGAAAAAATTATGAACCCAAGAAACAATATTCAACATTATTTTTATTATCATGATACCTATTTAAAATATAATTTTTTTTAGTCTTTTATTTATTTTAATGTAGTCTCTATTTTTATATTACATTACTAACTATGGTTAATATTGTTCTCATACAGTAATTCATCAAATAATTATGTAGTTTTGTTATAGTGCACTTCTAAAAGTTTTAATACTCAAGGTTTGAAATACTCATATAAAATTTATCCAATATGAATCTCATAAAAATAATAATGATGATATAATCATAATTATTTAAACAATATCTTTAAATAAAGAACAATATTTTTCCAAGAAATAAGAACTCATCAATAAATTAATCTTGTCCAATTATGATATATTCATATTTATCATTTTTGGTTTGTAACCATGAATATTTCAATTCTTATCTCCTCCATGGATATGGTGTAGTTTTCTATATATTATTCTTGTTTGATTTATCCCCAAAATTCATGTCAAATCCTTATTTATGTGTGAAAAAAGTTATTCATTTTATACTCTCCCCTTGGATTTTATTTTATTTTTTCCAAGAATATTTTTATATATACAATTTTTGGAAGACTAAAAACAATTTCTATGATTCCTAGAATATCCATACTGAGTGATAGAAGATATAATACCATCCTATCAATGTATAGATATAATCACTGACAACAAAATGTAAAAACTCCTTTATTGTAAATGATATTAAAAGACTCCATGGATGTCATTGATAAAAGAATTCGACAATTAGAAACATGATTATACAATTAGGAACAATTCCTAGAAACAATAAACAATAATTTCTCTAAAACTAGTTAAAAATAATTATATGTTCAAAGCATTGAAAATAATATTCATTAAATGTCTTCATGATACCACTTGGTTTGAACATTTAAATGGTTACAACAACTATGGGTGGCGGTGAATCAGTAGTCACTAGAAACACAATATCTTAATTTCAAAAAATATATTTCACATCATAGTTTAGTAGGAACTAGTATCAATAATAAATATGAAATGATGATATATTTTGAGAGAAAGACACAGAAAATATATGTGTATATTCAATGTTCAATAACCTTGTTATATAGTGAATAATATTTTCAGTGCAATAGTTGAAAGATGATTACCCAAAATTCTAATTTATTATCAAAGTAATAATCAAAATTATAATAGGATTTTATAGATATATGATTTCAGGATGAAAAATTAGGACCAAAATGCACAATAATATTCACTCCAAGCTCTTCATGTGCCTTCATAAATTTCAATTGGTGTACACCCTTATTACCACCCCCATAATCCTATTTATCACCTCTTATATTTCACATAGAATTGAAATACATAAATATATTTTCTAATAATCACTATTCTAGGTGGTTTTCCTATTTTTTATAATCATTTCATGATTTATCTACTAATCGCATCTTATGGTGTAATTCTAAAATTCAAAATGCATAAATTATTGTATCCGATGAATCTTATTGAATCTCATAATATCGTTGATTGAATTTCTTGATTTGTTCCTTCCTAGTGTTGTCATATTTTTAAATGCATATTTTTCTTTCAATAATTACTTAATAGTGAAAAAACCATTTGACCCCCCCCCCAACTAGTATGCGACTCGACTATCTCTAGTTCATATTCATGGATAACTTATCTTGTATTTATCCACTCATATACACAATTATTGTTTAATCATATATTCATTAACAAAACACATTTATCATAAGATTAATTTCTATACACAAAAGTTTAATTCCTCTCATTCATCATGTTAAATCATAAACATGACTTATCAATAAAGGAAAACAAATTCATCCATCAGTAGAATCTTTTTGCAATATGAGTGACAATAGAGTACATATCCTCGCAAGACATAAAACCATTTCAATATATAAATAACTTAATAATGTCTCTATATTATGTTATATAAAGTCTTCTGTGCACGATATTCACTCTAACATATAGAAACATGATTGTCTCATTCGTGACCTGATTATATAATTGTTACCTAACTTCACTCCATTTATTATTATGCATATCCGCTCAACTAAAAAGTTCTTCCAAATCAGAAATTAGAGTGTTTCCAATTAATAAAACATTATAACATCCCAAAATCATGAATAAATTGCTCTTAAGATACTATTCATTGAATATATTTAATATATTGGTGATCTAATAATTTCAATATAGGATAGAGACTGGATTGTGATAGAACACTATCCCATAGTGAAAGGATAATCCCACATTGAAAATTTCCCAGTTAAGATAAACTCATCTTCCCTTTTATTAATTCACTTCAGTAGTGGTTTTTAATATTAAACTTCAAAAAGTACTCTTCATATTGTTTATATCATCATATAATTGGATAAAACATAGTAAACTATACTTATATCTATCAACTTAAAATACTTATTTTGAATTAATTTTCATAGTATTAACCTCAAAAGTGCCTAAAAATTCTATTTTCATGGAAATACCATAAAAAAGGACTCATGGTCTCTACTGTTATATTTAATATTTTTTATAACAATGGTGTCTCTATTAATAAGAGAGTAATATCTATTAAAATGTATTCATGACTTATCTTACTAGATAAAAATTTGTTCAATTTTATAATATATTGTTTATCCTCTTTTTATATATAGATAATTAGAAATATGTTCATAAATATATTTTTGGAAATGTTATTAATCATTCATCAATAATGTTATTATCTTAATCATAAAATATTAATACCCCCTTATGTAATGAAAAATTATTCTTTATATAAATTTTTTATTTTTCTTATTTCCAATAGCCTTCACAAGATTTATAATGTTTCTCTTATTCACAACTTGAATCCCCCTAAATTACTTTATTTTTTGACATCGTATAAATTAAATATTATAATAAAAAATATATAATTTATTTACATATCGTTAACCACACCATTCATATCTATAGAATTTATAGTTTTTTTAGTAAAACCTTTTTTATAAAATTTCATTATCTTACTATATTAAAGACAAAAAAATCTATTTTTGGAATATTATTTAAAGAATTATATTTGACATGATTTATTTAAATATAATTTGAAATATATTTACATTTATATCCATCCTTACCAAAAATATATATATTTAGATATTTCATTAATCTGTAACTTATTTAAGAATGTTTTATAATACAAACCATTTAATATATTTCAAAAAGAAAAATCACAAACTAATTTTATTTATAATAATTCATGTTAATAAAAACATGTTTATAATTCTAAAATCATTCTTTTATAAATATTAGTATAATTTTATTTTATTTTATAGTAAGAACCCAAATAAAATCAGGAAAAAATACTTGTCTATTAATTTAGGCATTCAAATGTTTAGAAACTCATCAAGTAATTTTATGGCATAATGTACTTCCCAATATTTTTGGATGTTAAAGCACTGAATTTCACAATTATATCAAAATTGTCCTCCATTATATTCAATTTATCTTCCACATTTATGTTCATGTATTACACTTCCAAAAACTCATTACATTTGAGAATTAATTAATTTTTTAGTCATAATATAATTTATGAATGATCAATATCATGAACCTATAGAATTTTATTTTTGTTATCAATGAATCAAAATAATTTCTATGATATGTTAGAATCCTTACTACTATAATTTTTAACATATTTATTTGGAATATTATTATTAATATTATTTTCATCTAGCTTTCATTTAAAATTTATTAGGGTATATGTGTACAAATATTCACATCTAGATGCCTCATCATACTTATAGATAAATATTATGAAACTTTAGTACTAACTTTTATAATTTTCATCTCAATATATTTTGTCTTAAATAAACATAATAATTTTTTATATCTTCTTTATAACGACTCATACTTTACATATATTGTTATTACTTCAGAATTGAAGAATAATTATTAAAACATATAACAAAACCCTGATAGGACAGTATAGGTATAGTGTCTTTAGAAACTGGGAAACATAAACAACTGGTTCATGATGCATCTACATTGTCTCCCGTTTATTTCATCATATCTAAAGTCCCTTTTGGCATATCCTACTTAATAACCTTCTTCCTAACCTGGGGAAAAGAAAACATACAAAAAAGGGCGATCTCAAATTCTCAGTAAGTGTAAACAAAGGAAATATAAATCATATCATATTCATAAGAACATAACATTTTGAATATCTTAACCTACAAAAGAGATCATAATATCCTAACATGGGATAGATCATAGTAGTGAAATGTAATCCCAATGATCATAACATATAACATGAATCTTTGTGGCATACAAACATAGTCATAGAAAATAATTTTTTATTAGTCAAGACTCATTTACAAGACTATCTTAATGGACAAAGTCCATTTCTGAACCGATTTCACTCCTCGTTTATGTCCTATATCACTGAACCAGATTAACTTGTCGTTCTAGCCTTGTCTATATCATGAGATATAAATCTTTACCCAAATTAATTGGAGGGATATATAGGTCCCAACCATTTCATAATGAAACCATTATTATGTGTGCCATAAAATCATAAATCATACATCATTGCATAACCCATGTAATAAAAATGGGATTATTAAACATCATGACATCATAAAACAATTCATATAAGATAAAGGAATTCATAAAAAAAATTACATCACAACATAATCAAATCAATGTGATAATAGGGATAGAAACAGAACCCTATATTAGCTTAGATTGAAAATAATTTTGTTAAATCACTTGAACTCCATTTTTCAGGAAAATATCCTTTCTACTTCAAAAACATTTTTCATTTCCTAACATGTCAAAACATTTTAAAATAAATGAATTTAATTAAAAATAAACTTGAAAACTTATAAAGGAATATTCATGGAAATAATGTTCTATGGAATCGTAAAAATCCATTCGTGTTGTATAAGTATAAAAACATTATTCTTGTACATTGGCCGAAAAGGTCAAAAAGTATCTCATACTGAAAACGACAAAAAATTACTTCCATATATTTTACTAAAAATTCACTAATAGGAAAAATTGGATTTAAAAAAATTTAGGATATAAATAATATTACATATTTAGGAAATATGGATGTGGAAGATAAATATGCCCTAGTAAATTCTGGAAGTATAAACAATCTCTGATAAAAATGAGATTGTGAGATTTTACCTTACTTTAGGTATGATATGCTTCACACGTATCTGAACCTCCAGTATAATGATTTAAATAATATCATTGACTTATTAAAGAATCATATTCATTATTATGATATCATAAATGGTCATATTCTTATCTTTTTATTAGTAATATTTCATTGCTACATGCTATTCGGGTATTCATTGTTATATGTTCTTATGCATGTCTTGTCGAATAAATTCATATTCCTCTTTTTAGGTAAAATATGCATTATTTAAATAATGTTATTAGTGTAATATATATCATATTTATTCATTAAATTCATTTATATAATCATTATTCAATGAAGATCATGTAGAATGAGTCGCATCACATTGTGGAGATGGTAGGTCGTACGTACGCATGAGCGATGATATCCTTCCCATTACTATTGAATGGTATTGAAGTGCAAGATGGAATGTATCAGAATTAGTATCATGTTATAATAATCATATATAGTTATTCTTTACACCATTATACCCATCCAAGTAAGGTGGTGGTGGAAAACAGATTACACCACGGCATCGAGATGGTATTCTGTACATACGCACGCTCAGTGATTTCATTTTCCGTAGGATGGATAGAAGGTGAAATAGGGTTGTATCATATTTATAATAACATATAAGTATATTATTGATACTGATTTTATTAATTTATGATTAAATAAATAAATAAGAAGTTGTACAAGAAGAAATAAATTGGAAAGAATTGGTAAAGGATATTACATCTTCTTTGACGCGCCTCTTCTTATCCTCTTCTTAGGGCACTAAAGTTAGTCTTTGAAGAAGACGAGGATCTCTAATATGTTTCTAGGGAAGTTTAGAAGAGAAATTTTCAGGGTTTGGCCGAGCTTGAAGGCTCAAAGTGGTGTGAGGAGCAGAGGGAGGAGGTGCCCATTTATAAGGGAGAAGAGGGGCACCTTTGAAATTATAATAAATATTAATTTATAATAAATTCCTAGCCCACATAAAAACCTCAAAAAATGACTAAATTCTAATATGAGATGATATATAGTAGTAACATCATCAACCAATAAAATTTAAACATGTTATGAATTTATTTTAAACCTTATCAAATTGATTTATCCTTATTTAATCTATTTAAATTTATTTGTGGTAATAATATTCTAAATTATAAATTGATATAAATATTTACATATGTGTGGTAAATTATCCATAATTAGATACTTTATGACATTTTAGAACATATAAATTGTAATTTATGATTTTTAAATATTTTTTTGATTTTTAAACAATTTTATATAATGTTATTTTTATAAAATAACAATAGTTTCAAATTTGAAACTATTCATTTATTTGAATTTAAATAAAATCTTCATAGAGTATTTATTCAAACTAAAATCTTTAATATATTCATAACATGTCATATTTATCTAGAAAATTAGTGGATCACATTAAATAGTTCATATAATATTTTTTTAATATTTTTAAAACCATTTATTTGATATTTCAATGAATGAAATTATTTCAACATCACTATTGTGTCACCTTTAATGAAAATTATTTAAATTTTAAAAATTATAAATAAATTCGCATGATGTGGATAATTTTATTAGTTTTCTGGAGACTATTCATGTTCGAAGGTTCATGAAGTTTATCACTAAATTAAAATTATTATACTTATAATATTTAAGAGAGTGACATGTTGTCACTTTCGTTCGTTTAAATAATAATTAAATTATATTCATTGTCAAAAGTCCATAAAATTAATCTATTCCGACCCTTAGGTGATTTCGGTGGGCTTTTAGTAATCCAATAGAATTTTTATAGGTGTTAAGGTAAGTTTATAATCTTATTTTTACCCTTAATTACCTGATTTACCGTTAACTACAGTAAATAAAAATTACCGTAGTTATTATTCATAATATCAAAAAAATAAAAGTAACCTACTAACATAATTTGGACCCACTGAATTAAAATATGGAATCCATTTTTCAAAATTAAAAACACCAAAGTTGCAGTAATTAATTTAAAATTAATCTCATTGTTAAGAAAACAGGTTTTAAAAGTTAAAACATTGCCAATGATTGAAATGTTTTTACCTATGAATTCAATGTAAAATTAATGGTAATGACATATATTATATTTAATGGTAAAAATATATATTATTTATACTTTTAAACCATTCAATATTATAATTTAACCATATAAATTATTGCAGTGAAAAAAGTTGTTTTTAATTAAAATATTGCGTTTTTTTACTATTCATTAAAATATAAAAGTTATCATAATAATATCAAAAATTTATCCAAAGTAAATTTTTATATCCTGATTCCAAATAAAAATTTAATTTTTTCAAATTGAACTTATAAACCTATCAAAAACTATATGTAAAGTGGGTGCGACATCTAATGGCTGAAAAACTGCATTTTTTTAAAAATACTAATTTTACCCGAAAATTTTATTTTGTTCACATACCATGTTTTAGAAAATGTGTAAGATGAATAATAATGTTCAAAATGTAGTTAATACTATTCATAATGTCTATTCCATAATAATATTATAATAATATATCGTTTTTAGTGAATCTTAGTATTGCATACTACACACGCTATCGAAGAAGGTCGTGATTGCATGTAACACAAGCCAAGCCAGTGTTGTGTGTAGTGAAAGATTCGTTTGGTGTTGTGTATAACATAAGACATAAAAATATATATTTCTCATAAAATTAAAGGGTGTTACATTCTACCCCCCTTAAAAATAGTTTCACCCTCAAAATTTGTCACTTTGTAACAAACAGATGAGGATACCTATACCTCATCATATCCTCAAGTTCCCATGTAGCTTCTTCTAATTGGTGGTTCCTCCATATAACTTTAACCAAGCGACTGGTCTTGTTTCACAGAACTTTTTCACTATGATCCAGAATCTCTATAGGATGTTCTTCATAAGAAAGATCTTGCTCCAGTGGTACAACTTCTGAGCATAATACATGTGAAGGATCAGGTATGTACTTTCTCACGAGAGATACATTGAATACATCATGAATTTGAGAGAGATTCAGTGGAAGTGCTAATTATTAAGCTACCTTCCCAACACGATTCAGTATCTCAAAAGGACCAATATACTTAGGGTTCATCTTTTCCTTCTTTCCAAATCTCATTACTCTCTTCCAAGGAGATATTCACAAGAACACATTGTCACCCACTTCAAACTCTAGGTCTTTTCTTCAGTTATCAGCATAACTTTTGTGTAGACTATGAGATTCTCTTATGTGTTACTGAATAGATCGGACCTTTTCTGCCATCTCATCAACAAGATTAGGTCCTAATATCTTTATTTCCCCAAATTCATCCCAGCAAGTAAGAGTTCGGCATTTATTTCCAAAGAGATCTTCATAAGGATCCATCTGAATACTGGAGTGAAAGCTATTATTATAAGAAAATTCCACAAAAGGTAGGTGTTGATCCCAACCACCTTTGAAATCCATATAGAAATATCTCAACATGTATCCTAGAGTTTTAATTGTCCTCTCATATTGACCATCTGTCTGAGGATGATAACCAGTGTTGAAACTCAACTCTGTATCTAGAGTATGCTGAAGACTTCACAAAAACTTCGAGGTAAACCTTGGATCCCGATCAGATATAATGTAAAGTGGTACTCCCTGAAATCTTACCACTTCCTTCACATATATCTTGGAAATCTTACAAGAGAGAAATCTTCTCTAATAGCAATGAAGTGTGCCGACTTCGTAAGATGATCAACTATAACCCAAATAGCATTATTGCCTTTGATGTTTTAGGAAGTCCAGTGACAAAGTCCATAGTGATGTTTTCCCATTTCCATTCTGGTATGGGTAATGGTTGTAACATCTCCTTAGACTTCTGTCTCTCAGCTTTAACTTGCTGACAAACCAAACATCAAGAGACATATTCAGCAACATCTCTTTTCATGCCAGCCCACCAAAAGTACTCCTTCAGGTCCCTATACATCATTGTGCTTCCAGGGTGAATAGATAATGAAGAACTATGAGCCTCATCCAATATTTCCTTATTTTATTCTAGGATGGTAGGAACACAAACCTATTTCTTGACCCTTATTATTTCATCACAATCAATGTGAAATTCAGGAACATTTCTCACATTCTTTCGTAACTCTACATCTTCTTTCTGTGCCTCTTTAATCTTCCTATGTATAGATGGTTGAACATTTATTTTAGAAAGATAAGATTTTTCCCCTTCGATTATAATTCCCACATCCATCCTTTGTAAATACATAAATATCGGATCTTTTGTGATCCTCATTATGGATAAGCTAGATTGGTCTTGTAGACTTAATGCGTCTGCCACCTTGTTTGTTTTCCCAGGGTGGTAATGAATTGAGCAGTCGTAATCCTTAATCAGCTCCATCCATCTTCTTTGGCACATATTAAGCTCCTTTTGTGTGAAAATATAATTTAAACATTTATAATCTATATAAATATCATACCTTTCACCATAAAGATAATGCCTCCAAATATTTAATGCAAAGATTACTACAGCTAACTTCAAATAATGAGTTAGGTAATTTTTCTCATGGATTTTCAACTCTCGTGTGGCATAAGCTATCACCATATCATTTTGCATTGGAACACACCCCAATCCCTTCTTGGATGTATCACTATAGATCACAAACCTTTCTCTACTAGAAGGTTGTGTGAGAACAGGTGCACTGGATAAACTTCTTTTTAACTCCTTGAAAATATCTTCACACTCCTCCGTCCAAAAAAAAACTTAACTCCTTTTTGAGTCAACCTGGTGAGTGTATTAGATAATCGTGAAAAATATTTCAGAAAACATTGATAATATCCAGCCAAACCAAGAAAACTTCGGATCTCAGTTACTATTGTTGGTCTCGACCATCATTTAATAACCTCTATTTTTGCTGGATCCATAGATATACCCACTTTTGAGATTAGGTGACCCAAAAATGTATCGATTTGAAGTCAAAATTCACAATTTTTGAATTTTGCATAATGCTTCTCATTTCTCGGAGTCTTCAATACAATTCTTAAGTGATCTTTATGTTCTTCCTTGCTCTTTGAATAGACAATAATATCGTCTATAAATACTACCACAAACTAATCAAGATAGTCTCTAAAGACTTTTTTCATTAAATCCATGAAGATAGAAGGGGCATTAGTAAGACCAAATGGCATCACTATAAATTAATAGTGTCCATACCTTGTATGGAAAGTCGTCTTTGGTATATTATCCTTTTTGACCCTTAATTGATGATAACCTGAACAAAGATCAATCTTGGAAACGTATTGAGATCCTCGTAGTTGGTCAAATAAGTCATCAATGCACAGGAGAGGATATTTGTTCTTGATAGTGATCTTTTTAGATTCTCGATAATCAATGCAGAGTCTCATTGATCCATCTTTCTTATTAACAAACAGAACAGGTGCTCCCCAAGGTGATGCACTAGGGTGTATGAATTCCTTATCAAGATTCTCTAGGAGATTCTTATTCTATTCTTTCAACTCAATTGGGGCCATTCTATAAGGTTTCCTTGAAATGGGAATAGCACCCGGTACGAGTTCTATTGAAAACTCAACTTGACGATCTGGTGGAAGACCTGGAAATTCATCTGGAAAGACATCTTCAAACTCCCGTACAATGGGAATTTTCTTAATCGTGAGTTTCTCTCCACCCATTTGAGATAAATAACCTTAATTTATTGGAATCAAGACCCATAAGATGGAATAAATTTCCATTGGAAGGTTATATTCATCCTTGCATCGATAGATGATCAAATATTGATCAGGAATATGAAATTTGACTTCCTTTCTTTGGTAGTAGATATGATATCCATATAAGCAAAGCCAATATATTCCAAGAATCACATCAAATTCCACTATAGGAATGATTACAAGATTTCCAAGAAGGACTTTCCCACAAACTTCAATTGGAGATGAATTATAAAAATTTGATGCAACTGTTGTGCCATTAAGAGTTGTCACAGCTAACTCAACATCTAATTGTTGAGGTAGTACTGAAATACCCTTATAAAATTCTTCAAAAATAAAATATTGGGTGGATCCATAATCAAATAAAAGATTCTCTACTTTAGAGTGGATGGTAAGTGTACCTTTCACCACTTCGTTACCGTACTCCATATTACTGATAGGAATTTCCTGTGACTTTTCTTTGTCTTTGTCCTTAAGAGTTTGTTGATGTCGATCATCAACAACAACCCTTGGATTAGGGAATTGATTAGAATAATTCCCCATTTCCTTAAACTTGTAACATTGAAGTGTAGGAGGTTCATTCTGTGTAGCCTTTTCTTTGTTCGCATCACCATACATCTTTTTCCCATCATTGCGGCATTCAAATGCCCAATGAACTTCTTTTTCACATTTGAAACATTTAATTTTCCCTTTAAGACAATTCCCTCCATGTTTCTTTGCACACTTTGAGCATAAGGGAAAACTCATCTTCTTTTCAGTTTGGTCCTTAGATTCCCCTTTGAATTCCATTTTCCTCTTCTTATCAAACCCATGTGATTAATGGCTTACTCCAATCTCCATCTCAACCTTGAGAGAACATCGAACAATTTCCACGTGGATATTGAAGTCCCTTATGTCTAACGCCCTTTGAAGACCTGGTTTTAAGCCACTAAAGAACTGATTGATCTTAATATCAGGTTTTATAATAATTCCAGAAGCATACCTTGCAAGTCTTGCAAAATTTTCTTCGTAGGTACCAACTAATTCATCATCCTTTTTCATCAGTTCAAGAAACTTATTATCCATCATTGTTTGAAGAATAAGAGGTAAATACTTATTGAAAAATATGTTCTTGAACTCATCTCATTCCATGGACTCAATTTCATCTCTTTGCCTCGTATTCTTGATAAGATTCCACCATTGATCAGTTTCACCTTCCAAACGATATACTACTAAGATGACTTTATCATGTTCAGAACATTTCATGACTGAAAATATCTTTTTAGTGGTACTAATCCATTATTCAGCCACTAATGGATCAAAAGACCTACTGAATGAAGGTGGACGCTTCCTCATGAAGGATTCAACAGAATTTTTTCCCTTCATTTGCTCATTTGGAAGTATTGCATGATTCATAGCTTGAGAAAGTTGTGTGAGCATGGCTACAAGATTTTGCATTCCAGCTCCCATAACGTTTGGTTGCTCAAGGGGACATTCATTTCATTGCCCGTCACATTCATCATTAACACAATTCTTTTAGGTTCTAACCATTGAATAAAACCAATAAGCATAGTGTGAGAAACACTAATCATAATAGGAAAAAACACATTGTCATGAATAAAATTTTACAGTTAAGGTCTTATCATAGGATGTTCATGGCCAAAACTAAAACACTAATATTGTGTTCTATTCTTAGACATATCCTTATGGTTCTTACTAAGGCTTTCACATCTTAGTTTACAAAGGTTAACTATACCTTTCCTCTGATACCAACTATAACGACCCATACTTTACATACATTGTTATTACTATATAATTGAAGTATACTTATTACAACATATAAAAAAACCCTGATAGGACCGTATAGGTATAATGTCTTTAGAAACTGGGAAACATAAAAAACTGGTTCCTAAAGCATCTACATTGTCTCCCATTTATTTCATAATATCTAGAGTCCCTTTTTGAATATCCTACTTAATACCCTTCTTCCTAACCTGGGGAAAAGAAAACATTCAAAAAAGTGTGAGCTAAAATTCTCAGTAAGTTTAAACAAAGGAAATATCAATCATATCATATTCATAAGAAAATAATATTTTTAAAATATTAACCTGCAAAAGAGATCATAATATCCTAACATGGGATAAATCATAGTAGTGAAATGTAATCCCAATGATCATAAAATATAACATGAAACTTTGTGGAATACACACATAATCATATAAAATCATTTCTTACTAGTCAATACTCACTTCTAAGACTATCTTAGTGGACAAATTCCATTTATGAACTGAGTTCACTCCTCGTTTCAGTCTTATATCACTGAACCAGATTAACTTTCCATTCCATCCATGTCTATCTCATGAGATATAAATCATTACCCAATTAATTAGAGGGAGATATAGGTCCCACCCATCTAATAATGAAACAATTCTTATGTGTTCCACAAAATCATAAATCATACATTATAGCATAACCCATGTAAAAAAAATGGGATTCTTAAACATCATGACAACATAAAACCATTAATATAAGATAATGCAATTCATAAAAATAATTCCATAATAACATAATCAAATCAATGTGATAATAGGGATACAAACATAACCCTATATTATCTTAGATGGAAAATAATTTTGATAAAACACTTTAACTCCATTCTTGAATAAAATATCCTTTCTACTTCAATAACATTTTCCATTTTTAACATGTCAAAAACATTTTAAACTAAAAGAAGTTAATTAAAAATAAACTTGAAAACTTTTAAATGATGATTCATGGAAATAATGTTCTATTAAATCATAAAAATCCATTCATTCTGTATAAGTTAAAAAATCATTCTTCTCGTACTTTGGCCGAAAAGGTCAAAAAGTATCTCGTACTGAAAACGAAAATAGATTCCTTTCATATCTTTTACTAAAAATTCTCCAATAGGTAAAATTTGATTTAAACAGTTTTAGGAGGATAGAAATAATATTACATATTTAGGAAACATGGATGTGGACAATAAATATTCCCTAGTAAATTCTGGAAGTATAAACAATCTCTGATAAAAATGAGATTGAGTGATTTTCCCTTACCATAGGTCTGATATGCTTCGTACGTATTCGAACCTCCTGTATAATGATTTAAATAATTTCATTGACTTATTACAGAATCATATTCATTGTAATGATATCATAAATGGTCATATTATTATCTTCTTATCAGTAATATTTCATTGGTACTTTTTATTTGGGTGTTAATTGCTTTATGTTCTTATGCATGTCTTGTCAAATAAATTATTATTCATCTTTTTAGGTTATAGATACCTTATTTACATAATGTTATTAGTGTAATATATATCATATTTATTCATTCAATTCATTTATATAATCATTATTCAATGAAGATCATGTAAAACGAGTCACATCACATTGTGAAGACGGTAGGTCGTATGTACGCACGAGCAATGATATCGTTCCCATAACTATTGAATGGTATTGGAGTGAAAGATGGAATATCTCAGAATTATTTTCATGTTATAATAATCATATATAGTTATTCATTACACCATTATACCCATCCAAGTAATGTGGTGGTGGAAAACAGATTACACCATGGCTTGGAGACGGTATTCTGTACGTACGCACGAGCGGTGATTTAATTTTCCGTAGGACGGATAGAAGGTGAAATAGGGCGATTTCATATTTATAAAAAAAAATCAGTATATTATTGATACCTATGTTATTAATTTATGATTAAAAAAATAAATAAGATGAAGTAGAAGAAGAAATAAATTGGAAACAATTGGTAAAAGATATTACCTCTTCTTTGACGCCCCTCTTCTTAACCTCCTCTTAGGGCACTAAAGTCGGTCTTTGAAGAAGAACAAGACCACTAGTATGTTTATAGAGAATTGGAGAAGAGAAATTGGTAGGGTTTGGACAATCTTGAAGGTTCAAAGTGGTGTGAGGAAGAGAGGGAGGAGGTTCCCTTTTATAATGGAGGAGAGGGGCACCTTTGAAATTATAAGAAATATTAGTTTATAATAAATTCCAACCCCACATAAAAACCTTAAAAATGACTCAATTAGAATATTAGATGAGATAGGGTTTTAATCTCATCAACAAAAAAAATTTAGACATGTTGGGAATTTATTTTAAACCTTATCAAATTGATTTATCCTTATTTAATCTATTTAATTTTATTTGTGGTAATAATATTTTAAATTTTAAATTAATATAAATAATTACTTATATACTATTAATTATCCATAAATATATAATTTATGACATTTTAGACCATATAAATTTAGATTTATAATTTTTAAATATTTTTGTGATTTTTGAACAATTTTATAATATGAATTTTTTATAAAATAACAATAGTGTCAATTTTGACAATATTCATTTATTTGAATTTAAATAAAATCTAAATAGAAGATATATTCGAAATAAATGCTTTAATAGATTCATAAAATGTCATATTTATCTAGAAAATTAGTGGAGAACATTAAATAGTTCATATAATATTTATTTTAATATTTTTAAAACCATTTATTTCATATTAAATCAACTAAATAATTTCTACATCACTATTGTGTCACCTTTAATGATAATTATTTAATCCCTAAAAATTATAAATAAATTCACATGATGTAGATGATTTTATTATATTTATGTAGACTATTCATGTTTGAAGTTTCATTAATTTTATCACTAAAGTAAAATTATTATACTTATAAGATTTAAGAGAGTGACATGCTGTCAATTTCTTTGGTTTTAATAATAATTAAATTAGTATCATGGTAAAAAGACCATAAAATTAATCTATTCTGGCCCTTAGGTGATATGGGTCGACGTTTAGTCATAAAATAGAATTTTGGTATGGTTTAGGTTAATTTTATAATCTTATGTTTACCCTTAATTACCCGATTTACCTTTAACTGTAGTAAATTAAAATTACTGTAGTTACTATTCATAATATCAAAAAAATAAAAGTAAAAAAATTAACATAATTTAGACCCACTGAATTAAAATATTTAATCCATTTCATAATATTCAAAACAGAAAAGTTTCTGTCATTAATATTAAATTAACATCATTGTTAAGAAAATGGGTTTTAAAAGTTAAAACATTGCCAAAGATTGAAATGTTTTTACCTGTGAATTCAATGTAAAATTAATGGTAATGACATAGATTAAATTAAATCAAAAAAAATATTCTATTTATTCTTTAAAACCAATAAATATTATAATTTAACTATATAAGTTATTGTGTTAAAAAAGTTGTTTTTAATTAAAACATTGCGTGTTTTTACTATTCATTAAAATATAAAAGTTATCAGAACAATATGAAAAATCTATCCAAAGTAAATTTTTATATCCTAATTCCAAAGAAGAATTTTATTTTTTAAAATTTAACTTATAATCCTATCAAAAACTAGATTAAAAGTTGGTGCACCATCAAAAGGCGACAAAACTGAATTTTTTGAAAAATACTTATTTTACCCGAAAAATTTATTTTGTTCACATACCATGTTTTAGAAAATGTTTAAGATGAATAATAATGTTAAAACTGTAGTTAATACTATTCATAATGGCTAGTCCATAATAATATAATAATAATATATCGTTGTTTAGTAAAACCCAGTATTGCGTACAACACACACTATCGAGGAAGGTCATGATTGCGTGTAACGCAAGCCAAGCTAGTGTTGTGTGTAGTGAAAGATTCATTTGGTGTTGCGTATAACATAAGACATAAAAAATATATATATTTATCATAAAATACAAGGGTGTTGTATTATTTTTATAGAAAATATTTCAATTGTTTTTTGAGAGAAACATTTATTAATTTAGACAACTTTTAATCCTTTTATAATTTCAAATTCATCTATGATGTAATTTTTTTAGTATTATATTGTGATTATTATTTTTTGAAAATACCAAAATTTTATTCTTTTATTATTATTTTTATGTTTTTTATACTCATATTCAATTAATGTATTAAAATTTCATTTTACTATATTCACATCATTTGTGTCTTATAAAATTATTTTAGATGAGTTAAATAATTTTTAAATTCCAATAACATTGTATCTCATTTTCCTATATTATAGAACAATGATGACCATGAGGAGACTCAATTAGTTCTCCAAAGAAATAAATAGTGCCTTAGAAATAAATATTACTTCATATTTAGTTAGTGGATAGAATCGCATTATCTATTAAATGATAATTTTCAATGGGATATAGTGAGAATGGAAGAATGAATATGAACGTGATATTTTCATGTTACACTAATATGTTTTATTGAGGAGCTAGACTATGGTGATTGTTTCTTATTATCCCAACTCACATGTTCTTGTATTATTATCAATAAAAAATTTAATTATGTAGTATGAAGATAGTTATATAATATATAAACATATATAAAGTGAAATAATATGTACGAATGATTAGTGATGAGTGAAATAACCACACATAATATTCTTCCATCTTCTTAAAGAGATTCTAATAAATAGTTTATGTATAAACTATTTTATTCTACAAAAATCAGAATTATTCTACTTTCAATACTCTTAATAAAATTTTTTGGTTAATATTTTTCTCATAAAATATTTTCTATGATGACAAATATTAATTTTTATGGATACATCACACCCTAACATGGTGATATAATCCATAGATTAGTTTTATCTATTCACTAAATGATAAAAAATACATGGTTAGAATTTAATTATCTATTTAAATATAATGTATATATTTAAAAAATTATATTTAAATAAAGACATGATTTCTTTTTTTGATATATAACCACTATAACAAAAAATATTTCATTAAACTAGATATAATATTATTTATAGGGTGACATAGGGCTTCAGAAACACCTAAAAAATACAAAAGGTTGCTTTCAAGTATAATTTATCTGATGAACTATATGTGGAGACTATAACCTATAGTATCTTTATAATAAATAATAACAAAATAAACAAACATCTATAACATCCATGAAATTAGATTACAAAGTTATCAAATAATGAATACTATAAGTTAATAACATATCCATGTTATAAAAAAATATAACTCATTGTTTTCATAGAGTTAAAAAGAATTATCTAAAATTTATAACCATATTACCTAAATAGTATATTATAAAGAATAATTAACTGATATATGAACCCATCACTATCCTTGATATTATCTCTGGATGGTCTCCCTAAACATATTGTGCTTCCACAGTATAGTAACCTATATCTGAGCCATTTTTTCAACATGAATTCCAAATGTAAGATTTCATTTCACACTAATGTTCCTATATATAGTGTGTGTATAAAAAGTTTTTTTATATCCCCAATAGTTTCCCTGATAAAAACTAATGTATATTTTCATGATTTTACCAAATTAAAAGGGAGATATAAATCTCACATTCACACACACTTGAAACCGAATGTATCCATGAATTCACACCAAAGAGTATCCCATACCAAATTAATCTATTATCAAAATAGATAGGATTTACCCATTTCCTAAACACAACCATAGAGTGAACAAGTAATCTCATATCCAAAAAATAACAAACGTAATGAACTAGAAATCACTATACTACAAAGTTAGTGATCTAGGATACACTAACTCACTAGAAAATGAGACAAATATATATCTAGGTGAATTATATATCAATACATAAAAATAAATATAATGGTGTATCAATGGGTGAAAAATGAATCACTACAAAAACAATAATGGAGAATGAGTCTTTTTTTATTAATGATATATCACCATAACAACTAGAATGTGAAAGGACGTAAGACCATGTGAAATACACATCATGACATCATAATAATGTGAATGAGATATCAATATAGGAACAATGAATCACCATATAATCCATGATATTATTGATAAATAACCACTCTAATTTATATTAGTGATTGATATATTCAAAATATAATTCTCTATACTAGAAAATCTACCACCAAACAACATACCTTGGTTAAATGTTTTATCACTATAACCCCAAAAGTTTTTTTAAATAAGAACATAATTTTTTACGACATTTATTGCATGAAATATCAAGATTAGGATATAATTTTACACACTGATACATTATGATAATTTTTTAAAAAAAAATTAAATCCCTTCAAACACTTACAATGTATGAAACCATGAGTTTCAACAAAACAAGATACACTAATAAATTATTATTACTTAAACATAAACATTATAAACGATAAATTAATATTAAGGTATGAATAATACTATCTAAAATTTTGAAATTATAAGGTATAAACATGTATATAATAAATTAAATGGTTATATATTGATTAGAAAAAAATTAACAATCATTTTAATGAAAACAAAATGTTTTCTAAAGAACTCTATTTTTCTAAAAGGTTGTCTAGTTGCGCTTTGCACAAATAATTTAAAATTATTTTTTATCTCATTTAAAAAAAAATCGAATAAATATATTTTTTTTTTGAAATTAGAATAAAGAATTAACTTTGGGTGACTTTTTGAGTTTTTTTTAAATTTTTTCATTTTTTGATATATTTTGAAAATACTAAATTTTTTCAGGCGACGATAGTCGACACACAGTCGCAAGCTCCCGTCCGCCTTCTTGGCGAACAATATCGGGGAAGCCCAGGGTGAAACATTGGGTCGGATAAACCCCTTGCTTTGCAAGTCCTCCAACTGTACCTGCAGCTCTCGAAGCTCGGCGGGGGCCATCCGATATGCTGGAGTAGATATCGGGGCTGTCCCGGGGTACAAGTCGATGTAAAAGTCTACCTCTCTACGAGGAGGTAGCCCTGGAACGTCGTCGGGAAAGACGTCCACGTACTGGTCCACCACTGCAGGAAAAACTGGACTCCGCACGTCCACTGCTCCTAGGATGAGGCTAGCCAACTGATGAGAGATGGGCTGCACTCTCCTCCGCGGAAGTCCATCCTGTGCTGCAAAGGTTCCCTTCTCGCCGGTGAAGGTAAACCTGCTCCCGTCGGTGCGAACACATCGCACCTTGCGCCTAAAACAGTCGATCTGGGCATGAACCGTGGATAGCCAATCCATTCCCAAGATGACGTCGTAAGGCCTCGACGCCACTACAAGGAGATCCCAGCCGAAGCTCTCGCCTCCTAGAATAATCTCACACTGCCGGCACCAGTGCGTAATCGTCGAGTCTGCTCCCGTAGGAGTCTCTAGCCGTAAGGATCGAGCCAACGGCTCAGTCGGAATCTCCGAGCTCCGAACAAGGGCAGAGGCTATGAAAGAGTGACTCGCTCCTGTGTCTATAAGTACTGCAGCAAGGGTGGAATAGACACAGATCGTACCTCGAATCATCTCTGGAATGCCGGGGTCGTAGGCCTCCACTGCCTGGAGCTGGGCCTGTCCCTGCCCGCCAGCTCCCTGTGGTCGAGGTGGCCCTCCTGGTGGTGGTGGGGGTAGAGCCTGGAAGCGTCGCCCACCACCCGATGCTCGGCCAGCTCCTCTGCCTCGTCCGCCTCCTCCCTGCGGACCGCCACGGTCGACCCTCTGCCTCTGCCTGGGTGGCCCCTCCACCGTCTGCTGCTCCTCTGGTCGGCGAGTCGGGCAGTCACGAGCCATGTGACCCTGCCCGCCGCAGGAGTAGCACAACCTGCCTCTCGGAAGGCTGGCACTCCGCTGTGTGCCCCGCACTGCTGAGCCGGTGTCCTGAGGCCATCTGCGTGGGGGTCTGGTCTGCCTGGACCCGAGAGTCATCCGTCGGCTACCTGCTGCCGAAGACTCAGCTACCTGCCGCCCTGCGCTAGGTCTCGCCGCTGAATAAGGCTCTGCCAGGAAGCTCTCGATCAAGAGGGCTCGCTCCAGCACTCCCGCCGGGGTCGGAATGCTGAGGGAGATCAGCGACGCCCGAATCTCCTGCCGCAAGCCCTGCTCGAAGGTCCGGGCCCGGAAGAAGGGGTCCCGTACCATGTCGGTCGAGTAGCGAGATAGGTCAGTGAACCTCGCCGCGTACTGAGCGACCGTCATGCTGCCCTGGCGCAGCTGGAGAAGCTCCTGGATGCGCACCGCTCGGAGGGTGGCCGGGACGAACTCAGAGCGGAAGAGGCTCTCGATGTCCGTCCAGAGCAAGGATGCCTCATCGTGAACCTGGAGCATCAAGCTCCACCATCGTCCTGCCGCCGCCTGCAGGAGGCTCGCCGCGAGAATCACCATGAGATCCGCTGGTGTCCTCACTAGCCTAAAGATCTGTACCACCGCCTCTAGCCAGTCCTCGGCGGCCTGGGGGTCCGCCTCACCGCGAAACCTGGGCGGTCGCTGGCTCTGAAACTCATGCAGTGCCCTGAGGCGACGTGCATCATCAGCGTCTGGTACTGGTAGCATCGGTGGCTCGGCGGGTAAAGCTACCGCCGGTGCCACTGCTGGCAAAGGGCCCTGCACCAAGGCCTCGTCGCTCGGTGGGCTGTCGTCGCGCCCTACACTCGGAACCCTAGCTGGCTGTCGTCGCGGGGCCATCCTGAAAAGGAGAACAAGAGCACCACAGTCAGAACAATATACCTGGTGAGCTGGCACAAGTAATTATAAGGAAAACTTGGGACTTTCATGAAGCAGATCAGTATACCCGGTGAGCTGACACAAGTAATCACAAGGAAAACTTGAAACACACACGCAATCAATGTTTTCATGCATTAAGTCGTAAATCAAGAGTCAGGGTCCTGGTGTACGGATACGTCGGCCGCCGCACCAACACTGGTCTCCCTGAACTGATAACCACACTCAATACACTAAACACTATTGCTTCATATAGGAAGAAAAGACGATCAGAGTCTGCGGTAGAACCGACCGCCTCTGATACCAATTTGTCACGACCCGACCTCGGGGCCCGTGCCGTGACTACCCCAAGCCCGCCTTCCATAGGCCAGGGGCTGGCGACTAGCACCAAGGCGTAAAATCCCGGTAAACAGGGAAGGCATTGCCTTTTTAAGTAACAACCACCACAGAGTCAACAAGCGGAAAGTAACTACAAAGTGCAGAAAAGTAAAGGGGGCCGGAATACAAGCCCAACTGAAAGTACAACTGAAAAGGAAAAGAACAGCAACTGAAGAAAAGACGGCGGCCTCGTGTCGTCCACTGGCAATCCCACCTGAAGGGTGGGTACAGATAGCCTCCAGGCTCCTCGGGTCCCACGTCCGCTCCGAGCACGTCCCGCCCAGTGGTCCGCCTCCAGGTACCGTCCTGCTCCACGCCCCAACCGAGATCAGCGCTGTCCGTCGTCTGCATCCAACACAATAAGGTGCGGGCATAGCCCGTGCAGGGGTGAGTATAAACTACTCAGTAAGGACCCCGAGACCCCCGAAGGTCTCCCGAAATCCACAAAGGATATAGCACAAAAGAAAGGGGCAACCACGAAGAAACAACTGACTCGACTTAGGTATATGCCCATACATATACCTAAGTCCCCATTTCTAGCTCTGCTCTCGAGCTCAAGGTCAACTCGATCCACACAGGAAAGCAAGACTCAAATCCACCAGGGAGAGTAAATAGTAAATAGTAAATCCACATAGGATAGTTCAACACAATCCACAAAGGAGAGTGACATAAGATTCAGCTCAACCAGGTATACTTTTTCAGATGACGTCAAAGATGATCACTGATCCATCTAAGTCGTCGGACCCACGAAAGATCGATAGGTACTAACCTCGGCAATGACCCACACAGGATCGGGCCCACACAGGACCTGTAGCAATGGCTCACACAGAACCGTAAGAGATGACCCACACAGGATCGGGCCCACACAGGACCTGTAGCACTGATCCACGTAGGATCGCTGAGTGCAGTAGTCGACGCAGTCCACTGAGGATCTCTGCACAGTCGTCGCCGCAGTCCACGAAGGATCTCTGCTCTGTCGTCGTCGCAGTCCATGGAGGATCTCTGCTCTGTCGTCAAAGTCACAGCCAGCGCTAGGGTTCCCGCACACAGCGAGCTCGTTTAGGAGGGTCCGCTCCACGAGCCGAGAGGCTGATACATCAACTGACACGTAGTCCGAAGTTGATGTATCCAAAAGTTCCGTATCGACAACAGGATCTCAACATAACAGATGGCGCGTCAATCGGACGCCCAGTCTGAGAGTTATTGGCATTTTCGTCCCAGGGGCCCGGTTGGTTTTTAGGGCAAAACCAACCCGACCATACTCTGCCTGTGTCCGATCCTCGGGCGGAGTATGCCAAAAGTTCCTTCTCACTTAGAGGAAACTACCACAGCTGACAGTACGTCGATCGGACGTCCGTAGCTCAAGTTATGAGCGTTTCCGCTCCGAGGGCCCGGTTGGTTTCGTGTACGAACCAACCCGGCCGAACCCAAAGTCTTCCGAAACCTTGAGTGTAATATACCGAAACGACTGTATCGATCCAAGGATCGTGTATCCGCTGACGGTTCGTCAATCGGAGGTCATAGGCCCAAGATATGGTCAAAAGACAGGAGAGGGCCCGAAAACGGGGGTTCTGGGCCCGGGGCGACCCGGCCCGACACGGTTGGGCCGGGTCCGGTCCGGCCTGGGTGCGGCCCGGCCGACCGGACCGGCCGGCTCGACCTCGGCCGAGCGGCCAAGGGGCGCCGCGGGTTTGACCCGCGGCTTAGGTGGAACGCGGCCCGCGCGGGCCGCGTGTTGGGTGGCCGGATCGCGGACGCGGTCCGGCGGTTCGCCGCCGCCACGGCCGAGCCGCGGCGGATCCTCCGGCGGCGCGCCGGGCGCCGCCGCCTTCCGCGGGCCGCCGGAGTTGCTCCGGTGGCCCGATTCCTCTCCCGTCTGCGCCGTTGCTCCTCCCGGGGGCCGATCTTCACTGCGGGATCATCGGATCGCCCTTGCCGCACGGTTCATCGTCGCTTTCCAAAACCGCACACGAAAAGGATCGGCGGAGGGTTGTCGGGTCTTGTTCGTTAGACCCGCACCCTCCGCGTTAGTCATAAACAACGGGAGAAAGGGGCTACAACAATTTTTAATCAAGATAAAAATTGTTCACTTCTTTTTCTTTTAAACGGCAATACAATTTTAATTAATTGAAAATATTCATGCTGATTCTTTATTCAAAAAGAAATAAAAACACGGGAATGAATCATCAAGAATTAAATGCCTACTTTGTCGTCGTCGTCGGACGAGAGGTCGTCGCGGATTTGGTGATCGTCGCGGAAGAGACGCTCGTCGCACCGCGGGAAGGAGTCGCGCCGACGATCTCCGGATCAAGATCAAACGGATTTAATTAATTTAAATCCGTTGATATCGAATTATAAAAAGGGAGAATTTAGAAGATTCGATTCTCACCTTTAACCGTCGATCGTAGGTTTGCCGCGGAAGAAGAAGCGCCGAAGAAGAAGAAGAAGGTCGCGGAAAAGTTTGTCGACGTCGCGGATCACGGTGTGCGTCGTCGAATTTTGGTTCCGGCGTTCTTCGCGTTCTTCGCGTTCTTCGCGTTCTTCGCGTTCTTCGCGTTCTTTGCGGGGAGGGTGGAGGCCCAGAGAACAAAGAGTAATCCTCCAAAATAGACATGTTGGTCTATTTTATTAAATCGCCAACGAACGCAAACGCGTAAGTAACGACCCATTAAATTCGTTGAATTAATTCAACCAATGAAACAGCCCATTTAATTCACGAAATAAACCGCCCAATTAAATGGTCTATTAAGAAATTAAAGAAAACGGGCCGGTTGACTTTTCAGTTACTTTGACGGGTTTTCGCGGGTGCGTTACTTAGCGAAAGAAACGGTGGGGCTCGTGCGGGCCCCACCTCACAAATATCCTACCAAGGGGTAGGGTATTTCCGGATAGCACCCTATCCGCTTTAACTCAGTTCAAGTGGCTTCCAAGTGACTTCCAAGCGGCTTAAGTGAAATAAAATAAAGTTGTCGCACAACCTTTATTTTATTTCCGACTTAAAGCCCAAAATTTTAAAAACCACGGTTGAGCAAACACAACTCCGGAAGAGGCATTTCTAAGCAAATACCGGCGCTGCGATTTCATCGGTGCCCTCAGAATTCGATTCTGGGCACCGGTTCAAAAGATAGAAAAACCCGCTCATCCGTTCACTGAACGTACCCGAGCCAAACTTCGGAAATTGATTCCGGGCACACTGGGCCTCGGAATCAGGTGCCGTCTGAAGCTGCGCTCTTGCAAAATTCCAAAGAAAATTAAGAAAAAAAATTCCTTGAAATTTGCGGGTCTTTACAAGCTCTACACCCACCCCTACTGCCACATCGCCCCTCATGGTGGGGCGCTACTAGGTTCCTCCATGTGTGCTTGAGGCTCGCACACACACACACACACACACACACTTGTGGCTAGCTTGTGTTGTGGCTGAAGGGCCTAGGCTTGGCTGCCTACTCCCATAGTAGCACAAGCTACCTCCTTTGGCCCAGCTAGAGGGTTGGCCCTAGGGTACATATTTTTTTATAAACCCAACATTCAAATAAACCATAAAACCATAAGAAAATAAAGGAAAGTTACAAATAATCAATTTCATTAAATAGATAATATATTTAATTTTATAAAACATGGTTCCTACTTTATATTAATCTTTGGAACATTAAAGTACACAAATCAACATATATATTGTATTTAATCATCAAATAACAAATAATATAACTTTTAGTTCATAAAAGTATTCATAAACACGTTTTAAACTTCCAAAACAAAATGCATACTTATCTTTGAATTAATTGAAGTAAACATATGTACTTTATATTTTCACTAAAACCCAAAAGTCATGTTTTCAAATTCATTTTAGTTTTTTAAAACATTATTCTTCCAAAAGATAAGTTCAATTAAATGTTTTCAAAGATACAACTTTAAAGTACTCGAATACTTAGAACATTCAAGATACTTTTATACTTTGTAAAATAATGATTTGTTATGTTTAAAAAATGAATATTTATAATAAATATATAGAAAATTAAATTATAAAACCGAATAATTATATTATCTAAACCATTAATTAAAAAAGTCTCTAAAATTACATTATAAAACTATGATGTTTAAAACATTTGGAACATTTAAAAATAATTTGAAATACTTTCCTAAGTTTTGAAATCATACTATGATTCATAAAATAATCATTTAAATTTAAAACCATGACATTAAAGATAAAACTTAATATATGTAAAGGATACAAAACAATATAAATTATTAAAGAAATTATATTGGTTTAATGAAAAATTAAACAATCTATATTAAATTTTTCACTTAAATTATTTTTTTTAATAAGATACGAGCGGCCACTTCATTTTAAACTCTAATGGACCTAAAAAGGGAAATAACAGTCATATGTATTTCCAAAGGTCACGAAGACCCTTATAAATACATGTTTATGGTATTTCAACTTCAAGAGAACTTTGTGAAGATGGTTCTTATCATTCCTCTAATTCTTAGCATGGTTTATGTGGTTCTGACTGTAATGATCTCCGTTGTGATGGATCTGAAGGACCCCATTATTTTCTTGGGCTTTTTTTTGTATTTGGTGGTCTCCCTGTGATATTGAATGGTCTCTTAGTAGGTATCCTTGGGTAGTAAGACTATGTTGGATTTATTATAATGTAATTGTTTTAGGGTTTCATTGAATAAAACATGCCTTTTGTATTTTGAAAACAATTTTTGTATAGTATGAAAATTAAACAAAGTAAAACCATACAATTTATTACACATTAAAAAGGATCGGGGTGTCAAATTATCCCCCCTTCAAAGAATTCCACCCTCATAACTCTAAAACACTCGTACACTTCCACCAGCAATGTAACACCCCAAGCTTCAATGGTACTCTTCTAATTGAATAATACAATAGCGTGTGTTGTACGAAACATCGAGTTCTAACACACCACAACAAATCAAACTAGCCATTATGTATAGTAGTACCCACTTTTTTAAATTTTATAAATTTTATCCTTCAAAATGGACTTCATTTTTTGATTCCTAATATCGAAATTAGCATAGGGTAAATTTTTAATATTTTTCTAAAAACATTCAATTTTTGATGAATAGTGAAAAACACTGAGTTATTATTTAAAACAGACTTCTTATTTAAATAATTATTTATTTTATGTAAATTTATTTTAGGTCAAAATAGATACCTAATACATATATAATTTACATGTAATTCATTGGATTCAGTTTGTAATAATTTTATATATATATATAATTTATTGAACTTTTTACCATCTTTTACCCACCTCCTAGAAGCATTTAAAATTTACATAAAACTTAATTTTACCACTTTTGTGAATTTAATTTCAAAAATCTGAGAGACATGGTTGATATCAGTAAGTAAAATGTGGTTCAATAATATGAAAATAATTTTTGGTGGATAGTAACTTTTTACTTTTATTTACCATGGTTTAAAGTAAATAGGGTCATCAAGGGTAAAAATGATATTATTATTACTCTAAAACATGTCATAATTATATTACATATATGTAATTTAACCATAAATAACCTTAGGAATAAAATATGATCCTTTAGGTCCACTTGGATTTGATTAGGAAATTTATTATTATTTAATTCAAATAAGAGTTGAAAGTGTTAAATTCAATGTTTAATAACTAAACCATTTTTAATATTTGGTTACGCATAAGATAAATTCATCTATAAATATTCATTATAAATCTAAAAAGATTTAATACATAATGGTATTTTATTTATATTTTTTAGACATTAAATAATTAAATTTATTTATGACACAATGATGATGCAATAATTACCGTATTAATGAATCATTAAAATAATTGATATTATGAATATAAAAATAAATGTAATTTGAGACTTTTTATGAATTACACTAATTATATAGGTTAATATGACATATTAGGGTTTGTTCGATGAATTTTTGTTTGAATTAATAATTCTGTTATGAATTTAGCAAAAACAAAATACCAAATAGTGTCAACATTGACATAAAAGATTTTTTAAAACAAATATTATATTATTAATTGATATTCTATTCCTAAAAATATAAGGTTCGGAAAAAATACTTATATAATTATAGGTGTATCATTAATGAATCACATGGGGTTTTCATGGAAGTATATAGTATGGTTATTTACCATATAATATAAAAATACCAAGAGACATGGTAAATGTCAAACTATTTAACTAACAGTTAAATATAATAGATAAGGTTAATATAGTGACCCAAACCTGTCTAAAACCTATTGGTTGAGTGTTTTTAGACCCATCCCCACCTTATAATTTAAATAATTCATTTTTGATCCATTAGAAACCGAAAATTATTTTGTTATAAAATAATATTTCTAGCTTTTCCTAAGGTGCCCCTCACCCCTCTTATAAAAGGGTACTCCCCCTTCCCTCAAATTCACACCCTCAATGAAATTTTTCTAGGGAAATCCCGTACCAAATACCCTATAAACTATCATACCTTAATCTTAGAGGCCTTCTTTTAGTAATAAATCCACCGTATGGAGCCCTTTTGATCAAATCAAATGAAAGAACCCAAAGAAGAGGTAAATATTTCATCACCTCTTTCAAGTTCATTTCTTCTTCCACTTCATCTTTATTTGTTGTTTTCATTATAAAATAATAAATCTAGTATATTATATTTAATTTGATGTTATTATAAATATGGTACAACCAAATTCATTATTGTATCTATCCTTTGAATGACATGTCACCATACGTGCGTACAAACAGCTTACCGTCTCCACGTCATGGTGTAATTGTTATTCAATACATTATTATTTGGATGGGAATAATAAGGATGTGTTATTGATTTAAATAATAAATATTACATGATAATGATTTATTATCTATGATATACCATCCAATTATATGTTATTTTAATATCAAAATAATGATATTGTCGCTCGTGCGTACATATGGATTATCGTCTCCACGAACGCGATGAGATTCATTCCCCGTCGTATCCATTCAATACTAATTTTCATTTGATGATTAAAAATAATGTTCAAAGACTTAATATCATTATGAATATGAATAATATATATCATATCCATAACAAACATTACTTACGCATCAAATCATATAAAGTAAAATGAATCAGTTAACACCCAAAATGATGATAATACTGAAATATTATTAACAAAAAAATATTAAAAGATCATATATGATATCATATTAATGTATATGATTATTGTATAATCTAACAACAATTATTTCGCCATTATACAGGAGGTTAACCCACCCTTGACCAAGGAAAAGTACAAGGTAAGGGTTAATTCACAATCTCTTCATTATCTCAGGTTGTTTATATGTAATTATGTACTGGGACTTCTTTATCATCCACATTCATGCTTCTTAAAAATGTATTTCAAAACATTTTTACTATTTACATAATATTTGGGTAAAGTCATTTATAACCTTATTTTACCTTATATGTTTTGAAAGGAATCTTTCCATTGTTTTCCAAACATGGTACATTATGACCTTTTCGACAAAAATAAGGTAAGAATGTTTTTTTAACTTATACGGGGGATCGGCTATTTTCCTCCATTATAACATCTTCTGAGCTTATGTTACAAGATTATACGAATATTTTCAAAACAAATGTTTTCTAAAATGATTTCAAATTAGAAAGAGATATTTCTCTAAAAAAAATGTTTTGATTTCATCTATGTCCACATCCTTTGATGAATTTTAAGCTTATTTGATGTTGATTTATTATGATACCAAACTTCCAGGATGTATTGAAGGTTTTGTGATATTTTTTACTATGGATTTATTATTTTTACATCATACATTGTTTATTTATAATGTATTGACATTTCTTATTCTAGTTTATTTATGAAATTTGATGTTATGTTTAAAACTTTTCATATGAGGAATGAATTGGACTTAGTAAGTGATGGGTGGAGCACACTATATCTCCCTGATGCATCGGTAGGTCTCATGCGACAAACTATTGTATTGGAAAAAGGCCATGAACAAATATTTTTTGTGGTCTAGGAACAAAGACTTGACTATGTGGTTATAAACTTCTGTTATTATGAATTCCATCATTATGAAAGTGGCTATTGATATTTAATGTGATTATTCGACTAGTAGAATATCAATGTGAGTAAGTAAATCAAATTATTTTGATTTATATTTTCCGTATTGCGATGAAGTAACTGTTGAAAATGATTTTGTTTTAGTTTTATACATTTACTTAAATGTTTATTCTTATTTATGAAAGTTTCTACTATATTTTTATCCTTACTAAGCATTTGAGCTCATCCCATTCTATGTTTTATTTTTTCCAGGATGCAAAGAAGTATATTATGATTGACCTGTTGGGATATTCTATGGGATCTTAGTGTTTTCTATGGAAACAATGTTGTTGTTGTTTTCCATTTTATGATATAATGTAAACCTTATGAATTTATCTAGTACTTCCAAGGCTACAAAACTAATCTGCCTTTTGAGACATGATTTTTTGTGATCATTACAATGTTATGTAATAATGCACTGACTCTGGGTAAATAGGGTTGGGGCGTTAAAGTTGGAATTAGAAGAAGATTATTACAAACCTTGGAATCTAGATTTATATAAACTCTAATTAGAGCACATTACCCTGCGATAGAATTTGAGTATTAGTATAGAAGAGATACCTAAAATTTTGGTATTGTAGAGATTTTGTGATTTTTCCAAGAAATAAATCCATGTCTACATACGAGAAGGTAGAGGCAGCTCTTGCATAGATGTACCTAGATATAAAACATGAAAACACCACTTTGAGCTAGACTCGAACGGGAACCGGTGCACGACAACGGGCCTTGCTGCACTCTTGGTTACGACACTCCGGGGGGATATGGTGAGGATAATACTCATTTTCTTTACAAACCATTATGAAGGGTTTATGGGTATATACTTATTCAAAGAAAACATTTTTTATGATTACAGATTATATCCATAAACTGTTCAGTTTATGTTAAGTGTTTCACAAGTTTGGAATTATGTATTTTTATTCATAAACTAATCTATTTTATTCCATTGTTTTGAAATGGTTCCTAGTTGAAGGAATGGAAACTATATCAATTCACACACTCTATGTAAGGATTTTCCTCCTTCTAAAGATACTTATAGTGGAGATGGTGATATAACTGGTGTTGATCAACTTATCACTATACTGGGACAACTCACTCAGGTTATGAATAATAAACTTACCCGTATGGAGCACCCTAATCCACAATGTGGAGGATCAATGTCAGATCACTTCATGAGGAAACAACCACCAACATTCAATGGGAGTAAAAATCAATTAGTATCTGAGCATTGGATAAATTTCTTATAGAAAATATTCAACACCTTGGGGAGTAGTGAAAGGGAAAAAGTTATCATGGAAGTTTACCATCTCACTGGAGATGCTAATCAATTGTGGTCATTGATTCAAAACACAAAGGAAGATGATGAAGTATCAAATATGGAATGGAGGGAGTTTAAAGAGAATTTCATAGAAACATACTTTCCCCATGACCATCGAGCAGATATGGAAAGGAAATTTCTAAGTCTGAGGAAAAATGAGGATAAGAATGTCGCAAAGTATGAGGCAAACATTACAAGGATAGTGAGGCATGTTGCAGATTATATATGTAACCCAAGAAGTATGATTGATCTCTTCTTTGATGGGTTAAATCCATTTCTCCCTCAAGCATTAGTCTCATAATCCTTCTCGTCGTATAATGATGTAGTCTCATGTGCTATCAAGACAAAAAAATAATACTCTAAGTCTTACGACTTTAAAGCAGAGGAATATACAAAGAGATATACCAAACACTCTAGAAATGGAAAATGGGGAAGAAGGGAAAAGTTGAATATCCATCCTGTAATAAATGTGGGAATAAAAACCATGGTACTTGCCTGAAGGGAATGGGGGTCTATTACAAGTGCGGTGAAAAAGGCCACCAAGCTCATGATTGCAAGGGGAAGAAAGACGTTGTAGATTTTGAATGCTAAAATTGTAGAGAAAGGGGGAATTATTCAAATGAATGTCCAAAGGGTCTGGAGAACATACCTCATAAAAGGCCAAGGGATCAAGGCCAAGAATATGTTATCACTACTGTTGAGTTTGAAGCTCCGAAAGATGTAGTGGCAGGTAATTTAATGGTTTCCTCAAGTTTAGAAAATGATTTATTTGATTCTGGATCATTTCATTGTTTCATATCTTCATAGTTTTCTAAGAATATTAGATTTTTTCAATTTTATTTAACAAGGGAGTTGTCATTCAAAACTCCTAGGGGAAGTATCATCACAACAAAGTTTTTTGAATCAGTTCACATTAGGGCATATAAATTCTATTTATATGAGGATCTCATCGTCATACCTATGATTTAATTTGATATAATCCTCATTATGGGTTGGCTTTCAGACCATGATGTGAAAATTTATTGTATGAAGAAGGAGGTTATTATTTTTGATGACGATGATAAAGAACACCTTATCTTTAGAGAAGAATCGTCACCACCTAATTCTTACCAAGAACCACCCCCAGTAGCTCAACTAAATTAAATTATTGTGGAGGAAGAGAATGAAATAATTGTGGGTGAGGAAAGGAATTTTCAGATAGAGGATGTTCCTATTGTGAAAGAATATGTTGATGTGTTTCTAGAAGATTTACTTGGACATCCTCGAGAATGAGAAATTGAGTTTTCCATTGATTTAATTCATGGTTCAAGGCCTATATCGAAGGCCCCTTTTAGAATGTCCACTGTGGAATTAGTGGAACTAAAGAAAAGAATATAGTAATTGATTAATAAGGGATTTATTCACCCTAGTGTATCTCCATGGGGAGACCCTGTCCTTTTTTTAAGAAAAAAGATGGATCTATGAGGTTGTGCATTGAATACAGGGATATCAATTCTATAACAATAAAGAAAAAGTATCCCCTACCTCACATTGATGATTTATTCGACCAACTTCATGAATCTAAATAATCATCAAAGATTGACCTTCGATCTGGATATCATCAGTTGTGCATGAAGAAGGAAGACATTCTGAAGACATTATTTCAAACCAGGTACAGGCATTATGAGTTTATAGTAATGCCTTTTGGGCTGACTGATGCACCCTCTGTCTTCATGGATCTAATGAATAGAGTTTTCAAGCAATATCATGATGAGTTTGTAGAGTTATTTATTGATGATATCATGGTATACTCTAAAAGAAATGAATATCATAAAAATCACTTGCGCATTATCCCGAAGACTCTTAAGAGACATGAATTATATGGGATGTTGAGAAAGTGTGAATTCTGGCTTAAGGAGATTTCTTTTCTTGGCCATATCGTCTCTATGGATGGAATCTTTGTTGATCCTTCTGAGACAAGAGAAATACAAGAATGGACAGCACCAACAAGTATAACTGAGGTATGCATTTTTATTAGTTTAGCAGGTTATTATCGGCATTTCTTCCAGGATTTTGCCCGATTGACTAACCCATTAACCAAGCTCACACGTAAAGGGGTTAAATTTGTTTGGACAAAAAAGGGTGAATAATGTTTTGAATAACTGAAGTGAAGATTCATCAATGCTCCTATCTTTACTCTACCATCAGGGAATGATGAGTTTGTTATTTATAGTGATGATTCAAAGAAAGGACTTCGTTTTTTCCTTAGGCATAATGATAGGGTTATTGCATATGCATCATGACAGCTAAATATTCATGTGAAAAACTATCCTACTCATGATCTTGAGTTATCAGCAGTAATCTTTTCTTTAAAGATTTGTATACACTATCTCTATGGTGAAAATGTGAGATATATACCAATCACAAGAGTTTGAAGTATATTTTCTCACAAAAAGAAATCAACATGAGGAAAAGGAGATGGATTGAACTAATCAAGGATTATGATTTCACTAAACACTACCACCCATGGAAGGAAAATAAGGTGGCAGATGCTTTGAGTAGAAATGATCATGGAGTTTTGATCAAGATGAGAGTTGAAAAGGATCCTATATTCATGGATCTAGTAAAGATGGATATGGGAATCACCATGGAAGTTGAAATGACAATACTATTTCAAATGTTTGCCAAACCATCTTTACTAGAAAGGATAAAGAGATCTCATACTAGTGATGAAGAGTTTCAAAAGAAGATTAATGCTGTAAATGATGGGAGATGAGTGAAATTGTCTATGAAGATGGAATTTTGAAATTTGGGAAGTGACTTTGTGTTCCCGATATACCGGATATAAAAATGGAATTGTTGGATGATGCACATAGTTCCAATTTCTCTATACACCCTCGTAGCACAAAGATGTATAGATATTTGAAGGAACATTTTTTGTGGGACAACATGAAGAGGGAGATTTCTGATTTTGTGTCAAGATATATAGTTTGTCAATAAGTGAAATCTAGAAGGAAATAGCCTGGAGGTGTAATCAAACCTCTTCCCATACCTGTGTCGAAATGGGATAATATTATGATGGATTTTGTCATGGGACTACCAAAGACTCATAGAAAGAACGATGCAATATGGGTCAATGTTGATCATCTTACCAAGTCTGCACATTTTAATTATATAAGAGAAGATTTACCACTTGAATGATTGGAAAGACAATATATTAATGAAGTTTTAATACTTTATGGAGTACCAATATTTATTGTTTATGATCGTGATCCACGTTTTACATCACGATTCTAGAAAAGTATTCAGAAAAACCTAGATACTGAACTTCATTTGAGAACTTCCTACCACCCTCAAACTGATGAACAATCAGAATAGACTATTCAAACCTTAGAAGACATGTTGAGATCATGATCACATGGATTTCAAGGTATGTGGGAAAAATATTTACATTTGGTTGAATTTTCCTATAACAGTAGCTTCCATTCAAGTATTCATATGGAACTATATGAATCGTTATATGGAAAGAGATGTCGTACACCAATCTATTGGGATGATGTTGGCGAAAGGAAACTCATAGGCCCAGAACTGGTGGAGGAAACTATGGAAAAGGTGAAGGTATTCCAAAACCACATCAAATCAGCTCAAAGTAAAGAGAAGAGCTATACTGATAACCAAAGGAAGGATTTCAAATTTCAGGTAGGAGATCATGTTTTCTTGAAGGTATCTCCATTGAAGGGTGTTATACATTTCGGTAAGAAGGGAAAATTAAGTCATAGGTAAATCGGACCTTTCGAAATTCTAGAATGAATTGGGGTTGTAGCTTACCATTTGGCAATGCTGACAGGTCTCTCCAAAGATCACGATGTGTTCCACATATCACTGTTGAGGAAATACATGCCTGACCCAATGCATGTACTCACCTATGAGGAATTAGAACTGGAACCTGATATGTCTTATTACGAAGAGCCTGTCAAGGTTTATGATATAGGAGAACATGTTCTGAGAAACCGGACGTCTCGTCTGGTGAAAGTTCTATAGAGAAACCATAAGATGGAAGAGGCAACATGGGAACCCAAGAACTTATGATGAACAACCACTTGATTCTTTTTATGTTGTAATATTATAGAAATTTCGTGGATGAAATTATTTCAAGGATCAGAGAATTTAACACCCCAAGCTTCCATGGTATGCTACTCTTTGAATAATACAATAGAGTGTGTTGTATGCACCTTCGAGTTCAAACACACCACAACCAATCAAACTAGCCGTTATGAATAGTAATACCCACATTTTGAAATTTTTTAAATGTTATCTTTCAAAATAGAATTCATTTTTGGATTCATAATATCGATATTAGCTTAGGGTGAATTTTTGGTATGTTTCTAAAAACTTTCAATTTTTGATGAATAGTGAAAAACACTAAGTTATTGTTTAAAACTGACTTTTTATTTTAATAATTATTTACATTATTTAAATTTATTTTAGGCCAAAATAGATACATAATACCTATATATGTTCAATATAATTCATTGGAGTGAGTTTATAATAATTTTAGATATATAAAAATTTTATTAAACTTTTTACAGTCTTTTACCCACCTCTTAAGAGCATTTTCAAATTTACATAAAAAATAATTTTAATGCTTCTGTGAGTTGAATTTCAAAACATTGAGAGACATAGTGGATTCCATTAAGTAAAATTTGGTTCAATAAGATGAAAATAATTTTTTGTGAATAGTAACTTTTTACTTTTATTTATCGCTTTTAAAAGTAAATAGGGTAATTAAGGGTAAAAATGATATTATTATTACCGTAACACAAGTCCTAATTCTATTGGATAAGTTTAATTCGACTAAAAAAAAGCTTAGGAATAAAATATGATTCCTTAGGTCCTCTTGGATTAGATTAGGACATTTATTATTTTTTAATTCGTAGAAGAGTTAAAAGTGTTAAATTCAAAGTTTAAAAAGTAAAGCATTTTTAATATTGGGTTACACATAAGATAAATTCGACTATAAATATTCATTAGAAAGAAAAAACGATTTCCTACATTATTTTATTTTATTTATATTTTTTATACATTATATAATTAAATTTATTTATGACACAATGATGATACAGTAATTACCATATTAATGAAAGATTAAAATAATTGATATTATGAATATCCAAATAAATGTAATCTGAGACTTTTTATTAATTAAACTAATTTTATAGGTTAATATTACATATTAATGTTAGTTAGATGAATTATTTTCTATGTAATAATGTGGTTATGAATTTATAAAAAACAAAATACCAAATCATGTCAAAATTGACATAAAATAGTTTTTTTTTTAAATATTATATTATTGATTGATTTTATTTTCCTAAAAATATATGGTTCAGAAAAAAAGTCTTATATAATTATAGTTGTATAATTAATTAACCACTTTGGGTTCTCTTGGAAGTATATAGTATGTTTATTAACCTTATAATATAAAAATACAAAGAGACATGGTAAATGTCAAACTATTTAACTAAGAGTAAAATCTAAATGATGAGGTTAATATAGTGACCCAATCCTCTATAAAACCTACTGGTTGAGTGTTTTTTGATCCATCCCCACCTTAGCCTTTAAATAATTCATTTTGGAGCCATTAGAAATAGAAAATTATTTTATTATAAAATAATATTTCTATCTTTTACTAAGGTGCCCCTCACTCCTCTTATAAAAAGGCACTCCCCCTTCCCTCAAATTCACACGCCATTTGTATTGGAAAAACCCTGACCAAATACCCTATCAACTATCCTCCCTTCATCCTAGAGGCCTTAAATTATTCATTAATCTAACTTAAGGAGTCCTTTTGATCAAATAAAAAAGAAGAACCTGAAGAAGAGGTAAATTTTTCATCACCTCTTTCAAGTTTCTTTCTTCTTCCACTGCCTATTTCTTTGTTTTTTCAATTATAAAATAATTACTCAGGTAAATTATATATAATATGATGTTATTATAAATATTTTACAACCAAATTCATTATTCTATCCATCCTTTGAATGACATTTCACCATACGTGTGTATGTACGGCTTACTGTCTCCATGTCGTGGTGTAATTGTTATTAAATACATTATTATTTGGATGGGTATAATAATGATGTGTAATTGATCTAAATAATAAATATAACATTATAATTATTATGTATATATGATATACCATCCATTTATATATTATTATAATATCAAAAGAATGATATTTTCTCTCGTGCATACGTACGGATTACAGTCTCCATGAACGCGATGAGATTCATTCCCCATTGTATCCATTCAAGACTAATTTTAATTTGATGATTAAAAATAATGTTTAAATACTTAATATAATTATCAATATGAATAATATAAATCATATCCATAACAAACATTACATACATAACAAAGCATATAAAGTAAAATGAATCAGTTAACACCTGAAATGATGATAATACTAAAATATTATTGACAAAGAAATATTAAAAGATCATATATGATATCATGTTAATGTATATGATTCTTGTATAATTTAATAACAGTTATTTCACCATTATATAGGAGTTTAACTTACCCCCGTCCAAGGAAAAGTACAAGTTAAGGGTTAATTGCACAATTTCTTCATTATCTGAGGTTGTTTATACGTAATTATCTACTTGGACCTCTTTAACATCCACATACATGCTTCTTGAAAATTTATTTAAAAACATTTTTACTATTTACTAGACAACGGGTTCATGTCATTTATACCCTTATTTGACCTTATATGTTTTTAAAGAAATCTTTCTGTCATTTCCCAAACAAGGTACTTTATGACCTTTTCAAAAAAATAAGGTAAGAATGTTTTTTAACTTATACAGCGGGTGCGGCTATTTTCCTCCATTATAACATCGTCTAAGAATCCCATAAAAGATTGCAAGAATATTTTCGAAATATATGTTTTCTTAAATGATTTCAAAATAGAAATAGATATTTTAAAAAAAATGTTTTGATTTCATCTATTTCAACATCCTTTGATGGATTTTAAGCTTATTTAAAGTTGATTTATTATGATACAAAAACATCTAGGTTGTATTGAAGGATTTGTGGCATGTTTGACTGTGGATGTGTTATTTTTACACCATTCATGTTTTATGTATAATGTATTGACATTTATTATGCTAGTTTTAATACGAATGTTTATGTTATGTTTAAAACTTTTCATATAAGGAATGCATTGGACTTAGTAAGTGATGGGTGGAGCCCGCTATAGCTCCTCAATGCATCGGTAGGTCTCATGAGACAAACTAGTGTCTTCGAACAACGCCTTGACAAAATATTATTTGTAGTCTTGGCACAGGGCCTTGACTATGTGGTTATGAAAGTCTAGCATTATGCATTCCATCATTATGAAAGTGGCTATTGATATTGCTTGTGATTATTCAACTAGTATAATATCCATGTGAGTAAGTAGATGAAACTATTTTGATTTATATTTTCCATATTATGATGATGTTTATGTTGAAAAGGCTTTTGTTTTAGTTTTATACATTACCTTAAATGTTTATGCTTATTTATGATGGTTTCTGCTATATTGTTATCCTTACTGAGCATTTGAGCTCACCCATTTCTATGTTTTATTTTTCTCAGGTTGCGAAGAAGTATATTATGACTAACATGTAGGGATAGTCTATGGGATCTCAGTGTTGTCCATGGAAATAATGTTGTTGTATTTTTCTATTTTATGATGTAATGTAAACCTTATGAATGTATCTGGTACTTTGAAGTCTACTAAACAAATCAGTCATTCGAGACATGATCATTTGTGATCATGCCAATGTTATGTAATAATGCACCGACTCTGGGTAACTTGGGTAAGGGAGTTACAATAAAAACTATTCAGGCATCACTCTCGACGTCCCATCACCATGTCAGCCATCGTGGATAATCCGTTGTCATTCTCAGGTGGATCCCCAGATTAGTTTCTAGTTCCTAAACATCTTTGGTCCATGTACACTATGAGTAGTCAGGATTACCCCTACGCATAAAATGTTCAGGTTTCCAAAGGGAGGGTTGTGCGGTGTGTAGATCACATATTTGAGAGTGGACTGGTTCCCTATAAATCCCCCGAACTACATTTTTCATGGAAACATCGAAGTCATAGAGCATCCCATATATAGTAAATGTTAAGACTCAGAATAGATAGACCGCTTGAAGGTCACCCACCAATACATCTTCTCAAAACCTTCCCAAAGCTAGTTAGTTCTTGTAAAAGTTGATACATAGGAAGATAATTTAATGTTACTTCCCTCTGTAAATGTACTCTACTAATTATGTAGTTGAGATGTGTTGGTAAATATAATGGTATCTCTGATAGGTCATGATGAAATTTGGGCTAAGGGACACTTTATAGAGGCGTTTTCAAGACAATCATAGGTTTGTTAAAGGTTAGTAGTATTATGAACCTGTCACGATGATTATGGAATCTAGTAATTCGGTAGGAAGTGATAATATGTTTTTTGGTAAACCTATGTCTTCCATATGAAAATCTTGAGGGACATGTTTTACAGAGTAAGGCATAACCATTTTACAATAGAGGTGTTATTTTGTAAAAGAATATTAAAATACCAAAACATAAAATACAACATTATCCATTAAAACAAGGTTTATAAATCTCAAGGTTTTATATAAACATTATCTCCCTCTCACAACTCACTAGTATGGATGTTTGGACATCCATCATGACCTATCTTCACAGGTATCACCATTTTTGGTTATTTCCACAGTTCCTAGTCAAACGGGTCCCCAAAAGGTTCAATACACTTCTCTCTCTTTCGTCCGAATGCAGCACGAGAAACTAGGATCAACTGTATGTGGAAATCTAATTTTCCGTGTGATAAATCACGAAGTTTATGAAGCTGGACGACATCAGTATGAACTTGATGTCGATAATGTAAATGGTTAGTCTCCTCTTCATGAACTAGAACATCCATAACATGTCCAAAAAGACCGTAAGACAATATTTGACAAAGTTACATTGCTCGGAACTTACCCCCTTGTGCAGCCTCCTTAAAGTCCTCTGTGGATGAAAAATTATCATCTTGGAAAAAACACATATACAACCCTTCTTTGTATACCCTTCCGTGCATAGAATGATAATTGGGAATTCATCATAAGAAAATATTTGAAGCCTAATCCTCGTGGAAGGTGATGTACATGAGGAGAATTGGATACACAGTAGAGGTGTTTTCATGAAAAAAAAAGGTTTTCAAAAGTCTCTTAGCATTATAAATATGATTTTACCACTTTAGTTTCTAATATTTCCATTCGAAGAGACAAAAGGCTTGTTTCTTCTTCCAACTAAAAATTTCAAGAATGAATCTACTCAGTAAGACACCATCAAGTTTTTAATGTTGTTATAAATTTACAGGGTTGTCTAAACTCATCCTCTGATACCAACTATCACGACCCCAACCCCAAAATCATGGATTATGTGCCTAAAAATGGTGTGTAATTTTTTTCATAGACACATGGATACAAAAATTAGACATATGGTTTCAATATAGAGGATCGATTCGGTTTAGGTTTTGGAAACCAGATGATGCTGATACAATTCTTCTAAAAACATGAAAAAGTTAAGCTTTATATTGATGGCGTCAGATAAGAGTACCCAATGATTATAATAGTATGTTAAACCCTATAAAATAAATTAAAAACGTAGGGTGATCAAAAGTGAGATCAGTAAGGGGATTCAAAACAGCGAAAGAAATTACCTTTTTAGAATAAAAACCTTTAAAATAATCATAAAACATTTTCTTAAGAGGAAAATATTACCTCTTGAGGAACATCATCAATATTTTCAATGTTTAATTGAAAGTATTTTTCAGAATCAAATTATACAAAAGATTCATATGTGGTTACTTAAAAAGTGAATTTTAAACATAAATTAGAGTGTGAATACATGTATAGGAATGCAGGAATGATACATGATTCAAATATTTATCAAAAAAATTCTGAATGTGATATGGAAAATTATAAATATAAGTAATCATATAATGATTCAATAGAACATAAAATGAAATTTATGTAACCTTATCTTTGGATACCCTGTCCTTTTATAACTTTCCATTTGCATACTTAATCATGACATATGCATTCATTTTCATTATCATAGAAGATTCTTAACCAAAGGGTATTATATTAGTTGAATTGTTACTTGGATGGTCATCTACCAATACATAATGAGGGAAGTTATAATGACAGAAATTGTCAAGGGCTTTCACAGAGACCATAAATCATGACTTATTATGAGTCAAGGCTAACTTTAAATCCCATTTTTTATAGTAGTTTGGGATAAGGGTAATCACCAAGACCATCGCACATAACATCTTATGAGACTCAACTATACCCAATGTATTAGAGTGCTATATCGGTGCACCCATCTTATTATTTATGTCCAATACATTACTCATTTGTCTAGTTGGGTATGAGAAGTTTTCAAGTTGTGGTGAGAAAATCAGGAGAAATTATAGCTACAAATAGGGTTTTTATATGATATATATATATATATATTATATACAATGATTTATAAAGAAATTATAAATAAATAATCGTAAAATTTACTGAAAAAAAACATGTCCAACATATTACTTAAAATAAACCAAAAATCAATCAATGATTTTAAAATATATATATATATATATATATTTATTTATGTAAAGCTTGTGGAAACAAAAACCATATCGAAAGAAAGTAATATTAAAAAATAGAAAAAGGGGACCGAAGAAGTGTTTATGGGTACAAGTCAAGGGATGGTCTGAAGATAGGTGGAGAATATCAAGGGAGAAGAAAAAAAGAATAAGAAGAAGAGGGAATAAAATTTTGGGTGAGCTTCTGGTTGGAGTGAGGAAGAAGAGGAACACAGAGAAGAAAAAACAGAAAATAAATAGGTAGTACAGATCAAACGAGATCTAATCGAACAGCTAGGGTGAATCTGTGGTTTTAAGAAATGATGGAGAGATGAGATTAAATCTTGATTTGATTGGACAGATGAGGCATAATGTGGTATTTAAAATGGATGGAATGGTGGAGATCGGTCAATTCCAGGATTGGATGGTCTAATGAAAATTTGGTATTAATACTACAATGGTGGAGTTCGACGTGTGGACCGATCGGATGGTCCAAATCTTGTGTGGCATGATCAGATGACCAAGATAGCATTTCTCTTAAAAATTGTATCCCACGTCGAAACAGGACTAGTTTTTCAGATCCTTTATTACATTGAATCTCCTGAAAATATCTCAAAAATCCCCCTCCCCCTCCCCGATACCACCCTGTACCAGGTCTCAATGGGCATGATATATGCCCTCCCCTGTCATTGTGCCCCCTTGTTCGGCGGCGCGCTCCATGGTTCCTCTGTGCATGATTGATGTGCATGCACACACACACCCTCAGCTGGCCTGGGCTAAGGGTGAAGGGTCTAGGCTCAGACTCTAACTCTCATAGTAGCGTGAGTTTCCTCCTTCGGCCTAGCTATAGGGATGTCCCTGTGTTATATTATTTTTATAAACCCAACATTCAAAAAAAGAATATAACCATAGAGAAATAAATGAAATTTACAAATAATCAATTTCACTAAATAAAGAATATCGTTAATTTTATAAAGCATGATTCCAACTTTATTTTAAACTTTTTAACATTAAAGTACACAAATAAACATATAGATTATATTTTGTCTTCACATAACCGAGTGTATAACTTTTAATAAATAAAATTATTCATAATTTTTTTTCAAATTCTAAAACAAAATCCATACTTCTCTTTGAATTAATTAAAGTAAACATATGTACTTTATATTTTCAATAAACCCCAAAAGTTACAATTTCAAATTCATTTTAGGTTTTTAAAACATTATGCTTCCAAAAAATAAGTTCAATTAAATGTGTTCAAAGATAAAACTTTAAAGTAATCAAATACTTAGAAAATTCAAGATTCTTTTATACTTTGTAAAATCATTATTTTTTATGTAAAAAAAGGAATATTTATAATAAATATACAGAAAATTAATTTATAAAACTGAATACTTATATTAACTAAGCTATTAATTAAAAACATATTAAAAATACCATTATAATATGAGGATATTTAAAACATTTGAAACATTTAGAAAGTATTTAAAATAATTACCTGTGTTTTGAAATCATACTATGTTTGATAACATATTCTTTCAAATTTAAAACCATGATGTTAAAGATAAAACATAAGATATGTAAAACATATCAAAACAATAAAAATTATTAATGAAATTTTATAGGTTTTATGAATAATTATACAATATATCTTAAATTTTTCACATAAATTATTTTGTTTTAAAAAGATACTAATGGTCACTTTATTTTAAACTCCAACGGCCATAAAAGGTAAATAATAGTAATATGTATTTCCAGCGGTCAAGAAACCCCTTATAAATACAAGTTTAGGGTATTTCAACTTCAATATAACTTTGTGAAGATGGTGCCCATCATTCCTTCGATTCATAGCACGGTTGTTGTTGTTTCGACTATAATGATCTTCATCGTGATAGATCTGAAGGACCCCCGCTATTTTCTTGGGATTTTTGTTCTATTTGGTGGTCTCTATATGATTTTGATAGGTCTCTTAGTAGGTATACTTGGGGAGTAGGACTCTTTTGGCTTTCTTTTAATGTAATTATTTTAGTGTTTCATTCAATAAAACATGCCTTGTTTTTATTTTGAAAACATTGTTTGGATACTATTAAAATTAAACAAAGTAAAACCATAAAATATTATTGTTAACAGTGAAAACGTTTTGGGGTGTCACATTATCCCCCATTTAAATAATTGTTCCCTCACAATTATAAAACACTCGTACACTTTAACCAGCAAAACCAAACAGACATTACTCACGACATCCCATCACTAAGTCAACAATTGGGGATGATCCACTATCATCCTCAGGTGATCCCCAGATCAGTTTCAAGTTACTTGACTTCTTTGGTCTATATACACTATTATCATATAGGATTACCCATATGAATAAACCATTCAAGTTGCTACAGGGAGGCTTTTCCGGTGTGGAAATCAGAGATTTGATAGTGGTCTAGTTTCCTATAAATCCATTGAACTACATCGTGCTTTAAAAATTAAAAGTCATATAGTATCCCATACATAGTAAAACTTAAAACTTAGAACAGATAGACCGCTCGAAGGTCACCCACCATTGTAAATTTTCGAAACTATCCCAAAGCTAGGTAGTTCTTGTACAAGGTGAATCATAAGAAGAGACCTTCATGGTACTTCCCTTCTTGCATGTACTCAGATAATTGTGCAGTTTCCATGAAATGATATACATAATGTCTTTCTAATAGATCTGAAGGACTTTTAGGCTAAGGGGGACTTTATAGAGGTGTTTACAAGACAAACGTAGGCTTGTAAAAGGTTAGTAGTATATTGAACATGTCTTGATGCTTATGGACTCTAGTATTTCAGTAGGAAGTGATAAGTGGTTTATTCGTAAACCTACAGATTCTATATAAAAATTTCAGTGCACATGTTTTACTTAGTAAGTCAAAACCATATTACAACAGATACGTTATTTTTTTAAATCATATTAAAATACCAAAACCTAAAATACAACATTATCCATTTAAACAAGGTTCATAAAAATCAAGGTGTTACATAACCATTCACTCCCTCTCACAACTCACTGGTATGGATTTCCTAACATCTATCATGACATCTCTTAAGAGGTACCACCAGTTTTGGTGATTTCCCTAGTTCCTAGTCAAATGTATCCTTAAAGTGGTTTCAAACTCTTCGATCTATTTGGTCCTGATGTAGTATGGGAAAATAGGATCAACTGTATGTGGGCATCTAATGTTCCGTGTGAGAAAATCATGAAGTTTATGAAGGTAGGAAACATCAGTATGAACTTCATTTAGATAATGTAAATGGGTAGAGTCGTCCTCAAGAACATCAATGTCCATAACTTGTCTAGAAAGACTATAGGTCAATATTTGACAAAGGTGCACTGCTCGGAGGTCACCCCCTTGTGCAACCTCTTTAAATCCCTCAAAAGATGAAAAATTATCAGTTATGGTGAAACACATAAACAAACAATCGAACTATTTTCCCTTCCGTGCATAGAACGTGAATTGGGCATTTATCATAAGAAAATAGACGAAGCCTGGTCCTCAGTGAAGTTGGTGTACGTAATGAGAATTGGATACACGGTAGAGGTTTTTTCATGAAAAATGAAGGTTTTCAAAAGTCTTATAGCCTTATAAACACGATTTTCCCACTATAGTTTCTAATATTTCAATTATAAGAGACATAAGGATTGTTTTGTATACCATATGAAAATGTTAAGAAGGATTGTACTTAGTAAGATGAAATCATGTTTTTAATGTTGTTCTAATTTTCTTGGGTTGTATAAACAGATCCTCAGATACAAACTATCACGATCCTAGCCAAAGATGCCCAGAGTCAGTGCCTAAAACATGGTGTGCAATTTTTTTCATAGACCCACGGATACAAAAATTACACATCTTGTTCTAGTATACTGGATCGATTCGGTTTAGGTTATGGAAAACCAGATGTTATTGATACACTTATTCCAAAAACATGAAAAAGATAAACTTCATATTAATGTCGTCACATAAGAGTTATCAAAGCCTGGAATAATCTAAAAACCCTGTAAAATAAATTGAAACCCTAGGGTGAGCATAAGTACGCCAAATAAGGTATTTTAAAACAATGGAAAAAATTACCTATTTAAAATAACTACCTTTGAAATAATCATAAAACGTTTTCTTATGAGGAAAACATTAATTCTTGAGGCACGCCATCAATATTTTTAAAGTTTAATTGACAAAATTTAACAGTAAGACCTTTGACACAAGATTCACATGTGTTTACTTAAAAACTATAGGTAAAACATAAATTAGGGTTTGCATACATGTATAGGAATGCATGAATAATTCATGATTTAAAAATTCATCAAAACAGTTATAAAAGTGATATGAAAAATTGTAAATATAAATAATAATATCATGATTCAATAGAAATTAAAATTAAATTCAAGTATCCTTACCTTTAGATACCCCTTCTTTGTATAACTTTCCATTTGAAAACTTAATCATGCCATATGAATTCATTTCCATTGTCATAGAGTATTCTTAACCAATGGGTATTCTATTAGTAGAATAATTACTTGGATGGTAATATACCAATACATAATAAGGGAATGTATAATTACAGACTTTTTCAAGGCCTTACAGCAAGACCATAAAACATGACTTTGTATGAGTCAAGGATAACTGACAATCGTGTTTCACATAGTAGTTTGGGTCAAGGCTAACCACCAAGACCATCTCACATAACATCTCATGAGACTCAACATTACTCAAGAAATTGTGTCAATACCATAAAACATGGCATAGTACGAGTCAAGTCTAATCGCCAATCTCGTTTACCATAGTTGTTTGGGTAAAATATAGCTACCAAGACCATCGCACATAACGTCTCATGAGACTCAACTACTCCCAATGCATTGGAGTGCTATCTGGGTACACCCATCTTATCATTTAAGTCCAATAAATTCCTCATATGTCTTGTATAGTCTTATATTCATATTTTCCCATACTAGATTGAATAATCACATTATTATTCCATAATCCTTTTTACATACATGTTCATAATAGAAATAGATTATTTCATAAATTTAGAAAGGACTAGACTTTTTGGTTTTAGATTTAATAGTGACATGCATACTCTTACACATGCAGTAAGAACAAGTACACATAAAATAACAGTTTTTCACATAAAATAAATAATCATTGCATTAATCTCTTAAGAATGTGAACATTTTCATGCCATGGTTTACTTGTTTTGACTTTGAGATACATGAATAAAATAGTTCAACGTCAATTATACCAAAATATATTAAACATAATCTAAAATAATCAAAGGGAATCCTTGTGGAAAATTGGAATACAATGTTTGGATTATTTCATGTGAAGTATTCATGCATAAAAGAAGTAATTAAACAAGTGTGCTCATTCAGGAATATATATTTATGCTTAATCATGAAAACCACAATACAGCCTACTTGAGGAATCAAGTTCAAAATACATATATGTATTCATGTGGTTTTGAAAATCACTTAAAACCTTATTTATATATATACACAAAGTGTATGTTTGGTCTCTATATAACCAAAACAGGGTTTAATAAATCTTTATAACTGTTTTATGTTTCTAATAAAATAGGTTTTATGAAATATTAATTCTAATTACAATTAAAACCCACATATATGTATATATATACACGTAACCATATGTGTGCATATATGTTTTCGTGTTACAAATAAAAAATACCAAGTTGATTCCTTACATGATTTACATACTCTTAGTGAAATTGTTTTTAAAAACATATTTTCATCATTAGAAAACCATAAAAGAATATTAGGTTTTTTTATAAATATACATAGGGTTTAATTTAACACAAAACAATGTGAACCCTTGTATCATAATAGGTATTATGAAATCCAACTAGGAATGAATATTATTTGGAAATCATAAAACCAAAACTGACTTGTAATATAAAAAAACATATATATGTATAACCATATATACATAAGTCGTAAGTAGGGGTTTTTTATATTAAAATCAAGAAGAACGAAACCCCTACATATATTTCTTGTTTTAAAAAAATAACTTAAAAACTAATGATCACCATTGAAAATTCATAAACACAAATTTTTTAAATATTACGATATCATATAAGTATACATATATACACATAGTTTCATACATAAAACAATTTTAACACTTGCAGGCATCTAATATTATAAAAAAATTTCTTAATAATGATTATAGTTTTTTTGAATCCTAAAATGATATTAGAACAAATTATATACATATAAATATAACCTTGAAATATAAAAATAGGTAACATGTTGTTTTAAAATTGAAATTGAAGAAAAACTATCCCTTACTAGACACTAATAGAGCAACAAGATTGCGCAGGGAATGTTTTCAAGTTGAGGTGAAGAAATCATGTGAAATTATAGGTGAAAATAGAGTTTATATATACACTCTATATATATATTAGATAAAAATATTTATACACAAATTATAAAAAAATACTCACCAAATTGACTAAAACAAAACAATTCCAACATCTTACATGAAATGAACCCAAAATAAATTAGTGATTTTAATATATATATATATATATATATATAAAGATCATGGAAATTAATATCGAAACCAAAGAAAATAAAAATAAATAAATAAAGGAGACTAAAGAAGGGATTATGGGTAGAAGTCGAGGGCTGGTCTAAAGATAGGTGGAGAATCTTGAGGGAGGAGAAAAATAGAAGAAGAATAAGAGGGAAGAAAATGGTGGGCGAGCCACTGGTCAGCTCAAGGTAGAAGAAAGAATGTGGAGAAGAGGAACTGAAAAAGAAATGGACGGTACAGATCAAATAGGGTTTGATCATACGACTAATGTGAATTCACATTTTTACAAAAAATTATTTAGGGATGAGATTAAATCTTAGTTTGATCAGACAGTTGAAGCATGACGCGGGATTTAAAATGGATTGAACGGCGGAGATCAGTCGAGTCTACGATCAGATGGTCCATAGAAAATGTTGTCTTAATACCGCGGCAGTGGAGTTATAATGGTGGACTTATTTGATGATCCAAATCTCATGTTGCATGATCATACGTCATGGAACACGTTTCGCTTAAAAACCTGCATCCCACATCGAAACAGGACGGGTTTTGTAGCTCCTTTAAAACCCTAGAGCTCCCAGCAATAGCCCAGAAATCCCAATCCCCCCTCCCCTATATCGCCCTGTTTTAGGTATCTATGGGCGTGCTCTGTGCCCACCATTACCACTGTGCCTCCCCGTATGGTGGAATGAAACTTGGTTCCTTAGTGCATGTTTGGGGTGTGCACACATACACACCCATGGCTGGGATGTGCTAAGGTTGAAGGATCTTGGCTCGTCCACCATCTCTCATAGTAGCACAAGCTACCTCCTTCGGCCCATCTAGAGTGATGGCCCTAGGGTATATATTTTTTTATAAACCTAACTTTCGAATAAACCACATAACTATATAAAAAATTTAAATTTACAATTAATCAATTTCATTAAATAAAGAATATCTTTAATATTATAAAACATGATTCTTATTTTATTTTAAACTTTGGAACATTAAATTACACAAATCAACTTATAAATTATATTTTGTCATAACATAACCGATAGTATAACTTTAGTTAATAAAATTATTCATAAACATGTTTTCAAATTCAAAAAACCAAATGCATACTTATCTTCGAATTAATTAAAGTAAACATATGTACGTTATATTTTCACAAAAACAAAAAAAAGTCATTATTTAAAATTCATTTTAGGTTTTTAAAACATTATGATATTTAAAGATAAGTTCAATTACATGTCTTCAAAGATACAACTTTAAAGTACGAAAATACTTAGAACTTTCAAGATGCTTTTAGACATAGTAAAATCATTATTTTTTATGTTTAAAAAGGAATATTTATAATAAATATATAGAAAATTAATTTATAAAATCTATTACTTATATTAAATAAAACATTAATTAAAAACATCTTTAAAATAACATTATAACACTAGGACATTAAAAACATTTGAAACATTTAAAAAGTATTTTAAATACTTACCTAAGCTTGGAAATCATACTAAGTATCATAAAATATGCTTTTAAATTTAAAAACATGATGGTAAAGATAAAATTAAAGATATATAAAACATATAAAAACAATAAAAATGATTAAGTAAATTATATATGTTTTATGAATAATTATACAATATATATTAAATTTTTCACTTAAATTATTTTGGTTTAACAAGATACTACCGGTCACTTCATTTTATACTCCAACAACTATAAAAATAAAAATAATGGTCATATGTATTTCAAAAAGCCAAAAATACCCTTTTAAATACATGTTTAGGGTATTTCAACTTCAAGAAAATTTGGTGAAGATGGTTCTAATCATTCCTTCGATGCTTAGCACGGTTGATGTGGTTTTGGATATAATTATCATCAACATGAAAGATATGAAAGACTCCCATTATTTTCATGGGATTTTTGTTGTATTTGGGGCTCTCCCTATGATTTTGATAGGTATCTTAATAGGTATCCAAGGGTATTAGGACTCTTTTGGCTCTATTGTAATGTTATCGTTTCATTGTTTCATTGAATAAAACAAGCCTTGTTTTTATTTTGAAAGCATTGTTTGGATATAATAAAAATTAAACGAAGTAAAACCATAAAATTTTATTATTACTCATAAAATAGGTTCGGGATTTCACATTATATCCCCTTCAAAGAATTATTCCCTCATAATTATAAAACACTCGTACACTTACACCAACAAAATAAACAGACATCACTCCCATCGTACTATCACCAAGTCAGCCATCATGGATTATCTGATGTCATCCTCAAGTGGATCCCCATATTAGTTTCTAGTACCTCAACTTCGTGGGTCCATACACACCATGAGTAGTTAGGATTACCCCTATTCATAAATCATTTGGGTTTAAAAAGGGAGGCTTGTGTGTTTTGGAGATCAGATATTTGAGAGTGGAATAGTTCCCTATAAATCCCTCAAAATAATTCATTCTTGAAAACATCAAAGTCATAAAGAATCCAATACATAGTAAAACTTAAGACTTGGAATAGATATATTGCTCAAAGGTCACCCTCCAATGTAGCTTCGTGAAACTTCCCCAAAGCTAGGAGTTCTCGTACATGGTGAAACATAAGAAGAGGCCTTCATTGTACTTCCCTCACTTCATGTACTCTGCTAATTGTGCAGTTTCCATGTGGAGATAAACATAACGGTCTCCGTGATAGTTCTGGAGAACATTTGTGTTAAGGGTATATTTATAGAGGCGTTTTCAAGACAAGAGTAGGTTTGAAAAAGGTAAGTAGTATTTTGAAAATGTCTTGATGATTACAAACTCGAGTAATTCGGTTGGAATGTTTAAGAGGTTTGTTGGTAAACCTAAATCTTCCATTTGAAAATTTCAATGGACATGTTTTACTTGGTATATCATAACTGTATTACAACAAAGATGGTATTTTGTAAAATCATTTTAAAAAACCAAAACATAAAATACAACATTATCCCTTTAAACAAGGTCCATAAAACTCAAGGTGTTACATAACCATTCACTCCCTCTCACAACTCACTGTTATGGATTTTCTGACATCCATCGTGACGTCTCTTCACATGTACCACCAGTGTTGGTGATTTTCCCAGTTCCAAGTCAAACAGATCCCCAAAGAGGTTCTAAACTCTTTGATCATTTTGGTCTAGATGCAGCATGGGAAACTAGGATCAACTGTATGTGGTCATCTAAAGTTTTGTGTGAGAAAATCAAGAAGTGTATAAAGTTAGGTAACATCAGTATGAACTTGATGTCGATAATTGTAAATGGGTATACTTTTCCTCAAGAATATCAAAGTCTATAACTTGTCCAGAAAGATCATATGTCAATATTTGACAAAGGTACGCTGCTCGGAGGTCACCCCCTTATGCAGCCTCTATGAAGTCCTCTAGGGATGGAAAATTATTGGAACGGGTAAAACACTTAAAAAACCCTCAAATTATTTTCCATTACATGCATAGAATGGGAAATGGGCATTCATCTTAAGAAAATATTAGAAGTCTGATCCTCGGTAAATTTTAAGTACCTAAGGAGAATTAGACACATGGTAGTGTTATTTCTAGTACAAGTGAAGTTTCTTCCATCGTAAAATAATAAGAAGGATTCTACTTAGTAAGACATAATCAATTTTTTTATGTTGTTCTAATATTCCAGGGTTGTCTAAACCAATCCTATGATACTAACTATCAATGAAACCAACCCTAGAATCCTAGAGTCAGTTCCTAAAACATGGTGTGCACTTTTTCATAGAAACATGCATAAAAAATTACACATATTGTTCCAATATATAGGATTGATTCAGTTTATATTCTGGAAAACGAGATGTTGCTGATACACTTCTTTCAAAAAATTAACAAAGTTAAGATTCATATTTATATCATCACATAAGAGTACTCAAATCCTGGAATAATATACTAATCCCTATAAAATAAATTGAAAATGTAGGGTGAGCATATGTATGCCCAGTAAGGGTTTTTAAACCAATAGAAGAAATTACCTTTTAAAATAAAAATCCTTGAAATAATAATAAAACATTTTCTTAAGAGGAAACCGTTACTTCTTGAGGCACGTCATCAATATTTCCAAAGGTTACATGAAAAAAAATTCAGAAATACCTTTTACACAATATTTGTATGTTTTTACTTAAAATTTATAGTTAAAACATAAATCAGAGTGTGCATAATTGTACCAGAATTCATGAATGATGCATGATTTGAAAATTGATCAAAATAATTCTGAAAGTGATTTGAAAAATTGTAAATATTAGTAATCATATCATGATTCAATTGAACATAAAATGAAATTCATGTAACATTAACTTTAGAAAACGCTTCCTTGTATAATATTACATTTACATACATAATCATGCCATATGCTTTCATTTCCATTGTCATAAAATATTATTAACCAAGGTGTATTCTATTAGTTGAATAATTACTTGGATGGTCATGTACCAATAAATAATGAGGGAATGTATAATTTCGGCCTCTGTCAAGGCCTTGTGCTATGACAAAAAAACATAACTTAGTATTATTCAAGGCTAACCGCCAATCCCATTTCCCATGGTATTTTGGTTCAAGGCTAACCACCAAGACCGTCGCACATAATGTCTCATGATACTCTACTTTACCCAATTCATTAATGTGATATCTGGGAGGAACCATCTTATCATTTAATCCCAATACATCCCTCATATGTCTAGTATGGTCTTATATTCATATTGTCTCATACTGCATTGAATTCTTATATTCTTATTTCATAACCCTTTTTATATACATGTTCATAACTGAGATGAATTATTCCATAAATGTAGAAAGTACTAGACTTGTAGGTTTCAGATTTAGCAGTGGCGTGCATACTCTTGCACATGAAGTAAGAACTAGTACACATAAAATAATGGGTTTTCACATAAAATAACAAATCTTGAATTAATCCCTTAAGAATGTAAACCTTTTCATTCCATGGTTTATGTGTTTTGACATTAATATACTTGTATAAAACCATGAAACATCAATTATATCAAAATAGATTAAACATAATATTAAATAATAAAATTCAATCCTTGTGGAAAATGGGGATACAAAGTATGTATTATTTCATGTGACGTATTCATGCATAAAAGAAGTTATTAAACACGTGTTCTCATGAATGAATGTATATTTATGCTTAAACATGAAAACCAAAATACAACCTTCTTGAGTAATCATGTTTGAAATACATATATGTATTCATGTGTGTTTGAAAATCATGTAAAACCTTTTATATATATATAGACACACACACACACAATGTGTATTTTTGGGATCTACATAACCCAAAAAAAGGTTTAATAAATCTGTATAACTATTGTATGCTTCCAATAAAATAGGTTTTATGATATCCTGATTCTAATTACAATTAAAACCGATTTATATATACATGTAACCATATGTGTGAATATATTATTTCATTGTACAATTAAAGAATACCAAGTTGATTCCTTACGTGATTTATTTGATCTTAAGGAAATTATTTTCAAAAAGATATTTTCATAGTTTGAAAACTATAGAAGTAGGTTAGGTTTGTTTTATAAATATACATAGGGTTTAAATTAACACAAAACAAGGAGAACCCTTGTATGTGTAATATATATTATAAACACCAACTTGGAATAAATATCATTTGGTAATCATAAAACCCAAACAAAATTTTTATATAAACAAACATATATATGTATAATCGTATATACATAAGTCATAAAAAAGGGTTTTTTATATTAAAATCATGATGATCTAAAGCCCTACATGTATTTCTTATTTTAATAAAATAACGTAAAAACAAATGATCTCCATTCAAAAGTCATAAACCCAACTTTTTTTATATAAAGAAATCGTATAAGTATACATATATACACGTAGTTTCAAACATAAATTTTTTTTAACCCATATGGGTGTTTTGAACTTTAAAAACCTCAGTTTAACATCGATGATAGTTTTGTTTGAAATACTAAAATAATATTGGATAAAATTATATACAAAAACAAGTAACTATGGAACATAAAAATAGATAATAGGGTGTCTAAAAATTGAATGTGAAGAAAAATGATCCCTTACCCTACTTCAAGAGATCAACAGGGTTATGCAGGGGATGTTTTCAAGTTGAGGTGAAGAAAGCGGGTAAAATTACTAGTGCAAGTAGGGTTTATATAGGCTATATATATATATTTATTTATATACAACAATTTATACACAAATTATAAACAAAGACTCACAAAATTGACTGAAACAAATCATGTCCCACATCTTACATGAAATAAACCCATAATCAATTGGTGATTTTAATATATATATATATATACATATATCATGAAAACTATAACTGAAGGCAAATAAAATAAAATAAAAAAAGAAGAAAAGAGACTGAATAAAGGATTAGGGGTAGAAGTTAAGGTTCGGTCCAAAGGTAGGTGGATAATGACGAGGGAGGATAAAAAAAGAAGAAGAAGATGGAAGAAAATGGTGGGTTAGCTGCTTGATGGTGTGAGGAAGAAGAATCAATGTGGAGAAGAGGAAAATGAAAATAAATGGATTTTATAGATCAAATAGTATCTGATCGGATGGATAGAGTGAATCCATAGATTAAAAAACAATGGAGGGAAGAGATTAAATATTTGTTTGATTAGACATTTATGGCCTGACATAGGATTTAAATTGGATTTAATGGTGGAGAACAGTCCAGTCTGTGATCGGACAGTCCAGAGAAACTTTGGCATTAATAAAGTGGTAGTGGAGTTCGAAGGGTGGACTAATCGGAGGGTCCAAATCTTGCAAGGTGTGATCGGTTATCTTGGATTTCATTTCTCTTAAAAACCAACGTCCCACATGAAACTAGGATGGATTTCATGGCTCTTTTACAACCCTGGAGATCCCGGTAATATCTCAAGAATCCTTATCCCCAATACTGCCCCGTACCAGGTGTCTTAGTGCATTCTATGCGCCAACCCGTGTCGTCGTCCTGCCCCGCATGGTGGTTCGCTACTTGGTTCCTCTATGCGTGCTAGAGGTCCGCACACAAACACACAGACCAATGGTTGGCATGTTCTGATGCTGAAGGGTCTAGGCTTGGCCGCCTACTCCCATAGTAGTTTGAGCTACCTCCTTTGGCCCAGCTAAAGGGATGGCCCTAGGGTATATATATTTTTATAAACCCAACATTCAAATAAACCATATAACTATAGAAACAGAAATGAAATTTTCAAAAAATCAATTTCATTAAAAAAATAATATATTTAATTTCATAAAACATGATTCCTACTTTATTTTAATCTTTGGAACAATAAAGTACACAAATCAACACATAAATTATATTTTTCCATCACACAACCAAGTGTATAAATTTTAATTAATAAAATTATTCATAAAAATGTTTTCAAATTCTTAAACAAAATTCAAAATTATCTTTAAATTAATTAAAGTAAACATATGTACTTTATATTTTCACTAAAACCGAAAAGTCATGATTTCAGTTTTTTAGGTTTTTAAAACATTATTCTTCCAAAAGACGAGTTCAATTAAATGTGTTCAAAGATACAACATTAATTTACTCAAATACCTTAAACATTCAAGATTCTTATAAACTTAAAAAAACAATTTTTTATATTTAAAAAGTAATATTTATGATAACAATACTACAAATTAATTTATAAAACCAAATACTTATATTAACTAAACTATTAATTAAAAACATATTTAAAATACCATTATAACACAAGGATATTTAAAAAAATTGATACATTTAACAAGTATTTTAAATACTTACGCATGTTTTGAAATATTACTAACATTCATAAAATTTGATTTTAAATTTAAAACCATGATGTTAAGGATAAAGTATAAGATATGTAAAACATCTCAAAATAATAAAAATGATTAAGGAAATTATATAGGTTACATGAAAAAATATATAATATATCGTAAATTTTTCACATAAATTATTTTGGTTTAATAAGATACTAATGCTTGCTTAATTTTAATCTTCATTGGCCCAAAAAGGAGTAATAATGGTCATATTTATTTCCAACAGTCAAGAAGACCCTTATAAATACATGTTTGGGGTATTTCAACTTCATGAAAACTTTTCAAAGATGGTGCTCATAATTACTATGATGCTTAGCACAGTTGTTATGGTTCTGGATATAATGATCTTCATCCTGATGGATTCGATGTACCTCCACTATTTTGATGGTATTTTTGTTGTATTTAGTGGTATCTTTGTGATTTTTATAGGTCTCTTAGTATATATACTAGGGTAGTAGGACTCTTTTGGATTTATTGTTATATAATAGTTTCAGTGTTTCATTGAATGAAACATGCCTTGTTTTTATTTTGAAAACATTATTTGGATAGTGTGAAAATTAAACGATGTAAAACCATACAATTTTATTATTACCCATGAAAAATATTCGGGGTGTCAGATACAATATACTACAATCACAAGAACTAATTTGACTTGTTTTTATTCAACACTAGAAATAATTGGGTATACGGATAAATATAAGTATATTAATGAATTTATAATCAAATTGTACTTATGGTTTCATAATATGACATATAAAGTTTTATATTCCATTACAATTCAAATATGATGAAGTAACTCATTTCTATGATATACTACCACCTCACAATGGGATTTTATTCTTTTTTTCATTAATGCTTTACATGGAAGGTAATACCGAACACCATGAGTTTATAAAAGAATAACATCTTGCCCAATAGTGTTTAAAAACATAAAACACCAAGTGTAGAAGGGAATACAACATCTTGATACTTTACAATATATTTATTCTTTTAAATAAATACAATATATGATATATCATACAATGAACACAACACTGAGTTAACTTGTGTAACACCCAACAACTACTTTCTTGAATTTCATTTGTTACACATAAGACTATGTTTTAACAAATACAATTAATATTATTATTTAAAAAGATTATTAGCACCGAGATATTAATGTTTTAATAATAAATATTATTAACTAACCTATGAAAAAATGTGGTTGAACTCATTGGTTGTGAATTTATTAAAAATTTAAATAAAATCTAATTGAATATAATGGAATTATTTTATAAAATTCTATTTCTATAAACCCAATGGATATTTATACTAAAAAATAAATTATTTAATATTAGTTAATTATATTGATGAAATTTATATATTATATATTCATTAAAATTATTTTTAATTCATCCAATATATTTTATTTTGATAAGTTAAAAAAATACAATTTTATGCTTAAAAGGCAATATTTTTTTAAAGGTGGTTTTTACACCTTTTAATCGTGCACATGTTTCAAAACAATAATTTGAAATTTTTAAAAATAAATTGAAAAAATAAATTAAATATTTAAAATGGAAATGGAAAAATTATCTTTGGGTGATTTTTTTAGATTTTTTGGACGGTTTTAATTTTTTGATAAATAGTGAAATAATTCTAAATTTTAATTTAAAATTGTCTTCTCAGATATAGTAATTCATAATGGAATATTGTATTATTAATTTAATTTAGAGGGAAAATAGAAAAATTATAAATATATTAAACCAAATTAGGTCATTTTAATCTTTTTTAAATTTTACTTAGATATAAAATCTTAGTAAACAATTGAATATTGTTAATCAAAAACCATACTTGATCATTACGTTAGTTGGATTAATTTCAAATTAATTTTTTACTCTTATATGGATTTAATTTTAAATATGTATTAAAAATTTTGAAACATAATATTTTATAATTTCTTATAAGTTCAAATTAATTTTTTACAAATGTGATTAGTGAAAAAAATTAAAATTACTTATAGTGATTAAGACAAAAAAAAGTTTACCAACGGACTAAACATTAAATATAAGGATTGAAATGACCTAGAATCCTATAAAAACCCCATTTTATAGAAATTGTGTTATTTTAAATGTTATTTATTGATATTTACCCATTATTGGATCAACATGAGATGAAAAAATCATCTTTGGAATTCACTCTTTCAAAAAAATTACATGTGTCCCACTCACCACAAGTATAAAAGGGCACTCCTATCCTCGTCTATTCATACCTTCAAACCACTTTGGTTCATCCAGCCACTATAAAATAAACCACTAAATTTACTATACTTATCCTATAAGACATATGATGGGAATAAATATAACATAACTATGAATTACTATAATCCTAAGGAGGATACCCAAATAAGAGGTAATGTTCACCTAAATGCATTTTTATTTTATTTCCTTCTACTCCTCATTAAATTAAAATTATACTATGTTTATATATTATAATAAATATAATAATTGTACTCAAATGTTTTTTTGTTATGTTAATGAAGTAAAACTTGAGACACTTCCATCAACTGTGTTATGAAATCAGTATTCGTGTTTATGGTGTACTACCACATCATGGGCTGCTGTCATTAATTTTTCAACTACCTCATTTAAAGGATATGAATAATGATTGATTTATAGTTTATATATGATATTAACAATGTTATTATACCTTTTTAATTATTATATCACCCATAATTTCAATCAATAATTTTTATGGAATACAGTAATGTCGTTCGTGTGGATGGCGGACTACCACATTGTGAAGCAATGTTATTTGTTCATAGTTTAAATGAAATGTATTAAAGATGAGTTTAATAAAAATAAAAGATATATATTAAATAAAAATTTTACTGGAATTATAATATATATATTTATATATATATATATATAATTTAATTTTATCTCTTTCCATAATATAACAAAATATAAACAATGTTCATGCATATGTATGGCATACAATCTCTGTGAAGGGGTTATTTTATTTCATATCCAAAAATTTTATGGATCACTATAAATACATAACTAATATATATATGTATATGATATTTAAATACTGTTTTAAATTTTTAAGATATCGCATAATTAATTGGAACAAAAAATTTCAAGATAAAACATACTTGAAAAACAATGTAGTTATTAGTCAAAACAATGAAAATAATGAAAGATTATTAAAAAAATTGGTAATAATATGTTCTAAAAGAATCATATATGATATAATAAATACTAATATGATTCTGGAATAAGTTTTCAACATGTTTAAAACAACTATAAATTTGGTTAATAAACCAATGGCCAAAATTATTGTGTGAGATAAGGAACTTCATCTCAATTACATTTCATTGAGGAATATAGTAATGTTATGCTCATAATTACATTTTTATGGTTTATATAGTTCCGAATGAACATAAAATATCATGAATAATTAATTCATAATGTATTTCTAATATTTAATTTGAATTATTTCATCTAAGGGGATTTGACATTAAAGTTACCTAGTAGTAATGGAATTTCATAAATCATTTTACTTTCAATGGGTTGTATTACTTCTTTTTTGTCATCAAAATTTTATGATTATGTATAAAATTAATATTTACATTATATTGTTGAATTCCCCATAATTTTATGTGGTTTTATAGTATTTTTATATAATATAATAATTGATTAATTATCATTTGATCGTTATGATAATTTTTAGGGTTGATTACACAATATCAAGATTATTTACTCCTGAATATACAATACTGAAAATTATTTTCTCGTTATTTAATAATATATTTCATTTTATTCAACTCTGTTTTCTCATGATGTTTCCTTCTAATATTACCATTATCCCACTATTTATAAGTTAAAATTTTTAATAAATTTTTTCTAAGAAACCATTACTTCATTTCTATCACTGGTCGGAGAAATATTATTCTTCAAAAACCATATTTTTATAAATGATGCCGGAAATTTGTTTTTACATTGAAAATTTACGTACCAAAGAAATATTTACCAATTTGATGATCTTTTCAAAAAAAAAACTCAAAAGCATATTATGTTATTTTTAAATAATTTCCATTTTTATTTTACAGAAAATGTGAAAGAAATCCTCATATCACATTCTGAATAAGGAAAATTCAAAATATTTTTAAAAATAAAAAGGAATATTCATATTACACTGTATTAAATTATAAATTGTAATTTTGTTGAAGATTCCTTTTAAATTTTAAGATGATATTTTTAATCAAAATGTTATTAAAATTGATTCTCAAGGGAATTGAGTTTTTAATATATTTTTTAAAATGAAAATTATATTTTCCTCAAGATTGTTTTTGAAATATCTCTTTATTGTATTTCAATTAATAAATGATAAAATCCATTTTTTTTATACTCCAATGGGTACAAATTGTATTTATACTATCGTAATTATTAAAATTTATGGTTAATGATCATTCTGACTATACAAATTATTAACCTATACTTCCTTAATTAAATTTTACCCAATAACATTCCATTGAAATGATCATTAGATGTTAAACTTACCCTAAATAACCATATTATTTATCATGGATATGTTTATTTCATAAACCCTGTACATTTTTAATTATTGTTTTTATATGGAATATTATTTTATTAACTAATGAAATATTGATAAATACATATTGTTTACTTAATACAGATGTTTAATAAGGCACGTTATTTATGAATTGAATAGATTATTTGAAATATGAATAATTATTAGGATTGGTGTGACATGGGTGGGTCTCAGTTATAGATAGTTCCTTGAAACATTGATAGCCATATAGGATGAATCATTTGGCTAGCCTTTGTTATGTTTGTTTTTTTTTCAGTATGTTTATTACCGTATTATGAACATTATTTATGGTAAAGGTACCATGTTCCTGGAAAACATAAAATCCAATAATTAATAACTTTTTTTATTTAGATTCATTTATTATTATCCAAGGGATTTTCATTGAGATAAGATATATAGATTAATTTATTTGTCAATTTATTGATTAAATGGATTCATTTTTAGTTATTTACCTTGACATATTGATTATGCATTATCTAGTTATTTAAATGTAATTTTTTTAGTTATTTACCCTTCTATATTTATTCTACCATGTCTAGTTATTTAATAAAATTTGATATTTGTTATTACCTTATCCATATTGATTTTTCTTTATCTAGTTATTTAAATTGAATTTCTATTTAGTTACTAACCAACCCATATTGATTATTCATTATTAAATCATAATTTATTCCATTGTATATAATTCTTACTGAGAATTTGAGCTCAGCATTATTTTTTCCATTCCCTTATATTATATAAAGTCTACTAGGACTGATATTCCTAGATATAGTAGATGGAATACATTTAATCCCAAAAAATATATGTTTTAATTTTTATATTGAACTGCAATGTAAGATATGGGTATGTATCTAATTTACCAACACTACTAAACTATTCAGTCCTCTAGGGTGTTATTACCTCTTATCTTATTCCAATATATTGATATGAGGCACCGATTTTGAGCATCTGGGTTTAGGGATGCTAAAGTTGTTAATAGTTTTGGTTTAATAGAAACATTGGAAACATGATTTAGTCAAATGTGTGTTAGGGAACATAATCCTATGACATAATTTGAGGATAATCATAAAATAACATCATGTAATTTTTGTAAGGAAGATATTATGTTGGTATTCCAAAATTTATATCCCTTTTTGGTTACTATATGTGGACATGGTTCAAGCACAAGGGTACAAATTTGTAATAAATCTAAAAATATGTGCATTGGGCTTAAATCATTCATTACTTAGTAACCAAAAAGTGTCCATAGTACACACCTAAATTGACAATCTTGATGGATAATCATTGGATAATTCACATTTTTTATAAACCATTATGAATCATTTAAATAGATAATGAAAAATAATGTTCGAGGTTTAACCTAAGGTGTCATAGATTGAAAATAATATGTCATAATTTTGATGTCCTATAAATAAAAAATTGTTTTCCCATAGTGATTACTATTATGGAAATTATTATTTTGGTTTTAGTCAATGGATGGGACTTGAATAAATAGTGATAACATTGAATATGAATAATAAAGTGATGATAAGGAGAAACCAAATGGGATTTTGATAGTAGATAATGATATCATGTTTATGAATCATTATTTTTCCTGAAATATTAGTAACCATAAATACCTTTATCAACTCATGGACTCATAATAGGATATAAGAATAGATTTTTCTAAGAATAGGAGCATTGGAGACCATATAGAAATAAAGGATCGATTTATATCAAGAAAGAAATATGGAAAAAGACACCTAGGAAACTATCTTAATGGAATGGAGAAATTCCTTAAGTGTCGAAAATAATTCCATAAAAAAAATTTCTATGGAAAAATGAAGTGTATGGTGGAAGGAACTATATCCCACCCTAAGAATACAATTATTATTTGTTGTCTAAAATGTGGAGAACCTAGGAGTTACCCATGTCAATTAAATCTTTTAAGGATAAACTATAGACCAAGGAATGACCAATGTGTAAATAAAATTTTGGAAATATTTATGTATTAGTTATGTGTTGAAAAACATAGAAAAAGTATATTTAATGATTAAATTTAAAGGATTCACATCATATTTCATTTTGTAATAATATTTATATGGATTTAAAAAAAGGAAGAAATGTAATGAGGATGACAACACATCATGTTTGGTATGTATATTTAGATTGAAACCATGACTGGACAAAGATAATGGTTTTACACCAACCACTGACCTATATGATGTCCTGGTTAATATGACATTATTTTAAGTTAAATTGTTTGATTCATAAATGTTAATGCTAACCTATAGTGTTAATTTTAAGTTTTATATATTAATTTAGTAATAGTTTTATTTTTGGAAAATAGTTAAAGAAAAATTTAAACACATTTTTAATGTATCTTATAATCCATTGAATGTATATGTTAGTTTTTCTAGCGTAAATAAAATTAATTTATGGATATTAATTTCTTGTAATAAATAAAATTAATTTGAAATTGATCAAACCAAAAAAAAATTATGAAACTGTGTTTATGATATAAAAACATATTAACTATGAACATTTCCTTACATTGTTAGATAGTAATAAAAATATAAAATCTTAGGAAAAAATATCTTGAAAAAATTATTCAATTACATTCATATTCAATGAATCAAATGGTCATTTATATCATCCAAAATTTATGGTTTTAATGCCCTTAAATTTTATTTGATCAATTAATTTAGTATAATCAATGAATTCAATCACATTATATAATTATATAAACATTTCTTTTATGTCCATATCTTCACTGGCCACTAATTTCCTCCTATATAGAAACCCAGTTATATATTATTCTGTATGGCCATTGTACTTCCATTTCTCTCTTATTAATAGAATATTTTATTAAACCTATTGCAATGTGGTTTTTATAAAAAACTAATTTCGAAATATCAAACCCTTTATTACCTGTATCAAGTTTAAATAACAAGGATTCCATTTATTTGAGGTGGATAGATTGTAACACCATGAAATCCTAAAATAATAACATTTTATTCAATATCCTGGATGGCACACAACAATAGGAATAGAAGATAATATAAAACCCAAATATATTAAAACATATTTTATATTTTAAATAAATATAATCTATGATATATATTGAAATGTACATGACACTAATTTAGTTTGTGGTACATAGAAAAAAAATCAATAGCTTGAATAACATATAAGACTGATTTTTAATGAACACTATTAATATTATTATTTCAAATGAATATAATCAAATAGAACTTATATTAGACATTATTAACTAGAATAAATAACTTATGAAAATACGTGTTTTATTTAATTGTTTAATAGATGATTATAAATGAAAATAAAAAACAATTGAATATAAAGGAAATGTTTTTTTAAACAAAGTTTTGTACGCCCAAAAGAATATTGTCCTAATAAATTAAATTAATTACTATTAGTGAATGATATAAATGAAAATAATATGTTATAAATTTAAGAAATTTTTTGAACATTAATCTAATATATTTTATATGAATAATATGGAATCAAATTCACTTTTAAGCATAAAAATTTATATTTTCCTAATAGTAGGTTTGCAGCTTTCTATTGGTGCACTTGTTTTAAAACTAAAATTTTTCACCATTAGAAATATAAATCTTAAAAATAAACATAATTATAAAAATAATAATTTTAAAACTAAATGAGGGTTAATTTATGATATTTTTCTGAGAAATTTCATTTTTTGATGAATAACGAAATAAATAGAAAATTTTAATGGAAAAAATGAAATTTCATCTAAATAACATATAATGTGAGATTATATTATTTTATTGGTGTTAAATAAAAAATATTTCAAAAATTACAATATTTATTAAATGTAGTCAATTTGAATCATTTTAATAGATAATTTAAATATAAAAACAATGTAATATTTTAAACATTGTTACTTTAAAAATTCGATTCTCATCCCATATTCGGGATTAATTAGAAATTAATTTTTTTCCAATTTTATATATTTAGCATGGAAAAATGGATCCCATATTTTTAATAACAATAATTTAATATTTATAACAGGGTAAAAATAAATTTTGACCAATGTTATTTGTGAGAACAGTAAAAATTAATTATAGAGATTAAGAGAAATACAACATTACTATGGGATACACTTTATACATAAGGGTAAAAATGTCCTGAAAACATTTCCAAAATACAAATTATGGTCATATTTCAATGTTTTAACTTATATTATATATTTTTTTTGTTATTATATACACATTGCATGAAATAAATTTTTTTGGGTTTCAATCTTTTAAAGAAATTACAAGTGTATCGCCCACACCACTAATAAAATGGAACCCAATATCATCATAAATTAACTATTTAAAACAATAGTTTATTGGCCAATAAATATCCAAATCACTCCCCAACATACATATACTCATAATAGAATCCATATTTTTATAATAAATCTCACTTAAGAAGGAATTAGTGAAAAATTATGAACAATACCCAATGAATATCTAATGTTATTCTAAAAGAGTTTTAATTTTATTTCCTTATCCACCTCCTAAAATTCCTATTATGACATGATTATATTATAACTTCATAATATAAAATATAATTATATTTTATTATTTTATGTTAATTAACTCAATCTCCATACACATCGATCAAATTGGTTATGAAATCATTGTTCATGTTTACGGAAGTGTACTACCTCGTGAACCAATGTCATTCATTTTTCCATTACCACTTATAAAGGATGGGAATAATGATGGGGTTATATTTTATATAAGATATATATGATATTTATTATGATATTATACTTATTTAATTATTATATTATATATACCTTCATACTTCACTTTTATTGGGAATGTGATAACATCATTCGTGTGTGTGGCTGACTACCCCCTCGTGATGGTATGTGATTCCTTCATGCTTTACATGTAATTTTTTAAGGATTAGTTTAATAAAAACATGTTATATATATGAAATAAAATTAGACTTTAATTTTTATACAAATATATTCTTTACTTTTATTTAATACATTTTTACAAGATATGGGAAACTGCATTCATACGTACATACAACCTACCGACTCAATGAATGATGTATTTCATTTCTTATAGCCTAAATTTATGGATTAAAATAAATAAATATATAATTAATATATATAATATTTTAATATTTATTTAATTTCTTGATATCACTAAATAATAATCAATTTATTAAAAACAAAAATTAATATGTCAAAAGAAACTCAAAAAAACCTCTTATTTCCCAAAACAGTGAAAATAATGAATTCTTTCTAATGAATAGGTAGTAATATAATATAAAAGGATCATATATAATAAAATATATATTAATATGGTTCAATAATAAGTTAATAATATGATTAAAGTCACTTTACATGTGGTTAAATCATGAATGACCAAAAGGAAATCCCAAGAGAATAGATTTCATCTCAATTTCATTTTTTCTGAGGCATATTATAATGTTATGCACCTAATTTATTTTATATGGTATATATAATTAAAATATTACATATAAAATAATTTTACCTAATTAAAAATGGTATGTCATTTTTCCATTTGAATTATTTAATCTAAGGGTATTTGAGATTAATGTTACTAAGTAGTAAAGAAATTTCATGAATCAATTTCTTTTCATTAGGTTATATTACATATTTATTCTCATAGATATTATTGGATTATTTTTATCATCAATTTAGAATATATAACTATTTATTTCCTATTTTAATGTGTAATTACATATTATATAGAAAAATATTTTGTTGATTAATTATCACTTCAATGATATGATCATTTAAAGGGTTTATTTCACATTTTTATTTTAATCTAGACTGATTATCCATGAATAAAAACAAAAGGTAATAGATTGATAATTATTAATAATATATTTAACTTTTTTCTATTAAGGTTAGTCATGATATTTCTAGGTAGTAGTAACATTTTTCCACTCTTTGGAACATAAAAGTTTTTAGAAGAAAAAAAATTCGAGAAAATATGATTTCATTTCTCACTTCGGTTTGAAATTTGTTTTTCTTCAAATACCATGTATTCTTAAAATGTTTGAAAAAAAGTTTTTTCTTTTAAAAATTATTTATAAAATATGTATTTCCCCATTTTACACTCGGTAGAAATATTTTAATGGAATATTATATTTTTTTCAAAATAATGTCATTTTTCCTTTTGCTGAAAATGTGAATTGAGACTTTTTATCCATTCCTTAAAAAGATACATTACAAAAAATTAGAAAAGGGATTTTATTTTTAAATTATAAATATTTTACCTCATTCACTTATTTGATGATTATTTTTTAATTTTATGAATATATTTTATTTGAAAATGATTTCAAAAGTCATTTTCAATGAAAATGATTTTTCAAAAAGATAACGATAGCTTAATCAAAAATGTTTTTAAATAACATTTTTATTTTATTTATATTCATCAAAGACAACAGCCCATTTTTATTACCCCAATTGGTATAATTTTTATTGATACTATCATAATTATTTCTACAGATGATTTATAATCATTTAGATTATGGAAAGTATTGATGTTTACTTACTTAATTCATTTCTTAATGAACAAATTGACTTTCAAATTTTCTCTACTCTTGGGATCATTAGAGATTAAATTATCTGAAATATCCACATTATTTAACATGAAAATTTTTAGTTCCAAAACCATATACCATTTTAACATAATATGATTGTTTTGAATGTTCTTTTATTAACTAGAAAATATTGATAAATCTATATTCTTTACTCAATACAAATATTTCATAAGGAGTGTTATTTATGAATTAAATTAGTTTTGTGTTATATAAGGAATTACCTTGACTGGTATGATGTGGTTGGAGTCCAGTTGAAGATATCCCTTTGATGCATCAGTAGCCTCAGGGGATGAATCAGTTGGATAACCTTAGTGAAGTTGGTTTTTACCAAGTATTTTTTTATCCGTCTTATGAAATCTTATAATGATAAAGGTGCCATGTACCTAGTAAACATATAATCCAATAAATAATAATTATATTCAATTAAATTCAATTATTTTTATACATGTTATTTTCACTTTTAAGAAATCAATATATTCATTTAATTCTTTGTTTGTTGGTTAAATGAAATGGTTTTCAGTTATTTAACTTTCCAAATTCATTATTATTTATCTAGTTATTTTAATGGAATGTGCTTATCAGTTATTAAAAATTACATATGTATTGTTCTTTATCCTTTCATTTAAATAGAATATGATTTTTGTTATTTAAATTTCCATATTGATAATTATGTATCTGATAATTGAAATGGTGTGAATGTTTAGTTATTTACCATATAAGATAAATTATTTATTATTGATTCATGATAGAATCTCATATACTTAACCCTTATTAATAATTTGATCTCACTATAATTATGTTTCCTTTCCCCGTGATTCCATGATGATTATTATGACTATTATGCAGGTATATACTAGATGGAAAAAAGTTTTTCTCACAAAAAAATATTTTGTAATTATTTTATTGAAATGTAATTTAAGACTCCTTTATGTAAAAATTTTTACATGACTACTAAAATATTTATTCCATAGGTTCATGATTTCATGTTATTTTATTCCAAAGTAACTGTACGAGGGAGATGTTTCGATATTCTAGGGTTGGGGATTCTATGGTTCATATCACTGAATGTTTAGTAGAATCATTAAAATCTAGATTTAGGGAATCATATAGTAGTGAACATAAACCAATGATTGAATTTTAGGATAATTATAGAATAACATCTTAAAATTATGTTAAGAAAGAAATTATACGGGTTATCATTAAAACATATACCTATCTTGATACTATAGGTGGACTTGGTTTTGTAATAGAGGTTCCTAAGTGTAAAAAATCGAAAAAGGTGCATAGGGCTTGACTCCAGTGTTACCTAGTATTGAAAAATGGGCCTTATTGTGCACAAACTTTGACACTCAAAGGGGATATGCTTAGAGTAATTCCAATTTTCATTAAAACCATTAAGAAGGATTTAAATATTTGATGAAAATGAATGACCTATGTTTATCATAAGGTTTCATAGATTGAAAATAATGTTTCATGATTCATAAATATTATAAATGATTATTTATTCACACTATGATTATTGTTACTGAGTAATAAAATGGGATGCTAATAGGATTGAAAGATAACATGTTTATGCCTAATCACTTTTACTGAATAATTATAAATTATATATACCTTAACCAACTCTCAGACTCACCAAATAATTTAAGGATATAGATTTATAATAAATATAGCATTGGGGACTATAGATAATAGAGGGGTCCAATTCTATCATGTAATAAATGTGGAATGAGTTACCAAAAAAGTGCCTCAATGAAACAGGTTAATGACTTATTTGTGGAAATAAAGGGAATAAACTAAATAATTAATTAAGAAAAATTAACTAAACAATGATATGAAATAAATCCCAACATGAGGATCCATTTATATTAGATTTTGTTAAATTATGAGAAACAACAAATTATCTGAGTTAATTACCTATTTTAATGGAAAATGTCTGTAACAAGAAACGACCTATGTGAAAAAAAAATGGATGTAGTATTTATATATTTGTGTTGTATTGAAATCCTTATTAAAATGATTACATATTGATTAAATTTAAAGATATAATTTATAATTTCTATTGGAATCATATTAATAAAGTTTTATAAAAAGAAAAATTATATGATGGCTGACAACCCATCATGTCTGACAAGGTTGTGTGGGTTGAATCAATTTCCAAGGATGATAACGTTTTAATTCCAATCACTGACCTGTATGATCTCCTCATAAATATAACAGTGTTAATAGTTAAATGATTTGATGAGTAATTATTAATGATAAACCAATTGTGTTACTTTTTAGGTTTAGAGAAAAATGTAAGAATCATATTATTATTTTTTGTAAAGTAGTTAGAGAAAAATTTAAAGACTTACTTTTTGGATCGTACAATCAGTTAAAGGTTTTTTTCGATTCTTTAGGAATAAAAAGACATTTATCGATATTCATTTCTTAGAAAAGAGGGAAAACTTTTCAAATTGATCAAAGGAAAACCAAATGATTATTTTTTTTACTATAAATATATGAATTAAGTATATTTCATTATATTATTTGAAAATAAAATAAATACTCATGTTTAGAAAATGGATGTCGAAACAAAAATGTATTCCTACTAAATTCATATAAAATTAATCAAAAGGTAGTTTATATTATCACTGGCATGTGGTTTTATGTCCCTTTAATTTATATTAGTCACTCACTTGTTTTTGATCAATGAAATTTGCCACATTATATAATTATTTAAACTTTTTCTCCATGTCTATATCTTTACTTTCCACTAATTTTCTTCTATGCAGATACCAGATTATATTTTTTCCCTCAAGACTATTTAAATTTCAACTCTCTCTTATTAAGAGAATATTTTTAACCCTTTTATAATCTGGGGTTTTCTGAAAAAAAAATTCAAATATCAAACCCTGGATAACAAATATCATGTTTAAATTACAAGGACACAATTTTTTTATGGTGGGTAGAATTTAACACCTAGAAATTCAAAAATAATATAATTTTATTCAATTGCATGTATGACCTTAAACACAAATAATATAAGTGAATATAACTTCCCAATACATTAAAATATATTTACTATTTAAAATAAATACATTCCACGATATTCCTACAATGTGCACTACATTAATTTAGCATGTGTTACATGAAAAAACTACTTTCTTCAATAGCATGTGTTACACATAAGACCGAGTATTATTGAAAATTATTAATATTATTAATTTAAATTAAAATTTAATCCTATATTATAAATTTTCTTTTATTACTTTTATTAAATAACTTATAAAATCATATGTTTGATTGCATTGGTTATGAATTTATTATAAATTAAAATAAAAACCAATGGAATAAAAATGAAAACGTTTTATAGAAAAACTAATTTTATGAAACAAAATTTATTTTCAAATAATAAATAAAATTAATTAATATTACTAAATGAACTAAATGGAAAATATATATTATATAGTCAATAAAAGGTTTTTAAATTAATCTAATAGATTTTATAGTCATGGGATAAGAAAAATACAATTTTATATATAAAAGTTTTATTTTTCTAAAGGTAGTTTTTCATTCTTTTAATGGAGATCATGATTAAAAAATAAATGTTGAAAAAATTAAATATTTTTTTCAACAAAATAATTTTAATTTTTAAAAGAATAATTTTTGTATTATACTATGGTAAATATTTCTTATTTTTCTGAGATGTTTTATTTTTGGAGAAATAGAAAAAAATACTTCATTTTAAATGAAAACTGACATTTCATAAATATATTTTATAATGATATATTATATTTTTAAATGTTTTTAAATTCATATTATTTTAATTATACAACTATTAATCAAATTTTGGACATTGAAATATTTTTATAATGAAATTTAATTTAAAACCATAGTTATTTTCTGAATATAGTTACATTAAAAACATGTTTTCTCATCATATCTATGGGATTAATTTAAAATTAATTTTTTCCAATTATGTAGATTGAATTTAGGAACATGGATTAAATATTGGGAATCATAATAATTTCTAATTTCTAATACTATTAACTTAATTTTTTCAAAGTAATTAGAAAAAATATTTAAAATTAATTATAGTAATTAAGAGAAAATGAGTTTACCATAGGACTATAAATTATTCTTAAGGAAGAAATTACCAATAAACTACTATAAAACTAATTTTATGGCCATGTTTATACCTTATACCATATATAATGTAATATGGTACATTATTTGATACTTTTACAAAAAGCATTGGTGGAATTGACTCTTTCAAAAAAATTACAATCATGTCACTCACCGAACTTATAAAATAGAACCCACTCTCCTCATTTCCTCGCACAATATAAACAATTTATTTCATCTAATAAAAACAAAAATAAATCAAAAAAATAAATATATTCATACTCTAATCCTTACCATGAGATTAAATACATCTTCTGATCGCATTGGTGAAATCATAAGGGGATACCAAAAGGAGAGGTAATGTTCTTCTAAACGAATTTTTATTTTATTTGATTCTCCACCTCCATAACTTATTTATACCATGATTATATAATAACCTTATAATATTAAATATACCAAGATTTTTTTATATTAATGGTATGACCTAAAACATCACACACATCTATCAAATGGGTTATGAAATCGTCATTCATGTGTATAGAAGACAGCCGCCTCACGAACAAATGTTGTTCATTTTTTCCAATACAAAATTTAACTGTTGGGAATAATGTTGTATTAATAGTTCATATATTATATTTATATGATTTTTTATGTAATTATGCTTATTTAATTATTATAAAAACCCAAAATTCTTGTTCTTTTGGGAGAATATTATAATGACATTCATCTGTATGGCCTACTACCACCTCGTGAAGTGACACAATTGGTTCACACTTTACACGGAATTTATTATGGATGAGTTTAATAAAAATATGTGACATATATAACATCAAAATGACACTCTAATATATATATATATATGTATGTATATTGTTTTGACAATTTATACCATCAAAATTATAATAAAATAGAAACAACATTCATGCATATGTACAGCCTACCGCCTCCATTAATGATGTATAACATCTCTTATCAAAACTATTTGTGGATTAATGAAAATAAATATATAGAAATTATATATTATATATAAATCACTATTTAAAAATTTTATATGATGAAATAATGATCTATGTAATAGGAATAGAAAATAACAAGGCCAAACATACTAGAAAAACATAGCTTTTATTACTGGAAATAATGAAAATAATGATATATTATTTATGAACAAGTAATAAAATATTTTAAAAGGGTTTTATATGATATCATAATTATTAATATTGTAACTTACTAGACTAGAATTCCACTCAATAGTGCCTTGATCTCAGTTGGCTATATGGTCCCTGGCACAGCTCCCCAAACAGCAGAGATTACTGACTAACAGCGAGAGCCATGATGAGTCATTAGGGAGACTATGGCATCATTACCAGAGTATATCATAGTGTATATCAATAAAATATAGGGAGTAAATGTATGAAAATAAGAAAAAAATAGATACATATTAGGAATAGATAATAATCTCAAAATATGGATAATATGAAATGATGAAAATGATACATCTATCTAGAAAATATCCAAAATAGGTGCATACAAATATAGTAAAAAAAATTATCCAAAATGAATAAAAATACAAAAAAGTGCATATAGCATCAGAATCCTATGTTTTTTCCCATGCTCCCCTATTCCAAAGAAATGATCAACAACCAGTGTTAAAGCGCATTCCTATATTATCACCTGTAATTATATAATCTTTTTGGGTCCCCAAGGAGTCCCAAATAGGGTGTGAGGTAAAAAAAATAGAAGGTAATCACCAAGAAGTCTATACAGTTCTATGTAGAACTAAGTAGTGTTCTAAACAAGTGTAAGTAATGAGTAATAAATATTTTAATTCCCATTGAATTTGTTTACTACAACAGGTAATACCAAACACACTCACGAATCCCTACAGCTAGTGTTATCTCCTAACATGGAAGCTATAAGAAGTATATATAAACAAAAAAACATTATTTTATAAGGATGTCTGATCAAATATTTCATAGAATTTTCGTACAACCAACCCTGTAATAAATAACATGGTCATGCAGTATTTCAAATATGAGACCACACAAGGGCTAGGTCCAAGGTTTCAAGAACCAAATAATCCTAATTGAAACCTATGATCCTATCAATACAAACTCAATATAGGAACTGGTTGGGTTATTAAGAGAATGAAATACTAGAGAAGTACTATGTGAGACCAATAAAGGCATATCCAAGGTGTAGTAAGGGATAATACATCCTACGGAGTCAACACCCAAGGGGTATATTCAACCCAAGTTGTCCAACACTACATTCATGATCCATAGAGATCTATTCATGGAATCAATAAAAACATGAATCCATATCATTCCATTTAACAATTAAATATACATATGAGTCTACCCACTCGAATAATCACATTCGTTCCATTCTATAAAATGAGTATACCAACTCACTTAATATAGTTCAGAATCAAGAATCACATGAGTATACCCACTCATATATTTCATTTCCATTTAATCTAATAACATGTTTATACCCACCCTTTTATCACCAATTTCAATTAGACATGTCATTTAGTTATTCCAACCCATTCAATTAAATCCATTTAACATATCATGTTTAACGTAACTCATTTGATAAATTCTAAAATTAAACAATACATGTTCAGTAAAAAATTCATTGTAAAGGAGGAGAATCATCACCAAAACCAATCCATTCAACCAATTACATTTATAATTCTCTTCCTATAATTTGGAAAAACCAAAACACACACATTGGGATGTTTAAGAAAGAATAATTAAGGTATTTTCATAACTTTCACCCCATGGGTGACCTAGGTTTAGAAAATGGGTACCAACGTGTTACAAATGATCTTATGGGAATCCATAATAGGTTTGATTACCTCTATTAAATGTGACCTATTCAAAATTGAGAGTGTGATGGAATGTCCAGCGGGTGGCATAACAGCTGATTTCCCTACAAATCACCAAATGATGTAAGAAATGTTTAGACCACCTACCATAGCTTAGTAATGGAGGGGTCATATAGTATAAAGTACAGATTCACCCCAATTAAGTAGAAATATAAAGAATATAGATTTAATGGGAAATTTTGGAATATGATCCTAAATCCAAATAGCACATTCAATATCCTGAAGAATTGATAAAGGATAAAAATTAATGTAGGCCATACCATTGATAATCTGATGAGACAAACCGTACTGAAATCAGAGTCCAGATAGAGAGTAGATCTAAAATCAATTAATGGAGTTCTTTAGGAGATTCAATAGAGTCCCCCTGGTTTGTGTTGAAGGTTTAGAACATTGTTTTTAAAATAGTAAAATAATTAAACATCAAATTAAGTAAAACCCACAAAATACAAGGGATGCAGGGTTTACCCGGATGGTTTTTCAAACCATGTGGAAACCATGTGCATTTTTTCAAACTATTCATTGTTTACTCTAGGATAATGGTAACCATCATGGGTTACCCACGATGTTTAAAACTCATGTGTAAACCATGCAAAAAGCCTTTGTTATGTTTTTTAAAAACTGTAGAGATGATCTCATGGGCATGCACCTCTTCCAACATGGTTTCCTCAAACTGAGTGGCCTGCATGCCCCTTCTATCTAGCCTTGCATGGTTTGTATATATGGCTTTACCTACCTCTTGATGTTTATACTAACCATGAACTAGGATAAAAACACACCAAAAAATATTTATAGGCTCCGAAAAGGCACCTGACAACTCCAAAACTCCCATGACCTCAAAGGTTACTCATATTAGGCCATATTTAATCATTCAAAACGAAAAATTGGATATATACTGCATATGAAAACTCATATTATTACAATATTCCCCCATTATAACAATTAGTCCCCAAATATATCTCTGAAAAGTGTCAATGATTCTTCTGCGAACAAATATATCCACTAATCACGTACATCAACCTCTGGATCCCAAGTCTCTTTCTATAAATGTTTTTTCAACTAGAGCACCCATAAAAGAGAAACCTACCAGCCTCAAAGAACCTTTGTTATCCTATCAAAGAATAAAATTGGCTAATCCTCAATGGATTCATAAACCTGTAAATCAAAATCCTCAGGCTGAAAAAAATTGAGATGGGTCCAACTGATAGCGGTGTAGTTGAGACACGTAGAAGACGTCGTGCATGGATTGGTACCTCTAAGAAAACTTCCACTGATAGTCTATCAGCTAGACCCTCTATCGAATCTTGAACCACCTGATATATAGCAGTGAAATATTAATCTATCACCTAATCTTCATGAGTCCCAACCACAATGAAACACAAAAAACACCTGATCCCCAACCATGAACACTAGAGGTCGTCTATAGTGATGAACGTAGGATTTATAATGCGAATGTGTAATAGCCATCTGTTTCAGGATCAATTGGACCTAACCAGAAGTCTCCTGCATGAGATGTGGTCCCAATAAAGTCTCATCACCAACCTTATACAAGAACAGGGGTGATCTACTTGTCCTTCTATACAAATCCTCCTGATATTCTATCTATATTGTCGCCTAATAACTATTATTGTAGGTAAAATCAACCATGGTAATGTGCCTCTTTAAAGTGCCCATAAAATCTTGTATATATTCTTGTATTAAGTCCCCTATCACACATATTGTATGCTCTAACAAGCGAATAGTCTAAGGGTGGTAGGTTCTTTTCAAAAACAATTGTGTACCATTCACACTCTGAAAGCTCTTCTGGAAACAAGATTGTAAGCATGTGTCCGTGTCCAAAATGATTTTGTGTGGGACCCTATGAATTAATACTACATCATGGGTGTAGAACCTTTAATAAGCATCAACGCTAAAGGTATCCTTGATTGAAATGAAATGACAAACCTTCATGATCTTATCAAAATCAACCCACGGAATATTGTTACCTCCAGGTGACCTCGGAAAACAAGTCATGAAATCCGTCATGACATCATCCCATTTCCACTCAAGAATATGTAACTTATTTAAAATATTGTTCAGTAACTGATGTTCCAGATTCACCAGCTTAAAGTTGGAACACATCATGAAAAAACATGCTACATCTCTCTACATACCCAAACAACAATAATGACGGCACAGGTCGTGGTACATCTTAGTGACTCCTAGATACACTAACCAATCTCAAGAATGAAAATCCTACATTATCTCGTCATTTATATCCATTAGATCCCCCATATGACAATGTATAGGCATGCTCTTATTCTCATATATTTTCCAACTAGGCGGTGGGTCCTCACCATCCACACACTCTCATAGAACTAGGCCTTCCAAATCCTATAGCTTTCCCATCCTCACTTTATCTAGTAGGGTACATGTCACATCTAAGGATGATGGATATGTTTCCCATAACTATCTCTAACCTGCAATTATATGTTAGAGAACAACTCCATAAGCTTCCACTCACTACTAGCCTACTGCACTTCCCGTATCTAAGTACTCATACTCTATGCATCGGACAATGAATTGCCATTACCATGTATATTCGAATGTTAAATGTTAAAATACAGAAGATACTCCACCCAAATTCTCCCCATAATATTCAGATCGTGATGTTTAAATATATAGTTGAGGATTCAGTGGTCTATATACACTACAAAATACTCCCTTGTTAAATAGTGTCTCCAACAATTCAATGCATGAACGATATTAGCTAACTTGAGATCATGTTTCAGGTAATTTCTCTCTTGTAGAATCAACTACCTAGACCTGTCTACCACAACTATATCCCCATGCATCAACACTTATCCCGGCCCAATACATGATGTGTCACAATACACAGTAAATATAATGTAGTGTTATGGAAGTATCAGGACTGGTGCAAATGTCAACCTTCCCTTCATCTCATTAAAGGTTTTCTGGCTAGAATATGACCATAAATATGTCACACCATTCTTTTTCGAGCCTTCCAAAAGAGCTAAAAAGTTTAAAAATTCATGTATGAAATGTTTTTAGTAACCTTCTATCCCAAAGAAACTATGTATATCAAAAAAATCTTAAGATATTCCTAGGAAACTATAGCTCTCACATTCTATGGGTCGACTAATAATCTTGTCTCTAAGATGATGTGACCCAATAAGTGAATCATGTACATCCAAAAGTGGCACTTTGTGAGCTTAGAATATAACTGATTATATCTCTGTTTATTCAAAATGATCTCAAGATGGTTATCATGGTCATGTAGATTGTGAGAATACAACACTATATCAACCACAAAATCCACCACAAATGAATCAAGGTAAGGATGAAATAATCAGATCATCATTTCCAAAAAAAACTGATGGCATGTTCAGGAGACTAAATCGAAAAACCGGATACTCAAATAGAAAATACATGATAATAAATGACATACATGGTATGCCTTCAAGTATAACACATTCATGGTGGTATCCAGACCTCAAATCAATTATTCAGAAACTCAGGCTCCTTGAAGCTAAACAAATAGATCATATATCTGTTGTAAAGGATACTATTTCCAACCATCAACTGGTTTAATGCCTAATAATCCAAGAATAATCTAATATTTATGTCCTCATTTTTCGAAAAAGTACTGAAGAACCCCACAGAGAAGTACTGTGTCAGATAAACCCCTTTGGCTCTAAATCCTCTAGCTGCCTCATGAGCTCCTTCAATTTTTTCATAACCATCTTGTAAGGGGAAATGGATACTAGTGCAGCTCCTAAAACTAGCTAGATAGAGAACTCCACCCCTCCCTCATTAGGTAAACTATAATAGTCATCATGAAACATGTCTTTGAAAATGATCAACCACTAAAGAAATTTCCACTTTACTCCTTCCCTGCTCGTCCAAATAAAAACTACCAATCTGGGCTGTTATTCTGTCCAGCCCACAATTCTAGGGTTTAGCTCGGCTCACATGGACATCTCATTCACCTTTGTGTGTATACCCCATACCCTATGGTGATATGAAAATAACCCTCTAGAAATATAATTTAGGGTGACCTTGGTAAGATACTAGCCAATACATCCCACGTATAATGTCAAACACTGTCATCTTAAGGACATACAGACTCTATACGATGTGACAACCACCAATATTAAGGGGAAAGTCCCTCTACTAGAATACACCCTCAGTTTTAATTCACAATGGAATGACTATCATTATAATGACCTTATAATAAAACACAACAAGGCCAAGGATTTTCACTACCAGTGTCGATATTAAACTATGTGATGCACCTGTATCCAAAAGAGAAGTTTTAATAGTAGAGGCTTATAGGATCATACCTATCCCCATAGATAGTCCTACACCCTTCCACTTAGGGTTAAGATGTATAGAATATAATTGGCCTACCCCATGACCATGTGATAAAATATCACTGCCTGAAGTAGGCACACTATGATGTCTCATTGTAACAGGCATCTGGCTACCTCTTCCATAACCACCACTGCCTCGGCCTGACTAGCCAGCAATTCTCTAGCTCCCAGCCTGACATGTAGATATCGAACTTTCTCTTAAACCTAGTGTAAAATTTGTGCCCCTACCACTCATAACTATAATAAAGGTCCATTAGAACTATAGAACATGCCTTTTTTTACCACAATTTCAGCACTCGATTGGGTCATGGTCACACAGATTCCTTCCATGACCTCACATGACACACTAAAAAAAATGTTTAGCTACCAGTACAGATTGTATGAATAGAACTCATCTCATGTGATGACTCAAAATAGTGATTCCTACCTAAATACGCTAAACCACTAGGCCAAGAGACAACAATTCCCTACTCTACCACTAAGATTTTCTAAGGTTCCACTCTATAGATCACACCTAATTCACAATATAAATGATAAAAGTCAATATGAACATATGGAAATGAAATTTGATAGGATTTTGGAGACCTGAATCTAAGCATCTCACTCTAGATACACCATCAATAAGTTATGTTGGCACAAAACACTACAACTTAAAAAAGTGTTTTGAGTAATCTATAACTCTCGTCACACTCTACTCCAGACGCATGAACTCACTAGACTGCTCTACCTAAAGATTCTCAGGGTAAAAGTATTCATATAAGTGGGTTTTGAAATTAGTCCAACACATATATCATAGCTCCTCATCCTGGTTCATAACATCCCACTAGCGCTTTGACGCTCAATGTAGTGTATAAGTGATGAGCGTGACCCTCCTCTCATTAGGAATCTTTAGATGCTCGATGATAGCTATAATGGTTTTAAGCCACAACTCAATATCATGTGGATGACCATCCCCCAAAATCATGGTAATATGGTGTTTCTTGAACAACCATGTCATCTCATCCATAATCAACATAGGCTATGGTGCTCCTTCAAAAGTCTGCATATAGATAAAGAACTCCTCGCAGAATTGTTCCTCAACACATGTGTTTGAAACATCCTTGGGCACTAAAATTGGAACTAAAGGAGGATCAACTAGTATTCCATGAAGTACTTCTACTGGGGAGTGGTTATCACCTCCCTCATGGTGAACTACTTGAGTTCATTATGGTGGAATATCTATACAATTCCAAACAAAGGCCTCAGAAGGAATGATATAAAAGTCACATCTCAAATGCATAGGACATGTAAAAACCCTCTTATAACCAAGTCAAACCCCAAAACATGATCCTAATTTCGGGATTATAAAAAGGAATTTTCTGAATACAACTGGAAACACTGCACCTTTCCCACTAAAAATCATAGTCTTGTTCATATCTATATTTTTCATTTCATTTTCATTTATCACTCTTTAGTTAAAATGATTCAACCGATGGTCCCCCATGTTCTGATCCACGATGGACCATAACACCTCATGAACCAAAATTTGATGCCCATATCATCAATACAAATTAAATTCACTTTATCAATTAAATTTATATGGTTCATCATTTTCTAATCTATAAGGTGCTATACACCATATGAATTGAAAGATGACATCACTTCTCTATCTGCTAAACAAAATATTTCACAACAGGAGGCATAACTATCACATCACTTATCACAACCACATGAATCGCATAATAAATCCTAAATTTCATGTAATATTTCATGGAATTTGATTTCTATTAAGGTGCATATATAATTTGTGAAGTAGAATACCCTTATCTAATCATGTTTCAACAGAGATAAGACCCACAATTACATCAATAGTATCATCATAAATCACATACATCACCTAATGGTGAAATCAAATCAACTATAATTATCAAAATCCTAAAAATTTAAATTCCATTAGAGGTAATTTAGATTTTACCTAAATGTGAGGTATCTACTCCTAGCAATATATTATTACCAAATTTCATTACCCTATTATCCCTGGAAATTTTCTATAAACAGTATGTCAAAACAGAAAAGTTTCCCCCCTAATACAACCTTGTAACATCTCAGATCATGATGCCACTCAACACTACTCTGAGCCTGGTTGGCTATATGGCCTCAAGAGAATATCCCCGAATTCCATAGGTGGTCTACTAGAAAAGATGTCTTTGGTGATCCATTTGGGAGACTATGCCTTCATTATCGTAGTATATCACAGTGGAAATAAATATAATATATATAACATAAGAATTAAAATAATAATTAAAAAAATACATTGTAGGAATAGATAAAAATTTCAAAATATGGACCATATGAAATTATGCAGATGATACATGTATCAAGAAAATATCCAAAATTGATATATGGAAATACAATACAATACAATTATCCAAAATGAAAAACAGACCAAAGAATTCCCATAGACACACAAGCCTCTCCTTGTCCTCATGATCACCTCCTACAAAGAAATGATCAACAGTCAGTGTTAAAGTGGTTTCCCCTATTATCACCTATAACAATATAATATGATTGAGACCTCATAGAGGACAAAACATGGTGTGAGATAAACCATCCCATAAGGTAACCACCCAAAAGCATATACAGCACTATGTAGCACAAATAAATTATCTAAACATGTATAAGTAAGTAGTAATGAATGTTTTAATTACCATGGAATATGTCTATTGCATCAAAAACTACAAAAGGTGCCTCTCAAGGATCTTTGAAGCAAGTTTTTTCTCCTAACAAGGTAGAATTAAGAAGTGTAGATAAACAAAATAGTTGTGTTGTATAAAAAAGTCATATAAAATATCTCACAACCCTTTCATACAACCAATCATGTCAAAAATTTCATGGTCGAGTCATATGTCAGGTATAAGAACACACAAGGGCTAGATCTAAGGTTTCATGAACCAAGGAATCCTCATCGAGTCCTAAGAGAATCTCAATGGAAACTTTCTATAGGAACTGGTTGGAGTCTGAGGTGCGTGTTATACTATAAAATTCTTGTGTGAGTCCAATAAAGCTAGATCCTAGGGGTGGTAAGTCCCAAGGAACCCTATAGAGCCAATACCCAAGGGGAATAATCATCACAATGCATCTGGCATATCATTCATGATCCATATAGATCTGTCCATGGGATCCATACAAACATCCATCCATTTCATACCATCTAACAATTAAATTTCTATATGAGTCTACCCACTCATATAATCACATTCATTCTATTCCATATATTTTATATACCCACTAATTTAATACATTTGATAACCAAGAATCACATGAGTATACCGACTCATATAATCCATTTCCATTTAATCAAGTAACAAGGGTATACCCACCCAAAACACACCCATTGGGTGGTTTATCCTAGAACAATTAAGGTATTTCCCAGAGGTTCACCCCATGGGTGACCTCTATTTGGGAAACAGGTATCAACGCATCACAATGGATCTTATGGGAACCCCTAATAAGTATGGTAACACCAATTTCAAGTTACCCATTCAAAATTGCGGTTGATCTAGAAGGTCTTGTTGGTGGAATAATGGATGATATCCCTATAAAGCACCAAAATCCAGATGAAAATTATAGACCACCTACTATAGCATTGTAGTTGAGTGATCTTCATGTATCAAGTCCTAATTAACCTTGGTTTAGTATAAATCTAAATAATGGAAGAAGAACTAGAAATTAGGGAATATTATCCAAAAACCAAAGAGCATAATAGATATACATATAAATCAAGAAATACTAAAAAGGAATATTGATCTTACCTTTTTAGATATAATGAGATAAAATGTGCTCAAATTAGCATCTAGACGGAGAGTATATTTGAAATTGAAGCTTAGAGTCCTTTGAGATATTCAACAGTGGACCCCTGGTATGCATTAAATGTTTAGAAATTAGGTTATAAAAAATAAACATAAAATTAATTAAAAACCCAAAATATAGGGGTTGTGTGGTTTACCTGCATGGTTTTTTAAACAATGAGGAAATCATGAACTACTTCCTATAGGGCAAGGGGAACATTTATGGTTTACATGATGGTTTAAAAACAATGCATAAACCATTCGAAAATCCTATGTCATGTTCTACAAAAACTACAGACCTGGTTGTATGGTCATGTGCCACTTCTCACATGGTTACCTCAAACAGAGCGGCATGTATGCCCCCTATGTATTGTCTTGAATGGTTTGTGAAAACATTGTGGATTTATTTTTATACTATATTATAATTTTTTTCCATGCTAAAAACACTACTGAATTTTTTTTGTCACCAAAAAAAGCCTCACACACCTCCAAATACCCCATGACCTCAATGGATACTCATATTAGGAAATATTTAAGCATTGAATTTGAAAAATAAGGGATATTTACCTCATATAAAAATATGTTTTCTTACAAATATGGTTTTGATATAAGTTAATAACATGTTTAAAACCATTATATAGGATGTTAAATCATGTTTCACCAAAATAAAAGGGTGAAATAGGGTATTTCATCTTAATTTCATTTCATTGAGGCATATTGTAATGATATGGTATTAATTAATTTTATATGGTCTATATACTACCACATTGAAATGTAATATAATGAATAATTCATTAATCCTTGTATTTTATGTTTCAATTTGAATTACAAAATCTAAGGGGATTTGTGCATAAATTTACTCATTATTATTGAAATGTTATTAATAAATTTCATTTCATTGGGTTGTATTACTTCTTCATTGTAATAAATATTCAATAATTATTCATATAATGAATTTTGAATATATATTGATGTATTTATACTTGTATAATGTGTATTTATATTTGAAAAAAATAATTTATTCATTGATTAATTCTCACTTCAAAATTACAATTATTTTTAGGGTTTATTTAATAATGTCACTTTAATCTAGATTTTTTATTCTAGAATATACACTGAAGGGAATTATTTGATCACTGTTTAATAAACCCATTAATTTTCTCCACATTTGGTTACTCGTAATATTTCCATGTAACATTAACAACATCCAACTCTTTGGTACATATAATATGTTAAAAATAAAATTTCATAAAAATCTGACTTCATTTGCCTCTTCGGTTAGAAATCTATTTTTCCTCAAAAACCGTGTTTTCTAATAATTATTGAGAAAACATTTTATTTTTTATTCTAATAGATTTATAAATTTATTATTTTCACATTTTAAAATCTTTGAAAAAATAAATGGAATTTAATCTTGTTTTATAAATAATTCTTGTTTGGATTTTACAAAAAATATGAAAGGAATCTTTTATACCCTTTTGAATAAGGCACGTTTATAAATTTTTAACAATGAAAATCTATATAATTTGCACCTTATATGGTATCAACAACCATTATTTTATTGAGGCATACTTTTTTATTTTATAAATTTCCTTTAAAAGAAAATTATTTTAAAATTTATTTTCAAAGAAAATGGTTTTTTAAATTAAAAATGATATTTTCCTCAAAAGGGTTTCTAAATATATATATTTTTATATTAATCAAATAAAGGAACCATTTATACTTACTATAATGGTTATAATTTGTATTAATAACTTCTTAATTATTTCTGTGGATGATTTATGATCATTATGACTAAGGAATTTGTTGACATTCACTTTCTTAACTCATTTTATAGTCAATAAATTTCATTTGAAACTTTCACTATTCTTGTGATCATTAGGCATTAAATTTCAGCTAAATATACATATTATTTATCATGGATATTTTAACTACCTAAACCATATACCACTTTTTAATAATATGTTTAATTTTAAAGTAATATGATTAATTGGGGAAGTATTGATAAATCGATATTCATTACTCGATACCGATATTTGATAAGGAATTATTTTTTAATTAATTATTATATATTTGAGAAAAAAAATTCTGGTACAACATGGGTGGGTCTCAGTTATCGATTTACCCTTTTTTTATTGGATATATCATGGGATGAATCAGTTGGATATCCATAGTTAAGTGGTTTTTTACTCTATATTTATTAAACCATATTGTGAATGTTCTTGAAGATAAATGTACCATGTATCTGGTAAACATTTCATCCAATTATTAAGATTTTCCTTCATAAATATTTAGTTATTATTATCCTTGATATTTCCAATATGAAAACATCTATCGATGAGTTGGGTTATTTTTTATGATAAAATGACATGGTTTTTAGTTACACTCTTTAGAATATAGATTATTATTTAACCACTTATTTAAATGGAATTTGTTTTCCGTTAATTAATTTAACATATAGATTATTCATTATTGATTCATGATTTCTTATATAGTACATAACAGTTACTGAGTATTTTAGAACATCCTTATTTTGTACCCTTTTCCTATTATTCCATTAAGATTACAAAGACTGATATGCATAGATACACTAGTTGGAAAACATTATTCTATAAATACCATGTTTTAATTTTTTATATAAAAATTTAATGTAGGACTCATGTCTGTATATTTTTTACTAAGTCTACTAAACAATTTGGTCCTTTGGAATATAATTTACTTGAATCATATGCAATTTTAATAGTAACAGGAACCAGTTCCAGGCATATGGGATGGGGTTCACTATATAATAAGGATAAAATTAATTATAATATTTGATATAAATGACATAATGTTAAAACAAATGACATTTTTATCAATATCAAATGATAATACATATCATTATATTTATTACACTAAAAAATGATACTTCCATTTGTGTATGCATGGACTACCACATTCAAGAAATGATGTGAATCTATTTTCAACACCACACCAAAAAATGATATATTAGTATATTTAAATAACTAATAAGATATATATGATATTATGAACATTTTATAAAGATAAAATATTAAATAACTACTTCACATAATGATCATTGAAAAATGGAAATGTTACTCATGATTTTGTGTCACCTATTATCTCCTTGATTGTGTCATAGTTCATTTTTCATAACTATATTTCATGATTTGTTTTAAAGTATAATTTATTTATATATATGATAATAATTTAAGTATTACTATTTTGAATATGTTTACAAAATGACCTCTCTGACCATAGTGAACATGCCAAATTCATTTTTCACACATAATCCAAATATCATCAAAACAGCTAACATTAATATACTTGTAATTCTAATACTACATAAAACTTTAGTAATTGAAATAAAATAAAAATATTCCTTAAAAATGTTCGTAATCATTAAAATAATTAATATAATTTTATTATTCGGGATGATAATGAATGTACATAGTGATTCAAACTAAAGGTAATTCATTCTAATCTATCTTGTATTTCCATGGGACATATGCCATATTCACCACTTATTTACATTATGTTGTGTATATAAATCCCATTATATATGTTATATCATTAATGTATTTATATTTAAGGTATTTAATGATTCATTTTATGTTATTTATTTCATGGGACTTATGATTCAAATGTTACCAAAGTGGTAAGGGTTTATTTCCCAATATTATCATATGGGGAGTTATATGAGATTTTTCTATTAAAATAATTATGTTTTCTTAACATATAGTTATTCATTACCCTTTCTAATTAATTGTTTCATTTTCCTATCTTTGGTAGTTAAAATGATATATAATGTGTTTTCAACAATATTTGACATTATTTCAATCTTCGGTCAGATATCATTTTTCAACAAAACCCGGTTTTTCTAAAAATGTATTCAAATTTATTTTTAAACACATAAAAATTATTTATTAATGATATTATACCCATTTTTACTTTTTTTTAATGAATCTTTAGGTTATTTTCAAATTAATACATCCTTATATTTTACCAAAATATGTAAGGAATATTTTATTAAACATGTAATATGCGAATAATTTTCCACCATGATGACTAAAAAATGTTTTAATTCATATTATAAATACATTTAAAAGTTATTATCATTGAAAACTTATTTTAAAAAAAATTTGAACATTTATTTTAAAATGTGAATATCAAAATAAAAAGGTTATTATTTATAAAAATGTTATTAAAGATATTTTCAGGGTATTTCAATTCATCAATGGCATCAACTCTATAATTTATATATGGTATAATGGGGATATATTGTATTAATACAATTTTTATTATTTATATGGATGTTTTATGATCAGTTCCAATATGGATGTACAATTTTATTTTCATTCACCATTTTACTCAATATGGTTTCTGATTATGTTTATTGATTTGAGTGAGTAATAACATTTCATCTGTTAGCTTATAAATATTATTTTTTATGTTTATTATATTTTACCCCTTTGATATGAGGAATTAATTGTACTTAGTATACTATGGGAAGGGCTTACTAAAATTTCTCAGTGCGTTAGAAGGTCTCATGTGACAAACTAGATTTATTTTGGCCGAGGCCTTACCCATTTATTTATATGACTTGGAACAAGGACACAAAATTAATTTTTATATTTATGTAATTATGTATTCAATAATTATTTATTATTTTATAAAATTAATAAGTGATAATTTCATTTATTAGAATATCCATGGTTTGGTTTTCATGCTCATGTGATTAATTTTGTATCATTATGTGACCATCATTTATTCCCTCTATATATTGTTCATGTTATTTATTAAATAGCCTTGGTTTTTGTTATATAAAATTACATATTAATTATTCCTTATTTATCTAGAGCTTTTATTTAATGATTACCATTACTAATAATATGATCTCACCCCATGAGTCTCACTTTCTCCATAACACCATGATTTGTTTTGGGATTGATATTTAGGGACACGATATGAGGAATAATGGTGTTCTTAATGACAATAAAAAATGTGTTTATGATTTCAATTGTGATATGAATTTAGTGTATGTATCTATAATAACAACAATACTAAATTATTCCATACATAGGGATGTTATTCCTTGTATCTTATTCCAAAGTTATAAAGTAAACATTGGCTTCACTCTACTGGGGTCAAGGTCACTATAGTTGGTATCATATTAAGTTTTTTGTAATCCTTTGGAACTAGATTATGGATAAAATTGATTATAAACATGAAACTATTTTATAATTTTTGGAAAATCAGATAATAAATTCCTAATTATTTTATAAGGATGTGATTATGTGTTTCTTCATAGAAATAAATATCTATCTGGATAGTACAACTAGACATGGTTCTAGAATACTGAATAATATGGGTAATAAAATTGAAAAGGGAACATTGGGCTTGAACCAGTCATCATTTGGTTCATGAATATGGGTCTTTATGTGCACCTATTTTTAAATTCCCAAGGAATATTCTTAGGAAAATTTATTTTTTATTTATAAAACATTATGAAGGATTTTAAAATAATTATATCTCCCATGATACAATATTTAATTTTATGATATTAGCAATGAATAATTTTTCCAATTTATGTTAGGTATTTCACTAGTTTTGGGATTATACATTATTTTTTATACTTAATGATCAAATATAGTTTATCTCAAAATGTATAAATGGTTACTAGTTTATGGAAGGTAAAAACATTAATTCACATCATCCAAATTGTAAGATTGATCGTTATGTGGGATTAAGATAATATTTTAAGGGAACTAGTCTCACAAACATTCTCATAAAAAGATGATATATTATCATTTTATAAAAATAAAGAGAAAGTTTTCTCTATATATTAAGGGTTAAAAGGGAAGTAATAAAATAAGAAGACTAATGAAAAAAAGGTGGATAATGGGAAGATGTAAATAATAGATTTCCCAAAAAAGAATAATTTTGGATACAAATAACTCGGTACCTACGTAATGGAAATGGGTTTTTTCTATATTCATAGAGGGAAAGGCCACAAAGAACATGATTTCTAGTGGAAAATATTTTCTAATGTCTAATGATTTGACTTCAGGTATATATGAAACTACACATATAAATTCTCTATGATTAAAATTGGTTTACCTTAAAATTAGTTAATGAATCATTTTCATGATTATTCCACTATCATTAATGAAGTGAAATTATTAATGTGTATGTTTTTTGAATCAATAATTATGTAATTTGAGTATATTTTCATTGTTATATTGGTTATAATAGTTATGAAATTTATAAGTATTGTACTACAATACTTTTTCTTTATAGGTTTGAAAATGTATGTTTAATGGTACTGATATACAAGAAAAATGATTCATTTGAATGTAAACATAACAGAAAATACATGAGTTAGGGAAATATAACACTTAATATGTTCCTAATTATGATATAATTATTTTTTGATAAAAATATGATTGATATGGGAAATTTAGTTTATATATTACTACAAACCTTAGAACTGATTATTTATTTTAAAAAAAAGTTTTTTTATGCTATCATTGATGTATTTAAAAACACTATAGATTTATGGAATATATCTAATAACCTAGGTTTTAGTTAAGGAGTGTGAAATAATGCATGTTTAAAAAAAATAAGGTTATTATAATGTTTTAAAAGAATAGCTAAAAATGGTATTCACATGTTTGGTATGTGACTATTAAGAGCCACCTCATATTGTTTGGGGGTTTAATAATATGTTTATTTTATAAATTTAGTAACCTTTTTTTAAATTTTTCATATTAAACTTTTTAAAGGTTTATAAGGTTAACCCTTTATTAAATGGTTTCAGTTTAACTTTTGATTAGGTTTTATAGATTAACACATCTTAACACTTGATAAATAATTATTCATTTTAGATAACCTGTATTAACCATATTTCTAGATTGTTAAGAAGAGATATAAGAAATAACTTATCATTATATTATAGATCTTAGGATATATTGAAATTGAATTTTAGTGCATCTGGAACACAAATTTACTATTACAAATTAATTTCAAAGAGTAAGAGATGAAGTGGGAATTGATTAAACCACATAGAAATGTTTAAATTATTATTATTTAAAGCTATCACGGCAAAATATATTTTTATATAACTTTTCTATATGGTAAATGAATTTACCAACTTTTAAAAAAGAATAATAAAAAATTGTTATCATAATACCTTAATTTATTTTGAAATGGTGTTATTTTAAATCATCATAGATTTATACTTTTGAGGTAATAAACTTTTTATTGTTCATTCACTTTCATGTGAACAATTACATCAATAACTCTCTATATTTATTTATCATTTTTCCCATGTCTATATAATCATGTACCCCCAATGTTCTCATATATAGAAACCCAGTTATGTATTGTTCCATCTAATTTTTATACTTACCTTTATAACTTTTTACGATGATTTTTTATTAACCATTTTTACAATATGTGTTTTAAACTAAGGTATTTTCAAATTTTAAACCCTTTATTGTCATGTTCAAAATTATGTTATGATGAGACAATATATATAAGTTGGGGGAGTAATGTAATAGCTCATGATTTATTTAAAATAGTAACATCATGTTTGATATCATGAACGGAATGAAATACCAATCGTAGAAGATAATATTACACATAGATACATTAAGATATATTTATTTTATAAAATAAACTCAATCTCTTCAATAGCTTGCAATTCATGCCACACCAGGTTTGAAAAATATGATATACCATGTTAAAATATTATTATTTAACAATGACCCATATAAAATAACATTTAAGTTGGAATGTATGAATAGTAAAGAAAAAAGTATCAATATTATATGGTTTAAAAATGTAAAAAATCCAATGGTTATCGGTTAATTTTAAATAAAATAATAATCATTTAATGGAAAAAATAAATTTTTTCTAAAAAAACTATATTTTTCAAAAAGGAGGTCTTGTCAAGCGTTGTTCCCACAATTTAAAATTATTTTTTACCAAATTTAGAAAAATTATCTGAGAAAATAAATGTAATTTTTTATATAATCATATTAAAATTATATTAGGGGGATTTTTTTGGACATTTATGAAATGTATTATTTTCGATTAATAATGAAAACAATGAATTTTAATTGAAAAATATATTTTCAATTAAATATTTATGAATGTGAAATTATATTTTTAATTGGTTTTAATATATAATATGATATATAATAAATTAATTAATCTAATATATTTTATTTTAATTATTTTAATTTAGAATCTCAATATAAAACCTTTATAAAATTTTGAACATTTTTCTTGGAAATCCCTCTTTCTCATCACGTTTGTGAGATAATTTTAAATTTAATTTTTCCACTTCTTCAAATGGAGTTTGTAAAACTAAATTACATATTTTTAATATGTATAATTTCTATTATATATTACGGTTAATATAATATTTTAACATAATTAATATTAAAATGTTTCAAATTATTTTCCATGGTAATGGTAGAAACGGATTTAATGGGGGTTAAACTGAGAATATAAGTGTAAAAATAACCCAAAAATTTTCCACCTACCATTTTATAGACATATTTAAAAGTTGTCTCTTATTTTTTCTATAATATCCCATATTTATCCTTTTGTAATATGAGAATCATTGGTAACCTTTTTATTTTTAAAAATTACAAGTGTGCCACACACCTCATTTATAAGAGGCAACCCCTCCCTTATCCTCTTTATGCTTACAAAACACAATGGTTTGAAAAATAAAATCAGAAATCAAGCCCAATTTCATTAACATCATTCTATATTCCTTTTTTTATTATGAAACCCATTCTAATAATACTGTATGTTTAGTTATAAAGAGGTTATACGAGAAGAGGTAAAATTCCTAACTATGCATTTTTTTATTTCTTCATCAAACTCCATTAAATATACTGCATTTATTCCTATATAATAAAAAGTGTTTATAACATATTATTTTATTGTATTATGATATTTCAATTAACTATATTGATCTCTTTTTCCCTAAAATGTGAAACGGTAATGTGACTCCTATGTACTGTGGACTACCGCCTCACAACCCGACGGGGTATATTTTCCATCAAAACCTCTCATGATTGGGAATGATGAGTGATATAAATTATATTTATGATATATATAAAAAACATTCCTATGGATTAATTATATCTTATATACCTTTTTATGTTCCACTATGTTTCACAAATGATAATGTGAGTCCTCTGTATGGAGAACAACCGCCTCATGAAACGATGTGATAATATTTTCACTAAAATTATTCATAGTAGGTAATAACGATAATGTTAATGAATAAATATGATATAAAATAAATAATTATGTTATTAAAGACATATTTATCATTATATAAGGATAATATTTATAATTCTCGTTCCTACACCAAAAAATGATAATCTCGTTCATTTATGTGTGGAATACAGCCTTCATGAAGCAAGAAGAATCCCATTTCATCACCACACCACGTGGAGGATATATTTATATATGTAAATAAATAATATGGTATAAACTTTATTATGATAATTCATAAAATATGAAATATTAATTATCTTAATTACATAATTATCATTGAAAAATGGTAACGTTTCTCATAAGTATGTACAACCTACTATCTTGATGATTGTAACGTAGTAATTACTATAGACGCCGGAAAAGTCCCTTGTTCCCAAACGAAGCTCTGGATGCGGAAAGCGAGGTCATATTTGGAGTCGGAAGCATGTTTCGGAGGACCCGGAGGTCTTGCGCGGAATTTTGGAGGCCTGCGTGCAAAGTTGATGAGCCACGCGCAAACCTCCCGGGATGCGTGCAATGCGCTGGGCCGGCGCGCAATTTTGCGCGCCCGTGGCCCGCGCGACTCCCTTTCGCGCCGGGCCCGATTCCGCGCCCGCGAAGAGAATTTCGCGCCCGCGAACTGGATTCCGCGCCCGGGGTTGCCTATAAATATAAGGCGACCCCCGACGTTTTGAAGGTTGCCAGAATTCGAAAGGTCTCTCGTGCGCGCAATCCAACTCCTTCCGCGCGCAATGCCGATCTTCAGGTAACCTCTTTTCTTTCGCGCAAGAAAGCCTTGGGGTTCGCCTTCACGCGCAATCCCTTTGGCCCCTTTCCTTTTGAATAACCCTTCACTCAAAGGCATTTGCGCGCAAAAGAAACCTCTTGCGCGCACCCCCCATTTTCAAAGTGGCCATTCGATTAAAGAATGAGTCGTTGCCCCCGTGCGCTATCCGAAGCCCGGTGCGAGCAATCTCTATCATTCGCGCGCAAAGTGCTGGCCCAATTGCGTGCCAGCCCGTCCATTTGCGCGTCGACCCGCGGTATTGCACGCAAAGCTCCTCTTTTGCGCGCAAACCACCAGGGTCGCCCCCTTTGACCCCCTTTGGGTACCCGCCTGCGTGGCGCCCGATGACCCTCATCCCGGGTGCCCGCACTGTGCGTTGTCTTTCCGTGCGGCCCTCCAGGCTTGCGCGAAGTGACAAGGACCTATCGGCGACTTCAACGTCCTGCACGACGTTAAACTGCATACGTCCAACATGACGTTAAACTGTGCCACGTCCGCGCTGCAAGACGTTAAACTGCCAGGCGTTTACGTCCCGCACGACGTTAAACTGCACCATCGTCCGCGCTGCAAGACGTTAAACTGCCAAGCATCTTCGTCCTCAACACACGACGTTAAACTGTACTTCGTCCGGCAAGACGCTAAACCGTCCGCTTCGTCCTCAACACACGACGTTAAACTGTACTTCTTCTGGAAAGACGTTAAACCGTCCGCATCACCTGATCCCATGTCTCGCAGGCAGGGTCCCCCCGGTTTGGATGTGGCCCCCACCCGCTCGTCTCTGCAGGGATGTCGGGATTGGAGTGGCCTTCGCCCACAGGGGTAGAGTGTTGCAAACAGAATGAACTACGTGGACTTTGATCCCTGTCTTCTAAACAGGGTACGTAGGAAGCCTCTCCGAGGTTCACGCCCGCCACCTGGTCGTCCCGGTCGTATTTACGTCGGTTCGTCCATCAGTGGACCCCTCCCAGGTTCACACTTGCGTTGATTCACCTGTGAATCCGCCTCTGTGGGAGACTGCACGTGTGTATCTCCATTGTGCTTCCCCACCGCCTCGATCTCTTCGTGAGTCGGCTTGCCAACGTCCAGCATGACGTAAAACTGTGATCCACCCGGCCGTTCCATCCCCCTCTGTGCGAGGTGGTTCGGTTCAATCCTCCGCCCGGCGGCCTCGATCTCTTTGTGAGTCGGCTTGCCGACGTCCAGCATGACGTTAAACTGTATATCCGAACTACGTTGACTTTGATCCGCGCTAACGCACGGTACGTAGGAAGCCCCTACGGGGTCCAAGCTCTTCACTCCATCATCCACCCTGATCCTTACCCGGGCCTCCACATCCCGGTGGGGTCATGCCATTTCATTCCACTCCACTTCATTTGGGAAGCCGCCCATGTGCTGGCCCCAGCGTCGGAGGTTCCCCTCAAGGGGTTCTGTCATCTGATCCACTCCTCGTGTTGATCAGTCCGATGCCGTCTCCGCTGGACGTTAAACTCACGGCATACCCCGTGTTAAACATGGGAAGCTGAGGAAAACCTCAGGTAACACAGTTCCCCGCACCCAGTGCGGGATGCCTCAGGCCATCACGCCTTCGAGGAGCCCTATTAGGGACGGAAGGCAGACATGCAGAGGCGCAGTGTTAAGACACGCCCCCGACACCCAGAGCCACCCGGTCTCCTCACCGCAGGTTGCTGCCCCGACCAGACTCCTTGGAGCGTCTGGGCAGAAGCAGCGTAATTAACCGGTGTCCATGAAGATATGGCGCCGGGAACGAGATTCACGAACATTATTAAATCTATGAGGGAGACCCGGATTAGGCGACGAGTTCCGAGGAGACGTCCACGGAAGGAGGAGCCGACATCCCAACATCCCGGTTTCGATCAAGGAGCAGACGCCCCTGAGTAAGGGACGAATGCCGCCCGCCCTTGGAAAGCGGGACTGCGGGGCCACAAGCCGCGCGCCTATCCCCTCGGGTCGACGGGTGCACGCGCGAACGCGTCCTGGCGGAACAGCGTAACCCGACGCACATCCGCACCGAAACAGAAAAATGGTGAACCCGACGTGAATCTCTTCTCCTCAATACGAAGACCGATGGATTTCAGAGGTGTTGGAAGACCAGCATGCTGCTCGACCGAGCATTCAGTTTTACCCGCCAGGGGCTGAGGAAGGGAACTCGGACACTCCGTCTCGCGACGTCGAGGGCCTGGGTCCCCCCCACGGAAGGCGTCGTGGCACTAATGGTTGGTTGTCGATTCCTTTTCCTGTCAGTGTTAATGGGTTCTTCTCCCTGCTTTCAGAAATCAGGTCGCCCAATCCAGTGCCCGATCGCCACCCGCCCACTGGCGCAGGGGTAGAGGAAACACCGACGCGGCTACTCCGCGCGGTCCCGCCCATTCCACAGCCGTGCCAGCAGCCGCAGCTGCGGGGCAACCACGCCCTCTCTCCCCCTCGGAGGTCATCCAAAGAAGGGTGATCAACAACTTGGTGCCGAGATACGAGGAAGAGGGAGTCATCCCCACCAGGGACATGGCTCGCCTAGACCTCGAGGGAGCTGCACCTCGCCACCAACGCCGCCCCCGAGGGCCGCGCAGGGAGGCACCGCTGCCTACCTCGACATCCAACCGTTTCGGGAGTTTATCCCCGGAACGCTCTGACAGTTCCTTCCCCTATGCGGATGAGGTGGAAGATTCCCGGGACCACCCTATCCGGGATTCGCTCCCGGGATCCGCGATGAGGGCTCCTGTCAGGCCACGGCGACATCGCCGCCAGGCCTCTCAAGTCGAGGAACAGGCTCTCCACCTGCCCGCACCGCTCATCCCGACTCGTTTGTCCCGACGCCAACGTCGGGCTCGAGCGGAAGAGGATGCCCACCTTGGGGCCCTAGCAACAACGGCCGCATTGGCCCAAGCCACTATTGGCTCCAGTCGCCAGGCCCCTACGCATCATGAGCAGGGGAACTTCTATGCCCGACCCGGATCGAGGCCCCGACCGCCCCAAAGGCAGGTTGGGTTGACTCTCCCGGTTGCTGGTACAGACAATAGCCACCGCGGACCACCTCGCGGTAGCGCTATTCACCAACAGGGTCTACTCCGTGTGGCCGATCCAGGAGGCATGGGTCATCCCACCTTCCGATCCCGGCCCGGAGGCCTGCCCGGAATCACCTCTCCCCGCGTCCCCTTTGATATCTGTCCCGGTGCCCCTCGCACCTTGGTTTCCAGTCCTCTTGGCCCCAGCACCAGTGCGGCCGGAGGACGCCAGGACAGAGATCAGCCATGCCCCGAAGAACCACCCAGGGTCAGGAAGGCAAGGCATCGACGCCGAGGGAAGAATGTTGCGGAATTCCGGAGAGAGATCCGACCGGTTCGTTTCTCTGATTCAGAGGCGGAGTATGATTCGGCGACAGAGCCCTTCCCCCAATCCCGCCAGTCAGGGGCAGGGGTAGGAATGCGGCACGTCAGCCTCGTACTCCCCGAGAGCGAGATCGATATGATCCCCGCTTCTCTCCGAAGGTATATCCGGAGTAGCGAGGGCCTGGTAGACCCCCAAGGATCAAGCTTGCGGTTGGTACCGGCCCCTCTGGAAGCGCCTTCTGCCTCGATCAGGGAAGCCGGAGACCTTTTCTGGGGACCGACGGTTGAACCACGATCTAGTGCACCCTCGGCGAGCACCGACGCTACGGCAGGATGTTCACTCGCCGGCCCGTCCTATCGTGATGTGGTAGCCAGGGCACCGCCACCCTCATAGGGCGGCCCGGGATATGGAGGCCAATCGTCCTGCTCGCCGTATTCACCGCCGGCCAGCCCGTCGGCCCGGCGGCCCGCCTCGGAACCACTGCCGGTTCCCCGTCCATTCCCAGTCATTGAAGAGGACCAAGGAGACCTGGGTCCCGAGTTTGAGTCATGGAGCTTCTGGACCGTCCTTGCAGAGGGCCACTTCCCTGAGAAGTTTTGGCCAGTCGCAGGACCGGACTTTGATGCACCCGAATCGCTCACCCCGGATGAGTTCGAATGCTTCCGCCGAACTCTCCGGGAGACTCACTCCCGTCTTCACCGCCTACAAATGCCATACCCCGGGAGTCAAGTACACCTGGAGGATATTGGTGAGCAGTGCCGTCAAATTGAACTGGCCACGCTCCCCGCGGTTCGGCACCCCGGGTCATTTGGGCACCACGAGGCCCTCCAACAACGATGCGTTGAGTGTTTTCAAGTACTCCGCAAGGTTATCGAGGAAGCCACTCCCCACGTGTATATCCGTGGATGGGGGCAGTACGCTGCCCTACGCTTCAGTGCGATTCGCCGACAGCCCGATTCACTGGGTGGCCCTGAGGGTACATCCCCAGGGACGGAAACAGTCAATATGGCTGACCTTTCGGGAGAGGGGAACGGTTTGGAACTTCTCGACGGGGGCTCTCCCCCCGAAGACAAGCCGTTGTTGGATCCATCGGTGAGAGTTACTCGTCACCAGAGGAGCCTCCTGGGTCTCCCCGCACCCACTGAAGCACTGACGTTGAGCCGAAACGTCAGTAAAGGTAAAGAGCACGGCGAGGCTATAAAGCCCGCCGACCCATCTGCCTCCACGCAGAGGGCGGATGAGGATCTTGAGAAGGCTATGCTACGCCAACAGCTCGCCGAGCAGAAGAATCTAGTTCACCAACTCCTCGCCGAGCGCGCTGCCGAGCAGCGGCCTCACTACGGTGATCCTAGGCCAGGACAGCAGGGACAGGAACAACCACCCCTCGATGAGGCGCTCCCGGGCAACCGTGATTATGTCGTGTTCGCCGATAGGAGAGAGGCCATCGCCTATGGCAAGAGGGCGCGGTATGTTTCACCGCACCCTCCCGAGCGGCGTGACTACCTGAGAGACCCCGCTCGGATTCCTCCCGCTGCCCCAAGGGCCGCTCCGCCCGCCATCCCACGAGCTGCCGAGTTCGACGACCCGGTCGACGACCCGATTGAAGGGCCATGCAATGCGCTCGTGGTTAGAGATCCTCGCCAGGACTGGAACCCATGTCCGGACGATCCGATGGTGGCACTCATCGCCCGCTTGGAAGCCTTGGAGACTCGGCAAGTGGCAATCCCACCGGACGGCAAGCCATACCCAGCATGGGTGGATGACATGCCGGCGCCTCCGGGATTCGGGAATCCCACTTTTGCCCCCTTCAACGGGACTGGAGATCCGCCATAGCATTTGGCCCATTTCAACTCGAGGTGCGGGCCTATGTTGGGGACTCCGGCGCAGCAAGAGGCCGCTAAGCTTCGCTGCTTTGTCCAGACACTGGAAGGGCCAGCATTTGTCTGGTACAGCCAGCTCCCCGTCGGGTCGATAACTAGCTGGGAGGACCTTCGTAGACAATTCCTCTACCAGTTCAGTTCCACGACCCAGAAGACGAGTATCGCAGACCTCTTCAAGTGCAAGCAGAGGCCTAACGAGTGAGTCGCGGACTTCGTCACCCGATGGAAGGGTCTCACGTATTCCCTTGACATGCCATTGACTCAGGAGCAGTTGCTGACAATGTGCGTCGGGAACGTCAAGACTGAGCTGGTCCCTTCTTTGATCACTCAGAATTACCCCGGAGGGTTCAGGGACTTCTCAGACAAAGCTCAACGTCGTGAGGAAGCCCTGCAACAGGCCAGCCAGGCACACCCGCTACCTCCTATGATTCCTGAAAGGAGAGCCAGCAGGGCTGAGCCCGCTGCTGTCGCCCAGATAGAGGCTCCCAGGCCGTTGGAACTGCTGCCGGTGAGACCAGCTCCACAGCCTCACAGGAATCCGCCTCCACGGGCTCAGTTCCTGGCCCAGCAGCGGCAGCCTCAGAACCGGCCCGCCCCTCCGCGTAATGTACCACCACAACCCAGGCAAGATAATCAGGGTCCACCTCCTCGGCAGGCCCCTCCAGCCCCTCGTCAAGACCACGCTCCCAGGGGCCCGCGATACCTGACCTACTCATTTCACGAGGATCAGGTCCCCGGTTATTTCCGGAGCGCCCTGGAGTAGAGGATTGTGCGGCTGCCTGAGTGTTGGAGGCCGAAGGAGGCACATCTCACGGATAACCCCCGCTACTGCCCCTACCATCGGGCCCTGGGGCACACCATCCAGTGGTGCTATGTGTTTAAGGATTGGCTCCACGACCATATTAACAACAATGTAATCAGGTTGGGCCCAGCTCCGGCATAAGTGGCGGGCGTGTTCGTGGGATCAGATGACGATAGCGGCAACGAGGACGAATGGCAGCTGGTCTCCGACCGCGGATCCCAGAAGTATAAAAACTGGATGGCCCGCAAGAGGATTATTCGCGCCCATGGAATCATCCGTGCGCGCTTGAATCAGCCTGAGCCCCCAGAATCTGCAGGTGCTGCTTCGGCATCGTCGTCCCAGCCTGCCTCTTCCAAGAAGAGCAAACGGCGGCGGCGCAAGAAGGAAGAGCGCGCCCCGCCAGTTCCGCCACTATCCCGCACTCTCGGTGATTTCATGCCCCCGGAGATGGGGATCCCTCCTCGGATCCGCCCAGTGGTGAATGATTCGTCTGATGACAGTACTGGGTACGCTTCGGTTAATACCGTCGAGCTGGTAAATCCCTTTTCGGTTCCCGACGTTGAAGAACACCAGGTGGACCTCCCTAGTGTCCCCGATCATCGCCACCGTCGGAGGAGCCGCAACAACAGGAGTCGCTGGGGCACAGCAGTTGGTACCTCCAGCCAGGCCGTGCATGCCACTGAGACCAGGAAGCAGGCCCAAAACCGAGCTCAGCGTGCGCAGCCCCCCCATCCGGGGATGACGGATTCGCCTCCGCCACTGTTTGTGGTATGAGATCAGGCAGAACCGCCTCAGCCGCGTCGTGATCAGCTCCGCCCTGCCACGAGTCCATCCCGGCCTCCTGACCCCAGTACGGTGACCATTTCCCGGGCTTCAACCAATGAACAGCGAGATGCGCCAAGCACCAGTCGGCCGCCGGCCCAACCGGCAAGGCCCGTCACACTTCCAACCGCAGAGCAACCTCCTGCAACCAGGGGCTCGCGCTTGGCCAAAACGTATGATGTCCTGAAGCACTTGGCCGACATCCCAGCGAGACTCTCCATCCTTGAGGCTCTGTGCATGTCATCTGAGATGCGCGAGGCACTCGCTGAAGCCCTGAAGAGCCCCCTCCAGTTTGAGACAGAGGTTGCGGATGCAGAGGCCTTTCACGCCGAAACGATTGAGGACGCCGAATGTCAGGCAGTTATCTCGTTTTCTGGTAAGGATGAAGACCCTCCTATACAGGGGAACATTCGTCCGCTGTATGTTACCGGCCAGTTCAATGGCCTTGAAGTCCGGCACTGTCTTGTCGACACGGGGTCCGGGATTAACCTGATTCCCACTCGGACGCTCCGGAGATTGGGGTTGTCTGAGGATGACTTGATTCCCTCCGACCTCAGGATCCAGGGGTACGACCGCACCGAGCAAACCCCAGTCGGCAAGATACGTTTGAAGACCCAGTTCGGTGACTTGGTTGCCAACACCGAATTCATGGTAGTCTCTCAAGACACTGCGTACAACGCATTGATGGGCAGGCCCTGGCTCCACCTTCATGCGGCGGTTCCCTCGTCATACCACCAATTCCTCAAATACTCCCTTAATGGTCGAGTAGGCGTGCTTCAGGGAGATGCCTCTCCTTTTGCCTCATGTGAAGCCCGCTATCTGGACGCGGACTATTACAAGAGCAAGGATAAGCAGATCCTGGCCGGTGAGGTCGAGCCTGTCGCTGTTTCAAGTGATCCCTGGGCAAGTTTGGATGACGCTTATGTCCTCCCGATTCAACGGTTGGACGTAGCCATGGTCTCGACGGCTTGTGAGTCTCCTGATGAGATGACCGCAACCGCCCATGCCAGTACCAGCGGCCCAGCAGGACTTGGTAGCCCCAATGAAGTTGCCAACGCAGCCTCTCCCGTGGACGATCCCTCCCTGAGTGGAGAGGACGTGGAAGATGCACCCCCAGCCTTTGAGGAGGGCGTCTCCGCCACGGTCGATGAGTTAGTACAAGTGAACCTTGGAACCGAAGCAGATCCGAGACCCACATTGGTCAGTGCCGCCATGCCCTCTGAGGAGCGGCAGCAGTACGTGGACTTTCTCAGGCAGCACCGCGATGTGTTCGCTTGGGGCTATGACGAGATGCCGGGGCTAGATCCTCAGGTAGCCGTCCACCGCCTTGGTCTCCCAGCGAACCATCGTGGGTTCAAGCAGCCTCCCAGGAAGATGCACCCATTCCATGGTGCCATGGTTGAGGCCGAAGTTGACAAGCTTATCAAATCCCACTTCGTGAGGGAAGTCCAGTACCCCAAATGGCTGGCCAACATTGTGCCGGTCCGGAAGAAGAACGGGCAGATCAGAGTCTGCATCGACTTCCGCGATCTCAACTGCCACTGTCCGAAGGATGATTTTCCCCTTCCAGTGACAGAGCTATTGATTGATGCCACGGAAGGGTTCCAAGCCCTCTCCTTCATGGATGGATACTCCGGATATAACCAAATTCGGATGGCCCCTGAGGATGAGGAGTTCACTGCCTTCAGGGCCCCCCAAGGTACCTTCTGTTACCGGGTCATGCCTTTCGGCCTGAAGAATGCAGGTGCCACCTATCAACGGGCGATGCACCGCATATTCAAGCCAATACTCGGCACACTGGTCGAATGCTACGTCGACGACTTGGTAGTCAAATTGTGCCAACGTCAGGACCATCTCAAAGATCTTGAAAAAGTGTTCAGCTTCCTCCGGTCTCGCTGCCTGAAGATGAACCCGTTGAAGTGCGCCTTCGGGGTCACCTCCAGAAAGTTCCTTGGATTTGTGGTAAGATACCGGGGTATTGAGGTCGACCCAGAGAAGATCAGGGCGATTAGCCAGATGCCTCCCCCAGGTAACATCCGGGAACTGCAAGGGTTCCAAGGCCACTTAGCCTATATACGCCGATTCATCGCGAATCTGGCCGGCAAGTGTAAGCCCTTTTCTCGGCTCATGAAGAAAGGTGCCACCTATGTATGGGATAAAGAGTGTCAGACCGCTTTCGAGGAAATCAAGAAGTACCTGCTGCAACCTCCGGTTCTGATGCCGCCTGTATCCGGGAAGCCGCTGGTCCTTTATGTGACCGCCCTGGAACGGTCCCTTGGCGCCCTTCTCGCCCAGAAGAACAACAAGGGAACAGAGAATAGCCTCTATTACCTCAGTCGCATGCTCCTCGATGCGGAAGTTAGGTATTCCCCCATCGAGAAGAGATGCCTGGCGCTCGTATTTGCCGTACAGAAATTACAGCACTACTTACAGCACCATGAGGTACAGTTGGTTTCTCGGGTAGACCCGTTGAAATATATCCTGATCCGGCCTATGTTGACTGGCCATCTAGCGCGGTGGGCTGTGATTCTCCAGCAGTTCGACATCAGGTATGTGTCTCAGAAGGCCATCAAAGGGCAAGCATTGACAGACTTTCTGGCTGCTCACCCAACCTCCGCGGATCAGCCGCTGGATCTAGGCTTTCCTAATGAGGCCATCCTCTCGGTCGATCGAGCCGGTCCATGCTGGAAGATGCACTTTGACGGTGCCTCCCGGAGCCCCACCGGTAGAAGACTCGATAATCCTAAGCTCAACAGAGTGGGCTTGGGTATCGTCTTCATTACCCCGGAGCAAGCCGTACTGCCGTACTCTTTCCTGTTGTCAGAGGGCTGTACCAACAATGAGGCAGAATACCATGCCCTCATCACCGGCCTCGAGTTAGCTCTCGAGATCGACGTGCCCCATCTGTGCGTGAAAGGGGACTCCGAGCTGGTTGTTAAGCAGATCAATGGCGACTATGTTGTCAGGAAGTCGGAACTTGTGCCATTACTAGAGTGCACCCTCCTTCTGATGGCCCGGTTCCCTTCTCGGCCAGAAATTGTCCATATTCCCCGGTCGCAGAACGGTCGAGCAGATGCCTTGGCCAGCCTTGCTGCGTCACTTGCAGAGCCTGAACAGGATAACTTGACCGTCCGCGTGACGCACCGCAGGCTCATCACTCCCGTTATCCCGGAGGGAGATCGCGACCCGTCGGTAAGTAATCTCACCACGGTTGCCCCTACGCCCGGAGCCCCGATTACCCCAGATATGGCAGTCGAACCAGTCCCTGATTGGAGGACGCCTTTGGTTGAGTACCTCCAACATGGCATTCTCCCGCCGGATCGAGCCGAGCGCGAGCGAGTTCGACGTCGCGCATCGCAGTTCGTCCTCCAGAGCAGTCCCGGCCTGGAGCAGATCCTCTATAGACGCGGATTTGATGGTGTTCTCCTCCGTTGCCTTCAGGGAGTTGAGATCCCGCGAGTCATGCAAGAGGTTCATGCTGGTTCATGCGGCACCCATCAGACTGGGCCGAAGCTGTCCCACCAGATTCGGAGGTTGGGATACTTCTGGCCCTCCATGATCCATGACTGCATCGAGTATGCCAGGAGGTGCCATGCGTGCCAGGTTCATGCGAACTTTGTGCATCGGCCGCCGGAGCCTCTCCATACCACCAGGTATTCTTGGCCCTTTGCAGTCTGGGGGATGGACGTTGTGGGACCCTACCCGCCGGCGACAGCTCTCCAGTGCCGGTTCATTCTGACCGCCACGGACTTCTTCTCCAAATGGGCAGAGGCGATTCCGCTCAGAGAGGTCAAATCCTGTTCGATCGCTGACTTCGTGACCTCCAACATCATTCATCGATTTGGAGTGCCTCACGCTATCCTCACGGATAACGGAGCCAATTTCCGAGCAGCCGAGTTGAAGAAGTTGTACGCCAAATACAACATTCGCTCGAACCATACATCTCTCTATCATGCGCAGGCGAATGGACAGATCGATGCGTTTAACAAAAACCTCTCTAACATTCTGCAAAAAATGGTTGGTCAGAACAAGAAGAGTTGGCCGGACAAGCTCCCCAATGCCCTCTGGGATTATCGGACGATGACTCGCAATTCCACCCAGATGACCCCTTATTCCCTGGTGTATGGATCTGAGGCCGTCCTGCCCATCGAGATCCAGTTACCGTCCTTGCGCACTGCGGTCTACGACCAGCAAGCGCCTGACAGAGCTACTGAAGCCCGTCTAGTCGAGTTGGAAGCACTGGATGAGAATAGACTTCGCGCCTTGCACAACTTGGAGAGGCATCAAAGCAGAATGGCTCGAGCTTTCAATGAGAAGGTTCGCCTCCGCTCCTTCCTGTAGGGTGACCTAGTTCTAGCCCTAAGAGCGCCAATGATCCCCGGCAGGAAGCCACCCAAGTTGGAGCCCAAGTGGGAGGGACCTCTTGTCGTCCACAAAGTTTATCCCAATGGCGCGTACTCCCTAGAGACTATGGATGGTGAGTGTGTCACTCCTCCCACCAACGCTAGATTCCTCAAGCAGTATTTTTTCTGAGTGTACCATGTCCTGCACGACGTTAAACTGCATACGTCCAAGCTGCACGACGTTAAACTGCCTAGCATATCGTCCGCGCTGCAAGACGTTAAACTGCCAAGTGTTTCGTCCAACATGACGTTAAACTGTACCTCGTCCAAGCTACAAGACGTTAAACTGTTTAGCATTCGTCCAACACAACGTTAAACTGTACTACGTCCGAGCTACAAGACGTTAAACTGTTCAGCATTCGTCCTGCATGAAGTTAAACTGCCTCTCGAGAACTACGTCCGGCTTGATTCCCATCCTTATGGGATACGTAGGACCGCCTGAACATTCATGTTTCAGGCCCAGCCCTATCCTTCGGGAATTTCCATCCCATCTCGAGCCCTTGGCCCAGTTGCCCCCGGGTGTGCGGCGTATGGTGTGAGCGCGAGGCTATTCCCTCATTCACGTCGGTTTGCTCGTCACGCTGTACGCCCCCCCCCCCCCCCACGTTTGGGGATGCCTTCTGCTCCCCCCTTTTTTCCCTCATCATCCTGCATGACGTTAAACTGCCACTTAAGAACTACGTGCGGCTTGATTCCCATCCTTATGGGATACGTAGGACCGCCTGAATATTCATGTTTTAGGCCCTGCCACATTTCTCGGGAATCTCTATCCCGCGTTGGGCCTCTGGCCCCAGTTCCCCTCCTTTTTGTGCGAGGCTTGTGGCGTGAGCGGGGGATTATGTCCTCGTTCACGTTGGTCTGCTGGCCGTGCCATACGCCTCTCCCGTGTGTGGGACTACCTCACACCCCTCATCGTCCTGCATGATGTTAAACTGCCTCTTAAGAACTACGTACGGCTTGATTCCCATCCTTATGGGATACGTAGGACCGCCTGGACGCTTGTGTCTCAGGTCCAGCCCCGTCTCCTGGTTGATCACGGGGATCTACCGTCTTTTGGTTGCTCTCAGGGTGAGTCCTCTGACCCTTTCCGGTGATCTGTTAACATGTTTTGGGTACTTTGGTCTATGACCCGTAGTGTCGGATGCAATCCCGGCAAGTCCCGTGTTGCTTGTCGGGCCGCGCGCTTCCTCTTGTTCGAGCCTTCACTCAAAGGGATCCTCGTTAGCGGTTTGGGTGCGATGCCTCAGTGCTCTCCTACCGCTCCGGGTCGAGTTACCGGTGGGTCCTGGGCCGCAAATCGATATGAATCCTGCGATTGAGCGGTTGATGCTCATTTGCTTGCCCAGTTCTGGGCTGACGCGATCGGATGTTGTGTTGCGAATATGGTCAGCGACATCCTTGATCGCCATGTCGGCTCTTTTAGGCTCCGAACATTGGTTGCACGGTCCTCATCACACTCCGCCTTTGTGCGTTGTAGTGGAATCTCGACGCTCTCTTCATACTGACCTTCAGTACACCTTTACACGTTAGGCAGGCCAACCAGGATAATGGTGTCTGTCGAGGCTCCCACGATCTGAGCACCAAGGGTATATGCTGATGTCCTCCCTAAGGGCTGTGTATAGCTGGACCCTCGTCCCCATAAGGAGGAAGGAGTCGCCCGAACAATCGCGTTTTGGGCCCAGTATATCTGGAGGCTAGCATCTCTGCCCCTTGGGTGATGGACATACGCAGGCCCCTATCCCAGGATCGTTCTCCTGGAATCGTGCGTGACTGCAGGGCTGGGTATGTTCCCACCTCCGCTGAGTCCGCCGTATCACGATAAGCGGATTCCTCCATGGTCCGAACCACACGACCTTAAACTGTGTTTTCTGGTCCTACCACACGACCGTAAACTGTGATCGTCTTGGCCGCCCGACGAGAAACGGCACTGCATCGTGATGTTCTCCTCAGGGGACACTCACGTTGGGCGCTGGTTAATAACCACGCCATTCATCAATGCCTTTCATGGCTTGATTATTGTGGCAACGCCAGGGATTCCTTAATCACAGGCATGTCGCTGCACGAAAAACCATCCATCTTTAAGGACAAACAAGAAATATCAAATACCGCTTCTTCTGTGTGCGAGGGTCAGACCCGCACCCTTCCCCGCGCTGGTGCCCGATTGTGTTGCGCCGCGCTTCAAGAACTACGTGTGGCTTGATTCCCATCCTCATGGGATACGTAGGAACGCCCGGATGTTTGAAACTTCGGGTCCAGCCCCCACCTCTTAAAGATTCCCCCCTTCTCTGGGGAGTCCGCCGCCTTTAGGCCACCCTCAAGGCGTGTCCCTCGACCCCTTGCAGTGGTCCACTGGTGTCAAGAGTACTCTGGTTTATTACCAGGAGGGTCAGGTTTAGCTTGGTTAGGTTCCTTCCATTTTCAGGCTTCGTGCTCCCTTTCATTCGGACCCATCGCCTACGCCCTGGGTGGAGCCCCCGTGAACGGTTTGGACACAATGCCTCAGTTCTCTCCCACCGACTCGGGCTGGTGCCCCCAATGGCCTCGGGCAGCAAATCGATATGAATCCTGCGATTGAGCGGTCGATGCTCGTTTGCTGCCTCATTCCATCAACGGTTAGTGCGATATTGATGCTGCTCTTCCGCCACGGTTGGCAGTACTCCCATATCGTTACGCTGGTGCCCCCAGTCCTTGAGTGAATGGCCGCATGATTCACATCACATTTTCCACCTCCCATTCTGACCAGGCAAAATCTCGACACTCTTGACACTATCCCTCAGTGCATTTTCGCATATCCAGGGGATAGGACCACGATGCGGCGTACTTTGAGGTTCTTATGGTCCGAGCTCTAAGACCTTAAACTAAGATCTACCCCTATGGTCCGAGCTCTAAGACCTTAAACTAAGATCTACCCCTATGTTCCGAGCTCTAAGACCTTAAACTAAGATCTACCCCTATGGTCCGAGCTCTACGACCCTAAACTAAGATCTCCCCAAATGGGATTCTACGTCCTGCATGACGTTAAACTGCACTCGCAGAACTACGTATGGCTTGATCTCCAGCCTGATGGAGTACGTAGGAACGCCCGGGCATTTCGACTCGGGTCCAGCCTCAAGGATCGCTAAGTCCCGCCCCTCCTCGTCGTCGGCCGTCTGGCCTGACTTCGGGTAGAGTCGTGCAGTTGTGATATTCTCCCCGATTCAGCTCGGGATGCCCCATCGCAATGATGGGAAGCGACGGTTTCCTCGTCAAAGAGGTTCTGTCTGAGAATTGGGGTGATTCACGGCCAGATTAACGCATCCGCCTAATACGCTTTCCCCACGGTGGCGCAATTTTGAGAGCGTTGGATTCTATCCGAACAAATCGTCACTTCGCCCCACGCTTCGCATGCCCTGTTGATCTGGATTTCCACCCTTGTGCCTGAAGGAACCCCCAAAGCGGCATTGATGATGACATGTGATCCGCCTCCTGCCATATGGATGATGACCTCCGGTCCGTCTATCGCAGTAGTATGGTCGATTGATCCATTGTCCGCTTGCCGTCTTGGGCATTTCCTGGAAGTCCAACCGTTGTGGATTTCTGAATTCGGGACGCGCGATTCACCCTTTCTCATTTCCCTATGTTCGGATAAAATCTCAACGCCCCTAGCGTTGTCCCGCTCGCGTGTTGGAACAAGCGGGGGGGGGGGGGGGGGATGATACATTGATTAGGTCTGAGGTCTCCTTTCCTAGGAATGATCTCCCTCTTTTCTCTAGAAATCCAGGCCCAATTGTGGATTCATGAAGCTTGGTTAACGCTCCCGCAAGACAATGAATTGTGGTCGAGCATGTTAAACCAAAAGATGCAGATAAATATGGTGATTCATACAAATGGATCGAAATATTGAGTAGCGGAAGCAAAATATTCTGGGAATGGCAAAAAACAAAGCCCCTAGGGATTAGCGTGCTGGATAAGTCTTTCTAACGCTGCTACCCTTTGGCTGGCGGCCTCCAGGGCTGCTTCTCGCTCTCTGCATGCCCTCTCCTCGTCGGTGGTCGCAGCACGCAGTTCGTCGATCCTGGCCTGTGCACGCTCCCGCTCGACTTGGAGTGTGACCATCTGTTGGCCCACCTCCATCAGCTGTACCTGGGCGTCGATCAGTTGGGCCGATAGTTGCTCCACAAGCTCAGTACACGCTGCGACGAAGGCCTCCTTCTCTGCCGCCTGCCCTTCGAGACGCCGGACTTCCTGCTCCGCCGCGAGGAGCGCCCGCGTGCTCTCCGACATGTCCCGACTCTGTGCGACGTCGGCACGCCGGCAGCTCTCGCGCATCTTTTCGGCCATGAAATCACGGACCGTCAGATGAAGGCGTTGAGCATCAGCTCCCCCGACACACAGGAAGCGCAGCCAGGTTTGAAGTGATCCCATGCGCCCCAGCCACTCCGATGGGTCTCGCTTGAGGAAGCGCTGGATGCACTTCCACCCCCTGCGGCACGTTATCCGGCTCTCCTTGACCGCCTCCGCGTCTGAGTCGTCCATCTCCTCGGGGTCGGCAGGCCGGTAGGCAGGGAAGGCAGCCAGCAGGTCTGCTGCAGGGTCCGCCCCTGGGATGTCCTCATGGGGGATAGGTTCCCCAACATCTGGGCGACCTTCTTCTCTCTCCCCGGCGGCGTTGACACCCTCGTCAGCCCCCGACCTCTCTCCGATGTCAGCACCGCCGACGTCCGTAGCCCCTTGATCAGCAGTTGGTGGGGCCGGCTCGGTGCGGGAAGTCTGTTCCGGAGCAGGCGGCATGTCTGCCGCCGGTCCACTCGTGGATGGCCCGGGTTCGGCAACCCGACGAGCCTCCAGTGTTGAGATCACTGCGCGGGGCATGCCATGGTTAGTCATGGATCATCAATGGCAAGCACCAGCAGTAAAGTAAGGAGACTTACGGGAGTTCAGAGCGTCATCTTCCGCTGCCCCGGCCACCGCAGGAACAGTTGCAGCAGGGGACCTTTCAGCGCTTGTCAATTCAATAATGAGCGTCTGGCCCCCGCCTTGTCCTACTGGCGCCTCTCCTACTCCCGCTGAGGACGCCTGACCAACATCTGTGCGCTCCTGAGAAAGATGGAGAAATGGGTTAGAAGCCGCATAAGAGAATGGATGAAGCAGGATGAGTAGGGATAGAAGCGGACCTCGAGGAGCTCAGTGACATCAACATTGTCAGAGCCGCCCACCTCTCCACTCTCCCGCGGGCTCCCCTGATGGGATCTTCCCTCGGAGCCTTCATCCTCCCCCATCTCCTCCTCTTCCTCGGAGTTGTTGCTACTGTTATCTTCCGCCGGCGGCATCTGTTCTGGAGCGGGTTCTAGACCGAGCATCACCTTCACCAGAAGGGATGGCTCCGCACGCTGACCACGTTGGCGCGCGTACTCGTCCATGGCCGTCAGATACGCATACTGACGGTTGAAGTCCACCCTGTCGGCGATATGGAGGCGCCCGACCTCTGGCAGATGGATTCCTTCTCTGAGTATCTTTCGCCAGATGGCGTCGGTCCCCAGTGACTTCTGCATGGTTATCCAGGCCGACCACAGCGCCGGGAAGACTGCATCATGGGAGGGTTCGAGCAGACGCCTTACCTGCTTCCCGGGCCGCTCTTCGACCACCGCACGTGCCCCCTCTCTGGGCGCCGAGGTCGTAGCGGCAGCCTGCGATGTGCCCGCCGTCGAAGTCCCTGCTCGCGCCGGCTCCGCTGCATGGCGCGCCTCCGTTCTCCCCCGTGTAACGGCGCCTCGCCTCCTTCCTTGACGCCCGGTCTCTGCACGGGTGAGCTCGAGCCGCCGAACTGGCTTCCGTAGAAGCCCCTCGGGGTACGCGATGGCCCAGTGTTCGGCGTACTCGGTTGCCAGGCCTGCGTCGACCCCGGTAGGAGGGAGAGTGATGAAGTCGCCAGAGCCAAAGGCGACAAACATCAGCCACATCTGGCGAAGGACGCCAGGGTTCGTCTCCTCCCGGACAGCAGTGAATACCCTCTTCGGCATCCGTTGAAGGCACCCGAACTGCCTGGCGAACCGGGTTGGCACGTAGGGCTCGCAGATCACCTTCCCGTCGATCCGAGCCACGAGCACCCCGCCCCGCATGTTCAGGAAGTACTCGTGCTGCTCCAGCGGACCCTGCCCGTTGTCCATCATTTGGCCAACGGGAGTGGGGAACGGGCTGAAGTTGAAATTGGCATGATTGCCAATCCGAATCCTCACGCCCTCTTCACTTAGGGTCATCAGAGCGACCCCCGCAATGTTCAGCAGGGAGGGTCGCAGGCCGTTGCCCGGAGGAATGATGGCGTTCGGAAACGTGTACCCACCAAGGTGAGCAGCCACCCAGCCGTGGAAGAATTGGAAGGGCCCACAGATCCTTCGTGGCGACCCCCCTCGTGAGATGCGTCCCAGGATGGCGTACAGCTTAGCCAACACTGGGACCCCGAGGTTATATCTTTTGTTGGCGGCCATAGAGCCCGCCATCGCCAGCGTCGTCGGGCGAACGCCCATTCTCGCGTCCCGCACTGGCAGGAGCCACCCACTCAGAAAGGCGGCCAGGAACGCCGCGTACCGGAAATTCTGGTCCCGGGCCTCGATGACGCGGTACCCCCATGAGCGGTAGTCGCCCGTCTCCAGGACCCACCAGTACGACCCGTTCCGGCTCCTCTGAGCCGCGGTCGGGCACCGCTTCCCCCTGCCTGGCATCTTGACCGTCGGGTCATGCTCCAAGAACTGGCCGAACCACTCCTTGTAGGCTATGTCCTTCTGGAAGTCCTTGATCCCGAGCCGCTGCGTAGCCAGGTCAAGCAGATGCCAGGTCAGAATGGGAGTCCGTGACCTGTCTTCCCAGGTGTTCTTCGGAGGCAGGAACTCATCGTACTGGTAACCCTCCAGCGGGATACCTCCGGTGCAGTGGATGTCCCAGAGACCGATGCCGACCTCCCCATGGTGAAGATGGAAGGTGTTGGTATCCGGGGACCAGCGGGGGAACAGCTCCGGCCCGAGCTCGGACTGCTGGTAGAAGTGGAACTGCGACGTCCACACCGCCTCAAACAGGCCGATGTACCGCAGCTCCTCCGCGAAGTGATCGCAAGTGTGGCGTACCCAAAACGCCCAAGCCCACTCACTGGTGAAATTGCCCCCAGATCGCAAGTCCCAGTCCTTCAGCCAGCCCTTGCTGTCGTCGGTGACACTCTGGCGATATATGCTCGAGTAGAGGGATGGAGAGTTCTCCGCAGTAGGCTCACTTCCGACGATGGTTCGCGTCCTCGGGTTCAAGACATAGACATCCAAGTGTCTGGTCTCCCTGGCAGGATGCCCATTGTTGGTGATGTTATAGCGGGGAAGCTCGTCCTCCCGAGTCACCCAGGTCCGTGGCGCATCAACATCGAACCCTGTCACCAGAACCTCATCTAGGATGCCGAAGTTCCAGAGCGGCAGGTTGTCCGACAGTGGATATGTCTTCTGGGCCGGCGTCAGCAAGTCGAACATGGATTGATTGTTGGAAACAATCTCCTTGGCTCCGTAGACCTCCTCGTTCGTCGCCATATCAGCTCTGCGAGTGGCGGCATCCCCCTCATTTCCTTGATTCGCGGCCATCTCAGAAGCTTCGGGAGTCGTGCGGGTAAAGGGATGAAGCGTGCGGGAGCGGACGAGGCTGGTAGAGAAGTTTGAGAGTTGGCGCGCAATCCTAGTGGACGGCGCGCAATCAGGAAGTCCGTCGCGTAAAACCCCGGGTGTTCGCGCAAAAGCAGGCAGAATTCCGGACAGGTTTGCGCGACGAGCGGGCGAATTCCGTGCCGGAAAAGGCAATTTCGCGCACGAGAGCTCGAATGCTTATCGCGCGGAAGGACAGTGTACGGTGCGGGGGACCCAGGGCCCCTATTTATAGGCAAGGCCGGGAGTCCGCGCCGCACAGAAAGCGCTTTGCGCGACCGCACCGGCGAATTTCGCGCCCGGCGCCCCTTTTGCGCGCCACAGTCCCGTGCCGCCCAGGACTTCGGCATTCCGGCGTCTCCCTCGGAACCCGATCGTTGCGACCTCTCGCCGATCAGATTCCGAGGGGGGGCTTTTGTAGACGCCGGAAAAGTCCCTTGTTCCCAAACGAAGCTCCGGATGCGGAAAGCGAGGTCATATTTGGAGTCGGAAGCATGTTTCGGAGGGCCTGGAGGTCTTGCGCGGAATTTTGGAGGCCTGCGCGCAAAGTTGATGAGCCGCGCGCAAACCTCCCGGGATGCGCGCAATGCGCTGGGCCGGAGCGCAATTTTGCGCGCCCGTGGCCCGCGCGACTCCCTTGCGCGCCGGGCCCTATTCCGCGCCCGCGAAGAGAATTTCGCGCCCGAGAACTGGATTCCGCGCCTGGGGTTGCTTATAAATTTAAGGCGACCCCCGACGTTTTGAAGGTTGCCAGAATTCGAAAGGTCTCTCGTGCGCGCAATCCAACTCCTTCCGCGCGCAATGCCGATCTTCAGGTAACCTCTTTTCTTTCGCGCAAGAAAGCCTTGGGGTCCGCCTTCGCGCGCAATCCCTTTGGCCCCTTTCCTTTTGAATAACCCTTCACTCAAAGGCATTTGCGCGCAAAAGAAACCTCTTGCGCGCAATTTCCCCCGGGTGCGCGCAATCCAACCCGATTGCGCGCACCCCCCATTTTCAAAGTGGCCATTCGATTAAAGAATGAGCCGTTGCCCCCGTGCACTATCTGAAGCCCGGTGCGCGCAATCTCTATCATTCTCGCGCAAAGTGCTGGCCCAATTGCGCGCCAGCCCGTCCATTTGCGCGCCGACCCGCGGTATTGCGCGCAAAGCTCCTCTTTTGCGCGCAAACCGCCAGGGTCTCCCCCTTTGACCCCCTTTGGGTACCCGCCAGCGTGGCACCCGATGACCCTCATCCCGGGTGCCCGCACTGTGCGTTGTCTTTCCGTGCGGCCCTCCAGGCTTGCGCGAAGTGACACGGACCTATCGGTGGCTTCAACGTCCTGCACGACGTTAAACTGCATACGTCCAACATGACGTTAAACTGTGCCACGTCCGCGCTGCAGGACGTTAAACTGCCAGGCGTTTACGTCTCGCACGACGTTAAACTGCACCATCGTCCGCGCTGCAAGACGTTAAACTGCCAAGCATCTTCGTCCTCAACACACGACGTTAAACTGTACTTCGTCCGGCAAGACGCTAAACCGTCCGCTTCGTCCTCAACACACGACGTTAAACTGTACTTCGTCCGGCAAGACGTTAAACCGTCCGCATCACCTGATCCCGTGTCTCGCACGCAGGGTCCCCCCGGTTTGGATGTGGCCCCCACCCGCTCGTCTCTGCAGGGATGTCGGGATTGGAGTGGCCTTCGCCCACGGGGGTAGAGTGTTGCAAACAGAATGAACTACGTGGACTTTGATCCCTGTCTTCTAAACAGGGTACGTAGGAAGCCTCTCCGAGGTTCAAGCCCGCCACCTGGTCGTCCCGGTTGTATTTACGTCGGTTCGTCCATCAGTGGACCCCTCCCGGGTTCACACTTGCGTTGATTCACCTATGAATCCGCCTCTGTGGGGGACTGCACGTGTGTATCTCCATTGTGCTTCCCCACCGCCTCGATCTCTTCATGAGTCGGCTTGCCAACGTCCAGCATGACGTAAAACTGTGATCCACCCGGCCGTTCCATCCCCCTCTGTGCGAGGTGGTTCGGTTCAATCCTCCGCCCGGCGGCCTCGATCTCTTTGTGAGTCGGCTTGCCGACGTCCAGCATGACGTTAAACTGTATATCCGAACTACGCTGACTTTGATCCGCGCTAACGCACGGTACGTAGGAAGCCCCTACGGGGTCCAAGCTCTTCACTCCATCATCCACCCTGATCCTTACCCGGGCCGCCACATCCCGGTGGGGTCATGCCATTTCATTCCACTCCACTTCATTCGGGAAGCCACCCATGTGTTGGCCCCAGCGTCGGAGGTTCCCCTCAAGGGGTTCTGTCATCTGATCCACTCCTCGTGTTGATCAGTCCGATGTCGTCTCCACTGGACGTTAAACTCGCGGCATACCCCGTGTTAAACATGGGAAGCTGAGGAAAACCTCAGGTAACACAGTTCCCCGCACCCAGTGCGGGATGCCTCAGGCCATCACGCCTTCGAGGAGCCCTATTAGGGACGGAAGGCAGACATGCAGAGGCGCAGTTTTAAGACACGCCCCCGACACCCAGAGCCACTCGGTCTCCTCACCGCAGGTTGCTGCCCCGACCAGACTCCTTGGAGCGTCTGGGCGGAAGCAGCGTAATTAACCGGTGTCCATGAATATATGGCGCCGGGAACGAGATTCACGAACATTCTTAAATCTATGAGGGAGACCCGGATTAGGCGACGAGTTCCGAGGAGACGTCCACGGAAGGAGGAGCCGACATCCCATCATCCCGGTTTCGATCAAGGAGCAGACGCCCCTGAATAAGGGACGAATGCCGCCCGCCCTTGGAAAGCGGGACTGCGGGGCCACAAGCCGCGCGCCTATCCCCTCGGGTCGACGGGTGCACGCGCGAACGCGTCCTGGAGGAACAGCGTAACCCGACGCACATCCACACCGAAACAATTACTTCATAAACATCATTAATGCTTGGTTTTAAAATTATAATTTATATATAAAAATGCTAATATTTTTTTGATTATTATTATGGAGATGTTTAAATAATGACCTCTTTGTCCATAGTCAGCCTACCAAAATCATTTTTGACACTTAATCCAAGTATCATAAAAACATATGATGTTAACATAATTGATCATTTAATCATATATAACAATTTAATAACTGAATGAAAAATGAATAATAACCATTAAAAGGGTTCTTATGTAATTAAATAATTAACATTATATTATTACTCATTAATATTATGAACGTACATGATGAGTCATATTCAAGATAAGGGTTTCTAGTCTCACATTTACTTCTTTTATAAATAAGAAATTTTCACCACTTATTTCCTTTTTGTGATGTATATTACTAGAATTAAATATGTTATATCATGAATATAATAATATTAATAACTTTTAAAGCGTCATTTTAGTTTATTCCTTTCATATGTCTTATGATTCAAATGATACCAAAGCGATATTGGTTTATTTCACAATGTTATCATTATTTAAAAAAATCATATTAGTATCCCATGAGTGAAATATTATCTATTTGTATCATAATATCAATATAAAATATTTACATATGTTAAATCATTAAATTTTTCAATTAATAGTTCCAATTTACCACTCTTTGTTACATAGAATGTTTGATAATTTTTTATGAAAATATGAATTTATTTCTCTATTCAGTAGGAAATCAATTTTCGTAAAACCCATATTTTCTATTGATGTTTTCAAAAATGTTTTTAACATTTCAAAAATTAGTTATTAATCATATTTTACACATTTTTACTTTTCACCAATTTTATTAAAAGGTTTCAACATGTCATTTTTGAAACAATCCATCTTTCTCTTTCACCAATTTTGTTTTTTAGAATTTTCCACCTTCCTAAAAAATAAATTTTATAATTCCTATTTAACAATATTAAAAAATTTATTTTCAATTACATTTATTTTCAGAAATATTTTTTATTTCTTAAAATTTTATATTTTGAAATTAAAAGGTTATACTTATCAGAATGTTTTATGGGTATTTTTATGGTATTTATATACATCAATGAATTTAAACATATATTTTACATATAATAAACCTTGGATATATTTTATTGACACCCTATTTATTATTTATTCAGATGTTCTATTATCGGTTTGACTGGGGATGAATTTTTTTTCAACTCGCTATTTTTCTCTGCGCGGTTTATGATTATGTTTATTAATTCGAGTGATTATTAACATTTTGTATTTTGGTTTTTAAATTTGAATTTGTATGTCAATTAAATTTAACCCATTTCATATGATGAATTTATTGGAATTAGAATTTGATTGGTGGGGCGCAATATATCCCCTCGATGTATTGGTAGGTGTCTTGAGACAAGCTAGATTGGGTTTTTCCTGGGGCTTTACCCATCTATATAGATGTGTTTTCACAATGCCTTGAGAGTATGTTTTATATGTTTTTAATTAAGAATTACATTATTTTGGATTTATTTATTGATATTCCATAAGATTATTTGATTAATTAGAATATCCATGATTATTTTTTCAACCTCAGCTGATTATTTAAATGGAATTATTTGGTCATAATTTATTTCTACCATATTATTTTCAAGTTATTGATTAAAATTATTATTATTTTAGTTATTTAGATTTACATATTTATTATTACTTATTTATACATTTATTTTGTAATACAGTTTCCATTTTTGAGAATCTATGATAAAACCTTATTTATGTTAAATTTTCCATAGGATACCAAGAAGAGTTTTTTGATTGATATTCAGGGATATATTAGAAGGAATAATGGTGTTCTCAAATAAAAACCTTGTGATTTTTATTTTTTAATTATAATATTATTTTAATTTTCATTTCAAATTTACCAACATAAAATACAATTCATTTCATTTTTATGTGATTCCTTATATCTTTTTGTAATTTAAGAATGTAGACACTAGCATCTGGATACAGGGATTGGGGTCACTAAAATTACGATCATGTAAAACATAGGGGAATGAACTATCACGAAAAGTAACATAGTAAATAATGGGAAAATAATTTTTAATAAATCCATATTCATATTTAAAACATAAATAAAAACATAGATAATGGATAATAATCCTAGTACTAGGTTTAAACAAACTGGCATACACTTACTATGCTACCAAAATCCATGAATCTATACCCTTTGGATACCTACATTAAGTATAACCTCCCTTGGAATGGTTTAAGATCCCATAAAACAACCCATCACACAAGGAATGAAATATCTTAATCACTCGTAGTGCTAAAATTCACATCAAGTGTATATCTCAGAACATATCATTAAAATAATTGAATTATCCTTATTATGAAACACTCAAATTTACCATAAGATGTTCTTAACGCATGCTAGGTATAAGGAAACCCCTCATAATTCCATTCCTTATATGTTTCATAATTACCCAAGGTGACTAAATAACAAATGACATGTATTTGTTCCATATGGTTTAGAGAACCTCTATAGATTCAGACAACACCTACTTATCACTTATCAAATTATAGATCCTTTTTTAACTCTATGTTGAGATACCCTTAATTTACTGATAGTATGCATACCCTTTATAGAAATAATGACACTATCTAATAGTCTCACGTCAATTCATAACTCTACGGAGTATTATATATATACAATTAGATTTTCATGGATCAATCAAGCTATATTATCAAGATAAAAACCATTATAGGTTTGTATTTCCCAATATTCAATCTCCAAATATGGTCTATTGAGACATTGGAGTGTATGTAATCAATGTATAATACTAGAGGGCCTACTATGATCCAAAAATGACAACTTAGAAATCCCATTTACAATGGACCCTAATCATTACATCTATCCAATCACTTAGAGTCGCTTATCCACAATTCCTATTTGAAAAATATATGCACATACATTTCATTTGGTAATATTAAGTAATTTTGTTGTTCATATAGAGTTATACCCTAAATAAATATTTCTCATCCCTAAAGGTGAAATCAATTTCAACCAAAAATCTTCTACTACCCATCACATATTACCCCTATCCTATCCAATATATCAAAAAATTAATTATAATTAACTTAATATTAAATTATATAATTATTCTATAATTACACAATTATGAACTATAATGGGATAACTTGTTGTTTGACGTAATAACACAGATTCTTTTTCCAATGGAATGTGATCCCCATCCATGGTATCCCCAAACCAAATTCCATTAAAATTACCAATATATGTCATTAATAAATTCAATTAATGTAATCCCAAAAAAATGAAAAATAAAATAAAATAGGTCAGTTTACTATGGATATTAAAATTATTTTCAACCACTTGTGGTGATCCACATTTGGACTCTTCTTGCATGTGAATTCAATTTCCCTATTATGTATATATGAATTAAGTATGATCTAATGGATTTATATCTCAAATACATTTCTTAATTGATAAAAGATATCTTCTTGGATATTCTTTGGTTCATGATGGAAGAGAAAATGGAATGATGATGAAATGGAGTTCAGTTCCCCCTCCACTTGTGCACCAAAATCATATTACACGATTGTAGGGTTTTAAAATTAATACCACTCCAATAATTATAGTACTACCTACAAATAATGTGGGTGTATACAGATATACAAGAACTCCATTGGGTTCAACTAGAACTATGACTAAAAAATCAGTTCTTTCTATACCTCATTGTACATGCAGTTGGTTGTTCTATAGCCACTCTGTTCGTCATTATACCTTCAGTGTCGTCCACTATAAATCTAATAGTCTCCACTGAGGTTTCAATGGAATGATTATACAACTAGTAATTTATACATAGTTAACCCAACATATTAAAAACAACATCAAAATATTTCCTCTTTAATGTCAATCTCAAAAAAAATACATTTACCCAAGATGAATGTTCCAACAAATACTGATTTGCAATCATAGTTAAAAATTCAAACTGTCCTAGATTCCAAACGCTTTGAAACATGACTCTCCAAATCCACTAATATTATTTGGTGAAGATCATTTCAACATCATCACCCTTAATATTTTATTCTCTTATAATTCTCTATATTCAACTCTTATAATAATATTATCCATATACATCGAATGTAGACTCCAATTGTCTAGAAGACTTCTGGTTACATTGTACATCAAAATACAAGAACCAGTAAAAATACTAAAAATCGTGATAGATCATGATTTAATACATTAAAAAAATTAATCATTCATTGAATTTAATTATTTATAGAACCCAAATTAATTACAGTTGATCAAATGAAAAATTCACCAGTTGATAACCCATTGTATTGAATGCCCATGAAAACCCTATGACCTCTGTACTATGGCATTGTGTAATTTCATCAAATTCGTGATGATTTCCTACTCCCAATGGTAATTATGAATTACCTATCAAAAATAAAAAATAATAATAGTTGTTATGGTTGGTCGAGACCTGCTCATCACCTAATTGATGATACACATGAGTGCCTCTAGGAACCCCATTCCTCAAATTAGTGGCCTCACACTGGATAATCAATCCATTTCATGTAGCCTTACGCTATTGTTCTATTCTTTTTTAAAATTATGAGTTCTTAATTTCCATATACATAGTTCCTTAATATAAAACTCCAATTTTTTATATGTATCTTCTAAAATAAATTCAATGGCATACATTTAATGAAAACCCCAGATTAAACGAACCCAGATATACTATTAAATATTACCATGACTATTCAAAATGTAATGTAGATTTTAGGAATAGTAAAGTGGAAATTAGAATAATAACCTCATGATGAATGAATAAAAAATTGGTATCTCATAAAAGAATTTATTATATATTTATATCATGGAATAAGTAAATAAATGTTTTAAAATGATAAATTATGTATTGGTATTTCTATGAATCGTAAATTCATATTTATAATTTTATAATTAATATAATGATATAAAGGAAAATTAATTTTCATAAAATTTATTCAAAATTAATATTCTTTTCTATTATAATTAAAATATAATTTTATGAGACCATAATTAATTTTTCAAAGTGTCGTAAAATTATTTATAATATTAAAATCTCCATTTTCCTAATAAATTATTATTTTAATTAGGAATTAAAATTTTAATATTTATGAAATTATTTGAATAAAAATGATTCAATTCTTAAATATTTAATATTAAAAAAATGTGTAGGTTAATTTTTTGATATTTTTCTAAAATAGTTTATTTTTTATGAATAGTGAAATTTGATAAGTTATAGAATTTGATATGATAAGTAAATAAATGAATGTTTTAGTCATGGTTTAGTCATGGATAATATAAGTTTCTAGTATCAGAATCTCAAATTATATAATTACTTTACATATTCAAAAGATTAGAAATAATTGATAGTCTTGATGGAAAATAATAATCAAATGAATAAAATAATAAAACAACACCCATCTCCTCCCATTATAAGTACCAATCCTCCCCACCCTTTCTCACCGCACATTATAAGCCTTTAATGTAGTATAAATTCTTATAAAATACCCTTTTAATCTTATTCCTCACATATATGACCTACTGGTATTACTGAAAGACCAATGTAGTGTGTCTTATGGAGGATCCCATGTAGAAGATATTTGAGAGGTAAAATCATCCTTCATTTTCTTTTAATTTATCTTCTTTTTTTATCATATCCTCACATAACCTATCAAAAGTGGAATGGTAACTCCAATATGTTATTTATAATGGAATTTTATTATGGTAATGTAATATAAATTATTTAGTATCTTCTCTTATCCTTTTATTCTAAAAATGTAATCTTCGTCTGTGAGGCGTCGATTCATCGCCTTCTTGGATGAAGAGTATTTTTCTTTTACTGACATAAAGGTTGTTCATAAAACGAGTTCTATAATTTAAATATATTATAATATTTTTATTAAAACATATTTATTGTTCGTGAACCAATATATAAATATAACATTAAATAAAATGATACTAGATCGTGATAGTTATAAAAACCGAAAAATTAAAAGAATCATTCTCCATTAAGGTTTTACCTAATGAATCATCATCATACAATATAAAAAAATAATTTATGAGGACTATTAAAAATCGTTTCGGTATATTAATATCATTCCATTTCACTTAAATAATTTTTCTTCCAAATTTCACGAACTCCCATAATTATTCACAATGGAAACGATCATTAAACTAAGAAAAAATGCTCACAGAACAACAAAATAATACATTTTAACTCATTATAATGGGCATAAATCAACTTAATAAAATTATAAGAAATAAAATATTTTTTTAACAGGTTATTTGTTATCTAATTAATTGATCTAATTTGATTATACATGACCTTAATTACAAGTACATAGCACTTTATGACATAATTTATGGGGTTTCTCATCTCACTTTTATTTCTGTTAGATATACCTTATTCAGAAAATTATACCATGTGTGTGGTGTATGTATATTACCCTTTGATATATCATATCATTAATATTTTTATATTTATGGTATTAAATTTTTAATTTGAATATGATTAATTTTATGGGGAATATGATTTGAGTCATTATAAGTTATAAGGGTTTTCATCTCAAATTAATTTATGTGGGAAAATTTACATATTCATCAATTATTACATTTTTTACTTACCCTTTTAATTTTTATCATCATTCAATGAATATTTCATTAAATATATATATTTATTATATCATTTATATGAATATTTTCTTAACTTTATAGAATTTTAACATTTGATGTTTACTTTGAATACTATTTAAACTGGGGAAATATAGAAAAATTTGTATCCTCTACTCAATACAAATATTATGATATAGAATAATGATTCATGAATTAAATTGATCATTTTGATATTCTAGAAATTCTTTGGAAAGGTATACATGAGTGGGGATCATTATTGATATCCCCTTGATAGATTGATAGATCTCATGGGACAAAACATCTAACCACAAGCCCTTTACATTTGTTTCCAAGAAGAATTAGATGGTTTCTACCCATGGAAGTAAACCATTCTCTAAAAGGTATTATGGAAGTGTTTCATGTTTTAGATGCATGAAATTAAATAATTAATAATTTCATTCACTAATATTTTATTCTTTTTGATCCATGAAATTTTAATTATGACAAAATTTATGGATTCATTTATATTCACTATTTATTGATTAAATGGTTTGTTTTCAGTTATTAACATTTCCATATATTATTCATTATGCTTCACTTATTGTTGATTCATGATTAAAATGTCTGTAACACTTATTGAACATTTTATATAACCCTTTTATTTACATTCTTTTCCATGGAATGAGGATAAACTCTTTGAATAAGTATCAATGAAGTAATTTATTTTACTTCTTTATGATCTAGGTTTAATTACCAATGTAATAAGGGAACCATGTATGTATATAGTTCTTCAAAACTACAAAGATGAATGATTCTTGGTGATGTGATATCTTTTATCTCCTTCATTTTAATAAAATGATCACCAACTCTTGGATACTGGGGTCGATCTTGTTATAGTTTGTCTTAGAGGAGGTTGAGTAGAAACCTTGGGAACTAGATGTTAAATAAAGATGAGAATTATAATAATTCTTTATATTGAATTTATCTCTCAACAATCATGATGATTATGATCTAACTTAGTGTGTTCAATTATTTAGTGATGAAACCTAATGGATGATATGTATTGGGTAGTAAAAACTCTAAGGTAAGTCTCATGGAAACCAATATGTGTCGGGAAGTCCCCATTATAACACAAAACATTTCATTACTTTTTGGCCTTATCATCATACCTATGGATAATTTTGATATAATCATTTGTATGGACTATATTTCAATATATGATGCAGAAATTTATTCCAAAAAGATGAAAATTATAATTTGTGAGGAATATATATAATTCCTTATATTTAGAGACAAAACGCCATCATCTAACATTTATCAAGATCCACCCCCATTAGGTCTTAGTAATGAAATTCTTAGGGAGTAAGAGAAAAAAAAATCTTGGGATGAAGATGGTGAACTTTTAATTTAGGATATACCTATTTTATATGAATTCATTGATTTTTTTATGAAATTACCTAGGCACCCCCCATAGCATCAAGTCGGGTTCACCAATGATTTAAATCCTGAATCAAGACCAATATCATGAATTATTATAGAATGGCCACTATTGAATTTTTGGAGCTGATGAAATAGATAGAGTAGTAGAGTAGTAAGGGATTTAATAACCCTTGTGTTTCTCCATATGTATCCCTTCTTCTCATTATTAAGATTAAATATTGATCTATAATTATGTGTATTGACTATAGATAAATTTATGAAATTATGAAAAATAAAAAGTATACAATTCCTCAAACGGGTGAATTATTTGATCAAATTTATGGATCTCACTATTTTTTTAATATTGAACTTTATTCTAAATATCAAAAATTTCATGTAATTAAGGAACACATTCTGTGGATAACTTTTCAGATGAGGTATGAAAGTTATGATTTTATAGTAATTCCATTTGGGTTAACAAATGCGCCCTCAATTTTTAGGGATGTGATGAATAGAATATTAATGTAATATTGTGATGATTTTTTGTGGTATTAATTTTGGATATTATGTTATATTCTAAAACACATGAAGACCATGATAATCACGTGACTATCATTATTATACTCTCAATAGAAAATAGTTATATAGTAAATTTAGCAAGTGTGAATTGTGGATTTAGAAAATTTCTTTTCTCGGACCTATTATATTTATGTATGGAATAAAAGTTAATACCATGATGATAAAGGAATTAAAATAATGAATTATATCAATGAAAAAACCAAGGTTTTTAGGTTTATTTATTTTCAATGTCACTATCGTCATTTAATTAAAAACATTTTCTGGTTGGATAACATATTTAAACATGCTCACATGTAAAGTGGTTATGTTTGTATAGAAGAAGAAATTTGATGAATATTTTGAAAATTTTAATAGAATATTAGTTAATGTACTTATTTTGACTCTTCAATCAATAAATTATGGGTTTTTGATATACACTGACACATCGATGAAAATATTTGGTTGTGTCTTTATGAATAATGATAATGTTATTCCATATGCATCAATATAGTTGATGATTCAGAAAATAAATTATTCATCTCATGATTTTGAGTTATCAGCCATAATAATTGATCTGAAGATATATAGGCACTATCTCTATGGTGAATTTTGTGAGATATATTCAGATCATAAGAGTTTTAAATAAATCTTTACACATAAAAATCTCAACATGAGGCAAAGAAGATATCTTGAGTTATCCAAATATTATAATTTCTCAATACACTACCACTCAAGAGAATACAATAAGCTAGATGATGCATTAGATTGGAAATATCATGAAATTATTTTCAAGATGAGGATGGATAGATATACAATGATCATGGATTTAGTAAATATTTATATGTTAATTGTTAATGAACAAGAAACATCACTCCTTTTCAAATGATTGACAAATCATATTTACTGGAGAAGATAAAAAGTTCTCAATTAGATGATGAACATTTTAAAAATAAAATTAATGCTATTAAGGATGAAAATTGGTAGACATTATGTTTGAAGATGGAATTATAAAATTTATAAATAGGTTATGTGTTCCATAAATAAATAAGATAAAAAGGAATTCATTCAATGATGATCATAGATGAAATTTCTCTATAAACTCTTATAGTACAACGATGTAATGAGATCTAAAGGAAAAATTTATTGAGATAATATAAAGTGTTGTGTTAATGACTACCTGTCAAGATTCATCATTTTTTTAAAATTGTAGGTTGAGAGATAGATCCCTATGGGATTCATGAAAGATATACATATTCAAATGTGGAAGTGGGATGACATTTGGATATAATTTTTCACCAGACTACCATGTAAGCCTAGAATGAATTAAGTGATATGTGTTATTATTGAACATTATACAAAATCAGAAACTCTTATAGCTATAATAAATTATTTACCACTTGAATGCATAAAAATACACTATATTAATTTTTCTAATAATTCTTGGTTTACATATATTGATGGTGTCTGATTGAGATCCCCATTATACATAAAAATTATGTAAGATTCGGTATAAGCCAAAAGATATTGAGCTTCATTTGAGAACAACCTACCATCCTCAAACAAAATGATTGTCTAAAAGGTCTATTCAAACATTTTAATACATGTTAAGAATATGCCCGGTCAACATTAATGCTATGATGAATATGTGTTTACCTTTGGTAGAGTTTTTATATAATCTTTTTTTATATTCAAATATTCAAATTGTTCCATATTAATCATTTTATGGAAATAGATGGCATACACCAACTTGTTCAGATAAAGTTGGTGAAATCAAAATTATAGGCCCAAAACATATAGATGAAACAATGATAAAAGTAAATATTATTCGGGCTCCTATTAAAGTAACTCAATGTAGGAACAAGCGTTATGTTGAAAACTGGAGAAAGGATTTATATATTCATGTGGTAGATAATTCCATTCTGAAAGTATCACCATTGAGTGGCTTCATAAGGTTCGGTAAGAAATCAAAATTGAACCCCATGTACATTTGACCATTTGAAATTATATAAATATTTGTATTTTTAGATTACCGATTAGAAATTCCACCAAGCCTCTCCAAAGTTCATGATGTGATCCACAAATCTTTTTAAAATATGTACATACCAATTCCAATGTGTGTACTCTCCTATGAAGAGATAGTATTGGAACCTGATTTTTCTTACTATGAAGAGACTATTGATATTATTGACACTTGAGAGAAATTATTGATAAATAGGAAGACTCGATTGGGAAAATTTCACTAGATATACCAAAAAATATAAGAAGAAACTTGGCAACCTGAGGATTCTATGAAGAAAACCCACCATCATATTTTTAGAAAGAAATATTCAAGGGAAAATAATAGGATGAAATTTTTGAAGAATAGAAGAATATAAGACACCAATATTTTATATTATATATCTTCATAAATAAATTTAATAGCTTATGTTTTATATAACACTGAGCTTAAATGAATTTTGATATACTATTAAATAATAACATGGCCATTGGAATAGTAATGTGAATGTTATGAATAGTAAACTATAAATTAGAGTAATTACCTCACCAATGTAAGTATAAATAAAATTTATTTATCTCATAAATTAAAATATTATATATTTATAGCAGGGAATATTTAATAAATGTCATAAAAATGATAAATTAGGTGTTCGTGATTTTGTGCAAGAAAAATGTTTATTTTTAATTTTATAATTAATATCATAATTTAAAAAATGTAAATTTCATAAAATATATTCATAAATATAGATATATTATTTTTATATTAATTATTTGATAATTTTATGACACCATAATTAATTTTTGAATGTGTCTCAAAATGGATATAATATTAAAATCGGTATTTTTTTGTTAAATTGTGATTTTAATTAGAAATTAAATTTATAATTTTTAGGAAGTTATTTTTAAAAAATGGATTCCATTTTTGAAATGTACATTTCAGTGAAAGATTAGGGTATTTTTTGTGATTTTTTTAATATAGTTAAATGTTTGTAGAATATTGAGATACGATAATTTATTGTATTTAATATTGTAACTGAATAAATTAATTTTTCGGTCATGGTTGATTCATGGATGATATAAGATCATATTTTATGGAAATAACATGCCCTAGTTACTATAAATATTCCCAAGAATCAATACTATATATATTCCTAAGCTGAAATAATAAACAAATAAGTAAAATAATCAAAAACACCCCTCTCCTCCCACTACAAATAGAACCCATCACCACCCCTTCTACTACCACATTATAACCCTTTAATTATGTATAAATCTACCCAAATACCTTCACAAGAAACTACCCCACATCCAAGAAATTCTATAAATACAAAAACACCAAATCTATGTGTCTTGAATTTGTTACCAAGGGGACGATATTTGAGAGGTAAAATCCTCCTCCTTTCTCTTTTAATTTCTTTTCTTATTCTTATCCTCTCATAACCTTAAATATAATGTGAAATGATAACTCTAGTGTAATATATATACTATTATTTTATTATTTTAATGTAATATAAATCATAATGTCTTATCCCTTCTCCTTTTATTCTAAAAGTGAAAAAATACTTTTTAATGTGTTGATTCACCACCTTCGGGGATGAAGAGTCTTCATTATTATTACCACCTTCAAGGCTGGTCATAAAACCCTTTTATGGTCAAAAAATATTATAATATATTTATTAAAACTTATTTATTTTTATATAACTAGTATATAAACATAATATTAAATAATATGACACAAGTTTGCGATGGTTAAAAGACCATCGAAATAATCTAATCATTTTTCATTTACATTTTATCTAATGAATAATCCTCAAAACATATATCAAATTTACATACAAGGTAAATGTAAAATTATATAAGTATATTATATCAATATATTTCACATCTAGAGTTTTTCCCCCACTTCACATGAACTCCCATAATTATACACAAGGGAACCAATTATAAAATGATTAAATGAACACTCCCAAAACAACAAAATTAAACATTATAACTCATCGGAATGGAAAAAAATGATCTTAATAAAATTATAATAAATAAAATATATTATTAATAGGTTATTTATTAGGAAATTAATTAATCTAATTTTATTATTCCATACATCAATAAGAAGTTCATAATGCTTTCAGACATAAGGTTAGGGGTTTCTCATCTCACTTTTATTTCTGTGAGATATGCCTTAATCACCACTAATTTATTAGATATGGTGTATTTATACTTCCATTTGAAATATAATAACTTGAATATATTTACCTTAATGGTATTAAATGTTTCATTTTATGGTTGATAATTTTATGAGGCATATTATTTGATTGATTAGAAGTTATACTGGTTTTTGTCTCTCCTTAATTTCTATGGGACATATATTGAATTAAACACTAATTAGCATTGTTTACTACCCATTCTATTTATGATCAAAAATAATTTAATATTTCATTAAATATCCATATTTATTATATCATTGATATAATTATTGTATTATCCATATATGATTTTAACATATAGTTTTTACTTTAAAATTTGTTTTAATAGGGGAAATATTGATAAATATATATCCTATACTAAATAAATATATTTTGATAAGGCATATAGATTCATGAATTAAATTTATCATTTTGATATTTGAGTATTTCATTGAACATTCAGACATGGGTGGGGTCAGGTTGTAGATATCCCATCGATGAATTGACATATTTTATGATACAAAGTTGTTGGTGAAAAACCCTTCACATTTGTTTCCAAGAAGAATTAGATAGGTTTATACCCAAATACTTAAACATTTTTGTGAAAGGCCTTGACAGTAGTGATTTATGTTCTAGATACATGAAATCTAATAATTAATCATTCTCTTCAATGTGAATTATTTCATTATTATCATTGATATTTTCATTATGAAAAAATATATCGGTGTATTTTTATTCTCAGTTTATTGATTAAATGGAATGTGTTTTCTAGTTATTCACCTATCCATGACTTATTAATTAAACTTCACTTTTTATTTTTCATTTTCTCAACTGTATGTCACTCTTACAGAGTATTTCAACTTAGAATTTTTTCCCTTCTGAAGCTATGAAGATGAAATCATTTAATATTTTTCAAGGATGTAATTTATTTTACTTTTTTATGTTCTAATTTTAATTACCAATTCAATAAGGGATCCATGTTTGTGTCTAGTTCTTCAAGAAAACTAATATTATTGATCCTTTGGGATTTGATATCCAATATTTATTCCATTTTAATAAAATAACAACTAATTCTGGGTTACTAGGGTCAGGGTTGTCACACTTAACCATTGAAATTTTTTATATTTCACTAGACAATTACTAAATATGCTAACCAAAATCACATGACATAAATAAATAATTAACTAATATTCACCACAAATAATAAAATGAAATGAGGAAAATTATGTCTAATAAAAAAACAACATTAAATATCACACAATAATAAATTTGATACCTTCCATTCATGATTACCTCTATAGTTGTACACAAATCAAGGTTTCCAACCCAAGAATATAATGAAATCCTCCCCAATATAGGATTCCTTGTAATCCCAATACCTGATCATGTTTCTTCCCATACCCACTATTAGTTGAAATTCGAGATTTATCATTGTAACTATTAACAAATTGATGAAACTACACCTTGATCTCACTCTATGTCCTATAACATAATTATTAAAATTTCATCTTCTATAAATAACCATTTATTTTTCATCACTACACACCCATCCTTAATGAATACATCACAAAATAAGTTGCCTAACTCAAAATCACATGACTCTCTCCTTTTATCATTATACAAACTTCACAATATACCAATTTAAACTCCATATCATTCTAATGGATCATAAAACCAGGATTTAATGAATGTGATCATCTCGTATTCATTAAATGGTCATTTATTAACATTCATTTTATTTTTACACTCGACTACCTATTATCACCGTATAAAATTAGTCATTACACAATGAATCTACAGAGGTAGTGACTTAGGTCACTGGGGATACCACTATACATCAATTATCACTGGTCATTCAATATATGATCACATCTTCGAAAACACATAATCTAATTTATATATGACATATAATTATAATTACTAACTTCCTAGACCAACTACAGTTTAACAAGGAGTCTTAAACCTTTATCGGGTCCTCTTTAAACATGATCATTCCCTTAGGGGTGTTCATCCACTAAGTCACACTAGAGTTTGATAAAAAAAATTAAAATCATGTTGGAAATCTAATATGTTCTATAATCTATCATAAAATAAAATAAATTATAATGTACATACAACACATTTGGGTCTCAAGGATAAAAAATTATATTGGTCTAAAGACCACATCTTCTATGAAGTCTCTCTTACTAATATCATTTATTAGAAAATATCATCAGGTTTTATTACATAGGTCAATGTTGATTTAATATCACAATCACACATTCTAATGTATTTTCCAAATATTGTAAATCAACATGTCCAACATTCCATTAATGGTAATTCCTAGACAGTTACTAAGATCACCCGCTATATTTCAAATCATATTATACTATTCCACTATCCATGTCGATAGTTTCAAAATAAATGTCTCCATATAATTTCATGATTTTTATTGATAAAACACAAACATAACTCTAAAAAATGAATACATTTTCAATTAAAAACCATAATTTACATAGAATACACCATAGTACAACCTAACTACACCACTCAACTCTTGATACCTTGAGTAATAGGACATACATTTTATGCTCACACACAAAATAATTTGAGGATTTATTATGGGATTGTAAATATCCTCTAGAATAAAGCACCATGTTTTCTTATAATTTCACACTTATATAAGGCATCTGTTATTCAAAAATAAAAATTTGATCACCCTCGACCTATTATCCTCCCCCACTTTCTCAGAATTTTCATGCTTGGGGATGTCTACAGATGGCGGTGGAGTTGTCTTCCTATGGCGCTTCTGGAAACCTATGAAGGTGTCACGGTGAATGGGGTGTTAGGATCCTGCATTTGGTGAAAATGAATTTCTAGTTTTTTATGGTGTTTCTTGTGTGATTTGTGTAAGTAGATTGTATGTCTGGTTAATGGTTTGATCCTGAAGGTGGAAGGTAGTGCAGCTAGATATGACTACATGGTACATGCCCAAAGGAGGATTCATAGTTTGTGGTTCATCCTTGCAGAGCATTTCAAATTTTTTTGTTTGAGAGGGTATAGAATTGGCCATCAAATCAGGCCTGAGCGTTGACACAGGACACTTTCTCACTGAATTGTCATGCAACGGTGGAGAGATTTTTCATGATCAAATGTTAGGGAGGTGCAACTTCATGTTTTCATTATGGTTTTACTTTTTCTTACTTCGGGTGTGAGTTTTTTTATGTCTATGAAGTCTATTTGGGTTTCCCCCTTCATCCCGTAAAAGGGGGCTAGATCAAAATAATAAAAATTTAGGCCTTTGGGTCGTTCTACTATAATCGTTCCCTCACATCTGTACATAACAAACTCATTATGACATAAGGATCTTAAATCACCCAAACACTACACTATCCCAACCTAACCAATCATTTTTCATGTGTTAAATAAAAAATATTTTAACAAAATAATTCATTATATAAAAAATAAGAATCTATAAACCTAGTATAATTGTGTAGAAATTTAATGGAATATATATATAGGATATCCTGATATAAGTTTTCTGATAGAATAAATAATTGAAACCTCCCACATAATTATATCACCAATCACATATAAGAAAATTAATGTTATTTGAATCCTATATATTTAATATAATTTATAAAAAAAATACCTAATACCACCATATACCAAGATAACAGTATAAATAAATAGAAAAACAACTTATTTAGGAAAAATGAACTAAATTATTTCTTGAAAACCTATTAACAATAATTCCAACTACCTAAGAACATGGAATTCAGCTCATGTAGGTTTTCGGAATATCACAAATATATCATTTATCCTAAGTTAAAATTAGTTTTATTACAATATTATATATCTTATGTAGTGTTATAAAAGGAAAAAAAATATGAGATACCACTTTGTAACATCCATGGAATAGTCGACCATAATAACTATTAGTTTCTTGGGAACAATTTTTGTAACACCCTAGCTCAATTCTTTATGTCTGAACTGAAGTTATAAATGAAATAATGGATTCTTACCCATAAAAAAGATCATAACAACTAGTGGTTAGAGTCTGGTGATGTTGTATGGAGACTATACTCACAATTACTATATTCATACACAATAATATAAAAAAATATAAAAAAGGCAATAAAACATAAAATGGAAAAAATGTAAACACTTTTCTACAAAGGGTATAATGCCATGAAATACAGTATCAATTTAACACACCCACAATTAGGAAGTTCTACATGTATTACTAGTTTAACTTGTAAAAAATAAATAAAAGATGTTACAAGAGTTTTCTGGAGTTTTTACTGATACCATGTTTCTTTTCTTACTTGTAGAACCTCTAAAACCTATCCAGCAACCATTTTGATTATATGAATCCTAGATCATGAAGTATTCACATTCATCAATATGATCATGTAGGGTGTAATTATGAATCCATTAAGACACTACCATATTTTACATAACAACATTTTACATATATATATATAGAGTTTTAAATCATCATGCAATGATATAAGCACATACTAGAGTACAACCAATGATATAACTATAATTCATGTTCTAACCAAACCAAAACAATACAAAAATATAAATGATTTGATTCCATTTTTGAATATGGATAGAAGTGGTCATTTAATTAAATTATTCATGTTATGTGACTCTATTTACATTTAAGGGTGATAAACATTCCACCATTAAGGAAAACATCCATAACCAGTGTTATGGATAGTCAATCCCTGACTCATTACAACCTTCCTCCCACTAGTGGAATGTATTCATTATATACTTGAATAAATGGAACTCTAATATTATGAAATGATTTTCTCCATTGACACATCATTCCCTCCTATAGATCGTCTTCCTTTGTAATATGGAATTCCCCCAAGGGATAATCACATTCCATTATCTAAAACTATCCATCGAGTTTCCAGAGCCTTAATAAATGAGTCATGTCTTACAAGATACCCCTCAAATAGATTAGAAAATTCCACCATGGGAACATATCAACCTGATAAGTGAAATAGATGTACCACTAGATATGAAAATCCAAATTCAATTCATGATAAATAAAATAAAAACTATTGAAATATTAATTCCAATGATTATGAAATAGTATATAAGATAGGTAAAATATAATAAAGAGCATGAATGGAATATAAAATACCCCCACAGCTATGAAATAACTAGATATAAGGTGAAACGTAGTAAGTAAAAGAAAATCCATTCCAGGAAATGAATCACAAGATACCCATAAAGATAATACATATAATAAAATTTAATTATTTATAAATTAGGAACATACACATAATCCAATCATGTCAAAAAAATCCTTATAAATTCTCAATATAGAAATTAATTCCTACATTTAGTGTATTGATTCAAAATTTATTGATATATTGGGTGATTAAACATAGATCATGAATGCACACGAAAATTTACAATAAAATGTCCCAATACAAAAAAAGTATGTTTTCTTGAATTGGGATTCAGGGAATATATCATGAAAAAAGATAGAATCCAAAAAAAATCACCAAAAGGGAATTGTTTCCAATCGATGATATAATATTGATGAATGAGGGGTAACCAGTTATCATGAACCAAAACAATACTATCAATAAATATTTAATCCTATATTATACCTGGGTCACAATTCCTAGATTTATGCAATATGACTTAAATAAAGGATCAATTATAGTTAAAGAAGGATAATTAGACTTATAATTGATAGATATTACTTTAATGTACTCTAAGAGATCGATCTAGACATTAACAATCCAATTGGAGAGGAAGAGGAATCATAGAGAACTAATTATGAGCTCTATAGGGGGATTATATCATAGATTGAAAATATTAGGTTGAGGTTTATGTTAATATTTATATTATAATTAAAATTAAAAACCTTACTTTAAAGATGTCCAATTTTAGGTTTCTTCAGTTGGATGTGGATTGGCCTCCAATAGGTTGGTGTTCCTCAAAATAATGTAAGCATTATTTCTTAGCCATTTCCTTTTTGGGGAATTTTTTTTAATATAGATCCATTTACCAGTACCATAGACTGGCTGGTACACCCTACCAATAACCATGTGGCATAGTTTTAGTTACCAAGAATCTTCAAAAGCCACTTACTAGTATGAATTAACTTTGTGACCCCTACCCTTCAGAAACATCTCAATTTGAGAAAATAAGGTAAGTCACATCATAATTAAATAAATACACCTTAAAATTAAAGGGATTACAAGTATCAAAAATAACAACTTCTTACCTCTGATAAATTTATTTTTTATCTATATCAGATTGCTTGAGACAATTCACTTGAACATCAGACTGATGATCCTAAGTTTCCTCTTCAAACTGATCATTCTTCCATTGAAATTAAAAAAACAGGTTCCATTTTCTATCTAAACACATTGTTTATATGGTCTAACATATATACCAAACCATCAATAAAATATTATTGAATATCCATATAAAAATCTTTAATGTCGATTTTATACATAATATTAGGAATTTTCTTATTAATCATAGACCAATGGAATACACTATGTAAATCTTGATACCATAGAGGAAGATCGAAATGGTACACCAACTTTTAGGTAATCATGCTATTTTTGAATTTTGAAACAAATCATAACACCATCTTCTCTATCATCAATAAAAATATTCCCTAAATTGAGTAGTTTCCCATATAAAACATAGTCACCAATAGTGAATTATGATGTTCATATATTATGGTCAACATGTAACAGTGATCAGCTATGAGGGGTTATTAACCACTTAATGATCAAATAAACTCTCTTAATTGTCTCATATAACATTCAAGTACTTACAAATGTAGTTTCACCAACCTCATTCCAATATAAATATTATCAATAAAACCAATAATAAATATACTCCAAAGGATTCATCTAAATTTACTCTAAGAATTTTTTGTTTCAGAGAAACTTCACCAGTGCTAGAATTCCTAGATCCCATGAAGACCAATATAACACACTCACTATGTGTTTACAAATATAGAAATCATATTTTATATCTTCCCATTAATATTCATATAAAACGCTATACATGGTTTTAGGTTGGTACTTAAATCATTTTACAACACCTACCAAATCCACAATGTGAAATGTCTGTCCTTGTAAGACATGATTATCAATGGGAGTCATTATAGGTGTAAAATCTGATGTATAAAAACTTATCTTATCTCATTCAATGAAGGTCCTCTAAAGTCATTATAAAATGATCCTCTTTAATTAGTTGATCATGTATAACCCAAAAACATCAAGACACCTCATTGTACTGGGTATCCCTATCACAAAGTCCGCCGTAATTTTAATCCACTCCCATATAGGCACTGGAAGTGACAAAATCACACCATTATGACATTGATTTTTATCCCTTACCATTTTCTAATTAACAAATACTAAAACAAAACTATTGATGTACCTATTTATACATATCCATAAAAATAGCCTCAATTATCACTATACATATTCATAAATCCAAGTTTCATAACTGATAATAAAATAAGAGAGTCTCACATCAGTTCCTCCCTCAATTAAGCTAGCACTACTAACCTCTATTGAACAAATATCAAAAAATTATCATATAAGGATGACCCACAGACTAAAACATCCCAATCTATGTGCTTCCACATCATAAAGAACTTTGGATCATACTCTCGTCTAATATTTTCCCTATCATACAAGATAACTAATGAACAAAATTCTCAACTACATGATCCTTATATGTTTCTAGTAGCCACTAAACCATAATAATAATTTTAAATAATTATTCTTTTTAGGTTAAACTTCCTTTCTCTTTTAGCTTTGGCATTTTCTTATTAATATAGTCTTCAACAATACAAAAATTTATGGTAGGATTGGAAATTTCAAAATCTAATATATGAAAATACTCCTCCTAGTGAATCTACCTTAGATTTAGATCTTTCTATGAGAAGATGTGCCGAAAATTCATGGGGTGTATATTGATGAAAAACTCCTCATCGATGACATAATTACACAAACACTTCAAAGTGTGAAGAAAATATCTTACTCAAAATCATCCATTGGTTAGTTATCCATATGGGGTCATAGGTGAAATGTCCCAAAAGTGATTACATAATCAATCTTCATTAACATAGAACTCAATCCAACACATGTAGAGTAAAATAAATTTTATATCCAATCTTAGGTTCCATACTAATGATAATAATAAATATAATCATTATCGTATTCAACATTTTTAAGGAAAATAAACACTGATCAAAACAAACAATCTTCACCACCTTTTGGTCAAATCTAGAATTAGTGCTATAAAATTGGAGAATTCTTTGATAAATATTTTATAGAACCTCTCATTCCTAAAGGAACTTCTAATATCGACCATATTCCTTGGATATTCCCATGATATCACCACCTCTACATTCTCTAATTCCACTAAAATAATCACCTTAATAATTTCATGCTCAAGGAACTATACCTATTGATTATAGAAATTTAACTTTTATAATATTGAATAAATATAATGTTCTTAATTTATACACAATACAATATATTATTTCCTAACATTGATATATAAATTCATTTTATTTATTAGAAAATCATCCATCAATACAACAGTGATGCAGATATAGAGTGGAAGAAAAAATTTCTTTATGGAATCTATGATAAAAAATAGAGAATTTATCACCCAAATATGTTTGAGAAGATACTCATGTAGTCTAAATGTACTCCTAATCTCTATCTTGGGGATATCAACCTATTTTACTAACAAGAGGTGGTACCATGAATGTAAAACAGTATTGAAAAAACAATGTTCTCCTCAATATCTTAATCCTTAGTAAATGGTATAATATTTTAATAAATACCTAATTCATATTCCTATACTCTACAAATTGGTATTGAATACCATATTACATATTGGAAAACGACATTAGATAACCCCAAGGATAATATATTTCTATTATAAAGACCTTCACCTCAAAATCTTAATACATCATGTTCAAATCATTTAAGTCAGCTGGTGCCATAAAATAGGGGTGAAAACTTTATCAATTAAACCATATATAAAGGATTAAACTAAAATTTATATCCTATAATTGGTGGAAGACCTATGAATTAATATTGTAATAAATCATGATAATGATCGAGTATTAAAGGGAACATAAAGGGACCTACTAAAAAATATTCTATGAAATTAAATACTTCTACTTGCACCATGGTATATCGGATTTGGCCCTAGGCCAATCCATTCAAGATTTCCCAAAATCATGTTCATTAGTCAATAGCATCCTCTCTCATATTTGAATGTTGAATGATACACATCATTGGTAGAAATCAATATGAGCTCGATATGTGGTCAACCAGTCAATTATAAATATGATAGGAAATATTTATGATCATGAAGTCCTATAGGATTCCAAATCTAGAAACCATTATGGGACACTCAGGAAATCACTATAAATAGTCTATATTCTTTCCTAATGGAATTTCAAGAGAGTGTAGCTCATAAAATAACATAAAATGTAAATCTTTTCCAGTAACGATATAAGTAGACATAAAACAATGGGAAACTAATGTAAACAACAGTAGTAGATACCATAAAGGTAATAAAAAAATACCTCTAATTGTATAAACATCCTCTTTATTGAGGGATGGATATTCCCCCATTATATATGATATTCCATACTTTATAGGATGACTTGGCTTATGTGATGCATAAATTGCGCTAAATCACCATGGTCTTCATTGAATGGGTATGCTCTTGGGAACCTATAACAACATCGTGACCATAACTCATTGAATTTGGATGTGAAATCTTGGGTAAATTCTTGGAGATGTCCCATTCTTCCACATTAATAAAATTCTATTAGTTTTTCTCATATGATATACTAAAATTTCTATTCCATCTGTACTTATGGAACCTGATATAACCTCTTCTGATATATGGAGTAGAATAGGCCATACTCTTCTCCACCTACCAGACAACCTATTATACGTCCTTGTATATTCATTTTCAACATTATTAAGAGGAACTCATTATCTTTCTAGGATGTCTAGTCATCAAAGAAATAAAATATAGAAGAAAACTGGAATGACTTCAATCCACTATCCCCTTATTAAATGTATGTTCCTTGAGAATTGACTCTAAAAATATTATCATGTAAAATCCCATAACCTAACCTAAATGCTATAGATGAAGTCCACTATTAATATTTTAGACATATGAACCTTATTCCAATAAAAAAATATGATAAAAGCATAGAAACTTCATATAATTATTGGAACAAGAAAAAACATCATCCCTACTGATGCTCAATTAACACATGTGTTTAGCCTATATTTACCATGTTAGTGATGAAATTATCCAGTAATAGATCATTGAATGCCTCCCAAGTAAGACCATAATTATTTCCTTCCTGACCCATTATTCCAACCATCTATTGGTGTCTCTATATATCATAAAGGATGAATAATTCACCCTCTTTTTCACATGTGTCTCTACTGGATAAATTATTCCCTCGATAATGTCAATATAGTCCTCATAATCCTAAAGACCACCATTTACATTGAAGGAACGCAGATGCCTAATCTTGAAATCATTGGAAAAGAGCACCATCATCCATGACACCCATACACCCTGAGCAGGCATAGTCTAAAAGGCTATAGGCTACGATGGGTTTCTTTTTGAAGCAACATGGATAGTGAGAGATCATACTATTGTTCATCCTCCACCATATCTTTTTTTCAACTAATGAATCCTCCCTGGTGGGAAAATATTGATGTGTTTAACCTGGAGGACCCATAAAGAATATCAATGAAGGAATTTTTATGAAATTTCAAATGAAAATTTAGAATGACTATATGTAACACCCCAAGCTTCCACAGTACGCTTCTCTTTGATTAATACAGTAGCGTGTGTTGTATGCAACTTCGAGTTCTGACACACATCAACCAATCAAAGTAGTCATTATGAATAGTAATACCCACTTTTTGAAATTTTATAAATTATATCTCTCAAAATGGAAATCATTTTTGGATTATTAATATCTAAATTATCCTAGGGTAAAATTTTGGTACTTTTCGGATAACTTTCATATTTTGATGAATAGTGAAAATTACTAAATTTTAATTAAAAACAACTTTTTTAATAAAAATAATTAATATTGATAAATTATGAATTTGAGTGGTTTTAAAGTACATTTAGAATATATTTTTACCATTTAATACAATGTTGGTCATTTGACATAATTTTACAATTAAACCGGATATAAAAATGTGTCAATCTTTTGATAGTTATTATATCTTAAAAACACGCTTTTTGTTTTGACAGCGGGAATTAATTTTAAATTAATTTATGCCACTTCTGTGTTTGGAATTTGGAAAAATGGATTCCATATTTGGAATCAGGATTTATAAATTGTGTAAATAGGTAACTTTTATTTTTAGACATTTTGAATAATTACTTCGGTAAATATTTTATTTACCATGGTTAAAGGGTAAATCCAGTAAATAAGGATTAAAAATAATATTATAATAATACCAAATTACCCTAAAACGTGTCCTAACATTATTGGATGATACATATCCGACCATCGGAATCTTTGGGTCGATTTTTGGACCCCATGGATCCACTTGTAAGTGATAATGACACTTTATATTAATTAGGTTAAAATAAATACAAAAATGACATAAACATATATCTTTTAGAAAAACATTTTTTACATAGGGTTATATATGTTTTATTTTCAATTGTAAATATTCATTAGAACGATAAACCGATTTCTTACATAATGTTATTTTATTTATATTTTTTAGACATTAAATAATTTAATTTATTTATGACACAATGGTGATGCAGTAATTACCTAATTAATGAAAAATTAGAATAATTGATATTATAAATACCCAAATAAATGTAATTTGAGACTTTTTATAAACACCAATAATTTTATAGGTTAATATAACATGTTATGATTTATTTAATTAACTTTATTCGAAGTAATAATTCTGTTATAATTTTTACAAAAATAAATTATTGAATAGTGTCAAAATTTACATAAAAGAGTTTTTAAAATAAATATTATATTATTAATTGATCTTAAATTCTAAAAAATATAAGTTTTGGAAAAGAGACTTATATAATGATAGGTGTATAATTAAGGGACCACTTGGGGTGTCTCTTGGTTGTATATAGTAATTTTATTAACCATATAATATAAAAATACAAAGAGACATTGTAAAAGTGAAACTAATTAACTAAGAGTTAATACTTACAGATAAGGTTAATATAGTAACCCAAACATGTATAAATCATATTGGTTGAGTGGTTTTCGACCTATACCCACCTTAACCTTTAAATAATTTACTTTGGATCCATTATAAACCGAATATGAATTTATTTTAAAATAATATTTCTAGCTTTTCCAAAGGTGCCCCTCACCTCTCTTATAAAAGGGCACTCCCTCTTCTCATTAATTAACACCATCAAAGCCTTTTGGTTCAGCCAACCCCTGCCCAAATACTCTCTTAACTTCCCTAAATTCATCCTAGAGGCCTTAATTTAGTCATAAATCCATCCTAAGGAGCCCTTTTGATCAAATAAAAAGAAAGAACCCGAAGAAGAGGTAATGATTTCACCACCCTTTTTCAAGTTCTTCTTTTCTTCCACTTCTTCTTTCTTTTTATTACCATTATAAAATAATAACTCCAGTATATTATATATAATTTTATGTTATTATAAACATGTTACAACCATATTTTAGTATTCTATCCATCCTTTGAATGACATGTCATCATACGTGCGTACGTACGGCTTACCGTCTCCACGATGTGGTGTAATTGTTATTCAAAACATTATTATTTGGATGGGTATAATAATGATGTGTAATTCATGTAAATAATAAATATAACATTATAATGATTTCTTATATATTATATAAAATAAAATTAAATATTATTTTTATATCAAAATAATGATATTGTCACTCGTGCATACGTACGGACTACCGTCTCCACGAACGCGATGAGATTCATTCTCCATCGTATCCATTCAAGAATAATTCTCATTTAATGATTAAAAATAATTTTTAAATATTTTATATCATTCTGGATATGAATAATATACATCCCATTAATAAAAAATATGGCTCAAATAAAAAAGAATATAAAGGAAAATGAACCCGTTAACACCCGAAACGACAATAATTCTAAGATATTATTAGAAAATCAATGTTAAAAGATAATATATGATATAATATTAATGAATATGATTATTCTTTTAATTAAATAACAATTATTTCACCATTATAGAGTATTTTAACCTACCCGCGACCAAGGAAAAAGTACAAAGTAAGGGGTTTCTTATCTCACTTTTAATTCCGTGAGAATTCCATTGTTCGCCACTTATTTATTACATGTGGTGTGTGTACTGTCCATGTTTGTATTAATTTTGTAATATACTTTAATTAATGTATATATACATCATAATTGTATGATACTTCTTTCATGGGTGTATGTTTTTTATGTTACAAAATCAATAAGGGAATTTGAAATTTCAATTTCCACTCATTCAGCTTTACGCATACTTCATTGATTATTTTACTCCAAGATTATGTGTAGAATCACTATTCATTTGATTATGTCATAAATTACACTCCCCTTTATGTGGATACACTTTTTATACACATAATCACTCCATTTCTAAATTATCAGGTCATCGGTATGAACTTGATAAGAGTAATTTTTACTCAATCTCGATTTGTTGAGTTAAACATCCAATTCATTGGTGTTGTTTTTACAAGAATATGTGTGAATGTCCTTTGATTGTTTTACACATAATATCCAATAATATTGAGTGTATTTATATTTTTCACTCATAATTATGTCGTTGATTTATTTTTAACCTAAGAATACAACCTTTATGAGAGATTTCATCTCAATTTACATTCCATTGAGACTTCTTTGTCACTTTTATGTGGTGTATATAATGTACTTTGACATAGTTTATCATGAATCCCTTTATTCTCATGATATTACAAATTTTTGATTACCACTATTATTTATATTCAAGTTTCTCTCTTTTTTTTAGAAACTCTAACTAAAATACCATTTTTAAATGTTTTAAAGACTTATTCTTTTAAATCTTTCTCATTAATGTCCATGTTTTAAAAATGGTTATAAGGATTTATTTATATGGACATTAATGTTTTAAAATTAAAACTATTTTTAAAAGCTTCAAAGTGGTATGGGACACTTTGATTCTAAAATCTATTTTAAATGTGTTCTTGACAAATAGTGTGACTTTTAAATGATTTCAAGAAAAAGGGGGATATTTCACTCTAATTGTTTTGATGATTAATTTCATCTATGTCAATATCCTTCATAATTCTCGATTGAGGTTAATATGATACAATACAATCTTCTATATTGTATCGAATGAGTTTTGTTTGACTGTAGATGTGCTATTTTTATATCATTTGTGGTTTGTGGATAAAGTATTGACATTTCGTATACTAGTTTTAATACGAATATTTATGTTATGTTTAAAACTTTTCATATGAGGAATGAATTGGACTTAGTAAGTAACAGGTGGAGCCCGATATATCTCCTCAATGCATCGGTAGGTCTCATGAGACAAACTAGTGTCTTGGCACGAGGCCTTGACAAAATCTTATTTGTAATCTTGGCACAAGGCCTTGGCTACATGGTTATGATAGTCTGGAATTATGAATTCTGTCATTATGAAAGTGGTTATTAATATTTTCATGTGATTATTCAACTAGTAGAATATCCATGTGAATTAGTAAATGGCATTATTTCATTTTATCCTTTCTATATTATGCTTAGGTTAAATATTAAAAGTTGTTTGTTTTAGTTATACATTGCCTTAAGTGTTTATGCTTATCTATGAGAGTTTCCGAAATATTTTTATCCTTAATGAGCATCTGAGCTCACCCCTTTGAATGTTTTATTTTTTCCAGGATGTGAAGAAGTATTTTATAAATGACCTGCAGGGATAGTATGAGGGGATATGAAGACAAGATGTTGTTGTAGTTTTTTTACCTTATGATGTAATGTAAGACATATGAATATATCTAGTGTTTCTAATACTAGTAAACTAATCGATCATTTGAGACTTGATCCTTTGTGATCATGCCAATGATACGTAATAATGCACCGACTCTGGGTAACTGGGGTTGGGGCGTTACACTATACCAACTTTCTTATGATTGTAACTAATTATTTTATAATGTATAAACATGTAATTTATATAGGAACACATATTATAGAAGATTTACACTCACAATGTATAACCCTCATAACTCTACAATCATTTCAAGCCTATGAATTCATACCTTCTCATTAGTCAAAATCATAATAATAAATCATTACAGTATGCATAAATTTACCTATATAGGAAATAATAGATATATCACACAAGTATAGGATATAAATATATCACTAATCCATTTTCACATATCATGTAATTTAATTAAATAACAACCATGCTATTATAATTTTTATATACATTAAATGTGGTCATGCATGCCTCTACATGATCCATGATTGAACTAAAATCCTATAATCTTTAATTTCACCACAAAAATAGGATGATAATAAATTTTTAAGGACACAAATATAACGAAAATCACAATACAGTAACTCGATTGTCCATTATACATGAGATGAAAAGGTAAATGGAGATTCTACAACCATATTTCAACATGGGCTATCTTTTTTCTACCACGTTGCAGAATGACCAAGATAAAAATAATGGAAACACAGAATATCATACCATTTTGTAAGACCCTAACCTAAATCACTATGTTTGAGAGAAATTATTACTTTACCTCATATATGAATCTTCATATTCATGTGGTTACCAATTAGAATATTGGGTCTATAAAATCCATGTGGTGATGTTACATTCAGTAATCAAAGCTATAAACATGAATTTAAAAACATATAAATAATCTAAAAATCATTACAGTAGAATATAACATAATTGTGATGTTGTAAAAGGTTTTATGTAATCTTATACAATGTCAAACCAATACACAACCAATGTGGCAGGTCAACAAGTATAAGAAATAAAACTATAAATAAACCAATAAAAGTTCGAACGATAGCTATCAAGTGTAAATCCCAATACCAGATAAATATCCCAACTCCAATCTCCTCAGAAACATATCATTGTCTCCTTGCCCTTATCTAAATCATTGATCTTGAAGTCATAACCCAAATTCATATTCCAAAACAAGGTGTGAGTATAAACCTAGTATGACACTACCAATGCATTCTTAACATGGGATAATACGTATATAGATGTTTGTGTTATGGTGGAAATAAAAAATCACATACAATCATACAACCAATAATATTTTGTGAATTCATGTCTTAACCAACACATCATGAACCCCAGCCATACATAGTTTGGTTCATGATGGTAGAATTTCATAAGTAGACATTGCATTAAATAATTTAGTTTTTTTGACTCTATATACCATTAAATAGGATACACATTTTCCTTTATGGAAGAACACCATAGCCTCCATTATGGATTGTACCACCCACGGATCATGGATGGAAACTTCTCTATAATAGAATACATGCTTGAAACATATGAATCAATGGAACTATGCTCATATAGAAGGATATTCTCAATTAACACATCATTCTAGACTATGAATTATATTCCAATAGAGTATAGAGTACTCCAATGAGAATATTCATATTCTAATCCCTGGAGATATACATAATGATTCTAAACCCACAATATATGATTCATGTCATCCAATGTCCCACCCTAAGTGACCTACTAAATCCATCAAGGACACTTGTTAACCTAAATGCCGAAATAGAGTACACTGTTTATGAAAAATTCCACACCTAATCCATTACATAAAAATTAACAATAAGTCTCCACAAATAATCCATTGTCTATGAAATAACACATAATAAATTAAAAACATATGAATGAATATTATAGAATGTCACATACTCTATATCTATGAAATAACCAAATATAGTGGGTGAAATATAAATAAATACAAAAACCATTCCAAAAGGATATCTGGTAGGATACCTAGGTATTTCAAACATAACATATCATTCAAGTGAATCTACACTAATAATAAAAACACAAGCCCATGTTTCCAAACAACTCCACAAAATTCCCTTGATCGTAAGGAGTTCCTTCCTTTAAAAACATTGATTCCAAATTCAAATATTCATCTATGGATGAGACCTGGATCATTCTTATAGACCAATGTTTTCTAGAATAATTCTCAATCCATAATAAAAGTGTCTCTAGATGTAACAACCCAAAATTCTAAAGTAAAAACATTGTATTTGATATTGTGTATGACATGAAACACCAAGCTCATAATGAAATATAATATCCTGATAATTTATAATATAATTATAATTTTAAATAAATTCAATATTATTTATAGCTTCCTATGCACGTGACACTGAATTATATTATGTCTCATGTAACAAGTTTCTTTAATGGCTTGTGTTACATGAAAGGCTGAGTTTTACCAAATAATAATATATTATAAAAATACTATAATTTAATATTATAAGACATAATCTAAATGTTAAATTAGATGTTATGAATAATATTAACTAACCTATGAAATTATATATTTTATATAAATGTTAAATGAAATCATTGGGTTATTAACGAATATAAGATCTAATTGAATATAAACCTAGTGTTTTAAAGAAAATTTTTTTTATACTCACAATGTTTTCTAATAAAAATAAATTAAGTTAATTAAAATTACTAATTTATATTAATTTAATATATTTATATATTATATTAAGTAAAATATTTTGAAAGTAATCCAATTTATTTGACATTAATGAGATAATAACAAACCCATTTTTATGCATATGCATAAAATACTATATTTTTTATAAAGGCACTTTTATCACCTTTAAATTGTGGAATTTTTTTAAATCCAATATTGTAAATTATATAAATATTATTTTTTTCAAATTAACCTAATTAAATTGGAACATAATATTATATTTGGGTCAATTTTTTAATTTTTCTATGAAGTTTTGATTTTTAATAAATACTAAAAAATAATAAATTTTAACTCAAAAATGATTTTTCTTCTAATTTATTTATAAGAAAAAACTAAAATTTTAAATGGATTTAAATTTTTATAAATTTTTGTTTTATCAATTTATCTAATGTATATAATTATAATAAATTATACTTTGAAATTATTTATAAAAACATAGCAATATTTTGAATGTTTTTTACATAAACAATCAACATTGTTGTCCAATCTGCAAGGTTAGATTTAAATTAATTTTTTTCTATTATGGGATAGGAATTTCAAATAATTAGTTAAATATTTTTAATTATCATAATTTATAATTACTAATAATTTCATCTTATTTTTCAATAAAAATAATAGTGAAAGTAATTAAAATTAATTACAATGATTAATGTGAAATTAAGAAAAACAAAGGACTAAACCTTAAACATAAGGTCCCAAATGACCATGAAACATGACCAAAATTCATTTTATGTCTATATTTTTACCCTATATTTAATTTTTATTGAAATTTTAACATTATTGGATCCACATGACATGGTAAAAATGTGGGTGGAATTCACCTTCAAAAAATTTACATGTGTGCCACTCCTCCACTATAAAAATGGCCCCCTCTCCTACCCCTTACTCACACCTCTAAATCAACTTTGGATTGACCAAAATCATATCGAATATCTAAAAAACATCCATCCATTCAACCAAGAGGCATATAATTTGGAGGAAATCCATCCAATTAATCCCTTTCATACAAACCAAAATAAGATAGTCAAATAAGATGTAACATCATTCCTTAAGATATTTAGTTTTATTTATTTTTTAACTTATTAAATTGTAATTATTCAATGATTATATAAAAAACAACTAATGTAAATATTATATGATTTTTTATGTTGTGTTTTTGGCATGAATTAACAAAAAATTCCATCTAATGGGTAAAAAATAAACCATTCTTTTTTTCATCGAACTACCATCTCACAATTCAAAGTTGTTGGTTTTTCCTTTACCATCTATCATGGTGTAAAATAAGATGGAAAGTAGGTTTATATATGATATGTGTGGAATTATTTATTTTTTATGATTATTTAATTATTTTATAATACATACCTTTATAAATTCCATTTTTTGTAAATATGATAACATCGTTGTTAAAAGTGTGGACTACCGCCTCATCAATGCAATGTGATTCGTTCACGCTACACATAGAATTTAATAAGTAAATTTTTTATAGAAAAATTGTCATATTTTAAATTAATGTTATATTGGTGTTATAATATACATATTAATCATTTACTTATCACTCTTTTAATAAGATAAATAAGTGAATGTAGAATTCATGCATAAGTATTACCTTCCCTCTCCATAAATGGTGCATTTCATTTCCTTTTATCAAAATATTATGGATTATTATAAACACATTATATATATAATAATTAAATAATGGTTTAAATTCTGGATTTTATGAAATCATGCTCTATGTAATAATAACAACAAATAACATGTAAAACATACTCGACAAACTAGGCAATTAACAGCTGAAATAGTAGAAATAATGAATGATATTTATCAAAAAGGTGTTTAGATAATATAAAAAGATCATAAATAATTTCATATATATAATTATGGTTCTATAATTAGTTATTAACATGTTTTAAATCACTATATAGGGGCTTAAATATTGATCACCCAAAAGGAAACTCAAGGTAAGGACTTTTGTTGTAATTTACATTCCATTGAGACTTATGTGTTACTATACTCCAATTAACATTATTGATATATATATCCAATATATTTTTCATTTAATATCATTAATGACTCATTAAGTTTTGTATTTTATGTTTTTATTTGAATTATCTCACATAAAGGGTTTATCTTGAAAACATCCAAGTGGAAAAAGTTTCTATTATAACCCTACTTTCTTTTGTGATTGTTAACGTTCTCCTTATACAATCACCTTATTATAGTCATTTTCCTATAGATATTTCCATAAATTTAAACATTCTTGGTTAATTTATATTGTTACTTTTTAAGATGTATACCATATTTTCATACATATTTCACTTTAACGTTTTTTTTATTAATATGGTAATTATTGATAAATCTCTATATTCTATTCAATATGGATACATTTTCATAAGGAAAATTATTTATTCGATATATAAGGAATGATTTGGAAATAAAATACATGGGTTGGGTACCACTTAATTAAATCCCAACAGGTTAGGTAAAAGTTAATACAAGGCCCTTGATTCATTGTTAGTCTCATAAGATGAATCGGTTAGCAAAATGAGAATAGTTTAAATAGTCTCTTGACGGTAAAGGTATCATGTTCTTGAGATTCATTACATTCAGTAATTAAAATTTTAGTTTATTTATAATTAATATAAAATTATTATTATCCATTAGATTATTGTGTATTCATATCTATGGATACATTTAATTCTCATTTTATTGATTAATATGAAGGTGTAATTTTTTTTTAACTTTCTATGTTGATTTACTCTCATAAATTCATAATTGCCTCTACATTACATTCCCTTATTGAGAATTTGAGATCACCATTATTTTTCTTACTTTCCCTAGGTTATGATGAAGAAAAAATTAAATAATATTTCAAATATGTTGTTTAATTAAATTTATTATTTATCATGTTTGTATTTCTTATTTACCAATGTATTTTAGGTTTTCTACTTGTGTTATAGATTTACAAAACTATAAAACCATTCAGTCCCTCGGTGTTTGATTCCTTCAAATGCTTATAATGTAATAAAATAATTCATATGATTTGATCATATAAGGTCAGGGTATTATAGTTGTTATTGGAATAATTTTCGCAGCAACCATGGAAACTAGATTTTGAAAACATAGATTAAGGAACATAACCCTAAGATAGACTTTCAATATTAGTATAGAATAACTTTTTAAAATTTTTTCAATAAATATATTATTTGGGTATTCTTAGAATTATATCCTAGTTTGGATACAACAAGTGGATGTGGTCCTAGAAAAAATGTACATAGGAGTAACAAATCAGACAAGGTATGTCAGGTTTGACTCGACATAACCTAGTACACAACAACAATCCTTACTAGACACATAGTTTGGAACACTTGAGGGATAACTTATGATAGTTTTCAATTTCATTGTAAAATATTAAAATGATTTAAATTTAATGATTCCCCCACAAAAACATAAATTTATGATTATAATATTTAGGATGCATAGATTTGTGTTTTGTGATATAACATATTTGAAATTATATATTATGGTTTTATGAGATAATTCAGTGTATTCCATGGTTTAAAAATGAACCTTGAAAGAATATGGGTATCAATAATCATGGCCAATGTTGAGGCTTCTATGATGGGAAATCCAATACAAATGGTATTAGAACTGATCATGTTATGGAATTATTATAGAAGCGTAATTAGGTTATGACCCATAACTTTTCTCAGATGGAGTATTCTATTAAACATTGATATTATCTAATGTTGAATCACATTATGTGATAGATTCCACCATCATTTAGTGGGGCTACTAGCCCATTGATGGTTGAGTAATGTATTAAGGCTTTGAATAATATTTTTATGTATATATGATATGGTGAGATGGAAAAGGTTATATTTTCAGTGAATTGTCACCATGGAGATTTTGATCAATGGTGGTCATTGAACTACAATACTAATGTTGAAGAATGAGTATAAATCATTAAATTCAGAACATTTAGGAGACATTCTTCAATAAATACTTCCCCAATTATCAACAAACATAGATGAATAGAAGGATCCTTTGTTAAAGGAAAATAGAGAAATAATTTGAGGTATAGTGTGAAGCTACCTTTTCTAGGTTATAAATGTATGATACATATTTTATTTATAGCACCAAATGTATGATTGATCATTTATTTGAAGGAATTAATCCAATTATCTAATAGGAGTTGGTTTCTCAAACCTTTTCTATGTATAGTGAAATTGTTTTATTTGATTTCAAGATACATAAATAACTATCTAATTCCTATATCTTCAAAGTTAATAATGATAATAAGAGAAAGGAAAAGAAAATAACAAATAAATGGAAGAAGTAGAGGAGGGTTTTTCCACATGAGATAATTGTGGAAAGAATCGCCTTATGAAATGATTGAAACGATTGTGAGTATGTTCTAAGTGTGGAGATAAAGGTAACTAGAAAAAATGAAAATTTATGAAGGAAAAAAAATAATATTATGTGTCGCAACTAAAATGAGATAAGAAACTATAAAAATTAAATCACCAAATATCAAGGGAATCTAACACAGAATAAGATAAGGGATCAATGTCCAGATTATGTTGTTGATATATTCGAAGTTGAAAAAAAAATTATCTTCTATATTTTGATCTCTAAAATGTGTTGTAAATGTATTTTACTGATGTAATTTCCTTCTATTGAATTATTAAATATATAATTATTGTACTACAATACATTTTCGTTAACTATATGAAATCATATGATGAATTGTATCAAAGAGATTTATTAATAAGAAAGTAAAAAAATTTGGTGAAAACTGTTGAAGGAAAGATAACCATTAATATGTTACTAATGTTATGAAAATGATGCTTGGATAAATAAATGATTGGTTTTGATTAAATGATTTTTTTGGATAACATAAAAATTAGATAGGTGTTGACAACCCTGTAACTTAGTAATCATTCATTAAAGTATTCTATGCTATCAATTGATAGAGTTTAAAACTTGTTTGGATTTTAAGACTTTAACTGGTGATCTATATTGTATTTAAGGAATAATAAGCATGCAAGTTTTCAAAAAGTTATTATGGTAATACAATTTATAAAATATTTCATGAGAATTCATTATGAAGATGCTTATACATTCAGTATGTGATGATTAAAGATCTACTTCATATTAATTGAAGGTTAATGATGATTTAATTTGGGAAATTTAGTGAACATCCTTCTAATGTGTTGGATCATAATCTTTTATAAAAGTTAACCATTTATGAATTGGTTTAAGATGATATTGGGATGAGGATTGAGAGATTTATTTTTTACTTCACCAAACAAAAAATATTATGTTATTATAATATGTATGAATAGTTCAAGGCTTAACAAATGGAAAAAATTTGGTTTATAGAAACATATATTTTCTTATATTATTAAATTGTAAAATAATTCCCCAGCTATAGGGTAAAATGGTCTTGAAACAAAAAGGTTGTCCTATTATTATCATTTTTAATTATAAAAATAAACTTTCCTAACATTTATCGTTTATGGTTTTTTACCACTATTTTTCATATAAACATATTCTCTATCACCCTCCATCATAATTTTATTGTTTGATATTCATTTTTTATCCATGTTTCATTTCCTACCTATGTTCTACTACTAGGGAATCTGGTTACATGACCATTTTACTTTCCTTTTTATAATTAATATGATGTGTTATTAACCCTATTCACATTGTGGGTTTTTTCAAAAGTTTATATTCAAATATAATACACCTGATTACTGAGATCAATTTTAATCTCTGAGGAAGTAATTTATTTATGTTGGGTAGAATTTAACACTCTTAAATTATAAAGTAATAACATTTTATTCGATAGAATGTATGTCATGCAATACCAAGCACGTTAAAATATAATATCTACTGAAATTACAATAAATTCAATATGATAAATAAATTAAATAAAATTTATATCTTGAAATGGAAACAAAATTGAGTTATAATAATTCTCATTCAACAGTTATTCTTTTCAGTTGCTTCTATTAAATGAAAGATATAGTTTTATGAGATAATAATATATTATTAAAATAATATTATTTAATATAATAAGATATAATCTAGTTATTAAATTAATAGTTATAAACAGTATTGACTATCAATTAAAAATATATGTTATGAAAAAATATGAAATGAATTCATTGGATGAAAATGAATATAAGAACTAAATGGATATAAAAGGAATATTTTTATAGAAAACTACTTTTACGCTCAAAAAGATGTTTTATCCTAATATAATAAAATAATTTCAATTATTAAGTGATATTAATTTCATATATACATATATATTATACAATCAAATATTTTTAACATTCACCTAATTTATTTTATACTCCTGAGATAATAATAAATCCTAATTTACGCATAAAATAATATATTTTTAAAAAGCCGCTTTTACTGATTTTTAATGGAGAAACTTTTTGAAATACAATTTTTTACACTTTTATAAATAATATATTTCAATATAAAATGATTCATTAAATGTGGAACATAAAAATTATTATACAGTAATTTTTTTGAATTTCAATCTGGTGTTTCATTTTTTTAATGAATAGTAAAAAATAATGACTTTTTATCCAAAAACAATTTTTTCATATAATTTATATAAATGGTTAAATTATAATTTTAATTGGATTTAAAGTATAATTTTAATAATTTTGTTAACAATTGATTGAATTTATTTCATGAGAATCAATTTCACTTTTAAATTGGATATAAAAACATAGAAATCTTTTGAAAAAAATTTTACTTTAAAAACTCTCATTGTCATCACATTTAGTGGGATTAAATTTAAATTAATTTATAACACTTATGTTATTGAAATTTAAAAAAAGGATTCCATATTTAGGTTCATTATAATTTATAATTTCTAATAAGGTAAAATAATTTTTTGAAAATAAATAAGGAAATTAATTAGAATTCATTATAATGATTATGGTGAAATTCAACTTCATAAATTAGTAATATGACATCCCACCTTTTTATTAAATAACTTTTCATTAAATTTTACAAATAGAGGATCTTTAAAGTCTAGTGTCTTGGAAATAAAGAACATAAAACATGAAAACAACATAAAACATTTTTCTAATCCACTTGTAAGGCTTCATCATAAGTTCATCCTAAGTATAGTTGTTTCATTTCATAACTTGGAGACATACATCAAAGGAAAGGGTGAGCAGAAGGCCCAGTAAAGAAATCTAGGGAATCATTTTACTTGTGATATCAATAAGAACTTGATGAAAACCCCAAGACATGAGAATTGGAAAAAGAGTTATATCATAATAAAAGGAACCTGAATCACAACATCAATATGTGGCTACAACATTTCATTTATACATTCATTAACATATCACCAAGGTTAATTCCCAAGGTTTCATAAAAACATTACCAAGGTAATTCACCAAGGTATCAGGAAACTTTTCTTCTCTAGATATTAATTATTTACCCAATGCATTGGAGCGCTATCAGGTCACACCCTTAATATGTCTTTATTTTCATGTGATCCATATAGATCGTAATCAGACATTTCATAAATAACCCAAATAGAATCAACGAAATGGGTTTCATGTTAAGATCGTGACGTTTAAAAAGTACTTAAAAATAAGATCATTATGTCATTTATAACCCATGGAAATGGACTGAAGGTTATATGAATGTCAATTATAGAATAAAATATATCAATTTTATGTATTTATGAATACCCTTATAAATGAAAATACATTTGGGTGTCCTCATAAATAATAAAACAGAATTTCTTGAGAAAAAGAGAGAGATTTTGAGACGAATATTTTGCAGTATAACGGATGCATAAAATCATTTTAGAAAACATTAAAAGATATGGGACAAGGGTAAACCACTCATAAGTAATTAATAATACATTATGGTTACATAATAATATCATGTTATGTATCTTTGAACGATATACCACTTGAAAAGGAAACATGAAATAAAATAGATGATGTTATTTCTTTTATGAAAAATTCAGCAACGTAACGGCGTCGCTTAAAATTTCAGAAAATAAATTGATGAGAGTTGAAAGGGTCTCTTATCATTTGTACATGAAATGGAAAGTAATAAAAATATATAAGAACACACCCCACATAAAAATATAGAAACTAGAAGACATGACATAAAGGAAATCATGACTAAAAAGAGGAGGGTGAATAGTTCCCTTACCATAAAGAGTATCATTGAAAGCTCAATGGTTGGGACCTTGGGGGGCTTGAGGGAACCTTTGGAGGACTCCATGAGATGTAGAAATAATATATCTTTGTTGAGGAGTATTTTCGAATGAAATGAATGAGGGAATGGATTGGTATTTATAGGAAAAGTGAGGGAACATTTAATTAATTTCCAAGGGATGCCTCATCAGTGGTATTTTCAAAACCATGGGCTATCCCATGTTATTTTCCTATTGTATTACCCACTTGGGACACCTTATAACATATATTAATATTCACAAGTCTATCAGATTTATTACATCATCAATGATGTCATTAAACACTTGAAACTCAAAACTGTATTTTTATTATTCACCAAAAATTCAATTATTTCAGAAAAATCTCAAGAATTACTTATAACCTAATATTTATGCTCTGAATTCAAAAATTAACTTAAATATATGAAAATAACATTCTAAATATTTTTAATTTAATTTTAAAAAAAATCATTATTTATTCAAAAAAACAACTCTAAAACTATAACTTATTTTATAATACCTTGTAAAAGTAATCAAGGTCCCATAAATTTATCATATAACCATAAGACAATAAAGTAACAATTTATGATTACATTTTATGAAAATTAATTTTTATTTTAAATTATTAAATTAATTATAAAATTGTAATTAAAATATTTATGACATACAAAAATAACAATAATTATATTATGACCATTTTCTCACTTTTAAGATGTCTAAATTATATTTATACATTTATGGGTGAAGTTTCTATTTTTTTGGCGGATTTATTATTCATTATTATTCATTACTATTTATAAGGGTATATTACTATTCATACTTTACTATTCCATAAAAATTAATTTGATCATATTACACTGTAAATTTCTTACTGGTCATATATATAGAAGACCATTTTCTAAAAATCATTTAACATTATCAATTTTTTAAGTTTATAAAAATATTTTCAAATAACCTTTTTTCTAAAATTCATCAATCAAATGGAACTTCATCCTATATTTATCCGAACATTTTAAATTCACAAATTTAACATATTAATATGTAACAATTTTATTTATACAGAATGATTACACTACATAACTAAGGTCTCATTACATATCCTCATATAACACCTATAAAGGACCTAAGTTTAAGGTTTTCTATGGTGATAGAATCTTGGGGCAGCTCAGACAACATTGCATGAGTGGTGATTTCTATCAGCTTGAACTTCTCCCATATGTAATTTCATTCAAGCCTCCAATTTTGAAGCTCAGCTTGGGAATGGTCTAGAGCAATGCCCATAGATGTTACCTCATTCCCAAGCTCTGACAAATGGTATCTATACTGCCCGAGTCTACTAGATGAGGTCATCGACTCTACTTTCTATATTAATTAACCAAGATCACTTGTATTTATAAAAAATAATTATAATATTAAGAGTTTATTTTCTAATGGTCATATTGACCAGATGTCATATTGACCAATGGTCATATAGCTGTTGAAACCCAATAGTATCACTTTATTAATTAAGGAATATTGTTTTGTGGAGTATAAAATGAAATAACACACAAATTTAGGAAACAAATATTATTAAAAATTTTGCATCATTACATTCTCCCCCCCCCCAAGAAATTTTTTCCCCAAAATTTTAACTCGTACCCTCAGAATAGAAAAGGTATGGGTACATTTTTCTCATAGACTCCTCTAGTTCCCAGGTGATTTCTTTACACTTGTGGTTCCTCCACAACACCTTAACAAGGTTGTTAGTCTTGTTGCGTAGAACCTTGTCTCTACGATCCAGGATCTCAACTGGTTGTTCCCCATAAGAGAGGTCTTGTTCCAGTTATACCACCTCTATATTTTATATATGTGAAGGGTTAGGTATGTACTTACTCAAGAGGGATACATGGAAGACATAATGTACTTGTTCTACATTTGGAGGAAGTACAAGCCGATCGGCTAGTGCTTTTACATGATCAGGGATTTCATAGGGGACAATGTACCTAGGGCTAAGATTCCCTTTTCTCCCAAACCTCATGACTCTCTTCCAAGGTGAAATTCAAAGAAATACTTTGTCGCCAACATCAAACTCCAAGTCCCTTTGATGGTTGTTGGAATAGCTCTTCTTTCGACTCTTAGAATCCTTAATATGTTGTTGGATGGTATGGACTTTTTCTGTCATCTCTTACACAAGATCAGTCCTAAGAAGCTTTCTCTCACCAGCTTCATGCCATCAAGTAAGAGTTCTACACAACTTACCATACAGATCTTCATAGGGTGCCATTTGAATGCTCGAATGGAATTTGTTATTGTAAGAGAACTCAACTAAAGGGAGACGTTGATCACATCCACAGTTAAATTCCATTGATCATGTTCTCAACATATCCATGAGTGTTTGAATAGCCCTTTTAGATTGGAAATTAGTTTTGGGGTGATAGGCCATACTTATACTCAATTCAGTGCTTAGAACATGTTGAATACTTCTCCAAAATTTTGATGCGATATTTGGATCGCGATCAGATATGATTGAAAGTGGAACTCCATGTATCCTTACCACTTCCTTCACGTAAATCCTGGAAAGTTGATCAAGATAGAAATCTTCCAGAATGGAGATAAAATATGTTGTATTGGTGAAACTGTCCACAATAATCCATATCGAATTATTTCCCTTAGAATTTCATGGGAGACTAGTGATGAAGTACATAGTAATATTGTCCCACTTTGATGCTGGTATGGGTAGTGGTTGCAATACCCCTTTAGGAAGTTGTCACTCTGCCTTTACTTGCTGACATACCAGGCAGCTTGAAGTGTAGTAAAAAATATCCCTTTTCATATTATCCCCCCAAAAAAGATCACGAAAGACCCTATACATTTTTATGATTCCAGGCTGTATAGAGAAAGTAGAGATATGAGCTCCATCCATAATCTCCTTGTTTATTTCTAAAATAGATAGAACACATAGTCTTGTATGAAATTTAAATACAACTTATTGATCAATATTGAACTCCGGAAACTTCCCATCCTTCACAGGCTCAAACTTCTTCTATAACAAAGGATATTCTTTCTAAGCTTTCTTGATCTTCTCTAGTAATGACGGTTGAGAAATCAATTGGGTTATGTTTGATGATGTCCCTTCCATTATAATTCCCATGTCCAACTTTACTATTTCATTGACCAAAGGATCTATTTTAGTCCTCATAAAGGAAAGAACAAATGGGTCTTTCTTATTCAAGGCATCATAAACTTTGTCTTCTCTTTTGGGATGATAAATAATTGAACAATCATAGTCTTTGAGAAGTTCCACCTCTCATATACCTTATGGTCAATTTCTTTTGTGTGAAAATATACTTCAAACTTTTACGGTCTTTGTATATATCGCATTTCTCCCAATAAAGATAGTGCCTTCATATATTCAGAGAAAAAACAATCACCGCCAGCTCCCGATCATGTGTAGGATAGTTCTTCTCATGAGTCTTTAAATGTCAAGATGCATAAGAAATGAATTTTTCGTTTTTCATGAGGACGTACCCAATCCCTTTCAGAGATTCATCACAAAAATAAAAAATCATTCTCCACTTGGGGGAAGAGATAACAGAGGTGAAATAACCAATCTGTTCTTCAGCTCTTGGAAACATTCCCCACACTCCTTTGTCCATATTAACATGACCCAATTTCAAGTTAACTTGGTTAATGGATTAGAAAGTCATGATTTTTTTTTCAAAAAACTCCCATAATATTCCGCAAAAGCAAGGAAACTATGAATCTCATTTATTGTCATAGGTTGAGGCCTCTCCTCTTCAACTTTTTTCATTGCAGGGTCAACTTTGATTCCTTCATTGGTAATAATGTTCCACAAGAAAGAAACTTGTTATAACGAGAATTCACATTTGATAAACTTTTCAAAAATCCTTTCCTTTTATAGAGTTTTCAAAATACCCCTTAGATGATCCTCATGCTCCACATGACTTTTGGAATATATCAGAATATCATCAATAAAAACTACCACAAAGTTATCAAGGTAGTTCTTAAAGACTCTATTCCTCAAATCCATAAAAATAGCAGGTGCATTAGTCAGTCTGAAGGGAATAACAACAAACACCTAATGCCCATATCTTGATTGAAATTTATTTTTTAGAATAACTTCTTTATTCAACCTCAATTAATGATAACCAGATCGAAGATCAATCTTAGAGAATAATTGAGCCTCATGAATTTGATCAGATAAGTCATCAATTCTTGGAAGAGGTTATTTGTTCTTCGCAATGATCCCATTCAGTTCTCTCTAATCAATGCATAGCTGCATCGATACATCCTTCTTCATCACAAAGAGAATATGTTTTCCCCATTAAGACACACTCGGTCAAATAAACCCCTTCTCCAAAAGATCTTGGAGTTGTTTCTATAATTCTTCTAGCTTCAAATTTTCTATCTTATAGGGGGTATTAGATATCGGATAAGACCCAGGTACAAGTTCAGTGGATAACTCAACCTCTATTTCTAGGTGAGGTCCATGTAACTCTTCAAGAAATAGGTCAATGTATTCTCGGACGATGGGGACATTTTCTATTCTCAAACACTCATTTCCTTCTTCTTTTTCACTGATCAACTCCATAAAGAAGGATATATGAGGTTCTTATCGGCAAATATTAGGTTGAGATATCTCTCCTTGGAAGATAACTGTAGGTTTTCTATTCAAGACTACATGTATTTCCTTGCTTCTGCATTTGATCTTAGCATTATACATTGGAAGACAGTCTATCCCTAGTATAATGTCGAATTCCAGCATGGGAATTACTACTATATTTTAAATATGATTGTGGTCACTAAAGTAAATACTAGAGTTTGTAAACAATGATGATTCTTGGATAATCCCACCAGAAGTCTTGAATAATAACTCTACTTTTAGAAAATTGGGGGTTGATTCTAAATTCTTTGAAAACTTGGATGAAATAAAGGAATGCATAGAACCAGAATAAAAAAAGTACTTGTTATCTTTAACAGCAAAACAAGAGTACCTGCCAACACATTATTTGGTGCATTAACTTCTATCATAGTAATTTCAAAAGAACGACCTTACTACCTTGGCCTATGATGAGGCTGATGGTGATTCCCTTCCACTACCCTCAGATTTGGACCATGATTGGAAAAGTGCCAAAGTTTTCCACACTTATAGAATTGGAAATTGGGTAGGGACTGCACCATCTTACCTTTTTTTAGTGTTGAGAAGTTGTGGCTTCACCTCACTATGACAATTCTGTGTGATATGGACATCTCTTCCACACTTGTAGCATTTCCCTCTCCAGTGCAGGCAGTTCCCCGAATGCTTCTTCCCGTATTTTTTATACGTGGGATTTTGAAATTTCTCTCCTCCTCTTCCCTGATCGAAGCTCCTCCATGAGCTTAGCTCCATCGATCTTTTCATTTCATTGGATTTATGAGACCATTGAGTCTCACCAAACTCCAGTTCTACATTCATCGCACATCGCCTGATCTCCTCATAGCTATCATAATCTCGGTTGACTATATTCTTCCAATGATGAGGTCTTAGTCCACTGAAGAATCTATAAACCTTACCATTTGGATCCATGACAATGTTAGAGGTGTAACATGAAATCCTTGTGATGCTCATCTCGTAGCTTCCCACAGATTCATTCTTCTTCTATTTCATCTCAAGAAACTCCTTCTCCATTCTTGTTCTCATCAATTGAGGGAAATACTTGCTGGAAAATATCCCTCTAAACTCTTAGCACTTAATATCTTGAACCTCCACTCTTGGCCTTGTGTTTTCAATCAGTTCCCACCACTGGTCAACTTCTCCCTCTATGTGACAGAGAGTTAGGGTGACCTTCTCTTGCTCTGAACAGCAGAGCACAGAAAATATCTTCTCTATAGTGCTGGTCCACTATTCAGAAATCAATGGGTCAGTACATCCACTAAAGGATAGCGGTCGTTGACGCATAAAGAATTCAACAGAAAGTTGTTCCCTTCGCATTTATATCGATCACTAAACTTGATTCGGGTTATTTCCCATAACATGAGTTAGTTGGTTCATCATTCTCATGAATGCTTCCATTCTGGCTTCCATCAGAGGACCGTCAGCGCTTGGTCCATTGCGGTCACCATTTTCACAGTTCCTCCTATTTCCCTTCATTTTCTAAAAGAATAAAACCTTATTGAAAAACTTATTTGACTTACAATTCTTTTATCCATAAAGGATTCATTGTCTTAAAACTTCATGCTTTAAAAAAATACATTTCTCTATAAAAACCTCATAATGATTCATAAAAATATTATGATTAACCAAGCATATCCCCTGGGAGTGTCATAAATAATAGTGAAGCAAGGCCCATTGTCTTATACCAGGATACCCTAAGTCAAGCCTAAAACTCCTTGTCATATTTTTCAATCCTAGGTACATCTATGCCAGAGCCACCTCTACCTGCCTGTATCCAGAAAGGGATGTATTTTCTCGATAAACCACTTACTCAATACTCACCAAAATACCATGATGTTTTCATATATTTAAACTTTTCTATAGGATTCTTACAAAATATTTCATATCCTAATTTCCTTAAAATAACTAAACTTTCCTTTGATACCAAATATGGAATCCCACCTTTTTATTACATAACTTTTCATTACATTTTATAAACAGATGGCCTTTATAGTCTAGTGTCTAGGAAATCAGGAACATAAAACATGAAAACAACATAGAAAATTATTCTAATCCACTTTTAAGGATTCATAATAAGTTCATCCTATGTAAAATTTCTTCAACTGATAACCTGTAGAGATACATCAAAGGAAAGGGTGAGTAGAAGGCCTAGTAAAGAAATCAATGGAATCAGTTTACTTGTGATATCAATAAGAACTTGATGAAAACCACAAGACATAAGCAATGAAAAAAGAGGAATATAATAAAAAGAACATGAATAACAACTTGAATATGTGGCTACAAAATTTCATTTATAAATTAATGAACATATCACCAAGGTTCATTCCCAAGGTTTTAAAAAAACACTACCAAGGTTATTCACCAAGGTATCGTAAAACATATCATCTCTAGAGATTAATTATTTACCCAATGCATTGGAGCGCTATCAGAAAGCACCCTTTATATGTCTTTATTTTTATGTGAGTCACATAGATCGTAATCAAGAATTTCATAAATAACCCAAATAGAATCAAAGAAATGGGTTTTATGTCAAAATCGTGATGTTTAAAAAGTACTAAAAAATAAGATCATTATGTCATTTATTACCCATGGAAAGGGAGTGAGTGTTATATTTATGTAAATTTATGAATCCATTAGATAAATTTTATGTATTGATGAATATCCCTAGAGATTAAAATATATTTGGGTATCCACAAAAATAATATAAGTGAATTTCTTGAGAAAAAGATAGAGATTTTGAGATGAAAATTCTACAGCAAAATGGCTACATAACATCATTTTAGAAAACATTAAAAAGAGATGGGAGAAGGTTAAACCACTGAAAGATAATTAATAATATAGTATGGGTAAATAATAAGATCATGTTATGGATATTTTAATGACATACCTCATGAAAATAACACATGATAGAAATGAGAAGATGTTATTTCTTTTAGGAAAAATTTGGCAGCCTAACGGTGTCACTTGAAAAATAAAAAAATAAATTGATGAGACTGGAAAGGGAAAATAATCATATGGACATGAAATGTAATGTAATAAAAAATAATAATAACATACCCCCAGATAAGGATATGGAAACAAGAATACATAACATAATGGAAATCATGACTAAAAAATGGAGGGTGAAATGTTCCCTTACCTTGAAGAGTATCTTTGAAAAATCGAAGGTTGGGACCTTGGGGGGCTTGATGGAACCTTGGGAGGACTCCTTGGGAGGTATAATAACCAGATTTTTGTTGAGAAGGATTTTTGAATGAAATGAATGAGGGAATGTCTTGGAATTTATAGGAAAAGTGAGGGAATATTTAATTAATATCCAATGAACGCATCATCGGTGGTATTTGAAAAACCATGGGCTTTTCCAGCATATTTTCCTATGGTATTTCCCACTTGGGAAACCTCATAACATATATTACTATTCAAAAGTCTACCAGATTTATTACATCATGATTACATCATTAATGATGTCATTAAACACCCGAAACTCAAAACTGACTTTTTACAATTCACCAAAAATTCAACCGTTTCAGAAAAATCCCAAAAATTCACCCTAACCTAATATAGATGCTCTGAATTAAAAAATGAAAACAAATTTATCAAAATAATTTTCTAAAAATATTTAATCTAATTTAAAAAATCATTATTTATTCAAAAAAAACAACTCTAAAACTATAACTTATTTTTTAACACCTTCAAAAATCAATCAAGGTCCCATAAAATTATCATATAACCATAAGACAATTAAGTAACAATTTATGATTACATTTTATAAAAATGAATTTTTATTTTAAATTATTGAATTAATTATAAAATTGTAATTAAAATATTTATGACATACAAAAATACCAATACTTATATTATGACCATTTTTTCACTTTTTAGATGTCTAAATTATATTTATACATTCATGGGTGAAGTTTCTATTTTTTGGGACAATTTACTATTCATTACGATTCATTACTATTCATAAAGGTATATTATTATTCATACATTACTATTCACCAAAAAATTAAGTCGATATTATTAGACTCTAAATTTCTTACTGGTCAAAATTGTAGAATACCATTTTCTAAAAATCATTTCACCTTATCAATTATTTAAATTTTACAAAAATATTTTAAAATACCCCTTCTTCCAGAATTCAACAATAATATGGAAAATTATTTTACATCTATTTGGACATTTTAAATTAAAAAATTTAACATAATAATAAGTAACAATTTTATTTATACAAAAGGATTACACAACGTAACTAAGGTATCGTTACATAGCCCCTTATAACACCAACATATGACCTAAGTGTAAGGTGTGCTATACTGATAGAATCTTTGGGTGGCTCAGACAACATTGTCTGAGTGGTGATTTCTATAAGCTTAAACTTCTTCCTTAAGAGATTCTATTCAAGCTTCACATGTGGAAGCTCAGCTTGGGCTTGATCCAAAGAAAAGCCCCGAGATGTTACATTCTTCCCAAGCTCTGAAAGATGGGATTCATACGGCACGAGTCTACTGGATGAGTTCATCGACTCTTCTTTCATTATTAATTAACCAAGATCACTTGTATTTATAAATAATAATTATAGTGTTAAGTGTTTATTTTTAAATGGTAATAATTTCCAATGTTCATATAACAGTTCAAATCCAACGGTATTACTTAAATAATTAAAGGTATTGTTTTTTGGAGTATAAAATTAAATAACAAAAATATCAAAGAAATGGATATTATTAAAAAGTTCAGGTCATTACAAGTAAACCGTAAACATTAGGGGAAAAGTTTCATGGAAACTTGTCTAAAAGCCATTGGATGGACATATTTTGACCCTATACACTATTGGATAAAACTATTATCGTTATTGGATCCTCTTGACATGGGAAAACATGGGTATAATTCCTATCCAAAATTTTAAAATATTTCCACTCCTCTTCCACTATAAAAGGCCTCCTCGCCCACTCCCAATACACACACCTATATAGCCACTTTGGAATGACAAAATCTCCTCATAAATATTTTGAAAATTCAACAAATCAATCTTTAATCCTCAACATGGGAATAAATCCTTCAAAGTAATCCCCTCGTAAACAAAATATGTTACCGAAATAAGAGGTAACATCCTTCCTTAAGATCTATAGTTTTATTTCATTTTTCCACGCTATCAATTATAAATATTTCTTTATTATATAATTAAAACAGTACAAAAAATATACAAGTATTATTTTATGTTAATTTTTCAACATTTAATTACAAACACTTCCATCTAATATATGGAAAACATATCGTTCTTGTGTACAGTGAACTACTGTATCACGAAGAGAAGTTTTTAATTTTTCCTTTACCGCCTATCATGGTTGAAATTATGATGGAAAATGTATTTATATATGATATATATGATATTTATAATTTATTTATGCTTCTGTAATTATTTTATAACTCGAACATTTATAATTTCTATTTTGTGTAAATTGGATAACATCATTTGTGAAAGTGTGGACTACCGCATCCTCAAGGTGATGTGATTCATTCACTCTATACATGGAATATAATGACGATTATTTTAACAAACATAAATGTAATATATTACCTTAATATTATAATGTAATTATTATATACATATGTATCATTTAATTATAACTCATTTTCATACAACAAATAAATGATAGTAGTGTTCTTGCATATGTACGACCTACCATCTCAATGAATAGTGTATTTCATTTATTACCTCCAAATATTATAGATTATTATAAATACATATTATATAATATAACTAATTAAATTTATTCATTGTATATATGATTAAATCATGATCTATTTAATAAGAAAAACAGATAACAAGTCAAAACCTACTCAACAAACTTGGGAATTAACACTTGGAATAGTGGAAATAATGAAAGATTGTTATCAAACTAAAAATATTATATTATTATAAGATCATACATGATATAAAAATATATAATTACAGTTATTGTTTAAGTTCGTAACATTTTTTAAATCACTATACAGAATGATAAATGACAATTACCCAAAATGAAACTCATACTAAGGGATTTCTTCTAAATTTACATTCCATTGAGAATGTTTCTGTATACCAATTCACTTAATTATGGTATATATACTTCCAATTTTAAATTTAATATCATTAATCACTCACATTTTCTGGTATTTTTTTTCCTTGGAAATATCTCATCTAAGGGGTTTATCTTAAAAGTTTCCATGTGGTAAAAAATACCTTTACAATTTTACATTCTTTGATGATTATTAATATAATCCTAAGAAAATTACTTTATTATAATAATTTTTAATTATATATTTCTTTATATATCAACATTCCTAGGTTATGGATATTATTATTTCTAAAATAGTATACCATATTTACACACAGTGTCCACTTTTACTGTAAATTGATTAATTAGATAATTTTGGAAAATTCTTATCTTCTATTCAATATAGGCACATTTTGATAAGAAAAATTGTTTATTAAATATAATTCAAATTATTTTGAAATAGAATACATGGTTTGGGGACCATTTATGGAAGTTCTTATAGGATAGTAAACGGTTAATTTAATCCCCTTGATATGTCGGTAGTCTCATGGGAGAAATTTGTTGTCCAAATGAGAATAGTTTAAATTATCCCTTGACATTAAAGGTATGATGTGCCTGGGAAATGTGATGTCTAGTTATTAACCATTTACATTATTGAGAATTAATTTTTTATTATTATACATTAATTTATTACATTTAAATATCTATATATTCATTATATCCTCTCTCTCTCTCTTTTTATTAAATGGTAGGTGTTATCAGTTATTTAACATTAAATTTTGATTTATTCTAAAAAAATCATAATTTCTTCTGATTTAAACTACCTTACTAATAATTTTATATCACCCTTATTTTTTACTTTCCCCAAGTTATGATTAATAAAAATTTGAATAAGCTTTAAATGATGAAAATTATTTCAATTCGGTGTGTTTCCTATTTGTATTTATTTTTTCCAAAAGTTTCATGGGCTTCATGAATGTATTATGTAATTCCAAAAAAAGCTAAACTATTTTGTCCCTTAAGATTTGATTCCTTATGAAAATGAAAATGTAAAAAAATAATGCACTGGCTTCAATCTTCTGGGGTCATAGTGTTACACCATAATTTTAATTTGAGGAATATATCATGACAAGGGGTGAATTTCACAACAATATACCAAAATTGATTCATCACCAATGGAAGATTTATGATATATATGAGAGAGGTAAATAATTCTAAAAAACCAAAAAAAAATATATCAAGAATGAATTAATCTTTTATTATATATGGTTAGTGATTCAAAAATCTAGAAAATATTTCATAGATCTATGGTAAATTATATAGAAATAAGGATAAATAGTATTAAAAGTGGTATATTATACATTGATGGATGCCAAAAATTTGATCTAGATATCATACTCTAAGGAGGATAGGAAAAGGAAATCAAATTCATCATGAAATATAACTCTAAGAGGTTTTTTTTCAAAAATGAGTGTGATTAGAGTGTGGATTATGTTTGGAAATATATTAGAGTGAAACAACCAAAACACCCTTACTGATGCAAAATTTTAGGCTCCATTGTTGTGTTAGTGGAACCAATGGCTATAATCTGGTGGTTCTATGTATAATGAAAGCATTATTCCTTGGGTACATAAGAGACTAGTAACATCCCACTAATTGGACAGTATGATATAGAGAAATAAAAATCCCTCTCTGAGCACCACCAGTTAGTTGGTGCGCCCCACTAGCTAGATAGTGGCCTTATTACATCCATCAAGAACCCAAATAAGACTATATGTGCTTATAAAAAACTATAAGAACCCATATAAATTATACATACATCAAAGGGGGAACATATGACAATATTCATTGTAATTAAAAAAATAAACAAACCCTTAAAGCATAATAAATTACATGAAACCTTCAATATACATATCTGTATTTCATTGGATTCTAATTAGTAGAATAAATCTGGTGAATAATGAGGGGAGACTATACCCACATGAATTATTGAAATTAATAATAATTGATAACATGGAAATCCATAGAATCACAGAAATAATAGAGTGAAATATGTAATTATAAATAAAATAAAACCACATGTAAATAATATATCCATTCTATAGAAAAATATAAATCATGTTGGTCATAAATTGAAATAATATATATAAAATTACCAAATGGATGAACATGAATATTAATGGATAAGTGAAAATTGTGATACCAAGAAACAAACAAATTTCCTCAAGATCACTCTAGAAAAAATTCTACAGATCCCCATAACATCCTAAAATCCTCAACCTATATTAGGTGTATTACCTAACTTTCATGCCTAATAAAAGGACAACAAGTACAATATAGTTACTTTATAGGGTGAGAATATAAAAATCAATATGATACCAACAAAAAAGTACCTAATAAAATATATTATATATATATGAATTTAACCATTGAAATATAATTGAGGTACAAACCTCACATAAAAACAATTATAATTTCATTGAGTACTCTAGAAGTTACCCTAATTTCCAGGTCATACCTAATTTAGATTTTATAAAAATTTGATGATATAAAAATAGTTTAAAAATACTCATAGACTGAAAGAGTTATCACCTCCCTAAATGATATTGAACATGTTGAATGAGATATGACCAAACTAAATAATTGAAAAATGAGTCAAAATAAAGTCACTAAAAAGGATAATTATGTATCAATAGGTGAACAAAATGTCAACCCATAACAATAGGTCAAATGAATCATCACTTAGTGATATATTTATCGCCACACTAAAATTAATTGTCAATTGTTAATTGACTATGGAATTATATTTTTTCACAATAATGGTCAAGGATAATAATATATCTCTACGTGGATGATATATAACAAAAATAGAATATGTAATGATGACTAATTAATAGCTATATATTATATAAGTTTAAAGATACATCAAAAACAGTAATAGATAATTTGGAATAATATATGTCTAATAACACTATAATGGTGGTATTATCTACCACTAAACTACATAATATAAGTGAATGATTTTTCATCATCATTAAAAACTAGGGAAGATAAATTATCTCAAAAAAAATCAAGTAAAAAGAATTAGAATATTTTGATTATAATAATATGAATAATTATAAAATTGATATAAAGATAGTGAATGGGTAATTAACCCATGAATTGGTTCAAAAAAACCTAAATGCACTCACCAGGATAACCTTTCCAAAATGAAGAAAAATAAGGGAAAATATTTAAATTCAAACTCATTTGAAATAGTGAAAGATCCTATACTAATATAAATATAATAAGGTTTGAAGTATCATAGTCTCTCATCATATTTATTTTACTATATCAAGATTTTCTCTCCAATTTTACCAACATATGTGAGTTTTATTTTCGAGGGATAATAAATAATTCCATGATAGGCCCACAACTCAATATAGAGACAAGGATAAAGGTCAGAGTTCCATTTTCTATGATTCATGTCTCTTCCATTTCAATACGGATTTTGGAAGTGACATATTCATCCCATATGGTTTTAATGACCTATCATTGTCAAGATATACAAAAATTATAAAATATAAAATTAAAGAACATGATATGGTTCCCTGTTGAGTAAACCATGCATGAATACTAGTACCAATATTTTATATATATGTACTAAGGTTCTCTCATAGGATCACCCTTTTGCATTACTATAGGGAATATCAAATACTTATAAATAGACTTCAATGTGTCATGCAAGACATAACTTCTCGATGGAAACAACATTTTATTTCCCATTTCCCCTTAGTCAATCTCCCTATATTATAAAAAATATCATTTGATAACTATATAATCCTTGAATATTACTAGAGTACATACTATGAGCCCAAAAATGTTACCTTCATTATCACCTAAAAAGTAAATCCACTCCCATATCTTATTCATATCACACACCCACATAACTTATCATACAATACATGTAATATATACACATCCATTTAATGATTTGATATTAGGTTCCACCTATATAGATATTATGTTATCCCATAAAGAATGATAAATTCTACATTAATATAAAAAATTCCCTAAGACCAGAAATCTATACAATTAATCATAATTATCTTATAAGTAATTTACACAACTAATCCATAATAATATAATTGTGTATAGTTGATGTAAAACACACACAAAAATAGCTCAATGGAATTGATTCCCCATCTAATGTGGTTTGATCTACATACATGGTATCCTAAAACCCAATTATACCAAAATCCCATTCACCTAACAATGTTTCTTCAAAAAAATATCATCCTAGTCCATTTAAAACCATTTTAAAGAAGGAAAATAACTTACTAATAGAGAAACAACTTGTAACCATGTGGGATCATCATACCTTAGATAAGGAATTATTTTAAATATGAACTTCTTTTAAATGTAGATTTTTTTCATTATTCTCTAATTAAATCATATCTGTAATCCCTATCCTATTCAATGGAATATATTTGAGGAGAAAAAGAAAGGATATGAGTTAACATGTGGAAATAAATGACCTCAATAATTGATGGAAACTCACTATGAATTTCCCAAACACAAAATGTAAGAGGATAGGTATTGGGTAAATAATTGAAATTTCATTCCCCTTTATTAATTACTATAATTAATAAATTATCCAATTACCTCCTAAATTTGAGAAAAAGTTTCTCTTTTTGTCGAAAAACATTTCAATAATAAAAAATTATAGAATATTGATAAAAAAATCATAGAAAAACTCGGTACTTATAAAGTAGTGTTAAATTAAAATATGATTCCTAAGAATAAGTAAATTATTTCTTTAGATAGTAATTAAAACAATGAATCTTTTCACATTGCTAAAAAATCAGTAGTGTCTCATACAAATATTGTTAAAATGACTTCCTTTTAAACCATTGAAATGAAATCAAATAACAGTAAAGAAGGTCCTCTAAAGAACATTGAATTAAAAATAAAAATATTCTCTAAATAATAAAAACCTGCTCTATGTGAAAATAAAATTCTTAGAAATAAAAAAAAATATTTTTTAAAGCAATGTCTCTTCCCTTAAGTCTTTAATCATTTTTATTTTATCTCTGCCCACTAAAATAATAATATTATTTTATCTACCTATTTTGTTGATAATATATTTCTTTTTTATTGAATTATTTTTATTAAATATATTTCATTTTTAAAAATGTTTTATTTAGTTACATAAAATGTCAAGTTCACATTGGATATTTTTTGGGCATTCAGTTTATATACCCAAAATTACATTGGTAGGGTGAATATGGACAAAGGGTTAGTTTTTTCATCATATATATAGTATTAATCCTTAAATAAATTTCATTTATATACATTAAATATAATTTTATAATCATATATTAAAGGATTACGTGATAAATGAATCGTGTAACTTTGTGGAGTTGGCAGTCAACATGTACGCATGAACGATATTGTCATTTTCCAACAGATTAATGTGTAATAAGGTAAGATATATATTATCATTAAAAAATCATAATTATAACGTTAATATAATTTATATTCCTTAAATAAATCATAATACCCAGACTTGCAATGTGGTGATGAAAAATAAAACACACCACTTTGTGGAGGTAGTAGTCCACATAAACACATGAGCGATATTTTCATTTCCTATGAGATAAAAAAATAAGATTAAAAGGTTTTGTTCTAAAAAAATAATAATAATTCAGTTTATATATAGGATAATGGAGTTATTATATCATTATGGAATTATGATATTTTTTGGATCTAAAGAAGAAAAAATTATGACATTAATTGGTTAAGATTTATGTGTCTTCTTTTAGACACATCCATTGGATTACACCTTAATATTTTTATATATATTCTTTGGGTTATCAAATATCATATAAGGCATGAGTAGGAAGGTATTAAGGTATTATTTTTTCTATTTTTTGAGCTATGTCGCTCAATAGTTTTGAGAAAAATAGGATTATAGATGTCATTTTATACGTGAGGTAAGAGGTGTTATAGTAAAAATATAAAGTTTTACTATATAATATGTGTATGAATCTTGTAAAATGTCCCCAAAGTGATATATCATTGAATAAAATTATGGTAGGGTAAATATTTAACAAATATTATTTATATATGTTTAGTTTTAATTATAGATATTTTTGTTTTGTTTAACCCCCACTTATCCTTATATAACCATAACTGTTGTAGCAAATCAATTAATCATTAAGAGCCATGAAAATAAATCTAAAAAACTGGAACCGAAATGGAAAAACAAATTTATCTGAGAAAATTTCACATAAAATTTATTTATTATTATATATAAAGATATTATAATAATTTTAAAATTATTTTTAATCAATAAATAACATTTAATGTCATTTTCAGTAATATTCACAAAATTCAACTTTAAAGGAACCAAGATTATAATATAATTCAAATTCAAAAACTTAAATAATCACTTATAGCTCATTAGTATGTGTAAAATATTATTTATACTATAAATAATATAAATAGTATAACTTATATTATTTTTAAAACTATTTATTTAATTTTTCCTTTTCTTATACAAGCATTATATAGACCCTGTAAAAGTGTCACGTCGATGATGCATAAGCATTTTAAATAATAATACTATATTTATAATTTTAAAATTAATTATTCACAAAAAATATATTAGTTATTATAAATAATTATTATCATCTTTCTTCACTTATAATGTATATTAACTCATTTGTTAATCATTAAAACATATTAAAGATGTAAAATTGGAGAAAATGAAATTTCATTAAATATAAAACTTTTTCCTCCTGGAATCCAACCATGATTTCAATGGAATAAAAAAAATACCCCATTATAAAGGATACTTCCAGACACCACTAATACTAAAAATAGGTGGATATTACTTTATGTAATTTTGTTATTTTCTATAGAAAATAAATTTTTATCATAATTTACAATTACTAGAATAAGACATTTTTTGACTTAGTAAATTATTTTTTTAACCAGCAAAAACAGTGAATAAAATTATCAATTTTTATTAAAAATTTTAGTTCCATTTAAAACAATAAAATTTTTATAGTTAGAATAAATAATTTTTAACATAATGTGAAAATTCCAATAAGAAACATTTATTTAGGAAAATATTTATTTAAAGAGAAAAATTAACTTATTCCAACAAATATAATTTCAATTAATATCAAATTAATTATATTAATTTAGTAAAATGGAAATGATTTTAATTTAAAATATAATGAAAAATAGAATTATAATTATAATTTAATTGATTTAGTGAAAATAATAGATAGTTTTACCAAAATATCTATTTCCAATAATCACTCAAAAATAAATATTTTCAAAAAAATACACCAAATGATTAGTTTTCATCCTATAATGGAGTAGTGATTTCAAATATTATTTCCATTATTTAAATGTACAATATAAAAGTTTCATAAATTAATTTTAATATTCTTGAAAAAACTAAAAGCATTTTTAATGAAAATGAGTTTTTAAAGTGTAATATAATTTTATACTCGTTAAATTCCATAATTAAATTAATAATAATTCAATCATTTGGTCATTTCAATATTCTCATTTAATTAAAAATTTTATCAATAGTGATTAATTTAATCTATTAAGATAAAATTTAATGGAACATATAAATTTTTTTTGGAAAATTATCTCTTTTAGATTCAAAACATTTTATCATCAATTCCAACCAATTTATAATAAAGGTATGATTGGTTATTAATTTTATTAATGAAAAAAATTATACATATATTTCATAATATGGTAATTAATTTTCATAATCTTAAGAAGAATAGTTATGTCATAAATAAAATCTAAAAATAATATTGTATCGATATTTTTTTAAGATCAGTGTCTAGTATATAGTGGAAATCCAATATATTATTTAAAGAAAATAATTTATAAAATATGGGGATGTTACATTATACACCATTAAAGAAAATACATCCTATTAATTTTATCATGTGTGATATAATTTCAGTTTATAACATTAAAAAAATTCATGGATTGATAGATTAAACATTTTTTCATGAAAGGAAAAACATTTTTTGTACATAAAATTCCTTTTTTGTAACATCTCCTCATAAAAATATAAAAAAAATATCCTTTTCGAATGAGGAAATTGAAATATGAATTATTTTTATAATAACACATAACCAACCTCACAAATAAGGATAATATTAGTAGGTTATGAAAATATTTACTTGGGAAGCGGGTAAATTTAAGAGAAAGCATTATACTTTTAGAAAAATAGAAGATGTCATCAATTATTCAGAAATGACCATAAAAGGATTAAATTTTCTTTTTCCATGTTATTTTTTAGTGTTTAGATATTATTTTATAATCAACATATATAACATGAGAAAATTCACTTACATTACTTAATTGTTTTTTATAGAACAAATATCATCTTTTAGTTGTGCTTCAGAGTGTTTTTCTACATTTATGTCATCACTAACTCCATGAAATTAAAATTCAAGAAGAATTTTTAATTCTTAAAGCACAAAAATCTATTTTTAATGGATAACTGGATCTAGTAATATATAAAAAGTTTTTTATTCCCTTTTTATCCATTAATAAAAAGGGAAAATACTTAAAAAATAAGAAAATAATATCCAATATTAATAAAACATTATAATGATAAATACTACGTTAACCTCGAAAGCCTCAAAAATAGTACATAATGTTTAGTTTTAAACATTACATGAATAACTAACCTTAAAAATCTTCTGAATATACATAAACTGATAAAAACCCATAATATTTGAAATATTTGATCACATATTCTTTTGATATAAACATTACCTTCATTTTTATACTTTGTTAGACATTCATAAAGCCATATAATAAAAATATACATGACCTAACCATATAATATCTGAAATATACTAATTTTTTACAATAAAATCATTTTTGGTTCCATAAATTATTAAAATATTTATTCATGAAATTCTATTTAACTTAACCATTTAGTATTCTGAAAATATTGAACAGCTTTAAAAATAAATTTAACAACGTATTCACTAAATTCTCTTTCAAACCCATGTTTATCTATATTATAAAACATTTTACCCTAAAAAGTAATAATCCTTAATCCCATGTATCTATATTTATCTCACCATAAATTATTATATTAATGTTTATCAACACCGTCCAACATATTTTAATAAAATATAAAATCACAGCTCCTCAAATAAAAGTTTTAGTAAAACTCATATTAAACCAAAGGTTTGTATCCCCATAAATTTCACTTGAATTAAGCTTAATATTCTTAAACTCCCATCACCTGAAAACCTCAAAAGGGGTCCCTAATACTAATGATTAACCTTATAAAATTTAACCCATAATGATAAATATAACTCATAAATTATACCCAATTGATAACATCATAACTTCTTATATTTTCTAAACCCTTTTGTTTGAATCTAACTATAACTCCCTATATCGTAATCAACAAAGAATATAATTATTTATTCCATGGAATTTACTTTCAATATTTTCTATGATATTTTAGGTTTATAGTTTTATAGAAATAAAAATTCAGTTACATTCCAATGTGTAATATTCCACACAATGTCCATTTTTTCCATAATTAATGGTCATTATAAAGACACAATTAATTTATTAAAGGAAAATCCACTAACTAAAATACTGAAATTATTAACATTCAAACACATCCTTAATCTCAATGATTAAATTTGAAAATATTTATTGAGTGAATTAAATCTTAGTAGGGGAAATAAAATAAAATAAACTTAGTAGCCTATTCTTATTTCATAAAAAACATAATATTGTTTTCTTCTTTCTTAGTTAACTTTGAGATCAAATATGTACTTACATATCCATGAAAAAAACAAATTTTATAGTATTCATATAAAATTTATAATGCAATAATAATTAAAAAATAATAATCATACTTTTTTCTTATAAAGACATGAATAATTAAGGAATATATTTTCTTTGAAATAACATACTTTCACATTTTCTAACATAAAAAACTATTCATAAAAACATGATCACATTTTATAACCATTAAAATGAAAGGATTTCATTTAAATCCCATTTCGCACATATCATGTTGGTAACTTGGTAATTTTATTATGTTCAACCATACCAAAAATCTTTATAATTTGGTCATTGTGAAAAATAATTTCCACATATCATAGGAATGACCTATCATCGTTAAACTCCATCACCTTAATTGTTCCATTACATAGATATATCATACTCACACATCATCAAAACTATAATGGCCTCACCCATCATACCTATAAAATATCAAATAATCATATCATTAATAAACCAAATTTAACATGAACATATAAAAAATTGAATTGGAAGTTAATACCATAAGTGATTCAACTTATTATTATCTCATAAAAATGATTTCATGTTTCACATTCCATAGAAAAAAAATTTAACACAACAATTTTTGTATATTATTTCAATAATTAATTTATATTAAAATAAATATGTAAATATATAAAGGAATCATTAATGAAATGAATAGTCATGGTGGTCGGTAAAACTATTCATTTGATAATAATTAAAATAAATATTATTCTCATACTTTGGAAAAGAATGTAAAAAATAACTAAAAAATGTAAGAAATATTAATTTTAAAAAAAATAATCAATTTTTTTAATAGTTGAAAATTACCCTTAGAAACATTGGAAGAAAAATAAATATCATTATTGAAATATTTATTAAAACCTATATATAAAAAAATCGGTTTTAAGGAAAAAATTAAAACAAGTCTTTTAATAAAATTTTCATCATCTCGGGTCCTAACCAGTTTCATTGGTATGTTTACCCTCTTGAGTTATAAAAAAATTATAGTTTACTTCTTTATAATAATATTTATTTCATTAAATTATTATTTTCTTATCTATATCATTTGTTACCATGTTTTTATTATAAAAAATGATAACAAAACATTTGACATTTGAAGGATATTGAGTTTATAAATCTGTAATGCATATGGTAGGATGGATATAGTCGAATGGATTATGGCTTCATCAGGTATGTAATATTAATAAATAAATAATTATTATGTTTATACATTAAATAAAATTTTAAAATCATCCATGAAATGTGGACATGAAATAGGAATAACATCACTTCGGGGAGGTGGTTGTTGGCATGCATGCACATGTGTCATTATCATTTTTCTATGGATGGAAGGGTAATATGTTCTGAAATAAATAAATTTTCAGAATAATAAATTTTCATGAATATAATGTATATTCATTAAATATAACATTATAAAAATCCTATTGATGTAGTGATGGAAGAAGAAACACATTGCTTCATGGAAGTTGTAGTATACATGTACACAAAATAGACTTATTTATTTCTAGTGGGAAGGAAAAAATGGTATTAAAGGGTTGTGGAATCATCATAATAAAATTTCTATAAATGTTATATATTTTTATGATTAAATAATTTTTATTGTAATAGATGTTTAAGGAGGTAGAAGAAAAAATTTACATCAAAACACTCGGTCAAGAGTTACAACACTTACTTTCGAAACCTCCATTGGATTATACTTTATGACTTCTAAGATGGTGTTTTAGTGATAGAATGGCATCTAAGAATATTAGAGGGAGTTGGGGAATGAAATGTGTTGGATATTTTTTTATCTAAATGGATTATGAGGAGTGAGTAAGAGAAAGTAATTAATGGACTGTTATATGTAATATTAGTGATTGTATTATAAATACATGACATATAAATATATAACAGGCATCAAACTCATGTAAAATGTATCAAAACATACATAGATTCAGTAATTAGGACTTTATGGTTGATATATAATCCTATATTAAAATTTATATCGGTTTTTGTGTCATTTTAATCCTTATCATTTTTAACACCAACATAAAACTTGTTTAACCATAACAATTATAACAAAATTCTAAATGCTTTTGGATCATAAAAGAAATTTCTTAAAATTGTATTCATAGATAAATGCAAAATTCATGATATCGTTGAAAATTTTCCATCCAATTTAGTTATTGTAATTATATAAATATTTTATAATAAATTTGAATTTATTTTTAAACATCAAATACAATATAAGGTCATTTTCTAGAATATATACAACATTATTATTTTAAGGCATCAAGATAACAATATAATTTCAATTAAAACTCATAAATCAACATGTATCCTTCATAAGTATTTATAACGGTCATGCGATACAAGAAAAAACTTAATAATTCCACTTTTATTATTTTTAAAGACGATTATATTTTTATTTTTCTTTTAGAAGAATTGTATAAATGATGCATAAATATTTTATCAATGGTTCATAAATATTTAAAATAGTTAGAATATATTTAATATTTTAAAATTAATTATTCAACTAAAATTAATTTATTATAAATCATTATTATCATCTTTTTTTTTGTAATATATATTTACTATAATCCTAATCATGAAAATATATTTAATTTATAGAATGCGTGAAAATGAAATTTTATTAAACATAAGATTAAGTTATTTTGGAAGGAAAAAATGATTTAAATTTTAACCATAGAAATATTATATGAATGAGGTTATTTCAATAAAGATCTCATTCACCAAAATAATTAATACAATTTTTGGTATTTTTACCATTTTTTCTAAATATAAATTTTTTTCTTGATTCACCATTACCATGGTAACTCATTTTTTAACATGGTAAATATTTATGGTGAACAGAAACAAATTTTAAATTTTAAATTTTTTCAAAATATTAATTAAAAATATTATTTACATTTTAAATTATTCAATTTATAGAGGTGGAATAAATCAATTTTAGTACATGTGGGGAAAACACAATAAAAAGTAGTTTTTTGACAAATGTGGATTTAACCGTAATAATTAACTTATGCCAAAATCAAATATAATGATGATTACTATGGAATTAATTATATAATATTTGGTAAAATATAAATTATATTAATTTAAACCAATATATAAAATATAATGGGTCATTTAACTTAATTGGTTTAATGAAAAGATATGTTATTTTTGAAAATATAGACATTTTTAGTATTTAATTAAGAATAAATATTTCTAGAAAGACCACAAACAAAAATAATAATAAATAATGAAATATTTCTTTTAAATATTTTTCCATATTTTAAAAATCAATTTTATAAAATTTTATAAATTTTTTATAATATGTATATAAGATGTTCAATAAAACTCTTCTAGAGAGAATTTATTTCCAGACTATAAATTGACTTAATTCTCAATCCAAAAATTAATGAAATAAGTTATAATTAATTAAATTAGTTATTATAGTCTTCTTATTTCACAAAACATATTATGATTTTAAATTAATTTTGTCTATTAAAATAAAATTACATTGCACAAATATAAACTATTTTATGAAAAATAAAATTATTTTCAAATTATTTTATCTTTATTCCTGACCAATTGATAATCAATGTCTGATTGAGTATTCATTTAATGAAGGAAACCATTATATATTTATTTTAATATATATTTATTTTTATTTATACCCACCAAAAAAATGACATGGTCACCATGGTAGCATTTAAATAATAATATATCAAAGTTCTTTTAATCTCAATGTCATGAATACCAAAAACTATCGAATATAATGTTTAATGAAATTAAATTATAAAATTTTGGGTTTTATACATTTATTATAATATAATATTCATTCACTCATTCTTTCTATATCAATTTGTGGTATAAATGTCACATTCATCATATTAAAGGAAATATCCTAGCATTGGAAGTCTACAAAAAATGAAAATATTAGCCACATACCTAACCACTACATATTAGTTAAGCCTCAATGATTTTTTCAGAATTGTATAAAGGTATAATTTCTTTAATTCTAGGTATCTTTCCAAAATTATTTATTTTAGAAATAAAAATATTATATATACACAAATATAATACCAAATACACTGTGTATGGAAATCTATATTGTAAATTTTGTGGGTCACACAGTGCAAAAAAACACCTTATGTCCACCCTGAGAATATTTTGTATATCTATATGAGTCCTATAATAAAAATAAAATTTTATCAAAAACCTATAATACTCTAGAAAAAACATCAATTCGGGATAACTCAATGGAAAACATTGAGAGGTCAATTATTATTTCGTTTCATATAATAATTATAACTAATGTGGAAGTAAATTTTGTATAAAAGGTTATATTTTATATTTTTAAACACTTCTGTGAATAATAATAAATCCCTACATAATTTAATGTATAAAAATATACCACATGATGAATCACGAGAGATCCCTTGTGATTTTTTACTATTAGGGGTTTTAAAAACACTTCAAATCCTTATATAATTCCTTTCACATCTCTATATAACAATATAATGAAATGGACCCACTGAACCATTTCATTTTGTAAAATCAATGAATAAATATATTTTTAAAAATAGTTAGAAATATGAATCATATTCCTAATGTTCAATAAAATAAAAATTTCTTCAAATTCCCTCACATATCAACATCCAATTTTATAAAGTTAATAAAATAAGTTTTCTAAAAATTTCTATTTTCAATGTCATCACTCTTATAATTATTCAAATTATTCAATGAAAGAACATCCTTGAACTTATTTTTCTAAAAATAAGTAAATATTTATATTTTCCATTACCATATTATCATAAATACATTTTATGATGTAATGATATATTTGATATATTAATATTTTTAAGGAAACTCTTTATGTGTACATCATCTAATATACCCTCAACTATACGAGGATGTTTAATTGAAATTCCTATATTAATTTTGACTAGAATAATTTTTTTTAGTTTTACGTCATAATGTCATTATATTCTATCACTATTCATTTAGAAACTATAATTTTATAGAATAAATTTTGGTATTAATATTTAACACTTATTTTATTTTTAGGTATTTTTAATAAATAAGTTTTTAAACCCATATCATATTGTATTTTTTTGTGTATGGTTAGAAACAATCAAATAAAAAAGATATTATTCTTTAAAATATTTCATCTATGAGTGTTAGAATCATATCCCTCATACTTTAACAAATATATATATTGAATATTTTTTTGAGGAATTTTTTACCATTATCAACTTTTAAAGATAGTTTTATTTTTTGGTAAACTGGAAACTATATTTATCAAGAACTATCATCTCATATTGATAATAAAAACACTTTTTTTATAAATAATGCATGTTACTATATATGTGAAATGAGTTAAAAATACACAACCATTATATATATCTATATGGGATTAATATTTTTTTCACATTGAATCATTAGTTCAAAATATATTTTAATCTTTATTATTCAGCATCCATTTGATTAATTATTAAAATAAAAATCTATCATGAACAATTGATTTGATGATTTTGAAAAAATGAATATTAAAATAACATAAATATACATTTTGAATCATATACCCTTTAAAATAATATAACAGTTTTATATAACACTAATAACTTATTTAGAATTTCCATGTAGTTTCAAAAACTAATTCATGTATCCCAATTTATTCCCATCCTATAGAATCATTACTGATTCAATTTGAAACAACATTTAGGTTTCTTTGGAAGATGTTGGATTTTTGAAAAATCGAATATTAATTTATAGCTTAATCAATTAACCTTGAATACATTCCACAAAGAACAAAAACCTATACATTTATTATCCCAATAATATAAAAAATAAAAAACTTCAATAGCATAAAATATCTATAACACTAAGCATAATCGAACCAAGAAAATTTATTATTTCTTTATTAAAATATAAACAAAAACATTAAATTTGCACGTATTAATATGAATAATCTAATTAAATATTTCTATATAGTGGTTCTAAAAAATAAAATTGTAATGATTAATTATTAAGTAATAAGCACTCAATTTCTTGTAAATCCATGTTATTCTTCAAATATATGCCTGCATGGGAAAAAATAAATTATTTTTGTGATCAATTGATATAAATAATTTATCAAAATTCCATAAATTTATTTGGTAAAATGATATTCATTTTAAAAAAAAGAATAGAGTAATCATCTAATAGTGAAATTTTGTTATTTTTCTAAAAATATTGATTCTTCATTGAATAGTGAAAAGTAAAATGTTTTAATAGAAAATATATTTTCATTTAAATATTTTCATATTAATATAATATTTTGGATTAGTTATAAAATTATATTAGTTCTTATTATTTAATTAATTCAATCATTAATTCTCAAATGAGTTTTATACATGAATTTAGTATAACTATTGTTCACATATAAATGGGGTTTTTTCATAAAAAACATATTTGCATCATGTTTTATCTTTTTTATCCTAAAATTTATTCCATTTATTATGAGTTTCTAATTTTGAAAATACATTCAATATTTTTAATTAGGAGGTATAATTGTTTTAAAATTGGTCCATTTTTTAGTCATTATGAAAAAAAACTACAATAATTTTTATTACTATAGTAAAGGCTAAATTAAGTAATTAAGGGTTATAATGAAAATAAAAAATATTATAAAATTGCCAAAAAAATTCCAAAATTTTATTTGATGATTTCATATAATCCGCAATCATCTAAGATTTGGTTATATGTAATTTTTTTATTTGGATGTGATTTTGGCTATAACGCCCCAACCTCAAAAACCCAGAACAAGTGAATTATTTTATTACATTTACATTATAAAAAATCCCAAAATACCAATTGGTTTCTCATTCATGAAAATCTAGTTGTCATACATTATACCCATAATACATTGGGAAAAAATAAAAATGCTACATAATAAAGTAGAATCAAATGTATCCATGAGCGCTTATTCAAATATTTCTTCTTTATTACCTATGGAAAAAACATAATAAGGGTGAGCATAATGATCAGTATGGATAACTAAAGAGGAATAAATAATGAATAAATAAGACTAAATTAACATGTAAAGGTAAATTATTGATAACACATTCAATTCAAATAACTAGATAACGATAATACAATACGAAAAGGTGAGAAAGAGATACACATTTCATTTAATCAATAAAAAGAAATGAAGTGTTTCCATAGATATGTTGATGAAAAATATCATGAATGAATAATAACTAGAATATATATGAAGGAAGTTCTTAATTATTGGACATTTTTATTTAGTCATGTGATGACATATACTATTAAGATCCATCCTCTAGAATGTTTAAAACTGTAGGTAGAAACCTATTTAATTTTTCCAACATAATCATCTCATGATAACTTATTAATGCATCAAGGAGATATATAAACTCTAGGATCCAACCATTATTTTATTACCAAATAATTACTCATATATAATAATAAATTTTATCAATAGAAAATATTCCTTATCAAATATCTTTATTTAATAAAATATACTAATTTAACAATAATTTCCTAGCACATCAAATAATTATTAAAGTAAACATTGTATGTGAAATGATATACGGTTTCAGAAATTAGAGTACCTTTTATATAAAAAAAATATATTAAAGGATATTTTAAATTAAAAATTATTTCAAAATGAAGTTATATTTCAAATATTATCATTAAGAACATTCCTAAGAAGAATAATCTATAAACATTCGAAAGTGTCCCATAACACTTTCAAGCATTTGAATCATAATCTACAGAATTTATGATAATAAATGAAACTTATAATATCATGATAATAATAGGATCCATGATATAATATGAAAAAAAATATACACAAAATAAAACTGAATTGGCATATAATAACAAATAAGTCTAAATGGAATGTAATTTTAGAGAAAATTCCCTTACTTTATCCTTCTTTTTCATTGTGTGGTATTTTTCTTCCTGTATAGTGGTTTAAAATATTTTACTACCTAATATAATTAACATAATAATGCTGATAATTACATATATTAACTTCTTATAACATCTTATTACCCAGTTTCTTATAATCTTTCATTATTTTGACTATTTCTTGTGTTCATTTCCCAGTTTTCTCAAGTATGTTTTGACTTGTTATTTGTTGTTACTATTAATAAGATCATGATTTTATAATATCAATAATATAAATATTTACTTTATTTTATTTTATATTCAGTATATATTAATTTTTATATATCTATAATATTTGGATATTAGAAATAATTTTCAACATTCATCGAGATGGTAGGTCGTATGTACGAAAAAACGATAATTTCATTTATTTATTGTATAAAAAAAGTGAAAAAAATGTTATATATGTATATTAAAATTCAAGTATCATATCTATTTTTCATACGTTAAATATTTTTATTAAAATTGACTATTATATTTTATATGTATGGCTTGAAGTAGTCATATTACTTTGAGGGGTGGTAGTCCACACATCCTCAAACAAAATTATAATATTTACACAAGATGGAAAGCATAAAGGTATGTTCTAAATAAAAATAAAAGAAGCATACAGAGATGATAAATATCATATATAACATATATACATATATTATCCACCATAATTTCAACCATGATAGGGGTTAAAGGATAAATGAACAATCATCGTTACGTGAGGTAGCAGTTCGTCGTACATAGAAATAGTATATTCATTAACCATTACATGGATGTTTGTTAACGGTAGGTTGAACCCTTAGAATAGAAAAATATAATTATTTTTAGGATTATTTTTTCTTACAAGATAATTTGATAGTGTGATTTCATGGGATGGATAATGGAAATAAAACTAAAGTACTTTGGAGAAGATGTTACCTTTTAATCGGGTAACTACTTTTGGGTTGTACAAAAAGGATTCCTTAGAAGGATTTATTCCCAAAAGTAATCATAAAGTTATATGAAAAGGATTTTTGGAATATATATATACATTTATTGGACAAAACTAATTGTTTTGAGAGGCTTTAGAAAGTGGGATAGGTGGTGGCCTTTTATAGGGAAGGAAAATGACTCACTTGGTATATTTGAAAAGAAGTTAGGTGTACCCACTTTTTTACCTTAAAAAAGATATAAAAAGAAAAAAAGTAAATAATTTATCATTCATGGAATAAGTATAGAAATATAATAGATTTTGGACAAGTTAATATCTCATCTATTCCCTTTAATAAATGGTTTAGTCGTTTATTTAGCTTCATTTTACCATAAAAATAGTAATAAATTTAGTTACTTTCTGTAATATTTTTGGTCAAATACAGATTTTGTTTTATTAGAAAATATATATTATTATTATTCCAAATATTTAATCCATTTTTCAAAATTCTAATCATTTAGGTGCCAAATTTTAATTTAAAATGTGTCCCGCACGTAGGATGACAATGTGCGGTTTTAAAGTAAAAACATCCAAAAAAATTGCTTTGTTTTTATAGTCAATATCATAGTGAAATTGATCCCAATAACCTAAATAGGATTAATTACTAAAATTATTATCTAACTATAATTTTAAACCAGTTATAATATAATTTAACCTTATAAATAATTTAGATGATAAAGTAGTTTTAAACTAAAATTCTGTATTTTTTATAATTAATTAAAAAAATGAATCTTAATAGAAAAATAAAAAAACACCCTAAGCTAAATTTTATGTTTCTATTTCAAATATGATGTTTATTTTTATATATATAATTTATAATTGTGACAATAATTTTATTTAATATTGGTTCTCCCTAAAAACGGCGTAAAAATTCCATAATAAAAATCTAGGTTTTTCGGTGTAAAATAGAGTTCTATTTTATCCTATATATATATAACCTAATTGATGAATATGAAAAATATTTAATTTAATATATAACATATATATTTCAATAAAATAATTTACTAATTTTAAATAATTATGCTTATTAAGATAAAACTCCTTTTTAAGCATTAAAAAATAATATTTCTTTTTATATCCAATTGGATCTTATTTTTGTTCATCATTAATTAGTATCGAATGAATTCATATTATATTGGTATAAACCACTGATTTTAATATTATAGTTTATTCTTTTCATAACCACTAATTTAATAGAAATTTTAAGTCTTAATTTATTAAATAATATTATTTTAATAATATATAATTGTTTCGTTAAAACTTGATCTTTCTTGTAATGAAAAATAACACAGTGTTTCATCCATTGATAATATAGAATATATAAAATAGTAAAAATATTCTAATTTATAAGGGTATTATATCACCATATATACTTGGTGTCGTGTGTCATGGAATCCATCAAATATAAGGTTTTTACTTTAGAATTTCTGGGTGGTACATTCTCCCCACCTTAAATAAATTGCATCCTCACAATTTAAACATGATCTTAGTGATAAAGGGATTGAAAATAAAATACTTTTTGAAAGTCATATATCTTAAAAAGTGTTAATATCATATATTCTTAATAAAAGAGAAAACAAAGTATAATGGTCACCTAACTAGGTTAATTAGTAGGAGAACATTGGTGGGAAATGAAAACACGGATACCGAAGAAAATTTTTACACTCACGTTCTAATAGAGAGTTAAAGATAATATGGTAAGAGAATTTCATCAGTAAGAAATACCAAAATCTGTGATGATCTAAAGGTTATTTAATTCATCAAAAATGAAGCTACTAAGGATACCATTTTTTGTTTTAATATCATTTTTCATGGATTTGAGTAATTCTTCCACTCTCTAAGAATATAATTAAATATACTTACTTGGTATCCTTAGTACCTTCATTTTTGATGAATGGGCTTGCTCCCTCCAAAAAACTGGGATAAAGTTGGCCCAAAAGATCCCGATTCAAGATAAATTCATGAGGAAGTGGTATCTCTTTAGGATCTACTCCTGCATTTAGAAATTGGTTAATTGGTAAAGATACATGTATTTGATGTCCTGCCCAAGAAAGAGAGCCAAGTCCTAGTTGGCCTACTAAATTATGATTCAACATAGATGATACATCTTGGAACCAAGCCAATTTTGGAGCAGCTTTGTGATAATGGAACCAACCAGGGGACGGAATAGCTGTTGGATGGTTAGGACACCCGATCTTTCGAGATAAAGAAGGTTGTAAACTTTTTGTACGCCGTATGACTACATTTTTTGAAACATTTCCATTCGTTTTGGTATATGGGGACGGAATAGTTAGAGCTGATGTTCCTTTTAGAAGGGCAGAATCAAAATATAGTGTCGAACAAGTCGGTGTAACTATTGACTTCTATGGAGGTGAACTCAATGGAGTCAGTTATAGTGATCCTACTATTGTGCGAAAATATGCTACTGAGGTACTGCTTACTAACCTAAAACTGCTGAAGTACTCCTCTTGTCGAGTACCGTGGGTCAGCCACCCAGACACAGTAGTGCTTCCCGTCGAGGTATGTCACCCAAACACAGTAGTGCACACCCCCTAGTAGCCTGCTGAGGTACTCTCCAGACGAGTACCGCGGGTCTTCACTGTCACACAGGTAGTGCTCCGTCCGCCATGGGTCTGCACCTCAGAAAGTAGTGCTTCGTCCACTGGGCTAGTCGACTCACTCCAAGTCGAGTCGGTCAAGCAGTCGTCAGGTCTCATCCAGTTACACGGTCTCCGTACTCCGCACGCTCGTCACTGGGAGGGTCCGCTCCACGAGCTACAGGTCGATACTCCAAGTATCTCAAAGTCCCAAGAAGAAGTATCTCAAAGGACCTCCTCGTCATAGGGGTCTCAACATAATAGACGGCGCGTCCATCGGACGCCCGGTCTGTGAGTTATTAGCCTTTTCGTCCCCGGGGCCCAGTTGGGTTCATGAGCGAACCAACCCCGGCCGTATCTGAACTGTACCCAGAACTCTCATATACTTACTTGGTACATTTATATGAGCACAATATTATCCTTTAGTCAACATGAATCCGATTTAACTTTACAAATTCTATACATGTGGATAACTTCATCTGTTATCCTTTTGAAATATGGAAAAATCTCAAATTATCATAAAACCTTATTGAATACACGAATAACTCTTATTCCTTAAATGGAACATAAATTGTGGATATATTTATTAAATACAAAAAAATTGTAAACTCCATCAATGATATCATAGACCACTTTTCAAAAATTCATTAATCAGTTCCATGGTTGTCACCACTTTTCCTAATAAATCATTTCTTTATCATTATCCAAACATTAGGAACATATTAAGGGTTTCCTTCCCCTCAATCATGTGTTTTCCAAAAATTTATCTTTCTACTTAATATGTTTTCTTGGTACCATTCCATATATGATCTCAAATACTTAATGAAAAAGTATTGTCATATAATCCTTAAATATTTCATAAATCATATGATGATAACAACATAAACAAAATACATTTACAATATATTTCTTAAATCTAAAATCACAATCACATTAATCATTCAACATCATTTTTTTAAAAAAATATGCTTGACCTTGTTCCCATACATTTTTAGGAGGTATATTCCCTTGATTATTAGGGAATTAATTTTTATAGCACCCAATATACTTTTAGTTGTAAAATTGAATAATAGTTTCTCCCTTATTTCTATTTTATTATATTTCTTAGTGAACCTTATCCCCACAATTATAATAAACACCTACTCCCTTCATAAATTTACTAGGTACTTCTTCCCATAGTTTTCACAAGATGAAAAAGGTGGAGTTTTCTTATTCTTCATTGATTCATTCTAGTTTTAGTTATGGTTAGACAGTCTATACTTCAATTGATATCCTTTGAATATGTTTATTCTAGAAAACACTTTCTCTATATTGATGGAATATAAAACTATCTATTCATATGACGAAACATTTTGTGAAACTAGTTCTCCTCAGAGATGTGGCTTAAGACCTTCACTAAAGTGGTCAATCTTACACTCTATGTTGTTTATATAATCTTTAGAATACCTAGATAACCTTGTAAATGTAGCTTCACAATATGCAACATTCCCTTCTTCCTTTTACTTTATGCTAAGTATATTTTTCTTCAGCTCAATTTTTATTATCATGAGGGAAGTATTTATCGAATAATTTCTTCTTAAAAGTCATGCTTTCCATTATTTAAATTTTTTCTTCCTCCCTTATATTCTAGAATAGATATCACCACTAATCCCAATCACTTTGGAGATAATATACCGCATGTTTAACCGTGTTGTTTTCACTGCATTCCAAGGCTGTAGATGTCTTCTATAGTTACTTAATCCATTTATTAACTATAGTCGGATTGGAATTCCCACTATATGATGGGGGATTCTACCATATAATGAAATTAATAATATGATACTCTCTCCGTGGAATATGTTTTCCATTTAGGAATGGTTATTTTTTATAACCTAATTATGTTATCCCAATATTTCCATGATTTTCTTTATTCTAATACCAGATGTATTTGTTTCCTTGGGAGGGTAATCTCTTAATTTTTCATGAGTATTGATACAAATCATTCTTCTAGGAATCATTTCTAAGAAATGGCATATACAGTATTTGCTCCTAAAATTATGAACTTTATATAACTATAATTATGTTATACCACAAAAAAAATTAATTCATTATAAAAACATGAATCATAAGCTTTGGTTTCTTTCGGGAAAAATTTTACTTTTAAATACTTTATAATGGTAGGTAAATAAAATGTGAACAATACTAATAACATCACCTGGGATTGTCAACCCATCTGTGTTGTAAGTCCCATTTTCGTGTATAAGGTTAGCCAATGTCAGGGCCAAAACACCTTGTCAGAGTTATTACTCCTAGGTACATCTGTGTCAGAACCACGTCCACCTGTAGTATCATAATAAATATGTTTTTATAATAATACCAGCATAATCATTACCTTACCAAAATTCATGTATGTTCTTCTATAATTATCTGAAATGTCTCTCTTAGGGTTTTTATCCCTAATCTATGTTTTCTAAATCTAGTTTTTAGGTTTTCTATTAAACATCCATCGATACCAAATGTAATTCCCTGATCTAAGAAACCCAAAGCTGGTGCATTATTCTATTACATTGAAATTATTATATAGAAACAAATTCTGAAGTTCTAATCATTTTATCAGTCTTGTAAATACATATTATATATATCATAGCCCTAATATTTTGAGAAAATAAATTAAATCATTCAATATAATAAACTAACATAAATTTCATCCATGAATGCTTATTTAAATAAATCATCTTCATAACCTACGGAAAACATAATAAGGGTGAGATAATATTCTTAATAATGTTAAGTTAAGAGGGATTAATAATGAATCAATTACAATAAATTAACATGTTATGGTAAATTATTGATAAAAATCCTTTAAAATAATTAGATAAGAAAAATTCAACATGGAAGAGTAAAAATATAATATACATTCCATTTAATCAACAAAAAAATAAAATGTATCCATATATATATTGACAAAAATATCATGGGTGAATAATAATTAAAATAATTGTGAAGGAAATTATTAATTATTGGATATCATGCCTTAGGAACTTGAGGACCTATACTTTGATGATCTATCCTCTAGATAATTTAAAACTACATATAGAAACCTATTTAATTTTGAAGAATTAATCATCTCCTGAGAACTAGTCGAGGAATTGTGGAGATATAAAAATTCTAGGATCCACCTTTCATTTCCTGTCCAAATTATTCCTCATGTTGAATATACAATTTTAACTATAGAAAATATTGGTTATCAAATATCTGTATTGAATAAAAGATAAGGATTTATCAATAATTCCCCAGTTAATCAAATAACTGTCTAAGTAACCACTTTATTGGAAATAATATATGGTCTATGAAATAATAATATACATAATTTAAAAATAAGTATATTTAATGAAATTTAGGTTCATAAATTATTACATAAGGATGTGAGATTTCAAATATTATCATTAAGAACACTATTGAGTAGAATAATCTTTAAACATTCCAAATTGTCTCATACCACTTTGAAACATTTGAATCATAACATCAGGAATGAATGACATTAAATAAAACATAAAATATAATGAGAATAATTTTATTAATGATATATCATTACTAAGGTAGTATATAAACTAAATAAAAGTTAATTGGTGCATAAAAATAAATAAGTCTCAATTGAATTTAATTTGAGGTGAAATTCGCATACTATATCCGTCTATTTTGTTGTGTGGTCTTCATACCCCTATATAGTGGTATAAAATATTTTACTAAATAATAGCATAGTCATCATTATTTATATAATTCAATATATTAACGTTTTATAACATCTTATTGCCAATTTTTTAACAATCTATCTTTATTTTGTCTGTTTCATGTGTTTATTTCTATGTTTTCTCAAGTATGTTTTTACTAGTGATTTGTTGTTTATATTCATTAGATCATGATTTCATCATCTCTATAATTTAAAAACAGTATTTATTATTATATCTATTTAGTATATATGTGTTTTTATTAGTCTCTAATATTTTGATATAAGAAATGAATTTCACCATTCATGGAGACAATAGGTCGTACGTACACATGAACGCTACATTCATTTCACTGTTCTATTAAAATAATGAACACTAAATGATACATATGTATATTATAACTATATTTTAATATCTATGTTATATAATTTACATAGTTTTATTAAAAGTTACCTTTATATGTCCCATGTATGGCATTAACGAGTCATATCACTTTGAGGGGGTGGTAGTCCACACTTCCTCAAACAAAATTATCATATTTACACAAGATGGAAACCATAAAGGTATGATATAAGTAAATATTAAACCATATTAATTAAATTATATATAAAATATATAACATATATAAATATATAACATATATAAATATATATTCCATCATAATGGTCCCCATGAGAGGTGGAAAATAAAATATTAATAATTATCATTTCGTGTGGTAGTAGTTCAACATACATAGAAACAGTGTGATTGTTACCAATTAGATGGAGGTGTGTGTAAGTGTAAGTTTAAACCTTATTATAACTAAATATTAATATATTTATGATACTATTTTTTACATGATCAATGAATAAAAATATTTTAGGGGGTTGAGAATGAAAATAAAACCAAAGAGCTTCAGAGAATAGGTTACCTATTAATCGGGTAACTACTTTTTCATTGTACCCAAAGGCTTCCTTAGAAGGATTTGTACCCAAAGAGATACATAAAGGTCAATTGGTGGGATGTTGGGATGCTATATGGGAAGATATCTTCCAGGCCTATTTGGTTTTGTTGGTGTGGGGAAGTGGGAGAGGTGGTGTCCTTTTATAGGGAAGGAAAAATGAATCATATCAAATTTTTTAAAAACATTTAGGTATACACACGTTTTTACATAAACAAATTCTTAAAAACCCAAGAAAAATCAATAATGGACGGTTGATGGAAGAATTTGGGCCAGAAAATGGGTTTCGGACAAGTTTCTAGGACACTTTGCCTCCAAAATTAATTGTTTAGTCCTTTATTAAACGTAATTTATCCTAAATAATTTTAGTTAATATAAATTACATACACTAAGTTTTTTGGTAAAAAAATTGGTATTATTATACATTATAAATTATGGTTATTCAAAATATTTAATTAATTTTTAAAAATTAAAATCACAGAAGTGGCATAAATTAATTTAATATTCATCCCGCATGTAGGATGACAATGCATGTTTTTAATTAAAAACATCCAAATGGTAGCTGTGTTTTTATAGTTAATTTCTAAGTGAAATTTTCACCAATAAAGAAAAATTGGATATATGATAAAAATATTATCTAATTAAATTATAAATCGATCTAATCACATAATCTAACATTATAAATAAATTTGATGAAAAATATTTTTGAACTAAAATTTAGTATCTTAAACTATTCATTAAAAAATTGAATCTTCACATAAAAATACCCAATATTTACCCAAATATAATTTTTTTACAAAAAAATATGAATTCTTGTTTGAAATATTAAATTTATGAAAGTTTCAAAAATTGGATTTAAAATGGGATCTCCATTAATAGGTGGTAAAAAATCCATAATAAAATTATAGGTTTTTATCTGTAAAATAGGGTTTGATCTTATATTAGGAATATAAGACCTAATTGATGTATATAAAGTATATTTGATTAAATATATAACATATATATTTCATTATAATAATTAAATAATTATAGTAATTTATGATTATTATGATTAATCTTCTTTGGAAGCTGAAAAATAAAAATATTTTTTAAAATCCAATTGGTTATTATTTTAATTTCTTCTTATTTGGTAACGGATGAATTCATTTTATATTGGTGTTAACCATATATTTTTATAAGATAGTTAATTTTATTCATAACCACTAATTTAATAGATAGGTTAAGTCTTAATATATTAAATAATAATATTTTTATAATATATTATTATTTGGTTAAAAATTTGCCTTTTGTGTAACCCAATCTAACTTAGTATTGCATAAATTGAAATATATATAACATATTGAAAAGTAAATATATTTTAATGTGTCTGTCATGACCCGTCCCCCGAGACTCATGCCATGACTACCCCAAACCCGCCTTCCATAGGCCAGGGGATGGCGACTAGCCTGAAAGGAATAGTTCCCTAAAACTAGGAAGGAATTTCCTTGATAACCTGTAAACACACACACAAGCAAGCACACTGCTAGATACAAAACACCAAGTAAACTGTATAACAAAATAGTGCTGAAAGTAAAAGGGTCCGGAATACAAGCCCAACAGTAAAATACAAGAAACTGAAAGTACAAGTACAATTGAAGAAAAGGTAAAAATCTACTGGGTCATCCTCTGAGGTTCCTGCCTAAAGGGTAGATACAGATCGCCTCTACGACACTCCTCTTCCATCCATTCCCTTAGTGTACTAACATGTTGTAAGGTCCACCTCTAGGTACCATCCAGATTTAGTACTCTTAGCCTCCGTCAGCGCTTCCCATCGTCTGTATCCAACACAACAAGGTGAAAGCATAGCTCATGCATGGGTGAGTATAATGATACTCAGTAGGGACCCTGAGACCCTCTAGGTTTCAAAAAATCCATGAAGGATAAAACAAAAAGTAAAAAATCAACCGATAACCTTACTTAGGTATATGCCCATACATATACCTAAGTTATCAAGTGATTGTAGAGACACAAAGCTTGAAGTATATGGATATTACATTACTTTTTCAAAATACTTAATACATATCAAAAAAATGCACAAAAACCGTATTAGTTTAGTGTCTTTGGAAACTCTGAACACAATATTCTAATCATGGTGAAAGATCTTCAACATCTCCCATAAAGTCCGTCCCCTTTGGTTTTCTTACCTAAAACATTTCTTTATATCCTGGGGAAAATAAAACATAAAAACGGTGAGCTCAAATGCTCAGTAAGGGTAAACATTGAGAACATAAAACAATCCCTAAACATTTTAACGTAAGAACATGAACATAAAACATTGAAATCATGATTAATGACATAAATCTTGGTTGTGCATAAGGCATAGATAAAAAAGGAACATTAACCGTGATAAAATAGCATGGGAATAAAACATGTAATTTTGGAAACCATAAAGAACATGTTATTATTTCCAAAGTAGCCAACACATTGCTACCAAGACCATTATAGTGGACTAAGTCCCTTACTGAATCGAGTTCACTCCTCGTTCAAGTCCTTTATCACTGAACTGGATTAACTTGTCGTTCTAGCCATGTCTATCTCATGAGATATAAATCTTTACCCAATTCATTGGAGGGAGATATAGGTCCCACACATCTCATAATGAAATCATTCTTACGTGTGCCACAACATAAACATAAAATCATTCATCATAACCCAAATAATAAAATGGGTTTCATAAAAATCATCCCACCATAACATAATCCATATAAAACAAATAGATATCATTTCATCATAAGAAAATTGAAACCATGTAAATCATAGAGACATTATACTAGAAACAGACACATATGAAAATAATGTCATCTTAGATAGAAAATGGTTTTGATAAAACACTTGAAATGAATTCCTGAGGAAAATATCCTTTCTTCTACAAAATCATTTTCTTTTCACAAAATGCCATTCAATTTTAAAATAAAATGATTTTTTGAAAATAGTCATGAAATCTTGTAGACTAATCTTCATGAAAATAATTTGTTATAAAACCGTAAAAATAGGTTCATTCCATTCAAGTTAAAAAAAATTCTTCTTGTACATTTTCCGCAAAATTCAAAAAGTACCTCGTATGGTAAACAAAAGAAAGATTCATTCCATACTATATAGTGAAAGTCAAAAAGGGGTGAACAAGAATTTAAACATACATGGAAGAATATTAAACACTTTATGTATGGACATGGATGAAAATTATACCCTAGAAAATACTTTCGTATAAGCAATCTCAGATAAAAATGAGATTGAAAAACTATCCCTTACCTTAGGTCTGATATGCATTGTATGTATCCGAACCTCCTCTTACTCGAAGTTCCTCCTTTAAACTTCTTCTTAGGGAACCAAAGTTGGTCTTTTAAGAATACCAGGACCGCTAGTATGTTTATAGAGAAGTGGAGAAGAGAAATGTGCAGTGGTTGGCCAAGCTTTAAGGCTCAAAGTGGTGTGAGGAGGAGAGGTATGGGGTGCCCTTTTATAAGTGGGGAGAGGTCCACCTTTGGAAACATAAGAAATATTAATTTATAATAAATTAAAACCCCACTTAAAAACATAAAAAATGAATCAAATTAAAATATGAGATGATATAGGGTTGTAATATCATCAACCAAAAAAATTTATACATGTTTGGAGTTTATTTTATACCTTATCAATTTGATTTATCCTTATTTAATCTTTTTAAATTTATTTGAGGTAATAAAATTATAATTTTTAAATTGTTTCAAATACTTACTTATGTGTTATGAATTTTCCATAATTAGATAAATTATTACATTTTAGACCATATAATTTTCAATTTTTAATTTTTAATTATTTTTGTGATTTTTAAACAATTTAATATTATGTTATTTTTATAAAATATCAATAGTGTCAATTTTTAAACTATTCAATTATTTGAATTTGAATAAAATACACAGAGACGTTATATTCGATCCAAAATATTTAATATATTTCTAACATGTCATATTAATCTAGAAAATTAGGGGATACCATTAAATTGTTCATATAATATTTATTTTAAAATTTTCAAAACCATTTGTTTGATATTTCTCTTAATAAAATAATTACTAAAACATTTAGTATAATTATTTAATATATCTATTTGTTGCATTAAAATTAAAATTAAAATCCTATAATGAATAAAAATCTATTAAATTTTATAATTATACTTTTACTCGAATTTATCATCTTAAAATCACAACATTTAAATTGTTATATTTATTAAATTTTGAAGGTGACAACTTTGACATCATTTAAAATAAAATAATATAATTTTCATAGTCACTTTTATAATACTCAAAATGGTAAAATATTAGTCCATTGTATGCTTATGGTTTACATGTATATTACCAATATGTCTTGGTCAGGTTTTTGTGCCTTTTATGGTCACTATTAGTTTAATAAAAACTATATTATTGAATTTTCACTAAATAAAATTTTCTGCATCACTATTGTGTCACCATTAATGAAAAATATTTAATCCCTAAAAATTCTAAATAAATTATCATGATTTATATTATTTTATTATCTTTTTGGAGACTATTTATATTCAAGGTTTTATGAAGTTTCTCACTAAATTAAAATTATTACACTTATAAGATATAAGAGAGTGACATGTTGTCACTTTCTTTTGTTTTAATAATAATTACATAATTTTCATGGTCAAAAGTCCATTAAATGAATCTATTTCGACCCTTAGGTGATATGGGTCAACTTTTATTCATCTAATAGAATTTTGGTAGGTGTTAGGGTAATTTTATAATCTTATTTTTACCCTTAATTACCCGATTTACCTTTAACTGTAGTAAATAAAATTTACCGTAGTTATTATTCATGATGTCTAAAAATAAAAATTAGCCTATTAACATAATTTGTACCTAATTATTCTAAATATTGAATCCATTTTCCAAAATTAAAAACATAGAAGTTTCAGTAATTAATTTATAATTAATCTCATTGTTAAGAAAACAGGTTTTAAAAGTTAAAACGTTGCAAAAGATTGAAATGCTTTTACCTATGAATTCAGTGTAAAATTAATGCTAATGACATACATTATATTAAATGGTAAAAATTTATTCTATTTATAATTTCAAACAATTAAATATTATAATTTAACCATATGATTTATTTCGATGAAAAAAGTTGTTTTTAATTAAAATTTAGCATTTTTTACTATTAATCAACATATGAAGGTTATCATAAAAGTATAAAAAATTTATCCAATGTAAATTTTTATATCCTGATTCAAAATAATAAGTTTATTTTGTAACATTGAACTTATGAACTTTTCAAAAATTATATTTAAAATGGGTGTGCCATCAAAAGGCAGTAAAACTGCATTTCTTGAAAAAATAATTCTTTTATCGAAAAAATTGATTTTGTTTTCATATCTAATTCTAGAAAATGTGTAAGATGAATTATAATGTTATAAAATTAAAAATCCAGTAAATATTATTCATAACGGCTAGTTCATAATATTATAATAATATATCATAGTTTAGTGAAACTCAGTATTGCGTACAACACACGCTATCGAGGGAGGTCTCTCTTGCGTGCAACACAAGCCAAGAATAGTGTTTGCATATACTACAAGCTAATACGGTGTTCTGTATAGTGCAAGATAATCTTGGTGTAGCGTAAAACACAAGACATCAATGAAATTAAAAATAATATTTCTCATAAAATCTCAGGGTGTTACATTCTACCCCCTTAAAATGAATTTTGCCCTCAAAATTTGTCCGGGTTATAAATGGTTTTCTACTTGAAAGTTTCTTGCAAGGAAACCCACGTCGTAAAAAGGAATAGTAAAACATCATTTTAAAAAGGAATGTTAGAAACATAATGGATACCCAAATTAACTCATCACTGGGTTTCCACATAGGAGAATATAGGTGAAAATATGGATATGGAAGAGAAATATAACCATCAACTTCTGATGAAGAGTGGTAGATGACATGGCTATGAAAAATACAATAATCACAAAGCTATAAATTTTTGATGATCTAAGGTACCATCTAATTCATCATATATGAGGGCACTAGGAAAAAAAATTTTGTTTTTAAGATCATTTCCCAAATGTTGAAGAATTTTTAAAATAAATACTTACTTGATTTTGGTACAATCTCACCATTTCTCATACCGTGAACAATTTCCACTTCATCTCTTAAAGAAATGAAGTTGAATTTGTCTTTCATGAAGTGTTAGCAGATCATTCTATAGAATGATAGGTCATTCCATCGGTCTCAAACATAAGGTTAGAAAAAGTTATATATATCAGTCTATCTATAGTGAGGTTAATCATATATGGTTCCAAAAATGGACTTATACTTCATCTATCATACCGCTTAATAAAATAAAACTAGTTTATACTAACCGGGGACTTCATGTAGGCTAGTGGTAGGTGATAAAGGCCTGTCGCACTTTAGTTGTGGGTTCGATTCCCTCAACCTTGTCTGACTCGACAGGTTGTCGTCCATCCTACAGGTTGTCCTTTTTCTAAAACTTCACCATTATAACATTCCAGAAATAATATCAAAAAAAAGGTTCTATCCTTAAACAATACTATCTGATGTCCAACTTAATCCATTCCAATCTTTAGTCTTATCCAAAATACTTCTATCCAATCTCATAGTTTAAAGTAAACAATTACTAGAAATGTCATCTACCGATCATGTGAATACCATCATTTATCATACGATATATCTTGTTGGCCACATTCCAAACATTTGAATTCCTTAATCTTGTATTCTCTTGAAACATAAATTACCATTGAATCTTAGTGAAAACATGAATGTTGTCAAAAGGTAACTCTTTCCATATACCAAAATCACAAAAATTATATATACTCAAACTATAATATCAGTTGGTCCTTATATCAGTCATGAGCTCATGAATACTATCAAACATATTATTTTCTCCTTATTCATTCATTATACGCATATCATCTACTTTCAAAAAATATTTCAATCACTTTTCATGGTTACCGGTATCATAAAAATTATTGAAAACCAATACATAGATATTCCAAAATTCCATGATAATATAAATTAGATTCCATGATACTATTTTAAATCCCTTTACATAAGCACTTAATCATTCCACAACATCATTGTCATGCTCAACATCACAAATAGTGATTCCATGTGACTTCCCTTTTTTCCTTTAACTTAAGAGGTTTCTCACATCGATCATCATTAACCCTTGGGTTAGGGCATTGATTAGCATAATTCCCCATTTCCTTTCCCTTGAAGCATTAAAGTGTTGGTGGAGCGTTCTCTTTAGTCTTTAATCTATTCACATCATTAGACACTTGTTTCCCATTACTGAGGCACTCAGCTACTCGATGACCTTCTTTTCCAAACATGAAATATTTTCTAGTACCTTTTAGACAATCTCCACCATGCTTCTTTCTACACTTTGAGTATAAAGAAACATTCACCTTATTTTCACAACTGTTCTGAAATTTTTCCTTGAACTCCATCTTAGATTTTTTGTCAAAACCATGAGATGAATATGTAACACCAACATCTAGTTTTACCTTGATATAACACGCACAATTTCTTCATGGGTACTAAAGTCTCTTATAGCTAATTCCCTTAAAAGACTTTGTTTTATGCCACTGAAGAATCAATCACCTTTACTTTCAGGTTGGATGATAAAGCTAGACGCATAACTTTTAAGCCTTGTAAAAATCACCTCTTATATACCAATAGATTTGTCATCATTTTTCTTGAACTCAAGGAACTCATTTTCCATCTTTGTTCAAAAAAAATACGAGGGATGTACTTATTGAAAAACAAGTTCTTGAACTCATCCCATTCCATGGATTCAATTTCATCTCGGGGCCTTGTATTCTTAATTAGAGTCCACCACTGGTCCGATTAACCTTCTAAACAGTAAACAACTAGAATGAAATTTTCATGATCTGTACAGAAAAGTATGGAAAATATCTTTTCAATGGTACTGATCCATTGTTCAGCAACAAGTGGATCATAAGTTCCACTGAAAGAAGGTAGACGTTTCCTCATGAAGGACTCAATAGAATATTGTTCCTTTCTCTACTCATTTGGAAGTCCAGAATGATTCATAGATTCTGTAAGTATAGAAATAAGATTTTTCACTCCATCTCCCATCACATTTGGTTGTTCATGAGGACAATCATTGCATTATCCATTACATTGATAAACACGGTTCCTTCGGGTTCCATCCATCATCTAAAACCCAAAAATAATAGTGTGAGAGAAAAAAATCATGCAGGGAAATCAACATAATAAAGGGGGATTACCTTAAATATGTAACATATTCAGTTTAATTATAAGATCATTACCATAATTCTATGACTACAACCTATACATATACTTATCCTTAGGGACATCCCTAGACATACCTTATAAATATCTCTAGGGATATCACTAATGTTTTTTCATCCTATTTTCCAAAGGTTAACTAAACCTTAACTCTTATACCAACTATAGAGACCCAAATCATGACGTACATGGATATTACATTACTTTTGCGGAATACTTAATACATATCAAAAAAACTCCCAAATACCGTATTAGGTTAGTGTCTTTGGAAACTCAGAACAAAATCTTCTAATTATGGTGAAAGATCTTCAACATCTCCCACAAATAACTTCCCCTTGGGTTTTTTTACCTAAAACCTTTCTTTATATCCTAGGGAAAAGAAAACATAAAAATGGTGAGCTCAAATGATCAGTAAGGGTAAACATGGAGAACATAAAACAATCCCTAAACAATTGAATGTAATAACATCAACATAAAACATCAAAATCATGAGTAATGACATAAATCTTGGTAGTGTATAAGGCATAGATCAAAAAGGAACATTAACCATGATAAAATAGCATGGGAATAAAACATGTAATTATGGAAACCATTAAGTACATGTTATGATTTCCACAGTAGCAAAGGCATTGCTTCCAAGACCATCATAGTGGACAATGTCTCTTACTGAATCGAGTTCACTCCTTGTTCGAGTCCTGTATCACTGAACCAGATTAACTTGTCGTTCCATCCATGTCTATCTCATGAGATATAAATCTTTACCCAGTGCATTGAAGGGTGATATAGGTCCCACCCATCTCATAATGAAATAATTCTTACATTTTACACAACATAAACAGAAATCATTCATCATAACCCAAAGAATAAAATGGGTTTCATAAACAATATCTCATCATAACATAATCCATACAAAACAAATGGATATTATTTCATCATAAGAAAAGTGAAACCATGTAAATCATAGAGACATTATACATAAAAGATAAACATATGAAAATTATGTCATCTTAGAAGGAAAATGGTTTTGATAAAACACATGAAATGAATTCTTGAGGAAAATATACTTTCTTCTTCAAAATCATTTTCTTTTCACAAAATTCCAGGAAATTTTAAAAGGAAAGGATTTTGTTCAAAATAGTCATGAAATCTTATAGAGTAAGCTTCATGAAAATAAGGTGTTATAAAACCGTAAAAATATGTTCATGTCATATAAGATAAAAACAATTCTTCTTGTACTTTTTCTAGAAAATTCTAAAATTACCCCATATGTTAAAAAAATTAAATATTCCTTCCATACTACATAGTAAAAGTCAAAAGGGGGTAAACATGATTTTAAACAAACATGGAAGAATATTAAACACTTTATGAAAATCTTTTTATGGACATGGATGAAAAATATACCCCAGTAAATACTTACGTATAAGAAATCTCATATAAAAATGAGATTGACAAATTATCACTTACCTTAGGTCCGATATGCTTTGTACGTATCCAAACCTCCTCCTCCTCTAAGTGCCTCCTTTAAACTTTTTATTAGGGAACTAAAGTTGGTCTTTGAAGAAGACCAGGACCTCTAGTATTTTTCTAGGGAAGTGGAGAAGTGAAATGGGTAGAGTTTGGTCGATCTTGAAGGCTCAAAGTGGTCTGAGGAGGAGAGGGAGGAGTTTCCCTTTTATAAGGGAGGAGAGGGGCACCTTTGGAAACATAAGAAATAAAAATTTATTATAAATTCAAACCCCACTTAAAAACATCCAAAATGAATCACATTCAAAGATGAGATGATTTAGGGTTGTAATGTCATCAACCAATAAAATTTAGACATGTTTCGAGTTTATTTTAAACCTTATCAATTTGATTTATCCTTATTTAATCTATTTAAATTTATTTGTGGTAATAAAATTATAATTTTTAAATTGTTATAAATATTTACTTATGTGTTTTTAATTTTCAATAATTAGATAAATTATTAAATTTTACACCATATAATTTTTAATTTTTAATTTTTAATTACAGTTGTGATTTTTAAACAATTTAATAATATGTTATTTTTATAAAATATCAACAGTGTAAATTTTGACACTATTCACTTATTTCAGTTTAAATAAAATACATAGAGAAGATATATTCGATCCAAAATATTTAATATATTCCTAACATGTCATATTAATCTAAAAAATTAGTAGAAAACATTATATAGTTCATATAATATTTATTTTAATATTTTCAAAACCATTTATTTGATATATTCTTTTAATAAAATAATAACTAAAACATTTCCATATAAATATTTAATATATCTATTTGTTGCATAAAAATTAAAAATAAAATTGTATGATGAATATAAATCTATTACCTTTCATAATAATAATTTTACTCGAATTTATCATCTTAAAATCACAACATTTAACTTGTTATATTTATTGAATTATGATGGTGACAACTTTGACATCATTTAAAATAAAATAATATAAGTGTCATAATAAATTTTATAAAGATACAAATGGTAAAATATTATACCATTGTATTCTTAGGGTTTACATGTACATGACCAATAAGTTTTGGTTAGGTTTTTGTGCCTTTTAGGGTCACTATTAGTTTAATAAACACTATATTATTGATTTTTCAATAAATAAACAATTTCTGCATCACTATTGTGTCACCATTAATGACAATTATTTAATCCCAAAAAATTATAAATAAATTATCATGAGGTATATAATTTTATTATATTTTTGGAGACTATTTATATTCGAGGTTTTTTAAAGTTTATCACTAAATTAAAATTATTTCACTTATAAGATATAAGAGAGTGACATCTTGTCACTTTCTTTGGTTTTAATAGTAATTACATCATTTTCATTGTAAAAAGACCATGAAATGAATCTATTTCAACCCTTAGGTGATATGGGTAGAATTTTATTCATCCAATAGAATTTTGGCAGGTGTTAGGGTAATTTTATAATCTTATTTTTACCCTTAATTACATGATTTACCTTTAACTGTTGTAAATAAAATTTACCGTATTTACTATTCATATTGTCTAAAAATAAAAAGTATCATATTAACTTAATTTGGACCTACTGATTCCCAATTTGAAATACATTTTTCAAAATTAAAATCACATAAGTTGCATTAATTAATTTAAAATTGATCTCGTTGTTAAGAAAATAGGTTTTAAACGTTAAAACGTTGCAAAAGATTGAAATGTTCTTACCTATGAATTCAGTGTAAAATTAATACTAATGACTTGCATTATATTAAATGGTAAAAATATATTATATTTATACTTTAAAACTATTCAATATTTTAATTAAACCATATAATTTATTTCAATGAAAAAAGTTTTTTTAAATTAAAATTTAGCATATTTTTACTATTTATCAAAATATGAAGGTTATCAGAAAAGTATCAAAAATTTATCCAATGAAAATTTTTATATCTTGATTCAAAATAAGAAGTTTATTTTGTAAAATTTAACTTATAAACTTGTCAAAAATTATATTTAAAATGGGTGCGCCATTAAAAGGTGGTAAAGATGTATTTCTTGAAAAAATACTTCTTTTATCAAAAAAATTGATTTTGTTTTTATATCTAATTCTAGAAAATGTGTAAGAAGAATTATAATGTTATAAAATTAAAAGTTTAGTTAATACTATTCATAATGTTTATTTCATAACATTATCATAATATATCATTGTTTAGTGAAACTCGGTATTGCGTACAACACACACTGTCGAGGAAGGTCACTCTTGCATGAAACACAAGCCAATAATAGTGTTTGCATATACTACAAGCTAATACAGTGTTGCATATATCGCAAGCTAATATTGGTGTAGCGTAAAATACAAGACATCAAAGAAATTAAAAATAATATTTCTCATAAAATCTCAGGGTGTTGTAGTGATTCATCTCAATCATGAGGAAAACACAGAAAAACTTACTCTGCTAAAACCAGGATTTTATTCTACTGGTAGTATCAAGTAACATCCCTAGTAACATTATCGAAACCTAAACTGTTGGAGAACTCCACCTCAATCGAGTACAGTGGGCCTTCCACGACACCAAGCGTGCTTCCCACTAACCTTGTATTACTGAGGTACTCCTCCTGTCGAGTATCATGGGTCTACTGCATCACACAAAGGCTCTCCCCACCGTGGGTCTACCTCGACACCAATCGCTCTACCCCTCATAGCATGCTGAGGTACCCCTCCTGTCGAGTATTGTGGGTCTTCCGCATCATACAGAGGTGCTCCCCACTGTGGGTCTTCCGCGACCCCAAGGTACACACCACTGGGAATGTAGAGTCACTCTAAGTCAAAATGGTCAGTAGTCATCAGGTCTCAACCAGCTACTATGTCTATGCACTTCGCTCTCTCGTCTCCAGGAGGATCTGCTCCTCGAGGTATTGGTTGATACTCCAACTAACACTAATTCCTGTGAAGAATTATCTCAAAGGTCCTCCAAGTCATAGGGGTCTTAACGCAAAAGACGGCACATCAATCGGACGCCCAGTATGTGAGTTATTAGCCATTTAGTATCGGGGACCCGGTTGGATCCGTGCTCGATCCAACCTGACCATTTCCCATCACAAAACAAAACCCTAGTGGATTATACTCAAAGGGAACGTCTCGCTCAAAGATTTACAATGTCACTCATTATTCGTCAAATAGACGTCTGGTGCCAAAGATATGGCCAAAAGAAAGTAAAGGGTCGTAGTGGGCCCGGGTCTGGTCCGACCCGGTTCGGGTCGACCCGGGCTGTCATGATGGGCCTAGCCTAGCCATCCAAGAGGGGCCACAGAGAGCCTTGAGGTCATGGATCATCCGCGAGGGCACAGACCGGCCCCGGGTCGGCACGAGAGGGGCGCGGACCGGCCCCGGGTCGGCACGAGAGGGGTTCGGCCCGGAGGGCGCCGCGTGGGCGGATCGGCCAAGAGGGCGCCGCGAGGGTGGCTCATCTCGGAGCATGTGGCTAGTTTGGCTCATAGGGGTGTGGGGCATGGCTTGGAGTGTATTGTCTTGGGAGCCGGGGAGGCTTGGCCCGGGAGCCGGGGAGGCGTGGATGGGGCCGGTTTGGCCAGCGGGTACCACGATCAGGGCCGGTTCGGCCGGGAGGCCGGAGCAGCCGGGGTGGCTCTGTCAGCGGATGGCACGACCGATGGGTGGTGCGATAAGCGGGTGGTGCGGTCAGTGGGGGGCACGGCTAGGGTGGCTCGGTCGGGAGGCCGGGGTGGCCGGGGTGTGGCGCGGAGGAGGTGCGGCGCGGCGGGGGTGCGGCGCGGTCGGGGTGCGTCCTGAAGGGGCTGCGGCACGGCCCAGGGCTAGTTCATCCAGCAGTAGCGCGGGGGGCATTGCAGGTTGTAGAGGCTACGGGTGGTGGCGTCGTTGCCTTTGTCACCTTCGCCACCATTGTCACCTTCCACCATTTCAAAGGGCACCACAAAACAACACAATCGTTACAGAGAGGACGATCCATGTAAGTTTGGCCCACACTCTCTGCATTAGAGCAGTATAAAGTGGTTCATAAGAATGAAGAACATCAAACCCTCCTGCAATGATTAATCCCAAAACCCATAAAAGGAAACATATAATGATCAAATAGTTTGAAAGTTGATTCACATTCCTTGTTCTAGAAGGGAATAACATGGGTATATAAAAATCATACTTAAATAAAATCCCTACCTTTGTTCGCTTGATGTCGTTGGTGAAAGAAAGAATGAGGTGGAGTTTTTGACGTTCGTCTCGTCTGCCACACACCTCCAATTCTGGGCTCGTGTGTCTGTTCTTCATAGTCGAAGATGTGGACGGCCCGTGTCGGAATAATTCTCGTGGAAGAAGGTCGAAGGAGTTCGGCGTTCTTTGCCAGTGGAGTGTTCTTCATTGGAGAGCATAATCCTCCAAATGTTGGGCATCGTGGCACTTTACCAGCACTTAGTCTCTTGGTGAAGTCTTCCAAAATCCTCCTCCCAGACTCCATATATATATAAGAGTGGGAGAGGTAAGTAATGATTATGGAAATTATGGAAGTTCATTTATTAGGAACCTTCCTAAAATCCAACGATGTTGTTACTTAATGTTAAAAAAGGGTCAAGACAATTAATTTACATTGGAAAAATAAAGTGGTGCATTGGCACAATTTTATGTGGAGGAAGTCAAGAGGCTCCAACACATTTATGAGGGGAGATGAGAGCTTCTCTCAATTAAAAGGTAGGTTTAATCCCAGGTGGTCCCCACCACTATAACCTCTCCTGGGAGGTTAGCCTTGGGTGGTCCCCACCACCGTAACCTCTCATGGGAGGTTAAGGTATGGTGGTCCCCACATCTAAACTTCCACATATAGGATAAAACTCATGTGTTCCCATCTCCACAATATTCATATCGGTGCTTCAAATAAAAATAAAATGTTTTCACAATTTTATTTTTATTTTATTCCTTCATGGAAAACCCAAAAGTTATCTTTTACCCTTGACCAACTGCCATTGAGGTGAAAGTCTCCTTAAGATAATATTGGCGCTACAAGTTCAATGGTTCCCTCGGATTTCAATTCTAAGCACTGGTTTAAGAGTTATAAAAACCTGTGTTTATGTTTACAGAATGTACCCGAAAAAAAGTTCAGAAAAATTATTACCAGACACCCTTCACTCGCGCCGGTCAATGTTAGGCTATGCCCAAGTAAATCACGCCCCAATGAACACAACAGTACTCTCATATTTACAATCTGAGTTACCATTTAAAAGTTATGTATTTTACAATAAAATAATTGTAACTTAATTATTTTATTACAACCAAAAACTAACTTTCACTGGTATCCCACGCCGGCCGAAGTTAGTATCTTCTTAAATAAAGCATGCCCTCACGAGTTCAATGGTGGTCTCGGATTTTTAATTTGAGATACCGTTTGTGAGTTATAGTCATTTGAAAAATAAAATAATTTATTTAATTATTTTATTTACGTTTATGTCATTTTTGTGTTTTCTCACAGGAGTCCCACACCGACTAAACTGAAGTCATACTTCGGGTAAAGATGCTACCCTGAATGGAACCATGCCCTTGGATTTCTGATCTGAGTAACCATTTTAGTGTTATTCCACTTTTTCAGGAAAACTGCTTACGCGCACTAATTAAAGCTTAACAAGACTTCAACGGGTCATTTAGGGCACTCCAGGCCTCGGAATCACATGCCGTCAATTTTTACAGGCTCGTAAAATACACATATATTTAAAAAAAAATACATGTAATTTCCATGTATTTTCATTCTCCCCACCTCAGGGCTTTGCGTCCATGAAAGACACATTATAAAAACTAGGAAAAACAAGTGGAGGTACTGAGCACAAATCTAAGCCTCCTGCTCCCATGTGCTCTCATGGAGGTTCTTGTGCTGCCAACACACACACATCAAAGGTATCGACCGTCCATGAAGGACATACTCATGTCAATCCTCAATCTCTACTAGAACCTCTGTAAAAGTTTCCATATTTTAAACGTCCGGCTTGCTATGGTCGATGATGTGAGAAGTGTCATGCACATATCTCCTCAGCCGGGATACATGGAAGACGTCGTGCACCCGGTGCAACTTAGGTGGAAGAGCTAAGGGGTATGCCACCTCGCCAACTTTGTTGAGGACCTAAAAAGGTCTGATTAACCTTAGAGATAACTTGCCGCCTCGGCCAAATCTTCGTAGACCACATCGGGGTGAGACCCGTAGAAAGATGTGGTCGCTATCCTCAAACTCCAGAGGTCTCCGTCTCCTGTCAGCATAGGACTTCTTCCTACTATGTGCAGTCTTCATCCACTCTTGGATGATCTAAACCTTCTCCATGGTATCCTATACCATCTCTGGTCCCACTACTGCTAACTACCCTGGGTCATTCCAGCACAAGCGTGATCTGCAAGGTCTCTTATATAACTCCTCAAAATGTCTCATCCCATTGGTAGAGTGATAGCTGTTGTTTTACGCAAACTCCGCCAAATGCAAGTGATCCTCCCATATACGACCAAAGTTGAGGACACAAGCATTAAGCATGTCCTCGAGGGTCTGAATGCTCTACTAATTCTGACCATCCATCTGAGGATGGAAGGCGGTGCTCAAATAAAGTTGGGTCCCGAAAGCCTCCTACAACCCCTTCCATAGTCAGGAAGTAAAACATGCATCATGATCGGAGACAATAATCGAGGGTACCCCATGTAACCGCACAATATCCTGCACATAGAGGTGTTCCAAACTCTCTACTGAACCCTTCTCTCTGATCAGTAAGAAGTGGGATAACATGGTGAGTCGGTCAACGATTACCCAAAATGAGTCATGTACCTTGAATTGTACGTGGAATTCCTGTCATTAAGTCCATTAATATCCCATCCCACATTCACTCTAGGACCTTTAAAGGTTTAATTATGTCTACTGGTACCTGATGCTATGCCTTCACATGCTGACAAGTGAGGCACCGAGAAACAAACTCTCCAACTTCTTTCTTCATTCCCGGCCACCAGTGCTACCATCATAGATCCTGGAACATCTTCTCCACTCCTAGATGTACCGCTAGAGGATAAGTGTGGAACTCCCTTTACACTTCCTCCTGAAGTGACACATGTGCCATGTTACGTCCTCTAAAGAGGATGACATGCTCCCCACCTTCAGAAAATCTATTAGGAGCATGTTCTGTGGACATCTGAGATCATTGAGTCTCATAGTCAGTGTCCCCACACTGCGCCTCCCTGAATCACCGAAGAAGTGTGGGAGTGACTGTAAGAGACTAAATAAATGCTGCTCCAACTTGATCCACAAAGGATATCTGCAAAGCGGCTAGCCGCTTTATCGCCTCACTCAACAGTTACAGGCCAGACCTCATGCCGAGTGTGTCTGCTACCATGCTTCCCTTCCCAGGGGTATAGACTCTCTTAAAGTCATAGTCCTGTAGAAACTCTATACACTCTATTTGGGAACTGAAAACTCAAAACTTCATCTTCCATGAGGGTGAGGTAGGCCGAATCATGAGTGATCAGCCTCACCCTCCTATGTAGGAGTTTATCCTGTAATGCCTGGGTTTCCTTTTTCATCGACTAAGGAAAACTTCATCCCAACGTTATAGATAAACCAAAAACTTTTTGCCTAATATAGTGAATCATAGTATGAATTTTGGATGTCCAATCATACCCAAACTAATGTCGTAATGCCTTGATACAACCACCAAGAGGTTCCAACCGAAACTCTTGCCTCAAGGATCAGATCACATCGTCAGCATAAGTGTGATTATCGAGTATCATCCCAAAGGTATCTCCAGATGTGAGGGTCAAGTCAATGGTTTAACAGGAAACTCTAGGTCTTGGACAATATTCTTCGAAGGAATGAATGATTGGTACCTATGTCTATTGATACGGATGCTAGTAGTACACATAGACCGTACCTCAAATCATTCTTAGATCCCTAGGGTTGCACTCCTTGACCTCATGAGGGTACTCTATTCCCCTCATCCTCCATCTCCCTAATCCTGGCGGGGACCACAAAGGAGGGTGGTTGTAACATGTTGAAATGTACACCACCTCATTCTGCTCTCCTAGCTCTGCTTCCAAGTCTGCAGCCCTGTAGATTCATCTGTCCCTGACACTTCTTCTTCTCGAAACATTTATAAAATCCTAAGTCTCTTAGACTGGCGCTAGTTTCCTGGTTTCCCACTACTAACATTCACAGACTGTATCCACTCAGCCAAGGAATATTCAACCACAAAGGTTCTCTCTAGAACCCTAACATATGTAGGAATGCATAAATGAATAGTGATAGCTCGGATGTTCCTAAAGATACCTTTCTTAGAGGTCCAAGCTCTGAAGCACTGATAATATTGTATTCATCGAGTTCCATGAATGATCGGTACCCCTTGATGAATACTCAGCTACTGACATGTCTTCATGTCGAAGCTTTGGAAGCTCTAGAGAACTCTCAGCCACCTCCTCAAGACTGTCCTCTTCCTCCTGTGAGTCGGATCCCCTCGGAACCTGAGGGGTATATGATACTTAATCACGCGTAAGGCACTAAGCCTATATATGTCTTTTACAGGTACCGCTGGTTGTAACTGCTGACCAATGGGTAGTGATATAGCTGATACACTACCCAAAGGTACTATCTCAGGTAATGGTCCACGTACTAAATCCTCATCACTATGCGGACCATCATCATGGTCTCTCACTGAAAAAGTCTAGTATCTAAGATCGCCATCTACTCTACTGGTGTCTCAACTAGGTGGAAAACTCTAACAACTGCCTCCAGTTGGTCCTCAGCTATGTTGAAAATTGTCTCGCCTCGTAACCTCAGAGTCCTATACTGCTGGAACTCATGCAATGTGCTCAGTCGGTGTGAATCGTCTACTATTATGGATTGTGGTATCTGCTTCCCAATGGGTGGTGGTGTTTCTGGTAAACCACCTGAAGGTGCCAACATAGTAAGAGGGCCCTACACCAGAGCCTTGTCGGTCGAAGGGCTATCAAGGCATACAACTCTCGGAACTCTAGCATGTTGTCTGCATGGAGGCATCCTGAAAAGAAATAGTTGTGCTACGGTTAAAAAGGTTATACCTGGTGAGCTGACCTGGTGATCTAACTTAAGGAAAACTTTTTAAAAATACACAAGAAATCAGTGTTTTCATGCACTGAGTCGAAAATCAGAAGTCAGGGTCCTAGTGTATGGATACGTCACCCGTCGCACCAACATTGGACTCCCTGAACTGAAACCCACACTCACTAAACTTAACATTATTACTTCACAGAAAAGATCAGAGTCCTAATTTCTATGATAGAACTGACTCCTCTGATACCAATTTGTCACAACCCGTCCCTCGGGGCCCGTTTCGTGACTACCCCAAGTCCTCCTTCCATAGGCCAGGGGCTGGAGACTAGGAGCCAATGCCTAATTCTCTAAAATTGGGAAGGCATTGCCTTTCTAACCTCTAAACACATACACAAGAAAGAATAAAGCTGGATATGAAACAATAAGTAAATTTTATAACAAAAGAGTGTTGAAAGTAAAAGGGGCCAGAATACAAGCCCAATAGTAAAGTACAAGAAACTGAAAGTACAAGTACAACTAAAGAAGAATGAAAACATCTATTGGGTTGTCCTCTGAGATTACTACCGGAAGGGTAGTTACAAATCACCTCCTCAACACTCCTCGTTCATATGTACCCTCTGTGTACCGACATGTCATAAGGTCTACCTCTGGGTACCATCCAATCCTGGTACTCTCAGCCTCTGTTGGTGTTGTCCGTCATCTACATCCAACACAACAAGGTGCAGGCATATCCCATTCAGGGGTGAGTATAATGATACTCAGTAGGGACCCAGAGACCCTCTACATCTCACAAAATTAATCAAGGATAAAACACAAAGTGTGAAATCAATAGATAACCTTACTTAGGTATATACCCATACAAATACCTAATTTATCAAGTGATCCATCTCAATCATGAGGAAAACACAGAAAAACTAACTCAACTCAAACCAGGATTTTATTTAGGGGTAGTATCAAGTAACATCCCCAGTCACATTATCGAAACCTTGGGTGCTAGAGAACTCATTTTCAATTGAGTATAGTGGGATTGTCGTGACACCAAGTGCACTTCTCAATAACCTTTGACTGTTGAGGTACTCCTCCGGTCGAGTACCATGGGTCTGCTGCATCACACAAAGGCGCTCCCCACCGCAGGTCTGCTGTGACACCAATTGTGCTCCCCCTTGTAGCCTGCTGAGGTTCTCCTCCTATCGAGTACCATGGGTCTACCACGTCACCCAGAGGTCCTCCCCACTGTGGGTCTGATGTGACACTAAGGTTCCCCCCACTGGGCTAGTAGAGTCACTTCGAGTAAAAACTGTCAGCAGTCGTCAAGTATCAGCCCGCTACTAGGTCTCTGCACTCCACTCTCTCATCTCCGAGAGGATCCGCTCCATGAGCTACTAGTCGATACTTCAACTATCTCGAAGTCCTTTGAAGAAGTACCTCAAAGGTCCGCCACATCATAGTGGTCTCAATGTAATGGACGGTGCGTCAATCAGACGCTCGGTCTATGAGTTCACTACTATAAAAACGGGCAAGGGAAGCGATACCCTTTTATTAGTGCTAGAAAAAAGTGCTAATAAAATGCGTCCTTTATCAGTGCTAAAAAAAGCGCTGATAAAGGGGCACTTTTAACAGTGCTAAAAACCGCTGTTAAAGGTGACCCTTTATCAGTGCTTTTTTTGCGCTGTTAAAGGTGACCCTTTATCAATTATTTTTTAGCACTGATAAAGGCCCTCCCTTTATCAACGCTTTTTAATGCACTATTAAAGGGTACCCCTTTAGCAGCGCTTCTTTTAGTAGCGCTGATAAAGGGGGGATTTATCAGCGCTTTTTCCTAGAACTATAAATTTTATGTTTCAAAAAAAATAATTTTTCATGAAAAATAATATATTGTTATATAAGTATATTTATATTGATATAAATATAATATATATTTTTAAATATGTTTTAGATAAGTATAAATACCCATTACATTTAATATATAAGAAATTTAGTGAAAATGGCTTAAAAATATTTTATAAAATATATTTTAATTAATAATTTTCTAATTATCATCAATTAAAAATAATTTAATAACAATTTGAAGACACAAAAAATCAAAAATAATAATAAAAGATCTAAAATAAGTTGAAAATGTAACTCAAACATCAATCGTCCATAACTTTTGATATGGGTGTCTATTTGAGCTCTACAGCATATCAAATCAAATCCTGCGACGATATCTACGCACTAGTGACTGAAGAAAAACATTTGTCACATTTTTCGAGGCCCAAAAAGGCCCCGAAGTCCTATATAACTGAGTTTTTAGTCAGGATACCCCGATTTGTTAACATTAAAACATGTATAACATATGATCTGGATGTCCTTTATTCCTGTACCAGATATCATATTGAATATTGTTTCACTTTCTTTGATTTGACTAGTTGTGGAGTTGAAATGGACTTCTGGATTACAATTTATGGTCGTTTTAACATTCTATTACTTTTCAAATATAGATATATATGTATTTATTCTTAAATATATATGTGTCTGTGTGTGTGTGTGTGTCTGTGTGTGTTTGTGTGTGTATTGTATATATGTATGTATGTATTTATTTATTTATTTATAAGCACACATAAAAAACATATTTTATAAATGTATTTAAAACTAATCTTTTAAACATATATTATTATACAAATAAATATATGGATATAAAATTATATCTAAAAATATATATATAAATAAATTTAAATTTAAATTTATATACGAATAAATATATATATACTAATATCTGAATAAATATATATGTATTAATATAACTAAATATATTAATATTAATATGAATATATATTATTATACGAATAAATATAAACATATATATATATAAATAAATATTAATATATATTAATATATGAATAAATATTTAAGTATTAATATAACAAAATATATTTATATTAAGAAGAATCTATATTATTATACGAATAAATATAACTACATATATATAAATGAATAGATATATCATTAAATAGAAAAAAACGAAATGGCTTAGTGGTAAAGGTGTAGGTGCGCAAGAGGGAGGTCGCGGGTTTGAGTTTTGGTGGAAGCAAGGAGGTGCGTTCATGGGGCATGTGTTGGACACGCGGGCAAGGGAAGCGCGCGGGAGTGGTCCACCTAGCGATGATAAAGGGTGTCAAGTGCTGTTAAAAGCTCCCCCATGAATTATATAATCTTTTTTATTTTATTTTATTTGACTTTTATCAGCTCTTTTTTAGCGCTGATAAAAGGGGTCTATTCTCGGCGCTAAAAAAAGCACTGATAAAGGACCCCTTTATCCGTGGTAAAAAAAGCACTGATAAAAACCCCTTTTATCAGCGCTTTTTTAGGGATGAAATAAGTTTCCTTTATCAATGCTTTTATAATCCCTGATTAAATGGACCCCCCTATCTTCACCTCAATTAACAGTACTTTTTTATCATAGTTAATTCTCTTTTCTAGCTTTGAAAAAAGCCATATTTGTAGTAGTGGTTATTATCCATTTAGTATCGAGGGCCCAGTGGGATTAGTGATAGATCCAACCTGACCATTTCCCATCAGAAACCAAAACACTAGTGGAGTATACTCCAAGGTACCGTCTCGCTCCAAGATTTCTACTGTCACTGACGGTTCGTCAAACGGGCATCTGGTGCCAATGATATGGCCAAAATAAAGTAAAGGGTTGTAGTGGGCCCAGGTCAGGTCCAACCTGGTTGGACCGACCTCGCCTGACCCAGTCTGGTCCAACCCGGTTCGGGTCAACCTGGCCTGACCCGTTGGGTCTAGCCCGACCTGCTTAGCCCAGCCCAACAGGCCACGAGGGGTCGTGTAGATCCGTGAAGGCACAGACCAGCCACGAGGGCACGGACTGGCCGTGGGTCGTCATGATGGTGGTTCAGCCCACTGGGCGCTGCATGGGCGGCTCAGCCCAGAGGGCACCGCGAGGGCAGCTCGGCCTAAGGCGCAAGGCCGGTTCGGCTCGGAGGGCCGCAAGGGTGTAGCTCGGAGGGCCACGGGGGCATAGCTCGGAGCGCCACGGGGGGAGCGGCTCGGGGCATCTTATCCCGCGGGGCGGGGAGGCACGGTCGGGGCTGGTTCGACCAGTGGGAAGCGCGACCAAGGCCGGTTCGGCCAGGATGCCAGAGCGGTCGGGATGTCTCTTCTGGCGGATGGCACGGCCTGCAGTCGGCACGACCGACGGGCGGTGTGGCTAGAAGGTGGCGTGGCCAGGGTGGCTCAGTTGTAGTACGGCATGGCTGGGGTGCAGCGCAGCCCGATGCTGGTTTAGTCGGTGGTGGTGCGGGGCTGGTTTGGTCGGGTTGTCGCGAGGGCGACGCGGGTTGTGGAGGCCATGTGTGGCGACGTCGTTGCCTTCGTCACCTTCATCTCCTTCGTCACCTTACTCTATTTCGAAGGGCATCGCAAAACAACACAAGGTTTATGGAGAGGACGTGCCATTTCAGTTTTCCCTACACTCTCCTTATTATAGAGTTAAGAAGTGTTTCACAAAAATGAATAACATCAAACCCTCCCACAATGATTAATCTCAAAACCTGAAAAAGAAAAAATATACAGATCAACTAGTTAGAAAGTTGATTCGCGTTCCTTGTTGTAGATGGGAAGAACCTGGGTATATAAAAATAAAACTTAAATAAAATCCCTTCCTTTCTTCACTTGATTTCATTGGCAGAAGAAAGAAGGATGAGAAGTGGTCGATGTTCGTCTCATCCGCCACAAAACTCCAATTCGGGGCTCATGCGTCGCTTCTTAGTAGTCAAATATGTGGACATCCCATGTCCAAAGAAGTCCCGAGGAAGAAGGTCAAAGGAGGTCGGCATTCTTCGTCAGTGGAGTATTTTTCATTGGAGAGCGTAATCCTCCATGTGTTGGGCATCGCGGCACTTTACCAACCCTTCTTCGCTTCGTGAAGCCATCCCAAATCCTCCTCCTAAGCTCCATATATATAGGATAGGGGGAGAGGTAAGTAACGATCATGGAATTTATGATGGATCATTTATTAGGAACCTTCCTAAATTACAATGATGATGTTACTTTATATTTAAAAAGGATCAAGACAATTAATTTATGTTGGCATAATAAAGTGGTGTGTTGGCACAATTTAATGTGGAGGAAGTCAATAGTCTCCTCCACATTAATGATGGGAGTTGAGAGTTTCTCTCAATTAAAAGGGTGTTTTAATCCAGGGTGGTCCCCACCACCGTAACCTCTCATGAGAGGTTAGGCTTGGGTGGTCCCCACCACCATAACCTCTCATGGGAGGTTAAGGTTTTGTAGTACCCACTTCTCAACTTCCACATGTAGGATAAAACTCATGTGGTCCCACCTTCACAATATTCACATGGGTACTTCAAATAAAAATAAAATGTTTTCACAATTTTATTTTTATTTTATTCCTTCATGAAAAAACCCAAAAACTAACTTTCACCCTTGACCAAGTATCGTCGAGGTGAAAGTATACTTAAGATAATATCGGAACTGCAATTTCAAAGGTGCCCTAGGATTTCAATTCTGAGCACTAGTTTAAAAGTTATAAAAAATCCGCTCATAGGTTTACTGAACGTACTCAAAAAAAAGTTCTGAAAAATTATTTCTAGACACCCTTGACCCGCTCCAGTCGAGGTTAGGCTCTATACATGTGAAACAGTCCAGAATGAACCCAAAGGTACTCTCTGATTTCTAATCCGAGTTACCGTTTAAAAGTTATAGATTTTATAATAAAATAATTTTCACTTAATTATTTTATTTACAGCCAAAAACTTACTTTCACTGGTGGCTCGTGCTAGCCATAGTTAATATTTTATTAAATAAATCATGCCCTCACAAGTTTAGCTGTGGTCTCAGATTTTAAATCTGAGCTACCGTTTGTGAGTTATAAGGATTTAAAAAATACAATAATTATTTTATTTATTTTATTTATGGTTATGCCATTGTTGGGTTTTCTCATATGAGTCACACACCGACTAAACTTAAGTCGCACTTCGGGTAAACCCTCCCTCCTGAATGCAATGGTTCCATCAGATTTTTGATTCAAGTAACTGTTTAAGAGTTATTCCACATTTTCCGGAAAACTGCTTACGTACGCTAATTAAATCTTAACAAAACCTCAATGGATCATTCTGGGCACTCCGGGCCTCATAATCACGCGTCGTCAATTTTCACAGACTCAGAAAATTCCCATATGTTTTAAAAAAAATTACATGGAATTTCCAAGTATTTATAGTGTTAGGGTATTATATCCCATTAAATGTTGTGTTTCGTGTGTCATGAATACTATTGAATATAAGGTTCTTACTGTAGGGTTTTAGGGTGTTATAATGACCATGATAATATTTAATTTTAAAAAAAGCAAAAAAGTCATAGTATTTATTTTAATAAATATAATAATTATATCATTGAGATATTAAGATTAAATGTTAATTTATAAATATTATTTTGATATATAAAATATTTATCTTCATTAATTTTATTTATTTTTAAATTTTAGTAAATATATATTTACCTTAAATGCTTAAATATCACTGATGAAATAATTATTCAATTAATAGAAAAAAATTAAACAAATGATATTAAAAATATTAAATGAAATATAATTTGAGATAATTTATTAAATCCTTGAATTTTATAGATTAATATAACAATTTATGGATGTAATAAAATATTTTTATCAAATTTAATTTGTCGTATTGATTTTATTAAAGTAAAAGTAATTACTAGTTCGAAAAATTGATATTAATGATATTTTACAGGATTTTTTTTATTTATTGTAATTTTATTCACCCATAATGTGTAAAAACATTATTTTCATGGTAAGTGTGAAATTTGTTAATGGTGGGATAGAATAAAAAAGATAAGGGAAAAATATTATCTAAACATGTCCAAAATTGGATTATGAGGTTATTTCAACTCATACTCATCTTAAACTTGAATATTTTAAATTTTAAGACATGTTTACATTAAAATTAATTTAAAATAAATAAATATTTTAATAATTTTGATGAGTACCCCTCCCATATTTTATAAAAGGGAAATAATTCTTCTCATTTATTCACACTTAAAAAACCATTTTTTATCCAGGATCAAACCAATAGTTTTCAAAACATTTCACCCCACATTATAGAGGCCTTAGTTTTTTTATAATTCCAATATTATAGGACTTAATAAGTTATAAAAATAAATAATTTACAATTACTATGTTTAGTTATTAACCATGTGTTTTGTTTTTATTACTTCTTCTGCCTCCATAAAATTTTATTCAATCTTTATAAAATAATTAAACTGGTATCATATATATATATATTATTTTATTTTTAAAACATATATATCCTTCTTTAATTCTAGGAAATTGGAAACAAAACAATTTTTTTGTGTATATAAGACTACTACCTCACAAACATATGTAATTCATTTTCCATCACCGTCTCTCATGTATATATTCTAATGATGGAATTATGGTTTATATATGAAATTATTTCCATATTTTTCATTATGGAAATATAATATATCATTTAATTTATTTATTGTTTATTAAATTAAAATTTATAATATTGTTTGTGCATTCATGTGGACCACCACTTATATGAACCTATGTAATTTTCTAATAAAAATATCACTTGGATCAAATATATAAGTATATTTAAATAATAATATCATATCTCTGGTATTGTGATCATTCATGAAATAAAAAAATAATATTTATGATCTTTCGGTAATAATCATTGAAAAATGGAAATTTTACACATGTGTACATATGACCTAACATCTCAATGATTGTAAAGTAGATCATTTTTAGTAAAAAAATGATTCTTTGGATTTAAGAGTATAATTTATGGATAAAAATTATCATTATAACATGATTATTATTATAGAGATGATTAAATATTGAACTCTTTATACATATTTAACATATCATCGTAATTTTGGACTTATGAACTAATATCATCAAAACATTTGACGTGGACTTAAATGAATATATAATTGTTATAAAATTTTAAAAAGTGAATAAATAGGAATGATAAAATTTAAAATTTCCCTCAAGAATATAAATAATTATCATACATTTGTTATTCAGGATTATAAAGAACATGTGTGATGAGTACAACTTACGTTTAGTGACTTTTTTTTGAAATCCTCTTCCAATGTTGACCATAAAACTATTTTTCTTAGATGTCCTTATTTTTAAAATTACTTTATGGATGTTTTTATATGGAAATTAATGATTTATGAAGTACATTTTATGTCTTTTTAAATTTAATTCAATTGTTTATAGAAGGGTTAATTTGAGGAATGTTTTTATTTTCATTAAAAGACACAAAAATGAAATACTTTTTATTATATGGTGATAATGAATTTACCAACTATTGGGATGATTATTTCATGTGTGGATTCCTTAATTATATTTCATTATTTATTCCATGTAGAAACCTCATTCCCATTTTTAGGAGAAATCATTTTTCAAAATGTGTTTAGAAGGAAAAGGATATATAAATATCAAAAAATGTTTTCTAATGGGTGAAAAGAATGATTTTTGGTGATTTTTTTTGGTATTCTATTGGGGTTTTTGGTAATTTTTTTTATGTATGAGTAATTATGTTATAAACCAATATAGGTTTATTTTATTATATCACTTTAATGTATTAGGTATAGGGTAAAATTTATCATATTATGTCTCTCCAATGAGAATATTTGAATATATTTATATGGTTATTCAAAATATTGGATCAAGTTAACCGGTTTTGTTTTCTCCTAAGAGGTTGTGGGAGTATGCAAATATTTTTATTGAAAGTATAGATGTGATAATTATTTCATTTGTAATAATTATTTTTTACTCTAAGTATAATTGTGATGGTTATTCCCTGTATAATAATGAGTTTTAATCTATATGTAAGAGTGATACAGAAATTATGCCTGATGTTACATATATGATTTTTTCTATTCATGTCATGGGGTTTTACATAATCTGATGAATTATCAAGTTAATTTAATGATCTTATATATAATGGAAATTGTTTAATACTTTTTAGGGGTAAATATTATTTCTTATTTTAAAAACATATTTTGGGAGTTTATGATTTCAATGAAACCTTATAATTTTTATTTTGGATTAAATACTCCTTATGAAATTTTTTATTAAAATATTTTGGAATATAAGGCAATATATTTGGTAAGAATTTTTTTTTGAGACCAATATTAATTTTTTAAAATTAAATTTTTTTAATTTTATCTTGAAGTTATGGTTTATTTTTTTCTTTTTATTCCCCTTACTAATATTTTTACCTCATCACACATTTAATGAAATATATTTTTAATTCACTGGGAAATGAAATTTTTAACACTAATTCCTTATAGTATATATTAGATAGGAATTAAAAAACATAACTCGTTATGATTTTATTTGAATATAAGTTAAAATTATATTCCATCCTCAATGGATAGTATGTTATAAAGAATTATAACTATTTTGGATAATTATAATGTTTTTAATATACTATTTTTAAGGACATATTAGTGTCTATCCTGAACCTAAAATGAATTAATATTATATTTTTTAAATTCCAATACATAATTTTTTTCTTTCATAAAGTTATCGATATTTCTGTCACCAAATTAACAATGTGTGTGAAATAAAATGTAGGTTTTTTTAATGAGAAACTAAAAAAGGGGGATATTTGGTGACAAATCATATAGTAAGTCATAAAAAACTATGAAAAGTTATGATTAATAACATGAAACTAAGTGAATTTCCAAACTCATAAAATAAGAGTTAAGTGAGGAACCATGGAATTTCCGGGGATAAACCTGTAATATTAAAAAAAATAAACAATTTATATATCATTAATGTAGGAAGAAACACACATGAAAATGTCTTTATAGGAAGATAATATGTTTTTCATCGGGTCAAAGAGGCCATAAAAAATTATATTCCAAGGAAAAAAGGAATCATTTAATTAAATCATTAAAAGGGGAATAATGTTCTTCTCAAGGTATAAATTAAATGTTATAACTTTGGGGACTATAGACATTATAGAAATTAATGATCTAGGGGGAAATATTAAGAACAAAGTAATCAATAAAAAATGTTTTGAAATTTATAATGGCATTATAGTTGAATATTGTGTAACTAGAAATAACCTATGAAATGAATTGATTATATCTTATCATATGTTTTGATATTATTGAATCTTATCACATGATTAATATATTTTATATAGGAAGATAATTTTATGGAATAAGATGAAAATCATGGTTAATTAATTATAAATAATTTTAAATGATAAATTTGTCTTCATATAGGGATTAAATAGTTATGATGTAGTGTTATATCATAAAATCAATGTCTTAGACAACTAATTTGTTTTCTAATGTGATGGGAATTTTTTGGGAAGTCAATTTTTATGTTTTATAATATTTTTGATGTATAGGTAACCCTATTGTATAAAACATGAAAATTTTCTTTGAGGAAGAATGGATTTTCATTTAGTGGTCATATGACCAATGGTATTGGAAACCATTAGGGTGTATATAATCATTGATTATTAATCTTATTTTTAAGATTATTATCACATTATTGTTACTGTTAATGGAATCATAATGATATAGTTTTATAATAATCGAAACCCATAGACTGGGTGATAACCCATCAAATCCGTAAATTTCATGGGGATTGAACTCAAATTAATGGGTGATAAGGGTGTAACACCTATCAGAAGCCTATGTGATATCTTATTATTTATGAAATCATTTTTTTACATTAAAATTTTACATATAAATATTATGTTCATTTTGGGAACATATCTTTGTTTCTATATAGATAACTGTTGGACATAAAATTTATTTGGTGATTAATGTTATTATGGAAGAAGATCACTATTTTGGGAACTATATATAAAAAATTAATAATATAACATTATTGGAGTTTATTTGAGTGTAAAGTATTACTTTAAAAGAATATATTATTTTAATGTATCTTTATTGTGTTTGATGATATTTTTGGAATTTTTTTCATATATCATGGATTATATGATTACGGTATATACATTTTTTATATCCTACTTTCAGAGTGATTGATGTAGTCAATAGATAAATGAAAATTTTATCAATAAAGAATATGTAATAATTTTTTTTTATTAGTTTTAAATATATTGAATAATTTTAATGATAGTTTTCTATCAAATCATATAAGTTGAAATTTGGGTACTACTCTAGACGTTTGGTGATTAATGAATTTTTTTCTCTATTTGATGTTTTTTTCATTTTAGTAATTATCTTATCTTATTCTAACCATTTTTGTTTTAGTTAATATCTAAGGATTTGGGGAATATATTTCATTTAACTTCTAGATTATGTGATTCTTTGGGAGTATAATTTTGCGCTTTAGGGATGAAAAATCCATCTTGAATACTCAATGACTGGAATAAATGATGAATAAATGAGGAAATTTTTCTTTTCAAGAAAGTATACTTCCATATGTTCTTAGTCTAGATGATATATTAATTCACCAAATATAGGAAATTTTTCTTGAACAAAATTCACACTACCTTCTTTTTCAATGAATGGATGTATATTAAAAAGTCATCAGTTTATGGTTTTTTGGTCATTATATTTCTCAAGATAATTAAATTTCTTGTGACTATTCTATGTTACACACTATCATCATTTGGACATTAATTTTTTCCTTAAATGTCTATATTTTCACTTCATTATAATTTTATTCTATTTAAAACCATTGTATATGTTATACCAGATGACCATCATACTTCACTTTCATTCATTTCAAGAGAAAGTTTTATTAAAAAAATTTACGATGTGGGATTTCATAATTTTATTTTAAAATTTCATCCTTTTATTATTTAGATCAAGTTAAAAATTAAAAGTATTAAATTTCATAAAAAATTGGGGTTGGGATAATGTAATATACTATGAGTTTTATAGAATGACTTTGTTTGATAGTTTAGAAAACACACAACACCAGACATAATAGAACTGTGAAATACTATTATTTGAATATTACTTCTATAACTTGCTATTAAATTAGAAGGTATGAATATAATTAACTAATTTTTTTAAATATATATAATATTTTTTTCAAAAATAATGTATTTTATAATTAACTAATTTTTTTAAATAAATATTATATTTTTAACATGGAGGAAATCAATAGAAATGTTCAATTATAAATATTATATTGAAATATAAAATACATAAACTTATTGTAGTATTTTTTAATTTTTAGTGGGGAAGTAATAATATTAAATTCATAAAGAACACTAATGATGTAACTATTTATTTATTGGAAAAATAAAATAATTGATATTAAAAATATTAAAGTAATATATTTTGAGATAATTGATTTGATATTTAAATTTTATTGATTAAAATAAAATGATAGGGATTTTAAAAAATATTTGGTAAAAATTTTATTTTTTTTCTTGATGTTAATAATGTCAAAGAAATGAATAGTATTAAAAATTCATATTAATGATATTTTATAATAAATCATATTTTATTAAATTATATAAATTTCCTAAAAATATTTCACTCAATAATTTATTTGTATATTGTTTCTAATATCGACCATATTCCATTTATGATCCCTTTTATCTTTTATGGTAACTATATTTACCATCAAAAAGTGAAAAACATTATTATCATGGTATGTGTGAGATGGGTTAATGGGGGTTTAAACAAACTAAAGGATAAGGGTAAAATGTGATAAAAAAATATCAAAAAATTGATTTATTATATTATTTAGAATAATACTTATCTTTAATTCAAATATTATTAATTTTGATCTAATTTCAAATCAAAATTAATTTTAATAAATTCTAGGAGTTCTCCTCCCATATTTTATAAAAGGGAACCACTTATTCCCCAGAATTAAAATTCAAACAAGATCTTTAATAAAAAAAATAATCCCAAATCCCTCCTTATCATCCCTATACACATTCTACAATCTTTTTTGGGTTAATACCAATCTTATAGGTCGTAAGTTCTTAAAAATATGACATTTTCAAAATACGAGGTAAAATATTTTACCACATGTTTGTGTTTATTTCCTCTTAAACATCCATAAAATATTAATCAATTATACTAAAATAATAAAATATATATTTATATATTTATATATTATTATGTTAATTGAATAACATGTGTTCATATCATCTTCTATCAAGTGGTAAATGAAACCATCATTCATGTCTACGGTGGACTACCACCTCACAAACTAAAGTAATACTTTTTCCACAAGTATATCTCACTGATGTATTATAATAATTGAGATATTTTTTATATATTATATTCATTAAATATTTATCATTATAAAATTATCATGTATCATTTACCATATTACATTTACATTCACTGAAAAATGATGATTCCATTCATGCGTACGTATAGACCGCCACCTCCACGAAGATATGTGATTAATTTTTAATCAGCAAGTCGCATTGATGATATATATTCAATTATATTTAAATATATAATATTATATTTATAATATTATAATCAATTTTTAAAAAAATTTAATCTTTACCTTTCCCATAATGACAAATGAAAAATGGAAACATTACTCATGAATATGTAAGAGATACCATTTATGTGACTATAACATAGTTCAATTTTCTTAACCATATATAATTATTGGATTTAAAATTATAAGTAATATATAAAAATTATAATTATATCATGATTATTATTTTATATATTATTTAATAAAAACACTTTTTCAATGGACAACCAACTGACGTCATTTTGGAATTAGAATCTGAATATCATGAAAACATATAACATGAACATAATTGATTAGATGATTGTTATTAAAATGTAATTAGTGAGATTAAATAAATAATAAACATGAAAAAGTGTCTCAATAAACTAAATAATTAACCTAATTTTGTAATTAAATAACATAATAAATTTTCCTGATGAGTCAGGAACATTGTAAGGGACCAACTTTTATAATTCCTATTTTATAGTTTCTATTAAAAATATTTTTCTAATATAAACATATTTTCAAAATTATATTATATATGTTTTTATAAAGACATATAAGACTAAGGATGTAAATTTTATGTCAATTTTTTATTTTTTTGATAGGTTTTGAAATGGAATACTTTTACTAAATATTTCTAATTTATTTATAGAGGGAACAAGAATTTTTTATTTTAATATATAGAGTGATAATGAATTTTCTATAAAATGTATCCATTATTTGATGTATGGATTCATTTATAAGAATTATAATTTTATTCATTGAAAAAACATCAATTCATTTTTCTAGGAATTTTATTTTTGAAAATGTGGTTTAAAGGATAGAGATATATCAATAATTTCTTAATAATGTGAAGAATGTAGTTATAGGGAATTATTTTTTGTAGTGTGTTATGGTTCTGAGGAAATTTTTATGAGGAAATTTTGTTATGTTATAAATTGATAATGGGTGAGCTTGTTATTTTCCTCTAATGCATTTGGTAAAGGGATAAATTTAATCGATTTTGTTTTGCTAAAGTTAGTATGGGAATATACTATGATGGTAATTCCAAATTTTGGAATGAGTTAAATAATTATATTTTTACTAAGATATTATCATAAAATACTTAAATTATTATTTCAATTTCAATTTTTATGGTTATTTTTGGTGTAACTATAATGCTTACTAAATGTATAACCATTAATATTATTCCTTATGTAATCATGATATGAAAATAATTTCCCAATTAACCTATATGATTTATCTATTCTCTATATAGTTTTATGGATTATTATTATTTATAAAGGTAGGATATTAATATTATTTTTAATGAAATTTATATAATACCTTTTAAGGGTGAAAGTTATTACATTTTGAGAAAATTTATTATGAGTTTTTAATTATTTCCAAGAAAAATTCTGAGATTTATTTTTTCCTTTAACATTTATTATGAAATTTTTTATGAAAGTATTTTGGTAGAGAATGTGATTTATTGCATAAACAATTATTATTTTTAATGAATATTTTATTTTGAAAATGGAAATTTTTTTATTTTACATATAATAACATTTTATATTATTTTTTTATTTCCCTTGATGATATTATTGTCCTCATAAAATGTTCTAAAATATTTTTCATATGGTTTTAAGGATGAGTAAAGAAAATTATGTACTCAATATAAACATTTTAAAGTTGTTTCATGAAAAGAAATCATGTTTATTTTTTATTTTAGGGGAAAAATATATATTTAATTAAAGTATATGCTTTGTAATATATAGGTTTTTTATGTAAGTGATGTGATTTATCTCTATAAAACTATATACCATGAAAATCATTGGGAGTTTAAACAAATGAATTATTGTTTAAAGTCACTCTATTATGAAATGTTTATGTCTATTCCCATACAATATATCCCATGTAATTATCTCTAATAAATAAAACTTTGAGGAATATTTTAAACTATTATAATACTCATTCTGATTCATGGAACATTTTGAGAAATAATATTTTAATGAATTCCATTTTGATACTAACCCTTATGTGAAACTGTAAGTCTCTCTAATTCATTGTCATTATCGACAACATTGAGTATATGAGTGGAAAATATTTTCCAGATAGTAAATGAACATCCAACTCTTATCATAAGTAGATATATATATATATATATATATCACAAGAATGTAGATTCAAGTGTTCAAAAATTTCAATAATTGGTACTCAGATATGTATTATCCCAAACACATAGAACTTTTCTATCACACTTAAGAATTATTATTACAATATTTACTAGTATAAGATGTTTCTTATATTATTATTATTCACTATCATGTATTTATTTTAATTTAATATTATATAATAATGATTAAATTTATCTATAATATAATATTTTATTATCTAAGTATCATAATTTACATTGACCTGGTAATACATTATTTTAAATAATCCCCTCTAAAAATTAAAAACCCTTTAAAATAAATGAAATATATTAGTGTCTCGAGATCCATATTTTTCAATATCTTGGATAAATTTAGAATTTTTCACTTCATATAGATATATTTTTATAAAATCATTTTAATCAACAGATATATGACTCTTCGATAGTTAAACATTAATTCATTATCAGAACCTATCATATGGATTAAGTGAAAATTATTCATGTGATAACCTAATCTTATTAAAGTGTAATCATGAAAATTCTATAAAGAGTTACTATTTATATTATTGAGACTCGTTACTTTCATTCCTTATAAAATATAATATCGAGACACCCATATTTAGTATCACCAGGTCAATTTGAAATTTTAAGCCATGTAAAGTCTTTGCTTTGGAAGAATTTCTAATTTATTAATTTTTAAAGGGTGTCTAATCTCACCATATTATCTATTATAATTAACATAAAATATATAAATGTTCCAAAAAAATTATTTTGATAACATATTCATTCCACTAAAAAATATATTCAAACTACATTGATTTTTATCATATTATATACCTCAATGATTATATTACTAAATATATTAAAAATGAAACTATATTCAAATATATCCATATGAATCCTATATATATAGTATATTAAACCCTTTATTTTAAATGATTGGATTCATATGAAATCACTATTCCACAAAAGTGTAATCTTGAAGTAATATGTTAGCAAAAATTACTTTCCTAGACCACGAATAAGCCTCATGGATATCAAGTATTTCAACCCAAAGTTGATATAAAAAATGTTTATCTATATAATAGAGACCAAAATTCCATAAAATTATATAATATAATATTTATAAAAAATAATCAACCATTAAACTCTAGCTTATAACATAATATAATAAAATTTCAATCTATAAGAAAACTAAATAGACTATCTTACCTATCATACACCACCTTCAATCCTTGTATGAAAATTTAATGTAGAAATATCATTTTTTAAAGAATACTCATATTCATAATATGAAAATTATAGGATAACATATGATAATATGTTCAACTCTCTAAGATATGACATTGAGTGGTATGATGATTATGACATTGAGGCTGATTATGATGTTTTACTTTATAACACTCTTGTTTTCATAGAGTTGGTTCTTCATATCTTATGTTACTTTATTTTATATATTTCTTATTTTTGGATGAGGGTAGGTCTTTATTATGTGATCTCATCTCCCCCCAATTTTAATATTTGGTACTATATTTCTTTTTTTAACAAAGGCTCAGAGGTTCATGGATTTTTTCTTAGGCTATTTTTTAGATTCAAAATATAAAATTTATTCCATGAATAAAAAAATTAATAAAATCAATAAATAAAAGATTAATATAATTAAATAAAATAAAAACTACTTATAAGTAACTCAAAAATAATGAAATTATAAACACATCCTAATTTTTCAATAAATTATATACATTACACAATTTAATAAATATAAACACTTTATTTTTATTTCCATTATGATCTCCTTCATATTATCATTTTATACAACATTTAACATTTATATATTTATATTATTACTAGATAGAAAATATTATTTATTTAAAATATTTATACAATATATAAACATTTATAATATATCAGATTAAATATTATATATACCTTGATTAAATTAAATATGAAAACCACTTTTATTATGGTTGAAGTAATTTTCTCAAGTAATTCATATTATTTTGATCGATTCAAATTTAATGTGGTGAAAAATTGAAAATATAAAATTTGTATTCTTTAATATTTTTAATTATTTTTAATTAATAGAACATGTATATGTCCTTACATATAAATACTATAGGTATTTAATGTTAATATATTATATTATTAAGATTTATTTATGAAATTTTATATAAACCTTTAAAATTTTAATTATAAATAATTAATAATTAATTAATTAATAAATGTTTATAAATTAATGAAAAATCAAAAAAATATTTCCCAATAATTTATAATCATTTTATAGATTATAAAATTAAATTCATAATCTATAATTAGTAAATAGATATTTTTCTAAGATATCATATTTAATGATATAAGACAAATTATAATAATATATATAGTTGTAAAATATTATTATTCATAGATTACAGGATATCATAAATTGTATAGACAGTATTTATAATATTATTTTATTGATAATCTATGCATGTGATATCTCCTTCAGCACCTAAAAATCATAGATTTTGAAAATCATCTAATTAAGATTTATAATAAAATAACATTATTTATGACATATTAAAATTTCATAACAGCATCTTCATTGGATAAAATAGATAACACTATATTGATTATTAAGTTTTTGATGCATTTCGCAAAGAAATAAAGAATGTAACTTTCCTCTAAATTATATCAATGTGAAAACTAAATCCCTCAATTCATGGATAGGATCCTTCATATATAAATTATAAACTAGTATATCTTTAAATCTATGAAAGGGGGATAACGAGATCATCATGAGGGATAAAATGAAAAATAAATATTAAGATGATAACCATACCCATTCTCATGGATAGTAACTCATTTATATTAGACATTAGGATTATCCTGAAACCTCCCAAACATTTACTCAAATTTAATAAATATATTAGTAAATATAATGTTGGTTAAAACATATTTTAATCCATGTTATTATAACTCCATTATATTTTAACAATGAAAGATGTTTTGTATGAGAGAACAAATACTAACATATTGGGTAAATATATATTAAAATAATATAATTTTCTATTAATAATGGAATATGATTAATACACAACCTGAAATTAATAGGTTACACATTAAGACAAACAATGGTAGAGTTTCCATACAGAATCTCTATATTGTAAGAGATTATATACTAAAAATACATTTTTCTTGGATATATATCATACCAAATTGTAACTCATATTTTCAAATATGGTATTTATAATATATTTTATATTCATAAAGGATTTAATTAATATCATCATCATCAATTATAAATATTTAATGAGATAATTATCTCCCAACAATAATACCATGTGATTGAAGGCCTCATTCATTTAGGTACTCAATATGATATTCATGAGATTTCTTTATTAAATAATATTTCAGGATGATTAAGTGGTATTTGTTTTAAATTTTATTTGTAAAAAAATATTTCACTAGATTAATTAATTAATTAATTAATGATTGTGATGTTTCCCAATAATGGGTTATAGTATAAAGAAGCAAGGGGGTTGAATAAAATTTACTTATTTAATAATTTTTTTTTAAAATAAACCTCTATGATATGTTAGGGTCCAATACACTCATATCTAAATATTATTCTAAGTTTATTTAAATATAAATGAAATAAACATTGGTAACACGTATGTTTTTATGAGGTGTGGGACCAATGTGGCTCTCTACTCATTATTTTTGTAAATTTCAGTTTATGACAATGATTATATATGATAATCAATTTACAGTGAAATGTAATTAGTGGAGATACCATCTTATACCCAAAGGTGTTTCCAAAAGGTAATAATATATTATTCAATAAAAAATTGGCTTCCACTAGTGTACAATGTAGTACTAAATTAGGTGAGTTATATAACATTAGATTCAATGTTTCTTCAGAAACAAATTGTGATATTTCTTTTAATACATTCAATAAATAGATTTAGGATGTCCTCAAATTTCTTTGTACTTGAATCATTGATAATCAATATTAAACGCTGATCAATTATCTGTACTCACTAACACTAGAGTATCATTCCTCTACATCTCAATCACATATACTAAAATACATGGTCTCTATAAATTTCTCTTCACACTCCTGAAATACTTGGTCAAATACAATTTATTTATAAATAAATTTATTTCCAATTATTCTAATTTTTTCATTAATAATGAATCTCTAAATAATCTATAATTAATTAAATTTATAAAATCAAGAACTGGATCGTATTCTATAATCTTCTTGCAAATAATTTTTGAAAAAATATCTGCCATAGATTCCCCTATTCAACTATTAAAATGGGTTTGTCCCCATGGATCATAAACTCATTTTACAAAAATACTAATTCAAAAATATAATCTAAATAAATAAAAAACCCTATAAATCTCATAAAATGATCACTATTGGAAATAATAAAAACAATAATTTCTAAATTTCTAAATATTTTAGAAGTGATCTCATAAATTAATATTAAATCATCATAAATTGAAAAATATTTTAATAATTATCTAATTATCATTAATTAAAAATGATGAGAACATCAACCCAATTATATTCTATAAGTAACTTCTAGAAATTATTCATCTTCATAAATTTTTTAAAATGTAAAATATTTCACAATATAGAGTGCACAAGGGATATAGATAAGGTTCATTCCTCAAATATTTTTAAAATATTTTATCCATGAATTTTAATTTATCATCATTATTCATTATATTTTTTTTATCCTTCACTGAATTTCATAATGACTCCAAAAGATACTCTTGGTACCAAATATCTTAAATATTGAGTACGATTCTTGATTTAAAAGCATTCAATTCCTTACCTAAGAGTGATTTATTATGTAACATATAAATATTTTATCCATCAACGTGCAATTCTGAACATTGAAACTTCACCATTCAAAGAATTTATTACTTATCATTGAAGAATATCTTATATATTGACACATGTGTCTTATATATATAAGGAGATTCAATATTGTATTGTCAAATTTTGTAATCAGAGGTAAAAATAAATATATTATAATTTATAGGACTTTTCCCTCTATAAAATATATAGTATATATAGGAGAACAAAAGAATTCATCAATTTTGGACTAAATAAGGAAATGCAAACAATGTGATGAACTTTTCCGATCATATTTAGTCATCTTCAAAACATTATCTGTTGTACCTATCGTACCCCTCGTGGTTTAATTTTCATGATCACAATCACTCTATTATTTATCTAATCTTGTTTTAAGTGTTTTTGTTGATAGGAAAAAGGTTGCCAAGTTATTGGGCCAAGAAGGACCAAAAGTGGACTGAAAATCAGTCCACCGGCCAACCGGTGGAAAACCACCGGCCAGCCGATGGAGGCCTGGACAGAAGGCATCCCTCTGTCCAGACCACCGGCCAACCGGTGTCCCACCACCGGCCAGCCGGTGGAACCCAGACAGAATGGGTCAGCTACTGCCTCAGCACCGGCCAACCGGTGGCCTCCTCACCGGCCAGCCGGTGGTGCCTGAGCCCGAGCCCTCTCCCTTTTTCAAAGCACCGGCCAACCGGTGGCCAAGCACCGGTCAGCCGGTGGAGCCAGTCAAACTAGCCGTTGGGATTTGACCAGACTTGTCCACTTGCCTCCCAACGGCTCCAAAGGCCTCTACAACGGCTCCGAAGACCCCCAAAGCCCATTTGAGGGTTCCCCCTCTATAAATAAAGGACTAGGAAGCCCCGGAAATGTAAGGAAGCCCACGGACACATTTTTGATCATTTGGCGAACCTCCGGCGCATTCCCTCAAGGAACTCCACTTGCTCCAACTCACTTCCACATTCAAGGAGCGCCACCATAGAAGCTTGGGAGCGCTCTTCATCAACTCCATCAATCCTTTGGCGCCCAAGGCTTCTCCCCATTACGGTTTTTCTTGTTTTATTTATTTTGAGCATCAAATTGGGTTTGTGCCTACAAACCCCCATCTCTTTCTCTCATCCTCTCTTTTGGGTTTTCACACCACCTTCAAGGTGTGAAGAGGTTAGTCAATCCCTCCCTTTTAAAAGGCTTGAGTCATAGGTGAGCTAGCCTTCACCTGTAAGAAGGCTAGTGGGTTCTTTCTCAACCATTAAAAGCAAGTGGTTTCTTGCTCAACTAATAAAAGCAAGCTGTAATAGGTTCTAGACTAACCTTAAAGTCTAGTGGGTTTCTTGCTAAAACCATTAAAAAGAAAGCGGTAGTAAATCTCTCAACGGTTGAGTTGGGAGCGGAGACGTAGGCTTTGGTTTAAGCCGAACTCTTTTATCAATTTTGTGTCTTGCCTATTTTATTTCCGCTGCACTTTTAACTTTGTTTTAAATTGTTAATTATTTTTTTTAAAGGCAATTCACCCCCCCTCTTGCCATCACTTCTCCGCCCAACAATTGGTATCAAAGGTAAAATTTGATTAATACCCTAACCGGTTTCAAATTCAAGATCCATTGTGATGGCTTCAACCTCTTTCGCCCCCGAAGGCTATTCTTTGGGTCGTGCTCCATTTTTTGATGGAACCGACTATACTTATTGGAAAACCCGCATGACCACTTTTCTTAGAAGTATAGGTTATCCTATTTGTAAAATTGTCATGCATGGTTATTCTCTTTCTTCTCCCGATGAATCCAAATGGACCCAAGCCGATATTAAAAATTTCGAGCATGATGGCAAAGCCTTGAACGCTCTATATTGCGGCCTTGATCGTAATGAATTCAATCGAGTTTCCACATGAACCTCATCACATGAAATCTGGAAACTTTTGGAGGTTACCCATGAGGGGACCAACAAAGTCAAGGATACTCGATTGGATATGTTCCGTCAAGATTTTGAGTCTTTTACCATGCACCCACATGAAAATATAACTGAAATGTTTACTCTTTTTACTGACGTTTGCAATGGAAGAAAATCTCTTGGAGATGATGTTTCTGCAGAGACGATGGTCAAGAAGATCCTTTGGATCCTACCAAGTTCATGGGCACCGAAATTCACGGAAATCCAAGAAGCAAAAGACATCAAGAACATGCCGGTCGAAGAACTCATTGGATCCCTCATGACCTATGAGATAACCATGAGGAGGCAAGCTGAAAAGGAAGGCAAACCGATCAAAGTTCCAAAGAACATAGCCTTCAAAGTTCAACAAGAAGAAAGCTCATCCTCCTCATCATCTTCCTCTTCAAGCGACGATTCCCAAATGGAGAATCTTGCCCGCAAGATGCACAAATTCATGAAGAAGCACAAGAAGAAGAAATCCCGCAAGGCTCGAAAGGAAAAACACGACGAAAAATCCGAGCCCGAGGTAACATGTTACGGATGTGGCAAGAAAGGCCATTACAAGCCCGATTGTCCACTAAACAAGAAAAAGGCCAAGAAAAAGGAAAAGAAGAAGGCATTCAAGGCCACATGGAGTGATAGCTCCTCATCCTCCTCCTCCTCCTCAAGTGACAACGGTAAAAAATGCCTAATAGCATTTCATGAGGTAACCTCTTCTGAATCCTCTTCCTCTTGTTCTTCCAATTCTTTTAATCATTTATCTTATGAGGATCTCCAACATGCTAGAGATCAATTGGAGGAAGGTTTTCATGAACTTTCTTCCAAATTTGTTTCTTTAAAAAAGAATTTCAAAAAACTCTCTTCCGAAAAGGAACAACTTCTCAAAGAAAAGGATGAGTTGCCCTCAAAGTCCAAAACCTTCCCGATGTTGATTCTATGGAATCAACAATCAAAGATTTAAAGGAATCTCTTGCCAAGTTCACCCAAGGTGAACAAAATTTGACCAAATTACTAGGTTCCCAACGCATATCTAGAACCACTGAAGGGATTGGCTATTCCATGAAAGCTTCCTCTTCCCATGCTCCAACTATTTTTGTAAGGGGGAGCTCCCAATATAAATTTTTCAACTATTGTAAAAAACCCGGGCACTTAATCTATGAATGCAATTGCAAAAATGCCCGGTATGGAAGGCCTAAAACTATTTTCTTCAATGATGAATTTTATAGGAGAAGACCCGCCACTAGACAAGTATGGATTGAAAAATCCCTTTTAGCGAGTCTCACCGGACCAAAATTTGTCTCGGTTTCAAAAACCTCTCCCCGGTGATTTGTTGTTTTTATTTAGGGGGAGTTAGGATTGTTTAAGCCTTTTTGCTTTAATTTAAAAACTTTAAATTCAAAATTTATTTTCAAAACTTTCATTCAAAACTTTCAATTCAAATTTCAAAAATTTCAATTGATTTCAAATCTCTATCTTGTTTTTCAACTCTTTCCCTCAATCAAGTTTTATGCCCCGTGCTATTTTGATAATCACAAAGGGGGAAAAATTCTTGGTTGATTGGGGGAGAAATCTTTCTCTCATGCTTTGCTTTACTTTTCAATTTATCCTTCAAAGCATGCCTCTCTTTTCAATCTTTTACATTGCTTGTTTTGGTGATTGTGATCATCAAAATAGGGGGAGATTGTTGTACCTCTCGTACCCCTCGTGGTTTAATTTTCATGATCACAATCACTCTCTTATTTATCTAATCTTGTTTTAAGTGTTTTTGTTGATAGGAAAAAGGTTTCCAAGGTATTGGACCAAGAAGGACCAAAAGTGGACTGAAAATCATTCCACCGGCCAACCGGTGGAAAACCACCGGCCAGCCGATGGAGGCCTGGACAGAAGGCATCCCTCTGTCGAGACCACCGGCCAACCGGTGGAACCCAGACAGAATGGGTCAGCTACTGCCTCAGCACCGGCCAACCGGTGGCCTCCTCACCGGCCGGCCGGTGGTGCCTGAGCCCGAGCCCTCTCCCTTTTTCAAAGCACCGCCCAACCGGTGGCCAAGCACCGGTCAGCCGGTGGAGCCAGTCAAACTAGCCTTTGGGCTTTGACCAGACTTGTCCACTTGCCTCCCAACGGCTCCGAAGGCCTCTCCAACGGCTCTGAAGACCCCCAAAGGCCATTTGAGGGTTCCCCCTCTATAAATAAAGGACTAGGAAGCCCCGGAAATGTAAGGAAGCCCATGGACACATTTTTGATCATTTGGAGAACCTCCGGCGCATTCCCTCAAGGAACTCCACTTGCTCCAACTCACTTCCACATTCAAGGAGCACCACCATAGAAGCTTGGGAGCGCTCTTCATCAACTCCATCAATCCTTTGGCGCCCAAGGCTTCTCCCCATTACGGTTTTTCTTGTTTTATTTATTTTGAGCATCAAATTGGGTTTGTGCCTACAAACACCCATCTCTTTCTCTCATCCTCTCTTTTGGGTTTTCACACCACCTTCAAGGTGTGAAGAGGTTAGTCAAGCCTTCCCTTTTAAAAGGCTTGAGTCATAGGTGAGCTAGCCTTCACCTGTAAGAAGGCTAGTGGGTTCTTTCTCAACCATTAAAAGCAAGTGGGTTCTTGCTCAACCAATAAAAGCAAGCTTTAATAGGTTCTAGACTAACCGTAAAGTCTAGTGGGTTTCTTGCTAAAACCATTAAAAAGCAAGCGGTAGTAAATCTCTCAACGGTTGAGTTGGGAGCGGAGACGTAGGCTTTGGTTTTAGCCGAACTCCGTTATCAATTTTGTTTCTTTCCTATTTTATTTCCGCTGCACTTTTAACTTTGTTTTAAATTGTTAATTGTTTTTTTTTAAAGGCAATTCACCCCCCCCCCCTCTTGCCATCACTTCTCCGCCCAACATTATCAACATCATCAATGATAATATCAAGAAATTAAAATGATCCTTTCCCATATTTGACTATAGGTTGAAAAATGGAAAATTTTATTTGAATAATCAATCCCCTATTTTCATTTATTTTAAACATTATCAAATCAATTCCAATCTTAAAAACTCACACCCAAGAGTTATAAAAGTACAACCTTTCTCGAAGATAATATTCTTGACCCAACACTACATGATAAAGAAATTTTGTTGAGGTTACACCATCACTAAGTGAATTGTTTATTTTTTTCATTTGAGTTATATTCAGTCACCAATAATCAATTATATCGTTCAAATTTTCCATAAATTATTCAAAATAATTATATGTTTATATTAATAAAAAATATAAATAATTATTTTACACTATCCCATGAGAGTTTTATACATATCTACTTTTAACAAAAGAATCAGAATCATTGTGGGGTAATTCTGAGAGAAAACCAGAAGTGATTGTTGAAGGAAAACTGTGATGTTTTAGCTTAACTACACATACAACTTTATTTACATTTTTTTAAGAACAGTTTTATTCATGTCCTTTCATGAAACATACTCCATCTCTATATATCTATTTTCACATTTTCATTGTTGTAATATTATTTTATTTTAATTTTATAGGATCTTTAAAATTGGATATGTAGTTTCTTATAGATATATCATTCATTCATTTTTAGAAGAAATATTTAATCGATTTTTATTCTCTACTTTATGAACATATCGATGAATTATCTACCAAAATTTTGAGTATAAATAGGTGTTTCATCTATATATGTTTCTCTACTATTATGAATGTAATTGAAGTATTATTCTTTATATTACAAATAAAATAACTTTGAACTATAAATTATGTTTCTATAGATTTTTATTTATTGTTCTCAAAATTTAAAACCAAACATGTACTTGTAAAACCCAATAGATTTAGTTACGTACTTCTGTAATATATCTCACCATAACTCACAATACCTTTATCATATTTCAGAATATATTTTTATAACCATTTGAGAAACTTTAGAACAACTCTTATACAATGTAAAAAAGGAAATTGATATACTATATCTAGTAATGATTTTATTTGATAAAAAATAATTTCAATGAGTCTCTTGAAGTATTTATGATTAACACTACGTCCAGCATCATCATTTATGAATCTCATTCCAAACACTATCAAAAGTAATACTTCTTAAAAATCAATGAAGACAAATTTCTTTAAAAAATTATTGGAATTTTCATTAAGATAATATGATGTTATGATATTTTTATAAAATCTATAATCCTAAAAAGTAGTTTATTTAACCCAAAAAGGATAACTGAAAAAATATTTTCATTTTATTATATATTTTTCATAAGAATTCCCTTTATCACATGGAATTATTTTGTAATTAAATTAAAATATAAAATTATATTACATAAATTCTCCTATTTGACAAAAATAATTATATCTACAATCTCTTATATAAATCTCATTCCTCTAAAATAGCCATATAATTTATAATATCATTCTGTACTAGTTATTTTTAGCAAATATAGTGCCTCCTATAGCCTATATACCATCCACTATAACAATATGAAATGGATCTATCAAGTTATTTCACAAAAAAATATTCTTTTAATTCGCTAATTACAAATGCCAATTTTAAATAAATTTAACAAACATTATATTGTATATGATATATATCTATAATAAAAAAAATTATTGAATCATGTCTTGAAATTAGTTAAAATGTCTCCTAACATCTTATCCTTTCTATATAGGAATTCCATTTAAATTTGATCCTAGATAAGTTTCATAAAAACTCCCAACTCATATTTCAATTGTTTTTTATACCAACATAGAACCTAAATCATTTTACCATTTATATCTATATATATGTTCCTTAATAGAATTATTTTCAACCTAATAAAGAACATAACTCATTTATTTTTTCCACTCCACATGCTCAGAAATTTCTATATATATCTACATATTAATATATAAAATAATATATTTTAAATTCTCAATATTATTCTTATCTACCCTAAAGCCTCATGGATACAATCAATATTTTATAGATCAATATGTTCCTTTAATATATGCTATTTTATTTTTTCATTTATGACATATTTTATTCATTGGTTATGTGATTATGTCAACCATCAATACAAAATATTTTCCTTATTATTTTATTCATAACTTTATTTATCAGAAACCTATATGTTATTTACATTATTATTTTCAAAATATAATATTTTTTTTTTACATTCATGTTTTTTAAAATAGTTTTATTTTGAAAAAATATACTATATTGTGAAGCATATTATTCCTATATCTATATCCTCTTCCAATTAATTGTAATCTCATAAAGATACCTTCTTAGACATTCTACTTGAATTTTAATAGATTATTTTTTCTAACACTTAAGTTTTAAGAACATCCAAAGACAATAAAGTAATTAACCAATGGTGATCTAGGGTAAACAATTTCATATTGAATCATTTGTATCATATTTAAAATAATCTCTATTTTTTTTATTCATATTAGTACACACTACCTCACCTAGTGAATTATTTATTTTTTGTGCTCAGAAAGAATTTTTTTACGATTTCAACCAAACTCATCTATTATATTTCTATTATTAATTATATTTGGGTGAGTATTGAATACTAATATTTTCCCAAACTTACACTCATGTATCCAGTTGTAAAAAAACTATTTATATTCTTGGAATTGATACTAACAATTTTGGCCAATTATAACCATCTAAAACTGACAACCTCTGCAGCAAATATTACACCAATTGAATATACAAAGAACTTTTAGGTTTAGTGTTTTAGATCATTATGAAAAACTCCTTCAATGTGGATACTTCTATAAAGTATCCACTTTCCCCACAAAATATGTTTCCTAAAAATACATGCTATGTTTTTTCATGGGAACTTCTATATTTGGGATTCTAAAATTATTAATATTTTTACTCATCTTTATGACATAAAATAAATATGTAAAAACATGGGATGGGAAAACACATCTCTATAAGGGACATTGAAAAATAAACACATTACGTTACTGAAAAAATGTAAATTTATAAATTTTATTTTATTTATCGCAATATTAATTATGTGTATGAAATGAATCATATCCACGTGAGAAACATGTTTTTTCTCAAGAAAAAAAGAAACCCCATAAAATAAAAATAGTAACCCATTGACAAATATTAGAGAAATAAATTCATAATGCATGTTAAAAATAACTAGATTCTAGTTAAATCAATCAGAGAAACCAACCTAGTTTACTCGCTCCTACATTCTTTTAATGGTAGTGAATGTTGAAAAATAGATTAGAGAGCCATATTAAGATGATCAATCATATAAGTTATATTAGGATCACCCATTTTATAAACTGTATGTATCTCTCACATTATAAATATATTTTAGGCTCACCCATTCGATAATATTTAAAAGGATCACCTATCATCATCTATAATAATAATGTACTATTTCATGGATATTTATTTTTGAATAAAAAAATTTCATCATACAAATCATGATTTTTTTTGGAGCCCATATGGAATACAATTTTGGATATTGAAATACCATTTCATTTAAAAATATATTTTCAAAACTAGAATGCACAGAACAAAGGGAAGAATTGTTTTTCTGTGATGAAAACAAAGAATCTTGTAGAGTAATCCTAAATTATTTATAATCTAGAATAATTAAATAATGATAATTATTTACATTCTTAATAATTATTTTAATTTTATTATTCCACTAATATTATTTATTTCCATGTTGTATTAAATTACATAATCCTTTAAATTCATGTTATATGTTTTGATGATATTAATCTCATTTTTAGAAAATGACATTACTTGGTTGAATATGAAAATAGTGTTAATTATTTTGTAATAACCAAAATAATAATCATAAATTAATTATTAACTTTTAAAAAAATTAATTTTAAAACTTGCCATAAATATGTATATAAAAAACAAACTATGTTACAGTCATGGAGATTGTAGGTTGTATGTACATAGCAGTATCATTTCCATTTTCCAAAGAATGTTATCGAATGAAGGTAAGTATTATTTTATCATTAAAAATGATTATTATATCATGAATATAATCTAATTTCATTATTTTTAACTATATATTTTATCAATATGATGTGGCTATGAAAAGAGAATAACATTACATTCTCGATGTGGTAATCCACATATACGCATGAAAAATGTTATCATTTTTCAATAGAAGGGTGTGAAAATTGAGGAAACCTAATCATTAAATTGTTATAATTATGTCATGTGTATTATAATTATATATTGAATCCATCATTATTGCAATTAGTTTGAGGTAGGGATAAAAAATATATCATCGTTTCATAAGACAGTAGTTCATCAAACACAAAAACTGGAGTTTTTTATGATTTGGTGGAAGATGATACATATAAAGGTTGTGAAATTAACATTAAAAATATTATTATATGGAAGATACATATGTGTTTCATGACCCGGCCTAACAGGGCCTGAACCATGACTACCTCAAGCCAGCCTCCAATAGGTCAAGTGCTAGTGAACACCACTGAGTGGGAATATCAGTCACATAGGAAGCCTTATTATAATGTACCGATACACAAAAACAAATTTTAAATTCAATAAAATGATCAAATGTAAAAAAAATTACAAACATTCATTTATTCATCAAAACCACTACCATTTATGTATGAAAAGAGGTTCTGGAATGAAGAGATCCAAATACAAGCCTACCCAAAAGGTAATAAAAACATATCCAACTGGAAACTATAGAACACGAATATTTTCAAGGTAACCATAAGATCATACCATGGTCTATCTGACTCACAATGTTCCACATGGTCATAGTACCGCTAGGAATTTGTCAAAATATTTCTCACCTGTATAAGACATGACACGTGTAGTAAAACCCCATAATGGGTTGAGTATTTAAACACCCAATATAACACATAGAAGACACTATGTTTATAAGATCTATAAAAATAGTAATATCATCAGAGTTATATTTCAAAATCATATGTGACAACATTATCTAGATATAATCATATTAGACACACAATATCTGGTATGATCGCAATGTTATTAATAGAAATGGATATCTTCTTGAAGGTTCCCCATAACACTCATCTAGGAGAATATACTCCACAAGTCAAATAACACCAATGGAGTCCCTTCAAGATTTATTTCTGGTCAGGTATCACCAAAATAATTACACACTAGGAGTCTAAAATTAATGATACACAAATAGGGATCATACCCATGGCCATTGGGGTATTTCCACAAAACACAATCTAGATTAACATTCTTATAAGGGGATCAATGATCACATAGGGTTGGTCACAAAGATATTACAAGCCTCACAGAGGGAAATTATGATAATGGAAAAGATCACTCTAAGCCACACAGATGGATTCTGATAACTCTATTTATGACTTATGTTCCTCATAGGGGATAACTATATAAGGCATAGGTCATAGAAACAAACTAAAACCTTGTAGAATGGATCAAGGGAGTTTACCCTAACAAATCATATCCAATACGGAGAGGACAAGGGATCCAATCCATACTTGATGTAGTACATGAAGAGTACCTGAAATATATGAAATCTTCATTCGGCATCAGGTTCTACCCATGTATCATGGACTAGATCTATGTCTGTGGTTCAGTACACAACATGTATGTGACCATGTACTCTTGTCTATTTCCATGTTCATTTACCCTTTTCTTTTTTGGGATGGCCATGTATGTATATGAGAATAATCCTTATATGACCCTATGTAATTCAGGTTGTTTCTATGTACCCCCTATAGTACATTCCATACATCTAGTTAAGGGTCACACTCAATTTGATTGTTGTCACACCTAGAGTGATTTTTTCATCTTATTTAAAATCTATCATTGTACAGGGGTCCCACACTAAATGTAATTCTAGATTACAGGATCTGTAATTTGAAATTACATTGAAATCCATGTTCTTCCTCATTGTATGATTGATCCACCATCTCCCCCTATTTCACCATCAATATTTCTCTAAGATCAATGATATGGTCTGACTGAGCCTCATTGTAACCTAATTTCTATTGATTGTGAATGGATCAACTAAAAATCACCCATCAAGACACACCATCATCACAATAAAATTATTTGAAGAATGATAATCCCTAAATACATCCCTGATCAATCAACCAGGGTCTTATCTTGAACTTGTAATCCAACTAATCCTGGATCTACGATATCAATATTATAAGTAATGAAAATTTTGTAAAATGATTTATTTCTGAGGTATCCATCAAACAATTGTTCAAATGAAACACTAGTAATGATTTCATAATGAACGGTGGGAGAAAAAAAATGAACACAAGAGAGGAATTAACCTCATCTATTTTCATGTTTTCCTCTAATCATTTATGATATATTGACGAACAAATATCCAAAACAAATAAATATATTTCTCATAGAATTCCACATAAATAGAATTACAGTTACATTAGAATCAATCCTTGAATAAATATATTACTATATTGATTCACATTATTAATTGGATAAGAAAAATATGATAAGTACAAAGGAAAAAACATCCCACCACATGATGGAATTATCACATAGGAAGAATGAATTTCCATTGTGGTTGCTAGTGAGATCCTCAAATTCCATGGGCATAAATGATCTCGGATCCATCATTACTTCTCTATAGTATTTATCAAATGCAATATCAAAAAAATTATGGTTATGAGTCCATCCCAAATAATTGTACATGACTATTCTTAAAAATAAAAAATATTATATCACTACATCACTTAAGAAAATAAAAAAAAATATTGAATTATTTATTCCCATGACATATTTTAACTAAATTCATGATACTGAGAGTGAATATTCTTTAACTAGGTTAAATCCCATGCTCTAAGATCAAATAGGTCCATATATTTCAGATCTTATCCATTTTTATGAAGTATTAATTTTTTCTAGGTGAAAAGTATATGCATGATATTTTATATTTTTAATATATATAAAAAATTAACTACAAGATCACCAAGCCTCAAAATCTCATGATGCCTCAATTCATATCTCCAAAAATAATCTATATAATATTCTAAACTATCATATAAAAAACAATTATATTAGTTAAATTTTATGAAACATTGTGATATACATTCTAGAAATCGAAAAAAATACTACCCAATGAGATGTGGGTACTGAGAATACATATGGGTCTCCAAATATTAGGTACTCTCCTATATATTCTTATAATACAATCAATCATGTACTAAAGGAAACCGTCACCCATGGAGGATCCTCTCCTTCTTTTCATCAATATCATCCTTAGACTCTACAAAAGTAGCCTCATGCCCAATGTCTAGGTTTTCCGAGTTGAGAACATGAGATGGATCATGAACTTACCTCTTTAGCTGCAATGTATAGAAGATGTTATGTACCCAGACTAACTATGGAAGAAGATCTAAGCGATAAGATACTTGGGAAACTCTACAGAGTATCTTTAAAGGTATAATATATATAATATATATCTTTCCATCCTAGAAAAATATCCACAACCCTTGTCTAGGTGAAATCATCAGTAACACATGGTCCCTCTTGGAACACCAATTTCATATAGTGACTGTATCCATAGGACTTCAAATGGATTTATGTAGTTCTCATCCACTCATGGATGATTTTCATCTTATCTATTATGGCTCTCACCAACTATATGATCATTAGTGATGAATCGCATACACTACTCCCGTGTAGTAGTGATGTAGAGGGTCACCAATATATGGATTCAAATGGTGACATACCAATGGTAAAATGGTATATGTTTTTTTTTGATAAAATATACCCATGGTAGATGATTCTCCCAACTATATCCAAAGTCCAACATGAAATCCAAAAACATGTCCTCTGCAACCTGAATAGTCTTTGCAGTCTAGTCATCACTCTAGGGATGAAAATTGTTCCAAAATTCAACTGAGTTCCCATGGACTCCTTCAATTCCTTCCATTACCGATATGTGAATATAGAATCATGTTCTGAAACAATAATCGAGGGAACACCATGGAATCAGAATATATCTTCCACATGGATATTTCCTAAGATCTCTACTAAATTCTTCTCTCAAAAAATATGAAGTGGGAAAATTTGATGAGATGATCTACGATCACCAAGATGTAATCATGTCCCCTATATGTACATGGAAACCCCATCACTAATTCCATGTATATCCCATCCCACTTCCACTCTGGAACCTCAAGTTGTATATTTATAGTTGCTAGAACCCAATGCTTAACCTTTACTTGCTGACAAGTAATGCATCGAGAGAGAAAATATAAAACTCCTTTTTCATCATTAATAACCAAAACTGACACTAGGGGACCTTTTACATCTTCTCCAAACCTAGATTTACCAACAATTGAGATTTATGAATCTCCCTCAAACCATCCTCCCACAACATCATTATTACCATTGTGCCTTTTATTAAAACAAAAACAAGATCTAAACCTTAACAAAATTCTTCAAGAGCATGTCTAGTATACATCTAACTACATAGGATCTCATAGTCAGTATCCCAAATATGTGCCTCCCTAGATCACTATAAAAGTAATAGAGTGACAACTATCAATTGGAGGTAAGCTAATTCATCCTCATCTATAAAGGATAATTGTAATGAAGTCAAATTCTATAATGCCTCGCTCAATAACACTATAGAATATCTTGTGCTAATAGAATCTTCTAAAACCTTTCCATTCCAAGGGTTATAGACATCCTTGAAGTCATAATCCTACAAGAATAGTATCTATTTCTTCTATATAATGTTGTGATCATTTTTTTATAATATATACTTCAGAATCATATGGTCAGAATATATGATAAATCTCTCTACCATATTGTAGTGGAACCAAATAATTAGTTTGAATATTACCACTACTATCTCAATATCATGGGTTAAATAGTTATGATCATGTGGTCTCAACTATTGTGTACCATAGGCAATAATTTCTTACCTAAAAATTAGAACACAACCTAGCCTAGTCCTTAATTCATTACAAAATAGTATGTACATGGAACCCTTGTCAAGAAATATCAACATTGGTGCACACATCAATCTCTATCTAAACACATGGAATGTGTTCTTTCAAATCTCTATCAAAATGAAAATTTTAGCCTTTAGGTCAAATTTTTCAAGAATTCTAACATCTTAGAGAAATCCTATATGACTCTATAATAGTATCTTAAAACATCTAAAAGATCACACCTCCATAATGACCTTGGATGGATACCAATATGACACTAATTTGATGATTTCTAGGTCTAGTGATACACTATCTGCTAAGATAACATGCCCTATAAAGTGGAACTCCTAAATCCAGAATAGGTAGATCGAGAGTTTCACATACAACTAGTACTATTGGAGTACATCTCGAACAATCCTTGATTATCTCTCAAGCTCCTCCAGGGACACCAAGTATAGTAACATATCATGGATTAATACTTCCATAAACCTGTATAATAAAGGATGAAATTTCTAGTTCATGAGTCCCTTGAACACTGATGATGAATTGTTCATTCTACTGGGAATCAAAAAGTACTCATAGTGAGAATAATGACATAAATAAATTTTTAATCATTATATCCTCATCCCACACTCAAAACTAGTGATTACCACATATAAGTTCAATGTTATAGAACTATCATGCCCCTCTAAACTAATGGAAGAGGTCTTTTATCCTTAACTGTGGATAGTTATTCTTAGTGGTCACCTAGTTTTGGTGATATTAATCCACAAACAACCTCAAGATCCTTTATGTATTCATGTAAAACAATATTATGGATGCCCAGTGTGAATAATTGGGTTTAATAAATCCCTTACTCTGGAAGACCTCCTACTAAAACCTACACTTGTGAAGCTCTTGAGGATACATGTGATAATATATCACTGATATCAGGGTCTTCTAAAGTTGTAGGTCAATGCATAACTATATCTTGAGATTGGGAGTTAATCTTGGAATGTCTTTAAGAAATGTGTCTTCATACACCACTACCGCTATAGGAAATTGGATACACATGGAATACACTACACTAAATTTCATTCTATACAACTGATGAGTGATTAGCTTCACCCTCCTTAACATGAGTCTACCCCTCTCAACCTAGGTTGACTTTTCTACCACACAGAAAAACTTTATCACATTACATGGAAACAATGCATCATCCATCCAAAACCATGTCTCTTGGAATTAATATTAAATATCCAATCCATACCTAAGATGAAATCATAAGGTCTCATTGCTTCTACAAAGAGATCCAAAATGAAACTCTCACAATAAATATTCACATAATACAATCATAAGAAGTGTGTGATCACTAAATCACCTCTTATAAGAGACTCCAAGTGCTAGTTTTGAGCCAAATTATCAACATGAATTTGTATTTCTTGAACTTGATAAGTGGAAATAATGTAATGACTCAAACCTATGTCGATCAGAACTAAAATAATGGTAAAAAATAATCAGATCATACCTTGTATAACCTTAGAGCCTCTGGTTCATAAGCCCCATCCTCATGTAGTCCCCCCCCCCCAACATTTACACTAACTCCCTGAGTCTGTATTGGAAACCCTAGGGGTGGTGATTATAAAAATTCAAAATATAATCTAACTCTAGATGCTCTCCCATCTCCTCTTCCATGTATGCTAACCTATATATCTACCTAATCCTATCATTTCCTCTAACTAGGTGGCCCATCCACTTCCTCTCTATCATTCATATGATGGGACAAAAATTCACATGAAAGATTTCCTCTCCCGCCACAAGAGTAGAACCACTCCTCTCTATGTTCACTATATTCGTCATGTGAGCCTTGAGCCAAAAAACCTATAACTTAGGATTGACTCCTAAAACATATCGCATGTCTAAGAAATTATGCCTATATTATGCTCCCTTCCACTAATGTCCCGGCTCCCATGATCCCTATCTAAGAACCAATTGTCTTCATCTTCTCTTTCAAGAAACTCTTAACTTCCAAAACGTTCTCTAGAACCTGGGTACTGGTACGAAATCATAGAGGTATCACACTATCATTGATTTCTATGCATATACATATCTTGATGGATAAAGAATGAAATAAATTCTCATAAACCATATTCATCGAGCACTAAAAGAGGTTGGTGATCCTCAATGAGTACTCATCCTTAGTCTTAATTCCATGCTAATGTTGTATAATATTCTGGATGCACATAGAACTAAACATAGCAAGGTAAAATTCCACTCTGAAATAGCTCTTAAAATATTAACATACAAGAGTCACCTCATCATACAATTGGGTCACTAATCCCCGCCATCGTCTTGTAGATACATTGTAAAGGCTAGCTGTGAGGATCAATGTATAGTCTTTAGTTTTCCAGAAAAGATGGAAGACGCATGTCACTACCTATATCTAGTATTTAGACACCGTGGGTTCAGACTCTCCTAAGAAATCTGAGCGGTCCCTTATGTTGAAACTCATGAAGTGTGCTTCTCCTATACCCCACATCTTCTTGTATGGCTAGTAACAACTTCTACTTGAAATATTATAGTATGAATGATATAGCACATATATGTAAAACCTAATGGACATGTCACCATATCCAAGACACATCACTAAGGGGATCATCCTTATATTCCTTATACTAAACCCTAGATAGAAAAAATCTTGGAGGCATCCTGAAGTAGAGAAGATGCACTATAGTCAATGTATATATCTGGAGATGTAAATAAAGAAGGATATAGAAACCACATCCCAATCTAATATGATTCATGTAGAAATATTTTACATGTAATTAGATTCTACATGTACATTGTAATAAACATGGTTAACAAAGACCTGGGGTATGGATACTTTGGCTGCTGCACAAAACATTGGATTCCCTAGTTTGAGATCCAAACTAAAAAAAATAACACAATATCAACAAATCAGTATCGTAAACTCTGGTCCTATTGTAAATTTGACCAGATCTGATACCACTATGTCAGGACCTATCCCAATAGGGCTCAAACCATGACTACCCCAAGCCAAACATGAATAGGACATGGGCTATAGACCAGTGCCGAGTGGGCATATCACTAATATGGGAGACCTTATAAAACTTTACATGTACACACATACCCATATCCATTCCCATACAATTCTGAAATATAAAAAAATCAATTACTATTCATTGATACATCAAAACATCCAACCATCAGAACATGAAAACAAGTAGTGGAAAGGAAAATTCAAAATACACACCTACCCAAATGAAACTAAAAACAAGTCCAAGCTAAAACATTAGAAGAGAACAAATGTAAAGGTAGCTACTGTAACACACCTTAGTCTATCTTGGTCTCTATACATTTCATGATCATAGTATCTCTAGCACTCCAAAAAATGTCGTATGTCGGCATAAGAGATGACACGTGTGGAAAAATCTCATATAGGGGTGATCATAACAATACCCACTTGGACTCCTCGGCATAACTAAGAATATTTTATTGGTAATAATAGTCAACTCATCCTAGGTAAATGATAATCGATTTTATAAAAATAATATAAATATATACACATAGTAAACACATTATCTCAAGTATGATTTCAATTTTATTTCCAACCTAGTATACTTATTTGAAGGTTCCACATATCACTCTTCTGGGAGAACACACACCATGAGAGTGGCAGTACTGATGGTGTCTCTTCAAGATGTCTTTCTCATTTGCTCTTCTCATAATAAGTATACATGATAAGTATAAAGAAAACAATACACATATAGTGATCACACCGAATTCCATGGGGTAATACCAACAACCTAATAAAGAATTACCTTCTATGTTGGGTATTGAATCCCCCATAGCATTGGTTAGGATCATATGAAGATCCCCACTAATGGAAATGATGATGATAGAGGATCTCACTTAGGGTATCATAGAAGGATAGCGAGAAATATTTAAAGACTAAATTTTCTAAGAGGGAATCACTATCCTATTCATAGATTGATACCCCATACTAATCCCTAAGGGAATTAATCAAGGTATGATTACCTGAAAAAGTTTCCAAGAAGAAGTAGACTAGGAATCCAATCCATTTTTCAAGGTTCACATAGAGTGGAGTAGAAGTTAATGATGTTTCCATTTGGCACCTGGTTTTAACCTAGTATCACGGCTCAAGACCATGTCTATTTTCATGTACATGGAATATCAATGGAAGTGTAATCCTATATATGATAATTTCTAGCTAGTCATGTCCATGTTTTGAATTTTGTGTTTATATCTGAGTACACGGTGTCTGAACCCATGTACTTTAAGACACTGACATTCATTCTCTGAGGTACACTCCAATATTCCACATAAGGGTCACATTTTGTGTGATAGTTGGAATATGTAATGTAATATTTTTCTTCTCACACAATCCTTATCACCAAACACTGTTCCCACACAACATGTAATTCCATATTACATGAATTTTAACCTATAATTTCACATAATCCCATATTCTTCCTTCATGTAAACTTGTATTATAGTCTCTTTTAGTCCATAACCAATATCACCCAGAGAATATAGATATGGTCCCACTGAGACTCATTGTCACCTTCTCACTGGAGATCATGCCTCAATTTTCTCATAAAAATTATTTTGATCCATACAAGAATCACAAAAATAACATATAAAGAACTGGTAACCCTAAATCCATCCCTGATTGATCATCTGTCTTTATAGCTTGATCCCATTATCAAATAGATCAACGATCAATAGTATCAATCTGTTGCACCAAGAAATAGGTGAACAGTGATTCGTTTCTCAAATTTTAGTCAAACCAACGATTTAGAAAAATCCCAGCGATGAATTCAAGAATAAAGATGTGATAAAACCAATAAACACATGAGAAGAACAAATATTGGAAATGTTTAGGTTGGCATAAGTTTGTTTATGTTATAACAATGAATGAAGATCGAAAACAAATAAAATTTCATCCATGAATTCCTACAAATGAACCCAATCTTCCCATTAAATAAATATGCAAATTAACCAGTTATTAAATTGAATTTCATTCATCATAAGATAATTAAATTATAATAATTGAACCAAAACCAAATATCATTCCTCAAGATGGATCAATTGCTAATGAATCAATGTCTTCTTCATTAGTGAGATCCTATAATTCTTTTTGTGTAAAACATTACTGATCCATCATCATCATTCACTAATTATTTCTCAAATTATCTCTCATTATTCTTATGGTTATGTATCTAACCCTTTTAATTGTTTATAATAATACTTAAAAAGTGTAAATAATAGGTCTCAATGTCAATTAATAAAAAAAGTAAAAAAAATATTTGTTTTATTATTTACATGTGTGATGTAATTTTATCAAATGAGTGATGCTAGAAAATATTATGTAGTTCCAAGGGTAAAGACCAATATTTTATCATCAAAATGACTATAGATTTATGATTTTATCAACCATTTAATATTTATTCCATGTTTTTAATAAAACTATACACCCTTGATATTTAATATATCTGATAAAATTCCAAAATTAATTATATGATCATCAGGCCTTATAATCTCATGTCATATTAGCTCCCATATTCAAAAATAATTTATTTAATAATATAAAGTGATACATGAAAAAATCAGAGTCTTCAAAGTGTAATTATTTTATTATTTTTTAATAATATATGACATACCAAAAAAAATTAAGTATGAGTTGGTTACCCATCCCATACCACATAAATTTATTCAAATAAAAGGAAACTAAAAATAGATGACATGTGCTGCAATGTATTTTCACTAACATGAAATCATGACATTACAAAAAGAGACTGAGAAAATAAATGGCATCAATTTCTTCCTGAAAGTTAGTGATAATAAAATTTATCTACGCCTTCCATCCATTTGTTTTGTGTTCAACATCTTCCGACATTATCTCTAATGGAATCTTTCTTCTAGATATGCATTTGTAGATCTCAGGATGCAACAACATATTTGAGTTCTTCAAAATAGAGTCATCTCAAAGCCATAATCGATTCAATAAATGGTTTATAATACAATGCAAGAGATACTCCATTAATTCAACATAATTTTATGTGAAGGAAATCATGTTTTTCATCAAGCATCAGTTGGATGTGCAGGACTCACTCCTAGAGACTAACCTAATAATAAAGCTTCATAGAAGCATCACATTTATGTAAATACATCAATAAAAAGGAAGTAAATTAGTATTAATAAAGTGTGAGATTAGACAAAAAATTTAGACCACCCCATTCATGTTTTTCATCAAGCACATGGCCTCTTCTATGAACTACAGAATTGAACAACTCAATAGGATCCAAATATTCTTTCGATGTAGTAATGATAACACATTACACTAGAGCATTACATTTGATCTCCATTTATAAGTCAATAAAATCAATCAATATCATATTTAAAAACCAAATATTAAGTTCAACCAAAACAATATGCCAATATGAAGAAGATAAATGGAAATAGCAGAAAAGAAGCATCTCATGCATGAAATTCAGAACCACATCTAGGGTTACAATTCCCTACAACAATCCAAGATGAGAGATAATGACTAAGTACCTCCATTGTAGAAACCAATTCATTCTATCCATATAAATCTATTCTCAAGGTTGTTTTGAATAATCAAAATTGGGGTTCTTATCAAATTCAAATTTTACCCAATCAAATATCCACTCTATGATACATAGATAATAATCTATTGTACTATCCATGTTAAGATACATTCCAAAATACCACATATCTTTTTCCTCAATCTATGGGTAAAATTCCTCCTTATATCTCACATTAATCACTCTGGTGAAATTTTTAATATTAATGGAATCCTATAACTCCACATCATTTAGGACGAGGATGAATACTCATCATTTTATGATGAGGATGGATCCTCTCCAATATCTAGATAAGGATAGATATATAATTTTTCTAACTGAATGCCTAAGGATCTATTAATTATAACTATCTCCAACATATAGTAATCTATATGTTTTCGGGTCTTCTTAGGGGTGGATTAATAAATCCATCCAGGTTGAAAAATGGATTCTTACCTTTTTTATAACATTAGTGCAAGTAATCATCAACAATTTGGAAGACATGGTCAAGCGACTAACTATTGGATTCACTATATATATATATTAAATATCATTTTCTTCCTTTTGAACTGAAGGTGAAACATTTGAGGTAATACTAGTTGGTTGAGTATTATTAATAGTATACACAAACCATAGAATGAATCCAAAAAATGTTTTAGTGGCTAAAACAATTTAAAGTAACCAAAAAAGTCCCTATTGGATATGAGCCTCATTGGAGTCCCATTACAAATCACCCTAGGTCATGGTTGGGAATTAGACATCAATATAGTCTCTGGAGGTGGTTAGGAATCAAAAGGTCTAGTAAGGGCCATAGATTTCCTTGATTTCTATTCATCATGATCTTTAGATTATTTGGGAACTAATTTCTTCTTAACTTTTCCATTAATAATGACTTTTTATATGTATTAGGTCATATCATAGTTGTTTCATGACCGAAATCATTTGAGAAATGACCAATTTTGTTACAATTTTTATAGTAGTTTGGTAAATTTTTATATGTGGCCTATTAGAACAATATAGACACCATTTTGAATCCATACATAGAATGAAGTATATTTAGATATGTTTATTTAATATTTAACCCTCACAACTAAGTATCATGGATGTTCTTTTGGTAGAATAGTCCAGTTTAATCAGTTGACCAATTAAGCTGGAAATTGGATACAGGGCCACGCTTTTCAAAAAATGAAGAATAAGTCCAATGAATCCGACCCAGATTGTAGAAATGGGATGTTCAAAGTTAGTATTGAAATATGGGTTCCATTTAATGAATTTCATGGAGAATCTCATAAACACCCATGTGATCCTCATCTAAAAATGATAATAATCATTTTCTGAAGAAAAATGAAAGAAAACATTCAAGGATTTTAGCAAGAAAATTGGAAAACCAACAAACCCAATAGATTCATGAGACTTTCATAAGTAGTTCAAACAATCCCTAAACTTGATAAATTCCCCAATAAGCATGAATCAAAGATATGAAGATATGTGGTATACTTAATTCATTGAAAATGATACTTCTGAGTATCCACGATGTTGAAACATTTTTTTGGGTCAATGTGAGGATCAGTGTTCGGGTCGTCGGGAGGATCCATCAACTTGATATATCAACCACAAAAAACATGTGTATATGATAGAACATAAAAATTTGGGTTTCTTGAGTGATCCCATGGCGGTGATATCTCTAGATCTAATGACACCTCTGAATCTATAATATAAAGTTGGTATATTAAGAAATGAAACAATAACATTTGTTTAAATATATATATCTTCTTAAGACATCCAACCTGGACATACACCTTAAACCCTCTATGTCTTATATTATTTCCAAAAAATAACTTTATAATTTTTGGATAGATGATTGGAAGGGATTTTGGTAGTTCTTGGAAGATCCAAATGACTCATTATGTCTGTAGAGGGAAGGATAAGGGTTTCCCTTTTATAAATGAGGGGAGGATAATTCTTGGCATTTTATAAAGTATTAAAGAGATATAAAATAAATTTCATAGAATAATGGATCAAATTATATTTAATTTTAATCTTGGATGTTAATGAGTATAAATTATCCCATAAAACATTCCAATAATTTTATTTGATGTTTTCATCCTTAAATATCTATTTTATCCCCCAATTAACAATTTTTACAATTACCATGATATCAATGTTTTTTATTATTTAGGGATTAAAAATTTTACTATAAAATACAAAGTTACCCATAAATGGACCATGTTTGATATTTATAACTATATTTCAATCACTTTTGAAAATATTAAAATTGTCATGAATTTTTTATCATTAAATATATTATTTTTAATATAATATCTCATCTACGTCATTTTTTTGAACCTAGAATTAATATAATACAATATGAAGCTAACTAATTTACAAAATATCCAAAATAATATCTATTTGAATAAAAGTATGATATTATCATAATATAATCATCTAATGAAATTTTTAAAGGTTTATATGTAATTTTATACCCTCTCATTTTCTTTCCCACGATGGATGAAAACTTTTAATCTTAAATGTGCAAATTAAATTTTCAATATTAAGGAATTATAATTTTACATATATGGAAAAAATTACATCATAAATGGATAAGTTATGACATTTAAGACTATTAATCATTATAATTATCCTCTTGAGATATATTTTTTACTTTATAATATAATTTAATACAAATATTATTTCAAAAAATACTAATAAAGTCATTCTAAGAACTATTCACAAAATATGACTTTGAGAAAAAATTAAAACCACCGATAAACCATTCACAAATCATTAATATGTTTTATTTTATATAAAATTATTCAGACACTATAACAAATCCACAAAACATTACTTATAAGGTTTTTAAAATAATTTACATTATTTTTATACATCTTGAACAAGCATTGTGTCATAGTGGCGTAAGCATTTATGGTTACAATTTCATCCCTAAAAATTAAAACTAAATAAAAATGATAAAAACATAATTTATATTTAAAATAACTATTTATAAGTAAAAATGTATTTTTTTCCCCGTCAAAAAATATTGTAGATATTAAAATCAAGAGATATACATATTTTACATTACACTTACATAAAATAATATAATTGTTATATTCAAGGGAAAATTAATTTTTTCACTTAATTCCCCAATATTGGATGATTTGGAAAAAAATTTAACATAAAATTAAATTAAGGAATGTTTTGGATTTCTTTTCAAACCTTATAACATCGGTTTTAACCCTAATTAACTCATTTTACCATTACCATGACAACTAAAATTTACTTTGTTTACTATTAATATATAATAAAAGATGGGGCCTATTAAAAAAATTGGTACATGTAGATAAAAAATAAGAAATTATTTTTTACATAATCATATTCTATAATTGGTATAATTTAATTTTATATAAAAATTAAAAACATCGTCAAAAAAATTTAGAAAACTGAATTTTTATTTCAAAAAATGAAGCATAACAAAATCAGGTATAAGGATTAATCCTATTTAATTAATTTGATTATATATAGTTAAAGGATAATTATGTTACTTGATGATGGATTTTTTCAGTTAAATTTATTTATTTAGTGAAATTTAAATACAACAATATAGAAATATGAAATATTTACTAATCACTAAAAAATAAATCTTTTTCGAAAAAAATAAAAAAAACACCATTAGTAAATATTTATATTCTGATTAAAAATTGAAAAAACATATCAAATATAATTTATAAAATGTTTACATATTAATTATAATATTCACCCATAAAAAGAAATAATAACCATTTATTATGAAAAATATTTTTGAAAAGTTAAACGATATTTCAAAAAATTGAGTGCTTGATTCTGAAGAATTTTTGAATTAATTTCTTTGAGTAGGGACATTATATATATTTGAAAATAAGATTATTCTTATTCAAATTTATAAATTTAATATATAGCTTTTAATTATCATATTTATGTAATAATATTTTTTTAGGATTGGTGTTGCATGTCGTGTATGATTTCTAACATAATCATCTTTTATAATTTCAATATATTAAATTATACCAAATTTATTAAATTTATTATTTTCAATTTTAATATTTGATTGGTGATAAAGGTTTTTACATTTGAAAATACCTCTGTTAAAACCCCACTTCACAAAAAGGGGAAATAAAATTTCCTTTTTTCAAATCGTTAAATGGAAATAATAAAGTCATTTAGAATAATGCACAATATGTTTCCAAATATGTGAATATTTTTGGGAAGTTAAAATGTGTACATGGATGAAAAAAGTGTTGTGTAAATATTTATGGTGATAAATAGATGCCATCGATCACAATAAACATCATGATGATGATAATGTAAATGACCATAGAACCATACACCAATGAGGTGTGAAAAAAATGACTAATCATAAATGAAGGTAAGTGGGTAACATTTGTATTTCATGAACCTTTTCCTAGGGTTGAGGAGTTTATTTATCATTTAGAATACTAATATAGTGATATATACTAACATTAAATTTATAATTTTATCATATAATCAATTTCTATAAAAATATTATTTTTTCATCAAATAATTATAATTCAAGAAGATTTTTTCTCATTCTTGTAGCACTAAAATCAACTTCAAATAGATAAACTAATATAACAAAAGTGTAAAAAGATATTCTTATTATATTGAGATATAAACCCAAAATAAATTGGATGGAATAAGATAATTATTAAAATGATTAATCATTTATATTAAGAAAAAACATTAATCTTTAAATACACAACAATGATACTGAATGATCAACATGTATCATTCGATAAATAACTATTCTTAATATAATTCATAACATTTCTAATAAATATTGAAACCAAATTATTATAATAATATTATCACATATTCTTCAATGATAAAAAAACATATATTTTCAAATTAAATCAATCACTATTACATTTACATACCAAAAATGTATATTCCCTAATCATATAATATCTAATATATAAAAATTATCTCCATAAATAACCTGAATCACAGTAGATATGCATTAAAATTATATTATTTCCCAAATGAAAATTCAACAATTATCACTAAAATAAAATCCCTCCTAATCAAGATAATTATTTCATTTAACTTAATCATATAAGGTTCCTAAATTGTGAAATTTTCTTAAATAACACTAATCAAATAATTATATAATAACTTTTCAATCCCATGGTTTTCCATAAGATAAAACTGATGTTACTAAATTTTAATTTCCCATAATTTACTCCATATCAAAGATCATATATAACCTAATGTTTATTAATACCATTAATATTATGTCCACAAAATTTATTTATATTCACCCTAAAATAACATTTTCAAATTTCATTCTTAGCGGTTACATTTTCCTCAACCCTATGAAATATCTCTTAAAATATCGTTATTCTGTTTGAAACCCCTTCACTTTATTATGGAAAAGGGGTTTCTAGGACATTGAAATTATTATCAACCTTAAAATTATAAACCAATTATGGTATCAATATATATTAAGATAACCAGTCATGAAAACATTTTAATATCAAAATTTATCTAAACCCATCTCTGATAAAAGCTACAATAGACCGAACCAAACTCCCTGATCGAGTAATAAAAACATAATATTCAGAATTATAGAATTTATAGCAATCACTATGACCTAATTTACACAATCCAGATCATAAAACATGAAAAGGAAATATTGGAAAACTTAAAAACCAAAAACATTTTATGTTTAGTGTTTTAAAGAATTAAAAAAACACTTTCAAAGTGGACACATCCACTGATTATAGATTTTTCAAACAAAATAATTTCTTTATAAAGTAATGGAATCTTCATTCACGATAAATTCCTCATATGGAATAAATTATTTATTTAATTTTCTACTCATACTTAAAACAATTTAAATTAAATTAAAAACATGGAATGATCATAAAATGCTCAGTAAGGGAAATAAAAGAATGAAGAACATTAGTCTAGTGAAAAATAAGAAAACCCATAAATTTTTTACCAATATCACAATACTCATTAAATGTATTAAATAAAAAAAATCCAAATTAAAACACAATTTTTCTAAATAAAATCATTATAACTTATAACAATTAAATTGAATCCCTTTTAGGTAACTTATATCATTATATTAATAACCCATGTCAAAAATAATTATCACCCAATTAAATCCATTTGTGAAACTACATTGGTTAACTCCCTAATTATTCCATTAAAAAAATACCCAATGCATTGGAGTGTTATATTGATCACACCCATCATATAATCTGTATTCAGAAAATTCATCAAATTAGTTGTATCAAGATCACCCATCATATAAGTTGTATTTGGATCACTCATCACATAATTTGTATCTGGCCCACACAACATAACATATAATATTAAAGTAACATATCATGAATAAAACAATTTATTATTGAACCTTATCATTATAAAAACCTTTAAATACACTTTTTAAACTATATGAAAAAAAACTTTTTGATATTTAAAAAACCCTTTCATAAAAAACCCCATTTTAAAAATAAAATACCCCGATCAAATCGAAGAAAAATATTGTATTTGGGGGAAAGAATTGATGATTATTAAATAATCCAAAAATCATTAACTAATTATAGAATAGGTAAAATATATTTTTGAAATGTATATCTAAATAGAAGATTAATTTTTATATTTTTAAATGAAATATAAAACATTTTTTATAGAAAAATAAAAAGAAGAAATTTTTAAAACCTTTGAATTAATTTAAAAAGAGACAAGAAATTTTTTTTATAATTAGTTTATATCCATACACACAAATATATATATATATATATATATATATATCTGTGTGTGTGTTTGTGTCTATGAAACCTTTTTAAAAACATTTACATGGAAGAAAAATATTTATAAAATAATTTCTTAAAACATAAAAAATGATGACTTATGTTAAAGTGTCCCTTATATTTAGTATAATTCATGTTGTATATTTTTTTCTTATTTAATAATAAAAATATATTAATTATTTAATTTCCTAATAACCATTATAATAATTATTATTATTCCTTTTATTTTAATTAAATAAATGTAAATTTTAATTACTTAATCACTAAAATTATCATTGTGCATTCTAATTATATTAGTGTCATATTTCCAGAATTAATTATATATGTTGACTATTATCAGAGAATACATTAATAAATAATATAAAAATAATAATCATGTAATAATTTTAATTTTTATACATATGTTATACATTTAAAACCAACAATTAATTATGGTCAATTAAAATGAATGATGTTACTATTATGGAGATGGTAGGCCATGCGTACACATGATTAATGGTTCCATTTTTCTACGAATATGATAGAAAGAAGGTATATATTTTTTATATTTTTACAATAATTAATATATTATAAATATAATATATCTTCTTTTAAGTACATTTATATATAGTGTATATGTGATTTTTCTACTAAAACTGAATCACATTGCATCGTGGATATGGTAATCTATACATAGGAATTATTGCCATTATCATTTTTATATAAATATAATGTTGAGAAAATAGAATACGCATTGTCTTAATATAGTGATAATTGTGAAATTTATATCATATATATATACATTAAATCCATGATTATAACTAGATGTGATAAATGGTAATTGAAAAAGGAATCACACCGGTTTGCGAGGCGGTAGTCCACCATACACATGAACAAAATTTTTGTTTCCCATTTGATTAAAGAGGATATGGGTATATGTTTTTACATTAATTGAAAAAATATAATTATATGGAAGATATTTTTTTCTTTATTTAAGTATATTTGGAAGTTTTTTATGAAATAATACCAAAACATTCAGTTAAAATCCATGAGTCGTGTTCAGATAAAATCTATTGGTTTACACCTCAATCCTTATATGGTTAGTAATATGAAAAAATAAGACTTCTAAAATTTGGGAAGGGATATATCGAAGGGTTATAGGTCAATAATTTTTAATCCAAATGGCTATGAATGTCTATATAGGTGATGAGTGGGGTTCCCATTTATAAATGAGGGGAGGGTAATTCTTGTAATTTCATAAAATATTAAATTAATATACATTCATTTTCATTGAAAAGTTAGAAAACATTGATGTAACATGAATATTGGATAATTATGAGTCTTAATAATATAATATAATATATATTTTTCATGATTAGGTGATGTTATAACCCTTATCTCTTTTTTTGGACCCCCCCTATTAAACCTTTTGAAAATTAGCATGGTCTTAATGTTTTTTTTACTATTTGTGGGGTGAGAAAATTGTTGTAAAGGGAAAAGTGACCCATAAATAGATAAAGGTTGATAATTTTAACTATAAAGAAATGAAATATAAAAATATATGAATTTTATAAATTATAAATCATTCAATAAAATATTGTTTATTATAAAATTTCATTTTTTACATTTTTAGGAATACAGGAAATATTGTAATATTATATGTGACTTACTCATGTGAAATGGTTCCAAAAGTACATTAATTAAAATATATGTCATATATTTTGTTAATATAAACACCAAATAAAATTTATAACAATATAAATATCATTTTAGCCCATGTATTTTTGTTTAAACCCTAGGTTAACAAATTTCATCCATAACTGTGGTAAAACAACTTCAATATTTGAGGGTTATAATTTGAATTATATGGTATGTATTGGATCATAATGGATAAGGTGTGAAATTATAGAATATTTATTATATTAATTTTCCTATTCCAATATTTTTATTAAATTTAATAGTTTAATAAATTATTATTCAATATAAAATATTATTAATGTAATTTTATGAACTATTTAAAATAATTCTAACTAGAAACAACAATATAGATTTGTAAACAGAATATTAACCAAAAAACATCCCTTATATATTATTTTTATATAAAAATATCATAGGTATCTTTAAATCACTATTAAAATATTGTATTTATAGTTTTAAATTAATTTAAATGATTTTTCTACTACTGACATAACCACCGTGTCAGTGTTGCAGAATAATTAAAGGTAATTATTCATCACAAAAAAATTAAAAATAAATTAACATGATAAAATATCATTTATATTTCATAAAAAAATTATATCCAAGTTTAATTTTTTTTATCCACATGGAAAACTATTATAGAAATTAAAATAAAGAGAGTGACATTTCTGACTTCATATTTACATAAAATAATATATTTGATAGAATCAATGGATGGTGTCCAAAAATTGCACCATTTTTTTAATATTCTATGATTTTGAACCAAATATACTTATCTAATAAAATTTACCCCAATTTTTGGTTTATTTAGAGATATTATCAAGTTCTGTTTATCCCTAATTAACACATTTTAACATTACTATAGTAATGACAATTTACTAGGGTTACTATTCATATCAACAAAAAATAAAAGGGAAATATAAACCAAAATTTGAACTAATGATTACAAATATGGAATAAATTTTTCATGATTGAATTCATAGGTTTTTTAGGAATTAATAAACAAATAAATGAACACGTGCTTTTAGAATTTTATGCCAAAAAATAAACTTATATCTAAAGAGGTTATAATGATGAATTATATGAAATTAGTTAGATTATTTTTAAATATAGTATATTAATTATAATTTAAGATCAAATGAGAGAATAATATTACATAAATTTATGAATAAATGATTTTATAAAATATATTGATAGTTTTAACCAATCACATAAGAATAAATATTTTCAGAAAAATCCAAAAATACCTTATAAAGATATTTTTAATATGTTTTTTTAAAAACTGATATCATTTTTATCAAATTAAACCTAAAAATTTTATAGAAATTTTTTTATAATTTTCCCTCAAAAATTTATTAAACCCCATTTTGGAATGAAATTTATTTTTAAAGAATAAAATGACTTTAAAAAACTGATAGCATATTTCATAATTATTTATCAAATATATTTTTACTTTATAGGGTCAATATAAATATGTCATAATATTATTATTCATATTAATCCTCAACAATTTAATGACTATGTTATAATATGCGCATTTAATAATAGAATATGGTCATTTGTTTAAGCATGCCATTGTGTGTCTTGCATGTTGTCAAAAAATATTTTATTAAAATATGAGGATACTATATATACTATATTATTAAAGTAATATATGATTTAAATGATATATTTTAAAATTATTATACATGTATTTCATTCCATTATCAAATCTAAACAATTTGATATTGACACCCATCTTTTTTTATAATTTCTTTTAATAATATTGTGTATATATTCTACTTTAGACTTGTGAATTTTAAATATGATATTGGTCAAATGGGTTAAATAATTAAGGAATTTCATAACATATAAATTACTAATACTATACTTTTATCTAATAGGTTCTTATTAGTTGGCAGAAATAAGGTAGAGTGCGTATTAGACTATATATCCACTCTTTTGTGTGTTCCTAAAACAATTTTACCATTATGTAAGTTTTCTCAATCAACTTCTCTATATCTGTATCAATTTAATTGAGGTAAGTCTCACACCATATAATATATTGTAATTTTATCTATTCTACTTTGAAAATTTTAAAAATTTATCAAATTCTATAATATTTTTTAATTCATAGAACAGAAATAATAAGAATTTTTATAAATAAGTACTTTTTATATATTTCCACTATTTTTTCAGTTGGTTACAATCCATCAATAAATTTTAATTTTCATGAAACATTAATCAATATATAAAACAAACTTATTCAAGTCATTATGAATTTTTATAGTAAATATATTCTGTTTAATCCCTTTAGAAAAAATCATATCATCATATGCCAACTTTTTGGAGTTAATTTCATTGATCCTAACTTCTATGATTTTTGCAGAAGTATCAATTGAAAATATTTGTATCCCTCCTTCATGTTGTTTAATTTTTACCAATACTTATAAATCACTTGTTAAATTTGAGGAATAACCAATATTAAGAGTCTAAGACTAATTTCAACAAAATAATTATAATAAATTATCAGGAAATAATAAAATTATTAAATTTAACATTTATCAAATTAGCTTTCCCTTTTCCCCATAGGAAAACAATTTAATAGTATTAGTCATGAATTTATCATACTAATGAAACTGTTGATAAAATTTCACATATAATTTTTCCATGTTGTGTCATGACCCCCTCTCCCTAATGATTCCCCTTTGCGGCTACTAATAAATAAAGGGAGATAATGACCCCTGAGTCTTGCCTCTAGCAGGCCCCGGGGTTGTCGACCAGCAAGAAGGGTATATAAGTCTCACAAAAATGGAGGAATCTCCATTTTCAAAGAAACATGATCGAGATATAATTTTTTTATCCCAATACAACTCCAGGAAATCTATATAAAACCATGCCAAGTCCATCCATCATGCATGTTTAAAATAGAACAATTACAATTACAATAAAACTATAATGTAAGTACCAAAAATAAGGCTATGAAGTGACACATTAACAACCCAATGGTGGACCTAGTAAGTTCTATCATGGTCCTTATAATCCTCATGGAAACCTAGAAGTAGTTTTATAAATATAGGGTGATCATACATGTATAATTTGTAAGAAAACCAAAGTGTCTCATGCACAAGTTAGAGAAGCATACTAATTCTCTTTTGAGTAAAGAGAATAACCAAATAACACATAACCATGCATACTAGCCATAACAACCTTACCAAGGCATGTTAACCAAGTAACGCATGTTATGTAAAGTAATGTAGTAATAAAATATATGATTTGGAAACCCCAAAAATCTTACCATTGGTTTAGCTTCTCTTCCCTAATGGAAAACATCCTCATGCTCCCACATCTTTTGAAACAATGATGTCACAACCCACCCGCACAAACCTAGGCTCCACAAACCACATCGTATCCCATCACATGGGCCTAGACCTACATCACCTCCTACCAGAATACAACTACGTGACAAACCACATCACTTCCCAACAGCATACACCTGGTCGAGAAACCACATCACATCCCACCCACAAACACATAGGCCACAAACTACATCACATCACACCCACACACACCAGGGCCAAAAACCACATCTCATCCAACCCACAGAAACCTAGGATACAAAACATACCTCATCCCATAGACACCTAGTAAATCACAACACATCTCATCCAGAATAAACCTGGGAATAAAAATATATCTTATTCTGAAGAAACATGGGAACCACAACTCACCCACACACGCCTAGGACTCACAAACCACAACCTGTCAGAAAAATCATGGGATATAACCGCCTAGAAGTGAGATAATATAAGATAGAGTTTCCATCCACCCATCCACCCATTGGGATGTTTGGTATAGACACCCTCCCCCATGACGATGGGGTTATTCAAAACATAGTGTTAAACTAGGGTGGGGTACACATATAAAACAAAAAAATATAAAAGTATATAAATATATGATACCAAACACTCAATTACATCCTATATGCTCATGGTAGAAAAAAACTCACAACCACCTCCTTCACGCTATTACCTCTAAAATAAACAACAACACACAAAAAATATTTCAGAAGTTGAAGATCCTAATAAACATATATAACTTCACATTTATCATATGTTTAAAACCCATTCTTGTTGTCATGTTTACTATCTCCATTACATTATCCAAACCAGCCCAAACCATTCCATACATTATTAAAAAACTCATTTATTCATCCCATTACTGCCTTGTAAATTTTTAGGCACAACACTAAGAACAATGTTAAATTAACTAGGTACACAGTAAAGCCACCCCCCCCATGATTTTCTTAGAACGAGGGAATATTTATGCATTTAATCAATGGGAAATCACCTATTACAATAACTAAAATCATTCTTCAATATCATAAAACTCAAAACACATATCAATAGAACCAACCCCCAAATCACAAGAAAAGCACCACATCCAAATTCCACATTTACATATCCTTATACCCACATCTCGTTTTACAGCCCCACTAAATAACCATATCACACCAACCATCACATACCTACTTCACCACTTTGTCAAGACAACCATCACATCCCCATGGCATAAACAATTCCATCCACTTCTCCCATATTGCACAATATAGACATATTTCATCCAAAACATTACTAGAACCAACCCACATCACACAACCGTACTCATAACCTAGTTACATCCCATAACAGAACAAAACATACTTTTATATATAGTAAATAAGTCATTAAATTTAACCTAATTTATGGTGTTTTCATAGAAACCACTTAATCCCAAGGCATCCATTTATTTTATTTGAATATACATGGTTAATATATTCCATGCATTTTTTCATGATTATAAGATAATAATGCATCAAAATCTATTTTTACACAACAAAGAACCCCCAACGGCCATGATTTTTAGTTGGTAATTAGACCATACAAAAAATATCAATAAGAATAACTGGAAACACAGAAATGACATAATTCACTTTTCCCAGACCCTGCAAATTGATTTTTTCTGATTTAATTATCTTTTTTTATCAAAATTCTATTTTCCTCTAAAAAATAAACATTCATACACCCACCACACATGATGTAAAAACAAGGTAGGGTTGAAGGGGAACCTAATTGAAATATGTGATGATCATCACTTTCTTATTGCACCAAAAATTGGGGTTTTCATGAATTTTGAAAAATCATCTAGTGAAAATGAGATCCAAAATATACAGTATAATCGCAAGTCTCCCCATGGAAGAAAGATTTGGGGCATCTCGTACTAATGGAAAATAAGAAGGTAGAACTAGGGAAGAATATATATCGTCCTTTGTAAAATCTAAATAGAGTAGTGGTTCAGATACATTTTGGATTTTACATTAAAGGAATATTCGGTCAATATAATATGTTTTGACCAAATAAAATACTCCTATACCATAGTAAAAAAGAAGATATGACTTATGGTCCTTTAATCTGTCTCAAATCGTTTAAAACAAGGCTTTAAAGGCATTTTTCATCAATGAAAACATAAAAGGGGTGTGACTATAGTAAATTGGAAAAAAAATTCCTGAATCACCATTAGACAAGTCACCATTCAGAAAGTCACCACTAGACGAGTGACCATTCAATGAGTTACTCTTTGAAGAGACACTATTGGATGAGTGACCATTCTGTGAGTCACCATTCGGAAACTCACCATTAGTTGAATGACCATTTTTTTATTCAATGATGGATAATTGATCGTTCGATAAGTCACATCGGGATAAGTGACTATTCACTGAGTCACCATTCGGTGAGCCTCTACTGTAAGACTGACCACCAGTGATTCACTGCCAATGAATCGCTGCTAGTGACTCACTACTAGGGACTTGCCTCTAGTGACTCACCTCCAAGATTCGCCATTAGAGAACTTGAAAAATTGGGAAAATTTTCAAAGTATTGAAATCAGTCTCCTTGAACTGCCAAAACACTTCAAACATCATATTTTTACAATGTAATGGACTAGAGAGGTCTGGGCTATTACATCAGATACCTATCAAACTATTCTCACACATGAGAATTAAAAAATAACACTATAATGGAAAATGGGTTCTAAATAACCACCCTGTGAGATACCTCTTGAGACTCTTGTTGCTCCTCAATCACTACACCTAGTTGCACACACCAAACTAAATGATCACAAAACAAACCACGTGAAAACAACAAACATGCCATCCCGAACACATGAATCATGGAATTCTGACTTCCATGTCAAGATATTATTCGCTCTGGGTTGAACATACTCACCCACACAGGTTTAATCTCATTGTAATTAATGTGTCTCAATTAGGAATCCGGTCTTCCCCTTTTAACATGTTAGGATTTTTTTCACACTTTTATCCACACACATCTACAACTAGATGAAAAAAATCATTTCATCAAACAAGGTTCAAATATTACATCACAAAGAAAAAAAATCAACAAAGAACTCAAAACAACCCTAGGTACTAGGCACACATCTTCACTTCTTGCTCCCATTTAATCTTCTCCAGGACACCATGCCTCCATAACATGTGAACCCAAGAAATGGTCTATCCAAACAACATGTTCTTCTAATGATCATGAATCTCTATTAGTCATTCCATGAATGTCTCTTCATCCTTGATATTAAGCTCTCTCCATTCAAGGATATTGGAGTCATTGTGAAGATACATACGAAGATGAGATACATGGATTATTTCTTGGATCCTCTCCAACCACAGTGGCAAGACCAACTATGTTCTACCTCTCTAACTCTCCCCAATACATAGATGGGTCCAAAAAACCTATGAGAAATATTTCTCCCTCTTATAAACCTCTTCTAGCCATGTTAATGGGAAACATTCAATAAAACCTTTTCCCCGACCTCAAACACTAATGGTCTACTTCTGTTATCAACATAATATTTATGTCGGCCCTGCACTACTTTCATCCTCTCACGAACAAGATGAACCTTCTCTGTCGTGCTCTATACTACTTCAATACCAAGAATATATGTCTCACCAACCTCTTTCTAGCACAAAAGTGAATGACATGGTCTTCTGTACAATTATTCAAATGAATCCATTCTAATGAAAGTGTGATAGATGTTATTATAAGAAAACACTAACAAGGGCATGTGACACACGTAAGATCCACCAAAGTCCAAGATTCATGCCAGCAAAATATCATCCCTTGTATGGATATTCCATTCAATCTTCCCATATGTCTAACGGTGGAAGGTAGTGTTGAGGAATAACTAGTTTCGAAAATCATGTTGTAATCCTCTCTAGAGTTTCAAATTAAAATATGTATCCTGATCCAAGACAATGGTCCACATAACTCCATGCAATTGAACCACCTCATCCACATACCTATTTTCCAAGGCATCTAATGTGCCCAGCACATTAACCGTTATAAAGTGAGAAAATTTCATCAATAGGTCCAATATTACCTAGATAGCATCACAGCCTCCTTCAGCAATGGGTAAAACTATGACAAAATCCATCAATATGTCATCCCACTTCCACTTTTGGATATCCAAGGGCTACAAAAATCCACCAGGAACATGGTGCTTGAACTTTACCTATTGGAAAACCACACATTGTAACATCCCAAGAATTTAAAAATATATTTATTATTGAATTAATGGATTACTGAGTCTTTAAAAACACCACATTTTTATAACCTAGCCAAGTAAACCTATGTTTGTCACTTCTGTGATATGAATTTTGAAAATATGACATACATGGTTGCGATGAGTAAGTTATTTAGAGTCAGATAAGAAAAACTTAATTTTTGGTGAATAATAACCAACCCTTTTGAATAGTAACATAACTTAATGAATAGTGATATACCATAATGAATAGTAACCTTACCTATGATTGTATATAAATAATATTCAATTTAGAGTATGATATACCTATGTTTTGGAATAAGTAAATAAATATTTTAAAACTGTTTTTTAGAATAAATTATGATTTTAATTAAATATTAAATTAATAATATTTAGAAAATTATTTTAAAAAAATGGACTTCATTTTTGGATTCTACACATCGAAAAATAGTTGGGGTGAATTTTTGGGATTTTTTTGAAATACTTGATTTTTTATGAATACTATAATACCATAATTTATAAAATAAGCTAAATACACTAATAATAGAGTCATGTACGATGTTATGCTAATTTAAGCCCAATTTATTCAGATTAAAATGATAAAATTACTATTATTGGTCATGGTAGACTCACAATTCCTTTTCTTGTGGAGAAATAATAAATTAATGATCATACTATTGAGAAATCTCCTCTCTCGTAAACTATAAAAATCCCCAATCAATCCCTCTTCACTTAACTCATCTAAAGCCTAGTGCCTTATCCAAATTCTATCCAAATATCCTCCAAAACACCTATCCCATGTCAATCAAACATTGGTCTGACAAAAAGACCAGAACCTCTCCCTTAAGAAGGCTCTCAAGAAATTTTGGTTCAAGAGGTAAATTCCTCTTTTCAATTCCTTTTCTTTCCTTCAAGTTCATTTGTTTTCATTTTCTATTATTACCTATCCTTATCAAGATGATGTGATGACTCCAGTAAATTAAATTTACTGTAATTTTTTCATGATAGTGGAATAATTTATCATCATCTCGTCCTTTTGCCTTCTTTTAAACTAATAGCAAGAACACCATTTGAGATGTGTCAATTTACCACATTCAAGGATGATGGGATCTCGATTTCTGTTCTCATTCTCAATTATGTTCATGAAACTATTCTTTTTATGGATGAAACAGATTATTATATATTTAATAAACCCTATTTAAGGTTATTTAATCCCTTTGTACAAATGGTATTATGTTATAAAGAAAAACAAGTTCGTTGTAATCAGAACCCACAAATTAACTGAAACAGTTATCATTAAAGTTATGTATAATAATTCATCCTCATTATATTTAACAAAATTATATAAATGACAAATAACACCTATATAATATCCTAAATAATATTTGAATTCAATTATATAGATTTACATCTATTCCACATGAACTCTATTACTTTAGAACAAGTGAACCAATTTTGAAAATAATGAAAACAAACACTATGGAACAACAATATTCAGTATAATAACTTATCAAGAAGGGAATAAATGAACTAAAAAGAATTATGATAAACTAAATAAATTTATAATAGGTTCTTAAATAAGTTATTAATATGTCTAATTTCATATTTTAGGACCTTAAGTTCAAGAGACGAACACATTCGGACTTAAGGCAAGGGGTTTCTTTATCTCACTTCCATTTTTGTGAGGTTTATCATATTCACTATTAATACATGTGTATGGGGTATATATAATTACCATTGATGTAAAATATCAGGAATATATTTATTTTCTTGGTATTCAATGTATCGTTTTAATATTATTAATTTTGGTTAATATGAATCGATTGGTTACAAAGTGGTAAGGGGTTTTTCACCCGAACCTCCATTTTCATTCGGGTTACTTTTATTGTCTAATTACCTCAATGAAACACTTGTTTATTATTATTTACACCTCATAAATTCTTTATGAGTGTTTTATATATGTTCACCAACCAGAATCATTCCTTATTTTATGGATATTTACATTTTTTGAAAGGAACTTTCAAAAAAATTTCCAAAATACAAACCTGATTCAAGGAAAATTTTCAAATTTTTACCCCTCTTCAAGTGTACTCAAAAATATATTTTAGACCACCATTAGTTTTATAAAAACACTATTTTTATCATGAGAAATAAAATTTTATCATTTATGGTTTTATGAGAACAAATTTTCCTTCCCACTTCAAAATTCTCTTTAATACTTTCCTTAAAATGCTCTAAAATGTTTTATTTATAAAGAATCATAAGAATTATTTTTACATGATTTCACTTCATTGGGAAATCATTTATGACTAAAATATAATTTAAATGTCCTATAACTTTATTTTATGGGATATTAATGTTTAAAATATGATTTCATTGAAAATATAAATGATTTTCTGAAAGGAATCTTCTTTAAAAAGTAACAAATCATTTTTCTCATCTCTCATTAACTTTTATGAGATATATGCCTTGTTCACCACTTATTTATTTATTTTATTGTATGTAATGAAATTTGGTATATCATATCAAGAGTATCATTTTTTCTCATTATATTCTAATGGATTATGATTTGAATGTTTTAAGGTGGTATGGGACACTTTGAAATGTTCAAGGATTATTTCTTCACGAATTTATCAATGGTCTCATTTATAAATTTATTTTTCTATGTCAACATCCTTTGTTGAATGTTTTACTTGATTTAGGTTTATCTATTATCATATAATCTAAAATATGTTTTTTAAGGGTTTATAGTAATTTTTACAATGGGTGTTCTATTTTGTTAACATTCACTATATTATTTCGAATGGTTAGTGTTTATGTTCAATGATTGGGGAATGTTATTTACATTTCATATGTTAGTTTCAATATGAATGTATATGTTGATTATGTTCAACTATTTCATATGAGGAATTAATTGGACATTGTAAGTGTCTGGTGGGGCCTGCGATAGCCCCTCGGTGCATCAGTAGGTCTCATGAGACAAACTACTGTCCGGGAACAAGGCCTTGACAATATGATTATTTATGGTCTTGGCACAAGGCCTTGATGGTATGGTTATGTTGTCCCGCATTATGAATTTCCTCATTATGAAAATCGAATTTACGGTTCATGTGGTTATTTGACTAGTAGAACACCCATGATTATGTTTATTTATGCCATTACATACTCAGCTCTTATTCCCACCATAATGTGTTCAAGTTTTTGTTAAAGGAACATGTTTTTATGTATTCAAACTGCCTAATGTTTATGTTATGATATATTTTGATGTATTTCTTACCCTTACTAAGCGTTTGTGCTCACCCCTTTCCTTTATTTTTACTTCCCTAGGTTAAGAAGAAGAGATCATTTATTGAGTTTTCAAGGATGCAGTTTATTAGCTTTTGTTATGTATCATATTATGTTTCCTTACAAAATGTAAAATGGGTTCCATGTATGTATATATTTTCATCAAGACTACTAAATTTATCGGTCCTTTGAGATTCTTATTCCTTGTTTATATATCAATGTAATCAAATAAGGCACCAGCTCTAGGAAACTGGGGTCGGGTCCTTACATTTGGTATCAATAAAAGTTTAGTAGAAACCTTGGTAACTAGATTTAGAAAACATAGGTTAGGGAACAAAGCCCTATGATGGTCTTTAGGGACAAATAAACAAGAACATACTAGAATTTTGGTAAGTAATATATTATGTGGATCTTTCTAGAAAATGCATCCATGTCTGGATACAGACAAGTAGAGGTGGCTCTGGCACAGATGTACCTAGGAGTGAAAACTCTAACAAGGAGCTTCGGGCTTGACCAAGGGTATCCTAGTACATGACAACGGGTCTTTCTGCACTCTTGGTTTGACACTCCTAAGTGATATGCTTACTATAATTGACATTTTATTTACCCACCATTGTGAGGGATTTATGTACCCAAAGTAACCAAAGTATATGGTTATAGGATTTACAATGCATAAATTTATGCTATGTTCTATACAATGTTTAGATTTATATAGAGTTCATAATTTTATGGGCTAATATATAATATAAAATTGATTAGATATGGATCCTAGTATAAGGAATGAGAAATTCACCAATGCACGGGATGAAAATAGTAAGAAGGATCATATATCCAATGGTCTTAAGCCATCTTTTAAAAGGATGATTGTCTCCCATGTATCCTCGTCATATGATGAAATAATATCATGTGTTAACAAGTTATGTAAAGACTTCTCTAAGACCTATGGATTTGAAGGGAAGAAAAATAATAAGAGGATGGTAGAGGTATAGGGATAAAGGGAAGAAGGGAAAGAAGTGTTTTCCCACATGTGATAAATTTGGAAAGAATCACCCTGGTAAAATCTTGAAGGGAATGGGTGTTTGCTACTAGTGTGGAGAAAAATGACACCAATTTCATGATTTCAAGGGTATGAAAATGGTTTCCAATGTACAATGCTTCAATTTCAATGATATGGGAAACTATGCAAATCAATGTCCCAATCGTCAAATGAATATACCCCAAATGATGATTTTGTATACTGAGCAAGTTATGATGCTACCGTAGATGAAGTAAAATGATTAATATTCCTAGTCAATAATCATTACATTTGTATATTTTGTCAGTAATGTACTGGTGGTATGAATTATGAGATATATAAGGATTGTACTATAGTACTCTTTCATTAAGTATTTGAGGTCATATAATGAATGGTACAAAGGAAAAGTGATTAAGTGTAAAGTTAAAATTTTTAGAAAAAAAACATGATTGAGGGAAAGTCAACCCTTAATATATATCTTATATTGAGATAATTATGATGAAATGATTGATTCACATAAGTATTTAATAGCTTTAAACTAATTTTTGACTTTTCGAGAAGTGGTCTATTCTATCATCAATGAATTTTATAACACTTTTCAATTTAAGGAATATATCGAATAACATTTATCTTTCTTAAGGAATATGGAAGAATGCATGTTTCCAATATGGTTTTTTAAGTAAATTCATGTTATTACTATATTTTAAGAGAATACATGGTGAATTTATTCACATGTTTGGAATGTAATTTTTAGAGATACTTTATGTTGATTAAGAGTTAATGATAAGTTCATCTTGGAAATTTAGAGACATCATTATAATGTGTTGAATCATTATATTTTGGAATTTGTGTTAACCATTTATGAAATGGTTTAAGTTTATCATTATAAGATCTTTTCGAGGTTAATTTATTTCTTCACAAAATGGTGTAACCCATGATATGTGATGAGGTATAGATAGTTAAACTACAATAAAAGGATGAGTTTATAAGTAAAAATGTGTATTTATACTCTTATAAAGTGGAATAATTCTTCGACTCAAGGAGAATAGTCTTAAATAAAATGTTTTCCTATTATCATTATCATTGATAATATCAATGAATTTATTTTTATTTTACATTTTTGTAGTAATCAAAATTCATCTGAACATGTCATCTATCATGTTATATCAGAACTTCATAGTTAGATTTTTCTTTCATGTCCAGTTTATTTTCTTCTAAATAATTTCACCTCATTTGAAAGCATAATTTTTTGGGTGACCACCTCATCTCGATTAACCTTTTTTTAGGAGGATATTTTATTAACCCTATTTCTGATGTGGGTTTCCACAAGGAAATTTTCAAGTATCAACCATCAACTTTCAAAGTTCAATTTCAAATTTCAAGGATGAAATTTTTGTAAGGAGGGGATAATGTAACACCACAAGAATTTCAAAATAGATTTATTATGGAATTCATGAATCCCTGAGTCTCTATAAATACCACTTTGTTATATCCTAGCCATGTAAACATATGTTTTTCACATCTATGATGTGAATTTTGAAAATCTGGCATGCACGGTTGTGATGAGTATTTTATTTGGAGTCCGATAAGAAAAACATATTTTTTTGGTGAAAAGTAACCTACCCTTATGAATAGTAACATTTCTTTATGAATAGTGATATACCCTAATTAATATTAACCTTACCTATGATATTATATAAATAATATTCAAGTTGGAGTACGATATACCTATGTTTTGGAATAAGTTAATGAATATTTTAAAACTGTTTTTTTAAAATAAATTATAATTTTAATTGAATATTAAATTAATCATATTTACAAAACTATTTTTGAAAAATGGACATCATTTTTGTATTCTAAAGGTTGAAAAACTGTTGGGGTGAATTTTTGGGATTTTTTGAAATACATGAATTTTGGATGAATAGTGAAATACCATAATTTATAAAATAAGCTAAATTCACAAATTATAGAGTCATGTATGATGTTATGCTGAAGTAAGCCCAATTTATTCGGATTCACATGATAAAATTACTATTTTTGGTCATGGAAGACTCACTATTCCTTTTCTTTTTGAGAAAAAATAAATTAATGATTAATGTATTGAGAAATCCCCTCTCCCCTCCACTATAAAAAACCCCCCATCACTCCCTCATCCCTTCTCTCCTATAAATCCTTGTTCCTTATCCAAATCCTATAAAAATATCCTCCCAACATCCTATCTCACATCCAGAAAGACTTGGTCTCTGAAAAATACCAAAACCTCTCCCTTAAGGTGGCTCTCAAGGAAGTTTGGTTCAAGAGGTAAATTTTTTTTTCAATTCTTTGTCTTTCCTTAAAGTTCATTGAATTTATTTTTCTTTTATTACCTCTACTTATCCAAATGTTGTGATGACTCCAGTACCTTACATGTTCAAGAATCTTTTCATTATATTGGAATAAGTTATCATCATCTCTTCCTTTTACCTTCTTTTATACTAGTAGCAAGAACACCATCCGAGATGTGTCAATTTACCACATTCATGGATGATGGGCTTTCAATTTCTATTATTATTCTCAATTATGGTCATGAAACCATTATTTTTATGGTTGAACCAGATTATTATATATGTAATATACCCTATTTAAGGTTCTGTAATCCCTTTTTGAAATGGTATTCAGTTATAAAGAAAAATGAGTTTGTTGTATTCAAAACCCACAAATTAACTAAAACAGTTATCATTAAAATTCAATATAATAATTCATCCTCATGCCAGGTAAAAAAATTATATAAATGAAAAATAAATCCTATATATTATCATAAATAATATTCTAATTCAATTCTGGATATTTCCATCCATTCCACATGCACTACATTACTTAAGAACAAGTGAACTGATTATGAGAATAAAGAAAACGAACAATATGGAACAACGAAATTCAATATAATAACTTATCAAGAAGGGAATAAATGAACTAAATCGAATTATGGTAAAATAAATACATGTATAATATATTCTTAAATAAGTTATTAATAATTCTAATTTCATATTCCATGACCTTAAGTTCAAGAGAAGAACACATTCTGACTTAAGGTATGGGGTTTCTTTATCTCACTTCCATTTTTGTGAGGTTTCCTGTATTCACTACTAATACATGGGTATGGTGAATGTATAAATCCCATTGATTTAAAGTTTCATTAATTTATATATCTTTATCTTATTCAATGTATCATTTTAATATTATTAATTTTGGGGCATATGAATCGATTGATTACAAAGTGGTAAGGGTTTTTTCACCCAAACCTCCATTTTCATTTGGGTTACTTTTATTATCAAATTACCTCAACGAAACTCTTGTGTATTATTATTTACTCCTCATAAATTATGTTTTAGTGATATATATATGTTCACCAACCAGAATCATTACTTATTTTTTGGAAAGTTACATGTTTGAAAAGGAACTTTCAAAATTGTTTCCGAAATACATACCTGATTCAAGGGATATTTTCAAATTCTTACCCCTTTTAAAGTGTACTAAAAAATATGTTTTAAGACACCATTAGTTTTATTAAAACACTAATTTTATCCTGAAAAATTATATTGGATCATTTCTGGATTTAAGATAACAAATTTTCCTTTCCAATTCAAAATTCTCTTTAATACTTTCCTTAAAATGCTCTAAAATGTTTTATTTATAAAGAATCTTGAAAACTCTTTTTACATGATTTCACTTCAATGGGACATAATTTTTTCCTAAAATATAATTTCAATGTCATATTAATTTATTTAATGATATATTCATTTTTAAAATATGATTTCATGGAAAATATATATGATTTTCTAGAAGGAATCTTCTTTTAAAAGTAAAAAGTATTTTTTAAATCTATCATTAACTTTTGTGGGATATATGCCTTGTTCACCACTGATTTATTTCTTTTATTTTATGCACTTCCCTTTGGTATATCATATCAAGATTCCCACTTTTCTCATGATATTCTAAGGGATTGTGATTTTAATGTTTCAAGGTGGTATGGGACACATTGAAATGTTTAAGGATTATTTCCTCAATAATTTTTCAACAATCTCATTTATAAAAATATTCGTCTATGTCAACATCCTTTGTTGAATGTTGTACTTAATTGACGTTTATCTATTACGATATCATCTACAATATGTTGTTGAAGGGTTTTTTGTTATTTTTAATATGGATGTTCTATTTTGATATCATTCACCATATTATTCTGAATGGTTAGTGTTTATGTTCAATGATTGGGGAATGTTATTTACATTTCATATGTTAGTTTCAACATGAATTTATATGTTTATTAGGTTCAACCATTTCATATGAGTAATGAATCAGACATATTAAGTGTCGGGTGGGCCCACTATAGCCCCCAGTGAATCGGTAGGTCTCATGAGACAAACTACGTTCTTGGCATAAGGCCTTGACAAAATGATTATTTATGGTCTTGGTATGAGTCCTTGACGGTATGGTTATGTTGTCCCTCATTATGCATTCCCTCATTTTGAAAATAGTATTTATGGTTCATGTGGTTATTTGACAAGTAGAATACCCATGATTATGTTCATTTATGGCATTACTTACTTAGCTCTTATTCCTTCCATAATGTCTTCAAGTTTTTATTAAAGTCACATGTTTTTATCTATTCAACATGCCTAATGTTTATGTCATGATATCTTCTGCTGTATTTCTTATCCTTACTAAGCATTTAAGCTTGCCCCTTTCATTTGTTTTTCCTTCTCTTGGTTAAGAAAAAGAGATCATTTATTGAGTTTCAAGGATTTAATTTATTGTCTTTTGTTATGTATCATATTTTGTTTCATTGCAAAATGAACAATGGGTTCCATGTATGTATCTAGTTTCCTCAATAATACTAAACTGATCGGTCCTTGGGGATGATTATTCCTTGTTTATATACCAATTTAACAAAATAAGGCACCATCTCTAGGAAACTAGGGTTGGGCCCTTATAGTTTCTATCAAAGGAATTTTACTAGAAACCTTGGGAACTAGATTTATAAAACGTAGGTTGGGGAACAAATCCCCAAGATGGTAATTGAGGAAAAAAAACAAGAAAATACTAGAATTTTGGTATGTAATATCTTATAAGAATATTTCTAGTAAATACATCCCTGTTTGGATACAAATTAGTAGAGGTGGCTCTGGCACAGATGTACCTAGGAGTGAAAACTCTGACAATGAGCTTCATTCTTGACCCGGGGTATCCTGGTATGCGACAACGGGCCTTGCTGAACTCTTTATTTGACACTTCTGTGGGATATTCTTAAGATAATTCACATTTTATTTACCCACCATTGTGAGGGAATTATTTCCCCAAAGTAACCAAGGTATATTGTTCTGGGATTTACAATGCATAAATTTATGCTATGTGCTATACCATGTTTAGAGTTTTAGAGAGTTTATAATTTTATAAGCTAATATATAATATGAAATTGATTAGATATGGTACATAGTATAAGGAATGAGAACTTCACTAATGCACAGGATACAAAGAGTACGAAGGATCATATCTCTAATGGTCTTAAGACATATTTTCAAAGGAAGATTGTCTCCCATGTATCCTCATCATATGATGAAATAATATCATGTGTTAACAAGGTATGTAAAGAATTATCTGAGTCCTATAGATTTGAAGGTAAGAAAAAGAATAAGAGGATGGTAGACAGGTATACGGATAAAGGGAAGAAGTGAAAGACATGTTTTCCCACATGTGATAACTATGGAAAGAATCGCCTTGGTAAATTCTTGAAGGGAATTGGTGTTTGATACAAGTGTGGAGAAAAAGTACACCAAGTTCATGATTGAAAGGGTAATAAAATGGTTTCCAATGTACAATGCTTCAATTTCAAGGAGATGGGACACTACGCGAATCAATGTCCCAATATTCAAAGGAATATACCCCAAATGAGGATTTTGGATAATGATCAAGTTCTGATTCTATCGCAGAAGAGGTAGTATGATTAATATTCCTAGTCAAGAATCATGCCATTTTTATATTTTGTTAGTAATGTACTGGTGGTATGAATTATGAGATATATAATAAGTGTATTGTATTAATATTTCATTAAGGATTTGAGGTCATATAATGAATGGTACAAAAGAAAAGTGATTAATTGGAAAGTTAAACTTTTTATAAAAAAACATGATTGAGGGAAAGACAACCCTTAATATATATATGATGTTGAGATAATGATGAAGAAATTATTGATTCAGATAAGTATTTAATACCTTCAAACTAATTATTGACTTGACAAGAAGTGGTCTATTCTATCATCAATGAAGTTTATAGCACTTTTGGATATAAGTAATATATCCAATAACATGTATCTTACATAAGGAATATGGAAGAATGCATGTTTCCAAAATGGTTTTTTATGGTAATTCAGGTTATTACTATATTTCAAGAGGATACATTATAGAGTTATTAAAATGTTTGGAATGTTAAGTTTAGAGGTAATTCTTGTTGATTAAGGTTTAATGATAAGTTCTTCTTGGAAATTTAGAGGACTTCATTATAATTTGTTGAATAATTATATTTTGGAATTTTTTTAACCATTTTTGAAATGGTTTAAGTAGATAATTGTATGAGATTTTAGAGGTTAATGTATTTCTTCACCAAATAGCGTAACTGATGATATGTGATGAGGTGTAGATAGTTAAACTACAATAACAGGATGAGTTTATAAGTAGAAATGTGTATTTGTACTCTTATAGAGTGTAATAATTCCTCAACTCAAGGAAAATAGTCTTAAATAAAATGTTTTACTATTATTATTATTATTTATAATATTGATGAATTTATTTTTTTTAGTTTATAGATTTTTAGTAATCAAAATTCATCTGAACATGTCCTCTATCATGTTCCATTAGAACTTAATAGTTAATTCATCTCTATTAACCTTTTCTTAGAAGGATAATTTAATAACCCTATTTCTGATGTGGGTTTTCATAAGGTAATTTTCAGTATCAACCATTAACTTTCGAAGTCCAATTTCAAATTCCGAGAATTAAATTTTTGTAAGTAGGGGATAATGTAGCACCCCAAGAATTAAAAAATGTATTTATTATAGAATTCATGGATCAATAAGTCTCTACAAATACCAATTTTTTATAATCTAGACAAGTAAACATAATTTTGTCCATCTTATGATCTGAATTTCAAAAATCTGACATACACGGTTGCGATGAGTAAGTTATTTAGAGTCCGATAAGGAAAACATATTTTTTGGTGAATAGTAACCTACCCTTATGAGTAGTAACATACCCTTATGAATAGTGATATACCCTAATGAATAGTATCCTTGCCTGTGATAGTATATAAATAATATTCAAGTTTGAGTATGATATACCTATGTTTTGGAATAAGTAAATAAATGTTTTAAAACTATTTATTTAGAATAAAATATGATTTTAATTAAATATTAAATTAAACATATTTGGAAAAAAAAATTTAAAAAACGAACTTCATTTTTGGATTCTACATGTAGAAAAATGGTTGGGGTGATTTTTTTGGATTTTTTTGAAATACTTGAATTTTTTATGAAAAGTGAAATACCATAATTTATAAAATAATCTAAATACACTAATTATAGAGTCATGTATGATTTTATGCTGATGTAAGACCAATTGATTCAGATTCACTAGATAAAATTACTATTCTTGGTCATAGAAGACACACTATTCCTTGTCTTGTGGATAAATAATAAATTAATGGTTATAGTATTGAGAAATCCCCTCTCCCCTCCACTATAAGCCCCCTCAATCACTCCATATTCCCTTCACTCCTATCAAGCATTGTGCCTTCTCCAAATTCTTTCTAAATATCCTCCTAGCCTCCCCTCCCACATCCAAAACGCCTTGGTCTCACAAAAAGACAAAACGCCTCCCTTAAAGAGGCTCTCAAGGAAGTTTGGTTTAAGTGGTAAATTCTTCTTTTCAATTATTTGTCTTTCTTTAAAGTTCATTTGTTTTATTTTTCTATTATTACCTATCCTTATCCAAATGATGTGATGACTCCATTACCTTACATATACTATAATATTTTCATAATGTTGGAATAATTTATCATCATATCTTCCTTTTACCTTATTTTATACTAGTAGCAAGAATACCATCCGAGATGTGTCAATCTACCACATTCAAGGACGATGGGATTTCAATTTCTATTATCACTCTCAATTATGGTCATGAAACCATTATTTTTATGGTTGAAACATATTATTATATATGTAATATCCCCTGTTAAATGTATTTTAATCCCTTTTTACAAATGGTATTAAGTTATAAATATAAATGAGTTCGTTTTAATCAAAACCCACAAATTAACTGAAACAGTTATCATTAAAATTCTATATAATAATTCATCCTCATGAAATGTAACAAAATTATATAAATGAACAATAACACCTATATATTATCATAAATAATATTTGAATTCAATTCTGGATATTTACCACCATTCCACATGAACTCCATTACTTAAGAACTAGTGAACTGATTGTGAAAATAAAGAAAACAAACACTATGGAACAACGAAATTCAATATAATAACTTTTCAAGAAGGTAATAAATGAACTAAATAGAATTATGATAAACTAAATACTAGTCTAATAGGTTATTAAATAAGTTATTCATAATTCTAATTTCATATTCCATTCCCTTAAGTTCAAGAGCGGAACACATTCGGACTTAAGTTAAGGGGTTTCTTTATCTCACTTCCATTTTTGTGAGGTTTCCCGTATTCACTACTAATACTTGTGTATAGTGTATATATAATTCCCATTGATGTAACATATCATTAATATCTTTATTTTCATTTTATTCAATGTATCATTTTAATATTATTAATTTTGGGGCATATGTATCAATTGATTACAAAGTGGTAAGGGTTTTTTCACCTGAACCACCATTTTCATTCGGGTTACTTTTATTGTCTAATTACCTCAATGAAACTTATCTATACTATTATGTACTCCTCATAAATTCTGTTTCAGTTTTATATATATGTTCACCAATTAGAAGCACTGCTTATTTTATGGGTACTTACATGTTTTAAAAGGAACATTCAATAACATTTCTGAAATACAAACCCAGTTCGAGGGATATTTTCAAATTCATACCCGTTTTCAAGTGTACTAAAATATATGTTTTAATCCACCATTATTTTTATAAAAAATTTCATTTTATCATGAAAAATTATATTGGATCATTTATGTATTTAATATAACAAATTTTCCTTTTCACTTTAAAATTCTCTTTAAAACATTCCTTAAAATGCTCTTAAATGTTTTATTTATAAAAAATCTAAAGAACTCTTTTTAAATGATTTCACTTTAGTGGGACATAATGTATGCCTAAAATATAATTTCAATGTCATGGTACTTTATTTTATTATATATTCAGGTTTAAAATATGATTTCATGGCAAATATAAATGATTTTCCAAAAAGAATCTTCTTTCAAAAGTAAAAAGGATTTTTTTCATCTCTCATTAACTTTTATGAGATATATGCCTTGTTCACCACATATTTATTTCTTGTGGTGTATGTACTTCTCTTTAGTATATCATATCAATAGTATCTTTTTTCTCATTATATTCTAAGTTATTATTATTTGAATTTTTCAAGGTTGTATGGGACACTTTGGAATGTTTAAGGATTATTTCCTCAAGAATTTGTCAATGGTCTCACTTATAAATATATTAGTCTATGTAGAAACCCTTTGTTTAATGTTGTAATTGATTGAGGTTTATATATTATGATATCTAGTACAATATGTTGTTGAAGGTTTTGTGGTTCTTATGATTATGGATGTTCTATTTTGATATCATTCACCATATTATTCTAAATGGTTAGTGTTTATGTTCAATGATTGGGGAATGTTATTTACATTTCATATGTTAGTTTCAATATGAATTTATATATTGATTATGTTCACCCATTTTTTATGAGTAATGAATTGGACATAGTAAGTGTTGGGTGGGGCCCGCTATATCCCCTCAGTGCATCGGTAGGTCTCATTGGACAATCTACGGTCTTGGCACAAGGCCTTGACAAAATGATTATTTATGGTCTTGGAATGAGGCCTTGATGGTATGGTTATGTTGTCCCGCATTATGCATTACCACATTAGGAAAATAGAATTTATGGCTCATGGAGTTATTCGACTAGTAGAATACCTGTGATTTTTTTTATTTATGGCATTACTTACTCATCTCTTATTCTTTCCATAATGTGTTCAAGTTTTTGTTAAAGGCGCATGTTTTTATGTATTCAACATGCCTAATGTTTATGTTATGATATCTTCCATTGTATTTCTTACCCTTACTGAGCATTTGAGGTCACCCCTTTCATTTTTTTTCCATCCCGAGGCTAAGAATATGAGATCTTTTATTGTGTTTTCAAGGATGCAGTTTATTAGCTTTTGTTTTGTATCATATTTTGTTTCATTACAAAATGTAAAATGGGTTCCATATATGTATCTAGTTTTATCAAGACTACGAAACTGATCGGTCCTTCTGGATTCTTATTCCTTGTTTATATACCAATGTAATCAAATAAGGCACCAGCTCTAGGAAACTGGGGTCAGGTCCTTACATTCATCATCCTGCAAACTCTGGTACTGCCTGATTCAACCTGGGAAACCAAAACTACATCCTCAAGCCATGGTACATCATATAAATTCCTATGTGTACCACTAATGGTGAGTTTTCGAACTCATGAAGGACTCCATAATGAATTTATATTGGTAGAATAAAATTTCTATTGAATAGAATCTGATTATGACTATCCTATGACCATGCCTTCAGAGCATCACCATAGACAGCACGGTCACTAAACACCTTTTCCTCGAAGTCTCCACATTAAGAATCCTCAACATGCAACATATGAGAAGATTACCCTATCATATTGAACAAAAGACATCTATCACCATCCACTCATACATATAGGTGCAAGGCTTCCAACTCCTCCAACACATTTCAAGCATCCACATATTCCCAAACAACATTTTTCTCCGACTTTATTCTCAAATCATCAGCTATGAAAATTTCATTTTTTTGAGGTGTAAGAGATCTCAAAAATCATAATCGTTAAAAAAATCAATCCACCTCTATTATCACATGTTTATATCACACTGGGAAAATATATACCTCACACTCTTGTGATGTTTTAAGACCCCAAAGTGCACCCTATTGAGGTAATGTCGCCATAACATTAGCCCAAACACTTCCACTATGTGGTCCAGATCAGGGGTGGCATAGTTATGCTCACGGGTACATTAATTGATATACCCATAAGAGATCACCTCATTCTATAGCATCAAGAATCATCCCAAAACTAGATGTAAAGCATCCCAAAACACCTCAAACATCACTCTGTTCTCAGAAAAATGGAGCACTATGCACTAACCAACATCCACTTCATATAACTGAATGTTTCCTAACACCGATCACTCCATAAAAATTCTTGACACTTCCTAGTCAAAGGTGTCAATGGGTCTACAACTCAAGAAAAATCAGGTACAATCCTCAGATAATAGCCTACAATAGTAAGGAAACTATGAACCTATGCCACATTCTTGGGAGCTACCCAAAAAACTACTAATTCTTACTTTGATGGGTCCACTGCTACTCTTTGTTGAGACACCACATTCCCAAGGAAAGGCACATGTAGTGTCCAAAACATGCACTTGGACAACATTATGTAGAGATGGTGGTGTTGAAGAACCTACAAGATGGTCCTGAGAGGCTCAACATGTTCCTCCCATGACATTGAGTAGACCAATATGTTGTCGAAAAACATTATGATAAACTTATACAATAATTCATGGAACATAGAATTCATAAGTCCCACGAACACACCTAGTGTGTTCTTAACACCAAATGGAATGACCATGAAATCAAAGTCCCCATACCTACACCTGAATGTGGTATTTGGGATATCGTTCTCCTTTACACACAACTAATGATATCCTGATAACAGATTGATTTTAGAAAACCATCTTTCCCCTATGAGCTAGTCGAAAAGAACATCTATCCTAAAGAGAGGGTAATAGTTCTGGATCGTTACCTGATTCATCCTCCTAGAGTCTATGCATAGTATCAATCAACCATCTTCTTTCCTTACGAACAACACTAGATTACTCCATAAATACACACTAATCCAGATAAATCCCTTCTTCTCCAATCATCAATCTGAATCATGAGCTCCTATAACTCAGAAGGTTTCAACCAGAAAGGATCCATTGAAATTAAAGATACATCAGGATGTAATAATACCCCAAACTCAATTCCATGTCGATGGGGTAGAATCACAACCTCCTTGGTGAAAACATCAAAGAATTCCCCAATGACACTTGGAACTCCCACCATCTCAACATATACATATTCCACTAATAACTCATCTATCAAAAAAATAAGAGGCTCTATACACCAACTTCCCACCCAACAACTCTGCTCACCAAAGAAAACCATACTCCATCCATCTATATCTGAAAACATGAATCTCCTCCGGAAGCAGTCCATAACGGAATGCATGGAATACAACCAGTTGATACTGAGGATGATATTGTATAACTTCATATATAGTAAGAAATATCCCCACAGGACTAATGATTTCCCCTCATTAGTCTATATCCTTGGTACAAATCAAACATGATAGTCTTACCTCTGACTAAGATACTCAACACCAAGGGAATAGGAAATATCTCTATGTATAATCCCAGAGCATGGGATAAAGAGGGTGCAAAAAGGAGTGTTAAGCTTCTAAATCAAACAAAGCACAATAAAGCGTACTAGACAAGTAGATTGTACCTCTAACGATCTCTGGTACTACTATAACTAATTCTTATTCTATATACAATTGACCATGCCCATAACTCCTACCCCTCTTCTAAATACCACCTCTATGAACATCTCTAGGTTGAGGTCCCAGAGAACATCCTAAGGTCGGCCTCCAACTGTTTCATCTCCCATCAGTAGAGCATGAGCCTATTGTCCTTATTACTGAAATGGTCTAGCTGGAAACTACTAATGAGTATGACACAGAACATGTCCACCTCCACCATACTAAGATTGAATGGCTACTAGATAATGATTCTGAAGATGGTCACAGACTCTAAAATTCAAAAACCTTGGTCCCAAATTCAAGGGAAATTCATGAGAACCATTGGTACCAGGGGGCCAAAAATGATGTTGATGGGGATGACTCCCTTCCAGTGGAATCCTTGAAGTCCCTGATACCTAAGATCATCTGATAGAATCTTTTCCCTTTGAAGAAATCAATTTGATTCCCTCTCATAGTAGACCTCCTTGTGAGTTCATCCACTCAATCACCTCCACTTTATTCTGATCCTTCATGTACATCAACTACATGAATGGTGTGACTACGTACTATATATAAGGAAGAAGCACCTCCTATAGATGTCCCACATGAGAATACTCATCCAGAAGTAGATCAATGCGGAAAATGATAGAGAACCTTTAACTTTATCCCAAACTCCTATATATGCATACTTCTACATTGGAGGGAGAGTAACTCCTACCTCTTCACAAAATTCATAGTTGATGAAAGGAATTCTTCTCAGAACTCCTTCTCAAATTCAACAAACAAAAAATCATACTCCTTACTCCTTTCCATGTACAATTTCCACCATTAATGCACATCTCCCCACATCTAACTCAATGATAAAGAACCTATTACTCTTTTGGAGCCTGGATCAAACTAAATGCGATCTCAATCTTTTGAAGCCAACCCTCTGTCCCCATGTCTGAAACACCTCCCTTTCACATTCCCATGGCCTACCATTGTAAATCAGATAATGTCATCTACCACTAGTCATCCTCATCCACTGTAACAACCCTTCACCGATCAACAGGATCAGCATGATGGGCCTCAAATAAACAAGAAACACGCGGATGATGACCAGGTGACCTAGATGAAAGGTAAAAAAAATTCAAAATCCTGAGTAGTATGGAATTTTAATTAAGATTCATTTTAATTCATTTAACTCTTTTCATTATCAATTTCAAATTCACCAAAATAACCCAATTCATACAAGAACACAATTCATTTTGATGTATGTACCATTAATAGGGTTGCTACCCTAAAAACAATGTTTCCTCACTTGTTCATTTAGTAGGATAATAGTCCTTACATCAGTTCATGGGGGCCCTAAAATCGTGTGTCCTAGCTGGTATTCCCTGGCCTATGTCATGCACCAAGATCACCTGACACTATTTCACTAGAATACTAATAAATCCTCAATATTCATAACTCTAATGTCCATTATATATCTCAACCATAATCTTTGATACGATTCTATCATGACCCCCTCCTTCTAATGATTCTCCTCTTGGGCTAGAAATAAAGAAAGGGAGATAATGACCCCCGAGTCCTACCTCCAGTAAGCCTCAGGGTGGTGACCAGCACCAAGGGTATACAAGTCTTACAAAATCGGACTCATTACCCATTTTTAAAGAAACAAGACCAAAAGATAAGATGTTTTATCCCAAAACAACTCCAGAATATCTATATAAAATAAATCCAAATTCATCCCATATAAATTTTTAAAATAGAACTGCTTAAATTATAATAAAATTCCAAAGTAAGTACCAAAAGTAAGGCTAAGAAACAACACAAAAATTTTCCTAATTTATGAGCTAGTAAGGCCTAGAGTGGTCCACATAGTCCTCCTACAAACCTAAATTTATTTTTAAATATATAGGGTGAGCATATAAGTATACTCGGTAGTAAGACCAATGTCTCTTGAGTGCAAGTGAGAGAAGCATACTAATTCCCCGATGAGAAAATTGTTGAACCAAACAGAAAAAAACAACGCATAATAGCCATCCAAACCATTACAATATTTTATCACCATGTAATGAAATTCATTAAATATAATATAGTAATCACGTCAATGATTTGGGTACCGTACACCATTTCTCACTAGTTTATATGCGCTTACCTAATAGAAAACATATTCTTGCTCCAACCTCTACCAAATAACAACAGCACAACCAACCCACAAACACCTAGAACCCACAAACTACATATTTTCCCATCACCTAGTCCCTAACCCATATCACATGAAATTAAGAGATACTTGGGAAACAAGCCACGTCACATCCCGCCAGCAAACATCTAGGCCATAAACTACATCACATCTATCTTTCAGATGCCTGGGCCACAAACTACATCACATACCACCCACAGACACTTGGGCCACACACCACACCCCATCCCTCCCATACACACCTTGTCCATAAAAAACACCTCATCCTAGAGACACTGGGAAAATAACAACATATATCATCCTGAAGACACTTGGGAAGCACAACACATCTCATCCCAAAGGTACGAGGGAAGAAAAACTCACCTACACACACCTAGACCTCAAAAACCACAACATGTCCGATGAATCTTGGGTTATCACCTCGAAGAAGAGGGACCAAGGAAGAGAGATTCGGTAATCATACATCCACCCACTGGGGTGTTTGGGAAAGACACCCTCCCCCGTGGTAATAGGGTTGTTCGGAACATAGTTTTCAACTAGGGTGGGGTGTGTATAGAAATCACAAGTAAAACACAAATATATACATATATGATACCAAAAACTCAATCACATCTTATGGGTTCATAATATAAAAACAAACTCAAAACCACCACCTTCATACTGATACCTCTAAAATGCACAAAAACACACAACAAATATTTTAGAAGTCAAAGATCCTAATAAACTAATGTAGATTTTCATTTATCTCATGTTTAACACCCATTCATGTTTCCATGTTTACTATTTCCATTCAATTAGACAAAACACCCCAAACTGTTCCATACTTTATTAAATAACTATTTTTTCCCATTACTACCCAAGAAACTAACAGCCACAACACTCGCAGGTAATGCATTAATATCCAAATAAGATATGAAAAACTATGGTAAACTAATCCATTTCACTATAAAAGAATACCTCTCCATGATTTTCTAGGAACAGGAGAATATTTATGAATGGTATTAATGGGAAAGAACCCGTACCCACAACTACCTTAATTCTGCAAACTCATCCCGCTCAGGCCATGTATCAACAGAACCAACCCCCAAATCACATGTACAACTCCACAGCCAAATTCCACATCTGAATCTCCTGATATTCACATCTAGTTTCACATCCCCACTACATAACCATATCGCACCTACCACCGCAGCCCTGCTGCACCACTATATCACGATAACCATTACATCCCCATAGAATAAAATATTTCATCCACTACCCACACATAGCACAACACATGAATATTTGATACAACACATCACCATATGCAACCCACAACACACAACCATGCTCACAATAAAGTTACATCACATAACATAACAAAACATACTTTCATATTTAGTAGGGAATTCCTCGTTCAATTTCACTTAATTCAGGGTGTTATCATAAAAACAGCTTAATCCTGGGGAATCTCTTTTATTTTACATGAATATATGTAATTAATAGATTCCATGAATTTGTTTCATGAGAAGCAGGCAATCATGCATCCAAATCAATTTTTCAGCAACTAAGGACCACCAACAGTCATTATTTTTAGTGTGTAATTAGCCCATAAAAAACAAAATATCAATTGGAAAATATATAAACACAATAAAAACATATATTAATTTTTACAGACCCTGTAAATTGATTTTAGCTACATTAATTATATTTATTAATGTGAATTCAATTGTCTTATCAAATGAAACATTCTTTTTTTTATACCAAAAAAGCCGTCAGAGGATAACCCTCTGACCATTTATTAAAAAGAGAAAGAAAACCGGTTTAAGGGTTGCCGGTACCCATTACAAAACATCCCTGCACCATACATTTCAAAACAACTTTCAAATTTCAAACTCACAAAACCATCCAGCTGTCCTCGATCAGCATGCCATTACCGCACACCTTTCCATGCCTCCTCGGGCCGCTCACATCTCAAAACTCACCCAGCCATCAAACTCATTTGCTTCACCGTCACCAACCAGACTATTCATCGGCGGCGAGACCCCCTCTGGCATCACCGTGAATCCGAGATACTCCCCGCCTTACAAACATCGCCAGCGAGAAACGCCGGGACAACGACAGACCGCCATCTTCATCACATCCCACCATAAAAACAAAATCAAAGCATAAAACAACCACAGTCGACATCAAGCGCCACGATCCACCAAAACGCCCGATCTGCGACGTCAAACCACAGTCAGCCGCGAATCGAACGACCTCATCCACATCAACTAGCACACCGTTGAAATTGACACAAACAACCAACAGGTACACAGTTGCAACTCCTCCGTTAAACTGCAGAAAATCAAAATACCATCCATCATGCTCCACTATTGTCGGAACATGTCGCCGCCACAATGCTGGAACAGTCCAATCGCAAACCATAAACCCATATCCAAACCACAAACCAACAACATCTAGAATCAGCCAAGCATAAACCCTGCAGAAAAAACACAGCAGCAAGATAAAAAACCTCCCCCCTCCGGAACTGCAGATCTACATCGCGCCCCACGAAAACCCGCCGGAACCACTCGAGGCAATGCCAGGATGCGACGGAAGAACCGAGACGAAACGCATTCATCGCCGGTGGACGATTCGACAGATCTGAGCGAAGCACCACAGAGACTTCGTAGAACACGTCGTCGTCGGAAGGCACGAGCACGCCGAGCCGCACTCCGGAACACCACCGATCTGGCGACACCGGGAGAGGGAGCCGGAGAAGGACCCTCGGAACCCAGACGCGTCATACATGAACGCCACGCCGACCCGGGGGCCGAAGGAGCCGAGCCGATCTAGGCTAGAGGGGGAAGGGGAAAGGGAGAGGAGGTGAAACCCTAGACGCCACGGAAGCTCGGGAAGACGCCGCTCAGAGGCCCAAATGACACAAATGAAACATTCATCCACCCATCCCACATGATACAAAAACAATGGAGGGAAAATGGAAACCTAATTGGAAGAAGAGACAATCAACACATTATTATTTCAATAAAATAGGGGGAACATGAATAAAAAAATCCTCCCGGGAAAATGTGATCCAAAGGCTACAACACAATTGCACAAATCCTCAGGGAAGAAAGGTTAAGAGAATCATGTACCATTGGAAAACAATAAGGAAGAACAATGGAGGATGATATCTTGGACTTTGGAAAATCTAACCGAGGAAGTATTTTAAATACTTTTCGTATTTTCCATTAAAGGTTGATCCAGTCAATATAACTTGTTTTAACCAAATAAAATCCATTAGACCATTAGGAAAATAAAGATAGGATTTATGATCTTTGAGTTAGTCTATAATCCCTTCAAACAAGGCTTCAAAATCATTTTATTTCAAATAAAACTTCAAAGGGGATAAATTATAGCAAGCAGAAAAAACATTTCATGAATCACCAATAGACATTTCACTATTTGGAAAGTCACCATTCAGAAAGTCACTATTTAGAGAGTAACAATTCGATGAGTGATCGTTTAGTGATTCACCATTCGGAGATTCAATGTCGGATGAGTGAATGTTCTATGAGTCACCATTGGAAGAGTGGCCATCTGATGATTCATTATTCGGTGATTCACCACTGGATGAGTGATCATTTAGTGAGTCACCATTCGGAATATCAACGCCTGATGAGTGACTGTTTGGTGAGTCACTATTCAGAAAGTCACCGCTGGACAAGTTACCATTCATTAAGTCACCATTTGACGAGTCACCACTAGATGAGTTACTTTTCAGTGACTCTTTATTCGAAGAGTCGCCGCTAGATGAGTGACTGCTATCGAGAAACCTCCAGTGAGTCGCTGCCAGTGACTCACCACCAGTGACTCGCCATCAGTGACTCACTAGTAGTGACTCACTACCAGTGACTCATTTCCAGGAGTCACCATTGGAGAAATTGAAAAACTGGGATAATTTGTAAAGTGTTGAAATAAGTCACCTTTACCTCCTAGAAAACTTCAAAAAACAGATTTTCAATACGTAATAGATAATAGAAATACATTCTATTAGATTTTTCAAATATTTGTTTTTGAAAAACATGATGAATTTTATATCAATACATTCTTTCATTGATAAATTATTCTAATTTTTTTCAATGGTTATCCCTCATGATTCATGCCTTCTATATAGAATAAAAAACATATACTAAAATTGTAATATTTTATTTTAAACACTATATAATTATAGATTTAGCCTCAAACCATTTTCTTATATACTGATAAAAATTATATATATAGAAAAATATTGTTATTATATTGTCATATATTATGCTTCGTCTTTCCTTGGTGAGATATTTCTTTGGGAGATACTATATTATTCGATTAATTTAGGATTGACATTATAATCCTAAATCATGGACCAAAACTGAAAATATTTGTAATTTTTTTCATCTTTTGTTAGAAATAATATATTGTCATTTAATTTTATAATTCATAGTGTTATCCTAGGTTTATGTTTTCTCACATTCAATTGCTTGTGCTAATTTTTGTTTGAATTCTTTTGACATTTTTAAGTTTTCTCTTATATTAATTAGATTTTTCATATATTCAGTACACATTATTTACATGTTTCTAAAGACTTGTTCCCTTAATTTATTTTTCTATAAATATCTTTTAGAATTATAAAATTCATATCAACATTCAGTTGAATTATTTGATTTCATTAGTATTCTTAGTTTCTTTTTTTAAAATATTGTTTTTATTAATTATTATTAGTATTTTAACATTTTTACAACCTGAAATCCTTCTTGATTTTAGTGTTATAACCTTGATGGGATTGTATTTTAGATTTTATCATTTATCCTTATATGATTTTTAAATCTTTATTCTTCACTACATGGGGTCCATATATATATTTCAATAGTTTCCTTGAATTTTGAGAACTATTTAATATATTCTCATTATAATAAGAAACTTGATAGGGGGAGGCTTTCTTCTTCATTTATCATCAAAAAAATTATCTTGATAGTAATTTTTTCTTTCCATAAATATATTTTTTATCAACCTTTTATATCTATCACTTTTCTATCATTGAAGTTTTTCTTATTTCTTATAATCATTATACTAGGAATATTTATTTGTTAATAAATAGATTATAAAATTAGAAAATAAAAATTATATGGAACAATATAGTGGACATTTACCATTTTATTTTACTTAACATTTATGATTTTTTTGAAATTAGAGATATAATTCAATTATATTATACCCTTTATTCCCCAACTTCAATTTCATAATTTTTTTTATTCTTCATCCTTGATTTTTTTCACATAGATTCAAAGATCATCTATAAATTAATTTTCTTATTTAATTTTATAGTTTTCCACATCTCATAATAAATAACAATTTAATGAAATTTATCAAGGGTTAGACCCACTGTGTCATTAAAGGATGAAATTTTGGGGTCAAACAAGTCAAGATATTTCCTTGTCAACTTTTTGAATGTAGTGGTGTCTTCTAACATTTCTCCATAGCCTCTAATATTGAAAAATATTTCCTTAACTAGTGGTAAATAATCATCGATTATTTTCTCTTAATCCATCAACACATCTGTAAATCCACTAATTTATATTAGTATATTTTCTTATTTAGCTGTTAAATTTATTTTATTGATACTTTCCATCTTGTCTAATATATTTTTTATCGTTTGTATCCATAAAAATATATAAAAAATGTTGCCTACTAAGGAGAAAAAATGTAATTTTAGTCTCTTACATAAATCTCTTAATTATAATTATTATCCAATTTCATCTGAGAATCATATTTAATTTTTGTAAATACCACATTAGTTGTATCCTAAACTTCCCTGCCATCTAATAGAAGATAGGGTAACTAAAATTTCATCATTATATGACTACTCTTCCATCAATGGTAGTAATAACTATAATTTAGAATGATTTTTTACTTTATATATTTAACATATATTATATTTGATATAAATAACTTGTTTTTCTCAAATAGAACATAATGTTCCCCAGGAATGGGCTTGTAGAAATGAAAAATGGGGTTGAGGGTAATATATGGTAATTATTTTATAATTGATTATTTCAAAATAAATCTTTAAAATATATTAGTATGTCGTACACTACTTTATTTCCAATCCTTAATTGAGTATAAATCTAATGAATGTAATGCAGGTTATATTTATTTTTTTACAAGGTTCGGTCTCATTGTTTGTACATATTACATACTATGAAAAGTTATAGTCTGATTTATAGGTTTATAATTTCAAAATTTTACCAATTATAAGATGTGATGGCAGGTTTCATCCTCTATCCATAGGTTTTTTACAACACATACAATGTATCAATGATTATTAAATTGACTCCAACCATTGAGTAAAGTAGATGAGACGTAGGTATTAAGATCACTTTACATTTATAGCTGGTACAATAAAAAAGGATGGTTATTCTTTTCATACTTCAAATAAACATGATAAGAATTTTCTTGCATCAAGAATAAAATAATATAATAAAATTAAATATTTCTAAATAGATTAGTCATCCTTTCACAGTACATTCAGAACATAAATGATCATATTTTCAATCATAGGTCACTAAATAATCAGGATCTTCTTATTTTATTTCATAATCTTGAGATACTCAGTCATTGTATCTTTATGTATCAATATCTATTTTTGTTTTCACAAAAATTCATTCATTATAAATGCATATAAAAATAATTAAAAATAAATTAAATTTAAAAAATTATTAACAGGGTAATATTATAGAATATTGTTGTAACAAATTTACAATAAATGATCTCTCATAAACTCCATAATTCAACTATTCGCATGGGTCTATGTTTGGATGTTCACTAAAATATACGACCATGTGTTTCATATAATCATTCATATGTTGTAAGATATATATTTATTTATATTATATTTTGTGTTATATATATAACTATACATTTTATATGTTCACATAATGTATGTAATATTTCATGTCATTGATGCATGAAATATAAATATAAATGTATATGATATATATATATATATATATCATCATCATCGTCACCATTTATGAATAATGGTTTCATGTGATACAATTATTTATGAGTGAGTAAATGGATTGAATTAAATTCATTGAAAATGTTTAATGAATTATAATTAGTAATCTAAATGGAATATGATGTGAGGATCCTCATAATTTGGTTATAAAATATTATTAAACCCTTTTCAGTTAGGTTTGGAGAATATGTAAATTCATCTTCACCCATATTTTTGTTTATCATTTAAAAAACAAAGTAACTAAGACCCCTTTAGTAATATGGTATCCTGACTATATGATCGAGGATCCAAGTTACTTGTGTACTCCCTCAGATTTTGGATTCTTATGTTTACTTATACTCATGATATTATTTAAAAATTATCTATAAATAGGATTTAAAGTTCCTATATAAACAAGTTCCAAATACTATTTTTTATACGATAACTTTATAATTACTTTCTAATGATATGTATTTCTGTGTTTGGGTATTCATTGTAAGGACGTAGATTTTTAAATGATATTTTTTCCTAAATAAATGTTTGTTACAAATTATATAATATTATACACATACAATATAAATATATCCCAACAAAATATTATCTATTTAACAAATATAATTACATTATTCAGTTATGAATCCAATGAAAATGAAAAACATTACAATTGACAACAAATATAATATAAACTATCTAAAATGGGATAGTAGGAATCACAAAAATCCTCTAGAATCAACTCTCCCAAAAAAATGAAATATAAATAAAACAAAATATTTTTAATCCAATAAAAAAATTTGAAAATGAAAATATGACCTTAAGATAAATTTTAATCAATTTTTTATTATAATAATTAAGTTGTATTTTTAGGATATAATTTGAAGTGTGACTGTTGGTATCCAATTGTTATATAAATGTTGTTCAAATAATAATGTTGGTCAATATGACCATTATTCAATATAGTCATTGTAATCTATAACCTTGGTGGATAATTTTACCATTATAATTAGTTTTTATAATTATTGAATGTAATGTATAATTGATACAGAAAGGTTAATAAATGGCCTCAATAAGTAGAGTCATATTGTTTGAATCACATTTTTCAAAATATGGGAGGGTTGTATCGTCACTGGGGTTTTCCATTAACCAAAACCATGGTAAGATTAAAAAAGTGATGTTGGAAGAAAATTTCCTACTAAGTTCAAATTTGTATAGATTACCACTTGTCCAATGTTAGCTGAGCATACCCTTGAAACTACCCCTATCACACACCTTACCCTAGAAGAATATATTTCTATAATAAGGGTTTATGTCTCCAGAACTCTATCTAAATTCATTAATATAAGTAAAATATTGATTCCATGATTTCATGTTTATGATTTGTTTTTTAAATAAAATATATACTTAATTTAGTTGAATTTTATAATATTTCTCTAAACAACATTTTTTTAATGAATCGTAAAAAATATTATTTTAGGTATTAAAAATATTTTATGACCAGAAATTTGTTTCATAATGATTTAATAATTAATTAATCAAAATAAACATCCTAAAATATGTTATTTTATTAATATTATGTTATTTATTAGATTTTAATAAATTTTAAAAAAACAATAATTGACTTTACAAAGTCTAAAAAGTGATTTTTTTTAAACATTACTTTGTGGAATCATCACTCTTCCATTAAAAAATATTTATTAAAAAATGGTTCTCAACTATAATATATTAAAATAAATTAAAATGTGACTCAGATTTCAAAAAACCATGTGTAAAAAACCATGGGTAAGACAATGGTTATTCATTTTCCAAAACCAAGTTTTCCAAGACCTATATTGAAAAATTATTAAAAAACTCCTCCACTTTTTCTATAAATACACACCAATTTTTCTATTTATAATCAATACCATTACATTCTCCACAAATATTTGGTGATTTTGGTGTCCTCAATCCCCAAAGTTCTATCATTGTTTTTTAGGAACAACTCTTCAAGGTTGGGGAAATATTCACTTCTCTTTTCCATTAAAGATCACATTCCTTGTGGTATGTCTCTAAATTTACTAAACAAAGTAATTTTTTTCTAAATTCTATTATACCAGTACTTTGTGAAGAGTATTTTATGAATTTTTTAACCTCTTCCCCTCTCATTTTACCATTTTCTAAAACCAGGTATTATATACATCCTGATGGTGAATTTACTTCTCCAATTTCCCACTTTTACCTAAGAAATTATCTTTTCCTTTTTTGATGAATTCCCAAACCAATTTTATTTTTAATGGGAATTCCTAAAATTTTAAAAATTACTTTTTTATTTAGGTATTTATATATTTTAAACCCACATTTTATTTCATTGGTTAAAAATTATGTAATGATCATGCCTCTAATGTTTTTTATATGCCATTATTTTGATAAGAAAACTATTGTTTATCCTTCACTGGTTATTAATGAAATTATTTATTAAGATCTATGTGGATGAAATGAATTTAATAAATATTAACTATTCACATGTATAGCCTTCCAATGCATTGGGTAAAAAATTTAATCTCTATAGATGAAATGTTTTATGATACCTTGGTGGATGTCCTTGGTAATTTATATTTATAAACCTTGCGTATAAACCATGGTTAAATTCTTATGAATGTATCATTTAACATTTTAATACACATTTCCATTTTATGATTCATTTTCTTATTATTTTATTATTTCTCTTGTTATTTCTTTATTTTTAAGCCTCATTGTATTATTGATATGTCCCATGGTGACATATTGTTTTCTATCTTTCTTATTTCATTAGTGGGATTTATGATCACCTGTTTTATTTGATGTATATACAAGGATATGATATGTAGTAAATTTCACTTATGATGAACCAATAAAAATTTATTTCATGTTGACTTATAAATATGTTTTATTTTTTCATGTATTGTTGCTTTATTTCCAAGAAAATAAACATTAAAAGATCCCTTGATTATACCATTTATTGAAAATTTATATAACAAAGGAGTGGGATTCCATATTCATCAATTTATAATGAACATTATATGGCTATAAAAAACCAATAAGTGGTATAAAAGGGATGTATCATCATGGTTATGAGGCATATTATTCAATGGTTTTCAATAAAAAACAAAATACAGTGTTTTCATAAAGCTAAAAATGCATAAAAGACTCTTACATGTATTTCATATTGGTAAATTTGATTTACCCTTATGTAGGTTAGATACCTAAAGGATGTATACTTATGAATATAGTCTTTATTGGGGTAATCTCTTTGTCACATTTATAAAAATTAATTTATTAAAGGCAATATCTATACACTATAGTGTTTCATAATGGTAAATAAAATATATTGTTATGCCAAAACTTTACCGAGGAAGGCTATGTATAGGTTTAACTCATATACGAGCTGATTTTTTAAATAATTTCAGGTTTTGTACCCCTAAACATGTTGTTTCATAAATTGAGTTATTCCATTAACCTTTTTTGATACACTTACATGGAAGGTCTATGTAAGGGTAACCACACTTATTACTTTTACTAAAGTATATTGCAGGGAGGTGGTAAACTTATGATTAAAGGTATAAGATGTGCTTCATAAAGGTCCTGTAAGTTTATCTTTTAATGATGTTTGAAATTTTAATAATAACCATAAGAAAAGGTGATGTGTAAGGGTAATACCTTTACATGAGATAGTTGTGTAAATATAATCAATATTTTACATTTACCTAGTGGTTAAAACCTCATTAAACTGACACAAGTAATATGAGTAAGGGTAATAAAGGGATAATATAAAAATAGTGTAGGGGTGATACTTAAGTGTAATCATAAAATTGTTAAAAAAATTTATAAAAATATATAATGATTTTTATGGTGTTTAAAATTTTACAAATAATGATAAAAGGTATTTTTAGAAAATATAATTTACAGAAATTTTATTTTTTAATCAATTAAAAATAATTTTTTTATAAGTAAATAAGTAAATTGTTTAAGAAACATTTTTCCAAATATTAGAGGTTAATATTATAAAAATGATTTTTGAAAAAATTAAATTTAATAACATTTGATATATATATATATATTGATTATTTAGAAATCATAAGAGGTGATTTATAAGGTGTTTATAAATTAAAATATAGAAAATTTTTATAGTATATAGAAATTTTATATAATAGATATTGAATTATTAAATGTCTATAATTAAAGAAATATAATATTAGTTATATTTAAAATAAAATATGATTAGGATCATATTGAAATGAATATATTCCTATAAAATTATGAAATCTTTATTTTTAGTATTTATTCTTGAATAATTTATAAATGTATCTCATTTTATAAATTTAATTAATTAATTAATTGTTAAATTTATGTAATATTTTTGTATAGTAATTTTTCCTCTAAAATATGTATATTGTTTATAACCTTATATATGGGATATTTCTTCTATGATGGAGATATACGTATCATACTGGTTTTCGTATCATGAAATTTAGTTTTCATTTAACATGACAATAATTTTTTTAGTTATAGGCCTAATATTTGTTATTGGGCATAGTTGTTTCATATTAAGAGTTAGAGTTTTAATGAAATTAATATTACCTAGTGTATGGTCTCCCTTACTAGGGGGAATTGGGCCATAACCACCTGTTTCATGGAGGCTTCCCTTAGATAGGAAAGTTATTTGGATTCTCTATATATCTCTCTTGGATTACTCTTATGGAGTATTTAAATATCATATATGTGTTTATGTACCTTATTCACACAATGAATTTTGATACGTATGAATATATTTGAATTCTATTTTTTGGGTAACTAAAACAGAATTATGGGATATGTAAAGAGTTACATGTTAATGTGATCTGAATACAATAATTTGGTGGTAGGAATTGGGATTTCCAAAACTAAAGAGTTAGAAGAATGCATGAATTGAAGGAAATAAAATGTGGAATCATAATGATTAAATATGATATAATAGTTCATAATTTAATATTACTAATATCTATATTAAATATGTAAGTTTAAAATACCATCAAATATAAAGTATGAAATTTATTCTAGTGAAACAGTTATCAAGGCCTCGATCATCCAATTTGTTAGTTGAAGTCCTACATGAGGTTCTAATTGATTATTTTATGTAAGGAAATCACATAATGACTGATTATATATTTTCTTCTTGGGTTGTTTTGTTCTTATGCTAGGTTCCCAATTATTAATATTGGATAAAAAAAATTATTTTCAATGAGTTGCACTAGATGGGAATCCATAATGGTTAGGATACCGGAGAAATATAGTTTACTATAACCAAATGTTGGATTTGGATAAGTGGTTATTCACTACACTATATAAGAGTAAAAATTAATGTAATTTGGATGATTCATGGCCTAAATAACTGGATTTTGATATGAACTACTTAGAAGAATCATTGGTTGTTGGAATATGGATCCTAGTTCAGTAAATAAATATCATTTCTAGGGTCATCAATTTTAGTTGGATATCTATCATTTAAAGAAGATAATGAATATATAAATTACATTATACTCACTTATTAATATTAATTTCTTAAATAATATGGATTAATTCACACAGATAACATTTAGATCATTAGTAGTTATGTCCTACAAATAGTTAAGTATTAGTATCTATGATAAGGATGGTTTATAATGGAGATGACTTTAGAGTAACCAATTTAAATTGTTATAGAAATTAATTTATATAACATTGAGTTAGGGGTATCAGATATTATACTTTCCTCACATGTTTATTATAACAAACACAAGCACATATATAATAGGTAATTAATGAAGGGTGATGTAGATATTCCTACTAGTAAGAGAAAAAAATTAGTTTCATTGGAGGTTAAATAATAAGATCTGGTTTTACCAAGGGAATTGATCCTTAAATAAGTAAAATTTTATTAAATTCCATCCATGAACATGAATTTTATTTGTTTATTTTATTTAAGAAATATGGTATTTTTATTTATTATTAATTTAAAGAGCTATACTATATATTATAGTGATTTTTTCTGAAATTTAGAATATAATGAATGGTTTATAAATTCTTGGAATGTATTATCATGTTTATAAAATCGTGAAAAAGAATGGAGGGACTGATTATAATCTCACCTACCTTTTCCATCATCATTATAGAGATATAAATAAGAAACATTTGAAAATAACCCATATATATTTATTTTTGGACTAATTCAATTATAAATAATTTGATAAATGTGAAACATTTTTATCTGGAAAAATTGAAAAGTCAACATTTGGAAGGAATGGTAGGACGGATAGTGTTCTGTTTGATATCAAACATAGTGATTTATGTTCAACAATTAGTACACATGAGAATAGTTGTTTTAAGTACTTGTTTACTTTAACTTATGACTTTAGATAGTATATATAGATGTTTTTTATTACAAAATGATAAAACATTTGAAATTATCATTGAATTTTATAAAAAAAATATATAATCAACTGGTAAAATGTATTAGTTTCCTCTGATCAGATTAGGATGGTGAATATATATTCCATAAATTCATAGCTTAGCTAATAATTTGTATAACTTATTAATAACTCAATCCTCCCGAAACACCACAACATAATAGGGTTTCAAAATGGAGTAATTGTACATTGATAGGAATTTTGAAATATATTATGAGCTTATGTGACCATCCTACCTCATTTTGGAGTTATTATCTATAGACTCCTCAATACCTACATAAATTCCTTCCATCAAAAGTATTCAAAAATAAACCACATTTGATATAGATAGGGAAACATCCCATGTTTTTGTTTAGGAGGATTTGGGGATGTGAATAACTATTATAATATCTAAATTCAATCAAAGTTGACCCTAACCATGAAAAATGATTATTTTTTGGTTATCCTAAGGAAACTAGGGTATATTTATTTTACGATCATATATAGAAAAGTGTTTTTTGCCGAAAATTATGTTTTTTATGAGGAAAAGATATTATATGTGAATTTAGTGGGAGGAATGTTGAACATATATAAGTTCAATAAAAATATATTAGAAGTGTTACTAAGATGGAGGTTTATATAATTATATTAATTCTTGTGGAATTATAATAAGCTCAAGTTACAATAGAACCTCATAGGTCTACTAGGATTCATTAGGATCCTATGTGATATATATTACTCATTGATAATGATGATAATGTAACATTTATATAATATGAAACTAAATCTTATAAACTTCCCATTAAGAGTTCTTATTCTGAAAATAGGTTAAATCCATGGAGTCATAGATAGACTCCATGTACACTAACCAAGTTCGAAAAATGGTGGATTCCCCTGAAGGGGTGATACACATGGGGTTTAGGTGGGATTCCATAAAAGCATGGCCTGGATTGTAGTGTTTATAGCTATAAATAACTCCTCATGGAAAAACATACAAACATGTTCATGGTATTGACTATAAGGATAACCATTCAACTTTTATGATGATAAAGTTCATTTAAATATTTCAAGAAATATCATCTCATTATTATAATGAGATATATCCATTGAATATCAAAACCACATTCCTTAATAGGATTTTAAAGAGGATGTGTATATAATACAAAGTAAAAGTTTTGAATATCTAAATCAGACGATTAAGGTTTTTATGTTACAATGGTCTATTTATAGACTGAAGAATTATCTTCATAGTTGGACTATCTGGTTCAATGATGCAATTAAACAGTTTTATTTCATTAATAATGTGGGAGATTATTGAACTTACAAGTGGCTCAGTGGGATTATTACAATGTCTCGACTTGGGTGCCACACACCAGTGCCCCGAGTCAGTCAGTCACATGGCCTCTGGCGTGCCTCCCCATACTCAAGAGGTTTTTGCCTACTAGGGAGGGTCTAATATCGATCATGGGGAGACTATACCTTATTTATTAATTTAGTACAGTAGAATAAATAAATAAAAATATCCAAAATATATAACCATATCTATAATAAGATTAATATCTCATGATGACTAAAACATGAATACAATATCAAAACCAAAACTGTAGAGATGACATGCCAAGTACCTGTTAGTGTCGATATGAAAAACCCAAAATAAATAAAGACTCTAACTACTCCAAATTGGTTAATAATTACATGTCCATTTCCCTCCTATAAGATCCATATAGACTCATCCATCTATCATAGGACTCGTCCCTTTATCTTATCTGGAAAACATAATGTATATTTTGGCACTGATTAGGTATCCTAAGTTGGCGGTATGTACAACTCACTAGGACACCACCAATCATGTCTAAAATATTATCCAATCAATAAAAGTGTATGAATTTTTATAAATAATAAATTTCAATTCATAATGTAAGTAGTTATCCAATTTCATTAATCTTTAGTTAACCATATAAACCTTCGGGTTCTCAAGGACACCCAAACCCTTAATACCATCTTCAGCATGTGATAGAGTCTGAAACATATCACAGTACCATGGTCAATATTTTTCATTTCATTTCAAAACATATCACATCCAATTGGAAAAATATTCCAATTAAAACTCATGGGCATATATTGTCATGTCTAACAACATGTGGGTATTTTCATCCTCATCCCCAATTCCAAACCTCAATATCTCATGTGTATTTAGACCCTTAGACCACATACCATACTAGTCATATCCTATGGGTATTTGGATCATCAATCCCTGTCCCACACCTCATTTATCACATATGGGTATTTAGAGCATCCATCCTAGTCCCACACTCATTTATCACTATAGGATTTTGATGCTTTTTTCCACATCCCAAACTCATTTAGCACTATGGTATTTTGAAGAATTATTCCATTTACCACACATGAATATCACATATATCACACACATAAATCACATCATTCAAGGTTAATCAACATTGACCATTTTTATTAGTAATTCACATCATGGAATACAATTATCATTATAAAAAAAGTTTATTCATTTTAATCACATTCAATAATGTTAATAAAAAACTCATACTCCAATTTCCAACATTAACAATATAACCCATTAATTAATGCACTAATTACTTAATCCAATTCCAAAATACTAATATCCCATTCATTAATTCACCAATTAATTAATCCAATTCCAAAATTCCAATATCCCATTAATAAATTCACCAATTAATTAATCTAATTCCAAAATCCCAATATCCCATTAATTAATTCACCAATTTTACAATATCCCAATATCCCATTAATTAATATAGAAATTAATTAACCCAAACTAATTGAACTATCACATAATCTATTAATTAATTAATTTACCATATTAATTAATTAAAATTAATAATTTAAATTTATATACATTAAATATAAATTCAAAAATTAAATACATGTAACTGAAATGAATATATTTTTATTTGAATAATTTCCCACCTACCTCAAGATTGTTTATATACGCTCACCAACAGAAAACCCCAATTAAACCAGAATGATCAATTTCACAAAGAATAATGAGATCTAGATCAAAAATGAAGATACAAGATCAAATGGTTTAGATCGTTAAAAACCAAGATCATGATCCAAAAAAGAAGAGGAAGAATTCTCTTTAAAGGATGTGATAATGATGTCATCTTAATAGGAAACCAATTACGGTGAGTTACTCTTACTCGGAGAGGTGAATATCATCAATATGATATTTAAATTTCCAAAAAAAGAAGGTCAGAAGGCCATGGAATCCATCAGGTGGCCTAAAAATGATAGAAATAATTTAGGTCAGATTTAGGGTAAATCAAGGTTGAATTTAGGGACTTCAATTATTTTTAATATATTTTTTGGGTTTTTAAAATCATGCAGGCACGGTTTCCTATACAGTGGAATAGTTTCCTCTATCTATACATCCTAACTATGAAACTCACAATGGGGTGTCACATGGTTACTCCTAGTAGGGATCATAGTTAGGAAAATCATGCACTAGATGTGTTGACACTCTCTTACTAGGTTCACATGGTTTTCTAAGTTGGGTGTATGGTTTAGGAAAATCATGCACCACCTGTGCACTACCCCTCTTGCTTCCAAAATATCTCAATTATCAACCAAAAACACCCATGGTAAAACCCAAAATAAGTATTAAAACATGAAAAAAGAGTTCCTATAAAAGATTTCAAGAAATATATGGAAAAGGTATGAATCTTATAATATCCCACCTAATAACCTCTCATCTTCAAGTTTCACTCCCGTGCATCCCTAAGATTTTGATCTAGAATGATCATGCCATTGATCTAATATATTTGTTGCTCTATATCACATTTCCACTTGTAGACAGCCATTTTCCACCATAAAAGAATGAACAACATATTCATTCCCTATAAAACTTTCTCACTATTATTGAAGACACATATCATATATTCCTCAAAATATGCATCTATATCAACATCAACACCATCCACATCTATAACATGAGAAGGGTTTGGGTGATATCGTTAAAATCATGACATTGAAAACATTATGCATAACATTCTTCCCCTATAGAAGATCCAGTCAATAGACCACTGATCCAATTGTCTCCACAACATCAAATGGTCCCCCAATCATTGGTACAACCATTCCATTTATCCATATCCTATGGTGACCTAATCTTGGAAATAGTTTAAGGAATACATTATCACAATCTATAAACACTGGGGTTTATAGACTTCAATAATCATATGAATTCTTCCAGCTATGAGTTATAGAAATACATTTCAAAATCATGTGAACCTGCTCTGAGTTTCTCTACAAGAGACATAGTCCAAACAACTCTGACTCACCTTCCTCCAACCATCATAGAGGTGACCCTCATGGAAAACCATAACAATCATCCTATGGTTATATATATATATTTTCCTGCTAACTATTTTTATAGTAAAACTTCACAAATTCTAGATTCTTCTTCCAATACACATGAAAATTTATGGCGCACACTGACAACATATCCTCAAGAACTTATATAGTACACTTTGACTTCCCATCTGTTAATGGGAGGACTATTGTACTCAATAAAATAGGTGTACCATTTTATATTTTCAATTCCTACAAGGAGAATAAATTAAATTATAATTCATGGTCTAAAACAATACTTTATTCAACCCCATGTAGATGTACTATCTCAAAAACATAAAAATATTTCAATTGAAACACTGATAACTTCCCCCGTATTGAAAATAAATGTGCTAATTTTATCATTCGGTCTATAAACACCAAAATAGTGGCATTCCTACAAGGCTTACTTAGATAAACCATCAAAAAATCCATGGTAATTTCATCAGGCATTCATTCTATAATGGGAAGAATTTTTTGTAACCCATCAAGTTATTGATGCATGACCTTCACCATTTGAAAAGTTTTGGCATCATGACATGAACATTTCTATCTAATTTTTCATGCCTTGACACCAAAATTTTCAAGATAGGTCATCTTACATTTCGGTCAAATCTAGGTGTACTACCTAATTTTTGGAATGAAATTCATTCATTAACTCTTCTTGCATGCTTATAGGAACAAAACCCATATTTATGACATAGATAATCTCATGACCATTGAAAATCCAGTTTGATGTTTTCTCCCCACCTTCAAGGCATTCCCTAAAGGACAAGAATTCTAAGTCATCATACTATCTATATCTAATCTGACATAAAAATGTATACTCCAATAAAACTAATACAAGATTCATCTTCTCTTAGCTCTCCTTAACTAAAAAATGAATATCTACTAGTAAATTCATTATTTCCTACTTGGAATTATACTCTTGAACATCATGAGTCTATGTCTTTTTTTGATTAAATAATCAACAACATGGTTTCTCATTATGGTAATATACACTAGATCAAAATCTAATGACTGTATATACTTAACCCACCTCCGCCATCATAGAGTCAAATATATTTGGGAAAAGATGAACTTTAAAATATTATGATTTGTATACATAGTAAACTTCTCTCCCAATAGATAATGATACAAACACTTCAAATAATAGAACAATATAGTTAATTTGAGGTCATGTGTAGGGTAGTTTCATTCATGTGGCCACAATTTTCGTGACCCATACGCCACATCTTGATCTCTCTACATTGACACTTGTCCATGATAGATCTCAAAAGATTCAAAAATCACAATGTACTCATAACATGGCTTAGGAAGGATGAAGATTGTTTCCATTTTCAAATTCTTCTTCAAATCGCAGAAGGTATTCTCATATAATACCGACCATTCAAACATTACTCCCTTGTTGGTCAGCCCAAAAGTGGCACAACCAAGTGAGAAATTTCCTAGATGTACCTACTATAGCAGCCTACTAACCCCAAGACGAAATGAATATCAAAAAAATTATTTGAATTTCCCCACGAAACAACATCATGCTTCTTCTATGGGTCCACTAACACACATTTTTTCAAAATGAGGTGACACAATATGTGTACTAGATTAATCAAAAACTGAAAAATAGATAAATTTATGTATATCAAATACTATATTGGTCTACTTAGGATGATTTCAAGATGTTGGGAATGATCATACTGATTCATTGAGTACACCAAGATTTAATTCATGAACACTAACACAAACTGCTCTAGGTACGGGTGGAAGATTCAATTTATCAAAGACATAAACATTTTTTGTGTGTTCATCAACCTGAAAAACATCATAACGAATTCATATAGGTAATAGATAACTATTAATTTATTCCTTGATATATCATAAGGTTTATATCTAAGATGATGATACCTTGATGTCAAGTCAATCTTGGAGAAATGTCAAGACCCACACAACTATTCAAAAAGATCATCGATACTCTGAAGAGGATATTGTTTGTTCACTGGCATCTAGTTCATCTTCTGATAGTCAAAAAATAATAGTAGAGTCAAGTAATCTTTCCTTTCAAAAAAAATTAGAGATCCCTAATGTGGTGTACTTGGTTGGATAAACCCCTTATCCATCAACTATTATAGTTTATTCTTAAGCTTCAGAAGCTCAGTTGGTTCCATTCATTATGGAAGAATAGAAAATGGCTCAGCTCCCGCCATGAGTACAATTGTAAATTAAACATCACTATCATGTGGAAACCATGATAAATATTTAGGAAACACATCCTAAAACCAGTACACTATGGGTGGAACAAAATCCTACATTACTCCTCCTTCATTCAGCAAGAGACTAGCAACTAGGGTGTTAAGATCCAATATCCTTTGATGAATTGGCCCTTCCGGGTCTACCTAGGTATCTCACTCTCCATGATGTATATAATTTTTAACCAATGGACATAGAAAACGAACTCACATGAAAACAAATATGTTCATGGTACACTACTAACCAATCCATTTCCATAATTAGGTTGAAGCCTGAAAGATCAATAATATAAATATCCCATAGAAAACAATATTCCCCATATTTGAGAAACACTCCTAGAACAAAACAATATCTCTCGATTGTACGTAAAAATATGTATCCATCATCAACTCCTTGATAATGTACCTCACCACCAGGCTCAAATCAATCACAAGTTTTGAATATATAAAATAGTGAGAGGCACCAGTGTCAAATAAGGCACTAATAAACATAGAAGAAAAAATAATGAAACCACTAACTATCAATGGTCCAGCCTATCTATCCAAAAATGTAGAATGAATATAATGTAAATATCCTACACCTCTTCTATATGATTCATTATGAGTCCCTTTATCTAAAACACTCTAATAACACAGGTGGTATTTCCTAAAATATTTGCATCCACTTCCCCGGCTGCCACGACTAATAGAACTTAAACTGTTAGACTAATATAGTGTAGAAGATCACCTTCCAATAATGTTGTTCTAGCTAGTTTCTCCATCCTAAACCATATTTTTTGGGTTCCTATAAATCCTCAATATATTTCCCATATATTATTAATATTTTCCCTCTACCATTGGTTTGGCATAATGACTATGAAAGTGACAAGACCTACCACACTTGTGATAGGTAACTTGGGAAAGGTCTTGTGTAACTGATCCTTCCCCCTGGACAGTGTACTTCTGACATATACAACCAATGTCACCATAACGACAGTCTCTTACCTAAAAAAATGTACATCATGTCTTCCTAGAAGAAACCACATGTCCTCAACTAGAAGACTTCTTCTAGTTCCCGTTATATATGAGAGACTGATCCACCACTTCTAGAAACTTCCTTTACAAAAATATATTAACCTAGTACATAATATAACATTTATTCCCATAAAAACACATTTATATAATATTATCAACCCATGAATGTTTTTGAGAAAGGAGATGAAAGTCATTAAATAGAACATAATAGTCCATCATAGACATGCCCCCCTGAGTAAACCATATGAACATATATTCTCTCTAATATCTCAGTTTCTCTGGATGAAAGTTCTCTAAGAAATTCTCTAAAATGTACATTCATATAATACCCTCTTACTTCTCATTATGGGGTTGAAAATCCCTATCATTCTTCATAGATACTCATAGAATGTATGTAGCCAACTTGAAATTCTTCTCATCAAGACTATTCAGATGGTCATGTATAGTCTAGATATACTCAATCTAGAAAATTGTTGTCTTAGGTCCACCCACTCTAGTGATAGTTGGGGGTGACACAACTAAAAATAATATGTATTATCAAACATACAATTCACAACCAACTCTAGTTCTCTCTCCACAAACTAGTTTCAATGAGAAATATTATCATGGAACCGCTCCTTGGATCCTTCACCTGCTATTATGGGTGCCTCAGGTTCCACTAATAAAGGGTCATTTAAAGTCATATCCTCCTGTCATCCTATCAGAAAACATCATCATGGATAAATATATCTTCCATTAAAAACACACCTCTTATGAAATATTTCACAACATTAACAAAATTAAAAATAGGGATTCACATAAATCCATATCTAGTCATTCCCCCTTTTTATGACATACAGACAAAACTGAGGCACAATCACTACCCTTAACTATCATGCATCTAGTTCATGGTTAATAGGGGTAAAAACATTATCATTATTCCAGTATCTCATTAGACACCAATTTATTCATATCTTGATTCATTTAACATTTTCAACTTCATATTAGGAACCATTTCAATTAATTCAAACAAGAAATTAAAAACATTTCAATTTCAACAACTTACCCAAAACTCATTTTCATGTGCATGCCTAAAAATGATGCATTCCACATAGTAACCCTGAGTACCTAGTATGATGCATCATACTAAAATTTGGTTTCATACTATTCCATGAGTCAAATACCATAACACTCGTAAACATTAATCACATAACACAAAAAGTGCATCAATCGAGGTGAAATAACATTTAATAGTAACAATGCACATTAATAACAAAAATCACACTCTGTGTACTTGGATTTTACCTATTACATTGGTTTTCTAGTCTCATGCAGGAGATATTAACCAAGTCCTGACTCATCCTATTATTATATATTCCTTTACCAAAAAGTAGAAAAAAAAACTCATTTGATACCACTTTGTAACGTCCTGAATCGGGTGCCACACACCGGTGCCCCGAGTTGGTCAGTCACATGACCTCAGGTGTGCCTCCACTTATCCTAGAGTATTCTTACTAGAAATGGGGTTCTACTATCAATAATGGGGAGATTATAACCTCTTTATTAAACATGTTTACGAATGGAAATAAATAAATAATATCTGAAATATATAACAATAGCCATAATAAGGGAAATATCACATGATGACAAAAATAAGAATACAATATAAAAATGAAAACAATATAGATTTCAAGAAAAGTATGTGTCAAGCGTCAATATAAGAAACCAACAAAATAATGACACTAACAATTCCCAAGTGGTACTCGACCCCAAGTCTATTTCCATCATCCTTGATCAATACCAACTCATCCATCTAACAAAGCACTATTTCCCTTATTCTTACCTACAAACATAGCCCATTTGGGTACCGATCTGGTATATCTTATAGGGTGTGATTAGAACTCATTAATACTCCATGACTGGAATCTAAAACAATATCCAGTCAATAATAGTGTATGAAGTTGTATAAAGAATACTTTTCAATGCATAAAGTAAATTGTTATCACCTTTCATTATTCTTTAATTAACCACATAAACCCTCAGCTTCTTAAGGACACTCGAATGATGAAAACCTTCTTCATCCCATTCCAGAGTATGAAACATGTCCAAATACCATGGTAAAAAAATTATTATTTCATTTACAAATCTATCACATCCAATTGGGACCATAGTCCAATTCTGACTCATGGGCATAAAACCTCATGTCTAACACCTAGTGGGTATTTGGAGCCTCAGTCGCTATCCCACCCCTCAATAACACATGGATATTTGGAACCTTAGTCCCTATCTTATAGTCATAATCTCATATTGTTATTTGGATTATTAGACATTTTCACACAACTTTTTTATCACATATGGGTATTTGAAGCATTAGTCCATGTCCCACACTCATTTATCACTCTGGGCTTTTGAATAATTACTCCATGTCCCACAATCATTTATAACTATGTGATTTTTATGCATCTATCCATGTCCCACACATGAATATCACATATTTAACACATACCTCACATACGTCACATAATTTAAGTTTAATGAACATTAACATTTTTTTGTCAAAATTTCATATCATCGCATACCATTACTGTTATCAAAACAGACATGATTCTCCAATTTAATCACATTTAATATTATGAAAAAAACACCATTAATAAAATTTTCAGCATTAACCATAAAAACCATTAATTAATTTTCCAATTAATGAATAAATTTATAGAATTAAAATAACCCATTAATTAAATCAACATGTATTTAATTTTATTCAACAATACTGAAATCCCCTTAATTAATTAAGCCACTAATTAATCTAATTCCAAAATCCCAATATCCCATTAATTAATTCACTAATTAATTAATCCAATTCCAAAATAACAATATCCCATTTATTAATTCCCAAATTAATTAATTCTATTTCACAATACTAATATCCAATTAATTAATTCACTGATTAATTAATCTACACTAACTAACCAATCACCAAATCCATTAATTAATTAATTTTCCAAATTAGTTATTTCAATTTAATAATTTTAATTATTAAATTTTCAACATAAATTATATAATTACATACACATTATTTAAAAAAATAATTGGGATTTGAATAATAGACATCATACCTCATTATTGTTGATGGACACTCACCAACCGAAATACCCAATTGAAGTGGAACATTCAATATCATAATGAAAAACATGATCTAGATCCAAAACCTAGATCTAGGATCAAATGGATAATATCTACCATGACCAAGATCTATAATGGCCAAAATAGAGTAAAATTTACCTATAATGGATGATCCAAATATGATATATGAATAAGAAACCTATCAGGTTACGATTCTCTTAGCAAAAGAGCTTTAGATCTTCAGTCCATGATTTAAATCACCAAGAACGGAGGTTATAAGGCCTTGGAATCCATGTAGGATCCTCCATAAATAACATAAATAATTTAGTTCATATTTAGGGTTGTTTTTGTGTGGATTATGGTGGTTTGGGTATTTTCAATCTAATTTTGGGGGTTTAAAATTCTGCACATGTAGTTTACTATATGGGGTGTATGGTTTCCTCTAACCATGTGACCTAACTGTGATCATCACCTAAGGGTGTTGCACAGTTACTCCTAAGAGTTCTCATGGGTTGGAAAACTATGTGACATTCATGGGAATCCCCTTTGTATCGGTTCACTTGGTTTTCTAGGAAAGGTGTACAGCTTGGGGAAACTATACACCAACCATGCCCTTTCCCTCAACCATCAAAATTCTCCAAATTTTTAAATAAACTCACCAGACATAAAAGAAAAACAAAAATGTAATCATAATACAGAGAAACATTACTTTTAAATGAGATAAATACATATCTATATAATGTGAGGATATTACATGTAAATTCGTATTTATAATATTTTATGTTGATGCCATAATGCTTATTGGTAATGATGTCTTGACACTTCACTCTTTGAATATGTAGTTGGTTAAATATTTATCAATTAAATACATGGGTTAATTATCTTACATACATGGTATTAATATCTATATATAACAATCTAAAATTTTCTTGGATTGATTCGGAGAACATATATTACTAATGTGATAAAATAGTTTATCATAGATCTTTCCATGAAGGGGTCTTTATATGTGTCATATCGAAAAAATATTAGGAAGATTTGGGATCCTTAAAATTACTTACATAAGATTTATGGGATTATATTTTCATTTTTTATATGATTTATTATGTATGAATTGTTTTTTACTCAAACTAACATCACGTATTCTTTTATAATTATAATTTTATACTAATCCAATATTAGTGTGAGCCACTAAATTTCTTTTATAAATATTCTTAAGTATTTGATAAGGATTAAGTATTTTTTCTTAGTATTTATAGAAGAGGATGAGATCTATGTAAATTTTTATACATTTTTTAATTTCCACTCTGATAAAGACGATTTTCAATATTAATATAGAGGTATGTTCTTTCTAAATCATGGAGAAATTTGTTAGAAGAGTTTCAAACAATCCACCTTAAAAAATAATAGAGGAATATTGAATCACTGCATTATATGTTATGAAGGAAGTTTTTTTGATTAAGTTGTTCACTTCTAAACATGGAGTGGTTCCTAGCCCTGATAGAGAAATCAAGCTATATTATTAAAAAATAGTGATATTTATTTAGACAAGGAACTTAGGTCATATTAATGGACTAAAAAAATTCTTCCCAAATAATATGTCATCAAGGATATCATTAAGATGGGTGATGTAAATATGTTTTTGTTTGGATACATAAGAGAATATATAAAATCCTTTGATGAATCCATTATCACATAAACAACATGATGGCTATATAATATTTCTAGTTATGGGATTCTTGAGAGATTATTTTTAATTGTTGGAAATAAAAAATATATATTAAACTCAATCTCCAATTTTTATAAACTCAGGTTTTATATAATGTATTTTAATTTAATAAGAAAATAATAATACCCCCACATTTTTTTACTTTTATTAGTCCCTAACTGGAGAACATTATAGAGTATTAGGGGTTGTAATGATATGATAGTGTTTGAATGAAAATAATCTTGTATTCATTGCAAGGAGTTCTACATGAGATAAAAAAATATTTTCACATTGTAATAAGTATAAACTTATTACATTGATTGACCTAATAAAGTATATCTCATGTAATTTTATATGATCATGGATATACATTGGGGTGTATTCCTTCAGTTCGTCCTTCTTGAGGTTGGAAAGATAACTAGCATGAAAACCTTCTTATTTGATAACATAATTATGTATGAAAATATATGAACATAGAAAATAAAGGGGAAGTTGGGTTTGTTTTGGATAATGTTGTTAATTAGAACATAACCAACATCAGGTAATTCCACTTGTATAACATGAAAATAAATCTGGAACATGATTTAATTAGACTTAGTAAATTAATTTCAATTATTATTTCTTTCAAATATGATGTATTCAACTTCATAGATTATTTAAATTTAATGTATTTATCAATGGGGTCAGACTTTTTCATTTAATCAAAGGAATCATGGTAAGCCTATAATAGATTGACATATTCCATGTCTAGTTGTAACTCGATGACATGGAATATTGATTATATAAGATAAATATGATGTATATGATGCATATTTTGTGGATATTTTCATATATATATATATATATATGATTTTGTTTGATAGATGTCACACCAAACCCCATTTTAGAATAAGTATCACTATCATTTTGTTAGAGGCCGATCTTTGCACTCATCTATGAAACTGGGATTTCATAGTTGATATCAACATTGGTAAGGCCTATAGGATTAAATATTTGTGACCTAATGTAATGATATTTCTATAAAATAGTACATTAAAATGAAGTGATATTAATGAAAAACAACATCCAAATGATTTTGAATGGATTTAAAAAGAGTTGTGAAGTTTTTCTGAAAGTTCTTATATGATTTTAGTATAAGTGGAAGATTGTTGGATGTGCCCTAAAAGATATATTAATGTGATGCATGTAAACATTCATATGTTTCATGAGATATATATATATATATATTATTACATGTTATATATATAAGTGTACATTTAATATGTGATGATGTTTCATGTATTATTAAATCCATGTGATTCATGAAATATAAATACACATATATATAATATATATTTATTATCAATGATATGTATAAGAATAATATATATTTATGATATATATATATTATCATTTACCCTAATTGTAATCATTAGTTATAGTTATTTATTAGTGAATAATTGCTTTTTATTAAAATCATTGAAAAGATTCAATGAATTTTCCCCAATAGTTTGAAATGATAATTATTCAAATAGAATCGGGATTCAACTATAATATAAGATTTTATAACCTTCTGTTTAGTGTAGATAATATTTCAAACTCTCTTTCTAAGGTTCTTCTATTAATCATTTCAAAAATGAAGGAACTATAACCCCTTTAGTATTCAGGTATCCTCAAAATACTATTGGGGGTCTATTTTTGTGTTGCACTCTCCTAGTGGTAGGGAACATATGCTCACTGATCCTCATGATCGTATTTATATATTCTTGACTTAAGAAGTTGGAAACTGATGCTCTAAACGAACTCTAGGAACTCTATATTTCTTATATCATTTACATGTTATTTAATGAAGATATATCATACCATGTTTGATTTTTCTGTTGCTAATAGAGATCATAATATTGTAATATAAGACCCAGCTTCCATCCCCCATGATCCTCAGCTCAATTTCCAAAAATTCTGATTAGAATATATGTTCTAATTAAAAAAAATAACTGTGAATTCTATAATCAAGATTCCTATTTTTAATTTCTCAAAATTATTTTTTCAATATTTCAGAATATTAGATAAATTATATCATATTTCAAAATTAGAGAAATTAAAATTTATTCATAGCCTAATCAATAACATTTTATTTTAAAATATATAATATTAGAAGATATTTCTTATTAAAATTAAAAAATTATCTTTAAAAAACTCTTCATTGTCATAAATTTTTTTCTACAAAAACATAAACATCATTATGTGAATATGTGAAAAATTTAAGATTCATTACATTGAAAATTTGATAGAAATTTATCGATGAGCATGTTTTTATAATCCTTATTTATTTAATATGGGGTTTAATTTACTATATTTTATGATGATTCTCAGTAAAAAAATAAAAATGAATCAAAATATCATCTGTATTGACTAAACTTCTTCACATAATATAATGAACCAACTTAGGATACCATCTAAACTGATACCTGATCTGATTCTCTACTAACCTGAATAGTGTTCCCGATCTCCACGGACCAATGTCAAGCACCTGAGATTCTACAAATAGCCATTGGTAATGATCTCTCCCACAAAATATTACTATAATAGAGTAAAATTCAGAAACATATTTATATATATATATATATATATATATATCTTTTAATGCATACATATCAAATACAAGTAAACACTAAAAAACAGAATGTGGAACATAACCACTATAACCCATCTGCTAATGGTCCATGACCACCAACCATGTCCCAAGTCACCCACCCTTGGTCACCCAAGAAAAAAACCACAATTTAAGCAGAGAGGATGAACACCTGCTATAGGATAATAAAGGGTTGAAAACACAAAAAGGTACAAGAAGGGTGTGAGCTAAAGTTCCTGTCAGGATTCCAATAAATATTTTATACAATTACATGATAAGAAAATTAAAATATTCTAACATAGGAGTAAAAATGAGAGATTATGAGGATTAGTTTAAAATAGAGTTTTAAAAAACTAAAATCATTTATTAAATTAAAACTATAAAACATGTCATTTCACCTTTTAAAAGCTAAACATTTTTTTGAAAATCTTTAAAAAACAATTCACAAGCTAAAGTCATATAATCAATAAAATGTGATAAAATGCACCTGATAAGTAAATATGAATAAGAATAAATACAATATAGTCATGATTCATAATAATAATAATAAATGAAGCTAGCATGTAAACTCTAGTTCCAAATGGTGACATTTAATGATTTCATGTATCGAGATCAAGTATTTAGATTTCATGGTTAAAAGCATTTATATAAATTTACAGGGCATAAAAAATAGTTCTCAAAAACAATAGAATATATTTCAAATATAAAAAGCAAGTGACATGGTAATATTACAAAAAAAATGTATGATAGTTCTAGTCTAAAGGGACTCCACACACTCTAAATGTGACATGAAAATATGTACGCACATCCCTTTGAGCTTTGTTCAAAGAGGAGACATCACTGTTGGCTAAGGGATATGACAGTCTGCATTATTTTTTTAGAATGTTATATCATCGTAGAGTGTTATCCAAATAAATCACTAAATAGCTAAGTCTTGCATGTTATCTAGTAAAAATAAATTATGGGAAATTCATTTTATAAAAAAAATGAAATTATTCCCATTTTCCATTTCAAATAAGCTAATTTTCCATTTAAAAATCATAATATGTGTTTTTAATCAAAACATTCATTTTTTCATGAAAAAACCCAATGGATTCTATCAAAACTAATTTGACCCATTTTAATCAAATGTATGTTTTAAAAAAATTTAATTAAATAAATTTCCTAAAATTAAATTCCACAATTTAATTTGAATTAAATTCAATCCAATTTCTCAATCAATCAAATTTCAAATCAAAACTTTCTATACAATTCAATATTTAAATGGGCAATAATACCCATCTTTATTCACAATTAATTAAAAAAAATCAAAAAAGGCCTATAAAACAATCATTTATTTAAACGAATCCTAAAATCATTTAAAAAATAATTAAATCATTAAAAGGATTGAATACATTTTAAAACATGGGTTCACACCCTATTTTCATGAAGGTAAATCATTTATTTCAAATAACCCAAGAAAACAAACTCCAAAAAAGTGTAAAATCATTCAAAGGGGTTCTTGGTCATTGAATAAATTAAATAATTTTAAACTATTTAAAAAATAACAAATATTTAAATTAATTTGATTAAAATCAAGGAAGATAATTTAATAAATCAAAACCTAGGCCAAATAATATTTAGAAAATAAAAAAATTGACCAAATCCCTCAATTCCACAAAAAAAACCTTTTAAAAGTTCATTGAAAATAGAACCAAACAACCAAATAACTTAAGAAATACATAAAATATTGATAGATATCATGATTTAATCCATTTAAATCATGTCATGTTCAACTTAAAGAGAAATTGGTCAAAGAATCATTTATGAGGAATTCAATGTAAAAAAATCTTGGAATATGTGTTTGAAATCAAGAAACATGCATCCATGAATTTGACAATAAATAATGAATAACTAAATGATGTAAAGGCCTATAAATACCTACTTGTAATATTATGAATCCAACAACAATGAATCTATGATGTGTTGTTTTCAATAGAGATCATTGGATCTAAGAATATAGATCTTGAAAGAAGACAGAAGAGATCCTAGATCTAAAATTCCTCATTAATTGATCAAGATCCTACAAAATTAAAGGATTTCCCAACCTTTCAGAAGAAGGAATCATGAGGAGAAAGAAGATCCAAGAAAAAGAGAGAGTAAATAACCGAAAGAGAAGATATTTGCTTTGATTGGTGCTTTGTTCTACTAGGAAATGAGGTTTGGTGATACATAATGGCTCTAGAGGGATATCAATATCTAAAGAATCGATTTAGGGTTAAGTGGGAGGATTTTAGGGTTCATTAGGGGGGTGGGTTTTAATTACGATTTTTGTAACATTTATTTACCGCATTCACGCTTCCCTTAGTTAAGTCACACAGTTAGTACTAATTGTGTGCCTAACTGTTCACCCAAAACATATCCAATAGATGGATTGCATGGTTTTGCTAAACACTTTGTCTGACTGTGCACCAACCATGTAGCCCTCTATTTCTAGAATGCACACTTTGTCAAACTGTGCTCAAACCATTCACAAACTATGCACGATCCAAGAAACCTTCAATAAAATTCCAAAAACCATGGAGACATCCAACGATGATATACCATATTTAGGTAATCAAATATATGGTTAAAAATACATAAAAACAATAAAATAATGTTACAAACACCCCAACCCATTACTTTCTATCCATACAAAGCTTCCAGTCTGAATGATAAAACATTATGACACAAGAAGAATTACATCACTCATCTTTTTGGGTGAATGGTTTAGATTATAGAATTGAGACTCACCCAAAGGCTAATGAAGAACACAACTCCATGTTCAAAACACAAAGATCATCATAATCATCCAAATAAGAGAAAGACTAGAGATCTTTCTTAGGTCCCCAAACCATTTAAAGATTCAACAAAATGGTGTAACATAAGAAAAGAATGTCCCTTAAAATACAAGAAGATACATTAACTATTCCATATGCTGAAACATATAATACCATTCATCCAAAATAATGGTAAATAACTAACATGGATTTCTACCCTAGGTATGTACTAGACAGTATCCAAGGTTTTTTTAACCAAGACACATACCTTTATGAGCTCATCAAATCGAAATCAATCATGATCGAGTGTGTCTTCTATCATAATCTACATCATCCTAGTCACCCATGTACATTCTAGTGGTCTATCAAAGTCGAAACAAAATGATATCGCACATCTAGGTCAGTGATTAATTGTGCAATACACTCTCACATGGGAGATCATTTGGTATATAAAAATTGATATCTAACCATAAATTCAAAATAAGTGGAACAAAAAGTAACAAAAAAAACATTATCTAAAGATATGAAAAACATTATTATATGACCAATAAAAAAATGACCAAAACAATGTTTCACATGATATCATCACAAAGATCACAAAAATAAAAGTATTCCAAAATATAAAATCCATAAGAAGGAAATATCAAATAATTTATACTCTGATGTCACAAACAACAATCGAGAAACCAGATGCTCCTCCACTGTGTGAATATCATCAAATTGACCTCATATTCTTGAATTTACAAACCATTCTTATTTAAATTGAAATTTAATTCCATTAAATTATTTGAAACTAAATTTTAGGGAATACTAGTGGATATGATCCATGAATTATGTTAATCAATCAATTAAAAAATGAATTCATAGATATCCATATCCAAAATTGTGAAATCCCAGGACAATTCAACCCCAATAGTAGTTATCAAACATGTTGCATGCATAAAGTCTCGACACACTCATTGATCTAGAGGTTTTTGATGTTTACAAATAGAATACATAATCTCAATATGTAAACCCATATGATCAACTACATAAGTATAAATAAAATAGTGGGATTCACTGGTATCCAATATGGACTTCTTAAGGGTAAAATTAAAATAAATCATATTTCACACATTTATAAAAATATATTGATCATCCACCATCATCTATTAATCACCTTAATTCATTTTTAATCACTCCTCCTTGATTCTTTCTTACATTATTTTATTGAAATAAAATTTTGTTTTTGTGTTCTTATAATATCCTTTTGCTTATTTTTTCTAATGTTGAGACTCATTCTAGAGTGTCCATCCCATATATGAATATAGTGTTCAATAAACATGAGATATATCACTATCACCATAAATTATAGATTTATAAAAATAAAACTGAAGGTGACACATCTAATTACAGTTGTGATGTGATTTTGGTGTTTTTATAAAATATCATTGCTTATGAGAAGTAGTTCTACATTAGAATTAATAAATATTTATATTGGGTCTTGTGTAAATGTTAACTAATCACATGGTTAACATCTAAGACCCTCCACCACCATACAAGTAGATGTACTTCTTCTTGTTCCATATTTTTTAGTTCAACCTATTTCTATGGGGATAAAATGCATTCCTCTAAATAAATTTCCGTAAACTTTTATTTCATCTATAATCACCCTACACACCATTTTTGAATAGTTAATAACAAAAATAAAATATATCATTGATATAATATATTGATACAATATAGAATCTATGATGCGTTATTTAAAAGACATGGCAGTGATAACTACTCAATAAAATCGGTCAGTGATCATCAATATAGATACTTATTTTTTTATTGGTATATTCTCTAACATCAAGCTGAAAAATTTGGTTGACCTTAACATTCTGAATGCGTAGGGGAAGACGTATATTTTTATCCATTCCTAGAAATAATCCCACAATATCCCATGGTTTTTTATCTTAGATATCTTAATCCCGCCACTATCATGTATGATACATGAATATATACATTTCAAACATCTCATTTTGCTATACTAGTGTACCAAGAAAATACTAAGTTCTATTCATTTGGATGACCATATCTTCTAGATTTTCATGTTTTGAATCCCCTTGAAAAAATGGTATTCTATTTATTTAACTATTGAAAAAAAATATTATTTCCTCAATTAGAAATTTTGATTTCTATTTTCGATGAGTTTAAATGATGTTATGATACTTTGTACCAGTTTTTGAATCACTTCTAGCTCATGTGTAAAAACATTTTCTTCATTATCTACTATTTTATTTTTACATTGTCTACCTAGTTTTATTTTCTATAACAATAAAAATTATACCTATGTTCACTCTCTCAAGAAGTTAATGGATTTTAAATATTCCAAATCACTTTTAGAGACAAGTAATATCCATTTTTTCAAAATATTAATGATTTAACCATTTAAAAAAATTAGTAACTAATATACAATGAAATACTTTGGTAAATCTAAATACAATTCATGACCCAAAAAACTCATCATATAAACCAATGATAATGTTGTAAAAACCTAACTAGATTTTTTGGAATAATTTTATATTTATAAACCCAACTAACATGAATTTCATCATTAAAATGTTATCTATGTTTTTTTATTCTATATATTTATTGTTTTGGAATTATTGTCTCTTTAATACCATCCCAAGAGAAAGATGAAAGTCCATGAGGATAATATTTGTAACATCCCCCCTTCTCAGTTATTTATGGGGTGTATGTAATGCTACTATACTTTTGTGACACCCCAAAGTCACCAAATGATGAAAATAAATGCAATGGGCTAGAGGGAAAAGTTGGGGGATGATTTTCCTTGTAAAAGTACGAATCATAACAACACACAATATAAATATCCAACCAATATAAGATTCATGAATGAATCAATAAAACTTTAATTTGTACCAATAATTAAAACAAATTAGAGTGACAATGGAAACAATATATAATAATTAAAAATGAAATAAGACTCAATGATATCAATTCACAATCTTATGTACCAACCAAAGAGTCTCTAAATCCAACACCACCATACAAGCCTAAAGTGTTAAAAACATCACAAGGGAAATATGATACCTTTCTAATCTCTGAATCTTTATGTAAAAAAAAGTAAAACACAATAATGTTCCCATATAGTTGTCTAGAATAAACTCAATAGGATTTCCCCAAAATATTCCAATTAATTTCACTATGGTATAAAAAATTAGAACAATTGATATAATAACATTGTAAAACATTAATAATTCTATATAATTACTCAAGTAAATAAATGTGAGAGAAACTATAAACAAAAACACTACCAGTTCCCATGTTTAGCATAATTATTCATGGATTCATGCACACATGAACCCATCCATGTATATCGAAACATGCACTCAATACAAAAGAGAATTATATTACCATTGATGGTGGTACTCCATGAATTTAATCCATCCAAACTTTATGTTTCCACTTCCAACCATATCTATCCCCTTGATAAAAATCCACTAATTCCTAATTCCATTTCAGAAAACTTTTTTAAATCTTCCTTGAATTTTTTTTACTAAACTATTTTAATATGTTCAAACATTTCAAAATTTTAATATTGTCATTTTAAAATATTATCCAATGAGGGTTTACTAAATTACATAAACTTTTAAAAGAGTAGAACAAAAAACAATCCTTCATGAAATCATAGAGTGATACCAATGTAAATAAAATAAAAAGAATTTAATAAAAAAAAACACCATCATATTATAGAACCTTAGAGTGAGAGAGAAGACACTTACCTCAAATTTGATTGTTTGGAAAAATGGTCAATGAAAATCCTCACAATTCCTATCCATCCTTCTAATTAATAAATAAATCATAATGATATATAATTAGAATTAATCCAAATACCATATATCTAAAAACAACACCATTTTAAGTCTCTATTGAGTAAAAAAACATGGATATCCATGTCAAAAAATAATAACAAGTCCAAAATATTGATTCCCACAATCACAAACTCAAATATCTACTAGAAACAACGCTTGGATGTTGAAGGTATTTGGAAATAATCTATATGTTCCCTGGAAGTTAATTGGAATTATTTAGGAATTATAACCACCATCCACACTAAAAATATATATGACTAAATCAATTTACTATATAAGTTGGTGTTTTAAGTCCTAAATTCATTGAGGTGTCTATATACTGAAAAACTCGACACCTCAATTTATTTTTATGAAATAAACATTTTTTACCATAAATTTCATTTACATAATAAATTTCTCAGCCATATACCCAATTAAAAACATTTATGCATTGAAAAAATTTATGGTCTTTGACATGGAAAGTTCATGTAATAAAACAAACAATTAAAACATAATTATTCACTGAAAAAAACTCATATAGATATACTTGAGCCTCTTTTCTTGTTGAACCTCAGAAGAAAATTAATACACTTAAAAGTGAATTATAATAAGAAAGGAAACTCATTAAATAATTGCATACCTCAATCTGGGGTGGTATATTTATATTTATGAGACATTTTTTTAATTAATATCTATGTAAATAAAGGGTAATGATAAGGTATGTGGTAACTCCAATCCCTTTATTTGAGTTACACTAATTCTTATTGAACATCAATTTATTTAATAACTATCCATTTTAGTTTAATTTATTTTCTTATTTTAAGGAAATAATATATTTTTTACTAGATTCATTTAAAGAAAGGAATTGTTCTCATTTCCCTTAAAACATGATTCTTTTTGAAAATGGACTCATAACTATGACTTCTATGATGATGAATAGAAAATAGAAAAAAACTATTTTAATATTTTTGATTTCATTATATTCAAATGATATATCTCCCATGAAGTGATTTTTATATGTTATTATGTTGTGAACCCTTTTGTAAAATGATATTAGGATATCAAATGATTTTTTTTGTTGATGTAATATTATAATATTAAGAAATCCATTCCTTTTCCAAGGGTTTTTTATGTTATTATAATATTTTTTAAATGGAATACATATGTATGGATGATGATGGGTGAGGTTATATAACTCTCTTAAATGAATTTTTATAAGGTTTTATCTAAATATAGGGTTAGTTTTGGACATAATGGGATTGTTCACATAGCCATGGGAATGATGGACTTTATCCAGTTTTCATGCTTGTAAAAATGAGTTTTTTCAAAAAGAATTGGGCATAATGTGTTTTATCACATATGTTTCCTATTCTTATGGTTGTCACACATTTTCATGTCCTTCAGAATGTTATGGAACATTTCTATGTTACTCAACATGTTATGCTAAATTTTTATGATTCTTTTCATTTTTATGAAATTTCATGTTATCATGATTATTTATTTTATTCTATCATGTTATATGAAAATTGATAAGCATTTGGAACCATGAATAATCACCCATGCTTAATTAAAGATCCTTAATGAGATTATATTATTTTACCAATTTTGATGAATATCACTTAACTAATTTATTTTATTTATTTTGATATTTACGCCTTTTTCATTTTTTAGATCATGTTATGACATTTCTTGAAATTATAATGAATATAAGCCCACCCTATTATTATGATTCCACTCTCCAAGTTATGAAGATAATTATATTAGTGTTATGTCAATGAATGTTTCTATATTTGGAAAATTAGGGATAAATGTTTCGAAGTGTTATAAAATAATATATATATATATATATATATAAGGAAAAAATTATTTCACTCTTTGTATTGTATGACTACTACAAGATGCATTTTTTAAAAAGAAATGGTAATTTATTGTTTATGTTATGTTTATAATGTTTCATTATAGTCGATATAAAAGAAGAGTTTAGTGATCTTAAATATTAGTTTAGTTATTTTTAGAGATTAATTTAAAGAACATTAGAGATAAATATATAGAAAATTATACAGGATGATTCTATGTATATGATAACATCCTAATGTTTTGGTAAATTATATATTATTTGGCATTCCTAAAAATGAATCTTATAGGGATACTACAAGTGGTAATAGTTTTGTAACAGATGCATATGGGGGTAATAACATAAAAGGATTGTTTTGAGTATATCTTAGTCATTGTTCTTATTCATGGTGAATGGGACCTTACAATGAACCTCAGTTGATACTCTCAGGGGATATGCGTTGGTTGATAACATTATCCCTATAGACCACTACAATGGATTGAAATATAGATAGTAATTTCTATTAGAAATCAAACCACTAATACCCAATATTGAAAACTATAGATTCAAAGTCTAATTAATGTTCATAATTTATAAACCCCTTATGGAATACAGTTCTATAATATGTATGGTGATAAACAATAACAAGTTAATCTTGGATTAAATGATTGTAGATAAAGTCAATATTGGTAACATCCCAAATATACGAGAATATACTAATGTATTCCTAGATAAAGTATATAGTCTTCCCCCTGATAGTGAGGTTGATTTTTCAATTTAACTTGTATATTAATCCATTCCTATCTCAAAGAGTTCATATATAATAGATCATATTGAATTATATTATTTAAAGGTGCATCTATAAGGAAATTTGGACACGGGATTCAAATTACCCAGTGTTTCACCATGGAGTGTGAATGTCCTATTTATCCAAAAGAAAGATGGATAAATGTATATAATCTTTTATTACCATTTGATTTATAAAATAATTCCAAATATAATTATCTACTACATTGTATCATAGTTCTATTCAATCTTTACTAAGGAGCTCAACACATCTCAATATTTAACTATGGATCTCGATTCCATCAGTTAAAGTTTAGAATGGAGTATATTTCTAATAGATCTTTCCATATGAGATATGAACACTATGATTTTATAGTGATTATATTTTGACGTACAAATTCCACTTCTATCATTATCAATTTAATGAATATAACCTTTGTAGAGTACCTTGATCAATTTTTAGTTTTCAATATATATGAAATTATTATATATTTATATGAAAAAAATGATTCTGAATACAATATCAAAATTTTGTTAAATACCAAGGTAAATGAGAATATGTATTCCAAATTTAGAAAATTTTAATTGTATCTTTTAAAGGCTTAATTATTGGGTCATTCAACAACAATAAACAAAATATCATTAGATCCAATAAAGATGGTTGTTACCAAGAAATGGCCTTGGTTCACCACTGAAACTAGGATCTATTTTTTTCTTAGGATTAAAGTATATTAATGATTATTTTTTAAAAATTTACCATGAAAATCAAATACACTAACCAATATGACATAAAACGGAGAAAATTTCCTTTGGATATAGTAATTTGATGAATGTTTTAAGGAACTAAATAAGAGTTTGGTCACTCCTCGAGTGTAAGAAATACCTTAGAGTGGATAAGGATTTGAAATATGAAATTATTTTTTAAAAATGAGTTTGGGTTTCTTATTCATGAATAATGATTATGTAATTTCTTATAGTGAAGTAAAATTAAAGACTCATGAGAAAAATTATTAGAAAAATGATCTAAAACTAGTCATAGTAGTCTCTATATTGAATATATAGAAAACCTATCTCTATAGAGATAAGTCAAGTATATATAATGATCATAAATGTTTAAATATATATTCATAAGAAAGTAACTGAATATGATAAAAATTAGATGGCTGATGTTGATCTAATATTATGACTTTTCAATAAATTTCCACCTAAGGAGGGAAAATAAGGGTTCGATTCACTAATAAAGTAAGACCATGAAATACTATCCATGATGAGGATTGAAAAAAGATAAAATAATCATGGATTTAAATAGGGATATGTGTGATGTCATAATGTATAGAGCTAAATAATATCTTAACTAACTATCTACTCAACCTTGTATTCCTGTAAATAACAATGAACCCTATAATGTTAATGTAGAGCTAAAAAAAGGTATCAAAGAGTCTAGAGTTCAAATTTGCTAAAGATATATTCATAACGTTTGAAACCCAGATATGTGTCCACAAAATTTTATAATTGATGAAGGAAATTTTGAACGATCCATATAGATCATCATTCCCTATCCATTATATAATCATAATTTTGTATAAAGATCAGGAGAAATACTTATTCTGGGATAACATGAAGAGAGTGATTGAAAAATATGTATCTTTATTCTTGGTATTCCATCATGCTAAGGATGAATGATAAAATCCTAATGGTGTGTCTAAAAAATTTCATATACCAGTTATGAAATTGGTGAAATTCACTATGGACGTCATTGTAGGACTCCTGAAATATTTAAAAGTCCAAAATACTATTTGGTTTTTCTAAGTTGACTTATAATGTAAGAATATTTTATTTCCATCAACAAATATTTATCTTGTTTCATACTCACAATGATATAAAAAGGGTAGGTGGTTAGGTAACATGGAATAAAAATATCCATAGTATCTGACCAAGATCATAGTTTTACTATGAGGTTTTAGAGAAGTAATCAGAATGTTTTACAATAGACATTAGCTTTATAACTGCATATAATCCTCAGAGATATGGTTTGTTTGATATCAGAATTTAAACTCTCTCGGATATGATATGATCTTGTTAATTGGATTTATGTAGATTTAAGAATCAGTACCTTCCCATTATAATGATCTCATATAAAAATATATTCCATTATATCTTTTAGATGTCACCATGTGATGCTATATATGGGATGAGATATAGGATTCAGACATGGTGAGATGATGTAGGAGAGATGAAGAGAATTAGTTATGAACTTTTCCATGAAATAATAGAAAATGTTCAAAACATTCAGTGTCGTATAAAAGTAGAAAAAAATATATAGAATAGGTATATTTATAACCATTTATGAGAACTAGAGATTGATGTTGATGACAAGGTGTTCCTTTGAAAATCTTCATAGAAGGGACTTATGATATTTGGGAAGAATGGGAAGCTCATCCCCAGAAATATGAGTCCCTTTGAGATGTTGTATCAGGGAGAGGACAAAGCCTATAACATCTCACTCCCTCCAAACCTCCCACAAGTGCATGATGTGTTACATATATCCCTTCAGATAATGAAAAAACCAGAACCTTCATTATTCTAATCTCAAATTCATTGCAACTACTTTGAGATCTATCATATAGAAATGACTAGTGGAAACTATGGATCGAAGAGATAAGGTGTTTTAGAAAAACACCACTCATATAGTCAAGGATATATGGTTAAATATTATGTTTTTAGAGGTTATGTGAGAACATGAGGATGTGATGATATAAAAGTACCTTAAAATAGTTTCTTTTGTGTGATGAAATTTTGAGGGAGAAATTATTTTTAGTGGGTATAATGTAATAACATAAGTTTTTCCTCGTAAATTTAATATTTTTTGATGCATTTATCTATATGGAAAAAATAACCCAAATGAATATAGATAGATATATGGTATTAATAATATTATAAGTTATAAACCATAGTAAAAGAAATATTTAATATATAAAAATAAATATATTTTAAATAACAAAAAAAAGAAAATTCACTTTAATTGTTGACATAATATGTAAGGCAAAAGAATAATAAAATATCTGATTAATAATATTTTTTTAATTAAATGTATATTTTTTATTTTTTATATATATATGGTTAGCACTACTTTTAAAGGTATACTTAATATGACAAAAAAATTGTAATGTCCCTGACTCAAAATCCACTAAACTGGTGCCCCGAGCTGGGTCTTCGCCTGACCTCAAGCATGCCTCCTCATATGCCAGAGGTTGCCGACTAGCGGTGAAGGTATAATGAGTCACATGGGGAGACTATACCCCCTTTAAAAGAGTAATACATTTTAGGACACAATATAAAAAAGTTGAAATAATATGAACAAACAATAAACATACTAACCAAAAATCTCCCAATTGGGTAAAAACCATAACTCAATATTAACAATGTCATTACATACTAGTAGTATAAGTGAATAAAATCCAATAGTAAGACAAATGGACAATACCCATATGGGCCCAAATCAATTTCTACATCCTTCTCTATGTAAATTCTGATCCCAAATCAACATCCTTGGGTAGGGACATTCCCTTGTCCTGACCTATAACTACGAAGTCTGATCGGGTACCCAACGTGGTCTGAGCATGGTGTGAGTACAAAACTCTGTAGGACACCACCAACGGTGTCTAACAAAATATCTAGTATAATAGATCTTTCATGAAAGTGAAAAATAAATGGTAAGTAATAAGGGATAGTTTGAGTGCCATTGGTTAATAAGGATCATTTAATTCATGACTAGAATTTATCCCAATTCCATTTCAAATACCATTTTTACTACATAATTTGTTTTTAACACATTCCCTTTGGGTTAGGCATATAAATCATCTATACATGGGTCTAAGGAAATCAATAATTATTCATATGGGATTAATTAAAGTCCCTATATCACTAAGGATACACAAATCACATCAACACATTATCCTCACCTCGAAGCCTCAGTCCGGGTGGAATGCAACCGTTAAGGGAATAGAGCCTCTGTCCCCTTCCCTAACTGTTAGTTTTTGGGGTAGAGTTTAGAAACTCATTCTAACTTGACCTTTGGGCGTAGATCCTTAAGTCAATACCCCACTATACCAAGCCATGTGAACATTCTTATTTATCAAGTCACCACAACCATACTGTAACACAACCATGCATATTCAATGCCATCAGAATTCACAATACAGAATAGAAATGTGAGAATTAATGCTATTCCATGACCCATTAATACATTTACCAACTACAATTCACAGTTATTTATCGAAATTCCCATTCTCATGCTTACACCCTTTATGTTTATTCAACAGTCCCTATGCCTTAGTCAATATTCACCAATGTCTTACATTATCCCATTTAGCCCATTTATCATTTCATGTACATTTTTCATATCTCATAACATAACCACTTTATTACATTCAATCCAGTAGGTGTAGCACAACTTCCCATGTATTAACCCATTCAACATATTCATCCATTTCCTATTTCATCATCTCATTATAAGTTCACCATTTAATATGCACTAACCCACTTAGGCATTTCTAACCAAATTTCGTTAAACAATTGATATAATCACATTTAACTCAATTTTCCTGTTTTCATGTCATGAAAAACAACCCCTTATGCCTTATTACCATAGTAATCTCTATTATCATTCTATTTACATCTTAATAAACCATTGAGACATGTTCCACATGGCCTTCACACTTTACTTGACAATCCTTCACTCAACCTTACCACTCTCTAGGTCTGGGATTGTCGGCACGCCCCACGGGTGGCCCTAAAATGGTCAAGTCATCCTCCATGCATCCCTCGAGGACTATGAGGGGGGTTCAAAAATCATTTTGAAACCCAATTTACCAAATCATACTCATGGTCACCCATGCACAACAAGAGAAAGGAAAAATATCAACACACATGCACAAATCTATAACAAAACTATGGGATATAACTTGTAGACCACCTACCTCGAATCCAAAGATGAATGCACTCCGCATCGTATTCTTTGATCCAGATTCAATCTCCCATGAATCCCCAACCTAGGTTCCATATAAAAAAGAAGGTTTTAGGGTTTCAGAAGATGATGGGAGAAACCACAAACCCTAATCTGAAAAAGAGAAGCCAGAGGAGCGTTACACTTACTCGGGACTTCGATCCACAACCAACGGCGCTCCAAACTGCCAAGAATCAAAGGAGAACCACCCTTGGGAAGCTTGGTCCATCCAAGATCATCACTAGGGTTGTAGGAGGTTTAATGGAGGAGAATCTTGAGTTGGGATTAAAATTATATAATGGCTATTTTTTAAAACATTGAAACTTTTCTGGGCCACACGGTTTACCCACACGTTTTACCAAACTGTGTGCAAACTATGCGAAAATTACTATCCAAAAAGAGAAAATTCACACGGTTACTTGGGATTTCAACACAATTTGTATAACAATGTGATAACCATTCAAAATCCTCTATCCAAGGATCCATGGTCACTTGGGTTGTTCTGTAATGTTTTCCCTAACTGCGTGAAAACCATGAAACATTTCCAAAAAGTCGCTTTTCATTATATTTCCTATCCCAAAACTCCCAAAATACCCCTGAGTCTTCACATAAACTTGGGAAACACTTATTTAGACCAAAATAAGGGACTAAAACTGAACATAAACAAGAACATTCCTTATGGAGAATCCAGGATCTTACAACTTACCCACCTTATAACGGCTCATCCTTGAGCTGCTTTTCCAAGCATCGCTAAGCTTCCATAACTAGTGGTCATTACAGTAGGCCTACATATCCATTCCCATATTTCAAGTTCTGGCTTCACATCACAAATCTAACTGAACACAAATCAAGGGCACATACTTTTCTCACAAGTCTTCTTCACCACAACAGCAACACAAACCAAAAAATCCTTAAGGATGCATTAATTTCAACCATTTCCAACCACTAAAACTTTATAGAGAGGACTTAGACAATAGTTATTGACTCACTACACATAGAAACATCACACATAGCATCACATCATCATAGAGGAACCAATCGGTATCCCATCAGCCTAATCCTATGTACAACTCATGAACCAAATCACTTGGCATCATTTTACTCTATTTTCCAAACTCCAATAATGACAAAACCTGATATCACCCAAATGAAAAACACATGATCCTTCTAACCACATTTCCTGACTTTTTTCGATTCACCACTCATGTTCCGAAAATCCCATTCCATAACCGTATGTTCAATGTGACCCAAACACTCCGGTCCTTGACCGATTTAACCTGTTAAAAAAATCACTACTAGGGACAACTCACATGAACAGTTTCCACCTAACCTCCTCTAACACAAACCCTATTCACATTTTCAACTAACCATTTATCTGAATTTTTTTTCCTTACCATGGATGGAAGACTTCCAAAATCTCATCTCAACCTTCACATCTACTTACATGTTCCCACTAACTATGCCCCAACATCTATAGGATCATTACTCTGTATTGGAATCTTGGTGCATTGTCAACAACATTCAGGGTGACATCCCTATAATATCAATTAAAGTAATAAGATCATCTTGACCTAACTCAGGTAAAACTTCATTCCAAAAGGCACTTTTCACCACAAAATCAACCTGGAGTTTGGTCACTCTCAACACACCCATTCAAGTTTACAATTTCAGGTCGAACCACACCCGACTAGCTTGTCCCAGAACACCCACCTTCCACTGATGGTACGCTACCCCTTTCCCACCTTTCTAAGGTGTTTACTGAATTGAATCCTATCATTATCATCCCACGCACCCACTGAGTTCATTCCCTAAATTTCGGTATAATTTAATCATTGTGGTGTTATTTCCCTCCAGACCATCATCGGCTTCACCCTTATCATGACACAACATCACATGGTCGAGGTTCCCTCAACTTCAAGATATTCTAAAACCAAAAAAGGAGAAATGACTTGAGTCTAACCCCAATCTTCACTAGAGTTATAGAACCCAACCTCTCTTTCCACAACCTAATGTCATGTCCAAACACACCCTTCTAAAACCTTAGTACAACATCGTAAGCTTCACTTGGAACCACCATGAGATCAAAGTCGACACTTGGCTCATTAGTCACCATATCCAAGTCCCACATTACCTCCCTGAGGGACCTAACATACACCTTACAAGTTCCTCATTGGTAACCCGGTGCCACTTCATCGACTCGATGTTCTCTTCTCCACATCCAGGACTGACTTATCACTCCCCACCTTAGGAGTGTTGTTACCACTGCTCTCCTGATAGAGTCCAGCCACAGTTTCTGACACTCGATCCTAAACAGAACCCCAAAACATAGACATGGATATCTATATTTTCCCAAAACAAGGAAATGAACATCATCAAGTGCTTATTATCTACTTCAATGAATGGAACCCAGGGCATTTTTTGACATTCGGTCCATCCCGAGGACCTTAACCCAAGTCATCTAGGATGAAAATTCCATCATCAAGCTCCAAACATACCATTTCCATTAGCATAACACCATAATTTCCCTCATACATCCAAAAACATTCATGTATCTTTGCATAAAGGTATATCTTCTCAATTTACCTAGGATGATATCAGGATATTGGGTAGGATCGTCACTAGCTAAGGTACACTAAGAAGCTATCAAATAACACTGCCACCCACTTATCAATTTTTGATGTTGAACTATGGGCCACCATGACCTTCCAAGGATCTCAGGCTCCCTTGCTGAACGCAACTCATCAACACTTAACCACAACCACTCAGGTTTTATTTCCAACCATGTTTAACCATTGCTCCCTAACCAAACCACCAAAAATCCATAACCAATGTTTCATATAGAACTACTTCCACCACATCGCTCGAGCCCTTCTGATGCATCCCTGCCAGCTAACAATTTAAGCACAAAAGTTTACCACACCAATCAAACCAACGGTCTCTCACAAATCAACCTTAGCTTTTTTATAGCCCATAACTCACTTACCTACCTAACCATGCATCTTTTTTAGTCATCCTCATTAGCCCTAAGGCGGACTCTTTATATCACCCAACAACCAAACCATTCATACCAACAATTTCAGACATGTAATCACCCTCACCTCGAGTGTCACCACTTAGTGAAAGAATATAACTACACCTAAGTCATCCTTTTCTCTTCTGCTCAAAAATAATTCTAAGACCACTGTTAGTCATCATCCAAATAGGTGACTCAAGAATTAATATTATATAACCCTTAAAAACAAACCTTACCTCCTATCATAAACACTAGGGTGACCTCAGGAAAGAACTAGGTACAACTATACCATTTTCTAAAACATGGTGGTACTTAGTATGCATTGACACCTCCTCTGAAGAATCTCCCATGCTTCATATTCCAAGGTACTTGCACAGCTGGCCTATCCTCTCACAAGGTCACCCTTGATTTTTATGAAACTATCATCACATAACCTCAACTCAAGTAGAACCACCAACCATCAACCTTCCAACTTATCCCTCTAGGGTAAACTCACACCATACAACACTCTGAGTTCCACTATCAAAATCCAAAACAACTACATGTGCGACACACACCCAAAAGCACTAGAAACCTTGTATGACCTCTCTCATAGGTCACCATGAATGTTTAATGATACCAACTCCCTTCAATGGAGTCACAACTAGGAAAAATCATTATCCCTTTATCCAAACCATACATATCATGTTACAAACAAGAAATGTTCATGTATGGCACTCTCACCTTAGTTCTAGTACACAATGTGCCCAGTGCACCAACAACCATCCACTCTAGTTTCCATACCAAAGGTGTATACATTCATTCGCACTACAAGAAAAACATCCTCTCTGGGATTCACAATGAAACTTGAAAAGTATCTTCGCCCAAGTTCACCAAGACCCAGACACCACTCTTAGGGTCCATCATGGACTCTGTATGATCACAGACCATGAGAGTTTATTTACTCGCATTACCGAACAATGCCTCACAACCTAAAGACCACAACCCTGCGAAGGGTTACCTAAACACGCCACTTAGGCCATTTCATAACTGGTAGGGTGTCACAATCTGAATCCAAGTCTCAAACTAGGTCACTCTAATTGCCACAACCCACACATACAAGGGTCAAACCGGTAACATAAAGGATACCCACCTTTGAACTCAATCATTCTCATTTTAAACTTATCATTCACCCAACATTTTGAATAATGACCAATAGGATTTACCACAAATCGAAAAAATATCTCTCATGATCAAACATAATCCACCCATCCTTCATACTCTATCCCAATGGACATCATCACACCTTGAAAAATACCATTTCCCATACCTATCGCAGTCATGGTCAACATGGGGTAACCAATTTATATAATCACAAGCCTTCCTTCAGCACATCATCAAACCAATTATTCTTTTACAACATGATACTTTCCTCTTAGGCACATTTCCCATTTCAAAAATTGTTTCAATCAACATTTTAACTTATTTAAACATTTCAATAGGAAAGAATCATTAAAAAAATTTCCGTCGTTGTACAATCTTTTTTTTAGACACCGAATCAACCTTAAAAACTTATCATAACCCAAAAAGTTAACCCATTAATAACATTTTTTTATACACAATACTCATTAACTATCCATTTTCATTATTTTCTTTCACCCACATACATTACCATTATTAAGAATAATTTTTTTAATATTTTTCAAGGAAGTAAAATGAATTATAATATTACTTCTCCACACACCCATCTGGTGTGTGTGCTTGTAATGATGCATGCCACCAGTATCCTTAGGTTCCTAAAATGATGCATGACTAAACAACCTCATGTCATTATGATAATGATAAAAATATCATAAATTGGTCAAATGAAACAACATGTGTATCACCTAATGGTGAAATATCATTCAATTGTAACAACACACATCAAGAACAAAAATTCCCACACAGGGTGACTTATGTTTTACCTCGTACACAGGTTAGCTACTCCCAAGAACGAGCTAATTACCAAGGACTGAAAAATCCAAATCTTCTGTCTACCATCCATAAATAGTAATAAAGAGAAAAAAACTCCTCTAATTCATGTTTGTAACTTCCCCGACCTGGAATCCACTAAACCCATTCCATAATTTGGGTTTCTACAAGACCTCAATTTGGCCTCCCCATATGCCAGAGGTTAAAAAATAGAAAAAAGGCTCTAATGAGTCACATGGGGAGACTATACCCCCTTTTCTAGAGTAAGTCACAACAGGACGCAATATAAAAATTGGAAAAAATATTAACAACTAATAAACATACAAACCAAACATCTCCCAACTGGGTAAAAACCATAACTCAACATTAGTAATGTCATAACATGCTAGTAGTACAAGTGAATAAAAACCAAAAATAAGACAAATGTCCTATCCCTAGATGGGCTCTGACTCCAAGTCTAGATCTTTCTCCATGTACATTCCGAGCCTAACTCAACGTCCTAGGGTAGGGCCAATACCCTTGTCCTGACCTACAACAAAGAAGTATTCTTGGTACCCAATAGCGGCCCGAGAAGTGTGTGAGTACAAAAATCAATATACCACCACCAACAGTGTCTAAAAAATATCCATTCTAATAGATAGTGCATGCAAGTAAAAACTAAATGGTAAGTAACAAGGGACAGTTTGAGTGCCTTTAGTTAACAGGTATCATTTAATCCATGAGTATCATTTATCCAAATTCCATTTCTTATGAAATTTTTACTACATAATCCATTTTTAACACATTGAATTTGGTTTGGTCATACATATCACTTATACATGGGTCTAAGGAAATCAATTATTATACATAGGGGAAATAAGTCAAGTACCTATCTCACTAGGGGAACATATATCCCACAAACACATTATCCCCACCTCTAATCCTTAGTCTGGGTGGAATGCAACCATTAAGGGAATAGATCCTCCATCCCCTTCCCTAACTCATGCATTTTTTTGCGTGGAGTTTAGAGCCTTAGTATAACTTGACCCATGGTGGTAGAGCCTCAAGTCAATACCCCACTCTACCAAGCCATGTGCACATTCTTATTTTTCAAGTCACCACAACCACACCATAACACAACCAAGTATATTCAATCCCATCAAAATTCACAATACATAATAAAAAAATGGGAATTAATGTTATGCCATGACCCATTAATACATTTACCAATTACAATTCGTAGTTATTTATCCAAATTCCCATTCTAGTGCCTTGGCCATTTAAATTTATTCAAAAATCCTTATGCCTTAGTCAATATTCATCAATGGCCAAACATTATCTAATTTAGCCCATTTATCATTTCATGTACATTTCTCATATCAGGTAACATAACCACTTTATTACATTTAACCCACTAGGTGTGCCACAACTTCTCATCTATTAACCCATTAAACATATTAATCCATTTCCCATTTCATCATCCCATTATAAGTTCACCATTAAATATTCACTAACCCTCTATGGCATTTCTAACCAAATATTATAAAACATTTGATATAATCCCATTCGACCCAATTTTCAAATTTTTATGTCATTCCAAACAACCACTTATGCCTTATTACCCTAGGCATCTCTATTATCATTCCATTTAAAACTTAATCAAACATTGAAACATGTTCTACATGGGCTGCACACTTTACTCCACAATCCTTCACTTAACCCAATAACTCTCTAGGTCTGGGATTGCTGGTGCACCACACGGGTGGCCCTAAAATGGTCAAGTCATCCTCCATACATCACACGAGAACCACAGAGGGGCGGTTCAAGAAATCATTTTGACACCCAATTTACCAAATAATACTCAAGGTAACCCATGAAAAATAAGATAAAGGTGAAATATCAACACACATGCACAAATCTATAACAAAACTATTGGATATAACTTGTAGACCACATACCTCGAATCGGAAGATGAACGAACTCCTAATATTAGTTTTTGATCCAGATTCAAGTATCCCATGAATATCCAAACTAGGTTCCACTGGAAATAGAGCTTTTTAAGGTTTTGTAAGAAGATGGGAGAAATGAAGAACCCTGATCTGAAAAAGAGAAGCAAGAGGAGCGTTAGACTAACCCGGGGCTTTAATCTGCAACCAACGGTGATCCAAATAGCCATGAATCGAAGGATAACCCGCCCTTGGGAAGATTGGTTCGTCCAATATAATCACTAGGTTTGTAGGGGGATAAATAGAGGAGAATACTGAGTTAGCTTCAAAATCCCATAATGGAATTTTTGAAAAAATTTCCAACTTTTTTGGGTCGCAAGGTTTACCCGCACAGTTTGTCAAACCGTGTCTAAACCGTTAAGAAGATACTATCTGAAAACACCCATTTTTTATGGTTACCTAGTATTTACACATGGGTTTTCTAATCGTGTGATAACAATGTGAAAGCCTCTATCAAAGGGTGCACAATTACCTTGGATGCTCCGCATAGTTTTCCCTAACCGTGCGCAAACCGTCCAATATTCCCAGAAACTCCTTTTTTCATCCTATTTCTTGTCCCGAACTCCCAAAATACCCCTGAGTCTTCACATGAACTTGGGAAAAACTTATTTAGCCCAAAATAAGGGACTAAAACAGAACATAAACCATGAAATTCATTATGAGGAATCCATGATCTTTGAAAAATAAATTCAAATAAAACATGTTTTCCAAGGTATTTTATGATATTATTTTTATATTTTTTTTATAATTTTTATAATATAAATTTAAAAAAAATAATAATAATTTTATAATTTATAAAATTAATAATTTTGTAAAATGATTTTTTGGGGTTTTTTGGAAATAGATAATTTTCCTGTGAATAATGGAAATAATTATTTCCCTGATTCCATCACATTTTGAAAAAAATTTATTATATGAATAAATTTATTTCACCAAAAATTTTTCCTATAAAATTATTTATAATAATGCTTAAAAAATTATCTCCAAATACTATTTTGAATTTATAAACCCATGCTCAATATTTTGGAAATTTAAGTACTATTTTAATGAAAACTGTTTTTTGGATGTATTATTTAATTTATTATAACATGATCAAATGTTGTTTTTAATTTATTTTATTAGTAAATGAATTCTATTTTAATGAAAATAAATATTTTAAATTAATTAGATAAAATGATATGGATAATTCTATCATAATCATAAACCTTTTTTCTTAAAAATAATGATTTTCTAAAAAATTGTTTTTAAGTATTATTTGGGCTACAGTTATGATTAGTTTTCCTACAAATAGAAATGTTATTTTTATAAAATTATTATTATTTTTTAGAAAATAATTTTCAAATTATTTAATGTGGAAAATTTTATATTCATCATATATAATTTAAATTATATGAATTAATGCTAATTACCATGATAATAGAGAAACAATAATTATGAAATTATTGATTTATTAATATCAAGGAATTTATATCAAATAAACAATACTGAAATAATTAAATTTATAACTCTAATATGATTTATAAAAAACATAGATAAATATATTAACACTCATTAATATGGTAATCAATACTAAATAATATTTAGAATTAATAATGGTAGAAATTATATTTTCCAACCAAAACTATATTTCTATACATTATATGTTTTAATTGAAAGATTAATTTTACAACATTTAGAAATTTAATTAGATTAAATATTGGTTAAATTTTTTTTATTAAAACCCAATTTTGTTTATGTGGGTTATTTTATAAGTTTAATAAATCATAAAATAACTTATATAAATACTATTTAACTAGTTTAAAACTAAAAGAGTAAAATGCAAAAACCAAATGGTAAAACCCGTATAACATGTCTAAAACATGTCTAAAAATAATTTCATGAGTATTTATTGACACAAATACACCCGAAATATAATAATATTGAATAAGTTGAGACATTTACTTTGAAATATTGTCATTAAATTATAAAACTATAAAGGGTGTTTCAAAAAGTTCCTTTTCCCTCACTTATTAAAGGGGATCACTTGAACCCTTTAAAATATGCATATCCCATTATAAATTTACTTGTAAATATTTCTATATATCATCTATTTTTTCCCTTAATATTTTAAAAATTCCATGGGCACACTAAGTTTACCTAAGCCCTTCATTTCCATGAAGTATTCCAAGGAAAGATCAAGTCTCCAATGTAAACATTGTCTCTTTTATATGTTTTTTTCTAAATATTACTCTCCCAAATAATTTATGACCAAAAAATACTTAAAATTATGTAATATAAGAATAATAATATGTTTTTATATTAATTTTAAAACCCATTTAAATTTATTTAAATATTAAAAAAATGGTGCATCAATCGTACAGGTGTGCAAACTACGGTCTCCATGCAGAATAACTTTTTTCATTTTATTTCCCATTATTTTTTAAAAAAATTAATTAGGATGAGAATTCTAAAAAATAAAATAATAGAATCATCATTGTATTATAATTATATTATTTCATAAAATAAACATCAATATCCATACTCTCTCATCGAGTTAATGCGTGTTCAAATTTTATTTGGTTTAGCCACCTACATGAAGGGTGATATGAAAAAATATTATCGATGAATATGGGAACATGAAAAATAATATTATAAAAAATTAATCATATCATTATTGGAATATGGTTATGAAAATATTATATTTTATGTATAATATATTATTGAAGTATCAGTTTCGTACACTAAAATCACTGAAATAAGGAAACATCGATTCTATTTGCATGTAGTATAACTAAAACCCATATGGAATTATATAAGAAATTATTAATTAAATTTAAGTTATATATTATAGTATATTATGTTATTTAAAATATAAAAAATATTTTTTTATGATATCACCAATAAATATCAGGAAAAAATGGAAAAAAATATTAACATATTCTATTGAAATTTGATTTCTAAAATGTAATATATAAACAGAATTACTATTAAAGAAAATTGTAAACGGAAATATGTGTGAATAAGGTTGTAAAATAGGTAATTAATATATTTATTATTATTATATAATATTTTAATGAACTTTCATATAAATCAATGAGATAGGTAAGGGACTTTCTTACTCAAAATATATCTTTGATTTATGATATTTCTTATTGAACATCATTTTTACAACACATTACAGTTTGATTGATATTATTCTATATTTTTATAGAAAAATATTTATTTAATAATATTAATTTCATGATTTTTATATATTTCACTTCACTTAAAAATGAAGGAGTATTTTTAGAAAGGGACTCGTAACTTTTAATTTTATAATGATAAATAAAAAATCATTAAAAACACTTTTTTGATTTAGTTTTTATTATAAAAAATAATCTATCTCTCATGAGATGATGTTTTATATTTTATTATATCATTAACCCTTTTAAAAAAGTTATTTTGGATTTCCTATGATTTCTTAACATCATGTATTTATATAAGTGCGTGAAACAAATTATTTTTTTATGGGTTATATATGGTATGATGACAATTGTTTTTAAGTGAAACATATATGCATGAATGATGATTACCAAGGTCATATATCCCACTCCAATGAATTTTTATATTATTATATCTCATGATATATAATGGTTTATAAATAATGTTTTTTTTCACACATGCATGGGCATGATGGGTCTGCTTACATTTTCCTATCATGACATAATAGATTTATTCACATAAGAGTAGGAATAATGGGTTTTAGGACACATTTTTTTCTATAATTATTGTGGTGATAAATTTTTAAGAAGTTTATAAAGTTATAGAACATTATCATGTTTTTCACCAAGTTATTCAAAATTTTCATTATTAATTTAATTATGTGGAACACCGTGTTATCTTGATTATGACTTATTATTAAATTATTTCACACTTTAATAGCATGCTCTCATGTTATAAGATTATTGATATTTTTTGAGTCACATGTAATATTTTATTATTACCTAATGATATTTAATGATATAATGTTACTATAAAATGTTTTATGAATACCATATAATGTCTTTTGATATTTTTTTTATTATATTTATTTCATCCATATATTTTCCTTTATGTTAAGATTTGTTTTAGCATTACTGAGAGTCTAAGATCATCTCGTTACTATATTTCCAATACATATGTTTTCAAACTGACTATTTCCTAAGTTATTTGTTAGAAAGGGTTTATAGAAACAAAATTATGGATAAATTTTTTAATGTGTTATAAAATAATATTTTTATATAGATAATTTCTAAGACACTAGAACTTTTTGTCTTGGGATTATGTAACTGTTGTAGATGTAATTTTTGAATCATGAGATTAGTGTATTATTTATTTCATTTTATGATTATTTTTCTATTATTAATTTTGTATGTAAATTAGTGTTTTTTTATTAGTTTTGATGATATTTTACATAAATGAAACACTATATATCAGTTAATAAATCGTAATACTTTACTCTATGAAGTTATGGTTGGGTAAATTCATCTTGATGAATATCCTGGGTAAATTTATCTATATACTTGGTATTGATATCAATAATGATAAATCATAGAGTATTCTTGGATTTAGTCAATGTACATACATTATTAAATTGAAAAATATGTTTAGTATGAAGAACATGGAAAAGGGTCTTTTCCAGATTTTCAAGTAATGAATCCTAAGAATATTTAAGATCCCTTTATTGAGTTATAAAAGATTTATATAATTACTTATGTTGCCTTATTGGGGCCCATATTTTATAATTAGTTGTGTATTTTATTGGAAATAACCTATCCACTTAGCTTTATATGTATATACCAAACCTATCTCAGTGACAGTCACTATATTATTGTGAAAAAACATTATTTTGTTATTTAAAAGAAAAACTTTTTGTTTATTTTTATAAGTGATAATGATTTTTATTTTAATGTGTGAAAAAATTAAAGTTTCAAATTAAAAAAAAAGATGATATGAAATCTCAAAATTGTTTTATATTTTTTTAATAGTGGAACTATCACTTATAGGAGCTCCAAATATTCCATATTATAAGGCCTGAAAATATAGGAGGTGTACATTACTACATCAGATTCTATAAAAGAATTTTTTTAGATCAGGAATCTTATTACTAAACTATAGTAGTTTCCTAAAATCAAGGCAGTGATAGATATTTATTATGATAATAAACATTCTATCACCTAAGAAAGGAACCCTAGACACACCAAATGACCAAACACATCATTAAAAAAATACCATATTATATTAGATATCATTTATAGACAGTAATGTTTAGATCTATTAGGTGGATACATATAACAATGTATAGGATCAATTGAAAAATATAGTGCTGTAATAGAATCATGAGGTCCAGGTTGAGTCTCTCAAAATGTGATACTAAATAGAATTATATAGTGGTTTCATAATGTGTAATTATTTAATAATAAAAATACCACCAATTATCAATTATTTATGTGTTCCATAATATATACTACCTTATGAGTGGAATTATTATATTCCCTCAAAGTAAAATATTTAATCATAATTAATTTATTATCATCACATAGTTTTTTGAGTTGTGATGACATGTTAAGATTATAATGAGTAGTGGAATCATGAAATTAAAAATGGAGAGTTGTTGTTTTGACAGACCCACCATGTATATCCAATTTAATGTAATATAAATATTGATTTTATTAGTTGTTAATACTTAATATCAATCATGTTCACCTAATTTTAGAGAGATATATGGAATTATTACTCTAATACATTGATTCGTTTCTTATTAAAAAAATTAATATTAATTAATCATTGTGTGGTTACTTATGTTGTTCATCATGTCATCAGTATGATCTCATCCATGTGGGGACTATTCAACTCATATAAAGAGAAAATTCGTCTATCCATATATTGAATTAGAATTTCAAAACCAATAGAAATGTATAGATGAGTAAAATGTGATTTTCTTAGCTACCTAGATGAGGGACATGCAATGTTTTAATTATCAAAATGACTAGCATGTTATTAATTTATTTACTAGGTTAACCTTTTTTAGTGAATTAAGAATGTCTTAGAAGGATTATACTATATTATCATTTTTATAAGTTTATTTTCCTGTCAATGTCATAAAAAAGTGATTATAGAGATATATTTATGATATATGTATGATATATCATCAAGTATATATTATTATATGATATATGAGTTTTTTTATGAAGATAACATAAGATCGCTTAATATCTTGAGTATAATTGTGATTTTAGAGGCTAATCCATTATTAAATCTATTAAATGTGGATTTAAAATTTTATTTCCATGCTACTATGTCCCATAGAGTCACAGCAGTAGGCCTTTAGATAAGGATTTTGTCTTGGAAATGTGTGTTTTCTAAATTGAAGAGTGTTTGACAAATCATGCCTAAAATATTTTTGGATGGATTGTGATGTTTTTACATAAATGGGTTTTTTACATTTTATTATAAGTTGGAGAATGTTTTAATTCCATATAAATTGAATAAAATCACATTCTATAGTATTTATATATATTTAGCAATGATATTTCTATAATTTATATTAAATTCTATGATATTATTTTATCATATAGATACAATATATGCATATATTTTTCCCAATTAGAGTAATATAGGGCACGCATTATGAATTATTTATGCATGAATCTCACCTACATCATTGGTTTTCAATAATGATGAACCATGTGATTGATAATTTATTTCATAGAATATATTAATTTATGGATTTCAATGAATGAACAACAAGAAGGATCCATGAGATTGAAATTGATTAAGATAATATAGGTGAGAAAATTAATTAAATGAATATTATTCTAGTCTCCTATTTAAGTGAAAGGTTACCTCTTATTTTTTTACCCCTGTTAAATGAAAGACAATATAACTAGTATTCCTCCTGAGGAATCATTTATGAATTAGAGATGGAATTATCACCCCTTCTTCCGTTTAATATCCTCATGATATATTAAGTGATTTAAAGCTTTTTGTAATAACGTTAGATGTTTGGATAATTTATTTTCTACTTTATTGATTATCATCAAACATACTCTATCAATGATAGTTGAAAAAGGATACTTCATAATCATTTGATGTTTTAGGTTCTTTATATTTTCCTTACATGTTGACTATGTGATGATGGATAAAGTTTATATTATTATGTTACCAATTATTATGATAATATGATGATCACCTAAAACCAATCACTCATAAGTCTTTCAAAAAACTCAACATCATATAATCGATGAAACATGATCCTAGGTTATAATGGTCAATCTAACAATAATTATTTGTCACTCTCGCTGATTTTCAAAGATCAAGAATGTAGCTAATGTTGAAGGGTCCAACTACTTCTGTGAGTCTAAAAGGACATCATCTGAATTCCTCTATAATATATATATATATATATATCTCAAATAATACCAATTTAAGATGAAAAATGATATTATATACAAAATTAGTCATGTATGGGATATCTTTTAGGGAAGTGTATGTTTTACTCAAATTGTATTATTGAAATAACTCGAAAAAATAAATATCAAGGATAACCCAATCAAGGTAATAATATAAATTATGGAGAAAAAAATACATGTTCATTCCACCGAGGATATAATATTTCTCATGATATAGGTGTATGAGATATTGGATCATGGAACCATTGTAAGAGTGATTAACCAATCAGTTGATGATGCATGGAATAACCTCCTTGAACCTGAATATGAAAAAATAATGTAGATTTATAAACTAAATTTATCTATAGTTATTAAAATAATATAACATTCATAATATAATTATTGTTAACTTATGTTTTTTTGTTTTAATTGTATTTGGTTTTCATGATCAAATTTCTGGTGAATGTAATTCTAGATATTTTAGAATAAAAATTACGAAAATGAGTTATCATTCTATACTTCATTCACCAACTATTTGATCACTATAACAGTGTAAGACTAACTTCATAAAATATATTTAAGTGTAATTTAATTCATTTTATGGTAAAAATATTTTGAAAATCTAGTTACAACTAATCCTAAAGAATAAATAATAAGACTGTTAGTGGTTTTCCTATAAGTTGGACCACTACATCATAGACCCATAGAAGTAAAAAAATTAAAATTTTCATCATTATATCCCATTAATTCTACAATATCTTATTATTGGGTGACTACATCTAATTTTACTTTATTTTTTTATTTTAGTTAAGAGTTATGTTGAGTGTTTTTTTTAAACATAGCATTAATTTAGTAATTTTTTGTAATAAATTAAGATCAAGGGTATCTAAGAAGCCTAAAAAATATTTATTTAATTCTTTGAAAAGATAATATTTTAGGTTGTGGAAGCTTAAATGATACATATCAGATTAATTAAGGGCCGCCAATTGGAATATAATTCAATTATTCTTGTTTGTAGTGGAATACATATACATTCTATTATGTTTAAATGGGGTCTTTTATTATATTAGAAAACATTCAATTAGAAATGTTTATGCTGAGTCCTTCATAAATAAAATCTACAAATTGTACTTATATTTTTTATAGAAGTGAAGTATATATTATCATTAAACATGTACTAGATTTTTTTAATATGTACTCCATGTTTTGGTAAATTATATCATGCTTAATACTTCTTTATGTTTATTTTCTGATTAACCATTTTTATGAAAAGTTCATTAAATTTAAGAATATTTAATTTTCACTTTTATTTTATTCCTTATTTTGATATATTGTGGGTTTATGAACTATAGGTTTTTCAAATCACTGTGTTCTTGTCAGTTTTAATACATGTTGTGGTGAGAAATTGAAATTCTAGTTTATTACTATAATTAAACCCCTCCTATAGTTTACATGTTGTGGTAATATTTTCTAAAAATTAGTACAACTTCAAATAATCACTAAAATACTTATACCTTCCATTGAATAGACAAAATTTTGTTATTTTCAAAGAGGATAGTGATAATGAGTGAACAAATAAATTATCTAAAATATATAATAGTTGGTACTCCACAGGGTAGTATAGTAGAGTTAACAAGTCTAGTTGAATAGGTTAAGTATGCCCATCCTAGAGCATTATTGGATTCAAAAGGGTCAGTCTTACTAGGTATTTACCATATATGGGTCAATCCATGTAACATATAGATCTCAATATCCATACACATTTGTATAGATAATGATATCTTGGTTTATTACTATGGAAAAATATTCTCATTATTGAGAAATGTTAGTACTTGGTTTTAATTGTTTTCCTTCTCATTTAATCATTAATATCACGACTCTCTAAAATTATAATGTCTTATTTATCAATTATGGGATGTTATAAATTTAGATCAATGGATACAGAATTAGATATTTATAATTTAACCCCATTTGGTTCTAGTCTTGGAACCTTAATAGTTGGATCATGCATCCCTATTTCCATAGTGGAACCCTAAATTAAAATGGATACTTCATCATTTCTTATATAGATTATATAGTTGATGAGAGATAATTCCTTAAAACAAATAGAAAATTGTAAGGGGTAGATATAAGATATATTAGACTGACAGTGAATGATAACTAATTTTAGTTGGGATCCCAGGGTGTAAATGGGAATACACTATTAATGGATTAATTTAACACTTCTACTAATAATAGAGGGTATTTATTTATTATAAATTAAATGAAATGAAAATACACATCAATATTAATTATGGGGGATATCATGGAACATTTTAAGTGTTACATTTTAATGGGGGATATTTATGACATTAAAAAAAATATAACCCCTCGTATGATCTAAAATATTGTGATTTTGATAATGATTTTTATGTAATACTCATAATTAATTAATGATGTTACTTATTAATATGTTTTCATTGAATTCTAACTTGGGTGATGATCATAAAAAAACACTTATTATATAAAATTTCATTGGAGATTCTTTGAAAATAAATCCATGACTATTTGGACTCATTAATTATACTTCCTAGAAACTCCAGAACGTGACTAAGTGTGTCTTCTAAGTGATCCATAATGTCTCTGAGAGGGGTTTATCATCAGATAAAATTTCTTTTATAAAAACCTAAAATTTTTCCATAATAGGGTAAGGTATGTATATTCAATATAATAAAGCTACTAAAGAATCAATGGATGATAAATAATGAATTTATAGTGAACAAAATAATAACACTTCATCTGGGATAGTGGAAATACTAGTCAGACTCATATGTGAAATAACCATCATAGGACAAAAAATTATCATTATTCCAACTGTTTGAAATTTTTTATGGTGAGATGTTTATCTCTCAATAATTATAGGTTAATTACATTTCTATAATCTACTTTGTATTAATTTTTCTGACTAAAATATAATTTTTTCATGTACTATAGTAATACCATCCTTTAAAATTGGAAATAGGTTAATTATGTCACTATTTTGGTGTTTCAATCCCGTTATTTATTAGAGGATAGGACCTATTGGGTGTTGGAAAGTCTTTAAAACCTTGATTTTTGGATTTATTTAAGAAAACTGGTAAAATTTTATATTCCAGTCTCTCATTCAAACATAAATCTAGATCTATAATTTACCACAATTGAAAATAATATAAGATTGTGGTTTAATAGAGACATTTAAAATAAAATTAATGAAAATTACATGGAATTTGTAAGAATGGTAAAGTACATGATTTATTAAAAAAATAATTTCATTAGGAAAAAATAAGATTGATTACAATTAAATTAATTAGGATGTCAAGGAAATAGTTGAAAATGATAATAGGTATAGAACATGAAACTTACCATCTCCGAAATCGAAAATGATGCCCACAATAAAGATCTAAGTTTTATATAATTTTATGAATCTTCTTAGAAACAAAGAGTGGAGGTTATATATCATAGGTTATCTAATTATGGGATATCCTTAGTGGACCTCGTTTATAAAATATAATTCTAGGTTTAAAATATATACAATTGAAATTACAAACATGTTGGACATTCCATAGAGGGAAAAATTATAAGAGGGTTGAAAATATATATTATGATAAAGACACCAAAACAATAAAATTTTCCACACTTGGTTATGTTCTGGATGATTCAATGTGATCAATGATCTAACACTCAGAATCGATGTAACATATGTTTTAGTGGTTTTCCAAACTTCTCCTCAAATTTTATCATCAAATTTAAAGTGGATCCACGAAAGAGCGCTGTCGTGGGCACCCTCAAATGATTAGTGTGATTTAGGGTACTTAGGTGCAGCAGAGTGGCTGACCAAGGTCATCTCTCAAAGGAGGAAGTGAATTTAACAACTTATTAGAGGTATTCTAAAAAAATAAAATAAAATAGAATAGAATAAAAACACTACTTTAAAGGATTGGGGTTTGTTGTAGTTTATGAGTCTAGAAGAAGTTTGCTGGAAGAAGAATGTATAATTTTTTTTGTTTTTAGTTTTGAAATGAATTTCGATTAAAATGACACAACAAGAAGATGTTTTTTTAGAAATCTATTTAAAAGGAGTAATCTATCTAACTCTACCTCTTTACTATATTATTAATAATTATAATTTAAATTAACATTCACTTAATTATGATCCCTTAATTTTTTAAATCCCAAACCCTACGAGAATTAACTTTACCACGAAGATGATGTGAATTTAACCCTAGGCTAACTTCCGAACATGCAATCACAGCACCCTGCTTTGATTGATGTTTTAAGATTAGCTTATGGTCAGTGGTAAATTAAGGAAAATATCCATTCTGTAAATGAGGATGAATTTTTTTCAGTGATTATATTTGAACTCTACAAATTTATCCCGTGTGGTCTTGTATTACCGATTAAGATCACGCTCTCACAATTTGCACAAAATCCCGACCTCGCGTGTTTTTGTGTTAATTGTTCAATTGCTTGCTTAGTTTCTTACAATTTAAAAACACAATTCATGGATCATATTAAGTTAATTACATTAGCTCAATGATTCAAAATAATTAAATGAATATGGTAGAAGATAGATCAATTACTAAAAGACTACTCTTCCATGGGTGGCGTAATCATCGTAGAAGCGTTTTCCATGTGCAAAGGTTTATAATGGGTATAACCCAATAACGCTTCTACTCAAGAATTCCAGCCCAAAGAGGAAGATTAAGAGAAGAATAAATTTAAACAAAACAGAAGAAAAGAGAAGAAATAAAAGAAGAACAAAGAAGTTTATTACACAAATGAAAACATTGCAAAATGAAGAAGAGAAGGAGGCTTCGATGAGGGGATCCTTGCTTCAAGAGCTAACTCTCTTACAATGGTTGGAGAATTTGGGTGAAACAAATTATCCTCTTCCTAAAATCTCCTAAATAACGTCCCAACCCCTCCAAATGAGAAAAACCCCAATTTATAGAGGGGAGGGGAGGAGAGGTTACAAGTGGTTTCAAGTGTGAATGTGGAAATTAGGAAAAATATTTTATGCCAACTTTCACAGCCCATTTGACCACCAAAACGCATGTATTGGCTAGACTTCCAGAAAGTTCAAATGTGAGGATATTTGTCCTCTGTCTTATCTCAACATCTGGGCTCCATACAGGCCTATATGAAGGAGTTATGGCCGAAATTAAGAAGCTTCTCCATTCTGGCGAGCCCAGCCCAACTTTTATTTGATGGACCATTTTCAACAACCAAATGAACTCGTTAGCTCTAGTGTCCTGAATAAAAGTTGTAGATACTTAAGTTAGTAACACTGTTACAAAATTTAAAATTCAAATAATAAATATAAAAATATTTATCTTCGAAATACTACAGTGAACTATAAACGGTAAAACTGGAATTTTCATCAAATATTCAAATGAATGATCTAATCCCAAATACTTTCTAATTAAACATATTTAACACAATGTGAGGAAATTTTATCATTTATTATCAATTAAATATTCAATAAAATAGTGTTTTATCAACTCCCCCACACTTAACCTTTTGCACTCCTGGGAAAAACCTTGGCTCACACCCAAATTTACCCAAGAGAAGAAGGGTAGAACGGTCCTTGTAGTGTAGCTTGGGTTGTCGATTCCACAGAGACCTAAGAAGATACCTAAGATACACAACCTAAGGGATGGATTTTTGGATATGAAGTGGCAAAATTGGATTGATTTTTGATGGGTTTTAAATATATCTAATTGATTTAAGTTAATTCAATTTAAAATAATGAGTTGATCCTAGGTTATCGCTCGGGGTGGATTGGACGTATTTCCTTTTTAATGATTTCAATTTCTTAAATTTGAGATGGGTTCTTTTAAGGAGATAAAACAACATCATCACTTACTGGTTTAATGCCTACACCCTTTAATACTAATCACCTATACACTTAAAGGATCAAAGTTCTGAGCACTTCAAGGTAAAGGTTCATATTAGTACTTGAAGCGTGTGGCCTTAAATTCAACAAGGACGATGGAGTTTAAAATTCATCAAATAAAAATCCCAATTAGAGAAGTGATTATACATTAATTAGGTGATAAATAACATCCAATAAAGCCCCTTGATACTCCCTTGGATCAACCCATAAGTGGTTTAGTCCTCCATTGATCCCATGGTTTCAATGGAAGCGGAAAGTAGACTCATGAGGGAGGAAATGGAGAAGTAAAGAAAGCAACAAAAATAAAATGATCACTCCACCGTTGTGTGAATAATTTCACAAGGTTTGGTGTGAATAAATTCATACCTTGATCCAACGGTATCAAAGTGATATGAAGAACAACATAATAAGATTAGAAGAAGAACTTTTATTAAGAAACTAAAGTGAATTGAACAACTTACATGTGAAAGACAAATTTGAGGCAACAAAAATGCAGCATAACATTACAATTGAACAAAGCATCCAAGATCTAAAATCCTTCACCACCACTGCCTTAAATAGGAATTTTTGGAGCCTTGGGTCGAGCCACCAACAGTACAAATCATCTTAATTAATTTTGGTAGGCTATAGGTGGTGGAAATCTTGTGGAATTTGGACTTTTCCACGTTTGACCCGAGGTGGCAGCCAGTTTTCATCCACCGAACAGACGCGTCTGTAAGGCCTTCTAGAAGGCAGAATCATAGTGGGTCATAGAAGAAGAAAATAGAGCTCCGGATGTCTTCTAACCTCCTGTAAAATATGGGCCCATTTGGAGTTGTTTATTCCGAGATATTATTAAATTAGTGGGCTGTTTTTATGGGCCATAGAATCTGGCCCAGAATTGTATCTCTAAATTGGTCCGCCTAAATGACCACCATGGAGGCCTAATCAGCATTAACCCATGAAGAGTGATTTGTTCCTTTACATGTCTTATAGCGTCCCACGAAATTTGGGATTAATTGGGTCTGCATGTTGGGTCCCACAGTCTCATCAGTGTGCTGATGTCCAATCTGCCTTCTCCAGAATTGCTTCCTTTCATTTCCAAATATCACCATCATCCTCCATGAATTCTCCATTGATCCCTGAATGAAAAATTTTCATATTGGAGTGTAGATAAATTATCAAATTAAAATATGTATAATCAGATGAATCATTTTTTACTTTAAATGATATTGAAAAATGTACCACATAATAGTGCATTTTAAGAAGGTATTACAATCATAATGTGAAATGATGTTCAAAGTGTAAAATGCACTAAAATGGTGTTTATGAATAACAAAGAACATGAATATTATGTATATTAAAAATGAATATTAGCCTCATTTAGTGTCTAATCACAGCCCCCAACTTGAGTTTTGCTAGTCCCGAGCAAAATATATCTCAACAATATGAAATTCGAATTCCCTTTTCCAAAAACATTTTAATACACAATGGTCACCAAAAAACCTTATACCAAACAATCATGAACCCCATAAAAATATTTTAATACAAGATAGTTTCATAAGTAGATCCCAATCTCAATCCCATTCCTTTGTTCAAATTCATTTCCATATTTCATCCAATATCAATTAAGTATGAGGATGTGTTGTGCATCACAATAGACATGGGGGTTCATCTTTATTCAAGGGGGAAATTACGGAAGCGCTAGGTGGAATCGCATTTCAATATTAAGATGAGTATTCAATTTTTTTTTGTATCATATTTTTTTTTTTTGAAATTTTTCCATGGTAATTGAAATTTCACTCAAAAGAGTCAACCCCTGTAGCGAGACTTTGCCGATGACTCCCAGGCTCAAAGACCTTAGGGCACCAAGTGAAGCCCACATACTCGGGCATCATCTCGAGTTAACTCAGTCAAAAACAAATTCAAATTTCCAAAAATAGAGATAAAATTGCTAACTTTGGGCCAGACAACTATGGAGTCATGATCCCCAAGTGTCGAAAGCCACGCATTAGGTCATTTCATTTCTCTATGCGCAAATTTTTTTTTTAATAATATTTTTTTGAATACTCATATTAAACTAAAATGATCACCAAACCTATTCTATAAATTTAGGGGACCCCATGAACTCAAACTAATACCCCACTATCCAAGGGACGTGCATTGTGATCTTTTTTTTATTTGGATGAAAATATAAACGATGAAATATCACATTGGACAGCCACACTTTCCAAAATCAATGCTCATGAAATTATACAAGGATTAAAATCAGAATCAGGGTATGCTAAATTATTTGATATTCAGTTTCAAAGTGTGCAATGTGTATTACCATGTTTAAAGTTAAAGGAATTTTTCCTTCCATTTTCACAATTTTTTTTTCAAATCATTTATCATTTTTCTGACACGAACTCATTTTTTATTTTATCTCCCCCCAACTTAAAATAACACTGTCCCCAGTGTTTAAAGAAAAGAGAATTTAAAAGGGGATAGAGGTAGAGAATGAAAGTTCAAAAAGGAAATTGAAAATGAGGGTCATGGAATGAAGTCACCTAGTGGTTGAAGTTTGAAGTTCGTGCTGCTCCAATTTAGTCCTTTGATATCCATGTCGCTTGCAGAGTTCCCTAGTAGAAAAATGAAAACAAACAAACAAAACAAAAGAGTATATATATATGTATATATAAGTAAAATATAAGTATATATATATAATAAAATAAACTGATGATACATTGTCTTCTTGTTAAATTTATGGGTAAGGTATTACTCAAGGATCACACCACGTGACACGGATGAATATGGTGCTCCCCTTTCATACCCATCCATACTCATAATAGAAGAAAAGGTCAACAGTCTATATTTTTTTTAAAATATAAAAATGATTAATTAAAATATAAATTTTATTAAAACAACAAAATGATAGGAAACTTGAAAACCATGGGTTGCCTCCCATGCAGTGTAGAGACCCGAAGCTTATCGTACATGGACATTACATTACATTTGCGGAATACTTAGTACATAACAAAAACACACACACAAGGATCGTAATAGTTTAGTGTCTTTGGAAACTCGGAACGTAATCTTTTAATCGTGGTGAAAGATCTTCAATATCTCCCATAAAGATCTTCACTTTTTTTTTACCTAAAACCTTTCTTTATATCCTGGGGAAAAGAAAACATAAAAGGGTGAGCTCAAATGCTCAGTAAGGGTATAAAAAAGAAATAAAAATCATATCATATCTTTTTGAAAATCATAACCTGCAAAAGAGATCATAATATCTTAACATGGAACAAATCATAGAAGTGAAAATGAGATCACCATAATCATAACATGAAACTTGAAACTTTGTGGCATGCACACATAATCATAGAGAATCATTTCTTGTTAGTCAAGACTTATTGCCAAGACTATCTTAGTGGACAAAGTCCCTTTCTGAATCGAGTAACCCTCGTTTCAGTCCTGTTTCACTGAACCGAAATAACATTCCGTTCCAGCCATGTCTATCTCATGAGATATAAAATCTTTACCCAATGCATTGGAGGGAGATATAGGTCCCACCCATCTCATAATGAATCCTTTCTTATGTGTGCCACAAAATCATAAATCATACATCATTGCATAACCCATGTAATAAAAATGGGATTCATAAACAACATGACATCATAAAACCATTCATATAAGATAAAGGAATTCATAAACATAATTCCATCACAACATAGTCAAATCAATGTAATAATAGGGATAAAAACAGAACCCTTTTATTATCTTAGATGGAAAATAATTTTGATAAAATACTTGAACTTCATTCTTGAGGAAAATATCCTTTCTGCTTCAAAAATACTTTTCCTTTCTTAACATGTCGTACAATTATAAACTAAAAGAAGTTGATTAAAAATAAACTTAAAAACTTGTAAAGGAAACTTCTTTGAAATAATGTTTTAGAAATCCATTCATGCCGTATAAGTTAAAAAAAACATTCTTCGTACTTTTGTCGGAAAAGTCAAAAAGTACCTCGTACGAAAAACGACAAAAGATTCCTTTCATACATATTACTAAAAACTCACCGAAGGGTAAAAATGGATTTAAAAAATTGTAGGTGGATTACATATTGATGAAACATGGATGTGGATGATAAAATACACCCCAGTAAATACTTACGAATAAACAATCTCGGATAAAAATGAGATTGTGATATTTCCCTTACCTTAGGTCCAATTTGCTTCGTATGTGTCCGAACCTCCTGTATAATGATTTAAATAATGTCATTGACTTATTACAGAATCATATTCATTGTTATGATATCATATATGGTTCACTTATGACATTATATTACCCGTTCTTTTGTAAATTCCATGTTAAAGAAGCGTTTTGGGTAAAATCGTTTCATTTATCGTAGGTGTTTTGACTTGTTGTTCTTGACATCATTATTACTTATATCATGATTTACTTACTTCCAGAATATAAAATATGATTTATATATCATATATATTCAGTATATATATATATATATAATAGATAGATAAATAAAATGAAAAACACCGTTCATGGAGACGGTAGTCCGTACGTACGCATGAACGCTGTTTTTCTTTCCTTATTGTCTTGAAATGGAAGTAAGTAGATGACATACATATGTATATATATACATAAATCCAGTAGCTTTATAATGTCATATATTTCATTATTATTTCTTATATGTACATTATAATCATTCTTAAATGGTTAACATGGAGAATGAATCTCATCGCGTCGTGGAGACGGTAGTCCGTACGTACGCACGAGCGATGATATCATTTCTATAAATATTGAATTGAATTGGAGTGGATTATACAATATATAAGAATCAATATGATGTTGTAATAACTTTGTATAGTTATTATTTACACCATTATACCCATCCATGTAAGGTGGTGGTGGAAAATAGATTACACCACGGCGTGGAGACGGTATTCCGTACGTACGCACGCGCGGTGATTTCTTTTTCCGTAGGATGGATAGATGGTGAAATAGGGTTGTTTCATACTTATAATAACATATCAGTATATGAGTGATACTGATGTTATTACTTCATAATGAAACAACCTAATAAGAAGAAGTGGAAGAAGAAATAAAGATGAAAGAATTGGTAACGGTAATTACCTCTTCTTTGAAGTGCCTCTTTGAGACCTCCTCTTAGGGCACTAGAATTGGTCTTTGAGGAAGACCAGAACCTCTAGGATGTTTCTAGGGAAGTGGAGAAGAGATTTTGGCAGGGGTTGGCCGAGCTTGAGTGCTCAAATTGGTGTGAGGAGGAGGGGGAGGAGGTGTCCTTTTATAGGGGAGGAGAGGGGCACCTTAGGAATTCTTAAAAATATTAATTTATAATAAATATAACCCCACTTAAAAACCTCCAAAAATGACTCATATTCGAAGATTAGATGAGATAGGGTTGTAATATCATCAACCAATCAAATTTAGACATGTTTGGATATTATTTTAAACCTTATCAATTAGATTTAACTCTAAGTTAAATAATTTAACTTTTACCGTGTCTTTTTGTTTTCTTTCACTATATGGTTAATAAACTTACTATAACATGCCAAACGAACCCCAAATTGTTTATTATTAATACATATATCCTTATCTAAGTCATTTGGCCGAACCTTAGATTTTTAGGAATAAAATAACAATTAATAATATAATATTTGATTTAAAAACTATTTTGTGTCAATTTTGACACTATTTGATACATGATTTTTGTGAAAGTCATAACAGAACTATATGTTCGAACCAAGTTGATTAAATCCACACTAATATGTCATAGTAACCTATAAAATTAGTGGAATTCATAAAATGTCTCAAATTATATTTAGTTTGGTGTTTATAACATCAATTATGTCAATATTTCATTAATAAGATAATTACTGCATCATCTTTGTGTCATAAATAAATTAACTTATTTGATGTTTACAAATTACAAATAAAATACCATTATGTAGGAAATTTTTTTAGCTTTCTAATGAATATTTACAATCGAATTTATCTTATGTATAACCCCATATTAAAAATGATTTACTTATTAAACTTTGATTTTAACTATTTTAACCTTTCTTTAAATAAATTAATAATAAATGTCCTAATCTAATCCAAGTGGGCCTAAATGGTCATATTTTATTCCTAAGTTTGTTTTTGGTCGAAATACACTTGTCCAATAGGATTAGGACATGTGTTAGGGTAATATTAATATCATATTTACCCTTAGTTACCCTATTTACTATTAACAGCGGTAAAAAAAATAAAAAGTTACTATTCACCAAAAAATTATTTTCATCTCATTGAACCACATTTTAGTCCTTGATATTAACCGTGTCTCTCGGATTTTCGAAATTCCATTCACAGAAGCGGCAAAATTAAGTTTTATGAAAAATTCAGTTTTTTTAACTACCACTTAGTAGTTTCACTATTCATCAAAAATTGATGTTTTTCAGAACAATGCCAAAATTTCATCCTAAGCTATATTTCATATTCCGAATTCAAAAATGAAGTCTATTTTACCAAATTCATAACATAAAAGTTGAATTAATTAATTTTATAATTAAATCCCGTTGTTAAAACAAATAGCGTGTTTTTAAGAAACAATATCTATCAAAAGATTGACACTTGTTTATGTCTAGTTTAAATGTGAAATTACATCCAATGACCAACATTGTATTAAATTGTAAAAATATATTCTAAATATACTTTAAAACCACTCAAATTAATGATTTATCACTATTAATTATTTCGATTAAAAAAGTTGTTTTTAATTATAATTTAGTAATTTTCACTATTCATCAGAATATGAAAGTTATCTGAAAAGTTCCAAAATTTCACCTTAGGCTAAATTCGATACTCCGAATCCAAAAATAAAGTTCATTTTGAAAAATAAGATTTACTGGATTTCAAAAAGTGGTTATTACTATTCATAACGGCTAGTTTTAATAATATTTTTATAGCATATCGTTGTTTAGTGAAACTCGGTATTGCGTACTACACACGCTATCGAGGAAGGTCGCGATTGCGTGTAATGCAAGTCAAGTCAAGGATGTGTGTTGTGAAAGCTCCTTTGGGTGTAGCGTACAACACAAGACATTAATAAAATTAAAAAGAATATTTTTTTATAAAATCTTGGGCTGTTACATTCTACCCCCCTTAAAATGAATTTCGCCCTCGAAATTCGTCGGGGTTATAAATGGTTTACTATTTCAAAGTTTCTTTAATAGAAACCCACATCGTAAAAGGGAATACCAAAACTTGGCTTTAAAAACTAAAGTATGAAATGTAACGATTACCCAAATAAACTAATCACTAGGTTTCCACATAGGTGAAAATATGGATATGGAAGAGAAATCTAACCATCATGTTCTGATGGAGAGTGGTAGAGAACATGGCTATGGAAAATCCAGTAATCACAAATCCATAGATTTGTGACTATCTAAGGTACCATCTAATTCATCAGGTATAAGATCACTAGGACAACATTTTTGGTTTTCAAGATCATTTCCCTAAAGTTGAAAATTTGAATTAGAATAAATACTTACTTTATTTTGATACAATATCACTGTTGTTCGTGCCTTGAACAATTTCCACTTCATCTCTTAAATAAATGAAGTTGAATTTGTTATTCGTGAAGTGTTAGCAGATCATGTGATAGAATGACGGGTCATTCCATCTATCTCAAACAAAAGGTTAGCAAAAATTATATTCATAAATCGATCTATAGTGAGATTAATCATATATGGTTCCTAAAATGGACTTATACTTCATATATCATACTCCTTAATATAATAAAACTAGTTTCTACTAAACAGGGACTTCCTGTAGGTCAGTGGTAGGCGATAAAGGCCAGTCGCACTTCGGTTGTGGGTTCGATTCCCACAGCCTTGTCCGAAGCGATGGGCTGTCGCCCGTCCTGCAGGTTGTCCTTTTTCTAAAACTATATTACTATAACATCCCATAATATCGAAAAAACTTCTATCCTTAAACAATACTAACTTATGTCCAACATAATCCATTCCAATCTTTAGGCTTATCCATAATACTGCAGTCCACTCTCATAACATAGTAAAAACGATTACAAGAGATTTAATACCATCGTTGATCCCCATATATCATAAGATATGTCTTGTTGGTCACATTCCAAACATTCAAAGTCCTTAATCATGTATTCTCTTGAATACCCATTGAACCTTAGTGAAAACTTGAATGCAGTTAAAAGTTAACACTTTCCACATACCAAAATCCTCAAAATTCTATATACTCAAACCATGATATCACTTAGTCCTTATATCAATCATGAGCTCATGAATACTATTAAACATTTCATTTTCTCGTCTTCATTATGCGCATATCATCTTATTTCAAAAAAAATATCTCAATCACTTTGAATACCACATCAATAAATATTGCAATACTCAATGATACAACATTATTTTGGAATCCCATTACATAAACGCTTAATCATTCCACCACATCGTTATCATATTCAACATCGCCAATAGTGATCGCATGTGACTTCCCTTTGTCCTTTGCTTTCAGTGGTTGCTCATGTTGATCATCACTAACCCTTGGATTAGGGCAATTATTAGCATAATGCCCCATTTCCTTGCACTTGAAGCATTGAAGTGTTGGTGGTGCGTTCTCTGCAGTGTTTGCTTTATTCACATCATTAGAAACCCTTTTTCCATTACTTCGACACTCAGCTGCTCGATGACCTTCTTTTCCACACTTAAAACATTTTCTAGTCCCTTTAAGACAATCTCCACCATGCTTCTTTCCACACTTTGTGCATAAGGAAACATTCATCTTCTTTTCACCATTATTCTGAGATCTCTCTTTGAACTCCATCTTTCGTTTCTTGTCAAAACCATGAGATGGATATGTAACACCAACTTCCATTTCTACCTTGATAGCACAACGCACAATTTCTTCATAGCTACTGAAGTCTCTTATAGCTAATGCCCTTCGAAGACTTGGTTTTAAGCCACTGAAAAATCGATCAACTTTACTTTCAGGTTGGATGATAATGCCAGATGCATACCTTGCAAGTCTTGTAAAATTCGCTTCGTATATACCAACAGATTCATCATCCTTCTGTTTCAGCTCAAGAAACTCCTTTTCCATCTTCGTTCGAAGAATACGAGGGAAGTACTTACTGAAAAACAAGTTCTTGAACTCGTCCCATTCCATGGACTCAATTTCATCTCTTGGCCTCGTATTCTTGATAAGATTCCACCATTGATCAGCTTCACCTTCCAAACGATATACTGCTAAGATGACTTTATCATGTTCAGAACATTGAAGAACTGAAAATATCTTTTCAGTGGTACTGATCCATTGTTCAGCAACAAGTGGATCGGAAGTCCCACTGAAAGAAGGGGGACGTTGCCTCATGAAGGACTCAATAGAATATTGTTCCCTTCTCTGCTCATTTGGAAGTCCAGAATGATTCATAGCTTGTGTAAGTATAGCAATAAGATTTTGCACTCCATCTCCCATAACATTTGTTTGTTCAGGAGGACAAACATTGCATTGTCCATTGCATTGATCAACACGGTTCCTTCGGGTTCCAGCCATCGTCTAAAACCCAAAAAGAATAGTGTGAGAGGCAAAAAATTATGCTAGGGAAAACAACATAATAAAGGGGGAGTACCTTCAATATCTAACATCTTAGGTTTAATTCTATGATCGTTAGCGTAGTTCTAGTACTATAACCTATACGTATACTTAACCTTAGGGACATCCCTAGACATACCGTAGAAATATCTCTAGGGATCTCACTAACGTTTTCGCATCCTAGTTTCCAAAGGTTGACTAAACCTTTCCTCTGATACCAACTGTAGAGACCCGAAGCTTATCGTACATGGACATTACATTACATTTGCGGAATACTTAGTACATAACAAAAACACACACACAAGGATCGTAATAGTTTAGTGTCTTTGGAAACTCGGAACGTAATCTTTTAATCGTGGTGAAAGATCTTCAATATCTCCCATAAAGATCTTCACTTTTTTTACCTAAAACCTTTCTTTATATCCTGGGGAAAAGAAAACATAAAAGGGTGAGCTCAAATGCTCAGTAAGGGTATAAAAAAGAAATAAAAATCATATCATATCTTTTTGAAAATCATAACCTGCAAAAGAGATCATAATATCTTAACATGGAACAAATCATAGAAGTGAAAATGAGACCACCATAATCATAACATGAAACTTGAAACTTTGTGGCATGCACACATAATCATAGAGAATCATTTCTTGTTAGTCAAGACTTATTGCCAAGACTATCTTAGTGGACAAAGTCCCTTTCTGAATCGAGTAACCCTCGTTTCAGTCCTGTTTCACTGAACCGAAATAACCTTCCATTCCAGCCATGTCTATCTCATGAGATATAAAATCTTTACCCAATGCATTGGAGGGAGATATAGGTCCCACCCATCTCATAATGAATCCTTTCTTATGTGTGCCACAAAATCATAAATCATACATCATTGCATAACCCATGTAATAAAAATGGGATTCATAAACAATATGACATCATAAAACCATTCATATAAGATAAAGGAATTCATAAACATAATTCCATCACAACATAGTCAAATCAATGTAATAATAGGGATAAAAACAGAACCCTTTTATTATCTTAGATGGAAAATAATTTTGATAAAATACTTGAACTTCATTCTTGAGGAAAATATCCTTTCTGCTTCAAAAATACTTTTCCTTTCTTAACATGTCGTACAATTATAAACTAAAAGAAGTTGATTAAAAATAAACTTAAAAACTTGTAAAGGAAACTTCTTTGAAATAATGTTTTAGAAATCCATTCATGCCGTATAAGTTAAAAAAAACATTCTTCGTACTTTTGTCGGAAAAGTCAAAAAGTACCTCGTACGAAAAACGACAAAAGATTCCTTTCATACATATTACTAAAAACTCACCGAAGGGTAAAAATGGATTTAAACAATTGTAGGTGGATTACATATTGATGAAACATGGATGTGGATGATAAAATACACCCCAGTAAATACTTACGAATAAACAATCTCGGATAAAAATGAGATTGTGATATTTCCCTTACCTTAGGTCCAATTTGCTTCGTATGTGTCCGAACCTCCTGTATAATGATTTAAATAATGTCATTGACTTATTACAGAATCATATTCATTGTTATGATATCATATATGGTTCACTTATGACATTATATTACCCGTTCTTTTGTAAATTCCATGTTAAAGAAGCGTTTTGGGTAAAATCGTTTCATTTATCGTAGGTGTTTTGACTTGTTGTTCTTGACATCATTATTACTTATATCATGATTTACTTACTTCCAGAATATAAAATATGATTTATATATCATATATATTCAGTATATATATATATATATATAATAGATAGATAAATAAAATGAAAAACACCGTTCATGGAGACGGTAGTCCGTACGTACGCATGAACGCTGTTTTTCTTTCCTTATTGTCTTGAAATGGAAGTAAGTAGATGACATACATATGTATATATATACATAAATCCAGTAGCTTTATAATGTCATATATTTCATTATTATTTCTTATATATACATTATAATCATTCTTAAATGGTTAACATGGAGAATGAATCTCATCGCGTCGTGGAGACGGTAGTCCGTACGTACGCACGAGCGATGATATCATTTCTATAAATATTGAATTGAATTGGAGTGGATTATACAATATATAAGAATCAATATGATGTTTTAATAACTTTGTATAGTTGTTATTTACACCATTATACCCATCCATGTAAGGTGGTGGTGGAAAATAGATTACACCACGGCGTGGAGACGGTATTCCGTACGTACGCACGCGCGGTGATTTCTTTTTCCGTAGGATGGATAGATGGTGAAATAGGGTTGTTTCATACTTATAATAACATATCAGTATATGAGTGATACTGATGTTATTACTTCATAATGAAACAACCTAATAAGAAGAAGTGGAAGAAGAAATAAAGATGAAATAATTGGTAACGGTAATTACCTCTTCTTTGAAGTGCCTCTTTGAGACCTCCTCTTAGGGCACTAGAATTGGTCTTTGAGGAAGACCAGAACCTCTAGGATGTTTCTAGGGAAGTGGAGAAGAGATTTTGGCAGGGGTTGGCCGAGCTTGAGTGCTCAAATTGGTGTGAGGAGGAGGGGGAGGAGGTGTCCTTTTATAGGGGAGGAGAGGGGCACCTTAGGAATTCTTAAAAATATTAATTTATAATAAATATAACCCCACTTAAAAACCTCCAAAAATGACTCATATTCGAAGATTAGATGAGATAGGGTTGTAATCTCATCAACCAATCAAATTTAGACATGTTTGGATATTATTTTAAACCTTATCAATTAGATTTAACTCTAAGTTAAATAATTTAACTTTTACCGTGTCTTTTTGTTTTCTTTCACTATATGGTTAATAAACTTACTATAACATGCCAAACGAACCCCAAATTGTTTATTATTAATACATATATCCTTAGCTAAGTCATTTGGCCGAACCTTAGATTTTTAGGAATAAAATAACAATTAATAATATAATATTTGATTTAAAAACTATTTTGTGTCAATTTTGACACTATTTGATACATGATTTTTGTGAAAGTCATAACAGAATTATATGTTCGAACCAAGTTGATTAAATCCACACTAATATGTCATAGTAACCTATAAAATTAGTGGAATTCATAAAAAGTCTCAAATTATATTTAGTTTGGTGTTTATAACATCAATTATGTCAATATTTCATTAATAAGATAATTACTGCATCATCTTTGTGTCATAAATAAATTAACTTATTTGATGTTTAAAAATTACAAATAAAATACCATTATGTAGGAAATTTTTTTATCTTTCTAATGAATATTTTCAATCTAATTTATCTTATGTATAACCCCATATTAAAAATGATTTACTTATTAAACTTTGATTTTAACTATTTTAACCTTTCTTTAAATAAATTAATAATAAATGTCCTAATCTAATCCAAGTGGGCCTAAATGGTCATATTTTATTCCTAAGTTTGTTTTTGGTCGAAATACACTTGTCCAATAGGATTAGGACATGTGTTAGGGTAATATTAATATCATATTTACCCTTAGTTACCCTATTTACTATTAACCGCGGTAAAAAAAATAAAAAGTTACTATTCACCAAAAAATTATTTTCATCTCATTGAACCACATTTTAGTCCTTGATATTAACCGTGTCTCTCGGATTTTCGAAATTCCATTCACAGAAGCGGCAAAATTAAGTTTTATGAAAAATTCAGTTTTTTTAACTACCACTTAGTAGTTTCACTATTCATCAAAAATTGATGTTTTTCAGAACAATGCCAAAATTTCATCCTAAGCTATATTTCATATTCTGAATTCAAAAATGAAGTCTATTTTACCAAATTCATAACATAAAAGTTGAATTAATTAATTTTATAATTAAATCCCGCTGTTAAAACAAATAGCGTGTTTTTAAGAAACAATATCTATCAAAAGATTGACACTTGTTTATGTCTAGTTTAAATGTGAAATTACATCCAATGACCAACATTGTATTAAATTGTAAAAATATATTCTAAATATACTTTAAAACCACTCAAATTAATGATTTATAACTATTAATTATTTCGATTAAAAAAGTTGTTTTTAATTATAATTTAGTAATTTTCACTATTCATCAGAATATGAAAGTTATCTGAAAAGTTCCAAAATTTCACCTTAGGCTAAATTCGATACTCCGAATCCAAAAATAAAGTTCATTTTGAAAAATAAGATTTACTGGATTTCAAAAAGTGGTTATTACTATTCATAACGGCTAGTTTTAATAATATTTTTATAGCATATCGTTGTTTAGTGAAACTCGGTATTGCGTACTACACACGCTATCGAGGAAGGTCGCGATTGCGTGTAATGCAAGTCAAGTCAAGGATGTGTGTTGTGCAAGCTCCTTTGGGTGTAGCGTACAACACAAGACATTAATAAAATTAAAAAGAATATTTTTTTATAAAATCTTGGGCTGTTACATGCAGCGCTTTTTTTAACATCGTTAGCTCGACTTGAACCCCACGACTTATCCAATACCAACTTTCAACATTTTAAGGACCCCATATTTCTCCATTTCCACTAGATTGAGATTGATTCTTTGTTTATAATTTTTTTTGTGTGAAAACCTATATTCTAAAATGAGTGGTAAAATCCAAGGATTATCAAAAATGGTTGATCCAGTTTCCTCTGTAGTCTTTCCTAAGACATAGATGACCATTAAAACTTTTTTGGTTTCAAGAGAAGAATGAATTCCAATTGAAAGGTCATGATTATAAATTATGAAGAGATTCTTTAGAGAGGAGGGAAGGACAATAATTTTGAGCTCAGGTTGGATAGGACATTTAGATACAAGTTGATATTTTGAATCCAACTCAGTTTCATTTTCCAAATTTTTCAACAAAATTAGTTCCTTTTGAATAGAAGATTCAACCACAAAATTTGAAAGATCGGTGTTTGGAATGGATATAGAATCAATGTTTGTGATTTCTCCCAATGGTTCAATGGTTAGTGTTTTTGAAAATTCATCAATGGAGTTATACTTAGGAGACTCAATCCATGATGTCAAATTCTCCTCTTTTGAATCCAAAAAGTCAATTTCCTCCTGATTTAAAGACCCATCAACAATTCCATGATCCTCCTCATCTTCCCCAAATCCAAAGGTTTTCTCTTCAGTAAATTCATGATAGGTTTGTGGGAAACTAGACAATTCACATAAGGTTATGGAAGGGATAGTTTGTGTAGGGACGAGTTCCTCACAAGTTTTAATGCTTTGTATTTCTAACCTCAATGATGAAACTTCAAAATTCATTTTCTCCATTTGTTGACACAAATTTTCAAGTAATGGTAGTGGATCATTATGGACAAGGGGTTGAGAAAGATGGTCTATTCTAGGTGGATAATTAAGTTGTTGGAATTCCATAGGAGGATGTTCATATTGGCCTTGTTGGGATTGGAACTTATAATATGTTGGAATGTATTGTGGATCATATGAATAAAAACATTGTGGTTCAGTAGGTTGTTGATGATCCCACAAGTAGGAATTAGGATGGTCATTGTACATCGTACATGGGGTTGAGTGATCAAAGTAGGGAGAGGTTCCCCATGTTTGGATTTGTTCAAAAGGGTTTTCCATAGGAATGAAATTGGGGATGAGATGAGAGAAGTGGGATGAAAAAAAAGAATGATAGTGTCTAAGATAACTTACTTAGGTCCCCGGAAACGGCGCCAAAATTTGGTTCATGCCCAAATTTACCCAAGAGAATAAGGGTAGAACGGTCCTTATAGTGTAGCTTGGGTATTCGATTCCACAGAGACCTAAGAAGATACCTAAGATACACAACCTAAGGGATGGATTTTTGGCTATGAAGTGGCCAAATTGGATTGATTTTGGATGGGTTTTAAATATATCTAATTGATTTAAGTTAATTCAATTTAAAATAATGAGTTGATCCTAGGTTATCGCTCGGGGTGGATTGGACGTATTTCCTTTTTAATGATTTCAATTTCTTAAATTTGAGATGGGTTCATTTAAGGAGATAAAACAACATCATCACTTACTGGTTTAATGCCTACACCCTTTAATACTAATCACCTATACACTTTAAGTATCAAAGTTTTGAGCACTTCAAGGTAAAGGTTTGTATTAGTACTTGAAGCGTGTGGCCTTAAATTCAACAAGGACGATGGAGTTTAAAATTCATCAAATAAAAATCCCAATTAAAGAAGTGATTATACATTAATTAGGTGATAAATAACATCCAATAAAGCCCCTTGATACTCCCTTGGATCAACCCATAAGTGGGTTAGTCCTCCATTGATCCCATGGTTTCAATGGAAGCGGAAAGTAGACTCATGAGGGAGGAAATGGAGAAGTAAAGAAAGCAACAAAAATAAAATGATCACTCCACCGTTGTGTGAATAATTTCACAAGGTTTGGTGTGAATAAATTCACACCTTGATCCAACGGTATCAAATTGATATGAAGAACAACATAATAAGATTAGAAGAAGAACTTTTATTAAGAAACTAAAGTGAATTGAACAACTTACATGTGAAAGACAAATTTGAGGCAACAAAAATGCAGCATAACATTACAATTGAACAAAGCATCCAAGATCTAAAATCCTTCACCAACATTGCCTTAAATAGGAATTTTGGGAGCCTTGGGTCGAGCCACCAATAGTACAAATCGTCTTAATTAATTTTGGTAGGCTATAGGTGGGGGAAATCTTGTGGAATTTGGACTTGTCCACGTTTGACCCGAGGTGGCAGCCAGTTTTCATCCACCGAACAGACACGTCTGTAAGACCTTCTAGAAGGCCGAATCAGAGTGGGGAATAGAATAAGAAAATAGAGCTCCGGATGTCTTCTAACCGACTGTAACATATGGGCCCATTTGGAGTTGTGTATTCCGAGATATGATCAAATTAGCGGGCTGTTTTTCTGGGCTGTAGAATCTGGCCTAGAATTATATCTCTAACATGGTCCGCCTAAATGACCACCATGAAAGCCTAATCAGCATTAACTCCTGAAGAGTTATTTGTTCCTTTACATGTCTTCTAGCGGCCCACGAAATTTGGGATTAATTGGGCTTGTATGTGGGGTCCCACATTCTCATCAGTGGGCTGATGTCCAATCTGTCTTCTCCAGAATTGCTTCCTTTCATTGCCAAATATCTCCATCATCCTCCATGAATTCTCCATTGATCCCTGAATGAAACATGTTCATATTGGAGTTTAGATCAATTATCAAATTAAAATATGTATAATCAGATGAATCATTTTTTACTTTAAATGATGTTGAAAAATGTACCACATAATAGTTCATTTTAAGAAAGTATTACAATCATAATGTGAAATGATGTTCAAAGTGTAAAATGCACTAAAATGGTGTTTATGAATAACAAAGAACATGAATATTATGTATATTAACAATGAATATTAGCCTCATTTAGTGGCTAATCAAACCTCATATCAAGTAAACATTAATATAAAATCAAAACCAATTTTAAAACACATATCCTTGAGATCAAACAATTACACCCCAAGAAACAAAAGATATGATGCCTCATAAAAAACCATTATTTCAAGTTCTTCATTTATATCATTCAATATATTTCCACTTTATTTATCCTCTAATTCACAAAACACTTACCTCGCTTTAATTTTCTCTCATCACTCAAATATCAATTTGTTTGCAATGTCTTTCTCATCCAAACTCATACAAGGGTCACCAGAGGCTTGATAGATTCCTACATCGCTACCCGATGTGAGTCAAAGAAATATGTTTATCATGAGGACTTTTCAGGGTTGTTTTGTGGCTTTCGGTTGGTAGGATTAAGATGTGAAAAACTCTGAGGCTGAATGAGGAGGGCTTGACTCTTTTGAAGCAAAATTGCATTAATCTAATTTTTACTTAAATATGGTCTTCTCCTCAATCCCCATAGTATCAATTCAGCTTCATCATCATGAAAAGTCATGAAAGGTTTACACCATTCATCATTTCAGCATAAAAAATTTCAATCTTCTCAAACATGATTTCCTTGAAAGATCCAGATGGGCAAAACTTTCCACCTCAATTAGAAGCTCCAGAAAAGGCACAGCTTCACTTGTCATGAAAGCTCCAGAAAAGAAACAGCTTTCAATATAATGAATTTCTTCAGCAGCAAATACATCTCTTCAGAATTTAATTTTCCACCCAAAGTATCACAGAATGTGGTGGAAAAACACAAGACAACTTCCCCCACACTTAAGCTCAACTAGATTATGCAATTTTACTTCAAGATTTGGTTGGATAGGGAAAATTGGCATGTAATGTGGCTAACCTAATAGGTTGTACATGGCTTCTAAGGGCTAAAAGGATTAAATATTCAAGGTAGGCCATTATAAAAAAGTATTCTTTGAAATAGGAGCTTTAATACCAAACAAATGCCTCAATCATTTAAACATAAGTACCTCAAACCCTCAAGATTTGACAGGAATAAATCAAATTCTGGTTAAATCAAGCATGGTTTGGTTCTCTCAAGAAGTGAGGTGAATGTAAAGAATATGAAAATAATGGTTCAGAAGCCTCACAGGAAAGTGATTTCAAATATAAAGACAGTGAGATGTGGCATGGGATTCAAAATTCGGTGTACTTTCCATGAAATTACTAAATATTTGGACTTCAAACAAAGTCATTTCAGCATTCATTTAAGCTTAGTTTCAAGGGGTAAATTGTTTCACTTATTTATATGAATTCAAAAATGGTGATGAGAATCATTTCAGCTCAAAAGTTTCAAAAACACACAGAAAATTGTAAAATAAACACACAAAATTTGAAAAACACACAATTTTTTTTTGGTTTTTTTTTGAACAGGAAAGCAATTGAAATTACTAAACTAAAAGGTTACCTCCCCCACACTTAAAATATTGCATTGTTCTCAATGTGAACCTATGAGATGATATATGCACATGAAATGAAGAATTTTTAAATAGGACAAATAATATAAAAGTGAAAGGGTTAGGAACAGCCTGATGTGCTCAAGTGATGATGGGGTCATGCAGTGTGATAAAATACCCTGCATCAGTAGGAAGTCCCTCAATGTATCTCTTCAAACGTTGCCCATTGACTATAAATCTCCTTCCAGTGTCCTTTTGTGTGATCTCCACTGCACCATAAGGAAAAACATTAGTCACAACATAAGGACCTAACCATCTGGAACGCAACTTACCAGGCATCAGCTTTAGTTGTGAACTGTAGAGAAGGACTTTCTCTCCAACATGAAACTCCCTTTTTTGGATCATTTTTTCATGAGCTACTTTTGATCTTTCCTTGTAGAGCCTCGAGTTCTCATATGATGATAATCTAATCTGCTCAAGCTCTTGAATTTGTAGCTTCCTTTGGATTCCATCTTGGGCCAAATCCATGTTGCATTTCTTTATAGCCCAATAAGCCCAATGATCAACTTCCATGGGGAGATGACACGCTTTCCCAAAAACAATCCGAAATGGGGACATACCAATGGGGGTCTTGTATACTGTCCTATAAGCCCACAATGCATCATCCAAGTGCTTGCTCCAATCCTTCCTATTTGGTTGCACGGTTTTCTCCAAGATTTGTTTCAACTCACGATTTGAAACCTCAGCCTGGCTATTTTTTTGGGGGTGGTATGGTGTTTATGTTTTGTGTGTCACCCCATACTTTCGAAGGAGGGAAGAAAAATTCCTATTGCAAAAGTGTGTCCCTTGGTCACTGATGATGTCCTTTGGTACTCCAAGACTGCAGAAAATTTTAGCCTTGACAAAATCCACTACAACATGAGAATCTTCAGTCCTCGTGGCCTTGGCCTCCACCCATTTACTCACATAATCAACAGCAACCAAAATATAAAAAAATCCAAATGAACTAGTAAAAGGACCCATAAAATCAATGCCCCATACATCAAAAATCTCACAGAATAGTATGGGTTGTTGGGGCATCTCATGTCTCTTAGAAATGTTCCCAGTGTGTTGGCAACGAGAGCATGACTTACAAAACACATGGGCATCATGGAATAATCTAGGCCAATATAATCCAGATTCCAAAACCTTCCTAGCTATCCTTTGGGGTCCAAAGTGACCACCACAAGAAAGTGCATGACAGAAATGCAAAACAGACTCAAACTCGTGATCGGGAACACACCTCCTAATGACTTGGTCACTACACATGCTCCATAAGTATGGATCATCCCAAACATAAAATCTTGACTCACTCTTTAATTTTTGGACTTGATGTTTCTTTAAATTTGAAGGGATTTCAGAAGCAACAAGGTAGTTAACTAAATCAGAATACCAAGGATGCGTACCTGAGTTGGTATAGAGATGCTCATCAGGAAAAGTTTCCCGAAGTGGTACCTGGTCCAAGGTGTCATCGTCTAGTGTGTGAGTAAGCCTGCTCATGTGGTCCGCCACCAAATTATCTGACCCCTTCTTGTCCTTTATCTCAAGGTAAAACTCTTGAAGAAGAAGCATCCAACGGATAAGTCGTGGCTTTACACCTTGCTTCTTCAGGAGGTACCTCAAAGCTGCATGGTCAGAAAAAACAACTACTTTAGAGCCCAATAAATATGAACGAAATTTATCTAAAGGAAATATGACAGCAAGAAACTCCTTTTCTGTGGTTGTGTAGTTTGATTGGGCTGAATCCAGTGTCCTTGATGCATAGGTGATCACATGTGAACGTCCTTCCACCCTCTGAGATAAGACAGCTCCAACCGCGAAGTTGGAGGCATCACACATAAGATCAAATGGAAGGTCCCACTGCGGGGGCTATATGATTTGTGGAGTGGTTAGACACTTCTTCAGATCATCAAATGATACCCTGCATGAATCATCAAAATTGAAGTCAATATCTTTTTGAAGCAATCGAGATAAGGGTAGAGCGATCTTACTAAAATCTCTGATGAAGCGTCGATAAAATCCAGCATGTACAAGGAATTATCAAACATCACGCACACATGTAGGATATGGAAGGGATGAAATAATGTCTACCTTAGATTTATCAACTTCAATGCCATGTTGTGAGACTATATGACCTAAGACAATTCCCTTTTCGACCATGAAAATGATATTTTTCAAAATTTAAGACCAGATTCTTCTCAATACAACGATGCAACACATCACCCAAACTAGAGATACATTCATCAAATGAGGACCCATAACTGTAAAATCATCCATAAATACCTCCATGCAGGTCTCAATGAAATCTGAGAAAATACTCACCATGCATCTCTGGAAGGTACCTGGGGCATTGCAAAGTCCAAATGGCATCCTTCTGTAAGAAAAGGTACCGAATGGGCAGGTGAATGTTGTCTTCTCCTGGTCCTCTGTTGCAATGGGAACCTAAAAATAGCCAGAAAAACCATCCAAGAAGCAATAATGTGTCCTACCTGCAAGTCTCTCAAGCATCTGGTCAATGAATGGAAGTGGGAAATGGTCCTTACGAGTGTATTGATTCAGTTTCCTATAATCAATACACACTCGCCAACTATTTTGAACTCTCACAGGAACTAACTCATCATTTTCATTTTTTTAAACAGTGAAACCAGTTTTCTTAGGCACAGCCTGAATTGGACTTACCCACTGAGAATCTGAAATAGGATAGATTATACCTGCCTCGAGCAATTTTGCAACTTCTTTTTTAACAACCGCCAAAAGTGTTGGATTGAGTCTCCTTTGTGGTTTCCTCACCGGTTTATCCCCATCCTCCAAGAGAATCCTATGCATGCAAATGGAGGGGTTAATACCTGATATGTCTGCCAATGTCCAACCAATTTCCCTAATGTTATCTCTCAATAGATTCAAAAGTTTTTCTTCATGTTCAAAGGAGAGATTGTTAGAAATGATAACAGGTAATCTATCACCACTCATCAAGTATGCATATTTTAGATTTGGGGGAAATGGCTTGAGTTCCAATGTAGGGGGTGATGTATGGATGGAGAAATTGATGTAACAGACATATCTGCACAATGAACATCAGTATCAGAATAAAAATCATCACAATCAGAGAATAAAGCATCAAATCCATCAGCATACTCAATAGTCATGTCATAATCAGAGTGAACATGATCCAAATAAGAATATGAATCCACATCAAAATCAAATCCAAGAAAGGATTGTGTATCAGCAACATGTGTGGAAGTTCTCTTAGACATCAAACTCGAACCAATAATCATAATCTCCCTAAGCATAGGACAATCAAATTCTATGGAATTTTTATTTACTGGTTCAAAATGGGAGATAACAAAAGAAGAATGGTCCTCAGAGGGGTACTTCATGGAGTCCATAACATTAAATATCACAACTTCATCCCCAAACTCCATGGAAAGTGTACCCTCATTGACATTTATGATAGTTTTTGCAGTTTTGAGGAAGGGTCTACTTAAGATAATGGGGTCATGAGAACTTGCCTGATCATCCTCCATGTTAAGCACGTAGAAATCAGCTGGGAAGATCAGGTCTCTTACCCGGACAAGTACATCCTCAAGGACTCCTGCTGGATATGTCGTATCTCTATTCGCCAATTGCACCACTACTCTTGTTGGATTCAACTCACCAACCTATAAAGAAGAGAATACAGAGTGAGGCATCACATTTATTGAAGCTCCTAAATCACAAAGAGCATCAGAGAAGTGCAACTCCCCTGTGGTACATGGGATGGTGAATGTACCTGGATCCTTGCACTTTGTTGGAATTTCTAGAGTTGTTGTAATGAGTGCTGAGACATTCCCTCCAAGGTTGATCCTCTCATTTCCCTTGAGCCCTCTTCGATTGGTACAGAGTTATTTTAACAATTTCACATACCTTGGAATTTTCTTAATGGCTTCAAGTAGAGGAATGTTGATCTCCACATGCTTGAATGTGTCCAAAACCTCCCTTTTCATTGCTTCTTCAGCCATCTTCTTGGTTTGAACAACCCTATTTGGAAAAGGAAGGTGTTTAGGAGGTACATCATCAATCTTTTTCTTACCTTTATCTTTCTCCTTGGATTGCTCATCAGTTGGTATGGAATGCGGCTTCTCTAGAGTAGAGGTGAATCCCGGTGGAATGGTAGGTCCAGATGTATCGTTCATTTGCTTCCCACTTCTCAATGTGATGGCACTAACATTCCCCTTTGGATTTGGAGTGGATTGGGAAGGTAGATTTCCAAAATTCTTACTCACAAGTTCATGGAGGGAGGTGGCAATCTGACTCATTTGAGTCTTCAACTCTCGCAGCTCCGAACCTTGACTCTTCAGCTCATTCTGTTGATTAAGAACAATTTGTTTCAAAATATCATCAGTGTTAGAGTCTTCCTTGTGTTGGATATTCCCTTGTTGCTGACTCGTTGATGTTTGAGCTTCGAATCGCCTTTGGGGTTATTGGAAACCCTGTTGGTAAGGTGGAGGCTTCTGGAAGTTTGGTTGAAAAGGGGGCCTTTGTTGTTGTCCAGAGCCATACCTCGTGTCTGACTGATCTTTCCACCCTTGGTTTTATACTGTATCAAACTTCTTTTGGGGATATGGTTGTTGTTGTTGCTGCTGAAATGGTCTCCCAGGGAACACTGTTACACAATCTTCTGTCTCTTGTAGTTGTGGGCAACAGTCAGTTGGGTGGCTTGTCTCAGTGAAAATGCCACATGGCCTTGAAGGAGGGGGTTGGGATGTCTTTTGAACCAATGTAATCTTCCTCACCATAGTTGTCAATTATTCTAACTTAGTATCAATCAAATGACTTTCAAGAGAAGAAGGGCTTACTTTATGTACTCCTCAAACATGTGGTGTACCTATATCACTGAATTGTTGGGATTTTTGAGCCATCTTGTCGATCAATGCACGTGCGGCTGCTGGTGTCTTGTCCACCAATGCTCCTCAAGCTGCGGCATCCACCTTTCTTCTCTCCATAGGTGTGAGTCCTTCATAGAAGTACTGAATGAGGATTTTCTCACTGATTTGGTGATGTGGACAGCTTGCACACAGCTTCTTGAATCTCTCCCAATACTCATACATTGACTCCTCTTGTTCTTGCTTGATCCCCGAAATCTCCTTTTGAATGGATGTGGTCCTTGATGCTGGAAAAAATCTCTTCAAGAAAAGACGTTTCAAATCGTTCCAACAAGTTACATATTCGGGTTGTAAATAATACATCCAGTCTTTTACAGCTCCATCAAGTGAGAATGGGAATGCTCTTAATTTGATTTGATCTTCAAAAAAATTTCTTGGTTTAAGGGTTGAGAAAACCACATTAAATTCTTTCAAATTTTTATTAGGATCCTCACCAGAGAGGCCATGAAACTATGGAAGTAAGTGAATTAACCCAGATTTTAGTTCAAAGTCTGATTCGAGATTTGGGTATGCAATACAATTTGGTTGATAGTTAATATCAGGTGCAGCCAATTCTAGAATGGTTCTATTAAGTTCATTTCCATTGTTTTCAGCCATTGGTTCCTCTTTTATGTTTGAATTTGAATAGCTTCCAATTTCAATGTTTCCAGAAGAGAGGAATTCACCAACTGGTTGAATATTGAAACTTCCCATAGACTGAGAATTTCTGATTCGATCCCTAAGGCTACATTCAATCTCAGGGTCAAGATCTAAGAGATCTTAGGGATTAGTTCATGTCATAGATCAAATAAAAATGAAAAGAAAGAAAGTTGAACATAGTAAAATAAAAATGAGAAGTTTGAGTTGATGGTCCAAAAAGAAGAAGAAGAAAAATCAGATTGGGTAAAGAAGGAAGAAATAAGAGAGGAAGTGAATAAAATGTAAAATAAAATAAATACCTCTAATTGGTTGAAATAATTAATTTCCTCCCCGGAAACGGAACTAATTAGAAAGAGCGTTGTAGTGGGTGCCCTCAAATGATTAGTGTGATTTGGGGTACTTAGGTGCAGTAGAGTGGCTGACCAAGGTCGTCTCTCAAAGGAGGAAGTGAATTTAACAACTTATTAGAGGTATTCTAAAAAAATAAAATAGAATAGAATAGAATAAAAACACTAATTTAAAGGATTGGGGTTTGTTATAGTTTATGAGTCTAGAAGAATTTTTTTGGAAGAAGATTGTATAATTTTTTTTTGTTTTTAGTTTTGAAATGAATTTCGATTAAAATGACACAACAAGAAGATGTTTTTTTAAAAATCTATTTAAAAGGCGTAATCGATCTAACTCTACCTCTTCACTTTATTATTAATCATTATCATTTAAATTAACATTCACTTAATTATGATCCCTTAATTTGTTAAATCCCGAACCCTACGAGAATTAACTTTACCACGAAGATGTTGTGACTTTAACCCTAGGCTAACTTCGGAACATGCAATCGCAGCACCCTACTTTGATTGATGTTCTAAGATTAGCTTATGGTCAATGGTAAATTAAGGCACATATCCATTCTAGAAATGAGGATGAATTTTGTTTAGGGATTATATTTGAACTCTACAAATTTATCATGTGTGGTCTTGTATTACCGATTAAGATCGCGCTCTCACAATTTACACAAAATCCCAACCTCGCGTGTTTTTGTGTTAATTGTTCAATTTCTTGCTTAGTTTCTTACAATTTAAAAACACAATTCATGGATAATATTAATTGAATTACAGTAGCTCAATGATTCAAAATAATTAAATGAAGAGGGTAGAAGATAGATCGATTACTAAAAGACTACTCTTCCATGGGTGGCGTAATCATCGTAGAAGCGTTTTGCATGTGCAAAGGTATATAATGAGTATAACCCAATAACTCTTATACTCAAGAATTGCATACCAAAGAGGAAGATTAAGAGAAAATAAATTTAAACAAAACATAAGAAAAGAGAAGAAATAAAAGAATAACAAAGAAGTTTATTATACAAATGAAAACATTACAAAATGAAGAAGAGAAGGAGGCTTCGATGAGGGGATCCTTGCTTCAAGAGCTACCCCTCTTACAATGGTTGGATAATTTGGGTGAAACAAATTCTCCTCTTCCTCCAATATCCTAATTCACGTCCCAACCCCTCCAAATGATAAAAACTCCAATTTATAGAGGGGAGGGGAGGATAGGTTACAAGTGGTTTCAAGTGTGAATGTGGAAATTCGGCCAAATATTTTATGCCAACTTGCACCGCCTATTTGACCACCAACACGCGTGAATTGGCCGGTCTTCCAGAAGGACCAAATGTGAGGATATTGGTCCTATGTCCCCTCTCCAAATTTGGGATCAATAAAATCCCATATGAAGGAGTTATGGCCGAAATACAGAAGCTTCTCCATTCTGGAGAGCCCAGCCCAACTTTGACTTCATGGCCCATTTTCAACAACCAAATGAACTCTTTAGCTCTAGTGTCCTGAATAAAAGTTGTAGATAATTAAGTTAAGAACACGGTTACAAACTTTAAAATTCAAATAATAAATATAAAAATATTTATCTTCGAAATACTACAGTGAACAACAAAGGGTAAAACTTGAATTTTCATCAAATATTCAAATGAATGATCTAATTCCAAATACTTTCTAATTAAACATATTTAACACAATGTGAGGAAATTATATCAATTATTATCAATGAAATATTCAATAAAATATTGGTTTATCAATCCAATATTTGGATAATCTTTCCCTCCCTTTTTTATAATTTAATTACAAAATTTCATATTTAGGATGATATTTATATTTTACATAATTTTCATTAAAAAATTTGGTTATTAATAATTTTTGAAAAATCATAGAGAAAAAATAAAATATATAAATATATATAAGCATCAGGTGGATTTGAATACCTATATTTCTTAATATGAAATACATGGTTTGATGATGATATTATTGAATCAATCACTTATCTTTAAAATAATTCGCTTTGAAATGAGTTTATTTGGAAAGATATCCAGTGTGTAGTCCATTAAAATAGGTGAAGTCTTTCCTTTTTATAAAAGGTAGAATAATTTTTGTTTCCTCATTGACTAATTTTTATTGATGGTTGTTTCAATTCCAATTATGAAGCACATGTCCCATTACCACAATCCAAGGATTTGTTTTTCTAGACAATTTGAGAAAGTAAATCCTTAAAAAAAATCATGAAAAGGGATTTTCTATAGGTGAGATAATTTTTGGGAAGGTTTAATTTTAGCTTAATGTACACTATTTTATGTTTCATACATATTATCTACATCATTACATGTGAGGAAAAATATTAATATATCTATGGATGAATGTTGGTTCCCACTAGCTTTGTGTATTTTTCATTTTTTCTATATATTTTAACCATCCCGCTAATTAAAAATTCCTATTAAGAAAATAATCCTCTTTTACATAGAATTCATTTTATGGATTTTCAACCTGATAAATCTTTTATTCCTAATTATTTCACATTATGCCTTAATTTGTTTCTGATCTATGAATGGAGAAGTCAAATAAAGTAGACAGTTGAAATTTTCATATGTACTCCTTTATGGTTATTGAACATAATGAGTAAAATTTCTCTTTTAATTAATAATTTTATGTTTTTGTATGAAAATATAAAGAGGTGTAATGATTAATGTCATATAACATTGACCCAAGGGGATAGATATTAAGGACATGTATGCTTTATTGAAAATGGTGTGCCATTTTATGTGGTAATGGAAAACTATCACAACATGAAAGAATAAAAATTGATAGTATAAGAAACCTTATATAGAGAGAACACATAGTTTAAATTCATATAGATATTTACAATTTTAGAATGATGTTTCAAGCCATATAGAACTGACAAAAAAACAGGGTTTCTTATCTGGATACAAGAGTGAGATTTACCTGATGTGAAGTGAGGTGACACTGGTGCGGACATTCAAAAGTGAGATAGATTTAAAAATAAATATATTTGTTTTAGAGAATTAATAATATCAATATATTTTTATAAAAACATTAAGGTGGTTTAAATTATAAATTCAAATGTTTTAATTGGGAAATAATAAAACAATTAAAAGGAAGGATAATTGATAACTATGATCCAATTACATACCTTTTTACAAACCATTTAACATGAATATGAGGATAGTCATTACACATAAATCAATTATGGGTTCCACTATAATTTTATTAATGGAATATAGGATGAGTGGGTCTTCTTACTAGGAAAAATATATTCCATTAGATAGTAATGTACATGTCATATATATGGTAATTATTCCACCACCATAAAAAATAGGTAATATCATATTAGACATTCTCATTACCAATATTTGAGAATGATTTGTAGAAAAAAGAATACTCAAGGTACAGTGGGTACTATATAGAAAGTGAATGTTCAATAGTATTTGGAACACTAAGATTTGAAACAGAAAAAAATTATTATGTTTATAGTGTATAATAGGGTAATGAAAGTGGATAAGGATTTATAGAAGGTTTTAAATAGGTGGTTTGGATATCACATTGTATAATACAAGAAAAAGAATAATGTCACACATAGTTCCTTGAAAAGGGGGAAGATAAATCTACATAGTATAGAGCCAATGTGAGTAGACTGAACATGATATGAAAATTATTTAAACAATATGATATAATTTTTCATCTCACAGAAGATATAAAATACGAGTACCATCATAGGGTGTCTCAGTGAAAGGAATATATAGAAAAACTAATGTTAGGTGAAAATATGGGATGTGGTAAAAGTGAGGAATTTTTGTCAGGACCATGATAAGATATTGAATAATGACAATATAATATATGGAAACATGAATGAAGACATACAATGTTCTTAGAGAAATTGTCATTTTATCCAAGTATGTGGTTATTAAAGGGAAACCATAATTGGTGGAAAAACATACATGAGGAGATCATACACAAATTAGGCACTCATGTAATTTAATTCGGTCACATAGAATAGATCACTCCAAATTTTTATGGTTCATGTAGATAGATATTATAATTTATAGTTTTATATTCAATTATAATGAATCATTATTCTATGAAATTTAATATCATATAATAAGGACAATATATCACATTGTTTCTAATATTATGGAAGGTAATTTATATTATGTAGTTTAGAGTTATGAAACAGAGAGTTGATAAACCCCATGCAAGTTTCATGAAGTATTTATTAATAACATTATAATTGTGGGATGAATTATATTAACTGCTTCTATTATAATTAGGGAGTACACTCCATTGAGTATACCTTATGTGTGATGTAATTTATTTACCATTTATATTTTACTTTCAAATGATTCTACATAGTGATCACAAATGTTCTTTGGGATAATACAAATTATCCAAAGATAAATGAGTTGAGGTCAATCTTTTCTTGTACACTTGTGATACAGGATTCTGATAGACTATCAGGTTATAAAATGTTTGTAACCATTTCTCATTAAGTTATTCAAAATTATAAATATGGATTTTTTATGTTCCATTTCATACAATTTTTGATAAACAGATAGGAAAAAGTGAAATAAATTGAACTTCAGTGGATATAAATAATTATATCTGATACCATAGTGAATATATTGTTGATTATGTGGATGTATGGATAACAGTATGATAGTAGCATAATGTGTGATTTATTTTATTAGGCCATGAATATTTACTATTCTCAACAATATTCTAATGGATATTTAAAAAAAATTAAAGAATTCATATATAATTCCATTTACTAACACATGATATTGTGATGAGTGATTTAGATAGTTATTGTTTTCTAAATATATCTTTTTTATGTAAAATACATAAAAATTGGGGTCTTTTGGGAAGAATTAATTGAATAACCCCAAATATTGTGATTATATTGGATATTTAAAACATTATCATAGCCTTTATTTCATAATATTTGAATGGAACAACTCCAAATCATTTATAGAACATTTCAATAGTAGTAATGTTGAACTTTAATGGAATGAATGTGGCTATGGGGTGGAGTCCCACAAAATCAATTCCCTAATAGTAAATGGGTAGATTTATTTTTAAATGTGAAACAACTCCAAGGGTAACCATAAGAAATTAGTTTATAAATTACTTGTATGACACATTTTGGTGAATTATACAAAATCTTGTATCATTGATGGATAGAAATACCCATGATTCTTAATTTTATTTATGTGGTTAGTATCTGTTGGATGGGATCCAAATGATATATTGTGAATTTTTTTACGATAGTGAATCCCTCCACTATTTTAATGTATATGAGGTGAAGAAAACTCCAAATGAAATGGATGGAAGAGTTTCTAGGAATCTCATATATCTAAATTGTAAAAATTTTATAATAAGTGATAATAAAACTCTTTTTAAGAATGATATTATAGAAGAGGTTCCTTCAAGAGGTATTCTATTATGGAATACATCCAACCTATCATATCATTTCCTGAGGATGTGGAATCATATTAGGATAAATTGTTATTGACCTCACTAATTTCATTCATATTTATTTTAATGAATGGAACTACCAATCATCAGTGTATGATATAGATGATTATTTTATCCTAGTTAGTCTCCAAAATAACTATGGACACATTATCCAATGTATCTACATGAGCATTATGTTAATGTGTAATATGAGTTTATATTGGCTCTAAGAAAATTGTGACATCATCTCCCATACATAAACAATAATGGTATCCAATTACACCTTTTGAAGATATAACCCATATTGATTTTATTGATGATTATATTTGAGTCTGAATTGGTCTCAAACTAGATTATTGGAATCTGTAGAGAAAAAATTAGTTTAGTAAAAGGAGGCGTTCATTTTCATGGGAAATGAAAAAAATTACCAAACCAACACTATTGCTTTTTACATACTCCATCCACCTGTCATCCAAAATTTGGAATATACCATTTAAATAAATTTCCCATGTCTTTTTGGATTCACTAATAGAGTAAATTTCATCAGTAAGGAGTTTATATTCAACAATTTCACTAACCATACCATGTTGCCATCTGACCTGACACTTGACCTGTCCTGTGACATGGACTAAAGGGAATTCTAGATCTCCAAGGGCTAGAAACTACTTCTTGTTTATGAACATTACACATTTTACAATTATTTCTCCCATAATAAATTACCATAATCAATTCACAAGAATAATACATCATTTAAATAGAATCATTAATAACCGATGGAAGTAAAACTAAAGAAATTTTCAAATTTATCCAAAACAAAAGTACCAAAATGGGGAGGGGTACCAAATACACAACATACCATCCATACAACAAGTGGGTCACCTCTTTCATGAGACATCCACCAACACCTCCAATAATGGGAACACTAGAAAACAAATCCATCGTCACAACCACATAGAAACATGAATTTACCATGATAAAAAATAACAACGTCTATATAAACCCAAGGGTGCGTGTATGGTGTAATTCAATTTTAGTAGGTTATCACCCAAACAGATTCCATGAAAAATATTTATACAAAAAATCATCATGCACGTTTTATTAAATATATTGGAAACAAATTCGACAAAACATTTTAAAGAAACTATTTTAAGGAAAATCATACTTTGAAATTAAAATGGATGTAATGTACAATATAGGTTAGCTGTAAGCACAACATTACAAGATACCCATGGCTAATCCATAAAGGTAATAGAAATAGTGTAACACTAGTAACCTCATATCTCAGTGATATGCTATAGAGACCTTGAACCACATCGTCCGTTTGCATGATCCACTTGAGTAGAATCTATCCAATGGTCGGGTGGTCTCCAATCATCATCATCATAGTTTTGTTAGTGTTGTAGCATCAATCCTTATCGAAGAAAATTGGCCTCATCCCCTCTAATTTTAATAGAATAATAGTCATAGTCTTTAGAGTTAGATACCTAGGAAACCTTTTTTTCTCAATTATAATTCCCATGTCACATAGATCACAGCTTTCACATACAAACACTAAAAAGTGGAAATACAAATGAAAATCCACCATTTTCCATATCTGAAAACCCTATTAAAACCCATAATCACTACAAATACAATTGGGAACATGATTAACAATACACAAAGAACCCATATAATGCATTTAGGAAGAAACTAAAGAATAAAAAAATCATACAATAATGCTAAAACATGGAATGAACTACCTCAAGATTAGAATATTCTAGAATCCAATAGAAAACAACAACCTCAGCATTAGGATACCTAAGAGTGGAAAATGAAAAATGTTAATATCAATATTCTAATCAATGAAAAATGTTTCAAACCAATTTAGGGATACAAACCCATAGAATAATGAAGAGCCCAAAATAGAAGAAATAAGGAACCCGGAAGAAAGAATAAATCAATAGGAGGGAATATTACTTGATTTTTATGTAGATATTCAAGGCGAAATCCACCCCACTATTGAATTCCAAGGGATCTAAGAGGGATGGGATGAGGTACATAGGGATGGGAATCCTGAGTAGGTCGAATTATGGGTGGATTGGGTGGGAAATAGAGAAATTGTATTTTAGTAAATTCCACAGTTTTAATGATTTGGATAGGACACATGGTCTTCTAAACCATACGACAACTATATATCCTCTTATTTATAATAGGAAACTTGAATTAAGGTTTTCTCAAGAAGGACGCATGCTCGTGTGGAAGTTTGTACAGCCTGGATAGTGCCACTGTCTAGGGGGCATGGTCTCTTCGGAGTTTTCTCAAAGTTTCTACTAACTGTGTTCCACCTGATCCTAGATCCTAAAATTATTTTCTTCACAAAAAATCCCAGGAAATAAAAGAGACAAGGATCGTAAAAAAATATTCAAATTAACACCTCAAAAAAATCATGTATATGACAATTCTTTCCACCATGAGAACATTCTACCCTAACAAATCATTTCGAAGTCTAATTAAAAGAAAAAACATTTGGTATTACTCATCAATAGAAGCCTTCTACTCCCATGTCTCAGGATAATAATTTTTTTGGTTCTAGATAACTCATAAAAAAAGTATGTACTTCCCATGAAGAACTTTCTCTTGAGAATATACAATCTATACTTGTCGGTCAAAGACAAAAAAATTCATGTTTTAACTCCAAATCTTTTCAAATTAGCACATTAGAAGGATCCAGATTATATTTCTTCAACTAAGAGACATGTAACACAACATGGATTTATGTGAACAAAAATATAGAAGCTATCCAATCTTACACTCTACCAAATCTATCGATAATCATAGAAGGTTCTACATACCTTGTCATTATCTTCCCTTACTTACCTAGACGATAATGACCCAAACGAGAGGCCACTTTCAGAAACATTTGGTCACCAATTGATAAATATATGGCTTAGTGCCTCTAATATAAATAAGTCTTATGAAATATATTAACAATTAAAAAATTTTGGATGATGAAAAATAAATTATCAAATGTCTCTTTTATAAGGTTTAGTCCCAATAATGAGGTTTCAGCCACCTCTTCCCAACAAAAAGGTGACCAAAAAGTCCAACTATAAAGAACCCTAAGGGAGCCATTAATATGAGTAATTGGTAACCATTTTAATAAGAAAACTCAACAAACCCAAAATGGATATCCCACAAGTATCCAAAATCCAACACAAATTCCCAGAGAATGTATTCAAAATTCTGATTCACCTGTTCTGTCTGACCATTCGTATGAGGATGGTATATCGTTATTAACTTAACATTTGACCCCATTTCATTATGAAGGCTTCTAAAACAAAGAGAGGTAAATAGGGGGTTCCCTATGTAAAATTACCACCAAATGAACACCATGAAGACTCACTATCTTATGAACATAAAACTAACCCAAGACCTGTTTATTAGATGATTCTTTAATCATAATGAACTGAGACTATTTTTTTAGATGGTTAATCACCACCCAAATGTGGTTACCTTAATATGGGGTTCACGGTAAGACAATAATAAAATCTATAGTGACTTCATCCCACATCTAAGTAAGAATGGGTATGTGATGAATCAAACTGGAGGGCCTTTTGTACTGTTCCATAACCTATTAAAACGTATAACACAGAGATATGAAATTAGTTATATCCCACCTCATGCCTAACCACAAGCACCAAAATCATACATCATATAACATCTTGGTAGACTTGATATGAATGAATCACTAATACTAGTGGTTATCCTGCATCACCAGCTTCCATACCAACAATGACACCACCACAAAAATATTCAATAAAAGAACTCCATCTAAACAAAAAGATGATTAATTAAGCACCCCACGCCATTTAATAAATACATAGAATACTGGTACAAATCATCACCAGACTTCTCTTGTCGAATAAACTCTAGGAGGTAAGTTGATAGAGTAACAAAATCCAATAATTCACCTCTATTGTACTCCTTGGTCTCCAGATGAATCTAAGAAAAAAAAGCACTATCGAAGTCCATTCATCATTGCATCATTTCACTTCCTGCACCAAAAAATTCCTTCTCAAAGCATATGCTACCACATTATGTTTTCCTGGGGAAAAGAAGATATCAAAATCAAACCCCTGATGATATAAGATTCAACAACACTACCTCAGATTCATATCCTTCTTGGATAAAATATAATCCAATATCTTATGATCTGATTAGACCACAAACTTATCCCTAAAGAGATAATGATTCTACATCTTCAAGGTATGTATCACTGTCACCAATTCTAGGTTTTGGGATGGGTAATTATTTTAATGTGGATGAATTAATCAAGAACCATACACCACAACTTGATCATCCTACATAAACACTCCCTCATGACCCATACCTTGGGCATCATAATAGACCACAAATCCCATTCCAGATTGAGGCATAATCAACATAGGGTATGTGGTACACCATCTCTTAAGATCCTCAATGGATAATAGACATTCTAGGAACCATTAAAACATCACCCCTTTCTAGGTAAGTGTCTTCATGGGTGATGTGATCTAAGAAAAATTCCAGAAAAAATGCTTGTATTACCCCACTAGGCCAAAAAACCTTCTAATATCAAAATAAATCTTCAGATTCACACTTGAAATGACCGATTAAATCTTATCATAGTCCAATAAACCCCCTATTTATGAGATCACATAACCCAAAAACATCAATTTATTGATATATAATGTGAAATTGGAGATCATTTCATAGGTATAAAGATCTTGAAGAGTACCTAACATGATCCCTAAGTATCTCTCATGCTCCTTTGTGGTTCCAGATTAAACCAACATGTCTTCTACAAATAAAAAAATGATGAATTCCTGATAATGGAAAAGAACACCTTTCATAAGTTCCATAAACAATTTTGGAGAATTTTTTAATCCGAAATGAATGAGAAAAATACTAAAAGTGGTTGTACAAGCTTTAGAAAATTATTTTTAGCACATCCACCTCCCAAAATCTGACCTGGTGACACACAAAATGAAAATCAATCCTAGAGAACCACCTTGTCCCCTTGAGAAGGTCAATGATTTCATCAATACAGGGTAAATATTATTTATTCATCATCATTACCCTATTCAACTTTTATTAATTGATACCTAACCAAAGAGATCAACCACCCTTTAAAGAAAATAGAAATGGGGTATCCTAATAAGAGATGCCCGGGTTAAAAAATCCTTTAGTTTTAAAATCTTTCATCTATATCTTTAATTACATCATCTCTATGGGGGAATATGGTCAGAGGTAAAATATATCATCTATGTTAGTGTTTCCAAATCAATGGTGAACTCCACATCACTCTCCAGACATAACTCTAAACAAATCATCTGAAGATACCGCTGGTAACTCATCCCCCATAGAAGTAATCAACCTTTAGAACCAAAAATTTCATCCTCTAACATGAGCATTGAGATCTTAAAAAATACTACCCAACGCTGATTATGGAGGTCCTATATATCCTGACCAAGGATCCTATTCAACCCGTAAGACCGGATCACTTCCATCAGGTGAAAAAATTCACTCGTCAGTGGTAAAAATCAATTTGATCCTAGAAACACACTATCTAATCCATACTGAGGATCACGTAAAAAAGATACATTTCCAAAACTAGGGAATCCCATCCCAGATCAACCCATGACATGGAGAGTTCACAAGATGGACACTTGAAACCCTTATCTCACTTCTTACCAGCTGGAATCACCATTTCCATCACATATGGCATGATATCAATTGGTAATTTCAACACATCCACCAGATGGGTAGAAATAAACGAAACAAAGGAACCTCTGTCAAATATGAAAATAACTATGGATGATGTAATAAAAATAATTCCACAAACTAAGGCATTTTCTATATCCTACTCCATTGGAACTTGATCCAAAGCATAGAGGTGACTCGTATCTAACTATGCCTAAGAATGATCATTGAACTATGAATATACCTCAAGATGACTCTAAACATAAGAAGATCAAGCCCTACAACCACGACCTTCATACTGAGCTCCTGATTTCATCGATGGATTTGATTTGGGTGAAATTACTGGGAAGATGTAGAAGCTTCACCACCGAAATATGGATGTGTATCTCTAAAAAAACACTAAAAATTTCCCATATGTCCATACCAATTTCAAGATATAGGTAGATATGGCCTTGTCAACCGCAAGTTCCCTTCCATTCCACACTGATAGAACAATATTGACACAACATTTCAATTCAAAAATGATGAAAGTTAAGAAGGATGTCCTAAACTTCATCCATCCCACTTCGCATACTTATTTCAATTGATCATCTTCTAAGTTGAATTACCACTACCCTGGACCACTAGTGAATCTTTCCTAGAAGAATCATTCATGAATCCCAGATCGATCTCCATTAAAATTACAATCAACCACCTCATTGTAAGTAAACTTGAATAATAAGTAATGGGATTGGATGAATGTTAAAAACCCCATTTCAAACTGCTGAGACTTCATATACTCATTGAAAACTACCATGGTTGTGAACCGAACCGACTCTACAAAAAATTCAGAGTATTCCATCATGGTACGATCCCATTGATGGATATCCTGAAACTCTTAAGTCTTAGTGAAAGGAAAGGACTCAGTGCAGTATCACTCATTAAAATCATACATGAATTCCTTCCATACCATATTCCCATGGTTCCTAGAATGAATCACTGAGTCCTAGAATATTCAAATGGGACCTTCCAACAAGAAAGAAGCACACATCACATTGATCACTACAGGAGTGTTAAGAAACCTGAACATCCTTTTTATTTTTTTCCATAAAATCATCATATTCCTGAGTTTATGTGATTCCATAAAATGAAGGAGGCTTGTTCTTGAAGAAATCCATAGCCTTTTCCTTTCTAGGTCCTAGATCAGTTTTCCCAACATGAGTAGGACCAGATTCCCCTCCATTACCTAAATCATGGACATCGCTAACACACATTCCACTAGTCTCTGATCAAATGATGAGGTAGAACACTCTTTATCCACTTATTGTGGTTTCATATGAAGTATCCTAATATCCATGTATCTAAAAAAACTCATAAAAACATTGAAACCATCATTACAACCATCAATACAACATTATAAATAATTTCATACACAAAAGAAAATCCCAAATACATCCATACATGAAAAAAAACTGTATCCAACACAATTACAAGCCAACCTACCTCACCCCCTCTCAATATCAATGAATAGTCAGTAACCTGTATGTTTCACCTAAAGGGGAAGCCAAACCAAATCCTAGAATCCCATAGAGAATTGATGCATATTACAAGGTGTGTTGGATTGAAACCCCACTAATGGGAAGAACCTCATGCCTTGAGAATCCATGATCTAGTCTATCCAGACATTCATAACTATCAAAACCCAAATAAATGATTAAATCTTTCCCTAATACGATTTTGTCATGAATTAGAACGGGTTTCCAAATGACCCAAAACTCGACCCAGCCCATGACATGACCTGAAGGGATTTCTCAATCCCCATGGGCATGAAACTACTACATGGGTATCAATAGTACACTTTTGGGAATTATTTCACACATTATCAATTACTATACACAATTCAAAAGAATAATACATCAAACCCAGAGAAATATCAATAACCAATTAAAATAAAACTATTAAGAGTTAAAAAAATTAACTTTAAATAATACCAATGTACCAAAATGGGGATGATTACCAACTACACAACTAAAAAACCACGCAACAAGAGGGTCACCACCCTCTTGCATCCTCCACCAACACTTGTAATAATGAGAACACCTGAAACCAGATCCACCACCACTACCAAGGAAAAAAAATACTTTACCTATATCCAAAATAATAAGGTCTACATACACCCAAGGTTATATGTAGGGTGTGATCCATTACCTATTAGGATATCACCTAAATAGATTCCATGATAAAAAATTATAAGAAAAATCACTATGAAATTTTTAATAAAGAGATGAGAAACAATTTTAATAAAAAAAATTAAAGAAAACATTTCATAAAAATCATGACTTGAAATTAAAATTAATTATAGTCAACCAAAGGATGACAATTAGAACAATAAAACAAGAAAACTACATGTAATTTCAAATGAAAATAACAACAATTGGATGTTAAGAACCTTATATCTTGATGATATGGTATAGAAACCAAGAACCACATCATCCTCATGCCTAATCAGGTATAGAGGAATCCATCCAAAGTTATAGTGGTGTTCAATCATCATCATATATTAGTTAGTGTTGTAGAATAAATCCTTCTAAAAGGAAACATGTCTTGGTAATACTGATCTAACTAGCATACTATCCCTAGTCCCCTCTAGATACCAAAGATACCTTTTGTGATAAATTTTAATTTCCATGTCACATACATCACCAATTTAATATACACACACAAAACAGTAGAAATAAAAATGAAAAACAACTATTTTCCATAGCTAATAACCTTGTTTGAACACACACACACCAAATCCATTTGAAAATATGATTCTCATAACAACAAAAATCCATAGAAAACATTTAGGAAGAAAATAAAGAAAACTAAAATCATCCAATAATGATAAATCTTATAATCACCTACCGCAAGCATAGAAACATCTGGAATCTAGTGGAAAACTAAATCCTAAAAAAATGGATACCCTAGAGAGGTGAAGAAAAAATATAAAGATCTAAAATAAACGCAATGAACCATGGATCTAATCAATTGAGGGAAAGAACGACATTATAGAAATAATAACCCAAGAGAGGTGGAATAATGAACTAAGAAGATGGAAGAAATCAAGAGATTTTACACATAATTGATGACTATTTGAAGATACAAGGACAAATCCACCAAAATATTGAAGTCAAGGGAATCCGAGAAGTAGGGGATGAGGTTCCTAGCCCATGAAATCCTAAGTGGGTCTAATTAGAAGTGTATTGCGGTTAAAATTAGGGAAAATTATTTTAGGGAATTCAATGTTTTTAATGACCTAGGTAGGCTGCATAGTTTGGTCGAATGGTCTTCCAAACCATGTAATAACCATGTGGCCTCCTTTTTCCAAGAGGAAATCAACCACACATTTTTTCTGGTGAGGGAGCATACTTGTGTGGAAGGCTATGTGATAGGGATAGTTCCACTAACCTAGGCACACAGTCTCTTTATGGATGGGGCATAGTTTCTTCTAACCATTCGTCACCTGCCACTATGTCCAAAAAACTCCATTTTCACTAAAAATAACAAAAAACTCCAAGATATAAATATATGGCCAAAATCAAAAAAGTAAAAACTCAAAAAAATCATGGGTGTGAAAAACAATGATTCCTATGGTTAGTAATTTACTATAATAAAAATTTAAACTAAATTCACTTTAATCTCTATTTGAAACATAAATTGGATGAAAATTATCAAAATGATAACATTCCATATCACTGACCATAAATTCCATATAGGGTAACTAAATATGTAAATTATTGTATTCACATGAATGATCATGTACTTATCATGATTTTTCTGGAAAGTGGTGAATTTTTTTTATAAAAAATATCATTAGGAAATTCATTTCAATACCATTGTATTTTCCTTTATCTTCTTGCACCATTAAATTATTATATAGTAACCCATTTTCCCAAGTTGTATATTTTTTATAGTAAAGGAGTGAACTCAGTTAATACTCCATAGTTTCCACATAGAGGATAAGTGTATTTTTAGTAACACCTATAAGATCAATGGATGGTCAATGGTGTGATGAATAAGTGATCTATATTATTTTTAATTTCATTCGGAAACAACCTCAGCACAGTTCAATGTATTATTATGTTTTCTATCTGTATATCCAAATGCACAATAATAGGAGAAAACACTATATATTTACAAGGTTTACCCCAACAAATTATATGTTCATCAATATATGTGATTGGGAATCCTTTAAGATCACACGACCCATTATAGTTAACATTTGAGTACAAGAGAGGAGGATTTATCTAAGAACATGAATTAAAAAGCTCTTGGTAGTTCTTTAGTATATCCTATACATTAAAATGATAATTAAATATTGATAAAAAACTAAAGAGTCTTCCTAAAACCCACTTTTGTGAAGTGATTTTTGTTTTGAGATGATATTCATCCTCATCATCTCTTTCGTAGTGGAATGTATCCCTCCACATCAAATTCACCACACTGTATAAAAAACCTCTTTAATTTTCAATGAATTTATCATGGAAAATAATTCTTCATAATATAATTGCTATAATAAAATTATCTCCCTCTCCCTCTCTTTACTATGTTTCAGGTTCAACATTCTATTTTTACTCCCAAATTGTTTTCTTATTCTTCTTATAATATGTATTCACTATACCACATGAATAATTGTTTCCATATGAATTTACTTGTAACTCCCCAACCCCAGTTACCTAGAGTCAATGCATTATTATATAAGATTGTCATGATCACAAGGAAATCATGTCCCGAAAGACTGATTAGTTTGGTACTATTGGAAACAAGATTCATACATAAGTTAAACTTTACAACTTGAAAAGAAATACAACACTAATTTATTCCATTAGAAACATCCAAGCCTCCTAGATTATGATTGCATGTCACTCATAACTAACTTCTTCATATCCTGGGAAAATGAAACATAAGAAAGGGGTGACCTCAAATGCTCAGAAAGGTTAATAAATACAGAAGAAGATAACTTAAATATTAGGCATAGTGAATAATTAAAAACACATTCCCTTACAAATAATAAAACTGAACACTTTTATGGCAGGAATATGAGATGATTAAATAATTCCATAATAAAACATAGTCTTGGTTATTATACTAGTCGAATAACCACATGAACCATCAATATTATTTTCATAATGAGGAAATTTATAGTACCAGATTTTAATTTCTATGTCAAGGCCTTGTGCCATGACCTAGGGGATAACTATAACCGGACCCCATCCCGGAGAGCCTCTATAACCAGACTCCAACCCGGAGAGCCTTTGTAACTGGACTCTAACCTGGAGATCCTCTGTAACTGGACTCCAACCTGGAGAGCCTCTATAACAGGAATCCAACCCATAGGGTCTGTTGTAACCAAACACCAACCTAGAGGGATTACTTTTACTGGTTCCCAACCCGGAACATACTAGTCCAAATCATTCATCATAAAAAGGGTTGAAATATAACATAAAAATTCGTATTAAAATTGGCATATGTAATGTAAATACTTTAACCATAAACTATTAATGGCATAAAAATACCTCATCCGCAGTCATTCATATCACAAAACCTTAAATACAATATGGAAGATTTGTATCATAATAAATCAACTTCAAGCAAGTGTAAAATTTGTCAAAGGATATTGACATAGATGAAATCAATACTATTTGAGAGAAATATCTCTTTCTATTTTGAAATAATTTAAGAGTCACATAATTATAAACAAAACATTTATTTTAAAATATTATTATAATCTTGTAAGGGTAGCTTCGACGATGTTATAATGGCGGAGAATAACCGCACCCGCCATATAAGTTAAAAAAATACATTCTTACCTTAATTTTGTCAAAAAGGTTATAAAGGAAATTGTTAGGAAAATGACGGAAATATTCCTTTATAAACATCTTATAAAAATTAAAACAAGGGTATAAATGACTTTAACCCATAATCTATAAAATAGTAATAATGTTTTGAAATGTATTTTTAAGAAACATGGATGTGGATGATAAAGAGGTCCTAGTAGATACTTACGTAAAAACAACCTTAGATAATAAAGAGATTGTGAAATTAACCCTTACCTTGTACTTTTCCTTGGTTGAGGGTTGGTTAACCTCATGTATAATGGTGAAATAATTGTTATTAAATTATACAAGAATCATATACATTAATATGATATCATATAAGATCTTTTAACATTTCTTTTTTAATAATATCTTAGTATTATCGTTGTTTCGGGTGTTAACAAATTTGTTTTCCTTTATATTATTTGTTATGTGAGTCATATTTGTTGTGGATGGGATGTATCTTATTCATATATAGAGTGATATCAAGTCTTTAAACATTATTCTTAATCATCTAATAAAAATTAGTTTGAAAGGATACGATGGGGAATGAATCTCATCGCGTTCGTGGAGACGGTAATCCATACGTACGCACGAGCGACAATATCATTCTTTTGATATTAAAATAATATATAATTGGATGGTATATCATATATATATAATCATTATCATGTTATATTTATTATTTACATCAATTAAACATCATTATTATACCCATCCAAATTATAATGTATTGAATAATAATTACACCACGACGTGGAGATGGTAAGTCGTACGTACGCATGTATGGTGACATGTCATTCAAAGGATGGATAGAATAATGAATATGGTTGTACCATATTTATGATAACATCAAAGTATATAGGAGATACTGGAATTATTATTTTATAATGTAAACAACAATGAAAAAGGAAGTGAAAGAAGAAAGGAACTTGGAAGAGGGTGGTGAAATTATTACCTATTCTTTGGGTTCTTCCTTTTGATTTGATCAAAAGGGCTCCTTAGGTTGTCTTTATGAATAAATTAAGGCCTCTATAATGAATTGAGAGATGTTGTAAGGATATTTTGGTAGAGTTTGTATGATCCAAAGGCTTGAGATGTGTGATAAATGGGTAGGAAGTTAGGGCTTTTTCTAAGGGAGAGGAGGGGATCTTTAGGAAAGTTTGAAACAATTATTGTATTATAACCTCATATTCAGTTTCAAAAGGTGAAATATTCATTAATTAAAAATTTAAGATGAATCATGGTTGAAATAAAATAATCCATTAATAATTGGACAGGTTTTTGATATTGTTTTAATATTTATAATCTTATTTATTTAAATCATTTATTAATGAGGTAAATATTGAATCATTATTCAGTCATAAATAATTTAATTTATTTGATGTCCAAAAATTATAAAACAAATACCATGATGTAGGAAATATTTTTAGCTTTCTAGATAATATTTATAGTCTATAAGATAACTTATATAACCCCATGTAAAAATTTATTTACTAAAAGATATTTGTTTATGTAATTTTTGTCTTTACATTAAATTAATTAATATAAAATGTCATTATTACTCCCATGTGGCTCCATGGGGTCCCAAATTTAACCCAAGGATTTCCATGGTCGGATATGTATCACCAAATATTATTAGGACACATTTTAGGGTAATTTAATATTATTATAATATTATATTTTACCCTTATTTATTATATTTTACCCTTATTTATTATATTTACCCTTTAATCATGGTAAATAAAATATTTATTGAAGTAAATATTTAAAATGTCTAAAAATAAAAGTTACCTATTTACACAATTTGGAACTACTGATTACAAATATAGAATCCATTTTTCCAAATTCAAAACATAGAAGTGGAAGAAATTAATTTAAAATTAATTCCCGCTGTCAAAACAAAAAACGTGTTTTTAAGAAATAATAACTGTCAAAAGATTGACACTTTTTTATGTATAGTTTAAATGTAAAATTACATCCAACGAACAAAATTATATTAAATTGTAAAAATATAATCTAATTATACGATAAAACAACTCAAATTTATAATTTAACACTATAAATTATTTTGATTAAAAAATTTGTTTTTAATTAAAATTTAGTATTTTTCACTATTCATAAAAATATAAAAGTTATCAAAAAACTTCCAAAAATTCACCATAAGCTAATTTCGATATTCCAAATCCAAAACTGAAGTCCATTTTGAATGATAAAATTTATGAAATTTCAAAAAGTGGGTATTACTATTCATAAGGGCAACTTTGATTGGTCGTGGTGTGTTAGAATCTCGAAGTTGCGTACAATGAAAGCAATTGCATTATTCAAAGAGAAATGTACCATGGAAGCTTGGGGTGTTATATTCTCCCCTCCTTAAATAAATTTCGTCATCGCAATTTGAAATTTTTCTTTGAAAATAAAAGTTTTAAAATAAAAAAATACCTTTGTGGAAAACCCACATTGGAAATAGGGTTAATAAAATTTAGACTTAATAAGACGAAAGAGAAATAAAAAGTTCACCACAAAATTATGATCTTGAATAGAAGAAAATTGGTAAAAATTACAGTCATATAATTGGAGAAAAAATGTAAATATTTATAGGGAGTGATTGAGGTCATCAATCCCAATCAACTATAAAATTGAGGGCGTCAAACCCATCAATCTATGATGATTTAAAATATCATCAGTTCAAGAAAATATAAGGTATTAGGATAATAAATTTTTGGTTTTAAGATCCCTTAACTAAAGTTTAAGAATTAATTTCTTCAAAGAATAAGAAAAAAACATACTTGATAAGTAAAGTTCTATCCTTTAACTAATTTCTACCACAGAATCATATTTCACTTTAAAAGATAATAGAACATAAAAATACTCTATTTATCTTAATCGTATAGGGTTCCAAAAAACGAATTTATAATTAATTTGTGAAAATATTTAAAAAAAATGAAATTATACAAACCAGGACATCACATAGGCCAGTGGTAGGTGATGCACCATTCTCGCCCTTCGGTTGCGTGTTCAAGTCTTGCGGCCTTGCCGGACGCGACGGGTTTTCGCCTGACCTCCGGGTTGTCATTTTTATAAAAATCCAAAAATATTCTTAAAAATATTCTTTATCCTTGATAATAGTATCCAATTTCAAACTTAATTCATTATAACCTTTATACTTATCCAAAATAATTTTGTCCAAACTCACAGTCCAAAATTTATAATAAAGTTAAACACGATGAAGATCCTTTTTACCACGTAATAACATTTGTATAATTCATCATGTATTTTTTCAAAACATGGTAAAAACCTTATTTATTGCATTCATGCTCCCTTATTCCTTATAAAATAATAGATATATTCCTTATGTGGAAATTTTAAATACTCCGACAATGATGGAATAAACAAACCATTAATCAATTCCAAGGAAGTCAAGAATATCCAATATAAGATATCCAAATCAACCATATTTTATTTCAAGATCACTACCTCAGTATCAAGACCATATTAAGGATTACCATTCCTCTGACCATGTATTTTTCAAAAAAATTATCTTATTGTTGAGTCACTTTTTATATAACCATATAATCTGAAATCCTCAATGAAATAGTACTGCAGTATAATCCTTATTTATTTCCATAATTCATATGACTGGTATATCATCGATACAACACTAAAATGACGTAATTATTTAGTAAAAACATAAGAACACTATTCATTCCTCTTAATCTGTAGTAGTATCATTACTTGATTATTATCCAATAGCATCATTTTAGGTATACTCTGATTACTGGTACTTTGATTCGCGTAGTTTCCCAACTCCTTGTAGATGAATCATTTTACATTTGAAACCTTTTTCTTACCTTTGCAATCACGTACTTGGTGTCATTTTTCTCCACACTTATAACAAACTATCATTCCCTTCAAGCATTTACCAAGGTGATTCTTTCCACTATTATCACATATAGGAAAAGCCTTCTTTTCCCTCTTCCCTTTATCTATCTTTCTCTCTACCATTCTTTTCTTCTCTTGTTTCCCTTAAAATCCATAGGACTCAAAGAATTCTTTACTTATATTATTAACACATGATACTATTTCTTCATATGTTGAGAATACGTGGGAGAATATTTACCTTCTAAATGTTGGCTTAATACCATGAAAGATATGATGTTTCTTACTCTTTGGATCATAAAAATTGCTGGAGTTATCATTCCTTCTACTGGGCGCCATTTTTAAATAATGTCATACACTAGGTCAGTTTATGAATCACAATGAATAATTCCAAACTTGTAAAATACCTAACGTAAATTGAGAAGTTTATGGATATAATCCATAATTATAAAAATGTTTTCTTTGAGGAAGTATATACTTATAAACCCTTCATAATGGTTTGTAATGAAAATGAAAATTATCCTAAGTATATCACATGGGAGTGTCATAACCAAGAGTGCAGTAAGGCCCATTCTCATGCACCAGTTCCCATTTGAGTCTAGATCAAAGCAGTGTTTTCGGGTTTTACCCCTAGGTATATATGTGCCAGAGCCGCCTCTACCAGCTCGTATCCAGAAAGGGATGTATTTCTTGGAAAATACACAAAATATCTTCATTACCAAAATTCTAGGAATTTCTTCAATATTAATCCTCAAATTATATCTTAGGGTAATGTTATCTAATCATAGTTTATCTAAATCTAGTTTCCAAGGTTTGTATTAAACTTTTTATAATACCAACTGTAAATCCCCAACCCTAGTTACGTAGAGTCGGTACATTATTACATAACATTGGCATGATCACAAGGAAATCATGTCTCGAAAGACCGATCAGTTTAGTATTATTGGAAACAAGATTCATACATAAGTTCAACTTTACAACTTGAAAAGAAATACAACACTAACTTATTCCATTAGAAAACATCCAAGCCTCCTAGATTATGCCTGAAAGTCACTCATAATTAACTTCTTCATATCCTGGGAAAATTAAACATAAGAAAGGTATGATCTCAAATGCTCAGTAAGGGTACACAATACAGTGGAAGATAACATAAATATTAGGCATGGTGAATAATTGAAAACACATGCTTTTACAAATAATAAAAATGAACACTTTTATGGAAGGAATATGAGCTATGTAAATAATGACATAATAAAACATAGTCATGGGTATTATACTAGTCGAATAACCACATGAACCATCAATATTATTTTCATAATGAGGGAATGTATAGTACCAGATTTTAATTTTTGTGTCAAGGCCTCGTGCCAGGACCTACAGGCTAACTGTAACCGGACCCCAATCCGGAGATCCTCTATAATCGGACTCGAACCCGGAGAGCCTTTGTAACTGGAATCCAACCCGGAGAGCCTCTGTAACCGGACTCCAACCCTGAGGGTCTATTGTAACCAGACCCCAAACTGGAGGGATTAATTTTACGAGTCCCCAACCCAGAACATACTTGTCCCACTCAATCATCAAAAAAGGGTTGAAATATAACATAAACATTCGTATTAAAAATAGAATATGAAATATAAATACTTTAACCATAAACCATGAATGGAATAAAAATACCTCATCCACAGTTATACATATCACAAAACCATAAATAAAATATGGAATATTTGTATCATAATAAATCAACTTCAAGAAAGTGTAAAATTTATCAAAGGATATTGACATAGATAAAATCAAATCTTTTTGAGAGAAATAACTCTTTCTATTTTGAAATCATTTAAGAGTCACATAATTATAAAGAAGATATTTATTTGAAAATATTCTTATAAACATGTAAGGGTAGCTTCGACGATGTTATAATGGAAGAGAATAACCGCACCCGCCGTATAAGTTAAAAAAATACATTATTACCTTAATTTTATCAAAAAGGTTATAAAGGACCTTGTTTGGAAAACGACGGAAATATTCCTTTATAAACATCTAATAAAATGTAAAACAAGGGTATAAATGAATTTAACCCATATTCTATAAAATAGAAAGAATGTTTTGAAATATATTTTAAAGAAACATGGATGTGGATGATAAAGAGGTCCATGTAGATACTTACGTAAAAACAACCTCAGATAATAAAGAGATTGTGAAATTAACCCTTACCTTGTAATTTTCCTTGGTCAAGGGTAGTTTAACCTCTGGTATAATGGTGAAATAATTGTTATTAAATTATAAAATAATCATATACATTAATATGATATCATATATGATCTTTTAACATTGCTTTATTAATAATATCTTAGTATTATTATTGTTTCTGGTGTTAACGGATTTGTTTTTCTATATATTATTTGTTATGTGAGTCATATTTATTATGGATGGTATGTATCTTATTCATATCCAGAATGATATGAATTATTTAAATATTATTTTTAATCATCTAATGAAAATTAGTCTTGAAATGATATGATGGGGAATGAATCTCATCGTGTTCGTGGAGACGATAATCCGTACGCATGCACGAGCGACAATATCATTATTTTTATATTAAAATAATATATAATTGGATGTTATATCATATATATAGAATCAATATCATGTTATATTTATTATTTAAAACAATTAAACATCATTATTATAACCATACAAAAAATAATGTATTGAATAACAATTACACCACGACGTGGAGACGGTAAGTCGTACGTACCCACGTATTGTGACATGTCATTCAAAGGATGGATAGAATAATGAATTTGGTTGAAACATATTTATAATAACATCACAGTATATAGAAGATACTGGAGTTCTTATTTTATAATGGAAACAACAAAGAAAAATTAAGTGGAAGAGGAAAGGAACTTGGAAGAGGGTGTTGAATTTATTACCACTTCTTCAGGTTCTCCCTTTTGATTTGATCAAAAGGGCTCTTTAGGTTGGCTGTCTGACTAAAGTAAGGCCTCTAAAATGAATTTAGGGATGTTGGGAGGATATTTTGGTAGGGTTGTTACGAGCCAAAGGCTGGAGAAGTGTGATAAATGGGTAGGAGGTGAGGGGTTTTTATAAGAGAGAGGAGGGGCTCTTTAGGAAAGTTTGAAACAATTATTTTATTATAACCTCATATTCAATTTCAAAAGGTCAAATATTCATTAATAAAAAAGTTAAGATGACTCATGATCGAAATAAAATAATCCAATAATAATTGGACAGGTTTTAGATATTTTTTTAATATTTATAATCTTATTTACTTAAATCATTTATTAATGAGGTAAATATTGCATCATTATTGTGTCATAAATAATTTAATTTATTTGATGTCCAAAATTATAAAAAAAACCATGATGTAGGAAATATTTTTAGATTTCCAAATATTTTTTATAGTTGAAAAGATAACTTATATAACCCCTTGTAAAAATTTATTTACTAAAATATATTTTTTTATGTCATTTTTGTCTTTACTTTAAATTAATTAATATAAAATGTCATTATTACTCTCATGTGGCTCCATGGGGTCCCAAATTCCAGAAAAGGCTTTCCATGGTTGTCTATGTATTACCCAATAGTATTATGACACATGTTAGGGTAATTTAATATTATTATAATATTATATTTTACACTTATTTATTATATTTACCCTTTAATCATGGTAAATAAAATATTTACTAAAGTAAATATTTAAAATGTCTAAAAATAAATGCTACCTATTTACACAATTTGGACCAACTGATTCCAAATATAGAATCCATTTTTCCAAATTCAAAACACAGAAGTGGCAGAAATTAATTTAAAATTAATTCCCGCTGTCAAAACAAAAAGCGTATTTTTAAGAAATAATAATTATCAAAAGATTAACATTTTTTTATGAAAAGTATAAATGTAAAATTACATCCAATGAACAAAATTAGATTAAATCGTAAAAATATAATATAATTATACTATAAAACAACTCAAATTTATAATTTAACACTATAAATTATTTTGATTAAAAGAAATTTTAATTAAAATTTAGTATATTTTTACTATTCATAAAAATATAAAAGTTATCAGAAAAGTTCCAAAAATTCACCCTAAGCTAATTTTGATATTCCAAATCCAAAAATGAAGTCCATTTTGAATGATAAAATTTATAAAATTTCAAAAAGTGGGTATTACTATTCATAAGGGCTACTTTGATTGGTCGTGGTGTGTTAGAATCTCGAAGTTGTGTACAATGAAAGCAATTGCATTATTCAAATGGAAATGTACCATGGAATATTGGGGTGTTACATTATCCCCTCCTTTAATAAATTTTTTCATCTCAATTTGAAATTTTTCTTTGAAAATAAAAGGTTGAAAATAAAAAAATACCTTTGTGGAAAACCCACATTGGAAATAGGGTTAATAAAATTTAGACTTAATAAGACGAAATAGAAATAAAAAGGTCACCACCAAATTATGATCTTGAATAGAAGAAAATTGGTGGAAATTAAAGACATATAATTTGAGGAAAATGTAAATATTTATAGGGAGTGATTGAGGTCATCAATCCCAATCAAGTGTAAAATTGAGGGCGTCAAATCCATCAATCTATGATGATTTAAAATATCATCAGTTCAACAAAACATAAGGTATTAGGATAATAAATTTTTGGTTTTAAGATCCCTTAACTAAAGTTTAAGAATTAATTTCTTCAAAGAATAAGAAAAAAAACATACTTGATAAGTAAAGTTCTATCCTTTAACTAATTTCTACCACAGAATAATCTTTCACTTTAAAAGATAATAGAACATAAAAATACTCTATTTATCCTAATCGTATAGGGTTCCAAAAAAACAAATTTATAATTCATTTGTGAGATTATTTAAAAAAATGAAATTATACAAACCCGGACATCACGTAGGCCAGTGGTAGGTGATGCACCATTCTCGCCCTTCGGTTGCGGGTTCAAGTCTCGCAGCCTTTCCGGATGCGACGGGTTGTCGTATGACCTCTGGGTTGTCATTTTTATAAAAATCAAAAAATATTCTTAAAAATATTCTTTATCTTTGAGAATAGTATCCAATTTCAAACTTAATTCATTATAAACTTTATACTTATCCAAAATACTTCTGTCCAAACTCACAGTCCAAAATTTATAAGGAAGGTAAACACGATGAAGATCCTTTTTACCACGTAATAACATTTGTATAATTTCATCATGTATTTTTTCAAAACATGGTAACAACCTTATTTATTGCATTCATGCTCTCTTATTCCTTAAAAAATAATAGATATATTCCTTACATGTGGAAATTTTTAATCCTCCAACAATGACGGAATAAACAGACCATTAATCAATTCCAAGGAAGTCAAGAATATCCAATATAAGATATCCAAATCAACCATCTTATATTTTAAAATCACTACCTTAGTATCAAGACCATATTAAGAATTACCTTTCCTCTGACCATGTATTTTTCAAAAAGATTATCTTATTGTTGAGTCACTTTTCATATAACCATATAATCTGAAATCCTCAACGAAATAGTACTGCAGTATAATCCTTATTTATTTCCATAATTCATATGACTGGTATATCATCGATACAACACTAAAATGACGTAATTATTTTGTAAAAACTTAAGAACACTATTCATTCCTCTTAATATGTGGTAGTATCATTACTTGATTATTATCCAATAGAATCATTTTAGGTATACTCTGATGACTAGTAATTTGATTCACGTAGTGTCCCAACTCCTTGTAGATGAATCATTTTACATTTGAAACCTTTTTCTTACCCTTTCAATCACGTACTTGGTGTCATTTCTCTCCACACTTATAACAAACTACCATTCCCTTCAATAATTTACCAAGGTGATTCTTTCCACTATTATCACATATGGGAAAATCCGTCTTTTCCCTCTTCCCTTTATCCATATTTCTCTCTACCATTCTTTTCTTCTCTTGTTTCCCGTAAAATCCATAGGAATCAGAGAATTATTTACTTATATTATTAACACATGATACTATTTCTTCATATGTTGATAATACGGGGGAGAATATTTCCCTTCTAAATGTTGGCTTAATACCATGAAAGATATGATGTTTCTTAATCTTTGGATCACAGAAATTGCTGGAGTTATCATTCCTTCTACTGGGCGCCATTTCTAAACAATGGCATACACTAGGTCAGTTTATGAATCACAATGAATAATGCCAAACTTGTAAAATACCTAACGTAAATTGAACAGTTTATGGATATAATCCATAATCATAAAAATGTTTTCTTTGATGAAGTATATACTTATAAACCCTTCATAATGGTTTGTAAAGAAAATGAGAATTATCCTAAGCATATCACATGGGAGTGTCATAACCAAGAGTGCAGTAAGGCCCATTGTCATGCACTAGTTCCCATTCGAGTCTAGATCAAAGCAGTGTTTTTGGGTTTTACCCCTAGGTATATATGTGCCAGAGCCGCCTCTACCAGCTCGTATCCAGACAGGGATGTATTTCTTATAAAATACACAAAATCTCTACATTACCAAAATTCTAGGAAGTTCTTCTATAATAATCCTCAAATTATATCTTAGGGTAATGTTCTCTAATCAGAGTTTATCTAAATCTAGTTTCCAAGGTTTTTATTAAACTTCCTATAATACCAACTGCAAATCCTCAACCCTAATTACCTAGAGTCGGTTCATTATTACATAACATTGGCATGATCACAAGGAAATCATGTCTTGAAATACCGATCAGTTTAGTATTATTGGAAACAAGATTCATACATATGTTTCACTTTACAACTTAAAAATAAATACAACACTAATTTATTACATTAGAAACATCCAAGCCTCCTAGATTATGCCTGCAAGTCGCTCATAACTAAATTCTTCATATCCTGGGAAAATGAAACATAAGAAAGGTGTGAGCTAAAATTCTCAGTAAGGGTACGCAATATAGCGGAAGATAACATAAATATTAGGCATGGTGAATAATTGAAAACACATGCTTTTACAAATAATAAAAATGAACACTTTTATGGAAGGAATATGAGCTATGTAAATAATGCCATAATAAAACATAGTCATGGGTATGAAACTAGTCGAATAACCACATGAACCATCAATATTATTTTCATAATGAGGGAATTTATAGTACCGGATTTTAATTTTTGTGTCAAGGCCTCGTGCCAGGACCTACGGGCTAACTGTAACCGGACCCTAATCTGGAGAGCCTCTATAACCGGACTTGAACCCGGAGAGCCTCTGTAACTATAATCCGACCTGGAGAGCCTCTATAACGGGACTCTAACCCAGAGGGTCTGTTGTAACCGGACCCCAAACTGGAGGGATTACTTTTACCAGTCCCCAACCCAGAACATACTTGTCCAACTCATTCATCAAAAAAAGGGTTGAAATATAACATAAACATTCATATTTAAACTAGAATATGAAATGTAGATACTTTAACCATAAACCATGAATGACATAAATATACCTCATCCACAGTTATACATATCACAAAACCATAAATAAAATATGGAAGATTTGTATCATAATAAATCAACTTCAAGAAAGTGTAAAATTTATCAAAGGATATTGACATAGATAAAATCAAATATTTTTGAGAGAAATAACTCTTTCTATTTTGAAATCATTTAAGAGTCACATAATTATAAAGAAAACATTTATTTGAAAATATTCTTATAAACTTGTAATGGTAGATTCGACGATGTTATAATGGAATAGAATAACCGCACCCACCATATAAGTTAAAAAAAATACATTATTACCTTAATTTTATCAATAAGGTTATAAAGGACCTTGTTTGGAAAATGACGAAAATATTCCTTTATAAACATCTTATAAAAAGTAAAACAAGGGTATAAATTAATTTAACCCATATTCTATAAAATAGCAAGAATGTTTTGAAATATAGTTTAAATAAACATGGATGTGGATGATAAAGAGCTCCATGTAGATACTTACGTAAAAACAACCTCGAATAATAAAGAGATTGTGAAATTAACCCTTACCTTGTACTTTTCCTTCGTCAAGGGTAGTTTAACCTCTGGTATAATGGTGAAATTATTGTTATTAAATTATACAATAATCATATACATTAATATGATATCATATATGATCTTTTAACATTGCTTTATTAATAATATCTTAGTATTATCATTGTTTCTGGTGTTAACGGATTTGTTTTCCTATATATTATTTGTTATGTGAGTCATATTTATTATGGATGGTATGTATCTTATTCATATCCAGAATGATATCAATTATTTAAATATTATTTTTAATCATCTAATGAAAATTAGTCTTGAAATGTTACGATGGGGAATGAATCTCATCGTGTTCGTGGAGATGATAATCCCTACGTATGCATGATCGACAATATCATTATTTTGATATTAAAATAATATATAATTGGATGTTATATAATATATATAGACTCATTATCATGTTATATTTATTATTTAAAACAATTAAACATCATTATTATACCCATACAAAAAATAATGTATTGAATAACAATTACACCACGGCGTGGAGATGGTATGTCGTACGTACGCACGTGTTGTGACATGTCATTCAAAGGATGGATAGAATAATGAATTTGGTTGAACCATATTTATAATAACATCACAGTATATAGAAGATAATGGATTTATTATTTTATAATGGAAACAACAAAGAAAAATGAAGTGGAAGAAGAAAGGAACTTGGAAGAGGGTGGTGAAATTATTACCACTTCTTCGGGTTCTTCCTTTTGATTTGATCAAAAGGGCTCTTTAGATTGGCTGTCTGACTAAAGTAAGGCCTCTAAAATGAAGTTAGGGATGTTGGGAGGACATTTTGGCAGGGTTTTTACGAGCCAAAGGCTTGATAAGTGTGATAAATGGGTAAGAGGTGAGGGATTTTTATAAGAGAAAGGAGGGGATCTTTAGGAAAGTTTGAAATAATTATTTTATTATAACCTCATATTCGATTTCAAAAGGTCAAATATTCATTAATAAAAAAGTTAAGATAACTCATGATCGAAATAAAATAATTCAATAATAATTGGAAAGGTTTTAGATATTGTTTTAATATTTATAATCTTATTTATTTAAACCATTTTTTAATGAGGTAAGTATTGCATCATTATTGTGTCATAAATAATTTAATTTATTTGATGTCCAAAATTATAAAAAAATACCATGATGTCTGAAATATTTTTATATTTCCAAATATTAATTATAGTTGAAAAGATAACTTATATAACCCCATGTAAAAATTTATTTACTAAAAGATATTTTTTTAAGTCATTCTTTTCTTTACTTTAAATTAATTAATATAAAATGTCATTATTACTCTCATGTCGCTCCATGGGGTCCCAAATTCCAGAAAAGGATGTCCATGGTTGTCTATGTATCACCCAATAGGATTATGACACATGTTAGGGTAATTTAATATTATTATAATATTATATTTTACCCTTATTTATTATATTTACCCTTTAATCATGGTAAATAAAATATTTACTGAAGTAAATATTTAAAATGTATAAAAATAAATGCTACCTATTTACACAATTTGTACCTACTGATTCCAAATATAGAATACATTTTTTCAAATTCAAAACACAGAAGTGGCAGAAATTAATTTAAAATTAATTCCCGCTGTCAAAACAAAAAGCGTGTTTTTAAGAAATAATAACTATCAAAAGATTGACACTTGTTTATGAATAGTTTAAATGTGAAATTACATCCAACAACCAAAATTAGATTAAATGGTAAAAATATAATCCAATTATACTTTAAAACAAATCAAATTTATAATTTAACACTATAAATTATTTTGATTAAAAAAGTTGTTTTTAATTAAAATTTAGTATTTTTCACTATTTATAAAAATATGAAAGTTATCAGAAAAGTGCCAAAAATTCACCCTAAGCTAATTTCGATATTCCAAATCCAAAAATGAAGTCCATTTTGAAAGATAAAATTTATAAAATTTTAAAAAGTGGGTATTACTATTCATAATGACTACTTTGATTGGTCGTGGTGTGTTAGAATCTCGAAGTTGTGTACAATGCAAGCTATTGCATTATTCAAAGGGAAACGTGTCGTGGAATCTTGGGGTGTTACATTACTTATTTTGAGTTCATTGTCAAAATAATAAAAAAGTTAATAATATCTGAAATTAAATTCCATGAATACACTCATGATGTTATTTTTTGATGTTTTAATTCTTTTGGACTTTTATTTCCTCTTTAAAATGATTTATTGTAATTATTATTACAATTTAATGAAAAAATACATGATTCCAAATTATTATAGAACATATTATTAAATCAAGATTAAAAAAAATTTATACTTGGAATCATTTCTCTTTTATTAAAATTTATCAGTTATTTGAATAATAGTTTGGTTGAAGCACGTGATATTTATTATTTGAGGATCGATACACTATATCACTTGAATAAATTATTACATTAATACATAAATGAAAATGATTAAATTTTATATATTTTTTTAATGTACCATCTCCATGAGTCACATAGAATGGCCATCATCCACACATATATAACTGATGACCCTAATGTCCCAATCATGCATTCCTGCTAAAATGATCCATATTTCATGTAATTCATCCTTAATAAGTGGTATGATATATAAAAAGATGATACTTATGATGTGGGATGATCCTTAAAAAGTAGGATTATTCATTATGGGGATAAATAATTTATTACTACAAAGTAAAATATCCCATAGGAAAACTAAAATTATTGTCTTTGTATATTAGATAATTATCATTGCAAAATTTAGGAATTTTCCATTTTCTAATGGTTTAGTCAAAACTAATCCTTATGAAATACAAGGTTTAGAAAAATATCATCTAAAAACACTAAAATGATGATCAACCTCCAATTATATGATAAAATGATCAAACCCTTAAAATCAATACCAATATTTCAAAAATCCTTCACATCACACATCAAACATAATATTATATTATTTTGAACATGATTTATTCAATGAAAAAAAATACAAGAACATAAAATCATATCTACATCATCTTTCTCAAAATTACTTCTTAATATAATTTCAATATTATAAAGGTAGTTCATTAATATCAAATTATATCATGTTTATCTTGGGTCTTTAATATTATACACTAATATTATATTCTCCATAAAATTTCTACAACCATATAATTAGTAAAAAAATCACCCCCAATGGATGTTATCATATACCAAGGAATATAAATCACTATTAAAATTTATGAAACATAGAAATGAATATTCAACCAATGATTCTAATATTACAGGATAAAAATTAGGGTAGTAAATAATAACATTGAATTATAAAATAATTCTTCACATAAAATATTGATATATATTCAAACCTAATCTTTTCTATTCATTATTAATTACATTATCATCAACTTTATTCTATACTAAATTTGATAGATTTAATTTTTAACACCTATACAACACCAATTTCTACATGTTTTATCAAGAAAAAAATTAAAAAATGATCAAAATTGCTCATAACATAACACAAACTCACCCCAGAACCAGAAATCGTAGTTAGAACCATTTAATAACCATATCTACCTATATTATAAACATCATAGATTTCTCCACCAAATGGTTAATCATAAATTTATAGATAACATCCCATAAATTTATGTTCCCCCACTTTTTTAATAACATAAATAGATAAATATAATGGAACGTACATGTTGTATTTTCTCCCTATATGATTAAAATATATATTGATTAAATGAGATAGGGGACTGAAAAACCATAACACAACAGATATATGGATGATTCTAAAATCCAAAAAGCATTATTAGACTCTGAAAACAATTTTTAGTTAATGCCATGGTAAAAATCAACAATTTTATTTTTTATCGGGACAAATTACATATTTAATTTGTTTAGTTGAACATGTTCCTTGATGAAGTGATACTTAATATCAATGTTCTTGGATATTGAATGTATGCCCAATTTTGTTAAATTATTGACAACACTTTTATAATCACAAATAATAAGAAATGGAAGTATTAATTTATCCTTTAGATATTCTAACTATATCTTAATAAATATTAGTTGGGTTGTTCCTTGAGTTATACCCATATATTCAATCTTTATAATGCTCAAGGTGACCAAATTTTACTTCTTTTTGTGTTAAAAATAGACTTTTCTTAATAGTAGAGGACTCCTCCAAATATTTACCTCCTCTCATCAACACAGATATCCAAATTTTTACATGTATTGAAAAACAGATTGAACTACTTTATTTTTTCATATTTCAGAGTGGAAACTATTATATATTTAATATACCTAAAAATACTCTTTCTAGAAATAAAATGAGAATATTTTTATGAAAATTGATACATTATAAAAAGTTTAACGGCATAAAATATATCAACCCTTAAATATACTATGTATAAAAGAAATCCAATCAGCTTCTAGAACTCCTTTTGAAACACATTTGTTCCTTTATCATCTTATTATATCTCAGCTCCAATTTTGATAGGGGTACAAAACATCCAAGAATCATTTTTTTAGTTCCTTGTTAGATGTCCCCAAGAATATTTATCTAGAGAAAAATATTTATATATCTATTCTAAATATTTTTGGAATAGAACTTACCACATTTCACCAGGAAAAGGAAATTCAAATGGATTCATCATATCTCTAGAAAAAACATTATAATCTTTTGATAACTTCTAGAACAAATCATGTCATCTATATTCACAATGAAAATGAGAGAAAAAAAATTTTATTCCATAATGGTGATATTTTTGTTTAATTATAACATTTTAAAATTCAGATTATTTATATAGGTATCCATCTTATACTATGTTCTATAAGATTGTTTATTTAACACCTCATTATTTTACGGTATGTTTTATGTTTAATGAAATTTAAAAGCTTCTCTTATACGCAACACCGAGTTCAACCAAACCGCAATATATTAATAAGTGAATTTTATAACATAGACATTAAAATATAATTAACAAATAATATTAACCACAATATGAAAAAAAAAATTATAGAATTTATATATTATATATATTTTGATGAATAGTGATAAAATATTGCATTTTAATTGAAAGTAGCTTTTTCATATAAAAATTTTACAGTGTAAAATTATATTTTTTATTTTTTTAATGTATAATTATATAAATTTTATATCTTTTAATCCAATTTAGTCATTTTAATCAATTCCATAGTAAATTTTGATATAAAAACATTTCAATATTTTGAATGTTTTCACATTAAAAACATTTTTTGTTGCTCTCATCAGGATTAATTTAAATTAATTACCTCAAATTATTTGTTTTTAATTATGAAAAATGGAATCCATATTTTTAATTAGTGGGTAAATATTATATAAAATGGTTTATTTTCTTGGGAATTATTAATTGAAACTTTTGTAAAAATTTTATTAACACGGTTAAAGTTAAATTGAGTAATTATGGTTATAGATGATATTATAAATAGTAGTAAATTACCATAACACTTGTAATATTTTTATTTCATGAGTTACTATAGACCAAAATAATCATTTGGATGATTTTATGGCCTCATGGAGCCACATGGATGACATTAATCATTTTATAGTATTTTATTTTGAGAAAAGCCAAATATGTCATACTCATCTTTTTGATAAGTATTAAATTTTTAATATGTGGTTATTAAGAACATATCTAGGACTATAATTAGTCATTTGAAATATAAAATTTTTATCTTCATTGTGATAATTTAATTTTAAATTTTATAAAATAAATAATGACCTTAAAGGCTAACATTATTATGATGCAAAAATTATTTAATTAATGGGAATATCTAATAAATGATTTTAAAATATTAAAATAATTATAATTTAAAATGATTAATTTCATCAATGAATTTTATAGAAATTTTTGTCAACTTAGTGATATATTAAAAATTTTGGTTTCAGGCTATCTTGTTTTATTAATCTTTGTAAAAGTCAAAGTAATGAATTGTATCAAAGATTTCATTAATGTTATATGAAAATAAAGTATATTTTATTAGATGATATAAAATTAATAAAAATACAAATTATGGTAAAATGATTTAGATTTTGTTTAAAATGTTAGAAATTGTAAATTTATAGGTCTTTTCTCATTTTATAGTAACTATATTGACCCTTAAATAATAAAAAACATGTTTTTAATGTTAGAGTTAAAGAGGATAAATAAATGTTAAGTCCAATAGATATGGGTATGAATGTGACCTATACTTGAATAAAAATTATTGTATGAAACTATTTAGACCCATTCTAGTATTATATTTGAAAAAAAATAACTTTGGATGCATTTGTAATTGATGATTAATTTATATTAATTTAACATGTTGAGAGTTCCCTAAAGTTCCCCTCACCTCAATTATAAAAGGAAACCTCCTCCCTAAATTAATCACACACTATTGAGCCCTAAATATCCAAAAAATATTACCCATTTTTCCTTATAAAATCGTTATATATTCTATGGAGGTCCTGGTATTTTAAAAAGGCCGTCTGTAGATCCCTTTATAAGAGATCTAAAGGAAGTCTATCGAAGAAGATATAATTGTTTTATCAACTCAATCACTTTCATTTCTTCTTCTACATCCACTTAATGTGTTATTTCTATAAAAAATTAATATATATAGTTTAATATATATTCTGATATGTTATTATGATTATGTAAAAAACATATTCAACCTTTTATCCATCCTAAAAAAAATGAAAGCATTGCACATGCGTATATATGACCTATCATCTCCATTCCATGGTTTAATATATTTTTCATCACCGCTTTATTTGTATGGTTATAATGATGAGTAAAATAGATATAAATAATAAATATTACATGATATTTTTTCTTTATAATCAATATACAATCCAACTCCTTACCATTTCACCATTAAGGTAATGATATCGTCGCTCTTGCGTATGTACTGTATATCGTCTCCATAACTCAATGAGATTAATTTTCTATCCTAACAACTGAAGAATTATTTTAAAAACATAAATAATGATTAAATATAATATCTATGAACTTATTATATTTTTGGATATGAATTAAATATTTTTCATCCTTAATTATCATGAATTACAGGAAAAGGCACGCATAGAAAAATGTGAATGTTAATACCCGAAACAAGGGTAATAATGAAATATTTCTAACAAGATAGTATAATAAGTTCATATATAATATCATAAAAATGTATATGATTTTGGAATAAATTAATAACATGATTTAAAAATTATACACAATTTTAAATCACATTAAACTAAAGTAATGTATAAGTTAAGGGTTATTCACAATCTCATTATTATTTGGGATTGTTTAAATTTAAGTCTCCACTAAGGAACATGTTTTTCTTCATTGTCCATGTTTTCTAAAAAAATCAATTGGTTTTTAATATTATACAACAAATTTTTACCCTTTTGAAACTATTAATAATCCATTTTTATGTAATTTTTTTTAGTTTACTAATTGAGTTAATTTATAACCATTTCGATAGAAATATATAAGGAATTTCTTTTAAACATATACTGCATGAGCAGGTTTTTACATCGTCACAAATCCTTAATGTCTTGATTCTTGCGTTACAAGTTTAAAAGTTTCTTTTCAATGAAAATTATTTATTTTTAAATTCAGAGGCCTTTTAAATAAATGATTTCAATGTAAAAAAGGGGTACTTATATCTATAATTTTCAAGGATTTAATTAGAGTATTTTCATCTATGTAAATATACTTTGTTAAATTCTATACTTTATTAAAGTTTATATGTTTTGATATCATTTAATATATTTTATTTAATTGTTTATGATCATTTTTATTGTGGATATTTTGTTTTGATACCATTCACCATATTACTCAGAATGGGATGTGATTATGGTTACATACTGGGGATAGTTATTTAAATTTCATATATACATTTTGTTTTTGTTTTAGGCCATTAATATGTGTAATGAATTGGAATGAGTAAGTGATGGGTGGTTCCCTATATAACATCTCAATGTATAGGTAGGTATCATGGGAAAAACTAGTTTGGATAATGGTTGAGGCCTTACTTGTTATTATGTGGTGTCTTAGCTGAATCCTTGAAGGTATGTTTATGATGTTCGCCAATATGAATTCCATCATTATGATATTATTTATTGATATTACATATGAATATTATATTAGTAAAATATCCTTGTTATTATTTATATGGAATTATTTTATTTTCAATTATCCTTTCCATATTATGCTCAAGATTATGTTTAAATGGATTTTATTTAATTTATACATGTTACCATAATGTTTATGCTTGTTTATTTCTAATATATTCTACTGTAAATTTAACCTTATTGATCATATGGGATCAAACCTTTCTTATGTTCTATTTTTTCCTAGGGTTTCAATATTTATATTGTGATATATATGTAGGTTTTAATTGGGACTATATTAGTTCTCTCAAAGGATTGAATGTTTTTTATTTTAGAGTTTCAATTATAATGTATGTTTCAAGTATGTAATATTGTTTCTAAAACATATAAAATGACCATAACTTTCAAATTTGAGTCTTATATATATTTTAATGAAATAAATTAAGGAACTGTATCCATTATACTATGGGCAGGGTATTAGTAGTTGGTATCAGAGTAAGTTTAGTATTGACCTTGGAAAATTGATTTAGAAAAATATATATTAGGGAAACGTAACACTAAAACAGACTTTGAGAATAATCCCATAGTAACCACACTTAGGATTTTGATACTAGTTATACATGTATTTTCAATTTATGATTTTTTTTATTAGTTTGAATTTATGAATTTTGATTCATAACCTAATCTAATATATCTTGTTGTTTAAAAATGGATCGTAGTAAAATGAATAGAAACTATATCAATGCACATAATCCATGAATTAATTTCCCTCATATGATAGATAATGATGTTGGATATTGATCTAAAATTAGTGATGATAAAATTATAACCATACTAGGATAACTAACTCTGGTTATTGAAAATAAGCTTACCTATATTGAGTATCCAAATCCAAAACATGGAAGAATAATGTTAGATCAATTCATTAGACAACAATATCCATCATTAAATTGAACAACATATCCATTTGTGGCTAACCAATGGATAAGTTCCTTAGATACGATATTTATTACATTGGGAAGTAATGAAAGGGAGATGTTTTTCATTATATTTTTTCATATCTTTGGATATGTTCATCAATGGTGGTCATTGATTTAGAATAAATTAGTAAAATGAGATATAAAACATGGAAAAAGGATTTTGAGGAAGTTTTCTTAGAGAAAAATTTTCCTCCAGAACAAAAAAATTAATATAGAGAGACATTTTTAGAGTTTGAGGGAAAAATAGGATGAGAATTTTTCTAACTTTAAATACAACATTAAAAGGATATCAAGGTATAATATGTATTGTGTACGTGATCCAATGAGTAATATTTATCGATTCATTAATGGGTTAAAACCATTCCACTAAATGAAACTAGTTTTCCAAAATATCTAATCTTACAAATATATAGTTTCATGTGTTATAATAACAGAGAAAAAATTATCTAAGTCTTCTGAATTTATAGAGAATAAATAGAAGAAGAGTTCTTCTGAACACTCTAAAAAGGAAATAAGGAAATGGGGATAAAGGGAAGAGTTGAGATTCCATACTAAAATAAACATGGAATGAAACATTATAGAAGATTCTTATTGGTGATGGGAGTTTGTTACATGTGTGTAGAAAAAGGAAAAAAAGCCTATGATTTATAAGGAAGGAAATAGGTAATTAATGTACATTGTTTTCACTATAAGGAGATGGAGCAATATGAAAATTATTTTCCTAACTGCCAAGGAAACTTACCCCTAGAAAAGGCCAATATAGAAAGGCCAATCTTATATAATCCTAGTTACAATAGATTAAGTTCCTAATAATGTCATGCCAGGTTATTTAATCGTCTTCTCAAACTAAGATAATGGTTTATTTGATTATAGATCATCATGTTCTTTTATATCTTCCCTATTTTCCAAGAAAATTATATATTTCCATTTTATTTTAATAAAGTTGTTTTTAGTCAATACTCTTATGGGAAGTCACATTAAAACAATGTTTTTTTGAAAATTCCCCTTTATAACACATAAAAATGGTTTAATTTCTAACCTAGTCATCATAAATATGGTGAAATTTGATATAATCCCCAGTATGGGCTATATTTAAAGATATGATGTGAAAAATATATTTCAAGAAGATGGAAATTATGATTTTTGGTGAATATAGAGAATTACTTATCATTAGATAAGAATCTTCATTATCTCGTCCCTGTCTAGATCCACATCCAGTAGCTCTAATGAATAAAATTCATATAGAATAAGAGAAAAAAACATATAGGTATGAATAATGTAATCATCAAATTGAGCATGTACCTATTGTAAGGGAATAAATTGATGAATTTCTTGAGAAATTACATAAACACCACCACCCCCACCCCCCACCCCACCCCCTAGAGTGTGATGTTGAGGTTTTATTAATTTAATCTTGGATGCAAGGTCAATATCAAAGACTCCCTATATAATGTCCATAGTGGAATCATTGGAGTTGAAGAAAAAATTATAGGATTTGGGTAAAAACATATTTATTCACCCTAGTGTTTCTCCATAGGGAGCCTATATTCTTTTTGTTAAGAATAAATATGCATCTATGAGGATATGTATAGATTATAGGAAAATCTATGTTATTACAAAAAAAGTATCATCTACCTCACATTGATGGTTTATTTGATAAAGTTAAATTATATAAAAAAATTTAATAATTAACATGGTTCTAGATATCATAAATTTTAAGTAAATAAAGAAGAAATTCTGAAGACATCATTTTATATGAGGTACATATATTATTATTATGAATTAATTCCATTTGGATTGACTAATGAACCCTTTGATGTCATGGATCTAATGAAAATAGAATTTAATGAATTTCCTAATGATTTTATTATGTTATCCATTGTTGATATTCTGGTGTATTTTAAAATCTATGAAGAATATGAGAATCACTTGTGAATAATTCTGAAGACTCTAAAAAGAAATTTTTTTCTATGGTTAATTTACAAAGTTTGAACTCTAGCTTTAGGAAATTTATTTTCTTGGCCAGCATGTCCCCATGAAAGGAATCTATATTTATCCAGTAAATTCAAAGGAAATCTAATAATGTAATAAACCAAAAACAATGATCTAGGTATATAGTTTCATTGGTTTAATAGGTTACTATTGGAATTTTTTTAGAATTTTTCCCAATTGGATAACCTATTAACTAATATCACATGTAAAGGGTTTAAGTTCAAATGGAAAAAATAATGTGATCAATATTTTGAAGAATCGAATATAATATTAATCAATTATCTGATATTGACCTTATAATCTTGAAATGGTGGATTTGTGATATATAGTGATTCATTAAAGAAAGTACATTGTTGTTTCCTTGTTCAGAATGATAAAATTATTGAATATATGTTAAGGTAGTTAGAAACTAATGATCTTGATTTAACAGCCACAATATTTTCTCTTACGATATGGAGAAAGTATCTTTATGGTGAAAGATTCTAGATATATATAAATCACAAGATTTTAAAATATATCTTCTAATAGAAATAAATCAATATGAGACAAAGTAGATGGATCTAGCTACTCAAGGATTATGATTTCTCAATACACTACCACCCACTCAAGTCAAATAAGGTAGAAGATGCATTGAGAAGGAAGGATCATGGAGATCTAAAAAAATGAGGATTTTTAGGGATCATATATTCAAGTATATGGTAAAAATAAATATGGGAATTATTAATGTATTGGAAACATCACTCCTATATAAAATGGGTTCCAATAAATAATTATAGGAAAAGATAAAATGTTTCTAGTCTAATGATAATAATTTCCAAAAGAAAATTAATCTATAAATGAAGTAAACTTGATAGAATTCGTATATGAAGCTCATATTTTGAAATTTGTAAAAGTTATTTGTGTCCCCTTTATAAAAGATCTAAAAATGGAATAATTGGATGATGCACATAGCTATAATTTATCTATACACCATGGTAGAACCTTGCCCTATATAGATTTTAAGGAATATTTTTGGTGGGATGATATGAAACTAAGGATTTATGATTATGTGTTATGATTTTTGGTTTTTCAACAACTAAATATTTAATAAAAAATACTAGAGTGGTCATACAACCTCTACCAATAAAAAAATTTAAATTGGATGACATTACTATACACTTTGTCACTGGTTTACTAAATACCCCTGAAACAAATGATGCAATATGAGTTATTGTTGATCGCCTTACCAAATATGCACATTTCCTTGCTATAAGGGGGGATTTTTAATAGGAGCATCTTGAATTCATCTATATTAAGTAATATGTAATATTTCATAGTTTACCTCTTTCAATTGTGTCTAGTCATGATCCATGATTTACATCAAAATTATGGAAAATTATTCAGAAGGACCTTCAAAATGAACTTCATTTTAGAACTGCTTATCACCTTCTAACTAATAGGTAGTTATAAAGTATTATCCAAACATTATAATACATTTTGAGGTCCTTATCAATTTAATTTCACAGCATATGGGATCAATATTTACCAGTGATAGAATTTTTCTATAACAATAGCTTTTATTCAAGTATTCAAATGGTATTGTGTGTGGCATTATATGGGAAGTGATGTCATACACCTACTTGTTGGGATGAAATTGGTGAAATAAATATTGGAGGCCCAAAAACTTATAGAGGAAACAATGAAAAACTTAATGACTATTCAACCCCATATCAAAATAGATCAAAGTAGGAAAAAAGAGTTACGATGATAAAAGAATGAATTATTTTGAAATCCAAGTGAGACATCAGGATCTCATAAAGGTATCTTCATTTAAGGGTGTCATATGATTCGGTAAGAATGTGAAAATAAGCCCTAGTTAAAATAGACCTTTTGAAATTTTATGATTAATTAGAATTGAAGATTTTAATTTTGAAATGACACCTATCATTTATAAAGTACAAGGTGAGTTTCATATATATTTGCTACGGAATTTCATGCCATACCCCACAAATTTTCACACTTCTGATGAAATAGAAATAAGACCTAATTTATCACACAGTTAAGATCTTTTTATTGTTCTTGACATTGTAGAACAAGTGTTGAGGAATCAAACGACCTAGCTGGTAAAGGTACTATGGAAAACTTATAAAATATAAGAGTCAATGTTGGAATGTGAGGAAATTATGATGAAGAACTGTCCAAATATTTTTATGAGGTGATATTATGGAAATTTAGAGGATAAAAAATTTTTAAGGAGGGAAGAATGTAACACCCAAAGATTTTAGGATATGTTTTCTTTTAAAATAAATTTAATAGCTTGTGCATCATGCAACACCGAGTTCAAACAGACCACGATCTATTAATAGGTGAATGTTATAACCTAGTTGTTAAAATGGTGAGGATGAATATTATTAGACACGTTATGAAATTTGAATATTATATATATTTAATAATAAGATTTTAACTTCCACCAAAAATATTTTATAGTCATAAGATAAGAATGGATTTAATTTTATGCATTTAAAGGATATATTTTTCTAAAGGCAGTATTACAGCCGTTTGATGTCGCACTTGTTTTAAAACTAGTTTTTGAAACATTTATAAAATTTATTTGAAAAAATACCTTCTTAATTGAATATGAATATTAAAATTTACTTTTATTGAAATTTTAGTAATTTTCTGATAAGATTCATGTTTTGAATAATAGTGATAGAATATTTCATTTTAATTGAAAACGACTTCTTTTTATTAATAATTTATTACATTAAATTATATTATTTATTTGTTTTATAGTATAATTAGATAAATTTATATTATTTAATCGAATTTAGGTTATTTTAATAAATTCCAAATTAAATTTGGATATAAAAACATTTCAGTCTTTTAAACATTGTCACATTAAAAACTAGTTTTCTCATTCTATCAAGGGCATTAATTTTAAATTAATTACTAAAACTTATAAGTTTTGACTTTTGAAAATTGGATTCCATATTTGGAATCACTGGGTCCACATTATATTGATATATTTTTTGGGGGGGGGGGCTTTATGAATATAAACTTTACTTATTTTCTATTAACACCGTAAAAGGTAAATCATGTAATTATGGTTAAAAATAATATTATAAATATTAAGAAATTACCCTAACACTGGTCATAATTTTATTGGATGAGTGAGTGTTGATCATAAAAATACTCGGTATGATTTCATTTCTTGATGGAACCACTTTTATGAATTTGTCCTAATTATATTATTTTATCTTAAAAAAATTCAAATATGTCATACTAATGTTTTTAATAAGTATTACGTTTTAATATTTTGTTATTCAGAACATATCTTCGACTATAAATAGTAATTTGAAAGAAAAAATATTTAGATTAACCATTATAATTAAATTTTAATTTCTAAGAAATAAATAATGACCTCAAAGCCTACAAAATGATGCTACTATAATTATTTGATTAATTAGAGTATAAAATAAATGATTAATAAAATATTAAAATAAATATAATATTAAATAATTAATATCATCCATGAAATTTATAGATAAATTTGACATGTTAGTGATATAGTAGAAGTTTTGGTTTGAAGATATCTTGTTTTATTTATTTTTCTAAAGGTCGATGTAATGAATAGTTTAAAAATTTCCATTAATGTTATATTAAAATAAATGATATTTTATTAAATGATATAAAATTCATAAAAATCTAAAAATCGTCCAAAGTATTTAGATATGATTTAAAATTTCATAAATAGTCCATTTAAAGATTGTTAGGCATTTTATAGTAACTATATTGACCCTTAAAAGGGAGAAACTCATTTTTCACAGTTAGAGTTAAAGAGGTTAAATAAGGTTCAATACCAAAAGATAAGGATAAAATTGTGACCTAAGCTTATCTAAAAATTATTTTCTGATAGAATTTCGACCAAAAATCATATAATATTCTAAATAAATCACTTTATAACCATTTTTAATTAAAAAATTATTTTATACTAATTTAATATGTTTAGTGTTTCCTAAAGTGACCCTCACATCAATTACAAAAGGGAGCCTCCTCCCTTACTTCTTCACACCCTATTAAGCCTTCTAGATCATCAAAATCCTGAAAATTTCTCCTAGAAAATACATTATCCCTGTTATTTAGGTCATTTTATTCTATAAATACTGACTCTATATCCCTTAATAAGATATCTAAAGGTTCATCGAAGAATATTTAATTGTTTTATCAACTCATTCATTTTCATTTATTCTTCTACTTCCTCTTCATGTGTTGTTTCCATATTAATGTAATAACTACAGTATCCTATATATATTGATATGTTATTATGAATATGGTAAAATAATATCCCCCATTTTATCCATCATATGAATAATTAAATCATCACGTGTGCATACGTATGACTTACCGTCTCCAGGCAATGGTATAATTTTTTTCATCACTACTTTTTTTGGATTCACATAATAATGGATATAATGGATATAAATAATAAATATGAAATTATATTGATTATTTATAATTAATATATCATTCAATTCCATTCACTTTCACCATTAAGGTAATGATATCGCCGCGCATGCGTACATATGACCTACTGTCTCCACGATGCGATGGGAATCAATTTCCATGTTAACTATTAAAGAACGAATAAAAAAATTATATAATGAGAAAATATAATATCTATGAACTTATTATAATTCTTCGTATGACCTAAATATATCCTATACATAAGAAACATGGCTTACCTGAAAAAACATGCATATGAAACTGATGTAGTTATCTCCCAAAACATGGGTATTAAGGAAATATTATTAACAATATGTTATAAGAAGATCATATATGATATAAAAAATATATATATGATTATATTATAAATTAATAACATTATTTAAACCATTATAAAATATGTTGAAGAAAATAAAATTTAATGAATGATCAATGTTAGTGTAAATTCCCAATCTCATTATTATTCAAGATTGTTTATGATTAAGTCTCCAATGTGGATGATTATTTTCATCGATGGCCATTTTTTTAAATTGTTTTCAATAAAGTTTTTTACTATTGCCCTAAAAAGATTTACCCCTGATCGAATTTTCATAAGATGTTTTTTTGGAAAAAAAATACCTTTTTCTAAAAGAGTTTAGTTTATGCCTTTTTTGAAAAAAAAAATACAAAAGGAATGTTTTTTTAACTTATATGGAATGAGAACATTATTTCACCATTATGAAACAATAATTACTTGAAGATTAATTTACATGTTTATAAGATTCTCTTACAAGTTTACAAGATTCTTTTTGATGAAAATGATTTATTTTAAAAGTGTGCAGGCTTTCAAATAAATGATTTCAGTGTAAAAAATGGTATTTATCTCAAAAAAATTCAATGATTTTATTAGATTATTTTCCACTATGTAAAAATAATTTTTTGAATTTTATGATTCTTTGAGTTTGATCTATTATGATATCTCTTACCATATTTGTTAAATGGTTTATTATCATTTTGAATGTGGATGTTTTATTTTGATACCATTCACTATAATACTCAGAATAGTATGAGATTATGTTCACTAAAAAGGGCAAGTTATTTACATTTCATATATTTATATTGATTGTGTTTGACCCAATTAATATGAAAATTGAATTGAAATTAGTGAGTGATAGGTGGGACCATCCATATCCCCTCATTTCATTTTTAGGTCTAATTAGACCAACTAGTTTTGGTGTTTTTAGTTGATTTAACCATTTATATATGGTTTCATGGTTGAACCCTCAACGATATTCTACCAATATCTAGAATTATTAATTCCCTCATTATGATATTAATTATTGATATTCCATTTTATTATTCTATTAGTAGAATATCTCTGTGATTATTTATATGGAATTATGTTATTTTTAATTATTACTTTTATATTACTCTCAATATTATGTTTAATTGACATTTTTTTTGTTATAAACATTTCCATAATGTTTATAATTGGTTTTTCTTAGTAGCATTTGTTGTATGCTTACCCTTACTAAGCTTCTGATCTCCCCCCTTTCTAATATTTTATTATTCCTGGTATTCCAAGATGTATATTATGATTGATATTCAGTGTTAATCAAGGATAATATTGATGATCTCAAAGGATTTACAATGGTGTATTTTATAGTTTTAATTGTAATGTATGTTTCAAGTTTGTAATATGGTTTCCAAAAATACTAAACTGATTGATCCTTTGTTATTTGAGTCCTATATATAAGTTAATTTAATAATTTAAGGCATCAAGTCTATGATAATGGGGTCATAGAATTTACAGTTTCATCACATATAAAGCATTCTTTAACATAAAAATTAAGTTCTCATCATTTCCAATAATGAAACTATAAGGTCTCTTAATGTATTTCAAACCTTAAAACTCGTCAGTAGGGAAGGTAGTAATGAAATACATATTAAAATCATATGTTAATTTAGGTTATAATAACATAAAATATTTAAAGTTTTTTTCATGAAACAAGTTAAATAGACTCATAAAATTTCACTCCTTCAACCAAAAAATATCACTTTCAAAGAATTCATTCATTATTTTTTACAACTTAAACAGTGTCATTCATGTTTTCTAGGAACACCCACACTATATTGATATCATTATTCTCTTCTTACCTATGTGCAAATTTCATAGTCACATTTTATTGAATTTGTAATGTCTTTGATTTTCCATACTTTATTCTTAAAAATAAAGGGAATTATTTCGATACCAGGCTCTAAGATGGAGTGCAGTTCTGAGGCTCGGTGAGCCCGGAACAAATATTTGAATTTAATTTAATAATTAAATTACGTGTGCATGCGGTTTTCCTGAAAAAGTTGAATAACTCCCGAACGGGTTCTCGGATCAAAAAATCTAATGGCATCGTTGCGTTCAGAGCAGCGGGTTTACCCTAGAAGAGACCTAACATCGACCGGCGCAGGCTGTTGGCAAAAAATGGGTTTTAGACGTAACCATAATAAAATATTTTATTTAAAATATTTTATTTAAATCTGTTGCGGCAGATATCTTTATCCTTTTTAAATAAAGGATAGCACAGGGGTTCAAGGATACAAACCTCATAACCCTGAAACCCTTGGCGGCTATGGAGGCTCTGGAAAAAACCTCCCAATGCGGCGATAACGACACGGCGACCAGATCTTCACCAATGAACATCGCAGAATCTAGTTAGAATGTTTAATTTGTGATTTTCTTCCCCGTTCTTGATTTCTACGACGAACGCAGGCTAATCCATGAACAGATTAGTCCGCGGATCGATCTTTATTGTGGGATGGGCTTTTACGGGGATTCTGGGAGATTGAATCCATGTTGATCTTTTGTTGTTGATCTTTTTCTGCTCCGTTTAATCCTATTAACAGGAGCAGATCAACGTCGTGACGAACAACTATGGAGGTTCGTTCCTCAAATTTTGTTTCATTGGATTTCTCCCATTTTTCTTCTTCACGTTCTTCCCGTTCTTCGCAGGGTGTTTAACAACGGATCATTGTGCATCCATTCTGTGAAGAAACTATCCGAGATTGTAGATCCAACCCCAAAGCGATGTCATGGAGGTGCGATGGAGGTTTCGATGGATGATTCAGAGCGGATCGAGAGTTATGAGTTTTCGGGCATTTTCTTCGGATGGATCAGTCAAGGTTTATGATCCGTTTTAAGGACCAAAAACACTCGTTGCGGTGTTCTTATGATGAAACAAACCAACCCCTCGAGTGTCGGGATGAACAGACGATAGATCGTGGATCTGGAAGATCGGCTGAAGTGAAAGGAAGAAGACGTAGTTTTGGGAAAAATCCTGACTACACGGCGTGTAGTATGGGCTACATGGTGTGTGTGCATCGGTGGATTTACCTGGTGTGTACTCCGGGAGTACACGGACACGGGTTGGGTACACGGACAAGGAACACAGCGTGTATACCCCTCCCTAGCCAGACCCGGCTAGATACACGGGATACCCCATGTACTGGTACACGGGTAGGAAACAGGAACATAGACAGAGACCGTGTATAGGCACATGGCCAGCGTACACAGGGAGAGCCCCAGGTGCTCGGACACGGCATGTGATTATTCAACACGTTGTGTAGTTACTTTCTATCTAACAATCCGAATGACACGGGCCGTTTACACGGGATTACCTGGAGTCAGGAACACGATGTGTACTTTTCTACACATCGTGTAGTTGAGTTTTACACAACTTGAACGGATGACACGGTCCATTTACATAGGTAGTGCCTGGGGTCAAGGAACACGGCATGTAACCATACTAGACGCCGTGTAACCAATTCTTCAAGGCTTGAGCTATTGCCTTCTGTGACTTGGGCTAGTTTCCTTAGGGTTCGTCCCCTTAGTCTTTCTACTGAAGGTTTCTGGTATCATTTCCTACATATAGGAGTATGATCCCTTCAGCAGGACTTCCTAAATAGAGTTGTTGGAATCCCCTCTGTGAGACTTAGAGATGGATCCTCTATTCATTCCTGGAACCCTAGGTAGAGTTCTTGGTATCGACGTGACCAACTTTACCTAGGCGTCGATCCTCTGCTTAGAGGATTAGCTCAGACTAAGTTGTTGGAATCACCCCATGGTGATTGGTTGTGATCCTCATCTGAGCATCATGTTCTCAATTACTTTTGGAGTGTGTTCTCCCAGAATGAGTACTTTGTATCTCTCTCTTCAGACCTAGGAGTGTGTTCTCCTTGTTATGTGCTTAGTGGAATCTTCAAGCTGGATCTTAGTGGTGGTTTTGCGATATTCGATTGTGTAGGATTATATCTTGATATTCTTGTTATATGTTCTGTAGAAATATACTGTGTGGAGCTTATTGTATATTTCCTTTGTGGTATTTTCCCTTGTTGTGTTTCCTTTGTGGTTTCGAGGTGTCCTACTGGGTATTGTTATACTCATCCTTGCACGGGCTTTGCCCACACGTGTCGTGTCTTGTGCAGACGAGCAAGCCTTTGACAGGATTCTAGGTGGACCAAGACCGGATAGTACTCAGTGAGATCAGATAGGCCGAGGTGTGTTCCTACAGCTACAAACTGCAGTCCCAGCACCTTTCTTTACAGGTTGGACTTTTTTACAGACTCTCCTTTGGTGGGCTTGTACTTTTGGCCTAGGGTTTTAATTTCTTGGACTTTACTTTCATGTCGTACTCTGTTGGTTGGGATTTAGTGTATGCATGCATCTTTTCCATTTTTAGTAGTTTTTACTTTTCAGATTTGTGGGATTGGAGATGTGTGTGTGTGTACAGGTTTATAGGCAATGCCTCCCATGTTAGTAGCATACCTACTCGGTGCTAGTCACCAGCCCCTGGCCTATTGGAGGCGGGCTTGGGGAGTTTCGGCTCGGGCCCCACTAAGACGGGTCGTGACAGAGTGGTATCAAAGGCTGGTTGGTTCTACCTTAGGACCGAGAGTCTGTGAGTTGGTTTGGGGAAATAGGGTTAAGTGTTTTGAGTTCGGCTTTCAGGCCAGGGACCCCAGTGTTGGTGCGGGCGGCCGACGTATCCATACACCAGGACTCTGATAACTTGCTTTTCGACTCGGAACATGAGAACACTAGTTGTAAGGGAAAATAATGGTACATGAATCATATAGGAATGGGTTGTGGTTTCCAAGTTCTTCTTGATTCAGCTATCCAGATATACTCACTGACTATGATACATATTTTTTTATTACAGTATGCCTCTGCAACGTGCACCCACTAGGATCTAGCAGATCGATCACGAGGATGACCCCCTCAATGATGAAGCTTCGATTCAGGGACTGGATACCCCAGTTTTTACCATCGGGTGGTGTGCCAGTTATCCCACCACCTGTGGAGCAGTGTTTAGTGCCTATTGTACCATTGGAGGAGGAGCACAGGTTGAGCACACTCCATGAGTTTCAGAGATAGAGACCCCTCAGGTTTCTAGGAGAGCCTGACCCTTAGGCAGCAAAGGACTGGCTTGAGGCAGTGACCAAAGTCTTCCATTTAGTCAGGACACCAGTAGACCAGATGGTGATCCTAGTAGCTAGCCTTCTGCAGGGCACGGCTGGACGATGGTGGAGTTTGGTTATCCAGACTCACGACGAGGAGACTCTTGCATGGTTAGATTTTGAGCATCTCTTCATAGAGTAGTTTTCATAGGTTACCCTGATATCAATACGTATACGGTAGATTCTTCAGCTCCAACGGGGAACCATGATAGTTGATGACTATTCATCGAGGTTTACCGACCTCTCGCGGTACTCGATGGATATGGTCAGAGATTAGTACTTCAGATCTCGGACTTTTGAGCGGGGCTTGCATAGAGATATCCGAGCTAGCATCATCCCTATGAGAATTCCCACTTATTCTGGGGTTCTTGAGTGGGATTTGATGGTCAAGAGCTTCTTGGAAGAGCAGAGACAACTGGCAGTTTTCAGTAGTGGGCGAGCTGGAGCAGAGACCTCGGTAGTAGGGAGCCGACGCCAGGAACCCAGGTGTGGTAGATGTTTTCAGAGAAGATCCCAGGATAGGGGATCTGCCATACAGGTTTTGCAGGGCGCATCCAGCTAGCCTCGAGAGAGGCGATGCTACTCATGCGATGACAGGGGACATATCGCTTGAGATTGTCCGACCCGCCATACTACTAACATGGGAGCAGTGGATGGACCACCGAGGTAGAGGCAACATGTGTAGTAGACAGATCTGCAGGGTGGCGGACGTGGTAGAGGAGCTAGGAGAGCAGCTGGAGGTGGTCGGCATTTTTACCCTTTACCACCACCACCCCCAAGAGGTCCACCCCTTGCCTGCGGAGCTGGTGGATAGAGGCAGGGACAGCTGCAGGCGGTAGAGGCTTATGACCCAGGTACTCCCAGAATGATTAGAGGTACAATCTATGTCTTTTCTACTTTGGTTTCCATACTGATAGACACAGGTTCTAGTCATTCCTTTCTAGATGTTTATCTTGTTCGAGACCTTGAGATTCCATTTGAGCTGTTCACTTGACCCTTATGCTTAGAAACACTGACTGGAGAAGATTCATAGATCACACACCTTTGTAGACAATGTGACCTAACCATTGGAGGCGAGAGTTTCGGTTGGAACCTCTTGGTGGTAGCGTCGAGGCCTTACGATGTCATTCTTGGTATGAACTGGTTATCCACAGTTCATTCCCAGATTGACTATTTTAGTCTAAGGGTGCAGTGTGTCCATAGTGATGGAATGAGGTTCTCTTTTGTCGGTGAAAGAGAGACCCAAGCAGCGCAGGATGGACTCGTGCATAGGAGGGTGCAACCGATATCCTATCAGTTGGTTATCCTAGAACTTGGCGCAGTAGATGTTATGAGTTTCTAGTTTCCACCAGTAGTGGCTAAGTACGAGGACGTCTTTCCAGAGGATGTCCCCGGACTACCTCCCTGTCGGGAGATAGATTTATGCATTGAGTTGCAACTCGGTACGACACTGATATCAGCATTAGCATATTGGATAGATCCTGCAGAGCTTCGTGAGATGAGGGTGCAGTTGGAAGACTTGTAGAAGAAGGGCTTTGTGAGACCCAGTGTTTTACCCTGGGCGGCCCCAGTACTATTTTCCAAAAGGGCATATGAGAGCTTGAGACTATGTGTGGATTACCGGTGCTTAAATCAGGTTAATGTGAAGAAACGGTATCCACTACCGAGGATCGATGACCTTTTCAACCTATTGATAGGGGCATGATGGTTCTTGAAGGTTGATCTACAGTCAGGCTATCACTAGTTGCGAGTACGGGATGAGGATGTACCGAAGATGGCTTTCAGATGTCGCTACGATCACTTTGAGTACTTGGTGATGCCTTTCGGCATGACGAACGCCCCGAAAGTGTTCATGGGACTCATGAACCAGATCTTTCAGCCCTATCTAGATCAGTTCATAGTAGTTTTCATCGATGATATCCTTGTGTACTCTGTGTCTGAGGAGGAGCACGTGAGACACCTAAGGATGGTTTTGGACACACTCTGAGAGCACCAGTTGTATGGGAAACTCTCGAAGTGTCAGTTCTAGATACAGGAGGTCCAATTTCTAGGACACATTATCTCAGAAGATGGTGTAGCAGTGAACCCAGCTAAGGTGGAGGTAGTGCTAGCATGGGAGCCACCCCAGAGCGTGACGGAGGTGTGAAGTTTCCTTGGGTTGGCAGGATATTATCGGAGATTCATTCTTGATTTATCTAAGATTTCAGCACCCATGACAGCTTTGACCCAAAAGGGGCAGCCTTTCATGTGGACCAAGAAATGCTAGCATGCTTTCCAGCAGTTGAGACAGAGTCTGAAGAGCGCCCCAATCTTGAGATTACCGGAGGAGGGTGTCGAGTACATAATTTTATGCGACACATCAAGAAATAGGCTTGGTTGTGTCCTGATGAAAAGGAAAGTGGTGATTGCCTATGTCTCACACCAGTTGAGGCCCCACGAGCATAACTACGCGACCCATGATCTTGAGTTGGCAGTGGTAGTCTTCGCATTGAATATGTGGCGGCACTACCTGATGTCCAAGGAATTTAACGTCTACTCTGATAACAAGAGTCTCAGATATATATTTTCTCAGAAGGATCTGAATTTGAGACAAAGACGATGGATTGAGTTCCTCCAGGATTACGACTTTGATATTGTTTATACTCCTGGGAAATGAAACATAGTGGCAGATTCTCTCAGCATAAAATATAGTTTGAAATTGATGGATAAGGTGATGAGGTAGTTGGCCTCCTTACAGTTATCCTTCATGGATGTAGATTAGGGATCCTACCTTCAATCGATGTTTGTTACCCCTCCCCTCTTAATCGAGTCAGGGAAGCACAACACGAGGATGCTAGCTGTGAGATTCTACGTGCTCAGATATCCATAGGTGTTGCAGCTGATGGATATTCAGAAGGTAGGGAGCACGTTGTTCTTTTCAGAGGGCGTACAGTAGTACCAGTGACGTTGCGGGAGGAGGTTCTAAGGGAGTTCCATACATCCCCTTTAGTGGTGCATCCAGGCGTGGCAAAGATGTATCAAGACCTCCGACGTTAGTTCTGGTGACCAAGAATGAAGAAGTGTGTGGCAGAGTTTTTTTCTCGATGCCTTACTTGTCAGCAAGTAAAGGCTGAGCACCAGGTGCCAGTAGGCTTGACTCAGCCCCTTGAGGTGCGAGAGTGGAAGTGGGACAGGATATCTATGGACTTCGTGATGGGTTTACCACGTACGTCCAGGGGACACGATGCCATCTAGGTGATCCTTGATCGACTCACCAAGTCGTCCCACTTCCTATCCATACGGGAGCATTGTTCAGTAGAGAGCTTGGGATGCCTCTATGTGTAGGAGATAGTTCAACTACATGGAGTGCCATCCAAGATCATCTCAAATCGTGATGCTCGTTTCACATCCTAGTTGTAGAAGGGATTGCAAGAAGCTTTTATGACTCAGTTCCGCTTGAGCACAACGTTTCATCCTCAGGCTGATGGTCAGACAGAGAGGACCATCCGGGTTCTGGAGGATATGATTCAAGATTGCATAATTTGACTTCGTTCATAGCTGGGAGGAACACCTACCACTGGTGTAATTTTCTTATAATAATAGTTATCATTCCACTATTAGTATGGCACTATTTGAGGCTCTGTATGGGCGACCTCGCAGGTCACCACTTTGCTGGACTGACCCAGGAGAGTCAGCACTCATGGGCCTAGAGATGGTGAGAGCTACTACAGAGAAGGTGCAGGTTATCCAGGAGTGGATGACAACTGAACAGAGTTGGAAAAATTCTTATGTCTATTGGATTCGGAGGCCCTTGGAGTGCGAGGAGGGAGACCATGTGTTCCTTCAGGTCTCACCTCGATGGGGATTGCGTAGGTTTGGCTGAGGCGGAAAGTTATCTCTGAGGTTCATCAACCCTTTATAGATTCTGATTAGAGATGGAGAGGTGGCGTATCGCTTGGCTCTACCTCCTCAAATGGACAAGGTACACAACATCTTCCATGTGTCGTAGCTACGGTGGTACGCGCATGATCCATCGCATGTCATCGACTGGGGAGAGCTGGACATTGATGATGGAGAGACCTTTGTTGAATACCCAGTGGAGATCGATGATAAGAAAGAGAAGATCCTTCGGGGGCGAGATATTCTCTTGGTGTGTGTCTGGTGGCATCATGGGAATCTCCAGGAGAGCACGTGGGAGCGGAAGGCTCAGATTCGTGTGCAGTACCCACATCTTTTTTAGTAGCCTTTGTTTTGGATTTTCGGGGATGTAAAAGCCCTAAGGTGGGTGTGATGTAATGTCTCGGATTTTCCATACTTTATTCTTAAAAATAAAGGGAATTATTTCGAGACCAGGCTCTGAGACATTGTGCAGTTCCGAGGCCCGGTGAGCCGAGAACAAATATTTGAATTTAATTTAATAATTGAATTGTGCGCGCGTGCGGTTTTCCGGAAAAAGTGGAATAACTCCCGAATGGGTGCTTGGATCAAAAAATATGATGGCACCATTGCGTTCAGAGTAGTGGGTTTACCCTAGAAGAGACATAACATCGATTGGCGTAGGCCGGTGGCGAAAACTGGGTTTTGGATGTAACCGTAATAAAATATTTTATTTAAAATATTTTATTTTAAATCTGTTGCAGTGGATATCTTTATCCTTTTTAAATAAAGGCCAGCGTAGGGGTCCAGGTTTACAAACCTCATAACCCTGAAACCCTTGGCGGCTCTGGAGGCTCTGGAGAAAACCTCCCAGCGCGGCAACGATGATGTGGCGACCGAATCTTCACCAACAAACGCTGTAGAATCTAGGTAGGATGTTTAATTTGTGATTTTCTTCCTTGTTCTTGATTTCTAAAATGAACGTGGGCTAATCCACGAACATATTAGTCCTCGAATTGATCGTTCTTGCGGGATGGGCTTTTGCGGGGATTCTAAGAGATTGAATCCATGTTGATCTCTTGTTGTTGATCTTTTTCTACTCTGTTTAATCCTATTAATGGGAGCGGATCAACGCCGTGATGAACGACAGCGGAGGTTCATTCCTCAAATTTTGTTTCATTGGATTTCTCCACTTTATCTCCTTCGCATTCTTCGCGTTCTTCATGGGGCGATGAACAATGGATCGTTGCACATCCGTTCTATGAAGCAACGATCTGAGATTTTAGATCTAACCCCGAAGTGATATCACGGAGGTGCGACAACGGTTTCAGGGGATGATTCGGAGCGGATTGAGAGTTATGAGTTTTCGTTCATTTTCTTCGGATGGATCATTCGAGGTTTATGATCCATTTTAAGGACTGAAAACACCTTTTGCGGTGTTAGTATGATGAAACGAACCAACCCCTGGAGTGTTGGGATGAACGGATGAGAGATCACGGATCTGGAAGATTGGTCGAAGCGCGAGGAATAAGACAACATTTCTGGAAAAATCCTGACTACCCGGCGTGTAGTATGGGCTACACAGTGTGTGTTCATCGGCAGATTTACCTGGCGTGTACTTTGGGAGTACACGGACACGGGTTGGGTACATGGACAAGGAACACGGCGTGTATAGCCCTCCCCGGCCAGACCCAGCCAGAAACACAGGATACCCTGTGTACTGGTACACGGGCAGGCAACACGGACACGGACAGAGACCATGTACGGGCACATGGCCAGTGTATATGCGGTCAGCCCTAGGTCCTCGAACACGGCGTATGATTATTCAACATGTCTTGTAGTAACTTTCTATCTGACAAGCTGAATGACATGGGCCGTTTACACAGGCAGTACCCAGAGTCAGGAACATGGCGTGTACTTTTCTACACGCCGTGTAGTTGAGTTTTACACAGCTTGAACAGATGACACGGCCAGTTTACACGGGCAGTACCCAGGGTCAAGGAACACAGCGTGTAACCATACTACACGTCGTGTAACCAATTCTTCAAGGCTTGAGCCAGTTTCCTTCTGTGACTTGGGCTAGTTTCCTTAGGTTTCGTCACTTGATATTACAAAATCCTCTTTTCAAACCTAAACATCTTCAACATATTCATATATTTTTGAAATTTATATATGATATTTAATAATAAAAAAATCAACTTCATCACATATGTAACATAATTAAACTTTCAAAACATTCCTTTAAGGTTCCAGAACATTTATTTTAGTAGTATCTAAAATCATTCAACATTCTTTGTTTTAGAAATTGTATCATCTTCCAGTTATATAATATTATAAGAACATACCAATAACACCTCTCTTTTCTAATTTATAAAGACATATACCTTTTTATTGATAAAATAAGGGATTTAATACAAATTAAGATAATTCAAGAATAGATATTTTTTATATTATATCTAATATCGTGATATATCTTAATTTTTCATATGTATACAATTCGTTTGAACGTAATCCATTGCACTAATAACCTACCTAAAAAATAATGAGATTTATTATTGTTGAAAAAAACTCCCTAAGCTATCCTTGTTGATATTATATTCCTCCTCTTATCCACACTAATTTTTTTGGTGGATACTGTGAAATATGTTTACATTAGATTACATTCTTCTCTATATATGCTTCAAACATCCCATTGGGGAACTCAGTTCCACTATCTATAGAGATCTTCATAAAAAAATTACCATACTCATTTAATTAAATTATCCAAAAAACATTTGAACATTCTTAAATTAATAAAACTATTTTTTTTTGTTATATATAAGGTAACGAGAGTGAATTAATCAATAAACGAAAAAATGTACTTATTTTCATTGCTTTATTTCTCACTCATTTCCTAAAAAAATTATTGAATGAGCTATAATTATTTTAAATGTTGAATATACACCATATTATATAGATTGTTAAAAATTTTCTCCTTTTATAATATTTAACAAATCATATCCATTTCCATTTTTAACTGAGGAACCTATTAAAAATTATGAAACTAAGTGATCTTGTTCTAGTTATTTTGGAAAAGATGGCATCATTATCAATATGAAAAATATTTCAATTTTTTAATACATAGGTAGAATGAGTTAATAGTAAATACACTTTTTATAAATGGCCTTTAGTTTACTATCTAATTGTAATCACTATTCCATATTCATGTTTCTTAAATAATATACTATTATTCCTGAAATCCCTTTTATTTCCATCAATAAAAAGTGGTGAAATAATTAATATATTATCTTTAATTTATCAACATACAACTCTTTTTTGTATTTTATATTATATTTCAAAATAAATATAGTACAAAATCCATTATTCTTGAGTAATCAATCATTTCCACATCACATTGATCCATATTTTCACTTTCAAACAAAATTCAAGAGTTTAAAATATTCTATCATTTTGGAATAGAATCAACTATCCCGGATCCATATATAGTCTATTATATATTATCTAAATAAAACATCTAAAATTTAAACATCCTCCTTATCGTTTTTCTATATTTTTTTAGGACCTTATGTATTGTAGTTAAAATGTTGTTGGTCTAGTACAAACTTTTTGAAATTATTTTCATAGTGGCTGAGATTGTAATATCTTTCATTAAATTCTAAAATAACTTCATATTTTTTTTATTTCTATCCAAAAGTTGTAATTTTTTCATGTCTATTCTTACATTAAGTGTGGTGAATCACCCTAAAACCATGAATCCCTAAATCTGAGTCATGTTATTCCTTTTTCAAGTAATATAAAAAAATATCTTATTCCCAATTCCTCTAGAATATAAAAAAATAAATGAATGGGTGCTTAACATTTTAGACAACATATTTATAAGAAATTGATACCTGAGTTCCAACCATATTTAAATCATAAATCATTGATATCTTTTTGAATAAAAATTAATTTTAACCACTAAAATATTATTCATTTTTTTATGATTATTATTTGTCTTTTTAAAGTCACTAGATTTAGTAGTTTTTATCTTGAAGTTGTTGTTCCCAGGATTTTAATATTTTTTAGGATCAAAATATTCCACTATAGACATGTACTTCAAGGTATATTTACTCTTAGTTGACTATTCATAAAAATTATCCTTCTTAACCCATATAATTCTGATATTCTATGTCTTCTTGAGCCTTAAATCATTGAACACTCTCCATACATTAAAATTCAATTTGAAAAACTAGATCTATTCATGTTCAATTATTATTCTATATAAAACAATTTAATATATGTATTTTAAAATTAATACACATATTTACTTAAAATTTATAGACATCGTTTCATTTTGAGTGATTTAATCATCAAGAAATTTGTTTTAAAACATCAATATTCTCCAAGATACCTTATTTTCCATCTATAAGAATATAATCATTTTAATAGAGTTATTACCTTTATTTAATATTCCATTATACTTATCTATTATTTAGATCATTGAGAGACATTATTTTTACTAACTATTTAGTAAAAATTAAATATTTTTTTAATTATTCTTCTCTTTAATATCATCTTTCAATAATAGTGATGTTTTTACCATTCACATTAGAAATTAGTTATCTTTCACCAATTTCATCACATTAAGTCTCATCCTCCTCTTCATCATAACTACTGTTAGATTTTTTTGAAAAGAAGTTTCTCATTTAATATTAGAGAAAAATTTACTCTAGTTTTTGGTATAATTATTTTACTTATTTTCATTATTCTTATAAATTTTTATTAGGTTTTCTTCTCCCTCATCACTAGGTACTTCATTGTTTAATTTTGTGTAGTTTTCTATGAAATTAAAAATTGATCCAACACAAAAACCTATTAATGGTATCTTAAAAAAATTCTTTCCCAATTCCCAATTTACTTTAAATAAGTGAGGTCACCTCATAATATTTATCACCAATATATGAAAGATAATCTAAATTTATAGATTCAATTTCGTTAAAAACATTCTTTAACTTGATTAGATTTCAGGATTTAATGGAAATACCCTTTTAGACATTCCCATTTTCATGGAAAAATTACCATTTCTCATACATAAAGATATTAAAATGATTATTAAGTAATTAATAAGAATTGTACCTTGATCTTAAACTTTAAAAGTATACACCATTGTGTTGAACAATTTTTTAGGATAAAAATGAACTTCATCATAACTGAAGTGACTTCTTATTTCTCACCATAACATCTGTTTTTTCTCACAACATCATTTACCCTTGTGAAAAATATTTTTATGGGTTCATAATCATACATATTTATGTACTCATAAATTAACATCCAAATATATATCTTTCCAATCATTATATTCATATTCTGTTCATCGATATTCTAATGTTTATCCCAAATTCCATTTTCTAATCTAATTCTATTAACTTTCAAAGACTCAATATCCAAAAGAGATGAAAAAGTTGTAACATGACCATTTCCATCAATCTATATATTCTACATATCTACCACTATCCTATAGGAACCTTTAATAGAATTCATTAATTCATCTATTGTAGCTTCCAAGACATTATAATGGATAGATTAAAGGTATGATGACATATTATACTACCATATATTAAACCCTTCCAATAAATTATGGGAATCCCTATATCGTTCACCCAATTTTTGTTATCAATTTATATAATAAAAATCAATAATTACTTATTATACTATAGGCCCTTCATGCACCAATATTTAGACAACCAATCAAAAACAGAGGAAATCATTATTCAAAACCACTTATAAAAACACATGTATAATTTTTAGAAGTTTATTGAGGGTTTTGTGTTTATTTAATGAACAATAAAATTTTCATGTTTATATTAGGAAAAATATTTAATATTATTAAAATATAGTGATGTTTTGTGCACACACAACAACACAAGGGAACAAATTTTATTTTAAAGGTTCACCTGTAAAAATAAAAAATGGTAGTCATTGGTATTTTTTTTATTAATCTAAGATAACATAACCCACTAGAATAATCCTACGAGTACAAGTGAGTATGGTTTATCTGTAAACTCAAAATACATATATCAATATATTGATTCATTAAATCCTTCACTTTAGTGAACCCCAATCATTATAATGATTTAAAATATAAGTAAATATGTAAATATTAATCCTATAAAATTTATTCTTCCATTCTATTTATATACTAAGTTTACCAACTTCATCCTTTGTTACATAGTTAAAAGTCACCTATTCACTATGTATTCAATTAAATATATATGAAAATATATTTGAATCTCTATATAATCATTATAGAAAGTGTTCTTCTGAATAATATATTAGATGAATAATTTTTTTTATTTCTCCTCTCTCTTCACAGTGTCACTTTTTTATCAATATGTTTTCCTCACAAATAATACACATATTATTTATTCATATTAATGTAATATATATTTACATAACCACATGAATATTTATTTTCCTATACTTTTAATTATTTATCAATTTTTGTTATATAAATAATTAGTTAAAAATATTTGAACATAAAATCCTCAAAGTCTCGGCATGATTCTATTAACTATTTTTTAATTATTATTTATTTCCCATTCCTCTATGAAATTACACATAAAAATTCATGAGAATACTACATAAGAAAACAAATATTCGGTGTAATTCTATAATGAATTCTTAAACAATGACACAAACCCTTATTTTATACCTTGAAGACTTATTCTTCATCTAAAAATTATAATCATAAATAATCATGAATTAATTTAATAAAAATATATTTTATATTTAAGTATCGATACATTTTATCAATGAAATTAATTTTTAAATTATAGAATTAATCAAAATATTTAATTTTTATATTTATTTCCATGAATAACATCTTACATGAAACAATAGACTTTTAATCATCCTTATAGAGATTGAAAGTTACCATTATGGTGAAATCATTCAGTCTTACCTAAATGATTATTATATAGAGAAATTAATCATTATAAAGTGGAATTATATTTATATGGATGATAATTAAAGTGTTGGATGATCCTTAAGGTGTAATATTAACAATTTTAAATCTCATTCATTCATTCTTATGAACTCATATTATCCTTAAACAAACAAACATTTTTGTTGAAAAAGGTCAAGGAATGATATTTACAGAATTTAAGACTTTTCAATTTTTCATTCATTGAAACGGAATCATCCTTACACATTATAAGGATTATAAAATTTTAATTCAGTAACTCCAAATTATACATCTACCTAAAATGATCTTTGAACATTTTCAAAAACATCAAATATATTTAAATAACAATTAAATCCTTCACTACATAGATATAAATTTATATATTTTTATTTTAGAAAAAATACACATTAAAAACATAATTCAATAAAATAAAATAATTTTGGATTTATCCTACTAAAAAGCATCTAAAGGTAATTATAATATTATAAAGTGATTTTTTCAATATGAAATAATTTCAAATTCATATATGTGCTTCAACTGTCACCCACATAATCATCTTTATATAAAAATTTCGATAAATGAAAACATGATATCAAATGGATTCTAATACACATGTGGTTTCAATTCTATTGGCTGTAAAAATTATATTTGACACCATAAAAATAGACCAAAAAATCATTATCCCACTGATAATTTTCTCCTTTCACTATTAGTTACACAAAAGGAGTAGATGTTCTAAAAAAATTTATAATAAAATGTATAATATACCTGAGATGACCATATAGTCATCTCAACCATCAATGTTTTAAATTTAGGTACATATCATGTGTTAACCATTTTTTATTTGGATCCATATCTATATCATTATGATGAACCATGAAGCCAAAAAAATTACATACATCATTAAGAATGGATATATTAGAGGGTTAATCTTGATGTTTTGTGATCGATGCTTCAAGAAAACTTCATTGAGGTAAGTGTAATAGTTCCAATGTTAGTACATGACCACTAGATCATCCATGTGTTATTCTATGGTTTTATTGCTAATGGTATTAAAAATACAATGCATCTACAACAGGTAAATGGGAATGGTTTCTAATTCAAAATGGAATCACTATGTACTAGTATAATCATTAGGCTTTACTAAATGTAGTGGATTCATCATCCATATGATATATTTGGATAAAATTGTATCCAAAATCAGATTTCATGAATGGGAGGTCCTGAAATATAGTTATTCCATTAATCAATATTATATGATTTGGATAAGCAATTCAATTTTAGGGATGAATGATTTGAATTCTAGAATTCAATAAATGTATTATATTCCCATTAATTTTCCTAATGAGTACAATAATAGTAAGAAATTTGGGATATTAGATCTCCCAAATAATGTTTTCTATTATGATATTATCATATTTGGATTCCAAGATGGTTCTATGATCTTGATAGATCCTTATCACTATTTATTTGTAACCATGGTGGTCATTTGGTGATCCCAATTGATGAATGGATACATTGGGATATTTTTCCAATTTTCTATGGGAACGTATATCGATTCTTATTTATAAAATTAAAATATTTCCCTTGTTCATATGGATATATGGATGAAATGATCAATATATTCCATGATACATATTCAATACATAAATTCAATTCATACAGATCATTGGTGGTGGTTAAAAAACATTTTTTAATGTTATAGGATAATCCATGAACTCTTATTTCTAATTAATTTCATTAAGAAATTATTATCAACACAGTTCTTGTGAGATTGGAGATAGTGAAAAAGAATCAACATCCTTGTTTATTTTAATCATTTGAACACTATGAAGTAATTTCAACATCAACTAATACCATGTGAATAGAGGTGAAAATTTATAATTCCAATGTTCCCCTCTGATGGTACATATCATGCTAATTATTAATTATAAGTTGTATTGAATAAATTCAAGTTAAAACTATTCACATGTAGAGACACGTGGAGGTATAAAAAAATATATGTATTTAATGTGAATCTATTCTTCTTCTAATAGATGTGGATTAACAGAGACATGTTTAAGTGTATCATATCTGAAGAAGATGTTCTTGGGATATCTCTCTTTGAATAGTAGGATTCTATGATTTTGTAACTCAGTTATTGTTTCTTTTATGTCATTGATGGGAAAAAAATAAATGTAAAACCAAACAATTCCATTATCTAATTTGTGAATCTTAACATATTTTAGGGAAAGAGACCTATTTTTTATTACTAAAAAATGGTTTCTTCCCCTACCACTTATAGTACCCTACATTGAGACACCAGTATTTAAAGGAAATAAAGGGGAAGTGGATGCAATAAATTATTTAATAATTCTTATCAATAGATTTTTTTTTAAAATTAACGATATGGAGAAGGAACTAATACTTAGAAATTATATATTGATATTCCAACTAGGGAAATAAATTACATGTCTTGAAAAACCACCATGAATTCATATTCATATATAAGGTCCCTAAACTGAGTTTTTAATAAAATCAATTGGATGGGTTTATTTTTACTTTTTCTACACTCCAATATTTCCAAACTATAAGGGGTTATACATGCCTCCAAATAAACTGAATTGTGATAGTTATACGCCAAAATGAGGTTTATTCTTGAACCATTTTTCATCAATGATTGATGAACATTAACATTGTTGAGATTTCAAAAGAATAAAAAATTCTGATGTACCCCTATAAAAAATCATCTTGATCATGATAACTATAGGATATGACAACATGTCATTTAATTTTGTGGGTTTTAGATCAAAATTTTTTAGTAATAGTCACTTTGACCATGAAATCATGGGGTCCTAATAAGGCCTTATTATGGGACTCAAGATATTTGGAATGAATAATGGGATCAATAAGATAAAATTTTGTTGGGATGGTATATAGATGCATTAATATATCATATTTATTATCTATTAAATGATACTTAATTCCATGTTGATGTTATTTATATTTAGTTTGGGAAGTATGGTTTGGTTTTGGTAACAATGATTAATTTATTTAATTGAAATATGTGTTATTTTTTATGAGTTTTATTAAACTGCTCTTCCAAAAATTTAATATTTATTCTGTGATTTTAATAAACTAATTTATAAACAAATATAATAGAATAATATTTATATTTTGATAATTTATGACATAATTAATGCTGCTATTAAGATTTTTTGAAGATCTAGACTCATCATTTATATGATTTTTATAATTCTTATTAGGATAAAATGCAAACTCCATTTTCTACTTTGGGCGTGTCTTCATTAGAAAAAATGGCCCCATTATATGAGAATTTTTTTATTGGTCCATTTCATAAGAATATTATTCATTAATATATGGGTCTTCTAGATAGATAATGTAGATTAAACCATACATGGATTGATTTTTTGTGGGAAGATTAATTTTTGTGGGTTAGTTATCATACTCTTAATAATTTATTTAAGAAATTCATGTTTTAAAAATCATAATATATTCCCATGATGTCTCTTCTTCAAATTTATTTTTAGATATGGTGACTTTGATGAAATTTAATGGTCATGGGGTAGAATAATTTATTGTAGAAGTTTTTGGGGGAATTATATTTCAAATAGTTTTTTAATTACATAATAATTAATAGAACCTGGTTGGCTGAATTTTGAGTCATACACTCATGAGGTGTTTTTGATTTTTTTTTCAAACAATATATTACCATTGTTTATTTTCTTCATCTGGTGGATTAGTTAACACATGTGTATCATGTTCAGTGAAATTATAAAAGGATATTAACTGCTCATCAATATAAAAATGATTTAGGTTTTTAATGAAAATTAATTATAGGATATTAATGCATAGAATCGAAAAATTTGGGAGACAATTAGAGTGATAATTCAGACATTCATTTTTAGGTTTTCTAATTATCAAAATTTTAAATAATTTATTTTATTTATTTTCCATGAAATACCTTATGATGTGTTAATTTATAATTTAATAGACATTATTCATCATGTTTTCATACTTTAGGTGATTCTATTTTTTAGGGTCCTAAAAGCAGAATTATTGTTCCTTATCAAAAGAAAGAACCATATTTTATATTATAGGTTTAGATGTTGAAGCCACTATTAATGAAATTATAAATACGGTGGAGTTAATTTCCCATTTTCTATACTTCATAACAGTTTTGGATTATTTTTTATATTATTCTTTATTGTTTCACCAAATGTAATCTTTAAACCATTATTTTAAAAAAAACTCTAAACCACCAAGATTATTTTGGGGAATGATAATTATTTTTATCTCAAGTCATATATTATATAAAAAAATTCCATCAAATATTCTTATTGGTTTTTAATACACATGGAATATAAAAAACTCATCCATATATAAAAAAAGTTTTTAACATTGTCATTTTTATGCTACTTATAGTTATAGAGGTTATAATTGCAATTATTTTTAAAAATTAAGCTAAATTGATTGAGGGACATATATAATTTTTTCATATATGGAAATGGATCCTTTTATAATAATTATATATTAAATAATTCATTTCCCATTAAGGATTTTTCAAAACATTTGATCTTTTAAACTTTTTACTTATTTTGTGTTATAAATATTAGACATCAAAAGGGGAAAATGTTTCTAAGGTGTTGGTTTTGATCTCACATTCAACTAAACTTTGAAAATTTTTGATTCAAAAAGTTTTAAGAGTGTATTTACTAGTGAACACTCAAGGTATAGATTACTCATTGTTTGAACCTATACATGTAATCTTTCCATATAATCTTTATGATTGACAAGAGAGTAAAGTATGTTCTATGATACTACATTTGGTTAAATTGTATAAACTCATATTTAAATTATGTTGATATTTTTTATTATCTTAAATAACATTGGGAAACATTCATGAGTTATCCTATGATAAATTTCTTGAACTAGTGTATATTATCTACCCCATTGAAGGAACTATTGTTAATCAACATGTTATATTTTCAACTTGATATATTGATTATATCTCAAAATTATTTTATGGATCTATTAATAATTTTTTGTTAAGAAATATAAAATTTTATATGAGGATCATGAAATGGAGAAATTTCTGCTCTATATTCATAATTTAAATCATTATGTATGTTTCCTATCAATATTTTGGTAATAATTTTTTCTTTACATTCCCTTATTTTATCTTAAAAATGGGAATTTATTTCCTTTAATGAATGTATTTTAGTATCTTCAATTAGTGTAAGTTCTATGTATGTAGTGATTCACTTCATTATATCCTTAATATTATCTCACCAAAAAAGTGGAAGTGGAATATTTTTTGGTTCTCCCTAATCATGGGTATATAATTGATTCTATGAACATGCACCTTTTTATGGAACTTTTATACATATGAAAATCCTTATATATTTATAAAATTTATCTTTTATATATATGTTTCTATCATTGTCTATAATTTATATGGTTTTTTGATCATAAACATATAGTAATTTGAGTCCCTTGGAAGGAATTATATTGTAACAGCCCGAGATTTTATGAAAAATGTTCCTTTTAATTTTATTTCTGTCTGGTGTTGTGCGCTACACCAAAAGGAGCTTGCACAACACACATCCTTGACTTGCCTTGCATTACACGCAATCGCGACCTTCCTCGATAGCGTGTGTTGTACGCAACGCCAAGTTTCGCTAAGATATTATTAAAACTAGCTGTTGTGAATAGTAATAACCACTTTTTGAAATTTTGTAAATTTTATTTTTCAAAATGGACTTCATTTATGGATTCGGAGTATCGAATTTAGCCTAAGGTGAAATTTTGGTACTTTTCGGATAACTTTCATATTCTGATGAATAGTGAAAATTACTAAATTATAATTAAAAACAACTTTTTTAATCGAAATAATTAATAGTGATAAATTATTAATTTGAGTGGTTTTAAAGTATATTTAGAATATATTTTTACAATTTAATACAATGTTGGTCATTGGATGTAATTTCACATTTAAACTAGACATAAACAAGTGTCAATCTTTTGATAGATATTGTTTCTTAAAAACACGCTATTTGTTTTAACAGCGGGATTTAATTATAAAATTAATTAATGCAACTTATATGTTGGGAATTTTGTAAAATAGAAATCATTTTTGAATTCGGAATATCAATTATAGCTTAGGGTGAAATTTTGGCATTTTTCTGAAAAACTTCAATTTTTGATGAATAGTGAAACCACTAAGTGGTAGGTTAAAAACTGAATTTTGCATAAAACTTAATTTTACCGCTTCTGTGAATGGAATTTTGAAAATCCGAGAGACACGGTTAATATCAAGTACTAAAATGTGGTTCAATGAGATGAAAATAATTTTTGGTGAATAGTAACTTTTTACTTTTTTTTACCGCGGTTAATAGTAAATAGGGTAACTAAGGGTAAATATGATATTAATATTACCCTAACACATGTCCTAATTCTATTGGACAAGTTTAATTCGACCAAAAACAAACTTAGGAATAAAATATGACCATTTAGGCCCACTTGGATTAGATTAGGACATTTATTATTAATTTATTTAAAGAAAGGTTAAAATAGTTAAAATCAAAGTTTAATAAGTAAATCATTTTTAATATGGGGTTATACATAAGATATATTCGATTGTAAATATTCATTAGAAAGCTAAGAAGATTTACTACATGATGGTATTTTATTTGTAATTTTTAGACATAAAATAATTTAATTTATTTATGACACAACGATGATGCAGTAATTACCCTTTTAAGAAAATATTAACATAATTGATGTTATAAATGCTCAAATGAATGTAATTTGAGACTTTTTATGACTTAAACTAATTTTCTAGGTTACTATGATATATTATTGTTGATTTAATCAACTTGTTTCGAACATATAATTCTGTTATGACTTTCACAAAAATCATATATCAAATAGTGTCAAAATTGACACAAAATAGTTTTTAAATCAAATATTATATTATTAATTGTTATTTTATTCCTAAAAATCTAAGGTTCGGCCAAATGACTTAGATAAGGATATATTTATTAATAATATACAATTTGGGGTTCGTTTGGCATGTTATAGTAAGTTTATTAACCATATAGTGAAAGAAAACAAAAAGACATGGTAAAAGTTAAACTATTTAACTTAGAGTTAAATTTAATTGATAAGGTTAAAATAATATCCTAAACTTGTCTAAATTCTATTGGTTGATAGGATTTCGACCCCTCCCCACCTTATCTTCGAAATAAGACCCTTTGGAACCATTATAAACCGATTTTGACTTTAATATAAAATAATAGTTTGAGATATTCCTAAGGTGCCCCTCTCCTCCCTTATAAAAGGACACCTCCTCCCCCTCCTCCTCACACCAATTTTAGCTCTCAAGCTCGGCCAACCCCTGCCAAAATCTCTTCTCCACTTCCCTATCAACATCCTAGAGATTCTGGTCTTCCTCAAAGAACAATTTTAGTACCCTAAGAGGAGGTCTCAAAGAGGCGCTTCAAAGAAGAGGTAATTACCGTTACCAATTCTTTCATCTTTATTTCTTCTTCCACTTATTCTTATTAGGTTGTTTCATTATGAAGTAATAACATCAGTATCACTCATATACTGATATGTTATTATAAGTATGAAACATCCTTATTTCACCATCTATCCATCCTACGGAAAAAGAAATCACCGCGCGTGCGTACGTACGGAATACCGTCTCCACTTCGTGGTGTAATCTATTTTCCACCACCACCTTACATGGATGGGTATAATGGTGTAAAGAATAACTATACATAGTTATTAAAACATCATATTGATTCTGATATATTGTATAATCCACTCCAATTCAATTCAATATTTATAGAAATGATATCATCGCTCGTGCGTACGTACGGACTACCGTCTCCACGACGCGATGAGATTCATTCTCCATGTTAACCATTTAAGAATGATTATAATGTATATATAAGAAATAATAATGAAATATATGACATTATAAAGCTACTGGATTTATGTATATATATATATATGTATGTCATCTACTTACTTCCATTCAAGACAATAAGGAAAGGAAAATAGCGCTCATGCGTACGTACGGACTACCGTCTCCATGAACGGTGTTTTTCATTTCATTTATCTATCTATTATATATATATATATATACTCAATATATATGATATATAAATCATATTTTATATTCTGGAAGTAAGTAAATCATGATATAAGTAATAATAATGTCAAGAACAACAAATCAAAACACCTACGATAAATGAAACGATTTTACCCAAAACGCTTCTTTAACATGGAATTTACAAAAGAACGGGTAATATAATGTCATAAGTGAACCATATATGATATCATAACAATGAATATGATTCTGTAATAAGTCAATAACATGATTTAAATCATTATACAGGAGGTTCAGACACTTACAAAGCAAGTCGGACCTAAGGTAAGGGAAATATCACAATCTCATTTTTATCCGAGATTGTTTATTCGTAAGTATTTACTGGGGTTTATTTTATCATCCACATCCATGTTCCCTCAATATGTAATATTGTTTCCATCCACTTACAATAGTTTAAATCCAATTTTTCCCTTAGGTGAGTTTTTAGTAAAGAATATGAAAGGAATCTTTTGTCGTTTTTCCATACGAGGTACTTTTTGACTTTTCCGACAAAAGTACGAAGAATGTTTTTTTTAACTTATACGGCATGAATGGATTTTTAAAACATTATTTCCAAGAATCTTCCTTTATAAGTTTTCAAGTTTATTTTTAATCAACTTCTTTATTTTATAATTGTATGACATGTTAAGAAATGAAATGTGTTTTTGAAGTAGAAAGGATATTTTCCTCAAGAATGGAGTTCAAGTATTTTATCAAAATTATTTTCCATCTAAGATAATAAAAGGGTTCTGTTTTTATCCCTATTATTACATTTATTTGACTATGTTGTGATGGAATTATGTTTATGAATTCCTTTATCTTATATGAACTGTTTTATGATGTCATGTTGTTTAAGAATCCCATCTTTATTACATGGGTTACGCTATGATGTATGGTTTATGATTATGTGGCACACATAAGAAAGGAATCATTATAAGATGGGTGGGACCTATATCTCCCTCAAATGCATTGGGTAAAGATTTTATATCTCATGAGATAGACATGGATGGAACGGAAGGTTATTTCGGTTCAGTGATACAGGACTGAAACGAGGAGTGAACTCGGTTCAGAAAGGGACTTTGTCCACTAAGATAGTCTTGGCAATGAGTCATGACTAACAAGAAATGATTTTACATGATTATGTGTGCATGCCACAAAGTTTCAAGTTTCATGTTATGATTATGGTGATCTCATTTTCACTTCTATGATTTGTTCCATGTTAAGATATTATGATCTCTTTTGCAGGTTATGATTTTCAAAAAGATATGATATGATTTTTATTTCTTTTGTATACACTTACTGAGCATTTGAGCTCACCCTTTTATGTTTTCTTTTCCCCAGGATATAAAGAAAGGTTTTAGGTAAAAAAAAGGGGAAGATCTTTATGGGAGATATTAAAGATCTTTCACCACGATTAGAAGATTACGTTCCGAGTTTCCAAAGACACTAAACTATTACGATCCTTGTGTGTGTGTGTTTTTGTTATGTACTAAGTATTCCGCAAAAGTAATGTAATGTCCATGTACGTCAGGCTTCGGGTCTCTACAGTTGGTATCAGAGGAAAGGTTTAGTCAACCTTTGGAAACTAGGACGTGAAAACATTAGTGAGATCCCTAGAGATATTTCTAAGGTATGTCTAGGGATTCCCCTAAGGATAAGTATACGTATAGGATATAGTCCTAGAACTATGGTAACGATATTAGATTAAACCAAAGATGTTAGATATTTAAGTTACTCCCCCTTTATTATGATTTTTGCCTCTCACGCTATTTTTTTTTGGGTTTTAGAATATGGCTGGAAACAAGATGATTCACGATAATGGAGGATATGATGGACAATGGAATGATATTCTTTATGAGAAACCAAATGAAATGGGATTTGGAAGTCCAAACATCATTATTATTCTGAATCAGCAATCTCATAATATGATCAATAAAGTAAAATTTGGTAAGTTTCCTGACTCGGCTAATAAGAGAAAGATGGAGTTCCATGATGATCATAGAGGAAAGAAAGTTCAATTTCCCCTATGTAAATCATGTGGGAAGAGGCATCAAGGAGAATGTTTCAAGGGAACTGGAAGATGCTTTGGGTGTGGAAAAGAAGGACACAAAGCAAGTAAGTGCAAAGGAAAAAGTTCGGTTAACACCATGGATGAGGATAATGGTAATGCTACGACATCAAAAATGGTTAAGTGTTTTAAATGTGGAATGTATGGGCATTATGAAAACAAATTCCCTAAGGGAAAGACTCATGAAGAGAATCAGTATGGTCATATGGGTAGTATTTATGTGGATGATGATGAAGAGACTACAAATGATATGTGAGATGAAAGAATTTTTGAAGCTCGGTCAATGGTTTGAGAATGTAGTGGAATGATTACATGTTTATCATGTGTAATTTTGGAATAAAGAGACATCTATGGATTGTTACACTGTTGTCTTTCCTTGTGTTTTGAAAGTGTATGATTAATGTTACCAGTATCCATGAAAGGTTATTCAGATATTTTTGGAATGAAGATGATATGCGCATAATGAAGGGATAAGGAGAAAATTAAATGTTTGATAGTATTCATGAGCTCATGATTGATATAAGGACTAAGTGATATCATGGTTTGAGTATATAGAATTTTGAAGATTTCGGTATGTGAAAAGTGTTAACTTTTAACTGCATTCAAGTTTTCACTAAGGTTCAATGGGTATTCAAGAGAGTACGAGATTAAGGCCTTTGAATGTTTGGAATGTGTCCAACAAGATATATCTTATGATATATGGGGATCAACGATGGTATTAAATCTCTGGTAATCGTTTTCACTATGTTATGAGAATGGACTGCAGTATTATGGATAATCCTAAAGATTGGAATGGATTATGTTGGACATAAGTTAGTATTGTTTAAGGATAGAAGTTTTTTCGATATTATTGATGGGATGTTATAGTAATATAGTTTTATAAAAAGGACAACCTGCAGGACGGGCGACAGCCCATCGCTTCGGACAAGGCTGTGGGAATCGAACCCACAACCGAAGTGCGACTGGCCTTTATCGCCTACCACTGGCCTACAAGAAGTCCCTGTTTAGTAGAAACTAGTTTTATTATATTAAGCAGTATGATATATGAAGTATAAGTCCATTTTAGGAACCATATATGATTAATCTCACTATAGAATGACTTATAACTTTTGCTAACCTTTTGTTTGAGACAGATGGAATGAACAGTCATTCTATCACATGATCTGCTAACACTTCACGAATAACAAATTCAACTTCATTTATTTAAGAGATGAAGTGGAAATTGTTCAAGGCACGAACAACAGTGAGATTGTACCAAAATAAAGTAAGTATTTATTCTAATTCAAATTTTCAACTTTAGGGAAATGATCTTGAAAACCAAAAATGTTGTCCTAGTGATCTTATACCTGATGAATCAGATGGTACCTTAGGTCGTCACGAATTTATGGATTTGTGATTACTGGATTTTCCATAGCCATGTTCTCTACCACTCTCCATCAGAACATGATGGTTAGATTTCTCTTCCATATCCATATTTTCACCTATGTGGAAACCCAGTGATTAGTTTATTTGGGTAATCGTTACATTTCATACTTTAGTTTTTAAAGCCAAGTTTTGGTATTCCTTTTTACGATGTGGGTTTCTATTAAAGAAACTTTCGAATAGTAAACCATTTATAACCCCGACGAATTTCGAGGACGAAATTCATTTTAAGGGGGGTAGAATGTAACAGCCCGAGATTTTATGAAAAATGTTCCTTTTAATTTTATTTCTGTCTGGTGTTGTGCGCTACACCAAAAGGAGCTTGCACAACACACATCCTTGACTTGCCTTTCATTACACGCAATCGCGACCTTCCTCGATAGCGTGTGTTGTACGCAACGCCAAGTTTCGCTAAACAACGATATGCTATTAAGATATTATTAAAACTAGCTGTTGTGAATAGTAATAACCACTTTTTGAAATTTTGTAAATTTTATTTTTCAAAATGGACTTCATTTATGGATTCGGAGTATCGAATTTAGCCTAAGGTGAAATTTTGGTACTTTTCAGATAACTTTCATATTCTGATGAATAGTGAAAATTACTAAATTATAATTAAAAAAAACTTTTTTAATCGAAATAATTAATAGTGATAAATTATTAATTTGAGTGGTTTTAAAGTATATTTAGAATATATTTTTACAATTTAATACAATGTTGGTCATTGGATGTAATTTCACATTTAAACTAGACATAAACAAGTGTCAATCTTTTGATAGATATTGTTTCTTAAAAACACGCTATTTGTTTTAACAGCGGGATTTAATTATAAAATTAATTAATGCAACTTATATGTTAGGAATTTTTTAAAATAGAAATCATTTTTGAATTCGGAATATCAATTATAGCTTAGGGTGAAATTTTGGCATTTTTCTGAAAAACTTCAATTTTTGATGAATAGTGAAACCACTAAGTGGTAGGTTAAAAACTGAATTTTGCATAAAACTTAATTTTACCGCTTCTGTGAATGGAATTTCGAAAATCCGAGAGACACGGTTAATATCAAGTACTAAAATGTGGTTCAATGAGATGAAAATAATTTTTGGTGAATAGTAACTTTTTACTTTTTTTTACCGCGGTTAATAGTAAATAGGGTAACTAAGGGTAAATATGATATTAATATTACCCTAAAACATGTCCTAATTCTATTGGACAAGTGTAATTCGACCAAAAACAAACTTAGGAATAAAATATGACCATTTAGGCCCACTTGGATTAGATTAGGACATTTATTATTAATTTATTTAAAGATAGGTTAAAATAGTTAAAATCAAAGTTTAATAAGTAAATCATTTTTAATATGGGGTTATACATAAGATAAATTAGATTGTAAATATTCATTAGAAAGATAAAAAGATTTAATACATGATGGTATTTTATTTGTAATTTTTAGACATAAAATAATTTAATTTATTTATGACACAACGATGATGCAGTAATTACCCTTTTAAGGAAATATTAACATAATTGATGTTATAAATGCTCAAATGAATGTAATTTGAGACTTTTTATGACTTAAACTAATTTTCTAGGTTACTATGATATATTATTGTTGATTTAATCAACTTGTTTCGAACATATAATTCTGTTATGACTTTCACAAAAATCATATATCAAATAGTGTCAAAATTGACACAAAATAGTTTTTAAATCAAATATTATATTATTAATTGTTATTTTATTCCTAAAAATCTAAGGTTCGGAAAAATGACTTAGATAAGGATATATTTATTAATAATATACAATTTGGGGTTCGTTTGGCATGTTATAGTATGTTTATTAACCATATAGTGAAAGAAAACAAAAAGACATGGTAAAAGTTAAACTATTTAACTTAGAGTTAAATTTAATTGATAAGGTTAAAATAATATCCTAAACTTGTCTAAATTCTATTGGTTGATAGGATTTCGACCCCTCCCCACCTTATCTTCGAAATAAGACCCTTTGTAACCATTATAAACCGATTTTGACTTTAATATAAAATAATATTTTGAGATATTCCTAAGGTGCCCCTCTCCTCCCTTATAAAAGGACACCTCCTCCCCCTCCTCCTCACACCAATTTGAGCTTTCAAGCTCGGCCAACCCCTGCCAAAATCTCTTCTACACTTCCCTAGAAACATCCTAGAGGTTCTGGTCTTCCTCAAAGACCAATTTTAGTACCCTAAGAGGAGGTCTCAAAGAGGCGCTTCAAAGAAGAGGTAATTACCGTTACCAATTCTTTCATCTTTATTTCTTCTTCCACTTCTTCTTATTAGGTTGTTTCATTATGAAGTAATAACATCATTATCACTCATATACTGATATGTTATTATAAGTATGAAACATCCTTATTTCACCATCTATCCATCCTATGGAAAAAGAAATCACCGCGCGTGCGTACGTACGGAATACCGTCTCCACGCCGTGGTGTAATCTATTTTCCACCACCACCTTACATGGATGGGTATAATGGTGTAAAGAATAACTATACATAGTTATTACAACATCATATTGATTCTGATATATTGTATAATCCACTCCAATTCAATTCAATATTTATAGAAATGATATCATCGCTCGTGCGTATGTACGGACTACCGTCTCCACGACGCGATGAGATTCATTCTCCATGTTAACCATTTAAGAATGATTATAATGTATATATAAGAAATAATAATGAAATATATGACATTATAAAGCTACTGGATTTATGTATATATATATATATGTATGTCATCTACTTACTTCCATTCAAGACAATAAGGAAAGGAAAATAGCATTCATGCGTACGTACGGACTACCGTCTCCATGAACGGTGTTTTTCATTTCATTTATCTATCTATTATATATATATATATACTGAATATATATGATATATAAATCATATTTTATATTCTGGAAGTAAGTAAATCATGATATAAGTAATAATAATGTCAAGAACAACAAATCAAAACACCTACGATAAATGAAACGATTTTACCCAAAACGCTTCTTTAACATGGAATTTACAAAAGAACGGGTAATATAATGTCATAAGTGAACCATATATGATATCATAACAATGAATATGATTCTGTAATAAGTCAATAACATGATTTAAATCATTATACAGGAGGTTCAGACACTTACAAAGCAAGTCGGACCTAAGGTAAGGGAAATATCACAATCTCATTTTTATCCGAGATTGTTTATTCGTAAGTATTTACTGGGGTTTATTTTATCATCCACATCCATGTTCCCTCAATATGTAATGTTGTTTCCATCCACTTACAATAGTTTAAATCCAATTTTTCCCTTAGGTGAGTTTTTAGTAAAGAATATGAAAGGAATCTTTTGTCGTTTTTCCATACGAGGTACTTTTTGACTTTTCCGACAAAAGTACGAAGAATGTTTTTTTTAACTTATATGGCATGAATGGATTTTTAAAACATTATTTCCAAGAATCTTCCTTTATAAGTTTTCAAGTTTATTTTTAATCAACTTCTTTATTTTATAATTGTATGACATGTTAAGAAATGAAATGTGTTTTTGAAGTAGAAAGGATATTTTCCTCAAGAATGGAGTTCAAGTATTTTATCAAAATTATTTTCCATCTAAGATAATAAAAGGGTTCTGTTTTTATCCCTATTATTACATTTATTTGACTATGTTGTTATGGAATTATGTTTATGAATTACTTTATCTTATATGAACTGTTTTATGATGTCGTGTTGTTTAAGAATCCCATCTTTATTACATGGGTTACGCTATGATGTATGGTTTATGATTATGTGGCACACATAAGAAAGGAATCATTATAAGATGGGTGGGACCTATATCTCCCTCCAATGCATTGGGTAAAGATTTTATATCTCATGAGATAGACATGGCTGGAACGGAAGGTTATTTCGGTTCAGTGATACAGGACTGAAACGAGGAGTGAACTCGGTTCAGAAAGGGACTTTGTCCACTAAGATAGTCTTGGCAATGAGTCATGACTAACAAGAAATGATTTTCCATGATTATGTGTGCATGCCACAAAGTTTCAAGTTTCATGTTATGATTATGGTGATCTCATTTTCACTTCTATGATTTGTTCCATGTTAAGATATTATGATCTCTTTTGCAGGTTATGATTTTCAAAAAGATATGATATGATTTTTATTTCTTTTGTATACCCTTACTGAGCATTTGAGCTCACCCTTTTATGTTTTCTTTTCCCCAGGATATAAAGAAAGGTTTTAGGTAAAAAAAAAGGGGAAGATCTTTATGGGAGATATTGAAGATCTTTCACCACGATTAGAAGATTACGTTCCGAGTTTCCAAAGACACTAAACTATTACGATCCTTGTGTGTGTGTGTTTTTGTTATGTACTAAGTATTCCGCAAAAGTAATGTAATGTCCATGTACGTCAGGCTTCGGGTCTCTACATATATGCTTTTCTATATTTGAGTAATATAAAGCCTTGTCAGCCTTACAATACTATTTATGTGATATATTACATTTATCATTAACCTTTTATTAATAATAATTTTTTATGGGATTATAACCCCTTATAGGATTTAATATAAACTTATGGTTCTCCCTTTGAAATGAAGCAGTGGTTTCTTCATGGATATTCATTATGAGTAAATCTCATCTAACTTCCATTAAAAATGTTCCAAATAAAGTGGTGGATTCCTATATTTCATATAGATTTGTCTATAACAATACATCTTATAGGTCTCCCTAACCAAGAGAACACTAATATCCATGGTTGAGGTAAAAATCACCCCTTTCATATGTGTTGGTATGTTATCTATCCCATTTAATGTGTAGTTTAATCACATTAGATAAGTAAAAATTCATAGATCAATTTGGAGTAAACATTCACCCACCATATGGTCTATGGATGATACCTTATTACCATTTTAATCATTGTACATATCGTATGGATTTTATACATCATTTTCTAGAATTATTTTGGTGTAATATAATACTGTGTTTCATTAGAAGAGATATATATTCCATTGGGAGAAGTTCCACATTCATAGAGATGAATCACCTTTTTTCATGTGATACAACATTTAAGTGTAATGATATAATATACTATTTATCAATCACTCTAGTTGAGTGTACATAATCAATTCTATAATAGAAATAGATAATCAAAGGATATCTTAAATAGGATACCAAACTCTTAGATATGGTTCCTTATTTGATGCAGGGACATTTCACGTTGCATTGTTAGCATGACCTATTTTCTTTTTATGCATGTTAAAATGAAACTCCCTAAATTAAACCCAACAACTGGTGTTTATTTTAGTAAAAAAAACTAGGTGAATCAGAATAGTTTCTTGATTCCATAAAACTAAGTTAAACATACTAATATTATTTGAGTAACATATGGTTTTAATCTATTGGAAGATAAACAAAATTAAATCCACAAAAATAGTTATACAATTACCTCTAATATAAAATATAACATTTATAGTGTCAATGTCATGGTTTGAGACAATAAATTTTCATGGAATAATTATAAAGAAGAATTAGTATTTTTGATGATTTCTGGAAAAACATATTATGTGGTAATTATAGGATAAAACATGATTGGTATTTTATCATCGATAGTATAATATTTCCCATCTTCTTTGATTAATTATTTAACATATTTGAACCACAAAGTTAATTTTTTCACTACTTTATTATGATATATAGATTCTTTATTAATTTTATTAATCATCAATAGGATTTTATAATTTACTTTTTGAACTAATAATGATCATTGATTGTGGTTATTTAATTGATTGGATGGGACGCTTCTAATTGATGGTAGTGTGACTGGTGTAGTTGAATTTTTCATTGCAAGTTCACCTCGATATGATGACTATATTGATATGGTAATTTCATGGATAGTATATGTAGGTCAAGGTGATGCACTATCAAGAGTATTTCTATCATGATACCAACCATGTGGAAGACCTCCATAATTAATGTTTATTTAATAACTTTCAAGAGTATTTTATCAATGAACATTTTAGGGAGGTGTGTTAAGAATGCTAATTTATCAATGAATGATATGAGGATCACATTCATGTTATATATTATGAGGTGGAACCCAATGTATATTTCATTCTTGTTCACTATCATGGGGGTAATTTGATTTTGTTAATTGATTGATGACCAAAAAGTGGACATCTAGATTTGTTAATTCATTAGTTTTCATCATGGGGTGTACTTTCACTTATTTTAGTCATTTCTTTATAAGGATGGTCTCCATGATGGACATTATGGGGATAATATCTAGAGATTTTGAAATTTCATTGATTAAAAATGTGAGGACCATAATACTTTGTGATTTTTATTTAGTGAAGAGAACCTCTGCAACTTAACAACATGAATATATTTTATAAATTTTTGATTTTTACTTACTATACAGATTATCTCAATATCTAATCTAGAAATTTTCTAGGATGTGCCTCCTTGATTTTGACTCTATGGAGGACCTCTAATGTTTTTACATTTTGATTGATCACAGGGAGAACATACATGGATATTGATTTTTTGATGGTTACTGTAGTTGATACCTCCTTATTTTGCATCAATGTTTTCAAGGTCAGGTTCCCTCATGAATAGTTATTTGGGGAGGGCATATAGATTTATCTAATGTGTCACTGTGGGGAGTTAATATATTGTAGTGATTGTTTCTTATCACTCTATAGGGATAGGTTGAGGAAAATATTTGTTTCTAACATTATTAATTCTATAGCTACTTTATAAGAGTGGCATGAAATTGAAATCAAGAAACTAAAAAGATATCTCAATGTTTTTTGTTAGTAATATTGATCAGAAGATTTTGAATGTTATACTAATAAAATAGGTTGTATTCCCTCAATGATCCCTCATATATGGTACCTTTTTATGGAGATTTGGAATATTGATATCTTAATTAGTTGTTCTCTGAGTTATTAATATCGATTGACGACAATCATAACAAAATTGTGTAAAATCTCTCTTAGTTATCCCTTGAATGGACATCAAGATAGAATATAAATCCTCCTACACTTACCAAAGTTGAGGTATATGAGACTTATCTCAATTTAATGACATTATCTAAATGTCGTAGGTTGTAATGATGAGGTCTTTATACTATATACTAACCCACCGTAGATACAAGGTTTAGTGGGTATTTGTTTCATGCCTATTTGAATGACCCATATTCAATATAAGAGTACTTCATTTTCTTATATAGTTACCTACCATAGAATTTATAAGTAGATTAATACAAATTTGAGTCTTTGACAACAATCACAAGTGTTGTAGAGTTGAGTTAGTAAAATAAGTTGTTTCATTTGTCTCAGATTTCATTATTTTGATATTCTTAAAACTCAACTTTTCATATGACTTTCAATACCCTGATTATATATCATGATTCCACATGGTAAATTCATCGAGGATTACCATTTAATATTGAAGGAAAATAATAGAATATATCAATGTAGTATCAAAAATTGGAATTCATTGTCAATTGATCATATTCACATGTATTTTATTTCTTGTTGGGAACAAATTTTTGGTTTCTAATCATTTTTCACTTTTTTATTGAGTTTCCAATTCATTCAGATCCTCCTCACATGTTAAAAATGATGTTTTCCACTTGATCCCATCATGATAAATCAAATTTGTGTATAAAAATTCATCATGTATTTCATTGATTAAATGAATTAAAACTAAATAATTTTTTTATTTTTAATATGATTTATTAAATTAAGGAACTTATAAATAATCATAAATATATTTAGAGATCTCTCGAGAAAACTATGAAAACATAATATTAGAATCAATAAATTCATAGATTGAGTGGATTTTAATGAATCTAAGTGTTCCACTAAAAATATTTTTATCTATAATGTGTTTCCCCATGGAACAATAAATATCAATGTATTAATGAAAAAAAGAGCACAAGAGCCTCAGCCTAGTTGGCGAGGACTCAGCAAGTGCATCCAAGAGACCCGAGTTGAAAATCAGGAAGAGACATATTTCTGGGTACTATAGTAGTACTATAGCAGTTGGGACTATTCATCCAATTAGGCTTTCAGGCCACCTATTTGGGCCTCAAGTCCTTCAAGGCCTTCGGGCCACCTTAAGGCCTTTGGGCCACCTCAAGGCCTTAGGACCACCACAAGGCCTTCGGGCCACCTCTAGTCCTTCGGCCCACCTCAAGGCCTTCGGGCCACCTCAAGGCCTTTGGGCCACCTTAAGCTCTTTGGGCCACCTGATATTAGGCTTAATGACTAGGAAGACTCCACAAGGAGCTGACTCCAAAAGAAGATTTATATCAGGCACATTCACCAGAGCAGAAGCTTAAATGGATTTTTCAGAAAGAGAGGGTATGGAATTTTCCATCAGGACCAGGTTTTACTTGAATGGGAAGCCTAGCCTAACTATCCATGCAAAGGTGGAGAGCTGACATCACGATGAAAAAGCTATGTAAAAGTAGTTCCATGTATTTATAGCCTTTTAAATTCCTAAGACCTATGGGTTATGTAATCTCTATGCATACGGGCCTTGTAAGGGTTCCCCCTCATCCCTTGAAAGGGGGGTTATCAAAATCAATAAAAAAAATATGGCCTTCAGGCTATTAAAGAAATAATGGAAAAAATAAAATGAAATTGTAAAATTTATAAAAATTATTTTATCAACCCTCCTCTATGTGCATTCATGACAAGGACACAACCATTAACTAAATCCATCAAGGAACCATAAAGGTGTACCAAAGATCAATGAAAACAACCACCACACCACATGATGATGTGATTAAAAGATAAGAGGATTGTTTCTAGGGTGGGTATCAAAATCAGAAATCTTGACTAGGGATAAATGATCCATGTATTTAAATGAATCTATAGTCAATATAGAAGATCGATGTGGGATATGTGGGAAATGGGATTGCATGAAAAATTATATTTATTATTTTACCAAAATATTCATTCCCTAACAACCTTTTCTACAAATCCTTTTATAGATCTCCTGACCATTATATTGAGAGACGTGTATTTTTTATTTGACTGGATAGATAGGATATAACTTGCATAGAAAAAAAGTTCATTCCACAACCAATGAACTCTTCATGATGCAATGGATTTATGGAAGATACTTTAAATGAACAACATTACCCTAATATTTATGATATGTTCCATAATTATTGGGATATTAAAGATTTAAAGAAAAAGGATTTTTAATTCATACCATAACCCATGTCATTATATTGGGATGGAAGCTGCCTGGGGAGAATATACCATGATTTGTAAAGACCCAAATTTTTCCATGTATTTTTTTTAATTATATAGAACTATTCTGAGGTAGTAAAATCTGATATCATTTGATTCCAATGTTTGGTGTCCCCAAAATATAATTTTAAACTTTCTTAAGGTACGTTTAGTAAACGTGCGAGTGAGAAATCCTAAATTTTGAACTGGTTCCCGGAATTGAAATCTGAGGGAACCGTTGAACTCACAGTTCCAAGATTCGCTTAAGGGAGCCTTAACCTCGACTGTAGTGGGTTGAGAGAGGAAGTTGGGTTTTGTGTTTTTCATAGAGGATTAATAAAATAAATCTAATTTATTTTAAACACCATCCACCTTTATTTAGGTTTTGGTGTCAGGGACCACAAGGGGTTGTTGGGCATTTAATGCAGAACATTAAATTTCTGGTCACACAAAAATGTGTAACCATCCTACATGAAATTAAGGAGGTTCATTAATTGCACCAATTAATGAACCTCTCTTAATTTTTTGTGAGGATAAATCCTCTACTCTCTTTTTAATTTTGTTTTTGTTGGAAAAGGGATTGGTGTTTTTGGGAGTGATGGATTTCGTAGAGCCCTTGAAAAAGAAGGGATCCATTAAGAAAGAACCAAAGAGTGGCATTGGAGCAGCAATGTTGGAGGGTTTCTTTGGGATCGACGAACTCCGACCCATATTCAAACGTAGGATGCTCTCCAATCACTCTCAAGGAAGGGATTTATCTTGTTTAAATTTCAAGATTTGTTGAATCATTATCTTATTTCTTGTTAAGATGTTAATGCGGAGGGCATGGGCCAAATGATTATGGCACGGTCCCTCCACTAATTGTTTATCATTGCATTCTTCATGGGTAAATTTTTGGGTTGGACAGAACCCAAATCTAGGGGTCAAGAAGCGAAGGAGACGACCTAGTAAATCTGTAGGTGCGATCAGGTGGAAAAACGGACCATCAGAGCTCACCCAGTGGCTCGTGGAAGACCGCCAGGGCGGCACTGGTGCGGCAGCACTGGCGACCAACGCCGGCGGGTGATGGCGGTGGCCGGCACAGGACAGCTGCAATGTATTCAGCGTGCTGTCGTGCACCGCAAGAGGAGGTCGCAGCACTAGGTTGCGGTGGTCAGCAGATTGGTCGACACTGGACATCCACGGAGGTGGTGCGGCGCACCGTCACACATAGCTGGAGGAGAGGGTCACATATTTTCAGTCGTGGTGGTCGAGCAGGGCGGCCGGCACTGACCGGCCGAGAAGGCGGAACGGCACGCCGTCACACACCGATGTAGATCGCTACGGCTCTAAGTCGTGATAGAGGAAGAGGGACCTGCCCCTGTGGGTCCCATGGAGGAGGAGGAGGAGGGACCCGCCCTTGTGGGTCCCACAGCAACCTTGCACCGCCACATCACACTGCCACTGCAATTCTGAATGGTTGTGCCATTCAGAAACCAGGGGAAACGCCTCCCCCCCTGTGCCTGCTAGGGCGGGCCCCGCACCCTCCATCGAGCTAAGCTGCCCCCACCCCACCCCCCCCCCCCCCCCTTGTGGGATAGGCTACACCCTTATGCAGGCTGGGCTATGCCTCCCTGTGGGTCGGGTGGTGCCCCCCTATAGGCTGGGTCGTGCCCCCTACGGGTCGAGTCGTGCCCCCTACGGGTCGGGCCGCACCCCCTATGGGTCTGGTCACGCCCCCCTGCGGGCCGGGCCGATCCCACCATGAGATAGCCCAACTAGACCCGCCTAGGCTAGTTCAGGTTGGGCCAGGCTAGACCCATGTCGGGTCGGGTCGACCCAAACCGGGTCGAACCGGACCCGGACCCAATGAGGCCCGGTTTCGCGTCAATTGCTATAACTTGAAATCCAGACGTTCGCTTGATGAACCGTCTACGGTGTTTGGATCATTGGAGTGAGAAGGACCTTTTGGTATACTACACTCAAATTTTTTTGAATGTTGGAGTATGTCTGGGATGGATCGAACCCGAATCCAACCAGGCCCTCGGTACTAAAATGCGTATAACTCACAGATCAGGCGTCTTATTGACATGTAGTATGTCACGTTAGAACCCTTACGACATGGTGGTCCTTTGGGTTACTCCTTTGTGGATCTTAGTGGCAGTTTAGGTATGACTTGTATCTGGAGCAGCATATTCTATGAAACTCGAGCGCACCGAGTGTGAGGAATCTCGTGTTCGGCTGTCTTTGAAGTAGCGACCCTGTGTGGATCAGCATCATAGAGACCCTAAGTGGATCAGAATCCTAGTTGTAAAGTCCTTGAATTTTCGTTGAAAATTTTTTTCCTTAAATTCTTGGGATTTTTACGAGTTCGTGAAAATTTACGGCGCTTGATTCTGATGCCCGATGTGCCGGTAATCAATTTCTGAAGTTTTGTTCGGGTACGTTCAGTAAACATACGATCGGGATTTTATAACTTTTGAACCGGTGCTCGGAATTGAAATCTGAGGGCACCGTTGAACTCGCAGCATCTGTGATTTCTTAGTGAGACCTTCACCGCAGTTGTGTTCTAACGATAATGGAGGTTAGTTTTGGGGGTTTTTGAATAAAATTAAATAAAAATAAGGTGTTTAATTATTTTTATTTGAGGTGGTTAAAACCTTCAAGTGGAGGTTAGAGGTTGGTCCCATCCGCACATAACCTCCCTTGGGAGGATTTATTTGGTGGGGACCACCAGGGGGTTGTAACCCTTGGAACCTCCCATTTATGTGGGATGAAACCCTTAAACTTCCCTTGAATTAATGAATCCAACTCTCCCCTCTTTAAGTGTGCCAATCCACCCAAAAAATAATTAATGGATCAATAGTTAATTAATTTTAAATATTTTGAATTCATGTTAATTGTTAAATAATAGAAAAATCTATTATTTCTTTTTGGTTAGAAATTCTTTTTGAAGAAGAGGGTTGTCAAAGGGGGAGAGTTGAGAGAATTTTGGTAATTATTCTCCCAACGAAAAACACCCTTCTCCAACAAAGAATGACGGGCATCTTCCTTGATCTTCAATCGTGCCAAAAGAGAAGGAGTCTACCGCGAATAATTTCACCTTTCCGCGACTTCATAAATGGTCATCGATACAAGGTAGGGGTTGATTTAAGATTGAGTTTTACCCTCCAATATTCATTGTTCAAATTATGATTGTGAATGGCCTGTTGATATCACTGTAACGAGGAGGTCTCGGACCACACGAACATGGACCGACCCTCCCCCTTTGATTGTTCTCATTTGTTGATAATGAAGGCAGAGCAACGATGGTCGTCGTCAAGCCGGCCGCGAAGAGATCAACGTCACAAGGTCGTCGGATAGCCAAAAGGGTGCGGCACTGCCGTGCCACGCGAAAGGTGGGCCGCAGCCAGGTCAGGCCGCAGTGAAGGTGGTGTGGCACCGTCGAGCCGCATGATGGGCAGCAGAGCCACGGCCAGGCTGGGCCGCGGCGGATGTGGCGCGGTGTCGTCGCACAGGACGGAGGGTATAAGAATTCTGTGGCCAGGCCGATCCACGACGGAGGAGGCGCGGCGTCGTCGCGCCGCGTAGTAGAGCAGGACTGCGGCACTGTCTCGCCGTGGTGGAGGAGCCAAGGCGGCCGGCCGGGCCGGCTACCGGAGGAGCCAAAGGGCTGGCTGCTTGGCCAGCCGGGAGGAGCGGGACCCTCAGGGTCCTGTGTGACCTGGACCGGTGCCACCTGAAACCTGTTAGGGTTCCCATCTGAATGGCTTTGTTGTTCGGGTGTTCCAAGGGGGCACGCGTCTCCCCCTGGATGCACCTAGGCAGACCCGTGAACCACCAAGCCACCAGCCAGCCAGGCCGCCAGCCAGCCGGGCTACCGGGTCAGGCCTCCCCATCGGGCCGAGCCGCCCCATCAAGTCGGGACACTCTCTCGGACCGGGTCGAAACCCGGTCCAGACCAAGATGGGCCAGGTCGGTCGGACTGGGTCGGACCAGACCAGAACCCATTTGGTCATTTTACACCCTTTTCACCCATATCTCGGGCTACGGGTGTCCGATCGATGAACCGTCTGTGACAACGGAAAGCTTAGAGCGAGAAGGTTCTTTTGGAATATCCCACTTGATATTTGGGTAGAGTTGGAGTACATTCAGGTTTGTTTAAACCTAAAAACCAACCAGGCCCTTGGGATGGAAATGCCAATAACTCACAGACCGAGCGTCTGATTGATGCATCGTCTGTTGTGTTGAGACCCCTATGACAAGGCGGACCTTTTAGATACTTCTACTTGGTACTTCGTGACATTTGGAGTATTTACTAGTAGCTTGTGGAGGGGATCCTCCCGGAGATGAGCGAGCAGAGTATGGAGACCTAGTAGCAGGCTGAGACCTGACGACTACTGACCTTTCGACTCGGAGTGTTTCGACTAGCCCAGTGGGAAGAGCCTTTGTGTGACGCGGTAGGCCCGCAGTGGGGAGAACCTCTATGTGACGTGGCAGACCCACAGTACTTAACAAGAGGAGTACCTCAGTAGGCTACGAGGGGGAGCATCTCTATGTGAGTGCGGCAGACCCCTGGTGGGGAGCGCCTCTATGTGACGCGGTAGACCCACGGTACTCGATAGGAGGAGTACCTCAACAGTCCAAGGATAGTGGGAAGAGCCTCTATGTGATGTGGCAGGCCCACTGTACTCGATAGAGGAGGATTACACCATAGGCTGAGTTTCTGATAGTGTTACTGGGGTTGTTACTTGATACTACCCCCTAGAAAAAAAATCATGGTTTGAGCTGAGTCAATGACTTTTGTGTTTACCTCACGAATGAGATGGGTTACTAGATAACTTAGGTATATATATGGGAATATACCTAAGTGATGTTTATCTATTAATTTCATAATTATGGTATATCCTTGTTGTATTTTGTGAGACCTGGAGGGTCTCAGGGTCCTTACTGAGTATCGTTATACTCACCCCTACACGGGCTATGCCCGCACCTCGTTGTGTTGGTTGCAGATGACGGACAGTGTTGATCTAGGAAGAGTAGTAGAACTGGATGGTATCCGGAGGTGGACCACTCTACGAGACGGTACACAGAGTGAACGGACGGACGTGGAGTGCTGAGGAGGCCATCTGTACCTACCCTTCAGGTAAGAACCTCGGAGGGCGACCCAGTAGCTGCTTTACTTCATTTCTTCAGTTGTACTAGTATTTCAGTTTTATTGTACTTTATTGTTGGGCTTGTATTTCTGGCCCCTTTACTTTCATCACTCTCTCTTTTGTATACATTTTTACTTAGTGTTTTACTTCCATTTGCGTACTCTGTTGTGTTTGTTACTATTATAAAGGTAATTCCTTCCCAGCTTAGGGATTTACACCTTTGGTGCTAGTCTCCAGCCCCTGGCCTATGGAAGGCGGGCTTGGGGTAGTCACGATACGGGCCCCGGGGGACGGGTCGTGACAAATTGGTATCATAGGGAGGTTCTACAACAGAACTTAGGACTCTAATATTTCTTTTCTGTGAAGCAATAGTGTTAAGGGTACTAAGTTTGGTTTTCAGTTCAGGGAGTCCAGTGTTGGTGCGGGCGGCTGACATATCCATACACCAGGACCCTGACTTCTGATTTCCGACTGATTGCATGAAAAAACTAATTGCATGTGTGTTTTATAAAAGTTTTATTAAGTCATCTCAACCAGGTTAGCTCATCAGGTATAATATTTTGATCGTGTCGCATCTATTTCTTTCAAGATGCCTCATCACAGAGCTGCGAGAGTCGTATGCTCTGAAAGCCCACCGAGCAACGAGGCCTCGGTGCTGGGCCCTCTTCTAGTAGAGGTATCAGTGGTACCACTTCCCGTTGGGCCACCTATGCCACCATCCCCTGTAGCAGATGATGCACTCTGCATGAGTGTGTTACATGAGTTCTAGCTCCAGAGGCCACCCATGTTCCGGGGAGAGACAGACCCACAGGTGGATGAGGATTGGTAAGAGGCAGTGGTGAGGGTTTTCAAGCTAGTAGGGACACCAGTAGACTATATGGTGATCCTTACTTCCAGTCTTATTTAGGTAGCATCAGGCAGATGGTGGAGCCTAATGCTTCAGGTGTATATCAAGGCGACACTTATTTGGACAGACTTCGAGAGACTGTTCAGGGTGGAGTTTGTACCAGACACCCTTCATGCGGTGTAGATATAGAATCTACTTCATCTACAGCAGGGCAGTATGACAGTAGCACAGTACTCAGCGAGGTTCACCAACCTCTCGCGCTACTCCACAGATATAGTAAAGGACCCATTCTTCAGGGCCCTGACCTTTGAGCATGGGCTCAAGAAAGAGATCAGGGCATTGATGATCTCCCTCAGCATATCGATGAAGGAAGGGGTGTTAGAAAGAGCTCTCCTATTGGAGAGTTTCCTTGTTGAGTAGTCCCCAACAGCGAGAACCACTACTAGTCAACATGCAGCAGAGTCTTCTGCAGCTGGAAGTAGACAGATGATGTAGAGGTCCAAGAGGACCATACCCACGGGTGGACGACTGCATGACTCAGGATCTGTTGTGAGGGGCACCCGGGTTAGTGACTTACCTACCAGGATCTGACAGTGATACTCATGCGGTGGGCAGGGTCACATGGCCCATGACTTTCTGACCCGCCATTCAAATTATCAGCAGACAGTTGAGGGACCTCCTAGGAAGAGGCAGAGGTTTGATCGAGGAGATCCGTAGGGCGTAGGTGGATTTGGCAGAGGAGCTAGTCACGTAGCTGGTGGTGGATGACGATTTGAGGTGTTTCCACCACCACCACCAGGATGTCCACCCCAATCGCAGGGAGCATGTGGACAGGGGAGAGCTCGGCTTCAGACAGCTAAGGATTACGACCATGGCGCTCTAGAGATGATTCAAGGTACTATCTGTGTCTACTCCACCTTAGCAGTAGTTCTTATAGACACAGGTGTCAGTCATTCTTTCATAGCCACTGCCCTCGTTCGGACCTCGGAGATTCCGATGGAGCCATTGGATCGATCTTTATGGCTAGAGACTCCTACAGAAGCAGACTCGATGATTATGCATTGGTGCCGACAGTGTGAGCTTACTGTAGAAGGTGAGAGCTTCGGTTGGGATCTCCTTGAAGCGGCATTGAGGCCTTAAGAAATCATCTTGGGTATGGACTGGTTATCTATAGTCCATGCTCGCATCGACTGTATTAGGCGCAAAGTGCGGTGTGTCCACATGGATGGGACCAGGTTTACCTTCACCGGTGAGAAGGGAACCTTTACAGCATAGGAAGGACTTACTCGGAGGAGGGTGTTGCTGATTACTCACTAGCTGGATTGTCTTACCCTCAGAGCAGTTGATGTGGAGAGTCTGACTTATCCTATAGTGGTGGAACAGTACACGGATGTTTTCCCAGATGATGTTCCAGGACTACCTCCTTGCAGAGAGGTGGACTTCTACATTGACATGTACCCTGTGATGGCACTGATTTCTACTCCAGTATATCGGATGTCCCCCACTGAGCTTTGTGAGCTACGGGTACAGCTGGAGGACTTACAAGCAAAGAGATTCATATGTCCCAGTGTTTCTCCCTGGGCAGCCTCGATTCTATTCCCCAAGAAGGCGGATGGGAGCTTGAGGCTTTTTTGTCGACTACCGTCACCTGAACCAGGTGACCATGAATAATAATTACCCACTCTCGAGTATTGATGACCTCTTTGATCAGATCAAGGGAGCACGATGGTTCTCAAAGATAAACCTCATATTAGGCTATCACAAGATCAGAGTTCGAGATGAGGATATGCAGAAGATGGCCTTCAGATGTCAGTATGGCCACTATGAGTTCTTGGTTATGCCCTTCGTCTTAACCAATGCTCCAATAGTGTTCATGTGTCTCATGAATAGGATCTTCCAGCCTTACCTCGATCTCTTTGTCATGGTCTTGATCGACGACATTTTGATCTAATTGACTACTAAAGAGGAGCATGCCTACCATTTGCAGGTAGTACTGGACACACTCCAAGAGTACCAGATTTATAGTAATCTCTTGATGTTACAATTTTGGATATAATAGGTTCAATTCTTGGGAAACGTCATCTCGAAGGCTATACTTGCAGTATATCCAGCAAAGATTGAGGTGGTACTTGCTTGGGAGCCACCAAGGAGTGTGACGGAGGTACGTAGTTTCCTGGGCTTGGATGGATACTATCGGAGGTTTGTTCCAGACTTCTCTAGAGTTACAGAACCACTATCATCCTTGATGAATAAGTGGAAACCCTTCGTGTGGTTAGAGAGATTCCATATGAGCTTTCAGGAGCTGAGGCAGAGGCTGACTAGTGCCCCCATCTTGAGGCTTCCATAGGAGGGCGTAGGGTACGTAGTTTACTATGATGCATCAGGGACAGGACTTGGGTGTGTCCTGATATAGGAGCGAGCAGTGAACGCATATCATTCTCAGCAGCTGAGACAACACGAGTAGAACTATGCTACCCATGGCCTGGAGATAGTAGCAGTGGTATTTGCCTTGAAGATGTGGCGACACTATTTTATGGGTGAACATTTTACCATGTACTCTGATCACAAGAGTCTTAGGTATATCTTCTCTCAGAAGGACCTGAACCTAAGACCATGGTGATTTCTTGAGTTCCTCCGAGACTATGACTTCGAGATAGTCTATAATCCTGGGAAGGGGAGTGTTGTTGTAGATGCGCTCAGCAGGAGATCTGGTATACAGCTGCTAGGAGAGGCGACAGAGCAACTGGCTACCTTATAGATATCCATTGTGGATAGGGATGGAGCATCCTATCTACAGTCTCTTACAGTCACTCCTCCACTTCTTCAGTGAGTCAGGTAGGCGCGGCATGGAGATGCTGACTATGAGACACGACATGCTCAAATATCCACAAGGCAGGAAACTGATGGATTTTCAAAAGGTGGGGAGCATGTCATCCTCTTCAGAGGATGTACCGTGGTACCAGTTGCACTTCAGGAGGAAGTGTTGAGGGAGTTCCACACTTCCCCTTTAGCGGTACATCCAGGTGTGGTGAAGATGTATCAGGACCTCAGATGACAGCAGTGGTGGCTAGGTATGAAGAAGGAAGTAGCGGAGTTTGTCTCACGATGCCTCACTTGTCATCAAGTAAAGTCAGAGCACTAGGTACCAGCAGGCTTGGATCAGCCCTTAGAGGTCCCAGAGTGGAAGTGGGATGGGATATCCATGGACTTCATGATGGGTCTTCCACGTACATCCAGGAGTCATGATTCGATATGGGTGATCTTTGACCGACTCACCAAGTCGGCCCACTTCCTACCGATCAGAGAGCAGGGCTCAGTAGAGAGATTGGGATGCCTCTATGTGCAGGAGATTGTGCATTTTCATGGAGTACCATCTTCTATTGTCTCCGACCATGACGCACAGTTTACTTCCCGACTATGAAAGGGGTGGCAGGAGGCTTTCGGGACACATATTCGCTTGAGCACCACCTTCCATCCTCAGAAAGATGGTCAGACTGAGTGGACCATTCAGACCCTCGAGGACATTCTCTGTGCATGTGTCCTTGAATTCAGTCGTAGCTGGGAGGATCACTTGCCTTTGGTGGAGTTTTCCTACAACAACAGCTATCACTCCACCATTGGTATGACACCTTTTGAGGCCTTGTATGGTCGACCTTGTAGATCACCATTGTGCTGGACAGACCTAGGGGAGTCATCACTAGTGGGACCAGAGATGGTATGGGCTGCCACGGAGAAGGTGCAGATCATCTAAGAGTATATAAAGACTTCACAGAGTAGGCATAAGTCGTATGCTGATAGGATATGGAGACCTTTGGAGTTCGAGGATGGCGACCACGTCTTTCTATGGGTCTCACCTCGATGAGGTCTACGGAGATTTGGTCGAGGCGTAAAGTTATCTCCAAGATTCATCAGACCTTTCCAGATCCTCATAAGAGTAGGTGAGGTGGCTTACCTCTTAACTCTTCCACCTTAGTTTCACCAGGTGCACGACATCTTCCACGTATCTCAGTTGAGGAGATACGTGCATGACCCTTCCCACATCATCGACCATAGGGAGCTGGACATCGATGACTGGACGACTTTCATGGAGGTTCCAGTGGAGATTTAGGATCGAGAGGATCAGTACCAACATGGACAGTCGATACCTCTAGTGCGCGTTCACTGGCAGCACGGGAACCTCCAAGAGAGCACATGGGAGTGGGAGGATCAGATGCCTGCTCAGTACCGCCATTTATTCCCTTAGTTTGAGTTGTAGCTTACGGAGATATAAATCCCTAAGGTGGGGAGAATGTAAAGACTCGGAATTTCCATGGAAATTTTTTTTTTCTTAAATTCTTTGGAATTTTATGAGCCCGCGAAAATTTACGGTGCTTGATTCTGAGGCCTGGTGTGCCCGGAATCAATTTATGAAGTTTTGTTCGGGTAAGTTCAGTAAAAGTACGAGCTATATTTTATAACTTTTGAACTGGTGCTCGGAATTGAAATCTGAGGGCACTGTTGAACATGCAGCGTCGATGATTGCTTATTTAGACCTTCACCGCAGTTGTATTCTAATGAAAATGGAAGGTATTTTTTGGGTTTTTTGAATAAAATTAAATAAAAATAAGGTGTTTACTTATTTTTATTCGATGTGGTTAAAACCTCTATGTTGAGGTTAGAGGTGGGGCCCATCCACACATAACCTCCCTTGGGAGGATTTCTTTGGTGGGGACCACCTAGGGGTTGTAACCCTTGGAACCTCCCATTTATGTGGGATGAAACCCTTAAAATTACCTTGAATTAATGAATCCAACTCTCCCCTCTTTAAGTGTTCCAATACACCCAAAAATTAATTAATGGATCCATAGTTAATTAATTTGATATCTTTTTAATTCATGCCAATTTTTAAATAATAGACAAATCTATTATTTATTTTTGGTTGGAAATTATTTTTGGAGAAGAGGGTTGGAAAAGGGGGAGAGTTGAGAGAATTTGGGTAATTATTCTCCCAACTAAGAACGCCTTCTCCAACGAAGAATGATGGACATATTCCACTATCTTCAACCATTCCAAAAGAGAAGGAGTTGACCGGGAAGAATGTCGCCTTTCCACATCTTCATCAACGGTCATCGATACAAGGTAGGGGTTGATTTAAGATTGAGTTTTACCCTCCAATATTCGTAGTTCAAATTATGATTGTGAAAGACCTATTGATATCACCATAACAAGGAGGGCTCGGACTGCATGAACACGGCCTGACCCTCTCCCTTTGATTATTTTCATTTGTTGACGATGAAGGTGGAGCAACGAAAACCGGCGTCGGTTCGGTCACGAAGAGATCAATGGTGCAAGGTCGTCGGATCGCCAAAAGGGTGAGACACCGTCGTGCCGTATGAAAGGTGGGTTGTGGCCAGGCCGGGCCTCAGCGGAGGTGGCAGGGCATCGTCGCGCCGCGCGGAGGGTAGCAGAGCCGCGGCCAGGCCAGGCCGCGGCGGATATACAGCGTGGCGTCATCGCACCTCTAGGGAGGGAAACATAGGGTCATGGTCACGCCGGGCCACGGTGGAGAAGGTGTGGCATCATTGTGCCGCGCGGTGGAGCAGGACTATGGCGTCGTCGTGCCGAGGAGGCCAGCCGGGCCCGCCGCTGGAGGAGCCGAATGGCTAGCCGCTTGTCCCATCAGGAAGAGCGCGACCCTCAGGGTACCACATGATCTGGACGGGCTCCACCTGGTGCCGGTTAGGGTTCCCACCCAAACGGCTAAGTTGTTCATGTGTTCTAGGGGGTGTGCGTCTCCCCCCTGGACAAGGCTTGGCGGACCTGTGAGCCATCGGGCCTCCAGCCGGCCAGGCTTCCGGGTCGGGTCGCTCCATCGGGTCGGGCCACCCATCGGGCCAGGCCACCCCATTGGGCTGGGACGCTCTCTCGGACCGTGTCGGACCCGCGGATCGGGTCGGTCTGACTGGGTCGGACCAGACTCGGACCCGTTTGCTCAGTTTACACCCTTTTTGCCCATATCTCGGGCTACGGGTGTTTGATCGATGAACCGTCTTTGGAAACGGAAATCATAGAGTGAGACAGTTCTTTTGGAATATCCCACTTGATATTTGGACATAGTTGTAGTACGGTTAGGTTGGTTTGGACCTAATAACCAACCAGGCCCCTGGGACAGAAATTCCAATAACTCACAGACAGACCATCTGATTGACGCTCCGTCTATTGCGTTGAGACCCCTATGATGTGGCGGACCTTTGAGATACTTCTACTTGGGACTTTGTGATGGTTGGAGTATCAATAAGTAGCTCATGGAGAGGATCCTCCTGGAGACGAGCGAGTGGAGTACGGAGACCTAGTAGCTGGCTAAGACCTGACGACTACTGACCTTTCGACTCAGAGTATTTCGACTAGCCCAGTGGGAAGTGCCTCTGTGTAACGTGGTAGGCCCACAGTGGGGAGCACCTCTGTGTGACGCGTTAGACCCACGGTACTCGACAGGAGGAGAACCTCAGCATGCTACGAGGGGGATCACCTCTATGTGAGCGCGGAAGAACCCTGGTGGGGAGTGCCTCTGTGTGATGTAGCAGACCCATGGTACTCGACAGGAGGAGTACCTCAGTAGTCCAAGGATAGTGGGCAGCGCCTCTGCGTGATGCGGCAGGCCCACTGTACTCAATAGAGGAGGAGTACACCATCATCTGAGGTTCCAACAGTGTGACTGGGGTTGTTACTTGATACTACCCCCTAGAATAAAATCCTAGTTTGAGCTGAGTCAATGAATTTTGTTTTTACCTCACAAATGAGATGGGTTACTAGATAACTTAGATATATGTATGGGTATATACCTAAGTGATGGTTATCTGTTAATTTCATACTTGTGGTATATCCTTTTTGGATTTAGTGAGACCTTGAGGGTCTCAGGGTCCTTACTGAGTATCGTTATACTCACCCCTACACGGGATATGCCCGCACCTTGTTGTGTTGGTTGCAGAAGACGGACATCGCTGATCTAGGCAGAGAGTAGCAGAACTGGACGGTACCCGGAGTTGGACCACTCGGCAAGACGGTACATGGAGCGGACGGACAGACGTGGAGTGGTGAGGAGGTCATTTGTACCTACCCTTCAGGTAGGAACCCCAGAGGGCGACCTAGTATCTGATTTACTTCTTTTCTTCAGTTGTACTAGTATTTCAGTTGTATTGTACTTTACTGTTGGGATTGTATTTCTGGCCCCTTTACTATCAACACTCTATCTTTTTTATATAGTTTTTCTTAGTTTTTTACTTCCAGTTGCGTACTCTATTTTATTTGTTACTGTTATAAAGGAAATTCCTTCCCAGCTTATGGATTTACGCCTTTGGTGCTAGTCTCCAGCCCCTGGCCTATGGAAGGCAGGATTGGGGTAGTCACGATACAGGCCCCGGGGGACGGGTCTTGACACTAGCTAACCGACCTGAACTAATTGTAGAGTGGCCCATTGAGATTCATCTTCCAGGGACCCTATGTGGATCAGCATTCTAGTGACCCTATGTGGATCAGCAGTAGCATGACCCGAAGAGGACCCGCCTTATAGTGGCTCATCATGGAACAGCGACTTACGTCCAAGAGTGGACCGATAGTAGAACAACTTCTTGTGGATCAGTTTTGGAACTTCTAAAAGAATAATATGATATATCTTAAGACTAATCATCTATATTTCTGAACTCTGAGTTGTATACTTGGTATGAGCTGTCTCTTTTTCTTTGTGCTTCATGATTTAGATCATGCTTGTGATACTACCTTTGAAATATATCTTGTGATGTTTTTATTTTTTGATCACTTAGAGACCGTTGGGGGTCTCAGGTTCCCCTAATGGGTATTGTTATACTCACCCATGCATGGTCTTCACCTGCACCTTGTTTTGTCTTGTGCAGATGATGAGTAGTTGGGCTGAGTCTTGAGGGAGCCCGGACCAAGTGGTACACATAAGAGACAGGCTGATGTGGAGTGTTGTGGAGATGATCTGTACCTATCCTTTAGGTAGGATCCTTGGTGGTCGATCCAGGAGTTGTTTTCTCTTTTTATTTGTACTTTTACTTTTCAGTTGGTCTTGTTTTCCATCCCTTTTACTTTTAGTACACTTTTTACTACAGTAGTTTACATCGTGGTTGCTTCTTGTTGTGTTCTTTGATTGTGTGTTTTTATAGTTTTAAAGGAAATGCCTTCCTATTATAGGGATAAGCCTTTTCAGTGCTAGTCGCCAACCCCTGGCCTATGGAAGGTGGGCTTGGCGTAGTCACGACACGAGGCCCGGGGGATGGGTCGTGACAAAGTGGTATCAGAGGAGTTGGTTATACCGAAGATATAGGACTCTAATCTTTCCAATGGCACAATAGTGTTAAGTTTTTTTAGTGTGGTTTTCAGTTCAAGAAGTCTAGTGTTGGTGTGGTGGTTGATGTATACATACACCAGGACCCTGAATTCTGATTTCTGACTCGTTGCACGAAAACATTGGTTGCGTGTGTTTTTTGAAATTTTTTACTTTTTACCTCTTTTGGGTCAGCTCATCAGGTATAACTATTTGACTGTAGCACACTTTTTTCTTTATAGGATGTCTCCACATAGATATCCAGCTAGGATTCCTGAGAGAGAACATGATGACAACCCATCGGGCGATGAGGATTCGGTGTAGGGCCCTCTTACGACGATAGTACCATTAGGTTGTGTACCAGCAGCACCACTACCTATTGGGAAGTTGTTGCCACCATCCCCACTTGTGGATGGTGCACACCAACTGAGCATGTTGCATGAGTTCCAATGACAAAGTCCTTAGAGTTTTTGAGTTGAGACGGATCTGAAGGTGGTTGAGGACTGGTTGGAGGTTGTAGTCAGAGCTCTTCTCCTGGTTGGGACACCAGACGACCAGATGGTGATCCTAGCTACCATTCTTTTCCAGGGAGTAGCAGGGAGATGGTGGAGCCTAACGCTTCAGATACATGACGAGGTGACCCTCAGCTGGGTAGAATTCGAGGGCCTCTTCAGGGAAGATCTTGTTCTAGTGACTCTATACTTTGTGCGTATACAGGAGCTGTTACACTTACCGCATGGTGGCCTGAATGTGTCCATGTACTCTGTGAGGTTCACTGACCTCTCATGCTACTCTACTGACATGGTGTGTGACCCTTTCTTCAAATCCTAGACCTTTGACCAGGGACTCTGACGAGAGATCAGAGCTTCGATGGTATCTCTCAGCATCCCGATGCATGCTGGAGTGCTGGAGAGAGCACTCTTAGTGGAGAGCTTCCTTGCTAAGTAGGCACCGACAACGAGACCCACCACTAGGGGACACATAGAAGACTCATCTGTGGATATTAGTAGGCAGATGACACAGAGGTCCAAGAGGACCAGACCTTCTGGTGGATGACCCTAGGATGTAGGGTCAGAGGTGCGAGGCTCATGAGGTAGAGTGGACTAGTAGAGGAGCAGACTGTGATTCACGTGCGGCGGGCAGGGTCACATGGATCACACTTTCCTGACCAGCCACACCGACAGCTAGCAGACAGTCGGGGGACTACTGAAGAAGAGGTAGAGATTCGAGCAAATAGGTCTACAGGGCGGCAGATATGTTAGAGGAGTAGGTTGTGTATCAGGCGGTGGGTGGCGATTTAAGGTTCTACCACCACCACCATCAGGTGGTCCACCCCGACCACAGGGAGCAGGTGGACAGGGGAGATCTCAGCTCTAGGCAGCTAAGGCCTACAACCATGGCACTATTGAGATGATTCAAGGTATGATATGTGTCTACTCCACCTTAGCTACAGTACTTATAGACATAGTTTTCATTCACTCTTTCAATTCCATGACTCTTGTTCCGAGGTCAGAGATTCTGGTGGATCCATTGGCTCAATCCTTGCGATTAGAGACTCCTACGAGAGAAGATTCTGGGATTCCACACTGTTACTAGCAGTGTGAGCTTACTCTAGGAGGCGACAACTTTAGCTGGGATCTTCTAGTAGCGGCATCGATGCCTTATGACGTCATCTTGGGTATAGACTAGTTATCCACAGTCCATGCTCATATTGAATACATTAGGTGAAAATTGTGGTGTGTCGGCGAGTATGGGACCAGTTTTTCCTTCATTGGCTAGAATGGAACCTTTTCAACATAGGATGGACTTACCTGGAGGAGGGTGTAGCTGATCACACATCAGTTTTCTAGCCTTACCCTCGGAGCAATTGAGGTTAAGAGTCTGAGCTATCCTGTAGTGGTGGACCAGTATGTTGATGTCTTCTATGATGATATTTTGGGACTACCTCCTCACAAAGAGGTGGACTTTTACATCAACTTATACCCCAGGATGGCACTGATATCTACACCATCATATCGTATGTCTCCCACAGAGCTTCTTGAGTTACGGGTACTGGTGGAGGACTTGCAGAGGAAGGGGTTAATAAGGCCTAGTGTTTCTCTATGGGCAGCCTTGATTTTTTTTTCAAGAAGGAAGATGCGAATTTGAGGCTCTGTGTGGGTTATCGATTCCCGAACCAGGTGACCATGAAGAATAAGTATCCACTCTTGATGATTGATGATCACTTTGATCAGCTTAAGGGAGCTCATTGGTTTTCAAAGATAGACCTCAAATCAGGCTATCATCATCTTAGGGTACGAGATGAGGATGTTTAGAATAAGGACTTCATATTTCATTAAGGCTACTATGAGTTCTTGGTTATGCTATTCGGTGTGACCAACACCCCTACAGTGTTAATGGGGATCATGAATAGGATCTTTTAGCCATAACTTGATCACTTTGTGGTGGTCTTCATAGACAACATCTTGATATACTCGGCATTGGAGGAAGAGCATGCCTATCATCTGTAGATAGTTCTAGATACACTCCAAGAGTACCAGCTTTATGGTAAGCCCTTGAAGTGCTAGTTCTGGATACGGGAGGTCCACTTTCTGTGACATGTTTTATCTAAGGCTGGAGTTATAGTGGATTTGAAAAAGATAGAGGTTTTTCTTTCTTGGGAGTTACCTTGGAGTGTGATCAAGGTGAGGAGGTTCCTAGGGTTCGCTGGGTATTGCTGGAGATTCATACCTGACTTTTCCAGAGTTTTGTCACCCTTTTCAGCATTGAAGAAGAAGGGACAACTCTTCGTGTGGATGGAGAGATGCCAATAGAGTTTTCAGAAGCTGAGGCAGAGACTGACGAGTGCCCCCATCTTGAGGCTACCAGAAGAGGGTTTTGGGTATTTAGTATACTACGACGCATCAGGGACCGGACTTAGATGTCTCTTGATGCCGGAGCGAGCAGTGATCTTTTATGGTTCATGACAGCTGAGACAGCATGAGCAGAACTATGCTACCCATGACCTGGATTTTTCAGTAGTGGTCTTCACCTTCAATATGTGGTGACACTACTTGATGGGAGAATGTTTTATATTCTACTCTGATCACAAGATTCTCAAGTATATCTTCTCACATAATGACCTGAACCTAAGACAACAATGTTGGATAGAGTTCCTCCCGGACTATGACTTTGAGATAGTCTACACTCCTAGGAAGGGGAACATAGTAAAAGATGCACTCAGTAGGAGTTATAGTCTACAATTGCTGAGTGAGATGACAGAGCAGCTATCCATGTTTCAAATATCATTTGTGGATATTTATGGAGCATCTTACCTCTAGTCTATGACTGTCACTCCCCCACTTCTTCAGCGAGTCCTGAAGGCACATCTTAGGGACATTGACTGAGAGCCTCAATGTACTCAGATATCCTTAGGATAGGCACCTGATAGATTTTATGAAGGTGGGGAGCACGTCATCCTCTTCAGAGGATACACCACGGTACAGGTGGAGCTATGGGAGGAGGTGTTGAGGGAGTTCCATAAATCCCATCTGACGGTACATTTGGGTGTGGTGAAGATGTTTCAGGACCTCTGGCGTCAGAACTGGTGGCTAGGGATGAAGAAATAAGTGGAAGAGTGTGTTTCACGAAGCCTCACTTGTCAGCAAGTGAAGGCCGAACATCAGGTTCCAACAGGATTATCACAGCCTTTAGAGGTACCAGAGTAGAAGTGGGATGGTATTTCCATTGATTTTGTGAAAAGGATACCATGTATGTCCAGGGGCCACAATTCTACTTGGTTGATTATTGACCAACTCACCAAGTTGGCTCACTTCCTACCAATCCATGAGTAGGGATCAATAGAGGGCTTGGCACGCCTCTATGTATAGGAGATTTTATGGCTTCATGGGGTACCATCGATGATCTTCTATGACCGTGATGCACATTTCACATCCCGATTGTGGAAGGGATTATGGGAGGAGTTTTGGACTCATCTATGTTTGAGCACCGCCTTTCATCCTCAGACAGATGGTCAAACGGAGCAGACCATTCAGACACTGGATTACATGCTTCGTGCTTGCGTCCTAGATTTTGGCCATAGTTGGGAGGATCACTTGCCCTTGGTGGAGTTCACATACAAAAAAATCCATCACTCCACCATCAGTGTGGCACTATTTGAGGCCTTGTATGGTCAAACATGCATATCACCTCTATGCTAGACAGACCTAGGGGATTCAGCACTTATGGGTCCAGAGTTGGTACGGGCTACAACTGAGAAGGTGCATATTATCTAGGAATAGATGAAGACTGAACAAAGTAGGAAGAAGTCTTATGCTAACAGAAGATGAAGACCTTTGGAGTTTGATGAGGGAGACCATGTCTTCCTATGGGTCACACTTCGACGTGGTTTAGGGAGATTTGGCCAGGGCGGAAAGCTATCTCCGAGGTTCAACGGACCCTTTCAGGTTCTCAGCAGAGTTGGTGAGGTGGCGTATCACCTAGCTTTTCCCCCATAGATGCATTGGGTGCATGACGTTTTCCACATGTCATAGCTGAGGAGGTACATGCATGATCCATCGCACATTATCGACTAGGGAGAGCTGGACATTGATGATGGGGGGATGTTTACAGAGGTTTCAATGGAGATTGAGGATCGACGAAAGTGGGTCTTTCATGGATGATCGATACCTCTAGTGCGCGTTTGCTGAGAGCGTGGGAACCTCCAAAAGAGAACATGGGAGTGAGAGTCTCAGCTTTGTTCTCAATACCCCCACTTATTTCCTTAGTCCATGTTGTGGCTTTTGGGGACGAAAAATACCTAATGTGGGGAGAATGTAAAGACTCGGATTTTTTCATGTAATTTTTTTTAATTATGTGGAACTATTTTGAGGCTGTGAAATCTGACGGTGTTTGACTCTAATGTCTGGTGTGCCCAGAATGGAATTTTAAACTTTCTTAAGGTACGTTCAGTAAACGTGCAAGTGGGAGATCCTAACTTTTGAACTAGTGCCCGGAATTGAAATTTGAGGTCACCATTGAACTCATAGCATAGGGATTTGCTTAAGGGATCCTTAACCTCGACTGCAGTTGGTTGAGAGAAGAAGTTGGTTTTTGCGGTTTTCATGGAGGATTAATAAAATAAATCTAATTTATTTTAAACACCCTCCACCTTTCTTTAGGTTTTGGTGGTAGGGACCACAAGGGGTGGTCGGGCATTTAATGAAGGACATTAAATGCTCAATTACACAAAAATGTGTAACCATCCTACATGAAATTAAGGAGGTTCGTTAATTGCACCAATTAATGAACCTCTCTTAATTGTATTGTGAGGATAACTCCTCTCCTCTATTTTTAATTTTGTTTTCTTTGGAAAAGGGAGAGGTGTTTTGGGAGTGGAGTATTTGGTAGATCCCTTGATAAAGAAGGGATCCATCAAGAAAAAACTGAAGAATGTCACTGGAGCAGCAACATTGGAGGGTTGCTTTGGGATTGACGAACACCGACCCATCTTCAAATACAGGATGCACTCCAATGACATTCAAGGTAGGTATTTATCCTGTTTAAATTTCAAGAGTTGTTGAATCATTATCATATTCCTTGTTAAGATGCTAAAGTGGAGGGAATGGGCCAAACGAAAAAGTCTTTGTCCCTCCACCACTTTTTTATCATTGCATTCTTTGTGGGTAAATTATCGAGTTGGATAGAACCCAAATCTGAGGGTTAAGAAGTAAAGGAGATGACCCAAGAAATCTGTAGGTGCGATTGGGTGGAAAAACGGACCATTGAAGATCACCCGGTGGCCCATGGAAGACCGTCGGCGCGGCAGCACTGGCGACCTATGCCGGCAGGCAATGGCGGCGTTTGGCATCAGCCAACCGCGATGGAGTTAGCGCGTTGTCATGCACTACAAGAGGAGGTCACGGCACTAGGCCTCAGCAGTCTGTAGAGCAGCCAGCACAGGCCGACCGCAGAGGTGGTGCGGTGCACCGTCGCATGCCACTAGAGGAGAAGGTCGTGGCTTTTCAGCCACGGTGGCCGAGCAGGGTGGTCGGCACCAGCCAACCGCAGAGGTGGAGCGGCGTGCCGCTGGAGATGGCCATGTTTCAAAGCTATGGAGGAGGAGGAGGGACCCGCCCCTGTGGGTCTCACGGTGACCTAGCGACACCACGTGGCTCCGTCACTCCAATTCTGAGTGGTTGTTCCATTCAGAAACTAGGGAACCCCCCCCCCCATGCCATCTAGGGCGGGCCCTATGCCTTTCAGCGAGCTGAGCCCCCCCACCCCCCTTTGGGCTGGTTTGCGCCCTCTTTTGGGCTGGGCTGAGCCTCCCTGCAGGTTGGGTCGTTCCCCCCTGTGGGCTGGGTTATGCCCCCGTGCACGTTGGTCCGCGCCCCCTATTGGTCAGGTCATGCCCCCCTACGAGCCAGCCCCCCCAGTGGGACGGTTCGCGCCCCCCCAGTGGGCCGGTTCGCACCCCCCCCCCCCCAGCTGGTCGGGCCGCGCCTTCTGTGAGTCGGGCCGGACCGCGGCCCGACAAGCTAAACCCACTGCAGGCCCACCCATCCGGACCGGCTCAGGCCAGTTCGGTCCAGGACGGGCCGAACCTAGGTCGGGTCGGGTCAACTCGAACCGGGTCGACCCTGACCAGGTCAATCGGCCGGGTCGGATCGGACCCGGACACAACGAGGCCCAATTTCAATTAAATTACTATAACATGAAATCCAAATGTTTGTTTGACAAACTGTCTGGGGAATTGGGATCCTTGGAGTGAGACGGACCTTTTGGTATACTCCACTCGAAGTTTGGTGAATGTTGGAGTACGGTCAGGTTGGATCGAACCCAAATCCAACCGGGCACTCGGTATTAAAACACTTATAACTCACAAGCTAGGCATCTGATTAACGTGGCGTATGTCGTGTTGGAACCCTTACAACATGGCGGTCCTTTGGGTTACTCTTTTTTGGATCTTAGTGGTGGTCGAGGTACAAACAATATCTCAAGAAGAATATTCTACGGAAATTGAGCACACTGAGTGTGAGGAATCTTGTGGTTGGCTATCTTTGAAGTAGCGACCCTATGTGGATCAGCATCATAGTGACCCTGAGTGGATCAGCATCATAGCTACCCAACAAGGACCAGTTTTAGAGTGCCCCATCGAGAATTAGCTTCTAGATACCCTGTGTGGATCAGCAACCAATGACCCTGTGTGGATCAGCATTCCAGCAACCCTGTGTGGATCAGTATTCCAACGACCCTGTGTGGATCAGCATCATAGTGACCCTGAGTGGATCAGCATCATAGCTACCCAACAAGGACCAGTTTTAGAGTGGCCCATAGAGGATTAGCTTCTAGATACCCTGTGTGGATCAGCAACCAATGACCCTGTGTGGATCAGCATTCCAGCAACCTTGTGTGGGTCAGTATTCCAACGACCCTGTGTGGATCAGCATTCCAGCGACCCTGTGTGGATCAGCAGTAGAATGAACCGATGAGGACCCACCTTACAGTGGCTCATCATGGAATAGAGACATACGACCAAGAGTGTACCAATAGTAGAACAACTTCTTGTGGATCAGTTGTGGAACTTCTAATGTAATAAGATGACATAGCTTAAGACTAATCATCCATAATCCTGAAATATGATTTGTATACCTGGTATGAGTTGTCTCTTTTACTTTATGCTTCATGATTTATATCATGATTGTGATATTACCTTTGAGGTATATCTTATGATGTTTTCATTTTTGTATCACCGAGAGACCTTTGGGGGTCTCGGGGTCCTCTACTGGGTATTGTTATACTCATCCCTGCACACGCTTCACCTGCATCTTGTTGTGTCTTGTACAGACGACTAGTAGCTAGGCTGAGTCTTGAGGGAGCTAGGACCAGGCAGTAAACAGAGGAGACAGGCTGACGTGCAGTGCTATAGAGATGATTAGTACCTATCCTTCAGGTCGGATCCTTGGTGGTAGATTCATGAGTTTTTTTCTCTTTTCAGTTGTACTTGTACTTTTCAGTTGGTCTTGTGTTCTGACCCCTTTAATTTTAGTACACTTTTTACTACAATAGTTTACTTCGTGGTTGATTCTTGTTTTGTTATTGGATTGTGTGTTTTTACAGGTTTAAAATCAATGCCTTTCCATTATAGGGATACACCTTTTCGGTGCCATTCAAAAACCCCAAGCCTATGGAAGGCAGGCTTGGGGTAGTCCCGGCACGGGCCCCAAGGGATGGGTTGTGACATGATTAATTTTAGATATATGTTATCACACCACAAATGGTACTATTGTGATGTGATTAATTGCATGTTTATAGATAAGTAATATTTTCAAATTGTTTAATATTAGTGTGAATTTTAGTAATTTTTTTAATTTCAATAGTTCTTTGAAGAATATTCATGTTTTTTATGACAGAAACATATATTTAATGAATAATTCATTAACTGTGGTTAGTTCCATTTATTTATAATTGGATTTTAACATCATTAGGCTCTTTTATAAATATTATATAATTTTAAACAATATAAATCCTTTATATCATGAACGTTTAGTCATATAATGAGTGATTGGTTAAGAGTATAAGGATGTGTTTTTATTCATTTTTCAATTTAATTAATGAATTTTTTTTTGAAAGGGATCGAATTTAGAATTAATTTGTCAAATAATTATCTAGTATATCATAGAAAATGGATTAATAGGGTAATATCATAGAAGTGGTTGTGAAAATTAGACTTTAAACAGTAGTTTTATTTTTCTACTCCCTATATGACTAAACATAAATCACTATATTTAGTTTAATTATTAAATGAAGATATTTAGATTGAATTAGATTCAATAGATTTGCTATAAATAATTTTGAAATTCTGGAATAGTCTTGTAACTAATTGATTCAAAGAATTAGGTAGTTCAAGAGTTAGTTATAATTTGTAAAATAAAATATTTGAAATGAATCTCCCACTTCTGGTTTTAATATCTATTTTTTATATAATAAGATTTTATATTTTTATTTTATTTTTTCAATTATCAATTTTTTTTCTAAAAATAATGTCAAAAATAACTCTAAGGAATAACTTTTTTCCACATGGGACATACCATAGATGTACAATATTATAAACCCGTGTAGTTTAGTAGTGATCAATGACACTAATTTCAAGATCTTGATATCATATTAAAAGTAAAAATGCTTAAAACTCTACCATGTTTGTGATATTAATGTCAGGGATTGACTAAACTATTGTAGTTAAAAATTAATTACTGGTTATATAAATATTTTCTCCTATTTTATTTAACATTTTTATTCCTTTTACATATATTAATTTTTTTTTTAATTTTTGGATATTTAGTGCATGAATTGGGTAGCAATGACTCCATTTTGTTGACCTAAATCACATGTCAATTTATAATTAGATCCTAATATTGAGAGGTTAATTTTCTATATCCAAAAACCATAAATAGTTGAAAAAACACAACACACTACACTTTTTTATCCAATGATGTTAATACACATTTTTTTGAAGACTTCCAAAAAGAAAAGGCACAAAAGTTTATCCAAAATAGATCTATATAGGACTAAAATTTTCCATCATTTAATTTGGTTTTATCAAGAATTATTTTATGGAACTGTATCTTAATCACCTCATATTTTTTAGATTAATAAAAATGATATGAATTATATATATTCTTGTGACATTTTTAATTGAAATTTATATATAATTATAAAAATAATTACATTACATAGGGAATACTGACATAATGTCTTTATTGTTATCCAAAAAAATAAGATTTATAAGTTCAAAGTCTAGTGATCATTCATGACACACTTTCTTCATTATAGGGAAATTTCATTTATTTGGTACTAGAATTCATAGTATTTATTACCATAGACATCATATCTTTTTACACATATCATTACATTATTTTAACAATAATAACCATCAAATTACAAGTCAAGGATCGTAAAGTATAGTGTCTTGGAAGATTGGGTACATAAACATAAAAACATGGGACTAAAAAATTTCTTTATATATAAACCATTACAATCTACTAAAATCCTTTGATCCCATAAATCTTCATAGGATAACCTTGGGATAACATAAAAAAGGGACAATATGAATAGCCCTATAAGGGAATAAACATTAAAATAGAGCTTAGCACATGGATTAGAAGGCATAAATAATGATATAAAAAGGAATGTAACATGATTAAACATAAGGAATCATAACATGGGATCATATAATCATGGATTTATAGTAATGTGGAAGAAAAATAAAAAAATGAATTTATAATTATTCAATTCTTGTTGCACATAGAGTACCACAAGTCAAGGTTTGTTGCAAAAAGAGGGGCACGATTCAACGATGACCACCAAGACCGTTTCACATAATGTATCGTGAAACTAAAATTTACCCAATGCATTGGATCACTATCTGGGTGAACTCATCAGAACATGTTAATTAATATTTTTTCCACATGAATAAGTATACATAAGTAATCAAACATAACATAATGGTTACCCATATAAAGGAATGGGTATCATAATCATGTCATAAGGCATTAAAAATGGGCATATCATATAAGTGTCCATGAAAGAATGGATTTAGATTATACATAGACATTCATAAGGTAAATTATTCATAGATAATGATATGTTATTCCAAACTAATGTGATAACATGTAAAAATGGTATTTAATAATCTTTATAATTAAAATAACTTGTGTGGTTTAAGAAAAATATTAAAGTGATTTTAAAATAGAATATGGATTAATATTTTATATCAAACCAAAATTGAATCAATAATTTTTCATAATTAAAATTTTTATTTTATAAAAGATATGGTGGCTCAAAAAATATTATATAGTGCACTTTCAAATGGGTTAGAATTCGGAATGTTCCCTTAAATTGGGCTTTCTTTTCGAGAGGAATTGAGTAGGGAACCTTTTAAAAACATTTATATCCCTAAAAATAAAATAGGAATGGGTCTTGATACATTAATTTGGAACATATAAAGAACATTTATAAGTTTCACATAAAAATAACATATAATTTCATTTGGGTAAAGAGAGACAAATAAGAACCCAAAGGAATAATGGAGGTTCAGGTAGAATCCCTTAGCTTAAGTCTGAAGGTGTCATTTACTTGATCATAATGTCACGGATAATAAAATTATATTAATTAATAATTACAGAACTCTTCCAAATGAATTTTATTTATTATAACTTAACTGTGTTAATTTATGTCCTTTTTGACAGGTTAAGATATTCAATTTCATTGCTTGAGAGAGTTTCGTTTCCTTGGTTTTCATGCTTGGTTTACTTTTATACATGTACGAAGGGTCATGTAAAGTTGGGTTAATTATCTAGAAATGAACCTATATTTTATTCATTATCTTACAGTGGTTAAGTTGATATTATATCTTTTTTATTAAATGAATATGAATCATTAGATAAATAGTTAATTATAATCATTTTGGGTTTATTTTTGGCGGATTTTCAATCACAATGAACACATTTTGGGTTATAAATTAATATCATGATTAAAAATTATTCCAAAACATTAAATAGGATTTAATACCTATATTATAATCTATTTAAACCATAAAAATGGTCTCATGACTAGTCCTCGAAGAATATAAAGGATAATGAAAACTTTGTCATCCTTGAATGCGATAAATTAACACATCTCAAACGATGATTTAATTTTTTAATCAAAGGATGGGGAAGAAGAGATGATGCTGAATTATTCCACTAGCATAAAAAAATTCCATTATATGTATGGTACTATAGTTATCATAATATTTTGATGAGGGGAGTTTAGGAGAGAAAAAGTAATGAAAGGAACTTGAAAAAAATGGAAAGAGAATTTACCTCTTGAATTTATCCTCTTTGAGAGCCTCTATAGGGAAGATATTTTGGTCTTTTGATGAGACCAAAAGATCTTGGATGTGGGGTAGATATTTTTGAAGAGTATTGGGTATAATATCAACAATACTTTTGGCTCGAGAGGTGTGATGATAATTGGTGGTGGGGTGATATTTATAGTGGAGGAGGGATGTGTTTTCTCATTATATTATTCAATATTTTATTATTTTTCTCAAGACAAGTAATAGTGATGATTATTGAGACTAAACATAGTATGTTTTGTGCGTAAATTTAAAAAAAATGGTCACTTACATTATCCATGACTGAATCATGACTCACAAATTCATTTATTTACATATACTATAAATTATCGTATTTCACTATTAACCAAAAAGTCATGTATTTTGGAAAAATCCAAAAAATTCACCTTAAACATTTTTCAATGTCTCAAATTTAAAAATAAAATCTATTTTTTTAATTAATTTAAAAAATGTGAGAAATTTAATTTTTAATTAAAATCATATTTTACATGAAAAATAAAAAAATTAAAATCAAAACTGGTTTTCTAACACTTTACAAAATTAATTAAGGTCTCATAAAACTATCTTATAATTGTAAGACATAAAAATACTATTTTATGAATAAATTTTATTAAAATAAATTTTCTTTTAATTTAATAAATTATTCATTAAATTGTAATTTAATATACATGACTTACAGAAATACCAATTCTTAAGTAATAATTTTTGAAATATTTAATTACTTACACTATGATTTAATTATTAAAAAAATTCACTTATAAGATGGAAAAAATGTATTTATACATCCATTGGAAAGGTTACTATTGAATTGGTCAGTTTATTATTCATAAGTGTCACATTACTATTCCAAAGGTCAAGTTACTATTTCATCATTGTAGGTTTTTTACCTTCTAGAAATGCCTTTTATTTCATTAATTATTCACTTATAAAGTTTTTATTTTTTTACTAATGATATCTCGTGTGATTTTATTGTATGAAATAATTATAAGAAGGGGATTTCATTCATAAACATTTTGGTTTTTTACATTCTTCCCCCCTTATAAAATTTCTCCCTTGAAATTTTATTTTACATTCTAAGTTGAAAACACTTGTAGGTAATTCTCTTTCACCACTTTTCGTGGTTCCTATATTTCCACCTCATACTTATGGTTCCACCAAAGTAATTTGGCCAGCTGAGTAGTCTTATAGCATAGAACATTATCTCTATGATCCAAGAACTTCACTAGATACTCCTTGTATAAAATACCATTCTCTAATTGTACCACCTTTGAAGTTAGTATATGTGAAGGATCTGGTATGTACATCCTTAAGGGGGGTGTGTGGAATACATCGTGTACTTGAGACATGGTTGGTGTAAATGCTAGTCAATAGGACTCATATTTTACTTGATCAAGGAACTCAAAGGGTTCGATGTACCTGGTTTATCTTCCCTTTTTCCTTGAATCTCATGATCCTATTCCACAGAGATATGCAGAGGAATACCATGTCTCTGACCTCACACTGAAGGTCCTTTCAATAATTATATGTAAAACTCTTCTGTAGAATTTGGGTTGGCTTCATGTTTTTCTAAATGGTTTTCACATTCTACACCATTTTTTCAACCATTTCAGGTCCTAGAAGCATAGTTTCACCAACCTCATACCTGCATGCTAGTGTTCTACACCTTTTCCCATAAAGGGATTCGTATAGATCCGTTTGGATGGTTGATCGGAAACTATTGTTGTAAGTAAACTCAACCAGTAGAAGATATTTTTTCCTTCCTAATTTTAACTCTAAAGAACGTGATCACAAACATTTTTTCTATTTTATAAATAGTTTTCTCAGATTGGCCATCAGTTTGAGGATTATAGGACATACTAAAGTTCAGCTTAATTCTAAGAGCATGTGGGAGACTGTTCTAGAACATTGAGGTGAATCTGGGATCTCGATTGGATACAATCAATAGTTGTACTCCATGAATCCTTACCACCTCTTTGATATATATATATATTTTCAATTTGATCTAATGAGTAGTACTCTATAATTACAATAAATTTAGTTGTCTCTGTAAGACGATCCAAAATGATCCATATATCATTGTTTCATCTGGATGTCCTTGGATGTCCAGTGACAAAGTCCATGGTAATTTCCTCCCACTTCCATGTTGTTATGGGTAGTTGTTGAATCATACCCTAATAATTTTCTCTTTTAGCCTTTACTTTTTGACATATCAGGCACATTGATGTATATTCATCAATCTTTTTCTTCATATTGTCCCACCAATAGTTCTCTTAGAGATCTCGATACATCTTTGTGCTCTCTGAGTGAATTGAGAAGGTTGAGCTATGTGTGTCATTCAAAAGCTCTTTCTTTATCTCAGGATTGTATGTTACACATAGTAATGACCCAAATCTTATAAATTTGTCCTAACTAATCTTGAATTTTAAGTATTTCCCATTTCAGATAGCTTCACCCCCTTTCTAAATATGCAAATCACTTTTTTGAGCATCCTTTATTTTCTACATGAGGGATGGTTGATAAATCATTTGATAATGTATTCATGATGTTCCTCACTTTATGATTACCATGTTCATCCTCCTAAAATCTATGAAGATTGTATCTTTCTCAATTCTCATCATTGATAATGATTCATGATCTTTCCTACTTAGATAATTCACTACCTTACATACCTTACCAAGATGGTAGTGGATAGAGAAGTCATAATCCTTGATGAGATATAACAATATTAACTAGTGAATATTAATATCATTCTATGTAAATATATATTTAAGACTCTTTTGATCAGAATATATCTCACACTTCTCCCCATAGATACAATGCCTCCATAATTTAATGAAAAGATCACAGCTTCCCACTCTAGATCATGTACAGGATAGTTTTCCTCGTGAATTTTCAACTTCCTTGTGGCATAGGCTATTATTTTATCTTATTTCATTAGTAAACAGACTAATCCTTTCTATTATGTATCACTTTATATGATAAATAATTATCCACTTGTCAGGAGGGTGATTATTGGAGCAGTAATAAGCCTCTTTTTGATCTCCTTAAATCTTTCCTCACATTATTGAGTCCAGATAAACTTCACTCCCATTTTTGTTATCTTGGTTATTGGTTTGGAAAATCATGATAAGTTATTCAAAAATAATTTATAATACCCAAATACCAAGAAAGTTTCCTATCTCCATTATAGATGTTAGCCTAGGCCACTCTTCAATTTCCATTGTCTTGGAAGGGTCCACAGATATACCTTTACTGGTGATAACATGGCCCAAGAATGATACTTCCTCCATCCATAACTCACATTTACTATACTTTTCATAAAGTTTCACCCTTCAAAAATTCATAAACATAGTATTCAAATGCTCCTCATGTTCCTCCTTTCTCTTGGAATATATCTGAATATCATTAATAAAGACAATGAAAAAAAATTCAAGGTAATCTCTAAAGACTCTATTCATTAAATCCATGAAAATTTTCAGAGAATTGGTGATTCAAAATGGAATCACTATGAACTCATAGTGTTCATGCCTCATTCAAAAGTTAGTACAGGGAATATATTCCTTCCTCACCTTCAATTGGTGATATCACAACCAAAGTTCCACCTTAGAGAAATAACTATCCCCACGTAGCTAATAGAACAAGTCTTATATCCATGGTATGGGATACTTGTTCTTTATTTTGATTTAATTGAACTCGCGATAATCAATTTATATGCACATTGATCCATTCTTATTCTTAATGAAGAGGACCAGTGCACCCCAAAGTAAATCACACAGGCATATAAAACCCTTGTATAGATTCTTCTATAACTACTGTTGGATTCACCTATTTTGATAATCCCAAATCATGTTTAATTTTATAATCAGTTAGTTGTTTGAAAATATACTTCAATCTATTTTAATCTCATGACTTTACTAGAATAATTTTACAGTATAAAAAGTTTCTACGTCAAGGTCATTGTTGAAAGTTACTGGTAAGAGGTCATTGGTGAAAAGATCACCGATGAAGACCTTACTAATGAAGGTTACCTTTATAAAAGTTACAGTTATAAAGTTACAATTGGAAGTTACCAGTACAAGGTAACTGTTGTAAAGTCTACCATTGGACAAGTCTAGAGTTAGTGAAGTCTACAGTTAGTGAAGTCTACTATTGGAAAAGTCTATAGTTAGTGAAGTATACCATTGAACAAGTATATAGTTAGTGAAGTATACCATTGGACTAGTCGACAGTTAGTTAAGTCTACCATTGGTGAAGTCTACCATTGGTGAAGTCTAATGGTGGTGAAGTCTATCATTGGTGAAGTCTACCTTTGGACAAAGTCTACCATTGGTGAAGCCAACTACTGGATACGCCTATTGTTAGAAGTCTACTGATGCATGAGCTTACTGCTAAAGATGCTACCGATTGATAGGATACTGTTACCAGTCTACTGATAACATATTCTATACTTTATTCATTTTCTTGATATTATTATAATGGTCATATTTGATTGATTAAATGAATTTGACATTAATTAATTTTGTTTGTAGACATATCAAGAGACCATATCTTGACAGTACGAGGTATGAGAAATATTTCACATGATTTCCTCACTCATTTTGTTAGACCTCAAGTATGAAAGAGAAAAAGACAGAGGATGAAAGATATATATAGAGGCACAAAGAAAAAAAAGTAGATTCGGGTGTCGAGAAGTAGAATGCATTACTGAAGAACAAGAAGAAGAACACTTTAGTGCATATACTGGAAATCCAAAAAGATTTAAGAATATCTTTTTGAAGAACATATTCAAGTCTATCCTGTTGTGGTTCATCAACTCTCTTATACCAAGAAGTTGAACATCTCAGTACCTGGAAGCTAGTACCTGGAAGTTGCGAAACTGTTTTTTGAGACAACTTGAAGAGAAAAACAAAACCTTCATTTTATCAACTGCAAGAAGTCCAGATCTGACCTTCAAACACATAGATCATTATAAACTTCATCTTAATTTGTTTGGATCCACTGTGTTCCTTATTTTTCATTTCTGAGCAGTGTGTGTTTGTTACACACACACTGTCTCATGTGCTTTAACTGGGGATACTGAAAATCTCCACTCAAAACTCTCTCACCTTGTTTCACATGAATAACTATGGAAGAATCCTTGTGTGTCTTGGTTTCTTGTTCTCCCACATAGAACTATGGTAGAGGTTGTAGAAACTGTATAGTGTAAAAACTATTGCAAAACCCAATACAGGTTGTGTATCAATTTTTTCTACAAACAGCTCGGTGGAAGGTGATCACCAAGTGGAGAGGATTAGGTCTCGGCTTGAGACTGAACCTCTTTTTTACATTGTTGTGATAATCTTCAAATACTCTGTTTTATTTTATCCACTGCTTATATTTTTCAAAGACAGAAAATTGTTTTTACATTCACTCTGATAGTTAGTTTTGGTTAGTTTATATATATGATTAATTTAGTAAACCTGTTTCAAAATTTGAATAAGTGATTGAATTGATTCAACTAAGGACTAATCAACCTTAGAGAAACTTATTGAGCAATTAAACATTTATATCTATACTTCCTCAATTGACTGGGTTGTTTTGAATTGGGGAATTTATATCATAAAAGTTTTTAACAGAAATTTTAATTGGAATTCAATTCACCCCCCCCCCCCTCTTGAGTATCCACTCTGACAAACATTTTGTATCATAGGATTTTATATTCAATTGTTAACACTCTTTTCAACTATGATTTTATTTGTATCTTAAGGATCTTAAAATTTCTGTCATATCTAAATTTTTAGTTCTTTGAATTCTATGTAACTATGGAAACTAGATTTGAGGGTGCTACTACTAACAAGCCACCTTTCTTTAATGGTAATGACTATGCTAAGTGGAAATTAAAAATGAAAATGTATCTAGAGAGCATGGGACCTGAAATCTGGGATAAAATTGAAGAAAAACACGTATTCCCTACTACTGCTAGGTAAACATGGTCTCAATTGACTAAAGCTACATACAATAATAACTATAAACCATTGAATGCCTTATACTATTCTCTAGGTGATGATGAATTCAATATAATATCTTCTTGTAAAACTGCATATGAAATTTGGGATACTTTAGCTATTTCTCATGAGGGAACAACTAATGTTAAAGAAATGAGAATAAATACATAAACTATTAAATATGATAATTTTAAAATTAAGCCTGATGAACTTATTTAAGAAATGTATCTCAGGTTCAATGAAATAGTGAATACTATGAGTCTGCTTAGAAAACCATTGGATAGCAAGGACCAAATCATGAGACAGCTTCGTTGCCTACCTAAAAAATGGAGGGGCACTTCTGTTTCCATATGAGAATCTTGTGACATAGGAAAACTACTAGTGAAAAAACTAATTGGAAAGCATATGATGTATGAAGAAGAACTTAAAGTGAATCAATAAGTAGGAGAAGAACCAATGAATAAATAGGTATCATTCAAGACTTCAAACTCAAAGAGAAAAGACAGAGAAAAAGTCCAAGTTCCTATAGACAGTTCCACTACTGAAGAGTCAGATTCAGACAGTGATGAGGAGATTGCTCATCTTTCCAGAAGGTTCAAAAAGTTTTTTTGAAAGAATAAATTCTTTAGGAATTCAAACTACAAGGGAAAGTATGATAGTAAGATACAATGGAAGAAAGACATAAAATAGAATGACAACTCAAATGAAATAATTTTCTAAGAGTTCAAATGAAAAGGTCATGTGAAGGTAGACTTCCCCAAGATGAAATTTAAGAAGAAATATGAAGATAAGGGAAAGGATTAAAAAAAGGATACAAAATCAACTTTGAGTGCTTCAGAAGATAGATCCAATGGATCTGATGCTTCTGATAGTGAAAAAAACAATCATGCTAACTTATGTTTCATGACAAAAACATATGAGGTAACACTTAACTCTCTTATACATAATACTTATTATTCTGGGAATAAGAGTGAGTCACATAATGATGAAGATGTGACTAAGGATGAACTATTTGAATACTGTGAAATGCTTGAGGATACCTTTAATGAGGTCAAGGAAAAATATAAATCATTAAAGAGAAAGCATTATTTAAATACAAATTATAAGTCAAATCTGGATATTGAAAAGGAAAAATTCTTCCAACTGTTAAAAGAAAACACTGAACTTAAGTTATCCAATGAACAATTAAGAAGATATCTTGAGAAGTTTACTGCCGGTAGAGATACATTGACTCCATTTCTAGGAAAATAGATTGTCCCAAAATATACAACTGGTCTAGAATATCAACCAGGATAGAGAAGGATCATTAAAACTAAATTTATTCCAAAATCTGGACAATTCATATATAGTTCAAGTTCTGGGCCATTTCTTGAAAAACAATCTCTAAAGGAACAAAAAAAGTTTTTTTGTCTCAAAATATATCTACTAATTATAGGAAATATGTGAGACAAGTATGGGTTCCCAAATTTTTACTTGATAACCTCTCTGGAACCAAGAAAAAATGGGTACCAAAGTTACCACATGCCTAGTCTGTTTTGCAGGGATGTTGCCTAAAGAGTTCCTTTAAGACTTTGTGGTACTTGGATAGTGGATGTTCAAGACATATGATAGGATGTTATTCTTGCTTCAAGATCCCAATAAAATTTGATGGTGGACATGTAACTTTTGGTGACAATGCAAAGGTAAAAAACGTCAGCTTATTCCATATTGGTAACCCTAATACAATATTAATTTCCAAAGTACTTTTTGTTGATAGATTAAAGTGAAATTTACTTATAATCTCTTAGTTGTGTGATCATGGTTTCAATTTCAAATTTTAAAATGATGAATGTAATGTTTTTAATTTTAAAAATGATTTAATATTTACAGCTCTTAGAAATGAGAATGTGTATGTTGTTGACTTAAATGCCTTAGCCAAGAAAAATATTTCGTGCTTAAATAATTTTCATAAGTAATCTTGGATGTGGAACATAATATTAAGACACTTCAATGTGCACTCACTTAGTAAATTTACTAGGAAAGGTTTACTGAGAGACTAACCTAAATTAGAATTCCCTCTTAACAAAGTGTGTAATCCTTGTCAAAAGGGAAAGAAACACAAAGTTTCTTTCAAACCAATGAAAGAAGTTTCTACTTATTAACCGCTTGAATTGGTTCACATGGATTTGTTTGAACCATCAAGAGTTTCAAGTTTAAATGGGAATCACTATGTTTATGTTCTTGTATATTATTTTTCTAGGTACACTTGGGTATACTTTTTGGATCACAAAAGTGAAGCTTGTTCTTATTTTATCAAATACTCCAAGTCTGTAGAAAATCTTAGTGGACTTAGAATTAACACCTTGAGAAGTGATCATGACCGTGAGTTTGAAAATAAGGAGTTTGAAACCTATTTCTCACACAATGGGTATAGTCACAATTTCTCTACTCCTATAACACCTCAAAAATGGAGTTGTGGAAAGAAGAAATAGGACCCTTCAATAAATTGCTAGGACAGCACTCAATGAGTATGATTTGCCAATTTATTCTTGGGTTGAAGCTGTAAATACATCTTGTTATACCATCAATAGAGTCTTAATTAGACCTGTTCTTAAGAATACACCTTATGAGCTTTGGAACAATAGGAAGCCTAAGGTTAACTACTTCAGAGTTTTTGGTTGCAATGTCTTTATCCTTAACACTAAGGAAAATCTTGACAAGTTTGCCTCCAAAAGTGATGAAGGAATTTTCCTAGGTTACTTAGTCTCGAGTAAAGCCTATAGAGTATTTAATAAGAAGACCAAATGTGTGGAAGAGTCATTTCATTTCAAATTTGATGATACTGATCAACATGAACCCAAAACCTCTCTTAAATATCTTGAGGAAGATATGTCAATTCTGGACCTCAATGATAATGATAGTGAATCTCCTATGAAAGTAACCAGTTCTGGGAATCTTCCAAAATCTGCACCTATGGAGTCTGAACCAATAGAAAATCCTTAGAAGTCTAGTTCAACTCTTTTTATAGGTATTAGAACTCTCAATAATCATTCTTTAGATGTTGTAGTAGGTGATTTAAATCAAGGGACACAAAATAGAGCTTCTCTGAGAAAACAGGTTGAACATAAAGCTTTTCTTTCATAGCTTGAACCCAAAAATATTAATGATGCTATCAAGGATGAATTTTGGGTGATGGCTATGCAAGAAGCACTACAACAAAACCGTTGTTTAGTAGTGGTTGTTTTGCGGCGGTTTATAATAAATCGCTGCGAAACGTTGGTTTTTTTTAACACCCGACCCTCCTTCCCCCGCGACCCCGGCCCCCTGCTTCCCCCACGACCCCGGCCCCCTGCTTCCCCCAGCGACCCCACGACCCCGACCCCAGCGACCCCGCGCGACCCCGGCGACCCCGACAACCCCGCGACCCCACGACCCCTGGCCCCCCGCGACCCTAGAAGCTGCATTGTCTTCCCCTCTAGGTAGGGTTTTGTTTCTCCTTATTTAGGTTTTTTTGGTTTTCCAGTAGGTAGGTTTTTAGTATATAGTTTAATATGGGATTCATATGCATTTGTATCCTAGAATCCTTTCTTATTGTGGATTGATTCATCCATATCTTCTTCAATTTCATATATTTTTGATAGGTTAATATCGAAAGGAGTGTGAGATTAGAGCACCTTCAATTTTATTTCAATGATAAAACACTTTTTATTAGGATGATAAAATTTGGAATCTCCCAACATTTAATGTTTTCATGCCACATGGGGAATATCCTCCTATATAAGGGTCATCGACCATCTGGCTATCTCTATTCACATCATCACATTCATTTTATTTGTCAACAAATATCTCAAATGTTGAGAATTTAACATGTTTTGGTCTCTTTAAACCATAGGCAGTTTCGAAAATAATGGGGTAATATCTAAGGTAGTATGTCTCAAGTGAGAGATATGGAAAGTTGGAATAAATTACTCCATTCACCCAAACCCAAGAAATGTTCTAGTTGTTTAGCAATAAAGGTGTTGATCATGTTCCCTCAGAACCAAGTCTAAGGAATATCTGCATGTCCCATATCAGTAATCCCTACCCTCATTGTTGTATGATGGAACTACATCATGGAGGCGTGGAATGTACTATCACCCTGTTTCTTTTTGAAATAGAACATAATTTTGTAATGTCCCCTATGTACCAAACTGTTCCAAGAAAATTGTCCCATAGGATTGAAGAAGATTCCATGAATTTTATTTGTTGCTATGAGAATGACATCTATGAAGACCAAGAAAGTACCAAGAAGGGGTGTTCTAATGGTTAATAGAGGTGACAATGTGGTCTGAAAAGAATGATTAGATTCTATCATTAATGTATTCATTTAAAATAAGTAAAGGGGAACCAGAGTATCCATTGAAATGGATATGGAAGAACCCATGAAAGTTATCTAAGTTACCAATACCAATCATGCACTTGAATTCGAATATGGATTCAGACTAAAAAACCATATCACGGTGGCTTGAAGTGAAACTATGCTAGATAATTTGAACTGATCCTGTGTTTCCAAGACCATGATAGTTATAGTATAAATTTTTCATTATGATTGGTGGGGATGGTTAATGATAGCCTCCACAATTATAATTTAAGGAATGGTTCCATCCTCTACCACATTCCACCTTTTGGATGGTCTCTCATTAACCAATGGATACTCCATACACTATTTTGAACCATTTCTTTGTGTTGAGTTTTGTTCACACCCTATAGCCCCTCTCACTCTCCTTTTCCACATCTTTTATTTTAAATTACACTTAAATGATTATTTTACTGGTTTTTTTCATTATAGGGCGGTATGTAAAGGTGTAATGAGGCCTTGGGGGATATCCCTATATAGTGGGTCTGTAGGGATATTCTAAAAATTGGTTGTGGATGTTGATTTATTTGGAGCTAACCTGTTAGGATTTGATATTGAATATCACACCTTTCCTCGAATCATATAAAGTTATCCCTATGGGATATTTCAGTCATGGAAGATAGTTCCACCTAAACCACATAATAAATCAATGGACTGATTGAGAAAATATCCAACCTACTACCATTAGATTCTATTGAATGAGAATGGTATTAGTATTCCACTATTTGTAATGGTCATTATTCACTAGTTGGTATCTATTTCTTATTGACTTAGGCATTCATAATGTATGTTTTAAACCTTCCAAAATCATCCTATTCAATGTGATTGTTGTACCCTGAAGTTTAAACATTTGAGAATCATTTTAACAGTTAAATAAATTATGAAATTATATTCTTCTGCACCTTCCAATTTGGGTATGAATCTCTTTTGGATACCCCAAATACATAACATTAGATTCTCCTTTTATAATGTCTTATCAAAACCATGGTCCTTTTCATAGGATATTAAACTTTGTGACACAATGGTCTAAATATAATGACCATAAAATTAATGTCCCCCTACAAGGTATTATATGATACTAATAATCCTTAATTCACATCAGGTTGTGTTTTGGAATATCTATGAAGACTAACCAATCATTAGTTCTATGTTTTTATATATATAAATGTTAGCATCTACAGGTCTGAGAACCATGACCGTAAAATATCTGAGTCATCCACTAAGGATATATGCATATGTGTGTCAAGATCTACATCCATATCATATTTTTATTCCTCTCTTATATCGCTATATATATCACATAATTTTTTTCAAGGATACATTCCCTTAAACTCTATACATAGATTGGTCTATGAACAATGAAATTAAACATAGTGTGAATATCCATGAGATTGTTTATATGATCTTTGGGATCACAATTCATGTAATTCTATCATTTCCATTGTTTTATAATATTCCACACCCGCCTATTATATCCATGATATATGAGATTAAAAGACAATAATATTTTTTCAATACATCTGATCCTAAAATAGAATAAAAATATTTTTATTTTTTTACATTAAAATATGTGCACAACACCTCATGGTTTTCTGCAATAATGAAATTAGGCACCAAACTCACATCATTTTATTCAACACATTTCAAAATTCCAACCACCTCACATTCGATTAAAAATTAATTTCCATAAAAAATATAAACAATTTACTAACGTTCAATAATTTAAAATACTAATTTAAAGATACATAGCACTAACTATGTTAGAAAAATACAATAAGAACCTAGGGAAATATTTGAGTCCCCCCTGCAATGAATGCACATTGAAAAACATATGAAAAGTATGATAATTCAATAAAAATGGTAAATCCATAAAAAGTTTCAAGTTAAACCCCGAAAAAGTGTATCTTTCTATAAATTCGTTTTTATTCCCACTAGAACCCACATTTAATGTCTCATGAAAAATTTACGGCGAAAATAAATAATAAAAAACACATAGGGACAACCATTCAACCTTAGAAAAAATAGGGATATAGTCACTAGGCCACTCAAACATGGATAGTGTTAGATCACAAATTTTATACTCATGAATAACCTAAGGGTACTGTTTCCTCATTGCATGGGAAAATATTTCTTGATATATAGTAAATTCTACATGACCTCAATCTGGTTATTGTATAATAACTTTATTAGCTATAAATATGTACATGAGAGTCAGATAAATAAAATATCTAAATATAAACATGTTCCCCTACCCATGAATCCATGGTATGTTAATGATGTCCCCTATCATACATAGGATATATTTCTACATGATATATTTCACCAGAGGCTTATTCATCAATGTACTTATATTTAAAATTCAGTCCTTTAATGATAGAGTATGATCTATATAGTAGTCCCTTTATCAGAACTACAAAGAGCATGATTCCTACTCTTATAGTATACATATATAAATCTAGATATCCTATCTTGTATCAACCTATAAATCTAGTTTAAGTATTTAATTGATATTGTTCATTTAGATGTTATTGTTGTCCACTGTAATTTTCAAAAAGGATTATTTAGTTCTTATTCCGGCCTAGAATACATGTTGATTTGTTGATGTTAAATCATTTTCAATCTCGGACACCATCATAGGATTCCTGAATCACTATCTTCCTTCATTAAGTTATTTTTAAGGGTCAGTGGAAGTAGTTAGGTAGTTGGAAAAAATTGAGGTGATCCTCAATTATCTTAGGGAACCTGATACTTTGTGTGTGAGAATTTTTTAGAACTGGATTTATAGTTTTAGTAGTGTCTTGTGGGAGTCAGTGGTACCTTATTAACTTCATGAATGTATGAATTGGAATCTCATCAAGATTGATTTTTTTAATGGTTATTTCCTAAGGGAATGAATGTAGAGAAATAGACTGAGCTCATGAGACTTCTTATTGGTGACAGATCAGTATGGGAGTATGTCAATAACCTTTCAAGGTTTGTTATATATTCTCCAAAGATAGGGGTCATCAATTAAGAGAAAGATCATTTCTTTGGTGATGGTCTTCACCCACACCTTGGTACATCTCTACTTTCTTTGGGCATAACATCCATTTTGGAGGTTGTCACTAGGGACATGTGAATGGAAGCTAAATATTCTTGGAAATCGATGTTTGGTCATTCCTTAGTTTTATCAGGTATGAAACAAATTAATAGTGGGAATGAAGAGAATCCAATGTGCAAGGAGTAGAGGCAGGATGAACCATAACATTATGAAAAGGCCCATTCTTATAGAAATAGTTCATCTATTTTGTGCTTCCAGTTTAGGGACTTTGTGGAATTTTGAGACCCATTTCTTGATATATAATTGAATTTTTCTCTATTATGGAAATTTTGTTCAACATTATTTGTTTTTGATGATGGGGTTATAGAAGATGTATCATGTTTGATTCCTTGTTTTTTGTGTCGGAACATTGTGATATACATAGATTAATGTTGGATCACATTACCGAGGAACACACCTCATTATGTTACGGGTTTGAATGAGTTTTTAGATTTTTCAATTTCTAATCAATCCGTTGAAGGGCGAATAAAATTTCCATGTCCTAAATGTAAATTTAGAACATGGTTGAAGAGAGATTAGGTTTATGAACATTTAATACTGAATTAATTCCCTGCTCAATATTTTTGTTGAATTTGGCATGGAGAATCGAACATTACAGAAAGATTGATCACTGGTGTTAATCCACATAATGAGGTCCCAAGTTCGTCGACAATGGAAAATGAAATGAAAAACCTAATAAATGATGCATTCGGCACTACAAGACACCGCTATCAGTATCAAAACATATCAGAACAACTAGAAGAGGGTGCTACAAATTGCAACGTGACAAGTGATGTTTTTGAGACTGTAACACAGGCAGATCAAGATTGTCACATATCATTGGATCCTCCTCTTGATTCTTTGGAGCCAAATTTAAGAGAAAACTTCACTGAGGAAAATGTGTTTCATGAATTAGTTGATGATGGAAATCAAGATTTGTATAGTGGGTGTTTGAAATATTCAAATCTTTCATTTTTGCTGAAGTTGTACCATATCAAATGTCTATGTGGAATTACAAATAAGGAAATGTCCATGATATTGGAATTGATTCGTGATGCATTTCTTGAATCAAAAATCTCAGAATCTTTTTATGATATGAAAAAAGTTTTTAACAATCTTGGTCTGAATTATACAAAAATACATGTGTGTCCCAATGATTATATGCTTTATTGGGGAGAGGATTCAAGTAGATATAATTGCAAGAAATTTTCTTCTTCTATATGGCAGGAAAAGGGTGATGTTGGAAGTATGAATGAACATAATTTCATGGAGAAGAAGAAAAGGAGCACACCTGCAAAGGTTTTGCGTTACTTTCCTTTGAAGCCTCGATTGCAAAGATTATTCATGTCATCGAAAACCGCAAAACACATGAAGTGGCATTCTGTAGATAATAACAATGATGGGTTAATGATACATCCATGAGATTCCCAATCATGGAAGACATTTGATTCATTACATCTCGATTTCTCAGCTGATCCTAGGAATGTAAAATTGGGATTGGATGCCAATGGATTCAACCCATTTGGGACTTTGAGTACCAATTATAACATTTGGCTAGTTGTTTTGATCCCTTATAATCTGCCTCCGTGGATGTGTATGCAACAAACATATTTTATCCTTTCGATGATTATTCCTGGAAAACAAATTCCTGGAAATGATATTGATGTATACTTGCTGCCTTTGATTGAAGAATTGCAGGAGTTATGGAGCAACGGTGTTGAGACATTTGATGCTTCTTCTAAAACAATGTTCGAAATGCATGTTGCTTTAATGTGGACCATTAGTGACTTCCATGGGCTTGGGAATTTATCTGGTTGGAACACTTAAACATGTTTGGACTGTCCCATTTGTAACTTTGATTATGAGCCCAAACAGTTACCTCACAGTAGAAAATGGTGCTTCTTGAGTCATCGAAGATTTCTAGATGCATCTCATAGATTTCGGCTAAACAGATCAAAATTTAATGGTTCCATTGATCGTAGACCACCTCCAAAGTTGTTAAATGGTTTTAAAATATTGGCACAGCTTGAAAATGTTGAAACAGAATTTGGGAAGGTTCATCATTTGAATGATAGTGGAAAACGGGTATGAAGTGTATCGTCAAGTGAAACCAGAACGCAACAATGGAAGAAAAAAAGTATATTTTCAAACATTCGTATTGGGAATTTAATTTTTTGTGACATAATCTTGATGTGATGCACATTGAGAAGAATTTATGTGAGAATTTGATTTTCACATTGCTTAATGAGCATGGAAAGTTGAAGAATCATCTCAATTCTCGCAAAGACTTACAAGCAATAAACATAAAACATGATCTCTGGCCAGATGAGAATGGAAAGTATCCTCCGGTAATTTTTGCAATGAAAAATAGGGATAAAGATACATTCTTTCGAATGTTAAAGAATGTTAAGGTATCTGATGGGTATTCAAGTAACATCTTGAGGTGTGTTGACTTGAAGAATCGTAAGTTACATGGATTCAAAAGCCATGATTCACATATTTTGTTACAATAGTTACTACCATTGGCATAGCGTACATTATTACCTGAAAAAATTACTGCTGTTGTACTCCAGTTCTGCACATTTTTCAGAAAACTATGTGAGAAATATCTATATCAATTTCATCTTGAAAACCTCCAGGAGAGGTTTCTATTGACCCTTTGCGCAATGGAGATGATCCTTCCTCCGTCCTTTTTTACTGTAATGATGCATTTAACTGTGCATTTGGTTGAGGAAGCTAAATTAGGAGGCCCTGTTCATTATCGATGGATGTATCCAATTGAGAGGTACTTTATTTATATGTTTTACAGTTAAGTAAACAATTTTTCGTACTTAATTAAATTCAAAATTATGTTTATTTTATTTCCCAGATATCTTGGGCATTTGAAATCATACGTGAGAAATAAAGCTAAACCAGAAGGCTCAATTGTTGAAGGCTATGTGGCTAAAGAGTGTCTTACCTTTTGTTCTCGATACTTGGGTGATATTGAGACAAGATTTAATCGAGTTTGACGTGTTGACGACACATCGACTCAATCTCAAATACATCATAAATCCAAAATATTTCCTGCTATTGGCAGATCATTTGGGAGGACCTCAAATGTGACACTGACTGAATTGGAATTATTATAGGCACATAGATATGTGCTGCTGAATAGTGAAATTGTAGATCCATTTATTGATGATTTTAGGATACAAAGAGATGAATGAGAGGCCGAACACGAAATGAGAAAGATATAACGAAAGTTGTTAATAAAGAGCTTGTAGAATGTTTTTCATGACGTGTAAGTTCATAAATATTGCAATAAATATGAATATTAGTTTGACACATACATTTTGTAAATCTAATAAAGTCTATTTATTTTTTTAGATCATGAATACTGATACTCGAGCAGAGGTATCAGAAGATTTGAAGTTTCATGGTAGAGGTCCTCTAAAAGAAGATAGAAAGTTTGAAGCTTATAATGTGAATGGATTTAGATTTCGTACAGTCGATTGAGAAGTGGGTTTGAGAACACAGAATAGTGGTATATTTACATTTTCTGAAGTGGAATACTATGGAAAGCTGCATGATAATATTAAATTAAACTACCGAGGACATTTTTCATTTGTTTTATTCAAATTCAAATGGGTCGATATTATCAGAGGCATTAAAAGAGATTCCTTGCAATTTACTTCTGTGAACTTCTCTTGCTTGATGGATGTTGGTGATCGTGAACTAAATGATCCATATATCTTAGAATCGCAAGAAAAAATGGTATATTATGTGAATGATGTTGCCAATGAAGGGTGGAGTGTAGTTGCTCACGTAATACAAAGAGATTTGTATGATATGGGTGATGAAGTGGAAAATTTGACCTCTGAAATTGAATTTAATCAGCAACAGGAAGCAGAATTATTTTTCCATCATGATATTGAAAATATTAGTCTAGCAAGGATGAATGAAGTGGATGAAGCATTGGAGAAAGAAACTGACATGATTGAATGGGAAAATGATTGTATGTACAATTATTTATTTATTCAGCAACCACTTGTTTCATTTCTGCAGTTATTCATTATCATTGTTATATATATTTTTTCTGTTAATACTCCATCTGTTATCATTTTTAATTTTTTTTATGCATAATTTTTTTGAAATATATATTCTGAAATTAATTTTATTTGATTAAATGACAGGAATGACAAGGAAGAAGCGTTACATTATTTCATCCAGTTCTGCGACAGATGACTATCCATCTGGCTCCCTCCCCACGACATCTGATGCACCAGCTGCCGACACCCCTGCACCATCTCCCCTTGCACCATCTCTCACACCATCTGTGGATGTCCCAGTAGAGGCTGAGTCGCTTACTCCCCCTTCCGGAGCCTCAGCAGTGGGGCAGCGACGCGCCCCTTTCAGTTCATCCCGAACATACTGAAGTGTCACTATCATAGGTACAAATTTTAATTAAATAAATTTATTGCATTTTGTTTATACTAATTGTTTTCTCATTGAAGATGACAAAAATGCAACCGTGGAGAAAAAATAAAAAGTTCAGATCTTTGGAATCTAAATGGCGAGAAGATTGTTGTGCCATTTGATTATTACAGGGTCCCTACGGATGATGCCGCGGGGTTTCTTGGCCAGATTCTAGGCCAGCTGGCAGCGGAGCCCATTTCCCTTCCCATTTCATATGACGATTGAAGACATATGCCTCCAAGCTGGAAAAATGAAGTTTTTGATTCTCAAATCAAGGAAAATTTATTACATTATGTTTTAATTTAATGTCATGTTACTAATATGTTCAAAATGAATTTCTGTATACAGATGTTCTTCCACTTTACTGTTGCTGATGTGATAGCACGGAAGTGGACATTGAAAAATCTAGGTAAGAAGTGGAAAGATTTTAAATGGAGATTGTGGTGTGATGTCAATGATGCTTCGTTGACCACGTTGAAAATGTATGAGAAGCTACCCAGTGGGGTACCAAAAGAGCAGTGGAAAGTGTTTGTTGACAGGCATCGGGATCAGAAGCGGATGGTATTGAAATATATATATTATTATATTATCCTCATTTTACATTTATACATGTATATGAAAAGGAAATTACATTAAATACATCAGTATTAAATTTAATTTTATTTATTTCAGGATCTATCAAGACAGAATGCGTCAAACCGAGCAAAGCAAGTCATCCCGCACACTACGGGCTCAAAAAGTTTTTCTAGAAATCGAAGTTCATTGGTAATCTTTTAATTAGTTTAAATATTTATAATACAATATTATCTGTTTAATATATTGAATTGTTGATTTATCTTTTATTAATCCAGTCACAGAGTTTAGGCCATGAGGCATCCAGAACTGAACTGTGGTTGGATGTTCACAAGAAATCAGATGGATGTTTTGTTAATGAGCCTTCTAAAGAAGTTGGGGTATGAAGTCAATTTTTTATCATAGTAACTTCTTATCAATTTTTTCTGTGTTAATATATATTGATATTTGATTTATAGGTCAAAATTAAAGAAATATGGGATTCCAATCCTGCGCATTCCTACTTTGTCTCCCAAGATGACCCGGTTGCTAAAGTACTTGGGAAGGAGAATCCTGGGAGAGTGCGCGAGATGGTTTTGGGACCCGTTCCATATAAGGTTTTTAGTAGGCCACCAGGGAAAGCTATTGCATCTACTCCTGACTTTATTCAGCCCGGAGATGCTAAGAAATAGATTGTTTCTTTACGAAACACAGTTCACCAGTAGGGGGATCAGATATCTGCATTGAAGAAAGAGTTGAGTGAACTACATCAACAGATGAGAAGATATGCCCTCGGTGGGAGTGAATCAATTGGTGGTATGAAGGTAAATCACAGAAAATCAGAATCATTTAGTTTTCTAACTTTCATTTGTTTAAAGTTTTAATATAAATATGTAACCGTATTTAATTTTCAATATAATGTTCTTACAGGTGACAGCACAAAGTGGAAATGAAGGTGGAGAGGGTGATGATGCATCATCGGACCCTGAGTAGTTGTACTGTTGATGTGTTGAACAAAAATGAAAACAGTTGGTTTGTATATGTAACATTTGTGGCACATAGTTTCCACCACACATTTTCATGCCCTAAAATTTCCTTGATTTCTCAAGTTTCTTTTTATGCATTTTATTGATTTCTGATGTTTGTTTTTATGTCTTCATTTATCGAGTGTGGTATACATCATTCCATTTAGGTCTTTGTTTGAATTGGTAGTCGAGATTTTGGATGACTAGGAGTTAAACCCATTGTTGATGTGTTGAACAAATTGGGTCATTTCATAGTGATCAAGGGGATAGTGTTGTGGACACTTTGGTGAGGCCCATTGTTGAAAATGTCTGATTTAAGAGTCAAAAGTATCTAAACATGCTATAGCTCTTCTAAAATTTCATGAGAATGATCTAAATCAAGGGTGGTTCACTAAGATATAGGTGTGACTGAGGGGTGATAAATTAGCATTAGTCCATGAATATAGGAAAGAATACTTTATAAATTAAAATATAATCTCTAATATGGATGTCGACTTGACGCACAATTGTTATGTATTATAAAAACATGAATTTTAAGATAATAACTTCTACCAAATAATTCAATATTAGGATGGTTACAATGGACCATTTCCAACCATAACCATTTTGATCACTGAACTGTTACTGCATGACTTAAACTACATTCCCAACACAATTTCCACTTAATCATGGTCTGTCTGGTAATTATTACCTATCATTATATCCCTAAATTATTTATATTATGATTATTAATTCCATTTTTTGATTCATTACAAGATATCGGGTCATGAAACTTTAATTACTGGAATTCAAGAACTTTCTTCTTTACCATTCATGATTATTATTTCTACAACCACTCTCCCAATGGTTACATTTTCCATGACCTGTGTGATTCTCCCCACCATAGGATTTTAATATTCATCATTTTAATAAAAATAGGAATCTAATTCCCATGAAAAACAATATATCCACCACTAAACATGGTTTATGTATGTGAGTCAACATAATTATACCATGTTCCATCACAACAATCCATCCTTGGCATACGCTGAAGCCTCATCTGGAACTAATATTCCATCCTTGAAAAACATGTGGTTCACTTCCTACCACATAGATTTACATCATACACTTAATAATAAATAGAAATGTTCTATTCATAATCACATGTATTATGCAATACTCATTCCATGCGCACACATTCAATCAACATCAATAACTACATCTTGAACTTTAACCCAGATTGGTGATGTTATAAAACTTGATCCTCTTACATAGTCATCCATAGAACTAGGATAACTTAGATTTTCAACTAAAAAATCTGGTCTACATCACTCACCACAATGTAGTTAATACCTAGGTAACCTCACTCAGGGAGTGATCGGTTAACACAACCTTTTTAGATCCCACAACCCTAAACCAAGTAGTTATGTGATAATACCCCTCATGGTGTTACCTATGATTTCTTCCCTCAAACTCTCAGAGACTAGAAATTTTTTCACAAAACACCACACAAATCTCTCCACCAAACCTTAGTTAAATATAAAATTTATATGATAATGAATACTAAATTGATGTTACATCAATGAAATGGGAACACCCATTTCATATAATTCATAGGACCAATGACACTGTGCATTCTTGGTATTTTCTAGCCTACTCAAAAAATCAAACCCAAGGGTCACATTATCCTACATAACCATTTAACATGGATGATGACTTCTTGAGTCATGAACCTTTGAAATTAAACTCACACAACTAACTAAACTAAATAAAATTAGATTGGCATGTCATTCCCACTAATCTCAAGCATTAATGATGCTCATAACACCTAGAAGTTTTACTTATCTCATGATCGCCTACCAAATTAGGGAATAATTCCCCAACTAGAGTCCTACTCAATCCCAAAATACATAAAAAACACATTCTATGACCAAAAACTAAAAATATGCATCCAATGATGCTTAATATCTCCAAGGATGCTAGAAAAACTAGGTTAACCCCTCACATAACACGAGGAATCAACTCTAATTGTAGGTTTGTTCCTAAAAGGTCACTAGAATCTCCCACCTAACCTATATTCCAATATAAAAAGATGTCAAATAAGACTCACTAGAAATATCCACATTCCTATAAAAGCTATATCCCAATGTAACTCTAAAACTATTCCCACAATAGTATTTTTTATAACAATATATTTCTAATGTGTTATTTAAGCTATTTCATCAGTTCAAATTTATTATAAGTATTAAGGATGGTTTCTAGGCCACAAAACCAAAAAAATTATTATATAAATGGGTTGGTACTAATATAACTATTAATTCATCAATTATCAATTTTTATAAGTAGAGTGGAATCGCTATGGATGATCTACCCTAAGAAAGTGAAGTTATAAGATTTAGTGGAATCCAGTTTGGGATGTTACAATGTTGTATCAATGGAGTTTTATCTTCCTAGTATTTACTACTTAGGATATTGTATACATGAGTATGAGGAATGTGTTGGAACCTTTGATTGTTTTTTCTAGTTTTATTTGTTTTTCAAGGAAGTGGTGCAGCAGAATCCAAGAATTATTTTTTTTATTCTAGGAAGCTTTTCACAGCGGTTTTAACCGCCGCGAAATGTATACTGGAGGCGGTTTAAACTGCCGCTAAACATAAAATAAAATTTACTTTTAGCGGCGGTTATAACCGCCGCTAAATAGGAGCATTGTGGCTGCCTCATTCCGTTGCGGTTTACCTGAATTTAGCGGAGGTTTTACTATCGCTGTAAATAGAGTTTATTCGCGGTGTTTATAACCGCCGCGAATAAAGCGATATCCAAGACTCGAAAAAACGCCGCTAAATTCAGGAAAACCACCGCGAAATGAGGCACCTACGACGCTTTCCTGAAACCGCCACTAAACGTTAAAAACCACCGCTAATAGATTGTCGACGCCCTATTAGGCGGCGGTTTCTGTAAACCGCCTCCAAACAGTTTAACGGCGGTTTAAACCGCTGCTAAGCGGCGATTCTGTTGTAGTGAAGAATTAAATCAATTTGAAAGAAATAAAGTCTGGGAACTAGTTGAAGGACCTAAGGACACTTTGAAAATAGGGACTAAATGGGTTTTTAGGATCAAAGTTGATGAGTCTAGAAATATAGTTAGAAAAAAATCTAGGTTAGTTGCAAAAGGTTACAGTTAAAAGGAAGGAATAGACTATGAGGAGACCTTTGCACCTGTATCTAGTTTAGAGGCAATTAGGATACTACTTTCTTATACAACTCATCTAAATTTTAAACTTTATCAAATGGATGTTAAAAGTTCTTTTCTAAATGGGTATATAGTTGAGGATTTATTTGTTTAACAACCCCCAGGTTTTACAAATTCCCATTTTCCAAATCATGTATTTAGACTATCAAAATCTTTATACGGTTTAAAGAAATATCCAAGAGCTTGGTATGATAGGCTCGGATCTTTTCTTATTTCAAAAGGTTTTACCAAGGGAGTATCTGATCCTAATATCTTCATTAAAATAATTTCCAAATATGTTTTTATTGTACAAATTTATGTATATCACATCATTTTTTGATCTTCAAAAAATTCTTTATATAATTATTTTTCAAAAATAATGCAAAATGAGTTTGAAATGAGTTTAATGGGAGAACTAAAAAATTTACTTGGATTTAAAATTGTTCAAAATAAATATGGTATTATTTTAAATCAAAGTAAATATATTAAGGATATTTTAAAATGTTTTTTTTATGGTAGTAAAAGTAATGATACACCAATGAGTACCACTTGTAAGTTAGATATAGATGAAGTTGTAGAACCAGTGGATCAAACCAACTACAGAGGTATAATAGGGAGTCTGCTCTACCTTACAGCTAGCAGACCTGAAAATATGTTCAGTGTATGCATGTGTGCTTGATTTCAAGATAATCCCACAGAATCTCATTTAAATGATGTCAAAATGATTTTCAAAAATATCAAATATACTCCCAACTTAGGACTAGTTTATCCAAGAAGAAAATCATTTGATCTGATAAGTTATTCTGATGCTGACTTTTTTGGTTGCAAGTTCGATAGAAAAAGCACCTCTAGAACATGTCACCTTATAGGAAAGTCACTAGTATCATGGTGTAGTAATAAATAGAATTTTGTTTCATTATCTACTGCCAAAGATGAATATATAGCGGATGGTAGTTGTTGTGATCAAATTCTATGGATGAAGCACACTTTACTAGACTATGGATATCAATTCAAACATGTATCTATAAACTGTGACAACACAAGTGCTATTAAAATTTCTAAAAATCCAGTATCTCATGATAGAACAAGTCATATTGATGTAAGACATCACTTCTTGAGAGATAATTATCAAGGAGGTGATATCACTCTTGAATTCATTGGCACTGTACATTAATTGGTTGATATATTCACATAGCCTTTAAATTCGGAGAGGTTAAACTACAGAAAACATGAATTAGGGATGATTAATTTCAACTGTTAGAACCTCACTGTTGAACCTCACTATTAGAACCTCACCGTTAAACCTCACTGTTAAAACCTCACCCTTGAACCTCACTGTTAGAACCACACCGTTGAACCCCACTATTAGAACCTTGCCATTGAATCTCACTGTTAGAACCTCACCGTTAAACCTCACTGTTAGAACCTCACCGTTGAACCTCACTGTTAGAACCTCACTGTTGAACTTCACTGTTAGAACCTCATTGTTGAACCCCACTGTTAGAACCTCACCATTGATCCTCACTGTTAGCACCTCACTCTTTACACCTCACCATTAGAATCTCACTGTTGGGTACCTCATTGATGGACCTTACCGTTACTTCATATTTTATGTGGGAATCTGAACTGTTTTATTAGTTTTTTTTCTCTCCTTTTTTCTTTTCTTCAATTTTTTTTTGTTTCAATCCCGAAATGATAAAATTAGATTACAAACACATTTTGATCCACTCTCTTCCTCACTCTCGAACCCCTGCTCTCAAAATATATAAACCCTAACTTTCTTCTGAACCCTCAAACCACTAAGCACCTCAATGGCAAGGGTCAAGCGAAATTCAACTGATGATGGAGATGCGCAAAGGCCTAAGTGACCCTGAGTTGAGTCTAGTGGTGGCATTAATATATCAACAGGTCCGTTTTAACCCGCATCTGTCAAAGAAGACCATTGTAGCTGAAAAGGAGTTAAGCGAAGATTGGTTTCTCTCAAGTAAATCCTTAGTGCTAGAGACACTAGAGGCTCAAAGATATGTGGAGTTCTTTGCCAATAATAATAGACCATACTACCCAAATCAAGTCAAATTATTCTAAGAATATTTGAAATTCGAGAATCCAGATGATGAGAACCGACTGGTGTCAATAGTAAATGGAACTGAGGTAACATTTTCATCTTCTGAATGGGATGAATGTCTAAGGGTACCTCATGAGGGTATTTGTGACTAATATTCTGGAGTGATTCCTCCAGACAGTGATATTTTTTATTATAATAAAGCATTGTAAGAGCTGAAAAAAATGGGACCTCAAGAAAGATTATTGCTGCTGAAATGAATGGAGAGGACAGACTTTTTTTAAGTTTATCCAACATGTGATAAGTCCCAAGAGAGGGGAGTTCATTGTGTTGAAGTATCAAGACATATTAATACTATATTTTCTGAAGCATAGACATTAGATCAACTTATGTAGGTTGTTGATGGCTTAGTTGGAAGACATGACTAGGCCAAGTTCTAAATCAAATGCTCTATTTCATGCCAAACTAGTTTTTGTGATGCAGAAGGTTAAAATAATTGATGAACATAAAGAGGGAAAAAATTTAGCCAAGAACAATTTTTGTATCTCTAAGATAGTCTGCAAGTTCATGAAGATCAGCTGTAATCCATGGAGAAGATAATGGGTAAATGATAAAGGGAAGATTTATGATAAGTTTTACCCTAAAAATAATCCTTCTAGGCCAAAGGATAAGAGGGATCCAAGTATGAAGCCTGATGAGGCAGAACCTATGTATTCTAATAAAGAAGTAGAGGAGGCTATGGAACTTGAGAAAGTGGGTACTCTTATAGATGATAGAAGTGATCCTGAACTACCTACCAGTCCTCTAGCTGGAATGATAGCTTGTGGAGAGCCCAGTCCTCCAAGAGAGTTACCGAGAAGAGAATATGTTCTAAGGGGCAATGAAGTCGAAGAAACTAGTGAAGAAGAATATGATGAGGCTCATATCACTGTTAGAGATACCACAAAAGAGGAATAAGTTTTTGAATCTGGCCATAAGGAATATGAGGCTGCTTCGGATAAGGATAGTGAAGGAGAGGAACTCAATTTGAGTCATCTTATAGAAGTCACTGAAAAAGAAGTGAGTGAATAGGCAGAAGAAATTGTATCTACTTCCCTTGCTATGGAAATTTTGGATGACTCGGTTGAGGCAGTAGCTCACTCTACTGGTGAGACAGTTGATCAAGCGGCAACAGTTGATGAAGTTGCAAGGATGTAAGAAGCTGAAATAGTTGTCTAAGAGATAGCTCAAATTGAGGGGGAGCATCCTATTGCCAAAGGATTAGTATCGGTTGTGCATGAAATTGAAGCATGGATTGAGGACCCTGGGTTTCTGGTGTTGGGACTAGATTATGATGACTCAGAAAATTAAAGGCCCAACAGAAGACCTTCAGTTCCAAACCTCATTTTTTGTACCTCCAGAAAACTATTTCCTTCAAGACTATGTTAGAAAGTAAGACCTTGAATCCTTGAAATCTGACCTGCAGAGATTTTATAAGGATAGCTCCTCTGAGATGGACAAGGCTGTTGCTTTAATTCAGGAGTAGTTCGCATCTAAGTTAGCCAAAATACACTCCAGTGTTCACTCTGATCTGCTTCAGGAAGTAAGGAAGTGCCAGAGTCAAATGAATGAGTTGTCAGAATCTATGGATCTTCTAAAACAATCAGTGGTGAGCTTGAATTCTCTTCTGACATCTAGAGTTCAGGTGGACAAGGATATTCAATATCTCAAAAGTGTAGTGCATCAGTTGGTAACTGTGTTTAAGGATTTTAAGAAGTCCATGGAAATGCATGTGAAAGGTCAAGATGATGATGTGAAGAGGTTGATCAGTGGCTTGACTAAATCTTTTAAGGAGACAATAGCTTTCTCTTTGGAACCTCTAGGTGCATCTGCTTCCACCTCAGCCTCTCCTCTAGTTGACATTGAGGCTTTCATATCTATTGTTAGAGAAGATGTGGAAAATATCTCTGGTACTAGTACTTCAAACTCTCAGGTCATCTCTATTACAATAGAGATTCATACCCTTGTGGGAAATTATTTGAGGGGGGATTCTCAAGAGAATAAGGCCATCAAGGAACAAGTTGACTTCTATTATAAAATGGTATACACTAAGCATCATATGGATGGCCACTTCAATTTGATATTGGAGAACTTGAGGATTTCACCTGTTAATCAGGCATTTAAAGATCAAGTAAGATTCGAGAGCTGACTCCTACCTTGTAGAAATTTATAGAGAATAAGGGTGATTTTATCTCAGCCATGGAGAGATATGGCAGTATCATCATGGACTTCAGGAATCTTCTGTTACCCTTCCTCCATGTGGACTGCACACCCATCATTGTCTCTCCAGCCTTTCCCTCTACCTCTAATGCCTCAGGATCTACCAGTGCTGCTCCTATGATGTCTGCTGCTCAAGCCATCAGAATCTTGACCCCTACCATTCCTCATAGATCTACTCACTACAGGTCTACTGATTCTTCTATTGCAGCTCCTCCTACCCTACTAACTAACATCCCGTGGCCTATCCCTCCACCTTCAGATCCTGCTTCCTCAGCTTCCAAAGCCAAAGATCCAATGAACATTTTTTATGTGGATTAAGTGTGTTTGTATCTTTTGATAGGGCTTTTGTAATGCTATTGGAATCATGAAATGATATTTCATTAATATACATATTCTCTTTTGTCTCTTATTGTATTTATTTTTTCTAATCACAAAGGGAGATAAAATACACCACAAGTAAAACAAAAGTAATTCAATATCCATATCACATTAATCCCTGCTACTACATGTGTGACAGGCTTATCTGTAACACCTATTTATTCTATTAACTTATCTCTACTTTTCATTATCTCTGATAATATTATATGTATTCTCAAGTTTAATGGCATAATTTGTGATTATCAAAAGGGGGGATATTGTTGGATTCATCTATTCTGATAATCCCAAATCATGTTTAATTTTATAATCGGTTATTTGTTTGATAATCTGCTTCAATCTATTTTAATATCATGACATTACTAGAATCATTTTACAGTATAAAAAGTTTCTACATCAAGGTCGCTTTTGAAAGTTACCGGTAAGAGGATACTGGCGAAAAGATCACTGATGAAGACCGTACTAATGAAGATTATAGTTATAAAAGCTACAGTTATAAAGTTACTATTGTAAGTCACCAGTAGAAGGTCACTTTTGTAAACTCTACCATTGTACAAGTCTACAATTAGTGAAGTTTACAGTTAGTGAAGTCTACCATTGGAAAAGTCTACAGTTAGTGAAGTCTACCATTGGTGAAGTCTACCATTGTTTAAGTCTACCATTGGTGAAGTCTACCATTGGACAAAGTCTACCATTTGTGAATCCTACCACTGGATACGCCTACTATTAGAATTCTACTTATGATTAAGCTTGCTGCTAAAGATGCTACCGATTGACGGGATACTATTATCAGTCTACTGATAACATATTCTATAATTTATTCATTTTCTTTATATTATCATAAATTTCATATTTGATTGATTAAATGCATCTAACATTAATTAATTTTGTTTGTATACATATCAAGAGACCACATCTTAATAGTATGAGGTTCGAGAAATATTGCACGTGATGTCCTCACTCCTTTTGTCAGACCTCAAGTATGAAAGAGAAAATGGCCAAGGGTGAAAGATAGATATAGAGGCATAGAGAAAAACAAAAAGTAGAGTCAGGTGTTAAGAATCTAAATGCATTACTAGAGAACAAGAATAAGAACACTCTAGTGCATATACTGAAAATCCAAAAATCATCAAGAATATCTTTTTAAAGAACATATTCAAGGTTTTCCTGATGTGGTTCATCAACTCTCTTATACCATGAATTTGAACATCTCAATACCTGGATTCTAGTACCTAGTAGTTGGGACACTCTATTTTTTGAGACAACTTGAATATAAGAAAAAAGCATTCATTTTATCAACTGAAAGAAGTCCAGAGCTGACCTTCAAAAACATAGAGAATTCTAAACTTCATCTTAATTTCTCTAGATCTACTATGATCCTTATTTTGCATTTCTGAGCAGTGTGTGTTTGTTACACACACACTATCTCATGTTCTTTAAATGGTGGATAATGAAAATCTCCACTGAAAACTCTCTCAACTTGTTTCCCATGAATAACTATGGAAGAATCCTTGTGTGTCTTGGTTGCTTGCTCTCCCATGTAGAACTGTGGTAGAGGTTGTAGAACCTGGACAGTGTAAAAACTATTGTAAAACTCGATATAGGTTGTGTATCAAGTTTTTATACAAACAGCTTGGTGGGAGGTGATCACAAAGTGGAGAGGATTAGGTCTCAGCTTGAGACTGAACCTCTTATTTACATTGTTGTGCTAATCTTCAAATACTATGTTTTATTTTATCCAATTATTATATTTTTCAAAGACAGAAAGCTATTTTTTGCATTCACTCTGATAGTTAGTTTTGGTTAGTGTGTGTATATGCTTAATTCAGTAAACCCGTTTCAAATGTTGAATTAGTTACTGCATTAATTCAACTGAGGACTAATCAACCTTAGAGAAACTTATTGAGAAATTAAACATTTATATCTCTACTGCCTCAATTGACTGGGTTGTTTTGAATTGGGGATTTATATCATAAATCTTTTAATAGAAATTTTAATTAGAACTCAATTCACCCCCCTCTTGAGTATCCACTCTGACCAACAACTACTTCTTCAGCTCTTCCTACTCAATAGTGGCCATTTTATAAGGTGTATTTGATATAGGCAGAGATCTTGGAATAAGTTCAATTGAGAAGTCAACCTCTCAGATAGGAGGATGACCATGTAATTCTATAGTGAATAGATCAGTGTAATCCCTCACGATGGGAATATATTCAAGCATTATCATCTTCTTTTTCTCAATCATTTTAGAAAGATATGCTTGATCATAAGGCAGTAATATCCACACTTGAGACAATAATTCTAAAGGAGATCCATCTTCCTCCTTACACTTGTAATGAATTGGAGGATGCTTTTTAATGTAAAGAGTGATCTCCTTTTCTCGATAGTTGATGTTGGTTTTGAATAAAAATATACAATCTATTATCAAAGTATAATTAAACTCTACCAAAATAAGTAAGAAAAGATTTTATGGGAGCTTAAATACACAAGCATTAAACAGGGAGGAGTTATGTACATTTTATGAAATAATTTCCCCATTTTTTGTTCTCATAGATAACTCAACCTTCATATTTTGAGGTGGTGTTTGAATAGTTATACAAAACATGCAAGATATGAAAGAATGCGTAGATCCATAATAAAATATAATTTTCACAATTTTTTAATGAATAACCAGTGTACCTATCACCACTTCATTATTTGACTCCAACTCAGTAGTAGTGACAGAATAAGCCCTTTCTTATTTCCTTGGAGGTTATTAATGATTTCCTTCAACAAATATTGGAATAGGGAAATGGTTCTCATAATTCCCTTTTTCCTTTCAATTAAAACATTGCACTACTAGTTGATAATTGATAAGAACCTTCCTTTCTTCTTACACATTAGTTGAATTATTCATATCCCATCGGTAGTTCTTCCCCAGATATCCCATTAATCTACATTTGAAGCAATTATTGGTTCCCTTTAGAATATTCCTAGGATTATTCTTACCACAATATTGACATGTGATATGTTTTATATTCTTTACTTCATGGTATTTATTTTCTAAAACACCCATATTAGACTCTATTTTCCTCTTTTTCATTGGGTTTGTGATACCATTGAGAGTCTCTGATATCCATTTCAACCGTTAGGGCACAACATAAAATCTACCCATGACTTTAAAAAACACGAATCACCAACGCTTTTCGTAGACTTAGTTTTAGTCCTCTAAAGAAGCAATCCACCTTGATTTTGGTGTTCATGAAAAAACTGGAGGCATATTTTTCCATCCTTGTGAATTTTTCTTTATAAGCCTGGTTATACTCAACTTACTTCTTGTTAAGTATAAGGAAATCTATTTATATCTTGATACGGAGGATTTGGGGAAAATATTTATTGAAAAATATTTTCTTGAATTACTCCTAATCCATGGAATCAATTTCCTTATTATACTTACTATTTTTTATCAATGTCCACCACTGATTATCTTTCCAATCAAAATAATAAATCTCCAGCATGAGATTAAATTCTTCGGAGCCCTAGAGGAAAGAGAATATCTTTTGAATGGAATTAATCCCCTATTCTATGAGGAAGAGATCATATGATTCACTAAACATGGTATGCCTTTGATGAATGAAGGATTTGATTGCAAATTTATCATTCCTTATAGAAGTAGAGAATTCCACATGACTCAAGTTATTATTCATAACTTGAACCAGTTGAGAAAGTACTATCATGATATTTTAAAGACCTATTCTCATCATATTTGGAATTTCATTAGGTAATTCATTACATTCCTTATTGCGTTGAATTTTGGCATGTGTTCTTCTATTTCCTACTATTAGATAAGAAAAAGAATGTGGAATTAGAGGGATTCAATACATATCTAATAAGTATAAAAAGGAAACATTAAACATATAAGGATAAACTTATAATGGAAAAGAATATCCTAACATGTGACTCCCTAGGATTCAATCTAGGTTATCCATGATATGATTCCTAAAATATATTCTTATGGGATTTTTTTTGTTCCATTAATAATAGTTTGTAATGAGTTTATTAAATTACCAAATAATATCCCCCCAAGGGTGTCAAAATAGGTGTGCAGTAAGGCCCATTGTCATTTACCAAGTTATCCCATGTTAGGCCCGAATCACCTTGTCAGAGTTGCTACTCCTAGGTACATATTTTCCAGAACCATGTCCACTTGTAGTATCCATACAAGGATGTATTTTCTCTATGAACCACTTACTCTATACTTACAAAAAATTTGGAATGGTTTCTTATACTTAGTCTTATCCATGAGGTATTTACTAAAGTGATCAACTCCTAGTTTTTAAAAATAAATAAACCATCCACTGATACCAATTTTAGTAACCTTATCCTTTCACACAAATCATTAAATGATTTTAATCATAATTAATCATCAAATTACAAGCCATGGATCGTAAATTATAGTGTATTAAAAGACTAGGTACATAAAATTGAAACCATGGGAATAAAAAACATTTCTTTATTTATCAACCATTATGAGCTACTAACATTATTTAAGCCCTTAAATCTGCATAGGATAACCTATGGATAAAATAAACAACTAGATGGTCTAAAAATCCCAGTAATAGAATAAACATTAATATAAAGCTTTACACATTAGTTAGAAGGCATAACATAATTATATAAAAAGGCATAGAACATGATTAAAACTAAGGATTGATAACACGGGATCATATAAAAATGGATTTATAATAATTTTTAAGCAACATAAAACATGAATTTATCATGAGTCAAAGCTCATTTCACATAGAGGAGCATGAGTCAAGGATTACTGCACATAGAGGAGCACGAATCAAGGTAAAGCATAAAGACCATTGCACATAATGTCTCATGAGAATAAAAATTTCCGGATAAATTGAAGCACTATATGGGTGTGCCCATGATAAAATATTAATGAATATGTGTTCCACATGACAAATCATGCATAATGATATCAAATATAACATAGAGTTTATCCATGGAAAGAAATGGGTATCATAATCATGTCCTAAGGAATTATAAATGGTAATATCATAAAAGTGTCCATGAATGATTGGATTTATAACATACCTAGACATTCATAAGGTAAAATAGGAATATATCATGATAATTTGTTCCAAAATAAAGTGATAACATGTAAAAATAGTATTTAAAAAGTTTAGAATTAAAACATTTTAGTGTTTTTAAGGAAAATATTAAAGATATTTTAAAAAGGAATATGGAATAATCATTTATATAACACCTGAAGTGAACCATGAAGTTTTTCATAATAAAAATATTGATTTTATAAAATATATGGTGGCTCATAACATGTTATACAGTGCACTTTAGAATGGGTATAATTTGGGAAGTTCCCGTAAATTGGGCTTGCTTATCGGGAAAAATTGAGTAGGGAACCTTTTAAAAACATGTATATCTCTGAAAAAGGAGTAATGGATCTTGATACATGAGTTTGTAACATAGAAAATAAATTTAGAAGATGTAAATAAAAATAAAAGAGAATTTCATTTGGGTAGTGTGAAATAAATAATAACCAGATGGAATAATGAAGGTTTGGGTAGAATCCCTTACCTTAAGTCTGAAGGTGCCCCTCGCTTGATCTTAATGTCCTAGATAATAAAATTAGACTAATTAATAATTTAATAAACTTTTATACATGGATTCTTTTTATAACATAATTTTGTTCATTTATGTTCTTTTTTTATGTGTTAAGAGATTCAATTTCATTGCTTGAGAGTGTTGGTTTTCCTTCGTTTTCATGATCGGTTTACCTATATACAAGTACAAAGTGTCTAGTAAAGTGGGGTTAATTATAAAAATTGAAAATTTATGTTATTAATGATAATATAGTGGTAAAATTAATATTATATCATTTGTTTTTATTACATTAGTACTCATCATTTGATAAAAAGATAAGGATAATCGTTTGGGTTCATTTTGGCAGCTTTTTGATCACAACGAACTCATTTTGTGTTATAAATTAATATCATCAGTATAAAATGATTCTAGAACATTAAATAAGATATAATAAATATATTATAATCTGTTTCAAATATAAAATGGTATCATGGCCAAACCTTGAATATGTTAAAAGAAACTGAAAACTCTGTCTTCCTTGAATGTGATAAATTATCACATCTCAGACGGTGTCTTCATTTTTAAAATATAAAAGGAGGGGGAAAGAGAGATGATGATGAATTGTTTTATTATAATAACAAAATTTCAGTATATGTATGGTTCTTTAGTTTCATATCATTTAGATGAGGGGAGTTGAGGAGTTAAAAATAAAATAATGGAACTTGAAAAGAAAATAAAAGAATTGGAAAGAGGAATATACCTCTTGAACTTATCCTCATTGACAGCCTCCTTAGGGAGGAGGTTTTCATCTTTTGATGAGACCAAAAGTTCCTAGACATGGGTGAGAGGTTTGGAAAGTGTGTTTGGTAGAATATAGGCAGGGATCAAATCTTGATAGGTGTGAGGAGAAGAGGTGGTGAGGGGTGTTATTTATAGTGGGGGAGGGGGCGTTTCTCATTATTTTATTCAATATTTCATTATTTTTTTCAAGAAAAACAATAGTGGTTATTATTGATATAAAATAATATAATTTTGACATTTGAATTCGAAAAAATGATCACTCACATCATTCAAAACTCAATCATGACTCAAAAATTCATTTATTTACATATACTGTAAATAAAAGTATTTCATTATTCACCAAAAAATCATGTATTTTAGAAAAATATCATTAATTCACCATAACCATTTTTCAATTTTTAGTATTAAAAATTGAAATTATTTTTTAAAATATAATTTTCTAAATATGATAATTTCAATTTTTAATTAAAATCATAATTTACCTGAAAAATACTAATTTTAAAATTAAAACTTCTTTTCTCACAGTTTAAAAAACTAATTATTGTCTCATTAAATTATATTATAATCATAATACATGAAAATTTAATTTTATGAATACATTTTATGAAAATAAATTTTATTTTAATTTTTTAAATTAATCATAACATTGAAATTAAATCTACATGACTTTAAAAAATACCAGTACTTAATTAATAATTTTTAAAATAATTATTTACTTATAATAGAGATAATTATATCATATTTACACTTACAATATGGGTAAATTTGTCACACCCTGACATTTAATTCTTTTTATTTATTAAATTCTTGGTCTTGAGTTCTCTCGCCAAGGTCTGAGTGGGGTCCCGGGTCAAAATTGTTGGCGTTTAATGTTTGCAGTGGGGTTTGGACTCGTGCACGATCACCGCACGGTTGGCGGTAGTCACGTAATTGGCCCTTGTCGTGAAAATTCTCTTTTATTTTATTACTGTTTTTGTTGTTATTATTATTATTATTATTATTATTATTATTATTATTATTACTATTGTATTGAAGATATTATGATTAATTTCTCATCGTCATTGTTATTTTATTATTATCGAAATCATTATTATTTTTATTGTAGGTAATTTTAATTATTACTATCTTTGTTATTGTTAATTTTATTATGATTATTTTTATTATTATTATTATGGTATTAGTTATTATTATTATTGTTATAATATATAAAAAAACCATCTAAACCCTAATCTACCCGCGGGCCACCCCCCCCCCCCCCACCTTCCCCTTTCCCTTTGACCGCTGCGCGAGCCCTCCCCCGCCGCCTGCCTCTCCGACCTCAAGCTCCAGCGTGGAGCTTCCCAACACCTCGCTGCCTCCAGCGCCCCGTTTTCCTTCTTCCCTTACCACCTGCAAGCCTCTACCCCCCCCCCCCTTCATTTCCTTCCTCAGCGCACCAGGACCCGCTCACCGGCCGCCTCGTCTACTCACCCTCACCCTTCCGAGCTCGCCTTGAGACCCCGCCCCCTCACGATCTGCCCTCTCTACCTGCTGCGATCCGGCACCCCCTCACCACCTCGGCAACCTCCCTGCTCCAGCGACTCGGCCACCCCAGCCGCTCCCAGCCCTCCTCCTCCTAGCTTCGGCGCTGCAACCCCCTTCCCCCAGGTCTGATATGCGAACCAGCCCCCCCTTTGTGCACACCCAGTTGATCTCCACGGTCCCCTTTCTTTCTCTGGTCAGTAGCATCTCCAACTTTTCGTGCTTCGGCAAGGCCGACTCCTCCTTGCGCCGACCTCACCACACCAGCAAACCCTTCCTCCGGTAAAATTCTTCTTCAATTTTGAGGGTTTTTTCTCATCTTGGCCTAACCCTAATAGACGAGTTATAATTAATTCGATGTTATCACTATTTAGGGGTAAATCCTTGTTTTGGTTGGTTTGATTTTAATTGCGTGTGGTGGTTTTGGTTTCCAGGGTGCGGTTACGGTGCGAACGAGGGTTCACACCATTTTCGGGTGGTCTGTCGACGTCCGAGGTAGGTGTTTCCGTGTATAACTTTTGTTTAACGAATTAATCTGTCAGTTTAATTATTTTAGCATGGTTATTTATTAGTTGCATACTGTGAATCTGGTTTTGTTTGATATTTAATATGTATTTGATTTGCTAAGTAGCATGTTTATGCGTTTAGCGATTGTTTATGAATTAATTTTTCTTCTTAAATTAGTTTAGCATTTGTATTAATTAGTTTGTTTGATGCATATAAAGTTTTAATTGAAGTTGATATGTATTTATGGTATGGACATGTTTTCTGTGAACAACCATGCAGAATTGTTTATTTGCATTTCACAAACATTGTAGTTTGTGTTTTGGTTTAGCGTCATTGTGCAGAGAGTCATAAAAGATATATATATATACATATATATATATATATATTTGAACAGGTTTTGGTGTGTGTAAACTGAAAAGTGGGTTTTTATAAAAAGTAGTGATGTTTTGGTTGTGCAAATGGGTGTGTTGTTTATAAAAGGTTTTATGGGTTGGTTGTTAGGTGTTGAGTCGTGTTTTGGTGCGATGATGTTGTGTGTTTTATTTTAAAGTGTTTTCTTATGTGAAACTGAGTGTGTTTTGATGTGAACCTTGGTTTCACCATCCGCAGATGTTCTATAAATTTTTAAAATGGTTTATTGCTTAAATCATGTGGTGTGTATGATGTTTGAAAAGTGATTAGTGTGTCTAAAGGTCGTGATTAGATTCAAATATAGAGTTTGGTTTTGTTTTGATATGTGTTTTGGATGTGGTTTTTTTTTAAACGTGTCGAACTAGTTATTTTGCGTTGTTTGTTCATATGGATTGTTTTATGTCCGTGTTTATGTATTTTATTTTGTGGTTGCAGCGTGTTGGCGAGGTATCCTCGCGTTACCGCGATCATCGGTTTGTTCGTTCTTGTGCACCTACGCGAGGCATGTCACGCCCTTGTGTTTGGACAGCGATCCGAGGTAGGTCCCTCATTGCACTCACCTTTAAATTTAGAATTTATTAATTTCTTGATGTTTTTGTTAATTTTAATGAATGATAAATAATATTAGATAATTAAATTTTAAATGATTATTTATTGTGAAATGAACCGTTTATTTTATACCGAACACCTGGAACATTTTCTTGATGGGCGGACACCCAATTTTGAAAGAGTGCCCATTTGGCCTTTAAACATAATTCACGGAATTTCAAACGTACTTCTAGTTTTAAAGATAAATGATTTATTCTAAACAAGTGTTTTGGGATTTTTCGAGAAATGAGGTTTTGTTTTAAAATTTGTGAAGGCCCGCTTGGCACTTTAATAGAATAAATTAATTTGGAAACCCCATTCAGGGGTGATATTTTGTGTGCGTTGATTGCATGAGCTGTATGTGATGTTAGTGCATTGTGACTTCTTGATTTACATTGTGGACGCACCCCTCTTTTATTGCTTGTGTTGACATGGGAACCTGGAATATTGAGTGAATTTTCTGAGAAAGATTTTTGCACTAGTTTAGGCCACGCACTGGCTAGTGGCCCCATAGCAGGGGAATACTAAGTTATTGCTGCTATGGGGATTAGGCCCCTCGGTTAGGCCATACAGGGCTATGTCGGGTAGTAGTATGGGCGTTATGACATCATCGAGATAGGGCATGCCTTCAGGATGAGTCACATGTATAGTACGTTCTGGATTGTTCATGATCTCCTAGGTTTGACCCATGTTTCTTTTAGTGTTTATTTGTGTGTGGCGGATGATTGAGAGGTCAAGTTCGGTTGTTGACCCATGTGTGCCACTTTTACCATTGCCCTTAGTGTGTGTTGTGTGTGATTCTCCTTTTGACTAAAAAATAAAGTTATATTTCTAAATTGTTCGCAAAATGTTTTAAAAATGAAATGCACCTCTTTCTTTCAACATTAAACTTGTTATAAATTAAAAAGGACAATGGACTGTTACTTGTTTCAGAAATGAAAGTGTGTGGAAACCATATTTTATATAATTTAGTTCAAACCTGGAATTGATAAATTCTTTATTTATTGGTATTTTCATTGGGAATAGAATTAGTCGGGCCTACCTACTGAGTTTTAATACTCACGCCTATAGTGTTTTCTTGTTTTTAGTTCTGTTGTAGGTTCCAGATTCTGTTTTTTGCCTTGAGCGATTTTGGTTGTGGTATTGGAAGGTGACCCAAGGGGTCACATGGAGTTTTAGTCGTGGTCAGGTTAGTGGCATTGTTGGATTCTTTTTCTTTAGTTGCTTTTGTACCATTTGTTTCTGCTGATTAATTTATCTTTATTTTGGGCTAAATTGTTCCCACCTGTTTACTTTTGATGTCTGGCACTAGTTGCCAGCCCGTGGGGATCGGGAACGCCCTTCGGGCCATGTCGCGGACCGGCTCGGGTGACCGGTCCAGGGTTAACCTGGGTTGGTTTGTGACAAAATGGTATCAAAGGTAGGTTCTTGTTATTTGGGATGTCCGGTAGATGGAGATTAGGATTTTCGAGACTCGAGAGGTAGGTACGGGAAGGATTTCATGAACCCTCTCCCGTTCCGCACCTCGAGTCACCAGGGATAGTCCGGGAATTGAGTCTTTGTTTCATTCTGGCTTGTTTTGGATTGAGGGATGACAACGGAGGTAAACCGATGTTACATCATGATCTCACATGGAGTAGTGACCCATGTAGAGTCTGGGTACATGGTTTGAATTCCTCCTAGTGGTTGACGCTTACTTGGGGCATGACCCACTATCATGTCGCCATGTTAAGTGTGACCGCTGGTCCCTCACCCTGATGGTTTGATGCGAGTTGAGTGTCATTTTCGTTTTGGTTAGTGTAAGTGCATTTTTGGAAGTGAAAAAGGGTTTTTGAAAAATGGGACTGATTTCTTGTAAATGACATTAAATTTATGAAATGAGTTTTAAAACTGAAAGCCTTTGGTTTGGAAAAACTAGTTTTTGCTTGGAAAATTGGTCGAGAATGGTTTGGGGTGAAACTGCAGGTACTCCTTATGAACGTTTTCACATGTGAGAGAATGCATAGAAAGTGTGTGTTGGTGCGTGTATGAATGGAATGTGGATAACGACATGTGCAATGGGTCATGGGATTACCTGGGTGTGTATTTGAAATTAAAGGGTTGGCCTTGTCCTCTAAATTGGTTTTTTTTTAATGGGAAAGTGGTTTTGGAAAGTGATTGTGGTTTGAAAAATGGATTTGGTATTTGGAAAATGGACTTGAAAGAAGGCAATTTTGAAAAAAAAAGGGTTTTGAAAAATGAGTTTTGGTTTGTGTTTTCATTTTCTTGTTTCTTTTGAGCTGGCTATTCTAGATGAAGGTGCTTCCTTTGATGTTTCTTTGAATGATATCAGTTTTGGATTGGTGTTTTATATGTTGTTCAGAAATGCAGCCCAGAAAGGTCCCCAGAGTTTTGATGAGTCATGCCCGGTTTTTTGTCTTTCTCGGACGTTGTCTGTCCTTCATGGTGATTGGAGTCTGTTAGAGACAATGGAGTGGCTTTAAGAGGTCGAGCACGTCATCAGGGTATTGGTAACTCCCAAAGCTATTAGAGTACATGCTGTTTTGGGTCTGTTCGAAGGTCTAGCTCTGGATGAGTAAGATTTGTTCACCCCGCCATTACTGCAGGTTAGGATGATGTGGTATGTCTTTAAAGACGTCTTTGTTTGATGGTTTATACTTGTGTAGGTGAAGACGAAGAAAATGGATGATCTCATGTGTGTTCAACATGGCCAGCAGATAGTGAGAGCGTATGTTGACCATTTCAAGGATCATGTGTCTCTTTATCCGGGGGTAGTTCCGCAGGACTGGATGAAGACTTCTCCCTTAATCAGGGGTCTTCATCCAGATATCATGGAGTGGGTCCTCCTTTTTAAGGACAATCACGTTGAGAAGATGGTGGATGAGGCGTTCTTAGATGAGTTGGTCTTCGGAGTGGAGATGGTTGGCAATCCAGCGTATCAAGTTGCTCGTCAAGGTTCCCCATCTGGCGAGTAGGGTGTGCCAGAGGGACCTATTCCTAAAGAGTCCTCTTCAGTGGTTCTAACTTCTAGTTCGTCGGACCGTTCATTGGTGTGCCACCAGTGTGGCCGGTTTGGACACGTGAAGCTTTCGTGTCGCATCCCCCTGAAGATGTGCCATCATTGCAGGTTTCTGGATCATCTAGAGAAGCTTTGCAGGAAGCGTCGCCTGAGGAAGACACTGTGACAAGAATATTCTAGTTCTTGGCTGTGAGGCAGGAGATGCTTCAACCATCAGAGCCCCAACCACAGGACTTGGGGTGAAGCTCGCGTGCAGTCTGGAGTTGACGGGGGTGTGAATCCTCAGTTTGGGTTTGGGTGTTTAGTGTTTCCAACGAAACATTTAATGTCCTTCCATTATCATTCTTTCACTGTTAAATTTTTGGCGTTGTTGTCGGTTCATTGTGTCGTCGTGAGTTTGGGATGAACCTATTTGTTTGTAATCCAAACAGTCTCGCTTGTCAGATTATGGTGTTTAGGATCGTGCATTTTTCTTAGAGGTATGTTTGGACCTTGCATGGGTTAATCTTGGTTTGGCGATGTTCATTTGGAGATATGCCTACGGAGGAGTCTAGATTTGCGGTTATGATCAGGTTAAGTTCTTCATGGAGGTTTTTATCTAGTGTTTGGGCTTTCTTTGGTCTGAGTCGAGAATTCCAAGTTTTGTCGGAGGTGCTGTTTCGCTCGTGCTATAGAGGTTAGTCTGGATCGGTTGGGAGTTCCCGTGTCGCCCCCTTCCCGAGGTGGTATGTTTGGGTGTAAAAAGATTTGCGTATTAGTTGAGCTCTTGTGGTAGGGAGAACACTCTCGTGTTCTCATGTTCTCTCGTATTTTGGTTTCTTTTGGTCTCAATCGGGCATTGACTCTTGTTTTGTCTATTTTTTCAGCCGTGTGACTTTCTGGGGGCAGAAAGTGTCTGTGGTGGGGAGAATTATCACACCCCGACATTTAATTCTTTTTATTTATTTAATTCTTGGTCTTGAGTTCTCTCGCCAAGGTCTGAGTGGGGTCCCGGGTCAAAATTGTTGGTGTTTACTGTTTGCAGTGGGGTTCGGACCCGTGCGCGATCACCGCACGGTTGGCGGTAGTCACGTAATTGGTCGTTGTCGTGAAAATTCTCTTTTATTTTATTACTGTTTTTGTTGTTATTATTATTATTATTATTATTATTATAATTACTATTGTATTGAAGATATTATGATTAATTTCTCATCGTCATTGTTATTTTATTATTATCAAAATCATTATTATTTTTATTGTAGGTAATTTTAATTATTACGATCTTTTTTATTGTTAATTTTATTATTATTATTATTATTATTATTATGGTATTAGTTATTATTATTATTGTTATAATATATAAAAAAACCATCTAAACCCTAATCTACCCGCGGGCCGCCCCCCCTCCTTCCCCTTTCCCTTTGGCCGCTGCGCGAGCCCTCCCCCGCCGCCTGCCTCTCCGACCTCAAGCTCCAGCATGGAGCTTCCCAACATTGCGCCGCCTCCAGTGCCCCGTTTTCCTTCTGCCCTTACCACCTGCAAGCCTCTACCCCCTCTTCGTTTCCTTCCTCACCGCACCAGGACCTGCTCACCGGCCACCTTGTCTACTCGCCCTCACCCTTACGAGCTCGCCTTGAGACCCCGCCCCCTCACGATCCACCCTCTCTACCTGCCGCGATCCGGCGCCCCCTCACCACCTCGGCAACCTCCCTGCTCCAGCGACTCGGCCACCCCAGCCACTCCCAGCCCTCCTCCTCCTAGCTTCGGCGCAGCAACCCCCTTCCCCCAGGTCTGATATGCGAACCCCCCCCCCCCCTTTGTGCACACCCGGTTGAGCTCCACGGTCCCCTTGCCTACTCCGGCCAGCGGCATCTCCAACTTTCCACACTTCGGCAAGGCCGACTCCTCCTTGCGCCGACCTCACCACACCAGCAAACCCTTCCTCCGATAAAATTCTTCTTCAATTTTGAGGGTTTTTTCTCATCTTGTCCTAACCCTAATAGACGAGTTATAATTCATTCGATGTTATCACTATTTAGGGGTAAATCCTTGTTTTAGTTGGTTTGATTTTAATTGCGTGTGGTGGTTTTGGTTTCCAGGGTGCAGTTGCGGTGTGAACGAGGGTTCGCACCATTTTCAGGTGGTATGTCGACGTCCGAGGTAGGTGTTTCCGTGTATAACTTTTGTTTAACGAATTAATCTGTGAGTTTAATTATTTTATCATGGTTATTTATTAGTTGCATACTGCAAATCTGGTTATGTTTGATATTTAATATGTATTTGATTTGCTAAGTAGCATGTTTATGCGTTTAGCGATTGTTTGTGAATTAATTTTTCTTCTTAAATTAGTTTAGCATTTTTATTAATTAGTTTGTTTGATGCATATAAAGTTTTAATTGAAGTTGATATGTATTTATGGTATGGACGTGTTTTCTGTGAACAACCATGCAGAATTGTTTATTTTCATTTCACAAACATTGCAGTTTGTGTTTTGGTTTAGAGTCGTTGTGCAGAGAGTCATAAAAGATATATATATATACATATATATATATATATATTTTGAACAGGTTTTGGTGTGTGTAAACTGAAAAGTGGGTTTTTATAAAAAGCGGTGATGTTTTGGTTGTGTAAATGGGTGCGTTGTTTATAAAAGGTTTTATGGGTTGGTTGTTAGGTGTTGAGTCGTGTTTTGGTGTGATGATGTTGTGTGTTTTATTTTAAAGTGTTTTCTTATGTGAAACTGAGTGTGTTTTGATGTGAACCTTGGTTTCACCGTCCACGGATGTTCTATAAATTATTCAAATGGTTTATTGCTTAAATCATGTGGTGTGTATGATGTTTGAAAAGTGATTAGTGTGTCTAAAGGTCGTGATTAGATTCAAATATAGAGTTTGGTTGTGTTTTGATATGTGTTGTGGATGTGGTTTTTTTTTCTAAACGTGTCGAACTAGTTATTTTGCGTTGTTTGTTCATATGGATTGTTTTATGTCCGTGTTTATGTATTTTATTTTGCGGTTGCAGCGTGTTGGCGGGGTATCCTCGCGTTACCGTGATCATCGGTTTGTTCGTTCTTGTGCGCCTGCGCGAGGCATGTCGCGCCCTTGTGTTTGGACAGTGAGTCAAGGTAGGTCCCCCATTGCACTCACCTTTAAATTTAGAATTTATTAATTGCTTCATGTTTTTGTTAATTTTAATGAATGATAAATAATATTAGATAATTAAATTTTACATGATTATTTATTGTGAAATGGACCGTTTATTTTATACCGAACACTTGGAACATTTTCTTGACGGGCGGACACCCAATTTTGAAAGAGTGCTTGTTTGGACTATAAACATAATTCACAGAATTTCAAACGTACTTCTAGTTTTAAAGATAAATGATTTCTTCTAAACAAGTGTTTTGGGTTTTCTCGAGAAATGAGGTTTTGTTTTAAAATTTGTGAAGGCCCGTTTGGAACTTTAATAGAATAAATTATTTTGGAAAACCCATTCAGGGGTGATCTTTTGTGTGCGTTGATTGCATGAGCTGTATGTGATGTTAGTGCATTGTGACTGCTTGATTTACATTGTGGACGCACCCCTCTTTTATTGCTTGTGTTGACATGGGAACCTGGAATATTGAGTGAATTTTCTGAGAACGATTGCTGCACTAGTTTAGACCACGCACTGGCTAGTGTCCCCATAGTAGGGGAATACTGATTTATTGCTGCTATGGGGATTGGGCCCCTCGGTTAGGCCATGCAGGGCTATGTCGGGTAGTAGTATGGGCGTTATGACGTCATCGAGTTAGGGCATGCCTTCAGGATGAGTCACATGTATAGTATGTTCTGGATTGTTCACGATCGCCTTCGTTCGACCCATGTTTCTTTTAGTGTTTATTTGTGTGTGGCGGATGATTGAGAGGTCGAGTTCGGTTGTTAACCCATGTGTGCCGCTTTTACCATTTCCCTTTGTGTGTGTTGTGTGTGATTCTCCTTTTGACTAAAAACTAAAGTTGGATTTCTAAATTGTTCGCAAAATGTTTTAAAAATGCAATGCACCTGTTTCTTTCAACATTAAACTTGTTCTAAATTAAAAAGGGCAATGGATTGTTACTTGTTTCAGAAATGAAAGTGTGTGGAAACCATATTTTATATAATTTAGTTCAAACCTGGAATTGATAAATTCTTTATTTATTGGTATGTGCATTGGGAATAGAATTAGTTGGGCCTACCAACTGAGTTTTAATACTCACGCCTATAGTGTTTTCTTGTTTTTAGTTTTGTTGCAGGTTCTAGATTCTGTTGTTCGCCTTGAGCGATGTTGGTTGTGGTATTGGAAGGTGACCCAAGGGGTCACGTGGAGTTTTAGTCGTGGTCAGGTTAATGGCGTTGTTGGCTGCTCTTTCTTTATTTTCTTTTGTACCATTTTTTTTTGCTACTTAATTTATCTTTATTTTGGTCTAAATCGTTCCCACCTGTTTACTTTTGATGCCCGGCACTAGTTACCAGCCCGTGGGGATCGGGAACGCCCTTCAGGCCATGTCGCGGACCGGCTCGGGTGACCGGTCCAGGGTTAACCCGGGTTGGTTCGTAACAAAATTTTATTTATACTTCCATTGGATATGTCACTATTTAATTGGCCAATTTAGTATTCATAAGCAACACATTACTATTCCAACTATAAAGTTACTATTTCTTCGGTATATATTCTTTATGTTCTAGAAATGCCTTTTATTTCATTAATTCTTAACTTATAAAGATTGTATTATTTTACTAATGTGATTTCATGCGATTCTATTTTTTGAAATTATTATAAGAATGGGATTTGATTTATAAATTTTTTAGGCCATTTCACTTACTCATCCTTATTCACTTTGAAAATGAATTGAAAATGTTGGATTAACACAAAAAGATTAATATGAAATATAAAATACTAAAATCCATTAATCCAATAAGAAACATAAAAACTCATAAAATAATTACAATTTCCATATAAATATTTGAGAATATAGAATAAATCAGATCTACATGGAGGAAATGATATCCACTTAAATAAAAACTTTAATTCCCATAAAATGAACATAGTTTCACTTATATTTATCTGAGATAATTATATTCATAAACTATATTCATTGTTAATATAAAAAACTTTAGTCCAATAAAATCAATAAGATAAACCACCCCAGTTAACCCTATTGTTCTCAACTTTGAAGATAAGGAACTTTACCCAATGCATTAGAGAGCTATATTAGGATCACCCTCATATAAGCAGTATCAAACTGACTTACTATATAAGCTATATCGATCACCCCTATCATCATATATAATTATCTAGTACCATTCAATGAATAATAAAATTTTAGTCTTTCACTTTCATATCATAAATCCCTTGAAAAACTCTTCTAAAACCATAATATTATCCCATTCCAATTTCAAATAAATATAGTGAGAAATAGCCCTTTATTTTTCAATATCATTAAAATGAAAAATTATCCATTATAATATGAATTACACATACATTGTAAAAACACAAATATATTAATATGATTAGAATTAACAAATAAAAGACATGATAGTTGGAAAATCCCTTCGTGTCATATACAATAAAAAATAAATTCTTTAGAAGTTAAGTGAAAAGGGTCAAAATTGAAATGAATGAAAAATGATTAAAAGTTTATTATTTTAAAAAATAAATGAAATTAAAAATTAGTTGGAAAAGGAATATTAAAAATATTTTAATCATAAAATATAATATTCTTTAAGAATTTAGTGAACCTAGATATATAGGAGAAAGATTTTAAAATTTTTAAAACATATTTTAAAAGAAAATCCAATATAAATTTAAAAACTATTGAATCAAGAGAATATAACATGAGATAACATGAAATGGTCTTGTAAAATAATATAAATTTGTTAAATCAAAAATTAAAAACATATATCAGAAAATATAAACATGAAGAAAATAAAATATGATGTTAAAATGGTATGAGTCTTAAGAGAAGTAATTTGAGATGAGAAATACCTTTCCTTGAGTCATACAAGTCAGGAACATAATTTAGCATGTATAATATTTAACATATATTATTTATTTACATTATGAATAAACCTTTAATAGTTTATAATTACCTTTATGTCACTTTATCCCTTGTCATACACATTTACATAGTCTATTAAGATCACATGATATGTTTTGAATATATTTAGATTAAATATTGAAAATGACATTGATATGTTGACAGTGGTCAATTGAATCGTGATTGTATCATTTAAAGAATCTTAATCATGTTAAAATTTTAATTTTCATACATTAAATAAACTTTTATAACAAACCATTTAGTTTTTTTATTAAAAAATATTTAATTTACATCATTGGGATGGTAGTTTTTATGTACACATGAGTAATGTTTCCAACATTCAAAAATCTTGTGGGAATGAAGGTATAATTTTTTCTCCTTATAGAATTAATATTATTTATAAATTATTATATAATTTCATTAAATAAATTTATATACACAATCCATGATAGTTGGTGATGAAAAATAAAACACATCAGTTTGTGAGGTGGTATTCTATATATAAGTATGAGTGGTGATATTATTTTAACATGGATGGTTAAGAAAGAATAATATTTTTCAATTATAGAATGAAATTTATTTATTATATATAATATTATTTCTTTTTGTGTCATCATTATATCCTGGTATAATATGAGGTAATGGAAAATGAAATCCATTGTCAGGCGAGGTGTTTGTCCACATGAGTGGACGAGTAATGTTTTTATTTCCCGTCAGAGGATACATAGATAATAAATAGTTATAAAATATCCATAGTAAAATTTTATATATATGGTAGATAATTATATTGTTAAATTAATGTGGTTAAGATATGTTTCTTGGAGAAAATATAAGAAATCAAAAATAAAACACTCAGTTAATAACTATAACTCTTCTTTGAAAAATGTCACGTTTACAAAAATGTAATCATATGACGTTATCCTGATCTAACTAAGACCTTGTGAACATGAGTATAGATTTTATGAGGGAATTTATAAAGTAATTTTATTAGTATAAAGTTTATTTAATTGTGGAGAAAATTTGAGAGGGTGTGTCTTTTTATAAGTGAGACAGAGGGCACACATGGAACTTTTTATAAGATTGAAATATAATAATGTCTTACTAAAGGAAATTCACTATAAAATAGACAATTTTGGAATAAATGAGGGTCTATGGTAAAAATATCAACATAAAATTGGATATAGAAATTTTCTTATTTAATTTTATCATTATCACTTTATTTTTAACCCCTTTAACCTAATTTAATGCATACCATAGTAGCTTAATTTTCTTACCAATATCACTATTCATAATGAAAAAAATGATTTGTTTTATATTTACCAAATATGAACCTCAATAATATTAATATTAAAAACATTTTTTAATATTAAATATTTATAAATGACATAAATTAATTTAAGATATTAAAAAATGAAATAGAAAATACGTTACTCACAAAATTCTTTTTTTATTATAGTTACATTTTCAATGAAAAATGATTCAAAATGTTTAGTAGAATGAAATTAATTCGATTATAGATAATTAAAATAAATGAGGTAAATTTAAAAAAAATAAAAAATGTACTTTGTAATGTCTTGAAAAGAAATGATAGTTTTTCATAAAATCTATATTTTTCACTATTTTTTGAAAATTCAAACTTTATATGAAATCCTAAAATTTCATGCTAGGGTAATTTAGATATTCTAGAATAAAAATTGATATCATTTTTATTAAATAAAATTTATAAAATTGTAAAAACTAACCATAATAATACCTCTCAAAAAGAAATAAAACTTGTTTTTTAGAAATCATATTTTTTAGGCATAAAATGAATTTACTTGAATTTAAGTGATTATTTACTATGAATTAATCAACGAATTGTAATTATATAAAACCACAATAAATTATTTTTGTAATTTTTTTTATTCTTATTGATACTGAAAAGTCAATTGAATGGTTATAATATCCATATTTAAATTATAATATTTTTATGGTATATCACAGTTCGCTTAAATCTCAGTATTTTGTGTAAAAATATATTTACAACATTGTATGCTTTTAAACAAAAATTTGGGGGTGTTACATTTTACCCACTAAATGAAATTTCATCTTCACAATTTTATATCATTCTCGACATGAGGGGTTTAATTTTTTTATAAAAAATAAATTCTATATACCAGAAGATAAAGCATACCATCATGAAATCAAATAACTTTTTAATATTAAAAAATACGGATTTTGAATAACCAATTCATAAAAAATGGTAAAAACAATAATTTTTAAAATTTGAAATGAGAAATATGAATTTCATTTGGAATAAGACATAATCAGGTTCCTAGATAAATAGAAAATTGGTTAGAAGTGAAAATATCGATATGGAATTTAAAATATAATCCATGGAATAATAAAGGGTGAAGGGGAACATGGATATTAGAAAGATAGTGTCAACAAAATAATAAATAAGTAGGCGATAAATAACACCATGAATTCATCATAAATGAAGTTATATGATACCATTTTTTATTTCTATATCTTATTCATGGTTTTGAGGGATTAATTTACTATAAATCATGAAAATATAATAAAATAATATTATTTGTTTTCATTGAATTTCATAAATAAAATTTCAACCATTTGTTTTGAATCAATATAATTCTAATTTTATGTCATCTCTTGCCCCATAAAATGAATATTAAAGGTTGATTTTTCATCCCTGAAGCACTAAAATTAACATTTAATTGATCAGAATATCCACAATGGATAACAAGTTATTCCTCCTGTTTTTATACATTATCCAAAATTAAAAATTGGTTATCATATGTATAGATAATATCCAAAATGAAGAAATACTATATTAATCACTAAATCCTCAATAATTACACCCAATTTTCATCATAAATCCTTTAATAAATAAATAACCATAAAATAATTAAAATTATGTATGAGTGTGATTGAAACCCAAAAATTAGAATTATTTAATCTCATATTCATCCATGATCAGCTAAAAATTTGTCTCTAAAAAATACTAGTAATTTTCGTAAATATCTGAAATCACAATAAATCCAAAATAAAATAAAATAATATATTGATCCAAAATTTAAACCAACCTTTATTCCACAAAAAAATCCAATCACTACCAATAATATTCCATTTATCTTGATCATATTTGTTCCCAAAATAATGAACATATTTCAAAATAACTTTATTCACTTAGTCACAAAATCACATTTCAATCACATGGTTATCTATATGATAAATTGTATGTAACAAATATTTTATAACGCTATAATCCCAAATATCCATAATTAAATCAACATCAAATATCATCTTAAATCTAAAGGTTATCAATTAATTTCAACTTATGTCTACAAAATATAAAAATATTCTCCCTCAAATAACATTTTTACTGAAGAAAAAATTAATCATAAGTGCCAAATATAATAGAAAATATTTATGAAAAATCAATAAATTTCTCCCATACTACTACCATCACATAAAACCTAAATAGGTACTAATTCCTTTAAAATTAGGATCATCCTTAAATTTATCCACACATAAATAAAATTACATGAAATCCTAACTCAAAAAATCCTATAGGTACACTCTATATACCATTAAACATTCATTACAATACATTATCCATGATTGTACATATTATCAATTAATACTTGATTCCTAAAATCATAATTATAACCCACGTACTAAAATTAATCAAACAAGAAACATAAACAAAAACATAATTCATACCTTCTTGTGTCATTCATAGGTTTTCATCTTCAGAGTATAACCTTTCTAATCATATATCCATAAGATATGTTTGGTATCCTTCCTGAGATTTCCTCCTAGGGAATGGATATGCATAATACCCATTCTCCTAATATATGAATCATTTAATTGATACAACAAGATAAAAATTATTCACCTATATGTTTTTAACAAAATTCATCATTTTTATATGGATATATATTACTTTATACCCTACTTTACCACATATAACATCTCCCAATACTATTGAGATGCATAATTGGATGATTATTCCCACATTATTGAAACATATGATATTGAATATTTATACCTTCATGATCATTATCATATAACCATCCATGAAACCCAATTTTTTTGTTATTTATTTTATTAGAAAACTCTAATAGCTTTTGGTAATTAATCATAACTCTTTATAACAATTTAATAATTTTCTTAAGAGTTTTTTCTATAACTCTAATTTTTTTTATCATTAAAAAAAATCATGTTTTATTCAAATTCATTGTTAATTTGGTTTCTACTGGTTCTATAAATTTACTGAAAAAAAATTTTTTGTGTCAGTATATCTAATAATATCATAATTAGCCAAATTATGATGAGCATAAAAACTTATACATACTTAACAATGTAATCTTCTATTTAACTCTTTATAATTATAAATATTATTCATAATATTTCAAAAGATACTTACCATTCTAGTTATAAAGGTATTTTAACTTATTCTCAAATTACATCATAACCACTAAATTTATCGAAACCCTTTCTCTAAGACATACTATAATTATTTGTATATTAATCGACCCATAATTTTGATTTTAATAACATGTGTTCCACTTTATTTTATACTATTATAATTAGGAAAACATTATATTACATAGGAAACACTGACACATAGTATCCATTTAACTATAAAAATTGTATTTATTAGTTCACAATCTAATTTTTAGTGATGACACAGTAATTTTATTTAAATACAATTTCCCTTATTCAATTAAATACTTCATAATAGTTATTATTCATAGTTATGCCCCTTTAAAAATAATTTTAAACATAGTATGAGAAAAAACACATTAATAAAAATAGTGGTAAGAAATTATTAGTCTATTGAAAATTAATAAAACCTAATAATTATTACATATATTACATTACTCATTTAGTGTATAAGATAAATATTATCCACATAGAGAAAAGTTTATTTTCTCAATGAAACCATTTAAAACCCATAGAATGAAAATATTAACCACTATAATAATATTAGACTATTATATTAATAATTTATATTCACTCATGTTATAAATAATTAGAGCCCAATTAAATCCATCCAAGAGACCTCCCCATTTAACAAACCCTTTCATTTATTTAATGAAAAGGAACATTACCAAATTAATTGGACAACTATATTTGGGGCACACACCATGTATGTTTTATTAGGATCACACACCATAATATATATTGATCAAGTCCAAAATCATGAATAAAACACATTTAATCTTTCACATTTTCATCATGAACCCCTAAAATAACTATTTTTAACTAATAACCAAAGAATATTCCATTTTCATATAAAAATAGGTAGAAATATCCATATCATTTAAAAACACTTTCAAATTATAAAATCTAAAAAAAATATGAATAAAATTAACTTTTTAAAACTATTAAAATATTAATAGGATGATTAGTAACAAATAAATGAAATTATAATGGAAAAATCAGTTCATTCTATATATATCTATATTTTATTTTATTAAACATTGTAAAAGGATCCAAAATTGAACCATATAGAAAATGGTAAAATGATTATATTTTAAAATAAAAAATAATGTATATTCAAATTACTATTAAGAATAATTTATTCTTAGATAAAATAATTCTTAATACATTTATAATATCTTGTAAATTGAAAATAAATAGTTTTAAATAACTAAAACAACTTTTGAAAAGAAAATCTCTCAAGTCGTTAGTAATAGTGGAATCTATAGATAATTTAAATAGTTAACCGGAAAAGGATGTATGAACCAAATTAAATTATGTATATAAATGATAATTTATATTGATATGGATATATATATAATGTGCAAAAAAACATGTGGTGAAAATGGCATGAGTCTCAAAGAAGTAATTTGAGAAGTTAAATCCATTCTATCTAGTCTGAATTGTGACATAATTTCTTTAACATCATGAATAATAAAAATATATTAATTATTTACTTTATTAATAACCATTTTAAAATTTATTATTTCTCTTATTTTATGTTCATAAATTTCATATTCAATTTCATAGTTTATTATGTTCACATCAGATGTTTTGGGGATATTTCACTTAAATCTCCAATATGACTTTTATAGGTTGACTATTGTCTCATGATTCATGATTATATAATTTAAATAATATTAATAATTTTATAATGATTAATTTTATAAATTAATTCTACTTTTAAATCCTTCAAATAATGATGGTTGTGAAAAAAGATTACATTACATCATTGAGACAGTCTTCCGTACGCATACATGAGTAATGCTTCCTTAATTCAATGACCCTGAGAGAAATAATATATGCGTTATATCATATTTAAAAATTATGAGTGTATTATAAATAAAATATATTTCTTAAAATTAATTTATATACACTATCTATGTGATCCAGTGATGAAAAATAAAATAAATTAATTCTGGAGGAGGTAGTCTAAAAATTCTTACGAGCAATGTTTTTATTATATGGTAAAGAAAGAAGTAAATTATAAATTTAATATATTGAATTTAAATTTTATCATATATATGATATTATTAAATTTTTATATCATTATTTCCAAACACAATAGATAGTAATGGAAAATGAAATACATCATCTCTTGAGGTGGATGTATGCACTTATGCATGAGCGATGTATATATTTTTCATTAGAAGGATATGTAGATAAAAATTTGTTATATTGTATCTATAAAAAAAATATGTGGAAGATTCTGATGTTATTATATGAAAAATGTTAAGATGGTTTATTTATATATAATCAAATAAATAAAAAGATAATATTTTGATACAAACTATACCTCATCTTCAAACATTCTCCTTAGGTTTATAAATAAATCCTTTATAATATGTTATTATGATCAATACTAGACCTATATAAAATCATTATGGATGTTAAGAAGGTATTTGGGTAGTTATTGGATATGTTAATAGTCTCACCAACTATGTAGACAAGAGTATAGGGGTTTCCCAATTTATGTGTGGGAGAGGACACACATATAATTTTTAAGACATTAAATTATTGTAATGTATTAATAGATATAAGAGGCTCAAAAATTGAAATTATTGAATAAAAAATTAGATAGTTTCTAAATATTATTATGCAATTTTATTTATACAAGTTTATAGTTTTTTTATTCTTTTATCATATTTGTTTTAACACATTTAAACTAGTTTAACTCTTACCATGGTAACTAACCTTTTTTACCAAAATTACTATTAATAATAACCAAAGTGAAGTTAAACTATTTCATAAAATTTAACATATTGATTTAAAATATGAATTCAAATTTTCTTGATTATGTCTCTACAAATGGAATTAACTAATATATAATAAAAATTGAAAATTAAAAGAAAATAGGATTCCTTAAAATTTCCTTTTTCATAATAAAAAATTACTAAAATTAATCACAATGGTGTTTCTAATGACTTTAATTGTATTATACATATTGAAATGGTGATAATTAATGTCTAAAACTATTTTAATACAAAATGGGTGATTAGAAATATAATAAAATGGAATATAGTTATCAAAAATATCCTATGTATCATTAATATACTGAGATGGTTTTATCTTATGGTAAATACATACAACCATCTCCACTTTTATCTAATGTTTTATGAAATCATCATTCGTATATATGATAGGATTCCACCTCAAGAAACAATGTCATTCAGTTTCTCCAATAACAAATCTCAAGGTTTAGAATAATGATAGATATATTTTTTATATATTGTATTTATTATATTTTTATAATTTTTAATTTATTTTATCACACAAACTTTCATACTCCCTATTTTTTTGGAATACGATAACGTTGCTCATGTGTATGGCAGACTATTACCTTGAAAAGTGATGTGATTTGGTCACTCATTAAATGGAAGGAAATAAGAAAGGTATTAATGAAAATATTTTACATATATTACATAAAAATTATTATTTAATTATAATATATCATATACCATTATTTATTTTAATCTGATAATAAAATGGAAACAACATTCATGTGTATGTATGGCTTACAGTCTTTATGAAATATGTATTTAAATTTATTTCACTAAATTATATTGATTACCCTAAATAAATATATAATAAATATATATGATATTTATATTGTGGTTAAAATTCTGGATATGATTAAATATCGATCAAATTTAGAGGACTAAAATTAAAAAATCAATACATTTAAGAAAAACAAAGTCGTTATTACCCAAAATGTAATTCTAAAATGGAATTGATAATTAATAATTAATAAAAGGTCATAATAAAATCATATATTGTATGATATATATAAAAAAATTTATTTAATATATATACAATAAACTTATAGATATAATACATGAGGTTTGAACATATAATAAGGAAGTCAAGACTCAAGGTAAGGGATATTCATCTTACTTTTTAATTTCGTGAGACACATTCCATATTCACCACCTATTTATTTTATGTGGTTTATATACATCCTAAAAATTTGTTTTCATGATTATTATACTTAAAATTATGTACATTTAAATAACCTTTAATGTATCTCCCTTTTATTAGGTTTACGGTTCAAAAGTTACCAATGTAGTAAATACTTTTTATCTCGATTTTGTTTCATTGAGAATTATGTTTTGTTTTTCACATATGTTCATTGATGTAGTTTATAAACAAGACATTTTACATGTAATTTCAGTAATTTATTTATCATAATGATATTTTAAGCTCTATTTTATGTTATTTATTCATGGAACTTACGAATCAAAGTTACTAAGGTGGTAAAGATTTTATTTTATAATCTCATTATTTATCAGGATTGTTTATTATTATATTTTGGATGATAAAATATTATTATCAATATATAAATAAACTCATTAATTTTATTATCCTATAAGTATTAATTATATTATCATGTATTAGTAAATATCTTCCACTCTTTGGTACTTAAAATAGTTGTGATTGTTTTAAGAAAATCCAATATTTTATTCTATCTTTGAACAGAAATCCATTTCCTTTTAAATCCATGTTTTCTAAAAATGTTTTTAAAAATTTACCATTATTATTTTATATTTTTTAAAATACATTATTTCCCATGTGTTATTTTTAAAAAAAATAATAGAATCTACATGTCGCAATCAAAAACAATTCCAATTTGGGATTTATCAGACAAATGAATATTTGTTTAATTATGTATAGAATGAACGATGCATCTCTTCATAATTACCATTGTGTTCTATGAAGCATAATTTATACGTTTTCAAGGTTAATTTCAATGTAAAATATTTTCACATTGGTTTATGTTTCAAAAAGTTTTTTCCAAAGTGGAAATGATATTTTCCTCATGAAATGATTTAAATGATCGATGAAAATAAGATTTTATCTAAGATTAAATCTATTGATGTTAACTATGGATTAATAGTGATGTTATCTAAGGATATAATTCTCATTATTTCCCTAAATTATTTATTTTTATGATAGCATGTTTTTTATGAATCATGTTTCTTTTCCATGGGTGATTCCATGATAAAATTCTTATGAAACCCACTTCATTTTCACAGGTTATACTATGATGAAATGGAGAAATGATTACGAAACCCATATAATTTCCATAGGTTATGATAAGATGAAATTTTTATGAAACCCATGTTATTTCATAGGTTATGATATGATGAATATTTTATGATATTATAGCCCACAGACATATGATTTTAATTATATGATGGGTGAGAACTATATATCCATTAATACATTGGGTAATGATAAATGTTCAATAATTTGAGAGGGTGCATGGGTGGTAATTCCAATCTAAAAAATAGGGTACACATGTGTTTTTACCAATCCCAAAGAATAGGGTACATAGGTGGGTGGCCAAAGGTCAAAGAAGGTACGCATGTAGATATCCCAAGCCTAACATGTTATGAATGTCTCGGTGAATCTTTGACAAAATATTTTCTATACTTATGTGTATTCCATATATATATGTTTTATGAAAATCTTATGATCTCATGGATCATGTTATTTGATTGACTTATGATTCATGTCTTATGAACTAAAAATATTTATTACATGACTTAAGATTATTATCATTTGTATGCAGGGTATGGTTTTCAAATGTTATACTCATGTTATCATACCCTTATGTTCATGTTATGCTTATATATCTCCCTATTTAACCCATAATGAGCATCTAATCTGACATTTTCTTATGTTTCCCTTATTTAGGTTATGAATATTTTTTATGGATGGTACACTTAAGTAGGGTGCTCATTATGATTCTTCATAGTGGGAGATGATGTAGTTTATCGATGGGTGAATTTTATGTGTTTCCATGTTTCTAATGACTATAATATATTATGGTCCCCATGTGTGTGTTTGTGTAATATAATGAATATTCATAAAAAAAATGACGTAATATTTATGTATAATAATATTGGGACAATATAAACTGGTTCATTCATCCCCATCAGTAAATTATTAAAATAATTTACGTATATTGTCATCAAAACATACCGCTTTTAAAAACTCCGTCATAATATATTCTCTCCCAAGAGTGGTAAACCAAATATCAAAAAATGTTGTAATTTTTTCATCCTTTGATAAAAATATCTAGAGACAATATGAGATAGGGGCTATATATTAAATTTCTTATCATTTGATATAATTATGTCGAATGACAAAAACCAACCTCATCTTATTAAATGTTTACATCTATAATTTTTTCATAAAGATATACACTACCAGGTACTTTGTTTAAAAAAACTCTATATGTAGTTAATTTATTTTCATATATTCTTTGAATATATGAAATTTAATATCAATGTGATTATAAAATGAATATTTAACTATATTCTTGGTGATACTAATAATAATTTTAATATTACAACCAATGAAAATGGGATACTTCAAATCAACCAAAAAATCATCCAACTATGTCTACATAAACATTAATTATGATATATATTGATTGGTAGTTACATGACATAAATCAATATTTCTTAGAGTCACTATGAATTTATTCTTTTAATTCCAACTAACACATCCTTCTCCCTAAAAGAAAAATCAAATAGATGTAATTTTTTCATCCATACAACCAGCCTAGTGTACATATATATAGAAAAATGGGTTCAAAATTCCATATATATGATAGATTCTAAAATAATAATGACATCCATCAATGTATCTAAGAATTGATTTTATACCCAAAATATATGTCATTTTTGGTTAAATTGGAATTCTATCAGATTGGGAAACATAATAAGTTATGTTTGGTTAATAGGATATTAAATAGAGTAGGTTTCCCATTAATTTCCTAAATTATTTAAGATCTATATTCCTTCCATCTTCATCCTCTAAAAAAATATCTTTCAAATAAGTTTGTAGTGAAGGGTTTTGAATCTTCCATGAAAAATATTTTAAATAATACCTTGAAAATTTTATCTTCTAATTATAAAATCTGATCCTTCTCCTGATAAAATTTAATTTCAATGATATAACTCATTTTTTTCATACTAAACATTTCAAAGAACATAATTATTTATTATGTAAGAATTTCATAGTCTTCTTAATTATTCCATGAATGTAAGAAATCATCGACATACACAATCCCAATGAGGGATTCCTTGTGATTTTCATTTATGTTGGGGTTTTTGCCTATATTTCCTTTTTTTAAAATCAGAATTTTTAGAAAATAATACAACATAGAATATCTAGATCTTTATTATTTTTTACAAATAATAAAATGACTTATTTAACTTGAAAACATAATTGTAACCCTAACCAAGAAATAATACACATGGTTTCTCAATGTTAAACTTCTTCTTCTAACTGGCCATTTATAAGATAATACATGACATGAATTTAAAATATTTTATATCTCTATTTTGTAGAAACAATAAGAAATATTCTAATGGTTTCAAATCATATACCATTGTAAAATTCCTCATGAATATAAATTACTTCAACCTATGAGTAACCCTGACAAACTAGTGTTCCATTTTTTCTTTCAACTTTAACACATTCATTTAGCTTGTTTTAGAAATCCATATTTATTCCAAAAACATTTTTATTTTTAGGTTTTAGTGAAAACTCCCATGTCTCATTTTTCTCAATTGGTGTAAGGACCCTTCATTAATAATTGCATATTCTAGATACATTAGACCAAAATTAACTTTAATACATTTCCATGGATCTTTTAGGTTTAGAGTTTTAGAGAATTTGGACAAACACTTATAAAGTAAACCCGTACGTTATAAGTGGAAAATACTATACAGTATCCATTTTTACCCATAAATAAATGTCTTGAAAATAAAACGTGATATATTTTCTTGATAATTCATCCAAAATTTCTTCATGAACTCATCCTTGTTATTAATATCCCTTAAAACCTGTGAAAAAACATTTTAAAACATTATATGAGAACAAAATATAAGTAAGTTATTAGAGAAAAAACAATTAATTATGTGAAATAAATGAAAACCCATTAAATCCTTTCCATAAAAACTTAACTTTTTTATAAAAATATTATCATTTTTTCCTTTTAAAATATAATTATCTTATCTTTTGAAAAAATTTAATTTCCATGAAAACCCATTATAATTCATATAATTGTTATTAATAATCCTTGAAAATCATTATCATATAAACCTTAAACAATACTATAAAAATTATTACAAATTAGAATATAAATAAATCCATCTTCCAATATAATTCTTCAGAGAAAAAACTCATTACACAATGCATTGGAGTACTATCAGGGAGCACCCATCATATAAGTTATAACTGGATCACCCAATGTTATCTAAGTGAACCCATCAAATATAATTTAAAAGGACCATATCATGATTAAATTCATTTAAAACTCTCTTAATCCTAGATGAAAAACACTTTTAGATATCAAAATACATCTTTTTAAAAAAAATCACATTTAAAATCTAAAAGCTGTAAACATTATAAAGTTAACATTTTCCTATAAAGTTATATGGAAACGTATAAAAGAATCATAAAACTATTAAATAGTTATAAAATTTGGAAAATAATCTCTTTCAGTATTGGATAAAAAATTCATTAATATTTTTTGTGAAATTGTTGGAAGTGGAACTTTAAAGATGATTTTTATAAGAATGTCCCTTACATATATCATACCATTGTATCGAACTTTAATAAAACTAATTTATTATATTTATTAGCAGTAAACACACATTAAAAAATTGAAAATACATATAATATAATAAAAATTCATTCCACACATAATATTATGATGATATAATCAATTAAGTATAAGTGTAACCCAATAAATGGAAATTTAGTTAAGAAAATCAATTACCTCGAGTTTAATTTGTAACGTGTTTCCATTGTATTATAGAATAATAAACGAAGTTAAATTTATAATTTATTGATAAAATTGTTTATGTTTAGTACTCCTTTTATACCACTCATTTATATGTTATATACAATTACTTAATCATTTAAGTTCACATTAGACGTTTTGATGATATTCAGCACCTAAATTAAAAATAGATTTGGTAAGTCGACTATGGTAAAAGGGGTAATCATTCCATAATCTCTATAATAGTTTTAATGAAATAATTTTTCTTTTCATACATAAATTATACTTTTAAATCAAACCATTAAATATGATCATGAAAAATGAATTATGTTCCAATCATGGAGATGATATGTTGTATATACACATGAGTAACGTTTCAATTTTTCAACGATCATTATGGAAAAAAGGTAAGTATAATTTAATCATTAAATAATGATAATAATATATTAAATTTGATATTAATTATTTAAATATACCTATATATATCATTCATGTTATATGGTGATGAAAACAATTCACATCACTTCATGAAGGTGGTAGTCCACACGTAAGCATGAACCACAATATCATTTTTAAGTGCATGAAAAGGTAAGAGTTTAAATGGTATATTATCCTTTAATAATGATAAATAAGTCAATAATATCATGTAGAAACATTAATTACATTATAATAACCAACCATGATATATTTTTAGGGAAAATGAATCAAATTGGCTTACAAGGCGGTAGTCCTCCATACACACGTACAATGAATTATTTCCCCATTTGCTGGAAGTGGATATGAATATTAGACATGAAACCCAAATAATAACATATTTTTATATGTATAATACTATATTTAACATTTTATCATGTTTTCAGTCGATTTCAATGAGGTGTATGTAGAAATAAAATAGAAACACTTAATTAAAAATGATACCTCTTCTTCAGACAATACCCTTTGATTAAAACCTTAAAAACTCTACGGTGGTTGTAATTCATAAACTAAGGACACTATAATGAGATAAAGAATTAAATTAATGTATTTTTTAGTTATTTTATAATCCAAAATGGTTTTTAAATATGAATAATGAGAGCAAGAGGTGTCCGTTTATTGGATAGGGGCAGGGTGCTATTAGAATTTCTCAAAATATTAAATTAATATAAATTAATTTTTAATTATAAATGTCTCCAAAGTGAGTTATTTTGTATATAGTATGAATATAGATCTGAATCCTCTCCTAAAATAATTTTTAGATACGTTTTGACTATATTTCAACCCTTTTCCTTTGGATTTAACCCTTATTTAACTCCTTTAAGTCATATAGTGAGAACATGCTTTTTAAATATCTTTAATATAAAACAAAAAAAGAACCATAAATGGTTCATGGAAGACATATTCAATATTATACCAATAAATTGGACTAATTTAATATTTTTATTAATTTTATATATTTTAATAAAATATTTTAAACAATAAAATATTCATATTATCAATGTAAGGACTATTCATTACTTTGACTTTACTTATATCAATAAAATAATTATAATTCGAAAAATATATATTATTAAATCCCAAAAATTTCAGGTTCATATTAAAAATTAGTTTATTTCATTATTTATCTAAAATTATATTTTTAATTTTAATTTTTTATAACATTTATTTTTTTATTTTCAATATTAAAATAATTATTGTATCTACGGTGTGTAAGCATTGAAGGTAAATATTTCTTCACTAAAAAATAAATTTAAATTACCAAGACGAAGATAAATATTTTATATTTCAAATAAATATTTATATTTTAATATAACCATTTGATATCCCTATAATAGAATTTTTATATTTATTAAAAATATGAGTGTAACATCTTTGATATTTATTTAAATAAATATTATAATTTTTATAATCACATAAAAATGGAAACCAAAGGACATATATTGGAATAAAAAATGATTATGGGTGAATAATATTCATCAAATAATATTGAATTAAGTTTCAGTATAAATTTAGAGTACTTATCATATATTTTGTTTCTTAATTACTCAATTTTCCAGTTACTGTGGTGATAAAAATTACAAAGGTTACTATTAATATTGACAAAAAATAAAAGGGTTGTCACGGCCTGTCCCTCGGGGCCCGTGTCGTGACTACCCCAAGCCCACCTTCCATAGGCCAGGGGCTGGCGACTAGCACCAAAGGCATAATTCCCTAAAACTGGGAAGGCATTGCCTTTATAATCTATAAACGCACACAATAGGGCACACAGCTGGATAGAAAACACTAGTAAACTATATAAAAAAGAATGTTGAAATGAAAAAAGAGGTCGAAAATACAAGGCCAACTGTAAAGTACAAGTAACTGGAAGTACAAGTACAACTGAAGAAAGGAAAAAACAGTTGTTGGGTCATCCTCTGAGATTCCTACCTGTAGGGCAGGTACAGATAGCCTACTCAGTACTCCACATCTGTCAGTCTCCTCTGTGTATCGACTCGTCGTAAGGCCCACCCTTAGGTACCATCTAGTTCTGGTACTCTAAACCTCAGTCAGCGTTGTCCATCATCTGAATCCAACACAATAAGGTACGGGCATAGCCGGTGTAGGGGTCAGTATAACGATACTTATTAGGGAACCCAAGACCCTCAAGGTCTCATAAGTCCACCAAGGATAAACCATAAAGTAAGGAATCAACAGATAACCCTGCTTAGGTATATTCCCATATATATACCTAAGTTATTAAGTAATCCTTCTCAATCATGAGGAAAAAACAAAAGTGCTGACTCAACTCAATTAGGATTTTATTCTAGGGATAGTATCAAGAAACATCCCCAACACATTATCAAAACCTTAGCTGATGGAGAACTCGTTCTCTATCAAGTACATTGGGCATGTTGCATCACATAGAGGTGCTTCCCACTAACCTTGGACTATTGAGGCACTCCTCCTGCTGAGTACTGTGGGTTTGTTGCATCACACAAAGGTGATCCCCACCATGGGTCTGCTGCCACACCCAGGCACTCCCCCTCATATCTTGTAGAGGTACTCCTCCTGTTGAGTATCGTGGGTCTCCCGCGTCACCAAACATGCTCCTCCATTGTGGGTTTTCCGCCACAACCAGGCGCTCCCCACTGGGGTAGTAGAATCACTTCGAGTCAAACAATGAATAGTTATCAGGTCTCAACCAGCTACTAGGTCTCCCCACTATGTTTGCTCGTCTCCGGGAGGATCTGCTCCACAAGCTACTGGTCGATTATCCATTGTCACGAAGTTCTACGAATAAGTATCCCAAAGGTTCTCTACATTATAGGGGTATCAACGCAACAGACGGCGCGTCAATCAGATACTCGATCTATGAGTTATTAGCCTTTTAGTCTTGGGGGCCCGGTTGGATTGATGCATGATACGACCTAACTGTATCTCAACTATACCCAAACTCCAGTGGGGTATACTAAAAGGGATTTTCATACTCCAAGATTACCATCACAGCAGACAGTTCATCAAACAGACATCTGGTGCCAAAGATATGTCCAAAAGAAGGTAAAGTGCCGAAGTGGGCCCGGGTCCGGTCTGACCCGGTCGGACCGACCCGGACCGACCCCGTCTGGTCCAACCTGGTTTGGGTCGACCCGGACTAACCCGTTGGGTCTGGCCTGGCTCATTGGGCGGGCCGTCCCGTTAGGTTCGGCCTGGCCCACTAGGCAAAACCCAACTAGCCGTGAGGGGTCGTGGAGGGTCGCGAGGACGCGGACCGGCCATGGGTCGGCACAAGAGTGGTTCGGCTCAGAGGGCACCGCGAGGGGAGTCTTGGCCCAGAGGGCGCCGCGAGGTCATTTTGTCCCGAAGGGCACCACGATGGGGCGCCTTGGCCCGGAGGGCGCCGTGAGGGTGGTTCTTCCAAGAGGGCGTCGCGAGGGGGCGCCGCGAGGGGCAGCTCGGCCCGAAGGTCGGGGCTGGTTCGGCCAGCGGCGGTGTGGGGCGCGTGGAAAGTGGATCCGCGGGGTTTACGGGGCGCACGGGGCGCATAGAGCCATGAGGTGCGCAGGGCACGCGGGGCGCACGGACGGCAGAGCCGCGGGGCGCGCGGGGCATGCAGAGCAGTGTCGTGCGCCATTTTTTGGTCGCAGTCAGCGGTGGTGTTGACCATTGTTCTTGTGCTCCTCCACACAGGTTCTCGTCCTTCTTCATTGCGTAGAACACCAAATGAGATCAGTGGAGGGGTCGGACCATGTTAGTTTGTCCCTCACCCACCACGTTTATAGTGGTAGCAAGCGACTCTACTTTAATCATGAACCAAGAACAACGATAATAATCTAAAAGATTCAAGATTTTGATAATAACCCCCTACCATGTTTGTTGATCGCCTACGGTGTCACTGGGAAGAAGACAGATCATTGGTAAAAGATGAACGTCAGCGTTTTCCTCAATAGTTGGTTGGTGCGTCGGCTCGTCATAGTCGAAGATGTCCTACGTCAGAGGGAGTCCCGAGGAAGAAGGTCAAAGTCGGGGTCGACTTTCTTCGTCGGTGGAGCATTCTTCGTCGGTGGAATGTGTTCTTTGTTGTAGAATCTTTCTCCCAAGATCTCTTCCCAATTCTCTAAATTCAATCCTTTCCTCAATTCCACCGTGAAGGAAAATAAATATCCAACATCAAAAAAATTGATAGGATTTAATTTTATGTTGATACGTAAAATTAATTGATAGCATTTAATTTTATGTTGACACATAAAATTAATTAATATCTTTTAATTTTATGTTGACAGATAAAATTAATTGATAGCATTTAATTTTATGTTGATGCATAAAATTAAATTGAAATCATTTAATTTTACGTTTACACATAAAATTAAATTGAAAGCATTTAATTTTACATTAACACATAAAATTTATTGAGGGATTTAAGAGGTTTCCTCTCCCCCCCCCATATGAGGGATAAACCTCAGGTGGTCCCCACCCCCATAACTCATGGGAGGTTAAGGTGTGGTAGTCCCCACCACCATAACCTCTCATGGGAGGTTAAGGTGTGGTGGTCCCGACTTCTAACTTTTACATGGGTGGCTACAATAGATAAAATAAAATAAAACATGAGTTTATTTTATTTAATTTTATTGTTTCCACAAAAAAACCGAAAAAAATAACTTTCACCCTCGACCAAATGTCGTTGAGGTGAAAGTCTCTTTAAGTGAGTATCGGCGCTACGAGTTCAACGGTGCCCTTAGATTTCAATTCTGAGCACCGGTTCAAAAGTTATAAAAACCTGCTCGTACATTTACTGAACGTACCCGAACAAAACATCAGAAATTTGTTCCAGGCACACCGGGCCTCGGAATCATGCGCCGTCAATTTTTACGGACTCGTAAAATTCCCATTTAATTAAAAAAATACATGAAAATTCTGGGTCTTTACATTCTCCCCACCTCAGGGTTGTACGTCCCCATAAGCTGCAACTCATACTAAGGGAACAAGTGGAGGTACTGAGCACGCATTTGAGCCTCCCTCTCCCATGTTCTCTCCTAGAGGTTCTCGTGCTGCCAACGAATGCACAACAGATGTATCGACCATCCACGAAGGACCTGCTCCTGTCGATCCTCAATCTCTACTGGAATCTCCGTAAAAGTCTCCCCATCGTCAAAGTCCAACTCGCCATGGTCGATGATGTGAGAAGGTCCATGCACGTATCTCCTCAACCGGGATACATGGAAGAGGTCATGCACCTAGTGCAACTGAGGTGGAAGATCTAAGCAGTAAGCCACCTCACCAAATCTACTGAGGACCTGAAATGGTTCGATGAATCTCAGAGATAACTTTCCGCCTTGGACAAATCTTTGTAAACCTCATCTGGGTGAGACCTGTAGAAAGACGTGGTCTCCATCCTCGAACTCCAGAGGTCTCCATCTCTAGTAGAAATATGACTTATGTCTACTATATGCAGTCTTCATCAGATCCTGGACGATCTACACCTTCTCTTTGGTATCCCATACCAACTCTGGTCTCACTAGTGCTGACTCCCCTAGCTCAGTCCCGCACAATGGTGATCTACAATGTCTCCCGTATAATGCCTCAAAAGGTTCCATCCCTATGGTGGAGTGATAGTTTTTGTTGTATGAAAACTGCACTAAAATCAAGTGATCCTCCCAGCTACGAAAGAAGTCAAGGAAACAAGAACACAGAATGTCCTCGAGGGCCTGTATGGTCCGCTCAGTCTGGCCATCCGTCTACGGATGGAAGGTGGTGCTCAAACGAAGCTGCGTTCTGAAAGCCTCCTGCAACCCCTTCCATAGTCGGGAAGTAAAATGAGTGTCATGATCAGAGAAAATCGTCGAAGGTACTCCATGTAGATGCAAAATCCCCTGCACATAGAGGCATCATAAGATCTCTACTGAACTCTACTCTCTGATTAGTAGGAAGTGGGCCGACTTGATGAGTCGGTCAATGATCACCCAAATCGAGTCATGTCCCCTGGATGTATGTGGAAGTCCTATCATGAAGTCCATGAATATCCCATCCCACTTCCACTCTAGGACCTATAAAGGTTGAACCAAGCCTGCTGGTACCTGATGCTCCACCTTCACTTGCTAACAAGTAAGGCTTCGAGAGACAAAATCTACAGTTGCCTTCTTCATTCCCGGCCACCAGTGCTGTCGTCGGATATCCTGGTACAACTTTTCCACTCTTGGATGTACCACTAGAGGGGATGTGTGTAACTCCCTCAACACTTCCTTTTGAAGTGACACTGGTACCATAGTACATCCTCTGAAGAGGATGACATGCACCCCACCTTCAGAAAATCCATGAGGTGCATGTTCTGTGGAGATCTGAGCATGTTGTGTCTCGCAATCAGTGCTCCCATGTTGTGCCTCCCAGGATCGCAGAAGAAGTGGGGGAGTAACTATAAGAGACTAAAGAAAATATGATCCATATCTATCCACAAAGGATATCTACCAAATGGATAGTTGTCATGTCTCTTCTCCTAGCAGTTGTATACCATATCTCTTTCTAAGTGCATCTGCAAAAACGTTTCCCTTCCCAGCAGTATAGACTATCTCGTAGTCATGGTCCGGAAGTAACTCAATCCAATGTCGATATCTCAGGTTTAAGTCCTTTTGAGAGAAGATATACCTGAGGCACTTTTGATAAGAGAACATGGTAAAACGCTCGCCCATCAGATAGTGTCGCCACATCTTCAAGGCGAAGAACATTGCTGTTAACTCCAATTCATGGGTAGTGTAGTTCTGCTCATGATGTCTCAGCTGTCATGAACCATATGTAATCACTGATCTCTATTGCATCAGGAAACATCTGAGTATGGTCCCTGATGTGTCGCAGTAAACTACATACCTTACGCCCTCCTTTGGAATCCTAAAGATGGGGGCACTAGTCAGCCTTTACCTCAGCTCTTGAAAACTCTGTTGGCATTTCTCCGACCAAACGAAGCGTTGCCTCTTCTTCATCAATGCTGATAGTGGTGGAGAAACTCTGGAGAAGTCTGGCACAAACCTTCGGTAATATCCAGCAAAACCTAGGAAACTATGTACTTCTGTCACACTCCTTGGTGGATCCCAAGAAAGTACCATCTCAATCTTTGCTGGATCCACTGCAAATCCAGGCTCCGAGATGACATTTCCAAGGAAGTGAACCTCTCAAATATATAAATGGAACTTCGAGAGCATACCATAAATCTGGTTCTCTTGGAGTTTGTCCAGTACTACCTGTAAATGGTAGGCATGCTCCCCCTCAGTAGTCGAGTAGATCAGAATGTCGTTGATGAAGACCACTACAAAGCGATCAAGGTATGGATTAAATATCCTGTTCATGAGTCCTATGAACACTATTGGAGCGTTGGTTACACTGAATTTCATAACCAAGAACTCATAGTGGTAGTACTGACATCTGAAATCCATCTTCTGAACATCCTAGTCTCGAACTATAAGCTGGTGATATCCTGATATGGGGTCAATCTTCGAGAACCACCGTGCTCCCTTCAACTAATCAAATAGGTCGTTAATCCTCAGGAGTGGTTACTTATTCTTCACGGTCACCTAGTTCAGGTGCAGATAGTCAACACAAAGCCTAAAGATCCAATCTATCTTCTTGGTGAACAGAATTGAGGCTACCCAGGGAGAAACACTAGGCCGGATGAATCCCTTCCCCTGTAAGTCCTCTAGCTCTACCTGCATCTCACAAAGCTCTGTGGGAGCCATCTAATACACTGGTGTAGATATCGGTGTCATCCCAGGGTACAATTCAATTTAAAATTCCACCTATCTGTGAGGAGGTAGACTTGGGACATCATTAGGGAAAACATCCACATACTGTTCCACCACTAGAGGATAAGTCGGACTCTCCACATCCACAGCTTTGAGGGTAAGGCTAGCCAACTGATGAGTGATCAGCTGCACTCGCCTCCGAGCAAGTCCATCCTGTGCTGTAAAGGATCCCTTCTTGCCGGTGAAGGTAAACCTGGTCCCATCCGTATAGACACACCGCACTTTGTTCCTAATACAGTCAATATGAGCATAGACTGTAGATAAACAGTCCATACCCAAGATGACATCGTAAGGCCTTGACGCCGCTACTAGGAGATCCCAGCCAAAGCTCTCGCCTCCTAGAGTAAACTCACACTACCAGCACCAGTGTGTAATCATCTAATCTGTTCCCGTAGGAGTCTCTAGACGTAAGGATCAAGCTAATGACTCTGTCGAAATCTCTGAGCTCCAAACGAGGGTAGTGGCAATGAAAGAGTGACTGGAACCTATGTCTATAAGTACTGCAGCTATGGTGCAGTAGACAAAGATAGTACCTCAAATCATCTTTGGAGCTTCATGATCGTATGCCTTGGCTGCCTGGAGTAGAGATCTCCCCTATCCACCTCCTCCCTGTGGTCGGGGAGGACCTCCTGGTGGTGGTGGCGGTAACACCTTGAATTGTTGTCCACCACCAGTTGCACGGCTAACTCTTCTTCCAAGTCCGCCTTCTCCCTACGGACCGCCTCGATCGAATCTTTGTCTTTGTCTGGTAGGTTCTTCGACTGCTTGCTGATCATCTGATCGGAAGGTCGGACAGTCACGAGCCATGTGACCCTACCCGCCACATGCGTAACACTGCCCGCTCCTGGCATGCCTGTCTCCGCTTCGGGTGCCCCACACAACCGATCCTGAGTCATGCGGTCATCCACCTATATGTATGGTCCCCTTAGACCTCTATGACATCTGTCTCCTAACAGCTGTATAATACTCTTCTATGTGTCGACTGGTGGTGGATCTCATTGCAGGAGACTACTCAGCAAGGAAACTATCTACTAGTAGGTCTCTCTCTAACACCCTCACATGCGTCAGGATGCTGAGTGAGATCACTGATGCCCTGATCTCCCACTTGAGTCCCTGCTCGAAGGTCAGGGCCTAGAATAATAGGTCCCACACCATATCAGTGGAGTAGCATGAGATTTATGTGATCCTCGCTGAGTAATGAGCTACAGTCATGATGTCCTGCTGTAGATGAAGTAGCTCTTGAATGTGCACTGCGTGAAGAGTCGTTGGGACAAAATCTACCCGAAATAGTCTCTCGAAGTATTCCCAGAGAAGTTTCACCTCGTCGTGGACCTAGAGCATCAAGCTCCACCATCTGCCCACTGCTGCATGTAGAAGGCTGCTAGTAAGTATCACCATGAGGTCTGCATGTGTCCCTACCGGTCGTAAAACTATCAACATAGCCTCCATCCAATACTCAACTGCATGTGGTTCCATCTTTCCCCGGAACCTGGGTGGCCTCTGGCACTGGAACTCGTGCAATGCGCTCAAGTAGTGTGCACCATCTGCTAATGGGGTTGGTGGCATCGGTGGCCCAATGGGGAGTGGTACCACTGGTGCCTATCCTGGAAAAGGGCCCCGCACCGAGGCCTCATCGCTCGGTGGGCTATCTATTTGTACGACTCTCGGAACTCTATCTGGCTGTCTACATGGAGGAATCCTGAAAAGAAACAGGTGTGCTACGGTTTAAAGTTATACCCAGTGAGCTGACCTGGTTGAGCTGACTTAAAGAAAACTTTTGAAAACACACACGCAATCAGTTTTTTCATGCACTGAGTTGGAAATTAGAAGTCAGGGTCCTAGTGTATGGATATGTTGGCTATTGCGCCAACACTGGACTCCCTAAACTGAAAACCAAACTTACTACACTTAACACTATTTCTTCACAGAAAAGATCAGAGTCCGAGGTTTTATGGTAGAACTAACTCCTCTGATACCAATTTGTCATGACCCGTCCCCTGGGGCCCGTGTCGTGACTACCCCAAGCCCACCTTTCATAGGCTAGGGGCTGGTGACTAGCACCAAAGGCGTAATTCCCTAGAACTAGGAATTCATTACCTTTATAATCTCTAAACACACATAATAGAGCACACATCTAGATACAAAACACTAGTAAACTGTATAACAAAAGAGTACTAAAAAGAAAAAAGGGGGCGGAAATATAAGCCCAACTATAAAGTATAAGGAACTGGAAGTAAAAGTACAACAGAAGAAAAGAAAAAAAATAGTTTTTGGGTCATCCTCCAGGATTCCTACCTGTAGGGTAGGTTCAGATAGCCTCATCATCACTCCACATCTGTCAGTCTCCCCCATGTACCGACTCGTTGTAAGGCCCACGTCCAGGTATCATCCAGCCCTGGTACTCTCAGCCTCAGTCAGTGCTATATGTCATCTTCATCCAACACAACAAGGTTCGGGCATGGCCTATGTAGGGGTGAGTATAACGACACTCAGTAAGGACCCTGAGACCCTCAAGGTCTCACAAATCCACCAAGGATAAACCACAAAGTAAGGAATCAACAGATAACCCTACTTAGGTATATACCCATACATATACCTAAGTTATTAAGTAATTTGTCTCAATCATGAAGAAAACACAAAAGTACTGACTCAGCTCAACTAGGATTTTATTCTAGGGGTAGTATTAAGAAACATCCCCAACACATTATCAAAACCTCGGCTACTGGAGAACTCCTCCTCTATCGAGTACAGTGGGCCTTCTACGTCACACAGAGACGCTTCTCACTAACCTTGGACTGTTTAGGTACTCCTCCTATCGAGTATTGTGGGTCTGTTGTGTCACATAGAGGCACTCCCCACCGTGGGTATGCCACCACACCCAGGCGCTCCCCCTCATAGAATGTAGAGGTACTCCTCCTGTCGAGTACCGTGGGTCTACCGTGTCACCAAGAGCTCTCCTCCACCGTGGGTTTTCCGCCACAACCATTCACTCCCCACTGGGATAGTAGAATCACTCTGAGTCAAATGGTCAGTAGTTGTTAGATCTCAGCCAGCTACTAGGTCTCCGCACTGTGCTCGCTTGTTTCCAGGAGGATCCGCTCCACAAGCTACTGGTCGATGCACCACTATCGCAAAGTCCCAAAAAGAATCCTCCCAAAGGTCTGCCACATCATATAGGTATCAACGCAATAGACGGAGCGTCAATTGGACGCTTAGTCTGTGAGTTATTAGCCTTTTGGTCCCCGGGCCCGGTTGGATTCGTGCACAATCTGACCTGACTGTATCTAAACTATACCTCAAACTTTAGTGGGGTATACTCAAAGGGACCGTTATAATCCAAGATTACCAGCGCCATTGAAGGTTCGTCAAACGGATGTCTGGTGCCAAAGATATGGCCAAAAGAAGGTAAAGGGTCGTATTAGGCCTGGGTCTGGTACGACTCGGTCAGACTGACCCAGCCTAACCCAGTCTGCGCTGACCTGGTTCGGGTCGACCCGGCCTAACCTATTGGGCGGTCCATCCCGTTAGGTTTGGCTAGGCCCACTCGGCCAAGCCCAGCAGGCCACAAGGGAGCGGACTGATCGCGAGGGTGCGGACCGGCCATGGGTCGGCGCAAGAGAGGTTCGTCCCGGAGTGCGTCGTGAGGGGGGGTCTCGGCACAGAGGGCGTCGTGAGGGAGGTTTGTCCCAGAGGGTGTCATGAGGGGGCAGCTCGGCCCTGAGGGTACAGTGAGGGCGGTTCATCCCGGAGGGCGCCGTTAGAGAGCGCGGCTCGGGGCAGCTCAGCCCGAAGGCTGGGGCCGGTTCGGCCAGTGACAGTGCGGGGCATGCAGACAGCAGAGCCGTGGGGTGTGTGGGGTGCATGGATAGTGAAGTCGTAGGGTGCGCGGGGCGCGTGGAGCCACAGGGTGCGCGAGGCGCACGGACGGCCGAGCCATGGGGTGCGCGGGGCGCGCAGACGGTGAATCTGTAGGGCTCGTGGGGCGCAGTGGGGCGCACGGATCCACGGGGTGCACAGGGCATGTAGAGCGGTGTCATGCACCGTTGCCTTTTTCGTGGTCAGAGGTGGTGTCAGCCACCGTTATTATGCTCCTCCACATAGGTTTTCATCTTTCTTCATCGCGAATAACACCAAAGGAGATTGGTGGAGGGGTCGGACCATGTTAGTTTGTCCCACACCCTCCACCTTTAGAGTGGTAGAAAGCAGATCTACTTTAATCATGAACCCAGAACGAGGATAATAATTGAAAAGATTCAAGATTTCAATAATAACCCCCAACCTTGTTCATTGTTCGTCGACGGAGTCACGGGGAAGAAGATGGATCATTGGGAAAATATGGACTTCGGCGTTTTCCTCAATCGTCGGTTGGTGTGTCGGCTCGTCATAGTCGATGACCTCCTATATCGGAGGGAGTCCCGAGGAAGAAGGTCAAATTCTAGGTCTACGTTCTTCATCATTGGAGTGTTCTTCGTCGGTGGAACGCATTCTTCATTGGAGAAGCTTTCTCCCAAGAGCTCCTCCCAATTCTCTAAAGCCAATCCTTTCCTCAATTCCACTACGAAGGAAAAGAAATAGCCAACATCAAAAAAATTCATAGGATTTAACTTAATGTTAAAACAAAAAATTAATCGATATGATTTAATTTTATGTTAACAGATAAAATTAATTGATAGATTTTCATTTTATGTTGACACATAAAATTAATTGATAGAATTTAATTTTAGGTTGACACATAAAATTAAATTGAAAGAATTTAATTTTATGTTGACACATAAAATTAAATTGAAAGCATTTAATTTTATGTTGACAGATAAAATTAAATTTAAAGCATTAAATTTTACGTTGCCACATAAAATTTATTGAGGTATTTGAGAGGTTTCCTCTCCCCCCCCCCCTAAATGAGGGATAAACCTCGGGTTGTCCTCACCACCATAACTCATTGGAGGTTAAGGTGTGGTGGTCCCCACCACCATAACCTCTCATAGTAGGTTAAGGTGTGGTGGTCCCCACTTATAACTTTCACATGGGTTGTTACAACAGATAAAATAAAATAAAACATGTGTTTATTTTATTTTATTGTTTCCATGAAAAACCCAAAAGCTAACTTTCACCCTCGACCAACTACCGTCGAGGTGAAAGTCTCTTAAATAAAATATCGGCGATGTGAGTTCAACGGTGCCCCCGGATTTCAATTCTAAGCAATGGTTCAAAATTTAGAAAAAACTGATCGTACGTTTCCTGAACATACCCGAACAAAACTTCAAAAATTGGTTCCGGGCACACCGGGCCTTGGAATCATGCGCCGTCAATTTTTTTGGACTCCTAAAATCCCCATTTAATTAAAAAAAAATAAAAAAAAATTCCAAGTCTTTACATTCTCCCCACCTCAGGCCTCTATGTATCCATAAGCTGCAACTCATACTAAAGAAACAAGTGGGGGTACTGTGCATGCATTTGAGCCTCTCTCTCCCATGTGATCTTCTTTAGGTTCTCGTGCTGCCAGTGAACGCGCGCTAGAGGTATCAACCATCCATGAAAGACCCTCTCCTATAGATCCTCGATCTCTATTGGAACCTTCATAAAATTCACCCCATCGTCGACATCTAAATCACCATGGTCGATGATATGAGAAGGGTCATGCACGTATCTCATCAACTATGATATGTGGAAGACATCGTGCACCCGGTGCAATTGAGGTGGAAGAGATAAGTGGTAATCCACCTTTCCAACTCTGCTGAGGACCTGAAAAGTTCCGATGAATCTCAGAGATAACTTGTCGCCTCGGCCAAATCTTCCTAAACCTCATCGGGGTGAGACCTGTAGAAAGATGTGGTCGCCATCCTAAAACTCTAGAGGTCTCCGTCTTCTGTCATCATATGACTTCTGTCTACTCTGTACAGTATTCATTTGCTCTTGGATGATCTGCACCTTCTCTGTGGTAGCCCGTACAATCTCTGGTCCCACTAGTGTTGACTCCCCGGGGTCAGTCTAGTATAATGATGATCTACAATGTCGCCCGTATAATGCCTCAAAAGGTGTCATCCCTATGGTGGAGTGATAGTTGTTTCTGTACGCAAACTCCACCAAAGGAAAGTGATCCTACCAGCTACGACCGAAGTCGAGGACACAAGCACACAACATGTCCTCGAGGGTCTGGATGGTCCGCTCAGTCTGGACATCCGTCTGTGAATGGAAGGTGGTGCTCAAACGAAACTTTATTCTGAAAGCCTATTGTAACCCCTTCCATAGTCTGGAAGTAAAATGTGTGTCGCGATCGGAGATAGTAATTGAAGGTACTCTAGGTATCCACACAATCTCCTGCACATAGAGGCATCCCAATCTCTCTACTGAACCCTTCTCTCTAATCGGTAGGAAGTGGTCCGACTTGGTGAGTTGGTCGATGATCACCCAAATCAAGTCATGTCCCCTAGATGTACGTGGAATTCCTGTCATGAAGTCCATGGATATCCCATCCCACTTCCACTCTGGGACCTCTAAAGGCTGAACCAAGCCTGCTGGTACCCGATTCTCTGCCTTCACTTGCTGAAAAGTGAGGCATCGAGAGACAAACTCTGCAACTGCCTTCTTAATTCCCGGCCACCAGTGCTATCATCGGAGATCCTGGTACATCATTGCCACTCCTTGATGTACCGCTTGAGGGGAAGTGTGGAACTCCCTCAACAATTCCTTCTGAATTGACACTGGTACCATAGTATGTCCTCTAAAGAGAATAACGTGCTCCCCACCTTCAGAAAATCCATCAGGTGCATGTCCTGTGGATATCTGAGCACATCGTGTCTTGTAGTCAACGTCTCCATTCTACACCTCCCTGACTCACTAAAAAAGTGGGGGAGTGACTGTAAGAGACTGAAGAAAAGCTGATCCATCTCTATCTACAAAGGATATCTATAAAGAGGCTAACTGCTTTGTCTCTTCACCTAGCATTTGTATACCAGATATCCTACTAAGTGCATATGCAACAACGTTCCCCATCCTAGGAGTATAGACTATCTCGAAGTAATATTCCTGAAGGAACTCAAGCCAACGTCGTTGTCTCATGTTCAGGTCCTTTTGAGAGAAGATATACCTAAGGCACTTGTGATCAGAGAACATGTTAAAATGCTCACCCATCAGATAGTGTCACCACATCTTCAAGGAGAAGACCACTGCTGCTAACTCCAGGTCATGGGTAGCGTAGTTCTACTCATACTGTATAATTTTTTGTGAACCATATGCGATCATTTCTCGCTCTTACATCAGAACACATCTGAGTCTGGTCCCTGATGCGTCGTAGTAAACTACGTACCCTACACCCTCCTCTGGAAGCCTCAAGATGGGGGCACTAGTCAGCCTCTTCCTCAGCTCCTAAAAACTCCAATGGAATTTCTTTGACTAAACGAAGGGTTTCCCCTTCTTCATCAAGGATGATAGTGGTGCTAAAACTATGGAGAATTCTGGCACAAACCTCTGGTAATATCCATCCAAACCTAGGAAACTCCATACTTCCGTCACACTCCTGGGTGGCTCCCAAGAAAGTACCGCCTCAATCTTTGCTAGATACACTACAACTCCATCCTTCAAGATGACATGTCCCAGGAAGTGAACCTCTCAGATCCAGAACTATAACTTCAAGAGAGTACCATAAAGATAGAGCTCTCAGAGTGTGTCCAGTACTACCTCCAAATGGTAGGCATGCTCCCCCTCAATAGTCGAGTAGATCAGAATGTCATCGATGAAGAACACTAAAAAGTGATCAAAATATGGATGAAATATCATGTTCGTGAGTCCCATGAACACTGTTGGAGTGTTGTTTATGCTTAATGGAATAACCAAGAACTCGTAGTGGTCATACCGACATATAAAAGTTGTCTTCTGCACTTACTCGTCTCAAACTCTGAGCTGGTGATAGCCTGATATGAGGTCTATCTTCGAGAACCATCATGCTCCCTTCAAATGGTCAAAGAGTTCATCAATCCTCCGGAGTGTGTACTTGTTCTTCATGGTCACCTGGTCCAGGCGCCGATAGTCAACACAAAGCCTCAAGATCCCATCTGCCTTCTTGGTGAACAGAATCAGGTCTGCCCAGGGAGAAACACTGGGCTAGATGAATCCCTTCCCTACAAATCCTCTAGTTATACCCACAACTCGCGAAGCTCTGCGGGAGCCATCCGATCCACTGGTGTAGATATCAGTTTCATCCTGAGGTACAAGTCAATGTAAAAGTCCACCTCTCTGTGAGGAGGTAGACCTGGGACATCATCAGGGAAAACATCTACGTACTGGTCCACCACTAGAGGATAAGTCAAACTCTCCACATCCATAGCTCTGAGGGTAAGGCTATCCAACTGATGAGTGATCAGCTACACTCACCTCCAAGCAATTCCATCCTGTGATGAAAAGGCCCCCTTCCCGTCGGTGAAGGTAAACCTGGTCTCATCCGTGCGGACACACCGCACTTTGTGCCTAATACAGTAAATATGAGAATGGACTGTAGATAATCATTCCATACCCAAGATGACGTTTTAAGGCCTTGACGCCGCTACTAGGATATCCTATCTGAAGCTCTTGCCTCCTAGAGTAATCTCACACTACAGGATCCAGTGCGTAATTGTAGAATCTACTCCCATAGAAGTCTCTATCCATAAGGATCGAGCCAACAACTCCATCGGAATCTCCGAGCTATAAAGAAGGGTAGTGGAAATGAAAGATTGACCAGCACCTATGTCTATAAGTACTGCATCTATGGTGGAGTAGACACAGATCGTACCTCAAATCATCTCTGGAGTGCCATGATTGTATGTCTCGACTTCCTAGAGCTGAGCTCTCCCCTGTCCACCTACTCCCTGTAGTCAGGGTTGACCTCCTGTTGGTGGTGGCGGTAACACCTCGAATCGTTGTCCATCACCAGCTGCACGACCAGCTCCTCTTCCACGTATGCCTGCTCCCTATGGACTGCCTCGATCGAATATTTGTCTATGCCTGGGTGGTTCTTCGACCATCTGTTGATCAACCAAATAGTGGATCGGACAATCACAAGCCATGTGACCCTACCCACCACATGTGTAACACTGCCCGCTACTGGCATGCTTGTCTCCGCTTCGAGTACCCCGCACAACCGATCCTAAGTCATGCAGTTGTCCACCTATAGGTTTGGTCCTCTTGGACCTATGAAAAATCTATCTACTGCCAGCTGTAGAAGACTCTACTATGTGTTGATTGGTGGTGGATCTCACTGCAGGAGAATTCTCAACAAGGAAACTCTCCACTAGAAGGGCTCTCTCTAACACCCTTGCCTACGTCAGGATGCTGAGTGAGATCACAGAAGCCCTGATCTCCCCCTGAGTCCCTGCTCGAAGGTCCAGTCCCTGAATAATGGGTCTTACACCATATCGGTGGAGTAGCGTGAGAGGTCTGTGAACCTCACTGAGTACTGATCTATAGTCATGTTGCCCTGCAGTATATGAAGTAGCTCGTGAATGTGCACTACCTAAAGAGTCGCTGGTACAAACTCATCCTGAAAAAGGCTCTTGAAGTCTGCCCAGAGAAGTTTCACCTCACCATGGACCTAGAACATCAAGCTCCACCATCTACCCATTGCTGCCTGTAGAAGGCTAGTAGCAAGTATCACCATGAGGTCTGCAGGTGTCCCTACTAGTTGGAAAACTCTCACCATAGCCTTCATCCAATCCTCAACCGCCTGTGGGTCTGTCTCTCCCCTGAACCTGGGTGGCCGCTGGCGCTGTAACTCATTCAATGCGCTCAAGCGGCGTACACCATCTGCTGGTGGGGATGATTTCATCGGTGGGCCAACGGGGAATGGTACTATTGGTGCCTCTACTGGAAAAGGGCCCTGCATCGAGGCCTCATCGCTCGGTGGGTTATCTGTGTGTAAGACTCTTGAAACTCTAGTCGTCTGTCTGCGTGGAGGCATCCTGAAAAGAAACAGGTGTGCTATGGTTAAAATTTATACCTATTGAGCTGATTTAGTTGAGGTGACTTAATGAAAACTTTTAAAAACACACACGCAATCAGTGTTTTCGTGCACTGAGTTGGAAATCAGAAGTCAGTGTCATGGTGTATGGATACGTCGGCTGCTGCACCAACACTGGACTCCCTGAACTGAAAACCAAACTTACTACACTTAACACTATTGCTTCACAAAAAAGATCAGATTCCTAGGTTCTACGGTAGAACTAACACCTCTGATACCAATTTGTCATGACCCGTCCCCTGGGGCCTGTGTTGTGACTACCCCAAGCCCTCCTTCCATAGCCCAGGGGCTAGCGACTAGAACCAAAGGTGTAATTACATAAAAATTGGAAGGCATTGCCTTTATAATCTGTAAACACACACAATAGAGCACACAGCTGGGTACAAAACACTAGTAAACTGTATAACAAAAGAGTGCTGAAAAGAAAAAAGGGGTCGTAAATACAAGCCCAACTGTAAAGTACAAGGAACTGGAAGTACAATTAAAACTGAAGAAAGAAAAAAAATAGTTTTTGGGTTGTCCTCCGGGATTACTACCTATAGGGTAGGTACAGATAGCCTCCTCAGCACTCTACGTCTGTCAGTCTCCTCCGTGTACCGACTTGTCATAAGGCCCACGTCCAGATATCCTCCAGTCCTGGTACTCTCAGCCTCAGTCAGTGTTGTATGACGTTTTCATCCAACACAACAAGGTGCAGGCATGGCCCGTGTAGGGGTGAGTATAATGATACTCAGTAGGGACCCTGAGACCCACAAGGTATCACAAATCCACCAAGGATAAACCACAAAGTAAGGAATCAAAAGATAACTCTACTTAGGTATATTCTAATACATATACCTAAGTTATTAAGTAATCCATCTCAATCATGAATAAAACACAAAATTATTGACTCATCTCAACCAGGATTTTATTCCAGGGGTAGTATCAAGAAACATCCCCAACACATTATCAAAACCTCAGCTACTGGATAACTCCTCCTCAATCGAGTACAGTGGGTCTGCCGCGTCACACAGAGGCACTTCCCACTAACCTTGGACTTCTGAGGCACTCCTCTTGTTGAGTATCGTGGTTCTGTTGCATCACACAGAGGCGCTCCCCACCGTGGGTCTGTCACCACACCCAAGTGCTCCCCCTCATAGCCTATAGAGGTACTCCTTTGATCAAGTGTCATGGTTATACCACGTCACCAAGTGCAATCCTCCACCGTGGGTCTGCCGCCTCAACCAGGCACTCCCCAATAGGCTAGTAGAATCACTCTGAGTCAAATGGTCAGCAGTTGTCAGGTCTCAGCCAGCTACTAGGTCTTCGCACTATGCTCGCTCGTCTCCAGGAGGATCCGCTCCACAAGCTACTGGTCAATGATCCACTGTCACGAAGTCCCATGAAGAAGTATCCCAAAGGTCTGCCACGTCATAGGGGTCTCAATGCAACAGACGGTGCATTAATCGGACGCTTGGACTTTGAGTTATTAGCCTTTTAGTCTCAGGGGACCGGTTCGATTCGTGCACAATCTAACCTGGCTGTTTCTCAACTATACCCCAAACTTTAGTGGGGTATACTCAAAGGGACCGTCATACTCCATGATTACTAGCGCCGTAGACGGTTCATCAAATGGACATTCACTGCCAAAGATATGGCCAAAAGAATGTAAAGGGTCATGGTGGGCCCGGGTTTGGTCCGACCCGACCTAACCCGTTGGGCGGGCCAACCTGTTAGGTTCGGCCCGGCCCATTGGGCCCAGTCCAGCTGGTCATGAGGGGTCGTGGAGTGCCACTAGGGCGCGGACCGGTCGCGAGTGCGTGGACCGGTCGCGGGTCAGCGCAAGGGTGGTTTGGCCCGGAGGGCGCCGTGAGGGGGGGCTCGACCCAGGGGGCACCGTGAGGGCTGTTCCGCCCGGAGGGCGCCGCGAGGGGTCATCTCAGCCCGGAGGGTGCCATGAGGGTGGTTCGGCCTAGAGGGTGTCGCGAGGGGGCGTGGCTCGGGGCAGCTCTGCGCAAAGACTGGGGTCAGTTCGACCAATGGCGGCACATGGGGCACGCGGACGGCGGAGCCACGGGGTGCGCTGGGTGCGCGGAGCCGCGGGGTGCACGAACGGCGGAGCCATGGGGTGCACGAACAGTGGATTCGTGGGGCGCACGGGTTGCGTGGAGCCACGGGGTGCGCAGGGCATGTGGGGCGTGAAATGGCGGAGCCGTGGGGCTCGTGGGGTGCGGTAGGGCGTGCGGAGCCGTGGGTCACGCGGGGCATGCAGAGTGGTGTCGTGCTTCATTGCCTTTATCGCGGCCGACAGTGGTGTCGACTACCATTCTTGTGCTCCTCTATGCAGGATACCATCCTTTTTCATCGATAAGAACACCAAAGGAGATCGGTGGAGGGGTCGGACCATGTTAGTTTGGCCCGCACCCTCTGCGTTTAGAGTGGTAGCATGTGGCTCTACTTTAATCATGAACCAAGAATGAGGATAATAATCGAAAAGATTCAAGATTTCGATAATAACCCCTACCATGTTCGTTGTTCATTGACGGAGTCATGGGGAAGAAGATGGATCATTGAGAAAAGATGGACTTCGGCATTTTCCTCGATCATCGGTTGGTGCGTCGGCTCGTTGTAGTCGAAGACGTCCTACGTCGGAGGGAGTCCCGAGGAAGAAGGTCGAAGTTCGGGTTGACATTCTTCATCGGTGGAGCATTCTTTGTCAGTGGAACACATTCTACATTGGAGAAGCTTTCTCTCAAGAGCTCCTCCCAATTCTCTAAATCCTATCCTTTCCTCAATTCCACCATGAAGGAAAAGAAATAGCCGACATCAAAAAAATTGATAGGATTTAATTTTATGTTGACATGTAAAATTAATTGATAGCATTTAATTTTATGTTGACACATAAAATTAATTGATAGATTTTAATTTTATGTTGACACATAAAATTAATTGATAGCGTTTAATTTTAGGTAGACACCAAAAATTAAATTGAAATCATTTAATTTTATGTTTACACATAAAATTAAATAGAAATCATTTAATTTTATGTTGACACATAAAATTTATTGAGGGAGTTGATAGGTTTCCTCTCCCCCCCTCAATATGAGGGATAAACCTCGGGTGGTCCCCACCACCATAACTCATAGGAGGTTAAGGTGTGGTGGTCCCCACCACCATAAACTCTCATGGGAGGTTAAGGTGTAGTGGTCCCCACTTATAACTTCCACATGAGTGGTTACAATAGATAAAATAAAATAAAACATGTGTTTATTTTATTTTATTGTTTCCACAAAAAACCAAAAAACTTTTACCCTCAACCAACTGTCGTCGAGGTGAAATTCTATTTAAGCGAATACTGACGTTCCGAGTTCAACGGTGCCTTCGGATTTCAATTCTGAGCATCAGTTCAAAAGTTAGAAAAACCCGCTCGTACGTTTACCGGACATACCCGAACAAAACTTCAGAAATTGGTTTTGGGCACACCTGGCCTCGTAATCACGCGTCGTTAATTTTCGTGGACTCATAAAATTCCCTTTTAATTAAAAAAACTTACATGGAAATTCCAGGTCTTTACAAGGGAATTTTATAAAAAAAATTACATCCTGATACAACATATGGAATTAATTTTTTAAAAATTCAAAATATAGAATTTTTTGAATTTAAAATGTAATTAATTTTGAAAAAAAATAAAGAAAAATAGTTTTTTGAAAAAAAAAAGACTTTTAAAATATAAAATAATTTTATAATAAATTCAAGTATAAAATCAATTTCAAAAAACATAATTATATTATTTTAAATCAAAATGAAAAAATTAAATTTTAAAAATACTCTGAAATATTATTTGAACTTGTAAATACTTGAAATGAAAATACAATTTAAAATACTAATGATTATTTTTCATTATTCATTGAAAAATAAATTATTTAATTAAATTATAAAAATTTCAAAAAAAACAAAATTTTATAACATTATTTCAAAAATAATAATTATTTCAATAAATAATATATAAATTTTTTATAAATTAATTATATTGTTTGCTTATAAAACTGATAAAAATTATTCATGATGAAATTTTATTTGAATAACAAAATGACTGTACAAAAATTAGGTTTCTAATTTTATAATAATTAATTAATAAATTATTAATGAGTCAAAAAATTTAATATTTCATAATTTAGTTAATACTAATCATTCTCTCCAATATAATGATAGGTTATAATGGTCACATTATAATAATATTTAGTTGTTCATTTGAAATTAGTATTGTGTATCTTGAATGCTATCGATCATAGTCTCTCCTTTTAAAAAATTGGGATGTTATACTATCCCACACATTTGTAAATTTCATCCTAACAATATTGAATTTGGGAAATGTTATTATGGTTTGATATTTCAAGATACCTTTATTGAATTCTGACATTTGAAAAAGGATTAATAAAAAATTAAATTAATTTGAATGAAAGGTAATTATGAAGGTCATCTATAATAACACAAAACTAGATTTCCATGTAGTAAAACATTAACATGGAAGAAAAAAGATAAAAACCAACTACTGGTAGAGTGTGAAAAATAAAATTTCAAGAGAATATTAACAACCCAAAAATCATAACTCTATGGTGGGTTAGAAGGTACTTAAATTTTCAGTAAGCTATTTAGAGAGATAAAATTTTAGTTTAAATATCATTTTTCTAGAGTTGAGTAATTTATATATTTTCTATACTAAAAACACAAAAGAATATAATTACATGAAAATTATGGTTTCATCCTTTAATCAATTCCCGCCACAAACCCGTCTTTTTCTCCAAATGATGAGTATGAAATATTTTTTTTCTAAAGCACTAGAATAAATATCTATGAATCTCAAAATCCACCAAAGTATAACTATATATTCCTCTTTTCATTATAAATTAACAAAAATAAAATTGGTAAGGATAATATAACATAAGGAAATTACTTATAAATAGAATAAGCCATTATATGATGAAAAGAATATGTAATTTCTAAAAATAAATTATAACACCCAAAGTTCAATATTGATCACTCAAAAAATAACTATACATTAAATCACTCAAAAATATTATATAGTAATATTAAAACACAAAAAATAGAAGGATTTCATCATATAGTCTTGCAAGAAAATGTTATTATTTATCCCCAAATAACATTAATAGCTCTTAAATTCTCATACCAAAATGTAATTTCATTAATCATATAATCTCAAAGATTTGATAAAAATTTCTATAAATAACCTAAATCAACATAAATGAACATTAAAATAATATATTCTTCTAAAATATAATTCAACCATGATTTATCAAATAAAATTCCATAGTATACTATTTACCATAATCATATAGGCTTCTTTAAAGAGTTAATGATTTCCCAAATAACATTAAACACTTAACACCAAATCATTTTCCAATCCCATATTTATCTATTTGATAAAACATTTTCCCTAAAATACCCATAACTTTTATCCATCATATAGTTTATCAAAAAAGAAAATTCTATACTAATAATATTTCACATAGGCTAGTTGTTGGTTCTTTACCTTTTTCTCCCTTCGATTTTGGGTTCAATTACAAGATTTTTTAGAAGTGATGTGTTGTCACCCTATCCATAAGTTGTCCATTTTACAAAACTATTTAATTTTTATATAATTCCAAAAAATTATGATAAAATACTCAATGTAACCTTAATATATAAGATATTAAATAATTTTTTAAACTATAAGTTTATCTAATAAATTTCATTTTTCATCCCAAAAAGTTATAACCCATAATTACCACCCAAAATAAATGTCTCAAAAATATCAATTGTTACCTTAAAATATCATAAATTTTCACTTAAAAATACTTATCCAAGACATTGAATATTTTTAATCCTTATATGAGGTTATCCATCATTATCAACATAACTTCACCTGAAAAAATTATATTCTCTAAAGTTATATAAACTCCGCTCTAATATCAACTATAAAGACCAATCTATAAAAATTACATTTTTGTGACCTTAGTCTAGAATTAACTATGTCTAATTACCAAGTATTATTTAAGATTATATTTTCATTGAATTATTAAGATATAATACAAATTAACCTCATACATTAAAAGTTAAAACTTCTATATATTAACAAATTATTCCACAAAACAAATGTATTTAAAAGAAAACATGATTTATTTTCATGATAAATCTTCAAAAAAATCATAACCACATACTTTTTATTACTCTCACTTAAATATTGTGAATTTTTTTAAAAACATTTGATGAGAACAAAATATCAATAAATGATAAAATAATGAAAAATTTTACTTCAGTGAAAACATGAAAAACCATTAAAATATTTTCTTAAATAGATACATTTTCATCAGTAAATAGAATCATTTTTACTTAAAAATAGAATTATACTACCTTTAAAAATAATTATAATTCCATGAAAACCCTTTATCAATCATATAAAGGTCATGTATGTTCCTTGAAACAACACCATCATAGAACACATATAGAATCCTCACAAAAACCCTTAAAAATTGGAATGACCATATGATCGACTTCTAATATAATTCTCAAAATATATAATTCATTAACCATTGGTTTGGGGAACTATTTGGGTATACCCATAAGATAATATGTAATGTGAAAGGACCATATCATAAATAAAACTCTTAAAAATCTTTTATCCCCATTTTAAAAATACTTTCATATATCACAATACTCCCTTTTCTTAAAAATAACTTTTATAATCTATAAGATGTGCATCAATAAAGATATCATTTTATTCAAAAATAAATAAGAAAATTTATAATGGAAACATCAAATAATTAAAGTGATATAAATGAATTAAAATCCTCTCATTATATAAATATAAAAACATTCTTTTACACTTTTGTAAAAATGGATGAAAGTAGAACTCTAAAGGGAATTTTTAAAAGGAAGTCCCTTACTTGTATCTCATAGCAATAGTGAGTGTTAATAAAATGAATATTTTATGTGTGTAATATATAAATAAACATAAAAAAGTTAAAATACACACAAGATAATAAAAATTAATTCTATCCATATTCATATATTTATATAACCAAATAAGTATATTTTTAACCCAATGAATGGAAATTGATTTAAGAAATTCCCTTACCTCAAGTCTTATTTTTTACATATTTCCTTTATCTTCCTGAATAATAATTATATGGGAATTTATAATTAATTTATAACCTTTTTAATTTTTTATTATTCCTTTTATATCACTCATTTCTATGTTATATAAAATGAGTCAATCATTTAGGTTCATGTCTGAAATTTTGATGATATTCTGTACAAAACTCCAAAATTGCTTCGGTATGTCAAATATAGTGAAAGAATTCATCAATAAACCATCTAAAAAATTATATTCAAAATAGTATTATTATTTTTATACATATTTTATAATTTTTATAAAACCATTAAATATGGTTTTGAAAAATGAACTATGTTACAAGCATAGTGATGATAGGTATAATTTTAATATATGTATAATTTTATCCCTCTAGAATTATATTAATATATTAAATATGACATTAATTATTTATATATATATATATATATTTATAATTATATATCATTCATTTGATTTGGTGATGAAAGAAAATCACATTTCTTAGTGTAGGTGGTAGTATATATGTATACACAAACAAGATTATCATTTTTCTATGTATGGAAAGGTAAGAGAGTAAGTGGTATATTATCTTTTCATAAAGAAAAATATTTAAGAATATAATTTATAAAACATAATTCCATTATTATAAAAAATCATGAGATATTTTTATGGAAAATTAATCACATCATATTGTGAGGTAGTAGTCCATCGTACGCACAATTGATGAATTCTTTTCCCATTTCATGGAATAATAGGTGTATAGTGGTCATCCCACAATCATAATATAATCTAAATTTATGGAGAATAATTGAGTTATTATTTTATGATATATTTAAGATATTTTAAGGTGGTTTAAGATGAAATAAAATTGAAACACTTAATTAAAAACAATAACTCTTCTTCAGACAATATCCTTTGATCAACACATTAAGACCTCTAAAGTGGGTGTTCTGCCTAAAATAAGGAATCTATAATTATAGAAGGTATTCTATGAAATTATTTATATAGGTATTTAATGAATTAATTTTTTTTAAATTTGATGGAATGAGTATATGAGGTAACCTTTTATAGTAGAGGGGTGGGAAACTCTAGGAATTTCACAAAATATGAAATTAATAATAATTAATTATTAATTAAAAATGGATAAAAAGTGATTTATTTCAAATATAAGATGAATTTAATATAGTTACTATAAAATGGCTAAAATATGAATTTAATAATAATTAATTATTAACTTTGTTTTCATTGAGTATTAATATAGTTACTATAAAATGCCAAACCACCAATAAATTCATATCGAATGAAATTTTCAACCATATACCAATCATATATATGAATTTAATTATTTTAAAATTTTATATAATTTAATAAAATAATATTTAGTATAAAAAATTCACAATATCAATTTTCAGAACTATTCATTACATTTACTTTAATAATGTCAATATAAAACTTATAATTATAAAAAAATACTTTATTGCATCCCCTACATGTCATGTTCATCATTAAAATTTTAATTTTATATTAATTATCTCAAAAAATATTTATTTTAATATTTTTAATAATAATTATTTGATATTTCCATTAATAAAAAAAATTACTTCATCAAAGTTGTGTAAATATTTGAGGTAATTATTATTTTAATAAAAATAATAAATAAATAAACATAATTAAGGTAATAAATTTTGATATAAAATGACTATTTATAGTAAAATATATCCTAGGGATAATCGTATGTTAAAATTATATAGTTATTAAAAATATGAGTGGGATATCATTGACTTTTGATTAAATAATTATTATAAATTTCATAATCACTTACAAATATAAACTAAAGGAAATATATTATAAAATTTAATTAATATGTATGAATATTACTAATTTAATAAAATTTTATATTGTTTAATGGTAATTTTATAGTTCATATCATATTATTTTTACCCTTATATACTAGATTCAACATTTACCTTTGTAACAAATATTACAAAGGTTACTATTAATATTTAAAAAAACTAAAAAGGGGTATATTTACTAAATTAGTACTACTTGATTAAAAATATAGTATCATGTTTTAAAAATTTTAAAAACAAAATTTTCAGAATTTATTTTAAAATTAAATAGGGAAAACACAACGAAAAACATTTTTTTGGAAAAATTACCTTTTTTAAATATAAAATTTTTCAAAAAAAAATCAAGTATGAAAACTATTTGAAAAAGATAAATGGATTATTTTAAAGAAAAAGGAAAAAATAAATTTTAAAACTAATCTAAAATATATTTTTAATTTTTAAATACATATAAAGGAAATGTAAGTTTTTTTAAAAAATCAGTATTATTTAGTATTCATTGAAAAGTCAAAGTTTTCATAAAATTTTCAAAATTTCACCATAAGAAAATTTAGTATGATTATTTCAAAAATTATATTTATTTATTTAAATAATATTTCCATAAGTTCTAGAAATTAATTATATTTTTCATTCACAAAATAAATAAAAATTAGTTTTGGAGAATGTGTATTAGAATAATAATATGAATTTACTAAAATTAAGTGCATAATTTTATAATAATTAATTAATATATTACTAATTAGGGGTAATATTTTATATTTACTAAATCAGTTAATACTCTTCATTTTCTCCAATTTAAAGGATGTGATATAATGGTCTCAAAAAACATTATTTATTTGTTTGTTTAAGATCAGTGGCGCATATATTGTATTCCATCAAACATAGAATTTATTTTTAAAACTCATGATCTTACAATCATATATAATTTTTAATTCATAGTAGAAATAAAATCTAGATTTACCATAGATTCTTCAAAATCATGTTTCTTAACCTATAAGAACAAGGAGGTATGTGAACATGTACTCAATGTTCTTTTGGATTGAACATGTTGTCCTTGATCCTCAATGATATTTTGGACCTCTAGTGGATTAATTATCATTGTATTCTCTATAAATAATTGACCCTAATAAATTTAAATTGTTTAATCAATATCTTAATGCTATATATTTTCTGTATCATCACCTATTTCAGGAACATTTTGATGTTGTTTACTTGAAAAAACATCATCTTTTCTTCCTCTAATACCTCTATCTATTTATGAAATATTTCCTTTTAATTGTTCAATAACATTCATATCTATAGATTCAATAATACTTCTTATTTATATTTTATAACACTTATATCATATACCATTAGTCTGGAATCCATGGATTATACCATTAACAGATATTTGATCAAGATTCTACATATTCTCACCCTTGACCTTGGTAATAAAAGGGTTATTAAAAAAAATTATGTATTTAAAACATGTATTCTCTTTGTAATACATCTCATATATAGTCATATTAATGATTGGTATGTATAAATAATGATTGTGAATGTGAATTGTTTCTCCAAATCTATGTCTCAAAAATAATCAAGAATTACCCTATTCAATAAGTACAATTCGAGACATCATAATGAATCTTCTATTATTTATTATAGAACAACCATCCTATTGTGGTGTATATTGTTCACTATGTTAATGATTAATTACTTGTTATTCAAACATTATAGTAATGTATTCCACACTATTATTAGTTCAGATCTTCTTCACGGAGTATCCAAATTCAATTTCATTAGTCATTATGAAATTATAAAACATTATAACAACATGTGATTTATGTTTCCAAACATATTGAATGTAATACGAGTGAAATAATCAATAAATATAATGAAATATGTATCTAGATTTTTTATAAATTTTCATGGGCGCATGCAAGTTAGAATGAATGTGGTCTAATGGATGAGTTAAATGTATCTTAACATTTTTATATACAGAGTTTTGAATTATTCTATTTTCACATATCATACCAATCTAATAACTTTATCTTATTATTTCATAAACATAATGAATAATTTATCTAATTGTTTTCTTATCCATATTCCTCTAGAACATACGTTCATTCCTTCTAATCTATAAATAATTTTCATCCATCATGCTTAAATAACATGAACTATGTGATTCTCTAATGTGAAATAGATTTCACTTGGTTCACCCTCATTATTATACAACCTTATCATATTTAATAATTCTAACTAAAAACCAATGTATATTAAAAGGAAATATTTTTTCCTTCACCAAAAATTTAGGAAAAACTCAACATATTGTGTTTATATTCATCAAAAAATGATTGTCATATAGATTTTAATTTTTCTTCTCCAATAATAGTAGATCTAATGCCTTTTTTAGGGACTGACTAATTATTTATAAATTTAACTACCCATTAATTATTTCATTTCATAATTATAAAAAATTTAACATCATCTATCATACGTGAAGAACAACCAATATTCAACATCAATGGTAATTCTTATTTTTTGGATTTGATAATAGTTTCGACAATCAAGGCCTTATCTTTTTAGTTTTCCTAACCCACATAAGTCTTTTTATATTTTTTATATAAATATTATTGAGTTTTTAGAACTAATTTAAATCCATTAATAAGATATTTGGGTAGATCACATCTTTAAAAAATAATTTCTAGTGGTAAACATTTATTTTCCCTTTTCAAACTATTTTTTATGTTATCTCGTTTGAGTGGATTAAATCCCCCTCAAAATCTAGATCCAATAAATCTCGGATTCATTTTTATGTTTGAGAATTTACTGAAACATTTTTTATACCTAAAGCCTCTTTATTTCCTAAAATATCAATAGAAATTCTATTTTCCTCGATCACATGCTTGATGTCTAGAACTGTGTATTTTTTACCATTATCAATCTGACCCTGAACATTGATCCATGTTGTGAACCTAAATTGTAGTAGATTCCTATTATCATTATATTTATCTTTGAATTATTCTCTTCCTTTACATAACTTCTAGTTCTTATATTTTGTCATTAATATTCGATTATGTAGATGTTTTGTAATTTTTTCATTCTCCTATTTTATAAGCATACATAGTCTACTTGACTTTCATTTTATTCTGATAATTTTGAACATTTTGTTAAACACTATGGATGATATTTTAACCATTTTAGGTTTACACTTCTTAAAATATTCATCTAATTTTTAAATTGATTTTTGGATGTTTGAGATTCCATGATTAGCTTTAATATGTTTCTATTAAACAAGATAAATTTCATTATCCTTCAACATATATTTTCATAAATCTTATATATATATATATATATATCTTCATCATGTATCTTATTTATATAATTAGTTGATTTTAACAAACCATATTCTAGATCATGTGCTAATTCACAACTATTTACTGATGATCATCTATATTCTTCTTCATGATATCTTTCTAATGTTTAACTATCATTGAATGTAATTTTTAAAATTATATCATAATAATAAACACAATATTATTTTCCTATACACCTTCTTTAGAGTTTCTAATTTCATCACCGGTTCAGTTCTCAATAGTTACTTTAATTATAAGTAACATTTCAGGGAAATCATCACTAGAATTTTCTCCTTCAACTTCTATTTCTCCATCGTTCTAAAAATTTGATAAAAATTTTCAATTTATATATTTAATTAACTTATTATTCTTTTCATTTGAATATTAAAATTATTTTAATATCTTTTCATTTTTATTTTTTAATTTCCTTCTTTGTCATCATAGTATTCATCTAACATTATCATGTGATAGTTTACTTGAAAGGTCTGATGAATTTGTTGTTAAAGAAATTAAATTATAACATTTCTTTATACAAACTTGAGTTTCTTTTTGAATTTCTATAAATTAAATAAATTAATTCATAAAAACAATTTAATCACATAAACATTAGTTTCATTTTTTACTTAGATCGTCCCAAAAAAATTCAATGAATTTCATTTTTTAGCATCATTGAAATAGATTTCATGATAAACTTTAACGGTGTTCTTGAGTTAATTTTAATTAGCATTTTATAAAGGGTTATAATATGATGTATGTAATTCTGTGATAGTGTTTTCGGATATCAGTATTCTATATATGATATAGTGTCTCCAAATTAATCAGGAATAATTCATGGAATATTTTCAAAAATATTCATATCTTCTAATTTCTCTTAGAAACATATTATGGTACATAAAATGTCATTAAAACTTATAAGTAACACACCAACGGATCCAAGTTATCTCATTTTAGGATCTTAATACTTTAATATCTTGAAATAGAACATTACTTTCTTTAATTCCATATTACCATCATAATTATTTTTTAACATGTCCTTGATGAATTTAGATTTTAAATTCTTTTGACCCTCAAAAATTATATTTTATAGATGGGGAATATATAAAATTTCTCTCACTCATTAAACTATATATTCTTTATTACATTACATATTAATAAATCTCCCTTATAAGGATAAGATAAAAAAACCCTTACTAGCATCGAAAACATCATATCTAATTCATAAATGATAGGGTAGAATTTTATATTTTTAGATATAAATGTTCTTTATATTAATGGTAAGAATACCCACACTATTAATAGATTTTAAAACATCCATAATAGACTTATTCCTCTTTATATTTACAAGGGTTATTAAAGGAAAACTTTTCTTTGATACCAATAGACATGACCCATCAGGATCTATGTGGCCATTAGGGGGTGAATCAGTGGTATAAATTTTTATTTTTTTCTTTATTAAAAAGAAAATATGCCTTTACATTAAAAGAATTGATTCAGTTGAAAATAAATAGATAAGAACACACAAATTAATAAAAATTATTCAATTTTCACTACTCAATAAGAGTACATAGTCTATGGAATTTATGAAAAAAATACAATACCACAAGTGAACTAGAAAAAATAACTCTATGGTTCAAATCATGTAGGGTATATCCATCCATTTCATAACACTAGAGTCCTTTGGTAGTGCATGTGTAACTTTCATAGATAACATGATAGAATACTTTTTGTAATAATGAAATGAACATTAACCAATAAGATTCAACAAATTATCACTATTCTTCTTATATTTATCATAATTTCCTTCTTGAAAGATAATATTCTACCTCTTCAGTTTCATTCATTCCTAAGAGAAGAAAATTATGTCTTAATATATTTCCCCAAACTTTTCTATCTGATAAATTCATTACAATAAAGTTATTTTTTTTTGTATCCTCTATCAATTTCCTTGACCTCTCATTACCTCTCAGTCTGATACCCTATATAAGGTATCACTCAGTTTGATACCCTATGTATGGTATCACATTGTCTTATAAAAAATCTCCCACATCACACTATCTAATACCATCTATCTGGTATCTTACTATCTGATAGTTCTGTATCAAATGATTTTAAAGAAGTATATATTAATCTCTTAGATTGAAACATCAATTCTTCAATATCTACCCCAATTAAAATAAAAACCGCACATCACTCATTCTCCCCTTTATATGGGAATTAATTCAACAAAAATAAAGGGAGAATAATTAAATTTAAATTTACCACACTATATTTGAATGACCTACTTTAGTATTTATTTTGTTTATCACCATAAATCTTATGACATAATTTGAGTTAAACTTCTTCCAATAGTCTATTTATTTTTCTATCCCCTATTATTTATAGGTTTCATTTATTAGGAGATATTAAGGTATATTTTTTCGCTATAAAAATTCTTAGAAACCCTTTTCAAGTAATATTTTTTAAGAAAACCTATGTCTGATAAACTTCTTCTAGAAATGTCCATCAGATGGAATTGTTAAGAAACATATCTTTGATGAATTCTGGTATAATTTATTTTCTGATAAATTCAATTGAAATTTTATGTCCAGTTAGTTTCCATAGAACTCTATGTCTGTTTAACTTTCTCATAAAAATATATCTAAACCCATTTATCAAGGACATATGTTAAATTACATCAAAAAACTCTTATCCAGGGGAATCTATTCAGAAGCCTCATATTCTATCGATTACATCCTTTGAAAATAAATATATAGAATCATGAATACCTTATTAATCATGATTTTTGGGACTTATAAGAATAATTAATCTTTGTCTAAATTTGTATTTTTTTTTTTTTTGGAAAACTCAATATGATATACCTATTAATACACTAGTATTAACAAATTTTCTCATCATTTATCTCATCCACTCATTCCATTAGATTCAGTTTGATCGCCTCATTCTGTTGTAATCTATTTGATCAAAATAGTTCTTTAGAATTCATCTGATAACCTCTATTCATTAGATATTTTTTGATCACCTCAATCCATTGGACTCATAGTTCTCTCTCTAGAATATTCTATCTAGAAAAATTATAAATAAGGCTCAACATTTTCATGTTATATTTTTACTGATAATATAATTTGACATAATATTATTCCTCTTTCTGTTCAAGAATAATTCAACACCACCTTGTGTCTAAATGATGACTTATTATTTGTAATAATGAGGACAAAATTCATTCAAGATGAAAGGATGGAGTTTTATATAGTTTAATACTATATTTATATTTTAAATTATATAATAATTATATGTTGGTGTAGTAGAATCAAAGAATATTCATAGCATATGTGTTTCTTCTTCAAGGTTTGATGGTTTTTTAGGATACCATGATATACTAATTCAATTGAGTTTTTTTGGGTAAATAGAAGAAATGTCACTAAATATTGATGAAACTATTGATTTTGGAGAAGGATATAGGATGAAAGGATAAAAACTATGTCCAATATAGCCTCTAACATATATTTTTTTTATTCATGGTTTCATAGTGGTGTAGTTAGAGATTGGTGAGTGGTTAGATATATTTGAGTAGTAAAGAAATTGAGGAATGAACCATGTGTGAGTAAGTAGTTTTGTTCTTTTATAATAATTTCCTTTTAATATACCTCTAAAAATAAATGTTAAATGATGGGGTTTTTTATTTGGATAATAAACATGTATTTGGAACAAACAGGGATTTCTCACCATGTTTGATTTTTTTTAAAAGATATATTCTTTTAAATGGTTATGTATATTTATATATAATTGGAAAATGTACATCATGAAATAAAATATATAATGTGGGTGGTTTGGTACCTTGTTCTAGTCCTGTTAATTGTTTCATTATATTTATTATAAAAAAATTAATTTTTGAAATATAAATGCTTAATTATGTTATAATTGAGTTACATAGTGGTAGTCAATTTTTTATATGCTTTTAAATTTTTATTTTTTTATTTTTTTATTTATAAAGTAAAATTCCATGATATTTATTTTTTATATTAACTTTAATTTAGTTATAAATAAAATGAATGTATAATTTATCTATTATAAGATAATTTTTACAAGTGTTTAAATTGGGACTAAATTTCTTTAAGGGGTTATGGAATTATCATTTATATAGTAATGGCATATTGATTTGGGTACTTTAATTGGGTGAAAATAACTTATTATATGTTATAGTTCATTAGAGTCTTGGATCATAAGTATTTTGGGGTGTTTGGATGTATGTGGAATTCATTTTTTACGAGGAAGGTATGGTAGGGATTTATAAGTTTCCTATAGTTTAGGGTATTGTAAGGATGTCTTAAAATTTAAAGACCTCATGCATGTGGTGACTTCTATTTATATGCAATATTAGTGTTTTGATGTGAGGGGTGTTAATTTTTTGGGGTTTTGTGTAATAAATTTTTTATCTTCATAAAATAAAACATTGTAAGATGTTTGTAATTGGAGGATAAATACTTATTATTAATTATATTTTAATTTTTTTATGGGAGATTTTATGTTATTGAGGATGAGAATAATTTAAGGACTCTCTTGTATAAAAAATTAGGTTTTTTTATGTGTAATTATTATTTTTATTATTATTATTTGTTTGTTATAGATTCCTTTCAAAAAATATATTTAAATTATTTTATATATTATAAACATTATTATTTGGGTATAGTAATAATATGTGAATTGTGTTTAATATAAATATAATTGTCTTATAAATATATATTAGAATATATAAATATATTTTTGTATATATATAAGTTAATATATGCATATATATGTGTGTATATATTTTTTTATGTTTATTGTTAACTTATAATAATAATCATCATCATCATCATAATTATTTTGATGGTGTTAATCTTTTTCTTATCAATTATACTTATAATAAGGTTAAATAGTCCTTTATAAAAATTTCAACATATAATTATTCATTTCTCTTCCCAAAATTTCCCCCACTATGTTATTATAAATAGATTTTTTACTCTTCCCTTACTCATGATTCTCAATGTGTCCTTGCTTCCTCCCCACCTCTCTCACTCCACCACCTTCTCCCGTTCCACTCCTAAAATTCCTCTATTTTCTTACATATATTATCCATTTACTCTTTATAATGTCCCTTATCATCACATTCAAAAAAAATATTTCTTGAATAAAATTATCCATTTATTTCCATTATTACCTGAGATTATGATTTTAATTCAAACACCTTTCCTTTTCTAATTTCTATCTTCATCAACGTATCCTTTCTCAATTTTTTCAAGTTTCTTCCTATTAAAATGTATTCACCTATCCCTTATATGATTTATCCATTATCATCATGTACTTTATAAATATATTTCATTTAATAAAAATAAATTCCATACTTTATCATAATATACTACAATCTTCTAGTTAAAAGTTAAAAAATATCTCACATTGGATTCCCAACTATAATGGATTATTAGCTTTCAAATTTTATTATTAGTAATGAATATTTAAGGTAAAAACATTAAATAATTGTTTTTTTATATTCAATTAGATTTTACTCATCCATCATTTCTATTTGAAGTTATTTTTAGGTCAATAAAGCTCAAGATTCTCCTATGTTCCTACAGATACATTTTTTTAGAGTTTAATTGGGTTTTCCATAAATTTTTTAATTTATATTAATACCATATAATTTTTATAATTTCATATTTTGGTGACATTATTTTCATTCATAAATATAAAAAATTATATATAATACCAATAGTCTAATTTCCATTCCAAATATGGCATTGATTGTGATGAAATCTATCATTCTCAATATAATAATTTTATTATGGATAAAATAATTGAGTTTTTTTAATATTATAATTATAGTTTCTCAAATAAATTACATTATTTTTAGTTGAGTATTTGTATAATCACTAACTGGGATTTCCTAAATGGAAACTAAGTAGGAGTGGAACTGAACTCAGGTACATGTCATTATATACTTGTTTTTTTGAAAAATAATGATGGTATAGGAGGTGATAATGGAAAAACTATATCCTCAATGTAAATAACAAATAAATTACATAAAAATAAAAAACATGTAGTTTAATTAACAAAATAGTAGTAACCAATTGATAATGTAAAACATACTATTCAAAAAGTAACAATAATTCCATGCCAGTTTGCAGGGTCCCAAAAATTTCGCATTCAAAATGAAGAAAATTATATAAAACATGAAAAGGATGGAAAACAATTTAATGGAATATTTTATGAAGAATGTTGAAAAATAAAAATCTAGAAAAGGAATTAAATCCATCCATGTACTGAATTCTAGGAATTGTTCATGGAATTCATCGCTCGCGAACCGATTAGTATGTGGAATGAATAATGATGGCACCGGCTCCCTCGAACCATGTTGTTGGAAGAATATAGGTAGAGAATTACACACCCACTTACAATATTCCTTGTGAACTAAGTTTGTGGGATGAGGCGGCATCACTGGCACCTGTAAATGATGTCCCCTACTGACAAAGTCATTTGCGGTCTAAGGAATTCTCCATGGGCTTCCTCAAAAGGTACTATGCAGACCATCAATCCAGCGCCCTAGGATCTCTATAAATAAACCCCAAAGAGGATCTAAAAAGCACTCGTTAGAGAAGAAAAGAGCTCCTTATATGGGAAAAGATGGAAGAAGCATGAATAAAAATATAAAGTATTTTGTATATATCCCACCCACACTCAAAGTAGTTCGTGGAATCCATCACATGAACCATATACAGGTGTCCCTTCACATATGGCATCCCGTAAATAGTATGAAGAAGACCCTCCATGGAAGATAACACATAGAGGTTACATCATTCATGTAAATGAGGCATCATTTATGATCCCCGTGAAAGAATAAAAAAAAGTATGTGGATGATCCTATGCATAAATTAGTTTGTAAATGACCCTTTATGGAAATAAGTATGCAGAAGTTTTTAGGAAGAAAATGGTTCAAAAATGATCATATGAAGATTGTATAGTATACGGTCAACCCTATGCAGAAAATGGTTCATGTAATTCCATTCATGGGTTCTCTTGTAAGGCTGATGGTTCGCAACCAGCCCTATACAGCCAACACCTACACAGTCATCCATATGCGACTAGATCCTATGCGGCCAGCCCTATGCAGACATCACCCTCATGGACCATTCTATGTTGACCATCTCCTAAGTAAAAAAGATTTCTGCACCCATAGTTCCATACCATAGGGCCTACGCCACCGCACCCCCCCCCCCCCATGGTATTTGTGTCAAGCTATAGTCTCGGACCTCTGGGCATGTCCATTCAATATCATCACTGACCCCTGATAACAATGGAGAGTCACACCATGAACTTTTTGGGTCGCATCAACAATATTTTTTATGCACCCTTATGTAGCCAAAGCATTCGTCCCTCCAATACCATGAGTCAACTTACTCCTCATCAGAATCCTAAAACCCCATCACCTACCTCCTATGCCAATTTGATCAAAAACTCTATAGAAAATCCTGGTCTTAGTGTTTCTTACATGCTTGGACACATCCTTCTCCATCCATAAAAATATTTGTCCTGGATTATTTTGGATATTTATAAACCTCCTCGGCTATTGAAAATGGACAGTTAGTGTCATGAGGACACCTCTACTTGACTATACACATAATGCCCCAACAGCTCTGCATATGTTGCCCACAAAAAATGTATATCAACCAGATACATATTCAACCTCGGGAGAGGCTTTTCCTACCTCTATACTCCACAATAGCTTTCATGCCCCATATCATTTCTCCTGATTTTAAAATCCTCATATCATGGTTTTTCACATTCCATACATCTCACATTTGAGGCATATTAGAATGTCTTATCCATATTATCCTACAGTTAATCATGGATTTAATAAAAAGTGGTCCAATCTCTATGAACATAAACTATGAGTTATCTTCCTTGCCACATGACCTTAAACTATATGGTAGTATTCCTTGCAACATGGAATTAAACAGTGATACTATATTCCAAGATATATTACATTAAACTATAGTATACCTTGGTGATTTAAAATCTTCATAAACATCATCGGCCTTAGGAAATGGAAAGCCAGTGTCTTGCGAACACCTCTTCATGACTATGTGCAAAATGCCCTGGTGGCTCTGTATATATTGCCCACAAAAAAGGCCTATCAACCAGACACATATTCTTCCTCAGGAGAGGCTTTTCCTACCTCCCTATTCCATAATGGCTTCCATGCCTCTTATCATTTCTCCTGATCCAAGATCCTCTATAATCATAGTTTACACGTTCCTTCCCTCTTATGTTTTAGGTATGTCAAAACAACCCAACATGATTATCCTCTAGTTGATCATTTTCCTAGTTATATGAATTTAAACTATAGTATACCCCTTGTGATTCTTAGTAGGGAACTTTTCCTAAGGTAAATCCTTAACCTTTCCATATGAGGTGGTGCACTTTCTTCTCTCATGCTTAGATCGGGACATGTCCAAATAGACTTCCAAACATGACTATCCTAGATATCAACACAGGTGGGAGTTAGAACATTCAGTTCCCCTTTCTCTATTGTCAATCTGTCACCCCGACATCTTCCATCATCTTATTACTTTTCCATCAATGGAGAAGGAAAGGTGAGTGGTCTGTTGGATCTACCGATTCCTCTAATTTCTCACATCGAGCATGACTCATGTGGGCTTAGAGGTTGAAGATAATCACAGCATCTACATCATATCTAAATAAACTATGATAACTTTTATTCCTTCTCTAAATAGGATATATAGGATGACTATCTGAATTCCTGAGCTCAAATGGCCAGCTCCCATGTGAAAGACCCAATCATATACCATCTCTAAATGAACTATGAGAACTCTAATTCCTACTCTAACCAGGATATGTATGACACCTTTATAAAGGCCCAAGCTCAAATGGGAAACTCCCATGCACAATCCCCAATCATATACCATCTCTAAATGAACTGCATGAACTCTGATTCCTTCTCTATGCAAGATATGTAGGATTCTTGTATAAAGGCCCAAGCTCAAATTGGATGCTCCCATGTGAAATCCCCAATGATATACCATCTCTAAATGAACTATGAAAACTCTAATTACTTATCTAAATGGGATATGTAGGATGCTTATTTAAAGGCCCGAGCTCAAATGGGCAGCTCCCATGTGAAACCCCCAATCATATACCATCTTTAAATGAACTATGATAACTCTAATTCTATCTCTAACCAAGATATGTAGGATGCCTATCTAAAGGCTCAAACTCAAATGGGAAGCTCCCATGTGCAATCCCTAATCATATACCACCCCCAAATGAACTATGAGAACTCTGATACATTCTCTAACTAGGATACATATTATGACTTCCTAAAGGACCAATAAAGTGGGCATCTTCCACATGTAATCCCTACCCGAATGAACTATAATAACCCTGATTCCTGCCCCAAACATTATACATAGGATGTCTATATGAAGTCCAATGTCAAGTGGACAGCTTCCATGCGTAATCCTCACCCAAATGAACTACAATAACATTGATTATTTCCTCAAACCATATATATTGGATGCCTATCTAGAGGCTTGAGATCAAAGGGGATCCTTTCCAAAGGTTAATAACCAATCATTCCCCCCCCCCCCAAAACATAGAATCCTATATGGTATAATCCCAAACATAAACCAAACTATGAGGGTGTTCATAACAAATGTATTGGGATACGTAGAAATCCCCCTTGAGGTTTAAACCCTGCACCCAAATTGAACTAGTGTTCACCGGGCTATATCCCTGGGTAGGTCCACCCAAGAGTCCATGCCTCTCTTAAGCATCTTGGGCCGCTTCAGTGTAAGTCCCACATGAAATATTGACTAGGCATCTTCCTCCTAGACATCTTAGCCGCGTGATGTTAAACTACATGGATGGGTCCTCGCCGCACGACCTTAAAAGGTGATGTGTCCAGTTAAGTGGCACCAAATTATGTGGGTTCTGATTCTTCTCATAAGGATACATAGGGATCAAATCTCATGGGTTTGATCCTGATATCGATGCAACTTATGTATTCCATGGATTTCGATAAAACACCAGAGCACCTCATCATAGAGCTTAAACTAGTGTTGTCTTAGTAATTCAAAATCCATGTGTATCCAGGATTGATTTTTCAAGTCAGGGGTAATCTGTGGACACATGCATGGGAAATAACCAAGGATTCACGAACATATGAAAATTGATTAAATCTATAAGAGAGTCTCGAATTAGGAAATAATTCCCCCAAAAGGGTGTGATGATCCCAACCTCTCATCCTCTAGACCAATGGATTCATTAAGTTTCATTGGCCAAAACATCATCCAAAGAGCACCTACCTTTGGAAATTTAGTCCATGAATCATGGATACATGGGTTGTAAGGTGTTTCTAGCTCAATGAATAAACTTGTTGGAGACCATCGATGACATTGTACCTAAAGTGGACTAATTTCACACATAATCAACCCCCCATGAAATCACCCATAGGGTCCACTTGACTATAGAACCTCCTTTGTAGTATGAGAAGGATACACTGACTAGTCCCTATAGGAATGGACCCAAAAATCCCCCATCACCCAGGATAAGACACAAATCGGGTCAAAACAAAAATGGTGAAAACTATGTAAAACCCTTCATAATAATGGAAAATTGGTTACTATCCATTAGGAAATTTTTTTCCATGGTATAACATGAATCATGTAAAAAAATGATGAACTTGATGGAATCCTTAACCAAGTTGGTAGTATTATCCCACTACAATCCCCTTTCATCAAAAAAGTAAGTGGGTCAAGAAAGATCATCATTTTTTCATGTGATCATGAGACACTACTTTAAATTAATTTTTTGTTTGTATGTGTCATGTATATATCACTGGAATTTCACAAATCTCTCTACGATCCAAATGGAATCCCAAAAATTTTCTGAGACACACATGTTCGTAACCACAGAGGGAGTTGGTTCCCCCAACAAAGAATAGAACTCCCTTTCCTATCCAGCATCTTCAATGCTAGGTTTTTAAATGCACTGATCAAAAATTACCCCCAAAATGGTTCTCTCCCTATGGTGGAGGATACAAGGAAGGCACTCAAATTGATAAAATATTTCCAGCATCCTCATTAGTCACGGTCGGCAATCTAGCATAGGATGGAACCATTGGACGTCTCAAATTGTTTCGGGAGCCTATCCCCAGAACGTGACAAAGAATACCACCCTTATCTTAGGGAGGCAGATGAGGGCGACACCAATGACTTCATTCCAGCTAAACCAGAACCCTACTCAAGGGATCTTACCAGAGGAAATCTCTAGTAGCAGCATAAAATCTGATGTGATTGCTCTAAAGAGGATCCCATGATGAGGGAAATTTCTTAAGTACAATGGATACAGGTCCTTTGGGCTTCCAACTAAGGGAGGTAAACACATAATCAACAGTAGTTTATCACCCTGGTTTTTGAGGAGGTGGTCTACGACACAAATGTGGTGGTATATAATAGGAAGGCATACAATTATTCCCCTATCACTGAAGACCATCATGAAAATATGATAGTAATATACAAGCAGATGAATATACCCACTCACTCTTATGAATCCCACAATGGAAGTAGGGTTTCAGAATATGAGTAAATTCACATTCCTTCTAGTTCTCACCAGTCCTGCTACACAGACAGAGAGGCAAATTATAGGAAGATAAAAATATATTCCAATGTGCAAGAAGCCCATCATCCAAATAGGTCATCACCCATCTATAAGTAGAAAACAAATATCTTCTTACACACATAAATCCCGCCATTCAAATAGTGTGGCAAACCATAGGAAGTCATAAAACACTTTCAATGCATATGAAACCAACCAGTCCAATACGGTGGAAATCCATAGGAAGATGAAAATTCCTACCTACCACAACAAATCCCACAAGACTAATATAATGGAAATAAAATATGAGTAGATTCAAATTACTGAGGATGCACACAAATCCCACTAAACAAATATAGTGTCCACCGGAGAAGACATATGGCGGAAGACTTGTTCCTCTGTCCTAGCACAGGATAACTTTCAGTACCCACTAGAAACCCATGGATAATCAGAGCAGGCACAAACACTTGCTCCAACATTTAAATGGGAATTCATACCTATTATAACCAAAGAAATATCTCAAAAAATCTTTTCCATGATGGAGGATCAGATGTAGATCCTAGATTATATCCTCTAGATGCCTCAAGATTCCATTACATCAACTGAAAAATTAAGGAGTCGGTCCCACAATCTAGTCTCCTTGGGCGGTGTGATTCATCCACAAAATCAAATAGTCACCCCATAGCAGACACATATCCCTATTCTAGTCTAGGAGGGTTGATGACCAAATTCTGTGAACAAGGACAACCGTATTAATAACAAACAACCATTTCAACTAGGGTACATCGGTCCAACATGGTGGCTACTCCAGGGCAGGAATATACCTCTTCCAGAACTCAAGATTCTCGTCGGAATATCTCGGTGACATCACGGGAACCAACCAAGTAGGGTCCCATATATGAAGGCTTTTTCCAATAGTAGGTATCCCCAATTTCCTGTAAGAGAGCACCCAAACATGAAATAAACCAAAGGAAACCAGAAAATGAAGAGCACGTTCATGATTCTACTCTGCTGGAAGCTGGAGTTCTTGACGCTATAAAACATTTATCAATAGATCCTTAAGATAATGTTAGTCCATTAAGAAATTATGGATGTGAATGAAGAATTTTTTATGGTCTTCCTCGCAATGTCTCTACCAGCATCTCTGAAGGTCCTCCCCATAGCACCTATGGGGGCTTACTCTGTGGGCCAGAAATAATCGATCATGAGACTCTATCTCCTAATTCTTGATAGGGTATCCCTACCCTTGACTATAAAATTGAATAGAAAGAAGAATATCTCATTGATGTTTTCCTCCCTGATGTTCCTCCCTATGGTATACATTGTCGATCTATTTCTCCCTGTAGTTGGACATCAAGTTGTGATGTTAGTCCTCATCATAACGGCAGTCACTACAAAGTCCCTCCCTATAGTGAAATCAAGAAATGGGAAGGTCCTACTCTCATTACAGTACATCCTGAAGGTCATCCCGATAATATATATTGTAGATACTTTCCCTACAACCATAGGTATGATGGTAGTTCTCTCCATAAGAGAAGTCATTGTGAAATACCTACCCTCAATGATTCCAAGCAGCAAGAAGGTCCTCCCCTTGTTATGGTCTGCGCTGAAGGTCCTAACTAGGGTATACACCACAGAATTACTCTCTATGACCAGACACTAAGTTTTGATGGTTGTCCTCGCCCTCACAGAACTGACTGAAAAGATCCTCCCTACAGTTAAAATTTACACTGGTGAGAAGGTCCTCCCCTCTTCGGGTGAAATGTGAGAAATCCCTTATATGCCAAGGCACTTGGAAGAATAGAGTATGAAATTTTAGATACACTCTCCATGAAAAGTGATATCTTTTCTATACCATAGGATAACTTATGGCCACTCTCATCTTCCGAGCCACCCTCGTACCGTTCACATGTCAATGAGACTCTCGCTTACCCCACAACTTGGAATGAAATCATTATAGACCAGTCAAACCGAGAAGATCAAGATAAAGAGTCTCTTGAAGAACAACTAAAAGATATGTTTATTATGATAAGACAACTATCTAGGGATGAAATACCAATGATTTATTGTCCCACGACCACTTCTTAATTCAACATACCAAGAGAGTTGTTAGAAGAATGTATTCATAACACTTTCCTCAATATCTGGGCAACTCTCCGCTAGTTAAATTAAATGTTTTTTCAATATGATGGGTATGAAGACCATGTTAATTTCTTAGGAGAGATTCACCATCAAATATGCCTAGAATCCCTTCTATCTACGCAGTGGATACAATTAGAATGGTAAAGGAAAGGCCTTGAGATGGCCTGCCTCCATGTGATGCACAAGTTGGGTTGCCTTATCCATAATGCCTAGTCGAGTGTTCATATCCAGAGATGGGGAGAACATGGAGCGCTACACTTCACCCCAATTCTCGTTCAGAATAACCCACTTGAAGTGAAATCCTACAATCTCATCATCCCCAGATGATAGTCAAATGAAGTCCCTACTAAGGAAAGGTGGAACACTCAACAAGAACCAGCCTCGAATAAGTATCAGAAGCATTGGGATCAGTGAGATAAAGCCATCAAGAAACTCATAAACCAAGCCATAGAAAAAATATAGCAGGCCTACCATATAATGGAATCCAATCTATAATCACTTCTCATGTCCTTATCATCAAAACATTTATGTGCAAACCAAGAACCATATTCGACTGACACCTGCATGGGAATGCATGAGGTTAAGAAGGTAGCAATAGTATCATCGGCCTCCGCAACATGGGATCAACCCCTGCTCGTAGGGATAAGGGAATACAGAAAATCCGGGCTGAGGAACGTCAACAGAAGAATGGGATCCACCCCATCCCATAGGGCTGGGGGCATTTTTACCTCAAATTCACACCCAACAGATGTTTTTCTTCTCTTGAATTAGTAGAAAAATGGATATAGGGGTCACCCATTCCATCTCATCTCATGAATCACATCCCCCGAAAAGGAGGCATACTGTAAGGTTATATAAAGTCTTTCTTAAATTCACTCTTCTCCAAGAAACCTGAAGAGCATCAAAGAATATCCAGAGAAGATCCAATAAAGGATGCAAGAAATTATCCTACCATTAATTACTTGGTACGCCACTGCCAATGTGGTATTCATCGATGAACTTAGAGAACATCAGCCCCATAGACCCTCATTAAAAATGATACAAATAACATAGAAACAGGAGAAGAGGGTTCCCTCTTGGAGACATTCCACACTGATCCTAGAGGTGTGCACACCGGAAACCAATGAGTTTTCTTAAATTTGGGTGCCCCCTCAGTCAATCTGGCACCACCTTCTACTTAAATCCCTAATAAGGATAAAAATAATAATAAGGTCCGCAACCCACCACATACTCCTCGTAAAAATTATTCCCCCATGCTTGAGGAGAGATTCTTTAGATAGGAGGAAGAAATGAAATAGCTAAGGAAAATCAATGCTAAGATTCCAAGAGAATGGAATTCTACTGGGTATGTTCCTCAGGTGCAGCATCAACAAAAACTTCCCTCAGATGTACCTATGCCTTAAGGCTCATCTTGATGGATTAAGCAAGACTAAAAAGCTCATTCAAGGAAACGTTGGGACCATCAGTCTACCTAAACACAATATCAATAGGATATCGTGATTTTCCTCCATTAGGGAAGTAACTAGAACAAATTCAAATGAATCCACAAAGGATGCCCCTAGATGGGTATCTGCCTCAAGTTCCCACAGAGAAAAAACATCTAATCTTTCCCCTTACTGTACCCGGTCATGATCAAGTCCAACAGGACATGCATCAAGGGTTCCTGAATACCATAGAGTTATTGAAAACTTGAATGGAATCAATGGAAGGATGGTGTGATTCAATACAACAAGAATGGAAGTCCTTCCCTAATTGGGTAAGAAATTTCTCTTCACCACCAAATTTCAAGAACCCCGTATTCCCAAAGTTCAATGGATCTAGGGACCTAGAGCAGCATATAATGCACTTCTATTCTTAATTTGATCCCATGATGGGAACCCCAGAGCAACAAGATAGTGTGAAGCTCAGACACTTTGTGAGAACCTTGCAAGGTTCAGCCTTTGTGTGGTACACCAGTTTTCAAGCTAACTCAATAATATTATTGGAGGATCTCCAACACCAGTTCTTATTCCAGTTCAGCTTGATGTTTACAAGAACAATAGTTAGTGACATCATGAAATGCAAATAATGATTGAATGAGAGAGTTTCATACTTCATTTCCAAATGGTAGGGTCTGACTTACCCATTGAACCAGCCACTCCCCCAAGATGAGATGTTGTCCATGTGCATCGACAACCTCTGTGATGAACTAAAAAAAACAAGTATTCCATTGAAATATAAAAGTGTGGTATGGTACTTATCCTCCATCACTCAAAGGATAGATGATTCCTTGTAACATACTAATATCAAGTCCCAAGAATCCCCATGATCCCTAGTAAAAATGTAGGGAGAGATGAAGTGGATTATGTCATGATTAAGCCACCCCTACACCAGCTCTAGCACAAAGGCCCCCACCAAACCATGTAGGTCCCTCTGGGCACCATCAAATACCCCCACCCTATCAAGACGAGTGGAGGGGCCCCAAAGAAATCAATTCAAGGAATGTATAAATAAAGTGTATTTGTTCTCGTATTATCAAGTCTGTGGATACTTTGTAGCTTCCATGAATTGCAACTTTCTTTGGATTCTGGATCCAATGTGGGCTGATGAAGTAGGTCATGATGACCGAACAAATTATTTTCCCTTCCACAAAATATTGGGGAAAAACATCCAGGAATGATTTTCCTTCATTGGACTCATACAAAAGATGATATATTATAGAAAATTCAAGCTAGGACAACCGCCAACAAAAGTATTGTATGTTTACCCCACTAATTCGAACAAAGAGGGGGAGTGAAAACAAGTTTTTAACAAAAAGGAGTGAATGTTTGATAGTTGGTTGACTCCAAAAACAATAAAATGAGGCCATCATATCCTCCAAGCACAATTTAAGCAACTTCGTGTGCCTCCTATAGCTCCTGATGCAACCCAACCGACATCCTTGGCCACATAATCCTCCAATGGTTGATCTCCCAAAAAGAATTCCAATCATAAGGGAGGAAAGCAAGTGCAGGGAGATGAACCTGCACCAAATAAAATGTTGGATTTGACACTTTCATATTTCATGCCATCAAATATGAAGACACAGGAATATTCCTGCTAAATGGAACCACAAGGGGTAGTTGATAAGGCAAATTCATCATCAGAAGAGAAGATGGTTTTTGGATCTATCAATGTCATCCACATGATGGATCCATTCTCTGATGATGGATATGATTGTCAACTAGAATTCCCCACACCCAATTGGGTTCCTATAGGAAGAAGCCATAGAATTCAAGGATATCAAGGGATATATATCCATGGAAGAAATCAATCTTATGGCCACACCCCCAGATAAACAATCAATGTTGAAGAAACTCATGGAAGAACCCTCCAACGAATACGATAGGGACAGTAAAATTATCCTACCCCCAAGAAAATACACCCTATTCCAATCCTTCAGAAATATATATCAGAGGAATAAAAGATGAATAATTTCCCTCGACATGCGAGCAGACCTACCCAGCCCAGTACACAAAGGATGGAAGCTCCTCTGGCTCAGACCCCAAGGGCCAATCCATCTTCATCAAATGATCAAGCCCCTAAAGCATCTGTGAATGAGAATTCCCACACTAGGAAGTTCCAACCTTTATATCTAAAATATGACATTATGAAATAGTTATCTTCAATACTAGCTATGCTCTATATCATGGATGCACTGAATCTATTGGTAGATCTTAGGGAAGAAATCATCGAAGCTTTACTAAGTCCTTAGGAGTTAAAAGATGAGGTAGCCATTGCTGAATCCTACTAGACAGAGACCAATCCTATATAGTTTCACAAAGTTTTCTTCTTCACAGATCAAGATAAAGATGCCATCATGCAAGGACACATCAAACCCTTATATGTGCCTGACAAAGTAAATGATGTCCATATCATAAAATTCTTCATCAACAATGGCTATGGGGTTAATCTCCTCCCAATGTGGAGACATTTTCAGCTAGGATATAATGATAATAATATAATTCCCTTTAGCACTACCCTACTAGGATACAACCAAAGAAATAATAATCCATTAGGCCAAATCAGGATCGAAAACTAGTTCGGTGACCTCGTAGCTCACCCATAATTTCTAGTGGCCTGAAATAATATGTCCTTCAACACCCTACTAGGGAGTCCCTTGCAACATAAACACATAGTAATCCCATCCTTATACCATCATTGCCTAAAATATAGCATTAATGGATAGATTGGGACACTACATGTAGATAATTCCCCATTAGACCTCTATGAATCACACTATATTGATGAAGGGTTCGATAAACCAAAGGGGAAACAGCCCTTAAATTAGGGAATTGATTGGGTCATCGTAAAAATAGTTTGTAAATGTTTTCTACCAATCCCATGAAGAATCTCAGGGAAGAATACATATTTCCCACCAATCTGATTGAAAGTACAAGTCCAAATTCGATTATTTATTTAGCAGTCCTCGTGATTTCAGTTATAACGGCCAAGTCTGATAGTGTTGAAAAGATAACTGACTCCCAATATAATGGTGGGGATTTATATAAAAATTCCATTGAACCATCATCAAACTGCCAAGAAAATTCTTTTCTCATCCACTAAGGTTGTAGGAAGTGTATTACCACTAAAATAAGATGAGTAAACTCTTTTAACCCTCATTTCATCTTCTTCAGAGAAGCCCCCATCAATGGTCAAGGAAGAGGAAACAGCTTCACCTCCTAGACACCAAAATTGAAATTCTTCCTTCAACTATGGAGCAATTTTTTCAAGGATTATTTCTCCATCATAAGATGAAGAGGTAGATGGTGAGGATATAGAGGATTAAGAAGAAAACTTAAGGGATTACCCTCTAGAATTTGAGGAAGGTATATCTACCACCATTTATGAACTCCAAGAAATTATCTTGGGTATAGAAGAAGACTCGCAACCCACTATGGTCAGTGCGACCATGCCTTCTGAAGAGAAATAGGTATATGCCTCTTTCTTAAAGAAGAATCAAGATGTTTTCACCTATAAATATATAGAAATACTAGGTATTGATCCATAGGAGGCCACTCACCACATGTTCCTTCCAGAGGACCACCATGGTTACAAGAAAGTTGCAAAAAGGATGCACCCAACACATAATGCCAAAATAGAGGTTGAATTCAACAAGATCATTAGAGATAACATCATTAGGGTGGTCCAATACCCCATCTAGATAGAAAAAAATCGTCCCCATAAAGAATAAAAATGGTTTGATCAAGGTCTGGATTGATTTTAGATACCTCAACTGGCATTTCCTAAAAGATGATTTCCCAGTCTCGGTCATCTAAGTGTTGATAAGTGAAACTGCTCGATATGAGGATCTCTATTTCATGGATGGATTTTTTGGATGTAAAAAGATCTAAATGAAATATGAATATGAAGAATCCACCTACTTAATGGATCCCCAGGGAGTGTTTCTCTACATGTTTATTCTTTTCAGTTTGAAAAATTTTAACGCCACATATTAGCACGCCATACACCGCATTCTTTCAAACCCTTTCAATGAAAGTTCAGTGAATGATATGTTGATGATCTGGTGGTTAAATCAGGACAAATTTTGGATCATTTGGTAGATCTTGAAACCATATTCAATAAAATATGGAAACATAGTCTAAAAATAAACCCCCTAAAATGTTCTTTTGGTGTTACCTCATGGAAATTCCTCAACCTTGTCATATGCCACTGTGGCATCGAAGTCGACCTTGAGAACAAAAAGGTCATCCTTATCATGAAACCTTCTTGTAACCTCACTAAGTTGATAGGACTCCAAGGACACCTAGAAAACAATTGACACTTCATATAAAACCTTACAGGTAAATACTTTCCTTTCACAATGTTGATAAATAAAGGGGTAGAATATCATTGGACTGAAGACTGTTAGGAAGAATTCGACAATATCAAGAAATACCTCTTAATTTCATCAGTGCTAATGCTTTCTATTGAAGGAATACCAATCATTTTATATGTAACCTCCTTGGAGAGATCTCTATGAACCTTCCTCGCATAGAAGAATGATACTAGAAGTGAGAATATTCTCTATTACCTTATTTGAACAATGATCGATTCTAAGACTTGTTATTCAAATTTCGAGGAGAGATGCATTACATTAATATTTTTGGTATATAAGATAATTCATTACTTATAGAACCAAAAAGTCCACTTGGTAACATGTAGCAACCCACTCATGTATATTCTAAACCATCCAATGTTAATTGGATGCCTGTCATAGTGTGAGGTCATCCTATTGTAGTTCGATATATAGTTTATACTGTAGAAAGTGTTCAAAGGCCATGAATTAGTAGATTTCTTGATAGAGCATACCTCAACAGAGGTGGCCCCATTAGATGTTGAGATACATGATGAGGAAGTGTAATATATTTAATATAACTCTCTGATATGCTAAATTCTCTTCGATGGTGCATCCAGATGCCCAACAGGAAAAACAATGGAAGACCACATGTTCAACAATGTGGGTCTGTGAGTCATACTCATATCCCTAGAAAAAGAAGTTCTTCCCTATTCCATCCAACTATAAAAAGGATGAACGAACAATTAACCAGATTTCCAATCACTCATTTCAGGCAAAGAATAGGAACTTCAAGCACAATAAGAACACATAAAGATTAAATGTGATTTTGAACTAGTCATCAAGAAAGTCAATGGTGACTGTGATATCAAGAAAGAGGAGTTGATCCCTTTGACGAACCATTTCTAGGAATTGATAGAAGATTTCCCATCATAGATGAAATTAAATTATGTTCTACAGTTGAAAAAATGTGTAATCCAATGCATTGGAAAATGTATCCATGACTCTGGCTGACCCGGATCGAAACGAAACAATCATCAGTATTTCCCACCAGCGGATAATCTTACCATTAATTCAGGAAAATATAGAAGAAATTGATAAAATTAGTCCCATATCTGAGTCGTATGGTTCTACCACCGGCAAGATGACTCCCATTTTAGATGACCTTTAATGGGGAGATCTCCCACCAGTTATAGATAGAAGGGAGAAAATATGTAGATTGGTAATCAACCTCATGATGTATGACGACACAGACCAACATAAGGTCCTCTATAAGAGAGGCATTGATGAAGTCCTCCTCATGTGATTTGATGTAGAAGAGACATTCGCAATAATAAAATAAGTGCATGCTGGGACTTGTGGAGCACATCAATCATCATCCAGTCTCTCATAGTAGAATCAAAGTCTTGGGTACTATTGGCCCACCATGATGCAGGATTGCACCACATTCACCAGGAAGTGTCATTCATTCCACACTCATGAAAATTCCATCCACCATCCACCAGAGTTACTTCACACAACCAAGTACTCCTAGACATTTACCATATGGGGAATGGATTTCATGGGACCATACCACCCCACCACGACCATACAATTCAAATATATTATCACCGAAACTAACTTATTTTCTAAATGGGTAGATATTGTACCTCTCAATGCGGTTGGGGAAAGAAGAATTTTCAGCTTTTTGAAACCAACATCATCACTAGGTTTGTTTTCCCTCATAAAATACTAATAGACAATGACACCAATTTCTTCTCTATTGAATTAGAAAAGCTATAGTAGGAGTATAGCATCAAGGGAAATTGTTCATCTCTCTATCATGCAGTGTACAACGGGAAGATAGAGGCCATAAACAAGACCATATCCAATATACTCTAGGAGATGTTTTACTGGGACAAGAATCATGGCTGGATAAGATCCTCCATGCTCTGTGGACTTATTGGACCACAACCCACACTGCCAATCAAGAAACCTTATACTCATTAGTATAGGTGACAAAGGAATTTCTACCCATTAAAGTTAAATTACCATCATATCGTGTGGACATCTATGATCAAATATCCAAAGATGAGAAGTCATAGAAACAGTTCAATGAGATGGATTGGTTGGATGAGAAACGATTTCACACTCTACACCATTTGGAAGTTTTCTATAACTGGATTTCATGAGCCTTCAATAAGAAGTTTCTCATCTAATCATTACTCGAAGGAGAAACAGGGTCAGTCCTCAGAACCCTGATGATACTCAGAATGAAACCTCCAATGTTGGAGCCAAAATGGGAAGGACCATATGTTATACACAAATTCTACTCTAATGTAGAATATTCTTTAATTACAATCGATGGACAGCTCAACAAGACTCTGACCAATGAGAGGTTCCTGAAGAAGTACTTTAAGTAATCATATCAAACCCATCTTAGCTGCATGATGTTAAATAGAATAGTGACACCTACATCTATGTTACATGACATTAAACTATATGGAAATTTTCCTAATTGAATGACATTAAACTAAATTATGAACCCATCTTAGCTGCAAGATGTTAAACTACATAGTGACATATGTGTCCATGTTGTACGACATTAAAATTCTTAGCATCTTCATCCTTACCGCAAGATGTTAAACTACATAGTGATTATTTATCGGGTACAATGACTATTTGAACATAAATTATATATATGTGAGGGAAAGGTAAAAATGACCCCCTTTTACTGTGTATGGTTCAAACCAGCAAAGGAAGTGTATCTCATAAATACATATGGCTTGATTCCTATTTATTAATGGGATACGTAATGACACCTCGATTCTATATCCTGGTCCATCAACCAGTCAAATTCAATAATACCCCTCTCCCTATTTATAGGTTAGAATTGCACATGGGAATCCATCCAAATTCCTAACCATACGACATTAAATTGCATGTTACCTCAAGAACTATGTACAAATTTATTCCTACCCTCAAAAGATATGTAGATAAACCTTGACCCTGAATCTTTGTCTAGTCACCACATGATAAAAATTCCACCATCTCTCTGAATAGGTCATACTAGCACAAAGTGTTTTCAAGAACTATGTGTGTCTTGATTCATTACCTTATAGGATATAGTGAGGCCCGGATCCTTTATCCTGGTCCATCTACCATTCAAAAAAACTGCACCTTTCTTTTTCATGGGTTAGACTGGAACAGGGAACATGTTTTCAAAACTATGTGGACTTTGATTCTCAACTCACTGGGATACGTAGGAAACCTCCATGAGGTTTAAGCTTGAAACTTCACTAACCTCATCCTTTTCATGTCGGTTCACTCTCGTCCTTACCATGTGACATTAAACTGCATTAGATACCAAAACTATGTGTGTCTTGATTCCCCTCCATCAATGGGACATGTAGTGACACCTGGGCCTTCTCGGTTATAGCCACTGTGAAACAAATGCCTCCCCTTTAACATAAGATAGACTTGTGTGGGAAATTTATGCATCCTGACCACATGATGCTAAATTGTATGGACAAATAATTCCTAACCAAATGGAATTAAATAGTAATATACCTCAAGAAGAAAATGTGGCTTGATTATCGGTATAATGTGATATGTAGATACACTCAGGCTTTAAATCCTAGATCCATCCATTCAAAATAAAAAAAATAAAAAAAAATGCCCTCAATGTCTTGTATGTGAAATGAAAATAGATGCAGGGGATTTCAAATTTGGACACTTACATCCACAAAGTATTAAAAGTCCATTCTTCCCTTTACATACAAATCATATCTATGTAGAGGATCTTGTACCTCATAACTGATCATGGTATGGATATTTATCATGTACCCATACATCCCCTTTTCATCCATCAAACTCTATACCCTGGGAAATCTCGGATCACCATAATCACCCAAAGCTGTCAGAAATGGATGGATAGTGTCTTGCAGACACATTTTTTTGACTATACACACAATGCCCTGGTGTCTCCACATATGTTGCCCACAAAAATGGCATGTCAAAAAAAGGCTAATTATTCCCCAGGAGAGAAGTTTATACTTCTATACACCCATTGGATCCTAAGAATCACATCATCCCTCCTGACTCAAGGGCTCCCAGAATCATGGTTTACACATTCTTTTCCCGCTCATGTCTGGGGTGTAACAGGAATATCCCATCCTAATTATATCATATTTACACTTGATCCCATTGATATTTTGTCTCTGCAACAAGACATTAAACTATTCTATCAACGTCCTTTCCACAATATTTAAAACTACATGGACCCACAATAGCTAGCTCGTTCACATCGATTCACACACATCCTCACTGCATGACATTAAACCGCATGGCTCAACAATTCTCTTTTTTTTTTATCCTATCATCCCTAGGTGGTTGAATGAAACCCTTTCTGCCCCATGTTTCTCACATGAATCATAACTGATGTGGGCTTATGAATTTCGGTTGGGGGTTCTCCACAGAGCTAGGGAGAATCAATCTACAATGATTGGCCCTAATGGATTAAATTTAAATGTAATCTTATTGTTTTTTCCTCCATATTGGGAAACCTAAAGTCCTAATCTTATGAAATTTAACTCCAAGGTACCCCAAATAGAGCTAAAATACCCCCACTCCTTCCATAGAGACAAAACTTGTGCAGGGAATCTAATATTGGGAAACCTAAATCTTCAAAACTATTCCCTAATCTGACAAGGGATCCAAAATTTCCTACCTCACATACAGGTCAAATCTGTGTATAAGGACTCCCAATTCCACAAATAATAATGGCCTGAGTGTTTTTGATATGTCCAAATCAACTCTCTCCATTCATAAAACTCTATTCTTTGTGTGATCTTGGGTAGTCTTAATCTATCATGGCTATCAAGAATGGTAGTTCAGTGTCCTATGGACACCTTTCATTGACTATGCACAGAATGCCATGGTGGCTCTACATACATTGCCCACAAAAAATACATGTCAACCAAAGGAAAATTCTTCCCCATGAGAGTTTTTTTTATTTTTTTAAGCCAAATATCCTCTAAGCCCCATTTCATTTATTCTAATCTAATATCCCTAAAAACCATGGTTTATACTCTCCTCCCTACCCACATCCTAGACATATCATAACATCCTAGCTCGATTACCCTCCAGTTACTCAGGGATTCTATATCAACGTCCTAATCGCATGATGCTTAAACTGCACAATACTCAATACCTGGAATTCACTATTAGGCCAGGTTATCTCAAAAGTATATTTCCCCTCATGACCCTAAACATGAAACAAATATTCATAAGAAAGTTCAACATATACCCTACCTCATTGGTGAATCTGTATCCAAAACAAAAATTCCTCATCCATATGTGTGAATTGGATCCGTATAGGAATGAGACTTAAAAGAAAAACTTACAAATTGATTACCATCATCATAGGATACACAATGAAATCTAAATCTCATAAGTTAGCTCCATCCATGAAATAGTATTATCCCACCCCCTCCCGTGCAAGGGTCAAACCAGCGTAAGGAAACAACTCACATTGATAGGATAAAAATGGCTTCACCAATTCCCAGAATTCCTAGTAATGTTCAACCAAAAATTCCCCTTTTCATGATTTGAAACCCCTCTTCAAAAACCATACTCTATGTTCAAAATGTTCTGAATCCCTATAACCATATATTTCAATCTAAAATGGATGGAAAGTGTCTTCTAGACACCTTTGTTTGAATATACACATAATTCCCTGGTAGCTTTACAAATGTTACCCACAAAAAATGGAATGTCAACCAAAGGAAAATTCATCCTCAAGAGAGGATTTTCCTATCTCTATACTCCCCTATAATTTCTATATATCACCTCATTACCTGGTTTTGAAAACATCCCAGATTTTAGTTTACATCTTTCCCCCCTCATGCTTGAACGTGATAGAACATTGCTGGCCGAACTATCATGGAAATGGAAAATTAATTCCCCCATATGGTTATAGTAAAAAAAAACTTTAAACCATACATATCAAAAGTCACGGTTGTGTGTATTTAAACTACACCATCCACTAGACCTCATTTTCACAAGTCAAATTCATGTAGTGGAGGTTTGTAACATCACCAAATGATAAAGGGTTAAATGACTAAATGATTTGACTCATGTAAACAAGGTGCACCTTCCTTTTCAGGAGCCTACCTGGTTAGAACTCCATAGTTAAGCGTGTTTGGCCTAGAGTAGTGATCAGAATGGGTGACCTCCTGGGAAGTTTCTCAAGGTGTGTGCCAGGACCCGATGGCCAGGTTAAGGTGGGGTGTCTGTGTTGTCACTGGGACCCAGTTGTCACATTTGGTATCAAAGGTGGTACCCACCCTTAAGTGTGGTGCACTGCCTGGGATGAGATGTAGGGCCCACAACGAGGGTGTTGTGATCTAAAGGGGGGGTTATTGTAACATCCCCAAATGATAAAGGGTTAAATGACTAAATGATTTGACTCATGTCAACAAGGTGCACCTTTCTTTTCGGGAGCCTGCCTGGTTAGAACTCCATAGTTAAGCGTGATCGGCCTGGAGTAGTGATCAAGATGGGTGACCTTCTGGAAAGTTTCCCAGGGTGTGTGTGAGTGAGGAAAAAGAACACTGGAAAGGACAAGTGTTGGCCTGTGGGGACTGTCATTAGTCAGATGACCTGTTCAGGCATGTGGGTGGACCTTGGGGTGGGCCTCACGTGTTTGTGGGGCAACTGGTGGTACTTGGTAGGCCAGGACCTGACGGCCATGTTAAGGCAGGGTGTTTGTGCTATCACTAGGACTCGGTTGTCACAAGGTTTCTAAACCAAAACCCATATAAATTCCCCCATAATTTCAAACATTATTCCCTTAATAGTCCACCCATTATGGCCCTCAAAAAAACAAATCCAAAATTATATATGAATTTCTTGGCCATTAGAAATGGATGTTCAATGTCCTACAGACGCCTTTTTTTGACTATGCATACAATGCCCCGTTCAGGCATGTGGGTGGACCCTGGGGTGGGCCTCACGTGTCTTCAGGGCAACTGGTGGTACCTGGTAGGCCAGGACCTGACGGCCATGTTAAGGTGGGGTGTCTGTGTTGTCACTGGGACCCAGTTGTCACAAGGTTTCTAAACCAAAACCCATATAAATTCCCCCCATAATTTCAAACATTGTTCCCTTAATAGTCCACCCATTATGGCCCTCAAAAAAACAAATCCAAAATTATATATGAATTTCTTGGCCACCAGAAATGGATGGTTAATGTCCTACAGACACCTTTTTTTGACTATGCATACAATGCCCCGTTCAGGAATGTGGGTGGACCTTGGGGTGGGCCTCACGTGTCTGCGGGGAAACTGGTGGTACCTGGTAGGCCAGGACCTGAAGGCCATGTTAAGGCGGGGTGTCTGTGCTGTCACTGGGACCCGGTTGTCATAAGGTTTATAAACCAAAACCCATATAAATGCCCCTATATTTTCAAACATTGTTCCCTTAATATTCCACCCATTATGGCCCTCAAAAAAACAAATAAAAAATTATATATGAATTTATTGGCCACCAGAAATGGATGGTCAATGTCCTACCAAAACCTTTTTTTACTATGCATACAATGCCCTGGTGTCACTGCATATGTTTTCCATAATAATGGACTGTCAAAAAAGGGAAAATTGTCCCTCGGGATAAGCTATTCTAAATTTTGTATTCCCTATGGATTTCATGCCCCATATCATTTCCCATATCCATAAATCATGAAATCAGGGTCAAGAAAATCCCATATCCATGTTTGAATATTATCATAACATTCTCGGTTAACAAATCCTAAATTGGGGCCTTTGCCATGAAAATCATGGTCCATATTGTTTGAACTAAAACATCAGTCTTAGTTAATGTTGTTCAACCTAAAACATCAATAATGATTGTCTGTTTCACATGACATTAAACTACCCAACAAAATAAACATAAAACTCACCAGGATACAAACCCTTAAAGGGAATCTTGGAAAAAATTTGAGTGTCTTCTCACTAACCTATGACACATACTATTTAGGTGGAAATATTGAGCAACAAAAAAACTCAAGAGATAAAAATCTTGTTAGGTAGAAAACTCATTAATAATGGCCTATATAAAATTCAAGTTATACCCTCTAAGTCCAAACCATAACGTCCTTAGGAAAAAATTATAGTTATAATGAAAAAGATTCAAAGTCTATGGGGTTTTCCATGTAACCCTAGAAATAGTCAAACTGCACTTGCTGAGCACCAGGGCTCAGGAAAAATCTATATCATTATATGATCATTCAAATCAGAATTGCTTCTACATCTAAATAGAGTCATATTCATCTTGATCAAAGCCCATTTAGATTGGGGGATTTTTAGGGTCCCAAAAATTATACATTCAAAATGAAGAAATTCCATAAAACTTGAAAATGGATGGAATATAATTTAAAGGAAGTTTTGATGAAGAATGTTGAAAAAGAAAAATTTGTAAAAGCACTAAAATCCATCCGCATACTGAATTCCAGGAATGGTTTGCGGAAAGAATCACCTGTGAATCCATTTGTACGTAGAATAAAGAATAATGGCATCATCTCCCACAAACCACATCATTAGATAAAAATAGGCAGAGAATTATGTACCCACATACTATATCATCTGGGAACTAAGTGGTTTACGGGACGATTTGGAATCACCAGCACCTAAAAATGACAACCCCCCCCCCCATTGAAAAATTCATCCATGGTCTAAGTAATTCTTCATGGGATTATGCAAAATCTGTTACATGTCTAATAATCTAGTACCCCAAGCTCTCTATAAATAAACCTCAAAGAGTATCCAAAACGATCTAGCTAGAGCAAAAAAAGTTCTTCTGGAATGGGTGAAAAAGGGATTAAATAAGAAGGAAAACATAAAGTGTATGAGAGAAATCCCCCCCCCCCCACACCCAAAGAAGTTTGTAGAATATATCATGTGAAACATATGTGGGTGGACCTTCTCATACTCCATCCTATGAATGGTACATGAAAGACACTCCATGAATGATAACACGTGGAGGAAGCATTGTTTGTGGAAATGAGGCATCATTTATGAACCCCACAAATGAATAAAAATCACTACGTGGATTCTTCTACGTAGAATGTGGTTTGCAAAGGACCCTTTGCGGAGAATAGTATACGGAAGCTCCTATGCCAAAAATGGTTCTCGGATGATCATATACAAGAAACATAGTATGCAGATTACCCATTGTGGAAAAAAATTCACGGAATATCCTTCACGGATGTTTCTATACATACAATGGTTCATGGCCAGCCCTATGCTGCCATCTACTATGTGTCCATCCATATACCAGCTTCTATATGGAAAGCCCTACACAGATAACTCCCTCATGGGCCATCATATATAGACCATATTCTATGAGAAAAATATGTTCATTCCCACTGGTCCATACCACGGGCGTTGTTCCCCCACACCCCTACTTTCTATTAGTTCCACGCTACATTACCAACCCTATGGGTCAGTCCGTTCGATACTGTCACTAACCCCCATGAAAATGGAGAGTTGCATAGTCAAATTTTCAGGCCGCATCAAATCCATTTTCTGTTTCACCCTTACGATGCCCAAGCATTCATCCATCTAATAATCTGAGTCTAGATAGTCCTCATGAGACTCCTAAAACCCCATCACATCCCTCATATTCTAGGTTGATCCAGAACTCCATAGACAATCACATTCTTAATGTTTCTTACATTCTTGGACACACCATTATCCATACATAAAACTCATTGTCCTGGGTGATTTCGGATCTTCATAAACCTCCTCAACCATCAAAAATGGATGGTCAGTGTCCTAATAACACCTCTTTTTGACTATGCACAAAATGGCCCAGCAGCTATGCATATGTTGCCCACAAAAAAGGCCTATCAACCAAATACATATTCATCCTTAGTGGAGGATTTTCATACCTCTATATTCCATAATGGATTCCATGATCCATATCATTTATCTTGGTCTAAGAATCCCCAAATCATGGTTTACACATTCCTTACCTCACATGTTCGAGGCATATCAAAACATTTCATCCCAATTATCTTACAATTAGTCATGGATTCAATAACAAGTGGTCCAATCTCTATGACCTTAAACAATGAGATATCATCCCTAACACATTACCTTAAACTGTATGGTATTAGTCCCTACAACACAACATTAAACTATGATTCCAGCGTCCAAGCTATATAAATTTAAACTTTAGTATGCCATGTGATTTTAGATATTTATAAACATCCAGGGGGCGGTCGGCATAGCGAGTGAACTGGTTCATGATATTAACAGACGTATTGTGGGATCAAATATCATTCTCCAAGTTGAAATGAACAAAGCATATGATAGAGTATAATAGAGTTTTATCATTCGGGTCATGAGGGCATTTGGATTTCAGAAATGGTTTTGTGACCTTTTCTTCAGGTGCTACTCATCTCCCTGGCTATCGGTCTCCATGATAGAGAAATGTTTCGGTTTTTTTAAAACTGTCAGAGGTGTTCGACAGGGCAATCCTTTGTCTCCAACTATTTTTTTTCTGGCTCAGGATGCGTTGTCCAGGAATATGGTTAGAGGCCTAACGGAGGGTAATCTGAAACTGTTCTATGGTAGAAGGAATGCTAGCTTCATTTCACATTTGATGTATGTGGATGATATTTTGATTTTTATGAATGGTTGTAGTAGATCCTTGAAGCACCTTCAAGACATTTTGGCCAGGTATAGCAGGTTTAGTTTACAGTCTATTAACTCTTTGAAGAGTCATATTTTTATCTCGGATAAGTGTTCCGTGAGGAAATGTAAGGTGATCCAGGAGATTTTGGGGTGCAAACAGAAACAACTTCTTATGTTGTACCTTGGGGTTCCACTCTCTTGTGGACGAATCAGGAAGGACCACTTTAATGGGATCCTTGATCGGCTTTGAGGTAGGATTTTCAATTGGAAGAATAAGATGTTGTCATTTGGAGGTCGGGTTATGCTCATTAATAGTGTTCTCTTGTCCATTCCCATGCATTTATTTTCTGTTATCAAACCACCGAAAGGCACGGTGGAGAAAATGAAGAGTGTCTTTTACACTTTTCTTTAGGATGCTAAAATGGAAGGAAGATGCCATTGGGAATCTTGGAAGCGGTTGGCTCGTCCAGTGGATGAAGGTGGAGTTGGTCTTCGTGATGTTGAGGATACCATTATGGGAATGCAAGCATGGTTAGCCTGGGAAGTCATTGCGGGGGAGACACTCTGGGCAAGGTTTTTCAGAACGCGGTACGGTTCGTAGGGGGATTTTCACATGCAGGGCGCGACTGGTTTAGCTAAGATAATGTTTGATCATATTGAAAGATTATCTTTCTATGTCAGGTGGATTGTTGGCCAGGGGGAAATCAGTTTTTAGGAGGAAAACTGGGCCAGTGAAAGGCTGGCATACCCGGGTTGCCCTTCGTCGAGGATCTCTTTCAAGGAAGCAAGTGGCATGTATGATTTAATACAGGAAACTCTTACTCCCATCCAACTCAAACTATTTGGAATCATTGTGATGAGTGATGATCCGGACTTGTGTTGTTTCATGGAGGCAAACACTGGGAGGTACACTGTCGGGGGTACAGGAAAATCATTCAGGGTGAACGTACTACAGGGGAACGGCGGTCGGCTGTTTGGTGCAAGGAGATAACTGTGAGAATGAATTTCCTGGCAGGGAGGGTTTTAAACATATTGATACCAATGTAGGATAATATTCAGAGAAGAGGGGTATGCATGGTTTCACGTTGCTACTATTGTGAGCAGCCGAAGTCAGAAACGATGGCTCATCTTTCTTTCATGGACAATGGGCCTCCTACCTCTGGTCTCCCTTCACCCACCCCCCTTTCCCTGATGGTGAGTCTTGCTGTATCCAGGATTACATGGTTGTCTGGATCCCAGGTACCGAAAACAGGGAAATGGAGCGGGCTGTTAGAATCCTCATTTTGGTTTCTATCTGTTGGGTTATTTGGGAGGCGAGGAACCAGGTTCGACTGGGAAGTAAAAGGTCTTTGGTGTCTATCCAGGTCCAACTTAAATCGCTCATTGTTGACCTGGCTTCTCTTATCAAAGGAGGGATCTCATCGGTGGCAGTGTGCAATCTGCTCAGTCGCCCCTGCATTCAGCCTAGAGGCAGAGAAAGATGGGTGAGGTGGCACCCTCTGAACCATGGTCTGAAGCTGAACATTGATGGCTCCTGTATGGGGGGGTCATGAGGGTAGTTGGTCTGCTTAGGGACTGTTGGGGTTCTGTTCTACTGGCTTTTATTTCCTTTTATGGCTCAGGGAATTCTTTGGGTGCGGAGGTTCGGGCTCTCCTTTCCGGCTTGATGGTGTGTAGGCGGAGAGGGATGCAGGTGACGGAGGTGGAGTCAGATTCTGAGACTCTAGTGAAGATGTTATAGGGAGGCAATGTCACTCCATGGGAGTTGATTTATCTCATTCGAAAGTGTAGGGTGGAGACTAACTATGGAAGGTCTATTCATCACAGTTGGAGGGAGTCTAATTTTGCGGCAGATGCTCTCGCTCGATTGGGCAGACAGGAGGAGCCACTTATGATCTTTGATAGTTTGAACTCCCTCCCCCTTGAGTGCTTCACTGTGGTGCAAGGGGATTCTCTTGGTCTTCACTATTTTCAGCCTCCTTGAAGGGAGGTTCCTTGTGTTGTTTCTATCTTTCCAAGAATAATAAAAAAAGTAACTTGCAGCTCATAAACATCCCCGACCATTGGAAACGGAAGTCCAGTGTCTTGAGGAAACCTATTCTTATATATGCGCAAAATTCCCCGGTAGCTCTGCATTTTTTTCCACAAAAAAGGTGTGTCAACTAGAGACATATTCTTCCTCATTAGAGGCGTTTCCTACCTCCATACACCAAAATTTCTTTCATTCCTTGTATCATTTCCCCTAATCCAAGATCCTCTAGAATCATGGTTTACACATTCCTTCCCTCTCATGTTTGAGGAATGTTGGAACATCCCAACTTGATAATCCTCTAGTTATTAATAATCCAAGATATATGACATTAAACCTTAATATACCCCATGTGATGCTCAATAGGAACTCCTCCCAAGATAAGCCCCTAACATTTCCATAGGAGGTGGCACTCTTTCTCCTCTCGAGCTAGGCTTGGGACATGTCTGGATAGACATCCAAACGTGACTATCCCGGATATAAACATGAGAGAGAGTTGGCACATTCAAATCCCCTATCCCTCTCATAGATTCGTCACCCCAACCTCTTCCTCCATCATCCTTCTTTTCCATTAGTAGAGAAGGAAAGGTGAGTGGTCTGTTGGATCTACCTATTCATATTGTTTCTCACACTGATCATGAATCACGTGGGCATAGAGGTTGACGATGATCACAGAATCCATACCATATCTAAATGAACTATGAGAACTTTGATTCATTCTCTAACCAAGATTCATATGATGCCTTTTCTAAAGGCCCTAGCTTAAATGGGTAGCTCCCATGTGTAGGCCCCAATCACATACCATCTCTAAATGAACTAAAAAAACTCTAATTACTACTCTAACCAAGATAATGTAGGTTTCCTATGTGGAACCTGGCCTCAAATTGGAATCTCTGATGTGAAATACCCAATCATATACCATATCTAAATGAACTATGAGAACTATGATTCCTTCTCTAACTAGGATACTTAGGACGCATGTCTGATGGCCCGAGCTAAAATAGGCATCTACCATGTGCAAGAACCAATCATATACCATATCTAAATGAACAAAGAGAACTCTGATTCTTGCTCTAACCATGATAATGTAGGATGCTTGTGTGAACACCCGACCTCAAATTGGTAGCTCCGATGTGCAAGCCCCAATCATATACTATCTCTAAATGAACTATGAGAGCTCAGATTCCTACTCTAACTAGGATACATTAGATGCATGTTTGAAGTCTTGAACTCAAATGGGAAGATCCCATGACCGAGCACCAATCATATACCTTCTCCAAATGAACTACGATAACTATAATTCTTTCTCTAAACAGGATACGTAAGACGCATATCTAAAGGTATGAGACCAAGTGGGTAGCTTCCACAAGTAATCCCCACCCAAAGGAACTACAAAACCTCTAATTTCTTCCCCAAATAGGATACGTAAGGTGTCTATCTGAAGGCCCGAGCTCAAGTGGGAATATTCCACATGTAATCCCCACCCAAATGAACTATCAGAACTATGATTTGTTCCCCAAATAGGATACATAATAAACCAATCTATAGGCTCGAGATCAAAGGGGATACTTTTCAATGGTTAAGTCCAAATAATGCCCCCACAAACATGGCCTACTTTATGGTATAATCCCCAACTTAAACTGAATAATGAGGGCTTTGATACCCAACTAACTGGGATATATTGGAATCCTTTTTGATGTCCAAACCCATCACCCAATTCACCCTAGTTTTCACTAGGACATATCCTTGGGTAAGGCCATATCCACCTAGAAGACCATTCCTCTCTTGAGCATCCTCATCCACTTCAATGTAAGTCCCACACAAAATATTCAATAGGAATCATCCACCAAGATTTCTTATCTGCATGACGTTAAACTTCATGGATGGGTCCTCATCACACAACCTTAAAAGGTAATGTGTCCAGTGAAGTAGCACCAAACTTTGTGGGTTCTGATTCCTCTTATGAGGATACGTAGGAAGCCCATATCATGGGTTTAATACCAATATCGAAGAAACTTATATCCTCCCTAGATGTTGGAGACCATCTGATGACATCATACCCGAAGCGGACTAATTACACACATACTCAACCCCCCCCCCCCAATCACTAGCGGGGACCACTCAACTAGGGAACCTCTTTGTCCATTCCTTATAGGGACAGACTGGAAAACCCCCTATAACCTGAGGTGCGACATGAATCATGTCAAAAAAATGATGAACCTAATGTGAAACCCTTCATAATAATAGAAAATCAGTTACTATCTATCAGACAATTTTTTATGCCCTAGTATGACGCAAATCGGGTTAAAATACAGTCATATATAAATTAATTGGATCACCCACAGGCTGATAAAAAAGGAAAATCCAAAAATAAAAACCATAGTATAATTAAAATGAGGATTTCATCAATGTATATATAATTGAAAAAGTAGTGTAATAAATGTTGAAACTTCATCTTCACTGGCTAAACACCCGTATTCAAGCCCTTGTCTGTTCTTGTAATATAAACCATAATGTGTACCTATATCTCGGGGGTTGTATAGTCATGGGTATGAACTCAGTAGTCAATTGCCAATGGTATCCCAAGATAATATCCATATATAAATATGTGTATTAAAGGATTAATAAATTAAAGACTGAATATGAAAAATATATACTTTTTTTGTCTTCATCTACCATGGGTGAGAACATTAACTAAATCGACCATTACTTGAGTGGAAAAATGCTCTAATAGTCCAACACACTATATGTTCTCATAAAAATTATTATAGTTCCACATCACACAAGAAATTCACAGTAACTCATAGCTCACACATATATTCCAATAAAGTAGTAATGAATATTTAAAATTCATGTCTACATGCCCTAATAATGATATCATTTTCAATTGATTTTGGTTATGAAAATTGGCTCAACAACCAGACAAAAATGAATCAAAGGACCTCAAAATACCATATAGTGATCCTAATCACTTCCTTTATAATGTGAAAATATTTATAAATCATTTATCCTCTAATTAGATTCATAAATATATCATCTTAATTTACTAAACAATAAAGGATACCACTAAATAACCCCTAGTTTGGACATTATGGTTTCTATAAAAACTTTTAGTGGTCCTCCATTTGTTTAAATCTACCCACCAATTTTATATTTTAGGTAAAATTATATATATAATTAGGTAAATAAACAATGATTAATATATATATATAAACATGATTATGGAATATTTAAATTTATCAATTATCTAAATATCATTGATACATCATGCTATTAGTAAGTTTTAATATCATGTTGTCTTAATTTATCTTACCAGTTACTCCTAATTTCTATTATTATCTACTAACCACTTTGTAAAATAATAGAGAAATACTAACTATTAACATAATTTATTTACGAGTGTCATTTTTCTTCAATGATGGATGCTCATCATAAATATACTGTTATAATGGAAAATCATTATCATTTTGTCTCGAATTAGAATTCCATATGGGATAGATTCAATATTTTCAAATACGATATTAATTTGTAGATGGTTTTACAATATGGAAGCATGCTATAGAGAAATGAGGACCTAACACATTGATTATTTATAGCCTGAGGATTCACAAACTAGAAGTGAATACCTATTTTAGTTCGATTCATTCAGATTTAATTTCATTCTGAGGGCATAAATAACTAACGACATGGGAATGGTTCCATTTCTCTAAACCAAGGTGTTTTTTATATACAAGAATTATATTTACATTTAAAACCATCTTTTATTAGGAACTATAGAGTTCATGAATGTATTATATTCAATAGAATCATTTGGTTTTATTTTACCCCTATATTTTTTATATTTTTTCTTCTATATTTTTTATTCCCATTATAATGTATTGAGAAATAGAGAGGGGTCATATTACTAACATTTCAATAATATTTGTGGACATTGATATAAGATCCACCTTAATTTATAAGATTTTTCATTGAACTATAAAGGATGTGATTTGTTTACAAGTTGTGTAATTCCCATAAATTATAAAATTCAAACATTTTTTTGGATAAAAAATGATAAATTAAACAAAAATATTAAACAACCCATGAAATATATTTTGTTAAATTTAATATCTTTGATAGCTTGCGGAACATGAAACCCTGAGTCTAAATTAACCATAATATAGTAAAATATTATAACATAACCATTAAATTGTAAGGTATTAATAGTAACAACTAAATTATGAATATTTTTTTTATATATTGATCATAAATAAAACAAGTATCATTTAAAATAAAAAAGAAATTTTTTTAGAAGAATTGTATTTTTTTTCTAAAATATTGTTTAGTCACTCTTTGTGCATATAATTATAAATAAATTTTTAAAAATTTTAGAAAATAAATTTGAATCAAATATACAACATTTTTTATATTCAAATATGAAAATTATCTTAGGGTGAGTTTTTAGAGTTTTTTTTAATTTTCCATTTTTTGATGAATAGTGAAAAATACTAAATTTTAATTGAAAACAGTCTTTTCATTTAAATAATTCACTCTGATAAAGCATATTTAAAATTATTTTCATAGTAAAATTATTTAAATTATATATATATATATATATATTAAATCAATTTATTTCATTGTATTCATTTTCATAATGAATTTCTATAGGAATACATTGGAAACTCTCAAATATTCACTCTATGAAAACCTACTTTATCGTCACATTTACGGTATTAATTTTAAATTGAAATATTTCTATTAAATGAGCGGAATTTTTAAAAATGGATTTAATATTTTGAATCATAATAATTTATAATATCTAATAATGTGAGATTAATTTTGACCAAAATTAATAGTAAAAACAAAAAAATATTTATCACGGTTAAGGTAAAAATAGATTTACGATCGAGTTAAACCGAAATGTTATGTTTTTAAATTACATAAAAATTGATTAAAATATATATTATGGACATATTTATACCACATAAATAATAAATCTATATAATTATCAATTTTTTACCCTAGTGTCTTGTTAAAAACATGTGTATACCTTTTTATTTTAAAATTTTCATGTTTTCCACTCACCCCATTTATAAAATACCACCACTATCTTATCTTATTCACATAATCAAACTAGTTTTTTCATAAAATAAATTCCAAAATATCTTCCCAAAATTTCTCACCAAAACCTATATTCATTAAATTTTGGAAGAAAGGCAATGTTTGAAGGCTTTTGTGAAAACCTAATGAGGTTACTAGAAGAAGAGGTAATATTCGTCAATGATAATTTTTAATTTATTTACTCCACCACCTTCTTAAATTATTATTAAACCATTATTATATTATAAAATATATATATTACATATAATTGGAGGTTTTTAATTTAAGTTAATTACCTATAACCATCCCCAATTCCATCAAATTTGTTACACAATCATTATTTGTGTATATGGAGGATTGCCGCCTTGAGAACTGATGTCATTCATTTTTTCCATTTCTACCTCTCACGATTGGGTATGAAAATGGATATAAATTATATATATGGTATTTAAAAAATAAATATAATTGTTTAACCATTATATTATATAAACTTTTTTAACTTTCTATTTGATAGGGGATACAATAATGTCGGTCATGTATACGGTGGATTACCGCTTCACGAAGCGGTGATTTTAATTTCACTAAAACATTACCTGGAGTGTATTAAGGATAATTTTAATTAATATATGTGATATAAATTAAAAAAATGTGATATTAATGACATATTTTTAATTATAAAGTGATAATATATCATTATCATTCATATCTTTTCACACACATAATGATGATAACATCGTTCGTGTTTGTATGGACTACCACTTTCATGAAGTGATGTGACTATCTATTTCCATCAACACACCACATAAATGATAAGTATATGTAAATTTAAACAAATAATATGATATTATTATCATTATATAATTCTTATATATTACTTAACTTCTTTTCATAATGATCGTTAAAAAACGAAAATGTTACTTATGCGTACGTATGACCTACCCTCTCTATGATTGTAATCTTCACCATTTCCCAAAAAAACATTAATTATTAGAATTTAAAATATAATTGATGAATAAATATTATAATTATGTAAATATTGTTATTATGGAGGTGATTTAACTATATAATATGTGAAATAACTGGATCATTCGTGAAAAAAACATGAATGGGAAAAAAACCAATTCACACAAGAAATAATAAAAATAATAAAATATTATTAAAATCAGGTGATACGATGGTATAGAAGAATCATATATGATATTATAAATTTTAATATGGTTATATTATATGTTAATAACTTATTTAAAACCACTTTAAAAGAGGTAAAATCATTTTCCATGAAAAGTAAGTGTGAGTTAATGGATATCTTAACTCAATTTCCATTCATTGGATTAAACATCTACATCATTGATTATGTCATACTAGGATTATGTGCGTAATGACCATTTTTATTTTATTATGTATATAAACATTTTTTATGTTGATTTAAATTTGATACACATAATAAAATCATTTATTAATCCCATTTCAATAATATGATCTTTTTAAGGGATTATGTTTAAATATTATTTTATTGAGTAAATTTGTATGTTATACACTGATTCCTTTTATTTGGTGTGTATAATAACCCTTTGACATGAAATATAGTTATTCCATAATAATTTATGGTTTTTTTAGCTTTAATTTTAAATATTTCAAAAAATATAATTTTATTTAAATGTTGCTAAGATGTAAGAAATTATATAACTCAATTTCATTTCATTGTGTTATATTACTTCTTAATTCTCATTTAAATTATCAAATTATGTGTGAAATCAATTTTTATTACCTTATTTTGTATTTACACTTTTTTATATTGATTTACAGTTTCTTTAACTAATTTATTCATTTCTTAATTCTTACTTAAATTTTATTAACCTTACAAGGTTTTATTTCACAAACTCATTCTTATTGTGATTGTTTATTATTGAATTTCAATTGAAGTCAACTATTTTACCATTTACTAATAAACCAATTTAATTTTATTCTCCTTTATTTATTCATAATATTTTCATGTAATTTTATCATTTTAAAATATTTTTTACTTAAATAATTTGAGACATTATTTTTAATAATAGTTAACACCATTTCTCTATTCATTCATAAATTTTATTTCTCCAAAAACATGTTCCATGAAAATGTTCTTAAAAAATATTTCTAATATTTTAGAAATTATTTATTGAATACTTTTTTATCTTTTTTTAATTTTCACAAAAAAAATTAAAGTAATCTTCATGATGTTTTCAAAATAATTTATTTTTGTAAATTACCAAAAATTTGAAAATAATAATAATTTTATCATTATTGGCATGTATATAATTTCATTCCATCATAAAAAATAATTATTTTAATTGTTCCTTTATAATTTTTGAAGATTATTTTCTCATAAAAGTAACATCATTTTTTTAACTTTTAGTTTTTAAAAATGATTTTCAAAATGAGAACTATATTTTCCTCACAAAGTAATTTAACGATAATTTTATGGTATTTTGATTCATTAAAAAACAAAAAATAATTATTCATAATATACTAGGTATATATTGGTTTATTACTATCCTTTTCCATTATATGGATGGTATATAATCATTTTTTACAAGGTAATTATTGACATTCACTTTCTTGATTTGTTTTTGTAGTCACTAACTTTTCCCTGAAATATTCACTTTTAGGTGATCATTGGGCATTAAATTTCACCAAAATATCTATATTACTTATCATGTATTTGTTTATTTCATAAACAAAATATCATTTTTACATTTAGTGTTCAATATTGAAAGTTATTTTTTACCTATGGAAATATTGATAATCTATATTCTTTACTCAATATATATATTTGATGATAAGGAACATTGTTCAAGAATTAATAAATTATTAAATATATAAGGAATTCATTATACATGCAGACATGGGTAGTTCCATGTTATATATATCACCTCGATTCATCGATAGGTCCCTTGATACGAATTAGTTGGCTAGACTGAGTTAAATGGGGCTCTACCCATCATTTTTACACTTTCGTGAGGATAGATATTGAATGTGTATGTATCATGTACCTAAGAAACAATGTCCAATTATTAATAATTTACTCCATTGTGAATTAAGTAATTATTATCCATTGTATTTTCACAATGATATTATCTCTGGATGCATTTTATTATCATTTTATTTATTAAATGGGATATTTTTTTAGTTATTTACACCTCTATATTATTTATTCATTATAAATTTATTATATTTATGTAATTTATTCAATGGATCAGGTTCTCAGTTATTTACCTTTCCATATAAATTTTAATTTATTTTAATATTCATGATATTTTATCCATGATATTATCTCTAGAGGGATTTAACTCTAAGATTATTGATTTAATGGAATGTTTGTTTGGATATTTATCTTTAAGTTTTTATTATTCTTATTAATTCATGATAGATACATTTTACATAGCCCTTAATGGTCATTGAATTGAGCCTTATATTTTTCCTTTCCTAGGAATCCTTGAAGTGTACTAATAATGAAATTCAAGGATATGTTAGAGGAAATAATGATATTCTTATAAAAAAATATGTGGTAATTTTTTATTTAAAATGTAATATGTGAATCATGTATGAATCTAGGTTACCAAGACTAATAGAAAATTTAGTTCTTCAAGATGAAATTACTTATTTCATATACCAATGTAATAACGAAGAAACTATCTCTGGGTTATTAGGGTTGGGGTTACTATAGTTATAATCAAATGAAGTTTAGTAGAATCCTTGGAACTATATTAAGGGGAAAAAATATTATGGAACATAACCCTATGACATAAATTTATTATAAGTATATAATTACTTTCTAATTTTTTAGTAAGGAAGAGATTATATGGTTTTTACATAAAATATATCCATGTCTGGATATAATAAGTGGATGTGGTTCTGGCATAAATGTAAGTAGGGGTAACAACTCTGGAGGGGAATTGGGATTATACCGATTATTAACTGTTCCATGATAATGGGTCTTATTACGAACTAGTTTGAAATTCTTGGGGTACATAACTATAAAATTAAAATTTTCCTTATAAAAAAAATATGATGGATTTTAATAGATGACAAAATTGAATGAACTTGTATAAACCTAAGTTTTATAATATTAAAGAAACAATTCATTTTTTAAACATACTATAAATTATTATGTGGTTATCCTACTACAATTATTATTTCTCACATTAAGAATTTTGGTTTTACTCAATGGTTGAAACCCAATGGAATCATGTTATCATTGAATATGAAGGGAAATGTGGTGACTATGATAAACCAAATGGGATGATTGTTAGAGTGACTGATATTGGCATTATTCTTAGTTAGTTTTCCAAAAATATGATTAAAAACCTATATCATAACCAACTCTTTCACTCATTAAAGAAGATGTAGATTTAGTTTTCTAAGAGATCGATTAGTTAAGGCCATAAAGAAAAGATTGTTAATTTTAATTAATGTCAAAAATATGGATGGAGACACCTATTAAAGTGTCTCATTGAAATATATAAACTTATTTATGTGTGTTAAGGAAGTTTATAATGAAAATAATTTCTCAGGAAAAATTAAGAGTACGATGGATGTAAATAAATCCCATCATAGGGATTTATTTATAGTTCATTGCATTAAATGTGTAGAAATGGGGAATTATCCAAGTAAATGGCCTATTATAAAGGTTTAACATTATACTAAGGAAGGATCCATGATGAAATAAAATAGTTGATGTATTTATATACAGTTATTCAATAATTATATTATAGAGGTATTTTGGAAAATTGTATTTTGGTTATAAGAATAGATAAATGTCACAAGATCATGTTAAATAATAGAAGCAGATATGTTTTCATTAAAATAAGAGTTATACCTAGCATCATGGGTTTAGGATTTTAATGTTGACCATAAGGTAAAAATATTTAAAACCCCCTTTTAGGTTTTATGTGATGGGGGTCTACCAAGATCAAGGATATTTTGTGAGAAAATTATTTAAAAAATATGTTTTCTTAGAAAAATAATTTAAGGATGAATGTTCTTAAATTTAGTGGAAATAATTTAAATTGTATTTTTTACCTTTGGGGTTTATTTTATATTTATATTGAAGTAATTATAGTTCTTCAAAATTTATTAATGTTATAGGAACTAAAATAATATAGTTTTTCAAAAAAAGACAACCCACATGATCGGTGAATATCCATCAAAACTAGAAAGGCCCTGGGGAATGAACAAATACCAAAGGATGATACTGGTTTAGAACCTATCACTAGCCTACATGATAACTTAGTTAATGTTTTATTATGTAAGAGATTTTACAAATCATTATTAATGATTAACTAGTGGGGTAATTTTTGGGGTTTACAGAATATTAAATTATATTGGATAACTTGTTCTTACAATATTAGTTTTGGAAAATAATTAGAGAACAACAAAAATAATTTTCACTCTATTATAGATATTATGATCAGTTAAAAATGAAATTTTAGTGTTGAAGGAATACAAATTTCATTTTTTGAAATTCATTTCTTGGAGTGAGCTATGAATTGGAAATTGATCAATATATAACAAAAGGATGAAATTATGCTTATGAAATAGAAATGTATAAAATATATATATATTATATTTATAGAGAGTAAAATAATTCCATAACTTTAGAAAAATATATTGAAATAAAAATTAAATTATTAAATTCATACATGATTAATTATATGGTCTTTTAAATCACTACATGATTATAATTTGTTTGTCCTAAACTTTCCATTGATCATTCACTTTATGAAGATTAATGACCTCAGTAATTTTCTATAATTATTTATGATTTTCTTATATATTAAATCATCACATTCCACAAATTTTATCCAATGTAGAATCATATTTATTAGTTATTCTATATGAATTACTACTTTAATTTTTCTCTTGTAAAGTGGATTTTTTATGAACTCTTTTTATAATGTGGATTTTGAACAAAATATGCTTCAAATATCAAACACTTAATTAATAAGACCATGCTTAAATTTTAAGCACAAAGTTTATTTAATGTGGGGATAATATTAAAACATGGAAATTTATAATATAAACATTATATTTTTTATTGTATGTGACGCACAATACTGATCTTAAAAAACCTACAAAATATAATTCTTTAAATATAATCTCTTTGATAACATGCAGAATACAAACTGTCAAGTCTAAATGAAACACAATATATTATTCAATTATACCTTAGACATTAAATTATAAGGTATTAATATTACTAACTAAATTTGGAAGGTAATTGTTATATATTTAATATAAATAAAATAATAATAATTTGAATGAAAAATAAATATCTTTTAAAAAATGTATTTTTCTCTAAAAGAAGTTTTAGTCTCTTTGCACACATAATTTAAAATTAATTTTTTTAACACTTATACACAATATATTTTAAAAATTAAAATTATTTTTTAAAAATCATAATATAAAAAATATTATTGGGTGAATTTTTTTTTGAAATATTCTATTTTTTGATAAATAGTGAAAAATACTAAATTTTAATTGAAAATGTCTTTTTATATAAATAATCAAAGAGGATAAATGATAATTTTAATTTTTTTTAAACAAAAATTAGGTCATATAAATATCAAATAATCCAATATTGGTCATTATAATCATTTTTATATTGAATTTTGATATAAAAAAATTGTATACTTCTAAACATATTTTCTTTGAAAACCCACTTTCTCATATTATCTCCATGATTGATTTAAAATTAAAATTTTCCTATATAATTTTTCAAAAAATTTTCTATATTTTTAATCATCGTATTTTATATTATATAATAATTTAAAATTATTTTTTTATAAAATTTATTCATGAAAACAGTAAAAATTATTTACCGCGATTACTGTAAAAATGGATTGAACGATGATTAAATATAAAATATTGGGTTTTAAATAACCAAATATTTTCCATAAAATATATTTAATTCCCATATTTATACCATATCATGAATAATTATCTATAATAGTATATTTTTAAGCCTTGTGGAATGTGAAAACATGGTTTCACTTTTTTCTTTTCAAAAATTACAAGTTTGACATGCACCTCGCTTATAAAAGGCAACTCATTCTCACATATTCTTCACATCATAATACCTAGTTTATTTTGAAAATTCCTGCCCAAATTACTTACCAACATCAATAATATTATACAAAAATCCTTAAATTGGGAATATAACTATTCTAGAAATTATTTTGGAGAAACCCTAAGATGGTCACCCAAAGAAGATGTGACATTCTTTAATGAGTGTTTTTATTTTGTTACTTACTCTGCCATGTTAAATTATTATTAAAACATTATGATATAATTACATAATTATATTAAATATAATAAGATTTTTTATGTAAATTATATTACCAAAAAACATCTCCATATCCAATAAATGGTTTAAAAAGTCATCATTTGTATGCACAACAAACTACCGCCTCACAGATCAATGTCATTCATTTTTTTCATTACCACCCATCACAGATTGGTATGATGATGGTTATAAAGTATAAATATAATATTTAGAAAATAATTATACCATTGGATTAATTATATTATATATAAATTTTTTACATTTTATTCCATATGGGATACAAAAACATAACTCATGTGTATAGAAGACTACTTCCTCGCGAAGCGAGGTGATTCTCTTTTCACTGACACTTTACATGGAATATAATAAGAAAAAAATTAATTAATATTTGTGATATAAATGAAAAATATATATATTTTTAATTTACTCTTTATCACTCTGATAATATAATATATAATTTTATTCCTTTCCTTTTCAATCACAAAAATATGCCAGCATCATTTAGGTACACGTGGACTACCGCCTTCTTGAATCAATGTAACTCCCTCTATTCATCACCACAAAACATAGATTTTATGTATATGTTTATTTAATGAAATATAATTTCTTTATTATAATTCTATAAATTTAAAATATTATTTAACTCCTTTCCAAAATAACAGTTGTAAAATGGAAACATTACTCATGCGTACATACGGCGTACTGCCTCTATAATTGTAACATACTTCATTTCAAAAAACCATATTTCATGATTATAAATTTAAGTTTAATAGATTAATAAATATCCTAGTTATGTCTTGTTTATTATTCTATAGATTATTTAACAATATAATATTCAAAATAAATAGATCCTTCATAAAAAAACATGAATGAGAAAATAATCCAATTAACACCTAAAACAATGAAAATAATGAATTATTAATAATGAACATGAGATAATATGTTATAAAATAATAATATATGAGATTATAAATGTTGATATGGTTATATTATACGTTAATAAAAAATTATAATACTGTTATATTGAAGGTTAATACACATCCAACAAAAGGGAAGCGCGAGGTAAGTGATTTTTAACACAATTTTCAATCATTGGAAAAAAACTTAAATCAATGATTATGTCAAGATAATATTATATCCATAATTACCATTTTTATTTTATGTTGTATTTAATATTTTTTTTGTTTATTTACATCTTTTACACATAATAAACTCATTGAATTTTCCTTATTTCAATGATATGATCTTTGTAAGGGATTCTATCTTAATTTCCATACATTGAGGAATATTTGTATGTTATGCACAAATTTCATATATATTGTGTATTTAAAAACCCATTTACTTTGAATATAATGAATCATTAATAATTCAATTTATTTTAAGTATAAGTATTAATTATTTCATCCAAGGTTATTTCATTTAAATGTTACTAGGTGGTAAGGACTTTTACAACTCAATTTATTTTCATTTAGTTATATTACTTCTTCATTTTCATTGATATTATAATATTTTGTGTGAATTGAATTTTAAAAACATTAAGTTGTATATAAAATTAGTTTATATGGATTTATTTTGATACACATAATTGATTCATTGATTAATTCTAAATTCAATTTTATAATAATTGTAAGGGTTTATCTCACGACCTCATTCAAATCGAGATTGTTTATTCTTGAATTATAGTTGAAGGAATTTACATGAACATTTCCTAATAAAAAAATTTCATTTTCTGGTTTATTAATGATATTTTCAATTAATATCACTATTTATATACTATTTTGTATATAAATTAATTGAGAAAGTTTTTATGCAAATCCAACTTCATTTCTCTATTTGGTTAGAAATTCATTTTCTTCTAAAACCATGTTTTCTAAAACTATTTTTGAAAAAAATTTAACCATTTCCAAATGATTTATTAAAGTCCATTTTACCAATTTTGAAATTTTATAGAAAATTTAGAATGGAATCCTCATTCCATTTTTAAAACAAGGCTCATTTGGATCTTACATAAAATGTGAAAATAATCATCATTTTTACATACTTGACATGTTTATAATTTCATACTATTATGAACACTCAATGTTTTAAATATTCCCTTATAATTTTTGAATATTATTTTCATCAAAATTTATTTAGAAAATGTGTTTTGATCTTTTATTTTTAAATAAGTTATTTTCAAAATAAAAATTATATTTTCATCAAGAATGTTTTTAGTGATTTTAAATGGTATTTCTATACATCAATGACAACAACCTTTTATTATTAATAATATTGGTATATTTTTGGATTAATACTGTCTTTATTCCTTATAAGGATGATTTAAGATAATTTTTGTCAAGTAATGTATTGAACTTAAGTTTTTGATCCATTTTTGTATTCATTAAAATTACCTTTAGATATTTAATTTATTGTGATCATTGGACACTAATTTTCCCCTATGAATCCATATAACTTTTCATAGTCCTATTTATTTCTTAAAATATATATCATTTTTACATAAGGTGTTCAACATTGAAAATTATTTGATTATATAGGGAAATAATTGTAAATACATATTCTTTATTCAATACAGATAATTGATAATAATGAACATTGTTTTTGAATTAAATCATTTATTTGATATATGAGAAATGATTTGGACATGCAGACATGAATAGGTCATAGTTCAATATTTCCTCTTGATTCATCAACATATCACATGAGATGAATCATTTTTTATCAAAAATTAAATGGATTTACACATCAGTTTTAAACTATCTTTAATATTTATCTTGATAGTAGAGGATTCATGTTCCACAAACACAACTTCTAGTAATTAATCATTTATTTAATTAAGTATTTAGTTATTATTTTCTATGATATGTTCACAATGATATTATCTCTCAAATAATTTCACTCTAATTTTTTTATTAAATGGAATGTGCTTTCTGTTATTTACCTTTCTATACTGATTATACTATTTAGTTAGGATAGTCTTATTATTAATTAAATAAATCGTGTTCTCAATTATTTTTCTATCCATATTTATTATTCCTTTTCATATTATCTATGATTTTTTCATGATGATATTATCTATGGATTCATTTAATTTTCAGCATATTGATTTAATGGAATGTATTTTCAGATAATTAATTATACATGTTTATTATGCTTATAGATTCATTCTTACATCTGTTGTACTTAAACCCTACTTATAATCTAATCTCACCCCTATTTTGTTCATTACCAAGAATCCATTAGGTGTAATAAGAATTATCTTCATATATCTTATATAGGGAATAATGATATTATCAGGAAAAAAACTATGTTTTATTTTTTTTAATTTTTTTTTCTATCATGTATGTGTCTACTTTTCTAAGACTATTAAAATATTCAGTCATTTGTGATACTATTCATTATATCTTTTGAAAATGTAATTTAGAAGACACCATATATGGGTAACTATGGTTAAGGATGCTACTATTGGAGTATAATAGGATCCCTTCATTTTTTTCTACCTAAAAATGCATTGGTCATTTATTGGATAACTATTATAGGGATGTTCTATATTTTTTTAACTTGTTAAAAGTAAATGGAATAAAATAATTTCATAAGTAATCAAATAGGATAAAAAATTTAGGTAATAATGTATTTTTTTGTTAGTTTTAGAACTAATTTGAATGTTGATAATAGGTTGGTGGTGGTATGTTTTAGAGGAAAGGGGATAAGTTCCCACATAGGGCTATATATGAGAAAGTTATCATGATGGATAAGATCTATAATAATGATATGAACTAGGATGATGGTGGTATTAATTAGAGAATTTGGAATATTTGACATGGTATTGTGTAATGGAAACCTAATTGGTGGAGGAAATATATTCTAATAGAGTATATCTTGTGTGATACATGGTGCATGAGAGGTTTTATTAAAAAATGGTGTGATAGTGATGAATTGAGATAATAACACACTGGTTCAAATAGTATAAGAAATGGTGTCCTACAAAAATAAAGATCATATATAGGATAAAAATCATGGGTAGTGGAATAGGTATAATATAGAAACTGAAGAAAAATATATCTTTATTTTATATCAATACTAAAATTTATTCATTATAACGCACAATAATCATACATAGCTTAGATAACCTTTTGGTTTAATGTATTTTATGACCACATAGATATGCATATTATTATGTAGTCTTGTGAATAGTTCTTGATAATAAAACTCTTATAAATACCCTTATAAGCCTCTCATAATTTATACTTATCTTCCTAACCTAGTGAATAGTTATATTAGAAATGGGTGTAGTCAAAATTATATTAAGGGAAAACTTATCAACATGTCATCAATGGTTATATCATAAGAATAAGAGACAGCATGAGCATATATAAATTTATTATTAATATATAAATTGAAAAATAAGTTTTATACATAAATCATAATGGTGGGATATGTAATATAAAAATAACAAATATGTACTATGACATGATTTTGTGTGATAAGCATGGAAACATGGTGTAGATAAATGATATCATAATATCATGGAATCATAAATATGTATATTCAACATAAAGCGTTGAATCATATTAATAGGTCAAGTTTCACTCACAAAACCATCATCACATAGTTAAAAAATTCCCATAGTGTATCAATCTCACTCACCATTTCCATAGAAATTACGTACAAAGTCTCATAGAGGATTGGGTTCAATTCCCATTCCTATAAAAATAAATAACAAATACCAGCATTGGAATGGGTTCAATCCACATTTCTATAAATATATTGTAAAAATACTCATTAAGTATTTGGTTCACTCCCTAACACCATATGTAATATCTCATCATATATTAATATTTACATAATGCATTGTAGAATATTGTAATTTTGTACCCACCTGTCACTTAACGTTATATGCCAAGGTAAACTACATGTTCACCCTACATGGTATCTCAGGTGATAAATATATTACCCAATTCATTGGTGGTTTATAAAATTCTGGTCCCACCCAACACATAATTACAATCAAAATATGTATATGAATAAATGTGCCAAATGGGTAAAATAATCCATACATAAAACAAATCATGACAAAACCCATGAAAATGTAGTGGGTTCTATAATCTTTTCTCAAAGCATAACAAATGAATATACCATAATAATTTCTATGAGATTAATTAATGAAACCATTTTCAATGTTAAAATATTAATAATGAAACATTTATCTTGAAATTTTAGTTACAATTAAGGAATATCCATGATAAAGATCTAGGATAAGAAAAAAACTAAAATGAACCACATAGGTTATGGTTTTCCAAATGATCATTAGTTATTTTTTAGAAGGGAACATTTGATTATTTCCTTATATAATTCAATTTAACCTATATTTTTCAGAATAAAATTAATATGTTTTTAAGAATATATTCATGGTTAAAAAAAATTAGGGAGGTTACACTTGTGTCATGACATAAGGCATCATAAAGTTCCATTAAGTGGATTTTTTTTTAAAGTTTTATTGTCAAAGGGAATATAAATTTTTCATTGACCTTACAAATGAAAGGTATATAAAACTAGGTATATTTATAGGGACTATAAATACATTATATGGAATATATACATTTGAATAATATAAGGAAAATATGTGATTAAAAAGGTGAATTTGTAACTTAAAAGTATTGTGGTCGAATTTGGGTGATCCATTTATATGTTTTAAAACACATTTTCCTAAATACCACATCAAAAATAGGGTAACATATTTTTCATTATAAATATTATTAATGTAAATATGATGTTAAACTTAGATAAATATTAATAATTTTTCCAATTAAAATTGAGAACAATGATGAGATGTGAAATTATAGAGACTAAGGGGAACTCATCTTTAAAGAGGATGATAAATATTCTCAGTAATGATATACATTTTGAGAAATAAAATCATCAAGGTAATGATTTGAATCAAAAAAATTAGATTCCATAGATAGATGTATTATAATTATATAATATAATATAATATGTCCATAATGTAAAAATATATTGAAAATGGAATCATTTTTACTAAAGAAGGTAATTGAGTTAGAAAATCCCATTAAGCTTTATTATTTTTTTACTCAAACCCCCATGATAGAAATAACATGGTGTAAAACAATTAAAATCATGGAATTTTATAGTATAATGATATTAAATATTAACATTTAAGTAGATATAACATTCCAAATAAAACATGGTGTATAATATGAAATATTTCTTAAGGAGTGAAAATTTGAGACAATAAAACCTTACATTGTTCATAATTAATTATGCACATGCCATTATCAATTATGAAACCCTAAAAAATCCATTGAATGTATCCTCTAAAATTAATTTAATAGGTTATATAATTTAGGCTAGAGTATTTTGAACATGAGTGAGGATTATAGGAGGAGTAAATTTATGGGCTTGAATATGGATTTTAAAGGATTTTTTGTGGTATGAAGTAGGGGAAGTGTCCACATTTTTAAGGGATTTAGGGGAACATTTTTTAAACCCATTTATTATTCCATGACATCATAAAACTATTCATTGATAAATGACTCCAAAATATTTTAATAATGGATTTTGGTATGATATTTTTTTAGTAATGTATTATACAAGTATTTCCAAACAAGTTTTAAGCATGATGGATGTCATTTGATTTAAAATTTTTAATTTTACACTTTTTGGTTTTACCATGATAATTGATTCCAATTAATTTTAATTATGTTTTACTAAAACGAAAAAAGAACCCCTCATAGAAGATTTGGGTGGGATTAATCAAAATTAAATCTCTATTTAATCAAATTTAATATCAAAATTTTATAAAATTACCAATTAAATTAAAACATATAGTATAAAGAAATTTGTTTTTGTACAAATATGTTTTTTTGAAAAATAAGTGTTTATAATGATATATAAGATTAATAAAAAAAGTGATAATATATTTATATTTTTTTTAAATCATATTATATTCATTATATAAAATTAGAAAATTATTTAATTTGGTAAAAAGTACACAATAATAAGAAAAAAAATTCTTTGAAAATATCTCATTCCCAATTATCAGGATCATCAACTCTAATAATATTAATCATAATTTTATGTCTTCAAATAAAAAAATTAAATATTAATATTAATTTTTTTCAAAAATATTAAATATATTATTATATATTTAATTAAAACATGTGATTAAAACTAATTTATAACATAGCTGGATAACACAGTTTTTCGAGTGAAATATTATTTATGTTTCCAAAATGGTAAACATGGGTTTATAATTAAAAAATTAATATTTTTAAAAAATTTATTTTACATATATATATTTATTTATATAAAAAATTTCGAAAAATAATTAATTAATTATTTTATTGTAATAATTTCATAAAAGTGACAGTTTTAGAAAAAAAATTATTTTTTCACCATTCACCTAAAAACTGTCATTTTCCAAAAAGAAATACCAAAAATTAATATTAATATAATATTTATATGATTAATAAAAAATGAATTTAATTTTTTAGAATTCAAATTCTACAATTTTAGGATTTATGTTTTAAATAAAATTTAATAATTAAATTAAAATCTGTATTTATAAGAAAATTTATTTTAAATACATTAACAATTCATTTTCTTGTTTTCTATAAATAAATAAATAAAATATTTTTAATAAATTATTAATATTAAAATATATATTATTCATATCAACAATATACCTTATCTTTAATATATTTAGATTAAAAAATTAAATCACAAGAAAATATATTTTTTGAAAAAATACATTTTTAAACATATGGTGATGATGTATGTTATCTATATACACTAAAAATTGAACATTTATTATAAATATATTTTATAAATTGGTTACCTATATTAATATTCATTAACATTATGACTATATCATTATATTTATACATTGTTTCATGTTTTCTTTGATGTTGTGTGTGATATAAATTATTGAAAACATTAGATTATAAAGGGAAATGTAATTTAAAATCTTGTGGTATTGCATTCCCTTAGCCACATTAAATAAACTACATCCTCAAAATTTTAATTATAACATACTAATAGAAATATCTAAAGGTATTTAAATGATATACATGACACATGGTATCATGTTTACATAGATATTACCCCTTCAAACATTAGAACATATACTTTATTTGGAATATGTTTAAACATTATATTGAGTTTATTTTTAATTATCTTAGTTAAGAGTTTATTATTATTCATTATTAAAGTAAATATTGTATATTTTACTTCTAAATTGTTTTTATAATCACCCTTTCAGTAATAGAGTATGACTGTATTAAATTAAAGAGAATTCATTTCTCAGACAAATTATTTTTACTCTATGTAGAGAGAAAAAATTCATTCTAAAAATCACATTAATTTTATCTATATAAAGGATAGTAATAACTGAATGAATCATAATCCCACAAAAAATAATGGAGACTCACATACCTTGAATACAAAAATGTTTTCGTAATTTTTTTTTACTTCAACAACCAATAGTTGGTCAAAATATATAATAAATAAGGAAACCAAAAATCTTGACTGATGAACGAGTGTACTCGGAACCACATAATTTTCACTGTACACATGATTTGTTGTCATTTAATAGGATTTTACTTGATCCTATAGTATATAAGGTAGTTGGTGAATATTTTCATCTTAAAATATATTATTAGTGCACTTATTTATATAGTGCCTAAATTCCTCCCTACAAATAATTGAATTACAAGAATATAATTATATAGAACATTAATATTTACTATCATTTTAACTAAACTTTTCCATTTTAAATGGATAATAATTTCTTTGTTCCCTTATTTAAAACATGTCAAACATATTCCATTTCCTTTGAGACATTTTTCATTCTTTCTCATCCCATAATTTCAACATAAATTAGTTTTAACCTACTTTCCTTCACCATATTAATCCCAAAAAAATCTATAAGACACCTTCCATCCCTTATTTTTTGTGTTTAGAAGCTTAGATAAATCTACATTGTTTGTATTAATTCTTGGTAATTTTTTTGAAATTACTATAAGTTCTATCACTCCATTTATTATCACAATAGTTTTTTCATTAGGAAAATTTACTCAATGTTCATGTGATCCATTTTTAACTTTATTACATCATGCTACAACCATTACTAAAAAAATAAGTTATTTAGAATATTAAAAAATATAAATCATAATAGACTAATCATAAATTATCCCATTAAAACATAAAACACTAAATATCTTAATATTTAAAATTTATCACATGAGTTTATATTTCATCCTAAATAACTCATGGGTTTTGATTGGTTTATTTAGGATGGATTCTATTATACTCTTTAACTCGATTCCTTAATATAAAAAATCCATTATAATCGTTCAAAACTAGAAGGTTATTGACTAAATAACATAATCATGGATTATCAAATATGATGTGTAGCTATTCCTATTTTTCATTCACCAAGTAATGATTGCGTTAACAACCAATATGCCCCTTTTATGGTTAACACCACTAGTTACATCCTTTTTTGATCCAACATAAACATGTTCTATCTATATAGGGAAGTTATTTTCATGAAAACCATAAGATTTAAACCTATGTAATATATTTGTATGTTATATTTCACATTGAATTATCCCTTAATATAATCCCTTAATTTTACACTAACATATTCTAAACCTAGTAAACAAAAAACTAGACCAATACTAAAAAATAACTAAACCCTCTGTTGATACCAGTTTCATAAACCAAAGATAAACCAATCATTATTTTACATAATTTAAATTTTAATACTTAGAATAATCTTCCATCACATGGGGTTCCTTTTTGTTTGGTGTCTTTGAGGTCTAGTTATATGGGAAATTTATTTTATACACTTGTGAAAATTTACCCATAATCAAAACTCTTCTAGACACCCTCCTAGACCACTTAAATGTTATACATGTCCTTATAACCCAGGGATGGGAAACATAAGAATGGGGTGACATAAAATACTCATTATGTGAAATAATATCAATATTACATCAAGGTATAGATCATGAGAATATTATAATACATGAGAAAGGATAAATGTCTTATTAAAATGTAAAATGTGGAAATAATAGTTATCCAGAAATTGTGATTGTTGGAAATGTGATATAGAAAGAAAAAAACTCACCCCAAGATATAATAGTTTGACATAAGTATAGAAACATGGAATGGGTAAATTTAATCATAAATATGTGTAATTAAAATAATGCATGAAATCATAATAACATGTCAATATTCACTTTCAAGTTCATTATCACATAGTTAAAAAAGTCTCATACTTAACTATGTTCACTCTCCATTCCCATAAACATTGCAGAAATATTACCAATGTGTATATAGTTTACTTAAAATTAATATTATTAAAATAACATGAAATATAATGAGTCACCCAATTAATTTCTATGAAATACAGTTCTAGGCCCATATGTCACATAACATAGTGTTCTTTGGCTAACACATCATGCACCATACATTGTATTTCATGAGATTAAAGAATTAATAAAATAATTGGATGGATATGAAATTTTGGCCCCACCAATAACATAATGAAATTACAATATATATATATATATTGAGGTTCCATATTTAAAAAATAAACTATAAATAATTCATAAACATGATAAAACCCATGAGAAAGAAGTGGGATTCATAATCTTGTATCAAATCATAACTGAAGGATATATAATAAGGATGAACATGAGAAAATTGAATTTATTATTTTTAGATATTCATATTCTAATAAAGAAACATATTTAATTAATATTGATTACTAATATATTAAAATTCATGAGAAGTATTATGGTGTTGTAAGAATAAAAATGGAATACATATGTGATTCTTTTCAACATAATCATATGATATTTTAATGTAATACCTTATTATTTACATTTATATAAGAATTGAACTATTATGCATTTATATAAAATAATAATGGTTTTCAAAATCTATTCATGCTAAAAAATATTTTATATATGTGACACTTTTAATGTTATAAGATATTGGAATGTTCCATTTAGTTGGGTTTTCTGAAAAGTTTTGTTTTTATTGGGATCTTAAAACATCTAATTATCTAGAAAAATAATGTTATATTAAATTAAGTATATTTATAATTTATATATATAATATGGGATAAATACATGAGTATAAGATAGATCAATAGAGAGAAAAAATAAACATAATATTTAACCCAAAGGTAATGAGGGTGGTTTTGAAAGAACCATTTTTATATTCAGAAATACATTTTTGAATTCCCATGATGTATAAAAGATATTGAAATAATATTTCTAAAATTGGATGAGGGAAAAATGAAGTCATCATGTTATAAATCTTAATTAAGGTTCAAATAAAAAGGGATTACTTTTTGAGGTAGGGAAATTATAGACAAGGATGGGATACCATAGTTAAAGAGGATGAGAACTATTATCATCAATGATATTCGTCTTAAGAAATAAATTCATCAAGTTATTAATTTTAAGTAAAAATAATAATTACAAAAGAGAGGTGTATTAAATTATATGCATATAAATGAATAAATACAATTATAAATCAATAGTTAAAAAATAAATCATTTTAACTCGAGAAATAATTTGAGTCTTGGGGAAAACGTTAAAAAGTTTTCAACTTTTTATTCAATGCCCAATGTAAGATAGGGAATGGAATATAGAAATTAATTTCATAATATATAATATAAAAATTATTGAAAAAAATAATGGTGAATTAGATACACCATTAAAAATTAAAATGGTGTATAATAAGAAATATGTCTCAATAGGTGAAAATTTGAGACAATAAAGCCTTACCTTGTTTCCATTTCATTTTACACATAGAAATATCTTATTTAGTTTCTAAAATGTTATATTCAAATTCACATTAGAAATTATTGGATTAAGATATTTAATTGATAATAGAGGCTTATAAACATTATAAAATATTTTTATAGTAGAAAACTAGAATTTTTTTGGGAAAGAATTTCAGTGAATGTGGGTGGTACTAAGTGGTGGAAGTATCCCCCTTTATAAGTGAAGAAAATGACACTTTCTTGAATACCCTTAACATTTTAATAATATCATTACACTAATCACTGGTAACTAAAACTAAATTTTCCGAACAAATTATTTTAGTGTGCGCCTTGGTTGAACCAGCCACACCCATGTACTTATGCACAACTTGGAAGTCATTTGATATATATTTTTTAATTTGACCTTTTTTTTATTCAGATAACTATTATCTACCAAAGTTACATATGTTTTACCAATAAAATAAAATAAACCATCATAAAAATTTTTAGTGTTCTAATGAAAAAGTTAGTCTCTAGTAAATCCATTTAAATTTCTAAAAGTGATTAAATTATCTTTTAATTTCAACTATATAATATCAAGAAAAACACTTTTTATAGAAACAAATTGTTTTTCCATTAAATGGTCATAAGATTATATAAAATTAATCAAAAATTAATTTATTAATAATATATATACATGTGTGTATAAATCATATCATAGACTTTATATAAAAATTATATATTGAATTTATTAGGTTGAAATTAAAAAACCATTAATAAAAAAATTATTTGAATATAACCCTTTCACCATTATTAATTTTATTATCAGTGATTATAAATTTATGCCTCTAAATTAAATGTAACTTATTAAATAATATGAACATTTGGATATAAAATATTAAATCATTTTTTTAGATTTAATTATGATGTGATGAAAAATAATTTTTCATATAGGGGAATAAAATAATTTAACTATGAAATATTTCTTAAGCTTCAAAAAGTGTAAATATGGTCTGGTAAAAAAATATTATTTTTAAATGATTTTTTTAACTTATAAAATTAAATAATTTCTAAAAAATTATTCAAAATAATTTTATTCATTCATATTTTATAATAATGTCATAAAATGGATGGTTTTAGAAAAATCACATTTTTCACTATTCACCTAAAAATTATTTATATTTTGAAAATCCCAACGATTCATATTAAACTAATATTTAAATGATAAATCTAAAAAAAAATTGGTTCATTTTTTTACATTTAAATCAATTTTTTTAATATGATATGATATTAAAAATAAAAAAATGTAATGAGAAACTATTTTTATTAGAATTAAACATTTCAAATTATTAACTGTCTGCATTATTATTTGACACAAATTAGTAATAAAATTAATTTTAATGTATTATTAATATTAAATTATATATTATTCATATCTATAATATAATTATTTTTATAAAATAAAGCACGTAAAAATTTTATTTTAGAAACCCATATTTTTTACTACATCGTAATGATTATAGAATGTTCTATGTTTTGTTTTAGTTCAGTGGCATGTGTGAAGATAGATATTCAATAGCATAGTTCATAAATGGTAATGTAATATAAATGTCAAGGAATTACGGATACCTATGATATCACTACATTGGGGTATGAAATTATAGATTCACTAGGATATAATGATAAAAGACCTCTAATATAATAGTTGGAAATGTTATTATCATGATCAATGGGGTTGAGGGATGTTTGGTAGACTAGAAAGATGAAAATGATACTAAAATGGGTATGACTTATACTTATTCTTTGTAAAAAGGGAAAAAAATTATAGTTTATTAGAATTTAATATAGTTCCTCCTAGTATGTTCTAATAATATAATGAACATTCTCACTTGAGAAAACCCATGGTTACAAGGTATCATGAATATCATGTTTTAAAATTATGATTCAAATGAAGATTATGATTATGGTAAAGAATTTTTGAATTTTGATTATTGATTTTTCTTATAAAATTTCTCATCAAATTTTATTTTTTTTAAATATGGGTATTTATGTCTGTCCTGAACCCATTTTAGTTCAATATATTTTATTTTCATTAATAAATAGGGTAGGTGTATATGAATCCTCACCTTGCCTATATAGATTATTATTACTATAACTATTAATTTTATTATTATTCATATTATTATATATATATATATATATGATGGAAGAGAAAAGTGTAGAATTGGAATATTTGATGATTGAATGAATGGTCCATAATTGAATGATCCAAAAATAATGGTGTTATATCTTACTAAATATCATTCAAATCTTATTATGAATAATGACATTGTTTCTTCTCTATGCTCCCAAATAGACTATTATAACATAACAACCAGTGTCCTCATGGGTGGCTAGATTGATGAAAAACTTTGTAAAAGTTATAAAATTAGTCTTAGCTCTCTTCTTACATGATATAAACTTACCCATAGTATGAAGGATGGTCAAGAAGGGATGAGTAGACCATGACTCTACCAGTCTAGAATCCATTATGGTGTGGTTAATACTCTATATGTTTTATATTATATTAGGGGGTATGATAATTAATGTGTATAATCTAAGGACTATTAGTTGATTCTATAATATAATACATGAGGTATATGGTATTGATGAGTGGAAGATGGTCATTATGGGTAGTGGCTATTATGATATTTTTATCCCCTCAAATGTTAGAAAAATAAATGTGTGGAGATTTGAAAGATATTCTATGAAGCCATGTATTATTGGAATTAATTGATGGGATAAAAAAAGTATCTCATGAAATGTGAGGAACATTGATACCCATGTCTGGATAAGTATTATGAAGTTGAATTAGTTTTAATATAATCCATAGATCCTTTGAGTCATTACATCATCAGTTGGAATTCCAATCTGAATAGATAGGGAGATTAAAAATATAATATTTGGTCAAATTAAAATTTTATTGGATAAATTAGATATTACTTCCAAAATGGTTGAATATGTGGTCCTTACAAAAATGGAGTGAAATATCACCATGTAAATCTAGTAAGAACAACGATCTAAAATTTACATTTACTATATCGTCTTTGGATATCTTCAATATAAGTACATAAGAAAAAAAATTGTAGCCTTTAAAAATGTAGGTGGAATGGTGATTCCACATAATTAAGAAACCTAGTTAAGGGGATATAGAAAATAAATTAACACTCTACATCAAGACTAGAACCTGGAACTATAAATGATTTTGACCCCAAGACTGCCACATAAGATCCCACCATGTTCAGTAACATGAAAATGGAATTTAATGGAACTATGATGAACCATTTTGAAAATGTTTAATTAGAGGATATAGGTGAATAAACTCACAACCACGCAATGATAACCCCATAAGATCTTACCACTATGGTGGATATTAATGTCTTGGAAGTAAATAAAATATATATAACTATAATGAACCATGGTGGAAATGTGGAAATTGAGGGAAGAGGTAAGGGTCCTCAAACCCAAAAAAATTAGAGATCTTTAAGAGAAAACTATTCACATGGATATCAATGTCTAGAGTCAATTTGGTAAGGAAATGAATCTCATCAACTAACTACAACTAATTAGTATTTTTTATTCTAGCCTAGTAAATGTAGTTGATGAAGAGACTACTAAATTTTTTATGAACACTTTCTCATTAACAAAAACTCCTAATGTGATTAAATTTCAATGTAGGTAAACACAAATAGATCATGTTAGGATTACAAATTTCGGTACACCATATAAGGATATTCGTGGGAAAGAGATAAAATATCAAGAGGAAGATCTACTCACTTGGGTTTCTTGGGAAAAATAGTTAGAAGGACGCTAGCTGGGGACCTAACCCCAATAGTATTGAATTATAAAAACAATTTAACTTCCATAAATTAAATTAATTAGGTTGATTATGTTGAGGATTATAATCCACCTTAGAAAATTGATAGATTTTATGGTTTAGAATAATTTGAATTCCCTATGAAAAGTAAAATCTTGGCGGTGAACCCAAATTCTATGAATTAAGGGATAATGAGGAAATGTATATGTATAAATATATCCATAGATATAAAAAATAAAAAAAATTCTTTATAAATGGGGTACATTATCCTAAAAATAATGAATATTATTTTTTTGGAATAATCAAGGACTTTGGAAAACTCCCACAGTGAAAACCTTTTGACATTTCAATTACTCCAACCATCGAATGATGGTTAGAATTATAAAACCAAAGATTATGGTATCTAAATAGAATAATTTAAATTGCGACTCTATTGTGTATTCTTTTATGACCCTCATTCATTATGATAGTGTATTTTAAACCTTTTACCACTTAAAATTTTAAATGTTTAGGTTTTCTCGTTTATTGAATGTTTTCACCATGTATCCTTATCTATTTATATGAATGAAACAAATCTTACACTGTGATATATTTCTTATCATCTCTCATATATATAAATAAGGTATTTATTGATGGTATTAAATAATATTTCTAAGAAAATTATTCATAATTGTATAATTAATTATGACTTCAATGGAAATAATTTAATGAGTATATGGTCATTTAAATAAACTATATCATGGTTTTTCTTATTTCAATATTTAATGTAAAACATGATATTAAATATTTTATTTTTTTATATAGATTATTTAATAAAATATCATTTTTATAGTGTATAATAATATAATGGAACCATTAAAATTTACAAATTATGTATGAATTTGTATTTCACAATGAATTTCAAATGAAATTTCATGTATTCATTTTTAAATTATAATTTATTGGTATGATTTGTGTTTTTCAATAGAATCTATAAATTATATTTTCATTATTATTATTATTTCTAAATTTTACTCATGGATTTTAATATAATATATTTTTTATTATTAGTTTCATGTTTAAAAAGGAAAAAAAATATTTCTAATGGAATCATTTTATTATGGATAGTTCAAATGGATTGAATTATTTTCTTATAAATGAATTTTCATATTGGATTGTTTAAGGTAATTTTTTTCCAATAGTTGTATTGAGTTATTTAATCATCATGGGAAACCCCAGGTTCATAGTTCGGATAACTAATACAAGACTATATCCTCCATCAGTAACCATAATAGTAAAGTAGTCATGTGGTTTCACCTCTAGCCAAAGATTTATTAGAACTCAAACTCAATATCTGTGGTGATATATAATAACCAGGTTACCATTTCCTTGGTGATACCATTTAAGTTACCTAATTATTATTATTTTACATTATTTATTTTTTGTTTCTTATTTGATCTTTACATAACTTTATATTACCTATGTTTATATAGTTCTTTTTTACAATAACCTTTTTAATAGTTACAAGATCTAACTTATAAATGATTGACTTTAATTTTAATATATTCCATTCAATTAATCTTCTAAATAGTGAAAAATATGTTATTGGTGTATAATTTAGGTGTTTTGAGTTCCCTTATATACTTATGAAGAACAAATCAATTTAATATTTATAAATTTTCTATTTTCAATGAAATCACATGTTCAAATAGTGAGTGTTTTGAGAAGGAGTTTTAAAAATAGATCTAGGGATATTTTATCTAAATAATAAGAAACTACTATTATTAATTAAGTTCAATTTAAAATATAATTTTTAGAGTGTTTTTTAAAATTTAATGTATGGACCTGTTAGAAATACCCTAATGGGTTATTACCTCTATTGGTATCTATAACCCGAGTGGATCTTATATGTTTTGGTACTGAGTTTAAAGAGTTCCATTTCTGATAATCTTTTTCAGGACCACACATGGCATGGAATTTTATGGTAGTAGATGGAGTGTGACCATGGGTCACATGGGGATCTTAGTCTAGTCATGTGAGTATTTATTTTTATCACCCTATTAGTTTTGAAATAATTTAACATCATTAATTTTTGTTTACTTTTTCAATTAGTGGTACAAAATATATGTTAAGTTATTATTTTTGAATTAGATTTTTTATTGTGTGTGTTGGAGTTAGATGTGAGATATGTAATTTCTTTTATATTATGTCATAACATTTTACTCTACTTATATATTTTGTAATTAACTTCCAACATATGGATACATCATTAAAAAAATAATTTTGATTCCACTACAATTCAAATGTTATTTATTAGGGTTAAATCATTAACATTGAGTGTCATTATATGCCCTCAAACATTTTTCTATCTTAAGGGTACCAAAAACACACCTCGTAATTTTCAATTGTCTGATTTGGGTGTGTGTTAGAGAGGAAAAAAATATTTTTTATGAGTTATGGGAATATAAATCCCTTTTACAAATTCTATTTTAATAGCCTCTTTAATTCCTCTAATTCAAAAAATACCATTTCATATGGAGTATCTGATATAGGCACAACATTATTTTTTATTTATATGAAAAAACAACATGATCTTAGATAAGATTAGGAATATTATAGGGAAATATATACACATATTCTTACACAGAATTTATATATTCAATATAAAACATTTTCAAAATCAATTGATCTAAATAACCCTCCTGATTGGGTATTAAGACCATTATGTTGGATATAATTTTACAATGTATTTCTATGTCATTCATGTATTAATGAATGATAATACATTGATTTCTTAAATGAAATATTATTTCTCTATAATGAAAATTGGTATTATATATATATAGAGTGATCCAATCTATGCACGAAGTCAAATTAAACTCGACCAAATGAAAATAATAATATTTTGAAAAAAAATTACTATAAAATCCTATAAATAATATTATTAGACAATGTATAAAATTATATTACCACTAGCTGGTCAATGAGATAATTCAATAACATCCCTTTTTGGTTGTATATTTTATGCCTTTAAAAAATTATAGATATAATGGTGTGGGGAGTATAATAATAAAATAAGTACTTTGTAATTATCCATTGAATGATGAGTGTACATTACACTACTTAATTTTCATTACACACTTAAATAGTTTTGTTTGTATATGATTTACCATTTTACATTTGGTTTATTTTTTTCTTAGGTTGGTTGTCATCATTAACTATGGGTTAAGTTCCCTTATTAAAAAATTTTCATAATTATATATAATTGAATAATTATAGTGTATGTTGTGTGTCAGGTTGATTAATATTTATATATATTTTATTGGGTGCACTCTTTATATATCTTTGACATTCATGTTATTAATAAACATCTCATACAAGGTTAAATCACATTCCTTTACCATTAAGGTTATCTCCTCCCCAATTATTTCTGCACTTCTGAAACATAGGAATATTTTTTCCTTTAATCTATGGGTCTTATCATTTTAGATTAAAAAAAACTCTAGTTTTCTATCCTTTATTAAAACTAATATGAAAATGGTATTTATTAATCTTTACTTATGGTGTGAGATCATATTAAAAAATTCTTTTGTAGCTACCAAAATATCTTGTAGAAAATTATTTTTTTAGGAATGATTTTAATCCATTAATGAAATAATTGATTTTTCATTCTAGGTTCAATGATAATTCTAGGAGAATTACATTATATTCTTATGAACATAATTTGTGATAATGAATTTATATTATTTTTATTTCGACTCTATTAATTATCACTCCATGTTTGTGTAACATTTTGTGGAAAAAAATTATAATGATTATTTTCTTAATCTCCCCATATTCTATAGATTAAACATCTCCATTCTATGAAAAATTTATATTTATATTCCACCATTTATCTACCTTACCTTACAATTGATAAAAAACTAAATCAACCTTTTACTTCATTAATCATTATATAATAGAGAAAAAAATCAATTTTTATGATCTATTAATTAGTGATTAGTGGATTGGAAGAACCACCAAATGAGGGTACTAATTTCTATGGATATGATATTAAGGATATTTTTTTCTATATATGATTTATAAAGGAGTTAAACCATATTTGTATAAATATTTAAATAAAAAAATTGTGTACAGAGTTCCATGATATTCATAATCTACCTCCCATCACATTTGGTTTCCCATTGGGCCAGTCATTACATTTCCCATAAAACTCATTTCCAACATCATTCATCATATTTCATTCCATTTAATAAAACCAAATCACAAGTGTAATTATCAATAAATAATAATCAATGTAAGAAATCATATAATAATGAAAATAAATCTTTATAATTTCTAATCTATGACACCTTCATTCCAATCGATGATATTTTTTATTCTTTCTACATGATTTCTTTGGCTAAAATATGTTATTTTATTTTATACCCTATAATTATCCATAATACAACCCCTAAAAACAATTGAACATCTCCTTGATACAAAATAGAGATACCCAATCATTACATATAGACCTATTACTCCATTTTTCATAAATATTCATTATATCACTAAAAACACAACACAAAAACCTATAATATTAATTTATTTGGATATTATATACATAATGAACATATTATATAATATTATAATCATATCCAAATTTTATCCTTATCAAATAATTCTTATTTAGTTGTAGTGTAGATTTTAATCTTATTCATAACCTGCTGAATGGAAATAAAATATAGGGTGAACTCAGATTCCCAATAAGGGTAAAAGAAGATGTATCACTTAGTAATAACATGTGATCATTATACCTGAATGTGGTAATGATAAAATAATAAAGTTTTATAGTCATAATAAATAGGATTAATTCCCTATAAAACATAGATTATAAATCAAGAGTTATGGAATATGTCTTTGGCATAACAAAAGACATGTGTACTAAGAGTGTAAAAAAAGAGTCAATAGTCCTAAGATATAAAAATATTACTTGTGAATAATAATTTATTGGAAATAAAATAATATAAATCATAAATTATATCATGTATAACAACCTATATATTCATAACATAATAGACTAGGGTAACCCCATTAAAAAAACATAGTACACTTGGGATATCCACTATTTTTTCATATCCTTTTTGGGCATAGGCAAACCACAAATTCAATATATTGATCTCTTAAGATACGAATCTTTATCCAATGAATTTTAGTGATTTTTAAGATTCACTCATCACATTTTTATAATCCGTTTTAATTTTTTCAACACAAATATGACATCCTTCATAATTCTATTGCATCTTAATGAAACTATGAGAAATAAATAGGTTTCACAACAAAATACAGAAAATGTGATCATAATATAACCATAAATAAAATTTATAATACAAAATATCCCAATGAAGAATTAAGGAAATTAATGGAAATTATCATAGATGTATAGAAACTTTATGATAGCATTAAAAAATTCATTTAGATGTAGAGAATAAATATCCTTTATTTTTCTATTGCGTTAATTTAAAAGGAAATACTTTTTAAAATAAGGAGAATAAGAACACATTTTAGAAAAACCATGAAAACATGGAAATTAATATTTATTATGACATATAGATATAATTTAATGAAATGGGTTTCATGGGGAATGTGTTAAAAATAACATTCATTATATAGTTCAGTAAAGATATTCACACTTACTAAAGATTGTGTCATATAATAAAAATTAAAAAAAAATTCCATAAAAATATTTTTATAAAATGTCAAAGAAAGATAAAATAGACTTCAAGATGTATTTTAAGTGGATAAATTGAAATTAATAATATAATATAATTAATATGGACAAGGAAGGGAGTGATTCATGATCAAAAATAAGAGTTATAAATTATCCACATTTTTTAGAATTATTTTGGTGTCATTTTTAACTAAAGAGGAGGAATAGGTTATAATATATGTAAAATTAATAAAAAATAATAATATAATAATAATATATAGAGTTTTTAATATAATGAGAATTATATTTCCCAAATAGTAATTTATATATAGAGAATCAGTATTTGAAAGTGAGATTGGAAAGAAATCAATATCTTTACTCCCCACTTCCATGAATGAACGTTAAACACGTATATAATAACCATAAAAACCAAAATAATTTATTGAAAAAACATTATCATATATTTTACATTATATGCTCTTTAATTATAATAATTATTTACATATATATTATTTAGTTATTATTTATTTTCACCATCAGATATTAGTAATTTTTGATTTTTTTTCATACAAGTTTCATAATGGTGAGATCAACCATCATTCATAGATACCATGTTCATCACTAAAAATTTATTAAAGGTTGTGTAATAATTATTTTTCAACTATTTATATTGTTACATGTTCATTTTATAGAATTTATGGATATACTTTTAAGGATTGGGATCCATTATGAGAATTTTTTGAGTAATTTACTAATAATGAGTCCATTTATAATGTTCATTAATTATTGTTCTCCATAATAAAAACATATTAATATTAATAAATTAATTATTAATATCATATATTTCAATTATTAATGTCTTCATAATTATTAGTATTGGAACTGGTGATGAATGTATAATAATGATCATGTGGGCACCTATATCGGCATAAATGAGAGAATTTTATACAAATCAATGAGTAATGGTATACAGTAATATAATAGTAATATAGTTTTACCATATGTTTAATAATTATAATTTAAAATTTTTATTGTGGGAAATGATATTTATAAGTATTTGAGATTAAAATTTAATTGAATTTCATTTTGAATAATAATGTACATTCTTTGATAAATTTTTCGCTTATCAACACATGTTAATTAAGAATGAATAATTTAGATTTACTTCATGAAACTAGAAGATACAAAATGCCTAATAAGGTTTTAAGAGAGTATAAATGGGTTTTTATTTAGGAGATAACTAAATATATTGATTTGTTTGGAGGGGTAGATCATGGTCTTTTTTGACGAGTTTTTATGGTATTCCCACAAATACTCATTTCCTAAGGTGTATGGTCTTCATTTTAGAAGGAATATTGAGTTAATATTGATAAATAATATAAATCAGTCATGATCCTCTTCAAAAGTAAAATTTATTGATAAGGTTTAATAATATTGTAAGACTTTATCATTTATTATCAACTTTTTTATATTATTTTACCTCTATAATTTATTTTGTACATTGGAAACTTCTTTTCTTTCCCAGAAATAAAATTATCTTATCTATCTAATTTATAAATTTTAAATATAATATTTCAAATAATTAAATTAAATTAAATTTTAAAATTTTAAAATTTATAAGTTCAAATTAAAATAAAATATGTAGAGAAAACTGAAACTATTTTTAAGAAAAATTACACTTTAATTATTATGTGATATTAATAATTTATCATGTTAATTAATAATTTTGAATTCGTATAAATATATTTTTTATAAATTATTGCGCTAAATATTTTTCATTATTTAAAAGTGATCAATTTAATTTGTTAATTTAAATATTTTAATAAAATAAAAATAGATATTTGAGTAAAAATCAATTTTAATGATAAATAATTTGAGCCATATCATATTAATATGAATTATTCATATTTTATCTATAAAATTTGATAAGTCCATTGGAATTAAAGAATTCTTGAAAAATAATAAAAATACATAAAATTATTCTGTAATAGTAAAAATATGAATATATAATGAATAAGAAAACATTTTTTATGATAAAATAATATAATTTCATATTATCTTTCTATTTTAGTATTTATTTTTTAGGAATTGTATTATTTTCAAAAAAAATTAAAAAATGAAAAATCATCAATAAATATAATGGATACATGAATTAAAAGTTACAATATATCCAATGACTATATTTACATTAACCATATTTCCAATGACCATATATTAAACAACTATATATAAAACATTCAAATCTCATTCCTTCATATATCATTATAAACAAAAATAAATTTTATTTACCCTATTTACTTCTATATCAATAATTTTATTATATTTATAATGTTTTAATTTATTTGTATATATTTAATTGGTGGTATGATCTTCAATAAACATAGTTGAGCCCACTATTAAGGGAGTAAATAAAAAATGGAGTTGATATGTTCACTTTAATATCATTTCTTATGATCATATAAATCATATTATAACTCAACTGTTTCAAGGTGACTCATTATACATGTTTTTTACTACAACTATTTATATTGATTTAGGATCAAATAAGATCCATGAAGGCTGAAGAGAGTTGATAAATGTTTATAGTGACATCAACACACTATTTTGGTATTTTGAAATGGTTTTAATTTTTCCTCCAGGATGGAAAAAATCATCAATACAATGGAAATAGAACTATTTAAAGAAAATTTCATTAATACCAAATTAAAATATAATTTTTTTAACTTCATTTACATTTGTTAAAAATTACACCTCATAGTAATCAAACAATCCCAAAAACATACGGTTTAGTGTATTTAATGATTAACTCCCATTACTTTCTCATCCAACAAAAAAAATATCAATATACTAATATTTAATTATTGTTTCTTCATCATCTCTAAATAATAAACTATATATAAATCATCATTCTAAATATAGACCTCTAAAATTTTATAAGGGAAATGAAAAAAGGGGTGAGGTTGAATGATTAGTAAGTGAAAAAATACCCATCAATATGTATTTTAGGGTTATAAAATAATTATATGTGAAAATATGAGTATGGAAGAAATATTATACTGAAATAAGAAAGAAAAAAAATAAGAGTTATCCATAAGCCATGATATAATGACATGTCATGAAAAATAAACAAAAAATAACCATTCCATTAGAGTATAAAATAAAAACCATGAAACTTGGATCATAATTAGTCATATATGATATGGAAATATGGATTATTAATAGTAAATCATGAAATTGTGTACAAAGAAAAATTGGATAATTTCCATACAAAAAAATTTTAATGATGAAATAGGTGATCATGTCCTTGAACCGCCATATTAACAAAGATATACACGATCATGTCAATGAATAATTATGGGAATATAGATATAAAAAATAATCTCCATATATAATCATGTAAATAAATCCATTTTTGATCATTTACATGAAAAATCATGTCAAAAAATCTACTCATAATCATGTACATACACCATAATATGGATAAAACTGTTTCTGACGCTTTCATCGGGTAACACATATGTCTGTTAAGGATGCACTGATTCTTTCCCCGCATTTCCTATTTCCAAAGGCGGTTGGAATATATTGCTTATTCAAGGACGTTTTCTCCTTGATCTAAATGAGATGATGGGATGTCAGTTCCTCCTTCCATGGATTCCTCCTCGGAATTCATCGCCTAGTCTGGGTCTCCCTTAAATATTAATATGTTATTCATGAAACTCTTCCCCGATGACATATCTTCATGGATGTCGATTAATTACACTACTTCTGTCAGAACATTCCAAGGGTTCAAGTCAGGGCAACAACCTTCAATCGGGGGAGTAGTCACATTGGACATCACTGGCGTGTCTGGACCCTGAAACACTGATGCATCTAGATTTCTTCCCCTTATGATAGGGCTTCTCAAGTGTTTGGAAATTTGAGTCATCCCACATTGAGTGGGGGGAATTATATTCAATAGGCATGTCCCTGAGGTTTTCCTCATCTTCCCATGTTTAACACAGGGCATGTCGTGAGTTTAACATCTAACAAAGATGGATCGGACTGATCAGAACACTGATGGGAGTGGGTCAGATGAGTACATACCCTATAGAGACACCTAAGAATCTTACTATATGGGTGGATCAAGAAACCTAATGGGGGCGTATCCATGGATTATTGGGTCCTGATAATAGGGGACACCATGGTTTAGCATTGGCTGGGATTAAACCTCGGGGAGGTTTCCTATGTACCATGTGTAGACATTAGGGATCAAAACCCACGTAGTTAGGAGGGGTGATGAATTGGGGTGTACACAAAGTAAATCGACCCAGAGACATGTTGGGGATTATGCAAGGATAGTGGCTCATCACAATAGGGGAACTCTTGGTTGGATGATTATGGATTGTATGGGTATTATGTATGGTTAGCTACTCGAGTACCACAAAGAGTAGCAATGGGATGAATGCCATGATCTTACCAGGATGTGGTGGCCCGAGTAAGAATCAGGATAGATGATGGAGGGTTGAATGAAGTGGATGGTGGATGAGATGGAATTGATGTAAATACGATGGTAATGTTGGGCTTATACTGCAGATATTTTTCCTACATATCCCCAAAGTAGGGAATAAAATTCCACGTAGTTCGGTGGGGCGATGGGATACCTGAGGAGGCAGACCGTGATAATGGATATATGGATGGGACCTGAAAGAGGTAGAACCTCTGGGTAGGGCCATGACCTTCCCAAAACAAAAAGGATCAATGGAGAGACCAGTATAAGACATGATTGGTGGGATTGAACCTTAGGGAATATTCCTACATATCCCCTTGGCAAGGAATCAATGTCCATGTAGTTAGGTAGGTGGAGACTATGGAATTGGTGTGTACACATAGGATAGTGACCCAACAACATACTGGGGTTACACATGGTTAGTATCCTGATAGTTGGTCTAACGCCACTAAAGGACGAACCAAGGATGTTGGTCCCAACAAAGGGGACACTGAAGTTTACCAGTGTTTGGGGTTGAACCTCAGGGAGGCTTCCTACGAACCATGCCTATGAGAAAGGAATAAAAACCCACATAGTTTGGGGTGACACATAGGATCAGGGTGTGCGTGGAGGATATTGACCCAAATATGATGATGGGGCTTACGCATGGTTAGTAACTCGAGATTTAACTAACACCCCAGGGGCATACTAGAGAGTTGGATCCCAACAAAGGGGACTACAACGGCTTACCATAGATTGGTATTGAACCTCGGGAAGGCTTATTATGTGCCCTATCTAGGAGATAGGGATCAAAACCCATGTAGTTCGGATACATATAGTTTAGCATCATGTGGGACAAAAACTGGTATACATTTTAACATCATACAAGATGGGGGTGAACCAACATAAAGTGGTCGGAACCGATAGGTATTGGGCTTGAACCTCAGGGAGGATTCCTACGTACCTTTCTTGGAAAGGTAATGGATCAAATTCAACATATATTGGATGGGGTCTTGGGGCATACACTTTAAGGCAGACCAATTAGTATTCTATGGTTGATGCTTACTCTAAGACCATGTGAGTCATGCTCGGTGTGAGAAACAAGAGGCAGAAAAGACCTGATGATCATGTCGCTAAATGTGCGTCCACGAGAAATAGAGCAGGGCTTATACGTGGTTTGTGGCCCAGGGAGATGGAGATTGGTACTTACTCTAAGATGGAGGCCCAATGGTGATAAATCCCAAAGGGATAGAGATGGGGTATCGGAGGTCCCAGTTCCCATCTCTCTGATGGTCTTTACGTAGGGAAGAAGAGATAAGGAGCAATGATGCTACCACCCACAAGAAAGGTTAGGGGCTTACACCCAGATGGTTGACCTTCCCCATGGATAGAAGTTGTTCCATGCAAGGAGGATCTCATTCCATGTGAATAAGGTCTCACTCCCATGGATACCAGTGGGCATGAAAAATGTCTGAGGTGGGGAACCCCATTTGCATTGCACGGGGTGAGGCTATAGTTTAATGTCATGTGCTGAGGACGATGGCACTTGGCCGTTGAGAGTCTTGCAGCTTAGACGATGAGGATGCACTCCTCACCCCTAGGACTTATATAACTGATACCCACCCACACATGGGGAAGGGAAGGTATCTGCAATGCCATGTGGAGATGGGGTTATGGAGTGATCCATTGACAGTATCATGTTAGCGTGGCTATGTGAAAAACCAATATTCGTTAGCATGCCTATGTGAAGAATCATGAGTCTAATCAACTTAATATGAAGTACCACCCAAGGGACCTTGAAATCACTTTGTAAAAACCTAGAAGGTTGTATGGGAGAAGGATTTTTGAAGCAAAAGGCTTCACAAGAAGGGACCTTGCGAAGATCTGGTGCTCCACAGAGTGGATAGAATCCAAAAAGGGTTATGCTTCATAAAGTGGAGTGGCCTAGCCTAGGCATAGGTTATACATATATATAAAGGTTTATTTGTGAATTTCATGTGATTTTACAGAGTAAGACTTCATGGAGCATGAGTTCTATGTAAAGCACAGCACTACGAAGCGATGTAATTTATGAAGCATAGTGATCTTGCCTTAGCATGGGGTCTACATGTGAATGGAAGGTACTTTGTGAAGCATGAGTGCTTTGTGAAGACCCAAGTTCCCTTATGGATCTCCATAATTTGCGATGGAATGTGGGCTTTGGAAAGGGCATCCCTATTTGAAGAGGGGTTGTATTTGATATAAGGAAAAGGTATTTCTCAATGCTCAAATACCTTGAAGAGCTCATCTTTCTCAATGCTTCGCAGAGTAGAGGGTTCTTCACAATTTGAGAGCTAAGAAGGCGAAAGGTCGGGGTATCCATCCTTTGAGTCTGAGGGAAGCCTAGTATTTATAGTCGAGAGGCGGCGCAAAGCTCAAACAGTAAATTTCAAATCCGCTTTCACTTTTCCATCGGAAGTGGATTGCATCAAGATTGTCATAACCATAAAGTTGATCGCCATCCCCTCTGCAGTGAAGAGGCCTCCTTCATTCCCTCTACAGTACTCACAGAGGATTACATCAATTTCCAAGGGATTACAGAGGTGATCATGTTCCCTATGCGGAATGAATATTTCCATAAATTTCATCGTAACCACAGAGTCTTCCACCTCTTTCCTTTGCTGTGATCGCAGAGGATTCCATGGTTTTGTGTTGACTGTGGTGCTAAGGGGCTTCGCACATGCTACCATTCTGAAGGGATTCTCAAAGGTTCTTTGCAAAGTATTCCCTTTGGAATTGGTGTGCTCTACATATTTTTCCTCTACGCACATTTTGGAACCAAAAAAAGCTATATGTGATCATGTCCATAAACAATCATTAAATAATTCCATTACCTAAATTATACTCCAGAACACCCATGCAAGAATAAAATAACCAAAATTATAGCCACTTAAAACCTTATTATCATATCAATAACTCAATTATACCCAAAAATAACCCCATGATAAAATTATAAGCACAGTTAAACTATATAAGACCTTATGGTAATATATTAACAAAAATTATATCCACACACAAAATAATTATCTTTTGAGATATAAAACCTTAACCAACTCATTGGATGGTGATATAATACACCATTGATTAATAATCAATATATATATATATATTACACAATAAATAAATCACTCATTATATCGTAAGTAAATTTTGGAATGAAAAATGGGTTTGACGACATTTCCAAATGGTATCACCAAAATTGACCTCAAAATGTAAATGGTTGATACCCAAAAATTGAATCACTCTAAAATATTAACACATAAGAAAATTTAATTGATGTTTCATGAAAAAAATACTTGCATGGAAAGAAATCCTTTATATATAAATATGTAAATAGATTAAAAATCTCAAAAGAGCATTTAGAAATAATATTTACCATAGTAATCAAAGATGAAGTTATGGTTAATTTAAAAAAATAATTTTTTGAAAGGTAAAATTTAAGAAATTGAAGAGAATTAATTTTGAAAATAATTATTTAGAATCAAATCTAGTAGTTAATACTTCAAATATTCCAAAATTCTCTAAAAATGAGAAGTGAACACATTTTGAAAACGTTTACGAATAAAAATATTCTTAAATAATGGTTACCTGAAAACATATAAAGTTTAATAAAAGGTGATGTTAAATATTTTGAAAAAAATAATTTTAAATATAATATTCAATAATGGGTCCTTGAAAAAGACATATTGGTTTTCAATATAAATTATGGAGTGGAATAAAAAATTGATTTTGGAAGGATGGAATGTTTTTTAATATTTTAAAATACATTTGTAGAAAAAACACATTAGTAAAATATATTTTAAAAAGAGTAGAAGAGTAATATAAACATATGATGGGTAATAGAAAATTGGGTTTCCAAATATGAATAATACCATTATTGGGAATGGAAATTTTAGATAAGGAGGGGAAATTGTCATCAAAGAAGATGAGAATTATTATCAAGAATGATATACATTATATGAGGAAGAATTTATTGGGGAGGAAGATGTAAATTAAAATTATCAAAAAACCCAATGAGTATATAGAGGTAACATGAAATGAAATCATAGGGTCGGTGAAACCAAACATGGAAGAAATAAGATCAAGAAGAACCATTCTAGTTAAATGAAGGCAGTTGTGTTAACAGAGGAGATCACAACATTGGTATCCTTTGAATAAAAATAATTTTAATTAAAGAACAAAATATGTCTCTTAAAACAACATGAATTTCATTAATATTATAAAATACATCAATTGGGTAGTTTTAGAATAATATCAATGATTTCATGGTTCACAATATTGAATTTATCTAATGAAATTATAATTGAGATAAAGAACCCCATTACCTTAGTTCCTGGATTCCACTAAAGGAAATGAATCTTATGTATAATAAAATAACTATACTAATAAATTTTTAATAAATATACTCATATATAAACCAATTTATTTAAATTATTTATAATTATATATTACTTTTATAATATTTAATTATAATCTATTTTTGGTAACGAGTGTGTCTACTATTGATCATTTTGAACTAGTTTCGTACTAGTAGTGTTTTTATACAGTATGCTCCAAAATTTTATCATTGTAAAGTCTTAAAATTTTCTATAATAGATTATTTATAATTATTTATATCATTATGGTTTCATATTATTAGATTTTTAGTAATTATCCTTAAAATAGAATCTGTAATAAGTATATTTTAGTGATTTTTGAAAAACTGACATTGGATTCTTAATCGGTGAGTTTAATATTAATGTTACCATAATAAGATAAAAATTTAAAAAAAATATTTACTTATTAATTTAATATATTATATTTTTTATGTTCTCATAGTCAACCATGATATTATCTTCTAGCATTGTCCATGATTTTGGTTAGACCGATCCAAAAATGAACATACCATAGTTAATGGATGATTATGATTATGGAAGTGGTTTATTTTTTCATACAATATTTTTTATAGATAAATGATTATATTATTTCAATATTTTAATTTTTTGGAATTATATATTAATATAATTTAAAATATTATAATGAAACTATTTTGAAACTTGATATGTTACTTTATGGAGGCAGTAGTCCTAAAAAAAATCATGTTTTCATTTTTCATACGGGGAAGGAGAATTATATTTAATATTTATTACTTAATAAACATGACATACATTATGAAAAATTTATGATATCAATATATAAAAATTATAGGATTATAATTGGGAATGAAAGACATAAAATTAAAGAAGTTAGGAAACATTAGTGCTCTTGTTGAGGACCTGAGTTTCCCTTGGAGGACTCGATGGAAATGGAAAGATTAGAACATTCATATAAAATGAAGCTAATGTAAGTAAAGAAGGATTTAACCAGATGAAAATATTTTATAGTTCAAATAGAATTGAAATTTTTGGGTTCTTTGAATGGGTGTTGAGAGGTCTCATTTATAAATATTGAGAATGTCATTTTGCTAAATATTTCAACATAATATAAAGAAAGAAAAAGATTCACATGTTTAGTAGACATAAAAAAAGAAAATAATGGATTATGTATAAGGTTAATTCAATAAAAAAATCAACCAATAAATTTTAATATTTGTTAAAAAAATCCCATTGTTCCTTTGTTTCACCCTTTTAATAAACTTATTTCCATTACCGTGGTATTATTTTTAACCTAATAAATTCATTTTTTTACATAAATATAAATATCCCTTATTTAAAATTTACTACTACATATTTCAAATAAGAGATCCATTTTATCAGTTAAAATTTCAATTATTTTAAATTTTTATTTTAATATGAGTGCATGTAACTTGTAAAAACAATTTTTTAGAAAAAAATGTATTTTACGCATAAATTTATTTGTATGATAAAATTAATAATTTTGTATCCATGAAATAAATTAGATTATTATAAAAATAATAATTTATTGCGTATTTAAAATAAAACCACAACTAAAATCTACCAAAATTTATATATAATTGAAATAATAAACATAAAAATGTTTCTTTTATTGGAAAATATTACTTAATTTTATAAACTCTTTAATATCGAATTTAAAAATTCATAATGTTATTTAAAAATGTATATTTTAACTCCTAAGATACATATTTTACCATCAAAGAATATATTTTAGGTTTTGATGTTATACATACTTCTCTATAGGATCATAAACAATATGGTTTTTGTAGAAACAAGATTTTCACTCTTATCTAAAAATCTATTATTAATGAAAAAATAAAAAAAATATAATAATCTTACTAATAAATTACATAAAAAATTATATATTTTACATAAATAAAGCACTAGATATTATAAATTTATTTTAAAACTAATATAAAAAATATAATGAAAAAATATTTTCATAGAAAAACTAACTTTTAAACTATATATTTTATAAATATTGTTTCATACTAATTTATAATTCAAATAATGATAATATATTATTAAATATATTGATAGATTAAATATTTTCATAAAAATATTTTAAAATTTTTCTATTTAATATATCAACACTGTAAAATGATATTTTAGAATAAATAATCCTTTTAAATATTTAATCATATTAATTATATGTCCTCTGGGCGTAAGAATTTTTTATTTTTTACTATATTTTTACTTACTAGTGGTTTTATTAAAATTATAATATATTAATAATATTCATTTAACATGTCGCCAATTTTTTAGATTTGTTTTTGTATGTTGGTGAAGTTATTAACATAATATTTATTTAAGGAAAATACGTAATGAAATTTTTTGTTCATTACATCCCCCCCCCCTAAATAAATTTTATACTCTCATTTTTAGTCATCCAAAATTATAACAATACTTAATGATATCTAAATATAATCATGCCTAAATATATATCTTATTAGAGATATAAACCCTTCTATATCGGAAAGACTAGATAATATATATTTTCCCTCATAATGGGCATATATTATGATTTTCAACCATTAATTCAAAATATTCATTTATATATTTGTATTATGAGTTTATATAGACATACATTCTAGAACATCTTCTTCAAGATATTATTTTCAACCAAATATTAAATCCAAAATAATTATTATAATATAAAATAGAATCATAGTAAATGATCACATGAATTTGAATTCTCATTCTAAGATTCCTTCTACAATAACACATTTATTTCAACCTATGATAGATTTATTTCAACTATTTCACACATGATTTATCCTATGAGTATTTTTCTCACATAATTTTTAACTTAATTGTAATGAACCACACCAGGTCAGCTACACAAGCCACCCAAGAAGGCCTGCCATGTGGTGAAGTAAGACCAAGAGGAAGAAACATGTCTTATGATATTCCTGAAAATGGAAAACCAACATGGTTTATATAGGAATCAAGAAAAAAATCAATGAGATATTAATATTAAATACATATATGTTAAATTATAAAGATAAAACTTTACCATACTAAATAACTCCCTATGTAACCATTCGTCACTACCAAACCATCCCACTATATGGATGATTATAACTTGAGAAACCAGAATTATAATGAATTCCCTTATAATTATCCTATTCTGAAAAAATGATATCTATATCCACCAAAGGGAAAAAAATAGGGTGTGAGTACAAATCCTATTAGGTTATCACCAATGAATCCATACATTATGAATTCATTTTCTCTAGAATTAAAAAAATCATGTCAGTCAAAAAATTTCATAAAGTAAAAACATTTTATAAATCATAATTTGTTTTCATAAAATCATAATATATTCAAAAAACCTATTAATAATACATGTATGAATGAAAATAGGTAATCATAGGAAAAACATGGATACACTATAAGGAAAACATGTTAGAAAACAACCATGAAATACCATCATGTGATAAACAAATCAGAAAATTCATAGTGCACCATTTTAGATATAAACTATAGAAATAAATTCTATACATTAAAGAGATTCTAAAATCTATGAATAATGAGGAAACAAATAATTTATCCACTAGTGTAATTACACATAAAAAAGTGACAAAACCCTCTTAGGGAATTGTACACAAAAAGAGGGACTAACTTATTCTCGACACCCCCAAGGTTACCCAATGTTCTATATTTGTAAAAATATATTTCAATTACAATATCATATTTAATTAAAAAAAATTACATCAAAAAATTTCAACATCTTGGATGGAAACCCAATTTTAAAACAAAAACCACCATTTAAGTCAATACATTAATCACTTGATGTGTATAAGTCAATTTTTTAATAAAACGCCTTAAAATATGTATCTCTTCAAAAAAATTCCATTCAAATATCAAATAAATATTTTTCATTGAATAACCCAAAGGAATTGAAGAAAATATATATAAATTCAAAAAATAACCCCTGACATATAGAGACCTAACTCATGAACAAATGAAACCTAGTTTCCATCAAAAATACAGATTGGAATCAAGAAGATCGAGGCCCAAAAGATAAATCTTAATTGAAAACTGAAAATGATCAATAAAAAACTGATCACATCCTAATAAAAAAATGCATCCAACTCCACTTTCGTGACCAAAATGACAAAGATAGTGGTCTGAAAGGAGAGAGACCTCCCAAAATCACCCCAAATCACAAAAGGGTTTTTGAGGAAGGAATGAAGGTAAAATGAAAAAGATTTAGGCATGTAGCATGGTAAAAACTAATAGAATCAAACAATTCACATTGAGTGACCCTTTCAAGGAAGGAATTTCTTTGGTTATTATATATTCCCAAAAAAAGCATCACCTCAGGTTAGAAATAATGATCCAAACATTTTATCTGTAAGAGGATTCATAGATTCTAACTTTTTATGTTATGAATTGGACTCAGATTATCTTCCATGCAATGGGTTCACATTATATAACTAGTTCATGATGTGAATGTTTTCAGATATCATTATGATACCAAGATCCTATTAGAAAACCCTAAACCAACTCCAAAACCCTCCAAACCTAGAGGTAACCCTCCAAAACATTTGAAAAAATTATACCTATGCTCCATTAATTCATAAAAAAACATATATCTATAGAATTTTGATCAAAAATGTTCAATGAATACCTAAAAGTAAGGGATGTTACCATTATCCCAATCATATAATATTTCATTCACTAGAAATACCTCAAGAACATGGGCTCAAAAAAGTGAATTCTAATAGTGAATCATCAAAAACTCCCTATCCCACATCATATAGTTATCCCATCCACACCTCCATAGTACACATACAAAGGGAAATGTTTTTTCACATGATACCATTTTTTATGATCCATAATCTGAATTGGTTTATCATCCACATCGGTTTTAGGATCAAGATTAACCTCCTCCCATTCAATGAAATGTGAATTATTGGGTTGATACCTCCTCATCTATGAAACATAAAACACATCATGGATGGATGTTAAGTGATACATCAAGTCCAGCTGATTCACTATATTTCCATGACACTCCACAATCTCAATGGGTCCAACAATCCCCAGTGCTAACTTACTATGTTTACGAAATGATTGTGTCCAAAGAGAGGTGATCCTATTAGATAAACTCAATATTCATCATCAGACTCTAGCAACCGATGATGACAGTCCATATAGTACTTATAATTATAATATGCTAAGATAAATCTCCTCTGGATTAAGTACAAAATGTTTATCATTTTCTAGACAATATATTTCCTAACACTATTATATATTGTGGCTTTAACGTCACAAATATGAAGTCATTTTATAAGAAACTGACATAAAAATGTTTAAAGAGCATTTTTTTTATTGGTTTTATCTAAAATCAATGGCAAAAAGAGATGTGTTAGATTTTTTTCATCGTTTTTTAAAAAAAATCAACACTAAAAATTCCATTTTTGGAGTCGGTTTTCTACCAAACTGATGCCGAAAAAACATTTTTGGGCATCAATTTATTTAAAAACCAATGTCAATATTACAAAAAACTATATTTCCTCAGTTTCTATAAAAAATGACACCAAAAATATTTTAAAAAACACATGTGTATCATGAAACCCTCAATTTTTATTTTTAAAAAACCTTTTTCTCTCGACTCGTGATGACTCTAAAGGCTATCTGAGGATCCTCGAAATGGATTTTTATTTAGTTTCTTCAGTTTTAATCATCGTTTCATGATCATTGGAACTCATTATTTCTTTCATTATATTTATTTTACCATCCACATCAATATATTTTTATTGGAAATCATTTTTCTGATTTTTTTATATTTCTTTTTTATTTTTCCTTTATACAAACATTTTTGTTAAATCATGTAGTGGTTATTCTTACAACAAATTAGAGGGAGAAAATTCTGATTGCGGATCAAATTTTCTTTTTGAAATATAAATTTAGTAAGTTATTTTTTTATTTATGAAGACAAATTATTTATCATTTAGTTATAATTTTGAGTTATTGATTCATTTATTTGTATAAAAATGTTTTTTAATTATAAATATTGTTATGAAAGTTTTTTTATTTTGATAAATATCGTATTTTATGAAATTATCAAATTATTTTTCCAAAAAATGATATATACATATTTATATGTGTATAGATATATATGTGTGTATATATGTATATATATATATCAGTTGAAATTATTATACGAATTATATTTTTTATTTTTTATTATAACATAATTATGTACTTTTGGATGAGCATGACACACATCAGAAAAAATAAATACCATTAGTAGATTATTTTTTAATATATTCTTAATAATCATTGATATTTCCTATAATATTACCAATCATTCTTATTGTATGTGTTTATATTCAGATTTTATCTATTTATATATATATATAAATGTTTATATGTTTTAATATATTCATCGTTTATATTTCTATCGCATGTATTGAATGGATTATAATTGGTTAAATTTACAAAGAACCACAAATGAATATGAAAAAGGATTTGATTTTTTAGAATTTTCTAAACAAAATATTCAGAACATAGATTTGATTTTCTATCTGTTTTTGAAGTGCGTGAATATGGGAAAGTTAACTTCTAAATAAGTCAAGGATCATCTCATTTTCTATGGTTTTAGCCTTAATTATACACATTGTATCTAGAATGGTGAATGAACTCAAATTTCAACATCTAATGTTGATGAAAGTATTCATAATGAGGTAGAGGGTCATATTAAAGAATTAATTCATGGTTTAGGTGTTAAAACTATTGAAAAAAAAGAACTATTAAATGATTGTATAGATATTCCTAAGAACCATTATTCTCATATCGAAGTAAATATATAGTTTTATCAATAGTTTTGAGATTGGTTAAGTTGAAATCAAGAAATGGTTGGAGTGATAAAGGTTTCTCTATCTTACTTGGGATTTTAAAATAGCTACTTCTATAAGGCAACGGGTGTCCAAATTCCAATTATGAGGTGAATAAAATATTATGCCCAATGGGATTGTGGTATAAAAAGATATATGTTTTCCCTAATGATTATTTGTTGTATAAAAAGGAATATGATTTTTTATCAAAATTTCTTACATGTGAAACATCACACTATAATATGGATGAAAAGTCAACTTAGATTCATTCTCAGGTACTGTCATCTAACCTCATGCTAAACCAAAAAATTCCTTCCAATAATCCCTTCATATAATTTTAATAAATTTAATTTGAGTCATTCTTATATACCAAAATAAAATATCATTCTAATAAAATTTTGTACCTTCTAATAATTCTTCATTTAAAGCATGTATTTTCAAATTCAATTGATGCAAAATGTTATGATGTTAAACAAATGAATGTATCTATGATGGAAAATTACCTCACCCAAATAACTCATCACAATGGAATAGATTTATTAAAAAATGTCTTGGTTTTGGAAGTGAAGTTATAAATATCATAATGGTAGTGTGTACAAATGGAATGAATCCATATCGGATCCTAAGTATCCAGTATAGATCATATCCTCTTTTGTTGGTAGTTTATAAATTATTCCCATATGATATGCATGAAGAAAAAATATGTTATTTTGAGCATGATGATTTTTGGACCAAAACATAAATGAAATGATATTGATGTGTATCTTTCACCAGTAATTGATGATTTGAAACTTCTATGGGAGGTAGGTGTAGTGTTTCTGATACATACAGAAAAGAGTATTTTCTTTTGTGTGATATGATAATGATCAGTATAAATGACTTTCCTGCATATGGAAAATTATTTGGATACAATGTTAAGGGACATAAATCATGTCTAATTTGTGAATAAGATAATTCATATTACCAATAGAGGTATGGATGAGATAAAGTGTACATGTGACATTGAAGATTTTTGAAAACTGATAATCCATATCATATATTGAATACGACATTTTACAATTTATAAGAATACAACCTTTTCCACAACCATTGTTAGTTAAATAATATTACAACAGGGTTAAAAATATTGATTCGACATTTAGAAAGAAAATAATTTATTGTATTCAAAAAATATTCTGGAATAAATAGTATTTTTTTAACTACCTTATAGGAGATTCTTAGAGATAAAACATAACATTAATTTTATGTATGTTGAGAAAAATATATGTGATGCTTTGATTGGAACTCTGGTAGACATAAAAGGAATGAAAAAATATGGATTGAATTTTAGATTAGACTTCTTATTAATGGTAATAGGTTTGGAGTTATCTCCCACTATGAAAGGAAACAAAATATATTTACCTCTAGCTTGTCACACATTAAGAAAGAGTGAGAAGTTGAATTTTTTTGTGTTTGTATGGTATAAAAGTACCTCGTAGATATTATTAAAATGCAAATAATTTTGTGTTAGTGAATAATTTTAAATTAATAGGTATGAAATTACATTACTATCATGTGTTGATTCAACAACTACTACCAATTTCACTATGTGGTATTTTTCCTTCAGTTGTTAGAAATATTATCACTAGGTTATGTAATTTTTTCAAATCCATTTATAGAAATGTCGTTGATCCAAATTTGTTAGATTTGTTAGAGAATGAATGTTCTATTATACTTTGTCAACTATAAATGTGTTTTACACTTATATTTTTTGATATAATGGTTCATATGGTGATTCACCTAGTGCGTGAGATAAGAATATTTTGTCTTATTTATTTATGTTGTATGTATCATTTTGAAAGGTATATGAAATTTTTAAAGGGATATGTTAAAAACATTATCGACTGAAGGCCTCTATTATTTAAAAATATGTATCAGAAGAGGTGACAGATTTTTTTACTTATTATTTGTATGAAATGTATCATATTGGTATCCCAATATATTGACATTTGACAATTGATAGTGAAGGTATAGGGATTCAAGGATTAAAGGTAATGTTAATTCCAAGTGATGAATTGATGCAGGCACATTTATAAATTTTGAACAGCATAGATTATGAACAATAAATAATATCGTTAAATATTACTGAATTAAAAATATGATATCAAAGAAGAAATGAAATTTGGTTGATGATTGAGCATAAAAATACATTTTTTCATGGTTTAAAGAGAGAGTGATCACATATATATCTGCATCAGAAATGTTGAAATGGTTGGAAAGGGGACCATATATTAATGTGATAAAAGGTTCTGGTGTTGATATTAATGGGTACACATTTACACAAAAATATGGATGAAAATAGTACCACTCCAAACTGTGGTGTGAGCCTCATCACTAAAGCAATGCATTTTTTGAGTGAAAAAGATAAAAACCCAATTTTTTGATTCATCAACATATTTTGGAGTTCTTGAGGATATATTGATAGTTGATTATAAAAAATTTCAAGTCACTATGTTTAAGTGTAATTGGGTTAATAGTAATAGTGGTGGGAATCATGATGATTGTGGGTTTACACTAGTTTATTTGAAAATATTTAATTACAATATGAACTATTTATCATGGATACACATGCAAAGAAGATATTTTATGTCATTGATCTATCAAATGATCAGTGGTTCATCATTTTATAAGGCAAAAGATTCCATTTGGGTGATAAGGATGGTACTGATGATGTTAATGATTTACATGAGCCTTATTCATCTATCAAGTGATTTTTAGATGTTTACAATGACTATAAGGTAGAAATAGTTCTTGTAGTATGTAATGATCATGATGAAGGGATTTGAGAATACACTATATTAGTCTCCTAATTATTCTAGTAATTATTTATATTTTTTTTTTCCTTTTTTAAACTTTACATGTATAAAATTCCATTTTTAATAGGTTGCCTTAAAGATATTCTGGTTATAAGAATCATGACATTTTTTTCCTGAAATATACAAATGTGTGCCTCTTTTTTTACATATATATTTCTGTCATCCTTGTTTCTAAATATTCAGTTTTCTAATGATATGTAGGTACACAAAATTTCATTACACATTCTTGTGTCAATGTCAAGTAAAGAGAGAGAAGGGAAGTTACCGAGGTATATCTATATTTTCATATTATTAAGTATTTAGTGGTGTACATATTTAATGAAATAAAACATTTAATTTATAAAAAACATTTATATGACTATTGATGCATCTTTAGTGGAAGAGACATCCCCTATTTCTATAGAGAAATTATGTTCTCAAGTTGGTAAATGTGGTATTAAACATTTACCAAAACTGTCACTTTCTCATAGAGAAGAGTGATTACATATTATTTTTGATAATAATAATAATAATAATTAAACTTGCCCAAATTTAATTAAATTTATCACTTATATATTAATACAGAGTTTTTTTAGGATTATAATTTTATATCCTAATTGGAATTATGTCGGCAGGATGGAAAAACAATAGCTTTGGGAGGCCATGATGTTAAAATAGCTCAATTGATTTATTTTATCTACTTTTTTTAATATTAAATATTTTAAATGACTAATATTTAATTTATTCAATTACATATGGCACTCAATTTTAAAGAAATGAATGTAATTAGAAAAATATATATCTCTTTAGTGACAATTAAATAGAGATATTTTAAATCAAAATTGACAAAAAAATTATGTTTTTGGAAAGAAAAAAATGAAAACCCATGCCTCATGTATGAGTTTATATGTGGAGATACGCGGAATAAATTTATTAACAACTGACATGGAGAAAAATTTTAGGTATGAAAATTATTTTATATTATAAAATTTATTATATATTTATCTAATTACTTATTAGATTATTTTTATATAACAGGCCTCCAGGAGATCTCATCAAGATATACAATTTAAAATTATATACCCACGTACTTTATCTTGTTAAGGGTATCAGTTATTAGAGAAGAAAATGACAAAAGAAAATTTTGAATCATTAAGAAATTGATTTAGTAGTGGTTCAGAAGAGGTTAGGTTTGGTCATCAATATCCTCTCAGTGTCTATGAAAAATAGAAATGAGTGAGTAGAAGGAAAAATTAAATGTATCTTACTGAGAAATCTAAGGAAGAAGTTGAAATAATTGTAAGAAAATATTATTTTATCTTACATTAATGTTTTTATTTTTTAAAATTAAATTCATTGATATACAATTACATTTTATATTTCAAGATGACCTTAAGGATAAAGAGATACAAGGTACTTTTATCCCTAAGGGTATGATGGATATCCTAGCTACAACTTTAGGAAAGCAAGAACACTCAGGCCGAGTAAGAGGATATCAGTCAGGTGTTAGTATTAGTAAAGTTTTTGTAATCAAAGTAATAAGTCAAGAGATATAGAAATTGATTCCTAAATATATGAGTTTAAATAAATTAAACAATAAATGGGTTATCAAATTCAATTATCTTTTAAAGGTATGTTTGAACAATTTATGAGACAATCACAGCCTATTCAACCTGCCCATCCTTCCCAGCCTTCCCAGTTAGATGCACAGCACATATAGACTACCCTGCAAGCCCATCCCACCCATCCTGCCTACTCAGATCATCCACCTCCTCATTCAGACCTGACATTATATTGTGATTTTTATACTAGATATACTTAGGTAAGTATTGTAGCATATGGAGTTGTACATTTGTTTTTTGGATTTTGTACACCACCAGCCTATGCACTTGGGTAATGTCAGATTATCAGTGCATGATATTATTGATCATAAGTGTCCACTACCATTGACTACCGAGGAGTTTACCAGAGTTGGGGATTGTATGGGTTAGTTTTTACTTTGGTTGGCTAACCTTAATAATTATATTTCATACGAGGCATGCATTGATTCTAAATATTAATTACATTTGATTGGAAATTACATATAATGATTTATGAAATTTAATTTATATAGGATTATATAATATAAAAAAGAAATAATATAAAGGAAACAAAAGTTTCATGAACCAAAAATTGTTGATACTTCTATTTATGACTAGATAAATAGACTATCCTTGAATTATTCTTCGTCAAATAATTTAAATGAGTTTTGGACGAAGGATAAAATATGTGGAAGAGATAATCCATTGAGAATATTCAAAAAAGATAGCATGGAGCTGATAGAGTTTAAATATATTATAGTTCCTTCATTTCAATTATTTTCCATGTAAGTACATTTATGTTTGATTTTAAAATTTTCTTTAAATAAAGATGATTGTAATTTAGTTACTATTTTACTTATTTAGTTAGGTATATATCCACGCTTCTGATATAAAATGAGACCTATTGGGTTTATGTTATTATGGATTAAGAATTCATTTTAGTGACTATGAAATATGTGAAGATTGATGACAGAGTTGAATATATATCTGAGAGATTATCAAACATAGAGATTGGATGTCGGTTTTTACCATTCCTTGATGGGTAATAACAAAACTATCACTATGGAATAATTTTTATTATAATTTCATTAATTTTTTACATTTTGTATTGTAGAGGGCATTGGATGTTAGGAATATTTTTTCCAAGTGAATGTACTTTATACTGATTTTTCTCTTTATTAGGCCATGTTCGTAAAAAATTTAGCACCTTTCTAGACAAGTAAGTTTTATTTATTTTTATAAGTTCATTACTTTTAATTTTATTGTTTATAAATGTTTTATTAGTAAATATATATGAAAATGTAATTCATGGATAGTTTTTATCAAACATCACTTGTCGATAATGAATCCAATGCGTAAAAGTATATGTAAATATTTTAATATTACATAATAGTTTTATTTTGGATATATATATATATATATATATATTGGTTTTTAATATCAAGTTAATGTTTTATAACCTTACAGTTATTTTCAACAAGGATGCATAGAATGTGGTTATTATGTTTTAAAATTCATGTTTGAGATAACCAAAACTGGAGTAATGACTAATTTTCATAAGGTTTGTTAATTATATTACCTATTTTATGTTTTATTTCACAATATTCTATTTTTAATCATATAACATTTAATTTTATTGTATACATTTAATTAAATCAACTCATATACGGATGATGAACTTACCCATATTCTATCCTTGTTTGCGAACTACTTTTTAAGTATGGTTGTGATTTAAATTATAAGGCATATTTCTTTTAATGTTTATGTTAAATATTATAGTTTTCTGGAAGGGATTGGTCCTGGACAGGGTTCTTTGCCCAGCCCATCTATTGCTCATTGTGATGGTTTGGTGGTTCTCACTTTGCCTCAAACTGATTTTGTACTCATGGGTTCTCACTTAGCCAAAAAGTATTTTTCAAAATTCAAAAAAAATGAATTTTCAGTCAGTCAAAATGATCACCTTTTATATTAATATATATATATATATATATATTATAGTTTTCTAACAAAGTGTTCAAAAACTAATAATTTTGTTATCATAGGTGTTTGAGGATAATAATATAAAATTGATTCTTCAACAATAATTGTAGATGATTATGTTATAATTTATTAGGTATGTGTTTTTCATTCAATTTAAAATATTATTATGTAAATATTTTTTTAATTAATTTGTAAAAAAAATTATAGATTTTTACTCCTCATACCTATGAATTTATTTATATTTATTTTTTAATTAATGGTACTCTATTTTATTGGGATTTTTATATTTGTAATTTCTTGATAAAATAAAATTTCTTTTGTCATCAGTTTTAAAGGAAATCAATGGAGAACTTTTTTTGCATCGTTTTTTTATAAACTGATGCTGAATACCAATTTTCCAAAGGTTTTGAACATCGGTTTTTGTGAAAACAAACATTGAAGATCCTTTTTACAGAGTTATTCGTCATCGTTTTTTGTAAAAACCAATGCTGAAGACCCGTTTTTCAAAGGTATTGGGCATCATTTTTTCTATAAATTGACGCTGAATATCGGTATTCGTCATTGGTTTTTAGAAAAACTAACACCAATATTATGAAATTGAATGATTATCATCAGTTTTTCTTTATAATAGATGTTTTATATCTATTATTTTTTTCATCTTCAACTTTATAAAATATTTTTTGTGTCAATTTTAAAAAAAAAACCAATGCTAAAAAACTATTTACAATGCCTCCTTTATAAACATCAATTTTTAACCTATATTAAAATTAAATAAAAATTGATACCAAAAGAATCTTATGAACTAGTCTAACTATAGAAGTATCTCCCTACAATTCCATGTACAAATTATATCTACATGAATACCAATTAAAATACACAAAGGGTTCCATATTAATTAATGCTTAATAACTATTTTTATATGAAAACTCAATCAGAGGGGAAAAATTATGAAGAACCATTGAAATCAAGAATAATTTCCCATGGAATATCATTAAGAAACTAGATATCCCTCACATCATGTCCATCCATTTTGGGGATGATATGTAGTGCTCAATTTTAGTTTGGAATCCATCATCTATTGAAAACCATTCCAAAATCTATATGTGGTCCTCGAGTCCTCATTATAAATAGTAAAAGTGGGAACCCCATGCACTCCCATAACCTCTCGCACAAAGAAGTCTCTAAGCTACTCCACTTTCTTCATCTCCTTAATGAGGAATAAATGCACTGATTTTGATAGTTGATTGATGATCATCCAAATTGAATCTTTACCACTAGAATTCTATCATAAAACAATGACCAAGTCCACGGAAATATAATTCCACTTATATACCTGAATTGTTAAGGGTTGCAACAACCTAGTAGGTATTTTTTTGTCCATATTAATCCTTTGACATGTAAGACACCATGATACATAATTCATAATTGACCATCTCATCCCTTTCCAACAATATGGGTGTCTCAAGTCATAATATATCTTGGTAGTCTCATTTTGAATGGACCAATAATAATGGTGTCCAATTTACTTCAAATCCCACCACAATAAAAAAGGAATAACCAACCTTATTTAGAAACACAATGTTACATTGGAAGAAAAATAACACTAACCCAAAGTCTCCCCACCATTTTGGATTTCACTAAATCACTAGAACATAGTGTCATGTACATGATCAAGAAGAAACCATTCATAAAATGATGATTCATACTTTCAAAAATCCATGTACACCCTCCCACTAACTTCTTCTTCTCTAAATCTCATCTCATTATACAAACTCATCAGAGACCACAGTTATACTAATTCCTTTAAGGATTATGTTGATAATTTTTCCCCACTTCAAAGGCATCCACATTAACTTTCCAAAGTGTATAAGAAAAATCAATATCAAAAGTATGGGAGAAATCAATCCAATGTATATTTAAAAATATCATATACCTTTGAGAGAAAATATATTTCAAGAATTTATGAATAGAATATACCATAAACAGCTCCCCAAAGAGGTGGTGACACCATGTCTTGAGTGCATGAATAATTGTTTCCAATAGAAGATCATTGATAGGTCAGTGTTCTTATGAGGGTGTGACTGGTAATATCCATAGGCCACCACCTACCCCCACCACCTACATCAAGATAAACCCCAAACCTATACTAGAAGCATCGTGAAAAAAATCATTACCCAAACATGGTTACTAAATAATTAAAACTAAAGATGAATCCAATCTCACATTAAGATCCTAAAAATATCTCAAAAAAATTTCATTCCACTCAATCATTACACCCTAATGGGTTAAAGTTTTCACCAGGATTCAAGGTTTTATGAATCAAGAACAAATAAAATGTAATAAAATTTCACCCTGAAGAAGCTTTGGATATCAAAATCATTTATTTACTATTCATATGACATTATTGTGGACATATTTTCAGGATCCACTTGGATTGTCCTCTCAAATATAACATGGACTATAATTTTTACTTATTGAAATCAGAATGCACACATGTGATTCTTACCATACATGTGATTTTCCATCAAGGATATAAGAATGATATCTAAATGGTTCACATTCTGAAACATTAAATTGGAGCACACAAAAAATAACATCTAGAAACACAAAAAAAGTGTCTATGGACCAATAAATGGCATGGTTAATTAAATCAAAATAAAATAAAATATGAGTGTTAGTGAGACTAAATGGAATAAATAGAAACTCAGAATTCCCATACCAGCTCTTAAATTTTATCTTTGGTAAATTATCTTATTGGATGCTCAACTGGAGGTACCCAAACTAATGTTCAATATTTGAAATTGAATTGGACCATCTAATCTGATCAAATATATCATCAATTCTGGTAAAGGGATATTTTTTCATGATGGTCACATAATATAACTTTTGATATTAAATACAATGTATAAGGCTCGTGTATTCCTTCCTAAAAAAGAGGATATGTGATACCCATAGTGATACACTAGAAAGAATAAATTTCATAGCCTCAAGGTCATCAATATGGAACTCATGATACACAAAATAAACTGGTGAAATATGATAAGGTGGTATATTAATGGGTATTGTTCTAGGTAGTTGGTCAATGGGAAACTTGACCAATATCTATAGTGGTAAAATAGAAAAGTCTTCTGGAAAGACCTCTGAGTATGAAAAAATAACCCAATGATGTTTAATGGATAAAAATTTATATATTCCATCAAGAAACTTATCTAAAAAGTTACATGAGATAACCCTAGAATAAGGAACAACAGGGCCTACTCTCCCATACCTAAAATACCAATCACCATGATAGAAATGAGTGAAAATGTTAGGTGATAAAAAAAATATGATAATGATAATATTAAATATAGTCCTTAATGATGGTCACCAAGTATATGCCAATAATCATGTCAATGATATCATGATCAAGCACCAAAAAAGTCCCACTCTATCCCAAGGTCTCTATTTTCACTTGATATATGGAACACTTGAAACCTTGTTCAGGTATCTTTCATAATATCATAAAAATATCAAATAAGAATGACATAATATTTGAAAGAACTAATAAAAAATAAACTAACATTCATGTAATAAAATATTGAGTAGCACCTCTATCAAAAATAGATATAACTATAGAAAAGGAAATAAACATTGTACTTATAAATTTATTTATTCCTACTTCATATTCATATGGTTCATACTCCACCTCAGATGATGTCCACTTTAATCTCCTATCCAAGATATATTAGCCAAATAAACTTTCTTTTATCCTGAGGATAAGACCCATCACCCTTGGAAGCATCAGTATAAACCTGTGAACCCTTGGTGGCTATAGATACATCCATAATTCCATGGTACATCCCTTAAAAAAACCTCCCATATGGTAGATTTTTCACCACGATGATAAGTATTATGAGACTCTATACAATTAGGCTTGGTATGACTATGTCATCCATAGTAATATAATAAATCCATTTGTTTTGTTGAAGGATCCCCTAAAACTGGTACTGAAGAAAATTGGATACCCTTGCAATTTGTTTTCTGGCAGGAAGATATAACTTTTATTACAACATCACCTACCAATGCTACACCCAACCCTATTTTCTAAGATATATCCTCCTCTTTAAGGTAAGTGTTATTGACTATATCCACAATTGTTGTAAGTAAAATGATAAATAAGATCAACTAAATATCATCCCTCGATCTCAACTCCATCTTAAAAGCCTTTAGGTAATAAATGGTAACTAGATACATTGAAAAATAAACGAACTCAAAAAATCTAGTGGAATAATCTAGAATAGTATGCTCTGTATTATATAAGGTGAGACACTCCAACTTATTTTCCTCTTGTAATGTCTTAGTAAAAAATTATTGGATGAATATTTTATTGAAATTAGTCTTAGTACGATCCACATACAACTTAGCTTTCACAAAAGAGTCCCTCCACCATCTTCCTAGTCCCTCATGAACATACATGATAAAACCCACCATAGAGTCTTTAAATGTTTTCATGAAATCAAAGAACCTCTCAATCAATTCAATCCATTCTTCATATTCATGTGGTCCTTTTTTACCAAAAAAGATAAGTGGATGAGGATTAGTAAATATTTAGTCATGATCTACTACTTTTCATAGGATCTTGACATCCTCATGACCTATAGACTGAATAGTACTAATTTTAGCTTTTTCCAAAGAAGTTTCCATAATAGGATTTTACTATAGAATCCATTTCATTACTTCCACTCTCATATGAAAAAGGTATATTATTCAATAAATTTTCTATTAAGCACATGAAAATGACCAATCATTTTAAGAGATATTTCCATAATCATAAATCCAACTGAAGGAATCCATATTTATGCTTTTAAATTAAAATATTTTAATGTAGTTATGGTTTTTTAAAATAAATATGTATACTAAAATAAACCCCATATCTAGATAACTCAAATAATCCCCATACACCATGTATCAATCATGGAAAAAAATCATTGACCACATATGGTGACTCTGATTCAGTAATGGAAGGGAGCTAGCCATGACCATTTTCCTCACATACTATAAGAATACTAATGGGCATAATTGTAGTCGACCAAGACATTGAACCAAACCAGGGAAGTGTCGCAAAACTTAATCCTAGGTAAATCTATGATACTAATTTGTAACGATCCAACCCAGTTCATCCAGAGAAACCACCCAAGATGTTCTTCTACATGGAAAAGTAAAACAAAGCGGATGAAACATGTATCGTTATAAATCTAAAAAAGTAAAATCAATAGGGTGCATAGAGGAAGAAATAGAATATATCTATGATACATAAAAACTCAATCCAAATAGGCCAAACAATAAATATAAAACATGATCTGACTAAAAAAGTCCCTAAGTGACTATCCATCACCACCCAACCATCTTGATATGAAGTTGATGAAAAAAAAGAGAAACCAAAATGAAATTGAACTCCCTTCCCTTAACATGAGTCCTAAAAATTTCATATACAACTTTCCAAAGGAAAGCATATGGTGTGAGAAAAATTACTAATAGAATAACACCAAATAATATAAACATTTTATAATATAATGAATGCATTAGATTTATAATTAAAACAAATTTAATTTATAAATAATTTTCAAAAAGTAAAACCTTTTTTTAAATCATCATTTTTTTATATAAAAGTATTCCATATAAACTAAATAAAAAAATAATTTATATATAAAATAAAATAGTTAATTATAGGAAAAACCAACCATAGGTACAAAATAATATAAATATGTGAGAAAATTACAATAAAAATTACATCATGTGATAAACAAATCACAAATGAAAAAGTACACCATTTTTTCTATAACATATGTGAATGCGTGATATAAATAAAATAGAATCCCTAATACATGCTTAAGTTTGATCCTAATAATATAACCTATTGGGGAATTAAACTCACTAAAATGACATAAAACCACTTGTTTCATTACACACACAAATATTGATAAGTCTATTCCTGATGCCACCAAGGATACCCAATGTTCTATATTTTCAAGAAACCAATTTAAAAACTATTATAACATTTAATAAACTAATTTCACATAAAACCCTTTCCAGATCCATGCTTGAAAAACAACTAGTACTCACCCATGCATACACATAACATATTGAATTAATGGTTTTTATTTGAAAAGAAAATTCTATTTGTAAAAGTTACCCACCAATAATAATGAAAAGAAATGAAAAATAAGAACATGCATCATACATTATATATGAAAAAGAATAAAAAAATAATGAAATAGAAAAAACATGATGTAAAAAAGATACAAAATTATCATAATGTATCATAAATTATATATCAAAGAGAATGAAACTTTATTTTCACCAAGGAGAAATAAAAAACATGATGTATCAGACATTTGTAATAAGAAATTCTGAAAATTAACATTGAAACTACCAAATTGAAATTGTGATAGTAACATATTACAGATTGTTTTCAATCCAAGGACACATAATAATATGTCTACAGAGAATTATTTATTTGAAAAAACATGGGTTAAAACTATAATAGTAGGTACTTTTTTAGAGTATGTGTTATGCACTTCGTAGTCACATAGTGTGAGCGACCCCCTATTATTAATAGCCTGACAGAAGTTCCTTGCATTGTGGATGTAATGGTCCAACACTTGTAGATGTTGATTGTCTTCAAAGTGGTTTCCTACATCACTTCAATATAGATCATGAAAAATAAATTTTAAAATATGGTAAATGTACATTAATTTATCAGCAAAAAGGATAACTGTACATTAATTTATCAGCAAAAATGAAGAAATCAAAGGGATGAATATGGATACCTTGAGGCCTAAAAATGATTTATAGAAAACCTTTAATTAAGAAGATAAATAATTTCATCGGAGGAATATCAATACAGAAACAATTTCATGATGGATCACTCCAACAAATGGTAAAACATACCAAGTGAAAAAGAAGGAAAGTTCGAGTCTTCCTGGCATCTTGCATATGTAAGTTTCATGTTTTATTGGTAGATTTATAATTCCTCATCCACAACCATTTTCAGTATACATTGTATTGAATGTGAAAAACACCAAAATGGAGTTTCATCTTGTACTATTTTCATCATTGTGCCAATATTTTCCAACTCACCCAACATATTGGAAAACACACGAAATCGGTATAAATAAATTGATGTGAATGTAAATGGAATGAATAAAAAATCTAGTTATGTGGCATAAAAAATGACAATAATAAATGATATGTGTGACCAATTAATTGAGAAATAATAATAAATAGAATCTATTATGCAGTAAACGTTATTATAAATAAGTTTAAGGAAGTACCTTAATCATGATGAACTAATATATTTTTCATGAAAAATACATAAATATATTCCAAATTAATGGTCACACTATTAACACACAAAGATTCCAGATTTTATAAATACCTCATGTTATAGACACACTATAGACATTGATTTTAGATTACATAATAGATAATTATAAAAAGTTTATGGATTTTATACTGTGTTATTTATATGAATTTTTTCACATAGATTTTAGATTTGAGGCACATTATAACCAAAGATTACACATATAAATGTATATAATGCATAGACAAATATTTTAGATTCCATAATATTGATTACAATAAAAATTATATAATTTCATCCATATTCAAGATTTTGTAGAATTTTAAACATATATTTTATATTGTGCTGTAATTGTGTATTATAGAACACTATAAAATACTTTTTATACATGGATAGAAGATTATAAAATAAGAATTTCTTAGTCAAGACAAGCAGAGCTAATTAAACCCAAAATCTAAAAATATCCCAAATGGTTTTTTATTTGCTTCATCCTTCTTTTATATTTGGAAGTTAAAATAAAGACAGGTCCTTAATCATGGATTTCATTGAAAAAAGATCAAATTAATTCATACTTGAAAGAAAAAAATGAAGTGTTAAGAGATGCATGCTAACAGCCACTCGTTGGAATGCTAAAATCCACTCCTTGCTTGTTGTTGGAAACTTCTTATAGATCCTATTAGGCTAGAAACCTGTCATTCAGCATGAAAAAGCAATAAGAAGAACCAATGATGAGATTCACAATCCACAATCCATGTAACAGCAAGGTAAAACCTTAAATTCAAGGATTGATGCAAAATACTAACTCATGGCAGAAATTCTATTTTGAATAGGAAATATTCATGTAAGTGAATTGCATTACATAATCTCATACCTTTTAAGTGTCATCCTTCTCTATACCAAAAATAACACCAAAATTGTTCAGCATGCAAGACCAAAGAAAATTAATAGGAAAACATTATAACATCCAACATGTAGGTTCTGTTCGACAACATCTATTGAAAACTGCTTATAGAATCAATCACATAAGTTGATCATTTTAAAAAAATAAGCAGTGTTTTCTTTGTTTCAGAAAAAAAAACTTTATTTTTTAGAATAAAATCATTTAAATTATTGGAAGCAGAAAATTCATTTAACAGCAATTAGTATTGTAATCATTTTCCAATAAGCAGTTTGAGATGGAGCCATAAAACACCAAAATGGTGAAATAAAATAGTCCAGGGCATACCCAATGCAAAAAAAATCATGCACACTAAAACCATCCATATCAGGATTTGATGTGCCTTTTTATTTCCCAAAAACATTATCATATTTAAAATTAATTACATGACTATGATTTTTTTTTCACCAAAAATCTATTTTAGCTGGTATGCATGTTCAGACTACTCTTTTATAGAGTTTTAAAATTTTTCAATATCCTCCAATGAAGTCTTAACACCCAAAAATTTATATACTCAATGGATACTTACTTGTATAGGAACCCTTCTTTGAGCATAACCCTTCAAGAACTTCAAAAAATATGTCAGATTCATGATCAAGTCTCTGTTGAAAAATAGTCTGGAAGTCCCTGCAAAATATATGCTTCAATAAAAATAGTAGCAACAAAGTTTTTTATTTAATAATAACATAATTAAAGATTAAAATTAATCTTAACCAAGATTTCTTGAACTAATTAATCTAGGAACTAGTTTCACGTTGTTTTTTAGAGGAACTCCCCCTCCATACAATTGATTTCCAGGGATACCATAAGAAAAGGATTGTATAATTAACAATAATTAAAATATGCATACAGTAAATAAAAATTTTAAAAACAAATATCTCAATATCAAGATATAATAAAAAATGTCCAAAAACCTTCAATTTCATAGATACTCAAATCACTTAAAACTCTTTAATAGACAATCAAAGATCGCACAAACATGGGATGGTAACTCATAATTCACCTTCATGATTTTGATCTTGATTGATAAAGAATACCTTTATCTTAATTGAGTATGGTTGTTTTAATCATGAATATTAATCATTTAAAAAATGTATCAAAATGATTTTACCCCAAAATTTGCTTACAGTTATTAATGTAATAGAAAAATCCAACGCAATTAGCTTTCTTAAAGTATTTTTATATATATGACACAAACATGGGATGCTAACTCGTAATTCAACTTCATGATTTTGATCTTGATTGAAAATTAATACCTTTATCTTAATTGATTGTGGTTGTTTTAATAATGAATGTTAAGTATTTAAAAAATGTTACAAAATGCTTGTACCCCAAAAGTTGCTTACATTTATTCATGTAATAGAAAAATCCAACACAATTAGTTATTTTAAAGTATTTTAATATATGACACAAACATATGGACCATAAATATATACATACTAAAAATAAATTAATGTTGCACTACTTACACAAACCTAGGTGCCCAGAAAAATCCCATTGGATTTGTTTCAGATTGAGAGGAAGTGAAATACTTCATTCTTTGGAACTGAAGCAACTCGTTGAGCATATATATTACAAATCCCATTGCAAACCTAAATTTCAAAACAAATTGGTCTATAATTAGGGTTTTCACAATGCGCACAAAAAGAGTATATGACACAAAAAAGTTAAGTGAATGAAATAGAAAACAAATGTAAATTATACAAATTATGAAAATTAAATATGAAGGTATTGAATTTTTTTTGAAAAGAATAACACATTATAGGAATTTAAAATTTTAATACAGAGACTATGGATTATAATACATGAAAATAGGATTACATCTAGGAAGGGAAGATGGATTTTCATAACTAAAAACCGATTAGGAGTTGTTTTGCTCTTTTAAACCACTAAATAGTAAATATTTTCTCCTTCAGTAAATTCCTAGAATTGAAAACATAAATATAGAATTGAAATTAATCTAGGAAAAATAATTCATGTTTATCTACCATGAAATGAACAAATCGATAATTCAATGAACTTACCAATATGAACTGTAACGACCAAATATTTTTTAAAGGAAATTACATTATTATAAATATGTCATAATCACATTAACAACTAAGAGTTATGGGACCCTTAAAACATAAGTTTGTCACTTCTGTGATGTGAATTTCAAAAATCCGACATACACAGTCGCGATCAGTAAGTTATTTAGAGTCCAATAAAAAACTTAATTTTTCATGAATAGTAACCTACCCTTATGAATAGTAACATAACCTTATGAATAGTGATATAACCTAATTAATAGTAACCTTACCTGTGATAATATATAAATAATATTCAAGTTGAAAGTACGATATACCTATATTTTAGAATAAGTTAATGAATGTTTTAAAACTGGTTTTTGATAATAAATTGTGATTTTAATTAAATATTAAATTAATAATATTTAGAAAATTATTTTTGAAAAATGGACTTCATTTTTTGGATTCTACACGTCGAAAAATGGTTGGGGTAATTTTTTGAGATTTTTCTGAAATACTTGAATTTGTTATGAATAGTGACATACCATAAATTGCAAAATTAAGATAAATACACTAATTATAGAGTCATGTGTGATGTTATGCTGATGTAAGCCTACTTGGTTCAGGATCACATGATAAAATTACTATTATTGGTCATGTAATACTCACTATTCATTGTCTTGAGGAGAAATAATAAATTAATGAGTTTTATATTAAGAAATCCCCTCTCTCCTCCATTATAAAAACCCCCTCTCACCCCCTCTTCCAATCACTCCTCTAAAGCCTTGTTCCTTCTCCAAATTCTGGCCAAATACCCTCCCAACCTCCTCTCCCACGTCCAGGAAGCTTTGGTCTCATTAAAAGACCAAAACCTCTCCCTTAAGGAGGTTCTCAAGGAAGTTTGGTTCAAGAGGTAAATTCCTCTTTTCAATTCTTTGTCTTTCCTTTCAAGTTCATTTGTTTTCTTTTTCAATTACCTCTCTTTATCTAAATTTTGTGATAACTTTAGTACCTTATATGTACTGGAATTTTTTCATGATATCGTAATAAGTTATCATTGTCTCCCCCTTTTTACCTTCTTTTATACTTGTAGCAAGAACACCATCCGAGATGTGTCAATTTTACACATTCAAGGACGATGGACTTTCGATATCTTTTGTCATTATAAATTATGGTCATGAAACCATTATTGTTATGTTTGAACCAGATTATTATATATAATATAACCTATTTAGGATTTTTTAATCCCTTTTTTCAAAGGGTATTAATTTATAAAGAAAAATGGGTTCGTTGTAATCAAAACCCACAAATTAACCGAAATAATTATCATTAAAGTTATATATGATAATTCATCCTCGTTCCATGTAACCAAGTTATATAAATGATCAATAACACCTATTTATGTTCATAAATAATATATAATTTCAATTCTTTAGTTTTACATTCATTCCACATACTTAAAAACAAGTGAACCGTAGATGAAAATAAAGAAAATGAACACTCTGAAGCAACGGAATTCAATACAATAACATATCAATAAGAACATAAATGAACTAACAAGAATTATGATAACTAAATACATGTATAATAGGTTCTAAAATAATTTATTAATAAGTATAATTTCATATTTCATGAGCTTAAGTACAAGAGAAAACACGTTCGGAGTTAAGGTAAGGATTTTTCACCCGAACTTCCATTTTCATTCGGGTTACTTTTATTGTCTAATTTCCTCGATGAAATTCTTATGTATTGTTATATACTACTCATAAATTCTGTTTGAGTACTCTATATATTTATACCAACCTGAATCCTTCCCTATTTTCAGGATAGTTACATGTTTTAAAAGAAGCTCTCAAAACTGTTTCCAAAAATACGATCCCGATACAAGGGAATTTCTCAAATTCAGATCTATTTTCAAGGGTAAGATATAATCTATTTTTGGAAACCATTATCCATCTAAAAACACTCATTTTATCATGAAATACTATCTTACTTTACTTCTTGTTTTATACAAATATTTTTCCAAAAGAACTTTTCTTTTCAAAATAAAAGAGTATTTATCACAAGAATTGTTTAATGATTTTAGAAGATTATTCTTGTTTGATTCAACACTCTTGTTGATTCTTATGTATTGTTGGGGTTAATAATTTATTATGAAATATACCATATATTTATTAAATGGTTTATGACTAACTTTCTTGTGGATGATCTATCCTAAAACCATTCACCATATTATTCTGAATGGTTAGTGTTTTATGTTTAATGATTGGGGAAAGTTAGTTACATTTCATATGATAGTTTCAGTAAGAATGTATATGTTGTTTATGTTGATCACCACTCATATGAGGAATGAATTGGACTTATTATGTGACGTGTGGGGCCTGTTATAGCCCCTCGATTCATCGGTTGGTCTCATGAGACAAATAGACGTTGGATTGGCCGAGGCCTTTCCCAATGTGATATGGATTTTGGCTGAGGCCTTAATCATTAGACGTCTTGGCTGAGGCCTTGAAAAAATGTTTCATAATTTACGGCATTATGCATTCCATAATTATGAGTTTAGATATTGATATTCCATGTGGTTATTTGATTAGTATAATACCCATGATTATGTTTTATTATGACATTATTTACTCAGCTCATTTTCCTGCCATAATGTGTTCACGTTTATTATTAAAGGAATGTGATTTCAATTATTCACCATGTATAATGTTTATATTATCTTCCGCTGAATTTATTACTCTTACTGAGCGTTTGAGATCACCCTTTATTATGTTTCATTTTCTCAGGGCAAGAGGAATTCAATTATGAATGGCATGCTGAAATAACCTAGGAGTTATGAAAGTTGTCTAAGGGTTTCTATGTTGTTTTTCATTCCAAGTTGTAATGATGAACTTATGTATGTATCTTGTTTCCAATAATACTAAACTACTCGATCCTTTGGGATTCACATTCCTTGTATGTATGCCAACGTAATCAAACAAGGCACCAACTCCAAGAAACTGGGGTCGGGTCTTCATAGTTGGTATCAGAGGAAGTTTAGTAGAATACTTGGAAACTAGATTTAGAAAACGTAGAATTAGGGAAGAGTCCCTAATTTATTCTTTGAGGATATACATACAATAACTTCCTGGTATTTTGGTAAGGAATAGATTATGTAGATATTTCAAGCAATACATCCCTGTCTGGATACGAGCAGGTAGAGGCGGCTCTGGCACAGATGTATCTAGGGGTAAAACCCAAAAAGACCGCTTTGAGCTAGACTCGAATGGGAACTGGTGCACGAAAATGGGTCTTACTGCACTCTTTGTTACGACACTCCTGGGGGATATGCTTAGGATAATTCACATTTTATTTACAAGCCATTATGAAGGATTGAAATGTAAAATATTACTCAAAGAAACCATATTTGTGAATATGGGATTAGTCATTCGTGGGATCTTAATTTTTTTTCTAAGTATTTTGTTAAGTTAAGATTATACATTATGATTTATAACCTAATCTAGTGTATGTAATTATCTAGAGATGGAGCCAAGTGGAAGGGATGGAAACCACACGAACACACGTGTCCCTTGTATGGATTTTCCTCCGATGCAAGATAATGATTTTGGCTCTGGTGCTGTGACTGGTGCTGAGAAACTCATAGATATACCGGGACAACTTACTCAGGTTATGAATCAAAACCTTACTCATATAGAGCATCTAGATCCACCATGTGTAGGATCTATGCTAGATCGCTTTATGCGACAACAACCTCTATCGTTCAATGGGACTACAAACCCTTTTGTAGCAGAGCAGTGGATATATTCCCTCGAGAAGATATTTCTCGGTTTGGGATATAATGAAAGAGAGAAGGTTGTCATGGTAGTATATCGTCTATCGGGAGATGCGTATCAATGGTGGTTATTAATCCAAAACAAAAAGGAGGAAGAAGAAATAGAAGAGATGGAATGGAGGGATTTTAAGGAAATCTTATTAGAAAAATATTTCCCTTGTGAACAAAGAGAAGATATGGAGAGGCAATTCTTGGATCTGAGGAAAAAGGAGGATGAAAATGTTGCCAAGTATGAAGCCAACTTTACAAGGCTGGAAAGACATGTTGTGGATTACATACGAAATTCAAGGAGCAAAATCGATCGATTCTTTGATGTCCTAAAGCCATTCCTCCATCGGGCACTGGTCTCCCAAAATTTCCCATCATATGAGGACATAGTTTCATGTGCTATCAAGACCGAAAAATAATTCTCTAAGTATTATAACTTTAAGGGAAAGCAATAAAAGAAGAGGGCTGCTGAAAACCTTAGGAAAGGAAATAGGGAAGAAGGGAAGAGTTGAATTTCCACCATGTGACAATTATGGAAGGAAACACCCCAGTGAGTTCTTAAAAGGAAAAGGAGTATGCTACAAATGTGGTCAGAAAGGCCATCTTATTAGTGATTGCAAAGGAAATAAGGAATCCTTTAATGTTCGATGCTATAATTTTCAAGGGATGGGGCACTATGCTAATGATTGTCCAAAACGTCAAGGAAATATGAAACAGAGGAGGCCAAGGGAGAAAGGACAATCATATGCGATCACAACTGTAGAGGTTGAAGTTCCACATGACATGGTGGCAGGTACTTTGATCGTTTCATAAAGTTTAGCCAATGCTTTATTTGATTCTAGATCATCGCACTATTTCATATCTTCCCAGTTTGCTAAGAAAATTAGATGTTTCCAGTTTGATTTAACAAGGGAGTTGTCAGTAAAAACTCTTAAGGTAAGTATCATTGCTACAAAGTTCTGTCAATCAGTTCCCATTAGGTTATATAAATGTTCTTTATCTTCTGATCTCATTGTCATACCCATGATTGAATTTTATGTAATCCTCAGTATGGATTAGCTTTCGTACCATGATGAAAAAAATTATTATAAGAAGAATGAGGTTACGATTTTTGATGATGATGATAAATAACACCTTATATTTAGAGTATAATCATCACCACATGATTCTTATCAAGATCCACCCCCAGTAGATCAACTAATTTCAATTATTGGGTAGGAAGAGAATGAAATAACTGTAGGTGGGGAAAGGAATGTTCAAATAGAGGATGTACCTATTGTGATAGAATATGTTGATGTGTTTCCATAAGATTTACCTGGACATCCTCCAGAATGAAAAATTGAGTTTTCTATTGATTTAATTCCTGGTTCAAGGCCCATATCGAAGACCCCTATTAGAATGGCCACTGTGGAATTAGTGGAACTAAAGAAACAACTAGAGGAATTAAGTAATAATGGATTTATTTTCCCTAGTGTTTCTCCATGGGGAGCCCCTATCCTTTTTGTTAAGAAGAAAGATGGATCTATGCGGTTATGTATCGACTACAGGGAGATCAATGCTATAACAATAAAGAAAAATTATCCCTTACCTTGCATTGATGATTTATTTGATCAACTTCATGGATCCCAATATTTTTCAAAGATTGATATTCGATCTGGATATCATCAGTTACTTGTGAGGAAGGAAGACATTCCAAAAACAGCATTCTGGACCAGATATGGGCATTACGAGTTTAAAATAATGCCTTTTGGACTAACTAATGATCCATCTGTTTTTATGGATCTGATGAATAGAGTCTTCAAGGAATATCTTGATGACTTTGTGGTGGTGTTTATTGATGATATACTAGTTTACTCTAGAAGCTATGAAGAACATGAAAATCACTTGCGCACTATTTTGAAGACTCTGCGAAGAAACAAATTATATGGGAAGTTCAGAAAGTGTGATTTCTGGCACCAATCAGTTTCCTTTCTGGGCCACATTGTCTCAAAGGATGGAATATCTGTAGATCCTACAAAGACAAAGGTTGTGCAAGAATGGCCTACTCCAACGAACGTAACTGAGGTACGTAGTTTTATTGGTTTAGCAGGATATTATCGGCGTTTCTTTCAGAACTTCACCCATTTAGCCAACCTAATGACCAAGCTCACATGAAAAGGGGTTAAGTTTGTATGGACCAAGGAATGTGAAGAGTGTTTTGAATAATTGAAGAGGAGTTTAGTGAATTCTCTGATCCTAACCCTACCATCAAGGAATGATGGGTTTGTTATCTATAGTGATGCATCAAAGAAAGGACTTGGTTGTGTCCTTATGCAGAATGATTGAGTGATTTCCTATGCATCTAGGAAACTAAAAATTCATGAACAAAATTATCCAACCCATGATCTTGAGTTAGCAGTGGTAATATTTTCTCTGAAGATTTGGAGACATTACCTCTATGGAGAAAAATGTGAGATATATACAGATCATAAGAGTTTGAAATATATATTCTCATAGAAATAACTCAACGTGAGACAAAGGAGATGTATTGAGCTACTCAAAGATTATGATTTCACAATACACTACCACTCAGGGAAACAAAATAAGGTGGCAGATGCATTGAGTAGAAAATACCATGGAATTATGAACAAGATGAGAGTTGAAAGGGATCCTATGTTCATGGATCTAGTAAAGATGGATATGGGAATTATTAAGGAAGGTAGCACATCACTACTTTTTCAAATGGTTGCCCAACCTTCTTTACTAGAGAGAATAAAAAGTTCTCAGGATGATGATGAGGAGTTTCAAAATAAAATTAAAACAATAAATGATGGGAAGGTGACTGACTTCTCATATGAAGATGGCATTTTGAAATTCAGGAAGAGGATTTGTGTTCCCGCTATTCCTGAGTTAAAGAGAGAACTGTTAGATGATGCTCATAACTTTAATTTCTTTATACATCCTGGTAGCACAAATATGTATTGAGATCTCCGAAAGAACTTTTGGTGGGACAATATGAAAAGGTAGATTGCTGAATATACGTCAAAGTGCCTGGTATGTCAACAAGTGAAGGCTGAGAGGAAAAAGTCTAAGGTAATGATGCAGCCACTACCCATACCATCATTGAAGTGGGAGAACATTACCATGGACTTTTTCACTAGACACCCAAGGAAATCTAGAGGAAACAATGCTATATGGGTCATTGTGGATCATCTTACAAAGACATCTCACTTCATAGCGATTCGAGAGGACTTCTCATTGGATCAACTTGCACGGATTTACATCAAATAAGTGGTAAGGTTGCATGGAGTACCACTCTCTATTGTATTCGACTGTGATCCTAGATTCACCTCGAAGTTCTAGAAAAGTCTCCAACATTCTTTAAGCATTGAACTGAACTTCAGTACGGCCTATCATCCTCAAACTAATGGCCAATCCGAGCAGACTATTTAGACACTGGAAGACATGTTGAGGGCATGTTCTATGAAATTCAAAGGAGGATGGGACCAATATCTTCCACTAGTTGAATTCTCCTACAACAATAGTTTCCACTCGAGCATATGTATGGAACCATATGAAGCCCTTTATGGGAAAAGGTGTAGAACACCGGTGTGTTGGGATGAAGTCAGTGAGCAAAAGCTTCTAGAACCTGAATTGGTTGAGGAAATGGCGGAGAAGGTGAAAACCATTCAACAGCATATCAAGGCAACCCAAAGTCGACATAAGAGTTATGCGGATAACTGTCGACGATACCTGGAGTTCAAAGTAGGAGACCTAGTATTTCTATGCATATCTCCATGGAAGAAGGTCATGCAGTTTGGGAAGAAAGGAAAACTAAGTCCCAGGTTTATCGGCACCTTCGAGATCCTTGATCGAGTCGGAGTTGTGGCATATCGACTGGCACTTCCACCAACCTTTTAGAAGGTACATGATGTCTTTCATGTATCCCTCTTAAGGAAGTACATACCAGAACCTTCACATATACTCTCTTCAGAGGTGGTACAGTTGGAGGATGATCTTTCCTATGAGGAGCAGTCGGTGAAAATTTTGGATCGTAGAGACAAAGTTCTACGCAACGAGACTAATCATCTGGAAAAGGTACTATGGAGAAACCATAAATACGAAGAGGAAACTTGGGAACTGGATGAATCAATGAAGGAGAAGTACCCCCACCTATTCTTGACCTAGATTGTAAATGAAATTTTGAGGGAGAAATTTTTATAAGGAGGGAAGAATGTAACGACCCAATATTTTTTAAAAGAAATTACATTATTATAAATACGTCATAATCACATTAACTACTAAGTGTTATAGTACCCTTAAAACATAATCTTGTCACATCTATAAGGTGAATTTTAAAAATCTGACATACACAGTCGCGATCAGTAAGTTATTTAGAGTCCAATAAGAAAAACTTAATTTTTTGTGAATAGTAACTTACCCTTATGAATAGTACCATACCCTTATGAATAGTGATATACCCCAATGAATAGTAACCTTACCTATGATAATATATAAATAATATTCAAGTTGAAATTACGATATACCTATATTTTAGAATAAGTTAATGAATGTTTTAAAACTGGTTTTTGATAATAAATTATGATTTTAATTAAATATTAAATTAATAATATTTATAAAATTAGTTTTGAAAGATGGAATTCATTTTTGGATTCAACACGTTGAAAAATGGTTGGGTTAAATTTTTGGGATTTTTCTGAAATACTTGAATTTTGTATGAATAGTGACATACCATAAATTGCAAAATTAAGATAAATACACTAATTATAGAGTCATGTGTGATGTTATTCTAATGTATGCCCACATGGTTCGGGATCACATGATAAAATTACTATTCTTGATCATGTAATACTCACTATTCATTGTCTTGAGGATAAATAATAAATTAATGAGTTTTATATTAAGAAATCCCCTCTCTCCTCCACTATAAAAATCCCCTCTCACCCCCTCTTCCAATCACTCCTCTCGAGCCTTGTGCCTTCTCCAAATTCTGGCCAAATACCCTCCCAACATCCTCTCCCATGTTCATCAAGCTTTGGTCTCATTAAAAGAGCAAAACCTCTCCTTTAAAGAGGTTCTTGAGGAAGTTTGGATCAAGAGGTAAATTCCTCTTTTCAATTCTTTGTCTTTCCTTTGAAGTTCATTTGTTTTCTTTTTCAATTACCTCTATTTATCCAAATTTTGTGATGACTCTGGTACCTTATATTTACTGGAATGTTGTCATGATAGTGTAATAAGTTATCATCATCTCCCCCTTTTTACCTTTTTTTATACTTGTAGCAAGAACACCATCCGAGATGTGTCAATTTTACACATTCAAGGATGATGGACTTTAGATTTCTTTTATAATTATAAATTCTGGTCATGAAACCATTATTGTTATGTTTGAACCAGATTATTATATATAATATAACCTATTTAAGATTCTATAATCCCTTTGTTCAAATGGTATTAAGTTATAAAGAAAAATGGGTTCGTTATAATCAAAACCCACAAATTAACCGAAACAATTATCATTAAAGTTCTATATGATAATTCGTCCTCGTTCCATGTAACCAAGTTATATAAATGACCAATAACACTTATTTATGTTCATAAATAATATATAATTTCAATTATGGAGTTTTACATTCATTCCACGTACTTAAAAACAAGTGAACCGTAGGTGAAAATAAAGAAAATGAATACTTCAAAGCAACGGAATTCAATACAATAACATATCAATAATGTAACACTCCAAGCTTCCATGGTACGCTTCTCTTTGAATAATAGAGCAGTGTGTGTTGTACGCAGCCTCGAGTTCTAACACACCGCGACCAAAAAAATTAGCCGTTATGAATAGTAATACCCACTTTTTGAAATTATATAAATTTTATATTTCAAAATGGACTTCATTTTTTGGATTCGAAATATCAAAATTAGCCTATGTTGAATTTTTAGTATTTTTCTGAGAACTTCCAAATTTTGATGAATAGTGAAAAATACTTAAAAATAACTTTTTTAATCAAAATATTTTATAGTGATAAATTATACAATTTAGTGGTTTCAAAATATAATTAGAATATATTTTTACCATTTTATCCAATGGTGGTCATTATAATTAATTTCACTTTGAAATTGGATATAAACAATTGTCAATCTTTTGATATATATTGTTTCTTAAAAACACGCAATTTGTTGTGACAGTGGGAATTAATTATTAAATTAATTAATTAAACTTATATGTTTTTAATTTTGTAAAATAGAAATTATTTTTGAATTAGGAATATCAAATATAGCTTAGGGTGAATTTTTTGTATTTTTCTGAAAAACTTCAATTTTTGATGAATAGTGAAACCATTAAGTGGTAGTTAAAAAACTAATTTTTTGTTTAAATGAGACTTTACTACTTCTATGAATTGAAATTCAAAAATCCTACATACGTGGTTATAATTAGGAAGTAAAATATGGTTCAATGGGATGAAAATAATTTTGGGTGAATAGCAACTTTTAAGTTTTATTAATCGCGATTAAATGTAATTAGTGAAATTTAAGGTAAAAATGATATTATAAAAATATGAAAATATATTGACACTTGTCCTACCCTTATTGGATGAGTCATGTCCGACCAAAAAAATCCATGGGTCAACTTGGGGACCCCATGGAGCCACTTGGGTAAGAAAATGACATTAATAACTTTTTATTTAAAGTAAAAATAAAATTTTCACAAACATGTGTTGTTTTACTAAAACAATTGTTACATGGGGTTATATAAGTTAAATTTTTGACTATAAATATTAATTGGAAAGATAAAAATATTTCCTACATAATGGTAATTTTTTTATAATTTTTAGACATTAAATAAATTAAATTTTTTATGACACCATGATGATGCAGCGATTACCTCATTAATTAACGATTTAAATAAAATGAAAAGATAATGTAAAATATAAGACTTACACTTGTCAAAAACCTATTTGATGAGTATATTTCGAACCCTTATCACCTTATACTCTACATATATCATTTTTGGACCTTTGAAATCCGAAAATCACTTCATAATAATGTAACATTTCATTACTTTCCAAGAGTGCCCCTCCTCTCCTCTTATAAAAGGCCCCCACCACTACCACCGTATTCACACCATCAAAGCCATTTGGCTCGGAAAAACTCTGCCCAAATAATCTCTCAACTTTCCCCTCTTACTTCTAGAAGCCTCAATTTGGGAAGAATTCTTCCCAAGTAAGCCTTTGGCTCAAATCAAAAAGAGTTACCTGATTTAAAGGTAATGTCTTCTCTTACATTGTTTTGTTTTATTTTGCTTCTCCAACCCCCTAAACTATTTTTATTCTTTTATTTTGTAACAACACCATTATATTAAATATACTAGGATTTTTTTATGAGAATTATTTTTTTTAACTTACACACACCTTCGTCTAATGGTTAAAGAGCATACTGTTTCTGTGGGTGGCGAATTACTGCCTCACGAAACGATGATTGTTCAATCTTCTTTTAACACCTCTCATGGTGGCCATTATGATGAAACTATTTTTTTATATATGATATATATTATTTTTGATTTTTCCTTATTCCTATGTATTTTTCATTTATGGAACACCTTTATGATTTCCATTATGGGTAAACGTGATAATTTCATTTTAGGAAGTGCAGACTACCGCCCCCTCAAAGTGATTTGAATCGTTAATGTCATATGTGGGACGTGTAAAGTATGGAGTAAATGATATTATATATGATATTATACATTAATTATAATATAACTTTATATCATTGTGATTTCATTCCATTAAATATGAAATTGAAATGAAAGTAGCGTTCATACGTACGTACGGCTTACCGTCTCCATGAACGGTGCATTTCATTTCTTACCTCTAAATGTTATGTAATATTATAAATGCATGTATATACAGGATATATATGATATATATGATATCTAAATCATGAATATAATTCTGGATATAATGGATATTTCACCACATGAACAACTTGTAATTATAAGAAGTTTATTTTTGACTCAAGTACCAATGATCGACAAAATGGTCGTTATTAACTTAAATAATTACATAATGTTCATAACATGGTAATAAGTGATATAAAAGGAATAATGAACATGAAAAAGGTTCTTAAGCAAATAGAAATTAACTCTAGTTTATTATTCAAGAGATTAAAGAACGGTCGAGTCAAGTCGGACACGAGGTAAAGGAACTTCTTAACCCAATTTTCGTTCTTTGGGTTAATCACCTACTTTCAAATTATGTCATGATATTATTATGTCCCATCTTGTATTTGTACATTATTTATGTGTACTTATAGTTAATACACATAATAGATCTATTTTATTTAAAAATGATTTTTTTATGGGAATTCGTCTCAATCTCCTTTCATTGAGGCATATTTTGTTTTATACACAACTTTCTTTTATACGGTGTATAAACCCCTTTGACTTTTACATTTATTCAAAAGGAATATTTTTTATATGAAGCGTTTACTAAATGACAAAAGGGAATGTTTTTTTTGTCGTACGTATGTGGCAACAACGACTTCTCTGCCACCATGACCATTATTTGATTTTCGGCTTCCTCTACAAGCCATAACTTTTTTTAAATGAAAAATAAATACCAAGTTTTAATTTTATTTTATTTTGGTATTGAAAATGGTTTTGATAATGTTTTATTATATCAATGTGTTGTATTGATATCTTGTGATTGAAATGTGGAAATGTTATATTTCCTTTATGCATGTTTTATGTGATACGATTATGTTATGGTTTATTATATGTTTAAACCTGTTCATATGAGGAATGCATTGGACTTAATAAGTGACGGGTGGAGCCTTCTATATCTTCTCGATGCATCGGTAGGTCTCATAAGACAAACTAGTGTCTTGTAATGAGGCCTTGACAAAATCTTATTTGTAGTCTTGGCACGAGGCCTTGGCTACGTGGTTATGATAGTCTGGAATTATGCATTCCATCATTATGAAAGTGGTTATTGATATTGCATGTGATTATTCGACTAGTAGAATATCCATGTGAATAAGTAAATAGAATTATTTCATTTTATTTTTTTCATATTATGTTTAAGTTCAAGTTTAAAAGGCTTTTGTTTTAGTTATACATTGCCTTAAATGTTAATGTTTATTTATGAAAGCTTCCGCTATATTATTATCCTTACTGAGCATCTGAGCTCACCCCTTCCAATGTTTTAATTTTTACAGGATGTGAAGAAGTATATTATGAATGACCTGAAGGGATAGTATGAGGGGATATGAAGAAAAGATGTTGTTGTAGTTTTATTTTATTTTATGATTTAATGTAAGACTTATGAATGTATCTAGTTTTTTCCAAGGTTACTAAACTAATCGGTCTTTTGAGACTTGATCTTTTGTGATCGTGACAATGTTACGCAATAATACACAGACTCTAGGTAACTGGGGTCGGGGCGTTACAGTTGGTATCAGAGGCAGTTTAGTACTAACCTTGGAATCTAGATTTAGATAAACTCTGATTAGAGAACATATCCCTAAGATAGACTTTTAGGATTAGTATAAAAGAACTTCCTATAATTTCGGTATTATGGAGATTTTGTGAGTTTTCCGAAAAATACATCCATGTCTGGATACGAGCAGGTAGAGGCGGCTCTGGAACATATTTACCTAGGGGTAAAACCCGAAAACACCGCTTTGAGCTACACTCGAATGGGAACTGGTGCACGACAACGGGCTTTGCTGCACTCTTGGTTACGACACTCCCAGGGGATATGCTTAGGATAATTCTAATTTTCTTTACAAACCATTATGAGGGGTTTATGAGTATATACTTCCTCAAAGAAAACATTTTTATGATTATAGTTCAATTTATGTTAAGTGATTTACAAGTATGGAATTATGTATTTTGATTCATAAACTAATCTAGTTTATGCCATTGTTTAGAAATGGCGCCTATTAGGAGGAATGGAAACTGTATCAATGCACGCACTCCATATTGGGATTTCCCTCCTACTCAAGATAATTATAGTGGAGTTGGGGATACAACTAGTGTTGATCAACTTATCACCATACTGGGACAACTCACTCAGGTTATGAATAATAACCTTACTCGTATGGAGCACCCTGATCCATAACTTGGAGGATCAATGTTAGATCGCTTCATGAGGCATCAACCACCAACATTCAATGGGAGTACAAATCCATTAGTAGCTGAGTAATGGATAAGTTCCCTAGAGAAAATATTTCATGCCTTGGGGAGTAATGAAAGGGAAAAAATTATCATGGTAGTTTACCGCCTCACTGGAGATGCTGATCAATGGTGTTCATTGATTCAAAACATGAAAGAAGATGAAGAAGTATCTAATATAGAATGGAGAGAGTTAAAAGATCTTTTCTTAGAAAAATACTTTCCTCATGACCATCGAGCAGATATGGAAAGACAATTTATGAGTCTGAGTCAAAAGGAGGATGAGAATGTCACAATCTATGAGGCCAACTTTACAAGATTAGCAAGACATGTTTCAGATTATATACGTAACCCAAGAAGTAAGATTGATTGTTTCTTTGATGGGTTAAAACCATTTCTCTGTCGAGCATTAGTCTCAAAAACCTTCTCGTCATACAAAGATATTGTCTCATGTGCTATCAAGACAGAAAAGGAATTCTCTAAATCTTATGACAATAAAGTAAAGCAAGATAAGAAGATAACGGTGGAACAAGAGACAGATAAAAGGAAAAGGGGAAAGAAGGATTTTCCATTATGCGATAATTGTGGGAAGAATCACCCCGGTACTTAGCTAAAAGGAATGATATTTTGTTATAAATGTGGAGAAAAAGGTCACCAGGCTCATGATTGCAAGGGAAAGAAAGAGGCTATCAATGTTGAATGCTACAATTGTAGGGAAACGGGGCATTATGAAAATGAATGTCCTAAGCATCAAGGAAACTTACCTTAGAAAAGGCCAAGGGATCAAGTACATTATTATGTTATTACTACAGTTGAAGTGGAATAATTAATGTATTGGTGATTTTGGACTCAAGGATTATATTCTGGTTATAAGAATAATGTGATATATATAAAGATTGTACTGCAGTACTTGTTGTTTTCATTAAGGTTTTAATATGATGAAGGTAATAATATTTTTAGTATGTGACAATAAGAGAAACTTTACCTTGTTTGGGGAATCTGATGTTAAAATTGATTTTGGAATTTAGAGACCTTTTAGAGAAAGTCTGGACAGAGGTATTTTGGATAACAATAAAGGTTGGAATAGATTAAGTTGAACTTTGGATAGTATTGTTTAAGGTTAAAACATTTATGAAGATTATTTTTGGAATATTATAATACTATAGTTTTAGGAAAAGGACAACCTGCATGTTGGGGGATAACCCATCGCGTCGGACAAAGCTGTAGGAGTCGAACCCACAACCATAGTGCGACAGGCCTTTATTACCTACCACTAGCCTACAGGAAGTCCCTAGTTATTATAAAATAGTTTTCCTAATCTAAATGGTATGTGTTAATATTTGGAACCTTGTATGATCATGATAAATATAATATTTTTGAGTTCTATTATCTTTCTGAGTGAAAGATGGGTTTGTGGTAAAAAATTATTAAAGAATGAAAGTCTACATGAAAAGTATGTATATTTCCTTACGTTCTTAGTAAATCTCCTAAATAAATTCCTCAACTTTATGAAAGGTGACTTAAAACAAAAACATTGTCGGTTATCTTTTCCTACTAGGGAATCAATGATCGTTTAACCAATCACAAGTTTGTGATTTTCTTGTAGTTAAACTTTCTCCTAATCCTATTTTCTACAACTCTCCATCAGACCTTGATGGTTTGTTTCTCCTCCATATCCATATTTTCATATAATCCTAGTATGGGCTATCTCGGGTGACCTTTGTACTTCTCTTTATATCTTTTAAAGTTATATTTTTATTAACCCTATTTCCGATGTGGGTTTTCCACAAAGGTGTTTTCTATTTTCGACATTTTATTTTCAAGGAAAAATTTCAAATTGCGAGGACACAATTTATTGAAGGAGGGGAGAATGTAACACCCCAAGCTTCCATGGTACGCTTCTCTTTGAATAATAGAGCAGCGTGTGTTGTACGCAACCTCGAGTTCTAACACACCGTGACCAATAAAAGTAGTCATTATGAATAGTAATACCCACTTTTTGAAATTATATAAATTTTATATTTCAAAATGGACTTCATTTTTGGATTTCGAATATCGAAATTATCCTATGTTTAATTTTTGGTATTTTTCTGAGAACTTCCAATTTTTGATGAATAATGAAAAATACTTAAAAACAACTTTTTTAATAAAAATATTTTATAGTGATAAATTATAAAATTTAGTGGTTTTAAAGTATAATTAGAATATATTTTTACCATTTTATCCAATGGTGGTCATTATAATTAATTTTACTTTGAAATTGGACATAAACAATTGTCAATCTTTTGATATATATTGTTTCTTAAAAACACGCTATTTGTTGTGACAACAGGAATTAATTATTAAATTAATTAATTCAACTTATATGTTTTTAATTTTGTAAAATAGACATCATTTTTGAATTAGGAATATCAAATATATCTTAGGGTGAATTTTTGGTATTTTTCTGAAAAATTTCAATTTTTGATGAATAGTGAAACCATTAAGTGGTAGTTAAAAAACTGATTTTTCGTTTAAATGAAACTTTACCGCTTCTATGAATTGAATTTCAAAAATCTGACATACATGGTTATAATTAGGAAGTAAAATGTGGTTCAATGGGATGAAAATAATTTTTGGTGAATAGTAGCTTTTAAGTTTTATTAATCACGATTAAAGGTAATTAGTGAAATTTAAGGTAAAAATAATATTATAAAAATATGAAAATATCTTGAAACTTGTCCTACCCTTATTGGATGAGTCATTTCCGACCAATACAATCCATGGGTCAACTTGGGGACCCCATGGAGCCACTTGGGTAAGAAAATGACATTAATAACTTTTTATTTAAAGTAAAAATAAAATTGTCACAAACATGTGTTGTTTTACTAAAACAATTGTTACATGGGGTTATATAAGTTAACTTTTTGACTATAAATATTAATTGGAAATATAAAAAGATTTCCTACATCATGGTAATTTTTTTATAATTTTTAGACATTAAATAAATTAAATTTTTTTATGACACCATGATAATGAAGCGATTACCTCATTAATTAACGATTTAAATAAAATGAAAAGATAATGTAAAATATAAGACTTGAACTTATCAAAAACCTATTGGATGAGTAGATTTCGAACCCTTATCACCTTATCCTCTAAATATATCATTGTGGGACCTTTGAAATCCGAAAATCACTTCATAATAATGTAACATTTCATGACTTTCCAAGAGTGCCCCTCCTCTCCTCTTATAAAAGGCCCCCACCTCTACCACCTTATTCACACCATAAAATCCATTTGGCTCATCCAACCTCTGACCAAATACTCTCTCAACTTCCCTCTCTTACTCCTAGAAGACTCACTTTGGGCAGAAGTCTTCCCAAGGAAGCCTTTGGCTCAAATCAAAAACAGTTACCCGATTTAAAAGTAATGTCTTTTATTACGTTGTTTTGTTTTATTTTGCTTCTTCAACCCCCTAAACTCTTTTTATTATTTTCTTTTGTAACAACACCAGTATATTCAATATACTAGGATGTTTTTATGAGAAGTATTTTATTTACACTTACACACACCTTCGTCTAATGGTTAAAGAACATACTGTTTCTGTGGGTGGCGAATTACTGCCTCACGAAACGATGATTGTTCAATCTTCTTTTAACACCTATCATGGTGGACATTATGATGACACTATTTTTTATATATGATATATATTATGTTTTTGTTTTCATTATTCCTCTGTATTTTTCATTTATGTCACACCTTTATGATTTCCATTATGGGTAAACGTGATAATTTCATTTTAGGAAGTGCGGACTACCACCCCCTCAAAGTGATTTGAATCGTTAATGTCGTATGTGGGATGTGTAAAGGATGGATTAAATGATATTATATATGATATTATACAGTAATTATAATATACATTTATATCATTGTGATTTCATTTCATTAAATATGAAATAGAAATGAAAGTAGTGTTCATGCGTACGTACGGCTTACCGTCTCCATGAACGGTGCATTTCATTTCTTACATCTAAATGTTATGTAATATTATAAATGCATGTATATAATAGATATATATGATATATATGATATCTAAATCATGAATATAATTCTGTATATAATGGATATTTCACCACATGAACAACTTGTAATTATAAGAAGTTTATTTTTGACTCAAGTACCAAAGATTGACAAAATGACCGTTATTAACTTAAATAATTGCATAATGTTCATAACATGGTAATAAGTGATATAAAAGGAATAATGAACATGAAAAAGGTTCTTAATAAAATATAAATTAACTCTAGTTTATTATTTAGTATATTAAATAACGATCGAGTCAAGTCGGACATGAGGTAAGGGAACTTCTTAACCCAATTTCCGTTCTTTGGGTTAATCACATACTTTCAAATTATGTCATGATATTATTATGTATCATATAGTATTTGTACTTTATTTATGTGTACTTATAATGAATACACATAATAGATCTGTTTTATTTAAAAAATTATCTTTGTATGGGACTTCGTCTCAATCTCCTTTCATTGAGGCATATTTTGTTTTATACAGAACTTTATTTTATACGGTGTATAAACCCCTTTGACTTTTACATTTATTCAAAAGGAATATTTTTTATATGAAGCGTTTACTAAATGACAAAAGGGAATGTTTTTTTTTGTCGTACGTATGCGGTGACAATGACTTCTCTTCCTCCATGACCATTATTTGAGTTTCGTCTTCCTCTACAATCCATAACTTTTTTTAAATGAAAAATAAATACCAAGTTTTAATTTTCTTTTATTTTGGTATTGAAAATGATTTTGATAATGTTTTTATTATATCAATGTGTTGTATTGATATCTTGTGATTAAAATATGGAAATTTTATGTTTCCTTTATGCATGTTTTATGTGATACGATTATGTTATGGTTTATGATATGTTTAAACCTGTTCATATGAGGAATGCATCGGACTTAATAAGTGAAGGGTGGAGCCCGCTATAGCTCCCCGATACATCGATAGGTCTCATGAGACAAACTAGTGTCTTGGAACGAGGCTTTGACAAAATCTTATTTGTAGTCTTGGCACGAGGCCTTGGCTACGTGGTTATGATAGTCTGTCATTATGCATTCCATCATTAGGAAAGTGGTTATTGATATTGCATGTGATTATTCGACTAGTAGAATATCCATGTGAATAAGTAAATAGCATTATTTCATTTTATTTTTTCCATATTATGTTGAAGTTCAAGTTTAAAAGGCTTTTATTTTAGTTATACATTGCCTTAAATGTTAATGTTTATTTATGAAAGCTTCCGCTATATTGTTATCCTTACTGAGCATCTGATCTCACCCCTTCCAATGTTTTAATTTTTCCAGGATGTGAAGAAGTATATTATGAATGACCTGCAGGGATAGTATGAGGGGATATGAAGACAAGATGTTGTTGTAGTTTTATTTTACTTTATGATGTAATTTCAGACTTATGAATGTATCTAGTGTTTCCAAGGATACTAAACTAATTGGTATTTCGAGACTTGATCTTTTGTGATCATGCCAATGTTACGCAATAATGCACCGACTCTGGGTAACTGGGGTCGGGGCGTCACAAATAAGAACATAAATGAACTAACTAGAATTATGATAAACTAAATAGAGGTATAATAGGTTCTGAAATAAGTTATTAATAAGTATAATTTCATATTCCAGGAGCTTAAGTACAAGAGCGGAACACGTTCGTAGTTAAGGTAAGGTTTTTTCACCCGAACTTCCATTTTCATTCGGGTTACTTTTATTGTCTAATTTCCTCGATGAAAATATTATGTATTGTTATGTAATACTCATAAATTCTATGTGAGTACTCTATATATGTACACCAACCAGAATCCTTCCCTATTTTCAGGATAGTTACATGTTTTAAAAGAAGCTCTCAAAACTGTTTCCAAAAATACGAGCCTGATACAAGGGAATTTCTCAAATTCAGATCTATTTTAAAGGGAAAGCTATAATCTATTTTTGGAAGCCATTATCCATATAAAAACACTCATTTTATCATGAAATACTATCTTACTTTACTTCTGGTTTTATACGAATATTTTTTCAAAAGAACTCTTCTTTTCAAAATAAAAGAGTATTTATCACAAGAATTGCTTAATGATTTTAGAAGATTATTCTCGTTTGATTCAACACTCTTTTTGATTCTTATGTATTGTTGGGGTTAATCATTTATGATGACATATACCATATTTTATTGAATGTTTTATGACTAAATTTATTGTGGATGATCTATCCTAAAACCATTCACCATATTATTCTGAATGGTTAGTGTTTTATGTTTAATGATTGGGGAAAGTTAGTTACATTTCATATGATAGTTTCAATAAGAATATATATGTTGTTTATGTTGATCCCCACTCATATGAGAAATTCATTGGACTTATTATGTGACGGGTGGGTCCTTCTATAGCCCCTAGATGCATCGGTAGGTCTCATGAGACAAATAGATGTGGAATTGGCCGAGGCCTTTCCCAATGTGATATGGATTTTGGCCGAGGCCTTAATCATTAGACGTCTTGGCCGAGGCCTTGACAAAATGTTTCAGAATATCCGGAATTATGAATTCCATAATTATGAGTTCAGCTATTGATATTCCATGTGGTTATTCGATTATTAGAATACTCATGATTATGTTTTATTATGGCATTATTTACTCAGCTCATTTTCCTGCCATAATGTGTTCACGTTTATTATTAAAGGCATGTGTTTTTAATTATTCATCATGTCTAATTTTTATATTATCTTCCGCTGTATTTCTTACTCTTACTGAGCATTTTATCTCACCCTATATTATGTTTCATTTTCTCAGGGCAAGAGGAATTCAATTATGAATGACATGCTGAAATAACCTAGGAGTTATGGAAGTTGTCTAAGGGTTTCTATGTTATTTTTCATTTCAAGTTGTAATGATGAACTTATGTATGTATCTTGTTTCCAATAATACTAAACTACTCGGTCCTTCGGGATTTTCATTCCTTGTATGTATGCCAACGTAATCAAACAAGGCACCGGCTCTGGGCAACTGGGGTCGGGTCTTTACATGAACTTAGAAAGGTCTGCAATTTTTTATGTTGAATGTACAAAAAAGTGTTGTAAATAACTGGTTAAACCAATATGTGTGCAGTGGAGATGTATCAGATATGCTAAAATATAAATTTGTTTGAAACATGATCAAATATGTAACACCCCAAGCTTCTACGGTACGCTTCTATTAGAATAATGTGATAGCGTGTGTTGTATGCAAAATTGAGTTCTAACACACCATAACCAATCAAACTAGCTGTTATGAATAGTAATACCTAATTTTTGAAATTATATATATTTTTTATTTCAAAATGGACTTCATTTTTGGATTCAGAATATCGAAATTATCCTAAGTTGAATTTTTGGTATTTTTCTGAGAACTTCCAATTTTTATGAATAGTGAAAAATACTTAAAAACAACTTTTTTAATCAAAATAATTTGTAGTGATAAATTATATTATTTAGTGGTTTTAAATTATAATTAGAATATGTTTTTATTATTTTATTCAATGGTTTTCATTATAATTAATTTCACTTTGAAATTGGATATAAACAATTGTCAATCTTTTGATATATATTGTTTCTTAAAAACACGCTATTTGTTGTAACAGCGGGAATTAATTATGAAATTAATTAATGCAACTTTTATGTTTGGAATTTTATAAAATAGACATCATTTTGGAATTTTGAATATCAATTATAGCCTAGGGTGAAATTCTGGCATTGTTCTGAAAAACTTCAATTTCTGATGAATAGTGAAACTACTAAGTGGTAGTTAAAAAACTGAATTTTTCATAAAACTTAATTTTACTGCTTCTGTGATTGGAATTTCGAAAATCCAAGAGACACGGTTAATATCAAGGAGTAAAATGTGGTTCAATGAGATAAAAATAATTTTTGGTGAATAGTAACTTTTTACTTTTATTTACCACGGTTAAAAGTAAATAGGGTAATTAAGGGTAAAAATGATATTAATATTACCCTAACACATGTCCTAATTCTATTGGACAAGTGTATCTCGACCAAAAACAACATTAGGAATAAAATATTATCATTTAGGTCCACTTGGGTTAGATTAAGACATTTATTATTATTTAATTCAAAGAAGAGTTAAAAGAGTTAAAATCAAATTTTATTTACTAAAACATTTTTAATATAGGGTTATACATAAGATAAATTCTATTGTAAATATTCATTAGAAATATAAAACAATTTCATACATAATGATATTTTATTTATAATTTTTAGATATTAAATAATTTAATTTATTTATGACACTATGGTGATGCAGGAATTACCATAATAGTGAAAAATTAAAATAATTGATATTATAAATACCCAAATAAATATAATTTGAGACTTTTAATGAATTACACTAATTTTCTAGGTTAATATGACATTTTAGGAGTGACTTAAGTAACTTTTTTCGAAGTAATCATTATGTTATGAGTTTCAAAAAAATCAATTATTGAATAGTGTCAAAATTGACATAAAAGAGTTTTTAAAATAAATATTATATTATTAATTGATATTAAATTCCAAAAAATCTAAGGTTCGGCCAAGAGACTTATATCATGATAGGTGTATCATTAATGGACCACTTGGGGGTCTCTTGGAGGTATATATTAAGTTTATTAACTATATAATATAAAAATACAATGTGACATGGTAAGTGTCAAACTAATTAACTAAGAGTTAAAACTAAAAGATAAGGTTAATATAATGACCCAAACCTGTCTAAATCCTATTGGTTGAGTGGTTTTCGACCCATACCCACCTTAACCTTTAAATTAATCTACTTTGGATTCATTAGAAAACGAATATGAATTTATTATAAAATAATATTTCTAGCTTTTCCAAAGGTGCCCCTCACCCCTCTTATAAAAGGGCACTCTCCCTTCTCATTAACTCACACCATCAAAGCCTTTTGGCTCAGCTAAACTCTGCCCAAATACTCTCTAAACATACCTCACTTCATCCTAGAGGACTTCCTTTAGTCAGAAAGCCAACCTAAGATCCCTTTTTATCAAATCAAAAGGAAGAACCCGAAGAAGAGGTAATGTTTTCACCACCCTTTTTCAAATTCATTTCTTCTTCCACTTCTTCTTTCTTTGTTATTACCATTATAAAATAATAACTACAGTATCTTATATATACTATGATGTTATTATAAATATGGTATAATCATATTCAATATTCTATCCATCCTTTGAATAACATGTCACCATACGTGCGTACGTACGGCTTATCGTCTCCACGTCATGGTGTAATTGTTATTCAATAAATTATTATTTGGATGGGTATAATAATGATGTGTAATTCATGTAAATAATAAATGTAACATGATAATGATTATGTATATATGATATACCATCTAATTATATATTATTTGAATATCAAAAGAATGATATTGTCGCTCGTGCGTACGTACGGACTACCGTCTCCACGAACGCGATGATATTCATTATCCATCGTATCCATTCAAGTATAATTATAATTTGATGATTTAAAAATAATGTTTAAGGACTTGATATAATTCTGGATATTATTATGATACAACCTATCCATGAAAAACACAGCTTACGTAACAAAACATATAAAAGAAAATGAGTAAGTTAACACCCGAGACAACGATAATACTAATATATTATTAACAAATAAATATTAAAAGATAATATATGATATCATATTAATGTATATGATTCTTGAATAATTTAAAAATAATTATTTCACCATTATAAAGGAGGTTAACCTACCCCAACCAAGTAAAAGTACAAGGTAAGTGGTTTTCATCTCACTCCTTATTCCCGTGAGATTCATGTCATATTGCCACTATTAACTTTTTTGCGGTGTATGTACTGACCATAATTGTATTATTTGTGTAATACACTTTAATTTATGTGTATTTACATATTAATTGTATGATACCTATTTCATGGGTTTTATGTTTCATAAGTTACCAAATTGGTAAGGGTTTATTTCGCAATCTCTTCATTATCCGAGGTTGTTTATACGTAATAATCTACTAGGATCTCTTTATCATCCACATCCATGTTTCTTAAAAATGTATTTCAAAACATTTTTACTATTTAAAAGAATATGGGTTAAAGAAATTTATACCCTTGTTTGACTTTTTATAAGATGTTTATAAAGGAATCTTTCCATCGTTTTCTAAACAAGGTCATTTTTAACCTTTTTGACAAAATTAAGGTAAGAATGTTTTTTTAACTTATACGGCGGGTGCGGCTATTTTCCGCCATTATAAAATCTTCAAAGATTCCCTTAAAAGCTTATAAGAATAATTTCAAAGAAAATGTTTTATTTTATAAATATATGACTCTTAAAATTATTTCAAAATAGAAAGAGATATTTCACTAAAAAGAGTTTTGATTTCATCTATGTCAACATCCTTTGACGGATTTTACGCTTATTTGAAGTTGATTTATTATGATACAAAAATTCTATATTGTATTGAAGGTTTTGTGATATGTTTGACTATGGATGTGCTATTTTTTATACCATTCATGGTTTATGGTGAAAGTATTGACATTTCATATGCTAGTTTTAATACGAATGTTTATGTTATGTTTAAACCTTTTCATATGGGAATGCATTGGACTTAATACATGACGGGTGGAGCCCGTTATAGCTCCTCGATGCATCGGTAGGTCTCATGAGACAAAATAGTGTCTTGGCACAAGGGCTTGACAAAATCTTATTTGTAGTCTTGGCACGAGGCCTTGGCTATGTGGTTATGATAGTCTGGCATTATGCATTCCATCATTATGAAAGTGGTTATTGATATTGCATGTGATTATTCGATTAGTAGAATATCCATGTGAATAAGTATATGGCATTATTTCATTTTATTTTTGCCATAATATGTTGAAGTTCAAGTTTAAAAGGCTTTTGTTTTAGTTATACACTGCCTTAAATGTTTATTCTTATTTATGAAAGTTTCTGCTATATTGTTATCCTTACTGGGCATTTGAGCTCACCCCTTTTCTATGTTTTATTTTTCCCAGGATGTGAAGAAGTAAATTATGAATGACCTGTAGGGTTATTATGAGGGGATAATAGTGTGGACTATGGAGACAATATGTTGTTGTAATAGTTTTTCACTTTATGATGTAATGTAAAACTTTATGAATATATCTAGTGTTTCCAAGGCTACTAAACCAATTGGTCTTTCGAGATTTAATCTTTCTTATGATCATGCCAATTTTATATAATAATGCACCGACCCTAGGTAACTGGGGTTGGGGCATTACAGTTGGTATCAGAGGAAGTTTAGTACAAACCTTGGAAGCTAGATTTAGGTAAACTCTGATTTGAGCACATAGACCTAAGATGGACTTTGAGTATTAGTATATAAGAACTTCCTAGAATTTTGGTATTGTATAGATTTTGTGAGTTTTCCAAGCAATATATCCCTGTCTGGATACGAGCAGGTAGAGGCGGCTCTGGCACAGATGTACCTAGGGGTAAAACCTGAAAACACCGCTTTGAGCTAGACTCAAACGGGAACTGGTGCATGACAACGGGCTTTGTTGCACTCTTGGTTACGACACTCCCGGGGGATATGCTTAGGATAACTCTCATTTTCTTTACAAATAATTATGAAAGGTTTATGAGTATATACTTCCTCAAAGAAAACATTTTTTATGATTATGGATTATATCCATAAATAGTTCAATTTATGTTAAGTATTTTATAAGTATGGGATTGTGTATTTTGATTCATAAACTAATCTAGTTTATGCCATTGTTTAGAAATGGCGCCTAGTGGAAGAAATGGAAACCATATCAATGCACGCACTCCATGTAGGGATTTCCCTCCTGCTCAAGATAATTATAGTGGAGCTGGTGATGCAACTGGTGTCGATCAGCTAATCACCATACTGGGACAACTCACTCAGGTTATGAATAATAACCTTACCCGTATGGAGCACCCTGATCCGTAGCGTGGAGGATCAATGTTAGATCGATTCATGAGGCAATAACCACCAGTGTTAAATGGGAGTACAAATCCCTTAGTAGCTGAGCAATGGATAAATTCCCTAGAGAAAATATTTCAGGCTTTGGGGAGTAGTGAAAGGGAAAAAGTTATCATGGCAGTTTACCGCATCACTGGAGATGCTGATCAATGGTGGTCATTGATTCAAAACACGAAGGAAGATGATGAAGTATAAAATATGGAATGGAGGGAGTTCAAAGATCTGTTTTTAGAAAAATACTTTCCTCGTGACCATCGAGCAGATATGGAAAGGCAATTTTTGAGTCTGAGACAAAAGGAGGATGAGAATGTCACAAAGTATGAGGCTAACTTTACAAGGTTATCAAGGTATGCTGGAGATTATATACTTAACCCAAGAAGTAATATTGATCGTTTCTTTGATGGGTTCAAACCATTTCTCTGTCGAGCATTAGTCTCACAATCCTTCTCGTCGTACGAAGACATTGTCTCATGTGCTATCAAAACAGAAAAGGAATTCTCTAAGTCTTATGACTTTAAAGCAAAGCAAGAGAAGAAGAGATCGGCTGATCAATCTGGGAATGGAAATAAGGGGAAAAAGGGAAAGGTTGAATATCAATCCTATGGTAAATGTGGGAAGAAACACCCCGGTACTTGCTTGAAGGGAATGGGTGTCGGTTACAAGTGTGGTGAAAAAGTCCACCAAGCTCGTGAATGAAAAGGGAAGAAGGAAGCTACCAATGTTCAATGCTACAATTGTAGGGAGATGGGACATTATGCAAATGAATGTCTTAATCGTCAGGGGAACTTACCTCAGAAAAGGCCAAGGGATCAAGGCCAAGTTTATGCTATCACTACTGATGAGGTAGAAGCTCCAAAAGACGTGGTGGCAGGTAATTTAATGGTTTCCTCAAGTTTAGAAATGCATTATTTGATTCTGGATCATCGCATTGTTTCATATCTTCCCAGTTTTCTAAGAAAATTAGATATTTCCAATTTTATTTAACAAGGGAGTTGTCAGTTAAAACTCTTAAGGGAAGTATCATTGCCACAAAGTTTTGTGAATCAGTCCCCATTAGAGCACATAAATGTTCTTTATCTTCTGATCTCATCGTCATACCTATGATTGAGTTTGATATAATCCTCGGTATTGATTGGCTTTCGGACTATGATGCGAATATTTATTGTAAGAATAAGGAGGTTATGATTTTTGATGATAATGATAAGGAACACCTTATCTTTAGAGCAGAATCATCACCACCTAATTCTTATCTAGATCCACCCCCAGTAGCTCAACTAAATTCAATTATTGGGGAGGAAGAGAAAGAAATGACTGTGGGTGAGGAAAGGAATGTTCAAATAGAGGATTTACCTGTTGTGAAAGAATATGTAGATGTATTTCCGGAAGATTTACCTGGACATCCTCCAGAATGAGAAGTTGAGTTTTCCATTGATTTAATTCCTAGATCAAGGCCTATATCGAAGACCTCTTATAGAATGGCCACTGTAGAATTAGTCGAACTAAAGAAACAACTAGAGGAATTGAGTAATAAAGAATTTATTCGCCCTAGTTTTTCTCCATGGGGATCCCCTGTTCTTTTTGTTAAAAAGAAATATGGGTCTATGAGGTTATGTATCGACTATAGGGAGATCAATGCTATAACAATAAAGAACAAGTATCCCCTACCTCGCATTGATGATTTATTTGAACAACTACATGGAGATCAATACTTTTAAAAGATTAACCTTCGATCTGGATACCATCAGTTGTGTGTGAAGAAGGAAGACATTCCGAAGACAACATTTTGAACCAGGTACGGGCATTACGAGTTTACTGTAATGCCTTTTGGACTGACTAATGCACCCTCTGTATTCATGGATCTGATGAATAGAGTTTTCAAGGAATATCTCGATGAATTTGTGGTGGTATTTATTGATTATATCTTGGTATACTCCAAAAGCTACAAAGATCATGAAAATCACTTGCGCATTATCCTGAAGACTCTGAGAAGACATGAATTATATGGGAAATTTAGCAAGTGTGAATTCTGGCTTCAGGAGATTTCTTTTCTTGGCCATATTGTCTCTAAAGATGGAATCTATGTTGATCCTTCTAAGACCAAGGAAATCCAAGAATGGCCAGCACCTACAAGTATAACTGAGGTACACAGTTTTATTGGTTTGGTAGGTTATTATCGACGTTTCGTCCAGAATTTTGCCCGATTGGAAAACCCATTAACGAAGCTCACACGTAAAGGGGTTTAATTTGTTTGGACAAAAGAGTGTGAAGAATTTTTCTAAGAACTAAAGAGAATATTAGTCAATGCTCCTATATTGACTCTACCATTGGGGAATGATGGGTTCGTTATTTATAGTGATGCATTGAAGAAAATACTTGGTTGTGTCCTTATGCAGAATGATAGGGTTATTGCCTATGCATCACGACAGTTGAAAATTCATGAGAAAAACTATCCTACTCATGATCTTGAGTTAGCAGCTGTGATCTTTACTTTGAAGATGTGGAGGAACTACCTCTATGGTGAAAAATGTGAGATTTATACTGATTACAAGAGTTTGAAGTATATTTTCTCACAAAAAGAACTCAACATGAGGCAAAGGAGATGGCTTGAATTACTCAAGGATTATGATTGTACGATACACTACCACCTGGGGAAAGCAAACAAGGTGGCAGATGCTTTGAGCAGAAAAGATCATGGAGTTTTGAACAATATGAGAATTGAAAGGGATCCAATTTTCATGGATCTAGTGAAGATGGACATGAGAATAACCAGGGAAGGTGAAACATCAATGATTTTTCAAATGGTTTCTAAACCATATTTACTAGAAAGGATTAAGAGTTCTCAGACCGATGATGAAGAATTTCAAAAGAAGATTAAAGCTGTGAATGATGGAAGATTGAGAGACTTTGTGTATGAAGAATGAATTTTGAGATTCGGGAAGAGGCTTTGTGTTCCCGATATACCTGATCTAAAAAGGGAATTGTTGGAAGATGCTCATAGTTACAATTTCTATATACACCCTGGGAGCACCAAAATGTATAGAGATTTGAAGGAACATTTTTTGTGGGACAACATGAAGAGGGAGATTGCTGATTTTGTGTCAAGATGTATGGTTTGTCAACAAGTGAAAGATGGAAGGCAACAACCTGGAGGAGTCATGCAACCTCTTCCCATACCGGAGTGGAAATGGGACAATATTATGATGGACTTTGTCATGGGGCTACCAAAGACTCCAAGAAGGAACGATGCAATATGGGTTATTGTTGATCGTCTTACCAAGTCAGCACATTTTCTTGCTATAAGAGAATCTACCACTGGAACATCTAGTAAGACTGTATATTAATGAAGTTGTGAGACTTCATGGAGTACCCCTATCGATTGTTTCTGATCGTGATCACCGCTTTACTTCAAGATTCTGGAAAAGTCTTCAGAAATCCCTAGATACTGAACTTCATTTGAGCACTTCCTACCACCCTCAGACAGACGGACAATCAGAACGGACTATTCAAACCTTAGAAGACATGTTGAGATCTTGCTCACTTGACTTTCAGGGTATGTGGGATCAATATTTACCTCTGGTAGAATTTTCATATAACAATAGCTTCCATTCGAGTATTCATATGGAACCATATGAAGCGTTATACGGAAAGAGATGCCGCACACCAACCTGTTGGGATGATGTTGGTGAAAGAAAACTTGTAGGGCCAGAACTGGTGGAGGAAACGATGGAAAAGGTGAAGGTAATCCAAAATCACATCAAAGCAGCTCAAAGTAGGCAGAAGAGCTATGCCGATAATCGAAGTAAGGATTTGGAATTTCAAGTCGGTGATCATGTTTTCCTGAAGGTATCTCCATGGAAGGGAGTCATATGTTTTGGTAAGAAAAGGTAAATTGAGTCCCAGGTACATCAGACCTTTCGAAATTCTAGAACGAATTGGGGTTGTAGCTTACCGATTGGCAATGCCGCCAAGTCTCTCCAAAGTTCACGATGTGTTCCACGTATCTGTATTGAGGAAATACATGCCTGACCCAACGCATGTACTCACCTATGAGGAATTAGAAGTGGAACCCGATCTGTCTTATTGCGAAGAGCCCGTCAGGATTCTTGATACGAGAGAACAAGTACTAAGAAACCGGATGACTCGTCTGGTAAAAGTCTTGTGGAGAAACCATAAGATGGAAGAGGCAATGTGGGAACCCAAGGAACTTATGATGAAGAACCACCCGAGTCTTTTCATGTGGTAGTATTCTAGAAATTTCGAGGACGAAATTATTTGAAGGAGGGGAGAATGTAACACCCCAAGCTTCTACGGTACGCTTCTCTTGGAATAATGCAATAGCGTGTGTTGTACGCAACATCGAGTTCTAACATACCACAACCAATCAAACTAGCCGTTATGAATAGTAATACCTACTTTTTGAAATTATATATATTTTATATTTCAAAATGGACTTCATTTTTGGATTCATAATATTGAAATTATCCTAAGTTGAATTTTTGGTATTTTTCTGAGAACTTCCAATTTTTATGAATAGTGAAAAATACTTAAAAACAACTTTTTTAATCAAAATAATTTATAGTGATAAATTATATTATTTAGTGGTTTTAAATTATAATTAGAATATGTTTTTATCATTTTATTCAATGGTGTTCATTATAATTAATTTCACTTTGAAATTGGACATAAACAATTGTCAATCTTTTGATATATATTGTTTCTTAAAAACACGCTATTTGTTGTAACAGCGAGAATTAATTATAAAATTAATTAATGTAACTTTTATGTTTGGAATTTTGTAAAATAGACATCATTTTGGAATTCGGAATATCAATTATAGACTAGGGTGAAATTTTGGCATTGTTCTGAAAAACTTCAATTTTTTATGAATAGTGAAACTACTAAGTGGTAGTTAAAAAACTGAATTTTTCATAAAACTTAATTTTACCGCTTTTGTGATTGGAATTTCGAAAATCCGAGAGACACGGTTAATATCAAGGAGTAAAATGTGGTTCAATGAGATGAAAATAATTTTTTGTGAATAGTAACTTTTTACTTTTATTTACCACGGTTAAAAGTAAATAGGGTAATTAAGGGTAAAAATGATATTAATATTACCCTAACACATGTCCTAATTCTATTGGACAAGTGTATCTAGACCAAAAACAACCTTAGGAATAAAATATTATCATTTAGGTCCACTTGGATTAGATTAGGACATTTATTATTATTTAATTCAAAGAAGAGTTAAAAGAGTTAAAATCAAAGTTTATTTACTAAAACATTTTTAATATAGGGTTATACATAAGATAAATTCTATTTTAAATATTCATTATAAAGCTAAAACAATTTCCTGAATAATGATATTTTATTTATAATTTTTAGATATTAAATAATTTAATTTATTTATGACACAATGATGATGCAGGAATTACCATAATAGTGAAAAATTAAAATAATTGATATTATAAATACCCAAATAAATATAATTTGAGACTTTTAATGAATAAAACTAATTTTCTAGGTTAATATGACATGTTAGTAGTGACTTAAGTAACTTTTTTCAAAGTAATCATTCTGTTATGAGTTTCACAAAAATCAATTATTGAATTGTGTTAAAATTAACATAAAAGGGTTTTAAAAACAAATATTATATTATTAATTGATATTAAATTCCTAAAAATCTAAGGTTTGGAAAAGAGAATTATATAATGATATTTTTATCATTAATGGACCACTTGGAGGTCGCTTGGAGGTATATAGTAAGTTTATTAACTATATAATATAAAAATACAATGTGACATGGTAAGTGTCAAACTAATTAACTAAGAGTTAAAACTAAAAGATAAGGTTAATATAATGACCCAAACCTATCTAAATACTATTGGTTGAGTGTTTTTAGACCCATACCCACCTTAAACTTTAAATAATCTACTTTGGATCCATTATAAACTGAATATGAATTTATTATAAAATAATATTTCTAGCTTTTCCAAAGGTGCCTCTCACCCCTCTTATAAAAGGGCACTCTCCCTTCTCATTAACTCACACCTTAAAAGCCTTTTGTCTCGGCCAAACTCTGCCCAAATACTCTCTCAACATCCCTCACTTCATCCTAGAGGACTTACTTTAGTCATAAATCCAACCTAAGAGCCCTTTTGATCAAATCAAAAGGAAGAACCCGAAGAAGAGGTAATGTTTTCACCACCCTTTTTCAAATTCATTTCTTCTTCCACTTCTTCTTTATTTGTTATTACCATTATAAAATAATAAATCCATTATATTATATATAATGCGATGTTATTATAAATATGGTACAATCATATTCAATATTCTATCCATCCTTTGAATAACATGTCACCATACGTGTGTACGTACGGCTTATCGTCTCCACGTCGTGGTGTAATTGTTATTCAATAAATTATTATTTGGATGGGTATAATAATGATGTTTAATTCATGTAAATAATAAATGTAACATGATAATGATTCTGTATATATGATATACCATCTAATTATATATTATTTTAATATCAAAAGAATGATATTGTCGCTCGTGCGTACGTACGGACTACCGTCTCCATGAACGCGATGAGATTCATTCTCCATCATATCCATTCAAGTATAATTATCATTTGATGATTTAAAAATAATGTTTAAGGACTTGGTATCATTCTGGATATGATTAAGATACAACCTATCCATGAAAAACACAACTTACGTAACAAAACATATAAAAGAATATGAGTAAGTTAACACCCGAGACAATGATAATACTAAGATATTATTAACAAATCAATGTTAAAAGATCATATATGATATCATATTAATGTATATGATTATTGAATAATTTAATAACAATTATTTCACCATTATATAGGAGGTTAACCTACCCCAACCAAGTAAAAGTACAAGGTAAGGGGTTTTCATCTCACTCCTTATTCCCGTGAGATTCATGCCATATTGCCACTATTAACTTTTATGTGGTGTATGTACTGCCCATAATTGTATTATTTGTGTAATACACTTTAATTTATGTGTATTTACATATTCATTGTATGATACCTCTTTCATGTGTTGTATGTTTCATAAGTTACCAAATTGGTAAGGGTTTATTTCGCAATCTCTTCATTATCCGAGGTTGTTTATACGTAATAATCTACTGGGATCTCTTTATCATCCACATCCATGATTCTTAAAAATGTATTTCAAAACATTTTTACTATTTACAAGAATATGGGTTAAAGATATTTATACCCTTGTTTGACTTTTTATAAGAGGTTTATAAAGGAATCTTTCCATCATTTTCCAAACAAGGTCCTTTTTAACCTTTTTGACAAAATTAAGGTAAGAATGTTTTTTTAACTTATACGGCGGGTGCGGCTATTTTCCGCCGTTATAAAATCTTCGAAGATTCCCTTACAATCTTATAAGAATATTTTCAAAGAAAATGTTTTATTTTATAAATATATGACTCTTAAAATGATTTCAAAATAGAAAGAGATATTTCTCTAAAAAGAGTTTTGATTTCATCTATGTCAACATCCTTTGACGGATTTTACGCTTATTTGAAGTTGATTTATTATGATACAAAACTTCTATATTGTATTGAAGGTTTTGTGATATGTTTGACTGTGGATGTGCTATTTTTTATACCATTCATGGTTTATGGTGAAAGTATTGAAATTTCGTATGCTAGTTTTAATACGAATGTTTATGTTATGTTTAAACCTTTTCATATGGGAATGCATTGGACTTAATATGTGGCGGGTGGAGCCCACTATAGCTCCTCGATGCATCGGTAGGTCTCATGAGACAAAATAGTGTCTTGGCACAAGTCCTTGACAAAATATTATTTGTAGTCTTGGCACGAGGTCTTGGCTATGTAGTTATGATAGTCTGGCATTATGCATTCCATCATTATGAAAGTGGTTATTGATATTGCATGTGATTATTCGATTAGTAGAATATCCATGTGAATAAGTATATGACATTATTTAATTTTATTTTTTCCATACTATGATGAAGTTCAAGTTTAAAAGGCTTTTGTTTTTGTTATACACTGCCTTAAATGTTTATTCTTATTTATGAAAGTTTCTGCTATATTGTTATCCTTAGTGGGCATTCGAGCTCACCCCTTTTCTATGTTTTATTTTTCCCAAGATGTGAAGAAGTAAATTATGAATGACCTGCAGGGTTATTATGAGGGGATAATAGTGTGGACTATGGAGACAATATGTTGTTGTAGTAGTTTTTCACTTTATGATGTAATGTAAAACTTTATGAATATATCTAGTGTTTCCAAGGCTACTAAACCAATCGGTCTTTTGAGATTTGATCTTTCTTGTGATCATGCCAATGTTATGTAATAATGAACCGACTCTAGGTAACTAAGGTCGGGGCGTTACAAAATAATAAAAAGTAACCCATGCTGCAAATAATTTGTAAAGTTCCACAACTCCAAAAATTTTCAGTGCTCCCATTGCCATGACGGGGTATTTCTCCAAATTGTAGTCTGACTCCACCATGGGACCTAGTATGTAGGATCAAGACCATCCACATCTAATATCATACTTGTGAATTTTAAATTTTCTTCAAAAAAAACCTATAAATGAAGTAACAAACTATTCAAATTATAATTAATAGTTGTAGAAGTTTCTAAGACATCATCACAATAGTAGTAACCGAAATTTTATATGAAAATAAATACAAATTTATTTGTGTGATTGAGAAATCATATATATGAACAGACTATTCAAATAATAATTAATAGTATTGAACATTGAAACAAGAAAAATGTAATTGTGAATGTCAACATATTGGAGATAGTTTTTAAACCAACAAAATATGACAAAAAAATTTCACATAATCATTTAATTGTGAAAAGAAGGGTGTGTGAGGTAACCGAAGTTGCAGTTTTTTAAATAATAATCACATTGTACCTTCCACGATGGTGTATTTATACATAATTTAGTGTTACTCCACCTTGTCCCTTTTTATATAGGATTGAAACCTTGCATTAATATTGATTATATTGAATACATAAATTAGTGGTGCAAAATATTGCAATAAAAGTAGATTAAATATGGAGACAGTTGAAATAGTAAAAAAACAAAAAGGATAATCACATTGTACCTTTGTACTGAATCTTCAACTTCAAGATCTTCTGTCACATTCAACAATATCTGTACATAAAAATTTGAAAAAATTAGAAATAAAATGTATAAAAATTAGAATAAATAGTAATGAAATCAGAGAAAAACAATTTATGTAGGACATTTGAGATTTTTTCAGTTGTTATGTACAACTTCTATACAGTCAACCATTTTTTGTACAATAATGTTTAAAAATTTGAATAAATACTAATGAATATTGAAATATGAGAACTGAAAGTTGGACTGACACATTATTAATAAGAATAAATATGATTTAATGCATGTTTTGTCCTGAATGGACGTTTTGTGCTATGCCTTCCCATATCCTCTTAGTTTATAGACTCAAAAATGTCATTGAAGGCGGGATTCAGAATGTGGTCAATGATAACCAGTTCATTGTGTGTGTGATCAATGCATGTATAAGTGTCGAGGCGGAATTCAGAATTAATATAATGATTTAAGCAGTATGGAAATAAAATTAACGGAAAGTAGATAACTCTCCTTCCCAATGTGGATCTTTTCCTTAGCAGTGTTTTTGAGTCTTCCTTTCAATCTTCTTATGCCCTTATTTTCCATTGAAGTTCCTAAAAAATCTTCCATAACAACTCAATGAGGTGGTTATGAATTTATTCATAGACATGAACTATCATTAACCAAAAATAAGTTTATTCTATTATAGTTATTTCAGAAAAATCATAGTGCATGGTATATTATTATTGGATATTATGATTATGAAGTGATGTAAGTGTTTTTATGGAATTTTAAAAATATAATGAAATTTGAGATTTCATTATGGTAAATCAAAGAATGAGAAACAGGAAATAATAGATTACATCAACCAGACTTCATAATAATCCTACAAATAATCATTAATAAGATGAATATTTTGAAGGGTAACATTTTCTGAAGTAAATGTTGTAAAAGTTTCAAGTAGCGGTATAAAAACAACCATATTCATTTATACTAATCAATAAGGGATTGAGGCACTTAAGTTAGTGGTAAACAAAGTTACCCGTTTTAAAATGGTAAATGAAGAAGAAATCATATGGATGAAAAATTAATTTGGTGTGGTAAATAGTAACATGACATATTAAAAATTACCTATCCGCTCTTCTTCATGTACTATCTTTTCAATGATGCTAACCGAAGGAGAGAAATTATGTGTAGCAGTTGGGTAACTGCTTCCATGGTCAAAGAGGATTATTGTAAGGTGTTGAGGAAAAAGTAAATGAACGAAACAACAATACCGGATAAGAATAAGTAACAAATCAAATATACTATATCATATGCAATAATTCAAAACAACGAAACCCTAACCAAGGAAAATCTGACAATAATGAAAGACAATAAATTGAAAGAAATAAATCATACCCGATGAAAATGGGAGGATGAGTTGAGGGTTTCTCGGAGGGCCTGTAGTGTAATGGAGGTAGGGTTACGTAATGTCTTCGATGGAAGCATTGGCGGCAACACGTTGTATGTGAAATACAGTATCGATGGACGAGTAGACCGAGGAAGATCGTCTGGAGGTTTGCTGGAGGAGAAAGACCCAATGGGATCCAAAGGTGAGGAAGGTCGCGATGAATCTTGCGAGATGAGAAGCTGAAACTGAAACCCTGGTTCGGAGGGAATAGTGGAGGTCGTGCGGCTTCACGATTTGGTTTGCGAATATGGAGGGAGGGTAAATGTTTTTCCTAGAGGAGAAGCAGACAACGGGAACAGTATGGGAGGAAGAACAGGTGGTCGTTTGCGGGAGGAATAGTAGACAACTAGATCCCTAGCCAAGGAAGTTCGTCCGGAGGTTTGCTGGAGGAGAATCACTCAGCGGGATCCATAGGCGAGGATGGTCGCGATGAATGTTGCGGGTGGAGATACTAAACGTGAAACCCTAGTTTGGATGGATTACAGGATGGGGCGGGGTTCCACAATTTGGTTCGCGAATATGGGAGGAGGAGAATAGGTTTTTGGTGACGCGACTGCATAATCACGTAACACGTAAGCCTGAAAACACCAGAATTAGTATATAAAATATATTTTAATACCGAAATCACTAGGGGGAATGACAACGGGGGACCAAAAGTCCCCCTAATACCCAAAGAGGACCATAGCTAGTTCTGTAAACCGTGAAAAACACTATTCATAGAACTACCGGAGGTCCTCTTTTGGTATTATGGGGGACTTTTGGTCCCCTTTGTCATTCCCCCAAATCACTATTTAATGCATTTGGTGGATGATGGTAGGAGCTGGAAATCTCCTCATTCAACACGGTGAGGATTAACTTCCCTTCGATTAAGATTTAGTTTGTTCATGGATTCATTCAATCCAGATTTAGAAACTTTTCTCACCCTCTCAGGTCACTAGTGATGTGAAATCTCCTTCTTATAATTTTCCGCGTAAAGCTCTTTCCTTTGCGGAGGGTCTTGCAGGTCCGGCGAACGCCATTGCCACAAAACTGACAGTGCTCCAGTGCTCGGTAGATGGTTCCATCGTGGTGGTGGCAGATCCATATGTGCGCAAGCAAAGAATAGACCTATGTTGGTATTTCGTGCTAGGTCACATATCTTATGAGAAGAGTATGAAACACTGGGCATATGCAGATCTGAAGAATCATTTATCCCACTGTAGGGATTCCTCAAAATGGGGACTGATCTCGATAGGAAAGGGTTATTTCCACATCATTCTGGAAAAACAAGCAATCTTTGGCATAGGTTTGTACTAGGATCCACGAAATCCCCTGGGTCTACTGGGACCCCAAAATTCTGAACGATCTGGCCTCCAGAATTGGAAATCCCCTGAAAATTGATCAGCCAACCATTAATGGAGACCTTGGTTTATACACAAGAGTTATCATTGAGATTGACATGGAATCCCTTCCACTGGGGTGAATTTCACTGGCTGCAAATGACCACCATTTGGAGATTAATTTTTTTTTTTAGAATCTTCCTCAATTATGAGACCATTGCAAGATGGTGGGTCACACTTTTCAAAACTGTAGGGTGCTTAAAATGTTAGTCCATCCAACCCCTAGTTCCAACTCTTGGAATGAAGTATCAAGAAACAAAAAGAGCAATCTGAGGTCTATAGGAAGAAAGAGACTTCTGACGCACTAAAGGGAACGCCAGGTCACTTTTCTGTGCCTACGACCTCCTCATAGGCAGCCTTAGTGGAGGAAGAAGAGAAGAAGTCTGCTAACACTTCATCTGAAGGCTTCAAGGTGGATGAATCAACTGATGAGGCATGGGTTATTGCTCTCTCAATAGAGGTGGCCTCCAATGCTTTCTCACATCAACTTGAGGATTATTACTTGATGTTATCTACTCGAACATCAATGCAATCATACAATTGGAGGAGTCACTGAATACTCCGGCAGAAAATCAGCATTCTCCAGGGAATAAATGGGGAGCAGGTGAACCTGCAGAGTTTAAAGTGGGTGCACAGTTTCCTCCTAAAGACACTGATGTCAATGAAGAAGCAAAACACATTATGTGAAATAAAGGGGCAGCGGGTGAGGTTTCAACCACTAGTTTTGACACCTCTATCCACTCTCCAATGAGAGGATGGAAATATTTCAAAGCAGGTTCAGATTGTTGATGGTTCCAAGGAGGACCCTATGGCTACACTCTCCACTAAGACAGAGCCGATCAGAAAATACAAAAGGAAAATGGGGAAGAATGAAAAAAGGGGGACTCACCCCCAAACCAAAACCCAAATGGGGATTCTCTTCTGAAACTGCCAGGGTCTAGCCAACCCTAGCACGGAAGGTTCCCTTACGCTCCTTGAAGGTAGGTACAAACTTGAGATCATTGTGATTTTTGAACCTAAGGTTATTTCTTCCAATAAAACCACCTTCTTCAACAGTAGAGGTTACTCCATGCTGTGTACTGCTCCGGCTGCTTCTTATTGTGATAGAATTTGGCTGTTAGTTCATTGCACGGTTGAAAATCCTGCTGTATTACATGAGGACAATCAAGTTGGTACTTTCAGATTTGAAATTTCTGGACAGAGGTTCTATTGCTCAATTGTTTATGCTTTTAATAGCTATTTGTACAGAATAATTCTTTGGATGAAAATCAATGATTTTTCCAATGGAATAATGGATCCTTGGGTCATTCTTGGCGACTTTAATGCCATTCTGCATGTGGATGAAAATAAGGGACCAGTTTACAGCTCTATCTCTATGAGAGATTTTAGATCCTGTGTTGATTAAGCAGGGTTAACTGAAATCAATCTTGTTGGCGAAAAGTTTACCTGGTAGAGAAGACACCTTAATGACATTAGGAAAAGTAAAATAGATAGAGCTTTTGTCAACAATGCACTGCTTGAAAATTGGAAATCAATATCATGTGTTACCCTTGCAAGGCACAACTCAGACCACCACCCGATTTTGGTCAGTTTTGTTGATCGTGAGAGAGAAGGCAACCTCTACCCTAGATTAAACAACGCATGGGTTGCACATCCTGATTGCTCCAAAATTGTTTTTGATTCTTTGTCCTCAAATGACATCAGTTCAGATCCACTTGTTTGTATTTCCAATTTCAAATCCCTCAAGTCAAGGCTAAAAGAATGGGGTAAAAATAAATTTAGTTCGCTTGATTCAGAAATCAATGCCATTGAGTTCTATCTTCACAAAATTCAAGAAGAAATGACCATGAGAAATTACTCTGGGGATGCTGCCCATGAAACGGAGATGATTACCAAGATGAAAAATCTCATTACTCTTAGGGACAACATCAATAAGAACCTTTTCAAATTCAGTGGCTTGCTGATGGTGATAGAAACACAAAAATTTTACATGCTTTATAAATGATTCTAATGGCAAGCAGACCTCTCTCACATCTCAGGGATGGAGACTGAATTATTGAAGACGTAAGGGAGCTCTCAAATCACAACATTGATTTTTACAGGAACTGTTTAATGGGCCAACAAGGACTGTGGTGCTAAAGGATGATATTATTTCCAAGCTTATTACCGGGGAGGACAAGTCATTTCTTATCTTCTTGCCTCTGGAGAGTGAAATCAAGGTGGTAGTTTTTGGCCTTAATAAGGATGGCTCTCCTGGACCGGATGACTTCACCAATTTATTCTTCCAATCTTTTGGGATATTATTCAGAATGACTTGTGTAGGCTTTTCAATCATTTCATTAAGGGATGATACTTTTCTCAAGGTTTCAATGCTCAATTTATTTCTCTAATTGACAAAGTGGAGAATGCCAGTGATATTAGTCAGACCAGTGGCCCTTGTGAACACAATTCACAAAGTCATCACAAAGATTTTTGCCAACCGGTTTTCTAGACTCTCAGACATAATCATATCCTGGAATCAATTTGGATTTGTGAAAGAAATGAGTATTCAGGACTGTCTTCTCAGCGCCTCGGAATGTGTCAACCTACTTCGAAAGAACATCCGGGGTGGCAATATTTCCCTCAAACTATACATCAGAAATGCCTTTGACACAATGGATAGGAATTTTATAAGTAACGTGCTCCACAATTTTGGTTTCAATATGCTGTTTAATCATTGGATTACAGCTCTCCTTGGATCTGCTCAAATCTTCATACTTATTAATGGGCCCCCGGAAGGGTACTTCAAGTGCTCCAGAGGGGTCAGACAGGAAGATCCTCTTTCAGCTATCATTTTTGCTATTGTTGAAGATTACCTAAGCAGACTTCTTCTTCACATGGTGGACACGGGTGATTTGGCGACCATCAGAGTGGCCAGAGGTATTTCTTCTTCCTCTCACCTTTGCTTTGTTGATGACATTATCATTTTTACTTGGGGTGACAGGAGTAACATAAACAACATCAAAAAATATTTATCGCATTATGAATGTATTTCAGGACAAGAAACCATTTGGAGCATGTTTTTCATCTACTTTGGAAAGAACTTTCCAATCTCAAGAAAGGTCTCCATTATCAATGATTGGGGTATAAGGAAAGGCTCATTACACTTTGTCTATCTTGCAGTTCAAATGTTTTGGGGTAAGCCATGAACTTCTCATTTCTCTGATGCTGTGAGTCAAATTATAAGAACCCTTGCATCTTGGAAAGGCATGTCTCTCTAGATGGCTGGACGAATCTGTCTTGTCAAGCATGTTGTGGTTTCAAAGCTGGTATATTCTTTCATGGTTTTTACCCGGCCCTCTTCGGTCATTAAAACTATCAACTCAATGTTGAGATATTTTGTTTGGATTGGAAACGTGCAGGAAAGGAAGATTTTAACAGCACCTTGGAAGAAATGTTGCATGCCCCAAGCTATAGGTGGTCTTGCATCAAGAATTTTCAACTTTTTAATCAGTCTCTACAGGCCCAATTTATCTGGTGGTTAATCAATAAGAAATCGGACTCATTGGAGTTCCTTAGAGCATGATTTTTAGAAAGACTAATTGCAGGAAAGCAACATTATACAGAATCTTCAATTTGGGATGGCTTGAGATCTGTTTTTCAGAGAATTTATATACACTCGCACTAGATGGTAAGCATGAACTCCTCTCTCAATTGCTGGAAAGCCGGCAGGATTGGAGAACCATTCATAAATCAGGTTAGGCCCTTGGACATCAATCAGAATATTTCGATCAAATATCAATTGGCTGATATGGAATAACTTCTTGAACACATTGCTTTAGATGTTGGGAATCATGAGCTCATTAATCAAGATGACATGCTGATATGGGTGCAGTCCCCAAAGGGACAACTTGATGCCAAGACCTATTACAAATACATTCTTCATGGTGAACTGTGGATCAGTCTTTTCAGCAAGAAATGTCTTGCCCCATCTTGTTTCACAATGCTTTGGAGGATAGCTCTCAACAAGATACAAGTTGATGGAAACCTTCAATGTGCTTGTATTTCCCTTTTCTCTAAGTGCGTGCTCTGTCATCAACATCGGGAGTACATCGACCATCTTTTTCTTTCTGATAAAACTGATGCATCCCTCTGGAGGGCTGTCTTTTAGATTTTTGAGACCTGCATTCCCCAAGCTGCCACGCTTCAACACTTTCTGTCTGAAATTCTACAACTTCAGTTCTCCATGAAGACCTCTGTCCTCTTCCTGGCCGTATGTGAAGAATTAATTCATACCATTTGGAAAGGTAGAAAACAAGCTTTATATTCCATCACACGATTCAACAACAAATAGGTGCTGGCCACTGTTATTTCAACAACCCAAACTGCTAACTCAATGCACCAGGAATGCTGTTCGAATTCGGTCTGGGACTTCACCATCCTCAAATGCCTGAATCTTTAAGGTAACTTCCCCAAACCACATGGAACTATAGAGTTGTTCCGGTTTCCCCCATTTACTGGCTGGTTAAAATTCAACATGGATGGTGCATCGAGAAGAAATCTAGGCCCATCAGGATATGGGATCATTTTTCATGACGAGAACAGTGACGTTGTGGAGACTTCGGCTGAAATGATGGGATTCATCAGGGCAGTTGATCTTACCTGTCAAAGAGGTTGGAACAACATATGGTTTGAATGAAACTCCACTACCATTGTTCAAGCCATCAGGCTGGGAATCTCACATCTCCCATGGAAACAGACCGCAAAATGGGTGAATTTCTTTGACAAGCTTTCTTCAATGAGCTACATCATCACCCACACTTATTGGGAATCCAATTGCCTAGCTGATGGTCTTGCAAATAAATGTGTAACTGAAGAGGGGTACACATGCTCTACCACTCCCCCTGATGACATGCTTCCAACTTTCTTAAGAGAAAATGTAAAATGCTTTCTTTTCGGCTCCTATAAATTTTATTTTCACCAATAGAGTCTCGGCTCTCAGGTTTTTCAAAAAAAAAAAAAAAAGACTATTTAATGCATTTCATCGTACACTTATTGTGAAAAATCTGTTTTTAATGAAAATTGCTTTATAAACATGAATCTCTTCGACAAATTCCATCCCAATACCATATAATGAAATTACATTGAATAAACAATAGTAATTGAAAAGAACAAATAGAAATTCTATAATTAATCCCTTTTATAGAGACACTCACCTCATGAACGGATGAAACCTACTCACATTCGAAAATGAAGATTGGAAACATGATGATCGACCTCCAAAAGAAAAGGCCCAAGGGAAGACTAAAAACGATCAATATAAAACAAAAACTAATCACAATCCAATGCAAAGACATGGCCAACAATACTGCAATGACCAACAGGGATGAATAATAAGAAAGACCACATACTAGGTAGAAGCGATCCAATTGTCATGGGGATTAAACACCAAATAGAGTGACTGAAAAAGATAGATCAACATAAATCATCAAAAATCACTATAGAGTTTGAGAGAAATGCCTGCATGAAGTGTGATGTCTCGGAAATTTCGTGTAATTTTTTTTAAAAATTATATGAAATTATTTCGAGACCAAGCGCTGAGACGACGTGCCATTCCAGGGGTCGGAGCCTGGAATGATCCGTCGAAAAATGTTTTGTTTTAAATAGTGTGTGTGAGTAGTTTTCCTAAAAAAGTGGAATAACTTTTAAACGACTGCCCAGATTGGAAATCCGAGAGCATTGTTGCATTCAGGATGGCGGGTTTACTCTAGGCGCGCGGCTTAAGTTTAGTCGGCGCAGTCTTCCAGTGACAAAACTCGAAAATGGAATAACCGTAAGTAAAATAAATAAATAAAATTATTTTATTTTTCAAATACTTATAACTCATGAACGGTGACACATATTGAAAATCCGAGACCACCGTTGAGATCGTGAGGGCATGCTTTCCTTAGGCAGAGCCTAACATTGGCCAGCATGGGTCAATAGTGGAAAGTAGTTTTTGATCGTATATAAAATAATTGAATAAAATTATTTTATTTTCAAATCTTTATAATTCATAAACAGTAACTCGGATTGGAAATCCAAGAGTATTGTTGAGTTCGTGAGGGTATGCTTCTCTTAGGCGGAGCCTAACATCGGCCGGCGTGGTCCGGTTGTGAAAGTTGGTTTTTGGGATGTGACTAAAAATAAAATAATTTAAATAAAAGTTATTTTATTTTCAAATTCTCATAACTCACAAACGGTTACTCAGATTAAAAATCCGATACCACCGTTGAGCTCATAATGAAATGTTCTCCTTAAGCAGGACTTAACCTCGACTGGCGCGGGTCGAGGGTGAAAGATAGTTTTTGAGCCTTTTTAAACGAATTAAAATGGCACACATGTGCGGTTTTAGCAACTTCTAAGCGGGTGTCCGGATTGAAAAATCTAAGGGAACCATTGAACTCATAATGGCGGGATTATCCTAGAATGGACCTAACTTCAACCGGCAAGGGTCGACCAGAAAAGTTAATTTTCAGACTTTTCGGAAAAAAATAAAATAACTTAAAAGGTTAATTTATATGTTTTTCCCAACCGTTGGGCGGTGGCACAGCGGCGTTGCAGTACAACGACAAAGCAACGATTATTTGCATTAAATGAAGCTCATTAATGGCTCGTAAACGTGTAACGTAACGACGCATTAAATGAAGCGTAACAGATACGATGTTTCATAAATGAAACAACGTAACGACACGATGACGCATCGTAATAGAAACGATGCAGCATGTTTTCATTTAATGGGTTAACGCGTTGGAGAATTCAGGATCAAAAGGGTGGAATTTCTCTGACGAACCTACAACGAGAATTCTCTCTAACGACGAATGAAGAACATCGACGAATCGCCATCGACTTTGGTGCAGCTCCAAGAACGGAACTGAAAAGCGACGAACGCCAATAGAACTTGAATCCCCGCGGACGGACCGCTTCAACGACGGACACCTTTGAGGTAAGGGGTTGTTTTTGTTTTAAGTTCCCCCGTTCTTTATTCTAAAACGACGAACACAGATCAACCCACGTATAGGTTGATCTGCGGATCGCTCGTTCTTGCGGGAGGATAATTTTCTTGGAGTTTGCATTGGGATTATTAACTATTTGTTTGATGGAACCTCAATCCCAAACCTCCCCCTGTTTAAACTCTAAGGCGGAGGGCGTAACCGACCCAAACAAGGCCCGAGCCCCTCCGTCCTGTGCGTTCTTCGTGACCAAACCACAAAGTGACAACAAAGCGGCTTCGAGGCCTTAGCAGGAAAGGTGGCAACCCACGGAGGCCGGAGGCGCAAACGACGTGAAAAACAGACCAACAGACCGGACCCGGTGGTCCGCGGAAGAACCCGTCGGCGCGTCGACGCTAGCGGTGGCCCGAGGCGGCAGATGGCGGCGCACCACAACGGTGCGTCAGGAGGCGGAAGTTGTAGTTGGCTCGGGCCGTGGCAAGGCGGCAGGAGCCGCCAGCAACGCCCGATGGCTAGGGGTGGCGGACGCAGCCACCCAGTTGCGTCGACGAAGTGACTTGTGCCTGGGGGTCGCAGTCCCTCACTGGCACGCGGTCCAGTGACCACATGCAGGACCCAAAGCATGGTCGGTTTAGCCTGCCACGACGCACCGAACTGGACGCCCCTAGGTGTCTGGGCTGGAGGAAGAACCGGCCCATGCTCGCGGGCCGGGAAGAGTAGACCGGTCCGGCAGGTGGGCTAGACCGGGTCACGCAAGCCGGGTCGTTACGCGGTCCGGGCCAGAATCAAAGATGACCCGCTTCTATGGGTCGGGTCGATGATGTAATATCGGGTCGTTGGGTGGCCCGAGCCGGGAATAGACCGGCCCACCGGTTGCAGGCCGGGCCAGATGAGACCGGGTCGCCGGGCGACCCTGCGGGTTGGACCCCCGGCCGAACCAGGCTGGGTCTAGCGAGGGCCAATGGGCCTGGCCCATTGGCCAAGCCAGACCGGTCCGACCCAGACCCAAATCGGGTTGGGTCGGGTTAGTTGAACTAAACCAGGGCATGTGGGGCCACCGGGTCAGGTCGGTCGGACCAGGTCAGATCGGGCCCAGACGCAACCGGCCCCTATTTACTAAAACATCAATAACTTACAAACCAGACGTCCGATTGACGAGCCATTTGCTATGTTGGAACCCTCGCAAAGAGGCAAATATTTTGGCATACTTTATGGAGGCTTTCATGGAAGTTGAAATTCAATGAATAACTTGAGGAGCAGTTCTCTCGGAATCAACCGCACTACATGCGGAAACCCTGCGGTTGGTTGAGACCTAAAAACTGCTGACAAGAAACCCTGTATGGATCAGCTACGATGACCCAGTGGGAAGCGACTCTATGTGACCCGGCAGACCCACGGTGGGGAGCGGCTCTGTGTGGTCCGATAGACCCACGGTACTCGACAGGAGAGGTACCTTAGTATAACCAAGGTTGGAAGCAGCTTCTGTGTGACCCGACATGCCCACAGTGGGGAGCGACTTCTGTGTGACCCAACACACCCACAATACTCATCAGGGATGAGTACCACATCAGTCCAAGGTTAGTGGGAAGTCGTTTATGTGTGACCCGACATACCCATTGTACTCATTGAGAAGGAGTTTTCCAGCAGCCCAAAGTGTTCGATGATATGACTGATAATCTCACATTCCTACTCTAGATTATACCTGGTATGAGTTATCTTGCTTCATGATCATGCTTCATGGATTTATTTGTGGTCTTTCCTTGTTGGTTTCGGGGTCCCTACTGAGTACTGTATTACTCACCCCTGCACGGGTTTCACCTGCACGTATTGTGTCTAGTGCAGACGACCGCTGCCTTGACATAGGACTTGGTGGCCCAGGACCTGGTGGTGCCCAGTGAGACCAGGCAGGCAGGGCGTACTTCTACGGCTTCCAGGAGCGACTCTACACTTACCCATCAGGTGGGGTTTTCAGCGGACATTTTTTAGAGTTTCCTTGTACTTTCCTGTTTTCAGTTCATCTTTTTTTGGGTTCGTATTCTGGCCCATTTGACCTACAGTTTTTACTTTTACTTAGTGGTTGTTTACTGACATGCATTTTTCCCTTTCAAGCTCTGGGACGTGGTTGTGTGTGCGTGCGTACAGGTACTCAGGAAAATGACTCCCACTTGCAGGTTGACGCCTTCAACGCTAGTCGCCAACCCCTGGCCTTCAGGAGGCGGACTTGGGGGATGTCACGGCATGGGCCACGGGGGACGGGTCGTGACAAAGTGGTATCAGAGGTAGTCGATTCTACCTCAAAGATCGGGAGTCCGTTGTTTTGTTTTTGGGAAACAATGTTAAATGTTTCGAGTTCAAATTTAAGATTCGGGGAGTCCAGTGTTGGTGCGGCGGCTGACGTATCCACTTACTAGGGCCTTGAATTTTTCTTTTCAGCTCTATACATAAAAATGCCAGTTGCATGCATCATATAGGAATTGATTGTTTCCTCATGTTCTTCTTCAAACAGAGTCAACTCACCAGGTATAATCTATTGATCATGGAACATCTTGTTTTGCGATGCTTCCACGTAGACAACCAACCAAGATTTCACTGAATGATCATAAGGATGATCTGTGGGGTGACAAAATGGGTATAGTGGCTCGTACCAGGCATAACACCACCGATTGGTGTACCAGCTATACCACCACCCGTGGAGTAGCACATAGTACTCTTATTACCAACAATTGAGATGCGCAGGCAGAGCATACTTCACGAGTTTCAGTGATAGAGACCCCTTAGGTTCCGAGGTGATCCTGACTCACAGGTGGCTAAGGACTGACTAGAGGTGGTGACCGAGTTTTCCGCCAAGTCAGGACATCATTAGATATGATGGTGGTCCTGACAGTGAGCCTTCTACGTGGCTCAGTAGAGTGATGACGGGGTTTAGATTACCTGATATTCTGATGATGTGACTCTTTCGTTGTCAGAGCTTGAGAACCTTTCCCAGAGAAAGGGCTCTTTCCATGAAAGCTAAGGGATATGTGCGCCCAAGAGCTTCTACATCTTCTGCCGGATGACATGACGGTAGCCGAGTCTTCATCAAGGCGTACCAAATTTTCCAGGTACTCGAGGAATACGATACGATCAGTGCTTCAGGGCTCGGATTCCCGAACAAGGTGTGTTTAGGAGACATCCAAGCCAACGTTATTCCTATGTGCATTCCTACTTATACTAGGGTGATAGTGAGAACCCTAGTGGTTGGATGTCCTTTGGCTGAGCAGATACATCCAGTGAATGTCAGCAGTGGGAAAGCAGGCAACCGACGTCAGTCTCAGATACTTGGATGTGTGAGACATTCCGAGAAGAGGTCCCAAGGCAGGGGATCTACAACTCAGGGCTCATGGGGCGAGTCCAGTCAGCCTAGGAAGAGGTAATGTTTTCCATAAGATGGCAGGGGATATCTCTCTAGAGATTTCCCAACCCGTCGTGCTGATAGTGAAACGATGGATGGGCCACCGAGGCAGAGGAAGTGACCAGAACAAATGAATCTGCAGGGCGGAAGACGTGGCAGAGGAGTTGGGATAGCAGCAGGAGGTGGTATACATTTCAACATGTTACAACCACCAGCCCAACGTGGTCCTCACCAGGCTCAGTGAGCTAGAGGAAAGAGGAAGGGAGTAGCTGCATGCGGTCAAGGAGTGTGACCCAATGACTCCAGGAATGATTCAAGGTACGGTCTGTGTCTACTACTAGCTGTCGTATTAATAGACATAGATTCTAATCATTCCTTCTTGTCACGAATCTTGTTCAAGACCTAGAGTTTTCGGTTAAACCATTAACTTGATCCTTACGTCTGGAGATACCTATGGGAGGAGACTCGATAATCACACTTATGCCGATGGTGCAATCTGACCCTTAAGGAGAGAGTTTTGGATGGAACCTCTTGGTGGAAGCGTCGAGGCCTTACGATGTTAGTTTGGGTATGGATTGGTTATCCACAATTCATGCTCAGATTGACTGTTTTAGGAAAAATGATGTGGTATATCCGAATCGTTGTAATGAGGTTTTCCTTGGTCGGTGAAAAAGGAAACCCAGGCAGCACATGATAAAATCATGCATAGGAGGGCGCAGCCGATCACTCTTGAGTCGGCCATCCATACCCTCATGGCAGTGGATGTTTTGACTTTTCAGTTCTAAACAGTAGTGGCGGACTACGAGAATGTCCTTTCAAAAGATGTTTCCAGGATTACCTCCCCGTAGGGAGATAGACTTTTGTATCATTCTACACCCCGAGATGGCACCGATTTCCGCATCAGTATATCAGATGGCTTTCGTAGAGCTTCACGAGCAGGGGGAGTACGTGGGAGACTTGTAGAGGAAGGGCTTAGTAAGACCTAGTGTTTGAGGTTATGTGTGAAATTACTAGCACTTTAACCAAGTGGCAGTGGAGAATGAGTACCCACTACCAAAGGGCCGATGAACACATCAATCAGTTAAAAAGGGGTAGCCTTTCACATGGATAGAAAGGTGCCCATAGGCTTTTCAGTAGTTCAGACAGAGATTATGGATGAAGTTCCTCCAGGGCTATGACTTCAAAGTAGTCCATACTCTTAGAAAGAGAAACGTGGTAGAGGGATTGGGATGCCTCTACATCTAGGAGATAGTGCGACTTCACGGGGTTCCCTCGATGATCGTCCCATACCATGATGCTCGCTTCACATCCCGGATATGGAAGGGATTGCATGAGGCATTCAGGACTCAGCTGCGCTTGAGCACAACCTTTCACCCTCAGACAGATGGTTAGACAGAGCAGACCATACAAACCTTAGAGGACATGCTTTGTGCTTACGTCCTTGATTTTGGTCACAGATTAAAGGACCACCTGCCAATAGTGGAGTTTTCATACAACAACAACTATCACCCACCATTGGCATGACACCATTTGAGGCCTTATACAGGCGGCCATACTGATCACCTCTATGCGGGATAGACCTAGGGGAGTCAACACTCATGGGTCCAGAGTTGGTACGGGCTACCACTGAGAAGGTGCAGATCATCCAGGAGCGGATGAGGAATGCACAGAGCAGACATAAATCTTATGTTTCTAGGAGATAGTGGCCCTTGGAGTTCGAGGAAGGAGACTATGTTTTCCTTCATATCTCACCTCGACGGGGATTGCGGAGATTAGGTTGGGGTGGAAAGTTATCTCTAAGGTTCATTAGACCTTTCAAGATTCTTAGTAGAGTTGGCGAGGCGGCGTACCACCTAGCTCTCCCCCCACAGATGCATCAGGTGCACAATGTTTTGCATGTGTCGCAACTGAGGAGGTACATGCATGATCCATCACACGTCATCAACTGGGGTGAGCTGGACATTGACAATGGAGTGACGGTTGCAGAGTTCCCAGTAGAGATAGAGGATCAGAAGGAGCAGGTCCTTCGTGAACGGTCGATTCCACTGATGCGTGTTCGGTGGCAGCACAAGAATCTCCAAGAGAGCACATGGGAGCGAGAGGCTCAAATTCATGCTCAGTACCCCCATTTGTTTGTTTATCCTTGTTTTGACTTATGAGGACGTGAAGCCCAAAAGAGGGGAGTAATGTAATGTCCCAGAAATTCCATGTAAATTTATTTTTTAAATTATATGGAATTAATTCGAGACTAGGTGTTGAGACGATGTGCGATTCCGAGGTACGGAGTGCTCGGAATGATCCGTCAAAAAAATGTTAAGTTTTAAATAGCATGCATGAACTATTTTCTTGAAAAAGTGAAATAACTCTTAAAAAGGATGCCCGGATTGGAAATTCGAGGGCACCGTTGCATTCAGGGTGGTGGTTTTACCCTAAAAGCAACTTAAGTTTAGTATGCACAGACCTCCAGTGAGAAAAACCAAAAATGGCATAACCGTAAATAAAATAAAATAATAAAATAATTTTATTTTTCAAATGCTTATAACTCACGAACGATGACTCGAATTAAAAATCCAAGACCACCGTTGAGCTCGTGAGGGTATGCTTTCTTTAGGCAGAGCCTAACATTGGTCAACACAAGTCAACGGTGGAAAGTAGTTTTTGGCCGTAAATAAAATAATTAAATAAAGTTATTTTATTTTCAAATCCTTATAACTCATAAACAGTAACTCGGATTGGAAATCTGAGAGTACCGCTGAGTCCGTGAGGGTATGATTCCCTTAGCCAGAGCCTAACATCAGCTGACACGGGCCATATGTGAAATTTGATTTTTGGGATGTGACCATAAATAAAATAATTTAAATATTTTTTTTATTTTCAAATCCTAATAACTCACAAACTATAACTTGAATTAAAAATCTGAGATCACTAATGAGTTCGTATTGAAATATTCCCCTTAAGAAGGACTTAACCTCGACTGGTGCGGGTCCATGGCGAAAGATAGTTTTTGAGCCTTTTTAAGCGAATTAAAATGGCACACAGGTGCGGTTTTGGAAGCTTCTAAAAGGGTGCCTGGATTGAAAATCTGGGGGAACCGTTGAACTCAAAATGACATGATTCTCCTAGAATGGACCTAACTTGGACAGACAAGGGTTGACTAGAAAAATTAATTTTTAGAATTTTCGAAAATAAAATAAAATGAAAAGTTATTTTATTTGTTTTTCCCAACCGTTGGGTGGTGGCACGACGATGCTGCGGTGTGGCAACTAAGAGACAACGAGTCGCATTAAATGAATCTCATTAATGGATCGTAAACGTGTAGTGTAATGACACATTAAATGAAGCGTAATAGATACGTAGTTTCATAAATGAAACAACGTAACGACGCGACGACACAACATAACAGAAAAGATGCATCATGTTTTATTTTAATGGGTTAACGCATTGGAGAAATCATGATCAAAGGGTGGAATTTCTCTGACGAACCTACGGTGAGAATTCTCTCCAACGACAAACAACGAACGCCGACGAATTGCCAGTGACTTCGGCGCACCTCAAAGAACGGAATCGAAATGCGACGAACACCAACAGAACCTGAAACCCTGCGGACGGACCACTTCAACGAAGAACACCTTTGAGGTAGGGGTTTGTTTTTGCTTTAAGTTTCCCCGTTCTTTATTCTAAAATGAATAACACAGATCAACCCATGAATAGGTTGATTCGCGGATCTCTCGTTCTTGAAGGAGGGTACTTTTCTTGGAGTTTGCACCAGGATTATTAACTATTTGTTTGATAGAACCTAAATCCCAAACCTCCCCTTGTTCAAACTCTAATGAGGAGGGTGCGGGCCGACCCGAACAAGGCTCGAGCCCATCCACCTTATGTGTTATTCATGGCCAAACCTCTAAGTGACGGAAAAGCGACTTCAAGGCCTTAACAGGAAAGGTGGAGACCCACAGAGACCATAGGCGCATACGGTGTGAAGAGCGGACCACCGAAGCGGACCTGATGGTTTGTGGAAGAACTCACCGGCGTGCCACGACATCGCATCGGGGGGCGGCAGCCGCGACTGGCGCGGGCTGCAGCGAGGTGGCAGGAGCCACCGGCAAAGGCCGGTGGCCAGCGGTGGCGGACGTGACCACCCGACCGCGTCGACGAAGCGGCCCACGCATGCAGGCTGCGGTCCCTCACTAGTACGCGGTCTCGCGACTGCATGCGGGACACAAAGTGAGGCCAAATTAGCCGGCCATGACGCACCGAACCAGATGCCCTTAGGCATCCAGGCTGGAGGAAGAACCGGCCTGCACTCACAGGTCGGGCAGAGGAGACCGATCCGGCAGACGGGCCAGATCGGGGAATGCAAGTCGGGCCTGCAACATAATATCTGGCCGCTGGGGGGCCCGAGCGGGAAACAGACCGGCCCGCCGGTTGCGTGCCAGGCCAGATGAGACTGGGTCGTAGGGTGACCCGGCTGGTTGGACCCCCAGCTTAACCAGGCCGTGCCCAGTGAGGCCCAATGGGTCTGGCCCATTGGTCAGGCTAGAACGGGCTGAACCAAACCCGAACCGAGTCGATTCAGGTCAGTTGAACAAAATTGGGGAATGTGGGGCCCCCGGGCTGGGTCGGTCGGGTCGGTCTGACCGGGTCGGTTAGATGGGGTCAGACCGGGCCTAGACGTAACCAGCCCCAATTTACTAAAACGCCAATAATATACAAATCAGTCATCTGATTGACGAACCGTTTGTGGCGTTAGAACCCTCGCGACGGGGCAGATCTTTTGGCATACTCTATGGAGGCTTTCATAGATGTTGAAATTCGACGAATGGCTTGAGGAGCTGTTCTCCTAGAATCAAGAGCACTACGTGCAGAAACCCTACAATTGGATGAGGCTTAAAAACTTCTGACTAGCGACCCTGTGTGGATCAGCTATGATAGCCCGGTGGGAAGTGGATCTGTGTGAATCGACCGACCCATGGTGGGGAGCAGCTCTATGTGACCCAGCAGACCCACGATACTCGACAAGAGGAGTACCTTAGTATGACCAAGGTGGGAAGCAGCTTCTGTGTGACCCGACATGCCCATTGTGATGAGCGACTTCTGTGTGATCCAGGGTACCCATGGTACTCATCAGGGATGAGTACCATAGATGTGCAAGGTTAGTGTTAAGCGACTTCTGTGTGACCCTACTGGACCACTGTACTCATTGAGGATGAGTTTTCTAGAAGCCCAAGGTGTTCGATGATATGTCTGATAATCTTACTTTCCTACTCTAGATTATACCTGGTATGAACTGTCTTGCTTTGTGATCATGCTTCATGGTTTGATTCATGGATTGTTTTGTGGTCTTTCCTTGTTGGTTTCGGGGTCCCTACTGAGTATTGTGTTACTTATCCCTGCACGGGCTTTTCCCACACATGTTGTGTCTGGTGCAGACGACTGCCACCTTGACGGAGGTTTGGGTGACCCAGGACCCGATGGTTCCCAGCAAGACCAGGCAGGTGGGGCATACTTCTATGTCTTCCAGCAGCTACTCTACACTTTCCCATCAGGTGGAGTTTTCAGCGGACGATTTTCGAGTTTCCTTATACTTTCCTGTTTTCAGTTCATCTTTTGTTGGGTTTGTATTCTGGCCCATTTGACCTACAATTTGTACTTTTACTCAGTGGTTGTTTAGTGGAATGCATGTTTACCTTTCCAGCTTTGGGAGGTGGTTGTGTGTGCATGCATACAGGTACTCAGTCAAATACCTTCCACTTGCAGGTTGACGCCTTTAGCGCTAATCGCCAACCCCTGGCCTTCGGGAGGCGGGCTTGGGGGATGTCATGGAACAGGCCCCGAGGGATGGTTCGTGACATGAAGAATGAAAAAAATAGTCATCCCCATTATAAAAATTTCTAGATTCAAACAATTAATGTCCTAAACCCCTTTTATGGTGTAAAATCTACCAATTTTAATATATGCTAAAAAGGAATCACATTAGGATAAAAATCCTTATCCTGACCATATCACATTGTGAAAATGTTTCTCTGCATGTAATTTTACACTCCCTAAATTAGACTCAATGTATCTGACATACAATTAAATCATGTAATGTAACTATTTCAAGATGTGAATATGTCCTGTAGGCATTCCGCTGCCTAAATCTTGCAAAAAAACCCAAACCAACTCCAACACCCTCTACAACCAAAGATAAACCTGCAAATCCTTTTATACATTTATACCCAAACTCCATTAATTCAAACTAATATACATCCCTATACTTTATACCAAACATGGGTCATGAAACACATGGAAGAATGAGTTGTTGCAATTATTCCCACTATAAAAGATTTTACGTCCCAAGAATGTCCTCAAAATCATAGACTAATAGAATGTGAATACCACTATTACCTCATAAAAAGTACATCTCCCACATTTTATGGATATAATTTATGAACTTCTATAGTACACAGATCTTGGGAATTATTTTACCATGTAGTAACTTTCCCCGATGATCCATAATCTGAACTGGCTTCTCAACTATAGTTATTTCAGGAAAAAGATCAACATCCTCCCACTTGATCAAATAAGAAGGATCCATTTAATACCTCCTCACATAGGAAACATGAAACATGTTGTGGATTGAAGTTAAATGAGAAAACATGTCCAATAGATAATCAACCCTTTCAAGACACTCCACAATCTCAAAGAGGCTAATAGTCCTTACTACCAACTTTCTTTTCCTACCCAACGGATAGTGTCCCAAACAAGGTTAGACTCTTAGAAAAAACCTGACCACCAAAAAAAACTCTCACAACTGACAATGATATCCCACATAGGGTTTTTGATGATTCTATGTCGATAAAAATATCTTATATATCAACTACACCATTTATGTTGTTTCTTGGAAAAGACATAACCTAACCAATGATTTTTATCCCAACTCTTCCCAGAACAAGGATATCTACATGGTCACTAATACCAAGCATCAAAGGGTGCCATACTAATCAAGTACTAAAAAATATTATTATTTGAAAACATGACTAGAAGAACATATTTTTCCCAAGAACCAACGATATCAAACACACATGCCTGGAGCATATCCTCAAGAACCTAGATAGGTCTCTCATTTTTTCCATCTAGTTAGGGACAATATGTATTGTTCAACTTCAATTTGGAACCCATTTTCTCTTGAAAACCATTCCAAAACCAAAACGTGAACCTAGGGTCCATGCTTGAAAGAATGGTATAGGGAACCCCATGAAGTCTCACAACTTCTTGGACACATGAGTCCCTGAGATGCTCTACTTTCATCATCTCCATAACCAGGAGGAAATGTGCTTATTTTTTGAACCAATTGATTATCAACAAAATATAATACGTTCCACTAGGATTACATGGTAATCCAGTGATGAAGTCCATGAAAATATCATCCAAATTTCAAATCGGAATGGGAAAAGGATGATATAAACCATTAGGTATCTAGTTCTCTGTCATAAATATCTGATAAGTAAGACACCGTGATACAAAATCCAGAATTGAACATCTCATCCCTGACCACCAATATAGATGTCTCATGTCATGATACATCATGGTAGTCCCAGGATGCATATACCAACAAAAATAGTGTACAATGCCCATAAACTCCATCCACAATGAAAAATGATCAACAAACCTTTTTTTTTGAAAAGAAAAACACTGTTGGGAGACCGTGAACACTCACTTATGGTCCCCCCAACCATTTAGGATTTTATTAAATCTTTACTAAAGTTTCCAGGTCATTTTTCAAGTATCACTGAGAGGGGGAGGGTTGGATTAGTGATATATTTTTCTTTTTTGTTTCCTTGCTAATGAAACAACATTCATCTCTGATTAAAGATTTTTTTCCTACAAAAAAAATTCAAAAACACGCCCATAGGAACACAATAATTTATAAGGTTAACTACTTAGTACAGGAAGCAAGTCCTTGGAATGGTTGGAAATAATCCTAACCACACAATCCAATAGAGAACAATCCTTTCATGTGGAATACAATGAGTAGGATGTTCTCTTACACACGTGTAGTATTTTGAAAACAATCCAATAGTGTGTGTGCTTTTTCTAGAAATAAATGATGAAATTCAATGTTTTATTGCTTCTTAATCATCTTTCATAGATTTTATCTTTCAAAATAATTCTTCTTTTTTCTACACAGAAGTTGGTAGGAACTTCCTTGAGTCCACCGTGAACAATCCTTCTTCCTTTGTAAACTGCATGTATCCTCTACGAACTAAATTTCACTGCATATCATGATTTATTCATGGACCACCTTCTTCTTCTATGTACTACCCTTGATTTTTGGACGTCAGATTCATCCACAGACCAACACTACTTTGTGAACAGTTGGTTCCTCCACGGGCAACCTCTCTTACGCAGTCTCCTTTCCTTTATGGGATACAGTTCCCTAAAAAATTATTCTATTTACTATCCCCACCAACCATCTCAATCCCAAAAATTATCCCCTATGAAATGATTCTTCCTTCATAGAAATAATCCCCCGCAAACTACTTCCCTTCACGAAAACCATCCTCTGTGAACTGCTTCCCTTCATGGAATTATCCTTCATGAACTACTCCGTACATCTCCAAATTTCTCTTTGAAATGATTATATCTTCTTATAAAATTATCACATGGTTCAATAAGGGACTAAGTTCCTTTATATATGTAAATAAATTTGAAAATTTCTTTAATCTGATTTTACCCAAGATTCGATGTGGTACAACCTTCACCACGTACTACACTTCTCCCACAAACCATTTCCCCATTCACGGTCCACATACCTCCTTTATTCCTTCATGATAATTGATTAAATCCATGAACGTATCACCACCTACATTATGAAAATGATAGAATTCATAGCGAACTTCAAGACTTCAAATAACTATGGTCCTCCTGCAAACCATTTCTCCAACGCGGTCTGCATACCATGCTTCGTGGTCCGCATAACACCACTATGCGGAACCCTTCCTTCCCTAAATTTCCTTCATTGCTTCGCATACCTCCAATGCGGTCTGAGAAATATCCTTCACGAACCTTATCATTCATGATATATAGTCTTTGATCGATCACCTTTAGCACCATCAGTTTTTAATGGAAAGTATTGTAACTTCTCTATCATCCATCAACATCTTTCTTTCCAATCAAACCTAAATAAGATTGGAAACATATTTTCTCCTCCTTTCCTTTATAAAGCTTTCATCACAAGTTCTCCAAACAACTTATGATATTTTTTAAATACATATCAGTAAAGTATCATCACATTTTCCAAGACTTTAACAAAGTGAATTTATTTATCCTTTCTGAAAACAAAAGACAGTAGTCATGAAAACCAATCTTATCTTACTTCTAAAATATTCTCCATTAAAATTGGTCATAACATCTAGAACTCAGTGTAAGGTAGATTATCAATCCATGCCCTCTCATCAAATGATGATACCACCTTTGTAAAATCCAATAACACATTACCATCATCTTATTCTTCTACAAATATCATATTAGCAAAATGACACTTCAATGACACCTATTCCACTAATTCATTCAAGTATTGTGTCTTTAATTTTCTTCTCAACTCAATAGTGATCACATTCCCTTTCCCAAGAGTATAAGAAATATCAAAATCAAAATTCTTGAGATACTCAACCCAACTTCTCTACTGGATGTTCCGATCCCTTTGAGTAAAAATATACTTCTAGATTTTATAATCATAATATACTATAAACCACTCCCCAAGGAGGTAGTGACACAACATATTGAGTTCTCTCGTAACTACTACCAACTCAAGAACATGGATCAAGTATTTATTCTCATGAGGGAATAACCAGAGAGATCCATGGGATACCACTTGCCTTTCCTGTATCTAGAAAAACCCCAAACCCATACATGAAGAATCACAAAAAACATTACTACCAAAACCTTGTTCTAAAAGAATAAAGAATGAAACTAATGTCAATCTCACATTTAGTTTCTCAAATGATCTCAGTCATTTATCATTATAGTCAAACATTACACCCTTATGTGTTAAGGATTTCATCTAATATGGAGGCATGTAAAAATCATAAAAAACCTCTTTTAATTCACGGATAACTTCAGGAAGTTATGGATCTCAAACACATTTTTTTAGATAATACTAGGACATAACTGCCTACATATTTTCATGATCTAATGAGATTTCCCACATAGATATATCATGGCATATAAATGTTTCTTATTGAACCCAAAATTCATGCTAGGAAAGATTAACATGCAAGAGAAGTTGCCTCATGGTTCTATGAGTGATATATAAATGGTCCATGTGATCCACATCTAACATGGAGTACACCAAAATATCACCCCAAACATAAAAAAAGGAGTGCATGAACTGATTAATGATCTAGTCCATTATTTCCATAAAAAACAGTGTTAGTAGGACTAAATTACATAACCAGAAACTCAAAATGCATATAAATTCCCTTAAATTCTATCTAAGGTATATCATCTTCATAGAAACTTAGCGGGTCATACCAAAATAGAAGGTCAATATTTGAAAAATAGTGACCCCCACTGATCCGATCAAGGAGATCATTAGTCATGGGAAATTGATATTTTTCTTTATGGTCAACTAATTTAACTTATGATAATCAATTCGATGTCCAAGGATACTATATTACTTCTTAAAATTGTGGAAAGGTGAATCCCATTGTGATATTATGGTAGGAATAAATCATAGATCCCTGTGGTCCATAATAAGTACATTAAGTTCCAATAATATAGTGGGTTTCATATAATATGGTGGCATAGAAATGGGAATCATTCTAGGTAGTAGGTCAATAGAGAATTCGACCTCTCTCTATAGAGGAAGTCCATAAAAAAAATCCAAAAGACCATTGGGTATGGAAAAACCACCATAAGAAGTGGACTACCCAATCTATGTTCAGCAACATTAAGAAATTTCTTTATCAATTGACATCAGATCACCTTAGCATAAAGAACAAAAGACCTACTCTCATAGAAATAGAATCCAACTAACCATGAATGACATGAGTTATACCCTTTATAGATGAAAGATAAACTTAATGATAATAATAATCAATTTAGGAATTAATGGTAACCATCCAGTCCAAGCTAATAATTAGGTCAAAGATATTAAGATCAAGAACCAATAATTCCCACTCCACCTCAATGATTTCTTTTATCACTCAAAATGTGTAATACAAGAAACCCTATTAAATACTAATTAATAAAGGAAGTGAAAATCCAAATAGAATGACATAATATACGAATTAAATCCTAAAATTTCAACTAACTTTGATGATATAAAAGAATTATTAGCACCTATATGAAATAAATCTCACACCATCGAAAATGAAATAAAAACTGTACCTCTAGTAATAGATAACACTTATTCATATTCCTCTGTAACATAATACACCATATAAAGACATCCTATTTTATCTCCTCTATATTCTCTCATAGCCACATGAACATATTCTTAGACTAAGGATAAGACCCATCACCCTTGAAAGCATTGGAATGATCCATTGTACTCTTGGTGGGAGTGGATCCACCCTTACTTACTTGGGGCATCCTTTCCCAAAAACACCTTAGATGGATAAAATTTCCATAATAATAACATGTATTGAGCACCTCTATAAAATTAGTCTTGGTATGACCAAGCCTTCCACAATGATTAAAGACAACTAGTTTTTTTCCTAATAGATCCCATGAAACTAGTTTGGAAGACAATGAGCTACCCTTGATCTTCCTTTTTGGTAGTAAGATACACCCCATATAACAATAGTACCAAGCAAAGCTCTTCCCATTCCAAATTTCCCACATATATTTGCCTATTAAAAATCCTCCTTATTGATTACCTCCACAAAGGATGTAAGGATCCCAAGAATCAAAATCAACCAAATTTTATCCCTTAATCCCAACTCAAACCTCTGATCCTTTAGGAAATCATTGGTGACTATCTACTATGAAATATTTCATAACTTAGAAAAATGGTTAGAATACACTAGAATGGTATTCTCCCCTTGATCAAAGGTAATAAAATATCAGTTTTTTACCCTCATAATGTCTCAGAATAAATTTTCTGGTTGGATATTTTTTTTAAAATAAGTACATTTAAGATCCTCATGCTACATATCATGCACAATAGAGTTCCACAACATTTTTCTTGGTCTATCAAGCACATAAATGAAAAAACCCACCTTAAAATATTCAGAATCTTATAATAAGTTTAAGATACACTCAATCCAATCAGTCTATTTCTAATATTTCTAGGGGCCCTTTGTCACCATAAAATAATAATGGATTCTACTTAGTAAATTATGAGTCATGATCCACTGCTCTTCCCAGGTTCCCAACACCTACATAACCTAGAGTTTGAACATTTTAGATTGCATATTCTACCAATGAAGTATCCATAAGAGGATTTTCCAATGGATTTTTTCTGATGGATTCCTCTTTCATATTTAGAAGAGAATTTTATCAAGACAATTTCTATTGAACAGAAGACAATGTTTATTCATTTTAGGATAATTTTCCTAAAACATATAATAAAAATCAGGTATCCATATGAATTATTTTAAATTATAATAATTTAAATAATTAATTAATTTTATGAAAAAATTAGTGGAATAATTCCATTTAAATAAATAATAAATTTGTTTCATTCAAATAACCCCAAAAAATATGTCTCATTCTTGGAAAGAAATACCTTACCACCCATTGTAACATGGATTCAGTCATTGAAGGGAGATGTCCAGGACCATTTTCACCCTTAATATCTAAATTCTGATAGTCCAAACTATGGTCAATCAAGATAGTGTACCAAACCCAAGAAGTGTTACAACACATCAGGTAGGTTAATACATTGATACCAATTTGAAATTGTCCATCCTAGGCTAGCAAGACGAGACACCCAATAAGGTATGTCACACTGTGAAGTAAAATAATGAAGAATAAACAATTCTTGTGATAAACCTAAATAAGTAAAACCAATAGGTTTCATAGAGATATAAAGAGAAAATATACATGATATATACAGATTCAATAAAAATAGTCTAAAAAGTAAAGATAGAACATTACCAGAGTAAACAAGTCCCTATGTGACCATCTGTCACCACCAAATCATCCCGATATGAGGATGATTATAATAAGAGAAACTAACATGCTAATGATTTCCATTCAATTTACCTGACTCCTGAAAAATGAAATCTTCAATATCCTAATGAAAAAACTATGGTGTGATCACAAAGCCGAGTATTATACCACCAAAAAATCTATACATGTTCAAATATCAAGATTTCATTCGATCTAGTATTAAATCAAATCTAGTTTACAAATAATTTTGAAAAATTATACCATTTTATATACAATTTTAGGGTTTTAATAAAAAAATACCATATCCAATAAATCTAGGATTTTTTTAATATGGACTAAAAATTATAAGCATTGGATAAAACAACCAAGGATATACCATAAGATAATTTGTTAGAAAATAACCATGAAAATAGTATCATGTGAAAAACAAATCATATATGAAAAGGAAATTTTTTTTTAACTCTAACATATGAGAATACATGCTACAAATGAATGATAATCCCCAAAATAAGACTATGGTAGATCCAAAAAATACATCCTATAGTCGAATTACACACAATAATATGACATAAAACCACTTTTTGAATTACACACACAAAGAGTGAAATGCTCATTCTAGATCCCTCCAAGATTACCCAATGTGATATTTTAAAAAATACATTTCAAAACCATTATAAAATTTATTAAACCATTTTCTAATTTTGTCATAATTAATAATATTCTTGAAAACCCATTTTGAAACCAAAACCACCATTTAAATTATTTATTCAAACACTTGGTGTTCATAGATCTATTTGAAAATAAAACCCATTTGAAAAAATTTATCGCACTAAAAAATTACATTCTAATACTAAATCATAAATTTTAATTGATTAAACCAATGAAAATTAAAATAAAATTCAGAAATTTACCCATTATATAAAGGAAACAACCTCAATAATTGATAAAACCTAGTCACCTTCAAAAATAGAGATATCAGAAAGGAGAACGTCCTCTGAAATAAAAGGCCCAAAAAATTACAGGGTAATTAAAGAAAAAACAAACCAATCACAATATTATCAAAAAACACATACAACACCACTATAATGACTAATAAAAACAAATAAGAAGGATCATTCAGTTGTTAATGTTTTAATCACAACACATTCCATCCCGGTTGAGGAAAAAGATCCCGTTGTGGATATTCTGGAAGAAGAACCAGGTTCTCGAACTGTCCAGGCTACCACTCTCACTATGCTTTCTCTAGTTAACTCAGTTCTTTATTTAAATCATAATATAGTAGATTGAAAACACTCTGATTCTGATACACACACTGAATCTCGGAAGTATCCTTTGAATGTTAAGTCATCTGATCAAAATGATATGGAACCAACTACACAAACTATTGGGACAATAGACATGAAGGCCATACCTGTTCTGACTACTGTACCTTAGACTCTAAACCCATATCTTGACCTAGTTGGAGACTCTAGGTCTATTGATAGAGCTCCTAAATCATCTGACAGAATAATGGAAACTGTTAACTCAGATGTTGCTAACACTTTTCATGATTCTCCCATGAGTAAGAAGGTTATGAAGACTACTCCAGACTCTTCTTCTAATCTAATAAGATTGAATAGGAACAAAGGATCAAGTGGCTCTAAGAAGAAAAAAATATCCCCATCTCCAAACACAGGTCTTAATTGATGTTATCTTTTGGAACTTTCAGGGTATAGCTAACTCTGACACTATTTTGGTACTTAAAAGAACTATTTTGATGCATAAACCAATTTTTTTTGCTCTTGCTAAACCCAAAGTTATTTTTTCTTTGAAATTTATACACCTTTTTGCCTCTGGTTACAATTTTTTAGGTGCTTGCAATAACAGTAGTGCGGTAAAATCTCTCTGGATCTTCTATCATACCTCTCTAAAAGATGTAAGGTTCACAAGTTTTCTGATCAGATGTTCACTTATGATTTTATTATTAATAGTCTTTATATGTATTGAACTCTTGTTTATTCTAAAAATATATACCAAGATCATAGTACTCTTTGGAATGAACTATTTATTTTAGCTAAATCCATCAAAGACCCTTCATTGGTGATTGGAGACTTTAATGCTATACTTTCTCCCAGTGAGAAACTTGGCCCTTCCCATTCTCACATCTCTTCTAGGGAGTTCCGATCCTCAATAGAAGAATTTAACCTGGTTGAAATCAATCTTACCGGTTCCAAATTCACTTGGTAAAGAATACATTATAACAAGATGGTTTCTAGTAAACTTGATAGGGCTCTAGTGAATGTCTTAGCTTTGGATGCTTGGGACACCATCTCTAGCATCACCTTACATAAGCTAAACTCGGATCACCATCCTATTCTGGTTAATTTCCACTCTAAAAATAGCAATCCCATTATTCCTTTAAAATTTAACAATGCTTGGTAAGAGGACTTATAATGATCTATTCTTATAAAAATTTGCTGGAATTCTATGAGTCATCATACAAATGCTTTTTCTTGTATCACAAAGCTTAAGCATCTCAAACTTTTTCTCAAGGGTTGGTGCAGTGCTAAATAGAAAAAAATTGATAAGGATATATCCACTCTTGAGAATGTTCTCAATCAAATTCAAAATAATGCCACCTATACTGACTTCTCCCCTTACCCTCAAAATGAGGTCAACATTGCTATGAAGCTTGACTCCCTTTTGGCTCTTAAGGATAACATTTGTAAACAAGTATCCAAAACTAAATGGCACTCTGATGGTGATCATAACACCAAATTCTATAATTCCCTGCAAAGGGTTAGGAAATTCTATCGTCCATTGTCCTTTATCAAGGATAAAGACATCCTTTATGATTCTGAGGCCTCCAGTGCAAATCATGTGGTATCTTATTTTGACACTATCTTCAATGGATCAAGTATAAACAAGGATCTCTTTTCTGGGATCATTCCAACTTTGTTCCATGAGGAAGACAAACTTTTTCTCTTCAACACTCCCTTGGATCATGAGATAAAATCCACAGTCTTTAGTCTCAACCCTGATAGTGCTCCAGGGCTAGATGGTTTCAACAATTATTCTTTCCATCACCATTGGGAGGCAGTCCAGATGGATGTTTGTAAGAATGTTAAGAATTTTTTCTCTAATAGTGTCCTTCCTTATGGTCTTAATTCTCAATTACTTACCTTAATTCCTAAGGTGGACAATGCCTTTGAAATTAATTTTTTCAGGCCCATTAATCTCATCAACTCCCTCTACAAAATCATTACCAAGCTCCTGGCCAACCGGCTATCCTCTCTATGTAACAAAATTATCTCTTGGAACCAATTTGAGTTCATCAAAGGTAGGTCTATTAAAGACTGAATTTGCCTTGCTTCAGAATCCACCAACTCTCTTAATAAAGCATCTAGAGGTGGAAACATTTCCATTAAGATTTTGGAAAGCCTTTGACACAATATACTGACATTTCATTTTTAAAGTTCTCCAAGTTTTTGGTTTCAATGATGTTTTCATTAGTAGGATCAACTCTCTTCTCAATTCAGCCTCTATTTCCATTATTATCAATGGATCTCCCAAGGGATATTTTAAATGCTCGAAGGGAGTCCAACAAGGTGACCCCCTCTCTGCTATCCTTTTAACCATTGTAGAGGATTATCTTAGTAGACTCATTACCTCTCTTGTTCAAAAAAGTAAAATCAAACCTATTGAAGCTGCCCACAACCTAAATGTTCCGACTCATCTACTTTATGCGAATGATATAATCCTATTCCTTAATAGAGGAAAAATCAATATCATAAACCTCAAAGATTCTTTATCTCACTATGAAGAGATATCAGGTCAATCCATTAGTTGGACCAAATCATTTATTTTCTTTGGAAAAAGTTTCCCCAATTCTAAAAAAATCTACATCATTGAGAGTCTTGGTATCAAATAAGGGTCTTTTCCTTTTAGTTACTTTAGAGTTCCCATCTTTTGGGGCATGCCTAAATCTATGTACTTTAATTTTATATCTGACCAAATCATCAATCAACTTGCAACCTGGAAAGGAAAGTCTCTCTCTATGGCTGGTAGAATCTGCCTTGTGAAATCATCTATTGTCTCCAAAATGGTTTACTCTATGATGATGTACAGGTGGTCCCTCAGTCTCCTAAAGAAAATCAATTCCTACATTAAAAACTTTTTTTGGATGGGTAGTATTATTTAAAGGAAGCTTGTTACCGTTCCCTGGTCTACCTGCTGCAAACCTCTGGAGAGAGGAGGGCTTGGCATCAAAAACCTCATTCTTTTTAATGAATCCCTCCAATATAGACTCACTTGGAACTTAATAAACAATAAACTTGTCTCAATTAACTTTCTCAAGAATCGTTTCCTGAAAAAACATAAAAAAGGAAGTTTGAGTTATGCCAATTCTTTCTTCTGGCCATCCATTAGGACATCCTTTGTTAATATCATGCACAGTTCTAGATGGATGGTTAGATCTGAATCCACCATGAAATTCTGGATTGACAACTGGACTAGAACCCCCTTATTTCTATGCTTCATTCTAATGCATCTCTGAATAATATCAACTAATCCATAAAGGAGGTGATGCATCCTGATAACTTAGACCACCCTGATCACATCAAGCAATTTGTTGATGAGTATCCCTTCACTAATGATGAATAATTTCTTATTTGGGAACTGGCCCACAATGGTATTCTTGATTCAAAAAATTATTACAATCATTTTTTTACTTTCTCTGAAGATAGTTTGTCTTGGCTGAAACCTTTTGATAAGCCTTGGATCAAACTTTCTAGACTTAATCTTGTTTGGAGTATTTCTCATAATCATATTCCTACTGAGGTTTGTCTCTAATCCTTTGGTGTTCAACTATGCTCGAGATGCCCCCTATGTCATCAACATAGGGAAGAAATCAATCATTTATTTTTTTCTTGTGCCACGACCACTGCTCTTTGGAATTATATTAATGACATCTTTGACTGCAGATGGTTACTTGCTGAATCTATTTTCTCTATGCTAAAATGTTGTGTGGAGCTTGTTTCTTCACAATAAATCTGAAATATTTTATTATCCGCTGTTTCAGAGCTGCTCCACATAATATGGTATGATAGAAATTCCATTATCCACAAAAACTACTCACTCAATCTAAATGTAGGTCGGATGAGAATTCTTATTGCTATTAGGGATGCCACCAAGTTTCAGAAATCCCACTACGATAACTCAGTTGGTGGTTTTATGATCCTTCACCGGCTTAGAATCAATGGGATTTACAAACAACCAAAGCTCTCTTTCAAAGTGTTCTGGAAAGCCCTGATTCCTGGCTGGATCAAAATCAACGTTGATGGAGCTTCTAAAGGGAACCCAGGTCCTGCAGGCTATGGAGCCATCTTCAGGGACTCTCTTGGGAGCTGTCATGGCTGCTTCTTTGGTAGATGTGGGATTTCCTCTTCCCTAGAGGCTAAGATGGTGGCTATGATTCAAGATGTCCACTTTGTTAAGCTAAGAGGCTGGGATAACATTTGTATTGAAAGTTACTCCACCACCATTATCCAAGCTATTTGGAATAGTGTGGAAATCCTTTCTTGGCCTCTAACAATGCAATGGAAGAATTGTATTAACTCGCTCTTTAGGCTCAGATACATTGCCACACACGCCTACCGTGAAGCTAACATGTTGTCTAATGGTATTACCAATAAGGGAATCAACCAGGACATTATGTGGTGCAATAGTTTTCCAGTTGAGATTCTCCATCTCTATGAAAAAGACTGTAATAAAATTCCTTCTTTCAGACTCATGTAGTCCCCTTTCCTTTTTTCAATAAAAATATAATGGCTTTTGAGCCCTTGCCTTAAAAAAGAAGAATCAGAAAGGTCACTTACCAGAGAGAAGTGAGGAAACCTCCAAGGGGATAAAAAACATAATTAAACAATCTATAAGAATATAGATTTTCCAAAATCACCAAAAATCACCCTATGGTTAGAGAGGAAGTCCTTCATTCCAAATTTCAAAAGTATGAGGGGTTATAGAATGATAAAAAATACTAGACATGAATAATTCATATTGTGAACCAATTTTATAGTGTGGATTCATCTAGTATACATATATGACAAAAAAAGGCATCACCTAAGGTTAAATTCATGATACTAACAATTTATTATAATGAAAAGGCTTCCGGAAATATAATATTTTGTGCTTTGAATTGTAATCAGGGTATCTTCCTAGAAATAGATTTAGGTCATGTAACTAGTTCAAGACATAAATGTATCTAAGAGGTAGTCTTCCACTAAGATCCTATAGAAATACCCCAATAAAACTCCAAATCCCTATGAACCTAAAGATCACCCTCTAAATATTTGACTCATTTACTCTTAGACCCTTTTAATTCAATAAAACATACATCTCAAACATTGAATAAAAAATGTTAAGAAATACTAGGAAAAATCAGGATTTTACACTAATACCTTAATGTAATTAGGAAACAAAACATCCCTAATGGTTTATAATAAAAATTTTATTAACCAATTCATATCCCTGGGAGTGTATAATTTGGTGAGATGTATGCACACTAATCATGCACTAGATTGAAGATACAATTAAAAATCAGCCCTAATTTTTCAAGGAGATTAACCTAATGTGCATATATTATATCACTACATTTATATCCCCATATAAAAATTGAAATATATTTTATAAGAGAACCATATTTTTATTTCCAAGACTTCAGTATGTTATCCAACAAATCATATAGATACCATATGTAAACATGCCTTTATTTTACATGTTTTACCTGAAATAAATAAGGATTAGAAGGTTTAATGAATTTTTAGACTATATATATAATATTATTTTTTTAAAATACTTGAGATAAATTATCCATAAAGGAACCATACTATAACACATTCTATATTTCTTATAATTATGATTCATAATCATAACCTAGAGAATGAATAAAAAAGAAAGGTCTGAGATCAAATGCTCAGTAAGGGGTAAGTAATCATTCTATTGATGATGAGTTCAAAATAATATGTAAATTAATTAGAATAACGTAATTATAATAAAAAAATTATGGATAACTAAAAAATGTAAGTGATATTAAAATTACAAAGCATAAAAACATAATTCTATAACGATTCAACACGGAAACATAATAGATATAACATGGCTCAATATCATTTAACATAAAATTTGTATAATGTTATAATACGATCAAAATGAATACTTTACTTTAAATTTAGCACAAAAATAAGCATAGGGAAACATTACTTTTAGGAGACACACCATGAGTGACTATTATTTTGGGAAACTAAAATATACCTGTGAATAGTTATCCCATGAGAGGTAAACTCTTAACCAAAACAGTGGGGGATGTAATAGACCCAACCATATCAGGTTTATAATGTAACCACTCATATATGGATTAAAATAGAACCACCCATACAAGGTATATATTGGAACCACCTGCTCTTGATTTATAATGGATTCATTCATCACGCAACCATACATATCTATGCCACATAAAAATAATTCACATTACAAATAATAAAGAACTCGGTGAAATATTTTTTTTCATAAAACAACCAAATTGAAACCATTTAATTTTTATATGTAACCCATGTAAATAATGTTTGTTTCATAAAACATCCAAGTGTAAATCATTCAAATTTCATAAACCACATGATAATAATTTTGTTTTAGTAATGTTATAAATTTTCATCATGAGAAAGAACATTTGATATAAAACAAACGATCACAAAAAACAGCCACATAATTCTACAAAATATAGTTTAAAATAAGAAACATAACTCCATTGAAGATAGAATGAAATTAAAAAAAATCATGATTATAGTTTTCTTAAACATTTTTTATTCATCATGAGTCACTTTTCAAAAAGTATACATTTATTTATGAATATAAAAAAGATAATGTTTTATAATAATGTAATTGGATAAAAAATTATTGTTTTAAATAAATAAATAGAGAACATCATTTAAAATTATATTTCTCCAAAATGGTAGTTCAAATAAGAAATTATATAGCTTAAATAAATGAGTTCAAGTTACCAAGTTCCTTAATATTACACTTCATTTCCATGGAAGTGATTTAAAATCACGTATGATATATATAAAAATATTAATTACATTTGTCAAAAAATTATTCATATGAATTTATATTCATACTATTCATTAATAACAATTCACAAGATTTATTATATTTTTATAATCTCTTTTCAAATCAAGTGTGAATAATCTTGATAGTTTTGAATTTAGTTCATAAAAGCCGTGTAAAACATCAATTTTATCCAAAATAGAATAATTTAAAATCCATTAATGGTACGTGTATTTATATTTCATAATGTATTATAATGTCATAATTCCATTACATGGGAGTTTATTCTTATTAAGTAAAATTGAAAACAATGTTGACCTAGTTTTGAGTTATTTAACAATATTGTTGGTCTAACTTATGATGACTGTTACATTTCATGTTACAAAAGAAGAACCATATTAAAGATATATATATATATATATATAATATACATCATATTTATCCTTCAATTTTAAACCAATTTCTTCCATTTATAGAAGTTAAGGAAAATGAAATGATTTTTTAATGGTGGTAGTAGTCCACACAATGCATGGTAAACATTTTCATTTTTCTTAATAGAAAATTGGAATTTGGTTAATCATTGTACATAATTATAATAATATAAAAATATAATAATGATACAGATGTTATAATTTTTTGATGTTGAAATAAAATTTTAGAAATAGCAATGTAAAATAAAGAATATTAAAAAAATCAGTTATGAACTTATACCTCACAACATGGATTATTGTACTTGTAAAGAGGATTAAACCTTTGAGAGATAGTCTTTTGAGGAAACTAGATCCTTCCTAATGTTTTTATGAGTGTATAAGAGTCATATGGGATGTTTTTTTTTCTATCCTTCAGATTTTATTGTGTGAGGGTATGTGAGAAGAGGAGTGCCCCTTTTATAAGCGAAATAGCGTTTCAATCTTTTAAATAAAAAATATTTCAATAATGATAAGTAAAACTCATGTAAAGTTCCTATAAAATGGATAAATATTTGATTTAATGGGATATTAGTTTGATATGCACCTCCACCATTCAAATAGAAACATGTTTTATGCATGTTAGGTCCTTTATCTCTATGGTTACTCATTTTTCTAGTTTAGTTTTCAACACATTAACAAAATTTTACCTATATAATTTTCCCTTTAAGACCAAAAATAAAATGAAACATAATATATATTTTCACTTAATTATTCCAATTTCTAAATCAATTTTCTAATTTATTTTTTAATATTGATAAAAATTAATTAAAAAAATACTTAATGAATAATTTAATGAAAGAATAATGTTTTTGAAAAAAATATAACTGAAATGAAAAAATAAAAAATTTTGGTTTATCGATTTATACTAAAAATTGTTAAAATAAAAAAATATATATAATTCATATTGGTTCTTATAAAAATGTTTTATTAATTTCCAAATCTTACTTATATATAAATACTAACATAAATAAATGTTATTTTTAAAAAATTCCATGCTCCACTATTCAACTAAAAACTCAATGTTTCTATAAAAATAAATAAAATTAATATTATAATAATATGGAAATGATAAATATAGAATTTATGTTAATTTTTTCCAATTCACATACTGAAACTTATAAATTTTATTTAAAATAAAAATAAAAAAATATATTCAAAAAATATTTTTAGATGAAACATTTTTTAGTGTTTTTTATTATTTAAAAATTAATGATAATATTAAATATATAGATCTATTAAAATTATAATTTTTTGAAACTTAATTATATGACTAAAAATATAATATATTAGTTCCCAAGCTATAATAACTGTGTCAATTTTTAAAATTAATTTTTTTGTTTTGTTTTAATATATATATATATATATATCATAATTATATTTATATTCTCCATACCTACTAATTCTGAAACTTCCTTACAATGGTATATACTTGTTTGATTTTGGTGTTTTATGTGGAGAATGATAATGAACACTATATCTATTTAAAGAGGAAAACTCAGTTTGTAATAGTCTACCTTTCTTAATTTTTTTTGATTCTTTGAATTTAATTAAATAGGATAAAAAATTTGAGGTTACATTTTCCCCAATATATCCACATATTCCCATATAACATATTTAAATATATGATTTATATCTAGAACATTGACCAGAAGTGTGTTCTTGTTACATATCACCTATTCTCATTGAACCATAATTTTTACTTTTTATTCCTCACATGAGAGATTGAGTCTATATTTCATATTATCCGAGATTGGTACCTTTCAAGGTTCAGGTATTTATTCATTAAAAGAGTTCAATAGAACACATCATATAATTGGGAGAAGTTAGGTGGGAGTTCTAACTCATAAACTGCATCCCCAAAAATACCATGGTCTTTGAATCTACCTGTATAGTTAGAAAATAGATTACCTTTCATCCCAAATTTCATAACTCTCATTCATAAAGATATTTTAAATAAAAACATTTCACCAAATTAAATCTCTATATCCCCCCGAAAATTTTCTATAGAACTATTATTTTAATTTTTTTACCTTCACATGTTGATGAATATTTTTAATGATATTTAGTATGTCAAGGAAAATTATAGAACCTAATAGCATCATCTCTATAAATTCATCCAAACATGTTGGAATCCTGAATTTCATCCCATATAGGGCCTTGTATGGTTCCATCTGAATAATAGAATGAAAAATGCTGTTATATGAGATCACTACCATGGTGTGGTGTACATCCCAAGATCCCAGGATTCCCATCGAACATGATCTTAGCATATCCTATAGAGTTTGAATTTTCTTCTGAGTCATACCATCTGTCTAAGTATGATATTTTATATTAAATCTCATCTTTTCCACCACAATTTTTAATGAATTATCCAGAACATCATAGTAATCCTTGGATCTCAATAATATAAAATTGATAATGTTACTTCATACAACATCAACACTTTTATTATGTATATCTTGTTGAATAAGTCATGAGATAAATTTACATTAATTTTAATAAAATGTGATGATATTATAAGGTGATCTAATACAACCCAAATATAATTATAGCCATTAGATGTTTTAGAGAGTACTATGATAAATTCTATGGTGATATTTTACCATTTTATTACTTTAATGTGTAATGGTTTACAAATTCACATAGAATTTTTTTCATACATTAATTGTTAGAATACCAAGAATCAAGATTTGTATTTTTCAAATTTTCTTTTGATTCCAATGAACTATAATTTTTTTAGGTATCTATTTATCTTTGTATATCTAGGTTGTATATAAAAGTATGATCGATATAAACCATACAAAATTTACCTCTTCAAATTATATCTTCGATGGGACACATATCCAGGTTCGTAACCATATAACTATATATTTTTCAAATTTGAATTACAGAATATTATTTACCTTTTTTGTGTATCTCTGAATCACATTTATACACTTCGTTGATAATTACATGAATTCAAGTATGAGTAGTCAATTAGGAATAACAGGATTTATCTCCCCACATTATGAAATCGGGATTCATTATATGAAAATCATTGAGTACTGGGTCATTTTCATCCTCATCATGGATAGAGTATAATGGAACTTCATATAATGATAATCAACCACGTTATTTTTCAACATTGAGTGGTAATGTATTATGAATTCTTAATAATTTACCAATTCAAAACATCTCATTTGGAGAATATTTAGTTCCATTTGTGTGAATATTTTTTTATCTTATGATAACTATATATATCAGACATTTATATATAAAGATAAAATTAAAAATTCACTATTAAAAGATAACTAACACCATCTATAAATCATATATAAGGTAATTTTATTAGTATCCTTTAATTGGTGTAAAAAATAATCAATTACCACATCATTATGTATGAGAATGCAACCCAAACCCTTATTCAAAGAATCACTAAATATTAGAAACCCTTACTTACATATGAGTTATGTAGGTGCATGATAAGTGTCCATCCTTGAAACATTCTTCAAATTTCTCTATAAAATTGAACATTACTCCCTTCCATATTACCTTGGTTATTGGATTTGATTTCCATGTGAAATTTCTTATAATGGAACTCTAATATCTTGATAGTACATGAATATTTGGATCTCAATTATAGTGGTTAGTCTAGGATATTTCTTGAAAACTTATTTTGTTTGAAGATCTAATGATATTCCATTACATGATATTATATGACCCTAGAATTAAAATTTTTAGAGAAAATTGACATTTTATAAAATTTTAATACAACTTCTACTTTCATAAGTTCATCATTTGACTTCAAAATCTCTTAATGCTCTTCCTTGGTTTTTTTTGAATATAAGGATATTGTCTATAATTAAAATTGATTTTTTTCAAGGTAGCCTAAAAATAATAAATTAAATATATTAAAGAAGAGAATAAGAGGATTTATAAGTAAAAAGGGCATCAATATTAATTATTAGTGTCTATACCTCATATAGTAAGTTTTCTTGGAATTATCCCCCATTTTATCCCTTAACTAAAAATATCTAGTTCATATATCAATCCTAATGAAATATTGATCTCATTTGAGTTGATAAAAAAATCATCAATATGAAGTAGAGAATACTTGTTTTATATTGTTATTTTATTATAATGATGATAAAAAATGTAAAAAATCCTCGACCAATACTTCTTTGAAAAAAGAGGACTGGTTCACCCCACAGCGAAGCACCAATGAATTAATAACCCTTATATTTTTTTTTTCAGTTTCATTTTCAACTCCTTAAATGAAATTAGATACTTTATATATATACCCTTTGAGATATGAATGTATGAATTTATAAGTTTTATTGATAACATAACATCATTATCTAGGGGAATCCAAAATAGTTCATCCAGAAATACATTCGTATACTCTTATAAAATAGGTATTTCATCAATGTTGTCATCCACATAGATCAGTTGAGTAAAGAGTATCTAATTATTGGGTATTAGAACCTATATTATATAATTTAGTTTGAATGGGAGATCATACATATGTTGGTACATGAAAATATAATGATCTAGAATACTATTTGCGATCTACTTCTATCAGAAAATGGTAAGGGAGCTAAATAGGGAAAACCAAGCCATACCCAAAATAACATAAAATTCAGCCAAGGGTAGAATAATTATATATTCATTAAGTATCCTCACAAAAAACAATTAGTGAGGAAATAAAAATCATATATTTGATCATTGTTCCAATTAATAATTTTTAATATAGTTTGATATCCATTACTTTAGATAATGATTTCACATTCTTAGAAATATTGTGTGATATGAAAGAATTAGATGAACCAAAATCATATATGCTACTTTTTGATCTTTAATAATGAGTAAGTGTACCTAAAATTACTTTTTTATCATGACTTACATCATTGTTAGTGATCATAAATTCCCTTAATTGTTCCCTTCGTATTTGAAGATGCTACGACATATTTTTTTTATTAGACCGAGGGTTAGAAAATTCATTAAAACACTGTCCAAACACCATCGACATGAAGCATACCCGTGTGAGTAGATGTATAGGGTTAGAATTTATTCCATACATGTGACAAAACATTAGGGATCCCTTGGTATTCTATATTCCTTTTCCCTATACATAGTTTTGAGAACCCACATATTAAATCTCCACTTTTATAATAATTAAAATAATATCTTAAAAGCTTCCAAAGTATCTTACATATAAGTACCTTTGAAGAATATTTTTTTGTACTAAAGAAACGATGTATCTTAATTTATTAACTGGAGATAAAACCACATACTTATATTGAAATCCACATAAATTTTTATTTGTATTTCCCAATGGATTCATCCCCCATTTTTTCAACTCCATGAATTCCCTCACTATCTTCTCATGAAGTGTTTGAGGAAAATAATTTACATAGAATAATTTTTCTAATTCATCCCTTTACATTGAGTCTACATCATATTTAATTATAGTACTAATAATATGATTCTACCATTGATCAACCTCACCTTCCAAATAATAAGGATATAATGAAATTGTCTCTTCTTCGGAGCACAAATGAATTGAAAATATATTTTCCATCACATTGATGTATTTTTTGATGATAATAGGATTTAAAGAGACACTAAAATATAGTGGATGCTTCCACGTGATATTCAAAATATAATACATATCCATCCTTTGTGTTTTAAAGATCTAAATAAGGGTCTCATTATAATCATTTTTCTGAGATAGTTGACTGAGTGTTCATTTGAGGTTTTGAACTCCATCACCCATTAAATTATGCTATTAATTTTGGAAACCAACACACAAATTTCCACATATATTAATAACTTGATTTCTTATGGTTCTATAAATTTCTAAAAAATCAAAGATAAACTGAGTAATCAACAATTAAAAAATAATGGGAATGATAACATAAAAGAAATTCAACCATAAATCATCTTATTCTTTGACATTATCTTGTTAGTATATAATTATTTTAGCTCAAAATATATCATTATTAGTTAATCATTAGGATTTTTTATCATTATTATCATCATCATGATTCTAAAAGTAACTAGGAAATCAATCATTCCTAGTTGTTCATAAAGATCGTGTGATCATCCAAATCATATCCCCAAGGTGTGTCTAACCAGGTTTTTAGTCTTAGTCCCACTAATCGTGAATCAAGGTAATGATCAGGTTAATTGTCAGCCATCCCTTTTTGGTATGATTAACACTAGGTACATATGTTCTATAGCTTCACCCACAAGCAGTATCTGAATATGGATATATTTTTATGGAAAACCATCATCTCAAGGATTTACAAAGATTTCAAGATACATTCTATGAATAAACCCAATTCAGGTGTTTTATAATACGGTTATATAACCACAATTCAATAAATAACTTATCTAATCCCAAAAAGTAATTAATAATTTTCTCTGATACCAAATATATATACCCAAGCTATACATGCCTTTCTTTTATATATTTTACACGCTTTAAATATTTATTTTCATATCTAAAAATGAAGAAGGATGGAAAGGTTCAATGTATAAGGATAATAAATATATAAAAAACACATTTTATAATAAATGAGATAAATTTTAATTAAAGTAATTATACTAGATCATCCTCTATATATCTCAATTTTAAGAATCATCCTCATAATGCGGGGAATACAAATATAAGAAATGGGTGAGATTAGATGGTCATTTTAGTGTAAATAAACATTTCATAAAGTATTATTTCAAAATAATATGTAAAATTATAGGAATAAGATAAAAACTAAGATAACATGAGAGATAACCAAAAAATATTTTTTTAAGAACAAGGTATAAAAACAAAAATACAAAAATGATAAAAATGGTCACATTATAGCTATAACATGGAATAATACCATTTAAAATAAACAATGTATCATGATAGTATAATATCATAATGAATAATATATTTTAACTATTATACAAATACTAAAATATTGAATCATTACATTCAGTATCCAAACCATCGGTGCCCACTCTTACAAGAAACTAAAATACACTCAACAATACATATCTTAGGAGATCTAAAATATAAACCATTTTATTTGGCTTTATAACAGACCAAAAAATATTAGGTTTTTAATATAACCACCCATCATTGTTTTTTCATAAACATAATTATCCATGGTTTATAATAGAACCTGTCATCCTTAGTTTAAAATGGAACCACCCTTCACACATACATTAATATATCATACTTACTACTACTATTTTTTTTTCAATTTTAACACTATACTGATAGAAAGATAAAATTGTTATTGTATATTTTAACACCTTTGATATAGGCGATAGACGATTAAAAAATGTTCAAATATGAATCCTCACACAACCAAATGGTATTAAAATAGTGTAGTAATACATGAAAGATGATTTAAATTTATACTATTTAACAATTATACCATAAGAGAACCCACAATGCTCTAATGAACTTTCACTATAGCCCCAAGATATTTTGAATAACCAAAAAATATTAAAAATCATATATGTAACCAAACAATAATGTATTATAATTTAATTGTAATCCTTCATACATTTAACTTTATATTTTCAAATTTTTAAATTGACCTAAATAGCCCTAAGACCTTCTTTTTTTTATTGATTTTTGATAACCCCCCTTTCAAGGGAAGAGGGGGAACCCTTACAAGACCTGAAAGAATAGAGATTACATGACTCGTAGGTCTTAGAAAATATATAGGCTATATCTACATGGAACTAATCCTCCCTAGATTCTTCATCGTGATATCAGCTCTCCACCTTCGCATGGCTATTTCGGCTAGGCTTCCCATGCAATCACAAGATGGTCCCAATAAAAAAGTCCATACCCTCTCTTTCTGAAAAATCCACTTAAACTTATGCTCTAGTGAATGTGCCTGCTCTGAATCCTCATCTAGAGTCTTCTCCTTATAGAGTCTTCCTGGCCGTTAAGCCCAATTTTAGGTGACTTGAAGGACTTGAGGTGTCTCGAAGGCCTTTAGGTGGCCTAAAGGCCTTGAGGTGGCCCGAAGGCCTTGAGGTGTCCCGAAAGACATACTGGCCCGAAGGCCTTGAAGGACCCGAGGCCCAAACCGGTGGCCTGAAAAGCCTAATCGAATGAATATTCCTGGCTGATATAGTACTAAACAGTGCCTAATGTAGTACTTCTATAGTCCTTCTACAGTACTGCTATAGTACCTCGGAAATATGTCTCCACCCGGTTTTGAACTCGGGTCTCTTGGATGCACTTGCCGAGTCCTCACAAACGGGGCTTAGGCTCTTGTGCTCAATTTTTTTTATATTATTCTATTAGAAACATAACATTAAAATTTGATATTTTAAATCTAATTTCAACAATTTTAATAGAAAATACAAATGAAAACTATAAATAAGAAAAACGAAACAAAAAATTAATTTAAAATTTTTGAATAACTTCTTCAATGATATTTTATATTTAATCCATTTAATAAAAAATGAAAATTCACCATAGTAATTCACCAGAAAAATTATTACTATATCCCCTAATTATTTCTAATGAAAAAATGATAAATTTCATCTAAGTAAACTAATGTCACATATTAAATTTTTTCTTGTATTCTATTATAATTTTATCACATGGATTACATATTTCATGACTATTTCACCTACAATTTAAAACTATACCTCAATAATTTAACACATTTGTGCCATAGTTTAATAAAATATCAAATGTAAACAGTAACTATGAAAACACAAACAAATAAATGTTATGAAAATATTGGATATCTATATAAAATATAGATTTAATTTAATACCAATAATAATAATAATAAAACATCACAGGAAATCAACCAAAAAATCTTCACAGTAGTCACTAATTATTTAATTTTTTTTAAAATTTCATATATGTGATGCTAAAATTGAATTATAATTTATAATAGCATATTGTAAAAATTTTAACTCATAGTTTAAAAATTTTAACCTTAAGACACCATATAAATAACACTTCTTTTAAATTTTAGCAGCATAGTTCAAAATTTTGTTTGATGCAAAAATGAAATTTGAAATTGTAAAACCACGATAAAAAATTATATAAAAATATTGGAGAATGACATTATGTATGAATTATATTTTATACATATAAAAAAATATAATAAAAAAATTAAATATAAAATTAAATATGACTCTAAGTTATTTCCAATATAAAAAAGTTAACTTAATTTATATAACTAAAGAAACCACTTCCAACATTTAATTAAAATTTATTTCACTTTTAACTCATATTTTGTAGAATTTAACGACAAGATACAAAAAAGATAACACTATACTTCTAGATATTAAAAAAATTAAGCTTTAATAGACACAAAAATACTTCCTACTAAATAGAATCATCACACAACACAATGATCTGAATGAAATGGAAAACTACATGAAATATATTTTAAATATAAACCTTTTAACAATTAAAACATAATAAATTTGTATTTTATTTTTAAAATTTAAAAAATAAAACATAAAAAATTAACATTGAGAATAATAAATTATAATCCTAATAAGAATCTATGATATTTATAACCACCATCATCCAAAATTTTACACTTAGGTAGTTAAAATTATTGATTAAACAAAAATACCATGAATAATTAAATACTAAATTCTCATAACCTAATTTAAAACATTTAAAAATATCATCGTAATGTTTATTAATTCATAAAATTATATCTAAATAAATAAATTTAGCATAGAATACACTTGAAAACCCAGAAGAGACTCAAATATATACATTAATAACTATTGTAAATTTATTTTAACATAAGACATGGTAAATTTTACACTTCAAAGAAGAATAAAAAAATAAAACATAATTCATACATAGAAAAAATCAATATGATATTAATATAATATACTAAAAATTATTTGGTGACCACTAAAAGGAATAAAATAATATAATTAATATAATTTTGAAACTAACACATTACTAGATTTACCCTATAAAACCATTCTTTGAGGGCATAGAAGGAACTATATGTATACAAAGAATCTTTCATGGAGGAATTTAAAATATAATTGGTGTAAGGGTATTGATTTAGAGGATTTATGAAGTATATAATGATAAAGGGTTATAGTTGAGAAGAGACAATGATGTGAGGAGTGTGACAGTGGTAAGGATACTAGTGAGAGTAGGGGTCCACTAAGAGAAGGGTGTGAAACCAACTATTTAATATACTCATCAATTAAAATCTACAAAGATTTCTTATTTATTATTTTAAGTTTTTTGAGGTGGGAATGATTTTTTTGGAGTATTATCATTAAAATGTAGTATGCTAGTGGGAATGCTAAAGTTAAAAAGGCTACAACAACTCCATATCCTAGCTAGTGGAGTCCCCAAGATGTGGAACACAACTACAGATCACAATGAACCACTAGTGGGGTTCTTAGGTCGATGAAATTATATCCAGAAACCATCATCTTACTTTTGGATCTCATAGGAAGATCCTTTTCATCCTAGTATCAACTGACTCTATTGTGACACAATTCGGGGCCTAGTATGGCTAGTTGGTTTATGCCATTTTTATTAAATTATGGAACCTCTCCAATTTTATCATTCTCTTAGGAATATATCTAAACCTAACAACCTAGATGATTTATTTCATTTATTTATCTCTCTCTCCCATCAACTTCCTCCATCTCTATTCAACACCCAAATAATGGTTTGATTCCAGGTTCCTAATATAGTGAGTTACATCATTATCTATATAAATTATATTTTATTCTCCACGGGAAAACCCAATTAGATTATTAATTAATTGATAAGATCCTATGATTTTTGAATGGTGTATAAATTAATTTTTTGGCCACTGATACAATGAAACTCTGATTTTAGGATTTATTATCCACATGATGTTTTGACTCAGATCATTGTTGGAGTTAGATATTCTTTTGAATGTGTGAACTTACCCTTCCATTTTGGTTAGGATTCTCCTCGAATCTGATCCTATAATTCTAATCATGTTGGATCGGGTTTGGTTCAAGAATTTGGTGTAGGTTAATTGGGAATAAAATTCAACCATTTCTGTCAAAACATCATTTAACATTGGGTGGAAATTCATTATCATTATCACATTTTTATTCTGGTGTTGGGAATTATTTGTTGGCATGAATGTGTAGATCGTGAGACCTATAGTTAAGGTTAGATCATATGTGGTGTCTATCTATCCCTTAAGATGTTTTCTCAATGTTGTATGTCATATAAAATTATTATGGTTATGAATATTTCTTAATGTGACATGTTACTAATATATCATTCTATAGATATGTGTTTCATGAAATATCTTTTCATGTTGAGCCATATGTACTATCTCTTTGAGATGATTTTTTATATAGGTCAACATATACATGGAATATCCCATTTATAAGGATGTTTAAAACATATTTTTTAGGATATATAATTGAGGGGTGATCTGTTAGGTGGATGGTCAACATTCCTTTTAGCTGATAGCCCAATAAGGTAAAGTTATTCCCTATGTAACCTATATATATGTTGTTATTTTTTGACTAACTTATTACTTATAAACACTCTATTTTACTTCATGGAATTCACTTTTATATCATATTAACTTATTATAAATACCATTGGTGGTATCTTAAAAGGTTTTATACTCAAACCCTATAAAATAATCTCAGTGTACATATAGATTATATAATCCCAATATCCTATGATGCGAAATGGCCATGTGGTTTGTGGATGAGTCGGTTTTGAAAGATGATATGGGTGTTGTAGAATGGAATTTAGGTAGGATTTTTTCTACTCTTTTTTCTTAGATATATTATATCTTTCATTGATCCACCCCTTATGGGGATCTTTATTTCTTAGTATTGGGTTGTGTGACTGAAATACCATTTTTCTATTACATGTGTTGGTACTTTTTTATACACTTATAATCTAATAATTTATTTATTTAGTAATTATTTGTTTATTTTTTTGTTGTCTCTTCCTTTGTATACTCTGATGTATACCTAATAATAAGGTAATATTATCCCCACGATGACCCTTATGGGCCACACCACTAGTCAACAACCTCTTTCATATGAGGAGTCATAATGGAGGTCACATATAATTATAGCCTAAACCTATTGTTTTGGGTCAGGGTGATAAAAAATAGTATATGAGGATCAATTTCACTAACACATTTCCTTTATTTGTAATGATTTGGGATAAGGTTAAGAAGAGATAAGATGGTTGGGAATTATACTAATGGACTAGATCAGTGACTGTCCTCCACATCATAGTTTTCCTTTTAATTTCCACAAAATAGTGATTTATTCTATAGTTTCTCGTTGTTATATTCAATTAATGTTCACCTAAGGTGATTCACAAGATTTTGGTATACATATTTATGGAATTTTTTCTGTATTCCTACATCATGAATATTCACATTTAAAAATATGACATATGCATATTTCATGCATTATATAGAGAAAAATAATTAAAATTCTTTTGAAATTTATGATATGTGATTTTGGTGCATTATTTATTGTGTAATTTTATTTAATATTGAGTTTTCAATTATTAAGTGCATATATATGGTGGTGACTAACATGTATGTACAGAAGGATTGTCTTTGGTGTTGGGGTGTGGTCAGGGGTTTATGCCTTATTTTGTGGGTAACATCTTAGGTTGAACCTTCTTGTAAAACCTCATGTTTCCCTATGACCCCCATCTTTCTTCTATTATTATATTTCAATAAAATTTGCTCTATAATTTTTGGATGTTACAGCTTTTAGAAATATTATGAAACATATTATATTTTGGTTTCTACTAAGAATTATCCTCTAGAAGCTCCAACAACATAAGCTATAGAACCGATCCAATCGATACCCTTCCATCTAGTTCCAGTTTAGGGTGGTGGATCTCATAGGGATAGGTTGATGATAGTTGAATCCTATCATGAATTCCAAAAATAACATTCCCCAGCCTTTTAGTAAATTGAAGACCCCAAGATTTATAGGACTAGATATGAGTAACCAATATGATATTTATTATTTAGAGACCTTGTAGGATGATAATTTTATTATTACATCCATTCAGATTTAAGGGGTAGATAAACGAAGGTAGAATGTTATGCTTCAAGTTGGTTTATGTGATGGAATGACATGGAAAAACATTAATGTCTATTCCTTAAAGTATTTCTTTAGTGGTTCACTAAATTATGAACTTTCTTAAGAGTTCATGGAAGGGATAATGTATGTGTTTTCATAATCATCATGATTCATAGATATGGTTTACTTTTTTTTCTATTCTGGCTATGAATGTGGCCCAGAATGAAAGAATCTTCAAGACCATCCAATATCTAAACGTAAAACATCGGATGAAAAAAATTTATCTGAAAACCTACTAATCAAGTTTTTAGAAGGCTTTGATAATAATGAATATCATAGAAGAAGATAGAGGTATAGGTCTTTCTCTAGATTATTGTAATTTTCTTTTCATTCTCTCCATCATACATCCTGTTGATTTTTCTAGGAATAATAAAAGGAAGTAAAATTATGTATTCTAGGGATGCAGTTGAGATTTTGAGTATAGAAGAAGTTCTTAGAATCCTTATATAAGTGATTAATCTTATAGGTGTTATATATTTTGTATAAAGGGCACTATATTAATGGAAATATTTTTTTAAAGGAACCAAGAACACCCTGAGAGGGGATGGGTGAATCAAGGTGTCAAATTTTTCTTCAAAATGGTGATGGATCATGTTCCCACATTGGTAGGAACCAATTAAACCCATTTAAAGGGAATGTGAATAAAATAAATAACCATATGAAAACAAATAACACAAAAATTTTACATTGTTCACAACTAAGGGATAATATAAGGAGAATATGTTTATAGTGCGTAGGTCATACCTAAATCCACTAATTTTCACTAGTTCTGAAATAAAAGAGTTCAACCATTTTCACTTTTTTCTAGACACACATTCAATACATGATTTTAGGGATAGAAAATGACATCCCTTAGAACACATCCATCGACTTCCCCTAGCTCACTACTTTTAGAGAAGTCTGAAGTATTTTATTGACATAAAGGTTGATTTAATAGATTTGTATTTATGTCTTTGTCCCTCACTAGAATGAGACTCTTCAGGCACTTTAGACCTGAGCTGATTCACATTAAAATCCCTATTCACTGATAAACTAATATTCAAAACTACCTTTCGCGAATCACCCTACCTTTTTTAAAACAAAAATTCCCTTGTAAAGCTCACTATGTCAATGTGGAATACCCTATCATCATGAATAACACTTTACTCATAAGAATTGGCATCATTAAAATCATAATTAGACTTTTCATGATGCTCAAGATTTCATAGAAATCCAGATTTGTGGATCTCCCTTAGCTTCAAAAAATCATAGAGATTCCATATTTCCTTGAATAATTTCATTTAAAGTAAAGTGGGGTAGCCTTATATTTATAGGCTCGATAATTCAAGATTCTCTAACACATCAAGAACATTTTATAGATCTTTAAAAACTATATTCGTGAAGATCCTCTAGTTGTGAAGATCCATTTAGATTTTTTGTTATCACGAGGATTTTCGTCATACCATCAGGTACCCATGATGTTATGATTCTCATAATCATAGAGAAAACCATCACCATTTTAGATTCTCCAAATATTCCTGAATATCAACCCATTCTTCAAAAAAACTATTCCATTATAATTTTTATGAAGAGTTTATTCCATAAAACAACCCTTCACAATTATATCCCTTCCTCTAGATTTTTGACCCCAAAAATTTGGTTAACACTGGGAAACAATTCCATATTCAACAATTTTTCAGTATGTACTGTAATATCACTTTCCTTGAAAAATATATGATATTCCATGTTTAGGATTGACAACAAACACAAACCATACTTCATTACCAGTAAATAATGACCTTGGTTCCAATATTTATCTCATAAATTTCACTGGTGTGGTTATTTTGGTCATCTAAAAAAGTTTGATGATAATGTTTCAGGGATTCACATAGAAAATTCTAACAATGGTGTGGGTCTATTACCTTATAATTTAGTAAAAAACATAGTAGGTGTAGTGAATCTGGTGACTTATGAACCTCTTAGGACTTATTGAGTGGTTTTTTGTAGGGTTGTAACAACTGATCAGACACTAGATTACGGTGTAGTGGAACATTCAATAGTTTGAGGTATGACCCCGATTTCATCTAGAATATATGTTTCTTTTTTTTGATTTATAAACATACCATTCATTCATTTCTTGTCTTTTGGTTGAAGGATCAGTCTTACAGATTATGTTCTCCTCAGAGTTTTTATCTATTGATACACCCATTGTAATGACAATGGATCATCTTCATATATTTATGAAATGTTTGATAGTGATTTCATGCATTGATAAAGTGTCAATATTCACAATTTGGGTGATTTCAGATCTCAATATGATCCTTGAAATAAACTGGATGACCAAAAATCATGAACACATTGATTGATATCATACCTGAGTGATGTTTTATCACATAATGGGAAGAAGTTTTAGTTGACCAGTTAATGGGATACCATAATAGGAAATGTGATAATATATACTAATATGAGATATTCCTTTTTATAAAAAGTGGCTGGTAATATCCTTGTAGTGGGTTAGAAAATGAATCCCTCTACTTTTCTTCATGCCATAGAGCTATACCAAGATTTTATTTGAGAGGATTTCTTATGGATACCTACAGACAATGGAGTTGAGTTTGAGATCAAACTTGTACTTAGTTCATGGTATATATCAATTAAATTGTGTCATATTAAACTAGTTGAGTTGATAGATCTTGAGGTGAATATTGAAGAAAATGAACCCAATTACTTCATTATAATGAGAATACCCCCTATATGTGTGCTAATATTGTTCTCTATGAAGGTTGATAGTATTATTTAGCATTAAGTGGACTATAGAAAGTTGATCGAGATCACTATGGAAAATAGGTATCCATTTCCAATGATTGATGACTCTTTCGATGTGTTAATGTGATGTCATCTCCTTTCAATTATTGATCTATGTTATATCTAATATCTTATTCAGTTTAGGATGGTATATATAATAAAGAAAACATTCAGGATCTAATATCAATTGTTTGAGTATCTCATTATACATTTTGGACTAAATAATTCTATGGTGGTGTTCATGGTTCTCTTGAACATGATCATTAAAACATTATTAAACTCTCTCACCATTGTGTTTATTGATGACATCACAAAATATTTCATGATGTTGGAATCACAAGACAACCACCTTCTGATTGTATTTAGTAGGCATCAAGAATGTCAGTTTTAAACCAAGTAGTAAAACTGTTACTTTTGGATTATAGAAGTGTGATTTATAGGTAAAATGATTTTCCTTGTAGGAATATAAACTGATCCACAATGGGCAGTGATAGTCATTTCTTGGACATGGATGAGGAATGTGTTCAATATCCTCAGTTTCCATTGTTTGGATGGGTACTAAATGGTGTTCATTTTTGAATTTTCATGCCTAGATGATCCTAGGAAACATCTTAATAAATAGGGAGTGATGTTTGAGCCAAAAAAATAAGTGTTGGGAGGCCTTCAAAATGTTTTTAAATAGGTTGAAATCTGTTAAGATTTTGATTCTACATAATCCTTGAGTTGGGTATATGTTGTATTTTGACACATTTTACATAGTATTGAGAGTTTTTATAATATATTGTGACATGGTAGTTACTTATGGATATTTTTAATTTCAATCCCAAATATTTAACTACTCAACTAAATAATTATATATTCTAGTTATGGTCCTTTTGTTGAAATGTTGGTGACAATATTTCTTTAATAGGATATTTTTTATAAATACATACCAAAAGAGTCTATGGTATATTTTCTTCTAGATATAAATAAATCTTCATTAGATTAATTGGGTAGAATAATTGTAGACATTTGAATATGAAATGGAGTATGATCCCGGGAATGGAAATATTATTAAAGTCTCTATTAAGTGGATGTTGTTTGAAATTTGAGAGAAGAAACTGGAATTATTTTGGAATCCTATAGCTATGATAGAATATTGACTTATGGGTTTAACAGAGGTTATATTGTATTTTACATGTCAACCCTTCATGATCATATCCCTATTATTAAAATGTGTGATATCTAATAAAGAGTTTAATCTTGAACATATCATTATGTGTGAGAGGGTGGAATAAAACTGTTTTGTTATAGGATAGACCTTGTTAGACATGGTGTGCTTTTGGTTCATGATAGAGTGATGGTTTTATATTTAATTAGGGAATATTTTATGAATGTTTTTCATTATATTAATTGGTTAGTTCACATAGTTTCAACAAAAATATATCATGAAATAGTAGGGAAATTATATTGGCATGATATGAAATGATACATAGAACGTTGTTTCACTTGTTGTTTGACTTACTAGAGGATCAAGGCTGAGAATTAGAGACCTGGAGGGTTTCTCAATTCACTAATAGTATCCACGTGGATATGGGATGATATGACCATGGAATTCATGATAATTTTTATCAAAACCATTAGTTGTAGATATACCATGTGGATTGTATTATATTGGTTGTCCACAAAGGTTCATTTATTGTTGATTTGAGAGACTAAATCGATGGATGAGATATGTGAAATCAATACTGATTAAATTCTTTGGATACCTATAGTGACTGCACTAGTGGTTTCAAATAGAGATACACAATTTACATAGTTATTTTGGATGGTCTTAATAAAATTACATGGACTCAGTTGAAGATGAGTTCAACTTTTCATCCTTTGTTTGAAAAATTGACAATATAAATAATCAAGACCATAAATGATATTCTTAAAGTGTATGTCCCAGATTTCATGGGATCTAGATATTATCACATGGATCTATTTTAATTTTATACATGAAATATTCTTTTAATTTAATTGAATCAATCCTTTTGAGGCTCTCTATAGATTGAAATATCATTCACCCCTATAGTGCCAAGATGTTGGTGAATCATTTGGAGTTTATCCTAGAATGGTGAAGGAAACATAAAAGTGGGTGAATCTGATTGGGAAGTTGATGGATACTATATAGAGTAGATAGAGTTCATATTATAACTGAGGAAGATGACCCTTGGAGCTCATTGTGGGTAATAGAATTTTCTTACATGTTCCCCTCAATTAGGACATAGAAATTTAGGAGATAAGAGAATATGTAACCATGGTACATTTAAACATTCGAGATAGGTGAACACATCAGGACAATGGTTCATAATTAGATATTTCTCCATTGTATCAATATATGAATAATTTGGCCAACATGTCTTAGAATTAGAGGTATGAACATGATCATGTGCATCTGATCGAATATAAGGATGAAGAATTTGAATGAGATGCATCTTTTATTGGGAGGCTCATTCAGATTATGGATCGAATTTAGAAGCTTATATGAGGTAAGACCTTTTCTATTACATTTATATTTTTTTTCCTATTTTAAGTGTTTTTATATGAGATATATATGTTTGGGGTTATAGAAATAAAAATGGGGAAAGTTGTTGGGTATGTTATAGATTAAAATGAAACAACTTCTATATAGGAAATATGGTGGAGTCTGTAGGTTCTATAGCACAACTGCAATTCCCACCAGCTATCCAATGGGGTTACAAGGATGATTAAATTCTTCCTATTAAAAACTATCTTGTTGGTGGAGTCCACCGACATGCATGTGGGGAGCTTGAAAAGAACTGGTTCTTCCAGACATCCATTGGAATCATTCGTGACCAGGTAAGACTAGTCAGGTTATGTTATTTTTTTTATTAAAATACTGATCCTATACTTTGTTCTCATTATCTCAACCCTCTATCTACCCTAGCTACCCTAGGATCTCCCCTATGGAAATTTTGGGATCTCTTCTCTCCTTCCCTCTTCTTCTTTCCACACCCAGACGACAGTTTCATTCCATGTTCATAACATGATGAAAAAAATCCTTATCTTGATCAATTATCTTCCATTATACTTAGTTAAACCCCACTAGATTCCAAATATATTAATCTAATATAATGGTATTGGAATTTTCTAGCATGGATATGGGTTTTCTTTGATAGAATTGAACTAAGATTCATAAATTTAACATCTACATACCATTTGGTCTTGGAAATTTTTTGGCAGTGGATCTTCTAAGGTATGTGTGATCTTGACCTATCTTTTTAGTGCCAAATTCTACACAATTTGGATCATTTAATTATAATATTATCAGTTTTTGTGTTTTTATAAGAGTCAGTGTGGTATAATTAGACTAAAACTTCGAACCATTTCATTGAAACGTTGTTCAACCTAAGGTAGGTGATCCTATTCATAAGCACTTGTTTTTATTGTTTCATGGAATGATTTTTTGGAATGTATGTGTATCCCATTATACTTATATTTTATGTTTGATTGTATGTGTTTCATGTCTGCATATTCTATGACCTATTCTAAATATTTTCTTTCACATGGATTTATTATGGTTATGACCCTCTCTTGATATGGCATGGTATTGAAATCTCCTCCTCTATCTATGTATTTCATGAGCTATATTTTTATGTTAAATCCATATTGAATATCCCCCTAAAGATAGATATATTACACATTTTTTAACATATGAAAGGTTTATCCCTTACACTGGTATTTTTCAAACATCATTTATGTTATATCCCATTTATGTGGATTCTTCCAAGAAGACGGTCAATATTTATTCTTGCATAGAGATGAAGAAGGGAGAGATGGTCTCTATTGACCTGGAATAAAAGTTATGATTATGTGATATAAATTTTTCTTATCATTTCTATTTTTATTTTCATGGACTTCACAAGTATATCTTATTAAATTGTGTTAAATGTTTTTGGTGGTATAATACTAGGTTTTATACGCACACCCTACCTGATAAACCCAGTTTACATGTAGATTTTATGACTATATATCCAAAAAGGGTAAATACCCAATGGTCGGGAATTGATAAGGTTTAGTGGGTTAATGTGGTTATTGTAAGATCTACTTTAGGGTTGATATCTTATGTGTTTTTTTACTTTATCTAATACATTTATCCATTTACTACGGGGATCCATATTTCATAGTATCGGGTTGTGCGATTGGAAATCCATTTTTCCATTAGATGGGATAATACTTTTATGTATACTATTACTATATTGATTTAATTTTTTATTAATTATTTTTAGATTTTTTATTGTCCCTTCCATTATAAAAACATATTTTAAATGATTTTGAGGTAATTGTCCTTCCATCATATTTTCACTCACCGCTAGTCAAAAACCTCTAACAAAAGGGGAGGCATGTATGAGGTCTTCAAGAATTTTTTAACAATCATGGTGATTTTTGTTGGGGTGTTACAATAGGGATAGTTATATATCATTCAACAAAGTGTATTTGATGATAGGAGGGGGAAATATTTGAGGAGGATGATAAGAAGAAGATATCTATGACTACATAAGATTATGATGGGATGTCATACATTATAGAGGAGGACTTCAATAAAAATTCCATAGGAGAGGAACAATAATAGTTTAGGGTTTTATTTTTCTAGGTGAATGATGTTATGCATGAGATTCATTTTCTACATGGTTGTTTTCAGTGAGGGTTCTCTATATGATTTTTAAATTTTTTTGGTCTCAAACCAGAATTTAGTCCCACTTTTAGTCTTGGATTGTCATTATCAAAAAGAAAAATGATATAATGGGTGTTCATATACACATCAATCTCCAATTTGTTTTTGAATACATGGGATGATACAAATTCATCTTATTTTTTAAACATAAAGAATAATTTCTACGTAGTCATTAACACATTATTAAAAACAAGGGTGGGCCTAAAATTATTAATTTAAATCATGATACACTTGTAAATACATCACTAATAGAAGAATAGGGTCCAAAAAATGAATATAATAAATATTTTTTAACAATAAATACTAACGGAACAATTATATATCAAATTCATCATCATAGGATGGATGAACACTAAAGTGGTGAATCCTATGGTGATCAATTTTGAAAGGGTAATTTAAACTCCATGAATCATGAATGTAGAATTTGAAAACATTTTTAGGATGATGATACAGTCTAAATATTAATATGAGGTAAATGTTTAGAAATATTTATATAGCTTGGAATTCTGAGAAAGGGAAACATGTTGAAAGAGAACTGGAACCTCATTGGTGAATTCAAATCATTTTTAATTAGTTAATAATTTGGGAAAATATAGATTATAGATAAATAATCAAAATTGTATCTCGAACTCTCAAAAATAAAATATAGTTATGGGTTAATTAGTAGAAAATCAAGACTCACTTATGAGTGGATGGTACACTGAACCTTATTCTTATTTTATAAATGACAGTTTTTTATATTTTATTTATATCATTTTTAGAATTATTGTCAAATATTAATATCCACTTACATTAGATAAATAATCCATTAAAATTACTCCATTAGTCATTTCATCCAATTATCCCATATTTGTTTTAAATCATAATCTAATAATGTCCTCAATATATTTTAAATATTTCACAGAAATCATTTTACGTTATAAAAAATAATTATCCCTAAAGTACTATAATTCTGAATGATAGTAGATACATATACTATTGAATAATATTTATAGTTTTTTCATTCATCTTTCTTTTTTTTAGTAGCCTCAAATACCTTTTATTTTTCCTCTTAGATACATATTTACTAAAGATGTTGAAGGATCATTATATTCATATCTGATCCATTAATTTTCAATATAATTTTAAGAGGAATCTTAAGTATATTCCTTACAATTATCTTATAAAACTTTTTAATAAAAAACCCACACACATTATCAACATAATTTCTAATATATATATTTATATTTATGTATTTATCAATACATTCACATTTTTTCATCATAAATATAATTTTTTTTCATTCTCATTTTATTTTTAATATATTTTTTAAAAATAATGATTAATTTATAAGATTTATTCCATATATTTCTACAAAATAAATATATATAAACTCTAGTAACCTTTTTTAATTTTTATATAACCATTTCTCTTTTTTGATATGTTTTATAGAAAATATATAATAATATATTCTATTTTAAAATATAAATTATTAATTATTAATTTATAATATTGATCATACTGATTTTTACAAGGTGACTAAGTATTCTATTCCATTGACAATTTTCATCATTAGAAATAAAATAAAATTTATTTAACACATTCTAAATTATAATTATATTACAAAAATTTCATTCACTATTTGGTGAAAATGTTTCCAATTTTTATAATCCTAAGGATAATCCTATTTTTTATTGAATATAAAAATTGTTTCCATTAACACTTAATTAGGTAAAATAATGAAAATTTTCAAATATCTAAAAAAATAAATTTATTCAGATTCAAACTTTGTGCTTCAACTGTAATACATTATAAACCTGTTATGTTCAAGGAACTAGAAATTCCAATTTTCAAAAATAAAAAAAATATTTTTTTTATATTTTTCATAATATTAGTGTCTTTATAAAATGATGATATATATTATCAACTATCAAATACCTAACTTTCTACCAAAAAATTTACTCTACTTATATGGATATGATTTTTAATTTCTTATTTTAATTTAAAGATCATCAATACCACATTCATGATGAAATCTATTTTGAAATATTATCATTAATTCATCAAGAATATGACTAGTTTGATCATGTCATCAATATACATCATCAAGACAATAAAAAATAATTTTGTTATAGATATTTTATTTATTTTTTTATTCCATAGGATTTTTACGAATCATAATGTTTCTCTTATTCATAGGTGTAATCACCCTGAATTCCTAGCCTTCATGAATTCTTTTAAATGAATTATTACACTAGAGAATATAATATTTATTTCCATTCACTTTACAAAATCATAGTCATGTACTAATTCTATAATTTATTAAATAAAACATGAACTCCCAAACTTCACTATTCTGCTATTTTGATTGACAACAAGGTACTCATTCATTGGTTTTGAATATATCCTTTGATAAATTTTTAAATATATGTAGATTGATATCCATCATCTATAATAAATAATTATTTAAATTTACCCTTAATATAATTTTTATTAGATGAATTCCTCATAAAAATATTATTCAATACATTTCCCAAGTAAAACTAAAGACATTTTTCCATTTATAGCTAGAAATTTTAGTAAAAATACTTTTATAATTCTTAATATGCTGTGTTAAAAATATTATTTAATTTTTAATCATAATTGTAAGAAATAACCTTAAATAATATCAATACTTTTTCAATTAAATGATTTCATTCAATGCTAATATAATCATCATGTTGTTTTATGGGAAAAAATTATTCTCAATAGATTTGGATGATTAAGAAATTATCTTTATTCTTTTATCAGAGTAATCTATTACTAATTACTATATCTATTAGAATTTTATATTCATGTATTAGACTATCTAATACTATATTTATTTGAAAAAAACATACTACATTATTTATTACAAAAAATCAAAATTCTTAATAACAAAAACCTTTAGTGTTTTAATTTTTCCATTAACATAAAACTATATATCAAATAAATTAGAATGATTCCTCTTATGATTTTTAATGTAATTAATTATAATTTTAATATGATAAAAATTAACTTAAAACCAACCATTAATAATAATCATGGTATATATCTCTTAATATTAATTTATAGATATCTCAACTTACATATCAATATGATTTATTAATTTTATTATATCACCGAGGACTCTACTATAGTATATAAACACCATATCAAGAATGATCATGAAATTCAGCCTTTAATGTGCCTTTATTAATGAATTTATTTTTTATATTAATTTAAATTTTTTGGCTTTACCAATGTAGATACATTTTTTTAATTCATCATATTGAAATTATCTTAGTATGAATTCATGTTTTTTTGAAACAATACATATTTTATCAAAAAATATGGTTTTCATAAAATTTTAATTTAAATTACTTTATTATTATATGAGGATGTCATATAAGTTTAAAAAATATTTTATTTAATAGAATACGAATTTATCAAACAGTGATATTCATTTTAAAATAGTCTTGGAATTTATAAATCATATGCAAAATGTTTTTACAAGTAATCAATTTTCACTTTAAAAAAATATTATCAAAATTATTAATTAGATAAAGTATTTTCAAGGGATATTCAGTTTTTTCTTTTCATGAAAGACTCATAACTTGTATAGTTTTGAAATAAATCGATTTATGTCATTAAAATATGTATCATAAATATTTTAATCTTATATATAAATTTAAATCTTAAACAAGTTATTTCTCTAAGAACCATTTTACATTATTAGGCGTACTTATTTTAAAATCAACTTTTCACAGCTTTATAAATTCAATACTAAAAATAATATTAAATTTTGAAATTAGAATTAATTTTTTTTTTGTAAAAATATCAATGTTAATATTTTCCATTGAAATTAATTATGAAGGATAAAAAATTATTATTACGGTAAAAGTAAAAGGGAAAAATTCAGTTTAACCTAGAGTTATTGTCTTGAATAATGATTTATGATGTTTCAAATTCCTTTTATTATATTTTAATATATATAAAATATTATTTTAATTCTATCCAATTATAATACATAAAAATAATAAACACAAAATATTATCATTATATTTCTTTTATAGTGATATTACAAGAAACATACCCCTTCACCATTCATTAAATCAATATATGATCTTGTTTTCCTCGGATTAACAACGCACTAGAATGATACAATGCATTTATATATCAATGAATATGAAAAATAATTTAGTGTTATAATATGAAATTAATTTTTAAATAATGATTTTTTGTTCAGAGATTTTAAAATAATATCTAATTCATCAAATAAGATAACACACTCCATTAATCATAAACCACCAAGACCTAATTATTATCAAATTCATCATCAATGATATGGTATAAAACCCTCATGAATGGAATTTGAAATATCATAAATTATTATAAATATTGTATGAGACTAATATTAATGAACGTTTAATATTTTAATATAGAATAATAGTTAATTCTAAAAAAATTATTATAAAACTAGTATGGATGATGAAAACTATAATCACCAATGTATATAATTAGAATAATTAATATAGATAATGATTATTTATAAAAATTATGATTGAAAATTAGTATAATCATGGTTTCCTATTACTTGATTAATATATCTATGCTTTTGATATAGGAGGTTAATGTACGTTTTAGAAATTCATGACATTAGGGAAGGGGTTTTCATCTCAAAATCCATTATTTTAGATTTATTTTATAATATGGACATTATTTACATTATATGGTTTATATAATATCTATTTGAGATGTTATATTAGGAAATATTTTTTTGAATGGAATTTTAATATCATTTCTATGAACCCTCTTTCAAGAGGATAAGATTGAATTGCTACCCAAGCCATAATTAGGGGTTTTAATTCTTAATTTCTAGTCATTGGGACTCATTATATAATCACCACTAATTTTCCATTGTGTGGTGAATACATTGAAATACAAGTATTTTTAATCATGTTACTCATGAAATTTATGGGATTTATATGCCTATATTATTTTCTCACTCTTATATTATTTTTATTCAATAGTTATATTTTATATGGTTGAAAATCCAACTTATATTTTAGTAATGTAAATGTCTATGTATTTTCATAGAAAATAAATCCAATTTTTTAATTTTTTAATTGGATGTGGCTATGACACATATGCATGTAGGGTTAATATCCATGAAATGGTTTGATTTATTATTGAATCTATCATCACCTCAATACAAGAATAGTGGTCCTTGACTAAAAACCATGAAATACACTATAAGGGTATATTCATTAGAATATTCACATCCTCTTAATGAACCATGATTACGTATTTTTCTTACCTTTTCCATGGTCTCATACAACTGAAAAGTATTTAACCCATGTACTGTATTCAATGGATAAACTAGCACATTGAAGTTACTCTCATCCATATAATTCATTTATAATGATACTACATATTACTCTAATGATAACTAATAGATTCCAAGTTAATTAAGAACTTTTTTCTTAGATATCAAAATTCTTCTATTAAATGGGTCAGTATTTGATGTATGTATTTCTTAATATATGGATATCCTAGTTTTATTAAAAATGAGATTCTATAGGGAATTGTATGAAAGGTCTTTATGAATCTTGAGGTGAATGCATTAGACTGAATAAGTGATGGGTTGATTTTGAAATTATATATCCCCATGATTCATAGATAGGTCACATCGGAAAAAACATGTTGTGTTTCAGTGTATACATATTCCCATGACAAGGATTACTATTATACATATTTTAATATATTTTCATGGATATAGTATTCCCCCATTTTTAGATGAACATGGAGTGCCTATTTTAATTTATTATTTTCATATCACTTATTCTATTTTTATGTTATATATCATTCCACTATATGGTATTATTTATCAACCATATGATCCCATCCATATTTTTATTCTATTCCCCATGAAATTTAAGGAAGGACTAAGATTAATTTTAAATTTTATGATAAAAGTGATATTCATATTCCCAAAATATGTATAATTTTTATCAAATGTATTAAAATATAGTGTAGTATACATTTTTTATTCCAATAGTTCTCAACTATTAGATCCTTCTGGACTAATTTTACATTATACTATCAATGTAATATAACTACCTTCACTAGTTTTCTAGATTATGGGTTTTAAAATTTATATTCTATCATTTAGAATTTTTCTTAAATTAAAAGTTTCTATAACTGGTAAAATATTTCACCTTTAATTATTATATAAAAAGTTTTCATTTTTTATAATGAAAGAAATATTACATAATAATGGAAAAAATGAAACCCTTTTTAAATTTCATATTTATGTTGTATTTTCTTTTTAAAATATTATATTAAAATAATATTTGTTAATATATAATAAAAATTTATTCTAAGTATATTATTTATATTTTTTCCTCCAATATATTTAATTTACATAAGATTTATTTTTTAGTTGTTACTTTCTATTTCCTCCCCTAATATTATTTTAGTGACTAAAATATTTTTTATAGGACAAAATAATCATATATATTGTACATTGGTATGAGAATGATGAGAAATTACACTAGTAGAATACTAACCTATACCAACGGTTTGGAACCGTTGGTATAGGCCTCCAAACCGTTGGTATAGCCTATACCAACGGTTTGGAGAACCGTTGCGAAGTAAGCCGTTGGGATAGGTCTATACCAACGGTTTTCCCAAAACCGTTGGTATAGACCTATCCCAACGGTTTACAAAACCGTTGGTATAAGTAATATGAAAATCTATTCCAACGGATATAAAACCGTTGGTAAATGTATTTCAAAAAAAAACATGTGCTGGGATTTGATCCCACGACCCCTTGTTTATAATCAAACGACTTAACCACTAAGCTAACATTACTTTTGTAAACATAATTTCATAAATATATATATGTATTATCATAATTATTTAAAATTTAGATTTATATAATGTTCTCGGGTAGCAGACCTGGAAGAAATGAAAGAATCTATCCCAACGGTTCTCAAAACCGTTGGGATAGACCTATCCCAACGGTTCTCAAAACTGTTGGGATAGGTGGAAATTTCCTGGAGGGTGAAGGTTGGTTTTGGGGGTGAGTTTTCCCAACGGTTCTCTCAAACCGTTGGGAAAGGGGGGTCTTTCCCAACGGTTTGGGAGAACCGTTGGGAAAGGGTCCTCAAAACCCACCTTTCCCAACGGTTTGAGAAACCGTTGGGAAAGGGGGGGTCTTTCCCAACGGTTTGGGAGAACCGTTGGGAAAGGTGGGTTTTGAGGACCCTTTCCCAACGGTTCTCCCAAACCGTTGGGAAAGACCCCCCTTTCCCAACGGTTTGAGAGAACCGTTGGGAAAGGTGGGTTTTGAGGACCCTTTCCCAACGGTTCTCCCAAACCGTTGGGAAAGACCCCCCTTTCCCAACGGTTTGGGAGAACCGTTGGGAAAGGGTATATATAAGTGTTGGGAAAGATCCGATTTCCAGTAGTGTTATAGGGTTGAATTAATCCCCCCAAAAACAATCCTTATCCTAGAAAAATATATTTAATTTTTTTCTAGTTTGTGTATAGGATCACATAAATGATGAATAGATAAATATCGATGATAAATATTAAGGAAGGATATAATATGAATATAATATATTTTTACAAGGTGTAACAATCTATTTTTATAAATTAGTTGGTCTTTGAATACTATTGGTTGTTATCCCATGTCACATATTCTATTCCAAAGTGATAAGATATAACTGAACACCATAAAGTATACAATGATTGATACAATGTAACATTATCAGTTATGAGTGAAAAAAATTTATATCTTTCTCATGTAATTACAATAAATTTATGATTAGTATAATATTTATTCCCTCAATCATATATGTATTCACATTAGATTACACTCTTGATGTTTTTTAGTGGATATCTATCTCATAAAAAGGATTTCCCAATTAAAAACACCAATTGTTAGGGAGTATTCCAATTTTTACCATGTCGAGTGATATTATTGAGACCCAAGTGTATACATAGATTGTTTAGGTTGAATCAGATGAATTACCTATTATTGTGGTGTTTTTTCGTGTGTATTTTTAATGTTATGTGAATCTTGAATGAATATTTTATAATAATATTTTGTGTTCAATTTTATTTATATTTATTTGTTCATTATATGATTACTATTCAATAATAATTAATTCATTATGTTTCAATTGAGGGGAAAATTGTTTTAATTATTTTAAAATTATAGAAGACGTTTGTAAGGGAGGATATAGAGTTTTTAGAAGTGTTTATCTATTGTATATTAGAACAGGACCTAGTGTAAGCAGTTACACAACAATTCATGATGTTTAAGATTAAATTTACTCTAAATCAAGAATATATCACTCCATTTAATAAGTTCTAATTCCTTAAGTTAATTATAGATATTATGATGAAGGAACTATCCTTTATGATATGTATATAATGCTATAATTTATTTTATATTTATCATGAATAAAAAAATTACATCACAAAATTAATGATTTAACAATTTTTTCACCTATTGATTGTAATTTCATCTGATCGATACAAAGTTTGTACTAATAACTCCACAATTGTCAAAGGATAAAAGTCAATTTCATCAATGAAGTCTATGTTTTAACCAATAGAGGGATTTTTTTTGTTCTTTGAATCATCCATTCATGATATAGTGTTTAGGAAATAATTTTTCAATGATTTTATATAATTGATGTTCTTTTATAATAATATTTTAAAGTGGGTTTGTCATTTAACTTTTTGACTGAAATGTTAGATTAGTTTTATGTTTAAATGTTATATAATTTTATAGTGTTTCTCATTGTGTCATGAACACCATGACCACACTACAATAATTATGATCATGTTTTTGTTGATGAACATTTAAATAATTGAAGAGTTTTGTTGATATGTATCTAATGGTGATTCGTGGGATACACTAAACCCAATCTCTATTAATACTAACTCATCTTATTATTATTATTATGAAGCATGGTTAAATCTAATTTTTTAAAAATATGTCATACAATTTGAAGTGGAAGTTATCATTGAATTTTATTTTGAAATTCAAAATATTAGAGATAGTGGATTTGTAAGTATATTTTGAAAGGAAATGTGTATTAAGGGTAGGTGATCATGTGTGTATTGGAATATGTAGAGTAAAGTAATAATAAGAAGATGATAAAATTAGGAAAAAGATATAAAAGAACAAGAATAATAATAATAATAAGAAGAAGAAAAAAATAAGATGATGAATAAGAAGAAGAAGGAAACAACATGATAGAATTACACTTTGTTTAAAGACACGCATATTTTTATAACTCATAATATTATATCATTTATTGTGGGGAGGACATTACACAATTTTGAAGGCATATTGATTTCCCTGTTTTCAATAATAATCCATTTTTGATGTATTAAATATATTAAAACTACTAGATCATGTGTTTATAGGTTTTACAAAATCATTCCAAGGATATAAAAATTCATTTCAAGTGGAGTAAAATTTAAAAAATCATCGTGATGACAAATTGTATGCATTAAAGTGTTTCTATTAGTGAAAGGTAGTCTTATCATTCACGTTAAGATGTGTTAAATGTTAAAACTCAAGTATTTTTAATATTATATAAATTTTATGTTTTATTCATGTAATAAATTTTTTATTTTTAAATGTATACATTGTAATTTTATATCATTATATTTTTTTATTAAAATTTATACACAAATTATATATTTAAAGTCATTATGTATTCATTATAAAAAAATAAATATTTCATATAAATGTTTAAATAAATTTATGTAAAATGATTTGTTATTTTAATATCTTTAATGAAGAAACTAATTAAAATAAATTTTATAAAAAATACTTATATTCATTTTTAATTTATATTTATATTTTTCACTCTAAATATTTCATATAATGATATAGGTGGTCTGAAAAAAAATATTATTTTATTCTAAATATAAATATATTTTATTATATTTTGATTTTTCTATTGAAATATAATATTTCTTTTATAGTTATTTATTTTTAAAAAATTTATTTTATTTATTTATTTTTTATGTTAGAAATTATGTAAAAGTATTAATTCTATTTTAAAAAATAGGATATGTTATCAAGTATTAACTGTGATATGTATTCATTATTTTTGAATAAAATTATTTTAAAGGTATATTAGAGATATTTTTATTAATATATATATTGATTTAATTTTTAAATTATTATTTTTTAAATTTAATATTAAAATTCAATATGATTATATGTTTATAACGATATTTGAATTAGAATGTAATTTAAAAATTATAAATTTTAAATCAAATTATATTTTATTAGTTAATAATTTTGAAATATCTAGAATATTTTATATAAATTGAGAAAAGTATAAAAATAACATAGAATAAATTAGATATAAGGCATTATTTTATAAAATATCAATAGTAAAAGTCAATTTGAATAGAGGTTGATAAATAAGGTTGAATTTATTTTAAATAAGTATAGAAAGAAATTTGAATATGACCTTAAAACACTTTATTTAATTTGTTTCTAGAAATTTATAAATTCTTAATTAATGTTATATGACATGTAAGAATATTATTAATACTTATAATATCAATTTAAAATTTCAATATATGAATTCAAATCTATTATAAGTTGAGTATCAAATTTGAACTTATTTTTAAATTAAAATTATGGGTTTAATAGGAATTCAACTTCACGGAATATATATATATATATAATATGAAATTTTTTAGTAATATCTATATTGTGTTGAAAAACAGATTTTATTTTAATATAGATTTTTTTAGTATGAAAGATAAATTTTATATGGTCATATGTTGAGAAAAAAAATTTCAACTCCTTTTAAAAAATGAATTTGTGTTCAAATAAATTTCCACATCATACTATTATTATTAATTAGAATTAATTGTAACATTATATAAATATAAGTAACATTTATTTCAATATGTAATACATAAAATAAAATATAAATAATATAAATTTAGTTTAAAATAATTTTAATGTCCTGAAATATAAGAAAATAATTATGAAATGGTGACACAGTGCTTGCACAACATTAGAATAGTTAAAAATAGGGACATGGTGATATGATTGAAATGGTACTTTTATATTTTTAAGGAATTATTATGATAATTAAATGATACATTCTTCCCTTATCTATTTATGGACCACTTGATAATTAAATGATACATTCTTAACTCTTAGACAATATTTATCAGTGGAATTTCCTTCAAACATTATTCATAAAAGTTTACACATTCGAACCTTTCCAAAAAAATTAAAAAAATTGGTTTATTTCTATGTTATACCCAGATATCTCTCTAAATTTCCTCTTCAATTATACTAAGGTTATTATCTATCCAAATATCCATCCTAAAAAATAAATAGACTCGATATAAAAGATACACGTTAAGGAATTATGTAGGGGTATCTAAGGCACTCTTTCAATTAATTTTTAAAATTATTTTTATTAAAAAATAATTTAATTTTTTAATTATATTTATTAAATGATTCTGCTAGCATGATATTAAAATATTTTTGAACTATTATTTTTGATATTAAATTAATTCTCTATCGAAGAACCTATTTTCTCAAGTCTTTACCATATCAAAATACTTGTACCAAAATCAATGAAATTTAATTTTTATTCCTATATTTCCCCATTCATTAAAATGATAATAATTTAAAAGTTAAAAAAATAGTATTTTATTTATAATCTATTTTTTGAAACATTATTTTTTTTCTTATTTTAATCTCTTCAAAAACATTTTTTTAACTAAGATGGTTTTGTACTAAATATGTGACTCCTAAATTTGTGTTTCCACTTATATCATATATAGAAATTCTTAGAAAATGATTTTATGATTTAATATAAAATTAATAATGAGATTATCCAATATTTAAGATCCATGTATAATAAAATTGTCATTATAATAAAGAGGATAGATATAAATAACAAAATTCATTTTTAAACTTCTAAAACAAGTTTATCAAAGTTTTTATGAGCTATAAATACATACAAAAATATTTAAATAAATTACTTCAAGAATGAAATAAAATATATAAAATGAATATTTTATATCCTATAGAACCATTATATAATGAAATTTGATAATTACTAATAAAAAAAAAATATTTTTTCAAATTCTAATCCAAAAACCATCAAAGAAATATATGGAGGTGAAAATTTTCCATTATATAAATAATAAATTAAATTAAACTAATAAAAAATTAAAATAGTAATAAATTAAACTAGTAATGGGTACTTATTGATGAAAATAATTAATATAAATTTATTATTAAAGAAATTAAAATACATATGAAGAAATCCTAGACACTAGATCGGGTAATTCATAACTTAATTTCCTTTAGTTGACTTATAATTTTTCATATTACACAATATTTTTCTAATGTTATGCATAGTATCCCATTTAATATTTTACTATTTTATCTCCAATTATTTTATAGTTATCTTTATTTTTATCTTATAGTCATTTTCTTGATCGATTCTTACTTTACATGTTAGGATCATTCTAAGGGATTTTTTATAATCCATTACTCTATTGATTAGAAATCCTTCACTTTATTTTTCTTTAAAATTTATTCACATCATTTTCCTTATAATCTTATAAGTAAAATTTCATTATCTATATTGAATTTTTATCCTTTATATTTCTCTAAATATTGAATATTTATTTTGATTTATTATTGTTAACTATTATGATTATGATTATGAGTTGAAATAAAATCTACAATGTGTTTAATTTACAATAGTATTCATAATAAATATTTATGATTATTGGTGGGCCAATGATATATCCTAAAATTGTTTAAATTAATGATTTATTCTTTAGTGAGATAATAATGGAATTAACATGTTATTTTATTACATTATGGGCTATTGGAATTAACTAGTCATGTAATTCCACTAAAGTTCATTATAAGTGATTAAATGTCATTCTGATATAACATCATATAAAAAATATTTCATGACCCATCCCAAAAAATATATAATAATGAGGTCGTAGAGATTATCATTTCCCAAGTACCACCTCTAGTAGGCCCCAAGTTGGAAATAATCATGGATGGTATAGTAAACATGAATATGGGAGGAATTACCCACTAAGAGAATAATGCAGAAGAGAGAGATAAAAATGATAAAAAAACTAACAACTACTAAGTCATATATATCTAATAAATCACAATTCAATACATGAAATTCCATATAGTGCTAAACAACTAAAATGAAACTACACGTAACAAAATGGTAAAGACATTAGTGACCATAAAGCCCAAAAATATCCTATAAAACCATGAGATAGTAATATCCAACCCAATCACCAACCTACTTTGGATGACTAGAATTGTAGTATATATATACCTAGGGTGATAATAATAATATACTTAGTAGGATTATCTAAGTAGCATATCATGCAAAATATAAAGTAAGCATGTTAAATCACATTAAAAAATAGTGAAACTAACTTGTCGCCTAAATAGGTATACTATGTTCCAAGCCTCAAAAATTCTTACTCTCACTAAATGTATTATAAAGAAGATGATATATTATACTAATGAAACATCGATTGTACTTAAATATCTATTTACCAATGTTTTTTCTCTCTTCCCCAATGTCACACATCCTTAGCCATCTCTCTCCAAAATATACTGGCCCAAAAACACCTTGGCAAGGAATCACATCATTCACCTCATTTATCACATCATAACATCATCCCATCCATGAATCCATATATTATAACCATGTAGTTTATGGGATCCACCAAAACTCATATGAGGTTTTTTAAACATCTGGTATTAAATATTAAGCCATCACAGACCATACACCGAGTTAGTACCTCAATCCATTACAACCTATACTCATCATACCTATAGTACACCTTTGGATACTATATCTGGTAATACAAGTGTTTGAAATAATGACAATCCATCAAAACCCTCTATAAACATATATGGGAAATCTAACCAGCCTGCATACTATCACAAGTAACTACTAAGATAAGTGAGAGGGGAAAGAGGGGGTAGTTATCCATCTAACCTCCCACAAGGATTTTGGGGAAAACAATCTCATAGAGTCCACTAGAATTCAGTCACCCTATCCTACATGGGTGGGGTAGAATATGAAATCACATAATATACAAGATACATTATAGATCCAAACCAGACTATTATAATAACATATTCTTATAATCAACTTTAGATAATGGCACTCAGACTCCCAGTTTTCACTATTAAGACCATATATCATTTAAAAAACAATAATTTAAAGAGATACATTAATAAAATATTTCATTTTTATTAATTTTCCTTCATTAATTAATTCATTAAATATTACATAACCTTTTAATATTATTCTACCTTATATAACATTATTCAACCTAGCCAAGTCTATGCCCTCTAGTAATAATCCAAACTAAGCCCACAGTTTCACATGATTAACTTCTTTTAGCATTTTCATTCCATCATACCAACCCCATGGGTTAAAAATGTACTTATTCATCATTATAATCACTCCATATTCGGGTAATATATGAAAATCATCCTAAGATACCACTAAGAGTAAACATGAAACCAAGAACATCCATCCACCTTAATTAGTTGGGAAAGGAATGTAGATATAAATAACCTCATCCATCATCCATTAAGAAAAAAATATGGTAAAATACAAGATCTAAGAATAAAATTAATGGGTATGATTAGATTAAACCCATCCCATTATCTCTAGTGTCATCCTTGACACACAAATTCATATTCAGATGCAACTTGACATCATAAATGTTAACTTTTTCCACAACATCTAGACCACCCCACCCACATATCACATCAACCATCATAGGCTCACATAACATCATCCATACCAGCCTCACATCACATCCAAGACTCCCCGTACCATATCATAAGACTTGTATCCAGAGCACATCACAAACACATCCAAAAAAAACTTACATAGACAATTGGAAAACTGTGACGTCAAAATAAGGCATTCATCCCTCACATATAAACAAGCTGTCAAAACTCCAAAACAAGGCACTCTTCCCTCTCGAGAAAATGTGAAAATTAGAACCTAGTAATTATCTTCATCACAAAACCACTTATTATTCAATATAGTGTTAACCAATTCATTATTAGTAGGTTATAACTATGAGAATCCTAAGGCATCAAAATATAACAAGTTACCAATGAAATAATGGTATCTTAGAATTTATTCTGGTTTCAACAAACCTAGAGAAGTATCATTATAAATTAGAATGATTTTTATTACCATCAAAAAACATTATGATGATTTATGTTCATTAACAAATTACATCATCTCAAGGAATAACTAATTACATTATACATGAATACTTGTATCATTTTGATCAACATAAAATAAAAAAAAATCATCAAATTAAAAAAATAATTATTATTTAATTTCATAATGAAATTAATTATCAATTAATATCATCATTATGTTCTTTATCAAAATAAACATGCTACTCTATTCATGACAACATTATAAAAAATAACATCATAGATATCATACTATATAGTAAAACAATTGGAAAACCACTATCATGGTATAAAGAAAATCAACATGTGATCACTTTCAAATTAATCAATATGGTTTTCAAAATTATTAGGTTAATTTAATTTTCATATTATTGGATAAGGAATAAACAATTTAAAATTAAACATGAATAAAATAAAAAAGAAATGAATCCCCTACCTCAAAGGAATTAATGTTTTTCACATGAGAATATGATAATGTTAAGGATCTATCACTACTAGAAAAGCAGGTATTTGTGACGGGCTATTTGTGACGGGATCCCGTCGCAAATAGCCATTTGCGACGGGGTCCCGTCGCAAATAGCCCGTTGCTGAAAACGCCGTCGCAACTAAACTTATTTGCGACGGGACCGTCGCTAAAGCCTTTTTTTGCGACGGGCATTCTCCCCGTCGCAAATAGTCTTCCGTATTTTTGTAAAAAACTTTTTAAACAGTTTTTGCGACGGAACCGTCGCAAATACCTTTTGCGACGGGACCCGTCGCAAATAGTTTTTGCGACGGTTCCGTCGCAAAAACTCTTTTTTAAAAAAATAAAAAAAATTTAATAATACTAGTATTTGCGACGGGAACCGGGACCCGTCGCAAATACTATTCATAGTATTTGCGACGGGACCCGTCCCAAATACTCTTTAAAAAAAAATAAAAAACTATTAATAATACTAGTATTTGCGACGGGCATAGTATCCCGTCGCAAATACTATAAAAAAAATAAAAAAAATAAATTATTAATAAATTATTTTAATTAATATAATAATAGAATTATAATTTACAAATGAAAATAATAAATTATTTTAATTACTATAATAATAGTAGAATTATAATTCAAAAATAAAAATAATAGAATATTAATAAATAATTTAATTAATATACTAATATTATAATTATAATTCATAAATAAAAAAAATATTAATAAGTTATTTTAATTAATATAAAAATAATAGAATTATTTTACATTCAAATATTAAAATAATTCAAGTATTACAAAAAAATAATTAAATTATAATATTATAAAATTTTAATATATATATAAAATTTTATTATATAAATAAAATTTTAATATATATATAAAATTTAATATTATAAAATATAAATATTATTATTATTCATATTAATATTGTTATTTAAAAATATAATATTATTAATATTTTATAATGAGACAGAAACTACGAATAGAAAAAAAAAATATTTTGATTTCACAAATTTTATAACAGAAATACAAAATCTAATCTGTAGGAGGGGGGGAGGGGGGGGAGGTGGGGGATCTGCAGATGGTGGTGGAGGAAACTCCATCCCTAAAGCATGAGTGAGTCGGCGCATGTACTCCATCTGCTCCTGATGCTGCTGCTGCCACCGACTCGTCTGCTCCTCGTACAGCTGCTGCTGGCGTCGACGCTCCTCCTCATGCTGCTGACGCATCTGCTCCTGCTCCTGTCGGAGACTCTCTATCTGTGCAGTCTGAGATCGCAACTGCTCCTCATACTGTGTAGAAGAAGATGCACGAGCTCCTCTCGAGCTGGACGCCGACATCGCAGCACTGCCATAATAATCTCCGGGAGTCAGTCGAGAGCCGATACCAACTACCCGGCCCTTCTCGAAGGCATACTGGGTGGCCTGCATCCATGCCGCCTCATCAAACTGACGGGCAGTGGTCTGATCTGATGCCTCGGCCTGACTCTCAGGCCGGGCCTGTGCCGCTGCAGCCTCATATGACTCCTATAGTTGCAATTTAAAATTAAAATTGTGAATATATTATATGCAGTTAATTTTTAAACTTGAAAACAAATAATACTGACCACGATGTGATGCTGACGATCACCTCTGAGCTCCCCAGTAGCAGGATCACTATACATCCTCCGATATACGTCGTACACTGTAATATCGGGGTGCTCGACAGCCTATAAGAATAAAAAATAAACTGTTAATATTTATAGTTATATAAAATATTTATAAATAATGTACGTACCAGATGCTGTCTATGAGTACTGAAAGAACGACTCCCAGCTCGATGAGTCACCTCCTGCCTCCCCCGATTCTGCCTCCCCACCGATGATCTCCTCTGAAAGGCACCACTCAACCAGTGCGCACATAATCCATCCCATACATGGGATGAAATGTACTCTGGTCGATGTGCTCTACATGACTCATCAAAATCTGACACTCCTGCTTTCTTCATCGCAGCTTTTCTTAAATTGTGCAAAAACTGATGAAGGCGATCACGCATGGCCACCTCCCATGCCTCGTGGATGGCGTCACGCATGGTATCCTCGATCAGATACCATAAACCCTACAAATAAATAAAAATATCAAGTTAGAAATGAAATAATTTTCAAAATAAAAATTATTTATTTACGTACGTACCAACCAATGGCCGAACATGGCCTGCTGCACATCAATGGGAATCTGCTCCCATGTGGTCCACGGCTAAGAGAAATAGTTGCGCAAAATAGCGCTGCCCTGTCCGACTGCTATATGCGAAAAACTGAAAAAATAATAAACATTTATTATGTGAATAGATTAATGAAATCTTAGTCAAATTCACAGGTTATTACACAGGTTATCACACCTCCGGGTGCGCGGATCAAACCCAAGACGTGGACGTCGCTCGGGGACGGGGTCAGGAATCATCAATCGTGCAAGACCGCGCCCCCTCCGCGTACTCCCTGGAGCGCCTGCAGGCTGAGGGTCATCTGCCAGCAACTCATCCGCATCGAAAGGCAGGTCAGCCTCCGCCAACTCACGAAATGTGGCCTCGTCCATCTGAAACAGAAAATTTTAATATTAGCAAATAATTGATAATTACTATTATATATACATATATACATATTATGATTGTATATAAATACCATGGAATTCTATAAGTGTTCATCTTCATCATCATCTTCATATATGTCAATGTCATCTTCATATTCCTCCTCAACATCATCGATATCCATTCGAGTTGCAGTTGCTTCATCTCTTACCATTTCAAATTCATGTGTGACATAATTAACATCATCGTCATCACCGACTCTTAAATGTGGGGTGTCGTCATCGATACTCATATCTCTTTGTAAAAAAGATTGATTTTGAGTACTCTCTTGAAAAACTTCAATTCTTTGCACATCAGTGAAAGCACATTCACTTTGACTAAACTGATTGTCTCGAATTTTGATTTTTATTACACTCCACCAATCAGTCAAGTCTCTTGATGTTGCACAGTACTTTGCATAATAAACTTGATATGTCTGTTGAGCCAATAAGAATGGTTCATTTACTGCGAGAACACTTTTACATTTAATATCGATGATTCCATGAGTCGGATGAACACGCACGCCTCTCTCTGTATCCAACCACCGACATTTGAACATGGTTATGTAATGTTGTCCAAGATAACAGAGTTCAATGATTTCATAAAGTATGCCATAAAAGTCAACTTCATTTTCTCGATGATGAGATCCTCTCAAGCTAACTCCACTGTTCATTGTTTTTTTCGATTCCCCATATGCATGTGTGTGGAATCGAAATCCATTCACCACATATGCATTATAAGTTTTAACAAGTTTGGAAGGTGGGTTACTCAATACACACAGCCGTTTGTCAATTTTATCAGCATGTCGAGACACCTGAAGATTTGTGAAATAATTATCAATATAGTAAACTATACATTGAATGAGTTGCTAAATGATAAAGAATTTATGTTACCAGTTTTTGAAACCACTGAGAGAAATTTTTCAGTCGACGTTCTTCGAGAGCAGCTGCTGTAATTTATGGAATTTGTTTCTTGATATGATTATCATACAACCTATAAAAACCAAAGTTATTTACTGTAACATAAATGATAGAATAAGTGATATAAACACTTACAGTACAACTGATGTCATCTCTTCACAGTTGAGCAGAACATACGTATGAGCTCTATGATGTTCATCATCTGAAAGCCAGCGTTCAGAAACTCCACCAAAACCAAGCTCTGACTGGTTGAAAACAGATAATTGATTGTCGATTTCATCAATATTCCTCTCATTCCGTCCCATTCGGTTGTGTTTTGAAGGATACTCAGATTCAAAATAATGGGAGCAGAAAAAAGATATTTCCTCTTGCAAATAAGCTTCTGCAATAGATCCTTCAACAGATGCTTTGTTGCGTACTTTTCTTTTCAATTTTTGCATGCATCTTTCAAATGGGTACATCCATCGAAACTGTACCGGACCTCCACATTTGGCTTCATATGGAAAATGTAACATCAAATGTTCCATTGAGTCGAAGAAAGACGGCGGAAATATTTTTTCCAGTTTACATATAATTACAACAACATCTTTTTCAAGTTTGCCTAGAGCATCATAATCTGCCGTAGCCGCACAAATTTCCCGAAAAAAATGAGACATGTCTGTTATGGAATCCCAAATCACAGAATTCAACAGACCTCTTAATCCAATGGGTAGAAGTCTCTCCATTATAACATGACAATCATGACTTTTCAATCCAGTAATATGACCATTCTTTACACATCTACCCAAATTGGAAGCACAGCCATCTGGAAGTCTCAAATATGCAATCCACTGACAAAATAATAAACGGTTTTCTTTAGACAATGTATAAGCTGCTTTTGGTTTCAGTAACCTTTTGGTTCTGACATTCTCAAATAGTTCCAATTCTGGACGCCTGCAAATTTGGGCAAGATCTAAACGTGCATTTACATTGTCTTTGCTCTTTCCTGGCGTATCCAAAACTGTATGAAACAAATTATCAAAACAGTTCTTCTCAATATGCATGACATCTAACATGTATCGGACCAACAAATCAAACCAATATAGCAAATCCCAAAATATGCTACGTTTAATCCAATTGTGTTCTTTCCCAAAACCAGAAATTTTCTGTTGGTTTATTGTGGGACCAAAAGTGATGGGAGGTAATGAAAATACAACCGATTTTAACTCCGAACCTGATAGCATTTTTGGAGGTCCATCCCTTTCAGCTGTTCCTTTTCTGAAATGAGATCTGTTTCTGCAAAAAGGATGATCAGCTGGAAGAAATCTGCGATGACAGTCAAAATAACAAGGTTTCTTTCCATGAATGAGCATAAATGATTTGTTCTCTCCCATACAGTAAGGACATGATTTCTGACCATGTGTACTCCAGCCAGATAACATCCCATAAGCTGGGAAGTCACTTATTGTCCACATCAATGCTGCTCTCAGTATGAAATTCTATTTCGTTGCAACATCATATGTACTGACACCAGTACTCCACAATAAATTTAATTCATCAATCAATGGCTTCAAATAAACATCAATATTTTTCTTCGGATGTCCTGGAATTAGTAAAGTCAAAAAGATATATGGCTCCTTCATCAACATCCATGGAGGTAAATTATACGGAGTTAAAAAAACAGGCCAACATGAATATTGACTACCATAAGATCCAAACGGACAGAAACCATCAGTGGAAAGGCCCAGTCGAACATTTCTAGCTTCTAAAGAAAATGATGGATGCACTCTATCAAAATGTTTCCATGAATCACCATCGGCTGGATGATTCAAGCTTTTATCGGTTGAAATATTCTCTTTATGCCATGACATCATTGTCGCTGTATTCTTAGACATGAATAAACGCTGAAGTCTGGATGTAAGCGGAAAATATCTCAACTGTTTTACAGGAATCAAACCAGACTTCCCGTGTTGTCCTTCTTTATATCTCAGTTGCCCACATGTGGGACAACTATCCAACGACTCATTTTCCCCTGAATATAAAATGCAGTCATTTGAACATGCATGAATCTTCTGACAAGTAAGTCCCAAATTTCGAACTAACCTCTTACTTTCATAGTAATTTGCAGGTAAAATATTTCCTTCGGGTAACAGTGTTTTCAGCAATGAAAATATCTGGTCAAAACATGTGTTTGACATTCCGTTATCTGATTTGATAGCCATAAATTTTGCAACTGCTTCTAATTTGCTCATCTTGCAGCCAGGATATAATGCATCCTCAGCAGACTTCATCAACTCATAAAATTCAGACGGTCCCAACTCAGGATTTGAAGCTATATCAGCCGGAGTTTCTATATGTTGAACAAATGAACCTGCAACATCATGTACTAAATCTTGAAACCGGGATGGATCTGGAATCAAGTTGGTATCACCTGCTCTGGAACTGCGTTCACCATGTTGATACCAAAAAACATAATCTGCTTGAAAACCAAAACGCAAGAGATGTTCCCCCACTTTGTCAAACGTGTCAAACGTTCTCAATGCACATTTTCTACAAGGGCATTTTATCTTTCCTTCTGAAACAAATTCTGAATTTGATGCCGCAAATGATAAAAAAATCTCCACACCCTCTATATATACTGGATTTAAACCAGAACCATTTGGATTTCTACGTTGATTTATCCATATGCGGTCATCTAATAATGAATGTTGACGACCTCGTTGTTCCATATTTTTCTATAAAATATAAAAGCATTACTGGTTTTGAATAATTTGTTATAAAAAACACTCAAGCAAGGATTGAATATATTGAGAATAAAGCAAAACCTGTTACAAATATTGATAATTTTAATATTATATTGATTTTTTATTTTTTTTAATAATACTAATATAATTTTTTTTATAAATATTAATTATATAATAATAATATCATTACATTATTAGTATATTTTATTATTAATATTAAAATAATATAATTTTTTATATTATATACAATTCTCCTTTCATCTGTGTGTTTCACATTCTGTCTCCACATGTAATAAGGTAATTATTCCTAATTATTCCTAATTATTCCTAATTATTACAATCTATTACAATTTATTACTAATTGTTACTAATTATTACAATTTATTACTAATTATTACAATTTATTGCTAATTATTACTATTTATTACTAATTTAGCAATACTTAGCAATACTTAGCAAAAGAAAAACTGCTTGAATAATGAAAGGAAATTTGGTAATCATCGTTGTGGAGATGATTATAAATTTTCCCTTCATTATCCAAGCAGATTTCGTTTACTAATTATTAGTAATAAAAAAAATATTATCAATATTTACGAAAAAACAATATTAATATTATTAAAATAATAACAAAAATTAAAAAATATTAAAATTATCAATATTCATAACAGACTTTGTTCTATTATTAACATGTTCAAATCTTAAAGGGTCGCCAATTGTCAGGTCATGCGCAATAAAAAGTTTGTGTCAGCCATGTCTAATGTAAACTCTATAATTGTCCTTGCATGGTTGATCACTTCGCAAGTAATGTTGCAATCAGACAAACCAAGTCATTCCCTTCTTATCTATAAGAATTATCTCACATGAACCTTTACATAGATCATTCTTCCTTAAAAATTTGAGGGGATATCATTATTTTTCCCTTAAATTTTCAAGGAAGAATGGTCTATGTAAAGGTTCATGTGAGATGATTCTTATAGATAAGAAGGGAATGACTTGGTTTGTCTGATTGCAACATTACTTTTGAGGTGATCGACCATGCAAGGACAATTATAGAGTTTACATTGGACATGGCTGACACAAACTTTTTATTGCGCATGACCTGACAATTAGCGACCCTTTAAGATTTGAACATGTTAAGAATAGAGCAAAATCTGTTGTGAATATTGATAATTTTAATATTTTATAAATTTTTATTATTTTAATAATATTAATATTTTTTTCATAAATATTGATAATATAATTTTTTTTGCTAAGTATTCTTGAGTATTCCTGAGTATTCCTGAGTATTCGTGATTATTCGTGAGTATTCGTGAGTATTCATGAGTATTCGTGAGTATTCGTGAGTATTCCTCATTATTACTAATTATTCCTAATTATTCCTAATTATTCCTAATTATTCCTAATTATTTGCAATTATTGGTAATTATTGACAATTATTGGTCATTATTACTAATTATTACAAATTATTGGTAATTATTACTAATTATTGGTAATTATTACTAATTATTCCTAATTATTCCTAATTATTCCTAATTATTACTAATTATTCCTAATTATTACTAATTATTCCTAATTATTACTAATTATTACTAATTATTACTAATTATTCCTAATTATTACTAATTATTACTAATTATTACTAATTATTCCTAATTATTACAAATTATTGGTAATTATTACAAATTATTACTAATTATTGTTAATTATTGGTAATTATTCCAAATTATTGGTAATTATTCCAAATTATTGGTAATTATTCCAAATTATTGGTAATTATTCCAAATTATAGGTAATTATTCCTAATTATTGGTAATTATTCCTAATTATTGCTAATTATTCCTAATTATTGCTAATTATTACTAATTATTGCTAATTATTGCTAATTATTGCTAATTATTACTAATTATTGGTAATTATTACTAATTATTGATAATTATTACTAATTATTCCTAATTATTACTAATTATTCCTAATTATTACTAATTATTCCTAATTATTACTAATTATTCCTAATTATTACTAATTATTAATAATTATTCCTAATTATTCCTAATTATTCCTAATTATTCCTAATTATTACTAATTATTGGTAATTATTCCTAATTATTGGTAATTATTCCTAATTATTACTAATTAATCCTAATTATTACTAATTATTCCTAATTATTACTAATTATTCCTAATTATTACTAATTATTCCTAATTATTACTAATTATTACTAATTATTCCTAATTATTCCTAATTATTCCTAATTATTCCTAATTATTACTAATTATTGGTAATTATTCCTAATTATTGGTAATTATTCCTAATTATTACTAATTATTCCTAATTATTCCTAATTATTCCTAATTATTCCTAATTATTACTAATTATTCCTAATTATTACTAATTATTCCTAATTATTACTAATTGTTCCTAATTATTACTAATTATTACTAATTATTACTAATTATTCCTAATTATTACTAATTATTACTAATTATTACTAATTATTCCTAATTATTACAAATTATTGGTAATTATTACAAATTATTACTAATTATTGTTAATTATTGGTAATTATTCCAAATTATTGGTAATTATTCCAAATTATTGGTAATTATTCCAAATTATTGGTAATTATTCCAAATTATAGGTAATTATTCCTAATTATTGGTAATTATTCCTAATTATTGCTAATTATTCCTAATTATTGCTAATTATTCCTAATTATTGCTAATTATTGCTAATTATTGCTAATTATTACTAATTATTGGTAATTATTACTAATTATTGATAATTATTACTAATTATTCCTAATTATTACTAATTATTCCTAATTATTACTAATTATTCCTAATTATTACTAATTATTCCTAATTATTACTAATTATTACTAATTATTCCTAATTATTCCTAATTATTCCTAATTATTCCTAATTATTACTAATTATTGGTAATTATTCCTAATTATTGGTAATTATTCCTAATTATTGGTAATTATTCCTAATTATTACTAATTATTGGTAATTATTACTAATTATTCCTAATTATTACTAATTATTCCTAATTATTACTAATTATTCCTAATTATTACTAATTATTCCTAATTATTACTAATTATTACTAATTATTCCTAATTATTCCTAATTATTACTAATTATTACTAATTATTACAAATTATTCCTAATTATTACAAATTATTGGTAATTATTACAAATTATTACTAATTATTGTTAATTATTGGTAATTATTCCAAATTATTGGTAATTATTCCAAATTATTGGTAATTATTCCAAATTATTGGTAATTATTCCAAATTATAGGTAATTATTCCTAATTATTGGTAATTATTCCTAATTATTGCTAATTATTCCTAATTATTGCTAATTATTACTAATTATTGCTAATTATTGCTAATTATTGCTAATTATTACTAATTATTGGTAATTATTACTAATTATTGATAATTATTACTAATTATTCCTAATTATTACTAATTATTCCTAATTATTACTAATTATTCCTAATTATTACTAATTATTCCTAATTATTACTAATTATTCCTAATTATTACTAATTATTCCTAATTATTACTAATTATTACTAATTATTACTAATTATTACTAATTATTCCTAATTATTCCTAATTATTCCTAATTATTCCTAATTATTTGCAATTATTGGTAATTATTGGCAATTATTGGCAATTATTACTAATTATTGTTAATTATTGGTAATTATTCCAAATTATAGGTAATTATTACTATTTATTGTTAATTATTACTAATTATTACTATTTATTGTTAATTATTACTAATTATTACTAATTATTCCTAATTATTACTAATTATTGGTAATTATTACTAATTATTACTAATTATTACTAATTATTACTAATTATTGGTAATTATTACTAATTATTAATATTTATTCTTAATTATTAAAAATTATTACAAATTATTCCTAATTACCATTAACTATGAACAATACTAATAATTTAAATTTATTAAGTAAGAAAACAATATAAACATAATTAAATTACAACTAATCAAAAATAATTGAAATTAATACAAAATTAAAAATAAATATTAAATTAAAATGAACATAAATACCTTGAAAATTGATGAGCTCTGATCGTTCTTCAAAACTTTAATAACAGCTCCGAAGAAAAAAATTAAACTGAACAAAAACTCAAATTTAGAAATAGAAATTTTAGAGCAGAAGAAGGTGGAGAATGAGAATGATTTGAGAAAAACGGATGAGGGTATTTATAGGTTAGATTATTAGCGACGGGTCCATTTGCGACGGGAATCCCGTCGCAAATAGTATTATTTGCGACGGACACCGTCGCAAATACCTTCGCCCGCATTTATCACGGTCAACCGGTAAATAGTTATTTGCGACGGGACCCGTCGCAAATAACATACTATTTGCGACGGGAATACTTTCCCGTCGCAAATACCTTTTACCGCCGCCGGTTATTTGCGACGGGGAAAGGCATCCCCGTCGCAAATAGTTTTCCCCGGATTTGGCGCCAAAGCCCGGGAAAACTATTTGCGACGGGATAGGCTTCCCCGTCGCAAATAGTTTTCCCGCGATTTGCCGCCAAATCGCGGGAAAACTATTTGCGACGGGGAAGCCTATCCCGTCGCAAAAGACTACTTATTTGCGACGGGTAAAGACCCCCGTCGCAAATACCCATTTTTCCCGTAGTGTATGATCACCTCTCACATAAGAAGATGAACCATTTCATAGTTGTTACGGAACAAATAAAAAAACAACAACCATAAAATCTCTATTATAAAAGAATAGATCAATTTTTATAACATGGAGAGAGGAAATGTTATGAAATGTGACCGATCAAGGAGAAACCACTAGAAAATGAAGGAACAATGCACCACAGATCACTAAAGATCGAAGATGGGAAGCCAAGGATTGATCCATATCAATAGAATCCCAAAATCCAAAAGTGATCATTTTGATAACCTATAATTTTTTAGGAGAGACATAGGTTTTGAAAAAAATTGAGGTCCCCTACTAATTATAAGCCATGCTTCACATGGAATTTACTTAGCATGTAAACCTTACAGGTTGAGTAATCATCAGGTTTCATATATTAATAAAAAATGAATTTCCTCAAACCTTTTAACCCCAAATTAATATACATCATAAAGGAATCGTGAACCATCCTTAAAAATCCATGAAATTAACATAAATGAAGTGAAATCCATTTGAACATTATGTATTCCCCCATATTCAATAATTTTTTAGAAAACCACTCATGACTCACTACATAACTTATATGAGCATTAAGAGATTTATAAACACACATAGGGTAAAATGGAAGGGGTCATCTAAACCTACTTTATATAAGATACCTCTCAAAGATATCTCCAAATCTAGATCTCAACCACATCATTGGATAAAACAAGAGCCAAAACACACAATATTAACAACTATATCATAAACACTCTCTCAGTGGAGATACTTCTCAAACAAGGGTGAAGAAACAAAATGTAAAAATAGAAAACAATATCATAAACTGGAATAATCAACATAAACAAGATAAAAAATGTTATAAGAGAAAAATAAAAACAACAAATAGCTTGGGGTAATATATGAACATCTACAAATCATGATCCCAAGTACCCTCCTCTAGACCACCATAACACCACAATACACGAACTAAGGTAATATCATGCCAAAGAAACACCTTCTATGGGCAGTCATGGATATCTACATGATACTCCCTATAGGTTTCATCATCATCAACTTCAATATCATCCAGATCGATGATATGAGAGTAAAAAAGAAGATATTTATGGAACCATGAAACATGAAAAACATCATGTATATGGATCATCTATAGGGGAAGTTCTATCCAATATTCCATGGCTCTAAAATGACCCAACACCTTTAAATTCCCAAAAAACTAAGGATAAATCATACTCACATTACCAAAAGATCCATCCCATGATGAGGATTCACCTTCAGGAAAATGTTAACACCAACATAAAACTCAAGAGGCATCCTACTATGATAAGAAAGGGATTAATAATGATTTTTCACTACCTTCATCCTCTAATGTATCATTTATACCATCTTAGTTGTAATTTGGAATAATTCCATCCATAGAATTACTACCTCTCCAACAGCAGTCCAACATAATAGTGAATGGAATGGTCATCCATAAAATACTTAAAATGGATCCATACCACTGGTGGAGTCGAAAAAATTATTTGATGAAAACTATACCAAGAGTATGTGCCTCATCCTCAAACCTACACAATCCATGACACAGGAGCACACCATGTCTTCAAGAGTCTTTATTGTCTCTTCTATCTGACCATCTTTCTGAGGATTTAAAGAAGTGATGAGGCATAACTGAGAACCGAAAGAATGTAGGAGGCCTCTCCACACCCTGAAGGTAAATTGAGGATCTGGGTCATAGATAATCATCTCAGTAATTCATTTAGTCACACCACCTACTACAGATATGCCTAAAAAAACCTCTAACGAGATCAAATATCTGATCTCTATAAAGTGGGATGATTTCATCAAACGATCCACTATCATCCATATAGAATCATAAACTCCATGATATATAGGTAAAATATTAAATAAATAAATCATTATGTCCTCACACTTTCACTAAGAAATATCTAATGGATTGAGAAAACCACCAAGAATACGGTGCCCAACCTTTACCTCATGGTAGACCAAACATCGATAATCAAACCCTACAACAACATGGTTCAACCCATGTCACTAAAATTATCCTCTCAAAGATCAGTAAATCATATTTATTATAGTATGTACCACCAAAGGTGAATTATCAGAATCATGAATAACATTCTTAAGCATCACATAAGGAAAAAATATCCTTGCATTAAACAGCAATCAATGTTGTTTATCCTTAGACCAACCATAAGGGGAATCATTAAAAAAAAACCAATCTATCCAGACTACCGCATAAAATTCCACCAACTGTGATTCATCCACCTAACAAAGACAACTACCCTATCACACTATAAAATAAAAACTATCCCTCCACCTCCCATACATCTATATTCATCACTGAGAGTTATTTGATCACTCTCTAGAAATCCTCATATTCACACATGGTGTCACTATATGACTTTTTTCTCAATGCATTAGCTATAAAATTTACCATGAATGGAATATAAGAAATATATAATTCATAATACATTAATTTTTTTTTTCAGATTATGATATTTCATGTTCATTTCACCCTGGGATAAAACATACATTAGGATCTTATGGTCAGTAAAAACCAGAAAAAACTTTCCAATGTTGTAATGTCAACCCAAATTCAAAGAAATACCAACTTACTCCAACTCAAGGTAAGGGTTGGAATAGTAATGATAATGGGAACATAACTTCTTAGACCATAATGAATAACATATATCTACTTAATTATAATGCATCATAATACAAGATGGGAATCAACACAAAAAACCACAAACTAAACTCATTCTACTGGAAAAGAGGACATGGAAACTAACCAACATATCCTTCAGTTACTAAAAAGAAACCTAACACTGGTCAATACCCAATTAAACCAAATACATCTAGGCAAATGATATTATAGGAGTTTTAAATTGAGATAAATTATCTATAAACCTCCTGCAATAGCATTCAAGACAAAATAAACTCTATACCTATGCCACTGTCTTGGGGATTCCCAAGAAAGAACTACCTCTCTTAGATGGATACACATACACTCCCTTATAGGACACAACATTCCCTATGAAAAAAAATTCATGATACTAGAATTTTCACATAAATAACTTCTAAACTAGCTACTCATGATAAGGAAGTCCCAAAATGGCACACAAATTCACTTCATGTTCCTCCTCTAAAGTGGAATACATAAGGATATAATCAATGAAAACCACCATGAACTTATCTAGGAACTATTTGAACAATGTGTCCATCAACCCCATGTAAATATAAGGGGAATTCTTCACAATTAATTTCATCATAAAGAAATTGAAATTTTAATGACAAGAATATAAAAGAGTCATCAAAATATCCTTATCCCTCGCCCACATCTGATGATATCCTGACCTCAAATTAATCTTCAATAACCAAATTTATTCATTTATCTGATCTAATAAATCATCAATCCATGGAATATGATAGTGGTTCTTCAATGTCACTTTGTTCAAGTGATGATAATTGGCCCAAAGACATAAACTTCTATCAATATTCTTTATGAACAAAACTAGTGCACCCCAAGGTTACACACATGGCCGAAAAAAACCTCAATTCAATAAAGCATCGATCTGTAATCATATCTCTCACAATATAGAAGGCACCATCCAATATGAAGGCATTGAGATAGGATAAGTGTGTTTCTTTATATTAAAAAAAAATCACCCATCAAGGTGGAAATTCTATATCCTCCTTTATAAAGACATCATAGTAATCTTATATATCCCTGAGAAATACTGACTGATAAACCTATGATGAGATCAGAAGTAGCTCAACCATCAATGATGATAGGTATAGAACACGCCTATGACCCATATGAGGGTCTCGTGGACTTATAAATACTTCTAGATCACTACCTGAATCATAAAAAACAACCTACCTCATGTATAAATCTATAATATACTATAAGGAATAAAACCATTCTATGATAAGAATGATATCATATGCATGTATCTGTATACATAGTACATCTCTTTAAGGGTGGTTCTTCCCCATCACTAACTCACAGAATCTACATACTTCATACAAGTCATATTGACCTCAAACTGGTGTATTCAATGATAAAAGAACTGGAAGACTCTCTGCCTCATGTCCCAATGCATGAAAAGGTCACATGAAATAAAGAAGTGTGTTTCTCTTGAGTTAAACAAATATTACACCCAAGTAGAAAAAAATAAAATCATACCTTGAACAACATCTAGCTTGCATGGCACTGGAAATGCTAAATCATGAATCTTACCATGACCTCCTCTTTTTCCTGTTGTTCCATTTTAATGTCCACATCCATTAATGCACTCTACTATATGTGGATGAAAATCATATTAGGGATGTACTCTATGTTCCCCATATCTTATATGTTGATCCCAAATTGGAATACCCCACTACTGCAGTCTCATTTGAAACTACCTCAATGGTGGAACTTGAAGCGGAACACGTGGCACACACCGACTTCTTAGAATTTTTGGAAACTATTTCCACTAATGACATCATACTCAATAAAAAAACCTCAAATATGATCCCATGGAATAGTTCTAAGTGACACCATCCCTAATAAATGAGATGATGAGGGATATGACCTACCGCTGGCTGACCAAATACTCTTATTTCTTTATAACTGGGAAACCCGTAGTATAACTCGACTTCATGAGTAATCCTAATGAAAACCCTCTTGTGAAGATCCATTTATAGTCAATATCCTATGAATAAACCATATTATCCCAATCACCCCTATATACGTATTCAGTATAAATGGGGTGACTTCTTACTAGATCTTTGGAAGAAAATCCTCCTTAAAATACCTCACCCTAGCTTCATCATCTGGAAAAAATTATAAAGAATATTTTAGAAGGGTCCTAAATAGGATCCCAAAATCTCTCACATTATAGCTCCCCTATTTAAGGGTAAGAAACTACTAGAAACTAGACACCATCATTGTTAAATAAAGTAACTATACTCTGAACTGTTCTAGAAAATTCTACCATGATATTGTCGACTTGGCATGATCCCAAAGGAACAACAACCACCATTGCCTCACTACTCCATGAAGTATCTTCATAGCCAACAAATCTCAGTACTTATTTTGATCTCTAATCAAAATGAAGGATATCTCAACCTACCCCAAACAGTATTATGTGACTGAATCTAAAATGGACCCCTCATACTTATACAAACTCTAGTGCTAAAACTCTCATATTTTTCTCCTCTATGTGTCTTTTTTGTGAACCTCCACACTTCGATGATCTACCGAAATATCCAAATAAACATATTTGGTGCAAACCTAGTGCGTGCATTTACCTAGATCCATGACTATAAAAGGAACCAACTATTAAACTCATAAAATGAGAACATGGAATACTTAGTATTAATTAATTAATTAATTATCTTTTTATTGTTTTAACTTATCCCAATGTATACCCATTTCAAATATAGGAATAAAGAAGAATGATTCATGATCATCTCCCAGGTCTCTACTCTATATCCAATATCACTTTATTTAGTAAGACCAATAAATTTAATGGTATATGCATCAGATTAAAGGGGCCCCAAAATACCCATGTATTAGTAGGTCTCCCATGTTTACATAACTTAATAAACTTAACAAACACTATTTACCTTCCAAACCATGAAATATCATCTATTCCTAACTCAAAACATCATCCCACCCCTCAACATGAACCACTGATACCACTCTGTTCGGACCCTCTCCCCAAAAATATACTTCAATAAGGTGATATCGATAGTTACTATCTATGTTATAACTCTATTAGGCTCTGGGTTAGAAACTTACACCATGGGTATAATAAAAATCTTAAAGGGAGGCATTACCCACTAAGATAAACATGAGGAAGGGAGAGATAATAATGATGCAACAACCAAAACCTTCTCAGACATATATATAAATATATAATAAATCCCAAGTGAAAGCATGAAATTTCATACATTGATAAACAAGTAAAAGAAAACTATATGTAATAAAGAAGGTAAATATGGAAGCTATGACAAAGACCAAATAGCTCATATAAAACCATGAGAAAGTAATATTCAGACCAATCCCCAACCTACTCTGGTTGAACTGAAATACTCATTATATATACTTAGGGTGAGCATAAATGCATAATTAGTAGGATCCTCCCCCGAGATTCTCATAAAAAATATAAAGAAATCATGATAAAGGATAGTGAAAATAATGAAACTAACTCATCACATAAACAAGGATACTAAGTTCCCAAACTCAACATAGCTAAATGTAACTATGTATCGCATAAAAAAGATAATACAATATATTAATTAAACATTAAGGGTACCCCACCCCCACATCCAAATTTGTTTTCCACTCTTCCCTAAAGTTGCACATCCTTGACCATCTCTCTCCAAAACAGTCCAGCCAGAAAATACTATGGAAAGGCATCAGAACATGCACCTCATGCATTACATCATCATATATTCCCATTCACATATCCATATATAGTAACCAAGTAGTTTCTAGGAGACACCATATCCCATGTGATTTTTATCAAACATCATGTATTATACCTCAATCCATCACATCCTATACATCGAGTAAGTACCTCAAGCCACCACAAACTATACCCTTTTACATATAATAATCATTTGGATAATATATCTGGTAATACAAGTGTGTTAATTAACCACAATCCATCATATCCTTCTACACACACATATATATAAACTAAACTTTTTTCAGTACAATACATGAAATTAACAATAGAATAGAGAGGGGATAAAGGGGATAGTTACCCATCCATCCTCCCATTGAGATATTAGGGATACCACCCTTCTAGAGTTCGCTAGCCATTTGTTGACCTAACTAAAATTTGTGGGGTAGTGTATGAAATCAAAAAATATACTAGGTATAATATATATCACAACCACAATATGGGAATAACATAGTGATATACTCAACTATAGTAAACTTTATATGGACTCTCTACTTCCACTCCTAAGACTAGATATCCTATAAGAAATCAATCCTTTAAAGAGATACATTAATAAGTCATCTCTTTTTTTTTATCATTTTACATTCCCTAATTAATTAATTGAATTGTAATTATCCATTGAAATATTTTCATTACATTACATTAATAATCAGTTCTAAGTCTATACCCTACCGAAATAATAAAAAATGACTCCACATGTTCTCAATATTAACTTCATTTATCAATTACATTCTATAATAAGAATCCCATCAATTAAAAATTTATTTAATCATTATTATCATGATTCCATATCTAGGAACTCTAGGAAAACAAACCCAATCTTCCAAAAATAGAAAACATACAACGACTCACATCCAGCTACCTCAAGTAGTGGTGAATGGAATACAGATAAAATAAGAAGCCCGAACATCAATCGTTAAAAAAATTCATAAGCAAGAATCCCATATCTCAGCATCACATAAATTGGTATGGTTAGCATCAACCATATGCATCATCTATGGTCTTTGTAACGTCCCAGTTTCGAAAGCTACTCAATGGGTGCCTTGGACCTGGTTGGTCACATGACCTCAAGCACATTTTCCAAAATGCTAGAGGCTGCTGACTAGCAGCGAGGACCTAGGTCTGATAGTTGGGAAACTATGTCTTCATTTGTCAATGTGTTGCGCAGCGGAATAAAATATACAAACATACAACAACATCGGGAGCAATAAACCATACATATTTAAAATGAACAACTGTAGTAAAAGATAACCAACATTTATATAGATAAGGATGAAACATGTCTCTAATTCTAAGAAAATAGCCAGAACATGTTACATTGTAGTACAATAAAATGGAAAGTACAAGTACAACAGAACAAAACAGAACAGTGCAACAGGAACTCAGTAGCATCGCAAGCCTAAGATCGGTCCCATGCTCTCCTACTCCTCTACAAAAATATTGTACCTGTATAGGGACCCTTGCCCTTATCTACACCTACAACAACATAGTCTATTTGGGCTGAAGACATGACCCAAACAGGGTGTGAGAAATAAATCCCAGTAGGCACCCACCAAAGGCCTGTTCCCAACTGTATTAAAATATGAAACTACAGTGTTTAAAAGTAAATGCAGTAAACCGGTAAGTACTCAAAAGTAACTATCACTACCGGTTTATTTTCCTTTTTAGTTTTATCCATTTAAATTAATAACATTTTGTGCTCATCAGTACCAAGCCCTCAGGACAATCAGAATCTTTCCCTTAGGATAATATAGTAAAACCACGCCCTCAAGCTTGCCCTCAGGCTATATAATAACCACTATTTCAGGCTTTCCCTCAGGCTATATAATAAACACACCCTCAGAATTTCCCTCAGGCTATATAATAACCATGCCCTCAGGCTTTCCCTCAGGCTATATAATAACCATGCCCTCAGGATTTCCCTCAGGCTATATAATAACCACTCTCTCAGGCTTAAGTAACTAGGCCGAGACCAAAGCACAAACATGAAAATTATATACAATTCCTCTCAAGGAAAAAGTAATGCACAAAATAAACATGGCATACCCTCGGTTATCCTGGACAAACGGATAAACAGAGGAACGCACCCCCGGGGTGGTCCTGGATCCAAGCAGCGATCCAAAACAATAGTTTATTATCACATTTAATTGCCTATACAATTCTAGGTATTTTAAACAGCCAAGGTCTCAGCCACACAACACCCCAAAATGAGTTCGTAGCACAATGGTACACACAAACGTACAATAGTTGGAATTTAAACACCAAGCCACCTACCTCGATCACCCCTGATCGATATACGTGAACGATGCTCCTTGAAACACCCAAGAACGACATAGATTTGAGGTAAACATAACCTTGTTCAAACTCAAATAACTTCCTTTAGAGGAATAATTGTCAAGAGATACACAAGGAGAAGGAAGAACTCACCCATGCGGTTCCAAGGAGATCGATGGTGCAGAAAATGGGTTCCCAGTATGCAGTCGAGAGGTCCTCGAAGCTCCGACCAAGCTCTCCTCAGGTTCTAAGACTTCTCTGTGAACAGAGGAGGATATTTCCCATTTAAGTGAAAAAAACAGACTACATGATGTGTACTATTGAGTACACAGTGTGTACTTTCCATTTTTTTAACTATTCCTCTAGCGGCTTCTCACCAGTGTGGCACTATTCATTAGTCGACATGATTACATGGCGTGTAATCCATAAGTACATGATGTGTACTAATGCTCAGCTAGCGGCTGCCTTCACCACCTTACTATTCGCCTGTCGACTGACTACACGACGTGTAAATACCCACTACATGGCGTGTAGTCATTTTTTACACCTTTCATCGCCAAAACGACTACACGCCTTGTGTACTCATCCCACACAGCCAAAGTACATGGCATGTGGACAAGTACATGATGTGTACCCAAAAAGTTTTGGGATTTTCCCCCATTTTCCTTATTTTCTCAAAAACAATTAAGGAAAAGAGAAAAAAAGAAACCCATACATCAAGAATAAGAACCGGGTTCTTACAAACTTCCCCCCTTAAAAAAATTCTCCCCCGAATTGCCCTTCCAAGGGTGGTAAAGATAAAGCTCAGAACAACTCTAGCCACTGAGGACGTACATTGGTCTCTCACTCCCAGGTTTCGTCCTACACTCAGCCATGCTGCCATAACACCCGTATGAGAAGAACTAACCAGCCTCAGAGAACCTTCATGCTCCTATCAACGATATGAATTGGATGCTCCTCAAAGGATGCATCAACATGAAGCTCAACCTCCTCAGGTTGAAATACATGAGATGGGTCTGAATGATAATGGCACAACTAAGATACATGGAAGTCGTCATGCATATCTCGGTACCTCTGTGGTAACTGAAACTGATTGGAAACCGGCCCAACTCTCTCCAGAATTTCAAATGGCCCCACATACCTTGGTGAAAGTTTACCCTATATCCTGACTCGTATGTGTCCCAACCTCGGTGAAACACGTAAAAACACATGATCCTCGACCACGAACTCCAATGGTCATCTGCGGTTATCATCATAAGATTTCTAATGAGACTACACGGTATCCATCTGCTTTTGTATCAACTAGACATGCTCAGAAGTATCCTACACGAGAAGTGGTCCCAATAAACCTGCCTCACCTGCCTCTACCCAGCACAAGGGTGGTCGTCATGGCCTACCATATAAAGCCTCATAAGGTTCCATTTAAATATTTTCCTGAAAACTATTATTATAGGAAAACTCAACTAGGGGTATATGCTTCTCCCAAGAACCCCCAAGGTCCAGGATGCATGCACGCAGCATGTAATCCAGCACCTATATCGTACGCTTTGACTGACCATCGGTCTGAGGGTGGTAAGCTGTGCTTAGAAGCACCTGTGTACCCAGTGCCCTTTGAAAACTCTGCCAGAAACAAGACGTAAAACGGGCATCCCTATCTGAAACTATAGAATGAGGGACCCCATAAAGACGTATGATCTCTCGGATATACAACTTACCGAGTTTTTCAACACCGAATGTCTCCTTGATCGGAAAGAAGTGAGCTACCTTCATGAGTCTGTCTACAACAACCCACACGACATCATTGCCTCAAGGTGACCTTGGAAACCCAGTCATGAAATCCATGGAGACATCATCCCATTTCCACTTCGGAATGGGTAACTGATGTAACAATCTAGATGGTCTCTGATGCTCTACCTTCACCTGCTGACAGGTGGAACATCTCATAACAAAACCAGCTACATCTCTCTTCATACCCAGCCACCAATATTGACGTCTCAATTCACGGTAGATTTTGGTAACTCCGAGATGAACTTCCCAAGCTAAATCATGAAACTCCCACATCATCTACTCATGTATATCCCCTGGAACCCACAATCATCCATGGAAACGCAGTACCTCATCATCACCTATCGTCCATCCAGGAGGAGGGTCCTCACTGGCCACTGACTCTAGTAGGACTAGGTCTTCTGAATCAGATAGATGTCTCATCCTCACTCTATCCATAAGGGTAGAAGTCATAGATAAAGATAAAAGATAGGGTTTCCCCTGACTATCGTGCACCCCCAAATGAATCTCAGAGAACAAATACATAAGCTTCCACTCACCACCGGCCTCTTGAACCGCTTGTGTCTGAGTATTCCTGCTCAGTGCATCAGCAACTACATTACCCTTACCAGGTGTATAGGAAAGCTCAAAATCAAAGGACTGAAGGTATTTGACCCACCTTCACTGCCTCAGATTCAAGTCACGCTGAGTAAAGATATACTTGATACTTTTGTGGTCGGTGAAAACCAAAAAATGTTCTCCCAAGAGATAATGTCTCCAACAGCGTAACGCATGAACAACTGCAGCCAACTCGAGGTCATGTGTCGGGTAATTCCTCTCATATGGCCTCAACTACCGGGACCCGTATGAAACTACTCGATCGACCTACAACAACATAGCTCCCATCCCAATACTTGATGCATCATAGTAAACTATATATCTCTTTCCCTACTCTAGAAGTATCAGGATTGGTGCTGATGTCAACTTTCCCTTCAGCTCCTGAAAGTCTGTCTCACAAGATTTTGTCCAAACAAACTTCACACCCTTATTAGTCAAACCCGTCAACAGCCCTGATAAGTGGGAGAAGTCCTGGATGAAGTGCCTGTAGTAACCATCCAACCCTAAGAAACTCCGTATCTCAAACACGTTCTTAGGCTGCTCCCAGGAAACTACTTCTCTCACCTTCTCTGGGTCTACTGCAACTCCTGCCTCTGAAATGATATGAACCATGAAGTGTATCTGGTCCAACCAAAAGTGGAACTTTGAGAGCTTAATGTATATCCGATGCTCTCTCAGTGTACTCAGCATGATCTCAAGATGAGTGGCATGGTCATGTCGAGTGTGAGAGTACACCAAGATGTCGTCCACAAAGACTACCACAAAAGAATCTAGATAAGGATGGAACACACGATTCATCAGAGCCATGAAAACTACTGGCACGTTCATGAGTCCAAAAGGCATAAACAAGTACTCATATAGACCATATCTGCTCCGAAAAGCTGTAAGCGGTATATCCGATGGTCTAATGTGCAACTGATGATATCCCGATCTCAATTCAATCTTTGAGAAAACTCGTACATCTCGAAGTTGATCAAAAAGATCATCAATACTTGGCAAGGGATATCAGTTCTTAACCGTCAACTAGTTCAGCTTCCGATAATCCACACAGAGTCTGAGGGTATCGTCCGCATTCTTCGCAAAAAGGACCGGCGAACCCCAAGGATAAGTACTGGGTCAGATAAAACCCTTTGACTATAACTCCTCTAACTGTCTCTTGATCTCCTGTAACTCAGGTGTAGCCATCCTATAAGGAGGAATGGACACCAGTGCCAGTCCTGGAACAAGCTCAATAGAGAAATCCACCTCACGCTCTGGAGGTAGACCTGAAAAGTCATCCGGTAAGACATCCCTTAAACGATCAACCACTGGAGATAAATCCTTCTGACGCGTCCCCTGATCATCCATTTATAAACTCGCAATCTGGGCTGTCACACCACCTCACCCATGATGCTCGGGTCTAGCTCGGCTCACCTAGGAATCCCATTTTCCCTTGTATAGAAACTCCTTGCCCTATGGTGATGTGAAACTCACCCTGCGATGATAGCAATCCATGAAGTCTTGAAAGGGAACCAACCGTTACATCTCGAGAATGACATCATATCTTGTCATATCTAAGACATAGAGGTACCATAGAAAGTAACACCCACCAACCTCAAGGGGGAAATCCCTACACTGACGCACACCAGCCGTTCTAGTTCCCAACAGAGTGTTTAGCGTCATTAAATCTAAATATGAAGAAACACAAAGCCTAAGGATCTCCACAATGGGAACAATTATAAAACTATGGGTAGAACCTATATTGAAAAGTACTGAAGATAAGACAAAAGATACTAGAATAGTACCTCTGACAGTAGAAGGTCCAGGATCCTACTTCTGTTGGGTCTGTTGCACTGCATATTTGTAACAGCCCAAGATTTTATGAAAAATATTCTTTTTAATTTCACTAATGTCTTGTGTTGTACACAACACAAAAAGGATCTTGCACAACACGCATCCTTGACTTGCCTTGCATTACACACAATCGCAACCTTCCTCGATAGCGTGTGTAGTACGCAATACCGAGTTTCACTAAACAACAATATGCTATTAAAATATTATTATAACTAGCCGTCATGAACAGTAATAACCACCTTTTAAAATTTTAGAAATTTTATTTTTCAAAATGGAATTCATTTTTGGACTCAGAATATCGAAATTAGCCTAGGGTGAAATTTTGGTATTTTTCTGAAAGCTTTCAATTTTTGATGAATAGTGAAACCACTAAGTGGTAGGTTAAAAACTGAATTTTGCATAAAACATAATTTTACCGCTTCTGTGAATGGAATTTCGAAAATCCGACAGGCACGGTTGATATCATTAAGTAAAATGTGGTTCAATGAGATAAAAATAATTTTTTGGTGAATAGTAACTTTTTACTTTTTTTACCGCGGTTAATAGTAAATAGGGTAACTAAGGGTAAATATGATATTACTATTACCCTAACACATGTCCTAATTCTATTTGATAAGTGTAATTAGACCAAAAACAATCTTATGAATAAAATATGACCATTTAGGCCCACTTGGATTAGATTAGGACATTTATTATTAATTTATTTAAAGAAGGGTTAAAATAGTTAAAATCAAAGTTTAATAAGTAAATCATTTTTCATATGGGGTTATACATAAGATAAATTCGAATATAAATATTAATTAGAAAGATAAAAAGATTTCCTACATAATGGTATTTTATTTGTAATTTTTAGACATTAAATAATTTAATTTATTTATGACACAATGATGATGCAGTAATTATCTTATTAATGAAATATTGACATAATTGATGTTATAAACACCAAAATAAATGTAATTTGAGACTTTTTATGAATTACACTAATTTTATAGGTTAATATGATATATTTATGTTGATTTAATCAACTTAGTTCGAACATATAATTCTGTTATGACTTTCACAAAAATCATATATCAAATAGTGTCAAAATTGACACAAAATAGTTTTTAAATAAAATATTATATTATTAATTGTTATTTTATTCCTAAAAATCTAAGGTTCGGCCAAATTACTTAGATAAGGATATATATATTAATAATAAACAATTTGGGGTTCGTTTGGCATGTTATAGTAAGTGTATTAACCATATAGTGAAAGAAAACAAAAAGACACGGTAAAAGTTAAATTATTTAACTTAGAGTTAAATCTAATTGATAAGGATAAAATAATACCCTAAAATTGTCTAAATACTATTGGTTGATAGGATTTCGACCCATACCCACTTTAGCTTAGAAATAAGACCCTTTGGAACCATTATAAACCGATTTTGACTTTAATATAAAATAATATTTTGAGATATTCCTAAGGTGCCCCTCTCCTCCCTTATAAAAGGGCACCTCCTCCCCCTCCTCCTCACACCAATTTGAGCACTCAAGCTCGGCCAACCCCTGCCATTTTCCCTTCTACACTTCTCTAGAATAATCCTAGAGGTCCGGGTCTTCTTCAAAGACCAATCTTAGTTCCCTAAGTGAAGGATTTAAAGAGGCGTTTCAAAGAAGAGGTAATAACCATTACCGATCTTTTCAATTTCTTTCTTCTTCAACTTCTTCTTCTTTAGTTGTTTCATGATAAAGTATTAAAATCAGTATTACTTACATACTGATATGTTATTATAAATATGAAACAACTCTAATTAACCTTCTATCCATCCTGCGGAAAAAGGAAATCACCGCGCGTGCGTACGTACGGAATACCGTCTCCACGCCGTGGTGTAATCTATTTTCCGCCACCACCTTAATTGGATGGGTATAATGGTTTAATGAGTAACTATATATGATTATTATAAAGTGATATTGATACTGAAATAGTATAAATACACTTCAACGCAATTCCACGACCATGGGAACGATATCATCGCTCGTGCGTACGTACGGACTACCGTCTCCACGACGCGATGAGATTCATTCTCAATGATTAACCATTAATGAATGATTATAAAGTATATATAATAAGTACTAATGAAATATATTACCTAATAATGATACTGTAATTATTTATATTTATATGTATGTCATCTAATTAATTCCATTCAATTCAATAAGGAAACGAAAACAGCGTTCATGCGTACGTACGGACTACCGTCTCCATGAACGGTGTATTTCTTTCCATTTACTGATTTATTATATATGTATATTCTAAATATATATATATAAATCATGTTTTATATTCTGGAATTAAGTAATCATGATCTAAGTAATCATATGAATAATTACAAGTTAAAAACACAAACGACAAATGAGACGATTTTACCCAAAACGCTACTTTAACATGAATTTACAAAAGAACGGGTAATATAAAGTCATAAGTGGACCATATATGATATAATAACAATGAATATGATTCTGGAATAAGTCAATAACATTATTTAAATCATTATATAGGAGGTTAGGACACTTACGAAGCAAATCAGACCTAAGGTAAGGGAAATATCACAATCTCATTTTTATCCGAGATTGTTTATACTCTGGTATTTACTGGGGTGTATTTTATCATCCACATCCATGTTTCCTCAATATGTAATGTTATTTACATCCAGCTAAAATTGTTTAAATCCAATTTTACCCTTCGTTGAGTTTTTAGTAAAATATATGAAAGGAATCTTTTTTCGTTTTTCATACGAGGTACTTTTTGACTTTTCTGACAAAAGTACGAAGAATGTTTTTTTTAACTTATACGGAATGAATGGATTTTTAAAACATTATTTCCAAGAAGCTCACTTTACAAGTTTTCAAGTTTATTTTTAATCAACTTATTTTATTTTAAATTTGTATGACATGTTATGAAAGGAAAAATGTTTTTGAAGAAGAAAGGATATTTTCCTCAAGAATGGAGTTCAAGTGTTTTATCAAAATTATTTTCCATCTAAGATAATAAAGGGTTATATTTTTATCTCTATTATTACATTGATTTGATCATGTTGTGATGGAATTATTTTTATGAATTCCTTTATCTTATATGAATTGATTTATGATGTCATGATATTTCAAGAATCCCATTTTTGTTACATGTGTTATGCGATGATGTATGATTATGTGGCACACATAAGGAAGGATTCATTATAAGATGGGTGGGACCTATATCTCCCTCCAATGCATTGGGTAAAGATTTTATATCTCATGAGATAGACATGGCTAGAACGGAAGGTTATTTCGGTTCAGTGATACAGGACTGAAACGAGGAGTGAACTCGGTTCAGAAAGGGACTTTGTCCACTAAGATAGTCTTGGAAATGAGTCATGACTAACAAGAAATGATTTTCCATGATTATGTGTGCATGCCACAAAGTTTAAAGTTTCATTTTATGATTATGGGGATCTCATTCTCACTTCTATGATTTATTCCATGTTAAGATATTATGATCTCTTTTGCAGGTTATGATTTTCAAAAAGATATGATATGATTTTTAGTTCCTTTATTTGCCTTGCTGAGAATTTGAGCTCACCCTTTTATGTTTTCTTTTCCCCAGGATATAAAGAAAGGTTTTAGGTAAAAAAAGGGAAGATCTTTATGGGAGATATTGAAGATCTTTCACCACGATTAGAATATTACGTTCCGAGTTTCCAAAGAAACTAAACTATTACGATCCTTGTGTGTGTGTTTTTGTTATGTACTAAGTATTCCGAAAAAGTAATGTAATGTCCATGTACGATAAGCTTCGGGTCTCTACAGTTGGTATCAGAGGAAAGGTTTAGTCAACCTTTGGAAACTAGGATGCGAAAACGTTAGTGAGATCCCTAGAGATATTTCTAAGGTATGTCTAGGGATGTCCCTAAGGTTAAGTATACGTATAGGTTATAGTACTAGAATTACGCTAACGATCATAGAATTAAACCTAAGATGTTAGATATTGAAGGTACTCCCCCTTTATTATGTTGTTTTCCCTAGCATGATTTTTGCCTCTCACACTATTCTTTTTGGGTTTTAGACGATGGCTGGAACCCGAAGGAACCGTGTTGATCAATGCAATGGACAATGCAATGATTGTCCTCCTGAACAAACAAATGTTATGGGAGATGGAGTGAAAAATCTTATTGCTATACTTACACAAGCTATGAATCATTCTTGACTTCCAAATGAGCAGAGAAGGGAACAATATTCTATTGAGTCCTTCATGAGGCAATGTCCACCTTCTTTCAGTGGGTCTTCTGATCCACTTGTTGCTGAACAATGGATCAGTACCACTGAAAAGATATTTTCAGTTCTTCAATGTTCTGAACATGATAAAGTCATCTTAGCAGTATATCGTTTGGAAGGTGAAGCTGATCAATGGTGGAATCTTATCAATAATACAAGGCAAAGAGATGAAATTGAGTCCATGGAATGGGACGAGTTCAAGAACTTATTTTTCAATAAGTAATTCCCTCGTATTCTTCGAACAAAGATGGAGAAGGATTTTCTTGAACTAAAGTAAAAGGATGATGAATCTGTTGGTATATACGAAGCAAATTTTACAAGACTTGCAAGGTATGCATCTGGCATTATCATCCAACCTGAAAGTAAAGTTGATCGATTTTTCAGTGGCTTAAAACCAAGTCTTCGAAGGGCATTAGCTATAAGAGACTTCAGTAGCTATGAAGAAATTGTGCGTTGTGCTATCCAGGTAGAAATGGAAGTTGGTGTTACATATCCATCTCATGGTTTTGAAAAAAAACGAAAGATGGAGTTCAAGGAGAAATCTCATAATAATGGTGAAAAGAAGATGAATGTTTCCTTATGCACAAAGTGTGGAAAGAAGCATGGTGGAGATTGTCTTAAAGGGACTAGAAAATGTTTTAAGTGTGGAAAAGATGGTCATCGAGCAGCTGAGTGTCGAAGTAGTGGAAAAAGGGTTTCTAATGATGTGAATAAATCAAACACTGCAGAGAACGCACCACCAACACTTCAATGCTTCAAGTGCAAGGAAATGGGGCATTATGCTAATAAATGCCCTAATCCAAGGGTTAGTGATGATCAACATGAGCAACCACTGAAGGCAAAGGACAAAGGGAAGTCACATGCGATCACTATTGGCAATGTTGAATATGACAACGATGTGGTGGAATGATTAAGTGTTTATGTAATGTGATTTCGAAATAATGTTGTATCATTGAGTATTGCAATATTTATTGATGTGGTATTCAAAGTGATTGATATATTTTGGAAATAAGATGATATGCGCATAATGAAGGGAAAACGAGAAAATGAAATGTTTAATAGTATTCATGAGCTCATGATTGATATAAGGACTAAGTGATATCATGGTTTGAGAATATAGAATTTTGAGGATTTTGGTATGCGGAAAGTGTTAACTTTTAACTGCATTCATGTTTTCACTAAGGTTCAATGGGTATTCAAAAGAATACATGATTAAGGACTTTGAATGTTTGGAATGTGACCAACAAAACATATCTTATGATATATGGGGATCAACGATGGTATTAAATCTCTGGTAATCGTTTTCACTATGTTATGAGAGTGGACTGCAGTATTATGGATAAGCCTAAATATTGAAATGGATTATGTTGGACATAAGTGAGTATTGTTTAAGGATAGAAGTTTTTTCTCTCGATATTATTGATGGGATGTTATAGTAATGTAGTTTTAGAAAAAGGACAACCTGCAGTACGAGCGACAGCCCATCGCTTCGGACAAGGCTGTGGGAATCGAACCCACAACCGAAGTGCGACTGGCCTTTATCGCCTACCACTGTCCTACAGGAAGTCCCTGTTTAGTAGAAACTAGTTTTATTATATTAAGCAGTATGATATATGAAGTATAAGTCCATTTTAGGAACCATATGTGATTAATCTCACTATAGATCGACTTATGTATATAATTTTTGCTAACCTTTTGTTTGAGACAGATGGAATGACCCGTCATTCTATCACATGATCTGCTAACACTTCACGAATAACAAATTCAACTTCATTTATTTAAGAGATGAAGTGGAAATTGTTCAAGGCATGAACAAAAGTGAGATTGTACCAAAATGAAGAAAGTATTTATTCTAATTCAAATTTTCAACTTTAGGGAAATGATCTTGAAAACCAAAAATGTTGTCCTAGTGATCTTATTCCTGATGAATCGGATGGTACCTTAGATCGTCACAAATTTATGGATTTGTGATTGTTGGATTTTCCATAGCCATGTTCTCTACCACTCTCCATCAGAACATGATGGTTAGATTTTTCTTCCATATCCATATTTTCACCTATGTGGAAACCCAGTGATTAGTTTATTTGGGTAATCGTTACATTTCATACTTTAGTTTTTAAAGACAAGTTTTGGTATTCCTTTTTACGATGTGGGTTTCTATTAAAGAAACTTTAGAATAGTAAACTATTTATAACCCCGACGAATTTCGAGGGCGAAATTCATTTTAAGGGGGGTAGAATGTAACAGCCCAAGATTTTATGAAAAATATTATTTTTAATTTCACTAATGTCTTGTGTTGTACGCAACACAAAAAGGAGCTTGCACAAAACGCATCCTTGACTTGCCTTTCATTACACACAATCGCAACCTTCCTCGATAGCGTGTGTAGTACGCAATACCGAGTTTCACTAAACAACAATATGCTATTAAAATATTATTATAACTAGCCGTTATGAACAGTAATAACCACCTTTTAAAATTTTAGAAATTTTATTTTTCAAAATGGACTTCATTTTTGGACTCAGAATATCGAAATTAGCCTAGGGTGAAATTTTGGTATTTTTCTGAAAACTTTCAATTTTTGATGAATAGTGAAACCACTAAGTGGTAGGTTAAAAACTGAATTTTGCATAAAACTTAATTTTACCGCTTCTGTGAATGGAATTTCGAAAATCCGACAGATACGGTTGATATCAGTAAGTAAAATGTGGTTCAATGAGATAAAAATAATTTTTTGGTGAATAGTAACTTTTTACTTTTTTTACCGCGGTTAATAGTAAATAGGGTAACTAAGGGTAAATATGATATTACTATTACACTAAAACATGTCCTAATTCTATTGGATAAGTGTAATTCGACCAAAAACAACCTTATGAATAAAATATGACCATTTAGGCCCACTTGGATTAGATTAGGACATTGATTATTAATTTATTTAAAGAAGGGTTAAAATAGTTAAAATCAAAGTTTAATAAGTAAATCATTTTTAATATGGGGTTATACATAAGATAAATTCGACTATAAATATTAATTAGAAAGATAAAAATATTTCCTACATAATGGTATTTTATTTGTAATTTTTAGACATTAAATAATTTAATTTATTTATAACACAATGATGATGCAGTAATTATCTTATTATTGAAATATTGACATAATTGATGTTATAAACACCAAAATAAATGTAATTTGAGACTTTATATGAATTACACTAATTTTATAGGTTACTATGATATATTAATGTTTATTTAATCAACTTGGTTCGAACATATAATTCTGTTATGACTTTCAAAAAAATCATATATCAAATAGTGTCAAAATTGACACAAAATAGTTTTTAAATCAAATATTATATTATTAATTGTTATTTTATTCCTAAAAATCTAAGGTTCGGCCAAATGACTTAGATAAGGATATATATATTAATAATAAACAATTTGGGGTTCGTTTGGCATGTTATAGTAAGTGTATTAACCATATAGTGAAAGAAAACAAAAAGACACGGTAAAAGTTAAATTATTTAACTTAGAGTTAAATCTAATTGATAAGGATAAAATAATACCCTAAACTTGTCTAAATCCTATTAGTTGATAGTATTTATACCCATACCCACTTTATCTTCGAAATAAGACCCTTTGGAACCATTATAAACCGATTTTGACTTTAATATAAAATAATATTTTGAGATATTCCTAAGGTGCCCCTCTCCTCCCTTATAAAAGGGCACCTCCTCCCCCTCCTCCTCACACCAATTTGAGCACTCAAGCTCGTCCAACCCCTGCCATTTTCCCTTATACACTTCCCTAGAATAATACTATAGGTCCTGGTCTTCTTCAAAGACCAAATTAGTTCCCTAAGTGAAGGATTCAAAGAGGCGTTTCAAAGAAGAGGTAATAACCATTACCGATCTTTTCAATTTCTTTCTTCTTCAACTTCTTCTTCTTTAGTTGTTTCATGATAAAGTAATAACATCAGTATTACTTACATACTGATATGTTATTATAAATATGAAACAACTCTAATTAACCTTCTATCCATCCTGCGGAAAAAGGAAATCACCGCGTGTGCGTACGTACGGAATACCGTCTCCACGCCGTGGTGTAATCTATTTTCTGCCACCACCTTAATTGGATGGGTATAATGGTTTAATGAGTAACTATATATGATTATTATAAAGTGATATTGATACTTAAATAGTATAAATACACTTCAACGCAATTCCACGACCATGGGAACGATATCATCGCTCGTGCGTACGTACGGACTACCGTCTCCACGACGCGATGAGATTCATTCTCAATGATTAACCATTAATGAATGATTATAAAGTATATATAATAAGTACTAATGAAATATATTACCTAATAATGATACTGTAATTATTTATATTTATATGTATGTCATCTACTTAATTCCATTCAATTCAATAAGGAAACGAAAATAGCGTTCATGCGTACGTACGGACTACCGTCTCCATGAACGGTGTATTTCTTTCCATTTACTGATTTATTATATATGTATATTCTGAATATATATATATAAATCATGTTTTATATTCTGGAATTAATTAATCATGATCTAAGTAATCATATGAATAATTACAAGTTAAAAACACAAACGACAAATGAGACGATTTTACCCAAAACGCTACTTTAACATGAATTTACAAAAGAACGGGTAATATAAAGTCATAAGTGGACCATATATGATATAATAACAATGAATATGATTCTGGAATAAGTCAATAACATGATTTAAATCATTATACAGGAGGTTCGGACACTTACGAAGCAAATCGGACCTAAGGTAAGGGAAATATCACAATCTCATTTTTATCCGAGATTGTTTATACTTTGGTATTTACTGGGGTGTATTTTATCGTCCACATCCATGTTTCCTCAATATGTAATGTTATTTACATCCACCTAAAATTGTTTAAATCCAATTTTACCCTTCGGTGAGTTTTTAGTAAAAGATATGAAAGGAATCTTTTGTCGTTTTTCATACGAGGTACTTTTTGACTTTTCTGACAAAAGTACGAAGAATGTTTTTTTAACTTATACGGCATGAATGGATTTTTAAAACATTATTTCCAAGAAGATCACTTTACAAGTTTTCAAGTTTATTTTTAATCAACTTCTTTTATTTTAAAGTTGTATGACATGTTATGAAAGGAAAAATGTTTTTGAAGAAGAAAGGATATTTTCCTCAAGAATGGAGTTCAAGTGTTTTATAAAAATTATTTTCCATATAAGATAATAAAGGGTTCTATTTTTATCCCTATTATTACATTGATTTGATCATGTTGTGATGGAATTATTTTTATGAATTCCTTTATCTTATATGAATTGATTTATGATGTCATGAAATTTCAAGAATCCCATTTTTGTTACATGTGTTATGCGATGATGTATGATTATGTGGCACACATAAGGAAGGATTCATTATAAGATGGGTGGGACCTATATCTCCCTCCAATGCATTGGGTAAAGATTTTATATCTCATGAGATAGACATGGCTGGAATGGAAGGTTATTTCGGTTCAGTGATACAGGACTGAAACGAGGAGTGAACTCGGTTCAGAAAGGGACTTTGTCCACTAAGATAGTCTTGGCAATGAGTCATGACTAACAAGAAATGATTTTCCATGATTATGTGTGCATGCCACAAAGTTTCAAGTTTCATTTTATGATTATGGGGATCTCATTCTCACTTCTATGATTTATTCCATGTTAAGATATTATGATCTCTTTTGCAGGTTATGATTTTCAAAAAGATATGATATGATTTTTAGTTCCTTTATTTGCCTTGCTGAGCATTTGAGCTCACCCTTTTATGTTTTCTTTTCCCCAGGATATAAAGAAAGGTTTTAGGTAAAAAAAAGGGAATATCTTTATGGGAGATATTGAAGATCTTTCACCATGATTAGAAGATTACGTTCCGAGTTTCCAAAGACACTAAACTATTACGATCCTTGTGTGTGTGTTTTTGTTATTTAATAAGTATTCCAAAAAAGTAATGTAATGTCCATGTACGATAAGCTTCGGGTCTCTACAGTTGGTATCAGAGGAAAGGTTTAGTCAACCTTTGGAAACTAGGATGCGAAAACGTTAGTGAGATCCCTAGAGATATTTCTAAGGTATGTCTAGGGATGTCCCTAAGGTTAAGTATACGTATAGGTTATAGTACTAGAATTACGCTAAAGATCATAGAATTAAACCTAAGATGTTAGATATTGAAGGTACTCCCCCTTTATTATGTTGTTTTCCCTATCATGATTTTTTCCTCTCACACTATTCTTTTTGGGTTTTAGACGATGGCTGGAACCCGAAGGAACCGTGTTGATCAATGCAATGGACAATGCAATGATTGTCCTCCTGAACAAACAAATGTTATGGGAGATGGAGTGAAAAATCTTATTGCTATACTTACACAAGCTATGAATCATTCTGGACTTCCAAATGAGCAGAGAAGGGAACAATATTCTATTGAGTCCTTCATGAGGCAACGTCCACCTTCTTTCAGTGGGTCTTCTGATCCACTTGTTGCTGAACAATGGATCAGTACCACTGAAAAGATATTTTCAGTTCTTCAATGATCTGAACATGATAAAGTCATCTTAGCAGTATATCGTTTGGAAGGTGAAGCTGATCAATGGTGGAATCTTATCAAGAATACAAGGCAAAGAGATGAAATTGAGTCCATGGAATGGGACGAGTTCAAGAACTTATTTTTCAATAAGTACTTCCCTCGTACTCTTCGAACAAATATGGAGAAGGATTTTCTTGAACTAAAGCAAAAGGATGATGAATCTGTTGGTATATACGAAGCAAATTTTACAAGACTTGCAAGGTATGCATCTGGCATTATCATCCAACCTGAAAGTAAAGTTGATCGATTTTTCAGTGGCTTAAAACCAAGTCTTCGAAGGGCATTAGCTATAAGAGACTTCAGTAGCTATGAAGAAATTGTGCGTTGTGCTATCAAGGTAGAAATGGAAGTTGGTGTTACATATCCATCTCATGGTTTTGAAAAAAAACGAAAGATGGAGTTCAAGGAGAAATCTCAGAATAATGGTGAAAAGAAGATGAATGTTTCCTTATGCACAAAGTGTGGAAAGAATCATGGTGGAGATTGTCTTAAAGGGACTAGAAAATGTTTTAAGTGTGGAAAAGAAGGTCATCGAGCAGCTGAGTGTCGAAGTAATGGAAAAATGGTTTCTAATGATGTGAATAAATCAAACACTGTAGATAACACACCACCAACACTTCAATGCTTCAAGTGCAAGGAAATGGGGCATTATGCTAATAAATGCCCTAATCCAAGGGTTAGTGATGATCAACATGAGCAACCACTGAAGGAAAAGGACAAAGGGAAGTCACATGCGATCACTATTGGCAATGTTGAATATGACAACGATGTGGTGGAATGATTAAGTGTTTATGTAATGGGATTTCGAAATAATGTTGTATCATTGAGTATTGCAATATTTATTGATGTGGTATTCAAAGTGATTGATATATTTTGGAAATAAGATGATATGCGCATAATGAAGGGAAAACGAGAAAATGAAATGTTTAATAGTATTCATGAGCTCATGATTGATATAAGGACTAAGTGATATCATGGTTTGAGAATATAGAATTTTGAGGATTTTGGTATGCGGAAAGTGTTAACTTTTAACTGCATTCATGTTTTCACTAAGGTTCAATGGGTATTCAAAAGAATACATGATTAAGGACTTTGAATGTTTGAAATGTGACCAACAAAACATATCTTATTATATATGGGGATCAATGATGGTATTAAATCTCTGGTAATCATTTTCACTATGTTATGAGAGTGGACTGCAGTATTATGGATAAGCCTAAAGATTGAAATGGATTATGTTGGACATAAGTGAGTATTGTTTAAGGATAGAAGTTTTTTTTCGATATTATTGATGGGATGTTATAGTAATGTAGTTTTAGAAAAAGGACAACCTGCAGTACGGGCGACAGCCCATCGCTTCGGACAAGGCTGTGGGAATCGAACCCACAACCGAAGTGCGACTGGCCTTTATCGCCTACCACTGTCCTACAGGAAGTCCCTGTTTAGTAGAAACTAGTTTTATTATATTAAGCAGTATGATATATGAAGTATAAGTCCATTTTAGGAACCATATGTGATTAATCTCACTATAGATCGACTTATGTATATAATTTTTGCTAACCTTTTGTTTGAGACAGATGGAATGACCCGTCATTCTATCACATGATCTGCTAACACTTCACGAATAACAAATTCAACATCATTTATTTAAGAGATGAAGTGGAAATTGTTCAAGGCATGAACAACAGTGAGATTGTACCAAAATGAAGAAAGTATTTATTCTAATTCAAATTTTCAACTTTAGGGAAATGATCTTGAAAACCAAAAATGTTGTCCTAGTGATCTTATACCTGATGAATCGGATGGTACCTTAGATCGTCACAAATTTATGGATTTGTGATTATTGGATTTTCCATAGCCATGTTCTCTACCACTCTCCATCAGAACATGATGGTTATATTTTTCTTCCATATCCATATTTTCACCTATGTGGAAACCCAGTGATTAGTTTATTTGGGTAATCGTTACATTTCATACTTTAGTTTTTAAAGACAAGTTTTGGTATTCCTTTTTACGATGTGGGTTTCTATTAAAGAAACTTTCGAATAGTAAACTATTTATAACCCCGACGAATTTCGAGGGCGAAATTCATTTTAAGGGGGGTAGAATGTAACAGCCCAAGATTTTATGAAAAATATTATTTTTAATTTCACTAATGTCTTGTGTTGTACGCAACACAAAAAGGAGCTTGCACAACACGCATCCTTGACTTGCCTTTCATTACACACAATCACAACCTTCCTCGATAGCGTGTGTAGTACGCAATACCGAGTTTCACTAAACAACAATATGCTATTAAAATATTATTATAAATAGCCGTTATGAACAGTAATAACCACCTTTTAAAATTTTAGAAATTTTATTTTTCAAAATGGACTTCATTTTTGGACTCAGAATATCGAAATTAGCCTAGGGTGAAATTTTGGTATTTTTCTGAAAACTTTCAATTTTTGATGAATAGTGAAACCACTAAGTGGTAGGTTAAAAACTGAATTTTGCATAAAACTTAATTTTACCGCTTCTGTGAATGGAATTTCGAAAATCCGACAGACACGGTTGATATCAGTAAGTAAAATGTGGTTCAATGAGATAAAAATAATTTTTTGGTGAATAGTAACTTTTTACTTTTTTTACCGCGGTTAATAGTAAATAGGGTAACTAAGGGTAAATATGATATTACTATTACACTAACACATGTCCTAATTCTATTGCATAAGTGTAATTCGACCAAAAACAACCTTATGAATAAAATATGACCATTTAGGCCCACTTGGATTAGATTAGGACATTTATTATTAATTTATTTAAAGAAGGGTTAAAATAGTTAAAATCAAAGTTTAATAAGTAAATCATTTTTAATATGCGGTTATACATAAGATAAATTCGACTATAAATATTAATTAGAAAGATAAAAATATTTCCTACATAATGGTATTTTATTTGTAATTTTTAGACATTAAATAATTTAATTTATTTTTGACACAATGATGATGCAGTAATTATCTTATTAATGAAATATTGACATAATTGATGTTATAAACACCAAAATAAATGTAATTTTAGACTTTATATGAATTACACTAATTTTATAGGTTACTATGATATATTAATGTTGATTTAATCAACTTGGTTCGAACATATAATTCTGTTATGACTTTCACAAAAATCATATATCAAATAGTGTCAAAATTGACACAAAATAGTTTTTAAATCAAATATTATATTATTAATTGTTATTTTATTCCTAAAAATCTAAGGTTCGGCCAAATGACTTAGATAAGGATATATATATTAATAATAAACAATTTGGGGTTCGTTTGGCATGTTATAGTAAGTGTATTAACCATATAGTGAAAGAAAACAAAAAGACACGGTAAAAGTTAAATTATTTAACTTAGAGTTAAATCTAATTGATAAGGATAAAATAATACCCTAAACTTGTCTAAATACTATTAGTTGATAGGATTTCTACCCATACCCACTTTAGCTTCGAAATAAGACCCTTTGGAACCATTATAAACCGATTTTGACTTTAATATAAAATAATATTTTGAGATATTCCTAAGGTGCCCCTCTCCTCCCTTATAAAAGGGCACCTCCTCCCCCTCCTCCTCACACCAATTTTAGAACTCAAGATCGTCCAAAACCTGCCATTTTTCCTTCTACACTTCCCTATAATAATCCTATAGGTCCTGGTCTTCTTCAAAGACCAATCTTAGTTCCCTAAGTGAAGGATTCAAAGAGGCGTTTCAAAGAAGAGGTAATAACCATTACCGATCTTTTCAATTTCGTTCTTCTTAAACTTCTTCTTCTTTAGTTGTTTCATGATAAAGTAATAACATCAGTATTACTTACATACTGATATGTTATTATAAATATGAAACAACTCTAATTAACCTTCTATCCATCCTGCGGAAAAAGGAAATCACCGCACGTGCGTACGTACGGAATACCGTCTCCACGCCGTGGTGTAATCTATTTTCCGCCACCACCTTAATTGGATGGGTATAATGGTTTAATGAGTAACTATATATGATTATTATAAAGTGATATTGATACTTAAATAGTATAAATACACTTCAACGCAATTCCACGACCATGGGAACGATATCATCGCTCGTGCGTACGTACGGACTACCGTCTCCACGACGCGATGAGATTCATTCTCAATGATTAACCATTAATGAATGATTATAAAGTATATATAATAAGTACTAATGAAATATATTACCTAATAATGATACTGTAATTATTTATATTTATATGTATGTCATCTACTTAATTCCATTCAATTCAATAAGGAAACGAAAACAGCGTTCATGCGTACGTACGGACTACCGTCTCCATGAACGGTGTATTTATTTCCATTTACTGATTTATTATATATGTATATTCTGAATATATATATATAAATCATGTTTTATATTCTGGAATTAAGTAATCATGATCTAAGTAATCATATGAATAATTACAAGTTAAAAACACAAACGACAAATGAGACGATTTTACCCAAAACGCTACTTTAACATGAATTTACAAAAGAACGGGTAATATAAAGTCATAAGTGTACCATATATGATATAATAACAATGAATATGATTCTTGAATAAGTCAATAACATGATTTAAATCATTATACAGGAGGTTCGGACACTTACGAAGCAAATCGGACCTAAGGTAAGGGAAATATCACAATCTCATTTTTATCCGAGATTGTTTATACTTTGGTATTTACTGGGGTGTATTTTATCATTCACATCCATGTTTACTCAATATGTAATGTTATTTACATCCACCTAGAATTGTTTAAATCCAATTTTACCCTTCGGTGAGTTTTTAGTAAAAGATATGAAAGGAATCTTTTGTCGTTTTTCATACGAGGTACTTTTTGACTTTTCTGACAAAAGTACAAAGAATGTTTTTTTAACTTATACGGCATGAATGGATTTTTAAAAAATTATTTCCAAGAAGATCACTTTACAAGTTTTCAAGTTTATTTTTAATCAACTTCTTTTATTTTAAAGTTGTATGACATGTTATGAAAGGAAAAATGTTTTTGAAGAAGAAAGGATATTTTCCTCAAGAATGGAGTTCAAGTGTTTTATAAAAATTATTTTCCATCTAAGATAATAAAGGGTTATATTTTTATCCCTATTATTACATTGATTTGATCATGTTGTGATGGAATTATTTTTATGAATTCCTTTATCTTATATGAATTGATTTATGATGTCATGATATTTCAAGAATCCCATTTTTGTTACATGTGTTATGCGATGATGTATGATTATGTGGCACACATAAGGAAGGATTCATTATAAGATGGGTGGGACCTATATATCCCTCCAATGCATTGGGTAAAGATTTTATATCTCATGAGATAGACATGGCTGGAATGGAAGGTTATTTCGGTTCAGTGATACAGGACTGAAACGAGGAGTGGACTCGGTTCAGAAAGGGACTTTGTCCACTAAGATAGTCTTGGCAATGAGTCATGACTAACAAGAAATGATTTTCCATGATTATGTGTGCATGCCACAAAGTTTCAAGTTTCATTTTATGATTATGGGGATCTCATTCTCACTTCTATGATTTATTCCATGTTAAGATATTATGATCTCTTTTGCAGGTTATGATTTTCAAAAAGATATGATATGATTTTTAGTTCCTTTATTTGCCTTGCTGAGCATTTGAGCTCACCCTTTTATGTTTTCTTTTCCCCAGGATATAAAGAAAGGTTTTAGGTAAAAAAAAGGGAATATCTTTATGGGAGATATTGAAGATCTTTCACCACGATTAGAAGATTACGTTCCGAGTTTCCAAAGACACTAAACTATTACGATCCTTGTGTGTGTGTTTTTGTTATGTACTAAGTATTCCGAAAAAGTAATGTAATGTCCATGTACGATAAGATTCGGGTCTCTACAGTTGGTATCAGAGGAAAGGTTTAGTCAACCTTTGGAAACTAGGATGCGAAAACGTTAGTGAGATCCCTAGAGATATTTCTAAGGTATGTCTAGGGATGTCCCTAAGGTTAAGTATACGTATAGGTTATAGTACTAGAATTACGCTAACGATCATAGAATTAAACCTAAGATGTTAGATATTGAAGGTACTCCCCCTTTATTATGTTGTTTTCCCTATCATGATTTTTTCCTCTCACACTATTCTTTTTGGGTTTTAGACGATGGCTGGAACCCGAAGGAACCGTGTTGATCAATGCAATGGACAATGCAATGATTGTCCTCCTGAACAAACAAATGTTATGGGAGATGGAGTGCAAAATCTTATTGCTATACTTACACAAGCTATGAATCATTTTGGACTTCCAAATGAGCAGAGAAGGGAACAATATTCTATTGAGTCCTTCATGAGGCAACGTCCACCTTCTTTCAGTGGGTCTTCTGATCCACTTGTTGCTGAACAATGGATCAGTACCAATGAAAAGATATTTTCAGTTCTTCAATGTTCTGAACATGATAAAGTCATCTTATCAGTATATCGTTTGGAAGGTGAAGCTGATCAATGGTGGAATCTTATCAAGAATACAAGGCAAAGAGATGAAATTGAGTCCATGGAATGGGACGAGTTCAAGAACTTATTTTTCAATAAGTACTTCCCTCGTATTCTTCGAACAAAGATGGAGAAGGAGTTTCTTGAACTAAAGCAAAAGGATGATGAATCTGTTGGTATATACGAAGAAAATTTTACAAGACTTGCAAGGTATGCATATGGCATTATCATCCAACCTGAAAGTAAAGTTGATCGATTTTTCAGTGGCTTAAAACCAAGTCTTCGAAGGGCATTAGCTATAAGAGACTTCAGTAGCTATGAAGAAATTGTGCGTTGTGCTATCAAGGTAGAAATGGAAGTTGGTGTTATATATCCATCTCATGGTTTTGAAAAAAAACGAAAGATGGAGTTCAAGGAGAAATCTCAGAATAATGGTGAAAAGAAGATGAATGTTTCCTTATGCACAAAGTGTGGAAAGAAGCATGGTGGATATTGTCTTAAAAGGACTAGAAAATGTTTTAAGTGTGGAAAAGAAGGTCATCGAGCAGCTGAGTGTCGAAGTAATGGAAAAAGGGTTTCTAATGATGTGAATAAATCAAACACTGCAGAGAACGCACCACCAACACTTCAATGCTTCAAGTGCAAGGAAATGGGGCATTATGCTAATAAATGCCCTAATCCAAGGGTTAGTGATGATCAACATGAGAAACCACTGAAGGAAAAGGACAAAGGGAAGTCACATGTGATCACTATTGGCAATGTTGAATATGACAATGATGTGGTGGAATGATTAAGTGTTTATGTAATGGGATTTCGAAATAATGTTGTATCATTGAGTATTGCAATATTTATTGATGTGGTATTCAAAGTGATTGATATATTTTGGAAATAAGATGATATGCGCATAATGAAGGGAAAACGAGAAAATGAAATGTTTAATAGTATTCATGAGATCATGATTGATATAAGGACTAAGTGATATCATGGTTTGAGAATATAGAATTTTGAGGATTTTGGTATGCGGAAAGTGTTAACTTTTAACTGCATTCATGTTTTCACTAAGGTTCAATGGGTATTCAAAAGAATACATGATTAAGGACTTTGAATGTTTGGAATGTGACCAACAAAACATATCTTATGATATATGGGGATCAACGATGGTATTAAATCTCTGGTAATCGTTTTCACTATGTTATGAGAGTGGACTGCAGTATTATGGATAAGCCTAAAGATTGAAATGGATTATGTTGGACATAAGTGAGTATTGTTTAAGGATAGAAGTTTTTTTTCGATATTATTGATGGGATGTTATAGTAATGTAGTTTTAGAAAAAGGACAACCTGCAGTACGGGCGACAGCCCATCGCTTCGGACAAGGCTGTGGGAATCGAACCCACAACCGAAGTGCGACTGGCCTTTATCGCCTACCACTGTCCTACAGGAAGTCCCTGTTTAGTAGAAACTAGTTTTATTATATTAAGCAGTATGATATATGAAGTATAAGTCCATTTTAGGAACCATATGTGATTAATCTCACTATAGATCGACTTATGTATATAATTTTTGCTAACCTTTTGTTTGAGACAGATGGAATGACCCGTCATTCTATCACATGATCTGCTAACACTTCACGAATAACAAATTCAACTTCATTTATTTAAGAGATGAAGTGGAAATTATTCAAGGCATGAACAACAGTGAGATTGTACCAAAATAAAGAAAGTATTTATTCTAATTCAAATTTTCAACTTTAGGGAAATGATCTTGAAAACCAAAAATGTTGTCCTAGTGATCTTATACCTGATGAATCGGATGGTACCTTAGATCGTCACAAATTTATGGATTTGTGATTGTTGGCTTTTCCATAGCCATGTTCTCTACCACTCTCCATCAGAACATGATGGTTAGATTTTTCTTCCATATCCATATTTTCACCTATGTGGAATCCCAGTGATTAGTTTATTTGGGTAATCGTTACATTTCATACTTTAGTTTTTAAAGACAAGTTTTGGTATTCCTTTTTACGATGTGGGTTTCTATTAAAGAAACTTTCTAATAGTAAACTATTTATAACCCCGATGAATTTCGAGGGCGAAATTCATTTTAAGGGGGGTAGAATGTAACAGCCCAAGATTTTATGAAAAATATTCTTTTTAATTTCACTAATGTCTTGTGTTGTACGCAACACAAAAAGGATCTTGCACAACACGTATCCTTGACTTGCCTTGCATTACACACAATCGCAACCTTCCTCGATAGCGTGTGTAGTACGCAATACCGAGTTTTACTAAACAACAATATGCTATTAAAATATTATTATAACTAGCCGTTATGAACAGTAATAACCACCTTTTAAAATTTTAGAAATTTTATTTTTCAAAATGGACTTCATTTTTGGACTCAGAATATCGAAATTAGCCTAGGGTGAAATTTTGGTATTTTTCTGAAAACTTTCAATTTTTGATGAATAGTGAAACCACTAAGTGGTAGGTTAAAAACTGAATTTTGCATAAAACTTAATTTTACCGCTTCTGTGAATGGAATTTCGAAAATCCGACAGACACGGTTGATATCAGTAAGTAAAATTTCGTTCAATGAGATAAAAATAATTTTTTGGTGAATAGTAACTTTTTACTTTTTTTACCGCGGTTAATAGTAAATAGGGTAACTAAGGGTAAATATGATATTACTATTACCCTAAAACATGTCCTAATTATATTGGATAAGTGTAATTAGACCAAAAACAACCTTATGAATAAAATATGACCATTTAGGCCCACTTGGATTAGATTAGGACATTTATTATTAATTTATTTAAAGAAGGGTTAAAATAGTTAAAATCAAAGTTTAATAAGTAAATAATTTTTAATATGGGGTTATACATAAGATAAATTCGACTATAAATATTAATTAGAAAGATAAAAAGATTTCCTACATAATGGTATTTTATTTTTAATTTTTAGACATTAAATAATTTAATTTATTTATGACACAATGATGATGCAGTAATTATCTTATTAATGAAATATTGAAATAATTGATGTTATAAACACCAAAATAAATCTAATTTGAGACTTTTTATGAATTACACTAATTTTATAGGTTACTATGACATAATAATGTTGATTTAATCAACTTGGTTCGAACATATAATTCTGTTATGACTTTCACAAAAATCATATATCAAATAGTGTCAAAATTGACACAAAATAGTTTTTAAATCAAATATTATATTATTAATTGTTATTTTATTCCTAAAAATCTAAGGTTCGGCCAAATGACTTATATAAGGATATATATATTAATAATAAACAATTTGGGGTTCGTTTGGCATGTTATAGTAAGTGTATTAACCATATAGTGAAAGAAAACAAAAAGACACGGTAAAAGTTAAATTATTTAACTTAGAGTTAAATCTAATTGATAAGGATAAAATAATACCCTAAACTTGTCTAAATCCTATTGGTTGATAGGATTTCTACCCATCCCCACTTTAGATTCGAAATAAGACCCTTTGGAACCATTATAAACCGATTTTGACTTTAATATAAAATAATATTTTGAGATATTCCTAAGGTGCCCCTCTCCTCCCTTATAAAAGGGCACCTCCTCCCCCTCCTCCTCACACCAATTTGAGCACTCAAGCTCGGCCAACCCCTGAAATTTTCCCTTCTACACTTCCCTAGAATTATCCTAGAGGTCCTGGTCTTCTTCAAAGACCAATCTTAGTTCCCTAAGTGAAGGATTCAAAGAGGCGTTTCAAAGAAGAGGTAATAACCATTACCGATTTTTTCAATTTATTTCTTCTTCAACTTCTTCTTCTTTAGTTGTTTCATGATAAAGTAATAACATCAGTATTACTTACATACTGATATGTTATTATAAATATGAAACAACTCTAATTAACCTTCTATCCATCCTGCGGAAAAAGGAAATCACCGCGCGTGCGTACGTACGGAATACCGTCTCCACGCCGTGGTGTAATCTATTTTCCACCACCACCTTAATTGGATGGGTATAATGGTTTAATGAGTAACTATATATGATTATTATAAAGTGATATTGATACTTAAATAGTATAAATACACTTCAACGCAATTCCACGACCATGGGAACGATATCATCGCTCGTGCGTACGTACGGACTACCGTCTCCACGACGCGATGAGATTCATTCTCAATGATTAACCATTAATGAATGATTATAAAGTATATATAATAAGTACTAATGAAATATATTACCTAATAATGATACTGTAATTATTTATATTTATATGTATGTCATCTACTTAATTCCATTCAATTCAATAAGGAAACGAAAACAGCGTTCATGCGTACGTACGGACTACCGTCTCCATGAACGGTGTATTTCTTTCCATTTACTGATTTATTATATATGTATATTCTGAATATATATATACAAATCATGTTTTATATTCTGGAATTAAGTAATCATGATCTAAGTAATCATATGAATAATTACAAGTTAAAAACACAAATGACAAATGAGACGATTTTACCCAAAACGCTACTTTAACATGAATTTACAAAAGAACGGGTAATATAAAGTCATAAGTGGACCATATATGATATAATAACAATGAATATGATTCTGGAATAATTCAATAACATGATTTAAATCATTATACAGGAGGTTCGGACACTTACGAAGCAAATCAGACCTAAGGTAAGGGAAATATCACAGTCTCATTTTTATCCGAGATTGTTTATACTTTGGTATTTACTGGGGTGTATTTTATCATCCACATCCATGTTTCCTCAATATGTAATGTTATTTACATCCACCTAAAATTGTTTAAATCCAATTTTACCCTTCGGTGAGTTTTTAGTAAAAGATATGAAAGGAATCTTTTGTCGTTTTTCATACGAGGTACTTTTTGACTTTTCCGACAAAAGTACGAAGAATGTTTTTTTAACTTATACGGCATGAATGGATTTTTAAAACATTATTTCAAAGAAGCTCACTTTAAAAGTTTTCAAGTTTATTTTTAATCAACTTCTTTTATTTTAAAGTTGTATGACATGTTATGAAAGGAAGAATGTTTTTGAAGAAGAAAGGATATTTTCCTCAAGAATGGAGTTCAAGTGTTTTATCAAAATTATTTTCCATCTAAGATAATAAAGGGTTCTATTTTTATCCCTATTATTACATTGATTTGATCATGTTGTGATGGAATTATTTTTATGAATTCCTTTATCTTATATGAATTTATTTATGATGTCATGATATTTCAAGAATCCCATTTTTGTTACATGTGTTATGCGATGATGTATGATTATGTGGCACACATAAGGAAGGATTCATTATAAGATGGGTGGGACCTATATCTCCCTCCAATGCATTGGGTAAAGATTTTATATCTCATGAGATAGACATGGCTGGAACGGAAGGTTATTTCGGTTCAGTGATACAGGACTGAAACGAGGAGTGAACTCGGTTCAGAAAGGGACTTTGTCCACTAAGATAGTCTTGGCAATGAGTCATGACTAACAAGAAATGATTTTCCATGATTATGTGTGCATTCCACAAAGTTTCAAGTTTCATTTTTTGATTATGGGGATCTCATTCTCACTTCTATGATTTATTCCATGTTAAGATATTATGATCTCTTTTGCAGGTTATGATTTTAAAAAAGATATGATATGATTTTTAGTTTCTTTATTTGCCTTGCTGAGCATTTGAGCTCAACCTTTTATGTTTTCTTTTCCCCAGGATATAAAGAAAGGTTTTAGGTAAAAAAAAGGGAAGATCTTTATGGGAGATATTGAAGATCTTTCACCACGATTAGAAGATTACGTTCCGAGTTTCCAAAGACACTAAACTATTACGATCCTTGTGTGAGTGTTTTTGTTATGTACTAAGTATTCCGCAAAAGTAATGTAATGTCCATGTACGATAAGCTTCAGGTCTCTACAATATTCTTGCCCAGTGCCACGGCCTTGTGACACAGCCTGGCTACCCTGAGCTATCCCGCCCTGCTACCTTTGAGATCCTGGTATCTGGCTACCACGACCACGACCAACATCTCTTCCTGAACGTCCTGACGTATTCTAGTTTCCCGACTGGTAAGAAGCTGCTGGTCCTGCTCCCGCTCGTAAAGCCTACACAGAACCCCTCTCACTAGCCACTGGTATAAATGCCATGCAAAAACGCTGCAGATGACTCATCTTTCCACAAGCTCGGCACTCCACTGGGTCTCGAGTACACTGGGGTCTTTTGTGCCCCTCTCTACCACACTGGTAGCACATGATCGGGCCACCCGAAGCATTCCTCTATCTGGTACTGCCACCGTGAGAGAAGTCCATCTGTCTCTTCCTCTTCCCAGAAAAAATAGTACTAGAAACTCGTGTCGAACCACCCTGACCCACACCACTAGCTTCCTGCATATTCCGCTCAGTAATCAGTGCCTGGTTCACAATAGCATGTACAATAGGAAACCTGAAAACATTCACCAGTGCTCATATTTCATATCGAAGACCATCCTCAAAGTGTCTAGCCCTCAAAACCTCATCACCCACCAGAATGGGTGAAAAATGCTGAAGCTCGGTAAAATGAGCAGAATAATCCATCACCGACATAGTGCCCTGCTGCAGATTCATGAACTCTCAAGCTCTATCTTCCCTCAGCATCTCTGGGAAGAAGAAACCATAGAAAGCTATCTGAAAATATTCCCATACCATGTCGCAGTGATTCTCATATTGGGTGGTAACATCCCACTACCTCTTGGTGGAATCATTCAGCATATAGGTCGCGATATTAACCCTCCACCCGAGAGGCGTCTCAAGATAATCGAAAATAGTCTACATTGAATCCAACCATGACTCCACAGCCTGTGGTCCGCCATCCCATGAGAACATAGGCGGATGCTGCTACTGGAATATACGAGTCAGTTTGGCCATAAATGTGGTAGCCTGTGGTGCTCCCTAGAAGGTCGGCATAAACCGCATGAAGCTTTCACGGAACTGCGCCTCCGCACCTTTGTCTGGTATAACAGCTGACACCGCATCTGGCATTGCTGGAGGATCAACTAGTAGCCCATGGCCTACCATCTTCAGAGTATAATTGTTGCCGCTCTCTTGGCGAATAATAGGTGGTCATCTCAGCGGCATGACTCTACAAGGTCAAATGCACACCTTAGATCAAGATTATCAAAGACCGAAAACACGGATATGGAGAAATAAAGTTTCCAAGATTTAAAAAACTTGACAACACGGCGTATATAAAGACTACACGGTGTGTTCTTGAAACCAACATCCCTGCCCGAGTCCTCTAACATGACTAATCCACACGACTCACTTTTGTACAAAACTACACAGCGTGTATAACATCTACACGGCGTATTTGGTGTAATTTCCAACTTCCTGTGTCGTTCGTGACATGGCCTGTATACGCAGGCCACACTACACGGTGTGTTACAATTGCACATGGTGTGTACACCACCCCATTTCCCCAGCCACACGGCTAAGTCCACACAGTCTTCCCTTGGTCAATACTACACAGCGTGTCCCAATGGTACATGGCGTGTTCAAGAGGAGGTCACACTGACCCGTGTTATTAGTGACACGGCCAGGTACCTGGGTCAGACTACACGGTGTGTTCCAAGGTGGACACGGCGTGTATGTCTCAAGGTCTCCTCCGTCCGTGTTGTTAGTTACATGAGGGGACTCCAGGTAAACACTACACGACATGTACATCCGATAAACGGAATGTGTTTCCCAAGCCTTTCCCTACCCCATGTCCCCGAACACATGGTCCATGACACGGGAAGAGACTACACGGTGTGTACTGACGGTACACATCGTGTAATAAAAAATATTTCATTTCTTCCCGAACAGAAGAACACACAACGTGTGTCCGAGGAACTACACGGCGTGTATCCTGGTTTTTCCGGATAGTAAGCCTCTGAAACTACTCCAGAACCTAAAAAACCATGAAACAACACCTAAGTGCCAAATTCTGATCCGTGAGGACCCATACTCCCTGTGAATCAAAGTTTGGAATCTTATACACGTTATACACAAGTAACAAGTCAATGAACCACCAAATTCCGATCAATGAGGGCCCATACTCCCCAAAAACCAAATTTTGGCATCCATTTTATCATAAATCTCACACAACAATACCCTATCAAATAACAGGTATTTATCAAAGCAGCTATCACAACAACATGATTTTCTAGAACAACAACTATCACAACAACATGCAATTTCTAATGCACCTACATGGCATGGGAGAATGCATGACATGTGATTTCTAGCATGTGCCTAAATGGTGCATGAGATGGAATACCCTCATCTCATTGGGTTGCAACTAAATAGAACCCAAGTATAACATATAAACAACACACCACAAGTGCATCACCCAACGGTGAAAACTAGATCAACCGTAAATTGCAAAATCAATAAAATTGAAACACGAGGTAAGTTGGATTTTCCCTGTACACGGGTTAGCTACTCTAAAACACAACTCATTACCAACTACCATTTCCGTCCTATCCCTGAATAAAGCTCCAAACAGTAATTTAAAGAAAAGTACCTCCTCTGATACCACTTTGTAACGTCCTGATTCCGAAAGCTAGTCAACGGGTTCCCCAGACCCGGTTGGTCACATGACCTCAAGCACATTTCTCCAAACGCCAGAGGCTGCCGACTAGCAGCGAGGTCCCAGGTCTGATAGTGGGGAAACTATTCTCTCATTTGTCAAAGTGTAGCACAACAGAATAAAATAAACAAACATACAACAACAACAGAAGTAATAAACCATACACATTTAAAATGAACAACTGCAGTAAAAGATAACCAACAATTATATAGATAAGGATGAAACATGTCTCTAGTTATAAGAAAACAGCCAGAACATGTTACACAACAGTACAATACAATGGAAAGTACAGGTACAACAGAACAAAACATAACAATGCAACATGAACTCAGTAGCATCGCAAGACTAAGCTCGGTCCCATGCTCTCCTACTCCTCTGCAACAATCATGTACCTATATAGAGACCCTTGACCTTATCCACACCTGCAACAACATAGTCTGTTTGGGCCGAAGACATGACCCAAACAGGGTGTGAGAAATAAATCCCAGTAGGCACCCACCAAAGGCCCGTGCCTAACTGTATGAAAATATGCAACTACAGTGTGCAAAAGTAAATGCAGTAAACCATTAAGTACTCAAAAGTAACTATCACTGCCAGTTTCTTTGCAATTTTTGTTTTAACCATTTAATTTAATAACATTATGTGCTCATCAGTACCAAGCCCTCAGGACAATCAGAATCTTGACCTCAGTCTAATATAGTAAAACCACACCCTCAGGCTTTCCCTCAGGCTATATAATAACCATTCCTTCAGGATTTCCCTCAGGCTATATAATAACCATGCCCTTAGGCTTGCCCTCAGGCTATATAATAACCACACCCTCAGGCTTTCCCTCAAGATATATAATAACCATTCCCTCATGCTTAAGTAACCGGGCTGAGCCCAAATTACAAACATGCAAATTATATACAATTCCTCTCAAGGAAAAAGTAATGCACAAAATAAACATGGCATACCCTCGGGTATCCTGGTCAAACGGCTAAACAGAGGAATGCACCCCCAGGGTGGTCCTGGATCCAAGAAGTGATCCCAAACAATAGTTTATTATCACATTTAATCACCTATACAATTATAGGTATTTTAAATATCCAAGTCCTCAGCCACATGACACCCCAACATGGGTTCGTAGCATAATGGTACACACAAACACACAACAGTTGAAATTTAAACACCAATCTACCTACCTTGATCACCCCTGATCGATATACGTGAATGACGCTCCTTGAAACGCCCAAGAACAATGTAAATTTGAGGTGAACATAACCTCGTTCAAACTCAAATAACTTCCTTTAGAGGAAGAATTGGCAAGATCTACGCAAGGAGAAGGAATAAATCACCCGTGCGGTTCCAAGGAGATCGACGGTGCAGAAAACGGGTTCCCAATGTGCGGTCGGGAGGTCCTCGAAGCTCCGGAAAATCTCTCATCTGGTTCTAAGCCTTCTCTATGAACAGAGGTGGATACTGCCCATTTAAGCGAAAAAACAGACTACACGGCATGTACTATTGAGTACATGATGTATACTTTCCTTTTTTTTAACTATTCCTCTGGAGGATTCTTGCTAGTGTGGAACTGTTCATCAGTCGACATGAGTACACGACATGTAATCCATGAGTACACGGTGTGTACTGACACTCAGATGGAGGCTGCCTTCACCACCTTACTATTCGCCTGCCGACTGACTACACGGCGTGTAAATACTCACTACACGGTGTGTAGTCGGTTTTTACACCTTTCATCTCCAGCACGGCTACACGCCTTGTGTACTCATCCCACACGGACAAAGTACACGACATGTACCCACAAAGTTTTGGGATTTTTACCCATTTTACTTATTTTCTCAAAAACACTTAAGGAAAAGAGAAAAGAAGAAAACCATACCTCAAGAATAAGAACCAGGTTCTTACAGTATCATCACTAAAAACCACATTCATATTTTAATGTATCTCACTATCATATGTTTCAAATTCTACCACATCATCCTGGTCTCCCTACCCACATATCACATCATCCATCCCAATCTCACATCATATTCGGACCTCCCCATCCCATATCACAAGTCTCGTATCTAGATAAAATCACAAAAATAGTAGAAAAGGACAAATATATACAACATGGAAATTGGGCCCTCAAAATATGAAATTCAACCTTCACATGAAAATGAACTCTCATGGCTACAAAAAAAGTCACTTGGCCCTCTTGAGGAAAAAAGAAGATCAGGCCCTAGAAATTATCTCTATCCCACAATTAGTTCTTATTCCATATTAATTTAACTAATTCATTACTTATAGTTTCCAACTATGGAAAACCCAAGGCATCAATCTATAAAAATAAGTGAAAGGTAAAACATACTCTTTGTATTTATTCATGTTTTAACAAACCAAGATAAGTAACATTCTCAATTCATATTCCATTTATTAGTACCAATAAGAATTATAATTATTCAGTTTCACTAAACAATTTCATAATCTCATTGAATAAAAAAATCAGGTATGTAAGAATACTTTCATCAATTTGATCAACATTAAATTAATACAAACACCAGATTAGAAACAAGTATCTTCTTTATATTATTATTCCAATTAATTAACAATTAGTATTAGCTACAAATTCATTTTTAAATTCAATATGCCTCTCCAAGAACAAAAAAAATATTAAAAAAAAATATAAAAAATATAAAACTATGTAGGAAAACTATAGGAAAACTATTAATTATTAAATGAATTAATTAATTATTACCTATTTGATTAATATAAAATTATATGCCTTTTAATGATTAATATTAATATTTAAATTAGAATACAAGGGTAGGAAATACTGGTGTTAGGGAAGATCCTAGTATGGTTCAGGATAATTATGCTAGACATGAATATAAAGAGGTTCAATTGGATGCTGTTATGGTCATGCAGCTAGTTTCAGTGGTGAATGAGGAGGTTTGTGATGAGAAAGCTCATGGTGAAGTTTCTCAATGTTTTTTCCTAGAAGACAATAACATGAAACACTAGTTTATGGGTTGTAGATTTATGCTGTGAAGTGGTTTAGATATGCTAGTGCAGGATCCATGCGATGGGGAACATGGAACTAACATACAAAAAATTAATTTTTCGGAGATGATTCTAAAAATTAATAGCTCTTCACAAATTTTTGATAGATAGGAGAATGTCACTCATGAAGAAAAAAAGGCTGACACCAAAACTCCTAAATCCTTGAGTTTTAGTAAATCCTATTTCAAATATATCACGACACATGGGAATAATAGAATTATTGATAACAAGGGATTCATATATACTCCCCGAAGAGAATGCCAAGGAAGTAATACGTCAATATTCCAAGTACCATGTATATCAGGTCCTCTTATATGGTATCAACAAGGATTAATGCTAATACCAAATGGGGAGTTCCAATATGCATTATTATAGAGATAATATTACATCAGAGTAACAAAGGCTCAGGAAGATGTATTCTGTGCTTCTCAATAAAAAAAATTCACAATCTGAATGAGAGTCGACTGATGCTGGTGTAGCTTCTGAATATGGATATGGTGATGATATTGACCCTTTTGATATGTAGTTTTTTTATTTGGGTGTGGGTTATTTTACCTCGTCTCACTCTCTTGTTTGTTACTTTTCATTATTTCTTTAATAAATGGTCAAGTGCCTAGGCATCTGGCCAGACTGACCTTCTTATATATATATATATATCAATTTATTATGAGAGTAATTTTAGAATGTAAAATTGAAAAAATTAATATGGAATATAATAAAATAAATTATATATTTTTAAAATGATTTGAATATTTTAAAATAGGCCAATCATATTTTATTATTGGTCTATATAAAATACCTATACATATATATGATCCAAATATTAGGCTTTGATTTGGTGATGTCGTAGTGAGCATGATTTGGCACTAGCATAGAATACGATGGGATTGTGATATGTGCTCAAAGATACTTCCATATTATTCACATAGATTTCATTGATTATGAAAGAATTGTATAATTTATTTTAGGATTCACAATAATATAACAATTAATATAAATGTTTAAATGATTATAACTTAATGGGAATGAATTATTAGTTATTTAAATTGGAAGGAAAATTAAAGGATCCTATATAAGGGATGTGATCCTCCTGCTTTTGAGTGGTGATTAAGTCTAATGATAACAAAAGCTATCTTTATGTCCATGTTCCCTTTTATATGGTTCTAACACACCTCATAGAGTTCACACGATCCTTTTGTAGTGTATGGGTATTGTAGTAGAAAATTTACTACTAGTTTTTATGGGAGTCCTTTGACCTTTTCTTGGTGATCTTCCTTAGACACACTCTATCAATATAGTTATTACTAAAAATTGATTATTCGTGTTTATATATTTTATGATATTCATTTAGTTTTGGTTATTTGAAGATATATAGTACATTAAATTTAGTTTTTTCATCTACATTTATAATGAGATGACCTAAAAAATCCCATAAATCATATCAAATACAAATTCATATATAAATAGAAAATTTCTTCAATTAATTTCATATATAACGTGCACATTTTATGATGTTTAAGGGGATATCATAATATATTATATAACATTTATAAATGTTTGAAGTTGGATCACTGCAATTTCCTTATAATATAGGTTATTGTAATGTGTATCTTTATTTTTTTCTTAGTTATATGATATTCATAGTTTTATTACAATTATTAATATATTGAAATATCATAATTTGATTTATTTCATATAATACAATATCAGATATCATAGGGTATGATTGAAATTCTAGGTTTAATAAAAATAATGAATCAAATTGTAAAAATTATAATTGAGATATCATCAATTGCGACTGGGTGTTAGTTAAGGGGTTGCTGGTGATTCTATTATTTGTGTGACAGCCATAGATCTATCTCATATGGTGAAAAATTCAGAAATAATTATTACTTACCAATCAACATATATGATTCAAATCTTATGTAAGGAAGTTTAGGCGACCCTTATAAGATTAAATGGGAATCCAACATTATACCACATCTTACGATAAGTTTCTACCTAAGAAATATCATGTGATTTTAATTCACATGTAAGGAATGTCATCAATATGAAATATTAAAAAAACTCCACCCATTGAAATATCTAACTATTAGTGCTAAACCCCATCATTGATGACCATAGATAATGTTCCTTAGTATCATACAAACAAGATATATTGTTTTAATTTGATAAAATTTAATATTTTTTATAGATATGTTTATATGATGTATTTTGGTTATAAAATATGTGTGTTAAGAATTATAAATGAAAATAAAATATAAAATATTGAGATTATTATATCATCTTTATTAAATATTTTTTTATTAATTTATACCTAATAAATATTAATGTTTTCATTATTTTTACTAAATGAGAATATTATTCAATTTTTAACTTACACTATAAATTTATTTCTTGAATATCATCATGATATACATTACATGATAGTTATAACAAAATTATAGTTAATTTTCATCTCCCTTGACACCAGTTTCATGACCCACCAAGTACAATTCTTGGGTCAGTAGTGGATTGAAGGAATGACACCCGAGTACCGCCTCTAGCAGTCCCTTGGTTGGAGACTAGCAACAAAATTGTAAAAATATTATTTGTGAGGCATTATCCTCAATATATGAAATGGATTGATAGATATGATAAACAACAAAAAAATACTGAATTAAATAATATAAAGAAAAATAAACCACCCTTTATTTTATGTCATGTAGTATAAATAATGTCACCAAATTAAAAATAAAAAGTAATAATAATACCGAAACCCTAAAATACTTATGATCTTTAAATTTTTAATTCCTAGATATTTAACTATATCCTTATAAGAAACCTGAAATATATTTTATATATAATCAATTTAGTAATAAAATTTATACTCAATAGAATCACACCCATGGTCACACATGAAACTATGAATGGAACATACTAATGTTCAAGTGACAAAAAAGATAAACCAATAAGTTCCTTGATAAGTCTTCTTTCACTCCCATGATCAAAATGTATCACTCATTGAATACAATTAGAATTTAGTAATATAATATTAATGAAACATAAATAATTCACCCTGTATCCAATTCCCTCAATGTTATTCATATCTCTATCTAAAAAATCAAAACCATATTCTCTTATCCCATCCCCATCATCTCATCCCCACAAAAAAATAATTCATTCAAGTTAGCCATGTGATAAAACTACCTTCCCATCCTCCTACTAGGCCCAATTTTTTTATCAATTTCATAATGAAAATATCTTGGTCCACTATTGTATCATCACAAAACAATAAATATAGAGTAATAAGGTATAAAAAAACATAAAGGGAATCAACATTATTCCATCATCCTACTACACATTTTCCTAAGTAAATATAATATAATCTCATCCTAAGACATCACTACCTACTATGCCATCATTGGTTTTTACTCATCATCAAATTGGTAATTCAAACATATACTATTGATTAAGGAATACTAGGGAAAAGTGGGTAAATATTCCTTTATTCCCCACCATCCAGATTATAGAGAAAACATCACCAAAATCATTTGGTTATCTGTATATAGTATTCAATAAGGGTGTTGTTTATTTAAATGTAACTTGAATGTGTAATTATATGAAATGATACACTGACAATACCCAAAAAAATACTAATGTTTTCACATCAATACTTCAAATCTCTATCTATCAATAAAACCAAACTATTATTACCTTATAATTCCAACAGTAATGCCACCCACCACATTGAATGAAAATATACATCCAAGAATCACCTATAAATTAATTATAGAACATTTCATTAACAACTACTAGTAATTAATTATTTCATTTGATTTCATATTGGATAATAACCCACTCTAAAAAACATCTATATTTATATTCCACTTTGTTCTAGTTTGGTCAGGAATATTCCTTTTGTTATGCATACTACCACATGTAAATTCTAAATCACTTTTATTAATTTATTTTTATTTAAATTCACTATAAAATTTTTATTATTACAATACTAATAGGTAGCTACTCCTAGGAACAAAAAAAAACCATTCACCTTTCTATAATATCCATCACATTTAAAGAAAAAGGAAACAATATAACCCAACCATCTCACTATAATAACCACATATCTACAACCACACTACCAATTCCCTTAAAACATAAAACATCTTGAATAATCACCAATATCATCGTTCCACCCCCACATTGACTACACATACCAAATAATACAAAAAAATCGATACACATACAATTATTGACTCAAAATCACATAAAAATTCATTTAATTTGAGGGTTTTTTCATTAAAATCATTTTCATGTGTATCAGTATTTTCAAAATATTTTCCTATTGTAACTCAAAAATTTCTCTATCCACATATATGCTCTTAAAATTTAATGATATAAGGGTTTAACCTATAAAAGTTTCTCAATCAACACCAAATGTTTAATGTTCACAGTAGCCACAACATGCATATCGTGAAAATAATTTATTTTGAATTGAAAAAAATTTGATAAAAACCATGAAATAGATAAATAAATTTGATTACTCAACTTCCATTATAATTAAATTTATTATATTTTAATATATTTAATAGTTAATCTATACCATGCATTCATTTTGAAAAATAATTTTATTGGTATTGATGCGCCATATATGAGGAGAAAAAGGATTCTCATCCATGAAAAAAAGTTCCAAAACATGTTGAGATGGAAACAAGGGAAAAAGAAGCTGATGTCACTACTATGATATAACAATTTTATGGGAATCATCAATTATACAATACCTTTAGATATGGGTGAAATGTAATAAGGGAACAAACTCCTACCTCAAATATGACACCAATCTGTTCAAAACCAAGAGGGGACACGACTGTTCAACACACCTAGAATTGCAAGCATGTGGTCTCATTATGAATGTTGAAAAATCTAAAAATTCATGAAAATGGTTGCAGTTTAACAAAAAATGAAGTAAATAGTAAAAGGTTAATGAAGAAAATACATGTAATTTATGATTCCAGATACAAATCCTATAATAACTTTAAAGGGTAACATGGAAAATATTCCTTGTCAATTGTAATTTAATTTTTTTAATATAAAAAATGAATGATGAACTTATTAAAATTATTGGATTCATGGAATATGAAAACTATATCGAATCCTAGATAAATATATTTTAAAAAAATTTACATAAGACTTTAATTCCATATTTTCTTTAAAAAAAATTCATTTCATTATAGAAAAATCTATGTATTTTGAAAAACTGGGAAATTTTGAAAATAGTTGGACCGAACATGAGAAAGGATCATACAAATGGATCCAAGAAACTAACCTTATAAATAAATTAACTGAACATAATAAGAAACCAACTAAAAATATAATGGAACCGATATACCATAATATATAAACAATTGTATTCAAGAAGGAACCAATATACCACCAAAACAAACCAAACGTCCAACCAAATGAACCAATATACCATAAAAAGGAACTAGATAAACACAAGAATAAATAGAATAACCACATGATGGAAGAAATAGAAAAAAATTAGGAACCAATCGACTATATAAATGAACCAACCAACTACAAGAATAAACCAAGTAATCATATGAAGGAAATAATGGACATCATGATGGAACCAACTGACCACATGGTCTCTCTAGGGACCATGTGATAGAAAAACAATTATCCTGAAATCAAAATCACCTAAACACCATATTTTTACTTTTTGTCTTGGAATATTATAATGGAAAGGTTTTATGACCCGAGCATCACATCACATATCTCTTGAAAAATTCTCACCCTTGAGAGTTAAAGAAAATAAGGAATTAAAAGGGAAAATAGGTTTGGAAAATCACCCACATGAAACCTCTCAGTGATATTAATAGAGTAATAACATCCCTAAAAATCATAGTAATAAGACACATATCTAAGACACATCATCAGAAAAATAATAAAGTTAAAGACATATAAATCATAATGTTAAACACATAATATATAAAAAGTAAAAAAGTGAAGAAATCCACAAGAATGATCACTAATTAAAAAGCATGGGGTATTGGGTGTGTGTCTATTAAACCTACTCACACATACTCTAAATAAATCCACCATGAATCAAAAATACATAAACTAAGGGAAAAAATCACCCATAAATCCCCTTCTCTCGAAGATCCTGGATCTTATCGAGCTGTTCCAAAAATATTGTTTCATCCTTATTTTCCAAATCTCTCAAATTATTGATATGATTGGTGGGAGTAGAAACTAATAATCCACCTCTACAAATCTGTCTAACACCTTGAAACATGCTAGAAACATAGGTTAAATATCACTCTATCTTCTAAACTTCCACTACCACCGATCAGGGGAAAACTTAATGAAAAAATAACCTCTAAACTAAAAAACCAAGGGACTCCACATTTGATATACATTGTATTTTTGGAGTTACTATTATGACTTTTTCATCTATCAAAACACCAATATCTTCTCTATTCCTCTTTGCAAAACATTTTTGAAGAGGACTACAAACTCCCTAACCTCTATCCAACAAAACCAAAAACAACAAGGTCACACATAAAATACATTAAATTAATCCATACCAATAGATGAGTGATGTAATTTCTTATTGAAAAACTAATCCAAGGGTAGGAGTTTCAACCATGATGTTCCAAAGTCCAACACCAAAGAACACATCATATCCTCTATCATTAAGATGGTTCACCTTTTTACCTATTTATATCTGGATGAAAATATATGCTAAGGCATATCTTATAGAAAAAATCTTAATGTAATCATCTCTAGACATTAGAGGTAAAACATGAATCTGGCAAGATAAAATGGAATTTGGAACCCCATCTATTTTCAAAAAATCATTAGTGTACTAGCTCCTCAAAGCACCCACAACACTAAAATATAAAATTTATAAAAAATGGGCCAACTTTTATAGTCAGTTCATGCTCACCAAAATAGTTGGGAAAGTTCCCTAAAATAGGTGTAAACTAGAGAATAAATCCATTTAGGTGTCACCATAATTCAGCTAAGGGAAATATATGGGCTACAATAAGCCTCCAGAAACATAGTGCTATACATTCAATGATTAAAAAATAGAAATTGTTCTATGAACTCAAATAGAAATAAATTTATCCCATCCCATAAATGTTGACTCCATAAAAAATAGTACATTATTGGAACACCCTATTTTATAGCCATGTGAAAGATATAAAACCCTCAATGAACTCCCTCAACAACAAAGATAGAAAAAAAAATCTTTCCCTGAAATAGAATCTATTTTAGACTATCTTGTGACCATGAAATTGGAGTATGACCATGAATGAAGTAGTCTTATATGACTTTTTTCATTAATTTTTCCTATAGAGAATCATCTACTTGTTGAATAAAAAATGATTCCACTATCATTCTATCCACTAAATTTAGATGTGTCACTATAAGATATTCCATTTATTTCCAAATATCCTTAGGCTCCTAAGTAATATCACCCCATGAATTACTTCTCAGTTAATCAATGACTACATCCCACCATATAGTGGTTCGGTAGATATCAAAATTATAATCCTAGAGAAAATCCACACACCTTTATGGATACAGGGTTATATCTCCCATTGAGAAAAGATACCTCAAAATCATATGATCTATGAAGACCAAAAATCACTCACTAATGAGGTAATGTCACCACACCACCTGAGAAAACACCCCTAAATCCAACTCCAAGTCCTGAAATTCATAGTTACATATATGTGGATTAAATTTCCTAGACCAATAATATAAAAACCCACTTTATTGGATAAATATGTATCCTAATATGATATGGGAAGTGTTATTACAGACCTAGATCATTACCCCTTCTTTCGGTAACTAATGCATAGGTAACTGAACAACCGTTACTTTTAGTAGTCAAAAGTTTATTAGAATTGATCAGTGCAGTCGAATGCATGGTATTTATTAGTAAATTTTCTTCAATTAGACAAAATTCATATTGAATTTGGTTATCAACATATGTTAATTGGATGCATGTCCATGGAATATATTAACCAATGATATATTCATTTGTGAACCCCATTAAAAAACTACCTTGATCATTTACATGTTTATGGACACACCCTAAGGAGACACCACATGTCCATGGAAATGCACCTCAAGTGTCCATATAATATACTTTGAGACCCATTTATAAAGATGATGGTGTAAAAGAACCTCAAAGATAATTATGAGATTTATATAGTTATCTTACACTCACTTTGAGTATATTAGGATTTCATTGAAAAACATTACAAATAAATGGTCATGGAACTCATTAAATATCATGTTCATGAGCCCCGTGAAAAAAATCATGTGTGTTCATGACAACGAATGATGTAGAAAAAACCCAAAGGTGAACATACCTACTCTAGAACCCATTTATAAAGATTACCTCTTTTTTCACTATCATCTAGTGGTATCTTGACAACAAATAGATCTTCGACAATAAATAACCCCACATTAACTAGTCAACAGATCATCTATTCTGGGAAGGGTGAAAAAATTCTTGGCTTTTGCCTTGGTGATCCACTAGTAGTCCATATACAAAATCAATCTACTTTCAACCTTCTTATGGAACAATTATAGTGAACCCTAAGGGAATAAAATAGGCGAGATTAAGACCTATACCTGCAAATCATCAATATAAAGTCTCCAGTCATGCATCTCTTTTGGATCCATATGATAAGGATTCTTCAAGATCAGAGATACATCCTATTATAAATCATTCCCAAACACAAAATATCATAGTGGGGGTAGTTTCACAACCGTAGTGAATAATAAAATTGATATACTCACTAAATACTATAGGGGTCTCCATATAAAGGATCTCTACTTAAAACTCCACCTATTATGAAAGAAGAGTCTCTTCACACCTGTTACAAATATGATTGATACTATAACTAACAAACACCACTTGATAAACCATCATATCAAAAAATAAATATCTCCTTAGGAAATAATAAAAAACTAATTGTATTGAATAAAATCAATCAATGCATGTAATGAAATAACATGGGTGCATGTGTAATAAAAGAAAAATAATGATGTATTAATATTGGATGATCGACGGTATACATTCTTGACACACATCATGCAATAAATCCTAAACTACAACAACCATAGTTAACACCATGGGAATTGGAAGCCTCTCCACCTCAATTCATAACATGGTAACCCAAGGCGATGCAACAAAAAAGGTTAAATCATAAAAATACAACTAATTAAAAACTAACATAGAAGATAAAATTATTATACCTCAAACAAACACCATTCAATCTAGAGATGGAGCATATACAACAAGCACCTACCTATATAATGTTCCTATACTTTTACTTTAGTTACCTATTTATAAATACATTGTTCTGTATACCCGAGGAATATATCCACCACCAGGATCACCTCTACCACCTCTATATCCCCTTATATAATGAACAAATGTTTTATACCTATACTTATTCTATGTATAGAAGGGTCCTGACAACCCAAAACAAGATAACCTCTATGATATTTCAATATCTTACCTTGATGTAGAACATAACCTTCCCTGAATTATTATTTAATGGGGAATCCTTCCATAGATTCTTAGATACCCATGCTTTATAGGGGTGTGAAATCGATTATTGATTTCTACTCCCTAATGATTAGAACATTTACTATGCTTGTATCCATGATCTCCACCAAACATTTACCACCTTTAGAAGACCAAAAAACCAACTTCTCACGAAAATCCTCCATATGATTTTATACACTCAATCACTTCCATTTTATTTTACACCATAATATACATAATAAATAAAAATTTGGTAAATGTATATCTAATCACTAGATGCAAGGAAACATCAATATTTAACACTCTAGATTCCTCACCTATAAATAGATTAGGAGAAATAAAAAGTAGATCCATAAAAAATCCTATGACCAAGCACACTCAGGACCCCCAAAGACATTTCTAGAACCTGATAGTGAAAACCACAAAATTCATTATTCCATATCTAATCAAACTATATTGAACAATCACAAAAATATTTAATAAATAAAGCTTATAAACATCTACCAGATAAACAACATACGGAAAAAGACTAAGAACTATCTCTGAAAAATCACAAGGTATAGAATCCAAAGCTATATTGCATGGTATTATTTTTCAATACTTAATTAAATTCATTTTTATTTCATGAAAATAAAGTATTCAATCAAAAATTAAAATAAATTATGATTCACATAAATATACTAATTATTTACCCCCCCAATGAGTATTCTCATGAATAAGTCATTAAGAAGATCTATTGTAATTACATTGGAATATAGGCCACCTAAATGACTATATCATATCTTGTCTTATATGGTACATCACACACAAGTTTTAGTAAATACCATTTCCCCACCATTCCCATGAAAACACCACATATGAAAGAAAATACAAAATCCATCATATCATTCAACTAGAACATTTGATAAAACTCTTTCATTACCCTCTCCCTATACTGGTACCCCTATGGGGCCAGTAGTAGGGAGTAAGAGTGATCCCCCAAATATCACCTTCAATTGGTAATGGGAAAACAAAAAGCACTATGGGTGTAAGAAAATCTGTGTGATGCAATACCCTTAATATAATAAAAGAATTGAGAGGGAAGATTAAAACCCACAATAAAACACCATCATATAATATAAATGAAAATAAACAACCCCACTATGTATTTAAGAAAAATGTCTCTAATGTAAATACAAAGTAGAAAACTAAGGTAGGGACTCCACAACAACTTTGACATCCAATATGGTAATTCCTATCTCATTCACCATAATCCTCCTTGTAACCATATATATATATATACTGTTAAAATAACATGTATACTTAGTAGGATCATAAATGAGGTATTTTGTGATAATGTGAAAAGATAATACTAATGAATTAGAGGAAAACAATAGAACCAATAAGTACCTAGATAGATTACATATTCATACTTACATCAAAATTGCACAGTCAAAAAAGAAGATAATTAAGTAGTAATGTTATATTAAGAAAATATCGATAAAGGATCCATAAATCCACTTTCACCATAGATTTTTTACTCACTTTATACAATTAAAATTCCATGAGATCCCATACCTATTATTTCATCTCATATCCACCTAAAAAATAACTCCTATGTTGCTTGGTGTATAACCCTACATACCCTATCCTTCTATAGGGCCTAGAGTCCTATGATGAGATCAATGTCATCATACACATCTTTCATGCCACTACTGCATCATTATCCACATTATCCACATTATCCATGAGTAGGAAAATTATATATTCCATAATGTTGTTAATACTATTCAATCCCACCAATTTAATGGCTAGTTTATAAGCGTCATATTTAAATAACTATAATTAATTATTTATTCAAGCTCAATGTTGTGTATATTGTATGATATAGAATATGGTCTTTATTTTTGAAATATAGGGATATTATATTCTAAAAACGTTAAGAAATTTTTTCATTCACATTTCTACATGGGTTTAGTAACTATGTTCTTACTTTTCATAATAACTGTAATGAAAACCCACATCATAAATAGGGTTAATAAAACATCCTCTTGAAAAAAGAGAAAGGGAAGTACATAGGTCATCAGGAATAACACATAGTAGGTTATAAAATAGGATACCATTATTGGGAATTAAAATCTTGGATATGGAAAAAAAACCTAACTCTTAAGGATTGATAGATAGTGATAGAGAACCTAGTTTGTAGAAAGATAACCATCACAAAATTGTACATTTTTATGGGTTAAAATATCATTTATTTCTGAGTAATAAAAGAAAATATATTTAATTTTTTATTCAAAACATATTTCCTAATATTGAGGAATTATTATATTTCAGAGACTTATGGAATAAGGAAATATAATTATTTTTCAATACTAATTAAATCTGTTAATTTATTTCCATATAAACTTATTATTTATCACTTGATGAGTGTTCAAGATGATTTTTTCATTCATGGAGCACTAGAATAAACTTATAATCATTTATCTAATGCACTAAATGTTAATAATATATTACAAAAATCGTTAAACATTAACCAAATATAATAAGGGTTGGGAAACATAAGATAATTCTCTAAATAAATAAACATTCATATGAAGGAAAATTACTTTAATATCCTAAATTCAACAGTAAAACCCCATGTTAAACTTATATAATTCAATAAATCACTACACATAAAGTTACCCAAAAATATTCTAGAATAACATTGAAACTAATAAATAATAAGTATTTGATCACATAGTCTTCCAAGATTAATTTAAAATATGACACCAATTAACATCAATCACTGTTAATGTCTCATTCGAAAAAAGTATGTTACATAATCATATAATCACCAAGATATAATAATCATAAACTTAATCAAAATAGATCCGCATTAAATCATATATGATTCTAAAATATAAATCAACCATTATTCCTAACATAAATTATTATAATATTATTTTTACCTTACTCATATAAGTTTCCCAACATTTTAAACATCTTTAGAAAAAATTGTAATCAAATAATCTCCAAATCAATTTCAATATCTTGGTTATCTATACAATAAAATAAATGCTCCCAAAAAATATCTATAATATTGTTTAAATAAAGAAAAATAATTTTATAATAACCAAGACATAATGTAGGCTTGTGGTAGGTGACACACCCTTATTACACTTCAGGTGTGGGAACAAGCCTCATGACCTTACCAGATGTGACTGGTTGGCTCTCGACCTATGGGTTGTATTTTTCCTAAAACTATATTGATATAATATTTTTAACATTTACATAAATGTGATAAAAATATTAAAAATAACCATAATTTTTTAAATATTAAATAATTTAATTAACCACAATGATTATCACATACGTTTCAATTTTCATAAAAAATGTAATAATATATAATTATCTCAAAATCCAATATCATATAAAACCTAAATGTTATTTAACCTTTAAACATATGTCAAAAAAATAAAAATATCATTCATCCAAAAATAAATTTTCTCTGTGACAAACTACAGGGTTACATATACCTCAAACATATATAAACACTCAATAGTATTCTCCCAATGTACTCCTATCATCAATAAAGTATTAATTTTAATTTTATGATCATCTATAAATCTACCATGACAATGTAATCACTTAAATATAGTAACCTTAATCATTAAGTGTTATTTATAATTGATTAACCATGATTTTCAGTCATATTTTTTAATAATTATTTCCTAAAAAAATATATACCATGTTATAAGATTTGACAATGAAAAAACATATACCATGAAATAATACATAAAAAATTATGTGTAATTTTCAATTTCCTCATTCTAAACTATAATTTAATTAATTATTTCTAATCAAATATCTATACTATCTTACTGATCACATTTTTGTTCCTTCCCTTAAGACATCAATTTTCATATTGACCATTCTCCTCACATTTAAAACATTCAATTGATACCTCAATAAGAACATATTTACCCTTCATGGATTTAACTGAACACTTCCTTTTTTCCTTGGAATATTACATCTTTAACACCTCCATCACAAAATATGAAACATCTTACAATTATTTTAATGAATCTACATTGGTAAATTTTTCAACATTCATGACACATAAGATGTTGAAAATATTTACCATTATGACCATTATCACTTGAACTTCCTCGGGCCTTCATTTCATTGGTATTTGATGCATTAGGAATATCATTGTGGTTTATGTTGTTAATCGTTACACTATATAAATCTGGCATGACCTATCCCACTAGGGCCTTTCTATCCTAAAAAAGGCCAATCCCCAAATACCCCAAGCCCACCTCCATAGGACTGGGGCTAGAGGAAAGCGCTAAAAGGGATAACTAAAATGGGAGGCCTTCTCCTAATGTACCTGTATGCACACACTAGACCATCTCAATGAATAAGTGAAAAGAAATAATAATAAAATGATTCAATATCTATAGAATAACCATGAATATAAAAACCACTAGTGTGTACAAGAGTGGTCCATTATAAATTGAAAAGTAAAGGGGAAAAATATATGCCAAACTAAAAATATGTCCAAAACCCAAAAAAACTGGTAAATTAAATGATGAGAGCCCATCTCCAAATCCCTTAGCTCATACCACTATACATGGTCAAATGCACTATATATCCCTATGCTCCTCTATAATTACTGTTGAAATATTCATTATTTGTATAAGAACCGACACATGCAGGAAAATCTCAAGATGGGGTGATTATATACTTACCCAATAGGAAGACCAGAAAGCTGAAAGGGGGCAGTAAGAGACATGATTGGAATGGATATATAGCTCAAGGGAAAAAAAGAGTAAAGAAATATAACATACATACATACATACATACATACATACATACATACATACATACATACATACATACATACATACATACATACATACATACATACATACATACATACATACATACATACATACATACATACATACATACATACATACATACATACATACATACATACATACATACATACATACATACATACATACATACATACATACATACATACATACATACATACATACATACATACATACATACATACATACATACATACATACATACATACATACATACATACATACATACATACATACATACATACATACATACATACATACATACATACATACATACATACATACATACATACATACATACATACATACATACATACATACATACATACATACATACATACATACATACATACATACATACATACATACATACATACATACATACATACATACATACATACATACATACATACATACATACATACATACATACATACATACATACATACATACATACATACATACATACATACATACATACATACATACATACATACATACATACATACATACATACATACATACATACATACCTACGTACATACATACATACATACATACATACATACATACATACATACATACATACATACATACATACATACCTACGTACGTACATACATACATACATACATACATACACACACACACACACACACACACACACACACACACACACACACACACACACATACACACACACACACACACACACACACACACACACACACACACACACACACACACATACATACATACATACATACATACATACATACATACATACATACATACATACATACATACATACATACATACATACATACATACATACATACATACATACATACATACATACATACATACATACATACATACATAAATACATACATACATACATACATACATACATACATACATACATACATACATACATACATACATACATACATACATACATACATACATACATACATACATACATACATACATACATACATACATACATACATACATACATACTCAAATCAAAGAAGCTCGAATGATAGAGAAAGAGGATACCCATCTCAAATAACAACCTAGGAATATAGTCAACTGAAGTTCCAGGAAGTTCATCAAGGATGCACAACATCTCACTTGTCTGTCCAAAAGTAATATGGTGGAGGGTCTGCACCTTTCCAATTTTCAAAACAGTTGAGGGGGAAAATATATGAGAAGAGGACATGTGCCCTAGTGCATTAGAGGGATTCCACTCCATATGTATCCAAAGAGGAATCACACCGTAATTCATCAGGGGGTTCCAATCTATAGGAAGAGGACCCATTCCCTGTTGATTTAGGGGGTTCTACTCTAGTTTCATGAGAAACAGTGCCCTATCATATATGAGGTTCGACTTGATAGATATAGGGAATGTTCCATGATGTGTCAGGGTGGTGGTGGGGGGGGGGGGGGGGTCCTATTACAGTTTCATAAGGACCCACACCCTATCTGATAGGGGGTCCATTCGGTAGATAGAGTACCCAGACCCTGATGTGTTAGGGGGATTGTGCTTCGATGTCATAATGACTCATTCCCTATACAATATGGGGTTTACAATCAAGAGATAGATGTACCATTCCTTGATAAATCCATGGGGTTCCACTCTATAGGTATATGAATAGTTCCCTAGTGCATCAAGGGGGTCCCAATCTCATTTCATGATGATACGTGCCCAATCTGATAGGGGATTCCACTCTGTAAATGGAGGACCAGGGTATGATACTTCAGGGGGTTCTACTCTGGTGTCACGAGGACCTGTACAATATCGGATAGAGTGGTTACAGCTAATGGATAGATGAATCATTCCTTGATGCATTGGGTGGATTCTACTATGGTGTCTCAAGGACTAGCTCCATATCTAATATGGGGTTAAACTCAGTAGATATAGGACATATGACTTGATGCCTAAGTGGTGTCCACTCTGGTGTCACGAGAACCCTCACCCTATTCGATATGAGGGTTCCACTCGATAGCTAGAGGACCTTACCTCAGATGTGTTGGTGGGGGGGGGGGGGTCCACTCTGGTGTCATGAGGACCCACACTCTATCTGATAGGTGGGTTCCACTTGGTAGGTAGAGGACATGATCCCTGATGTGTCAGGGATGGAGGGGTTCCACTCTTGTGTCATAAGGACCCACTGTAACATCCCAGGTAAATGAAGAATAAATAATTTTAATATTTATTAATATTTATGAATTAAATATTAAATTCTATTTTAAAGGGGTTGCTATGTTCGATAGCGTACCCGATACGCAACGATGCGTTCCTTTGAAAACTTACGTTGCACACTAGTAATAAAATAATATTATTTTAAATGTTAGTTAACATGTAGCCGTTGTATTGGCGGGAATGGATAGAAATAACTAAAATATGATTATATATGTTTTTAAGTGTTTTTATATTTATCCAATAAAAGATAAAGGCTTAAAATATGGAAAGAATTCAATTTTAGGAATTTATACCCTAATTTTCATTAAGGGTTCACTTATCACCTTTTGACGGCGAACCGTCATTAAATATAGTTTTGATCACTCTTATACTTTCTATTGGACCAAATATAACTCTTATTTAGAATCGGGACATCAAAATTTACTTTGTGTAAATTTGTGGTACCTTTCTGATAAAGTTCATTTTTTTTTATGAATAGTGTAAAATGTTGTATTTTATATCAAAACTGCTTTTTAATCTAATTTATTTATATGATTAGATTATCTTTTGAATTGGTCTTAATGTGTAATATGAATATATTTTTACCATTTTATCCAATGGTGGTCATTGGAATCAATTTCACTTTGAAATTAGACTTAAACTGGTGTCAATCTTTTGATACTTATTGTTTTGTAAAAACACGCTATTTGCTCTGGCAGCGGGAATTAATTATTAAATTAATTAATGTGACTTATATGATTTGAATTTTGTAAAATAGACTTCATTTTTGAATTCGGAATATCAAATATATCTTAGAGTGAATTTTTGGTAATTTTCTGAAAAACTTCAATTTTTGATGAATAGTGAAACCACTAAGTGGTAATCAAGGAAACTGATTTTTCAGTTAAATGAAAGTTTACCACTAATGTGTATTGAATTTTGAAAATCCGACATACATGGTTGTCATTAAAAAGTAAAATGTGGTTCAATGAGATTAAAATATTTTTTTGGTGAATAGTAACTTATTAAGTTTTTAATCGCGATTAGTGGTAATTAGTGTAGTTTAAGGAATAAATAATGCTTTAATAATATAAAATGACCTAGAAACATGTCCCAACCTTATTGGTTGTGTCATGGCCGACCAAGACAAGCCATGTCCTAACTTGGGGACCCCATGGATCCACTTTTGTTGGGAAATGACATAAATTATTTTTTATTTAATGTTAAAGTGAAAATGACACAAACATAATATGTTTTGCGAAAACAATTTTTAAGTGGGGTTATACAAGTCCAAATTTTGATTATAAATATTCAATGGAAAGCTAAAAAGATTTCCTAAATCATAGTAATTGTTTTATAATTTTTTGACATTAAATAAATTTAATTATTTATGACATAATAATGATGCAGCGATGACATCATTATTTGACGATTTAAATAAAATGGAAAGATAATATAAAATCTATGAACTAAACATGTCCAAAACCAATTGGATGAATGGATTTCGATGCCTTATCACCTTATCCACGAATTATATCAATGTGGGACCTTTTAAAACCGAAACACATTTTCAAATAAAGTAATGTTTCTTTACTTTCCAAAAGTGCCCCTCCTCTCCTCTTATAAAAGGCCCCCACCTCTACCTCATTTCACACACTCTTAAAGCCATTGGCTCGGCCAAACCCTGCCCATTTGCTCTCTCCACATCCCTCTACTCATCCTATAGGATTCCCTTTGGGCAGAATCCTTTCAAAGGAAGCCTTTAGGCTCAACTCAAAAGGAGTTACACTTTTTAAGGTAATTCATTCTCTCATGTTCATTTGTTTTATTTTGCTTCTCCAACCCCCTAAACTCTTTTTATATACTTCTTTTGTAACAACACCAGTATCATCAATATACTAGGATGTTGTTATAAGATTTATTTGAGCTACACTCTCACACAACTACATCAAATGGTTAAAGAACATACGGTTTCCGTGGATGGCGAAATTCTGCCTCCCGAAACGATGATTGTTCAATACTCATTTAACACCTTCAAAGGTGGCCATTATGATGTAACTATTTTTATATATGATATATAATATGTTTATGTTTTCCTTAAGCTTCTGTTTTTTTCATTTTTGGCATACCTTTATGATTTCCATTATGGGTATACGCGATATCTTCATTTTAGGAAGTGCGGACTACCGCCCCCTAAAAGTGATTTGATTCATTAATACCATATGTGGGATGTGTAAAGGATAAAGTTAATGATATTATAAATGATTTTATACTGGAATTATAATATACCTATATATATCATTATCATTTATTTCCATTAAAGTATGAGATAGAAATGAAAGTAGCGTTCATGCGTACGTACGGACTACCGTCTCCATGAACGGTGCATTTCATTTCTTATCCCCAAATGTAATGTATTATTAAAAGTACATGTATATAACGGATATATATAATTAATGATATATATAAATGATGAATATAATTCTGGAATTAAAATATACATACCTCTCATTTAGTTTTAATTCCATTAATATGACAAAGAAATGAAAGTAGCGTTCATGCGTACGTACGGCTTACCGTCTCCATGAACGGTGCATTTCATTTCTTACCTCTAAATGATTATGTAATATTTTAAATACATGTATGTACTGGATATATATGACATATATGATATCTACATCATGAATACCATTCTGGATATAATGAAACTTTGACCAAATTAACAACATGTAAGTGTAAGAAGCCTATTTTTGACTTAAGAACCAAATACCGACAAAATGAACATTATTAACTTAAATGATTACATGATGTTCATAACATGGTATAAAAGGAATAATGAACTTGAAAAAGATTCATAATAAAGTAGAGATTAACTCAAGTTTATTATTCAGGAGATTAAAGAACGGTTGGGTCAAGTCGGATACGAGGTATGGGACTTCGTCTCAATCTCCTTTCGTTGAGGCATATTTTATTTTATACACAACTTTCTTTTATACGGTGTATAAACCCCTTTGACTTTTACGTTTATTCAAAAGGAATCTTTTTTATACGAAGCGTTTACTAAATGACAAAAGGGAATGTTTTTTTTCGTACGTATGCGGCGACAACGACTTCTCCGCCGTCGTAACCGTTATTTGAGTTTTGGCTTCCTCTACAAGCCATACCTTCTTTTTTAAAAGAAAAATAAATACCATGTTTTACTTTGGTATTGAAAATGGTTTTCATAATGTTTTTATATCAATGTGTTGTATTGATATCTCGTGATTGAAATGTGGAAATTTTATGTTTCCTTTATGCATGTTTTATGTGATATGATTATGTTATGGTTCTTGGGCATTATTATGAAAACGGGTGGTTCTGTGATAAACTAAGGGCGGGTGAGCCCGTTATAGCTCTCCAATGCATTGGGTAACGCGAAGGAGTGAAACGTTAAGGTTTCTCCGAAGAGATTTTAGGGAATATACTGTGATGGGTATTCCAAACGTAACCAAGAGGGTTACTCCCTACGTAAGAATGTTATGAATGCCTCAAGTTACCTTTACGTATTATGATTTCTATGATTTATTCATGATTTTATGAGGTATGTTAAAGTGCCTATGTTTTATGGGTAAAGTATGATTTCATTATTATTTATATATGAACTCATGTTTCCTTTCCATGTTTTTTTTATAACCCATACTGAGTTTTTATGCTCATCCCAAGTTTTTGAAATGTTTTTCACAGGTCAAGGGAAAGGTACATGATAAGATGATAGAGTCAAGGATGTGTCAAGAATTAATCCATGTTTTTTTTAAATGTGTGTTCCATTGATGGGAATGAAGAATACTATCTTTATGTAACCACTTTGTTTATATGTGGAATGTAATGCAAGTTTTATGATCTAATTCTCTAAAACTCTAAACCCGAAAAGATCCTCAATGTGTAATCTTGTAATAACTCAAGATTAAGTAAGGTTTAAGGCTGGGGCCTTATACCCACACCCTATCTGATAGGGGGTTCCACTAGGTAGATAGTGGAGCTGATCCTTGATGAATCAGGGGGTCCACTCCAGTGTGATGAGGACCTATGCCCTATCTAATATGGGTTACACTCATTAGATATAGTACCCACGTCATGATTCATCATGGGGGTTCCACTCTGGTGTCATGAAGACCCACACCCTATCTGATTAGGGGTTCCACTTGGTAGTGACATAGTCCCTGATGCATACGGGGGTTCCCCTATAGTGACACGAGGACATGTTCCCTATCTAGCAGGGGGTTCCACTTGGTAGATAGATGACCCACTCCCTATTGCATTAATGGGGTTCCCCTCTAGTGATCCTTCTTGATCACTATCATCATTGATTGCCTCCTAAATAAGGGTAACACTCATAACATATCACATCATATCACAAAATAGGTTATGAAGGATACCATCATGTTCTATGGTGGAAAAACATAGGATATTCTACTCGCAAACTAAAATATGAGTCCAAATTGTGAAAAAATGAGAGATAGAAGGTTACTAAAAAAGGAGGTTCATAGTGTGTTGGGGTCCCACTCAACATGTGGTCTCTCTATTATTCTTATCCATGTACTCACAATAACATGTCTTATTGGCCATGTAGTATTACACGATGTGTATGGGTATTATACAATATCTCTCGATAACATTTCTGAAGAAGACACGGACCTCGCCATTGGTCTAATAAGAGAAAGCTTCAAATAATCATTATGAAATTGAAAATGGTCATGAATAGCCAAATAGATCACCCTTATGATCCTTATATAAAAAAACTCTAGATACTGTATACACATGACCAAATGGGACACCCGGTGAAATAAATCACATTTCACCACATCATGCACAAGCGACGTTTCATGGGCCGGAGCTATGGGTCTGAATTAAATACCTAATATTAATCTTGAAACATGAACATAAATTTTAGGGTCTTTATACCACCAATGGTTCATCATTCAAACAATGTATAATGAAGATATGCGAGATAATAAATTCTATAATAATAATAATAATAATAATAATAATAATATTATTTTCATGGATCTTCTCCATGTTCCTGGATTAAAAATCTAACTTTGGTCTTAAAATTAAAGCCTCATCATCAGGGTCACAATTCCACTGAAAGTTTGTTAATCCAACCCAGCTGAAGAAGTTAGGAATAATTCCAAATTTTCCTAACATTAATAATAATAATAATATTTAATTATTTTTTTAAACCGTAAAACAACAATCAATATCTACATACCCCCTTTTATAAACTCCAACATGCTTAGGTGGATCCTCAACTCAATTAATTAATTTATTTCAATAAAAATAAATTAAAAAAATAAAAGGGGTCACATCTATATTGGATCCCATGCCCCCATTTTCCATTCCTCATGTATAGAGCATATCTTCACCCCTTTAATTAATTTAAATTATTATAAAATAATAATAACTATCATAATAATTAAATTTCTAGAAAATATAACACACTCTATTTTCACACCTCTAACAAGTGTACACCCCAACATTAATTTATCTCTTTTTATTAAAATTAAATATCATTAAATTTTTATTAACTCACCACCCTTATAATTAATAATATTATTATTATTAACACTCAAAAAATTGAACATATCTGAGTACCTCATATGAGATCTAATGTTGGAAACCGTCTCATCCATTATGAGCAGCCTATACCCTGAGACCTCGGACACACCCTCTACTCACAACCGATCCTGTCACACTACACCTCATCACTACATGATATGGAGTTGGCTACGATGATATTCTATTTAAAAATTTTGTGGAATTATCTCTTTGGGGTGAAGTGAGAAATATATATGGACCACAAAATCCTCAAGTATATATTCACACATAAATATTTGAACATGCTCCGATGAAGATGGTTGGAGCTGATCAAATACTATGACTGCTTATGTAACACCGCAGGTAAATAAGGAATATGACATTTTCATATTTATCCATATTTGTGAATAAAATATTAATATGACTTTAAAGGGGACGCTATGCTCGATGGCGTACCCAACACGCAACAACGAGTTTCTTGGGAATCTTACGTTGCACTCTAATAATAAAATAATATTATTTTAAATGGTAGTTAACATGTAGCCGTTGTAATGGCGGGAATGGATAGAAATAACTAAAATATGATTATATATGTTCTTAAATATTTTTACATTTATACAATAAAAGATAAAGGCTTAAAATACGGAAAGAATTCAATTTTAGGCGTATATGCCCTAGTTTTCACTAAAGGTTCACTTATCACCTTTTGATGGAGAACCGTCATTAAATATAGTTTTGTTCACTCTTAAACATTATTTTGGACCAAATAAAACTCTTATTAAGAATCAGGACATCAAAATTTACTTTGTGTAAATTTTTGGTATCTTTCCAATAAAGTTCAATTTTTTTAATGAATAGTGTAAAATGTTGTATTTTAATTCAAAACCACTTTTTAATCTAATTTATTTATATGATTAGATTATATTTTGAATTGGTTTTAAAGTGAAATTAGAAAATATTTTTACCATTAAATCCAATAGTGGTCGTTGGAATCGATTTCACTTTGAAATCAGACTTAAACTAGTGTCAATCTTTTGATACTTATTGTTTCATAAAACACGCTATTTGTCATGACAGCGGGAATTAATTATTAAATTAATTAATGTGACTTATATGTTTTGAATTTTGTAAAACGGACTTCATTTTTGAATTCAGAATATCAAATATAGACTAGGGTGAATTTTTTGGGATTTTTCTGAAAAACTTCAATTTTTGATGAATAGTGAAACCACTAAGTGGTACTTATAAAAAACTGATTTTCCGTTTAAATGAAATTTTGCCATCATTGTGTTTTGATTTTCAAAAATCCGACATACATGGTTGTCATTAAGAAGTAAAATGTGGTTCAACGGGATAAAAATAATTTTTTGGTGAATAGTAACTTATTAAGTTTTTAATCGCGATTAGTGGTAATTAGTGTAGTTTAAGGTAAAAATGATATTATAAGAATGTGAAAACACCATGACACTTGTCCTACACCTATTGGGTGAGTCATGGCCTACCAAGACAAGCCATGGGCCAACTTGGGGACCCCATGGATCCACTTTGGTTGGGAAATGACATAAATAACATTTTATTTAATGTAAAAGTAAAATTGACACAAACATGATATGTTTTACTAGAACAATTTTAAAGTGGGGTTATACAAGTCATATTTTTTATTATAAATATTCATTGGAAAGATAAAAAGATTTACGACATCATAGTATTTTTTTTATAATTTTTAGACATTAAATAAATTAAATTATTTATGACATAATAATGATGCAGCGATGACATCATTATTTGACGATTTAAATAAAATGGAAAGATAATGTAAAATCTATGAACTACACATGTAAAAAACTTATTGGATGAGTGGATTTAGAAGCCTTATCACCTTATCCACGAATTATATCAATTTGGGACCTTTTGAAACCGAAACACATTTTCAAATAAAGTAATATTTCTTTACTTTCCAAAAGTACCCCTCCTCTCCTCTTATAAAAGGCCCCCACCTCTACCTCATTTAACACACTCCTAAAGACTTTGGCTCGGCCAACCCCTGCCCATTTACTCTCTACACATCCCTCTCCTCATCCTATAGGATTCCCTTTGGGCATAATCATTTCAAAGGAAGCCTTTAGGCTCAAATCAAAAGGAGTTACACTTTTAAAGGTAATTCATTCTCTCATGTTCATTTGTTTTATTTTGATTCTCCAACCCCCTAAACTCTTTTTATTTACTTCTTTTGTAACAAAACCAGTATCTTAAATATACTAGGATGTTGTCATAATATTTATTCGAGCTACAATCTCACACAACTACATCAAATGGTTAAAGAACATACGGTTTCCGTGGATGGTGAAATTCTGCCTCCCGAAACGATGATTGTTCAATACTCATTTAACACCTTCAAAGGTGTCCATTATGATGTCACTATTTTTATATATGATATATAATATGTTTATGTTTTATTTATGCTTCTTTATTTTTCATTTTTGTCTTACCTTTATGGCTTCCATTATGGGTATACGCGATATCTTCATTTAAGGAAGTGTGGACTACCGCCCCCTCAAAGTGATTTGATTTGTTAAATACCATATGTGGGATGTATAAAGGATGGAAATATGATATTATATATGATATTATACTGGAATTATAATATAACCTTATATCATTATTATTCCATTCTATAAAATATGAAATAGAAATGAAAGTAGTGTTCATGCGTACGTACGGCTTACCGTCTCCATGAACGGTGCATTTCATTTCTTACCTCTAAATGATTATGTAATGTTATAAATGCATGCATGTACTGGATATATATTACATATATAATATATACATAATTAATACAATTCTTGATATAATAAACATTTGTCCACACGAACAACATGTAATTGTAAGAAGTCCACTTTCGACTTAAGAACCAAATATCGACAAAACAAATATTATTAACTTAAATGATTACATAATGTTTATGACATGGTAATAAGTGGTATAAAAGTAATAATGAACTTGAAAAAGGTTCTTAAGTAATTAGAAATTAACTCAAGTTTATTATTCAGGAGATTAAAGAACGATCGAGTCAAGTCGGACCCGAGGTAAGGGATCCTACAACTCTCTTTCTTTTTAAGTACACTCTTTTATGTCATTTATTTTAAGCCCATATTTCTTATTATTGGGATGTTCTTTTATATTACTCCTACTGTAATTTTTATTTTCATGTGATAATAGACCATATTCTCTCTCATCAATCCATTTTGGAAGTTTTGAGTGGCGCCGTTAGGCTGCCGAACTTTCGTAAGAGATCTAACCTCTCTCTTTCTTTTTAAGTACTCTCCTTTATGTCACTTCTTTTAGGCTCATCTTTGTAATGTTGGGGGATGTTATTCTATATTAATCTTGCTGTACATTTTATTGTAATGTGATGCGATACCCTATTTGATCTCATCAATCCATATTCGGAAGTTTTATGTGGCGTCGTTAGGCTGCCGAGTTTTCGTAAGGGATTTTTCATCTCACTTTTATTCCCGTGAGATTTATGCTACATTTGCCACAAATTCCATTGAGTGGTGTATGTACTGCCCATTATTCTACTCTTTGTGTAATATACTTTCTTTTATGAGTATTTACATCAATGACCTATTGTCTTTCTTTCTTGGGGTGTATGTTTTGAAAGATACCCAAGTCGGTAAGGGAACCTTTCACCCTCCTCTTTTTTAAAAGACTTCTTTTATTGGGTCTTTTAATTTATATATTTTTATGTTGGGATATGTTCTCATACATCCTTATTGATTTAAATTTTATGTCCAAGTGATGAGATACACTTTTTATCTCTCATCAACTCATTTTGATGTGATGCCGTTAGGCTGTCAAGGGAACTTTTTAACCCAATTTCGATTTCTTTGGGTTCAACTTGTAGTCATTGATTATGTCATCCATTGAATATGTGTGAGTGACCTTTTATTGCTTTAAACTTAATATCAACTTATATTCGGTGTATATATATTTGTCACACATATTTTTGAGATTTATTTGTCCTTAATTTAAGGATACCTTCTTTATAAGGGATTTCATCACAATTGACATTTCTATTGAGGGTTCATTGTTGTTATGCACCAATTCACTCTTATATGGTGTATATACTTTCCTTTGGAGTATTATATCATTAATCCTTTTATTCTCATGATATTATAAAGTTCTTACTAAATGTTATTCCTCGATTATTGTATTCAAGTGTCTCTAATATTGGTAAAACCCCTTTAACCAAAATATCGTTTTAAATGTTTTAATTATTTGTTCTTATTAATATCCATGTTCTCAAAATGGTTTTAAGGATTTATTTATATGGATATTAATGGTTTAAAATGTTAAAAGCTTCAAGGTGGTATGGGACTTCGTCTCAATCTCCTTTCATTGAGGCATATTTTATTTTATACACAACTTTATTTTATACGGTGTATAAACCCCTTTGACTTTTACGTTTATTCAAAAGGAGTCTTTTTTATACGAAGCGTTTACTAAACGACAAAAGGGAATGTTTTTGTCGTACGTATGCGGCGACAACGACTTCTCCGCCGTCGTGACCATTATTTGAGTTTCAGCTTCCTCTTCAAGCCATACCATCTTTTTAAAAGAAAAATAAATACCATGTTTTACTTTTATTTTATTTTAGTATTGAAAATGGTTTTCATAATGTTTTTATATCAATGTGTTGTATTGATATCTCGTGATTGAAATGTGGAAATTTTATGTTTCCTTTATGCATGTTTTATGTGATATGATTATGTTATGGTTCTTGGGCATTATTATGAAGACGGGTGGTTCCGTGATAAAGTAAGGGCGGGTGAGCCCGTTATAGCTCTCCAATGCATTGGGTAACGCGAAGGAGTGAAACTTTAAGGTTTCTCCAAAGAGATTTAGGGAATATACTGTGATGGGTATTCCAAACGTAACCAAGAGGGTTACTCCCTATGTAAGAATGTTATGAATTCCTCAAGTTACCTTTATGTCTTATATTTTCTATGATTTATTCATGATTTGATATGCCTATGTTTCATGGGTAAAGTATGTTTTCATTCTTATGTATATATGAACTCATGTTTCCTTTCCATATTTTTATAACCCTTACTGAGCTTTTTATGCTCATCCCAAATTTTTAAAATGTTTTTCACAGGTCAAGGGAAAGGTACATGATGTGATGATAGTGTCAAGGATGTGTCAAGAAAGAATCCGTGTTTTATTTTAAATAGGTTTCCGTTGATGGGAAGAATGAATATTGTGTTTTATGTAACCACTTTGTTTAAATGTGGAATGTAATGCAAGTTTCATGATCTAATTATCTAAAACTCTAAACCTGAAAAGAACCTCAATGTGTAATCTTGTAATAACTCAAGATTAAGTAAGGTTTAAGGTTGGGGCCTTATAGTTGGTATCAAAGGTCGGTTTAGATAAATTTAGAGGTTAGGGTATTCTTTAAGCATAATTGACAATTACCATAATGGTTAGGATTTCAGAAAGAGTCTTAGTTTTAGATAAAGTGAATGAGTAGGTATATCTTATTGTCTATCTTACTCATTAGTACATGATGGTTTTGTTGATATACTCACACTGACCTTTTTGGTTTTAGTAAATGGCTGGATCTAGCAGGCACCAAAGTAATAGTGGATGTGAAGGAAACTGTGACAGTTTTTTGAGCAAGCAACTGAATGATATGGGAGCTGCAATGAGAACTCTTTTGATTATCCTCAACCAACTATCTGGAGTCATGATTGACCACCTAAACCTTGGAGATTTCTCTAAGGCATCATGTATGCAAGAAACAAATCCCTACAGAAGTACAGGTAATAATCATAAAGGTAAGTGTGTTCAAAAACCTATGTGTCAAAGATGTGGAAAGAAACACCTATGAAAATGTTTCAAAGGGATAGAAATATGCTATAGATGTGGAAATGAAGGTCATAAAGTAAGAACCTGCCATGGAAAAAGGAAGCATCTAGTTGACTCAAGGAAAGGGAAAGAAGTTCTTTTTGAGGGATCAATTGAATGTTTTAAATGTGGTGTGCATGGTCATTATGCAAACACATGTCCTATGAAGAAGTTTCATGAATGGGGTCACCAAGAGCGTACCAATATTCGTCTACCAATACCTAATGCCATTCTGATTGAGGATGAAGAAACTGACAATGACCAATCAAAGGTATGTACTATTTCATGACTATTGTTTTCTTATTTTGGAATCTTAGGATATGATTCATGATTTTGTTTGTAGGAAAGAGGTATTTCGGAATAAGTTGGAAAGGAATGGATAATGGATCATGAAGAATGTTGAATGAGTAAGATGTCAACATATAAGGGCTTCAAGTGTTAGGGTGAAATTCTTAAGAGTATTAAGTCTCTTTTGATGATGGGGTTACATTAGAAGACTTTTTATATTATGTGTAACCCTGCTGTTTAATATAGGCAAATTTTATTCAAGTAATAGTTATCTTTTCTTTTGTGGACATAGTTATAAAGAACCATTTGGGTTTATATGATCCTTACTTTTGAGGTAATTATGGGTTACCATATGTTATGATTGAAGTGAAAGGCATGAGATAAAATTGAGATTAAATTATGTTATGGTTATTTTTGATGATTTTATCCCTTTTTGGGTAATGATTTGAGAATTATATAGTTTTGGAAAAAGGACAACACGCAGACCGTGTGACAACCCGTCGCGTCAGACAATGCTGCGGGAATCGAACCCACAACCAAAGTGCGACTGGTATTTATCGCCTACCACTGGACTACGTGAAGTCCCTGGTTAGTTTGACTGATTCTTTTTAGTTATATGATTTTATGAATTAAGAGTAAGTTGATTTTGGAGGATATGTGATTAGGATAATTACTTTTCAATGTGAGACTTTAGGAGCAACTAATGTTGTTTGGAGATAAATGTTACGATTTAACTTGGAAGACTATGTGACTAAATACTTCAAATATTTGGGTTTTCAATCTTATATTGGTTTACTTTGAAGAATTTTATGGACAAATTGTTTATCGGATGGTCCTCGTTGAACTTTGGGTTTTGTTGGACAAATTTTGGAGATTAAGAAAAGATTTTCTTTTTATAAGGGGTTATCCTTTTCTGGATTATCTGATCTTGTACTAAACTTTTTGGTTTTGGTTTAGTTAAAGCCTAAATACATGGGATGTATATAGTTCTCTTTTGGGGATTAGGTGATTCTCTAGAAGTTGATTATAGTACTCTTAATGCGAACAAGTCTCCCTAAATACTCGTCTTTTGGAAAAAATATGAGTTTGACTAAGGAATCTAGTAAAAGTTGAAAGTCAACATGATAATTGATTATGCTTCCTTATGAATAAATTCCTAAATAAAATGTAACTTAAAACAAAAATGTTGTCTATTAACTTTTCCTACTGGGGAACCCAACACCGTTTAACCCATCACAAGTTTGTGATTTTCTTATTGTTAACTTTCTCCTAAACTTGTTTTCTATCACTCTCCATCGGAACATGACCCTATGTTTTCTCCTCCATGTCCATATTTTCATACTTAGAATCCTAGTATGGGTTAACTCGGGTGACCTCTGTGCTTATCTTTCTTTATTTTAAAGTGATTGTTTTACCGACTCTTGTTCCGATGTGGGACGTTCAAGGATGTTTCCAAGCGCAATTTTAAAATTGCGAGGACGCAATTCCCAAAAGGGGGGAAGGATGTAACACCCCAGGTAAATAAGGAATATGACATTTTCATATTTATCCATATTTGTGAATAAAATATTAATATGACTTTAAAGGGGACGCTATACTCGATGGCGTACCCAACACGCAACAACGAGTTTCTTGGGAATCTTACGTTGCACTCTAATAATAAAATAATATTATTTTAAATGGTAGTTAACATGTAGCCGTTGTAATGGCGGGAATGGATAGAAATAACTAAAATATGATTATATATGTTCTTAAATATTTTTACATTTATACAATAAAAGATAAAGGCTTAAAATACGGAAAGAATTCAATTTTAGGCGTATATGCCCTAGTTTTCACTAAAGGTTCACTTATCACCTTTTGATGGAGAACCGTCATTAAATATAGTTTTGTTCACTCTTAAACATTATTTTGGACCAAATAAAACTCTTATTAATAATCGGGACATCAAAATTTACTTTGTGTAAATTTTTGGTATCTTTCCAATAAAGTTCAATTTTTTTAATGAATAGTGTAAAATGTTGTATTTTAATTCAAAACCACTTTTTAATCTAATTTATTTATATGATTATATTATATTTTGAATTGGTTTTAAAGTGAAATTAGAAAATATTTTTACCATTAAATCCAATAGTGGTCTTTGGAATCAATTTCACTTTGAAATCAGACTTAAACTAGTGTCAATCTTTTGATACTTATTGTTTCATAAAACACGCTATTTGTCATGACAGCGGGAATTAATTATTAAATTAATTAATGTGACTTATATGTTTTGAATTTTTTAAAACGGACTTCATTTTTGAATTCATAATATCAAATATAGACTAGGGTGAAGTTTTTGGATTTTTCTGAAAAACTTCAATTTTTGATGAATAGTGAAACCACTAAGTGGTACTTATAAAAACTGATTCTCCGTTTAAATGAAATTTTTCCATCATTGTGTTTTGATTTTCAAAAATCCGACATACATGGTTTTCATTAAGAAGTAAAATGTGGTTCAATGGGATAAAAATAATTTTTTGGTGAATAGTAACTTATTAAGTTTTTAATCGCGATTAGTGGTAATTAGTGTAGTTTAAGGTAAAAATGATATTATAAGAATGTGAAAACACCATGAAACTTGTCCTAAAACTATTGGGTGAGTCATGGATGACCAAGACAAGACATGGGCCAACTTGGGGACCCCATGGATCCACTTTGGTTGGGAAATGACATAAATAACATTTTATTTAATGTAAAATTAAAATTGACACAAACATGATATGTTTTACTAGAACAATTTTTAAGTGGGGTTATACAAGTCATCTTTTTGATTATAAATATTAATTGGAAATATAATAAGATTTCCTACATCATAGTATTTGTTTTATAATTTTTAGACATTAAATAAATTAAAATATTTATGACATAATAATGATGCAGCGATGACATCATTATTTGACGATTTAAATAAAATGGAAAGATAATGTAACATCTATGAACTACACATGTCCAAAACTTATTGGATGAGTGTATTTCTAAGCCTTATCACCTTATCCACGAATTATATCAATGTGGGACCTTTTGAAACCGAAACACATTTTCAAATAAAGTAATATTTCTTTACTTTCCAAAAGTACCCCTCCTCTCCTCTTATAAAAGGCCCCCACCTCTACCTCATTTAACACACTCCTCAAGCCTTTGGCTCGGAAAAACCCTGCCCATTTACTCTCTCCACATCCCTATCCTCATCCTATAGGATTCCCTTTGGGCAGAATCCTTTCAAAGGAAGCCTTTAGGCTCAAATCAAAAGGAGTTACACTTTTAAAGGTAATTCATTCTCTCATGTTCATTTGTTTTATTTTGCTTCTCCAACCCCCTGAAATCTTTTTATTTACTTCTTTTGTAACAACACCAGTATCTTCAATATACTAGGATGTTGTTATAAGATTTATTCGAGCTACACTCTCACACAACTACATCAAATGGTTAAAGAACATACGGTTTCCGTGGATGGTGAAATTCTGCCTCCCGAAACGATGATTGTTCAATACTCATTTAACACCTTCAAAGGTGGACATTATGATGTAACTATTTTTATATATGATATATAATATGTTTATGTTTTATTTATGCTTCTGTATTTTTCATTTTTGTCTTACCTTTATGGCTTTCATTATGGGTATACGCGATATCTTCATTTAAGGAAGTGCGGAATACCGCCCCCTCAAAGTGATTTGATTCGTTAAATACCATATGTGGGATGTATAAAGGATGGAAATATGATATTATATATGATATTATACTGGAATTATAATATACCCTTATATCATTATTATTCCATTCTATAAAATATGAAATAGAAATAAAAGTAGCGTTCATGCGTACGTACGGCTTACCGTCTCCATGAACGGTGCATTTCATTTCTTACCTCTAAATGATTATGTAATGTTATAAATGCATGCATGTACTGGATATATATGACATATATGATATCTATATAATGAATACAATTATGGATATAATAAACATTTGGCCACACGAACAACATGTAATTGTAAGAAGTCCACTTTCGACTTAAGAACCAAATATCGACAAAACAAATATTATTAACTTAAATGATTACATAATGTTTATGACATGGTAATAAGTAGTATAAAAGTAATAATTAACTTGACAAAGGTTCTTAAGGAATTAGAAATTAACTCAAGTTTATTATTCAGGAGATTAAAGAATGATCGAGTCAAGTCGGACCCAAGGTAAGGGATCCTACAACTCTCTTTCTTTTTAAGTACACTCTTTTATGTCATTTATTTTAAGCCCATATTTCTTATGATTGGGATGTTCTTTTATATTACTCCTACTGTAATTTTTATGTTCATTTTATGAGAGACCATATTATCTCTCATCAATCCATTTTGGAAGTTTTGAGTGGCGCCGTTAGGCTGCCGAACTTTCGTAAGAGATCTAACCTCTCTCTTTCTTTTTAAGTACTCTCCTTTATGTCACTTCTTTTAGGCTCATCTTTGTAATGTTGGGGGATGTTATTCTATATTCCTCTTGCTGTAAATTTTATTTTAATGTGATGAGATACCCTATTTGATCTCATCAATCCATATTCGGAAGTTTTATGTGGCGCCGTTAGGCTGCCGAGTTTTCGTAAGGGATTTTTCATCTCACTTTTATTCCTGTGAGATTTATGCTACATTTGCCACAAATTCCATTGAGTGGTGTATGTACTGCCCATTATTATACTCTTTGTGTAATATACTTTCTTTTATGAGTATTTACATCAATGACCTATTGTCTTTCTTTCTTGGGGTGTATGTTTTGAAAGATACCCAAGTTGGTAAGGGAACCTTTCACCCTCCTCTTTTTTAAAAGACTTATTTTATTGGGTCTTTTAATTTACATATTTTTATGTTGGGATATGTTATCATACATCCTTATTGATGTAAATTTTATGTCCAAGTGATGAGATACACTTTTTATCTCTCATCAACTCATTTTGATGTGATGCCATTAGGCTGTCAAGGGAACTTTTTAACCCAATTTCGATTTCTTTGGGTTCAACTTGTAGTCATTGATTATGTAATCCATTGAATATGTGTGAGTGACCTTTTATTGTTTTACACTTAATATCCACTTATATTGGGTTTATATATATTTTTCACACATATTTTTGAGATTTATTTGTCCTTAATTTAAGGATACATTCTTTATAAGGGATTTCATCACAATTGACATTTCTATTGAGGGTTCATTGTTGTTATGCACCAATTCACTCTTATATGGTGTATATACTGTCCTTTGGAGTATTATATCACGAATACTTTTATTCTCATGATATTATAAAGTTCTGACTAAATGTTATTCCTCGATTATTGTATTCAAGTGTCTCTAATTTTGGTAAAACCCCTTTAACCAAAATATCGTTTTAAATGTTTTAATTATTTGTTCTTATTAATATCCATGTTTTCCAAATGGTTTTAAGGATTTATTTATATGGATATTAATGGTTTAAAATGTTAAAAGCTTCAAGGTGGTATGGGACTTCGTCTCAATCTCCTTTCATTGAGGCATATTTTATTTTATACACAACTTTATTTTATACGGTGTATAAACCCCTTTGACTTTTACGTTTATTCAAAAGGAGTCTTTTTTATACGAAGCGTTTACTAAACGACAAAAGGGAATGTTTTTGTCGTACGTATGCGGCGACAATGACTTCTCCGCCGTCGTGACCATTATTTGAGTTTCAGCTTCCTCTTCAAGCCATACCATCTTTTTAAAAGAAAAATAAATACCATGTTTTACTTTTCTTTTATTTTAGTATTGAAAATGGTTTTCATAATGTTTTTATATCAATGTGTTGTATTGATATCTTGTGATTGAAATGTGGAAATTTTATGTTTCCTTTATTCATGTTTTATGTGATATGATTATGTTATGGTTCTTGGGCATTATTATGAAGACGGGTGGTTCCGTGATAAACTAAGGGCGGGTGAGCCCGTTATAGCTCTCCAATGCATTGGGTAACACGAAGGAGTGAAACGTTAAGGTTTCTCCGAAGAGATTTAGGGAATATACTGTGATGGGTATTCCAAACGTAACCAAGAGGGTTACTCCCTACGTAAGAATGTTATGAATTCCTCAAGTTACCTTTATGTCTTATGTTTTCTATGATTTATTCATGATTTGATATGCCTATGTTTCATGGGTAAAGTATGTTTTCATTCTTATGTATATATGAACTCATGTTTCCTTTCCATATTTTTATAACCCTTACTGAGATTTTTATGCTCATCCCAAGTTTTTGAAATGTTTTTCACAAGTCAAGGGAAAGGTACATGATGTGATGATAGTGTCAAGGATGTGTCAAGAAAGAATCCGTGTTTTATTTTAAATAGGTTTCCGTTGATGGGAAGAATGAATATTGTGTTTTATGTAACCACTTTGTTTAAATGTGGAATGTAATTCAAGTTTCATGATCTAATTTTCTAAAACTCTAAACCTGAAAAGATCCTCAATGTGTAATCTTGTAATAACTCAAGATTAAGTAAGGTTTAAGGCTGGGGCCTTATAGCTTAATCCATTACCACCCTGGGAAAGAAAACAAGGTGGAAGATGCTCTAAGTAGAAATGACACAATGATTCTATCATTGATGAGAATTAAGAAGGATCCAATCTTATTATATTTTATGAAGATTTACATGGGAATCATAAAGAAGGGAACATCATTAATACTTTCACAAATGATTACTCAACTGCCTCTTTTGGAAAAATTTAAGGATGCTCAAAAGGATGATGTGGGAATTCAGAAGAAAGTGGAAGCTATCAGAAAAGGTAAATCCTCGGTGTTTAATGTTAATGAAGAAGGAATTGTGAGATTTGGGAAAAGACCATGTGTTTCATCAAGTACAGAGCCGAAGAATAAACTTTTGGATAATGCACATAGTTCAAATTTCTCTATTCACCCAGGAAACACAAAGATGCATCGAGATCTCTGAGAGAATTATTGGTGGGATAATATGAAAAGAGAGATTGATGAATATACATCAATGTGTCTGGTGTGTTATCAAATGAAGGAAGAGAGGTAGAAGTCTAAGGGATGATGCAACCATTTCCCATACCAGTATGGAAATGGGAGAACATCACCATGGACATTGTCACCGGAATTCCAAAGACATCCAAAGGAAACAATGTAATTTGGGTTGGTGTGAATCATCTTACAAAGTCTGCACACTTCATTGCAATTCAGGAGGATTTCTCATTGGATCAACTAGCACAGATATATATTAGGGAAGTGTTAAGGCTGCATGGAGTACCACTATATATTGTATCCGATCGAGATCAAAGGTTCACCTCTAAGTTTTGGAAGAGTCTTCAACATACTCTGGATACTGAACTGAACATAAGTACAACCTATCATCCTCAAACTGATGGCTAATCTGAGTGAACTATTCAGAAACTGGAAGATATGTTAAGATCATGTTAAATTGACTTTAAAGGAGGATGTGATCAACATTTTCCTCTAGTTGAATTCTCCTATAATAACAGTTTCCACTCAAGAATCCAAATGACACCTTATGAAGACCTATATGAGAATAGGTGCATAACACCGAAATATTGAGATGAAGTTGGTGAGCATAAGCTACTAGGACTAGAAATGGTTAAAGAAATGGTGGAGAAGGTGAAAACCATTCAGCACCATATCAAGACAGCCCAAAGTCTATAGAAAAGTTAGGTAGATAACCGTCAATAAGACCTTGAGGTTAAAGTTGGAGAAATATTATTTCTACACATATCTTCATGGAATAAGGTCATGAGGTTTGGAAATAATGGGAAGTTAAGTCCTTAGTACATCAGCCCCTTTTGGATTCTTGATCGTGTCAAGGCTATGGCCTATCGACTAGCACTTCCACCCACCATGGCCAAAGTACATTATGTCTTTCAGGTATCCCTCTTAAGGAAGTACATACCATACCCATCACATGTACTCTCTTTATAGGTAGTATAGCTAGAGGATTATCTTTCTTATGAGGAGAAACCAGTGAAGATCTTAGATCATAGAGAAAAAGTTCTACGAAATAAGATAATGCCCATCATCAAGGAATTGTGGAAAAACCAAAAGTTTGAAGAAGTGACATGGTAATCAGAAGAAGTGATGAAGTAGAGTTACCCACATCTATTTTAGAGTGGGAAAAAGAAATTTCTAGGATGAAATTTCTTAATGGGAGAAGATTGTAACGACCGAAAAATTTATTAATGAAAATTCCTCTTGGTCTATTTAAATGTCTTATTATGGTTATGTAAAACGTATGCACTTATTTGGTTCTATGTTTTGGTTTTTAAAATACCATTAAGAATTGTTACCATTTCTAATATAGCTGTTGAATAGTGATTACATGATTAGTATAAATATAGGGCTTTAACAAATCCAATTTAATCAGACAAAGGAAGCGATGGCCTCATCCAGTAGACTTTCCCCATACGTAGCCCATTTGTTGGAGCTCGGAAAGGATGTGGTGTTATTGGGATTCTCTCTTGACCAAGACCAAACTGAGCTTTAATATGTTAAGATCAAGAAGAACCGCCTATGAGAGAAGTGGAAGTTGATAGATATTACCACTCGAGCAATATTATCCGAGCCACCCAAAGAGTATGTCACCATCGCACACCTTACCAATCTGTCTTATGCAGGTGTTATAAGGGGTTAAGTAACAAGACCCTAATACTAATATTATGTTCATTATTTTTGTATATAATAAATAATATACATTCATTTTATTATTTTTGTAACTCTGTAAATTGTTTTTAAAGCACAAATAGTATTTTTAGTTAATATTCAACTAAGAAATCTATTTTGATGAATTAATGGATTTTTGAATTAAATAATATTTTAATAAAATATTATTATTATTATTAAATTAATTTTTATTAAATATAAATGATCATATAATTTTATGAATGCAATTGTAATTTTTATTAACATTTGAAAGCTATTTTAGTCAAAACCCATGAATTTTCAATAAATGTCAGTTTTTATTTTAAAATAAAAAATTCAAATATTTAGAAAATTATTTAGATAAAATAAATGTTATTTTTGGAATCAGGATGTCGAAATTATCCTACGGTGAATTTTTCATAATTTTCTGAGACAATTGATTTTTTGGGTAAAAAATTAATACCGTTTAAATATATAATGTGTATTATGACATCATAATGCCACAATAGTGATGCAATAAAATACTATAAAAATTATGTTCGGAAAAAATATGTTTTACCATTAAAATAATGTGAATTTTGGTTTTTTTGATTTATTTTACAAAGCATTAGTGGACCCTTCAAGGCTTATAAAACATTTTGTCTTTTTAAATCGTTTTCCTTGAGAGTGTGACTCACCTCCACATAAGTAACCCTATTATTTTTAAGAGGTTTGTCCATTGGACTTACAAAATATTTTTTTCCAACCCCCTTTGAAAAAAACCATGTGCAAAAACCATGGGCTGGTTTGTGGTTTTGATTAGTTTAATGTGTGGTGTCCCAAACCTAAATAATAAAGAATTCCCTCTCCTTTCCTACATAAACCCACCACGATCCCACTTCCTATTCAATAAATGCCTTTTTAGTTCGTCCAAAATGTTCTATCCTCTCTATATAATCCTCCCAAGGCACCCCAATCTCCAAATAATCCTCTCTCAAGCCTCTCCCAAGCCTTTGGGATCACACTTCCATGTAGGAGATTCCTACCTTTATCTTTTTATCCAAGTTTCTTAATATTTTTATTCTCTTTTATTTTCAATTATAAATGTTGGGGTATGATTTTTTACCTCCCAATACTACCCTCTTTATGTTTTAATGATTATATATCCCTTTATATCTCATTAAATGTCTCCCATGTACACCCGTTACCATGATGAAGTTCTGTAAAAAATTTCTCTCTCCCTATTTACATTCAAGAAATTCTTTTGTATTATATATCTAAATTCCATTATATTTTTTGGGACATGTATCTATATGAAAAACATACTTTAAATTTAATTTACATATGATGAGACACCCCTTTCTCTCTCATCAACCATTTTTATGAAGTCTTATATCACACTGTTATGCTGCTGAAGTTGCACAGCAATTTTCCAAAACAAAATCATTGTGTAGTGAATACCATGCCCATTTCTCTATCAAGGGTAATCACCTTTATGAACATTTCCATATTTATGGAAGATTTTCATGTATTAATTCCACATTATTTAATCATGGAATAAATTACGATGTTTTATGAATCCATGTTGTAAGACCTTGTGGCACACATATGCATGAAATGAAATGTTTAAGAAGGGTGAACCCTGATAGCACTCCAATACTTTGGGTAAAGTATTGTATCATGATACTTCATGTGCAATGAGTGTTGAATCATGATAATTCCAGTGAAAATAGGGTTTACTCTTGTTCCATGTGCAATGAGTATTTACCCATGCTCTATGTGCAATGAGCCTTGGATCACGCTAATTCCATGTTAAGTGTTGTTGCCACATCTCCATGTTATGATTTTCATGATTTACCATGACTTTATGTTCATGTTTCTCTTTTTATCTATTGATATTCCTATTTTCTAACATGTATTGTATTCCTCATGTTATTCCATGTTTATTCCCTTACTTGGATTTATAGATCACCCTTTTCTTATGCATGTCCTCAGGTTATTCCATGAAACGCTAAGTATGAGGGAATATAGTGGTCATTTAAAGGAAGTTATTAATAAAGTTGTTATGTTTCATGTTTTAAGTTGTTATGTAATGTTCCTAATACCCAAAGACACTAGAACTCTTTATATTCCATGTTGTATCTAGTGAATAGTTTATGTAATAAATCATGTTTAAGTGTGTAATAAAATCTGGGTTGTCATACATACTCCATGTCCACCTATGTTAGTCTCAACATAGTACCACTCGTAAGTCTCATCCTTAACTCCTCAAAGTCCATCTGGAACTTATCATTATAGTAAAATGGTTTCCACTTCCATTTCATTATGGTCAAAGGTTCTAAAATCTTTGATAAATCTACCCCAAACCTCTGTTATTACCATACAGCTCCAAAAAAACTCAACACCTTTGACATGCTCTTGGGTGGCTCCCATTCAAGCACTTCATTGATATTTTACGATCCCATAGATAAACCATGATCATAAATGACTTTCCACCAAGTGTGAACCTCATGAATCCAAAATTGGAATTTCAAGAGCTTTCAATAAATATTGTGGTCCCAAATAAAATCTATGACCATCCTCAAGTTATCTACATTCTCCTCCACTAACTCAATGTAGATGAGAATATACTCAATGAAGACAACAAAAAATTGGTCCATGTACTACTGAAAAAACTAGCTCATAAATTCCATAATCATGGAGGTGGATTTATTTAAAGAAAAGGGAATCAATAGGAAATCATAGTTTTCATATCGAAATCAGAATTGAAACTTTAGAATATCAGCCCCCCAAACCCTCAATTGGTGGTAGCCGAACCAGAGGTCAATCTTCAAGATCTATCTTGCACCTCAAAATTAATAAAAATGTTATCAATCCTCAGAAATGAGTACATTTTATTCATCGTATCCTAGTTAAAGTGGTGATAATCTAGATAAATCCTTGATAACCCATATGATTTTACATGAAAAACACTAGATCTACCTAGGGGACACACTAGGCCTGGTGAAACGTTTTCCTCAAAGGTCATCTGATTTCAACCATTGATATTGGAACTCATTAGGGGTACTATGATATTTCAAAAAAAGATTTACGAGTAGTCCCATGATGAAGGTTTTTACAAAACACCATCTACCACCTTGGAGGTAGTCCTAGAACATCCTCAGGAAAGAAATCTATAAAATCCTTCATAACTAAAGGGATCCATGTGCTTGAAGATCCTGTTTCACCAAGGGTTACACTCACCAAATGATGTGTGATGGGATGCAACCTCTTACATGCAACACCCACTCAGCCTTCCAAGAGATCCCTCTCACCCATAACGAAGAATATCATCCTCTTAGTGTGAAGGAATCTCACTCATCTTTAGTGAAAGTCAATCTGGACTTGAACCATGGACAACTAACCCATAAACATGATGAATTCATAGGGTTCATCATGATGACCAAAAGGTCCCATGTGAACCTCACTCTACCAATTGATATCACACACTTCTAGTAGATTAATGATACAAAATAATCATTCCCTATTAGAACCTCAAGAAAAAGCTATTGGGATAACACCTCAAAATAAAGTTGTTTCTCTCACCCTAGGGGTATAGAGATGAAGGAATTACTAGGAAACATTTCTATTAATATTTAATAAAGTGTCTAAAATACACAGATCATACCTCTAATCATCTCATGTGTTGCGGGGTCATGAGACTCTATAGCCTGTAGTTGCCCGCAGGCCTGACCACCAGCTACCTATGCCAAACGTGGGTTGCTCAGTGGTGGTGGTGGTGGAAAGTTCTTATAGCCGCATAAACCACCAAAAACTACTACTTATCCTCTTATAGCATCGAATCCCTGGGGATGACTCTACCCTTTACTGTGAGATCCATGATCATAGCATTTTGTCTTCTATGATGGTCTATCTACCATCTTCCTGTGATCTACAACATGTCTTCCCAGGAAGTCCCACACTATGTGACTTCATTTGTCACAAGAATAAAACCACCGACTTCAATATTCCATCATACTGTATGTGTTCCATAAACCACATGTCCATGTTCTAGAGTTCAATTATGGGTATTCTTCTTTTTCCTGATCTCCTATCACCTACAAGACATTGAAGACAACTCAGCCCTGGAGAGCCTACAAATGGAACTAGCTGCATAGAGTACCTATTAAAAGAATATCTCTATCACAAGTTCACTCTCAAACACCCTAGTATAGGTGGGAATTCACATGGTTACCATACTAGAATAAACCTCTATATGGATTCCATTCTCAAACTTCTATGCTCAAAAGTATCCATCCTAGATCATGTCAAGTGAGTACTGGGTAAGGTTTCTGAACCTAAAAACATACTCAACAACTGAGATACCTCCCTGATGTAGTTTCAACAGCTCCTAACTTTTAATGGATCATAAACACATGGGATATTACTTATCATGAAAATACTAGTGGAAGTTGGTCCATGAGAGTGTCGAATCATCATGCATCTAGGTTAAAAAACTATAACATTTCCCATATTATTAATGAAAAAGGATATATTCCATTATAACAAAAATATCCATTGATGTTTAGATGATATTGAAAATATGGACCACCAACTCCACCCAATCCTCTGCTTCCTAGGGATCTATCTCGCCATGAAACCTCGACGACCATTAACATTGGAACCCATGAAGTGCACTAAGCTAGTGCACATCCTCGGTTTTTCTTTCTTCTATGATATACTACCCTAAAAAATGTGTGTTCTGATACTTATACCAATTAAGGAAGAAGATAATCATATAGACCATAAACTATGGCCTTGTAGCTCACATATTATTATCATGATCCCAAACTAGTAACATGGATTGTTGTCATTGAGGAGGCATCCTGAAAATTTAATCAAGATGTACCACGATATAATGAGTATATATATATATATATATAATGGGGAGATGACTCGTGATGAAAAATAAAATACAAAATTCTATATGATTCATGTATCATTGATTTGTGGAACAATTTATTCTGTATGCTGAGTCGACAAGCAGATGATCATGGTCTTGGTGAATGGATTAGTTGGCCACCCATTCCATCACTGGGTTCCCTATCTTGAGTTCCACACTCGAGGTACCATGACAATGTTTACCTAAATCCTAATAAAGTCCTCATAATAATACTAATCCAAACAACATCCCAATAATATAACTAGCCTTGATAGTAATCTTTCGTGACCCAACCCAATGGGGATCAATCAATAACTACCCTAAGCTTGCCTCCACATGTCAGGGGTTGGCGACAATCGCTGAAAGGAATATCAAACATCGAGAGGCCTATAAATTCTATACATGTATGCAATAGGAAAACCATATCAAAGAATAATTGATGAGGAATAAGAATAAAAATATTAAGAAGCTAGAATGTAAACCATCCATGAAAAACCTCTATGGTGTACAAGGGTGAGATAGTGAAAATTGAAAATTAATGTTAAAAAATAAATGCACAACCAATAAGATGACCCACCCTGAAAAAAATGGATTGTAAAAATGTAGATAGAGCCTAGCTTCTGATCTTCACATTGTGACCATAGTATAAAGTCTAAGGCACCATGAATCCTAATGATCATTTGATGTAACTTCCTACTTGTCCATCATATGTATAAGACACGACACATGCGAGCGAAGTCCATGCATGGATGAGTATAAAAATACCCAGTAGGACACCTTGAAAGCTAAAGGGGTAGAATTAAGAGAAACAATAGGAATAGATAGATGGATAGTAAATAGTGAACATGATGATGCACAACCCAAATAAAGAGAAATTAGCCTCATCCAAACAAAAGGAGATCAACAAGGTATGTAGATGTACTACACTCCACGCCATCACCACATCCAACCACAAGGTTTTCAGCATAGTGATCAAGTGGACTACCTCACGCATATATACAACCCATGGAAAGAGAGTAACCACATTCAAAAGAATGGATACACACACACACACACAGATATATATATATATATATACTCATTAAAAGAAGGCCAAATTAGAGATAAAAGAGATCTCGTTCTCACAACCCAGTCTAGAAAAATAGTTTCCAATAGTTCTAGAAGTCCATAAATTATTCCCAACATCTATTTCATTTGTCAGAAGAAGTATTATGGAAGACCCGTAGCCTAGTGTGACATGGGAGTACGTCTCCATAGATAGAGTAAATGTGCCCTGATTCCATAGGAGAGTAGCAACTCTATCATCACAATTATTATAGAGGATCCACTCCCTAGTATGACATAGGGATACAATATTCATGATAGGAATTATGGAGTACCATCACACTCATATGACTACGAAGTACCATCTCCATGAATAGAGGACCCACACACTATTATGACAAAAGAGTACCTTCTCTAGATCTATACAACAACTAAGGAGGACATGTACCCTGATAAAAAAGTATAATACTATCTCCATGCATATAGGACTCATGCCCTGGTGTTATAGGGTAGTACCACATTTATCTAAACTTTGATGATACCACCTGATCACTTCCTTTCTCGAGCACCTTCTAAAGAAGTGTTACACCCATAAAATTTAAGATCGCATCTCTAAGTCCACTATAGTGGACACCATTGTGTTTTACATAGAGAAACCTAAAATAAATGGAATTTAATTTCCCATAATGGATTACTAGAGAGAAAGTCACATTTTTTCATATAACACACAAAATGTACTTCATGGGCCCCACTCTCGATTCTGAATTAAATACAAGATATTGGTCTCAGAACGTCTACCTCAATATCAGGGTCATAGTTCCACAAATGGTTGGTATTTATAAAATGATATGAAGAATATATGTCTATAAAATATTCCAAAATAATAATAATAATAATAATATTATTATTATTCATTGTCATTTTATGTGCCTAATATAAGAGTCTAAATTAAGTATCCAACATTGGTATTGAGATGACCGTCTCAGAGTTAGGATCACCCTCCTACATCATATCAATTTGTCATAGTACATATGTGTTATGAATAAAGAAGCATTTTGATGATAATAATAATAATATTATTATTTTAATGTTAATGTTATTTTTTAAGGAAAGGATAAGGCATGATAGCCTCCCCCCATTCATGCATGTGTAGCTATCCCACCCCCTTAGATTCCTTATTTTATTTTTCATTATTTTTCTTATCATTTTGTTTTATATAATTTTTATAGACCTTTTTATTCAGTTCTTTTCATGAAATAAAACCTAAAATGTGTGAAGCTCCCTGAATGGTTCCTTCTTATAAGATGGTGGCCATAAATCATGCCGCCTACTATGCCCATACTCATCATGGTGACCCACATACCACTATCATCCAGAATCCACTACTCACAATTGGGTGGGCACTACCCTCTACTATGTCATATGTCATCCATTGCTCATGCCTCCATCGCACACCATCACCATTCCTAACACCCGATCATGTTAAAATTCATCTTTTCACCCGAATATACCGCCCCTTGATGCCGCCGACCAAATATTTTCTAGTCGACCTTCACACAACTAGTAGGAAAGAAGAACAATAATATATAAATATATAGTTATGTATATAAATATAAATATAAATATAAATATATAATAAATTTATGGAGAAAAAATGAGAATAAATTTTTTTATGATTATTTCGAAGATAACTTTGTACAAAATCAAATAATTATTTAGGGTACAATGATTTGATTATTCCCAATAGATATCAAATGAGAAAATTCACAAATTTATGTATCCCAAACAAATCATGAGATATTTTTTTATATCATAAACTAAATAAGGGAAATCACAAAGAAAGAGACAAATAGGTATAAAATAGAAAAACAAAAATCCCTACCACATGACTGGATCGTTCACTGATGAAGAACGCACTCACCAAAGATGGAGGAAGGCCAGTTTCATTTTTTTTCACGTCGATTCACCTTGATCCATAGTTTCATAATTGTTTGTATTTGATAAGATAATAAGAGGTGGAATAAGAATATTCTCTATGATACTAGGTTTTTGAGGCTAACCATGACGATCCACTATAACATATGTATTTCTTGAGAAAAACCATTACCTTAATTTAATGAATTAATTAAATTAACAACTTAATTAATACACTAAATGCACCATAAATGGATGATATTTCGAAATTCACCATGCCAAAACATTTTAGGTCTCACATAGATTAAAACTCAGGTTCTGGAGTTAAAAATGGTTTCATAATTTTGATATCAGATTATTTTTAAGTGTTATCCATATTTTGTTATTAAACCGAGCATGTGTGATATAAGATAAATTTAATATCTTTATGAAATTAATTCTATAAACACAATTACTTATAATCACGTTTAATATCAGCTCATAGGTACAAATATATATATATATATATATATATATATATGTATGTATGTATTTCAAAGTCATATAAAGAAAAAACTAGGTCTCAATATTTATCATCTCTAGAATTTTAATGTTATTTGAATTGAAATCGAATAATTATTTAAAATTTATAAAATTCATTCAATTGGAGTTAAAAGTATAATTTTAAAGAATGAAAGCTATTTATTTGTCATTTTGGGTATATTTAAAAATAAAAAATATTGACATTATCAAAAAATTTCATTTAAGTGTTACAACTACAAAAAATGTTAATAATTTAAATTAATATTATATATCCAAAATATCCAACATGAATGTTTTAATAATCATTTATAATTATAATTCTGAAAATATAGTCACATTGTTCATGTAGGTGGTTAAACCAACAAAAATACAGGAATACTACACATAATAATTGACTATAAAACAATTTATATTTTAATATTGTACTATTAATATTGATTTATTTTGGTGCTAGTTTCTTGTAATCAATTTTGAATATGATTTTCAAGAATTGGTGTTGGAAGATGATTATGTTAATAAACAAGGAAGAATATGATACATACATTGAAGTGTTAAATCTTCTCTTAAGGATATAATTTGAAATGAATATTGTAGGACTCCTAGGAAAAGTATATAAAAAAATTGGATGGATTATAGGTAAAGTATAATAATAATATATATGATAGAAAAAACTTGATTTGTGTTTTGGAAAGGGAGTTTTGATTCCCATTTTATAGACAATATTAAATGAAATTTTCACGAATGTTGAGTCTTTTAGAGTTAATAATGTAATTATAAAATGAATAGTTGATCATAAATGGATATGGAAAATAAAAAATTAATCCTTAATCTTACTAAAGCAACTAATTTTTTTAAAATTTTATATCATTATAAAAATACTTTTAAAAAATACAATTTTTATGTATTTTCCCTGTTATTGTTTTAATTTGAGTTTAAAAATATGTATATAATTAATAAATAAAAATTGTAAATTTTATATAATTTTTTTATCATCATACGTATCCTTCATATTAAATAATAAAATTATAATTTCTAAATAAAATCACTAAATTTCCATTTTTTTACTTTTTCTATGTTGCGCAAGCACTACGTCATCATTGATAAGTATTTACATATTTATCATGGAATAAAAATTAATTAATATTTCATAAAATTAATTGGATATTTTCATTATATTATCATGTATGGCACATTCCATGGGTTTTTATAGTGTTCCATATCATTTTATATAAAAATATAATAATAATAAGTATAATTCAATTTGAAATGAAATTTTAATTATAAGTGGAATTTAAAGGATTCACCAAATCTATAGCCAATAAAAATAAGCATATTTAATTTTAAAATTAACTTTTAGGTGTATTAATTATTTTAAAATTTTCCAAATGATTCTAAAATGTTTCATATTATTATAAATAAAAACATTGAAATATGAAGTGGAATTTCAACTTTAACCAAACTATAATTTCAAAAAAAGTTCAAATGTGTTACTTAATACATAACCAATATTGATTCATAAATTGACTATATAAATTAAATTTTTATATATCTATATTATTCATACATTATATGTACCATTCATGAGTTTTCTATAACATTAAAAACACACATTTTGTAAATGGTTGAAAACATTAATTAACACTTGTACTCTATTTAAAAAAAATGAATTTTAACATTATTTCTGAAGAACTATTGAAATAAAATTTGAAGATTTTTCTTTTTTAATACTTATTTTTCATAATAATAATATTGTACCAAAATCCATATATTTATCAATTTCTAAAAAATATTTAATATATGTGTATTTTAATCATTATTAAGATTCAATTAAAATTTGGACTCTTATTTTTTTAATTGAATTCGAATTTAGATGTATCACAAAACTTAGAAATACATTGTATTTTATAATTTTAATTAAAAATAAATAATTCTATGCTTTTTAAATTCAAAAAGTTAATTAATAATACCATATTTAATCATTTATGATTATTATTTTACCAAAAACATTGATTAGAAATCATGTTTACTACTTGTAGTCATATCTAGTTCCTTATAAATTTTTAATAAAATAATTCTACATAATATTTACATAATGATTAAGAAAATACATTTAAATATTTTTGAAAATATATATAAATATAAATTATTAACATTAAAATTAAAATTCATAATATTTTAAATGATATATAATCTATAGACTGACAAATATTTCATTTTGAAATGAAATATGATATTCTTATTTCATACCTTTATAAAATTATTTATAATATTATCATAATAATAAATATAAAAATAAATCTATAGAAATATCATAAATATTTATTTATAAAATATTTAATAACTTAATATTTCTTTCAATACATCAAAAATAAGAAATCATGTTAAGCATATATCTTTAAACGAAAAAATAATATCTCTCAGGTCATAAAGTAGTCCTAATAATTTTTAATTATTATTAACTATCTAATTGATTGTATTATATATTTTGTTACATGAAGTAAACATATATACACTATTAAATAATATATATTATATAAATTAAAAAACATAGAATTTTATTATAACATAAAACTTATATATTATTAAAAATAAGATTATTATTACATTCTCACATATAATTTAAACTAGATCATTTAAAATTTTCTTCTTTTAATTAAAAAAATAGAAATATGTTCCTACATTTGAAAATGAATATTATTAGGTACGCATATTCCTCTTTATTTTAGAAATGCTCAATGGTGCATGAGAAAGAGTCTGTAAATTCGAATAGTACTCTATAAAATATTTAAATTATAACATCCTACTGTTATTTTTAGGTACAAGTGTACACTTAATTTTTATATTTATATCTTCAGTTGTTCCAGAATGTATTTTTTATGTTTATTGTTTGGTTTAGTTGATTAAGGGGTTTTTGTGTGTTCTTGTGTTTTTCTAAAAGTTTTCACTAAAACATGTAACTGGGAGAGCTATAGGTATTCTAACAACATGCTGGTGAGGTACACTTGCCATTTGAAGAAAGTCTTAAAGTAGGGGTATCCTAAAACAAACCCTCTATAGATATGGTATAAGCCTAATTACTGATTATTGGGGAGCCCAATGATATCTAATTTCTTCCCATCACCACCGTCCCACAGTGGGCCAGCCAAAGGTGGAATTACGAGCCATGAAAGTTAGGGGTATGTTTGTGCATCACCACATGAAAATCTCATTTTACTTCTTAATATAACCTATTTGACCCTAATTCGGATTATTGGAATTTGATTCTCATTTGGGGTGTTCTTAGATGTCTGAAAAGAATTACGTGGAGGATAAATGTATCGATCGAAGCTACATACTACTCTTAATTAGTAGATTTTTTTTTAATATTGACCAACTTTTTCAACAATGGATTTGTTTACATTTTGGGTTTTAATTATGTTTTGTATATATCCATTAAAAAATATAGATTCCTAATTGTATATTCAATCCTCTTGATTTTTTGATCAATTATTGTGGTGGTATGTTATGATTTTAAATTTTATTCTATATAGACCATATAAATTGAGAGATTTTTGATTTGGAATTTATGTTCTACGATCCCCTGTCAATTTCTAAGACCCTATAAATTTATACCCTCATTCATTACTTAGGGACTAAGTAATTCAAATTTTTTTAAGGTATGTTGTTTCATGAATCATATTTGTGCTATGAACCTTGATTTCTTTCTCATTGAAATTTATTTCAAAAGATGTTTAAATGCATGGAAATGGTTTTGATAAAAATGAATTTGGAATATGGTTTTGAAAATGGAATATCCCCATGAATTTTTTTATTGAAATAGGTTTAATTAATGTGATGAAAGATCATAAAAATTAAATTCCCTGGAATGATATTGTTTTGAAAACTCTAATTTTATCAGCGATACAGAAAAGATCAATCCTCAGGGATACAAAATTTCCCCCTAGACCTCTTCTTATAGGGTAATTCTTGCATCATGATTCCTTTTTAATGGAAATCATCCACTCTTAGGATCATTATCATACACCCTAGACCTATTCTTCCATGGTTACATGAACATTAGTTGTCCTACTGATCATAATAATGTAATGTGGATCTTTGTCAAATTTTTATTTTTTCTACACGTTGTCCTATTTTCTCAATTTTTTATCATTGAAATACATTATTTGTGAATATATTCAAATTAGTTGGGAATTTTTTTATTGACCTGGTTTTCTAAATTTTGAAAGTGGTGATTTTTCGCTACTTTATGTTAATATATTTTGAATGATTTTTTAAAAATTATTAAATAATAATTAATTTTTTAATTTATTATTATGAGACACTTTGGGGGATCCTAGAAGTCTCTTTTGATCACACCCTATATACACATTTTAATGTATATATATATATTTATATCTAATTTAGGTAAGGGTAAGTCACTGTAGAGAATTGGAGGGTTAGTTATTTAGTACAATGTGAGATTAAGGATTTTTCATGATATCACATGGATTTTGGTTTTTTTAGTTTTAGGGTATATTAGTTATTTTGATGTACTATGAAACATGTTTTGTATGATTATTTAATCAATATTCCATTGAACTTTTTTTTGCATACTAATATATTATATATATATATGTCTTCATTTCAGTTTACTTATGAATTATTTTTCCAATCATAGTTCTTTAGGCCCATTCCCTAATCAACATCCCATGGGGATTTATAATTCCCTTCGAGACATGCCATGACTGATTCATGTTATGCATGGTTTTGGTAATTTGAGTTTTTTTGGGAAATAAGTTATCAAAATTATTTTTCTAATTAGAAATTTTAATAACCAGAGTAAAATAAATGCCAAAAAATATAAATAGTTTTGAATAATTTTGAATTTTGAAACTAATTTTTTTATTATAACATTTTAAATGTAGATATAATATTTTTAGAGACCACAATACTCTTCATATTTATAGAGGACCACATGACATTTTTTTGTTTGGAACATTGTGAAAAATTAATAAAATCCTTAATTATAATTTCCAAAATGAGTATTATAGAGAAGACGTGATGTTTAAATATAATCAAAATCACTAAATTAATCCAAATAAATTTAAGATATAAAAGAAGAATTGGATATATTGATAATTTTTTTACCAATTAACTAAACAAAAGAAAATGTAAAAGGATCACATGAACTAGATTTTTTTTATTAGTAATTGAATTGAAATATTTTGGGATGGGCAATATCAAAAGATATTATTTAATAACTTCTATCATAAAAACAATCTATTTAAAAAATTTCATAAATAATAATAAATATAATAACAAAACATTTAAATTAATTGAGTAATTAAACTTGAATTTGAAATCAATAATTTAATACACTATGTCACTGAAGAATTTATTTCTAGATGGTATTATAAATAATATTTTTTTTTAAAATGTAAATATTTTAGGATTCTATATTTTTTTCTAGAATATTTTAATTAACACATTATTTTCCCCAAAATATTTTAAAAATAATATGATACAACCTATACACATAATTTCCATGTTCATTTTTTACATGTCGAGTTTCACCGACACTGGTAGAACATAGTTTGTAAAATTCTGGTATAAACCATAGATATTTACCTTTTCATGGGAATTTTATGGCTACTGTATTACACATAATTAGGGAAACAATTGGGACATATTATGACATGGATCTGAAATTTAATTAGGCGTTTTTTCATTATTATTTAAATATTAATAAAATTTATATCCAAACTTTGTGAAGGTGTCTTATTCATATAAATAATCACACATAGTTTTCACACTACTTTTGAGAAAAAATGAGAATAAATTTTTTTATGATTATTTCTAAGATAACTTTGCACAAAATCAAATAATTATTTAGGGTATAATGATTTTATTATTCCCAATAGATATCAAATGAGAAAATTCACTAATTTATGTATCCCAAACAAATCATGAGATATTTTTTTATATCATAAACTAAATAGGGGAAATAAAAAAGAAAGAGACAAATAGGTATAAAATAGAAAAACAAAAATACCTACCACATGACTGGATCGTTCACTGATGAAGAACGCGCTCACCAAAGATGGAGGAAGGCCAGTTTCATTTTTTTTCACATCGATTCACCTTGATCCATAGTTTCATCATTGTTTGTATTTGATAAGATAATAAGAGGTGGAATAAGAATATTCTGTATGATACTAGGTTTTTGAGGCTAACCATGACGATCCACTATAACATATGTATTTCTTGAGAAAAACCATTACCTTAATTTAATGAATTAATTAAATTAATAACTTAATTAATACACTAAATGCACCGTAAATGGATGATATTTCCAAATTCCCCATGCCAAAACATTTTAGGTCTCACATAGATTAAAACTCATGTTCCGGAGTTAAAAATGGTTTCATAATTTTGATATCAGATTCTTTTTAAGTGTTATCCATATTTTGTTATTAAACCGGGCATGTGTGATATAAGATAAATTTAATATCTTTATGAAATTAATTCTATAAACACCATTACTTATAATCACGTTTCATATCAGCTCATAGGTACAAATATATATATATATATATATATATATATATATATGTATGTATTTCAAAGTCATATAAAGAAAAAACTAGGTCTCAATATTTATCATCTCTAGAATTTTAATGTTATTTGAATTGAAATCGAATAATTATTTAAAATTTATAAAATTCATTCAATTGGAGTTAAAAGTATAATTTTAAAGAATGAAAGCTATTTATTTGTCATTTTGGGTATATTTAAAAATAAAAAATATTCACATTATCAAAAAATTTCATTTAAGTGTTACAACTACAAAAAATGTTAATAATTTAAATTAATATTATATATCCAAAATATCCAACATGAATGTTTTAATAATCATTCATAATTATAATTCTGAAAATATAGTCACATTGTTCATGTTGGTGGTTAAACCAACAAAAATACAGGAATACTACACATAATAATTGACTATAAAACAATTTATATTTTAATATTGTACTATTAATATTGATTTATTTTGGTGTTAGTTTCTTGTAATCAATTTTGAATAAGATATTCAAGAATTGGTGTTGGAAGATGATTATGTTAATAAACAAGGAAGAAGATGATACATACATTGAAGTGTTAAATCTTCCCTTAAGGATATAATTTGAAATGAATCTTGTAGGACTCCTAGAAAAAGTATATAAAAAATTTGGATGGATTATAGGTAAAGTATAATAATAATATATTTGATAGAAAAAACTTGATTTGTGTTTTGGAAAGGGAGTTTTGATTCCCATTTTATAGACAATATTAAATGAAATTTTCACGAATGTTGAGTCTTTTAGAGTTAATAATGTAATTATAAAATGAATAGTGGATCATAAATGGGTATGGAAAATAATAAATTAATCCTTAATCTTACTAAAGCAACTAATTTTTTTAAAATTTTCTATCATTATAAAAATCCTTTTAAAAAATACAATTTTTATGTATTTTCCTTGTTGTTGTTTCAATTTGAGTTTAAAAATATGTATATAATTAATAAATAAAAATTGTAAATTTTATATAATTTTTTTATCATCATACATATCCTTCATATTCAATAATAAAATTATAATTTCTAAATAAAATCTCTAAATTTCCATTTTTTTACTTTTTCTATGTTGCGCAAGCACTATGTCATCATTGATAAGTATTTACATATTTATCATGGAATAAAAATTAATTTATATTTCATAAAATTAATTGGATATTTTCATTATATTATCATGTATGGCACATTCCATGGGTTTTTATAGTGTTCCATATCATTTTATATAAAAATATAATAATAATAAGTATAATTCAATTTGAAATGAAATTTTAATTATAAGTGGAATTTAAATTATTCACCAAATCTATAGCCAATAAAAATAAGCATATTTAATTTTAAAATTAACTTTTAGGTGTATTAATTATTTTAAATTTTCCAAATGATTCTAAAATGTTTCATATTATTATAAATAAAAACATTGAAATATGAAGTGGAATTTCAACTTTAACCAAACTATGATTTCAAAAAAAGTTCAAATGTGTTACTTAATACATAACCAATATGGATTCATAAATTGACTATATAAATTAAATTTTTATATATCTATATTATTCATACATTATATGTACCATTCATGAGTTTTCTATAACATTAAAAACACACATTTTGTAAATGGTTGACAACATTAATTAACACTTGTACTCTATTTAAAAAAAATGAATTTTAGCATTATTTCTGAAGAACTATTTAAATAAAATTTGAAGATTTTTCTTTTTAATACTTATTTTTCATAATAATAATATTGTACCAAAATCCATATATTTCTCAATTTCTAAAAAATATTTAATATATGTGTATTTTAATCATTATTATGATTCAATTAAAATTTGGAATCTTATTTTTTTAATTGAATTCGAATTTAGATGTATCACAAAACTTAGAAATACATTGTATTTTATAATTTTAATTAAAAATAAATAATTATATGCTTTTTAAATTCGAAAAGTTAATTAATAATACCATATTTAATCATTTATGATTATTATTTTACCAAAAACATTGATTAGAAATCATGTTTACTACTTGTAGTCATATCTAGTTCCTTATAAATTTTTAATAAAACAATTCTAAGTAATATTTACATAATGATTAAGAAAATACATTTAAATATTTTAGAAAATATATATAAATATAAATTATTAACATTAAAATTAAAATTCATAATATTTTAAATGATATATAATCTATAGACTGACAAATATTTCATTTTGAAATGAAATATGATATTCTTATTTCATACCTTTATAAAATTATTTATAATATTATCATAATAATAAATATAAAAATAAATCTATAGAAATATCATAAATATTTATTTATAAAATATTTAATAACTTAATATTTCTTTCAATACATCAAAAATAAGAAATCATGTTAAGCATATATCTTTAAACGAAAAAATAATATCTCTCAGGTCATAAAGTAGTCCTAATAATTTTTAATTATTATTAACTATCTAATTGATTGTATTATATATTTTGTTACATGAAGTAAACATATATGCACTATTAAATAATATATATTATATAAATTAAAAAACATAGAATTTTATTATAACATAAAACTTATATATTATTAAAAATAAGATTATTATTACATTCTCACATATAATTTAAACTAGATCATTTAAAATTTTCTTCTTTTAATTAAAAAAATAGAAATATGTTCCTACATTTGAAAATGAATATTATTAGGTACACATATTCCTCTTTATTTTAGAAATGCTCAATGGTGCATGAGAAAGAGTCTGTAAATTCAAATAGTACTCTATAAAATATTTAAATTATAACATCCTACTGTTATTTTTAGGTACAAGTGTACACTTAATTTTTATATTTATATCTTCAGTTGTTTCAGAATGTATTTTTTATGTTTATTGTTTGGTTTAGTTGATTAAGGGGTTTTTGTGTGTTCTTGTGTTTTTCTACAAGTTTTCACTAAAACATGTAACTGGGAGAGATATAGGTATTCTAACAACATGCTGGTGAGGTACACATGCCATTTGAAGAAAGTCTTAAAGTAGGGGTATCCTACAACAAACCCGCTATAGATATGGTATAAGCCTAATTACTGATTATTGAGGAGCCCAATGATGTCTGATTTCTTCCTATCACCACCGTCCCACAGTGGGCCTGCCAAAGGTGGAATTACGAGCCATGAATGTTAGGGGTATGTTTGTGCATCACCACATGAAAATCTCATTTTACTTCTTAATATAACCTATTTGACCCTAATTCGGATTATTGGAATTTGATTCTCATTTGGGGTGTTCTTAGATGTCTGAAAAGAATTACGTGGAGGATAAATATATCGATCGAAGCTACATACTACTCTTCATTAGTAGACATTTTTTAAATATTGACCAACTTTTTCAACAATGGATTTGTTTAAATTTTGGGTTTTAATTATGTTTTGTATATATCCATTAAAAAATATAGATTCCTAATTGTATATTCAATCCTCTTGATTTTTTGATCAATAATTGTGGTGGTATGTTATGATTTTAAATTTTATTCTATATAGACCATATAAATTGAGAGTTTTTTGATTTGGAATTTATGTTCTACGATCCCCTGTCAATTTCTAAGACCCTATAAATTTATACCCTCATTCATTACTTAGGGACTAAGTAATTCAAATTTTTTAAGGTATGTTGTTTCATGAATCATATTTGTGCTATGAACCTTGATTTCTTTCTCATTGAAATTTATTTCAAAAGATGTTTAAATGCATGGAAATGGTTTTGATAAAAATGAATTTGGAATATGGTTTTGAAAATGGAATATCCCCATGAAATTTTTGATTTAAATAGGTTTAATTAATGTTATGAAAGATCATAAAAATTAAATTCCCTGGAATGATATTGTTTTGAAAACTCTAATTTTATCAGCGATACAGAAAAGATCAATCCTCAGGGATACAAAATTTCCCCCTAGACCTCTTCTTTAGGGTAATTCTTGCATCATGATTCCTTTTTCATGGAAATCATCCACTCTTAGGATCATTATCATACACCCTCGACCTATTCTTCCATGGTTACATGAACATTAGTTGTCCTACTGATCATAATAATGTAATGTGGATCTTTATCAAATTTTTATTTTTTCTACACGTTATCCTATTTTCCCAATTTTTTATCATTGAAATACATTATTTGTGAATATATTGAAATTAGTTGGAAATTTTTTTATTGACCTGGTTTTCTAAATTTTGAAAGTGGTGATTTTTCACTACTTTATGTTAATATATTTTTAATTATTTTTTAAAAATTATTAAATAATAATAAATTTTTTAATTTATTATTATGAGACACTTTGTGGGATCCTAGAAGTCTCTTTTGATCACACCCTATATACACATTTTAATGTATATATATATATATATTTATATATAATTTAGGTAAGGGTAAGTCACTATAGAGAAGTGGAGGGTTAGTTATTTAGTACAATGTGAGATTAAGGATTTTTCATGATATCACATGGATTTTGGTTTTTTTAGTTTTAGGGTATATTAGTTATTTTGATGTACCATGAAACATGTTTTGTATGATTATTTAATCAATATTCCATTGAACTTTTTTTGGCATACTAATGTATTATATATATATATTTCTTCATTTTAGTTTACTTATGAATTCTTTTTCCAATCATAGTTCTTTAGGCCCATTCCCTAATCAAAATCCCATGGGGATTTATAATTCCCTTCGAGACATGACATGACTGATTCATGTTATGCATGGTTTTAGTAATTTGAGTTTGTTTGGGAAATAAATTATCAAAATTATTTTTCTAATTAGAAATTTTAATAACCAGAGTAAAATAAATGCCAAAAAATATAAATAGTTTTGAATAATTTTGAATTTTGAAACTAATTTTATTATTATAACATTTTAAATGTAGATATAATATTTTTAGAGACCACAATAATCTTCAGATTTATAGAGGACCACATGACATTTTTTTGTTTAGAACATTGTTAAAAATTAATAAAATCCTTAATTATAATTTCCAAAATGAGTATTATAAAGAATATGTGATGTTTAAATATAATCAAAATCACTAAATTAATCCAAATAAATTTAAGATATAAAAGAAGAATTGGATATATTGATAATTTTTTTACAACTTAACTAAACAAAAGAAAATTTAAAAGGATCACATGAACTAGATTTTTTTATTAGTAATTGAATTGAAATATTTTGGGATGGGCAATATCAAAAGATATTATTTAATAACTTCTATCATAAAAACAATCTATTTAAAAAATTTCATAAATAATAATAAATATAATAAAAAAACATTTAAATTAATTGAGTAATTAAACCTGAATTTGAAATCAATAATTTAATACACTATGTCACTGAAGAATTTATTTCTAGATGGTATTATAAATAATATTTAATTTTTTTTAAAATGTAAATCTTTTAGGATTCTATATTTTTTTCTAGAATATTTTAATTAACACATGATTTTCCCCAAAATATTTTAAAAATAATATGATACAACCTATACACATAATTTCCATGTTCATTTTGAACATGTCGAGTTTCACCGACACCGGTAGAACATAGTTTGGAAAATTCTGCTATAAAAAATAGATATTTACCTCTTCATGGGAATTTTATGGCTACTGTATTACACATAATTAGGGAAACAATTTTGACATATTGCGACATGGATCTGAAATTTAATTAGGCTTTTTTTCATTATTATTTAAATATTAATAAAATTTATATCCAAACTTTGTGAAGGTGTCTTATTCATATAAATAATCCCACATAGTTTTCACACTACTTTTGAGAAAAAATGAGAATAAATTTTTTTATGATTATTTCTAAGATAACTTTGCACAAAATCAAATAATTATTTAGGGTATAGTGATTTTATTATTCCCAATAGATATCAAATGAGAAAATTCACTAATTTATGTATCCCAAACAAATCATGAGATATTTTTTTATATCATAAACTAAATAGGGGAAATCACAAAGAAAGAGACAAATAGGTATAAAATAGAAAAACAAAAATCCCTACCACATGACTGGATCATTCGCTGATGAAGAACGCGCTCACCAAAGATGGAGGAAGGCCAGTTTCATTTTTTTTCACGTCGATTCACCTTGATCCATAGTTTCATCATTGTTTGTATTTGATAAGATAATAAGAGGTGGAATAAGAATATTCTGTATGATACTAGGTTTTTGAGGCTAACCATGATGATCCACTATAACATATGTATTTCTTGAGAAAAACCATTACCGTAATTTAATGAATTAATTAAATTAATAACTTAATTAATACACTAAATGCACCGTAAATGGATGATATTTCCAAATTCCCCATGCCAAAACATTTTAGGTCTCACATAGATTAAAACTCATGTTCTGGAGTTAAAAATGGTTTCATAATTTTGATATCAGATTCTTTTTAAGTTTTATCCATATTTTGTTATTAAACTGGGCATGTGTGATATAAGATAAATTTAATATCTTTATGAAATTAATTCTATAAACACCATTTCTTATAATCACGTTTCATATTAGCTCATAGGTACAAATATATATATATATATATATATATATGTATGTATTTCAAAGTCATATAAATAAAAAACCAGGTCTCAATATTTATCATCTCTAGAATTTTAATGTTATTTGAATTGAAATCGAATAATTATTTAAAATTTATAAAATTCATTCAATTGGAGTTAAAAGTATAATTTTAAAGAATGAAAGCTATTTATTTGTCATTTTGGGTATATTTAAAAATAAAAAATATTCACATTATCAAAAAATTTCATTTAAGTGTTACAACTACAAAAAATGTTAATAATTTAAATTAATATTATATATCCAAAATATCCAACATGAATGTTTTAATAATCATTCATAATTATAATTCTGAAAATATAGTCACATTGTTCATGTAGGTGGTTAAACAAACAAAAATACAGGAATACTACACATAATAATTGACTATAAAACAATTTATATTTTAATATTGTACTATTAATATTGATTTATTTTGGTGCTAGTTTCTTGTAATCAATTTTGAATACGATATTCAAGAATTGGTGTTGGAAGATGATTATGTTAATAAACAAGGAAGAATATGATACATACATTGAAGTGTTATATCTTCCCTTAAGGATATAATTTGAAATGAATCTTGTAGGTCTCCTAGGAAAAGTATATAAAAAATTTGGATGGATTATAGGTAAAGTATAATAATAATATATTTGATAGAAAAATCTTGATTTGTGTTTTGGAAAGGGAGTTTTGATTCCCATTTTATAGACAATATTAAATGAAATTTTCACGAATGTTGAGTCTTTTAGAGTTAATAATGTAATTATAAAATGAATAGTTGATCATAAATGGGTATGGAAAAGGAAAAATTAATCCTTAATCTTACTAAAGCAACTAATTTTTTAAAAATTTTCTATCATTATAAAAATCCTTTTAAAAAATACAATTTTTATGTATTTTCCTTGATATTGTTTTAATTTGAGTTTAAAAATATGTATATAATTAATAAATAAAAATTGTAAATTTTATATAATTTTTTTTATCATCATACGTATCCTTCATATTCAATAATAAAATTATAATTTCTAAATAAAATCACTAAATTTCCATTTTTTTTACTTTTTCTATGTTGCGCAAGCACTACGTCATCATTGATAAGTATTTACATATTTATCATGGAATAAAAATTAATTTATATTTCATAAAATTAATTGGATATTTTCATTATATTATCATGTATGGCACATTCCATGGGTTTTTATAGTGTTCCATATCATTTTATATAAAAATATAATGATAATAAGTATAATTCAATTTGAAATGAAATTTTAATTATAAGTGGAATTTAAATGATTCACCAAATCTATAGCCAATAAAAATAAGCATATTTAATTTTAAAATTAACTTTTAGGTGTATTAATTTTTTTAAAATTTTCCAAATGATTCTAAAATGTTTCATATTATTATAAATAAAAACATTGAAATATGAAGTGGAATTTCATCTTTAACCAAACTATAATTTCAAAAAAAGTTCAAATGTTTTACTTAATACATAACCAATATGGATTAATAAATTGACTATATAAATTAAATTTTTTTATATATATATTATTCATACATTATATGTACCATTCATCAGTTTTCTATAACATTAAAAACACACATTTTGTAAATGGTTGAAAACATTAATTAACACTTGTACTCTATTTAAAAAAAATGAATTTTAACATTATTTCTGATGAACTATTCAAATAAAATTTGAAGATTTTTCTTTTTAATACTTATTTTTCATAATAATAATATTGTACCAAAATCCATATATTTCTCAATTTCTAAAAAATATTTAATATATGTGTATTTTAATCATTATTAAGATTCAATTAAAATTTGGACTCTTATTTTTTTAATTGAATTCGAATTTAGATGTATCACAAAACTTAGAAATACATTGTATTTTATAATTTTAATTAAAAATAAATAATTCTATGCTTTTTAAATTCGAAAAGTTAATTAATAATACCATATTTAATCATTTATGATTATTATTTTACCAAAAAAATTGATTAGAAATCATGTTTACTACTTGTAGTCATATCTAGTTCCTTATAAATTTTTAATAAAATAATTCTACGTAATATTTACATAATTATTAAGAAAATACATTTAAATATTTTAGAAAATATATATATATATATATAAATTATTAACATTAAAATTAAAATTCATAATATTTTAAATGATATATAATCTATAGACTGACAAATATTTCATTTTGAAATGAAATCTGATATTCTTATTTCATACCTTTATAAAATTATTTATAATATTATCATAATAATAAATATAAACATAAATCTATAGAAATATCATAAATATTTATTTATAAAACATTTAATAACTTAATATTTCTTTCAATACATCCAAAATAAGAAATCATGTTAAGCATATATCTTTAAACGAAAAAATAATATCTCTCAGGTCATAAAGTAGTCCTAATAATTTTTAATTATTATTAACTATCTAATTGATTGTATTATATATTTTGTTACATGAAGTAAACATATATACACTATTAAATAATATATATTATATAAATTAAAAAACATAGAATTTTATTATAACATAAAACTTATATATTATTAAAAATAATATTATTATTACATTCTCACATATAATTTAAACTAGATCATTTAAAATTTTCTTCTTTTAATTAAAAAAATAGAAATATGTTCCTACATTTGAAAATGAATATTATTAGGTACGCATATTCCTCTTTATTTTAGAAATGCTCAATGGTGCATGAGAAAGAGTCTGTAAATTCGAATAGTACTCTATAAAATATTTAAATTATAACATCCTACTGTTATTTTTAGGTACAAGTGTACACTTAATTTTTATATTTATATCTTCAGTTGTTCCAGAATGTATTTTTTATGTTTATTGTTTGGTTTAGTTGATTAAGGGGTTTTTGTGTGTTCTTGTGTTTTTCTAAAAGTTTTCACTAAAACATGTAACTGGGAGAGCTATAGGTATTCTAACAACATGCTGGTGAGGTACACTTGCCATTTGAAGAAAGTCTTAAAGTAGGGGTATCCTAAAACAAACCCTCTATAGATATGGTATAAGCCTAATTACTGATTATTGGGGAGCCCAATGATATCTAATTTCTTCCCATCACCACCGTCCCACAGTGGGCCAACCAAAGGTGGAATTACGAGCCATGAATGTTAGGGGTATGTTTGTGCATCACCACATGAAAATCTCATTTTACTTCTTAATATAAACTATTTGACCCTAATTCGGATTATTGGAATTTGATTCTCATTTGGGGTGTTCTTAGATGTCTGAAAAGAATTACGTGGAGGATAAATGTATCGATCGAAGCTACATACTACTCTTCATTAGTAGACATTTTTTTAATATTGACCAACTTTTTCAACAATGGATTTGTTTAAATTTTGGGTTTTAATTATGTTTTGTATATATCCATTAAAAAATATAGATTCCTAATTGTATATTCAATCCTCTTGATTTTTTGATCAATAATTATGGTGGTATGTTATGATTTTAAATTTTATTCTATATAGACCATATAAATTGAGAGATTTTTGATTTGGAATTTATGTTCTACGATCCCCTGTCAATTTCTAAGACCCTATAAATTTATACCCTCATTCATTACTTAGGGACTAAGTAATTCAAATTTTTTTAAGGTATGTTGTTTCATGAATCATATTTGTGCTATGAACCTTGATTTCTTTCTCATTGAAATTTATTTCAAAAGATGTTTAAATGCATGGAAATGGTTTTGATAAAAATTAATTTGGAATATGGTTTTGAAAATGGAATATCCCCATGAAATTTTTGATTAAAATAGGTTTAATTAATGTTATGAAAGATCATAAAAATTAAATTCCCTGAAATGATATTGTTTTGAAAACTCTAATTTTATCAGCGATACAGAAAAGATCAATCCTCAGGGATACAAAATTCCCCCCTAGACCTCTTCTTATAGGGTAATTCTGGCATCATGATTCCTTTTTCATGGAAATCATCCACTCTTAGGATCATTATCATACACCCTAGACCTATTCTTCCATGGTTACATGAACATTAGTTGTCCTACTCATCATAATAATGTAATGTGGATCTTTATCAAATTTTTATTTTTTCTACACGTTGTCCTATTTTCTCAAATTTTTATCATTGAAATACATTATTTATGAATATATTGAAATTAGTTGGAAATTTTTTTATTGACCTGGTTTTCTCAATTTTGAAAGTGGTGATTTTTCGCTACTTTATGTTAATATATTTTTAATTATTTTTTAAAAATAATTAAATAGTAATTAATTTTTTAATTTATTATTATGAGACACTTTGTGGGATCCTAGAAGTCTCTTTTGATCACACCCTATATACACATTTTAATTTATATATATATATTTATATCTAATTTAGGTAAGGGTAAGTCACTATAGAGAAGTGGAGGGTTAGTTATTTAGTACAATGTGAGATTAAGGATTTTTCATGATATCACATGGATTTTGGTTTTTTTAGTTTTAGGGTATATTAGTTATTTTGATGTACCATGAAACATGTTTTGTATGATTATTTAATCAATATTCCATTGAACTTTTTTTGGAATACTAATGTATTATATATATATATTTCTTCATTTCAGTTTACTTATGAATTCTTTTTCCAATCATAGTTCTTTAGGCCCATTCCCTAATCAACATCCCAAGGGGATTTATAATTCCCTTCAAGACATGCCATGACTGATTCATGTTATGCATGGTTTTGGTAATTTGAGTTTGTTTGGGAAATAAATTATCAAAATTATTTTTCTAATTAGAAATTTTAATAACCAGAGTAAAATAAATGAAAAAAATATAAATAGTTTTGAATAATTTTGAATTTTGAAACTAATTTTTTTATTAAAACATTTTAAATATAGATATAATACTTTTAGAGACCACAATACTCTTCAGATTTATAGAGGACCACATGACATTTTTTTGTTTGGAACATTGTGAAAAATTAATAAAATCCTTAATTATAATTTTCAAAATGAGTATTATAGAGAAGATGTGATGTTTAAATATAATCAAAATCACTAAATTAATCCAAATAAATTTAAGATATAAAAGAAGAATTGGATATATTGATAATTTTTTTACAACTTAACTAAACAAAAGAAAATGTAAAAGGATCACATGAACTAGATTTTTTTATTAGTAATTGAATTGAAATATTTTGGGATGGGAAATATCAAAAGATATTATTTAATAACTTCTATCATAAAAACAATATATTTAAAAAATTTCATAAATAATAATAAATATAATAACAAAACATTTAAATTAATTGAGTAATTAAACCTGAATTTGAAATCAATAATTTAATACACTATGTCACTGAAGAATTTATTTCTAGATGGTATTATAAATAATATTTATTTTTTTTAAAATGTAAATCTTTTAGGGTTCTATATTTTTTTCTAGAATATTTTAATTAACACATGATTTTCCCCAAAATATTTTAAAAATAATATGATACAACCTATACACATAATTTCCATGTTCATTTTGAACATGTCGAGTTTCACCGACACCGGTAGAACATAGTTTGGAAAATTCTGGTATAAACCATAGATATTTACCTTTTCATGGGAATTTTATGGCTACTGTATTACACATAATTAGGGAAACAATTTGGATATATTGCGACATGGATCTGAAATTTAATTAGGCGTTTTTTCATTCTTATTTAAATATTAATAAAATTTTTATCCAAACTTTTTGAAGGTGTCTTATTCATATAAATAATCCCACATAGTTTTCAGACTACTTTTGAGAAAAAATGAGAATAATTTTTTTTATGATTATTTCTAAGATAACTTTGCACAAAATCAAATAATTATTTAGGGTATAATGATTTGATTATTCCCAATAGATATCAAATGATAAAATTCACTAATTTCTGTATCCCAAACAAATCATGAGATATTTTTTTATATCATAAACTAAATAGGGGAAATCAAAAAGAAAGAGACAAATAGGTATAAAATAGAAAAACAAAAATCCCTACCACAAGACTGGATCATTCACTGATGAAGAACGCGATCACCAAAGATGGAGGAAGGCCAGTTTCATTTTTTTTCACGTCGATTCACCTTGATCCATAGTTTCATCATTGTTTGTATTTGATAAGATAATAAGAGGTGGAATAAGAATATTCTCTATGATACTAGGTTTTTGAGGCTAACCATGACGATCCACTATAACATATGTATTTCTTGAGAAAAACCATTACCTTAATTTAATGAATTAATTAAATTAATAACTTAATTAATACACTAAATGCACCGTAAATGGATGATATTTCCAAATTCCCCATGCCAAAACATTTTAGGTCTCACATAGATTAAAACTCATGTTCTGGAGTTAAAAATGGTTTCATAATTTTGATATCAGATTCTTTTTAAGTGTTATCCATATTTTGTTATTAAACCGGGCATGTGTGATATAAGATAAATTTAATATCTTTATGAAATTAATTCTATAAACACCATTACTTATAATCACGTTTCATATCATCTCATAGGTACAAATATATATATATATATATATATGTATGTATTTCAAAGTCATATATAGAAAAAACCAGGTCTCAATATTTATCATCTCTATAATTTTAATTTTATTTGAATTGAAATCTAATAATTATTTAAAATTTATAAAATTCATTCAATTGGAGTTAAAAGTATAATTTTAAAGAATGAAAGCTATTTATTTGTCATTTTCGGTATATTTAAAAATAAAAAAGATTCACATTATCAAAAAAATTCATTTAAGTTTTACAACTACAAAAAATGTTAATAATTTAAATTAATATTATATATCCAAAATATCCAAAATGAATGTTTTAATAATCATTTACAATTATAATTCTGAAAATATTGTCACATTGTTCATGTAGGTGGTTAAACCAAAAAAAATACAGGAATACTATACATAATAATTGACTATAAAACAATTTATATTTTAATATTGTACTATTAATATTGATTTATTTTGGTGCTAGTTTCTTGTAATCAATTTTGAATACGATATTCAAGAATTGGTGTTGGAAGATGATTATGTTAATAAACAAGGAAGAATATGATACATACATTGAAGTGTTAAATCTTCCCTTAAGGATATAATTTGAAATGAATCTTGTAGGAATCCTAGGAAAAGTATATAAAAAATTTGGATGGATTATAGGTAAAGTATAATAATAATATATTTGATAGAAAAAACTTGATTTGTGTTTTGGAAAGGGAGTTTTGATTCCCATTTTATAGACAATATTAAATGAAATTTTCACGAATGTTGAGTCTTTTAGAGTTAATAATGTAATTATAAAATGAATAGTTGATCATAAATGGATATGGAAAAGAAAAAATTAATCCTTAATCTTACTAAAGCAACTAATTTTTTTAAAATTTTCTATCATTATAAAAATCCTTTTAAAAAATACAATTTTTATGTATTTTCCTTGTTATTGTTTTAATTTGAGTTTAAAAATATGTATATAATTAATAAATAAAATTTGTAAATTTTATATAATTTTTTTATCATCATACGTATCCTTTATATTCAATAATAAAATTATAATTTCTAAATAAAATCACTAAATTTCCATTTTTTTACTTTTTCTATGTTGTGCAAGCACTACGTAATCATTGATAAGTATTTACATATTTATCATGGAATAAAAATTAATTTATATTTCATAAAATTAATTGGATTTTTTCATTATATTATCATGCATGGCACATTCCATGGGTTTTTATAGTGTTCTATATCATTTTATATAAAAATATAATAATAATAAGTATAATTCAATTTGAAATGAAATTTTAATTATAAGTGGAATTTAAATGATTCACCAAATCTATAGCCAATAAAAATAAGCATATTTAATTTTAAAATTAACTTTTAGGTGTATTAATTATTTTAAAATTTTCCAAATGATTCTAAAATGTTTCATATTATTATAAATAAAAACATTGAAATATGAAGTGGAATTTCAACTTTAACCAAAATATAATTTCAAAAAAAGTTCAAATGTGTTACTTAATACATAACCAATATGGATTCATAAATTGACTATATAAATTAAATTTTTATATATCTATATTATTCATACATTATATGTACCATTCATGAGTTTTCTATAACATTAAAAACACACATTTTGTAAATGGTTGAAAACATTAATTAACAATTGTACTCTATTTAAAAAAAATAAATTTTAACATTATTTCTGAAGAACTATTCAAATAAAATTTGAAGATTTTTCTTTTTAATACTTATTTTTCATAAAAATAATATTGTACCAAAATCCATATATTTCTCAATTTCTAAAAAATATTTAATATATGTGTATTTTAATCATTATTAAGATTCAAATAAAATTTGGACTCTTATTTTTTTAATTGAATTCGAATTTAGATGTATCACAAAACTTAGAAATACATTGTATTTTATAATTTTAATTAAAAATAAATAATTCTATGCTTTTTAAATTCGAAAAGTTAATTAATAATACCATATTTAATCATTTATGATTATTATTTTACCAAAAAAATTGATTAGAAATCATATTTACTACTAGTAGTCATATATAGTTCCTTATAAATTTTTAATAAAATAATTCTACATAATATTTACATAATGATTAAGAAAATACATTTAAATATTTTAGAAAATATATATAAATATAAATTATTAAAATAAAAATTAAAATTCATAATATTTTAAATGATATATAATCTATAGACTGACAAATATTTCATTTTGAAATGAAATCTGATATTCTTATTTCATACCTTTATAAAATTATTTATAATATTATCATAATAATAAATATAAAAATAAATCTATAGAAATATCATAAATATTTATTTATAAAATATTTAATAACTTAATATTTCTTTCAATACATCAAAAATAAGAAATCATGTTAAGCATATATCTTTAAATGAAAAAATAATATCTCTTAGGTCATAAAGTAGTCCTAATAATTTTTAATTATTATTAACTATCTAATTGATTGTATTATATATTTTGTTACATGAAGTAAACATATATACACTATTAAATAATATATATTATATAAATTCAAAAACATAGAATTTTATTATAACATAAAACTTATATATTATTAAAAATAAGATTATTATTACATTCTCACATATAATTAAAACTAGATCATTTAAAATTTTCTTATTTTAATTAAAAAAATAGAAATATGTTCCTACATTTGAAAATGAATATTATTAGGTACGCATATTCCTCTTTATTTTAGAAATGCTCAATAGTGCATGAGAAAGAGTCTGTAAATTCAAATAGTACTCTATAAAATATTTAAATTATAACATCCTACTGTTATTTTTAGGTACAAGTGTACACTTAATTTTTATATTTATATCTTTAGTTGTTCCAGAATGTATTTTTTATGTTTATTGTTTGGTTTAGTTGATTAAGGGGTTTTTGTGTGTTCTTGTTTTTTTCAACAACTTTTCACTAAAACCTGTAACTGGGAGAGCTATAGGTATTCTAACAACATGCTGGTTAGGTACACATGCCATTTGAAGAAAGTCTTAAAGTAGGGGTATGCTACAACAAACCCGCTATAGATATTGTATAAGCCTAATTACTGATTATTGGGGAGCCCAATGATGTCTGATTTCATCCTATCACCACTGTCCCACAGTGGGCCAACCAAAGGTGGAATTATGAGCCATGAATGTTAGGGGTATGTTTGTGCATCACCACATGAAAATCTCATTTTACTTCTTAATATAACCTATTTGACCCTAATTCGGATTATTGGATTTTGATTCTCATTTGGGGTGTTCTTAGATGTCTGAAAAGAATTACGTGGAGTATAAATGTATCGATCAAAGCTACATACTACTCTTCATTAGTAGACATTTTTTTAATATTGACCAACTTTTTCAACAATGGATTTGTTTAAATTTTGGGTTTTAATTGTTGAGTCAATAAGGTTTTCCTTATGAATTTTCCATTCCTTCTTGTTTTGAAAATCACAAACACCTTATCTTTAAGAAAAATGCTTTATTAAGGAAAATTGATTTCTTAAGAAAAATGATTTCTTAAGAAATTGCTTTTATAAGAAAAATCAATTTTATAAGAAAAATTATCCTTATCTTATTTTCATCCATATTTTTCTTAAGTATGATATTCAGATTCATTTCTATTTTCTCGGAATCATTGTAACTTTGATATGAAGCATTCTGTTTTAGGATTCGGATTCTGGATAAGAACTATAAGGAAGTTTCATTCCGAATTTTGGATATGAACTCTGACTACGTTCTATTCCAGATTCAGGATACAAATTCTTATGAAGTTCGATAACGAATTCTCATTACGAATTTTGAAGAAGAATTCTCATTACGAATTCCAATGAAGAATTCTCATTACGAATTCTGATGAAGAATTCTCATTATGAATTCTGATGACGAATTCCCATTCCGAATTCTCACTCCGAATTCACCTATTAAAAAGAATCTAATTATCTTTGTTTTATACACTCTGAATTAATTCAGACTCCGAAAAATATCTTTGTTAGACTCCGAAATTTTATATTGCTTACACTTCTAAAATTTGTTTACTCTTTATTATTTTCATTACACTCTGAATCTTCATTCCGAAGTTTTCATTCCGAACTTTTGAGTTAGAATTAAAACGATGGCGTACATTTTGTTACACTTGTTTTTTTATAAAACGATGTCGTCTATTTTGTTATAAATTAACCGTTGTCTAAGTGACACGTGTACAGGTCCCTTCGATCTTTAAGGAAAATGTGACAGTTGGAGAAGGAGCCGACCTTACCTATAAATAGGAGCTCATTTGAAAGAGCTCGATACTGATGACAGATGAACAACTTGGGTTTGTGCCTACATGCTGTTGAAGTGATTTCTAGAGAGAGAGGATCTTATTAACTCTCAAATCTTCGTGCGACTTCGAATGTTGGTGATTACATTCGAGGGCTTCCGGGGATAGGAAGACAGAGGTGCCGACTACCTTGAAGTTCGTGGGCTTCCTTGCTGAGGAAGACAGAGGTCGCCAACTACCTTGAAGTTGAGGGCTTGTGGGGATAGCAAGACATAGACTCTGATCTTTGTATCGAGGGCTTACCCTGGTGTGGGTAAGACAGACTTGCTTGAAAGTATAAATCAAGGGACCTTTATCCAAGGTTGTTGGATACCCTTCTCTTTGGGTTAAAAGACTTATATCTTGTTACTTGTAGTTTAACTACTTGTTTTTATTTCCGCTGCATTTTGTATCTTAAGGAAAGTATAACTTTCTTATACTTCCTTACTTACTCTGATTCATTTAGATTCTATACGCTTTAAGATAGAATCTCATATTGTAACTTTTGTTAAGTTTCAATTTCCGGAATCATATTTCTAGAACCCTATTTCGGAATCTCATTCCAAGTTTGCATTCGGTGTTAGAGGTTTTGTGAATTTTCTTAGTTTAACTTTGTTAAACTTAGCCCTTTACTTTGCTTAAGGAAAACATAGTTAATCGTAACTAACTTTAAAGGTTCCAAAGGAATTTTTAAAGAATACAAATTCACCCCCCCTCTTGTATATTGAGCATCTACATCACTATTTCGATCCTACATTAATTATGTTTTGTATATATCTATTAAAAAATATAGATTCCTAATTGTATATTCAATCCTCTTGATTTTTTGATCAATAATTGTGGTGGTATGTTATGATTTTAAATTTTATTCTATATAGACCATATAAATTGAGAGATTTTTGATTTGGAATTTATGTTCTACGATCCCCTGTCAATTTCTAAGACCCTATAAATTTATACCCTCATTCATTACTTAGGGACTAAGTAATTCAAATTTTTTAAGGTATGTTGTTTCATGAATCATATTTGTGCTATGAACCTTGATTTCTTTCTCATTGAAATTTATTTCAAAAGATGTTTAAATGCATGGAAATGGTTTTGATAAAAATTAATTTGGAATATGGTTTTGAAAATGGAATATCCCCATGAAATTTTTGATTGAAATAGGTTTAATTAATGTTATGAAAGATCATAAAAATTAAATTCCTTGGAATGATATTGTTTTGAAAACTCTAATTTTATCAGCGATACAGAAAAGATCAATCCTCAGGGATACAAAATTTCCCCCTAGTCCTCTTCTTATAGGGTAATTCTTGCATCATGATTCCTTTTTCATGGAAATCATCCACTCTTACGATCATTATCATACACCCTAGACCTATTCTTCCATGGTTACATGAAAATTAGTTGTCCTACTGATCATAATAATGTAATGTGGATCTTTATCAAATTTTTATTTTTTCTACACGTTTTCCTATTTTCTCAATTTTTATCATTGAAATACATTATTTGTGAATATATTGAAATTAGTTGGAAATTTTTTTATTGACCTAGTTTTCTAAATTCTTAAAGTGGTGATTTTTCGCTACTTTATGTTAATATATTTTTAATTATTTTTTAAAAATTATTAAATAATAATTAATTTTTTAATTTATTATTATGAGACCCTTTGTGGGATCCTAGAAGTCTCTTTGGATCACACCCTATATACACATTTTAATGTATTTATATATATATAAATATATTTATATATATATAAATATATTTATATCTAATTTAGGTAAGGGTAAGTCACTATAGAGAAGTGGAGGGTTAGTTATTTAGTACAATGTGAGACTAAGGATTTTTCATGATATCACATGGATTTTGGTTTTTTTAGTTTTAGGGTATATTAGTTATTTTGATGTACCATGAAACATGTTTTGTATGATTATTTAATCAATATTCCACTGAACTTTTTTTGTCATACTAATGTATTATATATATATATTTCTTCATTTCAGTTTACTTATGAATTCTTTTTCTAATCACAGTTCTTTAGGCCCATTCCCTAATCAACATCCCATGGGGATTTATAATTCCCTTCGAGACATGCCATGACTGATTCATGTTATGCATGGTTTTGGTAATTTGAGTTTGTTTGGGAAATAAATTATCAAAATTATTTTTCTAATTAGAAATTTTAATAACCAGAGTAAAATAAATGCCAAAAAATATAAATAGTTTTGAATAATTTTGAATTTTGAAACTAATTTTTTTATTATAACATTTTAAATGTAGATATAATATTTTTAGAGACCACAATACTCTTCAGATTTATAGAGGACCACATGACATTTTTGGTTTGGAACATTGTGAAAAATTAATAAAATACTTAATTATAATTTCCAAAATGAGTATTATAGAGAATATGTGATGTTTAAATATAATCAAAATCACTAAATTAATCCAAATAAATTTAAGATATAAAAGAAGAACTGGATATATTGATAATTTTTTTACAACTTAACTAAACAAAAGAAAATGTAAAAGGATCACATGAACTAGATTTTTTTATTAGTAATTGAATTGAAATACTTTGGGATGGGCAATATCAAAAGATATTATTTAATAACTTCTATCATAAAAACAATATATTTAAAAAATTTCATAAATAATAATAAATATAATATCAAAACATTTAAATTAATTGAGTAATTAAACCTGAATTTGAAATCAATAATGTAATACACTATGTCACTGAAGAATTTATTTCTAGATGGTATTATAAATAATATTTTTTTTTTAAAATGTAAATCTTTTAGGATTATATATATTTTTCTAGAATATTTTAATTAAGACATGATTTTCCCCAAAATATTTTAAAAATAATATGATACAACCTATACACATAATTTCCATGTTCATTTTGAACATGTCGAGTTTCACCGACACCGGTAGAACATAGTTTGGAAAATTCTGGTATAAACCATAGATATTTACCTTTTCATGGCAATTTTATGGCTACTGTATTACACATAATTAGGGAAACAATTTGGACATATTGCGACATGGATCTAAAATTTAATTAGTCGTTTTTTCATTATTATTTAAATATTAATAAAATTTATATCCAAACTTTGTGAAGGTGTCTTATTCATATAAATAATCCCACATATTTTTCACACTACTTTTGAGAAAAAATGAGAATAAATTTTTTTATGATTATTTCGAAGATAACTTTGCACAAAATCAAATAATTATTTAGGGTAAAATGATTTGATTATTCCCAATAGATATCAAATAAGAAAATTCACTAATTTATGTATCCCAAACAAATCATGAGATATTTTTTTATATCATAAACTAAATAGGGGAAATCACAAAGAAAGAGACAAATAGGTATAAAATAGAAAAAAAATCCCTACCACATGACTGGATCGTTCACTGATGAAGAACGCACTCACCAAAGATGGAGGAAGGTCAGTTTCATTTTTTTTCACGTCGATTCACCTTAATCCATAATTTCATTATTGTCTGTATTTGATAAGATAATAAGAGGTGGAATAAGAATATTCTCTATGATACTAGGTTTTTGAGGCTAACCATGACAATCCACTATAACATATGTATTTCTTGAGAAAAACCATTACCTTAATTTAATGAATTAATTAAATTAATAACTTAATTAATACACTAAATGCACCGTAAATGGATGATATTTCCAAATTCCCCATGCCAAAACATTTTAGGTCTCACATAGATTAAAACTCATGTTCTGGAGTTAAAAATGGTTTCATAATTTTGATATCAGATTCTTTTTAAGTGTTATCCATATTTTTTTATTAAACTGGGCATGTGTGATATAAGATAAATTTAATATCTTTATAAAATTAATTCTATAAACACCATTACTTATAATCATGTTTCATATCATCTCATAGGTACAAATATATATATATATATATCTCTATGTATGTATTTCAAAGTCATATAAAGAAAAAACCAGGTCTCAATATTTATCATCTCTATAATTTTAATGTTATTTGAATTGAAATCTAATAATTATTTAAAATTTATAAAATTAATTCAATTCGAGTAAAAAGTATAATTTTAAATAATGAAAGCTATTTATTTGTCATTTTCGGTATATTTAAAAATAAAAAATATTCACATTATCAAAAACATTCATTTAAGTGTTACAAATAAAAAAAATGTTAATAATTTAAATTAATATTATATATCCAAAATATCCAACATGAATGTTTTAATAATAATATATAATTATTATTCTGAAAATATAGTCACATTGTTCCTGTAGGTGGTTAAACCAACAAAAATACAGGAATACTACACATAATAATTGACTATAAAGCAATTTATATTTTAATATTGTACTATTAATATTGATTTATTTTGGTGCTAGTTTCTTGTAATAAATTTTGAATACGATATTCAAGAATTGGTGTTGAAAGATGATTATGTTAATAAACAAGGAAGAATATGATACATACATTGAAGTGTTAAATCTTCCCTTAAGGATATAATTTGAAATGAATCTTGTAGGACTCCTAGGAAAAGTATATAAAAAATTTGGATGGATTATAGGTAAAGTATAATAATAATATATTTGATAGAAAAAACTTGATTTGTGTTTTGGAAAGGGAGTTTTGATTCCCATTTTATAGACAATATTAAATGAAATTTTCACGAATGTTGAGTCTTTTAGAGTTAATAATGTAATTGTAAAATGAATAGTTGATCATAAATGGATATGGAAAAGAAAAAATTAATCCTTAATCTTACTAATAAACTAATTTTTTTAAAATTTTCTATCATTATAAAAATCCTTTTAAAAAATAAAATTTTTATGTATTTTCCTTGTTATTGTTTTAATTTGAGTTTAAAAATATGTATATAATTAAAAAATAAAAATTGTAAATTTTATATAATTTTTTTATCATCATACGTATCCTTCATATTCAATAATAAAATTATAATTTCTAAATAAAATCACTAAATTTCCATTTTTTTACATTTTCTATGTTGCGCAAGCACTACGTCATCATTGATAAGTATTTACATATTTATCATGGAATAAAAATTAATTTATATTTCATAAAATTAATTTGATATTTTCATTATATTATCATGTATGGCACATTCCATGGGTTTTTATAGTGTTCTATATCATTTTATATAAAAATATAATAATAATAAGTATAATTCAATTTGAAATGAAATTTTAATTATAAGTGGAATTTAAATGATTCACCAAATCTATATCCAATAAAAATAAGCATATTTAATTTTAAAATTAACTTTTAGGTGTATTAATTATTTTAAAATTGTCGAAATGATTCTAAAATGTTTCATATTATTATAAATAAAAACCTTGAAATATGAAGTGGAATTTCAACTTTAACCAAACTATAATTTCAAAAAAAGTTCAAATGTGTTACTTAATATATAACCAATATGGATTCATAAATTGACTATATAAATTAAATTTTTATATATCTATATTATTCATACATTATATATACCATTCATGAGTTTTCTATAACATTAAAAACACACATTTTGTAAATGGTTGAAAACATTAATTAACACTTGTACTCTATTTAAAAAAAATGAATTTTAACATTATTTCTGAAGAACTATTCAAATAAAATTTGAATATTTTTCTTTTTAATAATTATTTTTCATAATAATAATATTGTACCAAAATCCATATATTTCTCAATTTCTAAAAAATATTTAATATATGTGTATTTTAATCATTATTAAGATTCAATTAAAATATGGACTCTTATTTTTTTAATTGAATTCGAATTTAGATGTATCACAAAACTTAGAAATACATTGTATTTTATAATTTTAATTAAAAATAAATAATTATATGCTTTTTAAATTCGAAAAGTTAATTAATAATACCATATTTAATCATTTATGATTATTATTTTACCAAAAACATTGATTAGAAATCATGTTTACTTCTTGTAGTCATATCTAGTTCCTTATAAATTTTTAATAAAATAATTCTACATAATATTTACATAATGATTAAGAAAATATATTTAAATATTTTAGAAAATATATATGAATATAAATTATTAACATTAAAATTAAAATTCATAATATTTTAAATGATATATAATCTATAGACTGACAAATATTTCATTTTGAAATGAAATATGATATTCTTATTTCATACCTTTATAAAATTATTTATAATATTATCATAATAATAAATATAAAAATAAATCTATATAAATATCATAAATATTTATTTATAAAATATTTAATAACTTAATATTACTTTCAATACATCAAAAATAAGAAATCATGTTAAGCATATATATTTAAACGAAAAAAATAATATCTCTTAGGTCATAAATTAGTCCTTATAATTTTTAATTATTATTAACTATCTAATTGATTGTATTATATATTTTGTTACATGAAGGAAACATATATACACTATTCAATAATATATATTATATAAATTCAAAAACATAGAATTTTATTATAACATAAAACTTATATATTATTAAAAATAAGATTATTATTACATTCTCACATATAATTTAAACTATATCATTTAAAATTTTCTTCTTTTAATTAAAAAAATAGAAATATGTTCCTACATTTGAAAATGAATATTATTAGGTACGCATGTTCCTATTTATTTTAGAAATGCTCAATGGTGCATGAGAAAGAGTCTGTAATTTCAAATAGTACTCTATAAAATATCTAAATTATAACATCCTACTGTTTTTTTTAGGTACAAGTGTACACTTAATTTTTATATTTATATCTTCAGTTGTTCCAGAATGTATTTTTTATGTTTATTGTTTGGTTTAGTTGATTAAGGGGTTTTTGTGTGTTCTTGTGTTTTTCTACAAGTTTTCACTAAAACCTGTAACTGGGAGAGCTATAGGTATTTTAACAACATGCTGGTGAGGTACACGTGCCATTTGAAGAAAGTCTTAAAGTAGGGGTATCCTACAACAAACCCGTTATAGATATGGTATAAGCCTAATTACTGATTATTGGGGAGCCCAATGATGTCTGATTTGTTCCTATCACCACCGTCCCACAGTGGGCCAGCCAAAGGTGGAATTACGAGCCATGAATGTTAGGGTTATGTTTGTGCATCACCACATGAAAATATCATTTTACTTCTTTATATAACCTATTAGACCCTAATTCGGTTTATTGGAATTTGATTCTCATTTGGGGTGTTCTTATATGTCTGAAAAGAATTACGTGGAGGATAAATGTATCGATCGAAGCCACATACTACTCTTCATTAGTAGACATTTTTTTAATGTTGACCAACTTTTTCAACAATGGATTTGTTTAAATTTTGGGTTCTAATCATGTTTTGTATAGATCCATTAAAAAATATAGATTCCTAATTGTATATTCAATCCTCTTGATTTTTTGATCAATAATTGTGGTGGTATGTTATGATTTTAAATTTTATTCTATATAGACCATATAAATTTAGAGATTTTTGATTTGGAATTTACATTCTACGATCCCCTGTCAACTTCTAAGTCCCTATAAATTTATACCATCATTCATTACTTAGGGACTAAGTAATTCAAATTTTTTTAAGGTATGTTGTTTCATGAATCATATTTGTTCTATGAAACTTGATTTCTTTCTCATTGAAATTTATTTCAAAAGATGTTTAAATGCATGGAAATGGTTTTGATAAAAATGAATTTGGAATATGGTTTTGAAAATGTAATATCCCCATGAAATTTTTGATTGAAATAGGTTTAATTAATGTTATGAAAGATCATAAAAATTAAATTCCCTGGAATGATATTGTTTTGAAAACTCTAATTTTATCAGCGATACAGAAAAGATCATTCCTCAGGGATACAAAATTTCCCCCTAGACCTCCTCTTATAGGGTAATTCTTGCATCATGATTCCTTTTTCATGGAAATCATCCACTCTTAGGATCATTATCATACACCCTAGAACTATTCTTCCATGGTTACATGAACATTAGTTGTCCTACTGATCATAATAATTTAATGCAGATCTTTATCGAATTGTTATTTTTTCTACACGTTGTCCTATTTTCTCAATTTTTTATCATTGAAATACATTATTTGTGAACATATTGAAATTAGTTGGAAATTTTTTTATTGACCTGGTTTTCTAAAATTTGAAAGTGGTGATTTTTCGCTACTTTATGTTAAAATATTTTTAATTATTTTTTAAAAATTATTAAATAATAAATAATTTTTTAATTTATTATTATGAGACACATTGTGGGATCCTAGAAGTCTCTTTTGATCACACCATATATACACATTTTAATGTATATATATATTTATATCTAATTTAGGTTAGGGTAAGTCACTATAGAGAAGTAGAGGGTTAGTTATTTAGTACAATGTGAGATTAAGGATTTTTCATGAATCATAAGGATTTTGGTTTTTTTAGTTTTAGGGTATATTAGTTATTTTGATTTACCATGAAACATGTTTTGTATGATTATTTAATCAATATTCCATTTAACTTTTTTGGGCATACTAATGTATTATATATATATATTTCTTCATTTCAGTTTACTTATGAATTCTTTTTCCAATCACAGTTCTTTATGCCCATTCCCTAATCAACATCCCATGGGGATTTATAATTCCCTTTGAGACATGCCATGACTGATTCATGTTATGCATGGTTTTGGTAATTTGAGTTTGTTTGGGAAATAAATTATCAAAATTATTTTTCTAATTAGAAATTTTAATAACCAGAGTAAAAAAAATGTCAAAAAATATAAATAGTTTTGAATAATTTTGAATTTTGAAACTAATTTTTTATTATAAAATTTTAAATGTAGATATAATATTTTTAGAGACCACAATACTCTTCAGATTTATATAGGACCACATGAAATTTTTTTGTTTGGAACATTGTGAAAAATTAATAAAATCCTTAATTATAATTTCCAAAATGAGTATTATAGAGAAGATGTGATGTTTAAATATAATCAAAATCACTAAATTAATCCAAATAAATTTAAGATATAAAAGAAGAATTAGATATATTGATATTTTTTTTTACAAATTAACTAAACAAAAGAAAATGTAAAAGGATCACATGAGCTAGATTTTTTTATCAGTAATTGAATTGAAATATTTTGGGATGGGCAATATCAAAAGATATTATTTAATAACTTCTATCATAAAAACAATCTATTTATAAAATTTCATAAATAATAATAAATATAATAACAAAACATTTAAATTAATTGAGTAATTAAACCTGAATTTAAAATCAATAATGTAATACACTATGTCACTGAAGAATTTATTTCTAGATGGTATTATAAATAATATTTAATTTTTTTAAAATGTAAATCTTTTAGGATTCTATATTTTTTTCTAGAATATTTTAATTAACACATGATTTTCCCCAAAATATTTTAAAAATAATATGATACAACCTATACACATAATTTCCATGTTCATTTTGAACATGTCGAGTTTAATCGACACCGGTAGAACATAGTTTGGAAAATTCTGGTATAAACCATAGATATTTACCTTTTCATGGGAATTTTATGGCTACTGTATTACACATAATTAGGGAAACAATTTGGACATATTGCGACATGGATCTGAAATTTAATTAGGCGTTTTTTCATTATTATTTAAATATTAATAAAATTTATATCCAAACTTTGTGAAGGTGTCTTATTCATATAAATAATCCCACATAGTTTTCACACTACTTTCCTTCACCTTGTGAATTAATAATATTTCCATAAAAACCTAATACGAGAATAGATAAATTATATATGGTACATGATTCATCCTTTTTATATTACTCTTACTTAAACATGGAATAACCATCATAGTTATAATTGAAGAAATAATCATAGTTACACTCAAATTATACATCATATTTATACATGTAATAAGCATCGCACTGTATCCTCATAATCTCTTAGGAGAAGCCTAATTGGTTAACTCTACCCCCTTACCCAATGAATTGGATATAAAAGAAAGACTCCCTAGACTATTGTTTATAATTTATCCAACAAATAATTCCTAGTAACAAAAATAGAAAACATAAATCCTTTCATTATATAAATGTTCATTCCCCCATAAGAAAATATTTTTAGATATTGAAATATCCCTATCTTTTAAAACATATATTTAAAATATATGAGCACAAAAACAAAATTTAATGATGTATTTTCTTTGAATAGAACCTCAAACTTACAATGGAATAGAAAAATCAAACACCGGTAATGGTGGTGGAAAATTTTATTCCACCATATACGTTAAAATACAACATTCTTTTTTGCCTCTTTGTATTGGACATTAAAAAATTACAAAAAAATATATCTTTTGAGAACCTTTGAAATTATGTTAAAAGAAAAATAATTTTTTTTATAATTTATTTATATCTATAAAAATAAATCATGAGCATGATTTTAAAAAATATGGATTTGGATGAAAAGTAGAGTTTTTAAGGGAAACTTTTAAATAGTAATTTTAAAAGAAAGTCCTTTATCCTGAGTATAATTAGTCATATGTATCTTATACTCATGAATAATAGACATATGTAAAATATATACCTGATTAAGATCCTTTTTCATGTTTATTATTCTTTTTATGTCACTTATTACATTGTTATATACAATTACTTAATCATTTTATTTCACATCGGATGTTTTGATGATATTCGATACATAAGTCCAAAATAACTTTGGTAAATAAACTATGGTGAAAGTGGTCATCATTCCATCATATAAAAATAATAATTATCAAATAACTATAATTTTTAAATATAAAATATATTTTTAAAAATAATAATGAAATATGGTTGTTAAAAATGAACTTTGTTACATTTAAGGACATGGTAGGCCATACGTATGCATGAATAACAATTCCATTTGTCAATGATCATTTTAAAAGGATGAAAAGTATCAATTTAACTTTATATAATTATCATAATATTATAAATTTTAGATAACCTCATTTTTATACTTGTATATATCATCCATATTATGTGGTTACAAAAAATAATCTCATCGCTTCATGGAGGTAGCAGTCCACATGTACGAATGAACAGCGTTATAATTTTTTCTGTGTATTGAAAGGTAAGAAAAAATGTTTTATAGTATATTTAATAATTTTTAAATATTTAACTAATATTATATATATAACTTAAATAAATAATTATAATAAAACCATGATAGATAATAATGGAAAATGAAATACATCAGTTTGTGAGGTGGTATTCCACTTTACAAACAAATGATGGTTTTGTTTCACAGTTTATGGAAGAGGGGAGGAATATTATCCATAAAATTAACATAATAAATTGAATATATATAGTTAAATCTCATTTTATTATATTATTATGGATGAATAATATGTGAACATGGTTAAAGAAGAAATGTATCTAAAACATTCAGTTAAAACAAAACCTCTTCTTTAGAAATTCTACCTTGATTAACACATTAATCCCTAAAAATTTAGAATTATAATAAAAAAATTCCCTCTAGAATTCGGGTAGGGATTATAGTATTATATTTGTATAGGTATTTTGTGATCAAAATGGTTCTTGAAGTGTGACCTAAAGAGAATATAATATTTCATTTTGTAAGAATGGGTTGGGGCAATCTTAGAGTTTCCCAAAATATTAAATTTATATAAATTAATTTTCAATTATAAATGTATAAGAATAATTTATTTAGTATATATGATGATTATGGGTCAATATCCACTCATCCAGTAAACATTATAAAAATTTTTACTGTGTTTTCACACTTGTATTTTTGTTTTAACCCCTTGTTACCTCCTTCATAGTTACAGTGGCAATACAGTTTTTTTTCTCTTTGATGTTCAAGGTAGTTACTATAAATGGAAACACATCCAATACATAGTAGATGGTTAATATTATAAACCATACAATATTTAGTTTTCTGAATCTATGATTTTTTTGAATTGATATAATTTAATAAAAGTTTATTTATTATAAATTATAAATAATGTCAATTTGTAGAAATGTTCATTACATTGACTTTAATAAAGTCAATAAAAAAGTAAAATTTTAAAAAATCTATATTTTTTAAATTCATATATAATATGTAATGTTCAAATAGAAAATTTAGGTTCACATTAATTATTTAAAATTACAAAACATTTAACTTTTTTAAGATTAATTATTTAATTTCTTTCATTAATTGATTATTTATTGTATCAGTGTTTAATAAGAATTTATGGAAATTATTTATACAATTAAAATTGAAAACAAATTACCTGGATGAAGATAAATAATTTAGATTTAAAATTACTATTTATAATCATACCTATCCTCTAGTTTTTCTCATATTAAAAATATCATAACAATTAAAAACCAAAATTGTGACATTTTTTTACTTTTTATTACATAAAATATTATAAGTGCCATATTAATTCCAAAATGGAATCAAAGTCACATATAACTAAATCATGTATATATATGGATGAAATTAATTGATGAAATAAAATTTATTCATGTGTTGGGGTTCTTTAATATTATTTTTCATTTTATTTTTAATAATTGGTTTCTTGATTTAATAATAAGAGGGGGAAAAACATTTATACAATTACTATTAATTTTGACTATAAATAAAATAGAAATGTTTAGAAATATTGGAAACTTTTATTTAAAATACAGAACCTATTTTCCAAAATTCAAATGAAATAAGATAAAAAATTTAATTTAATAGTAAAATCAATAAATGTGATTAAAAATGGGTTTTCATATAAAAGAAATTTTATAAATAATTTTATTTTTATAAAAATTTCAATTATAAAATACATTTAAAAAATAATAATCATATTACTATAAAAAAATAATTAAATTTTAATATATATATAAAATAATATTTGAATTTGTAAATATAAATAATGAAAATATTTTTTTTAATAATAATAACCTTTTCACTATTAATTGAAAAATTAATCTTTTCAGAATATTCTCAACTATATAAACACTAATAATTTTGATATTCTGAATTCAAAAAATAATTTTTTTTCAAACACATTATCTAAAATTTCAATAAAATTAATAGATTATTCACTCTTAAAAAGTAGATACCCTTAACCCAGTAGCACAAAGAAAATGTCTACTTTATTACATTAGCCTAAGATATAAGGGAACACATACCAAAGGACTAAACAATTTTATAGTCTTGGTAAACTAGATACATACATGATTACCATATTACATATTAAAATAAAAATTACAACATTTATTTAAAAAATAAAATTATTCCCTATAGAATATCTTTTCATATAAACCATATTGCACTTCATGGATTTCTAGGAAAATAAAAAAAAGATGAGATAAAATGCACAGTAAGGGTTAAATACATTTGAAGCTATCATTAATCAATAAGAATAATCAAGATGGATAAGTAAATAAATGAACACACATTCCATTAAATTAATAATTTGATAATGAAATAAATTGATACATAATACCATGGAGAAAATATCATGGATTATAATATAAGTTATAATAAATATTGAAAAGTAAATAATTGAAAACACATTACATTTAATCAATAACATGACTATTAGAATTGGATATGTCAAAATAAATATGGTAATGAACATAATTGAAAAAACATTATAGTTAATAAATTAACTAATAATTGAATTTATCCTGATATAATATCATTGTGAAAATATAATGGATAATAATAAAGGAATTATTAATGAAGGAAATGTTTAATAATTAGACGTTATGTCTCCAGAGCATGATACCTGTAGCTTTATGACCATTCATAATAAGTTTTAAAAATATAGGTAAAAAATAATTTAATTATAACATAATAATTTTTCTCATGAGACTTATCTATGAATTTAGGGGCTATAAAATACCAATCCATACTCATCACTATATTTCTAAATCATTCATCACATATTGAATGATCCACTTAATTTATGAATCAATATGACCTACCATTAAATATCTGTATTGAATAAACAATAGGGACTATGAATATTTCATAATTCAATCAGATTATAGTCAAAGTTAAACATTGTTTGTAGAAATTAGATATTATTAATGAAATAAGTATATCCTTGATAAATAATTTGGATATTTAGGGGAAATTTAATTTCGAATGATCACATGGAAACAAATATTTTAAAGTAAAGATATTGATAACAACAATTAATCAAGAAAGTGAATGTCAAGAGTTTCCTTGTTGAAATGATAATAAATCATCTATATAAATAATATGGATGATATTAGTACAATATATAACCATTTAAGAGTGATTAAATTTTTGTTTTCATTGATAAATAAAAATTCCATAAAAATATCCAAAAAAAATTCTTGATGAAAATATTCTTTTCATTTTTAAAATAATGTTTTTAACTAAATGTTCCAAAAATCATTGAGAAAATTATTTTATTTTAAAATAAAATTTAAAACATATAAAGGATATTTTAAATCAATGACTGGTATAGATAGTATGAATTTTTTTATATGCTAAGGATATTAAAACTATGATTCTTTTCACATTTTTGGTAAAAGCCAAACATGCACTGTTTTGAAAATGACATGATGATTCCATTATTTTTTTTGTAAACAATAAAAATTATTAACAATTTATTTTATAAATAATTTTGAAAAGTATTAATTATTTTTATGAATTCATTATTTTGAAAACCTATTTTTTTGTAGAAAAAATATTTTCAATTGAAGAGAGAAATGAAGTTGGGTTTTATTAAAAACATTTTTCTAAATTAGTTTAAGTACCAATGAGTATAACATTTTACTATTAATGTAAATATAATTAATAATCATAGTAGAATAAAATTAAGTTTTTTTTAGAAAATCATCAAATATTTTCAATCGAAGAGAGAAATGAAGTTGGGTTTTATTAAAAACATTTTTCTAAATTAGTTTAAGTACCAATGAGTATAACATCTTGATTAAAATGAGCATGTTAAATAAACCCTTACAAAGATCATAACATTGAAGTGAGTGTTAGAAAATGAATAGATTATTTTCATAAAATGAGAATCCACATAAAACAATTTTAATGAAAATAATATAAAGTAAAAATTAATTAAACACATAATCTTATAACATTAAAATCAATGAAGAAGTATTATAACCTAATGAAATGAAATTGAGTTACGAAATTATTTACCACATGGTAACATTTACATAAAAACCCCTTGGATTAAATAATTAACATTTAATCCAGAAATAAAATGAATTAGAATGGAATAATGATACTACATTCCAATGGTGAAGTATATATACCATATAAATCAATGCTGGTGAATAAACATACAAAATGCCTCAATGAAGGGAAATTGAGATGAACTCCGTTACCTCACACTTTAATTTGTTCGAACGTGATTTAACCTCATGTATAGTGGTTGTAAATATTATATTAAAATATAAAATAACCATATTAATATATATGATATCATATATGACAAATTTTTAACACCTTTTCACCCATTCGTTAATTATCATTCATAATTCTTATTGCTTTGGGTGTTAATCACATTGTTTTCACATGCAAGTTTTGTTATAAAAGATCCTATTGTTGAGAATATTATATAGTTACATCATCTTTATAATAATAATAATTGTCATGACCCGTCCCCGGGACCCATGCCATGACTACCCCAAGTCCGCCTCCCATAGGCCAGGGGCTGGTGACTAGCACCAAGGTGTAAATCCCGACAAAGAGGGGGAGGCATTGCCTTTATAAGTAAACAAACACCACAGAGTAAGAAAACAGAAGGAAACACTAAGTAAAACTGGGTACAATAGTAATTGCGGAAAGTAAATGGGCCAGAATACAAACCCAAACTGAAAGTAAAGTACAACTGGAAAGAAAGTACAACAACTGAAAGTAAAGCAGCAATGTCGAGCCGTCCACTGGAAGCCCCACCTGAAGGGTGGGTACATATAATCTCCTCAGATCCACGGTCCAGCCGTCCGCTCCATGTACATCCCACCCAGTGGTCCACCTCCAGGTACCGACCTGCTCCACAAGCCTCAACAACGATCAGCACAGTCCGTCGTCTACATCCAACACAATGTAGTGCGGGCATAGCCCGTGCAGGGGTGAGTATACGCTACTCAGTAGGGACCCCGAGACCCCTGAAGGTCTCCTGAAATCCACAAAGGATAATCCAAAAAAGAAAGATACAATCACAAAGTAACAACTGACACTACTTAGGTATATGCCCATACATATGCCTAAGTCATCAATTCCAGTTCGGCTCCAACATTTGAGCCCAAGTTCGATGGCGTCCACATAAGATATTACAATCCAATCCACATAGGAAAACATAACCCAGTCCACACAGGAAAACACAACGTAATCCACACAGGATATCAAGTCAATATTATCGAAGATAAATATTGAAAGTCAAGACTCAGCTCACACATGTACACTTCTTCGTAAGGTGATAGAGATGATCAGATGTAGCCACTGATTCATCTAAGTTGGGACCCATGTAGGATACTAAACCAGCTAAGCTGTCAGACCCACATAGGATACATACCAGCTACTTTGCCAGACCCATGTAGGATAGCAAGAACAGAGTCAACACTACCAGACCCATGTAGGATACAAGAACAGTAGTCATCGCCGTCGAACCCACGGAGGATTTCAGTACGGTCTTTATCTCTTCCAAACCCACAGAGGATTTCAGTGCAGTCTTCATCGCCATCGAACCCACAGAGGATTTTAGTACGGTCTTCATCACTACCAAACCCACAGAGGATTTCAGTGTAGTCTTCATCGCTGCCGAACCCACGAAGAATTTCAGTGCAGTCATCGTCGCTGCCGAACCCACAGAGGATTTCAGTGCAGTCTTCATCGCTGCCGAACCCACAGAGGATTTTAGTGCAGTCATCGTCGCTGTCGAACCCACAGAGGATTTCAGTGCAGTCTTCATCGCTGCCGAACCCACGGAGGATTTAAGTGCAGTCGTAATCGCTGCCGAACCCACAGAGGATTTCAGTGTAGTCTTCATCGCTGCCGAACCCACGGAGGATTTCAGTTCAGTCATTATCACTACCGAACCCACGAAGGATTTCAGTGTAGTCTTCATCATCGTCGCAGTCACAACCAACTCTAGGGTTCCCGCACACAGCATGCTCGATTCCGGGAGGGTTCGCTCCACGAGCCAAGGGGGGTTGATACATCAACTGAAACATAGTCCAGATTTGATGTATCCCAAAGTTCCTTCTCGACAAAAGGAACTCAACGCGACAGACGAATCGTCAATCAGACGCCCGGTCTGAGAGTTATTGGCCTTTTCGTTCCGGGGGCCCAGTTGGTTTTTAAGTCAAAACCAACCCGACCACACTCCAACTACGTCCAAACCTCGAGCGGAGTAAGCCAAAAGGTCCGTCTCACTAAGAGGAATCCATCAAAGTCGACGTCACATCAATCGAACGTCCAGAACTCAAGTTATGAGCATTTCCGCTCCGAGGGCCCGGTTGGTTTCGTGTTCGAACCAACCCGGCCGTACCCAAAGTTCTCCAAAACCTTGAGTGTAATATAGCGAAACAACCGTCTAGATCCAAGGATCACTACGAAGCTAACGGTGCGTCGATCGAAGGTCCGTAGCCCAAGATACAAGCAAAATAATAGAAGTGATCCGAAAATGGGGGGTCTGGGCCCGGTCCGACCCAGCCCAACCCCCCCTGGGTCGGCCCGAACTAGGTCGACCCGACTCGAGTCCAGGTCTGACCCAGCTGGGTGCGGCCCGGCCCGGTCTGCGCAACCCGGCCCGAACCGGCTGGGTGGCACGCTGGCTCGGCCAGCGAGCCGAGCAGCCTTTGCCCTCCGCGAACATGGCGAGCGTCGCGTCTTGCTCCACCGGACAGCCGCGATAGTTCCTCATAGCGGCGCACCGGGGCGCCGCCGCCTCCGGTCACCGGCGCCGCCGCACCGACGACCCGCACCACCGATGGTTTCTACCGGCCACCGGAGTTGCTCCGGTGGTCCGTTTTCAATTCGGTCTGCGCCGGTGTTCATCTCGGGTCCCGTACTTTACTGCGAAGTCATCAAATCGCCTCTGCGGCCCGTTCCGTCATTTCCCGTTGATCCGCACATCAAATAAACAATCTGTGGAGTCTTTGAATCACCTCTGCGGCCCCGACTCCAACCGCAGTTTCATTCGGCCTCAACGGCGCGACGTGACGGCGCCGCGCTTCTTTGTCGTGTTTCTCCTTGTTTCCGCGCGGTGCCGTTGGACCGCGCTGCCTTTGCTCGTACCCTAACAAGTACAATCATCAAAGGTTGAGGATGGTCAGCCGTGTTCGTGCGGTCCGACCTCATCCCATTATTACGATAACAGGCGGCCCAAATAGAAGTCAATGAACGACAAAGAAATAATTCACGGGGAAAAAAAATTAACCCCTACCTCAAAGTGTTGATGAACAAAGGTTTGATGCAGGAAATGGACGTCGCAGAAGGAGGCTCCATAAGTGTCATCAACATCGTGGAGGAGAGGATCATCAGTGTTGCGGTACACGGCGTCGCATCGTCAATCTCTAGGGAACTAGAGTTCTTCGCCGTCTTCTGTCAGAGGCCGACGTTCTTCGTCATTCTTCGCATTCTCCAACAAAGAAGATGAAGATTCGAAGGCTTTGAGAAAATACTCTCCCAATCCTCATTGCACAATGAAAACAAAACCTTAATTAAATAAGACTTTTTCTTATTTAATTAACACACACAAGCCAAAATTCAATTTTACATTCAAAATGAATTCTCGAATTAATTACATTGAATAACTTAATCAATTAATTAATTAAGAGAGTTAACTTTTCATTAAAGGGGGGGGGGGGGTGCGGGTGTGTTACACAATTAATGGGGGTTTGAGGAAGTTGAAAGGGTGGGGATTGTGTGGGACCCACTTCACTAATATCCTACCTAGTGGTGTTAGGATATTAGTGGGTCCCACACCAACCACCAAGCTCAGGTTTAAACTACCTAGAATAGAAATAAAATTTGTAGCACAACATTTTATTTTATTCTTTAGTTAACCCATTTAATTAATAACCACACCCGAGCAAACGCAACTCCGGAAAATGTGTTCTTAAGCAATTACCGGCGCTGCGGTTTCATCGGTGCCCTCAGATTTTGATTCTGAGCACCGGTTCAAAAGTTAGGAAAACCCGCTCGTTCGTTTACTAAATGTACATGAGCTAAACTTCAGAAATTGATTCCGTGCACACCGGGCCTCGGAATCAGGTGCCGTCAGAAACCGCGTTCTTGTAAAATCACAAAGAAAATTTAGAAAAAAAATTCCATTGAATTTTACGGGTCTTTACATTACTCCCACCTCAGGGATTTATGTCCCCGTAAAGATACATCATAAACTAGGGGAACAAATGTGGGTACTGAGCACACAATCTTAGCCTCCCGCTCCCAAGTGCTCTCCTGGAGGTTCCCATGCTTCCATTTGATGCACACTAGAGGTATCGACCATCCACGTAGGACCCGATCCTGTCGATCCTCGATCTCCACTGGGACCTACTCAAAAGTCACCCCATCGTCAATGTCCAACTCCCCATGGTCGATGATATGCGTCAGATCGTGCACATATCTCCTCAGCTGAGATACGTGGAAGACGTCGTGCACCCGGTGCAACTAAGGTGGTAAAGCCAGGCGGTAAGCCACCTCGCCTATCCTGTTGAGGACCTAGAAGGGTCTGACGAAGCACGAAGATAGATTTCCACCATGGCCAAATCTCTGTAATCTACGTCGAGGTGAGACCCGTAAGAAAACGTGGTCACTATCCTCGAACTGTAGTGGTCTCCGCCTCCTATCGAAAAAAGACTTATATCGGCTCTGAGCTGTCCTCATTCACTCCTGGATGACTTGGACCTTCTCTAGTCCTACAAGAGCTACTAAGATTTCTTCTTTGCCGATAAGAGAAATCCGGTCTCATCCCCTAGATGAACCACGTTATTTGCCAAATACAGTCAATCCCGACATGGATTGACACTAATCCATAACAAGGATGACATCATAAGGCCTCGACGCTACTACCAAGAGATCCAACCGTTACTCTTGCCTCCAAGGGTTGAGTCACACTGTTGGCATCAGTGTGTGGTCACTGGGTCTCCTCCAGTAGGAGTCTAAAAAGTGAGGGTCAAGTCAACAGTTTAAATTGGAACCTCTTAGTAACAAAAAAAAAGAGAGGACAGGGAAGTAAATGCCACAAAGAAAGGTGTCTTTTATTACTGCAGCTCAAAGTACAAAGAAACAAAGAATCCATAAACAATCATCAACAAAGCTAGAAGCAACAGGAACAAAAGTATCCATGTCCGAAGCTAGTCCCGCTCCTGTCCATCTTCTCCCGGAGCTCCATGATCGTAGGCCTCCGCTGCCTGAAGCTGAGCTCTCCCCTGTCCACCCGTTCCCTGCGGTCGGGGTGGTCTTCCTGGTGGTGGTTGTTGTAGGGCCTCAAAGTATCACCCACCAACCACAGCTTGGCCAACTCCTCTGCCTCGTTCTCCTGCTCCCTGCAGACTGTCACGGTCGAACCTCTGTCTGGGAGGTCCCTCTACCGCCTGCTGCTCATCTGCAGGACGAGTCGGGAAGTCTCGTGCCATGTGACCTTGCCCGCCGCATGCGTAGCACTGCCTGCTCCTCGTGTAGCTAGCACTCCTTCGTGTGCCCCCCACAACCGAATCTGTATCCTGAGATTTCTCTTCTGATGGTATGACCCGCTTGGATCTCTGCATCATTATCCTACTGCTATCTGCAGAATACTTCTCTACGGGTCGTCTTGCGGAGGGTCCCACCACTGGGGACTTCTCGGCGAGAAAACTCTCTACTAGAAGGGCTCTCTCCAACACCCCTGCCTGCGTCGGAATGTTGAGGGAGATCATTGAATCCCTGATCTCATGCCTTAGTCCCTGCTCGAAGGTCCGGGCCCGAAAGAACGGGTCCCATACCATATCTTTGGAGTAGCGTGGGAGATCAGTAAATCTCTCAGAGTACTGGGATACCGTCATGCTGCCCTACTGCAGCTATAGTAGCTCCTGGATGCGCACCACACAGAGGGTGGCTGGGACGAACTCTGAGCAGAAGAGGCTCTCAAAGTCCGTCTAGAGGAGAGATGCCTCATCGTGCACCTGGAGCGTCAAGATCCACCATCTGCCTGCTACCGCGTGCAGGAGGCTCGCTGCAAGGATCACCATGAGGTCAGCTGGTGTCCCCACTAACCTGAAAACTCGAACTACAGCCTCCAGCCAATCCTTGGCTACCTGAGGGTCTGTCTCCCTGCGGAACCTGGGCGGTCTCTGACGCTGAAACTCGTACAGTGCACTAAGGAAAAGTGCACTCTTAGAGGATGGGGCTGGTGGCATCGGTGGCTCGGCAGGTAGAGGTACCGCCGGTGCCTCCACCGAAAAAGGGCCCTGCCCCGAGGCCTCATCGCTCGGTGGGCTGTCGTCTCGCACAAAGCTCAGAACCCTAGCTGGCCGCCATCGTGGGGCCATCCTGAAAAGAAACAGGTGTGCCACGGTCAAAACAGTATACCTGGTGAGCTGAAACAAAGTAATCACAAAGAAATTTTTTGAAACACACATGCAATCAATGTTTTCATGCACTAAGTCGGAAATCAGAAGTCAGGGTCCTGGTGTACGGATACGTCGGCCGCTGCACCAACACTAGACTCCCTGGACTGATAACCACACTCAATACCCTTAACACTATTGCTCCACAAAGTAGAAAGATCAGAGTCCTGAGTTCTGCAGTAGAACCGAACTCCTCTGATACCAATTTGTCACGACCCATCCTTGGGACCCGTGCCGTGACTACCTCAAGTCCGCCTCCCATAGGCCAGGGGCTGGTGACTATCACCATGGCGTAAATCTTGACAAAAAGGGGGAGGAATTGCCTTTATAAAGTAAACAAACACCACAGAGTAAGCAAACAGAAGGAAACACTAAGTAAAACTGGGTACAATAGTAAATGCGGAAAGTAAATGGGCCAGAATACAAACCCCAACTGAAAGTAAAGTACAACTGAAAAGAAAGCACAACAACTAAAAGTAAAGAAACCACGTCGAGCCGTCCACTGGAAGTCCCACCTGAAGGGTGGGTACATATAATCTCCTCAGCTCCACGGTCCAGCCGTCCGCTCCATGTACGTCCCACCCAGTGGTCCAACTACAGGTACCGACCTGCTCCACAAGCCTCAACAACGATTAGTGCTGTCCGTCGTCTGCATCCAACACAACATAGTGCAGGCATAACCCATGCAGGGGTGAGTATATGCTACTCAGTAGGGACCCCGAGACCTCCGAAGGTCTCCTGAAATCCACAAAGGATAATCCACAAAGGATAATCCACAAAGGAAAGATACAATCACGAAGTAACAACCGACACTACTTTGGTATATTCCCATACATATACCTAAGTCATCAATTCCAGTTCAGCTCCAACATCTGATCCCAAGTTCGATGGCGTCCACACAGGATAGTACAATCCAATCCACACAAGAAAACCTAACCCAGTCAACACAGGAAAACACAACGTAATCCACACAGGATATCAAGTCAATCTTATCGAAGATAAAGATTTAAAGTCAAGAATCAGCTCACAAATGTACACTCCTTCGTAAGGTGATAGGGATGATCATATGTAGACACTGATTCATCTAAGCTGGGACCCACGTAGGATACTAAACCAGCTAAGCTGTCAGACCCACATAGGATACAGACCAGTTACTCTGCCAGACCCACATAGGATAGAAAGAACATAGTCAACACTGCCAGACCCATGTAGGATACAAGAACAATAGTCATCGCCTTTGAACCCACGGAGGATTTTAGTACGGTCTTCATCATTTTCGAACCCACAGAGGATTTCAGTGCAGTCTTCATCACCGTCAAACCCACGTAGGATTTCAGTAAGGTCTTCATCACTGCTGAACCCACATAGGATTTCAGTGCAGTCGTCGTCGCTACCAAACCCACAGAGGATTTCAGTGCAGTCTTCATCGCTGCCGAACCCATAGAGGATTTCAGTGCAGTCGTCATCGCTGCCGAACCCACGTAGGATTTCAGTACAGTATTCATCGCTGCCGAACCCATGGAGGATTTCAGTGCAGTCGTCATCACTGCTGAACCCACGGAGAATTTCAGTGCAGTATTCATCGCTGTCGAACCCACAGAACATTTCAGTGCAGTCGTTATCACTACCGAACCCACAAAGGATTTCGGTGTAGTCTTCATCGTCGTCGTAGTCGCAGCCAGCTCTAGGGTTCCCGCACACAGCATGCTCGATTCCGGGAGGGTCAGCTCTACGAGCCAAGGGGGGTCGATACATCAACTGACACGTAGTCCAGAGTTGATGTATCCCAAAGTTCCTTCTTGACAAAAGGAACTCAACACGATAGACGTCTCGTCAATCGGACGCCCGGTCTGAGAGTTATTGGCCTTTTCGTTACAGGGGCCCGATTGGTTTTTAAGTCAAAACCAACCCAACCGCACTCCAATTGCATCCAAACCTCAAGAGGAGTAAGACAAAAGGTCCGTCTCACTAAGAAAAATCCAACAAAGTCGACGACACGTCAATCGGACGTCCGGAACTCAAGTTATGAGCGTTTCAGCTCCAAGGCCCCGGTTGGTTTCATGTTCGAACCAACCCGGCCATACCCAAAGTTCTCCTAAACCTTGAGTGTAATATACCGAAACTACCGCCTCAATCCAAGGATCTCTTCACAACTGATGGTGCGTCGATCGGAGGTCCGTAGCCCAAGATATGGGCAAATGACCGGAAGTGATACGAAAATGGGGGGTTTGGGCCCGGTCCGACTCGGCCCAACCCCCCTGGGTCGGCCCGAACCGAGTCGACCCGACCCGGGTCCGACCCGGCTGGGCGCGGCCTGGCCCGGAGGGGTGCGGCCTGGCCCGGCGGGGTGCGGCCTGGCCCGGTCCGTGCAAACCAGCCCGGTCCGCGCAACTCGGCCCGAACCGGCCGGGTGGCATGCTGGCTCGGCCAGTGAGCCGAGAGGCCTTTGCGCTCTGCGGACACGGAGAGCGCTACGTCCTACTCCCCCGAATCCCGTGCGGCCGCAGGATCCGGCCGCCTGCTGCCGCAGCTTCAGCCGCAGCGGTTCCTCCTGGCAACACGCCGGTTCACCGCCGGTGATGTCTGCGGGCCACCAGAGTTGCTCCGGTGGGCCGTTTTCAATTCCGTCGTTGCCGGTGTTCATCTCAGGTCCCGTAATTTACTGCGAAGTCATAAAATTGCCTCTGGGGCCTGTTCCGTCATCGCCTGTCGATCCGCACGTCAAATAAACAATCTACAGTGTCTTCGAATCGCCTCTTCGGCCCCGACTTCGGTCGCAGTTTCGTTCGGCCTCAACGGCACGACGCGACGTCACCACGCTTCTTTGTCGTGTTCCTCCTTGTTTCCGCGCGGTGCCGTTGTACCGCGCTACCTTTGCTCATACCGCAACAAGTACAATCATCAAAGGGGGAGGAGGGTTGGCCGTGTTCGTGCGGTCCGACCTCCTCCGGTTATTACGATAACAGGCGACCCAAATAGAAGTCGATGAACGACAAAGAAATAATTCACGGGAAAAAACAATTAACCCCTACCTCAAAGTGTTGATGAACAAAGGTTTGACGCGGGAAATAGACCTCACGGAAGGAGGCTCCGTAAGCGTCGTCGGCGTCGTGGAGGAGAGGATCGTCGGCGTCGCGGTACACAACATCTCGTCATCGATCTCCGGGGAACTAGCGTTCTTCACCATCTTCCGTCGGAGGCCGGCGTTCTTCATCGTTCTTCGTGTTCTCCAACGAAGAAGATGAAGATTCGAAGGCTTTGAGAAAATCCTCTCCCAATCATCCTTGTACAATGAAAACTAAACCTTAATGAAATAAGACTTTGTCTTATTTAATTAACACACACAAGCCAACGTTCAATTTGAAATTTGAAATGAATGCCCGAATTAATTACATTGAATAACTTAATCAATTAATTAATTAAGGGAGTTGACGTTTCATTAAGGGGGGGTGCGGGTGTGTTACATAATTAATGGGGGTTTGAGGAAGCTGAAAGGGTGGGGCTCGTGTGGGCCCCACTTCACTAATATCCTACCTAGTGGTGTTAGGATATTATTGGGTCCCACACCAACCACCAAGCTTAGGTTTAAACTACCTAGAATAGAAAAAAAATTTGTAGCACAACATTTTATTTTATTTTTTAGTTAACCAATTTAATTAATAACCACACATAAGAAAAAACAATTCCAGAAAAGGTGTTCTTAAGAAATTACCGGCGCTGCGGTTTCATCGGTGCCCTCAGATTTCGATTCTGAGCACCGGTTCAAAAGTTAGGAAAACCCGCTCGTTCGTTTATTGAACGTACCTGAGCTAAACTTCAGAAATTGATTCCCAGCACACTGGGCCTCAGAATCAGGTGCCGTCAGAAACTGCGTTCTTGTAAAATCCCAAAGAAAATTTAGAAAAAAAGTTCCCTTGAATTTTATGGGTCTTTACAATAATGACATAATTATAATATTTAAATTTGAATTATTCTTCCATTATGAATCCTCAAATACGGTTTTGAGAAATTTTGTATGTTACGATCATGAAGATGGTATGTCCTACGTGCACATGGTTAACATTTCCTTTTTTAAAAGATCATTATAGAAAGAAGTTATGTAATAATTTATCTATTTAGAATGATAATAATATGAAAAAAATTTATTTCAATTAATATACTAATATATATATATATATATATATATCATCCAAGTGGTATGGTTATGAAAAGAGAGTCACATAACTTCAGGAATGCGGTATTCCACACATACAAGAATGTTGTAAGCATCATCATGCCGACAAAAAGGTAAGAAATAAAATGATATATTATCATTTAATAATGATTAATATTTTGGGAATAACACAATTCTATAATTTATATCACATATATTAAATAACATTATACTTATTTTCTTCCATGTAAAGCGTTAGTGAAAAACAAATCAAATCGCTTTTCCAGGAGGTAGTCTGCCGTACACACAAGCGACGCTGTCATATTCCCAACAGAATGGAAATTAAAAAACTTTATATATTATATAATGATAGTATAGGTATACCTATTATATATATATAATTTATATAATTTATAACCATTATAACACCCAATCGTTATAGGTGGTAATGGAAAAAGGAATGACGTCAGTTCAAAAGGTGGTAATCCACCATACAAAGGAATGATGATTTCATAACCCATTTTACAGAATTGGGGATTATTTTAGGTAATTACGTTAACATAAAAATATTTTAGTACATTTAATTTAATTATTTTATTTTATCATCAATTATTAATAATAATTTAAGGAGATTACAGAAAAAATGATATAAAAATTCTTGTTGAAGAATGTTGCCCTTCTTAGGGAGACCTCCTTATGATTTCGCCAGAAAAAATTCCTTGGTGATATTAATACCAAAATTAATGATTTTTAGGATGAGTGGAAGTAATTTTCTAAGTGATTTAGGTAGGGTTTTTCCGAAAAAAAATGGTTTTAAAGTGTTAATAAGATTGGATAGGTGGTGGTTTTTTATAAGTGTAGTGAGTGGTACACTTGTAAAGTTTTAAAATAAAAAGTTGTGACAATGGTTTTAACATCCCAAATGAGTAAAAAATGGAGTATTATAGATAATTAGTCATTATAGTTAATAAATAAGGTCATTAAATATATTTTAGATAAGTATATAAGGCACATTAAGCCTTATATTTTTATTTTAGTCCCTAGTAATCCATTTTTACCTTAACCGTTGTAAATAATTTTTAATATTTTCCCTATTCATTTTGGTCAAAAACAATGTATACATTATGTGAAAATATAAATTATTATGATTTGAAATATGGAATAAATGTTTCAAATTTCCATTCACATAAGTTGAAAATTATAATGTAAAATTAAACCCATATACACTATGAGAAATTGGGTTTTCAAAGAGAAAATGCACAAATGTTTATAATGTTTTCATATCAAAATTACTATGAAAATTATTAAAATGAAATATTTATAGATATATAATATAACTAATTTTATAGTGAAACCAATTTAATATGTAACTTATAATTGAAAATTATTCAAATGTAATGACATATTTCAATTAAAATTCAGTTTTTTATTATTCATCATAAAATAAATAATTTCAGAAAAATATCAAAATTCTACCATAAAATAATTTTTATATTATAATTTCACAAATTAATTTAATATTAAAAACTAAATTATCTAAAATTGGTAAAAATTAACTTAAAATTATATATGCAAAGCTCGAATAAACCGTTCTTTAAAATTAATATAGTTTCTAAGATTTTTTTATTTTAAATGATCCCTATTTTATTATAATCAATAGATAACCATAATTTTCATAATTTTGTTTTTATAATTTATAACTACAAAATTAATAGCTAGGTTATAATCGTTTAATATTTTATAGTACATTTTTTCTTAGGGTTTCATCATCTACAGGCTACTGAAGAAAATAGATTTATTTAAAAACAAATATTTCTCAATGTTAGGGGTGTTATATTTTATTATAATATTGATGTTATGTTTCATACACTAAATCAAAAATAATTTTATTCTATTAAAATATCATGGTGTTAAATTATCTCCACATAATATAAATTACATGCTTGTAATTTAAACTTGATCTCAGTAATCATGGGTTTGAAATTTGGAAATAACATAATTTAAAATCCCAAATCGTAAAATGTTTAATAAAAAATTATCTTAATAAGAGGGAAAAGGAAGTACAAAGGCTATTTGAAATAACACGTAACTAGTTTTCGAAGTAGGATAATAGATTTGGGAATGAGAAACATGGATGTTGATAAAAACATAAATAATTATAGAGAGTGATAGAGGTCATCAATCACATGAAAACAAATGATCAATGTAATTATAAGGACCTCAAAACCATAAATAAGTTGTGATTTAAAATACAATCAAATTCATCATATATGAAGTTAATGGGATAAAATTTTTCTTTCAAGATCCTTTCCCAAAATTTGATATTTTTTTACATTCAAGTATTATATAAGAAACATAATTAATTGATATGTTTATATTTCATAAGAACAATTTTATTCTTTGGTTGTTCTTTGATCGATTTCCAATTCATCGCTTACTCCAAGAAATGAATAAAAAATGAATTTTTAATGCTATAATCACTAAATTTATCTTTTAATTGATTTTAATATCCATAATATAATGATAATTCATTAATTTAATATGTAGTTATTATAAATAGAAAATTATGAGCATATTTTATCCAATATTCCATAATCTTCATATCGTGAAGTAATAAATTAATCTCTAAATCCACATTAAAATTTCAACTTAAACGATGTCATAAATGGTTAAACATATATCCTTTCCAAATATTAAGATCCATAAAATTGTAAATAAGGTTATTACATTTCAAAAATGAACTTATCATTAACCCCCAAAACAACATGAAGATGATATTAATCATTAGATGCCAACCATATGAATACATCAATTTTGTATATTCTTGAATCATGGTAATAACTTAAATTACCATAAAAACATAATAAAAAATAATTCATACATATTCCTTAAGTAAAAAAATATTACTTTATATATTCAATAAATCCAAAGATTTTGTAAACTGTATTTATGATATAATAAACCAATTTATTAACAAATAATTAATTATTCCTAAGGTAGTAAGTAAAATTAAATTAAATTTATCAATATGAATCATATATTTATCCCAAAATTATTATCTCAATATCAGGAACCTAATAAGGTTTATATTTGCCTCAATTTTTCATTTTTACAGATGTTTAACTTTCCACTAAATCATTTTTCTTGGTCATTAGTAATATTAAACCTATGATTTCAAATACTTAATAAGAAATTATTAGAGTACAATATATATACATTTCATAATTTATATAGCCATGATTTCATTGATAAAATAATAAAATGAAATAATTATTGAATATATACTCAAACACATTAATCATTCCACTTCATCTCGGGTAATAGCATGATCTTGACCATGATCTGTTAACTTCTTCTTAGCTATATTCTTATGATGATTGTGAAATTGATTTTCTTAGTAACTCGTTATCTTCTTATAGTTGAAGAATTATACAACATAAAAAAATTTGTTTTCCTTGTAATCAAAACTTTGATCTTTGTTCCCTCCACACTTACAAAAAACTTCTATTTCATTTATGCAAGTACAAGGGTGTTTCTGTCCAAAATTATCACATGTAGGAAAACCATTATTTCCTTTTCCCATTTATCCACAATTTTTCCTAATGTAATATCCTTATTATGATTCTATATAAATCCATTATATATTAATAATACTGTATCTATCTCATTAGAACATGGTACTATTTCTTCATTTGATGAAATATTTTGGGAGACTAATCCCCCTAAAAATAATAGACTATGTCATTCAAATAAATAATCACTATTACTCTTTGGATTATTTACATTGAAGTGGTTCCAATTATTTATGATATGAGACATTTCTAAAAAATTTAATAAACTAAATTAGAAAATATAATTATGAAACATAACTTATAATCTATTAAGTAATGAAATATTTAGTATAAATTAAAATATTTACACATTGAAACACTCATTATCATAAACATGGGTTCAATGGAGACATATCAATTTTAGATCATTCCTAATGTCAAGTAAAAGAAATTGAATTATCCAAAGAATAACCCACTAGAGTGTCAAATCGGGTGCATAGTAAGGTCTGTTTTCATGCATAGGGTGATGATTTGATCAAGCCCAATGCCAAATTTTTAGAATTATTACCCCTAGGTAAATCTATTCCAAATCAATATCCACTAGTAGTATCTAGAATGGGATATATCTACTAGGAAAACCACATAATCTATTCCGTACCAAATCATTAATATTTTATTGAATACACGTCATCAATGTATATCATAAAGTTATGTTCCCTTATATATTCTTTCCAAAATCCAGTTCCCATAGTTTCTAGTAAACTTCCTTTGATACTAACTCTAGCGACCTCGACCATAGTCACCCTCAGCAGGTGTCTACTTTTTCAATGTAGCGAAATATACATGGAATCACATCATAATGATCTAAATAATTTAGTAGTCTTGGTAAACTAGATAAATACATAATTCCCAAATTACATATTAAACCCAAATAAAAAAATATTTTTTTTGAGAATAACATTATTCCCTCTATCACATCCTTTTATATCAATAATTGTACACTTAATTAATTCATTGAATAATTTAGAAAATAAGTGTGAGTTAAAATGATTAGTAAGGGTTAACCACATCAAAAAATGTCATTAATCAATAAGAATACTGAATATGTTAAGAAAAATATCTTAACAGATGTTCCATTACATCAATATGCAATGAATTACATGTATCATGATATAATATAATGTGAAAATATAATGGATAACATGATAATGAATAATTAATAAGGAAAGGTAAGTAATTGAAAACACTTATCATTTAATCAATAACATAATTATCATATATGGATAATCAATAATAAATATGGAAAGGAAAATAAGAGAAAACACATGAAATTTAATATATAACTAGATAATGAGACGCATTCAAAGATAATATCTTTATGAAAATATCATGGATAATAAATATGGAATTCATAATAAAGAAAATGATTAATTTTTAGACATTATGTATCAGGAACATGATACATCTATCATCAAGACCTTTCAAAAGACATTTAAAGTTATAGGTAAAAACTCTTTTAATGCTAGATTTCTAATTTTCCTCATTAGACCTATATATGTATTTAGGGTCTATATAATAAAGATCCCTAAACTATAACAAACCTACTCTTTTATTTCACACTTAACATAATTAATTATATAAAACCTTCACTTGATACAACATAGAATATCGAGAGGTCTAGTGTCTTTGGGGATTAATAAAATTACATAACAACTTAAAACTTAAAACACAACATCTTATTGAAGGCTTCCTCTACATGACCACTACATTCCATCGTACTTAGCATTGCATGGGATAACCTGAGGACATGCATAAGAAAAGGGTGAGCTATAAAGCCCAGTAAGGGAGTAAACAAAGCATAAAATAAAGATTACAATACATGTTAGTAAATAGGAATATCAATGGATCATAAGAGAAACATAAACATAAATTCATGATAAAGCATGATAATCATAACAAGGAGATGTGGAAACTACACTTAACATGGAATTAACATGAGACAAGGCTCATTTTACATGGAGCTTGAGTAAACCCTCATTGCACATGTAGCACAAGTAAAACCTCATTTCACTTCAATTATCATGAGTAAACACCCATTTCAAATTACATATCATGATACTATACTTTAACTAATGCATTGGAGCGCTATCATGCTGCACCCTTCTTAAACATTTCAATTCATGCATAAGTGTGCCACATGGATCATATAAAATGGAATAAATCAACCTCATAAGTTATTAAACGATTAAGGAATATGGAATAAATACATGAAAGTATCATTTAAAATTTATATGTGCATAAAGGTGAATACACTTGATAGAGACATGGGTATGGTATTCACTACACTATGATCTTGGCTTGGAAAAACGCGGTGCAATTTTGGAAGCATAACAACGTGACATAAGAATTCATAAATATGGTTGATGAGAGATAAATGGGTGTCTCATAATATGTAAATGAAATGGAAATTAAGGGGGTCATATAGATACATTTCCCAACAAATGTAATGGAATTTAGATACATACTACCAAAGAATTTCTTGAATGTAAATGAGAAGAGAGAAATTCATTACGGAATTTCGGCATGGTAATAGGTGTACATGGGAGGAATTAATGAGAGAGAAAGGGGATATATAATTATTCAAACATGAAGAGGGAAGTATGGGGGAGGTTAGAAATCATACCCCAACATTTATAATTGAAAATAAAAGGGCATAACAATATAAGGAAATATGGACATAAATAAGGAAAGTGAGAATCCCTTACTTGGAAGTGTGATCCCGAAGGCCTGGGAGGGGATTGGGAGAGACTTATTGGGATCTTGGGGTGCCTTGGGAGGATTTCAGAGAGAGTAGGGTAGAGGTTGGATGAACTAAAAAGGCTTTGAGTGAAGAGGAATTGGGAGCTTGGGTGGGTTTATATAGGAAAAGAGAGGGAATTCTTTATTATCTAGGTTTGGGACACCACACATTAAACTAATCAAAACCAAAAACCAGACCATAGTTTTTGCCCATGGTTTTTTCCAAAGGGGAGTGAAAAAAAATTATTTTATAATTCCAATATCCAAACTCCTTAAAATAATAGGTATTCTTATGTGGAGGTGAGTCACACTCTCAAGGAAAACAATTTAAAAATATAAAATGTTTTATAAGTATTGAAGGGTCCACTAAAGCTTTGTAAAATAAATCAAATAAACTTAAATTATAATATTTTAATGGTAAAACTTATAATGGCCTATAATAATGTTTATAATATTTTATTACATCACTATTGGGTCATTATGATGTCATAAAACACATTATATATTTAAACTGTATTTAATTTTTACCAAAAAAATAAAATGTCTTAGAAAATTATGAAAAATCACCATTGGATAATTTTGATGTCATGATTCAAAAAATAATATTCATTTTATCTAAATAATTTTCTAAATATTTTAATTTTTAATTTTAAAATAAAAACTGTCATTTATCAAAAAATTATAGGTTTTGACAAAAAAAGCTTTCAAACCTTAATAAAAATTACAATTGAATTCATAAAATTATAAGATCATTTTTATTTAATAAAAAGGAATTTAATAAGAACAATATTATTTAATTCAGAAATATATTAATTCATCAAAATATATTTCTTAGTTGAACATTAACTAAAAAAATACTATTTGTGCTTTAAAAACTATTTACAAAGTAACAATAATAAAATGAAATAATATTCTTTATTATATAAAAAATAATGTACATAATAATAATTCTAGGGTCTTGTAACATAACCCCTTAAAACACCTAAATAAGACCTTAGGGTAAGGTGGACGATGGTGACAGACTCTTGGGGTGGCTCAGATAACATCGCTCAAGTGGTAATCTCTATCAACTTCTACTTCTCCCATAGTCTATTCCGCTCAAGCTTAACATATTCATGATCAGATTGGGATTGGTCAAGAGTGAAGCCCAAGGACACCACCTACTTTCTGAGATCTAATAAATGGGATTTGTACAGGGAAAGTCTACTGGATGAGGCCATCGCTTCCATTGTCTTAGTAAATTGAATTTGTTAAAGCCCTATATTTATACTAATCATATGATCACTGTTCAACGACTATATTAGCAACAATCACAATTCTTAATGGTATTTTAAAATCCAAAACACAAAACCAAATAAGTTTATACATTTTACATAACCATAATAATATATTTAAATAAACCAAGAGGAATTTTCATTAATTAATTTTTGGGTCATTACAATCTTCCCCCTTAAGAAATTTCACTCTCAAAATTTACTATTCCCACAATAAAATAGATGTGGGTAACTATGCTTCATTAATTCTTCTGATTCACACGTTTCTTCTTCAAACTTGTGGTTTTTCCACAACACCTTGACGTGGGGCATTCTATTATTTTGTAGAACTTTTTTCTATGATCTAAGATCTTAAATGGTTTCTCCTCGTAAGAAATATTATCCTCTAACTGTATTACCTCTGAAGAGAGTACATGTGAAGGGTATGGTATGTACTTCCTTAATAGGGATACATGAAAGACATCATGTACTTTGGCCATGGTATGTGGAAGTGCTAGTTTATAGGCTACAACCCCGACACGATCAAGAATCTCAAAGGGGCCGATGTACCTAGGACTTAACTTTCCATTATTTCCAATCTTCATGACCTTATTCCACAGAGATATGCATAGAAACACCATTTAACCAACTTTGAACTCAAGGTATCATCGATTTTTATCCGCATAACTCTTTTGTCGAATTTGGGATGCCTTGATATGCTACTGAATGGTTTTTACCTTCTACACCCTTTCTTCGACCATTTTAGGTCCTAGAATCTTACGATCACCAAATTCATCCCAACACGCCGATGTTCTATACTGTTTCCCATAAAGGGATTCATATGGTTCCATTCGGATTCTTGAGTGAAAACAGTTATTATAGAAGAATTCAACCAGTGTAAGATGTTGGTACCACCCTCCTTTGATGTTCGTAGAACATGATCTTAACATATATTCTAGTTTTTGAATAGTTCACTCGGATTGGCCATCAGTTTGAGGATGATAGGCTATACTGCAGTTTAGTTCAGTGCTTAGAGCATGTTGGAGACTTTTCCAGAACTTCGAGGTGAATCTCGGATCATGATCGAATATAATAGAAAATGGTACTCCTGCAACCTTACCACTTCTTTGATGTAAATCTGTGAAAGTTGATCCAATGAGAAGTCCTCTCGAATCGAGGTAAAGTGATCTATCTTCGTAAGACGATCCACAATGACCGATATATCATTTTTTCCTCTGGATATCCTTGAAAGTCTAGTGACAAAGTCCATGATAATGTTTTCCCACTTCCATGTTGGTATGGTTAGGGGTTCCATCATCCCATTAGACTTTTTCCTCTTATCCTTCACTTACTGACATACTCGGAACTTTGATGTATATTCAGCAATATCCCTTTTCATATTGTCCCACCAAAATATTCTCAAAGATCTAGATTCATGTTTGTGATCCTTGGGTGAATAGAGAAGGTTGAGCTATGTGCGTCATTTAGAAGCTCCTTATTTATCTCTAGATTGGATGGTACACATAATCGTGACCCAAATCTCACAATTCCATCCTTGTCAACCATGAACTCTGAGTATTTCCCATTTCTAATAGCTTATACCCTTTTTATAATTTCCACATCCTTTCATTGAGAATCTTTTATTTTCTCCAAGAGGGATGGTTGAGAAATCATTTGAGAAAGGATTGATGATGTTCCTACCTTAACAATTCCCATGTCCATCCTATGAAAATCTAAAAATATTGGATCCCTATCAATTCTCATCAATGACAGAACCGCTAGATACTTTCTACTTAGAGCATCTGCCATCTTGTTCGCTTCCCATAGTGGTAATGGATTGAGCAGTCATAATCCTTGATGTGTTCTATCCATATTTATTGGCGCATATTAAGCTATTTCCATGTGAATATATATTTGAGGCTCTTGTGATCAGTATACATCTCAAACTTCTCCCCATAGAGATAATTTTTACAGATTTTCAATTCAAAGATCACAACCGTCAACTCTAGATCACGTATGGGATAGTTTTTCTCATGGATTTTAAGCTGCCTTGAGGCGTAGGCTATCACTTTATCATTCTGCATCAACACAAAACCCATACCCTTATTTAAAGCATTACTAAATACCACAAAATGTTATCCACTTAGGGGTAATGTGAGAACATGCTCAGTGATAAGCCTATTTTTCAACCCCTTGAATCTCTCTTCACATTCATCACTCCATGAAAACTTTACTCCATTCTGATTTAGCTTGGTAAAAGGGTTGGACAATCATGAGAAATGTCTCACAAATCAGCAATAATATCCAGCTAATCCCAAGAAGCTATGAACATCTGTTACCGATATTGGCCTCATCCATCCCTTAATTGTATCTATCTTGGATGGATCCACTAATATCCCATTTCTTGTGATGATATGACCCAATAATGTGACCTAATTCAATAAAAACTCACACTTTCTATACTATACATAGATCTTCTCCTTCCATAAGGTCTCTAGTACAGTTCTTAGATTCTCCTCATGATCCTCCTTGGTTTTGGAGTATATTAGAATATAATCTATAAAGAATACCAAAAATTTGTCAATGTAATCTCTAAAGACTCTATTCATCAAATCCATGGAGATTTCTGGAGCATTAGTGAGTTAGAAAGGCATTACTATGTGTTCATATTGCCCATATATTGTACAAAAAGAAGTCTTGGGGATATCTTCCTTCTTCACCCTTACTTGATAATATCCCAACCACAAATATACATTGGAGAAGTATTGTGTTCTACACATCTGATCTAATAATTCATCAATTCATGGAAGAGGATACTTGTTCTTTATCATGATTTTGTTAAGCTGGTGATAATCGATGAAAATGCGCATTGATACATCCTTCTTCTTGACAAAGAGGACAGGTGCACCCCATGGTGAAGCACTTGGGCATATAAACCCTTTATCCAGATTCTGCTGTTGTTGTTTCTTTATCTTCTCAAGCACCACAATAGCCATTCTATATGGATTCTTGGATATTGACAACTCCCCAGGTATAAGGTCAATTGAGAATTCAACATCTCTTCTAGGAGGAAGACCAGACAATTCCTCGAGAAACTTTTCACTAAATTCCCTCACAACAGGAATGTATTCAAGGATAGTTGCCTCCTTAGACTCAGTCATCTGAGCCAGATACACGTTCTCATAGGGTAGTAATATCCACACTTAAGATGATGGGGATAAATAAGATTCATCTTCCTCTTTTGACTTGTATATAATCGGGGGTCAATTCTCCATATAGAGAGTGATTTCTCTCTCACAGCAATTTATGTTGTCTCTATATAAGGAAATCCAATCCATGTCGAGAATTGCATGAAATTACACTAGAGGTAGTATGACGAGGTTAACCAGTAATTTCAATCCAAAAATTATGGAAGGGTAGGAGTTATATTATTGGGATGAAAAGATTGACCCATTTTTTGTACTCACTGGCATCTTCACTTCCATTATTTGTAGTGGTGTTGGGATTATTCTACTTAAATTTTGGTATATAAAAGAATTTGTAGAACCTGAATAAAAAAGTACATTCGTTATTCTTGAATGAATAACTAGCATAGCTGTCACAACTTCGTTTTCGGGGTACACTTCGGTAGTAGTGGTGAAAAAATCTCTACCTTTCTGCCTTGGAGGTTTTTGGTTGCCTATGCAAAACCTTGTCTTAGGGAACTGATTTGAAAGGTGCCCTAGTTCTTTATAGTTGAAGCAATGAACAATGTGTTGAGGTTTAAACAGAGTGTTCCTCTCCTCTATCGCAGTCACATGTTTTTATTGTCAGCATTTAATAGCTAGGTTCCCTTCTCTTCCACAACTAAATCATTTCCTGATCCCCTTCACGCAATTTCCAAGGTGCTTCTTTCCACACGTTTTGAAAGTGGGGTGATGGATCTTCTTAGAACCATTATATTTATGCATCGAACCACCAGAATTGAAGTCCAAATTATGATTATTATCCCCATGATACCCCTGAGATTTTCCGATCTCCATTTTGACCTTGAGGGAACATCAGGAAATTTACTCATAACTGTCGAAGTCATGGATCTCTAGGCCTTTCCCCAAGCTAAGTTTCATCCCACCAAATAAGTGGTCAACATTGAATTCAAGGTTAATGACATAGCCAAAGGAGTATCGTGCAGGACTTGTGAAGTTTTCCTCGTATGCTCTGACAGATTCTTTGTCTTTTTTCTCGAGGTCAAGGAAGTCCCTATCCATCTTAAGTCGGAGGGTGCGTGAAAAATATTTATTGAAAAAAATCTTCTAGAAATCCTTCCATTCAAACGCCTTAATCTCCTCCTCAGGCTTCATAGTTTTGATCAATGTCCACCATTTTTCAGCTTCACCCTCCATATGATAAGAGTCCATGAGAACCTTCTCTAGTTTGGAACATTGAAGGATGGAGAAGATCTTTTCAATGGAGTTGATCCATTGTTCGGCGATTGAGGGATCAGATGATCCATTAAAAGTAGGAGGCATTTGTCTCATGATGCTCTCAATAGGGACTTGTTTTTTCTTGTGGGGGGGGGGGGGTTTAACGTTCCTCTTGACCCATGTTTCTATTAAATTCTTGATTTAACTGAGAGAGTATTGTGATAAAGTTCACGATTCCCACTCCCATCAGATTGGGGATCTCATTAGAACAGTCATGGAATTGATCTTCACATTGGTTGTTATCCCGATTCATCATATTACCGGACATTGGCTGGAATAAAAAAATGGTTGGGGTAACACATAAAGGGTAATCCAAAGAAAAAAATAGATTACTTATAAATTACTTTTATTTCCTTTACTTATGAATCTATTGGCTTCAATCTATGTTATCCATGATCTACTTTCTAACATATATTCTTAGGGAAATTTTTTTAATTTCCTTAATAATGGTTCATACTAAGATTATGAATTTACCCAGAAGTGTCATAACCAAGAGTGCAGCAAGGCCCATTTTCATGTACCCGGATACCCTGGGTCAAGCTCGAAACTCCTTGTTGGAGTTTTTACTCCTAGGTACATCTATGCCAGAGATACCTCTACCTGCTCATATAAAGACTCGGATGTATTTTCTTGATAAAACAATTAGTCAATACTCATAAAAACTTAGGGATGTTTTTTTATACTTAGTATATTCTTTAAGGCTTCACTAGGGTTTTCTAATCCTAATCCCAAAAATAACTAAACCTATCACCTGATACCAACTATAACAATCCTGCACTTTTATTTCACAATAAATATAATTTTTTACATAAAACCTTCACTTAATACAACATATAATATTGAGAGGTATAGTGTATTTGGGGCTTAGGAACATTACATAACAACTTAAAACATAAAATGCAACATCTTATTGAAAACATCCTTTACATGACCACTATATTCCCTCATACTTAGCATTGCATGGGATAACCTGATGACATGCATAAAAAAGGGTGAGATATAAAGCCCAGTAAGGGAGTAAAAAAAGCATAACATGAAGATTGAAATAAATTTTAGTCAATAGGAATATCAATGGAGTTCAAAATAAATATAAACATAAAGTCATGATAAAGCATGATAATCATAACATGGAGATGTGGCAACTACACTTAACATGGAATTATCATGGGCCAAGTCTCATTGCACATGGAGCATGAGTAAACCATATTTTCACATGAAGCACGAGTAAAACCTCATTGAAAATGAATTATCATGAGTAAACACCCATTGAACATGAAGTATCATGATACTATACATTACCCAATGTATTGGAGTGCTATCAGGGCGCACCCTTCTTAAACATTTCATTTCATCCATAACTGTGCCACATTGATCATATAATATGGAATCTATCAACATCATAAGTTATTACATGATTAAGGAATGTGTATTAAATAAATTAAAGTAACATTAAATATGTATATGTTCATAAATGTGAATACCCTTGATAGAGACATGGGTATGGTATTCACTACACTATGATCTTGGCTTAGAAAAACGTGGTGCAATTTCGGCAGCATAACAACATGACATAAGAATTCATAAAAATGGTTGATGAGAGAGAAATGGGTGTATCATCATATGTAAATGAAATAGAAAGTAAAAGGGTCATATAGATACATTTCCTAACAAATGTAATGAAATTTAGATACATAATACAAAATAATTTCTAGAATGTAAATGAGGAGAGAGAAATTCCTTACAGAATTTCCGCATGGTAATGGGTGTACATGGGAGGAATTAATGAGAGAGAAAGGGAATTTATCATTATTAAAAAATAAAGAGGGAAATATGGGGGAGGTGATAAATCATTCCCCAACATTTATAATTGAAAATAAATGGGCATAACAATATAAGGAAACATAGACATAAATATGGAAAGTGAGAATCCCATACTTGGAAGTGTGATCCCAAAGGCTTGGGAGAGGCTTGAGAGATACTTATTGGGAGATTGGGGTGCCTTGGGAGGATTCCAAAGAGAGGAGGACAGAGGTTGGGTTAACTCTGAAGGATTTTAGTGAAGAAGAAGTGGGAGATTGAGTGGGTTTATATAGGAAAGGAGAGAGAATTCTTTATTATTTAGGTTTGGGACACCACACATTAAAATAACAAAAACCACAAACCAAACCATGGTTTTGGTCCATGGTTATTTCCAAAGGGTAGTGGAAAACAATATTTTATAAGTCCAATGGCCAAAATTCTTAAAATAAAATATTTGATTATGTGGAAGTGAGTCACACTCTCAAGGAAAACAACTTAAAAAGCTAAAATGTTTTATAAGTCTTTAAGGGTCTAATAAAGCTTTTTAAAATAAATAAAATAAACCTAAAATCACATTATTTTAATGTTAAAACATATAATGTATGATAATAATGTTTATAGTATTTTATTTCATCATTATTGGGTCATTATGAGGTCACAAAACACATTATATATTTAAACGATATTTAATTATTACCCAAAAATTCGACTATCTCAGAAAATTGTGAAAAATTGTCCATTGGATAATTTTGACATCCTGATTCCAAAAATAAAATTCATTTTATCTAAATAATTTTATAAATATGTAAATTTTTACTTTAAAAATAAAAACTGACATTTATCGAAAAATCATGGGTTTTGACAAAAAACAGTTTTCAAACCTTAATAAAAATTATAATTGAATTAATAAAATTATTAGATAATTTATATTTAATAAAAAGGAATTTAATAATAATATTATTATTAAATTAAAAAATCAATTAATTTATCAATATAGATTTCTTAGTTGAACATTAACTAAAAAAAATACTATTTGTGTTTTAAAAACTATTTAAAAAGTAACAACAATAAAATGAAAAGTTATTATTTATTATATAAAAAAATAATATACATAATAATAATTATGAGGTCTTGTTACATAAACCCTTAAAAAACCTTCATAAGACCTTATTGTAAGGTGTGCGATGGTGACAGACTCTTGGGGTGACTTGGATAACATCGCTCGGGTGGTAATCTCTATCAACTTCCATTTCTCCCGTAGGCGGTTCCACTCAAGATTAACGTATTCAATATTGTATTGGGATTGGTCAAGAGTGGATCCAAATTACACCACCTATTTTACAAGCTCTGATAAATGGGCTTCGTATGGGGAAAGTCTATTGGATGAGGCTATTTCTTCCTTTGTATGAGTAAATTGGATTTGTTAAAGCCCTATATTTATAATAATCATGCGATCACTGTTCAACGACTATATTATCAATGGTCACAATTCTTAACTGTATTTTAAAATCCAAAACATAAAACCAAATAAGTTCATACATTTTATATAACCATAAGAATACATTTAAAAAGACCAAGAGGAATTTTTATTAATGAATTTTTGGGTCGTTACACAAACATCACTGTAGGACCAATTCATTCCTCACATATCATATGATTAATTTAATTCATTAATCAATATTCCATACCATTAAATATCAATATTGAATAAATAATATGGAATATCAATATTTCCCCAGGCAATCAAATAAATTTCCAAGTAAAACACCATATCTAGAAATTTGAGAATGTTTATCCAATAGTAATATACATGATAAAAACTATGTATATTTAGGATAAATTTAATTTATAATGATCTTAATAAAGTTATTATTTAAATGGATAGTTAATGACTACAAAATCAAATAAAGAAAGTGAATGAGAATAATTTACTGGGAAAAATGATCATAAACCATCCATAGAATAAATAAGGATATTATAAACACCAAATATAACCATTGGAGTAATAATAATAGTTTATTGTCATAGATAAATCGAAATGAAATAAAAATATATTTAAAAAAATTCTTGAGGAAAATATCCTTTTCATTTTGATTTTTTGAAAAATAAAAGATCCCAAAAGAATTGAAAATAGTTTTTATAAAAAATAACATTTGATACTATAATGGATGATTTAAAAAAGTTAATTTTCTTGGTGGCATGAAATTCCATACATGTGGAATATATTAAAATAATGTTTCCTTTCAAATTTTTGGTAAAAGAAAAATGGGCCTATTTTTGAAAATTAATTGAATATTCCTTTCATTTTTTTTAAAATTTCAAAATTGGTAGAAATATATTTGATAGATACATTTTAAAATGGTTAAAAACCATTTTGGAAATAATTTTTTAAATAGGTTTTTTGTAGAAAACATATTTCTAACCGAATAGAGATATGATGTTAGATTTTCATTAAATTATTTTCTTAATTATTTTAAGTAAAAAAAATAATAAAAAAAATAATATTATAAGAAAATATCACTAATAAAAAAATTATAATAAAATTAAATGAGTTTATTAGAAAATTAAAAAAAATTACTTCAAATGGAATTTATGAATAAACAATCTTGATTAGAATGAGGTTGTGAAATAACACTTATAATGATAATAATGTTGAATTGAGAATTAAACAATGAATCAATTATTTGTATCAAATTTAAATCAATATAAATAAGGTTAAAATACAAAAATAGATAGTAACAACTTATTACAAAAATTATCTTAGAGTATCAAATAAAATTAAGGTGTAATATAACCTGACGAAACATTATTGAGTTATGAAATTCGATACAAATTGGTAACTTTTATTCCAAAACCCCCTGGTTGAAATAATTAAATTTAAAATGTAAGATACCCATAATTATTAATTAGTCCATATATTAAAAGTAATAGTGGTTGTATATACACTATATAAATAAAAATAGGTTCATTACATTACAATATTCCTTAATGATGGGAAATTAAGATGACCTACCTTACCTCATGCTTCATTTTGGTTGAACATTATTTATAATCCTTTATAGTAGTTATAAATATTTTATATAATTTTAAAATAACCATTTTAAAATTTATTATATAAAATATTATCCATTTATAAAATATCATAACCAATTCGTTAATTATAATTCATTATGTTCATTATTTTGGGTGTTAATTACCTAGTTTTCTCAAGTGTGTTTTGTTATGGAAGATATAGTCTGTTAAAATATTATATAGTTACATCATATCAATAATAATAATAATGAGGTAATTATAATATTTATATATCAATTATTATTTCAAATAAGAATATTGAAATAATTTTTGGATAAATTAAATATGTTATGATCAGGGAGAAGGTAGGTCGTACAAACGCATGGGTAACGTTTCCATTTTTTCAAGGATCATTATATAAATTTGGTAAGTAATATTTTATATTTCCATAATGATAATAATATAATAATTAAAATATTATTTATTTAAATAAACTTATATATATCATCCATGTAGTGTGGTGGTGAAGAGAGATTTACATCACATCGTGAAGGTGGTAGTCCACACATACATGAACAATGTTATCATTATTAGGTGAGCGAGAAGGTAAGAAAAAATGATATATTTTATTTTAATAATGATAAATATTATCTAAATACATAAAAATTTTATTTATATCACATATATTCATTATAATAATCATCATCACCATCCATGTAAAGAGTTAATGAAAAAAATCACAAAACTTCATGAGGTAGTAGCCTACCACACAAAAAATAGACATTATTATATTACCAAATGAATGTAAATTAAAAATATATATTATATAATGAATCCATATATATATATATATAATAATTTTAAAAATATCATATATGTACTCTATAACATTCATCAAACCAACAATGGGAGGTGATAATGGAAAAATGAGTAACATCATATCGTGTGGCGGTAGTACACTATATACACGAATGATGAATTAATAACCCATTTGAAGGAAGTGGGGATGGTTTTATGTAATTTAGTTAACATAACAATATTTAATTTTATGGAATTCACTTAGGTTATTATATCATCATGGTTTAATAATAATTTATTGATTTGGATGGAAAAATAAAATACAAAGGCTCCTTGAAGAACATTGACTCTTGTTTGGTTAACCATCATTGGTTTTCACCAAGAGCCTTTAAAGTGTTCCTTTATGCCCAAATTAAGGAATATAGATTTAGAGGTGGGATGTTGGTATGTGATTCAAGTATATATTTTCTGACTAAAAGGGTTTTCTGTTGTGAATATGAGAAGAGAGTGGGTGGGCTTTTATAAGTGAGATGAGTGGCACACATATTTAACTATTGAAAACAAAAAGGTGTACAAAAATAATCCACATGAAAAAGGGTCCAAAATGGATTATTATAAATTTTATTCCTTATATCATTTATATATGTCCATATAATATATTTTAGACAATTTTTAGGTCAGTTTAACCATTATCTTTTTAGTTTAACCACAAATAATTCCATTGTTACCTTAACTGTGGAATATAATTTTAATTGTTTTCAATATCAATATTAGTAAAAATAAGTTTATCCTATTAGATAATATAAATTATTATAATTAAAAATATGTAATCCATTTTTCTAAATTCCATTCTTATAAGATTCAAAATTTAATTTAAAAATATTCTAGTAGACACGATGAGAAAGAAGGTTAACATTCCAATGTTTATAAAGTTTTTATATCAAACTTGTATTTGAAAATGATTCTAATGAAAAAAATATAATTAATATATATCTAATATAACTAATTTTATTTTAATAAAAATATAAAATATAATTTATCCTTGTAAATTATTCAAAGAAATTGAAAGTTTTCAATTAAATTTATGTATTTTTCACTATTCAGCAAAAAAAGAAACATTTTAGAATAAATAAAAAAATACCCCAATGCTAATTTTTAGATAATAATTTCAAATATTAATTTAATTTTATCAATTAATTTTTTTTATAAAAATTATAATGTAATTTCAATTTTTTTTCTCAAAACACGACTAATGAATCCTTTATAAAGAATACAATTTTTAAGAAAGAATTTCTTTTTTTCATTTAAAAGACTATTAATTTATTTATAATAAATATATAACCATGAAATTCATAATTTATTTAGTATTATTTATACCTACCAAATGATAGTCTAGGTTATAATATTATACTATATTATGGTTCATTTCGACTCATGGTTGTGTGTTCTTCAAGCTATTGAAGAGATTAAATTTATTTAGAAAAGAAATATTTTGTAATGTTTCAGGTGTTATATTTAATTATAAGAATGGTTTTTATATCATAATGGATATCAAAAAAATTTATTCTTTTAAAATCTCATGGTATTACATAAAAAAAATGAAATCCCATTTATCAAGAAAAAATATTTTCAAATAGTAAAATGTATTTTAAAAAAATAGTGTTTATTTTCAAAGAAATAATTAATATATTAGAAAAGAGTAAGAACATTATATATTTCATTATTTGGTTTATACTATTCATTAATTCCAATTTAATAGTAATGTTAATATGGTAACATTTAAATAATACTAATTCTTTTTTTTGTTTATGCTTGGTGTTGTGTATCATGTTCACTATCAAACATTGCATTTGTTTTTAAAATATCAAGATATTATATTTTTAATCATAATTCATGATAATTGGTATGTCATAATCCCAATATTTATCACTAAAACTCTTATCCATTTATATTTCTCATGTGTAAAATCATTAAATTGTCAATGCTATCTATTAAAAACATTATTCCATCAAGATTCATAAATTTCTAAAAATTAAAGGTGTCAATCATGAGTGATGGAAACCATAAAATAATTATCATTAAACAATTAAAAGAAAAATTCTACCTCAAAATGTATTAAAATATAATATTAACACATAATCTTTCAAATAAATATAAATTACTCTTTGTCCAATCGAGGTTTCTTTCTGTTGGGATTTCTAATATCACTTAACATAATTCAATGTCATCGTAAATACTTCAGGATATCTTATAAATAAAATTTTATCAATAGAGTAATAACCACTAAAAGGGTATATCCCTATTTTAATTTGTTGTCCCACTCACCATTTACTAGTGTAAATATTGATTTGATACTCATCCTTCCCTTTTTAAGGGTGATTACCCATATGTGAATCTATTATAAAACTATACCCACTTGTAATTTTTCATATAGGGATATAATTTCTAGGAAAAAAAATGCATACTTTACCAATACTTTAGGATTTTGTACTACCCTTACAGTCATCCTGATGCATGAGTAGTTTTTGCGAATCCTCGATCAATATTTTGTTTACCTAAGCTTGTAATATAGTGCACACCTAGAGTTGGTCTCAAGGAAGCATCTCACATGACACCAAATTTCTATTGTCACTTTTTATATTTTAACTAATATAAAAACAACTAATATAAATATGTGGGTTTGAAATATTCATGAAATATTAATATATATATATATATAATATAAGGAAATGTGTTCAAAATGAATGCAGATGGGATGATGTGAGATAGAAAGGAGATCCTCCCAAGAGAACACCCAAAGTGAACCTTCATTATCACATTATTAGTTTCAAATTTACTTAATAATCATGATCCATTATATGTGTGAATATCATCTTATATGTATGGTTGTGAATATATAGTGCACTCAATGATCACTGAGTCCACCTCCTCGATTGAGGAAAAATATTTCATAGGATAAAGTCAAGCCTCAGGTGGCAAGTGGAGACACAAAAGTGCCTTACCCACTAAGATCCCCCTCGACCAAACTCTAAGAAAATAAGAAACATAAAACATGAAAGATCAATAAATTAGATAAAACCCTAGATTTATTACTTAGGAACTTCCTCAGATTAGTTACTCATGATCATGGGTATTAAAGATTACAATAAAGAAGAACATGGTTGAATGATAAAGAAAGATAAGAAAATAAAATAAGAAAGGAATGGGCATGTGTGGAAGAATACATTGAAATAAAAACCATGGATGAATTATATTTCAATTAAAAAAACAAAATTAAATTCAAATTTAAAGTAAAACTAAATTTAAAAGAATAAAAATAAAAATAAAATATTAAAAGAAATCAGTGCAGCAGCTTCCCCTCGAGAATCTATCTCCTAAAAGTTAGCTTATATTTGGTAGATCATATGATCAAATGAGCCTAATAACCCTTATTATAGGTTATTGACAATTGAATTTATTATATGACCACCAAATTTTATATTAATTGGATTCTATTATTAGGATTTATGGAATTATTTTGATAATAATTTTTTCTAGTTGTGAATTCTAGTAAGTTTCATTCAAAGTAAATCGTTAAATTTCCATCTTAATAGTTGGATAACTCCATGAAAGTTTTTGGATAAATGAGATATCTATCATTTTTCAATTCCAAGTGTAATAACACCAATTGGAGGTGTGTATCCCATGTTATTATTTCGTTACATAGGTGGGGACCATGTGGTCTACCTAGACTGTTTTCAAACATCATGGATTTTTTCAGGCCTATAGATGTTCGAATCAACTTTTAGTCCTACAGAAAAAGTTAAAGGAAATAAATCACGAAATAAAAAAACAATAAATAAAATTTTATTAATAATTTAAATTTTATTCCAAAAATACCCTAGTGATTATAATTTGTTAAATTTTTAGAATTAATAAATTTTCAAAATTTTCCACAAAACACATGATAAACAAAACATTGATGCAATAAACTTATATTGACAAATTGGTTTGTATTAAATCATTGAAATACATATAAAAGAAGATTAAAATATTCACTCTATCACACACTTATGGGTTTACTAAATTTTCCAAAACATAATCCCTAAAAAAAACTAAACTAATTCTAAAAAATAACTAAATCCTTATATAATACAAAATATAGTGACCCATGATAAATATATGTCTATTTTACATCATTACCATAATTTAAACAATACTTCTCAAAAAAATATCACAATCCCATGAATGTAAGGTTTATTTTCAATGAGGACAAGCTACATAATGAATCTATTTTCGAATAAATATGAATATTTCTATTTAATTGAGCCACAATAATCTCCTTCTATCCTTATCATATGTTATACATATATCATAACATAGGGAAATGAAATAACAATGAAGTATTGAGCTTAAATTCTTGGAAAGGGAAAACATAAGATATATAAAGTATCAATAATGAAACTAAGATAAGAATACAGGTATAATCAAGACACAAAATAAATATATACCTCTAAAATCATAGATCATACATCATTCCATAAGTCCTAGTATAAAATTATACATGAATCAAATGTGTGTGGAAACAAGACTCATTAAACAAGACCCCTAAGAGCATAACAAAATAATATAACTAAGAATAAAACTATGGCATTTTTTATATATGGAAGAAATTTTTTTAGTGAAATATTACTTCCATAAAGTTTTCTATTAGTTCCCAAACTTACTATAAACTAAAATATCATAGAGAACTCATTACTTATGAGTTGTAAACATATTACCAATTAATTAGAGGGTGATAACTTACACCACCAGTCATCATCCATACATATGATTACAACTCATAAACCCTTAATAAATCCCATCATAATAAAACCATTGAAATAAAATTGGTTTCATATCCTTTATATGTGTAATGATATATGGAAAGCATTTATAATTTATTTAGAAATCATAAAATTATTTACCCATTGAAACTAAATGGGTATATAATAATATTAAAAAAAATTATATATGATTTCTATTAATAGGAAAGCTAAATTTTTACTCAACAAGACTTTTGAGGAAAAATTTTGAATCCTAGAAAGTCCATTTCTAAAGGTTATTCAACATAAAATGAAATCACATAATCATTAAAAACAATTATAAGATTTTTATAATCATTTACCATTCAATATAGATAAAAATAATATGGTATTTACATTATTGATAAAGATTATATGGTTAGGAAGATAAATTACAAATTAAATTGATGTCTAGAATCTAGGTGAACAAAATTCAATCAGATGGATAAAAAAATGATATTCAAAGATGAATTACATTAGAAGAAAATTGTGGTTATACACCAAAGAAGATTATGCAAGAAAAATGTAGTGATGGATCATTCCTCTAAAAGAGAGTTCAATTACATAATACAACCTAAGAATGATTTTTGATGGTGTTATTTAATGAAATTACTAGATAAATTATAAAATATATCAATGAACAATGAATTATTTAAAAAATTATTTACTGTAATTTTATAATAATAAAATTGGAAATAATAAATATGCATGATATTTTGAAATCATTTTAAAATAAATATTTTATAAACATTGTAGAAAAATAATTTTATTTACAAACCCTGAATATATAGGGATATTGAAATATATAAAATTAATAATGTGTAAAAATTATGTGTTCACATGAAAAAATGTTAATAATAGACTTTGAAATACCATTATAAAAACAAAAAGTTAAAACTATATAAAAAATGTTATATTCTGTAAGTAATACCCACAATATAAAAAATGGCCTTTAAAAAAACAAATAATATATTCTTTAAAATATATAATGGTTATCAATTTTTATGTGGGGTGAAAGATAAAAAAACATGATTTGATATAATTGAAAACCATTTAACTGTTTTTAAATATCTTTTTGTAAAATCATCCTCTTAAAAAGAGTAGAAAAACAACCATTTCAAAAAATTATATTAAAAACCGAGAGGTACCATGATATAAAAAATAATTAGGTTTTAAATTAAAAAGGATAACATTGTAAGGAATTGAAATTATAGATAATAATGGGAAACTATTGTTGAATAGGGTGTAAAATATTCTCAATAATGAGATATGTTTGTGGATGAAATTTAATCAAGGAAAAATATGTAAAATAAAATAAGATTTTCTACTATAGAGGAAAACCATGTAAAATTAAATAATCAATAAAAGTTGATGTAACTCATCATGTAATAAATAAGCTCATTTGGAATCATTATAACTCAATACAGAGAGCTGAGTTAATAAAAAACCCTTTCAACATTGATATCATTTAATTTGAAAGATACATTAAGATAGGACATGATATGGAACTTTATACCCCATAAATTAAATTAATATGGAAAAATACATTAATTAAGTAGTAGAATATTCAATCTAAATAATTCATGTTGTATAGTAAGAAATATGTTCAAAGGGGTAAAAATTTTATATTATAATGACTTGCCTCAATTCCCTATATTCACTAAAGAGATTAAATCTCCTCTAAAAAACTAAATATATTAGTCATCCATTTTAGAATATTATTCATGTCTATAAAATTTTATAAAAATTATTTACAAATAATCCCTACATTTATATAATTTGGTTATTATATATTTTCAATATAAGGTATGATAAATCCTGATCATATTGAACTAGTTCAGAAATACCGATGGTGTTTTTCAATTTTCACCCAAAGTTCATAATTAAAATATAACACATGATACTTGAATTGATTTTTTTATAATTTTTTATAATGTTTTATTTTTATTCTATGAATGTCTTTGTTATTTTCTTTATTAAAGAAATTGAAATTTATTTGTTTTGGTGTTTTTATACAAAAAAACAGTGGTGTATTAATTAATCTGTTTAATATTAATGTTAACTATTGAGAAAGTAACATATTTATTACCTTTATTATATAATATATTCTCAATAATTAATTTATCATGGTCACTAAAGATAATATTTTATATCACTTTTCATGTTAGTTGTTAAACAAACCAAAAAATGAATATAACATATTTGATGGGTGATTATGATTACAAAAGTTTTTTATTTTAGAATAAATTCATTATAGATAAGAATATTGATTTAATTTCAATAAATATAATTTGTTTAATCATATTTAAGGGAGTTTAATAAATATTAAATAAATTTATTCAAAAATTAGAAATAACACATCATATAGGTGGTAATCCAAACAACGCATAAATAATGTTTTCAGTTCATAATGAATTAGGGGAAAAAGGTAGATTGGAATTTATCTATTAATAATAATAATTTTATTATACATTTCAAATTTATTCTTCAATTTCACCCATATAATCATTGAATATTGGCCATTGTGAAAAATTTATTTTTTCACTTCATAGAGCCGACAATATGGACAACGGGTGAATGATAGTTTAATTTTACAGTATAGAAAATAGAAAAATAAAGATAGTAGTTATAAATATAGAAATATTAAATTAATTATAACTATAATAATGATGAAATTATTTCAAAAATCATAAAATCAGATTTCATAAATTAAAAATGAGAAGAATTTAGGGGAAAATTACTCACATTGGCATCTTTGGATTTCCCATGGAAGTCTCCATTGAAATGAAGGTCTCAAGATAATAAATTTTGACTATAGGCATAAGGAAAATTAATATGGTAATAAAGGATAGATAATGGTGGTGATTTTAGTTGAGATATAATAATTTAATTATTCTGTCATGGGTGGGGAGTGGGCTTTTTGTGTTTGCAGAGAATGGAATAATTGTAAATATTACAACTAAATATAAAAAGAGAAAATGTTTTACCTATAAAATAAGACCCAAAATGTATAATAATTGAGTATAATATTAGATAAAGACTATCAACCCTCAATAATTTATTCATTCACATGTTTAAATTATTTTTTATGTCACTTACTCTTAAAATTTCCATCTTTACCAATTATGGTTTTACCCTCTTAAGCAGTTTTTAGCAAAGGAACTTAATTTTAATTAAAAAAAATAAAAATATCCCTAATTAATTATTTTGGACACACTGATTTCGAATATGAAATCCATTTTATTAATTAAAATGTATATATTTATGAAAAATTATTTTAACATTAGCGAATGTGACATATAAAAACCCATTTTTAGAAAAATGTATTATTAAGCTTAAAATTTATGCCTATGATAAAATTATCAATTTTGTTGAATTTGTTGATATAATTTAGGTTATTATAAATATTATTAAATTAATATGTATTTCAAAGTATTCTAATAACCAATTTTTTTGATATATTATTTAACTATTAGAATACACAAAACATTTTTTATTGTAAAATAATACCTATGTTTTTAAAATTTATTAGTATGATTTCTAAATTCTTGTTAATATTTTAAAAAAATAATCTTTTTTCATAAATAAATCATTAATATTTTAAAAATTTCTATGTCAAACATATATTTTGATAATGTCTAAAAAATATCGTGGTTTTCTAAATTATTATTACTATTCAACATAAAAATAATCTTTTTTTAGGAAAATTAAAAAAATTATACTTGGATAATATTTTTATTTAATGTCCAAGATTATTTTAATTTTATTATATTATAATTCTAAAATTTATATATTTATATTTTAAAATAAAAAAATCCTTTTATTGAGCGATAATGTTTTTTGAAATTATATGTATATAATATTATTTCATATCAATTTCCAATTAAAATTATACTCATAAATTAGTAAATATAAAAATATTATAATAATTAAAAATATTATTTATTAGAATAAAATAAACAAGGTATAAAAAATGTTCCTTGAATATAATATTTCACTTATAAAAAATATTCTTTATCATCTTTTTAAATTAATATTTATATTCTGAAATATAATTGTCCTAATGCATTGATATTAAAATATTTATTAAAATTTTATAAATACATCTTATAACATTTTTTATTATTATTAACATTAACTATTATTCCCCCCATGAAATTGCATAGGATTTGAAGTGTTTTTTTAAAATGATGTGTTGATTATGAATATAAAAATTAAAAAAAATAAATAATAAACATTGAATGAAACCATGGGATATTGAAATACTATTTAAGAAATAGTTGAATAATTATTTATTAAATAATGATATAATCTTAGAGGATATAAATTAAACAAAACCTAATTTAAATAATAGTTTTTATAGTATAATGACATTCGGTTTGAAAGAAACATGAAAATAAAAATTATTAAAGTATCATTTGGATGCAGTAGAGTCTATTTTGAGGTGAATCATAATTATTAAATTATTGAAATAGATTAAATTGGTAAAAAAAATAAAAACTACCATTAGTATATAAAACATATTATATGTATACATTCATGAAGTACAATGAAATAATGTGACTCAAATTTTCCATCTTAGAAAGGAAACATAAAATGGGATACTGAAATAAACAATAGAAAAAAATCACAAATATGGATATAAATAATCATATATTACCAAGTGAAAACTAAAAAAAATAACACTAAACCACCAAACCATTAAGATCCGATGCATGATTTCTGATCAAATTAAAAGAGTATGTTTAGATAAAAATAACTCCATTTATTCTAATGTTGAAAGGTAATGATACAAGAAGAGGGATAAAGTTACAAATGTATCCAATGTTTAATATGAATTCTCTAATAATAATTGCATGAATGAAGTGAAAATTTATTTCAGAGACATGATTTATTTGGGTGGAATTTTTTTACAATGATGTATCACATATTTTATATATTGGTGAGTACAGTATTATATAATTTATATATGATACCTGTATTCCTATTGATGGTAGTATAATCAACTATATGCATATATAAATTTTATGTGTATAAAAAATTTTTCCTCAAATAATGTAAATATCAATATGTTCAATAATGTTAAATCTATCCTCTTCATTTTGTTCATCTGGATGTCAAAAAAAATATGTTTGGTATTTTCAAAGATGATATCATCCATAATTCTAGATCTCCCAATACAAGTGATAAAATGATATAAACTATCAATACCATTACAATAAATAAATAACTTGGTATAGAGGGCCTCAAAGAGGAGGAGAATACATGGAGGTTGGTCCATAGAAAAATTGACCTATATATCCCACTCACACGTTCAAAATAAACTGCTTTAGATATGGATCAGAAAAATAACACTACCTGAAAAAGAAGTAGTTTGTACAAAAACCACATATTTAAAATTCATCACATATTTGTTTAGTAGGTGAATAATTAATTAAAATAGATGCAAAAATATAGAAAATAGTTTCAATGAGACAGAAGAAATATCTAGACATGATGAGAAAAATTGATAAGTATTATAAAAAATAAAACATGATATGATCTTCTTCTTAAATATAACTGAGTATGAAAACCAAAAATATATATTAGAGATCCAAAATCACACAATTATTAATAGTGATAAAAAAACCAAAAATAATTAAATTAAATAATATGGCATAAATTTGAATACATGTTTACAAAATAAGATAAATACAATGAACTATTAAAAAGAACATTTAACTTCATAAATAATTAGAAATATGATGGAATATTTAGTGTAAACTACATCAGAGAAATATTAACTTAATCATCACAAAATGTAAAGGAAAAAAATTACATAGACACTATTGGTATAATTTTCTTTAGAGAAAAAATAAAAACATTTCCAACTATTGTAAATTAAAATAATGGCATGGAAACCACACTGTAAAAATAAGAAAAAATTAGTCCATTAAGAGGGTAATTAATTAAAAATGACGTAACAACTTAGAAATTAGGTTCAATGAAATAAAATAAACATTTAGATGTTCCAAAAAATTGGAAATAACCATTAATAGAGAAGCATTATATGATCAACTTCTTAAATAGAACACAGTATACAATCACAGATCATGTTCCGTATATCCAACATTTTAGGTTCATTTAGAGTTATAAAAGAACCAATTAAATTAGTTAAACTATTTTATACAGTATTTAGATATATGTGAATTCAAGTGTATCAAATGTGGAAAAATAAAATTCTCATTAAAAAATAACCTACAACATCATACAACCTAGGAAAACTGATTGAACGTTTTTCTCTATTAGAACATTTATATTACAAAATGAAAACTGAAAAACATAGGGAATTAACTATGTATAAATTAAAAACTAATGAAATATAGATCACTTGGATAAATTTAAAAACTATAATAATGAATGTTTTCTTGTATATAATAAAATTACATACCAATTGAATATATGATAATAAATAAACACATATAATTATCAATGAGATGAAATGATATATTATTATAGAAATTAATACCCCTTGGAAAAATTATTGGATATAAAAAATTATATAGAGTAAATAATTAATCATGTATTTTATTTTTAATTTTTTGGGTATTAGAGGTATGGAATGGGTTTTACTCATTGGGCTACCATTTTCACTTTTCCTAGAAACTCCCAATGGTTAACCTATTTGTAGATGGGTATATACTTTTTTTCGAATTGTCAGTGTTCATCTAGGTTTTATTACTGAGTGACTCTTGGGGACTCACATTGGTCGAGAGGATGGGAGGTTGGGTCATCCCACCATTTTGGGGGAAATTATTTCATACTTCGAAAATCTATTAAATATTTAAGATATGTTCATAAATCTCTTTTTAATCCTGATACGGGACTGGTTACCCTAAAAAAATGATTTATTGGTTAATTATCTCATTAAATAAAGAAAGGGAGTCTCATTGGTGAACTAATGGAAGTTTGGTCTCATTATTGAATCCATCTGTATGTATTTGAGGTTCTTCATTTGTTTTCCCAACATTGAATAGATGATTTATGTCATGTATCCCTATGGTCAAATACTTCAAAATGTGCTGCCACACAAGGAAGCAATTAATATTCTGATGAAGGGATTGAGCCATTATGAGGCATATAATGAATCTTGTTTATTGCAAGAATCAAAACCCATATAGTTCATTAATCATGTGTAGTTTAGTGTCATACAGAGAGGAAATATATGTAGGTACTAAGTCACCAAATGTTTGAGCTCGAGTCTTAGGGAGACATTCTATGTATCCTGGTTGTGGCAGGAATCAATCATAGTTCAATCTGTATCTTAAGACTGACCCCAAGGTATATTCCCTTATATGAGGGGTTTTCATACCTTACCACTCATTTGGGATTACATTATAATATTTCCCTAGTTAGTTGAAATTCATTATGCCTAATGAGATGTTTATTCCATATCCCTAAGCGCACTTGAGTTGTTATTGGTGTGAGAAACAAGGGGGAATATATGATCAACCTCATGGCGTGTGTATATGGGACTTATGTAATGGGATAGTCCTTGAATAATTTAGTATAGATCTCAGGACTTGAGAAGACATCCTACATATCCTATTTATGAAAGGAATCACATTCATCGTAGTTCAGTTGTCCCTTAACTTGCTAATAGGATAAGGTGGATTATTACACTCATGGACATTATGACCTCCCTAAAAGCATAAATAATCCTAAGGGATTACACCAAGATGGATGTCCTATTGATCGTGGGATATACTATATGATGTTGGTAGTTGGGGATTACATATTACGACTACCCTTATAACCATGGGGTGTATAGTTTATAAGGAATGATCAGTGTAACTCTTTAAGACCACATGAGCCATTATCATTTTGAGAAATAACGGTTAGCAAGTGATCAATGTCATTATTCTAGAAAAGTGGATTAGATGGTAGGATCTCCCTTGATGGTCAATATGGATCTCAAACCTTGAAGAGTTGGCCTATGTATCCTGAATATAGAAGGAATTAGAGTCATCATAGTTCCCTTTATTGGGGAATACAATCTGAGATTTACATTGTATTTAGGGCTTACACACTGGGGATGGATGATGCTATCAAATATTGAGATGCCCTGGTGACCTGGCCTTCTTGTCTAGAGGGCGTTGCATGACCGAGTTGACTCATCTGGATGACATCGCATGACCTTTTTTCCTTGTCTTGGAAGCCTTCGCATGACCTATCTTGACACATATGGGGGGGGGGGGTCACAAGAGTCAGTGCGACATGGTTCAAAGGATTTCACACATCTTGGATTACATCCCTGAGAACCATCATGAGACCTGACCATCATGATTGGAATTCATCGCTAAATATTGTCCAATATACCCAGAGGATGTCATGAGAGCCCATTGATTTTCCATAATGATCTCATGAGACTTGGTTAACATGTCCATAGGATGTCTCGAGTCCTATCTGACACCCCCCATAGGGCATCACGAGTCTTAAAAAATATGTCCGGATGATGTCACGAGATCCCATTGTTATGCCCAAGATCTTTTGTGAGATGTGGCTGTCATGAGTAGCCACTATTAAACGAGTCAGGATATGTATTTAAAAGAATTAGCGAGGCTTGTGAAACAAGTCCATGGGGACATCTGTGAGACTATGGTGATATGTCCAAGGGGGTCGTGCGACTATTCCTTGACATGATTGGAGGGTTTTGTATGACCCGGATAACATGTTGGAGGATTGTTGTGAGATCTAGGTGATGTGTCCCAGTGCAATCACGTGTCTTTGGGATGTTCACATGAAGCATAAAATGGTCAACATACATGTTTCTATTTAAATATTACACATTTATTCTTTATTTTGGCCTTTTCCTTGTGGATTCATTAGTTTTATTCAATGTAAGTTTATCTCAAGTCTCATGTGATCTAGTGGGTGTGTGGGATATTCTTCGCCTATCCCACCAGAGAACCTTCATGTGATCTATAAATGATCACACTAAGTGTATCATGCCTAGTGCATGACTACATCAGCTGATCGCCAATATATTACCTGATAAAAGGTTTTCCGGTCATGTCATCAGTAACTTCAAGAAATATGATCTAGCACCAGGGTGAGACTCTAAGAGTTCTTCTTTGCCTAGTCATTATGAGATCTAAGATAAAAGAAATCTAACCCATATTTGAGGTAGGGGTGGGGATTTTATAGGCCTCTATACCGAGATTTTTTGTCAATTTTCATTTTGTATTTGATGTGAATCCAAGGTGGAATTAGTAAAGGGGGATAGCGCCATGCAACTTCATGATTTTTTTCTGTGGGTCGTTCTGAGTGTGTCGCCTAATTTTCAGTGATTGCGGATCTCTTCTGTCAACGTCTGTTTTACCAGTTTATTATCGATTGATGAAGTATTTCTTGATCATGCAGGTATATTAAAGGACTTTCCATCTTGTCCTATGGACATTTCTAAGGGTGTAAGGTAGATCTTGATGAATTTCCTGAGATACTTCATTGAGAAAGGATAGCTTGTCCTGGTGTCTTTATGAGAAATGTTTGACTTTTTAGGATGTCTCATGGGGCCATGCTGTGGATGTCCAGGTGTGTCTCTTGTATTCCAGTGACCACAAGAGTTGTCACCTCCTCCCTTTTTTATCTCCATTGTTTTATTTTACAATGGACAGTGATTATGCGAGTTTACATGAGTAATGTCAATGATATTTGATTGATTTTTTGATGACGCCTCACTTGGCCAATATGGGCCATATGGTGGTGTGATAACATGTCATGGAAAAATCTATTTGTTTTTCCCTAGGATGATGAAGGGAAAGTACGAAGTTACCTGGACATGCTTGAGGACATCCTTGTGACGAGGCTAATAAGCAAAAAGGATTTCGTGAGATGTGGAAGACATGTCACCAAGGTATTATGGTGTCTTGTGGGTCTCCAGAGGCACATCAGAAGTCTTTCAGTGACTGCGAGTACCTCTCAACTCCTCCCTTTTATCCATTTTGTTTTATTTTACAATGGTCTGGGGGTCTTTTGATTTTACATGGATATCATCAAGTAAATTTATCCTTTAAAATGATTTTATGGAGAATGAGCTTTACAACCACTGGGGGTCTCTCCTTTGGGATATTTCCCCCTTATTTTCCAAATAGTTTTTGGCCTTCATGCATTGATGGTTTGTGAGTGAATCACATGATCAATATGGGATCTTGAGATGGTGTTCATGAATTGTTTTTTTCAATTGTCCTATTATCCTATGGTACGTTGCATGATCAATGCTGGATTTTGCAACAACATGCAGAATTTGTTAGTGACATTTTCTATGCATGACTTGATACACCGAATTTTCATTGATGGACCTCATGATGGTGTGAAGACATTTTCAATGACAATATATTTTCTTTTCCTTTGATATGTCACATGTACATGGGTGTATGATTCCATTGTGTGAACAAGGGTGTTTTCATGTCTAGGTTTCATGCCAAATGGTGCATGAAATTTTTTTCCAGTTGTTTCAGGGTTGTCCCATAACCCTTTCCACATGAATGTGTTGTGTGACTGAAGGATTACATAAGGTAACCGCATGTAAAAATCCTCACGTGATCATGTAAAGGGGCTCGATCAATAGAGTCTCATGCACACACATGGAATATTTATTTTCATCACATGGAAATATTAACCATGTCATGTAGCTTCTCATGAAAACATAAATATTTCATGTGTGATGTATAAACCTATATTGAATTAAAATGGTGCATCAAGTCTTGAATATTATTTCATTCTCGTCATTTACTACACATTAAATAAATTATTTAGGACTTGATCATAGCAAAATTTCAAGCCGTTGTCTACAATTTCTCACATAAATTGTTATACGGTTATTTAATCTTATTTTAGGCATAGGTGGGATCATTATATTTGATTTATTCTATATTCAAATAAATATATATGTGAGATATTATCCTTATATTTGTGGTAGTTTTAATTACACAATACATTAAAACACCCCCGAATATGGGATATGAAGTGTTACTTCCTTTCTCAAGAGTGGTTGCACGGTGCATCAATGAATGAACAAAACTACTTTTTCATGTGAGGGGTCATGTAGTGCCATATCCTTTGCATGGATGGTTATGAGGGCCTTAGATATTTTGTGTCAATGACCATGTGATTTTATTTCACATATGCCTCTTGGAGTGAATGAAATAATTGGTCTCGTGTGACTTGCTTTGCATAACACAAATGGGTTTCTCAATGATATGTTTTGTAGGTAGAATGAGATATCTCCCGCAGGAGCGGAAGCGGACCCCCCTATATTGTGATCTCCCATTATTTATAAGTGAATAATCACATTGCATATTCATACTAGATAAAGGTGCTACATTTGATAAATATTCTACATTGTTCATCAAACAGACATTACCATCCTCTAATCCAAGGGTTGTGCCACGTCAAGATATATCTTCTAAATAATGATAATTTTGAAATGTTGGAATTGAAAACCATTTCACTGGGTGGTTTTACAATGAATTTCTTCTTCTCCATAATTTTTCTCTTCATCATGCAATTCACTTTCCTATGAGGCTGTTTTATCCATTTATTTTTTTCCTCTTCCCAAGTGTCTGTTTATTTCCCAAGTATGTCATTTAATGTTGATTTATTTTTTTTGATCTGTCTATTAATGCTACTGGATTTCTTGGAGTCTTTTCATTTATTTAATAAAAGTATATAAAAGGGTTCTTTTTATTACACTAGAAAAATATAGTGTAATACATGAAATATTAAAATGTCTTTGTTCTTTGTTGTCTTCCATTTTTATTACCCTCTAAATTTCTCGGACAGTATAGCCAAAAAACTGGTATCAGAGGCCGATACCAAAGTATCATCAATTTTCTAAGGATGGTCACTGAAATCCATCCGCAAGTTCCAAAGTTGTCTAAATACAACTATAAAAGGTGGTGCATCCAAATGAAGGCGTTGTTCGGGTCACAATAATTATAGGAGATCATCACCAACTGGTATATTGTACCCTCTATTAAGGAATAAGATTCCTTCAGTAATGAATAAAAGATGGATCTAAAAAATCAAAAAATATAGACAACAAGCAATTTTTCCTCCTCTATCAAGGGTTGGATGAATCAACGTTCAAAAATATTGTCGAAGCAATATCGAGCAAGCAAGATTTGGATACCCTTACCTCCATATTAAAAGGTGTTGATTGAGTGAATCAGTTTCATCTTTAAACACTAAGAGCGGAGTTAGAAGTAGTGAACACAAAGGAAAGTGAGAGTATCTATGATTACTTCTCATACCCAATTTTCATTTTTAACAATTTGGAAATAAATGGTGAAAAAGTGTGGGACATTCAGGTAATTGAAAAAGCACTTCGATCTCTCACAACCGTGTTCAATCATGTGGTTGTGGCAATCGATGAATCAAAATAATTGACAAAATTTTCCATTGAAAAATTGATGGGGTCATTACAAGTACTTGAGTAGAGAATGCAGAAGAATGTCAGTTCAACAATATATCATGCCATAGAGTCCAATTTGACTCGACAAGAACAAAAGAATGACTAAGAACAATGAGGTGGTTATCATGCAAGAGGAAATGGGAGTTGATACCATACAAAACATAAACAAATGAAACATAATTTTATGAGATTCCATGGAAGAGAAATGGGTGGAGGCTGATTCACACATGGTTGTGGAGACATAAAGAACGTTCAATTCCACAACTGTAAGAAATTCGGTCATTATGCCTTCTGAGTGTTGGATCAAAGTGGATCATTACAAATGATCCAAATATGCTGAAACATATCATCATGAAGAAGAAGTCACCACACTCCTCCTCGCACAAGAAAAGGCATGTGAATGTCCTGATGTGTGGTATCTAGATACGAGTGCAAGAAACCACATGAGTGGTAACAAAGAGCTATTCAAGGAACTCACTGAAGAAGTCTGTGGTGAAGTAAGATTTGGCGACTCATCAAAGGTAACTGTGATTGGAAAAGGTAGAATCAAAATATATCTAAATAATGGTTAGTCAAATTACATTTCTAATGTGTATTACATACCAATAATGAAATATAATATCGTCAGCCTCAAACAACTCCTTGAGAAGGGGTATGTCATACACTTGGAGAGTTCTGCTTTGTCTATAAGAGATGCTCATAGGAGACTTGTTTCTTAAGTCCAAATGGAAAATAATCTCATGTTTCCGTTTCATATTAACAAAAAGGTTGAGTAATGTCTCTTTGGACTCATGGAGAATGAATCCTGGAGATGGAATCTGGGCTTTGGGAATCTCCATTTCAGTGACCTTAAACTTTTATCCTCATCAAGCATGGTGTGTGGATTTCCTACAATTGAAGTTACTAATCATGTGTGTGAGGCATGTACACTTGGTAAGTAATAAAGGAACTCCTTACCACGTGGAGTGTCTAGAAGAGAAAATGAACCACTTCAGCTGGTTCACACTAATATCTATAGACCACTCAAAACAACCTCACTTGGAGGTAATATGTATTTTATTACCCTCATTGATGATTTCAGTAGATAGTTGTCGGTGTATTGCATCAAAGTAAAATATTCCTCTTTCACTTTTTTAAAAATTTCAATGACCGCGTTGAAACTGAAAATGGCCACAGAATCAAAGCACTCAGATCTGATAGAGGTGGAGAATACACCTCAAATGCATTTCAATATTTCTGTAGGGAATATGGAATCAAAGATCAATACACTGCAGCCTACACGACATAGTAGAATGGCATAACAAAAATAAGGAACTGCACCATCCCCGATATGAAAAGGACCATGCCGAAGAAGAAAGGACTACAAAAGAGCTTCTGGGTAGAGGCAGTGGCATGTACTACCTACCTGCCCAATCGGTTCCCAATGAAGAGCGTTAGAAACTTGATACCACAAGAGGTGTGGAGTGGCTATAAACTGAGCATGGCACACCTAATAATCTTTGTGTGTGTCTCTAACACTCAGGTTCTAGAATCAAGAATAAAGAATCTTGATGATCGTGGTGAAAATTTCATCTTCATAGGCTATTGTGAAGAGTCTAAATCCTATAATCTCTACAATCCTCTAACCAATAAATTAGTGGTGAGTAGAGATGTGGTCTTTAGTGAGGAAGAAGCGTGGAAATGGAATGATGAAAAATCAAACAAAGATGACCGAGTCAAAATACAAGATCAGGAGGAAAGACAAGATCATCAAGAGAAAATGACTGTAACACCTTCCTCGGACACATCGTTAGTATATAGGTGTCATGGAGTGCATTTCATCACTCCTGAAAGCACTCCATCAAGTTAGAATTTGTCTAGCTCGCCATCACCTATGGTTCCTATCAAGATGAAAAATTTGAGCGACATCTATGAGAAAACCAAAGAGGTAAATACTTTTTGATTATATGCAGATCATGAGCCTTTGATGTTACAGGAAGCTATGAGGGAAGGATATTGGATAATTTCTAGGGAAGAAGAAATTCATACCATAGAGAAAAATGACACATGGGAGCTGACTACACTCCCAAAAATTTAGATGATCATTAGAATCAAATGGTTGTACAAGATCAAGAGGAATGTTGATAGAAATATCGATCAATATAAGGCAAGGATCATAGAAAAGGGTTATAAATAGAAGTACAGGGTGGAATGTGAATAATTCTTCACTCTTATTTACCGCCTTGACACTGTAAGGATGATTATCTCCCTTGTTTTACGTCACAGATGGATGATCTACCAACTGGATGTGAAGTCTGCGTTCATGAATGGAATTCTGGATGAATAGGTATATGTTTACTAGCCTAAAGGATTTGTTATTCAAGTGGAGGAAGAAAAAGTGTATCGTCTGAAGAACGCTCTATATGGGTTGAAGCAAGCTCCATGTGCTTGGAATGCACGCATCAACGACTATCTTCGAGAGAATGGCTTAGCCCAATGTCCATATGAGCATACATTTTACATCAGGAAGAATGATCGTGGTGATATATTGATAACACGCTTGTATGTTTATGACTTTTTCGTTTATAGGGAACAATCGACAAATGTTTGATGAATTCAAGGTGGTCGTGTTCAAGGATTTTGAGATAACTGATGGAGGTCTCATGTTCTTTATGGGCATATAAGTAAAGCAACAACATGATGAAATTTATATATCTCAAAATAGGTTTTCTAAGTATTTTCCTGAAAAATTAAAGATGGCCAATTGTAATGTTGTAAACACACTTGTAACAACAAGCTTAAAACTGACAAAAGATTGAGAAGGAAGAAGTGTTGAATTGACTCTATTCAAGAGTCTGATTGGAAGCCTGAGGTATCTCACAATTACAAGGCCTGATACAGTCTATAGTTTTGGGCTTCTAATAAGGTATATGGAAGCTCTGAAAGAGTCACACTGGCTAGCGGAAAAACGTATCCTCAGTTACATTAAAATAACAGTGGATTTTGGTCTATTTTATCCATAAAATGAAGAAGAAAAACTATATGGTTACTCAGAGAGTTATTGTGGAGGTGACTAAGGTGAAACTAAAATTAGTACTGGGTATGTATTTTTTCTTGGATTGACTGCTTTCACATGTAATTCAAGGAACAGAGTGTGGTCGCTTTATCCACATGTGAAGCAGAGTACATGGCAGCATCATCCACCGTTTGTGAATGAATTTGGTTGATAAATCTATTGAAGGTGATGAAGCATCCACAAGATGAATCCACAGTCATATATGTGGATAATAAGTTGGCAATTGAAGTTACCAAAAAATCCAATGCGACGGGGATGAAACAAACAGATTGATACTCGATTCCATTTTCTGAGAGATCTTGTGAATCAGAAAATGGTAAAATTATAATATTGTCATACTATAGAACATGTGATAGATATATTTACAAAGGAATTACGGATGGATGCCTTAAAAAAACTAAAAACAATGCTTGGGATGAAGCTGTTCTTGGTTTGAAGGGGAGTGTTTGAATGATAATCCATTTCACTAGGTGGTTTTCTCTATATTGTTTCTCTTCCCCATGCCGTACGCTTTCCGATGTTGATGTTTTATTCATGCATTTTTCTCTCTTTACAAGTGTCCATTTATTTCCCAAGCCTGTCATTTAATGTTGCTTTATTTTTTTGGTTCCATTTATTAATTCTACAAGGTTTCTTGGAGTCTTTTCATTTATTTTGGAAGAGTCTATAAAAGGGTCTTTTTAGTCCATTGGAAAAATAAAGTGGGATACATGAAAGTTTGAAAGATCTTTGTTGTTTGTTGTGTGCCAATTTTATTCCCCTATAAAACCAAATTATTCATGCATTATTGTGTATCCTCATGGGGATTTTACATCATTCCATAACCATATCTGGGGGTTTTTCTTATGCAATGGGGAGTTTCATCACGCACATGCTATTTTTTATGCTCATCATTTTCACAGTGGCTTCGTTCATGCATTGTATTTGGGCACAGTAGAAACCTTGGGTAACATCATCAACATATGCTTAATATTTGGTGTTCAATGCATATTTGCTTCTGATGTCTAGCTACGAACTTGGCCATGTAGAATTTCTCCCATCTACTTCTCCTCTTACTCACACATATGCGTGAGTAGGCTTCTCACTTTGGTTGTCGCAGACCGCATGCATCACACTCTTATCCAGTCCAATGAAAATTTTATCGGAATCACATATCTATATGGAAGATTTGCATGACCCAACCATTCACATATACTGATGTTCATTTTGTTGGCATCGTAGGGTTCCATCATTCCCCAAGATATCTCATATTACAATGGTTGTTTTTTGCAAGATCCCGAGACCCATCATGAAGACCATCTCATGCACTCATATGGAAGTATGGTTCTGTCACCCTTCACATGACCTTGTTCGGGGTATCCATAAATTCATTTGAGGGAATATTTGGTGCATGGTATCTATACGACAGTGCCTCCTATGTATTCTTGGGTTTCAAGAGTTTCAGTGCAAGTAAGATCATCTAATTAAAATGATGTGTGATATTAATTCAGGGTAAAATTGGCAAACTAGAACCCCATCACCGTGAGGATGAAGAAGATATTATGCGGCGTCATTTATCCCTCACGTGGTGTGCGCCTTCTTGAATAAAATAAACATATTGGATTAGTTATTTTATTTTATTTACTATCATTATTATTATTTGTAAACACATAATAATAATAATAACAACAAGAACAATAATAATAACACTTTTGTGCTGAAAAAAGTGCATGCTCCAAATGTCATTAGCATATGTCATTATACATCATGATCACTCATGGCATGCACCCTATCACAACAAAGTCTTTGTTGCATGATTATGAGCATCAACAAATTCACCCTCTTATAATTAGATTCATTCAGCATGAAAAGAATATGGTTCTAATGTAAATATAGAACACTTTTCCACACACTATAATGGTGGTGGATTTCTCCTTCAGTATGCTATCAGTCAAAATATCTACAGAGATTTATATGCTGTCATTAGGTTTCATTCATTCAGGATGTGTATGATATTTGGTTGCACTGATATTATGAGAATCTCCAATGTTACAAAGACATATCATATCATCAAGTAAACCTGAATGTTTGGATTTGGATATTTATTTCAGGAAGTTCTCATAAATGCACACTAACTTGATTTTCATTACTAATGAATCTATTATTGTTTTATTTAGATCACCTAATTTGTAGAAGTATTTTTGGGGTATGATATAGGTCATGGAGGGAGAGTTCTCTATCTTTCCCTGAAGGCTAATAGTATTGATGAACAAAGCTTGATTTTTCATGTCCATATGGAGGTCCTTTAAAGCTTTTTCAAAACGAATTTCTATCAAGCTTTAGTTTAGGGTTATTTAGCTTGGATGTAAAATTGCTTTAGTTTAAGTTATTTTAGGTCAGACTAAATATTTCTTTAGTTTAAAGTCTTTTAGCTTAGACATGATGTTGCATTTAGTTTAAGGTCTTTTATCTTGGACCTCATTCTGCTTTAATTTAGGGTCTCTTATCTCATACATTTAGTTCAATGTATTTTAGCTTGGACCTGATATTGATTTAGTTTAAAGTTTATTATCTTGAACCTTATATTTCTTTAGTTTAATTTCTTTTTTCTCAGAATTATATTTCTTTATTTTATGGCCTTTTAGCTCGGACCTTCTATCACTTTAGTTTAAGGTATTTTAGATCGCAAATTCTATTTTATTACATTATGGTCTTTTAGTTTTTACCTTCTATTTATTTAGTTTAATGTCTTTTAACTCAGACATTCTATTGGTTTAGTTTAAGATCTTTTGGCTCAGACCTTCTATTGCTTTAGTTTAGGATCTTTTAACTAATAACTTATATTTATTTATATTATGACCTTTTAGCTCGTACCTTCTATTACTTTAGTTTAGGGTCTTTTAGATTAGTCATTATATGGATTTAGTTTAAGGTATTTTAGATCAGGCCTTCTATTACTCTAGGATATAGCGCAGACATGTCATGAATAACCTAAAACACTCTGAGGCATTGGGTTTTATCATGGTGTTGCTAAGGCTCACAAGGATCATAATTCCCTTCTTGTAGAGTGACACTTTTGTTGATGGGAATAGGTGAATATGCAAGAGCCACATACATGCATGCATAGCCAGGAAAAGGGTATCTTGAAGTCGGGTATATTTTCAAAGGGAAATGGAAGATTCATGGAGGTAATATTGGTTGAGGGAGAAATATATGGGAATATAGATCAACCTGTATAGATAGAATATGGGGGATTCAAATCATAACCCGAAAGGATAATTCCATGAATATGAGGTGGTGTAGCCATGATGAGTACATCCCAGGACATTTTGAGATTCCAGCTTCCTCTATAGTGTTGCGAAGTCTCACAAGGATTAAAGCTTCTATCTATTAAGGAGAATATGCCTTTAGTTGGTGGGTAAAGGCCCTTATGTATCAGTATCATTCCAATATAATGATGATCTCTACCCCTCTATGGGTGTTATGAATTTTTTTGAAGACTCAAACATCCAGATAATGAAGTTGGGTATGAAAGGAAGGCTATCCAGGAAGGGTTTTTGAAACCTAATGAAATTATCTCTTAAATCATAAATCATGAGCCCTATGCCACGTGGTTTCGAATCATGAGGTGTGGACTATTAGAGGCTAGTGAATGAAGTTTCTCAATACCTTATTGAGTAAGGGTACAAAACACAGCGATGTAACATTAAGAATATTGAATCCACTAGGATAGTTTTGTGCAGGGATTATAAATCATGCCCCAGAGTGCTCGGGTTAGTAGAATGATACGTGACAATCATACATGGGTAATTTCAGACATTCTGGGGTGTTGAGTTCTATCATGATGATGTCAGGGCTCACATGGATTGGAATTTTTTTTCAATGTGATAAATTTGGTTGACGACCATAGGCGCATATGCAGGATCCATAGGCATGCATGCATAGTCATAGAAAGATCCATTGAAGCTAGAGATCCTTTACAAGGGCCATGGAAGGTTATGGTGATCCGGGATACACTAAATCTTTATGTGTTATATCTGAAGAGCATAAAATACAAGGAGGGTTCGAGTACACAGAAAGATTTTCCACCACCTAAAAAATGTATTCTCGTGGCGAGGAGATGTGACAAACCATTACTCTAACTTTTTCCAAGGCCAGGGGGCCCATTTGGGATATCTGGACTTTTAATAGGGATACAATGTAGACCCTATGAGCTTTATGCCTTATTTATTTGTGCCTGATTTTTTTCCTAAACGTTAAAGGTGAAGAGTTCAGCTAGTGAATACTTGAGTTTTTCTAAGGAATCCCTTTTTAGGTTTTCATCTTAACAAGTTTCGTGTCTCTTTTGGTAGGAATTTAATGTCTTGAGATTTGAATCATTATAGGCTAGTGTTTCAAGGTCATATAGACCTAAAGGAAGTACATGTAGTTTATGGTCATGACACAGATGGACCTGATATGGGAAATGTTTTACAAGAGACTAATTTGGATGTCCGGGGTCCAGAGTACACCAAAATCCTTATGAGCGAGATGTGAAAGTGTTTTAAATCATGGATCAAGGTTCTCAGGTCATGAGCGATGATATGGGACCATCATATTAGTAGTAGTTCAAATACACTGAGGTATTGAGTTCTACTACAGCGATGTATGGGCTCACGAGGATTGGAATTCCCCTTTTCAAAGGGACACATTTTTTTGAAATCCATAGGAACATATACAGAGCCATGAGCATGTATGCATTGTCAAGAAAAGGGCCTTTGATGTTGGATATATTTTCCAAGGGACATGAAATGTTATGATGATATGAGACATCTAAGGCATGAAGTGTGGCTTATGGATTGAGATTATTTACAATATTGTGGAATCACCCTATACTCTAGTTGACCAGGGTAAGTCTCTTGTGGTCCTTTGATAAGGATTGAAAAATGGGTGAGGGGTTTTCCTAGTTTTACATAATTTAGTGAGGAAGTACTTTCCTCTGTGATGTTTTTAAGTCATGTGGTAAGGAGGTATTTCTATATAGTTTAATGTCATGTGGTAAGAACAAACTACAATGTAGTTTAATAGAAATTGGTAAGGACGTAATTCCGTGAAGTTTAATGTCATGTGGTAAGGATGGACTTCTATGAAGTTTAACATCATGTGGTAAGGTCGTGGGAACTGATGTGAAAGTGTAGAAATGTTGAAGTTGGGCCAAAAGATTGAGACTAGGGTGTCACTACGTATCTCATGTGGATGACGATCAATCCAAACATAGTTTAACGTCTCCTGCACGGGTCAGACCCATATGCCAGGAGGGAGGCATTTTTATATTTTTTTTGTTGTGACCAATCTATGTGTTGGAAAATAGTGCATAACTATATATCATGTGAGAGTATGAATCAATTCACATGTAGTTCTTGAATGGTAAATACTCTTCATAGGTATGAACCATACATAGAGGTGGACATTATTTCTATTGACCGTTGTAACTGGGAAAATGACTGGAGATCAAGGCAGCACTATGTATCCTATTATTGAAAGGAATCAATACACACATAACTCTTGATGTTCCATGTACTTTAACTTCATGTGGTGAGGATGAGGGTGAAATGGCATGAATAAATGGAAACATTTCAGTTGGGACCAATCATAGATGTTCGAGCATCACTACGTATCTCATTAGGATGAGAATCAAACCACACATAGTTTTTGAGATCCAATATAACTTAACATCATGCGGTGAGGATGATGTTGAAATGATGTGAATTTATGGGAATATTTCAACTATTCCCAAGGGTTGAAGTTTGGACATCACTACATATCTCATGAGAATGAGAATCTAACCACACATAGTTTTAAAGAACCATGCAGTTTAAAGTCACACAACCGGGATATTGACTGTGTAGTTTAATGACATGTTGTGAAGACACATGGTATGCCTTTTAAGGTCTTTTATTCCAGACCATAATGTACCTATTGTGTAATTTTATGGAAGTGATGTATCTCTCGAGAGAGCTTCCTTGGGTGAATAGGGTATCTGTCGCCGCATCGCCCCACCTCCCCCCTGTTGCAGTTGGTTCCCCCATCGGTGCTATCTTCATTGGGAGACCTGCCAACGAAGATTATCTATTGCTCATCCTCCTCAGAAAGCATCCACGACCACCATATTCTCTCCAACATGATTTTCACTTTACCTGATCTGCTACAGCTTCGTGTTTCACCGGTTCAAATCTCTGAATCGGCATCGGTGTCGGGGGATCCAGTGGGCTTCAGCAATCAGAGGTAACATGTTGGGCTTGATGCTTGATCACACAATAGTGCTTTTGGATTTATATTTTTTGGGGTTGTTTTGGTTTTGTATGAAGGTGATTTAGCGTCCTCTATAACACACATGATACTTTACCTAGATGTTTGTGGGAATCCGCGATGCAAAACACTCGCTGGCACATTCCCAGATGATGACAGTTTGACCTAGGCTGTGTTTGTGGAACTGGCTCATCCTGATCCTCCCTCATGAGGTTTTATGGTTTTCTTGGGGCTTGTTGCATTGTGGATAATTGGGTTTCTTGTGAGTTGGAATATGGAAGGGTCGTCTTCAACTACTGGTTCAGTATGCAGACACAGATGGTGGACGCAAGAATGCTCTATGTCGGTGGTGCTTCTCCTCACCTATTGGATTCTCCGTCCCTTATGGTTTTTTCTATGGTTTTGCCTTTTGTTGTGCCCGGATGGCCATGATTCACCTTGGTTTCCTCTTCCATTTCTTCATCCTCCTTCACGCACGACCCCATCTTGGTTGAGTGTGATGAATTTCACGATGTTTTGGATTATGTTGGGGGATTCAGTGAAGTTGGATATATTGGGGTGATATTTTGGATTAGTGGCATGGTTCTCGATGGGTCAACTATCCCATGGTGCAGTTCAGTGGGTTTGGTCCTGAGTGCTACATCCATGGCAGTTTGGCAGGTCAGTCTGGTCGGCCGTTTTCCCAGGTTCCAAATTTTCCTCAAAGTGATTTTGGTTGTTGTTGTCTGGTTTCTCTATTGGGAAGGTCTAGACTTGGGAATGGTTCCAAGCCTAACCTACTTATGGATCCCTTTGATTGTTATTCACTTTTCTTGTTCAGTTCTCACTAACCCAAAAAGTGAATTATTTGAAAAATCAAAAAAAAGTTTCAGTCAGTGTATTTTTATGTCTTGATTTTGAGACTTAGTCCCTAACACAATTCCTAATCTCATTTGATCTATTCTTGGTATGAGAAATAAAGAATGGAAATGGTTTCCCTATAATATAGAGAATGTTGAGGGTACAACAAGGAAATTTTGTATCATTTAGTGTATTTTCTAAGATATATGATCGATGAATATCTAAGTATCTCATTAGAAATGAGAATCAATCCATATGTATTTATATAATAACCATAAAATTTAACATTATATAGATAGGAATTAGGTAACTCAAGGTGAATAGAGATGGATATCACAGATCCATGCAATTTTATGTCATGCGGTAAGGATATTGGCCATAAAGTTTAATATATTGTGGTAAGGATGACGTGTTTTGTATAGTTTAACGTATTGCTTCAATGGTGAATTTATATAGTTTAATGACATGTAACTAGGATGAGATGTGGGACTTACAGTGATGTGGACTTCCTTGTGCTAATAGATATGAAAAGTATTTCTTGAGAAATCATACATTGGTGGGTGGTGTGACACACTCCTCATCCATTGTGGGCAATGAGTAGGCCCTTTTGTGATAGAACTTATATATGATTCAAGTTCATACCATTTGGTCTATAGATTTGGGGGATTATTTCCTAGTATCCTTGGGGTTTTGAGAACCGATACTAGTTCCCCACGGAGGAATGAGTGGAGGTGAACCCTTTTATTGAAGGCTTGTGCAATCTTATTCTAGTGGATGTCAAGGTTGTGCACTGTGTGGAACCTGTTATTGTCAAGCCATTCCAATTCATCTAGTTTCTTTTGACATTTATCATCATCTGAGAGTTTATCGTAGATGGCAACTTAGAGAAAGGGTAGTTGTACCACCATGGGTGATACTACCTTGTTCACGTACACCCATGTGTATGGTGATTCTTGTGTATCCGTACGCATGGTAATACGGTAGAACCATAAATCATGGAGAATTTTTTCTATTAAAGGCATCAAATCCTTGTTCACCATCTACTAGAGTATATTTTCCAAAGTCTTATTGGAGGCCTATATCTTTCCATTTGTTTTTTCATGATAGTGAGATGAGTGATTGGACTCGATATTGTACTCTAGGTACAACTTCTTCAATTATGCAAAACAAAAATTTGTGTCGTTGGCCGTTAATATTTTATGAGGTACCCTGAACCTAGTGATGATATTTGAATTTATGAAGATGATGATATTATTTGTGCTAAATCCATGAGAGGTATCACCTAAAACCATTTAGAAGTGAAGTTGGTAACAATAAGGATGTACTTGAACTGCTTCTCTATGGCTAGGGGATATGACCCAACAACATCCTTCCCTCAAATGGAAAAAAACAAAGAATATTTATTTTTATGTATCTATTATAAAGGTTGATAGATAAAGTTTTCATGGATTTGGAATGCATGAAATTTCTTGGTGAATTCCATGAAGTCCTGTATCATGGTTTTCCAGTAATATCCTATTCTACTGATATGGTGGGAGAGACTGGTCTCATATTGATGGGTTCCACAAGATCCCACATGGACTTTATCCATGATAGTAGAAATTTATCCTTATATTGTGCATCTGAGGAGGATCTCTTTGAAGCAACACATATAGAGGGGTTTCTTCTCATACAGGCCATCTTACAGGGTATAATTCATTTCACAATGCCAAATTTGTTCCATTTTAGATCTATCTATTGGGAAAGTCCCATTTTGTAGAAAAGATGATTATGGACTCCATCCATCCAGGGGTGATTATTGGTGAATTATACTCTAGGGTGGTGTTTAACTGATTGATCTCTTCCATATCACATACGATGATTTCTGAGATCATTATCCGATGTGTAATACGGATGATTTTTTCTTTTTTATCAGGATCAGACATGACAGTGGCCGCATTGGTCAACGTGGTAGGGTAGGCATTTTGTGATCAAGAAACTTGATGTAATGTGGGATCAAAAGGGAATTCAGCCATTAATCCCCTTATATAGCCTGTTAGAGGGGCTAATTTCAACATTTTAATGGTTTTTTCAGAATTAAACTACTTTATCACAAACTATAAATCCACTTTGATGTTTAGGTAGTTTATTTGTAGTTTTATGGATAATTCCAATCCGATGATAAGGGATTGGTATTCTGCCTCATTATTTGCGTAGCCTTATGATACTAAGAAAGAGTAGGTAAAAAAAACTATGGTAGTAGTGAAAAATACAATCCCCATCCCAACCCGATTGAGATTTATTTTTTCCATCATTGTTTATATAGGAATCTACGAGGTTCCATAAAAATATATATCCCATGTCCAAGGAGCTTCATGGTCATATAAGACCTATTCATCTAGAAGCTCATTGTATTATAGTATATTCACTGAGGTGGGATTTTCTGTGAGGAAATCGGCCAGGACTTGTCCTTTCACCAACTTTTGTGACACAAACTAAATATCATATTGCTGAAGAATGACTACCTATCAGGCCAAGTGCATAGTCAGCATGAAATGAACAAGGATGTATTTTATAGGATCGATATGATAGACAAATTGAGCATCATAGTGCTAAAATTAATGCATACTCTTTTTAACTATAAAAATAAGTGTGATGTAGTTATTCTCGACATCATAGTATCGAGTCTTGGCACATAGCATAGTTCAATTGAGGTAATAGAAACCATTATTTCTCCCGCATCATTCATTTGTTCAAGGAGGGTTCCAATGATCATTCTATAGTGGCCTAATATAAGATGAGTGACATCCCTTCCATAGGGGGAATCATGATCGGTGGGTGTAGTTGGTAGTTCTTGAGAATTTCAAAAGATTTTTGGTAACCATCATCCCATTGGTAGGTGATTCCCATCTTCATTAGCCTAGTAAAGGGGATATATTTCATATCCAGGCTCACAATGACCCACTGAATGTAAGTGAGGTTCCCTTGGAGCCCCCTCAATTCATTGATATTTTTGGGCCTTGTAGCGCTATGATAGAACTAGTCTTCTACGAGTTGAACTCAATGGACCAGTGGCATACAAAAAACCAAGGAAATTCCCATATGTTACACCAAAATCACATTTTAATGGATTCATCTTCACATTGTTTTGTCAAATATTGTCTAAAATTATTTGAAGGTTCATGAAGTGATCACACCATTTTCAATATTTAACAACCAGATTGTCGACAAAACATTTTGGAATACTTTCCAGGAATGGTTTATAGATATGGTGCATGGATTGTTGATATGTGAAACCATTATTCTTTAAACCAAATGGAATGACCTGATAGAAAAATATATCTTGAGGTGCTTTGAAGGCATTGTATTCTTCATCTTCAAGGGCAATAATTATCTGATTGTATCCTGAGTACCCATTCAGGAAAAAAGGCTTGGAAACTATGAATTGCATCGATCAAGAGTTTTGCGATCGTTAATGTAAAATAATCATTTGGGAAATTCCAATTAAGGTCCCAGAAATCAATGCAGAATTTAATATTTCCATTCTTTTTCTTGAAAGGGACGATGTTCACAAGACATCTTGGGTATTTCACTTCTAGGAAAAAGCTGGTTTTGATCAACTTTTTGACCTCTAATTCTATATTAGTGGCATGTGAGTGGTGAGTCCTCCTGACAACCTGCTTAAAGCCTCGATGGTCATCTGGTAAATGGAGGTGGTATGTAGCTACATATGGGTTCAATATGGGCATTTATATGTAGTTCCATGTGAACACATATCGATCTTTCTTCAGAAATTCGATGTACATATCTTTCTCTTCATGGTGCATTGAAACACTATTCAGTGTAGATCATAGGTCTTCCTCTACTCCCGGATTTATTTTCTAGAGTTCATCATTGGTGGTGGAAACACATTCCTCAAATACTGGAGGGGAATTCTTGAGGTCATCCTCATCTTCATCCGTCTCAAAATCTATGGAGATATTTTCAGATGAAGATAGAAATATGGGGCCCCCGCTATATTTATCTGGGAAAGAGAGGCCATGAAAAGAGACATTGTCATCCTCTATTGAATAAGTCAGTATAGAGAGATATCTGGGATCATAGTATTCGATGTTGTCACTTTGGATAGGAAGGGCTTAGACCTTTGGGATTATATCTATGACATCCACTACGGGAAAAAGGGGTATTTGCGGCGGGTTATTTGCGACGGGGATAAATCCTGTCGCAAATAGTCCCATTAGAAAATTATTTGCGACGGGGGAATTTTACCGTTTCAAATAACTACTTATTTGCGACGGGGAAAACTAACCCGTCGCAAAAGGTCTGGCGCGCAATGCGTGCCAAATCGCGGGAAAGTTATTTGCGACGGGGGGTTACCACCCGTCGCAAATAACCGGAGGCGGTAAAAAATATTTGCGACGGGGAAATCTCACCCGTCGCAAAAGGTTATTTGCGAGAATGTTATTTGCGATGGGGGGTTACCACCCGTCGCAAATAACCGGCGACGGTAAAAAAACTTTGCGACGGGAATATACCCCTGTCGCAAATAGAATGTCGGCAGGTTATTATTTGCGACGGGTCCCATTGCAAATAACTATTTAACCATTGACCATGATAAATGTGGGCTAAGGTATTTGCGACGGGATACCCGTCGCAAATAGTCCCATTGAAAATAAGCTAACCTATAAATACCCCCATCCGTTTTTTTTCATTCATTCTCAAACTCTATCTTCTACTTCTCTCAAAACGTTATTTTTAGAGTTCAGAGTTTCTTAAGTTTAATTTTTATTTACGGAGTTGATATTGAAGTCTTTAACAATGATCAGAGTCAACCTCAGATCAATTTTAAAGGTATTTATGTTCATTTTAATTTAATATTTATTTTAAATTTTTTATTAGTTTTAATTATTCTTAATTAGTTGTAATTTAATTAGGTTTAGATTGTTTTGTTACTTAATAAATTTAAATTATTAGTATTCATTGTTCATAGTTAATGGTAATTAGGAATAATTATTAATAATTAGTCATAATTAAGAATAAATACTAATAATTCGTAATAAATACTAATAATTAGGAATAAATAGTAATAATTATTAATAATTAGTACTAATTTAGAATAATTAAGAATAATTAGGAAATAATTAGGAATAATTATGAAAAATAAGAAAAAATACGAATAATTACTAATAATTACTAATAATTACTAATAATTACTAATAATTATTAATAAACCTATCCCATGCGCGCATTAACCTTTACAACTAAGCCACATCATTTTTGTATACATTTAATGATCTATCTATATATATATAGTTATATTTATTCATATATTAATATAGATTTATATTAATATAAATATATTTGGTTATATGAATAAATATATATATATATATATATATATTCATATATTAATATATATATTTATTTGTATATTAATATATATTTATATCTATTTATATATATATATATATGTAGTTATAAATTTTTATTCATATATTTATTTGTATATTAATATATATTTATAAACTTAGTTTTAAATAAATTTATAAAATATTTTTTTTATGTGTATTTATAAATAAATACATACATACATATATACAACACACACACACACACACACACATCTGTATATATATATATATATATTTGTATGGTTGTGAATGAATACATAGAAATGAGGGGGTAAAAATCCATCGAGAATGTTAAAACGACTATAACTTCTAATCTGTAAGTCCGTTTCAACTCCAAAACTAGTCAAATCGAAGAACATGAAATGATCTTCGATATGATATGTGGTACAGGCCAAACGGACATCCGGATCGAAAGTTATAGCCATTTGAATGTTAAAACGACCATAACTTCTAATCCAGGAGTCCGTTTCAGCTTTACAATTAGTCAAATTGAATAATATGAAACGATCTTTGATATGATATATTGTATAGGTTTATCAGATATCGGGATTAGAAGTTATAGATGTTTGAGTGGTAAAAAACCGAATTACCCCGACTAAAAACTCAGTTTTAGAGGTCTTTTGGGCCTTTTTTGGCCTCGAAAAAATCTTGGACAGGTTTTACCCATCCATAGGGATGTAGAGCTCATCGCAGGCTTCGATTTGATATGCTGTAGAGCTCAAACGGAGTCCCGGATCAAAAGTTATGGACGTTTGAAGTTGGGGTTTCATTTTCAACTTATTTTTGATCTTTCATTATTTTTTTATATTCAAAAAGTTATTAAATGACTATTAATTGATAAAAATTACATAATTACTAACTAAAAATATTTTTTAATTTATTTTATAATCCACTTTTATTAAATATCTTATAAATTAATATTATATTTCCATAGATCCTTTCAAAAACATATTTATAAAATAAATATTATATTTATATCAATATAAATTGATTAATATATTTAAATATTAATATATAATTTTTTAATTTTTTTTAATTTTTTTTAATTTTATTATTATTATTTGCGACGGGACCCGTCACAAAAAACTCTTTGAAGAGCCTATTTGCTACGGGAAAAGGACCCGTCGCAAATACTTTGTTGCGACGGGCCCGTCGCAATTTGTTTAAAAAAAAACAGAAATCTATTTGCGACGCCGTTTTCCGCAACGGGTCATTTGAGACGGGGCCCTATCGCAAAAGGCCATTTGCGATGGGATCCCGTCTCAAATGCCTCGTCGCAAATACCTGTATTTCTAGTAGTGATCGACCAAGATTACAGGGTGTACATAGTCACCACCGAGCAAACTAAAAGGATTCACAAGGGTGGTCCCCAAACCGTTAGGAGCAGCCACATGTACATCATCATCCGAAATTGGTTGTTTCCCTCCATTTTATAGAAATATTATTCAGCATATGTGGCCCATCAAGCCTTGATAAAAGCACTGTCAACATGTAGTATGTCAAATTTTCCATTAATGGGATACTTCATACACTGATTGAAAGCTAAGGGTATCGCCAGGTGGCTATGGATGTAGGGCCTTTTTACCAAGAAAATATATGTAGTGACATGCTGGATGACAATAAAATCAGCATCTTATGTAAGATCCCAAAACTGGTCTTTGGTCTTCATCTTCTAGATAGGTATTTTCTCATGCTTATCTTACACTTGGATGGTTTGATTAATGGGAGACAAATCCCATTCTCCATATCACAATTTCCATATGGTTCATACTGTGATAAGATTTATCCTAGGACCATTATCAGTTAGAGTCATTTGGATATTGAAATTATTGAGTCAAACCGAGACATATAGAGGTATGATATTTCCTTGAAGGGCCTCTTCATTATCATGGCTAGTGAATGAAATGGCGATGTTAAATTCTGATTCCATGGTCTCCACTTGATATACCTCAGATTAAACAACATCTATATTGAACTATTGTTGTCTCTAAAGGGCTTCAACAGGTACCTACTTGAGTTCATTTGATGATGGGGGAACTTCAAGGAATGATATCATGGTTGGGACTACCAAAATCTATTTTAGAATGTCAAACTTTTGCACTAGAGGTTTTTTATTCCTTATATGGGGTTTCCCATGGATGTGAATATGAGGTGTTAAGGCATTTGGGGTGGGTTAACCTAGTGCCCATGAAGGGGTTGTGGGAGAATCTTTTACTGGTGGTGGGGGTCATCCTGGCGTTCCCCTTTTTCTTTTTTGATCAGATGATTGAACCTTTACTAACAATCCATGCAAGACAATCTGGTGAAGATGACTTCTAGAAGGATCTGAGATACCTCCCTACCCTAGATGGAATTGCTGTAGTGATTTCCCATGAGCCTTTTCTACATTTGTATTTTCCTTGGGGAATGTCCAAAATATTGGGTCTGGCCATGCCCATGATTTCCTCTATATGCTCGGTTCATGCACATGTGTCCTCTTATTCAATGGTTTTGTGTGGGAAAATCATGCTTTAGGGAATATTCATAGTCTGATAATGGGTTTAAGATGTTTTTTTATTGACAGAACCCAATATGAGTTCTTCATTCGATGAGTTTTTTGTTTGGTAGGGAAGTGATTGTGTTTCAGATGCTGTATGGAAGAAATCAGTGAGGATTAAGGATCAATTTTTAGATGAATAGAACTCTTCTTACTCTATCTTTAACTACATATGTTGGTCATTCCCACCTTCATATGGAACATTTAGTGTCTCCGTCTTTAGTGGTGGAGAGATTGTGGATTTTCACAACTTTTATTTCAGAGTGGTATGGGCTTGATCAAATGATTTTCAGGTCATCTAGTTGTTGAATTTTTGTGAAATCTAGATGGGTATTTTCTCTAGTCACCCTTTTCTTCTTGTTGGATCACAGTTATCCAAGAAACCTACTTTGGGGAGTTGTCTAACACCACATGTCTATAATCGATCATGCCTTGAAGAACGTCTTTAAAGATGAAATAGTTCTAGATAACATGACCCAACCTTCTATGAAAAGGGTAGTAAGTGGGACAGTTGGTGAGGTTGAACTCACCGAGATTCCCAGTTTGTAGAAGTGTGATAGGTTATTGTCCATAGATTATAAGAAATAACTGGGGACATGTTCATTTCAGAATAAGTACACCTTATTCATCCGTTATTCAATTCCTAGATGACCATGATTCCTCTGTGCTTCTGGACGAGGGTGATTCTTTGGTTTTTGCTACTCAATAGAAGGTGCTAGGCAGTTTGGGGCTTTCTTAGGTATTTTGATGGGGGCCACTACTAGCGTGAGCATGAAAAATATTTCTTTTACTCTTTCTGGTATTTTACCCTGCGTGTGTCCATGAGTTCAGTTGTGGATTGGGTCCACTGGATGGCTTCTTCTAGAAGTTGGGCAGTTTAAGGAAAAGCACAGAATACACCAGGATACTTCATTGGAATCAGAGGCATCTTCAATGCATCCCTAAAATTATCATCATAGGGTTATAATAGTTTCCCTTTCATGAGAGGGATGATGAGTGAAGAGGTTTAACCCTTCCACATTTCTATGAAGTCATACACCCTCTCATTCTCTTGTTATTTTTAGTTCATCGAGTTTAAGATCATTTTCTTCCTTAGTGTAGAAATGAATTTATAAAGTAATATATGAAGATGGTCTTCCCATCCTAACATGGATTGTAATGGAAGAATGTTATACCAAACCATGGCTGGCCTTGTCAGATTCGTCACTAAACACCTCGGTATTATTTCCTCCTATTGATCTTGAGGGCACATAATCAACCCAAATCAGAATATGATGTGTGTGACAATTTTTTAGGGTCACCCACACTTTCTAAGGTAGGGAAGGTTGGATTTATGAAAATGGGTGTGGGGAAGTGTTTTCCACTCAATCGGGATATGACTTCCTCTCAAAATACATAGGTGTGCATCACCCTTCCAAGGATTCCATTCGAGTAGCCAGGGACTTGACGATGTTATGAAGTTATGAGGGCTCTATTTCTTGAGCCATCTCCCATCCATAGGTATTCAGTGGGGGTTGAATAGGTGACCCCACTTTTATCTTCTTCCAATTTTCAATTCATCTAATGATTGAATAGTTATCCTGAAAAGGGAGAGGCGATTATCACAATGGAGGGAAGTCACGATCATTTCCAAATTGCTCATTTATGTGGACTACCTATCTTGACCAAGAACCAATTTTATGCTCATATACCATGCTTGTTTTCATATCATCTATGTGAGGGAGAACATTCATCTCTCCCTGAAGATGATACCTAGTGGGAATATTTCTTCTAAGTAGATCCTCATTGAGTTGTTGAAGAATTTGTATTTAATTATCATATTGTGGCAACCGTTCCTCTGGGGAAGGAACCCCATTTATTATAAGAGGTGATCAGGTCGTGATTTTACCCTTCCCCATGGTAATATTTCATTATCGAGGTGGATACTCGATATTTAGAGGTTCCATGTATTGGAACCATCTTTGGTTCCTGGTGTGTGTAACCTCATTTAGTGCATCTAGGTCACCCTCCTCCTGATGCATGTTTTCTGTGTTGTGTCCCACTACACATGCATCTTGATCAATATGTACCATGTAGATGGTGATAATGTTTAACAAGGAATATCAGGAAATGGAGGTTGTTCCATTACTCTCAATGAAATAGGTAGATTCTGCACTATCTTTTCTAGGGACATTATTCCAACCCTTAGCCATATTGGTATGTTTTGTCTTATGTTCCCGATGGGGTATGACAATATTTTTATCTTGTTCCTCCCATTTTGGTCTATGAACAATGACTCTGAGGGAGTTTCTAATCATGGATGCTAAACCTTCCCCAACCAGTAGGGGTTTGTCTAGTGGTGAGAAGAGCTGATGGAATGCCCACCACTGATTAATTCCTCCCAACCTGGAGAAGACTGATTCCCTTTGTAGTGGTGATTATGATGAAAATTACCCCAACCCTATGGGGGTGGGGGTCATTCAGGGACACAATTGGTATAAATTGGTCCAGTTCTTCAGGATCTAATGACTCCAGTCAGGGACTTGATGATTCCTAGGATGGACATGAAGATATAAATGCCTGTAGTCTAGTGGGGTGGGGATGATATGGAATCACTGTCGATTTTTCCATATTCCTATAAGGGTAAAATGATACTAGAGATAATTATTGAGGAATAAATTTCCCTAGTACATCGGGTTGGGTTTCACCTATGGCTGGAAAGGGTATGTCCTGAATCCTCTCGGGAATTGACGATACGAGGGGTGGAGGCTATGATAGATATTCTCTTGGACTAGGTGGTTTATTCCACTCCTGGAAGAATACCATGTTAGTTTCTATTATGGTTTTCATGATGCGGTGCAACTATTCTCGCGTAGGAGATGGGTGAGATGGAAGCCCTTAGAGAAAAACATTCCTTTTGTATAGTTTTCCATGTGATCGCAACATCAATATCTATGATTGGAAGGTCCTCCTATTGTCTCAAGGGGACCTATTTAAAATCATTTTGGCTATCCTCTCTCAAATCATGTGGTGTATGGGCACCATTTATGTGGGGTAATTCTGTTGGAATGACCAACTAGCTATAGCATTACCCTATCCGCTAATTTCTTTATAGGCTATAGCATTGAAGGATTCCATATATGAGGGACTTTACTATTCCAAGGAAGTAGAAAAGTATAATGCTCCATACTATCCCCATACTAAAATTTGAATTCATGATGTGGATTCAGAGATCAACTATCGAAGAGTTGTAATGAAGTGGCTATAATCTTGTTTCATATTTGGGTTGTGCTTTTCCATTTTTGGATCATAGGCCATAGAGATACAATCAAGGTCTAATAGAAAAAAGATTATATTGATTGTATGAAGGTGACACACATATCCTGGATAAGGTAGATGTTGAGCCTCTAGTCACTAATGAGTAGCTCATATATTCTGGCGTAGATAAGGCACACACACCTTTTCTAGATCATCTGGGATCTGATAGCTAGAACTAGAGATGGGAAAGAACATTATGGGGAGGTTATTTCTAAATATTTCTCTCCATATTTTAATTTTCACCTCCTCCTCATTAGACGTATATTCCTCCAGTAGGGAAGTCCATAGAAAATGGACCTGAAGGTCACTTGCTGGTGGGAGTGGGGTGATGTTCAAAGTTTATGGGGGAACCATATATAGTTGACACTGATTATTTGATCACCTATCTAAAAGAAGGTGTCAGAGTTTTGAACACCTCTCTATTTGCAGGTGTTTGGAAAAAGGGAGGATTTACATGTCTAAGTGAGATATTGTCATGAGGAGGTTGACCACGATGGTTGTTAGGAGTAAGGTCCCAAAAATGAATCCCCACACTACCACAAGGAGGAATATCATGGTAATGAAAATCTTCTCATTACTCTTCAATAGAAGAGTCGATGTAACCCTTTGGTATTTAGAAAGTGTTTTGAACAACATAAAGGAAACTCACATTGAGTAGATTAAGAGTACGTGCCATGTTCTACTTCATGGTTGGAATATGCCATCCTGCCTTTTGTAATTATGTAGGGATATGAGCCTATTGTGTGATAGATTCTAAAACTTATATATAACCTCATCGTGCTATGGGATAATGATCCTGCTACTGAGAATATATAAGAATATTCCAATGAGTTGTCTCATTATTGTCAGGAATTTGAGGATGTATCAAGGCATGCTACATTATAACTTAGTTGGCCTCGTTCATTATAGGGATATGATCCCGATCCCAAGCCTTTGGAAAATTCCACTAGTCTTTCTTGGCAGAAATATGAACATTCTCTAGGGGGTCTGCTGCTCTCACTTGGTGGGCCGCTGGTTGGATCAGGAATATGAGATTGTTCTGAATATACATTCCCCATCTGGATATGCCAATAGACCTTAGAAATGGGAGGAGGAATATGAGACCCCACTATGTTTCCTTGGAATGATGGTGGTGCATTCATTCATCAACAAAAGTAGAAACATGCACCTTGATTCCATGATATACTAGAATATTCTACAAAGATTCACTAATATGAATATGAGCTTGTCCTGGGGATTATGCCACTATCACTTTTTCAGAAATATCCAAAATGAGGATATATGATTTATCCTATGAATTTAGAGTATGTCACTGGACTTCTAAGAAATTAATATGAGCCTATCCTGAGACATGTTCCCCATCTACATGGTGAGTTCTATATAGAATAGGGATATGAGCCCAATCCTGGGCCTTTAGAATATGCCACCAGACTTCTTCGACAAGTATGTTCCCATATCCTTAGGAATGTGTTTCTCTCACCTAGTGAGCCCTGGTTGGAATGGGAATATGATCTAGGCCTAAGGACTCACCCTTCATCAGAATATTTCTATAGTCCTCCCTGGTGGGAGAAAGAGTGTGATCTTTTTATAGTACAATCATCTGTTCAAGATGATAAGAGTGTTGAGATGTCCTGGCTATAGGGATAGAAGTATGTGTCTATCCCTTCATCTTATATAGTGCTGGAATATGCTGGTGGATCTATTCATATATTGCTAAAATATATTGGTAAATTTTCAAAGTGTGCAAAGGAATATGCGCCTGCACATTTTAGGTCTCCATGATAAACTAGTAGATGTATTCAATTGAAGTGGGAATATGTTCCCAATTCATTCTTCATTGTGCCATCAGATTATTTCTATGGGCTTTCTGCATGGGGGTAGGATTATGAGACTCCCCCAATCCTGCTGTGAGGATATGCTCATCGAATTGTTTCGAACAAGAAGGAATATGAGGCTTATTGCTCTTTATTTCCTGATTATGCAGGTAGGAATCATTGTAATGTGTGGGAATATGTGACCTCTCCTAGAAATCCAAATTTATACACATCCTATGAGTCTTCCTTGTAGCTCGTGCATGGGAAATAGAGGCAGTCTTGTGTCAGATGGTACCCTCAGCGGATAACTCATGGGTACCGATGGGATAGTGTTGGTGATGGAGATTGAAAAGTTCCCTCCTCAATGGAACCTAAACCAAAAGGGAGACTTATTTGGATTATTATTCCACATTCATTATATATGGATTATGGTGATTTTCATGTAATGGGGAGAAGTTCCTCAAGATGTATATCATTGCAACAAGGGATATTGGCTTAACAGCTGACATTCTTAGGCGATGTATACTTACTTATCACCATGCTTAAAGAACATCATGAGATGCCTCCATGGTCAGGATTGTACCATGTCGGTGGTACTCCCAGACCATCGTATTTTATACCTGATTTTGGAGTTGATGTGCAGGGGAAATTATCTTGTGACCCACAGAGGTTGCTGTTGCAGATGATTTTCGAGAGTGAATGATGGATGATGAATACATTATCTCGAATTAGGATGTTGTCAATATCTTTAGTAATGAAAACATTAAGGAACAATTTTACCCATTAGTTCAATATTGTATGCATAATACTCTCATCAAATATTCATGGTTAACCCAATTTTCCTAATATTTATGGATTCGATCATTCTGATTTTTTGGACTTGTCAAAATTACGATGGAATTATTTCATGATAAACCCAGTTATGGAGGATTATATTGAATACCATGATGGTCCTATAACTTTTTGTGAATAGGGTTTTCAAGACTAGGCTGCCTCATGCATTATAATCCAATTGTTCTGTAGTTATGGATATTCACGTCAGTTTTACCATTTTGTTTGCATATATGTCCAAACAAAATGTCCTGACAGATAATAACCAATCATTTTTTCATTGGAGAGATTTACATTGGGTTCACCATTTTTGTTATGTTGGGTTTTAGTGGCTTGGAATGGGTTTCACTCATCAAGATACCATTTTCACTTTTCCCATAGACTTTCAGTGGTTCCCCCATCTATAGCTAGGTACATACATTCTTTCCAAAGGTTAGAGGTCATTTAGGTTTTCAGGCCCAATGACTCCCAGGGACTCTCATTGGTCGATAGGATGGGAGGTCATGCTCATCACACCCATTTGGGTTGAATTTTTTCACACTATGGGACCCTCTTATAGATTTAACATATGTTCATAAATCTTTTCCTAATCTTGATATGGGACCAGTTACCCTAAAAAACAATTAATTGGTTAGTTATCCCATTAAAAAAAGAAAGGGAGTCACATTGATGAACATAGGTATATGTGATCCCATTAGTGAATCCATATGTATTTATTCTAGGTTATTCATTCATTTTCCCAATAGTGAATAACCACTTTATTTTCAGAATCCATATGAAAAAATGCTTCAAAATGAGCTTCCATGAGAGGAGGCAGTTAATATTTCGAGGAGGGGATTGAGACATTATGATGAATCTTACACATCCTTGTTATTGAAGGAATCAAAACCCATGTATTTTTTTAATCCCATATAGTTTAGCATCATGAATAGAGGACATAAGTGTGGGTACTGAGACACCAAATGTTTGAGTTTGAGTCATTGGGAGACATCCTGCGTATCCTGGTTTTGGAAGGAATCAGAGTCATCGTAGTTAAATCATGCTCATGGGACCAGACCAAAGGTATATTACATTATATGAGGGGTGTTCATAACATACCACTCATCTGGGCTTACATTCTATTATTTCCATGGCTAGTGGAAATTCAGGATGCCTAATGAGATGTTCAATGCATCTCCCTAAGACCACGTGAGTTGTGCTCAATGTGAGAAACAATGGGGAATAGATGATTAGTATCATGAAGTGTGGATATAAGAATTTTGTTATAGGAAATACCTTGTGGAATTTGGTATAGATCTCAGGCCTTGATAATCCTTCCTACATATCATGAGTATGGAAGTAATCAGAGTCATTATAGTTTGGTTGATCGGGGCTTACACTCTAAGGGTTCCCTGGTAGGTGGAAATTCAATATGCATACTGAGATGCTCATTGTATCTCCCTAATCCCACATGAGTTGTGCTAGGTGTGAGGAATAAGGGGGAATTGATGATCATTCTAATGGTGTGTGGATATGGGACATATGTACTGGGACTGTCCTTAGGGTGTCTGGTATAGAGCCGGAGCCTTGAGAGGGCATCCTATATATCTTGAGTATTGAAGGAATTAGAGTCATCGTAGTTTAGTTTTCCATTAACTTACTAATAGGCTAAGGTGTATGATCACAATTGGGGGGAATTATGACTGTCCTTAAGGTTTCAATAATCCTAAGGGGTTACACAAATATGGATGTACTATTGATTTGGGGACAAACTATATGATGTTAGTAGTTGGGGCTTACGCACTGAGGCTTACCTTATATCCCAGGGGTGTATAATGTAGATGAAATGATCAGTGAAACTCCCTAATCCCACATAATCTATGAACTTTTTTAGAAACAAATGGTTAGAAAGTGATCAATGTCATTTCTCTAGACAAGTAGCTTAGATACTGGTATCTCCCAAAATGGTTAATATAGATCTCTAACCTTGAATATGTGGCCTAAATATCCTAAATATAATAGGAATTAGAGTCACCATTGTTCCCTTAAAAAGTTATTACACTCTTATTCTCCCATTTTAATCATGGATTACACACCGAGGATGGACGAGGCTATCAAATCCTATGATGCCATGTTGATCTGATATTTTGGTCTATAGTGTGTCGCATGACCCAGTTGACCCATCTAGAGGACATCACATGACCCAATTGGATTGTCCTGGAAGCCATCACATGAACTATCTTGACACATATGGGGGGGTATCATAAGATTTAGTGCGACATTGTTCGAAGGATGTCACATGTATTGGATAACATATCTTGGAACCATCATGATACTTGACCATCATTTCTGGAGGGCATCGTAAGAGTTTGACTGATATGCCTGGAGGAGGTCACAAGAGCCTATTGATATGCCCTCATGCTCTAATGATACTTAGTTAACTTGTCTATAGGATGTCAAGTCTCTTGGAAGAAACCCATGGAATGCATCGTGAGTCCTAACCAATATGTTCATAGGACATCATAAGAGCTCATTGTTATGTCTGGATTCTTTTGCGAGCCATGGATTTCATGAGCAAGCTCCATTGGATGAGTCAGATGATGAATCCGAAGGACGTCGTGAGGCTTGGGCGAAAATTCCAGGGGGACTTCCGCGAGACTATATTGATACGTCCAAGGGGGTCATGTGACTTTTCCTTGACATGTTTAGAGGGTTTCTTATAAACTTGATAGAATGATGAAGGATGGTCATGAGATCTGGACGACATGTCCTAGAGTTATCACGTGTCTTTGGGAGGTTCACATGAAGCACATGTGGGTCAACAAACATGTTTGGATTAAGTCTTATATATTTAGTCTTTATTCTGACCTTTTCCATGTTGATTACTTGGATTTATTAAATGGAGGTTTATCTCAAGTCTCACGTGATCTAGTGGGAATTCAGGTTGTTCTCGGCACACCCACCATAGACCCATCACATGATCTACAAATGATCGCATAAAGTGTCTCATCAATGGTGCATGATTACTCCAACTACATGCTAGTATATTTCTAGATATAAGGTTGGTTGATCACATGATTGGTCTCTCCGATAAATCCGCTCTAGCACTGGTTCTAGAATCTAAGAGTTCTTTTGTTCATAGTCATTGTGAGCTCTAAGATAAAAAAAACCAACCACTCTTTCAGTTTTGATTGGGGAATTTATACTCTTCTCAACCTAGATTGTTTTCCGATTCTCCTGGCATATCTGGTATGAATCCATTCAGGAGTTGGTGGAGGAGGCTAGAGCCATGTGTCTTCATGAGTCATTTTCATGGGGTATTTTGAGTGCATTTCCTAATTTTCAGCGATCGTGAATATCTTTCGTCAATGTCTCTTTTATCTGATTATTTTTGGTTGATGATGAATTTCTTGATCATGTGAGTATGTCAAAGGATTTTTTATCTTTTCTTGTAGACATGTTCTAGGGATTCTAGGAGAGATTGATTCTTTACCTAAAGTACTTCGTGGGCAAGGGTGGCTTGTCGAGGCATCATCATGAGATATGGTTGACATGTTAGGAGGTCTCACGAGGCCACATTGTGGATGTCCTGGTGTGTTTCATGTCATCCAATAGCCATGAGATCTCTCACCTCCTCCCTTTTTATCCTTTTCTTTATTTTACAAAGTTCAGGTATTATGAAATTTTACACGAGTAATGTCATGGATATTAAATTGATATTTTGGTGATGCCTCTCTCACCAATATGGGTCATATGGGGGTGTGTGAGCATGTCCTAGACAATTCTATCCATTTGTCCCTAGAGCACTGAAGAGAAAGCATAGAGTTACCTAGGCATGCCGGAGGACTTCCGCGTAGTGGGGCCTGAAAATCCAAATAAATTTCATGAGATGAGTCGAACATGTCTTTGAGGCCTTACAGTGTCTTTTAGGTCTCCAAGGGCGTGTCCCATGTCTTTCAGCAACAACAAGTACCACTTGTCTCCTCCCTTTTTATCCCCCTTTTTTTATTTTACAATGGTTTGGGGGTCTTGAGATTTACTTGGATATCATCGATGAAATTTATCTTTTCAAATGATGATATGGAACATGATCTTTATGACCATTAGGGGCCTCTCCCTTTGGATATTTTCCACTTATTTTCAAAAGAGTTTTCCAGCCTTCACCCATTGATTCTTTGTGAGTATGTTGGATGATCAATATGGGATCATGTAATTGCACACAAGACTTGTCTTGGTCAATAATCTTATTCACCTTTAGTGTGTCGCATGATAAGTGTTGGATCTTAAGACGAAATACAAAAGTTTTCAGGGATAGTTTCACTTCTTAACTTTGATACACCGCATGTTCAGTGATGGACCTCATGACGGTGTGTAGATATTGTCAAGGAAAGTCACTTTGCTTCACCATTGATATGTCACATGTCCATAGTTGTATGATGCAATAGAGTGACCAAGGGAGTTTTCATGTCAAGGAGGCATGCCAAATGGTGCACGAAATGTGTTTCTAGTCATTGCAGGGTTGTCTCATAACCTAATACACTTGAATGTGTTGTGTGACCGAAGGATTTCTTAAGGTCACCACATGTCCAAATCCTAATGTGATACCGTAAAGGGGCTCAAGTGATAGAGTCTCACATGTGTGCATGGAATATTTATTTTCTTCACATGGAGATATTAAGCATGACATGGAGATTCTCATGCACACATGAATGTTTCATGTGTGCATCATAAACCACTACTGTATTAACGTGGTGCATCGAGTCTTGAAATTTATTTCATGATCATCATTTATGGTGCATCAAATAAATTCTTTAGAACTTCATCATTGTTAAATCACATGTCACTCTCCACAATTCATCATATAACCGGGTATGCGATTATTTAATCTTCTTCTGGGAAGAGGTGAGATCATGATATGTGATCACTTCTACATTCTCCTGAAAATGTAGGAGATATATTAGCCTTATATTTGAGGTAGTATGAAGTCCACATGAAATTAAAACCCTCTTGCAGAATGGGATATGTAGTGGTACTTCCTTTTTCAAGATTTGTGACACGGTGCTTCAATGAGTGAAAAAATACATTCTCCTATGAGGGGTCACACTGTGTCGTAACCTTTGTGAGAATGGTTATGCGAGCCTTAGATTTTTTTACATGAATGATCATATGATTTCCTTTCACATATGCCTCTTTGCATGAATGACATAATGGATCCCGCATGACCTGCTTCACATAACCCATATGGGGTTTGCGCCGCTCTATTTGTAGGGAGAACGAGACCAGTCCCATAGGAGAGAAAACTATCCCTTGTACTGTGATTTCTATATATTGATAGGTGAAACACCATATTTTTTAATAAGTTTTTAATTTTTTTTTAAAACATGATGGGTTAATTTTTTTTTAAAATATGCCACAAAGGTGGCATCCGCGATTCCACCTATGGGCCTGGGTGAAAGGCGGCATCCACAATGCCGCTTCTCCCCTAAAACACTATATATATATATATATATTAAAATTTATTATTTTAATTTTTTGTTTTGTTTTGTTTTGTTTGTATATATATAAACAAACAATAAAAAATAAAAATAAAATTTTCAAAATAATTTATCTTCTATTTAAAATTCTATAGCATTTCAATTACAATAGTCTAGATTCTGATAGAAGCTCCCACCTAAGGCTCCCTTTTATAAGAGGGCTTACCGTGTAAATCATTCTTCATTTCTGATGTGGGATTCTAGTTCTCCATTTCCTGCGTAGAACATTCTGCATTTCTGATGTGGAATTCTGTTTCAAGTATGTTGCTTTGAAAGACTATAAAATATAAACTATAAGAAAAATATAAATGAAACTTTAAACATGGATTAAACATATAAGAAATAGTTGAAAACAAAAAGAATTTTCTAAAAAATGTTGATGGAAAAGAATTTTTAAGGTTTCAAAGACACCTACTTAAACATAAAAATGTTTCAAGTATGTGAATTTAAAAGCCTATAAAATATAAACTATAAGAATGACATAAATAAAACATAAAACATGGATTAAATATATAACGAATACTTGAAAATAAAAAGAATTTCATAAAAACTATTGATAGAAATTAATTTATAAGTTTTCAAAGACACATACTTGAAACTTAAAAATGTTTCATGTACGTGACTTTGAAAGTCTATAAAACATAAACTATAAGACCAACATAAATGAAACTTAAAAAGTATATTAAACATATAACAAATAGTTGAAAATAAAAAAAATAAAAAAATGTTGATGAAAAATAATTTGTAGGCTTTCAAAGACACCTACATGAAACTTAAAAATGTTTCAAGTATGTGTCTTTGAAAGCCTATATAATATACACTATAAGACAAATATAAATGAAACTTTAAATATGAATTAAACATATAATAAATTATTTAATTAGTTAATTAATAATTATTAATTACTAATTAAATAATAATTAACAAGTTAATTAGTAATTATTAATAATTAATTGTATAATAATTTATTATTAAATTACTAATATAATTATTAAGTATTTAATCATTAATTATTTAATTAGTAATATAATTATAAATTATATTTATTCATTATAATTAAAAATCAGTAATTATTAAAAATTATTATATAATAATTAATTACTTAATTGGTAATATAATTGGTAATTATATAATAGTTAATTACTTAATTAGTAATATAATTATAAATTATAATTATTCATTATAATTATCAATTAGTAATTATTAAAAATTATTATTTAATAATTAATTAGTTAATTAGTAATATAAATATTGTTTATAATTATTCATTATAATTATACATTATTAATTATTGATTATTTATTATTAATTATTAATTATTGATTATTGATTATTAATTATTAATTAATGAATTAGAAATATGATTATTAATTATATAATTATTAATTTTTTAATAATTAGTTATTTAATTAGTAATTATTAATAATTAATTATATAATAATTAATTAGTTAATTAGTAATATAATGATTATATATGTAATAATTAATTAGTTACTTAGTAATATAATTATTAATTACATAATAACTAATTAGTTAATTAGTAATATAATTATTAATTATTTAATTGGTAATTAGATAATTAGTAATAATTAATAATTAATTATAAAACAATTAATTAGTTAATTAGTAATATAATTATTAAGTATATAACAGTTAATTAGTTAATTAGTAATATAATTATAAATTTAATTTATTCATTATAATTATTAATTAGTAATTAATAAAAATTATTATATAATAATTAATTAGTAAATTGGTAATATAATTATTAATTATATAATAGTTAATTAGTTAATTAGAAATATAATTATAAATTATAATTATTCAATATAAATATTAATTAGCAATTATTAAAAATTATTATATAATAATTAATTAGTTAATTAGTAATATAATTATTCTTTATAATTATTCATTATAATTATTCATTACAATTATTCATTATAATTATTCATCATAATTATTAATTATTGATTATTGATTATTAATTTTTAATTAGTTAATCAGTAATATAATTATTAATTATATAATTATTAATTATATAATAATTATTTAGTTAATTAGTAATTATTAATCATTAATTATATAATAATTAATTAGTTAATTCGTAATATAATTATTAAGTATATAATAGTTAATTAGTTAATTAGTAATATAATTATAAATTATATGTATTCATTATAATTAATAATTAGTGATTATTAAAAATTATTATATAATAATTAATTAGTCAATTGGTAATATAATTATTAATTATATAATAGTTAATGAGTTAATTAGTAATATAATTATAAATTATAATTATTCATTAAAACTATTAATTAGAAATTATTAATAATTATTATATAATAATTAATTAGTTAATTAATAATATAATTATTGTTTATAATTATTAATTATAATTATTCATTATAATTATTCATTATAATTATTAATTATCAATTGTCAATTATTAATTATTAATTATTAATTATTAATTAGTAATATAATTATTAATAATATAATTATTAATTGTATAATAATTAGTTAGTTAATTAGTAATTATTAAGAATTAATTATATAAAAATTAGTTAGTTAATTAGTAATATAATTATTATATATTTAATATTTAAGTAGTTACTTAGTAATATAATTATTAGTTATATAGTAATTAATTATTTAATTAGTTATATAATTATTAATTATATAATTAGTAAATAGTTAATTAGTAATTATTAATTATTAATTATTTGATTAGTAATATAATTATTAATTATATTATAGTTAATTAGTTATTTTTTTAAGAAAGATAGAACTGAGGCCCTTTTTATAATTAGTTAATTAGTAATATAATTATAAATTATAATTATTCATTATAATTGTTAACTAGTTTTTATTAAAAATTAATATAATAATTAAATAGTTAATTAGTAATATAATTATTAATTATATAATATTTAATTAGTTAATTAGTAATATAATTATAAATTATACGTTTTCATTATAATTATTATATAGTAATTATTAAAAATTATTATATAATAGTTAATAATTTAATTAGAAATATAATTACTCTTTATAATTATTCATTATAATTGGTAATCATAAATTAGAAATTAATAATTTTTAATTAACTAATTAGATAATTTATTATATGTTTAATTCATATTTAAAGTTTCATTTATATTGGTCTTATAGTTTATATTTTATAGGCTTTCAAAGACACATATTTGAATTTTTTTTAAGATTCAAGTAGGTTTCTTTGAAAGTCTATAAATTAAATTTCATCAACATTTTTTTGATTTTTTTAATTTCAACTATTGGTTATATGTTTAATCCCTATTTTATGTTTCATTTATGTTGGTCTTATAGTTTATGTTTTATAGACATTCAAAGTCACATTCTTGAAACATTTTTAAGTTTCAAGTATGTGTCTTTGAAAACATATAAATTAATTTCTATCAAGTTTTTTTGTACAAAATTATTTTTATTTTCAAGTATTTTTTATATATTCAGTCTAAGTTTTATGTTTTATTTATGTTGGACTTATATTTTATATTTTATAGTATTTTAAATTCACGTACTTGAAACATTTTTAAGTTTTAAGTATGTGTCTTTGAAACCTTATAAATTGTTTCCACCAACATTTTTTGTATTTTTTTTGATTTCAACTATTTCTTATATGTTTAATCCATGTTTTATATTTCAATTATATTGTTCTTATAATTTATAATTTTTTTTTTTAAATCCACGTACTTGAAATAGAATCCCACATTGAAAATGCAGAATGTTCTGCGTAGGAAAGGGAGAACTATAACCCCAAATCAGAAATGCGGAATGATTTATAGGGTAAGTCCTCTTATAAAACAGAGCCATTGGTGAGAGTTTCTATCAGAATATAGTCTATTGTAATGAATATACTTCTGGATTTTAAGTAGCAGATAAATTCTGATGAAAATTTATTTTTATTTTTATTTTTATTTATATATATATATATAAACAGAAAAAAACAGAAAATAATTTTTTTTAAAATATAATTTTTTTTGGATTATAGTAGAAATGCGGCATCAATGATGCCGCATTTGTGGAATATTTTTAAAAATATTTTTAATCTAATTTTTTTTAAAAAATTATTTTGAAAAAAACATATTTAAAAAAAAACTCGTGAAGCATCACATTGTATATGCACACTTGAGAAAGGAGGAACATTAGATAAATGCACTCCACCTCTCATCAAACCAACTTTCCCGTCCTCCGTTTCAAGGGCTATGCTGTATAAAAACATCTCTTCAAAACACCGATAATTTTGGTGTTCTTCACGCATGATTGTGTAAACCACATGGGGATTTCAGGTTATTATATAACCATCTCTGGGGTTTCCACTTATGCATCGGGGAGTTTCATCATGCACGTGTTATTTTTTATGCTCATTATTTTCACAGTGGATTTTTTTCATGTGTTTTATTTGTGTACAGTAGAAACCTTGGGTAACATCATCAACGCATGCTCCATTTTTGATGTTGAATGCATAATTTCATCCGATGCCTAGTTTTACATCTGGACAAGTGGTAATGGAACTAATCTAAGTCACCTATTACACACACACAAGCGCAATTAGGCTTCTCATGCTGGATGTCGTAGACCACATGCGTCATACTTGTATCCCATCCACAGACTATCTTATCAGCATCACATATCTACATGGAATATTTTCATGATCCCACCATTCACATATGTTGATGTTCATTAAATATACATCACAACCTCACAAGATTCTTTAATTCCCCACAATATCACATATTGAAATGGTTTGTTTTCTGAAAATACAAAGACCCATGATGAAGGACATCTCATGAACTCATATGTATGTATGGTTCATATATTCATCACATAACTATGCGCGGGGTCTCCATATCTTCATTTGATGCCATGTATGCCATGTGGTCTCCATATGAAAACACCTCATATGAATGCCCAGGCATGAGGAGTTCCAGCATAAGAAAGATCATCCACTCAAGATGATGTGTGATATTCATTCCATCCACAATAGGAAATATGGAACCCCAACACCAAAAGGCTGAAGAAGACCTTGTGCGGAATCGTTTATCCCTCACGCAGTGTGTGGCTTCTTGATTAAAATCAATATATTGGATTGTTTATATTATTTTAGTTATTATCATTATTATTATTTGTAAACACATAATAATAATAATAATAACACTTCTGAAATTGTGGTGAATAAACTGAACATTTCAAGCGTCATTATCATATGTCATTATACATTATGATCATCGAGTCACTCACAACACACTCCCTTCCATGAAAAAATATGAATTGTATAGTTATGAGCATCAAAACTCCTTAACTTTTTAAATCACTTACAAAATGAAACATATGAATTATTATTTTAATTCAAAATTCTTGGAAAAAGGAAAAAATTATTAACACAACCATATAATTTTACATAGCGTGTAAAGGAAATATGGAAAATCATAAAAATGTTAAATGGAATGTAATAATATGCTTATGTGATAAACCAAAACATTTTGATTCGAAAATGAAACTATAAAGTAAATGTAAAACCATAAATGAATCCATATAAAATCAATGTGTGTAAATTAGCAATTTGGAAAACTAACTTTCAATTCATTTTATCTTTTATAGTCTTCCATGAAGGAAAATTATTACCTTATTTCAAAGTTGACTTTCAGTCAACTAAGAATGGTTCAAGTAGTATTTCACTCATTGGTCATCATTTTCAATCATATTCATGTAGGAAGATATGCTGATCCATAGCAAAAATTATAGTGACACATTTTAATTATAAAAATTTTACCTGAAACTTTAATATAGATAATAAGAAAAATGTATTAAACATTAAAAAATCATAAGTAAATTTAACATAAATGAATTAATAGATAATGAAAAGAATATGATTAATATATTTTACATTAATAAATACTGGTAAATTTTAAAATTAAATCATATTTGTATAATTTATATAATTAATTATAGGTGAGAATGATTTTTTAGTAGTGAAATATATATAATTCATAACTACATAATCTAGAAAAAAGCTATCAATGCATAATTATATGGAAAATTATTAAAATTCATACTTCTTCAATGAAATAAATTATATACATGACCATTTGGTATAATATATCTCTTCCTTACAAACATATTATGATTTTCTTATATACTTATCCTCAATTCCAACCATAAGTTTATGTTTCGTCTATATTTTCCTAAATATATTAACTAAGATTTCTACTAAACTTACTCTAATACAAACTATAGAGACCCTGACCCTAGTAGCTCAGAGATGGGGTCTTCTTTATTACATTGGAATAAGATACAAGGAATGAAATCTAAAAGGATCGAATAATTTAGTATTGTTGGTAGGTTGGATAAAAACCTGATTCTTATATTTCATTTTAAAAAACAAATTAAAAAATAATTTTTTTATATAATAACATTATTTCCTCAAGCATATACTTTCATATCAATCATAGTAAACACAATGGATTCCTAGGAAAGAACAAAAAGTGTAACAACAGATGCTCAGTAGGGGTTATGTACAGTGGAAGAAATAATGAATCAATAAACATAATCAAAATGGAATGGTAAAAAATTGAACACAAATTCCATTTAATCAACATGGTGATTATCCTGATTAGATTGGGAATAATCAAACTATCATGGTAAATAGAGGGAAAAAAATTACATTTAGTCTATAACATGACTATCTAGATTATATAATAAATAATCAATATGGAGTGGTGAATATCTGAACACACTTGGATTTTAAATAACTTGACTATCATTAATATATAAAGAATAATCAATATGGCATGGTAAATTAATAAACACCCTTTTCATTTAATCAATAATTGAGAATGAAATGCATCAAGATATAATATTATTTTGAAAATATGATAGTTATTAATAATTTAATTCTCGATGAAGGAAATTTTTAATTATTACACATCATGACATCTGGCATCAGGATACGCTATCATCAAGACCATTCACCAGATAATTTAAAATTACTAGTAGAAACCCATTTAATACTAACTTACTAGTTCACCTCATGAGAATACAGATGCATCGAGGGGATATATAATTTCGGGCCCCATAAGTCACATTAGGTCCAAAGAATTCCTAACATTTCTAATGATCGATTTAATTCAAGAATCAATATTCCTTATTATAAAATATATGTATTGGGTAAAATGTACAGATTTATCATTATTTACATAGTTAATCAAATAACTTTCAATGTAATAATCATATTTAAAAATGGTATATGGTTTATGAAATAATCATATCCATTATACTATAACATTTATATTTAAGATAAATGCAATTTCCAATGAAAAATTGTCACTTGAAAGTGATTATTTGAAGATAAAGTTAATTATCAAAAAATAAATTGAAACAATATAATATATTTTTCCACTTGGTAATTTTCATGTCAAATCCACTTGGATGAAATAATTAAAATTGAATCATAAAATACCACTCCTTATGAACCCATCATTGGGCATGAACAGTAGTGAGAATGACAACTTATGATGTGTTGGTGGTAGGTCGTAGTGTCAAAACGTAGTGCCCCTTGGTCCCTCATTATACACTTTCTGTTTGTTTTTTTAGGTACTTCAGAGTGGTCTATATTACTCCTCTTTCACCACTACTCTATTAGCCAGGTCCGATAAGTATGGCCTCATATTGGTTGGGTGTCTTGATTTTTATGGTTTTATTAGGATTGTGGTAGTGGGAGTAGTGGAATAAGGGCCTCATCATGAGGTGGATTCTAACCTTGGACTTCTTTTTATATTTTTATTTGACTCCTTATGTATGGTGTTTTTTATCATTTTTTCACCATGATTGTTTTGCATCGAACCCAAATCCTATTACTTCTATTTTTATTGGTGGTTTTTTATGATTTTTTGGTTCATTAAGATCATGTTTTTAATTATTGGTTGGAAATATTCTCTTCATGTTTCTTCCATGTGGAATATGATGGTTTCTTAGAATAATTGACATGGTTATGGCTATGAATTTAGTGTTTGGTGGTCATGGTGGAAATCATAGCTCATTGTTGAGACCTATTTCCACTCCACACTTTTCCCTTTCCCCTGAATTACACCACAATTATCCTAGTCATACTTGAATGGTGGTTTATAAGTGTGTTTTTGGATGTGATTACTGAGTGGTCAATGGAATTATTGGAGGCATTTATCATTTTGGATTTATCAATGTCTTTGTGTTCAACTCGGCTGGTTCTTCATGGTGGTCATGGAGAGGATTCAACATCGTGGTTATGATGGAATGTATTAAACAGTTATGGTGTTTTTATGATGGAGATAAAGGAATATAGAGGATGGTTTTCTCTATATAACTAGTTTAGTGTGGATGATGGGTATGATGTATGCTAGGGTGTGTGATGTGAGGCGGTACATTACTTGAGTTGGGGATGATGAATCAGTTTTAATTTTGGTATTTGGTATTTGGTATTATTTTTTTATTTTTTGGGGGGTGTGCATATATCAGTATAGAATTTAATGTAAGATCGCACATAACCAAAATAGACTTTTCAAAATTATACAAATTTTTTTGAGGATATATGGTTCTTTTATAACTTCTTATCTTAGGTTCATTAATAATCTTTCATTATTTTCATTGTTTGTAGTGTTAATTTCCTTGTTTGGTCAATAATGATTTTTCATGAATGTTATTGTAATTGTGGATATATTATAGTTTAATCATCTATAGATTAATAATAATTTTATAATTATCAAATTTAGAAATCAATTATAATTTTAAAACCAATCCGAATTGATTGTTTTGATAAATGAAGTACATCAAGATCATGGAGATGGTAAGTCATACATACCCATGGGTAACATTTCAATATTTAAATGATCATAAAAAAAATTATGTAATATTATATATTTCCATAATTATCATAATATCATATTATTTAATTAAATATATGTATACATAGCATCCATGTGGTGTGATGATGAAAAGAGGGAGTCCCATTTCTTTGTGAAGTTGGTAGTCCACATGTACATGAATAACGTTATCATCATTCAGTGAGAGAAAAGTTAAGAAATAAAATGATATATTATCTTATCATAATGATAAATATTACATTATTATCATAATTATTTCATTTATACAACATATATTCTTTAAAATTTCCTTATTTTCCTCCATGAAAGTAGTACGGAAAGAAATCACATCGCTTCGGTATGAAGTTGTCTACAGTAAACATGACCGACATTATCCTATCCCCAATAGAATGAAAAAGTAAAAAAATTATATATGATACAATGAATCCAAATTTAAAATTATTTTATTAATATCCTATATATACTTTATATCCATCATTATAATTATCATTAAAAAGTGGTAATTGGAAAATGAATGACATCGGTTACTAAGGCAGTAGTTTTCTGTACACATGAATAATGATTTCATAATCCAATTGAAGTAAGTGGTGATGGTTTAAGGTCATTAATAAAATATTATTAGAATATTTATTATTTTGAGTATTTTATATCTTCATTTTTTGATATGAATTGATTGAGGTTGAGGATGTAATAAAATAAAATATGCTCATTGAATAATGTTACCTCTCATTAGGATAGCCTGCATAGGTTTTCACAAAAATCCATACTATATTGAAATTCATACTAAGGTAAGGATTCTAGGTTGAGAGGAGTAAATTTTTTAAGTGAGATGGGTAGTTCATGGCCAAACAAAAATGGTTATAAGGTGTGAAGAGTAGAAGATAGGGGGTGGAATTTTATAATTGAGGTGACTAGAACACTTGTAATGTTTGAAAAGAAAAAGTTATAACCATGTTTTTTCACACTGAAAAAGGGTCCAAAATGGACTTTTCTCAAAACTAATACTTGACATGGATTAAATATTTTAATAATATATAATTTATACAACTTTTTTTTGTAAATGTTTCCCTTATATTTTTAGTTTCATCCCTGGTAAATCCATTCTTACCTTAACCATGATAAATAATAATTATCTATTTCACAATTAATTAGGATAAAAACTTAATTTGAACTTATTATATAATAAATTAAAATTATTTAAAATATATAATCCATATTTCAAAATTCCATTTAAAAAATTGAAAACAGTTAAATTAAAATTAATCTCGAAAATGAAATGAGAATACGGGTTTTCGATGATAAATGTTTCGAAAGTTTACAATGTTTTCATAACATAATTAAATATGAAAATTATTTCAGTGAACTAAAAGGGATTAATAGATATATAATTAAACTAATTTTAGTTTAGAACCAATATAACTTAAACTTTTATATTATTTAAATGAAAATGATGCTTTTAATTAAAATTTATTATATTCACTATTCTTCAAAAAATGAAACATTTTTAGAAATAATCAAGAATTCACCCCTAGATAACATTGATATTCTAATTTAAAAAATGAATATAATTTTATAAAATAAATTTTATAAAGTTTTTAATAATTAAATTTTATTTATGTTTGAGAAGAGTGACTAAAACATCATTTAGAAAGAATATAGTATTTCAGAAAAAACATTTTTTATTTTAAATGATTTTTATTTTATTTTTACTCATTTAGATGACCATTATTTTGAAAATATATCTTTTTAAATCCAGACCTAGAAGAATAAATAATATTTTATAAATTTATTCTATATTATCATTCATTTTAAATTATTTTTTCATGTTTTGTAAGCTACTGAATAGATTAACATTAAATAATACTAATTATTTAATAAAGTCTCAGATTATATAATTTCATTTAATCCTAGTGTTTCTTTTCATAAATTAAAAAACAATTAAATTATTTTAAAATCACGAGGTGATATATTAGAACATAGGTATAACATATTGTAGTTGTATACTTTATGAATCAGTACATTATATCCTATAATGACCAGAATAATTGAATTTTTTTATTCAAATAGTTAATAAAATGATCCCACTTATGCAATGTGGATGATGAGTTTGTTTCCCCATGTTTTGAACCTTTTAATAAATAATTTTACATTGGTAAAGAATGTTAATTTGTAACATAATCTAGAAAGGAGTTGTAAAACTATTCTATATATGATTTTCCATAATTTCTAAATAAATAAGAAGTAAACATTTATCCACATTTTCAAATAATAAGATAAAAATACAAGTTTGAATGATTATGATAAAAATTATTTATAAGTATAGAAAATAAATGATTAAAATATATAGTTCATAATTGAAAATAATTTATTATCAATTATATTAGTAGTTATTTCTAATTATTATAGAAGGAGATCTCTAACCTTGAAAAGGAGTCATAAAAAAGAGCGAGAGCATTGGGACAAGAGGTGACGATGTTTGTAGTTATGAAAAAATTATTAATAATCCATGTTGAAATATTTAATTTCATCCATAAATACGCTCTAAAATTGGAATGTACTAGCTTGAAGAAATCACAAAGAATGATAATTTAATAGATATGATGGATAAAATACTACATGCATATCAGGATAATCAAAATTAATGTACTCATTTAAGAAATATTCAAATAGAAGTAAAATAATTAAAGATTAATGATCTCGATAATATGTTTTAATAAAAGAAAAATATATACGAAGATGAAATTTGGGAGTAACAAAATTAATGTGAAACAAAACTAAAATCATCCGAGGAAGATAAAAAAATTCTCAATATGAAATTTAATTAACATGTAGTTAAATTATGGAACCTATAAATTTTTATGAAGTTTTTTACAAAAAAACTACAAGAGTGTTGATGATAGATTCATTAGCAAGGAAGAAACTTATGCAGGAAGAGCTCTATATTATGAAATTAGACACCATAACACAATTTCTAATAAGTTATCATAATAATTTTATAGTTCTTACCATCCATACCTCAAAATTAAAATTATGCTAAATCTATTTATATTTATAATTCATTTTCATGTTACAAATATACACTAATATCAATGTTGGAAAATGTTTCAAAACCTATAACCACCTTTATGATAGAAATTTTTTAAGAGAATATTTTCCCCAAATTAATTCCATTAAAATTAATAACAATGTTAAAAAATAAAACATGCTCATATTTAGTAATGTTTTATTTCAGTAAGTATAAGGAAATAAAATCATGTTTTTAGTGAACAATGGTGTTGCAAAAATATTTAATAATAGGGAAATATACTGTTGTAATAGTCCTTAAATTAAATATCTTTATATAAATACCATATAAATGAGAATCAATCCAAAAAAGAAGAAACATCCACAAATTAAGAACAATTTAGTTATATAAATATCATTTACAAAACATCGAGATATATTAGAATCGTATAATGAAAATGTTCATTGAGATGGTGTATAATCATTTAAAAAATTTATTAAAAACAAATGATAATTTAATATCATGAAATCTACTGAATCAATATCAAATATCAATGTGATAAAAACATAAAAATGTTGTAAATTTGAATACCTCAAAATATGTTACTAATTAATGAAGGGCAATCCTTATATTTTTTAAGTATTATGAGTTTAAAATAATGTCCAAGAAGAACTAGAAGGGTTCTACATCCAATGGTAAAAACTATATCTATTATTGAAAAATAGGAAAGACCATAGACTAATGAAAATAATAAATGTATCATTTTTTAATTTAATTATGAAAGAAAAAAATGATAAATCTAACTTGGAAAATAAATATCTGAATAAATTAGTTAAGAGGAATGAAAATATTAAATGGGGTGAATCCATGAATCCTTCCAATGTACTTAATTAATTTTTATCTTTTAGAATAATATATATGGAAAAAATAAGGATAGTGGGGGAAGTAAAGTTAAAAAAGTGAAAAAGGAGAATATAATAGTCCATGATATGATCATGAATTTGAAGTGATGTTGACAACTATTGATAATCTAGGATTTAATGAACTAGGTGAATGGGATGTGTATTAATATTTTAAATAACTCAATTTATTTTTAAACAGTCACACTAGTTGAAGAATAAATATTGAATATGGTTAATTTTTCACCATATAATGCATGTTCATTGATGGAAATTTTTAAAAGGAAAATTAAACACACTGTATGAATAAAAAACCCATTCTTCCTTGTACATATATGAATTATATAATATCTATATTTATTAATTTTCATAAATGTTGTGCTATGATAGTATAAGATTCTTGTTTTATATGAAATTGTCATCATTTTCCTCATATAAAGAATAAATTGAGGTTCCACCACATTCCCAATTGTGTTTGTTTTATTCCCACGATAACTATTTAATGAATATAAAGTGATGTTTGACCTCAAGGTGACAACTAAATAAGTAATGATAGGTTTCCAAACAAGAAAATATAATTGACATGTTTCCATCATGGTGAAACTATAAAAATTATTTTTCTATAGAATATCCCTTGAATCTTTCCATCATCAATTAATGAATGAATGAGTAATGAGATATAATCCATGGGTATATACATAAATAGTTAATTAAAATAAGTATATTTATAAATTTTAAAGTCCATGGTCAAAGGGGGAGATATAAAAATTGATATCAACCTAACATATGTTGTTTTCCTTCCTCTATAATGAAATAAATCTATATATGATAATTTATCTTGGAATATGTGGAATTATTCATGATAAAATGGGAAATCAAGATAAATCATGAATTAAAGAATGTGATTTTTGATAGGGAATAATTTTAAATCCATATTTACATCTTAAACAACAGAGTTAAAGAATTACCAATACAAAAATTCAAATCTTTATAGAATTAATGCTAGAAAATGGTTATACATGATGGGATAACCAAATTTAATGTATACCAATGTTGATTTGGATTGTATTAAATTAAAATAATAAAAACATTTTGAAATTTATTTCAATTTATTTTTTGAATACTTAAATGTGATATCAATCCATTTTTCAAATAATGGTTGTCTCTATGAAGTGGATGTATAAAATTATGAATAAGTATATTTTTTTAAAATTTTCAATTGAACTCTAACTTCATGGAATCATCTGAATATTTTTTAGGATAACTTGAATATTCCTAGAAATTTAAAACAATACCAACAAGTTGGTGTCCACATGAAATGTTTCATAAAAATGTCCATAATAAAATATGGTTGTTATAAGTAGATATAATCAGGGGAGTCGATGAATGGCACACATTGGTTGATCAACAAAATTTAAATGAAGGGATATATCTTGTAAAAAATTAATAGATATAGGATTCATGGGATGTCACATGTTTTGTATTAAAAAGTTGTATAAATGGATTATTCAAGTGGTATGCTCGACAATGTTATGCTATAATGTTTTCAAACTAATATATTTTTAGGAGGTTGTTTGAAAACATAATATTATTATATTTTTATTACTAAAATATGTTTTATTGATGTAGTGACACACATTGACACAATTCATATTGTTATCAAAGTCTCTTTTTCTTCTTACACTTAGTTCCAACTCCACAGGGTTAGGGGATATATTTATTACCAATTTCTATGCAGTGAAGATCACTTATTATATATTGTAATGAATAATTAATTAATTATATTAAACATTTGTGTTATGGAAATATTCACAAAAAGTTTATTTGAGATAAGTTTGAATGTTTTGATAGTTTTTACATGATTATTTTTTTACATAAATATTATATAAAATCTAGTCTATCTAAATAATGAATTAGTGAAGGTGTAAAATTATTATGAACCATCCTTTCATTATTACTAAATAAATTATATGAAAAAGTTAAGTCCAAATGAGGCTAATATCCCAGAGGGGAATTTGAAGATGTCCATTTATATTTTATTAATAAAGGGAGAAAAGTTAAAATAATCTTTATTAGATATTTAAAAAATAGAAAATTGGATATTGTTGAACCACTAAGGGTTTTAATTTTATTAGATGAAAATATATGGTGATTTTAATTATTATATTGAAGTATGTAGTATTTTTACAAACTCGACCCTCACATATGAATTGTTATATTCCTTTAGTTAATTTTTATTTGGGATGATGGTTTTCTATTAGTATCTCTTTCAAATATATATATATATATAAGTGATTCCTTAGGAATAGATATTTAATTTACATTTATGGAAAATACTTAACTCTATATGAGAGAATATGTGTACTACATATGAGTAATTTTTAGAAGACTCAATGTTTTGGAAATAAATTTAAATGAAAATAAATTTAAAATTAGATCTAACCCCATTGAGGCTAGCACCCAAGAATATTGACCAATAATGTATGCATACAAGCTCAATGAAGCCAGCTAAGTGAGTGGTAGTCTATGTGAGAACTAGTGTTGGTCGATTATTTCATGTGTGAATAAAATAGTAGAAAAATTTAAAGGGTGGAACAATAACCCACCAAAATGAGAATGTGCCTAATGTATTTATTAATTAGTGTATATATCATACTATGAAATGACACACACTCTCTCAACCTTCATTCTGATTCAAAACAAATGAATACGATATGCAATTATTCTCTATAAAAGTATATGAACGCATGATGTTTAAAAATATTAGTGATTATTGATTTATTATCTCCCCATTTATAGAATATTTAGGATTTAAAGATGTACCAGAATTATTTATGAGTTTGATCATAAAAAAATGACTGATTTTACATGAAAAGTAATGAGTAAATCCTAGAATATCTATGAATTTTTTATCATTAAATAAAATTTTAGTTGATGTTTCCCAATGAATTTAAATAATGGTATGAAAAGAATGAAATATTTAGGAAGGTGATGAAGGATAACTAAAATATTATCGTGGAAAAATATGATGATGTTACAAAATTCACGTCATTATATAAGAATGATTTTAATTGAATAATATTATGTTTGATGAATATTGGGATTCTATGCTTCAAAAATAAATATGTACATATATAAATATGATTAGAATAATAATTTACAATAATAGGACCTACATAGGGATGTTTATAAGGATAATATAATAGTTTTCCTAAGTAAGAATTAGTGATCCTCATAAAAATGTATTCAATGTTTATATAGGGATCATCCTAAAGATGATTCTTCAATAAGTTTTAGGATAACTAAGGGTAAAGTCCATGGGGAAAGGACTATTGGTTATAATGATATTTAAGACTTATTAAATGATATATTATCAATTTACATGGAATACATTTGATTATTTCAAACAAACCATACTCGAAGCATTAAATAATCTAATTTATAGAATAATAAAATCAATTGTTTGTTGAAATTTAAAATACACTATTTAAGATAGATTCAATTATTATTTGGTGAAATTTAATAGATAATTTCTTGTTATTTAATTTTTGATCCCTTTTTCTAAAATAAGTAAATATTATATAAGGAATTTTCATGTATGAAATACTATGAATTTTGGATAGTGAATTGATTAATCCATGAATATTTAAAATATATATAATTTCAGGGAAAGGGTTACCATTGATGAAATTATTCGAAAATTTTTTTTAATCAAGAGAGAAGTGAATGGTGAAATAAAAATGAATTTTCAAACTATATTTATTGATGAAAGAATAACAACCCAAAACTCTTTGTTTATATATTTATCCTATTTCATATATGGGTAAAAATATGAAGTAAGAAACAATGATATATATAGAAAAACATTCATTATGTACTAAATAGAAGGAAAATGATGAAAATTGAGTTCAGCTATGCATCACCAGGTTTTTTTCTAATAAAAAAGTATGAATGTTACAACATTTAATTTATACATTAATAGGAATATGGATTATTGTTGCATTATTTAGACACCCTATCATTTGTTTAGTTGTTTATGTAGCCTAATTAAATACTAAATTTCAGGAAGAAGATTAGATATATATTTACTTATGGGAACTCAAACTAACAATGGTAGTATTTCTTAAATGATGTGTAAGATGATTATCTTTCCTTAAAATAACTATTTTTGGTTTTTTATTAGCATCTAATTAGTTCATAATAATTTTTTATGGCTATCCCATTTCCCATTCTACTTTTGATAATGACGAGGATGATATGTGCATGTAATGAGAAACCTGAATCACTGACAAAATCGTCATCCCAAGGGAGAAAAACCCAGTTAACAAACCCTAATGTTCCTATTGTTTCACCTTCAATTTTATTTGAATTTATATCTATCCATGTTAAAATAAATATGAGAAGAAAATTTTAATGAATCAGGTCACTATATAAATGAGATTGTAATAAGGGATAAACTATATAAATTGGATAAAATATACCAACACTGATTTACCCCTAACACTTAGTGTTGGAAATATTCTCATGTTATCCTAATAGTATGATATATGGGACCTCCATTGAGATTGGATGGGAAGTGTGTGTCCAAACCTAGATAGTATATATTATTTTCTTATATAGTCATATGAGGGGAATGTGATTTACTCATTCAAAAAATATAATTACAATTGATATATTTATCTATCTAGTCATTCTATTTATAGAGAATCTCGAACATATGATTTTTTATATGGGGTTGAAATAGCCTTTGTTGTATTGTCATTATATTTTTGAGAAAAAGGAAATGCATGATATGGAATTGTGACATAATATACAACAAGTTAATATATGTAAATATATTCTTGTGTTTCTTGGATATCAAGCTAGATATGTTTTCAATACTAGTATCATTGATGATTTTATATAGGTTAATATTTGATTACATTTATTGATTTAGTGGTTATTATTTTTTATTTCAAGGATATAATATCTCAAGGGGTCACATATTGGGGTTGGCTGAGTGGGGGTTTAATTTTACATAATGTGTATCTCTAAAAATATATTACATTTTATCCAATAATTTTATGGATATGAATCCACAAGATATTTTGTAACAACCTATACTCCAGTAAAACAGAGTTTGGGTCTCATATAGTACATTGGAATAGATTCAAGGGTTTTATTTATGATGGAATTATATGATTATTTTATCTAGTTATATGGAAGTATGCATAAAACCCATTTTATAGTGAGAATAAAATATAAATTTTAGTATTATAAAAAAATCATCATACTTGAACTAATTTAGTGAATTATTATAATTATCCTTGTAAAATGAAAAAAATAAGCATGACAAAAAATTCATATCCAAGTTTTCTTAAATTAGAATATAATTTACATAAATAAGGCATAATGAATAAGGAAATGAAGATAATTGAAAACACATCACATATAATCTATCACTTGAGTACGAAATGTATCTATAAATGATATCAATAAAATAATATCATGGATAATTATAACTAAATTATTAATTAATAAAATTATTAATATTCAATGTAATGATCATAGAACTATTGATATATATATATAGAAACATGAGATTTAACCCATACATTTTAATTTATGTGTAGCTATACAATAAAAACCAATTTAATTTGGGGAACTAATTTTCCTCATTAGACCTTTCAATGCCTAAAGGGACAATACAATTCTTGAACCCGCACCTAAAAATATTTCCAACACATTACTTTTATATATAATGATCATATTAATTCATGAAAAATATTAGTTATAAATAATTATCCATATTTAATAAAGAATATTGAATAATAATATTTCTCCAATCAATCAAAAAACATTCAATGTAAAACACCATATATAAAAATGGTATATAGTTTAAACAATAATAATATTAATGATACAATGGATAGGTATAGCATCCCCAGTTTGAGGTATGTAGCCTTTTTATGCCTTTTTATGTGTTTATAGTTCTTGGGATGAGTTTGGATGAGTTTGGGAGAGTTTGGAAAGGTTTTGGAAAACTTTGGAGGCCTTTTTAAGGTCGCACAATTTGAGAATGGTTAAGAGAAACCGTGCGAGATGAACCATGTGAGCAGTGGGGTACGCATGACTTGTGCATGGTTTGCCTAACCGTGTGGGGTGGGGTGTGCGAGACACCCCTTTGAGTCAGCAGTAGGTGCATGGTTAACACATGGTTTGTCTAACCGTGTGAGCTAACCATGTGGCCGATAAAAATGGATTTTTTAAAAATCTAGGATTAGTCATGATTGTCCTAAAAACAACCAAACCCCTACCACTCGAGCCTCACTCGGTATTTCCTCTTACCAAGGGTTATGGATGCTCTCTAACTCATTTTGGAAGCAAATAGAGGGGTTTTCTTGGTGTGGTCGATCCGATTCTTCTCTAGTAAGTTTCCTCACTTAGTTCTTTGTGATTTTATATGGATCTACCTTCCCTCTCACTCAGTTTTCTAGATCTACACCTATTGTGTACATATATAGGGTTTTTCCCTTGGGTTTTTATTTTAAGTCTTGATGATGATATGTAAGGAAAACTAGAGTGGTTTTAGTGGTGTGTTTTCCCAGATTGGGGTGTGTTTGCGTGTGGGTCGAATTCGCTGGAACCCTAAAGGTAGGTGGCATATCTCTCAAAACAATTTTGTTAGAACTAGTGATTTTGGTTACAATTAATTTGTTTTACTTGAAAGTAATTGTGAAAATGATTTTTGAATCTTTTTGAAAATCCATTTGGTGATGATTTGAGGGATTTTTTTGGGGAATGTGTTATTTTTGAAAAAAGGGGCTTCGTTGTGTGATTTTAAAATGATGATTTTAAAATCATTAGTGGATGATTATAAAAAATGCACTGTGAAAGATGGTTTTCAATAAATGTGTTGTTTATTGAAATGTGTTTGGGCATGGAAAGTTGTTTTAAGGGTGTTTTCAATAAATGGTGGATTTATTGAAGTGAATTGGAATGTGTTGGAAATGGTTGTGTGATTATTATGCGGCCTTGGTGCTTTGTTATTATTGGTTAATTAAGTGTTATGGATTGTGTTGCTTGTGTGGATGTGGTCAGTAAGTCTCATTATAAAGGGCGATGGATAGTGGTTGGAATAACCACCATTATGGATAGTTGTCAGGAAGCCCCGCTAGTTGGGAATGGGGTGAATGGGATGGGTGGAAGTCCCACCGTAATGGTTGATTTGTTGTGTGCTGTTTTGAAATGATGGAATTTGTTATGCTAATGCATGATAGGGATATGGATTATATCATGGTTTGGTATTTCCCTTGTTTTACATGGCTTGGTAAGGGTATGTTTGTCTTGTGGTAATGGTTGAGCTATTTAGTGTTTTATATAAACTACTTTATATAAATGTGCTAAAAGTTTTATCTTAGTGGCGTGTGTAGGGTAGTCATTTGGGGAAAATCAACTGAGTATTTGTACTCACCCCCTGCTTTGGAAATTTGGTGATTTTGCATATGGTGTGTTCCAGGACAGAGGTAAGAGTAAGAAATCTCATTTTTCTAGCGTATCGACATGATACTTTGGTGATGTTGTGGTGCTTGGAGAGTGGAGCTTGGTGTGAATCTATGGATGGTTCCCTAGTTCAATGGGGTCTTATTGCGTAGTCTTTTTCTTGGTACTCTGATTTTGGCATCTAGTATTATTATGGTTTAGTTCGGTAATCTTTTTTTAATGTATGGGTTTGTTTGTTTTTTCAACATGCATCATGTAGTTTTTTGATAGTGTATTGTTTGGTTTGTTGGTTTTATCTCAAGGGAAAATCATTCTCCAATTTATTCTTGAAGCCAACAACATTTATTTTTTAGCCTTTGGTGCCCTGAGAATGTCTCTTAAGGACAAGTAGCATTCCTCTTCCCTTTAAAGCCAATGAGATGGTGTGGGATGTTACAAGTGGTATCAGTTGGTTCGGTCCTTTACTTTTAAGTGAGAACAATTGTTCGGTCCTTTGGCGTTGACTATTGGTCTTGGTGTTGACATTCATTCTTGGTCTATTTGTTGAGTCATGATGGTGTCAAAGCACAAGATTATCGGAACAAGGAATGTAAAACATAAAAGGACATAGATAACCCTTTTATGATGAACATCAAGTCACCTGGGAGTTGGGTACATAAGTGTTTGGAGACATTTATAGGAATTGGATATATCATTGTTGTTGGTATAGCCAATGATATGATCATGGAATGCATGGTAGAGATGACTTCCCACTAGGATGCATATTTCATTAGGGTATAATGAACTATGGTGTCATATTGTGGATTTTGGAAAATTTTGAATTGGGTTTCAAAACGAAAGGGTTTGAAACATGGAAACTTGTGGTATTTTTAAAATGGGTTGATTTTCAAAGCATGATGGATATTTCAAAATAGTGAAACATGGGAAACATGAACCTATGGAAAGTCTGGTTGTGATAGTTGTTATGTAATTAAAATTAAAAATTGAATACCCTTTCTTGTTAAGGGAGTGATACTTATGATTGTTTTTGTATTGATAGAAATGGAACTGGATCGGCGTCGTAGAGACCAACCAGAGGATGATGCTGAAAATGTGGTTGCACCAGAGCCCTAGGTGAACCAGTAGCTAGTGTAGGATTTCCAAGCTATGGAAAGTGGGAATAAAGAGGATGAACCAAAGCATGTAGATCATGCAGTTCAGTTTCAAAGGCAGAATCCACCCATGTTTAGGGGTGATTTGAAGCCATAAAGGGATGAAGCATGGATGAACAAAATGAATATGATATTTGAATTCTTGGGAACACTGACATAGCTGAAAGAGAAGTTATCCATGTACATATTGGAAGATATTACCCTTCAGTGGTGGGAGCTGGAAGTCCAGGCTGGGATTGACCAAAGTGTGACATGGGAGGGTTTTGAGGCATTGTTTAATAAACAGTTCTACCCTCATACATTCCCAATTCAGCGTACAACAGATTTATTTAGTTTGAATCAAGGGAACATAACAGTAACGAAATATGTAGCTATGTTTATGAACTTAGTCCAGTTTTCACTTGAGGTGGAGAGTAGTACATCATTGAAGACACAAATTTTTAAAGCTGGGTTGAGGCAGGAAATTCGTTCCAAGATAGCAGTGTTTTGTATAAATGATTACACATAAATGGTGAATAGAGCTATGGTAGATGAGTAAGATATTTTGGGGGCTACAGGTAGGGGAAGTATGTTGGTACCCATGGGAAATAGTGAGAACTCCAATGACAAGTTTAAGAAGAAGAGGGACACTTATTTCAAGGATCGAAGTACAATTCATAATCCAACAGCAAGATTGATGAATCTTCCTCTGAAACCTCAAAGTAAGCTGGGATGTTTTCAGTGTGGTTCTATGAGCCGCATCAAGAGGTATTTTTCAATACAACCTCGATAATGTCATAATTGTAAGCATATGGGGAATATGCAACATTATTTTTAGAATGCTATGAGGTTGAGTGTCTGTGACACTTCTCAGGGCTCGCAGGGGTCTTATGCCCCAACAGAATAGGGGCAAAAACATACCCCTCGACATCAGACTAAAATTAGTCATTGTGATTCATGGAACACCACAAATCCTCAATAGGTTAATAAAGACCAGAGCATGGCAAGAAAGTAGTTGTTTGGAGCTGAACAGGCTGTGATGGATGACCGTCAGAAGTATCCACGGTGCGAGGTAAGATTATTTTAAATTACACATTGTTGCCAGTTTTGTTTGATATGGATGCTTCACATTCTTTTATTTATTCTTGCATCATTGATTTGTTGGATTTACATGATGCCTTCTATTGTTTAACTAAAAACTCCTCTAGGTCAAAGAAAGTGTTGATCTTTACTCTGTAGAGTGTGTTGCTTAGTTTTGGAAAACATTTAATCAATATTGGATTTCTCAGTGCTTGAGATGGATGCTAATGATATAATCATGGGAATGTATTGGCTAGAAATGTTTAAGGCCCACATTGATTGATATGCACGAATGGTTTGTTTTTTGATGAGGGATGACGTTAGACATCTCTTTAGGGGGATACGAGTGATAAGAAGGGTGCAAAAGGCTTGTTGGCACCAGCGGTTGGAACAATCTCATATCAGTTAGCATATTTGTCATTGGAATCGGTGGAAGGTGTTGATCAGAGTGTTATTCTGAAAATTTTGGATCAGTTTATGGATGTATTTCATGAAAAAATATTAGGGTTTCAACCTATGAGAGAAGTGGAGTGTACGATTGATCTCTTTCTAGGGACCAATCCTATCTCACTTCCATCTTACCAAATAACACCTGTATAATTGAGAGAATTAAAGGTGCAGTTTGAAGAGTTAATGAATAAAGGGTTCATCCATCCTAGCACATCCCCGTGGACGACGCTGGTTTTTTTGTTTAAAAGGCATATGGAGCTTTGCAGATCTTTATTGATTATCGTATACTTAATCAGTTTATGATAAATAATTGATATCCACTTCCATGAATTGATGATTTGTTTGACCAGTTGAGGGGAGATCAATGGTTCTCCAAGATTTACTTGAGATCAGGTATCATCAATAGAATGTGAGGGAGAAGGATATTCTAAAAATATATTTCAGAAGTAGATATGAAAATTACATGTATGTGGTTATGCCCTTTGGTCTAACTAATTCACTAGTAGTGTTCATGGAATTGATGAATCAGATATTTCAAAGATATTTTAATTCTTTTGTGGTGGTATTTTTGGATTACATACCAGTGTATTCGAGGAAAAAGGTAGAGCATGAGAATCACTTAGAGATAGTGTTGGGGAACTTGAGGGATCATCAGTTGTATGCCAAATTTTCAAAGTGTGAATTTTGGATACATGAAGTTTGTTTCCATGGAAAAGTTATTTATGAGAAAGGTTTTTTAGATGATCTGAAAAAGATAGAGGCTGTTATCTCATGGAAACTACCGAAGAATGTTTTCAAGATACAGAGTTTCCTTGGTCTATATGGGTATTATCGACATTTTGTTCGTTATTTCCCATAATTGGATTCACCGATGATAGATTTAACAAGGAAGAATATTCCATTTCAATGGGGTATTGAGTGTTAGAAATGATTTGAAGAGATAAAGGGTCACCTTACATTAGCACCAATCTTGGTTTTTCCTGAACCAGGAAAAGGTCGTAGTGTATTGGGACGCATCAGGATCAACATTGGGGTGTGTTCTCATGAAGGGGGATCATGTGGTTGCATATGGCTCATATAGGATGAGGTTACATGAGAAGAACTACCCAACACATTATTTGGAGTTGGAGATAGTGGTTCATGCTTTGAAACTATGGTGTCATTATCTTTTTGATGAGAAATTTACAGTGTTTACTAACCATAAGAGATTAAATAATATCTTATCACAAAGAGATTCAAACTTGAGGCAAAGGAGAAGGATAGAATATCTTCAGATGTTTGATTTCGACTTAATATACACACTGGGTAATGGAAATTTGGTGGAAGATGCATTAAGTAAAAAATCAATTTCTAGATAGTGAAACAAGCAGCATATCAATGGAAGGTGATGTCGGTCATAACTGACATGTAGTTGGAATGTGAGCACCAGGGGGAAGAGTGGTCTTATTTTTGGTTTCATTGGTTCCTAACTTGGATGGTTTGGTTAAAGAGGCATTGACATCTAATTCCGAATGTGTGGCGATAAGTTTGAAACTCAATGGCGAGGAGAATGTTGAGGGCTGGGAACTGAATATAAATTCAGTCTTGTGTTTTCAGAATCAGATGGTGGTACTAGTTTCTTCTTAGGAGGAACTTCTTAGGGATTATCATCATTCTAGGTGGACTGTTCATCTTAGAATTAAGAAAATGTATAAAGCGTTGAAAGTGAAGTTTTGGTGGGATGATATGAAAAAGAAAGTGGCTGAGTATGGTTCGAGATGCTTGAATTTTCAGTGGGTCAAGGCATAGCATCATTGGACAAAATTAATGTTATAGTATTTTCCTATCCCAGTATGGAAATGGGAGTATATAGCAATGGATTTTGTGATGGGTCTCCCAAGAATGGGTAGGAAAAACGATGCCATATGGGTGATTGTGGATTAGCTCACAAAGTCGGCCCATTTCATTCCGATTCGTGAATATCATACGGTGGAAGATATTTACAAAATCTATATCTAAGAGGTGGTAATGAGGCATGATATTCCACTTTATATTGTATCAGATAGAGATCCAAGGTTCACATCTCGTTTTTGGAAATCCCTGCAGCAATCCCATGGGACCCAGTTGACGATGGGAATGGGGTATCATCCTCAGAAGGAAGGCCAATCCGAGAGGATGATACAAAAATTGGAAGATATGTTAAGGTCTTGTGTGATGGATTGTGGTGGTTAATGGGAGGTACAATTACCGTTGGTGGAGTTCTCCTATAATAAATATTATCAGGATTCAATACATATGGCACCATTTGAGGCATTGTATAGGCGTCAATGTCGTTCTCTACTATGTTGGGTGGAAATGGGTGAGATGTAAATTATAGGACCAAACATTTTCCAAGAGACCAGAGATAAGATCAAGTTGATTAGAAAGAGAATAAAGATAGATCAAAGTCATCAGAAATTGTATGCAGACCATCATTAACGACTCTTGTCGGTCAGAGTGGGTGATCATGTGTTTTTAAGAATTTCTCCTAGGTTGGGACATCATCATTTTGGAAAGGAGGATATGTTATCTCCAAGGTATATTGGGCCTTTTGAGATACATGAGAGTATTGGAGAGGTGTCTTATCAGTTGGATTTTCCACCATAGTTTTGTACGGTGCACAATGTGTTTCATGTCTCATAGTTGAAAAAATATCAACCAGATCATGACCATGTGATTCATTGGGATCATGATGAGATGGAGTTGGATGTTTTTTTAGTGCATGTTCTAGTACAGATTTTGGATAGGAAATAGAATGTAATAAATGGTAAAATCATCGGTTTAGTTCAGGTTTTATGGTAGCATGTCCAGATTCAAGAGGAGACTTGGGAGGGGGAGAAAGAGATGGTCGAGCAATGGACCGAGCTCTTTCAACAACGAGATGGTTCTCTACATTTTGAGGATGGAATGTCCAATGGTGGGGATAATTTAGCAACCCTGATTTGAGGTATGTAACCTTTTTTTATTCCTTTTACATGTTTACAGTTCTTAGGATAAGTTTGGATGAGTTTACGAGAGTTTGGGAAAGTTTTGGAAAACATTAGAGGCCTTTTTAAGGCCGTATGGTTTGATCACAGTTAGGAGAAACCATGTGAGATGAACCTTGCGGGCAGTGGGGTACACACAGATTGTGCATATTTTTCCTAACTGTTTGGGGTGAGCCATGTGAGGCTCACCTTTGAGGTAGTAGCAGGTGCACAGTTAACACACGATTTTTCAAACTGTGTAAGCTAACCGTGTGTCCCATTAAAATGGGTTTTTAAAAAATCTAGGATTAGTCTAGATTACCCTAAAAACACCCAAACTGCCTACCACTTGATCCTCACTCAATATTTCCTCTTATAAAGGGTTATAGGTGATCTCCAAATCATTTTAGAATCAAATAGAAGGGTTTTCTTGGTGTGGTTGAGCCGATTCTTCTTCGGTAAGTCTCATCGCTTAGTTCATTGTGGTTTTCTCTAGATCTACTTTTTCACTCTCTATTGGTTTTCTAGATATACTTCTGTTGTGTATTTATATAGGTTTTTTTTCCTTTGGTACTGATTTTAATGCTTTTTTGCTGATAGGGAAGCATATATAGAGCATTTTTATTGGATCGTTTTCCCGGATTGGGGTGCGGTTTTGTGTGGGTCGAATTATCTAGAACCTAATGGTAAGTGGCTTCTATATCAACTCCATTTTGTTAAAACTAGTGGTTTTGGTTACAATTAAAATTTTTCTTGAAATTTATTATGATAATGATGTGTGAATATTGATGGAAATCCATTTTGTGTTGATTTGGGGGATTTTGTGGAAAATGGGTTATTATTGCAAAAGGGGCTTTGTTGTGTGATTTTAAAATGTTGATTTTAAAATCGTTTGTGGATAATTATGAAAAATGTTTTGTGAAATATGGTTTTCAACAAAGATTTTTTTATTGAAATGTGGTTGGGAATAGAAATTTGGTTAAAGGGTGTTTTTAATAAATGAGTGATTTATTAATGTGAATTGGCATGTGTTGGAAATGGTTGTGTGATTATTGTGCGGCCTTGGTTATTTGTGCTTGTTGGTTAATTAAGTGTTTTGGATTATATTGGTTGTGTGTATGTGGTCAGTAAGTCTCACTTTTAAAGGAAATGGATAGTGGTTGGAAGAACCCCCATTATGGATAGTGGTCGGGAAGCACCACTTGTTGGGAAAGGGGTGAACGGGATGGGCGGAAGTCCCAATGTAATTGTTGCTTTGTGGTGTTCTATTTTTCATAGATTGAATTTGTTATAATAATTCATGATGGGGAAATTACTTATAGCATGGTTATGGCTTTCCCTTCTTTGACATGGATTGGTAAGGGTATGTTTGGATTGTGGTAATGGTTGATCTATTTAGTGTTTTATAAAAAATTATTTATATAAATGTGATAGTAGTTTTATCATAGTGGTGTTTGTAGGGAAGTCATTCGGGGAAAATATTCTGAGTATTTGTACTCACCCCCTACTTTGGAACCTTGGTGAATTTGCAGATTTTTTGTTTTAGGACATAAGTAAGTGTAAGGCATCTCATTTTTCTAGCGGATCGACATGATGCTTTTATGATGTTGTGGTGCTTGGAGCATGGATCTTGGTGTTGAGCTATGGATGGTTCACTATTTCCTTGGGGTCTTTTTGGGTAGTCTTCCTCTTGGTAATTTTATTTTGGCATGTTGGATTGTTATGGTTTATTTTGGTTATCTTTTGGTAATTTATGGGTTTGGTTATTTTTTCAACATGTATCATATAGTTTGTTGATAGTGGATTGTTCGGTTAATTGGTTTTATCTCATGGGAAAATTTTTCCTCAATTTATTCTCGAAGACCTCAACATTTATTGCCATCCTTTGGAACCTTGGAAATGTTTCTTAAGGACATGTAGTATTCCTTAGCCCTCTCAAGCCAACGAGGGCAATATGTTACAATTAGGACATTTATGAGAACACAATTTCCAATTATCACATGAAATTTAATGTTGATAACCACAACATTAATGAGAGATAACAGATGACCATATATTCATCTAAAATATAGGTTTTGAAATAAAATAATTTCCATTGAAAAAAAATTAATTGAAATAATAAAATAATATTTAAATTTAGATTTATTTGTATGACCATTGAAGAAATATTGGGCAACACAATATCATAAAATAGTTATAAATATTTTTAATGTTCTTTAACACCCTATACATTAAAAATGTAACATTCCCCTTGAATTTTTCTAAATAATGTTGAAAATTACCCTTTAAAAAACCTGTAGAATGATTCCTTTCATAACTTTTAGTAGAAAATGATTATATGAAATTTTCATAATAAATCAAATGGGTAATAAAAAATACTTTTTTTAAAAAATATTTTTTAAAATATGGATATGGAAGAAAAATATATCCATATTAAAGAGAAATAGAATCAGTTTTTCTTTGAAGAATTTATTTAAATGATTCAAGTGAAAAATAGGAGAAATTTAAGAATATAATTTTACAACTCCTTAAATAAATAGAGTATAAAAGATATATGTATTTTATAAATGATTTTTTATGACATTGATTTAATTAAAAATTAAGAAAACTAAATAAAATGATATTTTAAAATAAATCTTTATGTCTTAGGTAACATTTAAATTGTAACCACTTAAATAACTAACATTAATTATTTAATTAATCATGTTGAATAAACATGTAATCATGTTTAATATATCAATCGGTAAGTGTACACACCATATAAATGTAAATAGATTCATAATATGTAATACGTCTCAGTGAAGTGGAAATTAAGATTAAATTCCCTTACCTCATACATACCATTAATTAAACATTATTTCAAATCTTATATAATGAGTTTAAATATGTAATTAATTTATATGATGGTTTTATTAAATTTTATAATATCATATTTTATACTCTTATATGATCTTGTGACTTGTTCACTAAAAATATTTCATTACTACCATTGATTTAGTTGTTAACTACTTTATTTTATCATGAATGTTTTTACATGGAATTCTTATTAGTGTGCATAGGATATATTTCCATAATCTCTATAAGGATATTAATGTTATTAATTTTATATTTTTTCATTATACTTCTTTTCATAATAATTCTTAAAATTTCAACATGGAAAATGAACCACATCACATCATGGAGGTGGTAGGCCCTAAGTAGACATGAGAAAAATTAAAATTCCATTAATGATATAAGGGAAACAAATTAGATAATATAATAAATATATAGAGTCTATATTTTTTAAAAAGTGTCCTATATATTCCTTGGTTCAATTATTATGACTATCCATGTGAGTCGGTGACAAAAAACACATTATATATCTTCCTGAGGTAGTAATCCACCCTATACATGAACGATAGTTTTGTTTCTCATTTGATAATGCAATAGATAGGTAAATATGACCGAATCAATAAAATTACATCTAAGTATATGTTATATATATTTTTTATTATATTGTAATTATTATGACAATATTTATGTTAATGAAATATTGAATAATAAGAAACAACATTGTGTAGACAATTAATATCGCTTGAAAAACTAATAATGGATTTCCTATTATGGAGAACGTAAGTGGTATTTTGGGAAGACCAAAAGTTATAATATGTAGATAAGTATGTTGAGGATATATTTTGGTAGGTTTTGGTTGAGAAATATGGCTGTGGATTTTTGATTATATGAGGGGAGGATGTTATATTTTATAATTGAGGTGAGTGGAACACATTTAATGTCACTAAATTCTACGTTGAAATCATGTTAATAACTTAGAAAAATGGCCCAAAATGGTTCATATTAGAATTAGATAATACTGGGTTAGAAATCCAACAGACTAATGGAAGTTCAGAAAGTTTTATCATAATTTTAACATTTATATTTATATAATAAGCCCTGTTAAACTAGCTTTGACCTTTAGCATAGTAATCACTTTTTACTATTTTACTACTCATTAGGACAAATAATTTACCAAACCATTTTACCTAATATTAATTATTAATATTCCAAATATATAATCCATTTTATCAAATTTATTACACAAAATTGGAGGAATTTAATTTAAAAATAATCCCATTAATTTTTTTTGAAAAACGTAGTCCAAGAAAAGAAATTTTCAAGCATATGATGATATTACACTAACTATATGAATAGTAATCACCTATATATGGATTTGAATTAAAATAAATAGATATATTATATATAAATTTCAAGATTAGTTTTTATTTTAATTAATTAATATTGAGTTCATTTTTCATTTTAAAAATAGTTTTTAGTAGAATATCTTTTAAACGCGTTCAAATGATCATATCATTATTTCAATAAAATTGTTAGTCAATAAATTATTAAATAAGAATATTATAGGTAGATCTATAAACCTAGAATACCAGAACTTGTGCATTATATTATTACATCAGCATGATTACAATTAATCAAATCTTGGAGGATTGAACAATATAGTAGTTTTGGAAAACCAGAACACATACATGAAACCAATTTTACATTGGGGATAAAAAATATTTCATAAAAAAAGAAAATTATCAACATCCATGAAACTACTCCAAAGTACTCCTATTTATAACATGGGGAAAGGCAAGATGATAAGGGTGGAATCAAATTCTCATAAAGGGCATGTGCATCATAATTAATCAGGATTCAATAAGAATAATCATTATGGAAAGGAAAAATAAACTGGACACATATTCCATATAGACAACTAGATAAGTCATAATCAATATGAGATTGTTGATAATAGAATCCCATGAAATTTAATCAATAATCATAGAATGAAACTTAAAAAATGATATTCTAACCAATAAAATAAGCACATGGAATAAAAATAACTGAATTTATAATGATGGAATGCATAATAATGGATATCTAAAATATACTGTCAAAGATTAATGCCTAGAATTAAATAATTTCAAGGATTAATACCGATAATCTAGTACTAGAAAGAGTCAAGGAAATGAATATAATCCATTCATGTATTAATTACTAGATTATAATATTATCAGGACATCATTCCAAGAATCTAATACTATCAAGGATTCATTCTAGGAATCTAATATTTTCAATTCCTTATGCTAAGAATCTTAAACAATCATGGATTCATGCCAAGAATATAATACTATCAAAGTGGACAACATATGTAAAAATGGTATATGGTTTAATAAATAATCACACCCATGATAAATGATAAGTATATTTAATAGATATTTAATTTATATGAAAATTATTATGATAAATTTACTGTTTCAAATAAAAGTTAACAATCACAAAAGAAAGTGATATTTCAAAGATAACTTTTACCTCACAAAAAAAAAAAGTTTGCCCACTTACCTAAAGTGGCTTTTATAAAATTCCAAAAAAAATGTTTCACCGAAGATAACTTTTACCACTTGGGTAATTTTAAAATCAAACCCCATGGATGAGATAATTCAAAGTGAAACATAAAATTCCATTAAAAATGAATCAACTGTGATATTAAATTTCAATGGTATATACACCACATATAATTAAATTGGAAAATAAATAATAAATATGTCTCAATGGAATATAAATTGAGGTGAAAACAGTTACTACTTGGTGACTGTTGAATTAAAATCTCCCTGAAATAAATAAAATAAAATGAAAAAATAACATGAAGATAAATTTATTGATGATATAAAAAATAACATGAAAATAAGTAGTGAATATAATTTACGCCTTATGAAAGAAAAAGTGATATAAGAATCTCTTACAATTATAGTATCATTTTAATTAGAAAACCAAAAAATAAATTTTTTAAAATTAAATATTTAAATACCATGAATATGAATGAATTCATGATATAATAAACCAAAATGGGTATTATATACACCATATAAAATAAAAAATTGGTGAACATGTAATTTATCTCATTGATATAAATAGTGAGATGAAAATCCCTTATAAATTGGTAACTTTTGAATTATAATCCCCATGAAAGAAAAAATTTCAAATAAATCTCTGAATAACATGAAGATAATTTAATTAATGATATAATGTACAATAGTGAAAGTATATAAACCTAAAATAATACAAAAGTGATGAAAATGGTGGATTCCTTAGGGAAAGAGAAGTGAGACAAGAATCCCTTACTACATGGTAACATTCAGTTAAAACAAAATATGATGAAATAATACATGTATAAACATATAAAATCATGAAATATGAATAATTATTGATATTATATTTCAAGGATTATATATGTATATATTATAAAAGAAATAAGGTTTACAATGATAAAGTATGCCTCAATGAATGGATGTTGATACAAAGTCCCTTACGTTGAGTTTGACTTGTCACATGTGTTTTTATCTTACAAAATAAAACACTTATGTTAATAATTTACATGATTTAGAACCTTTTTAATTTTTTTATTACTTTTTATTCACCTTTTACAATGTTTAATACAACAACTTAAACATTTCTATTTATGCCTTGTGTTTTGACCAAATTTGGTTCATGTGTCCAGAATAACTTTGGTGGACCAGATATGGTCAAAATGGTCATTATATATTCATATAAAGAATAATAATCATTAAATAATTATCATATTTATAGATAAATTATACATTTAAAACCAATTAGGATATATGTTTATTAAAAATGAACCAATGTTAGAATCTTGGAGATGGTAGGTCATACATACGCATGAGTAACATTCCCATTTTTCAATGATCTATATCAAAAGATGGTATATAACATTATATCATTATAGAATTATTAATAAATCATAAATAAAATGTTATTTAATAATATCAACTTATGTATAGAATTTGGGTTATTTTAATGAATCACATCGTGTAGAGGAGGTGCAAGTTCACACATCCACGAACGACCTTATCAGTTTTTAGTGTGTCAAAAGGGTAATAAAAAAAATTATATATTCTATAAAAAAGGTAATTTTTGTATTAATTTCATCTATATGTCTTTTATGTCACAAGTTTTTAATTAACAAAATCCTTAATACATTCAATGTAATGTGTGAATGTATCACATCTCTTTATGGAGGGGTAGTCCACACGTCCACAAACAAAGTTAACATATTTACACCAAATGGAATGAATTATGTTATGTGTTATATATTAATTACAGAAGTATTTAAACAAAATAAATTTCATATATATCATATAAAAACACCATGTCCATCATAATTACCAACCATGAATTGGGGAAATGGAAAAATGAAGGACATTGCTTCACAAGGTGGTAGTTTTCGATACAGGAATAATAAGTTTGTTAACCATTTGAACGAATTGTGGGTTGGTTTAGGGAGAAAAATTAACATAAAAAATATTATTATATTTATTATATAATTTTTATTATTTAAACATATAATAATAATAAATTATGTTTTTTAAAAATAAATAAAATATAAATGAACATTGAATAATGTTACCTCTTTTACAGGTAACTCCTTTTGGTTTGCACCCAAGGGATTCATTTGTTTTTTTATTTCAAAATTTGAGTATTCTAGTATGTGGTGAGGTATTTTTGTAGAATATTTGTGTAGATATTGGTCAATAAAAACTATCTTGATAGGTGTGAGGAAGGGTAAGATTGAATGCCTTTTTATAATGGAGGGGGAGTAGTATTCTTATAAATACCAAAATATATACAATTTTGGGAGGTCTAATGTACATAATGGGCCTCTAAAATGAAAAAATAATAGATTATAAGAGATTTATGGTAGATAAAAACAACCAACATGAAAGAAAGTTCATTTTGTATAATCTTTTTACTTAACTTATAAGTTTCCCCAATTTAATCATTTTGGTTTTGGTTAATGTAACAAGTTTTATAACCTATGTAAATTAACCATTATGAAAAATTAAAGTGAGATTTATAATAAAATTTTAACCCACTAGATTATAAATATTATATATAATTTAAAAATTAAAAATCCAACATGTTTTGGAAATTAATTTTAAAACAAACGTATGCACCAAGTAAAAACACTATTGTAACCTAAATTGTGATAACAATGTTATTATTATCTATGGGTTAATATGATAATTATAAAAGTTAAATTGGATAATTATTGGACCATATTTTATATTTATTGAAAAATAATAATAATTAGAATTAAGGTAATACCTTTATTAATAATAAATCATTTAATAAAATATCATTTATTGTAAAATAACATTAATGTCAAATTTGAAATTATTTATTTAATTATAATTTAAAAAATATAAAAAAAATATTTAAATTAAAATATATTAATTTATATGCTATAAATAAGGTATATTCATCTAAAAAAATATGGAACATAATGAGTCATTGAATTTACAATACTTTTAATGTTCTTAGTATCATTTATTTTATTTTAATACTAAATGATTAATCCATGAATTAGAATTTGTTAAGCATCTAACTTTTCCAATTCATCTATAAAAATTAATGATAAATAATAATGTAAAAAATAACTCATTTTTATTTCAAAATAATGTTTATAAACAAAATTATGTAGCTTCTTCAATGCTCAAATTCTTTATAAATGTTAAAGGTAAAAAATGATACCTTTTTCATTTTCATTACTTAACTTATTATATAGGTCGAATTCATTAAATAGAATCCCAATAACTAATAAAAATAGCACCAATAGTTTATAAGGTTTAAAAATTGAAATAAAATGAAATTTGGACAAGTTTCAATGTCATTTTGGCCCATAGTTTAAGGTTTATTCTATTGTTTTTCTTAGTTAAACCTTAATCATTGTAATTAATTTTAGTTACCTTGACTAGTCTTATTGTTCAAAAACATAGTTTAACCTATTAGAATATAAATATTATAATTATTTAAAACATTTATATGCATTTTTCCAAATTCAATTCTCAAAAGTGTAAAAATTAAATTTTATGCCAATCCCACAAATGTGGTTAGGAAGCTGTTTTTTAGAGTGAAGATGTTCAAAAGATCCTTGATATTTTATATCTAAATTCAATATAAAAATTATTAAAATGAAATAAATGTTATTAATAGATTTATAATGGATGTATTTTTACTTTAAAACCAATTTAAAATATAAATTAACATTATTAATTATTTAATAAAATATACAGTCTTCAACTAAAATATAGTATTTTCACTATTCATCAAAAAACAAAATTTGTCAGAAAAATAAAAAAAATTCATCCTAAGTAAAATTTTACATTCCTAATTAAAAATTAATTCGTATTTTGAAAAATAAAATTTATAAAAGTTTAAAAATTTAGTTTTAAAATAGGTGTAATATTAAAAGGTGGTAAAAATATTTCCTGCATGTAATACACAGTAACTTAGTGTTGTGTGTAGCATAAACTTAAAAAAATTATTATAAATAAAGTTAGAAAATAAAAAATTTTATTCTAAAATTAAAATATATTAAATTCTTGTGGTTTTACATTGTCCCCTCCAAAATTACATTGAGTCCATGAAATATAAAGTTTATCTTAGTAATTGAGGGATTGATATTTGAAAAAACTATAATTGAAAAAACAATCGTAAATAGGGTTAATAACAAATCATCTTAATAATTGGTAAAATGAAATAAAAAGGTCACCAAAAAACCATTATTTCAAATTGGGGATTATTATTGGAAAGTGGAGATACATAAATTAAGGAAAAGCGTAAATATTTATAGGGTTGATTGATGTCATTTATTACAAACATGTAAATGATCAATGGAATATTGAGGGCATAAAATCCAAAAATATGTTGTGATTTTAAAGACCATAGGTTCAAAAAAATAATATTACCATAAATTTTATGTTTTAAGATCTTTTTCTTATTATTGACGAATTATTTTTTTCTAAAGAAATAATATTTACTTTTCATGGATCGTATAATCCATAAAATAAAAATTTATGTTTTTGTCTAACTATTTTCAAAAATTAATATGTTTAATTAATTAATATATAAAAATCAAAACATGTAGTACTAGTTCATAATTAATATTTATTCACAATTATTTTTACTAAAAATAGTAAAAAATTAGCCAAGACATCACATAGGCTAGTGGGAGGTGCATAACCCTTATCGTCATTCAGTCATGGGTTCAAGACCTAATTCCTCATATGATTTAATTTTTCTAAAACCATATTAATACAATTCTCAAAATAAATATTATGTAAATACTTTAAATTTAAACACTTAATAACTTTTTTTCCTATGGTTTTAAATACATCATATATTTTTTGATGCCTAATAATCAAAATTTACTATTAATACAATGGCATTAATGATAATAATAATAAAAAGGGTTATAAATAACATTAAAACCATGTATCTAAAATGAAAAGTCATTTTTTCTCAAATAAAAATTCTAGTAAATAAAATACTAAACTAATGATTTTTATTTCCATAAATTTATTCCCAAATACCCTTAATTTTAGTATACTGTCATTATATAAAACCTAAAAACATAGGGGTTTATGATTATAACTTATAATAAACTATAATATCATAATCTTGTGATGGTATCCACAACCCAAAATTTAATTTAGACAAATATACTTATATGCTACTGAATAATTCATATTTTAGTGTTATGTTCCCCAATGTTTGTTTTCTTAAATCTAGTTCTCAAGGTTTCTAATAAATTTATTTTGATACCAACTAAAGCATACCAACCCCAGAATCCTAGAAATTTTCACATTGGAATGATTAAAAGGAATAAAATCCCAAAGGACTAATCATTTTATAATTGTTAGAAAACTATATTAAATGTTTGAAACCCATTTTACATTGGGGACAAAAAATATTGTACAATAAAAGTAATATATCACCAACCATGAAACTCATTCAATAGAATACTCTTTAGAAATTGAAAAATGAAACATAATAAAAAATACCTGAAATTAGAAGTAAGAGTAAGTAATTTGAATTAGTCATGTATCAATTTTAATAATAAATATGGAAAGATAAAAGAAACTGGTCACCATTTCATTTCAAACAACTAGATAAGGATGAATTAATATGGAAATGTATATAAAAAACATTCCATTTAATCAATAATACTAGAATGAAATATATCCATTTATATTCATACTAATAGAATAATAAAATTTAATAATAATATCTGAATTCATAATGATGCAATTCATAATGATGGATATCTAAAACATACCACCAATGCTTTATGCCAAGAATCTAATACTTTCAAGGATTCTTACTAAGTATCTAATAATATCAGTGGTTCATTCCAAGAATATAATAATGTTAATGCTTAATTCCAAGAATATAATATTTTCAAGGCATAATTCTAGGAATCTAATACATTCAAGGCTTCATACAAATAATCTAATACTGTTATGGCATCATACCAAGAATCTAATACTTTTAAGGCTTCATGCAAGAATCTAATACAGTCAAAGTGTACACCATATGTAATAATGGTATATAGTTTAGGAAATAATTGTACCCATTATAAATTATATGGATATTTAATATAAATTAAATTTTCAAAAATAATAATAATAATTTGATTGTTTCAAGAGAAAGTAAGCAATTGTTAATGAATGTGAGATTTCCAAGATAACTTTTACAACTTTTTTAATTTTCAAATCAAACCCATTAGATGATATAAATCAAATAGAAACATAAAATATCACTAATATTGAATGAATCATGATATTAAATGTGAAAGGGATAGTATATAAACCACATATAAGTTAATTGGTCAATAAAAAATAAACAAGTTTAAATGGAATGTAAATTGAGCTGAAAAAATTACTACTTGGTAACTTTTGAATTATAATCACTATGGAATAAATAAATTCAAACGAAACTTTAAATATGATTAAGATAAATTTATTCATGATATAAAATAAAATAGGGTAAGTATATGGACCATATAAAATAAATAACTGGTCAAAATAGCATTTTCCACAAGGAAGAAAATCTAAGACAACAATCCCTTACACCTGTGGTAACATTTGAATCAGAAACCCCAAAAATAATATAAATCAAATGAAACATTTAAATTCCATAAATATAAAATAATTAAATATATAACATATCAAAATGGTTAGTTGAAACACCATGCCATAGAATTAAGTCATGAATATGACATTTATCTCACATATGTAAAATGTGAGACTGAAATCCCTTACAACTTTGTAACTTTTGATTTAAAATACCCATAAAAGAAATAATTTCAACTGAAACTGTAAATACCATGAATATAAATTTATTCATCATATTAAATAAAATATGGGTTGTATATAAATAAAAAAATAAGCAGTGAAAATGGTGTATGCATCATAAAAATAAAAGTGAGACAAGAATCTCTTACTACATAGTAACATTCAAGTAAAACAAAATCAGATGAAATTGTCCAAGTTGAAACTTATAATATATTGAAATATTAAGAATTTATGATATTACATGTTAAATAGGTATTTTGTACACCGTATAGGAGAAATTAGTTTCACAATGATAAAGTATTCTATAAAGAATGGAAATTGAGACGAAGGCCCTTACCTTGAGTATGGCTTGTCATATGCATCTTCATATTCCTAAATAATAAAATTATTTAAATCATATATATTATTAATAAAAGTTTCCAATTATAATATAAATTTTACTTCACTTATTTTAATTATTTATAAAACTACTTAAAAAATTATGTTTACATCAAGTTCTCTGAACAAATTCAGTTCATGTGTCAAAAAACGACCTTGATAGGTTTACTATGGTCAAATGGATAATTATATAAAAATATAAAATAATAATAATGAAATAATTATTTTATTTACACATCAATTATTCTTTTAAAACTTATTATTAAATATGGTTATGAAAAATGATCCAATGTTATAATCATGGAGATGGTATGTCATACATATGCATGAGTAATGTCTCCATTTTGCACTAATCGCCATAGAAAGAATGTAAGTATCATTGTATCATTAAAAAATGATAATTATATCATAAATAAAATTTAATTTAATCATGTATACATATATATATAATTCATTTTATGTAAAGGAATCACATCGTATCGAGGATGTGTTAGTCCACATGTCAATGAACGATGTTATCACTTTTTTTGTGTGTGAAAAGGGTAATAAATAAAATAAAATATTATGTTTTAATAAATTTAATTATTTAGTTTATATAAAATAATTTTAATTAAAAATATCCTAAAAATATTCCATGTAATGTGTGAATATATCACATCCCTTTGGGGAGGAGGTAGTCCACACGTCCAAAAACAAAATTATCATATTTACATCAAAATGAAAACATTAAGTTATATGTTATATAAAAAATATAGAAGTATCAAGAAAATAAAATTTTCATATAGATAATTAAAAAATAACATGACCATTATAATTCCCAAACATAAAAGGTGGTTAAAGAAAAACAAACGACATTGTTTATCCAGGCGGTACTTCGTTGTACAAGAATGATAAGTTCGTTACCCATTTTATGGATGTGTGTATAGGTTTAGGATTAAACAATATCAATACTACATCTCAATATATTAAGGATAAAAATGTTATTATATAATAATGGAATAATAAGAAATCAATGGGTGTGGAAACAAGTAATAGATAAATCTACATTACAGAATGATACCTCTTTTTCGGGTAACTCCTTTGGTTTGCACAAAAGGAATTCCATGGATTGATTTATGCCCAAGGTGAGGAATCTAGGATTAGTGTAGGTATTTTTTGATACTATTTTTTTAGAGGTTGGATGAGCCAATGTGTCTTTAGAGGTTTGAGGAAGGGGAACAATGAATTCTTTTTTAGAATGGAGGGGGAGTGACATTTTGTAAATAACAAAAGGTATACACTATTGGGGGGTATCTCTTACCTCATGTTCCTCCAAAATGGAAAAATAATGGATTAAAGGTAAATTATGGTCAAGAAAACCACCACCACCCAAATATATGTTCATATTTATAATCTTTTCCTTAAATTCTATGTTTTCCCCAATTTAACCATTTTGATTTTTATTAATGTAACTAGTTTTCAAACCTAAGTAATTTTTACATGAAAAATAAATTGAAGTTATATTAATTATAAAATATATAAATACTTATTTATAAATACTCTATATAATTTCTAACTTAAAAATCCATTGTGTTTTGGAAATTAATTTTAAAACAAGCGTATGTAACACAAAAAACACTACTTTATCTGAATCCGTACTTACAACAGTTTTACTATCTATTAGTCAATATGTTAATTATGAAAGAGAAATCAGTCCATTAATGGAAAAAATTTGATATTTAATAATAATCAACAATCACTTGGAATATGGTCTTAATTTTATTAATTTTAAATCATTTAATAAAATTCCATTTACTCTAAATTAACCTTAATAACAATTTTGGAATTATTTATTTAATTTTATTATGAAAAAAATAAATACAATATTTTTATTAAAATAAATTAAGTTAACAACTTTGAAATGTGATATATTCATCTAAAAAATAATTTAACAAAACAATTCATTAACTATAGTTGACATTTAATGTATTTAGCATCGCTAATTTTATTTAACTATTAAGTAAATTATCAATGATTAATGTTTGTTAAGTGTTTAATGTAAATAATTCATCTCTAAAAATTAATGAAAAATAATTATGATAAAAATAAATCATTTATATTTATAAATAATCTTTATAACATAAATTATGCAACTTTGTCCAAACTGTAACACTTTATAAATGTTAAACCAAATGAATGTTACTTTTTAATATTTTTCTTAATTAACTTATTATATAGGTTAATTAAAATAAATAGTACCCAAATAACTCATAAAAGTATAAATAATAGGGGATATGGTTAGACTATTGGAATCCAATGGCTTAAAGACATGTTTTTAGGTCATTTCAGCCCTTATGTTTATGGTTCTATCCACTATTAAAATTAATTTTACCTTAATCATTATAATGAATTTTAATTAATTTCAGTAATTTGTTTTGTCAAAAAATATGTTGATATTATTATAATATTGAATATTATTCTGATTATGACCATATATATCCATTTTCCATATTCAATTCACATAAGTGAAAAAATTTAATTTAATACTAATCCCAAAGATGTGCTAAGAAACCATATTTTTTAATGTGAAAATATTCATAAGTTGATTCAACATTTATATTTAAATTAAATTTAAAAATGATTAAAATAACCAAAATTTTATTAATTGATGTGTAATTAATCTATTTTTAATTTAAACCAATTTAAAATATAATTTAGCATTATTTATTATTTAAATAAAAGAAATTTTTCAACTAAAATTTAATATTTTTCACTCTTAATCAAAAAATGAATCCTCTCAGAAAAAAATAAACAAAGATAATTTTGACATTCTGAATTCAAAAATTAATCTTATTTTAAAAAATAAAAGTTACAAATATTTCAAAATTTAGTTTTAATATATGCATGCCATTAAAAGTTGGTAAAATTCTTTCTTCGATTTAATGCAAGCTAAATCAATGTTGTGTGTAGTATTAGCTTAACATGGTCTTTTGTATAAATCAAGATAGCAACAAAATTAAATTTTTTTAAATATTAAACTATAATAATTTTTTTGGGTTGTATATTATAAAACATTATTATAAATTAATGTTTCAATATTTAAACAATAGATTTTCCTTCAATGAAAAAGATAATTTCTATTGGAAAATCTCAAAAACACATTGTAGGTTTATTTTAGCCATAATATTCCAAATAAACATTTACCCTATCAAATTAGAATTTATATTCTCTAAAATTTTATAATTTTAATTGAATTATAGATTTTATAAAATATAATTTTAACTTAATTGAAGTTCTGGTGTTATATTATTCTATCCTATAGAAATTTCACCCTCTAATTTTTCATGGTAATTACTTTCTAAACTAGTTAGGATGATTTTTCTTCATAAAATCATCTGGTTCCGATGTTCTACAACTATTTTACAATGCCTCTAATGTTCCCTTACCAGTTGAGTAATCTGATTCCAAAAAACCGCCTCTCTAGTTTCATGAATTTGGATTGGCTCTTTATAGTAAGATAGATCGGTTTATAATATTATTTATTTAGAGGTGACTACACACATTGTTTCTAGAATGTAAAACCTTAGTAATAATATAAAGATATAATCATACACAATAGGGAGACATAGTATCAATTAAAAATGGTGAGACAAAACTCCAATTCTTTAAAGGATTTTGAATGTTCTAATATATTTTGGGATTCATTTACGACTAATACCAACCCTTATAACACCCTTCTATGGATATGGTTTCACAAAAACGTAATCTATCACCTAAAATTATAAATATATTTTTAGTTAATGCCATATCACATTTTTCTTCTTTGGATTACATTTATATGAGTATCAATAGTTTTTACCATTGTAATTTTTTCCTCAATAAATTTTGATCCTGTAAGATTACTTTCACCAACATCATTACAAAATGTTATGGTATGGAATCTATTTACATATCATTATTCTTATGAAAGCATTTAAATACCTAGACAAAATTTATAGATATATAAAAACACTACCAAATGTATATACTAATCCGATATACCTTGAAATTCAATTAAGGGAAATAATAACATGTATTATAATGTTTGAATAGTCCTTTTGGATTGTCCATTGTTTTGAGATTGATAGGTGATGGTAAAAAGAAGCTCAGTATCAAGATTCATTTGAAGAATCATCCATAATCATGATTTAAATCTTGGACCAGGATAAGAATAAATTGAAATAGGTTTTCCATGGTTTCATAAAACATTATTATTATAGATTCATTAAAGGAACTCAAGAGGTAAAACATCTATTATAGAAAGTATGTGTGTAGATTAGGCTAGTTGATCAACAATAACCCATATTGCATCATTATTTCTAGGATACATTGGAAATACAATGAGAAATTCCAAAGTAATTACAAAATATTTACACATATGAGAAGTTATAGGTTGCATGACTCACCTAGTACGCTTTTTCATATCCCTCACCTTTTTAAAATCCATGTATCTTAAAATTTAATCAAAAATTTTAAACATTATATGATCATACAAGAGATTTTCCATTAAATACATATAAGTTTTTATACTACATGGGTCTTTATAGAATTTATTTATATGATCATCATCCAATAATTCATTTTATATAACAAGTATATATGGGGCACATAGTCTATTTACAAATTTCAGAATTCCATATTCTTATACAAAGGCTTATAATTTCCCATAATTAAAGGTATTAATTATATTTTGAAAATTTTCTTCATCATTTTGAGATCATTATAACAATTCTAATAAAGGGGGTTTGAAAATAATTTCAAATTGGAGTGATGTTTCCCCTTCATTAATAATTTCAATATCTATCATTATTAAATCCATGAACATGTGAGCCCTAAAAATCCTTATTTTGGTTTGGACTCCATCATATTTCCTTCTCAATGCATCTGCTACCTTATTTTCCTTCAATAGGGTGCATATTATTAGGAAATCACAATCCTTTAGTAGCTCAAGACATTATGTAATATTGAGAACTTTTTTTAGAAATTATGTTTTTATGATATTATGTTCTATGTATATCTCAAATAATTCACCATAGATATAATGTCTTCATACCTTCATAGCAAGGATTACTATTTCCAATGTAAGGTCATAGGTTTGATAGTTCTATTTATGAGTCCTTAACTACCTTAATGAATATGTAATATCATTATACTTCTTCAAATGGACACAACCATGTACCTTCCTTGATGAATCACCATAAATAACAAATACAACATTTTCTTATGGTTGAGTAAAAATAAAAAAAATGAACAATATAATCTTCAATTCTTAAAAAAATTCAATATATTCCATTTTACATATGAACATAACCCTTTTAGTTGAATATGGGTTAATGGGTTAACCCAAATTAGAATAAATATTGAGAAAATCAATAATAGAAACCTTCCAAACCAATGAATCTAAATATATATTATTTATATTCATTGGTGTATCCATTCATTGAATATATATTTCTTCATAGGATCATCTATTATTCCATCATTTGAGACAATATGGCTATGAAAATAAAAAAATTTGAATCCATAATTCACACTTGATAAATATAACATATTAATTTACTCTACCAAGAGTATCAACAATGATATAAAAATGAATTTTATTTTCCAATTTTAATCTAGAATACACTATGATATCATCAATGAATAAAATAATAAAATTAGAAGGAAATTAATTAAATACTTTGTTCATTAAATCCATAAAAACATATGGTACATTGTTAAATTCATGTGGCATTATAGTATACTCACAATGTACACACCTTTTTTTGAAATATTAGCTTCAAAATATATTAATCCTTTCATCACAAATGACGATACCTAGAACGAAGTTCAATCTATGAAAAATATTTATCTCTATGAAGTTTATTGAATACATCATCAAGGTTTTTCAGATAGTTCCTTTTCTTTATTATAATAGAATTGATTTCCATATAATCGATAAAAAGGCTTATGGATATATCATTATTATTAATGAAAGGAACAAGGTCTCTCCAATGTTAATGAAAATTTAATTTAAATATCCTATAAAACAACTCATATAGTTGTCTCTCCAATTCCACTAATTCATAAGTGTCCATTTTTTATAGAGATTTTAACATAGTACCTTAACTAGGGATTAAATTAATGGAAAACTCATATTTATGACCATAAGTATTTCTAGTTAATTTCTCTATAAAATCATAAAAGTTATCATATATAATAGATACATACAAAATTTAAAGATAACCTTTTCCATCTGAATATTTTTTCTTCTCTCCATCACCAATAATCTTGATCAGAAGATCTACTTGTGGTGGATCTATACTTGACTCAGATGATGAACTCTCTGCTCTAAAGATATTATATTCAACATCTTCAACATGAACCATAATTACCTATATTTTCAATAAATTATCTCTATAATATTTTTAAATCCAATATTTTCAATTTATTATATCAATTTCTACCATAGATATAATAATAATGTTAGAAAATGGAGCACCTTTATGTGTCATAATGGGAACTTCCTAACACGTCCTTTTTGTATGTAGATTTTCACTAGCTGTTTTGACTAATAACTCACTTATTAATGTGATAGATATATATATATATATATTTATAAAATTTAAATATATAAATGAGTGATTTGATCCTAATAAAATAAATCCTTATTAAAATTTCAGTCTACAATTAATCTTCCTACCATAAGATCTTTTGTAACTTCATCAGATGTACACATAAGATTTATTTTATTCATATGGCCTCTTCTGTGGTAGATTCCATTAATGATTGGGACATTGGTTTGAATATTATTCCATTTAATAACAATTTATGTTATGGAAAATATTGTTTTATTTTTCCCATAAATTTATTATCCAGATTAACCTTATCTCTGAACATAAAACAAACCCACATGCCATTAATGTATTCTCTAGGATGTTTCATTCCACAATTTTCCCATGGTTGAAATAGATTAATTTTACTATTCATATTTTATTAATTTCCTTTATATTTGTGCTCTACCAAACTATCCATATCTTTATTTAGCTTGAATATATAGGATATGGAAATATCAAAAAAAAAAATTCTGGATTATAAAACTATTTTATCATTTTATGAAATAGCTATAAAAACTAGTTCCCTTCAAAGAAATTTTATAAAATCTTCATGGAAATGGAAAATCATGCATTTTTTATTGTGTATTTAATTAATATTAAACTATGATAGTATTTTAAAGTTATCCTCATACTCCATAATAGCTTCTTACTCATTTTCATTAAGTTGAGAAACTCCCTCCTCATTTTAGTGCCTTTATCATAAGGTAAATATTTATTGTATAAAGTTACATTAAAAGATATTAATTCCTTATGTTCTATTTCTTATTTATCCCTAATATTCTTGATCAAACACCACTATTTCATGGTATCTCCCTTGAGATAATATAAAATAAGTATAAACTTTTCAATTTTATCACCCCCAAGGAATGAAATATTTTTTCATGGTACACAATCCTGTTCTCAACTACCGACAGGATAGTATTTCCACCCAAATATTTTGATTATGTCACATTAAATGATAAAATATAGGTAAATCATGTCGATTAATTTAAAGTTACTAATTATTTTCAATGTTATTAGTCATAAACAGGGTCAACTATGCTAATATGGCCATGAGATTCTCATCTCCAACACCAATTCTATTAGCTTACATAGTCGGTAAAATTATACATTGGCCATGAGTATTGATAAAATTCTTTATTCGATAAACCATAAATGAATAATAGTATATAATTTACTGGATCATATAATTACTAATTTTAAATTATAATATATAATTATATATATGGTGTAACACTTATTATAAATTTAATATTTATTCATTATTAATATCAGAATTATAAACCTGGTTTCTTTGGGAATATCACAAAATCATAAAAATATTTTCAAAATATTAATAATTTTTTATAAAGAAAATTTTTATTAACCCATGTATATCCCATGGGCCAATCAAAATAGTTTCTTTGTAAGGAAACACTCACCGTAAACTAGAATGATATTCGAGATAAACTCTACCTAAACTATTTTCTTGTTTATTACCTCTTGATGAATATGTTCCAAAACTGTGTCCACATGTTATATCCATGTAGGGATGTATTTCTTGGAAAACCATATAATATCTACCTTAAAAAAATATTTTTTGGGACCCTATTCTTACTCTTATCCTAAAACTTATTCATGGGGATATTTTACCTAATCTATATTTTCTTACATCTAGTTCCCAAAGATTCTACAAAACATACTCTAATATAAACTATAACATCCCAAACACCTATAACCTAGAATTAGTGTATACATTATAAAATTAGTATAGATAAAATGGTTTAAATCCTAATTTTCTTATCAGTTTAGTATTCTTATTGATTGAGAAACATAAACGATAAAAATTTTACAATGGGGAAAAATAAAAATTTAATTATAGAAAAAAATTAGATACCTTGAACTCATTAAAATAATTATTCTGTAAATCATGGAGAAATGAATCAAAATTAGGGTCTGATAAAATTCCTAGTAAGGGTTATGTACAATGTAATCTATCATGAGTATATAATTCAAAATTAATATGTTAATTTAAATAAATAAAAATACATTATATTTTATCAATACATTGATCATGGAATACATATATGGATAATATCAATGAAATAATCTCATGGATAACAAAAAATAAATTATCAATGAATAAAATTATTTATATTGGATTTTATGATCTGTGACCTCATCATATCTATACCATCAATATTGCGAACCAATATAGTTTAATATATAGATAGGAAAAAATCAAAAAACCATTTAATTTGGTGAGTTGATTTGTCACATTTGATCCATCAATTCATCAATGGGATATATAATTCTAGGTCCTACCCATCACTGTATGTCTAATTAATTCCCCATATATTGAATGATCAATTTAATTCATGAACATTATGTCTTATAAAAAATATATTTATATAAAAAATAATCTTGAATATCAATATTTTCCTAGATAATTTAATAATATTCAAATTAAAACACATTAAATAGAAATTGAATATAGTTTTGATAATAATCATACCCATGACACAAAAAATATGGATATTTATGAGAAATGTAATTTCTAATTATGAAAATAATATAAACGATTCATGAAAAATTTAATGATTAATAAATTAATAAGAGATATAAGATAACCATATCATCATCATAACTATAGGTTTTGAAATAAATTCATTTCCATTGAAGAAATAAAGAAAATTGAATTAAAAAATAAAAATAATACTTAATTAAATATTTTTCTATTTAAAACTATAAAAAAATCACAGGGAAAGATAAATATTATAACATAGTTACAATCATGGAGAATTTTTATTATCATTGTATATATTAAAAAAGAAACATTCCTTTTGAATTTATTTAAATAAAGTCAAAAAGTCCTGTTTGAGAAAACAAAAGAGAGATTCATTTAATTCCATTTAAAATTAAATGATAAAATAAAATGTAATTTATAAATCATGTTAGTAATAAAAATGACCTTTGTTATATATTTTTTGATAATATAGAAATAGAAGGAAAAAATATATCTTAATAAAAGAGAAATAAAATCACTTTTTAAAATAAAATTTTATTATCTTAATTTAATTGATAAAGATAAGAAAAGATGAAATAAATATTTAAATTTATTAAATATATAGAGTATAATATAATAGATATATTTTCGAACCCATGTATTATATGATTTCATCAATTGAAATTAAGGTAGCCCTAGAAATTAATATTATAAAATAAATACATTCTTTTTAGGTAAATAATATATTAGATCAACTTGAAATAATCAAATTGAATTGAAACATTAATAATCATGAATAAATAATTATTCATTTAAAATAAATTAATGGGGTTGTATATACACCACATAAAAGTAAACAGGTACATAATAAAAAATACATCTCAATACAGTAGAAATTGAGATGAAATACCTATACCTCATGTTTCCCATTTTTTGAAAATGATGTAACCTATATTATAATGGTTTTAAATATGCTATTAATTTATTCTAGATACATATTAATATTTATAATATCAAATATAATCCTCTTATAACATCTTATCAACCGTTAATTATTCATATTTCATTATTACTCTTGTTTAGGGTGTAAAAAAATCTTGTTTTCTCATGATTATTCTTTCATAGAAGTTCTATTTCCTATGGATATGATATATTTCTATTGCACCCTAATATTTTTCAGAAATTTTTATCCTTAAATAATTTTATTTTTTGGTTGATTGTGTTACATGAAACAATGAGTTTAGCCAAACCACATAGCATTGTTAAAATATTATGTGTCTATTATTCCTTAGCTATTGGATTTATGGGAATTAATAGTAAAAACTAAAAATTTTCAAATATAATATTCACACAATTATAAAATTAATTTATTAGGTATTATAAGATAAGAATTAAAAATAAAATTTATTTTCAAATAGATGTGTAGTTTTTCATGAAAAAATAGGGTTTTTGTGGACAACCTATTTTAAGATTAATATATTACATTAATCACTATTGGTGAATAATTGTAATATATTTTTTACTTTTTCAAAATTTTTAGTTACTCATTATATATTTTTTCTTGGCATAGGATTTGGATGAATCCTATTTTATTCTTAAATATATATTTGTTTTCCTAAAAAGTATTTTTTATCACATTTTCTCATTTAAAATAAAAATATTTCCTACCATTTTTGGGTATTGAATTTGATAAATTGAAAAACATATTTAAAATAATAATTTAATTTTTTTTAAACAACCCCATTTTATATTGCGTTAATATGAATTGTGATCGTGTTAAAATTTTTCACCCCAGTAAAGAATAAATCAAGTTAATCTAGATTAAAAAACTAATAAGTTCATAATTTTTTATCCTAATTATTATATAATAAAGGGAGTTCCACCATTAACACCTTGGGATATAAATTTTTTTGTTTAATGGTAACATTTCAATGAAAATGAATGATATATTATTCAAATAAAAAAGATACAAAATGTAACCCCCTTCGGTTTAAATAACATTTATGTGTTCACATAGGGATAAGAACTATATATGAATTAATATTAATAGTAATTTTATTCATAAAGAAAATATATTCCTGATCGTAATTTATTTATAATTTTAATAAATTATATAATTAGATTAAATTATTATACAACTCCAAAAAATTAATTAATTAATTTAAAAATAAAACAAATGAATTTGAAACATTTAACGTGATATAATTTGAGTAATTTACAGTTTTCAATTAATATTATATGTAAATAAGACATATTATTAATGTTATAAAAGATTATATTCAGATTCCAACTTTTTATTTTCATATTTTGATCCAATTAATTGAATAGTGTCAAATTTGACAATAATGGTATTTTATAAAAATATTATTATATTAAATAATTTAAAAGACATAAAAATAATGAAACAATAAAATTTTGATATGATATGTTTAAAAATGTAATTAATGGTCCATTTATAAGACAATTGTTTCTTTATGAGTTAATATTACAACCATTTAATGTTAAAATTTTTGTTTCAATAGATAAATATTAAATTTCTCATCTAAGGGTAAATAAAAATGATAAGGTTTCGAAAGACATAAATAATTGTCTAAATTATATTTATTGATGGGATTAAAACTAAATCATTCATTAAATTTGATTCCTATTCAATTTGGAGACATTTTTCTTATGAATTAATTTATTATAATTTAATGTTTGGATAACTTTAAAAAGTCCCCCTCAACTCAATTATAAAAGGGAACCTCTTCCATGACTTATTTTCACCACTTTTCTCCATCAATATTGAGAAGAATATTTTAATTTTTCTTCTGAATTTTTTGGGAACATTTTATAGGTAATAGTAATCCCAAAATACCAACCCTAGTTCTATTTATAGGAGATCTAAATGATTCATTTTGAAGGCATGGTCATCACCTTAACAGATAACTTCATTTTATACACTTTACCTTCTATTAATATATGGTGTTTATTTTAAAATAATAAATTCAGTTTCATAAATATAATGATATTTTTTTATGATTATGAAAATAAATTAATACACCCTCTTTTGCATCAAATAACAAATGAAATTATCGCTTATACTTATGTTCAGATTACCATCTATACATAGCGATACAATTTATTTTTCATCATCATAATTTATGGATATGTTTTATGAAGAGTATAATAATTATATATGATATTTATGAAACAAATTTAGATCTTCACTGATATTATATTCTCTACCTTCTTACCATCCAATCCTTTGGGCAATGAAAACGTTAATCATGCATAGATATGGAAAACTATCTTGACGAATGGATGTGATTCATTTTTTATTTATTTATTATATTGACATTAACGAGGAAGAATGTGATTAATATGTTTGATATATGTGAAATCATAATTATTTTATAAAAGGGGATTAATATTAATATTTATTTTGTTCCATTAATAATAAAAAGAAAACAACATTCATGTATACGTATAACCTACCATCTCTATTATAACGTCCTGGACCCGGGTACCACTCCACGGGTGCCCCGAAACCGGTTCGCCACATGACCTCAAGCACATTTCCCCAAATGCCAGAGGCTTCTGACTAGCGGCGAGGGACCAAGTCTAATAGTGGGGAAACTATGCCCTCATTTGACAAAGTGTAGCGCAACGGAAAGAAATAAAACACACAGCAATAGCAGAAGCAGTAAACCATACACAATGGTAATAACAACTGCAGTAGATATAACTAACCAGAAATATAGATATGATGAAACATGCCTCAATTCTATGAAAACAGCTAGAACATGTTACACTGCAATACAATATGATATAACTAAAGTAAAATTACAGGAAAAAAATAGAATAGCTAGCGGCATCGCGAGCCAATGCTCGGTACCATGCTCTCCTACTCCTCAGTAGCAATCAAATACATGTATAATGACCCTTTCCCTTATCTACACATGCAGAAACGTAATCTGTTTGGGCTGAAAATCATGACCCAAATAGGGTGTGAGAAATAATCTCAGTAGGCACCCACCAAAGGCCCGTGCCCAACTGGGTGTAAAAACATGCAACAGTAGTGTGCAGTAGTAAAATGAAATAAAGTAAGAAGTACTAAAAAGTAACTAACTTAACCAAGTATATTTCCATTTCAATATCCATTTAATTGTTTAATTTAAAATATCACCACAGTGAATATTCTAAGTAAACAACTAATGTCCTCAGAAACGTAAACCCCTACCCTCGGGTAAAGAGTATCCAACACAAGAATCTTCCCACAGGCACACAGATATTGACCACATGCATAAGAAGTGTCGCCCATAAGCACAGAATTAGCTTCCCATAGGCATAGAAGATGTTGCCCACAGGCTAGGTAGAACAATGCCCACAGGCTAATTACAACACCGCCCTCAGGCTAAATAGGTAACCGGGACGACCCCAACATCAAAACAAGCAAAAAATATGCAATTAATCTCAACAAAATTCCACAATCATTTCATTAAATGTATAAATTAAACAAGTCATACCCTTGGGTATCCTGACCGAATGGATAAACAGAGGAACACACCCCCGAGGTGGTCCTGGATCCAAGCAATGATCCCAAAAAACATTTTAATATCACATTTAATTACCTATACAATTATAGGTATTTAAACTAGACACATCCTCAACCTCACGACACCCCAAATATGGGTTCGTAGCTCAAAACGCACAAAACACACAATAGTTGGAAAATAAAGACCAAGCCACCTACCTCATATGCCAATGAACATTATACGTGAACGCCGATTCCACAAATGCCTAAGAACGCCGTAGATCTGACATAGAAGAAACACCATTTAGATGCAAATAACTTCCATTCGGGGAATAATTTCCAAGAACGGCTTAAGAGGAGTGGAGGGATTAACCGCGCGGTTCCAACAAGACCATCCGAGGTGGAAATGGATTCCCGATATGCGCCTGGCGGATCTCCGAAGATTCGGCCGTCCCTCCTGAGCTCCCTCTTCCCGTTCTAAGCCTTCCCTGTGAACAGGGGAGGCTACTTCCCATTTTAAGCGAAAAAAACAAAGTACACTGTGTGTACTTATGAGTACATGGCATGTACTTCCCATTTTTAATCTTTTCCTCAGGCGGCTTCCTGCCAGCGTGACACTATTCACCTGGCGACATGACTACACGGAGTGTCTTCATTAGTACACGGCGTGTGCTTCCCTACAGCTAGCCACCTCCTTATTATTCGCATGCCGACTGACTACACAACATGTAAGGGACTACTACACGGCTTGTAGTCGGTTCCTACACCCTTCATCGCCGAAATGGACACACGCCTTGTGTACTCATCCCACACGGCCAAAAGTACACAGCGTGTGGAAAAAGTACATGACATGTACTTCCAAAATTTGGGATTTTCTCCATTTTCCATCTCTTCTAAAAAACAATTAAGGAAAAGAGAAAAGGGAAAACCCTTACCTCAGAAACAAGAACTGGGTTCTTACAAACTTCCCCCATTAAAGAAATTAGTCCCTGAATTGCCCTTACAAGGGTGGCAAAGATAAATATGAGAATAACTCTCGCCACTGAGCACGTACGTCGGTATCTCGCTCCCATGTTTCGTCCTGCACTCGGCCATGCTTCCATAGCACCCGTATGAGAGGAATTGACCGGCCTCGGAGAACCTTCGTGCTCCTATCAATGATATGAATCAGATTCTCCTCAATGGACACATCTAACTCAAGCTCAACCTCCTCTGGCTGAAAGACGTGAGATGGGTCTGAATGATAATGGTGCAACTGAGATACATGGAAGACATCTTTCATGGCTCGTTACCTCTGAGGTAACTGAAACCGATAGGAAACTGGCCCGACTCTCTCTAGAATCTCAAATGACCCCACATACCTCGGTGAAAGTTTACACTGTCTCCTGATCTGCTTGTGTCCCATCCTCGGTGAAACACACAAGAAAACCTGATCCCCAGCCACGAACTCCAAAGGTCATCTGTGGTGATAAACATAAGATTTCTAACGAGACTGTATGGTAGCCATCTGCTTCTGAATCAACTGGACCTTCTCAGAAGTCTCCTGCACAAGATGTGGTCCCAGTAAAGCTGCCTCACCTTCCTCTGACCAACACAACGGTGATCGACATGGCCTACCATATAAAGCCTCGTATGGTGCCATCTCGATAGTTTCCTGAAAACTATTATTGTTGGAAAACTCGACTAGGGGTATATTCTTCTCCCAAGAGACCCCAAAGCCTAGGAAACATGCTCGCAGCATGTCCTCAAGCACCTTTATCATACGCTCTGACTGGCCATCGGTCTGAGGGTGGTAAGTTGTGCTCAGAAGCACCTGTGTACCCAGTGCCCTCTGAAAACTCTTCCAGAAAAGAGACGTAAAATGGGCATCCCTATCTAAAATGATAGAATGAGGGACCCCATGAAGACGTACGATCTCTCAAATATACAACTTCCTAACCTCATCAACACCGAAGGTCTCCTTGATCGGCAAAAGTGAGCTACCTTCGTGAGTCTGTCCACAACAACCCACACAACATCATTGCCTCGAGGTGACCTCAGTAATCCAGTAAAAAAATCCATCGTAACATCATCCCATTTCCACTCCGGGATAGGTAACTGCTATAACAGCCCAGCTGGTCTCTGGTGCTCTGCCTTCACCTGCTGACAGGTGGAACATCTCATAACAACACCAGCTATATCTCTCTTCATACCCGGCCACCAGTACTGACGTCGCAAGTCACGGTACATATTGGAAACCCTGGGATGAACTACCCAAGATGAAGCATGAATCTCCCACATCAGCTCTTCGCGTATATCCCCAGGAACCCATACTCGTTCATGGAAATGCAATACCTCATCTTCTCCTATCATCCACCCAGGAGGAGGGTCCTCACTTGCCACCGACTCCCGTAGAACTAGGCCTTCTGAATCAGATAGATGTCTCATCTTCACTATATCCATGAGGGTAGAAGTCACCACTAAAGATGAAAGATAAGTCTACCCCTGACTGTCGTGCACCTCTAGATGAATCTCAAAGAACAAGGCCATGAGCTGCCACTCACCACTGTCCTCTTGTACATCCTGTATCTGAGTCTTCCGGCTCAGTGCATTAGCTACTACATTACATTTACCAGGTGTATAGGAAAGTTCGAAGTCTAAGGACTGAAGGTATTCAACCCACCTTCGTTGTCTCAGATTTAAGTCATGCTGAGTAAATATATACTTGCGACTTTTGTGGTCGGTGAAAACCACAAAATGTTCTCCCAACAGATAATGTATCCAACAACGCAATGCATGCACAACTGCAACCAAATCGAGATCATGCGTCGGGTAATTACTCTCATGTGGCCTCAACTGCTGGGACCCGTACGTAACAACTCGGTCACCCTACATCAACACAACTCCCTACCCAATACCTAATGCATCACAATAAAATCTATAGCTCTTCCCATGATCTAGGAGTATCAGGATCGGTGCTGATGTCAACCTTCCTTTCAGGTCCTAAAAGGATGTCTCGAAAGCTTTTGACCATACGAACTTCACACCCTTCTTAGTCAAACCTGTCAATGGAGCTGCTAAGTGGGAGAAGTCCTAGATGAAACGTCTGTAGTAACCAGCCAACCCCAAGAAACTCCGTATCTCAAACACGTTCTTAGACTGCTCCCAGGAAACTACTGCGCTCACCTTCTCTGGGTCAACTGAAACTCCTGCCTTTGAGATTATTTGACCCAGGAAGTGAATATGGTCCATCCAAAAGTGGCACTTTGAGAGCTTAGCATATAGCCGATGCTCTCTCAGTGTACTCAATACGATCTCAAGATGGGTGGTATGGTCATGTCGAGTGTGAGATTACACCAAGATGTCGTCCATGAATACTACCACAAAAGAGTCCAGATAAGGATGGAACACACGATTACTCAGATCCATGAAAACTGCTGGTGCATTCGTGAGTCTGAACGGAATAACCGTATACTCATGTAGACTATACCTGCTCCTGAGAGCTGTGAGAGGTATATCAGATGGTCTAACACGCAGCTGATGATATCCTGATCTCAAGTCAATCTTCGAGAACACTCAGGCTTCAAAAAGTTCATCAAAAATATCATCAATCCTCGGCAAGGGATATCAGTTCTTAACCATAAACTGGTTCAGCTTCTGATAATCCACACAGAGTCTGAGGGTACTGTCTGACTTCTTCGCAAAAAGGACAGAAGAACCCTAAGGAGAAGTAATGAGTCGGATAAAACCCTTTGCCTGTAACTCCTCTAACTGCCTCTTGAGCTCCTGCAACTCAGGTGTAGCCATCCTATAAGGTGGAATGGACACCGGTTCTTCTCCTGGCATGAGCTCGATAGGGAAATCCACCTCACGCTCCGAAGGTAGACCTGAAAAGTCATCCGGGAAGACATCCATGAAATGATCAACCATTGGAAGAAAATCCGTTTGAAAAGTCCCCTGGTCATCCAGATATAAACTTGCTATCTGGGCTATGACTCCACCTCACCCATGATGCTCTGGTCCAACTCGACTCACCTGAACATACCATTCGCCCTTGTATAGAAACTATCTTCCCTATGGTGATGTGAAATGCACCCTATGACGATATCAGTCTACAAAGGCTTGAAAGGGAACCAACCAGTCCATCCCAAGAATGACGTCATAAGCTGTAATATATAAGACATAGAGGTCCCAAAGGAAGTGACACCCACCAACATCAATGGGGAACTCCTTGAACTGACGCACACCAGCCGTTCTAGTCCCCAATGGAGTGTCTAGTGTCATGATATCAGAAGAAGTAGAAACACTGAGCCCAAGGCTCTCTACAACGGGTACAGATATGAAACTATGCATAACACCCATATCAAAAAGTATTGAAGATAAGACAGAAGCTACTAGAATAGTACCTCTGACTGTAGAAGGTCCGGGATCCTTCTCCTATTGGGTCTGTTGCACTGCATATGTCTTCCCAGTGCCGCAGCCCTACAACACAGCCTGGCTACCCTGAGCTGTCCCGCCTTGCTTCCTCTGAGATCCTGGTGTCTGGATACCATGACCACGAACACCATCTCTGTCTACACGCCTCGACATGTTCCAGTTCCCTAACTGGTAAGAAGCCACTGGTCCTGCTCCCGCACGCGAAGTCTGCACATAATCCCTCTCACTAGCCACTGGTGGAAACGCCCTGCAAAAGCACTGCAGATGACCCATCCTGCCGCAAGCTCGGCACTCCACTAGGTCTCTTGGACACTATGGACTCTTGTGACCCTCTCTACCACACTGGTAGCACATGAACTGGCCACCATAAACATTCTTCTGACTGGTACTGCCACCCTGAGAGAAGTCCATCTGTCTCTTCCTCTTGCCAGCAGAAATAGTACCAGGAACTGGTGCTGAACCGCTCTGGCACACACCACTAGATTCCCGAAGGTTCCTCTCTGTAATCAGTGCCTGATTCAAAATAGCATGTACTGAAGGAAACCTGAAAACATTCACCAGAACCTGGATGTCATACCATAGGCTATCCTGAAAACATCTGGCTCTCAGCATCTCATCGCCCACCAGTATGGGTGAAAAGCACTGAAGCTCGGTAAAGCGAGAAGAATATTCCATCAACGACATAGCACCCTACTGTAGATTCATGAACTCTCGATCTCTATCTTCCCTCAATGTCTCTGAGAAGAAGAATTCATAGAAGAATGCCTAAAAATCCTCCCATGCCATGTCTTTGTGATGCTCTGATTGGGTGGTAACATCTCACCACCTCTTGGCGGAATCACGCAGCATATACGTCGCGAGCTTGACCCTCCGCCCTGGAGGCATCTCAAGATGCTCGAAAATAGTCTGTATTAATCCTAGCCAAGACTCTATAGCCTATGGTCCTCCATCCCCTGAAAATGTAGGTGTATGCTACTGCTGAAAGATACGAGTCAGCCTATCCATAGATGTGGTATCCTGCGGTGCTCCCTAATAGGTCTGCATGAACGGTAATAAGCCTTCACAGAACTGCACCTCCGTGCCTGTGTCCGGTATAGCAGCTGGTGGTGCATCTGGCTCTACTAGATGATCAATTGGTAGACCATGGCCCACCATCTCTGGAGTAATCTCGTTGCCGCTCTCCTAGCGAACAACGCGCGGTCGTCTCGGCGACATGACTCTACAAGGTCAAACACACAACTTAGATCAAGATTAACAACGTCCGAAAAAAGGAACCTGAAAGGGAATAGGGGGAATAAGGCATTCAAAATTTTCAAAACAAGACTACACGGTGTGTATACTGACTACACGACGTGTACTTGACTTCCCTTCCCCCGCCCGGGTCCTTCTGCACTGCTAAGCCACACGACTCCCATTTGAACAAAACTACACTGCATGTATATTATCTACATAGTGTGCATGGTGTTATTTTCAACTACCCGTGTTGCTTGTGACATGGAAAACTACTCGACTTGACACTACATAGTGTGTGACACCCACACACGGCATATACACCACCCCGTTTTCCAGTCACATGGCTAAAACCACACGGTCTGTCCTCGGACAAGACTACATGGCGTGTTCCCACAGGTACACGACGTGTACTAGATGAGCTCCGCCGACCCATGTTGTTAGTTACACAGCCGGGTACACGGCTCAACCCACACGGCGTGTTCTGTATACACACGGTGTGTACTAGAAAGCATTACCCCGACCCGTGTTGTTAGTTACACGGCCGAGTTCCCAGGTCACACCACACGGCGTGTTCCTCAGTGGACATGGCGTGTATGTATTAAGGTTTCCTCCACCCATGTTTTTAGTTACACGGAAGACACCGGGTTAACACTACATGACGTGTATATAAGCTACACGGCGTGTTCTCCCCAAGACCTTCACTTCCCCTTGTCGCCGCCCACATAGTTTGTGACACGGGAAGAGACAACATGGCGTGTACTCTGGGTACACGGCGTGTACTCAAAAAGTTTATTTTTCTTCCCGAACAGAAGACCATACACGGCATGTTGAAGGTACTACATAGCGTGTATACTGGAAATTCCGGACAGTATGCCTCAGAAACTTCCTCGAAACCCAGAAAATACCGAAAAACAACACCTAAGTGTCAAATTCTGATCTGTGAGGGCCCATACTCCCCATGAATCAAAGTTTGACATATTATCCGTGTTATAAAAAAAATAAACAGTCAATGATCGACCAAATTCCGTTAAATGGGGGCCCATAATCCCCAAAAACCGAAGTTCAGCGTCCATTATTTTAACAAGTTCACACAATAATACCCTATCAAACAACAATTATCTATCAAGCAGCTATCACAACAATATTCTTTTCTAGAACAATAACTATCAAAACAACATTAAATTTCTAATGCACCTAAATGGCATGGAACTATGCATGACATGTGATTTCTAGCATGTGCCTAAATAATTCATGAGATGGAATACCCTCATCTCATCAGGTTGCAACTAAACAGAACCCATAGATAAAATATCAATAGCACAATCACAAGTGCGTCACCCTTCGGTGAAAATCAATTCAACTGTAAAATTTAAAAATCAGAAAAAATTACAACACGAGGTAAATTGGCTTTTCCCTATACACGGGTTAGCTATCCCTAGGCACAACTTATTACCAACTACCGTTCTCATCCTATCCATGAATAAGGCTCCAAATAGTAAGTCAAAGAAAATAACTCCTCTGCTACCACTTTGTAATGTCCCGGACCCGAGTACCACTCCACAGGTTCCCTGAACCGAGTTCGCCACATGACCTCAAGCGCATTTCCCCAAACTCCAGAGGCTTCCAACTAGGAGAAAGGGCCCAGGTCTAATAGTGAGGAAACTATACCCTCATTTGTCAAAGTGTAGCATAGTGGAAAGAAATAAAACACACAGCAATAGCAGAAGTAGTAAAGCATACAGAACGGGAATAACATCTGTAGTAGATATAACAAACTAGAAATATAGATATGATGCAACATGCCTCAATTCTATGAAAATAGCTAGAACATGTTACACTGCAATACAATACGGTACAACTGAAGTATAAGTACAGGAAAACAAAACAGAATAGCTAGCAGCATCGCTAGCCAATGCTTGGTACCATTCTATCCTACTCCTCAGCAATAATCAAATACCTGTATAAGGACCCTTGACCTTATCTACACCTGTAAAAACCTATTCTGTTTGGGCCGAAAAGCATGACCCAAACAGTGTGTGAGAAATAATCTCAGTAGGCACCCACCAAAGGCCCATGCCCAACTTGGTGTAAAAACATGCAACAATAGTGTGCAGTAGTAAAATGAAATACAGTAAGCAGTACTAAAAAGTAACAAACTTAACCAATTATATTGCCATTTTAATATCCATTTAATCGTTTAATTTAAAATACCACCATAGTGAATATTCTAAGTAAACAACTAATGTCCTCAGACACGTAAACCCCTACCCTTGGGTAAAGAGTATCCAGCACATGAATCTTCCCACAGGCACATGGATATTTCCCACAGGCGTAAGAAGTGTCACCCAAAGGCACAAAATCAGCTACCCATAGGCACAGAAGAAGTTGCCCAAAGGCTAGGTAGAACAATGCCTACAGGATAATTACAACATCACCCTCAGGTTAAATAGGTAATCGGGCCGAGCCCAACATGAAAACAAGCAGAAAACATGCAATTCCTCTCAAGGAAATTCCACAATCATTTCATTAAAGGCATAAATTAAACAAGGCATACCCTCGGGTATCCTGGCCGAATAGCTAAAAAGAGGAACACACCCCCGTGGTAGTCCTAGATCCAAGAAATGATCCCAAACATCATTTTAATATCACATTTAATTAACTATATGATTCTTGGTATTTAAACTATCCACGACCTCAGCCTCATGACACCCCAAATATGGGTTCATAGCTCAAAACACACAAAATGCACAACAGTTGGAAAATAAATACCAAGCCACCTACCTCACATGCCAACGAACGTTATACGTGAATGCCGATTCCAGAAACACCCAAGAACGATGTAGATCTAATGTAGAAGAAACACCGTTTAAATGAAAATAACTTCCATTAGGGGATGAATGGGCAAGAACAGATTAAGAGGAGTGGAGGGCTTACTCGCGCGGTTCCAACGAGATCATCCGAGGCAGAAACAGATTCCCAACGTGCGCCTGGCGGATCTCCAAAGATTTAGCCGTCCCTCCTGAGATCCCACTTCTCGTTCTAAGCCTTCCCTACGAACAGGGAAGGCTACTTCCCATTTTAAGAGAAAGAAAAGTACACGACATGTACTTCCGAGTATACGGCGTCTTCTTCCCATTTTTAAATTGTTCCTCTGGCGGCTTCCCACCAGAGTGGCATTGTTCACCCGACGATATGACTAAACAACATGTCTTCATGAGTACACGGCATGTGCTTCCCCATAGCTGGCCACCACCTTACTATTCTCTTGCCAACTGAATACACGACGTGTAAGGTACTACTACACGACGTGTAGTCGGTTCCTACACCCTTCATCGCCGACATGGCCATACGCCTTGTGTACTCATCCCACACGGCCAAAAGTACACAACGTGTGGAAAAAGAACATGGCGTGTACTTCCAAAATTTGGGATTTTCCCCCATTTTTCATCTATTCTCAAAAACACTTAATGAAAAGAGAAAATAGAAAACCCATACCTTAGAAATAAGAACCGATTTCTTACATCTATAAACACTGTAATTCATTTTTCTATCTATAACATTAATGGAAGACTCTAAATTATTTTATAATTAATATATATTACATATATATATTGATTTATACTATTTATATTTTGGAACCAAGATAAATTTATAAATACACGAACTACTGATATGAAATAGTCACGTTAAAAGAAATTGTTAACACTCAGAAATGACCATTTTACCAATGAATTACTGAATAAGGGGGTGTAGAAATGTTATAATGAGATCATATATGATATTATTAATATTAAAATGAATTTATTATATATTTATACAAAATTTAATATATTATATATGATTTTAGAGTGCTTTCAATGAAATCCAAACTCAAGGAAACATGTTTTTGGTTATAATATCATTATTTATCGGGATTTCCCATGATTAATTTATTATAATGAAATATTATGATTAAAATATAAATATAATCATGAATCTTCTTATCCATTAGTTATTTCTTGAAAATAATTTTTTTCATTCTTTTTCCTCAACATATGTACTCAAGATATGGAAAATATGTTTTTGAGAAAAAATGACTTCAGCTCTCTCTTCAATTGAAAAACATTCCTTAATTATCAATGTTTTCTAAAAATTATTTATTAGTGTTTTTTATTATTATCATATGATTTTTAATTGAATTTTTACCCATGAATGATTTTTTACTAATTTTTTTTGAATTTAATATTTTTCTTTTTCGAAATAAAGTAATTTGTGAGTTTTCTGAAAAATGTATTCAAGGAATAATGTTTTTAATTTATAATATATGAATAGATTTTCCCACCATCATGTATATTTTTTTCATTTATTATTATTTATTAGTTTACATGGTTCTTATAATTTTTTTTCCATTATAACTATTCATATTTTTTAAAAATTATTTAATTTAAAAATGGAAAACATATTTTCCATAAGAATACTTGAATGATTTTTAATAGTATTTAAATTTATAAAACAAAGTTGTTAAAAATTATGATTTAGTGAAGATATTATCAATGGATATAATCCATATACTTTGTCTAGATAGATTTTTTGAAGAAAAGAGTTTTAGGAAATAGATTTCTCTCCCATGTTTTATGCTATGCTTAATTGTTTATAAAACCAATTTATTTTTATGTGTTATAATCTGATGATTTTTTTTATGATTTTGTGGAACACATATATATGGTTTTAACTATGTTATGGGTGGGACCTCAGTATCCCTCTAATGTATTGAGTAAATATTGATATATCATGATATAAACAGGATTGGAATGGGTAGTGATCCAAACTTAGTAACAGAATTTATCAACAATGATAGTCATGGAAGTAACCCCTGACTACTACAATGATTTGGGGAGATAAAAAATTTAACTATAATATTATTTTAAATATCCTTGAAAAAAAATGGAATTATTTTTTATTCTTATTTGTATTCTAATATTACATGTCTTTTTTCAATGTTATTCTCTTGTGGATCATGTTCTTTTATTCCCTTATGATTAATGTCTTATAAACAACCATGATTTATTCCATGGTTATGATCATGATCATTTATATACTGATTATGGGGTTTCAAAGTTAAGATTATGTTATTACACACTAATTATTATGTTATGCTTATATGATCAATGATGTCCCCCTTTTTTACCTTTATAGAGCATCTGGGTTCACTATTTTCGTATGTTCCATTTCCACATGTTATGAAGAAAGGTATTATGTATTATATGTCTAAAAGGGAGGTAATTATGAAAAAATATCTCAGATAAAATCTAAATATTTTATGAATACATCTTTATATTGTTCTCTTTCCAAATATAGTAGACCTAAATTATTTTTACATAGATCAAAATTTCATGTGATGAATATTCATCTATTAAGATGTAATATCCATGGATGAAATGAATGGGCCTCTATAGTTGGTATCAATACATTCTTTATTTTTTATAATAGAAACTTGGAAATAAATGTTTGTAAAATCCCATAAAATAATTTTATATATTAGATAAAATCATAAATTTTTAGTAATTATCATGAATAATCTAAATTAAACCTAATGTGTCATAGAATAATGTATCAAGATCTAGAAATACTATTACTACTTTTTATGATTTTGGTATTTCCCACCATGAAATTTGTTTCTCACATTATAGTTTTTGTTTAAGTCCTTATATTGACATAAAGGAATCATTTTAATACTAAATGTGAAGGATAATTTTATAATATTCCTTATGATCAACCAAATATAATGGGAGATGGAACAAAAAATATTCTTTCTATGATTACAAAAATTTCTTATGATATAAATCATGTTGATCATCAGAAAAAAAATATGAGGGAACAAGATTCATTTTATTCCTTTATGAAGTAACATCTACATTTTTAGTGGGTCCACTAATCCATTACTCATTGTGAAATGCATCAGTACCATTGGAATGATACTTTACATTCTTTAGTGTTCATAACATGAGATGATTATTTTGTTAGTTTTTTATTTATATGGTGAATAATATTAGTGGTGTACTCCTATTAATAAAATGTGAGAAAAAAAAATAATTTTAATCTATGGAGTGGATGAATTTAAAATATTATTTTTGACAATAATTACTTTCATTATATTCTTCATAAAAAAATAGATAATTAATTCCTTGAGTCAAAGAAGATGGGTTATTAATTTTCTAGTACTTATGAGGAAAATATCATAAGACATGTGAGGTAAACTTTTGGTGTTATCATCAAACATGAAGTTATGGTTTATTGATCCTATATTGGAATAAAACCAAGTCACTGAAGGGAATTATCCATTAGGGACTTCAGTAGATATGTAGAAATCATTTTACATTCCATCAATATAGATATGGTTATTGAAGTTTCTAATCCATATCATATTTTTGGAAAGAAAATAATAATGTATATCTAAGGGAATTCTAAAAACTATGGATAGAATAAATCGAGAATTCCATTAAACTCAATTCATAGAAGGAAACATAGATGATGTCATTAAAAGGAAAATATTAAATATTTTAGGTGTGGAATGGATGTTCATTTGGAACTAAAATACTAATTTTATGTAAATTAAATATCCATTAATGTTAATAGACTAAATGCTCGACAAAATACACCACCCACACTCTAGTGTTGTAAATTAAAGGAGTATTATTATTATTCTAAGTACTTCCCAAATCTGAAGGATTATAATGATTATCAATGCTAACTACCTCTTATAATGATAAAAAAGGGAATTCTCAGGAACTCACTATTTCTAATGAGGTATATGATAATGACATGGTTAAATGAACACTTACCATCCACTCATTAATTACTAATGTCTTATTTAATTTTGGAAATACCCACACATTTATATCTAGATAATTTTTATGGGTATCATAGTACCAAATAAAAAATTTGTTATCATGTTAGAAAGAAAAACCCCTAATTGTATGATTATTTCCCCCCAAGTCTATGATTCTTGTTCAGTTGAAGTTTTTGGGAATGTGTTTGATGAAAATATTTTCATTCTTCCACTATTTACATTTGATATTATATTGGCCATGGATGGAATTTATTTAAATATTTACCTTATTAATTTATATGTATGGGATGTTACATTTGATATTCCAAACCAACATATTATCACCTATTAGTGTGTTGAAAAAAATTAACATTCGATGAAATTTACATCCATCATATGGTTTATGAAACCTATTATAAAGGGGTGTTTTTCATAGATGTTTGGGATGTAACTCAACATTGATGATATTCCAATTATATGGGGGTATATTGATGTATTTATAGAAGAATTTTATGGTCTTATAATGAATAATGAAAATTGGTTTTCAACATTACTCATACCGACTGCTATACATATTTCCAAGACTATATACAGAATGGTCGTCATTGAGTTCAAATAATTGATTATGCATCTATAAGAGAACACAGATAAGGAATTTCTTCATATAAATATATCATATTGATGTGTACCTATTTTTTTATTAAGAAGAAAGAAGGTTCTTGGTGACTGTAAATTGATTATGGATAATGAAACAAGATAAACATCAAGAAAAAGTGTCCTCTACCCATTATTTATGAAATTTTTGATCAACTTATTTGTGATCACTAATTTTCAATGGTTTGTCTCCATTCTAAATATCATCAATTTTGGGCCATAATGAAAGATATTCACAAAACTACATTTTATAAAATGTATGGAAACGAGGAATTTATAGTGATTACATTTGATCTTACTAATTCACCCTCTATAATCATGGATTTAATGAATATAGTCTTTATATATTACCTTGGTGAGTTTTTTGAAGAGTTTTTAGATGATATTATTATTTATTCAAATTGAATGGAAGAGCACGAGGATTATTAGATATCTTTTACGATCACCTTAAGGATGGAGATGCATTATAAAAAATTTAACTTGTGTGATTTTTTATTTAGTAAATTATAATCCATGGGTAATATAATCTCAATTGAGAGTATATAAGTATGCCCCCAAAAGAAAGTTTTCATTGAATATTGGACCTGAACAACTACTATAATAAATATCTATATTTTTCTAATTTTTATAGATATTATCGGTGATTTTTTAGAATTTTTTTATGGATATTGGATCCACAAACCATGTTAACTTAGACAGGATCCAAGTTCCTCTTGGTAGATTAATTTGAAAAATGTTTTAAGGAACTGAAGAGAAGGATATTTATCAAACCTATTCTTACACTACTATATAATGGATAAATGTTTTTAATCTATAGTTATGCCTCAAATAAGGGACTAAGATGCATCCTTATAAAGGAAAATATGGTAAGATGTTATTCATATGGCCAAGGGAAGGTTAATAAGAAAAATTACCCAACTCATTATTTAGAGATAACTGTGGTAACTAATTTATTAATGATATGGATGAACTATATTTACAAAGAAATTTAATATAAATATATAATAGGCATAAAAGTGGAAACTATATTTTCACATAGAAAGAGTTGAATATATTCCAAAGAAGATGGTTGGAGGTGATTAATAATTATGACTACAGAATAAATTTCCAACCTGGAAAAGAAAACAAGGTTACATATTCTATGAGTCAAAAAAATCATGATAACTCATATATGATGATGATATAAAAGATCAAATATTTCTATAAATGAAATGTATGGATCATGAAATTTTTAATAAAGGGAAAAACAATATCATTCTAAAATGAGTTTTTAACGACATATCCATATAAATATTAAAGAAGCACAGAAGGAAGATGTAGAGATATAATAGAATGTGTAAAATGAGCCCTTATTTAACATTAACTATGATATAGTAATAATGATAAGGAACCGTGTGCGTGTCCCTTTAGTATCATATTTGAATAAGGAGATTATGGATGAAGTTCGTTGTTCTTTATTCTATATTTATCCTAGTTTTACTAATATGTAATGATATTTTGAAAAAATGGTGGAATGTCATAAACAAAGTTATGTTAGAGTATGTTTCTCAGTTCTTGGTATGCCATAATGTTAAGGATGACAAATATAATTCTCGGGGGATGTTACAACCATTACAAACATGAAAATAGAAATTAGAAAACATCATCATTGAATTTTTCATCATACTCCCCAAAATATATAATATTCATAATACTAATTGGATTGTAATAGATCACTATATGAAGTCAGAACATTAAATATTTATTATATAATATTTCTATCTTGATCAAATTACTTAGTTATACATTAAGTAAGTGTTAAGATTCCATTGTGTACCACTATCAATTTCATCTAATTGGGATCCATGTTTTACCTTGATGTTTTAGAGCAGTCTTCTGTAGGCTATGGATATAGAGTTAATTTTCATCATATCTTATAATACCTATAATAATGATTGGTATAAGTTGAATATTGAAATACTAGAAGACATGATGAGATATTTAAATTGGGATTTTAAATGTGGTTGAGATCAATACCCTCCATTGGTGTAATTTTCAAACAGAAATAGCTTCACTTCATCATTTAGATGGATCCTTATGAGGAACTCTATGATACGAAGTGTAGAACTCAAACATGTTCAAATAGAGTTAGATAACGATGGATATTAATATTTTCTCTTGCTAAGAAAATAGAATATATGATCATATTTATTCAAAAGTATATACGATCACCTTAGTATTAATAAAAATGTTATTCTGACAATCATCTAAATGACCTAGATTTTGAAGATAATGAAAAAGTATTCCCATCAATACATCCTTAGATGAGAGTGATAAGATTTATAATAAAGGGAAAGATAATAACTATATATGTTTATTATTTTAAAATTTTATATCATATCAGGCTAACAACTTATCTATTCTAACTTATACCAAATCTCTCCCAAGTTCATTATGTGTTCCATGTATCTCTCCTGAAGAAGTACATACCCGATCCATCATATATACTGAACTAATTGGTTATATGAATAGAATATGATCCTTCTTATGAATAAAACTTATAGAGATACTATATCGTAGATAGAATGCTATATGGAATAGTACTACTCACCTGGTCAATGTTGTGGGGTGAAACCACTAATTTTAAGAATCCACATGTGAACATAAGGATGTTATTTGGTTGAATTATCCTTAACAGTGTGTATCAAAATGATGAATTTCAAGGGAAAAAATAACTGTGGGGGGGGGGAGGATTGAATTTAACTCCATGATTTTTTTATGAAATATTTGTTTGCAAATAATTTTATTTCTTCTATAGATTTCGTTATATACAGCAAAAAAATTTATACAAAATGTGAAATATTATTAAAATATTATGTGTTTGTTACTACATGATCGTTGGATTAAAGTGTATTAATGGGAATAAATAAATCAAGAAAAATATAAGATCTACACATTTATAAAATGAATTCATTTGTTATTAATTGATAATAATTAAAAGGAAAAAATATTTTAAAATAAAAATAATGTTTTTTTGTCTGAAAATTAGATTTTATGTGAAAAATGTATATTTTTATTAATAAATAAATTTGAAAATATTGGTTAATAATTTTAATATATTATTGAACTAATAAAATAATTTAAAAATTAAAAAATATTTCCTCCCTAAATATGATAAGAGTAGTTCGAGGTTAATGCTTAAAATGTATTTTTTCTAAAAAGAATTTTTTTCTTCATATTGTAGAAAAACATAAAAAATATTTTCCCCATATATATGTATTAAATTAGATAAAATTAATTACACATCTAGAATCATAAGTTTCAAAAATTTTAAATATGAAACTTTTTTTCTCTATAGAAATAGTTACCATGCTATAATTTATCACATCAGTAAATAGTAAATCTAGCTAATCTAGATAAAAAATAGGTGACAAAGGCATAATGTATCATCATAATTCTTTTTGGATAAATGGAATCAGAACTTTATCACATTACCCATGAAATATATTTATTTAATAAAATCATTTGCATGAAAATGAATAATATATTATTTAAATCAATGAAATTTACAAAATATCACACTCTCAGATTTAAATATCCATTATACATTCACATATGGAAGAAACTAGTTATGAATGAGAATTAATATTAATTTTGTTCATAATAAAATTATATCAGTTATGTAAATTTATTTATTTATAAAATTTTATAAATTATAAAATTATCTTAAAATATTACAAAACACTAAAAATTTATTTATTCAATTAATGAGAGGATAAAACAAATGATTATGAAAATATTAAAATTATAATAATTTGAGTATTTTATAGTTTCTTATGCATTTTAAATGTTCATATGACATATTTTTCTTATGTAGAAATATTATTTTTGAATTCTGAATTTTGGAAATTAGGATATTTCCAAACAGTAAGGCACCCCATCACCCTATATTAAATCATAGGTTGAAGTCCTAGAAGAACCCCAATTATTTTGGATGGGTTAATTTTAGGTAATGTAGGGTAGTATGATGGTGTGGTGTGTTCATTTGGTGGCTATTCATATTAGATGGGTGTAAGGCAATGATTATTCTAGAGTGAAAATTCAACCATTGGTGTGAAGGTGACAACTTTGGTGACATGATCAGTTGGGGAGAATGAAATTACTCTAACGATAATGGTTATCTAAATATGGTGTGACATCTAAGGTAAACTATGGTGTGGATGATAGCCGTGACAATGGATGATGAGTGACTGAGCAGTAACAACTTTGGCAACATTTGAATTGGTGGGGGTGGACAATGATGTTGGTCCTTAGTGACATTGAAGAGGGTGGAAGTAGGAACAATTGTAGAAGATTCAATGAGAATATGGTGATAAAAGATCCGAGAAAGGTGGGTTTGATAACCACGTGTATTACCATATGAAGTCTGAGCATGAAGCAACCACTCAAAATGGAAATCAGATTAAATGAATAAGAGGGTATGGTTTTTTCATCGATACCAAGACCTATGAAGTCCTGAATTGGGATTTTCTTGTTGAATATCACTGTAGGTTAGATTGTTTGAAGAAAATAATTATACAACAACTAGGGTATGATTTCTATTTGGTGTCTCATATTTTGGCCTTTAATGGTCATGTATTGGGCCTAGTTCATTTGGGAAAACAGACCATGTATGGTTACCCCTAAACCCAATTGAAAAGGGGATTATCTAAAATTAATAAAAAAGGTCCCTTAGTCTTTTTGGAAATCATTAATTTTGTTCTTTATGTATTTTAATTCAAATTAAATAAATAGTATCAAAATTAAGAATAATAAGACTTTATCAAAATAATATTGTATTAACATTTTTAAAAATAAAAAAAATCAAGAAAAAAGAAAATTTGGATATGATATTGTAGAAAATATATTTACTTGACCATTTATAGAACCATTTTAACCTTATACGTAAAAATTAAAACCCTCTAATGTTCGAAGAGTTTTTTACCATAGTAAAAATTAAAATAAGATAACCATGGGTTAATAAAAAATATAATTTTTAAAGTTACCCAAGAAAATTATAAATTTCATTGGATATTGAGAATACAAAACTATCCAACATTATAATAAAATCCCCAAACATTAGGAGGCAATTTTCATAATAATAAATTTATTATAAATTAATATTTTGAGAAAATACAAAGGTATCCCTCACGTCAATTATAATAAGGAACCACATAACCACTTATTTACATTACATTAAGCCATACAAATCAAATAAACTCAATAAATTTTATTCTAAATATACATAGAAACATTTTAGAGGTTCTGTTTTTCGTAAATGACCAACCATATAAACCTTTAGAGGAGATATAAACGAGTCATTTCAAAGAATAGGTAATAACCTTAACCAATCACTTTCATTTCTGATATTATTTATATAATATATATATATATATGGTATTTATCATAAAATAAACATTAAAATCATAAATATTCTTAATATTATTACTATGAAACTATCATTGTAAGCCTTATTTCACAACAAATGAGAAGTGAATGTTTCGCTCATGCGTATGCACGACTTTCCTTCCCCACGTAACAATTCAATTCATTTTTCATCACCATCATTTATGGATGGGTGTTATAATTGGTTTAATGTTTTTATTTGAAAATAAATAATGAATTATGATTTGTAAATTATAATATAGTGTCTACCTTTTCACTATGATAACATTTGTGAAACTAAAACATCATTCATGTGACCTTATGGACAACCAAATCAATGATGAGATGTGGTTCATTTTTCATATAAATTTTACTTGGAATATAGTGTGAAATAATTTTATTAACATATATGATATATATGATATAATAATTATCTTCTAATATTGATTAAAATTTACTTTTATTTTATTTAATCCATCGAAAAATGAAAACAACGTTCAAGGGTAAGTATGACCTACCGTCTCCATGAAGAGTGTAATTTTATTTACTATATAAATGTCATATGGATGAATTGAAATACATATATAATTAGTATATAATATAATTATTTCATTATTATTATTTTGTATATGAAGGAACCAAGATAAATGTATAAGGACTAAAGCTACTGAACTAAAATACTCTTGATAAACAAAATAGTTAACACCAATAAATAACAATTCTATTGTGAAATTATTGGAAAAGGGGTGTGTTTAAAATAAATAAAGGTATTATATATGATATTATATGTCAGAAACCATCCCCCATGGCCTATTCCACGACTACCCCAAAGCTATCCTCCAATAGGGTAGGGGATGGCGACTAGTGCTGAGTAGGAATATCCCACAAGTGGGAGGCATTTTCCCATGTACCTATAAAGATGTACCCATCCCCAAGAAAAGTACCAAAAATAAAAACACTTAGTAATCATGCATGAAAACTACTATGAAGACCTACTCAGAGTAATGTAAAAACTAAAAAAAGGGGCCAAAAAAGAAGCCCAACTGAAATAGAAAAGTACAAGCTCCTGGATCACATCTATAGAAAACCCTACCTGTAGAGTAGGTAAAATAAGCTATTTGAATCTTTCTTAAGTGTACCACATCCGTCAGGTCACCCTGGAGCACCACCTTTCTATTCCACACCAAGGCCTCTATCAAATATTTCAATCATCTACACAATACACGTCATGTGCGGGAAAAGCCCATGAAAGGGTGAGTAAAAAAACACTCAACAGGGACCCTAAACCATAAAGGGATTACACAAAGTAAACCAAAAGGAATCACATGAAGTATACCACAAGGAATCGAACTATGAAATACACCAAAAATACTACCAAGGAGGCACACAAAGTGTAGCCTCTAAGAGGTACAGTCAATAGAGTCACTAGAGTTATCTCACACCATTTATAGTTATAGGTTATGTAAAAATGATTGTAGTAAGAATTCATAGTACCCTCAAGTAGTAAATATGTGGAGTGTTAGTAACATATAGTGTGTATGTAACACATAGTGTGTAGTAACACAGGAAGTGAAGACAACACACAGAGTGTTGGTAACACACGGAGTGTAGGTAACACATGGTGTATCCTCGAAGAAAATAGAGGACCTGCAACCTCGTGGGATAGGGTAGTACCAACTCAGTCTAGGTAAGATAGGAATTATAGATACGAAAAATAGTCTAGGTAAGACTCGAGGTCTAGGTAATCACATATCTTCTAGTTTGAATCTAGTCATAAGATTCCGTAATTAGTAATCTCATTCCAGGATCACCTACTCCTCGAGCCAATAGGCCATACACCAACTTTAATGGAAACCCGCGTAGAGTATCTCAAAAGTGACTCATCTTTGAGAGGGTCCCAACACTACAAATATCTCTTCAAACGGACACACCGTTTGAGAGTTATGGGCATTTATGTAAAAGGGGTGGATTGGGTACAAGTCTGGTCTGACCCAACCTGACCTGGGTCCCACACAATGCGACCTTCCGTGGCCAACCCGACCTACTGGGGCTGACCCGACCGACCAGGGCTGACTCAGCCCGCGAGGTTCTGCTCGGTCCAGTGGGCCCGACCTGCTGCTGGCTTCAGCCCGGAGTGGGATGATTGATTCCACCCAAATGATGCAGGTGTTGTGTCTTCGCCTAATCAACACAACTGACCACCAAATTCAACATGGTTGTCCCCCACGTGAACCTCCCCATGGTGGTCTAGCTGAACTGCAACTCCTTGTCATGTACGATTGAGCCCATCACCAGTCGTCTAACCGACATCCTTATCTTCCTCCCACTATTTTTGCATCGAAAGGTCCTCCAACACTGGCCCTAGAGATGGAAACCTCCGGCTACCAGGTAGCCATGCCGCCATATGCTTCCTCTGGCCCCGCTGCCATTAGACCTTTTTCTACTGGTCTCTGGTCGCACTACAGTGATCCTTTCTTCAAAACAGATGCACTCCTACGACCCTCAGGTCATGTTCGTCATTACCATGGTCTGGAACTAGTCATCCCAACACTCCTGGAGTCTGGTCACATTCAGAACCTCCTGGTAAATCCTAACAAGAACATGAGGGTCCGTCATCGAAGAACACAAGAACATGAGAGAAAAAGATCACAAGAAAACCCTTATAAGGGACCTTGACCTTGTTCATGTCGGTATTGGTCCATTAATGTCATCGAGAATATGAAATATGAACAATAGAATGTTCAATAAAATTCATTCCCTTTAATCCCGCATTTTTAACCATCACACATAAACGATCAAACCATAGATCAACTGTTCATTGTTTGGTCTGTGTTTTTAATTAGAAATAAGAATAGAGAAAGAAATAATGATTAAATTAAACTCCATACCCGGAGTTTGGATTAGTCAAAGAATATGATTCAATGTTTAAGGTGATCCATCCACGAGCGATCTCGATTCGTCATTTTTCATCATTCACCAACAAGAGGGTTCATTCTCCTTGCCTCAGGAAAATACAGGGTTATACAAATAACTCTAGATTTACTTACAAGGATCAATTAAAAATAAAACCAATACCATGTTACCACGTTATGTAAATTAAAATATATTTTATTAAATATTTTAAAGACGTTCACATCTAGAAATTAACATTCACCCTCGACGAGCGCCAGTCAGGGTAGGCTTTGCCTATGGGAAGCACCCTATTAAGAACTCAACAGTGGTTCCTGAATTACAATCAAAGTTACTATTTATGAGTTATTAGTATTTTAAACTAAAATAATTTTATTTAAGTATTTTATTTACGCCTACATAATTTTTGGGTTTTCTCATTGGAGACTCGTGTTGACTAAAGATAAGTTGTGCGTAGGGTAAACCCGCCTTCCTGACCACAATGGTGCCCTCAGATGACCAATCCAGGAACCAATTTAGAAGTTACTAAAACTGCACACACATGCTATTTTTAATAAACATAAAAATAGTTTGAATATTTATTCCAAACATTCCGAGCCTCAGAATCATGTGCCGTCTCAGTGCCTAGTCTCGAAATAATCCCATATAATATTATAAAAATTTACATGGAAAATTCAGGACATTACATTATCCTAACCTTAGGGATTTACATCCCCAAATTCCAAAACAAGGTCTAAAAAACATATGGGGATAATGAGCATGAATATGAGCCTCCCACTCCTATGTGATCTCCTAGAGATTCAAATGTTGGCATGAAACACTCACCTGAGGAATCAGCTGTCCTTGAAGAATCCTATCCTGTAGATCCTCGATCTCCACCTCTGAGAAAGTCTCCCCATCATCAACGTCTATCTCACCCTAATCAATAACCTGTGAAGGGTTTTGTATGTATTTCTTCACCTAGGATATGTGATAGATGTCATGCACCTTCTTTAACTGCAGAGGTAGAGCCAAGCGATATGCCACCTCACCCACTCTATGCTGTATCAAAAAATATCTGATGAACCTTGGATATAACTTGCCCCTCCAACAAAATCTCTTTATCCTACATTGAGGAGAGACCCAAATAAGCACATAGTATCCCTCCTAGAACTCCAAGGGTCTCTTTCACCTGTCAGTGTAGGACTTTTAACGGCTTTTTGCAGTCTTTATCCACTCTTGGATGACCCACACTTTCTCCGTAGTGGCCTGTACCAACTTTGGGCCCATGAGTGTCGACTCTCCAGGGTCAGTAAAACAAAGTGGAGACCTACATGGTCACCTGTACAAGGCCTAAAATGGTTCCATACCAATGTTGGAGTGGTAGATATTGTCATATGTGAACTCCACCAGGAGTATATGATCCTCCTAACTGATGACAACATCGAGGATGCAAGCATGTATAGTTTCCTCTAATACCCGAATAGTCCACTCCATCCGACCATCTGTTTGTGGGTATAATGTAGTTCATAATAATAGTTGAGTCCCCAACATCTCCTATAATTCCTTCCACAACAGGGATAAAAAAATCTCATCACAGTCTAAAACTATCATCGATGTAAATCCATGGAGTCAAACTATCTCCAATACATAGAGTCATCCCAAGCTCTCTGCTAAACCATATGCCTGAATCGCTAGGAAGCGTGGTGACTTGGTGAGTCGGTCAACGATCCCCTAGATGGTATCGTGACCCCTAGATATACGTGGAAGACCAGATAGGATTCCCATCAATAATCCATCACACTTCTACTCTGACACCTCAAGGGGTTGAATCAACCCCGTTTGAACCAGGTGCTCATCTTTAACTTACTGAAAAGTGAGGTATATAGAGACCAAATATGCCACTTCCTTCTTTATCCCCGACCACCAAAACATACATCAGAGGTCTTGGTAAATCTTTTACACATATGGTTGTACCGCAAAAAGTTATTTATGGAACTCCCTCAACAACAACTATCGTAACATCACTAGTACAAATGTGCATCCTCTAAAAAAGATGAAGTTCTCCCCACCAATTGAATATCTATCTTGGGCATGCCCTATGGACATATAAGGACTTGTAGTCTTGTAGTTAATATCTTTGAGCTATGTTACCCACACGCACTATAGGAGTGGATGGGTAACCACCATCAACTAGAGATAAGATTCTTAATCTCCATCCATGAAGGATATCTAATGAGAGGCTAACTTCTCCAAGGCCTCATTCAGTATCTGTGAACTTGATCTCCAGTTAGGAGCATCGTCCTCCACGTTCCCCTTACTAGAAGTATATACTATCCCAAATTCATAGTCTTGGAGGATCTATACCAAACGCTGCTATCTCAGGTTCAAATTATTCTAAAAATATATATACCTGAGATATATGTGGCCTGGGGAGATGATAAACCACTCGCCCATAGGGTAGTGTCACCACATCTTCAATGCAAATACTACCACCTCCAACTCCATATCACAGGTCATGTAGTTTTTCTTATATGGTATCAACTACCATGAACCATATAAAATCACTAATTTCCCTTTCATTAGGAAAAAACCATGTGTGATCCTTGATGTGTCTCAAAACTCCACATAATCGACACCTTCCTCTAGAAATATTATATTTGGAGAGATCATCAATCTTTACCTCAGCTATTTAAATCTTTCATGGAACTTCTCTATCCATATGAAATGTTTCCAATTTCATTTCAAGGATATCATGGATGTTGTTATTCTAGAAAAGTAGGGAGTGAAGCTCTGATAGTACGTAGTAACCCCAAAGAAAATCCACACCTCGGTAACTTTCTTGGGTGGCTCCCAAGAAAGAATTTCCTCTATCTTAACTGGATCTATTGAAACTCTAACCTTTGAAATGACGTGCCCCAAAAAGTGGACCTCACGTATCCATAACTAACACTTCAAGATATTCCCATAAAGCTAGTGCCGTCAGAGTAAGTCCAGGACCAACCTTAAGTTTATCATGTGATCCTCCTCAGACACCGAGTAAACCAGGATGTCATCAATAAAGAACACTAAAAATGGTCTATGAAAAGTAGAAAGATCTTGTTCATGAGTGTTGTGAACACTGCTAGGGAATTCGTCATGCCAAACAACATCACCAAGTACTCGTTGTTGCTATAGAAACATCTGAAAGCTGTCTTCTAAATGTACTCATCCTGCACCTGAAGTTGATGATAACCTGATATAAGGTCTATCTTCTAGAAAAATATCCATCCATTTAGTTTATCTAAGAGGTCATCAACCCTAAATAGTGGATATATATTCTTCATGATCACCTGATTTAGGTGTTCGATGTCCACACATAACCTCATGCTCCTGTCTTCCTTCTTGGTAAAAAATACTTGGGATTCCCATGGTGAAACACTGGGTCTCACGAAGCCCTTCCTCTGCAAGTCCTATAACCATACCTCAATTAAAGAATCTCTGTGGGAGCCATCCGATATGACGATGTAGATATCATTGCTGTCCTAGGGTATAGGTCAATGAAAAATTCTACGTCCTTGTGAGGAGGTAGTCTGGGAACATCTTCCAAAACATATGTCCTCATACTCGACCACCACTACAGGAAGCTGAGTAATCATATCATCCACTAAACATAGTTTCATTCTATACTAATTATTTGTTATTGGCTATACCCTATTATGTGAGAGTCCATCCTCCTCTTCTTGTTTATTCCTTTCATCGAAAAAGGAAAAACTGGAACACACTTCACTATGCACCTAAAATAATTGATCTGAGCTTGAACTGTGGATAACCGGTCCATAACCAAATTTTTGTCCAAAGGCCTTGACTCTACCACCAAAAGATACCAACTAAAATTCTCACCCCCTAGAGTAAGGTCACACTGTTAGGACCAGTGTGTGATAATCAAATCTCTTCCCATAGAAGTCTCTAAGTGTAGGGATAAAGTCAACGGTTACACATGAATCTTTTCATCTTGAAAAAGGATCATGGAGAGAAAAGAGTGACTAAAACCTGTGTCTATAAAAACTACATCTAGAGTGAAAAAGATAAATATTTTACCTCTAATCAACTTGGGTGTCTCTGGATCATAATACTCTGTCGACTGAAGCTGGCCTCACCCCTGTCCACCAGCCCTTTGAGCTCATGGTGGACCACCTGGGGATGGCGGTGGTGGTACCTCATAACTCCGTCCACCTCCTACCACTAATCCCTCTCCTATGCCACATCCGCCGCATGACAGACCACCCTGTTTGTTCCTCTGCCACTGCCTCAACGATCCCTCGTACATATCTTGGTCAGTTGTACGATTGGTCAAATAATCATAAGCCAGATACCACTAACCATTGCATGTGTAGAATACTCTATCCTTTATCTGAATCTCTCTAATCTAGGAGGCTCTCACCACTGATCCCGTATCCTGGTGTCTTCCCCTAGAGTGCATGACCTGCTTGGGTCCCTACGTCATCTGTTGGATACCCACTACCAATGACTCCACTACCTATTTTTTGGTGGTAGCTCTCACTACCAATGCTTTCTCCTCAAGAAATCTCTCTACCATTAGATATCACTTTAGCATTCCAACATGCCTAGGAATACTGAGTTATATAATTGAAAATTTAATTTCCCAATGTATCCCATGCTTAATGGTATATGCCCTAAATAAGGGGTCCTACACTATGTATGTAGAGTAGCGAGAAGGATTAGTGAATCTCATTGGGTACTCTGCTACTGAATGGATACCCGGCTACAGGTGTTGTGGCTCCTGTATACGCACAAAGTGTGATGTCACTGGAAGGAACTCCTCCCTGATGAGGTGCTCAAATCCTGTCCAGGATATCATTGCCTCCTCATGCATTTGAGTCATCAGGCTCCATCATCTCCATACTATTCCCTAAAGAAGGCTCATGGATAGGAATTACATCTAGTCGAGAGGCTTCCTCACTAAGTGCAAGACTTGCAAAACCGCCTCTATCTAATCGTCTGCTACCTGAGGATTTGTCTCACATTGGATCCTATGAGGCCACTACCTCTAGAACTTATGAAATTCACTAAGATTGAATGAATCCTATACTAGTAATGCCGATAGAAACTGCTACTCGCTAGGTGGTGGTATCACTAGTACACTATTGGGTGGTACTATCTCTGACAACGGTCTATGCATCGATGCCTCATCGCTCAACGGACCATCCTCATAGTCACCCTAGAATCATAGCTGGCTGCTTGTCTGGAAGCATCTTGAAATAGAAAAATATTTATGATAGTTAATAGAGTATACATGGTGAGATGAATTTGACTATATAAGGACATGAGAACACAATCAATCCCTATATGATACATGAAGCATTAATTTCCCATACAACTAGTGTTTTCATGTAACGAGTCAGAAAGTATAATTCAAGGTTCTGGTGTATGGATACGTTGTCCACCACACCATCATTGGGTTCCTCGACTTGAAATCTGAACATGAAACACCTAACACTGTTTCTCTAAAACAAGAGTAAAACATACCAACCTATGACACCACTCTATCAAGACCTATCCCCCGGTGCCCTTTTCATGACTACCCCATGCTCGCCTCCCATAGGCAAGGGGCTGGAGACTAGAACCAAGTAGGCATATCCCACAAGTGGGAGGAATTTGTCCAAGTACCTATACATATATGCTCATCCCAAATAAAAGTATCGAAACAAAAAATTTTGAGTAAACATGGATGAAAACCACTAAGAAAACCCACTCAGAGTAAGGTATAAAATTGACAGAAAAAGAGGGTGGAATACAAGCCCCACTAAAATAGAAAAGTACAAGCTCCTAGATCTCATCTACAAAAAACTATACCCAAAGGGTAGGTATAATATGATTTATGAATGTCTCTAAAGCATACCACATCCATTGGGTCACCCTAAAGCACCACCTATCTCCATCCCACCAAGGACTCTGTAACGACCCAAAATTTTAAATAAATATTGTTTCCTAATTTTACGTGTTATTTTTTTTTATTTTTTTTACTCAACAAAAATGTTTCATTTGATAACATGAGTATAATTAAAATGAGACTATTGGGTTTTGACTGTTATTTGACCATTGGACATTATGACTGCTGGAAACTAAACGTTTTGACTATTGTCTCTAAATACAAGCAATCTTGGTTAATTAATATAGAAAGAAGATTCGATGGCCTCGCCCAGTAGTCTTGGACCGATCGAAGCCCATCTAACAGAACTTGGGAAGGAGGTAGCACCACTGGGATTTACTCTGGACCAAACCCAAGCCGAACTTCATCATGTGAAGCTAGAACAGAATCGCCTTTGCAAGAATTTCAAACTAATAGAAATTACTACTCGTGCGATGTTAGCCGAGCCTCCCTCAGATTCTCTCACCTTACACTACTGGAAATCGGATCTTTCCCAACACTTATATATACCCTTTCCGAACGGTTCTCCCAAACCGTTGGGAAAGGGGGGTCTTTCCCAACGGTTTGGGAGAACCGTTGGGAAAGGGTCCTCAAAACCCACCTTTCCCAACGGTTCTCTCAAACCGTTGGGAAAGGGGGGTCTTTCCCAACGGTTTGGGAGAACCGTTGGGAAAGGGTCCTCAAAACCCACCTTTCCCAACGGTTCTCCCAAACCGTTGGGAAAGACCCCCCCTTTCCCAACGGTTTGAGAGAAACCGTTGGGAAAGGTGGGTTTTGAGGACCCTTTCCCAACGGTTCTCCAAAACCGTTGGGAAAGACCCCCCTTTCCCAACGGTTTGGGAGAACCGTTGGGAAAACTCACCCCCAAACCAACCTTCACCCTCCAGGAAATTTCCACCTATCCCAACAGTTTTGAGAACCGTTGGGATAGGTCTATCCCAACGGTTTTGAGAACCGTTGGGATAGATTCTTTCATTTCTTCCAGGTCTGCTACCCGAGAACATTATATAAATCTAAATTTTAAATAATTATGATAATACATATATATATTTATGAAATTATGTTTACAAAAGTAATGTTAGCTTAGTGGTTAAGTCGTTTGATTATAAACAAGGGGTCGTGGGATCAAATCCCAGCACATGTTTTTTTTTGAAATACATTTACCAACGGTTTTATATCCGTTGGAATAGATTTTCATATTACTTATACCAACGGTTTTGTAAACCGTTGGGATAGGTCTATACCAACGGTTTTGGGAAAACCGTTGGTATAGACCTATCCCAACGGCTTACTTCGCAACGGTTCTCCAAACCGTTGGTATAGGCTATACCAACGGTTTGGAGGCCTATACCAACGGTTCCAAACCGTTGGTATAAGTTAGTATTCTACTAGTGTTAGCACACCTTACACTTAGGTCCTATGCTGGTGTGATAAGGGGCTATGTAAGGAGACTGTAACTGTCTTGTGTAATCCTTTGTTTTAAATAAAAATTTCGATTTCTTTTATGAATTTTCAAATGACCAGATAAATATAGTATGCATATTTTTGATGAATTTTAGAAAAAGGATATTTTAAATATGTTTATGTAAACCCTAAATAATTTAAAATGTGTAATGATTTTCAAAAAATGGTCTTTTACAATTATGTTCAGTATGAAATTTAGAGTCTAATAAGATCAACTTAATTTTTGATGAATAGTAAATTATGAATAGTGATTTTATGATTAGGATTAGTAATGTGTCCAAATGGATTAGTAATCTCACTTAAAGAAAGTATTTATATAATATGGACACTTTGAATAAGTAATGTGATTCAATAAAATGGTTAAATAACGGTTTTATAAATTATTATTCAAGTATTAGTTTTTTCGGATGAATAGTGTTTTTTAATTAAAATTTTAATTAAAAATATTTAGAAAATTATTTTTATAAAATGGACTTCATTTTTGAACTCAGAGCATCGATATTATGTTAAGGTAATTTTTGGGGATTTTTTTGAAAAAAATAAATTTTCGATGAATAGTGTTTTTAATTAAAAATTTAATTAAAAATATTTAGACAATTATTTTTATAAAATGGATTTCATTTTTGAAATCAGAGCACTAATATTTGGTTAAGGTGAAATTTTGGGACTATTCTGAGAAAGTTGAATTTTCGATGAATAGTGAAAATACAGTTTTTAAGTTACGAGTGTCTAATGACATCATTAAATGATGTATTAAGTATGTAATCAATATGGTCGACTTATGAATAGTAAGATAAGGTATGAGGTGTCCCAAGTGGCCAATACCATGGGAAAATACCATGGTCAAGCCCATGGTTTTGCCAAAACCACTAATGAGGTGTCCCTTGGCCATTAATGCCTTGTCCCCTCACTTTCCCTATAAATACCAAGCCATCCTCTCATCCATTCGACTCCCCACTCTCCCCCAACGAAGTTCTGGTCTCATTACCTCCCTAGGAGTCCTCCCATTGTGCCCCCAAGCCTTCAAGGTCCCAACCATTGAGTTTTAAGGGTTATGTTTTAAGGTAAGGGATCCGACCTCTCTCTTTCATTTCAAGTAATCTCTTTTATGTCATTCCTTTTATTCTCCATGTTCTTATGTTGGAAGATGTTCTTTTATACTCCTATTACTGCCCTTTTCATGTTAATATAATGAGATATCCCCTCTTACTCTCATTATTTCGTTTTATGAAGTTTTAAGTGGCGCCATTAGGCTGCCGAAATTTTTGTAACGGATTCTTTCTCCCTTCTCATTTTTCAAGATCTATTTTCATGTAAAGTATTTCAAGTTTCTTTTTATTATTTTGGGGTATTATCTCTAAATTTATCATACTGATATTTTATGATCATATTAAGAGAGAACCCATTTGATCTCTTTAATTCAGTATTTTGATGTTTTAAGTGGCGCCGTTAGGCTGCTGAATTTTTAAGTGGTTCTTCACCCTTCTCGTTTTGAAGTTCTACTTTCATGTCAATCCTTTCAAGTTACTTTTTGTTATGTTGGGGTATGATCTCTATATCTATCATACTGTAATCTTATGTTCATATGATGAGAGACCCCATTTTATCTCTTCAATTCAGTATTTTGAAGTTTTAAGTGGCGCCGTTAGGCTGCCGAATTTTTAAGTGGTTCTTCACCCTTCTCGTTTTGAAGTTCTACTTTCATGTCAATTCTTTCAAGTTCCTTTTTGTTATGTTGGGGTATGATCTATATATATATCATACTGTAATCTTATTTTCATATGATGAGAGACCCCATTTGATCTCTTCAATTCAGTATTTTGATGTTTTAAGTGGCGCCGTTAGGCTGCCGAATTTTTAGGGGATTCTTTCACCCTTATCATTCTTTTCAAAGTTCTACTTTCATGTCAAGTCTTTCAAGTTCCTTTTTAATTATGTTGGGGAATTATCTCTATATCTATCATAATGAAATCTTATGTTCACATGATGAGAGACCCTATTTGATCTTTTCAAATCATTTTTGTTGAAGTTTAAGTAACGCCGTTAGGCTGCCGAAGTTTCATAAGAGAAATCTATTTTTTTGTCTTCCTTCCATGTTTTTCATTTCAAATGGTATGTCCTTGAAATTTCATTACCATGATCATGTATCCTTCTTATTCTGTCCATCTAATGTTTAATGGGTTATTTATGAATGTTTTACCCATTTTCCCTCTCTTCTTAATGTCTTCTAAAACCTTGTAACATAGCCGTTATGCTGCAGAATTTCCGTCTCAAAATGTCTCTCTCTTTTTCTAAAGTTCTTTTGTATTATTAAGTGAATACTCAAAGATCTTTATTCTAAAGGGGTATTCACATATATACCAAAAATGTTCTATTTTAAATTCTGTGATTTACATACATGAAACCCGCTCTCCCCTTCCGTGGGTTTAAAGTGACGTAAAGATCATGTCCTTAAAGCAGTTTTTAAAACGTTATGATTATGAAATGAAACCCATTTATTTTATGCTATATGGGTTATTTATGAAATGGTTGATGATTATATATGTGGCTCAAATGATAATAAAGGAAAATTTAAGGGTGCGCCCTGATAGCGCTCCAATGCATTGGGTAATGATGTAACCACTAGAGATTACAACTTTCACGATACCTTGGTGAATAACCTTGGTAATTTTCAAATGACACCTTGGGGATGGACCTTGGTGATATGTTCATGATTGTCTATGTTAAATTATGTAGCCACATTTTCAAGTTATGAAAAATGTTCTTTTTATTATGATATTCCTCCTTATTTCATTCTCATGCCTTAAAGTTATTTTCATGACTTTATTGATGTATCTCAAGTTCATATGTAAAATATTTCACTTGTTTCCCTTGCTGGGCCTTCTGCTCACCCTTTCTTTTGATGTATGTCCCCAGGTTATGAGATGCGGTAATGAGCCTAGGGTGAACATGAGGAGAAGCCTTTCAAGTGTTTAAGAATAATTTTTTTTGTTTCATGTTTTATGTTCCTTGTTTCCAAGACACTAAACCTTAAAGATCCTCAGTTCCGTGTAATGGAATGAAAGTTATGTTATAAAAAGTTGGGATGCTATAGACTCCATCAAAGATGTCGATCATCTTCACAAGAAAGGATATAATGGGTAGAGACCATTCAGGGGTGAGTAAAACAATACTCAGTAGGGACCCCAAACCTCAAAGGTATTACAAAACTTAAACTATAATGAATCACACAAAGTATACCAAAAGGAAGAGCAATAAGAAATACACTAAGTAGGCTACTAAGGAGGCAGAAAAAGTGTAGCCTATAAGAGGTATAGTTAAGAGAGTTACTAGAGTCATCTCACACCAAGTATAGGTCAGTGGTATGTAATTATGATTGTCGTAAGAATCCACTATACCATCAAGTGGTAAATACATGGAATGTTGGTAACACATGGAGTGTAGGTAACAACCTAGGTTTCAGAAACATGTAGAGTTTAGGTAACACATGATGTATAGATAAAACATGGAGTGTTGGCAACAAACAGAGTGTAGGTAACACCCAGAGTATAGGTAACACAAAGAGTGTTGTCAAAGACTACAGGACCCTTACCCCGGTGGGACAGGGGAGTACCGAATCAGTCTTGGTAAGACATAAAGTCTAGATAAGTCATATAGTCTAGGTGAGGCACACAATCTAGGTAATCACATATCTTTTAGGTTAGAGCCAGTCGTATGATTCCATCCTTAGCACACTCGTTTTGGGAACACCTACTCCTTGATCCAATAGGACTTATTAAAAATTACTTGGAAACTCACCTAGAGTATATCAAATGAAACACCTCATTGTTAGGTTCCCAATGCCACAAATGGCTCGTCAAACAACCACACAGTTTGAGAGTAATGTGCCTTTAAGTTAAAAAGAACCAGTTGGGTCTGGGTCTGGCCCGACCTGTGTGGTACGGTCTACTACTGGCCCAGCCCGCTCAAGTGGGCTGGTTCATTACACTTAGACAGAGTGATTACCATGTCCCCACCTGGTCAATGAGGCCGACCACAATGTTCAACACCGTCGGCCATCGGGTGAACCGCCTCACAAATTCTTACCGCCTCCCACTAAGCCCAATGCCAGTAGTCGAGCTAGTATCCTTTTCCACCACACATGGCCGCTATTCTATAAGGTCCTCTATTTATAGACATAGAGCTATTGACCTCTTATTTTTGGGTGGCCACACCACCGCGTGCCTATACCTGTGCCACCGCGCACCCCCGCTGGCACTGCCCCCGGTGGACCTCCTTATGCAGGTCACCGATCACACTCCAATGCTATGTCTTTTGAAACAGAAGCACGCCTATGATCATAGGGTTATTATATTCATCACCATGGGATATAACTTATCTTTACACTACTCTAGGGGTCTGGTCACGTTTAGAATCTCCCGAAAGAGCCCAACGCGACCACGGGGGTTCATCGATGATGAATGCAAGGACGAGGGAGAAAAGATCACCAGAACACCCTTAAAACAGACCTTGGAATTTTTTGTGTCGGCCTTCGTCTATTCATGTTATTGGGAATATGAAATAGGAACAAGAGAATATTTAATAAGATATGTCCCCTTTAATACCAAATTTTTAACCATCCCTCAAGAATGATTAAACCACAAATCAACATGTTCATGGGTTGTTCTGCGTTCGTCGTTGGAAACAAGAATGAGGAAATAAATTATATAGAATATAAACCCCCTACCTGGGGTTTGTATTAGTTGAAGAAGAGTATTATTAATTGTTGGTGATCATTCCATGAGTGATCGCGATCCGTAATTTTTCGTTGTTCACCAATGGGAGGATTCTTCCTCCTTGCCTTAAGAAAACTCTAGGTTTATGAAGATAACCATGGGTTTCTTGACATGGATCAATTAAAAATAAAACCAATTATATGTTACGAAATTACGTTAATTAAAATATTTTAATGACATTCACGTCTAGGAATTAACATTCACCCTCGACCCACATCGGTCGATGTTTGGATCCACCTAAAGAAAAAACCTAATTATAAACTCAACGGTGGTATTATATTTCATGTGTGAGTTACCTTTTATGAGTTATTAGTATTTTCAAATAAAATAATTTTATTTAGTTATTTTATTTATGGTTACTCCCTTTTCAGGTTTTCTCACTGGAGACCCACACCGACAAAAGTTAAATCATGCCAATGGTAAACCCGCTTTCCTAAAAGCAAGAATGACCTCATATTTATGATCTGGACACCCATTTAGAAGTTACTATTACAACAGACATGCAATATTTTTTATAAACATAAAAATAGTTCAAAAATTTATTCTTGGTACCCTGATCTTCAGAATTATGTGTCGTCTCAGCACCTGATCTCCAAATAATCCCATATACTTTTCAGAAAATTTACATGGAAAATCTAATACATTTCATTATATATATGAAAATAACACTTTTAATGAATTATAATAAATATAAATTAAATATACAATAGGTTAGAGTTACATTGAAGAAAGGTGAACTCAAGATATAGTGTTTTATGTTATAATCTCAGTGTTTATTTGAATTGTTTACAGAAAAGTTTTGATGATTAAATATTTTGATCAATATGTAAAGATACTCATTAATTTTATTTTACTCAAGTAATTTCTTAAAAATAAATGGTTTAAAATCATTTACCTCTATTTATGTACACACGTGACATTAAATATATTTTTTAACTACAATCAACATCATTTGTCTAATTGGTAGAAAAAACCATTTCATGCATATAAATATTTTATAAATATGTTCTAAATAATGTTTTTAATATTACCCTTTTATTTTTAATATCCTTTTTACTCATTTTTTAATTTTTTCAAAATGGATAAAAATGAATATTTTTTTCATTTTCTTAAAAAATGTTATTTGTGACTGTTACAACAATATTATTGAATGAATAATTTTTTTAACTTAAATTAATTGAAAATATTTTCAAATATTCTTTACTAGATTTTTAATTGAATATTACTTTTCAAGTTAAAATGGTTATTTTTGAAGTATTTTTTTCTCATAAAATTGATAAGCCATTTTGAATATTTTATTTCAAAATTAAACATATTTTTTCATCAAAAAATTATTAATGATATAATAATTTTTTTCCAATAATCAAATATTTCATCCATTGATATCAATTATACTCTTCTCGGGATATAATCCAAGGATACCATCCTTATTCCTCTCCATTATGGTGTATGTTTATGGTGGCATTTCGATATTGAAATCCATCTATTTTCTATGGGGTATGCTAAGATAAAATGTTTATGAAACATATTTATTTTCATAGGTTATGATATGAAGATTTTTTTGTGATCTTATATCACAAATATGTATTATAATAATTATTTTATGGTTCATACATATATCTCTATCTAATTCATTTTTTAATTATTGGAATCTCATGAGATAAATTGGACTGGAATGGGTAGTGAACTTAGTTCAATAAAAGACTTTTTTTCACTATGATAGTATTGGGAGTGAACCTTGATGAATATGATGGTTTCGGGAGTGAAACCATTCAAATATGATATTCTTGGAAAATATACTTGACTAATAAAAAACTATTTTTATGCTTATTTGTTTTCTAAAATTCCATGTCTTTTATCAATGTTCAGCTCTCGTGGCTCATATTCTTTGAATCCCTTATGATTAATATCTCATGAACTCCTAGAAATTATGAAATGACATATTTTTTTTTTATTTTTATATTAATATTATGGTATTAAAATGTTAATATTATGTTTATATACCCATATTCCCATGTTATTATTATATTATCATTTATATCTACCATATTTTCCCTTATTACCCATCTTTGCTCACTATTTTCTTAGGATTCCTTTCCCCAGGTTATGAAAAAAGGTATAAAGTATGATATGTCTAAGATGGATTCTAATTATGAAGAAATATTTGGGATATTATGTAATTATTTTAGGAACTTTTTTTATATATCCAAGATTCAAAAGAAACTAGGCCTAAAAGATTATGGTGCAGATTGAAATGTATTATAAAAAATTTTAAAGAGTTAAAATATAATATCAGTATTTGAAAAGTACGGGATTAATTAATTTAAATAATGATCTTAATGTTATAAATATCATATATCTTTAATTATATATCTTTTTATAATCATTCTTTAAAATTTTACACATAAAGTGAATCACATCATTATGTCGATGTAGTAGGTCATACATATAGATAAGGGAAGTTATCATTTACTTGATGGGTGAATGGGTGAGGAAGTATATAAAATATTAGATTAGATGATAAAAATTATTTCATAAGTATAATATATATTCATTAATTCCTTCATTATCAAAATCCATGTGAGTCGATGATGGGAAACAAATAACATCAGTTCGTGAAGAGGTAGTCTTCTCTATACAAGAGTGGTGGTTTTGTTTCCCATTTGATAGAGAAGTTATAGATAAATATTATTTAATAAAAAAATATAAACTTAGTGTATTTATTATAATCATGTTACTATATTGAAAATATCATGATGTAATTTAATGTGATAAAATAATATTAAAGAATAAAGATCTTGGTGAAGACAATTACTATAACTTTGAAAAACCCAATTTATAAAACTTATTAAAAAACATAGGAATTAAATTTTGAGAATAAAAAAAACTATAAAACATGACTAAGTATTTTTTGGATAAATGTTTTTAATGGTTAATCTAAATGTCTTATGATGTGTGACGAAATAATTGGAGGAGGTTCCCCTGTATAATTGATGTGAAGGAGCACTTGTAATTTTTCAATTTTTTAAAAATATGGTCATTCAATTTATAGAAAAATGGAAACATAATGGATTATAATAGAAGGGTATAAGGTAAGGGGATAAATAAAGTCAACCAATGGTTATTCAGTATGTGTTTAGTCAATTATAACCCATATTGTTATATATTAACCCCCACTAAACCTATTCTGACCTTAACAGCAGTAACAATTTTTATTCTAATTTTTCTATTCATTATGAAGAAATAAAATCTTGACTATAGAACCTAATATTAATTATATTTATCCAAAAAAATTTATTTTAATTTATAAAATTCAATTCATATAATTGGTATAATTAAATTTTAATATAATCCATAAAAAATTGTCGAAAAAATATTTTTTTTGTGAAATGCATTTTCAGTAGAAGATAATAATATATTAATTATGTGATTAGTAATAACAAATATATTTATATAAATTCTTATATATAGATATATAATCTATAAATTTAACTATTAAATATTAATTTAATTAACAAAAATTGAATGATTTTTTGTCATTTTAAAAAAAGTCCTATAGAAATTATCCATTATACTTCTAAAAGATCTTATATTTATTTCTATAAACATGATAGTCAATAAATATTTAATTATATATATTATAAAAAAATATTATAAATAATTATGTTATTTTTAAATACTACATTTTCAATACTTCATAACACTTATATCTATTGGATAATTTCAAAAAATAATTGTAGGTTTATTTTAGCCATTAAAGCTCAAAATCGATATTCAGTCCATAAAAATATAATTTTATTTAAATGAAATATAAAAATTTAAATTTTATTATAATTTTGTTAAAATATAATTTTAACTTTATATTATTTAATATTGGGTGTTATATATTACATATAACTTAATATGAGTTAAGATAATGACAACTTTCCATAGGTTTTTTTGAAGACATAAAAAATAATCGATATGGTTTGAGAGGTTAAAATATATTATATAATATAATACTAATCAAAGTTAAATTTCTTGAGGTTTTAGTGGAAGTGTGAATTTAATTTAATATTCACCTAATAGACTTTATAATAGTAATCATTGGTTATATAATCACCTATTATATAGATAACAACATATTATAACATGAATCTATAATAACATTTACATGTATTAAGGGTATACACTTATTTATGATATGGAGTATATAGTAATGTTTAATGAATATAAATTTCATGTCCACTATAATCTTTGTAATATTATACAATGCAATTATGCCAAAGGTATCATGCTGGTGAGACATTCCACATTCTGCATAAAATGGAATGCCATTTCATGAATCCTACATAATGGCTAATTTAAAAAACATTATGAATAATTGGAAGTTACCAATTAATAATTTTAATATCCAAATTCTATCTAACTAAGGCTACCATTTAATGTAATATTTCATGAGATGAAATTTAATAAAAATTATAGTATATGAGATGTATGTCAAATTTATTTTATAATTTACACATGCACTATAACACATAAGTAAATTCATCAGTAGCTATGGATGGTCCCTAGGATCAATACATATGGTACTGTGATCAAATCGTTGTCTGTGAAACATCATTAATCTCATAAAACCCTCATAACCCCAAATATCTCTCTCCTTCTTCAATATAAATTGGAGGTTCTAAAACATTGTGGATGAAGGAGACACATGAATGTATGATGTGTAGTCAACTAGCCTATGGATATCTTCATATGATATATAGTACAAATAATTCATCATTTAATAATTTTACACTAATTTCATATTATGATATATGGGTAATCATTGGGTGGGATTTAATTTCTTTCTCTAGTTCAATTATGTTTCAATGGAACCTTCTAGATCCCAATAAAAAGGCAATAAAAATGAGTATTTTTTTATAGAATACAGATTGTGATCAATATTTTTTTAGAATACTAATCTTGGTTTGTGGTTTTAAAGGGGTAAAATGAAACATCGTTTATAGAAAATATTCAATATCGGTTAAAAAAATCATTCTTGAAGGGTTATGAATGAAATTTCAAGTATTTAATATATATAAAAAATATGATGATATATTAATGAATTCCAAATCTATATATGACTCAATATGTGTTATTATTTTATTTAATTAATTAATTAATTTTTTTAATAAAAAATATCATCAATATAAATTTTTATTATTATTTTTGAAATTTTATTATAAAAGATTCTCTATAATTATATAATGAGTTTATTAATATTAATATATTTATTATCATTATATGTAATTTTTAATGATGACCAATATTCTATCATTTTATAATATTATCACTATCTTATTATTTTTTACACCTCCCATATCTTATAAGAACTATGTTGGATAGACGAGTATTTTAATATTTATCATTACATAAAAGTAATTTTATATTAATTAATTAATATTTATATAGTATTATTTTTTTTGTGTAACATAAATCCCATGGGTTTATATTTTTGTTAATATTATTTTAAATAAAAATAAAATAATAAAAATAGAAAGTTTATTTGAATACAATTTAATATTTTAAATTTATTTTGACATTTTTACTCTATTTTAATGAAATTAAAATTAATCTTTGAATTTAGTAATAATTATTCTATATATATAAAATATAAAATATTTATGTTTCAAAAATATTCTATATCATTTTATATATCATTATAATAATAAAAGGTTTAATATTAATTGATACAAAATAAGAATTTTAAAATATAATTATAATGTGTTACTCAAACTATAATTAGTTTTAGTTCATGTGCTGATTTAAATAATCAATTTTTATGTATATATAGTATTGGTACATGTACCACGACTTTCTTATGTGTTATATAATAGTCATTACAAACATTTAATAATTGGTTTAAAAGTACAACTAAAAAGTGACCTCTAGTTTTTTGAATATATTTTATCCTTACTACAAACCTCTATTCATAAGGATTTTTTTCTAACATTAAAATAAAAATGTTTTAATTATAGACTATGATAATAGATTTTATATATTTCTGATTTTTTATCCACACATGAAATTATGGGATGATATTTTTGTGATATTTCAATAATTATTTTTTCAAGAATAAATGTAAAATTAATTTAATTAAATTAACCACCCTCCTCGTAATTAATTATAAATATTCATGTTTTTCTTTTTCATGTTTTATTATACCATCACATGTTATCCTTAACTAAAATTTTTTGTTAGGAGTTTACTAAAAATAGTTCTCTTCATTTTTTAGTTGATTTGAGTATGAATGTTTTTGTTTAGTATTTATCTAATTAATTACATCAATAAAAGGTGAAATTAGATGGGAAAAATTATTATATATGTAAATATGAGATGTTATTATATTTATTATCAATCATTATAGATGTATTATAGGAAAAAATAATTGTTTTACCAAACAAAATATTGATATTTTTATGATAGTATAAGATATAAAGAATCTAGAAAAAGATTTTAATGTTTGGTATGAGATCAATCCATATATTTTTTAATGGTTAATCCTCAAATATAATGGTATTATGATAGAAAAAGGTATTTATTATAAATATTAATACATATATAGAGTTAATGTGATTGTGATGAAAGCCAATATGGTTGATTGATTATTGAAATACGGAGGTCATAAAATTAATAATAAAGAATCAAAGGATGAATATTTTAATATAAAAAAATCAATAATTATCAGTGGTTTTTGTGAGAAATTGGATGATTTTATGGTTTCCAAAATGATATTTTTCATAATTCTTGAAAACATTGATGAAAATATTTTTGTTCTTTAATACCATGATTTCTAAACACTTTTATTGTATGACTTATATATCATATTGATTTATTATGGAATAAAGAATTCATGTTAATTCAATAATAATAGTAAATATAATAGGGAACCACTATTTAATTATTTAGAACCATACAAGGGGAATAAATATTTTTATTTTTATTTTTAATTTTATAAAATAAGTGAAAAGTTAGTCTAGTTTCACTATCAATAATTTGATGATGTGTAATTGTGCTAAATATATAATTCAAAAATTTGAATAATATATTTAAAATCATGGGATTTCTAAATATTAAGACAATATATTAGTTTTAGTGGCTCACAATATTTAAAAGAGAATAATAATTCACATTTTTCTGAAGTAATAATATTAACACTATATTTCAATATAAAAATCCCTTTTTATTAAGCTCTGATGAATAAGTTACCATATAATATTATTTATAATGACAAAAAAATATTTAAATACTTAATGGTATTTACATACCCTTATGTAATAAAATTAAAATGTGAAAATTTTTGGATGTTTCAGAAAAGTAAAGTTTAAAGTTTCCATGGTTATCAATTAAATTTAAGAGGATATTATTACTCTGATAATGATATAGATATTTTTTGGATTTTTTGGTGTGAATGTATTGGAACACTCAAATAATAATTGTATACATCAATAAATAAGTTCTATGAGTGAAGATAATAATGAAAATATTTTTTAGAACTATCGAGTAGTGTTTGAAAATAATAAATATTTTGAGGAAATAAAAGATAAAATAATCATTCATCCATGTATAGTGAGAAATAACTAAATTTTCTGACTCATAATAGGTTATTAAATAAGGAAGAGATCTATTATATCATTATATGTCAATAGAATTTAATTTAAACTAGTAGAACTCTAAGGATAGTTATACATAACTCATTATTTTTTTGGTTAATCCCTAAAATATAAAACATGATTTAAAGGATAAAGAATGAGTCGATTATACGAAATACTAATTATATTAGATGAAAAAGAATGTTACATGGTATTTTGTATCTAATAAAAATAACAATAATGAAACCTATACCAAATGGCTATTCTATAACAAGTTCACTGGGAATACATAATGACAGATAATGGAGGATTTGTAGGAAAATGATTTTAATAAGTTAGTGTATTTGATTTTTATGTGATATTTTACTTAGTTTCCATGATAAAAAACATTAGTTTTTTATACTATTAGTGAAAAAATGTGTTATAGGATATTCTAAATTTATTCCAATCCAGCCTTCAAAAGTGAAGAGTTAAAAAATAGAGTATCCATTGAGTAACATGAATGACTCTTTATTGAAAAAGATAATTTATATTTTTATGATTAAATTACTCCCAATTTGGGTTAATCTATTTTATAAAACCATAGAATAAATTTTAAGTCACTTTTAATCTTATAAGAATGCGTTTACATGGTATTTTCTTTAAAAACTGATATGATTTTCTAAATTTCCATGCCTCAAGAAATCAAATGATTGTAAGTATTTCAAAATTTTAATGGGGATGATAATTTAAATAAATAATAATCATAATATTATACATAACATTATGAGAATATTGGAAAAAATTATTTGAATTAGGATTCCACCACAATATCAAAAGTAAGAGTGATTGTAATGGTTAAATGTGGAATGAAATTTTTTTAAGTGTTCAGAAAAATTATTTATAGATTGTAGTACTTTACTTCATCATGATTAAATATATTGTATGTTTCAAAGTATGTTAAATAATTTAATTTTACATTGAATATTAACACCTTAAGTTTTAAATAGTATCCCTAGATGTATCAAAGTATTCTTTTATTATTGATTTAAATATAGTATCTATGGAATATTTGGTAACTTCGGTTATAAAAATATGGGTTGTGATGGATATATTGATGATAATATATATAAGTATGGATTTGTTATATTTCATAGTGAAATGATTCCATAATTTATCAAATATATTTATTATTTAATGTCACTGAGTAATAATAATGTCAAATATGTTTCTATATCTGAGGAAAAAAATCAATTCATATGGATAAATACTAAATTGGAAGATCGTAAGGTGGGTGTAAGATTATCACAACTTGTGGGATGTGAAAATAAAAGTTCATTAAATATATTTTGATATTATAATCAACATTATTGATCAAATAATAGTTATATCAAGTATTACTTTATCATGTAGATGGTGAAATGTGGAGTGAATAAGATAGAGTTATTTTTATGATAAAAAAATGATATATTCACTAAGCTACTATTAAAGGATTCATTTCCAAAAATTTGGTTAATGATTGGATTTTATATTTAATATATCCAAAACCAATGTATTATTATTCATGATTCATGTGATTTATTCATCTCATTTCATCAATTATTCATTAAGTTTATTCCCTTAAAAATTATAGAAGTAATAAATATTTCATTTTTTGGTGTCACTGATAATTAAATTATATTTGATAAATTTTGTTTAAATTTACCAATTTTTATACAAATTTAATTAATTATGTTCATGTAGTATAATTAATCATTGAATGTATATATTATATTGATTTTTTATTTCATTAAATAGGGTAATTTATTTGAAGTAATGGATAAGAATTGAGTACATGATTTGTAGTCAAGGTTTAGGAGTATATAAAAGAAAATAACATATCCTAATAAACATGGATGAGAATCCATCAAATAAATGGTTACAATATCACAGTGGTAGCTCAAATTACATATAAAATAAAATGATGGATAATGTTGATAATTGATTTAATTAAACAACAATAGAATCTAGCATCAATCCCTATGAATACATTAAAACCGCAATATTGTCCCACATTATCAATAATGATATCATATATGTTTTAAAATGGACACTATAGTTTCATTCTAAGACTACGTGATACCCAATGTAATATGAGGGAAACACTCAATACTACATCTATCACCATAAATATGTTATAAAAGCCAACAAATAATATGTTTGAGATATAATATAGTGTGGATGACCAAGGTAGGATATATAATCAAGGAAATTTTATCTTCATTTTGAACCATTTTCTCTGAAAATATATAATTTAATCTAAATAAGGATATGTTATTAGTCAGTATAGAATTTTTAAAATATTAATACTACATATACGATAATTAAACCACAAGGAACATATAAATAATACGTTCTCATAATAATTATATATTCAATTTTAATACATGATTTGGTAAAAATCAAACATATTATAAATAATCCATATTCTATGGCCAACACAACAACATGTTAGTTTCTAATTCTAGATACTTTGGAACCAATATTCTATTAGTGTAAAATAAGAAATTATTTTAGTTGAAATAATAAAAAACCATAATCAATATTGATATATTGGTTGAGCTTCCAATCACTATAAACAGACTGTTATGATCAAAAATAGTTATTTTGAACATTTTGATCCATTGATGAAGATTTTACACACATGGAGATTATTAATATGATATATGGACCAGTGGAATATTACATTCTACCAATCTAGAATAATTGGGAAATCATGTATTAAATTAAAGAAGTGGAAACTAATTATTAGAAGGGAGGAATCTATTTGAATCATGAAGCCCAGCCATCACTCACTCATTTATGGAAGTGTTTTATTTGAAAAATGAGATAATATTGAGTACCTAATATACTTGTAGAATGTTTTAGGAAGGGGGATAAGTTCATAAATCAAGGAATAATATCTTCATTCAAGGATGTTAACTTATATTCATACTGTAGGTTCCTCACATCTAAGCTCAATGTTCCTAAGTATTGTTTCTAACAAGGGTAACCTAACCCCATAAATGTCATTGATCTAGTTGGGTAGATTTTTTATTTATTTAGGAAACATTAATAATACATTTTATATATTTAAACTTCATTACAAATATATATGGATAATTGATTTTTTTATTTGAATTAATATATATATCACTTGTTACATATACCTTGTTTGTTTATCCTTTCCCTGTAGCTACTCAATTACCCATGTGTACGATAAAATAAGTGTGATCGAGTGCGGAAGTGATTAGAAAATGTTGACACATTTGAGGATGTTAGAATCTAAAAATTATTTTATTGAGATCAATATTTCCCAATTTAGAGGTTCCTAATCTTTTAGGGTTTTTTCTCTAATCATTTTATAAGATATTTATAAATTATATCCCATGTACAAATAGAGAAGGATCAGGTTAATCCTATGATAGTGATAAAACATACCATAAAAACACCAAATAGTAAGGAATAAATGATTATTAATACCTCTTTTTTATCAAATGGATATGGATACATTAATACATGAATGGGGATAACAATACAATAAAAATCCAAACCTGGGATCAATTATTGATCTATTCTCTTGATATGTTACATAATTATTTTACTCTTTTAAATTTCAAATAAGTTATAAAAAAAATACCTATTAACAATCAAAAATGTGATACATAAATTCCACACATATTTTGAGACAATTTGAGTTTCTATTACACTACATTATTTGGATTTAAACTTTTATTGATTTCATGGACTATGATACCCATTAAATACCTATGGACTTTTTCATGGAGGTTAGTTCAAATTTTCTAACACCTAAACATACACATTATATGACTAGATCTAAAACTAGTAATTGATACACCCTCGATACAAATATTAAAAGGAACTTTCTATTTAGGGATAGATAACTAATAATCCATTAAAACTGATAAACTTGATTTTAGAACATTGAATTTATAAAATTAAGTGAAACCAGCAGTTTCTCTATACATATGAAAATTGGCCTGAAAATCCTAACCAACGGGTAATAAATTTATGTAGAAATATTAGTGTGAATCAAATGAATATAATAATCCATCATCCAATATAAGACAAATATGAATTGGATATTGGTACAATTAAATTTTAGTCTATTTTTCATTGAAATTTGGGATGAGATATAGTAAAAACTTAATAGAGTTTACCGTGCTACTTTCTAACCTAAATCTATTTGGATCAATAGAGAAATAAATGAAGCAGTGATAATTTTTCTTATATCTTTAAGGATTGGTTGCACAATATCTATCCATGACAATTAAAAAGTTTTTAAGAATTTTAGATTAATATCCTTTAATGATTCTTCTTAAACATAAGGAGAACTACTATATGGAATCAAATACATGACATAGGAATAGTAACATGAGATACACTACATGAGTATGGAGAGATATGCAAGAATATTTTTAAATTATTTCTATAACATGCCTTATATGAATATTACAGTGTAGTATTTTCATAATAAGGACTATCAGACAATGATAAAAATATACTAGATGAATCCTGAAAAGGATCAAAAACAAAAAATAACCAGTTGAACCCAATGGTTTGATAGAAATGATTTAGAAAATATCCTAAAAATTTGAAACAATATGTACTATCATAAGAGGAGTTCATAAAGAAAATTCCATTAAATCAACTTATTTTTTGAATATAAACAAGAATATACAAAAAATATGATAATGAAAATGTATTTAATTCAATCCAATGAACAACCAAAACCTATTTATGTATGTGATTTTTTTATTCTCCAAATATTTTCATATATCAATGTATTGAATAATTTGATAAATATTTTTGTGATGTTGTCTATAATCATAGAAAATTTCAACTAAAAAACCATGGAATGGGTGACTTTCATAAGCATAATATGGATTTATAAATTAAAAAAAATTATCCAAATCACCATATCATAAAAAGTTTCATTAAGATATATCATTTCAAAATAATTTCAAGAAAGGATTCCAGAAAACATATCAAACTCCACCATTTAAATAGATCAAACCCATTGATAAAATATTTTTATGATCTCATTGTTAAACCCATATCTCATTAGATCCAAATATTATGGAATTAAAAATGAAGTTAATTGATTGAAAAACATACTAGGTTGACTTGGAATAATGAAGAGAAATAACCCTATGAAACTTATAACTAAAACAAAATCAAATAAAACTATAAATGTGATATTAATAACAACCAAGAATTAAAAAAATATTCACAATTTCACAAAAAATATTCTATAATAGACTAATTTTGTAACTAAAATAAAGGAATTAAATTTAAAAAATCTCATAAAAATAATTACTCAATCTATGAAATTTTCAAAATAGAAAGAGAAATTTCTATTAAAATATTGATTATGGATGACTAAATATATTAAGTCACATAAAGAGAAAATAAAAAAAATAGAATTCATTTAAATGGATATAAATAAATATATGAGTTTTGGAGTACATTAAAATTATTCATAAATAAGAATATTTATTTGAGAAACTATGTACTGAATATAAAATTAAATAATGGAATGATAGGGTTTGTCTATTATGGAATGTGTTATCCTTAATAAAAATATTACCCATAAAATTCAACTACTATGGGGACCTCCCTATAATGTATAAAATTTGATTCAGGTCATTTATAGAATAATTATGTGATCTTTGATATTTTTTTAATATTGAGACTCATTTCAAATATTCTTCTATAAAAATTAAGTATCTCAGTACCATAATAATTGTAGTTCAACATACCTAATGAGATAGTACATTTCACATTACTATTTATTAAAATATGATTACAAATGTTTATATCCTAAAGTTTTATGAAAACATTATGTCATAAAATGAGGTGTAAGAATGAGAACATTCTTAATCACAAAACATCCTAGGAAAGAAATATTTTATGGACACACATACTATTATCAATATTTCTAAAGGAACAACATTCATTTCAATATTTTTTATTCAATGAATTTTCATTAAGAGGGGAATTAATTTTTACTACACATATATTATGGGGAACAATGTGATCCTGATAAAAATATTTCATTTAAAGAAATAATAAATGAATTTAATCAATTATGATTCCTAAAATTGATGATAAATGTTGGTGAATAACCTATACAAACTATACAAGAAGGTATAGATGATACACCTTTTGATTTATTTTAAGTATTTTAATTCTTATTTCTATTTGATGAAAGTAACAATTTTAATTTGTATAGGAACTCAAAATGGATGATGAATATAAACCAATAATTTTTCTATGTATTATTTATCATCTAATATACAATTTTAATAAATGAAAAAAATTGAAATATGAATATATTATCTATGTATATAAGTTATAAGTCATATTTTATAATAAATTATCAGTTAAAAAGTAATAAATTTATTGAAAATTAAATGTAAAATTTTAATTTCATTGGATGATGTTTAGAATAAATAATTTAACTCATTCATAAAATATGTATACATAGAATATTCCTTGATGATAATTTCATTCTTATTAAATAACCCGATTTAATGATTTAGAATACTATATTGGGGGTAGTTAAAAAAGAAATTGAGAATTTTTAAAAAATTATACATATTTTTTCCCATTTATAACTCAGAGTGTATATGTCACAAATACAATTTTCCCAATAAAAGTTTAATAAAAAATATTGATAATGAAAATGAGGAACTCATCTAACTAATACAATAAAATAATTTGATATTGTGTGAATAATTTAAAAAATATAATTATCATAAAAAGAAATTATATACTCTAATGAAATTCATATATCAGGTACTAGAAAAAAATATAGGAAGCACCCATTATTTCTCCCAATATGGTTTTGAAGATATTTGTATCTTCCAAATTCTTAGGAGGAGTAGGAGGAAAAAAATATAACCTATAGATAAGAAACCTTTGACTATAAAAGGATTACATTCATATTGTTTAATTCCCATGGTATATATCAACAATATATTGTAATAATTTTCTTACCTATTAAAAAAATTGAAATAAATTGTCAATGGATTAATTTAATTTTATTAATAGTACATTTATCAATCACATGTAAATATGGCCAATGTCATGAAAACATACATCCAGAAGGATCTTTTTTGTTTAAAAAAATTATTTTATGGTTGACAGGGTATTTATATTTGGGAATTTTATTTCTTTTAATGAAATTGATTTTTATAAATAAATTATTGAAATCATCACTTCCTTTTATTACACTACATGCGAAAAACATGATAGATATGTTTTTAGATATTTAGTTTTTTAAAGTATGATTATAAAGTATATTAGTATGATACATTTACCTGTTTAAATTTTTACAGATAAATTCAATTAGATTTTTTTTTTGTTTCATGAATGAATTCTATGTGATGAATTGGGGAAAAAATATCTCCACAACCATTGATACTACTAATAAATTGATAGTTCTATTTTAAAATACCTTATAATTATTTAAATTATAATTTTGGTTAGTATTAATAAAAAGGATAAAATAAAATTACATTTTTATAACTTATATATCCAGGATAATAAACTCTAACAATAGAAAATAAACACTCACTAAGAAATGGTTACTCAGATTTTTTTTCTATAGAAAAATCAAACTATATTTACATGAAATAATGTTATATATTTTTTTAATCAAATATTTCATAGATTCTATTAGAATAATGACAAAGATAAACTAAATACATTAATATATATATTGTTTAAAAAATTCAATTTTAAATTTAAATTCAAAAAATAAATATAAAACCAACTATAAAATCACAAGATACGACTATCCCACATTACCTTAGTATGGTCCTTAGAAAAAAATTATATTAATGACAAAATTATTTTTAAAAAACTATTTTAATAGAATTTTTAATTCTAGGATATACAAATATGGTTAAGTATCTTTTTTTAATTATCAAATATTATCAGATCATAATATAAACCAAATTAAAAAAATGTTTTAATAAATACTTTTGGATTTGGATGATCAAAACCTTCTAAGTATCTTTAGTGATTACTTAATTAGAATGTATGTACATGAGGGTGAAGTGTACTCAATATTAAATGTTTTCTATAATCTATCTTTATAATGAAACATTAGACCTAAAATAATAACTAATAATGTTAATGAATCATAATTGAAATAGAAAAATATTTTCAGAGAAGAACATGAATATTGTAAAATGTGTCAAGAATTAAAATTCATTGGTAATGTCTAAAAATTCCAAGAATCCAATTAATATAATTGTGATATTCTATTAAATTTTTTATATATGGGATGAAAACTTTTTGTAATCATTTTCTATGAGATTTTGAAAATCATATATTTGGTTTTATATTTATTATTATTCTATGCAGTTAGAATCCAAGGCCGCCAAGAATGATTATTTATAAAATAATTATCTATTTAGATATAACATGTTCTACATATTTGGTATAGTTATATTGATCATCCATGACCCTGGATCACATGTAAAAAATATAAGAATTTATGACGCGGGATAAATAAATGCAGCGAACCACTAAAATTCATCACATTACCCCCAATATTCGAATGGTCTTTCTAGGTTATCCAATAGAGAATGTAAATGTATTACTGAAAAAATTTCAAATAAAATAGTAAATATTTGATAATTTTTTTATAAGACACATTAATAATATATAGAATACCTAAGAATAAATTCATAATAATGAATCTATATTGTATGGTTTTTAGGAATGGCATTCATATGAATATATATTTAGAATATAAAACCTTTTAGGAAATGGAGATTATGAAATTTTAGTTTTTGGAAATAATATATAATTGTATCCTAGAGATAATAGGTATATAAAATTTGAAGTTATTGCCTTGGTAATGAATGAATTCTCAAGGAGAGAGACAAAATAAAACATGAAATGATGAACTTAAACCACAATTTCCATCATATAAATAAAGTTCTACATCACAAATCCTTATTGAAACTCTTTCAATGTAATCTTTATTATAAATGGGAAGGACCTTTTGTATTTATTAATGTTCTAGATAATAGTGTAGTCAACCTAAATTGAGCGGTGAACCCTTTCAATGTGAATGGGTAGAGTGTGAAGAAAAATAATAATTCTTATCTTGAAGAACCCCTATGGAGATTAAAATATTCTATAAATTCTATATTAAAAATAACTATATTATTTGTCTCCTACAATAGGAGGAATTATACTTTATTTTTTAATCTGTTATTATTTTTCAGATATTATAGAATGTGATGGGGATATTAGATAAATTAAATGTGGGTGATAGGACATTTCATTAGTTTTAGTATTTTTAATTATTTTCAATTAATGTGTAATTTGTTTTTCTATCATGTTTGTTATTTTTTTGGGGTTTCAAATTTTTTGAGATAATTAAGAGTCATTTTAAGAATTAGAAATAATTTTATATTGGTAAAATGGGATGTTTTGATTAAAAAAGTTAAAATAAGGTTAAGAGATAATGTTTCATCTATATAATATCAGTAACATAAAAAATGTAATTTTTTTTATTAATATTTGGTGACATTTAAACTAAAAAATGTAAAAATTAATATAGCATCCCAAAATGACATTATCATAATCACTCAATATAAAAAATATTATTTATTGGGTAAAATAACAAACAATATTAACCATGTAAGGGGTAAATAAAGTCTAAAATGATGAAGCCTGAGGTTTTCCCCATGCCTAATTTACAATATTATGCGATGGAATAAATCAATGTATTGATTATGAGATTCTCATCTATTGACATTTTAGATGTGATGATATATGCTGACATGTTTCCCTTACGACATGTTTGAGTAATCACCTTTCAATGGTTAATCATAAATCTTAATGGATTGATGTTGTATGTTATTGACTGATGATATGATAAGTTCACAAATAAAGACCTAAAAAACAACAGATAGTTGGTTTCAACATCTGTAAGGATGAAAGGGTTGTATATAGAATAGAAGAGTCCACCATTCATTTCTAGATCATCATCAATATCAGAATTTTCTTTGAAATTTGATGTGATTAAAACCATCACAAAAGACCCCTAAGAATCACATATGATGCCACCTCCATATAAAATTCCCCGATAACTTATAAAATCTATATTATTTTGAGTCTAGAATTTCGGTCATTCCATTTTGGTATATTTCTCTAACTGACCCCCTCTCTAATAGTAGTGATATATGAACGAGTGGTGCATAGAATCATGATAATATAAAAATATCTAATGTATAGAATGGAAAACATTTATATGAGTTTTAAAAATAATTAATAGTTATAAAGACATGATATCCCATTTCAAATCCCTTCCATAAATGGATTGGAAATCAAAAATAACCTTCTGGTGGATATTATCTATGATGGTTTATTTTTAGGTTAGCTTCACTCATTGAATAATTTTATTTCCCAAAAAAAGACATAGAAAAAATCAATTACATTCTCAGATATCATCTATATAAAGGTAATTTTTTTAGGGATTTCAAAATATAATTAAAAAAAGTTAAGATGCAATAAAAGAATTTAATATAAGAATAATCAAGGTTGTTTGTACTTTTTCAGTGGAAAATGATGTTAATAGAGAGGGTTTTTTTTATTGATTTAATTGAATGAAACATCAATCAACTAATCCCTTTCCACATTACCATTATTTTTTAGGGTTTTAACATTATTATAGAAATTACTCGTGTAAATATGTTAATGGTTATTATATTAAGATAAATAATAGTTTATGTGAGGGGGAATGATTAATCTGACTTATTCATCATATTTCATTCACAATAAATTCATTTAATTCCCTACACATGATTAGAATAAGTTTTATGGGATGATTCTTTTTTAAAACCTATTTTTAATAGATTTGATAAATACTACTTAAATTGTATAATAAGCTAACTTCTTTGAGTAATTATTATTTGGGAGAAATATGAATCATTTACTCTATATAATACATTAATTTTATAATCTTAAGGAAGTAGTTGAACCATTGGATTCATTGGTGAAGATTATACTTCTTGAACCATGAAATGGATCAAGAGTAAATCAATAGAACAATATAAAATCATAATTCGGCTCATGTATCCACCAATCAAGTGGATAAAAACATGTATCCACAGAAAAATTTATGTATGAAGTCTATTTTTGAATGATATTGATTTTTTTGTTATAGTAGGCTTAAAAAATGATGGTATCAGATATTGAGAATACATTGACCCATTAATGTATTCCAACATTCTCTATAAAAATTGTATATGTAGTTTTGGAATTGTAATCAAATATTGATTATTATTTTTGGAATTAATAGTCTCATGAAAAATCATGATACATTATCAATTTATTTGGCCAATATCACATGGTGTGGGTATTTATGATATTACAAAACACTATGTCATATCAAGAGGATAAATTTTAAACAACAATTTTATTTCAAGTGGAAACACAAGATACACATGCACTCTAATATATTCAATATGAAAACAACTAAAGACTTTATTGAAAAACCATGGACATTTTATGATCCAATATATGATTTTATGGATACAATGTCCACTTTGGGATCCAATTTATGATACATTTCATTTCAACAAATGCTTAATAATATTTAATTTAGAAATATTTATTTATAGACCAACCATAATTAAATTATCTGTTATTATCAGTGGTCATGGAAAAAATAACCATGATCCATTGATTATGATAGTGGAAATATTGATCAAAAGTATCATATTAGAAGAAAAACAAAATTTTCAATCCAACATGAATAAAAAATTCTATAATGATATAAAAATAAATTATAGATGGTAACCAATCCATATAATAATGAAATAAATTTGGATCATGGAGTACTTCCATCACTATAAAATTTAAGGAATAATTGTAAATTCCAAATGGAGTAAAACTATATCACTTTTAGTAAATAGTGATTGATCCATGAAGGGTGATAAGATTATAAATTCATGTATAATAACATTAGTTAGGGAGTGTATTGGACAAAAATAGTTTTATATTTTAGTTTCCTAGTATTTAATCTCAATGTCCATGTTTGGGAAATCTTATAAAAAGGGAAATTTCCACTTATTAGTGGCTGGTACATTGGGGGATTATATTTTATTGAATTTTAATATATTTCTAATTATGTTATCCTATTACCCGTAGTTTTAAATTTTTATAATGGGTTGATTTTAATTGTAATTAATCTATATGTTATTAGTTGTTTCTGAATTGTATGTTCCCTCATTATCCGGACCCACTAATCAACCTCATAAACAATGGAGAATTAGTGAATGAGTATTGAAGTTCATAATGAAATTTGGAATGTATCTGGATGGTTGAACCTCATCATTAGTATCACATTCTTAATATTTCCCAATTTATTGGTTCCTAAACTCAAAAAATATTTTTTTTATGTTTTACATTTTGCTGGTTGATCAATTCTACCACATTCATAGAGGAATGAGTTCTTTCTTTCAATGATGATTATTGTTTTGAAACTAGTAATATAAAATTAAAATGGGTAATTTATTAAAAACATTAAATACCTCATTAATGATCAATACGCTAAGTAAAAAAATTAATAATTTTTTTACAACACACTTCCACTCTTACCCTAGGATAAATTAGTGGTCCATTCTATTAATATATTCTCTCATTATTATTTTTGTTTTACACATAGATCATGGACATAAATCCTAGTTATTAATAGAAAATGTGACACTAAAATAGAACCTTAAAACCAAAACAATTTTAGTTTTCATTACACTTGTCTACATTTATTTATAATTATATAGATATTGAGGCATCCAACATCCATTGAATAAATTTTATCCCCTATGCAATTTTTTATTTAGATATTTATTCTCGAATGGGTGGAAATAAACCACCAATCTCATTATGTTACATTGAATAAGGTATTTCTATTTAAAATATTTAAAATAAAAATATTTAAATACCTTTCTTCATAAACTAATTATATATATTTTTTGAAATTGGTTGAATTATATTAATAATGTGTTATATATATTTGGGAAAGATTTAAAATTGTAATTATATCAAGTGTTCACATGTTTTGATGAAGACTATTACCTATTGTAACTATTTACTAATAATGTATGCAAGAGGTTTTTGCTTTTCAAATATGGGAAATATTTTATAGAATTTGAAATAATGAAAATTGATATATTTTTGAAAAACCCATTCGAAAGTTAATTCGTGTGACCAAAATGGGTATCATTTCCACTTCAATTCATAGTTCTTGTTTACCATAATGATTTCAATCATCTAGTATAAAAATAATTGAATTATTACTCATTTCTGAGTTGAATAGGTGATTTATATTTCACGGTGACATTGAAATTTTGATGTTTGTTATTATTAAAACCATGTTGGGTGAGATAATTTGGACTAATTTTTTGGTAGATATTGTTGTTGTTGGAGAATATGTGTCACTAGAAATATAGGTTTTTTCAAAGTTGGAATAGTTTTTTATGACATTATCATGTAATGAATTTGATATTAATTAAATATTACATTATCTTTTTATGAAAATAATTTTCTAATTATATGAATAATATTCAATATCATGTGATTCATGGTGTATTATTCGAGTTGATTCTTGTTTTGAACCTTATAAAAGTATAGAAGAATTCTGGATGTTAAAATATAGAGTTTTTGAAAGATTATTCCTATTTTATATTAAATCATGTAATATTTAATGTGGCCACACTATAATTCCCAATGATTAAGACTAAAAATTTATAATGTGTGTTTAAATATTTCCATAACCTAAGTGTTCATTACATGACAGAATTCCAAATATTTTGATGATTAAATGGTTTATTAATAATTTTGATAGCATATAAAAAGTCATAATGGTTGTTATATAAATAAAAAAAAATCTCTTCATGGTTTATTTTAAAATATAAATTATTGATAATATGTATTGGAGTCCCAAGGTTTCATTCCACCGTTTTATTTAACATTATAATAGATTATAGGAACTAATTTATGTTATATTAACGATGAACATGATTTCACTATATTCGAATTTGGTTTCGCAGTGAAGAATTTGTTCACACTATAGTGTCTATGGGATGAATTTTATATTATTTTATAAATTATAATTTGTATTCAAATATTTTATATAATGAGGTGTAGTTACATCATAATGTTCTAAAATGTTTTAGGGAAGTTAAATTGATGAAACTATATGACACCACAATATATGTTTTTCAAAACAGACATTAGTTGATGGATTTATTGAAAATGATGGAGATAATCTAAGAGAATAAATATATAGATTTATGGTATAATAAACGAAAAGTAGATACATACTCATTTATTTATTATAGGAATATGCAGATAGAATATATCAATATACTACATAGAGTTTTAATGTGTTGGGATAAATTGTCAAATTTAGTGAAAATGGGTTGAAAGGACCTATTTTACTATACATAGAGATATTCTTTTTTTCAGTTAATTGAAGCATATATTGGACTTTAAAAGAATATAAATATTTAACAAATAAAGTTTTTTTCAAAAAAAATAATTTTAATTAGGAAGTTAGTTATGTATTGTTTTCTTATACTAGATATTTTATATTCATGGATATGTTTGAAGTTTTTATGCTTATTTGGTTCTATTTTAAGAGATTTAGATATGTTTTGATAAAAATAATGAAAAAATATAGACCTACATAGGCGTAAATAATTTTTTTTCTAAAATATATATATGAATAATAAGGATATTCAAGAGTTATATAGGAATAAATATGTTTTTATATGGATGTGTAATATTATACCAATATAAAGCACATTATCCATTCAAAAAAATTAATTTATAAAGATATGATAGATTAACTATAAAAAATTGATGGTTAAATAATATCAAACTCTCTCTAAATAAGAGTAAAAATGAAATATGCATAAATAATTTATAGTTATGATTTTTTTTGTATTAAATCAATTCATAAGAAGGATACATAAGATTTGATTCTCATTTCATGATTATATTGTAGAAAAATAATAATATTACAACAGAGTAATTAAGATTTTCTAAATATATAAAGGATTAAATGAGGGTTATAGGATATTCAAAAAGATGTTCTAGAACTCATGTACCTAGAATATATGGTGTCCTCTTTTCTACATAATAATAAATTTTAAATATAAAAACCCATATAAGAGTTAGGTTAAGATTTCCTTTATTTTGTAGGATTAATAATGAGGTTAAGGATTCAATAAAAAAATAAGTTGAATTCATAAATTTATAATTATGGATAACTTATAGTTTATTATAAATCACATAATAGGTAATATAATAGTTATTTTACATGAAAATAATATCTTTGAAAATATATGAAATATTTCATTAAATCTTCTAGGAAAATAAAAAGAGATAGATGTGAAGAATTAAATTTTGAATTAAAATTATACCTTCATAGAGAAATATATTAATGATTTCTATTATAATTTTTTTAAATATTTTATAGTTGGTTTTTGTGAAAAAATTATGGAAAAGTTGGGAGGGTTTTTACATTATATTATCTGCTGGTATCAAACAAGGATGAATTCATTAATACTATGACAATTTAAATAGATATTTATATGCATGATTTAAATATTTATTTTTATAGAGAAAATTTGGTATATATAAATACAAATTGAAGTTAAATTTATAGAGGATTATGTATATGGATTTGTTTTAATATTATATACTTGAGGATTATGAATTTTTTGGGGGTTATATAATTAAAAACATTAGTTTATTTTAGGAAAATAACATTCCTACATTCCTAGGAATATAAATTTGAAGTGAAATATGGGTCTTTATATGTATTATGGTGCGTATAAAACTATATTGCCTTATAATAGTAGTTTTAATAAAATATTAAGGGTATATAAAATAAAATTAAACTACTTTTGATCAAATACAAATGTCTATAAACATATTTATAACAAAAATTTAATGTGAAAATCCACCTTTGTTTACCAGTATTTATTTTTGGAGATATCGAATGATCAATTGAATCACAGGATACCAAAATTTTCCCATTAATAATATCAATATTTTATATTTTTTTACAACTATAAAACCAAATCATTGATATTTTGGTTAGGTGATATGATATTAGAAAATAAGAATGGGAAAAAGGATAAGTGATCTATAGTGATGTTGAAAAATTTGATTTAACAAGAAAGAGAAGTGGTTAGAAGAAGTGGAGATACATATTTAATATCTTGTTTTAGGGAATAATATTTAGATAAGAATACTGATTTTTGTTGTTATATATTTCTATTGTTGAATAAAATAGATACCGACAAGATTCTAACTGTTTAAGACAATCTTCATCTATATTTATTTTCTCATTTCTATTATTATTCATAAGATAAATAGTTTTTGTGACCCCATAAAATTTTAACATATAATTAAATGATAAATAATTATAATTTCGATATCGTATAAAATATAAAAGACCATCCTTAATTGAACCATGATTTAATATATAAATATTTTCAATTAATTTTATCTGTTATAAGATAGATGTTTGTTTGATGGGAATGAATATATAGAAAATTATTATAAAATACATGTACAAAAGTTTTCTTATGAAAAATGTAAAAATTAACTCCTAGTATATATGTGATTTATTTTAAAAAAACATATAATATTAAAGAATCTATTTTTTTGATTTTTTTAAGCATAATTTTTTTATCAACATAAATTGTGTGAATCATTATAGAAGAATCATTTTAATAGTTCAAATATAACATATATAAATAATAACATAAATTATCATTCATATAATGGAGGTCACAAGATAACTAATGAGTATAATATAATTTTATCCTTCAAAAACAGAATTTTATCAAAAATTGTTTTTATAACATTTTGTGTGTTGATATCAGGATAATATTTTTCCACCTTGAAAATTTTTCATTTAAAAAAAGGAATAATTTTTTAAGTCAGTTTATCAAAATAATACTAATATAATATTTTGATATTTCATAAGAAAATGATTATTTTTTTGCTGAATAGTAAAATAAATCAAATTTTAAAACAATATAATATTTTTACATTTCTTCTATGTAATTTAAATGTTAAATTTAGTATTGGATATAGTTGAATATAGAATAAGATTAATTTTACTATACATGTCCAATTATTTCCATTGGAATAAAATTTATACTTTCTTTAAATAAAAAATTTATTTATTCTGAAAAAAATTATTTTATTGAAAATTGTTTCTCCCTGTACTCCACACACATATATTAAAATTCATTTTTACCACTTATTGAAATTAAAAAATATATAATGGAATCAATATTTTGAATGAAAATATTTAAATTATGTAATTTTTTCCATTTCATTGTTGTTATAATTAATTTTAACCATGGAAAATGTTTATCACCACAATAAAGTCAAATATGGATATATCAAGATTTAAATTAAGGGACAAGGATTTAAAATCTATAAAAGTATTTATAAAATCATTATAGACTACTTAATTTCTTCAACAATCACCATAACTTATAAAATATTGAAATTTGATAACACTTTATTGTGATTATGACCCTTATAAGATTTTATGAAAAGAATAATTTCAAAACAATACTTTATATTAATTATTGTGTTTTCATGATTTGAGTATAGATAAAAAATATATATGAATTCCTCAATAAAATAAAGCAGAAAAATAATAAACAAAATTTATGATAGTATTTGTTTAAAAATGTTTATAGATGTTATAATTACATTTAAGGCTTATGAAACATTGATATAACTCTTGTGCAATCATTTTAAAAACAATTAAATTATATTAAAAACATAAAAAGTATTTTTTTATGAAATGTTATTTTCTAAAAATTATATTACAATTATAATGTATATGGAATGGTGAATGTAATTATATTAAAATTATAATGTTATCATGGTGTCATTAAATTCAAATTTTATGAATAGTCTAAAAAATGACATTAAATGTTATTTAATGATTAAAAATTATATTTAAATTATAAAATAATAATGAAAAAATATATTAACAAAATATTATGGGATATTTTATAGAATATATTTAATAGTTATTTTATATTATACTTTACAATTTTTAAATTATTTTGATGACCGGTATGAATTGAAAATTTTGTTATACTGAATATAGGCAAATATGGTTAATATGGTGGTTTAACCAAAACAAAATAATTAAAATCAATCTTAAACAAATAAAAATTTTATTTTTTGAATTTATTTCAACATTATATGTATAGACCCGTATTTTCCATGTAATGATTTTAATTTTATGGGAATATTATGAGTCTGTGAAAATTGATGGTGCGTGATACTGAGGCCCGGTGTGCCCAGAATGAATTTCTGAACTTTTTTTAAGTATGTTCAATAAATGTGTGAATGCATTTTTGTATTTGGAACCGATGATCAGAATTGAAATCCAAGGGAACCAGTGAACTCACAAGACTGATATTCTCTTAAATAGACCTTCACCATGACCGCAGTAGGTCGAGGGTGGAAGTTAGTTTTTTAGTTTTTCGTGGAAGAAGAAAAATAAAATAATTAACATTTTATTTTTATTTTTGAAACCTCTCTTTTTAAATTATGGTGGTGTGGACCACCCGAGCTGGAAAACCTCCCATTTTGAATTCATGGTGGTGGGAACCACTTGAACCCCTCTTAATGGGGGAAAACCATTAAACTTTCAATTTAATTATACCAACATAACTTAATTAATGATCCAACTTTTAATTGTTTAATTAATAAACATAACATGCCAAATCCATTTTTTGGTATTTTCTTAAAGCCACTTTCAGGATAAGTGTGAACCTCACATCCCAAATATGAATTACAACAAAACGATAACATTCAAAAACCCAAAACAGTCTTCAATAATCCAAATTCAAAAATTAAACAAACTCCCAAATCAACCCAAATCCATATTCCAATTTTGAAAAATAAACCTCAATCCTGGAAAACCTCGTTCCGCATATTATGAGCCATGATTCACCTCTATTATTGATGAAAGGTACATCGAATCAACTTCCACCACATCATCATCCCCATCAAAGACACTGTCGATATCCTTACATCCTCGACATCAGCACGCCGACAGCCGACCATACCAGCAACTGGAAAAACCATAACTAACGCTATCCAAGCCGTCAAAATAGACCAAACTGAAGAAAAAGCCAAGCAGGGTCCCATCGACCGAGCCAAAATCACAGTGAGAATCGTATCCTGCAACTCCATCATTTGCTTGAACTGCACAACCCAATACACCTTGGAAACTACCACACGAGTTCAACTGGGAGAACAGTGGTGGACTCCTGGAGTAAGATCATATAAAGAAGTAGAAAAAGTCCTTGACAGCGAGCTCTGATCGATGTCGTGACCACTGAACCTTGCATTCGAAGCCACCACCGAGCGAACCATAACTAAAGGGGAACAAAAGAACTTATCCTCATAACGCTGAGAAAAAAAAGAAGGATGACAACCAAGAAGGGAGACTGCAACTAAGAGATTCAAAGCACAAGGCATAAAAGAAGCTTGTCAGAAGCCACCACCAACAAAAACCCAAATCGCCGGTGAAGCATTGAGTCAAACCGAGTGGGGTTTGTTCACAATGGTACTAAAAACAAGAGTGAAGGTCACAGAAAATGAACACCAGGAGGAGAGAAAAGAAAAGAGAGGGATAAAAGAGGAGGAATGCTGAAGAAGGGGCTCTCACCACAAGGGAGTGATGAGGAGGGAGTGGCCGCACTGGGAAAACCCTAGAATGAGGGGAGAGACGAGACCCAGAGAGTAGGGGGCCATCATATTAATAAACATAAAACATTAAGTTGGATCCTCTTTTATTGTGGGGGAATCTGGGTTGGAAAATGAGAGGATTTTAGGGGAGAGATTTTAGAGGATCATTCTCTCAATTGATGAACACCTCTCCAATGAATAAAATCCTCTTGAATCGAAGAATGAGTATGAAACTTGATCCTGGTTCGAAAGCGTCTTGAGGGACCAATGAACGCTGACGTTACCATCCCCTTCATCGACTTCATCTTATACCTCTCGACTCCTCCAATGAACGACAAGGTAGGAGTGTTTTTGATTATCCTTATTTAATTTCTTTTATGTTGAATGTTTTCACATGAGCGGAGTGATACCAATCTAACGTGGAGGGTACGTGACAAAAAAACATGGCATGATCCCTCTGTATCATCATTGTTGATGTGTTCTTTTTCATGGAGGAGGACAGTGACCGGTGCCTGGGACTGGTGCCTGTAGGGCTCGGGAGCGGCGGCCGACACTCCGACCGGCTGCAAAGATGGCGACGACGCAACCGCACCACTAGAGGAGGGCCACGAATCGTTGGCCTCGACGAAGTAGGGGAGACGGTCCACGCACGACCGGGCAAGTGAAGGGGGAAGCGGCGCACATCCATGCCGTCGGGCGTGCAGGGGCCAGAGCACAAGTCCGCAATGGCGAAGGAGGGCGGCCGACTCGCTAGTAGCCACCGGTCGAGGCGTGGCGCATGACCGCACCGCAGATGAGGACTGGACGTTCGGCCAGCCGAGGTACTGAGCAGGACCCCAGGTTTCGTGTGCCAGCTACCGGTGCCACGTGGTACCGGATGGTCAGCCACCCAATCCGAACGGCTGGGCTGTTTGGGGTACCCAGGGGGCGCCTACCCATTGGGTATCAGATAGGGCGGACCCAACCATGGGGCCAGCCAGCCGTAGGCCAGCTGGGTCCAGTGGTCCACCCAGTGCGGGCCGCCCATCGCAATCCACGCTGGTTGGCCGGGATGGACCCATCGGGCCGAGCTAGACCCAGTGGGCCGGGTTAGACCCAGGGCCGGGCTTGGGTCAGACCGGACCTGGACTAGCTTTGACCCCTTTTCGCTCTTTCAGTTATATCTTGAGTTACTGGCGTTTGTTTGAAAAACTGTCTATGGCATCAGAAAACTTGGATTGAGACAGTCCTTTTGTTATACCCCACATGAGTTTTGGATAATGTTGGGGTACATCCGGGTTGGATCGAATACAAATCCAATCTGGCCCTCGGGACTAAAAGGCCAATAAATTATAGACCGGACGTCCGATTGACACACCGTATATTTTGTTGAGACCCCTTTTATGTGGAGTTACTTTGGGATAATTATTCATGGGAATTCATAGATATTGGAGGATCCCACTTGGATTCACTCTTGGAATCCATGTGGGGATACTCTAGGATCCTACATGGGTCTGCTATACTAGGATCCTAGGTGGTTCTGATGATTTAGCATCATACGTGGGTCTGATGATTTAGGATCCTACGTGGGTCTACCTCTAAACAGAGTATTATGATTCAGTAGTTACATCTAATGTTCCTTACTACCGTACCTAAGTTATACCTCATGCGAGATAAGTTCTTAACTTTGTGGTATTCTTATGTGCGGTGATATCTTTGTGGTGATACCTTTGAGGTATTCATCTATGTGGTGATGCTTTTTTGGTACTTACCTTCATGGTGATACCTTTTTTGTATACTTCTGTGTGGCTTTACCTTTGTGGTACTTAACTTTGGGGTGTTTTCATCGTGGTAATCTTTCATCCATGGAATAGTTGAACTTTGGGATTTTGAGTTGGGCCTTGTGTTTCTTCATGAATGAGATGGGTATACTTGATAACTTAGGTATATATTGGCATATACCTAAGTAGGGTTGACTGTTGTTTCCATGATTTGTGGTTTATCCCTTGTGAATTTTGTGAGACCATTGAGGGTCTCGGGGTCCCTACTAAGTATCGTTACAGTCACCCCTGCACGGGATATGGCTACACCTTGTTGTGTTTGGTGCAGAAGACGTACAACGCTGACTGAGGGAGAGGGTATCAGGAATAGAGGTAGCACAAAGGTGGATAGAGACGATGTGTACTGCAGAGATGATCGTTCAAGAGTTGTACCTACCCTTCAGGTAGGAACCTTAGCGGGTGTACAAAGGAGCTATTTTCAGTTTTACTTTTACTTTTCAGTTTACTTTTAATTTTCAGTTGGGCATGTATTATGGTCCCCTTTTCTTTCTGTACACACCCTGTTCACTATATAGTTTTACTTTGTGCTTGTATCCTGCATTGTGCTTAGTTATGTGAGTTACAAGTTATAAAGGAAATGCCTTCCTAGTTTTGGGGAATACGCCTTTTGTTGCTAGTTTCCAGCCCCTGGCCTATGGAAGGCGGGCTTGGGGTAGTCATGACATGGACCTCGGGGGATAGGTCGGGACATTAAACTCTTTATATATAAATATATGACCCGTTTGATCCATTTTACAAGATATTGGAACATATTATATTTTAATATTTCATGCATTTACAATATTTACACCCGTTACTCATCATAAAAAAATTATAGATTCCATATAAATATAATATATATTCTAGTATTCCTTTATAATCATCCAATATAGTACAAAGTGGTATTAAAAATAAATATTTCCAAAGAAATGGTATAACTCTTAATGGAGTTCAATAATTTTATTTCATCTTCTTACACATTAAATTGTTTCCTAACCATGATGATATAACAACATAAATATATTTGGTGTTCTAAAATATTATTTTTATGATTGATAAACCCTTATTAATATCCTTTTTCTTTATAGAATGAATTAAAAGTACACTCATATGTATGTTTGTACTACCACCTCCAAAAATCAATGTGACTCATTTTTCCATCACTACCTAATAAGGGTATCTATTATGATAGATTTATTTAGTATATATGATATTCTAGAAATAATTTTCATTTTAGATAGATAAAATATTACATACCTTAATTCCATTCAACTTATTAAAAATTATAATGTTGCCCATGCGTATATATGGACTAACACCTACAAAAATAAATGCAATTATTTTTTCATTTCATCCTTTCAAGGATAATTTTAAAGTAATATTTAATTTATATAAAATATATTTCGTTATTAATATTCTGGATATGATATAACCATTACCCAATTGACCATGGTCAACGCAATGAAGTTGTTTTGGGAAAATAAACTGAATTTCAACAAAATGTCAAACATGAACTTTGATGATTTTTTAAGTAAATATGTTATGGATATATATAAAATTATTTTAATAAATATATTTAAATAAAAATTAAAATTTTCATTGTAAATGTAAAAGATAATATATATTTTTTATTAATGATTCATGGAATAAAAAATGGTTTCAGAACATGTGTTAATGGATTTTCCATTAAAACCATGTTTAAAATGTTTCCTTTATTTATCATTATATTTCCTATACATGGTCCTAAAATGTTTCAATAATGATATTTTTATGAAAAAATGTTGGTAACTTATCAAACTATCCATCTCTGTCAATCCACAGTATAGTCTGAAGGGTGTTCCTGATCCCCATGGGCTGGTGGATATCTCATGGAAAGAATAAAAAAATGTTGGGAACATATTCACCACAACCAAGGAACAAACAAATATTCAATAAAATAAAATAAATTCAATAATCAATAAGATACAAGAAAAAAATACAAGTAAATAAGAGGAAAAACTAATGCAACATTTGATAGAAGTCATGATAATGACCTCCATATTAAACCTTGTAAGCTCCAAGACTTCTAATGAGGTACATAATTATTTTATTTTTTTTAAAAACCATTTTTTTATTAATGAAATATTAACTAGGTGTAAAAGGAGTATTTGGGGTGTTCTTGGGGTTCAAGACATGAAATATGGGAAAATGGGGACATTCATTACATGTCGCATGGTTGGCCCATGGTTAGTAGTAACCATTAACCTTACCGTGCATGCATAGAGATATGGTGCATGGTTGGTGAAACAATGCATGTAGAGGATCCAAACAATTCATTATGGGATAGAGCCAATCCACATGGTTAGAAAACAATTTGTAAAATCATATGGGCTTCCCTTGAAACTATATGGACTAGGACCCTCTTGGAGAGAGGGTGGCACACAGTTTTTCCAACTGTGTAGCCAAACCGGGCACCTCATTAATGTGAGGGAAATTTTCAACTCCCTCCTATGGATTTAACAAACCTCACCCTATTTTCTCCCATTTTTTCTCCCAGAAGAATATTTAAAGAACCAAAATACCCTAATATTCTCAATGGCCAGTCACCCTTGTTTCTAATACATTTAATGCACTGTTAGGTACAAATCAAAGCTCTATGTGAGTATAACACTACACTTTTCTAGATTTTATAGATAAGAGTTTGTGGAATCCTTATTCTTATTCTAAATCCCTAAACCTTATTTTTAAATAGGTTTCTAGGTTGCGTATTTAAATGTGGGTTGATTAATACCCAAAGTTTATGTCTAAGAGAGAATTCATCTACAGAACTGAGTTTGGGGGTCTAAAATTTATATTCCATAGTCTTGTTGATTATTTATGTGTATTCTGTTGTGCATTTGTGTTGTTGTGTTGTTAATTTGTTTTTACTTTGTATAAATGATACATTGTTTGGGTTGAAATTAAATTTAACCCCTCACAATCCCAGTGGTATGCATTGAGGTTGATTCAGACTGGGTTAATGGCCACCTAGGGGGTTTGACACTTCTTAAACATGGAAATTGAAATGTAATTTGTAGATTAGTTTTTTTATGACATAAGGCCCGTGATAAATTTTTTGACATATAACATGGGTTATGGAATGAAAGTAATGGTAATTATGTCTATTTATTAACATTCAATAAGGGATGTTTAGTACAATGTTAATGAATTAAATGGGTTATGGATTATAAAGTGTAATTTTTTTGATATTATATGGCCTCTGAATTATTAATGTAATAATTGGGTTAAGTCTTGTAAATGAGAATATGTAAATGGGTTAAGGTATGGTGACATATTATGTGTTGAATGAACTATTATTGTAAATGATGAATGTGATTAATGCTTCTAGTAATGTTTGGTAAATGTGTTATGTTTAAAGAAGCATGTTCACAGGTTTTGGTGGTATGTGGAGTATTTAATTGTGGTTTCATGACCATGGGTTGGGTTGGATTGAGTCTCTAAACCCCACTAATGTAATTCATGGTTCAGGGAGCCAGACTGAGGCTCTATGCCCCTAACAGTTACATTTGTTTAGACTGAATGGACTAAGGCTCCAAGGTAAGTGTCATGTATTTGTTGTGAAATTTTTCCCAAGTGAGATAGAAAGCATTACTTTTTTCTATTATACATAGTGGTTTACTGGAATAGGATGGAGTATATTTAATGAATATTATTATCTCATGAAAGAAATGATGTATGTGGCTAAAGTAAATATTGTTAACTACTAGCAACTTGTTTATCTATATTTTATATTTTCATTTATTATTTTATCATCTAATATGTCTATTTATATTAGATATTTTTTAGACATAATTTTTGGTGTCCTGATGAGTTGTACTCATACCCAGATTGGGCCTCCATTTGGTACTGGAGAACACTACATTGTCATAGGTTTGGGCAATGGAAATGGCCCTATGAAAAATGGATGATATGGGCATGGTATGTGCATGGAGGAGGGGCCATACATATTTTTGAGACATGTTTTGGGATTATATTGCATTTCCTTATTTTGGGTTTTCCATAAACATTGAACTTTTTGGCATGACATAGAATATTTACTATTTGGTTGTCGGATTGTACATAGTTTGGTAATTGTTTAGTAATGAATGTTTTTTGTTTATTCTATTCCCTTTATTTATTATTGTTGTCTTTTGTTTATTACTTTGGTAAAGAGTGTATAATCTCCCCAAATAACTCATTATACCCTCAATGCTGGTTTCCAACTTCTTTCATATAGATAGGAACACTTGAGGTCATCTTGTCACCCAACTCGAGGCACCATGTATTGTTGCTACTAGGTTGTGGACATTAAAAACCATCTCCATACAACATTTGGGGTCACTGAACCCACACATTACCAAATAATCCCAAATACCTATATCAATGATACCCACCACATTTATGCAATGAATTGGGTTTATCTACACCTAGAAAACAATATTTAAATATTCTCAAAGTAATATTCTGGGTGTGAGAAACCAATCCCAATAGGATCCTTCCAAGTGCTTCCTAAACATTACATATTAAATAAATCAATAATTACAAATTTAAATAAAACAATACATGATAATATTATTCATAGTCTTAATAAAAATATGAATTTTAAAAAATTAAAAATAATTTATCAAAACAGTGATACCCAACAGTTATCAAGAAAAGTATATCATTTGTCAAGAATTTATAAAAAACGTATAGAAAACATGTAAGGAATATCTTTATAAAATATTAAAACCATAATAATGGATAACTGTGTATATTTTGTTAAGGATCAATGATCCTAAAACCTTTTGATGATAATGGATACCTAATTCACACATTACCCTAGGGTTATAGGCCAATGGGTAGGATAAAAAACATACATGTGTCTCTCAGCCTCATCAATGTTGAGTTAGTGTTTTCATCATCAGTTTTGTTACAAGGTTGAGATAAAAATTCTTTGTTTTCTTATCCTATAAAATTTTCCTACATTTATGGTACTTGTGAGATTAAATTAAATTTTCATTCGTGGGATATTATACATTATTCACCAGCTTCATAAATCATTTCACAATCATCTCATATTAAATCTTTCATAAGAAGTGTAAATTCAATTTCTTGAAAACATCATCAAAGGTTTTAAAAAAACCAAATTCCAATAAAAATAGACCATTTTAGGGGATAAATCATAATTCCTTTCCATATTAATTTGAAACCCAATATTAATTAATTCGTGTAAAAATAATCATTTCTATTGAAAAATATTTTCCATTCTAGGGTCATGCACTTTGATTCAAAGGTCGTTGTAAATGGATTTTTAACCATTTACCTTTCTGTTCAAAAAACATTACCATGAGATAAAATTTCATGTTTTAAAAGTCATTTTATAAAATAATTTCAAAAATTAAATTAATAAAAGTGGATTTATTTAATAAATACAAATTATGAAACCACCAAAAAAAATTATCAAATGATCAAAAATTAGAAGTCAGATCCACCATCCAAAAAGAAGAAGGTAAAAATGATTCTTATAAGAAACAAATTCTATTAAATATTAATTATTATACAATTAAACAAGGTTTTCATGATCTAAATAAGAGATCTATAAGTGGAAGTGATACATTATATAAAAAACAATATAAATTTCACTATTCATAAACTACTAAGTTTAAAGGTTCTTTAATCTGTGAAGGATTGAGTTTCAAAGATACATGAATGTCCAAAAAGGGAACTTAAAATCACATAAATTAACTTAATGTTAAATGATTAATATAAAATAATAAAATGATTTCATTTGGGAAGAATTATAATATTACCCTTATGTTTTTTCAATCAAATACATTTCATAAGATATCTTGTGGGCCTCTAGATGGATGAAAGTGACTATCCGACAACCTGATAGTTGTAAAGAGAATTACAATAACCTTAAGAATCCATCTATTGGGTAATGGTTTGTCACAATCCCTCCCATAGTTTTTTAAAGAATTAATTCAACCTAGAACGCCCACAAACCGGATGGTGGATACTCACTTTTGTGTCGTTGGTCTCTTTGTATCCATGATTAGTGAAGGCCTATGAACAAGTTTCCCTAAGGCTCTAACCAACAGGAAAGTGGTCCTACTATAGCATATCCAGTTACAAGATCAAGTCAACATGTATACCAAAATCTAAAGGACAATCCCTAACACCTAAATAACTATAAAATAGGAAAAACCACATATATATGGTCAGATATTGAAAAATAAAAGATATTCGTATTTGGAAAAAATAGTGTACTATGAAAATTCTACCCACCCTATTTATTTCATCCCCTAGAGATTTATGGTAAAGTAGGTTGGACCCCAAATAGCTGATTCTACAACTCTTCTATTATAGACCACAATTCCCATATATCATGAGTATTTAATACATGATGGAAATAAATTATAAAAATGGTATATATTTCACATGAATAACACATACATGAGAATAAAAACTGGAATCCATTTATATATATTTCAATTTTTGTTTTGGAATTTTCAGAGGCAGTTCAAACTGAAGGTATTCTGATCTTCCCCTTAATATATTATCAAGGATATAAATGATAGAAGAAGTTTTGATATGTCTCATTTTATAACAAGACACAAGAACTGATAGTTCATGTAATAATACATATTTTTCATTTCTAGGTGGAAAAACCATTGATAATGATGAGAATAAACCATAAAAAAAAATTTTGTAGAAGAATAAATAACGTAATAGTTTCTGAATTAAATTATACAACCCAAGAGAGATATCATTGACTAATAGTCTTCCAACCATGCATGTGATCTCTATGTAAAATTAATGTAGGTATTCTTCCCTCTATCCTTTCTAGATATTAAATTCTCTTTGGGTGAATATGAACCCAAACTTTTAAGTAAAGTGTAGATGAAAGAAAATTCTCTAAGAAGGGTGTGTCTCAAAATCTTAAGGTAATTAACAATAGTAGATAGTTACAGATCATTGGTGGGATAATTCTCCTGACGAGTTTTAAGTTTACCAGAACCATGATCTACCATAATAACTTCTTGTTTAAGAGATTATCTCAAAACTACACCCAAGTTATATGTAAAAACCATATATATGGGTCTTACGTTTTTTGATTTGGAATAATTATTGATGTCAAACCCCACATTATTTCATATAAGGATCCCTGAAACTTCAATTCCATGGAGAACATCCCCATTTTTACATCTTGGAGTATATAAGTTATGGGAGTTTTTATAAATTCTTCAAATACCATGGATAATAAACTTCCATACGAATTTAAAGATTGATCCCAAATAAAATCTATTATTCCTCTAGTGACATGAATTACTTCACATTTTTGAATCAAATGAGATGCCTTGTTCTATGACAAATTTATCTAAAAATTTCAATCCCCTAATCTAGAACTGACATTATGTAATATTTTATATAGGTGATGATCCATTAATATTTCCATAATATGAATCCAAATTTGAATATTATCATCTTTAGTTAATAAGTAAACTAAAATTTCATACATTAATACCACAAAAAAGAGTCATGGTAATAGTGAAAAATTTGGTTAACCAAATCTAGAAAGGCTCTTTGATCATTTTTCATGCCAAACTACATGATGATGTAATAAAAATGGCCATATATACTCATTAAGGAATCCTTCAGAATATGAAAAATCATTGACTATGAGTTTGTAGTAACCAAGAAAATGATAAATATTCGAGAACCACTTTACCCATTCCATTAATCAAGGAAATCATAAATGTGGTGAAAGTGTACTTGTTATTTACTATTACCTAATTGAGATTCCAATAATAAACCAATACATGGGGAGTCCCACTAAAAATATTTGAAAATATCATAGGATCTAACCAAGTTTTAAGGACCCGACCTCATTACATTACATAATATTAAATTTTAGTCAAGAAATCACTTCCATTCATATTTAGTATCTACCCATGTTTAGAGATTTAGATAATTGGGACAGAATACACTCATAACATTACACATTTATATAGAGAAAATATCACAAAAACAATATCCATATATTCCAAAATATAAAGATTTTAAATAAAACATGTTCTCTTTGAAAATTAATCGTAACATTTAACATGAATTCCTTCTTTTTCTTACATGTTCTTATAACCCATCAAAATCATTTATAAACTTGGTATGAGAAAAAAAATATCATTAAGGGATATAAAAAGAAGGGAAGGAAACATTAGTCCATGAATACTGATAGTGTATGAAATCATCTTCAAAAAGAGATATGTGTCACCCATATAAACATAATTTATAAAACATGAGAACTCCATCAAGTTCCCATAAAACATATAGAACCAAAATAGAACCATAAAGGTATCTTGGGGCATAATCTGGTAACCCTTTCCGATAGCTTATAATTTGTAATCCTCATGACTATCTTACAATTTGTGTAACCATCGTAGTTACACTTGGAGTAAACATACAACCGAACTCCAAATTACACATACCCAATGAATTTGAAGGAGATATTGGTCACACCATTCACCATAAACATTTCCTAAGAACCAAAACACAATTATAAAACAATAATATTTTCATAAAAACATTGCTTTTGAATTTCATAAAACTGAAATTTAAAAGAGATTTTAAAATGAAAATTCCATTATAAATATCATACAATTGAAGGAATACTTAATATAGTGGATGTAAAATTTATATAAACTAGAAATAAACATAATTAGAAATAATATAATAAAAATTAATCTCACAAACAACTTTAATAACATATAAATAATAATGTATAATGTTAACCTAGAGAATGGAAATCAGGTTAAGAATTCACTTACCTCCGGTTTGTATTACTTAAAACTTGTTTAAACCTACATTATAATGATTAAAGAAGTGTTATTAATATCTTATATAAACATAATAATATTTATAATTCCTTTTAGGATCATTTAATTACATCATTTCACCCTTTAATTTTCATTATTTTGTTCCTTGAATTGTTTTGGGTGCGTTCTTTAGATGATTTCCATGATCGGTTCATGATGAATATTCCTATCGATTGGAAGTGAAACTCCAGAATTAGAGTGGAGTAGTATTTAAATATTTCTAGAAACATAAATTATACCATTTTCTATTTTTAATTCTTACGTGATGATGATTCATAAGTTAAAACATTATTGATATTTGTTTAGGTCATTTTGGAGATTCTTCGAACGTAATGAAATCATTTTGTTTCATAAATTAATAATATGTGTAAAAAATTATTCTAGAACATTATATAAGATATTAAAAATAAATAATAATCTATTTCAACCATAAAAATTGTTTCATGGATAATTATGAAGTAAAAGATATTGAAATCACATCATCCACGATGTCGGTAAATCGACACATCACAGACAATGTTTTAATTTCTTGAATAAGTGGGAGAGGAGAAGAAGTATAATGGTGAATCTTCCATAAAATTGATTAAATCAAGAATATGTAAGATATTGGATCATTAATTCTTGTTGGATAAGGGTAGGTGAGGAATTAAGAAGAATATAAAATAAAATTAAAAGAAAAGAAAGAACACAAAAGTGGATGTTTACCTCTTGATCTCTTATCATTGAAATCCTCCTTAAGGCCTTTGGTTTTGGCCTTTTGGTGACACCAAAAGCTCTAGGACGTGGGGAAGAGACATGGGGGGATTATTGGAGAGAAATTAGGTAAGTCCCAAAGCTTGATAGATTTTGGAGGAAGAGGGGAGTGAGGGTGGTGTTTATAGTGGAGGAGAGGAGGTATTTTACATTATTTTAACCATTATTGTAATATGTTAGTGCAAGACTATGAATAGTCTTAATTAATGTGGCCCCAAATAGTAATAATGGAACGTGAGTTCAAAACAAGTTAGATTACATCACTTATGATGTCATAACTAGTGTATTTAACTGATAATTTCAATATAAGATATTTTACTGTATTTCACTATTCATCAAAAATTCAAGAACATCAGAAAAATCCCAAAAAATTCACCCTAACCATTTTCCGATGTGTATAATTAAAAAATTAACTCCATTTTTATAAAATAATTTTTTAAATATTTCTAATTTAATTTTTATATAAAATCATACTTTATTCAATAATTAATAATTTTAAAACTATAACTCAATATATATGACCATGAAAAATGAATCAAGATGTCATTATCTTCAAGGATTAAGAAAATAAAATAATAATATAATTTACTTTGCATTGGGGTAATATTACTATTAAAATTACTATTTATAAGTGTATGTTACTATTCACCAAAAAATCAAGTTGGTTTCATCAGACTCGAAATAACATACTAATCACAATTATCGATGACCATTTTTTGAAATTCAAGGAAAATTTATGTTTAAAGGATAATTATAAATAACTACATAAAACAAAGTTTCATTCATTTCAATTTATTTTTAAAACCTTGGGGTGTTACATTATCCCCACAATTTTGAAATTGCATCCACACAATTTTATTTACTTATTAAAAAAGTAATGGTACCTTTCCATCATATCATTTTCAAACTCTCAGGTTGCTTCATCAACAATGCGGTTTCTCCAAAAAAACCATTACCTGGTGGATTAAATTATTCCACAATACCTATTCCCTTCGATCAATAATCTGAAATGGTTTCTCTTCATAAGAAAGGTTATCTTCTAGTTAAACTACTTATGGGTTCAATACATGAGATGAATCTGGAACATCCTTTATCAACATTAGAACATGAAAAATATTGTGTAATTGAGACAAAATCGGAGGAAAAGATACTCTTTAGGTGACTAGTCCAACCTTATCTATAAATTCATAAGGTCTAATGAATTATGGACTTAGCATTACTTTCTTAACCAAACACATAACGCTTTTCCATGGTTAGATTCTAAAAAAACATGATTACCTACCTCAAAAGAAAAGTATTTCCTCCTGTTGTTTTCCAAACTTTTCTGTCTGCTCTGAGATTTACTCATGTGTTTCTGGATCATATTCACTTTATAATCCACTTCCTCAACATATTTTGGTCCCATAAACTTCCTTTACCTGACTTCATCCCAAAAAGATAGAGTTCTACACCACTTCCCATACAATGCCTCAAAAGTTTCCTTCTGTATACTGGAATCAAAACTATTATTATAGGAAAAATCAACTAAAGAAAGATAATTATCCTAAATCCCCTTGTATTCCATTGAACAATATCAAAGCATATCCTCCAAATTCTAAATCATTTATATAGACTACCTATCTGATTGAGGATGAAAAGCTATACTAAAATTTAATTCTGTGCCCAACGACTTCTGAAGGCTCTTCAAAAAGATATAAGTGAACATGGGATCCCATTCAAATACAATTGAAAGAGGAACACCATGTAACATGAAAATAATATTGAGGTATATTTAAGAAAACAGATCCAAATACATTTTATCTCATATAGGGAGAAAATGTGCATATTTAGTCAGTATGTCAACAATAACCCATATTGCATTATTACCTTGAGAAGGCCTTGGTAATACCACAACAAAGTCCATAAATATATTCTCCTATTTCTACTACGGAAATAGGAAATGATAAATCATACCATTTTGTAACTACCACTCTTCTTTAACCTATTGACATATCAAACATTTCACTGTAAAATCGGCAATATCCTTTTTTATTCCATCCCCCCAATAATACTCTAGAAGGTCTCTGTACATCTTTTTGATGACCAAATGAAATGAAATTGGAGAACTATGAGCTTCAGAAAACAATTATTTCTTTATCTAGTAATCACAAGTCACACACATCCTTTTTCAAAATCTTAAAACACAATCTTTATCAAGGTTAAATTCTAGAAACTTACCCATTTTAACCAATTATACCTTTTACTATAGCTCACAGTATTCCTTCTGTGCTTGATTAATTATATCTAATAATGATGATTGTACTAAAACCTAAATCAAAATATATGTATTTCTTGAATAAAAAACTTCTAAGCCAAAATTCATCAAATCATTAATCAAGGGATCATGTTCCAAATTTATCATGGTTAATGATGCGTGATGTTTTCGACTCAAAACATCTGCCAATTTATAAGCTTTTATTGGATGGTAATTGATTGTAAAATCATAATTATTTATTAGTTCAATCCATATTATATGCATCATTTTTAATTCGTTTTGAGTTAATATATAATTCATACATTTATGGTTAGTAAATATTTGACATTTGGCTTTATATATATGATGCCTTCGAATTTTAGAAGTAAAAAACCATAGCTTCTAATTCCAAATCATGTGAGGGATAATTTAACTCATTTGGTTTTAGTTGTCTTGAAGCATAAGAAATTACCTGATCATTATGCATCAGAACACAACCAATTCCATTCAATAAAGCATCATTGTAGATGAAAAACTCACCATTTCTGAAAGGCAAGGCCAAAACTAGACCATTCACCAATCTCTTCTTTAGTTCCTAAAAACAAACACCACATTCTTCATTCCAATTTTTTTACCCCTTTTCTCAATAACTTAGTTAGTGTGATAGATAACCGTGAAATTTTTTTAGTAAACCATAGGTAATAAAATACTAATCCAATAAAACTAAGAGTCTCTTTAACATTTGTAGGTCTTTTCCATTCATCAACCACTTTTGTTTTTGTAGGATCAACTATTATTCCATTCTTATTTACAATGTTACCAAGAAAAGAAATCTGTTGTAACCAAAAATCACACTTTCTTAATTTTCCATATAGTTTCTCTTCCTTTAAGGTTTGTAAAACAACCCTTATATGTTTTTCATGATCCTCATTATTCTTATAAAATACAAGAATTTCATCAATAAAAACAACCACAAACTTATCCAAGAACTCATGAAATATTCTATTCATAAGATTCCTGAATATAGTTGGTACATTAGTTAACCCAAATGACATAAATTTTTTTTCACAATGACCATATCTAGTACAAAAAGACGTTTTCGGGATGTTATCCTCCTTCACCTTCAGATGATGGTATCTGGATCTCCAGCCAATATTAGAAAAACACTATGATCCCTAGAGCTGATCAAACAAGTCATAAATATGAGACAAAAAATACTTTTTGTAATAATGATGTTATTTAAGGCTCTATAATCAATGCAAAGTCTCATGGAACCATCATTCATTTTAATGAACAAAACTGGAGCACCCCATGGTGAAGTACTAGGATGAATGAAGCCTTTATAAATAAAAACATACAATTGAATTTTCAATTCAATAATTTCCATTTCATCCATTCTATATGGGGGTTTTGAAATTGGCTTAGCATCAGGAACTAAGTCAATTGTGAATTTGACTTCCCGATCAGGTATGACACTTGGTAACTAATCAGAAAAAATATCAAGGAATTAATTTACCACTATCACATAATTAATATTAATAGTTACATTTTTATCAACAATATAAGCAAGATAAATTTCTTTTCCATCGTTCAATAGTTTCTCATCTTCCTGATATGTTATCTACTGTATGAGTTCTTTCTTGTATACAAACTAAAACTCTTTCAGAAAAACAACCTATTTAGCTCTACAGTCTATCCTAACATGATAAACAAAAAGCTAATACGTTCCTAGAATGACATAAAACTATACTAAGGAAAAAACTAAAAGGTTTGCAGGTAAATTATTTCCACAGACCACAATTCAAAAATATTCTTATGATTCCTATTTTACATAATATTTCCCCTTGGTGTTTAAACAATAAAATTTGATCTCATTTTTTAAGGTGATATTTCCAATTTACTATAAAATTTCTCAGAAATAAAGGAATGTGTAGACCTTGTATCGAAAAAAACATTAGAAAAATATATGTAAACAAAAAAAGAACCTAATACAACTTAATTCAACAGCCTAACATCTACTGACGTAGTCCCAAAGGATCTCTCTATACTTTTCTTCTTATATTCTGGCTTCTTTACATCATTCATATCTCTCTTCTAGAAGACATTTTCATAATGAACCATCTCACAACATTTAAAACACTAAATAGTTTTCTTATCAGGATTAGTTATAAGATCAATTTCATTACAATATCGGGCCATATTTCCAAACTTAACATATCAAAAACACTTCCTAGTTTTATGTTAGGCATTCCCCAAGGTGCTTCTTGCCACACTTTTCACAAACTGGGAATTTTATTTACTTACCAACAAATTTATTTGGTTGATTCATACCCATTGATTTCAATCTAGATCTCTTATTATACTTATTGTGAAAGTGTACACGATCATCAACACATTCCATATATATACTATTAATACATCAAAAAAGTTTCTCATAACTTTTGAATTCACAAGAGGATAATTCCCTTCGATACCTTGGCTTCAATCTTGAGTAAAAGTGGTTGATTTTTCTATCAAGATCTAGAATAAGATTTGGAACATACCTTTCCAGTCAGGTGAAGATCTCTTCATAAACATCCACTTAATCGTCCTCATTTTTCTTCAATTCAAGGAATTGATTCTCCATCCTAAGTCGAACCGACTAGGAAAAATATTTTTCAAGGAAAATAATTTTAAATTCATCCCTCTATAAGGCAATAATATCCTCTATATCCCTGATATTAGTTACCATTGACCACCACTAATCAGCTTTAACATCAAAAAAATAAATTGAAAGACTTATCTTTTGATTATCTGGATATCCCATAACATAAAATATCTTTTTAAGGGCTTTAATCCATCCTTCAACTGCTATTGGGTCATAAGATCCATTGAAAGTAGGAGGGTGTTGTCTCATGAAATGTTCCAATATCGCAATGTTACATTGTGGCGCCTTTAGTTATTATCATTCATGGATTCCACCACCATTTACTTCCTACATTAGCTGATACATTATTGTCACAAACTACTCAGTTCTAATCCCTACCATTTTGGGTTACAGATTCAGAAGGATGTCATTCAATCAGTGCCTCTCCTCTTCAGCTTCCCTATTTCTTCTGTAGAATATCAATCTGAACAAACATATATTTGTCAATGAAACATGGTAATATTTAAATGATATAACATTTAAGATTAATTAAAGTTTAAAAATCATTAATGGTATTCTATTAACATCATCATAACCACTAAAGTTATCTAAAACATCCCCTGATACCAACTATAAGGACACAACCATATTATATTACATAATATTGAATTTTAGTCAAGAAATCACTTCCTTTAAATTGGATTCATTATTTGTCTTACACATCCTTATAACCTAGGAAATTCATTTATAAATGTGGAATGAGCACAAAGATCTTTTTAAGGGATATAAAAAGAAGGTAAATATGATTTTGAAAAAACATGTTGTGTGATTGACTTCCTTTAAATTTAGGTGATATTTTCTTAAAATGACTATTCTTCATTAAAAAAATATGATTTTGAAAAAACATGTTTTATGATTGACTTCATAATTACCAAAGAATGACCTAGAAGTTTTAAAAAATATATATGTTGTCAAATATGTATTTAAGGAATAAATATATTCACATTATAATATTATTTAAGCTTATAAACCCTATCTCTAACTTTGTTTAAACTAATTAATATGTTGTACTAATAAATTATTTTTATCTTTTCATTTAATGAATTATTCTCAAGAGTGATTATGTTTTGGATTTCATATAAATCCTTATAAAATTTATTTATTTTATTACAAATAAATTTATCTCATAAAAATTATTATCCATTAATTTTTGATCTAATATAGAAATTTAATTCTTGAAAACATTATTTATCAAAAAACTTATTTTTCTCGATTTTGGGTGTTCATTTTAAAAATATCTTCTAATAGAATTGGAAAATTTATTTGATAAATTTATTTTAATATTTTTCATTATAAGTAACAATTTATTTAAAAAAATTAATCCTACTCATTTAAATTAATATTAATTACAAATATTAGAAATTAATTACAAAGTTAATAGTAATTACGGTAAAAGTAAAATTTTTAAAACAAAAAATCCCTATAACATAATTTTTTTTCTCAGGAATGTGTGATTTAGATAATTGTTGGTTGAAATTAATTTTGATCTTTTTTTTCTATTATTGTTAATTTTAAACATGAAAATCTACTATATATTCTTGAAATTGTAAGTGTTACTCAGAAAAACACCCTTACTTTCACTAACAAAACATTAAGATATCCATGACATCAAGAATTTCTTATACAAAAAAATTTCACTAAAAAATCTTTATATTTTCTCCTCCAAGAGAACTATCTTATGTTCAAAATATTACAATCAATCATTTTTAGTATGAGGTCTTCATTTCCAAGGATACTTCAAAGTAAAATTCATGTCTTCAATGTGAGTATTTTCAAAACATAGTTTTTATTATTAATCATCTTCTATAAAATTTATTATAACAATAATAATATAATGATATTAGTATAATATATATAATATAATGTTATTATATTAATTATACAATAATTTTTTATTCATATACCTTATATTATGAAAAAATCATTTGTCCATTATTTGCACTACCCCCTCCACAACACAACAAGTTTTCCCCTTCACTATAATAACAGGATGGATCTATGGATAGTAATAAAGGATAAATATAATTATAATGATATAAAATGGATTTTTATATAACAAATTAGATAACATATTAATTATATTATAAATAATTCATCAAAATTAATTTATTTATAAAAATTAAGTGCAGTAAAAGGATAACTTTGATTCAAATTCTGTAATATTTTCATATCCTTTAATTATTCTTGTACATAATTGAAATTACTATATATCAAACTAATATTAAATGAAAATGATAATTATTCATTTATTATAATAATATTACCACAAAACCTCTTCATAATCATCCATAAAACTATGGTACACTAATCTTTCTGTCGGTTTAACCAAAAAATTTAAAAATACATTGAATTTATATCATGAATGACTATTGGAAAAACATTATTGTTATAATTTGATATAAATATATAAATATTTTTTTTTTCTATTGAAATGTTATATCAATATTTAATTCCATAATTCCTAAATCTCACTTTGATCATTAAGAATTACTGAAACATACTTGTTATCAATTTTATCTTCAAAGATAAAGACTAAAAAATTAATTAAAGAAATTTTAAACATCATAAATATTCATAAATAAATTTTAAAAGTAACTTTATTGATATTTTAATTATTAAATTTTAAATTTTAATATAATTGAAAACTGTAATTGTGAAACTACTACAAACAATCCAAACTATAAAATAAAATTCAAAAAATTAGAAGAATTCAGGTAGAGAATGACATATAATGAAGAGAATAAATTAAAATTGATCTAACTAAGGTTATAAATTATGTGATTATGATATATATTATTGTGATACATCTGGTTAATTTATGTTCATGGATTAATGGAAAATATGAAATGTTTTTCTATCCCAAATCCCACTCTTTAACATATGTTTTGTATTGTACATTTAATTTACTTTATATAGTGTATATATTCATCATATTTGTCATTTAATATCATGAAATTATATTATTAATTGTATTTTATGGTTAATTGTATGTTTTATCATTCAATAAGTTATGATCAAATTTCTAATGAGGCTATATGCAGAGTTTTCTCATCTCAATTTTTATTCTTTGAGACTAATTTTATATTATCTACTTATTTTCATTTGTGAAGTTCATACAATTACATGTAATATTTTTTCCATATTTATCTCTAAATATAAGGGATATAAAATTATATATTTTCATCCATATCCATTATTCTTTTTAATCAATCGTTACCAAAAACCATTGTAAGTATAAATATTTTTAATGGTGTGAAAACAATCCTGTGATTTGGTAAATTAATAGTGTCTATAACTTCATATAAAATACAATTTAATATGTATATTGTCAAGTTGATACATATATGGGGACAATATTCCAATTTAAAATCACCCATAAAAGGGTTTCTTGAGCATTAAAACAATCATCACCTAGATTGACGATGATTGGGCCTAAGTATAAAGACATAGCGAGATACTGTAGTGGGATATGCTTTGGATTATTGATATTCTCATAATAAAATATAGAGAAAGATTTTTTTTTAAAAAAAGGTTCTTACTAATGAAATACATAGTATTATATTGACTTATGTCATAATATATTTAAATATTACTCATTATACTGATTTTCATGCTTTATTTAGTAACAGGTTCCTCAGGGAATGGTATGAAATGTCTTGATGATTCTTGTAGGGAATGAATTATATATAATCATGTGATATACATGGACCCATATTATATTCCCCCTTGATGCATCAAAAGGTATCATGATATAAATAAGTTTTTTTGGTATAGTGAACTAGGAATATGGTACATTGTTATTACATCAAATATTAATAAATTTCATTACATTTCACCATTTCATGTCTGAGAACCATAATAGGTTGGTTTATTTGGAAAATAGGAAACAAAAACAACTATACCAGTTATAAAATAAATCACCTCACACAATGATCTTTATAACTAGAACCCTTCTTGGACATCTAATTTATAACACATTTCTTCATTACCAAGAAAAATGTAACATAAGAAATGGTGAGCATAAAATCTTAGTAAGGAAAAAAAGAATACATATAAGTATAACATAAACATAAGGATATGTGAATATGATCATAAAATTTTAAAATAATTACATACATATCAAATATCATAATCCTGATTCAAGAAATAATTATTTGTGGTCAATAAGGCATGAATCACAAGGTAATTATAAAAAACATGGGCCATGAAATCATAACATTGGTATAAGACATATATTTGTGGGATACACATAATTATATAAAATCATATGTCAAGGAAACCCAACAAGGCATTCATCACATGTTAGGCTTTGGATAACAACACATGTATCTTATTTGGACTCATGATAACTTCTTTTATACCCTTTATCGGGATTGGGATAACCTCTTATAGACCCTTTGAGCTCATATAACATTAGACATTACCCAATTAATTGGAAGATATATTGGTCCTAGACATCCCATACTGAAAACCATATTTATATGAGCCGTAATAACCAAAATAATTTAACATATCATAATCCATGAAATGAAATGGGTTTTATAAAAATTTCATCATATAAAAACCTGAATAAAATATTATGATTTCATAATAATTTCATTATTACATCATAGCATAACCCATTGAAAATAAAGCAGGTTTCAAAATAATTTAATCTTGGTATAAACCAGGGAAGAGAAAAAGGTATCATAAACATTATTCTATCATAAACATAACCATTCAATGAAATAATAATAATTTTAATATTGAATCATATCCCCATTAAGGTGTTGGTACAATTAATAGATGTCATCTCAGATAGAAAATTATTTGGATTGATCATTTAATATATTTATCAAGGAAAACATTTATTATTTTTTGTTAGATATACAATATTTTTAGAATATTTTTTTTGTAAAATATTCTTGAATTATTATAAATTAATATTCTAATCAAAAAATTTCCTGAATAATGAATGTTTCTTTTATTCCATACATGTTAAAATAAATAGTCCTTTCACTTTTTCTATAAAATCCAAATATGCATTGTTTGTAAAATAACATGATAATTGATTTCAAAACATTTAAAAAAAGTCAAATATAAGATAAAATGTTATTTCATAAAAAATTAAGTGGAGAATAAAAAGATGAAAACGTTTTTAGAAAATATGGGTTTTGAGGAAAACTAATTTCTACTAAAGAGATAAATTAATCATATTTTCATAAAAAAATAATTATCAATTATACTAAGTACCAGAGAGTGGAAAATGGTTATAATAGTTAGTAATATCATAAAAAACTATAGTATAATAAACATCCTGAGTTCTAAGATATTTAGATCATAATATTTTATCATTAGAAACATAACCACAGATAATTCTAATAAATGATGTGATTTTAATATAAAATCATTACCACTTTAGTATCTTTGAATGGTAATCCCCATGAAGGAATGCAATAGAGTGGAATATAAAATGAAAATGAAAATAAATAAAATATATGATATTACATGTAAAAGGGGATATATATACACCTCATAAAATAATATAGGTGCACAATATAACGTAGATCTTAATGAATGAAAACTAAGATAAAAAATAACATATCACCTTTCTCACTTTTTGAACCGTAAACCCCATAAAATAGAAATCATAAATGGATTTCAAAATTCACAAAATTTAAAATATAAGAATCATAAATTATGTTAATGGGTATCATATACACTACATAAATTATATTGGTGGTGAATATTTTATGTGTCTCATATAAGTTGAAAGTGAGACGAAAATCCCTTACCTTAAGTATTGACTTTCATCATACATGTTCAAACCTCCAATAAAATAAATACATGTTTTTTATAAATATATTACATAATAATATATATATATGAAATAAATTATATTATTTTATTATGGACTTTTATTAATTTTTTATTAACTATTCCATGTTAATGTTATGTTATGAGTAATAACCACTTTGTTTTTAGTACATGTTAATTTTTTTTATTTTTCACTCTTACATTGATCATGGATGCATTATATCAAAAATTGTAACCATGATATAAATAAAATATATTTTCCAGTATATATATGTATTTATATTAATCTCTAAATGATAGATATAAAAAATTAAATACACCATTTCTGGAGATGCTAGGTCTTATATACGAATGAATGTTGTTTCCATTTTCTTAATGAATTGAAAAAAACATTAGATAATATATTATCATTATACGATATTTTTTATCATATATATACACCATATTATCATTGTAACCATCCTTATTACCTTCCATGTAAAGTATTAATGAATCACATCGATTCGTGAGGCGGTAGTTCGACGTATACACGACTGAAGTTATCTTATTCTCACAAAATGGAGAGCTTGAAGGTATATATGGTATAATAATTATAAAATAATAATAATAATATCATAAGTATTATATAAAAACAATAAACCCATCATTATATTGAACTGTTAGAGGTGGTAATGAAAAAAATGAAATTAGTTCATGAGGTAGCAGTCTCTCACACACAAATGCTAATTTATAATCTATTTAATGGAAGTGGAGATGGTTTTATGTAATTACATTATCATAAAAAAATATAATTTTATGGAATATAATGTGGTTATTATAACATCATGGTAATATAATAATGGAATAATGTATATTATGTAATGAAACAAAAACACTCATTGATGAATGTTACCTCTTTTAAGGTATTCTTATTATATTTGCACTAAATGACTTCATGGGATGAATTTATGTTAAAAGTAAGGATTAAAGGATGATATTAATAGATTTGGGAAGTGATTTTGTAATTTTTTTATCTTCTTCAATTGGATTGAGATGTGTTAATATTAGAGGCAATGTGGAGGACTTTTATAAGTTTGGTGAGTGGAATACATGTAATTTTTTAAAATAAAGAATTCAAACCATGTATTTTTCATGTCACAAGGATCTAATAATGGACAATTATTGAACATATAATATATGAGGTAAAAATATGGAAATAAAATGGGTGTTGGAAATGTTTTTCTTTATTTTTAACCCATATTTTTTTAGTTTAACTTCATCATGGTAAAACCATTTTACCTTAACCATAGTAAATAATTTTTAATGTTTTCACTATTAATTTGGTAGAACAAATTAATTTGACCTTGTAAAATATTATAAATTATAATGGTTAAAAATATTTAATTATATTTTCCATATTCAATTCACATAACTGAGAAAATGTAAGTAAAAGATAAATTAGCAAATGCGACGAGAACAATGGTTTTTAAGGAGAAAATGTTGAAAAGTTTACAATGGTTTTCTATAAATATTCAATGTAAAACTAATTCCAATGACCTAAATTGCATATATGGATGTATAATTTAACTAATTATACTTAAATAAATTAAAAAATAATTTTTCTTTATATATAAATTAATAAAAATAACATTTTCAATTAAAATTTAGTATTTTCACTATTCATATAAAAACTATACATATAAAAAAAATAAAAAAATCATATTAATATTATTTTTACATAATGATATAAACTTTAAGAATATTTTAGGAAATATATATTATAAATGTGTGAGGAATTATTTTTATGACTGTTTAAAAATGCAATTAAAATTAATTTTTGAGAAAATTATATTTTCGTAAGATATGAAGATATTACTAAAAATTAAGTAGTTTTTTAACAATATATTTTATTTATATAAATACATTATAATTAATATTTAAAAATTATTTATTACTTTTCATAAAAGTAATTTTAACATCTAAGTTAAAATAAAGTCATTTAAATAACTATATTAATAGTATAACATGGTTTTGTTAAAAATCAGTGATGTGTGTAACACAAGATACCACTCTATTGTGTATATCACAAGAATAATATGGTGTTTCATGTAATTCAAGATATAAAAGTAGTATAATTTAATAAAAAAATGAATAATTCTTCAAAACTTAGGGTAATACATCCTCACCCCTTAAAATCAATTTATCCCAAAAAATTGTCACTCTAATACAAACAAATGAGGATATTTTTGCATCAATATATCCTAATGTTCCCACATAACTTCCTCAAATGGGTTGTTTTTCCAAAAAAACATTCAAAAAGTGAGTTTTCTTATTTATTAGATACTTATTTGTATGATCAAAAATACTTAATGGTTGTTCATTATAAGAATGATCTTTCTCTATTAGCATGAAATATGCGTTCAGTATATGTGAAGGGTCGGGTATGTAATTTCTAAAGAGAGATACATAGAACACATCATAGGCATGATATATGTTTCATGGAAATACCACGAAATATGTTATAGTCCTAATATGATAAATAATTTTAAAGGTACTAATACACATAAGGATAACTTACACTTTCCTTCTAAATATCATAAACTTATTCCATAGAGAAATTCTTAAAAACACCTTGTTAGAAAATTCAAATTCCAGATCCCACTGCTGATTATCAGCATAATTTTTTTTACGACTCTAGGATTCCTTGATGTGTTGTTTAATGGATCTAAAATTATCTTAAATTTATTTATTCATCTCAAGTTATAATTATTATCATTCTCCAACAACATTCTAGTTATTTAGATCACTATATTTCTTTTTATAGAGGTATTCAAAAAGATAAATATGAATTCTCGAGTGAATGATAGTGTTGTACGAAAAAAACTAGAGGATAGTATTGATCCCAACCAACATTGCAATAAAAATAACAATATTTCCACATATCCAATAGGTTTTGAATTTTTATTTTAGACTAAATATCCATATAAGGATGATACACAGTTTGGAAACTCTACTCCAAATCAAGATCTTTCAAAAGAAATTTACAGAAAATCAAGTCAAAAATTAAATCCCAATCAAACACTATAGAATGTGGTAATCCATTAAAACATACCACTTTTTTAATGTAAATCCTAGAAAGAGATCCAAAGATATTTTTTCTTAGATTGTGATAATCTGGGCTGATAAGTAAGGTGTTTGACTATAATCTAAATAACATACCACCCTTAAATATTTTTGCGAATTCAAATGAAAAAATATACAGTGACATTTTCCCATATCCAGTTTTGTATTGGTAATGGTTGTAACATCACCTTAGTCTTTTGTTTTAAGCCTTAAAATGTTGTCATACAAGTCATATATATAAACACCTTGTGATATCTCTCCTCATTACATCCCACCAGAAATACTTTCTCAAATCTCTATACATTTTTGTACTTTCTGGACGAATATAGAATACATAAATTTGATATTCCTCTAAAAAATAATTCATAGAACCTACTACGGAAGGAAAAACTACATGGTTATTTAACATTATCATTATATCATGATGCAATTGATAATTATTAATTTAATAATACATATATGCATATATTCATCCCAAAATAATTAATTACATAGATTTTTCATGATTCATATAACAAAAATTCCATTGATAAAATACTTATACAACATAATTCAATAATCAAAACACATAAGTAAAAAAATCCTTCAAGATGAATGATTGGAATGTAATAGTTAACTCTTTGTTTTAAATGATAATTCTTGGGTCAGTGAATTTAGTTGGGTAATTCCCATGTTCCCCACGCAAAAGACATTGAACTCCAAAAAATATTACTCTATGAGATTATTTTATATATAGATAACATATTACCCTCCATTTGAGATATTAAACAAGGTTCTTCTTAACACCTTCTTGACATGTTACAACTATAATCCTCATTTTTATTTGTTCATTACCACATGAGAATTAAAAAAATCACATATTCCAATTATTCAATGTAATAGGAATCTCATTGAACTTAAAGTTGTTAATTATATATCATGATAGATTATGTGGAATAATCAAAATATACATATATTCTTTATTTATAAAATTTTTGTTGCTCATAGTCCCCAAATTTTCAATCATATTCAATGTTAACATGTGTATTTTTGTTTCTTTCCATTTATTAAAACCAATAAGCATAATGTACAAAACAATAATCATGATGGGAACCAAATAGTAATGATAAATCACTTATTGGATGTATATATCATGAAAACTTATTTAATATATGACTCATTAGGTTTATCCAAGTAAATTCACAGTCATCGAATATTAAATACCTTCAGTATAGTTTATAAATTGTTTGTGAATATCCAAACAGCATCCTTCGAGAGTTTCAAACCATGTAAGAAATAAGAACAATTTTCATGAACCTAGATATGATCAAGTATGGATCAATAAACCCTTTTTTATGTAATTACCAACAGGTAACACTATGACAGATTTACATCCCCATATGGTGTCCAAAATGGGATCAAATTTCTTGGACAATACTCCTTCCATCTTTTAAAAAATTACATAACATTTTACAATACATTGATTCATAATTGGGACTATCCATTTTCATATCCTTTTGAATCACATTTAGGTTCTGTAATACTTTTTTTCAGTGGTTAAAAAACATAAAATATGATTCCCACTGTATAAACAAAGGATTATCATAAATTTATATTACATTATTTTTTCTGAATATTTAATACATTACACAAATTCATTCCTATGGAATTTGATAGTTTGTTGTCCATGGAAACATGGAAACAGAAACAACTATTCCCTAGGTAATAAACACCATATCCCACTATGATCAACATAAATAGAACACTTATTTGATAAATCATATGTAATATATTACTTAATAAATTACTGAAAGGAAATATAAGTTTGGAAATATCTGCTCGGTAAGTTTAAACAATGGAGATAAGTAATCATAAAATGAATATAAGGATATCCGAACATGACCATAAAATATCAAAACCATACCCAGAAGGTTTGAGATCATAATATCTTTTCATTGAATAAATATTGCTAATTTATAAGAAATGAATCAAATGTGAATCAAAGAACCATATATATGGGTGAATAATATTGGCATAAGATATATATTTGCAAAATATAAATATGCATATAAAACATTATATCAAGGCTAACCAAAAAGACATTTATAACGTGTTTGGAATTGGATAACCACTATTGAACCCACTATGGGATTGGGATGACCTCAAATTTAACCTCTTTCAGACTTTGGATAATTTCCCATTAACTCTTTGAGATCCTATAACCTCAATAATTACTGACTGTGTTAGAGGGAGAGTCAAGTCTCACCCATCTCGTAATAAAACCCATAATTATGTGATCCCAATGATCATAAAAAATTTATCATATAATACCACATGAAATGAAATGGAAATCATAAAAATTTGATTATATCATAACATACTGAAAATAGAATTTTTTTTCACAATAATTTCATCATTTCATCATAGAAAAAACAATCGTAAGAAAAGAGGGGTTCATATAAAAATTTTAATGGTATTACCCATAGAAGAGAGATATGGTTCAAAAAAATATTACATCAGAAATATAAACCATTTTAATAAAGAAAAATAATAGAATCCTTGGATCATATTCAAATTAAGGTATATAAAGAAGTAATAGATTTCATCTTATATGGGAAGTTATTTTGATCGAAAGTTTAAATCATTTCATGTGGAAAACTTCCATTCCACATTGATTTTTTTAAAACATAAAATAAATTAAAAAAAAATTTCTTTGGAAATAACCCTTAAAATATATAATGGATACTTCAAAGAAAATTATTTTGATAAATATTTTAAGCTTCATTCGTGGAAGACATGTTAAAAGAAATACTTCCTCGTAATTTTTGGTAAAAGCTATACAATAATTGTTTGGGACATGGAATTGAGATTCCTTAGAAGAAAAATTTGGAAGAAAACATATTGTGACTAATGATAGAAATAAAGTTATATTTTCTAAAAACATTTATTAAGTAATTTTAAGTATAAAAGAGTAAAAAATGGTAATTTTACTTGAATATATCATAAATAACTAGAGGAGAATAAAATAAATGAGTTTCTTTCAATACTGATCATAATATATTTTCATAAGAAATATTATCACTAATAATCCTAATAAATGATGAGACTGTAACATAAAATTATTACCAATTTGTTATAATTGAATCCTAAAACCCCTCTAGGAATAAAATAAATAAAATTTAAAATATCATGAGGATAAATAAATTCCTTATATTATACAGAGATGTTTATGTACATACAACTTTTGAAAGAATACAGGTGCATAACAAAACATACACCTCAGAGAAGGAAAAATGAGAAAAAAATATCTGACCTCTTTAGTAACTTTTGAATCGTAAACCCTATGAATGAGGGATAAAATATGGGCATGTAAATCAAAAAATAATTATGATAAGAAAAATAATATACATTTATTGATAGTATATATACCGCATAAAATAAATAGCTGGTGAACATGATATGTATCTCATAGAAGTCAAAAGTTATACAGATATTCCTTACCCTACATCATCAATTCTTTCGTACACATTAAAAAATAATATATAATTAATTTAAATATGTTATACATATACTAAATGTGTATATATATATATACCATATATGATTTTAATAGGATTTTTCATTAACCATTTATTAACAATTCCATATTACGGTTATCTTTATTGTAATAACCACTTTATTCATATATGTTTTGACTTCTATTTTTGGTACTATTACTTTGATCATGGTTCCATCATCTCCAGAATGATAACCATGATATAAATATAATATATATTCATTATATGTGTATTTATAGTTATTTATAAAAATATAGATAGAAAATAAAATACACCATTATTGAGATGGTAGGTCATACTTACGCATTAACGTTGTTTCCATTAACCCAATGTATTGAAAGAATAAACGGTAAATTATATATTATCATTCCATAAAAATTTTAATGTCATATATATTATATATGGTCATTAAAACCATACTAATTACACTCTATATAAAGCATTAAAGAATCATATCACTTCTTGATGCATTAGTCCACCGTACACATGAGTGAGGCTTTTATATTCCCAAAAAATAGAATTAAGGAATTTATGCATAATATAATAATTCCATAAGAATAATAATATCATAAAAATCATATATAAATATTAAATACATCATTATGTAAATATGTTGTAGGTTTTAATGAAAAAATGAATGATATTGATTCATGAGGTGGTAGTCCACCGTTCACACAAATAATGATTTTGAAACCAAATTGATGAAAGAAGATATGGATATAAGACATTAAATTAACATAAAACATCTAAATATGTTTAATATAATTAGTTTCTAATAATATTATAGTATTAAAATAATTTAAGGACGTGGAGGAATAAATTAAACAAACAATGATCATTGATAAACATTACTCTTCTTTAGGTATCCTCCAAAGTTTTTCACCAAAATCCTTCAATGGATTGATTTATATAAATAATAATGATTATATGATGATGGTATGGAATTTGGAAAATTATCGTTTTAGGTATTGGTTGAAAAAAAAAATTATTTATAGGTGTTAATAATATAATAAAAGTCCCGGACATTTATTAGTGAGGTGAGTTATATATTTGTAATTTTCTGAAAGAACTAATTACACCCAAGTTTTGTTTCATTTCACTAGGAACCAATAAAGGACTGTTCTAGGTCCTAAAAGGGAAAATGTATAAATATTTTAAAAAATTGGTTTTTATATGTTTTTTTTTTCTATTTTAACACTTTAAATTTTATCATAACAACCATGGTAAACCCATTTTACCATAACCATGATTATAAATTTTTCCTATTTTTACAATTCATTTTGGTTAAAATTATGTTAAACTAAATAAATAATATAAAATTTACTCATTAAAAACATGGAATCCATTTTTCATAATTTATTAAATAATGTGGATAATTATATCTTTTAATTAATTTCATGGACGTGAAAATAATGTTGGTTTTAAAGGGAAAATATTCAAAATGTTATATTGTATTTACTTTGAAATAAAAAATAAAATTTATTCCAATGACCTAAATTGGTTTATAAAATTATTTATTTAAATAATTTTACTTTAAAACTAATTTAAAATATAATTTAACATTATAAACTAATTAAATGAAATGGCATATTTCAACTAAAATTAATCATTTTTTCACTATTCATGAAAAAATTAAACTGTTTTTTAAAAAAAATAATCCCCCTAATTTAATTTTGAAATGAAAATTTCAAAAATTAATTTTATTTTTTCAATTAAATTTTCTAAAAGTTTGAAAAATATTTTTTTTTAATTTTTTAAAAAAGTAAAAAACATATTTTGTGAAAATATTATTTTCTAAACATATAATGAAATTACAGATAAAATTTACATTTTTATAAATATGTTTAGTTTATATAAAAACATTATAATTTATATTTGAAAATGATTTATTAATATTTATATCACTATGTTTAATGGATAGGTTATAACAGTCATGTTTAAATAACTATATAAATAATATATTGGGGTTTTGTTGAAATTCAGTGTTGTGTGAAATTAAAGCTACCCTAGTGTTGCATATAGTTCATGATTATCATGTTGTTGTGTATAAAAAAAGATATATAATAAATTTAATTTTATAAAAAAATTTGTGCATAAAAACATGTGGTTTTATATTTGGTGTATACCTGTTCTACTATAGGATAAGTGTCGTGGGATAAGGTATTGGAAGTATATTACGAATTCACATAATATACATTTCAACAAAAATGAGATAAACGATCATTGTTATCCATGTTTTCATTTATTATTAATGATATTTTTTTCATTAGTTATAGTTTATTATCATTTTATTTTTTTACTTAGTCTTACCTTATTAGGTATTCAATTTTTGTGTTATTAAATATTCCCTTGCATTTCCCTCCTTACTGGGTAACTTATCACACCCTTATAAGTTTTCTTATCACCAGGAAACCTAGATGAGGTATATGAGTAATTTTTAAGGAAATAATATAATGGAAAATAGTATTCTCATATTTTCTTCATGTTATAACATACATTTTCAAATGTAATGTATGTTTGTTAAAATTTATAGAAGACTACAACATTGTTCGATTCTATGATAACTATTTTATTCTATAATAGTAATGTATTAAAACTATTGAATCCATATTTTTTGAAGTCTGTGGTGTTATAGTTTGTATCTGAGAAATTTTAGTATTAACCAAGGGGACTACTTTTAAATGAAATATGTGATATGTAAAAAATACTATGAAAACCACTCAAGATATTTAAGAAACACTCTTGAAAACAAAGAAGAATTTTATTTTTTTAATTCAATATTATATACTATATATGTATATTCCATTATAGAGAGATGGATATTAATATGAGTAATGAGAACCATATCAACACTAATATATAATTCATGCATATACCCATGAACAAGTTAATTTTAAAAGAGATAAGGACAATCAGTTTATAAACATATTGGGGATGTTGACATGGTTAATGAAAAAAAAAACATGGAAATAAAGAGTTTCATGCTGATTCACAACATGGAATAATAATTTTGTATGACATAGTAAAACAGAACTAACAAAAATTCAAGAAATAATAATACATTGGTAGCAGAACAGTATACCAAGTCCCTAAAGAATATCTTTATCTCTTAGAGAGGTAGTTAAAATTAAATATACATCAATAAGATATATCTTATAAAGTTATATTTCAACAAATAGTGGTCACTAATTTAATTTTTTTTTGGAATATTAGAAAAAGGGTGTGTAATATAGAATTTATAATGGTTTATTTCAAGAGAAATAAATTTATCATGATAAATGTGAAGAAATAGATAAGAAATTCATCAATCATAAGAATGAATAGAATTTTTTTGATGAGGGGGTAAATTTTACATTTTAAATATAAATTTTGTGGACTATATAGGTAGACAATAAAGAAATATTGATCATTTCTTTGATAGGTTATTACCAGCCCTTTGAAGGGAATTGTTCTCTTTGATTTTTTTTCATTTGAGGTTATAATTTCAAGAAATATTAAGACATAAAATTATTTATCATAGACATATATATTGAAGTTATATCCCATGAAGGATATCTAGGATGTTAATCATGGGAAGAACAACATGGAAAAAGGGGTAAAAAGTGTGATTTATCACATGTGATTTACCACATGTGATATCTATGGATAAAATATAATTGGTATTATAGGAAAAGAACTAATTTATTTTTATAAGTGTGGAGAGAAATTCAATCAAGTTCACCAATGAAATGGTTATAAACTATTCTCTTTATGACCATTAATATAAATAAAAGTTTATGGGACATTATATAAAGTAGTTCCCCAAGCATCAATGGAATTTTCCTTCAAAAATTCAAAAGGAGTAAGGCTACGATTAACTGATTACCATATATAAATTTCAAGTACATATTTATGTGATAGAAAGTGAATTTTCAATAGCCTCAATATTAGAAAATATTTTATTTTATTCTGAATAATCACACTCTTTTATATCTTCCATATTTTCAAAAATCAAGATATTTTCATAGAACCATAGTAAAATAATTATCAATTATTAAAATTTATAAAAGTATTTTTATGAACATTTTGTGATAGGAAGGTCCAATTAATATGCATTGGTGTACCCTATTTCAAAAATGGGTATTGTACTTATGACTTAATTTTATATAATCCTTGTTAATGATTTTCTTTCAATTAATTATGTAAAAATTTATTACTAAGGGATGTAGATTAAATTTCATGAAGTTGATGTTGAATCTATTTTCTATATAGGAGAAACACAATTATCTATACTAGTTCAGGATCCTCCCCCAGGAGATCCCCATAATTAAATTTTGGGTAGTGGGGAAGATCTAGTGTGATCTAGGAATAAGGATGTTATTCTATGAATATTTGATATACCTGGAGTATAAAAATTCTGTAATGCTTTTCAAGATGAATTATCTGGTCATCTACTATATAATGAAGTTTATTTCCCCAATTAAATCCTTTATAATTTAAGGAATATATCAAAATCACCTTATATAATGAAAAACTAGAGTCAGTGGTGTCAACAAAATAAACGATGCATTTGAATGGTAGAGTATTTATACACCATATAATTTCATAGTTGGGAGCCCAAATTTTAAGAAATAAATTTAATGATGGGCCTATGTGAATGTGGAATTATTATTTGAAAATAAATTACATTACTAAAAAGAATAATTATTCTTTAACAACCATTAATGAATTATTTGATCATATTAAAGGAGAATAACATTTTCAATGATCAATATTCACTATTTTTATCATTATTTAAGGGTGATGAAGGATGATACAATAATAATGAAATTTCAAAAAAGGTATGGACAATATGAGTTTATGGTAATGACTTTCAAACTTACTAATACACATTGTGTTTTTATGGATCTAATAAATATAGTATTTATGGAGTACCATGATCATGTTTTCATAGTATTAATTTATGATATGATGATATTATTTATAATCTATAAATAGAATTAGAGTAATCTAGAATTAATTTTGTAGAAACTAAATATAGAAAAATTATATTAGAAATATAGTATGTGTGAATTTTGGCTTAATAAAATATCATTTCCTTGATATATTGTCTCTCATAATGGAATATATATTTTACATTCAAAAACAATGGTAGTAAAAAATGGTCTATAACTATGATCAAAACCAAGATATGATAATTCATAGGCCTATAAGGTTAATATTGTGGCTTCATTAAAGAGATTCTCATATTTCTAAACTCGTTAACCAAGCTAACACATAAAAGGGTTAAAATCACATTTTATAGTTACAGTGAATAATTTTTTGAAGATATAACATTGATATTTATTAAATATATAATATTAACTTTAACATAATGTAGGGAAGAACATGTAATATATAATTCTGTATAAATGAAGGAAACCCGTTTCTTCTTTATATGGAATGATAGTGTGATTGCTTATGCATCAATGAAATTGAATATCCATGAAAACAATAAGATGCCATATGATACTGGGATTTTATCCTCAATCATTATAATGAAAATATTTATACTCTATATATATAGTGGAATATTTGATATGTATATATACTATAAGAGTTTAAAGTATATTTTATATTAGAAGGTGGTCACCATGAGGTAAAAAGGTGGTTGGAAGTACTCCTGGACTATTATTGATCAATACAGTACTAACTAGGGATGGAAAATATTGTGGTTGATTGATTGAGTAGATGGGACTATAGAGTTATGAAAATGATGAGGCTTAAAAGGATCCAATATATAATGTTCTAGTACTGATGGATTTGGTGAATTCTAGGAAAGTAGATATATTGCCATTTTTCTAAAAAATTAATAATTATACTTACTAAAAAAGATAAATAATATTTTAAATAATTATGTGAATATACAATGAAATATTAAAGTAGTGAATCATGGGAAATTCATAGACTTCATATGTAGAAATAAAATTTTGATGTTTTGGAATTGCTAGATGAATCACATAGTTCTAATTCCATAATACACAAATGTAAAACAATGATGTATTGGGATTGAAGAGATCATTTCTAGTGGGATGGAATATAGTATAAAATTGTGTATTATATTTCTATATTCTTAGTATAGTATTAGGTAAATGATGAAAGAAAACGTACTCATTGGGAATTTTATCTACTAACTATACCTATATGAATGTGGGAAAATGTTTCAATAGACATTGTCACGGTACACCCAAAAACCCCAATTAAAAATGATGTTATATAGGTCATTATTATTTATCATTCAAAGTATTGTCATTTCATAGAAATAGGAAAATATAAAAACAATTTGTTCATTCAACAGATATATATCAATTAAATTTTAAGGACTCTTGGGGAACTATTATTGATTATATCATATCATGTCCCTCAATAAACATTGAAATTCTAGAATTGTATTCAAGAGTATCTAAACACTGAGAAACATATATGCACTGCCAATCAGCCTAAAACTGATGGTAATATGGAATGTCTATTATTACTATAGATAACATTTTGAGTTCATGTTATATTGAATTCCAAGGTATGTGGATCAGTATCTAACATTGGTATTGTTTGTATAAAATAGCAGCATGTACATAAGAATCCAAATGATACTATATTAAAAATTTCATGAGAATAGGAGTCTCATTACAACATGTTGTGAAGAATTTATAGAAACAAAGGTAGATGTACAAGATATATAGAGAAGATGTGTTTTATTGCATTCACTATTCATTATCATAATATAGTATCATGGGGATGAAATAAGTGTTATGCTAATAATCATAGGAAAGACATAGAATTTAATACTGGGGATTATATATTCATAAAGGATCAATATGGAAGGGATTTCCAAGATTTAGTAAAAAAGGATGTTAAACCATAGTTATATTTTTCATCTTTAAATATAAGAATGAATTGGGGCTTCAACGTAATAATTGGATATGATACCAATCCTCTCTAAAGTACATTATATCTTCCATATTTAATTTCGGAGTAAATACATTCTATATCTTATGCATCTGAATAAATATTATGGAATTAATTTTTAGCCTAAATATACATATAATGAATAACCTATCAATATTATTAGAATTACAAAAAAGTGTTTTAGATTCATAAAACATGATAACTTAAAGTCTATTAGGAAAATCCCAAACTAGAAGAGGGAATCTAGGATCTTGAGGGTGAAATGAAGAAGATGTATCTATTTTTTAATAGATAATTTATAACCCAATTTGTATAATAAAATTATTTAACATGGGAATTTAATAAATGGGACCCTAATACTCTATGTGAAGACTATATCCTTGACTATCACACTCTAAAGATAATTTTTTCAAATTAATTTTTAGAATTTACATTTAATAATTTGAAATTAATGATGATAACATTTTTATGTAATTTACCATATAAAAATTAACATAGTATGAATTATTGATATTTTTTAAAAATGGTTGGTTTGCAGTCATAAAATATAGTTTTCTTGAATCATGGAACATGTATGATTTTATCATTACATAAGAATGATATAGATGTTTTTAAAATATTTTAAGTAAAAAAATGTGAATTTAAAGAATAAAAATTTTCCGTTTAAAATATTCATTGAACTTATAAATCAAATTTTTATCTTAATTAAAACAATTTCAAATGTTAGTTTTATAAAAACCAATTTTTATAATTACATTAGATCAATTATTCTTAAGTGAGATTCATTTTATGTCTTACCTATAAAGCCTCATACAAATTAGAAAACATCTCCCAAGGGAGGTAATACATTTATGAATCATGATGTTAAATAGTGATTTGATATGATGGATTGAAAATTCATTTTCAAGGTCCCAACCAATTTTAGTATTGATTATGTTCACATAAATTGGAATAATATCATAATAAATTTCTCTCAAGAAACTATGATTATTAATGGCTCAAATTAAGGGATTTTTATTTACTAAAAGGTGTCAATCAAGATAGCCCCTTCTCCTCAACCATCTTCTCGATTGCTAAGGACTATCTCAGAAGGTTCATTTCCAACATGGTTGGAAATCTAATGATAAATACATTTAGGGAATAAAGGGGAAATTAAGTATCACCCCACATTCATTAATAATATATTATAATCGTATTTACCCAACATGATATGTATAAAATTATAGACAACAAAGTGTCACTCATTCACTATGACAAGACATTAGGCCATAATATTATATGAAAAAAAATCATTCTCTCTTATAGAATGAACATATTGACCATAATGAAAGTCAACATACTAATAGATCTAGGAATTAATGTAGTTTCCTCCCCCTTCATCTACCCCAGTGTCCCAAAGTTTTGGTGGTCACTAAGAGCATTCAACGTCAACTGGATTAATGGCCACATCATAAGAAAATAGGATTGTTGGAAAGGAAAATAATTATATATCTATTTGTATATTATTCTTATTAACATCCATAATTATTTCCCAAATTTTTCAGTTTTTCATATTATATGAATATATTTCTTACCCCACTAGATCGATCAATGTTTCCACCAGAAATATTATTTAGATTTGAAGAATTTTTGAGAGGAATGTAGCCATGGTATCTTAGAATATATTCAAAAATACCATTGGTGTTGGTTGTATAGAATTCAAAAAAACATGGATATTGAATAAATTGATGAAATATAAATTCATTTATTGTATCAGTAATATCATATTAGAGGTCCATAGATTACATTAACCCTAATTCATGAACATAATTATATATAGAATTAATAATTGCATTAACTATTCCATTTGTACTACCATTGAGGCCTGTTTTCTCATCATTGAATACCAAAAATGTTGCATTTCATCTAATGAATCATTAATCTAGAAATGGTCTAATAGTTTTAATTGAATTACAATGATGTAAATTCTTATGAATGATGTATCAATCCTAGATTTGGAGCTCTCTATTAAGGATCAAATTGAAGAATCACTTAATAAAATTCAAAATGTTATTAGATATAGGTTAAATAGCCATGAATCCATATATGGGGATTATATATAGGTATTTTAAGGAGATATAAATGTGTTCTCATCTCCAAAATATTCTACATCAACTCAACCGATTAGTATAATACCATGCCTAGCTAAATCAACTAACTAAAAACAAGACGGATCAACCGCTCTAGGATACTACTTATATGATGGATAGTATATTGAATCTTGTTGATGGATTTTGTTTTCTATTACTATAAAATCTATATGTTCTAAATGTGTCCCCTATATCATTAAAACATAAAATATATTGAGAATCTCTTCCTAAAATACACCTCTACGTAAATAATATAGAATTAACTATTTGATTTGTGAGAGATTAAGATGAAAAAAGTTTCCAGCAAATAGGAATTCATCATGGGATAATCATCTCTCACACTTTACCTTCATCCTCTAAACCATTTTCTAGTGTTTTTATAATAATTGGTTTACATTATCTGTACAAATTAAAACAAAAATGAATTGTGATAATGATCTCATTATTCATTAAATGATTATTTATCATTTATTTTCTCCAATTATAGATATTAATCCCCTATAAATGATTTATTTCCACAACTCAATATATAAATTTTTAGTTCTATATTGGAATAGAATCAATGGTATCATTTGACCTTCCTCTAGTACACTTGATGTCATTTGGAAGTTTTATTTTTTAATGTGTTAAAATAAACACTAATATATATTCAAGTGGAAACCCCTAGACATTAGGCTATGGTTATCCTTCCGATATAAACTAGGTGATTTTATCTTATGTATATATGGTTCACATAGACTTCCCTCTTCACTCGAAGCTGAGATGATTAACATCATCAACACAATTGAGGAAGAAAATAAGTGGGATTAAAAAATCTCAGGTTCATATAAGACTTTATTAACGTTGTATATTCCATTGGGTTTGATTTATCTATATATCATGGAAGATAATTTCTCAATGGAATAATTTTTTTATCTTCTTTCATTGATCGACATCATCATCACCAATGATTACTTGGAGGCTAATTTTATTACGGATAGCCTAGACCACAAGGATGTTAACTTTAATATCCTCACATGAATTAGTAGTATATTTTATTATTAAATATTATTTTCTAATGTGATCAGTGTCAAATCCCATACATTCACTAAATTTTGCATTTTTTTCCATTAAATTTTCATTTTCCTAATAGGAAATATCTAATCATTATATTAAAAAAATCAATCAATTATTTTTTACTTTATTAAGTGAGATTATTTTATTATTTTATTCTGCCACAATTAGAAATATTATTTGATAAAATTATTTTAAAATTTTAAATTACATTTATCAAATTAGTTAAATTTTTTAATCACAATAATTTTTTACAAAATGAATTTGTAATGTTAGAAATCAAGTACCACATAAAAGGAAATTAGGGTAAAATTTATGAATTTAAAATAAAAATCACAAAATAGAAAAATATTTCTAAAACATATGATCATGATATTTATATAGAAGAAAAATTATTATTTCTCATATATTTTCAAATTTATATCCTTTAAAACGTGAATTGTAACCTTATATTATTGAAAATTTATGGTTTTCTCCCAAAAGTACCCTTCCCTTCACATATAGAAGGGTAACCTCTTCACTAATTCAAGACTCTACTATCTATTTAATTTAATGTTGAAAATATTTAAATTTTCTCAATCTATAACCCCCTCCTAGTTTTGGAATCTTCCAGTAACTGTTATCTAATATTGGGCCATCATTTATAAGGAGAGTTCCAAGGAAAATTCAAATCCTCAAATTGAGTATTATCATCTACATTTTTTTCTTCGTAATTATCTTCTATAAAAATAAGTCTAAACACAAAATATAATTATATTAGTATTAATTATATAATTTAATGTTACTATGCTAATGTAATTATCATTTTTTATTTATATATGCCATCCATGAAGAAAAATAAAACCATTGTACAAGTGTTGTGCGAACTAAAACCTTCATAATGAAACATGTTTAATTTTCAATATCCTCTTTAAAAGGATGTATATAAAGATGGGTTTAAAGTATAATTATGATTTTTATTATATAATTATTGAATATTTTTAAAATTAGATATCATATCTATGATATTATCAATAAATAATCAACATTAGTTTAATAATTCAAAATTAATGTGCTAGGAGGATTACATTTTATTAATTTTTTCCAAAATTTTAATATCCAAAACATCATATTATAAACTAATCCATTTTTTATATAAAGACACGAAAAATAGTATTCAAAATTAATATACTGTTATTATAATAATATTAAAATAAAACCACCTCATAATAATTCATACAACCATTGTTTGTTCATGTTTGGGTCAATTTTAAAACCTAATTGAACAATATAATGTATTTATATCATCAATGACCATGGGAACATAATTATAGGTATAATAATTTATAAATTTGTAAATAAATATTTTTTTGTTCAATAGATGTTATATCAATATTTAATTCAGTAATTATGAAAGAACACTTCAGTCATCATGAATTGTCTAATGATGCTTATTATCGAAATTACCTTCATGGATTAAGATAAAAACACTAAGGAAATGAGTTTTGAACATTAAAAATAATTTTTAATTATCCATAAAAATATATTTCATGATATAGAAATGATAACAATTGAATGAAGAATAAAAATATTTATCACTATTATGAAATAAGTACAAACAATCAAAACTACAGACAATATATTAATATAATATGAATAATATTGTATAAAAGGACTATTTATGTAGACTAAAAATGAAAATTTATATGAATAAGTTTCTAAATTGAGTTATTATGGATGATATATTTATGATAAAAAATTAAATTACATTCATGGAAGTTAGGGTAAGATATAGGGGTTTCAGTCTCAAATCTATCTTTTTGAGACATTCTTTATAATATGCACCTAACTTCATTTATGAAGTAAATATATACTTCTTATTTAAAATTTTATGTATTGAAATTATGTTATAACTAGTATTTTATGATCAATTTGAATTCATTTCCATCAATATTTTATTGTTGTATTGATACCAAAGAAACATGTTGGTTTTTTTTAATCTCAATTTTCATTAATTGAGACTCATGTTAAAATCAACACATATTATACTTTTTATGGTGTATACAATACTATATAATAATTGTAACACCCGACCCTAGTTACCCAGAGTCGGTGTATTATTACATAAAATTGAAATGATCACAAAATATCAAGTCTCAAAATACTGATTAGTTTATTAGCCTTGGAAGTACTAGATACATTCATAAGGTTTACATTACATCATAAAATGGAAAACTACAACAATATTGTTTCCATAGAAAAAAATGAGATCCTATATACTATCCATATAGGTCAGTCATAATATAATTCTTTGCATCCTTAGAAAAATAAAACATAAAAATGGGTGAGAGAAGATGCTTAGTAAGGATAACAATATAGCAGAAACTTTCATAAATAAGAATAAACATTTAAGGAAATGTATAGAACTAAAAAAAACTTTTCAACATAAAATTAATCATAATATGGAAAATATAAATCAAATTAATTCGATTTACTTACTCACATGGATATTTTACTAGTCGAATAATCACATGAAATATCAATATCCACTTTCATAATGATGGACTGCATAATGCCAGACATTCATAACCACATAGTCAAGACCTTATTCCAAGACTACAAATAATATTTTGTCAAGGCATTGTGACAAGACACTAGTTTTTCTCGTGAGACCTACCGATGCATCGAGGAGCTATAACAGACTCCACCAGTCAGTTACTAAGTCCAATGCATTCCTCATATGAAAAGGTTTAAACATAACAAAAACATTATTATTAATACAAGAATAAAAAATGTAAATAATTTATCCATAAAACATGAATGGTATTAAAATATCACATCTACTGTCAAACATATCACAAAACCATCAATACTATATGGAAGTTTTGTATCATAATAAATCAACTTCAAATAAAATTAAAATCCATCAAAGGATGTTGACATAGATGAAATCAAAACGTTTTTTAGAGAAATATCTCTTTCTATTTTGAAATCATTTAAGAGTAACATAATTATAAAGAAAACATTTATTTTGAAAATATTCTTATAATATTGTAAGGGAAGATTCGACGATGTTATAACGGTGGAAAATATCCGCACCCGCCATATAAGTTAAAAAACATTCTTACCTTAATTTTGTTGAAAAGGTCATAAAGTACCCTGTTTCAAAAATGACGAAAAGATTCCCTTAAAAACATATAAGGTCAAATAAGGGTAAAAATGAATTTAACCCATAGTCTAGTAAATAGTGAAAATGTTTTGGAATACATTTTTAAGAAACATGGATGTGGATGATAAAGAGGTCCCAGTAGATACTTAAAGAAAAACATCCTCAGATAATAAAGAGATTGTAGAATTAACCATTAACTTGAACTTTTCCTTGGTCTAGGGTAGTTTAAAATCATGTATAAATGGGAAATATTTTTTATTAAATTATAAAATAATCATTTATAGTAATATGATATCATATACGATCTTTTAACATTGATTTGTTAATAATATCTTAGTACTATCGTCGTTTCAGGTGTTAACTGATTTGATTTCCTTTTATATGATTTGTTACATAATTAATTTTTGTTATGGATAGGATTTATTTTATTCATATTAAAAATGATATTTAGTCTTTAAATATTATTTTTAATCATCTAATGAAAATTTTTCTTGAATGGATTCGATGGGGAATGAATCTCGTCGCGTTGGTGGAGACGGTAATCCGTACGTATGCACGAGCGACAATATCATTATTTTGATATTAAAATAATATATAATTGGATGTTATATCATATATAATGAATCATTATCATGTTATATTTATTATTTATATCAATTACACATCATTATTATACCCATCCAAATAATAATGTATTAAATAACAATTACACCACGACGTGGAGACGGTAAGACGTACGTACACACGTATGCTGACATGTCATTCAAAGGATGGATAGAATAATGAATATGGTTATACCATATTTATAATAAAATCAAATTATATATAAGATACTGTAGTTATTATTTTAGAATGGAAACAACAAGGAAAGAAGAAGTGGAAGAAGAAAAAACATGAAAGAGGTCATGAGATATTTACCTCTTCTCCGAGTTTTTCATTTTGATTTGATCAAAAGGGATCCATTGGTTTGATTTTTGACTAAAGGAAGGCCTATAAGATTAAGGGAGGAAAATTTAAAGGGTATTTGGGAAGGTTTCGACCGAGCCAAATGGATTTGAAGATGTGAATTATTGAGAAGGGGGAGTGCCCTTTTATAAGAGGGGTGAGGGGCACCTTAGGAAAAGTTAGAAATATTATTTTATAATAAAATAATTTTCGGTTTATAATTGCTCCAAAATAAATTATTTAAACGATAAGGTGGTTATGGGTCTAAAACCACTCAACCAACAGGTTTTATACAGGGTTGTGTCAATATATTAACTTTATCTTTTAGATTTAACTCTTGGTTAAATAGTTTGACATTTAGCATGTCTCTTTGTATTTTTATATTATATGGTTAATATACATACTATAAACTTCCAATAGAACCACAGTGGTTCATTAATGATACTCCTCTTATTATATATTCCTTTTTTCAAAACCTTAGATTTTTAGGAATAGAATATCAATTAATAATATACTATCTGTTTGAAAAACTCTTTTATGTCAATTTTGACACTATTTGGTATTTTGTTTTTTCTAAATTCATAACAAAATTATTACTTCGAAATAAATTCATCTAACCAACACTAACATGTTATATTAACCTAAAAAATTAGTTTAATTCATAAAAAGTATCAAATTACATTCATTTGGATATTTATAATTTCAATTATTTTAATATTTCATTAATTCGGTAATTACTGCATCATCATTGTGTCATAAATAAATTAAATTATTTAATCTATAAAAAATATAAATAAAATACCATTATGTAGGAAATATTTTTATCTTTCTAATTAATATTTATAGTCGAATTTATCTTATGTGTAACCCTATATTAAAATTAGTTTTTTTATTAAACTTTAAATTTAACACTTTTAACTTTTCTTTGAATTACATAATAATAAATGTCCTAATATAATCCAAGTGGACCAAATAGGTTCATAGTTTATTCTTAATGTTGTTTTTGGTCGAATTATACTTATCCAATAGAAGTATTACATGTGTTAGGGTAATAATAATATCATTTTTACCCTTAATTACCCTATTTACTTTTAACCGTGGTAAATAAAAATAAAAAGTTACCATTCACCGAAAAATATTTTTAATCTTATTCAACCAAATTTTACTTACTAATATCAACAGTTTCTCTTTTATTTTTGAAATTTAACTCACAGAAGTGGTAAAATTAAGTTTCATGTAAATTTGCAAATGCTTCTAGGAGGTGGGTAAAAGACGGTGAAAAGTTAAATAAAATTTTATATATCTAATATTACTACAAAATGACTCCAATGAATTAAATTAAAAATATACAGGTATTATGTATCTATTTTGACCTAAAATAAATTTAAATAAAATAATTAATTATTTAAATAAAAATTCGGTTTTAAACCATAACTTAGTGTTTTTCAATATTCATCAAAAATTTAAAGTTTTCAAAAAAATACCAAAAATTCACCCTAAGATAATTTCGATATTCCGAGCCCAAAAATAAAGTCCATTTTGAAAGGTAAAATTTATAAAATTTCAAAAAGTGGGTATTACTATTCATAACGGCTAGTTTTATTTGTTGTGGTGTGTTAGAACTTGAAGTTGCGCACAACAGACACTACTGTTTTATTCAAAGAGAAGTGTACCATGGAAGATTAGGGTGTTAAATTATCCCCTCCTTAAAATAATTTCCTCCTCGAAATTTCTAGAATATTACTGCATAAAAAGACTCGGGTGGTTCTTCATCATATGTTCCAATGGTTCCCATGTTTCCTCTTCCATCTTATGGTTTCTCTATAGAACTTTAACCAGATGAGTCATCCGGTTTCTCAGCACGTGTTCTCTTGTATCAAGAATCTTGACAGGATCTTCCCAATAAGATAGATCGGGTTTCTGTTATAATTCCTCATATGTGAGTACATGTGTTGGGTCAGGAATGTATTTTCTCAACAGTGATACATGGAACACATCGTGAACTTTGGAGAGACTTGGTGTCATTGCCAGACGGTAAGCTACAACCCCAATTTGTTCTTGAATTTCGAAAGGTCCGATGTACCTGGGACTTAATTTTCCCTTCTTACCGAAACATATAACACCCTTCCATGGAGATACCTTCAAGAAAACACGGTCTCATACCTGAAATTCCAAATCATTCCTTTGGTTATCGGCATAGCTCTTCTGCCTACTTTGAGCATCTTTGATGTGGGTTTGGATTACCTTCATATTTTCCATCATTTCCTCCACAAGTTCGGGACCTACGAGTTATCTTTCACCAACATCATCCCAATAGGTTGGTGTGAGACATCTCTTTTTGTATAATGCTTCATATGGTTCCATCTGAATACTTTAATGGAAGCTATTATTATAGGAAAATTCTACCATAGGTAAACATTGATCTCACATACCTTTAAAGTAAAGTGAGCATGATCTCTACATGTCTTATAAGTTTTGAATAGTTCGTTCTAATTGTCCATCAGTTTGGGGGTGGTAGGTGGTGCTCAAAAGAAGTTCAGTATCCATAAATTCCTGAAGACTTTTCTAGAATCTTGATGTAAAACGTGGATCCCGATTAGAAACAATCGATAGTGGTACTCCATGATGTCTTACAACATCATTGATATACAGTCTGGGTAAATGTTCAAGTGGGAAATATTTTCTTTGGTAATACGATCAAGAATGACCCATATTTCATCGTTCCTTCTAGGAGTATTTGGTAGTCCCATGAAAAATTCCATCATAATATTATCCCATTTCCTCTTAGGCATGGGAAGAGGTTTCATGACTCTTCTAGGCTGTTTCCCTCTAGCTTTCACTTGTTGAAAAACCATACATCTTGACATTGAATTAGCAATCTCCCTCTTCATGTTATCACACCAAAAATGTTCCTTCAAATATCTATAAATTTTGGTGCTCCTAGGGTTTATAGAGAAATTGGAACTATGAGCATCATCCAACAATTCTCATTTAAATCAGGTATATCAGGAAAAAAAATTCTCTTCCAAAATTTCAAAATTTCATCTTCATATACGAAGTCACTCAATCTCCTATTATTCATAGCTTTAATCTTCTTATGAAACTCTTCATCATCGGTATAAGAACTCTTTATCCTTTCTATTAAATATGGTTTGGCAACCATTTGAAAAAGTTTTGATGTTTCACCTTCCATGGTGATTCCCATATCTATATTTACTAGATCAATGTATATGGGATATTTCTCAACTCTCATCTTATTCCAAACTCCATGATCCATTCTACTCAAAGCATCTTCTACCTTATTTGCCTTCCCTGGGTGGTAGTGTATAGTGAAATCATAATCCATGAGTAGTTCAAGCCATCTCCTTTGCCCCATTTTGAGTTCTTTCTGTGGGAAAATATACTTCAATCTCTTGTGATTGGTATATATCTCACATTGTTCACCATAGAGATAATGTATCAATATCTTCAAAGAAAATATAATAGATTTTAACTCAAGATCATGAGTAGGATAGTTTTTCTTATAAAGTTTTAGCTGTCGTGATGCATAGGCAGTAACCCTATCATTCTGCATAATGAAAAACCAATTCCTTTATTTGATGCATCACTATAAATAACAAACCCATCATTCCCCGATGGTAGAATCAATATAGGATAATTGACTAATATTCTCTTAAATTCTTCAAAACATTCTTCAAACTCTTTTTTCCAAACAAATTTAACCCCTTTAAATGTGATCTAGGTTAATGGGTTAGCCAATCAGGCATAATTTTGGACGAAACACCAATAATAACCTGTTAAACCAATAAAAATGTATACCTTAGTTATACTCGTTGGTGTTGGCCATTCTTGGGTTTCTCTTATCTTAGAAGGATCAATAGAGATTCCATACTTAGAGAAAATATGGGAAAGAAAAGAAATCTCTTGAAACCAGAATTCACACTTGCTAAACTTCCCATATAATTCGTGTCTTCTAAGAGTATTCATGATAATGCGAAAGTGATTTTCATGATCTTCATAGCTTTTGGAGTATACCAAGATATCATCAATAAATACCACTACAATGAAATCAAGATATTCCTTGAAAACTCTATCCATTATATCCATGAAGACAGAAGGTGCATTAGTCAATCCAAAAGGCATTACTGTAAACTCGTAAGGCTCGTACCTGGTTCGAAATGTTGTTTTTGGAATGCCTTCCTTCTTCACACACAACTGATGATATCCAAGATCAAAATTCAATCTTTGAAAAGTATTGAGCTACATGAAGATGGTCAAATAAATCATCAATACGAGGTATGGGATACTTGTTCTTTATTGTTATAGCATTGATCTCCCTGTAGTCAATGCACAACCTCATAGATCCATCTTTCTTATTAAAAAAAAGGATAGGGGCTCCCCATGGAGAAACACTAGGGAGAATAAATCTCTTATTACTGAATTCCTCTAGTTGTTTCTTTAGTTCCACTAATTCCATAGTGTCCATTCTATAAGGGTTGTTCGATATGGGTCTTGATCTAGGAATTAAATCAATAGAAAACTCAATTTCTTATTTTAGAGGATGTCCGTGTAAATCTTCTGGAAACACATCAACATATCTTTCAGAATAGGTAAATCCTCTATTTGAACATTATTTTCCTCACCCACAGTTATTTCATTCTCTTACTCTCCAATAATTGAATTTAGTTGAGCTACTGGGGGTGGATCTAGATAAGAATTAAGTGATGATGATTCTGCTCTAAAGATAAGGTGTTCTCTATCATCGTCATCAAAAATAGTAACCTTTTTCTTTCAATAAATATTTGCATCATGGTCCGATAGCCAATACATACTGAGTATTATATCAAATTCAATCATGGGTATGATGATGAGATCAGTAGATACAGAATATTTATATGCCCTAATGGTAACTGATTCACAAAACTTTATAGTAATGATACTTCCCTTAAGAGTTTTGACTGACAACTCCCTTGTTAAATCAAATTGGAAATATTTAATTTTCTTAGAAAATTGGGAAGATATGAAACAATGAAATGATCCAGAATCAAATAAAGCATTGGATAAACTTGATGAAACCATTAAATTACCTACCACTACATTTTTTGGAGCTTCTACCTCCACAGTAGTGATAACATAAGCTTGGCCTTGATCCCTTGGCCTCTTCTGAGGTAAGTTACCTGGATGCTTAAGACATTCGTTTGAATAATGCCCCTTTCTCAACAATTGTATCATTCAACATTGACAACCACATTCTTCCCCTTGCAATCATGAGATTGGTGGCCTTTTTAACCACACTTGTAACAAACTCCCATTCCCTTCAGGCAAGTACCAGGGAGTTTCTTCTCAAATTTACTACAGGATGGATATTCATCTTTTCTCTTCTTCCCCTTATTTCCATTTCCAGAGTGTTTAACAGATCTCTTCTTCTCTTTCTTTGCTTTAAATTATTATCAATCTTACTTCTTCAGTTACATATATAATTTGTATCATGCCTCTATAACCTTGTAAAGCTAGCTTCATACTTTGCGACATTCTCATCCTCTTTTCTCCCCAGACTCAAAAATTACCTTTCCATATCTGATCGATAGCCATGAGGAAACTATTTTTCTATGAAAATTTCTTTAAACTCACTCCATTAATTATTTGATACTTAATCATCTTCCTTTTTCTTTTGAATCAATAACCACCATTGATCATCATCTCCAGTGAGGCGGTAAACTGCTATTAGAACATTTTCCCTTTTGCTACTCCCCAAGGAATATAATATTTTCTTAAGGAATTTATCCATTTCTCACCTACTAGTGGATTTGTAACCCCATTTAATTTTTGTGGTTGTTTCCTCATGAAGCAATCTAACATTGATACTCTACGCTTTGGATCAGGGTGCTCCATACGGGTAAGGTTATTATTCATAACCTGAGTGAGTTTTCCCAGTAAGTTGATTAGATGCTCAGCACCAGCTGCATCACCAACTCCACTATAATTATATTGAGTATGAGGGAAATCCCTACTTGGAGTGCGTGCATTGATATGGTTTCCATTCCTTCCACTAGGTTCCATTTCTAAAAAATGGCATAAACAAGATTAGTTTATGAATCAAAATACATAATTCTAAACTTGTAAAACACTTAACATAAATTGAACAGTTTATGGATTGAATCCATAATGATAAAAAATGTTTTCTTTGAGGAATTATATAATCATAAACCCTTCATAATGGTATTTAAAGAAAATTATAAGTATCCTAAGCATATCCCCCGGGAGTGTCGTAACCAAGAGTGCAACAAAGCCTGTTGTCGGGCACTTGTTCCCATTCCAGTCTAGCTCAAAGCAGTGTTTTCGGGTTTTACCCCTAGGTAAATATATGCTAGAGACGCCTCTACCAGCATGTATCCAGACAGGGATGTATTTCTTGGAAAACTCACAAAATCTCAACAACACCAAAATTCTAGGAATTTCATCTATACTAATTCTCAAAGTCTATCTTATGGCTATGTGATCTAATCAGAGTTTATCTAAATCTAGTTTCCAAGGATTGTACTAAACCTCCTCTGATACCAACAGTAAAACCATGACCCTAGTTACCCAGAGTCGGTGCATTATTACATAACATTGGCATGATCACAAAATATCAAGTCTCGAAAGACCGATTAGTTTAGTAGCCTTGGAAGTACTAGATACATTCATAAAGGTTACATTACATCATAAAATGGAAAAATACAACAACATTGTTTCCCTATACAACACTGAGATCCCATAGACTATCCCTGTAGGTCAGTGATAATATACTTCTTCACGTCCTGGGAAAAATAAAACATAAAAATGGGTGAGCTCAGATGCTCAGTAAGGATAAAAATATAGCGCAAACTTTCATAAATAATCATAAAAATTTAAGGGAATGTATAGAACTAAAACAAAAGCCTTTTCAACATAAAATTAATCATAATATAGAAAATATAAATAAAAATAATTCCATTTACTTACTCACAAGGATATTCTACTGGTCGAATAATCACATGCAATATCAATATCCACTTTTATAATGATGGAATGTATAAGGCCAAACTTTCATAACCACATAGTGAAGGCCCTGTGCCAAGACTAAAAATAATATTTGGTCAAGGCCTTATGCCAAGACTCTAGTTTTTCTCATTAGACCTACCGATTCATCGAGGAGATATAGTGGGTTCCACCTGTCACTTACTAAGTCAAATTCATTCCTCATATGAAAAGGTTTAAAGGTAACATAAACATTTGTATTAAGACTAGCATATAAAATGTAAATACTTTATCCATAATCCATGAATGGTATAAAAATAGAACATCCATAGTCAAAAATATCACAAAACCTTCAATACAATATGGAAGTTTTGTATCATAATAAATCAACTTCAATAAACATAAAATCAATCAAAGGATGTTGACATAGATGAAATCAAAACCTATTTTTAAAGAAATATCTCTTTCTATTTTGAAACAATTTAAGAGTCCCATAATTATAAATAAAACATTAATTTTTAAAATATTCTTATAATATTGTAAGGGAAGATTTGATGATTTTATAACAGCGGAAAATATCCGCACCCACCGTATAAGTTAAAAAAACATTCTTACCTTAATTTTGTCAAAAAGGTCATAAAGTACCTTGTTTGGAAAATGGCCAAAAGATTCCTTTAAAAACATATAAGGTCAAATAAGGGTATAAATTACTTTAACCTATAGTCTAGTAAATAGTGAAAATTTTTTGGAATAAATTTTTAAGAAACATAGATGTGGATGATAAAGAGGTCCCAGTAGATACATACGTAAAAACAACCTTAGATAATAAAGAGATTGTAGAATTAACCCTTACCTTATACATTTACTTGGTCGAGGGTAAGTTAACCTCTTGTATAATGGTGAAATAATTTCTATTAAATTATACAAGAATCATATATATTAATAAGATATCATATATGATCTTTTAACATAGATTTGTTAATAATATCTTAGTATTATCGTCGTTTCGGCTATTAACTGATTTGTTTTCCTTTATATGATTTATTCCATAAGTAATGTTTTTTATGGATAGGATTTATATTATTCATATTCAGAATTATATTAAGTCTTTAAAAATTATTTTTAATCATCTAATGAAAATTAGTCTTGAATTGATACGATGGAGAATGAATCTCATCGTGTTCGTGGAGACGGTAATCAGTACATATGCACGAGCGACAATATCATTCTTTTGATATTAAGATAATATATAATTGGATGTAATATCATATATACAGAATCATTATCATGTTATATTTATTATTTACATCAATTACACATCATTATTATACCCATCCAAATAATAATGTATTGAATACCAATTACACCACGGCATGGAGACGGTAAGACGTACGTACGCACATGTGGTGACATGCCATTCAAGGGATGGATAAAATAATGAATATAGTTATAACATATTTATAATAATATCATAGTATATAGAAGATACTGGATTTATTATTTTATAATGGAAACAACAGGGAAAGAAGAAGTGGATGAAGAAAAAACATGAAAGAAGTGGTGAGATATTTAACTCTTCTTCGGGTTCTTCCTTTTGATTTGATAATAAGGGATCCTTAGGTTAGATTTCTGACTAAAGGATGGCCTCTAGGATAAAGGTATAAAATTTGAGAGTGTATTTGGGTAGGGTTTGGCCGAGCTAAATGGCTTTGAATATGTGAATTAGAGAGAAGGGGGAGTTCCCTTTTATAAGAGGGGTGAGGGGCACCTTAGGAAAGGGTAGAAATATTATTTTATAATAAAATAATTTTCGATTTATAATGGATTAAAATTGAATTATTTAAAGGATAAGGTGGGTATGGGTATAAAACCACTCAGAAAATTAGGTTTTATACAGGTTTGGGTGACTATATTACCTTTATCTTTTAGATTTTATTCTTAGTTAAATAGATTTACATTTACCATGTCTCTTTGTAATTTTGTATTTTATGGTTAATATACTTACTATAAACTTCCAAGATAACCCCAAGTGGTTAATGGAGGATAAAAATATAATTATAAAAGTATTTTTTCTGAACATTATATTTTTAGGAATACAATATAAATTAATAATATAATATATGTTTTAGAAACTCTTTTATGTCAATATTGACACTATTTGGTATTTTTTTTTCTAAATTCATAGAAGCATTATTACTTCAAAAAAATTCATGTAACCAACCCTAAAATTTCATATTAACCTATAAAATTAGTGTATTTCATAAAAAGTCACAAATTACATTCATTTGGATATTTATAATATCAATTAGTTTAATATTTCATTAATTTGTCAATTACTGCATCATCATTTTGTCATAAATAAATTAAGTTATATAATGCATAAAAAATATAAATAAAATACCATTATGTATGAAATACTTTTATCTTTCTAATGAATATTTATAGTCGAATTTATCTTATGTGTAACACTACATTAAAAATGGTTTAGTTATCAAACTTTGAATTCATCACTTTTAACTCTTCTTTGAATTAAATAATAAAAAATGTCGTAATATAATAAAAGTGGACCAAAAGGGTTCATATTTTATCCCCAAGGTTTTTTTGGTCTAATTATACTTATCCAATGGAATTGGGAGATGTTTTAAAGTAATAATAATATCAATTTTACCCTTAATTACCCTATTTACTTTTAACCGTGGTAAATAAAAGTAAAAAGTTACTATTCACCAAAAAATATTTTTCATCTTATTGAAAAAAAATTTACTTACTGATATTAACCGTGTCTCTTAGATTTTTGAAATTCAACTCACAGAAGCGGTAAAATTAAGTTTTATTTCAATTGCAAATGCTCCCTGGAGGTGGGTAAAAGACGGTAAAAAGTTTAATAAACTTTTATATATCTAATATTATTACAAAATGACTCCAATGAATTACATTGAACATATATAGGTGTTATGTATCTATTTTTACCTAAAATAAATTTAAATAAAATAATTAATTATTTAAATAAAAATTTTGTTTTAAACTATAACTCAGTGTTTCTCACTATTAATCAAAAATTGAATGTTTTCAGAAAAATACCAAAAATTCACCCTAAGATAATTTTGATATTCCAAATCCCAAAATGAAGTCAATTTTGAAAGTTAAAATTTATAAAATTTTAAAAAGTGGGTATTACTATTCATAATGGCTAGTTTGATTGGTTGTGGTGTGTTAGAACTCAAAGTTGTGTACAACACACGCTACTATTTAATTCAAAGAGAAGCATACCGTGGAAGCTTGGGGTGTTACAATAATTTTTTCCATATTAATCATAGAATATAAAATATATTAATTATTTATTTTAATCCAAATTTCTTATGGTTTTGATTCAATAATCTTAAAAAATATTATATAACACAATCATCTCTATGTTAAAAAAAATCCTATGTTTTAGTAATGTTAATGTGTATGTAATTTTATTGGAAATAGATCATTGTCTAGATAATTCCATGTGGATGTGGTTGTGGAAAATATACACATAGGGGTAATCACACCATAATGGGTTTTTTAGTATTTACTTAATCCTTACTATCATTCATGATTTTTGGGTAAATGACTGAACACTTGGCTAGACACAATTGGGTGTATGGTTTGGAATATTCACACTCTCATAATGAAGTATAATGAAATAAAATTCATACCATAGTGTTTGTATCCTATTAATTAAAACAATTGAACCTAATTTTTATATTCTGTGGATAACCATACACAATATATGTATCCTCACCTCTATGTTTCATTGATAAGAGAACACCATGTTACTATGATGATACCTGATAACTTCTATGTTAAGTAAGGGATGTTCTCTTAGACATATTGACAATTAGACTAAATAGAGATTTATTTGATTTCTATATTTCTCATTATATTAATATTCATGTTTTATTGAATTATAGGTTCCTTATATAATGGTATAGGAAACCTTGATTAATCTTATAGGGAATTCATTATACCTAATTTGGTGACTGATGGAGCCAGAAATTATATAGGACCTTAAGGCATCAAAACATACCATGAGGTATAATATGATGGGATATGGTTTATACCTATTCTAATAATTAGATATGATCCTTGACATATTAACTTGAAAACATGTTTGGATGTCCATAATAATTAATTCTGTAATTATGAGATCCATGATTACTAATATCCATTGTTTTCATTTATCTTCATTGATATAATATTCCCTTAGTATTCATTTATTATATTTTCATGTTGTTCCTTTATTCATTCCATATCATGAATTACCATTTTTATTAAATATTATTCAATATTTTAATCCGTAGTCACAATTTAAAAATAGCCTTATTTTTTACATTCATTAGAAATACTAGAGGAGGTATATATTAAATTTTCATGGATGTGATGTGAGTGATAAAAATGTTTATTCAATGTTCCTATGTTGTAATATATGTTATCAAATTTAATTTCAATATATATCTTGTCTTTCAAGGATACTGAGATGTTTCATCCTTTAGGAACTATTATATTTTATTCCAATAATGTAATATAATTAAATTTTATGGGTATCATGAGTAATTGATGTTACCGAAACATATTTTAAAGAGGCTGATTTAGACTATGAAATTTAATTCTAACTCAGCTTTAGAAAAAGAAAAGTCATAGGAAGAACATTAATGATCCTTCCCCCTCTTTTCTCTGAGAGGGTTGGATATCTATATATTATAGGGAATGAGTTTTTTTGATGAAATAAGAGTTTCACAATTAATTATAATATAAAAAAGTTCAACGATTCTATATAAAATATTATGGTCAATAAAGATACAATAATAAATATGAAACCACTCACGATCTATATTCTAATATCAACCTCTACTAAACAAATTTCCACTACATGTGACTATATCATTATAGAGGCCTATGGATAAAAACTTTTCATGAATAACAGGATTTTATTGTAGTTTCCCTATGCTCAAATATACTTGTCACATTAAACAAATTATATAATAAAAGAAAAAATATACAAGTGATCATAGTATCCATAATAGTTTCAATGATTTTGTTCTTTTGAAAATTTATGCTTTCAGTTTCTTATCTTTCCACCTTGGAAATAGGTCAGTGGGTGTCCATATGTTGATGTTGATGATATGTGGTAAGGATGCTATTTTAGGTCACAACTATTGTTTGTACAATGAGGCTCATTCAGATTATTTTTTCCCACATTAGTGTTACTAAAACTATAATTGTGTTTATGGGGAACTGTGGTCCTCTCGGACATCCAACCATGTTGATATACATAATCAAAGCTAGATCCAACACCCCAGTATACTAAATAAATGTCTAATAATTTTTCTAAAGGATAAGTACATGTTTTGAATTTTCAAAGTCCAAATACTATAGAAATAATTTTGTGATGAATAGGGACTTGAAATATTTCCACACCATTCCCACATGCTTCTTAACCAAAACCTTTTAATCTTACCAAAAACTACTACAACCTATAGTTTGAAGGAATCACACTTTACATAAAAGAATTTATAACATAAATGAATTAAAATAAACATTAAATTTTTCTAAATGAATTTTCTCCTTCCTGAAGAACATTTAACCACATAAAGGATTATGGTCTTGGGAGAAATAACTCATTGCATTGATCTACATTGTTAACCATTTAGTGTTCTAAAAATGTATCTTGTTCAATGTATGGTACCACATCCTATTCCAATGTATATACTATATATAAATCAAAATTGACGATATTATGATCATCTTCAGTGTTTCCCTATAAAGGCTTATCAATGTCAAACTCCTCATGTCTCACTGGATATTGTCTTGTGGGGATGGTACTACACAATATCAACTGAAAACAATAAGGAACAAATCTGAGCAAGGAATAATAATCAAAATTAAAAAAATATGAAATATAAAAAATAATAAAAATAAGGAAAAATATATATCCAAATACTCATTTTCAATCCAACCATGGTACCTTTAAACTTATTAAAATGAGAGTGGGTTATATTATCACTCAAAACCTACAAATGAAGTCCCAAAATTCATATTTCCTATTTAACAGGATATAAAAAAATCCCATACCATCATTCAAAATAATAAAATTAACTATTGAAACCAATATCTCATGAAACTAACCACGTCTCCCATGGAAATAGAAATGTATTTCCATTATCCAAACAACCCAAAGTGAATTCCAAATAAACATAGGTTTACTAATAATTCCTTGGAAACAATAACAACCATTGGGAATGAATTTAACACATCAGAGGAAATAAACCATTAATCAATAATATAAAAAATGATTAAACCCTAACATGGTAAATATCTTGTGAAAATAATGAATAAAAAGAAATACAATGTTGATAAATAGTCAAGAAAAATAAATAACTATAAACCTATCTCCTTGAAACATTTGGGTCTCTCACTCCAAAAGTTACCATTGATTTCCAATTTCCTACTATAATAAATTCCCATCACCTCTAAGTAGTTCAATTAATTTATCTAAATATATAAATGGAAGATATTTATATTTTAAAAGGCATATATAGGGTGTCATAAAATAAACCCAATATAACTTTACTAAGTCTTTCATATGAAATAGATATTAAATTAAAAAAGTATACTTAATTTATAAATAATATTTCATGATAATCCTTTTAATGTTCTGTGTTAATACCTGAATTTAATACATTTTATAATATTTTAACAAAAAGTGATACCTAAAATGTTTCTCGAAATGTATTTTTTAGTCCATGAATTTATAAAAAATATTTTAACAAACATGATAAGAAACTAATTTTATAATCCTTTAACCATGGTAATGGATTATCTAGTATGTTTGGTCAAGGAATAAAAATAATTAAACCTATTATTGATCTTAGCTACATGGTGCACATATTACCGCATGACTACCAATATTGGGGGATGTATTCCACCCCTGCAAGTGTCTATGTACCTCATTAATGTTTTTTTAGTTTCTTTACCATGAATTTTATTAGTAGGTAGAGATAAACATGCATAGTTTTTTCTCCTAGATTAACTACCTAAAATATCTACTCCCATGAGATTCAAATCAAATTTCAATCATATTCAACCAAATATTATTCATTACTAGCGTCAATCATTTAAAAATTTTCCATGATTCTTAATTTCACAAGACATGTCATTCAAATTTCAATAAAACTTCATAAAGTTTCATTATATAACTTATATTAATAATAAACACATCATTTTTGGGATATATGATCATATCATGACATCTTAATTTCAATACATGGATTAATTATTTCTCTTTAAATAATAATTTCAATTGAAAACCATTTTACATTCATGGATCATGCACATTTATTATACAATAAATGAAATGTTTTTTTAATCATTTACAATTGAATTTGATAATCCTTTAAACGAGATTAAAATTCATGCTTCATAAATAATTTTAGAAACTTAAAAACAAGTATGAAATAAGGGTTAACTATAATATTGATATCAAATTAAACCACCAAGATTAATTAAAAAATGTCAAAAATGGAATGTGGATCCACTAATAAAAGGTGAAAATGAAGAAAATATTCATAGAATCTAAAATAGATATTCATGATTCATGATGAAAAAATTATAAATGTTTTCAATGGATAATTAAATAAAATTAATAATAGAATATTTTAAATATTGATAGAAAAAATCAAGGCTTAGCAATCTGAAACAACAATTACTACCTTCACATGAATCCATAAGGGATAGAGTTTTATAGTTCCTACATCATCTAAAAATGTCTCTTATAGACACATGGATCAAATGATGATAAAATGAAGATGAAGGAAAAATATAATGGGGGCCTGGTGAAAGATTACAATATTCACCATTTATATTCTACTAGATTGGAATCAATGACTAGTATATTTCTTATTGTGGGCCTTATAAAGGTTTTTAGTGACTAGATGATGAGAAATTTCTTGAAAGAAAAATGGATTCATACTAGAACATCCATTGAATGTTCAATATAGTTTAACTTTAATTATAGAAGACATCATATAAACTAGATAATGTTTGGTTAGTCAAAGGGATGACTAGTGGCCAGCAAAGACAATTCATTGGACCTCTATTAGTCATTCCATCTAAATACCCTATTCTACACTTACACCATAATATCATTCACATTACCAAAACCCCTCAAGTACTTAAAAAAATAAGAACATATAGGGATTAGTAGGCATAGAGTGAAAAAAGTTGTTCATACCTAAAAACAATATGTGGATGTGAGAATTATTTTTTACGTATCTGTGACTATTAATGTCCATTTTCAACTAAATATTCCTTTCATTAAAATAATTTAATCAAATAATTTGAATTATTTTACAAATGAAATAGTCTTGAATTTTTAGAGAAGATTGAAAGTAATTTTAACATTTAACGTAAATGTAATGAATGGATTTTCCCACAATAATGATAGTTCATTTTTCTTAATTTTTTTACAGACTTCCACTATAATTTTTATATATAGGCATTTCCAAAATAGTCTACAAATTTTTATTTAAAATGTTATCAAAAGGAAAAATTATTTTTATGATGCTTTTGAAATAGGTTAACATGTTATGTTAAAGGTATTAGAATTTATATCATCATATTTTATTGATGATTATTGATAATGAGGATACAATATAAAAATTTCATCTACATGAGTTCACTGGATTTATTATGATCAAGTTATTCAATTTGTTGATGTGGGAAAATATTTATATTTTGTATTTTTTTTAATATGAATTTTTATATTGATTTTGTAATATGTTTAAATTAATTTACCATATATGATTATTTCATTTGACATATTAAGTGATAGATTGGCCTCAATTATAGATATACCCTCAACGAAACAATTATTCAAATGATAAAAATTTTCCTTAGAATTTTTTGTCTTCTTGAAAAATTATATATGATGTCTTGGAATAAGGAATTGAATATTTGTTTATTATATCTTGGAACATGGAATTAATGATATGATTATGATTTATAACACTATTAATTTTAATAATATGAAAAAATTTATTTTTATCAATATAAGTATTTCTATTTTTACCTTATATATATTTTATGTTCTATTAATTTTTGTTTTTTAAAGAAATATTCTACTTTTATAGGAAAAGAAAATTAATATTTATTTAAAATAATGATTATTTCATACTTTGGGTAAATTGTTTATTTTTTAGAAAATTTATTCATGTTTTCTAATAAACCTTTACGAATTACAATTTTTACTTTATTTTTTAATGAAATATTTTGTTAAAATATTTATGAAAGAGTTTTATTGCATGAGTAAGTGATTATATTAAACTCAACATTTTTTATGGGAAAAGGAAAAAATATATATTTTTTGAAATAATTTAAAACAGATTAACAGGGTTACATTATTTTTCAATCCCATATTGTGTATTGAATTTATTATACCACATTTTAAATTTGTTTAGAGGGTTTTATGATGATTAAAAACTATAACAAGGTATTTTTTTCTATTTTGAGGATTTGTATTAACTAAAGAGAACATGTTTTGAATGATAAACATGTTGAAATTTGAGAACACTATTCTTTTGAAACAAAATGGAAATTGAATTGATGGGTAAACTTTGTATTGTTTGGGATCTATATGTGAGAGTTGTTCTTAATTATATAAAACTTTAAATCAAAATGATCCTCGATAAGTAAGAAATTTATACCCCTATTTTAAAACATTTAATTAATGTTTAATTAAGTAATGATGTGTTATAATTGTTATAATATGAATGTTTTAGATAACATTAGAGTTTATGATGATTTGGATGAGGATAATTTGGGAGATTTAGATACCATCATGAGTTGATAACTCTAAGGTTCATTATATTTATAAAGGTATAGACACCCACTTTGAGACTATATGTTTTCAAAGATTAAGATGGTTAGGAATATTTTTAGAGGAATTTAAGGGAATAAAACACAATGGTTTAATATATAAAGTACTGACCATATTATTTTAGGAATAATACTTTTATATTTTTGGGACATTAATTTCAATGCTTTGAAAACTTTTAGTATTAGTATAACCATTAATATTATTGTAACAATGCTTTATTAATTTTTTTTTTCAATTTTGGAATGTATTTATCATAGTACATGTTAAAATGAGATTGAAAATCGATTTACTAAAAAAGTGATTAATGATATTTTTCAATAATTTCACTATATTGGGAAAATTATATGACATTGGAAAATGGAAATATTTTAAAGATGAGATTTATTTTTATCAAAAAAATTTGTGTTTTATTTGGGATTTATGGGGATTCTAGTAATATATGGGAAAGATTAAAACAATTTGGGTAATATAATATTAATAAATATAAATTTTTTATATATTACACTTTTAGTGATTGATGTTTTTTGTAGATAAATGTAAAATTAGTCTTAGAAGAATATATGATAAATTCATTATTATTCCAAGGTTTTGAAATTGTTTAAAAATATTATGAAGATATTTAAGGCTACTTATTAATTTATTGATTAATGTTGAACATTGGGTGTTATTGTTGAGTTTTCAGATATTAATGTATTATTTCCTCATATGATGTCTATTCATATTGATTATTATATGAACTTATGCTATGATTTATTTTATTTTCATTATGTATATAAAAAAAGAAATAAAAATTCAATAGTTTATAGATCTTAGGATCCATTAGAATTTTAATATACATCTTCATTCATGAAAACATTTTCTTGAATATTATTCAGTTAGAGTAAGAGACGAGATAGGGCTAGAAACTATTCTAGTAACAAATGAAGGATTAAATTCCACTTAGTGAAAAGAAATCATGTAAGTATATTTCCTTAAAATATCCATATAAAGGGTAAAAAATATTAGTCTAATGAGTCATAATATTAAATGAAAGACTCAACTATGAAAATATATTTTTTACAAACTCATTCTCATTTATGAGACTGATAAGGGTACCTGAATTTGGGGTATATTAGTAATTACCATGAAATTAAAGTTTACAAAATTAAATATATATTTTTTCTATTTACTCTATTCTAAAAAATTCATTTTAATATAATCAAATTAAAATTACAACAAAAAAATTTATATAATTGTGGAAGAACGGGACACCTTTATTTTTTAATATTTAACTCTACATTAAATTATATAATTTCCAATTTAAAGGACCACATGAAATACCAATATTAAATGACTTATGATATACTATAGAAATAATAATATTAAAATATCAATTTTATAACTTTTCTTTTGGTTTAGTTCAAATGAATTAGAATTAAAATATTATAAAATAAATGTAGAAAATATTTCATAATACAAATATAGTGATTAATGGATATAAAAATATAAATCAATTAGAAATATCAATATAAAAAATGAATATATATATATTTTTTAGAAATATATTTTATATACATAAGGCATTTTTATCAAAATAAATTAATTTAATCACAACATAAGAATGTATTTTTTAAAATGTATAGACTATATAAATAATTATGAAAATTAACAATAATGTATTTGTGGTTATAATATGTGGAATTAGTATAAACTCGATTTATACATAAAATATAGCATTTAATTTGAAATTATCTTTATTAATTATTTTCAACAAATATTAAGAATAAATGTTTACACTTTCAGAAATTATTTTTTTTAAAATATAAATTATTTTTGAAATTAGAATATCAATGTAATATTAATATTTATTTTATTTTTCTAAAAGGGATGATTTTGGATCAATAATGAAAAAATAAATTTTTTGAAAAACACTTCATTTATTTACATTTTATAAAAATAATTTCAATATTACATTTGGTTATATATTGAATTAGCTATCACATGGGATTCATTTAATTAATCATATTCTAATTAACTCCATAGGAATCAATTTTATTTTGATAATCACAACTCTCGAAACCTAATTTTGGTATTTATATTACATTATTAGTACGTTATAAAATATTTTATATTAGATTAAACAACCTAGTTGTATTTGGATAGTAGATATATAAATAAATTACATTAAAAAAATAGCATGAAAACAATACAAGAACATCATAATACCATATATCATATCCTTGAAATTTTCACATTTTTATCTTTATAGTTTTCTGGTCATGAAAAACAAGAAATGGTTGTATTAGATTCCTTATTAAGAGGTATCATACATTATGTTCCATCATAAAATAATAATTAAATAAGCTATGGTTTGAATAAATTAACCAATCGAAGTCATAATCAACATCATTTGAGGTCTTTGTATATGAATGATAACAAATGAAACAACGTATAACAATAATAATTGATCACATATTGATCAAATTCTTAAACTATTGTATCAAAACTTATTTTAAATGCCTTTTCCATGGAAAATTATTAATACGAGGAGTGGTATACAACAGAACCAATTTTTTTTTCTCATGAGTTGGGTTGATTCATCGATAAAATATATAATTCAATTCCCCAACCATCAACAAATTTATTCTAATTAATTAACTATATGATTGAAAAATTAAATTTATATAATTCACCAAAGAGCTTATGGGTGAATAAACATTCATGTCGATCTTTATAAAAAAAATAATATTTTAAAAAATACATACCATTTAGTTGAATAATTTTGAGGGGTATGAGAACATATATTTATCAAAACAAATCATTTAGAGTATCATAATTGAAATAGAAAGTGACATTATCAAATAAATATAATGTATTTGGTCCTTTAAATATCATGGGTCGACCATGGAATATTTTTATAAGGTTTAATAAACTTTTTTGGTTAGAGATAAAAGCACTGGTTTGAAAAGAATTTAACCTTGCTCATAGAGACAATGTAAATATTCTAAAGAATATATCATGAGATTTTATAGATAGGTGTATAGTATTAGGACTTGTTACCCTGTATCATAAGTATGATTGAGTATAACATCCAATGAATTTATTAGGAAACATTATGCTTGATAACGAATGTGATATGCCACATCTAGTAAAAATTAACAACTATTTTTATTTAAATGTGAAAGTTATAACCCAACTATTAAATTAGAGGTAATGAATTGGAATAAACAATTTATTAAATAAATATAATGTTACAAAACAATATTAATGGTTTGGTAAATGTTTATAAAATAATCAAACAATTTTTAGTGAAGTCATTTTATTCTTCAAAAAACGTGTTTTCATAAAAAATTACTTTTATTTATTTTTATGTACAAATAATAAAAAACATTTCTAGAGAATTTAGAATATATTTTTGATAAAAATACCTTAATTTTTTAAATTATCATACCAAAATTAATCTATAGTGAAATATTGTGAATTTTATGAAAATTTATCATTTTTCATGAATAACAAGAAAATACTGTTTTTTAATAAAATAGAGTATATGTTGTGATATAATAAAATTATAAAACAATAGTACATATAAATTGTTTCTTAATTTTTGAATTAAAAATATAATTTCATTATAAATGTATAATAAAATAATTGGTATTTATAGAAATTATGGAATCTATACTAATGAAAAAGTAACCTGACCGTTGGAATACTAATGTAACCACTAGAAAAAAGTATTCTTTACATTAAAATGATAACCTCACATATGAAAGTATTAATAAAATTTAGAAATATCATTAATGAAAATATGATATATTTATATCATGGAATAACTAAATTGATGTTTTATGAAAGATGAATATAGTGTTAGTAATTTTATAAAATGTCATGGTTTATTTACAATTTTATAATTAATATAATAATTCAATTGAAAATTTATCAAATAGATTCATTAATTATTATTTTCATGGGTTATAAATATAATATAATTTTAGGAGGCCTTGATTATTTTTTTTTGAATTTTCATAAAATCATTTATAATATTAAAATTTATATTTTCTGAATAAATAAAGATTTTTTTAAAAAAATAATTTTTCTTGTATTTATATTTTTTTCATAAAATTGTTTCAATTTTCCCACTCTACTCAGAGAAATTATTTTGGCCAATTTTTAAGATTTTTTTAAAAGTAGTTGATTTTTTAGTGAATAGTGAAATATGATAATTTACAGTATTTAACATAATTAGCCAAATACATGAATTTTATAGTCATGGATGATGTAATAAACAATTAGTTCTAAATTAAATGAACAAGTTAATGTACTTAGTCATAATAATAACCATCATATAATGTTTTTTTCTAAAATAATAAACTAATGAATATAATAAAAAACACCCCTCTCCTGCTTTTAAAACACCACCCCTTCTCCTCACACCTTAAAAGCCTTGTATATTGTCTAAATTAAAAAAAATTACATATACAATACTATTAATCAAATATAATACCTGATAGTATCAACAAAAGATAGAATCCAAGTTTCTTAAGGAGGTTCTCAAGGAGATGATATTGAAGATTTAAAATCTTTCTTCTTACTCTTTTAATTAATTTTTTTTCTACATTATCTAAACTACCCTATTCTAAGTGTATTGATAACTATAGTATCATATATATTCTATAATGTTATGGTGTTAATGGAACATCTATCATCATAACTCTTCTCTTATTCTCTTGTTCTAAAAAAATGAAAACAACATCTGTGACATGTTGATTCACTGCCTTCATGGGTAAAAAGTTTTCATTTTTTATTATCGCCTTCAAGGCTAGTCATAAAACCATTATTATATTTAAAAAATAATTTAATTAGTATATTATATAATTTTTAATAATTAGGAAGTGATTTATAGAAATAATATTAAATAAAATGACACACTTGTGTGATGTTAAGAAAAACCGCAAAAAACAAACCAAACATTTTTCATTAATGTTTTATTTAAGGAATCATAATCAGATAAAAAACAATATATGGGATCATTTAAAATTATGGAATCATATTATTACAATTTACTTCAACTTAAAATGTTTTTTTTCATTTTATAAGAACTCCCATAATTGTACTTAATGGAACTCGTCATAAATACATGAAATGAAGGCTCATGAATAAAGATTATGATATTTTTTAAGTCATAATAATGGAAATAAATGAACATAAAAAATTTTAATAAATAAAATATATCAATAAATTTTTCTAAATTACGTAATTAATGGATCTAATTTTATTATCTAGGAGATTATGTAAAAGTTAATAACACTTTCGAACATAAGGTAAGGAAATTATTTACCCATTTTCCATTATTTGGATTAACATTATAATTAAATTATAATGTCAGGAAAATATTATTTGTGAAATTAATTATGATAATTAGGTTGTATTATTTTTATTTTCCTATAATATATATATTCCATTCATTTTATTAATTCTCACTTTAATGATATGTTATGTGTAAGGGGCATTCATTTAAAAGTCCTATTTAATGCCCTCTTTTAAAATATTTAAAAATAATGTTTTTTATATTTATAGAATGAATGAAATTTCTAGCTTTCATGAGTCTATAATGTTTTAAGCATCCATTAAAAGGTTAAATTTTCATTTTCATATAAAATTTTTTCATGTAATAGTGTGAAACATTGTAAAAACATAAATTGATTTCAAAATAGAAAAAGTATTTTTCTCAAGAATGTTTATTTGTAGTTTTTTATAAGTATGAGTGGTTTTGTGACAATCTAAGGGCAGGTAATCCCATTATTGCTCTATAATGAATTTGGTAAATATATAGAGTTAACCAATCAGGTTTCTCCAAAGAGATTATGGGAATACATTATGATGTTTTTTCCAAGTGTAACCATGATGATTACTCTATGTGTAGTAGAGAGAGCTAAATTATTTGTAAGAGTGATATCAATTTTTTCCCCAAAGTTATTTTTTTATTTATGCATTCTTTCAATGGTTTTATATAAAATTTATGTTTTCAAAATGTATGCTATAGATCTTATGTTTTATGTGTAAAATCTATAACTTTTTGTAAAAGTTCTCATTCATGGACGAAAAGTTTTTTTCTTCCTTTTTACATCCCTTACTATTCATTTTGTGCTCATCCAAATTTTATCTTTTATATCATGGCGTTTATAGATGGATAATAAAAAGGAACAATTCAAGTTTATATTCATGATGTTTTATTATGGAATGGAATCATGTTTTATTTTAATAGTTTCATATAATAAAAATCGATATTGAGAAGAAGTGTCTACTTTGTAATATATGAGTTTTTATATACGGTGTTATGAAATAATTCTCTAAAACTATAAAACATAAATATATTTATTAATGCACAAAAATTAATTTTATGTGAATTAAATAGATTATGTAATTCTTATGGTCATGTCCTTATAATTGGTATTAAGGAAAATGAAGGGATGTAATCACGGGGAACTCCCACATGTGAGCATTAAGAAATGTACGGCTCTCCACCCAAGGGATTCATGAAAAAAGTGATACAACTAGGGATGGTGGTGTTTTCTACACAGGAGGTGTAGTTACCCATGTATTTATTTTATTAGTATTAATTATAGTCAACTAGAAATAATTCAAGACCACTATAGTTGGTAACAAAGTAGGGTTTCAATAACTTTATCGGATATGATGTTATTTGATCATATATTAAAGATACAATATAACCAAAAGGGTTATTATCATATGGAAAATTTAAGAGGTTTCTGTTAATTTATTTAGACTTGATTAAAACCTAAATTAACTTAGATATATGTGGGTTGATGGATTTGAATATTATAAAAATTTTTATTATCTTTTCCATTTATTTTATTTTTCATTTAATAATTAATTTCATGATTGTGATATGTTATTTGAAATAGGTTGAAGAAAATTTTTCAAGATGTAATGAAAGATATATTTCACAACATTCTTATCCCTCACTAATGATTTGATCGTCACTACTATTGAAAAAGGTTGTTCAAACAATTTTGACAGGTTCTCGACTATTCAAATCACCTGTAAGAAGTTGTTTGAGTTGTCCAACACCTACTCATTTATAATTTTTTTTCTTGGTCATGGTATCGTTTTTATATGATTTCAAGATCTAAACTCATCCCAATATTTCAAAAAGTGAAATACCAGAAGTGGAGTAAATGTTCACTTTTTAAAAGTTAGACAACATGCTGAAAGACAAATGGAATATTAAGATTACCCTTAAATATGGATTTAAGGTATGGATTATTTTATTATCTATAATTTATGAAAAATGAATGTATTGATATTTATGAATCATGAGGTTATAATTCATATAGTTTATTTTCATGAATTAAGTATTAATACATAAGTCAGAAATACATATTTAAAGGATTATAAATAATGTGAAATGATTAATTTGCCTACATATAATGAATTTAATAATTATTATATTGTTTTTTATTATGAAATTTTTAAAATTAATAGTACTCGTTTGATGATGGGAGTACTTTGTGGGAATTTTATTGAGTTTGAGTTATATGTAATCCTTACATTTTCATGTGGAAATGTTATTTGAGGGGAAATTCTCATATTTTATTTATTTGGACTTAATTTTAATGGTATAGATAAAATTAAGGATCATATTCTCATTGATTTTGATGTAATTATGCGTTTTTATAATTTTGGAACAAATGTTTTATCAATATTTTATTTTGTGAGGAATGTTTTCATGGAAGAAGATCACTATTATTTTTGGAAACATTACAGGAATAAGGTAAATAGAATTCTATAAGATTTTAAATAAGAAATAAAGGTTTAAAAGTATTTTAGAGGAAAATATTCTTTTATTAGTAAATTATGGTGATTAATAGAAATAATTAGAATATAATGGATATTGTTTAATTTAGGCATATACTTTATGGACGGAGTCTTTAAGAGTCATTTATGTAAATTGGTGATAAATTTTAATATGATCTTGAAAGTCTATATGACCAAATCCATTAGATTTCTTTTGTTTAAATATTAGTTTAAAATATTTTTGAGGAATTTTAATGATAGTTATTTATGGAATGATCTACGTTGGTATTTGGGAATTACTATTGAATTTTGGAAATTTAATTTTTTTGGAGTTATCTTATCTTATTCGAACCAATTTTATTATTATTAATAACTAAATATAGGAGGAATATTCTTTTTTCTTTTATATATTTATAGATCTATACATTTTGATTCTAGTTCACCAAGAATGAATGATTTAAAATAATTGTTTAGAGAAAAAGATGATTTTGTGGTAGAAAATTCATTAAAGGATGGAACTATACTTTTCAATAAAGTCTGTACCCTTATGTTCTTTGTATTGATGTCAATATAATTAATCGACAGTAGGAAAATGGATCAAGAAATAAAATTATAATCCATTTACTTTTGTTACTATGTTATGAACAGTCCTTTTAACCCATAATAAATCTATGGTTTTTATGGTTAAAATTATAATGATCATTTTTCTCTACCACTCTATATCACATCTTGATAGTTATTTTTATATCTCATGTCCTTTTTTCCTATATGTAATCCATGTATGTGTTATCTAATGTAACTATCAAACTTCTATTTTGATTAATTTTAAGTTAATGTTTTTTTAATACTTTTTCAGATGTGGATTTTCAAAAAAGGTATTTTGATTAGTTGACACTTGGTTACCAATCTACTATTGAAATTTTGAGAATTCAGTTTCTAAAATGGGTTATAATATAACATCCCATGATTTTATAAGGAAACACTATAGTCAACAGTGTAAGATATATACGACATCAATATTAAATGAACAACTAAATGTTATTATTTAAATATGAATGTTATAACCTAGCCATCAAATTGGTGGTGATTAATAGTAATAACTGATCTATGAAAGAAATATAATGTTCTACATCAATATGATTTTTTTGGCAATTTTATGAAAAATAATCAAAAAATATTTAGTAAAGTCATTTTATATTCCCAAAAATATCTTTTCTTATTAAAATAATTTTATTTATTTTAATGTATAAATAGTAAAAAATAATATATATAGATTTTAGAATTATTTGATAAAAAAATTCATTTTTAAAATTATCATAACAAAACTGGTCTATTGATATCTTTTGATAATTTTATAAAACAGTTACATTTTCAGGGAATAGTTAAAAAAATATTATTTTTTATAATATATGATGTAGTTTATTAAATAATATAAATGAAAAAATGTTAGTAAATCTAGAATTATTTGTCTTGATTCTTTAATTAAAATGTTTGATTCATTATAAATTTATAATATAATAATCAATATTTATAGAAATAAGGGAATCCATACTAATGAAATAGTGACCTGAATGTGGGAATAATAATGTGACCGTAATGAATAGTAATCCATCCATTAAAATAATAACCTCACCTAGGAAAGTATGAATGAAATTTAGGTATATCATAAATGAAAATAAGATATATTTATATAATTTAATTATTAAATAAATGATTTAAAAATGATAAATAAAGAGTTAGTATTTTTATAAAATGTAAATTTTGTTAAAAATTTTATAATTAATATAAATCATTAAAAGAATTTTTTTGAAATATATTAATAAATTATATTTTTTATTAAAATTATAAGAAAATTTAATGAGGCCTTTATTAAATTTTCAATGTGTCATAAATCTATTATAATATTAAAATTGTTATTTTTCAAATAAATGATGATTTTAATTAAAAAATTATTTTATGAATATTTAGAAAATTATTTTCATAAATTATTCCCATTTTAGAAATCAATATTTAAAAAAATTAAGGTTTTTTTTATTTTTCTATTATAATTGAATTTTTTGTTAATAGAGAAATAATATAATTTATGGTATTTAACATTATAAGCCAAATACATAAATGTTTTAGTCATAAATGATATAATAAATTATTATTTTAAACTCACATGAACATGTTATTGTAATTAGTCCCAAAAATCAACAATATTAATAGTCTTGAGAAAAAATTATAAACTAATGAATATAATTATCAAAAAACACCCCTCCCCTCTATTATAATACCTTTCCTCACCACCCCTTCTCCTCAAACCACCAAACCATTTTACATTGCATGAATTATGTGCAATTTCCCTCCCAAGCCTCTCCCCCAAATATAATACATTATAGTCTCACTAGAGAACCAAATACATGTCCCTTTAGGTGGTTATCAAGGAGATGATATTCAATAGGTAAAATACTCCATCTTTCTATTTAAATTCATTCATCCATTCTCTATTGCTATAGTTTAATCACCACCCATATCAAAATTGGAATGATAAATATAGTATCATATATATACTGTAATTTTATAGTGTTTATGGAATATCCATCATTAAACCTCTTCTATTCTCCTCTTATTCTAAAAAATGAAAACATATCATGTGATGTATTGATTCACTACCTTTGTGGATAACGAATTTTCATTTTCAATTTTCACCTTCTTGGCTAATCTTAAATGAATTATTATGGTTAATTTTTTTTATATTTATATAATAACTATTTACATTTTATGGGAAAAATTTATAGACATAATATAAAATAAAAAAAAATCGTGTTTGTGATGGTAAGACTAACTTCCAAAAACAGACCAAACATTTATCATTAATGTTTTATGTAATTAATGATTCCCATGTAAAAAATGATATATGAGATCATTTAAAATTATAGAAGAATATTAATAAAATTCAATTCCACTTATGAAGTTTTTTTCCATTTTACAATTACTCCCATAGTTATAGTCATGGGAACCGATAATAAATCTTTGAAATGAATGCTCCTAGAATGACAATTATGATATTTATAGCTATTAAAAATGGAAATAAATGGACTTAATAAAATGTTAATAGAAAATTTATTTATAAAATTTTATTAATCAGGTAGTTAATGAATCAATTTTTATTATCCAAGAAATTTAGTAAAATTGAAGAACACTTTTGAACATAATGTAAGGTAATTCTTAACCCAATTTCAATTATTTTAGTTAACCTTCTACTTCAATTATTATGTTATGATAATATTAATTGTGAAATTAATTATTATTTTATTTTGTTTTAATATGTGGATTTACATACAATATACATATTCCGTTCAGTTGATTAATTCTCAATTCAAGGATATGATATTTTTATGGGTCATTCCTCTAAAAATACTCTTTAATGTATATTTTTACAATATTTAAAAACAATGTTTTTAACATATAAGAAATGAATGGAATTTACAAAATTTATGAATTTATACTTTATTTAACTTTCAATTGTTATATTAACCTTTATTGAAAATAAAATGATTTCATTTAATAGTTGGTGGAATTGTAAAAGTGAAAATTGAGTTCAAAATGGAAAAATTATTTTCCTGAAGAAGGAATATTTATCCATGCTTTATATATTGTTATTATGTTAAGGTTAATTGGAATTATATATAAAGAAATAATTTTTAATGATAAAATTTAGGGTCTGTGAGATCGTTATACATCTCCAATGTATTGGGTAAAGGGAGGGAGTTAACCGATTAGGTTTCTCTTAATAGATTATGGGAATATAATGTGATGTTTATTCCAAGTGCAACCATGATGGTTACTCACTGTGTAACCAAGAGAGATAAATTATATGTATGTGTGATATAAAAATGAGGCAATATTTTACCTTTCATTATTTATGTATGATTTATATGGTTTGATAGGAAACATATCATTTCATAAGGCAATCTAAAGATCTTATGTTTTTTGTGTAAAAGATATAACTTTGTAAAAATGTTCTCATTATTGTACTAACATTCTCATTCATAATATTTATGTCCCATACTAATATTTTTGTTCTTATCCCATGTTTAAAAATTAATTTCTTAGAGTTTATGGATGGGTAATGGAATGAAAGAATTCTATTTTATAGTCATGTTGTTTTGTTATAGAAAGAAATCAAGTTCTATTTTAGAATTTTCAGATTGTAATAAAATAAAGATTGAGTAGAAGTATATATTTTGTAATACATCATTTTATATGTATGGGGTTATGAATTATTTATCTAAAAAAGTAAACCTAAAAGTTATTTGGGAGTTTAAAAAAGTGCATTCTTGTTGATTTAACTAGATTATTTAATGTTTATAGCTAGGTACTTACATTGAGCGAATGCTCAACCAACAAATTTAAAGGTTACAGAAACTAGGTTTATCTATTACATAGATTAATACAATTACTAGTATCAATATAGGTAATTATTAGATAGAAAACTGTGCAAATAGTTATTTTACCAAAAACTAGAAAGGATTAACCACCATAGAAAAGATTGAGTTTTATAATGATTTTTGTTACTATTAAATCAACAGATTAAGAGGGATGGATAATAATATCAAATTTTAATACATTAAATTTCACTATTAATATGTTAAGGAAAATTTCAGGGGAATTTATGAGACATACAAAAGGAAATTGACAGTGAGTATAACATTTGTCCTAAAGAATGAAAATTGAGATGAAAACCCCCCATTTATAGCACAATTGAAAATTCAATAAAATAATCTTACTATATTTAGATATAAACTAATATTAAAATTCAATAAATAATTTAATTTTATTATATAACTTCTTATATAGATATTATATTCACCATATAATACAAATTAGGTGAATAATACAAATCATGTATCAAAGAGAGAAATTTAAGACAGAAAATAATTACATCTACTATTTAAATCCTTGAATCTAGTCTCATGTTTTTGAAACATAGATATGATGGTAAATTAATTGATATCTTTAATAATATAAATTTTTATTTATGATCTTCATAAAAGATAATTCATTATATCATTTCTATCTATTTTTTCATATCGATTATTTACAATTTCTGACATTTTCAACAGTTTCATAATAGAGTTATAAATACTTTTTCTTCTTCCAATGTTTATCATTTCTAAGTCACTATGATTAATATTATAGATTATAGATTATTATTTTTAAAATTTATAATTCCTTCCATGAGTGTTTTAGTCATTATAAAAGATGTTGAAATTGATAACAATCATGTTTTGTTGACTCGTGACAATCCATGAGTGCTTTCTAAAATAACGAATAAAATATGTATATAATTTATCCATATTAAAAAAAATCATTATTTCACTTTTTTATTTTATTATAATAGTAATTATGATCTCATATTCATTCATGATATAAATTCACATTATTGTTTTTAAAGGTGGCTAAACAGACCAAAAACATCAACATGCCTTGATTAATGGGTAATTATGAGGTTATTTTGTTGTAATAAAATTATATTAGTAGTATAATTAATTCATTTAGTTTCTATTAGTGTGATAAATCAAAATTATAATGTAATTATAATAATAATTAATGTATATTAAAATATTACATAATTTGAAAAAATGATTTTCCTCTTTGTATGATTATTTGAAACAATGAAATTAATGATGATCGTTTATTGATCATATCATTAATAGGTTTTAAATTTTTTCATACCAGAATAATATTGATATCATAAAAACAATATTTTTCCATAAAACTCATTCTCATGGCCATCCATGTAATGTGGTGGTGAAAATAAAACCGGAATTCAATGGTTCCATCGAGGTGGTAGTCTACACATATACAAGGTTAACAATTTTATTTTGGATAGAACGTGAGAATGGTGTAATGTAGTTTAATATTTCAATTATAAACATGGTATAAGAATAATTCATATATATTAATTTTTGGAAAAATGACCATCCTTGTATAGAAATGATGGAAAATGAAACCCATTATGTCATGGAGGTGGTATGTTACATAATTCAAGAACAATAGTTTTGTATTTCATAAGGGAAAAGGTAAAGGTTATCATGACCCCTTCCATCCATTGATAATCCTCTAGGGATGAAAATTAAGGGATATAGATAATTACTCAAGAGTCTCACCTCATGTAGACCCTCAGTTAGCAACTACCACCATGGATATGAACATTTCACATATGAAAGGGATTATCCTCAATAACAATAATAATATGGATAAGGAGATATGGTAAATTATCCAAAACAACTATCAAATAATATAAAGGTAATACAAAAAGAATCCAAAAATTCATTCTTCATGTCAAAAAAGACATAAAATACTCCAAAAAACTAAAGGAAAATTATTACATCATTAACTCAAAAGTATCTCAAATGTCTGAACTAGTAATGTCCATATCGATAACTGAAATACTCTAGGAAAGCTGATAGAATATATATATATATATATATATATATATATTTAAATTGTTAGAATAACATGTATAAAAATTTTTATCATACCCAAAGTCTCTCAATGACATGTGATAAGAGCATACTAATTCACCCGTCAATAAATAGTAGAACCAATTCTCACCTATATTAGTCAACTAACCATCTCATCCTTAGAGAGGATCACTACCTTAATAACTCATCCATTTATAATAACATATCATTTATATAATATAAGTACACATTACACCCAACCACCTTCCTAATGAATCTATTCTCCCACTATCCATCTGTAGACATCAAGTGCTGTCATCCATAAAATGAATATCTCATTATAACCATCTCTGATATTTTTAAGACACATCTCTACATGTCCCGACATCCTGTAGGGTCTAACATCTGGTGCAATCATCAATCATCATCACATGATACCTTATCACCTATATAGTGAATTTGGGTATCATTAATGTGAATAAAATCAACATTTTTTCCTCCAAATACAACACAAGTTCCCCCCAACATATCCAATTATCATCACCAATGGGTAATATATAAGACCAAATTCTATTCTCACTAGGTAATCTCTAACATGGATCCATAATCACTAGGTAATACCCAACATTATCATATAAACACTAGGTATTCTCATACACCAACCCCCCATTATCACTATAGTTAATGTAATAGTGCGCAAGAGGCCATCAGATTCACCAAAATACTAGATATTTGGGAAAACAACCAAAACCCAAAATGTTTGGGAATTACTATGGTTATCCATCTTGATTGGTGAATAATAAAAAATTAAATAAAAAATTAATATATTGATATCTCACAATATACATCATCCATGTTTATAAAAACTACACCAGCACATCCCACAACGTTTCCACAACATCCATCACTATTTATTTACTCAACAAATGAAACACACCATAACACCATGAAACACATAATAAAAATTTCATTTACAAGATACACCACTACTATATTTTACAAATTTATTAAGAAACATCATTTTTGATCCATTATATTTATATATAACAAAAACTATTCCATAATCATCTAATATGTTTAAGCCAATTACCACATATCAAAACCACCACCTATATTCCTATTCGCATCCTAGTCTAGTAAAAAATATATTTAATTCACAACACATATTACACCAATGTCACTCACCACTATGATTTCATTATCTCAAGTATACTTCACATTAAATAAACAGATTTTTAGGAATCCCATTGGCTCATAGAAGTAAAATCTATATTTCACAACCCTACTTTATATATTAAAAAAGGATTGAATTTTACCACTAGATTTATTTTAATGAGTATTATCACATATTTAAAAACATAAATGGAAAAAATATTCCTTAAACATATATAAATTATTGGACATATCACTCAGGGGGAGTTCAACTGAGAAACTCAATAAGGGTATCATAATCCACATCACCTATAGTGAAAAACTGGTTCCCAAAAAATATTATTTTAAATAGAGAAAGAGAAAAAATATCAACAGATTGGAAATATCATAAAATCAGTAAACACATATGATTACTCCCATCTCAAATATAATTTTGATTTATAAAATTAATTATCCTCTAATGACCACCCTAACAATCTACCAAATGGATGAAAAAAACATATAATCCACATAGATGCTCACAAAATGAGGGAATGAGGATCCCTTATGTAACATCCCTCCCCTACTCATAGAATTGAGAAGTGATGGGTGTTACTATACTTTGTTGATATCCTCAATACTCAAAAGGATAGATATAACTTAAAAGGACCTCATAAAAAATAAGGGGACTATATTCTTTATAAAGATAAAATAACCAAACCTAGATAACCATAAATATCCAAAAGTCTAAAAGATGCACGAGTATAGAAATAAAACCACTAAAAAACCAAACCAAAAGATAATACCAGATTTCAAGAAGAAATCATATATCATAATAAAAAAAATTAAAGATGAAAAAACCCAAATACACCAAAGTAAAAAACAAGTAACCAACAATTTTTTCTAAGTTCCAAATACACATGTCTATCCCAATGTATTGTAATGAATCACTAATTAATTGGGATACCTCACCTCTAGCTATGTTTTAATATATGATATCTGCAAACAAACAACAGTTCCCAACAAGATGGTAGTCGAAACACAATAGGATTTCCCCAATGACTTCCCAACTCATAGAACTAGGATAAATCATGATAATATTTTTATATAAAATAGATTAAAATTTTTACTACAATTTATATAAAAAAAATAGTTTTCAAAGTAATGAAATAAAAACAATCCTTTAAAAAAATCCATCTCTTTTTGAATAAACACTTCATTTCCACATATCCACATATCCACAGATCCAATAAATTATTTCAACCATGGAACTACCTATAATCATGATTGATGATTCATCCTTTCACTAAGATTCCATTTGGTGAACAATTTTAATGGGGTAAATTTCATGCCATTATCCATCCCAATATTACGAGGGAAACTTCACACTTTTATCTATCCCAAATACACATAAACACTTTCCCTCCATGTAATCCAAAACCATGCCAACCCATTTTGCACAAAACTGTTATTTCTTTAAAAATTCCAGTAAACATTTTATATGATTCTGAATAAACCCATAATTTTAAAACATTACTTTTAAAATAATGAACCAAAATAAAATTCCACAAACCAACATATTTCTACAATTAACAATAAAAAACACTAAAGAAATTTCCATCAATAACTAAATGGGATAACAATAATTTCAATAAATTTACTAAATTTGAAACCAATCCTATATGTTCTAGTGAAGTGGAACTGATAGGGAAGAAATATACATCTCAATCTTCAAAGAAAACAAATAATTGTAAAACAACTTCCTCAAAAAATCTTAAATCATCTATATCCGAACATATATCTTTTTACATCCATAAATTCTACATGATATAATCATTAAATTAAACAAGGATCCTTGATCTGTCCCCATCAGATTAGATATAAGGTTAGAAGAGAGAGGAGGGGACGAGATCCAAGGAGAACGATAAAGAACAAGCACTTACCTACAAAAGTAAATATCTAATGTCATTGAAATGTCTAAATATTTCTCTTAGATTAAAGGGAATCAACTGTATTCTATTATGAGGAAATATAATTATGGAATAAAAAATATTATACAATTGAATGTGGTATAGGTACTTAAACAGAGCCAGATACACAATTATTGGATCTGAAACTGCATGATGCACAGATTAGATACATGGTTTGGAATCTGTGCTCCAACCATGAAGGTGATACTACTTTAATCCATCCTTTTCAGGGTTAGCTCACACAATTATAAAACCCATGTTCCAACCATGTTCTTTCCATATTACCAAATGATAGTAGGCTCACATAGTTTCTCCTAGACATCTCCATGGTTTATACAAACTATGTGTCAACTCTGCCCCTGCACAGTGACATCTATTTTACCTATCAAAGTTTCCTTAAGGTGTTTCCTAGTTTCAACTAAATTTTCTAAAATTTTGAACCTCTATAAAATACTATAAAACGTTCCAATAATGTTTTTAACCTTCCAAGACATAACCCAAAAATTTTATACAGTTAAAATACATAAATAAAGGGTCATATACCTGAAACTTGGGGTGGAAAATTTTCCCCACCATTATTTTTTATATCCCAAAAAATTAGGAAACTATATTTTTTATGAAATTTTTCCATCCATGTATCCAAAATTTCCTTTTCATACTCCACCATTAATTCCAAACATATGACCATATTTCCATTAAACCCAAACTAGATTGATAATTTTCATTGGAAATAATTTCTCTTCCATATCCAAAATACTTACCCTCAAATTAAAAAATGTATCATTTTATTATATTTCAACATGATCTCATCAAATCACATAGTTAGAATGAGGATATTACTTATTTAATTGTGATACATGAAACACATTATGCAATAAACTAAAAATAGGATACAAAGACAACTGATATCCCACCTCTCTAACAAGATAAATTATTTCAAAAGGTCCAATGTATCTAGGTGATAACTTTACCTCCCCAAAATAATGATACCCTAGATTTGGGGAGATTCTAAACAACACATGATCAATCAAATCAAATGAAAATGGCCATTTATGATGATCTATATATTATTTTTGACAAATATGAGCCATGTTCATTCTCTTACTGATAAACTGAATCTTTTCCATTGTCTCTTGAAAAATTATTTTTCCAACTACTGATGTCTCACCTGTTTCTACAAAAAAAATGGATAATGATATAGAATACCATTCAATGTTTGAAATGAATAAATTTTTATCAAGGCCTGATAATTGTTATTGTATTAAAACACCAGTAATTGATTGCACTCCTCCCATGATCCACCTAAATAAACCCCAAAAAACCCTTAGCATGTATTTCAATGCTTTTTTTCTATTTATAATTTCTATCTATTGGGGAATGTTAAACTGTGCTCATAATTAGAGAGTCATGAAGGTTTTATTTAAGGATTTCCAAAAACAAAAATAAACCTAGAGACATGGTTAGATACAATCGATACTAGAACACCATTCTGATTTTAAAATTATGATATATTGATTTTTTATAAGTCCTCTACTCTATAATATTTATGAATTTAGAAAAAATGAGCTAACATTATGATATGGTCCACAATTATCTATATGGAATTGTGTTTCCAAACAATCCTTGGCAGGCCTATTAAAAATCCATGGATATCTAATACCATTTCAAAATATGAATTAATAAGGATTGAAAAATTCTAGCTATTAATTGGTGTTTCCCCTTGAACTAATTATTGGTGATTCATCTTGAAACAAACTCAGACACTACCCTTTTTAAGCTAACCCAACTACACTATTCATTCAATTCCTTGTACATATATGGAATTCATAGAATAATAGTCAATTTAAAATGGTGGTATGTATTGAGAAGTTGTTTTTAATAAGCCAAATGTACCATGATATGATATCTAAACCTAAAAATTGACTTCCAATCTAGATTACATCCCTCAATAGTGACCCCATCATTGAGTTTTTACCTTATAGAAACAAATTCATAATATGATTTCTTATCTTCGTTCACATGAAGAAGAAAATCACAAATAAATTAAACTAGGAATAAAAATAAAACATCACTATGTTATATAATATCCACGTGCATGTATGCTATATCTAACATCAGCTACCACTGATATAGATATTCTTTAGACAACTAATTATATCACTTTATTTTTAATACATATTCCAAACAAAATTCTATTCACAGTGTATAAATAAATTTAAATTTGAAAATTTTAATACATTACATCCAACTTCATTGCCATATATTCAAATATAATCATCTGAAAATTTGTTTCAATATCTTATGATTCGTAAAAACTATGAATATATCACCATAAAGACAATGACATCGTGTATTAAAAGACTAAAACATCAAATTGTAAATTATGTGTTGGGTAGTTATTATCATGAAACCATAAATTTTGTGATCCATATAAAATAATAGTATCTCCCTATGTTAAAAAAATTCCCAATGCCAATCCTGATGCATAACAATAGAGTATGTATCCCTGTCTACACTCTAGATCATAAGGGTATCTTGTGACATAATTATAACATTGATCTATTGAAAAGATTTATGGCATTGTTTGTTCCATTGGAAGAGAACACCTTTTTTCAAAATATTTTTCATTGGTTATTCCAAAAGTGAATATTTACATAGAAAACATCTATAATATCCTATAATGATAAGGAAACTACATATCTCAAAGGAATTAATTAGAGGTTTCCAAGAGATAACAACTTATATATTTTATGAGTCTATATAAATTTCTATTTCCCAAATTATATGGATAAGAAAATGTAACTCATGTATCTAGAAATAAAAAATTGATAACATGGAACACATATGATACTACTTAAAGATACCTAACACCATTTCTAAGTGATTCTAATGGTCCTTATATTTCCCAGAATACACAAGTACATCACCCAAAAACACCGATACAGAATAATATAGATAAATTTGAAATTTGTGATTCATCAATGCTATAGGTAAGGATAAAAAATTCATAATATTAAAGGGCATAAAAACAACCTCATAATGGTCATATCAACTATGGAAAGATATTTTAAAAAAATAATCCTTTGAATATAGTAGTTGGTGATATACCAAATGTATTTTAAATTTATATAACCATTGGGACTATCTCAATTGATCAAAAAAATCATCAATACATGGAAGAAGATGCCCATTTGTTTTTGTAACTTGGTTATTCATATGAAAATATAGCAAAAAACAAATAGTTCAATCTTCCTTCTTTAAAAAACGGAATTTGTGATTCCCACTAAGATGTGCATAGCTGGATGAAACTATCAATTTCTACCTCTTCCATGTGATCCTTAAATTCCATCAATTATATTGGTTTCATATGACAAGATGGATGATATATAGTAATAGTCCTCTACTAAAGATCAATAATAAAATCCACTTCACTTTTGGGTAGAATCCCTGAAAAATTATTTAGGAAAAACAAGACAGAATTGGTCCATACTAGTTGGAAAATATCTATTCCTAATCTCATCTACTAATTTAAAAGAAATAGTTTTCAACTTTTTGTAAATATTTCTAACCACCAGCACCACATACCCCACTTTTATTTCATCCACAACCCAATATCCTTAAAATAACATCCAATCACAGTATTATGATTTGAAACATACTTATCGTGTATAAAAATTGATACGGTCCTCAATTCTCATTAGCTAATCCATTATTACAATATAATCATAGAAATAAATCTCTATCATAGATATTTAAAATACAAACTCATTTCTATCTTTTTTTATCATACATACAATGTATTTTACGGCTCAACACTCTGGTTATCCCAATGGGGTTTGAGGTTTTATAATATAAAGAATCATCTCAATGGTTAATAACAACAAATCAAAAATTCAAGAATCAATAAATTAATTTGTTCACATATATAAAACAAGGCTTGCATAAGGGTAGTATTAAAAATAATTGTACCAACCACCATCAATGGTCCTAGTTGATCAATCATGCTCACTTAATCAAATCTATACAATTTCTCCATCACTAAAATTTTATCTTTATAAACCTATTGAGACTAAACAAGTTGAGGAGTGATGGTGTTCCATGAATCACCTTGGATTACGTGGTTCTAATGATGAGAGAAATTCTACTACACTCATGGTTTCAAAGAATATTATTCCTAAGAGGCTTGAGATATGTCCCTAGCATCCCACCTAGGAGCATTGCAAAAATATTAATGAATTTGTCCCATATTATTGAAATTTTAGAATTATCTTGGAAGTTCTATACAATATCCCTTAATATTGTTAAATGAACCACATAGAAAACACACCAACATGATTTTTTTGTTGAGGATGAAGGTGACTGACCCCATAGTCTGATTATGATATATACCACCCACTGGATATTATGTGTCCCTCCACCTATTTATTCCAAAATTTTCATTCCCAAAAATTTCTACAGGAATAAACAAGTTTCTTGCAACTATGTTACCCAATATTTATCTATATATTACCATTAATATATTGACCATACCTCGGTAATCAGTTATAAAAACCACAAAAGTGATTAATAATTTTTTTTAGATTCAAAATCAACTCAAAAATTCTTTCCTTTAAGGACACACAACCAAAAACATCTAGTGAAATGTGAATTAAATTCCTAACTTAAGCTAAATACTGTTTTACCATGACATTATACAAATTCAAATTGAATAAATCCATTTTTTTAGTAATTTGGAATGTGTGAGGTTAGTATTGGATGGTGAACTATTCATTATAATCCTAATATGAAATTCCTTAGCCCAATTTATCCTAAACTACTGAATCCCACCATTTGCGTGCACGATATTCCATCAAACATGTTTCAAACTTCTACTTCATCTCTAGTAGTGTTGCATGGAAATCCACGATTCAATTTATACTATTTTTCCACAAATCTAATTTTTTGTTCTAAATCACTTCAAAACATGGATAGATTATATTATTGGAACTGAATCAAATGATTTGGTTTCCTTGTTTTATCCATTCAGTTCCCACTCTACAAGGCCTAAAAAGAATAGATAATATTCTGGACCATCTGTTGGTTAAAATGTGGCTCAAGTGAAACCACATTATCAGTAGCGTCCTCCAGTTGGTTTCTATGATTCTTACCTGGTGCAATCTTATAAAACCATAAAAAACCTTTAATATAAAATAAAATAGCTACTAAAGGATTAGAAGTATCAAATTTACCCCATCACATATATCACCAAATCATAAATCATCACACAAAACAAATTAATCACTCATAGTGGTGAGTCATTACTATCAATGCATGTTTTTTTCTTCTCATTAGTTATACCCATAATGATGTGATATAAAATACTAGAAGTGTATCAAAACACTCACGTACCAAAACATCATGGAAACATGATGTTCATAATAAATAGGTTAGTTAAAAAAAATTATTCTCTATATTGCATGTTCAGATAATAATACTACATACTACCATCCCAAGGATAAACTGATTACCAAGACTTACATTCAATGATAAAATAAACGCATACATTTTCTAAGTGATGAATAGAAAAAAATGATACCATTTATATCATCACACCCCACACCCATTGGCTAGGGAAGAGGTGGTCGATACTAGCCTTAGGAGTCATCCCAAAGACAGTAATGGATTGAAATAAATGAAGAGGGGATAATTAAATATTAAGTGATTATTTTCCATTTAAAGATAAAACAACCAAAATAAGATAAACATATACTACCAAATCTCTAAATTATGAATGAGTAGAGAAATACAAGACTCTAAAAAACCAAACAAAACAAAAAAAATTATCACATTACATGTGGAAAAAAGTGATATAACTAGTGGAAGAAAAAGATGAAAAAAAAACAAAAGACACTAATTAAACTAACTAGAAACTCCCAATATACTCCACGATCCAAAACAACATTACAATACCATGATATCAATAGGAATAAATAATAAAATTATAAACCTTACATTTAATTATGACTTGATAGATGATTTATACAAATTCACAATGGTACCGAAGCATGGGATGAGTGCAAACAATGTAGGATTTCCCCAATGACATCCTAACTCACACCACTAGGATAAAACATGTCGATACATTTATATAAAATATTTTAATAAAATTTACATCTTTTTTATATGAAAACCAAAAATTATTTTCCACATAAATAAATGAATACAATATTTTAAAACATTAATAATATATTTGGGAATACCATTAAATTTCCACACATCCACACTTCCACGAATGAAAGTAAACCATGGACATCTTTATACTCTCTAGTGGGGAGACATACATTTACTAATCCATAACTTGGTTAACCATTTTTAGGGGGGAAGTGTAACGACCCAATATTTTTCAATGGAAATTACCTTCTTAAAAATATGTCATAAAATCACATGAAACCACAACATAATGAACTACTAAGTTATATGTTACCTTTAAACATAATTTTTTCACTTATGTGTTTGGAATTTGGAAAATCCGACACACAAAGTTGCGTTCAAGATGATTTTTGGAGTTTAATAAAACCAACATAATTTTTTGGTGAATATTAGCATACCCTTATGAATAGTAAACTACCCTTCAGAATAATAATATGACCTTTATGAATAAAAAACCACCTAAAATAATAATAACCTTACCCATGAATAATTAAATAAAATTTGGGCATCTTATAGGAAATTGTATTTTTCTAAGCCATAAATAATTAATTATTATATATTAATTTAAAAGAAAATTTATTTTCTTAAAAGGTATTCATAAATTATAAAATATAGTTCTTCTAGATTTCAGATAATTTTATAAGACCTCACGTAATTTTTGAAAGCATTAGAAAATTAGTTTTAATTTTAAAAACTGTTTTTTTCAAGTAAATTGTGATTTTAATTAAATATAAAATTATTCATATTTAGAAATTTATTTTTGAAAAATGAACATCATTTTTGGATTCTGCACGTTGAAAAATAGTAGGGGTGAATTTTTGGGATTTTTATGAAATAATTGAATTTGACATGAATAGTGAAATGACATAATTTACAAATTAAGCTAAATAAGCTAATTATAGAGTCATGTATGATGTTTTGCAGATGTAAGCCCACTTGGTTTCGGGATCACATTATAAAATTACTATTATTGGTCATGGAATAATCACTATTATTTTTCTTGTGGGGAAATAATAAAATAATGAATTTTATATTGAGAAATCCTTTATCCCCTCCACTATAAATACCACCCTTCACACCCTCATTTCCTCACACCTCTCAAGCTTTAATCCTTGTATAAAATTTACCCAAGAATCTTCCCTAGCCCTTAAAAACTTCCAAGAGATTATGTTCTCATCAAAATTCCAAGCCTATTCCCCCTTAAAGAGGATCTCAAGAGGAGGATTCAAGAGGCAATCTCTCTCCCTCTTCTCCTTTAATTTCCTTTCTATTTCATGTTCCTTTCTCATTCTATCTCCAAAAATAATTTCTGAAATGGTATGGTAACTCCAGTATCATACATATACTATAATTTTATGATAATAATGTGATATTATACCATCCAACACCCTTCTCCCCTTCCTTTTATTTTATAAAAGAAAACGTTGTTCGTGAGGTGTTAATCTATCACCTTCAAGAATGACATGTTTTCTTTTTTCATTTCTACCTTCAAATCGGGTCATGGAACCATTTTTATTCTTGAATTAGAATATTTTATAAGTATTAATTGACATTAAAATTTATCTAACTAATGTACATATCACTAAATTATTAATCAAAACAAGTTCATTGTGGTCAAGAAACTGCCCAAATTAACTCAAATAATCAATATTTAATTTTTATCTAATGATTCATCCACATGGAATACAATGTAATTCATTATAAGATAATATTTACTTCTGTAATATCATTAATAAAATTGAATATATGTTCTATATGGTTATCCATGTTCTACACAAACTTCAATTCATGAATTCATGTGAAACGCTCAAGAAAACCATAAAAATGAACATTCCTGAACATTGTTTTTAAACTCTATAACTCATCAAAAAGACCATAAAATAACAAAATGAAACCAAAATTACCCGTATTAATCTATAAAAGGTTCTATAATATCTAATTAGTGAATATAATGTTATTATAAAGGACATAAAAGTGAAGGAAGCATTCAAATATAAGGTAAGGGGAAATTCTTGAACCCAACTTTCATCCTTCGAATTCTCCCTATTTACCTCCTTTTTGATATGATTACTAATTAAAATTCATTTTTTCATAATTTTGTTTCCCTTTATGGTATATACATGTTTTTAACTGGTATTTATGTCAATCCAAATGTTTTCCAAAAGAACTCTTCTTTTAAGAACACACCTTTTACTTCTCATTCAAGATTGACGGTTCTTGTAACATGTAGGTTATTACCTCTTTATTTTGGGAAACCAATGTTTACTAATGTGTTCTTATGAGATGAAACCCATACATTTTCATGGTTTAGTTATGTTCATTTTTTTTATATTTGGCATTCATGATAAATGATAATGTTATTATGTGACGGGTGCACCCAGAATTATATAGCGCAATATGAATGTTTCAATGTGACGGGTGTACCTGAAATTATACAGCACTCCAATGAATTAGGTAAAGTGATGAATCTCATAAGTAAAATTTAAATAATGTGTGAACAAGATTCTATCTTTTTCTAATGTATGTGTAGTAGTTAACCACTAAGACATGATGTTTCATTTTTTATGCATTGCCACATTTCAAGTCTTTTATTAATAATTCCCTCATGTTCATGATTCTTTTCCTGTGTTATGATTATGCTCACCCCATGAAATATTGTTCTTATCAGTCCCCTTACTAGGATTCTAGGTCACCCTTCTTGATTTATATCCTCTAGTGGCTACATGTACTAAGGATAGGTCAAGTTCTAGTAAGATGCTAGAGAAGAAGAAATTGAATAAATGATTATACTTGATGTTGTAATTGTTATGTATGGTCCTAGTTCTCCTAAGACACTAAACCTTTGGATCCTCTATATGTAATAATATTATGTTATTTATCTTTAAAATTATTTAATAGTAATGGAAGAAAAGGCTGGGTTGTTATAGTTGGTATCAGAGGAAAGGTTTAGTTAATTTGGGAATTAGGATTAGTGAACCCTTGAGAAAACCTCTAGCATGAGACTTAGTACAAATATGCACACAATATTATTTACATAGGGATCCCATAATTTATTATTTTAGTATAAATTGTTTAAATGAATAAGTTATTCATGACTTTTTGACTTATGTTTTTTTCCAACCTATTCTATTTTAGAAAATGGCGAGAACCAGGAGAAATTAGGCCAACAACTCATGCGAGGGACAATGCAATAATAGCCCAAACAACATCCCCAATGATTTGGAAGGTGGATTTCAAAACTTCATAGAGATTATTACCCAAATATATCAGGTTATGAACAATTACCATAATAATAGGAAACATCCTCCTTCGCCAAAGAGGGAGAAACTGGATATTAAATGTTTTATGAGGCAATGACCACAGACATTTAGTGGATCTTCCGATCCACTAGTTTCGGAGTAGTGGGTTAACTCAATGGAGAAAATATTTTCTGTGCTTCACTATTCTGATATGGAGAAGGTGAATTGAGCCATTTATCATCTAGATGGAGAGTAAGATCAATTTTGGGATTTGATTAAGAACACCAAGACAAGGGAGGAAATTGAAGAGATGGAATGGGAATACTTTAAGATAATGTTTCTTAACAAGTATTTCCCAAGAACTCTTCACTTAAAGTTGGATAGATAATTCATAGAGCTCAAGCATATAAAATAAGAATCTGTCACAACCTATGAAGAAAATTTCACAAGTCTTGCAAGGTATGCTTCAGGTTTTGTTATCAACAATGATAGAAAAATTGATAGATTCTTTAGTTGATTAAAACCACACATTCAAAAGGATCTCGCAATTCAAGACCTTTGGAGTTATAAAGAAGTTGTTCGGTGTGCTCTCAAGGTGGATATAGAGTTTAAATAATGGTCTCATGGATATGGTGATAAGAAATGAAAGATGGAGTTTCATGGTTGAGGATCTAATGACAATGGTGGGAAGAAAACTCAACGACCCACATGCCAAAAATTTGGGAAGTTGCACCACGGGAACTTCCTCAAAAGGATGGTAAAATGCTTCAAGTGTGGGAAATAAGGACACCATGATCAAGAGTGTAAAAAAGAAATGAAAATGAAAGAAAATTTAGCTGAAGGAAGGAGAGAACCACCCATGGTTCAATGCAACAACTATAGGGAGCTAGGGCACTATGAAAGCCAGTGCACTAAACCTCGAGTTCTCAAGGGTAATCAGCATTAGTAGCCACCAAATACAACAGAACAGGGGAAGGTTTATGCCATCACTACTGCAGAAGTCGAGTAAGATAATGAAGTCGTTCAAGGTACACTTCGTATTCACTCAATAATGGACAACGTATTATTTGATTCTATTTCTATGCATTCCTTTATATCTTTCAAGTTTTCTAGAACTATAGAATCGAATCACCAAAACCTTGAAGTAATGATATCTATAAAAACCGTAAGTGGTAAAATCATTTCAACCCAAGTGATTGACTCTTCTCCTGTTGGTGTATGTGGGAAGATTCTTCCAGATAATATTGTAGTACTTCCCTTTGTGGAATTTGATGCTATAATGGGAATGGACTGGCTCTCGTTATATAGAGCACATATCTACTATCAGGAAAAGGAAATATCTTTTCATATTCTGAACCATCCCATGCTCCTCTACAAATTCAAGGATGATCATGAATCTCCTTTGAAAAATTCTTCAATGGTGTGGGTGTTGATTCCCTATAAAGAAGCATACCTCTCCCAAATGGTTGGGTCAAAGGAAAGTTCCAACCTTGTGGAAATGCCCATCGTGAGGGAATACAATGATGTATTTTCTGAAGAGTTACCCAGAATTCCCTAGATTGTGAGGTAAAGTTCTCAATTGAACTCATACTCGGTGCTACACCTATATCAAAGTGGCCCTATTGGATGGATCCTATCAAACTGGAGGAGTTAAAGAAGCAGCTGCAAGAGCATCTAGACAAATGGTTCATACACCCTAGTGCATCACCATGGGGTGAACTAGTGCTCTTTGTAAATAAATTGGATGGAACAATGCGGCTATGTATCAATTATCGGGAACTAAACAAGATCAACATAAAGAAAAATTATCCTCTTCCAAGGATTGATGACTTTTTTGACCAGTTAAGAGGAGCTCAATACTTCTCAAAGGTGGATATTTGTTCTGGATATCATCAACCAAAGGTGAAGAAGGAAGATATCAAAATATTTCCTTCTATACAAGGTATGGGCCCCATGATTTTCCGGTTATGCCGTTCAGACATACTAATTCCCCTGCAATCTTTATGGATTTGATGAATAAAGTATTTAGACATTACCTCGACAAATTTGTGGTAGTGTTTATTAATGATATTCTCATCTACTCCAAGAGCAAGGAGGAACATTAAGAACATATAATACTTGTGTTGGAAACATTGAGAAAGGATAAGTCGTACGCTAAGTTCAGCAAGTGTGACTTTTGGATAAAGAAAGTCACTTTCTTGGGACTTGTGATCACAAGTGAAGGAATTTTTGTGGATCCTTCAAAAACAAAGGCGATTGGAGAATGGCCCAGACACTCTAGTGTCATAGAAATTCATAGTTTTGATGGATTAACTGGGTACTATCGAAGTTTTTTGAGAAAATTCTCGTGATTGTCAAGACCTCTAACTAAGTTAACAAGAAAAGTGGTAAAGTATATCTGGATGGAAGAATGTGAGGGAAACTTCAAGGAGATAAAGAAAAGGCTGATCACTTCACCTGTACTCACACTACCAAAAAGTGGAGATGTTTTTGTGATATAAAATGATGCTTCAAAGAAAATATTGGGTTGTCTACTCATGAAAAATGACAATGTGATAGCCTACACCTCACAGAAGTTGAAGATCCATGAGAAAAACTACCCGACACATGATCTAGAGCTGGCAGTCTGATTTTTGCCTTGGAAATATGGTTGCACTACCTTTATGGTGAGAAGTGTGACGTATACACTGATCATAAGAGCCTAATGTATATACCCATAGAAAAGGATCTCAACATGCATCAAAGTATATGGTTAAATATAATAAAGGATTATGATTGCCCTATTCACTATTATCCTATAAAAGCGAACAAGGTAGGTGATGCTCTAAGAAGAAAAGAACCTGCTACTCTATCCATGTTACGGATTGAGAAAGACCCTATATTCTTAGACATGAAAAGGATGGATTTAAAAATCATAGGGGCATGGGATACATCCTACCCTACCCAAATGATTGTGCAACCATCCATCCAAGATAAGATTAAAGAAGCATAAAGGGATGATGTGGAGATACAAAAGAGGGTGAATGTAGTAAAGGAAGGGAAGCTAAAAGAGTTCTATATCAATGAAGATGTTATGATTTAGTTTGGAACACGACTTTGTGTGCCTTCATCACCTAGGATAAAGAATGAGCTATTGGACAATGCACATAGCTTAAAATTCTCTATCCATCATGGGAGTACCAATATGTATCATGATCTCCAAGAACACTTCTGGTGGGATAATATGAAAAAGGATATCGCAGAATATATCTCATGGTGCTTGGTAAATCAGTAAGTTAAAGTAGAGTGAAAAAATTCCAAAGGGTTGATGCATCCATTGCCTATACCCATGAGGAAATGGGAGATTGTTTATATGGGATTTATCATAGGTCTCCCGAAGATGTCGAAGGGAAATAATGTGATATGGGTTGTGGTTGACCGACTCACCAAGACTGCCCATTTTACCGCTATTCGGGAATACCTCTCACTTAAAAAAATTGAAAAGATGTTTGTGAATGAAGTTGTGATACTGCATGGATTTTCACACTCTATTGTCTCTGATCATGATCCATGGTTCACATCTAAATTCTGGAGGAGACTTTAACATTCATTGAGTACTAAATTAATTTTCAGCACGACCTTTCACCCCCAAACCGATGGACAATCTAAAATGACTATTCAAACACACGAAGATATGATATCCGCCTACTCTCTTGAATTCAATGGTGGTTAAGATCAACATCTTTCATTGGTTGAGTTCTCATATAACAATAACTTCCACTCGAGTATTCAGATTCCTCCATATGAAGATTTGTATGGAAAGCTATGTAGAACTCCAACCTGTTTGGATGAAGTTGGTGAAAGAAAGCTAGTTGGACCCAATCTTGTGGAAGAAATGACAGAGAAGCTTCAAGTCATCCAGAAACACATCAAAGCTGAACAGAGTCAATAAAAGAGATTCACTGACAACCATCGAAGGGACTTGGAGTTCGACGTTGGAGATAACATCTTCCTTCGAATATCACCATGGAAGAGAGTCATGCGGTTTGGAAAGAACGGGAAGTTAAGCCCAAGGTACATTGGCCCCTTTGAGATCCTGGACTGCATAGGAGTTGTGGCCTATTGGATTGCACTTACACAAAATATGGCTCTAGTTCATGGTTTTTTTAATGTATCACTCTTGATGAAGTACATACCCGATCCCTCACATGTACTGAACTCGGAGGTTGTACAGCTGGAAGATGATCTCTCCTATGAGGAGTAGCTAGTAGAGATTCTAGGCAGGAGATATAAGGTTCTATGCAACAAGACAATCCACCATGTCAAAGTGTTGTGGAGAAACCATATGTTTGAAGAAGCTACATGGGAACTATAAGAGGTGATGAAGGAGAATTACCCTACTATGTTTTTGTAAAAAAAAAATTCAAGAGATAAATTTCATAAGAGGGGAAGAACGTAACGACCCAAAGATTTTCAATAGAAATTACCTTCTAATAAATATGTCATAAAATCAAGTTAAAACACAACATAATGAACTAATAAGTTCTAAGTGACCATTAAACACAAGTTTTTCACTTCTATGTTTGGAATTTTAAAAATTTGACATACATAGTTGTGTTCAAGATGATTTTTGGAGTCTAATAAAACCAAAACAATTTTTGGTGAATAGTAACATACCATTACGAATTGTAACCTACACTTATTAATAGTGATATGACCCTTATGAATAGAAAATCTCCCAAAATAATAGCGACCTTACCCATGAATAATTAAATAAAATTTGGACATCTTATAAGCAATTGTATTTTTGTAAGCCATAAATAATTAATTATAATTAATTAATTTAAAATAAAATTAATTTTCTTAAAAATAGTTTATAAATTAACAAATCTATGTCTCCTAGATTTAAGATAAATTTATAAGTCCTCAAGTAATTTTTAAAAGCATTATAAAATCTGTTTTAATTTTAATAACTGTTTTTTTCAAGTAAATTATTATTTTAATTAAATATTAAATTAATCATATTTAAAATTTTATTTTTGAAAAATGGAAATAATTTTTGGATTCTATATTTTGATAAATGGTAGGGGTGAATTTTTGTGATTTTTCTGAAATACTTGAATTTTTTATGAATAGTGAAATGACATAATTTACAAAATAAGCTAAATAAGCTAATTATATAGTCAAGGATGATGGTTTGCTGATGTAAGCCCACTTGGTTCGGGATAAAATTATAAAATTACTATTCTTGGTCATGGAAGACTCACTATTCCTTGTCTTGTGGGGAAATAATATACTAATGAATTTTATATCGAGAAATCCCCTCTCCCCTCCACTATAAATACCACCCTTCACGCCCTCATTTCCTCAAACCTCTCAAGCTTCAAGCCTTATCTAAAATCTTACCAAAAATATTCCCTATCCCTTCGCACTCTTACAATATCTTTTGGTCTCATAAAAATACCAATCCTAGGCCCCTTAAAGAGGATCTCAAGAGGATTATTCAAGAGTTAATTTCTCTCCCTCTTTTCCTTTAATTCCCTTTCAATTTCAAGTTCTTTTCTCATTCTCTCCCAACCTATCATTGTCAAAAATGGTATGTTAACTATAATATCATGTATATAATTTAATATTATTTTACTAATGGTATATTATACCATCCAACCCCTTCTCCTATTACTTTTATTTTATAAAAGAAAACATTGTTCGTGCGGTGTTAATCTATCACCTTCAAGAATGATATGTTTTATTTTTTCATTTCTACCTTCAGATATGGTCATGAAACCATTTTTACGGTTGAATGAGAATATTTTATATGTATTAAGTCCTATTTAAAGTTCTGAAACAAACTTCTGTACATATTACTAAATGATTAATCAAAACAAGTTCGTTCTGGTCGAAAAAACCGCCCAAATTAACTCAAACAATCATCATTTAATTTTTATCTAACGATTCATCCACATGGAATACGATGTAATTCATTATAAGATCATTTTAAATTATGTAATATCATTAATAACATGATATATATGTTCTGGATTTTTATCCATGTTCTACATGAACATCAATTCACAAATACATGTGAAACACTCAAGAAAACCATAAAAATGAATATCCACAAACAATGTTTTTAAACTCTATAACTCATCAAAAGGACCATAAAATAAAAAATGAAACCAAAATTACCCCTATTAATTTATAAACGGTCGTTTTATTTCTAATTAATTAATATAATGTAATTATATAGGACATTAAAGTGAAGGAAGCTTTCGGGTATAAGGTATGGGGAAATTCTCGAACCCAACTTTCATCCGTCAGGTTCTCCATCTTTCTCTCATTTACGATATGGTTACTCCTTAAAAATCTATTTTTAATCATTGTATTTACTTTTCTAGGATGTAAATGTTTTTCACTGATATTTATTCCAAACCAAATGTTTTCCAAAAGAACCCTTCTTTTAAGAACACACCTTTTACTTCTCATTCAAGATTGATGGTTCTTGTAACATGTATGTTATTACCTCTTTCTTTTGGGAACCCAAAGTTTATGAATGTGTAATTATGAGATGAAACCATTTACTTTTAATGGTTTATTTATGTTCATTTTTTTATATGTGGCATTCATGGTAAATGAAAATGTTATGATGTGATGGGTGCACCTAGAATTATATAGCTCAATATGAATGTTTCAATGTGACGGGTGCACCCAAAATTATACACCACTACAATGAATTGGGTAAAGTGATGAATATCATAATTAAATGTGAAATAATATGTGAAAAATATTATATCTTTGTTTACAAGTATGTGTAGTAGTTAACCACTAACACATGATGTTTCATTTTTTATGCATTTCCACATTTCAAGTCTTTTATTTATAATTCCCTCATATTCATGATTCTTTGCATGTGTTATTATTATTCTCACCCCATTCTATATTGTTCTTATATTTCCCCTTACTAGCCTTCTATCTCACCCCTTTTAATGTATAACCTCTAGTGGCTACATATACCAAGGATAGGTCATGTTCCAGTAAGAAGCAAGAGAAGAAGAACTTCAATAAATGTTTATGATTGATGTTGTAATTGTTATGTATTTTCCTAGTTTTCCCAAGAAACTAAACCTTTGGATCCTCTATGTGTAATACTATTATGTTATTTATCTTTGAAATGATGTAATATTAATGGAAGAAAAGGCTGGGTCTTTATAGAAAGCTTCACACCCTAATCAGACCCATTTTTGTGGGGGAAACATCATGCCCAACTCTGTACCAAATGCACATGAACACACAACCAACATGTATGAAAAATACATTAAAATATATTTTAAAAAAGAAACTTTTTATTAAAAATATATCATCAAAATTGTTCTATAAATCCATAAAATACCATAATTTTAAAAACATAATTTCAAATTGGTGAACTGAATGAACATTCCATAAAGCAAACAAATTTTCACATTTTCTAGAAAAACATTACTAAAAAGGTTTTCATCAAATAAAATAATGGTTTTAAAAAAATAATGAAATTAAATCAATTTTTAACAAATCCTAGAAATTCTAATTAGGTGTAATCAAGAGAGAATCTTCATAAGTCTCAATACTTGGTAAAAATGAAGAACATAACATCAACTTCAATAACCTAGAAATGATCTTTTAAATGTGACCTTATATGTTTTTTCCATCAACCAAGTCAATAAGATATAATCATGAAATCTAACAAATATCCTTGATCTATCCCCATTAGATTATATATAAGGTTATTAGAGAGAGTATTTTAATAGATCACTTGAAAAAGATAAAGAACATGCACTTACCAGTTAAACTAGATATCCAATTAATTTAAAACACATAAATATTTCTCCCAAATTGAAGAGATTTTCCTCTCAAAAAATAGGTGGAAATATAATTTTGGATTAATAATGATTAGTTAATTAAAGAGGGTCCCATGGATTAAACCTATCATGACCCCCTCCCACCAAAGATGCCCCTCCTGAGATGGAAATGGTGAAAGGGAGATAATGACCCCCAAGTCTCGCCTCCAGTAGTCCCCGAAGTGGTGACTAGCACCAAGGGTATGAGTTTTCACAAATATGGGAGGCATTACCCTTTTTATTATTTAAGATCGGGAAATAGGATGAGTCAAACACCAAAAGAAAAAGGAACAAGTAAATGAAAATAAACCCAAAACCAAACCCATATGCATATTTTATACAATACTGAACAAAGGTACAAGTACAAGAAAAGATCCAAAGTATGATACAAAAAAAAAAGCAAACACTACAACCAGAAAAACTCCAACACACGACTAGCAAGGTCCCACACGGTCCCTGAAGTCCTCCTGAAAACCTGAAAGTAAACGTAGGGTGAGCATACAAGTATACTCAGAAAGAAAACCTAAAGCTCTCGTGCACAGGTTGGGAGACATCCTAATGCCTCATGAGAAAACAGAAGGAACCAAAGCCTATAAAGGAATCTATCCACCCAACCTTACAAGCCACACTCACTAAATATCGCAAGTCAATAGAGTATTATAGTAATATTATCAAAGTATGGGTACCCCACACCACCTTCCCACTGAATACTTCTCAAGCCCTCACGCTTAACGCTCTGATGCTTCCCTATCTTCCAGAGTTAGTGACACAACCTGGACATACGAAGCTCGAGCTAGTGCCACAACCCGGATATATGAAGCTCATAGTATCCCACCGACACTCAATCATCAGCCATCATAGTATCCCACCGGCACTCAATCCTCATCCATAACCAAATCTCATCCCAAATACATCTGGGAACCACATCACATCTCATCCCGAAGACACATAAGAACATATCACATCCTCATTCTGAAGACTCTTGGGAAACATCTGTCATAACCTTCCCAAAGGATCTTGGTACATAGAACCTGGAAGAGGGAGCAGAAGGAAGGGAAGTAACCAGACATCCTTTAGATGTTTGAGAATCTCACCCTCCCATCCCATGGGTGTTCAGTACATAGTGCTAAACATGGGTGGGGTGCATAAAGAAACATAAAAATTACAGATTTATATATTTATATCAACCACTCAGCCCATCCTAAGGCTTCTACACAAAAGATCTGAGCACATGCCTCGACACTTCTACCTCGAATGTATGCACACAATAAATAGCCCCAAACCACATTAAGCTTTTCATGTTTCAACAGTTTTATTTTATCAGTTCCTGAACTACCGAGAAACTAACAACAACCAAACCAGATCAATCATTAGTGAAACATATCCCTTCCAACCACAAATAAAGTTAGAGAAAACACAAGAAACACAATACCATTTTCTTTTATCATCCAATAAATTCCATTTATCCTCTGTATTTAATCAACTACCATGCCTCACAATCCATTAGTTAACTCTTCCAATTTTATTCATATGCACAACCCATCCCTGTAGCCCTGGTGCCAACCACCATAACCACAACACATTGGAAACAATACCCGTACCACATCATCATCCCTTTGATACCTTTTACCACAACTCCACTTCCCATCACAACCATATCATACATGCCAACCCACAACATAGCCAACCGCAACCCCACTACTCACCTGATACACAACAACCCACAAAACACCCCTTCACATAATTAAACACCAACCAGCACCCAGAAATTCATTATTTCATTTAGTTTAACTAGGGTGATCATACAAGGGTTCCAGGTATTCATTTAATTAGCCAAAATTACATAATTAACCAATTTTCACATTCTATGAATTCAATCCACGAAACAATCCAGAAAACAGGGAAACATTTAATTGCGCAAGAAAAGTCCCCCAATGACTATGATTTTCAGTAGGCATAAGCCCATTCAATTCATAACATAATCAAAGGATAAGCATTGATGGAAAAAATAAAACAACAATATCAATAGAGTTTCCCAAAACTCATTATTTAACCAGTTATTATCTTTATTTATTGGTTCAACTGTATCTCACGAAATCAAGAGGATACCCACCCCGAATGATGCACAAAAGAAAGTGAGAAAAAGGGAATATCCCTACCTGAACAGGTTTTGATGTCCTTCTGCGAGAATAACCACCACGAGGATTTCGATCACTCCTCCTGATGACTACGCCCTCCCGTGGACACTGTGGCACAACCGCACTAACAAACAAGAGAGACTACATTAAGGCTTAAGGTTTCACTTGTCATAGAGTGGAAAGGAGGAATAGAAAGAGGAGATCGAGGAAGGAATAAGAACGGGGTAGAACGTACCATTAAGATGAAGATCGTCGAAGTGCGTCGTTCCCGTCAACTATCAGCAATATCCTCGATAGGAAAATGTGAGGAGGAAGTTGAAGAAGAGGGAAAGGAATGAGTTGCATGATGTTCTCATCGTCGACATGATCCCGCAGCCACCAACAGATTGATGATCGGAGTCCGGATGGAGAATATAAGAGGATGGCTTCTGGGTCATCCGGGAGCATCACCGTGCAGAGAAGAAGAGGGGTTCATAAATAATACATCACCCTCTCTTATATAGGCAACTAAAAAGGTAAAATGGTACACAACGTGTATTAATGTATACACAACATGGCCGTACAACTGTTACTCTGTTTGACTGGTCAACACACGACACATCACACGGTTTCCATGCGTTTAATGATAATAATAAATTAAATTAATAATAGGTGTTTTATTGACCTAAGACATGAGTCATAAAAAGGTATTCATCATTGGTCTTAAAATGACTGTCATAATTTTAGGGTTACGCTGCTGCTGACGGTTTGTCAATCCGATACCATATGAGGGAGATACGTTGGATACAAGATCCCGTAATAATAATGATATTATTATTATTGGGTGTTTCGTGGAACCTAGCCACGAACCATAATTTAGTATCCAATATTTGACTTTAATTGACCGTATTAATGGCACAATCACATCGTCACTGATGGAAATTCAATCGGACATCGCACGTGAGAGTTATGGCAGGTCGAAGATTTAATAATAATATTAAATCTATTAATTCATGAGCGTTTCGGGTACCCGATCTGAAGACCTGAAAAAGACATCCAATATTGGACTCATAATTCTCGTCTCATAGTCAGGGTTACACTACCGCTGACGGTTCGTATAACCGAGGTCGCACGAATAAGTTATAGAGGAAACACGATTTTCCCAACAAAATTAATAATTACATTGTTATTTTATTTTTATTTTATTTTACCATTTTTTTCTTCAATTCCAAATCCCACGCTCACGATTTCTCAAATTGGTGCGCATTAGCCACATGATTGACTCCTATTTTTATCTTATTTATTTTATAGCTTTAAATTTTAAATCTTTATTTCATTTAAACCCTTTCTCTCTCCAATTTCCAATCTTCTATGCCAATATTCATCACGCCCCCAACAATATGGATCCTCATCATTCTCTAGGTGGGTCACGCCTCCCTTGATTTTCCACCATTAATTCCATGCCCAACACGCCCCACCTTCTTTCTCACTTCAAATTTATTATTATTATTAATAATAACACTCATAATTAATGATATAATTTAATCCCATTTAATTTCATTTACCAATCACACACATATTTGTGTCACCATTATCATTATTATTTAGTATAATAATAATAAATCTACAATTAAAATTTATTAACTCGTCACCAATTATTATTATTAATAATTATTATTATTGACGTTCACCGCGTTGACCATGTCCTACCACCATTACATCAACGCCGAGCAGCCTCCCTTTACATGCCCATTACACACATAATTTGTTATTTATTAAAATTTAAATAAATAAAAAATAAACCATGCACCTCCCCTTAGTGAATTTAATACATTGAATTTTATTTCTTTTATTTCACAAGGATTAAATTAAAACCATTTAATCTAATTAACACCAAAAATTTGCACACCACTATTATCAATTATTATTATCAAAAATTATTATTATAACACGCGTCATGTTTGACCACATAAAAGTTTTACAATGTAATGGACCAGAGAGGTCCGGGCCGTTACATCAGATACCTCTCAAAATATTCTCGTCCTCGAGAATTAAAAACCATCCCATAAAAAAGGGAAAGGTTCAAACAACCACCTCGTAAGATACCTCTCAGGGCTCTCGTAATAACAGGAATCCAACCACTACCCTAATTATATGAGTCAGGGAATTCCTTCCCCCATGTTGAGATATTATCCGCTTTAGGCGGCACTGACTCACCTGCACGGGTTTAATCGCATCCACATTAATGAATCTCGATTAAGGATTAGGTCATCCCACCCCCATATTTTAGGATTTCTCTTACACATACTGCCCCCAACACCACACAAAACAAGAAACACGCTACCATAACACATGGATTGGGTAATTCCTTCTCCCATGTCAGGATACTATCTTCTTTTGGCGGCACTGACTCGCCCGCATAGATATAATCGCATCCACATTAATGCATCTTGATTAGGGATCAGGTCCTCCTCTCCCCACATGTTAGACTCTTCACACACATTTAAAGGAAATGGGGAAACAACATAGCATTATAAACTCATGATAAAATAAGGTCCAGGACCAAAGCATGGGCAAGAATGAGTTTCAACAAAGGAGTGTGATGCTCTTGAATTTAAACACAACATAAACGAGAGCATTTAAGTAAAACCAAAAAAAATCTCTCTCGATCTCTGGACTTGATAGGGCTGCCGCTTCTGTTGCATGAAACTGTCCGCATCCCACTCCTCTTCCTCTCTGTTGACGTCCAGGTGCCATAGCTATACGGTAAACAAATAATTCCAAAGCCTAAGTAGAAAGGAAAGTTTTTCAAGGTTTAATTTTATCATTTTATTTTGATTTCATTCCCAGAAAACCCAAATCATGTAAAACACAAATCATGATGATGCATGTACCTTTCCTAGGGTTTCTACCCTGCAGTCAATGTAGTCTTACTTGGTCGTTTGGTAAGCTCAGAGTCCTTGCATCGGATCATGGGGGGCCCTAAAATCCCATGTCCTAGCTGGTCTTCCCTGGCCTATGTCATGCACTAAGATTAGTCAACACTGTTTCCCTACCATCCCATGCAATCCTCACTGTGCCTAACTCCAGACTCCATCCTATCTCTCAACTATCACCTTTGATACCATTCTATCATGACCCCTCCCACCAAAGATGCCCCTCCTGAGCTGGAAATGGTGAAAGGGAGATAATGACCCCCCGAGTTCCACCTCCAGTAGGCCCCGGAGTGGCGACTAGCACCAAGGGTATGAGTTTTCACAAATATGGGAGGCATTACCCTTTTTATTATTTAAAATCGTGAAATAGGATGAGTCAAACATCAAAAGAAAAAGGAACAAGTAAATGAAAATAAACCCAAAACCAAACCCACATGCATGTTTTTTACAATACTGAACAAAGGTACAAGTACAAGAAAGGATCCAAAGTATGATAAAAAAGAAAGCAAAAACTGCAACCAGAAAAACTACAATGCCCGACTAGAAAGGTCCTACACGATCCCTGAAGTCCTCCTGAAAACCTGAAAGTTAACGTAGGGTGAGCATACAAGTATACTTAGTAGGAAAACGGAAAGCTCTCAGGCACAGGTGGGGAGACATCCAAATGCCCCGTGAGAAAACAGAAGGAACCAAAGCCTAGCAAGGAATCTATCCACCCAACCTTACAAGCCATACTCACCAAATATCGCAAGTCAATAGAGTAGTATAGTAATATTATCAAAGTATGGGTACCCCGCACCACCTTCCCACTGAATACTGCTCAAGCCCTCACGCCTAACGCTCTGATGCTTCCCCCTCTTCCTAAGCTAGTGTCGCAACCTGGCCATATGAAGCTCGAGCTAGTGCCGTAACCTTGCCATACGAAGCTCGTAGTATCCCATCGGCACTCAATCCTCGGCCATCATAGTATCCCACCGGAACTAAATCCTCGGCCATAACCACATCTCATCCTGAAGACACCTGGGAACCACATCACATCTCATCCCAAAGACACCTGGGAACATATCACATCCTCATCTAGAAGACTCTTGGGAAACATCTGTCGTTACCTTCTCGAAGGATCTTGGGCTATAGAACCTGGAAGAGGGAGCACAGGGAAGAGCAGTAACCATCCATCCTTTCGATATTTGAGAATCTCACCCTCCCATCCCACGGGTTTTCGACACATAGTGCTCAACATGGGTGGGGTGAGTAAAGAAACATAAAAAGTAGAGATTTATATAATTATATCAACCACTCAGCCCATCTTAAGGCTTCTACACAAAAGATCTGAGCACATGCGTCGGCACTACTACCTCGAAAGTATGCAAACAATAAACAACCCCAAACCCCATTAATCTTTTCATGTTTCAACAGTTTTAGTTTATCAGATCCTTAACTACCGAGCAACTGACAACAACCAAACCAGATCAATAATTCGTGAAACATATCCCTGCCAACCACAAATAAAGTTATAGAAAACACAAGTAACATAATATCATTTTCATTTATCAGCCAATCAATTCCATTTATTTTCTGTATTTAATCAACTAGCATTCCCCGGAATTCATTAGTTAACTCTTCCACTTTTATTCATATGAACAACCCATCCCTGCAGCCCTGCTACCAACCACCATAACCACAACACATCGGAAACAATACTCGTACCACATCATCATTCCTTTCATAACTTTTACCGAAACTCTACATCCCATCACAACCATATCATACACGCCAACCCACAACCCAGCCAACCACAGACCCGCTACTCACCCGTTCCACAACAACCCATGAAACACCCCTTTATATAATTAAACCCCAACCATCACCCACAAATTCATTCTTTTATTTAGTTTAACTGGGTTGATCATACAGGGGTTCCAGGTATTCATTTAATCATCCAACTTTACATGATTAACCAATTTCCACATTCTATGAATTCCATCCACGAAACAATCCTGAAAACAGGGAAACATTTAATTGCGCAAGAAAAGGCCCCCAATGACTGTGATTTTTAGTAGTCAAAATCCCATTCAAATCATAACATAATCAAAGGATAAGCATTGATGGAAAAAATAAAACAACAATATCAACAGAATTTCCCCAAACCCGTTCATTAACTGGTTATTATCTTTACTTACTGGTTCAACCATATCTCATGAAATCAAGAGCATACCCACCCCGCATGATGCACAAAAGAAAGAGAGACAAAGGTAAGATCCCTACCTGAATAGATTTTGTTTTCCTTCTGCGAGAATAACCAGCATGAGAATTTTGATCACTCCTCCCGACGACTACATCCTCCGATGGATTCTGCAGCACAACCACACTAACAAACAAGAGATACTCCATTAAGGTTTAATGTGTCACTTGTCATATCATGGTAAGGAGGAATAGAAAGAGGATATTGAGGAAGGAATAAGAATGGGGTAGAACGTACCATTAAGATGAAACTCGTCGAAGTGCGTCGTTCCTGTCAACTATCAGCAATCTCCTCGGTAGGAAACTATGAAGAGGAAGTCAAATAATAGGGAAAGGAATGAGGTTCATGATGTTTATCTCATCACACAATCCCGCAGCCACCGAAAGATCGACGATTAGAGTCTGGATGAAGAAGATAGGAGGAAGGCTTCTGGGTCATCTGAGAGCGTCACCATGCAGAGAAGAAGAGAGGTCTGTAAACAATACTTGACCCTCTCTTATATAGGCAATAAAAAAGGTAAAACGGTATGGAACATGTATTAATGAATACACAACATGACCGTATAACTTTTACACTATTTGACTGGTCAACACACGACACGTCACGCGGTTTCCATGCGTTTAATGATAATAATAACTTCAATTAATAATAGGTGTTTTATTGACTTGATACATGAGTCATAAAAAGGTATTCATCATTGGTCTTAAAATGACCGTCATAATTTCAGGGTTATGCTTCCGCTGATGGTTCGTCAATCCAATACCGTATGAGGGAGATACGTTGGATACAAGGTCTCGTAATAATAATGATATTATTATTATTGGGTGTTTCATGGAACCAAGCCACGAACCATAATTTAATATCAAACATTTGACTTGAATCGACCGTATTAATGGCTAGATCACATCTCCACTAATGGAAAGAAAATTGGACATCACACACATGAGTTATTGCGGGTTGAAGATTTAATAATAATATTAAATATATTAATTCACGAGTGTTTTGGGTACCCGATCCGAAAACCTAAAAAAGACATCCAATATTGGACTCATAATTTCCGTCTCGTAGTCAGGGTCGCACTTCCGCTGATGGTTCGTATAACCGAGGCCGTACGAAGAAGTTATGGACGAAACACGGTTTTCCCAAAAAAATTAATAATTACATTATTATATTATTATTATTTTATTTAACCATTTTTTCTTCAATTCCAAATCGCACGCTCAATATTTCTCAAATTGGTGCGCATTAGCCCCATGATTGAATCCTGTTTTTAACTTATTTATTTTATTGCTTTAAATTTTAAATCTTTATTTCATTAAAACCCTTTCTATCTCCAATCTCCAATATTCTACCCCAATATTCATCACGCCCCCAAGAAAGTGGAGCCTCCTCATTCTCCAGGCGGGTCACGCCTCCCTTGATTTTCCACCATTAATTCCATGCCCAACACACCCCACCTCTTTCTCACTTTAACTTTATTATTAATAATAATAATAACACCCATCATTAATGATCTAATTTAATCCCATTTAATTTCATTTACCAATCACACACATATTTGTGTCACCATTATCATTATTATTTAGTATAATAATAATAAAAAATCTCCACTTAAAATTTATTACCTCGTCACCAATTAATAATAATAATTATTATTATTATTGACATTCACCGTGTTGACCATGTCTGACCACCATTACGTCAACGCCGAGCAGCCTCCAATTACATTCCCATTACACACATAATTTATTATTTATTAAAATTTAAATAAATCAAAAAGAAACCATGCACCTCCCCTCAGTGAATTAAATACATTAAATTTTATTTCTTTTATTTAACAAAGATTAAATTAAAACCATTTAATATAATTAACACCAAAAATTTTCACGCCACCATTATCAATTATTATTGTTAAAAATTATTATTATAACACACGTTGTGTTTGACCACATCAAATTTTTACAATGTAATGGACCGGAGATGTCCGTGCCATTACAAAACCGAGTCCGATCCATAATTTTATGATCTAAAACTGTAAAACTCATGGTTAGGCCGAAGAATTTGGAAAATCATATTCCAACCATGAAGGTACTACTACATTAATCCACCTCTTTAATGGATAACTACCACAACAAGATAAACAATGTTATAACCACATGTTATCCACTACCCCAAATGACAATAGGATCTCAAAGTTTCTATTTTGCATCTTTATGGTTTAGAATCACCATGCACCAACCACGTTCCTACCCAATGACCTATGCTTTCCTGACACAGTTTCCTAGAGGCGTTTCATGGTTTCTACTAATAGTTCTCCAACTATGAACTTCTGAAAAAATCCCCCAAAATATTAAAACACATCTCTGTACCTCCCAAAACATTAAAAAAATATTTTATATACTTAAAATTCATAAATAAATGGTCACATACATAATTCTTGGTATTCAAAAATCTACTTCTATAATTTCATTCTAAATCGTTTTTCATGTATAATGAAATTGGGTGATAATATCTAAAAACCAGAACAAAATAAATCACCTCAGTCTACCAATAATATATAATACCCTAACATACCCAAATATAAAAGTCTTGGAACAAAAAATTTCCTACTTATAGCCTCCTTGGAAAAATAATCTGGGGAAGAAATATGGGGGAAAAAGGAAACTCACCTATAAATGATGATACATTATCTCGAGATTACATTGATAAATTATCACAATTATATTATTAAAGGCCACCTAAAATATCCTAGGATCCACTATAGAATTGAAAAAAAAGATGAAATTTAAATATTATTTAAAGTGGGTATGTGAATTCATGGGTAAATTAGAATATAGAAGACAACACTGCAACACCCCACAATAATGTGGATATATGGTGACATAAGATGAAACTATAGTGTAATAGAAGGAACAACACCATATTGAAGCTTGTCAAAATTATGTCTAAAAAACATGGAAATGTCCATTCCACTATTATGATAAAACAAGAGAATGTATATGAAACAAGGGAAACCACTACATCATAGAATTCAAATCCCAATGAGTACACATCATATCCCCACTCTACAACATATTTTCCCAAAAATCAATAAAACCATAATAATTACACCCGGAGGATCCATATAGAAGTCTATGAGCCACCACAAATCTACACTAAAATGGTATAAGAACCAAAACCTAGATCCCTAGGACTTCACACCCTATCCAATCAATTCACATAACAGGCACCAAATTCATAGTACATGAGAGTCCTCTATTCTAAAAAAAATATCCCAATATTACATTTTATCTATAATTATATCATACAATCATTAACGCCCTAGGGATATCCCACAAACACCACTGTCACCAGAATTATCTCAATGAAAGAGATCTTTTGGTTCTTGAATTTTCATTATATACTTCTAAAATAATTCCAATTCTGGATAATCAAAACTAATATTGGAAAATTAAATAAAGAAGTGTTCTAGATAACCACTTTATGAGATACATCTTATGGATCTTGTTACAGTTGAAAAAATTCACAATCCAAGAACAATAGTAAGAAGTAAAAAAGAACATCCCATAAGAAAACAAAATGAAATTCTTTCATCAGACATGAAAAAAGACAAAATCAAAACATATATCTACTCTGGATATTTAGAAAGAATCTATTTATAACATTCATAGTTACTCTCCTCCCTACCACATTTCCTTCACAAAATGAAATCCAATGGATGAACATAGTGATGATGTAAATTATCTCTAATATAAGAAACATATGAAAAAAACCATATCAAGACCATAACATTAATACTTCCACATAACATATCTAATAAAATCCACATAACTACCTGTGATACCTCCCACATCGAGGGAGACCACTAAAAAACCCAATGTTTGTGTATCTTACTCACTCATGACCAAATTTTTATAAAAATTCCTTCCACATTAATTATGATTCAATATTTCAAAATCTTGGTAATCAATTTCCACTACATTATTAAAACATTCCATTTGATTTTAAAAAACTTATACTTTAGGGAAATTTTCAAAAAAACATTTATATATATATTTTCAGTATCATTCAAAATATTTTGAATATAAATGTTAAAATAAACTAAAATTTCATAGTGAAAGAATCAGAACATAACTATGAAATTATTCATATATGAACTCTTCATCAAATATAGGGAAATATAATAAATCTTCAAATTGATATACTAATGGTTCCCGACATCCTCAAACCAGAAATAAATCACCTCACAAAAAACAAAGATACCATGGACCATATAACTATAGAGAACCAAAAAGTACACTCGCTTTAGAATAAAACCTCACACTCGTCCACTATGAATCGAAGAAATGTATCCTAGAGAATTCATCCCCACATTCTAATTAACTTTAGATGGACCTTCAATGAAATCCTTCGTCAAATGATCATACATCTACACATGATAAAAGAATATTTTATTGAATAAATTTGGAAATTTCCCATATCACTTTACTTCATATCCCACCTCCACTAAGCCACATTTTGATAAAATCCAATTGATAAAGTAACTCATATATCTTCATGTTTTTTTCACAAATGAACTGATCCTTCAACATCATTTCAATAATCCAATCCTCGATGGAATCTTGATGAAATAGATTTAAACTAATAAATATAATTATAAAATATAATACACTAGAACACAATAAACACACAATTAACATCAAGAAATGAAAATATGTACACCAAGCCAAGCCCATCACAACCAATTAAATCTTACACACAACACCCCATGTGACCACATCAACATGCTCCACCAAGACCAACCCCAAAACCTCCAAAATCATTCAAAATCAACCTCCTAAAAACATAACCATTTCTATAATTATCACAAAAACTACTAAAATCCTCCAAAACCATCCCACAAAACTACCAAAAAAATAAAAATAAACTAAACTATCGCTCAATATAATTATATTATTCCTTTTTCATGCATTAAGTCACCCAAATTATTTTTATGAATTATGTAAATATAATGTATCATAATAGGGAAGTGGTTTCACCCTATTTATATGATAAAATCTATATCCCAGACCACTAGAATATGATCTATCACAAAAAACATAATCAAGAGGATATATCAACCAATTACTTCTTAAAAATTTTTAAGAGTTTCTATCATGAAATACTTCATCAATTTCACATTTTTCCAAAATATTTTTTATTGATTACTATAAGTGGTTAATAATTTATAATAGGTTTTTTATTATATCATTAAAATAATATAATGACTCATAATTTGTGTAGGGTTACAAGTAACCAACAATAAGAAAAATAATCTAAATGATCACATACTTTCCATGTTAATAGATATAAGTTGTTTGTGTAATAATCCTCATTAAATAACATATTATTCTTAAAAATCATTTAAATAATATTACTTTAATTCAAAAATATGTTTTTAGTAAGTTATATCAACACATCAATTCATTAATTAATAAAAAATTTATTTTTAAACAATAGTCAATATTACCATGTGATTTTCCGGGGGAACGTTATGACTTTTTTTTAAATAACTACAACATGTTTCTAAATTAAAGATGAAAACTAGACACTCTATGGTATTATAAATTAATAGTTTATGCAATTTAATTAAATAATTAATCTGAAGGGAAATACAATTCCATAAATTAGAAACATCTCTCATTTTATCTCATTCTTCATGCTTAGATAAAACATTAAAAAATATTCTTTTTATTAAGGAAACACACTTCCAGCTCTATACTAAAATTGGTATATACCCAGCCCTCATAACTTATTAGTGTAATCCTTTACATATAAAACATATTTAGAAAAAATTAAAAATAAAACATTCTATTTTAGCACATAATTTAAACTAGATGTGTTGTATTTTTTTCTCAGGCATATCATTCTCAAACTAAAAAATATGTAATCATTCCATTTCTTAGGAAAAAATGCATATATATTCCCTAAGGGTAACATGGTTATTATTAAATAATCAAATAAAATATAAGCATTACATGATATTTTTTCACATTCTAATTATGCTATAGTAAACATGATAAAGTATCAATATATATACTATAAAAATTTCAAAATATTCCATACAATATTTTTCAACATTAAACATACACTCATGGTTTGTTGAATGATATACTTATATTTCTATGCCGAAATATATAATTCACATCCACATTTCATCCCCAAATCAAAGAATAATTATCATAACATAACATTAATGAAATAATTATTTAAATTAAATGAATATTAATTTTTTGGAATAATATCTTATATCGTTTAAAATAGTTTAGATATTGAATATGATCCACAAGTTCTTCTATTTTTTTTCACAATTAATTTTTTTTATAAATACTAATAATTTAGAATTACAATAAATTTATAACACATGAAAAATAAATATCATGGGTTTAATTGTAACACATGACATGTCATTCAAATTTATATGTACATTAACATTTATAATATATCATAACAATGATTTTAAATGTACTTGTAAAATGAGTTTGATTTGTTTATTTGAAAAAAAAAATTATTAATAGTTATAAATGAGAATGCTTGTAATTTTCCAAAACTAAAATGTAAAATAAATGAACATATATTCCCATTGATGGTTTTATGAAATCATTTTTCATAATGTAAATGGTTTAAGACCACATAAATGAACTCATTCAAAAAAAAGAGAGGGGGACGCTACTCATGCCAAGGATTTTGGAATTTAAATGAACTATCATTAATCATGAAAATCAATTTTAATAAATTTTTTAATTTAAATATTCAAATCCATATTTTAAAATAAACACCTATGACATGTAATAAATATATAAAAAATGAAAAACGTCATGGAATATAATCTTGACCCAAATTCATAATTTATCTAATCATGGATTAAAAAAAATTGTAAAGGATGAATAATGTCTACTAATGGTAAAACAGCACATAATGGCCTTCAAAACTGAGATTCTACTCTTAATAATATATAGTAATAGTGATTTAGAAACAATATACAATATTTGGAAATCTGTATAGAATTATATAAATTATATTAATGGAAATTGAATTCAAATATTTAATAATGATGATAGACATAGTAATAACATATATTAATTATCAATAACGATTCAATAAAAAAATGATCCTTATAAGTTATCATTTTACACATTCATTCTATGCCATTTAAATAAACCAAAAAAAATATTAGTTAATTAAAAAATAATTCATGTGAACATTGAAAAAATGAAACAAAGAATAAAATAATTTATTATACTAAATTTATTTCCCTTTATAACATCTCAAAACTACCATGTTCAATCAAAATAATAAATAATTATTATTTATGTATATTGTTTAGGTATATACCCTAAAAATAGAAAATATTCAATTAATTTTTCAACAATCTCAGTGCACTTAAATCATGTAATGAGGGTCCAATTAATCTCATTTCACAGTCAGATCTCTAGATCTTATGTCACATATGATGACTAACTAGCATTGATTATTTTCCCACGAATGTGATCCTCAGAGTTCAAAAATTAAAATTCCTTCAAATATCTCAAAAATAAACTATTTATACAACTCTAACACGAAATATTTATCCAAAGTCTCCCCTAGTAAGTAATAAATGATTGGAGAGAAAAATAATGAACCTTGATTCCCACCTCTAGTAGGCTATAGGGTGGAGGCTATCACAAAGTCTATAGAAATATTCGATATGGAAGGCCTTACCCTTGATAATAATTATAATAATAATCATTTGGAGATATAATGAATAATACAAAAAAATATATCAATTAATATATAGGTAAACCTCAAACCATCCCCCAATGATTTAAATATGTCTACAATGACAGTATTCCCTCTAAATATCCGAATCCACAAGTCCTAAAAATGTAATTCAAAAGAAGCAGAAACATCCAAGATGGTAATGTCTTTCATGGTCCCCAAAATCCTCCTAGTATACGGAAAAATATTTTATATATATGTAGAGTGGGAATATGATGTATATTCCATTTAAAAATACCCAATGTATCTCATGCCCATTTCAAAAGATAATACTAATAAACCCATGAGTAAACAGTAAAACCATAATGCACCAATACATGAAAACTAAGCATCCTAACCTCACCAAGGATAACTCACAAAAAAATGTAGTTATAATAAATTTTCATAGAAATATTTTAATAAATTGATCCCCACCAAGACATCCCTAATATGTTTCCTCTTCCCTGCTAAAATCTCAAACATCCATTATTCGAATCCCTTCTAGGAATTACTCATCACATAACAAACCATCACTAACGTGGGTTGGGAAACATACCTACCTATCCAACCTATAAACATTGTATAACATCAATTACTATCATAAATATTCATCTCATAACAACCTCATCACATATCCCATGACTTATGGTATGATTAATGTGAAAGACATCATCATCCTTCTATTATAACTTCATTAATGGCCAAGACAACATATTCCATCATCATCACCACTGGGTAATCTCTAAAACCAAATTGTATCATAAATGGTTAATATGTAAAAATCACCCATCATTAATGGTATTCTACAACACCAAAACACCATAAATGAGTAATATAAAAATCCAACCCACAATCTTCACTACAATTAATCAGATACTAGGGATTAGGGGGTAAGTATCCATCTGGTTCTCCAATATCTACGATGTTAGGGGAAACACATGAAACTAAATACTATTGGGAATTAATAATCTTTAAAACCTGAGTGAGGTTCATAAAATAATAACAATTGTTTTTAATTATATTAAACACACACTACCTTACCTACATTTTCATAAATAGGGAACTGATGGGTCACACAAGATTTTCACAATATTTTACAACCTATACTATTATTAAATGTCACTACTAATGCAACACACAACAACCCCAAGTCATACATAACAAAAAATCATTTAAAAGATCAACCATTTTTAGATTTTATAGAGTTATCAACCAAATCCATTTACATGATGAATTTTATTCTTATTTATCATATCCCATTCACTTATAATTAAATAACTTTAAGTCAATTGCTACACATCACATCCTCCTCCCATAAAAAAACATCCACCTCCCATTATCCCATTCACATCCCACTCTATAAACCCATCACATTTCTACCAAACACATACCATTGCCAGGAAACGCAGCACCATCAATATATAATCCTAAATAAGATTCACATAACTATAAAAGATTCAAAAAAATGTACACCAACACATAATTACACATTCTATAATTCACCAACCTATATTCAAAGATAAACAATAAATGTTTTTCCTTAAGTTACTTCATTTTAGTATGTATATTATCACATAATATTGACAATCCTAGGGAACTTGTTCCTTAACTATATATAAGATATTATCCATTTTATCTAGGGTGATTTCAAAGAAACAACTCAGTAAGGTTACAATAATAGACTATATCTACATTGAAAACATTTTCCCTATAACCATTATTTTGGGAAACATTAAAAAAATATTATCATGACATTGGAAATATAATAAAATTAGTAAATGCATGAAATTACTCCATGTTCCCATAAAATTCATATTTACCCAATTAATTTACTACTTAGAATAAACCTTAATATCCATCCATAAGATTACAAAATCATGAAAACCTAATAGTTTCAAGAAAAATGGAGAGAATGAGAACCCTCTATCTTAATTGTTTCATTATAACTCACTATATAAGGATAATTCTAGTGGAATACAACCATTAAGAACCACACCATAAGAAAACACCTTGATAAACTTGTAATATAGTATCCCCGACAATATACCTCAATAACAATACACAATCCATCCATTTCCACAACCAAAACATACCCAAAATGAAGGTCAGTGAAGAAAATAGGTGGAGAAAGAAGCAAACTCACCTGGAATTATTGATAGTTGTTTTATGAATAGAATACATAAAATCCCAACATGGAGAGTGTTAAATTACAACTAAATACCCCTATAATATATCAATTAATTGATTGAGATGATAAGGGGATATATGGTTTGAAGGTGGCCCCAAAATTTATAAGAAATGATGAATTTAGAATATCATAGAACACACCGAACGCATTAAAAAAATGGTACAAAAATATAATATAACTATGGTGTAAAATTGGGTACCATTCTAAATAGAGGCAATTCAATACTATATCCAATAAACATATCCTCATCTATGATTCACTTTCAATAAAATATAAAATTAACCAAGGTCTAATTGAAACCACCACATCATATAATTAAACTCTTAGGTCGAACACATTCCACAACCCAAATATATGACATAATTACCATAAAATTGAGAAAACTGTGAGAATTACACTGTGAGGTATCCACACCACTACCTCAGTGCGATGTTGCAATTTTCTAGAAAAAATGTATAAACAAAAAAACCGTACTCCCCATCACTACAACTACTCTCTCAATCCTATAGAAACCAGCTATTCATTTCATTATAATCATAAATGTATAAACAATATACTGAGTAAAAGTATCAGCTATAACTCTAGTATCCACTTCTTAAATACCATAGGACTCCCCCAAACTCAACTATATATTGAATTGCCAACATGTAAATCGACAAAAGGTCATGTTCCTTTCAAAGTTAATCAATTATTGTAAAATAATTTAAATAACACACTAGTATACAACATATATAAAAATTTTCATTTTAATATTCTGCAATGGAATTTTATTAAAAAGATTTGTATATAAGGAAATATAAATAAAAAGGTTGAATTAGAACATTAAACTTCACATATTGTATTATCACCATTGTAATGGGAGTTAATCCATTAAAGAATAGTATATTGGAGTAACCAAAACCTATTCAATGTGGATTATAATTTTGAAGATAATATTTTTATTAGTATGGAATAGGATTGTATAGATTATATGTGAGGTGCATGAGGAGAGGTGTTCCCCTTTTATAAATAGAGAGGGATTGAATTTTTTAAAATTCCTAAAACTGTCTAACAATGTTGAGTCACTATTAAAGAAAATTGGTTCCAAAATTGAGCAATAATGTAGTAATAAATAGATAAGGTTGATCCAAACCTCATACACTCAATTGTTGACATATTTTTTTCCATTTTTTAAGACCATAACACCTTTAATTATCACTTTTACCAATTTAGATTTTAGATTAATATCATGTTTTCACCTAAATTATTTATCCTTTATGAGTGAAAATTAAATGGTGATTTTTATATAATTAATAAATACCAAATCAATGTTTGGAATCTATTTTATAAGTCTTTATTTTTAAATGTGATATATGTTAATTTTAAAATTTTAAATGTTCAATTAATTATTATTTTTAAACGAAATGTGAATTATTATTTAAAATATGAAATATATGTTTATAAATTAATAAAAATATATTTAAATGTGTAATGTTACTTATTAAATATATATTGTTTCAAGATTAGGGTAAAGTGATTTTTTTTCTTACAAACTATAAATTTATATGTTATAGTTTCAATAAAAATGTTAACTGCATTATTCTTCACATAAAAATCATTCTCTCTGGAAAACTCCAAAATATATTCTTAATAAAATATCATTAGGAATAATTAAAAAATGGGTTCATTTTGTAAAAAAATTAGCATTTATAAATTATTATTATAAATATGCTCATTAATAAAGGATATTTAGAGTGTACGTTGTGTGATTGTCTAGGATATTGTTTTTACCTAATACAAAACTGTCTAAGTTATTACATTCCCCTAATATCTTCATCTAAAAAATGGGTATATATCTACTATTGAAAAAAATTTGACATTCCTTTAACAAATATTATATAAGCTCACAAGTTTCAACTTATAGTTTTTAATTTCTCTAGATGACTTCAAAAAAACATTTTTTTTTATTTTTTAATAATTTCTATATAGTTCAAGAATCTAGACATCTCTCCCATTAAATGAAAATATAGGCTTTGATACTGTTCCATAAAATGTCAGAACATCCATTGCATTTTATAGGTATGTTTTTATTAATTAAAATTTTAATATTTCACATTCTATTGAATTTTTGGTCACTAGGTCCAATCTAAAAGCTACAACTAAAATTCTATCAAATATTTAAAAAGGAAAAATATACCTTGTCCTTAACATACCCCTTTGAAAAATCTTATAACTCCCATCCATGGGGAAGAATTCATGAATACATGATCCCCCATTAAATATTTCATTACTATTCTTTGATTATTTGTATATATGTTGTGACTTAATTTGGATACTTTAGTATATTGTAGAATAGTATGCACATTATTCATCATCTCCACTAAAATCTATAGTTCAACTATATTTTTCTCTTCCAACTTCTTCCCAAATGGTTAGAGTACATCACTACTTATCATGAAATTATTCATATAGTTTCACTGAGATACCTGAATGGAATATATTATTGTATGAAACTCCAATAATTATATATATTCATCCTTAATACCATAGATTTGATGATAACATGATGTCATCATGTTATCTAATATCTGGATAATCCATTCAAATTATCCATCGGTTTGGGAGGTGATTCTTAAATTTTTATTGTTGTTGAGATCTCATTGAAGTGTCTTCGAAAAATTATATGTGGACTAAGGGCCATGATAAAATACAATTTTTATAGGTTCCCCATGAATCTATTTGATTTAATTGATATGGAGTGATGAAATGTTATAGAGGGGTAGATCGTCTCTTATTTCTATGCAATTAGAAGACATAGTACAACCATTAAAGACGAACCATATAGAATCATTATTCCGATTCATATTTGTGTGTCTAATAACCAAGACAACTATGAAATTGTCCCACTTCTATATAGGTATATGAATAGGTTGCGTGAATCATTTAAGATGCTATATTTTAGGCATTTCTGACTTTCACCCTGAGCTTCTAGAAATATTTCCCGAAATTTACCAATTTATTCCACTCAAAATAATATGTTGTATAATTCCCAATAAATATTTTTATAACCTTGTGTATAAATAAATTTGAGATATGCAATGCATTCAGATATTTTTTATTCAATTTTGTTATTAATGAAACACAGACACACATTCCAAAATTCAACAAATCATTTATATAGATGAATTATTTCAATTTCATATCATTTAATTTTTTTATTCTTCTATTTTTTTCACTCCTTGTTATCCTACATGTATCACTCTATATTTTCATAAAAGGGTGTATTAGTAAATACATTGGAAAAGAATCGTGCCCCCTTCATAAAAATTACCATCTAAATTATTCCTTGATATATGTTTAGAGGATCCTTATTAATGATCATCATAGTCGAATTCCATGGTCCCCCCTAATAAATGTAGTATCCCCTATGTTTTCCTTCATATGGTTGTAGTGTATCAACAAACCGTAGTCCTTGTGTACTACAACCCATCTTCTTTACCTCGATTTTATCTTATTAAGAGAGAAGATATACATAAAACTTTTGAGGATAGTATATATATTACATATTTAAAAATAGTGGTAGTGTCTATATATTTTCAATAAAAATATTACGAATACTAACTCATGTTCCTGATTTGGATGATACTATTCTTCGATTTTCAATTGTTTTGATATATAAGAAATCAAAATATTTTATCATATAAAGACACTCCAAGGTAATTTCTTCAATGAAACACTATATAATAAAAACACATAAATAATAGATAAAAATTTATATACCATTTCATTAATTATTCCACTATTTATCACTTCATAACATAACTCACATTTCTGTGACCATGAAAATTTACCCCCTTACATGTTAACAAGGATAATAGGTGGTCAAAATGGATGAAATATTGAACAAAAAATTGATAGCAACCTACTAAACATAGTAAACATTGGATACCGATCATGTTATTCTATATAGTCCATCCATTGAACAGATTTATCATTGAATATTTAATAGATTTTCCATCATCGGAGAAAACATATCATGAAATGAAAGTTAATTGTTCCAAAATTCACAGTTAGTATATTTCCCATAGAATTTTTTAAGGGTCTCTAGAATTATTTTTAGATAAAACTAATGGTAATCATATAACATAGATTATATCAAAATATAATTAATGAAAGAAACAACAATGTTATGAAGATGATCTATAAATAATCTATTAATCACATCCATACGGATATATTTTTAATTAGTCAATCTAAAAGGCATTACCATAGATTCATAATGTCCATAACTAGAATGAAATTCATCTTCCATATATCATCTTTTTACAACTATATATGATGAAAACAAAAGAGATGATAAATCAATGAAATATATTTTGATTAATGAATTTATTAAAATAATAGATCAATACATGATAATGGATACTTATTAATTATATTAGTGGAATTGATCTACCTATAATTGATTCATAATCTCATAGACCCATCCTTCAATTTCATCAATGAAATTGGGGACCCCTATTGTAAAATACTGTGCTATATAGATACCCAATCACACAACTCCAGGAGATATTTATTTAACATAACCAACTCCTCAAGTTCTAACATATTGGGTGTTTCAGATGTGGTTTTTTGAATGATTTTAATAGATAATTCAATATCATGATCATGTTTATTTTTTTTAAAGGTTGGGGCCAAAGCCTCATTTTTATTATTAAATCAAAGCAAAGACCTCTTTTTAACTGGGTAGAGGGAAACCCATTACATAGCCCGAAGGCCCAGTGGGCTTGTAGCCCATTACATAGCCTGTATGCCCAAATTTTATGCCCAATTCACATTCTGTGAATAGTAACCTACTGCTACAGTACCTGCATAGTTCCATCGCCGCTACAGTGCCCTGCCGCCGCTACAGTGCCCGCTGATGAACAGTGTTGCCGCTGCTACAGTACTGCTACAGTACCCTGCGCCCTATGGGTTTTGAACCCCCATTTTCCATGTATTATTACGGGGTACTTACCACTATGCCAAACCCCAACTACAATCATGATCATGTTTATGATAATGAAATTCATCAGTAAAAACATCAATGTTTGTTTATACCCATAGTACATCCCTTGTAAATAAGATATATTCTATATCCATATATCATATTTGATCTTCCTATAAACTATTTTCAATTACCAAACTCCATTTCTCTATAACAATTTTTAGATGATAGGCCACCATGATTACTTTTTCCTTTTCAGTACATCCAAAAAATAATAATATACTCTAGGGACTTGATCAAATTTTTTTCTACCAATGGTAATTTCATTAAGAACCATAGGTTGTGTTCCCATTAATAAATAGAACATTGTTATGCCATATTGTGGGTTAGTAGTTCTCTATACATAGGAATAATTATTTTTTATAACATTCGTCAACTTCTATGCCATGGTGACAATCTCATTACCCTAAATACCGTCATCATTGACATACTCAAGGGAAATATTCATACATTGATTATGGGTGTTGATATGGTTTCCATTAGTTATCATATATATAAAATAAAATACACATAATTAGATTATGATATTGTGTTGAAAAATATAATTACTATTATGTGTTTGAAAATATTCTATAAAAATAAAAAAGTTTTTTTCAATGTTCTTCAATTATACAATTATTTTCTTTTAAATATAGTATTCTTATATCCTACGAAACTTACTATTATACTAACTAAATAAAACCAGAATCTAGAAACCCATAAAGGGTAGTTATTTTAAAATAGTGGAAAAAATATAAAATAATTAATACATAATCAAATATTATATTATTCTTAGATGTCTGTAAACATACATAAATTACCTTTTAAATTATATGATAAAAAATGAATATATTTTGAGAACATTATTAAACCATCCATCGTATCATTGACAATTACACATGGTTAACATATGGGATTCCATGTGAATGAAAATAAGAAAGGGTAATCTCATAATCTCAGTAATTAGTAGAATATAGTGTAATATATAATAATATTAAAATTGAATATGTTATATGGTATGAATAAATAAAGAACATGAATCTATAACCCACATAAATAGAGGGTCATGTATATCAATAACAGTAAATGAAAACATTGAAAAAATACCCCATAATATCATACTGATATATTATATTGTAACAACTCAATGTATGTTAGGTTAAATCATATTCATGAATTTTTAATTTAAATAAATTATATTTTGAAGAGTTTTATTTCTTAAAAGAATATGATGTAAATTTTTAGTCAAAAGGAAAAACATTTATTTTTAGTGAAATGGGGTTTTTAAATTATGTGGTTCTATGTAAAATCGTGTTTTCAAAATTATATAAATTTAATTCTAAAAACATTAACTTCATTTCTGAATCCATCATACCAAAATTATATCAGGAGTAATTTTTCATAATTTTCCTAAAAATTGGATTTTTCAAAGAATAATGAAAATTAAATATTTTTATTGAACACGATCATGTATTTTCAAGTATACACAATGCCAGACACTATTTTTGAATGTATTTAAAATTTATTTAATTCATATTTATTAAAGATAGTATACTAAATTTTATTAGAACCAACATTACACTTTAATTTGGTATATAATAAAATATATACGCAAAAGGTATTATTTTTGAAATATCACTTTGATCATGTTTTAAGGGTTTAATTTAAAATTAAAATTTTTCACATCAATGAATTGAATTTGATAAAATGGATTCCATATTTTTATTGGTTATAATTATTATTAGTTAATAAGGTAATCTTAATCATTGTTCATAATCAATTGTAAAAATAATAAAAAATTATCAACACAGTTAAGATTAAAACATCATTTCCGGTGCTTAAATTAAAGAGACAAGGGTTAGACTAATTGAAAAAGTTTCCTAAAAACTATTAGATGACTTTTTATAAAATAAATATCCATTTTATTAGTTTTAAAAAATTACTTTTAATTTGGGACCATCTTCTTTACTTTTGATATGATATGTTTTATTTATTTAAATTTAAAAATATTCATGGGTCCTTGGATTTAATGGAATCGTTGGACGATGAAATTTTTTGGGATCACTCACAATGTCTAAAAACCTCAATTTGTTTTTTATATGAAAAAAATTTCATATAAAAAAATTTATTACATTATTGAAATGTTGAATTATTTTTACTCTTAAATTGTGTATTTTCCAAAAAACATTTCTCATGTGTATGGCGTTCTTATATGATATGTTAGTTAATCATCATAGAAACATTTATTAAAGAATTTGGATCAACACTAGCCAATCTAAAAATGTAAATTCATCCTTGATATCCAACTATCATAAATAAATAACATGGGATTCCTCATAAAGATACTGATGGAGTTTAGCGACAAAGAAGATTACTTTATTCTAGTCTCATCCTGGAGGACATGCTAATCGACAAACCAACACGTAAATACTCACAAAAAACTTGAAGGGACAAAAAAAACTAGAGTGAGATCTTACTCCCCTTGTTGGACCTCTGCTTCCCACATAAAGTGGAAACCTTCAAGAAGACATGGTTTCTATCCTCGAACTCCAAGGGCCTCCTCCTATGATCGAAATTAGACTTTTTATGATCCTGTGATTATTTCATCATCTCTCAAAGAAACTAAACCTTCATTTTCATGTCTACACCACATTATGTCCACGAACTATTAACTCTCTTTCATCTGCCCGACATAATGGAGAATGACATGGTCGATCGTAAAAAGTCACTAATGGGGCCATGCTAATGGACATGTTATCACAGTTATTATAATTTCACTCTACTAAGGGAAGGTTTTGAGCCTATACTATACCAAATTACAAGACACCCACCTACAATACATCCTCATGTGTCTAGATTTTACTATTTTTCTTCTTATCCATTTGAGGGTGGATAACAGTGCTAATGTGTAACTATGTAACAAAAGCATACCACAATCCCCTATAGACTCACAAGCTAGAATGTGAATCCCAGTTTGAGATAATGGAAATCGTGAAATAATGTGGTCACACCACATCATCCACATACCTCTTTTACAAAATTACCACTACAACCAACTTTGTAATTGATGGTAAGTGATCCAATTTTTTTTATCTAACCCATGATGTAGCCCTTATTTTATTAAGTTTTTCACAACTTTTTTACTTAATTTTTAACGTTTTAATTAACTAATCTTACATTTTTTATTAAATACATGTACTTATGCAAATTTTTAATTAAATTCATTAATTTATGAAATTTTATAATTAATTATGTAATTTTAGTCTTTAAAATAGTTAATTTTTATTTATTAATTTTTATTTTCATATATTTTATTATTTTGATTAGTTGTATTTTTTATGCTCACTGTTTAATAATTTCATCCTTTTGTTAATTAATCATTTAAACATTTAATTTGTGTATTAATTAACTTAGTTTTTAATTTAATATTTTATCCTTTAATTTAGATTTATTTGAATAATAACTTCACTAATTTTTATGTTGAATTATCCTACCAATTAATTAAGTTAAGAATTTGAGTTCTAATTTAATTGAATAATGTGTTTCAAATTTTAAGTATTCACTTAGTTTTTTAATTAATTAATTTCGAGTTTTAAAACATTAATTATTTAATTCTATGTTGCAGTTAAACAATTAAGTCATTAACTTTTGTTTTTAATCTAATCATGAAACATGCATGAGCTATTAGTGACTCATTTAGTCACCGATGAGATCTTTTTTCACTCATTGTAGACCCTTTAATAAATTTTTTATCAAAGACTTTTATAAACATAGTTTATCATTAATTTAATTTTTAACTTAAATGTTAACTTTTATTAATTTTAATTGTAATTTTAAAGTTTAAAGTTTAATTATAATCTAGTTTTAATTTATGATGTTTAGCCTTCTTTTAATTTTTAAATTTGAATATTTTTATTTTTGATATTATGTTTTTAACCAGTTAATTATTTTAAATCTTTGTATTTAATTAACTTCTGTTTTAATTTTAAATTCTTTTTATGGAGTTTTAATTTTTCTCTCACCGATAGTTCATTTTATTTTTGAAACTATTAGTTTTATTTTTGTATGCTACAGATGCGGATGATTATTGACATAGGTCTACTTTAGCTATAACAAACAATGACCCTTGTTTTTTTATAACTAATGGTGACCCTAGTTTTTTATAACTACCGGTGTACCACTCAACTTAATTTCTTTTAACTATCAGCAACCCCCTCTCACCAGTTCCTTGCATCCCTCACCATCACCTCTCCATCACCTCTCCATCCTACCGTTCCTTGAACATCCACCCCTATTTCTCATCATACCAACACGCACCCCTACTTCACCATTTCCACTCCCGTGACACTACCATTCACCCACAAACCCCGAACTAAGGGGTTATATCATCAAAAATACACAACGAAACAAACTAAATCCCGATTCAAACATCAAACAATTTCAATTCACACCTTCAAACCAGTTTCATTCATCAAATACTCTTCAAATGAACTAGATTTCATCAGTCAGATGCTTCCCCAGCCACCGCGAAGAAGAGGGAAGTCACAGGAGCTGGGTATGATCCACCTTGCATCTAGATTGTGTGCCACCTCCTTGATTTGAAGGAGAGGAGATTCTCCGGTGTTTGCGTTGGAAGTCGCCAAACTGGAGAAGGCCATGTGGTCCTCTACGTGTGAGACCGAGTTGCCATTCTAAGCTGAAATCTTCCACCACTTTGTAAGGGATGCTGATGTTTGTTGCACCACTATGAGGACGGAGTGAGTCTGAGAGCTGCGCCGCCGGGAATTCCAGCAGAGTCGCGTCACCAGGTTGAGGAGAACTCATCGCTGAACTATTGTCCGCCATGTGGAGGAGCTTCTTCCATCGCAAAGATGGATAAAATAGGGAGCCACTGTCGCAGTTTGTGAAGACCCTCGTCACACTGCTGTTGAGGGACACTATCGGGTGAAGGGGTGTGCCGAGCTGAAGTCGCCGCCTTCCCGTGGGAAGAAACCAGACGAGTCCCCCCCTAGGGTTGCGCCAATTGGGGGGGGGGGGGGTGCTGAGTTAAATAAAAAAATTAAAATATAAGATATTTAAAATATAAAACTGTATTAATTTTATAAATAATAACTATAAGATATTTAATTTTTATAAAACAGAATTTTCTTTTAATAAAATTTTTATTAAACTAAATTAATTAATAATATACTTCTAAATTAAAAAAAATTATTATTGAAAATAAATTATTTATAATAAAATATATAAAATAAAATAATAATAATAATTTATAAATAAAAATAGAATGAAATAAAATATTTAATAAGTGAATAATTTTTCAATAATTAATTTAATAATAATTATTAACATTAATAATTAATTAAAAAAATATCAACTTAACAATTTAATATAATATTTATATCTAAAATTTTAACAACTTATAAATTTAAATAAAGTAACTTAATGAAATAATAGACATCTTTATTCAAAACTAAAATCAACTTTAATAAATACATTAAATCAAATAATTTAATTAATTAATAGTAATATTTAATAATTAATAATTCATTAAAATATTCAAATTCAAATGTTCATGAGGATTTATTTAGTTTTCATTAACCAATTTAACAAACTTAATAACACTTAAATATATAATAAATTATTATTATTTAACTTTTATAATAAAAACTATGTTAGTAACATTATTATTTGATCTTAATATAATTTCAAAAATATAATTACAACTTATTCATAATACAAAACAAATAATTTATTTAATAACATTATTTTAACGTTTATTAATTCTTTTAAAAGACTTTTTAATAAGCTATTGTCTTTAATTATAAATTTTTATTTAATTATTTCCTTCATGTTTTAACTGTGTTTTTTAGCACAGGTTCATGTAAGAGTCGAAAGCACAACCAAGTGAATTCCACTAACTCACCTGATGTTAGTTACAAGGGTAAAGTTAGCGCGACGTGTCCGTCATGTAAAAAACGCATGTGTGCGAACTCACTGAGAAATACAAGACTATGGCGGTGGGTGTAATGGGTAAAAAATAAGTGTATGATAGAGGTTTAAAAGTCAAAGAAGAAAGGGATTTTAGAATATTTTTAATTCAATCATCCACTTCAGAGAAGAGCAGGAACTGAGGGCGATTCTTGAACAACTTCGTGGAGTCAAAGGAGTTCAAGAGAAAAACATCATTTGGGGAGTTCTTCTTCCATCACGTTTGAGTATTTTTACTCTGTTTTAGTATGTTAAAATTACCGTAATCATAATGAACACTATTTCAAGCTAAATATTCTAGTTCGAGGAGATATTAAAGTTCTATTGGTTATCATTTAATTTTATTTTTTAGTTATTCTATTCAATGTATTCAGTATTGATCGTCTAGATCAATACTGAATTCATTCAATTGCTTTGTACCACTACAAATTAATTTCAAAACTCCACAATCAATTAGCGAGATTGATCGGTGAAACATATTTCAAAAGATAATAAATTCATTAAACTTTAGGACTCATGAAGAGTTCATACTATTGTCAATTTCAGATCAAAATTTTTGCACTTGATCTATTTTGGTGTGGGAACTTTGAAATTGATCAACTTGTCTGGATTAACCCCTAGTGAGGAATATAAGCCATTCCCTTTAAACGGTGGTATACTGAAAACACATTTAAGTGAATTGGAATACTTTAAAAACCGGTGTAATGGATAATTTTTTCCCAAGCATTTTACTTTGCTAGTTCATTTATCAACATTTTACATTTTAGTTGTTCATTGTTTTCAATCTATTTTCTGCTTCGTATTATTCTAGATCAAAAATTAGAAATGTTTTTTTACTTTACTGCCTTACAAAAACAGAAAAAATATAAAAACTAAAAAAATAGAAAATATACCCCGATGTTAACAATAGTGGGGACTTTTTAAATGTTTGTAGAAGAATAGTGGTCATAATCACCTTCCCTGGGGGTTCAACCCTGCTTTCCACATATAAAATAGTACTAAGAATTTAAATGTTAAACATTGACTGACTTCAATGATAGTCACACCAATCCACACCCACCTAGATACAATGAAAAACTCCACCAGCTCAGGGTTATCCTCTGATGAAATCCATTGATATTTCATCCCATTTCCACTCGATAATATACAATGGATGAAACAAACAACCAGGAATATGATGCTCGACCATTACCTGCTGAAAAACCAAATACATTACTGTGAACACTACCACTGCCTATTTCACATAGATCCAGTAAAACAATATCCAAAAACCAAGGATCATCATGGAAAATACTTGTTGTACCAAAATATTTGATCTATGAAAATCACTAATTACTCTCTTGTGCATCACTACCAGAATAAAAAACCTCCCATGAACTATAATCTAGTTGCAACCATAATCTGACCATCCCTCTAGAGCATCACCATTGCCAACATGATCGCGCATTACCCCAATCTCTAAGTCTCCCCACTAAGACTCTTAAACCTTACACATCAAAGAAGACTTAATTTTAATCTAAAAAAAGAACCCTCCTCATTTAAAAACCCTTGTATCTATGTGAATGGCTTTAAACTCCTTAATTTCTCTCCAAGAATCCCTAAACTCCAAAACAATATCCTTTCCTGAATTATGACTCGATGCATGGGCAACACCATTCCATTTTCCTAAGGGGTTTGAGATCTAAAAATATTAATCCTAAGAAAAATCCACCACTTTTTCTATCATATATTCATATCACAATGGGAAAAGATATACCTCAATATCTTATGATAATAAATAATAAAAGGAAATCCCTAATGAGGTAATATTATCACAACTTCAAAAGATACAAATCTACAACTAGATTTTGATCATGGGTTGAATAGTTTTTCTCATGAGGGCATAAATTCCTAGAAAAATAATATATCACTACCTTATACTATATCCAAACACATCCCAAGAATATATGTGACGTGTCACAGAAAAAATCAAACAATAAATCCTTTTCTGAGAGTTGATTCACAAGAGAACTGACCAACATCACTTCAGATGGTTGAATGTCACCTGACAATGATTGGTCCAAATAAAATACTTGTCCTTCCTCATAAAAAACTCAACAACGATGTAATTTGTGGAAACTTCACAATAAACCTCCTATAATAGTCTATGAGATAAGGGAAACTATGAACCTCTTCCATAGTCTTGGGTTGTTCCCACGAAATGAATTCTGAAACCATTGAGGGCTCTACAACCAATTCCTTTCAAGACACCACTTTTCTATGTAATTTCACCTCTCATGTCCAAAAAATATATATAGACAACATTCCATAAATATTTTTGTGACAAAGATCCTATAAAACATTTTGAGATGCTCTATATTCTCTACCTCTAACATTGAGTATATTAGTATGTCATAATTGAATACAATAAAAATTGGTCAAAGAATTCACTAAACATGGATTTAATGAGCCCGATGAACATATAAGATTGATTAGTGACACCAAAAGGCACGAACCATAAATAAATTTCCCCATACCTACATCTACAGGAAGTGTTCTAGATATCTCCATCATTTATGATCAACTAGTGATATCCAGACTGTAGATCAATGTTATAAAACAAACTAGATCTCTTGAACTGGTTGAAAATATCACCAATCCTTGCTAGAGGATATTTATTTTTTGATCGTCACCCTATTCAACCTCTGGTAGTCTATACAGAACCTCTTAATATCATCCACCATCTTAGTGAATAAGAACAGATCACCCCATGATGACAAACATAGTCATATGAAACCACTCTACATCATGTCATCTATCTAAATCCTCATCTCCCACTACTCAAAAGTAATATTTAGATTGGGAAAAAAGAAATTGGAGAATATCTAGGATTAAAATCTATTCGAAACTAAAAATATCATCAAAGGTGTTAGTGCCACAAAATCTTAGTGAAAAACATCCTGGAAATCACTAAAAACTTTTGAGGAATCTACAATCCTTGTCTCTTATGATTCCATTGATAACATAGCCACCAATGATAGAAGAATCTCCAAACAACGACTGCCCACCTATAAACCTCACTCACCAATGAAAACATCATCCTATCCATCTACATATAAGAACAAGGCACTCCTAAAAATGTATTTGTTAATAAAACACAAAAAAAAGTTTATTCCACATATGCAATCGTATCTCTATATGTTATGTAAGAAAATATCCAAACATGAATGATGTTTTCCTATCACTAGAGAAGATCCCCAAAAGAAACAAAAAATTCAGTATATCCTCTGATGTGAATAGTCAATATTAAGGGAATGTGAAACCTATTTACCTCTATTCGTAGAGAATAAATAGAGTTGTTTCACCAAGGAGTATGAAAATCCCAAATAAAATAAGTCACAAAGAATGGAAAATAATAAAATGAATGTAACATGAATAATCAATGTCTTCTATGGTATTGGTACCTCCACTGTCTCCAACTGAACACCCCCAAATCCTCTTAGTCTATATTATTGGTGACCTTCACAACCAAGCTTGAGTCATAGTCCTAGAGTTCAAGGAACATATTTAGGACTACCACCACTTAACACATATGATATTGGTGGAGAATAATCATGTTTCCCCTGATGTTGGAATTACCTTACTGGTAACTACTGATGAGGCTAGCACTGAACATGTTCACATCTACCAAAATGATATTGAGAAGCCACTGGGTGCTGATCCTAATGATGAACATAAAACCCAAATATTAAAAATATTAATATTAAGTACATAGGAATATCATTGAATCCACTAGCCCAATAAAGTGAGATAATAATTTACTATAGTCGACTCCTATATGATGGAAACCTCGAAGGCCAAGGCACCTAAGACCTAACATTTACATATTTTCTACTCATGGAACCCTATTTGTCCCCCCTCTCATGATAAGACTCATATCTAGTGAATATTCTAAACCACCTATACCTTATTCTGAACATCAAAATATGTTGGAAACATAAAAGGGGTAAATGAATTATGGATCAAATGATTGAGTGCCTCCTTGAGAATCCTCATCAATGAAATGATTTGGGGAAAACCATAAAATATCCTTGAACTTTATTTCAAGATCCCATATAGAAATACATCACTACTAATGATAGAATATATATTTCATCTTTATAGCCTTAATTGTTGATGAAAGGAACTCCACCTAAAATTCACTCTATAATTCGACCTATGAAATAACTACCTCCTTCCCGTCACCCTGGTAAAACATACACCATTAACGCATTTCTCTACACATATTACTTTGTGTTAATGGAATACAATAATTTGTCCTTTCTTAAATCTGACTGACTCTGATCTCAAGATACACTATCCAACAATTGATCTACACATAAAAAATTCTTCCCACAAAATTCCCCAATGCATACCAATAAAAAAATAGCAATTCCCTCTACCATTGATCATCATCCTCCACCTGATCAACCCTTTGATGATGGACTAGTTCATCCTATTGAACCCCCACTATTTGAGCTACACGTAGATGATGAGAAGAATCCATAGCTTAAATGTGAAACATAGATTTTATACTCCATGTAGTATGGAATTTTATTAAGTTTTATTTAAGATATTTTAACTTACATAAACATTGAAGGATCCAAAACCATGCAATTCAATTAAGGACATAATTCCTAATGATACATATACCTCACCCAAGTATTTATGCCATAAGCGGGGAAAATTACTTTGTTGTTCAATATGATCATAGATCATAGATAAGACCACAAGGGGAGGGGGATACAATCTCATGTTCTAGCAGGTCTTCTTGGATTTTATTATGCACTAAGGTAAACTATCACTATTTCACAACAACCCATGAAATCCTCACATTTCATACCTATAAACTCCATCATATCTATCAATAATCACCTCTAACAACACATTGTGAAAACCCCTCCCTCCAAATAAACCACAATAAGGGGAGATAGATAATGACCCCTAGTCCCTTCTCTAGTAGGCCCTGGGTTAGAGACTATCACTGAGGGTGTAAAAATATCATCTATGTAAGGAATTACCCCAAATAATCTTAATAGGATCGAGAGATAAGATTAATAAAAAATATACACCATGGTATATATATATATATATTTATATTTACAAGAATGAGAAAAACCATTCCACTATTTATGTGTAAATAAAACTGATTAGGATAAAGGTGTCAAAATTAAATACTGAAAATAAAAACTAAGGCAGCGACAAAGAAAATGTCTAAAGGTCCAAGCAAGTAATATTAATCATGGTTCACGAACTACTAATGGAAACCATAAAATTATTTTTCATATATAGGGCGAGCATATAGGTATAGTCCCTAAGAAATACAAAGTTTCTTATAGGCATTTGAAAAGAGAACACTACTATACACTTCAGAAAACAATAGAACAAAATGGAACTAACATGTATAATATAAAAACCCATACTCGATATGGATCAATCATCAAATAAGGCATCTAAGTATAGTAATGTAATATGAATCATTCCATTGAAGGGTACCCTGAATTGCATTCCCACTAATTTTACACTCTCACACCCCAATGTCATATATCCTGATGCTCCATAATCATGTGAATAATTAAACATTACATCACATCCCACCCACAGACACAAACTCTATCACATATAATAAAAATTTGAGTATAGTATCATGAATATGAATGACATCAACCACATTACATCCACTTACTATACACAACACCCACCATAATATATCTAACCAAATCTCACCTAATGACACATGGACCATCACATCTTGTCACATTACCAGTTGAAAAAAGTAAATTGGACATATTTCCATCATATCTGATGCATATCCCAAATTATTAAATGAGGGAGAAGGGAAGAGCAGATATCTATCCATACATCCTCCCACTAGGATGTTGGAAAAATCACTAACCTCACAAATATGTGTGTATATATGTTTGTGTTGTCATTAGAATATGGTTCTCTACTTGGCTGGGGATGGTAAAGAAATCACAAGGAAATAAAATGTATATATATAATAGCTAAACACAATCCCATCATAGTAATTTACAACAATTGTACTGACCATCTCACAAATTTACCACCCTTTTCAGCATCCTAAAAATGCATAAAACCCAACAAAAATACACAATCCAAAAATCATCATCAATTAAATATAATTTCAAGATTATCGATTTACAACCCACTATACTTAAAATATTATATGCATTAAAAAAATCCAACCCATTAATTTATATTTAGCATCCCACTTTTCAAAGCACATAACGTGTTACTATTTACTCTTCAGTTAGAAAATTCATTTTAATTCCAATACTTTTCTAGAAACTATAGAAAAAAATAAATAATAGGAATAAAAACTCAACATCATAAAAATGGAATCCATCTTCAACCTTCCATCACATCACATCCACTTTTTCAGACTCACTATACAACCACACCATAAAAATCATCATAACCCCACTACACAAAAACATAACATCCACTTCCTCCACACGAATAAAAATATTTCCACCATACATGCATCATGTCAACTTAACCAGGCCACAACACAAAACCACAATATTTTCCAAATTGTCTGTACAAAATTTAATTCAATTTCACTTCATTATTATAGGGCATTCTAACATAATCTATATATTCTCAGAGCATCAAATTCATTAACAAGGCATACATGATAACCCAAATTCATATTAAGTGTTTTAAAATACAACTAAACACAAATTCCACAAATCATTATCTTTTTCAATAACAAGGACCCCCAATGGTCATAATTAATAGTAGATTTTAAATTCAAACAATTTTAATAACTAAAACAATATCAAATGGTAAAAACATGCTTCTATTCCCCTACCCCTTATTAAATTCATTTAACAATTTTTTTTATATTTGTTAATTTGGATGAAACCATTTATTCATACATAAAAATAAAAACCCTCCCCACATCATAAACATAAATAATAAAAAAGGAAGTTCTACCTATAGTAATAGAGATTTAAAGAAAATTGTTGCACCAAAAATAGGTGATGTGCATAAAAGAGGGGACCACCCAAATGGGGAACTCCAACCAATACTTGAAACATGGCTCTCTAACCCCAATGAAAAATTACCCCAAACCTATAGTCTTAAGATATATAAAAATAGAACAAATGATAAAAACATCTTCTCATTTGAAAGATTATATCCATAACCAAAAAGATTAGATACATTTATAAATTTTCCATTAATGTCGGATATCATTAAATCCTAATAGTTTTAAAAAATTAAAAGATATCCATATTATTTTTAAGTTTAAGATATGATTAATCATCAATTAAAGTAAGTTATGATTCATTAATTTTTTCATTAAAACCATCTATCATTATGGAACGTTAAAAGAGAAAATATGTAAATTTCAGAAAACTACATTCAATATTCAAAATTAGTGGTCGTTGGTGATCCAACATTAGTTCAAAATGAGATATCATTGGCGATCAATAGTTACTTCAAAATGAGATACCATTGGAGATCCAACCTTAGTTCAAAATTTCATATTTTTGGTGATCTAGTGTTATTTAAAAATGATATACCAATGGGGATCCACCGTTAGATCAGAATTTCATACCATTGGTGATCTAATATTAGTTCTAAATGAGATACCATTTGTGATACACTATTAGTTAATATTTAGAGAGAGATAGTGATCTACATCCATTCTATAAAACCCCCTATTTCTATATAAAATTCCCCAAACCTCATCCCTTCCTCCACCAAAAACACATATACTTTCCCCATACACCTTTACCACAAGATTTTCCATAATGTAATAGGATAAAAGGTCTGGTCTACAAAATTGTGTGTTCTAGTAATCTCAATGTTCTTAAATGAATTGTGAAGAGAATGTTAGAACTCTACTATTTTTACTAGGAATTACTATTATGTATAGAGACAATTAAGAGAATTGTTTTTGGGACAATCTATAGAATGATATTGATGATTTTATAATGAAATGATTGAATTCTAACCAACATAATAGTGAATGAAAATTATTTAAATGTTTTCATTATCCTTTTCCAATTCTAGATTGAGAATAGTGAAATGTACCAATGTTTTTCATGGAGTGATTATGAAAGACATATAGAGGTAATAATTCAATTTGGGTTATTTTTTACGAATAGAATAAAATTTTAAATTTCATTATTATTTGAGATATTATTCCTTAGATCATGTTTCATAAATATACCTAAAAGAGTTTTCTATATTATAGAGTGTTACTCTCTCTATGGTATCTGATTTTGATCATAAATATACTCTAAACTTTTGAAAGGCCATTCAGAAGACCTTATGTAATGAAATAAATTTAAGTACAACTATTCATTATCAATATAATCAAATATCATATAGAATGATTTAGATATTGGATGAATTTATTCTCTACATTTTAATGGATTTCCAGGGAAGTTGGGAACAACATTTAACTTTGGTTGAGTTTTATTATAATAATATTTTTTAATCAAGTATAATAATGACACCTGATGAGGAATTATGGGGCAAGTGGTGTAAGAATCTATCTTATTGGGACAATGTTAGTGAAAATATATTATAGGGAAAAATTTGTATAGAATAAATGGCTATGATGGTGAATATGATATATCAAAATATGATAATAAATCAGTTAGTATTTAAATTTATATAGAAAATAAGGGGAATGATCATTCAATTGATGTAGTTGTTTGTGTTTTTCACAATTTACCTCCATGGAAACATGTCATGTGGTTTGGTAAAATGTGGAAGATAAGTACATAGTTCACTAGAACAAATGAAATATTAAATAAAATTAGTTCAATTTATAATCGAGTGACCATGATAATGAGTTTATCTTAGGTAAATGATTTATTTCATGTTTTGTTATTATGAAAATATGTGCTAGATTAAACTCATGTTTTGAGCCCTGATATAGTTCAGTTGGAAGAAAACATTTCCTATTATGAAAATTAAGTATACATTCAAGACCAATAAAGTGTGTTTTTGTGGAATATTATAATTTATAAACTTATGGTTAATTTGGGAAATAATATAATTGAAGAATGAATATGGGAATTAAAATATGGAATAAAATAATAATATCACTAATTATTTATGTAACAAATCTTTTTGAGGGTTCAATTTACAATAGGGGAAGAATGTAACATCTGAGTTAGTTTTATGATAAATAAATTTCAATCCTTATTAATTTTAAATAATTATATTTTAAAAATTTTATTAATTATAAGAATATTTCGTAATATTTCAGTCAAATATAAGAGGGTATATTTATAACCATATATATATATATTTACCATTATGTGGTTTTATTCAAATGTTTAATTTCAAAATTTTATAATTTTAACTTTAGAAAATTAAAAAAATTTATGAATTTAGAAGAAAAATATTTTCTTAATAAGAATTTTATAATATATTTAAAGGATTGGTTTCCCAATAAATAGTTCAAAATATTGGTTTTAATTGAAAACTATCATTAATTTTAATGCATTAAAAAGTCATTGTCTATTTTTTATTATTTATAAAATTTAATTATATCCATTTAATTATAAAAAATAATTAATGTTATTTGAAAAAATATATATTTAAATTAATTATAAAATAATTTTATACTTAAAAATCATTTTTTATAAATAAATAAAACTACTCTATGTTTTGAATGTTTGATTTGAAATTTAATTCAAACATAAATTTGAGTTTAATTTGAAAAAATAGATTCTATATTTGGAATAATAATAATTAATAGTAGGTAACAATTTCAACATAATTTTTCTTCATGACGATAATTAAAAAACGTAAAAAAACTCACCACAATAATGAATAAAATAGGTTTACAAGGGGTCAATCTAAAGAGATAAAGTTTACAATTACCCAATTAACTTATATTTCCCCATTGATGTGCCTTTTATCACTAAATATATATTTAAAGAGTTAGTTAATTTATTTTAAATATTTTTATTAAATATGAGAACATATGATTTCCATTTCATGTGATATGATATATTTTATTCATATTTAAAACTATTTTCCGGTAATTGAAGATAATTAAATGCTTGTATGAATCAATTATGTTTTGGATTAATAAAAAAGTCTAAAAACCCACATTTTTTATTAATTTTAAAAATAATTTGATATAAATAGATTTTGTAATTTATTTCATGTTCAAATTATTTTTCCACATAAATCCGATAATTTCCTTAAAATTTATTTTCATGTGTTTTATTATGATATGTTTAAAGTAATTTATACCACCATTTAAATTTGAAACTAATTAAAAGGATTCCAATTTTTTTTATTTTTAGTTAAAAATAATTTAAAAATCCCTCTAATTTTTTTTCTTATATTTATGATATCATGTTATAAAATTAAGATATCACATGAAAGGTTAAAATGAGTTTAATGTGGTTTAACTCGGTGATAAGGATTAAAATGTACCCAAAAATATATAAATAAAATTTTGACCTTATATAAACACAATAAAACATTATCATATTTTTTGGTTCCTTTACACTACATTAAAGGGTTATTATGTATATATTATATAACCATCTATGTAACTCCAAGTGTGTCATTCCACTCAATTATAAAAAAGAACCTCATATCCAATTATACTCATTCCTCTATAACTCTATATTTCATCCAAGACCTAAACAAATACAAACCATAAACCCCCTACACACCCTATAATCACTAGAATGATTATAAAATCATCCTAGGAATGGTTTATGTAAAAACGCCAAGAGGTTTTCTAAATATGAGGTAGTGTTCTCGACCAATAATTTATGCTTTAATTTTTTTACATTCATGAAATATTTTTAAACTATTATGAACTATTTTTTTTTTAAATTATCTGTAGTGAAATTTTATTATTTTAATTGAATATTATATATCCATGTTATTATTACCTCAAATGGTAAATGAACCCATTTTTCATGTGTATGGAACACCACGTTCTCACGAAGTGATGTTTTTATTACCAATCACCACCTCTCATGGATATTTATAATGATATATTTAGATTATATATATATATGATATTCCTAAAATTATCCTCATTATGTAATGATAATATTTCATATACTTTATTACCATTCCATTAATTACAAGGTGATAATGTCTTTCCTATGTATAGGTGGATTATAAACTCCACAACATCATGCCGATCATTTCTCCAAAATAAATTTAATTGAATGTTATAATATTTATTTTAATATAAAAAAATTATTATTTTTAATGATTATTTTTATTTTTATAAAATAAAATTGATCCCGTTGACCATTGTTAAACTACTAACACAACATCTGGAATATGAACTGAACATCCAAAAACATATGATGTAAATATAAATAATTATATAACCAAATAAAACATGGTATGAAATAATATAAAATTGATTTTAATAAAAGAAAAACCATGAGAAGGGTCGTTAATGGTATTAATAATTAAAATAAGATTATTATTATTTATGATAATCAATTTATGTGGTTATTAGGACTCGAGGAAAGGAAAAAATTAAAATAAAACCATGTTTAAAATTATATTATGATTAATTTTTTAAATAATTTTTTCTATGTCCATATTATTAAAATAATGTTTAACTTGGGGTGTAACCTTATTGGTAAACTACACAATTATTCAACCAAATTACAAGGGTTCATATACTGGAAATCCCAATGGGGTATTCAGGATGCAAGAATTGATGATGGTGTTTGAATTGTGGTGGTGATGTAGGCATGATGCTGATAGGAGATGACATAGGCATAATGCGGGTATGTAGCGACACATGCATGATTCACAAAACATATCCTTAGGTCTACATGCTATGTAATGTTTCTCCCTATACTATATATAAAGAGGTATTTGGGTTTATAAAAAAATAGGATTCAACCGCAACTTTTATAAAAAATCAACTTGTGAATATGTTTATTTTTAAATAATTGAATTAAAAAAATTATGTCTCTTGTTAATATCCTATAAATATTTTTAAAGGTAATAATTTTCTTTATTTAAAATTAATATTTGTGAAATTCTTTTAAAAGTTAAAGTTAACGATGTATTTTAACATATATAGATTCTTTGTCCTTTTTCCCATAGGAAATGCAATTATATGATGTTATTTTTCATTCATAAGTATCCATTTTTTCTTCAAATATAAGATATTATTTAATTTATTCTATGTATTGTTATTTTTTTATTTTTTTAAAGGGACTAGTTATATTGATATTTGAAAGTGTTATGCATAATAGTTTAAAAGAAATTTTCTATGGTTATTTGATGAAAAAGGTGGAATCATAAAATGTTTTATTCTAGATATGGTACTTGAAGATTATAGATGATGATGAGTGATACATATACAACCTATATGATGCATAATCCTGATACAAATTATATAATAAGTGGAACAAAATCACTTTATAATTCATTTGTTAATATCACTTGTCTTCAAATAAAACATTGGGCGAGATAACTGAGGAAGTTTATTACATCAATTTAAATGGTCTACAGTAATTTAAGAAATAAATTGTGAATACAATTCATTAGGTTTCCTAAAATTGATTCTAATTTCTTTATGTAGATTTTTATAGATTTATTTGATCAAAAAGAGTATTTTATACATATGGATATGATTTATATCATTGGATATATGAATATTTTTAAATGGAAAACTTTTTATGCATTTTCATGTTTTTAGTTGGGAATAACAGTGTTAAATTTTGTTGTAATTTAAATAGTTTTATGTTTTTAATAAACATATTTTATGTTTTTTTTATGATTAAGGATTAATAACATAAAATTTGAAGTCAATTTTAATTTTAGGAATATATGTAATGAAAATAAAATTTGTTTCATTTTAAATGTTTTATATGGTGTGAAAAAATTAGTACTACTTAGAATTTTCCACTTTATAAAATATTAATTTTGTTATATAATATTAAGGTTCTAATTTTCTAAAATTCTAGACATTAAATATCCTAAAATTGTAATAAAACAAATTATTAATTAAAAACCCCATATTATTAACGGTTATATGTCTTGTTCCTTAGAACTGTTATTATATCAAATTTTTTGATAATATTAGATGTTCGAATAAGGATAATATAATACACTTTAGAGTTTCTAAATTGTGATAAATTATAAATTTTATTGCTTTTGAATATTAAAATGTTTCTTCATCTAATATATGTCCAATTAGAATGGGTTTTCATATAGGAAACATGAAAGCTAATGTAATAGAGTATAAAGATGAAAAAATTCATCCAAATAAGTAGCATATAAAAAGTTTAAATGTAAGAAATATATTTTTTAGTTGTGCAATGGTTAACACTGGATATAAATTATGGTGGCATCCATGTTATAGATTGATTAGATTTACCATCGTGTAACATGTAGATAATTGTGAATTTTATGAAATTGAACTCTCCTGCATTTGGTAGGGCATTATATCTACTAATACCTAATGTATTGATAGATTATATGACAAATAATTCATAGTCATAAGTTTTTATATTGTCCAAAATATATTTCAATTTACCATTTTGTACTGATCGATGGTAGACATTGTGTAGGAATACTAGAAACAAAAGATCCTGATTCCATGGATTGAGACACATTTAAAAATATTCATATAAAAATATATTTATTTAATGTTGTTCAATATATAGTGGAAAAATAATTAATAGAATTTATTTAAGAGGAATATTCAATAGTCATGTATAATGAATATTTTACATGATTTTTCAAGTACACACTAAATATTTTATCATAAATTAATAGTAAAATGAATAGATTTTTATTAGGATTGAAATAATGTTTATTATGAGAATTGGCCTTGTGAAAATATTAATACTATAGACATGTTGTCCGTTAGGAAGAGAATGATGAAATATTTTTTTAAACGTATATTCATTATGATGAAAATATTTGTAAGTGGACCAGGTGGAGAGGAATGGAACAGTAGTCAAAAATAAAATGTAGAGGTAATCTTAAAACATATTCAATGTGTAGTAGAAAACAAAAAGGTGAAATTTTATGGGATTTGGAATGTTTTATTAGTTTAGAGTGTTTTATTATAAGGCTCAAGAGTAAAATGTAATTTTTCATTAATATACAAGAATGGGTTGATTGATTTCCCATCACACTTAGACTGTTGAAATATTTTCTTTTTATTATTTTTATGTGTCCTTGAATATTGTTGTTAGGGCTCAAGAGATTTCAAATTATAATTTAGTGTTTTTATTGTAAATTAATGTTTTGGTCTTGACGACATATGACACATGGGCAGAGCACGGTCGAAACGATGAGACTTCTCCCAGGTCACTATGTGGCCTGCCCGATGTTCAAATAAATTAATATTATTAATTAATTAATAAAATTAATAATAATGTGAAAAAAATAAAAATAAAATGAATTATGCTTTTTGTAATAATAATGATAATGATAATATTATTTAATAATACCATTGTTATTATTATTATTTTTAATATTTTAATTAATTATTATTATTATTATCATGTTATTATTATTTTTGGTATTATTATATTGTTATAATTGTCATTAATTATTATTATTGTTTTATATATATATTTTAGTTATTTTTCTTATAGGGTTTTTTTATTTTCCTTTTGTTTTATTTGTTTCTCTCTCTTCCCTCCTCCTATCCACCACCTCATCGCGCCCCACCTCTTCTCCCCCACCTTTTCAATTCTCTAACTCACCTCCTCCTTCTTGTATCGCGCCCCCGCCCCTCCCCTTGGTTGAATAACCTCTGAAAACATAACACTGGCGCCATGCACCCCCTATGGTGAGCTCGCATTTCCCTATATCCCTTACATCACCCTCATGCAACCCCTCTTCTTGGTTGGAACCTTCATGTGACCCCATAAAACGAGGATCTGTTCCGGAAACCCCCCCTCATGCAGTAATCCTCCCAGACCCCTCATCCCTCCTCCTCTCCCTCCGTTGCAGGTGCATTTTTACCATGGTAAGACTCTTCTCTCTTCCTTAGTGTTTTAGTTTATGGTTTGATATTGACTTTGATGATTTGATCTATTCAATTAGGGTTTAGTTATGTTTATTTATGGTGCGGTTGAGGTGTGGTAGAATATTCAGACACATTTTTAGGGATTTTGACTCCAAAAGTAGGTGGTTCCATGTATAATCATTATGTGGTGAATTTATTTTTCTTCCATTATTATTTTCGAATGATCCATGATTATTATGGGTGGTGAAAAAGTGATTTTTGGTAGAATTTAATATGCATTTAATTTTGATGTGGAATTTTATATGAAATTGTGTGTTTTTTAGTGTAAAACCTTATTATGTCATTTTAGAGTGTTTTATACATTGTGAAATTGGTTTATTAAATTTTCCATGGGTTTTGTGTCATGTTTGCGAATGTTTTTGGTGTGTTCTTAATTCAAAAATGAACTTGTGAGTGGTTTTTTTCTGTAAAGCCATGTGATACATTTTGGAGTTGTTTTATAAAATTACTAAATGGTTTATTAAAATATATAAAAGGTCAAGAAACATGTTTGGATACCGTTTGGTGTGCGTAAGATGATTAAATTGAATTTGGATATTCAAGTGGTATTATATGACATGTGGAACATGATTGAGAACAAAAGGGAATCCTTGCTAACCTAGTTGGGCAGACTAGGACTAATACACTAGATGATTTTAATGTCATTCATTCTGGTTTCTTCTTGAAGGATTGAAACTACAACAATAATAGAACAATTGTGATTATTTAATACCACTATAATTTTGTATGTTTCTACTCTCTAGTGGATGTTGCATGGGAACGATGTTGGTCATGGTTTCTATACAACATTTCACCAAGATACGAGGTACCTAGTTCTCCATTATTAGTTAGTGCATAGAGGTACTTACTTTGACTAGTGATATTGAGTTATATCGCACATACCATCAACATGCAGTATGCGTGGTTGGTAATTTCAACAACATGTTTTCTTCATTAAAATTTGTTTCCTCTTTAAAATTACATTCTTAAAAAATATTTCTCAGTCAATGTTTCATTACATTAAATTACTACTAGCATATATTCTTTATGAAAACTCTCATTTTATTTTTATTATAATGTTTGTAGCATGAAATCTTTTCTTATGTTCCATCATACTCAGAATTTTCCCCCATCCTACTTTCACCATTACGTGTAAGTATATTTGAAATTTTTTTCACAGGTAAGGGGAATGATTATGGAGATGGAGGTTCGGGTTGCTATTTATATTTCATGGGGGGTATTGTGGAGATGTCTTGAGGGTGGTGTACTCTTGACATGTGGTGGTTTTTTGATCTTGTTTTTGGTCCCCATTTTTGTGGTAGTTTTGGGATTTTGGTCCCTTTTTGGTAGTAAAAGTTTTTGGTTTTTTAATTATGCTTGTAACTCAAATATGGATTTTATTAAAGGCTCATTTGGTTATGATTTTCAATTCATATTTTTGAAAATTTTTAATTGTTCAATACTTGTACATTATGGTTAATCATTAATGCTTGTTGTTATTAATACCCGATAACTTGTGCCAACCCATGGGGATCGTGAACGACCTTTGATCCCTACCATTTACTGGGTTGGGCACCGATTCAGATGATGATCCTTCTTGGTTCATGAAAAAATTTTATTAGAGCAAGGTTAAAATATTTATTTTATTTTATTTGGGATTAGTCATGTTATATAGGTGCAAGGACTATTAGGTATTAGAGTTTTGGATGCGAGTGTGGTTCATCATGATCAAACCATGTGGAAGAACTCAAGTCACCATGGGATGCTGGGATCTTTGTTTGACTTATCTTCTAGGTGGGTCATGCAATATACTGACTACACATGAGAAATTTTTGGAGGTGAAGTGGTTTTGGTCAGTTCATGTCATGAAAGGTTTTATTTATTTACAATTTAAGTTATCGCTGAGATTATTCAGACAATTTATACTAAAGATTTTTATTTTGAATGTTTCTTTTTGTTGCAACATGCCTCCCTGGAGAGATCCATTTTACTCACATGTGAAGCCAGAGAGAGTTCTCCATCACCAATCGATCTGAGGTTGTCGAAATCTAGCAACTATGATATTTAGGCTCTAAGAAAAGGAGCGGCTATTGGTCCTACTCCTGGTGAAGAAGATGAATATGGTCATAGGAGGAAAAATCATAGGAGTTTCTCAAGAACAAACCCCCTTCATTCTGATGTAGCACAAAGCCTCAAGAATTAGAGGAGTGTATTGAGAATATCGATCACAAGTTTTATTTTCTTGATACTCCTAATTAAGTCAGAGTGAATGTTCCTCGTTCTTGATAGAGGGTCTCATTCAAAGGTGGTGGAACTTAATGCTTTAGGATGGGATGTATGAGCAAGTGATATGGATGTAATTTGAGGAGATCTTAATCAAACAGTACTATATCAAGGTATTAGTGTGTTTTAAAACCCATGATTTTATGGATCTTGTTTAGGGGGACCAAATAGTGTTGGAGTATGCCAATCTCATTGCCGATTTTGTCAGATATGCACCTGATATAGTATCCAATGAGTAGATGAAGTATCAGAGGATTAAAAGGGGTTTAGGATAAGAGATGTATTCTTAGGTATTCTTGCTCAATCTAAAGACCTATTCTATGTGATCGATCAAGATTAAATGGTTGAGTTTGAAAAAAATTGTAGGTACAGTTCCTTTGGAGCTATGTCAGTATTGGGCTGCGGTAGTTCATCTGAGAAGAAGAGGAAGCATGATGAGCAGGGGAAAAAGGGAGGTGATAGTTCATGACATTCTTCTAGGAAGACTTCATCTGTCACCTGAGGCGTAGGGTCTATTGTTTGGTATCAGTATGGGAAGGTAGGGAATGGCTGACCATAATATAATTTTCCTTCTAATTCTTTTCATCGATCTAGAGTTATGGGGCACTAATCGTGTTTTTGAAGGGACACATGCCCATACCAGAGTGGGGCGGGATCTGTGGATTCTAGGGGAGTGTCAGTTTAGTTAGATCCGTCAAAAATGGTGGAATCTCAGTTAGGTGGTCATATCAATATGGCCAGATCATATTATGGGTAGATCTAGATCATGGAAGAGCTGCAGGAAAGAAGTTATTTTCAGGAAGGGACAAGGCATCTTCATGTCGTGGATCATGCACAATATGGATATGATTCAAGACCATTGATAGTTCGAGGTACCAACCTGATTGCCTATTTTATAGTTGAAATTTTGTTAAATACTGGTGAATATGTTTCTTTTATTCATTCTGGTCTTGTGAATTTTCTCAGCTTACTAACCGAACTGATGCCTTTTTGAATGGAGTTGGTAACACTGTTGGGAAAGAAAAAGGAGCAAGGTATCAAGTTCCCATCTTGTGTGCTCTTCGTATCAGGGGTTGAGATGGTGTGGTACTTCCTGGTATTGGATATGGAACATTGTAATGTTATCATCGATATGGATTGGATACTGTTCTTTCAAGAATATATCGATTGCTATTGGGGATGGTTGAGTTTCATGGAACCTGATGGAAGTCCTCAAGTATTTATTAAGAAATCAGACCCTCAATCATTTCATGTAATACCTCCACTCCCAAAGTGGGAAAATCATTTTTTTCTGTTATCATCACGTACAATCGAGGATAATGATGATGCTCCTAAAGGTGGATTACCTTCAATAGTGTATGTGCTTCTAGAGGTATTTCTAGATTATTTTTTGGGCTTATCCCTAGAGCAGAACATAGAGTTATCGATTGAATTAGTTCTAGGAACAAATCCAATATATCTTATCTCAAATCGAATGGCCCCAACCGAATTGAGAAAATTAAAGATACAGTTGGATGATTTAGGATCCAAAGGTTTCATTCACCAGAGCATCTCTCCTTAGGTCAATCCTATTCTATTCACCAAGAAATCCGACAGATCACTATGATTGTACCACAATTACCAGAAGCTGAATAAGGTAACAATTTAGAAGAAATACCATTTCCCCGAATTGATTAATTGTTTGACTAGATGAAGGTGGAATAGTGGTTTTTCAAGAAAGACTTGTGTTCAGGTTTCCACCATGAAAGGGTGAGAGAATCGGGCATCTTAAAGGTGACTTTTTCAAATCAGGTATGACCACTTTGAGTATTTAGTAATTCCTTTTTTATTGATGAATGATCCAAATTTTTTTATGGAACTCATAAATTGGTTGTTAGACTATTATATCGACTCTTTTATTATGGTATTCATGGAAAACATCCTACTTTACTCCAGATCTGAGGAAGATCATGGGAATTATTTTTGGATCATGTTGGGCACTCTTCGAGATCATTGCTATTATGCCAATTATTCACAGTGCAAATTGTAGATTAGGGATGTGAAGTTCTTGGGAAACATGATTTCATGGAAAGGGGTTTAAGTGGAAACCAAGAAGATAACGATAGTTATGTTATGGAAAAAACTAAAGAATGTGTTCGATATAAGGAGTTTTTTTATCCTGGTAGTTATTACAGGCGATTTGTTCGGGATTTCCCATAGCTTTTTTCCTTTATGACTGCACTCACTCAGATAGGGGAGAAGTTTGAATGGATCCAAAAATGTATGACATATTTTGAAGAGTTGAAGTGGTGGTTGACTACCAAACCTATTATAATCTTTCTAAAGTCTATTAAGGGATATGTGGTTTACTGTGATGCTTCAGGTATGGGCCTCAGGTGTGTGCTCACACAAGATAATCATGTAGTGGATTATGGTTCTCTCCAACTCCGACCACAAGAAAAGAATTACCTTACCCATGAAATGGAATTAGAATTTATGATGCATGCCCTAAAGACCTTGAATCATTATCATTTTAGGGAGAAATTTATTTTCTATTCTAAACAGAAAATTTTAGCCTACATCTTCTCCCAAAAAGATTTGAACTTGAGGAAGCTCTATCAGATCGAGTATTTGTAACGGTTCAAATTTTTTATAATCTATATCCTGAGTAAGTGTAATGTGTTAGCTAATTCCTTGAACCTAAAATTACCAGTGTGGGATTTTAAGAAGTTCAGTGATGAATAGATATTTATGGGGCTCTTTGCTCAGATCCACTTGGAGACCAAGGAGCATAGTTGAAGTGAATTCTTGGAAATAATTCAATTGACTCCTTATCCTCTTGAGTTGATTCACTGGGAGAAGCCTTATGATGATATGTGTTATCATTTCATGCAGTTCCTTCATGGTGGGGAGTCATTTCATGATTGTTCTTTATATTCCAAGGGGATCCTGTGATTCAAGGGCCATTCAGTGGTGCGGTTGTGGCTAAGGAAGGTGGTGATACAGGATAACCACCAATAATAGTGGTTCGATTCATCATGGAGGAACCAAAATGTATTATGATGTTCGCCAATAGTTATTGTGGAATGGTTTGAGATGGGAAATAGCTAACTTTTTATGATGATTTTATACTTGTCTGCAGGTAATGGCAGATCATCAAATTCCCTCTAGGTTTCTTCACCCATTACCCATTCTTACTTGGAAGTGGGATAAGGTCATGATAGATTTCATTAGAGACTTTCCTCTTAAAACATGATGAAATAATGTCATTTGGGTGGTGATTAATAATCTGAACAAATTAGGCCACTTTATTCTGATTATAGATTCAGTGAAGGTAGATGAGCTGGGCCATATGTACATTATTTAAGTGGTCAGACTTCACAATGTGTCATCAACTATTTTTTCTAACAGATACCCCTGCATTACATATTAGTTATGGGAAGTCCTTGAAAGGTAATTGGGGTTGAAAATCCTAATTATCACAATATACCATCCAAAAAAGGATGGTCAGACAGAGCGAACAAATAATATTCTGGAGGACATTCTTCATGCATGTGTTTTAGATTTTGTTGGAAGGTGGGATAACCATTTGGGATTGGTCAGGTTATCTGATAGTAATAGTTATCATTCCTCTATTCAAATGGCTCCTTTTTAGGTTCTCTATGGCTGGAAATGTTAGATTACATTCTTGGGGATGAGGTTGGAGAGACATCACTTTTGGGATTGAGCCTTGTGCAGGAGATGTCTGAGGATGTCATGTTCACCAGGCATCAGTTATTGATAGCTCGGATTCTCCACAAATCATATTCTAATCAGATAAATCAAGAAATTGTGTTTTATATAGGTTATTAGTTTTTCTTGAAGGTTTCCCCTCACATGGTTAATCATCATTTGGGAAAGTAGGTAAAGCTAATGCCGATGTATGTTAGAGCTTTTGAAATGACCGAGTAGAGTGGAAAAGTGGCATATAAGTTAGCTACACCTTCTTAGTTGATGTCTATTCATAATGTATTTCATGTTTCCCAATTTAATAAGTATAATATGGATCTTTCCTATGTTTTGAATTGGTAATATATCTAGATAGAGACTAATTTATCAGTTTTTTAATGGCCAGTGCATATAGGGAATTCCCAAGAGAAGGTGGTTTGAGGGAATTATATTCCACTGATCTGTTTTCTTTAGAATCATGATAATTATGTACAAGAGACTTGGGAGTGAAAGTCATGGGTTGAGTAAGAGTATTCATTTTTAATCTCCGATTAATGTTTGAGTTGAATTTTAGAGGGCAGAAACTTTTCATGGTTAGGAGAATTGTCACACTGCGACTCTTGAAATTTTTTTATTCTACTTTTTGACATGGATTTGAATATTTTTCCAAGGATTAGGCCAATCCCTGATTGATATTTGGTGTTTTTTCTATTAAATTAATGTTTTTGGCTTGATAGCGTCTAGTGCATGGGTAGAGCATGGTCGAAACTATTCATCTTCTCCCAGGTCAACGTACGGCCTTCCCAGTGTTCAAAATAATAATAAAATTATTAATAAATATATAATATGAATAATAACGTAAAAACAAAAAACAAATGAAATTAATAAAATTAATTAAGAATTTTTTTAATAATAATACTAATGATAATATTATAAAAAATAAAATAATAATAAAAATAATCATAGTTGTTAATATTTTAATTAATTTGATATTTTTATTATTATTATTATTATTATGAAGTTATTATTATTAATACTACATTTTTATAAATATTATTAATTATTATTAATTTTTTTTATTTGTCTTTTAGTTTTTTCTTGCAGGGTTACCTTTTTTATTTTTTTATTTTTTCACTCTAGTCCCTCTTCCTATCCCCACCTTATCGCACCATACCTATTCTCCCCCACCTGTATGCTTCTCTACCCCCTCCTCCTTCTTATATCATGGTGTCGCCACTACCCTTGTTCGAATCTCCTCCAACGACCTCATACTAGGGACCTGCACTGCCTTTAGCAACCTTGCACTTCCCCTCTCGCCTCATGTCATCCCCTTCTCGGTTGGAACCTTCTAGAGACCCCCATAGCTCACAAATACCTTCCAGAAACCCCCACATCATGCAACAAGCCACCCGGACCCCTCACCACTCCTCCTCTCATTCTTCCGCAGATGGGTTCTACACCAGGTAAGCTTATTCCCTCTTCCATAGGGTTTCATTTTAGGGTTTAGTTTTTAGGGTTCAATATTTACTTTATTGGTTCAGTCTCTTGAGTTAGGGTTTAATTCAGTTTCCTCATGATGTAGTTGAAGATTATCACCAATTTTTGGGGAGTTTAACACCAACGGTAGGTTTTTCAATGTATAATCTATATGTGATCAATTTATATTGCTTGCATGATTATTTTAGCATGTTTATCATTTATTATGTGTGGTGAAAATATGATTTTTTTTATGATTTAATGTGAATTTGATTTTAAAGTGGCATATTTATATGAAATGGGGTGTGTTTTTCGTGTAAACCCTTGTTATGTAACTTGGGATCATTTTATATATAGTGAAATTGGTTTATTAAATTTTACAAGGGCTGTGTATTTGGTTTGGGTATAGTGTTGGTTTGTGCTTAATTCAAAAATAGGATTTTGAGGAGGTTTTGGCATGTAAATCCATGTGATTCTTTTTAGAATGGTTTTATAAATTTTTTAAATGGTTTATTAAATTATATTGAAGGTGCGAAACATGTGTGGGGTCTTCTTTGGTGTGTGTATGATTTTTAAATGGAATTTGGATGTGCAAGTGATATTATATGACATATGGAACTTGATTTATCTTAAAGGGAAACCCTTGGTACCTAGGTGGGAAGACTTGGAATAGTACACTAGATGATTCATAAGTACTTCATTCTATTTTCGTCTAGTAAGATTGACACTACAATACTAACTAAACAATTGTAATAATTAGAGACAACTTGAATTATGTATGTTTCTCTTATCTAGTGGCTTGTGCATATGAACTTTGTTGTTTATGGTTTCTATACCACATTTCGATGAGATACAAGGTGCCTAGTGTCCCATTATTAGATAGTGCCTAGAGGTACTTCCCACGACTAGTGATCATGTGTTATATCACACTTACCATCGACATACGATATGTTTAGTTGGTAATTTCAGGTGCATGTTTTCTTTCTTTATAATTTGTTTCCTCATTAAAATTTTATTTTTTAAAAACTATTTATCATTCAATGTTTTTTCCTTATAATTTTTACTAGAATTTACTCTAAGAAATATTGAATGTTATTTTTATTATACAATTTATAGCAGGAATTATTTATTTGGATGGCATCCTAATGGGTGTTATCTCACACCCTACTAACACCATTAGGTGTAGAAAAAATTAATAATGTTTGATACAAGAAAGGGTAAAGCATTTGGTGATGGTGGTTCAGATTTCTATATATCTTTTGTGGGTGATGTTGTGGAGATTTATTAGGGTGGTGTGGTTTATCCATGTGTATGTTTATAGATAGTTTTTGGTCACCATTCTAATGGTTTCTATTGGGATTTTGGTTCCTTTTTAGTAGTATCCCTTTTTGATTTTTTCATTAACCTTGTAACTCAAACCTGCATTTTGTTAAATACTTTTTTGGTTAAAATTCTCAGTTCCATTTTTCATAAAATTTTAATTGTTCTACACTTATATGTTTAGCCCATGTGGATCGGGAATTCCATTCAGAACTTTCCATAGACTGGTACAGGCATCGGTTCAGATGATGACCCACACTAGTTCATGAAAAATCCAACCACATGTGCAAATTTTTTAATTTCAATTAATTGGGAGATATGCTATTGTGTGTTCGAAGTATGTTACATCGATTGAAAAGTATTAATAGGAAAATAAAACGATTGTGGGAAATTAATTTTATACTACTATGGTTGATGTTTTATTAACTAATAAATTAGTTATAGCTATACTACAAGTTTATTTGAATAATTTAATAGCAATATTCGACTCTACATATTCACATTATTTCATTTTAGAGAAATACCCTTTTAAAATGGGAATAAAAAATAATAAAAATGGTATAATTTTTTGTTAAACTTTTTGTTTATGTGTTAAAGTATCCAATATTTTTATAAATATTACTATTTTAATCACTAGTATGGTCATTTATGAAAATATTATTGTACTAAGAGATTGATACTGTTTTTGGTAATGGATTAGATTTCAGTTTATCATTATAACATATATTTTAGATATATTAATATTATATTAATTTATTTAAAACTTATTTCAACAGATCAAGAATCATAGAAAGTGAACAAAGACAATCATGAATGTTACCTAGATTATTTTATGGAATAAAAAGAATTTATTCATATTATTGATGTTATAGTACATAATGAATATAAATAAGCACATCCTGGTGAATTCCATGTTTTTATTCCCTATAAGGACACTGAGTTTACTATTTACTTAGTGCCTAATGGTAGGACATTTTAAAAATAATCTTACCAAATAGATCAAGTAGAATAATTTTAATTAAAAAACAAGCTTCTAGAGAATCTATAAAAATGAATAGTTATTATATATACATCAACATGGCCTAAAATAGTTTTATTTTTTATATATAAAGATAGTTAATTGATTATTTTATTTGACTACAGATACATGGAAAATATCATTATTATGACCATGTAACGTTTTCTTAATATCAATTATTCATTTTAACCTCTAAAGGGAGAACATTATTTTTTAAATATTGATCTCAAGAAAGCGTACAATAAGTTTCTATTAATGAGGGATGATAATCTATAGGTATCTTTTTGAAAATGATACATGAATTATGAGTTTATAGTAATTCCCTTTGGGTTTTCTAATTCACATTATTTTTTCATGGATAACATAGATAAATGCTTCCATAAATATTTAGGTAAGTGTGGGGTTGTGTTGATTGATGAAATATTGGTATTATAAAAAATTCATGAAGGTTTTCAAAAACACTTGTCATTTTTCAAACCTATAACGAAATTTGTTTTTAAAAATTTATTCAAACTATATTTTGTATGTACTATATTTTATTCTCTAAGAATATTTCTTCAATAGAATGCATAGTAATTAACAATGCTAAAAGTTATTTTTTTGAATGACCATGAACATTAAATTTCATAGAGTGTTGTAATTTTAATTGATCAATGGATTAATATGGTCAGTTTGTTGAAATATTTTCATTGATACCTACCCACTAAATAAGTGAATATGAAAAGTAGATAAATTCAACTAGATAATAGAATGTGATTCTTGTTTCCATGAACATAAAAGAATATTGGTGAATGGTCTAGATATGGCCTTAAACTCTAGGAATGGTGATTTATTTATCTATATTAAGTCTTCATTAATTGTACATGGTTGTGTTTTAAATCATAATGATCAGGTAATTTCTTTTGATTCACATTATTTGAAATAAAATGGTATCAATTATACAAAATACTATACAAAAACAGCTACTTTGTTTTTTATCAATAAAATTTGGATCCATCCATTTTATGAATTAAAATTTAAAATATAAAAAAATAATAAATGTTAGAATTATACATTAACCAAGAAGGAGTTGAAAAAGGGATATAAATGAAGGAAAAACTAATTAAGTATTATGAAATCACAATAAATTAAAACTTGGGAAAGGAAAGGGATATACTTGATCCTTTGAGTAAAAAAGACACTACAACATTAATCATTCTAGGTTGGGAACAAGATCCTTGAAAAAAATAATTTAATTAATTATGTCATATAATTTTTTCATGCACGAACATCCACTAATTTCTTTAGTTTTCTATTTTATATCTATTGTAATAATGAATTGGAAATTCTTATAAGGAATACCATGATATTCTAGGAAGGATTAAATTTTTATTAATTTTATGGTATCCAAAGAAATCCTTAAAATGGGGGTTTTCAAATATTTTGTGTATGGTTTTCTATTCCAATTAAATGCCAATAACAAAATTAATTATTGAAAAAATATCCAAACTCACCCTTTTATGTTCATCTTTGTTTCACTAAGATTACAAATACATTTGAGGGTATTACACGTGGGATGGAATGGATAATGATATTGTAGAGATTAACATGAAATGTATTAATTTCATTTATAATAATGCCAAAAAATTTATCATATAGAATTGTTCTACATTTTTTAGTGTAAGAGTGGAAAAAATAAAATATATCCATGGATTTAATGGTGAGAAGACAAAATACATATTCATGTAATAATGAAATTTTGGTTATTGTGTATCAACTAACTAAATATACACATTTACTAACTATTAATGATATTATACAATTAGAACATAATTATTGACCATACTTCAAGAAGATAGATGGGATACATGGAGGTTCTCTCTCAGTTATATATAACCATTATCTAATGTTAACATTGAAATTTTGGAGATTACTTCAGATGACCATAGGTACTGAGTTAATTTTTAGAACAAATTTTCATCCTCAATCTGATAGAATGTTTTAATGAATTATTTAGACCTTGTAAAACATGATCCAAAATTTTTGAATTTATTAAAACAAAATTTGGGATTAACATATGACCTTAGTTGATTTTTCTTAAAATAATATTTTTTATTCCAATATATATGTGAATCTTCATAAGGAATTATATGAAAAGTGTTATCAAAATCCATATTATTGTGATTATTTTATTTAAAATTTGAATTTGGGACTATAATTGGTATAATAAATCATTGGGAAAGTCAGGAAGATTTACAAACATATGAAAATTTCATAGAAATGGTCAAATATATTTTTGATAACTAGTGGAATGATCTTTCCTTCCAGGCAGCTGATCTAGTTTTTCTTAATGTACCTCTAGGGAAAAGTGTTTTGTGTTTTGATATAATACGGAATATATTTCCATGGTTAATTTACAATATTAAATAATTGATAAAGTTGGATTATTTTCCTATATATTGGGAATTAACAAAAGTTTATCTCAGGTGAATAATGTATTTCATCTTTATTTTTTTAAAAAATATTTTTCTAATTAATATCATGTTCTGATCCCAGAAGTAGTTTAGTTTGAATAAAACCAATAATAAATGGAATATCCAACTGTAATTATTAACCAAATATATAATCTGGTATGGAATAGTGTAATTACTCATGTTAATTTTCTTTAGAAAATCTATATTGCTAAAGGATTAACATATGAATTAGGAAATTCTATGAAAAATATCCCTATTTGTTTAAGTAATGAATAAAATTGGGAGGATGAAATTTCTATAAGAGTGTTTAATATAATAACCCATGTAATGTTAGGATAAAATAATTTCATTCCATTTTTATTTTTATTAATTATGTTTCATTGATTTATATTTTTTATAGGAATATTATGAAATGTTTCAGTCAAAATGAATAATGCTTTATTTCCAAACTAATTATGGTTTAATAAATCATTATTTTAAAATTATATAAATTAAAATTGAAAAAAATATCATCATCTATTAATTTTGGACATCAAAATTCTCTTAATAAGTTTTTTATATATTTCTGAAATGTTTTTTTTCGGTGAATAATGAAAAATACAAATTTTTATTGACCGTTGTTTTTCAGTTTACGTATTTTCAAATTGACACAATATTTTAGATTTTTAAAAACATTAAATTAATTAATTTTTTATAAAATTATTGGATCAAATTTAATATAATCAACATTACACATGAATCTATATTAGAAATAATTTTATACTTAAAATATAATTTTACTTAAAAAAGCCATTCATTTGGTTTTGTGGGTTTAATTTTAAATTAAATTATGATACTTATAATAATTGAATTTGTTAAAATTGGTTCCATATTTTTATTATTCACAATTAATTTGATATAATAACGTAAAACTATTTTCTATAAATAGAAATTTTAAAAACATTAATTTTTTTACAATAGTTATAATTAAAACATATTTACCAGGTATTAAATATATGAGATAAGGGTTTTAATTTCCTAAAAACATTACTTTATCCTATTTTACATAGTTTATAAATTTAATATATATTTAGGGAGAAAAATAATTAATTTTAAGAAGTTATTTTTAATTTCGGAACACAATCATAAATTTTAAGAAGATAAGTTAATTTTTATTAAAATTTAAAACTATTTTTGGGTATTTACCTTTAATGATATTTTTATAATATTATATTAACTTTCTACTTAATCTAAAGGTATACTAAAATTTTTCATTTATTATTATTCTAAATAAATGGAAGGATACTGATTAATTACTTAATTTCAGGGTAAAATGATTTTTAATAATAAATCATCAACTTTTTGAAAAGCTATTTCTCATACATTGTCGTTCTTGTATTGAAAGTATTTTCTACCATGTCACAATGCCCCCTTCCCACAAAGTGTACCCCTCATGGGTTGGAAAAGTGAGAAGGGAGATAATGGCCCCTGAGTCCTGCCTCTAGTAGGCCTCGAGTAGCCGACTAACACTGAGGGTATATCGAACACATAAATGAGAGGCATTACCCTCTAAGAGAACACATGGAAAAGAGAGAGATAAAACAGACACCAACCAACTCCAACTCAACCGGTGAGATAAAAGAAATCCCAAGTACACATATGATATTTCATGCAAAACTACTACAACTAAAAGGGGAAAAACTGAAAGTACCCAAAAGAAAGTAAAACAACAGTAACCACAAGCCTGAATAGCTCCTTCAACCGCAAGCTAGTAGTAACCAGCCTGATCTCCAACCTTCTCCAAGTGACCTAAAAAGCAGTTTATATATACCTAGAGTGAGTAGAGCAATTTACACAGTAGGATCCTCCCTGAAGCCTCTCATGCAAGAGTAAAAAAAGCATGCTAAAGCATAGTGAACAACAAGTGAAACTAACTCATCCCCTAAATAGTTATACTATGTTCCCAGCCTAACCATGGGTAATATCACCATGTAATGCATAAAAGAGTATATAATATTATAAATAATATCAAGGGTACCCCACTACTACTTCCCCACTTGTTTGCCACTTTTCCCCAACGTCGCACGTCTTAAGAATCTCTCTCCAAAAATTCTTTCCCGTAGACACCTGGGCGAAGCACCATAACATGCAGATCATACAAAAAAACCACCATTTACATGTAATCAAAGTAATCAGGTAGTTTCTGGGTGCCACCATAGCTCGCATAACATGTATCATACATAAGGTATTATACCAAAATCCATTACAGCCCATACACTGAGTAATGATTTTCAAGCCATCACAACCTATACATATTACACCTATAATATTCCAAAGAAAACTATATCCAGAATATATGAGTGTCAATAAACATAGGACATTACAACCCTCTACACACATATATGGGGAAAACTAACGAATGTGCCATCCAGCAGAATTAACTACCAAGAGAAGAGAGTGGGGCCAAAGGGGATAGTCATCCATCCATCCTCCAACCAAAATATTGGGGAAAACACCCCTAGGGCTCATAATCCCCGGGGTGTCATTTTCCCTTATTGACAGGGTGGAGTTGTGTATAGAAACACAAAAAATTATATAATATACTATAGCTCACAACCACACTATGAGCATAACCTAGTCTTAGATTCAACTGCAGCTAACGTCTCTCTGACTCCGGGCTGCTACTTCTTAGACTAGGTATCCTATAAGCACACAACCATTTAAATAGATTTAATACATTACTTCATTCCATTTTTATCAGTTTCACTTTTTGTTAATTAATTCTTTAAACATTAATTAACCAATAAGAATTCCACATTAAATTTCATTAGCATCACACCCAAAGTACATTGTTCCTACAAATCACAACCCCAGCATTGCGCCCAAGCAAGCTCCAAACCCCATGGGTTAACATCATTTATTAAATTATTTATTTGAAGCATTACTTTATCATATTCCTAAGATTTCAAGAAAAACAATCTATGCTTCTAAAAACAAGGGTCTCAACATGGTGAGTAGATAAACTACCCGTCAAGTCTTTTCCACCTATAGAAAGAACGTAGACCCATCCTACCTTGAGAAGATAAACATGAAAAGAAAGGGGAATAACCCACGCGGCTTCACCCCTTTCGGAATATGGGTAAGCAATATTAGCTTCATTGAGAAGTGAGGAATGCAAAATAGATAAACAACCAAGACGAATCAGCAAAAAACCAAACATTCACATCCAACCCATTTCATCATCCCTAGTGTCCTCCCTAACACCCACATGCATAAACCGATACATCACACCACTCTAGGCATCAAATGCTACAAAAACCAGTAGGCCTCCATGCCCCAACATATCACAAAATCCATTCGAGCTCACATCACAACACAAGAAGTAGGAAAACAACAATCATATCGATTGGGCTCTTAGCCCCTAAACAAGCAAGAGGGTAACTCAGAACCCTTTATGGAATTATCAAACAATCAGTTCATTAATCCATCTTGAATTAACCGATTTATTATTCGTAGGTTCTATATTTGGGAAACCTAAACAGTAGGTTATCACAAATAAATAAAGCATTCTTACTACACCAATATGACTAACATCAAAAAAATACCATAATAAGAACCATATTCATTTACATACCTCTTTATCTATAGCCAAACAATTATCAATTAATTCTAGTTTATGTTCCTTTCCAATTTCCATCAAGAACGAATAAATAAACAAAGAAAGCATAGATATCACACTATCTGGAAAAAACAAGAGGCTATACTATACGATTGATATCAATTTATTTATCTGATTGAAATATTTATTATGTCTATTCCATTGTGATCCAGTGGCTAAAACATGATAACTCTACAGTTCCATGTAAAAATTAAAGATAAGAAATTAATACCCTACCATAAAAATGTTCTTAAGGATCTTTATACGAGAATGATCCATACAATGGATCATGATCGCCTCCTCCTGTGACAACTGCATCCACCCGAGGATGTCGCGACACGACCGCACCAACCGAATCCCAAAAAACTCCATTAGAAGCATGGAGATCACATGTCATAATATGAAAAGGAAAAATAGGAGAAGGTGAACCCAAAATAATGATGATAAATCATAACTTATATTGAAGATTGATGGATACTACTTGGTTGCACAAAAACAGGGGGTGCACATGCAGCAAGAAGAACATCGATGGAAACCAATCCACTGTGACAAGTTTAATATCATGATTCCTACAAGAATTAAGGAAAGGTTCAAGCGAATCACACTAGAGAACCAGAAGAAATAAAAATGGAGGAATATATCTTGTCTCTTTAGAAGATTTAACAGAGCAGCAGTTTAAGATACAATGGATTTTAAATTAAAATCAGATCGCATTAAACCACACGGTTTGACTAAGTAAATGCATCGTGGGTATTAAGAAAATTAATATAGGAGTTATGGGATTTGATTCGGCCTTAAATCTATTAAAAAAATGCCATAAATTCATTTTACATCAAATAAAATGTTAAATTGGTGAAACTGGAAAAATCTAGAAATTTGGAAAAGGAAATATGAAATAGTTCTGGAAACACTGTTCCTAAGCTATGACACCATGTATGACTCACCGTTTCTATCTCACCATTTCTGAATCACCATTTTTTTGACACCGTTTCTGTCTCACCATTTCTAACTCACTATGACACTATTCATAAAACTTGAAACACTATTCACATAACTGGAAATTTGGAAAAGTGTTGGGGATGAGTCACCTTAGCCTCCTAGAACACCTCAAAGACCAGATTTCAGCAAGGGGATAAACCAGAGAGGTCCATGAAAAAACATCATATACCTCTCAAAAAATTATCATCCTCAATAATCCAAAACCAACCCAAAATGAAACTGATAAGGGGTCCGATGAACCACTCCTCAAGATACATCTCAAAAGAGAGAAAGCTATAAGAAGCAACAAAAAATATTCATCTTATAAAAATGAAAGTTATGTAACCAAAAAAGGGACACTATTACATGAAAATAGTTTAAACATCAAACAACTCTATGTATTGAGCATGTATTCGTGACTCAATTTCTCAGGTACTCTCCTCCAAGCCATAGTGTATCCACAAGACATGAACCAATGGAATAGAATTCCCACACAACACCTTCTCTTTGCTGCCTTGGATCTCCATAGGTCGCTCCTCAAAGGCCATATTGTCATCAATATCGATCTCTCCCAAATCAATGACATGAGAGTCGTCATGAAGATAACGATGGAGCTGTGACACATGAAAAACATCATGTATCCGGATAATCTACGAGGGATGTTCTACTCGATACGCCACAACTCCAACACGAGCTAACACCACGAAAAGCCCAACAAACTGGGGAGAATGCTTACTCCCATGACCAAACATTTTCTATCGACGACAGGGAGTCACCTTCAGAAACATGTGATCCCCAACATCAAAATCTAAGTGTCTCCTCATTAGACGTGGAGTACACAAGGATTTCATCGATGGAAACCACCAAAAAAATGTCCAAGAACTTAAGAAAAACAATGTTCATCAATCCCATGAACACATTTGGAGAATTCATCTCACCAAATGGCATTATGACAAACTCATAATGCCCATTACGACAATAGAAAGATGTCTTTGGGATATCCTCATCAATCACACATATTTGATGATATCCTGACCACAAATAAATCTTTGAGAACCAACTTACAACCTTCAGTTGATCGAATAAATCATCAATCCACAGAAGAGGATAGAGATTATTTACTGTCACTTTATTTAAACGATGATAATCAACACACAACTGCAAGCTGCCTCCAGCCTTCTTCATGAACAAAACTGGTGCACCCCATGGTGACACACTCAGCCAAAAAAAACTACTCTATAAAATATCATCAAGCTATATACGTGACTCTCACAGCTTAAAAGGGGATATCCTATATGGGGAAATAGAGATAAGAGATTCTCCTGGTTGTAACTCGATCCTAAACTCAATCTCTCATCTAGAGGGTAATGCCACATCCTATTCAGGAAAGACATTAAGTTACTCTTCTATGACCCTATAAAATGCCAAATTCTAAACCTCTGAAGAGATCATCATCTTATCATCCATCATGGATGATAAGGATGGAACACACCTATGACCCATCTGAGGGTCTTGATCGCCAACAAAAACCACCGACTCTCCATATGCATCGAAGAACACAACCCGCCTCCTGAAGAAATCCACGATAGCCTACACCGAATACAACCAATCCATGATGAGGATGACATCATATGGTTGTATTCGTAAACATATGAAGTCTCTCCAAGAGTGGTGATGCCCCAACACTAGCTCACAGTTTCTTCATACTTCAAACAAGTCAGATCGACTTCCAACTGGCATAGTCAACGCCAAGGGCACTAGAAGCCTCTCTATATCAATTCCCAAAGCATGGAAAAGGGTAAGTGATATGAAGGAGTTTTTCACTTCTGAATCAACAAACGAATACACCATTGTAGAAAACAAGCAAAGGGTACCTCGAACGGTGTCTGGTTCACCTGGTGCAGGAAACGCTAAAGCATGAAGCTGACCATAACCTCCTCCAAGACCTCTCTGACCCAGATTATGACAACCACCACGACCGCGCTCACCTCTTTGAGGACATGAAGAGTCACAGGGCTATCCTCTACCTTTCCCATCTACCCTCTACTGATCTAAAGCTGGTGCAACTCGCTGCTGCTGCCTCGGCTAAAACTGCCTCATCGGAGGAACCTAGAGTGGAAAACCTGGTGCACGATTACTACTCTGAAAGGTCGGGAACTATTACTGCTGATGATCTCGACCACCAAAAGAAAAAAAAGTTCATGATCCCTTGGTATAGGATTGAGAGATGCTGCCCCCAGAGAAATGAGATGATGATTAGTGGGACATACCCCAGGATGAACAGAAACTCATCTTCTATGAAAACTAGGAACCCCGAACCATAGCTCTACTTCGTGAAGAATCCTGACGACTCCCCTCTTATGATGATCCAGTTCTGGCCAAAGTCCTCTCGACAACCTCTACCCTTGTTAGTACCTCGAGATATGTCTTCATCATAAATGGGGTGACCTGGCGTTGGATCTCTGGATGCAAAGCCTCCTCGAAATGCCTCACCCTAGCGTCCTCATCTAGAAATAGGTCCAAAGCATATCACCAAAGGTTCTTGAAACAGATTCCAAACTCTCAAAAACTGGAGCTCCCTTGTCTAAGGGTAAGAATATCATGGAAATTGGATGCCTTCACGGTCGAAGAAAGAAACTCGTCTCTAAACTCGTCTCAGAACTCCTCCCATGAGATTGCTAACTCCTCACGATCCACAAGAACAAGAACCACCACTGCCTCACTGCTCCACACAACATCTTCACAACCAAGGACTCCTAGTTCTATTTTCGAGCATGAATCAAACTGAAGCCTATCTCGACCTCCTCTAACCAGTCTTATATGACTACATCTAAAACAGAGCCCTCGTACTTCTGCAAACTCTGGAGATGAAACTCTCAGAGTGTATTCCTCCAAGGGTCATCATCGTGGACCTCTACCTGGAGGATATCTACTGGCACAACCTACTGGACATCTTCTATTTGATCCTGATGAGGACGTTGACTTAGAGCCATACCTGTAAAATAACAAAATGTTAGAGCTCCGAAACCTGGAATATGGTAGACTCATCATTAATTAATTAATTAATTGTTTTCATTTATTCATTCTAGGTTAACCTATCGAAGGTCTACCCATTCAAACGTCGGAACAAAGAAGAATTATACCTGATCCTTTCCTTGGTCTCTACCTTACAACTAGTATCACCTTCTTTAGTAGCCATTGTAAACATAAAGGTCTATACATCAGATATTAGTGGCCCAAAATGATTATGTCTCACTTGGCCTCCAGTGTTTACATCACTTTCTAAACACGAATGACACCATTTCCCTACCAACCCATGAAACCTCACCCGTGCCTAATGACAAACTCCATCATATCTCTCAACCTGAGGCTCTGATACCACTATGTCATGACCCCCTCCCCAGAAAGGGTACCCCTCCTGGACCAACAATTTGAGAAGGGAGATAATGACCCCTGATTCCCACCTCCAGTAGGCCCTGAGTTGGCGACTAGCACTGAGGGTATAGAAAACACACAAATGGGAGGCATTACCCTCTAAGAGAACCCATGTGGAAGAGAAAGAGATAATATAGACAAAAACAAACTCCAACTCAACCAGTAAGATATAATAAATCTGGAGTAAACATATTAAATGTCATGAAAAACTACAACAACTGAAAGGGGAAAAATGCAAGTACCAAAAATAATGTAAAACAGAAGAAACCACAAGCCTAAACAGCTCCTGCAACAAGCTAGTAGTAACCAGAATGATCTACAACTAGCTCCAAGTGACCTAAAAAGCAGTTTATATATACATAGGGTGAGTATAACAATATACTAAGTATGATTCTCCTCGAAGCCTCTCGTGCAAAATTAAAGAAAGCATGATAAAACATAGTGAACAACAAGTGAAACAAACTCGTCACCTAAACAGGTATACTATATTCCTAGCCTCACCACGGATACTCTCACCAACTAATGCATAAAAGAGTATATAATATAATAAATAATATCAAGGGTACCCCTCTTCTACTTCTCCACTGTTTTTCCGCTTTTACCCAACGTCACACGTCCTAAGCATCTCTCTCCAAAAAGGCTTGTCTGCAGACACCTGGGTGAAGCACCACAACATGCACCTCATGCAACAAAACCACCACATTCACGTAAGAAAATTATCTCGGTATTTTCTAGGAGACACCAAAACTTTCTTAACATGTATCATACATCGGGTATTATACCTCAATCTATTACATCCCATACACTGAGTTAGGATCCTCAAGCCATTATATCCTATACACGTTAAACCTATAGTAGTCCATAGAAAACTATATGTAGAATATATGTGGTTGAATAACCAAAATCCATTACATCCCTCTACACCCATATATAGGGAAGACTAACCAATGTTCTTGCTAGCACAAGTAACTACAAAGAGAATAGAGCGGGGCCAAAGGGGGTAGTCATCCATCCATCCACCCACCAAAATGTTAGGGAAAACACTCCCCAGGGCTCCAAATCCCTGGGGTGTCAGTTTCCCTTATAGACAGGGTGGAGTATCATATAGAAACACAAAAAAGTATAGAATATACTATAGCTCACAACCAAACTATGGGCATAACCTATTCTTATACTCAACTGCAACTTACGTCTCTCGGACTCCGTGATGCTACTTATAAGACTAGTTATCTTATAAGTACAAAACCTTTTAAATATCTTTAATACATTACTTCATTCCCTTTTTATCAGTTTCAATTTATGTTAATTAATTATTTAAACATTATTTATACAATAATAATTCCACATTAAATTTCATTAGCATCACTACCAAAGTACTCTGTTACTTCAAATCACATCCCCAGCATTGCGCCCCAGCAAGATCCAAACCCCATGGGTTAACATGATTTATTCAATTATTTATTTACATTATTACTTTTAAATATTACCATGCATTCTATAAAAACAATATATGCTTATAAAGCCAAGGGGCTCAACACGATGAGTTGATGAACTACCCATCGAGGCTTTGCCGCATATAGCAAGAGTGTTGAACCATCCTCACTTGAGAAGATAAACACGGAAATCACGTGGTATACCCCACACATCCTCGACCCTTTCGGAAAAAGGGTAAGCAAGACCAGCTACCTTGAGCAGTGGGGAATGTAAAGAAGGTAAAGAACCATGAAGAATCACCAGAAAACCAAACATTCACATCTAACCCATTTCATCATCGCTGGTGTCCTCCCTGATGACCACATGTATAAACCGATGCATCTCTCCACTCTAGGCATCAACTACTATAATAACCAGTATGCCTCCATTCCCCCACATATCAAAACCGCCATCCGGGCTCACATCACAAAACAAGTAGCAGGAAAACAACAATCATATAGGTTGGGCTCTTGGCCCTTGAACAAGAAAGAGGGTAACATATAACCCTTCAAGGAAATATCAAACAATCAGTTTTTAATCCATATTGAATGAAACGATTTATTATTCATAGGTTCTATATTTGGGTAACCTAAACAGTAAGCTATCACAATTAAATTAAACATGCTTACTACACCAATTTGACTAACATCAAAAAATAGAATAATAAGAACCAGATTCATTTACATGCCTCTTTATCTTTATCCAAACCATTATCAATTAATTGTGGTTTACATTCATTACCATTTTCCTTAAAAAATAAATATCTATTCCAATAAAGCATAGATATCACACTATCTACCAAAAACATGAGGAAATAACGTATGGTTGTTATCAATTTATTTTTCTAGTTAAAATATTTATTATTTCAATTCCATTTTGATCTAGTGGCTAAAAAATTCTTACTATACAATTTCTTGTAAAAATAAAAGAGAAGAAACGAATCACATAGCTTAAAAAGGTTATTAAGGATGTTTATACGAGAATGATCCACACAGCGGGTTACAATCGCCTCCTCCCATGACAATTGCTTCCACCTGAGGATGTCGAGGCACGACCACACCAACCAAAACCCAAGAAACTCCATTAAAAGCATGGAGATCACATGCCATAATTTGGAAAGGAGAAAAAAGAGAAGGTTAAACCAAATGAACAATGATAAATCATACCTTATATCGAAGATTGATGGATACTGCTTGGTTGTACCAAAACAGGGGGTGCACTTGCTGTAAGAAGAACATCGAGGGAAACCAATCCATCGAGAAAAGTTTAATCTCATGATTCCTATAAGAAGGAAGGAAAGGTTTGAGTGTCTCACACCAGATAACGAGGAGAAGAAAAAGAGAGGAAGATATCTTATCCCTTTAGAATATTTAATGGAGCAGGGGTTTAAGATACATTGGATTTTACATTAAAATCAGATTGCATAAAACCACGTGGTTTGACCAAGTAAATGAATCTTAGGCCTTAGGAAAATTATTATAGGAGTTATGATATTTGATTTGGCCTTAAATCCCTTAAAACAAGGCCATAAATGCATTTTATGTCAAAGAAAATTTTAAATTGGTGAAACTAGAAAAATCTAGAAATTTGGAAATGGAAATATGAAACAGTTTTGGAAACACAGTTAATAAGATGTGACACCATGCCTGACTCACCGTTTCTGTCTCAGCATTTTTGAAGCACTTTTTCTGTGACTCCATTTCTATCTCACCATTTCTAACTCACTGTGATTTTATTCATAAAACAGGAAACACTATTAACCAAACTGGAAATTTGAAAAAGTGTTGGGGATGAGTCACTTTGACCTCCCAGGGCACCTCAAACACTAGATTTCAGCAAAATTATGGACCAGAGAGGTCCGGGACATTACTAACCACCTGTAGAATTTGAAAATGATAAAATTAATTTAAAATTTGGAATAATTATACTCAAAAGTTTTTATAATTCCTTTTTCTTTTATAAATATATTTAATGATGGTATAAAAGAATAATATTACTAATAATGTTAAAATTAGATTAATGTGATATAACAATGAGATAAGGATTAAAATACATAAAAAATTTAAAAAATTTGATTTGATTGAGATTATTTAAAATATATAACACATTATATTCTAATTTGGATTTACTTAGTGACACTTGAAAAGAATATGATATATTTATTCTTTAATCTATTAAGATATTCTATGTGTGTCCTTCCCATCGATTATAAATGGGACCCTCCTCCCCGATATTCATCACAACTTTTGAGAATAATATCTAATGAAATCCTAATAGAAACACCTTCTATAAATATATAACCGTGTTTTAGAGGAACTAGTTTGACAAAAACGTAATCTTGTGAAAGATTAGTTATATATTTAATGTTGTTTTCTAATGAATTGGTATAGTTCTTAACCAAGAGATTTTGTTATATTTTTTGTTTATATATTTCTGAAATCTTATAAAACCATAATTTAATAATGAAATAAATATCTTAAACATAAAGATATCTTATTATGTAAATTTAAAAACCATTATTCATCACCTTATTCCATCGAATGGGATATTAAACCATTATTCATGTGTAAGGATGGGTACCACCTCATGAAGCAATGTGTATCATTTTCCTTCACTGAATCTAATCTATGTCAATAATGATTTTTAAGGTATATATATAATATTTTTTATTCTTTATAATAATTAGGTAAAGTTAACATATCAAAACATTTATTAATTTTCCATCCTTTGGAAATTGATCCCATTGTTACTGAATACACGTCGATTACCTCCTTCAGATGTGATGTAACTCATTTCTCTTATATGAAATTAATGGATGACAATAAAATTGTTTTCTAATTTTTTCAAAAATATTATAATATATTTCTAATAATTTTAGAGATTATTTCACCATAATTACTTTGGGCACATTCAATCTTCTAAACCAGTTATAATATTATGAAACAAACACTCCCCAGACACCTTACATAAACTTAAATTATTATTTAACTAAAAAAACTTAGTAGAAAATGACCTAAAATGGATCATAACAATGTATTAAACATGAAATTTGTTCCTAATCATATAAATAATTAACATACCTTTTATATTACCAAAGATAAATAATGTATGAAATGGGTCATACTGGATATAAGGGACACTCGAAAAAAACCCATTTTAAATGTTTTGAATATTTATTTTCAAAATAATTTCCTTCCCCGACCATATTTTCAAAATTTATTTGTGGATGTCCTTATATAGAAATAAATGAAATATAAACAAAATTTAATGAAACATTATTAATTTCTTTAAAAACCACAACATTAATCATTTTTTATATTATATAAAAAATGTTTTGTCTATATTTACAAAAGAGAAAAAGAATGTTTAATTTTAATATATATTGATTCAATATATTTTAACACAGTAAAACATTATATTTTAATTTTTTATCCTTTATATTCTACTGTGTTTTCATCAATGGAGTCCCTTACTTCATTTTTTATGTGTATTTTAGTTTGAAATATATTGTTTTAAATGGAAATGGCATTTCATTATTTAATTTTTTTTAATAAGGGTTTAAAATTGGTTTTCAATGTTTTTATGATGAAAAATAAAAAGATTAAAATGTTTTCTTCATTAAATGGTATTTTATAATAATATATTATTTGGGTGATATTTATAAATTTTATATGTTTGGAGATTTTTATATTGATTATATGATGGTTAGCATGATAAATAAAGTATGATTGGGGAGCCTGATAGTTCTTAAATGATGGGTGATCCTGATATAACACTCTAATTCCTTATTTAATGTTCATTATCTTAAAATAAAATATATAATAAGGTCACCTATAATTTTTTTATTAAGGAATTAATAAAGATATACTTATTTTAGGCATAGGTTATGGATATAATGCTCTATATTTCGTATAAGGGTTTCTATTTTCTTATTATGTGGTTTATTGGATTTTTTAAAGCTATAAGTCTGTGTTTTTCATGTGTATATAATTTGTTGCATATTTTCAATAAATATTTTGGTAAATGTAATCAATTTATGACTTTTCATGTTTTCACTGGATAAAAATATTTTATAGTTCTATCTTACATACTAATATTTTTTTCTCATCCCACATTTTAAATTTTTTTCACAGTGATTAAGAATGACATAGAAAAAAAGTGAAAATGAAATTCATGATGATATTTCATGAATAAAATTTCATATTAATTTTAAAATTATTATATAATGGGATAAATAGATACTAAATTTAAGTTACCACTTTGTAATATATATGAAATTTATGTAATATCCATGTACCAACTCTCTTAAACACTAAATCATAATGATACTTGACAGGAGTGAAAATAAATTCCTTGAGAAAACTCCAAATTATGTAATGTTTTATGGGTATGTCCTTATAAATACAATATGAAACATAATAAAATATTATTAATACCTATTATAATGATTTGGGGAGAGGTATACTCCCAAACCCAAGCTGTTTGTCTCATAAAATAATCAATTAATCAAGGGGATACATAATGTTGGATCCCACCCATAACCTAATTTTTTTCAATGCATTCAACATAAGTATCCACATGACATGTAATTTTATTCAAAAAACAACTGATATATGAATTTAAAAATGAAGATATCTATAAAATGAAATAAATATGAAAAATAAATACTCCCCAATACAGTAAAAAATAATGTTATTTTATAATAGAACATTCATTTATAAACATAAACATTGGGGGGGGGGGTATCATAAATATTACAATAAGTACCCTTATTAATGAAATACAGTATTGATGGTTATTTCAATATATTAGGTAATCCATAGAATATAGTATTTGGGTTATGTAAATTATATTTTAAATAGACCAAGGATATTGTATGAAAAATACTTCACCATGTTTCATAAAAGTGTTTGGATCTTCCAAAGCATATCCCATGGGAGTGTATAACTAGGTGTCCAGTCTTAGGCCCCTCATCATGCATCTGAGTATTGATTGATTCAATGATCAACCAATAATATTTGAGTCAATTAACACTATGTGAATATATGAAATACCCATATCTGTATTCATGTTTGTAAATAGGGGTGCATTTTTTTTCAAAAATACACACACTATTACTTTACAAAAATATATGTTTGATTTTACACCTCAGAAAATATTTTTTTCAGCAGTTGTAGAGGGTCTTCAATAAATGTAATATGAGGGAGGGAAAACTATACATACATAAATATAAGTAACAATTACTAATTAATATGATAAATTTTCTTCCATAGGAGCATAGTATCCACCCAAAAAATATGTGGTGAATATTGAATGAGTCCCAAAGAACTAAAATTGATATAGAAAATACCCACTTATATATTGATAATAAATGAAAATAATCCCCATTTAATGATAATTATTAAAAATTTATCAAAAAATATGTTGAATAAATTAGTTTCAGTATATAAAATCACAAATAAATTTAATATACAACACATAAATAAAATTAGGTTCACGATATAAAACATTTCTTAGAGATAGGAATTTATGGAAGAGAACCCTTACCTCTTTTCCTAACATTTACAAACATAATTTAACTTCTTGAATTAGAAATAAAAATATTATAATCACTTAATTTTGATACACACTCATATAAGTTTTAATTTATACTATTAAAAAATAGTCATTCTATATATGAATTCTAATTATTTTCCACATCATGTGTTTATAGTTTTGATAGTTTGTTTTGGCTTCATAATTAAATTATTTTTATTAATTATGCATCCGTATTTAATCATTAAAAGGTAATTTAATTTATTTACTTTGACTATTTAATAAAATTTATGATGTCTAAAATCCCATTCATTTTTTAGTCATTATCCCAGAATATGAAATTGATAACAAGCATGTTTCCCCGACTCTTGATGATCGAAGGGTGTTTTATTAATTAGTGACTTATATATTAATATAACATCTCTAGAATAAATAAAATCATTTTATAAAAATTTATGTTATATAATGTTATGAATTTTAATTTCATACTCAATCATGATATAAATTCATATTATTGTTCAAGTAGGTGGAGAATATCACTTGATCATGGACATACTATAATTAATGGATGATTATGTGGTGATCCAGTTCAAATATCACTACACCGATATCATAAAGATTTAATTAAGTTTATATAATTTTAATATATTAAAATTATAATGTTAATTAAAAATATTTAAGGTATTGGAATATATTACATAATTTGAAAAAATTATTTAAATATTTGAATGATTATTTTTAACGATTTAATTGATAATGATCTTGTTTTGATAATTTTATTAATAAGGTCAATAATTAATCATAACACAACTATAATGGTATCATAATCATCATATTTACCTATAATGAAATTCTCACGGAATTATATATACGACTGTAATGAAATGGAAAATAAAAATCAATTATTTCATGTCTACAGTAGTCTACAAGTTCTCATGGTTGACTATATCATTTTATATATAACGTGAGAATGTAAATAATGTGATTTATTATTTTTAGATCCGAAAAAATGTTATAAGTTTATTAAAAAAATATTTAACTCATTTTAAGTATGCCCATGTATGTAAATAATGTAAAATGAAACATGTTATGTCTTAGAGAAGGTAGTCTGCACATTGCACGAATAACAGTTTTTTTTTTCTTAAAAGAAAAGGGAAATATGTTTAATTAATGTAAAATAATTATAATAAAATATCATTAAAATAATGATACTAATTTGTTCATTTGTTTATGGTGTTATGTAATTTGATTAAGTAGAGGTGAAAATAAATAATATAAATGAGAAATAACCATTTTGAAAGATATTCATCACTTCCTGGATTATCCACATTGGAATGTGGCTATGATTTTGGGGAATGGTATTTTGAGAAGATAAAAACATATTTAAGTTGCATATAAACTAGGTTGGGTAGGTTTTGGGAAAAACTATTTGGATGTTTTTAGGAGAATTTAGCATATCAATTCCCATTTAATAATTAAAAAAGGATTTTTTTTTTTTCAAAATATCAAAAAAATATACATTGTGATATCACTCTCATTAATAATAGCTCTATAATTTTGAAATAATGTACTAGGGAATAGAAATGTAGAGGCACAAATCATAAAATAAATTATAGATATATTTTTATCAGGCTTCATGCCCTTTATCCAACTAATTATTAATTTTACCATTTTATCTTTTACCATAGTAAAAGTATTCTTCCTTAGTAATTTATCCTTTATGTATAAAAATAGAATAATAAATTTCAGATAATTATCTCATAATGATTCGAGGTTTGTAATGTATTTAAAATGATTTTAATTATAATATATATATATATATAATAATTTTAATATATTAAATCATTAATTCATTAAAATAATTTTAGTGAAAAATGTCACTTATGCATTAACATCTAAAATGTATTTTTATAAATTAATCATAATATTTAAAATAATATAATATTACATACAAAAAATTTTTTTTATTATAATGGTATTTTAATTTTAGTTTATATTTTCATATTATGTATTTTATAAAAATCACTTTTTTGAAAAAAATATTACAACTAACAAAAAAATGAATCTTTTAGGGAAAATCAATAAATTTAAAATTAAGATAATATTATTATGATTTATTTAAAATATAATAATGTTTATAACAAAAAATTAAATGATTCTATAATTCAAATTTTAAATATACTCATCAATGATGGCTATTTATAATGTTCATTGCGTGATAGTTTAGAATATTATGTTTAACTACTAGTTAGGGTCTTAGGTATTACAATTATACCTGATTTTCCCATAATTTTTTTTCAAAGAACTAGTTTTTTTATAAAAATACTTTTTATTTGTATTTAATGGACGTATTAATAAAATAATTTTAATGATTCATTGAAATTAAATAATACAAAAAATATTCCATATTTTGAATTAGCATATTCATATCTAATTTGGTTCATTTAATTTTATGTTATAACTAAAAGTAACCATGGAAAATATTTATCACCGTTTTAGTTGGTAAAATGGGTTATTTGAGGTTGAAAGTTTGTAAAATGTCTTCAAAATAAATGAAAAAAGTTATTTCAACTGATTTCATTATTTGTACCACAATCATATTAACTTCAAAATTATGGAAATTTGATGCCACAGTCATGTGACGTTGATGTTTATATTATTTTAAGTGAAGTGTGGGAAAAAATATCACTATATTTGACTTAATATTTTGTTATGATTTGGATATTGATTAGAATTATATATTATTAAATATTAATGATAAAAATAAATTGGAAAAAATATTTTTTAATTGAAATTTATCATTAATTTATAGAGATTGTATAAGTACATTGAATTCTTAGCTAACCTTAATGTCGTAGTTGTGTAAGCTGTATGAAATGAAGGAACAATATTTTTAAAAACCAAATGTAATTTTTTTGGTTGAATTATAGTGTGAAATGTTTTTTGTTTTATAATTAAAATGTATGTTTGACAATGAATTAGTTTATATTCAATATATAATTCTTCTATGATATCTTTAAAGTCCAATTTTTTGAATTATTGTTACAATGACTATAAAAAACATCCAATGTTTAAATTTTCATTTCAGATACTTAAAATGTCATAAAAATATATATTAATTCATATAGATGGAAAATTTTGATCCAATAAATAATGGTTGATGTGTGTGAAATTTTTTAATTTTTTATCAATTTTTATAAGCTATAAAGATCAAAAAATGAGCTACAATGGTTATGGTTAGACTGGGTTAATGGAGGTTTTAGACCAAATGATATGGTATAAAATTATACAAAAAACATTTAAATAATTTATTATTTTAATTTATATCCACTATATACTCTTTATATTTAAATATATTAATCTTTAGGAAAAATTTACAAGATTTAGACACATACTATATATTAATATTTCATGTAACTACAATATTTCCACACACCTCACCTATAAAAAATCACCTCTACTTCCCTCTTCCTCACAACACATTTTCAATTTAGTTTAGAAAATATTAACAACATACCATCATGATTTATTTTACACTTCTTAGAGATTATTTTCTTCCACAAGTACAATTTAATTAAGAATTAATTTGTAAGTAAATAGAGAATTCCCAATGAATATATATAACTATTTACCGTATTTATTCATTTAATTTATTCTTAACCTCATTAAATTCTATATAACCATTTTATATAAAAAAATTAAAAATATTATATATAGTATGTTTTCATTATAAATTTGTGACAACATTGTTTCTTCTCCTTTTCCAAAAAACTTGAAATGAAAACATTTATCATGTGTACGTGGGCACCACCACCTCTTCAATGTGGTGAGTTTGGTTTTTTCATCAAAGACTCACAAGAGTTAATATTAAGATATTTTTAGTGAATATATTCAATATTTAGTAGATAGTTATTATTTTTAAAATAGAATATATTAATGATCTTATTACCCATACACCTATTAAAAAATGATAATGTATCTCTTGTGTACTTGTGGACAACTACTTCAATGAGGAGATGTGATTCATTTTTCATCTTCTGCCTCCATATATGAATATTATATTTTCTATAATATATTAAAAATAATATTTTTCATGATTAACATTCTGTATATTATGTAAACATGTCCCCATTGACCATTATCAACCTACTAAAGATGTTTTTTGAAAATAAACCAGACGTTCATAATATATCTGATGAAAACTTAACAGATTTAGTAAATATAGAAGTTATGGTAAAAAATGAAATTAAATTAGTTTATAAAATGGAAAAAAATAAAAAAAGTTCATTAATGAAGTACAAAACGAATATAATTTAATTATTTGGGTTTGGATAATGTACACAATTATTTGGGGAATTAGTTATGAGAATTTACATTAATGTATAATTTTATTTTTTCATAAAAAACATTCAACAACATGTATATTTTCATAAAATATTCTATGAATTATCTTATTTATGACAAAATGTTTATTATGGGTCATTTTAAAATACTTTAGACTTCATATACAAATGACTAATTTATATTTTTCAACTATTTTCCAAAGGAATCACTTTGAAATTTTTAGAAAAGTTTGAAAAGAATTAAATATTTTAACACATAAAACATGAAAGGATATTATTAACCTCATGAATTTTATTTTATTAGAATTATCCATTACAATTTTCCATATTTATATACAAATAATTATTTTTCCACAATTTTTAGGAAAATAATTTTAACATGTTAACAAAATAAATGGATTTTTCTAATTTATTAAAAAACGATGACATATTATATTAATGGTTTATTCATCTATTTAAACATGATTTAATGATTTTTAATCTTGATTAGAGACATAATATAATGATACCATCCACATTATTTCTCTATATGGCTTATGATCATGTTTTTTCTACATATTAATAGGGGAAAAGTTTTTTATTTTGTATGGTAGGTTATTAATATATATGATCATATCAATTACCTTGAATATTATTATAAATTTCTTCCACATGATGAACTAATATGATTGAGTAAGTTATAAGAATTTTTTTAGTATATTTCCCTTTAATTCATCAATAGTACTCAAGCGACAGACTAGATAGTGTATTTTATGTATTTCTACACAATTATTTAAAATGTCTTAAAAAAGGCCTTGATATGAAATTTATGATATATTGAAAAAATGACCTGATGATATAATTATGGTGTCTCACATTATATATACCATCATTGTGAAATATTTTTTATATATGAGATTATTTATTTTTTATCCTATTTTAAGGTATAATTATATATAATTTTCATTTAAACCTTATAAATTTTTATAAAATAAAATGAAAATTTATCTTGAATATTTTTTAGATTAGTTATGTGTAAATTGATTAATTTAATGGAAATATTTTTTAATTATCATGAATTTATATTTATATTTGACTTTTCCTTTATTCATTCATATTAAATGGATTATGATTTTTTATAATTGTTTATTAGAAGTGAATATAATAGATTTTTTTAAAATAAATTATTATTATAAGAATAAGTTAATAACCATATTGGTTACTATGAATGTAAAATATATTAACATACTTCAATTCTATTTATATCCCTTACGAAGATTTTTTTATTTTCATCATATTATTTATGATGTTTTTTAGGACTTAAGGATGTATATGAACCCTTTAAATAACTATTATTCTTTTATAGTGATATATCATAATAAAAGTGACCTTTTTTGAATAAAAAATTTGATTAAATATTAGAATAATATTATTGATAAAAAAATTAAAATTTAGTAGTATTTCCAATGTTATATTTTACGGGTTTTGTCTCTATGAATTTTTTTGTTTTTATAAAATTAGAAAATAAAATGATCCTTGAAATTAAAATACTACATATCTTTTTGTAAACCAGAAATTATGGGTGTTTAAAAAATATGATGTCTATTTGATCCTAAAAATATGACGAAGAATTCATTTAGTATTGTAATTGGATAAAAATTTCTCAACTCTTTGTATGTGGTTTTGATAACATCTTCTTGTGGAGAAGAAACTGTGAAACTAGAATAGATATTAATAGGGTATCTATATATAATTGGGGATAGAAGGAATATAACCCCTTATACTGATCTATTGTAAAAAAAATATAAATTTATTATTAAATATTTACTCATGTATATAAACTGAGATATGATTCCATGATGTAGTGTGAAAAGAGGATTAAGAGTGAGTTACCATTTAGTAAGGAGTGATTAAGTCGTTACTCCTGTAAAGGAAGTGAGGTTTGGATTAAATGTTATGTGAATAAAATTAGTATCATCATCATATAATGATAATAGATTTTGGAGTAACATAACATCATCAACATGTGATCCTTAGATGTATTTATTTTTCATAACTAAATAAAATATTCAGGAATTATGTACATTCCATTTGTATTTATATATGCTTTATGGGAGTTCCATCAAGAGTGAGATATTGAATATATTATTTCTAGTGGTGGTGGGGGGGGGGGGGGATCTAAAAACATTGTTAATAATAGTATAATGAAATATTTCAACTTGGAAACAAGTTAATTTTCAAACCCATTCCGTATAGTATATATATGGAACTTGTTCCCAAAAAGGTTTATCATATCCAAATGGTTTTAACATAAGGTTATATATATATATATATATGTTTTTTTATTACTTATATGTAATCAATGATGAGAGATAATATTTTTAATTTTACCTTTTATGATAGATATTATATATATATATATATTTTTATACAGACATTTGATATAGAGAACGTGGAATATATTCATTATAATAAAAATTCAAAAAATAATAGGGAAATAGTTAGTGATGAAATGAAATAAAAATCATCATAGTTCATTGAGATAAAAATTGATAACTATAAAAAAATTTGAATTTTATTTTCAAGAAATTATACAATTACATGGGGATGATATATCACCACTAAAGGTGATCAAATACTTCAATATGTCAAAAGGGAAAAACAAAATAATCACGATAAAGAATAATAATGAAATAAAAAATCAAGTAGTGTTGATCATATCAAAATTTTCTGAAAAATATTATTTTATTAATGTTTTTGAAGTTATGTGAAAATAAAAAAATTTAGACTCCCCCATAGAAGTTAGAGAGGATTTTGTTTTCAATGTATATGGGAAACAATATCATGTTATAAATAAAGTGATTTATCTTATAATAATCATTGAGATATTTTATCTATAAATGATATGATGGACAATATGGATTTATTTTAATACAAATTTCCAAATTTATTTTCTGATATCATGGTGATTTTTATGGAAAAACAATCTTTAATTACAAATATTTTTAATTCATATAATTTTTTAGTGGAAACAATAATGCATTTATTATTTTAATGATTTTTTTATTTTTGGTAGTAAAATAATAAAAATTATTTGAAATAGTTTTCATAATATTGAAAATGATAATATTTTTTCAGAGGAATAACTATAGGAAAATAATTTTAGAATTATTTTTTAGATTTAGGATTTTTTGAAATTATTGATTAATTTTTCGTGGTCTGTTTTCTATTTTCAATTGAAAAATAATGAAGGAGTTTAATTCTATGTAGATATGGTTCATGTTTATGAGAATAATTATTATGGAGGAGTTTTTTTAGGGTAATATAATCTTTTTTATGAGCTTTATACATGTCCGTTAGTTTTCATTACTAATACAATGGTCATTACCACACATCAGACCCCTATAAGGGTAATTCAAAATCTCCATACTTAAAAAACAACATAAGGGTCAGTGCGATGTTCCAAAAGTGTATTCCTTTGTTACTGTATTCATGTGATAGGTTTCCACTATGGTATTTATACAATGCGAAGGTCATCATTCCTTGAATAGAACTATAGAGATGTTATTGTATACCAGTGTATAAGTAACGTTATGGATTTAGGAGAAACCATTGGATAAACATAGTGCTCATTGATATGTGTTTTGTTATTTTATTAAATTTATGATGATGAGGGAATAATTCTATGAAAAAAAATAAATCATTCTTTTCCCTAAAATCCAAAATCCAAAAATAACGAATAATGGATGATTCTTAAACATGATGAAATGCTCATAACATTTTTAGTGTATAATATATAGGACCCATACATCCAAATTAGATATTTTATGAATACTTATTATATACTAACATTAATACCAACTAAAATCTGAAAAATTTAACCATCCCAAATTATAACATCAAGGTGAAATATTGAGTCAGTTACATACACATGAAATTTTTATATTTTTTATCTTAATATATCACATCCCATTCATTATAATCAAATGGGAATATTTAATAGTATACAAAGAATTTATTACACTATATAAAATGATCAAAATCTCCAAAAAACATTACACATATGATACCCTTCTAGAAACATCTTACCAAATATCATTTTTCATAACCGAGGATAATTGAAAATAGATTAGGGGTGAGAGAAGAACCTTTGTTTGGGTATACATAAGGGATACCAATAGAGTATCATAAGTGAGGATAGAATGAGAATAAGAGTATGATAACATAATATAAGGGAATCTAAAAAATATAAATTATTTATTCCAAGTAAAACATGATTCAAAAATCAGGTGTCCTGGTAAAATGATTTGGAATAAAATAAGACAGAATTCATATGTGTTAAAAATTAAGACAATCTATATTCAAACATTATTAAATAAAACCATTAAATACAACTTAATTCATTGAAAAAACCCTGAAGGTATCCTGGATATCATTTTCATCACCCTTGTTCTCTCATATTTCACCAGTAATAGAATATATTCAAATAAGTTAACTCCCATCATCATTTTGGTTGAGATTTAATCATTTACTAATGCAATAGAGATAAATTTACCCAACAAAACTATCAATATAAATAATTTTCATGAACACTTACATTAATAAAATACATTCGTCTTACCACATTCATAGAAAATACATTAAAACTACCATAATTACATCCATTATTGTTAACCCATCAAAATGAATCATGTTTCCTATAAATTTCATCAAAACATCAACATATTATTAAAAGTTAATGGATGTGGATAGAAATGTTTTTCATATCCTTATTGTTTCAAAATTATTAAATAGGGAATGTATCAATGGATGCAATTTACGATTATGATATAATTATTAAACTGATTTAGAAAACCAGAATAAATATCCATTAATTTAGGTAACTTTTTAAAAATTATAGAAACATATGACAATGGGAAAAAAATACATTGTAAAACCATGGGAACATGGAAAATAATCTTAATAAAATGGAATGGATACATCAGTGTGAAAATTAATCCTATGGTAAATTTCAATGAATCATTATTTTCACAGAATTATGAAAAATGAAAAAATTTCCTCATATAAAAATGTAAAAAATATTAATGTTTAGGCATCTCAAAATGTTAAAATATTTTTTTAAAATGACTTTACAAAATAATTTTCATGAGAGGAAACATTTATAGAAACAATAAATAAAATATGGATATACATGAAAAATTGTTTTTAAAAAATACTTTAAAACTTTTAAATAAATGAATTTAATTAAAACACCATTCCTCTATTATAATAATATGCCCATATGAATGAATCAACTTGAGAGGCAACTTATTATATAATGAATATAATTTTTCATGATATAAAATTGCAAATAAGAATTATGTATATTATATAAATTAATATAAATGAATAATTCATAACATTTATCATAGAAGTAAATTTTAAATTAGAACCCATTAAGACATTTGTAATGATTGAATCAAAATAAAATAGAATGGAAGAACATTATATAATTATAAAAACATTATATTTCCATTGAAAATTATATATAATAAATTTATGGGGATGTAAGTACACCATATTAATAAAATAAAGGTGTAGAATAAGGAATATTTCTCATGAAATTTAAATTCATAAAAATAACCCCTAATGATTTATAACACTTAAAATAAAAATAAATCAAAGGAGTGTTATTTTGAAAAAGAAAAAAATAAACTTATAACATGTGTATATTTAAACATAATGAATAATAGATCAAAAAATATATAATCTTGTCATAACATAGTCAATGTATATGTCATATAATTCATAGAATGAAAATTTAGTTACAAATCCCCTTACCTCAGATTTACACTAAGTAAAGTTCAATATAACATCCTTATATTATAAATTTTTTTCTGTGGTATAAATTTATGTACAAAAAATAATTCTATTTTTATTTATATATATGATACACATATAATTTATTACCTAAATGTATCTCCTTAAGCTCATTTTAGGCTGGTAAACATGAAAATCATTTATTATTAATGTAATTAATAGAATTACAAAATTAAAATATTAGAACATTATAAATTGTCATGACCCATCCCCTAGGGCTCATATCGTGACTACCCCAAGCCCACCTTCCATAGGCCAGGGGCTGGCGACTAGCACCAAAGGCGTAAATCCCTAAACTAGGAAGGCATTGCCTTTATAAATTGAAACACACACAACAGAGTAGGAGTTGGAAGTAAAACACTAAGCAAAGCTGTATACAAAAGAGTTCTGAAAACTAAAGGGGCCGAAAATACAAGCCCAACTGTAAAGTAAAAGTACAACTGAAAAAGGGTCAAATAGCTGAACAAAAGTAAAGTAGCTACTGGGTTGTCCTCCGGGGTACTTACCTAAAGGGTAGGTACATATGGCCTCCTCCTCACTCCATGTCCGTCCGTCCTCTCTATGTACCGTCACGCCAAATGGTCCACCTTCGGGAACCGTCCAGTCCTGCTACTCTCTACCCCAGTCAGCGATGTCTGTCATCTGCAACCAACACAACGAGGTGCAGGTATATTCCATCCTGGGGTGAGTATAATGATACGTAGTAGGGACCCCAAGACTCTCAAGATCTCACTAAATCCAACAAGGATAAAACACAATTATGAAATAAATGGATAACCATTACATAGGTATATGCCCATACATATACCTAAGTTATCTAGTAACCCATCTCAATAATGAGGAAAACAAAAAAGTAATTGAAACAGCTCAACCAAGATTTTTATTAACGATGTCGAAACCACAGCTGCTGGAGAACTCCTCCTCTATCGAGTACAGTGGGTCTACCGCTACAACCAAGTGCTTCCCACTAACCATGAACTGCTGAGGTACTCCACCCGTTGAGTACTGTGGGTCTGCCGTGCGGACACAGAGGTGATCCCCAATATGGGTCTACCGCTACAACCAAGCCCTCCCTCTCATAGCCAACAGAGGTACTCCTTCTGTTGAGTACAGTGGGTCTATCACTATAACCAAGCACACCTCCACCGTGGGTCTGCTGCTACAACCAAGCGCTCCCCACTGGGCCATCCGAATCCCTCTGAGTTGATCGGTCAGCAGTCGTCAAGTATCATCCAACTACTTGGTCTCTACAATCTGCTCACTTGTCACTGGGAGGGTATTCTCCACAAGCTACAAGTTGATACTCCAAGTTTCACAATGTCTCACGTAGAAGTATCACAAAGGACCGCCACGTCATAGGGGTCTCAACATAACAGACGATGCGTCAATCGGACGCCCGATCTGTGAGTTATTAGCATTATAGTCTCGGGGGCCCGGTTGGATTCGTGTATGAACCAACCCGACCGTATCTCAACTATACTTCGAACTCTAGTTGAGTATACTCAAAGGGACCGTATCTCATCAACATTACCAGCACCACTGACGACTCACCAAATGGACATCCAGTGCCACAGATATGGCCAAAGTAAGCAAAGGGTCGGTAGTGGGGCCGGGTCTGATCCGACCCGGTCAGACGGACTTGGCCCCTCCTAGTCTAGGCTGACCTGGTTTGAGTCAACCCTGATAGACCCGATGGGTCTGATCCAGCCTGTTGGGTGGGTCAGCCTGCTATGTTAGGCCCGATCTGCTGGGCCCAGCCCAGCGGACTGTGAGGGCGGTTCTGCCGGATGCCGCCACGCAGACAGCTCAACCCGAAGGCTAGGGCCGGTTCGACGAATGCTGCGAGGGGCACAGATCGAGAGGTCTACAACTGGGAGGCCAGCGACAGGACGTGCGGGGCATGGGCAGGCGGGATAGACACCGGGCAGGCCGCGAGGGCACCGGGTAGGGCGGGGCAGGGGGACCGTGGTGGCACCGGGTAGTGAGCCGGGTGCTGGGCAGCATGCTGGGGCACGGGCAGCACGGCAGGGCACTGGGCAGGACGTGATAGGGGGCCACGGGGGTGCCAGTCAGGGAATCGGGGCACTGGGTAGCACGACAGAGGGCCACTAGGGCATCAGATAGGGAACCAAGGCACCGTGCAGGTCGCGACAGGGGGCTGCGGGGGCACCACGACGTGCACGTAGGCGGTGCGGGGGTGCCCGGCAGGGTGCCGATGGTACCGCGAGGGCAGCGCGATCCGCGGAGGCCATGGGTAGCACGACCATTGTTCTTCGTCTTTTTCGCCTCGTTGCCGCTTCAAAGAACACCACAATGAAAAATCGAAGGAGGGTTTCGGGCCGTGTGAGGTTGGCCCAAACCCTCTACGCTTATGGTGATAGAAGTTGGTCCATCAAAGGTACGATTAACAACAATTTAATCAAAACACACCACAACGATTCCTTTCAAAATAATTTGAGAAAATAAAAGCAATACTTCTTAAGGTAAACCACCCACTTTTGATTCGCCAGAAGTTGATCGACGTTCATTGGCGATGTTGCCGAAAGAAGACGATGAAGTTCATCGATCTCCACATTCGTTACACACTCCCAATCCAAGCTCGTGTGTCTGTTTATTGACGATGATAAGGAGGGAAGTTTCTCTACGTCAGAAAGTGGCCGTAGTAGAATACCAAAGAAGAAACGTCACCGGAGTTCTTCGCGTTATTTGCGTTCTTTTTTGGGAGAATGGATCTCCCTGGCTCTCCTCTTCCTCTGTTCCACCAAAATAGAATGCTAACCAAGTACTAATAATAGGTTGTCTATTATTTTAATGTTGGCACTCAATTCAAACGGACAAAAAGACTCCCCTTAATAAATTTACACGCGTTGGCACAATTAATTGGCACATGCATTGGAACAATTAATTAGCACATGCGTTGGCACAATTAATTGTACTCAGGAGGTCAATAGGTCCTCCCTAATTAATGAGGGGGAGTAAAGAGGTTTCATTTTCCACCATAAATAGGGGTCGGGTGGTCCCCACTTCTATCATTAATAGGGAGGTTATGCTCGGGTGGGCCCCACCACCATAACCTCTCATGTGAGGTTAGGGTGTGTCGGTCCAACCACCAACTCCCAAGGGGAGGTTTCAACCAACACAACCAACACAATGCAACTTAAAAAAATAAAATAAAGTTTTTCACTTTAGTTTTATTAATTATTTAATAAAAAGTCAAAAACTAACTTTTATTCCCGACTCACTGCCGTCGAAGTGAAAGTCTTCTTAAGAGAATACTGGTACTGCGAGTTCAACGATGCCCTTAGATTTCAGTTCTGATCACCGGTTCAAAAGTTATAAAACCCCGCTCGTACGTTAGCTGAAACTACTCAAACAAAACTTCAGAAATTGATTCCGGGCACACCGGGCCTCATAATCAAGTGCTGTAAATTTTTGCAGACTCGTAAAAATCCCATGTATTTAAAAGAAATTCCTCGGAATTATGGGTCTTTACATTCTCCCCACATTAGGTATTTACATCCCTGTAATCTACAACTCACACTAAGGTAACAAATGGCGATACTGAGCACGCATATGAGCCTCTCGCTCTCATGTGCTCACCTGGAGGTTCCCGTGTTGCCAACAAACACATACCATAGGTATCGACCATCCATGTAGGACCTGGTCCTATTGATCCTCAATCTCCAATGGAACCTCCTTGAAAGCTTCCCCATCGTCGATGTCCAGCTCCCCGTGGTCGATGATGTGGGAAGGGTCAAGCACGTATCTCCTCAGCTAAGATACATTGAAGACGTCGTGCACCCGATGCAACTGAGGTGGTAGATGTAGGAGGTAATCCACCTCGCCTACTCTGTTGAGGACCTATAAAGGTCTAATGAATCACAGAGACAACATTACACCTCGACCAAATATCCATATACCTCGTCAAGGTGAGACCCGTATGAAGACGTTCTCTCCATCCTCGAACTCCAGAGGTCTCTGTATCCTATTAGTATACGACTTCTGTCTGCTCTGTGCAGTCTTCATCTGCTCCTAGACGATCTGCACCTTCTCCGTGGTAGCCCGTACCATCTTTGGTCCCACTAGTGCTGACTCCCCTAGGTCTGTCCATCACAGTGGAGATCTGCATGGCCGACCATACAAGGCCTCAAAAGGTGCCATACCGATCTTGGAGTGATAGTTGTTGTTGTAGTAAAACTCTACCAATGGTAAGTGATCCCCCAAGCTATGACCAAAGTCAAGGACACAAGCTCAGAGCATGTATTTGAGGGTTTGAATGGTCCGCTCAGTCTGACCATCTGTCTGAGGATGGAAGGCAGTGCTCAAGAAAAGTTGTGTCCCGAAAGCCTCCTGCAACCCCTTCCATAGCCGGGAAGTAAACCGTGCATCATGGTCGGAGACAATAGAAGAAGGTACTCCATGTAAATGCAAAATCTCTTGCACATAGAGGCGTCCCACGCTCTCAATAGAACCCCTCTCTCAGGTCAGTATGAAGTGGGACGACTTGTTGAGTCGGTTGACGATCACCCAAATTGAGTCATGACCCCTGGATATATGTGGGAGACTTGTCACAAAATCCATGGATATCTCATCCCACTTCCACTTTGGGACCTCTAAAGGCTGGACCAAGCCTGCTGGTACCTGGTGCTCTGCCTTCAATTGCTGATAAGTGAGGCATCGAGAGACAAACTCCACTACATACTTCTTCATACCTGGCCACCAGTGCTATCATCGAAGGTCCTGGTACATATTTTCCACTCATGGATGTACCTCTAAAGGGGAAGTATGGAACTCTCTCAACACTTCAACCTGAAGTGATACTGGTACCACGGTACATCCTCTAAAGAGGATGACGTGCTACCCACCTTCATAAAATCCATCAGCTGTCTGCCCTGTGGATATCTGAGCACGTCGTGTCTCATAGTCAATGTCCCCATGTTGAGCCTCCCTGACTCGTTGAAGTAGTGGGGGAGTGAATGTAAGAGACTGTAAGAATGCTGCTCCATCCCTATCCACAAAGGATATCTGTAAGGCGGCCAACTACTCTGTCTCCTCTCCTAGTAGCTGAATACCAGTCCTCCTGCTGAGCGCATTAAAAACATCATTCCCCTTCCCTGGACTATAGAATATCTCAAAGTCATAATCCTAGAGGAACTAAAGAAAAATTCACTGTCTCAGGTTCAGTTCCTTCTAAGAGAAGATATACCTGAGACTCTTGTGATCAGAGTACACAGTAAAAAATTCCCCCATAAGATAGTGCTGTCACATCTTCAAGGCGAAGACCACTACTGCTAACTCCAGGTCTTGGGTAGCGTAGTTCTTCTCATGATATCTCAGTTTCTAAGAATCATAAGCAATAAAAGCTCGCACCTGCATCAGGATACACCCGAGTCCGGTCATTGATGCGTCGTAGTAGACTACGTACCCTACACCTTACTATAGAAGCCTCAAGATGAGGTCACTATTCAGCTTCTTCCACAGCTCCTAAAAGCTATTCTGGCATCTCTCTGTCCACACGATGGTTTTCCCCTTCTTCTTTAAGGCTGATAGTGGTGCCACAACGCTGGAGAAATATGAAACAAATCTCCAGTAGTAGCAAGACAAACCTAGAAAACTCCGTACCTCCGTCACACTCCTGGGTGGATCATAAGAAAGTACCACCTCAATCTTTGCTGGATCCACTATAACTCCAGCCTCTGAGATGACGTGTCCCACGAAGTGCACCTATAAGATCCAAAACTGGCACTTCCAGAGCTTATAATAAAGATGGTGCTCTTAGAGTGTGTCTAGTACTACCTGTAAATGATAGGCATGCTCCTCCTCTGTAGTCGAGTAGATCAAAATGTCGTCAATGAAGACTATGACAAAGCGATCGAGGTAAGGCTAGAAGATCCTGTTAATGAGACTCATGAACATTGATTGAGAATAGGCTATGCCGAAGGGCATAACCAAGAACTCATAGTAGCCGTATCGACACCTAAAGGCCGTCTTCTGCATATCCTCATATCGAACTTTGAGCTGGTGATAGCCAGAGCTGAGGTATATCTTTGAGAACCACTGAGCTCCCTTTAGCCGATCAAAGGGGTCTTCAATCCTCGGGAGTGGGTACTTGTTCTTCACAGTCACCTGGTTCAGGCAATGGTAGTCGACACAGAGCCTGTAGCTCCCGTCCTCCTTCTTGGCGAACAAAATTGGGGCTGCCTAGGGAGAAACACTAGGCCAGATGAATCCCTTTCCCTGCAAGTCCTCTTGCTATACCCGTATCTCACGAAGCTCATCGGAATCCATCCGATATGATAGAGTAGATATCGGTGCCTTCCTGGGGTACAGTTCAATGTAGAAATCCACCTCTATATGAGGAGGTAGTCCTAGGAAATCTTCAGGGAAAACGTCCGTGTACTGGTCCACCACTACAGGATAAGTCAGACTCTCCACATCTACTGCTATGAGGGTGAGGCAAGCCAACTGGTGAGTGATCGGCTGCACCCTCCTCTGAGTAAGTCCGTCTTGTAAGCAAAGGTTCCCTTCTCTCCGGTGAAGGTAAACATGGTCCCATCCACGCAGACACACCACACATTGTGCCTAATATAGTCAATCTGAGCATGGACTGTAGATAACCAGTCCATACCCAAGATGACGTCGTAAGGCCTCGACGCTGCTACAAGGAGATCCCAGCCAAAGCTCTTGCCTCCTAGAGTAATCTCACACTGCTGGCACCAGTGCGTAATCGTCGAGTCTGCTCCCATAGGGGTCATTATCTATAAGGATCGAGCCAAGGACTCCGTCGGAATCTCCGAGCTCTGAACGAGGGATGTTTCAATGAAGAGTGACTGGAACCTGTGTCTATAAGAACTAAAACTAAGATGGAATAGACATATATTGTACCTCGAATCATCTCCAGAGCACCATGATCATAGGGCTCAGCTGCCTCAAAATGAGATCTCCCCTGTCCACCCACTCCCTGCAGTCGGGGTAGACCTCCTGGTGGTGGTGGTGGCAACACGTTGAAATGTCATCCACCGCCAGCTGCACGTCTAGCTCCTCTGCCACGTCTTTCTCCTCCCTACGGACCGCCTCGATCAAACCTATGCCTTTTCCTGGGAGGTCCCTAAACTATCTGCTGATCATCCATGTGGTGTGTCAGACAGTCACGAACCATCTGACCCAATTCGCTACATGAGTAACACTGCCCGCACCTGGCAGGCCTGTATCCACATTGAGTGCCTCACACATCTGATCCTGTGTCATGTGGTCGACCACCTGTAGGTCTGGTCCTCTTAGACCTCTGTGTCATATATCTACTGCCTTCTATAGAAGACTCCACTGCATGTCGACTGGTGGTGGGTCTCGCTGCTGGAGACTGGTCACCAAGGAAACTCTCCACAAGGTGGGCTCACTCAAACACCCCCGTCTACGTCGGGATGCTAAGTGAGATCATCGTAGCTCTGATATCTCACCTGAGCCCATGCTCGAATGTCCGGGCCCTGAAGAATGGGTCTCATACCATATCTGTGGAGTAACACGAGTGGTTGGTGAACCTTGCTGAGTATTGAGCTACTGTCATTCTACCCTGCTGTAGATGCAATATCTCTTGTATCCGCACCGTACGAAGGGTGGCTAGTACAAACTCTGCTCAGAACAGGCTCTTGATGTCCGAACACAGTAGTGTCGCATCGTTATGCATCTGAAGCATCAGACTCCACATTCTGCCTGCGGCTGCCTGAAGGAGGCTGGCAGCAAGGATCACAATGAAGTCTGCTGGTGTCCCTACTAGCCTGTAGACTCTCACCACATCCTCCAGCCAATCTTCATCTGCCTATGGGTCCGTCTCTCCCCGGAACTTGGGTAGCCTCTGGGGCTGGAACTCGTGCAATGTGCTCAAGCGGCGTGCGTCATCTACTACTGGGGCTGGTGGCATTAGTGGCCCGAAATAATATGGTACCACTGGTGCCCCTGCTGGTGCCTCAACTGGAAGAGATCCTTGCACCGAGGCCTCGATACTCAGTGGGCTGTCAGTATGTAGGACTCTCGGGGATCCCGTTGGTCGTCCTCAGAGAGGAATACTGAAAGAAACAGATGCGACACGGTCAAAAGACTATGCCTAGTGAGATGACCTAGTTTAGGTGTCTTAAAGAAAAATTTTTGAAAAAAAAACACGAAATCAGTGTTTTCATGCACTGAGTCAGAAATCAGAAGTTAGGGTCTCGGTGTATGGATACGTCGGTCGCCAGCACCAACACTGGACTCCCTGAACTGAAAATCACACTTAGCACCCTTAACACTATTTCTTCACAGAAAATAAATATCAGAGTCCTAAGTTATGTGGTAGAAATGATTTACCTAATACCAATTTGTCAGGAACCATCCCTCGGGGCCCGTATCATGACTACACCAAGCCCGCCTTCCATTGTCCTGGGGATAGAGACTAGCACCAAAGACGTAAATTCTTAAACTAGGAAGGAATTTCCTTTATAAACTGAATCACACACAATAGAGTACGAGCTGGATGTAAAACACTAAGCAATGCTGTATACAAAAGAGTGATAAAAAGTAACGGGGCCGAAAATACAAGCCCAACTGTAAAGTACAAGTACAAATGAAAAAGGAAAAAATAGCTGGAGAAAAGTAAAGCAGCTACTAGGTCTTCCATCGGGGTCCCTACATGATGGGTAGGTACAGATGGCCTCCTTAGCACTCCACGTCCGTTCGTCCACTCTGTGTACCATCACGCCGAGTGGTCCACCTTTGGGTACTGTCAAATCCTGCTACTCTCTTCCCTAGTCAGTGCTGTCTGTTGTCTTCAACCAACACAATGAGTTGCGGGAATAGCCTGTGCAGGGGTGAGTATAACGATACTAAGTAGGGACCCTGAGACTCTCAAGGTCTCACTAAATCCAACAATGATAAACCACATGTATGAAATCAACATATTACCATTACTTAGGTTTATGCCCATACATATACCTAAGTTATATAGTAACCAATATCAATCATTAGGAAAACACAAAAGTCATTGACACAACTCAACCAAGATTTCTATTCACGATGTAGAAACCATGAATGCTGGAGAACTCCTCCTCTGTCGAGTACAGTGGTCCTGCCGCTACAACCAAGCGCTTCCCACTATCCTTCGACTACTGAGGTAATCTACCTATCGAGTACTTTGGGTCTGTCATGCTCACACAGAGGTGCTCCCCACCATGGGTCTTCCGCTATAACCAAGAGCTCCCACTCATAGCCTATAGAGGTACTCTTTCTGTTGAGTACAAAAGGTCTGCTGCTACAAGAAAGTGCTCTTCCACTATGGGTCTACTACTACAACCAAGCACTTTCCACTCGTACATCTGAATCACACCGAGTCGATCGGTCAGTAGTCATCAAGTCTCTGCCAGCTACTAGGTCTCTGCAATATGCTCGCTCATCCCTAGGAGGGTCCACACCACGAGCTACAAGTTGATACTCCAAGTGTCAGGAAGTCTCACGTAGAAGTATCAAAAAGGACTGCCACATCATAGGGGTACCAATGAAACAGACGGCGCGTCGGTTAGATGCCTGGTCTGTGAGTTATTAGCCTTTTAGTCCCGGGGCCCGGTTGGATTCGTGTACGAACCAACCCAACCATATCTCAACTATACTCCAAACTCTAGTGAGGTATACTCAAAGGGACTATCTCTCATTGAGATTACCAGCGTCGCTGAGGTCTCATCAAAAGGATGTCCACTGCCACAGATATGGCCAAAGTAAACAAAGGGTCGGTAGTGGGCCCAAGTCCGGTCCGACCTGATATGAGTCAAACCAGACTGACCCGATGGGTCTGACCCACCCTGTTGAGTGCGTCAGCCCACTAAGTTAGGCCTGGTCCACTGGGCCTGGGCTAGTGGACTATGAGGGTGGTTCGGCCAGATTCTGCCACATAGAAGGCTCATCCCAAAGGCTAGGGACGGTTCGACCAATGCCGTGAGAGGCGTGGCTCGAAAGGTCGGTAGCTGGGAGGCCAGTGGCAGGACGTGCGAGGAGCGGACAGGCCAGATGGATACCGGACATGCCACGGGAGCACCAGGCACGGTGCGACAGGGGGGGCCACGGGGGCACCGAGCAAGGTGTCGGGCGCCAGGAAGTGGGATGGGGTGCCAGGAAGGCTGTGGTAGGGTGGCCACGGGGGCACTGGGAAGGGCGCCGGTAGAGCCGGGCTACACGCGGTGGCGCGGGGCATGGCGGCAAGCAGGCAGGCAGGGCGAGGGCACCGAGCAGGGCACTAGTGGGGCCGTGAGGGCGGCGCGATCCGCGGAGGCCGTGGGTAGCGCGACCTTTGTTCTCTGTCTTTTTTACCTCATTGCCGCTTTGAAGAACACCACAATGAAAAATCAACGGAGGGTGTCAGGCCGTGTGAGGTGGGCCCGAACCCTCCACGTTTATGGTTATAGAAGTTGGCTCATCAAAGGTACGATGAACAATAATTTAATCCCAAAACTTTGCAACAAATCCGTTCAAAATAAGATAAGAAAAGAAAAGGAATACATCTTAAGGTAAACCCCCTACCTTTGATTTGCTGGTCGTTGATCGATGTTAGTTGGTTGTGTTGCAGAAAGAAGACGATGAAGTTTGTCGATCACCGCGTTCATCACACACTCCCAATCCAAGCTCGTGCGTCGGTTTGTTGATGACGATGAAGATGGAAGTTGCTCTACATCGGAACGTGGCTGGGGTAGAAGATCGAGGAAGAAGCGATGATGGTGTTCTTCGCGTTCTTCACTTTCTTCATTGGGAGAATGGTTCTCCCTAGCTATCCCCTTCCTCTGTTCCACCAAAAGAGAATTCCAACCAAATAATAATAATAGGCTGTCTATTATTTTATTTGTGTCACACAATTAAATCTGAGAAAGAAACTCCCCTTAATTAATTTACACGCGTTGGCACAATTAATTGGCACTTGCGGTGGAACAATTAATTGGCATGTGCGTTGGCACAATTAATTGTGTAGAGGAGGTCAAAAGGTCCTCCCTCATTAATGAGGGGTAGTGGAGAGGTTTCATTTTCCACCTTCAATAGGGGTTGGGTGGTCCCCACCCCTATCATTAATAGGGAGGTTATGGTCAGGTGGGCCCCAAAACCATAACCTCTCATGGGAGGTTAGGGTGTGTTGCTACCACCACCAACTCCCAAGGGGAGGTTTCAACCAACACACCCAACACAAGGCAGCTTAAAAAAATAAAATAATGTTTTGTACATTATTTTATTAATTTTTTAATAAAAAGTCAAAAACTAACTTTTATTCTCGACTCACTGCCGTCAAAGTGAAAGTATTCTTAAGCGAATACTAGCAATGCGAGTTCAACAGTGCCCTCAAATTTCAGTTTAGAGCATCTGTTCAAAAGTTATAAAATCCCGCTCGTATGGTAACTGAACTTACTGGAACAAAACTTCAGAAATTGATTCCGGACACACCGAGCCTCGGAATAAAGCGCCATAAATTTTCAAAGACTTGTAAAAATACCATGTATTTTAAAAACAATTTCCATGGAATTTGAGGTCTTTAAATAAATGATATAGTTTTTAATTTTAATTATTAAATTAATTCATGAAACCAGACATTTATGGAGGTAATGGAAAATTAAATGCATCATTCGTTGAGGTAATAGTCTAGACATACATGTGGATGATGTTCCAATATTTCACTAGATGGAATGGAAATAAATTAGATAATTGATTATCTTACATGAATAATACTTAGGTTATATATATATTATACCTATTCCATAAACTGATCACTATAAATATCATTATGTTGTGGTGGTGAAAAATGAGTACCGTTGTTTGTGGAGACTATAGTCTTCACGTACACATTAGTGGCATTTCAATTTTACAATGAATGAAAATGAGGTATATAATGGGTTTTAATAAGTAAAATATAATTTTAGAAAAATTATGATATATATATATAAGAATGAAACTTTTTTACAAAATATTTTTATGTCGTTTTTGTATAAAGAAACATAAAAAACTGGTTAAAACAATAACGTCTTATTTTGACATCATATTTTAGAATAAACTTACCCATTTTGGAAGAGGGGTTTAGGTTCACACAAAGGGATTGAGAACAAGGTATGGGACATTTAATGGGTGATTTATGTATAATTTTAGGAGAAACATGAACTGATATAAGGTTTTGGAATGTTTAGATTGAGTCTCATTTTATATGAAAGAATCATTTTCATGTTTGAAAATATATAAATATTACGAGTCAAGAATAAAATTCTATGAAATAATGTTGCTAAAATATGGAATTTGGGTGTAATATTAGGACATTTAAAATCCCAATATTCCTCTTATAATATTATTTTATTTTAAAATAAATTTATAATTTTTTTAACATCAAATATCCTTAAAGATAGTTTTAGTACTATTCAAATAATTGGATTTTGGAAACCTAATTATAAAAATAAAGCTATAATTTAAAACAAAATAATAAATTATAATAAATTATTTTCTATAAAATTCATTGAAAATTATAATTAACCAAAATAATATGAGTTTTAATTATTTATAAACACATTTACAAGATTTCTCTACTAATTAAACAAGCATTATGTCATCGCATCCAATGCATTTAATATAATATTACTATTATTTAAAATTAAATAAAAATAACCAAAAAAATTAAGTTTATTCATAATAAATATAATAAAACTGAAAAATAGATAATATAAATTTATCCATATCAATATCAGGAAAAAGTACTAAGTGAGTTAATATGACATTTTTATAAATATTAATTTCTTAATATAAAAGGAAATTCATTTAAAAAATTGGATCAAAATGGTAAATATTTCTAATATAAGATTACAGAGGATAAAAATAAATACACCTAAAAAATTATACTTGTTTTAGGGATATTTGTTACATATGTATTTGTTTAACCCCCTCATTAACCCTTTTAACCCTTATAGTATTTTTTAATTTTTACAATGGTAACTATGATTTATAAAAAATGAAATGGGATTTATTAAATATTTTGAATATTATGATTCTTAATATAAAATCCATTTTACCTAATTATATTTCTTAATGTGGTAAAAAATAAAATTAAATATTAGTAAAGAAAATGCTAGGAAAAACGTTTTTTAGAAAAATCCCATGAGATAATAATTAAAATAATTATGTATAGAAATTTACTCCATGATATATATGGAATTATGGAAAATAAAATGGGATTTATGTGACTTCAAAACTAATCCAAAAATCCATTCTTTTTTATAAATACATAATTTATGAAAAGGGTTAGCAAATTTTTTTTATTTGAATAAAATAATACATAGTTTTTAATATGACAACCTTATAATTCAAAATACAAAATAATTTTATTCAATGTTTTTTTATTCATTAAATATATACTTTTAATTTAATTCACTAACATTCAAGGCATGATAATGACATAAATGTTTAATTATTTTAAAAAATATTTATTTTTTACTTTGAACCTAGGAATCAATAATTTCTAAAAAAACCAAAAAATACCAAAATATATATTTAAAAAATTAATTTCATGAGTAACGTTAATTCAATAAAATTAAAATTCAAATACATTGAAATATTTTCTTTGGAATTTAATTACAGAATTAAAGGAAATATATGTTTATAGAAAAATAACATTCTTTACATTAACATTTCATAATATTATTTCCCATAAACTACTTATTAAATGAATTTTAATATATTAGATCATATATAATAGAATTAAATATTATCATAATAATCTGATAAATGTTTTCAATATAATATTTCTTAGAAAAAATAAATGATACATTTAAAAAATTTGTTTGAAAAATTATACTTTTAACATTAAATCATATTGAATATTTATCATCTTAATGTAAGATTTAAAATTAATTATATTAATTTTATTTACTAGAGGTTTAATTATTACAATAATTTTCCAAATAATTTTAATCTAACGTGTTATGTCTTATTTTATTTTTCTAATACATTTTAAAAAGATATGGTAAAATATATAACCTTTTACATTCCCCACAATAATGAAATTGAATCCTAAAAATGTTATTATTTTTTATTAACAAAATCAGTTTATAAAGACTGCATAAAAAATCTAAATTTCATAAAAAATATAAATTTATAAGTCACTATAAGTAAATTTAGAATATCCTACCTAATTATTTGATTAACCATGTATATATCAATATACAAAAAATAATATTAATTGTTTTTTTAAAAAATCTCCTTGAAAGAAATGATATATTTTCCATAAAATTCCCAGTATATTGATTTTCCCTTTTTTATGAGTATGATGAATTCTAGAAAAGGATCAATAGATTTATTATATGTATTGAATTTTCATTTTATAGAATTTTACATGGGTTCTCATATATACCCTTCTAAAATTTCTTTTCTAAATTAAAAAATTATATTGTAGTAGTAGAAATTCCATATCCATTTAAAATATATAAAATATAAATTCTTGATTTGTTACCATTATGTAATCATTTGACATAATTTATGTATTTCAATAATTTTTCACCTCTAATTTGTCTCACATTTTAAATAATTAATGATCTATATGTATATTTCATTTTTTAAGCCTAAAAATTAACTTCCAATGAGTGATGAAATCCAAAAAATGGTGAACATTTATTCCTCTTGTTTTTACCTATTTACCAAAAACTGAAATGGGAAGTTCATGTAATTCATAATATGAAATAACCATCATATGAATAACTATTACATAATTATCCAAATCATAAAAAATAACACCCATTGTCCATCTTGTATCTATCAACATATACCTAACTCCAAAATCCTTCCAGAAATACCTTAACAAGGTCAAATAATAATATTATTATTTAATCAAATAATTATCTAAAATCAACATAACATTTATCCCCGAAAAAATTAATTAGACATAATTTTTCCACAAATGTTTTATATATCCTAATTCTAAATTCACCAACATAAATGGCTCATTTTCCAAAAAACATGAATTACCATGACAAGATACCAATATAAAATAGTATACGCTTTCAAATTATAACTCAAAACTTATCCTTGAAACAATATTAACAACTTTTATATAAAATGACATACACAACAATATTTTTCAATTAACTATACACCTATTGTGTTGTAAAAAAATATGATAATCATATATCATGATTACTGCAACATCATATAATTTATTTAACATATTGATTATCTATATCATTCAGTCTATATCTATAATATAATTACACCCTTCTCAAATAATATTTGTAATAAATCACATTTTATACATCAGGGTAACATATACCTCAATCATCTATTAATAGTGAATAATCATTTTCCAATTAATTATTACTCGAAAAAATCACACCATAAATCCCTAAAAAATTGTATATAAGCTAATGAAAATATTATCAATAATAAAATTATTAACACAATATAACATTAAAAACTCTTAAAATATTCTAATTTGATACCATATTTCCATTTATAGTTATCTACAAACTTTTCTAATTCCAACTATAATTCCTTAGGCTAAAACACATAGATTCAGTGTTAAAAACTCAATCAATATTTACTTTCCTTGAAACTAGCTGAAAGGCCCCATATTTAACACTCATTATTGATAAAACCCTTAACCAATATTGAGTCACATACACCCCAATTCCATTAAATTATTAGTGTTTTTAAAAATAAGAGAAAACTGTTTATGTATTAAAAAACATTTCTTATTCATCAAATTTGAATTCTAACCATTATTCCAATAATTTCATACATTAAAAAAATAATTCATCATCTCCCAAAAATTTCATTATGGATAATGTCCCTATTGAAAAAACATACATAAAATCATTATTTATAGAATTGAAAAATTGAAACATATGAGGGGTTATATCAAACACCGAGTGATGCTAAACATAAGTGATAAAAATTAATGTTCATAAGTGAGCATAAGATGAGGGAAAATATTTAATAATTGAATGAAACTATATAGACATAATAAAATAGATTAAAACCCAATAATACAGGATTCAGAAACCATGGGACCAAACCTAAATATTTGGAATAACATACATCAAAATTCACACGAGTCAATAATAATGATCCTCGTGAAATAATCCTTTAATCAAGAATTCCACTAAAACTCAAAGAAAGAATATAAGAAACGTTACAACATCTAAAGACATCATATATATATATATATATTATATTATAACTTGTATATAAAAAATTATAGAATAAAATATAATCATTTAAATTAATTTATCTTTCCTCTAAAGAATAAAACATTACCCAATGGATTAGACTACTATATCTAGGACTCACCCACCATCATCAATAACTGAAAAGACCCTTGCATTAAAACAAATTTAGGATACCAATTCAATAATAAAACACATAAAAACAGCCATAATTCTATTATATTTTCATCAACCCATGGAAATTAAATAGGTCTCATGAAAACATCATTAAAATATTATCATAAGACATCCAAAGAAAAATATGCATTTTATAATTTTATCATAACCTCGGTGGACCATCAATAAGATGTCACAATGTTGGAAATACAATACTAAACCAATGTATAAAAGAAATAAGTAAACTCTAGTAGCATCACAAGAATCATCTTGGTCCCATTCTCTCCTGATCCAACAAAAATCAAGTAATAGATGAAGAATGATTCTTTCCATTTTCTATACCCGAAACCATATAATCTGTTTGCATCGAAAATCATGACCCAGACATGATGTGAGATGAATCCCAGTAGTAAACCACAAAAAGATCGATGCTTAACTATAATAGAATATATATAGTAGGTAATATGTAGAAATAAAGCAATAAAATAGGAAGTAATTAGAAGTAAAAAATACTAAAGTTTTCAATTACATTCATATTCATTTACAAATTATTTAATCCATTGAATAATGTAACCTTAGGATTTAGCCAAAGATGAATATCCCCTAGTATAAAAGTAACAACAGATGTCTAAAAAGTCCATCTAAAAAATCCATTGAGAGACCGAGTTCAAGCTTGTGCCTTGGCTTGGCAGACTCATCATAATCATACAATCATTCTCAAGCAACCCTCTTGGAATGTTCTCACAGTATAATCCCCACTGGTTTCACATATCATCAAATCAATAAATAGTTTATAACCATGAGTAATTCTCACAGGGTCTATCCCATTTGGTCTCACATAGAACTATTCATTTACAAACAACCAAACAGGTAGCTTTCACAGTCAATACCCTATTGGTCTTCATTATAACGCCCCCCTGGAAGCTCTGATAGTCGATTCCCTATGGTCCAACATTTATTTAATAATGAACCTCTAGGAAGCTCTCACATTCTAACCCCTCTTGTCAATGACCTATGATAGCTCTCACAGTCAATACATTTGGACCATCATAATAACAATTCATAATTAAAATACCCTAATTCGGGAATCTCTCATAGTCAATTCCCCTTGTCCATACTTCTATAATGACAAACACCTTCATTTCATATAAACATCAACTCTATCCTAAAAACACTAGGCATGGAAAACCATGAAGCCTAATATTCTTTCAAGACCAAACAACTATAACCAAAAAAATGGGAAACACCTCTATAGAAAAGGTAGTCTACATTATGCACAATCAATAACCATTTCTCAATCAAACAAACCATAGCAGGAAATAAACAGGGTTAAATTTCAAAAATACACAATACCCTATCCATGGGTATTCGTCAATTTAAGCATACATAATCCAAAAACTATCAAAGAAAGGAAGAAACCACATAAAGCCATGTGGTATGGTGAATATTCTCGAACATTGGCCCCAGAATCAGCCTAGAATGTCATAGATCTACAAAAAGGTAAAAAATGTTCAACCTTGAATAACATACGAGCATGGGGAAATCAAGAAGAGAGGATTTGGGGAAAGAGAGAACTCACCAGTGGGAACCCAATTCACTCGTCAATATCTCAATCAGTGCTCAGACAGAGGAATGTGAGAATCTTGAATATTTTCAACCGTATATCACCCTTCTATACAATAAAAATGAAGAAGAAAGAATTTATGGAGATGAGATGTTACCCTGGTCTGATTAATCAATAAAAAATAAAAGTACACAGTGTGTTAATTTAATGTACACACTGTGTAGTAGCCTTAACCTACCCCTACATTAGGCAGTCATCCAGGTCACCCACACATTCATGTACTCAGCTGTTAAAAGACCAGTACACAGATACTCCCGACAACCAGGTACATGATGAGTACTCATGAGTACACAACATGTACTCATAAAATTCCCCCTTTCTTCATTTTTCCTAAAAAAATCCTGAAATAAAGATCCAAAAAGTAAATGAAGATTCAGGTGCTTACAAAATTCCCCCCTTAAAGTAATTTGTCTCTAAATTTACCTTACAAGGGGGAAACAAAGAAACTTCAAAAAAATCTGTTCACTATGATCAAACCTTGGCCTCTCTCTCCCAAGTCTCATCCTTTACTCACCCATGCTTCCATAACACTCATACTAGAAAAACAGAACAGACACAAAGAACCTTTGTACTATGATCCACAATCTTTATAGGGTTCTCCTCAGGGATGAATCCACCTCTAACTCAACCTCTTTGGGTTGGAAAACATGAGACATGACTGAAAAGTATCGCCGTAGCTGAGAAGCATGAAAGACGTCATGCATAGCTCAGTACCTCTGAGGTAAATGCAACCGATTTGCAAATGGCCTGATTCTCTCCAAAAACTCAAATTGCCTGATGTATCACTATGAAATAATTACCTATCACCTAATATTTCTGTGTCCCAACCATGGTTCAACACTTAAGAAAACATGATCTTCGACCTCAATATTTAGGGGTCATCTATGTTGATCAATATAAGATTTCTGAATTGATTGTGTAGTAGAAATCCTCTTTCGAATCAACTCCACCTTCTCAATGGTCTCCTAGACAAGACGAGGTCCCCGCATAGCTGCTTCTCATACCTCCATCAAATATAGGGGTGATCGGCATGAACTACATTACAAGGCCTCTTAAGGCTCCATCTAAATTGTCGGCTGGAAACTGTTCTTTTATGAAAACTCCAGTAGAAGTATGTGTCTCTCCCAAAACCCCCCAAAACTAGGACACATGATCTAATCATGTACTCCAAAAACTGAATTGTGCAATTGGACTGGCCATCTGTCTAGGGATAATAACTTGTACTCAGAAGTACCTTTGTACCCAAATCACTCTATAGCCCCTTACATACACGAGAAGTGAACCAAGTGTCCATGTATGAAATGATAGAGTGTAGAACCCCATTCAAACATACAATCTCTCGGATTCACAACCTTATAAGCTCATAAACACTAAAGGTTTCCTTGATTGGAATGAAATGTGGAACCTTTGTGAATATGTCAACAATAATCCATACTGCATCACTACCTTGAGGAGACCTTGGTAAAAACATCAAAAAATACATCGATAAATCATTCCACTTCTACTCAAGAATGGTTAAATTCTGTAAAATCCATGCTGGTCACTGAGGCTCTACCTTCACTAGCTGATAGGTGCAAAATCTCATAACAAAACCAGCCACATCTCTCTTAATACCTGGCCACCAATACTGATAGTGTAGATCTCGATACATTTTGGTGACTTCAGGATGAACTTCCCAAAATGAGGAAGGAAAACCCTACATCATCTCCAAATGTATTTCTGCCGAAACCCATACATGCCCAGGAAAACCCAAGATCTCATCCTAGCCTATGGTACACTTGGGAGTATGGTCCTCTCTTAACACACCCTCCCATAAGACAAGGCCTTAGGAATCTGAAAGAATCCTCATTCGCACTGGATCTAGTATAGTATAGGTAACAGATATAGAAGAAAGAAGTGTTTTCCCATGTTTGTTGTGCACCTCCAAATGCATCTAAATGAATAGATCCATAAGCATCCACTCACTATTGGCCTCCAAAACTACCTGTATCAGAGTCCTCCTGCTCAACGCATCAGCCACAGCATTGCCTTTTCCATGTGTATAGGCAAGCTTAGTGTCAAATGACTAAAGGTTCTCAACCCACCTTTGTTGTATCAAATTCAGATCAAACTGAGTAATGATATACTTGATACTTCTACGGCCAATGTACACTACAAAATTCTCATCCAAAATATAATTTATCCATTAGTGTAAAGCATGTAAAGCTGTAGCTAACTCAAGATCATGTGTTGGGTAATTACTCTCATGTGACGTCAACAGCTGAGACCCATATGCAACAATCCCTTCCCCCTGTATAAGCACTACTCCTAGCCTGATACCTGACACAACACAGTAAATGGTGTAACTCTGTCTTGGCTCTAGAAAAATTAGTATCGGTACGGAAGTCAATCACCCTTTTATCTCTTGTAAAGATGAATCACGTAAATGTATCACTAATTACATCGCACCCTTCTTAGTTTGGATAGTCAGTGGAACATCTAAGTGTGAAAATTCCTATATATAGTGCCTATAGTAACCAAATAGCCTTAGAAAACTCTATACCTCAAAGAAGTTCTTTGGATTCTCCTAGGAAACTAATGATATCACTTTCTCCAGGTCTACCGATACTCTTGTTCCTCATATAACATAACCCAATAAGTGAATCTGGTCTATCCAAAAGTGGAATTTTGAGAGAATAACATATAAATGATGATCTCTTAGTGTACTCCAAAAGATCTCAAGATGGGTGTAATGATCATGTCGAGTGTGATATAACATCAAGATATCATCCTCGAAAAATCCACAGAAGAGTCCAAGTGATGATGGAAAAATCGGTTCATCAGTTCCATAAAAGCTACAGGTGCATTCGTGAGACCGAATGGAATGAACACATAGTCTTAAGGACCATACCTACCCCAAAAGGTTGTAAGAGTTATATCTGATGGTCTAACTCGTAATTGATGATAAATGGACCTCAACTCAATATTTTAGAACACCCAGGACCCTTGAAGATGATCAAAGAGATCATCAATCCTCGAAAAAAGATATCAATTCTTGACCATCAACTGGTTCAGCTTCCGATAATCCACAAAAATTCTAAGGGTAACATCCGCTTAATTCAAAAACTGGATAGGCAAACCCGAAGGAGAAGTATTGGGTTAGATTAAACCCTTATACAGTAACTCCTTTAACAACTTCTTGAGCTCATGTAACTATTGTGTATCCATCCTATAAGGAGGAATAGACACTGGTGCTTCTCCAGGCACAAGATCAATAGAAAAATATACCTCTCATTTCATAGGTAAACCAGAAAAGTTATTGGGAAAGACATACCTGAAATGATACACCACTAGAGGATACTCCATCTGTGAATTCCTCCTAGTAATCCAGATATAGAAAAGAAATATGATCTATAACTCCTCCCAACCCATAATTCTTTGGTCTGGCTCTGCTTTCCTGAACATCCCATTCTACCATATATAGAAAAGACCCTCCTTATGATGATGTGAAACTCACCCTATGATGATTTCAGTCAATAAAGGTGTGAAAGGATTCTAACAAGGCCATTCTAATAATGACTTTGTAGCCTATCATCTCTAATACATAGAGGCCCCATAATAGTGACACCCACTGAACTCAAGAGGGGACTCATTGAATTGACATTCACTAACCATCCTAATACCCAACAGAGTTTCTAGAATCATAACATCCTCAGAAGTAAAGATACAGATCCCAAGGCTCTCCACAATAGAAACAGATATAAAACTTTGTGAAGCCCCAGTATCAATAAGAGAATAATTTAAAAATGAGGATACTAGAATTGTACCTCTAACTGTAGAGGGTATGGGATCCTACTTCTGTTAGGTCTGCTCCACATAAAAAGTCCGACTTGTATGATAACCATGCAACCCTACCAAAAAACCCTAAGATAATCCACCTTGTGGTCACCAAAAACCTATAACCTGAATACCACGACCACAACCACCACCTCGGCCTGAACAGCCTAAATAACTCTAGTTCCATGACTGATGAGAAACTAGTGGTCCTACTCTTGAATGTGGAGTCATAATTGTACCCCTATCACCCAATGATGGTGAGAAAACCCAAAAAAAACACTAAAGATGAACCATATTTCTGCAAGCTCGAAAATCGACCAGGTCTCTCGAGGAATTTGGTCTCATATTACCACTCTTCTAATACCGGTAGAATACCACCCGACTACCTAAAGGAACATTGTGTGATGACTCCCTACGGCGCTTCCTACTATCTGTTGAAGGTGTACTAGCCCTGGATCAAAAACCACCCTAACTCATAGCTCCCAAAACCCACAGATTAGACTTATTAATTAGTTCCTTATTCACTATATCCATCACTGAATCCAAACTTAATATATTCACTTGTGATCAGATGTCATACCTGAGACCATCCTCAAACCACCTATCCATAGATAACTCGTCACCTCCCAGAATAGCTGTGTATCACTGAAGCTCAATAAAATTATATGAGTAGTCCATCACTGAAAGATCTCCATGTTCTAAATTCATGCACTCTAGGGCTCAATAGGCCATCAAATTCTTGGGTTATATGTAATCATAGAATATCCTATAAAACTCTCCCTAAAACATATCCCAATGACGTCCCGCCTGTGAGAAAACATCCCAACATCTCTTTGAATAATCATGTAGAATGTACGTTGAAATATTCACCCTACTCTATAAAGGTGTCTCTAGATTCTCAATGATAGCAAGCATGGCCTCTGACCATTAATCTATAGCTGTTGGTCTAACATCCCCTGAAAAAGTGGGAGGATGCTGCTACTGGAACACCTGCATCAATTTTTCCATAGACGGGGTAGGATGTGGTGCTCCTTGAAACATATATAACATCATAAAAAATACTTTACATAACTCTGCATCAGCACCTGCGTCCAGTATAACAACAGGTGCTAAAACAGGCATGATAGGAGGATATGTTGGTAGTCCCAGATCTACAACTTCTAGTGTTTGAGAACTTCTCTGTATCTAGCATACAAATAGAGTATGTCTTGGCTGAATGACTCTACAAGTTCAAGCAAAAAACTTAGTACAATATTATCAAGGACTAAATCTTTGAAGTGAAGAAAATGAAAAAGATAAGAAAACATTAATGTTTTATGAAATAGAGTTACACTACATTTATAACCTACACACGGCATGCCCCCTTTGGTTTCAACATCCGAAAGTAGCTCTTCCAAACCTGGTCATGTAACATCCCTACACATGGCGTGTTCCTCTTAAGACACAACGTGTACTTAAATTTTCCATTATTCTCAGTAACTTCTATATGGATTGAACCACACAGTTCCCTCTTGGGTAACATTACACGTCATGTTCACCATAAACATTTTGTGTATTTCTTATATTCTAACAACCCGTGTTGTTAGTCACCCGATCGAAGACACGGTCGACTCTACACGGTGTTCAAGAATGGGTCACAGTATGTAAAACCGAAGTTCCATCCACCTGTGTCATTTTTCACATTGCTGGATACACGGTTCCTTATAACACAACATGTACAATCTAGAAATGTTGTGTTCTACCAATATTTTCCAAACCCGGTGTCTCTTCTCAAAATGTCAGTCAAACAGTTAAAGAATACCCAGCATGTACATATAGTACACGATGTATACGTAAGAAAATTTGTTTATTCCATAACATAAGAACACATGGCATGTGTTTACAACACCACACGCCGTGTTGTCTAAGTTTCTGGATAGTAGGACTCTGAAACTTCTCCAGAACCCTTAAAACCATAAACTTTTATCCAACTCATGAAAAATTCTGACCCATGATATCCCATAATTCTGTGAGTCAATGTTTTTCATCAGTTTCCACATCATAACTTGAGAAAATTCAATTAATGATCAACATGGTCCACCAAATTACGATCCAAGAGGGCCCGTACCACGTTAGGGACCAAATTTTGGATTCCATCCTAATGAGAATTTACATATTCAAATACCCTATCAAAATAGAAGGAATTATATCATGATATCTCTCACAATAGAATTCCTATCTAGTACAACATCTATCACAAAATCATGCAATCAGTAATGCATCCTAAATGGTATGGAAAAAATGCCCAACATGTGATCTTTAACAAGTGCCTATATGATACATGAGATGGAATACCCTCATCTCATTGAGTTGTAATAGAAATAAAACCTCAATATCAATGATAACAATTAAAACAAGTGAATCACCCAAATGTGAAATAAAATCAATTGTAACAATTACAAAACCAGAAAAATATTAATATTTTAGGTAAATTGGATTTTTCCTGTACATGGGTTAGCTAATCCTGGGAAAACATTATCACCAACTACCCATTCCTTACTCTAACTATCTATAGGCTCCAAATATTAAGACATAGTAGAAAAGAAATATCTTATGATACCACTTTGTAATGTCTCAGATCTGAGTTCTGGCCAAAGGTGCCCTGTACCCAGTTGGTCACATGGACTCAAGAGCATTTCCCCGAACGCCAGAGGCTTCCAACTAATAGTGAGGGCCTTAGGTGTGAGAGTGGGAGTCTATTCCCTTATTGGTAGAGTAGACATTGAGAAATTACAATAATAACAAAAGGAGAAGCAGTAATACCATAAAATAAGTAAACATTATAATACTGATAGTAAATAAAAAACTAGAGAACTAATATATATTATGCATGTCACATATGTCTAAGAAGGAATCCAAATAGGTAACAATGCATGAAATACATTACTAAAATAAATTACAAAAGAAACACGTAAAATATAGTAGCATCACAAGCCTCAGCTCAGTCCCAGGCTCTCCAGATCCAACAACCATCAAGTACCTAATGATGTAGGGAAATTTACCTTATCTATTCCTGCTACTATATAATCTATTAGGGTCGAAAAGAATGACCCAAATAGGGTTTGAGAAAAATTCCAGTAGGTAACCTCCAATAGATCTGTGCCTAACTATTAGTGAATATATATAACATGTAATATGATGAAATGAAGCAATAAAAAAGGATGTACTCAGAAGTAAACAATCACATAGCTTTCAATTAAATTCATTTACATTTAATAATTATTCAATCAATTGAATAATTTAACCTAATGATTTTTCCTAAGTTATGTATCCCTCTGTATAAAAGTTAAAAAAGACGTCTCAGAAGACCATCTAAACAATCAAGAGAGAGATGAAGTCCAAACTTGTGCTTTGTCTTGGAAGACTCATCGAAATTTTACAATCATTTATAAGAAACCCTTTGAGAAAGTTCTCCGAGTTTAATCCCCTTTGGTTTCACATATCAGAAAATCAATAAATAATAACGACCTTCTGGGGAAGCTGACACGGTCTAACCGCTTTTGTGTCACATAACACTATTCATTTACAAACAACCACCCAGGTAGCACTCATGGCTAATACACCCTTGGTCTGCATTATAATGACCACCTAGAAGCTCTCACAATCAATTCCTTGTGGTAAAACATTTATTTAATAATGACCCTCTGGGTAGGTCACACAGTCTAACCCCTCTAGTCAATGACACACAACATCTCTAATAGTCGACACCTCTGGTCAATCATAATAACAATTCATAACTAAAAGACCCTACTTCGGGAAGCACTCATAGTCAAATCCCCTTGGTCATACTTTCATAATGAGAAACACATGAATTTCATAAAAACTACAACTCCATCCTAACAACACTAGGCATGGAAAACAAAGAATTATAACATTCTTTATAGACCTAATGACCATCACCAAAACAAATATGGGAAACACCTCCATAAATAAGGAAGTAATCCTTATGCACAATCAATAACCCTTTATCAATTAGAAAAACCATAATTGGAATTAAACATGGTTAAATTCCAAAAGGACACAATACCCTAACAATGGGTATTCGTCACTTTAAGCATATATAATTCAAAGTCTATCAAATAAAGGCACAATCCACCTTCCATAATGTGGTATGTGGAACACTCACAAACGTCAGCACTTGAATCGGCCTAGAACATCATAGATTTATAAAAAGTTCAAAAACATTCATCCTTTACTAACATATGAGAGAGAGGAAATCATGAAGAGAGCCTCTAGGGAGAGAGAAATCACCGATGGAAAGCCAACTCACCCAATGGAGTCCCAAATGGAGCTCAGATATATGAATGAGAGGAGCATGAAGATTTTTAGCCATATGTCACTCCCTTGTACAGGACACGAGAAGAAGAAAGATGTTCTATAGATGAGACATTACCCCGGTATGATTAATCAAATAAAAATAATGTACATGACATGTTAATTTACCATACATTTCGTGTACTATACTCAACCATCCCCTGATTTAGGAGGTCTACCAGGTCACCCACATAGCCATGTACTTGGCTATTACATGATAATTACACAGCTACCCGCGACAACCGGGTACATGGTGTGTACTCAGGAGTACACGATGTGTACTTATAAAATTTCCCCTTTTTTCATTTTCCTAAAAAACAGCCCAAAAAAGATATCAAAACCTAAAATGAAGATAAAGGTTCTTACAGAATAACCATAAATATGTAAAATGAAAACTAAATTCATATAAATATATCCCAATAGTTAAACTGGAAAATTCAAAATCATCCAATATAGTCAAAACATGCAATGTTGTGATGAATTTCATTCTAAAATAATCAAAGACACTAATGGAAAGAAATAATCAAATAAAGACTCCCAAAACCAAATCTTGAACCTAATGCTCGGTCCTATCTATATTCTCTAGCCCTAGATAATAAATTAATCAATCAATTATGTGGTTCATTCCTATGTATAGATCTACGCCTTGTTTTTTATGGGAACTAAATTCTATCTTAATCAGGGTGTGAGTAAAATTTAGTACTCCACCCCTAATGGTGTCTAAAAATATCTAGTTTTACTAATAATTAATAAAAAATTATCATAAAAAGTAACTTATTTCGATTAAACATAGAACATCTAAATATAACCATTGACCCACATACATCATGTTGACACCTGACCTCAAACGTACGTACTACATCACAATGTTTGATGTCTCTCTCGCTACCCAAAACTAGGTCACGTCTCAACAATAATAACAACTATACATGATAACTGAATGAACTACAAACCCAAGTAATATTTCCATTCCTAGGGTTAATTAAACATTCAAATCACATGAAACCTAAAAAGAATTCAAATTCCAATGCTTAAATATATATTAAGAGTAAAATGTATACTTGATAGATTCCCATGATATTAATCAATTAAAATTATGTTCATGATTTAACTAATGTGGATTCCCATTCCAGGTTCAACTACATATTCAATTTATCAAGTGGAAGTAAGATCCAATGCATAAAAATTTATTAAAACATGATAAATATGTAATCTATACGGAACATTGGTTATTTCATGAAGACTTCCAATTCACATTCCAATTATAATTACATTCCTAAAATATATTATTCATTGTTACAATTTTAGAAATAAAATATTACCAATTTCATATTCACTTATAAATAGTGATAAATTTTAAATTCACATGTCAATAATGTTAAAAAACTGATACCCATGTCAATATTTCTAAAATACCAATTCACAAGACAACCAAAATCCATATTTCTTGTTTCAAAACCATAGTTTGGAAAAGGTTGAGTGGTGTTTTCTAAGGATCAACCCAAAATTTCTCCATTCAATTCAAAGAACCCCAGGTTACTAAAATACTGATTTCTAAACAATGGTCATGGATAGGGACACCTCACGGGTTACCAAATTGTATGGTTTTAAAAAACCAGATGTCCTATATGGATTCTTAGATTTCATTGATAAAGTTTACCATGGTATAAAAGTTACTACCAGTTGAAATAGGTCACACATGTGTAATTACAGAGAAATTTCACATGTTACATACTCTAGAAACTAAAAATAGACCATAGCGAGATTATTTAGAGATCCTACCTTAAAATCAGTGGAGTATAATTCCAATGATCAAGTATATGGATCAAATAAAAGAAGAGAAGACCCATAATTATTATTAATTATCCCTAATATCTATCTTGAAAGTAGAATAATCATGGTAAAAAATATTGGAATATAATGATTTTGATAAAAAATACATAATCTAGAATTATGGATAAAACAATAGATCAATGAGCAATAGAAGAAATTATAGGATTTTATGAATCCATATTGAAACATTAAAGATAAATAAATATTGAATTATTATTTATATAGTGGATTAGGAAAGAAAAAAAAGTCCATGATGTGGAATTATTAGGAATCCCACCTTATATATATCGACATATCGATCAACTCCCTAGTGTTGGAGAACCAACCAACCAGGGCTTCCTGATTAAGACTAATTTCCATTCTATCAGATAGGTAGTGTCACTATATTAGTCAAACTATAAAATGTAAATACTAGAATACTAAAACATTACCCCTTTGAGCCCCTCATGCACCTCTTAGGAACCGTTTAGACCAAGAAAAATCCTCAATTATATAATTTTCAGCGGTTCATTTGAGAAATAAATAGATAGGTTCCTAGATTATGGAATGAGTCTTATAAACTTTCAACGAACAAAAAATATTAATTTTATATTCCCCCATGAATCTATGTGACATATTAGTTGATAACAAGGGTGACTATTCCCGTATATTAGACTCTCTCTCTAAGGTCTCCTCTAAACCTGGCTATGATACCACTACAATAACACAAGTGGAATAATCATTCTGCATAGAATCTTTTCACTGTATTCCATTATACAGAGCAGATGATAATTAAAGGTTATATTTGAATCAATATCAATATCATTAACATATATCACGTGGGATGTATTTAGGAGATATATTACGGGTTTTGAGTTATATAACCACTAATTATTAAATTGGATCACATCTATATTAAAATATTTGAATATTAATAAAAAACATATTCTATATTTCTCAAACTTCTATATGGAATTAATGTAATAATGTATTATTGTATTATATGGATTAACAAGTTCATAATAGTTCCCTTATATGATGAAAAACATGAAATTATAGGATGATATTTTTAAATATAATTATATGGCCAGATAACATACAATGGTTGAAATATATAATGTTGACAATAATATGTGAGTACTTATATGATGATTATACTTATTCTCATAAAGTTTTAAATTGTTAATCTCTAGTATTGGCTATTATGAGAATAAATACACATATAATAGATCATATAATTTATGTGTCATCATATATTCTTATCTTTGAGTGCTTTTAATGGTACATATACTTTAAGAATATTATTAATTTAGGTTATAGATTATGAACATATATGTTTTTGTAAACCATGATAATATAGTTTTTAGAGAATTTGGATATGTTGTTTGTATCACGAGTGATGTGTTAATAATTAATAATTAATGGAAGAATTTTCCCCTTTAGTATTTATGTAATTTGATTTCTGATGATTTTATTGAAATATAACCATAAAATAAAATTCCATGGATATTATGAAATGATGTGATTTATTATGATTGTAAAATAAATACATATTAATAATAGAGGTTAATGACTTAATTTTCGAGAATTATTGTTGAGATATTGTGACAAAGGGATTATATAACACATAATATATTTTCTTCCGTGCTTGTAGATGTTATAACTTTAACTTTATTCTCTCGGGTTGCATTGCTCATTTCTATATAGAAATCTATGACATTATGAAAGCACTCTTAATACCAACGAGAAATAATCATAGAGGGTGACACACTATATGTATCCATTTATGTTGACTAAATTATATTATAATTTTTTTATTATATTAATATTTATTCTTGGGACTAAAGAATAATGTAATTACAGTTTTTTTGAACTAAAATACTGAGTAAAAATATATTTTTTAAATTGTGAATATAATATATATTTAATATTTTATTAATATATATTCACTATATTATTAATAGAAATTTTATTTATGAATAAAATTTTAATTAAATTTTTATTCATGTATTCTGTAAATACTAAAATGAATAATATGGTAATGTTATTTTTGGTGATATATATTAATTTATAGTATATAAAAATTATATATAACATTTCACTTGTTATAACTCATCCTAAAAAAATAATATTATAATAATAATATTGAATTAGGTTACATAAGGTTTATTATATTATTTAATTCATGTTTTTATAATTAATTAACATTTTATTCAAAATACAATCTCTAAAAATAACATACTATGTTTACTGTGTAGTCTTAATGATGAATTGAGAATCATTTCAAACAATGAAATTCTCTTCAAATTCAACCTCATCTCCTCTTCTCATGAATGATAAGAACTCCTCTGAATTTGTAAGATCATTAAGAAACCCATATGAATATGAAAATATGATCAATCCACCATGATACCACTAGGAAATCCATCGATGAAATTAATAGATCAAAGAAACATGTGTAGAACACAACTAGAAGAAGTATACACTTATATCTTTTAATCACAACGATGGTAATGTTGAATAGTTATTTTTAATGAACTAAAACATAATCTAAGAGAGTTAATAAGATGATATATTCGTTATACACATATTATTTAAATTAATTAACAAATTTTACATCGAAAATATCCTCATTGGATTTATGGATATCTTTTTTAATATTCAGTAGAAAAAATTAATTGGTTGTTATGTTTATGTCTTGAAAAATTGGAAAAAAATCCATCACACCCAAAAAAGAACTTAATAGTTATCAAATAACTAGGTTATTACATTATGCACAGAACCATATAGAGTTATTAGTGTGTTTAAGATTAATTTTATCATTATTTATTATATTTTTTTATGTATATTTGAAATAGTGGTTAGATTACTAATTTCTAGATTATTCAGTCTTTAATCCTATGTTTAATTATCATGATTTCAAAATGTTAATATTAATCCATCTCAATTAATTTATCCATAAGTCTTAAGAATGGATAATTAATTATCATAAATTCTTTCAATATGCGACAAGAATTTTAATTAGTTTAGTGGTCTGCACTACCTGTAGCTAGGGTAGGCATTGTGTGCCAATGTGAACACAAACTAGACATTCCAAAAGATACATGGAATGTAAATAAATATTAAAAAATGTGAATTAATTTTACACCACACACTGACCATGTAAGTTCAGTAAAAATATTTGTATATTACATATCATTTAGATTGAATACATGATGGGTAGTCTGTAAAATTTCGAGGTCAAATTCACATATACCGTGTAGTCTAATCCATTATATTAACTACATGAGACTCATAGCCTAGAAAATTCATTAGATTCACAGTGAGTGTTTGGATTACATGTAATGTATTACATTAATTTCCATATCTATTGAACGAACCATGTCATTCAAAAGAGTGCATGGAAACACTACAAACAAACCATAATGAATTTATCTCATTAGTACATATCGTATAATCTAGATGAGATTCACGTTGAATCCCCATTAATTTTCCTAATGTAGGTAGAAATAGAAACACATGGTGTGTGTATGGTTAGTAAATGTCATGTTGTCCAATGGTGGATCACACATAAGACCCATTGGTTTTTGTTTTCCATTAATGTTAATCTATATGTAGTCTACATAGCTCACAAATACACACCATGTAATGTCGCATTAGATAAAATAATTAAATCACAATAGAAAATTAATTACATCATTAAAAAATTTAAACTATTTTCACAAGATGTGGTTAAATTTTTAATAATTATATTATAGAAATAATTAATTTCCAAAAAAGATATTGAAATTAGTTTTATTTATTGTTCATGAAAGATTATTTTCAATGAATGAATTAATGATGTCTATATCCAAGTGACTTTTTATAGTCATTTTATATGATTAGAATTAATTAATTAGTTAATTAATTATAAAAATAATGTTTATATTAATAATAAACATGAATTGATATGGATGTTTTTAGGTGATACTTTTCATATTAGTTGCATGTCTATAACCAATCATGATGTAGTACTGGACCTATGTATGTTTTTTTTATTAATTTAATTTATTTCACAGATTAGATTTTTTTAAATATCAAATTAAATTTAATGATATATGATTAAACCATTACACATTTCTTATGTCGGACCCATGTTTCCAAGCTTATTAATGTAATTCTATTTAAAAAATGATTTGGTTACCCAAAAAAATTAATTATTTTTAAAAAATGCAATAAAAGCATTATCCCAATCCACATAGAGGTCGTTCAAGATCAAACCGACATGATACCAATACTTGTAATAAATAGGTGTAAATTTGGAATTATGCAACTCATGTCAAGATTATCATAAGGGGTATTCTACTATAAAATTATTCTTTTTAAGTTCCCCTAAAAAATCAACCATTATAGAGTCACAGGATTAATTAATTTTATATTAAATTATTTCAGTATTATAAATTATTTTTTATTGATTCCTTGACGGAATCACATAAATAAATGGAATTATATTAATAGAAGGAGTTTAAATAAATTATTTAAAAATAAACGTTTAAAAAAAATTTGTAATCACATAAGAAAAATTCACTTAATATTAAAATTTCATGTAAAAAATAAAACAAGAAAAATTACTCTCGAAAAAAATCCAAAATTTAACAATAATACATTATTCCTTCCATTTTTTAAATTTAGATAAAACCATAGTTAATTTGTCCATATGGGACATGGTTGGGGTATCTTTTAATTATTGGGTACTCTGAACTACGATGATGTGTTAACCTAATTGAACATGTTTTGAATTTAATATCCGTAATATATTTATTAAAAATTTAGAGGTGGTTATAGTGGACACAACTACAAAAACGGGCTTTATCAGCACTCAAAATGGGCTTCAACAATGCTAAAAATCATTTTAAAGCTCAACGCTGATAAATGGTTGTCCCCTTTATCATCTATCAATAAGCACTGATAAATGTGTTTTTTATCAGTGTTCTTTTAGCACTGATAAACTGATCCTTTATCAGTGCTAAAAAGTTCTAATAAATGCCCTGTCTACAGATACAAAAAATTCTACAATATCACACCCAAACAACACCTACAAAAAAATCATAATCTCAACAAGTATACCCATAGAAAATTATGACATAATTCATAAGTTAAATAAATACATAAAGTATTAAATTTAGAATTCATGGGGTTGGGGGGGGGGGTTCTTCAAGGGTTTGGGGTGGCTGTCCAAGGGGGGGGGGGGGTAGGGGATGTCCGGGGGGGGGGTGTCTGGGAAGGGGGGGGGGGGGTCCAGGATTTTAGAGGCTATCTAAGGGGGGTGTGGTGGTGTATAGGGGGTGGTGGGGGCTGTCCATAAGGGTGGGGTGTCCAGGGGTGGGGGGGGGGGGGTGTCTAGGTGGTGTGGTGGTGTTTAGGATGGGGGTGTCCAGGTGGGTGGGAGGGGGGGGGGGCGTCCAGGGGGTGGTGGGGTTTCTAGGGGGGGAGCTATCCAGGGGGGTTGTCTATGGGGGTGTCCAGGGGGGGTGGGCTGGTGTCTAGGGTGTTGGGGTGGGTGGGGGGGGGGGGGGTCTTTCCAGGGGGTGGGGGTGTCCGGGGGTGGGGGTGTCCGGTGGGTGGGGTGGTGTCCGGGGGTGGGGGATGTCTAGGGGGTTGGTGGGGCTGTCCAAGGTGGGTGGGGTGGTGTCCATGAGGGTGGGGGTGGTCGTTCATGGGTGGGGGGTGTCCAAGGGGGGTGGGGTGTCCAGGAGGTGGGGTGGTGGCTAGGAGTGGTGTTGGTGGCATCCAGGCAGTTGGTGTGTATCCAATGGGGGTGGGGGTGTCTGGGGGGGGGGGGCTGTCTATGGGGGTGTCTAGGGGGGTGGGGGTGTCCAGGGGTTTTGGGGGATTTCCAGGGGAGGGGGTGTCCAGAGGGGTGGGGGTGTCCATGGGTTGGGGTTTTGTCTACGAGGGGTGTGGGTGGTCTAGGTGGGTGGTGGGGATGTCCAAGGTGGGTGGGGTGGTGTGTAAGAGGGCGGGGGTGGCTGCCTATGGGGGTGGGGGAGTCTAGGGTGTGGGGGAGGTGTCATAGTGGTGGGGTGGTGTATTGGGTGGGTGGGGGCATCCAAGGGGTGGGGGGCCGTCTAGGGGGGGGGGTGCGTCCATGGATCATTATCCTAAAGGATCAACCCAATCTGAATGCATTTGGTTGGATTTTTCGTAGGTCAATTGTTGTTTTCACTTAAAATTATGTCCATTTTAAACAAAAGAGATAACCTTTGAGTGATACCGGCCACACCGTGCCTCATATTGAGTTGGGGTTGACTCATACACATTACAAATGACCCATGGATCAGTTTACTAAAAGATCAACATAATCCAAATGTGTTTGGTTGGATTTTCGTAGGTCAGTTGTTGTTTTAACTTAAAATTCTGTCCATTTTAAACAAAAAAGAGACATTTTGAGTGATACCGGCCACACCGGGCCTTAGATTGAGGTAGGTTTGAATTTTCCATGTCAAAAATGACCCATGGATCATTCTACTAAAGGATTACTATAATTCGAATGCGTTTGGTTGGATTTCCATAGGTCTGTTGTTGTTTTCACTAAAATTTTGTCCATTTTAAACAAATGAGAGACCCTTTGAGTGATACTGACCACACCATGCCTCATATTGAGGTAGGGTTGACTCATACACATCACCAACACACCCATGGATCTTTATACTAATGGATAAAAATATTATGAATGCGTTTGGTCATATTTCCATAGGTCAGTTATTGTTTTCACTTAAAATTCTGTCCATTTTAAACAAAAGAGACACAATTTGTGTTATAACAGCCACACCGTGCCTCAGATTGAGGTCAGGATGAATCTTACATGTCAGCAATGCACCCAATGGACCGTTAAACTGAAGGATAAAAACAATCTGAATGTGTTTGGTCGGATTTCCATAGGTCAGTTGTTGTTTTCACTTAAAATTCTGTCCATTTTAAACAAAAGAGAGACACTTTGAGTGATAACAGACACACCGTTCCTTTTATTTAGGCATGGTTGACTCGTACACATCACTAATGCACCCAAAGGTTCATTCGCCTAAATAATCCAAACAACTTGAATGCGTTTGGTAAGATTTCCATAGGTCAATTGCTGTTTTCACTTAAAATCCCGTCGATTTTAAACAAAAGAGATACACTTTGAGTGATACTGGTCACATCATGCCTCATATTGAGCCATGGTTGACTCTTACACATCACAAATGACCCATGGATCATTCTCCTAATGGATCAACAAAATGCAAATGAATTTGGTTGGATTTCCATAGGCCAGTTGTAGTTTTCACTTAAAATTCTGTCCATTTTAAACAAAAGAGAGACACTTTGAGTGATACCGGCCACACCATGCCTCAGATTGAGGAGGGGGTATATTATATTCCTCACCAAAACAGCCAAAGGATTGTTTTCATAAAGGATAAACACAATCAGAATTCGTTTGGCCATATTTCTTGTTGGTTATTTGTTGTTTTCACTTAATATTCTATCCATTTTAAACAAAAGGGAGACACTTTGACTGATATCAAACACACCATGCCTCATATTGAGGAGGGGTTACTTGTACACGTCAAAAATGACAAATTGATCATTCTCATAAAGTATCAACACAATCTGTATGCATTTGGTTAGATTTCCGTAGGTCAGTTGTGGTTTTCACTTAAAATTCTGTCCATTTTAAACAAAATAGAGACCCTTTGAGTGATACTGGCCACAACGTGCCTCAGATTAAGGTGGGGTTGACTCGTACACATCACCAACACACCCATGGTCATTCTCCTAAAATATCAACACAATACTAATTCATTTGGTTTGATTCTATAGTTCAGTCGTTGTTTTCACTTAAAATTCTGTCCATTTTAAACAAAAGAGAGACACTTTGAGTGGTTCATCATTCTTGCCTTTTGCAGGTACATTTCATCTATTAAAATGGGAAAATGACTAATTGAAGGAATGATGTTTTATTTAATAACAATTAAAATTTTCCTATGAACATTTACATACAATAATGTTTCATCTTTTGATCCCCTTAACCCCTCTAAAAAATTACCACCAAATGTACGTTTCCCCAAGTAAGATCTTCATACTATTTGTGTACAATCTACCATCTGGTATGGGACCCACTATTTTTTGAACAAATTGATATCATCTTTTGAGTATGATGCTTTTCGGCAGTCAGAGTAGTACTGTAAAATATAAAAATAACGAAATAATAAAAAAATTAAATGAAATAGTAGTTGTCTTTAAAAATACCACTTTCGGGAAGCTAGTTTGTTGATAAAAAATGATATCTTTCATAAATTTACAAACATTATAACCACAATCATTATCATTTGTTTGTTTTGGACACCACAAAAAAATTTGATCATTAGGAGAATAAGTAACTTGTGTTGATATGCGTTTGGATAGTGAATTTTATTATATATACCCTAATATTTGTCCAGACGCTGTACTTGCTCGCCTTTTTATGCTTAGGCCCCATCCTCATTCCTTTTTTTAGAAAATAATTATACACTAACATATCATAACAATATCCTTAGTAAAAGATAATATAAATTATATTACATGATGTTTAGACCTAAAATGTAGCATATATTGTCTTACAGATTCACAAACTCCATCATGTGTGGTCAGTTTGTTGGATATCCTTGCTTTAAATCCGAAAAATAAAATTTTTGAGTAACCAAGTTCACCGCAATTAGCATCCAATGTGGACTAAAAAAACAAAAAGTAATAACTAATAAAAGAAGTGAAAATATAATTGATATGATTTAATCATAGAGTTTTACCCCTGGATAGTTGGTATTAAGAAGAGTTTATCATCTATAATCTTGCTTTCAAATGTTTTCAGCAAGCCATTCACTATTTCATCCTTTTTTGATGGATTTAATTTCGTTAGATGTGTTGATGTGGTATGAGGACTAACAAGTCCGAATTTTGGCTCATGGGGAAATACCTTAAACTTTTTTTCATATACATGTCTGTCAACAATATAAAATTCATTTAGTCATAATTTTCACATTAGACTAGCTTTAGGAAAATAAATTCCAGAAAAAAATACCTCATATATATATTTACAACTATGATGCCTAGACAACCGTTTTTAATGATCTCATTTACATTTTCAGTAGCAATGAAATCTTGAATTTCCTCTCTGTATATATATTTTTTTCAAAAACCACTATATGACTACTACCAACTCTTAACTTCGTATTCACATGATTCTTCAATTATAGTAAATGTGGATATAGAACAGGTGGTGTAATTATGATTTTAGTAGCTCTTTGGGATCAGTTGGTTGATCCTTTAAATGTTTTTGATCTGATGTTTATCACCCCCTTCCCTTTCTCTGTCTATAATAAAATTCATTGGTTGAGAACCATTTTTCATTAATTATTAGAGGTTTAGCTTGAAAAATGTAAATAAATACCTCTTTGTCCCCATTAACTCTTACAAGTTGTGATGGACATGAAATTAATGTCTCAACAGCTTTTTTGACCATATGAATATAATTTTCATAAAGTGAAATAGGTAGCTTTTCATTTGGCTCATGAGCTACAGTAATCGTCACTTTCAGATGATCTTTCAGAAGTGGTTTATTATGCAACTTGTCATGTGTGATGTTGATAACTATAGTCCTCGCTACATGGTGATAGGTGGGTGTTGAAAGATATAAATCATAGTCATTATCACAATGTAGAAGATCAGTACAAGAAAAGTATCAGTGTTTGTATGACTCACATTTCATAGGAACTATTATTAGAATATTGATTACCACAGCTAAGATAGTTTTTTGAGGGGAATGGCTCACCTCAAAGCTGGTGGGGGATGGGGCAGGATCTTCACATACTAGTTGATCCCGAGTTGTGTCTTCTCCTTACTTCCAACCCATAAAAGTATCTAGAAACTCTCATTGCCATTGAAATCGTTCTTCAATAGTTTCTAGTCTTTCACTCATTTGTTTCAATTTTTCATCTCTATCATCTGTTTCTTTTTTTCTCAAAATATACTCAGGGTGTCACCCCAAACCCTGCACCTCTAACATGACCGTATTTTTCTGGCTACTTCAAAGCCATCGATAATAGGTCTAAAGTCGCTACAGGAGTAGCTGATTCATGTGACTGTAAGATATATGAAAAATAAATAACTATTTTCATGTAATAGAAATTTAAAACAAATATTTTTATCGCCGTGTCGTACTTAAACATATTTCCCAAAATATTTGTGTGTTTTCATCTACTATCTTCCCATCCATATTCACATGTGCCTCGTTCCATTGTACAATATGTGGGATGAAAGTTTTTTTTTTAGACTAATCAATCTACATTAAAATATAGAAAGATAATTATGATGTTGTTTATTGAAACCAAAAAATATTACAGTAAAGTTAAAATATGTACCCTTTTCTTTTCTAGTGAAGCGTACCCCATCCTTGATTTATAATAAGTGTATATTGGTTTTGATGCACTTTCCTTATTTTCAGTACTGAGTTGCTGTTTCAGAAATGAAATGTTGACAATCAATGTGATGAATACCTGTATCCACAAAAAACATATTATCGCCCATAATGTACATGAAACTTCTCATCCCCATGGAAACCAATAAATGAATCCCATGCTTCTTGGGATATCAGGTGAGCATAGATAACGGGTGGGTGCAGGTTTATTTTACCATTGGAATCTTTCAGGTGATATTTTGTTAAAATAGTGTGAAAACCTCGATAAATCCTTCCTGCAAGCCTTAGTACATAATTCTTGTGCAAATCATCTACTATAAATGTACTCTGCAAGAGATTTATAAGATTAAGACACTGTTTCATTATTTTATTTGCTTGTATATTAACGATATAATATCATAATGTTACCATAATTTCTTCCCAGATAACATACTTCAGTCCAGACACAACATGGTTCCATGAATCTATGTCAATCGACACACATTTCCGAGTGAAAAATCCAATGTAACTAATAAACATATCCTTGTTTGGATTTACATTCTGGCCTTGTTCATTCCATCAGACATCAAATTTGATGCCTCTGCTTTTCGACTTTAGAGATTTGGCTAACACCGTCAAACTACGACACACCTATGTTTTCTACGACGTCGATACTTCATCCACAATCATTTAATAAATATCAACATCATCTATATGCTCATCTGAAATGGTAGTAATAGAATGTGTTGATGGTTGTTGGACCTCAACACTAAGAGCAGCAACAGGTTCAGAAACTTGTTGTTTCTCTGCACTAGGAGTAGCCACAGTAGGAGAAGCAACAATAGCATCAGCCGCTGGAGAGACTTGTTCAGCCTCAAGGTTAGGAGTACCAGAATGTACTGAAGTCAATATATTCAAAAGTGTTTGAACAGTTAATTTAGATTACATAAATTCAGAAATGATTAGATAATAACATGAGATAACAAGATCTATATTAAAAATAAAATATAACCTATTTTTTGAAATCTCTTTAATTTTTTCAAAGGCTGAATGGATTTGACACCTCTATATATTATCCAAAAAACTTCATAGTGGTCTCCTATAACATATAATACATCATCTACATTGGGACCGCTGTGAAATGATTGTGATGCACCACTGAAAGGATCATCCTCAACTGAATTTTTATCGGACCCTTCAGAAGTTTTGGATGATAACAGAACAATCAACCACTTTTAGTTTGCGGGATCTTGAACATTAAAAACTTGCACCACTTGTTATGCCAGTATAAATTGTTCGTCTTTGTACCCTTCTTTACTAAAATCAACTTTCAAAAATCCCCATTCATCTATTTTAACACCACTGTTGTTATGAAACCATTTTCATTGAAAAATTTGCAATTGTAATGTTGTATAATCCAACTCCCATATTTGTTTGATATTGTCAAAGTATGACAATTTTTCATAAATTGGATTTTTTTCCTTACTAACAGAAACATGCATCTCTTTAGCCACAAGTGTAACTCCACTATTTTGCATGGTACTATCTTCATCATGTTCATCTGTATAGAATGTATAACCATTAGTTATATAACTATTGTAAGATAATACCAACACACTTGGTACGACGGTTAGCCATCAAATTCGTTCTGAAATTGAATACGTAGTTTCATAAAACTCGTTAAAAATATGGTCCTGAAACTATCATATAAACTGGTGATTATGTGTATTTGATATCCATTTTTCATCCCTTGATGGATTCAACTACCTAAGAATTTCGTTTTGAGTTTCAATCTATGGAGAAACCTCCCAACTATTATGAAAAACATAAAGGTGGGCCTGCTCTTGATCTGTAATACTGATTGTTATAACATCTCATCTAGAAATTACCTCACCCTAAATGTGTCCAGTGTGATGATATTTTGGGAGACCAATGCTTTCTACATCAGAAAGGTATTCGGTACAAAATTCAATGTCTTCCTCAACAATATATCGCTCCACTATACAATCCTCTGGCCGAATTTGATTTTTGACATACCGTTTCAAAATATTCATATACCGTTCAAGGGGGTATATCCATATATAGTGCACAGGACCACAAAGTCAAATATCTATCACCAAGTGAATCATCAAATGAGCCATCATATCAAAGAATGTTGGTGTGAAGAACATTTCTAATTCCTATAATATGATGACAATTTCTTTTTCCATAGTTGGAAATTTCACCAGGTCTAAAACTTTCCTACATGTAGATTTGAGAAAGAATCAATTTTTTTTGTTAATGTATAATGAACATTATTGGAAAAAATGCAACGTAAAAGTATAGGAATTAGATCTTGCATCAAAACATGGAAGTCATGTGATTTCAAACCTTTCAACTTCAAATAATTCATTGACACAATGTTATTGATATTTTATGAATACCCCTTTGGAACCTTTACATCATTTAAGATGTTGAAAAACTAATATCTCTCTTCCTAAGAAAGAGTGTAAGAAGCTGGAGGAAGAAATATTCGATTTTCACACTTCACGGGAGACAACTCTTCTCGTATTGCAAGGTCAACAATATCCAACCTTGCCTTAAATCTATCCTTTGTTTTTTCAGGGGAATTTAGCAATGTTCTGATAACACTATCACATACATTGTTTTCCACATGCATCATATCAATAAAATGTCTGACGTACGAACAATTCCAGTATAGTAATTAAAAAAACTAATCTATTTTTCCAACTGATTTTCGTAAGATTTTTCAAAAATGGTTTACCAAAAACAGTGTTTATATCTTTTACTTTCTCAAATAGCTAATAAAATATTATTGGAGATGGTGCTGTGCATTGTTCTGAACTTCTATATAATGATGTCGTCCAAGATTTGTAATTATGCCAACGAGGTAAAAATCTATGATGTCCTAGAAACACAGATTTAAATGAATGTTTCAACCTAATTTATTCTGTATCTTCATCGCACACGGGACACCCTTGAGTTACTTAAATACTATAGCCTGAAAAATTTCCATAAGAAGGGAAATCATTTATTATTCCATAAAACATCGCTTTGAACGTGAAGTATTCATTTTTATAAGCATCATACAATATAACATCTAAATCCCAAAATAAATTCAAATCCATGATCAAAGGATCCATATAAACATCAATATCATTACCTGGTTGTTTTGGTCCTAATATAAGCATAGATTACATGATTATTTTCCTCTTCATGCATAACAAGTGTGGAAAGTTATAATTTGCCAACATAACATGCCATGTACTATGAGAGCTGGTTTGAAAACCAAAAGGATTCACTCCATCTATAGATAATGCAAGACGAAAGTTTCTTGGATCCTTTACAATTTCAGGATAATCATGATCAATTTTATTCCATTTAGGAGATTCCACCGAATGACATAATTACCCATATTTATTTCTTTTATCTATATTCCATGATAATTGTCTTGCAATTTCTTCACTTCCATGTTGACTCTTAAACCTTAAAATGATTGGAAAGTACCATACAACTTTTGTAGAACTAGATTCATATTTCTTGTATCGAGAAGCACCACACTTTGGGCATTCATTATGTGATTATTTCTCCTTTAAAAAAATATAAAGTCTTTCAGGAAGGCATGCATTATTTCAAAAATAATACCCATTGAGCGTAGCATTCGTTTAGCTTCATATGTCAGGCTTGGGAGCTCATTATCTTCCGGGAGCATGTCATTCAAGAGAGAAAGTAGTTCTGAAAAACTGACATCACTCCATCCATTGCCTGCTTTCAATTTATACAAATTTAGTAAAGCTGAAAATGCTATATATTTAGTGTAACAAGTACACAATGGTGTCTTTTCACAACTCTATAACTTCTCAAACAATTTTGGGCAATCACAGAGTTCATATCCATTTTTCCTTGTCATTTAATCAATATGATATTAATCATCATTGAAATCTATAATCACATCCTCAATATGGTCTTCTTCATTATCCATATTTGTATTCATATTTGATGATCCATAAATGCAGTTTTATCCCATCCAGTAGCTACATTCTATTTTTCTCCGTGTTTATTCCAACATTTATAACTCTGATCTATTCCGTGACATATCAAATGTTATTACAACTCCTCTAGATTAATTAGTATAGAATAAAAACAACATGAACATGGAAAAAGGATTTGAGAAGGATCCTTTTTGTAATACTTTGAAAACTTGATGAACTCTTTCACTCTGTTCTCATACTCTGTTGTCAAACGATTAGTATCCATCCAATATTTATTCATCTCCATCCTATTTGAATCTCAAATATTAGTATTTATGGTTCAAATACACAAAAAAAGACATCCAAATACAGTAGAAGAGAACCACTTCCTTATAAAAATAGAGATTAATAGAGCCTAACCCTTTCTGATAATGATTTTGAAATCAAAAGAACCAGGATACACCCCCCATCGAAATCAACACAGTTTCCAAACACAAAGGGGTTCACGAGGATAATCACTTGTGTCATAGATGGTAAAAATAACTCAGCTTCATCCTCTATAGCTCATCCTACTCTATCGGGCCAAACCTTCAATGGTCAAATAGTCCATCCTTTTATACCTCACCAACCTAAAATACATATGGATGAAAACCAGTGGCCAGTTCTATAAGTAATGAAATTATTCTCATAATCTATATAATATGGAATTCATGATATATAATTACTTTAGATTCATTATAGTTTCCTCAAATCACCCCAGTCCAAACACAAGAATAATCAAGAACGATACATCTACAACTCCTAGGTCTCTGCCCTACTTTCAATATAATCATGCCTAATATTTTTGGTAAGATCATGTTACTTACTTTAAATCACAGGGGAGATAATAACTTGTGTCATATATGGTCTCCCATGTTATTCCATATGAAAATTTTAACAAATATTATTGACCTATAATCCCATTCAATCCTCATGAGTGTCTAATTCAAAACTCTATATTAATTGTAATATCAAAAGAATATATATTAATAAATTACCCCACATCCACTTTCCCACTAATTTGGTCATTCTCACACTCTAATGGAAAATTTCTTATGCTTAAACACCATCTATATAATCTCATAACCATATATCCACACATACACATGTCAAAAACACATAAAAAACCATATCCACATCACAACCACAAATCACATCCTCATCACAGTATGATATCGTGAACATGAAAACCATAAACATCATACTACCCCTACAATGCACAACCCCCACTATGTATCCACCCCAAATACAAATAATCATGTTAACAATAATATATATACACCAAAACATAAAATCGTTATTGGTCATATATATACACCCACTTTGATCCATTACAACTCATACTAAGTGTGAAGGAGAGAAGGGAAGAGGGAGTGGTTCTATATGTGTTCCCTCTATAAACTAGATATTGAGAAAAACACTAAGAACAAAAGTACCCATATGGATTTCAATCATGTTACTAAAATCAAGTGGTGGTGCGTAAGAAATAATAAGAAAATATAATTAGTATATAGTTATACATAAATCTTTCCAAAGGGTTTACACCAAACTAACACTATAAACACCCTCATCAACCATTGCCTTGTAACAACCACCCTCTAATAACCACTTCCATTATAATTCCACAAATAATCCCTAAAAAATAAGATAACCATCCATATCAACATTACCAACATGTCATTTCATTTAAAATTATACTTTATTGGATTTTTATTACCATATGCATTTAAATTGTTAACCATTTTAATATAAAACCAATCATTAAATCACTACCCACTATAATCCATTCATTAATCATTAATAACATTAATTCTATCTTTAACCATTTATTAATCATAATTATTCTAATCATTATCATTAATCATTTAACGAACCATCATTTATCATTTCCAACCCTTCACACATTACTATTTTCATTTATTCCAACCATATTACATGCCAAAAGGAAACTATAACACAAATCAATAACAAATAAATTTTCATGACATAAAATACCACTAAAAACATTCTAAAATCCATAAAAACACTTATTTTCTGCCTAAATAGCCATATCATTACTATCATAACCACACAGTAATCCATCCATAAATACTGTATTAATTACCACTCCATATGCTCCCAACCACATCAATCAACCATAAGACTTATAATCATAGTGATAAATACCCCATACATAGTATCATGAAAGGGAAAACATATAGAAATTTCACACTAAAAACTCCCCCCTTAAACATTATTTCATATTAAAGTAGAATTTATAGTTTAAATATAACACTTTAATAACAGATTTCCATAAAACCAATTCATTACCTACCTTAAGTGACTATAAAATAATGAAAGGTGATTATAAAATATTATTATTAGTAAGAAATATTTTCACAACATCACGAATAAATCACTTAGCAACAACACCAATAAATCCATAAATATCTATGAAATATTATGGAACTTCATAAATCACATGAAAAACTCCCTCTTCACTTTAATTTTCTTTAGTGTAATTCATTACTATTTTTAGGTTAATCGGTACTATCAATCCAATAGAAACAAAATAACACGATAATTCCACAATTTACAAATAATAAAGAAGGATAAATTTCATGTCCCCAACCTCAACTAAATATTTAACAAATATTTCATAAGAATGAGAAGAATAGTCAAATAAAACATGACTTAACAAATGAGGGTAATCTAAATGTCCTATGTATGACCATCAAACATTAAAAATATAACAAAAAACACAAAAACCGAATCAGAATTGTTGTCACATCCTTCCTAAGAAGAAATTTCAAGAAGAGAATCAAGAAGAAGAGAAACGAAATTCACCTTAGAGGAGAAGTAGAGAGCCTTTTGTGCTACGTTGGGAGGGGAAGGCATGACTGCCAGAGGGGGAGGATCAAAGGAGGAGCTACCAAGAATTGAGAAATGGAGGAGTAGGGTTCATGGGGAGTAGGGTCGAGTGGATATGACGATTAGTAGAGTTTGTAGGGAGGAGGATCCGTGGAAGGGGTTTGAGGAGGAGGATAAGTTGTAGGGCTAGAGATGGAGGTCCGACAACACAAAGATCAGGGGGGGGGGAGGTTTGGCAATGCGAAGATTGGGGGGGGGGAGTTGTCATAGTGGTACAGTACCATGAGAGGTTTAGGGTGTGATAAATAGAGGACACTATTCGACCAATTTTATAATATATGGGACTACAGTTTTATCAGTGATTTTTTAGTGCCAATAAAGGGCCTCTTTATTAGTGATTTTTTGGCGCTGATATAGGGTTTCTTTATCATCACATTTTTAGCACTGATAAAGGTTACCCTTTATAAGTGCTAAAATTTTAGTGTTGATAAAAGGTGGCACTTCCCTTGCCCGTTTTTGTAGTAGTGGGAATCAAGTTAGGATTTCTGGATTGGGGAGTGAACTTAATGGATCAAGGAGAATATAATATTTAGTTAGAAAGAACTCATAACTAAATACCCACCTATTATTTTCAAGGTCATAGTCTAGATGATAAATAATGGAAATTTGATTAATTACCAAAATAATTTCACAAGATACGGAACATTCCAAGTTCCATGGTGAGGTTTTTGAGACATGATAAAATATTATAAGAGTTAATAAAATAAATTTCATTATGTCTCATAGAAATTATAATTTCATGAAGTAAAAATAATATAATCATTTATAATTATTTGAATAATATAATTTTGATAAACCACATTATGACTATGATAAATTTTAGATAATAGTTATCTCTTTTCTAGAAGTAGATTATAGGAATGGTTCAGATTCTAATCATATGTGTTATATCGTGATTAGAAATATTACATTATAGAATCCAAATCACCTGATATTCTGGATAAGTTGGAGAATGTTGTGGAGTTTAAAAATGTTATAAACATTTGAGAAATGAGGTTCACATTCAGTTATTTATCTTTTATTCATCTTCTAATGAAATAATGATGTAACATAAATCATTCCATGAAAATTCTATTCCCTATATTGATTTAGAGAATGATGGGAAACATTTGTGATTTCCAAGGAACTCCTTTAGGGTATTCTTAGAGAGGGGGATATAATTAGAACTGATGTAGTCAAACTCTTTGGATATATTGAACACATTAAGGTTCTTCATTTTAAACTGCTCGACCAACTATTCATCAATCTCATTATTTTTCCATTCCCCCATGAATTAATTTTATTTATTATTATTTTTTATAAATACAATAAATAATTCTCCCTTAGATCATCACAATTTACATATCCATGTTGAAAAGGACAACAAGCATGGCGACCCTTTCATTTTTATATTCATGAAATGGAATGTCCATGTAAATATCTCTAATCACAAAGCTTCAACATAATTAAATTAAAATAATTGAATGATCAAGGTTAATCTAAGGGAACATGATGCTATATGATTTTCATGTATAAATAAGGGTCACATGAAAAATAAATACACCTCTGAAAAGAAGAAATGGGAAGCTTCACTTGCATTTGTTATCATGTGTACTATATCTCTTTCTAAAAATTGGGAATTATATATAGTATGTGGTTTTCACATATGTATTTATATAAAAGAAAATTATAGACTATAGAATACTGATAGAGGAGAGGTAGATCTATGTGTAACCAATGGTGTCATACTTACCATCGTGTTTATCAAGGAATACAACCTCATGTTGTTTATGGAAAAGTTCTTGGTTTTGAAATATATTCATTATGTTTAATATTTTAACAAAAAATATTATTTATATAGAAAAAATATATAAAAATACATTTAAATTAAAATTTGGTTTTAAATATCAATTATTTTATTAAGATACAATTTGTTATGGTAGGTAATTTTTTAACAATGTCATTAGCTTTCATATTTCACAATCCCTGTAAAGTAAGTTGATAGAAAAAAACGTTATAGGAATCATATGACAAAAAAATATTGAATTATCTTCTAGGTCATGAAAATGAAAAATATTTTATTGAATAACAACATGAGATATATTAAGTCTCCTTGAAGTTAAAACGAATTATTTTATGACATCCATATTTATAAGAAGAATGACTAAATCACAATTCACTGGTAAATGTAAAAGGTCCAAGGGGATTCTTGAATTATTTCATAGAAATGTGTGTGGTCTATTTAAATATGAATTAAGTTGTGGGAAGACATATATAATAACTTTTATAAATGATTTTATTATATATGGATACATCTAAATGATGAGGTATTTGTAATATTCTATTAATAAAATCAAAGAATATAAGAATGATGTTGAGAACCATCTTGGTAAAATGATTAAAATAACTCACTTAGAATATCTTGGAAAATATCATAATGAAGATATCATTGATACAATATAGGAATATTTGAGATTATTTCATTATATTTTTGTGGATAGACCTTAAAAAGATCATGTATACTATTATAATTAAAAATAATTAAAGAAATAGAATTTAATATTAGATTTGGTACGAAAATACACCCATGCTATCTTATTTATTTGTTGGTGGTTGAAAAGTATCTTTTTTGGAAATTTCTAGAAATAAATATGTATCTTGGTGTACTATGTGTTTCATTATAACACATAATTTTTAAAATAAAGGATATTACATCAATAATCTAATAGAAAATAATGTTTTGGTTATAAAATATCCCATTTTTGTCGATGTGGATCTCATATCTAAATATGATAGTGGGAGAAAGATAGATTTTGATTAAGTTAAAGACCATGTTTCAATGGTGTTCACTTATGAAAAATTCTTGAATATCCCATTGAAAAAAAATTCTAGATATATAGGCACTATATAAGAGTATAAGTGATGATATATAAAATAAAATATAGGATTTTATAGTGAAATAGGATAGTGAATCATTATTAGATGGTATTTATAATATTGTTACCTTTATATAAGTGGTAACAAGAATTCATTTCTCCATGTGGATGGAATATATGAATTAATTAATGGATTCTATTTACCAAAACCATGTAAGGATTTTTGTAGATCATCATATTGATGTAAAGCCAAATTTAATAAATTGGATTTCTAAAATAAAATAAACAATTATGGAAAAGAAAGTAATTGTAATGTATGATTGGTTTTAATATATATCAAAAGGTGTAAGGAAAATTCTATGATGAAACATTTTCAACAGTTCTTATATTGAAATCCACTAAAATTATACGTACAATTATGGAATTTCATGATTATATGATATGGAAAATAGATTTCAAAACTACCTTCCTAAATGGGAACCATTATTAAAATATCAACATCACATAAATTTAAGTGGATGTGACTCCAATAGATGGAAATATGGTTTGGAAATTAAAAATATCCATTTATGGAATCAAAAAATGATCCAGGACATAAACTAATCATGTTTATGAATCCCTAATTGAATTATATTTCTAAAAGAATAAATGTATGACTCGATTCTATAAGTGGTTTAGTTGTAGTGAAGATGTTTTTGTAATAATAAATGTCCATGATATATTAATCATTAGAAGGGAAATAGAAGTTCTATAATTCATAAATGTATGGTTAAATATATTATTCTTCATGAAGGGATCAAATTATGTAGCATATACCCATTGGATTATGATCTATCATGAATGATCCAAATGGATTTTCCATCTATGCATATATATATATGTTGAAAAAATAATAAAGGGATTCAGTTTACAACAATATATGTAGGGATTATTTCTAATTTCACATGGAATTAATATTTCTAGGACATGGAATGGATTCCATATGAATCAGTTATTTGTTTAGTCATGTATGTTATGTCATAGAGAAGGCTAAATGTTTCCTATGACTTGGGTGTGGTAACAAGATATCAAGATGACCTAGGTGGCTACTAATGTATGGATGTCAAGACCATCCTTATGTAACCAAGGAATAATTAGGATATATTCGTTGTGTATAGAGGTTATGATGAACTAGTAATCGTGGAATATGAAAATTATAATTTCAAAATATATCAAGAAGTTAAAAAATAACACTACCAATACAAATTCACTCTCATTACATGTTTTTTGAGATGTAATACCGAAAATAAATCTATGCTCATAGATTAAACATTAGAGATTTAGTATACTAATGCTTTGAAAAAAAATAAAGAAGAATTTTCTATATGAAACATCATTAAAGATCTTTATATAGTTGATTTTAATAAATAAGAATTCATAGTCTATTGCAATAAATATAAATCAGCTGATCAGAAAAATTATAAAATGTTACATCAGTAGAAGAAGCACATATATTCGAAGTATAAACGCTTGAGGTATTTTTTTCGTTGAGGGTATATCATTGTGAGAAAAATATCCATGATAGATAACATGGTAAAACCATTGATTAATGTATTAACTAATCATAAATAAGATAATAATGTGAGTTTTACCAAAATGAATGTCATAGATAGTTGTCTCTAGTCCAGGTGGGAGTCTATTTGAATTTTTTCTTATAGAACCAAATAATTTTAAATTGAATTAAAAATATTTTTGAGGATTTTAATATTAATTAAAAAATAGTATTACATATTTTATTATATTATTTTTCATTAATTTAAAGAAATATTTTCCTAGATTATCTAAAACATTATTATATTAATAGAAGTTCCCATTTATGATGAGAAACATTAAATTACATATCAATATTCTAAATTTTAATTCAATGGTTAGATAATATACAATCACATGACACATAGAATGTTGATTGTAAGGTGTGAGTACTCTTAAGTATATGAAACATCTTATGATGAGGTTCACATTGTATAATCACCAAGATTAGTGATTATGACAATAAACCATATTGTTTGAATTATATAAGTTTATGTTTCATTATATATTCTTATTGGTTTATGCGGGTAATGGTCCTTAGAATTTATGTTTCTTAATGAATATTATGACTCACAAAAAAACAAGAAATTTTTAATCCTTTATGATATATTTCATAGGGAAGTTGGATTTATTGTGTTCATCATGAGGGTTTCATTATTAAATAGTAAGTAAAGGATGGATTTGTACCTTCTATCTTTATGGATGTTGAAAACACAACCCATTGATTGTAATGGAACCACATCAAAATATCCTATGTCCATTGTAAATTTATGTGTTTATTTCACATAGTAAATGGAATAATTGTCATGAATATATAAAGATGGTACATATGTGACACCTACTTGATGAGATATTATGAAAAAGGAATTATATTACAAAGTAAGAGTTTATCTGTTTTTCTCGATGCTGTGACATTACCTTTATTCACCTGGGTTCAATTACCTGTTTCTTAGTAGTAATCTTTTACATTACGCGTGCCAAACTAATTCCAATGAAAAATAATCCAAGAGAGTCACACAATAACTTTTTTTTATCTCTATTAAAATATTTTAAATTAAATTATTGATTTAAATATTATTCTAAAGAGAAAAGAATTAATGATATTCACAATTTTTGATCAAAAATATTAAAAAATTATTATTATCCATAATTTGAATAATTTTTTTTACTTTTTGATTATTTTTTAAATTATTTATTAACAATACTTTCGATAAAATATTTATTTATAAATAAATATTTAATTAAATAGTTATTTTGTTTTTTCATTAATTTTAAGGAGTGGTACAATAAACCTAACTCTAGTAACCTAGAACTGGTGTTTATTTTATTATATTAGAATTTGAAATACAGAATCACATCCTGAAGGTCATAGTAGTTGTTCAGTATTGAAAAACTAGATACCTACATGATTATAGCAATAGATTTGAAAAAAATATATTACAAAATAGTTTTTTTTAAGAATATCATTATTCCCTCTAGGATATCCTTACAAAAATTCTTAGTACAAATCCTATATTCCTTGGAAGATAAAAAATATAGGTGACCTAAAATACAAAGTACAGTTAAACATAATAATTAACAATTGAATGTAATCAATGATCATAATAAATGAATAATGTTATGATGACATAACCAGAGTGGATCAAAGAATCATAAAATAACTCATACCCATCAATACATAGACTTTCAAACATGAAAACATGGTATAATAAATTACCTAGGGAAAGAATCATAATATTTAATAATCATGAGCCATGTGATATCAATATTTATCAAAGGAATCTTTATAAACCCATGGAAAGAATAGATAAAATGTATTTATATCTTGGAACATCATCATTACAGAACCCTCCCTGAACCCCTTTTAGAACCCATACTAATGGAATAACCATACGGTCAAATTCCAATATAATTATTCAGAAAACATAATCATTACCAAATGAATTAGTGAGATATTCTGTATCACTAATTTTTTAATCTATATCTAAATCAATCAGCGTAATCTGGTATCATCTGTAATATAAGGAATAACGGGATCACACAATGATATTTGGCCTCACTAATCATATATAGTGTCTATGAAACACAAGATATATTATATAGATAGATATTTTATCCAAAAAATAATAGAAACCATCATTATTCCATTTATAACTTTATTAAACTATAGATTGTAAATGGGTTTTAATATAATATCATTAAAACATGGTTAACTAGTGGAAAAGAAATGCGTTCCATTACAAACTATTTGAAAAATGATTAGACTATATAAAATAAATGTGTTTTATAATAATGACTTTAAAACATGGTTAACATTTCAAAAATAATATTTTCCCACAAAAATCAATTTGATATTCTATTAACCCTTATGAACGAAACTAATTTCATAAAAATCTATTTTAAATATGGTTAACATGTGGATAAGAAATAGTTTCCATAAAAATCACAATGATATATAATTAAATCATGGTAATTAAATGGTTGGTATAATAATCACATTAAAAGAGTCTTAAGAAATCTACAGAATTAATGAAGATGGTATCATTATGATATACTAAAAGATGGTTTTTATTTTATTAACAATGATATTAAAAGGAAATAACTTTGGGATACCACTGAAATATAATTAACTAAATTTGGAGTAAAATAATTTTATTTTATTTTGAAAGGAAAAAGTGTTTAAAAAAATCATAAAATATTAAGAAATAAATTTTCTTTGAAAACATACGGGTATAAATATTATGAAATATTTAAAACTTATCTAGAGGAAAATATTATTTCCATTTTGAAAAACAAATTTCAAATATTTTTAAAATATTTTTCTTTTATAATAAGAAATAAATAATATGAAAGAATCATCAAATAAAATAATGTTCTTGATATTAGAATATTCCATTCCTGTGATAACTGTTAAAACAATGAATCATTTAACAATTTGACTAAAATATAAATCAACATTATTTAGGAAATATATAATGATACCTTAAGAAAATTGGTAAAAACTAAAACATTTCTAAAAATTAATTTAATAAATCAATTTTATTAATGTAAAAATCATTTTTGAATACTTTTTTTGAAAATATGGGTTTGAAAGAAATAGGGTTTAATACCAAAGTGAGAACAAACATGATTTTTCCTAAAATCATTTTCCCAAAAGCAAAAAAGAGTGTAAAAGATGATACTATTAAGTTAAAATATCCAAAATAATAATAGTATGAGTAAATTAAATAGAATACTTGATATTTATATGTTATTATTTCATCGTTAGAGACATAATCACAATGAGCATTGATATTCGATTAGACTGTAAGTTAAAAATCATACCACATTGGTAAAATTGAATTGGTATCTCCATGAAAGGACACCATTAAATAAAATATAAAATGTAATGAGAATATTTAAACTGATTATATTACATGTTAAAGAGGTTTTACATACACATCATAAAATAATATTGGTGCATAAAATGAAATAAGTTTACATAATGGAAAATTGAGAAAAAATACCTTACAAATATCATGTAATTAAAGTGGTGATTTATAAATTAATTTATTTTTTTATAAAATTCAAAATAATTTTTTTAATAAAACACAATACAATCAATGAAAATTTCACACATAATTATAGCATGATATAATCAGTGAAGTGGAAGTTTAACCTTATGAATGGAAATTTAGTTAAGAAATTCTTTACCGCACACTTCCTTTTGGTTGAACATGATTCTACCTCTAGTATAGTGGTTTAAAAAATTAAATTATCTTATTATAAAATCATATTAAAATTAATAATATTATATTTTATAACATTATCACATATTTTCACCCTTCCTTTTATAATTATAAATTATTTTCATTTTTTGAAGTGTTAATTTTCTTTATTTTATCATTTTTATTTTATCATTTTTATTTTCTCATGAATTTTACGATTCTTGAAAATATTATATATTTACATAATATAAAAAATTATATTCATGAAATTATTTTCATATTTATACAAAAATTATAAATTTTAAACAAATCATGTATGATGGTTATGAAAAAATTTATAATGGTGTGATCATGGAGACGACATGTCATACGTATACAAGAGTAACGTTTCCATTTATCAACAATTATTGTGGAATGGTGGTAATTAATGATTCATAATTAAATAATTATGAAAATATAATTTATAACATATTATTTCATTAAATTTAAATATATATATATATAATCTATGTTTTGTGGTTATGAATACAGAATCCCATCGCTTTGTGAAGGCGATAGTCCATACTTACACGATTGAAATTATATTTTATTTAATGTAAAGATTGATATATTGTCTTTATTTAATGATAATATTTTCATAAATAAAATAATTATTTCATTTATATCACATATATTCATTAACTATATTACATTTAAAGTGGTAGTGAATGACGAATCACACTGCTTCGTGAAGCTTTATTCTACCATACCCACAAGACAAGCTATCGTATCCCATACGAAATAGAAAGTAAAAAATGTATATTTTTTATAATGACTATATAGGTATTATTATGTTATAAATATCATATAAATACAATTTATCCGGAATCATACCCAATTTTGTGAGGTGTTAGTGAAAAAATGAATGACAACGGTTCGTGAGGCGGTAGTCCACCGTACAAATGAATGATGATTTCATAACACATTTTATAGAAGTGGAGATGCTTATAGGTCATTAAATCAACATAAAATAATCAAAGTATATGGATTTTACATAGTATATTATATATTAATTTTTTATTATAAATTTATTATGTTGGAGGTAGATATAAAATAATAAAGATAAATGATGAACCTAACCTATTCTTCGGGAAACTTCTTTTATATTTCCCCAAAGACCTTCCGTTTTTGTATTTATGATAAAATTTGTATTATATTATCATATGATGGAAATATAGAAGTTATTTTTATAGTATTAACTGATTAAATGGAATTTATAGTGTAATGTTAAGAGTATATGTGGTGGACTTCAATAAGTGAGGTTAGTGGTACACTTGAAATTTTTGAATAGAATGAATTCAAACCATGTTTATATGATGTTACAAAGCTTAAATGATCGAAAATTAATTATAATAGAAGTCATAAAGTCCCAATAAAGATAAAAACTAAATTTTATTCATTTTTTGGTAATTTTATGCTTTATTATTTTTGTTTGTCCCAATAAATCCATTTTTACCTTATCCACAATAATTAATTTAACAATTTTTAATATTCATTTTGTTAAAACAAATTACCCATATTATGATCTATAAATTATATTAATTCAAAATATTTAACCTATTCTACCAAATTAAATTTCTAGAAGTGTAAAATTTTAAATTAAAATTACCCCCATGCATGATGAGAAAACAAGGTTTTAAAGAGAAATTTTTTAGAAGATTACATTATTTTTATATAAAAATTCAATATGAGAATGATTAAAATGACGTAAATTTAATTAATAGATATATAATTTATGAAATTATACTTTTAATCTATTTTATAATATAATTTATTTTTAAAAATAATTTTAAAAAATGAAATTTTCTATAAAAAGTCATTACATTTTACAATTCATAAAAAAATAATTTTTTACAAAATATCCCAAAAACTCTCTATAAGATAAAATTAATATAATTATATAAAAAATTAGGTTAATTTTATCAAATAAATATTCAAAATGTGGTAAAAATAAATCTTATATTATGCACATGAAGAATGATTAAACCATCTTTTAGAAAAAAATCAGTTTATTCACAAAAAAACTTTTTTCTTATAATTGATTCTTATTTTTTTAATGATTATAGAATCAAAATATTATTAATTTTGTTAGTAATATAAGTACCCTATAATTTAATTATTATTTTATCACATTATACTATATTATGGATTAATTTGAATCAGTGTTATGTATTCTACAAGCTATAAAAGGGATTGAATTTATTTGAAAAGAAACATATCATAAATTCTCTGGTTGTTACATTCATGTATAAGACTAATGTTGTGTGTTTTTTATGATATAAAACACAATTTTTATCTTTTAAAGACATATCTTGAAAAATTCTACAAATATTATTAAATTCAATCCTCATAATGAGAACATTATCTTGGTAATCAAAGGATGTACATTTGAAAAGTATTTTCTTAATAAATCCACCTCAAAAAGGGTTCATAAAACATCATCTTGGTAAAAGTGAAACAAAATATGAGGGTCATTTTAAAAAAAACATACTTGGTTTCTAATTTTTTTTAAATTAGTGGGAATTGATGATTTAGATATGTAAGAAAAGTATTAATAATTATAAAGAGTTGTTAAATTTACATATCACTAGCAAGTGAGTGATCAATAAAAAGTAATGGGCCTCAAAAAAATAAATCTACGATGAATTAAAAGACCATATGATTCATTGGATATTAATTTAATATTATATTTTTTTAAATATCATTTTCATAATATTGATGAATTATTTTACTATTTAATATTAAAATATTATAATAACTTGACATGTTTCTATTTTGTATCCAAAATTTAGTCCTTTTTTATACCTTAATAAATTCAAAATTCACCCCTTACTCCAAGAAATGAATAACCAAAATTAAAATATTTATCCTTGAATGAAAAAAATTTACTTTTAATGAATCATAGGATCCATAAATAACTAAAAAGTATTTTCATCTGTCTAACTATTTTGCAAAACCAATATTGCTAGCATAATATATCCTGTATGATAAATTAATCTATAACCCACAATAGATAGGTATATTTTTATTTTAGAACTATATCAAGTTATTCCCTTTAATTGTTTCATTATTTATTATCCAAATATTCTTGGCCTAAAAATCATGGAAAATACTCTGGACCATTTTTAGTTCACATCTAGCTCACGTGCAGCCACATTCTTAGCAGCCACCTCTATAAAGTTTCCATAGAACATACCTAGTGACATATTCTATAACCATGAACCCCCATATAATATATACATACTAGACACCAAAGGGTTATAAATTTCATAGTTAAAACATCACACATATCACAATATGGATTTTCAAAATTCAACATTTTTAGCTTTCAAACCAATTTTGAAAATTCCTCTAAATTTTTTTAAAATAAAAATTTTCAACTATTATAAAAAATTAACACCATTTCACCAAATAATAAATAATCACCCAAAATTAATTATGAACTGGTATATGTAATTCATTATTATTTATTCATGATTTTATCTTCCCAATGTAATAAACCCACGATGATGAGGAGACGACTCTTAAAATTGTCCCAAGACACTAATGGATCCAAACTCCCTGGTAACATGAAGTATATAATAAATTGGATAGATATTCCATTTTATTATATACATTTCATGTTCTATTTATAAAACTCTATGCTAATATCCTATCTATATACAAACTACCTTGATGAATACTCATTGTTCAAACAATATAATTCAATTTTTTACTGAATAACCAAACAATATGATACCATTTGTAACACCCCGCCCCTCACCTATTGGATTGGGAAGAGGTGGTGGGTACTAGCCTTAGGTGACATCCCAAAGACACCAATGGAAAGAAATAAATGAAAAGGTACTCATAAACAATTATGGGATGATTTTTCATTTAAATATGAAAAAACTAAAAAAATATAAAACTTGAAAACCAATCCTCTATATAGTTAAGGATAATAGAAATTCAAGAAACTAAAAAACTGAACCAAAAGACAATATTAGATTAAACGTGGAAACAAAGTGAGATAACTAGTGGACGAAAAATATGATAAAACCCAAAGACACCAGTTAAACCAACTAGAAACTCCCAATATACTCCAGGATCTAAATCCACATTCCCATCCCACCATATCAAGGAAAAAAACTAAATAAATTCAATACCATTCATTTACCTGGGCCTCGATTGTTGACATATAAAAATGTATAATTGTTCCCAAGAAGGGGCTGATCCTAAACATAATAGGTTTTCGCTAATGACTACCAAACACACACCACTATGATAAAGCATGTTTGATATTTTTTTAATTTTTTTTAAATAATTTAAATCTTTTTATATCCAAACCAAAATAGTTTTCCAAGAAAACAAATACATACAATCCTTTAAAACACTACCCATCTCTTTGGTCATACCCATTAAAAATAATAACATACAAAAATCCCTACATACAAGTTAACAATAGACCTCCCAATACTCTCCAATGGTGAGTCATACTTTCACCATGTCATCACATGTTGTAAAATTTTGATGGGGGAAACATAATTCCCTTATCTGTCCCATTTATACGGGGAAAACATCATTCCCATATCCGTCCCAAATTCACATGAACACACCCACACCATGTATGATATAATACATGCCAACACATTTTACACAGAAAAATTAATTAATTAATTTTTTTTACAAACCAATTCTATTCATAACAACCAAACCATAATTTTAAAAACATCATGTTAAAATTATAAACCTAAATTGCATTCTAAAAAACCCACAAATGGCTGAAATTTCCAAGAACACATCACAAATAGGATTATATAAAATATCTGATGGTATTAAAAAGATTTAGTGAAATTAAATCAATGTGATACTAAACCAAAAAGTTCTAATCAAGTGTAATAAAGAGTAAATACACCTCCCTCTAAAACCTTGTTAAAAAAGAAGAACTACATAACAAATTCAAAAAACTGGCTTAGATCTTCTGAATCTTGAATTATATTTTTCCCATTAAACAAATTGACATTATATCATCATGAAATAAAAAAACTATCCTTGATATATTATCTATATATTAGTGATAAGGTACCTATAGATAGAGGAGTAGAAAATATATATGAAAAATGATGAAGAAGAAGAACAAACTAGTGCAAATAGATCTCTAATGAATTTAAAATTCATAAAGACTTATACCAAAATGAATGGAGCATCATATAATGACAAGGTAGGGAAATGAATTTGGTATTATCAAATATTTTAAATTAAAATGTCCATGGATTAAATTTATTTGGGTCAATAATTTTCTAATTAAAAATTACATAGTTTATAGTTAGGCTATATGGTTTGGAAAACCGTTCAGCAACCATGCGAGTTATACTACCTTAAGCCACCTCTATAATGGTTGGCTCAAATAGTTTGACAAATAGTGTTACAACTATATGTTATCCACTGTCCTAAATGATAGTTGGCTCTCACATATTCTCCATGGAATCCACATGGTGTGGAAATACTACATTTAAACCTTTCACCTTCCTAGTGACCTATATTTTCCCTTTTAGGGTTTCCTAGAGATGTTTCATAGATTATACTAATAGTTCTCAAACTGAGAACCTATAGAAAACCCTCAAAAAATGTACAAAACATTTATAGACCTCCCAAAACATTACCCAAACATTTTATATACATAATATACATAAATAAAATGTCACATTCCTGAAACTAGTAATGCTACACCCTACGTCTATAATTTAAGTCTAAATAAATGTTTAGGGAATATTTGAATGGGAGATGATATCTAAGAACCAAAACATATGAAATCACCTGGTTAAATATATAACATAGACTACCCTATCCTATCGCACTAGAAAACAATAGAAACCTTTAATTTCCTCAGTTATTACCTCCCTAGAAAATTAATCAGGGGATGAAACAAGAAGAATGTATGAAACTCACATATAATAATTGATACTTGATCTATAGATTCCATGGATCAAAGACATTATTAGGAGTCCAAAAGGGAACCTAATCTCACATATGGTTCACTCATGAATTCATATAAAAGACTATATGTGGATTATTTTTAAAGGGGGTTTCTAAATTTATTGGTGAATTGAAATTTACAAGAGAACACTATAACACCCCACAGTAATGTGAAAGGGTTGTGATAGAAGATGGGACTATAGTGTAATGGAAGAGGCAAAAACAAATTGAATCTTATCAAAATTATTTCTAAAATTCATGGATAGGTCCATTCCACTAGTATGATTAAATAGGAAATGTCCCATGACACAATGGAAACCACTATATCGTATAATTAATCACCCAATTATAAGGCTACACTATAGATACACTCTGAATCATAGTTACCAAAAGAACAACTGAACCATAAGAATTCAACCCCAGTGCTTCAAGTGGAATTCTAGGACACAATCCACATCTGCACCGAATAAGTTAGAAGAACCAAAACCTCAGACCCCATGACTTCACAATGAAACCAATCACTATACATCATAGACACAGTATTTATGGTCCAATATAATCCTTCATACTAAAAAAACCATAAAATAATTAAATTAAATCTATAAATATATCATACACTCCTTAAATTACTAGAGACATCCCCCAAACACCACTATTAGATGAATTATATAAATGTAATAGTTCTTTTGGTTATGGGTATTTTCCTTAGATAGAATTTATATAATTACATTCTTGACAATATAAACTTATATTGGCAAAAGGATTATTGGAGTGTTATATAAAACCACTTTGTGAGATACATCATAGGGATATAAAAAAAATGGAAAAACTACCACTATCCAATAAAACAAACTAAAAGTGGAAAACAACACTGCATTAACCAACAAAATCAAATTGTTTCATCACACATGAAAATTGAAACAAAAAAAATATAGATATACTATAGATATATATTAAGAATTTATGGATCACATTCGTAGTTACTCTTCTTTCAGCCACCTTTCCTCCACAACATAAAAACCATTAGAGAAACTCAATGATTATGTATATTTTCTCAAAGAGAAGAAACATAGTTCTAAAAACCATAGAAGGATATGATCCTTAAACATCCCAAAAAATATATCCTAAAAATCCTTATAGATACTAGTGATGCATCTCAAACAAAGATCAATCATTAAAGGAACCAAATTCTCACCATCTTAAACACCCATTAACAAATTACCATAAAATATCTTTCATCCTTAATTAGGTTTTAATATTTCAAAACCGTTATAATCAATTTCATCTGCGATATCAAAACTGACTATTTGATTTAAAAAAATAATGTGTTGGAAATTTTCATAAAAACAAGTATAATTATATTTTCCATATCATTCAACATATTTTAAAAAAATGATTACAATCCACTATAAGGGTTCAGTGAAAGGATTATAACATATACATAACATTACCCATTTATGAACTCTCTACTAGAGACTCTAAAATATCATAAATCTTCTATACAGGGATATTGATGGTTCACAACATCAACACTCCAGAAATAGATCATATCTCTAAAGAAAACACACCTTGATGCACATAACCCTAGTGTATCAACATGTTCCATGTCCTTAGCAGGACACCAAAAACTCTTCATCTATGAAGCCTAAATAGAGAACTTACTGGTCTCACCACCAAATTCTCAAGCACTATTAAGGGACCTTCTCTAAAATTATTCTTTAAAAAATCATTCATATTACAATGGTAAATAATAATTTTCTTAAATAATTCAAGAAATGTACATCATGATATCTTTCCCAGATCAGTTCACATAATCTCTCACCTAAATTGGGCCACACATTGAGTCAATCTAATGGAAAATGTTTCTAAGAATTCATACATGGATTTCAAAAATAAAAGGTACCTTTAACCTCCTTTCCATAATCCAATTCACGATGATGTCTCAAGGGAATAGATTAAAACAATAAAAAATTAATGCAATCATAAATATCACTAACAATCAATAAAATAAAAATTTATATAATCACATCACTTGAGGTACACCATGAAAAGTCCATAATCATAGACTAACTCTCACATAAAACACCCCACATGACCACATCTACAGAATTTACTAATCCCAACCACAAACTATCCCAAATAAACGACACTCCTCCTCCCATAAACATAACCGTTTACTTAATTATCTAAAAAACTATTAAAAACCACCACATCCATCTCCAAAAACTACCTAAAGAAAAAAAAATAAAGCAAACCAACCCTCTATATAAAGATATTAGTTTCTTTGGGTGTCATAAAATCTTATAAATTTATATTGAATTATATATATAGAATGAATATTAATAGGTAATGGGTTTATTCCTCTTAATATCCCTGGATATGTAACCCACACAACTAGAATATGATTAATAATAGAATATAAAATCAATATGATATATCAACCAGCCACTTTATAAAATAATTTAGCTGTTTCTATAAATTTTGACTTCAATGATATAAATTGTTTCCCAATTTTTTTTTCTATTCTAAGTGGTTAATAATTTATTTGAGGTATTTTATTTTATCAACAAAACAATATTACATCTCATAATAAATATAGGGTTATATATACCCAACATCATGAAACATCATCACAATGATCATATTGTTTCCATGTTATGAGATATAAGTGGTTTGTGGTTTACACTTCATTACAGAACATCTACTTCATAAAATGAATATAAATAATCATATTTTAATTTAGAAATATGTTTTTAATAATTTATATCAACACATTAATATAGTAATTAATTTAAAAGTCATTCTAAAATAATGGTCAATATTTCCATGTCATTTTTAGGGGGAAACATCATAAATTTATTTTAAAACACTCCATCACGTGGATGTATTAAAGAAGAAATTTTCACATGCTGTGGTATTATTAATTAATTTTTTACTTACTTTATCTACCCACTTAATAACAATGTAAATATGATTCTATAAAATTGAATGATCTCTCACATTGTCTCATTCATCATGCTAAAATAAAACATTCAAAAATCATCTCGTTATTAGGGAAACACAATTACAGTTTCATATATAAATTGGTACATGTTGGGTCCTCATAAATTATTTGAATACTCAATTATAGTTAATTTATTTCCAAAACTCAAATAAATAAACATAGTGTTATGTCACAAAATTAAAACAACCCATGTTATATTTTTTTGTATCATGAATATAATTATTAAACTAAACTATAATTTTTCATTTAATTTCATAGGAAAGTATTCTAATATACTTTACAAATAATAATATGTTTTTATTCTATATAAAAAGAAATAATGACCACTAAATGTTATAATTTCATATTTTAATTACAATATAGTAAACATGATACAACCTTAATATCTATATTGTAGAAATTTCATTATAGGTCATACAAATGTTTTCACCCATATACATACACTCCTAGTTTATTGAATGATATACTTCTATTTTTGTGTCAAATTAAGGAATTTTCATCGAAATTTTATCCCAAAATCATTGAATGATACTCATAACATAACATAAATGGAATAATAATTATAATAATATGAATTTTATATTTTTTGAAGGATATTTTCTGTCATTTAAAATTGTTTTGAGTTGAACAATTTCCATAAAATATTCTCTTTATTTTCCCAAAATATAAAACAAACAACATTAATTCTAAATTACAATAAATTTCAAACACATGAAAGATAAAAATAATGTGTGTAATGGTAACATAATACATTTCCATCAAATTGATATCTCTATTAACATAAACAATGTATCATAAAATATTATTCTAAATATGATGGTAAATTGAGCTAGATTTTGTTTATTTGGTCAACATTACAATTATTAATAGTTATGAATTAGCATTGTAAAAAATTTCCAAAACTCAAATGTAAAATACACTAACATATCATCCTACCTAATCATTTATTACAACAGTTTTATCATGTAAATGGACTAAAATAAAAAAATTTAATTCATTGAAAAAATGATGATCAAGTTATTCATACAAAGGATTTATGATTTTAATTTAATTATCAATAACAATGAAAATAAATTCTCTTAATATTATAATTTAAATATGAAAATCCTTATTTTACAATCAATTCCTCTATCAAGTTATAAATACATAAAAAATGAAAAAAAATCAAGGAATATCATCTTGAAAGGAAATCATAATTTTATTATGAATGGGTTCAATAAAAACATTTAATCATGGATGTATAAAGTATAAAAAATATGAAATTCCTCATAATGGATGTCAATATTGAACTGATTCACATAATAATATATAATATGAATGATTTAGAAATAATTTCCTATATTTGGAATCTTATTTATCATGCAATAAATTTTATCGATGGTAATAAAATTCAATTCATGAATAATAATTATATAATATACATGGAAATAACATATTTTGATTCTCCAAAACATTTCAATAAAACAATTGATTAATATAAATTACCATATTAAAAATTCCTTCTCGGTTGTAATAATAAATCATAAAACAATAATAGTTCATCGAAAACTACTTTATGAGAACAATCATTGAAAAAAATAAAAAATACTATTTTTATTTGTATTAAATTAATATCCCTTTATAACTACTCAAATCATATTTTTTCAAACAGAATACCAAAAAAATTATGATGCATATACCTTTCATAGGTATATAGCTTATAAATATAAAATATTAACTTATTATTTAAGAAATATATATCCCATTAAATCATATAACAAATGGACAATAAATATTGTTTCCTAGTTAGGTCTCCCTATCCTATATCACATATGATGAATAAATCTATTTTTTTCTCTTCCAACCGATAAAATCCTATTTGGGCCAAACATTGAACTCTATCCAATATAAAAAACCTTTAATACCACTCTAACATGAACCTTCTACCGAAAGGATCCCCTCCTGACTCAAAAATTAATAGAGATAGAGAATCACCCTGGAGTACTACCTCTAGTAGTCTTTAGGATGGGGGATAGCCCCAAGGGTTTCTAAATCTCACATATGTAATTCATTACCCTAGATAATAACAGTAATAATCATCGTCATCATGAGATAATATAAATGATAAATATATATAAATTAATATATAATTAAAACCAAAACCATGCCATATAGATTTAATGATTTAAGAAATGACATAAATCTCTAAAAAAATCCCAATGAAAATGTCCTAAAAAAGTAACTCAAAAGAATCAGCAACATCCAAGATTGTATGGATCGATCAGTCTCTAAAATCCTTCAAGAATCGAAGAAATTGTTTATATATATTTAGAGTGACTGTAAGATGTATATTCGGTAGGATAATACTGAAGGTCTCTGGTGCTCATTTTAAAAGAGAATATTGATACACCACTAAGTAAACTGTAAAACCAGCATGCACTTATAGAGGTCAACATGCCATGACAATCTCACCGTGTATAACTAACTAAATAATGTATATTATTATAATAACTTATCATAGAATAATTTTAATAAATTTCTCCCCACCACAACATACCAATAATTTTCCTCTATTAACCCACAAGTTCAAACATATAATGATCCCATCCATTCAATGCATATCTCATCACATAACCAAACATCTCTGATGTGGGTTAGGAAACCTCAATACCATTTCCATTCTTCCACATGGTCTAAAATTAGGTACTAGAATCAATATTCATCACATCACTACCTCAACACATATCAAGGGAATTAGGGTATAATGAACATGAAGAAAATGTACCTTGTTTCGTGTTCTTTCTATGCATGACCCTAATCATATTTCACATTTTCATGACCAATAGGTAGTATCCATAACCAACCCATATCCACACTGGGTAATATTAAACATTAAACCTTCATCAAAGGGTATTATAAAATATCAAACCATAATCAATGATTTTTCTCAAAAACCATCCCACCATTGTCAGTGAAATTGATGGGATAATGAGGATAATGGGGTTGGTTTCCGCCTTCTTCTCCACTATCTATGATATTGGTCTAAATATGTGAAGCCTATTGAAATTTTGAATTGGTAACATTTCAAACATAATTTGGTTTCATAAAAAATAAAATAAAATACTTTATACATAGAGAACACACAATGCTTGAACTAAGTATTAATAAAAAGAGCACCGAATTCTGCCACTATATTACCCCAATATCATAAAACATACACTTGTATCTACTAGATCTACTGATTAACCACACAAAAACACCAAGACTCACATAAATAAAACATAATTTAAAAGATCAACCATTAATAGTTATTATATAGTTATCAACCATATCCAATTACTTGATCAAATTAATTCATATTTAACATATCCAATTCTTTTTTCATTTAATAAATTTAATCCAATTACCACACAACACATTCAAATCACATTATCCCATTCACATACCATTAAATAAAACCATAACATTTCTTCCCAGAAAATTGTATAGCCACGCCTCCCACCACCATCATTATAGAATCTTAAATAGGTTTCACATAACTCAAAAATATTTAAAAAAGTACACCATCACAAACCAACACATTATGGAAATAATAAAACTACATTGAAAGATTAATAAATAAAAGTCTCCCTTACGTTACATTATTTCATAGAATGTTTATTAACACTTAATACTGAAATTATATGGGAAACCAATTTAGTAACCATATATAAGAAATTATTCATTTAGTTTAAGGTGAGTTAAAAAAACTCTGGAAGGGTGTCATAGTTGAATACAACTACAAGTCAAAAAAGGTTCCCAACATCAATTATCTTCTAAAATAGTAATAAGAACGTATGACCATATTTAAAATATCAAAAAATTCGAAAAAACATGGAAATAATCCATTTTACCATAAAGTTTATATTATCCTAGTTAATTATCCTCATAGATTAACCGTTACTATCCACCCAAAGGATCAAAAAATGATGAAACCGTAACACATTCATAATAAATGAGAGAATGAGGACCCTCTATCTCAATTATGTCATTCTAAATCAATATCTAAGGATTATTCTAGAGGAAAAAATATCGAAGAACCAAAACATAATAAAGCAATTTGATAAACTGGGAAAACAACATCCCCATCAATCTACGTTAATAACAACCCCAAAACATTCATTTCTTAATAAAAAACTTACCTGAAACAATGTTTAGTGAATAAAATAAGACGATAAAGAAGAAAATTCACCTAGAATAATTAAATGTTTATCTCTAAATGGAATGTATTAAATACCACAAGGAGAGAGAGTAAAATTCATAATAGAATTCCTAATTTTTCATTGAAGAAATAATATAAATGACTTGGATAACATAAGGATTTATGTTGGTACCTATTTGTTTTGGGAAATATTTAATTTATAATACCAAAAAACACACCCCATAATTTTACATAAGGAAAAAATGGGATATAACTATGTTTAAAATAATGGACAATTCTATAGTGAGTTAATTCAATACTATTCCCAATAAATATAGCATGGTCCATGATGTAGATTTGATAAAACATGAGATTAACCAAGGCACGATTGAAACCACCATATAATAGAATTAAACTCCTATGTATAAGGACACAATATAACATAGATAAATGGTATTACTACACCAAAAGCAGTAAAACCATGAAAATTACACTTTTATAGATCCATGCCACGAACTAGATGCAATTTTCTAATTATGTCAAAAATGGTAGGAACAAAGAAACATTACTACCCAGTACTCCACACCCCAACCAATATCTCTTCTAATGGCCTGAAGGCCTTTATTTTTTATTGATTTTTGATAATCCACCTTCAAAGATGTGAGGTGGAACCCTTATGAAGACCGTAGGATAAAGTAATAAATGGCTCGTAGGACATAGAGGAATTCATTCCCGTAGGCTTCAAACGTTACGTACAACTCGGACTAACTACTTAAAAATGCTCCTCCCCAACATATTCATAGTGAAATAACCTATCCACCATTGCATGGAAGTTTAGCTAGGATTTCTCATGCATGCATAGGCTTGTCCCGATGGCAGGTACCATACCCTCTCATTCTTTAAATCCTTTTAGCTTATGCTATGGTGAAGGCTCCTTACTACTCCTCCTTATAAATCTTGTTCCTTGTAGGTTTTCTGGTTTGCATCTTCACTTAAGGTGTCTCTAAGGCCTTGAGGTGGCCCAAATTCCTTACTGACCTGAAGGCCTAGGTGGCCTGATGGCCTTAAAGGACTCATGGACCTAATCGGTTGCCCGAAGGCCCAAATAGAGCAATATTACTGGCTTCTACAGTTCCAAAAAGATCCAACTATAGTTCTCGATACAGTACCTACTATATTTTTGCACAGTTCCTACTATAGAACCTGCTACATTACCAAGAATTTAGCCTCCACCTGGATTCTATCTTGGGTCTCCTGGATGCACTTGGGGACTACAAAGGCCAACATTTCATTTCATCATAATCATCATGTATAAAAATATACCCAAATTAAACTTTTCCAAGAACTCCACTATCCAATCCATAACACCATTGGGACTCCCTGAAAACACCAACACCTCTTTAATTCTCCCCATGAAACGGGTGATAAGGTCCACATTATTATGAATGTGGTTAATTATTGTAAAATAATTTTAATAAAACAAAAATATATTAAATATATATATTTTTTAGTTGAATATTTTTTAATGGACTTTTATTAATAAAAATTATAGATACATAAATAGAAATGAGAAATGTGAAATTTGAACATTATACCTCACAAGTTGGATTATGACCTTTGAAATTAGAGTGAAGCCTACAGAGAATGATCTAATGGGATGAAAAAAACCTATTTAATGTGGCTTATAATATTATGGATATGATATTGATAAATATGGATTAATATGGGATGATTTATTAGTGAACGAGAATGAAGATAGGTGTTACCCTTCTATAAAATGGAGAGTGATGTAATTTTTTAAAATAACCTTAATTACCCAATACTTTGGAGTCAGTGTCATGGAATGTGGCTCCACGATTGATAAATAAGGGTGTTATAAAGAGATAAGGTTGATTAGAATCTTATAAACTCAATTTTAATCATGTTTTTTTGTAATTTAATAAGTCCTTATTCCCATTAATTCACACATTTACAATTTTATCTTTTACCAGTGTAATATGTTTTTCCTTAGTAATTTAGCTTATATGAATAAAAGTTAAATAGTTATTGTAAGATTACTAGTATGTACCGACTAAAAATTTGAAATATATTTAATAAGACCATATTTATAAATATTATATATGTTAATTTTAATATTTTAATTGTAAAACTCATCATAACAATTTTAGTGAAATTGTGAATTATTATTCAAAATATAAAATATATGATTATAAATTAATCTTAATATATTTAAATGTGTAATTTAAATCAACAAATATATATATATTCTCAAGATAAGGGTAATGTTAGTTTTTTTTCAAAAAACCTATAAATATCCTAAAAATTTCAATTTCTATATTAATTTTGTTTTTATTATTCAAATATAAATCGTTTTTTGTTGAAAAATTATAAATTACCATATTAAGATAATTACAATAAGAATAATTATTTTTTTTCTTTTTATAAAAAAATTATCATTTATAAATTAATATTATAAATAAAATCATTAATTAGGGAACTTTAGAGTACACATTGTGTGATAATTCCGGATATACTGTTTACCTAATATAGTTGTGTCTCAACTATCATATTCCCACAATATTTTCATATTCAATAATGGGGTATATATTAACTATGGAAAAAATATGTATATTACTTCCATACATATTCTTTAGGATCTCATGTTTCCTCTTATAGTTAGTAATTTATCTAAAGGACTTTCACTAATTGTGTTATTTGATTCTGTAATATTTTACCTATAGTGTCAAAAATCTAGACATGTGTTTTATTATAAAAAATGTAGGCTTAAACACTATTCCATTTAATTTTAGAACATCCATTAGATCCTTCAAGTACGTTTCTAGTAATTAAAAATGGAATATGTGCTACACTTTTAAATTATTGGTCACCATAGCCAATCCCTAAGAAAAAACTACAACTATCACTAATATTTCAAAAGGCTAATTGTACCGTGGTCTTAACATCTCTTTTTGGAATATGATATAAATACCATCCATGGAAAATAATTCATGAATACATGAACCCCACTAGATATTAAATTTACTTAATTCATTTATTTTTATATCTCTTTTTAATTATTTAGGATTTTTAATAGGTTCTAGAATAATATATAAAATATTCTTTGTCTCCTCCCCAAGATATAGGTCATCAACAATTCTTCCAACAACATGTTCCAATTTTTTTGAGTATATAATAACTTATCATACCACGCTTCATATGGTTCCATTTAGATACTCTCCTAGAAGAAATTATTGTATGAAAACTCTCTAATGATAAGAAATCATTCTACATACCATGGAAGTTATGAAAACATGACCTCTATATGTTATATATTATATAGATAATCCATTCAAACTATCCATCAATTTGGGTATGAGAGGTGGTTCTTAAAAGTTTCTCAATATTTTGATCTATATAAACTGTTTTTCCAATATTCTATGTGGACCAAGGTTCACTATAAAATAATTTTGACAGAGGATCCATTGGAATCTTTATGATATCAATGAGATATATTGGGCAAAATGTTCTTGGGGGTAGATCATCAATTATTTCTATGAAATTTAATGATATTGTTTGACCATCAATGATGACCCATATAAAAATAGTAATCCTCTTAATATTTGGGTGGTGAATGAAAAATACCATTGTGTAATTGTCACACTTATATATAGGTATATAAATTGGTTGTATGACTCCTTTATGATATATCCTTTTATCCTTTTACTACTTTCATATCGAGATTCTGTACATATAGACCAAAATTTCCCCATTCACACCATTCCACATGATGTGTTATATAATCCCAAAATTTATCTTTGTAAATATTCTTTATAGAGAAATTTGATCAATGTGATCCATCTAATAGTTCCCTATTAAATTTTATTATGTGTAATGCACACAACCACATTACAAACATCAAAATACCATTTATGTAGATAAATTATATTAATTTACTATTATTTAATAATTTATGCATCCATTGTATATCCTTTCTTTTGTACATGGATATATTTATGTTCTCTTGATGTTTTAATAAATATTTGAAATGGAATGGTGGATCCCATTATAGAAACATAACCATATCTATATTACCTAGATATTTATTTATATGTTTCTTATTAATGATCATAACAAAAAGCTCCAAGGTCCCTCCTAATAAATGTATCAACCACCAAGTTACTAGGGTTATAGATTATCAACAAATTGTAGTCCTTGTTTAGTTCAAACCATCTACATTACTTCATGTTAAACTATTAATGTGAGAAGATGCAAATCAAACTACTGTGGCCAGTATATATCACATCTGAAAATATAGTGGTAGTGCCTAAGTATTTTCAAATAAGATATTAGGAATAACATCCCAAGGTCATCAGTTGGATTGTTATATTCATGGATTTCAATTGTATTGATTAATAGGAAATCATATTATATTTCTATATAAAGACCCAACCACATACATTCATAAATTAAATACTATATAACAAAAACCATTTAATAGCTGAAAGTAATGTTAATACCATTTCATTAATCAATCTCCACTTTAGATGTTTCAAAAATTCCATAGATTCCCTTTACCATGTCTATTTAATTCCTTTACATGTTAACGTGGATAATAGGTTGGCCAAAAGGGTGAAATCCTGAATAAATCATTGATTTCAACCTAATTAACCAAGTAAACATTGCATCTTGGTATTGTTATTTGTTATAGAATTTTTCAACACATTTATCATTTATGGGTAAATATATATTCTTTCATTGTAGAAAATATAAAGAAAAAAGAATGTTAATTGATCCAAAACTCACATTTACTATATTTTCCATATATTTTTTCTATGGGTATTTAAAATTTTGTGTAGAAAAACCTCATAATATTTATTGAACATAGATTATACCAATATATAATTAATGTATAAAATGAAAAATTTATCAAGATGATCATAAAATACTCTATAAAAAATCCATAAAGATAGATGGATCAATAGTAAATCTAAAGGGAATTTTTATAATCACATAAATTCCATACATATTTTGAAATTTCATATTCTATATACCATATTTCTTCACCCTTATCAGATGATACCCATAAAGTCAATCAATCATTAAAATATATGAGGCTCAATTTTTTTTTGAAATAATACTTCAGTAAATGGAAAAGGACAATTATTCATGATATATGTAGAATTGATCTACCTATAATCAATGAATAATCTCATAGACCCATCATTAAAATATATGAATAAAATTGTGGATCCCCATATTTAAACCCTTTGGTGTATAAATCCCTAATCATAGAACTACAAGAGAAATTTATTTAACTCCATTAAATCCACCAGTTCCGTCTTATTAAGTGTTTTAGATATAGGATTTTCATTATGAATGAGTTTAATAGAGACGTAAGGATTATCTCCATGGGGATGACCATGCAATTAATATGGAAAAAATAAATGATTTTTTATACCACTAGTATATCCACTATTTCTAGGAAATATTTTATATCCATATATAATGTTAGATCAACCTCTATAGTATTTTCAGTTACCATCCTCCATTGGTGTATGTCTTCCTTTAGATGATCAAACACCATGATGACTTCTTCTTTTTAACTACTTCTCAATGAGAGAGTGATATACTCTAGATAATTGATCCAGTGTTCTTCTACCAATGGATTAATAGTTTCACTGAATTCTAAAGGTTGTTGTCAAATTAATAATTCCAACCAAGACAGCCCATATTATGTGTTAGTAGTTCTCTCTATTTTAAAAATGATAGTTTTCATTACCTGGGGAGTCTTCTTTACTATGGTTACAATTATGTAAACATCAACACCATAACTATTGAATTATTATAAGAAAATATTCCTACATTGATTATGGGTGTTGATATGGTTCCAATTAGTTATCATATGTGTGCAATGAAATACACATAATTAGGTCTTGATATTTTATTGAAAAATATAATTCATATTAGGGGTTTGATAATGTTGAATAGAAATCATGAATGTTTTTCAAAGTTCTTTTTTATCCAACTAGGTTCTTCTAAATATAGTCCCCATGGACATGAAAAAAATTACTCTTATACCAATTGAATAAAAAAAGAACCCATAATCATGTAGAGGGTAGTTAAATTACAATGTTAGTACCATATAAAAGAATTCATACATGATCAAACATAATAGTATTCTTGGATGTCTATAGAAATTCATATATAACATTAGATTTTATAAGATACAACATGGACATATTTCAAGAACATTAACAAACCTTCTATCATAGCCTTCAAAATTACACATAGTTATCATCTAGGATTCAAAGAGAATATAATTAAGATAATTGTGATATAATATGCTTAGTAAGAGTAGAATACAATGGAATATATCATAATAATAAAATGGAATATTATATGTGGTATGAATAAATAAACCAGATGAATCTACAATACAGATAAATAAAGGGTCATCTATATGAATGACTCTAAATGAAAACATTGAAAAAAATAACCCTTAATATCATACTGATAGATTACATGGCAAAGGCAATATTAATTTTATGATAAATCATTTTAAGAAGTTATTAATTTTTTAAAAAACATTTTAAAGAATTGTTTTCCTCATATAATATTGTGTAATTTTTTTTCATAACCGAAAAAAATTATTTCAATTGAAATATGGTTTTGAGTTGTGTGGTTTTATTTAAAAATACATATTTCAAAATTATATAATTTAAATTTTTAAAAAACTATCATCATTTATGATTTCATAATACAAAAATTATATAAGGAGCAATTTTTTAGATTTTTTGAAAAACATTATTTTTAGTTAATAGTGAAAATATAAAATTTTTATAAAAAAAAATCTAGATTTTATGGTATTTAAAATGACACATTATTCTTTGGATAATTTATAAAATTTAATTATTTCTTATAAAAAATATTTGAATAAATTTTATAGGAATCCGAATTACACTTGAATTTGGTATAAAGTCATTTAACACATTAAGAGGTGTTTTTTAATGAAATATTTTCCAGAGTTTTTTGAGGGTTTAATTTAAAATTAAAATTATCAAAATAAAGTAATTTAATTTGATAAAATGGATTCAATATTTTTAATTATCATAATTAATATTTGTCAATAAGGGGAACCTAAATGCTTATCATAATGAATTGAAAAAAACTATAAAAAATTGTTAACACAGTTATGATTAAAATACATTTATAGAGTTTTTAATTAAGGTTAAATGAGTTAGAATAATATAATAAGTTTTGAAAATACAATTTTCTGAATTTTTATAAAAATAATATATATTTATGTATTTTTCAAAAAAAAAATTAATTTGGGAAACTATTATTCACTTTTTAGATGAGATGTTATTTTTATTCATATTTGAAACTATTCTAATGTCTTTTAATTTAATGGAATAATTAGATGATGAAATATGGTTTTAGATCACACAAAATGTCTAAAAAATGTCATTTTTTTATTTTGAATGAAAAAAATTCTTGGAACCAAAATTTTACCATATTTAAATATAGAATTATTTTTACAATTAAATTTCCCACATTACTAAGAAATATTTTTCTTGTGATTTCTATTCTTATGTAAAATGTTATATCTACCTCATAGAACATTCTCTTGAGGATATTTGATATAGACTAACCACTCTACAAATGTTGTGTCATCCAGGATATCCAAATCCTAGAAATCTACGACTTATGAGTCATCTTAAAAGTATTGATGTAGTTGAGAGAAATGGAAGATGTCTTAGATCTGGTCCTTCCATAAAGGAAGCTCCAACTAGTACACTACCTTGAAAATTCAATGATTCTTCTTGAAGGGAATGAAAAACTAGGGCAAGATCTTATCCCCTTTCAAAACCTCGGCAACCCACGGTGATGGAAAATTTTGAAGGCCACAAAGAATATAACCTAGAACTCTAAGGGCCTCCTCCAATGATCGAAATTGTACTTTTATGATCATATAATTAGTTTAATCTCTTTAAAACCTAATAAACTTTATCAATCACGCTCTGTACTAAATCAGGTCCAAGAACTTCTGACATCCTATCCTTTTCCCATCACATTGGAGAATGAAATGTACACCCATTCAAAGCCTCAAATGGGGCCTTAACAATGGATTAGTGATAGATTCTATTATAAAAAAACACAAATAAGGGAAGGTGTAACACCCATAATCAAATGATGTCTAATATGCACCCCTAAAACACATCCTTCTATATTTAGATCTTCCAACAATTTATCTGTCCAACTATGAGTGTATTGAAGTGTTGAGGGGTTCCGGAGTTACAATACAATGTTGCAACCCCCCCCCCCCCCAACACCCAATGTAAACCATGTATCTAGATATGAGAAAATGGACATCATGACATAATTTATCCACACCACATCAAGAACATGCATCATTTCTAAAATATCCACTACATCATACTCCCTAATTGCTAGGAACTAAGTTGATTTCTTTAACTTGTCTCCAATCACATAGATATAATCACAAACACCCTAATATCATGGTAACCCACTAATGAAATCTATTGATATGTATTCCCATTTACATTAAATATTTTTCAAAAGATCCAATAAACTACCAATAACACGATGCATGTCCTTTACCTATTGGAAACCCAAACACATCAATAATAACTATTCCACATCCCATTATAACTTGATCAAATAAAACTATATCCTCAATCCATGGTACATCTTGAAAAATTATTGGTTTTTCACCGAAGGAGAAATATGAAACTCATGAAGGACTCTATATTGCATAACTATCAGAATAAACAACATTATGTGAAATAGAATCCCATTCTAACCATCACTATGAAGCATCACTGTAGCCAATACGATCGTACATCAGATCAGTCCTTGAGTCTCCCCACTAAGACTCCTACACCTTCAGAATCATAGAAGGCTAAAATATCATCTATAAAAAAACTAACTCTAAGATCCAACCTTTTATCTATTTGAATTTATAGAAACTCAATGATTTCTCTCAAAGCAACCCCATTCTCTGAAACAATAACCTTTTACAAAATTCTAATCAATACATTTTCCACATCATTCTATTTTCCTAATTTGTTTGAGATCAAAAACAATTAATCCTAAAAAAACTCCAAAACCATCACTATCTTATATTTAGATCACAATGAGAAAAGATATAACTCATGCTATTATGATTTGTGCAGAACAAAAATAGTAACCACTGAATTAATTTAGCAACCACGTCAATGAAAACAAAACTGCTGATAGATCTTGACCATAAGTGGTATTATTATGAGCGTTAGGGACTAACTTACTAGAACCATAAGAGATAAATACCTTCTTCTACATCAATACATATCCAATTATCTTATAGGATTATTCATAGAAAACCTCAAAAAAATCTTTCCATGACCACTCAATCATAATAGAACTGACCAATATCCCTTTCAGATAGTTAAATGATTCATAAAATTAATTAGTCTAGATAAAAAATATCTCCTTCATAGTCAATTATTTCAATGGGGAAATAATTTGAGTGAATGAAGTCACAAATATCCAAGAATAGTCTATAAGATCAGGTAATATATGAATCTCTTCTATGCTCTTGGATGGTGCCGGAGAAATAACTGCTACAACCATTGATGGGTCCACAAACAAACCATCGTAATAATCCAAATTCCCATGAAAATTAACCACTCATGCACAAGAAATACACTTAGAGGACATTCCATATATATTGGGGTGATAAGTAACCAATAAATTAGATATAAGATGATCGACATGCTTCTCCTATAACTTTGGCGAGAGCAGTCATTTTTCAATGAAAAAACTACAAAAGATTCTAGGAATTTAGAAATTATAGAGTTCCTGAGACCCATAAGCACAATTGGTGTGTTAATGACACTGAAATGCATGAAAAAAAACTTAAAGATCCCATACAAATATAGAGATGCACTCTTATGGTTATATATGTCCTTAGAAATAGACTAGTGGTATATAGAACACATATCAATCTTGGAGAACCAACAACCTATCCTCAAATAGTTGAAATGATCATCAAGCCTTGGAATAGGATAATGATTTTTGATCATCACCTGGTTTAACCTCTGGTAGTATCTGTATAACCATAGATAACTATCATCCATCTAATCAAATAAATATGGATCCCCCATAGTGACACACATGTTTAGATAAAACCCCTATACATCATATCATCTATCTGAATCCATAACTCCAATAAATCATAAGCCACCATCTGATAGGGTTGCATTGAAATTGGAGAATATTTTGGACGGAAGTATATTCCGAACTAAACATGGTGTTGAGGTAACAGTTACACAAAATCCTGGGGGAAAAAATCCCTGAACAAAATAAAAATCCAGGTGTCCACCTAAATCCCAATGTCTAATTATTTAACTGATAGCTTATCCACCATGGAAATAGAGGGCTCCAAACATTGACTACCCACTAGGAAAGCCTTCCAACTAATGAAAACCACATATGTCATTCTATATCTAAGAACTTGAATCTTATCTAGAGGAAGTATATAAAATAAAACATAGAATTAATGTATTTGATTAAAAGGATGAAATTATATGTCTATATATGAAGTAAGAAAATATTGAGACATGACTGAACATCCCAATATCACATCAAAAAATATGGTCTATCATCTAATCGGCACCGTCAATACCAGGTGAACAGGAATCCACAATATGTCTAATAATAAATAAAAAATGAGCGTGGGTGAAACAAATGAGGGTGAAGATACTGAATAATCTAAGGAATAAATAATGGTACATGATAAAATAAACATACCATGAATGATCGATGTCCTCTCTAGTAATTTTGCCTCCACTTCTTGAAATTTAACATATAAAACTCCTCTTCCTCTATGATAATGTCCACCTAGATGAACAAACTTGGGTTTAGGTCTTGGAAGGTTAGGTAATTCTTAAGGTTTAACTCCACCTACCACATCTGATGTCAATATAATATAATATTAATTTTGGATGTGGTTCGAATAGCCTCACTAGTAATTATTATTGAGGATGGTGATGGACCTTTCCACCTCTACCAAACTGAACTCAAGTATATATTAGGAACTAATCTGAATGATAACCATAGAACCCACATATGAAACACAATAGTATGAATTCATAAAGAAGATCATGGGATAAAATGTCCCTATATGGTTGGATTGGAGGTTGCTGAGGTCGATTCCCTAGTAGTCAAAACCTCGAATGACCTGGAACCTAAGGCATAACTCTACCAACTCTTCCCATTAAGGAACCATAATAGTTCCCCTCTCAAGATATGAATCATCCCAATTGCATATACTCGACCACATCTACATTATTTTGAACATCATATATGATGTAAAAGTACAAAAACTAACTGAATACATGATCAATGGATGGAGTGCCTACTCAGAACATCGTGCAATAGAATCCATCTCTGGTAAAATATCTGGTTAAAAAATAGAGATGTTCCTTCAACAATATCTCAAGACCCCCGATGAAAGTACTCTCCTTCTATAGGGTGAGTTTCTATTTCATATCCATATCATATATGTTTAATGAAAAGAACTCTACCTAGAACTCATTACATAATTCAAGCCATAAATAATCTACACCCTTCTTCTGACTATAGTACAATGTCTACTACTGGCGCATAACTCCCCACATATGACTAATTATAAATGGTCCTCAATACTCTATAATTGAATAGATAAAACAAAAACTGATAAATGGATCCTCTATCCGGCTCTATTTCTTCACATCTGAAATAATTCCCTCATACGTCACCAAATCCTTCCTCTGAAAATCTCACATCCTAAATTGCTACTATTCATCATCCTCAACCAGATCCATCCTATAGTGATTAATGGGGTCAGGCTACTAAACCTCCACTACCTGATCCCCATTCATATGAGGGACATGATATATAGATAAAAAGTTAAATAAAGACTTAATATTCTTGGTAGTATATAATTTTATTAAATATTATTTAATTTATTTTAACATACTTGAAGTTTCGCAGATATAAAACCACATAATTCAAATAAGAACACAATTCAGAATGATTCATGTACCTATACCATGACTCTCCACTACAAGTGGGTCCACAAAACATGAGCTTTCAAAAATCCCATATATCATACCTCAAATTACAGGGGGGATAACATCTGGTGTCCTATTCAATCTTCCTAGCCTATGTCATGAAATAAGGTAAACTATCACTATTTCCCACCAACCCATGAAATCCTTCTTATACCAAACTCTAATATCCATCATACATATAAACTATTACCTATGATAAACTATTTAAATAATCCCATCCCTCTATAGATACCAAAATGAGTGGAGATATATTATGACTCAGAAGTCCCTCATCCTGTAGGCCCCATGTTGGCAACTAGCACTGAAGGTATAAGATTCTATTATATGCGAGGAATTACCCTCAATAATATATATAGGATCCAGAAAAAATATGAATCCAAAACAATCAACTCCATGATATATATATGAATTCAAAAAAACCATCCCACAATACATGTGTAAATAAATATGATATAGATAAAGGTATCAAAATTAAATTTTCCAAAAATAAAAAAAAAGGTAGTGACATAATAAATATTAAAAGGTCCATGCTAGTAATGTTAAGAATGGTTCATGAATTCCTCACAGAAACCTGAAAATAAATTTATATATCTGTGTTGATCATATTGGTATACTCAGTAGGCAATCCATTGTGTCTCATACACATGTGAAAAGATCATACTAATGCACCCATTAGAAAATAGTATAACCATGTTGAACCTATACGGGTATACTAATCAAACCTATACTCACCCAGGCTCAGTCATCAAATAATAAATCCATTAATAATAATATAATATTTAGTATATCGATGAAGGGTACCCAAAACCACTTTTCCACTTATTTTTTTCTCTCAAACCCCAATGTCGTACATCTCGACACTCCCACCACATCAGAATAATATCACATTATATAAAATCCCAATTGATGAAACCTAGTCCATCACATCTAATAACAAGTTTAGTACGGTATCCTGATCATGGATGACATCAACCCCATTCCTTCATTCTACCATGTGCAACCCACACAATAAGAAATATCATCCCATATCATCTGATGATACGTAGGACATTAAATCTCCTCACATAAAATATAGACACGAATACTTTATACTTTTAGCCATCACATCCTATTCATATCACCAACACTTGTAAGAGGGTGTGGGGATGAGAGGGTAGCCAACCATCCATCCTCTCAATGGAATGTTGGAAAAAAACAAATATATATATATACACAAACACACACACATGTATGGGTGGGTTATATAATGAAATCAAAAGGGAATATAATTTATATATATAATTGATGCACCCAAGCTCATACTAGGAATTTATAGTAAAGGTATCAACAAACTCACAACATACCCTCACTTCTCTGATGCCTCAAAATTCATAAAACCACACAAAAATTTTAAATCTACCATCCATCATCAATTGAATCCAATTTCCATATTATACATTACCACTCCATTTAAATTTAAAAAATTGGCATTATAAATTTTCATATCATTAATTTATATTTAATATCCCACCATTCAACGCACAAATTCTATTATAATTAACTCTTCATTTAGAAAAAATACAGTTTATTCCAATAATATATGACAACTATCGCAATAAAATAAACAATGTGAACCACAACACAAAATCACAAAAAACACAACCAACTTCCACCTTCCATCACATCACAAACACATTTTAAAACAACTACTCAACTGCACTGCAATAATCATCATATCCCCACTTCACAACAAAATTAGATCCATTATACCCCACATAAATCACAACATTATCACTGCATGAGATTCAAATTAACACAATAATGAAACAATCCAAAACCAATGCATATTCTAGAATGGAATAATTGATTTTATTAAATTTAACTTCTTTATTATAGGTCATTATAGCATAATCCACAAGATATAAATACATCACATTCATTAACCAGGTATATGTGATTAGGAAAAGTCATAGTAAATTTTTTACAAAAACTACACAACATGAATGCCAAAAAACATTAGGTTGTACAAAAACAACGACCCAAAATAACAATGATTTTTAGAGGGGTTTATTCTTATACCATTGCAATAAAAAATATCATATGGTAAAACCATGGTTTTATTCCACTATCCCCTTTAAAATTATTTTAAAAAATTTATTTATTTTTGTTAATTTGGATGGAACCATTTCTACATAGATAAATATACACACTAATCCCCTTGTGAAATAAATAAACAATAAATTAAATAACTCCAATATAGAAAAATAGAGATTTATAAACAATTATTTCACCAAATAAATGTGGGGAACATAAAAGAGGAAACTACTTGCATGGAAAAATCAAACGAACACTGGAAACATGGCCCTATGGTTCCATGAAAAAATTCACATGAATTTATAGAATATAGATAGAGAAAAACCTAAAGAACAATTAAAATATATTATCTGTAAAAACATCATCTCCAAAATAATCGAGACTTGATAATTTTTTAAATTGTCCATTAATGTCAGATATCAATAAAATACACACGTTATAAACATTTATATGTTTAATATGTGATTAATCACCTATGAAATGATTTTAAAATTCATAAATTATTTCACTAAATCCATTTTTCATCATAGAACATCAAAAAGGTAAAATCTATAAATTTTGGAAAACTATGTCCACTGTTCAAAATAAGCCACCATTGGTGATCCATTGTAATTTTAAAATGAGCTATTGTTTGTGGTCAAATTTTATTTCAAATTGAATTACTTTTAAAGGTCAGCCATTTTTTTAAAATCAACTATTTTTTTTTGATTTACTGTTAGTTAAAAATAATTTACCATTAAAGATCCACCGTTAGATCAAAATTAACTACCTTTGGGGAAATAAAATTAGTTCAAAATGGGGTGCCGTTGGTGATCCAAAATTCATTCAAAATCATAAATAATTTTTGATCCACCTACATCCTATAAAACAATTAATTTTCCTCTAAAACTTTTTAAAAATCTACCCTTAATCCACCATACACCCTTGAACATTCTTCAAACACATAAAACACTATATTAACTACATTGTAATAGGATAGAAGGTCCAAGGAAATACATTTTGGGTGCCAATTATCTCTATTTTTAGAAACATTTTTCAATTAGAATCTCAAAACTCACTCTTCTTGTTTTATCTTGGTATTAATAATATGTGTAGAGACTCTAAGGTGTATTTATTGTGGGATAAAATGAAAAATGATATTACTAAGTTTATAATGATTCAATTTATTTCTTAGAATCATAATATATAATGAAAATTTTAGCATAGTTTTATTCAAACTATTCCAATATTATAGTGGAAATGAGAAAATATACCAATGTATTTCATAGTACGATTACCAAATAAATATTGGGGTAATAATACAAATTTGGTAATTTTTTTCAAATAAAAAAAAATATACATTTCTTTACCATTCAATATATTGTGTCTTTAGATCACGTGTCATTAATATTACTCAAATAGATAGTTGGATTACATGCAGTTACTCTCTCTATTGTACATAAAATTTATCTTCTATTTACTACGATTTTTTTAATGGGATTTTAGATGATCTTATGAAATGTATTAAACATCAAATAAACCATTCAGCATCATTATAATGAGATATCTGAGAGAATAATATATGTATTGGATGATATAATTATTTATTTTTTTACTAGAATACCAGGGAATTTTCAATCAATAGTTATCTTTGATTGAGTTTTCTTATATTAAGTGTTTTCATTCACATATATAGGTGACATCTGATTAGGCATTATATGGAAATTGTTTTTTTATTCTCAATTATTGGGAAAATGTCTATTAGTAGATATTATAGGGACCAATTTTTATTGAATAAATAGTTGATAAGGTGAGGACGATTTAGAAAAATCAGAGAATAGATCACGGAATATTGAAATTCTATATAGAAAATCAGTGCAATGATAATTAATTTAGGTAGGTGATCAAGTTTTTATTATTCTATCTCCACCAAAATGTGTCTGTTATTTGTTAAAAAGGTAGATATAAGCCCATAATTAATTAGACCATATAAAATATTAGATAAATTATGTTTAATTTCTTATCGATTGGCCTTTATTCTGATTTCATCCCAGGTATATACTTTATTTCATGTTTAATTCTATCGAAAATATGTCCAAGATGAATCTCAATATTTGAGCCTCAATGTAGTTAATTTGGTTGAAATTTTTTCCTATTATGAAAATATATTAAAAATTCATGACCATATAGGGAAATTGTTGCAGAATAAGGCAATTCATCAACTTTTGGTTCTTTAAGAAGAAAAATAATTGAATAAGATTCCCATGAATTTGAAAATGCTATGTGTTAAAAATAACCCCAATTGTTTTTCTAAAGAATAAAATTTTGAGGATGAAATTTCTAAATGGGTGATAATTTAATATGCTAATTAATTTAATGGAAAATAAATGTATTTAAATTTTAGTTTTAATTAATTTTTTTTAAGTTACATTAAATATATGAATATTGGTTAATATTTTAGTCAAATGAAAACGATATATTTAGAAAAAAATATGGATTTAGTATTATGGAATTTTATTTCAATGATTTATTTCTAAATACTAGAATATTAAGTTTTGATAATTTAAAATGTTTTTAAATTTAATATGCAGATTTAATCATAGGAGGTCGTTTTAAATATTTTTTCAAAATTTTACTTTTCAATGAGTATTAAAAATAGTGTTTTTTATTCAAAACAATCAATTATTTTCAAATATTTACAAAGTAATTGTGTATTTTATTTAGTTATAAAAATTAATTATATATTTTTAATTATAAACAAAATAATTAATTTTATTTTAGTCATATTATACGTGAATTAATTATAAAAACTCTTCTTTACTTAAAAATGTGTTTTTCTAAAATGAATAATCATTTTTCATGTTTTCTTGTATAATTTCAAAATTAATTCTACCAAAATAATGAGATGATTTTAAAAAATTTATTTCATATTTGGAGTCATCAATATTAAAAGTTGGTAATACTTTCTACATAATTTTACTTCATAATGAAAATTAAAAGATGTAAAAAAAACATCACCAATGTTAGGATTAAAACATGCTTTTCAGAGGTTAATATAAATAGATTATCATTAAAATTAAGTAAAAACTTATATTATCCTATTGGAAACATTATTTACGAAATATATATTTAATATGTTTTTTTAGGTATGTAATTTTTTTAAATTTGAAACACAAGATAGACATTTGATTATACATATTATATTTTATTCAAATTTAATACTACATTTTAGTTATTCATATAGTTGAACATTATAGGAATCCATTCTATCTTGGATTGGTACAAAAGTCTAAAAATATTCCTTTTCAATTATTTTATATGTTAATTTAATGGAATAAAAATTATTAGTTGATTTTAGGGTGAAAATATTTTTCCACACAAATTATGTATATTCATTAAAATTATTTTTCAACCATTTTGCTATCTTATATTAAAATTAATTTTTTCCATCATTAAAATTTGGAACTAATAAAAAGTATACCATATTATTAAATATTGGGTAAAAATATTTTATATATTTTCTTTTTATATTTTTCATATAATTATGTTATCATGGTATTAAATTAAGATATAACAATAAAGATTAAAATGAGTTTATTTAGGTTTAATTATAAGGTAAAGATTAAAATGTATCAAAAAATTATATAAAGGTTATTATTTTTGGTCTTCTATTACCTATCACACATTATATTATATTTTTTGATTTCTTTGTGCTATTTAATTGGGTTATGATATATATATATATATTTTATAATATTTTATATAATGTGATGTGTGTATTTCCACTCAATTATAAAAGGGAACATCCTTTCCACTTGTACACAAACATTTTTAAATCTATATATCATCCAATACCTAAAAAAATACCTTTCTTAAACACACTCCTCAACCCGTATCCCCTAAAAAGTTTTTTAGCCATCCTAAAAAGGGTTTAGATAAAAACCCCAAGTCGTTTTCAGAAGATGTGGAGCAGTTCTTAACCAATAATTATCTTATTTATTTCTTTTGATTGATTTATAAAATAACATAAAAACATTATGAACTAATAACATATGTGTAGTACATATACTAAAATGTTATTATTTTAATGGAATAATCTATATTCATCTCACTGTGAAAAATGAGAAATTAAACCATCATTTGTGTCTACATAGTATTACATTCTCACAAAGTGATGTATTGGTTTAATAATCACCACATCTAAATGATATTTATGATGATATATTTATATTATATATAAACATATATGATTTGGATTAAATTATTATTATAATTTAATGATAATATATCACATAATTTTATACCATTTGATCTATTGGATAATAAGAACCATGTTCCAACATATTTGTGGATTAACAACTCCATGATGTGATTTGGTTCATTTTATCTATAAGAAATTAATAGACTGGCATAATATAGTTTTGAATATATTAAAATGATTATTATGTCTAGATTTTAATTATTCTAATAATATAATAATGATAAGATGGGCCATGGATAACCTACTGAAGCTAAATTGGGATTGTGAACCAAACATCCCAGTGACATCTCAAGTAAACATAACTAATTACGTAAATAAATAAAAAATCACAATAAGTAACATAAAATTGAGAATTATAATGATGGGAAAACCTATAAAAGTGTTATTACTTGTTAAAATAATTAATATAATAATTATAATATTATTATTTAATATAAATATTGTATGAAATGAATTAGACTAGAGGTAGAAGAAAAATTAAAATAAATACATGTTTTAAATTTATTAAATATTAACATTTTATATATTTTTATTTCATGTTAATATTTTTAAAAATATGTTTCCGTTTGGTGTGGAAGCTTTGTAGTAAATCCCATAATCCTATATCCAATTGACTTGCTTTCAAATCCTAGAAATTCCATTTGATTATTTATCAAGTAGGTGATGATAAATGAACTGATAATTGGGTAGTGATATAAGCATCACACTGGTAAGAAATGTCACAAGCATGACGTATGTAGGTGGTGGTGCATTCATGATGCAAGAAAAATCTCATTTGGACTACAAGATATGTAATGGGTCTCCCTTTACCCAGATAGAAATTGGTTATTGGTTTCATAATAAAAGTATAATTAATCCCCAATATTAATTTTTTTAAGAATATATTTCTTTGGAAAAACTTGTGTTATAAAGGAAATTTTACATCTATTTTTAATTTAATAATTTTTTTTAAAGGAATAATTTTATGTATTTCATATTGAAATTTTTAAATTCATTAAAAAATAAAAAATATATGTTCTATTTTAACATATTTGGCATCAATGTGTTTTCCCATACCCATAAAAATTATTTTATGTTTAATTCTTTTATAAGTATCCATGTTTACATAAATTAAATTACCTTCTATAATTTAATCTATTTATTTTTATATATATTTTTTTTAAGGAATGGGTATTTTTATATTTTAAAATGTTTATCATATTTTTAAAAATATTTTTTATAAGGTTATATGATAAAAAATGTGTAAGCATAAACTGTTTAATTCCAAATATTGTACTTGAGTATTATATATGATGATGAGTGATCCAAATTAATCCTATTCAATAGGTGATCCTGATATAGATAATATAATATGTGATTCTAAAATGGATTTCTAATGCATTGATTAATATCCATTTTCTTAACAAGAAATATGGGGTAGTTAACTAGGAAGGTTTTTTATGTATTTAAATGAGATTTAATTATTAATTAAACTAGTTTTGAATAAATTTCATTAGGTTTCCATAACTTATTTATATTTTATTTATATTAATTTTAAAGGATTTATTTGATAAAAAATATATTACATTTATATGTACATGATTTATTTCATAGGATCAATGAATATTTTGAAAAAGGTTGTAATTTTATAATGTTTCATGTTTTTTAATGGATTAAAATATTTCATGATTTTATGCCCCTTACTAATATATTTTTTCTCAAACAAAATATTTTAATGTTTTCTATTAATTTTAAGGATGTGTAATAAATAATTGGAAGTCAATTTTAATGGTATGAATATATGTAATTAAATGGAAATATATTTCATTTTAAATGTTTTATATGGTTTGAAAAATTCATTTGTAGAATTTCTCAATATGTAACATATGGGGTTTTTATGTAATATTTATAACCTAATTTCTTAACATAGTAGATTGTAATTATCCCCAAAATGATAGAAAATGAATTATTTATTAAAAAATCAATATTATTTAATGTTATAAGGATGGTTCCTTAAAGTTGGTTTAATATCAACGATTAAGATAATATTATATATTCGGATAACATAGTACCCATGTGACTTTCCATTTTATGATTATGATGAAATTATACAACATTTTAAAATTACCATGTTTCTTTATCTAATATATGTCCATTCATAAGGGGTTTCCATAGAGGAAACGTGGTGGCTGATGTAAGAAGGTATCAAGAGAAAAAGATCCATCCAAATCAGTTTCTTGAAATATTGTTTATTGAAACTAATCTGTTTTTTGCAATAGGGACTCAGTTAACACTAGATATAAATTTTGGTGGAATCTATGTTAGTGATCAATCAGATTTACTAAATAATAACATGTCGATAATATAGTTTTTTTTGAAATATGGATCTCTAGTGTTTTGTAGGAATTTAGATATAGTGATACCCAATGTATGGGTCAAATATATGAAAAATAATAATGGGTCATAGTATGTTTATAATGTCAAAAATATCATTTTGTTTACCATTTATGAAAGTGAAGTAGATTATTGGTGGTCATTGGTTAAGAATACTAGAAAATGAAGAGCTTGATTCTAGGAAATGAGATTATTTTAAATATATATATATATATCAAATGTTGTTCATATTAGAGTACAGTAATAATTAATCAAACTTTGGTAGGACTAAGGTTGAATAGTCATGTATGAAGAAATTTTTAAAAAAATTTCTAGGTTCACACTGAATAGTGTTTTCGACATTGATAGTAAAATTAATAGATTTAACATAGGATTAAACCCATGTTTATGAGGATAATTGGTCATGTGAAATTTTTAATGTTATAAAAATGATTCTTGTTATGACGAGAATAATGAGATATAGTTTTCTTAGACCTATGTTACTTGTGATGATAAGAGTAAGAAGTGGTCAAGGTGGAAATCTATAGCAAGGTAGTGAAATATGAAATTTGGAGGTAGTCCAAAAACATTTTCAATGTGTATTAAAAAAACATTGGGAAAATTTGATGTGATCTAGAATGTGTTACCTGTGTGAGATGCTTCATTTTAAGGATTACGAAAACAAATAAAAGAGGAATGAACCATCCTAGAATGGGTTAATTGACATCCACCAACCTATGAGCTCTTTTAATTTCAATGAATTAGAGAGTTATGATAATGTGTGTTAAAAGTATGATACATTGATTAAAAATCATTAATTTTAAAATAAAAAATTTGAGGGAAATTCATCTTATACTACTTTGATTATTGTTGGGTCATCTAATTAAGTAGTTAAAATATGATACATGTTTATATGAATTATTTTGTAGCCATATTTGACTCTTAACATTCACATTATTGAATTTTTTGTGATAATTCCTTATAAAATGGTAATATCACATCATTTAAAAGTATAAAATTCAGTTTAATTATTTTTTGAAATATTAATGTAACCAATATATATATGAATATTACTATTTTTATCACCAGGATGTTCATTCAAGAATATCAAATAACACTATCCGTTGTTGAGTTTTAAATTGTTTTGGGGAATGGATTGGAAATTAGTTTTTCATTCCAACTATATTGTAGATTTATTAATATTATATTTAAAGATTTCAAACATCTTATAACATATAAATAATCTATGAAATTGAACAGAGATGGTTATGAATGTTACCCAGATCATATTATAGAAGAGAAAGAAATTAATTATATTAGTGATGCGAAAATAGTTAATGAATATAAATATTCATATCTGAGTGAGTTTCATGGTTTTATTCATGGTCAGAAGGTTGAGTTTATTATTTAGTTTTTTCTTAATCCAAGGACATTTTAGAAAACCTATTATTGAATGTATCGAGTACAAAACTGGTAATTGAAAATTAAGTTTCATGATAAATTTGAAAAATATTTCATTAATCCATACACATCCCCATGTGGTGTACCCATTTTGTTTTTATAAATATTGATAGGTAATTAGGGATTTACATTGATTATAAAACCACGAATAACAACATTTTTAAATACATTAAACCTTTAACACATATTAATGATTCACTTGATCATATCTAGTGAGAACATTATTGTTTGAAGATTGATCTCAGGTCAGGTTACCATTAGTTGATGATGAAGAGGGATGATATTTTGTAGATGTATTTCGAACAAGTTACATGAATTATGATTTTTTAGTAATTTTTTTTGAATCTTTTAATATAGTTTATGTATTAATTGATCTTATAGATAAAGTATTATATAAATATTTAGATAAGAGTGTGGTTGTGTTGATTAATGATATATTGGTTTATTCCAAATTCCATGGGGTCATCAAATAAAATTAAGGATATTTTTTAAAATTTTCAATAAAAATATTCTATAAACAATTTAAAAAATGTGTATTTTGGTTATAGTATATTTCATTACCCAATAATATAAAATATAATTTTTTTAACACTGCTAATACTAATTCTGTTGAAGATTTTCATAGACCCATAATTCAAAAAAATTCATAGTTTTCATTGATCAATGGGCTACTAATTTTAATTTTTTGAAATCATTTCAATATAACATATACCAATAAATAAGTTAATATGAAAATTAGATAAATTAAATTAGATAAAAGAATCTAATTATTTATTCCATGAACATAAACAAATAATTTTAAATGATCTATTTCTATCCTAGACCTATATGAATGGTGAATTTTTTATCTATTGTAAATATTCATTGGTGGTACCTAGTGGTGTTTTTAGGAAAAATGATCAAGAAATTTCATAAGATTCTAATAAATTGGAATAACATATCATATATTATCCTATAAACTAAATAAAACTATTTACTCTAGGTTATTCTTTAAAATTTCTATGCATTGTTTTTATAGAGTTAAATGTGAAATATATAAAATTCATAAAATCCATGATTATATATTGACTTAGAAAGAGTTGAACAAGAGACACAGAAGATGTTTGAACTAGATTAATTATTATGACTTCATGATACAATAAAATCATTTAAAGGAAAAAAATATGTTTTCCATTGATTAAAAAATAAAACGAGTCATTAATCATGCTATGATTAGACAAAGATCCCTATGAAATTGATTTAATTAATGATGTCTTATAAATATTTCTTGCATGAAATTAATATTTTTTTTATGTTTTCTGTGTATTTTTCATTATCCAAAAGAAATAATATTTTTCATAAGGGAAAAAAATTATTTACTAGTAATGGATGAAATGGTAATAAATGGAAGGATATTGCAATTAATCATTGAAATTTGGACAGTTTTTGATATTTTTTAAAACATTGTACGTGATAAATACCTCATAGTAACAAAATTAATTTTTGAGAAAATATTCAAACTCTCCCTTTTACGTTCATATCAAAATTAGTAATATATAATGATATAATTAACAGTTTTATATGGGGGTGGAATTAAAAAATATATTGTAGTGTCTATCATGAAATGTTTTAATTTCTCGTATAACAATACTGAAAAAAATTAAAAAATGGGATTCTTCATCCCGTTTTAGTGATATAGTGTAAATATTAAAATATATCCTTTGATTTTATGGTGATAATACAGTAAAATATCAATGTGGCCAATTAATTTATGTTATTATCGATTAACTAACTAAATCTACATATTCCCATTAAATTTATGATATTATAGAATTACAACATGATTATTGATAATAACTCAAGGATTTAAATGGGATAAATGTAGTTCTTATATCTATATATATGACTGTGATCTTAGGTTTACATCTAGTTTTTATAAAAGACTTCAGATATCAATAGGTAATGAGTTAAAATTCATAACACCTCTTTTTTCTCAATTTGATAAAAATCATATGTGAATGATTTAGAACATGTAGTGCATGATTCATGCTTGTTGAATAAAATACCATTGAATTTTGGAATAACATCATACCTTTTTTGATTTATATAATAATAATATCTTTCATTTTAGTATATATATTTATCTTTAGAAGGAATTATATAGAATTTGATTTCATAGTCTAACAAGTTTGGATGATTTTTGTGAAAAATTATTTTTAGTATGATAATTTTAAATGCAATGGTTGATAAGGTCAAGATAATTAATCAAAATATGGTAGTGCCTATGAAACTATAGAATTTTTTTGTGGATAACATGAGTAAATAAATTTCATTCGAGGTTGGTGATCTCGTTGTTCATAATGTATCCTTAAGGAAAAGTGTTTTTTGTTTCTGTATAATGGGGAGGATGGAAATTAGTTCATTGGAAAATATGAAATCATGGATAAAGTGGGATTATATTCATATCTAGTAGACTTGAATATGAGTTTATATTAGGTGCCTAATGTATTTCAATTTTCATGTTAATGAAAATATTTGCAAGATACATCTCATTTTTTGATCCTAGAAGTATTTCAGTTGGAAAGAAACAATTCATATATGTAATAGAAAATAGAAATTATTCACCAAATATAGAATGTATTTGGTTATAATTTAATTCATGAAGTTAAGTATTTGTTGGGAAAACCATATAGATAAGGAGTAACATCTAAATCACAAAATTCTATTAAAAAATATCCACACTTATTTATGTAATGGATAAAATTTTGAGGATTACATTTCTATACATGTGAATAATGTAATAACCCTTGTAATTTTTGGATAAATAATTTTAATTCCATATTAAATTTAAATAACTTTATTTTATATATTTATATTTTTATAATGATATTATGTAATATTTCAGTAAAAAGAAGAAAATATTTATTGAAAATAAAATTTGGTTTTTATCATGTTAATTTATTTAAGATAAATCTTTTAAAAATATAGAAATTAATTTTTTTATAAAAAATATCAATTATTAATTCAGGATTATAAAATCAAATTAATAAAATATTTTGATAATTTTCTGAAAAAGTGTAAATTTTTAATGAGTAATGAGAAATTAAAATTTTCATTGACCAACAAACATTAATTTCATGTATTTAAAAATTTATATACTAGTTCTAATTAATAATAAAATTTAATTAATTAATTTTGGATAAATATATCCAATAAATTTTAATATAATCCATATTATACATTAATTTGAAAAAAAGTATTCTTAAAATAGATTTTTTTTTCTAGAAAAATATGATTTCATCGTGTTTTTTGTGATTAGTTATAATTTATATTATTCCACTTCTATTAGTAGAATTTTATAAATTTTTTTCCATATTTTAATTAATCATTATTAGTGTAAGTTAATAATGTAAATAAAGTTTTTTTTATCAAAATTTATTATAGAAATCATTAAAATTTCAACACCAGGGTTATAATTGAAACATGTTTACCATGGGTTAGATAAGTGTGTTAAGGGTTACAATTTCATAAACACATCCAATTATCCTATCATATATAGAATTTAGACTAAATATTTTTTTATGTAGAAAAATAAATCATTTGAAAAAATTATTTTGAATTTTAGAACACAATCATGATTTTTGAGAAGGCAATTTTTATTTTATTTAATTTTAAGACTATTTTTTGGTATTTATATTTAATGAAATGTTTGGAAGATATAAGCCACCTTTTACTTACTCCAAAATTCTAAAAACCATTATTATTTTATCATTTTACCAAATAAATACGTTTGATATTATTATTTATTATACTTCAATGTATGATTATTTTTAATCATAAATCTTGTAATTTTTTAAAAACTATTTCTCAAACATTTTTATCATTAAATTCAAACATAATTTCATCCACTAATATAATTTAATTATTATAATTTTTTTAATATATTTGAATCATCTTGAAAGAATTTTTTTTAGAATTCCTCATTCTTTTATATAATTATGTTACAGTGGTATAGAATATTGTTATCACAGATAATATTTGAATGAAATTATTGGGGTATAATAACTAAAAAAGGATTGAAATATATAAAAACATAAATAAATGGAATTTTTGTATTTAATTAAATTATATAACACAATATATTATAACTTTCTAGTCTTTGGTGACATTCAAAAAGATTATGAAATATTGAATATTTAATAAATTATGTTATTCCATGTGCACCTTTCACCTCACTTATAAATGAGATCCTACTCACTAATATTCTAAAAACCTTTTGAGAATAATGTATTATTGAATACTAGTATTTTTTTAAATTTCTAATCATGTTATAGAGGACACTGTTTGACCAAAAATATACTTATGAATGATTGGTTATAAATATTAAGATTTTGTATAATGAAGAGTTATAGTTATTAACCAATCTTTATTTATTTATTTCAGTTTTTATGTTTTTTGAACATTTAAAAACGTGATTCAATAATAAAATATATATCTACACTATATTGAGATGTTATTATATAAAATTTGTAACCTATATTCATATCCTTCTTCCATCAAATGGGAAATTAAACCATTATTCATGAGTATAGTGGACTACCACCGCAACAAGTTATATGTATCATTTTATATTACTGAGTTTCATGATTGTTAATAATTATTTTTAGGGTATATATATTATATTTTTAATAAATAATAACAATTATGTAAATTTAATAAATCAACTAATTTCTTACCTTTCCATTCATTGGAAAATTGTAACATTCTTCATGCATATATGTGGATTAAAACATACATGATATAATATTATTATTTTAATTTATATGCATTTAATAGATGATAAAAAATATTTTTCTAATTTCTAATATAATTATTATAATTTTTGATATTATGGAACGATGATTCTTTTGACCTGTGTCAACCATTGAAACGAGTTATGGGATTATTAATTGAATGTCCCAAAAACACATAATGTAAATCTACCTTATTATATATCTAAATGAAACAAAGTATTAACTGACATAAAATGGATCATAATAATTTTATAAAAATTAAATGGGTTCCTAATATTGAAAATAAGTAAATTATTTTATAATTCCTAATGATAAATAATATACTCGATGAATCATACTTGAGGTAATGAAGATATTAAAATAAAACATCACTTAAAATGTTTTTAATATTTATATTCTATATATTTTCCTCACATTTCCATATTTTCAAAAATTACTGGTTGATATATTTATATTTAAATAAATAAACTATAGATTAAATTTAAATAACTATATAATTTCATAAAAAAATAAAAATGATTTATTTTTCATATTTATATGGAATTTTCCGAATTTCTTTTCAAAAGGGGAAAATAAATGTTCAATTTTAATATATATATATGGATTCAATGGATTTTATCTTTCTCATAACTTATGATTGATATTTTTATCCTTTATATTAGTCAATGTTTTCTTAAATGGAGACCACTTCTTATTTTTTAATCTATATTTTAGTTTTAAATATATTATTTTAAACAGAATGGGTACTTCATTATATGAAATTGTTTTAGATATGGGTTTTGAAGGGTTTTATGATTCAAATGTGAAGAATAAAATGTTTTATTAATTAAATTATACTGTATAATTATATATTATAATGGACTAACGTTTCCCAACTTATATATTGGGTGAGTTTGATACAGCTTATATGATGGATGATCCCGATGAAGTAAATAAAATGGGTGAGTGTGATACATCCTACATGATGAGTTAGCCTCATATAATAATATAATTCATTATTTAATGTTTCTAGTATTCAAAATAAATATATATAAGTGAGTAGCCCATATGTTTTATCAAATTTAATTAATAGATATCTTGTTATATTAGACACATGTTATGAATTAAATTATCTACGATTCCTAGATGGGTTTATAATTTCTTTTTATTAGTTTTAAAATATATATTTATGAATAACATGTGTTATTTTCACATGTATATTTATTTTTTCATAATGTCAATGAATATTATAATAAAGGTAATCAATTTATTCATTTTCTTTTTTTTCACTGGAAAAATAGATTTCTGTGTTTTATCATCATTACTGAGATTTTTTTCTCATCCCACAATTTATTATTTTTCCATAAGGATTAATCATGAGTTGGAATAAAAATTTAATACTAAATTCATGATGAATTTTCATGAATTGAATATGAGTTTAATTTCAAAATTAAAATATTATGGGAGAAATGGATCCTTAGTAGATGTGTCCACATTTATATATATGGGGGTTTTATTTAAAAGTTATAGACTAAAAATATAAAACACCAAACCGTATATATCATTGAAATAAAATAAAGTATATTCATGAAAAAAATAATATTGTGTAATGGTTTAATTATAGTCTCTTATACATATAATTTCAAACCTCAAAACATTTTATCAATGCCGAGTTACAAGTCACTATAATTATATGGTGAGAGGTATACACCAAAACCCAAAATGTTTTAACTCATGAAACTAATCAATGAATTGAGGGGACACATAATGTCAGTATACACCCATTGAATTATTTTTTACAATGCATTCACGAAAAGCGTCAATAATTAATTTCATTACATTCAATAAATAACATCTAATTGGATTAAAAATCATGTGTATCCATATAATAAAACAAAATATGAAACACAAAAATGTCCCCATATAATTTAATTCTGGTAATGTATAAGATAACATCTATTAAAAATTAAAATCATTTTGGTGTTTCATAAATACTAATGAAAGTATCCTTATTAACAAAATATTATGTTTATAATAATTTCAACATATTGGGTTATCCCTATAATATAGTAATTCTTTTTTGAAGTTTATATTTTTAAGAGACAAAGAAAATTGTAGGAAACATCCCACACCATGGTTCATAATGCGTGTGTGAATATCTAGATGCATATCCCATAGGTGTTTATATCCATTTGTACAGTCTTAGGACCCATCATCCAACATCAATGTATTTTTTACGTCAATGATAATAAAATATTATTAATGTTGATTACCCCTATGTTCATATATGAAATAGGCATATCTATATTCTAGGGTGTAAATAGTGGTTTATTTTTATTGAAAATTCACAGAATAGTACATTTCCAAAGACATAAGATTTATTTTACACTATGAAAAATATATTTTTTTAATTCTTTTAGTGACTCCCCAATAAAATGAATATGAGGGAGGAAAAATGTTGACATAAAATTCCTTAAATTTACTAATTAATATGAGAAAAATTACTCTAGAAGAATGTATGAACCACAAAAAAGGAAATATGTGTGGAATACAATTAGAGTCCCAAAACATTAAACGGAGATGGAAATAACACATTTATGGATCGGTAATAAATTCAAAAAAAAAACACCACTAAAAGATAAGGATTAAAATTTGTCATAAAATACCATGAATAAAATCATTTCAGGATATAAAATAAAAAAATTTAGTATATACACCTAATAAATAAAATTAGGTGAAAATATTAAACAAGTCATACATAGATAAATTTAATGAGGTAAACCCTTACCTTATGTCCTTACATCCAAAAATATAATTTAACATCTAGAATAAAATATATAGTTGTTATAATCAATTAATTTAGAAACTCTATCATATAAATTTTCATATATACTTTTCATAAATAATCATCCTATATATGAATTCTAATTATTTTCCACATCATGTTTTTATAGTATTGATCATTTTTACTAGTTTCAAAATAACAAAATATGTATTAATTCACCATCTATAGTTCATCATTTCAAGGAAGTTTAATTTACTAATGTTTATAATTTATGATAATATATGGTGTTTAAAATTAATTTAATGAGTTTTCCTCCATTATCTGTGAAGATGAAATCCTTAACAAGCAGGTTTTGTAACTGTTCATGACAAAATGTTTTTTTCTTAATTAGTCAATTAAATATTGATTTCACATATACAAAATAAATAATATAATTATATAAAAAATTATGTTAGGTTATTCTATTAATTTTTTTCTCATATAAATTAATGAAATAATTCATATTATTACTTTTTTAGGTGGAAAAAAAGACCCAAAAATGGATATTCCATAATTAATAGATGATTATGAGGTGATTAAGTATAAATTTCATTACCCAAATAGAACAATGATATAATTTTTGTGTTTATTACATTAATATTTCATAATTATAATGGTAATTCAAAAATATATAATGTATTGGAACATATTAAATAATTTGAATAAATGATTTTACTCTTAATAATTTTTTTAAACGATTGAGTTGATAAATATCATTTATTGACCATTTCATTAATAAAGATAATAAATTTTTCTACTAGAACTATAATGATATCATAATCATCATATTCTCCCAAAAAAAATATCAAAACATGACATGTATAAATACATTGAAATGAAAAATAGAAATAAATTATTACATGGTTGTGGTATTCCAAATGTACACATTATTGAAAATATCATTTTATATACAATATGAGAAATTATTAATGCTTTCATTTGTTTTTAGATCATAAAACATGTTATAAATTTCATACAAAAAAATTTAATTCCTTATTAAGGCCGACCATGTAGGGAAATTTTGTTAAATGAAACTTGGTATGTCTTGGTGGAGGTTGTATGAAAAATACACGAATAATAGTTTCATTTTTCTTAAAGGTAATGGTAAAGGTGGTTAATGCTTGTAAAATTATCATAATAACATTTTAGTTTAAAAATTATACTGATGTTCTCATTTGATAATTGTGTTATGGAATTTTATGAATTAAAACTAAAAATGGATAATATGAATGAGAAATGAATAGATATAAAGATATATATTACTTCCTTGACTATCTACATAGGAATGTTTTTATTACTATGGGAATATAATTTATAGAATATCAAAACCACATTAATGTGGATAGAAATATTAATGAGAGGGTTTTTAGGGTTTGGGAAGAACTATTTGGTTGTTTTCTAGGGTAATTTAGTATAAGAATTAATATTTTATAAGTTAAAAAGGATGAAATTTATGTAAATATCGGAAAAAATATACAATGGGAAGTCAACACAAATGATTGTGGATCAGAAGTTTATAAATAATATACAAGGGTAAAGAAAAGTCAATACACACCTTATACAATAAATTATTGATATGTTTTTATCTGTTTTATGCCCTTTACATGACAAATTATTACTTTTATCTATTTATCTTTTAATGTACTAATTTTTTACCTTAGTAATTTATCCTATATACCTAATAATAAAATTCCCCATTTTAGATAATTATATCCTAATGATTCCAAATGGATACTATATTTAATAAAATTATTTTTATCTAAGATAAATATATTACTTTTAAAATATTAAATGTTTAGCTTAGTAATATAATTTTAGTGAAAATTGTGTTGTAAGCATTAGAACATCAAATATTTCCTTACAAAGTAATGAAAATAATCTTTTAAATAAAATATTAAATATAAAACACATATTTTTTAAATAATGTTTCTTTTATTTTTATCATAATATCAATGGTCTTCACTCATTAAGGGACATTGTTTTTACCATAAAAAATAACCCATAAATATACCATGCTTGATATTTTAAACCATATAACATTCACATTGGTGAATATATGTTTTTTATAATATAAATCTCTTAATAAAATATATTTTATTATAAATTATCAATAATATAATTTTTTGGAAAGAAAAAAAATATTATAATACAATTCATGTTTAGTAAAGGTAAAATGGTTCCAGAGTGAAATTAATTAACATACTATTTTTTATGATTTGTATATAGATTAAAATTATATAGGAATAGTTATTGTCGATAAAAAATTGAAAAATATATTTATGATAGTAATTTAACTTTAATTTTTAGATACGGTATAGTTACATTGAATTATTTTGTAACCTCGATGTCATAGTTGTGCAAGAAGTATTCCAATATGGGAATTTTTTTACAAACTTAAAGTAATTTATTTAGGAATTATAGTCTTCCATTAACTAATATTTTAATTAAAATTTATATTTTATAGTGAAAGTGATTATATTATATTTAAAATTTTTTCCATTATGTTTTTAATGTATGATTTTATGAATAATTGTAAAAATGAATATAAAAGATATTTAATGTCAAAGAATTCATATCAAATTAAGTGAATATAATTTAAATAATATATTGACTCGTATATATAGAAATTTCTGATCCAATATTTAATTTTTCATATATGTGACACATTTTAATTTCAAAATTATTTTCATGACCCTTAATGATTAAAAAAATGAGCAAAAATAGTTAAGTTTAAACTGGGTTAATGGGGTGATATACCACATGATAAGGTTTAAAATGATAACAAAACTCTTCTATAATTTAATTTTTTAATTAATTTATACTATATTCTTCTTATTTAACTTTCATGAAATAATTATTATTTTTAAAAGACAATATACTACGTAGATTACTACACATCAAACTATTAAAAATGAAAATTTTTCTCTTGTATACATGTCGAATACAAGTTCCATAAGGACATGTGAAACATATTTTCGGTCCTCCATCCATATTTGATCATAATAATTTTATATTGTACAAAAATGGCATTTTTGTCATAAAAAATATTCTCTATATTACATATTCATGACACCAATGACCATGATCAACCTACCAAAGTTGTTTTGGGAATATGAACCAGATGTTCTCAAAACATCTGATGACAACATTACAGATTTTGTAAATAAATATTTCTTTGTAATGATTGAAAAAATGTAAAAAATATAAACTGAAAATTTATTTATTAATAATGTATAAAAATAATATAATTTAATTATTCTGGAGTTGGTGAATTTACTCAATGATTTGGGACATGATGTATGGGATTTCCCCTTAAAATCTTATTTTTTTAATAAAAATCATTCACCAACATTACCATGTTCAAAATATATTCCATAAATTATCTTATTTAGGTTTCAAATATCATTATATTACATTTTTAACCATTATTTACTTTTACTAAAAATGGTTAGACAATGTTTTTTACCTATTTTCCATACGAATAACATTAGTCTTTTATAAAAGTTTTAACATAATGTTCACTTCTAACACATAATGAATGAATGGATATTGTTAGATTCATGAATGTTATTTTATTTCAATATTAAATTTCAATTTTTAATGGTTATATTAAAAATAATTCATTTTCCACAATTTTCAAGAAATTATTTTTTATATTTTATCAAAATATAAGGATTTTATTTTAATTTCTTAAAGACGTGATAAACTATTATTTTAAAGGTATATTAATATATTTTAACATGATTTGCGGATTCTTAATAATTTTTAGAGATATAATATAATGTTTTCATCCACTTTATTTCTCTAGATAGATTATTATCAAATTTTTCTTTTTTCTTATAGGGTAAAATGTTGATATTTTGTATTCTAGTTTATTAATATGATTGTTTATGTAAATAATATATCAGGATACTGTTTTTTATATGATTAATTCACATTATTGAGTAAGTTATTAGCTTCGATTTTATGTTGATATTCCCTAAATACATTGGTTGTAATCATGAGAAAAAATATATTGTGTTTTGTTTATTATTTCCCAATTATTTATAGTGTATTAGCACAAGGCCTTAATAGTATGTTTATGATTTAATGCCACATGGACTTTATGATATGATTATGCCATTTAAAATTTTGTTTTCTATCATTGTGAAATTATTTTTTATCTATGGGATTATTTACATTTTTATCCTAGAATATTGTTTATGTTCTAGTTGTTGATGATTTTCATTGAATCCTGATAACATCATAGGATAAGAAAATGAATAATTATTTAGAATATTTTTTATATATCTTTTAGGTAAATCATTTGATTTAATGGAATATATTTCTAAATTTTTTAGAAGTTTTCACTAATTATTAATTTTCCATCATTCATTCATATTAAAATAATTATAAAAACATTGAGAAAATTGTTTGTTATAAGATTATAGAATTGTTTATTTTAATCTCAATGTATATTAGGATAAAAGGTAAATATCTATATGGGTTACCATGGAAGTAAAATGGATTAAATGGTTTCTGTTCATTTTATACGCCACATGGAGATTTTTTATCATCCCATTTTTATGATTTTATTCCTAATTCTTAATGATGTATAAAAACTATTTCAAGTAATACCATTCTATTTTAGTGATATATATTGATAATGTGAACATGTTTTAAATAAAAATTGAGATTAAATATTAGAAATTATTTCCCTTACAAATGGGAATTGATTAGTAGTGACCAAATTATATATTATGGGGTTTTATTAGTGTTTTTCGTAATTCTATATATGTATAAACTTAAAATATCATTGAAATTTAGATAGTGAATCGCGTTACATAAATTATTTAATTATGGTCTTAGAAGGCATAAGGTGTAATATTTGATCCTGAAATTATGGCGAGTCTTTCAATTTGTAGTTTAAGAGGAAAAGAATTACCCAACTCATTCTATATTGTTTTGATAACATCTAGTTTTGGAGAAGAATAAAATGAGTGTATATCTTAATAAAGTATCTACTTATAGTTAGGAATGCAAGGAACATCCATTCATTAGCAAGGTCAATAGTATAACAAAATGAAAATTAATTATTTAATAGAACCTTATGTATATAGAACAATGTATATTTTCTCAATGCAGTGCCTAAATTTGATGAAGTGGGAGTTCCAATAATGTAAGGAGTGATTAACTTGTAACTCTTATAAAGGAAGGGAGGATTGTATTAAATTTTATGTGAAGGAAATTATTATCCTCTAGATGTATTTATAATGGATTTTGGGACATAAACACATCATCAACATGTGATCCTTAAATATATCTATTTGTTTATAACTTAGTAAAATCATATTGAAGTATGTGCATTGATATATTAATATTTATATGTTTTATGTGAGTTTCATAAAGAGTGAGAGATTGTATATGATCCTTCCAATGAGTGGAAAAAATGTAAGCATGGTGAATAAGATAATTGTTAAATATTTCAAATGAGAAACATAATAGTTAACACCCACTCTTATGATATATATTGATCTTGTTCCCAACATGGGGTTTCAATTCAAAATGGTTTTGAAAAAAGGTTATATATATATATATCTTTTTATAATCATATGGAATAAATCATGAGACAAACAGTTTAAAATATTACCTTGTATGATAGATAGAAAATATTTTTTATAATGAAATTTGAGGTAGAGAACATGGAATATATTCACTAAAATAATTTTTTTTTAAAATAATATGGAATGAGTTGGTGATGAAATGATTTAGAAGATCCTCATAGTTCATTTAGAAAAAAACTTTTAAATATATACTAAATAAGGATGTTATGTAAATGAAATAATTAAATTAAAATGTGATTGATATATCACCATCAAGGGAGATCGAAGTCATCCATATGTTAAAAAAGGAAAGAATAAAATAAACTAGAAGAATTATAATAACATAAGCAATCCAATAAAGTTGATCGGATCATAGTTTATTAAAAAATATTATTTTATTAATTATTTAAGTGATATGTGAAAATATTTAATAATATATTGCCCCATTGATGTTAGAGAGGATGATTTTTTCAATGAATATGTGGAAACAAAATCAAGTTATAACTATGTATACTTGTCTTATAATAATCATTGAGAAATATGATATTTAAAAAAGAAAGGGGTTGTTGTGGATTTATATTAAAACATGTTCTACACATCTATTTCCAAAAATATTGGTGTTTTTTGAGGTAGAAAATACATTAATTATATACATTTTTAATTTTCATAATGTTTTTGAGAAAATCGTAATTTATTTATTATTTTTATAATGTTTTTTATTTTTTTAATAAGCTAATTATATTTTACTTTCAGTAATATTTATATGTTTGAAAGGAAAATAGTTTTGATATATAGAGGAAAATCTATTTAAATGTCATTTCAGAATTTTTATTATTATTTTGGATTATTTTAAATTAATTGATTATTTTCTTGATGGTTTCTTTTTTATTTTAAATTGAAAAATGTCAGAGTAGTATAATTTTGTGCGATTATGGTTCATATGTAATGGAATCATTATTACAGAGGATGATTTTTAAGTTTAATATCAAATTTTGTAATAACTATTTAGAGGTTGTTTAGTGTTTAATACCAATGTAATGGTCATCGCCACTCATCAGACCCATGTAAGGGTAATGTCACATCTCTCTCCTTGACATCCAATATAATGGTCAGTGCATAGTTTCCAAAGTTTCATGCCTCATTATAGTGTACATGTGATAGGTTTCCACTAAGATATTAATAATATGTATATGTAATCATTCCAAACATAGATATATAAGTATGTTATTAGATACCAATGTATAGGTACCATTAGATATTTAATGTAAATAATAGGGTAAAATCAGTTCTCATTGATATGTGTACGGGTATTTTAATCAATTAACACCAATGATTAAAAAACATTATGATAAAATTAAATGCATTTCATGCCCTAGTCTCAAAAATTCAGAATTAATGAATCAATAATGAAGCTTAAAAAGGATGAATTATCCCAAAAAATATATAGAAATATATTAAAAGGAATCAAATAATGAATCTTGTGGAGTCTATAAAATTTGTAGAGACCAGATAAACCCAAAATATATATAGAAGTTGAATTTTAGTCCACTGTGGGTGCGGGTTTTATAAATAGAGGTCCATGGTGATAGGATTAAGGTTTACCTATGGAATATGGGGGATAACCGATGGTGTGAGGCTACGTTGGAGGTAGGTTTTCACCTGAGTGACTTGGGATCCTCGGTGAAGTGTGGTGCCCCGCACTGGCATCTTAGGTGATAAAAGCATCAATGAGATGAAAGGAGGTTCTCCTATGGGTTGAATGGTTTCATACAATAGCATCATGTGATGGATTCACATAGGGCCTCCTCAAATGATTGAGGATAGTCAAACCTTAGTGGCCAATGGAGGATAATGATGTAGGGGTAGTTTGATGAAAAAATGGAAGATTGGGGAAGGAATTTGGTTAATATTTCTAGATGCATCCTAGATGTGGTCATACCCTGAGAATTCACTATCAATAATGAAATTATATTTTAATTAATTAGAGTGTATGGATTTGGAAAAAGTACTAGGCCCTAGGGAGTTATAGATGATTGATTACTAAGCTCATTTCTAGTCAGATAATTGAAAAAAATAACAAGTAGTTGGGAGGGTATTTCTATCAGGTGTCGTGCCTTGGGGCCTACAATGGATATGTATTAAGGTCTTTATCTAAAACTATATGGATATTGTAAAAGGTTAACCCAACACCTTTAAAAGTGGGTCATAAAAAATTAATAAATTATAAGTCCTTCATTATTTTACATATAATGAATTGGATACATAATTTGATGCTAAATGAATACACATTACATACAATAATTTATACGAACTAAAATTTCTCAAACATAGCCATCCATAATTATTGCATCAATGAGAAATATTGAATCACTTACATTCCCTTAAACTTTTTGTATTTAACATTTTAATTTATCAAAACCCATTCATTCTCACTAAATGGGAACACTTCCCACTATACAATGAATTTCATACAATTCATAAAATTTATAAACATCTCAAAAAACAACACTTCACAAATTATACCATTCTATAAAAATCATAATTAATATCAATTTTCCTATCCCAGGAATATTGAAAATAGAGGATTGGTGAGAGAAAAAACACAGGAATGGTCTATGTAAGAGATACCAATAGAAGTTTCAAGTGAGAATAAAATGGTAATAACGGTATGAGAACATTATATATGGGTAGTTAAAAATTTATTTTATTTATATCTAATAAAACCTGATTCAAAAGTCACGTGTCAGTGTATAATACATTGGAATAATACTTGATAAAATTCATATGAGTAAAAATTAAGGAACAATGTAAAGTTATCCTTTATTTAATAAAACCATTAAATATCATATAATGCATTGAAAAATAATGAATGTATATTTGGATATCATTTTCATTAACTTTTTCACTCATATGTCACCTATAATGGAATTTAAAAAAATATTTTAACCCCCATTATCATCTGTGATGGAAATAAATCATTACCCAATGAAATTTCACAATCCCACCTATCATCATTAATAATTTTTATGAACCATTAAGTGGATAAAATTCACCGAGTCTTCCATATTTACATAAAAACACATTAAAACCTAAATTATTCTTTTCATCTTTATTAGCCCATCTAAATTAATATTTTTACATGGGAATTTTCATAAAACATCATCACAAGTAAATAAGATAAATAATGTGGAAAAAATAATTTTATTACATGCCTATTCAAGCAAAAGTAAAAATAACGAACTTTTCTATATATGAAAATAATCCTTTTGAAATAATTAGTAACATTATTTTAGAAAACGATAATAAATATCTATTAATGAACATAAATTTAAAAAATGAAAAAAACATAACATAATGGGAAACATATTTTCCTTTCAAACCTATAAAAACATGTAAAATAAACTAAATACTAATGAAAATATACAGATCCCATGGTAAATGTTAATAAAACATTATTTTGACACTATTATAAAAATTTGAAAATTGACTCATATAAAAATATTAAAAATATTTTTGTTTAGAAATTTATGAAAGGTAAAATATTATTAGAAATGAAATCATGAAATAATATACCTTTCTGGAAGAAAATAATTGAAAGAATACGAATAACATTGTTATACTGAAAAAATGTTTTGGGTAAATAACATTAAAACTCTTATAACCATTATTTTAACTAAAAATCCATTAAACTAGTGAAATAAAATAACATTTTGAAAGAATAATGATGAGGATGAACATATTATATCAATAATATATAGTTTCATCATAAAATATTTCAAATATTAGTGATATAAACCTTATAAATTAATATAAATGAATAATTCAAAACATGTCTTATAAAATGAATTTTGAGATGGGAAACCCTTACACCATTGGTAATGATTGAATCCAATTAATAATGAATGGAATAAATTGATATTATTTTGATGAAAAGTTTATTTCCAATGAAAAATAATTTAAAATTAATTCATGGTGTAGTAAGTACACGATATAAAATATATTAAGTGACAAAACATAAAATATATCTCATGAAATGTAAATTATATAAAAGAACACATAAATATTTATAACAGTTAATGTAATAACAAATCAAATGGGATATTAAGTAAAGAGGATAAAAATAAACTTAAAGCCTTTTTAAATTCTATATAAATTTATAATAAATCACAATTCACATATTTCTATTTAAGATAAAAATTTTATATTAAATATAACCCATTGAATTTTTTTTACAAATTCCCTAACCTCAAATTTGTACTTAGTCACATTTAATCAATCATCCTTATATAATTAATATTTTATACCATACAAATATATATGACAACTATAATTAAATTTTCATTTCTATATATGATTCACATATATTTTTTTATTACCCAATTATTAATAATACTTTATAAGAATATATATATATATATATTGTCACATTCACCATGACTTTTTTGATAAAGTAGTTTTTTCCCTTTTATCGTGGTTATGGTTTCTTCACCTATTGAATTATCACTATGATTTATATTAGTTGGTAAATACAATTATCTAGTCTTGTGGTCCTTTCATGGAAATTATGTTATCCATTTTCATGATATGCTCCAAAATTTATCCTTTTAGATGTTTTTATCTAATAAAAATATATTAATTTATTAAAGAAAATAAAAAAATGTTTATACCATTCAGTAATTTTAAAAAAAATTTAATACTATAATAATTATATGGTATTATTGATATTTAATATTCCATAATCATTCAAGACATAAAAATTAGAAAACCAGTCATGTATGTGGTGAGACCAATCAACATAGTATCAGGATATACAAACTAAATTAGTAGGAATATGCTGTTTTATAATGATAGTATTATCTTTTTGAAAGAATAAAATTTTAAAACCATTGATATTAAAGTGAAAAACATTTTTTAAGAAGTTAAATGTTATGAATAAAAATTAATTTTAATGGAAATAAGTTATTACCTAAATGTTTCTAGGTAAGCTTGTTTTATGAATTTAGACATTAAAATATTCAATTATTACTAATATTGTTAATATAATACCCAAATTAACATATTATATACATACATATATATATATATATATATATATCTATTATTACCTTTTTGTAGTGGTGATGAAAATTTAATGGTTTTTTTGTTTGGAGGTTGTAGTCTTCATGTACACACAAGTGATAATTAAATTTTCAAATGATTAGAATTGAGGTATTTAATGGTTGTTTAATAAAAATAAAAATATTTTATTTAAATAATGATACATGTAACTGTATGGAATTATTTTTATACAATATTTAGTATTTTTTAGAACAAAACAATACATATAAATTGGTTTAAACAATTACCTCTTCAATTGATATCCTATTTTAGATTGAAATTATGGCTTTTGTAAAAGAGTTTTATGGTCACACAATGAGACTCAAAACATTATATTGGACATTGGTAGTGTGATTTAGTTATAATTTTGAGAGAAAAACTAATATATATGTTGTTTTTTAATGTTTAGATCGAGTCTCATTTCATATAAAAAATCAATGTCTTTTTTAAAAATACTAAAACATTAATATTCAGGAATATACTTATATGGAAGTAAGTGGCTAAAATACAGACACTAGATGAAATTTTTTACCATTTAACATCAAAAATTTCTTATTATAATATTGTTTTATATTCAAAACAAATTTATAAAAGTATTTGTTAAAATCAAATATCCTTAGAGTTAGTTTTAATACTATTCACATAATAGGATTTTTAAAACCTAACTATAAAAATATAGCTTGAATTTAAAAAACTAGACCGTCAATTAGACTTAATAAGTTTCTATAAATTTCATAGAATATAATAAATATTCAAAATAATATACTTTTTAATGATTTTGATTATCCTTTTCAAGATTTTCTAATACGTAAACATGTGTTGTGTCGACACTACCAATGTATTTTCTATAATCAAAATATTTATTAAAATCATTCAAAAATAAAAAAATAATTTCAATTAAAGTATTATTATTATTGTGAGAAATTCATAATATATTTTTATCCATTTTATTTTCATGAATAAATATTAAGTGATTCAATGTGACATTTTTAAATTTTAATTTCTTAATATCAAAGTAATGTCATGTGAAAAAGATGTTGAACCAAATGAAGAATGTTTTTATGATTGGACAATAGAGGATAAAAATACCAACATAAAATAGAATATATACAATATTTAGGCATATGTGTTTCCATATGTCATTTTTTAACCATGTAATTTATCTTGTTAACCCTTATTGTGTTTAATAATTTTTACCATGGTAAATATTATTTATAAAAGAATGAATCAAAATTTTTTGGATAATTTTTATATTATGATTACTGATATGGAATAAATTTAATAAGACTAGATTTATTATGGTTGTAAAAATTAAATTTTATATTCGTAAAAAAATCAAGTGAAACCATTTTTTTATAAATATGAAATTTTAATATTATAGATTATTTTAAAAATAATAATTCAGAGAATTTAACCCCATAAGATATATTTAATTATTAACAATTAAATGATATTTATGTGTCTTGCAAACTAACCCAAATGTGCAATTTTTTTGTAAATACATAAATTATGGCATTAGTTATCTGTAACTATTTTATTCGAATCAATTAATACATTGGTTTCAAAATTTGAAAAATATTATTCTAAATAAAACATAATAATTTTTTATAATTTTTTATTTATTAGATATATATTTTAAAAAAATACTTCATACACATTCAAGTCTTAGTGGTTTCATGAAAGTAAAATTATTTGGAAAATTTATATTTTTTAAATACTATACCAAAAAAAAGATGACTTAAAAATCCCAAAAAACAACTCCATAATCTAATTTTGAAAATATAATTTTAATAATAACGTTAATTAACCCAAATCCCAATTGAAATTCATAGAAATGTTTTTCTTATAAATTTAATTAAAAAGCTCAGGTAAAAACTACTTGAATAGAAAAATAAAATTTTAATCATTTTGTATTCATAATATTATTTCATATCAATTAATTATTAAATGAATATTATTATATTAGATCATATTTATTATAATTACATCTTCTCATAATCATCACAAAAGAGATATCAATATAATATATTAAAAAAATAAATAACACATTAAAAATATGATATTTGGAAAATTAACCCTTCAACATTATATAATATTAAATATTTATCATCTAAATATTTAATTTTAAATTAATTTTTATTAATATTGGTTTAATTATTCTTATAAAATTATAAAAAATATTCATATAATTTATGGAGGATTATTTTAGTTTGGTGTTTCATGTAAAATAAGATATAGTATAATTGATGAATTTTTACATTCTCCCCCCTAAAGAAATTGCATCCTCACAATTTTATTATTTTTTTAAAAAAATAATGAATATATAATGACATCGTAAAAAACTATAAATTTCTCCCTAATAAGAAATTTTATATGTCACTATAATGAAATTTAGAATATCCTTACTAATTATTTATTTAACCATGATTATATTAATATAAGGCACAAAATATTTAATGTTTTTTCAAAATCATTTCTTGACTTTTAGGTTATATTTTACATAGAAGACTCAATAGATTCATCTTCCCATTTATTGAGTATGATTAATTACATAACCATTGAAAACGATAAAAATATAATTTCTATATTTCTTACCATTCTATAAAAATAATTTGGAATATAGTTTTCATGTTTTAATTAGTTTTCACCTCTAATTCATCTATCATTCTATGTGATGAATAATTAATATTTATTTTAATGTTTGAAGAATGAAAATAATCTTCTAATTGGGGATGAAATCCCAAAATGGTGAACATTTATTAATCTCGTTTCTACCTATTTACCAAAAATTAAAATTGTTTGCACAAGTTCAGATAGATCAAAATATTAAGTAACCTCCAAAAGAATAAATATTACATTATTATAAATAATCTATGTAAAAACAACCAATGTATTACTTATATAATTAGACATATAATCAACTGAAAACCCCATTTAAATATACCTAACCATGATCAAAACACAAAAAATAAAATATTTAATTTCATACTCATCCAAAATAAATATAAAATTTATCTTATAAAAATATTAATCAATTTTTATTAGTAATAGACTTTATATATTAATTATATATTCCCTAAAAATTTACTAATCATTACCCAAAACATCATGAATTATCTTGATATAATACCAATATAATATATCATATGATTTCAAAGGATAACAATAAATTTAATCCCCATAAAATATTAAATAAAATGATATAAAATTATATAACGACAAATATTTTTCAATTAACTATACTCTAAATGTGTTCCAAAACAATAATAATCATTTTACTCGGATTACATCAACATCATATATTTTTTTGATATATAATGATTGTCTATATTATTAAGTTTATATCTCTAATATAATTAAATTCCTCTCATATAACCTTTACAATTACTCACATATTATACTTCACAGATACATATACCCCAACCAACAAATAAAACAAAATATTCATTTCCAAATGTATTATTACCTAATAACTTAAAACCATATGTGCCCAAAAATGGATCAATGCGAATGAACTTTTAATCAAGAATAAAATTATTAACCTAGGATTATATTAAAATATCTTTAATTATCCTCATTTTATATCATACTAACATATTTAGTTATCTAAAACCACTTTCGATTCCAACTATAATTATTTAGACCAATACAACTACTGTGAATCTCCAAAAATACTCTATATATAATTTCATTGATACTAGATGAAGTGCCCCAAATTTGACCATCATTAAATACCACATAATTAACCATTATTGAGTGAAATACAAACTTACTTACATTTAAGTATTAGGGTTTTATATATTACAGATAAAACTCTTTATATATGAAAGAATATTTCATTCTCATCATGTGGGAATTATACCAAATATACCAATAATTTCATACATTGGATAGAGTTTTCATCATCCCCCACAACATTCTTCAAGTAAAATTCCCATATAGAAAATATTAATTAATGTCTTTCTTCATATAATATAAAAATTGAAATATTCGAATGGTTATATCAAATAACGAGTAATGATAAACACAAGTGATAAAAATTAATGGTCATAAATGACCATCAGATGAGGTTAAGGGTATTATAAAAAATAAAACTATATAAATATAATAAAATAGATTCAAACCCTATAAAACCCAATTCATAAACCATGGAACCTAACTTAAATCTTTGGCATGAAATATTTCCAAATTCACATTAGTCAAGAATTTGGGGCCACTTAAAATAATCATTTTCTTTAGAAAGCCATTAAAAATCATATAAAGAATATATGTACAATGAACACATTTCAATACATAAAATATATCTTCTGTGTCCACTCTAATATCAAATGTTATATAATAACATATAATTAGTTAATTTAAATCATCATTTATTGAAATAAAAAATTATCACCCAATTCAATAGAAAACTATATCTTGGACTCACCTATCATCATTATTAACTCTAATGACAATTACATTTGTAAATTTTTTTTATAGAACATCACTCATAAAGCACATGAAAACAACCATCATTCCATTATCATGTGATCAACCCATAGTAATGAAATTGGTCTCAAGAATGTATTATTTAAATATTTTCATGAAACATCCAGAGAAAAAAATGAGTATATAATTTTTTTACATAACCCCAAAGGTTGATTATATGCAATAAATAATGTTAACATTGATAAAAAATACTATATAAAATAATTAAAAGTATGTTTCAAAAAAATATAAGAAATTTCCTTAATTTCTGTAACTTCTAAAAATGATAAATTCACAATATAATGTAAAATAACATTCTTTTAGAAACCATGGAAACATTTATAATATTCCTAATAATGATGCAGAGATATAATAGTTAGTAAAATTGACCAAATGGTAAATATTAATAAACAATTTTTAAACCTTTATAAGGAATGTAAAAAATGACTCCTATAAAAAATGTGGAAAAAACCCTATTAATATATTTTAAAATTAGATATTTTTAAAAATGACTTAGAAATACTCAATATGAAGAGAATAACATTATATAAATAATATACCCATTATTGATATTTTCGAAAATAATGGTAAGTAAAATACCTTAAAACCATTTAATCAACAATATTAAATAAAATTAATTTCAAAATTTAAATAAAAAATCCATTTGAAATAATTAACATGATATTGAATTTATAATTTGAATAATCTGATGACAATAATGACATAAAATTACAAATAGGTAATATATACATCATATAAATGAATATAGTTGCTTAAATAAAAACATATATCAATTAAAAAAATTATAGATGATAAACCCTAAAACATAGGCAATTGATGAATTAGAAATCCATATAATATAGAAACATGATATTATTTTACAAAACCCTATATATACTAGAAACAAATTAGTAATGATAAATTCTTGGGGTGGTATGTATAAAATATAATGGATATCATGGATTGCAACATGGAAAATGTATCACGAAAATGAAATTAAGGGAATGAGACCTCATAGATCATATAGAATAGATAGAAATAATCAATCAATGAAGTAATTATGTAAATAAAATTTTATCCACTTAAAACAAGTCGATATACAATATAAAACACAGATTCCCTTGGCCCATTTATCTCTCACATGAACCAGACCGGTAACCACATGACCTCAAATGAAACTTCTTGTATGAAAAAAGGTTAGGACTAGAAATAATGGTCTATTAAATATAATATTCTAATAAAACTATCTGGAATATATTAACCATAAATTTATATCATGATTAATTAGTTATTATAATTGTACCCAAGTAAATATATAGGAATGTACCAAATCAATCCAATATAGTAAAAACATGCATGTCAAAATAAATGTCATTGTAAAATCATTAAAGGAACCAATTAAATGAAAGAACAAAATAAAGTCTCCTAACTCCTAGTCTGGAACCCCTTGAAAGGTCTTGTATCCATTCTACAGATCTAGATAGTAAATAAATAAATCAAGAATAGATTCATTTCCCTTCTCCATAATCGCATCCATTATGTTTTATCAAGTACTAAAGTGTGGATTGATTGGGATGTGAGTAAAATTCAGTAGACCAACACTAATGGTTTCTAAAACATAGTATCTAATTAATGGTTATTGAAATAGTATCAGAAACATGTAATTAATTTATTTTATATATTGAATATCTAGACATTCCCATATACCCTTGCGCTTCTAGTTGACACTCAATATCATAAAAACCCGCTATATCACTAGAATAAATGTCTCTATCCATGACCAAAATTGAGTAGCATCTATTAAACTAGAATATCTATACATGAGAACATGATGAACAAACAACCTAAGGAAAATTCCAATTCCTATTGTTAATTGAACATCCAAATGACACCAAACCAAAATAAAATTCCATTTTTAGTGGTTAATTATAAATTCATTATACAATGGATCCTGGGTGGATTACCATGAGAGGGGTTAATTAAAAATTTTGTTCATTATGGATTCAAGGTGGATTCCCATGAAAGGGTTAATTAAATATTTCTTTTATCATGTTCATGTAATATCTAAATCATAAAATATTACTAAAACATGATAAATATTTAATTTATTTGGAAAATTGGTTAATACAAGACAACATCTGACTAATATTAAAATTATAATTACATCACAATATTATTTTATTCCATGTTACCAATTTGAAAATAAATTATTCCCAGTTTCCAATTCACATGTAGTTAATGCTCAATTAATAATTCACTTTTTAATAATATAACATTACCAATACAGATGTCAATATTTCCAAATCACCAATTCACATACATTTCAAAATCCAATTTTTTTAGGATCATAGAGTGAAAATGGTTGAATGGTTTCATCTAAATATCAATCATAAATTTTACAATTCAGTTCTAGTGACACAGGGTTCATAATATCATGATTTCCAAACAAGGGTCAAGGTTAGGAACACAATATGAGTTTGTAAATTTTAAGGATATAAAACCCCAATATGCCAAAAATTATTCTCACATTTTATAGTTATAGTTATTCAATAAATAAAAGTAAATACCAATTGAAAGAGGTCACACACATGTAATTCTAGTATAAATTCACATGTTAAATATTCTATATTAAAAAAATTAACCGTAGGTAAATTCCATATACCACTTACCTCAAATGAAGGGATTTGTAATTCCAAGTATATAGTGTATAGATCAACCTGGAATAGAAATAGCCCAATATATCGTGAATGATCAACCATATCAGTTCTTGAAGAAGTGGAATCATGGTGAAAAGGAGAACAATTAAACAATTTTTAGAAAACATACCAAATCCATACTTCTAGATCGAATGATAAATCAAGGTTCAATATAATACCTTATTAGAGCATAGGAAGCCATAAAAAACCATTTAGGATAATTATTCTTGAATGGTTTTTAATATAAGGGATCATAAAACATAAAAAATCCATGAGGTGGAATTATGGGGCTTCACGAGTTAATTATCTTGACAAGATGATCAACTAGCCAATGTTGGAGGATATGCCATTCAAGGAATCCTTCATCCTAATGGAACTACTAACCAGTAAATTGGTAATCCAATGTCACAATATTATTTCTAATAGAGTATTAAAACACTAGCCTTCTATAACACTAACTCTCTAAGACTCTCATCCACTTCAGAGGAGCCTTTTACATAAGTAAGAACGCTCAGTTACGGAATGTAAAGTTGTTCAATTGAGAAATACACAGAGTGGTACTTGGTTAGAGGAATGATACCAAAAATCAACCAAACATAAGAATAATAATCTTTTATATCCCCCATTCATATCAGAGTATTATTAATTTATTACATGGGTGATTGTTCTTGTATATTAGACTCCCTCTCTATATTCGCATCTTAATCATGACTACACTACCATTTCCATCACAGTAGGGGAATAATATATTCTAATGGAATCTTTTAACTGTAGTATATGATAAATTATATGATCCTTAAAAGATATATTAACATCATACTCAAAATCATTAAAAATGATTATGTGTGAATGATTTGGGTGATATTTTTTGGGGTTGGTGTTCTAGAACCGCGATCTTGTAAATTAGATTACATGTATATTCAAATATTTTAATATTAATAAAAAAGCTTATTACAAATTTTTCAATGTTCCACATTATAGTAATTTAATAAAAATTTTATATAACATATTCTACCTTGATAGGTTCATAGTAGTTCCCCATTATAATGCGAACCTAGAAATTCAATGATGATATTCTAAAATACAGTTCTATGGTCAGATAATAGTATATGATTGGACATATAAAATGTTAACTATCATGTGTGAGTACTAATAAGAGGACCTGAATTATTCTCATGAATTTAACACTTGGTAATATCATATATGGGTTAATATGAGAATAAAAACACATAAAGGAATTCTAAATGTTAATTTCTCATTAGATGTTCCTATCTATGTGAGTTCAAAATGGTACTTATACATTAAAAGTATTATTAATTCATGTTATAGATGATGATCGTAGTTTTTTTTAAACCATGAAATTATACTTTCTATAGAAGTTGGCTATATTTTTCACATCAAGAGTTACATTTTATAAATTAATAATTAAAGCATATATTTTACCTTGACTGTTTATTGAATTTTATTTCTGATTCTTACATTGAAATAGAACCATCACATTAAATTCCATGGACATCGTCAAAAGATTTTTTTATTTATGATAGTTGATGAAATATGTATCAAGGATATAGTTTAATGAAATAATTTTCCAACATGGTTGATGAGATATTGTGGAAGAGTGATTATATAACATAGTAGATTTTCATTTGTGGTTGTCGATGTTGCAACTTTAAGTTATGTCTCCCAGGTTTAATGACCCATTACTAGATAGTAATATTGGACATTATTAAATACCACCTAATGAAAATGAGAAATAATCATAGTGGGTGAAACACTATATGATTCCACTGATGAAAATTAAATTATTTTATATTTCAATTATTGTAATAATTCTTATTCGAAAGACTATAGAATAACATTACTCCACCTTTATTACTGACATATATTGAATAAAAATTTATTTATTAATCTTTTAATAGAATATGTACATCATTTATTGAATATTTAATTATTATATATTCACCATTTTGTCCATAGAATATTTATATATGAATAAATTTTTAATTAAATTTTTATCCATGTATTCTATAAATGAAGAGAAGAATGAGTTGGTAAAAATAATTTTTGGTGATAAATATAAATTTACAATATTTTAAAATTACATATAACATTTCACCAGTTAGAAAATACTATATAATAATAATAACAATATATAGAAAGGGGTCAGATATGGGTTATTATATTATTCTAAGCGATGTGTTTATTTAATTTATATTTTATAATAAATCCTAACACTATATATAAACTACTATGGATGATGGTCATTGAAATGAGGTTCCCCTTAAATTCCTCAGGAAGATTCATGATAACATGCAATCGAAGTCAGTGGGAAGAGGGTGTTTGAAAGTATTAGAGGGTATGTTGATTGGAGGGATCGATGGATGCAAAACGTTTGACTCTCTGCACATCATTGGAAAATGGGGAAATGTATCTGATAGTGACAAATAAAATGATAATGTTTTCTCTAGACTATCTTACAATGATATTTCTCAAGGTGGAAAGAATAAATTGTCTGCAAGTGAAGGCGTTATGACTGCTCCTCCATGGAGAAGGCTGAGAATAGATTAGTCTTTCTTGATGAAACTAGTGTCTACCAGACCATCCTCCAAGAGGGAGAGCTTTTTTGGGGATGTCACTAGTTTCAAAAAGGGAATGAAATCTTCTGAGGAGTTTCTCTCATTGGAGAAGTTGAATTTGAGAAGGTAGTATGCTAAGGTTTTGAAGAACTATGAATGATCGGAGTGTAGATTAGCTACTATGGGTGAAAATTTCTATCATAAATATGGTTATGGGGATGATTTTTATTATATGTTGTTGTCTTATTTGGTGTTCTTTACTTAATTATTATAATTTTCTTTTATTTAATAAATGTTCTGATGGTTTCCTCTAACTAAGCATTCTAGGTATATATAAACTACTATGCATATTATGCTGCCATAATCATGAACTGAGAATCATTTTACACAATGAAATTGTCTCTAGATTCCAGATTCTCTCATTTTATCATGATTTAGAAGAACTACATTGAATATGAAGGATCATTAATAAAAATATATGAAAAAACAAGATGATCGATCTACCATGACACAAACTTCGAATCAATCAGCAACATTCATCGATCAATGGAACACATTTATATCACCTTTAAAATAATTTTATACTTAAACTGTTAAATCACAATGATGTGGATCCTATCTCTAAATGAGATAGTTGGACCTAGATAGAACATTATGAAGTTCATGATCGATATACATAAGAGTTTTCACATGAAAATATTTGATAAAGTCCCATGGAAAATAATATTCTAGAGATATAGGTAATATGTAAGAGTATAAGAGAGGCTATAGAACATAAAATATATTATTTTATACTGAAAGAGGATAGTGACTTGTTATTTTTTGATAATAATTATCTTGTTTTCTTTATGAAATAACCAACTCACATTACTGTCACCATTTGTATTAATGATATGAATTTTAAAATTAATTCAAAATATGAAAACCTTGTATGGTTTTTTTATACCTTTTATTTGAATTAAATCATATTTTATAAATTGGTTTTATAAAAGGAACTTGAAAAGATGGACAATTTAGTAATTATAAGGCATGACTGGTTATAAAATGTATCATATAGTGAAATGAATATATTATGATGAATCATTTTCCGTAGTTTTTTTGTTGAAATCCATTATAATTATACATGAAATTGTGGAATTTCAGGAATATTGGATTTGTAAAATAGATACAAAAAAAATAATTCATTAATTTCAACCACAATGAAGATATCAACATGAAATATCTTGTAGGGTTTTCCAGTCCAAATGATACCAATTTGGAATGAAAAATAAAATGATCCATTTATTCATTGAATTAATCATCTTGGACATAGAATATTCTTTTTGATGATTCCGTATCATAATTATATTATCTAAAGAATGAATGGAAGCCCCTTTTATATAAGTGTTATTGAGGGAGTTCAATTGTGTTCATAATAGTAAATTCCTAGGATATATTACCTATTAGAAGAAAAATACTAGTTGTACAATTTATTAATGTCTACTGGAATAAATTATTCTCCATATCGGAATTAAATAATGTATCATATTTTATTCATATCAAGATCCATCGTGAGAGAACAATGAATATTTTTAATCTATGTTAAGATATATATGTTGAAATGATAAGAAAGTGATTCAATATAGAATAATTACTCTAGGTATTTTTTCTAATGTCACATGTAATTCATTTTTTTAGGGAAATTTTTGTTTACCCACATAATGAAATAAAATGAAATGAAGGGATTCCATATGAATTAGTTATTCATCTAATCTTGTATGTCATGTTATGAAATTAGATATATTTTTCCTATTCCTTGTGAATTTAATAATATATCAATATGTACTAGGTGATGACTATTTGACGGTAGTCAATAATACTATTATGTAACTAAGTAATAATAAGAACATATTCCTAGTATATAAATTATATGGGGAGATAATAATTAAAATGATATTAAAATTATATATTCTAAATATATCTAGAAGATATAAAATATTATAAATAATATATATTCAGTCTTAATAGAGGTTTTATAATCAAGAATACCTCAATAAATGTTGTGGTAACATATTGTACATTAGAGTTTCATTATATTATGAATTCTAAAAAAGATAAACATCCATTTTCTGTGTGAAACATTATCAAATAGATTGTTATGGTAAATTTTAATAAGGAAACTATCATAATCTATTATAATAACACTATATCAATTGATCATGTAGGGGAGGAAATTTCACATCAATAGCCGACACAGATACTTGGGAAGTCTCCAATCATGAGTTATTTTTCTCATATATGGGATTCTATAGTGAAAACAATATCTATGGAAGATAACATTATATACCCCTTTATTAATTTATTAATACATCAAGAATATGATAATAATGTGAGGTCTACCAAAATGAATGTCAGAAGTAGTTGGATATATTCCAAGTTAGAGTATATTAGACATAGTGTTCTAGAACCCAGAATTTATACATTGCATCCAAAATATATTTAGGGGATGAAATGTTTATTATAGAATATTGTTACATATTATTTTATTGTTTTTCATTACATTAATGAAATAATGTTCAAGAGTATTTATCACATTGTTTTGTTCATAGAAGTTCTCTGACAACGATGAGGTCCTTGAAATGAAATATCAATATTATAAAATATAGTTCAATGGTTGGATAATATACTATGATATGCCGTATAAATGTTGGTGGCTATATATGGGTATTAGTAAGTAAATGTTCCTTATTATGAAGAGGTTTACACCTTTTAATTACAGAGATGGGAATGTAAATATTATAAAATATAGTTCAATGGTTGGATAATATACTATGATATGCCGTATAAATGTTGGTGGCTATATATGGGTATTAGTAAGTAAATGTTCCTTATTATGAAGAGGTTTACACCATTTAATCACAGAGATGGGAGATTATGAGAACTAACTCGACTATAAGAATTATATATGATTGTGTGTCATTGGATATTCCTGTTTTTATGTGCAGATAATGGTGCATAGAATTAATGATTAATCTTAATTCATGTTATAACTCCCTCAAATAGATTTAATTGTTAAATTATATTGATAATGTTCATGGGGAAGATGGATATGTTGGGTGCATCATGATTAGTAAATTATTAAAATTTGTGTAAAATATGGTTTTGTCTCTTCTACCTTTATAAAAGTTGATATCTTATCCATTTGATTGTAAAATAACCATATTAGTAAATTATATAGAAATTGAAAATTTAGGTTTTTATATCAGTTAGTTAATGAAATAATTTTTAGGATTATAAGTTATTGGTAAAAATGTGGAACCTATGTGATGAGATATTGTGAAAAAGGAATTATATTTCATAGTACGTTCTCATGTGTGGTTTTCAATGTTTTGATGTTACCTACTTTATCTTCAGTTCCATGAACAATTTTTAGGTACTAATCCTATACTTTAAGCATGAAAGCCTAGGTAAAATGAAAATAATATCTTATAGGGTCACACACTATGTATTTCTATTGATCTTTAATGGAATATATTACATTTAATTATTGAATTAATTTTTATTCTCAAGACTAAGGAATAATTTTCCAAGATTTTTATGAAACATAAATATTAAATAAATATTTATTCTATAGAATTTTTCTAGAGTAATTTTTTTTGAATCTTTATTAATTATTTTTGCATCATATTGTGAATATAATATTTATTTATTAATAAATGTTGAATTTAATATGTATTCAGTTTTTTCCAAATTCCATGGATAATTTTAATTACACTAACTCTAGTAACCTATAACATGTGTCTATATTATTACATTGACATAAGATAAAAAAAATCACTTCATGAAAGTAGAGATATTTTAATAGTATTGGTAATATAGATACATACTTTAGTATTTCATTACATTTTGAAACATAAGTAACATTAATTTTTGAAAATATATTTATTCCCACTATTATATCCTTGAAATAATTATAAGTACACAACCCTGATTCCTAGTAAGGGAAAAATATATGGGTGGGATAAAATAATTAGTAAGGGAAATCATAATACCTAATAGTTGAATGTATTAATTTTCCATAAGAAGTGAATAAGGGTATGTTGAAATAATCAGAGATCATGAAATAATCATAAAATAAATCATACCCATATATACATGGACCATCAGACCTAAAAACAAGGTATAAAGAATTTAAAATTGAATTAATCATAAAAATAAATAATCACGAGCCATGTGATCTAAAAATTAATCAATGGAAAAATTATGGACCCATCGAATGCATATATAATATGTATTTATATATTGTAAAATTATTACTATAGAACAATTAAAGACCCCTGCCAACCCATTACAAATGGAATAACCATATGGTTAACTTCTAATTTAATTCTTTAAAGAATGTAATCATTCACCAATGCATTGGAGTGATATCTTGTGGAACCCATTGTTTATTATATATTGAAAAAACTATGCACTATATAGGAGAACCCATCTATAATATTCAATTGGATCAACCAACTATAATTGTTTTCACCCATCATATATAATGACCAAGAACCAAAACATAAATTATACACATAGATATTTCATCATAAACCATATAGAAACATTCATTATCCTATTTATAACATGATTAACCCATGAAAAAGAAGTGTTTTTAAGTCAATATCATTGAATCATGGTTAAAAAGGGGAAAGAAATGGGATCCATTAAAATCTACAAGAAATATTGTTAACCAATGGAGAATAAGTGGATTCGATAATAATATCATTAAACGTGGTTAACTCATCGATACAAAATGGGTCCCATAATAATATTTTTTTAATTTTATTGAACAATGGGATTAAAAAGTGTTCCATAACAATCTCTTAGAAACATGGTTAAGAAAAGGAAAAGAAATAAATTCCATAACTATACTATTGAAATACGTTTAACTCATGTGAATGACACAAGATATATTACAATAAATTTGAAACAATATTAATCTATTTAGAGAACAAACAAGGATGGTATAAATATGAAATATCCCCATTGGATCATAAGTAACAACAAGGGTTATTAACGTTGAGGAATGGATATACTAATAATATATAATTAAACACATTTGGGGTCAAATGTACCATTTATTTATAGAAAAAATATATTTTTAAAGAACAAAAAATTCAAAAAATATTCTGATAATTTGTTTCTTTGAAAAAAACCTTGGTAACATATAATTATATATTTAAATCAATTATTTTGAAAATATTAATTATTTTTTGAAAAATACATTTTAATTTTTTTTTTCAAATAAATTTCATTGAGAATTTTCTTGAAAACATATAATGTAAACATCAGAGAAATTAATGGTCATGATGGAGGAATATTCCCTTCATTCCATATATGTTAAAACAGAGATTCCTTTCACATTTTTAGTAAATAAGAAACATTTGTTGTTCAGAAAAAAATTAAATGATGATTCCTTAAAAAAATATTGAATAATTAAAACATTGGTAAAATTTTCCTTAGTAAATCATTTATATGAATTCTAAAGTTATTATTTAAAATATTTTTATAAAATATGGTTTTGAAATAATAAGGGCTTTCAACGATGATAGAAGTAAAAAATATTTCTATTAAATTAATTTTTTGAAGCATTTTAATTACCAAATAGTTTAAAAATGGTACTATTAAATGAGAATATATAACATAATCATTTTTAGAGAAATTCCTTATAATCCTTGATATTTAGATCCTATTATTTAATCATTGGAGATATAATCATAAATAATCTAGATAATTAATGATATTATTACTTTAAAATAATACAATTTTTAACAATGAATTATAATCCCCATGGAAGGATAAAAATAAATTATATTTAAAATATCATGAAAATTAATAAAATTATGATATTATATGTCTATGGTTTTTTATAGTCACCACATAAAAGAATAATGGTTCGTAATATGATATAAATTTCTATAATGAAAAATTGAAACAAAAATACCTTTCAAATATCATATCACTGAAATAGGGATTAATCAATGAATTAATTTTGGGAATAAAAAAAATTGAAATAAAAAATTAAATACAAAAAAATGAAATGACCATTACAAACATAATCTTATCATGACATAATCTGTGATATAGAATTTTATACTAATAAATGAAAATTGAGTTAAGAAATATATTACCTGAAGCTTCCTTTTGGTTATCCTATATTTAACCTCCAATATAGTTTTTTCTAAAAATGTTGTTAACTTTTTCTAGAAAAATATTAATATTTATAATTTCAAACATGATCCATTATTCAAATCCTATGACTAATTTATTAATAATCATTAATTATTTTCATTGTTTTAGGTTTTAATTTCATTGTTTTCTTATTTCTATTTTTTCATGAATGTTTTGATTATTGTTGATATTATATTGCTTCATAATCTCAAAAATAATAATAATGACATAATAATCATATATATACATAATTTATACTTATAAATCTTATCATTATTGATGGTTATGAAAAATGAAGTATGTTGTGATCATAGAGACGGTAGGTCATACACACACATGAGTAACATTTCAATTTTTTGAAGATAATTTTGGAATAATTGTAAGTAATGATTCATAATTACATAATGATAATAATATCAAAAAAACAAACTGTTTCATTGAATTTAATTATATATATCATCCCTGATATGTGGTAATGAAATTATAATCACATCGATTCGTGATGGCAGTATTTTAAACGTATACGAATGAGGTTATCATTTTTTAAAGTAAAAAAACAAATTAATATATTGTATTTCCAGAATGATACAATTTTCATTAATTATATAATTATACAATTTATACAACATATAAAAATTAACTATATTCTTTGTAAAGTGTTATTAAAACACAAATCTCACCACTCCATGAGGTAGTAGTCCACCGTACTCATATGTGACATTATCATATCCCGTATAGAATGGAATGTAAAAACGGTATATATGATATAATGACTCTATAATTATTATTCTTTTATAAATATGATGTTTATAATTTATATACAACATAATTACAATGTTTTAGAGGTGGATATAAAAAACCAATGATAATGGTTTGCGAGGCAGTAGTCCATCAAACACACAAATGATGATTCCGTAACACATTTTATGGATGTTTTCATGTTTTTATAATTTTAACTTAAGATAAAATAATATCAATGTCTTTATTATATGTATTATATTATATCTTCATGGTTTAATAATAACATATCATGGTTTTAGAATGAAGGAAATAAAAATTCTCATTGATGAATGTTCTCTATTCTTCGGGTAATTTTTTTTGGTTTTCACCAATTGCCTTCCATGGCAATCTTTATTCCAAATATTTGTTAAATATAATAATATTATGGAACTAAAAAAATTATTTTTTAGTTATTGGATTATAATATTGGTTTTATTATGCCAAAATAGGAAGTTATGTGGTGGCCTTTCATAAGTGAGGTGGAAGACACACTTGTAATTGATGAAAAAAACGAATTAATCCTATGTTTATTTTATTTTATAGGGATTTAATACAGAATAATTGGTGATACTAGAAGTTATAATGTATATGTATGTATATAAAATAAATTTTAGACACGTTTTTTGGTTATTCCAACACTTACCATTCTAGTTTAACACTAGTAAAACCATTTTTTTTACCTTAAGTAAGATAATTATGGTTTTCAATTTTCACAATTCATTTTGATAAAAAACTATTTTTACCTTATTAGAAAATAAATATTATAATTATTTCATATATTTAATTTATTTTAAAACACTAAATTCACATTATTGGAATACTTTAATTTAAAATTTTTCTTAAAGATGTGACGAGAAAACTTGATTTCAAAGTGAAAATGTTCACAAGGTCATATTGTTATTGTGTAAATATTCAATATAAAATTGAATCGAATGAAAATGATAGAATTATTATTATATATATATATATTTGATTTAATTTTACTATTAATCTAATTGAACAAATAATATATCTTTATAAATAATTTTAAAAAGGTAGTTATCAATTAAAATTCAATAATTTTTAATATTAAAAAAATGAAATATTTAATATAAATACAAAAAAGTCATCCTAAGATATAATTTATATTCTGATATAAAAATTTAATTTCATGTTATCAAATAATTTTTTTAAATTTTTTAAAAATTAACTTTAAATTATGTACACGAATCATGAATAAACACCCTTTTAGAAAAAAATATATTTTTTTAAAAAATTATTATTTTTATATTATTTTTTGTCTTTTCCTAATTGATATATAAAAATAATTTTTATGTTTTAGTTACTAATATACATACATTTTGATTTATGATTAGTTTATTATAGTATACTATAATAGGATTCTATTCAACTTGGCGTTGCGAGTTCTGCAAGCTATCGAAGAGATTAAATTTATTGAAAAATAAATATTTCATAAATACGTGGTATGTTATGTTCTATTAAAAAAATAAGATTTTTGTGTTTTTTATTCTATATAACATTATTTTTTACTTTTAATGGCCTAGTGTGCTATGTCCTCCCCCATTTAATAAATGGTTCCCCATAATGAGAACATTAACTCGCTAATCAAAAGTTGGAAATTTAAAAATAATTGTATTATAATACCATGCCATAAAAAGGATTAACTAAACATCATCCTACTAAAAGTAAAAGTGATGTGTGAGGGTCATCTGTAAAAACACATAATAGGTTCCAATAATAGAGAAAATTGGTGGGATGTAATTATTTGGACATTAAAGAAAAGCATAAATAATTTTAGAGTCTGGTAAGGGTAACCAATCACTAGAAAGAGAATGATTAATGAAAAGTTATGAGCCTAAAAACCATAAATCATCGATGATTCATCGGATATTAATTTAATAGTATATCACTTTTTTCTGTATCATTTTCCTAAATTCAATGAGTTATTTTACTGTCTGTTATTATAATGTAATATAATAAATCAATACGTTTCAATTTAATCATCACAATTAAATCCTTTTGTTGTGACCCCATCAATTCCAAATTGAACCTTTACTCTAAGTAATGAATATCCAAAAATGAAATTTTTATTTTGGATCTATTAAAATTAAATTTTAATTTATTGTATGGTAAATAAATGAGTGACAAGTATTTTCAATTGATTCTAACTATTTTCCCAAACCAATATTGTTAGCACAATCCATCTAATCTAATAAATTAATCTCTAAACCAGAAAAGTAACACAATAAGTTCACCATAAATATTTATTTTTCAATTCCATTAACTATAAAATTTCATGTTAACCATTACATCGGGTAGGACAATGGTAGGCACTAAAACGTTATCATACATCAGTTATTGGATCAATCCTTATGGCATTTCTAGTTGTGTTGGGTTTCTACCCAACATGCGGGTTGTCATTAATCTAAAATATATTAATATAATTCATAAAATATTATCAAAAAATATATGATAGAAATCAATTAAATAAAATTATTCAATAAGTGAAACTTTTTTTTAAAAATATAACCATATTATTTGAATACTATTAAAATTTCATGAAATATCATATTAATCCCAATAGTTATCAACACCATTAAAACTATATCTTCAAAATCTAAAGGAATTAATCCAAAGAAAAATTCCCACAAAAATATAATTTATATACTTATATCACAAAATATCCTTAATCTTGGTAGACTCCCATCACATAAAAGAAAAAAGGGGTGTTTAAGACATCTAGATTATTGTTAATCTTAAATTTTTCAACCAATTATGATATCCATAACACATAAGTTAATGTTTAAATATATGCCCTTGAAATCTAACAGAATCTGTAAATGTTTCATGATTCCAATTTGGATATACCATTGGTAAAAACCATCTATAGGATAATTATGGAAAACCAATAATTATTTCAAACATTTTATTTCAATATGACTCTTTCCTTGGTCTACAGATAACATTTAGAAATATGCATTGACTAAGATTATGCTCAGGCTCTCCACATCTTAGTCAACAAACATTAAATTTATCACTATGATGATCTTTATTTCCTTCCATTATAATATTCATTTTTACTTGAAAATTTATTTCTATATACAATTATTTCAAAAAAACCATTTTCCATTCTGTTTAGAAACATTATTTTCAATATAAACACTATTTTTTAACAAAGGTCATTGGTTTTCAATATTTATTCTAATATAGTATATTTTTTAGTATTCCAATTTTTAATTATGTAAAGAATATCCCCTAAGAGTGTCAGACCTTGTGCGTAGTAAGGATCGTTGTTTTCTACCATGTGATCATCATGCTAATCCCAATGCACTATTTTCAGAGTCATTACCCCTAGTTAGATCTATTCTAGAACCAATTTATCTTATGTTATCAAAAATATTGATGTATCTTTAGGAATGAACACATGTTATATACCTTACAATTGAAGGACCCCGGGACACCCTAAGAGGGGAGGGGTGAATCAGGGTGACCACTTTTTCTTTTAATGTGATGGATCTTGTTCCCACGTTGGTAGGAACTTGTTGAACCTGTATGATGATTATTATCAGAACGAAAAAATTCACAAGCAGAGAGAAGACACATCCATTTTTACTTGGTTCACCACTAAGGGCTACATCCAAGGAGCATACACCGACAGGTTGTCGGTCGTACCAAAATCCACTAGGCTTCACTAGCTGTAGATTACAAAAGTTCGGGTACAGTCGCTCTGTCCCAGGCTCACTGCCTTTACAAAGGTTTAGGGATAGCTCACTGCTTCCCTCGGGTCACTCCCGCTGACTCCCCCTGGCTCACTACCGTTGGTGAAGTCCCACTCAGTTTATAGACATGAAGGTATCTTCTTCATTATCATAAGAGTGCATCCTTTGTTGTATGTAAATGCTCTATTGAAGTCCTATTCTCACCAGAATAAGAATATCACTTTTCCTCGAATGTACCGAGTAGTCTCTCGGCTTTCGTGCAGCCCCAAACAGGCCGGTGGGCTTTAGCAAAACCAGGCGCGCTTCTCAAAGATAGTCGCGCAAGTCCCACTACGGCGCGCAAGTCCAAACTGGCGCACAAGTGTCATCAACACACATGCACGACTCTTCCTTCCCCAACTACAAACTTGCGCGGTCCACTTCCTTTCTCTTCCAAACCGCCTTGGGCGCACAGCCAAAAACCGGCACGCAAGCTCTACTTGCGCGACAAAACTACCACCTGCGCGACTCAACCACCTGCGCGACGAGAGCTCGAACAATCTCTCGGCCTTGAACTCCATAAGAAATGAGGAGGGGTGGTCCAGTATTTATAGGAAAACTGGACCCCCTGCGCGGCGGCGCGCAAGTCCCTCGACGGCGCACAAGTCTTGTCTTCAATAAACTCTGTCGCGCAACTCACTTGCGCGACCCAACCAACACTTGCGCAACCTTCTTTCCTTAGCCAAATTTTTATGTTCTGATCCTCAAAAACATATGGAGCACAAGTCTTTTATCCTCCAAGAGCACGGCGCGCAAGTACCTTTTCCAAAAACACTTTACTTTATTGGACGATTTTTAGGCCCAAAAAATTGGCAAACACTGGGAAACAGCGCCACCTTCACTACTGTTTTCTGCTTGAACGGTATGATCGCTTTGTTGGTACACACCCTGAACTTCCAATGAGGATTGACAACAAACACAAACCATACAACAAATCATGCTTTGAAGAACCTGGTTCCAACAATCTCCCCCTTTGGGTTTGTTGGCAATCAGAATAAATTCAATAGATCTCCAACCATGAGCAAATCCAAAACGCAAGAATCAACTCAGCCAACACTCTAAGTCTATGTGAGAAATGCTCGGTGTAAAAAACAAGAGAGGAAGCTTGAATTGGGTCTCAGTGTTTTGAAATTCTCCATGACGCCTGATGTTATCCTTATTAAACTTCTCATCACAATCTTACACTTCTCATCACAGAAGAATTTCTTGCCGTGAATTTATTTCCTTGAATTTCTTGCCTTGAATTTATTCCTTTCTCCCCCATTGACAATAAAACCAAAGACCGAAAAGTTTTTTCAACGTTCAGCTCAAGACATACTCCCCCTGGATAGTATCTACCCCATAAACCTACATCACAGCCATAAGCAGATAAAAACAGTTAAAACAAACGGGGAGAGGGGACTTCCGGAGCCTCCTTATGCAGTAGGAGGTGGTAGAACACCGAGGTTCAATCGATGCTTCTCGAACACAGCCGCGGAAAATGGTTTGGTTAGGATATCAGCCACTTTCTCATTAGTTCCAACATGATCCATTTTAATCATGCCTTGTTCAACATTTTCTTTGATAAAATTATACCGTATTTCAATATGTTTTGTACGAGAATGCTAAAACGGATTATTCGTAAGATAAATTGCACTTTTGTTATCACAATAAATAACCATTGGTTGCTGCACCTTATCACGAATATTTGTTAGCTGCTGCTTCATCCAAAGAAGTTGAGTGCATGCTTTTGTGGCGAAGATATATTCAGCTTTAGCAGTACTAAGAGAAGTACTTTCTTGTTTCTTGCTCAACTAGCCAACACATTTCTACCCAATATAGAAAGCTCCACCACTAGTGGACTTTCTGTCTACAACATCACCAGCACAGTCAGCATCAGAAAATGCTGATAATTCACTGTCCCTGCCTGCAGAAAAAAATAACCTGAAGTTATGTGTACCTTGAATGTACCTCATGATTCTTTTTACTGCTGCTATATGTTCCTCCTTTGGATTACTCTGAAAGCAGGCCGCAAGGCATGTTGCAAAGACAATATCTGGCCTTGTCGCTGTCAGGTATAGTAGGCTTCCAATGATCCTCATGTACATGGTGGGATCAACAGAGTTCCCATCCTCATGCTTTCCAAGTTTAGTTCCAACTGCAATCGGAGTTGACATTGGTTTGGAGTCTTGCATATTGAACTTCTTCAGCAGCTCTCTTGCATATTTTTCCTGAGAAATGAATGTGTATTCCTTCTTTTGAATCACTTGCAGCCCCAAGAAATATGTGAGCTCCCCAATCATAGACATTTAAAATTCTGATTTCATGTGGTTGGCAAATTCATCCACTGATTTCATCCTGCTGCCACCAAATATGATATCATCAATGTAGACAAGAACCATGAATTGATCTTTTGGAGAATTCTTCACATAAAGATTCTGATCAACTGCTCCTCTTTTGAATTCCAACTTCTTGAGATATGAATCTAGTCGTGAGTACCACGCCCGTGGTGCCTGCTTCAAACCATATAGAGATTTCTTTAGTTTGCAGACCTTTGTTTCATCGGTACCCAAGACAAAGCCCACTGGTTGTTCAATGTAGACTTCTTCTTTGAGTACACCATTCAAGAATGATGTCTTGACATCCATTTGATATAATTTATATCCTCTTTGGAGTGCCATGGCAAGGAAAATCCTGAATGACTCCAGTCTAGCCACTGGAGCAAAGGTTTCTTCAACATCAATGCCTTCAATCTGAGAGTATCCTTTACATACCAGTCGTGCCTTGTTTCTGATGACACTTCCATGATCATAAAACTTATTTTTGAAGATCCATTTGGTACCAATCACATTGTGAACTTTGGGTCTCTGGACAAGATCCCATGTCTGATTCTTGTCAATCTGATCTAATTCATCATTCATGGCTTTCACCCAAGATATATCTCTTGCAGATTCTTCGAATGAGGATGGCTCTACAACTGATAGAAATGCAGATTGCGTGGTATTCTTCATCCTTCTTGTTTGAGTGGGTGCACTCCTATCCCCAATTATGTTGGATGGATCAATCTCAGCTCTTCGATTTCTCTTACGAGGTTCAGTAGTATTCTCTTCAGCCATAATTTCTGCTTCAGATTCTTCTTCTGAGTCAACATCATGATGTGACTGCTGAGTGTTTTGAACAACTTCATCTATTTCTACACTTGTATTTTCTTCACGTTCACATTCTTCCTGAATTTCTATCACATCAGCATATGACGTCCTTGAAGTATTTGTGGTTTTCTCTTCAGTTATCTTAACATCACTGCTTTCCAAAATTCTTCCCAAACGCTTGTTGAAACATTTGTAGGCTTTGCTGTTCATTGAGTAACCAAGGAAAATTCCTTCATCTGCATTGTCGCCATATTTCCCTTGATTTCCTTCTTTGTTCCTGATGAAGCATTTACTTCCAAAGACACAAAAGTATTTTAGAGACAGCTTCCATCCATGCCACAATTCATATGGTGTCTTCGTCTCACCCATATAAAGTCCTGTTCGATTCTAAATGTACACTGCAGCTTGAACAACCTCTTTCCAGTAATGTCGTGGAATACGACTCTCAATCAGCATAGTTCGTGCCATGTTGTTCACCTGTCAATTCCTACGTTCAACAACTCCATTTTGTTGTGGATTTCTCATAGCAGATACCTCATGCTGTATCCCATGCTTCTCTAGATAATTCTCAAATTCAATGGACGTGTATTCTCCTCCATTTTCAGATCACAACACTTTGATTGTTCGTCCAGTATCATTCTCGGCGATTCGCCGATATGTTTTCATGCAGTCAAGGACTTGTCTTTTCCTGTGAATGACCATCACACATGCCATTCTAATGTAATCATCAATGAAAAGGACAAAGTACCTTTCTCCATGTGTTCCTAGAACATTTATTGGACCACAAACATCTGTATGAATTAGATAAAGAAGGTGAGATGCCCTTTTCTTCTTTGGCCGATATGAACTGCAGACCAGCTTCCCACGAATACAAGCATCACACGATTTTTCACGCTCACGCTTCAGGTTGGGAATGTCCATGACAATTCTCAATTTTTATATTTTCTCCATGTCTTGTTGATTGATGTGTCCCAATCTCCAATGCCACAGATTGTTTTCTTCTTCAACAGTCATGTAACATACATTTTCTTCACTATCAACCTGATACAAGTTTCCTTCTGTTCTGCATCCCTTCATAAGAGAATTGCCAGTTTTTCACTTGATAGTGCAGCCTTTATGATTAAAAGTAACAACAAGTCCTGAGTCACAGAGTTGACTCACGCCGAGGAGATTATGACGTAAGCCATCTACGTAAAGGACTTCAGTCTTCTTTAGTTCTCCATTAGCTAATTTGGTACTTCCAATCCCTTTGATTTTCAGAGCCCCATCATTACCAAATCTTACTGTACCATCAACATTCTTTATGATATTTGTTAGTAGGCCGGCATTACCTGTCATATGAGATGAACAACCGCTATCTAGAATCCAGGTACTGTTGTTCTTTTTAGCTTTGAGGGCTACCTCTGCAAGGTTTGATTTCTCAATCTTCCTCCTTTCCTTCCATGAGACATTAGATTGAGTATATAGAACTGATGGCATTTCAACTATCTCTTCCGCAAACCCAGGTTCTTCATAGTCAGAGTCTTCTTTAAGAGGTGAGAACCTGTTTGAAAGAGCAACATTGTCTTGCTGAAGAGACTTGACTTGTCTGGAACTTCTGTATGAGGTGTCAATGTCCCTTCTCTGCCTGCAATTAATGGCCTTATGACAAAAGTTAGAACAACGAAAACAATATCCATAGAAGTTATTTCTTCTATAAGAATTAGGATATGAAATTGTTCTCCTTTGTTGAGCATCTATATCTTCTCCATTCAGATAGCTTCTTGCCTCTTCTCAATAAGACATGGTATGGCCCAGATAGCCACAAAACTGACACTTCATGAGAAGAAATGTCTTCTCACTTGAATTTCTCCTTATAGCTTCTTCCTTGGGAGAATAGTAAGACTGTCTGCCATTTTTGAACGTTTGAGGATAATTTTTAGGTCTCCTTTTAGTTTGGATTGAGGGTTCCTTTTTCAGCACTCTAGGTAACATTTCAACATGTTCAACTTTCATCTTATCTTTCTTTTGGATTTTTTCACTTCCAGCAGTTGATGACTCAGCCTCACAGCGAATTCCACTCTTTCCCATGCAATCGGGTCTTTGATCACTCAAGATTTTTCCAACCCCATCTGAACCACACTTGGCTCTTGCTAGTAATTCTGCATCTGAGAATTGTCCAAACTGTATTTTCTTCCTTAATTCTTTTGGAACTGATTCAGTCTCCAGTTTACTCCTTAGAGTAACTTCTTCCTCCTCAAGACCCTCAGCAGTCTTGGATTTTTCATCTAGTCTGGATGTGAGGTCATTGATGACCTTTGCCTGCTCTTCAATTCTCAGCTTCAGATCTACTACGTCATCATTGCTTTCAATTATTTTAGATTGTACCTTCACAAATTCTTCCAGTCGTTCAATTTCAGCTTCAAGTTGATCAACATATTCAGTTGATTCTTCTACAATTGATTTCCACTTATTGCAGCTCTTACATTTAATCTCAAGCTTACTAACCGCATCCTTAAGTTGCATCTCAGGATCTACACAAGTTCTCAGTTGTTTTTCTCCTTCAGTATCTTCTAGATTTTCAACAGTGGCCATCATAGAAGCATGGTTCCGAGTTTTGAATTCTGGTTCTTCTTCACCACAGAATTCATTATCATCTTCTTCCTCTTCACAGACAAAACTCTTCCTTTTCATTTTCTTACTAGATTTGAAGTCTCCCTTTTTGAAGAACCTTCTCTGAGGCTTCTTGAAGTTTTCATCCTCACTATCTTCATCATTGATCATTTTTAAACACTGAGAAGCAATGTTCCCAACTTTTCCACAACGGAAACACGCGAGAGGTAACTTCCCTTTGAATTTCCCTTTCCCCTTCTGGAACTTCTTTGCAATGAGTGAAAGAATTTATTTTTCTTCGTCATATTCACCGCTACTATCCTTTGATATTTTCAGTTTATCCATGGCCTTGAATGCCATTTCCTTGCTCACCCGAGTCGTAGCATCTTCAGGTTTGACTCTCATTTCATATGCTACCAAACTGCTCAGTAGATCATCTAAATAATGTTTAGAAAGATCACCTTCCTCAAGGGATGACACCTTCGCATTATAAAGAGGTGGAAGTCTTCTCAATATTTTCTTTAAAAATATAAATGTCTTTGATTTCTTCGCCTAGACCCAAAATAGCTCCAACCACTTAGGTAATTCGATTGAAGAAAGAGTCTGCATTCTCGTCTGGATGCATCTTCAGATCATCAAACCGATTGTGCAGCACTTGTAGTTTCACCTCCTTCACTTTGCTATCACCTTCATAAATATTCTCAAGTTCATCCCACATGGATTTTGCTGAGGTGCAATTCATCACCTTTAGGTAGATCTGATCAGAAAGGGCTGCAGTGAGTGCATTCTGTGCTTTAGCATCTGCATCAAGAAGTTTCCTGTCTATTTCAGTCATAGCAAGGCCTGTTGGATCAGTGACTTGTATTCCTTGCACAGTAGAAAAAAGTACTTCCATTCCAAGAGATCTTAGATGAGATCTCATTCTGTTCTTCCAGATCTGGAAATTGATTCCATCGAAGTGAGGGACTCCCCTGACATTGATCGCGTTTTCCATGACGAAGAAGGTCAGATTCAACACCAGCAACCTTTACGCTCTGATACCACTTGAAGGACCCCGGGACACCCTGAGAGGGGAGGGGTGAATCAGGGTGACCACTTTTTCTTTTAATGTGATGGATCTTGTTCCCACGTTTATAGGAACTTGTTGAACCTGTATGATGATTATGATCAGAAAGAAAACATTCACAAGCACAGAGAGGACACATCCATTTTTACTTGGTTCACAACAAGGGCTACGTCCAAGGAGAATACGCCGACAGGTTGTCGGTCGTACCAAAATACACTATGCTTCACTAGCTGTAGATTACAAAAGTTCGGGTACAGTTTCTCTATCCCAGGCTCACTTCCTTTACAAAGGTTCAGGGATAGCTCACTGCTTCCCTCGGGTCACTCTCGTTGACTCCCCCTGGCTCACTGCCGTTGGTGAAGTCCCACTCAGTTTATAGACATGAAGGTCTCTTCTTCATTTGCATAAGATTTCATCCTTTGTTGTATGTAGATGCTCTATTGAAGTCCGATTCTCACCAGAAGAAGAATATCACTTTTCCTCGAATGTACCGAGTAGTCTCTCGGCTTTCGTGCAGCTCCAAACAGGCCGGTGGGCTTCAGCAAAACCAGGCGCGCTTCTCCAAGACAGTCGCGCAAGTCCCACTACGGCGCGCAAGTCCAAACTGGCGCGCAAGTGTCATCAACACACATGCGCGACTCTTCCTTCCCCAACTAAAAACTTGCGCGGTCCACTTCCTTTCCCTTCCAAACCGCCTTGGGCGCACAGCCAAAAACCGGCGCGCAAGCTCTACTTGTGCGACAAAACTACCACCTGCGCGACTCAACCACCTGCGCGACGAGAGCTCGAACAATCTCTCAGCCTTGAACTCCGTAAGAAATGAGTAGGGGTGGTCCAGTATTTATAGGAAAACTGGACCCCCTGCGCGGTGGCGCACAAGTCCCTCGACGACGCGCAAGTCTTGTCTTCAATAAACTCTGTCGCGCAACTCACTTGCGCGACCCAACCAACACTTGCGCGACCTTCTTTCCTTAGCCAAATTTTGATGTTCTGATCCTCAAAAACATATGGCGCGCAAGTCTTTTATCCTCCAAGAGCACAGCGTGCAAGTACCTTTGCCAAAATCACTTTACTTTATTGGCCTATTTTTAGGCCCAAAAAATTGGCAAACACTGGGAAACAGCGCCAACTTCACTACTGTTTTCAGCTTGAACGGTACGATCGCTTTGTTGGTACACACCCTGAACTTCCACTGAGGATTGACAATAAACACAAACCATACACCAAATCCTGCTTTGAAAAACCTGGTTCTAACAACAATAATATTAGGTTGCAATTATATACTTATCCACAAAATATATCATAAGGTTATGGTCCATAATATATGCTTTCCAAAATCTATATTCTACTGTTTCTATTAAACTTCCTTATATAACAATAATAACAACCCCAACTCCATTAAATTGATGCTGTGGTATTCTTCATTACACTAATATATTATAAAAATAATCACATCCCAAAGTACTGAATAGTTTAGTAATATCAGTAAATTAAATACATACAAGAGTCTTACAATTAATTTTAACACACAAATTAAAAAACAATTGTTTTTGGAAATAACACTCTTACTTATAGTATATTCCTGAAATCATTCATAGTACACTCCCTGGATTGATCAGAATGGAATATAAATTAGGGTGATCTCAAATTCTATGTAAGGGTAAACATTATAATTGAAAATTGAATATAATCAATGAGCATAAAAATTTCATAATTCTATGACGGTATAATCATAGCGCATGAGAAAATCATAAAAGAACTCATGCCCATAAATACCTGGATATAAAAACATGAATACAGAGAATATGTAATTATGAAATTAATGATTTATTAGAATAAACAATAATCAACATTCCAATATCAATATTTATCAATGTAAAAATTATAAACCCATGGAAATAATAGATAAAATGAGCTGGTATATCAAAAAATCATCATCATGGAAAACATAAACAAACCATATATAACCCTTAGAAATGGAATATCCATACAGTTGACGTAATATATAATTATATATATAACATAATCATTACATAGTTCATTGGATAGTTATCTTGGAAAACCCAAAATTTAATCTACAGTGGTATCATTTGACACTATGAGGGTGCACCGATCATATAAATTATAATGGGATCATTTGGATCAATCATTGTTCACCCATTATACATAATGTACAAGAACCAAAACATGAATAAACTATATATAATTCATTATAAAAATCATCCAAACATTCTTTATTCGAGTTATAACTTTATTAAACAACATGTATAAAATGGGTTTCCCAAAAATTTATTTGGAACATTATTATCCTGTGAGAATGAAATGGATTCCATAATAATACATTAAAATCATCAATAATAAGTGGAAAATATAAGGGTTCTATAACATTATCTTTTAAACATTATTAACAAGGGAAATAATAAACTGGTTCCATATTAATCTATTCGAAATATTATTATCTAGTGGGAAAGAAACAAACCCCGTAATGATATGTTTGAAACAAGGATATAAAATAGAATAGAAATGGTTCCCATAAATATAAATTTTAAATATGATTAAACTATATTAATGAAATATTACTCATTAGATATCATTGAAAGAATACTAATCCATCCAAAAAATAATGAAGATTGTATCATTACCAAATATCCTTATTGAATCATAAGTAACAATGAGATTTATTGGTGTTGATGAATGTGGATACTATGGAAATGCATTTCATTAAATTTGGATGAAAATAAAATTTTAATTATAATAAATCACCTTTTATAAAAAGAAAATTTAAAAGGAATAATGAGAAAATCAATTTTGTTGAAAATAACCTTGTAAACATATAATAGAATATTCAATAAATTTATTGATTAAAATATAATTTCCATTTTGAAATATAATTATTAAAAAAGTTTTAAATCATATTATTTTAAAATAACATTGAAAAAATTTAATTGGATCTTCAAATTAAATAATAGTTGTGATGGTTGAAAATTATGTTCATTTCATACATGTTAAAAAATTATTCCTTTCTAATTTTTCACAAAAGCGAAATTTGATTTTTTTGTCAAATGAAATGAAGATTGTTTAAAACAAAAATTAAAAAATATGTAAAATTTTAATTAATATACCATTTACATGAAATTTAAAAACTATTTGGAAGATTATTTTAGAAAAATATTTTTTGAAGAAAAATGGTTTTCCACCGATGATAGAAATAAAGATTATTTTTCTTAATTTTTTTTAAGTACCAAATTACATTAAAATTTGTATTATTGCATAGAAATATCTGTAATAATTATATGAGTAGAATCATCCTGGTAATCCTTGAGTGGTATATCAAGATATTCATCATTGGAGACTTAATCCTAAACGAATTTGATAATTGCCGAGATTATAGCATACAAATATTAAACTTTGGAAACTCTGAATCAGAATCCACAAGAAATGATAAAATTAATTTAAATTTAATATAAAATTATATTATATAATCATCATATTATATTTAAAATATACTATATATACACATTATTACATAGGATATGTGCATTATATGACATATGTCTCAAAGAAGGAATAATGAGATAAAAAACCCTCACAAAGAACATATTATTGAACCCATGATTACTATGTTAATTTATTTTATGTATAAAATGTAAATCCATATAAAAAAGTTTAAATACATTATAAAATAATCATTCATTATTACATTCATAATCTTATTATCACATAATCAATAAAGTTTAAGTTTAACTTAGTAAATAGAAATTGAGTTTAGAAATTTCTTCCTTTATGCATCCTTTTTGTTGACAATGATATTAAATCATATGAAATGTTTTTAAAAATGTTAAAAAATTATTCATGAACCATATTAATATTTTTAATATAATATATAATCTTTATATTATATCTTATTTCATGTTTATTACTAATCATTCATTATTTTAGTTGTTTAAAGTGTTTGTTGCATTTTTTTCTCCTTCGTATTTTATCAGAAATATTATGGTTATTTTTCATATTATATAGTAAAATAATTTGGATAATAATAATCATTACATATATATAGTTTTCATGAATCAATTACACATCAAAATCTAGTTCTGAATGTTGGTTACGAAAAAATAAATATGTTACGATCATTGAGAAGGTAGGTCATACATACATATTAGTATGGTTTTCCTTGTTCAAAGATCACTATGAAAAAATGTTATGTAATTTTCTATACTTCCATAATTATAAAAATATTATATATATATATATATATATATATAGATTTTTCTTTAAACTAACTTATATATATAATCCATATTGTGTGGCAATGAATTGAGAATAAAATCGCTTCGTGAAGGCTGTAGTATACCCATACACAAATTATGTCATCATTTTTAGTGTAAAAAAATAAAATGATATACTATATAATAATGAAGATATTTCATAATTAATATAATTATTATCTCATAAATATCACATATACTCATTAAAAAAATATCATCTAAATCATTATAGAAAGACGAATCACACTGATTCATGAGGCAGCAAACCATCATACACTTAAGTGATGTTATGAAATCTTCTATGGAATGGAATGAAAAGAGGAATATTTGATATAATTACTCAAAAGGTATGATTATGTTACTAATATCTTATATATATATATATTATCAATCATCGTACAAAAACTTGAGAGGTGTTAATGATGAAAAATGATATCATTTCGCGTGGAGGTGGTTCGTCGTACACCTAAATGATGATTTCATATCCCATTAAATGGAACTGGATAACGTTTTAGGTAATATTGTTAACATAAAAAATTATTTATATGGATGAATCTGATGTTATTATATCATTATTTTATAATAATAATTGAATGATTTTTTAGTATAAAATTAATAAAAATGCTAGTTGAGAATGTTACCTCTTATTTAGCGTAATTTCTTTTAGTTTGCACAAAAGGAACTACATGGTTTAATTAATACCAAAAAAATTATTATAGGATGATAGAATATATCTAATGGAGTTATTTTTTATGGATTAGATAAACCAATGTGTTTTTAATGTGTTAATAAGGGAGGGAGGGGCAGCCTTTTATAAGTTTGGTGATTGGCACACTTGTAATGTTTAAAAAGAATGAATTCCACTGACATTTTTTTCATGTCAAAAGGCTCCCATAATAGACCAATATATATACATGAAAGAATAAGATGTGTATATGGATATAAAATATATTTCATGCAAGATTTCAGTCATTTTAACCCATATCATTTTATTTTAACCCTCGGTAAATCCATTTTTACCTTCATCCCTGTAATTAATAATTCATATTTTCACTATTATATTTGGTAAAAAATTAATTTTACATTATTAGAAAATATAATTTATCCTAATTATAAATATGAAATATATTTTACCAAAATCAATTTACATAAGTAGAAAATTTTAACTTCATACTATTCCCACATATATGATGATAAAATAGGTCTTTAATTAGAAAATGTACAAAGGTATAAAAAAATTTTATATCAAAATTAATCATTAAAATGATTCCAATAACCTAATTTTATTTAATAGATTTAGAATTGAACAAATTTTACTTTAAAAGTTGTTTAAATGTAATAAATATTTATAAATAATGAGGAATTTTTCTATTAAAATTATGTATTTTATTCTCTTTATAAAAAATGAAATATTTTATAAAAATATAAACAATTCACCCTAAGATAACAGTCATATAATTATATAGAAAACAATTTTCATCTTATCAAATAAATTCTCTAAAATAATTATTTTTTTTAAATTATATGTGTGAACAGTGACTAAAATGTATTGTATAAATAAATATAGTTTTTCAAAAAAGAATTTATTTTTATTACAAGTGTTTATTTTTTTACCTAAAATCAATAGATCACCATAATATTTATTATTTATTTGGTACCATTCATATCTACTAATTTATTGGTTAAACTAAAATGATATACTATATTACTACTCATTTCAACCCGTGGTTTTGTATTTCGAAAGATATAAAAGAGATTACATATATTTTAAATGAAGTATATCATTATGTCTTGGGGTGTTATGTTCTCCTATATGTTATGTGTTTCATGAATTTGACACTATAGAATATAAAATTCATCATATAAAAACTATGTGTGTTACAAGGTTTAGTGGACCAAGAACATTTCTGGTGGTAAGTATTGACTTTCAATAAATTAAAATCATAATTTTTATTGCACTATTTATTACACACAATAATATAATAATAATAAAATTATTATATGGGATAATGTTTTCTAAGGTCTATTATATTATTTGATAGTCCCTGTGGAATTCATTAATAAGTATGTCTTTCCCCTAAATTCAAAATATACTGATATTTCTGTTATGTAGTTTTAGTAAAGAATTTAAATTATTTAAAAACAATGATATTATTTCATGATTCATACATGTCTAATATTCTAAATATTGAGAAGAACTCCTTCAAAGATAAAGAAACTTGAACCAATCAATAAAACAATTCTGATTGATCAATAGAATTAGAACATGAAATTTATTGGTGTCAATTTAATATCGATGGATCATGTGTGGATCAATATAATGGGGTTATACCAAAGGATCATACAATTTCAATGATACTAATATGGGGTAGGGGGTATGGATGGTCAATAATGTCGTCGATGAAATATCCAAAGATAATTTATTAATATATAAAAATTATTTAAAATTAAATATATATTTAACATGTGAAATATACTCCTAGTTTTTCTATATTTCAATTTCAATATTTTATGTAAATATTTGATTGGTTGTATCATTTGTAACAAAAATAGTTAAGAATAATCCATTAAATCCAAAAAACTATAATTGTTATACACCAACCATACACATCTACTCTGTCTGAAACCTATAATATCTCAAGAGTAGTGACACCTAAAACACTCTGAGCATAGATTGGTAGCATCATGGAAGTGGAAAATGGAACACCACTGGATATATCCTATATACTATCTCAAATGGACTAACAAATATGGCATCTAACTTTATTTGCTGCAAAATATAACTTTTTCCCAACCATGGAGACATGCTTAAAAAGGCTTGGTGACACACCTAGAAATGTAGAGGTCACCTAAGATGATCAGTATAATTTTTTTTGAGTACTACATGTAGTTTTCAAACACTTCCTAATTAACTTACCATGTTCAGATGTCTCTTCTATGATTATAGTTCCAATGAGAACTATCCACCAACCTATAACCAGCTAAATTGAAAATTAAAGAACATTCTATTCAAAACATTGAAAATATAAACTTGTATTTCTTATTAGAATCTATTATTATAACTGAGCTCCGATAGGTCTAGATACTAATCCCAAGAAACTCAATATCTTATAACCAAGATTGAAACATTCCCTGTATAATTTGAATTTTCTATTCATATTTTTTGTCAGTATTAGGGTAATTTGTTGGGCTCAAAAAATTATACTAACCCACAATCATATAAAGGACCTACTAGAATTGAAATGCCTAATGGTGTATCCATCTGGAAAATCTCTACATGTAACACCATAACATATATAAATCTATATCAATCTCACAAACATATTGGTTATGTAGTTCATTGAAGGTGTATGTATCCTTAATATGCACAAAAATGTATTACTTTTGTGAATCAATCCTTAATCACATATAATATATCATCCTACTGAGGATTCCTAGGTTAACCTATCATGAAATACATCATTATATAATATTTTATAGAATGCGAAAAGGCTTCAAAAGCCCAGAAAGCCACTGATCTTTGGATTTCACCAGTGGATAGGTGTTACTATATTCAATGAATCATACTATGTATTTATTAATCATTAGACATATTTTTTTCCTATGGATTTAGATATACTTATTTGTTATACTAGGATGTACAATCCATTTTAAAATATATAATTTCCTCATCATATCCTCATTAATGTTCATGGTAACCCATAAAAAACCATTAATTTGAAGAATTTAATCATTATCCATGAACCATTCGGATGCTAGATCCCCACTATATATATATTTTATATGGATAACCAAGAAGATATTATAAAATTACCCTTATAAATTGATTCAAAATCATGGGAATACTGGGGTAGATGCTAGTGTCCCATACACATAAGAGTCTTGAAAATCAATATTCATATCTAAAAAAAACCAACTGAAACTATTAATCATAAAATTCATACTCTGTCTTATTATGTGAATTTCTACCCAATGATTTTTTAATGATATTTCCCAAACTAGGATTACATTTATACTCTGTGTAAAAATAATATAGATACATGAAAAATTTCCTATTCTAATTCTACAAGTCCCACATTGAAGAAGTAATACATCAACATCTTGTAATCTTTTTAAATGATAGATCATTAAAAAAACAAATAATCTCACCATTATATCTAATAATGTACCACTATAATATACACTAGGTCATGGGAATGATAATTATGATCATGTTTCTATTTTTATAGAGCCCTAAAAAAATTGTTTACCTTCATCAGAAATTTTCAGATCACACCTTCTAATACATGAGAAAACATTTTATACTACTTCAAAATCATATGAATGTTTGGGATTTATGTTGAGGAAAAATGTCTATTAAATTACTTTAAAAATACTTTCATCCATCTAACTAGGAAAAAAACTAAACTATAAATTTTTTGAATAGAAATTATCACTACCAGATGGGGGAATCCCTTGATAAAATTCCAATAATATAATGTCGAACCGAAGTTTATCTAAATCAAGAAGTTTTTTTAGGGTACCTATGATGATACCTTTATAAAAACTTTATATGGGTCCATTAAAACTCATTATTGTATGATAATATAGATGAAGAAGTTCATTTGTTCTACCTATAAATGAATTTTACTAATATTGGGGTAGAGCCTATGATATATGAGCATACTAAGGAAGATTTCAAAATGTTGGGAATTATCATCTCTATATTATGAGTACACAATGGTTTCCATTGTTAAATTAACCAAAAACTGATCAGGATAAGATTACAATGTCCGATTCATAAAGGTTGTAAAAACTTTTATTTTGTTCATTAGACCAAAAAACATAATAAAAAACTAATAAAAATCATACATACTCTTAAAATATGTCAATGGTATATCAATGGATCTCACCATTAAAAAATAGATGCATGAATTTATGATAGCCATCAAGAATATTTAGGAACCTCTCGATGAACTAAGATATGTTCGATATGTGGAAGAGGACACCTATTTTTGAATGTTTTCCAGTTCATCCTATAGTAATTAACATATAACCCCAATGTTTTTCTACCTTTTTTTATAATATCTAGGGAGAAAAACATACTGATGTACTAGAAAAAAAATTCACATTGCTTCTAGATCATCATACCAATCCTTAAAATAATTAATCTTTACATCTTGAACTATATATAATAAATAAAAATTAATTTTTCATGTTATGGGGGCCAATATATTTTTCACCAAATTGGTAATGAAAAACTAGCCTGAAGAACACATTAACCTCTATTGGCTTAATTTACCTTTGTATTGATAGAATAGTTAGAGTGTTTTGATATCATTCGATATGGTCCTAGTACAAGACCATTCCTTCCAAAACCAAAATCAAATTAAACCCATCCATTTCGATCACCAAAATATACATGAGAAACTAATTGACACCATTTTATAGGGTGACATATATATAATTTCAGATACACTCTATTTGTATCCCTAATAGTTTCTCTATGGTCATATATTTATAGAAACAATCTATAGAATCCTGAAATATATTGTAATATTGAAAATATATAAAGGATTTTCATTCTCTCATATTAAAAAAAATGCATGTAGGCAAAGGTTCCTTAAGAATCATTCCTCTGATATTGGAAATGGAATCACTTAAACTAATAGTAGTGGACTACATAACATGAAAATAACTCACCCTTCTTTATTAGGATCTAGCATGACTCCATATGATTCTAATTCCTACTGATATTAATACTCTTGTGTTAGGGTATGATGCTCTCTACCACTGTTAGAGGTACCTAAAAAATACTAGCTACCTATAAATGAAGGTATAACTAAGTCCCTCTTTGACTCAGGTTTCTAAAATGATCATATACTTCAAATATATATTCTTAGTTCCTCTAATGGATTTTGGTAGGATTACCATGTTACCATAAGATCTGAATTCCATTGTAGGTAATGGAAACTACCAATGTCTGTAGATAGTTCATGAACACTATTAGAACCAAAATTAGCTATGATACAGAGTCAATGGTAAACTTCCTTGGATACTCTACCCACTTCTTTCATGGTAGAAATTTTCAAGTAAGTTATTCTAGCTTTTTAAAGAGGAACTACTTAATCATCATGCCTTAATATTTTACACTCCACTCGAGTCCTCAATTAGGATTCTATCAGTGATGCGATCTTAATTATGAATATCAATGACATTTATAAAGAAGAACACTCACACCTATAACTTGATTACACACTGAGACATGTCATTGAAGTTCTTCTCAATGGATTTCAAATCTCTTACCAATAAAGGATAACAACATTTCAGGTAAATTAAACATCTGGTGTAGTCCATCAATAATATGATTCCCTATATCATTTGTATCAACTCCTAATCCCGCTCACCATTAAAAATCACTAGGATGAAGAGAATTAGAACCATTTCCTCAATTCCATTGTAGATTTTATTCTCATGATTTCAATCCAATGTTATGATATCCCACAAGTTATTGGAGGAAACACATATCATATATGTAATAAAAATTACCCTCCTCTCCATGGGTTTCTTTAGATGATAAATGATTATCTCGACAAATGTGATAGAACCCTATTTGTGGAGGGCCTCCCCCACTAATATTTGTGTGTTGGTGTTACAGTTATAAATCCTTCAACAAAGTGTAATTATAAGGGACAAGATTACTACTCTCTCGAACTCTGGACTGAATAAACCATATAAAATAGTAGATGATCAGTTCTTCTATTGGATTTATCACAGTTACAAGAGATTCCAATTTTATTGTATGATGTGTGTACACATTACTACTTTCCCAAAGATTAACTAGCTGACGAAGAAAAGGATTTTCCCTACATAGGTAGATACACTCATTAGACCATATGTTAAATATCATATTCAAAATAACATGGAATATAATTGGACAATGGATATTCATATATAAAAATTCACTTTTATTCTTATCTTAATAAGTTAATTACCATGTTATAATAGATAAATTTTATTTCTTTTATCAAATTTTCCTAGAAATTTAAGAAAAATTTTGATAATTAGATTCCAAAATTATTAGTACATCCTTATAATAAAAAAAATCATGATTTCATATTCAATTATATAGATACAATTATTCGTGAATATGAACCTTGGGTCATATCGACCCCTGAGTAAAATATCATAAAATAATAACATCACACAACCAGTGTGATAACCATGGTTAAATAATAATATAAATGTAACAATTGATTCTCAATAATAACAATATTATATATGATATAATAGGATTTCTTACACACATGGGTTAGCTACACTCACGACTCGACCTATCGGGGCCCGCTTAGTTGGTTGAAGGATGGCCCACAACTACTTATGCCCAACTCTATTTGATAGTTTCTGGTGATAAGTGCTTTAAAAAATTACTAATATGGGAGGAAATTTCCAAATGTACCAGTACAAAGACACACCCAACTATCCCTTCCTTAGTCCACGTTCAGTCCCAAGACTATCATTATGGACAATGTCCCCTAATGAAAATTCCAACCCAAAAATTTCCAACATTCAGTTAAGAGTAACATCAACCATGTTAACCTTGTTATACTATATAATTTTATTAGATCCTTCTTCTAATATGTGTTTATCAAATCTATCATCGTTAACTAATGAATTGGAGTGTTAAGACAGACCCATCCATTCTTGTATAATAATGTAACCACCCATCCTTAGTTTATAACCAAAAAACTATTCATATAATCCTAATCCATTCCAATGTATATAAAAGGATCATGAAAAATTTTATCATTAGAGTAATGATTAACCCATGTAAATAACATGCGTTTCCTAAAAAATCAATCGCAAAAAACATAAACCTTATAAATTCAAGAATACATATAATAACATTTGATAATATCCCTAGTAAAGTATAAGAATCATTAAAGAATGTTTCTATACTAAAAAAACAATAAATTATTACTAGAATATTTTGAGTGGAAAATACATATTTCACTTTGAAATCTTTTATTTAAAATCATAATTTTTTATAATTTTAAGGAATTCATATTAATTATAACGAAACAAGGACACATATAATGTAATATTCTAGGCGATGATTATTCATGATAGTGGGTGAATATTTTTATGCGGTATACATTAAAAGGAAAATTATTCTATAATTTTATTTGAAATGTCAAATTAACATCATTCAAAAAATGAAAAGAATATTTAATTAAAAAAATTATAAACATTAAAATATTATTTTAAATATATTTAATTAATATTTTTCAAATTTTAAAAAAATAATTTAAGACATTCAAAAAAAATATTTACATTTTAGATATTTTTACCAACCGATGATAGAGATTAAATGGGTTTTCCATAAAAATATTTGTTTTGGTATCTTTAATACAAAACTGAGTAAATTTAATAGAAAATAAGTTAAAATTACTAATTACTAGAGGAAAATAAAAGGAAAAATAATTTAGATAGATATATAAAATAATTTTATCTTTATTAATTTAATTCATAAAAACCTATTAAAAATAAGATTATAACATTAAACTATTACAACATGTATATATTCCATTATAAGAACTCAATCCTCCTCTTATTTAAGATAACTCTTATGGACTAAAAATTAAAAAATGAAAATATAGTCTTAAGAGAGTACCATATTACCTATGAGGGATGCAACTACTATATTAATTTTATTTTAGTAGTGCATGTCGAGGAAGGAGAATAAAATTGTGTGAATAAGGTTGGTGATGAGGTTCCCTTTTATATGTGATGTAATTCTCAAAATACAATTTCCTTGTATATTTTAGTGATATATGGTTAAATTCATTGTAAATTTACTCTAATATTTTATGTAATAAAATTTAGGAAATGAAAATGTTGAAATATCTTCAAACAAAAAAATTAAATAACTCTGGGTAAAAATACCACCATTATATATTTGTATAACTCCCCAAGTAAAACTCTAGTAACATTAACTGTGAAAACAAAATTTTATTTTTATTTTTATTCTCTATAAAAATATAAGTTTTTTATGAAATTAAATTAGTTATAATGAGTCCAAATGGGGAATCCATTTTACCTTATAAAAATTTAATAAGTGTAATAATTTATTTTTATATAATCCTAAAAACAAAAACAACAACCCATTTTAGTATAATGTATTTTTTTAGAAAATTTCTAAATTTACATCAATACAATGAGTTTAAAAAAAATAAAACAAATGTTAAAAATAATATAGACTATTCACAAAATAAACATCATTAAAAATGTAAATCAATAAAGTCTAATTTAATTTATTATATAAATTTTTTTTGGGAAAAAATAGCTTTTATAAAAATAGTTTTTTAAGAAATAAAATATTTTTTTAAAAAAATATATTATCATAATGATTCTTGTTTTATTATTTATATTATTACTAATTAAAAGACCCTTAGTTTACTTTAATTTCAAAATTCTTGTTGATGATTCTTTATGATTATTTCATAATAATTATTTGTAATTATTAACATATTTTGTAATTAATATTTTAAATTTGTGAGAAAGAAGTTGTTGAAAGTTGTTAGGAATGTTTTTGTATGTAGTTTCTGTATGAGGTTAACAAGTATCCTAATCATTTTAATGAAATTTTCATTGAAATTATTAATATGCCAAGATATTTATCAATTTTTGGAATATCATTAATTTATTGATCCAATATATTTTTGTGAAATGTTTCAAATTAAATATATAACTAGAAAGGCTACATGATAAACTACTGGACATCGAGTTCAGACACAAACCACAAGAGATAGATTTATAGACATCAGGTGTTTAGTCGAAGATGATTTCAAATAGTAGAGAAGTGTAATTTTGTTACCACATGTATTTTATTTAAAAAACATATTCATATGTTATGGTATATAGATTCATGTGATTTTTATATTAACATGTTCTATACATGCTCATAAAAAATATAAAAATGATGTAAAAATTGGGATAAGTACAATAATGGGATGTGATATTTTGAGTTATTATCTGTGAAAACTCAATGGTGTAGAAATAAAATTGGTAGAGTATATAGATATATTACTTGATTTAGAATCCATTTTAAGGTGAAACAATTAATTCAACAATATTAAATAGATCAAGTGCACTATAAAAAAGCTTTAAATGTTTCTAGACATTCATGTTGTATAAATTATAAATGAAAATGGTTTATTATAGGTTGTATGAAGATCAATGTTATGAAATTATTAGCTGTCTTACTTAAGGAAAGATATTGGATTGACTCCTTTATATGAAGTTATATATTATAAAAAGTCATAATAATAATATTAAACTTTTCATTGGATGAATGTTTTTGAGGATGGATGACATGATAGAGTTAATCACATGAATAATGTTGAAGATGGGATCTTTTTTCATAATATAGAGGATTTAATAATGAATACATTGAAAAAACCATACACAATGGATTTATGAGAAACCTAACAAATATTTTTAAATTCCCTTTTATTGTGAAAATTATGAGCTAGTTTTTTGAATTGTTTTTTTATCTTTTTTAGATTGTGATGTTTGAATAAGTTCCTTAACAATTAAATTAACTATATTTAATGAAGCGTTGAATTGTTTGAATCTTCAAGAAGGTTCAATATAACTTTGTAATACCATGAAGGGATTATGAAGCATCATTTTAATATCAATTGGGTGTGAAATAGAAACTTAGTTCCCACTATTTCTACTTATGGAACACATATAAAGGTGGGTCAAAAATATCAAATATAAAAACACTATTAAAAATGAAAATAATGGAAATGTGAATATTTTTTTTGAGAGTGAGTTTCCAACTAAGATTATTTTTTGATTGAAAAATAGCTACTAGACACCATTTCATTCATAATCATTTTGAATAGGTTTTGATCAGTGAGAATATAGAGATATCTCCATCTAAAGAGGATTATATAGTTTCCTGACAAAGAATCTAGATAGAGAGTATTATATGTAGATTCTATGTGGATACTGAGGTAAATAATTTTATCAAAATATATAACTTATAGTAGAAAAAAACTTCCTTTTTATTGAGTTACATGGGATGTAAAACATTATTTGATGTTAGACACTCTAGATGGACACATACATGACATAGGAAATAAGACTGCGTAAATCAGAGAAGGATTTCTAGGTGAAAATTCTAGGTGTAATTTTAATAAGATTCATATACCTATTTATCCTTAGTTTAATAAATTTTTTAATTAGTTATATTTTAGAATTATCGTACCAATCCTATGAAAGAATTATTCTAATGGGAGTTGGGTTAATTTGTATTCACCACTTGTTAATAGACAATTTTTTTGGACTAACAGGTGTCTCCATATAAATTATGTCTAATCTCACATTGATTCAAAACCATGTAAATATTTGTTGCATTACATTACATATATATTATGGTGTCATTTTAATTATATACATATATTAAAAGGATAAAACTCTAACAAGTTATAAGGATTACTTATAGAAAATTTAATATCAAAAAATGTTCACTAAGGAGTAATCATCTTCATTATTATTGTTATATAAAATAGAATGACCCTCATTTGGCATCTGATCAATTGTTCCCCTTTCATATACATATTATCGAAAATCACAACTCAATGATTAAAAGAGATACACCTACATTCTATGGAAGTATTATCCTGGTATAAATAATTGGATGATACACTATCTTATGCCTATGGGCCTCATGGTTATTGATGAAACTTGATTTGGGTTTCCAAATATTATAAAAAATTATTCTACTATTTTTTATGTTAATTTAAATATGGATTTTTATGAGAAATCTATAAAGTCTGTTCCTATTTTTTTATTATTTTTTATGAATATAATGGGTCTCGTAATATATATAGAAATATAGAACATATTAAAAAGTATATTTAAGGGAAAAAGAAATTTTTATGAATAAATGATAAACATATAGAGTAGTAATTGTGAAGATATCATAATTGGATATGATGAAATAGTTTATGACCAATTCACTATAGTTAAAAAAATTACATGGGAAATAAAATAATTTATAGACAATTTATATGTTTCTACCATTGTTAATAAATACATAAGAATATTATCTTACCTATTTTATTCTAATATTTCAATATTAGAAGATAAATTTGATTAATATCTTGATACATTACATAATACTCTTGTTTCATATGATATGAGAGAAAATCTATCAATCAAAATCATTATCATGGATTTAATAGTTTCTGAATCTATGAGAAATATAAATATCAACATTATTCATATAGTGTTGATGAAACTCAGTGACTGGGAAGATAAGGGTGATGATGTGGAATAAAATTAATGAATCTATTCTCTTTTATATAAAATTTAACAGATATTTAGATTAATGTTAAGATAATTCTCCAACATAAATATCATCATTATTTATGAACTGGAATTTTTGCAATGATTTTTCTTATGAAAAATGTGAGAGTACATGAATGTGATTTTGATGAAACAAAATAGTGGAAGTTGAGGAAAAAAATCAAATGAATGATAATAAATCAATGGGTCATAATAAAATGATTATAAAAACATAAATATGTATTTTGAGTAAAAAATTTGAGTATATATATAATCATAAAAGTGAATGATTAGAAGAAAATAATGAGATTTATAGACATTTAATTTCAAAAAAAGAAAATAAAAGAGTTAAATGTATTATTAATGGAAAAGAAGTTAATGAAATGTTTATGTGGTATTATTTGATATTAGAATTAATTTATTATCGTAATCTCAAAAATTCAGGGAAGATATCATATTGTCGAAGAAATAAAATCAAAGGAAAAAAATTGAATAATGGAACTCCTAAAACTTGAATATGAGTATATCTAGGATATTATAAACATCAAATAGAAAGATTCTGAATAATGAATTTAGCTAAATGATCATTTTAAAAGAATAAATATAGGGAAGATGAACTTTATAAAACTTAATAGATATTTCATGTGGTTAAAATTAATATAATGAATATGAGTGAATGTTTTAGAAATTCCATACTGATAATGGTTGAATCATCTCAAGCTATGGATGCAATTAATTATAATAATCATTTGACACCAAAATCCAAAAAATATAAATATTATTTTTATTTTCCTATTCATGAAGGTGTTTGAAATAATTTTTGAAAAAGAGTGGTTGGGAAATGATATCGAAAATCTACAACTTCAATTAAAGATGAAAAAACGCATTAAAGTTTTTTTGATGCCAATTTGAAACATGAATAGAAATATTTTATAAACCTATGAAAAAATTCAACAAAGATAGATTATAGTTCTATAGAGGATATTTTATATTTTTTGGTGTTGTGTAATTTATGGGCATAAATCATTTAATTATTCAAGAAAATTTATTTCTTGTGAAATATGCATGAACATTAGGGATTAAATAATGGAAAAAATGAGATAATATTTCATAATGTATAAGAAGATAGCATATAAAAATAAAATTATTAAATAAATATTAAAATTATAAATAATAATGGTTTCCTCGAGGAAATTTGTGGATGATTTCATCATATGAGTCACTTCACTAATGAATTTTTGTAAGAAGTTATGGGAAAATTTACATATGATAGAAAAGAAGGTTATACCGGAATGAAAAGTTATTGGAAAATCATATCTAAATGAGAAATCATGGAAACCTAAAATACAGAAGAAATTATGGATTGGAAATAATATTTATTCCTCAAAGATGATAACTGTTATGAAAATATTATGAAAAACATAGAGTATCCTAAAGTGGTGTCAGTTAATTTTGAAAATTACCATTCCAAAAAATCAAAAGAATATGAATATCTTAGAATTAATATGAGAATCTAAAGAAATTTTTTTATCTTTTTATGGGATCAAACAAAACATACATAGTATTAGAAATATTTTTTTATTATGGTGAGAAGGTGATATTCAAAATATATTTTTATATCTTCTATTATTTTAATGATGTAATAATTGTTACAGAGGATGAAATAATCACCATGAATCATTTTCAAAATAGAGGACTATGTAAATCACGTTACATATGTTATAAGGATTATTTTTTTTTCACCATATACTTTAATAGCTTGGATTGAAATGTAATAGAAAAAAGACTATCGAAAATTAGGTAATTATCCTTGAAATCAAAAGAAGAAAGTCTTATTTATTTCTAAAACATGTCAGAATGAGAATACTATTATTATAAATCATAAGAATATGGATGTCGCATCCACCATACCTCTTGGGATGATACTCTGTAATCAATATATGATGATAAAGAATTTATCAATAAGATGTGATTTTACCATATCACTTTTAATGATTTATTCACCCAGATGTCCAAAAATATTTTTTATAATGAATTTAAATGACACTATAGAAATTATGAGGTTACTCAAAAGAGATATTAATAGAGATATTTTTATTTTTATACCGAAACTAGGGACCATAAGTGAAAATTGCACCTAATAAATGTTTTAGACCACTAACAGAAGAAAGATGGAATCCAATTAAAATACCATTCTCCATAAATACCTCAGTAAAATTGAGTGTAATAAAGAAGAACAAATAATGTTTAGAAAAAATTAGAAGAGCACTTTGGATGAATATAAACATACTGTGTTTTATATACATAATATATTTATATATTTCAACACCTATAAAATTTTTATTTTTTATGGAATGATTCCAAAATAATATTATAAGAGATTTGGTATATTAATAATATTTTTTCCTTGAAATATTTTAATGTTTTTTGGATCCCTTTTATAATTGTGATTGAAAATATTGAACATGTAATTGTTTATGAAAAAACTGAAGAATGAATTCTAAGGAGATATTCTAAAAGTAGTAGATTTTTAAATGTTTAACCAAACATATAAAAATATTATTTGATTGTAATGGTGTGAATGGTTTATAGGATACAACTCCCTTATCAAAATTTGTTAAAACATTTATTAGACACAAATTATTTATATCTAATTATAATAAAATATGCAAAGATGAATGTGAGTAAATAAATATACATTGTGAGTCATATGAATTGTGTGGTCAGGAGAGTGAAATACAAAGAAAAAATATATAAAATTTTATACCCTATAATAAAAGTTAGAATCAAACATCATCATGGAAATTCAAAAAATATTCTATTTAAACTATAAGGATGGTTAGAATCGATTTAGTCATCATTTATTTCACTGGTCAATCTTAAATTAGTTTCTAAGTTAGTTTTACATAAATATTCAGTGGATACTATGAATGAAGAGTTATATTATATAAAGAGGAATAATTTTGATTAATTTTTCCATTATTAGAAGGAAAGTGTATTATTGTTTCACTTTTAAAGTTCATAAATATTTTGGATGAGTTAAAATAAATATAAGAAAACAAATATCAACTTTTTGGTGAAGGTTAATCAAAGGTGTAAGGTTAGTAATTTGATTAAACCTTTCCCCCACAGATAGATTGGAATCTAAAAGAACATTTTTGGTAGTTATTACATATCATTATAAAACATTATATAAGATGGATTCTATGTCAGCTTACTTAATAAGAGAATTTGAATAATAACATTAAATTGAGTAACCTTTTGGGTTCTGTCATCAAATAGATAGAACCTAGTTGTTTAAGTTTAATAAAACTCGATATGGGTTGAAAAATCTCCATGATCATGGTACTCAAAATTAACAATTTATTGAAAAAGACGAAATTTTCTAAAGGAATTTTCAAAAGAATATAATATTTGAAGGATATGAACATTGATACCCACAATATTATTGTATATTATTATGCAATTATTTTTTATGGGATAGAGATATAATGTTTAAAGAGTTTTATAGAAATATGAATAAAAACCATGAAATGTCAATGCTCATGAAATTAACATTTTTTATTTGATTACATGTTTAAAAAATGTGAATATTAATTTTATTATAAAAAAAGACTTCCATATTTTTGATATAAATTTTTTCTGTGGTGGTTTACAATGAAACTTCTACTATCATTTCATCATCAATGAGGTCAATTATAGAAAATGATTGTAAATTGGTGAATAATAATGTATCTAATGTGTTCATAAGAATCATTCTCTATCATAAAGCTTTATGGAATGATATTGAATACAATGCTACATTGTATGAATAATATAAGATTGTTCCAATGAAGTCACATATTCTAACAACAAAAATAATTTCTAGATACCTTAATAGAACAGATTCTTATAGATTATTTTAAAAAATAATTTCTGATATAAACATTCTGGAATATTTTTTTGTTAATTGGGAAGGATATTAAAATGGTAGAATGTAAATATAATGTTAAAAATACTCGATCTTGTAATGTTGTTTTATTTTGTGTAGTAAGAAATAATGTTTAGTAAATATGAATATTGTGAAATACAAATTTTATTCCACTACCTATGCATGTAAAAAATTATTTGGATGAATGTTTAGATAGATTTTGTGAGAGTAAATTTCTTAAAACCATTACCAATTCATTGTGATTATCAATGTGTTATTATTATTTTTGAAAACCCTCTACAATATTACAGTAAAAATGGAATTTTAATTATATTATAAAGAATAAAATATAAAGTCATTTTTTTATATTTTATGATTGAAATTATTTATTAAAATTGTAAAATTTATTTTTTTTTTAAAAATGTTCTACAAAGGTAATGTTTTTATAATTAAGGTTAAAACTATTGGTTCATATTATAGAAATCATTTTCTAATGTTCACCATTGATTTGATTATGTTGTTAAACAAGAAGGTCATGTATAACTTTTTATGGAGATATACAACTATTTATTATATGAATTTAAATATTTTTTACCATATAGTGGAAGAGAGATAGATAGAAAAATTGAGGGGATTTTATCTTATTATGGAAAAGAATTTTTTTTACTGAGGGATGTGATTACTTTAGAAACAATAAATTATCAAATAGACTAGTGTGAGTAAATTCATTATGGTAATGGTTTTTATTTAACCAAATGTTAAAAAAGGATTATTTAACCATGTTTTGTAATAAAATATTGATTTGTTAAAAGATTATTAGGATTGTGTCTAACAAATAAAAAGTGAGATTTCAAAGATCCATTGGGATATTTTCATAACATTGTATTTTATTTATTGAAACATATATATTTTTTAAAATTTTTATATTGAATATGAGACAAATATGATTCTAAATGTTGTAAATAATATATTTTGTGATGTTTCAATAGGAGGTTATGATGTTTCTTTAACTATATTAAGAAAAATTATCTTAATTTCAATCAATTTTAATAAGATATTTTTTTGATACCATGAATCTCAGTATCCAATACGATTTCATGAAAATTGATAAATTTAGTTAAAATTCAGATAGACTAATGAAAAAACTACTTAACAGAGATATCTGGACATAAAAAACCATGTGTATCTTATTGGGTGGAAGGTGATTAATCGATGAAATTGATAAGTAAGATATATTTATATATTCCTTAATGGTAATAAGACATTGTATTGAAAGTTTCATATACCATCAGATAAATATTTTTAAAATATTAGTTTACAACGTTTTGTACACACTTATAAAAAACATGAAATGAAGTAACAAATGGCTTGGATACCAAAAATGTGATGTCAAATTTCAAGTCATTATTTTTTGAATAATATAGAGAGAAATACATTTATTAAAATAAACATAGAAAAAAATTGTTATATATACAATTATAAGTTTCAAAAAATTATTTATCTATAATCAATGGCTCATGTGTTTTGAGTTTTGAAATTTGATGTTTTTAAATAGATAGTTTTATTAAAGTATAAGTGAAACTGTTTTATTATATTCATGCTTTTTGATGATAAATTTTGAAGCATATTCTTAAAGGGATTCTAAAAAATTTAGGTAATTAAGAAAATGATTCATGAGATTTAAATACATAAAAACATTCATTATGGAAGAGAATAAAATTTTTTGAGGATGGGTAATTTCCTAGAATAAATTGAAAAAATAAAAGTTCAAAAGTAATTTATTCCAAAAGATAAAGGACATACTAATTAAGACATCAGAAGAGCCATTCATATTGGAGTTAAAATAAACTTTACATATCTTTTTAATGTCCCATTTAACATGAAAATGATTATATTACTTTTTCAGTAGATTTGATAATTATTAATGTCATAGATGTCTAAATAAGATCATGAAAACATATGTTTAAAATTTTATAATAACAATGGAATCCATTGAGTATAAATGAAGTTTCAATAAAATTCATGAAAATTCTGTAAGTATAAATAAAAATAAAATAAATTTTAGTTGAGAAATAAAATGAAATTGATGTCTAATATCTTTTATATGAAAAACACGAATAAAAAGAGTATGAAATATAAAAATTTAGAAAAACTATTCTAAAGGAGAAAAAGATTAATGGTGGAAAACATTGTGTCCAAGTGAGTATCAAACTGAGATTAATTTATAGTTAAATAATTTATATTATAAATTGATTCTTTTTATATTAATTAAAAATAGGTTTTTATGAGAACAAGATGGCATATGTTTCTATTTTAAATAGTTGACATAATTACCAGATAGAGGTACTATAAAAAGAGTATTATAAATATATTTCAAGTAGAGTTTGAGGACTATTTTTTTACTCAATTTATATAACCCTAGTTATGAAATTGGTATAGTTTTATTGAGTCTTAATGGATAGGGAATATAGTATGAAGGCAAGTGAACTAGATGAAAATTATCAGATGAAATAATTCTAATCGAGATATCTAGATGAAAATTTTGGGATTTTTTTACAAAGATTCATATAAATATGAAGGATAAATATCTTAATAATACGTATATAAATTAATGTAAGTCAGTACAATTATAGCTATCAAAATATAGAATTATTTGAATGGGATTTAGGTAATGTTATACTCACTTCTTATTAATTGTAATTTTTCATGGACAGATAGAAGTCACATAGTAAGAATGTATTTTCTAATAGAAACATAAAACATTATAAATCTATTGTTCCATGTATTAATTACCAATAGTTTCCATCAAGGGAGTTTTTAATAAATATTTTATAAGGAAAAAACTATAATAAGTAGCATGGGTTAATGTTATAGAATTTAAAAATAAAACAATTTCACCACTAATTTACCCCCACACGTATCAATGGTTATCGTGATCACAATGAACTTCACACAACATAAATGGACATTTACTTGAATGAATTTATATATTTTTTCAATATGTATTTTCTCTATTTAATTAAATATAAATCATCCTAGAATAATAGAAAACATTCCTAAAAATATAATATTTAAATACCCATATCAGGTATTATGTTATTTTGGTCAAAAGTATATATAAATATTGTAATTTATTTTAAATTCTTATGTGAAATAAATGTGATAAAAAAAATTTGATGAAAGAAATTTTTTAAGCATTAAATTGGTATATATAAAATTTATTACTTTTTTTTATGAATTAGTAAAAAAATCACAACATAAATAAATTATATATATTCCCTCATAGTGTGTTCACTATTATTCTCACATACATATTTAACAAATATATTATATTTATTTATTATAATGATGTTCATATAGAATTGAGGTTTTGTGTAATGTAAGATACAAAACATTTATTTTTTATTTCGCTGTAAATATATATAAAATCTTGGGGTGTTATATGATATGAATCATTGTTTACAAAATAATAAATTTTATAAATTAAAAAACTCAAATTCTCTCTATAATTTAAGACACATAAAGTTATGAGTTGGTATATATGTCACTATGTTGTGGTGCAGCTCATTGTAGTATATCAGTAATGAGATATTGTGTTACCGAAACTTCTTTCCATACTTCAAATTATAATTATCATTTTAATTATCATATGATAATAATTTAGAGAGTTTGAATAGATAAATAAAATATCTAATTAACAATGAATGATATATACTTATGATCTATATTGAAATGTATTAATAATAATAAAATTGTTGAGGAATGGTTGAAAACCTTTAGGAAACTAAAGATCATACTTGTTTGTTAAATATAAATATTATCATAGATTGTGATTTGAGAAAAATATAAATTCTTTAAAATTATCACATTTACAACCCTTTCTCTTGATTTCCCTCTCTATATTTAAATAAGTTTCTCAAAAATTGTTAAGAAGAGATGATATTTCTTATGTATTTATAGATTGATCTATTTAGTGAATACTATAGGGGAGAAGAGTCTATTTCCTATTTCTTTTATATTCCAAATCATCACTAAAATTTCCTACCATTATTTATTTTATTATTTAATAAAATATGAATGGATAGATTTTGCAGATTAATTGGTTTTTGGTTATTTCACCCATGATGTTTAATTTTTTTAATCATCTCTGAAGACCATCAATGTTATTATATAATATTCCATTTCATTTCAATTGAGATTTCAAATGGACGATGAAAATTTAAAATGATAATTGTCAAAATTATAGAATATTTAATCTAAACACGGCCACAGTTTGTGGAGTTCTCTAAACATTAACATCAGTATGTATGAAACCTTTAATGGTACAATAAGTGAAAAATTATTATATCTTTGTTTAAAAAAGCAATTTTAGAATAGTTATATAAAAAATAGAGTAACATTTTTTGACAATATCATGACATAGATTACTGACATAAATGTCATTATTTATTGACCATTAAAGATGAAAAACAATATGGAATGTGTTTACATGTAACTGTAAAAATTGTATTATTTAATTTGATATAGTATTTCATAAGACCACTATGACATAACATAGGTCAAAATGATGATGTTTACCCTAAATGACCATAGTGGATATAAAAATTGTGAAGATTTTCCCCTAGGAAAGCGTTGTCACCAATACATTGACAATGTCCTTATATATATATAAATTATAATCTTGAGGATAATTTTAGGGAAAAAAGTAATTTTTGGTAAAAATTTGAAAAAAAATTTTCACCAACATCAGTTTAATAGTTCTTTGAAATAACACGAAAAGCATTTTCATAGATATGATCTATGATTAAAGTCAACTTACGTGAAAAAAATTTGAAACGATTTATAAATTTATATGAGGATATATATATATATATATATGAGTAGATTTTTAATTGTGGATTTCTTAGAATAGATAATATAAAATGTTCATATTAATGTTATGTGTTTTCATTATTATCTAATCCTTTTTAGAATGAGTTTTACTTTATTTTTTTAAATTATTAAATAAAATGAAATATATGTTATTAAATTTATGTAATTTTTTTACATATAATATTAAATGTATATATTTTCATAAGAAAATTTCATAAATATATTCATTATTTGGTAATATGAAGGATTTAATATTAAATTCCATGTAAAAAATTAACATAAAAGATTTTATATATAGAAAATTTGAAATTATTATATTTATATATTTGGGTATATATATAAATTAGGTGAGAATTATAATGTTTTTATAATTGATTTATTAATGAAATTTTTATAACTCTTATCGTGGGGTAATTTTTTTGTAATTGTTCATTTTTTTAGATTATTTCTTGTTTGATTTATAAATTTAATTTTTTTTATTATGAATTGAAGTGTAATTTATTTTAATTTTTTTTTAACTAGTTCATTAATTTTTCATTCGTGCATTTAAGGAGCTACATTCTATATAAGAAGTATTATTTAGTTTTCATCTATATTTCAAAGAGTTTCCTCATGTTCTCATATATTGAATTTAACGGTTGATAACAGTTAATATATATTATGTGTTACAATTGTCTCAAAATTAAAGTCCCTCTTGGTTACTAAACCATGAATTATAAGGCTTTGGGTTTCACTTCTCATTGTCATAGGGTATTATGAATTTTCATATAAATGTGGGTGATTTCTCCTCATTGCATTGATCGTAATTCTATAGTCCTTTTATACTTCATATGGTTATATTAATTTATAATAAAGGAGTTATTAAACCTTATTCTTATGAATCATTGGAAAAAAATATAGTTGGATTTTTAATTTAGAATAGCAACATAACATATGATTTTTATGAATAGTTTCATATTAGTATAGTAACAAAATATTGATTTAGTATAATTAAAAGTTATTTAAAACTAAATCATTAGAATCATGGATACATTTAAATATAATATAATAGATTAGATGATTATTTATTGAAACTCCCTTAAACAAATGCGTTGAACTACATTCAAAGTGGACACATGTATGTACCCCACTCATCCAACATGATAGTTTCATGTAAAATCATGATATAATAGATTATAGTGTGTGAATCGCTACAAAATGGAATAAACCCATGTAAATGGTAATGATATCACACTATGAACATTAGGATCCATTTTTCTGAGAAACCCGATGAGGTGTGAAACTAGATAAATAAAGTTAGGTATTGTCTTTCTAATGTTTTGGAGAAGAGGGTTGTCTAAAAAATTATTTATGGTTGATATATCACATAATTTTCATACCTAAATAGATATATTTTTAATAGAAATCTATGGTGTATGTAATGATTAGTAAAATATAGACCTTTCACTCCAGATTATATGATAAAAATATGATGCTTCACCATTTAAATGAAGTAACAAATTGTAATACAATAGATTAATTAAATGTAAGACATGAAAATAATTTGGTAAAATCTCATATTATAGAGAAAATGGAATAATTATCATCAACTAGAAAAATTAATATTAATCATAGAGAATGTGGAATATTGGTTGAATCAAATACATCGACGTGTACAATATGGAAAACTCTATGTGTTTGAGAAACCCCTTTCAAATACCAAATTTTTTTATTTTCATCCACAATATGATATATATTCATATTATAAGCATAGAAAATATGTGTGTAGACTATTAAATTAAATATGATTAATAGAACATCAGTCTTCACCCATATTCTCAAAAATATTGGTTATATTGATGGGTTCATGATACTAAAGATATATTTTTTGTGTTATTTATATATGGAGTATATTTTCAAATAAATATATTAAAGTATACAAAATATAAATAAATTTAAAAAATGTTTTACCTAAATTACTTATATTGTAGAGGATAATGAGTTAGGATATGCGATGTTCATGTTCTTGTTTTGTGAAAACCATATAAAATGGTAAACAATTGAAGCTATAGAAGAAGAATATATGGTTTAATTGTTATTCATGGTTATTAAATCATAAATTAGTTATCGTGAAGGTGTAAAATTGTTTCTATATTATATAATATTAACTAAAATACTAGAAGGTATTTTTGAAACATTATAGGGAGTCTTTGTTATGATTTAGTGTTATAGACTTATTTATTTTAATTTGAAGTTTATATGATACGTAATGTATATTTTGCAACTATTTTACAAATACATGAGTTCAAAATCAAGGTCGTAATTCATGAAGTTTATAATTTGTAGTAATATATTGAACTAAATTATCACCACAACATGGAATTAAATGAAAAGTATTAGAATATTGATTATAAAGGATGTGTATTTTTTTCTCATTTCCATATTATGATAAGACCTTTTCATTGTAAATAATTAGTTATTATAAAAAAATAGACAAAGGATATGATATACATGTTATTTGATTTATAAAATTCTATAAAATGTTTATAAAATATATTTTATTAATTAGATAATTGAATTATATTTTCCATTAGATAATTTAATTTTGTAATAAATAATTAATACTAGTAAAATTAAAATTTATATTCAAATTAAATACATTAAGAGTTTAAGGTATATTTATAAATATAAATAATATATTGAGTTAAATTTAGTAACGAAAATTTTCATAAAGAGATGATTGAATGCAAAAAACCGTAATGAATAGTACTTATGATTTAATTAGAAATCATTATATATATAAATATGATGTTATTAAAATTATAACCCAGTGTTGTTTGAAATATAGGATTTTTTATAATATGTCCAATATTATGATCATTAATAAAATAATTATTAGTTTCTACATTATTCAAACATTTATACCAGATTATTATTACTCATTAATGGTGTTTTGTGTGAGGGTTTATCATATGGTCAAATATATATATGTGAATGGAATTACCCAATTATCTATAATGATTTGGAGAACCCTAAAAATCTAGAAAAAATAAAGTAAATCTAGTGGTCGATCAAATGAGATAGGAAGAAACAATCATTTATATATCATTTTTTGTATTCATAAATGAGGTTATGAATACAAAATGAATAATGTTATACAAATTAATTATCCTTGCTTTCAATCTTTTATACATAATGTATATACTCATAATGATAATAATTATCAAACACTCTAAGTATGAGATTGATTTATTCCTAACCATTGTTGATGATTAATTATTATATTTTATAATACAATTTTATTGTTGTATTGACTAATACTTCATATAGAGATACAGAATATGGTAATGTAACTTAAAAGAGGGTTTTTTGTCGAATGATCGCCCAATGTATACCACCAAGAAGTATTTGACACTTGGTATATTGTATCAAACTAATTAATGTTTCTTATTGAACATAATTACCTGACATTAGAAATATACAATGAAGGAAAAACGTTACACATTTACACCATCCTAATGACAGCCTCAACAAAACACTAATTGAGTGGTGGTTGGGTTTTTTATTTAGTTTCAATGGTTTTGGAATAATAATGATGGGATTTTTTTCTCATGTATAATTAGTATGAAATTTTTTCCATCAATTACAATAGACCAATGAATTATATTACTATACCTATATAGGACTCATTTGAAGTGAATATAATTTTGGATATGGGATATGTGATGTACTAATCCACTAGGTTAAATGAAATAAAACAATTTTATCCATATAGTTAGTATATAGTATAGTAATTCTTAATATATGAGCTATAAATATTAGATTTATATACAATATTTATTATAGTCACTCGATAATAGGAATGTATAATTATATGATTATGAAAAACATTATATGATATAACTTGTGGACAATTGTAAGGAAACATATGTGTTTTCTATATATCATAACAAATACCATTATTTCATTAGTAGTGTTGATTCATTTCTAGATGGTGGGTTGCTATTAAAATTATGTAATAGATAATTCAGAATGATTCAAATGCTAAAAAATGCAATCTGATCACAAATTGTGATTTTGTGTAAGAGGATTATGTTTTATTGAAAATTTATCATATTAAAATTATAGATACATATCAATTGTATTTTATAGGATACCAAGACGTGGTTTTTGGTGGATTTTCACATGCTTTTCTCATGATTTCACATTTAAAAAAAATAACTACACTTCAAATATAGTTTTTTGCATATATCCATATGATTTTTAAATACAGTTTCATAAGATGTTGTAAATGATGTGATATATGGTTAAAGGAATAATAATTTTTTATTATTAATGATATTTTATATGTTATATCATAATGTCTAGGTAAACCTTCTTCTATTTTTTATAATCAGTCATTATTTTTTTCATAACCCTAAAATATTGGTTTTATGAGTTTGTATGGATAAATATATTTTTTTGATATTACATAATGAATCCAAATATTGAGATATTATAGAAAAACCCATTAAATGTCTCACTAAATAAAAAAAAATTGATAAATATTCTAAATTCATAGATTATCCTCGGATGGTCAATAAAAATAGGATCATGGTTTTTTATTTTTATATCATCCATGTTCTATAAATTCATTAATTTGAAACAGTTTTTTATCTCTCTATTTATTCTTCAATAATGATATATTAAACCCTATAATGGGTGGATGCATCATATGTGTTAGGATATCCTTATAGCCCTGAATACCCTTGGATAAAACTTTCAATTGGAAGTTTCTTGGTGTTATATTTCAATATATTACAAAAAATGTAATGTGGAATCCCTAAAAAATGTATAAAATTATAAATTTATTTATTCTTTTCAGTATTAATGGAGAAATTTTATAGAATAATAGGTTTTTAATTTTTCTCTCTACCTTTACCTATTCTTTATCCCCTAAAAATCCATCAATGTTATTACTAGTTCATTAGATAATTTCTTTTATAATTTGTTAATTTTTTTACATTACTCTAACTGTGTTAATTAGACCCTCTTACACGTTATATTGGTTAAAAATATAACAATAAAACATTATCTTCAAAAATTCAATTATTATGACCAAATAAGACCAAGAAACTGAATGTATCACTGTAGGATATGTCCAACACTATGAGGATGGTGAATGAGTGTTGGAATACCTTCTTTTATCCTATTGAATCATTTATCCCTTTACACCTCTTTAATTTTTTGATGAATTCATATAAATCATAATTTATCTCACCATTAGATGATATGTGTACATATGTAATTAAGAAAGAATAATATTGGGAATAACATGGTTTTCTAATGTTATCATCGTTCCAATGGATAACTTCATGCCTAATTTACCACGCTTTATATCCCATCTACACTCAAATTAGTCCATATTTTAAATCAAAGGAAGGGTATGGGTATAGATTTGGACCTTTTATCATGAAATTAAGCAGGTATATTCTAATCATAAACATATTCTGTAATCTCAATAAAATATAGGGTTTGGTATACTAATTTTGATGTATTATATACATATTTGTATTAGTCTACTGTTGACATAATAATCTGGTATCTTTCATTGGTTTTAATATTCTTATATTCTTCCATAAAAAAATCACATTTTTGTCTCACTATTCATTAGACATATAAAGTAGTTGATGAATGTAGGATGACTTCCTCAATCCCTTAGAATAAATTTGATCAGGTTTGGGTAATGTTGAGAACTCATATATTCCATTTTTATTTATTATTTCATTATTTTTTAGGGAAAAGGAAATTAATTTCACAATACTTATGTATAATTTATATATCCCTCTATTTAATAATTTAATTATAAAATATGAACAATATATCAGTTCTATGAATTATTATTTTACTTAAATATTTTTATCAATTGTTATAGCAATAGAACTCTCCATGGAATTCATGAGCCCCTAAGCAAGGAAGTGGAAGGGAAAACCCAAAGTAGGATGAAGACACGGAGGGATTATACGGACCTACCCAAGCCAATGGCGACGAGGTATGCTTGCAAGAATGTAGGGTCACAAGAAAATGTTCATGAAAATGGGAACAGTGGCAAGCGGAGGGGAGGGCCTCCGAAGGCGGATACTGGGCTCAGTGGGAAGCGGTCAAATAAGGCGAAGATTTCTGAGGAGATTCTTAGGAAGAAAAACATGTATCTTGAGTTGATGCGGAAGTATGAATCTTCAGAATGGGAGTCAGCTGATCCTGGCGATGATTTATCTGATGATAGGGAGAGGGATGAGTATGGGTTTGATGTAATGTAGCGCTTTTATTTTCTACTATCTGTACTGCACTTTTTTCTTAATAAATTTGGGGGATCGGGCTTTCTCCTGGTTGAGACTTTCCTGGGTATTATGTTAAATGAGTTATGGTTATAAAATACTTGCAATTTTATTATATATAATTAATGGAATTCATGTTCTTTAAACCACATTCATTATTTTTCCCCTTTCACTGGTCTTTATGAAGACACATATTTAATACGATTTATAGATGTACAGTGGCTTACTTATGAATTAAAAATTTACATATGTATTGGAATCAATTTATTCACACGTTTCTAAAAATACCACATATATTTAAATTTTAGAAACCCAAAGCTTGACGTACATAGACATTACATTACTTTTGAGGAATATCTAATACATAACAAAAACAGACACCAAATGGCTGTAATAGTTTAGTGTATTTGGAAACATGGAACATAATCTTCTAATCATGGTGAAAGATCTTCAACATCTCCCATAAAGATCTTCCCCTTTTGTTTTATTACCTAAAACCATTCTTTATATCCTGGGGGAAAGAAAACATAAAAAGGGTGAGCTCAAATTCTCAGTAAGGGTAAACATAGAGAACATAAAACAATCCATAAAAATTTGAATGCAAAAACTTGAACATAAAATCTAAACATCAAAATCATGAGCAAAGAAATAAATATTGGAAGTGAAAAAGGCATATATAATAATGGAACATAAATCACGATAAAATAAAATGGGAAGAAAACATGTAATTGTGGAAAACCATTAAGCACATGATATGATTTCCATAGTATCCAATGCATTGCTACCAAGACCATCTTAGTGGACAAAGTCCATTACTGAACCGAGTTCACTCCTCCTTCGAGTCCTGTATTACTTAACCGGATTAACATGTCCTTCCAGCCATGTCTATATCATGAGATATAAATATTTATCCAAATCATTAGAGGGAGATATAAGGCCCACCCATCCTATAATTAAATCATTCTTACGTGTGCCACAACATAAACATAAATCATTCATCATAACCCAAAGAATAAAATGGGTTTCATAAACATCATCCCATCATAACATAATCCATATAAACAAATGGATATAATTTCATCATAAGAAAAGTGAAACCATGTAAATCATAGAGACATTGTACTTGAAACATACACATATGAAATAATGTCATCTTAGATGGAAAATGGTTTTGATAAAACAATTGAAATGAATTCTTGAGGAAAATATCCTTTCTTCTTCAAAATCAGTTTCTTTTCACAAAATACCATTGGGTTTTAAAAGAAAAGGATTTTTTTGAAAATAGTAATGAAATATTGTAGAGTAAGATTCATGAAAATAAGGTGATATAAACCGTAAAAATCCGTTCACACCGTATTAGTTAAAAAAACATTATCCTCGTACTTTGGTCGGAAAAGTAAAAAAATTACTCGTATGGTAAACAAAAGAAAGATTCCTTCCATAACACAATGTAAAAGTAAAAGAGGTGTAAAAATGACATTAAACATACATGGAAAAATATTAAACACTTTACGAAAAACATTTTATGGGCATGGATGAAAAATATAACCCCAATAAATACTTACGTATAAGCAATCTCAGAAAAAAATGAGATTGGAAAATTATCCCTTACCTTAGGTCTGATATGATTAGTACGTATCCAAAACTCCTATATAATGATTTAAATAATGTCATTGACTTATTGCAGAATCATATTCACTGTTATTATATCATATATGGTTCACTTATTACTTTATATTACCCGTTCATCTGTAAATTCCATGTTAAAGTAGCGTTTTGGGTAAAATCGTTTTATTTATCGTACGTGTTTGGACTTGTAGTTATTGATATTATTATTACTTATATACTGATTTACTTACTTCCAAAATTTAAATCATTATTTATATATCATATATATTCATAATAAATATATATATATAGTAGATAGATAAATGAAATGAAATACACTATTTATGGAGACGGTAGGCCGTACGAACGCATGAACGCTGTTTTCCATTCCTTATTGACTTTAATGGAAGTAAGTAGATAAAAAATATATATATATATACAAATCCAATTGCATTATTATGTCATATATTTCATGATTACTTATTATATATACTTTATAATCATTCTTGTATTATTAACATGGAAAATGAATCTCATCACGTCGTGGAGATGGTAATCCGTACGTACACACGAGCAATGATATCGTTCCGATATTTATTGAATAAAAGTGGTGTGGATGATATAATATCTTACAATCTGTATGATTTTATAATAATCATATATATTTATTCTTTACACCATTATACCCCATCAAGTAAGGTGGTGGTGGAAAAACTGATTACACCACAGCGTGGAGACGGTATTTCGTACGTACATACGCACGGTGATTTCGTTTTCCGTAGGATTGATAGAAGGTGAAATAGGGTTTTTTCATATTTATAATAACATATCAGTATATAAGTAATACTTATTATATTACTTTATAATGAAATAACTATAGAAGAAAGAAAACTTGAAAGAATCGGTAGAAGAGATTACCTCTTCTTCGACGCACCTCTTTTAAAAATCTTCTTAGGGCACTAGAGTTGGTATTTTGAGAATACCAGAACCTCTATGATATAACTATAGAGGTTGAGAAGAGTAATTGGGAGGGTTTTTCCTAGCTTCAAGGCTCAAAAGGGTGTGAAGAGAAGAGGGAAGGGTGCCCTTTTTATAAGGGAGGAGAGGGGCACCTTAGGAAAAACATAAAATATTATTTTATAATAAAGTCATATTCGGTTTTTAATAGCTCCAAATTGATTTATTTAGATTCTAAAGTGAGTATGAGTATAAATCCTCTCAAAAAAATAGGTTTTAGACAAGTTTAGGTTACTATTTCAACCTTATTATTTATATTTAACTCTAAATTAAATAATTTAACTTTTACCATGTCTTTTTGTTTTCTTACAATATATGAATAATAATCTTACTATAACAAGACAAAAGAACCCCAAGTGGTTAATTATTAATATATATAACCTTATCTAAGATATTTTGCTAAACCTTATATTTTTAGTAATAAAATAAAAATTAATAATATAATATTTGTTTTAAAAACTATTTTATGTCAATTTTGACACTATTTGGTACATGATTTTTGTGAAACTCATAACAGCATGATTAGTTCGAAAAACGTTAATTAGATTCATAATAACATGGAAAATTAACCTATAAAATTAGTGGAATTTATATAAAGCGTAAAATTACATTAATTTGGGTATTTATAACATCAATTATGTAAATATTTCATTAATAAGGTAATTACTACATCATCACTGTACCATAAATAAATTAAATTATTTAATGTCTAAAAATTATATATAAAATACCATTATGTAGAAAATCTTTTTAAATTTCTTATAAATATTTATAGTCTAATTTATCATATGTATAACCATATATTAAAAATGTTTTAGTTATTAAACTTTGATTGTTTACTGTTTTAACTCTTCTTTAAATAAAATAATAATCAATGTCCTAATCTAATTCAAGTGGACCTAAAGAGTAATATTTTATTCCTAAGGTTGTTTTTGGTCAAATTACACTTATCCAATAGAGTTAGGACATGTGTTAGGGTAATAGTAATGTCATTTTTACCCTTAATTACCCTATTCACTTTTAACCGTGGTTAATAAAAGTAAAAACTTAATATTCACCCAAAATTATTTTTATCTTATTGAACCAAATTTTACTCCATGATATTAACCATGCCTCTCGGATTTTCAAAATTCTACTTGTAGAAGTGGTAAAATTAATTTTTATGTAAATTTTCAAATTCTCCTAGTATGTGGGTAAAAGACGGTGAAAGTTCAATAAAATTTAATTATATCTAAAATTAGTGTAAAATGAATCAATGAATTACATTGAACTTATATAGTTAATATGTTTCAATTTTTACCTAAAATAAATTTAAATAAAATAAATAATTATTTAAATAAAAAGTCGGTTTTTAAAAAGTAACCCAGTGTTTTTACTATTCATCAAAAATTGAAAGTTTTCAGAAAAATACTAAAAATTCACCCTAGGCTAATTTCGATATTCCGAATCCAAAAATGAAGTCCATTTCGAAAGATAAAATTTATAAAATTTCAAAAAGTGGGTATTACTATTTATAACACCTAGTTTATATAAATTATCATTGTTTAGTGAAACACGGTATTGCGTACCACATACGCTATCGTGGAAGGTTGCGATTGCGTGTAATGCAAGCCAAGTCAGGGATGCGTGTAGTGAAAGCTCCTTTTGGTGTAGCGTACAAAATAATAAATCAATGAAATTAAAAAGAATATTTTTCATAAAATCTCAGGGTGTTACAAAAATGATCCACATATTATGCGTTTTTTGGTTTGTGTAGTCATTGCTACTAATACATACATTACTGTTACAACTCAATATTTTAGTACATATAGTTTCCATTAATTAAATACAATATCGAACAAATCATTCAACAAACACCCATAAAATAAAAAGATCTATGACATATAATGCGATCCTTATTGTGGAAATAAAATGTTTAATAAAAACGATTTGAAACAAAATTTTATTACTCATCTACTTTTTTAAATATTTATATGATTTATAACTAATGCGATTTCATATTAAAAGGAATTATTCTTTCTGAGATAGATTATTTTAATATGGTGTAACATTTATTGTAATTAAATCAAATGTCAAATTTTAAAATATTAATATATATAAAATAATATTTAAACATTACTTAAATTAATAATTGATATGATATAATCATGTAAAATGTATTTTTTCCTGAAATATATATTTTTTATTTCATATTTCAATATAAAAAATTAAAATTTTAAATTTTAGAAAATGAATTTTATAAAATTTACTTAATTTTAGAATTCATCAATTCAATGTTATATTAGGCTATTTTTTAATATTTTTATAAAAAGAATGAATCTTTAGTCAATAATAAAAACAGTAATGTCACGACCCACCTTCACCAAGATGAGGGAAAGGACAACATATTTCCATACCCTTCCTTCTTCAAGTTGAGGGAGAGATAATGACCCCTGAGACCCACCTTCAATAGGTCCCGGAGAGGAGACTAGCACCAAGGGTATAATATCAAACACTAAATGGAAGGCATTACCCATTTTCTTTAATAGGATCTGAAGATAAGATGATGGAACCCAATAACACCAAACTGAAAGTGCAAGAAAAGCCAAAACAACCATTCCCATATGCATGTTCCAAAAGTATATACTACAAATAATAAAGTGACTACAAAGGTAAAGTACCAAAGAAAGAAAAACAACAACTCCAACTGTCCCAAAGGTCCTGCGCTAGTATGGTCTAGCGCGATCCCCGAAGTCCTCCTGGAAACCTGAAAACAGTTTTATATACGTAGGGTGAGCATAAAAGTATACTTAGTAGGGAAAAAACCTAAAGCTTTCAGGCACAAGTGGGGAGGCATACTAATTCCCCATGAGAAAAGAGATAACCAATCACTTAACAAGGAAACTAACCACCCAAGCTTCCCCAAGGTACCCTCCCCAAATAATGCAAGTCAAGTAAAATATAAGAATAGAACATCAATGCTTGGGTACCCCCACCACTTTCCCACTGGTTATTGAGGACATCCTTTGCATCAAACCAATCTTGCCATTCTCACTACAGTCCCACTATCACACCCCGCCCGCACACACCTGGGCCATACCCTCATGCAGTCTCACTGCCAAACCCCACCCACAAACACCTAGGCCAGAACAATCTCACGTAACCACGCCTGAAAACACCTAGGCTAGAACAACCACCGCCACGCCCGAAGACAACTAGGCTAGAAGATCCACTACAACACCCGAAGACACCTGGGCCTCATCCTGAAGACACTTGGGAAACCACCTGCCTGCACACACTTGGGCCAACCCCCACGCCACCCTGACCAAAGATTCTTGGGCTAATAATGGACTTCAGGCCATCACAGCCTGCCCAAAGATAATTGGGCTATCTGGGAAAGGGAGCAGAAAGGAGCTAATAACCAGCCACTAATATAAGTGTTGGAAAAAACACCCTCCCCCATAAAATGGGGGTGTTCGGAAATAAGTGATCAACTTGGGTGGGGCACGAATAAGAAACACAAAACTAAAAGTATATGTATAGGTAACAAGCACTCACCCAAAGCTTGGGTTTTTCTTCGTCCTACCTAAAGAATACATTTAGCACCAACTTCCAAGTCACAACCCACACCAAACCCAGACCCATTTGTCCCATATTTGTTTTCATGTTTAGTAATAATGTTAGATGAGTTTTCTGCACCTACTTGGGAAACTAGAAACTATGAGCACAAGCCAAGGAAAGAGTACAATCAAACATCAACTTAAACATTCACACCTGGTTCTCTTGTAAATTCACAACAACAAAGGGATATGTGAGATCCCTCTAAGTACTAGAACCAAAGAAAACCCCAAGGTATAGCCCCATGTCCCCAGAAGCCAATGGTTTCTCAACAACAGAGGATTCCGCCCCAATTCGTGATATAATCAAGGTAACCACCCGACATTAAATTCACAACCAATGGAAGCATAACAACAGGGAATCACATCCCCACCCACATCACCCAGCAATCGGACCGTGAAGGAAAAACAAAAAACCACTACCACCAAAGCAAAGCAAGACCATGCTGGTATTTTCAGATTTAAATGATTTAACACACTCCATGATTCCAATCCTTCTTTACTTTAACCGGGGTTATCACAGAAAAGGATTGATCCTGGTGCTTTTAATTTATTTAGCTCAATATACGTAATTAACCAATTTCCTTTACACAAAAAGGGTACAAAACCACAATAAAAACCATTTAAACATCACAAGAGGTAAGGTTTCATTAGTGCACAGAGAAAGACCACCAACAGTCATGATTTTCAGTACTCATAAGCCCACACAATTCTAAAAACAAGTTCATAAAACAAAACAGCATCATCGATCACACCCTCCCCCTTCATTCTTAGAATCTGGTTATTATCTTCATTATGTTTTGGTTAGTCCAATTCTATAGAAGCAATAGCATACCCACCTCACAAGATACACAGGAAGGAGAGATGAAGGTGAAACCCTGCTTGATTGATCAACGATCAATGTTTATCTCACCTGCCAGGAATAGAAGATGCACCATTTGTAGGGGTGGGGCCTCAGAAACTCAAGAACTAGTAGACGAAACGATGGGAGGGTGATCGAGAAAGAAGAAACCCAGAGAACCCCTTAGTTTATAAGGGTCAGGGATGGTTGAGATAAGAACGTGAAACTGCATAAGGAGCGAGGGTCGTGGGTTGACCACGTGGTTCCACACGACATTAAATAGGTCCTCGCCTTTAGGGGTGGTTTAAATCGATGCACCTAGGGTATCTCACTTAAACAAACACCATTAATTGGCATTAATGGGCCTTAAAACATGCATAAACGGGTCAAAATAGGGTTTAAAACCCAATTTTTGAAAAAAGGAGGCGCTGCTGGAAGAACCCGTGGGGGTGATCAAGAGCCACCAGTAGCTGAGAGCTATCGGTGGCTTACAATGACTGGTAGATGATCTACCGGTTGTGTGCAGCGACCGATAGTTGAGAGCTACCAGTGGCTGATAGCCACTGGTAGCTGAGCTACCGGTAGGGTGTAGCGACCGGTAGTCGAGAGCTACCTGTGGCTGACAGCCACCGGTAGTCGAGCTACGAGTAGGCTGCAGTGAATGGTAGTCAAGAGATACCGGTGGATGAAATCCACTAGTAACCGAGCTACCGGTAGGCTACAACCACCGGTAGACCGAGCTACTGGTTGGTTGCGACTACCAGTAGGACTCCTATCGTGGTTCAAACTTCACCGAGAAGTTGGGATGGCCACCCAGACCACCCAGAACACCTCAAGCATCAAATTTTTACTAAGTAATGGACCTCCAACAAACCAGGCCATTACATCATATCGCTCTCAAACTATTCTCTCCCTCGAGAAGCAAAACAACCCACAAGGAAAGAAAGTGTCCGAACAACCACCTCTAATGATACCTCTCATGAACGAACCTCATTGTTAACTAAAAAAACACCTTTCTCTTAAGAACCAAGAAACATACCATGTCAGACTACCCAGTATGTGGGTTGAGGAGTCTCTTACCCCATGTCAAGATACTATCCACTTTGGGCAACACTGACTCGCCCGGACGGGTTTAATCGCATCCACCCTAATTCTTCTGGATTAGGGGTCTGATCCTCCCCTCCCCAGAGCCAGGAAATTTCACACACATTCAGAGAGGAAAGAAAAAACCACATATTTCATATCCAACAAGGTAAAACAATCTCCCACAACAAGTATAAATAGAACAGCACAAACTCAAAACAACTCTGGGTACTGGGCACGCATATATGCTTACCTCTCCCATGTACTCTCCTCAATCCCACCATGTCTTCATAACACACGAACTAAGGGAATGGTTCACCCGCGAAGCACCTTCTCCTCATGATCCTCGATCATCACTGGTCTTTCCACAATGGTCAGGTCGTCCTCGATGTCTAGCTCTCCCCAGTCAAGGACATGTGAATCGTCATGAAGATAACGATGGAGCTGGGACACATGGAAGACGTCATGTATCCTCAGTAGCTACGATGGTAACGCTAGCTAATAAGCCACTTCGCCGACCCAACAAAACCCTTCGAAGGGTCCGATGAACCTGGGAGAAAGATTACTCCCCTTGCCGAACCTATGTTGTCTATGCTGAGGGGAGACCTTCAAGAACACGTGGTCTCCAACCTCAAACTACAAGGGCCTTCTCCTGCTATCATTGTATGACTTCTGTCCGTCCTGGGCCGCCTACATCATTCCCCGTATAAGCTGAACCTTCTCCGTCGTGCTCTGCACCACCTCGGGGCCAAGGATGCTCGCCTCTCCAACTTCAGTCCAATACACAGGTGAACGACATGGTATCCCGTACAAGGCATCGAACGAGGCCATACCAATGGTAGAGTGATAGCTATTATTGTATGCGAACTCTACCAGAGGAAAGTGTCACACCCATGATCCTCTTGAGTCCAGAATGCATGCCCGTGGCATATCCTCCATGGTCTGGATGGTGCGCTCTGTCTGCTCATCTGTCTGGGGATGGAAAGTAGTGCTAAGATGTAGCTGGGTGCCAAAATCATGCCGAAATCCCCTCCAGACTTGTGAGGTAAACCGTGAATCCCGATCCGAGACAATGGAGCTCGTAACTCCATGAAACCGCACCACCTCATCCACGTACCTTTGTGCCAATGCGTCCACTGCACGTGACTCCTTAATCGTTCGAAAGTGTGCCGATTTCGTCAACCGGACCACTACTACCCAGATGGAATCATATCCCCCTTGAACCTTGGGTAGTCTTGTAACTAAATCCATCGATATTTCCTCCCATTTCCACTCAGGGACATCTAGAGACTACAGCGGGACACCTGGAACACGGTGTTCAGCCTTCACCTGCTGACACACTAGGAACTTGGCCACAAACTCTGCCACTTCTCGCTTCACTCTGGGCCACTAGAATAGTCTTCTTCAGACTTGGTACATCTTGGAAACTCCTCGGTGTACCACTAGGGGTGAGTTGTGGAACACACTGAGAACCTCTTCCGCACATCGCCTCTGGAAGAAATGGCTTCCCCTAGAAAAACATACGGTTTTGACAATCCTCTTTCCATCCTTCCGGAGCATTACTCTGGTCAACTCGGTCACACATCACTTTGCACTCTGGGTCTCCCCACTGAGACTCCTCCACTTGCTGAAACAGAGACGAATGCACTATCATCTAATATAGGCAACCTCTATCGCCATCCATCATCGCATCCAGGTGTAAGGTAGCCAACTCCTCCATTTCCTTCGAGGTGTCTGCCGACTCTTAGACCGCATCATACTATGACCTCCTACTCATGGCATCGATCACTACATTCCCCTTCCCTGATGTTTAGGAAATCTCAATGTCGTAATCCTAGAGGAACTCCATCCACCTTCGCTGCTGCATGTTTTTGTCCCACTGGGAGAAGATATACCTCAAATGTTTGTGATCTGTGAAGACCACAAAGTGTTCTCCAATGAGGTAATGCTGCCATAACTTTTACGTAAAAACAACCGCTGGAAGATCCAGGTAGTGGGTGGCATAATTACGCTCATGAGGGAGTAGCTGCCTAGACCCATAAGAGATCACCTCTTGTTGTTGCATCAACAGACATACGAGGCCTTTCCCTAAAGCATCACATAACACCTCGTATGCTACCCCTTGTTCTAGTAGTCTTAGCACTAGGGAACTAACCAACTTCTCCTTCAGATAGCTGAGGGCTGCCTCGCACTGCTCACTCCACACGAAAACCTGGTCCTTCTTGGTTTGGACTGTCAAAGGGGATATAACTCGGGAGAAGTTGGGTAAGAACCTCTGATAGTAACCTGCCAGCCCGAGGGAGCTACAAACCTCTGCCACATTCTTGGGTGCTGCCTAAGAAATAACTGATTCAACCTTTGATGGGTTCAACTCTACCCCTTGCTCGGACACAACGTGCCCAAATAAGTGCACTTATTGTGTCCAGAACTTGCATTTCGACAACTTACTATAGAGCTGGTGATGTCAGAGGACCTCCAAAACCGTCCTCAGGTGTCTTGTGTGATCCTCATCTGATATTGAATAGATCAGGATATCGTCGATGAACATAACTATGAACCAATCCAGGTACTCCCGGAATATGGAGTCCATAAGCCCCATGAACACATCCGGGGAGTTCGTAACACCGAAGTGCATGACTACGAACTCGAAGTGTCAATATCTGCACTTGAACACCATCTTTGGGATGTTTACCACTTTCAATATCAACTAGTGACACCCAGACCGCAGGTCGATCTTCGAGAACACCCTACCCCTTTCAGTTGGTCAAAAAGATCGTCTATCCTCGAAAGAGGGTAGCGATTCATGATCGTTACCTGATTCAGCCTCCTGTAGTCTATGTACAACCTGAGACCACCATCTGCCTTCTTTGCAAACAAGACTGGGGCACCCCACGGTGATGCACATGGTCAAAGACAAAACCTCTTCATTAGATCTTCAATCTGAATCCGCAGTTCCCGTAGCTCCGAAGGTTCTATCTGATAAGGAGTCATCGAGATCAGACGAGCACCAGGTTGCAAGTCTATCCCAAACTCGATATCCCGTCGAGGGGGTAGAGTCGTCACCTCCTCAGGAAAGACATCCATAAAATCACTGATGATCTATGGCACCTACACTATTTTAGAAATTACTGACTCTACTGACATTTCAAATAACACGGAGAGGAGGGGTTCTTCTCGCCTGCTGCCCTTCTGAAGGCTCCGCTCACTGGTGAAGGTAACACACCAGCCACCCATGTCCGAGAACACAACCATTCCTAGGAATCATTCGATGACAGAAAACACAGAGAAAAACTAGTCGATGCCTAGGATGACATCGTATGGCTATATCTATAGCATAAGTAGATCTCTGACCGACTGATGTGGCCCTATCATTAGTCTGCATCCTTGACAAATATATAACAAGTCGGTCTGACCTCTGACTGGTGTTCTCAGCACCAAGGGAACTGGAAGTCTCTCGACATCAAGACCTAAGGCACGGTCTAGATGGGGTTCAACAAAGGAGTACAAAGCTCCAGTATCGAACAAGGCATAAGAAAGAGTGCTAAACAAACCAATCGTACCTCGAACGACCTCCAGCCCTGCTGGAACTGCTGCCTCCGTGACGTGAAACTGTCCATGCCCAGCTCCTCTGCCCCTCGGCTCTTGGCCACCTCCCTGACCATGCCCCGGTCGAGGTCCCTGAGGAGCATCCTGAGGTCATCCTCCTCCTGCAACGTCTGCCCTCAGAGGAGCGGGAGCTCACTGCCACTGCTGCTGCTGCTGGAAAGGCCTAGTTGGAAGCTGCTGCTGGGGTGGGTGTTGGGGTTTTCCGCCACCGCCATACTGTAATCGGTCTGGGCACTAATTCCAGAGATGTCCATGGCTCCCACAGACGAAACACCTCCGTTCTGGGCCCAGAAAGAAAGGGCGGGGACTAGGGGACCAGAACTGGAACTGCTGTGGCCTGCTCCCTACTGGTCGGAACCTAGATGGTCTCGACGTTGGAGGCCTGGTGCTGACGGCCTTCCCCTTAAATGATCCCAGCTGGATCCCCTCTCATGACACACCTCCTAGAGCATGCATCCTCTTCACTACTTGGGCCTTCTTCTGGACCTCCAAGTACGTTGGCAGGGTGAAGGCGGTAACAACATGCTGAAGGGAGGGTCGGAGCGCCTCCTCTAAACATCTTGGCTGAGACTCTTCATCTGGAAAGTGGTCCGGAGAAAAATGTATGAGGTCATTGAACTTGATTCCTATATCCCTTACTGACATACTCCCATGATGTAGGGAGAGTAGCTCTTGCCTCTTCTCATCCTTCATCGTAGAAGAGAGGAATTCCACCCGGAACTCCTTCTCGAAATCATCCCATGACACCTCAGCCTATCTCCTCTCTCCTAGGGAAAGTGTCCACCACTGACATGCTGCTCCCCGCATCTTACTGACGGCTAGAGGAGCCCAGTACTCGGACGGAGCCCAGATCAATCCGAAGTCTATCACCAGCTCTTCTAGCCAGCTCTCCGTCTTCATGTTAGAGGTGTTTCCCTCATACTTCTCGATGGTCTGTCTCTGGAAGGCCCGAAGAGTCTTCTCCCACTGGTCGTCCTCCTCCTCTCGATCAACTCTCTTTTAATCGGCCAAGGTATCCTTCTAGGCCTCGATCGCTCTCACCACACGGGGTCATCTCCCAGGTGCCATAGTTGCAAGGTAAACAAGGAATCCCTAAGCCCATGTAGTGCAGAGTATTATTCTTAAAATTTCTTAAACTCCTTATTTATTTCAACTCCCAAAACACCCACGAAACACGCGAACACAAGTCATTATGATGCATGTACCTTCCCTAGGGTCTCTACCCTGCAATCAGTGAGGCCTCACTTGGTCATTCGGTAGGTCCATAGTCCTTTCATCAGATCATGGGGGGCCCTAAAATCCCGTGTGATAGCCGGTCTTCCCTGGAAAAATTCACGCACCAAGGTAACCCAACACTTTTTCCCTACCATCCCATGCAGTCCTTACGATGCCTAACTCTAGAATCCATCCTATCTTTCAACCATCACCTCTGATACCATCGTGTCACGACCCACTTTCACTAAGATGAGGGAAAGGACATCAGATTGCCAGACCCTTCCTTCTTCAAGTTGAAGGAGAGATAATGTCCCCCGAGACCCACCTTCAATAGGTCCCGGAGAGGTGACAAACCAAGGGTATAATATCACACACTAAATGGAAGGCATTACCCTTTTTATATTAATAGGATCAGTAGATAAGATGATGGAACCCAACAACACCAAACTGAAAGTGAAAGAAAAGCCAAAACAACCATTCCAATATGCATGTTCCAAAAGTAAAAACCACAATGTACAAAGTGACTACAAAGGTAAAGTACCAAAGAATGAAAAACAACAACTGAAACTGTCCCAAAGGTCCTGCGCTAGTATGGTCCCGCGTGATCCCCGAAGTCCTCCTAGAAACTGAAAATAGTTTTATACACGTAGGGTGAGCATTCAAGTATACTCAGTAGGGAAAAAAACCTAAAGCTCTCGTGCACAAGTGGGGAGGAAAACTAATTCCCTATGAGAAAAGGGATAACCAAGATCTTAACAAGGAAACTATCCACCCAAGCCTCACAAAGGTACACTCCCCAAATAATGCAAGTCATGTAAAATATAATAATAGAACATCGATGTTTGGGTACCCCGTGCCACATTCCCACTGGTTATTGAGGACATACTATACATCGAACCAATCCAGCCATTCTCACCATAGTCCCAATACCAGACCCCACCCGCACACACATGGGCCATACCCTCATACAGTCCCACAACCAAACCCCACCCTAAAAAACTGGGCCACAACTGTCTCACGTAACCACACCTGCAATCACCTAGGCCTGAACAACTATCGCCATGCCCGAAGACACCTGGTCTAGAAGATCCACTGCCACGCCTGAAGATAACTAGGCATCATCCTGAAGACACATGGGAAACCACCTTCCCGTATACACCTGGGCCAACCACCGTGCCACCCTGCCCAAAGATTATTGGGCTAATAATGGACATCAGGCCATCATATCCTACACAAAGATACTTGGGCTATCCGGGAAAGGGAGCAGAAAGGAGCTAATAACCAGCCACTAATAGAAGTGTTGGAAAAAAACCTCCCCTATGAAATGGGGGTGTTTGGCACTAAGTGCTCAACTTGGGTGGGGCACGAATAAGAAACACAAAACTAGATGTATATGTATAGGTAACAAGCACTCACCTAAAGTTTAGGTTTTTCTTCATCCTGCCTAAAGAACAAATTCATCACCCACATCCATGTTACAACCCACACGAAACCAAATCCCATATGTCTCATCTTTGTTTTCATGTCTAGTAATAATGTTTGATGAGTTTTTTTCACTTACTTGGGAAACTAGCAACCATAAGCACAAGCCAAGGAAAGAGTATAGTCAATCATCAACTTAAACATTCACACCTGCTTCTCTTGTAAATTCACAACAAAAAAGGGATAAGTGAGATCCCTCGAAGTACTGGAACCAAATAAAACACCATGGTACAACCCCATGTCCCCAGAAGCCAACGGTTTCTCAACAATAGAGGATTCAACCCCAATTCGTGATATAATCAAGGTAACCACCCGACCTTAAATTCACAACCACTAGAAGCATAACAACAGGGGATCCCATCCCCACCCACATAACCTAGAAATTGGCCCGTGAAGGAATAAAAACAAACCACTACCACCAAATAAAAGCAATCCCATGCCATCATTTTTATATTTAAACAATTTAACACACTCCATGTTTTCAATTCCACTGTACTTTAACTGGGGTTATCACAGAAAAAGGATTGATCTTGGTGCTTTTAATTTATTTAGCCGAATATACGTAATTAACCAATTTCCTTTACACAGAAATGGTTCACAACCACAATAAAAACCATTTAAACATCACCAGAGGTAAGGGTTCGTTAGTGCACAGAGAAACACCACCAATGGCCATGATTTTCAGTAGGTGTAATCCCACACAATTTAGAAGACAAGATCATAAAACAAAGCAGCATCATCGATCACAACCCTCCCTCTTAATTCTTAGAATCTGGTTATTATCTCAATTAAGGTTTGGTTAATCCAATTATACAGAAGAAATATCATACCCACCCCACAAGATACACAGGAAGGAGAGACAAAGGTGAAACCCTACTTGATTGATCAATGATTAAAGTTTATCTCAACCGCCAGGAACAGAAGATGCACGATTTTCAGGGGTGGGGCCTCGGAAACTCAAGAACTAGCAGGCGAAACGATGGGAGGGTGATAGAGAAAATAAGAAACACAGATAACCCTTTAGTTTATAAGGTCCAGGGACAGTTGAGATAAGAAAATGAAACCGCGTAAGGAGCGGGGGTCGTGGGTTGACCACGCGGCCCCATACATCATTAAAGAGGTCCTCGCCTTTAGGGGCGGTTTAAACGAACACAACCAGGGCATCTCACTTAAACAAACACCATTAGTTGGCATTAATGGGCCATAAAACAGGCTTAAATGGGTCAAAATAGGGTTTAAAACCCAATTTGCACAAAAAGGAGGCGCTGTTGGAAGAACCCGTGGGGTTGTTCAAGAGCCACCGGTATCCGAGAGCTACCGGTGGCTGACAGCTACTGGTAGCTGAGAAACCGGTAGTCGAGAGCTACCGGTGACTGACATCCACCGGTAGCCGAGCCACTCGTAGGTTGCAGCTAGTGGTAGTCGAGAGCTACCGGTGGCTGACAGCGACCGGTAACCGAGCTACCGGTAGGCTACAGCCACCAGTAGACCGAGCTACTGGTAGGCTACGACGACCGGTAGAACGAGCTACTGTGGGTCAAACTTCACCGAGAAGTTGGGATGGCCTCTTAGACCACCCATAACACCTCAAACATTAGATTTTTACTAAGTAATGGACCTCCAACAACCCGGGCCATTATAAGTATTTTTGAAATTAATATCAATATTTATACATTATCATAATACATGAATGATTATATATTTTATGAAACATTTTGTATTTAAAAATATATATTTATAAATTCAAAAGACATTTAAAATAAAATTTGAATTTATAGAACAGATGTTTTACATTTTGGAGGCTTAAAAAATATTTTATTTTAATAAGAACTATTTTATAACTACTTCTTTCAACTAATAATAATCTAGGTGGAATTTATTTTATGTTACATTGAAATCCATATAATCCTTTCTCCATTAATAATATATGAATTGTTTTCAAAAAAATCCATAACACTTATAATTTTATCTTAATCAATATTTTTTAAAAAATATATAACTTTACATATGAAATTGGTTTTTTACATGATTTGTGTGCTTATATTAATATTATTTTTTCACCAATAAATATTTTTTCTAAATATATGTATCATATTTTGATTTATTAGGTAAAAATTATCAAACATGGAACTCTTTTAGGAATTAAAAGTAAAATATTTTTATAACTATTATTTACCAATGTGAAAAAATAATCATATGAGGGATAAATCTTAGAATAAATGATTTAAAAACCTATTAAAAAGATCTTTAAAATTTTTATTATTTACTACATATAGGGCATGAACCTTTCACCACACCATTATTTTTCATTATTCAATCAACTTGGACATTTAATGGTTACTTAAATTTAATATTTTTATAAACATGCCCCACCTCTCCGATATACAATGATCTATAAATTTCACACACAAAAATAAACCAAAATCCAATTATATTTGACAAAATGATTCTCAAATAACTCATTAAAATTTATAGAAACATCCTAAAGGTTTTGGTATTCTCAAAATACCACCTCACACAACCAAAATCAAAATTTTGAAAGAGATATTAGAATATGTAAGGTAAAAATCTCAATTATTCAATTTATTCATTTCTTCTCATTTTTTATTTATGAAACTAAATAATATATAATATACCATTGTTTAAATAAATAAATTAGGTTCATATTTATAATAAATTATTTTATATTTATGAGATAATAATTTTTTACCTTCTTCGAGACCATTATGAAAAAGAAAACATCATTTTTGTTATGTAAGGATCATTGCCTCTATAAGAGGCAATGCCAATTTTACATAATATACATGAATGAATGTTAAAATGGATTGATTGATGGATTTGTATGATACTAATAACATAATTAGGGATTTGAAATAATACTAAATTTAATATTTTCACTAGTTTAATGCCAAAATAATGTTTAACCTGTGAATTTGTGCATGTTACCTCCAACAATAATATTTCATATTTCTATTTTTACATTTTCATTTATTAATTATAAAATATCATAATATACGTTTAATTTCCATTATATAATCTATTTAACATATTGATAATTCTGTAATAATTTTATTATGCCTAAAAATTGAATTTTGTAACCATACTCACTCATAGATTATATGTTGATCTTGTTTGGGTAGGTTTAACAACCTATACAAACAATTATATAAAATTATTTCATTTATGAATATGGTAGCATATTTAAAAGTGTAATAACTTCATTCTCAGGAATCATAACCAAAATTATTATGAAATGACACAATTAAATTATAAATAATTAAAAAATAACTATTCCATAATCTGTAATTATATTTAATAAATGAAAATATATTCTATAAAAAATAATTTACACAGCCATTACAAAACTAGTACTAATAAATTTTCCATAATAATAACGTCATATAATAAACATAATCTGTAATAAAATAATTTATTTTAATAAATGTTTGTTGTAGGATTTTATAAAAGGTTTTAGGTATGAATAAAATTCATAAATAACTGATTATGTTAGATATTTTTTACTTTAGTTAATATAAGATTAGGATAACGGTGGTTATAGGTATGGGTATTTTGTTAACTCAATTTTCATTCATTGAGTTATACTTGTTTTTGTTTATTTTTTTATTAATTGTTAATATTAGACACTATGATTTTATTATTTTAAAATATTTATTTATTTTCTATGGATTATCATTTTTATCCCATAAAACCCATTTAAATTTTAGTAATACCATAAATTTTTTTTGTATGAGATTACCATATAAATTTTCATTTAATGGGATGTATTCCATATTAACCCCTTGTTTTTTATGTTTATATACTATCCCTATATGTAATTTTATATTTATATTTGTTATATTAAAGGTATTTAATAGTTCATATTATTTAATAATTTTCATGGGTTTAGTATAAAAAAATTATGCTTTTGGGATTTTGATGACTCAATCCCCTTTTAATTGAGTTTTAATGTTTAAAGTTTGAATTTTTTTTATATGATAGTTTTCATCCACCATAATATTTTATATTAAAATTTATCATTCTCATTTACAATAATGATCCTCCTTTTTCAAATCATTATCTTAAATTATTATATTCCAAATTAATGACTGAAATTTTTGTGAATAATTAATATTTTATTTATAGAAAATATATATTCCATTTCTATATATTCTATTTATTCCAATGCTTCCCTTATATTGGAAAAATAAATTTATGTCATATCTCATATAACATTCTTATATAAAATTTATTATTTTCATAATTAGTTTTTATTTTTCATTTTTAGATGTGGTATTTCAACAACAAATTGTAAAATATTTTAATTTTATGATCATATATTTTATTATTAGCTCTAAATTTACATTGTAAAAAAATTAATGAATTTTCAAGGATTAATTTTTAGAAACTATTTTAAAATTTAAAACAGTTATAAAATTTAACTTTAACCTTATTAAAAATTTCATTCAAAAGTAGAAATAAAAAAATTCTTTTATGACTATATGAAAAATATTTTTCAAAAAATAATTTATGATTTATTTCCAATTTTATTTTTCAATATGAAAAGATCAAACCCAAATGGAAGGTTATCTTGTATGTCCCTCTTTGTATATATTTATTAAATTTTTTTATTGTATTGTATATCAACAAATTTGTTTTATTAAATTTATTTTTGGTGATACCGTTTGGAATTGTTATGAAACCGATTTTATTTACACGGTTATTTTATGATATGATGACATAATGATTTCATGTTATAAATATATGTATGGATGATTATTAATTTATGTTTGGGTGATATGAAACACTTTAATTAAATTGGTGAAGATTTAAATTTCATGAGATAATTATTGGAACTTATTAGTGATTCTCGGTCCACAATAGGAAATATGATGTAATGTTTAATCCATTGTGGGGAAATGATGTTATAAATGATCGAAATTATAAAAAATTATTCCATTCCTTCTCTACTATAATGTGTTTTCTATGAATATTATTGGAACACATTTCTATGTCATATTCTTATGATTATGATATATGTATATCATGTTTATTATTTTACACTATTATATAATGGTACTTGTATTTTCATTTCAGATTATATGTTACATTTTCCTAAATTATAAAAAATCTTATTATCCAATTTAATTTTTAATAATATATTTCTCTTGTCAACATTTTTACTCATATTTTTATGATTTTACCCTTGATGACCTATTAATATGATTTCCCATAGTGATCATTTGAGACTACCCCATTATTTTGTTCCATTTATTAGGAAAAAATGATGAGTATAACATGGAAGGTGTCTAGAATGAACTTTATTGCGCGTCAGTTATAGGGAAATTTTCACATCTTTTGTAAAATAATTTTATTAGGTAGTTAGTTATCATGAAAAATAATCATTTTTTTCCTGGTATTATCTATTTATTTTCAAGATTTAATTTTTAACATATTCATGTGTCGTAAAATAGTTATGTGATATTATTGGTTGATCTTAATTTGTATTAAATCATGTTTGTATTGTAATTATTTTTAACACTAGGCTTATGAGTGTGGGATTGGGTTTATTCAATAGGTATTAGAAAAATTATCAGTTTTCTCCATGATTTGTTTTGTAATTTTTTGGTTTGGGTCATTTTATTTTATTTTCATAAGAAAACATTATCGAAAATCCTTGTAATAATTATAATAACTGGATAACATCCTAAAGATTTTGTAATACATATAATGTGTTGTGTCTTAAATACTATATATTTTTTGGAGATACAAGAAAGCGTATACAGTTGTGGAAAAAATTAACCTATGGTAATCACCTTGAAAATTGATATATGGGTATTAAATGGATATTCACTCGGTGTATAACAAGTGGTCTTAAGACATCACACTAGGATTTACCCTCATGGGGGTAATGTTTGGTTAATCACATTACCTTTTGGAACAAATATTAATGATTTAAAAATCATTAGGTTAGATAACCTAATAGGTAATGATTATGGAAACATAGATGAAAACAATTATAGGAATAGGTTAAGGTCCACATTAATTGATATGTTCATTCATGGAAAAGAGTAAGTTAAATTTTAGTAATATTAATATCAATTATTTTCAGTTTCATGATATTATAAGAATGTACATGATAATTTTGTGTTAGTTATTATTTGAATTAGGTTAATAAGTACCAAGGATTCTTACTTAATAAAACATATAATCAATAGAAGGTATAAAATGATATGAAAAAGGGTTCAAATGATAATAAAACCTACGATTTAGTTTTTATATTTAAGCATTCATTTGACCTTATATTATTAGATATTATTATAACTATTTTGGTTTTCAGATTTGGTTAGATATGGGATACTTAAAATAGTTTTGTCAAATTATTCCCCCAATAAAAACATACAAATAACTAATGAACAATATTTGTTGTAAATGTTTTAGATAAAGGACAATCACAATACATGTTGACTATACATTTAATGATGTGTCTCCTATTATCATAGATTGTGAGGTAAATATCATATTAGAAAAAAAATGAGTTTTTTATAGTTCCCATTTCTTTCTACACTACAAGAATGATAATTAATCTTAGAAGAAAAAAATTAATTTATGTGGTACAAAATGTTGTGCCATGATATTTTAGTACATGTATTATCCTTTACATTAATATTATATTAAATTACTTCATCCACACACAAAAAATTGAACTAAAACAATCCAAAAAACAATATTTAAATTTTAGTAAGAAAATCATAAATGTAACAACACCAGTAGTTTATAAGAAGATATTACTCACCTAAAATTACACACATTTAGTGAATAAATAAATATTATTATTTAATTTTAAAAAAGGATTTTATTTTTATGTTAATTATTTTTAAGTATATCTCATTTTATCCAAATTAATTAATTTAAAATATTATAAAATATTATTATATATGAACTAACATATTATAAGTCCGTAAATTTGAATTTGAAATGATATATTAATAGTAAAACATAAAAACATCAATTTATAATAAAACTATGTTTTCAATAATTTCATATTTTTCATTCATAAAACAATGTTTTAAAAAATTATATTTAATTTTTTTTTTAATTTTTCATGTTGAAATTATATTATTAAGAATTTTTTTATATTTTTGAAAAGGATTAATTTTGGATGAATAGTGAAAAATTCTTAATTTGAAAATACATTAAAATATATGATATCATCATGATACAATAATGATTTGAATGATTGTGATAGAATTATAATATTATAGTAATATAAATATATATATATTAAATTAATTGAAATATAAATAGTATTTAGAATTTATAAATCTCATGTTTAGCATTTTCAAAATTTAAGCAATATATTACTTTAATATAAACTCGTTTGGACCTATTTATTTCAACTATTTGTCCATAATTTAGAATTAAAATCATGATTTTTAGGAAATAATTATAAAAATATTTGGTTAATAAATAACATTTAAATTTAAAAAAAAATCAAAAAAATTGATAACATTATATTCATCAAAACATGTAATAATAAAAATAAATTCCTTCAAAAAAATCAATTTTACGTGTAATGTGTGCCATCATTAAGAAACATTTTTATCAACCATTGAAATTATATTTGAAATAATTTATTATGTATTATTAATCATTATGTATAATTGTATAAGAAAGAAAATTTTAATTTCATGAATGAAAATATAAATACATGGTTAGTAATAAGTTACCACGGTAAAAACCAAATATGGTAAAAGTGAAAAATATAAGAAAAAAAACTTAATATTATGTTAAAAAAATGAGTTAAATTGGTTTTTTAAGGACTTACCAACCTTATTACTTCCCTCTCTATATTAGTTTATATTTTTGGATCCACTAGACCATTAAATAGTGATATTATATTTTATATTTTTTCAAAAATTCCACTCATCTCCCGTATAAAAGGAACCATCCCTTGCCCAATTATCCTCACAATCAATGAATCATCGAGTAGAAAAAAAAATCATCACAAAAAACATCAATTCTCTCCTATGAATTCTCTTGAGTTTTAGTTCTTTCTGAGAAAAAAACACGCAAATATTTCTTCAAATTTCAAAAGTACATCTCCAATGAGTATGGTAAAATCCTGAATTTCAAATTTTTTCTTATATTTTTGATTTTGTGATCTTATAAATTCCTATAATATAATAAAAAAATATAAATAACAAAATAAATATCTTTATTATGCTTATTTTTTTATGAGAAATACATGTTATACCTTCTTTCTAATAATTCAGATATTAATGCACTACTTGTGTAACATGCAAAGTACTGCCTGCAAAAGTACATTTATATTTTTTCAAAAACTTTAATGATTAGATTGTTAAAATAACTAATTAATTTATTAATATAATTTTTTAACATTAATAAAATATTTATTTTTTAAATCAATTCATATTTCCATTCCATTCAATATAAATTAAATCATCACACGTGTGTACATATGGACTATAGCTCCACAAAAAATGAGGTATTTTCTTTTTTATATAGTATTTAATTAATTATTAAAATCTAATTAAACATGATTTAATTCCATAAAAAATATAAAAAATATCATTTTAATTTTTAATAATTTAATTTTTAATAATTCAATTTGAAAAAAATATCACTTTAATAACCAATACCACCCATAGACTATATCTCGTATTTTTTGGTTGGATTCACCATATACATGAACAATGATATAAATTTAAATAAGGAATGAATATAGATACATAAATACTAGTGTTGTAAGAAAAAAATATGAATATAATGTTTTCCTTATCGTATGGATTGTTTCTTTTAATATTTATCTTATTATTAATTTACAATATTTTCTCGTTATAAATTATCAAAATATGAATGTCTCTTGCATCAACATCCTTAATCAGAAGAGAAATATTTATGAAGTGAAATAATAAAATTATAAATCAGAATAATATTTATATTACACAACCTAAAATGATCTTATAAAGATACAATTTTAATATAGAAACAGGAATAGACTATCCAATTATTAAAATAATACTAATTTTTTTAAAATAATTGCATCATGAGATAAAATTAAAAAATAAATAACTATCATGAATATCATAAATGTTTATATATAAATTTTTCATTATTATATTACCTAATTATTTTAATTTGAGATCAATATAATATATATTTTACTATTTAATTTTATGTTTTATGATAGTAGAACACTTTTTAGAAAACATTATAAAAATAGATATGCCCTAAGTGACTATATTGGAGGTCATGTGACCTTGTTGAAGTAGACACATTATTAAATTAATTTAACCACCTGGAAAATAATGTGACTACGTGTTAGATGATAATTTTTTTTCTTATTCATGATCTAACCATGCATTGATTATCAAGTGACCAAATTATGGACTCATCTTTATTTCAGAAGAAAAGAACTGACCACATATAGTGTTCATCATATCCCCTAAACATTTCAAGTTTCAAAGATGGTGGATTTTTTTTTAAATTTATTTATATGACTACATGAAAAAGAACTCAAAACATGAAGAAATCATGCTACCATAAGAAATTATTGGGCTATGCTATCTATCCCTGTGTCCATGGAAAGTTACTATGGAAAGTTAACATGGAAAGTGTTCTTGTAAGTGACTTTTCAAAGAATATATGGTATATAATTTCATGAAAAAGTTATAAAAAATTAAGTGAATTATATAAGATAAAGTTTAACATAATAATTAAGTTATATTAACATAACCAAAGGATATATTTTGAATCATGTATTGGTAATACATAGATTTTAAGGATGTTATTAATTTCAAGTATTGTATTTTGAATATAATCCAATGGATAATTATCGAAGGTGATCTCATTATTGCTAATATACATTCATGCAGACAATACAGACACAATAGTAGTGTGTTTCCATATGAAAAATACTAACAATCTATATTACAAAATAGTTCCCTGACTCTATATTATTCTTACCATTCATAGAAACACTAGATTTATTCTATTGAAGGGTATATTTAATGAAACTTTATCAATAGAACATGATAAGATTGAGATACTTCAGAAATTATATATTTTCATAAATTTCTCTATATATTTAATTTTATATTTTTATGTATGTTTTTATTAATCTGTATATTAATTATCAGATGATCCTGATTTTTGTTGAAGAGTTCTATATACTATGTGGTTCATTATTTTACCCCTTTTATCCCTTATAAAAAACTGGAACAGTTTTTTTTCTTGGACATCTTATGTATAGATGTTATTTTTTTCAAAACATAATCCATGTTTTGGATTCATTTATTTTTTAACATACATATTTTAAAATCAGTTATTTCATAATAAAGATGACTTGGTATCATCTTGAAAGTGAGACTATTGATTTTATTTTAGTGTGTGTTGAATTTTCATGTTTACTCAATTTCAAAAATAGAACATTTTTAGATTTCTAAACTGTACAAAAAATAAAAAATTTATTTTTATATTAAGTAAATATTTTATAAACTATATTTTATGTAATTAAATTTGTTTAAAATTATAAAGTTATTTTGAAATTTTTTTAAATGATCTCGGATTGAGGTAATGAGAAATATTTTTGAAGCATTGAATTATATATTTCTACTATTTTAGATTACTGTTATATTTTTATTAATTGTATGATTTGGTTTTAAATCTTTTTAAATTAACATTTTAATTAGAAACTCAATTCATCCCCATATTGAGTTCTATTCTTTGACCAATATTTTTTATCAAAGGTTTCTGTTTCATTTAATATACCCTTTTACTATGAAAAGGTTTTACACCAAAGATAATTACTTTTTTTGTAAATTTGTATCATTATGGATAACAATATACCTTATGGCACCACTAATAGCATACTCCCTTATAATAATTGATAAAATAATTCCCAATGGGTGGTTATGATTAAAATAGAAAATGAGATAGTGATATTTGTTAATTATATTATGAAAAAGAGTAAAATATGAAAATAATAAAGCAGATAGATATGATTGGAATGATAACAGTACAACCCCTTATGATTTTAATTAAATGGATATGAATTCCTTAAATTGTCCCTTTAGGGATGTTTAATTTAATATAATTTCTATACATTCTATTTCATAAAAAATTTGTGATACACATATTGTATCTTTTGAAGGAAAACCAAATGTTTAAAAAATTCACCTATTCACATATACTGTTAAATACATTAATTTTAAAATAAAACAAAATTAATAAATTTCGACAAATATATCATGTTAAATGAATTATTGAATACAATACTAGTAACATTAATGGAAATTTTAGATAAAGATAAATTTATGAGACTCCTACAATATTTACCTAATCGATTGATATGATCATCTATTTCCATTTGAAAATCATATGATAAAAGAAATATTTTTGTGAAGGAGATGATTGAAAAACTCATGATGAATGAGAATTATATAAAAGTATACAATGGATATGTTGAACATAAATTATAATAATTTATTTGAAAAACTTATATGTCAAAAATAAATGATAACATCAATGAAGATAGTTCACGTGAGGGTGATTAACCCTAGGAAAGTGATGAGGAGTGGACTCATCTAGCAAGGTTATTTATATCATTCTATAGGAAGAATATATTCTTTAGAAAATCAGTCTATAGAAAAAAAATGATATAATATAAAATTTTAAAAAAGAAATTAATCTAAGAGAAATGAGTTATTATGAATTCTATCAGAATGAGAATATCAATGATAAGTTTCCAAAAATAAAGTATAATACAGGCTGCAAGATTATAGAGAAAATAACCAAATTAAAATATGAATGTAAATTAGAGTTCCATATAGAATTTTTCACGGTACTCTAACTAAGATATAGAACACAAAAATGAATGTGAAAACATGTGTCTTATGCCAAATAACTCTGAGGTAATAAATAATATATTTAAATCTCATATTCTTATTTTTAATATACCTAAAATTGAAAATAATTATTAAAAAGGACTAGTAAATATTTATTTTAATGTTTCAATATTAATGATGAAATATTTAATAAACATAATGATAAGTATAAAAATTTAATGGAACATATTTCTTTATTTATTTATATTAAATATGATCTTTTTGTGGCGAATGAAAATAATTATTTTAGTTAATAGTGAATAATGAACTAAAATGTAAAAGGTGAAATGTAAGAAGGTTATTTAATGGAATAAAAAATTTAGGGAAACCATGACCTAGATTATTGGTAAATAGACCACACCCATGTACATAATTGGGTTTGGATATCATCATATGCAGAGGATAATATTTATGAAATATTTTATTCATGCATCAAGATCTTATAACTCAGTAAATATTTCAAATTTTTGTGGACCTAATAATAAAATTATTTTTAAAATCCTTAATATTGAATATGGTATTCGTGTTAAATACCTCTGGATTCCAAATTTTTTTGTAGATAACTTCTCTGGGCCTAAATGTACGTGGGAACCAAAATCAGTTATTATTTAATCCTTATTAATGAGTACCATTATGTATTTATGGTATTTGGATAGTATATTTTTCAGACACACGACTAGAGACTACACAAGCATTACGATCGTCAAAAAGATGGATGGTGGACATGTGAAATGCCACGACCCCAGAAATCCCATAGTCGATGCATCTCAATAATTAAATTGTCTTATGATGTAAATAAATCCCAACCCAAGGGACCAAATAGTATAGCATCATTTGTAAACTAGATAAACAAATTTGTTTTTTTATTAAAAATTAATACAAAAAAATTATTTTGGGGATAATAATTTTATAGAATATAGAGTATTCATGAATATATTTCATAACATTTATTAGTGAATCCTGGGGAAATTAAATAAAATAATAGTGGGATCAAATGATTACTAAGGGTAATGTATCAAGTAAAGAATAATGAATCCATGATAATAATCAATTGGAATGTTTAATAAATTATGTCACACTCTCTAAAATAAATAAATTGACAAGGAAGTGCATAAACAATATATAAAGCTAAATAAAAAAACCAATTCAATTTAAATAAATAGATAAAGAAAATTCTATATACCAAGGTAAAAAAATGAAGAGAAATTTGAATTTAGTTAATAAACTCAAAATGAAATGAATCTATAGATATATTGATGCACAATATCAAGAATAAAATAACACTATATCAATAAGAATTTAATGATTAATTATTGGACATCATGTATCTGGCACATGAACCACTAACATCAATACCATTTAGAAGATAGTTCATATGTGTGTGTAGAAACCCGTATATTCTTTTCGTAAGAAAACTCATGGTTTATTCACAAACTAATTTCATCTCATTAGACTACTGATTCATTGAGGGGATTACATTAATAAGTCCCCAACTGTTGTCTTTCATGTCCAACACATTACTCATATACCGAATAATCTCTTTTATTAGTAGGAAATGTTTCTTTCATAAAACATATATATTGAATTAAAGATATTGATTTATCAAAACTTCCCAAGTGTATAGTATGTAGAAATAAGTTTTGTTGACATGTATGAATGTATATACCCATGAAATAACATTAAAACATTCTCTAGGAGAGTAACATGTTATCATTCCAAACCATCACATACCAATTTGAAACATTTGAATCATAATCCTCATTAACAAATAACATTAAATGATACTTATAATTACTTGAGAATAAGTGTATTTTTGGTATAACTTGTCAAAATTTAGGTACATACACCGTATAAATTATATGGAAAGTTAAGGGAAATTCAATAATAATAAAAAATTGAATATTTCAAGGGGACTAAAAATGAATCAAGGCAGTGAATGTAAATACCATTATTGTCAAAATAAATCATAAAACATCTGGTGGATGAATAAGTATGATATCAATACACATATCCCATCTACAATAAAATAAGGATGTTTTACTTGATGAATATAAAAACTATTAAAATATCTATTAAAATTATTCTTGACAAAAATATACATTTTATTTTGAAAAAAACTATGAAAATATATTTCATTGAAAATCACTTCTGAAAATATTTTTTTAAAAAATTAACCATCTAAACATGAAAATGATGCTTCAAAGAAATAATGGCTGGGAAAGTTTTACATACTGTATAATATAAAAAGAACATTCTATTTTAACGTTAAAATAGATAAAATTCCATGTTCATAAATAAAAAAGAATATAACTTTGAAATAAATTTTAAATGAAAAAAGGGGTAAATTTTTTTTTAATAAATAATTTTTGGAATGTTAAAACGTTTTTAAAAGCCATTTTAGGAAAATGTACTTTTAGAACAAAATAGGTTCTCCGAAAAAAAGTGAAATGAAGTTGATTTTCATAAAAAAATTTTATAAAACATTTTATGTAACAATGAGTATAAAATGGTACTATTACTTGATAAAGGTAATAAATATATATAGGAGAATAAAAAATTAAATGGTTTATTATAAAATTATCAAATAATTTCAGCTAATGGAAAACAATGTCTAAGTAATCCTAAATGAAATAAGATTATAAAGTTAACCATTTAAAAGACTGTAACGTTCATGTGAGAATCAACCAACAAATAGATTTATGGAATATTTGTATATTTCGACATGTTTTGGTTGGATTGGATTCTTGAATGGTGAATATTTTAATTATTATTGAAATATACTCAAATAAATTTTATTAATATGTTAAAAATGAAAATCTATATTATAAACCCACATTTGTGTGTATTTCAATAAAAATATTAGTAGTATTGATTAGTCAGAGTAGATAATCAAAATATTTTACCACAAGAAAAGTAAATTTATCTTGAATAATGGTATACTAATAGTTTGGAATCATTAAGTTATTTTCATATAAATATGTTTCAATAATTGTTTTTCATTTTTAAAAAATATTACAATTTTGTGAAAACTTGTTTCAAATATTAATTAAAAATTTTATTTTTTTCATGGATGTTCTTTCAAATTTCACGTTAATTTTTATTTAATTTACATGTTTTTGGATGGTTGAAAGTAAATTAACTTATCCAATTGGACTGCAGCCAAAATTAACTGAATAGAAATTAATTTATCCCATAATTAAATAAAAAAAAATTCTTAAAATTTAAATCATAATAATATAATAAAATACAATTTGTAAAAATATGAAATAATTTCAGAAAACCAATTAAAATTGAAACAATAAAATTAAAATTAAATTAACAAAATAAATTAAAAAATATATATTTTCAAGAGGACTATGGTGAATCAAATTTCTGTGTTTTCATGATTTGTTTATTTTATTGAAATTAATTATTCTTTTTTAAATTATGAGGTAGTACATTTGAATAGAATATATATGTTGTGGTAATTCCCTTTTTTGTCACTATTTTCTTTTTACCTTGTTTTTTTTAGTCACTATTATTTAGAATTCATTATACACCATACATCACAATCAAAAGGTTATATATCACATAAAGGAAATAATTTTGGGTGATTAATTTTTTGATAAACAAAATTATAGAGAGAATATATAAAATAATACCTAGATAATTGTATTATGGTTCATAATTGACAATGATATATGGATAATAATTTATAGTTTGAAGATATATGTTTGAGATCTTATCTAATATAAATATTGTTTTAATATTTAATTATAAAAATTTATATGAAAATGTTTTCATATTATGTGATATTATTTTATAATTTAATAACATTATCTATTTATATTAATATTATAAAACTATTGGGTTGTTTTGGAGATAAATTTATTGATGGAAAATATTCAAAAAATAATTGATATGTCTTCTACTAAAATAAAAATAATAATATAAGTTTGTTTTATTAGAATTTTTTTATTTATTTGTAATGAATTATGATACCCTATTGAAAAAAGCAATTATAAAAAAGTAGAAAGTATGTTTCCATTTATTAGTTTTAGGAAACTAATGTTATAATATCTCAATATATATAAATAACACCAACATGATAGTTCCCCTTAATTATAATGAAGTCATGATATAAATTTCTGTTCCCCAAATATCCTTAATAATATGAATGCCTATGAATGATATCATAATTAGATAAAAAATATTGAAATAAAAATAGTATTTGACTTATAACAATTTTTACCTTGTGCATCATAAGAATATTATTCTTCTGTAACAATCATTGTATATAGGGGAGAAAGATTAAAATTATTATAAAAATATATGGGGTAGCTACCATATAAAAACCTGGTTAGGAATAGATATTTGAAAAAAATAACAATGTAATTTGAAATTTAATTAATCTTATAATTCAATTACATGTAATTTCATTCCTTTATTAAATAATTCCTGCATGATCATTTTAAATATCCTTATTTTTGAAATTGTTAATACTATTATAAGATTACATTATAAACCTTTCATGTTCATATTAATCAACATTAACCTTTATGAAAAGAAAAACATTTTCAATATCCCTAGTGATGAAAAACTAACATAGGTTTTTTTAGGTGGTTCACTTTCCCAAATTAAATTTCCTTTATCACCCATATGATGCATGCCTGTTTATTTTAGGTGGAAAACTACAATCTAATCCTCATATTCTATATTATCATTTAAATATTATATTTTAGTATGGGAATATAATATATATAGATTATATTTTTAACATTCTTGATTAATTATTAATCAAGAGAAGTTTAATGAATTAAATTTTAATAATTCCTTCCACGTAAACCATTTAATATTCACAAAAATGAGATTGAATGAAAAACTAAAAAATTCACATTATATTTTAACTCAATCATACCAACCATATTTCAATGTTAATCTTGATCTTTAATAGTAAATATACCAATTATTTCGTATATAGACCAACCTAAAATTCTAAAGTACAAGAAATGAATCAACCATTATAATAACCATCGAATCTCCGAATATGATTCATTGGACCTCATTCAACGAAATTCTTATCATCCATTAATTTTTCAAAACTATGTTGATAATAAATCTATTAAAATAGAAATATGATATTTTTTATACATTAGATAATTATCTATATATATATTTAAAATATTTCTATGATTAATAACATAAAGGTCCTAAAAATCATTAGTAATTTATTTTTTACCACTTCATTATCTCTATTTCATTTTGAGTTTTATTAAAAAAAAATTTAATGTACAAAAACTAATTTAATATACAGTGACATGATCATATCTTTACATGACCTCAAGAACACGTCCTTATACATTAGATATTTCCAACTTGAAGTGGGGGTCATGGGTGGTACATTAGGAAGATAATACATCTATATAGGAACAAGTAGTAATAGAAAAATAACTATTATAAAAATAATAATAAATAAATAGAGTATGCATAATTTAATAAACATGTAATATTATTCAAAAAAATATCAAGAAAAATTTGGGAGTCATAAAGTCCCACATTTATTCCACTACACAATGAGTGACAACCTAGTGGGCTGATGACAATACAATAAACAAAATAATCTTACATTTTGTTGATCTAAAACATATGAAATCTATATATCATGTGTCTCTTAAATATATCCATATCTATTATTTATAAAACTCAAATATCATTCCCTTTTTCAAAGAGGACATGTGCCGATTGGTGTCTACTCAGTTACCCTTATTCAATGTCCACCAGAGCATAGTGTTAGTATAACTCATCAGGAACCACCAACAAGATATCATAAAATCCCACTATATTAATGGTCCATACATATGATATTACTAGCTAATAAAAACTAAAAATATAGTAGCATAAAAAACAAACATTATTGATGCTTAAATAAAAACTCAAAAATGAGGAATGACTCAAACATGCTCCATAAAATGTTGGAGTATCTCTAAGCACATCACACACCCCTGATAAGGAAGATAAGGCACATGTATTATGCATAATAGTGAAACCTAGTAAATCTAGTATTATTAAAATAAATATTTAGATCCAATGTGAAAGTATTATTCATCCAATTGTATACTGATCACTCAATAAATGTTTTTCCCTCTCATATATCTAACATATATTTCCTATCAATGGGAAATTGTTTCCATAAAACAATATCCCATAATATAAAATCTCAGGGTCATGTGTCTCTCTTATCATTATCATATATCACATTTGAGGGGCATTTCACCCCTCTCATCCATTAAAAAATGTATCTCATTGAAAAAAATGATACTATACTATTAATAAGATAAATCCAGAATAGAGTCAGATACATGTTTTATATCTAAGGAATCCCATGTATCTCAGTACATATTAGGGAGACATGTATCCCATCAGAATAGACTCATCAATATTATGAATTAAGTCTATGTCAAGGGAAAAAAATCTAACATATCCCATATATCTAAATGAATTCTAGTGGCCAGTTTTTCCAACAAAAATCATCCCCTCACAATAATATTATAAGGTCCATCCTTCTACTAAAACCAATTTCACAAAATAGAGGCAAAAAACAGATTAATATGTATTATCACTCTTATATTAAAAATAGATATATCATTAATTATTAATAATTGGAAACCTATATTCATCACTAACCATTCCTGCATTCATCCAAGAAAGGGTCGACATCTAACTTGAGCACGACCAACATCCCCAAGTACAAATATATTTAGATACACTCTTTCTGGGTTCTTCTATCCCATTTCCATAACTCATGTGTAATATTATTTATTAGAGTTAATTTAATCAGTCAACATACTCATTTTCACATCACCATATCACTAGCCACATATTGAAATCCTCAGTGGTATTGATCTAATGAGATGCCCGTTGTCAAATATCACTTTCTAGGTCCACTCAGGTTAGTCCTCCCACAAAAAATATCCACAATGTAAAAATATAATACCCACCTAGGGTTTGTGCACTAGTATGGGACACTCATCCCCATGGTCATGTCAACTAGCTCATTGACACTATGGAAGCATAAGAATTTCTCCTAGTCTACTCAGGACATTCACTTACATTATAACACTAAAATCTACTACGAGGTTTTGTTTTCCCCAAAGTTAAGGACCCTATGTTATTTTCACTTAATTTAATTAATACCATGAAGGGTACAAGGATCAAAATAATTATAAATAAAATAATATAATTGATCATTAGAATCCAAGGAACCCATCTTGTTTTCAAAGGTCTTTCATTCCCCTTGGAAAATTATTCTTTTCCAAATCATTTTTTTCAATAGAACAATTCATTTATTCAAATGGGGTTAATCTCATACAGTTGAAAGTTATATTTTATCACATTCCACACACACACCGATATATATATATATATACCATTATGAAATTCTCAAGGACCATAGATATCATTTCTAAATTAACATTTCTTAAAGAGGAATGAAAAGCCTTACTAAATCCCATCCAACTCAATCATACATTTACTATAAAAAAGGCCTTATCTAATTCCAAACACCCTAATTAATTTATTATAAAAATTTATAATAACTTATTCAAATCAGCTAAAAAAATTTTATAATTAATTTCTCAATCAAATTCAAATTGTAAAATTAATTATAATCCCACAAGTCTTCCTAATCACACTAAAATAAAAACCATCCAAATATAAAAGATCCATTACATCATCCCAAACCATGCTAGCACAAATCCCTAAAACGATATATTATTTAAAAAAATGTATTTTAATTTCCCTATAAAAATTCTAAATATATCATATCGCATCATACATCTTAGAAATTGACACAATAAAATAAGTGATAATTATATAGGGATCTACTCTTTCCATGAAATGTAAAATCCTAATCATATTGGGAATATTATACCCTAGTCTGATGGAAAATTCTATAAATCACTTTGCAAATGACAAATAATTAAAGGGATGAAAGATAAACCAAAAATAGATAGATATTGGGGGAGAGGCTAACAAAAAATGGAATTCAAAAAATATTAAATCCACCACATCTCCATTATGTTCAATATAAAATACATAAGATATATCCCCTAGATTGGGTGTTCATGAGAAGTAAGAAATGGGGAATCATCATTTTAAAAAACTGATGCATAAAATGGAGTTTCATAAATTAAAAACCACAACCAGTAGTAAAAAGTAATACACCATGAATCAATCTACACTATATATTCCATGGAATCCTTAAACAATTATTGATCTTCCCAATAATATACTACATGTTCTTATCATTTCTCACCATGGATCACATTAGAAAAATTTCTATGCATGTTGGGACTATACTGTTGAATGTATATGTGTCATGAATTGTATTTATTGGCCTCCACTATGGTTAAAAAAATCCATCACAAGGGTATTTTGGGGTATCATTTTAAATAGGACTCACCCCTATTACCATGGGGAGAAAAATGTATTTGGGATATATGTGGTTAGAAAAAATTGTCGGACTAATGGTACTATAGTGTACTTCACATCATTGTAATAATCCACATTCCCTGCACACCCCTGCCATTGACCTTGAATCTACTCAAGTAGCTGTAGAACAATCTTAATGTCATTACACATACTAATTAAACTCTAAATTATATTTTAATAGCTTAAATCATATATAAATCACATTTATAAAAATAAACCCCTCATCAAAATTCAAATTAAAATTTCTTATAACATTTCTATCCATGAAATGTTAAGGGTATTTATAAGATTAATTTCTTATCATACCCTAAATTACAATATATATAAGTCAACCATATCCATATATAGTAGATAATGTCTTTCTTCTTTCCTTACCCACATAAATGAAAATGAAAATGATTAAAATTTAATCACTTTCTAAAATAATGTTAGAAATATTTATTGTTTATGTCCTTCCATAGATTGGATTTTATTCTTATTAACAATTTAACCATGAAATAATATTTTCTCTATAAAATAAAAATACAACATGTTCAATGTAAATAACTCGTTGTAAAGGTAAACTTATTTTGCAGAATAAATTTATTGATCCTTATTATTCATATATAACTCTAAAAAATGATTCCATCTAAAAAATAAAATATATTTATAATTTTGACATTTAAATATAAGATAAAAGGGTAATAATTATTATTGTAAACATAATCAATACACAAAAAATAAAATTAATGAACAATGAAATGGTATATTCAATTGTCTCATTTCCATCTATCTTTATATATTTAATATCATTATCAATTAATGAAGAAGATGATACATGAAAATTAGAAACTGTAGGAAACTTCAACTATTATATAGTATAGTTATAAAATATTCCTTTTTATATTAATATATCATGATCAATTTTTAATATAATAATTCCAAATCAACATAATATCATATTCAATTACCCTCTTTTTTAGACAAAAAACATCTAATAGTATAAAAAACTAGGAAATTTCAATGAATGACATAAGTACAAATTACATTAATTGGGAATGAACATAATTCCATAATATCCCAATCCTTTATTTTTAAACAAATGTGAGAGATATATTGTGAATAAAATGAGTATTCCCTAAAAAATATATGATTAGAACCAGAACATAGTGAATTTACATCTTATTTTACTAGTTTCTATAGTTATTACAACAGTGTCTATAATAGAATTTACTATAGATTGATAACTATTAAACCGATCTTGGCCTATGTGCCATAGACTTGGGACTTCATGCCATAGGGAATTTAGGCTACCACTGGCCATCGAGACATATGGTCTACTATCCACCATAGGCCTTAGATGTATTGGAATTTATTCCCTTGGTCCTCGGATCCATAAAGCAATAAGATAAAACCACACATGAGCATACTCTGTAAGAGGTATCATAGAAAGTATGAAAAACCATATCATAGATAAATAGATTGGTAATTATGATATTTTATGGAAACTTTTCCATTGGTACTATAAATTATACATCTACGCAAGAGGAAATTATAGCTAATGAACCATTTACGGTGGGTTGTTAGGATTAACCAATGAAGATGATGTTGGGGAGGTTTATGTTCAATTTCGTTGGGTGTTTGAGCCTTATAGTCATGTACTATTCCACTTTACTATAGGACTATAGATATTATAATGGTTCACTCTAAACCCATATTAATATGATATTATAAAAAAATAGTGAAGAATATTTGACCTTTAGGTCACTACAGTAAATATATTTTCAAAAAGTTGATCTCATTGAGCCTTGTGGTAAAAATATTTACTATTTATTAAAATTTTTGTATCAAATTGTAATAATTTTTTTCATCTTCAATATCATCAATTAGTTTTCAACTTTTAGTTAATGAAAATACTTGATAATATAATAGTTCTTGATGGTGTTTAAAAGTTATCTATTTTCTTTAGAATAATTTATTTAAATTGATATTTTAAAAAATTCAAGAAATTAATGTTTTATAACATAATAAATATATTCTAATATAAATACATAATAGATTCATAATATAAAAAATACTCCCATAATCAAATTTTTTTTATCATTCTGAATAATCATAAAATCCATGTACAAGGAAGATTATTCCCTATATAAATTAAATTATGTCCATATATAATGATGAAGTTACTAGTATGAATCTTAATGATATACATTCCAAATATTGACCATAATTAAAATTTAAAAAATATGTAAATTAAAATTAACTATAGATAATGAAAAAAAATTAATTCAATCATATTATATAATTTGTTAAATATTCATTGTTCTAATAAAATAGGTATTTTAGTTTGGATTCTATTTTGGTTTCAGATTTTACAAGATATAATTTGTGCATATTTATATGATTAGATATTAAAAACGTAATAAAATACTTTGTTGGATTTCACTAATCTAGGAGGGATGTAGAAACATTCCACATAGATTCTAGTGGCGATCCAATATATGTCTATTTGGTAAGGAAGTTACATTCTAAGAATCTTGTTTCCACTGAAACAACAATAGATACCCATTGAGTGTTTGATAACCCTTATAAAGGATAATGATAATCTATTAATACTATGGTGGAATCCATGATCTAATTATAGAAGAAGGTTTATTTTTGATATTTTCGAAAATAACATCTATAAAAATTTACCTATACATTATGTGGTGTTTAGAGACTACCTGAATATCTCAACTCAATATTCGTACAACCTTTTATCTTCTCTAGAATTATAATTATTTTTATTGTTTAAGAGGATATAATTACATTAAATTGTATGTGTAAAGTCTAATTTTTAAATATCTAGGCCACATATTCATTATGATTGGTGCGACACGTACATGGAATTTAGTTACCATAGATTCAACATTTAGTTTTCAATACAAGTAAGAAAAATTGATACTAAAGATGTGTTTATTTTGATAATGAGGGAATATGATACAATATGGAATTGGTATTTTCTCTCATTATTATTGGCTATATAATATGTTTTTATTTTAGCCGATGATATGATATGTTAATATCATAAAAAATATTCATTTTTCTATTTGGGGTGAATAAATAATTTTATATCATTCCCTTTTAAATGAGAACATATGAAGGACAAAATGGTGTTGATATTGTTTTTTGGGTTTATAATAGAAAAAATTGTTCCTTGTGATTACAACCTATTTTTATGATTGATATATCTAAATAAAAATAAAATAATATTATGGAAAATAGTAAATGAATAATTGAAAAAGTGGACATGAGGTCTCTGGTTGGGGAGTTTCATGGATGGATTTGGGTATGGTGTATTGAATATAAGTAGGAATATAACTATAGTGTAGTGTAGTGATGGTATAAAGGCTGGTAATTATAGGCATGTGGTTAAGTAGTGGATGTTGGAGATGAAGTAGGAGTATGGTGGGGGAAGTGCATGTTTCTTGTGATTCAATAGATGGTTAAGGGTTGAGCCTAATTTTCTTTAGAAGAGGAAAGGGTTATGATAAACACTAGTTATTTTAATTCATAGTATATTCATTTAAAAATATGTTTTTTTGGGTTTTCCTTAAAATGGAAACAAAATTAATTATTTATAAAAAATTATGAAAATTTAATCTAGAAAGGGTTCAAATAAATGCTTGGTAAATGTTTTTAAAATAACCACTGAATAAACATTTATAAATATATATCTTACTAAAGTTTACAGTTTTTCCATCTATTAAAAACTTAAAATATTATTCACTCAAAATTAATATTTTTATAAAAATACCAAAATGTAACCATTATTTAATTTAAACTTGTTAATTTCAGAAAATACATCAACTTTTGGAGGTTAATTTTCAATACAAGATATATTTTTTATTTTAATGATATTATTCTATATTTTTGAATCATATATTTGACAAATAAAATTAATAAATAGAAATTTTATAATTATTTATTAATAAAATAAATATAAATTAAATTAAAAATATTTTATTAAAAAAATATTATTTATATTTAATAATTATACTCATATCATACATTATTATGTATTGTACTTGATAAGTGTATCACATATATATTTATGGAATTATTATTAAAAAAATCCTAAAATAGTTCCAACATTTACTATAACCTTCTAATGGAAATATTTTTGATTAAAATATACATTATTTCAACATTCACAAAATTATCTAATATGCTCTATAATGTCAATTACATTGATTTTAGTTTTTAACCTAACATAAATTTACATTTTATTCTTAATTTTCAGTATAGACTATGAACCACCATATATCAAGAATAAAGTGCAACATTGTATTTTTTTCTTATTATATATTACTAGTTAAATAAATTATAATTATTTTAATTACTTAGTTGTTTGGTATAAATATGTTTAAATAAAATGATATTTGTTATAATGATTTTTTATTATTGTATATATTTAGTATAAGAGCATCAAATAGGGATTAGTCAATGAAATATATGTATAACTAGTTTGGGAGCTAGACTAGGTGGACAGAGTAAAAACAAAATCCCCCCTACTAGAAAGGGTTTCCAGTAATAGAATTATCTATGATTATTTATTTATTTTTTTGAAAATGATTTATTTAATAAAGGTAAATTTGAGGGCCCTTCAATATCGAGAGGTTTTATATTATTATTATTTACTCCTTCTAATGCTTTATTTAATAAATTGTCCTATCAATATTTTGTATCCAAGAAATTAGAAGCTCTACTGTAGTTGAATTCGTAATTATCTCAAATATAATAATAACTAACACTCCATTGGGATTGAAAGTACACTGGAGTGGGATATTTTTATCTTATATGATTATTATGGGAACATACAAATACATCTCATGTTTTCATATCCATAAATTAAACTAAATTAACATAGTCTACAGAATGGAACAATTATTTCAATTATCATATTTTTTGTCTAATATAATAGGTGGGTTTGAATCCCCTCTCGGACTTGTCATCATCATACATTTTTCAATGACTGGGAATTCCATGCAATTCAACAAGATACAATTTTGTAATCGATCGGTTCTATCATTGTATAGATATAAGACATAACACTTATAGTAGTTAAAAATAAGAAAGTAATGGTTTTACCTTCAAAGTTTGAGATCTTTCCAAATATATTCCATGATTATTAATATTTTATTATTACGTTCTAAAGGAGAGTTTGAATTCTCAATAAATATGTTAACTAGAAGAAAACATATTCCACCATATAATGTAGATGAAATTTAGTTAGGGGAATTGAAAATTTATTTTTCTGTTTCTGTAAAAAAGAATTTATTGTATATAGAAAATAACCTAATGGTTCTTTTTTCCATTATATTATGATGTATGGTGGAATTATTTTATTATATATAGACTAAAAAATATTTAATAAGTATATAGTCAAAATTCAATGTCAATTTCTATTTATTGGTGACCTCATTGATTAATAAAATTTGTATAAGTGGTTATATATTTTTTCTTGTTATAAAAATTGAGTATGACCATAATAAATTCTAAAAATATATTTTCAATGTCTCTATTTCCATATTAATAATATTTTAATTATTTTTGGATACATCAATGAATCTAAAATTTTAATGAATCCAATGACCTAAATACGGGATCCCGTCATAAAAACCATTGAATAAAATTTTTGATGGAAATTTTATTTTTTTAAACCTTGAGAATTGTATGGAATCCCCATAAATAATTTCATTGAGAAGTTGGTAGATAATTATTTTATAAAAAAATTTAAGACCTTTTCTATATTTGGGAATTAAATTACATATTGATTTTTGTTTCTAATGAATGAATTTCAACAGACCCTGAAAAAGAATAGGTGGTTCTCTTTTGGAAGGTTCCTCTGGAGGTTTTTTAAATTATAATTTTTTAATGTTTTATATGATATTATATATAAATTATTTAAGGAATATTAAAAAAAAATATGTTTATGATAGACATGATAAAGAGAGGAACAAATTTTTTATTATACGATCAATGTAAAGTACCAATTCTACATATGATGATATTTTTTTGTTATGATTCTTATCATGATATTACCTCATCAAGGTAAAGGGTTTAAATGATTATTATGATTCCTATTTGATGAGACATTATTCCATTCACATAAATTATCATGTAATGTTGAATTATTGTTCAGGAAAAATTTATTGAAATGAAAATAACATCCATACTAATGATATTAAATGAGAGATAGTGGTAGAATCATGAAATTACTAGATTCTATATTATTTTTTAAATAAATTCATGTTATAAATATATATGACCCAACACACCCTATGAGTGGGATGTTGACTAAGAACAAATTTTTTTTTGACTAAATGAAACATTTTCTCTTATTTTATCTTGAAATTCATCTTCCATTATTTTTATAATCTTTGGTCAACCATTTTTATAATTTAATTTCAATCAACCTCAACCAATTTTTAAACACTATATTTATTAATATAACTTATGTTAGTTCAATAAATAATTTTCAAAGGTCATCTTACCTATGATAAATCCAATCATCACCCACTAATGATATAACAATTTTGAAAAATCAATTACTAAACTAGTTTGATGGATATAATGGTTGTGGTCACTCCAAACTTTAGCACACTATTTGTATAATATTTTGGGTCAAGACACCTTCCTTCCAATGATTTATTTCCCTTCTTCTTCATCACACATTACATTAAAAAATATTACTCAATGTTTAAAAAATCTTAGAAAAACCATTGTATTGTACAATTTGGTCTACAATGATTAATAACACTTGTATGGTATTGTTTCGAGTATATGTCTCGTTGATATCCTTGTAAAATTACTCATATTGTATGTTATAAAATCAAGTTGTAGTAGCTTCCCAATACGAATGATCATCTAAAACATCAAATCTCCCTTACATATATTACAATTCAAGAAAACCAACAAATTTACAATACATCGATAGAAATTCCTCCCATTTGAGACATATTAAAAACTCATTATTCTCATCATAGAATACAAATCCTGAGGTTAGTAAAGGATTATTCAATTCCGATATAAAAAATTTATTATACAAATAAATATAGTAACATAATTTTTATTTCTTTCACCCTCTATATATATTATAGTGAAACATAAAATAGATCATGCGAGAGTTATTATTACACGTTTGAAAATAGGGAATCATTATTCTTATCTAACATGTTATTTATCTAAAATATCATCTATACTTTTCTCCATCCACCTGTAAAATTATTCTCATGAAATATAATCCATAATATTTACACATAAAACTATTATTATTCCTCTATATTTAACATATCATGAACTAAATGACTCAATGAATTCAACTACACTAGGGAACATATTTATGATTTGTGAGATTTTATTAATCGTCAATTATTTATCAAAATATTTCTATAACTTCTCGTATTAATTAATCATTAATTATAGTTTTTAATATAACCACGATCAAATAAATATCATTCTATATAAAATATGATCCGTATATTTTTTGAATAATAATCGTCTCAAAATTTTCATCTCTACCATGGAATATTCAGTGCTTCTATGGAAAACATATTAGGGAAACACATTAATTACCTCAGATATAAGATCTAGTTCAAAAATAATAAAACATTGTATAACATGAATTTCAAACAACACTCGATGTAATAAAGACAAAAAATGTTATTTGGTCCATTGGGATAAATACCCTTATAGGGATGGGGGTGAATCAACATATGCCATATTTAAAAAACTGCCCCTATGTCCTTATTTCACTATTAAAAAAACTCTCTTCTCTTTTCTTTTCATTTTAGAGCATGAGTAAATCCTAAATCATGCACATGACACAAAAATTTTACATGGTTCACCTTCACTAGGATACAACTAAGGATTATACACTATAAATGTGCCGATGTACCAAATCCAATAAAACTGCACTTTTGTTTACAAGTTAGAAGGGAACTAACTTTCCCTCCTGGTTGAAAACCATTCACAATTTGAGAACTAACTACTATATCAACTGATGTGAGTTCACTGCTTCATTAGATGATTCAATCAATGTTTATAGACTTATAGGTCTCTTCATTATTACTAATGAATACATTACCATTTATATATCGATGCTCTGTTGAAGTTACACCTTCATTCACTGAGGAAAAACAGTTCTCCTTTTAACACCCAGAAGTCCCTTTAGAAAATATTTTTCTATGAACACTTCCTTTGTGAAGGTCACAGTTATCAAAAGCTCAAACATGCCTTTGAAATTCTCCAACCACATCAAAAATCTCATAGGTTCGAAATTCCAACTAGATTGTAGTGGTCATTATATTGTAGAGCACACTACATCATAGAGCTCACACTAGTCTTTATTAATTTTCAATGCATAAAAAGCCTTCACGAAGCACACACCCTCTACAAGGCCAAACTAGCCTTCACAGCGTGCCTTCCTTTCACAGATCTCAAATGCCTATGAGAATTCCATTTGGTTTCATGAAGCTCCCTACTCCGTGAATCTCTTTCACAATTCTACACCTAAAGGTTTTTTGTTTGATCTCTCTACTTTTCTCTAGGGGTTCAAGGTCTATTTATATTTGATTCCACCAACTCGAGAACCTTCCATGAATAGTCAACGCTATATAAACTCAAATCTAAATTCTCTAAAATTTCCACCATAATTATCTCTATATCACAAGACCCACAACAATTTTTTGATCAAAGAGCTTGTCATAATCATGGAGCATTCCGCCAATTCCTTTGCATTGTTGCTGTATTGCTCCCTCAGAATGCTCTTCAAAACTGCTAATCACGAAGCTTTTCCTAATCATTGATCTCACCGTCCAAATTCTTCATGTTCATGAAAAATATAATTCATGTAGCCCATCGTCACAAACCTCATGCCTTTTCCATATTTTTATGATATATTCAAGAAAATCCTCTTTTTGTGACACTCACCAAATCCCAAATTTCGGACCACAGAAATAAGGAAATCACTAGAAAATGAAACCACCTTGTATCTATTCTTTTGTACCGCCTCTATATCCTCTAATACAATATAATATTTCTTTGTCAACATGGATTTTAAAAAAATTTCTAGAACGTGAAAATTCACTAGGAAAAGCTATTTTTTCAACAAACACAACCAATTCAAAAAGCTGAAATGTTACCTTAGGGAATTTCTGACCAAAAATCCCCCCATTATTGTTCTGAAAAATAATCTAATAATGAATCTCTACAATTTGATACCTCACTGAAGCTCCTTCTGTCATCCAACATCATCCGCCTCTTGTGATTCAAATAGAAACTAATCACTCATTCACTTCATACTCTAATCCCACATGAGAAATGCTCAGTGTGTGAAACAAGAGTAGTATCAAATGATAATCAGTGAATCGCTTAATTTATGATTCCAATCATTGATACCATACTAATACCAATAAATTGATTTCATCACAAACCTCAGCTATGATGATATATCTTTTTTAATTGATCACATCATGCATCGTCAGATTTATTACTCAAACTCCACTTTTCTTATTGCTCCCCCTATCTCACTGCTCTATACATCAGCTTCTCCCCATGTCTTGCCAAACAAAAGAAATTTTCTCCCATTGAATAGTCACACATTATTCTCCCACTTTTCAATGTACCCATATGTCACTCATTTATGGTCTGTAACATTGGAAAGAACAAAAATTAGTACATTAGAAAAAAAAACCCATATCCAGGTGAGTGGGGGTGTCCCACATCCACACCTGTTCAAGTTCGGGGAGTTGAATGGACTCATAGAGTGAGTCAATGCCTCCCAAAATTATCTTTGGCTAATACCCTTATCGGAATGTCTACAACCTTTAGTTTTGTAGGAACATATTCTAACTTCACAAGATCTTGATCCTCCTTCTCCTTGATAAAATGTTATTTTATCTCAATGTTTTTTTCCTTGAGTTGTGGACTTAATTTTTTCTAAGATTTATATAACACTAATTATCACACTAGATTCTGATAAGAGAATTTACTTCAACTCCCATATAATCAAACTACATAATCATCCACAATAACTTTGTGCATAATTGAGTGGATGCAATATTCTCAGATCCTTTGGTGCAAAATGAAATGAAATATTTCTTCTTGTATATCCAAGAAATACACAATCCATCATGATATAAATAATATCCTGATGTTGATTGTCTACCATCTATTGAACCGGTCCAATCTGCAACTATATTTACCAATACCTCTGGCTAATATTTTTCATTATACGTCAAACCAAAATCCATTGTTCCCTTGACATACTGAGGTATTATTTTCCCTGTGGACATGTTAATTTACATGGGATTATTTTTATATCACACTGCTTGGCATGTGTCAAAAACTATATCTGGTCTTTTCACAGTCTGTATTCAGTTATATTAATTTCCTTTCTGTCACCATCTTTTGATAATTTTATCCGGGTAGCAACCAGAGTCTTCATGTTATTGTAATATTAGATTAAAAATCTTCTTAGAAACTCCTTTGCATATTTGTATTGAGAAATAAATGTTCCATTCCATCCTTTTATTACCTATAAACCAAGAAAAAATGACATCTCATCTATCATTGACATTTAGAAATCACTTTTAATGAATATTGAAAACTGTCTACACTGAGCTTCATCTAATCCACCAAATATTATTTCATGGACATAAAGCAACACCAATATCCTTTGATTACTGCATTTTATGAAATAAAAATTGTAATCAACCCAACTATGCTGAAAACCATGATTATTAAAATATTGATCAAGCCTCGAGTAACATGCTCTTGGCCCTTGTTCCAGCATATATAACACTTTATTTAACCGAAAAACTTTGTTCTCATCTTCATAAATTAGAAAACCATATGGATTATCAATATAAACTTCCTCCATTAGAACTGTAATGACCCAACCCTAGAATCCTAGAGTTAGTGAATTATTTTAATACATAAGCATAATTACAAGTAATAAAGTCTTGAAGGACCGATTAGTTTATAAGTCCTGGAAAATAGATTATATTCATGAAAATTACATTATAATTTCAAAAATATAACAAAACATAAATAATCCTTTCAGAATGCTATTATTCCCCTATCTAAACCCTAAATATCAGTCATAATATACTTATTCTTATCTTGGAAAAAAACAAAAGTAATGGGTGAGCTCATATGCTCAGTAAGGATAACAATATAGAAGAAACTATCATAAATAAGCATAAACATTTAATTCATTGTATAAGACTAAAACAGAAGCCTTTTTAACATAAAACATCAAAATAATATTGAAATGTTAAATAAAATAATTCCATTGACTCATTTAAATGGATATTTTACTAGTAAAATAATCACATATAATATCAACATATAATTTCATAATGATGGAACACATAATTCCAGATGTCACAACCTCATAGTTAAGGCCTCATTCCAAGAAAACAAATATGATTTTGTCGGTTCCTTGTTTAGAGACATGAGTTGGACTCATGAGACCTTCCGATGCATTAATGGGATATATTGGGCCTCTCTCGTTACTTATTAAAATCAATGAATTGATCATATGAAAAGGTAAAAAAATAGTATAAAAATATGTATTAAAACTAGCATATGAAATATCAATACTTTAACCATAAACCATGAATGATATAAAAATTTAATATCCACAGTCAAAATTATAAAAAAACCATCAATACAATATAGAATATTGTAATATAATAAATCAACATTAAATCAGCATAAAATGAAACAAAGGATGTTGACATAGATGAAATCAAAACTACTTGAGAGAAATATATCTTTCTATTTTCAAATTATTTATGAGACACGAAATTATAGAAGAAAACATTTATTATGAAAATATTCTTATAAGATTTTATGGGAAGCTTCAAAGGTGTTATAATGGCAGAAAATAACTGCACCTACTATATTACATAAAAAATTATTCTCTTCCTTAATTAGCCAAAAAGGTCAAAAAGTACCTTATTTTGAAAGCGAAATAAATATTCCTTTCAAAACATATTATAAAAAGTCAATAAAGGGTATAAATGAATTTAAAACATAGTCTTTTAAATAGTAAAAAAGTTTTGAAATACATTTTTAAGAAACATAAATGTGGATGATAAAGTGGTCCCAGTTGATACTTACGTATAAACAACCTTAGATAATTAAGAGATTGTAAAATTAACCCTAAACTTTCATTTTTACTGAGTAGAGGGTAGGTTAACCTCATATATAATGGTTAAATAATTGTTATTAAATAATACTACAATCTACATACATAAATATGATATCATATATGATCCTTTAATTTTTCTTTGTTAATAATATTTCAATAATATCCTTATTTCGGGTGTTAACTAATTCTTTTTTATTTATATGTTTTGTAACGTAAGTCATGTATTTTATGGATAAGATGTATTTTTTTTATATACAGAATGATATTACGTTCTTAAACATGATTTCTTAATCAGTAGATTAACATTATTCTTGAATAGTTACGATGCGGATTGAAATCCCATTGTGCTGGAGAGACGGTAATCCGTATGTATGTATGAGCGATAATATAATTATATTGATGGTTAAATCATATATAATTGGATGGTATATTATACAAATAGAATAAATAACATGTTATATTTTTTATTTACATCAATTATACTCATTATTATACCAATCCAAAATTTCGTTTTGAATAACCAACTACACTATGACGTGGAGACGGTAACCCTTATATACGCACACATGGTGACATTGTCATTCATAGGATGTATAGAATAATGAATATAGATTAAAATATTTATAATTAAATCTTAGTATCTAGATGGTACTGAATCTTAAATTTTAGTATGGAAACAAAAAAAAAAGAGGAAGTAGAAGAAGAAAATAACTTTGAACGAGGTGATGAAATAATTACCTCTTCTTCGGGTACTTCCATTTGATTTGATCAAAAAGGATACATAGGTATAATTTATGATCAAAGTAAGGCCTATAGGTTGAAGTGAGGGTTGTTGGGAGGATATTTGGGAATGGATTGGCAGAGCCAAATGGATTTGGAGGTGTGAAGTTAAGAGAAGGGGAAATACCCTTTTATAAGAGATGTGAGGGGTACTTCAGGAAAACCTTGAAATATTATTTTATTATAAAATAATTTTCGTTTTCTAATGGACCAAACTGGATTTATTTGAGGCTACAGTTGGGATGGGTTCAAATCTTCTCAAATAATAGGTTTTCGACAATTTTTGGTCACCATATTAAACTTATCTTTTAGATTTAACTCTTAGTTAAATAGTTTATCTGTTACCATGTCTTCTTGTATTTTTTATTACATGGTAAACAAACATAATATAAAATTCCATGAAAAACTAAAGTGGTTCATTAATGATATATATATATCATTATATATGTCCTCTAAAAAAACTATTGATTTTTAGGAATATTATATCATTTTATAATATAGTATTAATTTTAAAAACTCATTTATATCAATTTTTACAATATTTAATATTTGGTTTTTGTCAAAGTAAAAAAAACATGATTAATTCAAAAAAATTATATTAAATCAACCCTAACATTTCATATTCACATAGAATATTTGTAGATGGCATCAAAAGCCTCATTTACATTTATTTTGATATTTATAATATCATTTATTTTAATCTATTATCAATAAGGTAATTATTAAATTATCGTTGTGTGATACATAAATTTAATTATTTAATGTCAAAAAATCATAAATAAAATACCATTATGTAGGAAATAATATTACGTTTCTAATTGATATTTATAATCTAAATTATCTTATATACAACCTAATATTACAAATGTTTTAGTTAATAAAATTAAAATTTAACACTTTTAACTCTTGTTTAAATAAAATAATAATAAATGTCATAATATAATCCATGTGGATAAAAAAGGATCATATTTTATTCCTAATTTTGATTTTGGTCGAAATAAACTTATCCAATAGAATTAATACATTTGTTAGGGTAATTATAATATCATTTTTAACTTTAATTACCCTATTTACTTGTAACCGTGGTAAATAAAATACAAAAGTATCTTTTCCCCAAAAAAATAATTTTCATCCGATTGAACCAAATTATTCTTACTAATTTAAACTCTTTCTCTCAGATTTTTGATATTCAATTCACAGATGTGGTAAAATTTCTTATTATCCAAATTTTCAAATGTTCTTAGAAGGTGGGTAAAAGGCGTTAAATAGTTCAATAAAATTATATATATATAATCTTATTATAAAATGAATCAAATTAATTACATTGAACATATATAGGTATTATGTATCTATTTTTACATAAAATAAATTTATATAAAATAAATAATTATTTAAATAAAAGTTCGGTTTTAATCAATAACTCAGTGTTTTCACTATTCATAAAAATCTGAATTTTTTTAGAAAAATACCAAAAATTCAACCTATGAAAATTTTGTTATTTTGAATCCAATAAGGAAGTCCATTTTGAAAAATAAAATTTATAAAATTTAAGAAATTTGGTATTAATATTCATAATAGATTTTGAAGTGGCTAGTTGGATTGGTCGTAATGTGCTATAACTCGGTGTTGCGTACAACACAAGATATTGTTTTATTCAAACAGAAACGTATCGTGGAAGCTTGGGGTGTTACATTCTCCCATCCTTCAAATAATTTAATCCATGAAATTTGTAGAATCTTACTACATAAAAAGTTCGGGTGGTTCATCATATGTTCTTCAAGTTCCCATGTTTCCCCTTCCATTTTATGGTTTCTGCAAAAAAAAATTACCAGAAGATTCATCTAGTTTCTCAACACTTGTTCTCTAGTATCAAGAGTCCTAACATGCTCTTCACTATAAAACATATCAGGTTCCAATTCTATTTCTTCCTAGGTGAGTACATGCGTTGGGTATCGCATGTATTTTCTCAATAGTGATATGTGAAACACATCATTAACTTTGGAGAGACATGGATGCATTTCCAAACAGTATGCTACAAGTCCAATTAGTTCTAGAATATAAAAATTTCTTATTTACCTAGGACTCAATTTTCATTTCTTATCGAATCGTAAAATACCCTTCTATGGAGACACAATCAAGAAAACATGATCTCCTCCTTAAAATTCCAAATCCTTCCTTCAGTTAACAAAATAAATCATTTTCCTACATTGAGCTACATTGATGTGGGTTTGGATAATATTCACCTTTCAATTATTTCATCAAAAATTTCTCGACATATGAGTTTTTTTCGCAAACATCATCACAAAAAGTTGGTGTGCGACATCTCTTTCCATACAATGCTTCATATGGTTCCATATGAATACTTTAATGGAAGATATTGTTATAGAAATATTATAGCAGAGGTAAATACTGATCGTACATACCTTGAATGTCAAGTGATAATGATTTCAACATGTCTTATAAGGCTTGAATAGTTTGTTTTAATTTTCCATCAATTTGATCATGGTAGGAAGTGCTCAAACGAAGTTCAATATCTAGGGCTTTTTGAAGACTTTTCCAGAATCTTGATGTAAATGGGGATCTCAATAAAAAACAAAGATATGGTTACACCATGAATTATTAAAACATAATTAATATATATATATATATATTTTAATGTTCAAGTTGTAAATCTTCTTTTATAGCAAGAAACTGTGCTGAATTGTTAATACGATCAACAATAACCCATATTGCATCATTACTTCTTGTAGTCTTTGGTAGACCCATGAAAAAATCTATCATAATACCATCCGATTTACACTCAGGTATAGAAAGAGGTTACATGACTCCTCTAGGATGTTTCCTTCTAGCCGTAACTTATTGACAAAACATACATCTTGACACATAATAAGCAATCTCTCTCTTTATGTAGTCCCACCAAAAAATGTTCCATTAAATATCAATACATCATAGTGCAACCAAGGTGTATAAAGAAATTAGAGCTATGAGTAGTATCTAAAAATTCCCTTTTAGATTAGGTATATCAAGAATACAACATCTCTTCCCAAATTTGAAAATTCTATCATCATATACGAAGTCGATCAATCTCCCATCATTCAAAGAGTTAATTTTCTTTTGAAAATCCTCATCACCAGTCTGAGAATGTTTTTCCTTCCATGTAAATATGGTTGGGAAACTATATAAAAATGATTCAATGTTTCACCTTCCATGATTATTATCATATATATCTTTACCAGATCCATGAACATGGGACATCCTTTCTAGTCAAAGCATCTTCCACCTTATTTTCCTTACCCATGTGGCAATGGGTAGTGAAATCCTAATATTTGAGTAGTTCAAGCCACCATCATTGCCTTATGTTGAGTTATTTTTATGAGAAAATATATTTCAAACTCTTTTGATCAGTATATATCTGAAATTTATCACCATGTTGATAGTGTATTTATATATTTATAGCAATGATTATACCTTCTAATTTATGATTGTGTGTAGGATAGTTTTTTTCACGAATTCTTAGTTGTCGTGAAGCGTCGACAGTGACTCTATCATTCTGCATAAGGACACAACCAAGTACTTTCATTGAAGAATCACTATAAAGAAAAAAATGATAAAATAATAGTTCAATATTACTTATTGGGTTTCATATATAATCTATAGCATGCCTCACTAACCTTGTAATGTTAGCCTCATACTTCATAACATTCTCATTCTCTTTTTTCCTTAGACTAAAAAAATTGCCTTTCCATATCTGCTCGATATTCACGTGGAAATTATTTTTCTATGAAAATCTATTTATACTCCCTCCATTCCAAATTTTATACTTATTCATCCTCCATTGTGTTTTTAATTAATGAACACCATTGATCTGAATCTCTTATAAGGCGTTAAGATGCCATGACAATTATTTCCCTTTCACTACTCCCCAAAGCATAAAATATTTTATCTAAGGAACTTATCCACTAGTCAAATTCAAATGGATTTGTACTCCCATTTAAGTTTGGTGGTTATTTACTCATGAATCAGTAAAATATTGATCCTCTACGTTGTGGATAAAGATTCTCCATACGGGTAAGGATGTTATTCATAACCAGAGTGAGTTATCCCAATATGGTTATAAGCTGTTCAACACCATTTGCATCACCAGCTCCACTATAATTATATTGAGTAGGAGATAATTCCATACATGTATTAAGTACTTTGATAAAGTTTCCATTACTTCCACTAGGTGCTAATTATAAACTATGGCATACACTAGAGTAGTTTATGAATCAAAACACATTGTCTCAAACTAGTAAAATACATAACATAAATAGTTTATTCATATAATGAATAATCATAAAAAAATGTTTTGTTTGAGTAAGTATTTACTCCTAAAATCTTCATAATGGTTTGTAATAAAAATGTGAATTATCTTATTCATATCCCTTGGGAGGGTAGTAACCATGAGTGCATCAAGGCCTGTTGTTGTGCACCCATTCCCATTCTAGTCTACCTCAAAGATGTGTTTTAAGGTTTTTCACCTAGATACATATATGTCAGATCTGCCTCTACCTGCTTGTATATAGACATGGATGTATTTCTTGGAAAAGTTACAAAATCTCTACTTTACCAAAATTCTAGGAAGTTCTTCTATACTAATCCTCAAAATTTATCTTAGGGAAATGTTCTCCAATCAGAGTTTTTCTAAATCTAAATTCCAAGGTTTGTACTAAATTTCCTCTGATACCAAATGTAATACCCCAACCCTAGTTACCTAGAGTCTTTACATTATTACATAACAATGGAATGATCACAAGGGATCAAGTCCCGTAAGACTAATCATTTTAGTAGACATGGATGTACTAGATAAATACAAATGTTTTACATTACATTATGAATTGAAAAAAAACAATAATTTTTCTCCTATAAACACACACATATCTCATATACTATCTCTATAGGTCATTCATAATATATTTATTTGCATCCTAGAAAAAAACATAAGAAAGGGGTGAGATTAAATGCTTAATAAGTATAACAATATAGCAGAAACTATAATAAATCCCCATAACCATTTAAAGAAATGTATATGACTAAAAAAAATCCATTTAATCATAAAATTCAACATAATATGGGAAACATAAATCAAATAATTCCATTTTCTTATTTACATGTATATTATACTCGTCGAATAATCACATGTAATGTCAATAACCAATCTCATAATGATGGAATGCATAATTCTAGACATCATAACCACATAATCAAGGCCTTATTCCAAGATCACAAATAATATTTCTTCGTGGCCATTTTCCTATATAGTAGTTTGTCTCATGAGACCTACCGATGCATTGAGGGTCTATAGTGGGCCCCGTACGTCACTAACTCAGTACAACGCATTCTTCATATGAAAAGGTTGAAATATAGTATAAACACTCGTATTAAAACTAGAATACGAAATGTCAATACATTAATCATGAAGCATAAATGGTATAAAAATAGAACATTCACAGTCAAACATATCATAAAACTATCAATAAAATATGGAATATTGTGTCATAATAAATCAACTTCAAGCAATCGTAAAATCCAACAAAGGATGTTGATATATATGAAATGAAACTATTTGAGAGATATTTTTCTTTCTATTTTGAAATTTTTTAAAAGACACATAATTATAAAAGAAAATATTTCTTTTGAATTTTTTTATAAGCATGTAAGGGAACCTTTGAAGGTTTTATTACATCGGAAAATAGACGCACACTCAGTATAAGTTAAAAAAAATTATTCCCTTAATTTTTCAAAAATGTCATAAAGAGCCTTATTTGAAATGTGACAGAAAGATACTTTTCAAACCATTTAATACAAATTCAAAAAAGGGAATACATTAATTTAACACATAGTCTATTAAATTGTAAAAATGTTTTGAAATTCATCTGTAAGAAACACATATATTGATGATAAAGAGGTCTTAGTATATATTTACATACAAACAACCTCTGATATTAACTTGGTTGTAAAAATTAACCCTTACCTTAGAATTTTCCTTAGTCGAGGGTTGGTAAAAAATTTATATAATGGTTAAATAATTGTTATTAAATTATTAAATAATATACACACATAAATATGATATCATAAATGATCTTCTAATTTTTCATTGTTAATAATATTTCAGTAGTATCATTGTTTCAGGTGATAACTAATTCATTTTCCGTTATATGGTTTGTTATGTAAGTCTTGTTTTTTCCAGATAGGATGTATTTGATTCATATATAGAATTAAATTACGTTATTTAAAATTATTTTTTTAATCATTAAATGAACATTATTCTTAAATAGTTACGATGGGGTATGAAATCTCATCGCGTCATGGAGACGGTAATCTGTACGTACACACAATCGATAATATTATTCTATTGATAATGAAATAGTATGTAATTGGATGGTATATTATATATAAAGAATCATAAACATTTTATATTTATTATTTACATCATTTATACTCATTATTATACCCATCCAAAATGAAGTGTTGAATAACAAACTACATCACACCGTGGATACGGTAAGCCCTATGTACCCACACATGGTGACCTTCTCATTCATAAGTTGTATGGAATAATGAATGTGGTTGTAAAATATTTATAATAAAATATAATTATTTATAAGGTACTGGATTTAATTTTTTATTATGGAAAAAATGAGAGGGTAAGTAGAAGAAGAAAATAACTTTGAAAGAGGTGATGGAATAATTACCTCTTTTTCAGGTGCTTCCTTTTGATTTGATCAAAAGGGATCCATAGGTTTTATTTCTGTTCAATGTACGACCCCTAGGTTGAATTGAGGGTAGTTGGTAGGATATTTGGGCAGGGCTTGACTGATCTAAATGGCTTTGGAGGTGTGAAATTAAGAGGAGGGGAAGTAAAATTTTATAAGAGAGGTGATGGGAACTTTAGAAAAAGGTTGAAATATTATTTTATTATAAAATAATTTTGGGGTTTTAAAGGCTCCAAATGAATTTATTTCGAGGATGAGATGGTTATGGGTTGATATCTTCTGTACCAATATATTTGATAGAAGTTTAGGTACCATATTAACCTTTTATTTTAGATTTAAATCTTAGTTAAATAGTTTAACTTTTACCATGCCTTCTTGTATTTGTATATTACATGGATAATAAACATACTATAAAATGCCAAGAGAACATAAAGTTGTTCATACTGATATATATATCATTATATAATGCCTTTCTATGAACCGTATATTTTTATGAATATTATATCTTTTAATAATATAGTCTTTATTTTAAAAACACATTTTTGTCAATTTTGACAGTATTTATTATTTGGTTTTTGTAAAAGTTAAAAAATGTTATTACATCAAAAAATAAATAAATTAAATCACCACTAACCTGTCATATTCCTCTATAAAATTAGTGTGTGACATCAAAAGTATCAATTTACATTTATTTTTATATTTATAATATCAATTATTTTAATCCTTTATTAATAAGGTAATTGCTACATCATCATTGTGTCATAAATAAATTTAATTATTTAATGTCTAAAAATTATAAATAAAATACCATAATGTATGAATTTTCTTTCTTTATAATGGATATTTATAGTCGAAATTTTCTTTTGTATAATCCTATATAAAAAATGTTTTAGTTGTTAAAATTTGAATTTAACACTTTTAACTCTTCTTTGAATAAAATAATAATAAATTTCCTAGTCTAATCCAATTTGATCAAAAAGGATCATATTTTATTCATAAGGGTTATTTTGGTCTAAATACACTTATCCAATAGAATTAGGACATATGTTAGGGTAATTATAATATCATTTTTACCTTTAATTACCCTATTTTATTTTAATTATTGTAAATAAAATTCAAAAGTTACTACTCACCAAAAAAATAATTTTCATTTAATTGAACCACCTTTTACATACTTATGTCAACTGTGTCTCTCATATTTTTAAAATTTAATTCACAGAAGTGGTAAAATTAAGTTTTATTTTAATTTGAAAATGTGAAAAGAAGGTGGGTAAAAGGCGTTATATAGTTCAATAAAATATTATATATCTAATCTTATTATAAATGACTCTAATGATTTAAAATGAACTTAAATAGGAATTATGTATCTATTTTTACATAAAATAAATTTATATAAAATAATTTTACATAAAATAAATAATTTTATAAACTAAAATTTGGTTTTAAATAATAACACAGGGTTTGTCACTATTCATAAAAAATTTAAAGTTTTCAGAAAAATACCAAAAATTCACCAAAAGCTAATTTCTATATTCTGAATCCAAAAAATGAAATCTATTTTGGAAAATGAAATTTATAAAATTTCAAAAGGTGGGTATTACTATTCATAATAGCTTTTTAAATTACTAGTGTTGTTGTTCGTGGTGTTCTAGAACTCCAAGTTACATTCAATGAACACTATTATATTATTCAAAGTGAAACATAACACGAAAGTTTGGGGGTTACATTTTCTCATCCTTCAAATACATTTTCCTTGAAATATCTTGAATATTATTGTCTAAAATGATTCGAGTGGTTCTTTATCATAAGTTCCTCAAGTTCCCACATTGCCTCTTCCATTTTATAGTTTCTATAAATAACTTCTACCCGATGAGTTTTCTGGTTTCAAAACCATTGTTTACAAGTATCAAGAATCCTAATAGGCTCTTCACAATAGACACAATGGTTTCCATTTATATTTCATCATAGGTGAGTACATGTGTTGGGTCTGGCATGCATTTTCACAAAATTGAAACATGTAACACATCAAAATCATTGGTGTGACTTGGAGGCATTTCGAAATGGAATGCTACAAATCCAATTAGTTTTAAAATTTTGAATGGTCTAATGGACCTGGGACACAATTTACCCTTCATAATGAATTGTTAAACTCCCTTCCATTGATATACCTTCAATAAAACATTATCTTCTACATGAAATTACAAATTCTTCCTTTAGTTATCAGCATAGATATTTTTCATAAATTGAGCTTGTTTGATGTGGGTTTGGATAATCTTCACCTTTTCATTGTTCTTCAAAAATTTCTGAGCCTATGAATTTTTTATCAGAAACATCATCCCAACAAGTTGGTGTGAAACATCTCTTTCCATATAATGTTACATATGGTTCCATCTGAATACTTGAATGGATGCTATTGTTATAAGAAAATTATACCAGACATAAATACTGATCCCACATACCTTGAATGTGAAGTGATAATGATCTCAAGATGTTTTCAAAGGTTTTAATAGTCCATTCTGATTGTCCATTTGTTTAAGGGTGGTAGGCAGTGCTCAAATGATGTTCAGTATCTAGGGCTTCCTGACGACTTTTTTAGAATCTTGATGTAAAACGGAGACCATGATTAGAAAAAATCAATAGGGGTACACAATGAAATATTATAACTTCATTAATATATATAATTGTTAAAATTTCAAGTGGTAAATCTTCTATTATAGTGTTAAAATGTGCTAAATTGTTAAAATGATCAACAATTATCCATATTGTATAATTCATTCTTGGAGTCTTTGGTAGCCCCATTAAAAATTCTATCATTATATCATCCCATTTCCACTAAAGAATGGGAAATGTTTGAATGACTCATCTAGGTTTTTCCCTTTCATCCTTAACCTATTGACAAACCACACATCTTGACACATAATCAACAATATCCCTCTTCATGTTGTCCCACCAAAAATGATCTTTCAAATCTTTGTACATCTTAGTGCTACCATGGTGTATATAGAAATTTGAGATATGAGAATCATCCAACAATTTTGTTGTTAGATCAGGTATACTGGGACTGAAATGTCTCATCACAAATTTCAAAATTCCATCTTCATATACGAAGTCAACCAATCTTGCATCATTCACAGCTTTAATTTTTGTTTTAAAAATCCTCATCATCAGCCTGAGAACTTTTTATCCCTTTTAATAAATATGGTCTGAAAACTATTTGGAAATGTATTGATTTTCACCATCCATGATTGTTAACATATCCATCTTCACTAGATCCATGAACATATGATCCTTTTTAACTCTCATCATGTTCATAACACCATGATTTTTTCTGCTAAAAGATTCTGCAACCTTATTTTCCTTCCATTTGTGGTAGTTTATAGTGAAATCATAATTTTTGAGTAGTTCAATCCATCTTCTTTGCCTCATGTTGAGTTCTTTTTATGATAAAATATACATAAAACACTTCTAATAAGTATACATCTCACAATTTTTTACCATAGAGATATTTTCTCTATATCTTCAAAGAAATTATTACAACTTCTAACACAAAATCATGAGTATGATAGTCTTGTTCGTTAATATTTAGTTTTCATGATGCACAAGAAATAACTCTATCATTTTACATAAGAACACAACCAAGTTATTTCTTTGAAGCATTACTATAAATAACAAACCCATAAAAGAAAGGATCAATATTACTTCTTGGGTACAATATATAATCTACATCATGCCTTGATAAACATGTAATGTTAGCCTTATACTTTGTGACATTCTCATCCTCCTTTTTCCTCAGGCTGAGAAATTGTGTTTCCATATCTTCTCGATGCTCCCAATGCAAGTATATTTCTAAGAAAATATCTTTAAACACCCTCCATTCCATATTTGAGAATTATTCATCCTGATTTGTATTTTTAATTAATGACCACCATTGATCTGTATCTCTAGTGTGGTGATAAAATACCATGACATGATTTCCCTTTCGCTACTCCCCAAGCATGAAATATTTTCTCTATGGAACTTATCCATTTCATTGCTACAAATGGATTTGTAGTCCCATTGAACATTGGTGGTTGTTTCCTCATGAATAGGTCTAACATTGATCATCAATGTTGTGGATCAGGGAGCTCCATACGGGTAAGGTTATTATTAAGAAACTAAGTAAGTTTTACCAGTATGGTTATAATCTGTTCAGCACCAGTTGCATCACCAGCTCCACTATAATTATCTTGATTAGGAGGGAAATCCCCACATAGATTACGTACGTAGATACAGTTTCCATTCCTTCCACTAGACGCCATTTATAAATAGTTTCATAATTATATATAAGTTTATGAATCACAACACATAATTCCAAACCTGTAAAATACCTAACATAAATAGTTTTTGTATATAATCCAAAATGATAAAGAATGTTTCCCTTAAGGATGCATTTAATCATTAATCCTTCGTGATGGTCTATAAAGAAAATGTGAATTATATTATGCATATCCCTTAAGAGAGTCGTAACCAATAGTGCAGCAAGGCCCATTGTTGTGCACTAGTTCCCGTTCGAGTATAGATCAAAGAAGTGTTTTTGGGTTTTACCTCTATATACAACTATTCCAAAGCAACCTCTACATGTTTGTATCCAGATAGGGATTTTTTTAATGGTTGGGGCTGAATCCTCAATTTATTATTTAAATCAAAGACCTCTTTAATGTGGGTAGAGGGAGACCCATTACATATCCTGATGGCCCAATGCCAAGTGGCATGAATACAAGGCTTGAGAGCCCATTTTTTGGCCCAACGGACCCCTTAGTGAATAGTACTTCTATAGTACCCACACTACTATAGTACCTAATACAGTACCACCGCTTATGCAGTCCCTGATATAGTGCCTCCACCAATACAATGCCATCGCTGATACAGTTTTTCCACTGCTATAGTACTTCTACGATACTACTACAGTACGTCGGAATTTTGTCCTTGCCCAGATTTTATCCTCGGACTTTTGGATGCTAAGCAAGAACTCGTACCACTTGGATATAGTCTTGTTGGAATATACATATTGGGATGTATTTCTTAGAAAATTCACAAAATCTCTACATTACTAAAATTCTAGGAAATTCTTCTATATTAATCCTTAAAGATTATCTTAGAGTAATGTTATATAATAAGTGTTTTTCTAAATCTAGTTTCCAGGGTTTGTATTAATATTTCTCTAATACCAATTGAAACTTTCCGACCCAAGTTACCCAGTTTCTGTGAATTATTACATAACATTGTCCTGATCACAAGAGATCAAGTATCAAAATACTGATTAGTTTAGTAGCCTTGGAAGTACTAGATACATATATAAGTTTGACATTGCATTATAAAATGAAGAAAAACAACATTGTGTCTCATTTGAACACACTCATACCCATTAGAATATCCCTGTAGGTCAGTCATTATATACTTCTTCACATCATTTAAAAAATAAAACATAGTAAAGGTGTGAGCTTAGATATTCAATAAGGATAACAATATAGCGAAAACTATCATAAATAAGCCTAAACATTTAAGGTAATGTATAAGATTAAAACACGACACTTGTAAACTTATAATTCAGAATAATATGGGAAATATAAATCAAATAATACCATTTACTTATTTACATAGATATTCTACAAGTCAAATAATCACATGATATATCAATAGCTAATTTCATAATGATGGAATTCATAATGCCAGACATCAGAGCCACATAGTCAAGGCCACATTCCATGAATACAAATAATATGTTGTTAGGGCCTTGTGCCAAGACACTAGTTTTTCTAATGATACGTATCGATGCATCGAGGGGTTATAGCGGGCCCCACCTGTCACTTACTATGTTCAATGCATTACTCATATGAAATTGTTGAAACATAGTATAAAAATTCGTATTAAAACTAGCATATGAAATGTCAATAATTTATCTATTAACTATGAATGGTATAAAAATACCACATCCAAAATAAAACATATCATAAAACCTTCAATACAATATATAAGATTGTATCATAATAAATCAACTTCAAATAAGCGTAAAATTCAACAAAGGATGTTGACATAGATTAAATCAATACTTTTTGAGAGAAATATCTCTTTCTATTATGAAATTATTTAAAAGTCACATAATTATAAAATAAAACATTCATTTTTAAATTATTCTTATATTCTTTTAAGGGATGTTTTGATGTTTTTATAATGACAAAAAATAGCCCCACCCACTATATAAGTTAAAAAAACATTCTTTCCGTAATTTGTTGAAAACGTCACAATGTACCTTATTTGGAAAGCAACAGAAATATTCCCTAAAGAAAGGTATAAAAAATCAGAAAGGGTATAAATGACTTTAAACCATAGTCTAGTAAATAGTAAAAATATTTTGAAATACATTTTTAAGAAATACATATGTCGATGATAAAAAGGTACTGGAAGATACTTACGTATAAACAACCTTGGATAAAAATAGATTGTAAAATTAACCGTTACCATGAAATTTTCCTTATTAGATGGTAGATTAACCTCTTGTATAATGGTTAAATCATTGTTATTAAATTATACTAGAATCTACATTTATAAATATGATATCACATACGATCCTCTAATATTTCTTTGTTAATAATATTTTAGTAGTATCATTATTCCAGGTGTTAATTAATTCGTTTTCATTAATATGTTTTGTTACATAAGTAATGTTTTTTACTGATAGAATGTATTTTATTCATATCCATAATGATATCAAGTTCTTAAAAATTATTTTTTTTAATCATAAAAAGAACATTATTCATCAATAGTTACGATGGGGAATGAAATATCATCGTGTCGTGGAGACGGTAAAACGTACGTTCCCACAAGAGATAATATCATTCTATTTATGGTGAAATAATATTCAATTGGATGGTATTTTATATAATGAATAATTAACATGTTATATTTATTATGTACATCAATTATACTTATTATTATACCCATCTAAAATAAAGTGTAGAATAATAAACTACACTACGGCATGGAGATGATAAACCATACATACGAATAATGAAAATGGTATGACCATATTTATAAGAAAATATATGTACGTAAAAGTTACTGGATTTATTATTTTATTTTGGAAACAAAAAATAAAGAAGAAGTAGAAGAAGAAAAGATCTTTGAAAGAGGTGATTAAATAATTACCACTACTTCGGTTGCTTCATTTTGATTTGGTCAAAAGAGATCCATATGTTTTATTTATGGTAAAAGTAATGCCTCTAGGATTAATTGAGGGTATTTAGAAGGATATTGGATCTGGGTTTGTCTGAGCCAAATGGATTTGGAGGTGTGAAATTAAGAGAAGGGTAAGTACCCTTTTATAAGAGAGGTGAGGGGAACTTTAGGAAAAGCTTGAAATATTATATTATTGTAAAATAATTTTTTATTTATAATGGATAAAAATGAATTTATTTCAGGTATAAGGTAGTTATTAGTCTAAATATTCTCAAGAAATAGGTTTCATACAAGTTTAGGTCACTATATTAACCTTATCTTTTAGATTTATCTCTTAGTTAAATAATTTAACTTTTACCTTGTCTTCTAGTTTTTTTATATTACATGGTTAACAAAAAGATAATAAAATGACAATAAAAACTCAATTGGTTCATTAATGTTATATTTATCATCATATATGTATTTCGGCCAAACATAATATTTTTATGAAAATTATATCATTTAATAATATAGTATTTTTTTTAAAAACTCTTTTATGTCAATTTTGACACTATTTAGTATTTTGTTTTTTTGAAAGTAAAAAAAACTTGATTACTTCTAAATAATACATTAAATATACCCTAACATGTCATGTTCACCTTTTAAATTCGTGGATGGCATCAAAAGTTTCAATTTAAATTTATTTTTATATTTATAATATCAAATCTTTTAATATTTTATTAATAATGTAATTACTGCATCATCATTGTACCATAAATAAATTTAATTACATAATATTTAAAAATTATAAATAAAATACCATGATGTATAAAATCATTATAGATTTCAAATGGATATTTATAGTAGAAATCATCTTATGTATAACCCTATATTAAATATGTTTTAGTTATTTAAATTTGAATTTAATACATTTAACTCTTCTTTTAAAAGAATATTAAATGTCTTAATCTAATCCAAGTTGATCAAAATGGATCATATTTTATTCCCATGGTTGATGTTTTTAAAAATAAACTTATCCAATGGAATTAGGACATGTGTTAGGGTAATTATAATATAATTTTTACCTTTAATTACTCTATTTACTTTTAACTGTGGTAAATAAAATTCAAAAATTCTTATTCACCAAAAACTTATTATCAACCTATTGAACCATATTATACTTATTGATGTCAATTGTGTCTCCCATATTTTTAAAATTCAAGTCATAGAAGCTGTAATATTACATTTTATGCAAATGTGCAAATGTGCCTAGAAGGTGGGTAAAAGGCCTTAAATAGTTCAACAAAATTTTATATATCGAATTTTTTTATAAAATGAGTCAAATTAATTTAATTGAACATATATAGGTATTATGTATCTATTTTTACATAAAATAAATTTAAATAAAATAAATTATTATTTTAATAAAAAGTCAGTTTTAAACAATAACGCAGGGTTTTTCACTAATCATCGAAAATTGAAATTTTCATAAAAAATAAATAATCACCCTAAGATAATTTTGATACTCTGAATCCAAAAAATGAAGTCCGTTGTGATTTTTCAAAATTTAAAAAAATGGGTATTACTATTCATAACAACACTTTAATCAGCTAGTTTAGTTGGACGTGGTGTGTTAAAACTCGAAGTTGTGTACAACAAAAGCTATTCTATTATTCAAAGAGAAACATACTATTGAAGTTTAGGGTGCTATAAGAACCCCATTAAAAAATTCAGATTTGACGTCCATCTGGAACACTTTGAACTTCTATTAAACTGCAATGTCTAGGAATAATCTGATTTTCTCCAGCCTTGCAACCAGTAAAAACATCTCTTAAACATATCTACCCTATATTTGGGAGTATCATTTTCACATATTTCGTGCTTCATTTCGAATCACTGTGCCATCTTCATTAATCTTATTGTGATACACCCATTAAGTTCCAAAGTTATTCATATCTACTGGCCTCAAAACAATCTCCCACATATGATTCTTCTCAATATGATCTCGCACTTCATTCATTGATAAAACCCATTATTCATCTTCATCTAAATCAACAAATAATTTAGGATCTAACTTAGATAGAGAAGTTGTTTTTTGTAGTGATTTCATTCTTCTTTTCTGAAATAGAACTGACTGATCATCATGGATTTTCTTCCTGTCAATTTTGGCTCGAATTTTTGGATTTATTGTAGGAATATTCTTCACTACTTCTTATTCATAATCTGTATCTTCTTCTGTGTCACCATCTGCTTCTTCAAATCCCCATGTGTTACTTTCCTCTTCATCAATTTCATTATGAAATAGTTCACTATGCTATTGAGCATTCTCTTTATTTTCCATAGTAATTACATAATTTCTCTCAAGTACATTTACCACCCTCTAATCGAAACGTTTTTTTGCTTTGAATTTGGATAAGTAGCCAAGTAATATCCCTTCATCTCAATCTGACTCAAATTTCCTATGTTTTTTTGTTGTGAATAAAGCTCTAACATCCAAAGATTAAATAGTATTTCACTTTTTTCTTATTTCCATACAATATCTCTTGTGGAGTATTTATTTCCTTAGTACACAAAATTAACCTATTAAAAATTTAGAAATATGTTAATACTATTTCCTTCCAAAATTTATCTTATATGTCTTTTTTATAAGCTTAATTCTGTCCATGTTTTTGATGATCTGATTTCTCCTTTAAACCACTAAATTCTGTTATGGTTTTCTTACTGAATAAACATGATGCCTTATCCTGTGTTTCTAGAGATATTCTTCCACTTGTCTATTTATGAATTCTATACCATTTTCATAATGAAACATTGTAGTTTTCTACCCAATAATCCTTTTAGATTCCCTCCGATAATGTTTTAGAAAACTGGACACATCATACATATGAAAAATGATTAATAACCATGCCATTTGTATATAATAATAAATTAACAGAACATAATATCTATTTAATTCAGTTTATCTTGGTGAGATAAGTCCAAAAACAACACCATGCACCAATTCGAGCACTCTTGTTGACTTATTTTGCTTCACTTTGTACGCATTTACAAGGATCTTCCTCTATTGAAAAGCATCTCCTATATGTGTATGATCATGTGATAGCTTGGGGACATCTCTAGTTTTATCGTTCTTTACTAGATCTTCTACGGATGGTTGAAATAGATGACCAAGTTATTTATTCTGTAACACGATTTCCTCCTTTCTATATAAAAATAATATATATTCATCACCACTTACACGGTAATGATTTACCTTTATAATTTTTCCTTTAGAATCACTACACCATATCTTCCATTGATTATATATGTATTCTTAGTAAACCTTATTGAATTCCTTAAGTCACATAGTTGACTGACACCGATAACATTTTGACTGAGACCTTCTACTATTAAGACATCAACATGTCATATTTATTTTTCCCCAAACCTAGCATGTCCCGAGCCAATAATCTTCAGGACTTCATCATTTCCAAACATTAAAACTACTTATTTGTCATACTTTATGACTATAACAAGATCTATATTACATGTCATGTGAGATGTGCAACCAATGTCAATGATCTATACACCATAACGGTCAGATGCATTAAGGGAAATTTTTGCAACCACTCCCTTCTCAGTTCTCTTCTTCTTGGTCCATTTATTTGAATCCTTACTCAGAATGGATTGTAAATAATGATCTTCCTTAGAGTATGATGGACCAGATTCATCCTGCAGTGGTACAAATCAGTTTTGTGTTTTAATCTCATTCATTGATTCTATTATTTTCATCTTTTGACTGTTTATGATCTGTTTTGGAACATTATTTTGAATGATTGATGTACAATATCTATCCATGTACCCAAATCATCCATACAGAAAACAATGTCCCTAAAAATATGTTCTATAATATTGTTCCTTGTTTGGCTTCCATTTTTTCCCTTCTGACTTTTGGTATCTCTTGGTTACAGAACATTCTGTGAATATCCCATATTTCCATAGCAATAAAATTGGATGTAGGGTTCATTGCTATGTGTCACTTCTATACTTCAAATTTTCCCCTCAGTTCTTTGAATATTCTGATTTTTCTTTGTACCAAAATAAATATAAAATTTAACCTTGTGTTCTTATTGAATGACTTCAAAAATGGTTGCTTCCTATCTTTTATCAGGCCCCACATTAGCCTAAATTCCTAAAAACAATTCTTGTTACTTTTCTACTGGACCACTCTTCTCCCCTTTAATCTGTTTAGTCTTCTAAATGAGTTACATTCCTAATAACATGTTTGGAATCAAAGGTTTTTATTAGTCCTTCTATTTTATTCACAGGCCGATAACTTCTTCTTCATGTTCTTTGATACTCATTACTTGATCTTTCACTATGTTATTCAATCCATTGATCTCCCTCTTATATTCTTCAACCTTGATTATATACTCACTAACCAATTCTGAGTCCTCTTGTGATGAACACTTGAGTTTCTCAATTTATCCTATTAACAGTGACATATATTCTTCATCCTATCATATATAGAGTCTGTCATCATGAAACACAGTGTTGGTATTCTTCATTTTTGTTCTCCAAACATCTATCTCTTTAAGAGTGGCTTCTAACTCATCTTTAATATCAATTCTTCCTCCAACTTCTACATTTTCATCAATTTCTGTTTCTTCCTTTTCCTGATCACCACCAACAAAAACATCCATTGAAATCTCTCCACAATCTTTGAAGTTCTCTATCTCTTTAACCTCTTCAACCATAGATTCAACTGAACTATCACAATGTTGTAAAAAAGATTCATCTTCATGACGAATTTTCACATGAATTTTTCTTCCATTTCATATAGGCTAAAGAATTTTTCTTGGGAATTCTAGTTTCTTCAACATCATCATCTTCTTGGATATTTTTGGGGAACAGTGCTTTAATATGACAAAACTTTCCACATATAAAGAAAAAAAAAGAAGTTTTCCTTTAAACATTAATTTTCCCTACTAATGATTTGAGGATATGAATGACATCACCTCATCTATCTCTTCATCTTCTTAAGAATATTTAATAGTGATCTTATTCATGTCTTCGATTTCCACCTCATCGGATTTCCATTTTTCAATAGCATCATTATCATCATTTCCCATTTCATATTCTATAAGGGTACAATGAAATTTATCCAGTGTCATGTATTTCAGATCCTTGTCTTACAATAATGAAACCTTTATATTGAAGAGAGGCGGAAGTTTCTTCATTATGCACTTCACAATATTTATGTCTTCAATGACATCCCCAATTTCCCTCATGTCTTCCACTACAAATTTTACCCTATCTAAGAATGCATCAACATATTCATTTGGGTTCATTATAAGATCATCATACTTGTTCCACAATACATTAAGATTTTCTTCCATGATATTTGACTCTTCTTCATATATGTTTAAATTTTTTTCCCACATGGAATGTGATTTTTCTCATGTCATCATCTTCTTATAGATAGCATTGGATTGGGATACCTCTAAAGAATTGATTCCCTTGGCATTAGTATACAATTTTTATTGCATGACTTGCAATAATGCACCACTATTAATATAGAATATTATACATTGAATTTTTTCTATAAATACATCCACTCCCAAATATAGTTAGTATTTTTTCATCAGATTCTTCCATATCAGAAAACATTTTCCCCGTCGAAGATCAGAATCCTATTATGATTTGAGACCTCCATTTGGTAGAGATACACTGATATAAAGCTTTCCCCATAATAAAAATTATTATGTCCACTATGATAGATACCCTGGGGGTGAATAAAGGTGTAAAAGATTTAAACAAACCACCCTTTGATCTTGTTTTATTGTTAGAAAAAAATTCTTCCCTTTTATTCCCATTGTAGAGTATGAAGAAATCCAAAAGAATGCATAGGAAACTTCAATTTTACTTTGTTCACCCTCAATGGGATACATCCAAAGAGAATACACTAGTAATGTGTTGATGTACCAAATCCACTAAAACCGTACAACTGTTTACAATTTTGATGTGGACTCACTTTCCCTCCTGGTTTATAACCATTTATAATTTGAGAACTCACTAATCTCTCAATTGAAGTTAGTTCACTGCTTGTTTAGAAGATCCACTCATAGTTTATAGACCTATATGTCTCTCTATTATTACTAATGAATACATCCTCAGTTATAGATAGATGCTCTGTTGAATTTACTCCATCATCCACAGATGAAAAACACCTTAACTCTAAACACTAGGTAGTCCCTTTTTAAATTCTTTCACTAAGAGCATTGCCTTTGCGAAGGTCTCACTTATGCAAAGATAAAAAAATCCTTTATTATGATCCATCCTCTTCATGAAACTCACAGGTTCACAAATATTAGCATGTCACATAGCTCCCTAGATCACATAGCTCACTACTTCACAGATATCACACTAGTCATTTTGATTTCACAAAACATAAACAAGCATTAGCGAAGAGCATGTCCTCCAAAAATCCAAACTGTCCTTCACGACATGCCTTCCTTTTACAGACCTCAACTGCCTCTAGGAATTCACATTTCTTTCACGAAGCTCCCTAATCCATGAATATCCTTCACAATTCAAGATCTTATGTTTTTTGATATCTCTACTTTTCACGAGGGGGTTAATATCTCTTTTTTTTGGATTGGGCTACCATCCTTTGTACCCACCTATTTTTGGGCATTGGATAATAAACCATGTACCCTCTTATTTTCAAGATTGTGCTAGAAACATATGTTACCTATTTCATTCAGGATTGGTGTAACAACCATATACTCTCTTGTTTTTAGTATTGATAAAAGAAATTGTGTACCCTTCAAGCTAAAATAACATTTATCATTACCCAAGGCATCAGAGAGAGATAAAATTCACTCCCATCACATAATGAAAACAATATTTATGTGTTCTATAAGATCGTAAAAGTTATTCCGATCATAACACATGAAATAAAATGGGTAATATAAAAAATTAATCATATTATAAACTATGGAAAATAGATTGGTTTTGAAATTATTATTCCATAAACTCTGAAGAGAAGAATATTTCATTATAATTTTTTCTCATTATAACTCATAGATGAGAAACCGGTTTTCATAAACATCATTCCATAAAAACATAAGGTTTTCTGAGAGATTATATGAATGGTATCCTTGGATAATAAACTAAAAAATGAATATGGAACATTAATGTAAGAACCCTATTTTTTCTACGATAGACTTTGGAATATTCTTGATAATATTCCAGAGTAGTGCCTTCAGACGGCATGCGATTCCGAGCCTCGGAGTGGCAAGAATTTAATTTCTAGTGCGTTCACACTGGAAATGCTAAATAAATAGGATAACTCCTAAACGGAGATTCAGATCAGAGATCCAAGTGTACGGATGGCTCTGTAATGGGCTGTTTACCCTAGGGACGACATAAAACTTGTCAGTGCGGGATGTTTGGACCCCTCGCTCACTTTCAGAATGTTAAACAGATAAATTAACTAATTTATTTATTCGTTTAATGGTTAAACTGATGTATATCTTAAAAGGTGGGTCGGATTGGAAAACCGATGGCACCGTTGAGTTCGGAGTGTGCCGTTTACCCTAGGAGGGGTGTATGTTTCGTGGGCGCGGGACGTTTGTGAAAAATGGCCCCAGGGGCGTTTTCGTAATTTGGCGGCTTCGGACGCTAAGTGTAATAAATTTTGAACGGGGCCTCGGAATAAAATTTCGAGACCACCGTTGTGCTCAGAGCATCGTGTTTACTCCAGGGGAGACCTTCTTTTTGTCCGCATCGGGAGCGGAGTCGGGGCGTGCCGGACGGATGGTTTAAGTATTTTCTACTTAAACATCCCCCCTTCATCTTCTTCTTCTTCTTAGCCTGGGCAGCCCCTTCCCTCTCCTCCTCCACTCCGGCGAGCCACCTCCGCCAAGGAAACTCCGGCAAGGTGACGGTGTGGCGCCGGATCGCACGTGATGCTTCGGGCAACGCCCCTGCTGGTAGGAGGTTTTCCTTTGTTGTGTTTTTATTCCCAAACCTCCTTTGAATCCAAATTTTAGTGACAAATTGTTGTTGGATTTTCGAACGAACCACATGAATGCGTAGTCATGTTTTTCCTCTTTGCATCGCTTGTTTCGGTTCGTAAATCCGAGTTGCGAGGAGGCTGCAACTGCCCGGTGAACATTGCGGGAATTTTGGGTTGTTCCGGCCGGTTTGGGTACTCCGGCGGTCCGAGGTGCGGCGGCGCAGGCGAAGGGCGGCGTCGGCTTCTCCTCGGCAAGTGGCGGGTTCCTCGGTGTCAGACGAGGCTTGCGGAGGGCGAGCGGCGTCCGATGGTGGCGCCATGCAGAGGCGCTCTGCGGCGGAGCAGAGGCACCAGCCGGCTGCGCCGGCCGGTTGACTCGGTGCCCGGGGTCACGGTGCGCGACCCCGCTCGGGAGGCAGAGACCCGATGAATGCGGGTCTCCGCGTGGAGAAGCGACCGGCCTCGTGGTCGGTCGGCTTGGAGGTATGCGGTCCATGCGGCTGAACCACGGCCGTGGCGGTTCGGCCGACAGAGCCGCGGACCGGCCGGCTTGAGCCAGTCCAGGGGGTTAGGACCGGCCGGACCGGTCCAGACCACCCCCACCTGCGTCCGGCGTCATGAAACTGCCGTAACTCTCAAACCGTGGGTCGAAACATTGTGTCGTCAGCGGCAGCGCGGACCTTGCGTCATGGGGAATGTATAGATCTTGTTATGGGAATTTTTAATTCCCGAAATGAGGGGCCACAGAGGCACGGCGTGTCCTTAAGTGGACGAGCGTATTTCCCTGAGATTCTAGTTTTGGACGGCGCGGACGCGTCCGACGTCTGATTTAAACGCCGTCAGTGGCGTTGGGACCCTGGCATCGAGGTGGAGCTTTCCATGGCAGTTCCAGGCATTGAGTCCGAAGTTGAGGCGTGGGGCCCACATCCCGTCTTCTGAGCTGCGTGCAGCTTTTAGCGGCTTCTTCACCAGACGTCCGTTTGGGGCGTGCGAACAGTCGATGTTGGGTGTTTTTCCGAGGGCATCGCATTGGTGAAATCCGCCCGCTGTAATTCCGCATAATGGTGCGGGGCCCACGAGGGACGTTTGGGCATCGACGGTGATTTTCCTTCTTTATCACCGGGCGACCGTTTTGGACAAGTGAGTAGTCCATATTGTGTGCTTTTTTGACAGGATCGCAATGGTGTGATCCGTTCGTTGTGTTTTGGGATCGGGATACGGGGCCCACGTGGCACCGCTCGTGTGCGGTGTGCTGGGATGCACCTTTTTCTCCGGATACCCGTTCTACACAAGTAAGCAGTCAATTTGACATGCTTTTTTGAGAGCATTACGATGGTACAGTCCGCCCGCCCTTTTTCGGCGACATGGTGTGGGTCCCACCCGATCCGGCTACGGTGAATAGTACCCTTTTCACCGGGTGTCCGTTTTGGGCGATTGAGTACTCAATCCCGTGTGTTTTTCCGAGGGGATCGCAGTAGCGTGATTCGTTGGTTTAGTTTCGGGATTTGGGGGTGGGCCCCACATGGGTTTGGTTACAGTGAATAGTACCTTTTTCACCGGTTGACCGTTTCAGGCGAGTAAGTAGTCTATCTCGCGTGTTTTTTTGCGAGGATTACAACGGGGCGATCCTGTTGTTGGTGCAAAGCCTTATACACGACCTCATTAAATGTGGATGCATGAAAGGTGCTCCGGTGGCGGTTCGTCCTACCATGTTTGTAGCGGACCCTTGGCGTGTGATCGCGCAATCTTGGGAGAGTAATACAAATGCCTCACAAGATGTGGTTGGCCGTGGCTGGGCCTTTGAGGTGGCAGGTTGGTGTTGTTACGTCACGCCTTCGTGTTGACGTTGGGTGCCGTGTGCACGATAGCCTATGGGCTGGAACTAGGTATACTCTAGGAGTATACAAGGGCGCTTGGAGGTACGTGTGGTTTGTAACTGAGGAGTTCGTATGCTTGGATGGGGTTGACTTGGGGCCACACGTCGTGTGAGTCCCATGTGCGTGTCGGGCTCTTCTATAGGTACTTTGACCTCTCGCGACGTAAGGGTCCCTCAGTGCTCGTTTGTTGACCAGTAGGGTTGAGTGGTCTCCCCTGGTTTCTTCCTCAATGGATCGGCCAGTAGTGGTGCTAGTGGCACCCCATGATGGAACAGGTGATGAAACTCTTTTGGGAGAGTTGTTCTGGAGTTGGGTGGTTGCGTGAAACCCACTTCGTGTTCAGTTGGCCAGTGGCGTACCCTTCGGTAGAGATGGCCAGAGCAGTTCTAAGTTTTACCCTCCAGTGGGGCTGGGCAGTGAGTTACTCATCGAATTCTTCGGGTTTACCCACCAGCAGGGCTGGGCAGTGGGTTGCTCGCTGACACTTAGGGTCTACCCTCCAGCGGAGACTGGGCAGTGGGTCACCCGACACACTTAGGGTCTACCCTCCAGCAGAGATTGGGCAGTGGGTCACCCGACGACCTCTTAGGGTCTACCCTCCCGCAAGGCTGGGCAGTGGGTCACTCGTCGTCTAGCTCTAGGTCCACCCTCCAACAAGGCTGGGCAGTGGGTATCCTTTCGACTTATTCAGGGTCTACCCTCTAGTGGGGCTGGGCAGTGGGTCGCCGGATGATGTGTTATGGTTTACCCTCCAGCAGGGCTGGGCAGTGAGTCACCTGATGTCTGGTTATGAATTTCCTTCCAGTAGGGCTGGGCAGTGGGACACCTGTTGGCATTCCAGACACAGTCCATTCTACTAGGCTAGTCTGAGGCTTTCCTCCATGACCACCGGAGCGGGACCCTTGGTTGTACGAGTCGGTGATGGAACGACTTGACTTTGAGGAGACCTCTCGACTGCAGGGCAGTGACGAGGTGTGGTTTGACTTTCCCTAGAACTCTCAAGTACGAGGGGCACATTCCCCACCGAGACGCGTTCTTGTGACGCGATCTAAAACCTTGTGGGCGAGTCAGTGCCTCCCAAAGCGGATAGTGTCAAGGTGCAGTGATTGAGCCCCTTGGCTTGCGGTTCAGGGCACACGTGCGAGATGCTGGGCATCGATGATTGTGTTTCTTCTGGGACTGTTGGAGACTCATTTTCTTGGGCTGAGCTACGGGATGGAGATCCCCTTACGACCTTATTCAGGCTTCTTGTTGAGCATATGTATATATATATACATTGTTCCAGTACCCACTCCTTGGGTTTTGGCTACTCTCCTTCCAGAGGAGGTGAAGACGCATGGGGTATGCCACATGCTTTCTGTGTCTATCTTCTCGTGGTTGGATGAGTCTACTCTCCTGCTATAGGTAGTGAAGACTCGACGAGAAGTTCATCTTCTCACCGTTTCCAGCTCCTTGTGTCTAGACGAGTCTACCTGTTTTGTTTTGTTGGGTTGAGCTGGAATATTTACTTCACATCTAGTTGTACTCCTCTGCTTTAATTGTTCGCTCTACTGCTCACTCTTCTGTACCTCCTTTGATTCTCCCTCGAGCCTTCGAGGTATCCAACTAAGTATTCTTATACTCACCCCTGCTTGGGCTTTTCCCTCACTTGGTGTGCCCTTGCAGACGACAGACAGGTGGAGCGTGACTTCAGTGGATCATGAGAGTTCGGGAGCTTGGACCGCGCGCGGTGGTCGTGGCCGGGTTCTAGGTGGGAGACCCATCAGCTGTTTCTTTTTGTTTACCTGTTTCCGGTTTGTGGCACTTTTTGGTTGGGCGCGTGTTTTTCCCCGTTTTCCTTTTCAGCTTTTCTTGTACTGTTTAGCGGTCGATGCACATTTGTGATATTTATATAGCAGTTTCCCTTTTCTTTTCTTGTCTTTTCTTTTTTACTCTACACTTTTTCATTGGGTTTTCTGCATGTGGGTGTGTACAGGTGCTTAGGCAAAGTCCTCCCCGAGTTTTTGTGCCTTCGGCGCTGGTCGCCAGCCCCTGGCCTATGGAGGCGGGCTTGGGGTAGTTGAGGCTCGAGCCCAGGTAGGTTCGGGTCATGACAATGTGGTATTAGAGGTGGTTCGTTCCTTGGGATGTTGTGTAGATGTCCCTAAAAGAGGAATTGGTTGGGATTTAAGGAAAAAGTGTCAACGTGTCTCGAGAGCGGCTCTCTAGCCAGGGACTCCAGTGATGGTGCGATGACCGACATATCCATTCACCAGGACCTTGATAACCCACTTGTCGACTCGGCATGCTGAGACACTTGTTGCAGGGAGATTTGTTTGTGCATCACATAGGACTGAGTCTTGAATGTCCTTCTTGAGTCATCTCCCCATCGTTGTTGTTGTGGTATATACATATATGCTCATCTGACCACGACACCCCTTGATAATATTAAGGATGACTCCGCGAGGATAGCCAGCCAGGATACCAGCTATGGTTCATGACGAAGACCCTGTGAGATACAAGGCCATAGTATATGACCCATCATGCGAGCCCCTTTCTCCAGGTGGTCCAGTAGCAGCACCCCACCTATTGAGCAGCAGAAAGCTTTAGCAGAGCAGGATGTGCTTGAGCGTAGGTTGAGCGCGCTCCGTGAGTTCCTGCGGCAGGGACCACTGAGGTTCAGTGGTGAGCCAGACCCTCATGCAGCAGACGTTTGGCTCGAGGCAGTGGTTCGCCTTTTCAGGATTGTGCAGACGTCGACAGATCAGAGATAGGCTTTGTCCACCACCTTTCTTTGTGGAGTATCTTGAAATTGGTGGAGTATGGTGACTCATTTTCTTGATGATTCGTCGCTTTCATAGGGCGACATTCAGTTGTTGTTCCGAGAGGAGCTTTTCCCCTCCTGCTTGCACTCCGTTCAGATTCAGGAGGTCCGACAGTTTCAGCAGGGAGGGATGATGGTGGCCGAGTACGTGGCTAGTTTTGCATACCGTGCACGCTTTTATCTGGACTTGGTCTATGATGACAACATTCGAGCGCAGAAGTTTGAGAAGGGTCTCCAGTGAGAGATTCATGTTGTCATAGTACCCTTGGGCATTTCCACATATTCCAGGGTGCTAGAGCAGGCGCCGGTGACAGAGGGCTTCCTGTCGCGTTCTAGTGTTGGTGGTGGCAGCAGGCACGTTGGAGCCGAGACGTCTGCCGCAGCTAGTGGGTGTTGGAAAGCAGAACCTCGACGCAGGTGGCTTACTAAAAACTAGACTTAGGGGCGTGGTCGTACACCACAGTGGCACCAGAGGTCACCAGTGCAGCCCAGAGAGAGTTGGTGCTATGCTTGTGATGGGCGAGGTCACTTGGCATGAGACTGCCCAACCCGAGTTGTTGAGAGCTTCGATCAGGCTGCAGGAGCACCCCCACGGTAGAGGCAGCGCCGTGATCGGAGTAGCTCCCATAGAGGTGGTTCTAGCAGAGGAGCAGGAGGAGCTGGAGGTGGGGGACGACGTTTCGAGGTCATCCCATCACCACTAGGCGGTTCACGTCAGGCTTCGGGAGTTGACAGTTTGGACTATGGACAACCGCGATCTTTGGATGTCTACGATCCTACAGAGCATGGGATGGTGAGAGGTACCCCTTGGGACTCTTATACTTCTTGCAGTAGAATTGTTAGGCTCTGCGTGTGAAAGGATTTTCTCCTTGCTCCTTGTTTGAGGTGTTACCAGGGTAACACATGGCATCGGGTGTAACCCTGTGTTGGTAAGGAAAAAGGAGTGAGACTTTTTCCTTTAGTCGATGGTGTTGACTCCTTCTCTTCCATGCATGTAAGAGAGTCTTGGTTGAGAGAGACTCAAATGTGAAATATTTTGTGACCAGATATCCTTGTGTGCTTCACCATATGGATATTCTGAAGGAGGGAATCACCGGGCCTCGTTCCAGGTGCGGGCGGTGATTCCAGTCGTGGTGTGTGACGCAGAGGTTCAACCGGGGAGGTGAGCTACCCCCGAGAGCCTTCGGGCCGTTTGAGACCGTGTGAAGGGATGGTGAGGTTCCCTACCGCCTTGACCTAACCCCAAGTCTGGAGTGGGTTCATGATGTTGGCGAGGGCCGACCTAGCATAAACAGATCAATCCTTTGGTCTTTGTGCGGTGACACAGAGCTGTGCCTGGGTTCTTCTGGGTATGAGGAAGCCAGGTGCGGGCTTAGTACCCTGTGTTCCTCCCTAGTTTTACTTTTTGGGGACGAAAACCTTGAAGGAATGAATGATGTAAGAACCCAGTTTTTGCTATGAATGACTTTGGAATATTCTTGATAATATTCCAGAGCAGTTCCTTCAGACGGCGTGCGATTCCGAGCCTCGGAGTGGCCAGAATTTAATTTTCAGCGCGTTCACACTGGAAATGCTAAATAAATGTGATAACTCCTAAACGGAGATTCATATCAGAGATCTGAGTGTACGGATGGGTCCGGAATGAAGGTTTTACCCTAGGGACGACATAAAACCTGTCGGCGCAGGATGTTTGGACCCCTCACTCACTTTCGGAACGTTAAACAGATTAATTAATTAATTAATTAATTCGTTTAATGGTCAAACTCAAGTATCAATTAAACAGTGGCTCGGATTGGAAAACGTAGGGCACCGTTGAGTTCGGAGCGTGCCATTTACCCTAGGAGGGGTGTAAGTTTCACGGGCGCGGCCCGTTTGTGAAAAATGGCTCCAGGGGCGTTTTTGTAATTTGGTGGCTTTGGATGCTAAGTGTAATAACTTTTGAACGGGGTCTCGGATTAAAATTTTGAGACCACCGTTGCGCTCGTAACGTCGTTTTTACTCCAGGGGCGACCTTCTTTTTGTCCGTATCGGGAGGGAAGTCGGGGCGTGCCAGGCGGATGGTTTAAGTATTTTCTACTTAAACATCCCCCCCTTCATCTTCATCTTCTTCTTATCCTAGGCCGCCCCTTCCCTCTCCTCCTCCACTCCGGCGAGGCACCTCCGGCGAGGTAACTCCGGAAAGGCGACATCGCAGCGTCGGATCTCCCGTGAAGCTTCGGGCAACCCCCCTGCAGGTAGGAGGTTTTCCTTTGTTGCGTTTTTATTCTTGAACCTCCTTTGAATCCAAATTTTAGTATAGAATTGATGTTGGATTTTTGAACAAACCATATTAATGCATAGTCGAGTTTTTCCTCTTTCCATCGCTTGTTTCGGTTCGTAAATCCGAGTTGCGAGGAGGCTGCAGCGGCCCGGTGAAGATTGCAGGAATTTTGGGTTGTTCCATCCAGTTTGGGTACTCTGGCGGTCCGAGGCGCGGTGGCGCGGGCGAAGGGCGGCGACGACTTTTCCTCGGCAGGCGGAGGGTTTCTTGGTGTCGGTCGAGGCTCGCGGAGGGATAGAAGCGTCCGGCGGTGGCACCAGGCGGAGGCGCTCCGCGGCGGAGCAGAGGCACCGGCCGGCTGCACCGGCCGGTTGACGCGGTGCTCGGGGTCGCGGTGCGCGACCCCGCTCGGGAGGCAGAGACCCGCTGAACGCGGGTCTCCGCGTGGAGAAGAGACCGGACTGGTGGCCGCTCGACTTGGAGGCACGCGGTCCGCGCGGGTGAACCGCGGCCGCGGCGGTTCGGCCGGCAGAGCCACGGACCGGCTGGCTTGAGCCGGTCCAGGGAGTGTGGACGGCCGGACCGGTCTGGACCACCCCCACCTGCGTCCGAGGGCATTAAACTGCCGTAACTCTCAAACCGTGGGTCGAAACATCGTGTCGTCAGTGGCAGCGCGGACCTTGCGTCATGGGGAATGTTTAGAGCTAGTTTTGGGAATTTTTAATTCCGGAAATGAGGGGCCGCAGAGGCGCGACGTGTCCTTAAGTGGACAAGCGTATTTCCCCGAGATTCTTGTTTTGGATGGCGCAGACGCGTCCAACGTCCGATTTAAACGCCGTCAGTGGCATTGGGACCCTGGCACCGAGGCGGAGCTTTTCAGGGTGTTCCGAGCGTTGATGCCGAAGTTGAGGCGTGGGCCCCATGACACGTCTTTTGAGCTGCATGCAGCTTTTAGCGGCTTGTTCACCGGATGTCCGTTCGGGGCGTGCGAGCAGTCGATGTTGGGTGTTTTTCCGAGGGCATCGCATTGGTGCCATCCGCCCGCTGTAATTCCGCACGATGGTGTGGGGCCCATGAGGGCCGTTTGGGCGTCAACTGTGATTTTCCATCTTTATCACCGGGTGACCGTTTTGGACAAGTGAGTAGTCCATATTGTGTGCTATTTCGAGAGGATCGCAATGGTGCGATCCGTTCGTTGTGTTTCGGGACCGGGATGCGGGTCCCATGTGGCACCGCTCATGTGCGGTGCGCCGAGATGCACCTTTTTTCTCCGGATACTCGTTCCATGCAAGTAAGTAGTCAACATGACATGCTTTTTCGAGAGCATTGCGATGGTGCAGTCCGCCCGCCCTTTTTCGGGGACGTGGTGTGGGTCCTACCTGATCCGGCTATGGTGAATAGTACCCTTTTCACCGGGTTTCTGTTTTGGGTGATTGATTACTCAATCCCATTTGTTTTTCCTAGGGGATTGTAGTAGCATGATCCGTTGGTTCATTTTCAAGATCTTGGGGTGGGCCCCACATAGGTTTGGTTACGGTGAATAGTACCTTTTTCACCGGTTGACCGTTTCTGGAGAGTAAGTAGTCTATCTCGCGTATTTTTCCATGCGGATTACAACGGTGCAATCCCGATGGTGGTGTGGAGCCTTATACGCAACCTCATTAAATGTGGAAGCATGAAAGGTGCTCCGGTGGCAGTTTGTCCTACCATGTTTGTAACGGACCCTTGGCGTGTGATCGCACACTCTTGGAGAGTGATACAAATGCCTCACAAGATGGGGTTGGTCATGGATGGGCCTTTGAGGTGGCAGGTTGGAGTTGTTACGTTATGCCTTGATGATGACGTTGGGTGTCGTGTGCACGATAGCCTATGGGATGGAATGAGGTATACTCTGGGAGTATACGGGGGTGCTTGGAGGTACGTGTGGTTTGTACCTGAGGTGTTCGTACAATTGGATGGGGTTGACTTGGGGCCACACGTCGTGTTGGTCCCATGTGCGTGTCGGGGTCTGCTATACGTACTTTGACCTCTCGCGATGTAGAGGGTCCCTCAGTGCTCGTTTGTTGACCAGCAGGGTTGAGTGGTCTCCCCCTGGTTTTGTCCTCGATGGATCGGCCAGTAGTGGTGCTAGTGGCACCCCATGATGGAACAGGCGCTGAAACTCTTTTGGGAGAGTTGTTCTGGAGTTGGGTGGTTGCACGATACCCACTCTGTGTTCAGTTGGCCAGTGGTTTACCCTTCGGTAGAGATGGCCATCGCAGTTCTAAGTTTTACCCTCCAGCGGGGCTGGGCAGTGGTTTTCTCGCTAACACTTAGGGTCTACCCTCCAGTGGAGACTGGGAAGTGGGTCACCCGACGCACTTAGGGTCTACCCTCCTACAGAAACTGGGCAGTGGGTCACCCGACGACCTCTTAGGGTCTACCCTCCAGCAGGGCTAGGCAGTGGGACACCCATCATCTAGCTCCAGGTCTACCCTCCAGCAAGGCTGGGCAGTGGGTCGCATGTCAACCTATTCCAGGTCTACCCTCCAACGGGGCTGGGCAGTGGGTCGCCGGATGATGTGTTATGGTTTACCCTCCAGCAGGGCTGGGCAGTGGGTCGCCGGATGATGTGTTATGGTTTTCCCTCCAGCAGGGCTGGGCAGTGGGTCCCCTGATGTCTGGTTATGAATTTCCCTCCAGTAGGGATGGGCAGTGGGACACCTGTTGGCATTCCAGACTCAGTCCTTTCTACTAGGCTAGTCTGAGGCTTTCCTTTGTGACCACCGGAGCGGGACCCTTGGTTGTACGGGTCGGTGATGGAACGACTTGAATTTGAGGAGACCTCTCGACTACAGGGCTGTGATGTAGTGTGGTTTGACTTTCCCTAGAACTCTCATGTACGAGGGACACTTTCCCCACCGAGATGCGTTCTTGTGACGCGATCTAAAACTGTGCGGGCGAGTCAGTGCCGCCCAAAGAGGATAGTGTCAAGGTGCGGTGATTGAGCCCCTTGGCTTGCGGTTCAGGGCAGACGTGCAGGATGCTGGGCATCGATGATGGTGTTTCTTCTGGGACTGTTGGGGACTCATTTTCTTGGGCTGAGCTATGGAATGGAGATCCCCTTACGACCTTATTCAGGCTTTGTGTTGAGCATATTTATATGTATATACCTTGTTCCAGTACCCACTCCTTGGGTTTTGGCTACTCTCATTCCAGAGGAGGCAAAGACGTGTGGGGTATGACACGTGCTTTCCGTGTCTAGCTTCTCGTGGCTGGACGAGTCTACTCTCCTGCTATAGGTAGCGAAGACTCGACGAGAGGTTCATCTTCTCACCGTTTCCAGCTCCTTGTGTCTGTATGAGTCTAACTCCTTTCTTTTGTTGGGTTGAGCTGGACTCTTTACTTCACTTCTAGTTGTACTCCTCTACTTTTCTTGTTCGCTCTACTGCTCACCCTTCGGTACCTCCTTTGTTTCTCTCTCAAGCCTTCGGGGTATCCTACTGAGTATTTTTATACTCACCCCTGCTTGGGCTTTACCCACACTTGGTGTGCCCTTGTAGACGACAGACATGGGGAGCGTGACTTCAGTGGACCATAGGAGTTCAGGAGCTTGGACCGCGCGTGGTGGTCGTGGCCAGGTTCCAGGTGGGAGACCCATCAGCTGTTTCTTTTTGTTTACCTATTGCCGGGTTGTGGCACTTTTTGGTTGGGCGCATGTTTTGCCCCGTTTTCCTTTTCGGCTTTTCTTGTACTGTTTAGAGGTCAATACACATTTGTGGTATTTATATAGTAGTTTCCATTTTATTTGCTTGTCTTTTCTTTTTAATCTTTACTTTTGCATTGGGTTTGCTGCGTGTGGGTGTGTACAAGTGCTTAGGCAAAGGCCTCCTTGAGTTGTTGTGCCTTCGGCGCTGGTCGCCAGCCCCTAGCCTATGGAGGCGGGCTTGGGGTAGTTGCGGCTTGAGCCCGGGTAGGGTCGAATCGTGACAATGAAATTATGTCATCATAAATGTAAAATTATTTTGAAAGATCATTTAAAATATTTATTGAATAATATATCCTTTCTTAAAAGAAAAAGAATTTTTTAAACACAAAACATTATCAAAAAAATGTCTCCATGAAGATAACCTTGAATAATTATAAATGATTCTTTGAAAATCTTTTGAAACACTACATATAAAATAAAACATTTTAAAAAAAATTTATATTAAAATTATTATAAAATAACATTTAAATATAATTGAAAACATTTTTAGAAAACAATTTTTTCAAATCTAACTGGTTTTCAACTGAAGAGAGAAATAATTTATTATTTTTGAAAATAATTTCATAATTATCATATATACCAAATAGTGAAAAATAGTATCATTAAATGATGGAATAATAAATATATTTAGGTTAATAAATTTCATGATAACTATTTAGTGTTACATCATGAGTTTTCAACAGTTGAGAGGGGATAATTGATAATCCCAATTAACTATGAGTTTGTAACGTTGAACTCTAACCACATTGGTAACCTTAAATCATAATCCAGATGAAGGAATAGCATAAAATTATACAAAATATATCATTAGGGTAAAGATAATAATATTAATTTTCATCCAGACTATATATACATGTTATTAAGGATTATAGGTGCATAACATAACATACGTCCCAAAGAAGAAAAAATGAGACATAAACCCCTTAATGATTTGGAACCTGTTGAACCATGAACCACATGAAATAGATATAGTAAAATGGATATGTAAAAACTAATAAAAATAAAAATAAAAATAATATAATAAATTAATTGTCATTATATATAGCATGTAAAATTAATTTGTGGGGAATACGATATGTGTCTCATGGAGGAAAAAATTGAGATCAAAATACCACACTACCTGAGTAACTTTTGAATCATGAGAGAAGTGAAAGATACAAAACAATAGAATATTTTAATATCAATAAATTATTTAAATTCATGATATTAAATTTCATAGGTATGTATATAAACTACAAAATATGATTTGTGAATATGACATCGTTCTCACAGAAATAAAACTTATACTAAAAATTCACATACCTTATGTCTTGAATCTCATTGTAATTTTTTCAAACTCGTGTATGATAAATATGACATAGTTAAAAATTTATCATAGAACAATAGTATTATATGTAAGACCATATATAGGATTTTATTATGACAGTATATTATATATTTATTAAAAATTCAATGTTAATGTTATGTTTCTGTAAAAAAACTTCTTGTTTTTTATATGTTTTGTCTTGTTAATTTTCATCACATTTCTTTGTTCATGATTTCATTGATTACTGAATTTAATCCATGACATAAATATCCAATTTATTTACTATTTATGTATTAACAAAAATCTATAAAATATAGAAATAGGAAATAAAATACATCATTTATGGAGACAGTAGGTCATACATATGCACGAATGGTGTTGCTATTTTCAAATCGTATTGAAATATAAAAAATTAAATTATATATATATATAATAAATCTAGAAAAATTATTATTTAATATATATATATATATATATAATATGTTTATTAAACTCATCTCTAATAAATTCTATGTAAATCATGAATAAATCACATCGCTTCATGAGGTGGTATTCTTCCCTATACATGAACGACATTATTGCATTCTCACTAAATAAAAATCATGATTTGATATATTTTATATTAATTAAAAGAGAATAAATACATCATAAATTTAATATATATAAATGTAATTTACATAATTATACTCAACTTTAAATTTTTTTAATGGTATAATGAATGACATCGGTTCGTGAGGTGGTAGTCCTATAGAGAAATGAACGAGGATTATGTATCTCATTTTGTGGAAACATGTAATATTTTTGGTAGTAAACATTGAAAATAAATGTCTAATTATAATATATATACTTAGTTTATTACATAATAATTTTATAAGAAGAAATTAAGTGGTTGTGAAGGAATAAAAGCAAAAAATGCATGTTGATGAATATTACCACTTTTTAAGGTGACTAGTTTTGGATTGTAGAAGAATAATTCCTTGGTTAGATTTATGAACAAATTGAGGATTATAATTTTATATAAAGGATATTTGGAACATATTTTTATAGTTTGTAGTGGAGATAAAATTATTTATAGGTTTTAATAAGTAGGGATATTTAATAACCTTTTATAATGGAGGAGGAGTGGCTTTCTTTTAAATGTCAAAACTTAAACACTATCAGGAGACATGCCTTGCATAACGTGAATAAAATAATGAAATTTTTTCTATAAAAATGTTTTATTTTATATATATTTCCAACTAATGGGTTTTGTAAATGTTTATATTCCATTTTCTCAATTAAGATTAATGATTAATCCCTTAGAAAACTCAATTTTCTATTAATCACTAAGATTCTTTTAAATGTTTTCAGTAATTATTTAGGGAAAAAATTAATTTGGACATATTATAAGATACAAAATTATTCAAATTTCAAATAAAAAATCCAGTTTTACAAATTCAAATCATTTATGTTAAATAAATTAATTTAAGGTTAATCACACCGATGGGGTGAGACAATGAACTTTTATTTTGAAAAATATCAAAAGTTTGAAATATTTTTATGCTCAATTTCAATTGAAAAATTATTCCAATGATCTATAGTAGATTAATATATGTAATATAAATATAAATATAATTAAAAATCTATTTATAATATTATGTCCTTATATAAATAATTCAAACAAAAGTGTTGTATTCTATTAAATTTATTTATTAATTTTAATTATCAAATACTGAAATATTACATAAAAATACCACAAAACTAAGGGTAAGATCATATGAAATTAATATATCAAAAATAAAGAATATATCTTCCAATATAATATTTAATTGTTTAAAAAATTATTTTTAATATGAATATTCTTTTATAAGATAGTAAAACATCGTCTTCGAAAAATACATCTTTTTATGAATAATATTGGATTTTTCAGTTCTCCTATCTAGAAAACACATATATTGAACGTTAAATAGTTTATTGAATATATAATACATAAACTTCATTAAAATAATTCATAAAATTTTGGTTTTTTATTTGTTTAGGTAAAAATTTATTTTTCATAGAATATTTATTTTTCAGGAAATGAATTTCATTATTTTCATAGACTTCTTAATTTTATTTCTAATTAATTATTTTATAATGAATTATTTTTATAAACATGAGAAAATAATATATTGAAAATTTACTTAATATTTTTAATGTTCACCAATCAAATGGATCGTTGAAAATAATCATATTTGACAGTAATATGTCATGTTTCATTTTAACTATTTGTTCCATATAACTCAATATAAACATGGTGTTTTGTGTAACATAAACTAAGACAGTATTGAGTATAGCACAAGAATTACATGGTGTTGCATGTAGTGAAAGATTAACATGGTTTCATGTGCATTGAAATTGAATCATATTAATTGTTTTGTAACATAATCTATACTCAATTTTGTGTCAAATAAAAAATATAGAATAGATTAAATAAAATCAAAAAAAATTAAACAACATCATAGGGTGTTATGATATCAATATTACAAAATGTGTGGAAGTGGATTAGGTTAATAACACTTGATGAATAAAATAATATATAGGTAACTAATATAAAATTAATATATAATTACAATTCTGTGATAAAAATGGTAAATTTTATGACTATGGTTATGAAATATATTTTTACGGTAGTTATTTTTATATGAGTTTAAAGTGTGGTAAACTATGAAAGGGAAGATGGTATGTCTTTCTCCTCAAAATTCCCTTTATAGGGACTCATTTTAATTTATGAATTGAATTTCATTACATTAGTGTGAATAATACCAATTGGATAATTAATATTATGTATTATATCTATTTATTTTTTTCTAGGACTTCATCATACTCTCTCTTTCATTCACAATAATGTTATTTTTTTATATGAATATTTTTTAAACCATAAGGGTTTTAATCTAAAATTTCTCACATTAATAAAAGGTTCATATTATTCACATAATTTCATTAATAATGGTTATATTAAACAAATTTGAGATATCATTTTATGAATTATCTCTAAATAAGGGTATTTATTTTTCATTTACAAGCATAGTGTTTCAAGGTTTTTGACTACACTTCTACCTAAGCTGTAACGGATGTGAAAACTCAAAAATATTACATTGAGTTATAAACTTATTTATTTAAACTATCATAATACCTGAATGTATATTATAAATGATTTTTTAATCATGGGAAAAATAGTTTTTAACCAATTCCACGTTCATGAGTGGTTTTATTTCCACTCTTCTTAAAAAGAAGGGAAATTTTATGAAAATATACTTGTAACAAAATCTATAAAATTGTTGGATTATAAATGTTTTCTAGAAGATATTTTCAGTATTTTGTTTCTATAATATTCAAATAATCTAACTCCAATGTTTTTATATTCCATGATCCACCATATATTTTCTTTAATTTCATGATTACTTTGGGTGATCAAATTTTTACATTAATTTTATTTTTTCAATAATGATATTTTATACCATAATGAGAAACATTTTTTTCCATCGGTTCTATATTAAATGTAAATGATTTACTCATTTATGTTTTATAAAAACCGCTTTATTTCTATAGTTTCTTTAAAAATATTGAATGATTTTGACATGGTAGTATTCAGAAATTGATTTTATTTATATATGTTATTAATTACGTGAAATTGGAATTATTTTTTATTAGAACACACATATATATGGATAAGTGAATGGTGGTCCCATTATAAATTATTGATGGGTGGTTACACTATAAATATTTTATGTGGTTAAATTCTAATAAAAATATGGGCGGTTCCATTATATTCTCAATTATAATAGTTTAGAGTTTATAACACCAGTGATTTTTTATTCATGGGTACATTTTAGTGACTATTTTGAATGAGAACTGATGGTGTGGAATATGAGTGTAATGATTCACTATAATTTTGATTGTTGTATAGTTAATAGATATTTTTTCGTTAGGATATTACAATCCTCAAATTCATGGATTATATTTCTTTAATCTAATCTATATTATGTATATTATGTTTCTTTGTTGATATTTTGGGGCTTCATATTCTTATTCCAAATACATTCAAGCTATCTTATATATTATAGTAAATATTATATTTTTATGATTTTTATATTTTTATTTGTATTTTATATATTCTAATGAAATCATCCATAATGAATTAATTATTATGATTTATTGAAAATTTTATCCCACGCATTTCTTATGTTTCCTTCCCATAGTTTATTTAGATGATATGTACTAATGTAATTCATATAAGACAAATTGTTATAGTACCTTTTAAGAGAATTTATCTCAAGTATTTAAAAATAATATGGTTATGTAGCTCATATTCAAACACACTGAACCTGTTGATCATTTGATATCAAAATTATTAAATGTAATGTTTTAAATAATGTAATAAACATAAAATAAAGAAATTCCTATTTTTCATATCTTTGAACACCATGATTATTGATTCCACAGAGTGTTGTAGTGGATCTATAGTAGTCCATAATTTTCAGATAAATGTATTTTTTCGTTGTAAATCAATATTCATTATATAACATAATGATCCATGACCTAATTGTATAGGTCTAGTATCTTTGGAACCTTGAACATATAACAAAATAGTTCATTAGATACTCCCATTATATTATCCATCACTAGAAACCTTATTAGATATATCATTTCTATAACTATTACTTATATCCTAGGGGAAGGAATCCTAATCAAGCATGAGATCGTATTCTCAAAAATTTAAAAAAGGAGATATCAATGGTCACATAAGTATAACATGAGCATAATGGTATAATAACATTAGATTATTTCTAGAAAATTTTACCCTGCATATAAAACATCATAATCATGAGTCCTAGTATAATTTTTTATAGTTCATAAGTAATGATTAATAATGTAATCAAGTAATGTGAAAAATAAGAGCAATAAATTGGCATAATACATGAGTTTAAGGAATACACATAATCTTAAAATGTTGGGAACAAATATAAATATAAACAGGTCCACTCATTAAATAACACAGATAAAATCAGGCCCTCGTATGAAATTGTGTACCTAAAACTAGTTCCAATTAAAATCATAAGATCAAGAAAGAAATGTACACACATAAACCTATGAACACGACAGTTATGTCCACACATAATGTTATCAACATGAAAACTAGGGTCACACATAAAATTGTGAATAAAAAATTTGTCCCATACATTATATATTTACTTCATGAGATATTCATATTTTTTTAATGAAAATGAGTTTGATATATGTTCCACACATGAAATAATTAAAATCATATATATTTGTTCCACAAGATCATAAAGAATCCATCATATCAGAATACATGAAAATAAATTGGTTTCACACTGATTTCATCACGGAATAACCCATTGAAAATAAATGCCTTTCAAAAACATTATGACATAATTTCTATGAACCATCTTGGTAATGCACAAAGATCGTATCCTTGGATCATATCAACATTAAATAATAAGTTAAATAATGTGTTTTTTCATTTAATGAATATAAATACCATTCAAATATTATTAAAAAATTCATCAAAAAATAATATTTCCCTTATAAAATAACTTATTTAAAAAATGCGCAATTAAAAAGTAAAAAACGTTCAATGAAAAAATCCTTTTAAATATGTAAAGGATTGTTTAAAATTTTGTTTTGACAATGTTCTGAAAATTTATTAATTTCATATATGTTAAAAAAGCATTCCCTCTATACTTTTTTTTGAATATTTATAATTAACCACATTTGGAAAATAATAAAAAAATCATTTCAAATTTTTTTGAAAAAAGGATAACATCAATAAATATGACATTAAAAATTAATAATATATTGTAAAGATCTTATTTTATGATTTTTTTAATCCTGGATATTGAAAAACAAATGTGTTTAAATGAAGAGATAAATGAAGTAGATTTCCCTTAAAAATTTTATTTTAATTTATTAAATAATTAACATGAGAAAAAATAAAAAGAAATATATAACCATAATAAAAAACATAGTAGAAGAAAATTAAAGGGATTCATCATATTAGGATCATATTATTTCTCCCTATGAAATTTAATTATAAAAAATACTATTTAAAATAAGAATTGAAGATAAAACCCTTACCTCTTGTCTCACTATCCCTCATTCATGATTAATCCTCCTATATAATAAATATGGTTATTTAAATCATATATTACATAAAAATATTCATATCTATCATTCCATGTACTTTTTATATATGACACCTTATCATGTGTTTATTAATATATTTATTTAAAACACAATTTTTGTTTATAAATGATTCATTTTCAAATAAAATACTTGTCCTTGAAGTCTAATTCATTATAGATTGATCATGGTTAAATAATTAAAAAAAATTATGATAGTATCAAAATAATATATATTATTTATATACATGATTATAATTTCTAATGAATGGTATAGATAGAAAAGTAAATTACATGATTCACAGAGATGGTATGCGATACATATGCCTGAACACTCTTTCAATTTATCGAATGAGGGAATGAAATAAAGGTAAATTATAATTAATCATTAAAGAATCATTATTATATAATATATAATAAATATCTTTATCAAATTCACCCTCCTTATAATATATGTAATATTTAAACAAAAAATTAATCACATAGCTTTATGGATATGGTAAGGCACTTCTACACACAAGCGATATTATAATTTTGAAAAGTGTTTTAGGGTAAGATGGAACACATGGAATTATCATTTCATTATAATAATTATTTGGTAAACATATTTTAAAAATATTAAAACCATAATAATATTCATCCACAAAATATGGCGATGAAAAGTGAATAGTATCCCTTTGTAGCGATAGTAACTATTACGTCAGCCTGAGTGATAATGTCACATTTATATTGATTAGAAATAGGATGAATAAGGATTTTTTTAAAAATAATAATAATTTTAAAAAATATTTAGGATACTAATTTTATTACTTTATTATGAAAATAAATGATTTATATGTGGAAAAGAAGAGTTGAAAAAATGTGATTGGTTAAGTTGATTGCCTCTTCAGGGTAAGAGCTATTTTAGATCACCACATAATTACCATAGCGTTGGAATTTAAAGAAAAACTTATCCTACATAAAATGTGTAGAGAAGTTTGAGAAGTTAAATTGGAATATTTTTCTAAGATAGAGGGATTAAATTGTTCTAATGAATTGAGGAAGAAGTTCCTTTTTATAATTGAGGGTAGGGGAATCTTGGAATCTATCAAAAAATTAAATTATAATATGTTGATTCCCATTAATAATTACTCCAAATGGTTAGTGAATATAATATAATATTTGATATGATATTAATACCATAACCCAATATATTTTTTATAAGTTTCAGTTTCATTCAAAATCTCATCATTTTGATTAACCATTAGTTACCAAATTTAATTTAAGATTTCAGAACACATTTTCCCATCATAATGGGTCTTAATAAAAACTCATTCATTAAATATTATCCCATAAAATTATCATTTATGATTATTTCGACAATATCTTATCTATTTTTACTTTTTTTTAAAACATTATGATTTTTAAATAATTTAATATTATTTTATTTTGAAAAAATAACATCATTGAAATTTTTTACACTATTAATTTAATCTAATATTATATACTTTAATGAAAAGGGGTAATTATAATATATTATATTCAAACCAAACTAATATATTATATAAATCTATAGAAATCATTGGAATCAATAAATAAATCAAATTATATTAGTTTAAATATTTTGAAAATAATTTATTATATTCTTTATTAAATAGTGAAATAAACCTTAATTCTCTCTAAAGAAATTAAGGTCACATTATAATTATGAAAAATTATAAATAAATCTGTATCATGAAAATAATTTTATTTATCTCAAAATAGGAACATATATTCATTCATAACTAGATTTTGCCTCTATTTGGATTTATAAGAGCTAATAAAAACAAAGACAATGACATTTCATAACTTCTATTTATTTAAACAATATATGTGTCTTGTTCATAGAAAAGTTTCCATTAATGTTATAAAATTCATTCATATGGGGATCAGGGTTGAATTAAAATCATCTAAAATGAAATATAATGAATGATTTATGTAATATAAACTTATTATGTACATATAAAAACCTGGTTTACCCTTTAAGATGGTGAAATTTTTTACCATTGTTACTATTAATTTTAACAAAAAATAAAAGCGCTATTTTTTCAAAATTTAAACATTGATATTATAAATATATAAATAATTTTGTATATTTAAATAAATTTTAATTTAAGAAATTAATATTTTTGCAAGTTTTAAAAATCCAATAGAAGAATTTTTTTTAGAAAATGAATCATTTTCAAACATTAAACAGAGTTAATTCTTACAAAATTACTAAATAAATATTTGATCAATGTTACAATATTTTATTGTGTATATAGTATAAAGATCTTATTAAAATCATTCCCATGAGTGAAAAATTTAATTTATTTTGTTAAAAAACATTGTGTGTGTAAAAAAAAATTTAGGAAAAAGTTTTTTTACATATAGTAATGTTTTTCTACTAAATTAAAAAGAATGATTCAAATGTGAATATATGGTTTATTTAGAATATAATATAACTATTTTCAATTTTAAAAAATTTAAAAAATGGAAATTTTTACACAATGTTTACAATAACATCATCATTGTTTTCCATTCACAGGAAAATTAATCATTTTAGAAAATTCACAGAAATTTATCATAAGATAATATTAATATGCTAATTTAAAAAATGATGAAAATTTTATGAAATAAAATATCATAAATTTTTATATATTATTTCTAATACTTTGTCAAAAAATAAATAATTTTTTTGAAATTTTTTTTTATAGAATAAAATTAATTAAATAAAACTATAGATTATTTGATAATAATTTATCAAAATATTAATATTTATTAGAAATTTGTTAAATAATTAATTAAGTATTTAATAATATTCATACCCTCCAAAGTAATGACTAGTTTATAAAATTCACAAATAATAAAATTTTAACAGAATATTTTTGTTCGTTTAAACTATATGTCTCATGTATTACAAGCTATCATATTAATTAAATATATTTTAAAAATATTTAATTATAACTATTGGTTTTAAATTCTACCCTACAACTCATAAATAAATTAAAAATTCATAATTGGTCTTATACATTTAATTTTTAGATATTTGATTTTTTTTTCAAAACCAACATCGTATAAAGAAATAATAAAAAATCAATTTAAAATTGAAAGTATAAAAAATAATTATTACCTAAAATAACCTAAAATTAGGATCCCATATAAGAGGAAAAAATTTTTGGGGAGTTAAATTATGGACATATAAGAGGAAAATAACTCCAATATCCTTATAGTGTGTGTTATAAAACATGATTATGATATCCCTAATGATCAAAAATCAACAAATTATTGTGTGTGAAAAAACCATAAATTCATCCAAATTGAAGGTTACAATACAAAAAAATTTCATGAACATCATTTTATGATTTTGGAGGTGTTATTTTAAAATCTAGACTATAAATTTAAGGAAATATACTTTCATGAAATACATAATTCCCTCTTTTAATCAATTCCCACGACCATATTATCTATTCTTCTAAACGATGTGTATTCAATTTTAATTATTCCATCCCAAAGCATAAATATAAGATTATAACGGATCAAAATAGAATACAAACACATTCCTCCTTTAATTTAGAATCAACCAACACCAAACATGTTCATCAAAATATAATTTAAAAAATTAATAAAACAAGAACCGAAAAAAACATTAACATAAATAGAATAAATTAACTAAATTATCTCAACATTAAAGAATGTTTTTACCTCAAAAGCTATCTCCTTTGGATTACGTATTTAAAGTTTTTATTTCATTCTTTATCAATGTCATTTTATTTTAAATAACAAGTTTAGCCTATGTTTTAAGTTCACCTTGAACCAATTAAATAAAATGAAAAATCATTGTATAATCTTTTGATGTATTGAAATTCACAAAAATATCAAAACAAATTATATACTAATATGAAGTAAATTCTGTAACCTGAATACATAAATCTCTAAAAATGTTTCCTTTTAAATAAATAAATTTTCAACAATCCAGATTATCTATATTCAACTACGTAGTATTCCATAATTTACTTAATATCTAATCATATTCGAAACCAAATGGAATTTAAACATCAATATTGTATTATTTTTATAACCTGGTAAAATTATAACTTCAAAATTCCTACATATAAAAACATAAAATTTGGTTGTATACCCATTTAAACATATGATCAACCTTACAATTATAAATATGTTATATTAACCATAATTTTTATGTAAAAATTAAATGAATATATAAATTATTCCAAACTATAAATCATAAATTATACCATAAAAAATGTCAATAATTATCCAAATGCATTTCCATTGAACGTCTAGGATAGTCCTTTCACCAATAGAAAATAATATAAAATTTTAATTCCCTAATAAATAATCTCTTTATAGGAACATTGTCATATCTCATATTCATTTGAAATATCACAATAGAATGAACTATAATTATCACAAACCACCTTATTCCAGATGAGGGAAGGGACAACAAAGTGACGTGCCCTTCCTTCATCAAGATAAAGGAGAGATAATGGCCGATGAGTCCCACCTCCAATAGTACCTGAAGTGGAAAATAAAACCATGGGTATAAAATCTCAAAAAAATGGAAAAAATTACACTTTTTAATGAAAAAATTAATTAGAGATAATGTGGTAAAAATCCCAAACAACACCAAACATTTATATAAAGAAAACAAAAATCCAACCCATAAATGATTTAAATGTAAAATGAGACAAAAGAAAAAACAATGTACAAAAGGAATTACCAAAAGAAATGGAGTAAGAAGAAACACAACAACTATCCCGATGCCTAATCTTGTATGGTCTATCATGTCCTCAAAGTTGTCTGGGAAACCAAAAAATAGTTTTACATATATTGGATGACTGTATAAGTATACCCAGTAGGAAAAAAAATCCACCCATGATCAAGTGGGGTAATATACTAATTCCCATATGAGAGAATATTAGATCCTCAAATCACATACCAAGGAGTACTAACCATCCCAACTTCAATAAGGAACACTCACCAAATAACACATGTAATGTAAAGTATAAGTATAAGCATCTCAATATTTGGGTACCCCGCAGCACGTTCCCATTGGTTTTCTTGTCATTCCTAATGAATAACGTCTTGATAATACAACTCTTCCAAAATGCAGTCCTACAATCACAAACATCCCACACACACTTGGGTTTCAAACCACATAAAAATCATGCTCATAGACACATGACCCAAAACCACAACACACATCCCACCCACAAACACCTGGCCCATAAGAACCATGCATCTCACAAGAAGACACATGGGAATTATCCCAAATACACTTGGGATAACGATCCTGGCCCACATACACCTAGGCCTCGCACCCACACCACAACACACCCGAATGATCTTAGGTTCTACAACTTTCTTGGAAACACTCGAGCATTATGAACTAGAAGAAGATGTGAGGAAAAAAGTCAATAACCATCCATACATCCTCCCATATGTATTTTGGATAATCTACCATCCTACATAAATGGTGGGTTCTTGAAACATAGTTCTCAATAATTTTGGAGTTCATATAATTCAAAAGGAACTACAATATATACATATGTGTAAAAAATCACTCAACCAAAATTATGTTTTCAAACAAAAAACCAGCACACACAAAACCACATTTGATTCTACCCATATATTCACAAACCCACAAACAACCATAATAAAACAAAATCCTAACTCAGTTTCATTTAACCACTTTCCATTCATTAATTGTTGTCTTCACATTAATTTATTACTGCAACACCCAGGGAAACTACCAATCACAAAAGCTGAAACCATTTTTAGAAGCCTAAAAGACTCTAAACACTACCTTGGAAAACAAGAAGTAGGGACCGGGGAAATGAAATCCATTTTAAAACCCATTTATAAAAACAACAGAGAATAACCAACCTGTTGTCCCAATACACAACACTTTTTTCCAAGACACCCATTCAACCACTACCAACTGTCATTCATCAATGTCATCTGACTAAATCATCGTCTCATAACTAGAACCGGCAGCCACACTTCACAAAAAAACCATACCCAACACCCCCATAACCATTAATTAATGACACAACCCAGTACTACAGTCCTACATCCCAACCACTACCCAAAAGTAGTCCCCCAACAAAAAAATCCATGCATTCCACAATCAATGATACTCTTTACCAGAGTTCCCAGCCGCACCTCCCATACCTCCCCATACACACAGCCTATAGAAAAACACTACCAAAAAGTAGCCTCGCTGCACAAATAGGTCATCCCCAAAACACACTTTCATTACCTCATTCCACCCTTGTACCCGTAATATTGTTACCAACAAAACAATCTTTTCCCATGAAGTACAAAACCCAACCAAATAAAGCCCACAACCACACCATTAATCCAATTAGATTAATATTTATAAAGAGGGGTTCTTCAATTAAACATAAAATACCATTGGTGATCATAGAACTTGTTTTTTCCTAGGGAATAAATTTATTTTACCAAGTATATGTGATTAAGAATATTTCTTATCATGGAAATTTATCGGAGCATCACAAAAAAATACAGAAACCCCCCAGTCTGTAAGAAAAAACCACCAACAACAATGATTTTCAGAAGGACATGCATCCCATACAATTCAAAACAAGGTTTATGGATAAAAAATAAAAAAATATGTAAAATCATCAAATTCATGCCATTATTTCATTGACCCATGTAATCTTTTTCTCATCATATTCCCTTCCCCTTGTTTATTACTTTCTAAGGTAAATAATTCAGAAATTATTCACAAAGAAACATTACTACACCCACATCGAATGATACAAAAATAAATTGTGGCATAAGAATCCCTACTTGAAATGAAAATTGACCAAAACTCATATTTGTGCCAAACCAGAGGGTTACGTGAGAAGCAGGAAAGCTCCAACGAAAAAAATCCCGAAATACTGATCGATGGATATGGAACAACACATGACTCCATAAGAAAGGAAATCTCTAGGCACACCAAGAGGGAAAAACACATTTGGAAGGGTAGATCCTAGATTTGAATATCAAGATCATATATTAATGGATGAATGGTTTAAAAGACATTAACGTGGCATCATGGTTATGATCAAGTGGTTTGAATATCTCAATGTCCTAAGAGCATTAGGATATTAATGATATTATTAATATCATTTGAAAATACCTTAAAATTTTCTAAACAAGGCTCTAAACATAGTTAAAAAAAATAAAATGTAATATAGGAAATACTAGAAAAACTGGGAGGTACTGGGAAAAGCTGTAAATTTGGAAAAGAATGGGCCACCATTTGGTATGCCCCCATTTCGGTGTGCCACCAGCACAATCCCACTATTACGAAGCCACCATTTTTTGTGTACATCCATTATGGTGACACCATTTGGGTGTGCCACTATGTCAGTATTCCACCATTACGATGCAACCATCTCAGTGTACCACCATCATTATGCCACCAGTTCGGTGAACTGTTTAGTGAAACTAGATTTTTGGAAAAATCCTGAATCAAAAAACAAAAAACCCCAAGAACACCATAAGAACTATGTTATCAAAATGGAATATACTTGGTAAATTCAGGTCATTACATCAGATATCTCTCAAAATAATCCCATACCCTATAATTTCAAACCAAACTCCGGAATAAGAGAGGTTTAAAAGGCCACCCTTTAAGATACATATTAGGGAAAAACTACCCTACCTTGTTTATAAATTAGAGAGAAAGACTTGGCATCCAAGAACACCTCACTGACTGCTAATTCCCCAAAAAACCACACAAACACCTAAGGTCACACTGGTCAGACACATGGATTAGAGAGCTTCTTTCTCCAGTTCAAGATATTATCCTCTTTGGGCAGTACTGACTCTCATGCACAGATATAATCACATCTTCATTAATGTGTCTTGATTAAAGATTAGGTACTCCCCTCCCATAGTTAGGATTTTTTCACACACATTCATATAATAGAAAAAAAAAGTTATCTAACAATAAACTAGGCTAAAAATTACATCATAAGAAATTCACAATGAAAAAAACAAGTGAAAAACTAAGAAAGGCTCATTGTACTAGGAACACATCTATGCCTCTCTCTCCCAAGTACTCTCCTCGAGGCCACCATGCCTCCATAACACATGAACTAAAGGATTATTCCATCCATGAATCACCTTCTTATCCTGATCCTTGATTCATAATGGACGCTCTATGAACTTCTTTTCATCCTCGATATCAAACAGTCCCCAGTCAATGATGTGGGAGTCATCATGTAGATACCAATGGAGATAAGATATATGGAAGATAGTGTGTATCCTCTCCAACTGTGGTGGAAACACCAACATATATTTAACCTCACCAACTTGTCCAAAAACCTCACAAGGTCCGATGAACCTCGTAGAAAGCATTATCACTCTACAAAACCTCTACTTCCCACTTCAAGGGGAAACATTCAAGAAAACATGGCCTCCAATCATGAACTCTAAAGGCCTCCTCCTATGATAAACATATGGCTTCTGTTGGTCATGTTATGACATTATCCCCTCATGGAATCTTTTGACCTTCTTTGTCATACTCTACACCACATATGAACCATGAATAGCTACCACCAAAACTTCCATCTACCACAAGGGTGAAAAAAACAACCTCCAATATAGAACATTAAATGGAGTTGTACCAATGGAAGAGTGGAATCTATTATTTTAAAAAAATCTACCAATGTAAAATGTCACACCCAAGTCCCATTGATGTCGAGAACACATGCCCATAACTTTTTCTCCAACTTCTGGATGGTCTTCTCTATTTGTCCATCCGTTTGAGGGTGGAAGTCAATGTTGAAGATTAAATGTGTTTCAAAGGCTTGTTGTAATCCCCTCGAGACCCGTAATGTAAAACATGTATATTGATCCAAAACAGTTGATCTTGTATATCCATATAGCCACACCACCTCATCTACATAACCCTATTTTAAGGCATCAAATACGCTCAACTCCTTGATAGCTAAGAAATAAGCCAATTTATTCATCTGGTCCACTACCACCTTAAAGGAATTACATAATCCCTATGTCCTGGGAAATCTTGGGATGAAATCCATTGATATTTTTCCCACATCCACTTGGGAATGCCTAAGGGCTGCAATAGAATATCGGGAACACGGTGCTCAGCCTTCACCAGCTGACACACTGTGCACCATTCCAAAAACTCTACCACTTCCCACTTTACCCCAGGACACCAAAACTACTCCCTCAAGACTTGGTACATTTTAGAAACTTCTAAATGAACCTACAATGGTGATTTATTGAAATTATGGAGAAATCCCTCACACATTTCCACAAGGAAAAATAAATTCCCAATATATAACATCTGATTATTACTATCCTCTGACCATCCCTCCAGAGCATCACACTATATAGTGAATTCATGCATCACATTAGTCTATAAGTCTCCTCACTGAGACTCCTCCTCTTGATACAGTAAGGAAGACAATACTTTAATCTAAAATAGTCATACTCTACTACTATCCACTCCCACATCCAGATGCAAAGATACTAACTCCTCTATTTCCATCGAAGCATAAATGGATTCCAAAACTACCTCCTTTTGTGTTTTTTTTCATAAGTAATTGGCCAACACATCCCCCTTTCCTAATGTTTAAGAGATATCAATGTTTTAAAAATAGAGAAACTTCTTCCACCTTCTCTTCCACAAGTTCATGTCTCACTAAGAGAAGATATACCTCATACTCTTATGATCTATTAAGACCACAAAGTGATAACCGTTAAGGTAATGTCAACTCAGCGTCAGTAAAAATATGACTGTTTCAAGCTACAGATCATGGGTGGCACAATTATATGCCAGTGGATGTAATTTCCTAGACCTATAAGAGATCACTCCCCACTATTGCATTAGCACATATCTCAATCCTAGACCTGAAGTTTCAAATTACACCTCAAACATCACCCCTTCATTTGGAGACGTAAGCACTGGAGCAATGACCAGATTCCCCCTTAGGTAGCTAAAATCTGTCAAACATCACTCACTCCATGTGAATTCATGGTCTATTTTGGTTAAAGTTGGGAATAAAGAAACAACAAGAGAGAATATTGTTATAAACATCCATTAATAGCTTTCTAGACCAATGAAGATGAAAATATTTTCCATGTTCTTGGGGGTTGCCCAAGAAAAAACCACCTCAACCATTTATGGATCCACTTATATCCTATGCTGAGACAATAAAAGTCCAAGGAAGTGCGCCTCTCGCATGAAGAACATTCACATGAAAGACATACCATAGAGTGGGTGGTGCCAAAGTACCTTCAATATTGTCCCTAGGTGCTCATCTTTGTCCTCTTCATACTTTGAGTAAATCAGAATATTGTTGATGAACACGATGAAGAACTGGTCTGAGAACTTGCATAAGATATAGTTCATGAGCCTCATGAACACGTATGGTGAATTCATAACACCAGACAACATGACCACGAACTCGAAGTGCCCATACCTACACCTAAAATCATTATTTGGGATGTCACCCTCCTACAACATCAACTTGTGATATCCATAAAATATATCTATCATATAGAACCATCCTTCTTCCCTTAACTAGTAAAACCAATTTTCAATTATTGGGAGAGGCTAACGGTTCCTGACATTTTCCTGATTCAGTCGTCAGTAGTCTATAAAGAGCCTCATGCCACTGTCTGACTTCATCAGGAACAAGACTAGAGGACCCCACGATGGAACCCTATTCCAAATAAAAAACTTTTTCATCAGGATGTAAACTTAAGTCCACAAATTCTGCATCTAAGAAGGTGTCATCTAATAAGGATCCATTAAAATCAAATGGTCACTAGATTACAAGTTTATTTCAAACTCAACATCACGTCGAGTGGGTAGAGTACAACCTCTTCGATGAAAACATTCAAGACTGCACAGAACACTCCCAAAACATTTAACATCTCAATAGGTATCAACCCCTATTTCAAAATTTTTAACACATAAGGAATAGGCTCCACATATCAGCTTCCCTCCCTACAACTACACTCACTAACAAATTCTCCATGCTGTCCATCCATATCTAAAAACAAGAGACTCCTCTAGAAGAAGTTGATAATGGAATTCATAGATAAAAACCAATCAACACCATGTATGACATCGTATTGATACAAGTATATCTAATGTAGATTCTAAATACATGGATAACCCCAACATCATTCTACATTCTTAGAAAATGTCAAACAGACTAGTCCGACCTCCAACTAGAATTATCAACCCCAAGGGAGTAGAAATTATCTCTACATTTTGTCCCAATGAATGGGATAGACTTGGTGAAATAGAGGAGTGTGATTATCCTAAATCAAAAAAATCGCAAGCAAGAGTACGAAGAAGACATATAGTACCATGAACAACCTCTAGCCCTACTGAAACTGATGCGTCAACAGCATGCAACTACACCCACCCAGCTCCTCTACCACATAAGAACCAACCACCTCTCTGACTACTCCCTAGTAGAGATCGTTGGGGAGTACCCAAAGGTAAGCCTCCTCTAGCACCGTCTACCCTCGGTGGATTGGGAGACCACTACCCCTGATGCTGGAAAGGTCTGACCGAGAACTGTTGCAGCTGAGGAGGGTACTGAACTTTCCCACCCCACCATATTGAGATCAAACTGGTTACTATATCTGAAGTCTTCCAATACCTCTATAGAGAAAAGAAACTAAGTCATAGTACCATGGGGAAAGGGTGAGGACTAGGAGATCAGAACTGGAACTACTGAGGCCAACTTCCCGATGGCCAAAACCAAGAAGAACTTGATGACAGATACCTTCTAATGACTTCCTTCCCCTCTGACGAACTCGGCTAGCTCCCCTCTTGTAGTATACCTCCCTAAAATTTCTTCCTCTTCACTACTATTTCTTTCTTTTGAACATCTATGTATGTCAGTAGGGTAGAGGGACTGACAATATATTGAAGAAAAGTTCTGAGTTCCTCCTCCATGCATCTTGGCCGCAACTCCCCAACCAAAAATAGATACAGAGTAATGTGTGGGAGATCCTTGAACTCCATCCCTAGTTCCTTCACTGACTTACTACCTTACTAGAGGGTGATCAACTCCTTCCTCTTCTCAACCTTCATCATTGATGAAATAATCTCTTCTTGAAACTCCTTCTCAAAGTCATCCCATGAGACATCACTCTCCTTCCTCTCCCATAGGCAATGCATCCACCAACGAAGCACTGATCCTCTAATCTAGATGACTATTAGAGGAACCTATTAATACCTCGAAGTATGGATCAAGGTAATGGTTATTTTCATGTCCCCAATCTAGCCCTCCATCTTTATGTCTGAAATTATACCTTCATATATCCCCAGGGTCTACCGCTGGAAGGCATGAAGGGTCTTTTTCCACAAGTCATCTTCCTCCTCTCGATTTTCCCTTAGCTGATCAACCAAGTCAAACTACTGGGCCTCAACGTCTAGTACCACATGTGGAAAATGTACAAGTACCATACATGAAAAGGTAAACATGGAATCCAAAGCCTGTGTAGTATGAAATTTTAATTGAGGATTTATTTTATATAATTATTTAAATTAAATTTTAAAAAAATATCAATGCATAGAAGAACAGAAGTTGTTATCATGTATGTACCTTTGATAGGGTCTCTACACGGCAATTTGCATAGCCTCACATGGTTGTTAAATAGGCCCAAAGACCATGCATTGGATCACCGGGGGGGGGGGGGGTAACATCTCGTGTCCTAGCCGGTCATTCATAGCCTCTTTCATATATTGTGATTTCATAATGTCGTTGCCCTAAAATCCCATGCAATCCTCACTATGACTAACTATGAAATTTATCATATCTCTCAACCATCACCTCTGATACCATTCAATCATGACCCGCCTTTTTTAAGATGAGGGAAGGGAGAAAAAAGTTCCACACCCTTCCTTCTTTAAGATAAAGGAATGATAATGTCACCCGAGTCCCACCTTAAATAGGCCCCATAATGGGGTCCAGAACCAAGGGTATAGACTCTCACAAAAAATTAGAGGCATTATATTGTTAATGAAAACATGATTGGGAGATAAGATGGAAAAAATCCAAAAAAACCAAACATTTATATAAATGTAACCAAAATAAAACCCATGTGTGATTTAAATGTAAAATTTTACAAAATTATAACCGAAGAACCAATGAATGTACCAAAAGAAAGGGACTAATCATCATCACAAAAATTAACCCAACACCCAAGATAGTAAGGTCTAGCATGGTCTTAAATGTCTTCTTGGTAACCTGAAAAATGTTTTAAAAATATAATGTGAGTATACAAGTATACCTAGTAGGAAAACTAAATCAAACTGTTCACAAGTGGGGGAACATACTAATTCCCTTATGTGAGAACACTATAACCTCAACGCACAAACCAAGGAGTACTAACCTCACAGCCACACCAAGGAAAATTAAACAAATAACACAAGTCATGTAAAGTAGTAGTATAATCACAACGATATTTGGGTACCCCACACCACATTCCCACTGGTTAGCTTCTCATTTCTAATAGCTCACATCATGATGCTACCACTCTTCCGAAATGTAGTCCCGCAATTACAACCTTCCCACACACACCTTGGCCACAAACCACACTCAAATCTTGCTCGAAGTCCCTGGGCCACAACAAATAAACCTCTCATCCGACGACTTGTGGGCTTAATCCTGAAGATACTTGGGAAAAAAACATAGTGCACAAACACCTAGGCATCTCACCCACATCACATCCTTCCTGAAGGATCTTGAGGAATAGTATACCTCAAGACTTTATAGCCTTCCCGGATATTCTTGACCGGTATGAATCAGAAGAGGTTGTGATGAAGAATGTCAGTAACCATCCATACATCCTCTTACCTAAATGTTGTAAATGACACCACCACATGAAATGAGTGTTTTAGACACAGGGTTCTCAACAAGGGTTGGGTTCCTATAGAAATCACAAGGAACTACATTTTACAATTATTGGTAAGAAAAAAACCAGCCCAACTAATAGTTTCAAACAAATAACCATCCCACAAAGAACCACAATTTATGAAACCCATATATGAACAACCACACAATAAGCCAAAAAAAACACATGCCTAAGCCATTTTTATTTACCACATTTTATTTTTTAATTACGGGAATCACTTTAATTTATTGCAGCACTACCCGAGGAAACTACCAAGAATAACATATGGAATCATTTTCAAAAGGATAAAGGCCACTAAACACTACCAAGGAAAAAAATTAGGTAAAGACCAAGGAAACAAAATTCATTTTAACAAAAATTCATTAAAACAATTGAGAACAACCAACATGTAGTCCCACTGCAGACCCCCTTTTTCCATGACACCCACCCAACCACTGCAAATTGTCATTCTTTGATGTTATCCAGCTTATTAATCCTATCACAACTAGAACCAACAGAACCACTACACAACATCACAACAACACCACACCTAGCACACCCATAATCATGAATTCATGATATAATATAGTCTTGTAGCCCCGTTACCCAACCACTGCCCGGAAGCAGTCCCACAACAAAAGATTTCCATCCATCCCACAATCAATCAAACACTTTATCGGAGTTCCCAAACACAACTTCTGTAGAACCCCATACGCCAATCCCACAGTATAATACTACCAAAAAACATTCCCACTGCACAAATATGTATTTCCATAAACACAAGGTCATTCCCTCTGTCCACCCCCCAGTACCCATAAAAAGGTTACCAACAACAATTTAAAACAACCCCCTCACCTCATAAAGTACAAAACCAATCCAAACACAGCACACCACCACACAATTAAGTCAATAATATTCATATTTATAATGAGCACCTCTTTCATTACCCAATAAATAATAGGGGTGATTAGAAAATAGCTTTGATCCTAGAGAATACATTTATTTAACCACATATACATTAATAATAAGATTTCATGTTAGCGCCATTTATCAAAGAATCACATCAAAATACAGAACACCACTGGTGTGCAAGAAAACACCGTAAACAAACATGATTTTCAGAAGTCCTTACAAAACATACAATTCAAAACATGTTTCATGGATGACATATAAAACTACATAAGTAGCATTTTCACATCGTTTCCATTATTTCATTGGCCCATGTTATATTTTGATTATCATTTTCCATTCCCACTATTATTACTTCTTAAAGAAAATGATTTATCGGTTATACATGAAGAAACATTACTAAACCAACCCTACATGATAACAAATAATTAGAGGTAGAATAACACCTACATGAAACAATAGGTGACCAGAAATACTCTTTGTGCCAATATAAAGGGTCGCGTGAGGTGCATGAAAACTACATGGAAAAAATCTAAGGAAATATCTATTGATTGATATGGAACAACATTAAACTACAAGGGAAGAAAAGGCTCTAGGCGCACCAAGAGGGAACATAGACACACTATGAAGGGAATATACCGTCTTTGAAGATCTAGATCTTAAATTAAAAGACGAATGGTTTCAAAAGTCATTAACATGGGATCGTGGTCAAGATCAAATGGTTCGAATATCTCAAAGTCCTAGAAGAATTATGAATTAAATATATACTTAATATCCATTGAAACACCCTTAAAATTCCGAAATAAGCCTTTAATCACAATTTAAATCAAATAAAACATAAGATGGATGAAATAGAAAAAAATGGGAGAAACCTGAAAAAACATGATATTTAGAAATTGGTGATCCACCGTTTAGTGTCCCATCATTTGGTGTCCCAATTTATTGGTGTTCCATAGTCATGATGGCACCGTTACGGTGCCACACGATTTGGTGTGCCACATATATAGTGCCACTGTTTTGGTGTATCTCCGTCATAATGCCACTGTTTTAGTGTTCCACCAAATTGGTGTGCCACTGTTATAGTGCCTACATCTCTGTGTGCCACATTTTAGGTGCCACTATTTATTGAAACCATTTAGTTAAACTGTATTTTCTCCAAATTCCCAAAACAAACCACTAGGACCCCCAAGAACAAAATAAGAACTGAATTTTAACAAAGAAATGGTCTGGGAAAATCCATGTCATTACAATAATATTTCCACAGTGTTAATTAATAAATAATACCACATGAAATCCCAAACACTATAATAAGGGATAAAGATAACCAAATTATCATGATTCACCTCAAGTATTCGAATTTCATTTTCTTTCCCGTTTTTCCTTTATCATTAGATGTTTTTGTGGATTATTATCCCCATAATCCCTTTCATTTGGGCAATTTTTGACATAATTAAAAAAATCTATACATTTATAGAACTTTAGTTTGAGTGGTTTATTATATTGAGATATCTCTCTAATCATTTCATCAACAATCTTCATTACATCACATAAAAAATTCATATTCTAAATAGTGTGGTTTCCCACCTGAGTAAAAAACATTCTCCTCTCAAGAATTCACCTAAGTGATCCTCCCCAATTCTTTTCAAGTATGATGTTGAATCATTTTTTCATTCATGTGATAAAAAAGTATATCGTCAACAAAGCTCTACATTTTTTTCTTATCCCTAAAACCATGAGGGTTTCAATAATCCATTTTCACATTTAGTTCACATCAAACGATTTCTACATTGATTCCAAAAACTATTATGGCTAATGTGTTTAATATAATTGGTTTTATAGATCCAATGAATCAATCAAATTTTAATTTATTGATGATTATTAAACAATAATTATATGTTTCAAGTGTTTAAAAATCTTACTCATAAATATCAATGCATTTATCATCCTTCTCTCTAAGCTCCTATAATTGACTCTTAATTTTTGAATGTATAATATGGGTGATTTATGTATTAATAAATATTCCCATAAAAACATATATTCAATGGAGTGAGATATATAATTATTCTTAATATTATTTTTATGATTCCACCATTGATCTGGTAAACCATCGAAACAATAAATAGAAAGAAAGATTGTTTCTTGTTTTGATAACATGATAATGGAAAAAATCATTTCCATCACATTGATAAATTTCTTAATATCCAATGGATTACAATACCCAATGATGAGGTACATAATTTATGGCTTAAAGGCCTCAAAAAAATGTTACTCTATCCTTTGTTTATTTAGGAGTTTAATATCATCTATGTTTCCACCAATCACGTGAGAGAGTTGATTAGGCATCACCACATGATATCGAATCTTATCTATTAATTCATTTAGTTTCTCATGAGGATGTTCATTGCATTGGATATTACTTCCATTGTTCACATTATTCTCTTTGGTTAAATCCATTAAATAAAACCAACAATAATAGTATGGGCAATGCAGAACATAGTGGAAATACCTCTTTCCAAAAAGATAATAACATGGATTTCTTAATCAAGAAACCATTACTGAAATATATGAAACATTTGGTTTATCAAATACAAACCATAATCATTATTGAAAATTAAAATGTCATCCATTATGTATAACTATCCCAAGGGTTGTTACTAATTTCTCTCCTTGTAGTTTTGAATGTTTAACTAAAATATTCTCTAAGAAAAACAATATCTAATAATAATTTTCATACCAAGATATTAAATTTTAATAGATGTGTATTAATTATATAAAAAATTTATCCATTCAAAAATTATATTTTTATATTATCTATGGAAACATGGACATATAAACAACTAGTTCATATGATTCTTCCATTACGTTCATTAAAACTAGCACCCTCCTTGGACATAACATTCTGAAAACAATTTCTCATAACATGGGTAAATGAAACATAATAAATAGTGAACTCATATGATTTCTAATAGTAAAAATGGAAATATCAATGATCAAATAAGTATAAAAAGAGGAAAGGTGTATAAGAACATGAACTTAATAATTGGAAACCATACCATATATATCAAAGACCATAATCTTGAGAAATTCTATATAGTTTGATAGTTCCTAGTACATGAATCATAAAGGTATAATATAACATGATCTGTGAGAGTATAACATTATTAATATATAGAAGTGTGTGGAATACACATAATATTATTAAATTGCACACATGGAAAAATTGAAACAAGTTCAATCATTAAAAAAGGACATGAAATCAAACCCTCACATAAACATATGTACATGAAACCCGGTCCATGAATAATCATATGGACATAAAATATTGATCATTGTGTGTATATATATATGTGTGAAATATACTTCCTCAAGTAAAGTCATGTACATTAAATTCAATCCACCTATAAAATTATGAACATGAAATCTGGTTCACACATAATATTTTTACCTCACGAGATATCTAACTTTACCCAATTCATTGAAAAGAGATATAGGTCCCACCAATAACATAATGAAAATACTTAATATGTTTTCCAAAAGATTATAAATAATTTTCCATATCCATAATAATGAAACGTAATGGTTTTAATAAATATTCCATAATAGAATAACATATGTAAAAGAAATGGCGTTCATAAAAATTATTCCATCATATTCATAAAACATATTGAGGAGGACTAACAATGATATCCTTGTATAATGTTCCTCGTATACCATAATTGAAATTGAGTGATGTAGTTTTTGATGAATAAAATTACCATTAAATTATTATTGAATCATTCTTGAGGAAAATAACCTTTCAATGTTGAAATAAATATTTTTTTTAAAAAAATAACATACAATTATAAAGTACATATTTAACCTTTAATGAAAAACTGTAAAATTATAAGAGGAACTTAAAAAGGAAAATAATTCATGAAATAAATTAAATTTTTTAAATTCCCTATAATTTGAAAGAATATTCCTTCATCACTTTTGTTTAAATTTTACAAATTACCACTTGTGGAAAATGAAAAAAAATATTCCTTTTAAGACATTTTTTTAAAATAAAATCCTCATTAAAAATTGAATTGAAAATAAAATAAAATTAATATTAGAAACATTCATTAATGTTTTTTTAGAAACCAACATTATGGACAAAAATTGTTTTCTGACTGAAGAGAGAAATGATGTCGATTTTCCTTAAAAACAATCTTTTAGTATCTTAAATGATTAATGTCAGTAAAAATAAAAGAAAACATATAATATTAATAAATTAATACAGGATAATAAAAATAATGTGATTAATAAGAAACATATCATTTTATTTTTTTAATACAAATTAACGTATAAACAATCATAATTGAAATTTGATTGAAACATAAATCCCTTATGTCATGTATCTCCACTCATCATTAATGTTCAAAAATCGTTTATAATAAATATTAATTAATTATAAATTTATTACATAACTATTGTTAAATTTTATAAATATATATATGATTTATTGATGAAATATTATTTCTCATTTATTAATAATTTTGTTATAAAAATCACTATTCTAGGTGATAATTCCATTGTTTTCCAAGCATGTTTCGGTCTATCAGTCTCTGTCCTTCTATATTGATAACGATCCAATCAATTATAGAATTTTAGTAATTATATATATAATATATATAAATTATATATATATTTAAAATCATTAAAGAAATCATATATTGAGAAATGAATTACACTATTCATAGTGACGGTAGGGAGTACGTACACATGAACGCTAATTCCAATTTGTGACTGATAGATAGAAGTATAGGTAAATAATAATTAAACATTATTAACTATTTATTATATAATATTTTTCATATATATTCATTAAATAGACCAAAATTGTCATCCATGTATAATAAAAATGGAAAAAATCACATCGCTTCATAGAGGTGGAAGTCCACACATATACAATAGCGATAATTCCATTTCCCATGTGATTTGATGGAAATAAGGTAGACACGATTTATCAATCAAGATAAAAAATTATATCATAAATATAATATAAAAAATATAAAACTAATTATAATATCCATCCATTAATGATGGCGATAGAAAATCAAATGTATCCCACTATGGAGATGGTATACTATATGTATACACTAGAAATACATTAACTTCTTCTTCGAAAGAAAATATTTTTTATAATGGTGTTTTCATAACCATAATATAATTTAATTTAATATCGAATACTGATGATGTTATTTAATGAAAAATACTTTATATTTTAGGGTGTTATACTATAGAATAAAAAGAAGTGATTGGTTATGGTATTACATATTATTTGAATCCTTTCTAGTTGGGGTTTGGCTTAGTGGTAAGCACCCCTTAAATATACATGAAAAATGGGGGTTCAAAACCCATTGGGCGCAGGTTACTGTAGCAGTACTGTAGAAGTGGCGGCACTGTAACAACGACGGGAACTGTAGCAGCAATATGTCACTGTAGCATCGATAGAGTACTGTAGCAGCGACGAGTACAGTGCAGTACTGTAGCAATGCAGGTACTGTAGCAGAACTATTCACAGAATGGGATTTGGGCCAGAAAATGGGCATACAGGTCATGTAATGGGATAAATGCCCACTGTGCCTTCAGGCTGTGAAATGGGTCTCCCACTACCTAGTTAAAGAGGTATTTTCTTTGCTTTAATAATAAAATGAGGCTTCGACCCCAACCTTTAAAAAAAATATTCTTTGAATCCTTTAGATGTCAGGTTGAGGACCATATAGTTTGTCATTTGTGAAGACCAGAACCCATATAATTTTTATGGGGAAGTATAGAATTATTGATAATTTTTTTATCTAAAAGATCTAATATGGTGTATATAAGTAAGGGGGAAGTGCCCTTTTATAATTGAGGAGTGGGGTACATTTGAAATTTCCCAAAATATTAAATTTTATCAAATTCATTCATAAGAACAATAAAACCAAATGGAGACTTATTCAATGATCAGGTGGAAGAGGGTAGTAATACCATCAACAAATATTTTTTATTATTGTTATTGTGTAATTTCAAATGTTATCACTTCAATTAACCATTATTTAACCAATTCTTATTTTAACTATGACAAGAATTTTTTCAAAATTAAAAGGCATTTATTTTTACATAAGTGGTGAAAATACACACATCAATGGAACATTAAGGAACTTTTTGGCCATCTCATGTCCATTTTTCTACTATTTAAATATTTATATAATTTCAAAATAAATGAATAATATATTTTTCTGATAAAATATCATTAATTTTAGTTTTAACACTATTTATTTAATTTAACATTAAATACATACTAAAAATGGGGAACCTAAATATAACACTTTAAAACCACCCTAATATGTCTCATGGACCTATTTAATTATCTTGAACAACTATTTCATAAATATTATATTACTTTTGATATTTATAAAATCATTTATTAATGATTTCAGTAAATAGGGAAATATTGGAAAAGTGTTTCTTAAGAAATTAAGGTTATCATATTGTTAATAAACATTAGAAATAAATTTTTATCATGAAAATAATTTTATTAATATCAATATAGACACCTAGATTGTATAATGACATTATTTTTTCCAAAATGGACACATAAGATATATTAAAAACATAGAGAGTAACATTTTGAACTTTCATTTTTTTAATTTATTTACATTTCATTTCTATGGAAAAATGTTTTTTATAATAATTCGAGTCTATCATGATAATGGATGAGTTAATTTAATAAAATAATAATTAGGATAAATATATTATGCCCTTATCACTTGGTTTTAACAGGGATTAACCCGAATTACCCTTTATCGAGTGGATGAATTTCACCATTTTTCTATTTATATTGATAAAAAGGGAGTTATTTACCATATATCATCATTTAAAGTCTAAATATGTAATTCAGCTTATCTAATTAAATATATATATAATTTTTAGAATTAATTTTAATATATGATTGAAAAACTAGACAAAAAATGTATTCCAGAAATAGAATAGTTTTAAACATAGAACAAAATTTATTCGTATCTCATTCTTAGAAAAATATAAAAGAATTTTCAAAAACATTATTGATTGTATAATACAAAAATTTCATTAAAATTAATTTTGTAACAGTGACGAATTTAATTTATTATATTAAAACCAAATTCCTTGTATTAAAACAGTTTCTCAATGAAATGCATTTTTACCTATAATAATGATTTTATACCAAATTAAAACATAAAAATTATTATAATGAAAATAATTGGATTATTTTTAATATAAGAGAGAAATTTTTTACATTGAAACCATTTTAACATAAAATGTATGTTTTTACACATAATTTTCATTAAAATCATTAATTATTTCTATTCACCAGAAAATAAACATTTTCAGAAAACTATCTAAAATTTATGTTTAAATAATTTCTATATTCACATTTAAATAATGATATTAATTTTAAAAAATAAAATTTCTACATTTAATAGAAATTAAGGATAATATATTCTCAAAAAAGGTATAAAAATCTTTTCAGAGAAATCGTATTTTTGAATAATAAAATGACGTTACTAAAATATGATTAACAATTTACTAAAATTTTATTAATATATTTATATATATAGTAAGAAATTTATTTATATTAAATGAAGTATTTATTCATATTAATGCATTCCAATTTAATAGATTTTTTATAATTTTCACAATTAATAATATGTAAATAATATATTAGTGTCTGTTTAAACAATGTGTTTGTAAAATGTAATATATTATTAAAATAAAATTTATTAGATAAATATATTTCATAAAATATAAATGATATAAATAATATATAGAAAAAAAATCCTTCAAAACACCCATCAAAACAACCATTATTCAGTTTCAATTCCACTAGGGAAATGTTATACTCACAATTCCAAAAAAAATCATTCCTCTCGACACTATAGTGTTGTAAAGTCATTCTACATCTGATTTAGTTTCAACATTCATGTGTCCCCCATGGGGACAGAAACACCCATTGTTGTCTTGAAAATTTACTCAATTGAACATCCAATTCACCATATTATGCTCCACACCAACATTATTTTTCATCTATTGACACAAGGAATACTCCAATAAGGAATGACATGATCAATGGCATGGCCTAAACTAGTAGGCAGTATTAAACCTCTCTAGTTCTTACCATGACTCACTAAAACACCCAAAAATAGTAATAAATATATTGAATTCTTACTCTATCTATTCCACTTTTACATAAAACATAATCTATGTTGAAACACTGTCATTAATAGAATTGTGAGAAACCACTGGTCATTTTATAAATGTAAATACCTGGAAATTTCAAGGGAAATTTTTTCTAAATTTTCTTTGGGATTTTACAAGAATGCAATTTCTGACGACATCCGATTCCGAGGCCCGGTGTGCCCGGAATCATTTTCCGAAGTTTAGCTCGGGTACGTTCAGTGAACGAACGAGCGGGTTTTTCTAACTTTTGAACCTGCGCTCGGAATCAAATTCAGAGGGCACCGATGGAATCACAGCACCGATATTTGCTTAGAAACTCCTTTTCCGGAATTGCGTTTGCTCGGGTGTGGTTTTTAATTTGTTTGGTGTTAAGTTAAGAAATAAAATAAAGTGGTGCGACAACTTTATTTTATTTCGCATAAATCCACTTAAAGCCATTTAAAGCCGCTTAAGCTAAGTTAAGCGGATAGGGTGGAACCCAAAATATCCTACCCACTTGGTAGGATATTTGTGAGGTGGGGACCACATAAGCCCCACCGTTTCTTTCCTTCTAAGTAACGCACCCGCAACCCCCCTCTTTAATGAAAGTCTAACGTGCGTTTTTCTGGATAAGTAATGCCCCATTAATTGGGAAGTTAAATCGTTACAATTAATTTATTGAATTAATTATTCGTTTCGTTTCTTTGAAATTCAAACGTGTCATGTGCGTTAATAAAATAAGATAACTCTTATTTTATTTCTTTTGGAACTGGTGGCGTGGAGAGGATTTGGAGGAAAGCGTTCTTCTTCGACGAAGAATGCAAAGAACGAAAAGAACGTGCAGAACGCGAAGAACGCGAAGAACACAAAAAACGTGAAGAACACTCCGAACTCCGAAGAAGAACGCCAAACCCTCAAAGTTCGACGATGCGACACCGTGTACCGCGACGTTAACGACGCTTTTTCTGTAACGAACTCACGTTCGACGACAACGCTTGATGTAGGGAATTATGTTTTACGAATGATTTTATTCCCTTGATTTCTTTCATCCTAAAGAAAACAAAGAACACTGATCAACTTATTACCTAGTTGATCCGCGAACGTTTCTCTTGCGGGTTGGGAATAATCTGTTGCGGGGAAAAACTGTTTGGGTTGTTTCTCCTTTGTTCGTGAAATTTCCTTGGTGTTCTTCGTCTTTTGGGCCGCTTGTTACCAACTTAACGGGAGGAGGTCAGACCGCACGAAAACGACCGACTCTCCTCCCTCTTTGTTGTTTGATTCGTTGCGGCACGAACAAAGGCGGCACAGTGCAACGACACCGTGCAGACACGAGAAAGAACGTGGCGAAGAAGCGTGTTGCCGTCGCGCCGCGCTGTTTGGTCCGAACGAAACTGCGGGCCTAGTCGGGGCCGAGGAGGCGATTTTAAGACCCCGTGGTTTTCTGTTGAAGTGCGGATCGACAGATGATGGTGAGGTGGGTCGCGAAGGCGTTTTGAAGGCTTTTCAGCGTAGGTCGGGTCCCGGGATGATCACTGGCGAAGACCGCAGGCGAATCAGACTACCGGAGCGCGTCCGGTGGTCCACGGAAGCCCCCGCCGGCGGTGCCGGTGGTCGGGGGCGACGGCGCCCAGAGCGCCGCCGGAAGAATCCGCTGTGGATTCAGCCATGGAGGTGAGCAGGGTTCCGCGGCCCTGCGGAACCGGGGAACGAGGGACGCAGCCTTGCGCCACGTCTGGTGACACAGAGCAGCCCCCGCGCTGGGGGGGGGGGGGCTCCTTTGGCGTGGCCGCTCGGCCAGTGCCAATTGGTATGAGAAGAGGAACCCAGCCTTAAGTGCGGATCACTACCTAGGTTGAGATGTAGGGCCCACAACGGGGGCGTTGTGCTCTAAAGGGGGGGTGATTGTAACACCCCCAAATGATAAAGGGTTAAATGACTAAATGATATGACTCATGTAAACAAGGTGCACCTTCTTTTTCGGGAGCATGTCTGATTAGAACTCCACAGTTAAGCATTCTTGGCTTGGAGTAGTGATCAGGATGGGTGACCCTCTGGGAAGTTTCCCAGGGTGTGTGTTAGTGAGGACAAAGCACACTGGAAAGGACATGTGTTGGCCTGTGGGGACAATCATTAATCAGATGACCCGTTCAGGCATGTGGGTGGACCCTAGCTGGGGTAAACCCCACTTGTCTTTGGGGCAACCGGTGGTACCTGCTGGGCCAGGACCCTACAGCCATGTTAAGGCGGGGTGGTTGTGCTGTCACCAGGGCCCAGTTGTCACAATTGGTATCAGAGGAGTCGGTTCTACCGCAGAACTTATAACTCTGATATTTTATTTCTATGAAGCAACAATGTTAAGAGTACCGAGTGTGGTTTTCAGTTCAGGGAGTCCAGTGTTGGTGTTGGCGGCCGACGTATCCATACACCAGGACCATGAAAACTGATTTCCGACTTTGTGCATGAAAACACTGAATGCGTTTGTGTTTCCAGAAGTTTTTAAATATCAGCTCAAACCAGGTCAGCTCACCAGGTATAAATCTTTTGACTGTTTCATGTTTGTTTCTTTCAGGATGACTCCCCGCGGACGACCAGCTAGAGCCCCGAGAGTTGTTCGTATTGACAGCCCGAAGAGCGACATGGACTCATTACAGGGCCCTATCCCAGTTGAGGCACCAGCAGGGTCACCAGCGGTACTACTACCTGTTGGGCCATCGATGCCACCGGCCCCATCAGCAGAGGGTGCATGTCGCTTGAGCGCACTGCACGAGTTCCAGCACCAGAGGCCACCCAAGTTCTGGGGAGAGACGGACCCGCAGGCGGCTGAGGATTGGCCGGAGGCTATCGTGAGAGTCTTCAGGATAGTGGGGATGCCGGCATATTTCATGGTGATCCTTGCTGTCAGCCTTCTTCAGGCAGCAACATGCAGATGGTGGAGCCTGATACTTCAGATGCATGACGAGGTCACACTTCTATGGGCAGACTTTGAGAGCCTGTTTCGGGCAGAGTTGGTACCATCCACCCTTCGAGCGGTGTGTATACAGAAGCTACTTCAGCTGCGGCATGGCAACATGATAGTTGCACAGTGTTCAGTGAAGTTCACAGACCTCTCGTGCTACTCCACAGATATGGTACCGGACCCATTCTTCAGGACCCGAACCTTCGAGCAGGGGCTCAGGTGAGAGATTAGAGCTTCTGTTTCTTCTCACAGAATTCCAACCCAGACAGGGGTGTTGGAGAGAGCCCTCTTAGTGGAGAGTTTCCTTGCTGAGCAGTCTCCAGTAGCATGACCCACCACTAGTCGGCTTGCGGCAGAGTCTTCGGCAGCAGGCAGTAGAAAGACGACGCAGGGGTCCAAGAGGACAAGACCTACCAGTGGCCGACTGCACGAATCAGGTTCAGTTGTTCGGGGTAACCAGGGTGGAGTCAGAGCCAGTCGTGCCGAGAGTGGACAGTGTTACTCCTACGGCGGGATTGGTCACATGGCATGTGACTGTCCGACCCGCCATGCAGATGACCAGCAGTTAAATGAGTAACCTCCCAGGTAGAGGCATAGGTTCGATCAGGGAAGACCGCAAGGAGCAGGTGTCCATGGAAGAGGAGCTAGTCGTTCAGCTGGAGGTGGACGACACTTCGAGGTGTTGCCACCTCAACCACCAGGAGGCCCACCCTGACCGCAGGGGATAGGAGGGAATGGGAGAGCTCAGCTTCAGGTAGCTGAGGCCTATGGTCATGGAGCTCCAGAAGTAGATGGAAAGGAGCGGGACTAGCTCCAGACCTGGAGGCTATTGATCATGTTGCTTCTAGTTTTGATGATGTTTTTTTGTAGTTGCTTCGTGTCATTGTACTATGAGCTGCAATAATAAAAAGGCACTTATCTTTGTGATGTTTTCTTCCTGTCCTTTTGTTTGGTTGATACTGAGTGGTCCCAGTTAAAACTATTGACTTGACCCTCACTTTAAGGATTTCTACTGGAGGAGACCAAGTGACCTCACACTGATGCCGACAGTGTGACTCGACCCTTGGAGGCGAGAGTGACAGTTGGATCTCTTATTTGTTAGGTCGAGGCCTTATGACGTCATCCATGGAATGAATGCGTCATTCATGTCAGGATAGACTGTATTAGGCAATGGGCGTAGTTCATCTAGGGGATGAGACCGAGTTTCTCTTTTCGGCAATGGAGAAATTTCACAGCTCTTTCAGATCGTAGGCAAAGAAGGTGCAGATCATCCAGGAGCGGATGAAGACTGCACAGTGCAGTAGGAAATAGGAAACCGGCGCCATTCTTAGAGACTCAACCGTGTTAAATGTTTCAAGAAGAGGAAGCTTTAAGGAGAGATGAGTCTACGAAGCAGCAGACATGGAGGCAGAGCTAGGAGAGCAGCATGAGGTGGTTTACATCTTAACATGATACAACCACCCACCTTAGTTATCCCCGCCAGGCTCAGGGAGTTAGAGGGTGGAGGGAGAGTGTGCCTACATGCAGTCAGGGAGAGTGATCCAATGGCTCTAAAAATGAGTCAAGGGACAGTCTGTGTCCACTACTAGCTACTGTAGTAACAAACATCGATATGAATCATTCCTTTCTTTCACAAATCTTGTCCCAGACCTAGAGTTTCTTGTAAGCCGTGGACTTGACCCTCATGTCTAGAGATACCTTGGGAGGATACTTGATAATCACACTTACGCCGACAGTGTGGTCAGACCCTCGAGGAGAGAGTTTCAGTTGGAATCTCTTGGTGGAAGCATCGAGGCCTTACGACGTTGGTTTGAGTATTGACTGGGCAATCACAGTTCATACACAGAATGACGGTATTAGGCAAAAAGGTTGTGGTTTAAGTACGACGTCGGGATGGGTTTTCCTTGGTCGGCGAAAAGGAAACCCCAGGAAGCATAGGATAAACTCTTGCACAGGAGGGTGCGACCGATCACTCTTGAGTCGGTAAACCATAACCTCGTGGCAGCAGTCGTTTGAGTTCCAGTTCTAACAGGAATTTGAGACCACTGGAGTTCGAGGATGACGACCATGTCCTTATACGGGTCTCACATCGACGAGGTTTACAAAGATGTGGCCAAGGTGGCAATTTATCTCCGAAGTTCAACGGACCTTTCTAGGTCCTCAGCTGGGTAGGCGAGGTGGTTTACCGCTTGACCCATCCACCTCAATTTCACCAGGTGCACGACGACTTCCACGTATCTCAATAGAGGAGATACGTGCTCGACCCTTCGCATATCATCGACCATGGGGAGCTGGATGATGCCGATGGGGTGACTTTCATGGAGGTTCCAGTGGGGATCGAGGATCGACAGGGGTGGATCCTACGAGAACGGTCTATTCCTTAGGTGCGTTTTCACTGGCAGTACGAGAACCTCCAGGTGAGCACATGAGAGCGGGAAGCTCAGATGCGTGCTCTGTACCACTTTTGTGACCCTAGTTTGTGTTAATGATTTATGAGGACGTAAAGCCCTGAGGTGGGAGTAATGAAAATACCTGGAAATTTCAAAGGAAAGTTTTTCTAAATTTTCTTTGGGATTTTACAAGAACGTAGTTTTTGACGGCGCCTGATTCTGAGGCCTGGTGTGTCTAAAATCATTTTCTGAAGTTTAGCTCGGGTACGTTCAGTGAACAAACGAGTGGGTTTTTCTAACTTTTGAACCGGTGCTTGGAATCAAATTCTAAGGGCACCGATGGAATCACATCGCTGGTATTTTCTTAGAAACTCCTTTTCCGGAATTGTGTTTTCTTGGGTGTGGTTTTTAATTTTTTTGGGGTTAAGTTAAAAATAAAATAAAGTGGTGCGACAACTTTGTTTTATTTCTCTTAAAACCACTTAAAGCCACTTAAAGCCGCTTAAGCTAACTTAAGCAGATAGGGTGGAATCCAAAATATCCTACCCACATGGTAGGATATTTGTGAGGTGGGGCCCACACGAGCCCCACCGTTTCTTTCCTTCTATGTAATGCACCCGTAACCCCCCTCTTTAATGAATGTCAACCGTGTGTTTTTCTGGATAAGAAACACATCATTAATTGGGCAGTTAAATCGTTACAATTAATTCATTGAATTAATTGTTCGTTTCTTTTCATTGAAATTCAAACGTGTCATGTGCGTTAATAAAATAAGATAACTATAATTTTATTTCTGTGGAACTGGTGGCCTGAAGAGGATTTGGAGAAAAGCGTTCTTCTTCGACGAAGAACGCGAAGAACACGAAGAACGTGAAGAACGCAAAGAACGCGAAGAACGCTCCGACCTTCGACGAAGAATGCCAAACCCTCAGAGTTCGACGACGTGACACCATGTACCGTGACGTCAATGACACTTCATCCGCGACGAACTCATTTTCAACAACAACGCTTGAGGTAGGGAATTATGTTTTAAGAATGATTTTATTCCCGTGATTTCTTTCTTCATAAAGAAAACAAAGAACACAGATCAAATTATTACCTAGTTGATCCACGAACATATCCCTTGCAGGATGGGAATAATCTGTTGCAGGGAAAAACTGTTTGGGTTGTTTCTCTTTTGTTCATGAAATTTCCATGTTGCTATTCATCTTTTGGGCCACTTGTTACCAACTTAACGGGAGGAGGTCGACCGCACGAACACGGCTGACTCTCCTACCTCTTTGTTGTTTGATTCGTTGTGGCATGAACAAAGGTGGCACAGTGCAATGGCATCATGCAGACACGAGAAATAACGCAACAAAGAAGCGCGGCGCCGTCGCGCCGTGCCGTTGGGGCCGAATGAAACAACGGGCGGAGTCGGGGCCGAGGAGGCGATTTGAAGACCCCTCGGTTTTCTGTCGAAGTGTGGATCGACGGACGATGGTGAGGCGGGCCGCGAAGGAATTTCAAAGCTTTTCAGCATAGGTCAGGTCCCGAGATGATCACTGGCGAAGACCACTGGCGAATCGGACCACCGGAGTGCGTCCGGTGGTCCGCGGAAGCCCCCGCCGGCGCCGGCGGTCGGGGGCGGCGGCACCCGGAGCGCCCCCGGAAGAATCCTCCATGGCGGCCAGCAGGGTTCTACAGCCGTACGAAACCGGGGAATGAGGGACGCGGCCATGCGCCGTGTCCGGTGACACAGAGCGGCCCCCACGCGGGGGGGGGGGGGGGGGGGGCTCCTTTGGCCCGGCCGCTCGGCCAACGCCGAGCTGCCCGGCCTGACCACTAGGCCGGGTCGCGCCCAGACCGGGCCAGACCAAGCCGGCCGGGCCGGGTCGCGCCCAGACCGGGTTGGATCCGGACCCTAGTCGGGTCGACCCGATTCGGGCCGACCTGGGGGGGGGGGGGGTTGTGCCGGGTCGGTCTGGGCCCAGACCCCCCGTTTTCAGACCCCTCATAGTTTTTCGCTCATATCATGAGCTATAGACCTCCGATCAATGCAAAAGTCATCGGCGATGCGACCCTTAGATCGAGACGGTCGTTTCGGTATATTATACTAAAGGTTTCAGAGAACTTTGTGTTCGGCCGGGTTGGTTCGGACACGAAACCAACCGGGCCCTCGGAGCGGAAATGCTTATATCTTGAGCTCCGGACATCCGATTGACGTGCCATTGACCTTGTTGAATTCCTCTTGATGAGACGGAAATTTTGGCATTCTTCGCCCGAGGATTGGATGCTGTTGAAGTATGGATGGGTTGGATTGTACCCGAAATCCAACAGGGCCCCTGGAACGGAAAAACTGATATCTTTCAGACTGGACGTCCGTTTGACGAACCGTCAGCGGCGTTGGTGATAACGTTGTGAAACAGTCCCTATGAGTATACCCTATGGGAGTTCGGGGTACAGTTGAGATACGTCCAGGTTGGTTCGCACATGAAACAACCGGGCCCCTAGGACGAAAAGGCTAATAACTCACAGACCATGCATCCGATTGACGCGCCATTTGTTGTGTTGAGACCCTTATGACGAGGCGGTCCTTTGAGATACTTCTTCTTGGGACTTTGTGATACTTGGAGTATTGAACAGTAGCTCTTGGAGCGGTCCCTCCCGGAGACGAGTATACGGAGTACGGAGACCGTGTAGACGATTGAGACCTGATGACTGCTTGACCGACTCAACTTGAAGTGAGTCGACTAGCCCAGTGGACTGAGCGCCCAGTATTTGGCGGCAGACCCACGAAGGACGGAGCGCCTGGTAGTTGGCATCAGACCCGCGGTACTCGACCAGAGGAGTACCTCTATAGGCTGTTAGGGGGAGCGCCCGGTATTTGGCGACAGACCCACAGTGGACGGAGCGCCCAGTATTTGGTAGCAGACCCGCGGTACTCGACAGGGGGAGTACCTCAGAGACTTGGATTAGTGACCAGTACCTTGGAGTTGTGACAGGACCACTGTACACTCCAGAGACGGGGCTCTTCAGCAGGTACAATTTCGATAATGATAATCCTGGTTTGAGATGATTCTATGACCTTTGTGTCTCCTCATGATTGAGATGGGTTACTTGATAACTTAGGTATATGTATGGGCATATACCTAAGTAGAAGTTATCTATTGATATCTTCTTTGTGGTTATCATTGTTGGTTTTAGTGAGACCTGGAGTGTCTCGGGGTCCCTACTGAGTATCGTTATACTCACCCCTGCATGGGCTATGCCCACACCTCATCATGTTGGTTGCAGACGACGGGCAGTGCTGACGGAGGCCCAGTGTTCGAGGACTGGACGATACCCGGAGGTGGACTACACGACGAGTCAGTACCAGGAGGTGGACTAAATGATGAGTCAGTATCCAGAGGTGGACTTCACGGCGAGACGAAACTCGGAGGAGGTTGACGGGCGAGAGCGTTGTGGAGGCTATCTGTACCTACCCTTCAGGTAGGATACATGGTGGACCATCCAGGAGCTGCGCTCTCTGTACCTACCCTTCATGTAGGATCCGAGGTGGACGAACCAGGAGCCGCTTCCGTTCTTCCAGCTATTGTCTTGTTCTATTGTACTTTATTCAATTGTAGTTGTACTTTCATTTGGGTTTGTATTCTGGCCCATTTACCTTTCAGCACTTCTCTCTGTACATAGTGTTTTACTTCCGCTTGTACTCTGTGGTGTTTTGTTTACTTTTATAAAGGCAATGCCTTCCCAGTTATCGGGATTTACGCCTTGGTGCTAGTCGTCAGCCCCTGGCCCATAGAAGGTTGGCTTGGGGTAGTCACGGCATGGGCCCTGAGGACAGGTCGTGACAATAAAATATATGGCATAGTCTAAAAATTATTTTATTAACAATTCCTATTACACTTCTCTAGACTTATCTTTATGTTGTAGTCATGTTTTATAATTCATTTCCATTATAAAAAATCAAAATGTTTTTTATGAACATATGATTTACATATCAACAATCCTCCATGAATGGAAAATATAAATAATAATTATTGTAAAAAAATATAGTACATGTCCATTTGGTGTAACAATATCTTCTTTTGGATTTTGTTGGAAAAAGATATGGAAATAATGTCAATATTTATCTCTCATCCATTCAATGATATAAAATTGTATTCCTTTCTCTAATATTTACTTTACCATTCCCTACCGCAATATTTAAGTTCATGAAAACAAATTCCAATTATTCCTTAGTTCACACTCTCATATTTATAGGAGAATACAAAAAATGGTCTCGAAATAAGTTTAAAAATACACTTTCATAAAATTTTATTTTCACAATAATTTTATAATGAATTTATAAATATATATATATATATATTCAATTAACTTCATCCTATAGTTTTTTCACTTATAACATTTATTTCTAGTCTCTAGTTCAACATCCCAATTACAAAACAAACTTCTTTAAAGATAATGATACAACGTACAATTTAGCTACATTATCTCAAGGAAAAAATGACTAATACTGTAATATATTGTTTGCGAATCAAATAATTCTATAATTCAACTGATATAAAAAATAAATTATTATAAAAGAGTATATTTATGGAAACAAATGTAAGTCATTAAATTCATTAATATGAAATAATCTATAATAGCTTGAACCATTCAGAATTTTAATAATACATCTGACCTTAACCACACTAAAAATGTTGAGGAAAATCAAAATAGATCACATTAGTGTGAGATATACTATATGAAGAATACATTGATCCAACAATTAAATTCCAAACATGTGAAACGGCTGGATGTCCAATAGATAAGAAAATTTTCCTTTGAAAAATTATTATTAATTGAATTTTATTATTCATTATAATCACCCCATAAATATTCAGCTATTGGAAAAAATATTTTTCTCTGAGTTTGGGGATAACTATAGTTGGGAATATCATTTCCATGATTAATCCTCTTAGCATACACTATATGTAAGTAGTTATTACTATTTTTAATTATATAAAACAAATATTGATGAAATTTATCTATTTAACTACTTCTTCCACCATTCATTCCCCTCTTTTTCATTGGACATATACCACTAGGTTAACATCATAGTACCATTGGTGACTTTATATATTGATTTGGAAACAATTTTTTTCTTTAGGCTATTCTAATTCATTTTCTAGATTATTTTTATCCAAAAATAATATTATAGATTCATATTTGAATATCATGATGGGTGTTGGATACTAGAAGATGTATGGGTTTCCACAAAACATTCAGATCAATCATCTACTCAAAATATTATCCCTTTTACTATCATATAACTCACAAGGAATGTATCTACCCTATAATTTTGCACCAAATTCAGAGAACATGGAAAAATATAAAACAATGGTGGAGGGGTATCAAAAATTTAACCAAGATAAGGAATTGGTTAGTGCACGTCGGACCTACCCTTTTTATACATCTTTCCTTTTTTTAGATGAGTGTTTATGTCCCTGGGAAAACCTAAGAGGGGACGAATGAATCAGGTTGACAAATATTTATTTTAATTTGATAGATCTTTTTCCCATGTTTGTAAGATCTTGTTAGACATATATGATAGATATGACTAGAAATCAAACATTCACATGAAAATAGACGTCACATTACTTTTACATGGTTCACCACTAAGGGCTACATCAAAAGAGTATATGTTGATAATCTATCGGTCATACTAAAATCAACTAATCTTAACTAGCTTTTGGATTCAAAAGTTTGGCTATAGTCACTCTATTTCAGGCACACTGCATTTTTGAATATTTAGGCATAGCTCACTACGTCCCTCAGAACACTTTTGTCGACTTCCTCTAGCTCACTACCTTGGAAAAAGTATTACTCAATTTATCATCTTGAGGGTCTCTTCAAAAAAAAATTCATTGATTTCTTTGACTATGTCTACCATGAGACACTTCTTGTATCTATATCCTAAATTGATTCACATGAAATAATGGATCACACAAACAAGATAATCAAAATCATATCAGAAACATAAAACTATAATTACCTGAAACACATGAACTTGCACGAATGATTTTATATTTTTCACCCAATATGAAATATGTGCAAACACTACTTTTCACGCAACCCTTATCTTTCTTGAAAAAACACCAAAGGGTTCACTTAGTCTTCTTAGAATATAGGAACGTCTTTCGTACAAGATAAAATCACTGAAATTACTTCGTGTGAAAATCATTCATGTGGTAGAAAAATAAATTTTCATTAGAAAAATCATAATTCTTTCATGGGGGTAGAAACCTATTTATTGGCCTCAATAAACCTACGTGCATGTTTATGAAATGACCTTTACATGCATAATTATACTTTCATAGCACAAAAAATGATTTTGACATCGCATTGGATGCATAAGATTCTTCCTTACAACATCATCTTTCACACACCTTTAAGTCTTACACGCACTATTTGAAATTGGTATATTTTGATGCACTAATTCAATATCAAACCTTTCATGCATGTTTTTCAACACCATTCAATCTTGCATTCAACTCCCTTTTCCAAAAAAACACTTTTCTCTATATTCTTATTTTTTGACCCAAAAAATTAGAAAACACAATGAAACGACACCACATTCAATAATTTTGTCTACATGAACTGTAAAATCCAAATCCTTGTAGAGTACATGTTCTTACATTGAAGGACTAACAAAAAACCCAAACCTTGATCAATGCAGCGTAGATAGACAACAAACACAAACAGAATTCCCATTTAAGAAATGTCCATCCTTGGTTCCAACAGAGAGGAATGGAACTCCATAACCATATCAAATACATCTTCATATTTATCATCCATAATGTTAATATTTTTCCATTTTCTATGTATGAATATTCTTATTTTGAATCAATATTAAATTTTTAATTTAATATTCTCTCATAAATTTTCACATTCCCTATATCATACATCTCCTTCATAGTTAGTTAATCAATACTTTTTTATTCCTCCATCTCTAGTGTATTTCCATTTCCATAAATACCATTATTCCTCATCATTTAGATGTAATTTACACATGTATTCACCACTTTCCTTACACTGGTTTCTATAAGAAAACTTAGTAATTCCTATTCCTTTATCGATAGGTGTTCTATATCAAGAATCTCTATTATTATTGGTTACTTCTTCTGATGTTTCCCACCTCAATAAACACTATATCACCTCCTTACATTTTAATCTAAATCTTCATCCTCGGTTTTCATGAGATTTCTTGTGAGTATGTTGATTTTGGAAGCTGAATCGTCATTTAATATGAAACAATTTGTTCCTTTATAATTTTATATTATATTCCATTTTAACAAGATTCCTTCATATAAAAGCCATTTCTTTATATTTAATAGTAGTAGAGGATAAAATAATATCTCTTTTTGTCCTCTATCTAGTTATATTTTCATTTAATAATTTTATGTTTTAAGAATATTAAACTTCTCCCACAAAAATCATATGTTGTGTGAACACTACTCAATTGATATTTTGATTTAGCATGTTTGGAATATCATTGGGCCTCTAGGATAAATATATATTTATATAAGAGAATAAAATATTTTATAACAATAGAAAATTACATATATCATATTCTATTCCTCTGGGTTTATAGATATTGTAAGGATCTTCTTTCTACATTCAAACTTCAATTTATGATTCACTACAACTATAATTTTTTTTTTTAAAAAGAACTCTATTGTTTATAGTTTTTTAGGAATAGTGTAGTCTTTCTATCTTATTAATATTATCATATTTCCTCTTTTAATCAACATATTGAAATTTAAATTTGTATTTTATAATATTAAAAATTAATTTTCTATCTACATTAACATATATTTTAGAAACATGTACAGAGAAACTATCTTGAAGATTAAACATTAATATAATTTATTTAATTCCTCCAAAACAGAAGAATAAATCTCTATATATCATTGACCAGTATTAAATATAATCCATGAAAAGATAACGAATCAATTCCATTTAGAAAATATTATTCAAATTCTATAATAATGAATATTATATAAGCCATTAATACCTTTTTCCTACTAATTGTATTCTAAAATAATTTATAAATAATTATTTTGTTATTTATTCCATGTATGTAGAACTTCAATAAATATATTTGTAAAATAAAAATAGAACAAAATATTCATTCATCAATACCAACTAAAATTTCCCCAAGGCACCCTTAGAGGTAGGTGAATAAGGGTGAAGGAATTTCGAAACTAGTTTAGACCTGTAATCTAATTTTATCTTATTAATATTTTTCCCACATTGCAATGAATTGTGTGAATGATTTATAATAAATTTTGTTATATCAAAATCAGTGAATTGATAAAAATAAATGAAATATATTATGGAATGAATGGTACGTTATGGTTATTATTTGTTCACTAAAATTTATCATATATCAAAGGACCACACCTGATAATGTGTCAATGTTATAAAATCCACTAATGCACATTTTTTTGTAAAAAATAAATTGTAAATCTAATCCTAATTACAATAAATATTCCGCTTTTTTCATGAATATAATTTCATTCCCCAGGAACACATCCCTTTATATCCTTCACACATTACCTTTATAATGATCACTAATATTTTAAAGAATTTCTGGTATAAATGTTTTTATGAAATCAAATCCCCACCATGATTAGAAAAATATGAATCCAATCATTATAAGTTGATGATATGTTTGTCTCCTTGGATTCTTATTCATAGTTCCAATGTAAAATCTTCCTCCTGAAGATTCTAATTTTATATATTCTCACTAAATAGTGTACCTCTCAATATTTTAGTATAAATTTTGAAAGTATTAAACATTCTTGAAATATGAATTGAATGTATTACCTTTAGTTAACACAAAGACACCATCTCATCTTATGGTAAATTATATCATTAGGTTTATTCAAGATAAATCACTCTCAAAATATAGATTCTGTCATGGAATAACATTGTTCACCTGAGTTTTTTAATTTATATATTATTCATTGATAAATAGAAATAAAATATGATATAGTTCTATTTACATATTTTGAAAATATAGAAACATAAAAACTATAAGATCTGATATTTCTCCCATAATCACATCTCAACTATTCTCAATCCACCTATAAATTTATTTTCATAAAATACATTCCTTAATATAGTTATGTAAACCATCATGTATTTATACATCTTTAAAATTTGTGAACTCCATGACTCCATGCATATAACCGATTCATATAGTGTCTCTTTATTTTGAATTGTGATATTAATAATCAATTATTTCATTGAAAAATATGTACATCATATCCCAATATTGTTGTTTCGACCATCACTTTTATATCAACCATTGTATTTGAGGCATTTAAAAATCATCCACACATCTTATGGTATGAAATTTCTATCCTCCATTTCATGAATCACTATCAACACAACATGTACCCAATTAGAATTACATATTCATGGATTATGTAGAAAAAATACTAAGGAAAATCCCTATATTAAAAAACTATGAAGTGGTATATTGAATTTTCATGAAACATTGTCTTCGAAATGAAAATCAGCATAAAAACTAGTTTCCTAATAATCTTCTAAATAAAATGATACTCAATACACTCAATAAAATTCTATTAATCTTATAACAATGTTGTGGGAATTCATTCAACATACTGTTTAATATTTTTTCCAATTTTTTCCCATGGTGGCCAAAAGTGCTGTAATGGGATTTATGTTTTGCAAATGGGAACCCAAATGCACTACATTGATTTTCAAACCCACATTGGGATTCATCATTTTTCATTAAGAATTTTCCCATGCAAAATGACAAGATCTCTATTTTGAAATAAAATATTTTTTCATTTTAACAATATATATTAATTATAATACATCACTATAATAAATATATCATGGAATATAGTCCATATGACATCTACTATTCAACTTCATGTTTTTTATATGAAATATTCCTGGTTGAATCAATATCCTCCAACGTATAGTGAAATTCCACTGGTCGTTTTACACTAGAAATGGTATATTATACCACATAATTTTTCTAAGACTCCTAAAAATCGTATATAAAATTCTCAAGAACTTGTAGTATCCTTTTATATTTTCATCAATTTATAAAAAATCCATCACATATAACATAGAAAATTATTTTTTAAATATTCATCTAAGATTCCGTATTCTCTAAACATAAAAAATTATTATAAAAAAAATACAATACACTCCATTTAGATGTATTAATATACCCATTTTAAATTATATTGACTTTAATACATCAATATATCTAATTTGTCTCCCCTTATTATAAATTAATCATAAATGGGATTCTTCATCCAAATTTTATACTTTTACCTTACTCACTTTAAATGTTTGATATCGTGGTAATAAATTCTAATTCTATTATGGTTGAAACACCCCACTTTGGAGGAGAATAAAAAACAGCAGTATTAGAATTATATTTGATTAATGCCTTAAAAATTATATACTTACACAATATTTGTAACACCCCGACCCCAGTTACCCAGAGTCGGTGCATTAATTACATAACATTGGCATGATCACAAGAAAGATCAAATCCCGAAAGACCGATTGGTTTAGTAGCCTTGGAAACACTAGATATAATCATAAAGTTTTACATTACATTTCAAAGTGAAAAAATACTACAACAACAAAGTCTTCATATCCACACTATTAACCCCTCATAATATCCCTGCAAGTCATTCATAATTTACTTCTTCACTACCTGGGAAAAATAAAACATAGAAAAGGGGTGAGCTCAAATGCCCAGTAAGGATAACAATATAGCGGAACATTCATAATAAGCATAAACATTTAAGGCAATGAATTACTAAAACAAAAGCCTTTTAAAATTGAACTTCAACATAGTATGGCAAAAATAAAAATGAAATAATGCCATTTACTTATTCACATGGATATTCTACTAATCGAATAATCATATGCAATATAAATAACCACTTTCATAATGTTGGAATGCATAATGCCAGAGTATCATAACCACATAGCCAAGGCCTCGTGCCAAGACTACAAATAAGATTTTGTCAAGGCCTTGTGCCAAGACACTAGTTTGTCTCATGAGACCTACCAATGCATCGAGGAGCTATAGCGGGCTCCACCCGTCACATATTAAGTCCAATGCATTCCCATATGAAAAGGTTTAAACATAACATGAACATTCGTTTTAAAACTAGCATACGAAATGTCAATACTTTCACCATAAACTATGAAAAAATAGCACATCCACAGTCAAACATATCACAAAACCTTCAGTACAATATATAAGTTTTGTATCATAATAAATCAACTTCGAATAATCTTAAAATCCATCAAAGGATGTTGACATAGATGAAATCAAAATTCTTTTTAAAGAAATATCTCCTTTTATTTTGAAATCATTTAAGATCCATATAAAATAAAACATTTTCTTTGAAAATATTTTTATAATCTTGTAAGGGAAGCTTTGAAGATTTTATAACGGCGGAAAATAGCCGCACCCGCCGTATAAGTTAAAAAAAACATTCTTACCTTAATTCTGTCGATAAAGGTTAAAAAGGGCCTTGTTTTGAAAATGACGGAAATATTCCTTTATAAACCTCTTATAAAAATTCAAACAAGGGTATAAATGACTTTAACCCATAAAAATGTTTTGAAATACATTTTTAAGAAACATGGATGTGGATGATAAAGATATCCCAGTAGATTATTACGTATAAACAACCTCGGATAATGAAGAGATTGTGAAATAACCCTTACCTTGTACTTTTCCTTGGTTAGGGTAGGTTAACCTCCTGTATAATGGTGAAATAGTTGTTATTAAATTATACAAGAATCATATATATTAATATGATATCATATATGATCTTTTAACATTGATTTGTTAATAATATCTTAGAATTATCGTCGTTTCGGGAGTTAACTTACTCATTTTCTTTTATATGTTTTGTTACATAAGCCATGGTTGTTGTATCTTATTCATATCCAGAATGATATACAGTCCTTAAACATCATTTTTAAATCATAAAATGATAATTATACTTGAATGGATACGATGGAGAATGAATCTCATCGCGTTCGTGGAGACGGTAGTCCGTACGTACGCACGAGCGACAATATCATTCTTTTGATATTAAAATAATATATAAATGGATGGTATATCATATATACAGAATCATTAACATGTTATATTTATTATTTACATGAGTTACACATCATTATTATACCCATCCAAATAATAGTATATTGAATAACAATTACACCACGACGTGGAGACGGTAAGCCGTACGTACGCACGTATGGTGACATGTTATTCAAAGGGTGGATAGAATACTGAATATGATTGTACCATATTTATAATAACATCACAGTATATGTGAGATACTGGAGTTATTATTTCAGAATGGTAAGAACAAAGGAAGAAGAAGTGGAAGAAGAAATGAACTTAGAAAAGGGTGGTGAAATCATTACCTCTTCTTCGGGTTCTTCCTTTTGATTTGATCAAAAGGGCTCCTTAGGTTGGATTTCTGATCAAACTAAGGCCTCTAGGTTGTAGTGAGGGATGTTGGGAGAGTATTTGGGCAGAGTTTGGCCGAACCAAAAGGCTTTGAAGGTGTGAAGAAATGAGAAGGAGGAGTGCCCTTTTATAAGAGGGGTGAGGGGCACCTTTGGAAAAGTTAGAAATATTAATTTATAATAAATTCATATTCGGTTTCTAATGGCTCCAAAGCTTATTATTCAAAGGTTAAGGTGAGGATAAGTCGAAAACCACTCAACCAATAGAATTTAGACAGGTTTGGGTACTTATATTAACCTTATCTTTAAGTATTAACTCTAAGTTAATTAGTTTCACTTTTACAATGTCTCTTTGTATTTTTATATAATATGGTTAATAAACTTACTATATACATCCAAGCGACCCCCAAGTGGTACATTAATGATGAACCTATCATGATATAAGTCTCTTGGACGAACCTTAGATTTTTAGGAATTTAATATCAATTAATAATATAATATTTGTTTTAAGAACTCTTTTATGTCAATTTTGACACTATTCAATAGTTGATTTTTTTGAAACTCATAACAGATTGATTACTTCGAACAAAGTCCATTATATCAATCCTAATATATCATATTATCCTAGAAAATTAGTTTAATTCATTAAAAGTTTCATATTATATTTATTTGGGTATTTATAATATCAATTATTTTAATTTTTCACTATTATAGTAATTACTGCATCATCATTGTGTCATATATAAAATAAATTATTTAATGTCTAAAAATTATAAATAAAATATCATTATGTAGGAAATATTTTTATATTTCTAATGAATATTTATAATCTAAAATCCAACATATATAACCCTATGTAACAATTTTTGTTCTAAAAGATATATGCTTGTGTCATTTTTGTATTCATTTTAACTTAATTAAAATAAAGTGTCATTATCACTTACAAGTGGATCCATGGGGTCCCAAAATTGACACAAAGATGCCCATGGTCGACCATGTATCAACCAATAGGGTTAAGACACGTTTTAGGGTAATTTAGTATTATTATAATATTATTTTTTAACCCTTATTTACCGGATTTACCCTTAACCATGGTAAATAAAATATTTACCGCAGTAATTATTCAAAATGTATAAAAATAAAAGTTACCTATTTACACAATTTGAAAATCCTGATTCCAAATATGGAATCTATTTTCCTAAATTCAAAACACAGAAGTGGCAGAAATTAATTTAAAATTAATTCCCGCTGTCAAAACAAAAAGCGTGTTTTTAAGAGATAATAACTATCAAAATATTGACACTTGTTTATGTTCGGTTTAATTGTAAAATTATGTCCAATAACCAAAATTATATTAAATGGTAAAAATATATTCTAAATATACTTTAAAACTACTAAAATTCATAATTTATCACTATTAATTATTTTGATTAAAAAAGTTGTTTTTAATTAAAATTTAGTAATTTTCACTATTCATCAAAATATGAAAGTTATCCGAAAAGTACCAAAATTTCACCTTAGGCTAAATTCGATATTCCGAGTCCAAAAATGAAGTCCATTTTCAAATATAAAATATTTATAATTTCAAAAATTAGGTATTACTATTCATAACGGCTAGTTTGATCGGTTGTGGTGTGTGTTAAAACTCGAAGTTGCGTACAACACACACTACTGTATTATTCAAAGGGAAACGTACCGTAGAAGATTGGGGTGTTACATTCTCCCCTCCTTCAAATAATTGCATCCTCGCAATTTCTAGGGTATTACTGCATAAAAAGACTCGGGTGGTTCTTCATCATAAGTTCCTCGGGTTCCCACGTTGCCTCTTCCATCTTATGATTCCTCCACAAAACTTTTACCAGACGCGTCGTCCGGTTTCTCAGCACTTGTTCTCTCGTATCAAGAATCTTGATGGGCTCTTCGCAATAAGACAGATCGGGTTCCAGTTCTAAATCTTCATAGGTGAGTACATGCGTCGGATCAGGCATGTATTTCCTCAATAGAGATACGTGGAACACATCGTGAACTTTGGAGAGACTTGGCGGCATTGCCAATCGGTAAGCTACAACCCCAATTCGTTCTAGAATTTCGAAAGGTCCGATGTACCTGAGACTCAATTTACCTTTCTTACCAAAACGTATGACTCCCTTCCACAGAGATACCTTCAGAAAAACATGATCACCGACTTGAAATTCCAAATCCTTCCTTCGATTATCGGCATAGCTCTTCTGCCTACTTTGAGCTGCTTTGATGTGATTTTGGATTACTTTCACCTTTTCCACCGTTTCCTCTACCAGCTCTGGGCCTACAAGTTTTCTTTCACCAACGTCATCCCAACAGGTTGGTGTACGACATCTCTTTCCGTATAACGCTTCATATGGTGCCATCTGTACACTCGAATGGAAGCTATTGTTATAGGAAAATTCTACCAGTGGTAAATATTGATCCCACATACCCTGAAAGTCAAGTGAGCAAGATCTCAACATGTCTTCTAAGGTTTGAATAGTCCGTTCTGATTGTCCGTCTGTCTGAGGGTGGTAAGCAGTGCTCAAATGGAGTTCTGTATCTAGGGATTTCTGAAGACTTTTCCAGAATCTTGAAGTAAAACGGGGATCACGATCAGAAACAATTGATAGGGGTACTCCATGAAGTCTCACAACTTCATTAATGTATAGTCTTGCTAGACGTTCCAGGGGTAGATCTTCTCTTATAGCAAGAAAATGTGCTGACTTGGTAAGACGATCAACAATAACCCATATTGCATCGTTCCTTCTAGGAGTCTTCGGTAGCCCCATGACAAAGTCCATCGTAACATTGTCCCATTTCCAATCCGGTATGGGAAGAGGTTGCATGACTCCTCCAGGCTGTTGCCTTCCAGCTTTCACTTGTTGACAAACCATACATCTTGACACAAAATCAGCAATCTCCCTCTTCATGTTGTCCCACCAAAAATGTTCCTTCAAATCTCTATACATTTTGGTGCTCCCAGGGTGTATAGAGAAATTGGAACTATGAGCATCATCCAGCAATTCCCTTTTTAGATCAGGTATATTGGGAACACAAAGTCTCTTCCCGAATTTCAAAATTCCATCTTCATACACAAAGTCTCTCAATCTCCCATCATTCACAGCTTTAATCTTCTTTTGGAATTCGTCATCATCGGTCTGAGAACTCTTAATCCTTTCTAGTAAAGATGGTTTGGCAACCATTTGAAAAAGCATTGATGTTTCACCTTCCCTGGTTATTCCCATGTCCATTTCACTAGATCCATGAAAATTGGATCCCTTTCAATTCTCATATTGTTCAAAACTCCATGGTCTTTTCTACTCAAAGCATCTGCCACCTTGTTTGCCTTCCCCGGGTGGTAGTGTATCGTAAAATCATAATCCTTGAGTAATTCAAGCCATCTCCTTTGCCTCATGTTGAGTTCTTTTTGTGAGAAAATATACTTCAAACTCTTGTGATCAGTATAAATCTCACATTTTTCACCATAGAGGTAGTGCCTCCATATCTTCAAAGCAAAGATCACAGCTGCTAACTCAAGATCATGAGTAGGATAATTTTTTTCATGAATTTTCAACTATCGTGATGCATAGACAATAAATCTATCATTCTGCATAAGGACACAGCCAAGTCCTTTCTTCGATGCATCACTATAAATAACGAACCCATCATTCCCCGATGGTAGAGTCAATATAGGAGCATTGACTAATCTTCTCTTCAGTTCTTCGAAACATTCTTCACACTCTTTTGTCCAAACAAATTTAACCCCTTTACGTGTGAGCTTCGTTAATGGGTTAGCCAATCGGGCAAAATTCTGGACGAAACGTCGATAATAACCTGCCAAACCAATAAAACTATGTACCTCAGTTATACTCGTAGGTGCTGGCCATTCTTGGATTGCCTTGGTCTTAGAAGTATCAACAGAGATTCCATCTTTAGAGACAATATGGCCAAGAAAAGAAATCTCCTGAAGCCAGAATTCACACTTGCTAAACTTCCCATATAATTCATGCCTCCTCAGAGTCTTCAAGATAATGCGCAAGTGATTTTCATGATCTTCGTAGGTTTTGGAGTATACCAAGATATCATCAATAAATACCAACACAAATTCATCGAGATACTCCTTGAAGACTCTATTCATCAGATCCATGAATACAGAGGGTGCATTAGTCAATCCAAACGGCATTACAGTAAACTCGTAATGCCCGTACCTGGTTCGAAATGCTGTTTTTGGAATGTCTTCCTTCTTCACACACAACTGATGGTATCCAGATCGAAGGTCAATCTTTGAAAAGTATTGAGCTCCATGCAGTTGGTCAAATAAATCATCAATACGAGGTAGGGGATACTTGTTCTTTATCGTTATAGCATTGATCTCCCTGTAGTCGATACATAACCTCATAGATCCATCTTTCTTTTTAACAAAAAGAACAGGGGCTCCCCATGGAGAAACACTAGGGCGAATAAATCCCTTATTACTCAATTCCTCTAGTTGTTTCTTTAGTTCGACTAACTCTACAGTGGCCATTCTATCAGGGGTCTTCGATATAGGCCTTGATCCAGGAATCAAATCAATAGAAAACTCAACTTCTCGTTCTGGAGGATGTCCAGGTAAATCTTCTGGAAATACATCTACAAATTCTTTCACAACAGGTACATCCTCTATTTGAACATTCCTTTCCTCACCCGCAGTTATTTCATTCTCTTCCTCCCCAATAATTGAATTTAGTTGAGCTATTGAGGGTGGATCTAAATAAGAATTAGGTGGTGACGATTCTGCTCTAAAAATAAGGTGTTCCTTATCATTATCATCAAGAATCGTAACCTCTTTCTTCTTACAATAAATCTTCGCATCATAGTCCGAAATCCAGTCCATACCGAGGATTATATCAAACTCGATCATAGGTATGACGATGAGATCAGCAGATAAAGAAAATTTATGTGCTCTAATGGGGACTGATTCACAAAACTTTGTTGCAACGATACTTCCCTTAGGAGTTTTAACTGACAACTCCCTTATTAAATCAAATTGGAAATATCTAATTTTCTTAGCAAACTGGGAAGATATGAAACAATGCGATGATCCAGAATCAAATAATGCATTTGCTAAACTTGAGGAAACCATTAAATTACCTGCCACCACGTCTTTCGGAGATTCTACCTCAGCAGTAGTGATAGCATAAGCCTGGCCTTGATCCCTTGGCCTTTTCTGAGGTAAGTTCTCCTGACGCTTAGGACATGCATTTGCATAATGCCCCATCTCCCTGCAATTGTAGCACTGAATGTTGGTAGCTTCCTTCTTCCCGTTGCAATCATGAGCTTGGTGGCCTTTTTCACCACACTTGTAACAGACTCCCATTCCCTTCAAGCAAGTACCAGGATGTTTCTTCCCGCATTTACCACAAGATGGATATTCAACCTTTCCCTTCTTCCCCTTATTTCCATTCCCAGATTGATCAGCAGGTCTCTTCTTCTCTTGCTTTGCTTTAAAGTCATAAGACTTAGAGAATTCCTTTTCGGTCTTTATAGCACATGAGACAATGTCTTCGTACGATGAAAAGGATTGTGAGACTAATGCTCGACGGAGAAATGGTTTTAACCCATCAAAGAAACGATCAATCTTACTTCTTGGGTTGCGAATATAATCTCCAGCATACCTCGCTAACCTTGTAAAGTTTGCCTCATACTTTGTGACATTCTCATCCTCCTTTTGTCTCAGACTCAGAAATTTTCTTTCCACATCCGCTCGATGGTCGCGAGGGAAGTATTTTTCTAAAAACAGATCTTTGAATTCCCTCCATTCCATATTTGATACTTCATCATCTTCCTTTGTATTTTGAATCAATGACCACCATTGATCAGCATCTCCAGTGAGGCGGTAAACTGCCATGATAACTTTTTCCCTTTCACTGCTCCCCAAAGCCTGAAATATTTTCTCTAGGGAAAATATCCATTGCTCAGCTACTAAGGGATTTGTATTCCCATTGAACGTTGGTGGTTGTTACCTCATGAATCGATCTAACATTGATCCTCCACGCTGCGGATCAGGGTGCTCCATACGGGTAAGGTTATTATTCATAACCTGAGTAAGTTGTCCCAGTATGGTGATTAGCTGATCAGCACCAGTTGCATCACCAGCCCCACTATAATTATCTTGAGCAGGAGGGCAATCCCTACATGGAGTGCGTGCATTGATACGGTTTCCATTTCTTCCACTAGGTGCCATTTCTAAACAATGGCATAAACTAGATCAGTTTATGAATCAAAATACATAATCCCATACTTATAAAACACTTAACATAAATTGAACTATTTATGGATATAATCCATAATCATAAAAATGTTTTCTTTGAGGAAGTATATACTCATAAACCCTTCATAATGATTTGTAAAGATAATGAGAGTTATCCTAAGCATATCCCCCGGGAGTGTCGTAACCAAGAGTGCAGCAAGGCCCGTTGTCGTGCACCAGTTCCCGTTCGAGTCTAGCTCAAAGCGGTGTTTTCGGGTTTTACCCCTAGGTACATCTGTGCCAGAGCCGCCTCTACCTGCTCGTATCCAGACAGGGATGTATTGCTCGGAAAACTCTCAAAATCTCTACAATACCAAAATTCTAGGAAGTTCTTCTATACTAATCCTCAAAGTTCATCTTAGGTCTACGTGCTCTAATCAGAGTTTATCTAAATCTAGTTTCCAAGGTTTGTACTAAACTTCCTCTGATACCAACTGTAACACCCCGACCCCAGTTACCCAGAGTCAGTGCATTAATTACATAACATTGGCATGATCACAAGAAAGATCAAATCCCGAAAGACCGATTGGTTTAGTAGCCTTGGAAACACTAGATATAATCATAAAGTTTTACATTACATTTCAAAGTGAAAAAATACTACAACAACAAAGTCTTCATATCCACACTATTAACCCCTCATAATATCCCTGCAAGTCATTCATAATTTACTTCTTCACTACCTGGGAAAAATAAAACATAGAAAAGGGGTGAGCTCAAATGCCCAGTAAGGATAACAATATAGCGGAACATTCATAATAAGCATAAACATTTAAGGCAATGAATTACTAAAACAAAAGCCTTTTAAAATTGAACTTCAACATAGTATGGCAAAAATAAAAATGAAATAATGCCATTTACTTATTCACATGGATATTCTACTAATCGAATAATCACATGCAATATAAATAACCACTTTCATAATGTTGGAATGCATAATGCCAGACTATCATAACCACATAGCCAAGGCCTCGTGCCAAGACTACAAATACGATTTTGTCAAGGCCTTGTGCCAAGACACTAGTTTGTCTCATGAGACCTACCGATGCATCGAGGAGCTATAGCGGGCTCCACCCGTCACATATTAAGTCCAATGCATTCCCATATGAAAAGGTTTAAACATATCATGAACATTCGTTTTAAAACTAGCATACGAAATGTCAATACTTTCACCATAAACTATGAAAAAATAGCACTTCCACAGTCAAACATATCAGAAAACCTTCAATACAATATAGAAGTTTTGTATCATAATAAATCAACTTCGAATAATCTTAAAATCCATCAAAGGATGTTGACATAGATGAAATCAAAATTCTTTTTAAAGAAATATCTCCTTTTATTTTGAAATCATTTAAGATCCATATAAAATAAAACATTTTCTTTGAAAATATTTTTATAAGCTTGTAAGGGAAGCTTTGAAGATTTTATAACGGCGGAAAATAGCCGCACCCGCCGTATAAGTTAAAAAAAAAATTCTTACCTTAATTCTGTCGAAAAGGTTAAAAAGGGCCTTGTTTTGAAAACGACGGAAAGATTCCTTTATAAACCTCTTATAAAAATTCAAACAAGGGTATAAATGACTTTAACCCATAAAAATGTTTTGAAATACATTTTAAAGAAACATGGATGTGGATGATAAAGATATCCCAGTAGATTATTACGTATAAACAACCTCGGATAATGAAGAGATTGTGAAATAACCCTTACCTTGTACTTTTCCTTGGTTGGGGTAGGTTAACCTCCTGTATAATGGTGAAATAGTTGTTATTAAATTATACAAGAATCATATATATTAATATGATATCATATATGATCTTTTAACATTGATTTGTTAATAATATCTTAGAATTATCGTCGTTTCGGGAGTTAACTTACTCATTTTCTTTTATATGTTTTGTTACATAAGCCATGGTTGTTGTATCTTATTCATATCCAGAATGATATACAGTCCTTAAACATCATTTTTAAATCATCAAATGATAATTATACTTGAATGGATACGATGGAGAATGAATCTCATCGCGTTCGTGGAGACGGTAGTCCGTACGTACGCACGAGCGACAATATCATTATTTTGATATTAAAATAATATATAAATGGATGGTATATCATATATACAGAATCATTAAAATGTTATATTTATTATTTACATGAGTTACACATCATTATTATACCCATCCAAATAATATTATATTGAATAACAATTACACCACGACGTGGAGACGGTAAGCCGTACGTACGCACGTATGGTGACATGTTATTCAAAGGGTGGATAGAATACTGAATATGATTGTACCATATTTATAATAACATCACAGTATATGTGAGATACTGGAGTTATTATTTCAGAATGGTAAGAACAAAGGAAGAAGAAGTGGAAGAAGAAATGAACTTAGAAAAGGGTGGTGAAATCATTACCTCTTCTTCGGGTTCTTCCTTTTGATTTGATCAAAAGGGCTCCTTAGGTTAGATTTCTGATCAAACTAAGGCCTCTAGGTTGTAGTGAGGGATTTTGGGAGAGTATTTGGGCAGAGTTTGGCCGAACCAAAAGGCTTTGAAGGTGTGAAGAAATGAGAAGGAGGAGTGCCCTTTTATAAGAGGGGTGAGGGGCACCTTTGGAAAAGTTAGAAATATTAATTTATAATAAATTCATATTCGGTTTCTAATGGCTCCAAAGCTTATTATTCAAAGGTTAAGGTGGGGATAAGTCGAAAACCACTCAACCAATTGAATTTAGACAGGTTTGGGTACTTATATTAACCTTATCTTTAAGTATTAACTCTAAGTTAATTAGTTTCACTTTTACAATGTCTCTTTGTATTTTTATATAATATGGTTAATAAACTTACTATATACATCCAAGCGACCCCCAAGTGGTACATTAATGATGAACCTATCATGATATAAGTCTCTTGGACGAACCTTAGATTTTTAGGAATTTAATATCAATTAATAATATAATATTTGTTTTAAGAACTCTTTTATGTCAATTTTGACACTATTCAATAGTTGATTTTTTTGAAACTCATAACAGATTGATTACTTCGAACAAAGTCAATTATATCAATCCTAATATATCATATTATCCTAGAAAATTAGTTTAATTCATTAAAAGTTTCATATTATATTTATTTGGGTATTTATAATATCAATTATTTTAATTTTTTACTATTATAGTAATTACTGCATCATCATTGTGTCATATATAAAATAAATTATATAATGTCTAAAAATTATAAATAAAATATAATTATGTAGGAAATATTTTTATCTTTCTAATGAATATTTATAATCTAAAATCCAACATATATAACCCTATGTAACAATTGTTGTTCTAAAAGATATATGCTTGTGTCATTTTTGTATTCATTTTAACTTAATTAAAATAAAGTGTCATTATCACTTACAAGTGGATCCATGGGGTCCCATAATTGACACAAAGATGCCCATGGTCGACCATGTATCAACCAATAGGGTTAAGACACGTTTTAGGGTAATTTAGTATTATTATAATATTATTTTTTAACCCTTATTTACCGGATTTACCCTTAACCATGGTAAATAAAATATTTACCGCAGTAATTATTCAAAATGTCTAAAAATAAAAGTTACCTATTTACACAATTTGAAAATCCTGATTCCAAATATGGAATCTATTTTCCTAAATTCAAAACACAGAAGTGGCAGAAATTAATTTAAAATTAATTCCCGCTGTCAAAACAAAAAGCGTGTTTTTAAGAGATAATAACTATCAAAAGATTGACACTTGTTTATGTTCGGTTTAATTGTAAAATTATGTCCAATAACCAACATTATATTAAATGGTAAAAATATATTCTAAATATACTTTAAAACTACTAAAATTCATAATTTATCACTATTAATTATTTTGATTAAAAAAGTTGTTTTTAATTAAAATTTAGTAATTTTCACTATTCATCAAAATATGAAAGTTATCCGAAAAGTACCAAAATTTCACCTTAGGCTAAATTCGATATTCCGAGTCCAAAAATGAAGTCCATTTTCAAATATAAAATATTTATAATTTCAAAAATTAGGTATTACTATTCATAACGGCTAGTTTGATCGGTTGTGGTGTGTGTTAAAACTCAAAGTTGCGTACAACACACGCTACTGTATTATTCAAAGGGAAACGTACCGTAGAAGCTTGGGGTGTTACAATATTTTTATCTCCCCCTTTGTAAGTAAAATATGTGTTACTTTGGCTCTAACCACTCATAAATTCGCATAGGACATTTAATACTAATATCTAGTTACACATCCAAATTACTGAACTTATTTTTAACTATATTCTTAGAGAATTTATTTTTCAACAGCATTTTCAAATTTATAATATTGATTGAGACACCTATATAGAATTTATATTACAGAAAACACCTAATCATACTTTTTTTATGTTTGGTCTATGAAATTTTTTTTTACTTGACCTCTAAAAACATATCATTATCACTCATTAATAACAATTAATTCATAATTACTTCAATTATTCATCAACCCAATGATACATATGATCTAAATATCAACCACACTATATTGTAATAAAATAAATATTAGAACACAATCGTGTAAGGCATGCAGGTTGAAGAATGAATTGATTCAACTTATATAATCTAAACATTTGATACCACTTTGACACAAATTTATTATAGTGTTTTACATTCAAATATTATTTATAGTCTATTTATAAATACTTCACAAGATCCCCCAAAATCATCATATCATTAAAAGAATAATTACTTTACAGTTTATAGATGTAACCTGTCAAAAATATCATTTCCAAGACAAAAAAATTTTATATTGTATATAAATTAACAGTTTATAAAAATTGTTATTAAACAAAAAAACTGAAATTAATCCATATAGATTAGCAAAAAACTGATATTTTGCCTCTTTCCTTTGAGAAATATACTAATGAGTTACTGGGGTAATAAATTTTTTTTTAAAAATATAGAACTGATATAATTTTTTTATTATATTATTCTCTTTTATTTCAACAGTTCTTTATTCTACAGAGTATATTACAGGTTCATCTTTGATGATAAATATGGTTGTTAGAGACCAATTGTATCATATATGTTCTTAAAACATTATTATCTAGTTTGAATCAAGTACATATCATTATTTATAGCGTAAAAACCACATGGATTTTATCTCACCTATAATTATAAAGCACATTCTAGAGAGTCATCAATATCTAAAGAAAATGGGGAGTGGGGTATATTAAATTTCATAATGTTGAAAAATGGGGTTGATCAAGTTAGACCATCCCTTTTAATATGATATTGTTATTTTTTGTTTTTGATGTGAGAAAATAAATTAAATAGCCTCATCAATTTCTAATTAACCTTGATCATCCTTAATATTAATATTACTAAATGAATTAAAATTAGTTTTTCATTTCCTTATATAATAAATAATCATTTCATCTTGGGTTCTCTTATGGATTTTCTTCCTCCTTTCCCCGTGATTGTTTTTTATAGTGAGTGAAACCTTACTTCTTCATTACTCCATCTCAAAGTCTTTTTCAATTCATTCCCTAATAGAAACTTTTCATTATTTTGGGAAACATTCACAATTTTTCATCTTTATCATGTGGTTGTGACAACCCAAAAGATACCTACATATTTTCCTTAAATAGATCTTAATTATATAACATTATTTATAATTAAAAATTAAATAAACCAAGATGTGACATATTAGATGAATATCATTAAGACAATATATGAATAATTAATCTTCTAGTTAATAGAAAAATAATCAATTCAAAACTGATAAAAAAATATGATTTAAAACACCTACTATACAAAATGGTCATTTTAAATATAATTTTTCCTATATATAAATAATATAATTTATAAATTTATAAATTATTGATTTTAATTTTGTAAACGGAATTTAATTATTCAATCTGATAAATCAAAAAAATTTTATGAATAATTTTTAATATTTTCCTGAAATAATAGTTTTTTCAGTGAATAGTGAAAATATAGTTTTCCTCCAAATTGTAAAATTTGTTTAGTACAACCTAGACTTTCATAAATATTTTAATTAATTAAATACTTATTTGATGATTAATAATATTAATTTTAAATATTTAATTTAAAACAGAAAACATTTTTTTAATAGTTTAAGACATAACTAACATTTATATATAATTTGGAAAAAAGTTTTTTTCTTTTAATTAAGTTTTACATTTTAATGTTAAGATTCAATTTTTATTTTCACTTAAGTCCAAATAAAAATTTTATTCTATTAAGTCAACATATATCATGAATGTTAATGGTAATGATAAATTTATTCTATAAATAAATGTATTGAAAAGGGACACACATTTTCTAAAAAAAAGGTTTATATACACTCTATGTGATAATTAATAAATTTAAATTTCAAAAAAGTTGACATTTTATTTTATTAAATTATTCTAAATTTATATGTCAGAATTTAAATTTTATTTCTAATTTTTATTTTAATATTATTGTATAAAATTAACTTAATAATGAAATTTATTTCTCTTTGATAAAATGGTTATTTTTAATTGACTTCTACTTGTTTGTCTTTTTTTACATTTAAAAATAGGGAAATAATTTAAATTAGTATTCTAATATTAAATTTAAACATTTATAAAAATAAATTAAAACCTATTTATTTCATAATAAATTTGAACTATGATTAAGAACACATAATGATTAAAACTACCTTGTCTACCAAAACTTATTTTAAACAAAATATATATTTTAAAACAAAATTTATATTTCCCATATTTAGATATTAAATTAGCTTAAATAAAGATCAAATTTTTATTAAAATTTGAGAAAATATTTAATTAGGTTAATCTTCTATTTATATAGATAAAATAATTACCATTTTTAAATTTTAATCAATATTAATAATTTCCAAAATGTGAAATATATAAATGTGCATAAATTTTACAGAATAAATTTGAAACATAATTCATATATAATAAATTTTAATGTTTTAAATTCATACCCATATGTATCTCTAATTTTCCCCACTTAACTAACATTACTCATATGTAATTATACCCTTACCCATTTCCTAACATTTTTTTCCAATGATTTGTTACACTTTATCATCTATAAAAGGATCACACATCTTCCAACATCTTGTAAAATCTATAGTTAGAAATTTAAAATAAAAACCACCCTATGTACTTCTATAGATTCCCCATACACATTCAGTATCCCATTAGCGCAAAAAAACGTCTTTAAGTCATTCGATTCAAAAGGATACTTCAATATAACATAAAAATTCACAATATAATTATTATATACCCTTTTACTTTCATTTTTATCATTCCTATAATCCATAATCCAAACCATTATAAAAATATTTATAAAAATAAATCATTAATAATAATATACTGAAATTTTGTTAGATTGAGGGTTTAACCATTATCTATTCCCCTCATATTCAACTGTATTTTTGAAAATGTTGTGTATACATCTGTGTGGACAAAAACCTCCATGAACCACAAGTTTCTATTTTTTCAACAACTTTCATGGTTGGTTTTAGGAATAGGTCTAGTAAATATTTATATTAATTATATCTTGATTTATATTTTTTAAATATTAAATATTCATTCTATAAATAATATTCTAAATAAGTGGTAACTGTAAAGGTGACAACCTAAAACAAACATATCAAGACGAAATGTGATTTATTATTTTTGGAAAACATATTTTTATTATAAATACTTCTTATAAATCAAAAAAATATGTTTTAAAAGTTTATTAAAATCTAGATAATAAAATTATACATTTTTATATTAATATTATAGTGGAATAATCTCTTATGTAGGTATAATAACACAAATATTGAAGCATATTCATGTTATTGCAATATAACCACCAATATGAACAATACTATATAATTTTATCATGTATTATTTTTTAAATCAATATTTGATTTTAATTAGTAAATAATGATTTTATGGGTTCTAGAATTGTAATAAAAACCTTTAAAACAAAAATTAAGACAACATTATGTGTTCAATATATATTATCAAAGTAATACCATCACTGAAAGTAGCATCATGAATAATAATAAAATCATATATTAAATGAAATTTTATCATTATAAATAAATGAAATCAATTATAGACAATTTTATAACTTGTGTATAATGAAATATCGAAATTAATCAATTACTACCTATAAATTATGAAACATATTCAAAATGAAGATGTTTACTCACAATCGATGGCAAAAATTGTTAAATACAAAATAATATACATGTATATAATAATTATAAATGGTGACACCCAAAAATTGAAACAAATGTTTCAGTGCCATAAAAACAAACATTGCATTTTGTATTCAACATCAACAATAAATACCCATCTATGATTGTCCCGTAAATACATTACATAAATAAAATATTTTATAAGATAAATTCTCAATACGTTTTAGGTTTAGGTATTTAGGGAATTTTTGAAAAAATTAAACTATTAAAGCTGATCTATTTCTAAAATAATGGTCATTTGTTTCCAATGTTTAGGAGACTACATAATCCATAATGAGTATGTAATATCTTTAGAATAATCCAATACTAATGTTATATTTTTAAGAATATCATGTGAAATAATTTTTATCATAACCATTGGAAATTAAAATATAAGGATGGGTGAGATTAAAATATCATCATGGGAAAACATTCAACACAAGAGATTGTGGAATATAAAATACATATATATTAATTTAGGAATTATTAAACAACATGAATCCAAAATATAATGAAAAAAGATAATTCTATAACAGGGAAAATAAATGAAAACATGGATATCAATATTACTAATCTTGAAATTTTGAAATGCCTAACTTCAGACATCAATATTATGTTTTCATATTTAGGTGCCAGAAAAATATCATATTTCTCATTGTCTTATGGGACAAAAACCTAAATTTTTTATTTCCTCAAAACTATCAATGAATCAATTGAATATTTCTTTTGGGACCCACTCATCACCTGACAATGTCTAAAGCTTTCACAATATGAATCGGCATAAAATTTGCATATAATTCATTCAAAAATTGTTTGCTAACGGAAATACTAGATATCAATATAATAAAGAATTAGAATATTAATACATGATCAACATACATAAGCATCCAATACACTTCAATAATCTAAATACATTTCATCATTTAAATAAATGGTATGACATGATAGCAACCCCTCCAGAGATAGAAGGTGGATGGTCAGAAAATACATTGTAAAATGTATAATAACCATCTATATTGGAATAAAAAGAAGTAGTATACCATTTAATTTCTCCATATAAATATAATAAAATTATTCTAGGTGGAAATTATCTAATATTTATTTTTTAATATGTTATGTTCACACTATATAGGGAAATGGTTATACAATATTTTCATTATAGAAGTAACATATTAACAGGTCATCCAAATAAATAATGTGTATGGTTGAAATGGAAGATAACCCGATCTCAATAATGGAAACATATGATTATGTACGCATAAATGAAAAAACCATTGAATAAAGATTTCTTCAAACAATGTCATAACAAAATGTGTGAAGAATCAAATTGTATGATATTTGTGGTTAAATCCCCCAAATGAAAATATATATAATATGGGAAAATTTTCTTAAACCCTGTGAGGTTAATTCTATTTTAAAATTAAATGTTTAATTTATGAAAAACATAAAATATCTATGATGATAAACTTTTAACATTGGTTTAAAAAAACCATCATGTCACATTCAAAGAATAATTTTGAAAAAATATTGTTAAAAAAATGAAAATCATTACATTTAAAAAAAATTAAATTAATATATCCTTTAAATGAAATATATTTTATCTTTTTAAATATGGATATAAAGATAAAACATGAGAATGGGAATGGAAATGAAAAATTTATTATTTTCCAAATACCTTTATTTAAAATTCAAATTGTAATAAGAGAAATAAATTATCATTTGTATCAAAAAAACATTTAACAAAAAAGGATTATAAAATACAATATAGTGAAATAATATTATGGTATAACCCTGACAAGAAAAATCAAATTTCATGATGATACATTTGAACACACATAAAGAATATTTTAGCTTTCAAAACAACTGACATGAATCATACTTCATATGTAATGTAATATTTCAAGATGGTTTCATATTGTAAAAAGGTAAATAAATATATAATACTGAAAAATATATTAAAATTTAATAATTTATGGTAGTTATTTGAAATAATTTCAATGAAATTTTAGAAATTCAATGACTTAAAATTTAGTTACCAATGACCCTCATGATTGGGTACAACATTGAGTCAAAAAAAATTAAACAAAAGAGATTGATTTGGAACTTTTTATCAGATTAGTTGCAATAAAATTAATTATATAATATCCATGACATATTAGACCAATATGATACAATAAAAATAAATATGGAATATAACACATAAAATATCTTAATGAATCAAAATTTGAGACTAGGAAACTACTTGTGTCTTCCATTACACATTAATCAAAACCATATAAATTATATAGATTTTAATTGAAATTAAAATATGAAAATTAAATGATAATTATGATATAATATCTCATATTGTTACTATAAACACTATAGTAATAACATTCGGTTCATAATACAATATATATCTTAAATAGAGGAATTTTATATGAGAATCCTTACATCGGTTCTGAAATTTTCTAAAATTACACAAAATGTACTAAATAATGAATTTTTTTATTGAAATATATTCCATTAAATCATATTAATAGATATATAAATTTAAAATAGTAATTTATAATTAATATATATATATATATCTCTTAGTTTTACTCACGTTCAACATTGATTGTACGTAGTATTTATTGCATTCAACTAGTTTCATATAAGTCATGTTGTTATCTATTATATTTTCAAATTCAACCAATATTACATCATATATAGAACATGGATTTACTTTTATAGATATTTAAAAAGTATAAAATCATTTCAGATTAGTTTTGGTAACGAATCACGAAGATGAAATAAATGATGCTATTATTTCGGTGATTCTTAATGAATGAAAGGTGGTTTCGTAATTAATGAGTTAAATGTTTACATAAAGTTAAAAAAACTAAAAAAATATATATAAATATTTATATCATATTTTAAGAGTAATTAATTTCCCATACTCATCCTTTCCATAAACATGAAGTATTGTTCAGGGAAGTGGTTAGACTAACCCAAACATAAATCAACCTTGATTAATGAATGATTACAATATAGTTTATTTTTAATGACATTATAGAAGATGAATATTTAATATAATTAGTCTTTATTGGTGTCATATATCATTATTTTTAACAATTATAAATGTAAGATAATTTATGTAAACTCATTAATTGGTAAAAGAGTTCATTTTTATCTAATTTCAATCATCTTAAACGATTGAATTATGAATAACCATTTGTTGATCATATAATTGATATGGTGTAAAAATGTTATCACTATAAATATAATTATTTCATAAAAATCCAACATATACATTAATCATAACCTTATTACCATATATATTAGGTGGAGATGAAATGAAAAATTACTATCAAATTTTCATGAAGGTTGTGGTCCACACGTACACATGGTTAAATAATTCATTTTCCATTGAACATGGGATTTATTAGTAAAGTTTATTATTTTTATTTCATTAAATTACTATAAATATAAAATAAGTTAATTAATTAATCTCTAAAGCCTTCCTTGTAATTTGGTGAAGGTAAATTAAACACATTTCATCATTTAGATGATTGTTCAAACCCTGAATGATTAATATTTTCATGGTTCACAATAGAAAGGGGAGGGTGGTTCATGATTGAAGCATAATTATAATAAAAAAATTATAATAATGATAATGATATTATAAATTCAATATTATGAAATTAAATTTTAATAATAACAATAGATCATAAATAATTAAAAATTTTAATGAGAGGTTAGAAATCAGTACCTTGCTTATTGAATTATCTACTTTGAAATGGGGGTTAACTCATTAAGGGGTGGTATCATGAGAATAATAGAAGAAGATTATGGTGTTTAATATTGTGTATTAATGTTTTAATTATATTTTTTTCTGAAATAAAGGAATTTTTTTGGTGAGGATTAGTGGTGACAGGTGAACACTTTATTAAGTTAAATGGGATATATTTTTGTAGATAGAGAAAATTTTACAATAATATAGAGGGAACTCTTAAGAATGTTCTCCAAAATTGAAAAATAATAGATATTATATGGGATAAGGTTGATCAAGGACCAATCCACTTATTTCCATACAATTTTTAAACATATTTTTTAGCCTCTTACCCTTATGTTCATTACATTGACGATTTTAACTTTTACAGTGGCAATTAAATTTAATAAAAGATTACTTATACTTTATTATTATAAAAATAATATATTTATTTTATATAATTTTAAAAAATATGTTTTAAAATTTAAAATATATATAATTATAATCATTTTACAATTGTGATGAAAATTATTTTTATTTTAATAATAAGTAATATGAAAAACTAATTTGTTTGAAATATTACTAGTGCTCTAAAATATAATATATCAATTTTTAAATTAAAACCATCATCCTCTCAAAATTTAATTCACATATAAAATAAATATTTTATCTTAGAGAAATAATTAATGAATTTACAATTCATATATTAATATTATTAATTTCTTAAAATCCTTTTTATTTTTTAAAAATTATACTTTCTACTATTTACCAAAAATTATTATATAAAAATTACGAAAAAAATTAAAACTAAGAAAATATTATAATACTGAATCCAAAAATACTTTTTATTTTTTAATTTAAAATTATAAACTTTATAGACTTTAATTTTGAATAAGAAGGTGATATATAATGAAAAAATGTTTTTATCAGAAAATAAAATTTCTTAGAATATTTACCACTCTAATATATATTTACTATTATATTCCATTGATATTATTATTAAATAAATATTAGTATCAAGTATATTTTATCATCATTATAATTTTTTTTATTAAAATTGATATACATATCACATAGAATGGAAATATTTAAAAAATATATATTTTTAATCACAAAATAATTATATTAGTCGTTTTAGCTATAATGATTGACATTCATATGTTTTAAATAAAAACTTTATTTTATTTTTATACATAATTCATAAATTGTATATTCATATTCAATCCATCTAATTCAACATAAAGATTTTAAACATCTAAAAATGTTCTGATTTTCTTATATTTTAGCGATTCATGTGGAGTAAGATATTAATCAGAATTTTCCAATTTATCTATAATAATATTTTTAAATTTTATGATGATAAATTTTCATCCCACCATAAATAAATTTCATCCTCACAGTTTTTGTTATAAATCACAAATAAAAGTAAGAGATGGTATTCATAATATATTTATCATTCATTATATAACAAAAAAAAATTCCATTTACCTTACTAATATAGGTTATACTTTGCTACTTATATTTCCTAAAACAACATCAATCCAATCATCCATTCATATACCCAATTATGTATAAGGCCAAATCGTAAATTCAACATAACATAATGTTACCAAAACTATTTTATTCCCCATATCCATAAATCATATTGATTATATATATTCCTCCTATAAATTTACATTATCAGTGACAACAAAATGGTATTTTCCACTCATTATTTAAGTCACACACTAGTATATATATATATATATATATATATATATATATATATATATATATATATATCTGTGTGTGTCATGATCCATAAATTTTAAAAAAACGAATTATGAAAAATCCCAAGGATTCTGATCCTACAGAACATAAATTTTGAAAATCATCCAAACATTTATTATCTCGACATCAATAATATAATGAACTAAAATTTTATCTATCCAAAAAAATATGTACATTAATAGTTATATAAAAATATAAGATTTATATAAAACCATTTATGATTTTTATTAATTATATTCAATAAATTATTTAAACCCATTTATAAAATACTACTCTTGAACCATCCTTAGATGTTTCAAAAAAATAAATAATTTCATTAAAATTTGAAGAAATAAATTTTATACATATATCTTAAAAAATAAAAGAGGTAGGATTATTTATAATTAGTTAATATTATGGAATCATCCTCAATACCATTGATAAAACATGAAAAATCGAATTTTCAATCTTAAAAAGTTTATACAATGTTTTGTTACCATTTTTGTACTCCCTTATTGAGTAATATTACATAGTTTTTTCTAGATACATTACATTTCATGATTAATTTTTATGAACTTGTTTTAACTAAAACTAAAATGGTTCTAAAAGTATTCAAAATATAAATATGAAAACATAAATTTTAATATTCCTTCTATTATGTCATATTTTTTATCATATAATTGTTTTGTAAAAAAATATGACTCTCTTTGTTTAATCCATGGTTATACATTGTAAATTTTCAATTACGATCTCTTATATAATTATTTCGTATCATAAAAAAATATTTCATAATAGTATTTGAGAATATTGTGATTAACCAAAGTACATCCCTCTGAGGATTTAATCGTATTGTTCAATTAGGTCTCTTTATCTTTCTCCAACTGATAATTGAGTGTACTGATGATTGAGTTAATAATCAATCCACCATTTTCAAAGTTATTACACCATGAAACATCTATTTCAGAGCCTATATCTACATGTAGTATATGAATGTGGATGTAATTTATTTGAAAACCACATACTCATGACTTCAGTGAATCAACATGATTTCATCCTAAAATTATAATTATACCTAGAATTTTTTAAGATGTAATATTATATCATATAAAACAAAGGATTATCTATACCATCGAAATTAGGATCAAACATATCTAAGAATCCCACAAATTATCCTCAACAAGCATCCTTGTCTCCCAAATTATCTGAACCCTACTCTAACACCAATTAATATTCCTTAATCCCACACTCTCAGATCTGGTGTTATAATCAGATACATTAGACACCACCTTTGATTCCAGAAACAAATACCATGACACAACTATCCTATATTTACATGATAGAAACTAAGTATTATAAAACATATATTCCCAAGACAATTTTGTTTTGTATATTTATATAATATGGATAAAACATAAACTAATATTTCCCATTCATTTATAAAATAATTAAAAGTTTTCCTCTATATAAAAAAACTCTTATCAATAATAAGTACTACACATGTATAAAAAATTATCTAGACAAGTTATCCTATTTGGAATATCATGTTTTATAAAATTGTTTACAACTTCATTAAATCGAAATATAATAATGGATGATCTCAAATGAACAATAAGGAAACACATATATATTATTTAATTATTGCAGAAACATTGAATATATATTATGTAAATAATAAGTAAACAACATGAATTTATAATCATCTAAAATTGAGACCACTATATTTCCATGACAATAAATGAAAACATAGATATCAATAATACTAAACCCATAGTGATGGAATGCATAATAAAATACCTAGAGATCATATTGATAATAACTTATTCAAATTAACTATCCTATTGTGGGGTTTGTTATAAGCTGGAAACCCAAATTTTGTTCTCCCGTGACACTCATCGATGCATCAAGAGGAAATATAATTACGGACCCCATCTATCACAAAATTAAGACTACAAAATTCAATATAAGTGTAAATAGAAAATTTAATTCAACTACCTATGGAACCTTTTGTATTATTGATATATATATATATATATAGATACTCAATTAAAATTTTATGGGGAGAATTTTATGTTTAAAAACATTTTTTTTCAACCTTAAGAAAATAATTGTTTAACAAAGTTAAACAAACCGGATACACTAAACCCTCTTTTTTAATGATAATGAAAATACCTTTGGTTTTATAATTATCCATAATGAAATAATCACATAGGTATACATAATAATGATTATACATTAAAGAGTATATAATCTTATATCACATTTATTAAAAAAGTGAAAGTATAAGAAACACTTTCTATTTGTAATGAGATGTTGTGGAAATTTTAATTACATATAATATATTACAAATCATTTAACCAAAATAGAATAGTATCCAAACACCATGTATAAAATTCCTTTGATTTACACTTTCAAGTAAGTCTACCTTACCCTCCCCTGGATAAAACCTCAATCCATGAAAGATCAAATACAACTTATGTCTTGCAATCCCCACAAGCCATCGATTATGAAAGTATTAAAAACCTCTATCTTCTATTAGTTTGAATCCCTCAATTATGAATGTAATTGGAACCTTATTATTCCTTCATCTTGGAATCCCCAAAATTAAAACACCAAAAACCAATGTCACACAAAGAAAAACAAATCTTATTAAATATTTCATTTTTGTTGAAAAATCTCTTCACAACTTAACCACTTCAAGGCTTTCACATAAATCATTTTTAGAAGAGCTGTTTGGTTTGTACAAAATACAAACGTGTCTATGTGTGTTGAGCTCATCCAAATGACCAGGAATTTATAGGTGATATCTCCAATGCTCCAATTTTCCTCCAACAGTCATATTTTTCTTGAAATATTTAAGGGAACTATACTATAAGGACTCAGATATAAACATTATATATTTTAGATATTTTAACAAGATTTGACTTATTTAATGTCCGAAATATATTCTTGTTTTAGTGTTTTTGAATTTTAGGTCTAAATTATATATATATATATATATCCATAATCATATAAAGTGTGTACCATTGAAACAATATCCATTTCTTCAAACACATAAAATTTTTAACACAAAACCACAACATGATTTCTTTGAAAAATATATATAACATTTTAAATGACTTTATTACTTATTTTAAACAACATTATAACCAATTAAAATAATTTAAATCCATGGAATAAGCATTAAAATCTCTGTACGAAATTTAAAAAGAAGGATAGAAACCATTAGAAAAGGAATATTTATAAATATATGAAGTCATTTTCCCAAAGACATACTTTTCACCCATATATACTTATATTGTTAAACATGATATTTCCATAAAAAATTAAAGAATATTATTAAAATAATAAAGGCGTATTGTGGAATTTCTTATATACAATTTAACCATTCCAGCTACCTTAGTATTTGTAATCATCACAGCTACCTTATAATTTTTAACCCTCACGGCTACCTTATAATATAACCCTCACAACCACCTTATAGTTTAACCATCACAGTTACACTTGGAGTTTCCATACAGATAACCTCATACATACCCATAAAGAATGATTTGGATGGAGATATTTTTCCCACCCATCATCATAAATAATTCCCAATAAACATAATATAATCATAAAACATGAATAAGTTCCTAAAAATGTTTCTTTTTAATTTTGTAAAATAGAAATTTAAAAGAAGATTTTTTAAAGGAAAAACCCATGAAAATATCATATATTTTAATTGAGAATTAATATAATGAAATTATTATAAGTATAAACTATAAATAAACATAAAATTTTTAATATAAACGAAATTCATCACATAAATAATCTTTTTATCACAAAATTAATGAAGTTGAATGTTATCCCAAAAAATTGAAATTTGGTTACAAATTCCCTTACCTTGAGTTCTTCTTAATTAATAATTTTTTAATTATATTGTATAATATCTAAAAGGCTATTATTAATATTTTAAAGATGAATAATAATATTTATAACACCTTATAAGATCATTTTATAACATCATTCAACCCATTTATTAATAATATTTTTTTTGTTTCAAGTGTGTTCTTTAAATGATTTCAATGGTTTGTTCATAAAGGATTTTCTTATCGAATGGATTACAGACTCCATAAGTGGAAAAAAATGGTTTTAATATATTTTCAAATATTAAAATATGACATAAATCATTTTGGTTATAATTTATGAGGATTGATCATTAGATAAATCAAATAGTTACATTCGTCTTGATCCTTTTGGTAGTTCAATAATAATCACGAACTTGTTCATCATATACCTTTAATATTATTCATATAAGAAAATTACATAACATAATAGTGGTAATATAGTAAACTTTAAAATATTTATAAACAATTAAAATTTATTTACAAGTAGATTTAAATGATATAAAGTAAATTGAGGACACATCATCCATGATATCGGTAAATAGATACATCACAGACTGTGTTTTTATTTTTAGAATAAGAGGAAGATGAGAAAAAAATGATGATGATTTTTTCCCTAAAAATAATACAATTATAGAATATATGTAATAATATATATTTTATTCCTCTAGGATAAGGGAGGTGAAGTTAGTATAAGAACAAAATTGTTGAAAATAAATCCTGAGAAAATGAAATATGATTTTTACTTCTTGATCACTTCTACTTCAAATCCCCTTTAAGGAATTTTTTTACCATTTGGTTATAAAAATAGGTATTGTACGTGGGGAAGAGCCTTTGGATGTGGGTTTGGTAGAATCTAGATAATTGTTAGTGCTTGAGAGGTGTGATAGGAAGAGTGGGAGAGGGTGGTATTTATTGTGGAAGAGAGGTGGGGTATTTTATTATTTTAATCCTTAGTCTAGTATTTTTTCTCAAGACAATGATCAAATATGATTCATGTGACCCAAAAAAGTAAAAATACCATGTTAGTTCAAACCAAGTGTTCTAACCTCATCCATGTTTCTCGGTATAGTGTATTCAACATCTAATGTATATATACAGTATATTGCAATATTTCAATATTTATAAAAATATCGTGTATTTCAGAAAAATCCCAAAATATTGTGCTAAACATTTTTCAACATCTATAATTCAAAAATAAAAACCATTTTATCAAAAATATTTTCTAAATATGAGAACATTAATTTTTAAATAAAATCATAATTTATTCCAAAATAGCAACATTAAAATTATAAGACAATTTATATCACCTGGAAAAATTAATCAGTATATCATTATATTATAACCATGAGACAATAAAATAATAATAAAATTTACTATTCATAAGGGTCATATTACTATTCATATGACTATTCATAAGGGTACGCTACTATTCACTATAAAACAAGTTGGTTCTATCAGACACCAAATAACATATTGATCTCAACTGTAGAAGTATGTTTTTGGAAATTCAAATCATTGAAGAGGAATAATTATGTTTATTTACTAGTTTATAACTATATCCTTTATAATAAGTTTCACTATGTAGAGACTTAGTGGTTCATGAATTTCAATTTTTTTAAAACATTGGGGTCTTAAATTCTCCACAACTTCTCAAAATTCTGTCCTCGCAATTTTATTTACCTATTAAACAAGTGAGGGTTCCTTTCCCTTATAACATTTTTAGATTCCCATGTAGCTTCTTCAACCATGTGGTTCCTCCAAAAAACATTTACCTTGTAGATTACCTTATTTCATAATACTTGTTCTCAACAATCAAGAATCTGAATAGCTTTCTCTTCATAAGAAAGTTTCTCTTCCAATTGAAATAATTCTAGGCGAAATACATGTGATAAATCAACTACATAATTTCTCAACATCGAAACATGAAAAACATTGTGTACCTGAGATTAAATAAAAGACAAAGCTACTCAAAAGGAAATCAGTCCCACATTCTCTAGGATTTCATAAGGTCTAATGAACCGTAAATAAACATTTAATTTCATACTAAATTCCTAACACTTTCCCATGGCGAGATTCTAAGAAAAAACATGATCTCCTACCTCAAAAGGAAATTATTCTCTTTTATTATATGCATAATGTTTCTGCCTGATCGGAGTTGTTCTCATGTGTGTCTGGATCATCTTCACTTTCTCATCCACTTCTTCTTCTAATTCTAGTCCCATTTACATTCTTTCTCCAAATTCACCCAAAAAATATGGAGTTCGACACTAATTCCTTTATAATATTTCCAAATTTTTCCTCTGTATACTTGAATGAAATCTCTTATTATAAGAATATTCAACTAACGAAATATGCTGATCCAATCTTTCTGTCTAATCCCTTAAAAAATATATTATAATATACATAAAAGTTAGAATCATCCATTCTAACTCCCAATATTATTAAGGATAAAAATTTGTACTAAAATTTAATTCTATTCCTGATGACTTCTGAAAGCCATTCTAAAACATAGAAGTGAGCTTGGGATCACGGTAAAATACAATAGAAAAATAAAATCCATATAACCTGAAAATTTATTTTAGGTCCAATCAAGAAAGCAGATCCAAAGACATAATATATCAAATTGCAAGTAAATGAGAAGATTTAGTCAATTCATCAACAATAACCTAGTTTACATTGTTACCTCATGAAATATTTTGTAGTAACACAATGAAGTCCATGGATATACTTTTTCATTTCAACTATGGAAATGGAAATGGCTAAAGCATACCATTTCGTAATTGTCACTATACTTTAACTTATTGACTTATCTAGAAATTCATAGTAAAATATATAATATCTCATTTTATTCCAACCCACCAACAATACCCACGAAGGTCCATGTACATCATTTTTTCTATCTGGATGAACTAAAAATAGAAAACTATAAGCTTCACATAACAATTCTTTCTTCAGATGAGAATCATAGGAAATATATAATCTCATTCTAAAACATATAAAAAATCATTATCAATTTTAAATTCAGCTAATATGCCCATTTTATCCAATTACACTTCTTCTATATCTCCCCATATTCCTTATGAACTTTATTAATTCTTAAAAAAATACAACTACACTAAAACCTAAAACCTAACATATGAATTTCCTACACCAACAGCGTCAAAGATAAAATTCATTAAATCATTAATCAAAGGGTCATGTTTTAGCTGTAACATAATAAAAGTTGAATTATGTTTTTGAATCAAGGCACCTGTTAGAATTATTTCTTTTCGAGGATGGTAATTGATAATAGAATCATAACATTTAAACAATTCCATCCATCTTCTATGACTAATGTTTAATTCCTTTTGAGTGAATATGTATTCAGACTTTTGTAGCCAGTTTGTATATATCATTTGGCTTTGTATAAATGATTCCTGCAAAAAATTAAATCGAAAACCACAACTTATAATTCCAAATCTTGTGGGGGATAATTTAAATAATTATGTTTTAGTTGTCTTGAATAATATGTAATTACCTGATCATTTTTTATCAGAACAAAACCAATTCCCTTTGACAAGGCATCATTGTAGATGAAAAACTTGTTATTTTTGGAAGTCATGGTTAGATCTAAATAATTCTCCAATAAACTTTTCAATTATTAAAACTAATCATCACATTTTTTTTCCATGTTAATATATCTCCTTTTTTATTTAACATAGTGATTAGACTAGATTAATGTAAAAATATAAAAAAACCCTGATAATAGGCTACCAATCAATAAAAAATAGAAATCCTGGTTATATTTGTGGGTCATTAAATTCTTCAACAACATTTATTTTATCATTATCAATAGTTATACTGTGTTTAGAGAAAATATGACCAAGAAATTATTTTTTTGTAACCAAAATGCACACTTAATGAATTTTTCCTATAGTCTCTTTTCTTTTAATGTTTTCAAAACACCCATAGATGTTTTTAGGCTCATATTTACTTCTAGAATAAACCATAATGTAATAAATAAGAACAACCACATACATATCCACGAACTCATGAAATATTCTATTCTTAATATCCATGAATACATTAGGTGAATAAGTTAACCAAAATAGCATAAAAAATTCATAATGACTATATCTAGTTTGAAAAGATATTTTTAAAATGTCATCCTCCTTCATCATCAGCTAATGGTACCCGAAACTCATGTCAATCTTGATAAAATAGTATGATTACTAGTTCTAATCAAACAAGACATTGATGTGATGAAAATGACATTTATTCCTAATAACATTGTTATTCAGATTATTATAATCAATGTAATGTATTATAGAACCATCTTTCTTTTTAACGAACAAAACAGGGGCTCCCCGTGGTGAAGTGGTAGGATGAATGAAACCTTTATCACGAAACTGCTGACACTAATTTTATAATTAAAAAATATCCATTTGAGCAATTTGATAGTGGGGTTTGAAATTGGCTTATTATATGGAAATATATTCACTGTTAATTCACCATTCTGGTCAGGTATGACACCAGGAAACTCATCTCAAAAAATATCAAGGTATTCATTAATTAATGGAACCTCATTAATAAGAATATATCTCTTTTTTTTAAACAAAATATCAAGATAAATTTCATTTCCATATTTCAAAGGTTTCTCAACATCCAATTATGTTAAAAAAATTTATGAGTTAGTTCTTTTATATAAACTAAAATTCCTTCAATAAAATATCTTCATTAAGTCTATAATCAATCATATCATGATAAACAGAAAGTCAATACTTACATATAATGACATCAATCTCTACTAAGAGAAAAAAAGGTTTTCATGTAATTTCTTTCTATAGATAACAATAAGAAGATTGATAAAGTTCTTTTGTTTGTATTATTCCCCCTTGTGTTTTAAAAATATCTTATAATCTCATTTTTTGAGGTGAAATTTAAAATTTACAACAAAATTTCTTAGAAATAAATGAATTTGTAGACCCCATATCAAATAATACTTTAGAAAAATATGAGTAAATAATCAAATTACCTACTGAAAATTCATTTTATGGATTAAAATCTGTTGATTTAGTCACAAAATTTCTTAATACACCTTTCTTCTTATCGTCTTGATTCATTCCATCACTCAAATCATTCATTGGGATGTCATTTTTTTAATGACCCACCTCCCCACATTTGAATCACTTTATAGTTTTCATACAATTGATCTGAAGAACATTTTAATTATGATACTAGGACATATTTCTAAACATACCACATTGAAAACACATCCCAATTTTAGTATGTCATTCCCTAAGGTGATATTTACCACACATTTCACATATTGGAAACTGAACTTTCTTACTAGCATATTCCATTGAACGATTCTTACTATTCTCTTTTCATCTAGATATCTTATTATCTTTTTTTTTCAAAGTACACACGATCATCAAAAAAATCCATTTATACCCTCTCAGCACATTGGATAGGTTTCTCATATATTTTTAATTCTGAGGAGGCCAATTCCCTTCATTATCTTGGATTATATCTTATGTAAAAGTGATTGCTTTTTTCTCTCCAGATCTAGAATATGATTTGGACCATACCTTTCTAGTCGGGTGATGTTTTCTTCATATAGGGAAACTTAAACTTCATATTTTTTCTTCAATTAAAGGAATTTCTTCTCCATATTTTGTCAAACCACCTTAGGAAAATATTTTTCATGGAATATAATTTTAAATTCATCCCACTTTGAGGTTTCAATCACCTATATATCCCCAATATTCTTGACCATTTACCACTACTGATCATTTTCACCTTCAAAATGATAAATAGAAAGATTAAACTTCTAATTATATGTATATCCATAAAACCAAATATCTTTTCTAGGGATTTAATCCATCCTTTGGTTAATTCTAGGTCAGAATATCCACAAAAAATATGAAGGTGTTGCCTTGTATAATGTTCCAATATCATCATGTTTCTTTGTGGTATCTCTTATTTTTCTTGGATGGATTCCAATTCCATTTATTGAATGTGTCATATGAATAATTACAATCACAATCTGGTCAATTTAAATTCCCACCATTCTCGGTTGCAGATTCAGAAATCCATCAGGCCCTCGGTTCATTCAAACTTCATCTTCCCAGTTTCTTCTACAGAAAACCATTTGGGAAAAACATATATTAGAAGCAGTAACATGGTAATATCTTAATGTTATAAAATTTCAACATAAACGTAAGGTAAATAATCATTTATGTTATTATATTAACATCATACTAACTTATAAATTTTTCTAAACTTTTCTCTGAGACCAATTATATGGACGAGACCTTAAATACTAATTAATCTAGCTCTTTCAAATAGATTTCACTTCACTACTTTTCCAAAAGAATTTTTTGTTTTTGAGTTTTATAATTTTAGTAAATAAATCATACATATCAACCCAAAAGAATAAAAATTGGGTACCGTTAAGACAATATCAATTTCTTCCAAAAAATAAAATTTAAAACACAAAACCACAACATGATTTCTTTGAGAAATATTCATTACATTTAAATTGAATTCCTTGTTTATATTACACATCCTTATAACGTATGAAAAACATTTAAAATATGGGAAGATCATAATAATTTCATTTATGGATAAAAACAAGTAATAAATCCATTATTCCATGAGTACTTATAATCATTTGAAATAATTTTTACAAAGACAAACTTCTCACCCATATATACATACTTTGTGAAACTTGAGATTTCTATAAAACATTAAAGAACATATATAAAAATATAAGGGTATATTGGAGAATTAATTAGTTATAATGTATACCTTACATCTACCTTATGATTTTTAACCCTCATGGATACCATAAAATAAAACACTCCTAGCTACAATATGTTTTAACCATCGTAGTTACACTTAGAGTAACCATTTTTCCGAACTCTAGCATAAACATAACCAATGAATTTTATGGAGATATAGTTCCCACCCTTCATCAAAAAATGTTCCAATAACCATTGAAATACTTGTAAAACATGATTAATTATAGAAAAAAATTTCATTTTAATTTCATAAAGTATAATTTTAATGGAGGATTTTTTTAAGGAGTGTCCCCTACAAATATCAAATAATTCAATTGAGAATTAATATAATGAAAATAATATGTTTATACAAAATAAATATAAATAATAAATCATAATATAAATGATATTAATCACATAAATAATCATGGTATCTAACAATTAATGAAGTATAATGTTTACCCAAAGAATTGAAATTGGGTTATGAATTCCCTTACCTTTGGTTCATCTTACATAAAACTTGTTTAAACCTCTTGTGTAATGGTTAAAAGGTTGTTTATAATATTATAATGAATCATAATCATATTTATAACCCCTTATATGATCATTTTATGACATTATATGACCCATTTATTAAAAATATTTTTTTAATTCCATTGTTTTGGGTGCGTTCTTTACATGATTTCTTTAGTAATTTCATAAAGGATTTTCTTGTAGAATGGAATAAAAACTCCAGAAGTAGACCAAATTGGGTTTAATAAGTTTCCAAAATATTAAATGATTCCACAAATTATTTTTTTATATCGTATTGGGATGAATCATTAGATTAATAATTAGTGAAATTCATTTATATCATTTTTGCGGTTCTTCGATAAACAAGAACTTGATTCATCATATACCATTAATATTATGAATATAAGATAATTCAAAAACATAAGAGAGGTCATATAATTATATTTAATTTTTCTTCAACCATTATAATGGTTTTACAACAATATTTGAATTATATAATGTAAATTGAAGACACATCTTCCGTGATGTCGGTTAATCAACACATCACAGACGGTGGTTTTTTTTAATTAGAGGAAGAGGAGATGAAGATTGATGATGAATTTTTTCATAAACATGATAAAAGTACAGAATATATACAATATTGTAGCTTTAATGTATATTGTATAAGGGGGTGAAGAGTGTAAAAGAAAAGAAAAAGAATTGAAAAGAAGGAAAAAGAAAACTAAAGAGGATTTTTACCTATTGATCTCTTCCGCTTGAGATTTTATTAAGGCCTTTTCTTTTGGCCTTTTGGTGAGACCATATGATCTAGGATGGGGGGAATATCCCTTGTGTAATGACCTTCCAATTCTCATTTGTTTGAGAGTACAATAAGTCATTACTAGGCCTTAAGGGGCATCCCAAAGACACTAATAGATGGCAATAAATGCTGAAGGGTTTCAAATACAAGTGGGAGATGATTTACCCTTTAAGAAATAAACCTATAAACCAACCAACCAACATTTAATATATGATGCATGAACAAAATAAAGACATATAAACAAATTCATTTATGTCAGACCACATCAAAGTGCACTACATCAGAAGACCAAACCAAATATCAATGTACACAGTGGATAAACAACTCAAGACTCTCAAAAGACACCAAGACTCCTAGATCCACAAGCTCCAAGATCCACAATCACCGAACAACCCCAATCATCATGAGGTAGTACTAAAAACATGGGAAATGTTTCCTTTTCCCTTGTCTCAAAAAATAGCATCTGAAAAAGAACCAAAGTTCCAAAGAAGGGGTGAGTATAAAACTCAGTAGGTTTTCCCCAATGAATCCCATACTCATGAAACTAGGATAGAAAAGTTAGACACAATTATATAAGAAAATTATATAAAACAATTTCTAAAAAACAGTTATAACTAAATATAAACAAGTCGCCAAACCATTTATACCAAAAGCATTCAAGTCCAATTTAAACCAAATTTTCCCAACAATTTATTTTTCATAAAAAATAACAAAGGAAACATTAAAACCATTTCACAATAGCCATTTTTGGCATACCCAACCATTTCAAAAACCCATGAAACCACCCATGCATGGACATTATGGAAGGTCCAAACTCATGAGCAGTTTCTCGTCGATCTACCAAGTCATCAAAATGTAATTTGTTTCGACCAAGCCTCATACATATTGTTACCATGTGCCATTATACGTTTTTCACAGAGCACAAGGTCATATTTCAACTAAGCATCGTACATGCAACATGAACACACACCACATATTCCCAAAACTCATGCCAAAACAACCCTTTCAATAAAAAACCATTTTATTGAAAACCATTTCCATCAAAACCATTTAAATTACAAACCATTTCCATTCCAAACCACTTCAATAAGACTCCATTTTTTATTCAAAACCAATTCCATCACAGTCATTTCAATACCAAACTGTTTCAATAAAACACCCCTTTTATGGAAAACCTTTTTTTATCTTCAAACCTTTTTTAAATTCAAGAAAATTAGAAATATAAAATCATCATTTTAAATTGAAGAAGCCAAATCACTTTGCACATCAAATCACCAATATTTCATAATTTTATTAAAACCATAAATCATCACTAAATACGGTTTATTCCATGTTTTTCACAATAAATTCCATTAAAATAAATCAATTTGAATCTATTCTAATCAATTCAAACTAAAGGAGTCGAGGGTGAAGTCTCATTCCTCAATGGTTTTGATGAAAACCACAACAAGTGAAGAACGTTCAAGAAATCCTGGTCAATTTCCCAAAAACCCACCTTATATATCTTCTCCTAGCAAGACCAAGACCAAATATCATCATATTTGGCATCCCCACACATAGATCTACCCATAACGGGAATTGATCTGTGAAACTGAGGTAAGAGGAGAAGGAGATCTAAGTAGATCTAAGAAACCAAACAACAACAAAAAAGAACATCTACATACTTCATGAATCCGGCTTTGATTTTCCAAGTGAAGCCTTCAGATCGCCTCTGAAATGAGGGGAGAACCTTCTCTAACCTTAGGAGAAGAAAATTATCAATTTAGGGCCACTTAGGAGGAAAACGATCCACAGAGAGGCAAAAACGAGTGTGATTCACTTTTTAAAGATCTCATTTATGTGCCTGCATAGTTTTATCGCATGGTTAGACAAATCGTGTGGTAATCATGCATTAGACATAGCCTCGGCAGACCCTCCATGCATGGTTTGGCTACACGGTTAGACAAAGAGTGCACCACCCATGTTGAAGATACTTCCTCCAAGACCAACTACGCATGGTTTTGCCGCATGGTTTAGACAAACTATGCATTGTTCCTGTGACTTCCCCTTTGCCTCAAAACATCATTCAAAGTTTTCCCAACTCTCCCATTCATCACCCTTATCCTTTATAACCATTGAAAGAATTAATTAACGATTAAATCCCAGAAATCAAAGGCACTAAATTCTCCCCACCACTAGTCTTCCCGTCCTCTGAATGTAGAAAACCTTCACCCAAATGAAAGAGATCTGGCCACTTCTCTTTCATTTCCTTTTCACGTTCTGAAGTCACTTCCTGAATCTAACCATGCTTCCATAAAACCCCCACTAGAACTATCTTTTATCCACATAAGAATTTCCCTTACCTATCCACAATCTGTACCAGGATATGTATCAACGATGCATCATGGTCTTGGTTAATGTGATCCCATATGATCACATGGCCAGGATCAGGATGATACTTTTTCAACTGAGATACATGGAACACATTATGAATCAAACTAATCCATGGTGGTAATTTTAACCGATATTCCACCTATCCAACCCATTACACTATCCCAAAAGGGACAATTTAACTAGGAGATAACTTTTCGTGCATCCCGAAATGATGATGTCCAAGATTTGTAGAGATCCTCAAGAATACATGATCACCCACAACGAATGACAACAATATTCGACGGTGATATGCATAAGATTTATGATGACTCTAAGCTATCTCCATCATTTTTCTAATCAATGATATCTTCTTTGTTTTTTCTTGGTCATGCCTTGGCCCGAATATTGATGTTTCACCCGTTTCCACCCAACATAATGGAGAATGACAAGGACACCCATACAATGGTTTAAACGGAGCAATGAGTATTGGGGCTTGATTACTGTTATTGTTTGAGAACTCCACAAAGGATATATGTTCCTCCCATGGGCCATCGAAATCCATTACACAATCCCACAACATGCATTCCAATGTTTGGATCATGTGCTCAGATTTCCCATCTGTCTGGGGAAGATATGCCATGCTCATAGTCAACTGAGTTCCAAGGGCTTTCTATATTGATTTCCAGAAATGGGATGTGAACCTCAGATCTCTATTTGAGACTATAGACACTGTTACACCATTTCTCTTTACCTATTCTCAGATATATATTTTTTGATAGATCCTCCACCGTATGAGTTTCACAAATAGGGATGAAATGGGCCGACTTGGTTAGATGATCCACTATCGCCCAAATGGCATCATGTTTCGGGACCATTATTGAAAACATGTAACAAAATCCATTTCTATTTGATCCTATTTCCACATTTGGAAAGAAAAATATTGTAACATACCAGTAGGTCTCTGATGCGGTTCTTTAACTTTATGAAAATTTAAGCATCGCGAGATGAAATCGACCACCTTCCTTTTCATGCCACTCCACAAAAACTACGCCTTCAATGCCTTATACATCTTCTGTGTACATTGATGTAAAACCAATATTGAATGGTGGTAAGCATGGAATAGTTATTTTTTTATTATTATTTAAGGTTTTAATGAAGTTGTGAAATCTTGGTGATTTTTTGTGAAAAGTTATTTGGCTCTATTAATTTATAATGATGATTTTAAATTTATGATTTTCTGGTATTTGTAAAAGGTTTGATGAAAAATAGGTTGTCAATAAAAGGGGTGTTTAATTGAAATGACAATGATGGAATTAGTTAAAAAAAGGTGTTTTATTTATGTGGTTTGGAATAGAAATGGTTTTGCATTTAAATGGTTTTGACAGAAATGGATTCCAACAAAAAGGAGTTTTATTGAATGGGTTGTTTTGGCATGAGTTTTGGGAATATGTGGTGTGTGTTCATGTTTCACGTGAAAGGCTTGGTTAAAATATGACCTTTTGCATGGTTTCGAATGTTTAATGGAACATAGTAACTATATATACGAGGCTTGGTTGAAATATGACCTTGTGATCAGTCCCTAAGGAGTAATGGCACATGGGAAACAATTACCTTTTGACGATTTGGTAGATCAACGAGAAACCAGAGGTACTACACCATGAAATGAAATTTGAAAGAATTTAGACAATTCTTAAAGCATGATATGTGCGATATGAAGAGGGAGGTAAGGGAGGTATTTGTAGTGGAGGAGAAGAGGGATTTTCCATTATTTTAATAATTAGTTTAATATTATTGCCCAAGACTATGAATAGTGAAAATTCATGAGACCCAAAATTGTAAATAGAGCTTCTAAGATTGAACCAAGGTTCATTACATCATCCATGATACTAGGAATAGTATATTTAAGATATTATTTATATATATGATAAATTAATATATTTCATTGTTCATTATAAATTTGAGTTTTTTAGAAAAAACCAAAAATTCATCCTAACCATTTTTCAAAATATGGAATTTAAAAATGAACTCTATTTAATCAAAATAATTATCTAAAAATAGAAAAATTATTTTTTGTATAAAATCAAAATTTATTCAAAAAATAACAATTATAAAACTACAACTCATTTTATATCACCTTTAAAAATTAATCAAGATCTCATTATCTTATAAACATAAGACAATTAAATAATAATATAATTTACTAGTGATAATGTTCATACTACTATTTTTATTACTATTCATATGGTATGTTACTATTTACCAAAAAATATGTTTGTTCTATTAGAATCCAAATAACTTGCTGATCACAACAATAGATTTATTTTTTTTAAATTAAAATCCTAGAAGTGCCAAAATTATTTTTAATGTATAGTTTAAAATTATATCCTTAAAAATGTTTCATTAGGTAGAAGCTCATGGTTTCATGCATTTAAATTTATTTTTAAAATTTTGGGGTGTTACATGTCAAGATTTGAATTACTAAAATCATAAAATAACTAATTAACATCATTTATGATAAGGAAAAATATTATCAGAAGCATTATGCTTTAAATAAAATTTAAGAATCCTAATAAAACTATAAAAAAATAGAGTAAATAATAGGCTATATTAAAATTTGAATTCTTAAAAAAAATGAAAAAATTTTATTCTTGTGAAACTAAGAATTGGAATCTGATAATAATGAAAATCGGAATAGAGAAGGATTATGAATCAGTTTCAAAGAACTATGAGAATTAGATTCTTATTCTGAGCGAATTCGAGTCAATATTTTATGTGAATCAGATTTATGAAATTGTTAGAATCGGATTCATGATACTAAGAGAATCATATTTGTGGAATGTTTTGAATCAAATTCAAAAATATCAGTGATTCGGAATGATAAACATAGTTAATCAGATTAAAAAATCTGAGCGATTTGTTATTGAGAAACATAGTGAATCAAATTCAATTAAATTTGAGAATCCAATTCTATGAAATAGTTTATTTTATTTTATATGTATGGAGCCAATTTTCATTTATTACAAAATTTAATTTATATTAAGATAAACTATGCTAGATTTAGCTAAAAAGTACCAAAAGAGGCATTAAGGATCATAAGTATTAATATATTCTAACTTACAAAAAGTTCCTCAAATAAAAATTATTGAGAGAAATTATTGTGAAAGGAAATATGGTTGTGATTTCCAAAACATAAATGAATGAAAAAATCATAATGAGAGTTTTAACTAAAAAATATCCCATTTTTTAAATCACAAACTACATTGTATGAAAATAAAATTAAGACCAAAATGTTTTATATTTAGACTTAAAAATAAATACTAATCTCCCCCTACTATATGATTCAAAAGGTATACGACTAACTCCCCCTTAGGTCATGAAATCCCATAAGGATTATATTCTTTTCTTTATCTTCCTCTATTAATGAAATACACCACCTTACTTAATGATTTCTTATTTAATTATTCTTCCACTTACTTAACTTTCTCCTCCTAATACCAATATTATTTCTAGTACATTATCCTACTTTTTGATTTTCAAAAAAGAATATGCTAATAATGTAATGTACCTGAAAGGTAAGGAAAAACTTAAAAAATAAGGAATAAAAATATTTATATATTGAAAACGTTTTTACAATAAAAGATCATAAATATAAGAAAAATTACTACTTCTATGGAATTTATTTTTTACAATATTCTTTAATTTATTCAACTCTTTATGTTTATCTTGAAACATTTCCAGGATATCTTCCTGATTGTTATTCTTGTTCTCATAATTCTGAATCATTTCTTTCCTGGACATAAATTTTTCTTCCACCTAGTATTTTTAATCATTCATAACTTTAATCTAATATTCATGAGAATTAAGATTCCAATAAAAATTAATTATCTACTTTAAAATTAATGTCTTTCCCTTCCATTATATTTTTCTAAAAACTATTTGCATGTTCATTGTGGGAGTCCTCAGATTCTTTGAAATTAGTATTGACTGATTCAAACATATCATAAAAACCCTTTTTGATATATATTGATCTGTTTTGACCACTTTTATATCTTTATGTAGGATTTCTTATGAGAATCAAAATTTAGCACTAAGGTTCTAAATTGGACATCATGCATTATCCACATCTCCATGAAATGTGTTATTGAGTACAATTATATATTTGTGGATTCTTAAATAAGCTAACATATTGGCAGAATGTTAGAGAAGTATGGAATGAAGTTAACTAAATTTTTCAAGGATTGAAAAAAAATATTCTCTTAAGTATGAAGAATATTTTTCTGATATTGATTCATTTTTCATATTGGTTCTAATATCTACCATCTTACCTTTTTCTTTCATAGACTCCAATTTCTATAAATCATAAATTATTTTCCTCTCATCTGAAACATAAATGTTTTTTTATCATCATAATTCTTTTTACAACTATCATCACCATCATGTACATCATCACTTTCTTTACCATAATCACCACAATCAACATCACCATCTGATCTAATGTAATGATCTTCAGTATAAAAAATATTGTCTTTCAAACTATCATATTTGTGGATTAGTTTCTCTTCCACGGCAATTTTATAATATAATTCTTGATAAGTTATTATTGATATCTTTTCATATTGACTCTCTCACTATATTTATGACTAATCTCTTATATCTCATTATCTATTTTTTTATTGGATATTGTTTTCTTCTTCTTCTTGAGACTATTAATTAATAGTTGGAACTAATCTTGAAACAACTTTCTTTACTTTATCTATTAGGATAACCTCTACATCCACTGGTTGTGATTGTTAGGAAAGTTTGGTTTCTTATAGAAGAAATTCTAGAATAACAATTCTTTCTAAGACCTTTTATATATCTTTCTACTCATCTTGAATTATCTCTGCTTCAGTTAGCATTTTATTACACTTTTATCTTTAAATTGTTTTTCATGTTCCTCAACTTATTGAATTTTTAATGACTTAGCTTCTACTATATATAACCCATACAATGAATCTCATTCATTTATTTCCTCTTTTTATTATCTCCACATTTTTGTTACTTCAACATGGTAGGACCTCTGTTTCTTCTTCATCGGTGGTTTGTAAGCTTGAGTTGATTTTAGCGGTTCTAAGACTTGAGATTTTATTTTATTTGGTTTTGATATAGGACTCTCTACCACTTGGAATTCCCTACTCTACAAATAAACAAAATATTTTTTTATAATAATTGAAATATTATTTCATTATTTTAAGAGCTTCATCAATTCAAAGAAGAATATCTAACTTCTTTGGAATTGTCTTGTAATGAATATTTAAAGAGTTAAATAAAAGTTTTATCAAATTTATAAAAGTTGATGGAAACATAAGAATATGTGACTTGATCTAACAATATAATAACTTATTCAGTCTAAGAAATGTATACATAACTATGTTAATATTTCTTAGATTAACAAGAAAATCCATCATTAAGATGTCTGTAATTTTCAAGGTGTCCTTATTTCATTTTCTTGATATGAATAGACCTTTTATTTATAAAGAGAAAATCATATAGTTATACAAAAGGTGGAATATATTGAGATTATTTACTCTAAAAAATCTTATGAAATAAATAGTCTATATTTGTTAAAATAAACTTCATAATCTAGTATCTTATGACATGGATAATAAGCTTCACCATCAAATATAATTTTAAGAATATTTGATGCTTTTTTATAAGACATAAAATAGGGTTTTCCATAATAATTAAATGAAACTTTTCCCTTTCAAACTTCAATGAAAAAACTCAACTGATTGATCAAATTCAATTATCAGATCCACATACACTAGATCTTGATCACCATTATTCTTCATAATGAAAACAGTTTCCCAGCCTCGTAATTTTATTATATTTTTTGACAAAAAATCTTACTTGAGGATGAAATTTTGATCATATAACTTTTATCCGAAAATGTACCAATATTTATGATCCTTATTCATATGAATTGAACTATGAGAAGATATTGACATATACATTTTTAAAATTAAGAATGGGGACTTGAAATCAACATGAAGACTTTCAAGGGAATAAATAGCACAAGATGAAATCTCTGTAATTCAGTGTACGACATGAGTGGGGTTCCCTCATTTATATAGTTACCGGAGTAGTGGTTTATCTTCAAACATTAATACAATAGTTGAAAACAAACAGATCTAATATTATAGTCAGTATTAATCCATAGAAGGTTTGATATGTTCTGATCCTTTGTGGTTTTAGGAAATGAAATTGGATTTAATAAATGATGAATCCGATGTTGTTTTTCTAAAACATTTTTGAGAAATAACAATATATAAAATTCAATGTTATGAATTCATAGGTAAGAAAAATTGGATTTGGAGTTATATGAAGTGTTATTATTATTTTGTAAGAATCTTCTTAGAAATCATAGATTCAAAATTTTTTATTAGAGTCCGATAGTTTTTATTATGGTTCTGAGAAAAAAATGGGAAATCAAGTGTACTCACCTATGAAAAAAGTATCTTAATTTTAGGATATAGGTTAAAAAAAGATTATATGAATGATTAACGTACATTTATTATTACTAATATTTCATTAATGTATTCAAATATATTACAGGGTAATTTTTTTGTAAAAATATCATGATGTTTTTCTTGCATTTTGATGAATTATAAAATAACATCACCTTTAAGTGTGTGATCCCTAAGGAAGTGATGCCTAAAATCTATGTTTTTTTCACAAGAGTGATGTGGAGGTTTTTTTTACTTAAGGACATGAAAGTAGTGTTCTCACATAGTATTTGAGTTTTAGAAAAATTCATTCCATAATTAGTGAGTGTGGGATGAATCCACACTAGTTTTGAAAAAAACATCCAACTACCACAAATTCAGCATCAACAATGCATAGTTGTACAAAATCTTGTTTTACGGATGAAAAAGAAACTATAGAATACCCTAAAAAATGACATGTTCCATACATGCACCTTTTATAAATTCTACAACAAAAAAGGTCAGCATCAAAAATGATTTTTAGTCCAGAATAATATATAGATTAATAATAGATTCCCAAATCCATAGTTCACATTAAATAACAAAAAATAATTTTCATCGCTTTTAAATGGGATATTTTAGGATTTTCTTAATATCATTCAAATAAGTATGCTGATAACATTAAGTATTTATGACTAGTTATTAAGTATAACAAACTTTCTATCAATACTCAAAAAGATGTTGGATCCACTAGTTTCCTAGATTCATCAAGATCAAGGGTATTTGAGGTACCGATTAGAGTACTTCTTATAGTGTTTTCATATCCATACATTTTACAAAGATCACCAATATTTTTTTTAGAGAAATAGGATTTTGTTGTTTTTATGAAATTTAAAAATAAATGAAAATGTTAACTCACACATCATACTCATTTCTAACATAGATTTCATAAGTTTCATGAATATATTAGTTAAGGATTGTTGATTTTATATGAATATAATGTTATCAAAATAAATTTGGATAACCAAAACATTTTTATTTTACATCTCTATAAAATTAATTGGATCATCAGTTCACTTAACATAATTGTTTTGTAGAAAAAACCTTGTAAGTATATCATACTAAGATATAGGGGCTTTTTAAGTCCATATAATGATTTGGAATGTTTAAAAACATTTTCAGAATGTTTTGTGTATTAAAAAACTAGAATTTGTTTAAAAAAACATCCTCTTGAACATATCTATTGAGGAAAGAACAAATCAAATCCATTTGAAAAGGTTTTAAGTTAAATATTGATGTAATGGATAATAAAATTTTAATAGATTCAAGTCTTGCAACTGAAGAATATTTCTCTTCGTAGTCTATTAGTTCTTGTTGATTAAAACCTTTATAAACTAATCATTATTTTTTTATTACAATGAATAAATTTTTATCACATTGGTTTCTAAAGAACCATTTTAATCCAACTATAGAGGTTTTCTTAGGTGTTTCAACCAATCTCCAAACTTTTTTCCTTTCAAATTTATTTAGCTCATATTACATTACTTTAATTCAATATCCATCACATAAATCCTCATCAGGACACTTTTGGTTCAAAATTAAAATTAAATGATAGATTATATATATTATTTATTTGGAAATATTTTTCCCTTATTGGCTTATTTACATCCCCAATGATACTATCATAAGGATGATTTTTTTAAAAACAACTCACTTGGATTTTTTAAAACATGTTCATCATTATTGGTAAGAAAAATATTCCAGAGTGAATACTTCAAAATCGTTTTCTTGAGTATTATCCTTATTATAATAGTCTTCCATCAAAGGTAGATAATCAATTTTGGAAAACACATCAGAAGTTGTGGGTTGAGGTTGTTTAAATACAGAAGGATTCATCAAACATAACATGTATTTTCTGCTCAACAATAAAAGTGTTTTTGGTTGAAAACTCTATAATCCATAGAAGTAGTGGAATAACATAAGAATATACCCTTATCATATTTGTGATTAAATTTGTATAATTATATTTTTTTTCAAAATAAATAATTTTCATCAAAATAATCCGAAGTATGAAACTTATGGTTTTCAGACTGTCCATAACTCGTAAGGTAATTTAGTATGAAATAGACTTATTAATACCAATTTTTTATTAAACAAGAAGTCTTGGTAGCTTTAACCTATGAATTTTTAACAATTGAGTATTCAATCGACATGGTTCATCTAATATCATGAATAATTCAATTTATTCTTTCCATAATACTGTTTTTCTGTGGATTTCTTAGAGATGAGAAGTTAAGAGTAATGACTTTATTTCTACAAAAAGTTTCAAAATTTGAATATTCAAATTCTACAATGTGATCTCTAGGAATAGTTATCAATGGAAGGGTTTTCTCATTATTTTACGTTGGATGAAAATGATTTAGAATAAAAAAACTTCCGATTTCATTTCTAGAAAAAATTCCCTCGTAAATATTGTTTAATCATCAACAAAAACTAATACATAGTATTTTCCTCCAATACATCATGTTGTGTAGGACCAAACATGTCTATATGAACTAGCTGTAATGCATCAAATGATGATACTTCACTTATAGACATAAATCTATACATATGCTTCTTACCATATTGGAAAGGGTCATAGACTTTAAAAGAATCAAATCTATGATCTAGTATATTCTTAAGAAGCCCTTTCTCATATAGTTTACATATGATCATATGGTTATAGTGTACTCTAATTATATTCCATAACCATGATTTATCATCCATTTCACTAATGAAATGTATGTCTTCGATTCTAGGGTATTCATTGACATGTGTAAAAACATTCTCATGCTAATGGGTAGAAAGAATGAATTCATCCTTGGAATTGTGTACTAATAATTTATCATTCCTAAAATTCACAAGATAACCTTCATCCCATAATTGGATTATTCTTATAAGTTTGTTCTTAATACCATTAAGAAATAAAACATTTGAAATTAAGGGTTTTTAAGAATAATGATGTTATATATTCCATCAAAATCACCTTGAGCATTTTCTCTGAAAGTGATTATTATGAATTTCTTTTTAATAATATTTTTAATGAATTGTTTGTTAATAGTTATTTTCTAGGAACATCTACTATCCATGTACCATGTATATTTGTTATTAGTTCCTTTGTTTTTATAAAAATATAATAGTTAGGTTTTTATAATCGAATCATTCTTGGATCCCAAAATGAAAGAAGGTAAAATCTTAGGAATATATATTTACTTTGAAAAGTGAGTTTTATTAAATACTAAGGATTTAATTTTATTTAAAGAAAAATTCTTCTCCCAGGGTCCACCACATTGAATAATATTCCAAAAAGTGTCATTACTTAGAAAAAATAATTGTCATTAAAAACTGGATTTGAATGAGTAAAACTTATTCCAAAACTTTTTCTTAGAGGTTGAATTTGTGGATATATATTTTCAAAATTATCTATTCTAGAAGTAAAATTTGATAAAATTTTATTTAAAGAAAAATATTTCAAATTTTAATCTAATGACTAAATTCATATCCTCATAGTAATTAGTTTTTTAATTGATTTTCGTCTCTAAAACATTTTTCATAGAAATATGATTTTAAAAATTATTAAAATATTTATTCTTTTATGAATTAAATTCCTCTATATTTTTATAAATTGAAAAAATTTAGAAAGATCTTATATAAAGATATTTTGAATGATATGATACTTATTTTATAAAAAATTGATTCTTGAATTTTCCTAATCAATTTTATTTTTGATCTTACTATTTTCATTTTCAAAAAACATGGAAAATAATGAAAATTATTCAAAACAAGGTAATGATTTAACTTCTATTGAGGAAGAATATTCATCCATGTATTTTTAATTTTATTCAAAATAATAATAATCACTTAACGATATAATTTATAAGAATTTAGTGTTATTTACGTTTTCCAAACAAAATATATTCTTAGTTGGAATTTTGGAAATAATACCCATATACCTATGTCGAGATGTTTCGATTTTTGAGGATTCATCAGATGAGTCTCTACCACCTATACTCCAGGAGTCGTTTTCATTTAGAAAAAAGTTTTCCTTGGACTAGTTATATCTTCTCTGATTCATTTCATAATGTCTATCATTTCTTTTTTTTTATTCCTTGGAAAATAATTTCTGATGTGTCCTTTCTTTCACTCATATCGTGAGACTTTAGTGTATTTCTTATCTTTATTTTCATTTTTATTATATTTATATTACGAATAATTTTTTTAATATTTTTTGTAATCCTTCGAGAACAATTGGATAATTCATTATTCGGGTGATTAGTATCATTTAAATATGACTCAAAAAAAAAACATTCATAGTATTTTTTTACTGACTAACATTTTTAAGAACTTTGGATTTCATCTCATTTGATGTAGTAGTAATACCAACACTCACATTCTTATTATTTACATTATTATCATCTCTCTTTAATTTTTTCTCGTGTTTTATGTGAGTTACAAATAATTCGACAAGAGTAACAGTTGTGACTTTTAATAACTCATCAATAATAGTTTTATTTAATTCCCATTCAGTAGGCATTATTTCTAAAATATTATTAAAATAATCTCACCATCTCAGAATTTTAATCTTATAAACTATAGACTATTTGTAATAGTCATAAATCCATATTAAACAATAGTTATAGGTTCTCCATAGGGAAAAACAAAACCATGATAATCTTCTCTGAGCATGGTTCTTCTAGTCTGAATATCTGTAGGTATTCCAAAATGTTTAATTTTAAGTTCCTTCCATATGTTGTTAGCTTCTTCAAAAGAATATATATGGTTATATATATTCCCCATCATAGTCAAAAGTAATGTATTGTGTACCTTATCGTTAAGCTGATATTCTAGCTTCTCTTGAATTGAAAATGTTCTCACTTCCTTGTCAGGGATTTTGTAATATCCAGTAAGCATGAAAATGTTCTCCACAGAAGTGTCGAAAAGAAAATACTTCATTCTATCTCTCCAATATTCATAATAATTCTCATCAATGATAGGTGGTCATGTAGGGTTCAAATTATGTATGGATCCGACATTCATTCCTGCCATATTTAGAGTAATATAAAGACTTTTCCCCCATAAATGTAATCTAGTAAAAATTTATAAACAAAAAGTTTATAAAAGAAATTATAAACAACATGCAGAAGTAAAGAAAGAGTGAGTAAACAGAGTAGTAAAAAAATTCCTATGATACCAAGTGTAGGTATTAGTATTACATAAACCTACTTTGATACCAATTCCAGGATCCAAATATGTTTTTAGATACTAAATTACAACTGTGGGGTGAATTTTATGTTAAAAACATTTATTTGTAACCATGAAACAAATATTTGTTTAATAGTGATGAAGAATTCGGATTCAATAAAACCTATTCTGTAAAGTTAATGAAAAAAACTATTGGTTTGATAATAAATCATCATTAAATAATCACCATGGTATAATTAAACAATATTATACCATAATGCGTATAGAATATTATATGAGTGTTATTACCAAATTTAATGTATAAAGAAAACATTCAATTTGTATGGAGATGTAGCAGAAATTTAATGTATATCTAAAAGAGTTAAAAAAATTATCCCAAAGTGTAAGGTATCCAAACACCTTGGAAAAAATACCCTTGATTTATAAAATCATGTAATATTCTATTACCTACACTAGGTTAATCCCTAAATCCCAAAAAGGATGGATATATATTCTGTCTTGCTATCCTCATAAGACCTCAATTAAGATGGTATTCAGCTTATATATCATCCTTTAACTGGATGTCCTCAATTAAGCATGTAATTGGTACCTCTGTCTTCCTTCCGTTTAAAATCCATTGATCTAAAACGTCAAAAAACATTCACCCAATGATAAAGATATCATATTTAAGATTTAAAGTATCCTAAAAGAGCTGTTCACAACCTAGTCACTTCAAGGCTTATGAAAAAAGAAATTTTGGAAGATCTCTCTCATGTCTCAAAAATCCAAAAGTGTGTATGTGTGTTGAGAATTTCCAAATGATTGGTTTTTTATAAGAGATTTCTCAAATGGTCCAATTTTCATCCAAAGGTCATGTTTTCCATAATATTTCAGATGGACCTGTATAGCGATCACTAATAGTTGTCCTAAAATAACGAATTAGATGTTATCATTTAGTATAAGGAAAAATATTATGAGAAGAATTATATTTTTCAAAATATTTAAGAATTATATTAAAATTATATGTAAAATAGACTAAATAATAGTCTATATATAAATAAGGAATCTATGAATAATGAAAAAAATAGATTCTAATAAAATTAAGAATTCAATTTTAAAAATATTGGGAAGCAGAATTGGGAGGGTGTATGAATCAGATTCACAAAACTATGAGAATCAAGTTCTAGATTCTCAGTGAATCAGATTCAAAATTTTAGGGGACTTGGAATTATGTAATAATGAGAATCAGATTCACAATTTTGAGACAATCATAATTTTGGAATGCGCTGAATCAGATTAAAAAATATGAGTGATTCATAATTGAGAAACATAGTGAATCAGATTAAAAAATATGAGCGATTTAGATTTGAAAAACATGGTGAATCAGATTCAATGAAATATGGCTATAATATTCTAATAAATAGTGTATCTTATTTAATCAGTATAGAATCTGTTTTCATTGATTACATAATTTAATAGTTCTTAAGATAAAATTTTTATGACTTAGCTAAAAATTTCCACCATTCATATTAATGAGCATAAGTCTAATTATATTCAAACTTACTTAAAATTACTTAAATTAAACTAATAGAAATAAATTATTGTTTAAGGAAAAATGATTGTGATTTCTAAAACATGAAGGAATGAAAATATCATAAGTAAAAATTTGACTCAACACCTTTGTGGTAATAAAACACGAATATCCATTTAATAGAGAATAAATATTACCAATACATGATCAATGTATGTTTGGAATCAATATATATGAAGAATTTAAATATTTTTTCCTAATTCAATAAAAGAGATAAAATAATAAAAACTAATCTGGAGAAAGAGGTTATATGGTCAATAAATACATATTTAGCTTTCCTATAATCATCTACACTGGAATAGTAATATATGTTTTTCTAATAAATGTTTCCATGTTAATAATATAAAATTCATTCTAGATGACTATCCCCCAAACTGAATTATGTAAATTGTGATGTTCATGACTTATAGTGAAATTGGTGTACATGAAACAAATAATGGAATAACACAATCCTAAACCACACAAATAAATAATGTTGATGAAATGAAAAAAATATAATCCTACTGTAAAAATATTAATATAGCTGCACTTTTTCCTAATTTAAAACAAACTCGTAAAAATAATTATTTGAATATAATCACAAATGAATGGTTGAAGAAAAAAAATAAAATATCATGAGGTTGGTCCCCTAAATGATAATATATATAAATGTTATAATAAAAATTAAAATACATAATCCTAATAAGGGAAAATACAATTTAAAATGATAAGGGAAATGTAATAATATATAAATGATCATCTAGAAATCATTTTCATCTTTGAAGTAAAAAAAATACCTTTAACTATTAAATGAATATTTTTCTAAAATTATTTAAGTCCCTTTTAAACACATTACTTTTAAAAATAATCTTTAATAATGAATATTTGAAAACTCATTATGTTTACCTCATAGTAATGATGATAGAATGAAAACCCCCATCAAAAGTGTACAAAAAACTTCATTTTATTATTTTCAAAATACCATTATTTAGAAATCATATTAAATAAAGAGTAATATAAATTCATTTGTATCAAAATAATTTTATGAAAACAATATTATAAAATAACTTATTGTTTTTTCTTATTGTGGGAGAACACAAAAATGTAAAATAAATGTTAAGGATGCTATAATATATCTCATGGAAAATAATATTTGTGTTATTAATATCCTTTATAAGATAGATACCTCATAAAGAATGAAATAATTAAAAAGCTGTTTATATTGTGAAAAAAAAATCCATAAAAAATTATAAAATCAATAGGTACATTGAAAAAAATATATGAAATAATTTCATGGGGTTGATCATAGTTGAATTAATTAAGATTGAGTTACCAAAGACTCTTATGAATCAGGTAACAAATGAATCGAAATATACATCAACAATATAGATTTATTTGAGATTTTTTATCTCATAAATTGAAATTTAATTATGTATTAAATAGTTATTTTATGTTAATTAAAAAAATTATAAATATTAGTCAATATTCATAACATGTTCCATGTTGAAATGAATCCGAATTGAGATAAAGAAAACCTTTTCATCTTGAGTAACACTTTAATCAATAACAATTAAAAAAAGGAATATAAAAAAAAACAAAATTATAGAATTAAAATATAAATAATTATATGACATCTCAAATAGTTAGTATATAAATCACATGAGTAAAAATAAGATGCATGATATCAAACATGAAAAAAGAGAGGAATTTGAAATGAAAAACATTACCCTTGTCCAAATTTATTTTTCATTAAAAAAACATAAATATTTGAAATACATCCATTAAATACAAATATAAGAACTATATTGATAACTATACCCATTTATATTCCTTATTTAGAATCATTAAATATATATGATAGTTTTTACATATTTTTTACACTAGATTTAAGTATTCTTATCTTCATTGAATGAGTTTTATAAAATTCATGTTATAATATATTTTTTTTTCAAATTATACCACTATTATATCATTTAAAGAATTGGAATATTTTTTTTTGATATTTTTTATAAATTTATAATTTTATTTAATGATTGTTTAGGTTATTATTCATGAAGATGAAGTCAACAATGATCATGTTTTTGTGACTCATAAGAAATTGTAAGTGTTTTATTAATTAATTATTTTAAAGAAGATATAGCCAATATATAATTTTTTTTAAATATTATACTGGTAAATATGTTCTCATATTTATCCATGACATACCTAGATATTAATGATTAAGTAAGTGGTTATACTGACCTAAATAAGAACCTACCATGGTTTAAGTATTGCTATGAGATTATATAGTTAAAATATAATTAAACAAATAATGATCATTTTCTAATTTATTAGGGCAATAAATCATAATTTTAATGATTGAAAAATATAATATAATTTATAGGAAGACATTACTTCAAAAAATAGATAATTTTCCTCATCTTTTTTGTATTTTAGATGAATCAATTATTGATAGTTTTTTGTTGATCATATCATTAATAGGTTATAAAACATTTCATTCCAATTACTCAATGATATCATTATAATAAAATATATCGTTAATTATCATTATCTTAAGCATCCAATTAAGTTGATTATGAAAATAAAAATGAAAATCATTCCTTCCAGGGAAGTGGTAGTCCGCACGTATTCAAGGTTAATGATTTCTTTTTCCATATAATATGAGAAGTAGTATTATGTTATATTATTTAAGAATCATAAAAAAATATATAAAGGACATATATATTTATTAAATTCTAGGTTTATACCATCCATTAACAGTGGTTAAGAAAAATTAAATATTTTACATCATGGATGTGGTTGTCTATTCAATTAAAGATAAACAATTTCATCTTTAATAATTAAATAGACCTGTTTGGTTAATGATTGTACCATCATTATAATTAAATAACATTTTAATTTGGGTGCCACTTTTTTAATATTAATATTTTGAAATGAAATTATAGAAATAATATGTTCACATATTGAAAAATAAATATAATGGGGATTAGAAATTTTTACCTCACTTCAAGGATTATGTCCTTGAGATGTGTTTTAGGCCATAACCAGATGATATTTAAAGGATAATGGATCCTTTTTATGGTGGAAAAAGTGTGAATAATATTCTGGGGTTGTTTTTTGAATAAAATATTTGCATTGTTGTGTAAGTATAAGTGAAGAGAGGGGGTCAATATTAATAAGTGAAAGGGGATGTATTTTTCATATGCCCAAATTTTTTAATAAATGGATGTCGCTTTCAATTAATTCTGTTGAAAAAATTGATGATTAATTGATATGATTAGTGATAAGTTCATCAAAATCCTTAGAAACTCATTTATTCACTTGTCTTTAACTTTCTTGATTACATTTTCTATTAGATTCATTACTATTATAATTTTATCTACCTTTATATTATCCATATTTTACCTGTGATAAATTATCATATATATGAAAAAATAAAATTTTTATTATTATATAATTTGTAACCAATGATTCTAAATGTAAAACATATTAATTTTCAATCAATTTATAAATTTGGTATAAATTAATTCTAAAATAAAAACGTATAGTCTTTTAAAATTTTTTTTGATAAAATTTACTTATTTTATAGAATAAAAAATATCGGTAAGTAAATAAAAAAATATAAAATTATAAACTCAATTGTAAAATATATATTTCGTTTTATAAATTTTTTTCATTAATTTAAAATTCATAATTATATTATATTAATTTCATAAACCCCTTGTTATTTTTAGAAATGATATTTTTAACAACTCGCCTTAAACTATTTTTCAGAATAATATGAAAAGGTAATCTTAAGGGAATATTACTAGGATGAATCCAAAAGTACTTATTATTCATTAAAATAAAATTATAGATTTTATAAAATTAACATTTAAATAAAAACATCAATTATATTTAACAACTACTTTTATAAGAAAATTTCATTTAATAGAATATTAACCATTCATATTTATATTTCACTATATTTACTTAATAAATATGTATTAAAATTTTATGGATATCAATAAAATTTTATCATTTTAATTGAAAGATTCCTTAAAATAGAAATACATATTTAATATAAATGAAGTATTTTGAATATATTACATATAATATTAAAATGAATTTAATATAAATTTTAAGTATACTAATAAAATTTCATATATATATTAAAGTAGAAAATATTTTCATTATAAAATAATTTTTTATAGTTGATACTAATGTTAATTAATTGAAAATTATTTTCTAATTTTCATGAGTATTATGTTTTCTTAGTTCAATGTTACGTTTAGAGGAAGATATCAAAAAATATTAACTTATTTAATGTCAATTATTTTTCTATATCAAAATATGTTACATGGATATTGTATTAAATTGTAATTTAAATAAGGATAATTTTAAATAGGTTTCTTGTTTTATAAGGGATTATAGAGTGCATTTGATTGTGCTATGAAACAAAGTAATGGTTCTCTAAATAATTTTCACACTCCATCAAAGATGTTAGATAATTTTCAAAAAGATTATTTTTTATTGCGTGTTGACTTCCCAATTTCATTAACATATCAAAATACATTCCATTTAATTTTATTATAAATTACACTTTATAATATTCTCTTAATCTCCTTTGATTATTACGTTAATCATTCTATAAAATTTTCATCTAATCAATTTAAGATTCACATGGTCATAGCATTTCATACATGAATATTAATTAAATCCTTTTTTTCATATAGTTTCCCAATTTTATCACGTAAATTATTATTTTTTTCATTTTTAAAATTAATACTAATTTTCAACAAACAATTCACTAAAAAAACGTTTCTAAAAAATATATAATAATTTTATGAATTACTCACATTCATACTAATGAATCATTTCATATATTTCCTATTTTTATCCATTCTAGTGTTATTGTCTCTCTGAAGGCAAGCTAAAATGAAATGTTTTTAGTTATTATCATAATTATCTCTACTAATTTATAAAAGGAATATTTAATACACTTTTTTTGTTAACATTTTTGAAAAAATGTATAACAATTTGTTTAATGATATTTTTATCCTTTAAAAAAATTGATATCTTAGTCCCAAGATTTATTTGATAATAATTATGATTTTTAATAGAACCATTTAATTTATTATGTATTTCAAAGGAATTTATTTTAAAACATATAAATTCACATTTTAAAAAATAAATTTTCATCACGATTGGTAACCTTTTAATTTTTCTAATTTGTTGAGATGGTCTTCCAAAAATATATTTTTTCATATTCCATGTGAGCTCAAATTTAACTTCCATTTTCATTTTATATAAATAATTCCTTATATAATTTCATGTTCTTTGAAATTAATTACCTTTCTAATTATTTTAAGAAATATTTAATTTAAAATTATTTTAAAACATCAAGTATATTTCTTATTTCCAATGATAATTTCAATAACTACTTAAAATGATTTCTTGTTTAAATCATTATCATTTGAAATATCTTATGCCTAAATATTTATGTTTTTAAAATGAAAAAATCACACTTATTTAACTATATTCCTAATCATATTCATTTCTCATTTGGTTAATTGATACGTCTCTACCTCTATCATGCCTAATTGTGTTCTGTGTATTAAAAAAAAATTTCAAATGTATTTCATCTATGAATAAACTATCTCACACATTTCATAAATGGTTCTCACCAATGATCAATATATTTATTGATTTGGGAAAAATTATTTTCTTTACCATATACCCTTTCTCTGTAAAGTGTAAATAACATTTTATTTGTTGACTTGAATGATTTTTATTTAAAGAGAATGTGACTTGATTTAATTGGATGGAAATTTATTATTTAATGTTAATATCATTGTATTATTATTGATGGGACTATTAATGATATCCTTTTGTGAATCAATTTGGAAAATATATTAAACCCAATTAAATAGACTGGGTTCTTTTTGATGTATTTAAGTAATTGCTTTTTTTTCATAGGTTCATTATTCAATAAAAAGTGAATGATTTTAAATGGACTAGATTATGAAACTCGTTATTATTTTATGGTTATCATCATTTTATGGATATATGTTTTTAGGGAAACTATGTATATGGTTTATATTTAACTAAAAAATGGGTCTTATATAGTCCTCAACTATATTGGGTAAAGCATCACATCTCATGAGATAATGATGAATCAAGAAGTAATGCTTGATCCAAAATGGAATATATATATATATATATATTATGGTGTTTGATATCATATTTAAAATAGGTAAATGAAGCTGGATTCAAAAATTGAAACAAATGATTAATTTTGGATTCCCTAAGGGAAATATTTTGTGAGACCTTATCTAAATTATAATGATTTCTATGCTTATTGATTTTCCAAAATTTTCAAGCTTGCATTACTTATGTTGTATATGAATGTTTTATTATGTATTCCTACATTATGTCAAGATTTATGATTTATGATTTCTTTGGTTATAATATTCTTATGTATAATTAATATACAATTATGCTCATCTTATGATCACTTTTGATCTTTTATTTTTACCACTAATATTTACAATTAATGAGAATCAAATATCACCCTTTTGTCATGTTTTCAATTACCTAGGTTATAATGGTAATAAAATTAGGAAATGAATAAAATATAATATTATATGGATAATTATAGGGAGATTTTTAATACCTCTTAGGGATTAATATTATATTTATATAGAGTAAATAGTGTCTATTAGATGAAAGATAAATGATTACTAATAGTAGAGGATTTATCCTAGTTTCCCTAAACTCCAAACCTAAATGGTCTATATAATTTTTTATAATGACATATTTTCATTATGTCATGTATTTATATAGTCATTCATATGGTTTGTATTAATTTTTTGGAAACCCACTTAGTAATTCCACCTCCTATATTTACTTGAATAATAAATATTGATTATTGTTTTTTGTAGAATTATTCATAACATATTCTTCATCCTTCTATACAGCTATATAATTTCCTTTATTTTTCCTCTAAATCTGTATTCCATGTTTCCAAGAAGGTTTCATTGAGTATACTTGTTTTGGATATTGAATAATACTTTTTAAATATCTATTTAATTCATACAAGATATTGTACACTTTTTCAATTTATCTATCTTGTTTCATAGAGAATCAATTTCTTTATGGGTTAGAGTAGAGGATGACCTATTTATTAAATATATTCAATAATGTTTTAATGTCTTAAAATATGACTAGTGTTAGAGACACATAAAAACATCTTATAAAACTAATTCTTTTTCTGAACACTACATAGTTGAGATATTGTTGTTTTATGATTTCTTAGACTATTGGAGAACATTGGAATCAAAATTTATAATCACGAGCATCCCAAATATCCCAACATTATTGCACATTAAAGAAACCATCTTTAGATCCTCCCACTTTTTTAATTTTCTAATAGTCTTCATTTTACATTATAATTACATATTATTATTTATTTACACTATACTTATTCAAGATATTATATAGAGAACAACTATACCTTTTCTTTTGGATTGAAATGACCAATGTTTCTAGATAACTAATTATCTCATTTTATTTTTTAACATGGAATTTATCTCCTATGCCATTGTGTTAGATTAATTTCTATCTCATCATCTCTGTTCATGTTGCGTTTTTAGGTGAAGTTGTTACCATTAATTACATTTATTTGTCCACTTTCATTCAAAATTATTGTGATATTTATTGAATAATTTTGTGTCTATAATCATTATGTTATTATTTAAGGAATCATTTTACCAATTTGTATTTATTCCTCTTATCTTCTATAAAATAATGGTTCATATCACATATTTTACCTCATTGATCCACTATTTCATGTATGTATTATATATAATTTTGGTAGTGGTATTAAGAATTTATTTATTAGGAGCTTTATCGTGTTTCCATTTCATCACAAAAATTACACATTTTAAGGTTTTTAAGACACTCTAATTTTTTACATGATTGTTAAAAAAAATTAATAATTAGAAAAAAAAATATTCATAATAGGTTACCATAGGTTAATTTTATAACATCCCATATTTATTTATTTTTTAATTTCTTTTTAAATTTATATATAAGGAAATTATCATTTTTTGGGTGTTTTTTCCAAAGTAATTTTCCATATCCATGGGCATATATTTTTTTAAAAAAATTCATTAATCAATATTCTTAATGATTTATTCCTTATGTTCATTACTTATAGCCAACATAAATGAATCAAGACTCTATCTTTCTTTAGAACTTTTAAAAAATAATTTCACATCAACTTAACAAATCAATTCAATTAAGAACAACTTCTTGAGAGATACCAAGAATTCCTTAAATATATTCCATTAAAAATTTTCTAAACTAATTAAATTTAACATTATTAAAAAATTAGGAATTCAATAATCACTCAAAATATGTATAAATTCATAAAAAAATATCATATGTTTAACATAAGACATCAAATTTATTCTTTGATTCCATTTAATATATACCCATGACACCGTGATAGTGAATTGAATTATATTTCACCCATTTAGAAAATAAATTAAACATTTTATATTATTTTCTATTTTGAATATTATTCCCCTTAGTGTGGAATTATGATCGGCGTTATTCTATAATTATACCCCCTAAAAATCCCAATTTTTCTTAAATAGATGCAGTAATTAAAAATATGAATAAGATATGGATATTATATGAGTCAACCACATTGGGATGAAACCAAAGAGAGACTATTGAAAATTATTCTACCTATAAAATACAATAATACACTATTTTGATGGGTATTATTGATATTGAGACTCAACACTTCATCTCACTCCTTGTATAACTGATCTAATACAATATCATTTATTTCCCAAGGATCAGTACACTTCATATCCTTTACACACATCACTATTTAAGATCACCCACAATTTATTTTCTAGTTGGTTTATCAAATATTAATTAAATGTTAGTGTACCATGATTTATAGCACTATCATTAACAAATTTTATATAAATGAGTTTTTGATATCCTTGGTGGATTTAAAAGATGAACTTGTAAACTCCTCCATGATAAGATTTTTTGTTTGACTTAATTTGAATGAAAATACATGATCCATTCCTTTTGAAAAATGATTGGTGAAAAATAAAATTTCGAGTGATGTGACTTGAAAAAATTCCATTTATATCACAATAAAAACTCTTTATCCTCTTCAAAAAATTCATATCATTTGGATATTAAAGGTTAATTATCCTCTGGAACATGTATTTATTCAATTAATGACTTTATTGACCGAATTTTTTTAATTCAACCTATATTCCTTTTATAGGGAAACAAAGATCCAAAATTTAATTTTTATATTTAACTGTCCTTAAAAATAAAAATAAAATAATTAATTAAGACAATATATCTCCCATAATCAAATATGAACATTTCCCAATCAACATATCAAATCATTTTCATGAATTACCTTCATTATTGCAGATATAAAAACATATATGAATTCTTTCAACTTTAACAACACATGATATACAAGACAACATGAATGTAACTATTTTTGACACAAATTATCCATTAATGAATTATATTGATCTTAAAATAATTCACTAAATATCCATAAAAACTCTCCATTTAATTTTTATTGAATCATTGATTTAAATTAGAGTATATATTTTTACCATTTACTAATTGTCCACACGTCATCTCATATATCTTGGAATTACCCTATTTTCTTAATCATTATAACCAAGAATTCCCACCATTATACAGGAATATTCAACACTTATCTATAATAAAACAAAGTCAAAACTCTATGTTTGTGACACCATGGTGTTTTAAAATTAATATCTATAAAAAATTATGTTTAAAACAACCTTTATAATGACCAATGTCCATTTTGATTTTTTTTTTCAAAAAACACATGGTACTCAACCTGCTTAGAAAATACCCTTTATCTCAAAATAATAGTGAAACACTGTAATTTAGAATCCAATTAAATATTTTCCTTTATCTGTCACCCAAAAGGATTGAAACACCCTCCATCCCTTCTTATTTTTTCCAAGATAACTTTTAATACACAAAACTAATCTATATGCACATATTGGGCTTCATTATTTCATGTAGAGAACATTAAAACTCAAACCATAATGATATATGTGTGTGGACATAGATTATTAGTCGTTTTGTCCTTATTTAGTTCTTAAAATACAATAATGAATTTCCCTCAACATGGAAAATGGTATTGGAAATTCCTACTCATGTGTTTTCAATTTTTTGTTGGAAAAAATATATCCTAAAACATCATCCACTAAAACATGATTATAAACTACTATAAAATTCAAACTAACCATGGAATAACAAAACTTATCCATTATCAATGATCTATCATCACTTATATTCATTTCACATGACCTTATATTCTGTATCATGAATTCCATTACTTTTCAAAAAATATCAATAAATAATTAAAATAAGATTCATTTTTTCAATAATTTTTCCATCAATCCCCATTAAATAATCATCATCATTTTTTTAATATAAAAAATAAAAATCTTTTTTTATAACATATAATATTAAAATAGTGTCAAATATATCTTTTTTCAGTGATAGTTAAATTTCACATTTTATTAGTGGGTTAACTGGATCTATAAATTCAATTTTGAGATTATATACGACATTAAAAAATTTAAAGATTATTTTTGATATCCATATTGAACAAGGAAAATACCAACTATCTATGGGAGATATAAAAATATTGGCGGATAATATCATTGTTAAATATATTTTATTTAGAGGTGATTCAGGTTTGAGATGGAATGAATTGTTTTTAAAAATCTTAATATATTCAATTATTAAAATATTATAATATTTCCATTCGTGATTGTGTCATTATTTAGGAAACACTCAACGATTTAGATTCCATCAATGGATGGTCTAATGATTATCACTCTTTTCACTATCTAAAATCTTAGCTTGTGGTCCCTACTATTATAAATTAGGAAGTGAGGAGATGAAATCATTCATTTAGGTGGGTTTTCTACACCATTAATTAACATATGTGTTGTCCTATGAAAAGGTTGATTTGGTGTCATATCATGTAAAAACTGAATTTTATTTATATTTTCAACTAGTTTACTCAAATATAGGTGTATGTAAAACAAACCAAATTAGTGTATAGTAGACACGTACTCACCAATTATAGAAATATGATGATATCATGATAAATTTTGGGACTAGTTTTCATTGATCATTATGTTTCTAGGGTTTATTATTGGTTATAGTGGATCATTTGACCATGATGGATCATTTTATAACTATTAAAGAAGATGATTTTGCTGATAATATTGTTAAATTATATGTACAAAATATAGATAAATTTCCTAGGTTATTAGTGAGTATCATATTTCATTGGAACCTTTTCATTTTGATAAATTTTTTTACAATTTTTGTTATATAAATTCTGTGTTAAATAGTATATAATAATAATAAATCACCCAAATACTGATGAATAGTCTGATTGGACAATAAAAATTCATGAATATATGTTGTTATCCTATAATAATGAGTTTAGGGGCCTAGTGGAAGATCATTTATCATTATTATTGTTATAATGTAATAAAAACATTTAATATTACATCCACATTGTTTGTTTTGAGGACCTCAATAGAAGTCCTTTTCATTATCCCATGTGTTAGACTTTGGTTTTTAAATCATCCTAAATTGGTATTATAATAATTTAATATATTAATATGTAAGTATGTTATTATATAATTCATTGACCACTAAATAGTGTTGGAAAAGATCTTATGATTATTATAGGAGATGGTTGATGGATTTATGGATCATTGATACATTATTTTTCAATGTTCCTCCAAAATTGGTTCATTGAATGATTCAAAATCAATTTAAGATAACACTTTTATCTATTGGGTCTTATTATATCATATGGAATAATAAATAAACTATATACACAATTACTTTTATTTTTAACATTACATTTAAAAACCCATTTTTCATCACTAATAAAGTAGATATATGACCACACTCATGCAGTTTGGTTCAACAATATCAAGAAATAGGAAAATAGATTTCATCAATAAAAACATTTATATGTCATAAATTAGACTAAAAATATATTATGATGGAAGGTCATTCATCTTATTCATGTGTGATAGAATCATGGGAAACTATATAATAGGACCTGTGAATATGAGTCCTACAAAGTGAAAGTGTTGAGAATTATTTCTTTATGAGGTCAATTGATACTTATTGGGGATGAAAATCCAGATAATAGTAATTTTATAGTGAAAATATTCAAAAGATTTATAATTTTTTTATATCTATTTTTAAAATTGTTAAATAACAGAAGTATAATGTTTCAAGGATTTGAAACCAAATAGTAAGTGAATTAGAGGAGAATGGTAGTAAAAGAGTTAAGGGGGGATAGTTTTCCATAGAACTAGACACTAGATGAGTACCCCTTGATTCTGGTATAACTTCTGTGTCCAACAAAAGTTTAGTGTATTGAATATCGTTTATAAATTATATTGTAAATTTTATTTACCGATTTTGAAAAATTATCAAAAATAACACCTAGCTCGGTATTGTCCAAGTCTCCTCTAGCTATATCCTCCCCTAAGTGATCTCATCCTCGTTTATCCATTCCACTCTTGATCTATGAATTAAATATGATATTCTTATTCAACAATATTTCACAATGCCTTTTGTTTGGAAGTTATATGGTGGTAAACTTTTGTATTATTATAATATGTACACCCCTTTGGTGTATAAACAAAAAATTCATATTTACACTTTTTTTGGGCTTCACTAATCTAATTATTACATATGATTTTTATTTGAAAAATATATTAAGAGTTTATCCATAGTGAATTAATGTTAACATAGTTTTTGACTCTATTAATGTAATTTATTTTAAATTTATGTGACACAAACCATATATTTGTATATTTTGGATCAATTTAATCCTTTAATTTGATCATAAATTAATCTATATTTCATAGAAATATTTTTCAAAAATTATTTGGTAGGTTAATCCCCACCATTTTTTGAAAAATTATCAAAATAATTATAACTATATTATGCTATAGATGGAACCAAAAGTATAAATTTTGTTTCATGAAATATTGTTTTAATAATTTTACCTTAGAATTTTTTTTACATGAACAATGTATAGGTTCCATATTTTGTAAAACAAATATATTTTATATATACCATGATGGGATATTGGATATATCACTATATAATTGACATATTCCCAAGAATTGAGTTGGTTATATTTATTAATAATATCTACATGGAATCCTATTATGTTTGTGTGATTAAAGGAATATAATTATGATGTAAATAGATGTATTCATATTTTTAACACTATTGATTATTATTCCTGTGGAAATATTTTATATGGCACTGTCATATACAAATCAATATGGTTCTTGGTATTATTTATAAAATTAAATGTCAGGTATAAGTGAACAATGGTTAGTGTGTGGGTAGATAAGATACCCCTGGAAATAAGTATACCTACTATACATAGTAGATACAGATTTATACATATCTAGATTTTATGAAGTGTGGTCCATGACATGTCTTGAATTGTTTTTTCGGAAATATGAAATAATATTGGATTGGATAAGGATGAAATGACTATTATTTATTTATCATCATTATATAGATTCTATATGGTATTCCATAGGCACCTAGATAGATATCTTCAATTATACAGACACATATAATTTCATTGAATTTTATTTCATGTGGGGTTCAGAGTTGGTATAACTAGGTTTCTTGGTGCCTTTTTTAGTTCATGGAAACCAACCCATCCTTTAAAATTCATATTTTTTATTTTAAGAAAATATTTTTTTAAGGATTATTGGGAAGATTTAAGGCTTTCATCAAAATCCATCCATAATAAAAAAAATTAACAAACTAGAAACTAATCCACCTAGATATTTAGTATACTAAAGTAAACACACATGCTATAAACTCATTAGGATTTCTATATTGATTATATTTATTAATTTATATTAAAAAATTACGTAGTTGATTATATTTTATATTTATAGGTTCTAGGTGGTGAATTTATACTAGCTATGATTTAATCACACACTACATGTGTCCTTCTAGGATTCATGTTAATACCATTTATCATGTTCTATATAAAGAAAATTAATCAAATCATAAATGTTCATCAGACCTGAATTATAGAGTGGTGATGGAATTGTTTCGGATTTTAAAAAAGTATTTATACTAGGTAGTCATTGGATTTTCATAAGTTACTTTTTCAAATTTCTTGTACATGGATAATCTCTTACTTCTTAGTTATGACTATTATTCACTTGGAAGTTATATAAATTTACCTAAGGAAAATTTCAATTCGTGGATTTTATGTAATTATGTTATTGAATTTATTTTTATAGTTATATAATAAATTTAGTGTACTATTTATATTAGTATTCAAAGATATTATGACCCATAAACATTTAAATTTTCTCCCAAGAAAAACGAGATATTTTTTTGTCTTTTCAATCTATTGAAGAGACATACCAATTTTTTGGTTTAATATTAGAACTATTTAGGGTAATTATTTATGAGTGAAAATTCTAATCAAATATACTTAAATTATATAGAAGAGTTTATTGTACCAACGATCAACGGATATGTGCACATATAGTCTTGGAGTTTCCCGTGATATTTCAACAAGTTATCAATGTTCTATTTTAACAACTATAGTAATAGTGGTAAAGATCATACATTTTATAATAGTGGATTAGTGTTATGTATTGTTATTGAATCAAGATTTAAAGGGAATATTTCTTGATGGTGGACACTTATCTCCAAATCAGATTTTAAATTCATCATTAAACCACTGTTATGGTTAGAGTGGGAACCCTCACATAATCTAAATCACACATATTTCAAAAGGGAAATCATCAAAAATAAAAAATTCAAAACCAGAAAGAAATAATTCAATCATAGAGGGGATGCAGGAACATCACATCATAAGGCACCTGAGGACCCTTTCATCAATGTATGTCAAGTAAAGTCTACATCATCCACCACATCATAAAATCATCATCATCTTTGTCACATCACCGCCATCCACTATGCCGACGACCGCCACCAAAAATTGAATTGATATTCCCCAAAATCAGAGTCACAAATTGACATCTTCACTAAACAAATTCCTATCATAGGAGACACTACATACTAGAAAAAAATAACTCCATCACTGAACTGCTTGAAGGATAGCCAATAGAGACCCAAATATGGAAAATTATACACTAATCACACCTCCCAAAGAACATAGTCCACTCAAACAACAAATCGCAGTACCTCCTTGGAGAATATTGAACTAAACTGACTAAAAATAGAGTGATGGACAAGAAAATCTAATTTGGGTTTGGAGGAGGAAGACATCGTTACACATATAATCTATCACAAACACCTCATCACTACCTTTGGGACATTCAAGACTATGCCGCCAACATAATAGAAATCAACATTCCAAAGTCTACTCATGGATGGTGATATTTTTTGGTGTCCCTTTGTTACTATGGTCCTTAAATCCATTTTTTTCTTATCATTTTTTTCATACAAGGGTTCCTTACAATACATAATAAAAAAGTGATTATGAAAAATCTATGTTAAAAATCGTAATTGAAGTCTATTGTGGGATAATATAAAATAAGATATTAGATGTGGATTATTGGTGGTTATTTTTATTATGGTAATTATGTAGATATTTTTTATTGGAAGGTGATGTTATTTAAAAATATAAATTACTCTATGATTTAGAATATAAGTGTTTAAATTATATTACCTATGGGGGATAAATGTTCTCAGATTTTTCCCATTTGTGTGTTTTGTGTGTTGATTGTTTAGAATGTTCCATTCATATGGACACATGAGTGTATTGGTTGTAATATATTGAGTATATTTATATTATTACCTGTTATTAATATGATATCTTTTTCCAATTTTTTTATTGTTGGGTTTCAAGTCATATAAATTTCTCTCTAAAAACATATGGATTTTTTGTTATGTTAAATTTATTATACATTAAATTAATAAATTTTCACTAAAAATACTTTTTATTGAGTTTTAGTTTTTGGATATTTCATGTTTTATGACTAATGGATATCATATTGCAACATTTAGCTATTTTAAGGTATTATTTTTTCAAATCATATGGATACATCCATTACAAGTCAAAAGGTACAATTTCACATATATTTGGCATGGTATTCATGCCACTATGTATTATATAGACAGAAACCAAATGCTAAGTGTTAACATTCATCTAGTATTTTAAGATTACTATCCCTTAAATGAAAATTTCACAATATTTAGTTCAGAAGAAAAGATTCATTATTTTTAGAGGATTCATGAATAAGATAAGGACTTTTCCTTACATAATTCAAACAAATTTTTTTGGTAATTTAATAAAACAAAATTTTAGGGTAATTGTGAACATACACATCCAACATAGGGAAAAATTACAAAAAACTAAATCTCTAAATTTAAAATAAAAATAAAAACCATCATCAAGAAATGTTGGTGAAAACATAAACCACTGCCCAAAAATAAATCCACTTCCAGTTGAAACCATATCATTCATTATTCCATCATCATTGATGCACCACAACTATTAAGAATACCACATCGACAATAAAATAATTAGTTGAAGAATCTTATGATATCAACCACATAAAAAACTGATGAAAATAGAATTTGATCATGGAAAAAATATGTCAAGAGAATACTATCTCAAAAATAATATGTTATGAGAATAGAAATATTAACTATAGAAGAATCCATGAACAAACAATTGAAAAATTATTATTATAAATAAATGTAAATAAATAGAAGGGTTGTCACACACCACCATAAAAATAATTTGATTCCTTTAGAGATCCATTATGCAACCCACATGGTGTTTAACATTTTCATTCTCATGATAATAGTAATAATTAGAGTGGTTGATGAATTTAGGGAAAAATTATATTCATTCAATCACACTTCCTCCAATACATGAATTTTTTAACCCATTCTTATAAGGTCCAGTGCCTCAAGTAGTGCACATAATGGTTCAATTCAATGATCATTTCATCACACATTATACTTATAAACCAACACCATGTATCTAATAATCCTTCATTCCCCCGAGAGAACATAAAATAATTAATATTTTTAACTCACTATACACCAAACACTATCATTTTCATGCACACGAAAACTATTTCCACAATATTAGAAATAAACATGATAATAAAAATAAATATGGTAATACAAGATTAAAAATACTTATATTCAACCAAATTACAAAAAATACCTAAACAATGAATACAACAATGAAGAATGTATCATTGACAATTGATAAACTAAAAAAACAAATAAAACTACCACAAGACTATTATATATTTATCAAGAATTGCGTCTAGAAAAAAATATTGTTATATGGAGATAATGAAGTGAAGATGGGCTTATGACTCAGTGTGTGAAAAAAAATAAAAAATAATCATATAGTTAAAAAAATGAGTGGATAAGACCATAATATTTCCATGAAACATGGAAGAATGAATAAAAAAATTACACCACCAAAAAACCATCAAAAGAATTTAATTTAAACCCAATATGGTTTTTAGAAAAATTCATTTTTAGGATAACATCATAGTTAGCAGTGGACATGAACCTCAATGTAATAATTAAAACTAGTTACCTCCAATACAATTAGTGTGGAATGAAATATGATGATGTTGATAAGATAAACATACTGAAGTAGGATCCCATAAAGAATATTTTGGCTGGAAGATGAGACAGAGATAAAAGCATTCACTACAAGTGGAATTGTGAGGGGAAGGGTGTGCTGGTTCTAGACAGGAAACATTATCGATGTAGATAATCATAATAGGTTAGTGGGGTTCCAAAATTATGGTATTCCATTTAATTTTCACAAGTGTTATATTTTTGGATTAAATTCATGAATATGTGGTGAGAATCTTTAAGGTTCCCATTAAAATGACAATATAATGAAATGATAGTATGGTTTCTCATTCATATTTTCCTAGGATCACACGCTAAAATATCACATCATATTTTATGTTTACCTAGAAAGGTCATTCATTTAGTGGAAATGAGATGGATCCTGATCATATAATTAGTGAATCAAGAGAAAAAGGAACAATTCTGAGGAGGGATGTAAATTGGATAACACTTGTGTTGTATTTTTTATGGATTTGGGATAAAAAATACAAAAATTAGTATATTAGGGATTCATTTTATGTTACACATTCCATAATATAATTTAAAACATGAAACATAATATTTTTTTAAAATGGTGATCTAGAATTAGGATTTTTAGAGATTATAATGTGTCTAAAATGATATCAAATCCTTTTAAAACACATCACAATCTATAGGTAAAGAGGATATTTAGGACTATGAGGTTATAATTATAATTTTGGAATGGATTGGTATGAAATTATATTAAATAATTCACATTATTCAATAATTATTACTGAATAATATATTATATAATATAGGGTTTAATTTTATAATGATTGATAAACTCCATCTGGGTCTGATGACATAGTTTTTGTGCTAGTATCCAAATCATGTCCTATTAATGGTGGGATTCTAGGGTCACACGGTAACTTTTTTAACATTCAGGTGGAATTCTATGGATAATATATTGTAATATATTGATCACATAGGAATAGAAGTCAATGTCCCCTATAATCAATGAAAATGTCATTATGGAACTAAAATTGGGAAATAAACATAAAATAATTTTATTATACTAGAGAACATTTTCAATTAATTGTTTCTTATCAATTCACTGCAATACTATCATCCATACAATATGTCATTCTTCACCATAAAATTTTGAGTTAAAAACTATTTATTTAAAAATGAAAAAACTAACCATTATATATGTATCAAAAATTTAATTCCCCAAAATACTAACATAGATAGAATTCATGAGGTATCCCACTCATCCATGATACATGAATAGAGAAAATATCTCATATTTTACCCATGAACGTCCCCAAACTATCTATATGATATTACACATCAAAATAATCCAAAAATATTAAAACATATGGTTGGATGATTTACATTTCTTCCAAAAAAACATGTAGTTAATCTTTGGATTGTCAGGACATATCATCACAAACACTATATAATATAATATCAAAGTATTTAAATCATATTTTTAACCACACAAAATGTGAATTGATAAAAAAATTCCCCATCATCCTTCATTTTTCCTCGTTCCAGCCCAAAACACATATAGAAATATACTAAAAACATGATATGCCAAAAATATATGGGGTCCTATATTTAAAATAATTCAAATCATTTATAAAATTATATTCTATTAAATTATAATTCCTAAGGTAAATCATATATAAAACATTATCTTTCAATCCTAATAATCTATCTATCAACTTATGATATCCCAAGTTAATGCCTTAATAACCCAGATGATATTACAAAAAAAATCATATGTATTAAATTAATCATTACTGTTAAATTATAAAAAAATAAATAATATCCCACATAGAAATGGAAAATATAACAATAAATACAATAATTATTTACAGTTAACATGCTCATTTCACCAAACCAAACACTATTTACACCCCAAAAAAATATAAAATAGAGAGAAAATCATCAAAAATAAATTTCTATTTCCTCCCTTAAAACATAACAATAATAAAGACACCATTAAAACTAATTCATATATTTTTTAATAATTTTTTTTTTTAAAAAAATTAACTCAAAATATGCATATTACATTCTTTCATAGAGCTCTCATGTTTGTATTGTCAATGTCAATATTTAATAATATTGGAAGCTACTAAAAAGAGTCTAGCATATTTATGGTGTTAGTTAGATCTAAAAAAATTGGTGATAAATAGTAATGGATCAAGATCAGATTATTTTTTTAATGTGATATAAAGATCTTTAGTTGAAATTTTGCATGATTTATTTATACCTTCATCAAAATTTTCAAATCATTTTTTGCGATAATTTATTATTTGTATTTTTATTTTATTTTGGATGTTTGAAAATGAATTATTAAGATTTTATGGATGTTTTGAGGTTATTAATGTGTAATAGAGTTTATGAGTGGATCATAATTAGTATAACATGTAATTTTTAACAGAAGGTGACATCTTGTAAATTCTAGTCCTAGGAGGGGCCCATGTGGTAGGGGAGTGTAACAAGGTGCACAACAGATCTGGATGAAGTACCAAAATTCCATGAGATGTTATTTTTTTGGGTTTTCCATTTGGTCATTTTTATTTCCATCTCTTTTAATTATCATTCATATTCTATCTAAATCATTTCTTTCCAACCCCATGAGATCACTTGTACATTCACATATTAGTATCCTCTCAGTCCCCCCCCCCTCACAATGATCCTAGGTTGTTTCAAGGGAGTATGACATAGAAAATTAATGTTAATCACTCTTATCTTACTCTTCATCCATCTTATATTATTTTCCTTGAATTTATTTCCATTAAAAGGTTCATATATTTATATACATTACCAAATTCATGGATAAATACATCCAAATGTCCTAGGTTTATATTTAATTGATTTAGTGAAACCAAGTTAAATTTTTTTAAATATCTCACTCAATATTTTGATAGAATAGAGTGAAACTAATTTTAATATAGTTTTCTTGATTAGGAACCAAAATATTGGGTTCTATTATTCAATTTTAATTGAGAAACCATATCCACTAATTATTTGGTTGAACCATGGTTTGTGTTGTGGGATTAAGTGTCAATAAGAATGTGAAGGGTGTTTGGAAGTTCAAAACAGGATAAAATATAGTACATAGGTGGAAAATGTTTTAAATAATTTGATATTTATTTCTTTTTAAATTTTATTTTGAGTATCTCTTTATTATTTTTTATAAAAATTAAATTTCACAAAAACTAAAGATAAATAAATCATTTTATTATGTTCCTTCCATATAATAGACATTATAAATCATATATCATCTAACAATACTAATAATGTAAGGTTAAATATCTATGAAGACTATCTATATAAAAAACTTATTCTGAAATTCTATTGTAAATTCCTTTATTATTGTGCTAAAATAATCTTCCTTATATTCTTTTCATATGGCATGATAATCATCATAATAATAAGAATGGAAATAAAAGTAAGGGGTGAGTTGAAACACTCTGTAAGGTAAAAATATCAACATATCATCAAGGAATATATCATAACAATTTCAAAAAATCATTCAAATGGAAATAATATTTTATAAATTACATGAAGCAATATTATATTTCAATAAGAAATACTATAAAGACATATAATCACAAATGAGGAAACATATTCCATGTATAAAGTATGAGGAAACATGAGATAATAAACCTGGTCCATTGGGAATAATCATAGGCAAATGATATAAAGTTATATTGAAATATAATAAATGACTTTTTAAGAATCAGTATCCAAGAAAATAATTATATAATTTTGTATGTATCAAAATCACGAATCCCATTTCCTGATGGAATAGGAAATAATTCATATGCCCCTTTCAAAATCATGATTTATAACTCATGAACCATTATTATACCATGTATCATGATTTATAGACCATTTTAAATGATAATTACAACTCATGATACATTATTGTCTTGAGTATCATAACTCACAATCTAATATTAACTTCATTAACATATCATAAAATTGTTTATTGACTCATGAATTATTACTCTTGGTTTATTTTTCCTTCATGATATATAAAACCATAATTCTTTCATTAGAGAGTGATATAGGATCCCAAAAAATAATCATAAATAAATATGTCTTCTAAATTAAACTAATTGATTATTATAACATAAATGAATATTGGTGATAAAATGGGGTTCAAAAAATTTATATATGGTATAATTTAGATTCTCCTTGTGAATAATAATGAAGGATACACAAGATTCAATTGCCTTAAAAGTTTTTTTTATTAGACCATTTAATTAGTAGTTAATGAAAATTAACTTCAATTTAAATAATTTATTTAGTGATAATGTTGGAAATGGTTTCAAAAAAATTAATCATTTTTAGAAAATGATATTAACTTTAAAGAAAGTGATTATGGTTCATATCACATTGAAAATTTATTTTTAGAAATGTAATTATTCATTAATTAGAAATATGGAATTTTCAAAATTAATATTTTTTAATGTATCTTGATAATGGATCTGAGAAAAAAGACCGAGGGGTTTCAAAAAGTTGATTTAAAAACACTTTGAAAACATTATCTTTTTAAAAATAATCTCAAGTAAAGATCTATGAATATGAATAATATTTCCAAAAATTGGAACTAAAAATTTTGGAAAACAGACACCATTAAAAAGAAAAAACAATAAAATATTCTTGAAATTAAATAGCGGTTAACAATAAATTCTCAGTGAAATAGAAAAAAATTGTTATTAAAAGGATGGAAATTGTTTTATAAATAATTATGAAATTCATTTATTAAAACCCAATAACAAAAAAAGTATGTAAACAAAAATTTTAAAATATAATAACATAATTATGAGCGTCACCTAAGATTAAAAAAATTATTTTTCAATTATAATATAAACGGTTGATGTGAATGTAAAATATGGAATGTATTGGAAAATATCATTAAATAGAAAGATAAATACAATAAAAAGTAATAAATTTTAAGAAATAAGATAATCAATCTGAAATAAATTATCTCAAAATCAATTGTCCCTCTAGAGTAAAATAATGTTCCATAAAATATAATTTTTTGGTGCATGAAACCAAACAAGGAAGATAGATGTTCAAGAAGAAGTATTTTTACATAATGAAGGGAGTTGAGTAAATTATGTCTATTATAACCATAGTATCTTAAAATTTTAAAATTTAAGATCCCATATTGTTCCCAATAAGTCCAATATTAAAATTTTTACGTATGCTTCATTTAGTTTTCTTTATCTTCCCTTAAGACGTATTGGTTGAGAAATTTTGGGATTAAAAGGATTTTTTAGAAATAACATAATATCTAGAGATGTATGATTGTTTGAATTAATTGAGTCATATTATCACATTATCAATGTAATATGCAGTTTCTTAATGTGTTTGAAATTCATTTGAGGTAGTTCATGTTTTTTTGTGGAATATTTGTATTTAACTATCTAAAAGATGTTTTCATATCATGAACAGGATTCATGACATGAACATATTACTAGGAAATTCTATAAACTCGTTTAGTATAGAAAATGTTTACACACCGTGAAACTAGTCCACAAGATGAAATCTTTTAATAGGGTTATATTAAATAAATTACATTTTGTATTAGTGTATATTTCATTTTCTATATTCTCATCATGAATTGATGGTTCACATTATGAATTCCTCAGGTGTATAATGTTTTTGTATTGTAACATTAGAAAATAATCTCATCCACTGTGCATCCTCTTCTCTCAGAAACTATGGTGACTACATGAAAATGGGGGGTGATTCCATCCCTCTTGGAAGACATGGTCTACTATTTGATCTTAGGTGAGTTCCTTCACTATGTTTTTTCACCATTATTATATTATCCTCTATTATAGTGGTGTAGTCTCATATTAGCTATTAAATGTGATATTTTTAGCTATATTCAACTGTTATATTGGTTTTTATTGTTTATTTAATTCCCCTTATTTTCTATACAATAATTACCTTTAAACAACTAAAAAATGATACTGCCATAAACCTATATCCATAGTTTTGAAAACGACAATATAGGTATCTTTGGCCACGGTTCTATAGCCTATAGCCTTGGTTTTAAAACCACGGCTATATATCAATTTTTTGTGGGCTATAGCCCCTGTTTTGAAAAATGTGTCTATAGCCTAAACCTATACCACAGTTTTCAAAACGGATGTTATAGCCCAATTTTAAGGGTTATATCCACTGTATTTTAAAACGATCGTAATAGTTCTCCCACGCTTTCCAATGGAAAAAATTTCCCACCAAAAACAATGGTGAGAAGATATATTGCCCTGGTTTTGAGGCTATTTCCATGGTTTTTATTAATTTATATATCATTATATATATATATATATACTCAAATTGTTATGTGGTGTAGTGGTGAGGCCGCTGATATGAAAAGTGGAGGTGCATGGATCGAAACTCGTAGGGAACATTTTTTAGGCTATTTCCATGGTTTACTGAGGATATAGAAATAGTTTAAATTGTGGCTATATATTAACTTACACAAGGGATACATTGGGTCCTATTTCCAATGTTTAAACCATGGAAATAGGTTAGACCCTACTGCCATGGTGATAGCGCCCACAGTTGGGAAAAACCGTGGTCGTAGGCTATGACCATGGTTTTGGACCTATTTTCACAGTTTCTAACTGTGGAAATTTCCCTTTTTTCATGTTGGTTTAGTGGGTATTGATGTGATCATTGGATTATATTCGGTTTTCTATAACACCTACCTATAGTTTCTTCTAATTTTCTATATTTGTAAAATCACTATGAACATATCATAATTCCATGTTCGAAACCCAAATAATTGATTAAATCAATTCTTTCATTAAAATTATCTACCCAGAGCTCCCATTGGATCTAACTAGGTCCATTGGTGTTGTTATGATGCTTGAAACCACTCAAAGAGTGATCCATCCTTTAATGCTACAAATAATTTTCAATTATTAAAATTGGGTTTCATCTAAGAAATGGGAATTGAGAATTAATTATGTTGCAGATTGGTATATGAATTGAGAAAAATGGAGACATGGAATGGATATATTAAGGTGATTTTCCTATCACATGAGAATATATTTTTTTTGATATTTTTCTCGTTAATATAATGAGATAAATTTACCATCTATGTAACTGATGTGAATGGTGAATAAATTTATTCTTAGTTATCTTGTATACATATTTTCTTTACGGGTACTTATGTATTTAGAAAATTATCTATTAAAATGGGGAACCATTGGTTCATCATTGAACAAGATAACCCACAACTAAATATGTGATTCAATCATTGTGAGATCTACATGGGATAAAATAACTGTAATTATAATAGTTGTTTTCATGGAGACTAGTATGAGATCATTACTTTCCCCTTTCCATGGTATTGAACCTTGGGAAGATGTAGAGACTACTACATCAGAATTCTCATAGAGTTCACCATGAGATAAAACCTTCCAATTTGAATGGTACTATACCCTGGAATGATGTAACTGACACAAGCATTGGACATCAAATGGATCCCAATAGTTCTTCTTGATACATTGTACATGTGATCATTCCTAATGAAAGAGGATCATCTGTGTGGTAGAGACATCAGGAATGGTGCTGAATCAGGTTTATCTAGCCTTACTTTTCATCCTTGAACATGAGGGTTGGTAGTTTTATGTTATGTGTACAATTAATTAATGAAATAATACATCTTTAACAAAATTTTTCATGAACTCTTTGTTGGACTAGCTATGATTACAGATGGTGGTTTTAAACTACTCATTTTTACTCACACCGAATTAGGGCCATCATGAGTACCAAATATAATTTCATTGATGTAGTTTCGGATTGTGGAAAGGGACCTTGATGTTTATTCTAGATTACTAGATGGGTAATATATTTGGTAATTTAGTGATGTGGGGTTTGTGTCCATGGACTTCTATGATTATAGATTATGTTTAGTCTTTTATCTATATGACTTCTTACATGACCATTGTAGAGACTCAAAGCTTGACGTACATTGACATTACATTACTTTTGTGGAATAATTAATACATAACAAAAATAGACACACAAGGATCGTAATAGTTTAGTGTCATTAGAAACTCAGAATATAAACATCTAATCATGATGAAATATCTTCAAAAACTCTAATAACGATCTTCCTCTTTTTGTTTCCTTACATAAAACCTTTATTTATTTCCTAGGGAAAATAAAAAATAAATAGGGTGAGCTCAAATGCTCAGTAAGGGAAAACATATATAACATAAAACAAACCATAAACATTTGGAAGAAAAAACTTGAACATGAAATTTAAACATCAAAATCTTGAGCAAAGACATAAATCATGGAAGTACGTAAGGCATATATCATAATATATCATCAACCATGATAAAATATACTGGGAATAAAACATGTAATTGTGGAAACCATTCAGCACATGTCATGATTTTTATAGTAGCAAAGGCACTGCTGCCAAGACTATCTTAGTGGACAAAGTCCCTTTCTGAATCGAGTTCACTACTCATTTCAGTCCTGTAACACTGAACCAGATTAACATACCATTCCATCCATGTCTATATCATGAGATATAAATCTTTACCCAATGCATTGGTGGGAGATATAGGTCCCACCCATCTCATAATGAAATCATTATTACTTGTGCCACAAAATCATAAATCATACATCATAGAATAACCCATGTAATAGAATGAGATTCTTAAACATCATGCCATCATAACATAATCCATATAAAAAATGGATATGTTTTCATCATATGAAGAATAAAACCATGTAAATAATTGATACATTATACTTTAAACATAAACATATTAAATAATGTCATTGTAGATGGAAAATAGTTTGGATAAAAACACTTGAAATGAAATCTTGAGGAAAATATCATTTCTTCTTCAAAATCATTTTCTTTTCACAAAATGTCATGCAATTTTAAAAGAAGTAGATTTTTTTTGAAAATATTCATGAAATATTTTGTAGGAAGCTTCAGGAATATAAGGCTTTATAAAACCGTAAAAATACGTTCACACCGTATAAGTTAAAAATAACATTTTTCTCATACTTTTGTCAAAAAAGTCAAAAAGTACCTCGTATGGTAAACAAAAGAAAGATTCCTTCCATACAATGTGGTAAAATTATAAAGGGTATAAATGACTTTAAACATAAATGAATGAAATTTAAACATTTCATGAAAACATTTTGAGAACATATGGACATGGATAGTAATCATAACCCTAGTAAATACTTACAAACAAACAATCTCAGATAAGAATGAGATTTGAATAATTATCCCTTACCTTAGGTCTGATATGCTTAGTACATTTCCGAACCTCCTGTATAATGATTTAAATAATGTCATTTACTTATTACAGAATCATATTCATTGTTATGATATCATATATGGTTCACTTATGATTTTATATTACCTTTTCTTTTGTAAGTTCCATGTTAAAGCAGCGTTTTGGGTTAAATCGTTTTATTTATCGTACGTGTTTGGACTTGTTGTTCTTGATATTATTACTTATATCCTGATTTACTTAATTCCAGAATGTAAAACATGATTTTCATATAATATATATTTCAGTATATACATATATATATATGATAGATCGATTAAATGAAATGAAATACATCGTTCATGGAGACGGTAGGCCGTACGTACGCATGAACGCTTTTTTTGTTTCCTTATTGAATTGAATGAAATTAAGTAGATGACATACATATATATACACATAAATACAGTATCATTACTATGTCATATATTTCATGATTACTTATTATATAAACTTTATAATCATTCATGAATGGTTAACATGGAGAATAAAACTCATCACGTCGTGGAGATGGTAGTCCGTATGTACGCACGAGCGATGATATCATACCCATGATCGTGGAATTGTATTGGAGTGTATGTATAATATTTCAGAATCAATATCACTTTATAATAATCATATATAATTATTATTTACACCATTATACCCATCCAAGTAAGTTGGTGGTGGAAAATAGATTACACCACGGTGTGGAGACGGTATTCCGTACGTACGCACGCACAATGATTTTGTTTTCCGTAGGATGGATAGATGGTGAAATAGGGTTGTATAATACGTAAAATATCTTATCATTATATGAGTGATACTGATGTTTTTACTTCATAATGAAACAACTAAGGAAGAAGAGGTGGAAGAAGAAATAAAGTTGAAAGAATCGGTAACGGACATTACCTCCTCTTTGAAGCGCCTCTTTGAGACCTCCTCTTAGGGAACCAAAATTGGTCTTTGAAGAATACCAGGACCTCTAGGATGTTTCTAAGGAAGTGGAGAAGAAAATTTGGCAGGTTTTGGCTGACCATGAAGGCTCAAAGTGTTGTGAGGAAGAGAGGGAGGAGGTTCCCTTTTATAAGGGAGGAGAGGGGCGCCTTTGGAATAACTAAAAATATTATTTTATTATAAAGTCATATTAGGGTTTTAATAGATCCAAATTGAGTTATTTATAAGCTAAGGTGGGTATGGGTCGAAATAATGTCATACAATATTATTTACACAAGTTTATATTTCAATTTTAACCTTATCATTTAGATTTAACTTTAAGTTAAATAATTTTTCTTTTACCGTGTTTTCTAGTTTTCTTACACTATAAGGTTAATAAACATACTATAACAAGCCAAACGAACCCCAAGTTGTTTATTATTAATATATATAACCGTATCTACGTCATTTGGCCAAACCATAGATTTTTAGGAATAAAATAACAATTAATAATGTAATATTTGTTTTAAAAACTATTTTTTGTCAATTTTGACACTATTTGGTAAATGAATTTTGTGAAAATTATAACAGAATTATTAGTTCTAAAAAAGTTAATTAAATCAATAATAACATGTCATATTAACATATAAAAATATTTTAATTCATAAAAAGTCTCAAATAATATTTATTTGGGTATTTATAACATCAATTATGTCAATATTTTATTAATAATATAATTACTGCATCATCATTGTGTCATAAATAAATTACATTATTTAAAGTCTAAAAATTACAACTAAAATACCATTATGTAGGAAATCATTTTATATTTCTATTGAATATTTATAGTTGAATTTATCTTATGTATAACCCTACAATAAAAATGTTTTACTTATTAAACATTGATTTTAACTATTTTAACCCTTCTTTATATAAATTAATAATAAATGTCCTAATCTAATCCAAGATGGACTAAATTGTCATATTTTATTCCTAAGGTTGTTTTTTGTCGAATTAAACTTATCCAATAGAATTAGGACATGTGTTAGAGTAATAATAATATCATATTTACCCTTAATTACCCTATTTACTTTTAACCGTGGTAAATAAAAGTAAAAAGTTACTATTCACCAAAAAATATTGTCATCTCATTGAACCAAATTTTATTTAGTGACATCAACCATGTCTCTTGGATTTGTGAAATTACATTCACACAAGCGTTAAAATTAAGTTTTATGTAAATTTGAAAATTCTCCTAGGAGGTGGGTAAAAGACGGTCAAAGTTCAATAAACTTTTTATATATCTAAAATTATTATAAAATCACTCCAATGAATTACATTGAATGTATATAGGTATTATGTGTCAATTTTGACCTAAAATAAATTTAAATAAAATAAATAATTATTTAAATAAAAATTCGGTTTTTAAATAGTAACCTAGTGTTTTCACTATTCATCAAAAATTGAATGTTTTCAGAAAAATACCAAAATTTCACCCTAGTCTAATTTTGATATTCCAAATCCAAAAATGAAGTCCATTTTGAAAGATTAAATTTAATAAATTTCCAAAAGTCGTTATTACTATTCATAACGACTAGTTTTAATAATATTTTAATAGCATATCGTTGTTTAGTGAAACTCGATATTGCGTACAACACACGCTATCGAGGAAGGTCGCGATTGCGTGTAATGCAGCCAAGTTAGGGTTGCGTGTTGTGAAAGACTCCTTTGTTGTAGCGTACAACACAAGATATCAATAAAATTAAAAAGAATATTTTTTATAAAATCTCGGGGTGTTACATTCCACCACCCTTAAAATGAATTTCGCCATCGAAATTCGTCGGGGTTATAAATGGTTTACTATGTGAATATTTCTTTAATAGAAACCCACATTGTAAAAAGGAATACCAAAACCAATTGTTAAAAACTAAAGTATGAAACATAACGGTTACCCAAATTAACTAATCCCTAGGTTTCCAAATAGGAGAACATATTTGAAAATATGGATATGGAAGAGAAACCTAGCCATCATGTTCTGATGGAGAGTGGTAGGGAACATGGATATGAATAAATCCAACAATCACAAATCCATAGATTTTTGATGATCTAAGGTATCATCGGATTCATCGGATATAAAGGAACTAGGATAACATTTTTGGTTTTCAAGATCATTTCCCTAAAGTTGATGAATTAAAAGAAATACTTACATGATTTTGGTACAATTTCACTATTGTTTGTGAATTGAACCATTTCCACTTCATCCATTAAAGAAATGTAGTTGAATTTGTTATTCGTGATGTGTTAGAAGATCATTTGATAGAATGATTGGCCATTCCATCTGTTTCAAACAAAAGGATAGCAAAAGTTATAAGACCATCTTTTGGTTAGATTAATCGTATATGGTTCCAAAAATGAACTTATACTTCATATATCATAACGCTTAATAAAATAAAACTGGTTTCTACTAACCATGGACTTACTGTAGGCCAGTGGTAGGCGATAAAGGCCAGTTGCATTTCAGTTGTGGGTTCAATTCCCACAGCCTTGTCCGACGCGATGGGCTATCGCCCATCCTGCAGTTTGTCCTTTTTCTAAAACTAAATTACTATAACATCCCATCAATAATATCAAAAAAACTTCTATACTTAAACAATACTAACTGATCTCCAACATAATCCATTCCAATCTTTAGGCTTATCCATAATTCTGCAGTCCACTCTCATAATATAGTGAAAACGATTACTAGAGATTTCATATAACAAGCATGTTAATACCATCGTTGATCCCCATATATCATAAGATATGTCTTTTTGGTCACATTCCAAACATTCTAAGGCCTTAATCATGTATTCTCTAGAAAAATGAATACCCATTGAATCTTAGTGAAAACATGAGTGTTGTCAAAAGTTAACTCTTTCCACATACCAAATCCCCAAAATTCTATATACTCAATCCATGATATAACTATTACCTTATATCAGTCATGAGCCCATCAATACTCTCAAACATTTAATTTTATCCTTATCCCATCATTATGTGCATATCATCTTCTGTCCAAAAATATCTCAATCACTTTCCATTGTTACCGGTACCATAAAATTATTGAAAACCACAATAGACCAATACATAAATATTCCAATATTCCATGATACTATATACAGCATTATTTTGTAATCCCATTACATAAACACTTATTCATTCCACCACATCGTTGTCATATTCAACATCGCCAATAGTGATCGCATGTGACGTCTCTTTGTCCTTTGCCTTAAGTGGTTTCTCATGTCGATCATCATTAACCCTTGTATTAGGGCATTGATTAGCATAATGCCCCATTTCATTGCACTTGAAGCGTTGAAGTGTTGGTGGTGCGTTCTCTGCAGTCTTTTCTTTATTCACACCATTAGAAACCCTTTTTCCATTACTTCGACACTCAGCTGCTCGATGACCTTCTTTTCTACACTTAAAACATTTTCAAGTCCCTCTAAGACAATCTCCACCATGGTTCTTTCCACACTTTGAGCACAAGGAAACATTCATCTTCTTTTCACCATTATTCTGAGATTTCTCTTTGAAATATATCTTTAATTTCTTTTCAAAACCATGAGATGGATATGTAAGACCAAATTCCATTTCTACCTTTATAGCACAATGTACAATTTCATCATAGCTACTGAAGTCTCTTATAGCTAATGCCCTTCGAAGATTTGGTTTCAAGCCACTGAAGAATCGATCAACATTACATTCAGGTTGGATGATAAAGCCAGATGCATACCTTGCAAGCCTTGTAAAATTCTCTTTGTATATACCAACAAGATCATCATCCTTTTGCTTTAGTTCAAGAAACTCCTTCCCCATCGTTGTTCGAAGAATACTGTGGAAGTAATTATTGAAAAATAAATTCTTGAACTCGTCACATTCCATGGACTCAATTTCATCTCTTGGCCTCGTATTCTTGATAAGTTTCCATCATTGATCAGCTTCACCTTCCAAATGATATACTGATAAGATGACTTTATCATGTTCATAACATTGGATAACTGAAAATATCTTTTCAGTGGTACTGATCCATTGTTCTTCAACAAGTGGATCAGAAGACCCACTGAAAGAAGGTGGACGTTGCCTCATGAAGGACTCAATAGAATATTGTTCCCTTCTCTGCTCATTTGGAAGTCCAGAATGATTCATAGCTTGTGTAAGTATAGCAATAAGATTTTTCACTCCATCTACCATAACATTTGTTTGTTAAGGAGGACAATCATTGCATTGTCCATTACATTGATCAACATGGTTCCTTCGGGTTCCAGCCATCGTCTAAAACCCAAAAAGAATAGTGTGAGAGGCAAAAATCATGCTAGGGAAAACAACATAATAAAGGGGGAGTACCTTCAATATCTAACATATTAGGTTAAATTCTAAGATCGTTACCGTAGTTCTAGGACTATATCCTATATGTATACTTATCCTTAGAGACATCCCTAGACATACATTTGAAATATCTCTAGGGATCTCACTAACGTTTTCGCATCCTAGTTTCCAAAGTTTGACTAAACATTTACTCTGATACCAACTATAGAGACCCAAAGCCTGACGTACATGGAAATTATATTACTTTTGTGGAATACTTAATACATAAAAAAACAGACGCACAAGGATCGTAATAGTTTTGTGTCTTTGGAAACTCTGAATATAAACTTCTAATCATGTTGAAATATCTTCAACAACTCTCATAACGATCTTCCCGTTTTTGTTTCCTTACCTAAAACCTTTATTTATTTCTTGGGGCAAATAAAACATAAAAAGGGTGAGCTCAAATGCTCAGTAAGGGAAAACATAGATAACATAAAACAATCCATAAACATTTGGAAGCAAAAACTTGAACATGAAATTTAAACATTAAAATCTTGAGCAAAGACATAAATCGTGGAAGTACGTAAGACATATATCATAATAGATCATCAATAATGATAAAATATAATGGGAATAAAACATGTAATTGTGGAAACCGTTCAGATCATGTTATGATTTCCAAAGTATCCAAGGCATTGCTGCCAAGACCATCTTAGTGGACAAAGTACCTTTCTGAATCGAGTTCACTCCTCATTTCAGTCCTGTAACACTGAACCAGATTAACTTACCGTTCCAGCCATGTCTATATCATGAGATATATATCATTACCCAATGCATTGGAGGGAGATATAGGTCCCTCCCATTTAATAATGAAATCATTCTTACTTGTTCCACAAAATCATAAATCATACATCATAGCATAACCCATGTAATAGAATGAGAATCTTAAAAATCATGCCATCATAACATAATCCATATAAAAAATGGATATTTTTTCACCATAAGAAGAATCAAACCATGTAAATAATGGAGACATTATACTTGAAACATAAACATATTAAATAATGTCATTTTAGATGGAAAATAGTTTTGATAAAACACTTGAAATGAATTCTTGAGGAAAATATCCTTTCTTCATCAAAATCACGTTCTTTTCACAAAATGTCATGCAATTTCCAAAGAAGGAGATTTTTTTGAAAATAGTTATGAAATATTTTAGAGGAAGTTTCAGGAAAATAAGTCTTTATAAAACCGTAAAAATACATTCACGCCGTATAAGTTAAAAATAACATTTTTCTCATAGTTTTGTCAGAAAAGTCAAAAAGTACCTCGTATGGTAAACAAAAGAAAGATTCCATCCATATGATGTGGTAAAAGTATAAAAGGGTAAAATTGACTTTAAACATACATTGAAGAAAATTAAACATTTTATGCAAACATTTTGAGAACATATGGACATGGATAATAATCATAACCCTAGTAAATACTTAAAAATAAACAATCTCAGATAAGAATGAGATTGGAATAATTATCCCTTACCTTAAGTCCAATATGCTTCGTACGTTTCTGAACCTCCTGTATAATGATTTAAATAATTTCATTTAATTGTTATTGAATCACATTCATTGTTATGATATAATATATGGTTCACTTATGACTTTATATTACATGTTCTTTTGTAAGTTCCATGTTAAAGCAGTGTTTTGGGTTAAATCGTTTTATTTATCGTACGTGTTTGGACTTGTTGTTCTTGATATTATTACTTATATCCTGGTTTACTTAATTACAGAATGTAAAACATGATTTTCATATAATATATATTTCATTATATACATATATATATGATATATCGATTAAATGAAATGAAATACACCGTTCATGGAGACGGTAGGCCATACGTACACATGAACGTTGTTTTCGTTTCCTTATTGAATTGAATGAAATTAAGTAGATGATATAAATATATATACACATAAATCAAGTATAATTATTATGTCATATATTTCATGATTACTTATTATATATACTTTATAATCATTCATGAATGGTTAACGTGGAGAATGAATCTCATCACGTCGTGGAGAGGGTAGTCTGTACGTACGCACGAGTGATGATATCATTCCCATGATCCTGGAATTGTATTGGAGTGTATGTATACTATTTAATAATCAATATCACTTTACAATAATCATATATAATTATTATTTACAGCATTATACCCATCCAAGTAAGGTGGTGGTGGAAAATAGATTACACCACGGTGTGGAGACGGTATTCCATACGTACACACACATGATGATTTCGTTTTCCGTAGGATGGATAGATGGTGAAATAGGGTTATTTCATACTTATAATAACATATCACTATATGAGTGATACTGATATTATTACTTAATAATGATACAACTATAGAAGAATACGTGGAAGAAGAAATAAAGTTGAAAGAATCGGTAATAGACATTACCTCCTCTTTGAGGCGCCTCTTTGAGACCTCCTCTTAGGGCACCAAAATTGATCTTTGAAGATAACCAGGACCTCTAGGATGTTTCTAGGGAAGTGGAGAAGATAATTTGGCATGGTTTGGCCGAGCATGAAGGCTAGAAGTGGTGTGAGGAAGAGAGGCCGGAGGTGCCCTTTTATAAGGGAGGAGAGGGGCACCTTTGGAATAATGAAAAATATTATTTTATTATAAAGTCATATTCGGTTTTTAATAGCTCCAAATTGAGTTATTTTGAAGATAAGGTGGGGATGGGTCTAAATCCTCTCATAAAATATAATTTATACTAGTTTAGGTTTCTATTTTGACCTTATCATTTAGATTTATCTTTAAGTTAAATAATTTTTCTTTTACCGTGTCTTCTTGTTTTCTTACACTATAAGGTTAATAAACATACTATAAAAAGACAAAAGAATCCCATGTTTTTTATTATTAATATATATAACATTAACTATGTCATGTTTCAGAAACTTATATATTTAGGAATAAAGAAACAATTATTAATATACTATTTGTTTTAAAAACTATTTTATGTCAATTTTGACACTATTTGGTAATTGATTTTTTGCAAAAATCAAAACAGAATGAATAGTTAGAAAAAAGTTAATTAAATCAATACTAACATGTCATATTAAGATATAAAAATATTTTAATTCATAAAAAGTCTCAAATTACATTTATTTTTGTATTTATAACATCAATTATGTCAATATTTTATTAATAATATAATTACTGCATCATCATTGTGTCATAAATAAATTACATTATTTAAAGTTTAAAAATTACAAATAAAATACCATTATGTAGGAAATATTTTTACCTTTCTAATGAATATTTATAGTCGAATTTATCTTATGTATAACCCTATAATAAAAATTATTTACTTATTAAACATTGATTTTAACTATTTTAACCCTTCTTTAAATAAATTAATAATAAATGCCCTAATCTAATCCAAGTTGGCCTAAATGGTCATATTTAATTCCTAAGGTTGTTTTTGGTCGAATTACACTTATCCAATAGAATTAGGACATGTGTTAGAGTAATAATAATATCATATTTACCCTTAATTACCCTATTTACTTTTTACTATGGTAAATAAAAGTAAAAAGTTACTATTCACCAAAAATTATTTTCATCTCATTGAACCACATTTTACATACTGACATCAACCATGTCTCTCGGATTTGTGAAATTACATTCACAAAAGCGTTAAAATTATGTTTTATGTAAATTTTCAAATTCTCCTAGGAGGTGGGTAAAAGATGGTCAAAGTTCAATAAAATTTTTATATATATGAAATTGTTATAAAATGACTCCAATGAATTACATTGAACTTATATATGTATTATGTGTCAATTTTGACCTAAAATAAATTTAAATAAAATAAATAATTATTTAAATAAAAATTCGGTTTTTAAATAGTAACCTAGTGTTTTCACTATTCATCAAAAAATTGACAGTTTTCAGAAAAATACCAAAATTTCACCCTAGGCTTATTTTGATATTCCAAATCCAAAAATGAAGTCCATTTTGAATGATGAAATTTAAAAAATTTCAAAAAGTGGTTATTACTATACATAACAGCTAGTTTTAATAATATTTTAATAGCATATCGTTGTTTAGTTAAACTCGGTATTGCGTACAACACACACTATCGAGGAAGGTCGCGATTGCCTGTAATGAAGACATGTTAGGGTTGCGTGTTGTGAAAGACTCCTTTGTTGTAGCGTACAACACAAGACATCAATAAAATTAAAAAGAATATTTTTCATAAAATCTCGATGTGTTACATTCTACCACCCTTAAAATGAATTTCGCCCTCGAAATTCGTCGGGGTTAAAAATGGTTTACTACGAGAAAGTTTCTTTAATAGAAACCCACATCGTAAAAAGGAATACCAAAACCAATCGTTAAAAACTAATGTATGAAACATAACGGTTACCCAAATTAACTAATCACTGGGTTTCCACATAGGAGAACATATGTGAAAATATGGATATGGAAGAGAAACCTAACCATCATGTTCTGATGGATAGTGGTAGAGAACATGGCTATGAATAAAGCCAACAATATCAAAGCTATAGATTTGTGATGATCTAAGGTATCATCGGATTAATCAGATATAAGGGAACTAGGACAACATTTTTGGTTTTCAAGATCATTTCCCTAAAGTTGATGAATTAAAAGAAATACTTACATGATTTAGGTACAATTTCACTATTGTTCGTGAATTGAACCATTTCCACTTCATCCCTTAAATAAATGAAGTTGAATTTGTTATTTTTGATGTTTTAGCAGATCATGTGATAGAATTATGGGTCATTCCATATGTTTCAAACAAAAGGATAACAAAAGTTATAAGACCATCTTTTGGTTAGATTAATCGTATATGGTTCCAAAAATGAACTTATACTTCATATATCATAATGCTTAATAAAATAAAACTAGTTTCTACTAACCAGGGACTTACTGTAGGCTAGTGGTAGGCGATAAAGGCCAGTTACATTTCGGTTGTGGGTTCGATTCCCACAGCCTTGTCCGACGCGATGGGTTGTTGCCCATCCTGCAGGTTTTCCTTTTTCTAAAACTACATTACTATAACATCCCATCAATAATATCGAAAAAACTTATATCCTTAAACAATACTAACTCATCTCCAACATAATCCATTCCAATCTTTAGGCTTATCCATAATTCTGCAGTCCACTCTCATAATATAGTGAAAATGATTACCAGAGATTTCATATAACAAGCAAGTTAATACCATCGTTGATCCCCATATATCATAAGATATGTCTTGTTGGTCACATTCCAAACATTCGAAGGCCTTAATCATGTATTCTCTTGAAAAATGAATACCCATTGAATCTTATTAAAAAAATGAGTGTTGTCAAAAGTTAACTCTTTCCACATACCAAAACCCCAAAATTCTATATACTCAAACCATGATATAACTATTACCTTATATCAGTCATGAGCCCATGAATACTGTCAAACATTTCATTTTCTCATTATCCCATCATTATGCGCATATCATCTTATTTCCAAAAATATCTCAATCACTTTTCATTGTTACCGGTACCATAAAATTATTTAAAACCACAATAGACCAATACATAAATATTCCAATATTCCATGATACTATATAAAACATTATTTTTTAATCCCATTACATAAACACTTAATCATTCCACAACATCATTGTCATATTCAACATCTCCAATAGTGATCGCATGTGACTTCCCTTTGTCCTTTGCCTTAAGTGGTTTCTCATGTCGATCATAATTAACCCTTGTATTAGGGAATTGATTAGCATAATGCCCCATTTCATTGCACTTTAAGAATTTAAGTGTTAGTGGTGAGTTCTATGCAGTCTTTTCTTTATTCAAATTATTAGAAAACCTTTTTCCATTACTTCGACACTCAGATACTCGATGAACTTCTTTTCCACACTTAAAAAATTTTCTATTCCCTATAAGACAATCTCAACCATGCTTCTTTCCACACTTTGAGCATAAGGAAACCTTCATCTTCTTTTCACCATTATTCTGAGATTTCTCTTTGAAATCCATATTTCGTTTCTTTTCAAAACCATGAGATGGATATGTAACACCTACTTCTATTTCTACCGTGATAGCACAACGCACAATTTCTTCATAGCTACTGAAGTCTCTTATAGCTAATGCCCTTCGAAGATTTGGTTTCAAGCCACTGAAGAATCGATCAACATTACTTTTAGGTTGGATGATAAAGCCAGATGCATACCTTGCAAGCCTTGTGAAATTCGCTTCGTATATACCAACAGATTCATCATCATTTTGCTTTAGTACAAGAAACTCCCTCTCCATATTTGTTTGAAGAATACGAGGGAAGTACTTATTGAAAAATAAGTTCTTGAACTCGTCCCATTCCATGTACTCAATTTCATCTCTTGGCCTTGGATTCTTGATAAGATTACATCATTGATCATCTTCACCTTCCAAATAACATACTGATAAGATGACTTTATCATGTTCAGAACATTGAAGAACTGAAAATATCTTTTCAGTGTTACTGACCATTGTTCTTCAACAAGTGGATCAGAAGACCCACTGAAAGAAGGTGGACGTTACCTCATGAAGGACTCAATAGAATATTGTTCCCTTCTATGCTCATTTGGAAGTCCAGAATGATTCACAGCTTGTGTTTGTATAGAAATAAGATTTCTCACTCCATCTCCCATAACATTTTTTTATTCATGAGGACAATCATTTCATTGTCCATTACATTGATCAACACAGTTCATTCGGGTTCTAGCCATCGTCTAAAACTGAAAAAGAATAGTGTGAGAGGAAAAAATCATGCTAGGGAAAACAAAATAATAAAGGGGGAGTACCTTCAATATCTAACATATTAGGTTAAATTCTATGATCGTTACCGTAGTTCTAGGACTATATCCTATATGTATACTTATCCTTAGGGACATCCCTAGACATACATTAGAAATATCTCTAGGGATATCACTAACATTTTCGCATCATAGTTTCCAAAGGTTGACTAGACATTTACTCTGATACCAACTATAGAGACCTAAAGCCTGACGTACATGGAAATTACATTACTTTTGTGGAATACTTAATATATAAAAAAACAGACACACAAGGATCGTAATAGTTTAGTGTCTTTGGAAACTCAGAATATAAACTTCTATTCATGTTGAAATATCTTCAAAGACTCTCATAACGATCTTCCCCTTTTTGTTTCCTTACCTAAAACATTTCTTTATTTCCAGGGGAAAATAAAACATAAAATGGGTGAGCTCAAATGCTCAGTAAGGGCAAACATAGATAACATAAAACAATCCATAAACATTTCGAAGCAGAAACTTGAACATGAAATTTAAACATCAAAATATTGAGCAAAGACATAAATCGTGGAAGTACGTAAGGCCTATATCATAATAGATCATCAATAATGATAAAATATAATGGGAATAAAACATGTAATTGTGGCAACCATTCAGAACATGTTATGATTTCCATAGTATCCAAGGCATTTCTGCCAAGACCATATTAGTGGACAATGTCCCTTTATGAATCGAGTTCACTCCTCGTTTCAGTCCTGCAACACTGAACCATATTAACTTACCATTCCATCCATGTCTATCTAATGAGATATAAATCATTACCCAATGCATTGGAGGGAGATATAGGTCCCACCCATCTCATAATGAAATCATTCTTACTTGTGCCACAAAATCATAAATCATACATAATAGCATAACCCAAGTAATAGAATGAGATTCTTAAACATCATGCCATCATAACATAATCCATATAAAAAAATGGATATCTTTTCATCATAAGAAGAATCAAACCATGTAAATAATGGAGAAATTATACTTGAAAAATAAAAATATTAAATAATTTCATTTTAGATGGAAAATAGTTTTGATAAAAACACTTGAAATGAATTCTTGAGGAAAATATCCTTTCATCATCAAAATCATTTTCTTTTCTCAAAATGTCATGAAATTTTAAAAGGAGATTTTTTTTGAAAATAGTCATGAAATATTTTGGAGGAATCTTCAGGAAAATAAGGCTTTATAAAACCGTAAAAATACATTCACGCCGTATAAGTTAAAAATAACCTTTTTCTCATACTTTTGTCAGAATCAAAAAGTACCTCGTATAGTAAACAAAAGAACGATTACTTCCATACGATGTGGTAAAAGTATAAAAGGGTAAAAATGACTTTAAACATACATGGAAGAAAATTAAACATTTTATGAAAACATTTTGATAACATATGGAGATGGATAATAGTCATAACCCTAGTAAATACTTACAAATAAACAATCTCAGATAAGAATGAGATTGGAATAATTATCCCTTACCTTTGGTCCGATATGCTTGGTACGTTTCTGAACCTCCTGTATAATGATATAAATAATTTCATTTTCTTATTATTGAATCATATTCATTATTATGATATCATATATCGTTCACTTATGAATTTATATTACCTGTTCTTTTGTAAGTTCCATGTTAAAGCAGTGTTTTGGGTTAAATCGTTTTATTTATCGTACGTGTTTGGACTTGTTGTTCTTGATATTATTACTTATATCCCGATTTACTTAATTCCAGAATGTAAAACATGATTTTCATATAATATATATTTCAGTATATACATATATATATATATGATATATCGATTAAATGAAATGAAATACACCGTTCATGGAGACGGTAGGCCGTACGTACACATGAACGTTGTTTTCGTTTCCTTATTGAATTCAATGAAATTAAGTAGATGACATAAATATATATACACATAAATAAAGTATCATTATTATGTCATATATTTCATGATTACTTATTATATATACTTTATAATAATTCATGAATGGTTAACTTGGAGAATGAATCTCATCGCGTCATGGAGAGGGTAGTCCGTACGTACGCACGAGCAATGATATCATTCCCATGATCGTGGAATTGTATTGGAATTTATGTATACTATTTAAGAATCAATATCACTTTACAATAATCATATATAATTATTATTTACACCATTATACCCATCAAAGTAAGGTGGTGGTGGAAAATTGATTACACCACGGCGTGGAGACGGTATTCCGTACGTACGCACGCACGATGATTTCATTTTCTGTAGGATGGATAGATGGTGAAATAGGGTTATTTAATAAATATAATAACATATCACTATATGAGTTATACTGATGTTATTACTTCATAATTATACAACTAAAGAAGAATAAGTGGAAGAAGAAACAAAGTTGAAAGAATCGTTAACAGACATTACCTCCTCTTTGAAGCGCCTCTTTGAGACCTCCTCTTAGGGCACCAAAATTGGTATTTGAAGAAGTAAAAGACCTCTAGGATGTTTCTAGGGAAGTTGAGAAGATAATTTGGCTGGGTTTTCCTGATCTTGAAGGTTCTAAGTGGTGTGAGGAAGAGAGGGAGGAGGTGCCCTTTTATAAGGGAGGAGAGGGGCACCTTTGGAATAACAAAAAATATTATTTTATTATAAAGTCATATTTGGTTTTTAATAGCTCCAAATTGAGTTATTTTGAAGCTAAGGTGGTATGGTTCGAAATACTCTCATAAAATATAATTTATACGAGTTCAGGTTTCTATTTTGACCTTATCATTTATATTTAACTTTAAGTTAAATAATATTTCTTTTACCGTGTCTTCTTGTTTTCTTACACTATAAGGTTAATAAACATACTATAACAAGACAAAAGAATCCCAAGTTGTTTATTATTAATATATATAACATTATCTAAGTCATGTTTCAGAACCTTATATATTTAGGAATAAAATAACTATTAATAATATAATATTTGTTTTAAAAACTATTTTATGTCAATTTTGACACTATTTGGTAATTGATTTTTTTGTAAAAATAATAATAGAAGGAATACTTAGAAAAAAGTTAATTAAATCAATAATAACATGTCATATTAACTTATAAAATTATTTTAATTCATAAAAAGTCTCAAATTAAATTTATTTGGGTATTTATAACATCAATTATGTCAATATTTTATTAATAATATAATTACTACATCATCATTGTGTCATAAATAAATTACATTATTTGAAGTCTAAAAATTACAAATAAAATACCATTACGTAGGAAGACTTTTTAGCTTTCTAATTAATATTTATATTCGAATTTATCTTATGTATAATCCTATATTAAAAATGATTTACTTATTAAAATTTGATTTTAACTATTTTAACCCTTCTTTAAATAAATTAATAATAAATGTCCTAATCTAATCAAAGTGGGAATAAATGGTCATAATTTATTCCTAATGTTGTTTTTGGTCGAATTACACTTATCCAATAGAATTAGGACATGTGTTAGGGTAATAATAATATCATTTTTACCCTTAATTACCGTATTTACTTTTAACCGTGGTAAATAAAAGTAAAAAGTTACTATTCACCAAAAATTATTTTCATCTCATTGAACCACATTTTACTTACTGACATCAACGGTGTCTCTTGGAATTTTGAAATTCCATTCACAAAAGCTGTCAAATTATGTTTTATGTAAATCTGCAAATTCTCCTAGGAGGTGGGTAAAAGACGGTCAAAAGTTTAATAAAATTTTTATATATCTAAAATTATTATAAAATGACTCAAATTAATTACATTGAACTTATATAGGTATTATGTGTCAATTTTGACCTAAAATAAATTTAAATAAAATAAATAATTATTTAAATAAAAAGTCGGTTTTACATAGTAACCCAGTGTTTTCACTATTCATAAAAAATTGAATGTTTTCAGAAAAATACCAAAATTTCACCCTAGGCTAATTTTGATATTCCAAATCCAAAAATGAAGTCCATTTTGAAAGATGAAATTTAAAAAATTTCAAAAAGTTTTTATTACTATTCATAACGGCTAGTTTTAATAATATTTTAATAGCATATCGTTGTTTAGTGAAACTCAGTATTGCGTACAACACACGCTATTGAGGAAGGTCGTTATTGAGTGTAATGCATCCAAGTTAGGGTTGTGTGTTGTGAAAGACTCCTTTGTTGTAGCATACAACACAAGACATCAATAAAATTAAAAAGAATATTTTTCATAAAATCTCGGGGTGTTACATTCTACCCCCCTTAAAATGAATTTCGCCCTCGAAATTCGTCAGGGTTATAAATGGTTTACTACGTGAAAGTTTCTTTAACAGAAACCCACATCGTAAAAAGGAATACCAAAACCAATCTTTAAATACTAAAGTATGAAACATAATGGTTACCAAAATTAACTAATCACTAGGTTTCCACATAGGATAACATATATGAAAATATGGATATGGAAGATAATCCTAACCATCATGTTCTGATAGAGAGTGGTAGAGAACATGGCAATGAATAAATCCAACAATCACAAAGCCATAGATTTTTGATGATCTAAGGTACCATCTTATTCATTTGATATAAGGGAACTAGGACAATATTTTTGGTTTTCAAGATCATTTCCCTAAAGTTGATGAATTAAAAGAAATACATACATGATTTTGGTACAATTTCACTATTGTTCGTGAATTGAACCATTTCCACTTCATCCCTTAAAGAAATGAAGTTGAATTTTTTATTCGTGATGTGTTAGCAGATCATGTGATAGAATGATGGGTCATTCCATCTGTTTCAAACAAAAGGTTAGCAAAAGTTATAAGTCCATCTTTTGGTTAGATTAATCGTATATAGTTCCAAAAATGAACTTATACTTCATATATCATACCGCTTAATAAAATAAAACTAGTCTCTACTAACTAGGGACTTACTGTAGGCCAGTGGTAGGCGATAAAGGCCAGTTGCATTTCAGGTGTGGGTTCTATTCCCACAGCCTTGTCCGACGCGATGGGTTGTCGCCTGTTCTGCAGGTTATCCTTTTTCTAAAACTACAATACCATAAGATCCCATCAATAATATCGAAAAAAATTCTATCCTTAAACAATACTAACATATGTCCAACATAATCCATTCCAATATTTAGGCTTATCCATAATACTGCAATCCACTCTCATAATATAGTGAAAACGATTACCAGAGATTTCATATAACAAGCATGTTAATACCATCGTTGATCCCCATATATCATAAGACATGTCTTGTTGGTCACATTCCAAACATTCGAAGGACTTAATAATGTATTCTCTTTAAAAATTAATACTAAGTGAGTCTTAGTGAAAACATGAGTGTTGTCAAAAGTTAACTCTTTCCACATACCAAAACCCCAAAATTCTATATACTCAAACCATGATATAACTATTACCTTATATCAGTCATGAGCCCATGAATACTGTCAAACATTTCATTTTCTCCTTATCCCTTCATTATGATCAAATCATCTTCTTTCCAAAAATATCTCAATCACTTTCCATGGTTACCGATACCATAAAATTATTGAAAACCACAGTATACCAATACATAAATATTCCAATATTCCATGATACTATATACAACATTATTTTGTAATCCCATTACATAAACACTTAATCATTCCACCACATCATTTTCATATTCAACATCGCCAATAGTGATCGCATGTGACTTCCCTTTGTCCTTTGCCTTAAGTGGTTTGTCATGTCGATCATCATTAACCCTTGGATTAGGGCATTGATTAGCAAAATGCCCCATTTCATTGCACTTGAAGCACTGAAGTGATGGTGGTGCGTTCTCTGCAGTCTTTTCTTTATTAACACCATTAGGAACCGTTTTTCCATTACTTAGACACTCAGAAGCTCGATGACCTTCTTTTCCACACTTAAAACATTTTCTAGTCCCTCTAATACAATATCCACCATGCTTCTTTCCACACTTTGAGCATAAGGAAACATTCATCTTATTTTACCATTATTCTGAGATTTCTCCTTTAACTCCGTCTTTCTTTTCTTTTCAAAACCATGAGATGGATATGTGACACCAACTTCCATTTCTACCTTGATTTCACAATGCAAAATTTCTTCATAGATACTGAAGTCTCTTATAGCTAATTACCTTTGAAGATTTGGTTTTATGACACTAAAGAATCGATCAACTATACTTTCAGGTTGGATGATAAAGCCAAATGCATACCTTGCAAGCCTTGTAAAATTCTCTTTGTATATACCAACAAATTCATCATCCATTTGATTTAGTTCAAGAAACTCCTTCTCCATATTTGTTCGAAGAATAAGAGGAAAGTACTTATTGAAAAATAATTTTTGAACTTGTCTCATTCCATGGACTCAATTTCATCTCTGGGCCTCGTATTCTTGATAAGATTCCATCATTGATCAGCTTCACCTTCCAAACGATATAGTGATAAGATTACTTTATCATGTTCAGAACATTGAAGAATAGAAAATATATTTTCAGTGGTACTGATCCATTTTTCTTCAATAAGTGGATCAGAAGACCCACTGAAAGAAGGTGGACGTTGCCTCATGATGGACTCAATAGAATACTGTTCCCTTATCTTCTCATTTGGATGTCCAGAATGATTCATAGCTTTTGTAAGTATAGAAATAAGATTTTACACTCCATCACCCATAAAATTTGTTTGTTCAGGAGGACAATCATTGCATTTTCCATTACATTGATCAACACGGTCATTCGGGTTCCATCCATCGTCTAAAACCCAAAAAGAATAGTGTGAGAGGAAAAAATCATGCCAAGGAAAACAAAATAATAAACGGGGAGTACCTTCAATATCTAATATCTTAGGTTAAATTCTAATATTGTTACAATAGTTCTAGGACTATATTCTATATGTATACTTATCCTTAGGGACATCCCTAGACATACCTTAGAAATATCTCTAGGGATATCACTAACATTTTCGCATCCTAGTTTCCAAAGGATGACTAATCCTTTCCTATGATACCAACTGTAGAGACCCAAATCTTGACGTACATGGACATTAAATTACTTTGGTGGAATAAATAATACATAAAAAAAACAGACACACAAAGATCGTAATAGTTTAGTGTCTTTGGAAAGTCCGAATATAAACTTCTAATCATGTTGAAATATCATCAACAACTCTCATAATGATCTTCCCCATTTTGATTTCTTACCTAAAACCTTTCTTTATTTCCTGGGGAAAATAAAACATAAAAAGGGTCAGCTCAAATGCTCAGTAAGGGAAAATAGAGACAATATAAAAGAATCCATAAACATTTGGAAGCAAAAACATGAACATGAAATTTAAACATCAAAATCTTGAGCAAAGACATAAATCGAGGAAGTACGTAAGGCATATATCATAATAGATCATCAACCATGATAAAACATAATGGGAATAAAAAATGTAATTGTGGCAACCATTCATCACATTTTATGATTTCTATAGTAGCCAAGGCATTGCTTCCAAGACCATCTTAGTGGACAAAGTCCCTTTCTGAATCGAGTTCACTCCTCGTTTCAGTCCTGTAACACTGAACCAGATTAACTTACTGTTCCATCCATGTCTATATCATGAGATATAAATATTTACCCAATGAATTTGAGGGAGATATAGGTCCCACCCATCTCATAATGAAATCATTCTTACTTGTGCCACAAAATGATAAATCATACATCATAGCATAACCCATGTAATAGAATGAGATTCTTAAACATCATGCCATCATAACATAATCCATATAAAAAATGTATATCTTTTCATCATAAGAAGAATCAAACCATGTAAATAATGGAGACATTATACATGAAACACAAACATATTAAATAATTCCATTTTAGATGGAAAATAGTTTTGATAAAAACAATTGAAATGAATTCTTGAGGAAAATATCCATTCATCTTGAAAATCATTTTCTTTTCACAAAATGTCATGCAATTTTAAAAGAAGAAGATTTTTTTCGAAAATAGTTATGAAATCTTTTGGAGGAAGCTTCAGGAAAATAAGGCTTTATAAAACCGTAAAAATACGTTCATGCCGTATAAGTTAAAAATAACATTTTTTTCATACTTTTGTCGAAAAAGTCAAAAAGTACCGCGTATGGTAAACAAAAGAAAGATTCCTTCCATACGATGTGGTAAAAGTATAAAAGGGTAAAAATGACTTTAAACATACATGGATAAAAATTAAACATTTAATGAAAACATTTTGAGAACATATGGACATGGATAAAAATCATAACCCTAGTAAATACTTACAAATAAACAATCTCAGATAAGAATGAGATTGGAATAATTATCCCTTACCTTAGGTCCGATATGCTTCGTACATTTCCGAACATCCTGTATAATGATTTAAATAATGTCATTGACTTATTACAGAATCATATTCATTGTTATGATATCATATATGGTTCATTTATGACTTTATATTACCTGTTCTTTTGTAAGTTCCATGTTAAAGCAGCGTTTTGGGTTAAATCGTATTATTTATCGTACGTGTTTGGACTTGTTATTCTTGATATTATTACTTATATCCTGATTTACTTAATTCCAGAATGTAGAAAATTATTTTCATATAATATATATTTCAGTATATACATATATATATGATAGATCAATTAAATAAAATGAAATACACCATTCATGGAGAAAGTAGGCCATACGTACACATGAACGCTGTTTTCGTTTCCTGGTTGAATTGAATGAAATTAAGTAGATGAAATACATATATATACACATAAATACAATATCATTATTATGTCATATATTTCATGATTACTTATTATATATAATTTATAATCATTTATGAATGGTTAACATGGAGAATGAATCTCATCGCGTCGTGGAGACGGTAGTCCGTACGTACGCACGAGCGATGATATCATTCCCATGATAATGGAATTATATTGGAGTGTATTTATACTATTTATGAATCAATATAACTTTACAATAATTATATATAATTATTATTTACACCATTATACCCAGCCAAGTAAGGTGGTGGTGGAAAATAGATTACACCACGGCGTGGAGACGGTATTCCATATGTACGCACGCACGGTGATTTCGTTTTCCGTAGGATGGATAGATGGTGAAATAGAGTTGTTTAATAATTATAATAACATATCATTATATGAGTGATACTTATGTTATTACTTCATAATGAAACAACTAAAGAAGAAAAAGTGGAAGAAGAAATAAAGTTGAAAGAATCGGTAACAGACATTACCTCCTTTTTGAAGCGCCTCTTTGAGACCTCCTCTTAGGGAACCAAAATTGGTCTTTGAAGAGGACCAGGACCTATATGATGTTTCTAGAGAAGTGTAGAAGAGAATTCGGAAGGGTTTGGCCGAGCTTGAAGGCTCAAAGTGGTGTGAGGAAGAGAGGGAGGAGGTGCCCTTTTATAAGGGAGGAGAGGGGCACATTTGGAATAACAAAAAATATTATTTTATTATAAAGTCATATTTGGTTTTCAATAGATCCAAATTGAGTTATTTCGAAGCTAAGGTGGGAATGGGTCGAAAGCCTCTCATCTAATATAATTTATACGAGTTTAGGTTTCTATTTTAACCTTATCATTTAGATTTAACTTTAAGTGAAATAATTTTCCTTTTACCGTGTCTTCTTGTTTTCTTACACTATAAGGTTAATAAACTTACTATAAAAAGCCAAAAGAACCCCAAGTTGTTTATTATTAATATATATAACCTTATATAAGTAATTTGGCCGAACCGTAGATATTTAGGAATAAAATAACAATTAATAATATAATATTTGTTTTAAAAACTATTTTATGTCAATTTTTACACTATTTGGTAATTGATTTTTTTAAAAATCATAACAGAATGATTAGTTCGAAAAAGGTTACTTAACTCAATACTAACATGTCATATTAACATATAAAATTATTTTAATTCATAAAAAGTCTCAAATTACATTTATTTGGCTATTTATAACATCAATTATGTCAATATTTTATTAATAATATAATTACTGCATCATCATTGTGTCATAAATACATTACATTATATAAAGTCTAAAAATTACAAATAAAAAACCATTATGTAGGAAATCTTTTTAGATTTCTAATGAATATTTATAGTAGAATTTATCTTATGTATAACCCTATATTAAAAATGATTTACTTATTAAACTTTGATTTTAACTATTTTAACCCTTCTCTAAATAAATTAATAATAAATGTCCTAATCTAATCAAAGTGGGCCTAAATGGTCATATTTTATTACTAAGGTTGTTTTCGTTCGAATTAAACTTATCCAATAGAATTAGGACATGTGTTAGGGTAATAATAATATCATTTTTACCCTTAATTACCCTATTTACTTTTAACCGTGGTAAATAAAAGTAAAAAGTTACTATTCACCAAAAATTATTTTCATCTCATTGAACAACATTTTACTTACTGACATCAACCATGTCTCTTGGGTTTTTGAAATTCCATTCACAAAAGTGGTAAAATTATGTTTTATGTAAATTTTCAAATTCTCCTAGGAGGTGGGTAAAAGACGGTCAAAAGTTCAATAAATTTTTTTATATATCTAAAATTATTATAAAATGACTCCAATGAATTACATTGAACTTATATAGGTATTATGTGTCAATTTTTACCTAAAATAATTTTAAATAAAATAAATTATTATTTAAATAAAAATTCGGTTTTTAAATAGTAAGCCAGTGTTTTAACTGTTCATCAAAAATTGAAAGTTTTCAGAAAAATACCAAAATTTCACCCTAGGGTAATTTTGATATTCCAAATCCAAAAATGAAGTCCATTTTGAAAGATGAAATTTAAAAAAAATTCAAAAGAGGTTATTATTATTCATAACGGCTAGTTTTAATAATATTTTAATAACATATCATTATTTAGTGAAACTCAGTATTGCGTACAACACACACTATCGAGGAAGGTCGTGATTGCATGTAATGCATCCAAGTTAGGGTTGCATGTTGTGCAAGACTCTTTTTTTTAGCGTACAACACAAGACATCAATAAAATTAATAAGAATATTTTTCATAAAATCTTGGGGTGTTACAAACTTTAGATACATTTAAGAAAATAATTTCATTAGTATTATTTTTTTGGATGGTTTAGTGGGCATCCATTGCATCATCCATCATGTTATATGTTGTATTATTCCCAGTTTTCTATTTCTCTGATAGTTAATTATTTCTTCTATATTGAATCATTGGGTTAAGGGGTGTAGTTTTACCAATATGTTCTCAACACTATTTCTACTAGTCAGTATCAACTTCTCTATGGGGATTAATGATCTTGTTTCAATAAACATCCCAGTTTTTCGACGTGAGATAGTGTTGGGATGATGGACATCACAAAAGAAGTATCAAATCACTCAATATTTCATTAAAATTTCTAAAAGCATTGGAAAAGGTAGAAAGCATACTAGGAATGTGTCAGGACATGGTGATGAGCATATTCCTGGTAGTAGTTAACCCATATATTGGGTAAAATCTATGTACCCTTGGATGGTATTGTTGTTCATGTGGTTCAATTTCTATAGTTGATATTATTTCACTATGCGTGATTTTATTGTTGTGTGATTTTATTGTTTCTTGTGATTTATAACCATGGATATGTATATAATGAGATTAGTACTCCAGAATCATGATAGACAATTAGTAATATATATTTATATTGAAATTCATTGTTCATGATAGGGATATATTTATTACATGTGATATATTTTTCATATTTGATTTGATAAATGAGATTCTGGTTATATTTAATAAATTAAATGAAAGAATGATATTTTATAAAAATTCATTAAATACAAATAATTTAGAGAGACTATGAGAAAGTGGTTCTCTTTTTCTGTCACCTGTAAAGGTTGAACATGGTTCTTATCCATTGCTCTGAGTAGTTTTTTTGTATTGAAGATAAAATGAATCCTCATCATCTTTGAATATAGAATAATGATAATTGAAATCAGCACACTCCTAACATAGTTGAGTTGGAGCTTCTCATAGATCCTATGAATCAAACATATGATATATTCCATGAATGATTTTTATAGGTCATGTGATTTATGGACAGGAGTTTATCTGCATCATACAATTTATGTATAATATTAGGATATAATGTCATCAATAACATCCTCCTGTGTTAAATGGTTAGATAGGTCCCCATGAAGGTGTGTTCTAGATATATTTAGTCTATATGATCCTTTCTCACCTTGAGACACCTACTGTTAAGAGGTTTAAGCAGTTCTCATTCATTTTTCAGACACCAACAATTTGTTTGGGGATAATTTTGGAGAAATCTGATCTGTATGATGAGATATCCTAGAAGTAAATTTGGGAAAATTCATAAATACACATCTAACATGAATCTTTTATAGCTATGTAGGCCCTCATGATCATAAACATGACATATGAGGGTGTTTTAGTGAAGGAATACGATGGATGTTTCACTGACATGCAGCATTTTTCACTTTCCTAAGCTTCTAATGGGTTTTCTAAGATGGTACATTTTAAGATGGAATTTATTTGGTGATAAAATAATAATTGAAATAAATTTCACCTGAGTACAATCTATGATGTCATGAATCAAGATCTCATCACGAAAGGGAATAAACTATATCTTTTAATTAAATAATATGTTGTTTCAAAATTGATATCTAATATCTATTATTCTACAGGTGTGAAGCCCAATTCTGATTGTTTTTTCTAGGTCAATATGGGAAAGATCATTCATGGGAGTGGACATTAAACTTTGAAAGGGGGGTCATTGGAGTGATTTGAACGTGGAATGAGAGGCTAAAAGAACAATTAGTATCCTTTCCACACTATGGAGCTTCATGATTGCAGCCTAATAGTAAAAAATCAAATCTTGTTTAATAGCTCACTACCAGAGAAATGGTTGAGGATGATGATAGGAACTTCAGTTTGGAAATGAATTAGATACCCCTTCAATAGACTAGTTGATGGAGTTGAACCATATATTCAGGGATATTTATAGGGGACATGGTAATCCATTATTGGATCCGTGTAACCACTCATAAAGAGTATCACATGGGTTTTATATTAGAGATCAGGGTAAATGGGAAAGTAAACTACATTCTATTTAGCCTACTCTGGTTACATTGCATATAGGGTCATCTATAGTTAGAGGTATGATTCTTGTATCATGAACCGTAGAGTACATTTTTTTAAAAGGATTTATATATTCCTTAATATCTTTGATTTTTATAAATGGTTAGGGATTGGTTGTTGAAGTCATGGATGGTGTCTTGATCATCTATACACCATTGGGGTTGTAGTTTGAGGATATCAATAATTTCAAGGATTATTCTGAATAAATTGGTTATTACCATTCCTCTTAGAAACTTTTTTGTTCTAGAAATGATAGGTTTCAATTTGTTTCAATTTGTGAATTGGTTATTTCATCCCTAGGTTAACATATACTATTATCAGACAAGAGATTCATTTTTATATCCATAATAATAATGTTATTTTTACTAGAGTGAGTGGGATTTTCCTGTTGGTCATTCAAGACAAATTTAGTGTTGATTGGATTCTCTCAAAGCTCAGATTATAGGTTTTCATCCACTTGCTGATGGAATGTAGAAATATACTTTTCCTCTAATGGTAGACCATTTTTAATACATTTTACCAAATGAGTTCTATGGTAACCACCCGTGTTTTTGATTAAGATCATGATCATGTTATTATCAAGTGCAAAGGTAGTTTCTAACCCAACATATTGGATGCCACCAGAATAGATTCAATATTTGAATGTTCAGGGGGAATATCTAGAATAAATGGGATTTATATGTCCCAGTACATCACCTTGGGGTTCTCCCTTCATGTTTTTGAAGAAGTTTGAGGGGATAATGCACTTTTTTTTATGGAATATTGGATATTGATCCAGATGAAAATCATGAGGAAACATCATGTTCTATGCATCAATTGTATATTTGATCAGATCAAAGGTTGCTAGATTTTTTCTATGATGGACTTTTGGTTAGGGTATCATCAATATAAAGGGATACTGATAAAAAATCCTTCGTCTACTTTAAGAAGGAGTTATGGATTTTATGAGTTCATGGTGTTTTCGTGGAGTCTGAAGAATAGACCAGAAGTATTCATGGGCCTTATAAATGATATCATCCATCCTCTTATGAATAATTTTGAAGTGGTTTCTACTGATGATATTTTTTACAAATCTAGTTAGTATAAGACCATTCACATCATATTGGCATCATCTTGAGTAAATTGGGAGAGAATTAGATTTTCCCCATGATATCTAGATTTAGTTTCTAGATTTATAGAGGTCACATATTGTTTCATTTCATCTTTGGTGTGGGAGTGTTAGTGGACCCATATAAGGTTGTGTTAATAGTATCCTAAGAAAAAAATAAAAATGTTATATAGATTTAGAGAATTCTGGGTTTATACGTTTATTATCGATATTTCATCAAAGAATTATCCCATTTGGTATACCTGATGTTCATGAATACCAAGAAATGGGTGATGCTTTTTTTCAGAGCATTGAGATATATTTTTTAGCTGATGAAGTGAAATTCAACCTCATTATCATTCAAAATAATCGATGTTTCAAGTAACACATATACCCCAAAAATTGATCCATCTACAGATAGAATCAACAATGTTCTGATGCAGGAGGAATGATTGGTTTCTTATTGATCTATATAGGTGAGTCCAAGTGAGATGAATTACCCTAAAAATGGTTTTTTACTATCTATAGTGGTAATCCCCCTAAGTTGTTATAGAAACTATATTTTGGGTTATAGTTTTTTGGTGTACGTGGACCATAAGAACATGAGGTATAACTTTTACCAGAATGACCTGGACACTCAGTAGAAGAGGTGGGACAAGTATATGTAGTATTTGGACTTCAATATTGAATATAAACTAGGGAAAGAAGCATAATTTATTTGTAATTAAGATGTAAGATGTTGATGAGTATAGTGTGGTAGTATTCTAATTATTGGTGGACGATGTCCCTATTTGTAGCCGTTAATCTAGAGGTTTAGGAGTCCAAGGGATGAGTTGCATTGACATTGACATATTTCATAGTTATTATTTTGGACAAAATCAAGACCAAAAAGTTATCTGATTTGTAGTTTATAGCTTTATATGGAAAACAATATGTTGGAAACTCACCACCAGTATATTCTCTTAGTAGTAGTGATGTTCTTCTTTAACAAGGATGATTATGAATTCCTACAGGTTTGTCTATAAAACTGATGAGATAGCTTCAAGCTTCTATATGTGTGGTACATCCATGGAAGAAAAATATGTATCATGATTTCTATGGATAATACTAGTGGCTATGAATGGAAAATGATTTAGTAGGATTCTTAGAATAATTCTTCACAAGTGATAAGGTGAAAACCCAGCACTAGAGTCCTATCTACATTTATACAAACTCATCCCATTCCAGAATATAAGTGAAATGATTTCACTATAGATTTAATGACATGGTTTTATAGGACTCCATGAATGAATAATTAATTATGGGTGATCTATTATATATTGAGGTAGGTATCTTAATTTCCTCGATTTGGGATACATTCACCATTTATGATTTGTGTGGTCCTTATGTGTAGGAACTCGTATGACATTATAGTGTTCTGAAGAGTATTATTACTGATTGAGATCTTCATTTAACATCTCTTTTCTGGTCTGGTTTTCAAAATCCACTTTGATTCATAGTTATTCATAGTAAATTAGATCATCCTATGATTTATATCCAACATAAATGGATGGTTTATATGTTGGAAGACATGTTACATGATTTTATTCCAAACATCCGTGGGTTTTCTTGTCATAAAATAGAACTCCTAGAGTTCTCCTAAAGTAATAGATTCTATGAATCAATCCATATGGAACCTTTTGAGGCCATATATTTAAATATATACTGAAAAAAATTTGGGTAAGGATATGTGACTCGACACATACGGGAACTGGTCGCAGGCAGGAGGTGTCTGAGCATGTCTAGTTTATTTGGATGTGGTTGTTTTCCATGTTGATTAGGAAAAAATATTACACTGGGCATCAAATTTTAACACTAGAGTTGTAGGTGGTTCATCATGTTTTCTATTGGTTGTAACCTTGGTTTGGGAAGCATCATATTAAAGAATGGGGAAAGATTGTTCTATGGTTTGTCAAGCTATTTTATATTTTGGGGAGGGTTAGTCTAGTGGAATATCGATTAGAGCATCCAAAACACTATTGTTCAATAAACTACGTGATTCGTGGGTTTCAAAATATAATATATTATCTTTTACCTTCTCATGTGATAGACATTAATGAAATAAATTATGGTATAGATTCTTCATTTGGGGATCATTATATATGGATTGTGGGATATTGTTTGAATTATCTCTGGGGAAAAGTTATACCTCCAGTGTGAGTGTAGTGGGAGAATGGTAATGTTATAGATAAAACCAGCGAGACGGAATCTGATATTAAAGATTAGTGTTCATACATATTTTTGGAGAAACCACATTGATTATTGTATAAGACTGGGGGAAAGTTTTTATATGGTCGGGGTGATGAAAACCCCATTTTTCTAGTACATCCCTCTTTGAATTTTTCAATTAAGTCTATTTTTGTAAGATTTTTTATCTATTAAACCATAGAGATTGATAATTTTGGCGATGTAGATGATTTTTTAGTAATAACCTAATATCCATGAATGTACTCTTGTTTGAATTAATTATGTATTGGAATACAGGTTTCTATGTATTTCATCGGGTTTCCAAGGGTTTTCAAATAATTATATTTTGTTCATCATTTTTCGGAAAAACCAGGGATGAAATCAATCTAATATAAACTTTTACATCATGAAAAAATTATATTAAATAAAACATTTGTTGAGGAGATTCCATGAACTAGTTATGATCATAAAATTTTTACACATCATGAAACTCATTGAAGTTCTATATAGGTTGATTGGGGTTACATTAACGTGAGGCAACATCATTTTCGATGTATACTCTATAGAGTATAATCAATTTAGGAATCAAGGATTCCCTTCAAGAATTCCATGGGTGCAGTGGGTTTTCTGTATGGTGACACTTAAAACCCATTTTATTCACCACAAATCCTCTTCTCTCAAACTCAATGGTGAATCCTGGTAATTTTTTTAATTCCCTCTCAAATGTATTAATGTAGAATTTGATCTGTAGTGAGTTATTTCACTTTGAAATTTATTATTTCTTATAAAATCATTTATTATTAAAGTAAGATATCCCAGAAAACATGGAATCAACTTTCTTTGGATTCTTGTGTGATCTAGGATTCATTTTGGGGTCTTGTTTTCATTCATTTATCCATGGGATTTTATCATTATGGGTTTTAATTTGATCCCTAAATTAAGGTAATTAGACTAATTTTTTCCCTAAATCCTATTTCCAATTATATTGTTATGTGAAATAATTAAATCCACATCGTGATGTTATTAACATGACCTTTGTAATTGAATAAATCTATGCTTGAATAAAATAAAGTTCATAAACCTCCCACTAGATCCCACTATGTCCAATTCCATTGAGACAAGGCTTATGGACACTTTTATGGTGAGCATTCCCTTAAAGTTATAACGAATCACCAATTTTAAATATTGTGTTTTGGATTTACAATTTTATTTTATAACACAAAAATTTTTACCACGAAAAATTAATTGAGGTAAATGGAATCATGGAATGGATAGATAACTATGAATCCTCATTTTGTAGAAGAATATAATAACATAGAATATATTCTTGGTTAATATCATTAGAAAAGTTAACAAACTATCCATATTATATAATTATAAATGAAATGTTTACATTTTTTCCAGTATATATGTATGATGGCTTGATTCTTAAGGGAATGGGCCATTTTATCATGAGACATTGGAACCAGTGGTTCATCCTTCCATAGGATAACCAAATTCTTGGGCTAAGATACAATAATTTTTATATTTACTAGGTATGAATTACTGACTCCTTCTTGGGTATTCATATGGATTCCAATATGAGATGCTTAATTTCCCCATGAAATGATATTTCACACTATTAAAATGTTAGTGACTCTTTCATGGGAATTCACATTTAATATAATATGAGATGGTAAATTTCCTCATGGAATGGTATTGTGGCATGGGAATACATAATATAATCTTCAATGGGAATTAAAATGGAGCTGAGTTTTGATTCATGATACATGGTACATAAGATCCAACCTAATGAAGGAGGATCATCTCTATGGTAGAGACATATGATGTGGATCTAAAGAAGGTTTAATAACCTAGATATGAACCAATAACATAATGGTAAGAAGGTTAATTATAAGGCCATAAACATAAAAAATACATATTATAGTGTTATTTGAACTAGAATTCACATTTGAGTATCATTTCAGATAACAATTTTATATAATTAGAAAAATCACTTACAAAGTAAAACAATACATTTCATGTGGACACTTATACTCAGTATATATTTTTCTCTAAAGAAGTCATTCTAAAATAAATAATATTTTCTTTATAAAATCAAAATTCAAATATTTTCATCATTATTGTCTGTACTAATCCTTTAACATTGTGGAAAATATTTTAAAACTTGGGATGACAACAAAATGTCATTAAGGTACATATAATGAATGAAAACCTTTATTTTATTGAAATACATGAAAACCAATTTAATGAATGAAAGTAATCATTTTGTCATGAATAATACACATATTGTTTTCTAAATCAAAAATAATAAATGAAAATAGAAATAAATTTAAAGTCCAATAGTTGTCATAAATGATTATATACATAAAACCCTTTAGAAACTATTTCAATTAGAATAACTATACATTTTAATTCTAATAATTAATATTACACAATGCATTAGATATCATTATTGTGAAACACCCTTCATTTAAGCTATATCGGGCTCACTCATGTTGTTTAATGGGGCTCATATCTTAGTATAAGCTATATCGAGATCACCTATGAGCAATAATGGGTCTCATTCCTTCATTTAATCTATATATGGATCACTTATGAACTATAATGGGTCTCATCCATTCTTATAAGATTTGAGCTATCCCATTTAATAAAATTCACAATAATCATTTCCTGAATAAAATTTTTTCATCATAAAACCCTTTGAAAAAATCATTGAATCCCATCTAAAGAACACTATAGAATACAAATACCCCTTTATTTTATGAAACCATTTCTAATACCAATTACCAAAAATAATGAAAGAGGGTTTTTAATTTATGAAAACATGTAATCTTTTATTGGAAGCTAGAAATTAAATAATATCCATGTCAGTGGATAAATCACTATCCCTGAGGAAATTAAAAATAGAACATTATTTTTTTTTCATTTTTGAAAATTTTACTTATAAAACAATTAAATATATTCTATTTCAATTTTTTTGAATGAGACTAAAAAAATTTACATAAAACATTATCTATAATTTTTTAATATTGATATAAATATATATGTTAAATAATATAATGTATATTAATAGGGAGAAATGATTTGATTAAAAAAACTTTAAACATTCTAGGTGTATAATACCAAAATGAAAATTTAAATCATAATTTTTATAAATTAATACATTTACCATAATAATAAATAGGTTTATAATGGAAAGAATATGGATAAGAAATTTCACAGCCGATGTATATATACTTTGTAAAAGAATAAAGTTTTATAAAATAAATATATGCCTCAATAAAAGAAGATTTATATGAAGTAATTTTATAAATATCATAAAATTGTTGTGGAAAATAATCAAATGAAATTAATATGTCTATCCATGTATTTTTTTTACATAAATAATAATATATTTAATTTTCATTTCAGATGTAATATTAGCATTACATAATTAGGAAGTAGAAGTTAAATCCAAATAATGGATATTGGGTTATGTAGTTCCCACACCATATATATTGACGCTATTCATATTCCTATTAACGACATTTAAAACAAGTATAAGAATATAATTCATTCATAAAAGAAAAATATTCATATTTATAATAACATATATGATTTACTGAAGACATTATGTGACTCTTTTATTATTTACTCCATGTTTATGTTATGTTTGAAGTGATATTCTATTTGTTAATCATTCATGTTTTGAATTTTTATTCTCAATTATCAATATTTAATTATTTATAAAATATAAAAAATAAATATCCAATATTGAAATTATATAATTATTTATAATATTCATTAAATATAATTGAAAAAACACTGTTTATGGAGACAATAAGTTTTACGTATGGATGAATGCCGTTTTTGTTTTAATATTGTATTGAAATAACAAATGTAATACATGCTTAAAAGGGAATTCCCATGCGTGGCATTTTTGAACCCTCCAAACATGGGAACCCCCTCCCCAACGAAGAGGTCACTCCCTTAAGGTAGAGCCCCAGCTGGGGAAGGAGTCGTTGCCAACCGAGATGGGAGAGCATCTCGGAGGGTGACAACACTATCGGTGAATTTTAAATTTGAATAAATATTTCAATTTTATCATATATTTTTATTAAGTGAATTTTTAATTCATTCAATTTGATGTTTGAATGAATCACATAACTTTGTGGAGGCAGTAGTCTCTATGTCCACAAACAAGGTTATCGTATATCCACAATATGGAAATCATGATGGTATATTTAATAGAAAATTTTCATAATATTAAATAGTTTTTAATATAAATATATATATATATATATATATTAAAATATTATTTAACCATAATAATAGTTTTAATACACTCTTTAGAGGCTGTAATGTAAATATTAAAAAATACATTATTCACAAAAGTGATTAACTAGAATAATATTGAAAACAATTTCATTATATTGAATAAGAGGAGGTGATAAAAAAATCGATATGATATATTCCAATATAAAAATAAAACTAAATTATATACCTGATTCCAGATTTATCCTGCATTTATTGATGTTGTTAGTTAGGATAAAAGAGAAAAGGAAAATCAATAAAGAGAGGTACTTTGGGAATATTACCTCTTGTATATCACCTCCTTGAGAGACCCATGAAGAACTTGTATTTGGTGTTTTGTGGAAGAAAAATGAAATTTTACATGGGGAGAGTGAGGATGAGAGGTATAGGGAGACACTTTAGGATATATATAAGTTTTTTTGGGTCAAAATGGGGTGGTGAGTGGTGTTATTTATACTTGATTAGAGGTGGGTCTATGTGATTAAATTTTTTATTATTTTATATTTAAAGCTGACCAGATTGATGTGGAAATAATTTAACTGAATTAGACATTAAATTAATGTTAGTAATAATATTTAGTTTTATTCCACACCTCAACCATCCTTTAAATTTTTTAGTTCTTAGTTATTTTAATCCTTTGTCATTTTAACTTTAACCTGTTTTATTTTTTACCAATACTGTGTCAAATAGAATTTTTACCATGGTAAATTGTTTTGAAATAAACGTCAAATTGACCTGACAACCTAATTTAGATCTTCTAATTAAAATTATCTAATCTGTTTTAACTAATTTAATTAACATAATTGAAAAATTATATTAAAAATCAATCCTCCATACATAAAGGAAAAGTGGGTTTAAAATTGAAAAGTTAAAAAGTTCTCAATGTTTTTGTATCCAGTTTCAATGGGAAATTGATTTAAATGACCTAAAATTTCATTACTGATGTATAATTTAACTAAAAATTCTTTAAAGACAATTTAAAATATAATTTAACTATTTAACTAAATCAAATAAAAAATCAGTTTTGAACTAATATGCGGTATTATTCACTATTTACAAAAAAATAAATGTTCTCATAAAAATACCGAAAGTTTAGAATAACTTGATTTTTATATTTTCATGAAAATATTATGTTTAATATTTTTTTTTCATTATATATTTCTCAAAAAATATATTTAAAATGGGTCCCTATCAAAAGGTGATAAAACTACACTTTAAACATATTAAAGCTTCTAATAGTTAAAATTTGATTTATTCATATTTTATGACTATAAAATATTTTGTATTATTTTAAAAACATTTAATAAAAATCAATAAAGAATTATATATTTAGTTATATCCATTATATCTGATTCAATGTCAAGGTCAAAAATTCCACTTAAAATAATAATAACTGTATTATATTATTTTTTTGGTATAACACAGTCTTGAATGAAACTTATGATTTCATAAAATCTCATTATTTCATGTATGATATGATATCAAACATACCAACCTATTTAAAGATATATTTACTCTATAATTCATAAATATTAATTAATATTTAATTACATTATTCAATAATTACCTGGGGTGTTATATTCTTCCCACCATTTGGAAATTGCTTCCTCGAAAATTTGAATTTAGTATAAAAACTAGGGGTTTGACTTTTAAAAATACCCTTATTGAAATTATATATATAAAAAAGATTAATAAAACATAAAATTTTAAATAAATAAAGGAAATTTCTAAGGCCACCTGTGATAACACATACTCGGGATCCATGTAAGAATATATTGATATAAAAGGGAAAACTAACCATATTGTTCTTGGTGTAGAGTGAATGAAAACATTCTTAGGAGAAAAATAATAATCACAAAAACACAAACATGTTACTTATTAAAAGGTCATTGACTTTATAGGAATAAAAATAAACGTATAATGTTTTTCATTTTAAAAAAACTTTTCCTAGAGTTGTATAATTCATATACTTACTTATTATATTAATATTTTATAAAAAAAATATCATCCCCTTAATATTTCATAATTATGATCTACATCCTGAAGAATAAAATTAATCATCAAAGATCATAGAAACACTAATTTTTAACAATACAGTAAAATCAATGTCCAAAAGTTAAAGAATATATCACAATTAACAAAATCCTTACGTAAACATAAAGTAATATCATATAGTGGTCCATAATAACTTATTATTGCATCACATAAAACCTTATAAGGTGTTTCCAAAACCATCAACTTATGGTTATACTAAGAAATGTACTAGCCTATCTAAAGATTCCATCACTTCACTAGATGTCTCAACATTTAAATCAATGGTAGAAAAATATTGTCCCAATCATTTTCTATGATCATTACGATTTTCTCCCTGTGTAACATTATTTGGACACAAATTCTCCAAAAGTCCCAAAGAATTATATCTAAATAATCTTACTATAGAAAAATTATCTGTTATCTCATTGTTAGACTCTTAATGACATTTTTTCCTTGTAGTCACAAACCTTGTGAACAAACTTAACACATCAGTAACAATTTCCAGATCCCGACATACATTCCTGAAAATTAATTTTACAACCTCAGGAACAAGTGTTAGGCTTTACTCTAGAATTATTAGTCGGTTTATTCACTATTTACTACCACCCAGACTATTTCTTACTCATATCATCTAGTGGAATTAATTCTTTTGAAAACATTATTTCAATTTTTTCAACATAATGAACCAATTTTTCATAATGTTTAAATTCTCAGGGGGCCAATGATCTTTGTAGAATTAGTTTCAAGCCTATGTAAAATCTATTAATTTTACTAACAATGTCTCAAATAAAATATGGATCATTCTTGAAAAATATTGTAATGTGTTCTTCATATGATGCAACTGAATCATTAGAATTTTTCATTAATTCCAACAATTTTTTCTACATCATAATAAAAACAATCTTTGGGAAATATTTCGAATGTAAAATTTCCTTAAATGTTTCCTATTATATGGAATAAATATCACTTTTATCTATAGTATTTTTAAGGAATGAACAAAAACTATATTTTTTAGCTTTAAAATTATGGATGTAAAGAGTTACCTTTTTATTTTCTAGAAATCCCATGATATAAAATATAATTTCCAAGGAATTTATCTATCCTTCAGCTATCACTAGATGAGATTATCCATTGGATGAAGGGGTATGTTTCCTCGTTTAGTTATCCACTACTAAAATATTCCTCTATGGTTTATCTGGATGATCTCATGCATGGATACCACCACCACAAATAGCCTATGTCAACTATTAAATAATATAAACAAACTATTTAGTTTTGGTTTTAAATGCTTCATGATATTTACTTGGATGATTATTTTCGACTAAATTATTTCTCAAAACAACATTACAATTTCCTCTATGAAAAACCTTTCTAAAGAGATAATGTTTAGATGAAGAAACAAGTTATTCATAAAATGATAAATAATTTTGACCTAAAAAAAGTAAAATCATATAAGGGTATGATATTAACCCAATATTAACCTCTAATTTTTTATAAGCTATCCTCTAATACCAAAAATAAGTCCTTGAACGTAAAAATTGCATATTATAGTGCTTTGAACAAGAATTAATATTTTAAAATATTTTCAGTTTAGTTTTTTATTGAATTTAAAAAAAATATTACCAAATAAAATGATACATTATCAGTAGAAACATATACTCAGAATCCATTTTTTTCACCAAATAAAAAAATATAAAATAAAAAAACTTTTTCTTTATTATATCTCAATTCTCATCTTATCCTCATCCTTGTCCACACTCATGCTTTAAACTTGTGAAAAAAAATTTAAAATGTTGATGATAAAAAAAATTTGGTAACAGACATATAATAATGAAAACCATTAGCCTATTGGAAAACATAAAAACCATTTAAATGAATGCAATTAAATATTTTTTATGAATTATAAAAACATTTTTTTGAATAAAGAAAAATCATTAAAGATAATAAAAATCAATTAAAACTCTTTTAGGTTTCTTAGAGAATCATACAAATAAAACCCTTTCGGAACCATTTCAATTAGAATTGCCATACCACCGATATATAACAGATATTATTACCAAATGCATTATAGATCTTTAATGTGGATTACCCTTCTTATACACCATATCGGGCACACCCATAAACTATCATGGGGATCATCCCTTCATATAAGCAATATCGGGCTCACCCTTGAGCTATAATGAGGCTCAACCCTTCATATAATTTATATCAAGATCAACCTTAAGCTATAATTATGATGAACAATTAATATAAACTATATTTTTCTCACTCGTTACTTATAATCATCATGAACCTTTTCATCTTATAAGAAAAAGAATGTTCATATAAAAGTATCCTTTTTTATTTTATGAATCCATTTTTAATCCCAAAAACCAAAAAACTATGAATTAAGGTTCTCAATTTATGAAAACATTTAATCATTCAATCTAACATTGAAATCCAATAATATTAATGGAAGAGGAAAATCCATTGTCACTGAGTACGTTGAAAATAAAGAATTCCTTTGTTTATGTTTTCCAAAAGTTCTTTATAAATCACATAAAGAGATTTTATTTGAGATTTTTGGAAGGAAACTAAAAAATAGTCATAAAATGTCATTTATTATCATTTGATATCCATATAAATAAATATATATAATAATATCAACAATATTTACATGGAGAAAATTATTTGATAATATAATCTTTAAACAGTGAAGGGGTCCCATACCACATTGAACATATAAATTGTAATATCCATCAAATAAAACATTTACCATAACATTAATTAAGATTACTATAAATAAAATATGGATATTAAATTTCATTGTAGATTTAAATACACATTCTAAAAGAATAAATGTGAATGACATCAAGATACACCTCAATGAAAGGTGATCGATATGAAATCCCTTCTAAATATCATAACATGGATATTGATATTAATAAAATCAAATTAATATATGTACACACATAAAACAAGTAAAAATAAAACATAATACATTCAAAATTCATTTCACATGTAATATTATCATAACATAATCCTAAAGTAAATTTTTAACACAAAGAGATATAATTTTGATACAAAATTCCCTTACCTTATGTCTTCACTCTTTTTGTACTCGTAAAAACCTCATTTATAATAATTTAATTTTATTATTCATAATTAAATTAAACATATTAATATTTGTTATAAAATATATTATTTAATTAAGACATTCTATTACTTGTTTATTATTAACTCCATGTTTATGCTATGTCTCAGGAAATATTTTATTTGTTAATCATTCACATTTTCACATGTTATTATTTATTCTAAAAATTTAATTATTTATATTATATAAAACATTATATAAATATCTTATATATTCAATGTATAATTTTTTATAATAATCCTTAAGGATAAGTGAAGATCACTATTCATGGATATGGTATGTCTTACATCCGGATGAATACTTTTTTCAGTTTCCTATCCCATTGAACTTAAGAAACTAATGAAATGTATGAAAATATAAATATATATAGTTATATTATATTAAATAAGTCATTTATATCGTATAGTTTTACTAAATCAATCCAAAATACTTTCCATATGTTGTGTGAATGAACCACATCACTTTGGGGAGGCAGTCATCTACACATCGAGAAACAAAGTTATCATATATTCAAAAGATAGAATAAATGATAGAATGTCTAACATAAAATATCCAGAATATTAAATAGATTATAATATAAATATAAAATTATTATTTAACTAGAATTTGTTTTAAGATCATATATTGTGGAGGTATTTGAAAAATAATAAAAACGTTATTCTTGGAGGTGATTAACTGACATAACTTTGAAAACAATTATGTTTCATTGAATAATAGGAAGTGTGAAACTAAATAGATATGATATATTTAATTAAAAACATTAAAATACATTATATACATGTTTTTAGAGTAATCATTAATTTATTGATGAATAATTTTAGGATAAAGGTGAAAAGGAAATGAAATTTAGAGAGATACTTTTGGAAAAATACCTCTTGTATATAACCTCCTTGAGATTCCCTTTAGGTCCTTGGATTTAGAGTTTTTGTGAAAGGAGATAAACTTTCAAGTGGGGAGAGTGATGATCATTGGTTTGGGCTGAGATTTATGGATCTAAATTTCTTTTTTTGGCTGAAATTGGGGTGGTGAGGTGTTGTATTAATATTTTAGGAGAGGATGTTAAAGTGATTAAATTATTGATTATATTCTAATAAAACCTTACCACATTGAAATGGAAAAAATTTAATCAAATTAAACATTCAATTCATTTTTTTCTTAATGGTTAAGGTTGAGAAAGAATTCAAAAACAACATTTAAATATTGTTTTTTTGGTATTTTAATCCTTACCCTTCTAAATTTAACTTGACTCATTTTTTAACTATACTATGGTAAACAATCATTTTATCGTTGTATATTTTGAGGAATAAAAAAATTGACCATACATCCTAATTTTAACCTTATATTTCTAAATATGGAATCCATTTTACCTACTTAAATTGAAATAACTTAACAAATTTTATTTAACATTAATCCCACATACATAATGAAAAATAGGGGTTTTAAAGTGAAATGTTCCAAAATTCACTATATATTTATATCTAATTTCATTGTGAAATTGATTGAAATTACCTAAATTTCCATTATTTATGTATAGATAATCAGATTATAATTTATTTCCAATTTTAAATATAATTTATCTATATAAATTAATTGTATAAAAAAGTAGTTTTGAACTATTATTTTTTAATATTCATTATTCAACAAAAGATGAAAATTCTGAGAACAAATAATTTTTTTTACCATAACATAATTTTTATATTTATATTTAAAATATGAGGTTTGATTTTCCATATATAAATTATAAATGTTAAAAAAATATATTTCAAATGGGTTATCCATTAAAATGAGGTAAAATTACCTTTTATATATAATTTATACTTTTAGACTTAATATTGGATTTATTCATTTTTTAAGCATATAAAATCTATTGAAAGAAGGTAAAAAAATTTAATAAAAATTTTTAATGATAGTTTAGTTTGTACTTTCCATTCTTGTTGATACAATGGATATGTGATAACTTCCACAATAAATAATAATATTATTATATTATATTTTTGTATAATACTGCCTTGCATGAAATATATGATTTCAGAAAAACTAATTGTTTTATGTTCGGTATGATATCAAAAATATAGAACTATTTAATTTTACTACTAATATCTAATTCATAAATTTTAATAAATATGAAAAATATTTACTCTATAATTATCTAAAATGTAAAATTTATGTAACTTGTTATATAATTTTATTAAAAAATACCATGTTATCACATTATTGTATTCACATTATATTAGTCTAGACATTTTATAATTGGTGGTACCAACCTCATAAGTTTTTCTCACACCCTATTCTATCCATAATTGGGTACTTAATAAGTTTTAATGGATGTTGTTTTGGGTAGGATAAATGTACCATGTTTTTTTATTTTTATTGGATGGGTTGGATCATGGAGGTGGGATGGACATTGGGTTCAAGATTTGGGATTTATGAGTTCATAGATTATATTTATATTTTTATTTGTATGTATTTAAGCATTAAATTTAGTTGCATTTCAGGATATAATTAAATTATTCTTCTAATTTTTATGGTTCTGTTGGTGTTCATTGTCTAGTCTGCCCTGTTCTATTTTGTAATATTTTTGTTTTTTCCATTACCCTAGTATTTATTTAATTCTATTTTGTTATAACATTGTATCATGGTGTATAATATCCCCACAATTCTTTATACACCCCTGCTACTAGGGGATAGCCTCTGTCATCATTGGAGGTGAACTTCTGGTCTGGTAAAAAACCCATTTTAGGCATTTAAGAGAGTGTAATACTGGGGAATATTACTTACATCCATATAAATATAGTAAAAAATATTTTCATTCAAACCCCATGAACTATAAGAATAATTTTATTAAAATGCAATATATTGGAAACACAACATATAAATGTCCTCGTGGTGCATGATTATAAATACATCGCATGAAAATAAATTTGAGATAATGAACCCCTTATATTGTATTGTTGTTTGCAAAAATGCTCACTAACCTCCTATTTAAAAACATAAAAATATGAATCACAGTAATTAACCAACTTTTCATATCTATTGATGTTTATAAAATTATTTTACAGCCATCTACTATAAATATATTATTCAGTTATAGTTTATTACCATAATTATATATTATTAATTTTTTATTTTATTTTTCATTAATGTCCATAGGGATGAGTTATATTTCAAACATAGTAGTTAAAATTTCATCAATCATACATAATTTATGATACTATAGTCAATTTGTTTCAATGATTCGTCGTAACCCATTTTTTTTTGGTGAATGATAATGGTCTGGTTTATAAAAGATTAATGTTTTAGAACAAGTTTCACAAGGTGTTATGTTAATAAATATATCATAATTCTTTATCTCATATCAATAATAATTATAAAACCTTAAATTATATATTATTATATTATATTATAAATAATTATTATTCCAAAATATTTTATTAAATAACTATTATAACATAATTTTCTTATTTTGTAAAACTGACCTAGGTGAGGGTGTGTTATAATTATTTAATGAGTAAGGACTTGTTTTTTATAATTATGAAATAATATTTACAAAATCATATCAAGTTTATAAATATTATTTCAATTCCCAAAATTCACTCCTAAAAAATCCCTAATGTTTGGGGGTGAAAAATAAAATTATTCATTCGTGGAAGTAGTAGTTAGCACATATGTATGAAAAAGTCTTCTATATCTCATGAAATGTTATGTAATTAAGGTTTACGTTAAACTATAATTTCTTTATTATTATTGTGGAATAGGTGAAATAATAATTTTTCAAAAAATTAATTTAATAATTATGAGATGTGATGGTGAAAAATGAACGAGAACACTTCATGAAGGTGGTAGTCTGTTTGTTTGAACGGTCAATGTAGTTTTGTTTTATTATGGATGGAAAGGTTTGAATATTGGCTAATCCAATAATATAATAACATTAAATAATATTAAAAATACTTGCATATTTATATTATGTTTTCTAAAATATATTTGGATGATGAATTTTATGAATAAAGGATAACGAGTAGGAAATACTCCCATTGTAAAGTAAATCGTTATCTTTGGGAATATACATGAAAATAGAGAGATTTATTTATATAATTGCAGACATAGTCTTATTATCTTGACATAAGATTATTGTACAATATAAATGTAAATATTTTAGTATTAAATTTTATGTAATGGGAATGTAAAAATGGGGAGTTAGTGTTTCCCTTTACTATCTGAATAGAAGGGTAATTTTTGGAGTACCCATTACTTTTAAATAATTGAATATTACTTTTCAGTATTAAAATCACCCAAAAGAGGGAAATATGATGCATAGATAGTTTTGGGGGATTTAATATTCTTCGGTACTTATTTTTGTGAATTCATGTACTGAGTTTAGGTTTTTTCTATTAGTGTTTATAGCTATACACTAATGTTCCATTACCATGATGAAATTATTTTAACCTTCATAATTAATATTTTTAACCAAAATTATAATTTTAATTGTTACATAAGATTATAATTATTTTTTAAAATTATAAATAACTCCACAAAAAAAAATTGTATAGTTGAAAAATGATAATTACATAAAAACTTGCATAATGCCTAAATTTTTTTTTAAAAAAAAATAGTTTTTTAGACCATACAATTAATATGGAGATTAGGATTATTAATACCACTAAATTATATGACATAAATTGTTTTATTGTATGATATTAAATTTTTATTAATTTTAAAGAAGTAAAAAAATTAATTTTTAACATAAAAATGTCTATCAAAATGAAAATTCCAAAAATTTTCTTACAATTGGGGAAAATGTCAATTAATGAATAAATTTAATCACAAGATATTTATTTTAAAAAAATTAAAAATTCATAGTTATAATAAATAATTTTTTTTAAATCAATTAATTTAATTTAATAAACATCTAGGCCTCTGTCATGTATTGGTAAAATACTAAAATTTACAATTTAATAAAAACAATTATTTTTTACTATCCAATTAGAAATTAATTATTTGTAAAAAATATCAACAATTCATATTTATATAATGTTGATATGATGAATTAAGAAAAAATTAAAAATAATCTAACATTTATAAAATTATCTTTTAAATTAAAATAAAATATATAGGGTATATTGTTTGTAAAAACCCATTTAAATATTTAGTGCTGTTAATAATATTTTCTATGAATTTTTAATTGATTATTGTAATATAAATTTGTAAGGGTTTTTTATCCATAAAATATCTTAACAATTTTTATCTAATATGTTGTCCCTCAGATTAGTTTGGTTTTTGATGTGAAACAAGCTATCGAACATACTGTTAATTTTGAAAAAAAAATTACAAATTATCATAGTGTTATATCCCCTACATAAATATTGTCTTTAATATTTTAATTAAAGCTTAATATAGAAACTAAATAATGTTATATAGTAAAATTAATCTACTAATTAAATTAATTTTTATAGTGACCTCCAAAAACATTGTAAATATATTTGTTGTCCATCAATGTTGTATTATTGCTAACATTCAGTTTCTTCAACAGGTTAAAGCTAAAATCCTATTATTATTTGGCATCAAAATCCATATTATATAACTTTATTTTAAAGGCTGTTTTCAATAATATTTAAATATAAAGAATATATTTTGTTCATATGAATATTTATTTCTAATTCCAATAAATAATTTTTACCTCTATTTATAGAGAACAAACAAAATTTCTAGAAATCAAATTAAATTATTTAAATGGATGGATTATAATATTTTTACAAGGAATTTCCCCAGAAACATTATCATGGGAAAAACTAAAATATTATTTTATATTTGAAAATCCAATATTAAGGGTGGTAATGTAATTATTATAGGAAAAAGCATATTTATAATGAACAAGAAACCAATAATTAATCCAAAACATAGAGTGTATAAAAGTGTTCCTAAATTATCATGACCCACATAATTAATTTTTATTTCATATATTCTTTATAGTTCCCTTATTGTCGCACATTAATAGGGTCCATTATTATCATTAAACATAATATTGGGGAATTTATTTTCATAATGCCAAAACATATATATTTTATGAATTGGAATGTGTGTAAAGATTTAGTTTTCAAAATTCATTCCTAAATTTCATTGACGAACATATATTCCTAATTTCAAAAATTATATGCATGATAACATACTCTAATGTAGATAAAATGACATCTAGATAATTGAATTCAATTTCCCAGGTTTATTAAATTATATTAGGAAGTATGGGGTATGAATTTCAATCCACCGCAAGATATTTACCGTGGGTTTTTATGATCCCCACTATTATTTAGTTATCTATAGTGTATAAAGAGACCCTGGATTCCATTTCAACCTTAGCTGTGCTTCAAAAAATATCTTCATTTTTATCAAACTCTCTCACATACAATTCCATTAAATGTGTATGAAAAAGTCATATAAATAATCATTTTATCATAATTTCATGGTAACTTACTAAATATAATGTGTAACTTACATGTCTTAAGAATTTCCCCCCATCTGTTCTAATGGATTCACCACACATTTTTTATTAATATAAATTAAAATTAATTTTTTTTGAAGAATTCAGGAAAAATATTTGTTCAAGATTATTTTTATAAAATCCTCACATCCATTAATTTCAAATTCTGCAATCTTCATCATATTCACAATGACGATCCACAATTGTTAAGCCTATCCATATATAAAATAAACATATAATACAAACCCTAATGGTATGAGCACCAAATATTAGAAAAAATATTTTATATATTATTTATCTATTTCTCTGAAATTAGTGGATTTTGGGAACCACTGAATGCATGCAGGAATTACGTATAACTGACTATATATAATGTATCTACAACCTTGTAACATTATGGGGAAAATGGTTTTTTTATAATTCTTCTCATGGGAATTTTGATTGAAAATATCAAAAAACAATTACTTCTTCCCCAATTCCACTTTGTTTCTAATTTTTACAAGGATCACATTTCCCTTTTCACACATTGTTAAATAGGTTTCACTTGTCTCCTTCCATTTCTTGAATAAATAAATGATAAATATAAAGAATTTAATATAAAAATGAAATATAATAACATAAACAGGTAATAAATACAAAAAAATAAACATAATGGTTTCATTCGAGTTTACTCGTTGTATAATACTTTTTATGTTCTCTCACATTACCTTAAATATATTCTTAAATACTTAATATTGTTTTGTAAATAGAATATAAAAACCATACCATACGTTTCCAGAGTTTATATCCATATTTTATATATTTGGACCCCTTATCATGAAATGGATTGAACATTTACATGACACTCAAATAGTATTTTTCATGGTGATTACATCTAGGTGCATCTATCCTATATCCATATCCACTCACCATTATCCATGATGTGGTTCATTTTTAATATGAACCACACAATCTCTACTGTAAAAATGTTTTTGCTATTATTTCATACAGATACATATACATATAGTTATCACAAATTTTCTCATATACAAATCCGTAAAACAAGTTTAATAATCCAAAAAAAGAATTAATCCCTTCGTTGATACCAACTACAGAATCCCACGGTCTGCAAATCATTATTTAAAATAATTTCCTTAAGATAGAAATTAAAATTCATAAATCATATCATAATCCCATGAAAAAATGTTTAGTGAATTTTAGGGAAATGTATAATGACTACTAATTTTATAACACTTGTTAACAATCCTTTATAATTGACACACAATAGACCCCTTTCTAGACATATCATAAGTTATAATAATCTTTAAAACCTGTGAAATGGAAACATATAAAAGCGGTGAGATCAAAAACATAGTATGGGAAAAAATATCACCCTTAAATTGAGTATTATATTTTAAAAATTCAAAGAAACATGGCTGGGGGAAAATATTTTATAAAAATGATAGGGTGCGGTATGATTTTTCAATATAGCATGGTAGAAGGAAAAGTATTCTCAAAAATTTTAGCATCCAAAATGTGTAATTGAAAATGATAAAATAAACATGATTTTGGGGAATTATCAAGTACATATAACATATGGGTGTCGGTATAAATAAATAACTATGAGACAAAAATAATCATAGGTAATCATTTAATAGTTTTTCTGCTATCAAAATAATTTGACCTATTACCTAGTGTCTTAGTAATTTCATCATAGGACCCATTCTAACTTGAGGATCATAAAATGATTTTAATTAGTAATTTTTGTATTATAACTAATATTCCATTACCAACACTATTGTTGCATTTTTTGTTCAATTATTTACTCGATTAACCTAACTGATGGTCTATTTGTAACATCAATATCACAACTCACATTCGATTAGTGACTCGAGTGTCTCAACATGTGTCCCATTTTTATCTCCAAAGGTATAATAAATTCACTGATGAATTTCATGGTGATATATTACCCCACCCATTAACCATATATGGATATTTGTGTCCCTTTATATAAATTATTTAATATTTCACAGTGAACCCATGGAACAAAAAATGTGTTTTTCAACATTTTCAAATGGTATCATAAAAATTAATCACAAGAATGTTAATATTTTTTGGCCAATAATAGATCATCTAAAATAGTTTTTTATAAAATTATTCATTAGTCTTTTTATGAGAGATATATTCAAAACATGGAAATTGGAGATAAAAATTAAAATTAAAGTGAAAATATGATCAGTTTTTCAAGATACCTTTTTAACATTGGTGAAAATGATGAACTTGTAGGTTAAATGGAATATTATTTTTTAAGAAAAAAGTAACATTTACATATGTTGAAAATAAATTATTTTCAAAATAAATAATTGGAAATAATAATCAATAAAAAAATCCTTGATAAATAAATAAATTTTTCAATGAAGAGATGTAAAACCATTTTGAAAATATTTTCATTTCAAAAGCAATATTTTACAAATCATCCTTGAAAATACATAGTGGTTTCTAAAAGGATATTATAAAATAGTAGAAACAATTTATATTTAATGAGAATATTCTATAACATATTCTTGAAAATACTTAAATGAATTCAAAATAAATTTTTAGGGGAAGATAATATAATTGAATTTTAATGGATGGAAAGCTGTTTTTTAATATTTTTAAATACATTTATATAAATCAAATGTTATAAAAGAGTTTATAACATACTTTTGAAAATGTAATAATGTAATTATAATGGGTAAATGTTATAAAATATAATTTTTTCCAATTATAAATGATAATTAGTGGAAATAAAAAAAATTATAACGAGGGAATCCCTCGTGATAGTGGATTGGAATTATTCTCAGCAGTGATATAATTTTTGGGGAAGAAATTCATAAAGAAAAAATCATTTAATTAGGTATTTAATAACCCTAAATATGAATTGAATGTAATTTGAAATAAAATATTATATAATAATCATTTGGATTTGGGGAAAATAATTCCATGTAGTTTTATTTTAACTCTATTAAAAGAGTTGAGTTTACAAAGATCCTTACTGCATTGCTATCAATTATGTTAAAAATATATTACATAAATAACATGATATGGATCTTAAATCCCAATTAATTATTATAATATGGTAATATACATTTATTAGTATGTAAATACAACGTATTAATTATTTAATGGTGCATGATAAGAAATATGCCTTAATAAATTCAATTTGAGACAAAGTACCCTTACCTTTTATTTATGCATATTCAAATGCACAATGACATGTTGTACTATAATCATTAATATCATAATCACCTCTATTATAGTATTATTCATATATATAATATTTTTTCACTTCTTTTATAACCATTTATTAAAAAATATTAATTGACAATAGTTTGTATCGATCATCAATATATTGGAAATAATGATTGTTTGTTTTATAAAAGTACCACGATGAAATGGTCAATTTCATACACATTAGTTCAAATTAAATCATTACCTTAAATTTAATGATACTATTATCATGTGGTTTCGATGATTCAACACACCCAATTTTTATTTGGGGAATGATATTTGTATGGTTTGTGAAAAATGAAATCATGATGAACTCATTTCGAAACATGGTATATTAATAAATTTATTAATACTAGTAAAACAATTCTAAATTAATTTAGAATTTTAATGTAATATTTTAACATATTATAAAATAATTATATTATACTCCATACTCATTTCAAAAATATATATTATAAAATTATTCAAATATGTTTTATAACAACCTCAAACAGGTACATTTTTTAATTAATTAATGAGTTGATAAATATTATTATATAAAGTTAATATAACTATATCAACCCATCATATAGGGTCTATTCCATGACACCCACAAGCCCACCCCTAAAGGAAAGGGGTTAGAGACTAGCACTTAAGGAGTCAAACTGAAAGTGGGAGGAATCTTTTCGTGTACTTGTATAGACACACATACTACCACATCCCAAGAAAACTAGAAAAGAGAATATCCACGCTAATAAACAACCACAATGTGTAAAGTTACAACTGAAAGTAAATGGGCCTGAATACAAACCCATCAAAAGATAAATACAATGAGAGTAAGTATGAAGTCAATGGAAAGCCTCCCGCTGAGAACCCCCACATAATGGGTAAGTATATAGTAGATGTTGGAAGTCGTAGAAGCACGTCCTGCCTGCCTAATCTCACTGTGCACCACCTTGTTCGAGGGTACCAAGTCATCTTCCTAATCAACAGAAATCAAAACCTGACACAACACATGAGGCCAGAGCCCATGAAGGGGTGAGTAAACAAATACTCAATAGGAACCCCAACCCCACAATGAAATACCACAAACCAATCCACAAAAAAACCATGAATAATGATCACGAAGCAAGACAGAACGCACTATGTATAATCTAGAGTTAGGATCATCAGACTATTATTCATATCACTGCAATCCTTGGTAAGCTAGATTACTCCTCCCCAATGTGTACCATGTGTATGATGTTTCACACAGAGCCACTCCCCACAATGGGCATGTCGATTCACAGAAAGTTTCTTCCCTTTAACCTATGGTGTTGTGGTACTTATCCCTGATTGGTGCCATAAGAATGTTAGGTCACACAGAGTCTCTACCCACTATGTGAATGTAGGGTCACACAAAGTATCTTCCCACCTTGGTCATTATACTGAGGTACTCCTCCCCATCGAGTACTATGAGTCTATCGGGCCACATAGAGCTTTTCCCCACCATGGTAATGCTGAGTAACATAAAGTCACTTCCCAATGGGCCATTGTAGCCTATCCCCACATGGTTTCCTGTTAACAGTATTCAGGTCTCTGTCAGTCATAGTATTTATGCATGTAGTGCACTTTATTCTAGGAGAACCACTCCTCAAAACATTCATCATATTTCGTCTTCAATGAAAGTATCCTTAGAGTATGCCAAAATATCTTCCTTGTTGTGAGGGTTCCAATGCCGCAAATAGATCTTCAATCAGAAACCTCAGCTTGAAAGATATATTTGTTTTTCTAAAAAGGGTCTGGTTGGGTCTAGGTCCAGTCTGACCCGAACCGGATCCAGCTCGACCAGAGTTCGGCCTTGTACCGCCTATTAGGATGTAAGTACAGCCTGCTAGGGCAGCCTGTGCCCAACCCGGTCCACCATAGGAAGACTTGTTTCCTCCTCCATCTGATATGGGCAGTGCGTCTAGGGTTCTCTCTTACATAGCCATTCAATATTAGCCATCCATTTTTTCCACACACTGTAAGGGGAATTTTTACCACATGGAGACATAACCAACAGCTACAGGCAGTATCCCTACCGCCAACCATTAGCCTGAGGTGGCTGTAGGTACCACCTCCAACGCGCCGGTGGGTTCTTCCGCAGACCACTAGGTCCGCTCAGGTGGTCCCTTCTTCACACCGCTTGATCTTATGGCCTCCTATGGATGAATTCTTCCCTATGATTTCTTCGAATCCTCCTTACCACCATTTTGATGGTGCATCCATGGAGAAGGCCCAAAAACGCACAAGGTAGAGGGACTCCTGCCTTTTTCATGTTGGTATGCACCCTCTGCGTTTGAGGTTTAGAAACATTTGATAATGTATCAATGTTATATCACAATTAATCAATCCTGATACACAAATCCTAAGAAATAGACAACCTCCCACAATAACAAGTTATCCACATATCAACATAATCATGGGTTGATCAGCGTTAGTCATTTTTGAATGAAGAATGAGAAATAAGAAATTAAAACAAACACAACCCTACCACATTATAGTTCATCTTCTGAATCGATCTGTCCATGAGGATTCATGTTTTGATGGCATTTAGTGATCTCCGGTCCCATTCTTCTATGTGCATTGATGTCGCTGGTGAGTCTTCGGAGTTTATCATTCATATTTGGAGAGAATTCTTGATGTAGGTTCATCAGATAAATTCCACCTTTTGATCCTAATTTATCCAACATGATAACCCATTAAAATAAAACATAGCACATCATTTCTGTAATGATGTTTCGTCGCATAATTACACTGCATGCTTAAGGACCATTAATGAGACTCATTTAATGTGACTTGCCGTCTCTTTTTCTCTACACCATAACATTTTCATGTTTCGACTTAATGGTTGGGAAATAAAAATAAAATAAAATTTTTTTTTATTTTTTTTTGGGATGTCTAAAAATTTACTTTTCCAGTCAACCCAAACTGGACAAAGTTAGGTCCATTCATGGGAACTCCCTCCATTTTATGTTCAACAGTACCCTTATATTGTTTATTCGAGCATCATTATAAATGTTTGAAAAACCTTCTAGCATGATTTTTTAAATGAAATAAAAAGCTATCAAAATTCTATTCTATGCTCACCGATCCTCAGAATTATGTGTTTTCAAATTGTATGGTCTCGAAATAATCCCATATAATTAAAAAAATACATGGAATTTGAAAGACATTACATTCTACCCACCTTAGGGCCTTACATCCTCGAAATACAAAATAGGGGATAGAAAAACAAATGGGGGTACTAAGAATGAATCTAAGCTTCCCACTCTGATCTTATCTCTTTGAGATTCATGTGCTTCCACTAAATGGGCACAAGAGGAATCAACCACCCAGGAAGGATATATTCTTGTTGATCCACTATCTTCACCAGGAACTCACTAAATGTCGTCACATCATTAATTTCTAGCTCTCCCCAATTGATAACATGTGATGGATCATGCATGTACCTCCTCAGTAATGACATGTGAAAAATATCGTGCACCCGGTGTATATGTGGTGGAAGATCTTGGTGGTACGCCACCGCAACAACTGTACTCAGAATTAGAAGAGGTCTGAAAAAACTCATAGATAACTTTCACCCCTATCCATATTTGTGCATTCCCCAATTGGGAGTGACCCTATGGAATAAATGGTCTCACTCTTCAAACTCCAAGGGAATCTATATCTTATAAAATAAAATTTATTCTTTCTATGTGCAATCATCATCCATTCCTTCTTGATATGCACCTTCTAAATGGTAGATGAAGCTATCTCTGGACCCATTACTGTAGACTCTACTAGGTCTGTATATGATAGAAGTGATCTACATGGATACCCGTACAATTCCTCAAACAGTTCCATGCCAATGGTGGAGGGATATATGTTGTATTATAAAAACTCCACCAGTGGCAGGTGGTCCCCCCAACTACGACCATATTCCTGGACGCAAGCACAAGGAATCTCCTCCAAGGTCTATATGGTGTGATTAATTTGACCACAATTATGTGGGTGAAATGTTGTGACCAAGCGCATATGATTCTCAAATGCCTCCAGTAATGCCTACCATGGCTGAGATGTGAAGTGATCATCACGGTTTGAGATGATCATCAAGGGAACCCGGTGAAGATACCATATCTCTGTGACATAGAGGCTACCCAATCCCTCTACCGATCCTTTCTCCTAGATGGGTAGGAATTAAGCCGACTAGGTGAGTCAGTCAATGATCACCTAGATAGAATCGTGGACCATGAACATGCATGGTAATCCCATTATAAAGTCCATTAAGATAACTCCCCACTTCATATTTGGTACCTCAAGTGTCTATGCCAAGCCTACTGGAACTTGATCCTCAGCCTTCACATACTGACGAGCAAGGCACCGTGAAACAAACTCGTACACCGCTTTCATCAATCCTCTCCACCAGTACAGATGTTTTATATAATGGTATATCTTTTCCACTATAGGATACACCACTAAGGGGGGGGGGGGGGGGGTTGTTACTCTCTCATAATCTCATCTCGCAATGCCACAGGTAATACTACGTGCCCTCTTAAAAGGAATAAATACTCCCCACATATCAAATATTTATCAGGAGTTTGTCCTGAGGATAACTGAAAATGTTGGGAATTTCAGTGAACATTCACAAGTTGTGCCCCCAAACTCGATGTAAGTGTGTGGGAGAGATAGTCATCAACTAAAAGTAAGATGCTCCATCATCATCAACAAAGCATATCTACATCGCGGCTAGCTACTATGTTGCCTCATTTAGCAGCTATAAACCACATATTCTACTGAGTGCATTTTCCACCACATTCCCGATCTCAAGATTATAGAATATGTCGAAGTCATAGTCCTATAGGAACTCTAGTCATCATACCTATCTCACGTTCTGGTCCTTCTGGGAGAAGCTATACCTGAGACAATTTTGGTCACATTATATGGTAAATTATTCACCCATGAAGTAGTGCCTTCACATATTTAGCGAAAATACCACGACTGCTAACTCCAGGTCATGGGTCACATAGTTATGCTAATTCTTCCTCAAATACAATGATCTGTAGGAAATAACTGCTTGAATATGCACCAGGACACAACCCTGTCTGGTCCCAGATACATAAAAAAACTACATACCCAATGCCCTCCTCTGGTAGTCTCAAGATGGGGGCACTCATCAATCTCCCTCTCAACTCCTGGAAACTCTACAAACACATTTTCATCATGAAAAAGGGATGTCTTTACCGCATCAAAGCCGATAAGGGTACTAAAACTATGGAAAATTAGGGCACAAATCTATGATATTATTCGAACAAACCCAAGAAACTCTGCACCTCAGTCCTGAACATGGGTGGCTCCCAAGAAAGAACTGCCTCTATCATTTCTAGGTCCAATACAACTCCAGCCTTTGAGATGATGTGTCCTTGTAAGTGGACCTCCCGAGTCCAAAACATGCACTTTGAGAGCTTTCCATAAAGCTGGTTTTCTTATAGTTTATCTACGACTATCTGTAGGTGTGTAGCATGATCCTCTTCTCACAATGAGTACACCATGATGTCATCAATGAAGACCACTAAAAAGTGATCAATGTAAGGCAGGTTGATCCTTTTCACGAGTCCCATAAACACTACTGGGGAATTGGTCATGCATAAGGGCATCACCAAGAACTCAAAGTGGACACATCAACATATGAAGGGTGTGTTCAGTGCATCCTCATATCGTACCTGAAGCTGGTGATATCCTAATCCGAGGTCACTCTTGGAGAACCACCTTGCACCCTCCATCTAGTTGAAGATGTCATCAATTATTGGTAGTGGATATCTTTTCTTCACGTTCACTTTGTTCTAACATCGGAAGTCCACTCGTAGCTTTATGCTCCTCTCATCCTTCTTGGAAAAAAATACTGGGGCTACCCATGGTGAAATCTGGGACTCATGAAGCCCTTCTCATGGAATTCCACCAATTTTAACCTCAATTCACGAATATGTGCTTGTGCTATATGACATTTCCATGTAAATATCGGTGTCATCTCAGGGTACTAGTTGATGCGAATGTCAAGATACCTCTGAGGAGGTAGTCCTAGAACATCCTCATGAGAGACATCCTCTTACTCATCCACCAATACATGAAATATTGGACTCCTATCTTCCCCCACACAAAGGTTGAGGCTAGCCAATTGGTGAGTGATTAGATTCACCCTCCATCAAGAAAATCTGTCATGTGTTACAAAAGTTCCTTTCTCGCTGGTGAAGGAAAACCTTACCCCATACTCACGGACACACCGCACATTATGCCTAATATGGTTAATCTGAGTATAGACTATACAATACCTGTACATACCCAATATGACTTCATAAGGCCTTGATGCTACTAATAAGAGATCCAAGTTGAATCTCTCACCACCTAGATTAAGCTCACACTAATGGCACTAGTGTGTAGTCATCGAATCTCCCCTTGTAGGAGACTATAAATGTACGGATAAAGCCAACTGCTCCACTAGAATCTTTGAGCCTCAAACAAGTTCCATGGAAAAGAAAGAATGGATGCCCCCTATGTTTATAAGAACTGCATATAAGGTGTATAAGTCACATATCGTACATTTAATAATATCTGGAGCACCATGGTCATAGGACTCCACTACATGAAATTGAGCTCGCCCCTATCCACCTACTCCATGAGGTAGTGGTGTACCACCTAGTGGTGGTAGATATATTTCCTCGAACCATATCCCACAACCTTCTACTAGAACTACACCCCTTCCACGTCCACCACCATACAGACCTCCTTACTCGTACCATTTCCTATACCTTGGAGGTCCCTCAACCGTCTTTTGATCGTCCGGGTGGAGGGTTAGGAAGTAACGAGCCATGTTTCCCTACCTGCCACATGAGTAGAATGACCCATTCCTCAGATTAACTATGTTCCACTGGTGGCCATGTACCACAGATCATGTGTCCTATGGTCACCCTTCAGATGATCTGTTCCTATTGGACAATTGTTTCATTTTTCAGTTGCCAACCGTGGATGACTCAGCCACTTGTCTCCTGGTTGAAGCTCCCTCTATTAGTTCCCCACATTGTGGGGAAGCTCTCTTCTAGAAGATCCTTCTCTAGCATTTCAGCCTGAGTGGGGATGCTGAGAGAAATCATCAACTACCAAATCACCTGTCTAAGTCCTTGTTCAAAGGTCTAGGACCTAAAGAAAGGGTCTTTCACAATGTTTGTAGTGTATCGGGAGAGGTATGTAAATTTTTAATTGTACTCAGACACTGCCATACTACCTTCCTGTTGGTAAAGTAGCTCCTTTACGCACACTAATCACAAGGTCATGGGGAAGAACTCCTCTTAGAAAAGCACCTTAAAGTTATCCTAAGAGAGGGTCGCCTCATCATGGGTCTGAATAGTTAAGATTCACTATCTCCCTACCGAGCCTTGAATAAGGGTCACATTTGAGATCTCCATATGTTCAAGTGGCATCCTCACCAAGGGGAATACTTACATCACTACCTCTATCCTATCATCAGCAGCCTAAGGGTATATCTCTCCTTTGAACCTTGGAGGTCTCTATCTTTAGAAATCATGTGAGGCACAAAGTCTACATACGTCCTCCCCTAGTAATGCTAGAAATAAGAGGTGATGAATATGTAGTGGTAATGGTAGTTCACCACCCTGAGGGGCCATCTCTAATACATGTCCCAGAACTGACACCCCGTAACTATGCGGGTTGTGCTAAAAACCACGTATCAGAGTTATGGTTGGTCATTTACTTGGAGGAATCCAGAAATAGATCAAGATGTACCACAGTAAATAGATTATACACCGTAAGATGAATGTAATTCAATAAGAACATAATGAAACATCCAAGAACTATATGATTAATGAAACTACTGTTTTTATGTATTGAGATGAAAAAAATAATTAAAGGTCCTGGTATCTGGATATGTTAGCCACAACACCAACACTGGACTCCCCGAATCTGAATGTCGTACTCGAAACACATAAAACTGTTTCTCAAAAACAAAACAATAGACTCTCAGTCTTTGAGGTTGAATTTGAAACCTATGATACAAATTTATCACAACCTGTCTCTCAGGGCCCATGTTGTGACTCCACTGAGCCCATCTCTTAAAAGCCATGGGTTGGTGACTAGCACTGAAGGTGTCAACCTGCAAGTGGGTGGAATTTTCTTAAGTACTTGTACACACAAATATACAACCACATCCCACGAAAACTAGAAAAGAGAACATGAAGTCTATTAAACAATCCCTGAGTGTAAAGATAAAACTAAAAGTAAATGGGCTAGAATAATAACCTAACAAAATAAAAAATTTAGTGAGAGTAAGTAAAACAATGGAAAGTCGGCTTCTGAAAACCCCACAAGATGGGTAAATATAAAGTAGCAACGGGAATCCATAGAATAATGTCATTCCTTCCTGATATCACTGGGCACCACCTGGTACTAGGACACCATGTCCTCATTCAAATCAATGGTTATCTGCACTAGACACAACACGTATGAGAAGATCATGTGTATGTGTGAGTAACAAAATACTCATTGGGGTCCCTAAACTAACAATGAAATAACACAAAGAAATCAACAAAATAACCAAGAAGCATTATGACGAATCAAGATAGTCCCACTAGGTATAATCTAGAGTCAAGAATGTATGAATATAAGTTATATCACTAAAAACCTTGGGATAGTAGATTACTCCATCAAATGAGTACTATGGGTATGTTAGGTCACACCAAGCCGCTTCCCACCATGGGCCTTTGGGTTCACACGGAGCCCCTCCCCTTACCCTAGGACTATTATGGTAATCATCCACGATGAGTACCATGGGTTTTCTCGATTACATAGAGCTTCTCCCCACCGTGGCCATGTCGGGTCACACATAGCCGCTTCCCACCTTGGCCATCATACTAAGGTACTCCTCCCCTCTAGTATCCTGGGTATTTCGAGTCACTCAGAGCCACTCACAACTATGGGCCTATTAGTTAACACATATTATCTTCCCATTAGGCCATCATTGATGATCCATATAGGTTTTATTGTTCATTGTCTTTAGTTCTCAGCCAGCCATATGATATTTTCACATAGTGCGCTTTTTTATGGGAGAACCACTCTGCAATCCATTCGTCATATTTGAATATACTTGAAAGTCTCCTCATATTATTCTAAAAGATCTTTCGCGTCGCGAGGGTTCAAACTCCACAAATGCATTGTCAATGGAACACACAGGTTGAAATATATAAGTGTTTTTTTTTTCAAAAAGGGTTGGTTGGGTCTTGGTCCGGTCCGACCTAGACAGACCGACCTGTCCTGGTTCCATTGGACCGACCTGGTTCCTCCCAGACCTAATGAGGTGGTTTTGGCCAGATGGGGTGGGTCTGGCCCACTGGGGTGGCCCAAGCCTTATCTGGTCCGCCGTAGGCAGACTGTTTTACTCCTCCAGCCCGAACGTGTAGCGTGTCCGGTGGCACACTGCCACACGGCTGGTCAAGCCCGACCTCCCTGGATTTGCACATGTTGTTAGGGGAACACATACCACAAGGATTTTTGGACTATGTCTATAGGACACACTACCGAAATGGACAAGGGACTATGTCCTGGCTTCCAGCCACTGGCCATTGTTGCCTCCTTCGGCACGTCGTCATGGCGCACCACCACCCGCCCACAGCCACCACCATGTTCCACCACTGACGATCGCTGGAAGGTTATTCCATGTAACACCGGATCTTATCTAGTGGTTTATTCTTTATACCACTTGTGCCTACGTCCTCGGATGGATTCCATCATCTCTACAATGGACTCGAATCCTCCTTTTCATCATTTCAATGTTCCGACCATGAAGAATGCACAAAAATGCACAAGGGGAAGGGTCTGGGGAATGATTTGTATCATCCTACACCATCTGTATTAGGGGTTTAGAAACATGGGATAAAGGTTTGATGGTCTATCACAATTAATGTATCTTGATATAAAAATCCCAAGAAAAAGGAACCCTCTTGAAAGATTGAGTGATCTGCGGATAAAACTATTTGTAAGCTAATCCAAGTTCTTCATTTTAGAATGAAGAACATGAAATAATAAATTAAAACAAACACAACCCCTACTTCATTGGAATTTATTGTTGAAGTAATCAATCTGTGGGGATTCAAGTTCTATTGGCATTCGATTCACTTTGGTCCCATTCTTCGAGGGGCGTCGATGTTTCTGGTAAATCTCTATTGTTATTCATTCATCATTGGAGTGAAATATCACTGTTGGTTCTTTAGTGAAATTCTGCCATTTGATTTTGATTTCTCTAATGCGTTAACCAATTAAAATAAATCATATTTCGTCGTTTCTGTTATGATACGTCATTTTATGTGATTACACTACACGTTTACGAGCCATTAATGAGATTAATTTAATGGGACTTCTCGTCGCTTTGTCACTGCATCATATCATCACAATGCTACCACCCAATAGTTGGGAAAACAAATAAAATAACTTTTTTGTTCTTTTATTTTTTTCTAAAAATTTCAAAAATTAACTTTTTCGGTCAACCCTTGCTAGCCAATGTAATGTCTATTCTATGCGAACATCATCGTTCTGAGTTCAAGGATTGCATTAGATTTTTGATTCAGGGACCTTTCTAAAAGATATAAATTTCCACATTCAAATTTATTTAATTTAACTAAAAGGACTTTAAAATTCTATTCTGGGCTCACTGGGCCTTGGAATTAGGTGTCATCAGAGCGTCTTGTCTCGAAATAAATCTATATAATTAATACAATCATAAAATTTATAATACATTACATTAACAATTAAATAATATAAAATAATAATAATCTACCATTTATTTTAATTAAATTCAATCATATGACCACCCATCGAGCGTTTTCATGATATATTAAAATTTTCATTCATAGAGGTAGTAGTCCATATGTACGCACGACTAATGATTCTATTTCTAAAATAAGGAATAGAATTAATTTATTTGATAAATTTTAATTTCAAAATTTTAAATTTATTATATGGAATATATTTATTCATATCATCCTTCTATGAGATGCGGTGTTGATAAATGAACCACATCCCTTTATGGTTGTGGTGGTCTACATATACGCAAAATCAAATATTTTTTCCATGTAAAAGGAAATAATTGATTAATGGTTTCACAATTTATGTAATAGTATAAAATTATATTAATAATACAAATATAATTATATTATAGTGAAAAAACTATTTTTAATGATAATGAATATGAATTAAAGGTTATGTGTAGAGAAATATTCACATTGAGAACATATTATGTCTCTAACAAATATCCTTAGAAATAGAGACCATGTGGTATCTATTTAAGACTAGAGGCTAATAAAAAAGCTATTGGAATATATGAGGAGACAAGTGGAAAGGATTAAAAATAAAATAAAATGAATAAGGGTGTCTAATAATGGGGTAAATGTTACCCTTTCATAACTAAAGATTAGGGTAATTTTGAGAGAACCATTAATTTTCATTAATGTTATTTTACGATTATGATGTCAAAAGTTCCAGAGAATGATGATATTTAGTGGAAATATGTACGATTAATATACTATACTTCACCACTTGTTTTTTAGGAATATTAAAGTGATAAATGTCTCATTTTTTTAACATTTAAACAATAACCCAAGCATAATTTTATATTTGAAATAAATTTTTTCCATAGTAATTATTTTTAATAAAAAAAATTAAAAGATTAAATTATTACAAAATTTGAACATTATAATTTCCAATTTTAAAATTAATTTATCAAATATAATTTAAAAAGGTGAGAATAGTTAAATTTTTAATAAATGAGCATAACGTGTAAAAATTGTTGTTTTAAAAAAGCTGTGTTGAAATGATTAAAGATTGTGTTTAATTTAAAATTTAATTATCATTAAATTAAATGAAATAAATTTTTTTAATGAAAAATAATTTTTTGTTAATTATCTATAACAAAATAATTTTATAACAAAATATTTAATTAATAGAATGTGCCAAATGTTTTTAAAAGTTTTGAATACCATGTTATTTAATTTCAAAAGGTAATCTCTTGTAATATAATTCAACAATAAAATTATAAAATATATAGTTTACTCCATAAATTAATATTTATCCAATTAATTTTTTACATTTAATTTATTATCATTCTCATTTATTTATAAATCCATACAATTTTAAATTTTAAAAAACCACATTTTTTACTATCACATAAATACTAATTATATTTTAAACATACCTAAAATTCAAATTTTTTTTTCATTTAATGTAATCTAAGAAAAGAGTTTCAAAAAACATAAATCTATAATTTATATCAATATAATATAAATATATATATAATATAAAAATAAATTATGTAGTTATTGTGAAAAAATTATTTTAACTTCTTAAGTGTTCCTAATATGAATTTTTATGAATTTCTAACTAATTACCAAATTTTTATTGATTATAGATATTTCTATTGTAAAATTTTCTTAATAATATCCCACCAATAAGTCATGGATTCTTATAAATTGATTTTATATATGATAAAATCAATAAAAAATAATTTTAAAATTGAGAAACAATTTGTTCCAAAATCACAAAGTGTTACATATTACATAATATTCCAATATTTATTTTGTAATAACGATTTAATTTTATAATAGTGATCATATTTCAAGAGACTCTCCATAAAATTGATTTTAATTTTTATTATTTATTCATAATAATAATTTATCTAAATTTATTTCAAAAATGTGAATTTGTTAGAATCATTCTGTAGAAAACGTGAATCACATATGATTCATTTTGAAATAGTACTTTTATAAGAGTAATTTTTTAGGACTCAGTTAATAAGAGTGAATTTAAAAGACTTATATTGTATGTCCCACTCAATGGAAATTTAAATATTCATAAGAGTAATTTTGTTAAAGTTACATTAGATTATTTATTTCATAAGAGTGATTCTCTATGATTCATTTTGTATGAATAATTCTTCATCAAAGGAGATATTTGTAAGAGTTACATTATAAAAGTGACTCCAAAAGATTCATCTCATTGGAGTGACATTATACAAGTCATTTAATTGATAAAAATAGTTATGTGGTGAATATTTAACTTATAGTTAGCAATGATGCATCATTCCATGGTGGATTTGTAGGTGTTTCATATTCTATGTTTGATAGTAGTGGGGAAATTCATTTAATAATTAAATAACGATTAATTATTTGATATTATTTTGAATTAAATTGATTATTAAGATATTATTATAACAGACATGGATTATAGTGAACGTTAAAAATAATATATTATGATTTATATCATGGTTAATTTTGAAGAAGGGATATTATATAATTTTTGAAAAAATAATGAAAATGATAGTTTAAAAGTAGATCATGGAGATTATGGGAAATTATATATGTTTCTCTAATTATAATATGAAATAAATATCATACATATATATAATAATGTTGGGTAAGTATTGTGGATATTTAAAAATAAGTTTAACCAGATCTAGTATAATGGTATTTTCATTTTGGAAAATTGAAATTAATCATGTGGAGAATAAGAAATACGTAATATTTTATATTTTACTCGACAATTACATATTCAATAATTTAAGGATATGTAATCCTTTAATATAAGATGGATAGGAAGAGAGAAAATGTATTTTATCACTTATATGACTATCTAAAATATATAATAATGTCAATAGTGATGACTTTGAAGAAATAATGGGGAACAAATATGTTGATTAATATTTGAAGAAGAAGGCAGATAAGAAAAGAAAAACAACAACACCCTAAATATTTGAGTGTTCATATTTATTATTAATCATTATTATAATTTTCCAATGACATGAATAATTTTATTCCCATGAATCAATAAGTATGTGGGAGATCAAGAAGAGGGCAACATTGTGTGGTCGATAGCAAAACCTTCTTAAATAATTGAAAAGAATATAATTCATAGTATGTTAGAATTTTACATCAAAAAATTAAGGAATACTAATTTGAAAATCATTTATTTTTTATCCAAGTAAAACATTTTTTCCATTAATTCATTTCATACATTTTTAAATTATAATATAGTATAAGAATTTATTAGATTATTACTCCTCATGTTAATATGAGAGAAATATTCAAAAAATGAAAAACAAATCCACACTCTAACGTCATTCCCTTTATTCTTGTGTGTAGGGATGTGGTTTAAAATATTGGTTCCATTACCACATGATTGATGTGATCAATATATCATCTAAATATTAGTTTTCAGGGATAGTATTGTTGACCCAAAATGAGTCCAATTATCTAATTGAAGAAACTAAAAAATTTCAAAGAACATAATAAGTTAAACATTAAAATCCTTCATTCCCGAATCATTATATATATATATATATATTCATGGAGTTTAATTTCATTATGTTTCTACATTTTTACAGAAAAAATTTGACTCAATGTTATTTGATATTGACGCCAAAGCATATAATTCATTTTTTTTAACTTTTCAAATCCAATATACATAATTATTGTGATATATTCAACTATAATACATACGAGAGATATGTTTTCTAGTATTTAATAAGTTTATAAGATAGTTAAAAAATAAAATCAAAGTTATTTACACAATAAAGTTTATGAAATAAACATTTATCTTTTAGAAAATATTGATAGTATATTAAATTGCATTATTGAGGTGGTCAAATACATTTAATGTATTAGTGTAGTGATTAAATATTTAAATTATGAAAGGATAATTATTATGACATGATGACTCTATCACCCAATTGTGTATACAATTGAGGAAATAAATATAGCTCGGTTTTAGAAATATTACCTACACATTAGTTTTGTGGCATAGGGAATGTCAGTTAAGCCTCATGTAATTATAAAATAACTCACCCAGGATATGTAATTTATATCTATGTAGAATATTGACATTAATAAAATTATTTTTCATGATAAAGTTTTCAATTATGAGTTTATTTCTCTTGTGATAATAAAATGTATGTGGGGTAAATTCAGGTTCAAATATAGGCTTACCATGATTATATTCATTATGGAAAGGTAAAAAACATCACATCCAGATACCGTAAAAGGTTTAGTTCTGTTAAATATGAAATGAAATCTCAGTAAAAGCATGGAATAATTATTCCCTTATAAATGACTTAAATAAAGTAATATATCATAAAAACAATTTTTAATAACATACCTTATCATAGTTAAATATGTAGCTACTTAAACATCGAAGACTAAGAAACCAATATTCCACTATATAAAGAGAATTGTATGATTTCGTACATGGAGGAAATTAAATCAATGTTGATAATGGCTAGGATCTTAAGGAATGATTGAAAAAATTATAATTTTAAGGTTATAATGAAAAATATAATATTCAAAAAAATAATAAAAAAAATTAAGTTGTTCCCCAATTATTTCTAAATAATTCACAATCTTTTATGATGAAAAACCTAATCGAATTCAAGAGGTCTTGGAATATCAAAATTATTTTTAAAAAAATAAATGAGAATGTATTTATACAATATATAAATTTATGTATATATTAAATAAATAGACGACTTCAGTAATTATTTGGAAAAATTAATTATATTTTAGGATTTATTGAAGTAGAATATTATGTTTAAATGTAAGTTAAAAACATATTTAAAATCAAGTGAATCAAAGAGGAAAATAAAATTTAGTTTGTTTTATAAAATAAAATAATTATAATTCTCCAAATCAGGTTTAAATATTTTTTGAAACGTTATATATGAAATAATAACTTTTTGAATTGGATAAAATGGTTAATCGTTAAAGGCTAAGTCCTGAAACACTAATACACAAGTTGTATCACACAATGGGAAGAAGAAAGTAGAGGTAAAATATAAGCACTATAAAATTGGTTTAATTCACAATGAGGATCCATTCAAGATTAGTGATTTAGAGAATTAGGCCAGAACATGTACATAAAAACATTATTATTATAAAGTAGAAACATCGACTCACTATCCCTAAAACAAAAACATTTAGAAAAGAACATGGTTTTTTACATTCTTAAACATCACAACTTCTCCTTTATCCCATCCTCTACTCTATTCACCATTAAATAATATGAAAAAAATTTCAAAACATGGGATGAGAATAAAAATCACAGTAAGGGATACATAAAGGAAGAAAACAGTTAGTTTTTCAAAAAAAATATGTAAACCATAAATAATTTATCATAATTAATAATTTTCTCCTTTCTAAAGTAGTAAATACGCTTTACTGATTAAAATATCATTACTTACCCATTTGTAACCAAAATATTATCATAAAACCAATAGAAATAACATATAGCGTATAAGAGTTAAACTTGGGATACAATCCTAATCAAATATAATAACCATACGATTGACTTCCACAAATCATTCTTACTAATGGAATATTTATATATCCAACATCCATACAAAAATCACTAGTTGTTATAAATTAACCACCAGTCCATAGTTTATCATGGATATAAGTGTCATTTGGTTTATCATGTAACCTCCCATCCAATTTCCAAGTACCATTAAATAAAAATCACATATTAACGATTGAAAATATCAACATTTCAATCATAAAAATTTCATTTAAAATCACAAGATATAATTTCAATATATTTAAATAGTAAATAAACATTAAAAACATATTCAATACCAAAATATATATAAGGGTGTATGGTATTTATTTTCCATTTAAAAACATTATGGCTTGTTAAGGAATCCAAATATCAAATAATGCTCGTGGATGTGGAAAGGTAGTTGTCACCGCGTAAGTTAAAAAGAAACATTCCCTTATCATTTAGTAAAACTATAAATAGAATAATATTCCCTTTCAATGAAATTAAATGTCAATGCAGTTTATACACATTAAAAAATCATGTCATGTTTAAATCAAAATATGCCTCAAAGAAATGAGATTGAGACAAGGTCACTTACCTTTGGTCTGATAATAATCGTTTATACTTTATTTTCCTTAATAATAGAGATAAGTAAATTTCTACATGATTTAGAACATTTTTAATGTTTATTATTCCTTTTATATCTGTTATTACCTTTCTATAACTATTAGATAATTATATTAGTTCATATCAGACATTTCGTTGATGTTCAGAACTTGAGTCAAAAATGAACCTGTTATAATTATAAATTATCCATGTGGTAAAAAGTAAATTATCTCTAGAATGATATTAATGATTTATATATTATATATATCATATATATATATATTATATATATTTATAAGTGTCTGTAACATTTGGAGATATGAAATGAAATGCACTATTCATGGAGACGATAATCCATACATACACATGAACACTACTTTCATTTCTATTTCATATTTAAAGAAATTAAACCCTAATGATACATAGGTATATTATAAATCTATTATAATATCAGTTTTTAAATATTTTACATAATTTCAGAAATTCTATCCATTATATGTTCTATTTATAGCATGAAAGATTAATATCACTTTGAGGGGGCGGTAGTCCGCACTTCCTCAAAATAAGTAATCTTATTTATACAACATGAAAAGAATAAAGGTATATTGTAAATAATAATTAAATATGAATATAGATAAAATATATATCATATATAATTACATTTACATCATAATGGACACCATAATAAGTGGTAGGAGAATATTGAATAGTCATTGTTTCATGAGGCAGTAGTTCATCGTCCACAAAAACAATATGTTCTATACCCATTAGATAGAGGTGTGTGTAAGTGTAGTTGGAGTCATTCTCAAAAAAAACAACCATGTATATTGAGGATACATTATTTTTTATATATGGAAATAATAATAAGTGTATGTGGAGTGGGGAAGGAAAAAAATAATGGAAAAGAGCTTGCGAGAAGACGTTACCACAAATCGAGTAACTTATTTTGATTTGTGCCATGGGATCTATTGAATTCCCTTATACATGGGGAAAGGATTCTAGGAGGATGAGAGGGTTTTTGGGAGAATATTTTGGTAGATTACCGATGATCCATGGGAGCTTGAGAGGTGTGAGTAATGGTTTGAGGTGGTGTCCTTTTATAATGGGGACAAGGGGTACATTAGGAATGTTTAATTTTATTATTTTATAATTAATTGATTTTAATATTATAATAAAAAAAGTGATATATTTCAAAGATAAGATCATTATGGGTCTAAATCCTCTCATCTAATGGGTTTTATAAAAGTATAGGTCACAAAATTATCCTTGTCTTTTATGTTTAAATCTTAATAAACATAGTTATCTTTTACCATGTCTTCTTGTATATTTATAATATATGGTTAGAATAGTTACTATAAAATGAAAAGAAAACCAAAATTGGATTATTAATAATATTTTTGACATGATAAATATCATTTTTCTGAATCTTAGGTTTTTTGGACAATTATAACATTTAATAAAATATTAATTGATTTTAAAAACTCATATAGGTCAATTATTATACTATTCATATAATGAATTTATAAAAATTCATGAAAACTTGTTTAATTCGAAAAAACATCATTAATTAAAATTTAAATAGTCATACACATCCATAAAATTATTTTATTGTATAAAAATTTTGAAAATAAATTTATATTAATTTTTTTAATCTCATTTATTTAAAACATTCATTAATAAGGTAATCACTACATCATCATTGTGTCATAAATAAATTCATTTATTTTTGTTCTAAAAATTATAAATAAAATAAAACGATTTATGAAATATTTATATCTTTATAATGAAGATTTATAGTTGAAGATATTACCTATATAACCCCACATAAAAATTTTTTTAGTAAAAGATACATGTTTAGGTTATATTTTCCTTAACATTAAATTAAAATAAATTAAATATCATTTTCACACACATGTGACTCCATGGTGTCCTAAAATAGAACTAAATATGGCCATGGTTAGACATATCACATAAAATAGGGTTAATACTTGTGTTAGTGTAATTTAATATTCTTATTATTTTATTTGTTACCCTTATTTACTATATTTACCTTTAACCATGGTATATAATATATTTAATGAAGTTATTATTCATAATTTATAAAAATAAAATTTACCTATTTTCACAACATGGACCAATTGATTCCAAATATGGAATCCATTTCCCAAAATTCAAAACATAGAAGTTACATAAATTAATTTATAATTAATTTTCGTCGTCAAAAACCAAAAGTGTGTTTCTAAGAAGAGAAAACTACAAAAAGATTGACATGTTTTTATATCGAATTTCAATGTGAAATTAATTCCAATTACCAATATAGGATTAAATAATAAAAATATAATCTAGTCACACATTAAAAAAATTAAAATTACAATCTAATCATATAAATAAATTAGATGAAAATATAGTTTCGACTTAAAATTCCGTATTTTTTACTATTCATTAAAAATGAAATTCATCCGAAAAATATCAAAAAATTTACCAAAGTATATTTTGATGTCCCATATCTGAAGAAGAAGTTTATTCTGTAAAATGGAACATATAAAAGTAACAAAAAATAGATTTAGAAAATTTTCTCCATCAAAAGGTGGTATAACTACCTTTAAAAAATACTAGAGTATTTGTTCTTAAAATTGTATTCATTCTCATTTTAAGCCTCTAAATTTTATTGGATAAATGTAAAAACATTAAAAAACTTTTTTAATCATAACATGGTTAGTTTTTTTCATTCTCTCTAATTCAACAAAAAGGGAATAACTACCATTTAAAATAATATGATTATATTGTTATTATTTTTCTCAGTATGACTCAGCCTTTTTTACGATATAGGATTTAAAAGAAACCCATTGTTTCATGTCAGGTACATCATCGAACATAGCATCATATTTAATGTAAAATTAAAATTTAATTCATTAATATTCATAAATATTAAAATTTCATATTCTCTATTTACTTGGGATGTCACATCCTTCCCCCTTTTGGAAATTGTGTCCTCATAATTTTATTCACTTTTCAAATAAGTGGGGGTATTTATCCCTCATGGAATTTTTATATTCCAATGTTTCCACTTAAACAATAAGTTTTATCCAAAAAACCTTTACATAATGAATTACCTTATTCTGCTACACTTTCTCCCTTCGGTCAAGAATTCGAATTGGTTATTTCTCATAAGAAAAGATTCTATTCCAATTGAACTATTTGTAGAAAAAAACATGAGATGGATCTGACATATATACTTTCTCAACATTGAAACATGAAAAAAATTTGTACTTGGGTTAAACTACGTAGTAAATCCACTCTATAGGCAACTGATCCAACATTCTCTTGGATTTTAGAGGGTCTAATGATCCTTGGACTCACCATCCCCTTATTACCAAAATGCATAACACTTTTCCATGGATAAACATTGAGAAACACATGATCACCTACCTAGAACGAAATATCCTTCCTTCAGTTATCCACATAACATTTATGTCACCTTTGAGCCATCCTCATTTGTTTCTGTATCAACTGAACATTCCATGCCATCTCTTCTACCAATTTTGATCCCATGAGTTTCCTTTTACCTACTTCATACCAAAAGCTAGAGTTCAACACCACTTCCCATTTAATGCCTCAAAATGATATATCTATATAATGGAATGAAAACTATTATTATAAGAAAACTGAACAAAATAAAGATGTTAGTCCCAACTTAATTGGTAATCCATTGAGAAAGCATGTATCATATCTTCCAATGTCTAAATTGTTCATTTTGGTTGCCAATCTAATTGTGGATGAAAAGATGTTCTAAAATTTAATTCAGTACCCAATGACTTCTGAAGGCCATTCCAAAAGATAGAGGTAAAACTAGGATCACAATCAGATACAATAGAGAGGTGAACACCATGAAAACTGACTATCTATTTAACATATAATCGAGAAAGTTTATCTAGAGATAGAATATCTCGAACAGGAAGTAAATGTGATGATTTTTTCAATCGATCAATAATAACACTGATTGCATTATTACCTAGAGATGACTTCGGTAATCCCACAATGAAGTCCAGGGATATATTTTCCCCTTTCCACTATGGAACTAGTAATGGCTAAAGCATCCCTTTTAGTAACTGACGCTTTTCATTAACCTATAGACAATTAAAACACTTCACTGTAATATCCGAAATATCTCTTTCCATTCCATACCACAAGTAAAACTCACAAAGTTCTATGTACATCTTAGTATTGTCGAGATGAACTCAAAAAAAAGAAATATGGGCTTCACATAATAAATCCTTCTTCAACTCTGAATCACAAGGCACAAATAATGTCTTCCCAAATCTAAAAATACAATCACTATCAATGTTAAATTCAAGAAACAAGCCCTTATGAACCAACTCTACCAATTTTTTCAACTCACTATCTTCCTTATGTGCTTGTTTAATTCCGTCTGAGAGAGATGATTTCACTGACACTGGAAAAAAATAGACAAATTTCCTACACCAACCACTTCTATTCCAATTTTCTTCAAATCGTTAATAAAAGGATCTTATTCTAAATGTTTCATGGTTAATGTTTCCTTAATTTTTCGACTAAAAGGATCATCCACTTTATTTTCTTTTCCAGGATGGCATTGAATCATAAAATCATAAACCATGATTAATTCAATCCATATACTATATCTCATGTTCAAATCTTTCTGAGTGAATATATACGTCAATATTTTTTGGTTAGTATATATTTTTCATTTTACTCCATACAGATAATTCTTCCTAATTTTTATGAAAAAATGATGGTAGATAATTAAAAATCATGTGTAGGGTATTTTAACTTATGATGTTTCAATTGATGTGATGCATAAACAGTCTCGTAGTCATTTTGTATTAGGAAACAACCATTTCCATTAAATGAAGCATCACTATAGATAGTAAATTCACCATCTCTATAAGGTAATTCAAAAACAAGTGACCTCACCATTGTTCTTTTCAATTGCTGAAAACAATAATCACATTCTTTTGTTAAGATGAACTTAACACCTTTTTAAGTTAAAATAGTCAATGTGATAGATAACAATGATAAATTATTAACAAAACATCTGTAATATCTTACAAAACCAAGAAAACTATGAATTTTAGTAATATTTTTGGGTCTTGGTCATTCTTTAAAAATATTTGTTTTAGTAGGATCAATATTTATGCAATTTTTTGAAACAATGTAACCAAGGAATGAAATTTGTTTTAACCAAAACATACACATTTTGAGTTTCTTATATAATTTATTTTCTAACACGGTTTGCAAGACAACCCCTAAATGACTTTCATTTTACCATTTACTTTTGGAATATACAAAAATGTCATCAATAAAAACAACCACAAACATATCCCAAAACTCGCGGAAAATTCTATTCACAATATCCAAGAATATAGTAGGTGAATTTGTTAAACTAAAAGGCATAAATACAAATTCCCAATGGCCATATGTAGTACGAAACACAGTCTTTGGAATGTCTACTTTCTTTACATTCAAATGATGTTACCCCGACCTTAAGTCAATATTCGAAAAACATTGAGCTCCCTGTAGATCATAAAAGAATCATCAATATGAGACAAATCATACCTGTTCTTAGTATTGATATTATTAAAGGCTCTATATTCAATGAAAAATATCATTGAACCATCTTTATTTTTAGAAAACAAGACTAGACCACCCCACGGTGATGTGCTATGTCAAATGAAACCTTTATCTTACAATTCCTACAATTGTTTCTTTAACACTAAAAGTTCAATTTGAGCCATTCGACAAGGGGTTTTTGACATTGGCATAACATCAAGAACTATTTCAATAATAAATTTTACTTATTAGTCAGGTTTATTACCATGAAACTCATTAAGAAAAAAATCAAGATACATATTTACTACTGGTATATCAATAATCTGAACAGTTCCTTTGTTTTCAGAAATATGGGCATGGTCACATTCATTTCCATCTTTCACTATTTTTTCAGCTTCATGATATGTTAACAGTGATAAGAGTTCATTATTGTGCACAAATTGAATGTCTTTCTAGAAAGAAACATATTTATCTCTATAATCAATCTTATCACGGTAAATAGAAATCCAATACATTTCTAAAATAACAAAAAACTATAATAGGGGAAAACAACATGTTTTGTAGGTAAATTACATTCAAAAATAAGATATGATGATTCTTATAATTTATTTTTGCCTCAAAATTTCACCCAGGTGTTTTTACCACATGTTCTGGATTTATTCCATAAGGTGAAATTCCAAATTTACTCAAACATTTCATAGAAATGAGAGAATGTGTAGACCCTAAATCACACAATACATCAGAATAATCTAGGTAAAAAACAAATTACCAATAACCACTTCATTTTATGGTCCCACATAAATCAAAGAAGTAGAAATATATTTTATTCCACCCTTCTACTTTTGATCTATCGTGTTTCCACCCTCGGTAATGAAATTTGGACACACATTGGCATAATGGCTAAACTCATTGCAACTAAAACATCTCACTACTGGATTCTCATTACCTTATTGATCATGTTGCTTAAAAATATTAGCAATATGACCAATCTTACCATACCGGAAGAACTTTACATATTTTGAGATACATTCTCCAAGATGCTTTTTACCAAACTACTTATAAGATGGAAATTTAATTTCATTACCTCCATGCTTCTTTGAGTATTAGGTTCCCTTTTCCATCCAACTGGGCCTCTACTTTTTATTTCACTCATGGAACACATGATGATCGGAAAACTCCATGTATACCTTCTCATCACATCAAATAGGTTTCTCATAGATTTTCAATTCACAATAGTCTAATGATATTCGATATCACAACATTAGTCGTAAGTAAAATTGATTTATCTTACTATCAAGATCTCGAATGAAATATGGATAATACCATGCCGAATCGAGTGAAATTTTATTCATAAGGAGCCACTAGGTCATCCTTATACCTCAATTACAATAATTTCTTTCCATCCTAAGTCGAACAGCCTTAGGAAATTATTTCTCAAAAAACATACCGTTGAATTCGTCCCAACCAAGAGCATCAATTTACTTACCATCTCTGATAGTTTTGACCATCAACCACCACTGATATTCTTCTCATTCAAAATGATAAATAGAAATACTAACCTTTTGATTGTCTTTACCACCCATTACCTTGAAAATATTTTCAAGTGCTTTGATCCATGCTTCATCTTGAACATGGTCAGATGATCCTCTGAATGATAGGGGATGTTTCCTAATGAAATTCTCTACTATTGGAATGTTTCTAGGGGGTGATATAGTTGATCTCATGCATGTATACCACCACCATTTATAGAATGATTTAATTGTTCCATTACTACAACAAACAGTTTAGTTCCTATTCCAACCATCTTAGGATCCTGATTTGGAATGTTATTCTCTTCTGTATGCCTTCCTAGCACTGTTGCCCTGTTTCCTCTACATAAAACCATTTTCAACAAAAATATCATAGAATAAGAAACACGGTAAACATAAAATGATATATAATTTCAATTTGACTATAATTTAAAAACTATTTATGGATATTCTATAAAAAAATTCTATCTCCTAAATTTACCTAAACCACCCTTGGATGCTAACTATAAGGCCCCAGCTTTAAATTTTAATAATCATGAATTATGATAATAATTCACATTGAGTATCTTTTCAGGTTTAACTATTTATATAATTAGGCCATAACATATACATAACAAAATTATTATTAAAATTTAGACACTACTACTCACTATCCATAAAATAAAATCTTTTAAAAAAGAAAACGGTCTTGTTTCATGCTTAAACATCACAACTTTTCTTTGATACCATCCTTGACTCTACTCACCATTAAATCCAATGAAATATTTTTAAAACATGGGATGAGAATAAAAATCTCAGTAAGGGATACACAATGATGGAAAATTGTTCATTTTTCAAAACAACATGTAAATCATGAATACGTTATCATAAGTAAAACATTTTACCTTTATGAAAAAGAAAATACTCTTCACTGAATAAAAGATCATTTCTTACCCTTTTGTAACCAAAATATTATTATAAAACCCATATAAATCACACATGACATATAAAATATAAACATCAGACATAATCATACTTAAATGGAATAACCATACGATCGACATAAACAAATCATTCTTAAAAATATAATAGTTATACGACCGACTTCCATACCCAATGCATTGGAGGGTATAACACGGCTACATGTCCTTGGTTAATTACGGAACCACCGATCATTTGGTTTATCACGTAACAAACCATAAACTTTCCATGTACCATTATATAATCTCCCCACATAAATAATTAAAAAAATCTACATTTCAATCCGAAAATTTTCATTTTTAATCACAAGAAATAATTTCAAGATATTGAAATAGAAATTCCAATTTAAAAATGATTTTCAATACCAAAATACGGAAATAGGGTAAGTGGTATTTATTTTTGTAACATACCAAGTAAGTAATGAATAATAGATATTTTTATCTATATCTATTAATGAATTAGATAGTGTTTTAGAGGCTTAAAATGAAAATAAATCCAATCTTAAGCCTGGAATACACTAATATTTTTAAAAGATTGTTTTACTGCCTTTTGATGGAAAACCATTTTTAAATCTATATTTTGACAATTTTATAAGCTATGTTTGTCACAATAAACTTATTATTTATGATTGGGACATCAAAATTTACATTGTGTGAATTTTTTGTATTTTTCTAACAATGTTCATTTTTTTAATGAATAGTGAAAAATACTGCATTTTACATCAAAACTGCTTCTTAATATAATTTATTTATATGATTAGATTATCTTTTGAATTGGTTTTGAAGTTTAATTGGAATATATTTTTACCATTTTATCCAATGGTGGTCATTGGAATCAATTTCACTTTGAAATTGGACTTGAACTGGTATCAATCTTTTGATACTTATTGTTTCATAAAAACACGCTATTTGTCATGACAACGGATATTAATTATTAAATTAATTAATGTGAATTATATGTTTTGAATTTTGAAAAATAGACTTATTTTTTGAATTCAGAATATCAAATATAGCTTAGGGTGAATTTTTGGTAATTTTCTGAAAAACTTCAATTTTTGATGAATAGTGAAACCACTAAGTGGTACTTATAAAAACTAATTTTCTGTTTAAATGAAATTTTGCCATCATCGTGTTTTGAGTTTCAAAAATCCTACATACATGGTTTTCATTAATAAGTAAAATGTGGTTCAATGAGATTAAAATAATTTTTTGGTGAATAGTAACTTATTAATTTTTTAATCGCGATTAGTGGTAATTAGTGTAGTTTAAGGTAAAAATAATGTTTTAATAATATGAGATGAGCTTGACACTTGTCCTAACCTCATTGGTTGTGTCATGTACGACCACTAAAAGCCATGGGTCAACTTGGGGACCCAATAGAGCCACTTTGATTGGGAAATGACATAAATAACTTTTTATTTAATATTAAAGTAAAAATGACACAAACATGAGTTATTTTACTAAAACAATTTTTACATGGGGTTATACAAGTCAGATGTTTGACTATAAATATTAATTGGAAATATAAAAAGATTTTCTACATCATAGTATTTTTTTTATAATTTTTATACTTTAAATAAATTAAATTATTTATGACATCATGATGATGCAGCGATGACCTCATTATTTAACGATTTAAATAAAATGGAAAGATAATGTAATATCTAAGACCTACAGATGTCCAAAACCTATTTTATGAGTGGATTTAGAACCCTTATCACCTTATACTTGAATTATATCAATGTGGGACCTTTTTAATCCGAAACTCATTTTAAAATAAAGTAACTTATCTTTACTTTCCAAGAGTGCCCCTCCTCTCCTCTTATAAAAGGACCCCACCTCTACCACCTTACCCACACTCCCAAAGCCTTTGGCTAGGTCAAACCCTGCCCATTTTGTCTCTCCACATCCCTCTATTACTCCTTGAAGCCTCACTTTGGGCAGAAGGTTTACGAAGGAACCCTTTGAGCTCAAACCAAAGGGAGTTACCCGATTTTAAGGTAATGTCTTCTTTTGAGTCCTTTTGTTTTATTTTGCTTCTCCAACCCCCTAATCTCTTAATATTCATTTCTTTTGTAAAAACTACAGTATAATCAATATACTAGGATGTTGTTATAATATGGATTCGAGCTACACTTACACACACCTACATCTAATGGTTAATGAACATACTGTTTCCGTAGATGGTGAATTTATGCCTCCCGAAATGATGATTGTTCAACATTCTTTTAACACCTTCAAAGGTGTAAATTAAAGTGTAAATATATTTATATATGATATATAATTTGTTTATGTTTTCCTTAAGATTCTGGTTTTTTCTTTTTTGTCATACCTTTATGGTTTCCATTATGGGTAAACGTGATATCTTCAATTAAGGATGTGCGGACTACCGCCCCCTCAAAGTGATTTGATTCATTAAATACCATATGTGGGACGTATAAAGGATGTAAATATGATATTATATATGATATTATACTGGAATTATAATATACCTTTATATCATTATGATTCCATTCTATAAAATACAAAATAGAAATGAAAGTAGCGTTCATGCGTACGTACGGCTTACCGTCTCCATGAACTGTGCATTTCATTTCTTACCTCTAAATGATTATGTAATATTATAAATACATGTATATACTGGATATATATGATATATACATCATGATTATAATTATGGATATAATGGATACATGAACAACTTCTAATTATAAAGGGTTTATATTTGACTCAAGTACCAATGATCGTTAAAATGACCGTTATTAATTTAAATAATTACATAGTGTTCATGACATGGTAATAAGTGATATAAAAGGAATAATGAACTTGAAAAAGGTTCTTAAGCAAGTAGAAAGTAACCCAAGTTTATTATTCAGGACATTAAAAACGATCGTGTCAAGTCGGACCCAAGGTATGGGACTTCGTCTCAATCTCCTTTCATTGAGGCATATTTTGTTTTATACACAACCCACTTTTATATGGTGTATAAACCCCTTTGACTTTTACGTTTATTCAAAAGGAATCCTTTTTATACAAATTTTTTACTAAACGACAAAAGGGAATGTTTTTTGTCGTACGTATGCAGCGATAATGACTTCTCCGTCGCCGTGACTGTTATTTGAGGTTCGGCTTCCTCTACAAGCCATACCTTCTATTTAAAAGAAAAATAAATACCATGTTATAATTTTCTATTATTTTGGTATTGAAAATGGTTTTCATAATGTTTTTATATCAATGCGTTGTATTGATATCTTGTGATTGAATGGTGTAAATGTTATGTTTCCTTTATGCATGTTTTATGTGATACGATTATGTTGAGGTTCTTGGGCATTATTATGAAGAAGGGTGGTTCCGTGATAGACTGAGGGCGGGTGGGCCCGATATAGCTCTCAAATGCATTGGGTAACGCGAAGGAGTCAAACGTTAAGGTTTCTCTGAAGAGATTTAGGTAATATACTGTGATGGGTATTCCAAACGTAACTAAGAGGGTTACTCCCTACGTAAGAATGTTATGAATGCCTCAAGTTACCTTTATGTCTTATGATTTCTATGAATTATTCATGATTTGATGAGGTATGTTAAAGTGATTATTTTTTATGGGTAAAGTATGATCTCATTCTTATGTATATATGTACCCATGTTTCCTTTCCATATTTTTAAATCCCTTACTGAGGTTTTTATGCTCATCCAAAGGTTTTTTAAAATGTTTTTCACAGGTCAAGGGAAAGGTACATGATATGATGATAGTGTTAAGGAAGTGTCAAGAAAGAATCCATGTTTTATTTTAAATATGTTTCCATTTATGGAAAAGAAGAATACTATCATTATTTAACCACTTTGTTTATATGTGGAATGTAATTCAAGTTTTATGATCTAATTCTCTAAAACTGTAAACCTGAAAAGATCCTCAATGTGTAATCTTGTAATAACTCAAGATTAAGTAAGGTTTAAGGTTGGGGCCTTATAGTTGGTATCAGAGGTCGGTTTAGATAACTTTAGGAGTTATAATTCTATTAAATGATTATCCAATTCTTTTTTGAAATGATATAGCATTTTAAGATTACCATGTTGCTTCATCTAAGACATGTTTGTTCAGAATGGTTTTCCATAGAGGAAACAGGGAAGAAGTTCTAGGAAGGCATACAAAAGGAAATAACCTTCCGAATTAGCATCCTGAGATGGTCGGAATTGGAACTGAACAGTTTTCTGCAGTGATGACTCGGTTGAATCAAGTGATAAATGGTGGTTGTGTTTATTGATGATATTTTGGTGTTTTCTAAAAGTAAAGAAGAGCATGAAAGACATTTAAGGGTTATCTTGCAAACCTTAAAAGAAAAGAAATTGTATGGGAAATTCAGCAAGTGTGAGTTTTGGTTGAAACAAATTTCTTTCCTTGGTCACATTGTTTCTAAAGATGGGATAACTATTGATCCTGCAAAAACAAAGGTTGTTGAAGAATGGCCAAGACCCAAAAAAGTAACTGAGATTCGTAGCTTCCTTGGTTTGGCAGGCTATTACCAAAGGTTTGTTAGAAATTTTTCACAATTATCTAGTCCAACGACTAAGCTAACTCGGAAGGGTGTTAAGTTTATCTGGACAAAAGAATGTGATGATTGTTTTCAGGAATTGAAAAGAAGATTGGTGAATGCTCTAGTTTTGGCACTACCTTCCAGGAATGGTGAGTTTGTTATCTACAGTGATGATCCATTTAAAGGAATTGGTTGCATGCTAATTCAGAATGATCAGGTAATTGCTTATGCTTCACGACAGTTGAAAACTCATGAGGTAAATTACCCTACACATGATTTGGAAATAGCTGCTGTTTTTTTTATTTAAAAATTTGGAAGCATCATTTGTATGGAGTAAATTGTGAAATATATACCGATCACAAAAGTTTAAAGTATATATTCACTCAGAAAGAATTGAACATGAGACAAAAGAGATGTCTAGAATTAATCAAGTATTATGATTGTACAATTCATTACCATCCAGGAAAGGAAAATAAAGTGGATGATGCTTTGAGTCGAAAAAGTAATGCTTCATTAGCAATGTTGCGTTTGGAACGTGATCCTTTGGTTAAGGATTTGATGAACTTTGGCATAGAAGTTTTTGGTGCAGGAAGTTATTCTATTTTGTTTCAGGTATCAGTGAGATCATCTCTATCAGATAGAATCAAGCAAGCACATAAGCAAGACAGTGAGTTGCAGAAAAAGGTAGAGATGGTTCAGAAAGGTAAGTTGCCTGAATTCAACATTGATAATGATTGCGTTTTGAGATTTGGGAAGAGATTGTGTGTGCCTTGTGATTCACAGTTGAAGAGAGAGTTTTTATGTGAAGCTCATAGTTCTCCATTTTCAGTTCATCCTGGCAGTACTAAGATGTACAATGATCTGTGGGAGTTTTACTGGTGGGATGGAATGAAAAGAGATATTGCTGATTTTACTGTGAAGTGTTTGACATGTCAATAGGTTAAAGCAGAGTGGCAGTTACCGAAATGGATGCTTCAGCCTTTACCAGTGCCAGAGTGGAAATGGGAGAATATATCCATGGTCTTTTTTGTGGGATTACTGAAGAAATCTCGAGGTAATAATGCAATCTGGGTTATTGCTGATCGCTTGACCAAGTCTGCTCATTTCCTTGCTATACAAGATACTTTCCCTCTTGATCAACTTTCCCGTTTGTATCTTAAAGAGATAGTCAGGTTACATGGAGTTCCTCTCTCCATTGTATCTGATCGTGATCCCAGGTTCACTTCTAACTTTTGGAAAGGCCTTCAGAAGTCATTGGGTACTGAACTAAATTTTAGTACAGATTTTCATTCTCAATCAGATGGGCAGTCAGAACGAACAATTCAGACCTTAGAGGATATGCTACGATCTTGTTCGATGGATTATCAGGGAAGTTGGGACCAACATCTTTCTTTGGTTGAATTTTCATATAATAACAGTTTTCATTCCAGTATACAGATGGCACCATTTCAGGCATTATATGGGAAGCGGTGTCGAACTCCAGCTTTCTGGGATGAAATGGGTGAAAGGAAGCTGATGGGACCAGAATTGGTAGAAGGGATGGCAGAAAAAGTTCAGTCGATTCAGAAGCACATGAGAACAGCTCAGAGTAGGCAGAAGAGTTATGCAGACAACAGGAGAAAGGATCTATCTTTTGAGGTAGGTGATCATGTTTTTCTCAAAGTATCACCATGGAAAGGTGTGATGCGATTTGGTAAGAAAGGAAAGCTGAGTCCAAGGTTTGTTGGACCATATGAAATTCTGGAGAGAGTTGGATCCGTTGCTTACCGAGTGGCTTTACCTCCGAGTTTATCTCAGGTACACAATGTTTTTCACGTTTCGATGTTGAGAAAGTATATGCCAGATCCATCTCATGTTTTGAGTCCAGAGGTAGCTCAGCTGGAAGAGAACCTATCTTATGAGGAACAACCGGTCCAGATTCTTGACCACAGGGAGCAAGTGTTACGAAATATGGTGATTAAGTAGGTAAAGGTTTTTTTGGGAAAACCACGTGATGGAAGAGGCAACATGGGAATCTAAAAATGCAATGAGGGATAAGTACCCCCATTTATTTAATAAGAAAATAAATTGCGGGGACGCAATTTTCAAAAGGGGGGAAGGATGTAACATACCAAGCAAGTAATGAATAATAGATATTTTTATCTATATCTATTAATGAATTAGATAGTGTTTTAGAGGCTTAAAATGAAAATAAATCCAATCTTAAGCATGGAATACACTAATATTTTTAAAAGATTGTTTTACTGCCTTTTGATGGAAAACCATTTTTAAATCTATCTTTTGAAAATTTTATAAGCTATGTTTGTCAAAATAAACTTATTCTTTATTATTGGGACATCAAAATTTACTTTGTGTGAATTTTTGGTATTTTTCTGACAACGTTCATTTTTTAATGAATAGTGAAAAATACTGCATTTTACATCAAAACTGCTTCTTAATATAATTTATTTATATGATTAGATTATCTTTTTAATTGGTTTTGAAGTTTAATTAGAATATATTTTTACCATTTTATCCAATGGTGGTCATTGGAATCAATTTCACTTTGAAATTGGACTTGAACTGGTATCAATCTTTTGATACTTATTGTTTCATAAAAACACGCTATTTGTCATGACAGTGGGAATTAATTATTAAATTAATTAATGTGACTTATATGTTTTTAATTTTTAAAAATAGACTTCATTTTTTAATTCGGAATATCAAATATATCTTAGGGTGAATATTTGGTAATTTTCTGAAAAACTTCAATTTTTGATGAATAGTGAAACCACTAAGTGGTACTTATAAAAACTGATTTTCCATTTAAATGAAATTTTTCCATCATCGTGTTTTGAATTTCAAAAATCCGACATACATGGTTTTCATTAAGAAGTAAAATGTGATTCAATGAGATTAAAATAATTTTTTGGCGAATAGTAACTTATTATGTTTTTAATCGCGATTAGTGGTAATTAGGTAGTTTAAGGTAAAAATAATGTTTTAATAATATGAGATGAGCTTGACACATGTCCTACCCTCATTGGTTGTGTCATGGCCGACCCAGACAAGCCATGGGTCAACTTGGGGACCACATAGAGCCACTTTTATTGGGAAATGACATAAATAACTTTTTATTTAATATTAAAGTAAAAATGACACAAACATGAGTTATTATACTAAATCAATTTTTACATGGGGTTATACAAGTCAGTTTTTGACTATAAATATTAATTGTAAAGATAAAAAGTTTCCTACAACATTGTATTTTTTTTATAATTTTTAGACTTTAAATAAATAAAATTATTTATGACATCATGATGATGCAGCGATGACCTCATTATTTAACGATTTAAATAAAATGAAACGATAATGTAATATCTAAGACCTACACATGTCCAAAACCTATTGGAAGAGTGGATTTAGAACCATTATCACCTTATCCTCTAATTATATCAATGTGGGACCTTTTGAATCCGAAACTCATTTTAAAATAAAGTAACTTATCTTTACTTTCCAAGCGTGCCCCTCCTCTCCTCTTATAAAAGGCCCCCACCTCTACCTCCTTACCCACACTCCCAAATCCTTTGGCTCGGCCAACCCCTGCCCATTTTGTCTCTCCACTTCCCTCTATTACTCCTTGATGCCTCACATTGGGCAGAAGTTTTCCCAAGGAATCCTTTGAGATCAAACCAAAGGGAGTTACCCGATTTTAAGGTAATTTCTTCTTTTGAGTCCTTTTGTTTTATTTTTCTTCTCCAACCCCCTAAACTCTTCTTATTATTTTCTTTTGTAACAAATAAAGTATCCCAAATATACTAGTATGTTGTTATAATATGTATTCGAGCTAAACTTACACACACCTACATCTAATGGTTAACGAACATACTGTTTCCGTAGATGGTGAATTTATGCCTCCCGAAATGATGATTGTTCAAAATTCTTTTAACACTTTCAAAGGTGGCCATTAAAGTGTAAATATATTTATATATGATATATAATATGTTTATGTTTTCCTTAAGCTTCTGGTTTTTTCTTTTTGGTCATACCTTTATGGGTTCCATTATGGGTAAACGCGATATCTTCATTTAAGGAAGTGCAGACTACCGCCCCCTCGAAGTGATTTGATTCGTTAAATACCATATGTGGGACATATAAAGGATGTAACTATGATATTATATATGATACTATACTGGAATTATAATATACCTTTATATCATTATGATTCCATTCTACAAAATACGAAATAGAAATGAAAGTAGCATTCATGCGTACGTACGGCTTACCGTCTCCATGAACGGTGCATTTCATTTCTTACCTCTAAATGATTATTTAATATTATAAATACTTGTATATACTGGATATATATGATATATACATCATGTTTATAATTCTGGATATAATGAATACATGAACAAATTGTAATTATAAAGGGTTTATATTTGACTCAAGTACCAATGATCGTTAAAATGACCGTTATTAACTTAAATAATTACATAGTGTTCATGACATGGTAATAAGTGATATAAAAGGAATAATGAACCTGAAAAAGGTTTTTAAGCAAGTAGAAATTAACTCAAGTTTATTATTCAGGACATTAAAGAATGATTGAGTCAAGTCAGACCCGAGGTATGGGACTTCGTCTCAATATCCTTTCATTGAGACATATTTTGTTTTATACACAACCTTCTTTTATACGGTGTATAAACCCCTTTGACTTTTACGTTTATTCAAAAGGAATACTTTTTATACGAAGTGTTTACTAAACGAAAAAAGCGAATGTTTTTTGTCGTACGTATGCGGTGACAACGACTTCTCTGCCGCTGTGACCGTTATTTGAGTTTGGGCTTCCTCTACATGCCATACATTCTTTTTAGAAGAAAAATAAATACCATGTTTTAATTTTCTTTTATTTTGGTATTTAAAATGGTTTTCTTAATGTTTTTATATCAATGTGTTGTATTGATATCTTGTGATTGAATGGTGGAAATGTTATGTTTCCTTTATTCATGTTTTATGTGATACGATTATGTTGAGGTTCTTGGGCACTATTATGAAGACGGGTGGTTATGTGATAGACTAAGGGCGGGTGAGCCCGATATAGATCTCCAATGAATTGGGTAACGCGAAGGAGTAAAACGTTACGGTTTCTACGAAGAGATTTAGGGAATATACTGTGATGGGTATTCCAAACGTAACCAAGGGGGTTACTCCCTACGTAAGAATGTTATGAATGCCTCAAGTTACCTTTATGTCTTATGATTTCTATGATTTATTCATGATTTTATGAGGTATGTTAAATTTCTTATGTTTTATGGGTAAAGTATGATCTCATTCTTATGTATATATGTACCCATGTTTCCGTTCCATATTTTTATATCCCTTACTGAGCTTTTTATACACATCCAAAGTTTTTTTGAAATGTTTTTCACAGGTCAAGGGAAAGGTACATGATATGATGATAGTGTCAAGGAAGTGTCAAGAAATAATCCATGTTTTATTTTAAATATGTTTCCATTGATGGAAAAGAAGAATACTATCTTTATGTAACCACTCTTTTTATATATGGAATGTAATGAAAGTTTTATGATCTAATTCTCAAAAACTCTAAACCCGAAAAGATCCTCAGTGTGTAATCTTGTAATAACTCAAGATTAAGTAAGGTTTAAGTCTAGGGCCTTATAATTTTTCTTTTCAAAAAATTATAGCTTGTTATGAAAGCAAAATATCAAATAATGCTCGCGGCGGTAGAAATGTCATTCTCACTGTGTACAATAAAAACATGCATTCCATTTTTCGTTAAGTAAAAAAATATGAAGAAAAATATTCTATTTTAATGAAATTAAATGTAAATGGGGTTTATACACAATATTAAATAAGGCATGTATAAATAAAAATATTCATCAAAGAAAGGAGATTGATACAATGTCTCTTACCTCGTGTTTCACATGACTCTTTTGGACATTAATTACCTGAATTATAAACGTAAGTTAATTTATAATTTCTTAATACCTTTTTCATGTTTATTATTTATTTTATATCAATTATTACTTTTATATTTAAATTAGTTAGTTATTTGAGTTCATATCATAAATTTTGTCAATGTTTGGAACTTAAGTCAAAAATGTACTTTTTATAATTATAAATTGTCCATGCGGTCAAAATTCCATTATCTCCAGAATAACATTAATGATTTAAGTATAATATATATTATATATATTCAGTAAATAATTTTTTATAATATTCCATAACATTTGGAGATAAGAAATAAAATGCACTATTCATGGAGAATATTGAACAATAATCGTTTTGTGAGGTAGTAGTTCACCATCCATAGAAACAATATGTTCTATACCCATCATACGGAGGTGTGTGTAAGTGTAGTTGGAATAATTATCACAAAAACAAAATATTATATTTAGGATACTGGTGTTTTTATATAAGATAATAATAATAAGAGCAAAGTGAGTGGAGAAGGAAAAAATAATGGAATGGAACTTCAGAGAAGACGTTACCTCAAATCGGGTAAATTCTTTTGATTTGAGCCAAAATGCTCTCTTGAATTGCCTTATGTATAAAGTTAGTATTATAGTTGTAAGCGAGGATTTTTGAGAGCTTATTTGGGTGGAGGTTGGATGAGAAAAGTGGGCTTGAGATGTGTGAGTAAGGGTTTGAGTTGGTGTCCTTTTATAAGAGGGAGGAGGGGCACTTTAGGAATGTTCGAAAGTATTATTTTATTATTAATTGATTTTCAAATTATAATAACACAAAAGTGATATATTTAGAATCTAATATGAGGATGGGTCGAAATTGTATCATCAAATTGGTTTTTGGAAAGTTTAGGTCACAAAATTAACCTATTCGTTTAGGTTTAACCCTTAGTAAACAAATTTATCTTTTACCAAGTCTTCTTTTATATTCAAAATATATGGTTACCATAGTAACTATAAAATAACAAGATACCAAAAAACCAATCATTAATGACATTTTTAACATCATATATATGATTTGGCCGAATATTAGATTTTTAGGACTATTATATCATTTAATAAAATATTAATTTATTTTAAAAACATATTTTTTAAAAAATTTATACTATTCATATCATGACATTTAAAAAATCCATAACTACTTGATTAATTCTAAAAAACTGTATTAATTATATTATAATAATCCCAATTCATCCATAAAATTCGTGTATGGCCAAAAAATATTGAAAATAAATTTATTTTAATTTTTGTAATATCATTTATTTAAAATATTTATTAATAAGGTAGTCACTACATCATCATTATGTCATAAATAAATTTATTTATTTTATGTATAAAATATATAAATAAAATACCATGATGTATGAAAATATTTTTATCATTATAGTGACTATTTATTTTATAATATATCACTTATATAACCCAATATAAAAATACTGTTTTTAAAAGATGTATTTTTAGGTTATGTTTTGCTTAACTTTTAATTAAAAGTAATTAAATGTCCTTTTCACACACAAGTGGATCCATTGGGGTCCCAAAAAAACCCATGGATTCCCATGGTCGGAAATACCTCATAAAATAGTTTTAGGAAATGTGTTAGTGTTATTTAATATTATTATAATATTATTTTTTACCCTTATTTTCCATATTTACACTTTAACCATGGTATATAAATTTTTTGTTGAAGTTACTATTCATAATGTATAAAACTAAAATTTACCAATTTACACAATTTGGAAATCATGATTCAAAATATGGCATCCAATTTTCCAAATTCAAAACATAGAAGTTTCAAAACATAATTTAAAATTAATTCTTGTCGTTAAAAACAAAAAAGTGTGTTTTTAAGAAGTAAAAACAACCAAATCATTGACATGTGTTTATGTGAAATTTCAAAGTGAAATTACTTACATTGACCAAAATTGTATTAAATAATAAAAATATAGTCTAATTAGACCTTAAAACCAATTAAAAGGATAATATAATCATATAAATAAATTAGATGAAAGGACAATTTTGACTTAAAATGCGGTATTTTTTACTATTCATTAAAAATGAACTTTATCATAAAAATACCAAAAATTTACAAATCTAAATTTTTATTTCCCTATTCTAAAGAATATGTTTATTTTATCAAATGTAAAATATAAAAATGATAAAAAATATTTTTAATAAATGTTATCCATCAAAAGGCTGTAAAACTACCATTTTAAAATATTAGAGTATTTATGCTTAAAATTGGATCCATTCTCATTTTATGCCTCTAAATATTATTTGATAAATGTAAAAACATAACACAAATATTTAATCATAATATGGTTATTTATGTCTATCCTTGAAAATAAAACAGATAGACGTTAACTACCATTTAAAATAATAATATTATATTTTTATTATTTTTCTTAGTAAGACTCAGCCTTGTATGCAACATATGATTTCGGAAAACCAAATATTGTATGCCAGGTATGCCATTGAATATAGATTCATTTTTAAAGTAAAATTAATATTTAATTAAAAAATATTAGTAAATATGAAATTTCCATACTCTTTATTTACATGGGATGTTACAACTAGACTAATGAATGATCAATATTTCTTAGTTCATGTGGAAATATATAAATTTCCATGAAAAATAACTCTTTTTGATTTCATAGCCATAATAATTCCATGTTTCCAAAATATTGAATGTATTTAAGGGGATAATAACTAATAGATAATCCATTTAAATTATTTATTCAATAAAAGAACCAATTTATAGTTTATTTTTTAACTACGATAACATTGGATATAAAACAATTAATTTCAGTAAATGATATGTTATAAATGAATATCATACAAGGAAAGTAATGTTAAACATAAGACTATAGAAACCAATTCTTCCAATAAATAAGTTTTATTCATTATTATAAGTTTCTAAATATGGGATTAATTCCCATGTGGGATAAAAATTGTATGTAAATTCAAAAAACCTAACAAAACCTATTCACTAATGGGAATAGATTAGGATGAAATCGAAGGTTATTCTGGTAGAATATATTCTCAATGAATATATGAATGGTAACACATGAATCCTCAATATTTCCTCTAAATTCCCCATATATGGAAATGAAAATATTAAGAATAATAGAGAAATTTTATTTAATAGTTTTTAGGGATGATTACGAATTTAAAGAATGGAAGTGGGTAAATCGAACTTGTATGAGATGATCTCAAGAACAATAAAATAAACTTGATGAATGGCTTAAGGAGTAACCACGTAAGAGTGAGTTAGCTTTGTAACTCTAGACATGAGATGAATTTCAATTGAAATGGATCTTTAATAAAAAATGAATATATAAATTCCCATATTAAATAATGTATAAAAAATATTAATCTCAACCATACTATTAGAAAATAGATCATATAATATATTACACTAGAAGAAGAAAATAATTTGTTACCTAGAAAGTTGGGACATATTAAATATAATATCCAAGAGAATATATCCAGTTAATATTTTTTTATATATATTCCAAACGTAAATTTTAATATATATAGAGAATAATTTATAAAATAATGTAAGTTAATATAATATGTAATTATTACTAAAATAATATTAATATGGTTTTAAATATGATTTATCTTCTTCACATTGAAATATGTGGTCCAATAAATTTATTTGTATCACTGGGAAAAAATATATCATCCTTTTTATTGATGATAATATTAAAATTGAACATGTATTATTCATGACTGAAATCAGAGTGGTTATTGATTTCTTGAAAAAACATAGAAACATAGTAGATAATTAAACTAGTTGTACAATTACAACACTTAAATTTGGAAAATGAAGTGAATATATGTTTAATGAAATCATGAATTATCATGAAAAAAAATTAAAAATATTTATTTATCATTATTTATTACAAAAAAATAAAGAGCGGTTAAAAATTTATTTCAAATAGAGAGAAAAATATCTAAGAAAATACTTATCGAAAGTGGGGGATAAAAGTTTTCATAAAATTGGTTTTCATGTAGATGTATATAGTTAAAATTGGAATATTATAATCCCTAGAAAATATTGTACTCCTAATAAGTTGTTTCATGGGAGGAATCGATCATCTTAACACTTCATGATTTTTGGATGTATGTGTTACATATGAAATGATGATAGAATCCTATGTAAATATGGAGATATAGTGGATAAAGAACTATTTTTTTGGTTCATAAGTTTTAATAAAATATTATTAATATCTCAAAATGAATGATTCATTATCAAAAGTAGTGATGTTAAGGTTATCGAAGAAACATAATTGAATAACATTGAAATGTTGTTTACTAATGATATATGTGATGAAGATAATGAGTTACAAAAAAGTTGAAACTATAAAAGGTCATTATAGTGGTTAAGACTCTGAATCAATATATTTATGTAAATTATTTGTTGGAAAAGAGATTTATAATCCTAGAGAATTAATAAGAGAATATAGTTAGAACTAGAAAATATTGTTGTAGAAAACACATCAGCAACTCATACAATAAAAATGATTTTAATAGAGAATGATACTCTCATGTATAGACTATTGTTATTCATTGAATTTTATAAAAAAATATTGAATACAATATTTCAAATTTATGTGAAGAATATTTACTAAATGGGGTTCTTATGTTGAAATTGTACATAGAACTAATCTGGGATTTCTTCGTTGGAGCTGATGAAAATTTTGTGTAATGATTAAACAAAGCTTTATTCCATTTAAAATATGTATATTGGGGATAATATTCTAGAATTTAATCATTAATAAAGAAATTGGATGTAAAAATGAGTTTTGATGATAATTAATATAATTAAAATTTTAATTAATAGAGACCCTCGTATGGAAATTTTATTTATAAATATATATACAAGAGGTACTTCAAATTGAACACTAATGCATTCTTGAATTATTTTCCTAAAATAAAATAAGTATGTAATAGTTATTAATGGTAGACTAATTAATATTCAAATGAGTATTTTACTAATTAATAGTTTTCAATACCATTATATGAGATAGATCCTCATTTACCATGATTTCTACAAGTGTCTAGAGTATCAAAAAGAGAATGTTATTTCATTATATATGATATTCTTGCTTTAAAATTAGACATTATTTCTGGATTCCATATTCTTATTCTCATGGCTTACAATTTATTATGTTATATCTTTGTAACATGAAATAAATATTTTGTTATTATATCTATTATGAAATTCATTGTATTATAAATATTTCAGTTTTCTTAATTATACTAGTGGAAATTGTTTTTTTTCAATTTTTGAATAGAAAATATTTTAGTAGATATTGTGCTTGATAGAATTTGTTTTTTATATTATATTTATTGTAATATTTTATTTCATACTTTAAATGTAATGAATGTTGTGGTATTCAAATGCTTATCCTTTAATGTACCTAATTTTTCATTTCAATGATGGAATGGGTTAGTTGTTCATTGGATATTATAAACAGCTTCCCATATCTCTACTAATGGATTTTATAGTGACTGAAAAATTATAATAATATCATGATAATGGTTTCATGATTTTGGAATGATGGTTTCCCTAACCCAATCATTTATTACAAGTATGATACTTTATGGAATAATGAGTTTTCATTTTTTATTGAAACTACTTTTTGAAGTACAAAATTATCAACTAATGTATTATTTTTATTAGTAACCATTATAAATTCATTCTCTCATGTAAAAATAATTAAATTGATTAAAATAACACACATATGGTTAGTTAATATTTGTTTGAACCATGTTGTCTACCTACTGAGTATTATATACTCAAATCATATATGTGCTTTCAAGTGTATATATAGTTCAATGATCTATTTTATAGGTACCAAATGATATTAGATTATTTATAGCTGAATATTTATTACACAATGTAATTGATGTTGGTATGGGTCATCTTCCACTCTATTTTGCAATTAAATGATGGTAATATAGTTTGGAATTTATCTATGGTTAACAGTGATCAATTTTTATTATTTACCATTGATTGAGTTTTGTATTTTATTATGTTAAATTCATTCATTTTGGATTTATTTACTTTATTTTTATTTTATTTCAATTCTAAATAGAGAAAAACAATATCACACTCGAATTTTTTAAACCATGAAACTATTGTCTATCATCTTAGGGTCGATAGGTTCACCAGAGGACATATTGTGATCAAGCCTACTATATTTTGGGTAATTTGATTTAGGTTATTATTAAATGTTACAAATGTTGGAAGTAAAATTATTTCTCACATAGATTCATAAATGTAGAATCCCAACCACAGAGATCCCATATCTATTGTCTCCTACCATTACATTTCGATAATTACAAGGAATCAAATCCAAAAAGGCAAAATAGATTAGTATTATTGGTAATCATGATAAAAATAGTCTTGTTTTATAATTAAATATAGTAATTACAACCTAAATTTACTGGTTTTCTGTTAATAATACCGAAAATAACGTTATTACAACTAGAATATCCTTTCATATCATTCTTAATAGACTTCTTCGAATCATGGGGAAAGAAAACATAATAACAGTGAGATAAAATAATCAGTAAGGAAAAATAATATCTAATGAAATAAATAATCAATAAGAAAATGGAATAACTGGAAAAAATTCCTTTTAAATAAATGGATAAGGAAAAATAAATATGGAAAGGTAATAAACTGGAATATATTCCAGTTAATCAATGAACGTAGAATAAATTATTCTATATATATGTCGATGAAAAATCTAATGGATAATTAATAGATTAATTAAAATGATGGAAATGATTAATTATTGGACATCATATATCTGGAAAATGACAAATTATACCATCATGTCCTTTTAAAAGATTGTTTTAAACTATTGGTAGAAACCAACATAATTTACGCAACTAATTTTCCTCATCAAAACATGTTGATTCATTTAGAGGATAAATAATGATGGGGCACAGACAACATTTACAATACAAATTCATTCCTTATACCAAATAATAAAAAATATTATTCCTTATTAAATATCCATATTGAATAAATAATTCAGATTTATCAATAATTCCATAGTAAATAATGTAACTATCAAAGTGAACACCGCATATAAAAATGATGTATGGTTTAGGAAATAAAAATATAAATTTTATGAGAATAATTATATTCATATGAATTTTAATTTTATAAATATTACTTAAAATTTATTTTTTAATGATAAAGTAAACAATTACAAAAGTATGTGATATTAAAAATATCATTATGAATATTTTTAAGGATGATTATATTTAATTATTTCAAAGTATCTCATACCACTTTGAAAAATATGAATCATAATTACCAATAAAATAATTAAAATATAAAATATCATTAGAATAACTAGGTTCATGATATAACATTTCAATGGGTGTTATATACACCATATAAAAGTTAATTGGTTCATAAAAATAAATAATCATCGATGTGATGTAAATTGAGATTAAATCCCTTACTATGTGTTTACTTTTTAAGTTAATGTGCCTAAAAATAACCTATATGTGTTTTAAGAGTGTTAATAACTTCATATAGAACCATATTCATGTTTAAAATATCATTTATTATCTTCTTATAATATCTTAGTGCCCATTTGATAACAATCTTTCATTAATTTCATTATTTTTTGTGTTAATTACCTAGTTTTTTTAGTATGTTTTAACATGTAACTAGTTATTCCTATCTTATTTTAAAAATATATATAATATAAAACCTGATTTAAATATGATATAAAATAATTATATATGCATTTAAAAATAAAATATAGAATTTGGAGACAATAAATGGAATGCAGTGGTCATGGAGACGGTAGGTCGTACGTACGCATGAATGTACATTCTTTTCTTTTACATTATGAAAGAATAAAAATTAAATTATATATGTATATTATAATTCAATGATAATATTGATGTCATATATATTAAATATTTTTATTAAAACCATCCTAAATATATTCCATGTATAGCGTGAATGAGTCACATCGCATTGAGGAGGCGGTATACCACACTTCCACAAATGATGTTGTCGTATTACTACAAGATGGAAATCATAATGGTATGTTCTATATAAAAATTAAAACAATACAAATAAAATATACTTATTATATATATATTATATAACTATATTTTCTATCACAATTACTATCCATGAGAGTTGTTTGTTTGTCGTACACTTAAACTGTATGTTTGTTGAACATTTGATAGAATTATTTGTCATTGAAGGTTAAAAATATAGAATAAAAACATATATTAATGTTTAATATACCTTTTTTGTTATATAATAACGAAATAATATTTTTTATGCGGTTAATAATGAAAATAAAACTAAAGATCTTGAGGGAGGAGGTTACCTCTTATTTGGGTATCACCTTTTTGGATTGCACCAAAGGGACACTATGGATGCTTTTATTAACAAGGCGATTCATATAGAATTATGTTAGGGATTTATAAGAGATATTTCGGTATATATATTTCTATCCAATGTGGATTCGAATGCTAGAATAATTTGAGAAGAGGAGTCCTTTTATAGTAGTGTAAAAGCAGCATTCATTAAAATTTTGCAAAAGGGGATTTGACCCACATTTTCCAATTTACATTGGAGCCAATATTGGTCCAAAGACTAGTAAATAGAAGATGGGGTAAACAAATGGGAATAAATTGTAACTTACACAATTTTATAGGTCCATTTATGCTTTAACATTATGTTTTAGTCCCTTGTTAAGCTTATTTTCACCTTAATCATTATAATTAATTTTAATTACAATCATTTATATTTTTTATTAAAAACTAAATTGATATTATTATAAATTATAAATTATTATTATTGTAAAAATGTGATCAATTTTCCAAAATCCAATCACAAAATTTGTATAAACTAATTTAAATTTAATCCTAAAGATGGAACTATAATGTGGGGTTCTAAAGTAAAAAACATCTGAAAGTTTGATATGTTTTTATATCCAATTTAAAAAAGAAATTGGTAATAATAGAAAAAATTGGATTAAAAAAATTAATATGATTTAAATTTAAAAAGAATATAGTATTTTACTTTATAAATAAATTAAATTGAAATTTAGTTATGAATTAAATTTTAATATTTATCACCATTTATTAAAAAATGAATCTTCACAGAAAAATAAAGAAAATTTACCCTAACCTAATTTTTATGCTTCTTTTTCAATTATTATTATTATTATTATATATATTATTTATAAATGTCCCAAATATTGGATTTAATATAGGTCCTCTAGTAAATGGCGGTAAAAGTTCCATTATAAAAACATAGGTTTTTATGTGTAATATTAAGTTTGTTCTTAACTCAGTCCTAAAAAATATTTTAAATTAATATAAAAAATTTAATATTTAATATTTAATATATATTACATTAATATCACTCACTAATTTTAATTAATTTAAGTTTTTTGGATAAATCATTGAGAGGGGTTTGACGTTTTATCATAGAGGGCATCGTCTCAAGTTTCAAAAAAATAAAATCAACAACATGAGAAGAAATAAAGGAATGAGATACACCAGTATCAAATAGAACATTCATAAGGGTATAATTCAATAGAACCATATCTCTCATGGTAGATTGTCTAGGTTGATAATCCATGATAACCTACTTAGCTCCATACAATAGTTTTATCAAGGATCTTTGTTCCTTATTACCTTACTAAGATTTCCCTTACTACGTAATCATGGTGTTCCAATAATCACTATATCTTGCTCTGCTTTGATGAAGAATCTTATACTACTAGCATTGTCATATTAAAGAATACTATGCTTGCAACACCTGAGAAGTATCTCGAGCACCCAACCTTTGAGCACTATAACAATAGTACTAAAGATGTCCGGTCTTATTACAGTTATGTAATACTCTAGGTTGTTTCATATTGTGTAACTTCATGTGGTCGAATGGGCCACATTGGAAACATCTTGTTTGATTCATTGGATTTATATTAAGATTCACTAATCCATATGATTTATTTTTATTCCCATTCCAAACTTGTAAATAGGTTCCCCTCTTACTCTTTCTCCAAGAATTCATAGTCCCATAATTTCATATAGGTATTATCTGGCTTCCTCATCCCATATCTCTTGAGATGTCACATTCATCCACAATATCTCTATTCACCTTATCTATATAATTCGTAATATAGATTAATGAATTATTGAAGATAATTTCCTACTTTAGCCCTGATTCAAATATGCATGCCTTCAAGGCAGAACTAGACGAAAATTATGATGTAAAGTGCACTGAATTCATGAATTTATCAGTATATTTTGTGATAGAGAAATTTTCCTACTTTAGGATGATGAAGTCAATTTTTTTCTAGATTCTAAACATGTGAGGTTATAATTTATTGTAGAAAAATTAGACAATATTCTCTTAACTAATAACTTTTTCACGTTTATCCTACACCACTAAATCCCCCCGGGGGAATGAAAGATAATCAAGAATATAAGTTTCCTATTTGAATTTAATCTCTTCTAGGGTACCGATGAAATAAAATATACAATTCATCATATTCAACCACACCTCTACCCTTTATGCTTCTAAATCACATTAAATGATGGGTGGATTATACATTTTGAACTGGATGAAATTATCCACTTATCTTGGCTCATGCATTATGTACATAGCAGCAACAACATGGAATTATTAGAAAATACACTACACCAGCTCTCGGTTCACCTGCAGCTCAGGTGCCACAACATTCCCTCCAACATCCTCTGGTTAGTTTCTATGAAAATGATGAGGTTCCATTTTCTAAACAAACAAAATTTTTTGTATCTATCATTCTCGAATAAAGGAAGGCTTTGAATTTCAAATTCAATAACATAATATATTACACATTATAGTCCAAATTTAAGCACATAAAAAACAAACAAACTACTATTGTTTTCTAAAATCAAACAATTTTCAAAATACATCAGTCATTCTATTTTCAAAGTCATTAACTGGAAAATATTTTTTCAGCATTCTTTTTCAAAAATAAAAAAATGCTTCAAATAATATGTCATTACTAAAAATGAGATATGGAAGTCTAGTGGGAAGTAATTCCTCTACAATGTATGTCATTCTCATCTTAATCAATAAACCCACAACAATGATAATACAATATCTTATATGTGTCTCCAAAATACCTATGTACCCAATTCCTTATTAACATGAAGTTCAACAAAAAAGGGTTAGGTAAATATTTTTCGGCTGTACATTTCAAGTCCTAACACTACTTCTACATTCTAATAAAACATAACTAGGGATAAAGAAGTAGTAAGTTAAACACCGAGACATAATCCTACTTTTTCTATAGATAAACGACCAAGATAAAACCATTTGTAATGACTCACCTATTCTAATTGGTTTGGGAATACCACGAATCATGACTAGGCCTTATGTGACATCCCTGAGATGAAAAAGGTAGGAAATAAATTTCAAATGGTTTCAAAAACAAGTGGTAGATGATTTATCCTTTAATAATAAATGAGAAACCAAACAAACCACAACACATAATAACTATATCATGCATGATCATAATATAGACAAATCAACAATATCATTTATACCAAATTGATCCCAAAATATGGTACTTGAGAAGATAACTAAACCTAAAATAAAACAGAATAATATAACAAAAAAAGACAAAAAAACAACCACAATACTCAATTTTCCACTAGCTATGTGCTCTACCATCACCAAACAACCAAACAAATCATGCATTATTGCTAAAAAACTGTGATACTCTACCTTTTCCAACATCCCAGAATATCACATCTGAAAAAGAACCAATGTTTCAATGAATGGGTGAGTATAAAATTTATTATGTCTTCACAAATGACTTCTCAACTCAATCCACTAGGATACAAGAGAAAAAACATTTAAATAAAAAAATGATAAAAACAATTTCCAAAAATAGTATATAAGCATATATAAACACTTCTCATAATATTTTATTTCTAAATATAAAGAAAAACCAAATTAAACAATTTTATAGAAAGATATTTTTCATGTAAATAATAATAAAAATATTTAAACCCCCTTTTAAATATCTATCTTTGTATAAGAATTTAATTCCACATATATACAATCCCATCAATGCATGCTTCCTTCTGACAGTTCCATACTCATGAGCTGTTTCTCTTGATCTACCATGTCTTCAAAAGGTAATTAAATACAATGTTAGATTACACATTTTTTTCACTAACATATGGTCATATTTCAGCCATGGCTGATAATTCAATATGAATAGGCACAATATGTTTTCCAAAAACCAATGCCAATTGTAAAAATTTCACCTATTTCAATAACAATAGTCAATTTATTGAAACATTACAAAAAGGAAATATAAGAACAAAATAATTTCAATAAACTCATCCCCTTATTTAAAATTAATAAATTAAATCATATTAGAAACATTATAGAAAATACCAAACACAAAATATCATTTTTAAAATAGAGAAAAATACCCAATTTCAAGACCTCCTAATTTTCCTGAATTTCATAATTCCAAAAAATAGAACAAAATATGGTTCCCAATAAATGTTTTACAGAAAATTAATTATTAATATCTCCAAAAAAAATAAATTTTAAATCATTCCTAACATTTTTAGAAGTGTTATTTTAGAGTGAAAAAACCTACCTTGATAGTTTCGACAGAAAATGAAAATGAACGAAGAACGCTCAACAATCCTTGTCAATATTCCAAGTAACCGACTTAAGTCTCCACTAATATAATGAAAAAAACCAAATATAACCTTATTTTTCATAAAAAATATTATATCTACCCACATTGGGTGTATATCTAATAAAACCAGAAGAATGAAGAAGTATATCTAAGATACCGTGGAAACACAATGAAGAATAACCACTTACCACAAGAATCAGCATGTAAACCACTAAATAAAGCCTTAAGATTGCTTTTGGATCAATGAGAAAAAATTATTTGGCCTTTACAGAATAAATATTTCTTGTTAAAGTCATTCTGGGATGAAAACGATTATATAATAGTGTAAAATAAACCAGATCCACATTTTAAGGAGGTGGTTTCTGGCTGCACACAGTTTTGTCACACGGTTTGGGAAATCCTTGTGCAGCCCATGAACCCCCCATTTTTCCTTAACATAGTCCAAAAGTACTCCATACTCTCCCCATATTCACCCATAAAATTTATACAAATTAAAATTTCAAATAAAGGGGTACATATAAGATACTAGTGGCATTACAAAAAATCATTTACTAGAAAACTATTTTAATAACTTATTTAAACCAGTTTGGGTGAATTATTTTAATGAATTGATTATTGTGTATATTAAATAATATATGTAATATTAATCCTATTATTTTATTAGACAACAGATTAGAATATGTCCACCTTTACAATTAAATACATTATTTTTCTAAAAACAGATTTTTCAACATCTTATAGAAGAATAATTTTAATAAATATTTATGAAGCTTTTACAAAATTATTTTGATTAAATAAATATAATTTTTATAATATTAATATAAAAATTATTTTTTGGTGATTATTTTTTTATTTTTTAGATATGTTTCATTATTTATAGACTACTGAAAAATAATTAAATTAAATTTGAAAACATATTTTTTGTTTAATATATTTAAATTGACAAATTATATTTTTATTTCATTTTAAAGAATTTTTTTATCTCTAATAAATATATAAAACCAATTTAGTACATTTTAATCAATGTTATATTTAAATTTTAAATAATTACATTTTAATTTTTTGATCATTTTCACATTAAAAACCTTCTTTCTCATGGGGTTTCTAAGTATTGTTTTATATTAAATTCTGCCACTTATGTAATTAAAATTTGGAATAAAGAATTACATATTTGTAATATTAATAATATATAATTTATAGTATTTTTTAAAAAGATTTTTTTTAAAAAATATTAATAAACAAAACTAAAATTGATTATAGTGATTAAGGTCAAAATGAGTTTACTTAATGGTTAAACATTAATCAAAAGGGTAAAATGAACTATACAGTAGCCTAGAATACTTTTATAGAAGTATTTCAAAAATATTACGCAAATTATTAAAAATTGTTCCATATTGGAGGCACATGATGTATGGAAGAACTCCCAATAGTATTTACCTTTTGGTATTTACAAGAATACAATTCATCCATTACTATAAAAGGGAACTAAGGCCCTAACTTATTCAAACCTCTAAAAACATTTGGTGAGTCCAAAACCATAAAAAATAAAATCAGAAAATCCATCCTCTCATTAATAAAGAATCATATTGGGCATACATCTAACCAAGGATGTCCTTTGGTTAAAACTCAAAGGAATTACTCAAAGAAGAGGTAATGTTTTTCAATGATCACTTTTGTTTTAATTATTTCTCCTCCCCTTTAATTATTATTTTTTAATTATTTTTTATAAAATAAGAATCTTAAAAATATTTATACATATTTAACTTATTGTTAAAACATAAAACTCCATATAATTTCATCATGTGGGATACACAATCATCATTCATATGTAAATAGGACTACCGTCTCGTGAACCAATGATGTTCTTTCTCTCATGACAACCTCTCATGATATAGAATATTTATAGAATTATACATTATATATCATATAAATGCTATTTTTTCCTTTACGACTCTAAAATAATTATATAACAAATACCATTATTTTTTTAATTTTTAGTATATGATAACATCATTTTTGGACGTGTGGACTACCACTTCTTCAAAAAGAAGTGATTTGTTCATGTATTACATTGAATGTATTAATGATAAATTTAATAAAAATATGTGATTTATACTATTGAAATTTGTATTGATATTATAATATATATATATAATTTACTATTGTTTTTTCAACACGACAAGAAAATGGAAATAACATCCATGTGTACGTATAGCCTATTGCTTCCCTGAATAGTGTATTTAATTTTCCAATATTAAATATAATAAATCATTATCAAGAATTATAAAATTAATATATATGAAATTTATATTCTTTTTTAAATTCCTTAAATGTGGAACTCATTAGAAATGTATAACGACCAGTATTAATATGTCAGAACATATACGAAAAATAAATCTATTGTTACATAAAACGTACGTTTAACATAGAATTGTTAATAAATAGGTAATATAAAGTCATAATTAAAACATATATCATATTATATATATTATTGTGGTATTATTTTATATTTATAATAAACATATATTTTTTACATGAGGATTTAATGTGTGTGAAATTGGTAAAGACTTATTTTATAGGGATTGGTAATATCACATTTATTTCTACAAGACGTATGTCATATTCACCACACGTTTATTTTCAGGGGAGAATATACATCCCTGTGAAAAATTATATCATTAATTTAATAACTTTTATGATATTAATAGTTTCAATTTATTTTATTCATTCTTATAGATATGTATTAAAAAGTTATTAATGTAGTAAGGGATTTTTGTCACACATTTTTATTTTGTGAGACACATACCATATTCACCTCTAGTTTATTAAATGTTATGTATATAAATCCAATTAATGTAATTTTGGATTCCTATAATTATATATTTTTTTAAATATCAAACATAGGAACTATTTTTCTTCGGTTTTATAGTTCAAATGTTACAAAATTGATAACAGAATATTTTTTCTCACCTTTCCTTATTTTAGACGCATGTTATGGTATGCACCTATTTTCACGAATGAGGTGTATATACTAAAAATTTAACAAGTTATATCATGAATATATTTCCTTCAATGATATGGTAAGATTAATTTAATTTTATTCTTTCATGGCTAAGAACATTTAAATTTACCAATTTGCTTAGACTATATTGCTACAATCTCATAATTTGTTGGGATTATTTTAGATTATGCTTCCATGGATGAAATATTATGATCCATCATTCAAAAATTTTAATTAATTTTCTTCTCATATGGATATTCATTCTATATATATATATATAATGGTAGCATTTTTCCAATTTTTTCACTTAATATAATTAAGTAAATGTATTTTTATGAAAATATACCAATATTTCTCTCTTTGGATGGAAATCGGTTTAATTTAATAAAATATTATTTCTGAAAACAACTTCCCAAATAATTTTTAATTATCAATTATGATCATTTTCAGGGAACATTATTTGAGATTTTTTATGATTTAAAAGTGCTTAGAATAGTATTTTTGTTTCCTTTATAGGTTTTCAATGTATTTTTCAAAGAAAAAAGTTTACAAATTATATTATGTTTTAAAAATAATTTTTCAAATAGGAACGTATATTTTCTTCACGAAATGTTTTAAATGTTTTTTTAATCTTAATTAATTTTTTTCCATGTTTTTTCAATGAAATGGATTTGTAATGTGTATCATGTCATAGAAATCGTGATTTTCCTAGTAAGGTTATTTTCATTAAGTACTGCTCCAAATTTACATTCAAAATAATTCTCTATCAAAGATTAAATCCTTTGATATAATTTATGATTTACTGAGGATAATACCCAAGGAAACCATTAATTTTATTTATCTTAAGGGTTTAGGTTTTTATAGAATTATGTTTATGGAACTTGTTTATTCTTAATGAAATAATCATGTTTCAAAGTGATTATTATGAAATAATTCTTCTTCCCATTGGATAATTACCTTTTAATGATATTGATGTGGAACCCATTTATTTTCTATGGGTTAATCAATTTATGAACAATATTTTTTGTGATTTTTTATGATGACATGTAAGATATTTTTACTTTATTTTTTTTGGTTCATAGATATTCATTTTATGATAGGGAAGCCAAAAAAGTGATGTGTTAGCCCATAATAGCTTAACTTCGGGTTTTCTTGATTGAACTAGGTAATAACATTATAGCTTATATTGGGGTGGCATGAATATTGTCAGTTAAGCTAGTTATAGCATAAACTGTTCATGTGCCTTGATTGTTTTCCAATGCATTGGGTAGTGATTTATATCTCAGGAGATAATTATGGGAAATAAGTAGATTAACTTTATCCACTATGGTAAGATGGTGTAACTTGATTCAAAATGAGGAAAGTGTTTCTAATATGTGTGGTGGTCTGTCCCACCTAGAAGGTCTAACTGCCTATGTACGAACCTAATTTAATGTTAACATTGTCTTTCATGAACCTTATTACATGTTCAAAATATAATACATTGACCTATTTTTATGTCCATAAGTTTATGTGATTCCCAAATTTTATGTTTTTAACTTAGTGAGTGAACATGTTTTTATTTATACACATTCACAATGATATATTCTACTGTGTATTCCATAAGTTTTTGTCTTAGGATTTTGTTATGCCCCCATGGCATATACTCTTTGATCTATTTATGATTAATGCCTTATGAACTGTCAATCATTATTCCATGACCTAATATTTATATATTTTATATGAACGGTATGATTTACAAATGTTTTGATCATTATTTTTACCCTTATACTAATGTTATAGTTGTGTATCTCTTTCATTTACCATTACTGAGCATTTGATCTCTCCCATTCTATTGTATCCATTCTCTAAGGTATATAGAAAGGATTTAAGTAATAGTACTAGATGGGAAGACCATTGTTTGAAATATTGATGATAATTCCCCATGTTAGAATTTTGTGTCTCAAGTTTCCAATGGAACTGATCTATTATGGTCCTCATGAACCTGTGTGTATAATATAATGAATATTCCTCTAAAACGATGTAATATCCTTTTCTATTAAGACTGGGATACAATATTTTTATCTAATAAAATAGTCTAAAGTGGTACATTATCGAAACATATAGGTTAAATGGTCAAAATATGTCTAGAAAATACTTTTTAGAAAAGTTTATAGGTCATATTTACCCTTATATTTTTAGATTAACTCCTGATAAACAAATTTTTAACTTATCTGTGGAAATTATTTTTTAAAAAATCCTCCATTAATTTTGGTAATTTTTTTTAACATAATAGATAATATAAACTACTATTATTCATACAATGGAATCTATTTTCCAAAATTCTTATTATATATTTTATAATATTTCTTTAAAAATAATCCTACAAACAAGGCAAGAGTGTATGGTTTTAAAGGGAAACATTTCGAATGTTTTAAATTTTTTTAAATTGAAATTCATAATGAAATTGATACCGATAACATAAATTGGATTAATGGATATATTTATGAATTAATATTACATGAAAACCAATTTAAAAAATAATTTAAAATTAAAATAAATTAAATGAAACAACATTTTTCAAATAAAAGTCATTATTTACATTATTGTTCAAAAATCAAACATTTAATAAAAATACCAACAATTCCCCTAGGCTAAATTGTACATATGGATTTAAAAAATTAATTTTTTTATAATTAATTTATTAAAAGTGTTACAAATTAATTTTATAAACATGAAAAAAATAATTGAAAGAACATTTTTAAGGAAATTACATTTTCAATACATCTAAATACATTTTTTAAAAAATTAGTTTTTGTATATCAATGTGTTTTACATATATAAATCCAGTACACATAAAATTTAAAAATACTTTATGAGTATTCATAACACAATGTTTACTAGGTTGGTTATAATGGTATAATATCATTAACTATATCAGTAATATTTAATGGATTTCTTAAAACTCAGATTCATGTTAATAACAACCTAACCTAGTGTTGCATGTAGTGAAATATTAGCATGGTGTTGTGCATAATACAACCTATCAATGAAATATAATATATTTATAAAATCATAATTCATACTAACTAAAGGTGTTACAATAATGGTCAATGATGTTGATCTTTATAAGATTTTTTCATTCTCTGAGCTATCCACATCTGCTCACATATCACCAAGACCAACTCCATCATCATTTGATCCATCTCTATATCAATAAGAGTTGTACCACTGATCTCAGTCTAGTATAACAGTAAATTTTAGGGTCTCCCAAACATGTCCTAAAACGGGGACATGTTGATAGTATAATGATAGATATTATTATAAGAAAACACTACCAAAGTTATGTGATCCTAAGAGATGAGGCCAAATTCTAACATGTAATCCCTTAGAATTTCCTTTAATAATTTTATAGACCACTATGTCTTCCCATCCATGTGGGGGTGAAAAGTTTTACTCATCCTTAACTAGGTCAGGAATGACACAAACATGTCTCTCTATAACCGTATTGTAAACCATGATTCACAATCAGAGACAATCATCACTGGAACCCCATGTAATCATATAATACAATGTGATACAGAATCCCCAAACACTCCACTAATATCTACTCTCATATAAAAAGGACCTTTTCCAATTTATAAACTATGTAAACAAACTCCCATAAGAAATCTTGGTCTATCACTATCTGAGTAATAACTATCATAATATATATCGATATTCTTTCACATCTCCACTCAAAGATAAAAAGAGGATTCACCAAAAATTCTAGAAGTCGGTGCTTATCCCTATCATACTTTCATGTGATAAACCGAGATATGTATTCATCCACACTTTTCCACATACTTTCCCACTGAAACTGTCACTGAAGGTGTAACATCCCAGGTAAATGAAGAATAATACTTATTTCATATTTATTAATATTTCTGAATGAAATATTAATTTTACTTTAAAGGGGTTTCTTTGTTTGATAGCATACCCAATACGTAACAACGGGTTACTTTGGAATCTTACTTTGAAAACTAATAATATAATATTATTATTTTAAATTGTAGTTAACTCCTATAAATTTTATTGGAGGGAATGAATGAAACTAACTACAATATGATTATAGATGATTGTTAAATGTATTTACATTTATCTAATAATAAGTTAGAGGCTTAAACTATGAATGAATCTAATTTTAAGAATAATTTACTTTAAAATGTCGATTTACCGCCTTTTAATGGAGAACCCTCTTTAAATATAGTTTTGGTCACTTTAATAAATTTCAATTGAACAAATATAATCCTTCTTTAGAATGGGGATATCAAATTTTACTTTGGGTAATTTTTAGGTATTTTTCTGATAAAGTTCAAATTTTAATGAATATGGAAAAAATACTGTATTTTAATTCAAAAGTGCCTTTTAATCTAATTTATTTATATGGATAGATTATCTTTTTAGTTAGTTTTAAAGTGAAATTGAAATATAATTTTACTATTGAATCTAATTTTGGTCATTGGAATTAATTTTACATTGAAATTTGACATAAACAAGTATCAATCTTTTGATAGTTATTGTTTCTTAAAAACGTTATTTGTTTTAACAATGGGAATTAATTTTTAAATTAATTAATTACACTTATATGTTTTTAATTTGAAAAAATAGACATCAATTTTGAATTCAGAATATCAATTAATTCTTAGGCTGAGTTTTTGGTATTTTTCAAAAAAAACATCAATTTTTATTGAATAGTGACACCACTTAGAGGTAGTTAAAAAAATAACTTTTTCATTTAAATGAAATTTTACCACTTCTGTGAATTGAATTCCAAAAATACTACATTCATGGTTGTTATCAAGAAGTAAAATGTCGTTCATTACGATGAAAATAATTGTTGGTGAATAGTAACTTTTTTTATTTACCACGGTTAAAGGTAAATATGGTAATTCAATGATAAAATAATATTATAATAATTCAAAATTACCTTAAAACATTTCCAAAACATATTGGTTGAGTCATTAACTATCATGGTCATCTTTGGGACGATTTTGGGACCCCTTTGAGCCACTTGGGAGTGATAATGACAATTTAGACTAATTAATTTAATGTAAAGGCAAAATCGACATAAACAAAAATCATTTAGTAATTAATTATTATATGGTGTTATATGATAAATATTCTTTTCTATTAATATTCATTGGAAAGATAAAAATATTTACTACATCATGGTATTTGTTTTTTTATTTTTATAAAAAATAAATTAAATTATTTGTGACATAATAATGATGCAGTGTTTACCTCATTAATACATGATTTAAATAAATAAGATTATAATGCTTAAAATATTATCTAGAACATGTCCAATTCTGATTAGATGATTTTATTTCAACCATGACACATCTTATATTCTACTATAATTATTTGTGTCCCATTAGAAACTGAATATCATTATATTATAAAATAATACATTCACACTTTCCAAAAGAGCCCCTCCTCGCCCTTATAAAAGGAGACCACTTCTATCCAATTCCTCACACCTCTCAAGCCATTTGTCTCATCCAAACTCTTCCCAATTACGCTCCCAACATCTCTATCATCCCCCTAGATGCCTTACATTAGGAATAAGGCACTTCAATAAGTCATTTTTTAAACCAACGTAAGTTACCCAAATTAAAGGTAACAGTTTCTCTTAAATTGTTTTCTTTTATTTTACTTCTCCAACCCCTAAATAATTTTTTATTCCTTTCTTTTGTAAAAACACTAGTATCCTCAATATACTATTATGTTGATATAATAATGATTTTAACTACACTTACACACACCTCCATCCAATTGGTGAAGAACATAATGATTTTGTGGATGGAAAACTAAGGCCTCACGAAACGATGATTGTTCAATTACATATTACCACCTCTCATGGTGGAAATTATGATGGAACTGTATTTATATATGATATCTATTATGCCTTTGTTTTTTTTATATTTCTGTATTTTCCATTTATATCACGTCTTTATGGTTTCCATGGTGGGTAAATACGATAATCTCATTTGAGGAGATGCGGACTACCGCCCCCTCAAAGTGATGAGATTCGTTAATTTATTATGTGGGATGTATAAATGAAGTAGTTAATGATATTATATATGATACTATACTGGAATTATAATATACCTATGTATCATTATGTATTATTTTCATTAAAATAAGAAATATAAATGAATGTAGTGTTCATGCGTACATAAGTCTTACCGTCTCCATGAACAATGCATTTCATTTCTTACCTCCAAATGTTAAGTAATATTATAAATACATGTATATGCTGGATATATGTTATATATATGATATCCAAATCAAGAATGTCATTCTGTATATAATGAACCTTTGACCACATGAAAAACAAGTAAGTATAAGAAGTCTATTTTTGACTCAAGTGCCAAATATCGACAAAATGAACGTTATTAACTTAAATTGTTACATAATGTTTATAACATGGTAATATGGTATATAAAAGGAATAATAAACTTGAAAAAGGTTCTTAAGAAAGTTTAAATTAACTTTAGTTTATTATTCAGGAGATTAAAGAATGATCGATTCAAGTCGGACACGAGGTAAGGGACTTCGTCTCAATCTCCTTTCATTGAGGCATATTTTCTTTTATACACAACTTTATTTTATATGGTGTATAAACCCCTTTAAATTTTACTTTTATTCAAAAGTAATCTTTTTCTAAAAATCATTTTACTAAATGAGAAAAAGAATGTTCCTTTTAACGTACGCGGTGACAACGACCTTTTCCGCCGCCGCAAGTATTATTTGATCTTTGGATTTCTCAACAAGCCGTACTGTTTTTAAAAGAAAATTAATACCATATACTCTTTTATGTATTTTTATTATTGAAAATGGTTTTGAAAATAGATTTTTTGTGTCAATATATTTAAGTGATATATTGTGATTAAAATGTGGAAATTTTTTCTTTCCTTTATATTTGTTTTATGTGTTATGATTTTATAATGGTACTTGTACATTTGACGGGTGATTATTTGATAAATCAATTGACGGGTGGTGTCATGAATACTGGGATGGGTGGTTATGTTATAACCTTAAATGCATTGAGTATGGAAGTCGGCTGTATTGCTACTACATTTAGTGATATGTATGGAAGTCGATAGTATGGTTATTCCATTTACGTTTGATTATGTCCCAAGTTACCTTTATACGTTATGTGTTCTTCATATGAGTTTTATGGTAATCTTTTGGTTACAAAAATGGTATGTAATGATCTATTGTTCATTGAATAGTATTTACTACTTCATAAATGTGAAAAGTATTACTTATGTTAATGTATTCATGGTTTACTTATTATTTTGATGAAATAAAAGTTTTCCTTCTTTGTGAATCCTTTATTGAGATTTTTATGCTCATCCCAAGTTTTTGAAATGTTTTTCAGAGGACATAAGGTGGAATAGGGTCAAGGTTGGGATCAAGGAAAATTATTTCTCTCTTAAACATGGAACTAGACATGACTCTTTTTTTAAGAGTTCATGTTTTGTAAGAAAAAATTGATACTGTGTAGAAGTGTCTACTTTGTAATCTTTTGAGATGTAATAGTTATGGACTAACTCTCTAAAACTCTAAATCTGAAAAGATACTCAATGTTAATTATTCATTTAATTCAATATTAAGCATGGTTTAAGGCCGGGTCCATATAGTTGGTATCATAGGTCAATTTAGATAACATTAGGAGTTAGGGTATTGTTAAAGTAATATCCATAAAGTAATTTATGTTAATATTGAAATCATATAGAATTTATAGATTACCATGTTGCTTCGCCTAAGATATTTCTATGTTCAGAATGGTTTTCCACTGAGAAAACATGGCGGCTCTATTAGGATGACATCAGGAGGAAGATAACCTTCCAAATAAGAAACCTAAGATGGTCAAAATCAGAACTGGACAGTTTGTTTCAGTGATGGCACAGTTGACTCAAACAATAAATGGTGGTGGTATTCATGCACGAGATTATCCAGATATACCACAGAGGAACATGTCAGTAGAGGATCATTTCATGAGGCAACATCCCCCATCATTTAGAGGATCCTCTGACCCTGTTCTAGCTGAAGGGTGGATTAAAGCACTGGGAAAGATTTTTGATTTCATGGGTTGTTTAGAACATAAAAAAGTTAGTCTCTTTGTTTACCATTTTGAAGGTGAAGTTGATCAGTACTGGTTGATGGTGAGAAATATCAGGGATAGTGATGAGATTGATTCTCTTGTTTGGGAAGAATGAAAAGGTATGTTTCTTGAGAAATAATATCCTATGGTGTTTCGCCTTAGGTTGGAGAAACAATTCCTAGAATTGAGGCAGGAGGATGACTCAGTGGCTTCTTATTAAGAAAAGTTCACTAGATGGGCAAGGTATGCACCAAATTTCATCTGAGATCTTGATAGTAAGAAAAATTGATTTTACTCAGGACTGAAGCCACGATATCGAAGAGTATTAGCCTCTTGTGAGTTAAAAAGTTATGAAAATCTTTTTCGATGTGCAGAGAAGGTGGAAATGGAGTTTTTCGATGATCAAGTGTTCTTTGACAAATAATAGAATAAGAGGTCCAGTTGGCAGGTAAAGGGGAAGAATTCATCATAGAAGCCTGGAGGTAAGAAAAATAAATATCCATCTTGTGAGAAGTGTTGTAAAAAGCATCCCGAAGAATGTTTATCAAAGATGGGAAAGTGCTTCTGGTGTGGTATGTCTGGTCATATTGCTCATAACTATAAGGAATATGATCAAGCAAGGAATGAAAATCCATCTGTACAATGTTTTAAGTGTAATGAAATAGGTAATTATGCAAACAAGTGTCCATAGAAGAACTCAACTAAGGGAAAGAAGCCAGACTACAAGCAGAAAGGGGTGGTTAAATCCTTTTCAACTACTTTAGCAGATGATGGGACATCATACAAACTAGTATCAGGTGCACTGTTTGTTTGTTCAGATTATGCCAGTGTGTTTTTTGATTCAGGGTCTACACACTCTTTCATTTCTGAGAAGTTTTCTAGTAAATTGGGAATTCCATCTCAAGATATGAATATGAAACATATGGTAAAAACACTTGGAGGAAATGTTGAGACAAAAAGAAAACATAAGAAAATTATTGTCCTTTTGTGTGGAATGAATCTACCTAAAAACTTTATTTTTTTTCCTTTAGTAGAGTTTGATGTTATATTGGGCATGGATTGTATTTCTGTTTATCATTCTAAGATTGATTACAGAGCTAAAGAGGTTACTTTTCTAGAATATTTTCATTTTGTATACAAAAATGAACCCTTGATTTTGATAATATATCTGAATGTTGAGAAACTAGTAAAAGATGGAAATGAATGTTACCTTACACATAGTGTCGAAGACAAAGGAACTATTTGGATTAATGATGTACCAGTGGTAAAAAAGTACCTTGATGTTTTTTCGGATGAGTTTCCTGGTATTATACCAAATCGGGAGGTTGAATTTACTGTTGACTTAGTTCCTGATGCTATTCCAATTTCAAAACCCTCTTATAGAATAACTCAAATTGAACTTTTACAGTTAAAGAAGCAATTGCATGAGTTATTAGATAAAGGTTTCATTCGATATAGCACATCACCATGGGGTGCTCCTGTTTTGTTTGTTAAAAAGAAAGATGGTTCAATGAAACTTTGCATTGTTTATATATCACTGAATTACAACACTATTACGAATAAGTATCCCTTGCCTCATATTAATGATTTTTTGATCAGCTCCAGGGAGCTCAGTATTTTTCGAAGATTCACTTGAGGTTGGGGTACCATCAGTTGAAAGTAAAGGAAGAAGAAATTCTGAAGACCGTTTTTTGTACTAGATATGGACATTATTAATTTGTATTTAGGCCTTTTGGTTTAACCAATGGACCTGCTGTATTCATGGATCTTATAAATATAATTTTCCATGAGTTCTTGGATAAGTTTGTGGTTGTGTTCATTGATGATATTTTGGTTTATTCTAAAAGTAAATAGGAACACGAAATTCATTTAAGGGTTTCTTGAAAACATTAAAAGAAATGTATGTTTATGGGAAATTCAGAAAGTGTGAGTTTTGGTTACAATAAATTTCTTTCCTTGGTCACATTGTCTCAAAAAATGGCATAACTGTTGATCCTGCTAAAACCAAAGTTGTTGAAGAATGGACAAGACCCACAAATATAACCACGATCCACAGTTTTCTTGGTTTGGAAGGTTATTCCCCGAGGTTTTTAAAAAAAATCACGATTATCTAGTCTAATGACTAAATTAACATGAAAATGTGTTAAGTTCATCTGGACAAAAGAATGTGATGATTGTTTTCAGTAATTGAAAAGAAGATTGATGAATGCTCTAGTTTTAGCACTACATTCAAGAAAATGATGAGTTCGTTATCAATAGTGATGCTTCATTGAAAGGACAACGATTTGTCCTTATATAGAATGATCAGGTAATTTCTTATGCTCCACGTCAGTTGAAACCTCATGAGTTAAATTATCCTAAGCATGATTTGGAATTAGCTGCTGTTGTTTTTGCTTTAAAATTTTGGAGGCATCATTTGTATCGAGTAAAGTGTGAAATATATAAAGATCAAAAAAGATTGAAGTATATATTTACTCAGAATGAATTGAACATATGAAATAGGGGATGGTTGGAATTAATCAAGGATTATGATTTCATGATACTTTACCATCCGGGAAAAGCAAATAGTGTGTCTGATGCTTTGAGTCAAAAGAGTAATGCTTCATTAACCATGCTATGTTTGGAACGAGATCCTTTGGTTTTTTATTTGATGATATTTGGCATAGAAGTTGTTGGTGCAGGAAATTCTTCGGTTTTGCTTCAGGTGTCAGCGAGATTCATCTCTATCAGACAAAATAAAGAAAGTGCAGAAAGAAGACAGTGAGTTGTAGAAAAAGGTAGTGTTGGTTCAGAAGGGTATGTTTCCTGAAGTTAACAATGCTAATGATTGTTTTTTGAGATTTGGAAAGATATTATGTGTAACTTGTGATTCACAGTTGAAGAATGAGTTGTTATGTGAAGATCATAGTTCCTCGTTTTCAGTTCATCCTGGCAGTACTAATATGTACTGAGATCTTCAAGAGTATTACTGGTGGGATGGAATGAAAAGAGATATTGCTAATTTTACTGTGAAGTGTTTGACTTGTCACAAGGTTAAAGGAGAGCGACAATTACCAAAAGGAATGCTTTAGCCTTTACTGGTGCCATAGTGGAAATCGGAAAATATATCCATGGACTTTGTTGTGGGATTACCAAAGACATATTGAGGTAATAACACAATCTGGGTTATAGTTGGCCGATTGACTAAATCTACTCATTTCCTTCCAATTATAGATACTTTGTCTCTAAATCAACTTGCTCGGTTGTATGTTAAAGAGATAGTCGGGTTTCATGGAGTTCCCCTCTCCATTGTATCTGATCGTGATCCCAGGTTCACTTCTAACTTTTGGAAAGGCTTTCAGAAGTCATTGGGTACTAAATTAAATTTTAGTATAGATTTTCATCCTCAATCAGATTGGCAGTCAGAATGAACAATTCAAACCTTAGAGGATATGTTACATGATTTCTCAATAGATTACCAGGGAAGTTAGGACCAAAATATTTCTTTGGTTGAATTGTCATATAATAACATTTTTCATCCAATTATACAGATTCCTTCATTTGAGGCATTATATGGAAAGCATTGTCAAACTTCAGCTTTTTGGGATGAAGTAGGTGAAATTAAGCTGATGGGACCATAATTGGTAGAAGAGATGGCAGATAAAGTTCAGTTGATTCAGAAGAACATGAGAACAACTCCGAGTAGACAGAAAAGTTATGCATATAACAGGAGGAAGTATCTTTATTTTGAGGTAGGTGATCATGTCTTTCTAAAATTTTCTCCATGGAAAAGTGTGATGCGTTTTGGTAAGAAGGGAAAGTTGAGTCCGAAGTTCATTGGACCTTATGAAATTCTAGAAAATGTAGGATTAGATGCATACAGAGTGGCTTTTTCCCCATGTTTATCCCAGGTACACAATTATTTTCATGTTTCGTTGTTGAGAAAGTATATGCCAGATCCATCTCACGTTTTGAGCCCAGTGGTAGTTTAGTTGGAAGAGAATCTCTCTTATGAAGAACAACCAGTCTAGATTTTTGACCGCAGAGAGAAAGTGTTGCGAAATAAGGTAATTCACCAGGTAATGGTTTTGTGGAAAACCCACATGGTTGAATAGGCAATGTGGGAATCTGAAAATGCTATAAGGGAAAAATACCCCCACTTATTTTGATAAGTGAATAAAAATTGTGAGGATGCATTTCCCAAAAGGGGGGAAGGATGTAACATCCCGGGTAAATGAAGAATGATACATATTTCATATTTATTAATATTTGTGAATTAAATATTAATTTTACTTTAAAGGGGTTTCTATGTTCGATAGCGTACCCGATACGCAGCAATGAGTATCTTTGGAATCTTACGTTGCAAACTAATAATATAATAATATTATTTTAAATTTTAGTTAACTCCTAGCCTTTTTATTGGTAGGAATGAATGAAAATAACTACAATGTGATTATACAATATTGTTAAATGTATTTACATTTGTCCAATAATAAGTTAGAGGCCGAAAATATGAATGAATCTAATTTTAAGCATTATTTATATTAAAAGGCCGATTTACCGACTTTTAATGGAGACCACTCATTAAATATAGTTTTGGTCTCTTTAATACATTGTAATTGACCAAATATAACCCTTCTATAGAATTGGGGACATCAAATTTTACTTTGGGTAATTTTTTGGTATTTTTCTAATAAAGTTCGTTTTTTAATGAATAGTGAAAAATACACTATTTGAATTCAAAAGTTCCTTTTAATCTAATTTCTTTATATGGTTGGATTATCTTTTTAGTTGGTTCTAAAGTGAAATTGAAATATATTTTTACCAATTAATCCAATTTTGGTCATCAGAATTAATTTCACTTTGAAATTGGACATAAACAAGTATCAATCTTTTAATAGTTATTATTTCTTAAAAATATGCTATTTGATTTAACAACAGAAATTAATTAATGCCAATTCTATGTTTTTAATTTGGAAAAATAGACATCAATTTTGAATTTTTAATATCAAATAATTCTTAGGCTGAATTTTTGGTATTTTTCTGAAAAACTTCAATTTTTGATGAATAGTGACACCTAGTGGTAGTTAAAAAACAGACTTTTTCATTTAAATGAAATTTTACCACTTTGGTGAATTGAATTTCAAAAATCTGGCATACATGGTTGTTAGCAAGAAGTAAAATTTGGTTCATTATGTTGTAAATAATTTTTGGTGAATAGTAACTTTTGACTTTTATTTATCGCGGTTAATGATAAATATGGTAATTCAAGGATAAAAGAATATTATAATAATTAAAAATTAACTTAAAAGTTTTCCAATCTTTATTGGTTGAGTCATTAACGTCCATGGGAATTTTGGGTCGATTTTGGGACCCCTTTGAGCCACATGGGAGTGATAATGACAATTTAGACTAATTAATTTAATGTAAAGGCAAAATAGACATAAACAAAAATATTTTAGTAATTAATTTTTTTAAGGTGTTATATAAGGAATATTTTTTACTACAAATATTCATTGGAAATATAAAAATATTTCCTACATCATGGTATTTGTTTATAATTTTTAGACAACAAATAAAATAAATTATTTATGACATAATTATGATGCACTGTTTACCTCATTAATAAATGATTTAAATAAATAACATTATAATGCAGAAAATATTATCCAAAACATGTCCAATTTTGATTGGATGATTTGGGTTCGACCATTCCTCATCTTATCTTCTACTATAATGATATTTGGACAATTCGAAATCGAATATCATTATATTATAAAATAATACTTTCACACTTTCCTAAAGAGCCCCTCCTCTCCCTTATAAAAGGAGACCACTTATAACCAATTACTCACACCTCTCAAGCCATTTGGATCATCCAAAATCTGACCAATTAATCTCCCAACATCCCTATAATCCCTCTAAAATCCTTACATTAGGCATAAGGAACTTCAATAAGTCCTTTTGGTTTAAACCGAAGGAAGTTACCCAAATTAAAGGTAATAGTTTCTCTTAAATTGTTTTCTTTTATTTTACTTCTCCAACCCATGAACTCTTTTTTATTCCTTTATTTTGTAAAAATATAGTATCCAAAATATACTAGGATGTTGTTATGAGAAGGATTCAAACTACACTTACACACACCTCCATCTAATGGGTGAAGAACGTAATGTTTTTATGGATGGAAAACTAAGGTCTCACGAAACGATGATTGTTCAATTACATCTTACCACCTCTCATGGTGGACATTATGATGAATCTATATTTATATATGATATATATTATGTTTATGTTTTGCTTATGCTTCTGTATTTTCCATTTATAGCACGCCTTTATGGTTTCCATAGTGGGTAAATATGATAATCTCATTTGAGGATGTGCGAACTACTGCCCCCTCAAAGTGATGTGATTCATTAATTGCTTATGTGGGATGTATAAAGGATGGATTTAATGATATTATATATTATATTATACTGGAATTATAATATACCTGTGTATCATTATGTTTTATTGTCATTAAAATAAAAAATAGAAATGAAAGTACCGTTCATGTGTACGTACGACTTACTGTCTCCGTGAACTGTGCATTTCATTTCTTACCTGGAAATGTTAAGTACTATTATAAATACATTTATATGCTGGATATATATGATATATATGATATCCAAATCCTGAATTTCATTCTGTATATATAAACCTCTGACCACAAGAAAAACATGTAATTATATGAAGTCTATTTTTGACTCAAGTGCCAAATATCAAAAAAATTAATGTTATTAACTTCAATGGTTACATAATGTTTATAACATGGTAAGAAGTTATATAAAAAGAATAATAAACTTGAAAAAGTTTCTTAAGCAAGTCGAAATTAAGTTTAGTTTATTATTCAAGAGATTAAAGAATGATCGAATCAAGTCGGACATGAGGTAAGTGACTTCGTCTCAATCTCCATTCATTGAGGCATATTTTCTTTTATACACAACTTTCTTTTATATAGTGTATAATCCTCTTTGAATTTTAATTTTATTCAAAAGTAATCTTTTTCTATGAAGAGTTTTACTAAATTACGAAAATAATGTTCCTTTTAACGTACACGGTGACAATGACCTTTTCCGCTACCGTGAGTATTATTTAATCTCTGGCTTCCTCAACAAGTCGTACTGTTTTTAAAAGAAAATAAATACCATATACTCTTTTATTTATTTTTAGTGTTGAAAATGGTTTTGAAAATGGATTTGTTATGTCAATATATTTATGTGATATATTGTGATTCAAATGTGTAAATGCTTTCTTTCTTTATATTTGTTGAATGTGTTATGATTTTATAATGGTACATGGACATTTGACGGGTGGTTACGTGATAAACCAAATAACTGGTGGTGCCGTGAATACCAGGATGTGTGGTTACATTACAACCACCAATGAATTGGGTATGGAAGTCGGTCGTATGGATATTCCATTTAGTGATATGTGTGGAAGTCAACCGTATGTTTGTTCCATTTAAGTATGCTTTTGTCCCAAGTTACCTTTATACATTATGGGTTCTTTATATGGGTTTTATGGTAATCTTTTGGTTACAAAAATGGTATTTAATGATCTTTTATTTAGTGAATATTATTTACTACTTCATAAAGGTGAAATGTATTACTTATGTTAACGTATTCAGGGTTTACTTATTGTTTTGAAAAACTAACAGTTTTACTTATTTGTGTATCCTTTACTGAGAATTTTATGCATCCCATGTTTTTGAAATATTTTTCATAGGACATAATGTGGAATAGGGTCAAGGATGGGATCGAGGAAAAGTCTTGTTGTCTTAAACATGGAACTAGACATGACTCTTTTTTTAAGAGATCATGTTTTTTAAAAAAATGGAAACAATGTAGAAGTTTCTACCTTGTAATCTTTTGAGATGTAATAGTTATGGCCTAACTCTCTAAAACACTAAACCTAAAAAGATCCTCAATGTGAATTATTCATTTAGTTCAATATTATGCAAGGTTTAAGGCCGGGTCCTTTTATAAGGTCTGTGTACATATTTCCAACATTGTGTCATATATCTAAATGGGATGTGTGAAACAACATCATCACCTACTCTCGTATCATGACCATAACTAAAATTATTCACTAGAAACATATGACATGATTATGTCTTTTAGAGAATCCATCTAGTAAATCCATTTAGGATACACTATCACATCAGAACTCATTGACTATTTCTCAAAGTTGTGGCTCCCTCAAACAGTAGAGAATAAAGAGAGTCAAAACCATCAACTGATGGTAAGATATTCCCTTATCCTACATTTATTTTAGATGTAAGGAATCAAACTACTTAAAATACTCTTCCATCAATGAATAATAAGAATTCATGATGAGGGAATCTGCCACAACATTTCTCTTCTAGGGAGTATAGAGTATCTGAATTTTATAGTCCTATAAGAACTCAAACATGATACTCTATATTAGGATCATATATATCTTTATCAATACATATATTTGATACTATAACATTATGATTTAACAACAATGTACTCTAATAAAATATAGTGCATCCATATCCTCAGAGAGAATACCACCAATAAAAAAAATATTTCATGATTAATGTAGTTCTACTAATTGGGTCTTAACTTCCTTTCCCCATTTCAAATAATGAACTAAAATTACATTAACAAGAAGTAGATCCCATATCTTGATGCATCAGAATTTAATTTTATACGCCATTCCCTCATCCAGTAGTCTCAAAATAGATATAGTAGTCAACTTCATCCTTAACTCCTAAAAGGCTCTATGAAACTTCTATGTCTAGATAAAAGTTTCCGCTTTTCATATTATGTTTTATAAAGGGGTAGTAATCCTAGATAATAGTACCATAAATTTCATACAATAACCTCACAAAACATGAAAAATATACCCCTATGACATGATCGTGTGTGGCTCTAATGAAAGTACATCATTGATCTTCACTGGATCCAAATTTGATCCATGATCTAAAATTAATTGGGTAGGAAAATAAACACAATAGGTCTAGAAAAAGATCTTTAATATCATTCCATAATTATAGTACTCCCAACTAAATTATATAACCATCATAAATTTCATTTAATTCCCCTCCTCTCACATGGATAAAATGAGAATTTATTCTATTAAGACGACCAAAAATCAATCTAGGTATGGTTGGAAGATCCATTTCATTATATCCATAATTATAGTGTAGAAATTCTTCACATTGAATGACATCACTAGGTTCTCATAGTGTTTTTAGAGACTTTTGAGTGTCATCTTCAGAATATCAGCCTCATGAACCATCAACTATTGGTATATATACCTAATATTGATAGTAGATAACCATCGCAAACCTCACAAATGACTAATGTGGTATTTAATCCCTATAAAGTGGTATATTTTGTTTATAATATCCTTGTTTTGGTAATGATAATCAATACAATTTCATAATATCATGTCCTACTTTTCTAAGAAAAAACTGGTACTGCCTAGGGGACACATTGTGTATTTTAAAAACCTTCTCTCAATGGTCCAAAAATTATACCCTCAACTCCCAGGTCTTGGTAGGGGCGATCCAATATTATTTATAATATATTTGGGTATTTCTAGGGTGAAAGACAATGAAAACCCTTATCTCCCACCACATGGGTAGTCCGAGAATGTCCTTGAGGAATATTTCCATAAAATCCAACATGATTAAAGGAACTCATATTTCTAAATATATTGTTGTTAAATGGGAAAAATATATAATTGATTGGTGATGGGTTGAACCACCCTTCTGGAAAGACCACCATTATCCTCTGTGAGATCCCTCTCACCAATAGAGTAAAATCTTGTCCCATATGTCTAAAGGTATCTGAATCATATTTGGTGGAATTTTTTCTAGACTCATACCATTAAAAACCATTATATTCAATGTATGATGACATATTGTATCATTGTTTTTACCAATAGGTACCATGGAATACTCTCTCCCCCAGGTGATAGTTATTACTACAAGAAAATAAGCGATATCGAAGAAGCATTCCATGTAGGGACCTCAAGCCAAATATTATGGAAAAAAGTATCAACTAGTATATATATCTCTCACACCAAGAGTGAAGAGATTAATAAATCAATCACACTTATTTCTATTTGTAATATGTAAATAGAAGAATAACCTTATATTAAACATCTAATCATCTCGTGAGCTTCTGAGTCATAAGCCTACATTGCCTATAGCTTCGCATGGATCTGAACTCCAACTCATTGATCCTGGTGTGGTCTACCTAGTGATGTTGGTGGTGGAAGAAGCTCATAATTTCATCCACCCCTAATATCTACTCCTTCAGAAGCTTCACATACTCTCCATCTAGCTTTGCGCTTCTAGGGGCCACCATAACCTCACTTGGGTGAACCCATGATCATGATGTTGCATCTTCCATGATGTTCCATTTTCTTCCTACCTACCATTCACAACATCTCACGTCAAGAAATCATGTTCCATGTGGAATATCCTATCAAATTCATATCATCTCCCCTCTATGGGATACTTAGGTCCCATGTGTTGTCCCTCTACAACATGACCATGTGTCTTAGTCCGATCAAGGATATCCCTATTGTTCCTCGACACCTGCCATCTGGAAAATGTTATAGAGGACTCATACCTATGATTCAATCTAACATATCTTGAAATATGGTGTACCTCATATAAGAATCTCTACATCACCATTTCATTCCCCAACACTCCCGCATATGTATGAATGAATAGGGGAACCACAATAACAATCAGGACTTTGTGAAAATCCTGATCAAACATGTGTTCCTAATAATTACCATTGTGGATTATGTTGAGTGAATAATGTGTAAGTTTATCTAATATCATGTCACTATTATAAACTTTCATCCCACCTTATTAGAGATCCAGTTGCTCCCCAATCTAAACTGAGCATAAGAATAAGAAATTTTACTCCTCCCAAAATAGATACTAGATATTGGACCATGAGAGTGTCAACTCATCATGATTATATGTGATTAATATCCACCAAATTCCTAATACTAAATGAAAAATTCTAGATTAAATTACAACCATATAGTCAGTCGGGGTCTGAAAAAATCTAAAAAATCAGATCACCAACTCCACCAAAATCCTCTGCTTCATAGGAATATAGCTTATTATGGAACCTCAACAGTCTCTACCACTAGAAATCATAGAGAGTGTTAATCATGTGTGGATCCTCATTCTACTCTAATAATATAATATACATATCAATAGGTGGGGTTGTTTATACCTATCCACCTCGATAAATGATCTTTCAAGATATCCCCGGAAGTAATCCCTCAACACTCATCATATCTTTGTCGTGATCCTGAATTAGTAACATGGCTAGCTTCTTTAGTGGAGGCATCTAAAAAATTTATCAAGATACACCACACTCAGATGAACACACACACATATATATATATATATGTTGATATTAAAGAAAAATCAAAATCAAAATAATCTATCCTATATGATGCATGTACCCAATTTCATTGCTACCAATGTCTTATTATACCAAGTCGACAACATGTAGTCAGAGTTTGGATGAATGGAAATGTTATCCTCCACACTGACACTAGTTTCCATGGACAAAAATCAACACCTAATAAATGTTTACACCATTTGACTAAATTACAATATAATCCTCATTAGAGGAATAATACAAATATCTCCTTGAGGTTTAAGCATTTCTAACACCAATTTTTCACAAATCGACCCATCGAGGACCACTTGTATAGTGTAAGGTTGAGCTGGAACTACCCCAAACCTACCACCACTGGATAGGGTCCAGAATCATGACTCTAAATGAATAACTAAAATTGAATGATTTTCCTAAATTACTTTTACATATACACCCAAATTTATCTATTGTTAAGTGCATAGTAAAATTAATAACAGACAGTATTAACTACAGTATAAACCCACAGATATAAAAATCTCTAGTCAATAAAATAGAGCGTCATACTAAAATAGGAATACTAAATTAAAAAATAAAATCATATCCTAAAAATATGTTTAAAGCTGAAAATGACTAGAAAATAAAAACAGTATAGAGAGATCCATTCCTAATCTCTAAAAACAACCATTGTACGTTTTATGCACTCGAGTATCCCAATGTTCCTCTAAAACCAAGGCTTACATATTTGTAATCATCATTAGACACCACATGTGGGGGAAATACCATAAATGTTTGGGCATAAACATACTTAGTAGGATGCCAAAAAATTAAGATGGGGAAATAGAAGACCTGATAGAAGTAGTCAAGTCATCCAAAAAGAAAGAGGGGATGAAACCCAACAATGAATATATAAATACTAATAAAACAAACCCATACATGTGTAAAAGGGGATATCCATCTCATAGCTCATCCCAGGATGATGAATCATCCTTCATGTCCAATGGTCCATAAATGATTCCCAATATCTCATGTGTATGTTCAATTAAGTCATATGGAGAACTCATACCATGGTGAAATAGAGGATTATTGTCTCTGTGGATATAGGACTTTCTCCTTGGTGCATTTGAGGCATGTCACATTGGTATCGATTCAATGTGTATGGGGGAACCATGGCCTATTATTTTAGGGGAGTATAATCTTTAAGGTTATAGGAATAGAACCCTGGTGAAACTAGGTAGTGTCTTCTTTGTATCTACATAATGAGTATGGAGAAACCATACCACGCTACAATAGGGGTGTACCTTCTCTGTCGATATAGGGATCATGCCCTGGTGCGATAAGTGGTTTCACTTGCATATCATTAGAATTATTATAGAGTTTCCTCAACCAGTTATAAGGTTGGAGTACCATCTCATTGTATAGATGAACCATGATATAATTTGAAAGTGGACTGTGGTATCTATATATTTGAAATGAATATGGAGGACACAAGTATGAGTAAAATAGGGGAGTACTATCTCCATGGATAGAGGACCCCTTCCATGGTGTGAGAGGGTAGTTCCACCTCTTTATGATGTTCCTTCCTAATAAAATTTGATGATGTGAATCACCTGAAGAGATTCTATGATTATAAAATTGCATATCATATCGAAGAAGCCACAACTAAGTCTACTATCATGTTCTACATTGACAAACACATAGGATATGAAACTTTCAGGATAAAATAAGATTAAAAACATAGAATATATGTGAGGTATATCTTTGAGAAATCATTTCATTGTATGTATTTGGGGTAACATAGTGTGTGACCTCACCTGGTATCCTAGTAGTGTACTCGGAACCACATGGCATGGCTGGCCATATATCTATACACAATGTTTAGTTCAGTCAAATGACATATCATCGTTTCTTGAGGCATACCACTGATCTCCAAGATGTGTCTGTATACCTTGGATCATTCCTTTGTTCCTAGTTATGTATCTGGTAATGCCCAATTTTTGGGCCATTATCATGTACCTAGAAATATATCTGGTCGTGCCAGGGTATTGGGTCATTCAAGTGTACCTCGGTCCATGACAGTGTACTCTAGGAGTACATCATGTGTCTCCCACATGGGGACATAGGTCTATGAAACACTTATTGGTCATGGATTCTCATAGAGTGTCAAACAAAATGTGGTCCAGCGACATGGAATTTGATCCTTGTCATTTCCCAAATCCATGCCACTATACTTAGGTGACTATAGGGTATGTGTTTTTTCAGTACATAATGTATAATAAGGATTTTTGGAGACTATAGATCCATCATGAGTTCACCTGATCTAGGGAACATGATTCCAAATCCTCCCAATTCAACCTTAAATATCACTAGAAACCATGAAAATGATTTCAACCATTTATTTCCTAACCTTATGTGGCTCGAAATTGAGGTCTGTTAAACTATAATAACTTTGTAGTGCATCATTTATTCCACCCATCCCACATCCATATCGACCTTGAATCCTTGATCCATTAATTCATCAACACTTCTCATGATCCATGCAAATTAATCAACAAAAATCGGACATGCTTGTTGTGCACATAACAACTGTGCATTGGGGGGTCCGATCGTGCTTAGGCCTACCCGAAAATGTCAAACCACAACCCCATATTCCAACAGTGAGGATTATAAAAAAAAGGTTGGGAAAAAGAACAAAAAATCATCATTAATCATTTTTGAAGAGTTATTTTCCAATAATTTCATAATTTGGAATTATTAGAGAAATACCATGGTATGTAAATATTACAATTGAATTAAAAAATTTGTTCATTCAATGGTTATCATGTAATGGTTAAAAAAATTCATAATCAAAAGTAGTTTAAAATCCTTGTTTCAACGAATAAATAAAAGGGGAGGTGACCCAAAATTTAAGAGCCCTACCTCATGATCTGATCAATCATTTTTTATGAACATGTTACCACTACTGTGGAAGATCCACTCTATTTGTTGTTTATTTATTCCCCTTGATATGATCACTATGTTTTATTCAATCATGATGTCTAATGAAATTCTTCCAAGTTAATCTATAAATCCTCCCACGATTATGTTAATAACCATGGAGAAATTCCATATTGACATATGCATATATATACTGGATTATAAATAGGTTATTATAGTTAAAATAAATAAACAGAATATTTATTTTAATTCAATAACACTCTCTAGCGGCTACCTTTCCTGATCATAGGTCTTTACAAGGGTAATATCTGCTCTCTCATTTCAAATGTGGTCTATGATTTCATATTTATGATTTATTTAGGATATATTTCCTTATTTCCAAAAATATATGTGGTCAGGATATAAAATATATTTAAAATTTTAACAAAATTAGTTATGGGATCCCCGGGGCATGGAATTGTGCTCTATCTCAGCTCCTCACTCCCAAAAAAATTCTCAATATATTTAAAAGTATTAAAAGGAGAAAATAAAGTCTTTAAAACTACTAATTTAACATATTTTAACTTCGAATGGCCCGAAAGCCTTCATTTTTATTTATTTGTGATAAACCCCATTTCAAGGGATAAGGGGGAACCCTTACATGGCCCGTAGTCTCAGAGATTACATGGCCTGTAAGTTATGAGATTATATGACCCGAAGGTCTTAGAGAATTTAACCAGACTATCTACAAGGAACTACCCCTCCCTAGAATCTGCATCAGGATAGTAGCTCTCCACCTTCACATGGCCATCTGGCTAGGCTTCACGTACAAGCACAGGCTGGTCCCGATGGCATAGCCATACCCTCTCATTTTGGAAAATCCATTTGGATCTGCTCTGGTGAGTGCACCTGCTCTGTATCATCTTCTAGGGTTTCTCCTTTTTTGTAGTGTGTCTAGGGAAACTGCATGTGGCCCGAAGGCCTTGAGGTGGCCCTAATACCATAAAGATTACCTGAAATCCCTGCTGACCCGAAGGCCTGGGTGGCCCGAAAGCCTTAATGACTCTAAGCCCAAACTGGTGGCCCAAGGTGAATATTTCCAGAAGCTATAGTATCGAACAGTACATGCACTGTAACTATTATAGTACCCACACAGAGTATAGTTCTGCTACAGTGCATATATAGTGTACAGTTCTACTACAGTTCCTGCACAGTGTACAGTACTGCTATAATACAAACTACAGTACCCTAGAAATATTCCTGTTCTTGGTTTTGAACCTGTGTCTTGTGGATGAACTCACCAACTGGGTTGAGGCTCATGTGCTTTGACATATGTTAATTATATGAAAATATCCTAAAGAAGACAATTTGAGATGATAAACACCTACTTTAAGTAAGACATTAAAAATAAGTGATTAGAACCATATCTATAATGAATTTAACTATATTATTCACAAATAAAATAACCATATATATAATTATAATATCATATATAACTTATTTATACCATTACAACAATCGATTGTTAAAAATTATTTATTAAAATCATCTTTACTAACTGTTAATTATTTCATTTTTCATGTATGTTTCAATTAATTTTTCGGTATATTAATCATTCTTATGTTTAAATAATCATAGGAATATATATAATTTTATAAATGATATATATATTAATTAAGTCATGAAAGAGGACATGAAAAATCAATCGCATCGCTTGATGGAGGTGGTATTCCATATATTTTCATGAGCGTTGTTATCATTTTTTAATATGTGGAAGGGTAAGAAGTAGAATGATATCTAATATTAATATAAACATAATTATGTTATACATTTCCAATATATAATATTTTTTATCCATCATTATAACCAATCATATGGAGTTTATGAAAAATTAAATACAACATCCTCATAAGGTTGTTGTCCACACATACAAATTAAATTTTTTTAATTTTCCATAACATAGATAAGAATACTAAAATTTATTATTCCATAAAAATAATACCTTTTATTATATGGGATATATTTAAGATGTTATATCAAAAATTGTAGTATATTTCTTAAGGTGGTAAAATAATAACTAAAAATAATAACAATTGGTTAGGAATTATACCCCTTCTTTAAACGACCTCCTTGTGTTTATACCTAAATCACTCATATGATGGTATTATGATCGGACCAAGACATATAAGACGTGGTGAATAATGTTATGAAATGATTTTTGTATTTAATGGATAATCATAGAGGCTCTATAATTCTGGATAATAGAGGAAGGGTGGTGTAGTGTTTTAAGGGAGGAATAAGATACACTAGGAGTTATATGATGGATCAAATTATATTAAAATCTTACATAACAAAAAAATAAAAAATTAATAATCTTCAAATAAGATATTTTTTATGGTAAAATTTGACCATATAATAAGATTTTCAAAATCTACAATGCCATTGTAACACAAATAATTTTATTAACACCTATAAAAGGTTTTATCTCTTTTCGTAGTAACTGAATTTCTACTAAAGTTACTATTTATAATAAATAGAAATTATTATGAACTCACTACCAAATTTGGAAATGAGGATTGAAAATAAGAGTTCCATTTTATCAGATTAAGTTTCTATAAGTTTTATAAATTACATTTAATATAAAATCATCATGAGAGTTAAAAAAATATTTTCTCAAAAAATGCATTTAAAGTATAAAAATGGATTTATATAAAAATTTACCTAAATATATATTTAAATAAAATTAATAGGTTGAATTTTAGTCAAAATTATTTAATTAAATTTTAAAACCAACTCAAAATAAATTTACTTTTTAAATACATGAAAATAAAAGATAGTTTTTTTTATAAAATTTGTATTCTTCGGTATTCTCCAAAAATATATCTTCTAGGAAAAATTAAAATTTTCATGAATTTATATTTCTTATATAATTATTTTGAAAATTTTATCCTCTTTGTCATATTAAATTTATAAAATTCAACACATTAATTATAATATTCCTTCAAAAATATTAATAAAACCCATTTTTTAAGAAAATATATTCTCGAATCATATAATGGATTTCTTAAACATTGAGGGATTATATACATAGAATTAATCAATGTATTTGTTAGTAAGAAATTTATAAATATATTTGACAATCCAATTATTCTAATTCATAATCATCAATTTAAGTTATATTTTATAACCATGATATTTAAATAATAAATTTTCAAATATTGTTCACGATCGATGCACTGTGTGGTACATGTAATCATACATAAATTTATTTCTGAATGAATATATAAACTAAAATATTTGGGTAATAAATTCTAATTTCATTGTATAAATTAAATCCTTTCAATTTTAATTTTTTTTTATAAATTAGATACAACACAATAACAAAAACATATAAATATTATATCATAAATGTTAATTTGTTGGTTAAAATTAGGAGAAATATTATAAATATATCTCAATTGGATTCATATATGAATACACGTTCATAAAAACATACCTTTGATGTCGAGTGATAATTTTCACAAAATCATAATATTATATTCTTATATTTTTTTGAGTTTGATAATATAAATTACCATAAGGATAGAAAATACTATAAAATAATGTTACAAGATTTCTTTCAATTATATAGTCATAATTTCATCTTTTTAGGTTAATCATATTGATAAGAATAATTTTTTAATGCCTGAAGTAGTAAATAAATTATTTAATCAACTATAAGTATGATTAAAAATTTTAAATTTATTCATCCTTTTGAAAACATAAATTATTAATATTGGATAAATATTAACCAATATGAATAAAAATTTATATGGTGAAATATTTCATGAATCTCCAAAGCTTCAAAATAACACCCAAATTTTAACTTGAATCATTCCATAAGTAACTAACCTAGTACGCTAAAATATATTTCTGACCATGTTTAAAACCCAAAAAATCAACTATATTAGATCACATGTTCTTCGAATACCAGTTTTTCATTTGTCTAAAAAATTTATTTATCACCCATAAATTCATATAACAATAATGTTTATAAACTATCAGATAATCTCTAAAATGTGAAAATAGATCCCATAAATAACATGAATCACTATAAAACCATAATAAAATCATATATGTTTCCCAAATATTAAATGATATTTATTTATCAATTAAAATAACATCTTGCCCAAAATTATTTCTATTTACCTTAATCATATAATGTTTCTAGAATAGTAATATTCTTCAAAAATTACATTATTCGCATAGTTAATAAATCATTTTTTAATACTATTGTAATCTTTATGATAAAAAATCTATTCCCATAATAAAATAATCCGTTTATAACAATTAAAAAAATTAATATCTGATGTCATTTTAAACATATTTGTTATGAAACCATTAATCCTATTTCCAAAAAATATAAAATAATTATTCCTCAAGTAAAAAAAATTATTAAAACACATACTATAACAAAGTTTGATATTCAATATGTTTCTAAAAAATAAAACTAATCACATTAAACTCCCATCACATAAACTCAAAATGGTTGTATGAATGACTTCAAAAATGTGGTTAACCATAATTTTATCATCCCATGACCCATTGGGTTTATCCCATATCACTATGGTATATCATCATATTCCACATAGTCAATACACTAATTCATCATAATGGTTTTTAAGGATACCATGAATTAACACCATAATATCACTTGAGGTATTCTATCTAGGTGTGAAATAATAGGCCCAAAAATCACGCACAAGTGATGATCAAGTCAATACCCAACCCTCTCCTATTCGAGTTATTAACCCTAGGAACATTCTTTCTACAAACGCATCCAAATTGTAGTATAAAGATAGTGATGTGTTTTATTTGAAAACCAGATAATCTATAATTTACCAAATATTTATTATATGATCCTATATATTGACGTATCACAAGATTATGTTATATATTTGTTTTCTCCAGTCTATATTTTTCTAAATCATGCTCACATGGGTCATACAGAGCTTCCTCTGATACCATCCATAACACCGTGACTCCAATAATCGTGAGTTGAACATTACATATTTCATTGGAACATGATAGAAGGGATCAGAAAACCCATTTTCTAGCAAATTATTTGTCTTCAAAAAAGACATATACACTCAAATCACATATTACTTTGGAAATTTAAACAATCATAGCTTGTGAAAATTTCTTGATTCCTTGAAAATCATTCATTATATCCATGTTCATATCCTTAGGAGGTGAAAAAATAAAGGGTGATCATAGAACACCAGTAAGGGTTGTGTATAGTGGTTAAAATTATGAATAAATATGGAATAATAAATATGGAAATTTAGATTTTAAAACAACATTACATTTTACAGACAACAACAGTTCAATGAACACCTATGAATATTTTTAATAATTAAATCACAAGAAAAATGGAAGGTGAATTCTCATAAAATTAAATACATGACTGTTGACATTGATGAACATTCAAATAAGGTATATAAAATAATATATAATCAATATTATCATCATTTCCTCCCAACAATGACTTTTTTTAATAAATGAGTGCTAATAAATGAAATTCCCATTTAATTTAAGTACGTGTTGTGTCTCATAGAACATGTTCTTACATAGAGAGATTATTGATAACCCGTCACCACCCATCACTTGTGTGTCATATTCATTCCTCATATTATTAAAGTTCAATAAAATAAAATTTTGAAATGAATTTTATGTCATTAATTATTATTATTTAATGATGAATGTGAATATTTAATATTTCCTTAGTAAATAAAATAACATTATAAATATGATTTATTAATATGATACCATTTATAGAAATATTATATGGTAGAAACAACATCAAAGTAATATAAATTATTCTAAATTTATCCATGGTATTAAAAATAACGATCTAAATGAGAAAAATAATGTCCATTTTATAGTGTAGGGTGACATAAAACATGATCAAGTGGATGTGAATAATCTCAAAATAATTTTTAATCCATAATCAGTTAAGGTAGACCATTAAATCATTATAAATAATGATTTCTTAGTAAATACAATCCTTTGGAATATTAAATAGAATTAATATGTTAAAAATAACATCCTTGTAACATCATGTAATAATAGAGTTATATATCACGTTACAAAATTCCTTTCTTTCCTTTAATAAAATAACTATCTCTAATTTGAAATCATTTTAATTTAAAAATAAAAAAATATTGAAAAGAGATTTTTAATAAAAACCACCTTTTAAACTTTTTTAATAAATATCAATTCAATAGATTTTTCATTATACCTGTAAAATATAATCTTGATGTGTACATTGAAATAAAATATTATATTAAAAACCATTGAAAAAAAGTCCAACATTCAGAAAATGAAAAGGAGACTCCAAAAAAATTCATAAAAAGAAAAAAATAGTAAAAATTTCTTTAATGAATGTTTGTAGAATACTAAAAACATTATAGAATTCATTTTAAATAAACTATGGGATTTGATTAATATGTCATGGAAGAAAAACTCCAAAACAAGGTTTTTTTAAAAGAAACATAAATGAAACATACTTAATGACTATTGATCCAACAAGAGAATAAATAGAATCTTTACATGTAATATCCCGGAAATACATCATAATTTTTTTTAATTATAGGTAATTATTACCAGACTGCAAAATCTAAAGGCGCACAATTCTGAGGCCCGGAATGCCCGGAATGATCCGTCAAAGTTTTGTTATTCTATAATTCGTACGCATAAGAAGTTTTCTTATAAAAGTGGAATAACTCTTTAATTTTATCTTGAATCAGAAATATGAGGGCACCATTTCATTCAGAATGACAGGTTTACCATAGGTACAACTTAATTTTGGTCAGCGCGAGCCTCTTGTGAGAAAACCCAAAAATAGTAAAATCATAAATAAAATAATTAAATAAATTATTTTATTTTTAAAATGCTTATAACTCATAAATGGTAGCTAAAATTAAAAATATTAGAAAACCACTGATCTCGTGAGTGCATCGTTTATTTAATATGAAACAAACATTGGCCAAAACGGGCCACCAGTGAAAGTTAATTTTTCGATGTAAATAAAAAAATTAAGTCACAATTACTTTATTATAAAATCCATCACATTTTTATGGTAACTCGGATTAGAAATATGAGAGTACCAATGGGTTCATTGGGGCATGTTTCACTTGGGTAGAGCCTAACCTTGACCAGCGTAGGTTGAGAGTGATTGTTAGTAATTTTCCGATTTTTTTTTTCGGGTACGTTCAGCAAAACGCGTGAGCGGAATTTTGTATCCTTTGAACCAGTACTCAGAATTGAAATCTAAGGACGTGGTTGAACTCACAGTTCCAATATTCTCTTTGGGGGACCTTCACCTTGAACACAGTGGGTCAACAGTGGAAGTTAGATTTTTGGATTTCCATGGGAGAGATAAATGAATAAAAATAAAATAAAAGAACAACTTTTATTTTATTTTTAAAACCTACCATTTGATGTTTAGTATTGGGGACCACTCGAAGTAAAAACACCCTATTTAAATTCAAAGGTGGGGACCACCTGACCATTTAACTGTACCTTTAATGGAAGAAAACTCTTGGTTTTCCTACCATTGATGTGCCAACTCGATTAGTTTATTTAATAAAATTATTTGGGACTTCACCATTTGTTTGAAGGATTGTTGAAAAAAAAGCTCTGGAGAACATGGAAGGATATTCTTCAATTAATAACATCCAATAAATTGAATATTGACTTCCAGAATCGAAGAATGAGGAACTAACTTGGAGCATCTTGTGGGAGCTACGAATGCCGACCTCCTCTTCAATGACTTCATCATCTTCCCTACGTTGTCTCCAAGAAATGAGGAATGCCTTTTTATATATGATAGAATTTGTTTTATTGATTCTTCATATCTTAATTCACGATGATGATGGCCAACCTAACATGGCCATCGTCCCACACATAAACCATGCTGCTCTTTCTTTTTATTCATTGCACATTCTTCGTGCGTTCTTTAACGCCTAATATTTTTTGGCACTGGAAACACGAAATTTTGCTGAGCGTGATATATGGACGTGAATCCCTCGACACAAGGATAAAAAATATGCGATTTTTTAATTTTTCAATCTTGGAACGAAGCCTTAATTTCTCATGGAAAGAGGCGGAGTAATATTTATTAGTGCTGGAAACACAATATTCTGTTGAGAGATACATATAGATGCGTAGCCCTCGACCCGAGGATCACTAATATGCGATCATTATTATTTTCGGGTTTATAACGAATATGTAGCGGCCCATGGAACATGAGACATGGCGGTGTGATTTTTAGTGTGTGTTTAGGGTGTGACTCTAGGCGAGGTAGACGATGAGACGTGCGGAGATAGGGGATAACCAAGAGGTAGTGTCTAGGTGGTATGGATGTGTGGAGGTTTTGTGGTTTGGGTATCTGAAGGTGGTGTAGACGGTCTGGCTGTGCGGAATAAAGAAAATCGTGTATGAATAAGGGGGTATTGGAGAGAGAAAAGCTAAAATACAATAATATTAAAATAATAAAAAAGAAAATAAGAAATTGATGTACTTGTTTCCGGTGCACAGCAAGTGGCAAGAGTGGATTGATTTATAAAGTTAGGGAGAAGTAATTAAATAAGTAATTAAAAATAATAATAAAATATTTTTATTATGAATTTTGATGATAAAAGTCTTTTTTCTCTACAACTTCTCAATGTGACCCCGGTTTGACGAACCATCTGCGACAGTGCGAACCTGGCTCTAAGATGGACATACTGTGTCCAATATTAGATATATTATTCAGGTTTTTAGATTGGGTACCCAAAACACTCTTGAATTAATAGATTTAGTATTATTATTAAATCTCTGACCCACCATAACTCATGTTTGTTATGTCCGATTGAATTTCTGTTAGTGGTGATGCGATCCTGTCATTAATATGGTCGATTCAAGTCTAATTTTGGATACTAAATTCTGGTTGGTGGCTTGGGTCCACGAAACACCCAATAATAATAATACTAATAATATTATGGGATCTTGTATCCAACATATCTCCCTCATATGGTGTTGGAAAAATGAAGCGTTTATGACATTACAACCCTAAAAGTAAGACAGATGATTCAAGACAGATTTTGGATATTTAAGTCGAGGATGAAGAATGGGCCCCCTGAGGTTAGGTTCTCACATGTTGTGGTGAAATGAAACATTTTCACTAAGTATACATTTTAAAAAAATGGGTAGTTCATCGCGTGTGTTTTGTTGTGTGAATCGTAAATTTGTGAACCATTTGGTTATCTAGTTCCATTTAAAGTACGACTAGGTTGGATCGAACATGAATCCAACCAGGCCCTCGAAACTAAAATGCCTATAGCTTACAGACCATGTGCATGTTTGAAGAACTGCCAGCGGTGATGGAAACCATAGAGTGGGATGGTCCCTTTGGTATACCCCACTAGAGATTTGGATAATGTTAGGAAATGGTCGGCTTGGAGTGAGCACGAATCCAACTGGGCCCCAAGACTAAATTTCTAATAACTAATAGAAATGGATTCTGATTGATGCATCGTATGTTGCATTGAGACCCATGTGATGTGGCGGACCATTGAGATACTTATTATGTGGACATCGTGGTAGTTTGAGAATCAACCAGTGGCTTGGGGAGCAGACTCTCCTAGAGACGAGAAAGCGTAGTGCGGAAACCCAGTAGCTGGCTGTGATGAGATGATTTCTCTCCTAGTGATCATCTGTTGTTCAGCTCCTAAAGATCCTGGGTGGGTCAGGTCTAGTGATCCTATGTGGGTCAGCTCCTAGCGATCTTGTGTGGGTCAGCTCCTAGCGATACTGTATGGGTCAGCTACAGTGATCCTGTGTGGGTTAGCTCCTAGAAATCCTGTGTGGGTCAGCTCCTAGCGATCATGTATTGGTTATCTCCTAGAGATCCTGTGTGGGTCAGCTCCAAAGATCTGGTGTGGGCCAACTCCTAGTGATCCTATGTGGGTCATCTCCTAGCGATCCTGTGTGGGTCAACTCTAGTGATCCTATGTGGGTCATCTCCTAGCGATTCTGTGCAGGTCAGTAGCGGATCCTCTTAACAGAATGCGATGATTCAGTATTTATAACAAATAATCTCTACTACATTACTTAATGATATACCTGGTGTGATTTGAGTCAGTACCTATGTGTTTTCTTCATGATTGAGATGGATTAGTTGAAAACTCAGGTAAATTTATGGGCATATACCTAAGTAGAGTTATATATTGATATCTTACCTTTTGGTTTATACTTTTTATATTTTGTGAGACCTTAAGGATCCTGGGGTCCCTACTAAGTATCATTATTCTCACCCCTACACGGGCTGTGCCCGCACCTTGTTGTGTTGGACGCAGATGACAGACAGCGCTGAATGAGAATGAGGGTACCAGGACTGGAAGGTGCTTAGAGGTGGACCATATGGAGTGTCCGTTCGTAGTGGATATGGGTGGACCTGGAGTGCTGAGGAGGTGATCTGTACCTACCCTTCAAGTAGAAATCGAGGTGGATGATCCAGGAGCTGCTTTTCACCAATCAGTCATCTTGTACTTTCCAGTTTTCCTTGTAATTTTCAGTTGGACTTGTACTATGACCCATTTTTCTTACTATACTCACTCTGTTTACTATTCAGTTTACTTGACTTCGTATCATGTAGTGTTCTTTGTTGTGTGCTTATAGGTTATAAAGGCAATGCTTTCCCAGTTCTAGGTAATTACGCCTTTGGTGCTAGTTTCTAGCCCCGGGCCGAAAGAAGGCAGTCTTGGGGTAGTTACGACACGGGACCTGGGGGACGGGTCATGAAATAACATTTTAAAACTAAAATTTTAATATTATAATAAAGTATTTTGGGTTTTAAAAATCATGATAAAATAATTTATTATTTTTAGTTAAAACAAAAATGATGTGGATATAAAAATTTTTTATAACAAAAATTCATTAATACATCGGTAAAATTTGAATCATAACTTATTTGATGAAATAGAATGTATTGTAACATTAAATATCATGATTCATGATTGATTAATGATTTAAAAGTAAAATGGGTAAGTATATAAACCTCATAAAATAATATATTCGAATAAAATAACATATTCGCTAATGAAGACAATTTTAGATGATAAACCACCACCACAACATTAACATCCCTCATTAATGCTTCTATTCAAAAGTATAAAAATATTAAATATATTATAATTCAGTATAAAATAATATATATAATTAAAATCTCATTAATTACCAACATAAACATTACAACACATATTTAATAAAAATTATTTATTAAAATCATCGTTTTTGGTTGTTAACTATTTCATTTTTCATATAAGTTTCAGTTTCGTAGTTTCAAGCCTTTCATATTTTTCACCATTAAATTGTCTCTATAAATTCTAAATCTGATATATATATCTTATATATATGATACATAAATATATTTAAATGAATTTTAAATTAATACATGAAAAATGAACCACATCAGTTCCAAAATATTGTATCCCAAACGTACGCATGAGTGATGATATCATTTTTTAATGGTTAGAAGGGTAAGAAGGTAAATTATATACTATATTTAGGGTAGAATAATTATGTTATAAATATAATATATATATTTATATATTATTTTTATTCAACAATGTGAAAAATTATAGGTGTTGGTAATGAAAAATTATATATATTATCTTCATGAGTTTTTAGTCTATACGTACGAACAAAAGATGTTTTCATTTTTTATTAGATAAATAATAAGATGAAAAATTGTTATAAATAATGAAATAATTTTTCTAAATATAATATAAGCTGATTAAATATATTTTAAAAGTTTATGGGAGGTTTACAGGAGGTTGAATTGGAAATAAAAACAAAAAAATGCGGTTTAGTATAATAAAAAATCATTGGAAAACCACATTAGGTTTATACCAAAAAACATATTAGGATTGTCTTCTAGTAAATCAATGGCCTCTAAGATGTGGGCGGTTTTATTTATGTTTTATTCCATTTATTTTTAAAATTTAAAAGGGTTTTTATATTAGGATAATAGAGGATAGATGGTCTCCATGGATTAGTAAGGGAGAGGACACACTGGTAATTTTGTTATCTTATTAAAATATTTTACTTTATTACAGAAAAGATACCTCCAATGTGAATAATTATAGAATATAATATAATATGGGACATAAATATATCATTAAAATAGTATTTTTAAATGTATTTAGGATATTTTAAGCTGTATCATTTTATTTTTAACCCCATAAACTGGTTTTAACTTTCACTTTGGTAACATATATTAAACATTGGTTACTATTCATATTGACCAAAAGTGAAAGTGGAATCAATAATAATTTTTGAAAATGATGATTCTATATTTTGATTATATTTTACAAACTTAAATTTCTATATATTATAAAAATAACATATAAAATAAACCCGAAAATGCGATGAAAAATGGTTTTCTTGAAAAATTCATTTTAAGTATAAAATGTTTTTATATCAAAATTGTGAATAATTTAGATATAATTAAAACTAAATTGATTATATATAATAATAAGTATTTAAAAAAATTATAAAACTATTACAAATTTTGGAATTTTAAATACTTCAAAAAAAATCATTATAAAGAAAAAAAATCACTATTCAATGAAAAATTAATATTTTTAAATAATATCAAAATTTCACCCTAATATAATTTTGATATTATGATTTCAATAAAAAAATACTTTATATAAAATAAAATATAAATAATTATTAGAAATTAAATAAAATAATCACTCACGAATGTAAATAAAACCATTTTAACAAATTTTATTTATCGTAAAATGATATTAAAAATAATTGAGTACATATATCATAAAAATTAATAAAAAAAATTATTTTTATGAACTATATATATAAATCATAAAATGGTTAATCTTATTATAACCATCTAATTCAAAAACTAGGTTGTAAAATTCATATTTAAATAATATTATTTCACAAGTTATATAATCTTTGTGTTTTCTGTGTTACACACTATTGAAATTAGTTTTCATTTGAAAATAAAATATAAATTATTATACTGGGGTATTACAATAAGAAACAATAAAATTATGGAACAATAGTCATCTAAAGCCAGTAAACCCACATATCTCTGTCACCATCACTAAAAGTGCACTTAGCTACACCCATTAATCCTAAGACACTATGGTTTCATCGGTAGGTTAATTCCTAGGCTTCTGGTTTAAAAAATATAAATCCACCCAAAGGTTCTTTTCTACACCTTGGTACTCCAATAAATAGGAAGAACCTTCAAATACCATATTCTCCGTAGTTCGTCAAGATGTTAAATGAGAAATGAATTTCATCACAATAAATGCCACTAAAACAACTATCAGTCTTTCTACTAATATAATTTCTTAAAAAATGATGACCTCACACTGAAAAACTATAAAATTACTTGATCATGATGCCTCATTCTTAAATGTATCACAAGATTTCCTAGAAAAATATAACTTTACCTTGATGTAATTATGTAACTGGGTCGCAAACCACCTAAACATTCCATCATGTCTAAACATGACCACTAGTTCACTTCAGATCTACCTCAAACATGGATCTCACTAGATTTCATTAGGAGTAAAATTTCAACATCATTAATCAATCATACCCCATATTTGATTCACAAATATAATATTTATTTTACAAAACCACAAAAAAGGATCTATCTACTCACCATCATCTAAAATCAATCTCGACATTAATTTTTTTCCGTTCCACATCCAGATTCGTTTTTAAATGTGGGGCATACCTCAACAATTGGCATAATTCACCCAACTATAGGAGTATCAATTTTTTCATATGTATAGGTCAAAAAATATCATTTCCATATCCCATTATCCATCAATTAAAAAATTTAATTACTTCATATGATTTACACACCCATACATATGTTCCAATAAAAAACCCTATATCAGTCTATCCTCATCTCAGTCAGAACATCAGGTGGGCTAATTATCGATGATGTTAACACATTTATGGGGTGAGTTTTGTGAATATTTATCTACTTTATAGTTTTTATTGATTTTTATTTTTACACTTCATTTATTTTAGTGAATGGATCAAATATTATCTCTTATCACCTTTGTCTTTATATATAAAAAATTCAAAACACACACCCACATAATGGGAACTAATATTTATTATGATCACCTCTAAATTTGTGAACTTTAACCCTTATTGTGTTGTTAATTCCCCAAATATCACATAATCCACTAGTATTATCCTAATTTATTTATAATATAGTCTCATGATAGTGTATGATTGTATATCCAACACATCTAAATTAGGTTCATCCCATGCTCAAGAGTATCACATACATTAAAATGAAATATTTTGAACAACAACTAGATAGTTTTCTCCCATTTGAGTAATTTAACTAGTTTTGATAAACTATATTAATTATTATACATATCATTTGTATCACCTATGTTTTCAATTAATTAACTCTAATTTTATGTCTATAAAGTGTTTTGGTGATTTTCGAGAGTGCTTTTAAACCTTTTGGAATGTTTTGGGGGATTTTAAAAAGGTTTACAATTGGATTACAGTTTGTGTATATCATGAAACGCCTACAAGAATATGTGCACAATGTGATAAAGGCTATGAAGATGGAACATTGGAATGGGAATGGTTTTTCCTAACTGTGCGACCACATATGAGAAACCATGAAACATATGAAACTGGGAATTTTCACAGTTGAAATATGGTTTTCCTAACCACGTGAGCCAACTATGCACGGTCTTCCTTAGGGTAGTGGTTGGTGCATTGATAGAGCACAGTTTATAGAAACATGCGACTAACCTTTAACGGTTTTAAAACAATATCCAAAAAAAATAGATCTAGGATGGGATTATCCTTTAACTTTTGTTTTTTCAAATTGACCCAGACTCAATATTTACCCCTCTCTAAGGTTATGCAATCCTCTTCTTTTGATTTGGAAGAAATCTAAAGGTTATTTTGGAATGTTGAATCCCGTATATCATGGTAATTCATCGTTTATGATGGGTTTTCTTGGTTTTTCTTAGATCTACTTCTCCCTATCTATAGGTTTCTTAAATATACTATTGTTTTTAATAGACATAATTTATTTGATTCCAATTCTGATGATACTTTTATTTTTTAATTCCAAGGGAATATTTCAAAGGACTTGTTTAAGAGATTCAACAGATATTTTTGGATGTTTTTCATGTCCTATATCATTTTTCAGAAATTCAAAAGGTAGGTGGATTCAATCTCAGCTTGTCTATTTAGAACCTTAAGGCCTAATTTCAAATAGTATGTTTTGTGTAAATATTTTTGTGAAATTATAGTAAAATTATTTCTTGAAAACTTATTTTGATGCTTTGTGGTATTGTTCAAAATTCGTTTTTTTGGAAAAAAGTGAATTTGGTAACATGGTTTTGAAATAATGATTTTCAATTTTTATTTTTTTTCCTGAAAAAAAAATCAATAAAATGTTGGTTTTATGAAAATGGTTTATCTAAATTCAATAAAATGTGTGTTTTATTGAAATTTTTTCTTGTTATGGTTTTCAAAAATGGCGTGTTTTACTGAAATAGATTAATTGGTTTGGAAATGATCGATTCACATGTGATGGGTTAAATTTTCATATGTGTAGAAGGGTATGTATAACGGTCATGAAAGTACCGCTTTAATTGTGGTACATGTTATGAACATGAATGTTATATCATCAATGGTGACACCATGCATGGGTGTTTGTGTCTATGGGTGTGTGTAGTTATGTGATATGGAATGAGAAATGACAACAAAATTCCTAAAATGGTTATAATTAAATGCTTGGTTTATTTCCGTGGAAATTGTTTCACTTAAGTAAACTACTTTATTATGGATTTTTTTGGATTTTTGATACGCTTTTCAACTATTTAAAATGGTTTTTATATAAATTTATTTATGTCAATGCATTAACATAGACTATCCTAGTGGGGTGAGTAAGTATGTCATTTGGGTAAAGATTACTATGTTTTGGTACTCTCTCCTACTTTGGAACATTGGTGATGTTATAGATATACCTTATCGTGACCCAGGCGAAGATAAAATATCACATTTCTATATTGGTGTATACTAATACTTTGGCTATTCGATGGAGTTTTAGAATAAATACTGTTGTATAATTGGAGTTCTATTTATTAGGTATTCGGGTTTTGTTTGATATGTCTTCCAATATTTATTGAGATGTTTTGTATTCTTTCACTATGGATATCTTGTGTAGTTGGTATTGATATACATGGTATTTCATGGAGTTTTCTGCCAATTATATCATTCTTCTTGTAGTGGTTTATTTTTTTATCACATGTTTTGTTTGTTTTTTAAATTTAATGGGAAAATCAACCCACAATTATTAATGCATCCCTTGTCATTTATTTCATGACAGTGTCATTATAGGGATTTCACATAAGTCCATGTAACATCCTCCCACATTATCAAGTAATAGAAGATGGGTAGTAGGTTACATCCTTCTAAATTCATATAATTATAGAAGAAACTCATTTTTATTGTATAAAAAAGGACTTCATTAAAAAAAAATTTATTATTTAAAACAACAAATATATAATGTTACTTATTTCTCATCTTCCCTTTTACATGTGTAAGAACATTTGTTATAATAAATTTGAAAAAGATAACGTACCTAGTATTCTTCTACCACATCTTCATCCTATAATTACTTTTGTTAAATTAAAGTATTATGGTTCTTCCTTAATGTATTTTACACACATATATTATTCATACTTTACATAGTGTTGTATAATCTAGTTTTTGAAACAAGACTACACTGAATATATTCAATATTAACTATTTGTAATGTATATGAAAAATCATAGTATGATTTTTATGTACTAAGAATCACTATATTTTGTAAGTGTAATAAAATATCATGTAAAATTAAATTGAAATAAACATAAGAAGATAGTTGTTATCTAGAATTTTTATGTTGAAGAATTTTCACATGATAGTTATGAACTTATGAAGCATGAAATATTATTCTTTAAAAAATAATTGCGGTTAAAGATTAGTTGAGCCTCTAGATGATTTAAATTAATGAATTAAATAGTATTATAAGATTGAAATTATGGGAATTTGAAAGATGAAACATTAAAATAATGCATCCAATGCTATGGTAGATGATACATGGAATCCTAAATTTTGAAATCCATTCATGTGGAAGTAATGTAGAGGGGAAGATGGATATGAACCAAGTTTAATATTTTGAAAAGTTATAAATATCAAAAGTTGTAATTATTTTTTATTATGGAACTGTTATTTCAACATCCAATGTTAAATCATATTTTAGAGAAATGGAATTTAGAACACGAGAAACTCAAAAAAATATACTGTTCAAATTTCAATAGGATATAAATGAGAAAGTCAAATTATTAAGAAGAGTGATGTTCAGATATAGAATTTAATAACATCTATATCTTCACTATCATTATAGTGGATTAGATAATGTATATAGAAGTTGTATATAAGTTATGAAATACGATATTTCATGTTTTTTCATAATAAAAAAAGGTTGAATGGTCATCCAAGATTTTTGGAATAACAGAGTGATATATACCTATATGAAATTACCTATATATAACCAATATTAATTCAAAATTTAAAAATTGTGCATGAATTTTGATATATATGAAGGATTAAGAGATATTTGTTAACATATTACTCATGGGGGGATTTATTTTACAGTGAATACTATAAAAATATTACATACATGGAGATCTTTATATGAAAATATTATTTTATAAATATCATTTCTAAATGGGATTTTAATATTAGAACATATTTGAGAATAGAGATATACTGGTATTCATATATTATAATGAATTAAAAAGTTGATATAAAAAACATATAATTTATCAAAGTTGATATGATTAACAATATATTTTTTAAAATAATTATTTTATACACTATAATGTATAATGTGTTCAATATAGGACCAGAGTCTGACACATAATTTACAAAATTTAGTTTTCCATCAAAAATGTTTCTTATATTAATTTTTTGAGATTTTGAAAAATTAAATTATTTTATAGGATTAGAGGAAAATTATTATTTAATGTGAAATCATCCAAGAGTTAGGGTTATCTTACTCATTCTGATATAACAGGTTTTCTATAAACTTGAGAGTACTAGAATAATTATTTTTAGAGGTAAAGTGTTCGTAATCACTAATGGGATCATGGTTGATAATCTATCCTCCCAATACGAATTAATATTTTTGATATCAATCTCTTATACTATAATCAAACATTGAATGGATGTAGTCTCCAATTTTGGGGGTAACCCTAGTACAAATATTATTTAAATTTTTTGATTTACATTTCAATTTTAATCAAGTTGATACTAAGAGGTTTCTGGGTGTATTTTGACCAATTGTAAAGAAATGGTTTCTCATTGTTTTTTTTATTTTTTTTCCTAACATATATCAATTTAAATTTTTTATATTTGATGCATATTTGATCAAGTGGAGGATAATGGCTCAATTCTATCATGCCAAGTCAATAAGATGAGTTTTATACCTCTAATTTAATCTGGGATTGAGTGGCATGAAATATTCATCCATAAATTTTTTCATGTTTCATCATATAAATAATTAGTGAGCTAAAATGTGTTAGTTATTTACAATTATTAATTTTTCATATAATAGGACTACAAAAATATATTATCATACCATTTTTATTTCAAAGGGGTATAATAACATTCATGTGTATAATGATCACGCTGGGATAATCTAAGAAGAACTATGGGTAGATGTTATCTTCAAAAGGTTATGTTGAGAAATATTCATGTTCAAAGGTTATAATGATATAATGTATTAATGGTACAAAATATTATTCATTAGACTAATTACGATGTTAGATGATCAGGGTTGGAGTGTATGATATTAATCTGGCCTACCATGTACATGTTCATCAGAGATATGTATGTGCATTTGTTTATTAGATAGGGAATCTCAGATTCATTAGATCGAGTCCACTCTAATTTTTTTACAAAGTCATATGATAGTCAATGTTTTTGATATATCAAGATGTAAGGGAGTTCAATGTATCTCTATGATGTAGTTAGGAAAATGATTCCAAATGGAGTACATTGGATAGAGATTTTTAGGTAATGGAAATGTCATATATTTCTTAAGAGGGTGATCATATGAATGACGATTCTCATTAATATTTTCCCTATGTTTTTATGAAGTTGTTAAGGAACACTGTATGAAATTTCATCATGTGGAAGAGGTGTTATGAATGTTTTCAAAACATAAGATTCAATTTGTGGGAAAAAATCATAATGTTATTAAATGTTATGATACTTTAATGGATTATAAATTTTTTGATAATCATGAAGGAAATATGTGATTCATGATGAAATTCTAGTATTGTTGGTTAATATGAGTCTGGTAACGTTAAATGTTCCTAAAATAAAAATTCATATGTAAGCCAACAAGTATTGAATAATTTTTATGGTGGCCAATCATTTGAAGCATTTGAGTGGGATGTTTAATGTTATGTGGGAAATTTGAATATAATGTTCATGATTCTATGTAAAATTTATGAGATGTGATACCTATATAAATGGGAATATTTTTTTTCACATGTTTCTTTATTTTTAGATTCTATGAAATGAGAAAAAAAATAAAGATAATATCTTATGAATTGTTTGAATAAGAATTATCCTGATGTGTAAAAGACCTATATTCATATCAGTTCGAATAAAAAAATATTCATGAATGGTTATCAGATGGATATTTTGAAGAGGAATCAAATTTAATGTGTTACAAAGTGAAAATTCAAATAGGGAATCATATTGGTGTGAGTATAAAAGATGAATTAAATATATAATACTAGATGTACATACAATATAGATACAGGAGACGAATTGATACTGATCAAAAGAAGATTCTTGTTAGTTGTTCTGAAATAATGTGAATGGTAATATATAGTAATGGGGATGAGAAACTATATGAAACTTCCAATCATCACACTAAAATCATATTGAATCCTATTAGTGAGTATTATTTTTTTTCCATAAAAATGATGTTATATATTTTATATTTGGGAGGATCATATGTACTATCAATTGATTATAGTTATATGAAAGTGAAAGGAAATTCAATAATATTTATTATCATCAATAGGATAATTTTCTAGTGGTTTGTGTGACATTTTATTACATCTAAATTTTAATGTGGTTTTTATTGTTTGATGTTTTATGTCACGGTCCTTTAACCCTAATCAATGTTGATATTTACTTCTTATAAATGAAAATATAAGATTTAGAAAGATCACAGATTCCCCCCACTCCAAACTCAATAATCATACGAATCATTATTAATAATTTCAAGATGTATTATGGTGTATGTTTCCTTAATTTAATAATTTATGAGGCTTGAATTATAGTATAGTTTTCATAGATGTCCAAATATATATTAATAGTAACGGTATTCATATCTATTATAGTAATAACCATCATGTAAAGAAGGAAATATTTTTACCCTATCTTAAATTAAATATTGATGATGTTCATAAATCTTTTATAGATGTTTTTTCTCCTTCATGAAATGGTTTTTACATAAAAACATCTAATATGAATTATTTAAAAATTAATGGGAGAACCGTTAATATTATAATTATATCACTCTCTAAAAGTTAATTTATGAGGGTTAATTGAATTTGAACAACTAAAGAAAACTATGATAAGAAAAATAATACCTATATAGGAAATATGAATTTAATGAATGTGAAGATATATAAATTGTGGGTGATGTATGATTATATAAAAATGGTTGAAGAATACTCTATTGGAGACATATCAAAATGTATTTATGAAACTATTATCACCATAAAATGTTTCAATTTGACATTGGAAAATTCCATAGTTTTTAGGAAATTCATTGATTTCTTATAGATACATTTGACATCATGGTATCTTTATTGGATAATTTTTATATGTAAAATAAATATCTATATGATCTATATAGTATTGTAATCAAATATATAATGATAAGGTAAATGGTTAGGAATGGCAAGGATAAAGATGGTCAAAAAATTTAGTTCGAAGCTACTAAGAAAATAAAATATAAGATAATTATCAAGGAATAAGTTAGTGACTCTGAGTTTGAAGATAATTTATGTAAAAAAACTAATTAATTTATTTCTTTTTTAAAAAAGGTTTAAAATATTCAAAGGTATTAATAATATAATGTGTCTTCTAAAGAGTTTTATTTGGGTATCCATTAGACATTTCTCAAAAAACTCTCTATGGAGAAAGAAAATTGAAGAATGTGATGAAGAAGATGTTATTTAAAGAAGATACTTATGTTGAAGGGAAAAAAGTTATTTTTCAAGGGGATTGGATTCTATGTAATCAAAATATAAAAGGATATTTTTTTTCAAATGTAGAGAAGATTATGAATTCATGGTGGAAGATGAAAACATCTATGATGATGAAAATGAAAAATTACTAAATAAAAAACTGAATGAAGGAAATTCCAATAGTGAAAAAAATATTACTACTTCTTAGAAATAGTATGATACACATATAGTGTAAATTTTTAAATTTCATTTGAGATAACTTCTCTTGATTTCTATAACATTATATATTAATCAAGATTTTAAAGAAATAATTTTTTTTAAAAGTAATATTTTTGAAAATAAAAATCAATGATGATAAATTATTTTGTAATATGATGAAGTTAACCGATGAATAAAAAAATTTACTTCATCCCTGATAAGCGTTTATAACTAATAAACATATTACTAGATATTATTTAATAAAAACATGTTGAAGATGAGAAGGGATAAGAAATTCATAATTATTTTTTTTGATGTGGAAGAAGGTTATAAGATTAATAAACCTTAGATGTATCGACAAATATAACAATCATTGATTATTAAAAATATTTTATACTGTTAGAATAAAAATTTTGTTAGGAAAATTCTATATATATCCAAAACTATTGGTGTTTAAAATGTTAAAATTTATAAGGTTTTCATGTCTGATGAAAATTATTCCACTACTAGAGATCATGTTGAGGTTGATATGGTATCTGATAAGAAGAATAAAAAATAATAGGCTATCATAACCATGGTATACAAAAATTTGTCAATGATAATAGTATGCAATATGAAGAAAATATGGTGAATACTTTTTAGCATCATGTATGTTATAAAGGAAAATATAATTTCTATGAATATTGTTGCTAATGTGAAAAATTTGGGAATTTAATTTAGATGTGACTGTTTAAATATAAAAAATACTATGAATCAAAGGTAAAACATGATGTATAGTTTGAGGTGGAGTCTTCACTGTCTATGAATACCACATGAGAAAGTCATATTGAAATTGAAAATTGATTTCAACCTCTAGAAATATTTTGTGAAATATGTGTTCATCCATTAAAAATTTATAAAGGAGTGTTTTTTTGTTACAATAAAAAAATGACTTTATATAAATTACAATATTCTAGTGAGAATAAATAGAATGTGAGGGAAAAGGTCATAATTGTGGAAAATTACCTGAGAGAAAAATAATTAAAATGACATTTGTTATTGGATAATAGGTTTTCTCAAATCAGACCAGTGATTTTATATTTTTGAAAAATATAAAAGATTATTAAAATGATATAATGAATTTAGTAAATAATGTTTCACTCATAATTAAAGGAATTGGATCTTCTAACATTTGTGGAGAAAAATTAAATTCCAAATGATCTTTGTTTTTATTGGATAAAATATAAACTTTAAAGTGTTTCACAACATTATAATGATGGTAATGATGTTTTTTATAATATATGGGGTTTTGAGGAAATGATTATATATTGGAATGTTATTACAAGTGGGAAATGAAATAAGGGAAATATGCCTCAACTTAGTGATGTTCAAAGTCCATTTCATTTTATCAAGATATTAGAAATATAGGTTTGGTATAATATTCTAGGGAATAAGTGTCCAAGGAATATGAGAATTATGATAAAGATAGAAAGTATCCATGATATTCAATAAATTTAAAGAATTTGGTAATGGTGTTTTTTTATATATAAAAAATGGGGGATTGTAATAATGGACCACAAAAATGATGAGATTAATTTAATATGTCCCTTGGTGCTGATAAATTTTGGAATTTTATCATCCATGTGAAACTAGAAAATACATTATTATAAGTATATTATTTATTTTAATGATTATTTTAATCATATTACACGTAATACACACTATAAATATAAATCAGAGGATCTATAAATGATTAAGAGTTTCAAAAGAAGATCACAAAAAGAATATGTTTATTCCGTTAAGAATATTCTAACTGATAATGGTCCTAGATTCATAAATTGTATTTTTTGGATATTATCATGATAAACATGGAATTCATCATAAATTTATTTCATTTTATACACCACTAAAGGATGGATTTTCTGAAAGGAGAAATTGATATTTGGTGGATACGGAATAAACCATGTTGATTGAACATGAAACATCATAATTATTTTTTAGGTCGGATATAGGTGGAGGAAATACTATTTAGGATCCTTTTATATATAGTTTAAACATTGATATGATTCCATATAAGATATTTTACAAATAAACACATAGTTTAGAATTCAATAAGTCTTTTAGTAGTCCCTTCATTAGTAATGTGAAAGGTGAAAATGTTTTTGATGTTTGATCATATATTGTTCTTGGAATCTTCTATGTATACCCTTATTATTGTATAGGATAAGTAATAAATGAAAGAGAAACAATAAATATTTATGAAACTATAGATATGAATGTGTTGAAACATTCTAATAGATTGTTTCTGAAATAGCTACAAGAATAAGGGAAAGTAAAGATGAATCTGTTAACGCTAAAAAACATAATAATGTTTCTGATAGTTGAAAATATGTTTATAATGTAAAATATAATGATAATAACATTTAAATTTCATGTAATAAAAAAAATCTCATTCAACCCATCAAATGATGATAAAATAGGTGATGGTTAACATCATTATTGGAAATCTAGGACAGTAATATTATACTAAAAGAATGTTGAGGTTAGTTTCACAAAAATACATTTATTCATAGGCTAATCCAAAAGATATTATAGAATAATTGAATCATAATGAATAAATTGATTCCATGAATAAATATTTGGATCTGATAGAGAAGAATTATACATCAGAACTTCTACCAAAAAAATAATATGTGATTGGAAGAAAATGGGTTTAAGAAAAGTATTTGAATAAAAAAGGTGAATTGATCAAAAATAAGGTATCACTGGTCTTTACTAGATACTCATAGAATGAACACAATTATTTTCAGGATACCATTTCCCTACTCATATTACTTGAAACTATCCGAATATTTCTTGTTATCCCTACATTACAAAAACATAAGATACTCCATATTGATGTCAAGTTTCCTTTTCTTAATAGAGAGCTTCATCAAAAAATTTATTTTATAGAATAGTATAGATTTATGCATGGTTAATTTGAAAGGTATGTTTTAAATAGAAAGAAATAATTTTATGGGTTGATGTAGCCTCTAAGAGATTGGTATTCAAAATTTGATACATTCAAAAGGATGTTGAATTTTATAAAAGGAATGATTAAAAATTACATCTGTATAAAATAAAATCAGTAGTTTTATCCCATCATAGTTGATTATATTGATGACATTGTATTTACAAGGAATTATAAAATACATTTGAATATTTTTTTTGAGGTGATGAAGAATTTTTTTAAAAATTCCTTGATGATATAATTGAAATAATTTCTTATTATAAAAATATTAAAAAATTAAATTAAATTTTATTTTCTGTAAAAAATTATATTAAATAAAATATGAATCAAAGTATCATGGATGATTTAAATATTATTTTCTCTTGTATTTCATAAGGAATAATGTTATAAAAATATAGGGATGGAATAACGGTTCTTCCTATATAGTTTAGAATTTTTCTTGGGAGCTTATTATATCGAAAGGATAAAATATTATTATAGTATATTTTATTACATTATATGGCAGGTACTGATGTTCTCCAAAGTAATATCATCTTTTGGATTGAAATATAATTCTTATAAATATCAAGGTCCTTATTGATTTCATGTAAAAATGTAATTTTCAAAATTTTTTATCTATTTGATTATATAAATGTTTATTGGTTAGGGTTTTTAGGACCAATGATCTATACTGTGTTTATTTTTATTCATGATAAAATGAGGTTTATGTTTTTCATAGAAAGAAAAAAATTAGTAAATCTTAGTTGTGTCGAGATTGAGTATATCATTTCTATATAATCTGAAACACAACTAATATGGATTTAGAAAAAGGTGTATGATTTTTTAGTTGATGTTAGGAAACCCCTTCTCTTATGCTATGATAGTCATAGTTTTATAAACATCACTAGAAATAGATTACAATATTCTCAATCATAGCACATTAATATAAAATATCACTCATAAAAGAGTGTGTGGAATGAAAGGATTGATAATAGAAGTTTTCATTCTGTGGATCATGTTGTAGATATCATTAAAAACCAGTTATTTAAGGGAAAATTTATATAAAATGAGATAGATAATGAGTTTAAAATTCAGAATATCCAAAGATATGATATTTTTTATCCATCACTTCTCCCATATTTTATTTGGATAATGATTTCATAGGGGTGAGAAAATTTTTATCATAAATCTACCAATTGGTAAGTGGTATACTTTTTAAAAAATATCTTATATTTAAGGAGAGTTATTAAAGGGAGTATAATATGATTTCAACATTTTTGAACTATTTAAATAGTTTTTTTAGTATATTTATGAATCTATTTCACACAATTTTAATGTTATATGTGAAGTAATTTGTGTTTGTGATGTTTCTTATAGAGAGATTGGATCTTGGGGAACATTTTCATAAATAAATTCTTATGGATAGAATCATATCATTGTTTAATTATTATTCATTTCTAGAGTAGGATTTATTTTTTAGGATTAGAAATGTTAGATAATTGATCCATTACGTGATATTTATATTTATCCATTATTCATAAAAATTTATGAAAAAATATATATATGTTGAAGATAAATATGACGTAAATGTTTTTATGGTAGTTTTAATAAACTGGAAAAAAGTTCTAGACAAAGTGTTGTTTTTCATTATTAAATAATTCACTTTACATTTTTGGGATCTCTAGAAAATGAAGATAAAATGGATTCTGATGGATTGATTCTACAGAATGATGCTTTTTTGCCTTCTGTAGTCCGTTATAGTGTCACATGGAACGTTTATAAAAGAAATAATACATTTTTATCACCCCAAATGTTTTAGTAATTTTAAATCTGATGATTATTTTTTATTTCATATGTTCCTAAAATCATGATTATTAAAAGATATATGGATCTATTGTTGATTCTAAAGAGGATTAATAATATTTTTGTGTAAAAAGATTGTTCAATGAATTTTTGTGAATATCACTATGAACCTATTTTTAGTTAAAGATTCTATTTATTAATTTTCATGTTCAATGGGTTTTAATATATTTCATTAAAATTTGGGAAAGTGTCACACCTTAAAATATTAAAACTGATTTCTTATCATATTTATATTTTATTATGTTTTTAATGAAAAACATATATAAGTTAATCAAAAATATGATGTGCCTTAGTTCATTAATTAGGGTGTCTCGGATTCATCAGATCAAGTTCACAAGATGATCTATATTCAATGGCATCATATATAAAAATGGTTATGAAAAATCTAGATATAAGGGATTTTTATGGAGTTCTACATATCCAGTTAAAAATTTATTTCATATGGATTTATGAGACAATGTTTTTCAATTGATGAAATAAGTTAAATATTACTAAAGAAGTTAATTTTATAGAAGGAGAATCTATAGAATGTTTTTAAAATGTTTCTATTAATATATTATGGAACACTATATTATTTTTTATTGGATGGAACATAGTTTATCATGATTTATCAGATGGAATATTAGAAGGTCATTATGAAATTTTCAAAATCTTTTTAAATTATAAGATTATTTATTTGATGATAAATGTTTAATAATGATAAAGGTAAATCAATGATTCTTATTTAGATTCTATAAAGGTTTAAAGAGTAGTGTCATTGTAAAATTAAAATCATTGAAATCCAGATATTAAGGAATGATACTAACTACTTTAGAGTTTTGAAGGAGGTAAGATATTTAATGAGTTTGAGATGTATATTCAATGTTAAGTGGGATATTTTAATATAATTTTTATAATTCTCCATAAAATTTCATATATGTCGCACCTATATAAAAGGGGTTAGTAAACTTTGTATATATGTTGATTTTTTAAATCTAGGTGAAGTGCTAAATAATGTGGGAGACCATCAGATAAAAAGTGTAAACATGTTTTAGTATCTTGGGTTTCCAATGAATTTTCATATCAGTTGGTATTGATAAATATATGTTCAAAGTTGGTTAAATTAATAGTTTGGGGAATTATTGGACGAAAAATGGTTTTAAAAATTGGATTAATTAGGACTTATATTTGAATTAATCTAAAAGACACACCAAATGGAGTATACTAGATGGGTGTACGTAATGGACACATAAGAAAAACATCCTAAATAAATTGTTACTAGTTGAAAAAAGGTTCTTGATCAGAAATACGTATTATCATTAAGAGGAAAAATATATTGTAAGAAGGTACAGTGTGGAGAATGATGAAGAAGAATGGTGTAAGTACACTAAAGATTGTTGGTGAAGCTTCTTATAGTTCATATAATTCATTTTTAAATCTCTTATCTATGTGAGGAGAACATTCACAGTTCAGTGAATATAGTAATACATAATTGAATGGATATTCCCTGCATATTGTAACCATTGAAAATGATATTTTCTTATGATTTTTTGATCTTGGATTACTTCTAATCCAATCCCGATAATTGTACCACCCTGGCCCAAAAAAGGCCTGGAGTCGGTATCTTCTATCAATTATAGTGTCATGATTATAGGGAATCATTCCCAGAATGACTAAGAATTTAGTAGTTTGGGTAAACCAAATAAATAAATGATTCCTTTATTACAAATTAATACACTAATTATGAAATAATTGTTCATCATATAAATAACTTCAAGGATAAAATTATTCCATATAGAATATCCCTACATATCTTTCTTGTTACATTTCATGGAATCCTGGGGAAAAGATACATAATAAGGGAGAGATCAAATGCTTAGTAGGGGAAAAATATAATAGAATCAATAATGATTTAATTATAATAATAATTATGTCATGGTAGATAAATTATCACACATATAATGTAATCCCCAAAATAGAAGGAACTACATAAATAATTTTGAAAGGTGATTAGTGGAAAAAAAATTCCATTAAAATAACTAGAAAATTAAAATTCAATATGGCATAGTGAGAAACTAAAAAAACATTACATTTAATCAATAAAATGAGAATTAAATTCATTCATACATTTTATCATGTGAAAATATCATGAAAAAAAATAATTAATAAAAATAAAGATAGTGCTTAATTATTGGACGTCATGTATCAGAAACATGAAAAACTATATTGTAATGTTCCTAACTCAATTTTTTTACTATATATGGAATCCTTTTTAATATTTGCAACTTATTTTTTTCCTGAGAAACTATCGATTCATTAAAGAGATATATAATGTTCGGGCTCCATCCAATATTACATGTCCAAATCATTATTCATATCGATCAATCAATAACATTAATAAACAATAGGGCTTACCACATATCAATATTTAAAATAGAATAAATATTTATTCATATTCCTCAAAATAGTGAAACAACTATCAAAGTATACACCATATGTAAAGAGTTATACACTATATGAAATAGTAATATCCATGATAAATTAAATGGATAATTTAGGATAAATTTATTTTTTAATTATCATAGGAGATTGAATATTTCAAGGGGACTAACAAATGAATAAGGAAATTAAATATTAATACTATCATTGGCCATATATATCATAATCCATATAGAGTTATAAATAAGATGGTTTTAATACAACATATCACAAGTGCAGTAAAAATAATTTCATTGATGAATGAAAACACCATAAAATGATAAATTAAAAACATTATTGAGAGAAATATCGTTTTACTGTGATTTTTTTAAAATACATTTATTTGAAAATAAATTTTTAAATTATTTTCTTTAAAAATAACTTTTAATATTAAATAGGAATCGTTAAAGAAATTACAACTTGTTAATCTATATCAGTTGTATAAGGTAAAAAGAACATTCATTTTTCATCGTTAAAGGTTATAAATAGGCCTTGTTTAAAAATTGATAATAAGATTCCTTTGAATACATAAGTAGATGATAAAATTGGTAATAATTTCTTTACCAAATTATTTTAAAATAATTTCTTAAATGATTTTAATAAATAAATTTTTTTAGAAGAAAATGTGTTCTCCGACGAAAGTGATTAAAAAAGTAAGATTTTAGAAAAAAAAACATAATATAAACCATTTTGAGTACAAAGAAGATAAAATGATACTATCACTTAATATAGTTCATGATTTAATATAGTAGATGAAAATTAATGGATTCATTTGAAATGTTCATATAATTTCCACTAATTAAAATTTTAGTTTTAAAAATCCGTAAAAAACGGGATTTTAAAGTAAACCCTTTAAAAGTTTATAATGTTATTATGAAAATCAATCAATGAGTAGATTATGGGTATGAACCATAAATACACATATAAGAGATGAAATATGTTAAAAATAGTCTAATTAATTATACACATAATCATAGAATCATAAAAACAACGAGGAGATAATATAACATAATGAAAAGAAATTGGGTTATGAAATCCATTTTTCAAAAAGTAACAATTAAATAAAATCCACTTATATTAAATAATTTAAATTTCAACTCAAAGTATAAATAATAATGTATTAATCCTGATATAATATGAAAATGTTTGATATATGTGCATAATATATTATAAATTAGGTTCACAACAATAATTTATTTTATTCAAGAAAAATTTAACACTAAAAAAAGGAAGTTATATTACAAATATAATCATTAAAATCATTCTTGAGTAGTATAGTCTTTAATCATTCCAATGTGTCACATTTCAAATTTAAACATTTCACTCAAAATATCCATGAATGAATAACATTTAATTAAACATAAAATATCATGAGGGTAAGTATATTTATTATATAACATGTCAAAAGTCAGTATATACACCAAATAAAAGTGAATCAGTGCATAAAAAATAATTATCAATAGAAAAGTAAGTTGAGATTAAATTCCCAAACTACTTGAGTAGATTTTTAATCATGGGATCTTTGAAGTATTAATAAATAATTACAACATTTAATTTCATTAAATAATGATAAATCATGATATATAAATGTGTAGTCAGTATACCACACAAAATATGTGAGTGGTGAATATGACATTTATCTCACATGTGCAAAAAACTGTTATGAAAATCCCTTACTATGTGTTTTCTTTTGGGTAAACGTCCTTTAACATCTTATATAATAAAATTATGTTAATTATCTAATTTATTGGTAAAATTTATAATGTCTATCATAATAATTATTTCACTTGTTACTATGTTGTATACAAATACATAAAAAATTATGTTTTCATCTGGTGTATTGATCCAATTAGGTTTAACTGTCAAAAACCATTTTGGTAGGTCAACTATGGTCAATGGGTTCATTATATAACTTCTACACAATAATAACCATTAAATTATTATTATTTTTAAACATAAATTATATTTTTAAAATAAATAACTTATTATTGTTATGAAAAATTAATCTACATTACAATCACAACGACGGTAGATCATAGGTATGCATGAGTAACGTTATCCATTTTCAATAATCATTATAGAATAAAAGTAAGTAGAATAATATATTTCCCTAAGAACAATTATATCATAAATACCTTATTATTTTTTTATATATACCTATATATAGAATTATTATGGTGTAAAAGTAATCACATTTTATTTAAGAGGTGCTAGTCCCCACATCTGTGAACGACGTTATCAATTTTTAAGTGTGTGTGGGAGGGTAATAGAAAAATGAAATATATTTTGATTTCAAAAATTTAATTATGTAACTAATATAATATGGAGGTTTTTAATTACCATTTTATTAATTAAAACCATCATTTATACGTTCCATATATATTGTGGATGAATCACATTGTTTTGAGGGGGCCATAGTTCGCACATCCTCAAACAATGTTATCATTTAAAAAAATAGAAAGGGTAAAGATATCTATTTTAAAATAGTTAAATAAAATTAAAGACATAAAAAATCTCATATATATCATATATAAACATATTTTCCATCACAATGGTCACAACAAGTGGTGGTAACCGAAAACTAAGCCATCATTGTTTTGTGGGGTAGTAGTTCACTGTACACAGAAACTGTATGATCTTTACCCATTAGATGGAAGTGTGTCTGGGTGTAGGTAGAAAAATTATAATAAAAACATAAAAATATATTTATTATACTGTTTTTTATAAAATCATATAATTAAAATAGTTGAGGTGTTGGACAATGGAAATACAATTTAGATGCTTGAGGATGTTTGTTACCTCTAAATCGGGTAACTACTTTTGGTTTGAATGAAAAGATTCCATGGATTTACTTATGACCAAGGTAGGATTCTAGGATGAGGGTACATATTTTGATGAGTTATTTGGATATATCATGGTTGACACAATGTGAATTTATCCATACAATTAAGTTGTAGGAGTTGAGGCTATTTTATAGTAGAGGAGAGTGGAACTCTTTTAATATTTGGAAAAAGGAATTCCATGCTTGTTTTTAATGTTGAAAGTTGGTCCAATAATAATAAAATTTCTAGAAAATATAGGATAGGGTCTATATACGACCATATAATAGCTCCTGGACAGGTGTATATGTAATTTGTTTCTTTAAGGTTAATGTTTGGTCCCTTATTAATTTTTATTCTAACCTTAATCGTTGTAATTGATTTTAATCACAACCAAAAATATTTTTGGTAAAAAAAAAATTTGTCCTTATTATAAATTATAAATTATGATAATTACAAATAATAAATCAAATATTCCAAATTCAATTCATATAAGTGGCTAGAATTTATTAAAATTCAATCCTCGAGGTTGGACGATAATGTTTATTTTTAATGTAAAATCCTTTGAAAGTTGTTTATATTTTTTATAGTCAATTTCAAAGTGAATTTTTTTAAAATATCCTAAATTGGATTAATTGATAAAAATATGATCTAATTAAAAATTAAAAAAATTAAAATGAAAATTTAATCTTATTAAACATTATATGAAAAAAGAGGTTTTGAACTAAAATATTGTTTTTTTACTATTAATTAAATTATGATATGTTTCTAAATAATATAAAAAATTAACCCTAAACTAATTTTTAGGATTTAATTACAAATATGAAGTTTACTTTAACATCTTAATTATGTTAATGGATCGAAATTTATATTTAAAATGTGTTCTCCATTAAAAGGTGATAAAATCGCCTTTATGAAAATATAGGTTTTTATCTTTGAAATTGGGTTTGTTCTTATATAATGTCTATCAAACCTAATGTATGAATATAGAAAAATATTTTCTTGAATATATAACATAAATATTTCCTAAAAATCTTTAAATTATTTGAATCGATTTTTTATATTCTGAAAAAACTCATTTGGATTCATAAAAATAATATCATTTCTTTTTATATTTAATTGGTTCTAATTTGCATTTCTCATTAATTAGTAACCAATTAATTAGTTTTATATTTATACAAACCGTAAGTTTTCATAAATTAGTTAATAATATTAATAACCACTAACATAACACCTAGGTTATATCTTATTATATTAAATTATCATATTTTAATAATACACTTCTATTTTGTGAAACTCGTTCTTGTATTAAACATAGGCTATCGTGGAAGAATTATCTTGCACGTAATGTAATCTATTGAGATGATTTTCTCTTGAATGAAAGGAAATATGACTCATTATTGAATTAATTTCAAGATATAACATGTATTGAATTTATTTCATATAGTAGATATATAAAAGAGTATCGTGATATTGTATTCCCTTACGTACTTGGTGATTTGGGTCTTACACACCATCAAATAAAATGTTCTACTTTAGAATTTCTATGTGTTACAATATCCACTCCTAAATTAATTTTGTTCCTCTCAAATTAAACATGATATTGGTAATATATTGTTTGATATTTTTTATATTAAAATCCCACATTGTAATAAGTGTTTTTAAAACATCCACTAGAAAATAGATAATGGGAAGTACAAAGGTCACATAAACTACCATGTAACTTGTTCTCTAAGTATGATAACAATAGTGAAAAGTAAAAATGTTTACATAGAGGAAGAGAATAAATATTTATACGGATTTAATGAGTTTACCAATAACAAACAATTGAAAGATGAATAAAAAGTTTATGGCCACAAAACCATAAATCTATAATGATTTAGTAGACTATCGGTTCAACATAAATTATGGTATTATGAAAACAGTTTATTTTGAAGTCATATTACTAATAATGGGTAATCATTTTACTAACCAATAATATAATGAAATATTATTACTTTATAGGTTTAAATTTCATATCAAAAATCCTAACTTTTGGTTATGCTTCAATCAAATTATAATTCAACCCTATACTCCTAGAAATTAATTACCAAAGATTAATTTTTATGCCTGAATCACTAAAAAACATTTAATGGATTGTAAGGAATATAAAAGTGTGAAATGTATAACAATTTGACACTAAATATCTTCGAAAACAAATATTTTTAACTGATAAATCAATAATACTTCAAAGTTATATTACTACATCATCCATATCATTTATTCGTCAAATTTTATAACTAAAAACAATGAAAAATTAACTAGGAAATTGTATAGGTAAGTGGTTGCATGAAACCCTTATCATCCTTAATACATGGGTTGATGACCTTTGACCTTTCTAGATATTCATGGTTGTTACTCAGCTTATAGGTTATTCTTTCCTAAATCGATATTAATATAATTTCTTAATAAAACTAATGGACATACTTGAAATAAAGAAAATTTCTAAATATAATTTTAACTATAGTTTTTAGTACAACCCTAATATATAAATTCTTCATCTATTTATTTCAACATACGTCTTTCCTTGGCCTAGGGTTTATTTATAATTCCATTTGTATGATTTTTAAATCATCACACTGTATCTTCAATCTAAAACACCTTATGTTTAGCACTGACCAGTCATTGCCATTATCCCTTCAAATTATCTTTAAAGGTTTGTAACAAAGATTCGAATTATCCAAAAAATATCCCCCATGAGTGTCAAACTAAGTGTGAAGTAAGTCCCATTTTCGAGTACCAGGTCACCCATAGTCATACTCATAACACCTTTTTAAAGCTATTACTCCATGTTTCATCTATATCATAACTGTGTCTACATATAGTATCTAAAAAGCTTGTATTTCTACAAATTTCCACAAAATATCAACCTTACCAAAATTTGTAGTTGTTATTTTTTACTTGTAATAAAATTATAACATATGGTTATGTTATCTGACCTATATATTCCAAAATAAAGTACCTAAGGATTCTAATAAACATGATCTTATTTCATGTGTTGTGACTAGACAATTGAAGGTCCAGAGTTAGTTTTTATTATTTATTTCATTGGAATGATTACAAGGAATCAAGCCACAATGGACTGAGAGTTTATTAGTCTTGGTAAACTAGACACACAAATTATTCTTTTATTATAAATTAATAATATAATTATAATATAATTATTTTCTTATTTATAACTAGGAGGATTACATTATTCTATCATGTATATCCCTTCATATTTTTTTACACTTCATTAATCATGGTAAAAAGAAACATAATAAGGTTGACCTCAAATTCTCATTAAGGGAAAACATAGTGGAAGAAAAAATTAAACAATGAGATTATTAATTATGGAAATGTAGAAAATTGAACACACATACCATGTAATCAAGAAAATATGATGGATGTGTATAAAAACTTTAGCAAGGTAATAAAAGGAAACACATTCCATTCAAATTACCAGATAATGAAAAATCAATTTGGAAAGGTATGAAACTAAAAACACATGACATTTAATCAATAAACTAATAACTAAATTAATCAATGTATTTTATCATGTGAAAATCTCATGGATAAAAAAAGATTAATCAAAATATAGGTAATCATTAATTATTAGACATCATGTCTCAGAAACCTGAAAACATATACTCTCAATATCCAACCTCTAGATATTTTAAACTATAGATAAAAACCTATTTAATTTAAGAAACTTATTTACCTCAATAGATCATATTGATGGATGATGTAGCTATATAAAGTATGGTAACCACCGATCATTGCATGACCAAGGCATTCTTCATATTGATTAATTGATTTAATTAATAACCAGTATGCCTTATCAAATATCCATATTGATTAGAGTATATAGTTTTTTTAATATTTTCCAAATTAATCCAACTTCTCTCAAATAGACACCATATTTAAAGATATATATGTTTTTCGAAATAGTAATATCCATGATAAATGTAATAGATAATTTTAGGGAAATTCAATGTTCAATAATCATAAGAGATTTTATATTTTAGGGGACTATCAAATGAATCAAGTATGTTAATCATAATAATATACTTTTACAAATAAATTAGAAACCATCCATATGAGGAAATGGTAATGTATCAATAAAACATTTCCTAAGTGGAGTGAAAATAATGTATGTTGTCATTGATGACATGAAATTATATAGAATAAAATTTTAAAAACATTTTTGCGGAAAATATCCTTTTATTATGAAAAAAATTTAAATCACATTTTTTTCACAATCACATTTGAAAATATTTTCTATAAAATTATACTTTTTAAACATCGAAAATAATCATCAATTAATTGACAGTAGGAAAATGTGTACAAGATGTACGACATAAAAAACATTCCTTTTATACAATTAAAGGATACAATTTTTTTTTGTAAATAGATAAGAATATTCCTTTGAAAACATTGGTAAAAGAAAAAAGGGTAAATATGAATTTACCAAATCACTTTGAAAACATTTTTGTAAACAATTTAAATAAGCATTATTTTATGAATAAAATATTTTCTCTGACTAAATAGAAAAAAAATTTCATATTTTCTGAAAAACATTTTAAAAAACATTGTTGAGTACCAAATAGTGGAAAATGGTACTATCACTTAATAAAGGTCATTAATAACCATATGAGAAAAAAATAACCGTTTTATTAGTCAACGATCAAAAAAATTTCTCTGATGGAAACATAAGTGTAAACAATCCTGAATAATATAAGATTTTAATGTAAACCCATGAAAAGATTATAATGTTATAACTATAATCAATAAATTTTTATATTATGTGTATTAACTACAAATCCACATATAGAAGAGGAAATACATGAATAGATAATAAAATTCATTGTCCACCTAATTGTAGAATATTAAAAACAATAAGGAAGTATAATAACACGATAAAAATAAATTTGGTTCTGAAATATCTTTTCCACTTGGTAACTTTTAACACAAATCCACTTACATGAAATAATTTAAATTAAAACTATAAGTATCAATAAGAATAAATGAATCATTATATTGTTATTGAAAGTGTAAATTTTTTCACCATATATATTAAATTTGTGTTCAAAACAATAAATTTATTGTTTTTAATAGAATGTTGACAATCACAAAAGGAAGTGAGATTAAAAATATAATCATTAATCATTCCAATGTATCCCATGCCACTTTGAAAAAATTGATTCATAATCTCCACAAACTTATAACATTAAATGAAACTTAAAATATCATGAGAGTAAGTATATTCATCATATAACATGTCAAAATCTTGTATATACACCGAATAATTGTTAATTAGTGAACAATAAAAATTAAGTATAAATGGAATGTAAAATGAAATGCAATTCCTTTACTAAATAAGTATATTTTGAATTATTGGATATATGAACAATTAATAATAAATTGAAACGTTTAATAAAATTCAATAATGGTAAATCAGGATATTATTTAGATAAATTTTTAGTAGGTATACCACAAAAATCATGTAGTGGTGAATATGGAATTTATCTCATTAGTGTAAAAAGATAGATGAAAATCGCTTACCACGTGTCTATTTTCTGGTGAACATCCATTAAATTATTGTATAATAAAATTATGTTAATTATATAATTTATTTATTTCCTTTTTCTTGTTTATAATTAATTATGTTAAACTTATTACAACGTTTTATATAACTACATATAAAATTAAGTTTACATCAGGTGTTTTGACCAAATTTGTTTTTTGTGTCAATAACAACTTTGGTAGGTCAACTATGGTCAAATGGGTTGTTATATGACATATAAATAATAATAATAAATACATAATTACTATATTAATACATAAATTATTCTTTTAAATTCAATCATTAAATATGGTTATGAAAAATGAATCAACATTACAATCATAGAGACGGTTGGCCAAACATACACATGATTAACGTTCCCATTTTTCTGTGGTCATTTTAGAAAGAATTCAATTCAAATAATATATATATAAAATGGTAATTATATAAAAAATTCCAAATTATTTAGTTATATATACTTATATAGTGAATTATTTCAGTGTAAAAATATTAACATTGTGTCGAGGAGACGCTAGCCCACACGTCCACGAATGGCGTTATCACATTTAAGTGTGTGAGAGAGGGTAATAAAGAAAATGATATATAGTATAGTTATAGATAGATAATTATTTCATGAATATAATATATGTTTTTTGTATGTGAAATATTTTTAATTAAAATCATCCATAATATGTTCCATGTATAGTGTGAACGAATCGTATCGCTTTTAGGGGGCAGTAGTCCACACCTAATCATATGATGCTATCATTTTTACACAAAATGGAAAGTATCAATATTTGTGTTATAAATAATTATAGAAGCATAATTAAATAATAAATATCATATATATCATAAAAAACAAATTTCCCTTCATAAGGGACCCTAAGAGAGTTGTTAAGGGAAAAATTAACAATCATCGATTCATGAGGTTATTGTTTTCTTAACGGAGAAAAAGTTTGTGTGTTACTCATTAGATGGAAGTGTGTGTGAGTATAGGTAGAAACCTTATCCAAAGAACATCTTGTTATATTATGTATACTGGTTTTTTATAAAATCATATAATATGAATATTTAAGTTATTGGAGAAATCAAATATAACTAAAAAGCATGAGAAAGATTGTTACCTCTTACTCAGGAAAATACTTTTAGTTTGAACCAAATGATTAATTGGATTGATTTATAACAAAGGGAATGATTTTAGTATAAGGGGTGGAGTTTTGAGGATTAATTTGGGAAAATATAGGTTGATCCAATGTGGCTTGAGTGGGGTGAGGATGTGGTAGAAGAGGAGTCCTTTATATAGTGGATAACGAGTGGCACTCTTGTAATAGTTTGACAAAGAAATTTCAATCACATGTTTCATGTTGAAAGTGGATCCAATAATAGTACCATTTAGATAAAAGGGAATATAGGGTCGATATATGGACATCAAAAATCTCTTAAACCCGTGTATAAGTTATTTTGGGCATTATGGTTATTGTGTATTCCCTTATTAATCCTCATTTAACCGTAATAATTGTAATTAATTTTAATCATTATCACTAATATTTTTTGTCATTTTTACCCATTTTATAAATTAAAATTTATTATGATTAAAAGTATTAAATCCATTTTTTCATGTTCCAATCATTCATGTGTCCTAAAATGATTTCAATTTAATCCTGCAAGGTGAGACGACAATGTATGTTTTAAAACTAAAAATGTCTTAATGTTTTCAACGTTCTTATAGTCAATTTTAAAGATAAATCTATTCTAATGACCTAAATTGGATTAATATATAAAAATTTCATGTAATAAAAATTTAAACCAATTATAATTTATAATTTATTCTTATAAATAAATTTGATGAAAAATATGTTTGGAACAGTTCTTTGGTATTTTTTAATTATTAATTAAAAAATGATATGTTTCCAAAAAATATAAAATATTAAACCTAACCTATTTTTTATATTTCAAATATTAATATTATTTTTGACATATTAAATAAATTAAAGTTTGAAATTTATTTTTTATCTGGTTTCTCCATTAAAAGATGATAAAATATCCTTTTAAAGAATATGGTTTTTTATCTATGAATTGGGTTTCGTTCTTATATTATTCCTATCAAACCAAATATATGAATATAAAAAAATTGATTAGATATATAAAATATATATTTTATATAAAAAATTAAGTAATTTTAACTAAATATTTTTAAAGAGACAAAACACTTTTCGAAGCATAAAAATAATAATATTTCTTTTTTATATCCAATTGGTTCTTATTTTCATTTCTCATTAAATCATAACCAATGAACTCATTTTATATTTATATAAACTATAAGTTTTAATAATTTTTTTAATACCATTAATAACCACTAAAATAACCTAAGGTTATATAAAATTATATAGAATAATAATATTTTAATAATATATTTTTTTTTGAAGCTTGGACTTGTGTGTAACAAAAACTATTTCGAAAGATCACTCTTGTGTGTAACAAAATATATCGAGGAAAGTTACTATTATGTGAAATGTTAGATGACTCATTGTTTGACGAATTACATGCTATATCTTGTATTTAATTTATTTAGAATAGTAAATACATTGTATAGTGTCATGATATTATATTACCTTGCACACATGGTGATGTGTGTCATACATGCTATCAAATAAAAAGTTGTACTTTAGAATTTTGGGGTGTTATAGGACTAGCTACTCATAATGAGTTGTGAAACCCATAAATACCTATGTTACTATGGATTTTTTTAATTTATTTTTTCCATTAGATTTTTTTCTAACTAATATACCGTGAATATTTTTTTATAATAAATAAAACATATAAATATGAATGATAACTAATTTATCCCCTCCCCATGTCAATGATTACATAGATCATGATTAGTCCAATTTATTCAATTATGGCATATATATTAAATTTAACTATATTAAAATCGAATAATCCATAAATTTCTAATTCAATATATTATATTATAAAATACATAACATTGATTCACCCTTCCCCCCTCCCTCAATGGTATAACACATTCCATGGAAATTAAAAAAATATCAATTTCACATCTTTATCTTATTTTATTTAGAAAAAACATGTCATTCCACTTTAAACACTATGTATTAAAATATAATAGTTTATATTAAACTTTTCCTAACAGTCTACATCGATATGGGGATAATGTTGTGGTTTTTTTAAGTGTAAAGGAATTATTTGATACATAAAAATAATTATTCTATTTTACTAGATTTTTAGTTAATAAAATATATACTATCTAAAAACCTAATTTATTTCCATACATGGAATATTATATTTTCTATGCAATGTATATAAAAGCAACAAATTTTAAATTGATTATATATAACTACTTATTACAAAATAAATACTTTTCATTATGTTTTTAAAGAGTGTATAATTCAATGTAATCCCTTATTGGATATGGAAACTTAAGTATTTATTTTCCAATAGAATCCAAAACATGGAATCTGACTTCATATATAAATGTACCTTTAAATATGAATATAAAATTCGAAACATATACTTCATTTATTTTATTATAAAGAGAACTTGTTTTTTGTATTTATAATGATAGATAACATACTTAATATTGTTCATAGAATGTTACTAATGCACACTAGACAAAACCCATATAAAAGATATATTATCATTTGGATATATTTTTACATTCCACTATGGTATCAAGAAAATAAGATTATTTTATGACATTTGATAGGCCTCACATGATGTTTTATACCTATTTGGATTCCATATTTTGATGCTCATGGGTTAATCATTATTCTGTTACTACTATGCGTAATTTCTATTAAATTTATTATTTTGAATGTTTTATTAGAATGTGAAATAATTTATGATTTTTTGCTATGAATAGTGGTGAAATTTTATTTTACTATTTTTATATGGATACTATTACCTTTGGTAGCTTTCATTTTATATGGGGTATTTAGTAATTTAATAACCTTAAATATCATACAATATATATGGATAATAATGAATATGATCAGTGCATAATTCACTAGAGTTAGTATAGCCCAATTATCATATACTCGAAATGTTTGGGTGGTATGACCCTAACTCTTGTATCCACTTTCCCCTTTCTATGTAATATTGTTTTCCTCTAGAAACATATGTTAATATAAATTCCATGAGCATTATTTAATGAAATGAGAATCAGGTTTTCTTATATTTGGTCATCATAGACTTTCAATTCTAGACACAAAACAGTAATGATTGATATGGAATTTCTTAATATAAGTCATTATCATTTATAGTTGATAATTATTTTTAAAGCACTTAATTATACATCATTTATTTTTTAAATTTTTAACTATTATAGATACGTTTTTTATAATCATTTATATGATTAAGTAAATCTAATGTACACCACTATGTGTATTTCTTATATATAAGAGCTTTGGTAATTTTTTAATATGTATTATGTACTCACACCATGCATTCACACTCTAAGGATTCGGAATTTCGATATACTTTTTTTTCAAAATTATTTGAGATTATTTCGAGTTAGTGAAAATTGACGGTATAAGATTCTGAGGCACAGAGTGCCCAAAATGTTATTTTTGAACTTTTTCAAGGAACATTCGGTATAGGTATAGGAGAAGATTTCTATATTTTTAACTAGTTCTTAGATTAAAAATTTGAGGGCACCATGGCATTTACAGTGCTGGAATTTTCTTAGGCGAAGCTTAACTTCGACCAGCAAAGGTCGGACCAAAAAGTTAATTAATGGACTTTACAAAAAATACCCAATATGTTATTTTATTTCATTCTTTGTAACTGATGAGAGACAGTGGTTGGACCACGAGGTTGTCAAACCATTTAATTTCCGGTTACACTTTCTTATGTTACTGAACCATCATAGGATTAATGGGTTCAATAATTGAATTCATTAATGAAGCTCATCTACTATGCGGTGATTTAAACTTATCTCTTCATCTATTTTGGAAGAACATGGTCATGGGTATTGTGAAATCATGAGAGGAACCTCTTATGAAGTTCCAGCGATGACTTCCTCCAAAGTAGAACAGAGCTTCGACACCTTAGATGATTAAATCTGGAGTTTGATGAATGCCAATGAACACACTACAAACGCGGACCCATCTTCCTCATCCACACATTCTACAAATGCGTTTGAGGTTGGAGTTTTATTCAATATTTTTATAATTCATCTACTCCTATTGATGATTCAATTTCGTCCATGATATAATGCTAACGTGGAGGGCATAGGCCAAACAAACAAGGCCCAAACACTCCGCTGATCTCGATATTTGTTGTGTTCATTGTGGGTGATTGGAAAATATGGAGGAAATGGGAAATTGAGGGCCGTGCAGTGTAGGTGCTATATCGAGAAGTCCATAGTGACAAACGAGAATGAAATTGGACCACCAAATCTTCACTGGTGGCCCATTAAATTATCACTGAGGCGGTGCCACCAGTGACCAGAGGAGGTGGCGGTCGGCAACCATCGACCGTGAGATGGTGACGGCGCATGAAGGCACCATGGAAGACAAAGGGGTGGTTGGCCAGTGCCAACAGTATTAGAGCTAGACGGCGTGCTACAGTGGTGCGCCACATAGGAGGGTCGCGGGTTTGAGCCACAGCGGAGGGCGGACCCATGGTCTGCGATTTCTACAGTTGACTGATCTAGCGGACCGACAAGGTGGAGTGGTGCCAACCGTTGTCGTTGATAAATGATTCCTGAATAGTTTTTCCATTGGGAAGGGGAGCAGACCCACTCCCAATTGGGGGGCCGCACCCAGCCAGCAGGCCTAGTCCACAGCCCAACAAGAAGGACTGGGCCCGGCGAAACTAGGCTAAGCCCATCCCCGTCGGGTTGGGCCAAGCATGTTGGATCGGGTTGGTCCAACCATGTCGGATTGGGCCTGGAACCTTTTTGAGTGATTTTTTGCTCAAATGGGATCAACTCTTAAACCAATCATTCTTTTGAGGAACCATCTATGGCCCTGGAACCCTTATAATGATATAGAACTTTTAAGATACTCCACTTGGGTTTTACGAGAATGTTATATTACAATCGGGTTGGATCAGACTCGTACCCAACCGGTCCCCATCACTAAAATACCTATATCTAACAGATCGAGATTCTAATTAACATGCAGTATATTTCATAGGATCCCCTATGACATGGTGGTTCATTAGGATAATTCTTTTTGGGACATCATGGTGGTCGAGGTATGACTGATGGCTTGATTATCAGGTCCTCCCTGAATCAAGAACGCTATGTGCGGGATTCTAGGGGATGGTTGTGACGTGATGAAGGTATAATGATCCTCAGTGCGACAACACTCATGGATCCTTCATGAGTCTGCACTCAGCAATATTCCATAGGTTAGTACATAGCGATCCTTCGCTGGTCATCACATAGCAATCATGTGTGGGTCAGTACCTATTGATCCAGTGTGGGTCAACGCTCAATGATCCTATTTGGGTCAGCATCTATCGATCCTATGTGGGTCATTTCTAAATGATCCTATGTGGGTCAGTTCCGAGAAATCTAATGTGGGTTAGCATCTATCGATCTTGTGTGGGTCATCAGTAGAGCCTCTTGATAGAATAAGATGATCTAGCTTTACGACTAGTCATATGTACTTCTATACTTAAGTTATATACCTGGTGTGAGTTGTCTTTTACATTGTTCTTTGTGTTTGAGATCATGCTTTGTGGTTATTACTTTGTGGAATTATGATAGACCTTTCGGGGTCTTGGGATCCCTACTGAGTATTGTTATACTCACCCCTGCATGGGATTCACCCTCACTTTATTGTGTCTTGTGTAGACGACATGCATCTTTGACTGAGACTCAAGGAGCCTAAACATGACAGTGGATGATGGTGACCAGTTTACATGGAGAGTTGTAGTGATGAGTTGTGCCTACCCTTTAGCTAGGATCCTTGGTGGGTGACATCAAGAGCTCTTTTACTTTTACCTATACTTCCATTTAAGTTGGGCTGGTATTCTATCCCCTTTTATTTTAGTACATATTTTTACACTCAGTTTTGGTTTTTAGTTGTGGTTGTACCTTTCTTCTTCTATTGTGTTATACTTGTATGTAGTGTTCCCTATCTATGTGTGTACAGGATTTGAGATAATTCCTTTAATTTTTAGGGATATTCCTCTCTGGTTCTAGTTTCCAAACCCTAGACTATGGAATCCAGGAATGGGGTAGGCACAGCACGGGCCCCGTGGTACTGGTCGTGACAAAGTAGTATCAGAGGGTGGTCAGTTCTACCAAAAGAACTAAGAGTCTATGTTTTCAATGGAGTAATAGGTTTAAGTGTCTTGAGTTTAGGTTTTAGTTTAGGGAGTCCAGTGTTGGTGTGGCAGTTGATATATCCATACACCAGGACCCTAAATTCTGATTTTCGAATCGGTAAATGATAACAGTAGTTGTGTGTGTCTTAAAAATGTTGTTTTCTTTTTTATCACATTGATTCAGCTCACCGGGTATTACATATTAACCATGGAACACCTATTTTTTCATGATGTCACTTCGTAGACAACCATCTAGGATTCCTGAGATAGATCATGATGACATCCCACCGACCGATGAGGTGTCAGTGGAGGGCCCTTATACGGTGATAGCACCTTCTGGTGGTGTGGCGGCACCACCACCACCCATAGAGAAACTATTTACACCAACCCCACTAGCAGAACATGCACGCCGACTAAGCATGTTGCATGAGTTCCAGAGATAGAGGCCTTTAAGGATTCAAGACGAGACAGACCCATAGGCGGCTGAGGACAGGTTGCAGGCTGTGGCATGGAGTTTTCTCTTGGTTGAGACACCAACATACCAGATAGTGATTCTAGGAGAAAACATCTTTCACGGCATAGAAGGGAGGTCGGGACTCTAATGCTCCAGACACATAAGGAGGTGACACTCTAACGGTGGGACTTTGAGGGCCTCTTCATGGAGGAGTTCAAACCAATGACACTATAGTCCATGCATATTCAAGAGCTGCTACACTTACAGCAGGGCAGTCTGATAGTATCTCAGTACTTTGCGAGATTCACCAACCTCTCTAATTACTCCACTGACATGGTATGGTACCCTTTCATATGGGGATGAACCTTTGAGCATGATCTCTAGTAGGAGATCATGGCATGGATGATGTCTCTCAATATTCTGATGCATGTTGGAGTAATTAAGTGATCACTATTGGTGGAGAGATTTTTAGCTGACCACGAACTGACAGGGATAGCCACCACCAGAAAACAGGTAGCCGAGTCATCTTAAGTACGCAGTAGGTAGATAATGCAGAGGTCCAATCAGTACAGGCCTTCCAAAGGGCAACCCCAGGATATAGGATTGACGGTGTGGAGCTCACGGGATATAGGGGGTCAGCAGAGGAGCAGATTGTGTTACACGTGTGGTGGGCATGGTCACATGGCTCATGATTGCTCGACCCATTGCACTGATGATCAAAAGACAGTCGGGGGACCACCGAGGTAGAGACAGAGTTTCGAGCGAGGAATTTTGAAGGGCAGCAGACGTGGCAGAGGAAAAGGCCGAGTAGTAGGCAGTGGGTAGTGAATTGAGGTTCTACTTCCAACACCTCCAAGAGGCCCAGCTCGACCTCAAGGAGATGGTGGACAAAGACGACCTCAGCTTCAGGTGGCTGAGTCCTACGATCCCTGTGCTCCTAATATGATTCAAGGTATGATATTTGTCTACTCCACACTAGAAGGAGTGCATATAAACACCGGTTCCAGTCGTCTTTCATTGTCATGGATCTCGTTCAGAGAACTGAGAATCCAATGGAGCTGTTAGCTCAATCCATACATTTGGAGACTCCTACAGGGACGGATTTTATGATTAAGAACTACTTCCGGCAGTGTGAGATTACATTAGGAGGCGAGAGATTTGGATAGGATCTCTTAGTAGCAGCGTCAGGGTGTTATGACGTCATCTCAGGTATGGACTGGTTATCCATGGTCCATGCTCAGATAGACTGTTTTAGGCCAAATGTGTGGTGTGACCTTGAGTATGGAACCCGGTGTTCCATTATCGATGGGAATGGAACGTTTTCATCTCAAGATGCACTTCCTCGGAGAAGGGTGCAACCATTCACTCATCATTTGGCTTGAATTACCCTCAAAGCTATTGATGAGAGGAGTCTATGTTATCCTAGAGTGGTGGTACAGTATGATTATGTATTCTCTGATGATTTTTTGGTACTACCATCTCAAAGAGATGTAGACTTCTACGTCGACCTATACCTAGGGATGGCACCGATATCTACACTAGCATATCAGATGGAACCCACAGAGCTTTTCAATTTGAGGGTATTTTTTGAGGACTTGTAGGGTAAGGTGTTCATAAGGCCATGTGTTTCTCTATGAGAAGCCCCAATTTTTCTCACTGAAAGGGTAGGTAGGATTTTGAGGCTTTACATGAACTATCCATTCCTAAACCAAGTGACCATGAAGAACAAGTATACACTCCCACGTATTGATGATCTCTTCGACCATCTGAAGGGAGCATAGTGGTTTTTAAATATAGAACTTATATCTAGATATCAACACCTCAGTGTATGAGATGAGGACGTACCGAAGATAGCATTCAGATTTCAGTATGGACACTATGAGTTCTTAGTGATGCCTTTCTACAAGATCAGTGCACTGAAATAGTTCATGGGGCTCATGAACCGGATATTCCAGCCTTACATCAATAACTTTTTGGTGGTATTTTTTGAAGATATCTTGATATACTCAGTGTTAGAGGTGGAGCATGATATGCATATACAGATTGTTCTGTATTGACTCTGAGAGAACCAACTCTATGGAAAGATCTTAAAGTTCCAATTCTAGATACGGGAGGTCCATTTTTTTGGACACATTATCTCAGAGTCTAGAGTTGCAGTGTGTCCAGTAATGATAGAGGCAGTTCTTCCTTGGGAGCCCCCGATGAGTGAGAATGAGGTGCATAGTTTTCTGGGATTGGCTGGGTACTACAGAAGATTCTTATATGACTTCTCCAGAGTAGCAGTAGCATTTTCATCTTTTAAAAAGAAGGGACATACTTTCTTTTGGATAGAGAGATTCCAGCACACTTCCTACGAGCAGAGGCGAAGATTGACTTGTTCCCCAATCTTGAGACTACTAGAAGAGGGCATTGGGTATGTAGTCTCCTGCGATGCATTAGGGACCGGACTGGGATGTGTCCTGATGCAGGAGAAATCGTTGATCGCCTACGTGTCATGGAAGTTGAGGAAAAACGAGCATAATTATGCTACCTATGACCTGGAGTTAGTAGCAGTGGTCTTTGCCTTGAAGATGTGGGGCACTAATTAAAAGGTGAATGGTTTACCGTCCACTCTGATCACAAGAGTCTCTGGTATATACTCACACATAAGGACCTAAACATGAGACCTCAGCGGTGGAGGGAGTTCCATTGGAATTATGACTTTGAGATAGTCTATACTCATTGACATGGAAACATGGTGCCAGATGCACTCAGTAGGAGGTCTGGTTTATAATTTCTGAGTGAGGTGACAGAGAAGCTATCCACATTGTAGTTATCATTCAAAGATAGTGATGGAGAATCTTACCTCCAGTCTATGTCTCTTACTCCCCCACTCCTTCAGCGATTCAGGGAGGAAGAGCTTGGGAATGTTGACTGTGAGGCCCAACTTGCTCAGATATCCTCAAGATGGCCACCTGAAGGATTTTATGATGTTGGGGAGCACATCATCATTTTTAGAGGATACACCATGGTACTAGTCATGCTACGGGAGGAGGTGTTGAGTGATTTCAACATATCCCCTTTAGATGTACATCCTAGTGTGGTAAAGATGTACCCGGACCTTTGGCATCAGTACAAGTGGACAGTGCTAAAAACATAAGTGGAGAATTTTGTTTCACGATGCCTTACTTGTCAACAAGTGAAGGATAAGAACTAGGTTCCATAGGAATAACTCAACCACTTGAGGTTCCAGAGTGGAAGTGGGATGGAATATTTATAGACTTCATTATAAGGATAAAATGTATGTATAGGGTCCACAATTCCATCTGGGTGATCATTAACTAACTCACCATGACATCCCACTTCCTACCCATCTAGGAGTAGGGATCAATAGAGGGATTTGGACACCTCTACGTATAGAAGATTTCATGACGTCACGGGGTTCTATCGACAATCATTTCAAACTGTGAAACTCGTTTTACTTCATGGTTGTGGATGAAATTTCAGAAGGTTTTTGGGACTCATCTACGCTTGAGCGCCACCTTTCATCCCCATACATATGGTCAGACGAAGTAGACATACAGACGCTTGAGGACATGCTTTGTTCTTGTGTCCTTGATTTTGGATGCAGTTGGGAGGACCATCTACCACTAGTGGAATTTTTATACAACAAAAATTATCCCTCCACTATAAGCATGGAACCATTTGAGACATTGTATAGGAAACTGTGCAGATCACTTCAATACTGGACAGACATAGGAGAGTCAGCACTTATGGGTCTAGAGTTGGTATGGGAAACCACTGTGAAGTTGAAGATCATTTGGGAGAAGATGAAGACTTCACAAAGCCATCATAATTCTTATATCGACAGGAGACTGAGTCCCTAGTAGTTCAAGGAGGGAGACTATGACTTTTTATGGGTCTCACCTTGACAGGGACTGTAGAGATTTTGTCAGGGAAACAAGCTATCTCTGTGGTTCATTGGACCTTTCTTGATCATCTGTATAGTAGGCGAAGTGGTGTACTTTCTAGCTTTCCCCACACAGATGTATCGGGTGCGTAATGTTTTCCATGTGTCTTTCCTGAGGAGGTACGTGCATGATCCATCACACGTTGTAGACTAGGTTGAGTTGTACATTGATGATGGGGTGACATTCATAGAGTTCCTTGTAGAGATAGAGGATTGAAAAGAGAAGGTCCTTCATGGGCGGTTGATCCCTATAGTTCAAGTTTCATGGTAGCACAAGAACCTCTAGGTGAGTACATGGGAGTAGGAGGCTCAGATACATCCTCAGTACCCCCATTTCTTACCGTAGTTTTCATGTGGCTTTCAAGTACGTAAAGCCCTATGGTGGGGAGGATGTAAAGACCTAGAAATTCCATAAACTGTTATTATATTATTTGGGATTATTACAAGTCTATGAAAATTGAGAGCACATGATTCTGAGGCCCAAATATCCGATAACAGAGTTTTGAAAAAAAATTAAGGTACATTCGATAAATGTGTGGGTGGTGATTTATTTCTTTTAAACTAGTGATCTGATTGAAACTATGAGGGAACCATTGAATTTTTAGTGTCGGTATTCTCTTAGTCGAAGATTAACTTCGACTAGAAATAGTTGGATGAAAAAGTTAATTCATGGAAATTACAAAAAATTAATAAAATAACTCAATGAGTGATTTTATTTCTTTCATTGTAACCAATGAGTGACGGTGGAGGGATCGATGGGTTTTCCGAGCATTTAATGGCCGGTAACACTTGATTTTGTAACCAAAACATCGAGAGACTAATGGGTAACTCATTGAATTCATTAATGATCCTCATTAATTGTGAGGTGAGTTAAACTCCTCTCTTCATCTATTTAAGCATGGATTGGGCATGGGTCTTGTGAACTCACGAGAGGAACCTCTGAAGCTGTTCCGGTGACGACTTCCTCCAATGTAGAATGGAGCTTAAAATCCGTAGAGGATTCAATCCAGAGTTCGACTTATTCCAACAAACACGCTATGAACGTGGACCCATCTTCCAAATTTTCACTGTCTACCAAAGTGCTCAAGGTAAGGGTTTTGTTCAAGAGTTTTATTATTATTATACTCTTGTTGATGATTAAATTACTTCCATGATATAATGCTTACATGGAGGGCTTGGGCCAAAAGAACAAGGCTCGAAACCTCCACTGATCTTGGTATTTGTTGTGTTCTTCATGGGTGACCAGAAAATATAGTGGCAAGGTGAAACCATTGGACGCACAGTGTAGGAATCATCCTAGGAGGCTCATAGGGGCATACAAAAATGAAATCAAACAACTGGAGCTTCATTGGTGGCCCGAGGAAGCATCACTGATGTGGTGGCATCGGTGACAAGACGGGGCAGCGGTCGGCAACCGCCGGCCTGCTAGAATGTGGTGGCGCCCGAAGGCGCCATTGGGGAAAAGGGGTGGCCAGCCCGTGCCATCTACGACGTAGCCAGGAAACATGATGTGACTACGCACTACGGAGGAGGGTCACGGTGGTGAGCAGATTCCATTGGTGACCGGTCCAACAGACCAGCCAGGTGGAGCGTCACCAACCGACACCGCTAATTGATAAAGCCCTAACGACTTGGCTATTTGGGATGGGAGTAGAGCCACGCCCATCTCACGGGGCAGGCGGTTCCGCAGCCCGGTGGGCCGCACCCATCCGGGTCCGTGGGGCTGAAACTGAGGCCTAGTGGGCCTAGACCATGGTTAGTGGGCCATATCGGGTCAGTCCAACTGGGTCGGACAAGACCATTACCTTTTTTGGCTCAATTTTGCTTAAATGGGCGTAACTGCAAAACCAAACATCCATTTGATGAACTGTCAATGGTGCTGGAACTCTGAGGAAGACGCAATCCTTTTGAGATACTCCACATGGGTTTTGGGATAATGTTGGAGTATAGAAGGTATGGATCAGACTCAGATCCAACCAGGCCCCCGATACTAAAATGCTTATAACTAATAGACTAGGCGTCCGATTGACATGTCCTCTGTTGTGTTGGAACATTATGACATAGCGGTTCATTGGGTTACTCCTAACGGGACTTCATGGAAGTTGAGTCATGATTGATGGATTGAAGATAAGGTCCATGTAGAATCAACCATTCAAAGTGCTAGAATCCAGTGGTTGGTTGGGACATAATGAAGGTATATCCATCCTTAGTGGGCTAGTGCTCTATGATCCTCCATGGGTCAGCACTCAGCGATACTCCATGTGTCAGCGCTTTGTGATCCTATATGGGTTAGCACATAGACTATGAATCATGGATCCAGGAATTGATGGTGTATGGAGAAGACCGGTTGTTGTGGAGGGCCGTAGTGATGACCTGTAACAACCCTTTAGTTAGGATCCTTGGTGAGAATCCTCGGGAGTTATTTTCCATTTACTTGTACTTCCATTTTTTTGGTCTTGTATTCCGTCCCTTTTTTCATTAATTACCTACTTTTATACCTAGTTGATGTTTTTAGTTGGGTTTTAACATTCATCTTCTATTGTGTTAAACTTTTGCGCAATGTTCCATGTATGTGTATGTAAAGGTTTTGAGGAAATTCTTTCCCTTTTTGGGGATATTACTTTCTGGTGTTATTCTCCAACCCCTGGCCTATGGAAGGTGGGCTTGGGGTAGTCACGGCATGGGCCCTAGGGGACAGGTCATGATACACACATCAATGAACAAGTAGTTACATGGTCTACATTGATGTTACCTATATGGTTTATAGGTTTCTCATTGATTTATTATTGGTGTGTTGTTTTTATCAAAATAGGTAGTGGTCCAAAATATATTGGAAGTAGAGTTGGAAGGTTGGATTTCAAATTTATTCATCACTACAACAGGCAAATTTATATTAATATCTTTTTTCTATTTTATAAATTTTATCATATTACATGAAATCTAGTTTTATTAAGTTAGATTTATTTTAATTTAGTATATTAATAATAATGGAAAAACATCTTCCACTCTTATTTCATATACCTCTGATGTGAGACTCCAACCTCTGGTGGTTTGCAGGTGCACATGAGGTAACGTGGTGATATAGAGAAATTTCATTTTCTTAATCAAGGTTTGTTCATTAATAAATTTTATTAGAGTGTGAAAACATATCATTACCCACATAGTTCTCCTAGGATTGTCTGGATTATCATTAAATAAGAGCTATGGTAATCATAACAAAAGAATTAAACCATAAAATTTCATTATAATCCTATTTATATAGGAATCTCAAGTTAAAATTGATATCCAAGTACATAGGTAGAAAGAACCGTTATAGATAAGTCATCAATTTGATTATCCTTATTGAAGATAAGTAAGAACATTTAATTAATAAAGGGATTAATTTGAATATTCATGAATTTTATGTTCATGAATCAGTAATTTATTAACCTTATAATACATCAATACTTATTTAATCACATTAGAATACATGCATGTATAGTTAGGGACATTAGAATACATGAATGATTTTTCTATTTTTAAAACAAAGTGAAACATTAAATAATTATAAGTTATTAATAAAGAATTATTTCATTCCTCCAAACATTGTTAGTGTTGATGTATTTAATTATGGTAAACACGTGTATTATTGGTATGGTTTTATTAAAAATAAATCTTTTGATACATATTTACATTTTTAAAATTATTATTTTTCAGACATGTTTTTCAATTCTTCTATAACATTTTATCATTATGAACCGAAAAAGTGATTTTTTATTTTTTTCAAAACATGTTATTTCCATTATAGTGGTCATAATTAGTAAAATTATTTGTTGTTGATGATTTTCCATTTTATTGTCTTACTAGTAGTTAATAGTAACCTAAACAGGTTTCACTTTAATACCTTATGATTATTTCGTTACCAAAATGTATTGTTTATTTTTTAATATCCAAAATTCAAACATCATAAAAGGGTTATTTTTCAGTGGGCTGATTATTTGAATCTGGTGGTACATTTCACAAAAAAAATTTAAGGGAGAAATTTTTATCATAAAAACTGTTTACATAAAAGTGGAAGTGGATATTTTTACTGTAATTGGATATTTTTTTAATATTATTCTAGTAAATAACAATTTTTAAAAGAAAATGATTTTTAAATTAATTTTAAAATTGATATTTTGAAATAAAACAATAAATTTTATTTAAAATTTTGGATAATATACGTATTACAAAAATATGAAGATAAAGAAGCATTTACTATTTAATAATTTTAAGAGACAGTTTTGGTTATGGTTTGGATTGTTAATGAAATAAAATATGGAAAGAACATTTATGATGGATAGATCTTTGTGAGGGTTCTATCATTCACACAACACTTTTGGGAAGGGAAATCTAGTTGAACAATGAGCTATAAGTTATGGGTATGCCTTATGATTTTTGGAATTGAACTGTTCTTGGAGATTTAAATTAGTACATGATGTTTTGAATTTATAGTGAATTAGTGGATTATGGTGTATTTTAGATATCATCGGTCATGTATGATACATTTTTTTACTTATTTTATAGATTTATGATTGATTATAAATTCTTTTTTTGTATCTATACAATAATATTTAATGTTGTTATCTCTATAGAAATTTTCTTGGATAAGAATTTATATGTTGTGGTGGTTTTAACTTTTTCTGTTATTACTATAATAATTAAGGTGTTATAACAAATATATTTTGAAGTTTTTAATGTTCTATGTTAATATAATATTTATTTTGGTGTTATAAAGGACATAATTCGGACATTTGGATCGTTTGGGTATAGGATATCATGAATTGAAATTTTCAATGAAGGGTTGTATTTCGCCTTATATTTTAAATTTTAATTTTTTATATTTGATGGATAAATTCATAGGGTTTTTATGTTATCTGATGTTAGATCGGGTGTTTTGTTGTTCAAGAGTGACCCTATATACATGTAACATGTAGGTTAGAACCCCGAGTAATATAATGTTTCATATGGGAGGAAACAATGTTCCTTTTACACCAAGTAGTGGGTCAGGTTTCCTAAGACTAAAATAAATAACCCAACACATCTAGACCATGTACATAGTATAATTTGATAATATTTCATTTGAGTGACTATATCTCAGTCATTTACATTCCTAAATTTCTAAATATATTTTTTTTCTATTATATTCATTCCATTCCAACCACTCAATATCCCTCCTACAACATCATCTTTGTATCCTCTTCTTTATCATCATACCAGTAGATAATATGTGGTTTTGTTGGAGTAGTGCATTTTAAATAAAATTTAATCCCTCATATTCCTCCATTTTATATTATTTTCTTCAGATAACATTTATTTAAATCAATCCTATGATTATATATTTCTAAAAAACCATTGTAAAATCCATTTATATTTCTTGGATGCCTATTTTTTTATCAAGAGATAACATGGTGAGTTATTTTAAATTAGCTAAAAAAATCATATTGTTTTTTGTGTAGTGCATATTATTAGGGTTTTGATGATTAAGGAATATTGGAACCAGGTTGTTTGAAGATATAGATAGATGTTTTTTTTAAAATATTTCATTTTTTTGCTGGTGAATAACATCCAAGGGAGGAAATAAAACATAGATAATATTTATATTATTTTAATACTATTGGGTGTGATAGTCAGAATAAATATCAATGTTTATTCTAATGAAATATAAAGAGTTTCTCACATTATATTCTGGGTGTCACATACAAATCATGTGTTGAATTCATATATGATACTCTGGGAACAACAAAAAATTGTGTTTCTTCAGTTTTCATTAATAGGTGTCATGAGAATGAAGGAGGCACTACACTATGGGAAAGGGAAATAGTAACATCCTAGCTAAATAAAGAATAATAAATTTTCATACTTATTAATAATTACTAATTAAATATTAATTTTACTTTAAAAGGGGTTTCTATGTTCGATAGCGTACCCGATATGCAACAAAGAGTTTCTTTGAAATCATACGTTGAACAGCAGTAATATAATAATATTATTTTAAATGGTAGTTAACACGTAGTAGTTGTATTGGAGGGAATTAATAGAAATAACTAGAATATGATTATATATGTTTTTAAAGTTTTTTACATTTATCCCATAAAAGATAATGTCTTAAAATAAGAAAAAGAATTTACTTTTAGGCATAGATACTCTCATATTCACTAAAAGGTCGAACTATCACCTTTTGATGGAAAACCCTCTTTAAATATAGTTTTGGTCACTCTTATACATTCTATTGAACCAAATGAAATTATTCTTTAGAATCGGGACATCAGAATTTACTTTGTGTAAATTTTTGATATTTTTCCAATAAAGTTCAATTTTTAATGAATAGTGAAATATGTTGTATTTTAATTCAAAACCACTTTTTAATCTAATTTATTTATATGATTAGATTATATTTTGAATTGGTTTTAAAGTTAAATTATAATATATTTTTACCATTTAATCCAATATTGGTCTTTGGAATTAATTTTACTTTGAAATTGGACTTAAACTAGTGTCAATCTTTTGATATATATTGTTTCATAAAAACACGCTATTTGTCAAAACAGCGGGAATTAATTATTAAATTAATTAATGTATTTTATATGTTTTTAATTGTTTAAAATAGGCATCATTTTTGAATTCAGAATATCAAATATTGCTTAGGGTGAATTTTTCGTATTTTTCTGAAAAACTTCAATTTTTGATGAATAGTGAAACCACTAAGTGGTACTTCAAAGAATTGATTTTTTTGTTTAAATGAAATTTTACCACCTCTGTGTTTTGAATTTCAAAAATCTGACATACATGGTTGTCATTAAGATGTAAAATGTGGTTCAATGGGATTAAAATAATTTTTTCGTGGATAGTAACTTTTAAGTTTTTAATCGCAATTAGAGGTAATTAGTGTAGTTTAAGGTAAAAATAATGTTTTAATAATATGAAATGACCTTGACACATGTGCTACCCTAATTGGATGTGTCATGGACGACCAAGACAATCCATGGGTCAACATGGGGACCCCATGGAGCCACTTTGGTAGGAAAATGACATTAATATTTTTTATTTAATGTTAAAATAAAAATGTCACAAACATGTGTTGTTTTACTAAAACAATTTTTAAATGGGGTTATACAAGTCATATTTTTTACTATAAATATTCATTAGAAATATAACAAGATTTACTACATCATTCTATTTTTTTTATAATTTTTAGACATTAAATAAATGAAATTATTTATGACACCATGATGATGCAGTGATTACCTCATTATTTAACAATTTAAATAAAATGAAAAGATAATGTAAAATATAAGACCTACACTTGTCAAAAACCTATTTTATGGGTGGATATCGAACTCTTATTACCTTATACTCGAAATATATAATTTTGGGTCCTTTAAAATCCAAAAATCATTATATAATAAAGTATCCTTTTATAACATTCCCAGAGTTCCCCTCCTCTCCTCTTATAAAAGGCCCCCACCTCTACCACCTTACCCACATCTCTTAAGCCTTTGTGTCGGCCAACCCATACCCATTGTGTCTCTACACATCCCTCTCTTACTCATAGAAGCCTCACTTTTGGTAGAAGACTTCTCAAGGAAGCCTTTGAGCTCAAATCAAAAAGAGTTACCCGTTTTAAAGGTAGTGTCTTCTCTTGTGTTCTTTTGTTTTATTTTTCTTCTCCAACCCCCTAAACTCCTTTTATTCATTTATTTTTTAACAACTCTAGTATCTTAAATATAATAGGATGTTTTTATGAGAAGTATTCGAGCTAAAAATACACACAACTACATCTAATGGTTAAAGAACATACCGTTTCTGTGGATGGTGAATTTCTGCCTCATGAAACGATGATTGTTCAATATTCATTTAACACCTTCAAAGGTGGCCATTAAGCTGTCACTATATTTATATATGATATATAATATGTTTATGTTTTCCATAAGATTATGTATTTTTCATTTATGGCATACCTTTATGGTTTTCATTATGGGTATACGCGATATCTTCATTTTAGGAATTGCGGACTACCGCCCCCTCAAAGTGATTTGATTTGTTAATGCCATATGTGGGATGTATAAAGGATGGAGTTAATGTTATTATATATTATGCTATACTGGAATTATAATATACCCTTATATCATTATGGTTTCACTCTATTATATATGAAATAGAAATTAATGTAGCGTTCATGCGTACGTACGGCTTACCGTCTCCATGAACGGTGCATTTCATTTCTTACCGCTAAATGATTATGTAATATTATAAATTCATGTATATACTGAATATATATGATATATATGGCATCTACATCATGAATGTCATTCTTGAGATAATGGATATTTGACTACATGAACAACTTGTAAATAAAAGAAGTTCACTTTTGACTCAAGTACCAAATATCGACAAAACGACCGTTATTAACTTAAATGACTGCATAATGTTCATAACACGCTAATAAGGGATATAAAAGGAATAATGAACTTGAAAAAGGTTCTTAAGCAATTATAATTTAACTTTAGTTTATTATTTAGGAGATTAAAGAGCAATCGAGTCACATCGGACACAAGGTAAGGGACTTCATCTCAATCTCCTTTCATTGAGGCATATTTTGTTCTATTACAAGGATTTATTTTATACGGTGTATAAACCCCTTTGAATTTTAATTTTATACAAATGGAATCTTTTTCTATGAATCATTTTACAAAACAACAAAAAGGAATGTTTCTTTTAACGTACGTATTGACCACGACCTTTTCTGCCGCCGCGAGTATTATTCGGTCTTTGGCTTCCTCAACAAGCCGTAATGCTTTTAAAATGAAATAAATACCATATACTCTTTTATGTATTTTGGTATTGAAAATGGTTTTTATAATGGATTTGTTATGTCAATATATTTAGGTGATATATTGTGATCAAAGTGTGGAAATGTTTTTTTCATTATATTTGTTTTATGTCTTATGATTTTATAATGGTACTTGGACATTTAAGGGTGGTTACATGATAAACCATATGACTGGTGGTGCCGTGAAAACCAGGATGGGTGGTTACATTATATCCTCCAATGCATTGGGTGTGGATGTGGGTTGTATGGATATTCCATTAAGTGATATGTGTGGAAGTCGATCGTATGGTTATTCCACTTTAGTATGTTTATGTCCCAAGTTACCTTTAAATTTTATGTGTTCTTTGTATAGGTTTTATGGTAATATTTTGGTTACAAAAGGGTATGTAATGATCTTTTATTCAGAGAAGAGTTTTTAGTACTTCATAAAGGTGAAGGTATTACTTTGATAAAGTATACACAGTTTACTTGTTGTTTGAAAAACTAACAGTTTTCATTCCTTGTGTATCCCTTACTGAGCTTTTATGCTCACCCCATGTTTTTTTGAAATGTTTTTCACAGGACTTAATGTGGAATAGGGTCAAGGATGGGATCAAGGAAAAGTCATCCTTTCTTAAACATGGAACTAGAAATGACTTTTTTTTAGAGTTCATGTTTTTGAAAAAAAGGAAACCTTGTAGAAGTGTCTAGTGTGTAATATTTTGAGTTGTAATAGTTATGATCTAATTATCTAAAACACTAAACCTGAAAATAACCTCAATGGGAATTATTCATTTAATTCAATATTATGTAATGTTTAAGGCTGGGGCCTTATAGTTGGTATCAGAGGTCGTTTTAGACAACTTTAGGAGTTAGAAATTGATAAATTATAAATTAATTTATGGTATGATTGAAATGATATAGCATTTAAAGATTGCAATGTTGCTTCGCCTAAGATATTTCTGTGTTAATAATGGTTTTTCATAGAGGAAACAAAACATCTTCTCTGGGAAGGCATACAGAGGGAAATGACCATTCAAATGAGTATCCTGAGATGGTTAGAGTTAGAACTAAATAGTTTGTTGCAGTGATGGCTCAGTTGAATCAGGTGATAAATGGTGGTTGTGTTTATTGATAATATTTTGGTGTTTTCTAAAAGTAAATAGGATAATTACAGTCATTTAAGGGTTATCTTTCAACCCTTAATAGAAAATAAACTATATGGAAAATTCAGCAAGTGTGAGTTTTGGTTACAACAAATTTCATTCCTTGGTCACATTGTTTCAAAAAATGGCATAACTGTTGATCCTGCTAAAACAAAAGTTGTTGAAGAATGGCCAAGACCCACAAATGTAACTGAGATCCATATTTTTCATGGTTTGGAAGGTTACTACCGAAGGATTGTTGAAAATTTTTCACGGTTATCTAGTCCAATGACTAAGCTAACTCAAAAGGGTGTTAAGTTTATCTGGACAAAAGAATGTGATGATTGTTTTCATGAGTTGAAAAGAAGATTGGTGAATGCTCAAGTTTTTGAACTTCCTTCCACGAATGGTGAGTTTTTTATCTACAGTGATGCTTTGTTGAAGGGACATGGTTGTTTCCTTATGAAGAATCATTAGGAAATTGCATATGCTTCACGTCAGCTGAAAACTCATGAGGTAAATTACCCTACACATGACTTGGAATTATATGTTGTTGTTTTTTTCTATAAATATGGAGGCATCATTTGTATGGTGTAAAGTGTGAAATATATACTGATCAAAAAAGTTTAATGTATATATTCACTCAGAAATAATTGATCATGAGACAGAGGAGATAGGTAGAATTAATCAAGGATTATGATTTTACAATTCATTACCATCCGGGAATAGAAAATAAAGTTGCTGCTGCTTTGAGTCAAAATAGTAATGCTTCATTAACCATGCTATGTTTGGAACAAGATCCATTGGTTTTTGATTTGATGAACTTTGGCATAGTAGTTTTTGGTGTAGGAAGTTCTTCTGTTTTGTTTTAGGTATCAGTGAGATCATCCCTATAAGACAGAACTGAGCAACTACAGAAGCAAGATAGTGAGTTGCAGAAAAAGGTGGAGCTGGTTCAAAAGGGTAAGTTGCCTGAATTCAACATTGATAATGATTGTGTTTTGAGGTTTGGGAAGAGATTATGTGTGCCTGGTGATTCACAGTTGAAGAATGATTTGTTATGTGAGGCTCATAGTTCCTCGTTTTCAGTTCATCCTAGCTGTACTAAGATGTACAAAGATCTGCGGGAGTATTACTGGTGGGATGGAATGAAGAAGTGTAGCTAATTTTACTATGAAGTGTTTGACTTTTCATCAAGTTAAAGAAGAGCGGAAGTTACCGAAAGTAATGTTTAATCTTTTACCAGTCCCAGAGTGGAAGTGGGAAAATATATCTGTGGACTTTGTTGTGGGATTACCGAGGACATCTCGAGGTAATAATGCAATCTGGGTTACTGTGGATTGATTGACTAAATCTGCTCATTTCCTTCCTATTCGAGATACTTTGTCTCTAGATCAACTTGCTCAGTTGTATCTTAAAGAGATAGTCAGGTTTCATAGAGTTCCCCTCTCCATTGTATCGTATCGTGATCTGAGGTTTACTTATAAATTTTGGAAAGGCCTTCATAAGTCATTGGGTACTGAATTAAATTTTAGTACAGCTTTTCATCCTCAATCAGATGGGCTGTCAGAATGAACAATTCAAACTTTGGAAGATATGCTACGTGCTTGTTCGATGGATTATCAGGGAAGCTGGGACCAAAATCTTTCTTTGTTGGAGTCTTATTATAATAACAGTTTTCATTCCAGTATACAGATGGCTCCATTTGAGGCATTATATGGGAAGCAGTGTCGAACTCCATCTTTTCGGGATGAATTTAGTGAAAGAACGACGATGGGACTATAATTGGTAGAAGAGATGGCAGAAAAAGTTCAGTTTATTCAGAAAAACATGAAAATAGCTCAGAGTAGATAGAAACGTTATGCAGATAACCGGAGGAAGGATCTATCTTTCGAGGTAGGTGATCATGATTTTCTCAAAGTTTCACCATGGAAAAGTGTGATGCGATTTGGTTAGAAAGGAAATATGAGTCCAATGTTCATTGGACCATATGAAATTCTAGGGAAAGTTGTATCAGTTGCGTATCGAGTGGCTTTACATCCAAGTTTATCTCAGGTACACAATGTTTTTCATGTTTCGATGTTGAGAACGTATATGCCAGATCCATCTCATGTTTTGAGCCCGGAGGTAGTTCGGTTGGAAGAGAATCTCTCTTATGAAGAACAACCAGTCCAGATTCTTGACTGAAGAGAGAAAGTGTTGCGAAATAAGGTAATTCACCAGGTAAAGGTTTTGTGGAAAAACCATATGGTTGAAGAGGCAATGTGGGAATCTGAAAATGCTATGAGGGATAAATACCCCCACTTATTTTGATAAGTGAATAAAATTGTGAGGACGCAATTCCCAAAAGGGGGGAAGTATGTAACATCCCAGGTAAATAAATAATAATAAATTTGGATACTTATTAATATTTACAAATAAAATATTAATTTTACTTTAAAATGGTTTGTTACGTTCGACAGCGTACCTGATACGCAACAAAGAGTTTCTTTGAAATCTTACGTTGCACAGTAGTAATATAATAATATTATTTTAAATGGTAGATAACACGTAGACGTTGTTTTGGTGTCAATGAATAGAAATAAATAGAATATGATTATATATGTTTTTTAAATGTTTTTACATTTATCCAATAAAAGATAAAGGCTTAAAATAAGAAAAAGAATTCAATTTTAGGCATAGATACTCTAATATTCACTAAAAGGTTGAACTATCACCTTTTGATGGAAAACCCTCGTTAAATATAGTTTTGTTCACTCTTATAAATTCTATTGGACCAAATAAAATTCTTCTTTAGAATCGGGACATCAAAATTTAGTTTGTGTAAATTTTTGGTATTTTTCCGATAAAGTTCAATTTTTAATGAATAGTGAAAAATGTTATATTTTAATTCAAAACCTATTTTTAATCTAATTTATTTATATGATTAGATTATCTTTTGAAGTGGTTTTAAAGTGAAATTAGAATATATTTTTACCATTTAATTCAATAGTGGTCGTTGGAATTAATTGCACTTTGAAATTGGACTTAAACTAGTGTCAATCTTTTGATATATATTGTTTCACAAAAACACGTTTTTGTCATGATAGTGGGAATTAATTATTAAATTAATTAATGTAACTTATAATTTTTGAATTTTTTAAAATAGAAATCATTTTTTAATTCAGAATATCAAATTTAGCTTAGGGTGAAGTTTTGGTATTTTTCTGAAAAACATCAATTTTTTATGAATAGTGAAACCACTAAGTCCTACTTAAAAAACTGATTTTTTGTTTAAATGAAATTTTACCACCACTGAGTTTTGAATTTCAAAAATCCTACATACATGGTTGTCATTAGGAAGTAAAATGTGGTTCAATGGGATTAAAATAATTTTTTGGTGAATAGTAATTTTTTAGTTTTTAATCGCGATTAGAGGTAATTAGTGTAGTTTAAGGTAAAAATAATTTTTTAATAATATGAAATAAACATGAAACATGTCCTACCCATATTGGATGTCTCATGGCCGACCAAGGAAATCCATGGGTCAATTTGGGGACCCCATGGAGCCAAATTGGTAGGAAAATGACATTAATATCTTTTTATTTAATGTTAAAATAAAAATGTCACAAACATGTGTTGTTTTACTAAAACAATTTTTAAATGGGGTTATAAAAGTCATATTTTTTACTATAAATATTCATTAGAAATATAACAAGCTTTCCTACATCATGATATTTTTTTAATAATTTTTAGACATTAAATAAATGAAATTATTTATGACCCCATGACGATGTAGCGATTACCTCATTATTTAACGATTTAAATAAAATGAAATGATAATGTAAAAGCTAAGACCTAAACTTGTCAAAAACATATTGGATGGGTGTATTTCGAACTCTTATCACCTTATCCTCTAAATATATAATTTTGGGTTATTTAAAATTCAAAAAGCATTATATAATAAAGTAACCTTTTATAAATTTCCAAGAGTGCCCCTCCTTTCCTCTTATAAAGGGCCCCCACCTCTACCACCTTACCCACACCTCTCAAGCCTTTTTCTCGGCCAACCCCTACCCATTTTGTCTCTCCACATCCCTATCTTACTCCTAGAAGCCTCACATTGGGCAGAAGTTTTCCCAAGGAATCCATTGAGCTCAAATAAAAAAGAGTTACCCGTTTTAAAGGTTGTGTCCTCTCTTGTGTTCTTTTGTTTTATTTTGCTTCTACAACCCCATAAACTCTTTTTATTCATTTATTTTGTAACAAATACAGTATATTCAATATACTAGGATGTTTTTATAAGATTTATTCGAGCTACACTTACACACAACTACATCTAATGGTTAAAGAACATACTGTTTCTGTGGACGGTGAATTTCTGCCTCACGAAACGATGATTGTTCAATATTCTTTTAACACCTTCAAAAGTGGCCATTAAGATGCCAATATATTTATATATGATATATAATATTTTTATGTTTACCTTAAGATTATTTAGTTTTCATTTATTGCATACCTTTATGGTTTTCATTATGGGTATACACGATATCTCCATTTTAGGAAGTGCGGACTACCGCCCCCTCAAAGTGATTAGATTCGTTAATGCCATATGTGGGATGTATAAAAGATGGAGTTAATGTTATTATATATGATTTTATAATGGAATTATAATATACCCTTATATCATTATGGTTTCAATCAATTAAATACGAAATAGAAATGAAAGTAGCGTTCATGCGTACGTACGGCTTACCGTCTCCATGAACGGTGCATTTCATTTCTTACCTCTAAATGATTTTGTAATATTATAAATGCATGTATATACTGGATATATACGATATATATGGAATATACATCATTAATATCATTCTTGAGATAATGGATATTTGACTACGTGAACAACTTGTAAATATAAGAAGTTCACTTTTGACTCAAGTACCAAATATCGACAAAATGACCATTATTAACTTAAATGACTACATAATGTTCATAACATGGTAATAAGTGATATAAAATGAATAATGAACTAGAAAAAGGTTCTTAAGCAAGTAGAAATTAAATTTAGTTTATTATTCAGGAGATTAAAGAGCAATTGAGTCACGTCGGACACGAGGTAAGGGACTTCGTCTCAATCTCCTTTCATTGAGGCATATTTTGTTCTAATACAAGGCTTTATTTTATATGGTGTATAAACCCCTTTGACTTTTAATTTTATAAAAAAGGAATCTTTTTCTAGGAAGCGTTTTAAAAAATGTCAAAAAGGAATGTTTCTTTTAACATACGCAATGACAACGACCTTTTTCGCCGCCGCGAGTATTATTTGGTCTTGGGCTTCCTCAACAAGTCGTAATGCTTTTAAAATTAAATAAATGAAATATACTCTTTTATGTATTTTGGTATTGAAAATTATTTTTATAATGGATTTCTTATGTCAATATATTTATGTGATATATTGTGATCAAAGTGTGGAAATGTTTTCTTTCCATTATATTTGTTTTATGTCTTATGATTTTATAATGGTACTTGGACATTTGACGGGTGGTTCCATGATAAACCATATGACGGGTGGTGCCGTGAATACCAGGACGGGTGGTTACATTATAACCTCCAATTCATTGGGTATGGAAGTCGTTCGTATGGCTATTCCATTAATTAATATGTGTGGAAGTCGACCGCATGGTTATTCTACATAAGTATGTTTATGTACCAAGTTACCTTTATATGTTATGTGTTCTTTATATGGGTTTTATGTAAATCTTTTGGTTACAAAATGGTATGTAATTCTCTTTTATTTAGTGAAGGGTTTTTACTACTTTATAAATCTGAAAGTATTACTTTGATAAACTATACATGGTTTACTTGTTGTTTGAAAAACTAACAGTTTTCATTTTTTTTGTATCCCTTACTGGGCTTTTATGCTCACCCTAAGTTTTTTTGAAATGTTATTCACGAGAATTAATGTGGAATAGGGTCAAGGATGGGATTAAGGAAAATTTATCCTTTCTTAAACATGGAACTAGAAATGAATTTTTTTAGAGTTCATGTTTTTGAAAAAAAGGAAACTTTGTAGAAGTGTCTACTGTGTAATCTTTTGAGTTGTAATAGTTATGATCTATTTCTCTAAAACTGTAAACCTGAAAAGATCCTCAATGGGAATTATTCATTTAATTCAATATTAAGGAATGTTTAAGGTCGGGGCCTTATAGAAATAAAACACACCATGTTTTCTAGAATTTAGGGTTTCATTCATGTTAGTGTTTTTCTTATAGGTAATATTTTATCCCCTCATTTGGGGTAACATAAATTTGTTAAAAATATTATAGATATATATCATAATATGAAATTTAATGATACATATATGTGTAGATGTTGAGTGAATGATATGGGGTAAGGCATTGAGAAAAGAATTTTTGGGAGGTACATTATTAAACTATTAGAGTGAACATGATTTTTATATAAGGCATACTGAAGGAATAAAATAAAATCTTCATGGGAAAATTGTTTCCCTCGAAATTCGGGGATGCTCGCATTGATGGGAGATTAAAACATTCCGATCGGTTTCTAACGGGTTTGTTCGTAGAAGCAGAAACATCCAATGATTCCACATCCATTTGGACCTACTTTTCAAAGGTAGGTGCTCATTAGTTTGTGGAATGATTAGGCTTAGAAATTTGCATTGGTTGAGAGGATGGGAGGTCGGACTCATCACACCTTTTTTAGGGGAATTATTTTCTACTCCGGGACTCTCTATATAGATTTAAGTTATGTTCATGAATCCTTATTACATTACCAAGTATAAAATGATATTTCCTTGAGATTTGATAATCAATGATTAAAAATGTAGGAAATTTAGAGAATATTTTATATGTATTCGAGGTTCTTCATCAATTGAGAATCATCTGTATTTATTTAGAGATTCTTGGTCAATGGTATCCTTTGAAACATTTATATAGAAGTCTCTTGGTCATTACGATGACCAAACTGGTTTTAAAGCCACATAGAGGGGCACTTGAAGTTTATTTTCATTCAAAAGGACATGTATTATTTCAGAGTTGGGATCGAACTCGCAGATGGGCTACCTATGTATCCTTTGTTTGGAAAAGGAATTAGAACCCACGTAGTTCAAGTAAGGGAGTATGATGTTTATGATTGATGGCTCAATGAATGATGTCATAATTAATTTTACACTCTAAGCTCACGTGAGTCATGCTCGGTGTGAGAAGCAAGAGGTATTGGTAAAAATTAGACAATTGTTCCATGAAAGATGCAATCATAAGAAATAATTTGGGACTTATGTATGTATAACTACCCAGATAATGAATATTAGGATTTACTTTAGGGAATAAATCCATGAACAGGGTCCATAAATGTATATGTGCTTCATGGATAATTGAATACTCTAACTTGGGATTACTCCTGAAAAGGAGGTCCAAATTAGGATAGGACTTATGATTGGGTTTTAATACTGAGATAGAATCCCTGATCAATGGTAAATTGGGACTGGTTAAGAAGAACTAAGATTGGGGATTACTCCTGAAAATGAGGCCTAGGTTAAGAGACATAAAAAATTAAGGGACTTGGGGATTACTCCTGAAAAGGAGGCCCATATTTGAGACTGGGGCTTACTCCTGAAAAGGAGGCCCAGGTTAAGAGAATTATGGTTGGGGGATTACTCCTAAGGAGGATTCCCATATTAGGGGACTGGGGCTTACTCCTAAAAAAGAGGCCCAAGTTAATGAGTTATCTCATCGTAAAGGATGAGGTTGAATGAATGAGATATCAATATTTAGTGTCATAAAGATGTGTAAATCAGTAGGTTTTGAGAGATATTCCACATAATTATTTTCAGATAAGGAAGTCAAATCTCGAAATCATGCCATAAATGTCTTTGAAGAGTGTTTTAAAGACCGAATCCTGAATCAGAGAGGTGGAATGGATTAAGAGGGGTGAAATGGGCAAGAAGGGCACCAAAAAAGGCAGGGGCGCGCAAGTCCTAGCAGGTGTGCAGGTACTGCGTGGGCGCGCAAGTCCAGGTCACGCAGGTATACCTGCGCGACACATGGTTACTTGCGCGACGGTTAACCAGCAGGGTAATACTTGAGTGACTCTTGGTTAAAGCCTTTAGAATCATCTTGAAGTTCTTACAGCATAGTGACGCGCATGTTCTATTGAAGGAGTTAGGCGGCGCGCAAGTGTGGCCATTTCCCTTAAGGGATGGCCACTCAGGCGCACAAGTTTTGATGATTTTCTACACTTAGGCCTTCCTCCACCTCTTTAGATCTTCCGTTCTAGGTAATAAATTACCTTAGAAGTGTTTCAGAAGCTTTGAGAAGAGACTAGGGCGCCTGGAGCTCAAATCTGAGTTTCTGAAAAACCTTCCTCCCGAATGGGGGCCCACCGGGTCTATTTATAGGCTGTAGAAGACCTGGGAGGTTATCACTTAGGTTTTCCAAGTCACTTTCATGACCACTAGGGCGGCGCGCAAGTATACTTGCGCGACTATGAGGGAACTTGCGCAACCTATGGGCAATGTTCTCCTTGTTCATCCCTTTGTCGATTTTTGATGTTTCTTCAAAAGAATGAATCACTTTGGACTAAGATATTCTCCTTTTCCAATCTTTAGACTCTGTGAAGAATGGAGCGTCAACAAAAGTCCCCCCTCAGAGTTGGATCCAAAGAGAAAAGAGGATTTGACTCTGAAGAAAAATGAGAAATCATGGGTATTTGTGGTTATTGGCAGTTTAAATTCATGCATGTCGGACATAAAAAGGCTAATGTTTAAGGTCAAAATAACTTTGACTGAATGGATTTGAATTCACTTAATTCCTTGAAAACATATCTAAAAACATATTACCATACTCAAGTATGAGGGAAAAATGTAAACTATGCCTTAAGAATATTTGAATATGAGGAATGATATGAAAAATAGGTAAAAGGCATTAGAAGAAGTAGTTCCCAAGAATGAAGTGACCATTATTTAACAAACCTGTTAGGGGGTTGAATTATGTAGGGCCTCCTAAGGGCATTGGCTTCATAGTTAAATAAAATAGTATCTTTTGGCTAACAAGTCTGTTGTGTATACTGTTTATGCAAGGCCACCTATGGGCACGTGTTGCATAGTCAGGAAAAAGAACTCTTAGAATTTTACTTTCCTAGTGCTAAAAGCCAGTGAATGTTTATGGAGATTCAAATTTTCCAAAGTATAGAGTTTTCTATATGGAAAGAGGTACTTGAATATGTAGAAGATAATTCCAAACCAGATTATGGAAGAACTGAATAGATATCACTCCTACAAAGGTCTGACCCAAATGTAGGGGAGTAGAATATAATCCATAGACTTGAATACTTTTCAGATCATGAAAAAGGATATGGGAAAAATATGTTAGGGATGGCTATTTTTGTGAATCCCTACATACTATCATTTAAGACCAATAAAGAAAAAAGGAGGCTTTCTTCCCAAGAATGAAGTTAACATTATTTAACAAACCCGTTAGGGGGCTGAATTATGCAGGGCCCCCAAAGGGCATTGGCTGCATAGTTAAATAAAATAGTATCTATTGGCTAACAAGTCCGTTATGTAGACTTTTTAGGCAATACCACCTAAGGGAACGTGCTGCATAGTCAGGAAAAATAATTCTCAGAAGTTTGACATTTTTGTGAGTAGAAGTCATGAAAAGGGTTATAAAGATCTGAAAATATTTATGGTTAGGAATATGACACATAAAGATGGGTATTTTCCAATGTATACAGAGATACACATATCAATGATAACCATAATCATGTTGTGGCTGGGTCCTGAATTGAAATGATGGACTTCACTTTGTATCCCATAAGAATGAGAATCAAGACTTACGTAGTTCTTAAACTACAATTTAACATCTTGTGGGACAAAAGGATTATAGATCTTAGTATAGGGTCATATAGCTTATACCACTATTAGAAATACACAGTGTGTGTTTTCATGGGGACTTTTCAGCCAAGGTACTGAAAGTAGAATTTGGGGTTAGGCCCAAAGACTTGGGGCTGGATTTGAGGGACACTCGAACGTTCCTGCGTATCCCATAAGGATGGGAATCAAGCCCACGTAGTTCTAGAAATACCCTATGTACAAATTTGGTTCGCACATGTGAAGGGTGAAAGGGGACTTTAGTACAATGATGGTTTAACCCAAGATAAAAGGTTTGGGAATTTCCATGTATGCACATAGTCTTTAAAATGAAACATGATTTAAAATCAATGTAAATAATGATCCCCTCTCAAGTGAGGGTATCAAAGAATATTGTAGTTTATTGCCATACTGGACAAAAGTGTTGTATAGTTTAACGTCGTATAAAAATGGAGAAAGTGAACCAATGTAAGGATATTGACTCTAGGGGCGGTTTCACGAATCAACATCGTATGAGATGGAGGTGAACCAATGTGAAGAGATTGATTTTGGGATAGAACCTTGGGAGGTTGCCTACGTACCCAGCCTGGATGGCAAGGATCAATGTCTGTATAGTTAAATTAAATAATGAATTAATTATCAAGTTGTTCTTGGGGACAACGACCTAAAAATTGATTTTGGGACTTACACATGGTTAGTAGCCCAGATAGAGTGTTATGGTTGAGGTTTTCTCTAAGCTCACGTGAGTCATACTCGTTGTGAGAAACAAGAGGTAGAAAAAACCTTAACGATACACAGTTTAACGTCATGTAGGACATATGAAGGGACTATGCAGTTTAATGTCTTGCAGTTAGGACTATTGGTGCTGCACCATTTGATGTCATGTAGCAGGGACAAAGTATAGTTTAATGTCATGTAAGACGTATCAAGGACTTTCTGTACATTTTAGCGTCATGTAGTTAGGATGATGGGGACAATATAGTTTAACATCATGTTGGTCAAAAGGGGGACTCTGCAGTTTAATGTCATGCAGTGAGGACAAAAGCGTACACCATTTAACGTCATGTTGGACTCATTGGGGACTTTTTTCCCCACAGTTTAACGTCATGTTGGATGAAAAAGGGACGATACAGTTTAGCGTCATGATGGACGAAAGTGATAAAAGTTTAAGGTCATATGCATGGACCGTGGATGGTGCAGTTTAATGTCATGTTGGACGGTGGTGTAGTTTAAGTTCATACATGACCTTTGATGATTATGTAGTTTTACGTCTTTCCGGACGTAAGGGTCTTTTATACAGTTTAGCGTCATGTAGTTAGGACGTCACAGTTTAACGTCTTGCTGGACGTAAGGGAGCTGAAAATAGTTTAGGGTCATATGCATGGACCGTTGATGATGTAGCTTAATGTCATACAGGACCTAGTTGAAGTTTAAGGTCATACTGGACCATGGATGTAGTTTAAGGTCATACAGGACCTAGTTGTAGTTTAAGGTCATACTGGAACATTTAGGGAACTTTTTCACAGTGTAACGTCGTGTGGGACGAAAGTTCGAATAGTTTAAGGTCATATGTATGGACTGTTGCTGTATAGTTTAACGTCATATAGGAAGGACGATGAAGGGGACACATTTTAACATCTTGATGGACGATGGTGAAGTTTAAGGTCATACTGGAACATTTAGGGAACATTTTTTCAGTTTAACGTCGTGTGGGTCGATGGTTCAGTTTAAGGTCATACTGGACCATTTAGGGATGTTTTTTGCAGTTTAACGTCGTGTGGGACGATGGTGCAGTTTAAGGTCATACAGGACCTTTGAGGTAATTTTTTTCACAGTTTAACGTCATGTGGGACGAAATTAAAAATATTTTAAGGTCATATGTATGGACCATTGATGATGAAGTTTAACATCTTATTGGATGGTGGTGTAGTTTAAGTTCATACCGGACCCTTTATGATGATGCATTTTAAGGTCATACCAGACCATTTTGATATATATTTTGTGTTTATACAAAATACTTCTACAAAAATCTGGCATTGGTTGGAGTAGTGATGAGTTCTCCATCAATCGAGATTAATGAATAAACTCTATTGGAGTAGACCCTTTGTATTGAGTATGGTCCTTCCCATTTTGGCTCAATCTTGGGAGGTTTTTTTTCATGGTATCATTTGAGTTCTGAGAACTAATACGAATTCTCCCTGAGTGAATGAACGAAGAAAAACTTTTTTGTTAAAAGCACGTGCTATTAGATTTTGATAGACTTCCAAGTGGTGCAAAGTGCACAATCTTTTCTAATCTAACGGTTCCAATTCATTAAATCTCTTTTGAGATTGTTCATCTATAGATGACAGATCACAAATGGCTGCTCTGAGCGAAGGCAATTGAACTTCAATGGGCAAGACGGATTCCGTTCCATATACCAGTGAATATGGAGTAGACCGAGTTGCAGTGCGGGTGGTAGTCCGATAATCCCATAAAGCATGAATGATTTTATCAGGACATGACCTCTTATATTTATCCACCATCTTTTGTAGTATATTTTAAAGAGTCTGGTTAAATGCTTCTATCTATCCGTTGGATGCTGCATGATATCGAGATGAAGGGTTGGATTTGATGTTGTATTCTTGATACAACTTATTCACCTCGGATGAACAGAAGTTAGTGCCATTGTCCGTCAATATGGTATGAGGGACACCAAATCTGGTAATGACGTTAGACTTGATGAGGCTAACAACACATATAGAACTGACTTCCTTGAGAGGTATTGCCTCTGCCCATTTGGAAAAGAAGTCAGTAGTAGTAAGAATGTACATAAACTGCTAGGCCGTAGCCGAAGGGTAAGGTCCCACCACATCCATTCCACATGTGGCAAATGGCCATGAGTATTTAGCTGTATGAAGAAACTCTGGAGGTTGATGAATGAAGTTGGAATGTATTAGGCATGAATGAAACTTCTTTGTGAAGTCGACACAATATTGTATCATTAAAGGACAAAAGTATCCAAGCCTTCGAATCTGATCAAACAGTCTATGTCCAGACTGGTGGGCACCACAGACTCCTGCATGAACTTCTTTCATGGCAGTCATTGTCTCTTCACCATCAATGCATCTTAAGATAACTCCATCAAAACCATGTTTGTAGAGAATTTTCTCTAAGTGATATAGGCTATTATAAAGAGTAAAATTGACCACACGTCACCAGATTTGTTCTTTCTCGGTTCTATCAGGTGGATGTCTTCCATTTTGAAGGTACTCCCTGATAGGTGACATACATCCTATAGTATGACCATACGGTTCAGGAATGGGACTAATTTCATTAATTTCCTCTGTTGTGATTTGAACATAAGGTGAAATTGCACAATGGTTGGCAATACTGATAGTTCTCTTGTCCAGATTTGGATCTACCAGAGCTGTAGCTATATTAGCCAGTGCATCAGCTTGAGCATTTTGTGATCTCGGGACATAATAAAATGTTGGTTCTGAAGGGAATTCCGCCATTAACTCTCTTAAATAATCATACAAAGGGATTAGTTCTTCTTTTCTGATGGCATAGTCCCCATTGACTTGTTTGATTACCAGGTCTGAATCACCTTTCACTTTTATGTGATTCACTTGTGCTTGAAGCGCTAATTCCAAGCCTGCGATGAGATCTTGGTATCCAGCTTCATTATTGGTACCACCTTCCCACAATAAGAAGGAATAAGGTAACACCGCATTTTCTGGAGAAATGAGCACAATTCCTAAGCCAACTTTGTTGAATTTAGGATTTTCCATTTTCCTCCCTGTTGGACTTCTGGAATCACCATCAAAATACATTTCCCATGCTTGAGGACTTTCTTGAATAGAGAACGCTTCCTCATCACGGAGTTTAAAATCTGAAGATGTGACTTCCACTAATGAGTGTTCAGCTATGAAATCAGCCTGAGCTTGGCCCTTTATCGTCTTTTGAGACACATATTGTATGTCGAATTTCTGCAAAATAACTTCCCACCTTGCCAGACGTCCTATAAGCATTGGACGACTAAGGATGAATTTGGGTGGGTTATTGAGAGATACCAATTGGAACTCGTGATGTTGCAGGTAGTGTCTCAACTTCTGAATTGCAAATATTAATGCCAGGAAACACTTCTCAATACTTAAATACCGGGTTTCTGCTTCAAGCATAGTTCGACTGAGATAGTAGAGGCTGTTTTCATTTCCAGCATCATTCTTTTGAGCAAGAAAGGAACCCAATGATCGCTCTAGAGAATTCACGTAGAGGATAAGTGGTCTTAATTCAACAAGTGTCATGAGTACCGGTGGACTCAAGAGGTATTTTTGAGAATATCTAATGCTTATTGACATTCTTCAGTCCACTGGTAAGTGACTCCCTTCTTCATCAATTTGGTGAAGGGTAAACTTTTGCCTGCCAAATTGGCGATGAAACGCCGAATATAGGCTAAGTGTCCTTGAAGTCCTCTTAATTATTTCAAATTTCTAGGAGGTGACATAGCAAGGATTGGCTTGGCCTTCTCAAGATCGACTTCAATACCACGATGTCGTACAACAATGCCGAGAAATTTTCTTTTGGTTACCCCAAAATCATATTTAAAGGGGTTCATCATCAAATTATGTTGTCGAAGCTTGTAGAATATGACTTCCAAATGAGCCAAGTGATTAGAACGTTGTTTTTATTTAACCACCAAATCATCTACATAGCATTCAACAAACTTCCCAAAGAAGGGTTTGACGATACGATGCATGAAACGCTAATATGTTGCACCTGCATTCTTTAAGTCAAAAGGCATTACCTGGTATAAAAACACACCGTGAGGGGCTTTGAAGGCTGTTTATTCCTCGTCTTCTGGGGCCATTCAGATCTGATTATATCCAAAATATCCATCCATGATGTAAAGTGCTTTATTTACAGCTGTTGCATCAATTAAAAGTTATGTAATCGGAACTGGGAAATCATCCTTAGGATAATGCCGATTAAGATATCTGAAATCAATTCAAACTCTAATTTGTCCATTCTTCTTCTTTATAGGGAAAATATTAGCCAACCACTTGGGATATTGAACTTCTCTGATGATGTTAGCTTTGATAAGCTTATCCACTTCAACCTCAATTCTGTAAGCATAAGTTGGGTGTGTTCTTCTCGCGGCTTGCTTAAAGCCTCGATGTTCTTCTGGTAAACCTAAATGATGAGTAGCAACATCAGGATCAAGCCCGGGCATTTATTTATAGTTCCAAGCAAATATATATCTATGTTTCTTTAGAAAAGAAATATACATCTCTTGTTCTTCATGAGTCATGGCTGCACTGATTAAATTGGGGCGTGGATCTTCTTTTGTACCCAGATTTATTTCTCTGAGTTCATCCACAGTGGTAGAGATACCCTCTTCAAATGCCGGAGGAGCATATCTGAGATCTTCCTCTTCTTCTTCGTCATGTGTTATTTATTCCCCTTCTAATTTCATATTAGATGATAAAGAATAATTTTCATGATCAGAATAGATGTCAGAATTTGCACATCTTGAAGAAGAAGCTTCCATTTCCGACCCGATTGATGATGAAGGGTCTTCTTTGGGTATTAAATAGGAGATGATGGATTGAAAATCGACATCATTGTTAACCTCTGATGTTGCGATAACTTTATCTAGCCTAGTTGGAGAAGTATAGACTTGTTGGATTTCAGCAGATGAAATGAAGACATCACCATTTGTGCTTTCATCACAGCTTGGTGGGTTACCAATTTCTCCCATGTTGTCTGGCTCGATTGTCGTAATTGACATTATGGATCTTTCCATAAGAGTATTTTGATTTGGGTCTATCTTGTCAATTTGACTGATAGGAAACACATAATCTATTCTCACATGGTTAAATGGATTTACTAGAATCTTCTCCAAACCATATGAAGCATTAACGTTGGTAGTCTCCTTTGTTATGGATTTCTCCCATCCCATCATGTGATAGAATTCCGCCTCAATGTATTGAGACTCACATGTCTTGAATGGGGCCTTATAACCATAAAATGTCCCAACTTCACCATCAAAACAATATTTGAGACATTGAAGGTATGATGAAGGGATAGCCGCATGCTGATGTAGCCAGGGTCTTCCAAGAAAGATGTTGAAGGCTGAGTCTTGATCAACAATTATGAAATCTGAAATAGATATAAGATCTCCAAACTCTTTTCTGAGTGTAACTTCACCTAGTGGTTCTTGTTCATTTTTATCATATCATTGTAACATCATGGTAGAAGGAGACAAATCAGATTTCGTGAGGCCCAATCGACGAGGTGTACGAATGGGCCTGAGGTGGACTCCTGAACCATTTTCAATGAAAGCCCTTCAAACGTCTACAACATTGACCTTGCCAGATAAGTAAAAAGGTCTAATATGCCCATGCACAACATAATCATCATCTATATCAGTTAAAGATTTTATTGCATGGAATTCTGAAAGATTATTCTCTATGTGAGAGACTTCAGCTGCAGCAATTTCAGTTTCAAACTCTCGAGGACTTGACAAAGCCTTGACGAGTGCTTTCCGAAGATCTTTTCACTAATTCAGAGCATCTAGAATTGATAACTTGGCTGGTACTTGGGCCAAGTGTTTCAATACATCATACTTTTGATCTTCAGGTCTGCATTTCCCAACAGGAATATGTGGTTTAGCAGGTACCTTGGAAGCAGATGATTTGGAAGTTGATGCATCTTGTATCGGGATAGGAGTTGGTAATATCCCTAGTTTTGGAAGATTAGACCAATTAGATCCATTTACTTGCTGAGAGGAAGAGGATGGAACCTTCAACAGGTCTTCCAAAATAACTGTGCCTGGACTGAATTTTCTATTGGTAGAAGAACTTGCTTGTTCTTTCTGAGATCGCTGAAGGGATCTACCATGAGATTCTGCTGCGTACACAGTTCTAGTCGGGGTATAATTGGAGTAGTGGCTTCTGAAAGATCCTCGTCTTCCCCTATATCCTGAGCCTTTGGAACTTCCTCTGATTCCCCTGTTTGATATACGGAATTCAGGCTCATCAAAATCGAAACTGTGACTGGCATATGGATCTATTAATTGAATCATATTAATAGAACTGATGATTAATTCTTCGTCTGATGAAGACTCTACCTGATTAGCCTATTTAGGCTATGCCTTTTGGTGGGGCGGTGCTCGTGGCTTTGAAGTAGATGGCATGAAGTCTCCCAGAGTCAATGACAACTTAGTCTTTGACACATACTCATCTTCTTCTGATTATTTTTCTTTCTTTGAATCATGTCGTTTATTCAAGGACTTTCCCTCTGATGAAGAGGGTTATGCCGCAACATGCATGGCAGAAGACACAATTAGTTTATTTAATTGTGTTCGCAAAATAGCATGAGTTCGGTTGATTGTCTTTCTGACCATCCAATCATCATACTTCTGTGAATTTTTTCTTTTAACTTCTTTCCATTTGCCTTCCTCCTCTGGAAATGTAGTAGTGACACATGCTACCTGGCCTGAAGAGCCATTCAGTTTGACTTGTCCCGAGTCGACCATATTTTGGAGGAGGTCTTTGAAGACAAAACACTCCTGGATAGGATGCCCCAACATTTGATGAAAGGGGAAATAATTGGGACGGTCTTCAACTCCTTCCTTTTTTGGCCTCTTGGGCTTTGGTAGTTGAACCAGATTATTTTCCAGAGCCGAAATGAAGTAACCAGGAACTTGTTCATTTCGGAAAGAGTATGTTTTTCACTTCAAATCCTCAAATTCCTTTCATCTTTGATCTCTTTGATCATATGGACGAAACGACCATTGTTGTTGGTTCTCAGGAGGTGTATCCTTTCGAGAAGATGAAGGTTTTGAAGTAGAATTAGGTACGGGTGCTTGTTTAAGCATAACTATAGCAGTTTCTGCTTTACAAATTCTCCTTCCTGGAGTTGATGGAATTACATGAGATTTATCCTTAGCCTGTATAAGGGAATATTCAATCTTCTGAGCGATTGAAGTAAGGTATTGAAACCCTCCTGTGTATTCCACTGGGATTAACGACGTGTGTAATTCTGTCACGCAGATATGCCACACAGATTGGCAAAAATTCCTTTCTAGGGAGTGCTAAGATTAGAGAATATGTTAATCCCTTCCAGCGAGCAATGAAATCTGAGACCCTTTCATTCTCTCTTTGCTTACAGTTTGTAAGATCGAAAACTGTTGTCTTTGAAAAAGTTGAGCTGAACTGAAGAAGGAATTTTTGGCGAAGTTCCTCCCATCTGGTAATTGATCGGGATTGCAAGCTTGTATACCAGACAAAGGATGGTACTTGCAAGGTCCGTAAAATGTATCTGAGTTTTACTACATTTTTCTGCTCCGGAGTTCCCATCATAGGATCACAACAAGACACGTAATGCGTCAAATGCTGTTCAGGGTCGCCTGATCCATTGAAAATAGGGAATATAGGGTTTCCAAAACTAGATGGAGGAGAGATTGAATCTACTCATTCAGGGTAAACTATCTTTTATGTTTGAACCGGTGCAAATTTTCCTTACATAGTTTCTAACCGAGCTGTTAATGACTCAATAGTAGTTATTAACTTTTTAGAAATATCTGGTTGAACTTGGACTTGGGTAGGTGCAATGACTGAAGCTTGGACAGATGTGGTGGTTGGTGCTGCAACTAATGGTAGCACTGCCAACTATTGTTGCACTTGACCCGTAGGATTAGACCTATGAGGGTGTACTGATAGAGGAGGATATTCTTGACCCATATCAATAGCTGCAACAAATTCCCTTGGATGACTGACTCCAGCATGCTCACGAAGAAGACTACCCTGAAGTAGTTCTGCATTCAACCTCTTTAATTCCTTCATTTCTTCCTCCTATTGTGCAAACCTTTTCTCTAGTGAGACCGATTGGCCTTCTCCAGAGGGAGGATATGTAACCTGATTCTTTCCCCTCCCTTTTTTGGATCTTTTTCAGTGAGGGGGAAGTGGGTTACTCGAGGGATTACCTAGGTTCTGAGTAATCCTTTGATTCCGTGTACGCACACCTTCTTCATTTGTGTCTGTGCGTACATCTTCTTGAGCATGAACCTCTTCATCTGAGTCCCCTGAGTGAACCCCATTTGGTGGATCAGCAACAACGACATTGATGACATTGATTGATTCATAACACATCGCAACCATCTATCAGCATTTTTGTGATATTTTCTTCTTCTATATCCTTGATGATCTATTGCCTTTTGTTGATTCGATCCCTCAAGAACTTATTGCCGAACAGTAATTTGGAGAGAATCTCCTAATAATTTGTCTCTTCTTTCCTCTTGAGGCTTCTTCTCCAATTGAGAAAAGACCGACTTTCTCTGAGGAGGGGATTGATAATTTGAATAGGTCTGCAGTTTGGTGGACTGGGGCAGTTCCTTCTGTTCCCACTCAACTCCTCGAATCCTATTTTTTGATTCCAAGGGTTGGTTTAAAAGAGTCCCCATTCTGGCAAGCTAGGATGGCTCTTGACATGCTATGTCTGAGAATTTCAAAAAAGATCTCCTGATCTTGTGAACCTTAGTCCAAAATTAGCTGGATGCATTAATCTGTATCCACTTTTATCACCTAGTTCAAAAGACCGTTGGATAATTTCAGACACTTATGTCACTTGATGATGTGCTTTCTCTATACGAGAATCTTGTTCAATATTCTTGTTTTCATGATGCAGGAGTAATTCAACAACTTGATCTCTGTAAACTTGATTTTGAGAGGAACTAGTTGAAGCATGTTCTTGGGAAAGATTTTGATTATAAACAAAACACATTGATTGTGGCCGGCCATGGGAAATAACATTTCATGAGACCATTTTCGATGGGCTTTGCTAACTAGAGAGCACAGTGAAATTTAGTGCTCCATGAACACCCCATCCTCTGACATGAATACCAGACGGGGCATGGGCAATTAACTGATGCAATCTTCTTAGTGAGCCAAGGCATGAACGTTGAAGGGCTATCTGTTGTTTTCAGCCTTCAGATATCAAGAGACTGATAGAGATTCCAAATCAATCTGACGTTGTAACCCTTCTATTATCTTAAGATGATTTTTATATTCATCATAAGATAATACTTTCTTCTTAAACTGACAATGATTTTTTCATATGTTGAGACGAATATCATGGATTCCATCTTCCGTCAACATCTTTGGAATGTCATACTAAGAGTTAGCCAGAGGCCAAAACAAGACCGGTACTTCACCTTTTTTCAGTTGTTTTCTCATGTTCAGCATTTCCTCTTTGTCACTCAATGAATATTCTTCTACCTGTTTTGATCAGATTTGTAGTTTTCTTGTTACTTCATCGGATTCAACAAGATTGTTAGAGAAATCATTAATCAAACTAGAAGATGCATGACTTAGGGGTGGTTCGAAGAATGAACTACACACTGGACTATATTCTGATTTAGAAAGTATTTCACCTGCTAGCAATGAAGCATCAGACATGACTAGTTTCACATTTTCAAGTGCCTCAAGATAAGAGGGATTTCTCGGCACTACATCGTCCAATGGAGCATTTTCCGGGAAATGTGCATCACTACTGCAGAGAGGGATTTCACAGCGAAATTCATCATCATGGGGAGGACCACCATAATGGGTTACATCAAAAGATGAAATCTCTTGCTCCTTGGTCTTCTGACGACACAGAGGGTTCCTGTGGCTCTTATCTAAAGATGAAACTTCAATATCGACCGAATTTTCATGAAGCAATCCTTCATGAGGAAGTTTATATTGAATACCTTCGGAATTAATGTTCCCTTTATTGGGAAATGAGGGAGTAGAATCTTGAATTCCTACAGATAACTGTCTGAGGGCTTCAAGAAATCCAGCATCAAGAAAGGCCTTGTTACAGATTGGCTCTTGATTTCCTGACTGTGATGGGCATGTATTTTTCTTAGAAACCTTCTTACTCACCTTGGAAACCACTTGTTGACGAAATTGGCTTCTCTGAGCAGGTTTATGTGCCTGATCAGGAATGATGGCCAGGTTAGGCTGACGATCTCCACTCAAATCAGGTGTATGTGCCGGACTTGGTTGTCCGTATGATATGGGGGAGTATGCCCCACAACCCTCTTGGACTGGAATAGACGTGTGTGTCTGTTCCGGAATGAACTGTTGATGTGTCACTGCACTGGTAGGGATATATTTATGTGTTTTTCCCTGAGATGTTGCTAAATCTGTTATAATATCCTGGAAAGCATCTAGAATATGAGCAGGTATTTGCTTCTGCTCTTTCACCATTGATAGAATATTCTTGGTGACTTCAGCTGCCGGAACGGGGATATATGTCCATTCCGTGCTTGGAGTAGGTGTATGTGCCTACTCCTGTCCTCCTTTTCATGTCAGTGAATCCTGACACTACTCAAGTGTGGGGGCAGAGAGTTGAGTCTGCCTCTTTTTTGTCGCCGGAGCTTTCTGACTGACTTCTCCGAATGCTACCAAGCGAGACTGTTGGTAGTCTTGATTAATAATAGCAGGTGTATGTGCCTGCTGATTGCACTTCGCCGAACGTGGTTGACAAGATTCATCATATTTAGTTAGACAAGCCTACTAACTAACTGAGGATGTATAAACAGGTGTATGTTCCTACCTATAGTACTCCGCTGTAATTGCCTGACGGGATTGGCGTGATGCTGCCAGATGAGTCTAATGGAAAGAGAAATTAAAACGGGCATGTGTATGTGCCCGCTCGTTTCTTGCCACCAAGTTAGGTTGGTGGACTTCTCCAGAAATGGCAAAGATGAGAACCTGCTCACTATTGGCCGGATTCCGCCTCTGGTGGTTCGTCTTGCCTGATTGGGTTCGAGGAACCTGAGTCGGGCGCCTGGATTCGGTACCCTCATCATGTTGAGGGCATAATGCCGCACGAGTCTGGCGGCGATTTTTGATAGGAGCTCTCAGGAAGGAATCATCTTTCTTTGAATTAAGTCCCTGAGGGACCTGATCATTCACCTCCCCAGAATATGGGAGTGAATGGTGATTGTGTTCCAGTGATAACGACCCGAAACGGTTGGAGACGGTGGTTAGGACCGCCTTCTTCTTGATCATTGGTTGTTGTTGTTTGGATGACTGGTGTGAGTTGTTCACTTAGAGGGATTGTCAGGAAGCCTCCAGATTTTGGATGGTACCGTGATCACGATCCTCCTTAACTAGCGCATTTGATACCTAGTGTTGAAGACGCTGAGTAGGTGATGTCATCCTCGGAGCAGACGACGATTCAGTAGGAGTAGCAGCAGTGGCATTTGCAGTAGTGGTATTCACAGGTGTGAACTTGAGAGCATCCATTCTGGAAATGCAGAAGATCTTAGAAAAGAGTGCTTGTTTGATATGACAGACTTAATCAAGATAAATTCAGCCACTACATCTTTTGGATGATCACATATGTCAATGATTGTTTTTTGTTGGCCCTCTCATTGCGTTTTAAATAGGGGCCTAACAAATAGGTAAAACATTATTTTAACTTGGTTAAGGATTCACGTCGGGTTCACCATTTTTTATTTCCCTCGGAATTTATGGATGACCACATTGATGGGAGATTCAGACATTCCGATTGGTTTCTAACGGGTTTGTTCATAGAAACAGAAACATTCAATTATTCCACATCCATCTGGACCTACATTCCAAAGGTAGGCGCTCATTAGTTTTTGGACTGATGAGGCTTAGGAATTTTCATTGGTAGAGAGGATGTGAGGTCAGACTCATCACACCTTTTTTAGGAGAATTATTGTCTACTCTGGGACTCTCTTTATAGTTTTAAGTTATGTTCATGAATCCTTATTACATTACCAAGAATAAAATGAGCTTTCCTTCAAGTTTAATAATCAATGATTAAATATGTAGGAAATTTAGAGAATCTTTTATATGTATTCGAGGTTCGTCATCAATAGAGAATCATCTTTATTTATTTAGAGATTCTTGGTCAATGTTAGCCTTTGAAACATTTATATAGAAGTTTCTTGGTCATTATGATGACCGGGCTGGTTTTAAAGACACTCAGTGGGGAACTTGATGTTTATTTTCATTCAAAAGGACATGGATTATTTCATAGTTGGGATCAAACCCACAGATGGGCTACCTACGTATCCTTTTTCTAGCAAAGGAATCAGAACCCACGTAGTTCGAGTAAGGGAGTATGATGTTTATTATTGATGGCTCAAAGAGGGATTTCATAATTACTTTTATACTCTAATCTCATGTGAGTCATGCTTGGTGTGAGAAACAAGAGGTATTGGTAAAAAGTAGACAATTGTGCCATGAAATATGCAATCATAAGAAATAATGTGGGACTTATGTATGTATAACTACCCATATAAATGAAGATTAGGATTTACTTCAGGGAAGAAATCTCTGAACAGGGTCCATAAAGGTATATTTGCTTCATGGATATTTGAATACTCTAACTTGGGCCTTACTCCTAAAAAGGAGGCCCAAATTAGGATAGGACTTATGATTGGGTTTTACTCCTAAGAAAGAATCCCGGATCAAATTTAAATTAGGGCTGGTTAAGAGGAATTAAGACTAGGGATTACTCCTGAAAAGGAGGCCTAGGTTAAGAGACTTGAAAAATTAAGGGACTTGGGGCCTACTCTTGAAAAAGAGTCCCATATTTGAGACTATTTCTTACTCCTGAAAAGGACGCCCAAGTTAAGAGAATTATGGTTAGGGGCTTACTCCTAAGGGGGATGCCCATATTAGGGGACAAGGGCTTACTCCTGAAAAGGAGGCCCAGGTTAATGAGTTCTCTCATCATAAGGGATGAGGTTAAATGAATGAGATCTCAATCTTTAGTGACATAAATATGTGTAAATCACTAGGTTTTGAGATATATTCCACAGAATTCCTTTCAGATAAGGAAGTCAAATAAAAAAATCATGCCATAAATGGATTTGAAGAGTGTTTTGAAGACCGAATCTTGAATAGGAGAGGTGGAATGGCTTAAGTGGGGTGAAATGGGAAAGAAGGGCACCCAAAAAGGCAGGGGCATGCAAGTCCTAGCAGGCGCACAGGTACTGTGTGGGTGCGCAAGTCCTGGTCGTGCAGGTATACCTGCGTGACACATGGGTACTTGCGCGTTGGTTAACCAGTAGGGTAATACTTGAGAGACTCTTGGTTAAAACCTTTAGAATCATCTTGAGGTTCTTCTAGAATAGTGGCACACAAGTTCTATTGAAGGAGTTAGGCGGCACGTAAGTGGGGCCATTTCCCTTAAGGGCTGGCCACTTAGGCGCGCAAGTGTTGATGAGTTTCAACACTTAGGCTTCCCCCCCCCCCTCTTTAGATCTTCCGTTATAGGTAATAAATTACCATAGAAGTGTTTTGGAAGCTTTGAGAAGAGACTAGGGTAACGGGAGCTCAAATATGAGTTTCTGAAGAAAAAAAATCCTCCTGAATGGGGGCCCACAAGGTCTATTTATAGGCTAGAGAAGACTCGGGTAGTTATTACTTAGGTCGTGCAAGTCACATTCGCGACCACTAGGCGGCACGCAAGTATACTTGCGTGACCATGAGGGAACTTGCACGACCTATGGGAAATGTTCTCCTTGTTCATCCCTTTGTGGATTTTTGATGTTTCTTCAAAAGGATGAATCTCTTTGGACTAAGATATTCGCCTTTTCCAATCTTTATACTCTGTGAAGAAAGGAGCATCAACAAAAACATATATTATCTAATTGATATGGGTGAATTGGTTTGGGGTAAAGCTAAATTGGTAGAATCCTAAGTCATGGGTAAGGAATACATGGGTGAAGCTAATGACTCCACCAAAGCATTTGTCAGAAAATATTGTGACTGGGTATATGCTGAGCTTGGTGATTTTTGGGACAATGGGGAACTACATGAAAAAAAATGTTCAATTCATGGGATAACATTTCTTATAAATTTATGATAAAATTTTAAAAAAATATTTTAGATTTAGAGGTGACTCTGTTAATTAAACTAAGGAAGGATTCATTTAGAGTAGTGATCAAGGAGGAGTTGATGAATTTTATCTAATAGAGAATGTACTATATTCCATAACATGTTATAAAAATATTGAACCACGAATTAATTTTCTGTATTCAAAAAATTGTAACCCTCATAAACTAGTGAAGAATCACGGATTGTATTATGATAGACACATCAGCATCATATGATTTCTCATATAACCAATATTGTTGAACCATGTAAAAAATATTTTTATCTTTATATATTCATTTTTGTGATTTTCCAATTGGTACCATAATTAAAAAATATTAATGAGTTCTTACCAATGTTGGGATAAGAAAAATTAAGTCCAAAGATTAATTTGACACCATGATTTAAACTAGCCCTCTTGGAACATCTCAAGATATAATAGGTTGTATCATAGCATGATTGATAACATTAAAACTAATAAAAATTTATTTTATATGGGTAATACAGTATATTATAAAGGATTTCATATTTTTAATGGATAAACTAGCATATATAGATGATAATATTAGTAAAACATCATTGATCACTTTTGTTGGAAGGTTTATTTTTTCACATTACATGTGATTGAATTCAATGGTGTGATATGGAATCTCTTAACTAAAGCTAACCTGAAATTGAAACATATAGATATCCAAGAGAAAAACTATTTTCTTTTACCTCTATTAATATATATATATATATATATATAATTTGTGAACTCCACCATTATCTTAGCCTTGTGGGGGAAACTTTATAACATATATGAAGGGTATAATAAGGTGAAGTGGTGTAGATACATGTTATCCATAATATATTTAACGGTTTAATATTGAATCTTGATGATAATTAAGATAGATTAACAAAAAACTAATTTTTTTGGATATATATGAGTAATTGAAGAAAAAAATATATTGATATTATTAATAGTATTTTTGGATGGTTTTTCCTCTATAAAATCCAAACGTTTTATCTCTAAAAGACATGGATTTATTCAATATCACTCTATTTGATATGTTAAGTATTTTAGTGGATTTTTAAATTAGTCTAAAATCATACGGGAAATCATGTAATTGAATTAAGGATATGTATTTCATATATACTTAGAATTCATACATATATAATGTTTCCATTGGAATAGTGGACGTTATTGATAAACATATCTCTCTTATGGCTAGAAAATTTACAAGAATAAATTATTGAACCAAATTAATGTTTCTTATTGATTGATCTAGTGTAGTGATGTTGATCATATGAAATCTGGGTGTCATAAACAAACCCACCTCAATCCAAAACTGGTCACCCATGTCGGTCTTGGAAAAGGATTTAAAGGCATTCTTGAACCACTCTGGATGTCAACTAGTGATAGGGAATTAACATATAAATTATTACAATGATTTCTTCAAATAAAAAAACTAAAAAACACAAAATAGACAAAGAAACACTTTAAAAATAAAATAACCAAACTAAGAGTCATTTTTTAAAAAAATGTATATAAAAAAACTACAACACCCAAAGTGAACCAGATGACCACAATGTCTCCATGTGACCCTGAGGGTCACTCTATATTATAAAAACAAATCATCACCCATAGTAATCGAAAAAAATCTTTATCCTACCCATTAATCAAAAAAGGAACCATATTCTAGATTATTCAACTCAGAAGACATACATGAAAAATATATTCCTAATGCATTTCATTTAAATAAAGAAACATCAATATTTGGTTTGAAATAAAATATAAAAAATTAGGTTTTTCTCCAATTTCCACTTGGAAACAAAACACGTTCAATTTCCCTTTTTCCATTAAAATCCAGTTTCTTTAACAAAGAAGATACACTATAATTTGAAAGTAAAATGATTGTGTTTACATTTAAAAGGGGGGAAAAGTAAGAGAAAATGAATTTAAAACATTTTTCAATGAAATTTTGAAAATGAACTCATAACCCTTATCATAAAAGGATACCACAAAATAGATAAGCATAAATGATCACAAAATAAGGAAAATGTATAAATATAATGCGCAAGTGACCAGCCAATAATGAATATCAATCATCCATTGTATATTACTAATTGAAAATGGACATTAAAGAACCTATGATATTAGGGTAATATTCAAGAACATACTTACAACTGACTCATCCTATTTGAATTCTCTGCCTAATGACATCACCTCACCCAAATGATTCATTGAACCCTACCTGGTTTGACTGGGGGGCACTAACCCAAAGAGAAGAAATTTCTATATTAAGGCCCAATAGTAAGGGAGATATTATAATCTAGTTCCGAAACCATTCACTGAAAATTTTCTTTATATTACATGTTCCCATGTCAATACTATAGTGGGGGTGGGACAAACAATGTCCAAAAATAATCCAATAACATCTACATACATCATATATAAGAAACTCACACAACAGTGTCACTCCCAAGTAACCCCAAGGAACAGGTCCCTTTACTTTGATCCATTTGATCTCAAGGGAGAACTAGTTATTTGAACTCCCGAAACATTCAACATAACCAAGCTTTTATGACCATCCTGGGAGAGTTTTTACAACAAAAAATTTCACAAATATTCCAAATGGTCCTCAAACATGTCTTGAGAAATCGCTCAATTCCAAAAGAAAACAAATTTTTTTTTCACAATTGAAACCATTTTCACTATCCAAACAGAAACCTCTTATAAATCCAAAAAACACAAGTAAATCCTTTTTAAGAAACCAGAAACATCATTTTAAGTTTCACATATAAATTTATAATGTCATTCATTGCTTCAAAACACATAATCTACTTGCTAAGGCCAACTGGTCCATTTATCAAACACTTGGTTTGTATAGATTTACTGAAAAATACCATGTACTTCAAATAAATCAGGAAAACCACATCATTTCACATCATACAATTATTATAAAATCATGTATCACTATTAAACATACAGGGAAGGTGTAAAAAGAAAGAAACCAGTGATTCCTAAATTTAAAACGACAATTTCAAAGGGAAACCTTCCATAATATCTTGACACTTTCAGAACACCAGGACAAAACAACCAAAAAATGGTCCAAATAAGTTATAACATCAAATTGAAACCATAAAAACTCAACCCCCGAATTTAAACCAAGGTTATCATTAAAAAAGTCTCACAAGACTGAGGGATAAGAGGAACTATCAAAAAATGGAAGAAGAATGAAATGAAATAATAAAAGATATAATTTCCTTAAATATTTACCCACAAAACATTATGAAATCCCATTATTATCATCATGGAAGGGGGGAGGTGAGAAGAAGGAAGGAGGAGACTCTTATGACCAAAAAAAATGAATGGGGAATGAATATGGTGATTTGGGTTTCAATACCAAAGAGGGTAGCAAGGGAATTTCACAATTTTAACAAATTTGGCACTTTGTATGGTTTGGTTGTACGATTTCCCAAATTGAGAGCCAACTGTGAGCCCTTTACTAGAAAAATTTGGTACTCTTAGGGGTTGGATGCATGGTTTGGTAAACCTTTCCCTAACTATGAAACATGCTTCTATCCAAAATTACAGAACCATGTACATTCCTTCCACATGATTTTCATAATTGTACTTTGATCATGTACCATTGACCTGAGACACCCAAGGACCCACATGTTATCTCTTATGAGTTTCACGGTTTGGACCAAAGAGTGCATAGATTTTTCAAAAAAAACAATGCATATTACTATAAAGGATCCCATCTTCAATATACCAAATAGTTTCCCCCAAACCATGCATTAAAACTATGAAACTGAATAAAAACATCCCAAAACTCAAAATTTAAATCTGAAACACATGAAACCCAAGAGATAAACTAAGATAATAAAGATAAAACATGATAAAAGAGAAAGACAAAAATTAGGGTGTGAAAATTCTCCCCACAATTATTATTTCTACACCCATAAATTCAAAACATCTTTAGTTAATCTATCATAGAAAAATTTTCAAAAACTCACATGATATGATTCCCCAAATTGTAGAGAACATGACTACAACCAATATTAAACACATACCTCTCTCTGAAAAAAACTAACCAAAAACACTTCCCAAAAAAATGATAGAAAACTAAAACCCCAAACCCCGTAACCATGCCACAAGAAAAACCATCGGGTGTACTCTAAAAACATAATGTCCACCCAACTTTAAAATACCCAAAATCAAAAAAATCTGAAAGAACCCACCTACCACCAATCTAATAAAATATACTGAACTAGTTTTCCAACACAAGAATCCAGATTGGGATCCCCACAATTAGAAACCAACTAACACTGAATGACATGGGAAACCCAACACGAGCCAACCCAAGAAATAAACACGCAAACCAACCCCCACAATAAGGGTGATCGAAGGAAGAAACTCCAAACTAAGTGTAAACCAATACATAATTCATCAACTCTTCACGATGCAACCAACTTATGATGAGAAAAAACCAAAACCAAAATAGAATCACAAAGGATAAATACATAAGGGGAACTAATTAGAGATTCACATCTGAAAAGGAAATAATATTTGAATTGAAGGAGGATAATACAAGAAATATTTTTGAAACAGGAAAAAATATACAATGATAATGAAAATAAAAAAAACATTTAAACTACCTACACCCCAACAGTGGGTACATGAGATAATTCAATGTTACCCATATCCATGTAAACACCTTAATACATGTAGATATTCAATATGGTATATAATTATAAATCCATGATGTCTTAAATAATATGCTACACCATATTCACAATCAGATAATCCTTGATCGGAACACCTTAGTTTCATGTCATGGGTAGCTACAAAACACACCAGGTTAAAACAAAAGAACATGACAAACAACAAGGATCACTTTTCTCCATAGGTAACTTTTACCAAGATAGTGATTTAATGGTTGAACATGTATCATAGTCTTTCACCATGATAAGAAAAAATATAAACAAGGTTCACACAAAATACACCTTCACTTTGGATGAAAAAATTCTTAATTTCAAAATAAATAAAATGATTCTATTTATACAGACATTTTCTAGAGATCCATAACATCACGTTTTACAATTCATTGAAAATAATACACTGTAAAACACCATCAAAAACAACTATTAAAATAAAAGAATCATTACATATAAATTAATGTTAAAATCAGCCCAAAACCACAGTCTCACCCTATAAATGGGATGGGTTTTTTTCAAAGGGGTAGATTGGCAACCACATCGCTTCTTAGAAACACATAAAAAAATGGTTGCATGTGATCTAAGCATCTACAGGTACAGTAGTTCTTCATATCACTTAGACATGATGGGTTCTTATGATCTCTCTTTCTGTACAGATGAAACACAATGATCTTATCCTTAGAAGAAGCTGATGAATGATCTAGAGGCCTTTTAATTACATGAAACACACCAAATCCTTTAGTTTATTTCCCCATCTCCTTATTGGTATTACCATAAATAAATCCATATTCTGGAGGAAATTTTACTACCTCAATCACTCCAGGTAACACAACATCAACACCAACAACTTGCCTCACCACATTGGCAATAGAGGTTAGACTAGAATCTGACACCTTCAAAAACAGATCTATATGAATCTCATTCTCAAAATTTAAAGCCTTCATGGAATCATCCTCATCCCACTCTAGAAGATATGGAATTAGATCAACCATATAATGAATTAACTCCAACACTAATTTTTAAACTTCCTATATACAACAAATCTGCATCCCCTTCTTCACCATCACTAACTTAGATAAAAAAACTTCCAAATGAAGCAATCCTTTAAGAACACCAAAATAAGATCTTCCCAAGGCATGGTTTAACATACCAACATCCACCATATCCAGGATGATTGTATTGGTTCATCTTACGACAAAACATGTAGTCGGACCTATGGTTCACATGACCTCAAGAGCATCGCCCCAAACACCATAGGCTATTGACTAGCAGTGAGGGCCTATGGTGTGTCTATTGGGAGAAAATTCCATCATAGATCATAGTAGAAATTTTTTATTAAAGAATAAATAATAGTCAACATCGAAAGGAATAATAAATAAATGAAAAAAAATCGGATGACAAATATTATAATAATGAAATTAATATTGCACAATTCTATTTTATACAAAACATTCATGCATTTCATAGTGGTGGTACAGAACTGAAAATAGAAAACATACAACATGCGTTAAAATTCATAACAATACAAAAATCATGTAATGAAAATTACTGATGATCCAACAAGAAATCCCCAAGAGCATCCTAAACCCTAGCTCAATCATTTTCTCATAACTTATAAGGACAGGAACACAACAATTAGAATGGTCTAAGGTCTTTCAAATAGAAGGTATACTTAGTTACCCCAGTGCAATGGAAGCCTAAGTAGGGTGTGAGATTTAAATTTCAGTAGGTCGGCACCCAGAGTGGCTATCCTAATCGAGACAGAGAAATATAAATTAAGAACTATTTCATATATAATAACTGCAAAGCAAGTAACAAAAAATTAAACACCTTGGTCATTGTTTTTAAAAGGACACTCGTCCCATTCCAACTTCTTCACCCAAAGTTGGGTGTCTAAAATAGGTTTTTTTTGCAAGACATAACAAGTATAAAAGTTCGAAAAGTAATACAAGAAAACCAAAAAAAGTTATACCAAAAAACTTGTTCTCTGGTTTGCGGTCTCATAATCATGTATTCAAAAAAGTATGTTAGCTTATCAGGGGAGAATCATCACAAGTGAATAATAAAGCTCAATGATAATAAAAGAAATTCCACCCATGAAATTAAAAAAACTATACATAAAATCTTATAGTGGAATCTCATGCCCATAAAAGGTGATCTAAAAAGAATCCCATGTATCACAATTGGAACATTCGATAATCCAATATCACTGATCCCATCTGAGGAAACCCAAAAGAATCCCTTGTATCCATCGAGCAATGGTGACTCTAATTCCATCATGATATCTCATTAGAGTATCAAGTATCAACAAAAAAATGGAATAACCGTCTTTCCAATGGATCCAACCATAGTTATTACCCTAGGGAACTAGTGTAAATCAGGGGTATAATAAACCACATGGGAATCCCTCCCCTGTAAAACCATTTAATCGCTCCCTATGCATCATGGTATAACCTCCCATGCATTGGAGTCCATCTGGGAGTCCTTAATATAAAACCCATGTTCTCACTCGTCCTGCCTCAAGTGAATAATGTTTCTAAGGCACATTTCACAGAAAACATCAATACATGTATTAGACGGAAATCATATATATAAATCAGGCTATCAAAAAATTACCATGGGCCACAACATATTCAACATATCATGTAAAACAAATCAATCCATCAATATAGATTAAGTCATTTAACACAAAAGTAACTCAAGGATTCAAGCCATATCACTAGGAAATAATAAATTAACATGAGAAAGGTTTAATCAAGAGGCTCAGATAAAATAAATAATATCTAATAATGAAATAAAACTAGAGAAAGATTTAATTTTCATACCTATAACCATATGTCATCAATGATATCTTCATTTCACAAGCTATCATGCATGAAACTATATTTTATACAACAAAACCAAACCACTGTGGAAGAAGTAATATGCATTCGCAAGAATATGAAAAATTCAAAAAAAATAAGAACTAGGAATATTCATTGAGAAATGGAAAAACCATGTTTCAATTCCCATTTTGAATCAACTTATCAGTTTACAATATTAATCTATGGGTCCACACAATAACCTAATGTGAAACACAACTCTAGGAATTAGGAAATTAGTCCATTTAGGATGGCCACACCCAAAGGGGATTCCAATAGGAATTAATAACCCCCCTGGTAATGTTAATCTGTAAGGGAAGGTCATAATGGAAAAAACAATTCAAACCCAAAAATCTAAAATTAGATAACAAGGCATTTCCAGATGTTTTTGGTGAGCGGAAAAATTGTGTGATAGGAAATAAGATGTGAAAATATAGGCGAATAGGGTAGATTCACTACACTGGTAATCCCTATTTATAAGGCATGATATTCAATTTATTAAATATTCTAATGTCCTAAAAATTTGATTTAAACAAAACAACCATGAAAAATCCATTCATATATTTTAATGGGGGAAATTTATAACATTCAACAAAACTAACATCAACAACAAGCCTATGGAAAAATCAAACTGTAACTAATAAGGATGATAATAACTATCAATAATTTTTGGTTTATAAGGTAGTATATCACTACTGGAGGGATTTTTTTTATACAAATATTGAATTTCTTTATCAAGAAATTTATTTAATTATATTTAAAATTTATTATAAAACTCATTCAGCACTAATCAAAAGTAAGGAATGTGAGAAATAATGTTACTAATGAATAATAAAATTTAAAAAGGGGGTAATAAAATGGTACCCTACCACAAGATGTAGGAAAATAAATATAAGTAAACATAAATTTTCACTGTGAGTTTTCAAAGATGTCACACCATTGTTTTTTTGGTTTTATTATAAGACCATGAATTTATTTATAAAAAATAGTTTGTATGATTAAACATTTAGTCTAAAACCAAGAATCAGTGAGAAATATCCAAAAAAAAGTTCATAAATAAATTAATTAATGAATTCTTGTATTAAAGGGGTGATGAAAAGGACCCTACCTCAAGCATTAGACCTAGATGACACTCAACAGTTGTTGGATTTGGCAGCCACCACTCCAAAACACCCCAACTCGTAGGCACATACATTATTATTATTATTATTTTATATATACATTAATCCAAAATTCATATTCCAATATCCATGAATGAATATGTATGATGAAGATATATATATATATATATATATATATATATATTAAAATATATCTATTTATGTGTGTGTGCACCAGTAAACTTTATGTGTGTGTGCACCAGTAAAGATGACCAAAAATTCTAAAATAATTATTAAGGACTCAAAACACTTCAGCAAAGACAAAAAAACAAGAATAAGATGTGTATTAAAAAACACAATAAGGATGCTAAATAAAAGGTGTGAGGAAACACAGTAGAAGTAAAAACCTACCTCGAACAGCAGAAGAATCCTGAAATGACTATAGGAAGGTCCATGAACTTAAAGTGGAAAATACCAAGAACACATAAATCACAAAATCCCTAATTATAAAAAGATATGTAATAAATAATAATGGGAAAAATATCCCTAACCATTGGAAAAAACCAAATTGAACTAATATTCATATCCTTCAGTGGTGGTTCTCAGAATATGAACCAAGGAGCCTTAAGAAGCCTTTCACAAAACCAATCAACGAAAGAAGACAGACAATCGATCAACCCTTAAACCTAGAGTTTTGGAAACTCCTCATCAGACATTGAAAGAGAAAGAAACCGCCCAATAGAGGGATAATATGAGATGGATGATGCTTACCAGAAATAATCGGAGAAAAAACTAATGGAAATATGGCTAGATATGCATGTAAAGATGAGGATTCAAGGAGGGAGTCCCTCGATGAAAGGGTATGACCAAGAGGCGTCATGTACATGAGATAAGGGGGGGGGAGTGGTGTCACACACCTTAGGGTTTGGCCGATAGGGCTCTCATGATGTAGGTATAAAATGACAGAGGGGTGTGATTCTAAGGATTTTGGCTAGGAGGGGCTAGTACGACTCAAAAAGTTTCCCATGGAGGGGGGATGGTCACATGCTTCATGTGATGGTGGAGGGATAAGGAATCAATAGTTTCTTTTCTTAATACATAACATAAAAATACAAATAAAAATAATAATAATAATATTATTATTATTATTTTTATTAAGAGATTTCATTATTATTATTATTCTCTATTTACCCCCATTTAATTTATATAAATTTTAAAATTAGTCTAATTAAATTATTTTCCAAATAGAAAAACATCACAATGTCCTCCACTTTTGTTATTATGTTCCAAATACTGGTTTTAAATATGGTGAATCTAGTAAATGCCAAAAGATCAAATTATCTTGTAATTTTCATCTAGTTCAAAACACAACATGTTATAATCTCATGATCATAGAACATATCATCCCTCATAATCCTTCATAAAATAATTAATAGATCACCCAACCTGAAAGGGATGTGAAGTTTCATTTAAATAATCACACTATATTTCCAAATTCCTGATGCACCTATAAACCTATTTTAAGAATACAAAACTTAAGCCACCCCAACTCAAGCCAACACCCAATTATCTAACTGCAACACCAAGACAAAACATACCTATGTATATTTTGTAAGATACACAATCATATGTTATTCTCAATAAACATATAATTGAAGGTACTCCCAACATTAGGTTTTAACATCTAAAATAGGAAAATTCCAAACCATAACACCTCTTCTATCTTAATAGCCATCAAAGAATGCACCAAAATTCTAATGATGCTCTTGGAATGAATTTTAAAATGATAAAATAATTGATTCTACATTGAATTCATTAGCCAGGTTGAGTGAAATTTTTCTAAAAGACCCAAATTGACCCACACCACACTCTCATTCACCTGATGATGTACCAAAAATTGTCTTTCACGAACCATAAAACCCAATATGAAGGATAACTGTCATACCACTATGTCTAAACATTCCAGAAGACACTAAGCTTAGATAGATTTTACTTTTCAAGTATAACTCTGATGCATTCTCCCATGGAATCTCACATTTTCGACAAACATGTTCACTAAATTCCATAACATACATTATAAGATCTTTCTTCATCACACCATCACCTGACCATTTAAATTTCATCATGCATATTAATGAAAAAGTTTAGAACCCCACTACATGAAACTTGAATCATTATTCAATTTTTAAACATAAACTCTCAGGCCAACAATAATTCCTGGATAAATTTATATTTGAAATAATTTATTCCAAATAACAAGGAAATGTAGTCAATACTCTATGTTTTCAAGGAGGTGTTGGTGCAAGGCCATGAATCCCACATTCGATCATTAACTAAGCCTAGAATGGAACCCACCTGGATGTCTATTCAAATGAGATGGCTGGTTTCATAGAGTGTTTCCATTGCGTTCCAACATAAGAACCCACATATCAATTTGGACTCACCAACCAAGCCTCAGTAGGAATGACACATTCACTCTCAAAATCTAAGAAAACCACCACCCTAGCAGAACATATTTTTAAATATTTGGAATTACATAATATTGATTATATATTAGTGAATCTAAGAAAATTTCAATATAGGTGAAATGCCTGTAGATATGCATAATTCACTAAGAGGATACTAATAAATCCAGATGAAGAACAGTCAAACCTTTACTGGTTGACTTCCTTTAAAATAAGCACATCATCATCACCAACATGTCCTTGCAACCAAATATAATTCCTTTATTCACCAGAGTAATTATGATATCTCCCATTATTTACCCACCCATTTCCATAAATACCAGTGGAATTTCTCAAAGGTTGTGCTCATAGCCAACCACATAAACATTGTGCTATCAAGAATGCACCGACATTTAGAAAACTCACCAGACCAAAAAAGTTCTTTAAGAAATATCGAACATTTTTAATTAATATTATTTTGTTGTTCACCTTCTACATAGAAGGACACATTCACTAGAACTAGTGTGAAGATTCTCCTAGCCTTTCTCACATACATTATATCATTGGAAAGAAAACCATCAACCAAAGAAACCAAATTTTTGAAACACCTGAGTATTAATGAATTCATCCTGACCATTGGGGTGAACTATTTACATCAATGCCTAAGTCACTCTACTTATAATAAGAATATATTATGTACTCAATAGCATAAGCCTCAACTATTTAACAAAAACACAATCGATATTTTACAACATATAGCACTGAAAGAGCACCACGTACGTGAATGCATACTAATCTGAAGATTCATAAGAAACTGAAAAAACATAAAAACTATCCATAGTCTTATCATCCATATGAATTTATGTATCTGAAGGACTGCACTAAAATCTAACTCAAAGCGATTATATTCCTTACAACAACAAAACTAAGTGATGAACTCATGAGCCATCAAAAGTGATAAAACAGGGTCTCGAGACCAACTAAGCAGCTAACCTTGTGTAAGGCATGTCTACCCTATAGAAATGGAGCATTAATCAATGATAACACCAATAATAAGGGTCAAAGACACCAAAATCACCCTTCAAAAAAGGGTCTCATTGGGAAAATAATTTTTCTATTGGGGACAACGACACCCGAATGACACCAAATATCAGAAAACTAAATGAATTTGGAAAGGAATTTTTAAACACTAAGGGTGATACCTACCACGGTCCAACCCCTCATGAGAGAATAAGGCATTGGCACATAACATGGTAATTCCAATGAATGTTACTAGGCTCATGATTTGATCATCTAATCCATTTTGAAAAAGAAGTTCTACGGAAAATGCCTATAGTTCCATTTTAAGGCTACAGAAGGAGAAACATAAACTTCTATTACATGAAGACTTTTTAAAAAAGGTAACCTCCAAGGGTTTCATTTCCAATACATTTACATTTATTCATATTTAACCTTTTAACATTTAAATATTTAAATCAAAAAACCAATTATGAATTTTTAAATGAATGCACTAGGAACGTGATTTTGAACCATCATCTTAATGAAAAATTGGGGCGTCTCATAGAACCTGTTTTTTAACAATTGAACATTTATTATTAACCCATATTTACTAGTCAATTTATCTTAAAAAAATTTAATAGATAATGAAACATATCAGGGTCATGATAACCCAAATAGGGTTCTTCAAAAATCAACCCAATAATAGTTCCTCAATTTTAGAAATTATAGATACCCAAATAGGTTATCCCATAAGTTACATGCCCCAACTGACAGATGGGTGTTGTTTCACATTTTCGGATGTAATTAATTGATTTTAGATTAAAATTAAAATCCCTATCATTTAAAATAATTTCATAATATATCATGGTCATAATATTTAATATGGTTTGTCATTTAACAATTCATGAAGCACCCATACACACGATAAGATGAAACATGAATCCCATATATCAAAACCAATTACATTTTTTCCAATCCATCAATTAAATATTTAAAATAATGTGAAACAAGTAAATAAAAGAAACTAATGCATAAAAACATGTCGTAATCACAGAATTATGGAATACTAAATAGGAACAGAAAGCTATGTTTTGAGGAAACATGTCCTATAAACAGTTAATCTTGTTATACAATCAAGCATGGATTAGAACTCAGGGTAGAAAATTAAATCATCAGGAAACCTATAACTTAAACATCATATCGTGGAATATGAAATAACTATTAATTTCTATGTTTCATGTATGATGCATGTAATAGTTCATCCATTCCATACTGGGACAAGGGTAAACATTCCATAAATTCATTAATCATAAGTAGTGGAATGTTCACTATTCACTCAATTTGAAGTCATATCAGCTATAATAGAAAAAGATTTAAATAAAAATTCCATCCCTTTCCACATGGTTATTTTCCCACATATGGGGTTATTAGTCCCAAGAATGACTATTTACTAATATTCTACACATTTCTTGTCTCCTATATAGCAACCCAAAATAGTAAGTCAAATGAAATATCAACATATGATAACAATTTGTAATGTCCTGACCTAAATTAACATCAAATAGGTAGTCGGTCTTATGGTAAATATGACCACAAGAACATCTCCCCAAACACTAGAGGCTTTCGACTTGTAGTGAGTGATAATGGTTTGTCTGTGGGGAGACTATCCTAAGATATCATAGTAAAAAATGGGTACAAAAGAATAAATAACACTCATCAATGGAAGCAGTAACAATTTAATGGAAAATAAGAGGAAGGAAAATAATATAATAAATAAATTTAATGTGGCAAATGATAGTTTATAAAAAACATGCATTTTTGTCAGAGAGATTGTACATAACTGAAAATAGTAATCATACTATGTGGTTTAAAATTCAGAAAAATACCAGACTCATGTAATGAAAATATCTAAAGAGACCAAAGTCAGTCTCCCTAAGCATCCTGATCTCCAACTCAGTCCTTTTCTCCTAACTCCAAGCCACAAGAACACAGTAACTTGAAAAATTCAAGGTCTTGAAAACAGAAGGTCTACTCAGGTACCCCATTGTAATGGTGGACTGAGAAGGGTGTGATATATAAATCTCAGTAGACCTTAACCCATTGTCTGTAGCCAAATCGAGAAGGTGAGATATAAATTAATCATTTCACCATATATATTAAATGAAGGGTAGGTAATGAACTAAATGACAACACCTTGGTCTATGTTTTTTAACGGATACCTGTCACATACCTCCAACTTTTTCCTAAGTCGAGTTTCAAAAAGAGGTAGTTGTGCAAGGAATAACATGTATACATGTTCCAATAGTAATCAATGAAATCCGATAAAGGTATACCCTGAATATTTTTCTCTTTATTGGGGTCTCATTATCATGTATTCACATAAGTTTTCTTATAAATAAAGATAGAAGCATCACAATTTCATAAGAAAGCTAATTTATAATTTTAAATAATTCTAATCATGAAATTAGTAAAATAATAAATGAAATATACTAGTGGAGTCTCATTACCATCCAAGGAAATCTAAGAATAATCATAAATGTCATAATAGAAACTTTTAATAATTCAGTACCACTATGTATTCCCAAGGACATCTAAAAAAATCTCAAGTATCACTCAAGGCATGGTGACTTTGAGTTCGTCCTAGATATATTACTAAAGGACCAAGTATCACCCAAGGCATGGTGTGGCCATCTTTCAAATGGGTCCATCCGTATATGCTCCCCTAGGGAACTAGAATCACTCATGATTATAATGATATTCTCATGAATCCCACTCTTGGAAAACCAATGTATCACCCACATCACATCTTGGAATAAAAACCTGAGCATAGGAGTCCATACATGAATCCTTAATAAGAAACCCTTATTCTCACCCAATATGCATCTTGTGAACCAAGTCTCCTAGTCACATTGCGAGGAAAACATCAATAAATATATTAAATCAAAAAAATATATATATTCATGTTATCAAACAAGAACCATGATCCATATGATATTTAAGCTATCAAGTAAAATGAAACAAGACATCAATATGGCATAAGAAATTTACAACAAATGTAACTCAAGGTTCTATGATATATCACTAGGAAATAAGCAATAAATATAAAAAATATTTAAGAAGGAGTCTTAGATTCATGGTAAAATCTCTAATAATGAAATTACACCAGAGCCACATGTCATTAGAATTCCATTAACCATGTGTCATCAATGACATCTCTTAGTCTCATGTTATCAAGCATGAACCTTTATTTTATTCAACCATGGAAACCCACTTTGGAATAATAAATATGCATACCCAAGAATATGCACAAGGGTAAAAAATATGAACTAGTCATATGAATTGTAAAATAGATTAAAATATGGTTCAATTACCATTTTGAATCTTTTTATCAATTTTGGAAATTAATCCATGGTACCACACACACCCCAAGATGAAAAAATTCATTGCATTTGGAAATTAAGTTATTTAGGATGTAAACACCCAAAGGGGTGGATTAGAGGAAAGGAGAACACCTTATGTAAGGATTTTCCACAATATAAGGTCACAACATTCATGGAATGAAAAAGAAAAGAATTTAATTTGTGATAACATGGAATTCCATGAAGGTTTCAGATAGTGGCACAATGAAGCAAAATGAAATACAAGATGAAAATAAGGGGGAAGAGGGTAGAAACACAAAAATGGTAATCTAAATTTATATTTCATGATATTAATTTTATAAAACAATCCAATTTCCTAAATATTCCATTCGATAGAAAAATCCATGACCTATCTATTCATATTAATTAAAGGTTAACATTTATAACATTCCATAAAACCATCATCAATAAGAAATAACATGGTAAACTCAAACCATAACTAGTATGGATATTAATAACTATTAATAATTCTTTTAGAAGACAGTGCACATCCATTGTAGATATTTTATTATTAATACCTAACTTTTCATTATCAAAAATTTTATTTGATTATATTTAACATTTAATCTAAAATTCATTAAACACTAATCAGAAGTAAGGAATGTGAAAATTCATGTAACCAAGGCATACTCGAATTTAAAAAGTAAAAAAAGTAATGGGACCCTACCTCAACATGTAGTCCAAGAAATCTATGAAAACATAAATTATCATTGTGAGTTTTCAAAGTCATCACACCTCTTTTGGAAGGGTTTTATTATAAAACATTTAATTTCATTATAAGAAAACCACTTATCATATATAAAAATTTATTATAAAACAAAAAAATTAATAAATATCCAAAGTAAGCGATGAAATAAATTAATTAATGAATTTTTAAATTAATGGGCCTACAGCATGGATCATTTATCAATTGTTAGACCAATATGACACTCAACACTTATATGATTTTGTGGATACCACTTGAAACTACCCCCAAATCACACCCACATACGTTATTATACATATATATATCCTTTAATCCAAAATACATATTATCCTTTCTATAAGGGAATATGTTTGAGAAATATATATTTATATACATATATATATATCAATGTTTGTGTGTGTTCCAAAAAAGATGACCAAATTCTCTACAAAATTTTCTAAGAAGTTGAAATATTGTAGTAAGGAACAACATATGCATTTTATAAGCTATAGGCTTCGAAAAAAATAAGGGCTCTAAATAAAAGGGGTGAAGCAACAAAGTGGTAGTAAAAACCTACCTTGGATAGTGGTGGTAACCCGAAACAACTTTGATAAGGTCCACACTCTTAAAAAACATACCATAAACTCATAAATCACAAAATTTCCAAAATAAGAGGTAAAATGATGAATTATGGAAAAAAATACACCTATTTGTTGGTAGTGAACTAAATCAAACCAATCTGCCACACCTTGGTTGGAGGATGTTGGAATTCAAAATAGTGAGTCCTGAGAATCCTTTCACATAACCTATCAATGGAAGAAAACCAAAAATTAATCAACCCCTAACCCAAGGGTTTTGGCCAGACCACATCAAGCATGAAAAAATTGAAAACCCCACCCCAGAGAGGGAGGAGATGTGATGGAGGAGTCAAACCTCACTGAATTTGAGGGAAAATTAGAGGAAATTCATCCATATATACATGCATATAGGGGACTGCATAGAGGGAGTCACGTGATGTAGGGGTTGGCCCAGGGGGAGTTAGGAATTAGATATGAGGGGTAAAGGGGTGTTACTCACGATGGGGGTTCAGCTGGGAGGTCTTGCACGATGCAGGGAAGGAGAATACAGAGGGATGACGTGCCATGGGGTTCAGCTAGGAGGGGTCGCATGGCTTGATAGGGAGCCCATGAAGGGGTATGGTGCTGCACTGCATGTGAAAGAGGAGGGATAAGGAATCCCACTTATTGTTTTTTTAATAACACAACCTCAATATAATATTAATAGCAACAATAATAATAATAACCATAATAATAACATGATAATAATAAAACAATTATTACTATTATTATTAATATTTATAAAACCATTCATTATTATTTTTATTTTCCATTTTATATTATTTAATTTATTTCAATTTCAAATTTTATTTAATTAATTTAATTTCTTAAAATTATAACATCTTAGAGTCTCAGAATCTTGGAATTATGTTCCAAACTCCATTTTTAGAAATAGTGTATCTAATAAACACCAATAGTTAAAATTACATTGGAATTTTCGTCTAGTTATAAACATGAGATGTTACAACCTCTCCACATTAGATCTTACCATACCTAAGAAGCCTTCAGGAAACATTGAAAATATCACCTAACCTAAAAGGGTCATGATGTTTCATGGAAACCATCATGTTTCTTTTACAAACGCCGAATGCACCTCTAATAATATTTTAAGAGTAAAGAAATTAAGCCATCCCAACTCAATCCAATGCTCAGTTATCTAATAGAAACATCGAGAGGACACATACCATAGACCATTTAGTAAGGGGATTGATCATGTTATCTTATCTTTATACATATAACTAAATATTTATTCCATCATAGGTTTTAACATTTGACAGAGGATAATTCCAAAACACAACACTTCCACTATCGGAATAGCCTTCAAAGCATGCACTAGTGTTCTAACGAAACATATGGTATGAATTTTAAAATGATTTAATAGTTGATTCCACAATAACCTCATTAGCACAGTTGAGACAACATTTACTGAAACACCTCAACTGACAAAAACCACACTTTCCTCTACTTAATTACATGCCAAAAATGGTCCTTCACTAACTATAAACCCTAATAATGAGGATAAAAGTAGATAAACTCTAGCTAACTATTCGGGAAGATTCCCAGCTTAGAATACTAGTTCCTTACAAATAGAACAATGATGCCTTATCCCATATAATCTCACATTTACCATGAACAATTCCACTAAAGTCCATACCAGACTTTCATTTACGTTTCTTTGTCAATCTATCATATGAACATTTAAATTTCTTTTTGACTCTATATGAATAAGGGAGGAACCTAAATAAATGACACTGTAATAATTTTGACCTATTAAAACATAAAATCTAATCCTAAAAACAATTCTAGGATAACCATGGATTTAAACGTATATAGTCCACAGAACTGGACAAAGTAATCTATACTCCATGTTTTCATAGAGACGTTGGTACAAGTACAAGACGTCCACATAAAATCATTGAATAAGCCTAGAACAATATATTCCTAGCAGTATATTCAAAGGATATGGATGGTGTCCTAGATTATTTACCATGAATTCCTACATGAGAACCTAGATATCACATTGGACTCACCAACCAAGCCTTTGTAGGAACCACTCATTCAAAGTGTAAAACTGAGAAACCCGCCCAGACAGTCCCAACATCCTTTTAAAGATTTTCAATAGAGTAAGAAAGATGTTATCCTGTTATATATATGATGATTTAAATATTGGGTACATGCTCATCACAATGAATAATACACTAAGATGAATCAAAGAAAACTAGAAGAAGAACAATCAACCCACTACAAGGCCACTTCCATTGATAGAATCTCAGCTTCACCAACCAATGAGCCATTATAATCAATCAAAATCTCCCTTTTCACCTGATTTATTACGTTATCTGTCATTATTTACCCAACAAATCCCACAAATACCCACAAAATTTCTCAAAGGTTGTGCTCTCATCCAACCCCGTCAGCGTTGTACTGTCGAGCAAGCATTGACATTTACAAAACTCACCATCACAAAAAATAATTTATGAAAGACCGACCATTTCCAAATTTTCCTATTCTATTGTTCTCCTTCTAAATAGTATGAAAAAATAACCAAAACCCACATGAAACTCTTCCAATTCTATCTCACATACATTATATCATTTGGAATTAAAACCAATAACAAAACATACCATCTTGTCAAAACAGTTGAGCCCCAAGGAAGTCATACTAAGCATTGGGATGAAAAGATTACATCAATTCTCCTATCACTCTACTATGGAGTATAACTGAGGATAGACTCAACAACATAATTCTTTATGATTTAACTAAACCCAAATTCTCTATTACAAGATTTAGTACTCGATGGGCACCACAAAAGTAAATGTAGACTAACCCAAGGGTTTATAAGAAACTGACACATCATGAATATTGCACATAAGATTATCAGCCATGTGTATTAAAATATTAGATGGAATTTTCATAAATATGAAATAATGTATTTCTATTTCGTAGAACTGTAAAATAGAGTGACAACCTCTTGAGCTATCCGAAGAGATGAAATATGGTCATGATACCTACTATGTTGTTGACCATGCCTGACTTATGTCTAACCAGTTGTAACCATTAATTACTTGATGCTCATGCACGAAAGAAGTGTCATAGACACCTTGATCAGCCTTCAGAACAAGGGTATCATTATGAAACTAAATTTTCTACTAGGGACAATGATGCCTGAATGACACCAAACATCAGAAAACTCTATTTATTTAATAATGAATTTTTAAACACTAAGGGGATACCTACCATGGTCCAACCCATCATGAGAATAGAAAGGGTTCTCCCATAACAGGGTCATGCCTATGGAAGTTTCTAGGATCAAGAGTTGATCATCCAAGACATTGAAAAAAATAAGGAATATGGAAAATTCATAGATTTTTTATTCAAGGCTACATAAGGAGAAATGTAAACTACCCTTACATGAGGATTTTTAAACCAAGTAAACTACTTAGGATTCTATTTTCAACCCCTTTACATTTATTATCATTTAACATTTTATCATTTAATGATTGAAAACAAAATATCATGTAATAATGTTAATATGAAAGCACAAGGTACTTAATTTTAAACCACCACCTTATATAAAAATAAATAAATTTCGTAAAACAACTTTTTTTTACATTAAATTTTTTTTATCATCCCATAATTAATAGTGAATTTATCAAAAAATTTATTTTTAATAGATTATTTGACCTACAAGCATCCCTTTAAACCAATAAGGGTTCTTTATAAAGAAACCCAATAGTTATTTTGTAGTTTTAGAAATTATAAACACCCAAATGGTTCATACTATAATTTACATGTCCCAAATAACCTATTAGGACCTTGTTTCACATTTTATATGGTAACCAATTGATTTTAGTTTAAAATTTAAAACACTATCATTTAAATCCATTTTGTAATATAGCATGGAAATAAAATTTAATATGGGTTTCCATTTTCAAATTCATGAAGAACTCATACACTCCATAAGTTGAAAATTTTCTCCCATTTATTGAGACTAGTTACATTTTCCCCATTCCATCAATTGCAGATTTGAAAAAATTGAAGCATGTAACTAAAATAAAATAACATATAGAAACATATTTTAATCATAGATTCATGGAATATAAATCAAAAAATGAATTCAAAGTAGTGATGCGACATGGAATATAAACAGGTAAGCATTCTATATAAGTAAGCATGTAATATCAATCAAGGACCACAATCAAATCATATGGAAACCAATAAATGAAACTACATGTTCAGTAATATGACTGATATGTAATTTTTATGTTCATATATGATGCAAGTAATGTTTCTCCCTTTCCTTACTGGGGAAGGGTAAAAATACCATAAACTCATAAATCATAACCTGTGAAAATTACACCATTCACCCAAGGTTAGGTCATATCCAATGTAATAAGAAATTTTATGAATAATAATCTCATCGTTTGAAACATAGTTATTTCCCCTTAAATAGGGTGATCGGTCACATACATGGCTATTTACCATGTGTCGACCCATTCTTAGTCTCCTATCTACCAACCCAAAATGGAAAGGCAATGGAAAAATTAACTTTTGATACCACATTTCAATGTAATGTCCAGTATTACCACCAAATAGGTAGTCGGACTAGTGGGTCACATGTCCTCAAGTCGATATTCCCAAATGCTAGAGGATTTCGACTAGCAAAGAGGGCCAATGGTGTGTTGGTTGGGATACTATACCATTAGATATCAGAGTAAAAAATCTGTATAATAGAATAAATAATAGTAAATAGGGAATTAGTAATAAATAAATTGATAAACATTGGATGAAAAATATTACAATAACAAAATTTAATGTGGACAATTCGAGCTTATAAAAAACTAGAACACATGTCATAATGATGTTACGGAACTAAAAATAATAAACAAACATCATGTTTTACTATTCAGAATAATAACTAACTCATGTATTGAAAACAGCTAGAGGGGCCAAAGCTAATCTCTATGTTCATATTGAGCTCCATATAAATCCTTTTCCACTAAGTCATAGGTACAAGAACACAACAACAAGTGAGGAATAAGGTCTTGAATGAAAAATTTATACTCAGATAACTGAGGGCAGTGGGCTCCCAAAAAAGTTTTTAGATATAAGTCTCAGTAGGTCATCACCCATGGTGTCTATCCCAATCTACAGAGTGTAATATAAATTAAGAAGTGTTCCATTTATAATAAATATAGATAAAGTAAATATCAAGTATAAAACAACTTGGTCCGCGATCTTAAACGAAAACCCATCCCATATCAATTAAGTCGGCTTAGGATGGGTGTCTGAAATAGGTATTTGTGCCGGGCATTGCAATTATAGAAGTCCCAGTAATAAACCCAGAAATCAAATAAAGCTATACCCACAATCTTGAGCTCTTGATTGGGGTCTCATTATCATGTATTCACCCATGTATGCAAGTATGGAAAGAGAGAAGAATCCCAAGATCATAATATTGGTTATAGATAGTTATCAATTATTCCCCTCATGAAATTAAAAATAATCATTCTAATCTAATGGTAGATTCCCTTTCCAATCCAAGGCAATGTAAAGTGAATCCCATCTTTTTCAATGGGAAAAACGGGTAGTCCAATACCAATAAGTACATCCACGGAGATCCATAATTATCCCATGTATAACTTGAGTCATGGTGATTCTTAGTCTATCCCATATATCTCACTAGAGGACCAAATATCACCCAAGGTATGATGTAGACATATTGCCAATGGGTCCATCCACAATTTCTCCCCTAGGGAACCAGTATCACTCATGACTATAAAAACCCATCTGGGAAGCACTCTCCTATAAATCCAATGCATCGCCCCCATCACATCATAGTATAACCACTGGAGAATGGGAGTTGTTTCCTAAGTCCTTATTATGGAACCCTTGACATGAAGGCATGTTTCAAGGAACACATCAGTATATATATCACATGGAAAAAATATATATAAATCATGCAATCAAAAATCACTAGGAGCCACAACCTATTAATGCTATCATGTAAACTAATCCAGACCATCAATATGGCATAAAACATTTCACATAGAAGTAACTCAAGGCTCTAATTAGGATTACTACGTAATCACCAATAAACATAAAAATGTTTAAGAAAGAGGGTTATATATAAATAATAATATATTATAATGTAATGAAACCATAGACACATGGAATTATAATGCCTTTAACTATGTGATGTCAATGACATCCTTGAGTCTCTAGATATCAAGCTTCACATAGTATTTTATACAGCCAAGACAAGCAACTTTGGCTCAAGAAAATTGTATACAAAAGAATATGCACAAGGAATAAAAATAAGAACTAGTTATATTTATTGTAAATGTTCCTAAATAATAGTTCAATTACAATATTTAATCAAGTTATCAATTTGGCATATTAATCTATGTTATCACACACTCACCCAAGGTAAAAGACCACTCAAGGAATTAAGAAATTATTCCATTGAGGTTGGTCACACACAATGGTGTGACCAAGAGGATAGGAGAACCCCCTTGGTTTGGTTTCTCTATAGGATAGGGTCACAAATGACACAAAAATTCAAACCAAACAATATAATATGTGATAACATGGAATCACCAGAAGCTTTTTATGACTATAACAATGATGCATCATGAAATAAGAAAAAAAATAAGGTGGAAGATGGTAGACACCATACACTTTTAGTCAACATTTATAAGACATGATTGTCAGTTTATAAAATTTGAAAATTTCTTAAACATTTCATTCAAATAAACTAACCATAGTCAATCCTTTCATATTATTTATAGTGGAAATTAATAACTATCTACAAAACTAGGATAAACAAGAAAGAATATGAAAAAATCAAACCATAAAAAAGAAGGATACAAATAAATATCACTATTTTTTTGTTTAGAAGAATGTGTACCTCTGTTGGAGGGGTTTTATTTTTAAAACATGATTTTTATTTATCTTACTATTTATTTAATTATATTCATTATTTATTCTTAAATTTATTCAACACTAATCGAAAGGAATGAATGTTCTGAATAATGTAACTCATGCATACTAGAATTTTAAAAGTGGGAAATGAATGGGAGCATACCTAAAGTTGTATCCCATGAAACCTATGCAATAATAAATTATCACTACAAGTTTTTGAAGATATCATAGCTTTATTGGAGGGGTTTAGTTATAAAACCATGTATTTTTTTATCAAAAAAAATGACTTGTAATATTTAAAAATTATTCAAAAACTAAGAATAAAATAATAAATATTCCAAGGATGTGTAGAAAGAAATTAATTAATGAATTATTCAATTATAGGGGAATGAAAAAGAATCACATCTAAGGGATTAGACCAAGATGAAACTCGACACATGTATGATTTGTCATTAAAAACTAGAAACCTCCCCCACTACCATGTGCATAAATTTTAATACATAAATATATATATATATATATACTTTAATACAAAATAAATATTCCCATCACCATGAGGGAATATATATGTGGATGATATATATACATATACATAACTATATATGTGTTTGCGCACCAGTAAAGATTTCCTAATTCTCTGCAAAAATAATTAATAACTCATAACATTTCAGCAACAAAAAACAAATAAATATTAAATTATAAAGACAAAAAAGAATAATAAGGACCCTGAATAAAAGGTGTGAGATAATGAAATAGATGTAAAACCCTACCTCATTTTTTGGTGGCCACTCAAAACGATTTTCCTAAGGCCAATGTACATAAAGAAAAAAGTATTGTTAACACATAAATCACAAATGACCCAATCATAAAAATAAAAATAATGAATAAATATGAAAAAATACACAATAAATGGTTGTGAATAAAATAAAACATTCCTACCTCACCTTGAGTGGAGGATGTTGTAATTGGAACCAAGGTGTCATTAGAAGCCTTCCATAGAATCTATCAATGGAAGAAAACTGAAAATCGATCATCCCTAACCGTAGCGTTTTTGCGGCACATCACCGGTCACCAAAAGAGGGATAATCCTCCCATGTGAGGGAGGATATATGATGGATGGGGCTTACCTCAAAAAATCATTGAGAAAAATCGATGAAATCCAACTAGAAAATCATGCACAGAGGAGGCCAATAAGAGTGTGTCTAACGTTGTAGGTGTTCGGCCAAGGGGGGCTATTCAAAGGAGAGGAGGGGAGAGGGGTTTCGTGTTCCAAGTGGGTTTAGCTGAGTGTTATAATGATATGTATGGAAGGATAAGAAGGAGGGGAGTTAGGACATGGGTTTTTTCCAGGAGTGGGATGTGCAACTCAATGGGGGGCACATGTAGGGGGCTTGTCACATGTTATAGCTGAGGGACGAGCGAGAAAGAATCCATCATTTTGTTTTTCATAAAAAATATCCTCAAAATATTAATAAAAAAATATTTATAATAAAAAAAGTCATAATAATTATAATAATAAAATTATTATCATTATTATTATTGTTATAACATTACTTTATTAATATTATTTCCCATTTACCCCCATTAAATTTATTTATATTTTAATTTTAATTTATTTAATATTATTTATTTATCGATACACATTAGAGAGTCCCCAACTCTCATAATTATGTTATGAATTCTTGTTTTTAAAATAATGTCTCCCATAAACACCAATAGTTCAAATTCCCTTGTAATTTTTTTCTTATTCAAAACCCGTTACATTACAAAGGTCAAAACTTCATGAATTCTAGTAGCAAATGTAACAATCAACAATTAATGAAACCCAAGGTAAGTAATGTTTCCCTCAATTTTTTACATAAAAACATCCAATTTAATATGGTCCACCATACCATAAATCATATGTGAATTTAGCTTCTAAATTCATGTTTGATGTCTAGGGGTTTATCAACTGGTTGGTCTAATAAATATTAATAACACATAGCTGAACCAAGAATATACATTGAATCTTTGGTGGGGTGTACACTGTGAAATATGAAAACATATAACTCAATCATAACCAATTCACCGACAAGAAATCAAACCCGAATCAATACTTAAACAACATTCCAAAATCATAAGAAGATTTGATACACAACCATAAATTCTTAAAGAATCACAATTTAGTAATCATGAAAACACTTTTTGAAGTAAAAAAGAACCTAAAGAGATTCATGATCACAAATAGTATTACATAGAGCCTCACACATCCTCATTCTCAAGAAAATTTGGGAAACCACCTATTATTTCCATCAATAATCCAAAATTTCCACACATCTACACAAGTGACTACTCACAAAAATATAAAAGTTCTGTCAAAACTTATTTTCCAGTGTTCAATTTGAAAATTCAACCCATGTTTTCACATTTTCAACTTACTTACCTCATCATATTTTACAAAAAAAATCAAAATATATCTATTTGATAAATAAAAAAACTATTTTCATAATCTACAATTCAATCCCTTTTATTCCCTTCTTGAAATAAAGGTCCCTTGATTTCAATTCAATACCCCATTCATTCCATTTTAAAACAAATATTCCATGTAAAAAAATATTAGTTCCACAATATTCATTTAATTAAAAACCCATTTCATAAAATTTTTCTTCATACATAAATAAATTTTCCAAAAACCTTTTTAAAATAAGTCTAAAAATTCGTTTTCCATCAACCATCAATCAAAACATTATCTCTTAAAATGTAGATTTTAACAATTCCAAAATAACGGTTTTCAAAAAAAATATAAAAAATAAAGAATACTCAAGAAAAATATCAATGGGAGACTAGTGTTGATGGGGGACATTTCCATATGGTTGGAAACCACATGCCAATCACACCACCATCACAGATATTCTATCATGAACATTTATCTTACTCTATATGGTTTTATAGTCCCTATGAGATCACTAGGTCCATTGGCCCAACTCTTTTTTCAATTCCCAAACACCAAACAATACACAAGAACCAAAGAAGTCAAATGTAACCTAAATCACCCTCGAAACCCAAGGTTCGATATATATTGTTTCATCCAGAAACTTCTTCATACTTTCACCCCGGGTTTCAAAAGTCCAACTCCATCTACCTTGACATCCCAAATAATAATGGGTGCTCAAAATGCAGGGCCTCTAAAGAACCTACTCTGAAACAATTTTTCACGAACCAACCATGGTAAAACCTAATCTGGTCACCCACGTGGGCATGGGAAATGGCCAGATAGGCATATCTAGTTCTCTAAAGATGGAAACTAGTGTAGAGAATTAATAGATAAAGAAGGTAAATTTTCACAAAATAAATTAAACAGAATGCTGGGAAATAAAATAATAATCGCAAAAAAAAATACAATTACAAAACTGAACATAAATTTTACAAAAAAAATAATATATAATAAAAATTGAACACAAAAACCAAACTAAACTTGATGACCACAACATCTGCTTGTGACCTCTAGGGTCAATATTTGATCTCAAAACCAACCATTGACCATGACATTGAAAACCAAGACAAACATGCACCAAAATATAACAATAAGATGGAACTATAGATGTGGGTAAGAAACATTAGTAGGAATACTCGAACAATCAATTCCAAATGCATTCCCATTAAATTAAGAAACATAAAATTGAGGTCTGAAATACAATATAAAAATGTAGGGTTTTTACACATTTACACTTTAATACAAAACATGTTCCATTTTACTTTTTTTCTAAATTCCATGTTATTTTCCAAGATAGATACATTTTAAATTTAAAGAAGAATGATGGTGCCTTTATTAAGAAATGTGATAAAGGAAGTGAGAAATGTTTTTAAAACAATTTTCCATAAACCTTTGAAATAAAAATAATAACTATTACAAAAAAGGGATAGCACACAATATTTTAGCTGAAATGATCATCAAATAAGGGATATAGAAAATAGAATGCATTTTTAACTAATCTAAAATGCATCTCAATCATCCACCATAGACAACTAAGTTCCAAAGGACAAGGGAAAACCTATGAAATCGGGGAAATAATATAGAGTATGCATACATCATATAGGTCCCTAATGAATGACTCACCTTGTGACATCAACGTTTCCACATTCTTGATCACACCCTACCTGGTCTAAATGCAGGGCATTATCACAAAGTGAAGAAATGTCTATGATAATGTCCACTATCAATATAAAAATACTAATATACGGATTAAACTGTTCACTAAATATATTTATTCTATTTTAGGTTCCCATGAAAAAACTAAATTGGGGGTGGTCCATCCAATTCAAAACTGGAATCTAATCATATGCAGATACAACATAGACAAGAAACTCACACAAAAAATTCACACCAAGGAAAGATTCTATTTCCTTTCAACCATTCGATCTCAAGGGAGTCCTACTCAATAGACCTCCCACAAAATTCAACATAACAAAAAAATAGGACTATCCAAGCAGTGTTTTCAGGACAAATAAATTCCAAAAAGATCCAAATGGACCTCAACACCCTTTTAAAAATCATCCATTTCTAAATGTAACCCAATACATTTCTGTCACATGGAATCCCATTTTGAAAAGATGAACCCTTACCTAGTTTATATCTAAATCCACTTGGAATACACATTAATGAATCCCAAGAAATTATTTTAAATTCCAAAAATAAATTAACAATGCTAAACCATTCATTAGAGAAAACATAATCTACTTGAAAAGGCCAATTGGGAAATTTTTCAAACACTTGGTGTGGACAAAGTAATGAAAAAATGTCATATACTTTAAAATAATGAAGAAAATTATCTATTTTATTATAAAAATTTATTCTAAAATTATACATCCATATTTAGTATCCATGGAAGGTGAGAAAACCACGAATACAATGCTTCTTAAATTTAAATGATAAGTGCAAAGAGAATCTTACATCAAAGCAAAGATTAATTAAAAATTCCCAACTAAAAACCCTCTCAAAGGTCCCAAGAATAAATAACATCTTTGAGTATCCATTACTACAAAAAAAACCCCTAATTTAAATCAATTTAAATATGAACCCTATACTCACATGATCTAGGGATAATAGAGACCACCACATAAATGGAAGAAAAATGATAGAGCGGATGAAATGATAAGATTACATTGACGATTTTTGGCACCAAAACATGAAAAATCATAATAGAATGAACATCTAAGGACATGGGAAGTGTGAGGAAAGAGGTATAATCCACTAAGTGTCGTATGAGCTAAATGGGGAAGGAATTGGGTGATTTCGGGTTAAATCCAAAAGAGGGTAGAAAGGGAATTTGGAAATATCAATGTAGTAGTGAAGTTTTTATAGTTAGGCCACATGGTATCCCAAACCATGTGATATTTTCCATCCCTAAATGTAAAACATAGGCACTAACGTAGTTTGGCTTCACATTTTGGTAAACCATGTACCAACTATGTTACACGATTCTGTCCAAAATTACAGAACCATGTGCTTTCCTTCCTCTCGATTTTCCTTAATGTTATTAGGTCAAGAACCCTTGACCAAGTACACCAAATTACCTACATATTTTATATTGTGATCCACATTATTTGGAACAAACCATGCACATAATGTGAAATGCAAACCATTTATGTTCAAATTGAACTAAAAAGTAGCTCATCCTTAAGAGGCTTCCAAGTTTCCCCCAAACTGTCCATTAAAACCTTCAAATTTAAGAATAACATCCCAAACACAAAATTTAAATCTATAACACATGAAACATGATATATAAAAACAGTAAAAAAAGATAAATTGTGATAAAAGAGAAATCAATCAGGTTGTGACACATGGACTACAACAATATTTAATTATAAATAATGTGGTGTGGATGTAACTTACAGTCCATAAAGAATATTCACTCTTAAAAGAGACTCTGAAACATAGAGGTAACTATGAATGAAATTTCAATGAAATTATTTTCCAATAAAGGATGAAAATAATAACAAATAATATCTATAGGAAGTTGAATTTAAATTGAAATATGATAAAGATATTTTATTGATAGAAATAGTTTATAATATAAAACATTGAATATAAAAAATAATTAAATTGAAGGATAAATTCATTGAAATTTTGAACCTGAGGGACAACCTGAAGAACATTAATAAAATAAAAATCTAAATATTATTGGACTCTAGGAATTATCCTCTAAATATGTGAATCAGTTCGATGAACAGATTGACTATATACCAGAAAAGTTAGATAATATATATCTAATTTAGGTGAATTTGGAAAAATCTATGAGTTTTTGGGTGATAATTAAATAATATAATAAGGTCATTAATGGACATAATGAAATGCTAAAGGATAAATCTATTAATTTTATGTTTTCTGAAGAAATATCTAATTCAATGAGAATGAAACAATATTGAAATCACAGTATCCATAGAACAAGATACACATCATGTGAAATAAAAAATTTGAATTGATTAATGGGTCAAGAGAGTATCTGAAGGTAACTATAACATTATGAATAAACTATTATCTACATTTTTTGGAGAAAATATTACCTATATTGATTTTGAGATATTCAAATCAATAATAGTGATAAATCAACATTAATAAATATAGATGGTTATTAATTCTAGCATCAAACAAAGGTCACATGATGATAAAAATAAATACCACTCTAAACAAAGGTAATTATGGGGATGAAAATAATCTATGATGCCTATTTAGACTTATTTAACCAAGGGGATATTAAAATTATTTGAATACATTGATGAATTAAGGATAAATGGTTTTTCCTCTTATGAAGTGTCTACATAGTGGATGCATTAACAACATTATTTTATACTATACGGAGGTAAAAATCTATTTGAATGTGTAAAATCATAGAATTAAACAATATAAAATGATGTTTTATGAATCATTAAATAGAATAAATAATTTATATGGATATTTTTTTGTTTTTTGTTCCTTTGGGAACAAATTTGTTGACTTCTAAAAAAGAGGATGTAGAAACATTAACCACAATTATCAGAGACAAAAGAGTAGATGTTAACAAATAAAAATAATTATGAAAAAATGTATTCCCCATTAGAGTAATATTATGATTAAAATTTTTCCATAGAAAGAAAGAAAAAATTAGAGAGGCCATATTATACCTCTACTTGAAATGAAATTCTATGGAAGGAATTGATGAAGATTAAGATGGATAATATAATATTAAATTATCTTGATGTAACGAATAACATCATATCTAAGATACTCAATAGTTTATGACCATCACACATGATATGAAATTTAAATTATTTAAAAAAATTGAATTGTGGGGTTTATAGAACCATTAATTTTTTTCAATGATGGAGCATTTTCAGTCATGGGGATTTGTATAACCTGTTTGGCAGATGACAAGATAAAACCTATTGAAGTGATCCTTGTGAATGGTGTTTCGTTATTCCATAGATTCCATATTTTATTAGACACATGTCACTATTGTTAAGTTAATATTTATTTCTATGTTTTATTATTGATAAATGTTTGTATGGAAAAAATACGTTAATCATATATGTCTTGAAAAGGTAATAAGAGAAATAAACCTATAACATGAAGAATATCAATTAACAGTATTGAACTGACCTCATGATTAAGTCCACTAATCCATTGGAATAAAAAATTCACCATGTTCCAAGTATGTTAAATATATCTACGTACTCAACTGTGCACATAAGTACTCAAATGACTACATAGAGTCCTCAACTAGCCACCCAATGACATAAAATTACCATATGAATTCTTCAAATGACTACATGAAGGCTTCACCCGATAACATGAAGGAATCACTTGATATTATGAAGTCCTCAGATTACCACATGAATACCCATATTGACTACAATAAGAAATCAACTAAGTGAATGAATGATTTCTAAGCCTACCTCAAAATGAAGTGATTTCATGACTACAAGGCATGTCAACCATGATATATTAATTGATCGTGTCAAAGTATAGATATAGAATAACTGTGTGTGATTCAATTAGTAATTAATTTTTCAATTAGAACTACTATTTTTTATAAGTTAATAAGAGTCATAGAATTCAATATATCTGGATCAAAGAAATTATTATGAGGAATTCATTACAATTATCTTTCAATGGATAATTAAATTTGGATTTTCATTATGATAATGACCCACTCATGGAGTGGAATTGATTTTGTGTGTTTATCTATATGTATATTTTTCTATCTTCTTACAAAATACTCTGGTTTTATGTTTCTCAATATAAGATCCAATAAAATATTTTTAAATACTTATTTAAATTCAATTGTCAATAGAGTACATCATTACAAATCAATTGACCTAGGTCAAAGATACAATTTAATTATTCATCACTATATATATACATTTCTTATTTATCTTTTATTTTTAGTTAAACATATATTTTTTTAACAAATATTATTAAATACTCCAACTATTTATTGTATAGTACATCTTAATCTTTTCATTCCATATTTACATAGGATCATCCATGGCTACAATGGAAGGGGTTTAGTTGTACTCCAAAAGTACCTAGTGTTTAATTGTAATAATAAAAACCAATAATATATTTGGATCTGTTTATTAGTTAATAAAGTTTCATGGAATCCAGTGACAATCAAGTGGATATGGCTATGATATATCTTGGAGTTGGACCTATTATTTATTTCAGTATGTGGTTTTTTACTAAAAATGTTTAAAACATGTTTTTAATAAATATTTTTACATTCATTTTTCCCTAATTATTTTCTATATCAATTTTTATAGAGAATATTTCATATAGTAAAATTTTTATATAAGATATATTTTACATGGTGTTATTAAAATATTTTCAACAGATAAAATTCGATCAAAAAATATTTTAATTAAAATTAAAAATTTAAGAATATATTCATAAAAATAAGATTATTTATATTTAAATAATTTTTTAACTAATATATTTTAAATTTATGTTATTTTAAATTGGATCAATAAAAAAATTGGAAGCTCTATTTACCAACTCTTGAGCTATCCACTGGTACCAAGATTTTACATTAGAACTATATTTCTCCACTTTTATCTATTGAACCTTAATAAATATATGATAAAAATAACTAGGATTTGGTTATATTTATTTTCATATTAATAATTTATTTGAAAATAATAATAATTTTTATTTTAAGTGGTATATATTATTCTTATATTATAGTGGATGACTTCTAAATATTCACTTGTGAACATGTTTTAGATCATAATAGTGATTCTTGTTACAATTTTTCTATGTTTTCAAAATATATAGAGAATCATTATGGTTATTCCATTAAATAATTCAAATGTGATAATGGTTAGAAATTTGAAAATAAATATTTTAAGACAATTTTATTAAATTGATGCACAAACAATTTATTTTCCCCTGTAAAACCTTAACAAATAAGGTGTTGTAGAGAAGAGAAATTGAACTCTTCAAGTAATTTAAAGACACATGACTAAAGAGAATAACATACATACTTACCTTTTGGATGAATTTTTTTAAAAAAATTATTTATTATCAATATGAGTTTAAGTAAACCTCTTTTAATAATGACTTCTTATTATTTATGGAATGGTACAAATACAAAATTATATTACTTTATAGTTTTTTTCTATTTATTTTTTAAACTAAATAAAGAGGGGAATCTATAAAAAAATATCACATAAGAGTGAGAATGAAGTTAAATGTGGCTATTAAACCTTTAGTAAATCATATCAAGTCTTTAATAAGAGATATATGTTCTAGAAGAATATATATAAGTCTTTTTTGATGAGATAGATTTCTAAAAACTTAAACTTGAAATAGAAAACCACAAAGATGATATATCGAATTTGAATAACAATAATTCCATTAAAACCTATGACCATACTATTTATTTATAGGAAAAATTTAAGTGTAATAAAATTGACCTACCTGACCATGAGGAATTATTGGAAGCGCAATGAACTTCAATTCTAAGGACTATTATGACATATAATGACCATCTATTTGATATTATTGTACGTTGTCTAGATTTGGGTACATAATCATAATAATCTCTTATAAATAGTGTTCAATGTCAAGCCTTCTTGTCTTAGTTTGTTCCTAGAATCATTAAAAACTAAAATAGTGAATGAAACTAGGTAATATTTTTGTAAGAGGAGATGAATTAGTTTGAAATAAACATTTTTTAGGATCTAGTCAAATTACTTAAATATTACATGACTATTAGAACAAAATTGCTACATTGAAACGATATTTTTTATTTCAGAATATAATTTTGAAATAAATCGTGGTTTGTTGCATATGGTTACATTAAAGAGGAATGTATTGATTTTTAAGATACATTTCGACTAGTATATTGACTTCAATCCATTTTATTATTTCATTCTTATACAGTACATATTAATTTCAAATTATATGTAGTGGATCACAACAGTCAATATCCAAAAAAATGATATTATTAATGAGTTTTTTGTAGAACAATATATGGATTTCAATACCATCAATTTCTAAATTATGTTTTCAACATTATAAATATTTATACAGATTAAAAAAATCTTAGATCATGGTATGATAGGCTCAACACTTTTTTATTTCATTATTTTTATGAAATGGAAAATTTTTCATGCTTTATTTATAAAAATAATTTTGAAGGATTTTTTATCAGTTCAAATTTATATTTATGAGATTATTTCTAGTTCATCCAAAAGATACGTGTGGAATTAATTTTCTAAAATGTTGCAAAAAATGGTTGAAAAAAGTTTAATTGGAGAGTTAACATTATTTCATTATATCTATATTTTTCAAAATAAACATTGTACTGTATCAAGTCAATGTAAATAAAAAACAATCTATTAAAACATTTTGGTCTGTATGACTCCAATGTTTATGATACTTATATGAGTTCAAGTTGCAAGCTAGATCCAAATAAAACTATAAAATCAGTTGACCAAAATAATTATGCAGGTGTGAATAGATATTTATTTTATATAACTTCTTGCAAACCTCATATTATATATAATGTTATCCTTTGAGCATTTTTCGATAAAATCCAATTTAATCTTATATAACTCTTTTTAAAAGGATTATCATGTACCTATAGAATACATCTATTTTTTATTTTTTTTATATATGATATGAATTTTAATTAGATAGTTATTCAGAAATTGATTATGGGGGGTATTATTTTGATAGGAAAATAAAAACTATAACATGTAATATTTTATGAGTATCGAGTTTCATAATATGGGAAACAAGATGTTTTTATATAATCCACTGCTTAAGGTGAATACAAATTTATAGTGATTTATTATGCATGAATTTTGGGGATGAGAGAAAAATTACAATACTATAGATATCAAATCTGAAATCTCCCTATAAATTGTAGTAATAAAAAAACTAATAATATTTCTAGGAGTTCTATATCTCATTCCATGACTGAACATAATTTTATAGGAAAGAACTTTTTGAAACACCATTTTAAAAATTGTGTTATAATTAATTTGTTTGTTTCCACTATATATCAGTTAGATGATATTATTAAAAAAAATTATATATAAATATATTGAATTATATGACACATGAAATATGATTGATTATTTTTTCTTGAAACATTATTTTTTTATACACCCCATTTTTTTTGTTTAAATTTTTATAATTTTATTCATTCTCTTAATGTTTACATGATTTATATTATTGATATATTACTTAACATTTATTTTTATTAATATCTCACCTGCATTAATATTAATTTTTTAGTTTTATGTTATCCTCACAAGTGACTATAAAAATGTTCTTATGGTTATTTATGTAACCCTTACAATTTTTTCATTTGGGAAGTTATGTAATATTGGAAATTCCATCATACGGTTTGTTATTTAACCATGAAAATTTTTATATTTTGTCAAATAACATATGGGGAACATTAATAGTTTCCATAAGGAATTTCATATGATAAGACATCCAATTATGTCTTCTTTATGTAGACACAAGATTTCCATTGTTTTCTAATATCCATCTATGTTTTTTTCAAGATTTATAATTGTTCACTATTTTTCTATGATTTAATTTTAGTTTCTTTTTCAATTTCAGATAATTCCCAAAATGAATCAATTAATACAAATTAAAATTTAACTTATCATATTTTAAACCCTAAACCATTTAGTTCTAATTTCACTCTTTTATCTAATTAAATTCAACCATGGACTATAGATTTTAAAATCATGGTGACAGAAGGAATGGACAAAATTATTATTTGTACTCGCATTCCCTACCGCATCACCTCCCATTAAGAAATTGAAGAAAATTATTGGGAATGTGATTATTTCAGTAAATCCTCACTATAGTAATTTGATATAAAAACTAATGTTTATAATACATGATATCAATGAAAAATTCCATTGATTAATAATGTATTTAGGTTGAAAATATATTCAGAACCATGGATGGGAAGACTGGTTTATTGAAAATGGAAACATATTCTATCATTATTTAGTAAAATATTTTATTTTAATATCATGTCATAAATTTTTGAATCAAGGAATTATATTTGAACTACTGTAAGTTATGAGAAACATATATTTTCTTTGAAACAAAGTTATAGGTGTTTGAATATTCCATATTAGGATGAGTGTGTGGATTAACATTGTTATTATCATATAAGTCATGATCATTATTGTATTGATAATTCTATTAAGGAGATATTAGTAAATATAAGAACATGAATACATAATTTTATCAAACAAAATGTTGAGTTCAAACTATTAGTTAATTCATTCAGAAATTTATTTATCCTAGGAAAGAAAATATTAGTATTTTGATAATTGAAGAACAATTTTAATTGAATCTAATGGGAAATATAGTACAAATAATATTTCCTAGACAAGTTTTTAGTCATGTTAAAAATTTATATAAACCTTATTCATGATTTAAATTCATATCATATCTGAATATCATATTTATATAACTATAGTTCTCAAAACAGGTTCCCTATTGGGGGACATAGTTTCTATTAATGGATTTTTTAATCAATCGTATTTTTTGGATTAATGTTTATAGTAAAGTAGATACCTTTGAATAAATTATGAGTAGTAGGAAGTGAAAAAGATTAGGAAAATAGTTGTCCTGTTCTGAATCTATAGAGGTCAAGAGGAATTGTTGAGCCTAGTCTAGGAGCATATGAAATTACTAAATATTATTCTGAGTCGAACGATCTTTCATATCTTAATGAAGATGTAATGGAAGATCATGTGTAAATTTGAGTCTTTCTCCTACATGTAGATCACAAACTATATATTTTGGACCATATAATTCTCTCTAATCCTTGTCTTTTCAAGAAGAGATGGATGATGATGATATAAATGATTTTAAATTATATGTTATTTATTTTTATGAATATATAATTTAAGAGGATATTCATTCTAATAAAAAAATATATAAATATAGTAGTGAAGAAACATAATAATTAAATATTATTATTAAAGTAACTCTTAGGTCTATTAAAAGGTAAGAAACTCTTTAGGGGAGTAATTCAAAATAAAATAGTTATAATATGGAAATTGCACAAACGTATAGTGGGACTTCCATATCAACTTTCAAATAAATTATGAAGGAACCTTCTTTTTATAAATTAATTCTCATGAAAGTGTTGATATATCCACTTTCAGGTCATTATTGATAATTTATAATATAAATTTATTAGTGTAATAAGTTTTTGAGGAGTGTTTTTGTTCCACTCCTATAAAAGATGGTGTGGATACTATTAATAGTGGTTGTAGAACACCTTTTAGATATACTCACTAAAATCCTTTTGATTATACTGAGGAATAATTTGATTCGAAAAAAGTATCTAAAAGATTCAGTTTGTATCCTTTTTTAATTAAGATGACTTGGATGATTGGAATTCCACTCCTAATAAATATATAGTATAACCACCTTCTACGCACTATACATATTTTTTTTAAAAAAATTTTTTAACAAATTAAAAAAATGTTTTTATTAATTTGTTAAAGGAACTCTTCCTATGTATTGGATCTTTTATTGAACCTATTACAAAGGATAAAGTTTTTAGAAATGTATCCCCTATCATTTCCCTCATTCATCAAATTAATTTTCTCAAGATATTTATAATAAATAATTAGATTAAGAATTTATGATTTCAAGTTGGATCTATATAATAAAACCAATAAGTCATAATTCTTAAGTTGGTTCAATTATTAGTGAATTTTGTTTTTCATATTACATAATCTATTACAAATCCACTTATTTCACCTCTTCTCCTCCAATAAACATTTCCATTGATGAGAATCAGATTAGTCATATAATCCAATATGGGATATGGGTTGTTTTTATTATTATTTTTTGACATTAGTGATGGTTATAGATGGGTTTAGAATCTTGATTATATGATTCGAGAAAATGTTCTATGAGATTTCAATAAAATAAAACATGATAGTGAACTCATAAAAAGATCCATAGCCTATTATCTATCTAGTATTTTAAAAACAATCCAATATAAAGATGAAGTTTAAATAATTATCCACTGATCATCATACTCTTTCATTGAATAATGGTTTTAAATCCCATATGGATAAATTGAAGGTGTTAAGACCTCTTCATGAAGGATTTATAGAATATACAAAATATTATTTTAAAGATAATGGAACACGGATTTTATAATTTTAGTGGAATTACATAGATTATCGAACCATTCCTTTATACTACCTACACTATTGTACAAGCCCCTCGAACAGTGTTTGTTAAATCTTTAAACCCCCTAAATTTATACTAACTACTCTATCATATAATCCCCTCAAACCATGCCTTTATACTATGAATATTAATATGCCTATATCTTATCGAATCTTGCCTTTATACTACATTTATGTTAAACCCATCACAACCTCTCCAACATAAGATTCTATAAAAATGGGATTTTTATTCCATGAATGAAACATGATCAAGCATCTACCCCTAATATAAAGCATTCAAAAACTAATGATAAAAATTCTTGGATCCAAAATCATTTCAATACATCGATTCTGAATTTGATTAGAGTAACTAATATGTTTTTTGTATTTATCTATTAATTTTATTATGGTTTTTACTTCATCCTTACTCATTTTTGTTTCCGTATCTATTTTTTATTTTTTATTTAATATTATATTTAATTTATACAAAATCTAATGCCTTATTGATATCTTCTATATCAATTTTAAACACTTCTTGTCCACTTTTTGATAATCCCAAATGGTGGCGTATAATATGGTACTTTAGATTATTTTATGTTGATATATATTTTATGTCTTTTTCTTCCTAAAGATATAATGTTCCATGATTTATGAACATTAAAATGGGGAGATTATTGGATTATCCTAAAAATTTCTTCCCATAATTCTCAAAAAATGAAATATCTTATACTATTAACTATTTCGGTGTTTTACGAAGGAAATGTTTTTTTAATATTAATAATTGATATGACTTAAATTGAATATATGAGAAATCAATATAGAATATGAATAAATTCAAATAAAAGTGAATGAAAATAACTGTATTGAACTCCGTTTAAGAAAAATTCCATCTTCCCACATAAAAAAATGAGATCTTAGTTAGATTGGTGAAATTACTCTAACTGCCAACTGATCATATGATTACTCAACTGAATAAATGAAGACTTGAACCATATTCATGAATAATTTAACAAACCACATGAATTATTGAGATAATAATATGAATAATTCAACTGAACTCCCGATGGATTCAGATAACTATACAAAGGAGTAATATCACTGCATGAAGACATAAATTGACTATAGGAAGATCTCAAGTGACCATTGAAAGAAATAAAATTACCCAAATCAGTATTATTGAATCTCTGACAGAATCATGTGACAAAATAACTACTTGTCCCACCATCCATGATATATCAAGTGAAAATATAAAATTACATGCCTATACAGACTATGTCCAATTGATATATTATAGAGTTTTTAAATTTCAAACACTTTATTTTCAATCAGTTAATGACCATTAAAGAATTTACCATATCCCAATCAATGAATTTAGTGTGGTACTTTATTTATGATTATTTTGAAATAGGTAATTAGATAAGTATTTTCTTTAAGAGGATGACTTGATCATGGAAAATAAATGAATCTACGTGTCTATGGGTCTATTTGTCTCACAATTTGACACTATATATACTTGATATTTAGGTTTTTTATATCGTAAACCATGATCAATTAAATGTTTCTCAAGGATATATTCGGAATTCATAGGGCAGAGCCCTATGTATTAAATGAAACTAAAAGAGCCCGTTTTGACTGGGAGAGGGAAACCCATTACATGCCCGACGACCAGTGCCAATCAGCCATAGGTTCAAGAGTCAAATTTCTAGAAATACACAATTCAAGAAAATCCTAGCATTCTAAATGGCCATGGCCCAAAAAAAATACCATAGTGAAACCCTAGCCGCTACCATGGCGTCTGGAATACCAGCCAACAGGGCCACCAGGAGCCATTGTTTCCATCACAGCCACCACCAGGCCAATAGCTGGAGAATCCATCACCATTGCAGACCGAAACTGAATCTACAACATAAGTCACGACTATTGAGGAATATGATTAGTTGTAATCCTAAACTATGCAATGTGTGATTTTATTTGTAAATCATGATATAGGATATGGATATATTTATTTTTTTAATAACAATTATTGTAAACTAGTCAATTTTATGTAGGGGGTACTAATTTATAACATGGAAAAAAACTCTGGTTATTATTTTGATGTTTTTTCAATCCTTTTGTTTTTTAAACATGTTTTAACTTATTACTTATCTTCTTCAATATTTCAATTATCATTTTATAATTTTTTTAAATAAAAATATTAATAGTTTGATTTCATATATGATAAATTTTATTCATTGTGTGAAAAATATTTTCAAGTGTTAAAGTTATATCAAAATTATATTTATTATGTTGTGATCAGAACATTGAGGAACTATTTTAAAAAATGGAATTACTCATATCAAATTTATTTTTTAAAAATGGTGTTTTATGTTGGAGGGATTTCAAATTATATACATAGAATAATTTTTTGAATATCAATTTACCCCACTCATGGGCTATTCACTGGAATAAATAGATAGGTTATGAAAAATCCATCTAAAATTGAGTCGTCTTTGTGACTCTAGTATTCATGATTAATTTATCCAAAAAGAGTGTCTGAACCTATGTAAGGCAAGATACTCTCTTATGATATAATGGATTACTGATATAAATCTATAAAAGGTGTAAAATAATGAAAATACTTGTCTCATCAAATAGGAATAATAAAACAACCTTTGGAATTCTAGGTCAGGTCACATACACCAAAAAAGATTGGATTACATATCCAATCGAAAAGATACAACACATATACCTTGTGTAAATAGTGAAAGTGAAAAATACATATAACGCATGTATGCTGGAATAAATTATGTCAAACCCCTATCAACCAAAGATAAAGAGGAAATCTAATCTTCTTGATCTAGTCCACACTAACATATATGGTTTGATGAAAAATTCTTGAACAAAGGGATGAAGATATATTGTTATTTTATCATTGATGAATATAATATAATAGCCAATTCAATGTTCATGAAAATAAGAATGGGAGTCCTTGGAATAATGAAGAGGTGTTTGGGAGTTTCAAAAATTATAATAGGAACACTATAAAAACATTACAATAAAATAGTGTAAAATATTATACAAATTTTTTGTTTGAGATCAATCTTGAGAAACATTGTGTTGAGAATGATATTTCATCCTTGAGAACTTCATTGAAAAATGGATTTATTGAATGATGAAACCAAATAATGAAAAAAATTAAAAAACTTTACACATTTAAGTTATATTTTCCCACAAATATTGGAAAAGTGGTATTACAAGTTTTATTGTACTCTCAGAAATAAAAATTTCTAAGAATTAGGGATGAGATGGTACCATATGAAATGTGTTATGAAAGGATGGATTTATTAAATCATTTTCACATGTTTGGAAGTAAGTGCTGCATCTAAAATATTGTACGAAACCATGGAAAGTATTCTAATGTTGTACATTAAGTAGTGTGTCTAAGATAATCATTATAGATAAATTCCGTTAAATGTTAAAACAATAAGGTGTGTAAAAAAATTTAGAGTAGGGATGTCAATGACATTGATGAGAATGATCTGAAGGACTCTTGAGGCTATAATTTTTTATTTTTTTTTTGAAAATTAATTTATAGGGAAAATAGAGATTATGAAACTATGAATGTTGTAAAAAGTTTTGAAGATAATGAAGAGTATAAGGTAGAATTATAAGGGGAATTCATTTATAAAGAATACAATTTTGTACCTTAGATATTATATGACTTAGCACATATAGATCGGGTCAATATAATTAGAGATGTATCTATACCAACAAATACAAGGATAATGGGAAATATTGATCACATCATTATGTTGTCAATAGTAGAATCAACCTCATTTGGATATATAGTAATAAAATTAATCATGTGTTAAATTAATGGATGATGAATTAAATTATACTCATGAAAACACTCTTCAGATGTATTTTTAATCTCATAACATCATAATGTTATTGAAAATGTGTGGATATTTAATAAATAATTATACGAGTATAAGGATTTGATAGAAAATAGGGGAAAACATTTAGGTAAATCAAGTAAGAAAATTCAAGGAATTTATATTGATGAATCGTTTTCCCTCGTATCCAAACTAGAGTCAATAAGTATATTTTTTATGAAAACTAAAAGCGGTGAAAACTTTTATCATATGGATGTAAAAATGGAATTTTTAAATAGCCTTCCAACTTAAGAATATTATAATGAAAATATATTAGGAATTTTGATTGGAAATGATGAAAAAAAAGATCTGAGATTCAAAAAGGCACTATATGGTCTAAAGAAAGCACCCAATATACGATATAATTGGCTAGATTAATATTTAAGGAACATTTAATTAAATATTTGTAGTTTAAACAAAAATATATTTTTTAAAACCTAAAAGGAAAAAAAATTTATAGTTCTTGTGTATATAGAAAACATCATATTTGGGGGATGTAAGAAGAAATTTTTTAGACCATGTTGGATGGAGAATGAAGTAAGAAGGGTTTTATTTTGCATAGTATTGTATTTTTTTGTCAAAAAGTATAAATCAATTTACTATAAAAAAGGTATTAGAAAATATGTTGATTCTTTCCTGATATTTATTTTTCAAATTTCATATGTTTTTTTTGAAAAACATGTTATTCAAGCCATATGAAGGAACGGGGGGGGGATGTTTTTTCCAGTCATATTCAGGTTTGATTAAATAAAATATTGTTGTTAGGAGATAGGAATGTTACAATACATTATTTGGAAAATATGAAAATGCTAAACGTGATCGATAAAAGACTATATATCATGAAAGAAAATGAATGTGATGAATGCAGTTGATTTTTGAATATGCCTTATGACAGTGAAGTAGCATTGGTGTTCTTTCTAAATCATATTTTAAGGTGGAAATATTTTTCCATATTTTTCCAACTTTTTTTGTCCATATTTTGGAGAAAGGGGAAAATTGTCTTTGAAAAATGGAGTTAAGCACCAGTGTTATGGATGTTTGAATATTTGTGCATAAGTCATTTTTAAAAATTATTACATAAAAATATAGGAAAGTAAAGAGTGGTGTGAAAGTGTTATGGTAAATTTATATAGTAGAACACATGTTTTGGAGCGACACGCAAGATTTGGAGTTGCATAGAAGTTATGGAACAACATGAAAGTTATGTAGTGGAACACAATGTGAGTTGTGAACCTCATGTGTAGGGTAATATATGATAATAAATAGATTTATACCCTCCACATTTCATGGTAGTTTAATACATAGATACAATCTGAGCTCTGATTGTGGAAGTGGAAGTGGTGTGCAAGTAGTAACTGGCGCACAAGAAAAAGTGCCACTCAAGTTGTGAGTTTTAATCAAGTTGGGATTTGTGTAAAAGTAGTGTGTTGTGTGTAAGACATAAGTGTCATGAATGTTTTGTCTTATGCACAAGATTTCTGAGAAAGAGGTGAGTGGTGCACAGGTAGGTAGGCGCGCAAGAAGGGGCGTGCAAGCTAGGAGTGGCGCGCAAGTTGTTTTCACCAAGAGGTTCTTACCATCTTCTAGGTAGGAAAGGGAAGAATTATTTTGAAAGATAAAATTTAACGGAGTGTATCAATAAGAATTATTATATTGTATTGAATAATTTTTTCTATAATAAGCATACACACTATTAGATTATTTACATAGTTCTATGTGAGTTTAAGGGCATATCCTAGTCATCGTATTCGACATCAGAAGATTATTTTCTAGTGGGTTTTGTGGTATTGTATTATTTTCATACCATTCCATGTATATAGATACTCTTTTTAAGTAGTTAAATTTGTAAATTATTGTGTTTTTGTGGATGTGTGTCTAAATTATGTTCAGCAGGGAAGGGACACTTTTACAGTATGTGAAGGTTATTCCATAAGTAAGGAAACATAAAAATATATAACTGATTCAACCCCTCCAACTATCAGTGATACCTTGATCCTGAATGGGAAACATCATAAATCCATTGAATAATTGGATAACCACTTGAAATAATAATTTTATATGTCCATGGTAAGTGAAGTAAACTAAATTTTTGGGCAATAATTTATAAAAAATAAATAAAAAATCAATCTCTCAAGAAAAATATTATATAGATCTAATAGATAATTTCCCCATATATAATTCCAAACAAATGTCAACTTTGAATTTTTATAGCAAATATTGGGAGACCTGAGGATGACAAATTCTTGGATCCCACAAAATACAGGATTATAATAAGAATATTTATATATTTTAATATAACATTACTAGATAATGACTTTACAACATTTTTATCTACTCGTTTCCAAAGTAATATAAAGTTATATAATATAAATTTTATTAAATGAATCATAAGTTTCATCCAAGTTACTCTAAATTATGTATTTCTCCGTAAAAAATGAAATTATTATAAATTTTCACCATTTTCTATTTTTTACTAGGTTTATGATGTGGTTGATCAAAAATACATTAGTTGTGGTGCACTCTAAATTATAAATAAATGTGTGGTTTGGTTAGTCAAGAATTTGGATGGTTCTTCTATAATTATGGATAAATTATAATATATATATGGTGCTAAGACATGAAATCATATTTTTGGGATTATGTAATAAATGGATAAAACTTGTGAATAGGTGAATTAGCTGATTTCGGTTTTCTAGGACAACAAGTGTGTGGTTGATCTCACTAAAATTATATTACAATCCTCACATAACAATAATAAAAATATCTAGTACTTATTCATTAAAGAAAAGGTGGGTGAAGTAATGATAACTTTGGAACATGTTGGTATTAATGACCAACAAAGAGATATCAGGACTAAGTTGTTGGCCAATCTGGTGTTATAGATTCATTGGTATAACCTCACTGTTCATTCACCTCCCTTAATTTTAATGTGTTATGATATTTCTCATCTCCCCATTGGTATCTATAATTTTATCTGGTGTGTTTTGGGTTTCAAAAGTATGTTGGTGATTTTGTCTAGAGGGAAAAAATGACTATGAATTTCAATACAGAGGATCTATAATTTATGTGATAAACAGGACGTTTCATAGTATTTATATAAAATTTGTAGAAGTTATATGGAATGAATGTACGGGGGTTAAAATAAATGGGGAATTTATATTTTTTAACTAGAATATAAAGGTGTTTTGGTAGGATGAAAATCATGAGGCATGGGAATAGAGTTTTTATGCATGAGGATAGAGGAATTTCGGAATGCATAATTTAATAAGACATTGAATTCCATCTTGACATCATGTTTTATAAATATATATATTGATGGATGAGTTATTTCATTACATTCTTGGATAGTAAAGAAGATCAAGATGAATTAAATTTAAATTGTGGCTTCTAATAAATTCAATGTGAGATAATTTTTTAACCAAGGTGATTCGAAGATAAATATTTTTTTAATAAATTTTTAGGATTTCCAATGCATCTAATGACCAAGGGAGATGTCATGAGGTGGAAAATATTTCGATAGTTTGTTATTTTTTGATATTAAACTCTAAACGATGTTAAAAATTGATTTCAAAGAAATTGATTCAGTAAGATTCATGATATTCTGGGAACTATGCATGATTATTGCTTGAATGTCAATGAAGCTATTTTAGACATAGATAAATTATAGGATTCTTCTATATAGAGTAAAGTGAATTACATTGTTGAAGGAGGTTCCATTCTAGTAGATATTGGAATATTACACTATACATTTTATAGAGATGTTTTGTATTTTATATTGTTGGTTTTTTCATTGAATATAAGGTTAATTCCATCATTTAGGGTGAATAATATTTGGTATATAGATTCATATGCTCTATCTCAAAATAGTTCTAAGAAAAAAAATAAAAGAAAATAAGTTGAATAAATCATCTAGATGTAGTAATTGTGTTACATAGTAATGTGGAGTATTTGTTTAGTGTATTTAAGTGATCATGGATTCTTGAATAGGTTATATTAAATGTAGTAAATCCAAACTACATTATTGAACCTACCATAGAAATTGGAGTTGGTAGAATTTTCATTTGGTGAAGTTGAATTGAGAGAAACTAAGTTACTATTTGGAGCATACTCCCGTGATGTAAAGGACTTTTATGAAGCTATTGATTTGGGTGTATATGACTTTTGTCAAACCATAAAAGTAGGTAAAATATATATGAAAATATTATCAAATTACATAGTGCATAAAACTAATAATTTAATGATACAATTAAAAAAATTCAAATTTAGATGTGTCCATCCAGTCATTAAATATAGGAAGAATTCATTGAGAGTATAAAAGAATGTGGAGTCAACGGAGGATATATGGTCAAGGTAGTTCTCTATTTCAGGAACTCCTGTAAAGGAAGTGAGGATTTTAAGAATTGTTTACAAAAATATATATTCGAATCCATAAAATAATTGACCAATTCAAGATTCTAGTATGAAAAAATTATATATCATTCTTATACAATCCCTTAGTGGTGAACCATGTAAAATTTGTATTTCCCCATCATTATATTAGCATTTCTTTTATTATTTAATGTTAAAAACTATCATATTAGTCAAAAAAAATTCTAGTCATTATGTTAACATGATCTGTAAAAAAATCAACACCATGATTCACCCCACCCCTATTATAGAATCCCATAGAACAACATGCAACATGATTTAAGGATCTTCATAACACTTTTAATTGAGTATTCCAATTGGATAATTATTAAAATATTTATTATCATATTATTATAGGGTCTTGGATTAGTTGTTGTTAGTATTTTGGTTCTACATCATTGATTTCATGCATAATTGATTATAAATTATTTTTAAAATTTTGTTTTTTGGGAATAATTTCTTATCGATGGATTATGAGGGATATACTATCAAGGATAAGATCATGGTGGTTGGAATCAAAGTATATATATTTTATTTGGATTTATTTTTTATTTTTATGTAAAAATTATTATTAATATAAAAATTTCCTTATATGTTAAAAATACAAATTGAGTGTTTTTATTAATATTGTAATTTTGTATTCAAATAACATTTATATATGAGCCCATGACTATATAATTAATTTTTTCTCAATTTGACCACATTATAATTCAAATTATTTTCCGTGTAGTATATGGAAAATTGGATAATCTTAACTTGTGAATATTGTGTTATTTAATATTTTATGATTTTTATATCATCCTTAATTATTTATAATTTTGGTTCAATATTGATGTTTGAAATTATAGACATTTTCATTATATAAATCATAAAGGGTATAGTGATGAACATGGTTATGGTATAATTGGGTGGTAATTAAAAATAATGACTTCTCTTACCATAAATTAAACAAGTGAAATTGTTGTCTTTTTTGTACTTCCAAAATATATTTTCTTAGGTATTTTTTACTTTATTATATTTATTTATAAGGTAATTTTCACTTTTGGGAATAATTGGTTGAATAATTTATTTTCATCGCATCATGATTAAATATAATAAAAATGAGAATTAATAAACATTAATTAATTTTAAATTTTACATTTGAACTCTTTTAGATTTGAAATAGTTGAGGGAGTAATCTAAATGGATTTGGATATGTTCAGAATTGTGGTTCGTGTGAACAATAGTTTTTCAAATCATACCTACTTCTCCCAAATATGAACTTTTATTAAGAAAATAATTACATTCCACTTCAAACTATTTGAATTATAAATCAATGAGCCATACTTACCATCATTTGGGAGTATTCATCCATGAAGAGATAATTGATGGGTTATTTATTCTCAAAATCAATGATATGATACAAAAACATATTCAATTTTTCGAACATAGTCACTAACCAAGAAAATATATGTTATATATAAATTTAATTTACTCTTTTTCAATGATATATTTATTTTTTTGTTGATTTTATACAAAACCATTAATTTTTAACTTTACTCTTATATAAAAAATTCAGTCCTAAAAATATACATTCCATCTTTATTTTTTTATTATATTTTATACATTTATATAATGTAGTAAATTTATCTAAATAATGTATATGGTTGTATTTCATATATATTTGTAACATGGTGATTTCAAACTAAGAATTGTGAGCTCACACCCTATACGTGAACTCTGGGGGGAAATAGATATATAGTCTATTTATAGGTACCTATAGGTGTTTTTAGATATTGAGGATATTTTTTATTTTTATGAATGTTTGGTATCAGAATGGGTTTTTTCACTAAATTATAGCACTAAAAATGGAAGATCATGTTTGGAATTTTTCCATTTCGGTGAGGGACTAATTTATATTATTTACAGTTCCCATTTTGTTCATTTAATTATGTTGATTTAATTATATTTGTATCTAGATTTTTTCATTTATTTAGTTAATAAAAATGGTGAAACCACCAATAATTATTATTTATTCTACCCCAATGTTCATCCCCAATGACTCAGATTTAGGGGTACCCCAATGGTATTAGGTAAATCTATCCTCATAAAAACAATTTAGTCAATCCATGTTAGTTAGATCAACTCATCCCATAAATTGGATTCATATTTAGTACAAATTCATGAAATTATACTTCGTAGAAAATCATGTAACCCTTGTTGTAACGAATTATTGATTGATGCCATGTATTCATTAGGAACATGTTTTATGTGATGAGTTCTCCATATAAAAATTCATTAATTTATAATGCTATAGTTTATATACATATAAGTTGGAACTCTATAATTTTCATCATCTAAGTAGCCATCATTTATTATGGGGTTAGGATTGAGCCAATGAAAGAGAATTTCTACATATACCTATGAACATAATCTGAACCCATGTAGTGTCGTTCAATTTAATGTTGAATATCATATATTTAATGGTCATTTGAGAAGGACCATTACGGTTAATTTAATGTTCATGTTGTTATAAAAAATGATTTACTTTTTAAGGTCATGCATATAGGATAATTGTGTCTTGTATTATGAGTTCAGACAACATGAACATTCCAATTATTTTAATTCTATTTGAAATCGGCTACAGGGAATGAGTGACTAAAAATGGATTATTTTATGTCTTATTCATTAGGTTCCATTTCTACTTTTTACTAACATGGGATTTATTTGGATTTAGATTGGGTGATTTATTACAATGGATTCCATTCTTATGTCTCTAGCTCGCTGATTTGATAACTTGAAATTTACAAAAACCTTGAGTGTTTTGGAGACAGATTTATTGAATCTAGTACATTATTATCGATCCAAGATATATAATATTTGTTTATTTAATAGGGAGTTTAACATTATAAAGGGGATATATGATTAATGGTTCCTTGATGACCCAGTCAATTTGAGAGAAAACTAATGGGACATCATGACTTGACCCACTGAGGCTTGAGGTGTGGCCACCCAAATACCACCTTTAATAGTCCAGAAGATGGAGACTATCTCCAAGTAGGAATATCAATAATGATGGAGGATTTATATTATGGTACCTTTAGGAACACACCGACATACATCTCCATGTAATAGTTCATAGATAATAAAGATGCAGTCAAAAACTCTTTCAAACATATATCCCAGAATTAGAGTATAAAAAAGTACTAAAACAATAAATGGGAAAATTACAAGCCCACTAAAAACTGCAAAAGAGTCCAACCTACTTAGAAGGAGAATATTATCAAATGAATCCATTAATTCACTACTATATCAAGAATCAGTATACACCTTGCTATGTCGATCACACTATGCTCTGTATACTTAGAAACCTCCTATGAATTCTTTATAGGGAATGCCATCTTCCAAAGACAGTGAATTCTAGATCAAATCCCATGCATTGGTGATTATAAAAAAGTACCTAGTAGGAATCCGAATAACCCAAAATAATGGGGAAAACTGAAAGGAAATAGTTTTCATGACCCCAGGGAAAGAGAACCCTAGAAAAATAGAACAAGAAACTCCATCGAACACACTCCTTATCTACACATGTTTAGTCATCTCATATCTATGTGTTGTTTCAATCATGATGTGATAACATCATATGGAATATCAGAATAGCCTAGATATAATTTTCTTAGACTCCATGTCTCGTGAGGTCCCAACCACACATCCATCCATAGGATTATAGTTGTGTTCAAAGGTAATGTTCATCTAGAAGTTATCACCCCACAAGCCCTATCATCCCATATGGATATAAACCAAGATATATCACTCCATAAGTTATTACTAATCTCATAGTACACCCTCTCTATCCTAGGTGTCACACATTTGAGAGAACATGATCATCAAATTTTTCCATGGTGAAAGACATGTTGTCACTTAGGGGACCTTGATACACTCATAGCGGATAAACCCAATTTCTGATGGAAGACTCCAGGAACCCTATGTGAAACATTAAACATATCATCAAATAATATAGGGGACCACACATAGGACTGATATGGGACACGAAAAACCCAATACATAACTCTATAATCATTTACCTCAAATATGGGATCGCACCCCTGATCACTGGGGGGACACCAGAAACCCTACAAAGTCTCAAATCCATGATACACATATTTTCCATCATGCTTAATACTAATAAGAGATTGTGAAAATTAAAATCTAGATATGGTAGCCATGTCGGGGATCGTACTCTCAACAACGACGTTACCCCTATTGGATCCCCCTAATATGTGTGGTATCATATGTTTGATGATGAAAAACCCCCTACTAGAGACCACCAATTAAGAATGGGATCATATTTCTAATGAATCCAGAAATCCTACCAAGCTATTCTATTAGATAGGGGATCACCGACTAGTATATGCATGTCACAATGATACCATGAACCCAACCAATGGAATTCGATATGATAGTGGATCCTTCCATGTCATCCTCAAGGAAAGCAACAACTCTATCTGATTTCATACAATTATTGTGGTCACAATCCTTTTTGGAGCACATAATTTCACATTAAACCCTCATATGGATATATGAATGGAATTAACTAAATGGGTAATCTTCTATACATCGCCAATACAAGTGTCACACCACAACTACCTTTTGTCGCATCTTTAACACCAAAAACATGGCCACCATCACATCCAACATGAAAAAATACTCAGGAAAGGATATTAATGGGCCTCCATCTGAGTCTAGATGATGGATATGTGTGAGGGATAAGTGTCAAAAGGGTGTACACATCGTGTACCCATAGTACATGACATTTGTATTGATGATAGACCCTGGACATATCCCCTTATATTACTCGGTGTGTATTTGTAAATATACATGATGTTTACAATAATTCACACAAAATATGACCTCATCCCATCTCTTGGGTGTATCATTTCCCATTCATGGTTTTCTATTCATGACACACTACATGGAATGTACATTCAATAGACTATGTGGATTGGGTATCTACTCACTGGGTCATATTTTAAACTTATTCTTATGTCCAGCACCCCATTCTTGTATACTATGGCCATGTAATTCCACATGCCCTTGACCCATGGCATTGTATTTCTGGACATGTCCCTTGGCCACATGAATTAGGATAAACACATTTCTTATACCCCTAGAACAGGGCACATAGTTCATAGGGATCATCTTCCCTAAACAAGAAGAACAGTTAGAATGTTCTCCCACACTACATGTCATGTGATTGTGAATTCCAAAAGGGGATTCCCTACAAGCCGCACGAAAGCCCCCTATTTCCACAAAAACCCACATATCCACCTCAAATGGATCATTAGAAGCTATAATAGGGATATAAAACCTTAAAAAATAATATAAATGGCTTAGGGTAAAACCCAGATTTATCTATATACCTCGTGGTGATATCACAATGATTTGGGTGTATATCCACAATTTGAAGCCACAACAGCATGATCTAAGACTGATTTTCATTAAAATAGAATATTGAAGGTATCTTTTATCCCCAAGGTTCAGTCACCATGTAAGGTAGATCCATATTATTTTCATATATACATCTGAATATAGTTATAACTGTTGGTTGGATTAGGTTATACATAAAATTTTATTATATTAGTAACCTCGTCACTCAATGACCATCAAATGGTGTCCTATAATAGGTATCCCGATAGTGAAAAACAAAATATCGAACCAAGGGTAAACATCACATTCTGGACTCATTAGATGTTTTATATTTCCAATCTAAGACACCAATCGAAATGTATTTCTCGTTTACCAAAAAACTGCTTGTGCATGATAAAATATTTAATGGTTTCAATATCAACTCGCTAAGGGACTTCAATCCCTAGAACACCAAAACGACTCAACACTAATATTTAAAATCATTATCTATAATTACCCATATGTATTATATAGAAAAACTTGATTCATTAATCCCTCTCCATATGTAGGCATCTCATCCCAAAAATATATATACTACACAGAAGGGTGAAAATTGAGATATCAAATGAAACTCATATTACTTTGATCCCACCATAGGGTTTATGTGTTTTCTACAAATACAAAGGTAAGGAAAACAAAAATCAATCCACACATAATGTCTAACTAAAACCAAGTAGGCATTGTGAAATGAATCACGCACGTTTTCCCCTGGTGGAAAACCCCAACCACCCAGTACCTATTTTGTCCCAATGTCTAGCAGTACACCACCAAACTAATAGAACATGTATATTGGAATAAATAAAAAGTCCTCATCAACCATTGGATGAACTACACCCATAAAATAAATCACTAGAACAAAATCTAATCCAATAAACTCTATCTCAACTAGCTCCAACCAGTACAATGACGGCATATAGGTACTCTTGAATATGGATCCGACTTTTTATATGTTGACTTTGGAGTGGAAAATGAACCATTAAAACAAGAAAATAAAAATAATGTTCTCTATAACTCGAATGGTTTTCACTTCATAGAAAACCCTCCCCTCTCTTGGGTGTACTACTGAGGGAAAGAAACCTCCTCATCACCCCAACTCACATCATTACTACAGTCATCATCAATCCATAAAATCTCAATGTACATAAAATATCTAGAAAACGCTCATATATATTTATAATTGGAATCTGGTCATGAAATGCCTCGGAAAGAAGAGATCTTATATGACCATCCCTCTCATAATACAAATGTGGAGGGGTAACCACCATCAACTAGAGATATCACATGCCATCTCCATGTGTATCAAATGAAACACCAATACTACGAAGATGACGGTAAAAACAAAAAACATAGCCCTACATCCACAAACCTCTAACTTCAACACCTATCTTGAGGCATTATGGGATAAAAATAATATTCTAATGTAAATAACAGGATATCCCCTAGGTGCGCACCTATGCAGAAGATAACACTAATTGGGGATTTAAATCTATAAAATCATTGAGTATACTTCCTCAACTCCAGCACTACTATTGGAAACCAAAATCTCATAGCACTACTGCTCCAAAAGGTCATACCAACAACCTGATAAAATTTTGATTTATCAACTCACACCTGAGATTGATCTAATTAACATGGAATCACTCTTTAATAGAAGAAATATGTATCCCATATGCTAGAGACACCACCACACCAAGTGGTGTAAACTATCTAATAATGGATCATAAGAAAAAAATCCATATTGTGGAATTTCATCGAACGTCTCCCTACAACTATAGAAAGATTATATATGATACAATCTCCTCCTAGAGATAAGTAACATTGTCAGTAAATGTTTATAGTAACTTATAATCTATGTAAGATCCTACAGAATATGGTTAAACCATTGAGCCTCCACTGGTATTTTAAATGAGTTCTTCAACACACCAACACAAAACCACTTTATGAACCCATAGGTTGAAGGAACCCATTTTCCACACCTCATCACTATTTGATTATGGTGTAAGTGACTTAGCTGCATGGTTTTGTATCATTTCATAAGAATTCATCTTAGTGGGTGATGTATCACTATTACTCATGACTCTGAAGCTATATTATCCCACGTTATCATAGGTTGATACTGTCACCATGTTTCTCCCAAGATAATCCTCTATAATAAAGTTGTCCAGATAGAGTACCTCACAATAGTATCTAAGAATACTACTACAAAAGTTTAATGGAAACATATCACACCTCCAATCATCCTCAAATAATTTTGGTTACCGGCATCCACAACATGTCGATACCCTATCCACCGTCCTCCGGCTCCCTTATCCAAGCACAGACCACCTGGTGGTGGTGGTGGAAATTGATTGAATTGTCTTACACCTCATATTTATCTCCTTTCTCGTCCACCACATTGCTTGTCATAGGGGACTCCATGTAGCACCCCAAATATTTAATGGTATGTTTCTCTTAAATACATTCGATTCATAGCCTATATTTCATAAAGCAATGAGTTTTTCTGAAAAAACACATGGTTATTTTGGAGATTGTCATAGCCTATCCATTGAACATAAATTTTCCACTTGTGTGTTTTGAATTTGGAAAATCTGACATACACGACTGTCTTTAGGATGATATTTAGACTCTAATATAATTAACAAAATTTGTAGTGAATAGTATTATACACTTATGAATAGTAAACTACCTTATGAATATTAACTTACTCTTATAAATATTTTCTATGACTCTTATGAATGGTATCCACACCCATGATGGTATAAATAAATTTAGGCACCTTAAAATTGAAGATGAACAATTTAAGTGTTTATATTTTTTTATTAAGTAATGATTTTTAATTAAATATTTAATTTATCATATTTAGGATATTATTTTTGAAAAATGGACTTCATTTTTAGATTTTCTATGTCAGAAAATGGTTAGGGTGATTTTTTGGGATTTTTCTGAAAGACATGAATTTTTTATGAATAGTAAAATACAATAAATTATGATAAATTCTAAATACATGATTTACTACATCAGAGGTGATGTAAGGCTGATGTAAGCCCACATGGTTCGAACTCACTTTCCATTATTACTATTTAGGATCATGTGAATCAAGACTATTCATATGTTTGAGTAAAATATTAAAATAATAATTAAAATAATCTAACATCCCTTTCCCCTCCACTATATAAACCACCCCTCACCCCCTCTTCCTCACACACCATTCAAGCTTTAATACTTGCCTAAATTATACCAAATACTCTTCCCAAGCCCTCTCCCCACGTTCAAGACCATCTGGTCTCACCAAAAGTCCAAAAACAAAGGTCTTAAGGAGCTTCTCAAGGAGAGTACACAAGTGGTGAACCTCTATTATCTTTTCTTTCAAATTCTTTTACAATTTTTAGTATTTTGTTCCTATTTTCTCACCTCACCTCATCCAAATTCCATGAAAATTACAGTAACATACATGTGCTGGATTTTCATAATGATAATGGAATATTTCATCATAATCTTTCTTTTTACACTACTTTTATACAATAAATGCAAACACCATCTGATATGTGTTAATTTATCACACTCAAGGAAGATGGGTTTTCATTTTGCATGTGTTTCTTCAATACTGGTCATGAAACCTTTTCAATGGTTGTACTAGATTATAATATATGTATTTTATCTTTTTTAATGTTCTTTAATCCTTACACATTCATAATATGGAATAATAATACAAAACAAGGTTTTTGTACACAAAGCCTCCAAGCCAAATAAACACGTTTATTTTTAACTCATCGAATGAGTCATCCTCATCGTATATAACCAGAATCAATATAATATCATTTATATAGATTTAATTTCACTAGTAATTTATATTAAAAATTCTGGATTATTAACCACATTTTAAAAAAAACATCAATTCATGAATACAAGTAAATGGATCATGAAAACCAAAAAACAAAATGATACCAAAACACTAAAATTCAATCTCTTAAACCCATCCAAAAAGTCATTAATGAAGCAAATAAGGTTTTAAAATATCAAAAACATGTTTATGAGGTTCTGGAATTATTAATTAATGAATCAAAATTTCATTAGTCACATAGTTAAGAGCAATCAAAAACTCATTCAAGCATAAATTAAGGGATCCACTCTCTCAATTTTGTTCAAGAATTTCCCCTATGTTGTGACCTTTTATCATTAATTCATAATGATGGGGTATGTTTTCGCACCTCCCACATAAATATCTTATGATATATAAATAATGGTATACCCATTTACCTCTCATTAATCCCTCGGAAGAACACTCGTTACCATGCTGAATTGATTGTAAGGGGTTTTCTCATCTCACTTTCAATTCTGTGGGATTTCCATTGATCGCATATAATTTCTTATAAGAGGTATAGGTGTACTGAAATTTGATATAAATTATCATGATTCCCATTATATTCATGGTATTCTTTGAATCATTTGGTTTTTATTAACTTTTTTTCATATGAATCAATTGATTACAAGGTGGTTGTGACCTTTATCTCAATTTTCACTTCATTGTGACACACTCAGTATTGTGCATCAAGTATTTCATATGTGGTGTGCATACTGCCCATATGAGATCACTTTTTAATTCAATTTATGTTCCATTTTAAATTTCCATATTCTAGTATCATGGATATGACTATTGTCTAATCCGTATTACAGTTTACATTAGGTATTTATTTTTAATGTTGTTTCGATTGTGGAAATATTGATGAATCTGTGTCCTCTATTCTATATAGATAATGTAAAGTAATATTGATGTATGTTTAATATATGTATAAATAATTCTTTAGAATTTAATCGGTGGGTGGGGCCTGATACAATCCCTCGATGCATCGGTAGGTCTCATGAGAAATATCAATTGGCAACAAACACTTTGAGTTTGTTTCCAAAAATCAAACAGGTTTCTACACATAGAACTAAACGGTTTATATGGTATTATGGATTCATGTTCTAGACACATGATGTCCATTAAATAATAAATATCTTTATTCATTATTATATATTACAATCCATGAGGTTTTCACTATGAAAAAAATCTATTTATGTAGTTTCATTCATAGTTTATTAATGGCATGAGTTTTTTATTTATTCACCATGCCATATTGATTATGTAAATGTTTTTTACAATTCAGTTATTATTGATTAATGATTCCACTATTTGTAATCCATACTAATCATTTGATCTCACCCCTTTTATTTTTTACTTTCAACAGGTGATGAAGATGTGATCATTTACTGAGTTCTTGTGGATGCAATTTTTAGTTTTTTTATGTATTGTATTTTGTAACCTTTTCCAATGTTATTTATGTTACATTTATGTGTCTAGTTTCTTCATGACTACTAAACTAATCGTTTTTTCAGTATTTTCATTCCTTTTAAACATGAAAATGCACGTATTAATGCATTTTCTCTCATTTAGAGAGGTCGGGGCGTTACAGTAGGTATTAGAGGAAGTTTAGTTGGAAACAAGGAAAATAGATTAGAAAACATAGATTTGGGAACAAATCCATAAGGAATTATTTGATAAAAAACACACAAGAACATCTCGGTATTTTGGTAAGGAAATGATTATGTGGTTCTTTCAAACAATACATCCCGGACTGGATACGAGCAGGTAGAGGTGGCTCTGGCACAAATGTACCTAGTAGTGAAAGCTCTGAAAAAGAGTTTAGGCTTGTCCCGGGGTATCCTGGTACACGACAACATGCCTTGTTGAACTCTTGGTTATGAAACTATCGAGAGATATGCTTACGATAATTCATATTTTCATTACAAGCCATTATGAAGGACTAAAATATAAATTATTCCTCAAAGAAACCATTTTTCTGATTATGGGATTACCCATGTATAGGATCTCAAATAATGCTACGTATTTTTTTAAGTTATGATTAACCATTACGATTCATACCCTAATCAAGTGTGTTCCATTATTTAGAAATGGCGTCTAATGGAAGAAGGTGAATTGATACTCGTGGGAAATGTAGTGATCTCCCCACTAAGAAATTAAACAAATTCAATGTTGGAGTAGATCATATCATGATCATATTGGGACAATATACTCAGGTTGTGTCAAATAACCATTCCACTCCTGTGTTGGATCGTTTCATGTGACAGAATCCCCCATATTTTAGCAGGACTACTAATCTAGTGGTTGTTGAGAAATGGATCAAGTCCCTTGAAAATATATTCATGTCATTAAGATGCAATTAAAATGAAAAGGTAGTATTGGTAGTATATTTTCTCAAGGGTGACGTTGATCAATTGTGGTCCTTGATTTAGAATACCATGGAGGAAGAAGAAATAGAATATATGGAATAGAGGAATTTTAAAGAAATATTCTTTGAAAAATGTTTATTTCATGGGAAACGAACCGAAATGAAGAGTAAATGCCTTGGCTTAATGCAAAGGGAAGAAGATATTGTTGTATAGTATGAGGTTACCTTCACAAGGCTAGCCCAGTATTCCATAGATTGTGTATGTGACTCAGTAGATAATATTGATCATTTAATTGAAGGTATTAATCCAAGACTTAAAAGATCACTATATTCTCAAACATTTTCATTATATGATGAAATTTTATCAAGTGCCATAAAAATTGAGAAGGAATTTTCTAGATCAAATTTGTTCAAGAGAAACCATGATAAAAAGTGGTACTCGGATAACCTAGGGAAAGTTGAAGTGCCAAAGAAGAAAAAGGGGTTGAAGAAATTCCCACTATATGAGAACTGTGGAAAGAATCATCTCAAGAAATTCTTGAAAGGCATGGGAGTCTTCTATAAGTGAGGGGAAAAGGGGAATATATCTAATGAGTGCATGGGCAAGAAACAGTTTTATGATTTTCAATGCTAAAATTTTAGAGATATGGGATGCTATAAAAATGAGTGTCCTAAGAACAATAGAAACATGCCTCAGAAAAGGCCAAGAGAGAAAGGGAGAGCTTATGAGATTAGAACCATGAAAGTTGATGTTCATAATGATGTGGTGGAAGGTATATTAATTGTTTCCTCAAACATAGCCAACACTTTATTTGATTCTAGATCATCGCATTCATTTATATCTTCCCATTTTTCCATGAAAATTAGACAGTTCCAATTTCATTTATTAAAAGAGTTATCAGTAAAAACTCCTAGGGGATGCATCATTACAACAAATTCATGTCAACTAGTCCCCCTTGTGACACATAACCATGATTTAGTTAATAATAGTATCATAATACCAATGACTGACTTTGATATAATTCGTGTTATGAATTGGCATCCAAACTATGATGCGAATATTTATTGCAAGAAAAAAGGAATTTACAATTTTTGAAAATGGTGTAGAATCTCTTACCATTAGAGAAGAGACCTCTCCATCTGATTCTTATCTAGACCCACCCCTAGTAGATATATTAAATGTAATTCATGGAGAGGATGATATCCCAATATCTATGGGTGAGGAATGAAATCTTAAAATTTAAGATGTGAATATAGTGCAAGAATATATTGATGTACTTTCAGAGGATTTACCTGAATATCCTCTAGAGTTAGAAATCGAGTTTTCCATTTTTGTAATTCCTAGTGAAAGACCTATATCAAAGACCCCATGTAGAATGGACACTATAGAGTTAGTTGAGCTAAAGAAGCAACTAGAGGAGTTCAGTGAAAAATGATTTATTCAACCCTGTGTCTCCCCATGGGGAGCCCCAGTACTGTTTTTCAAGAAGAAAAATGAATACATGAGGCTATGAATTAATTACATGGAAATAAATATTATTACAATAAAGAATAAGTATCATATACCTCAGATTGATTATTTATTTGATCAACTTAATGGACCTCAATACTTTTTGAAGATTGACCATCGATCTGGATATCATTAGCTATAGGTGAAGAAGTAAGATATTCCTAAGACAGCATTTTGAACTAGGTATGGGCATTATGAGTTTACATTGATGCCTATTAGACTGACTAATGGACCCTATGTTTTTATGGATTTAATTAATAGAGTTTTCATGGAATAACGTGAATTTTTTTTTGTGGTTTTCATCAATGATATCCTGGTGTGCTCAAAATGCTATGAAGACCATAAGGATCACTTGCGGAATATTTTGAAAACTCTTAGATGAAATGAATTATATGGGAAGTTTATCAAGTGTGAATTATGGCTTCAATAAATTTCCTTTACGGTCCATATTTTCCTTAAGGATGGAATCCTAATTGATCCTACAAAGACAAAGGAAATCCATGTTTGGCCCATTCCAACAAACATAACCGAGGTACGTAGTTTTATTGGCATAGAATGTTACTATTGGTGTTTCGTTCAGAATTTTTCCCAGTTGGATTTCCTGCTACCAATATCACACTTAAAGGAGTTAGTTTTTGTAGAAAAAAAAGAATATACCGAATGCTACGATGAATTGAACATAATATTGTTTAATGCTCCAATTTTGACTCTTCTATCTGGAAGGGATGAATTTTTAATATACAATGATCTATAAAAGAATGGAATAGGTTTCATCCTTGTGAAAAATGATAAATTTATTGGTTATGCAACAAGACAGTTTAAGACTCATGAGAAAAATTATCCAACTCATGATCCTGAATTTGTAGCCGTAATCATTGCTCTGAAAATATGGAGACATTATCTCTATGGAGAAATATGTAAGATTTATACAGACCAGAAGAGTTTGAAATACATTTTCACAGAAAAATAACTCCACATGAGGAAATAGAGATGGATCAAATTACTCAAAGATTACGATTTTTTAATACACTACCACCTAGGAATGGAAAATAAGGTGGTAGATACATTTAGCAGGAAAGATCACAGACTCATAGCCCTAATGAGTGTTGAAGAAGATCCTATATTCATGTATATACTAAAGATGGATATGGTAACTATTAAGGAAGGAGAATCATATTTCCTCTTTAAAATTATTTCTAAAACATATTTATTAAAGAAAATAAAGAGATCTCAATATGATGATGAGAATCTGCACAATAATATTATTGCTATTAAGGATTGGAGATTAGATGACTTCGTGTATGAGGAAGGAGGTATGAAGGTTGGGAAGAGGTTATGCATCCAAACAGTAACTAAATTAAAATGGTAACTACTAGATGATGCTCATAACTCAAATTTGTTTATACACCGGGGTAGAACAAATATGTATATATATCTTGAGGAATATTTTTGGTGGGTTAATATGAAGCAAGAAATTGTTGACTACGTGTCAAGGTGTCTAGTTTTTCAACAGGTTAAGGTAGAGAGATAACATCTAAGAGGAGTGATGCAACCAATACCTACTTCTATGTTGAAATGGGATAACTTTATGATGGATTTTTTCACTGTACTACAGAGGACACGAATAGGTAGTGATGGAATACGGGTAATTGTTGATCATCTAACAAAATCAACACATTTCCATCCTAAATGAGAGGGTTTATAACTTGAGAATTCGGAAAGACTTTATATTAATGATGTTGCAAGACATCATGGTGCACCTCTATAGATTGTGTCCAATTGAGATCCCTAGTTTGCATAAAAATTCTAGAAAAGTCTCCATAAGGATTTCAATACTAAGCTTCATATGAGTACTGCTTATCACCCCCAAACTGACAAATAGTCTGAAAGGAATATTCAAACACAAGAATAAATGTTGAGATCATTCTCTCTTGACTTCCAAATTTTGTGGGAACAATAATTTCATTTTTTGGAATTTTCCTACCACAATAGTTTCCATTATAGTATTCAAATGGCTCCATATAAAGAATTATATGGAAAAAGATTTCAATATACTACATGTTGGGACGAAGTTGGTGAGAGAAAACATATAGGCCCAAAACTTATTGAAGAGTCCAAGACAAAGCTAAAGACAATTCAAGCCCATATTAAAGAATCCCAAAGTAGGTAGAAGAGTTATGTAGAAAACTGGAGAAAGGATTTGGAATTCCTTGTGGGAGATCAATTCTTTCTAAAAGTATCTCTATGGAAGGTTGTCTTAAGGTTCGGTAAGAAATGGAAACTGAGACCTAGGTACATTAGGCCATTTGAGATTTTGGAAAGAATCAGAGTTGTGGATTATCATTTTTAAAGGCCCCCAAGTCTCTCAAAAGTTCATGATGTGCTCTATGTGTCCTTGTTGAAGAAATACATGCCAGGCCTAATGCATGTACTCACCTATGAAGAAATTAAACTGGAACTTGATTTTTCATATTATGAAGAGCCTATCGGCATCCTTGAATCAATGGAGCAAGTATTGAGAAATCAGATGACTTTTCTAGTAAAGGTTCTCTGGAAATACACGAATATGGAGGAAGAAACATGGGAACCTGAGGATATTAGGAAGAAGAAACATCCACATCTTTTTGGTGGGCTTTATATAGGAAAAATTTTGATGAACAAATTTTCGAAGGAGGGAATAATGTGTCACCCCAATCATTTTATAGTATGTTTCTCTTAAATATATTTTATTCATAGCCTATATTTCATAATGCACTATGTTTCTTTGAAACAACACTTGTTTATTTAGGTGATAGTAATATCCTAGCCATTGAACATAAATTTTCCACTTGTGTGTTTTTAATTTTGAAATTTAACATACACGATTGTTTTTAGGATGATATTTAGAGTGTGATAGAATTAACATAATTTATGGTGAATAGTAAAATAAACTTATGTATATTAACCTGCCCTTATGAATTGTTACTTACCCTTATGAATATTAATATGACTCTTATGAGTGGTATCCACACCAATTAATGTATAAGTAGATTTTGGCACTTTAAAAATGAAGATGAATAATTTAAGTGTTTATATTTTTTGATTAAATAATTATTTTAATTAAATATTTAATTAAACATATTTAGGAAATTATTTTTGAAAAATGGACTTCTTTTTTGGATTCTACACGTCATAAAATGGTTAGGTATATTTTTTGGGATTTTTCTGAAATACATGAATTTTTTATGAATAGTAAAGACAATAAATTACAATAAATGCTAAATACTTGATTTATGGCATCATAGGTGATGCCAGGATGATGTAAGACCACTTTTTTTGAACTCACATGCCATTATTACTATTTAAGATCACATTTATCAAGACTATTCATAGTATTGAGATAAATATTAAAATAATAATTAAAATGATAATTAAAATAATGTAAAATCCATTTCCCCCTCCACTATATAAGCCACCCCTCACCCCCTCCTCCACCAACACCACTCAAGCTTCAGGACATGCCTAAATTCAGCCAAATACTCTTAACAAGCCCTCTACCCATGTCTAAGACATGTTGGCCTCACCAAAATGAAAAAACAGTTCTTCAGGAGTTTCTTAAGGAGGAGTACTCAAGAGGTGAACCTCTCTTCTCTTTTCTTTCAAATTCTTTTACAAGTTTTATTATTTTATTGATCTCTTCCTACCTCAAATCATCCAAATGACATGATAATTATAGTACCTTACATGTAATATATTTTCATTATGTTAATGTAATATTTCCTCATATTCTCTCTTTTATCCTCCTTTTAAACAATAAATGCAAACATAGTCCAAGATGTGTTAATTTATCACACTCAAGGAAGACGGGTTTTCAATTTTCATCACTAACTTCGATAATGGTCATGAAAACTTATAAATGGTTGAACCAGATCATTATATATGTATTTTATCATATTTAATGTTCTATAAACCTTACACATTCATAATTTGTAATAATAATACAAAAAAAATTATTATGCACAAAACCACCATGCCAAATCCAAGCGTTTGTTTTTAACTCATTGAATGATTCATCCTCAAGGTATATAACCAGAATCATTTTAAGATTATTTATATCTATTTACTATCAATATTTATTCATATAACAAAATTTGGATGTTTTTCCCCATTTCAAACAAGAATCCATTCATGAATACAAGTAAATGGATCATGAAAAACCAATGATGAAAATCCTACCAAAACAAAAATAATAATTGAATCTCTAAACCCCTTAAAAAAGGACATTAATAAACCTAATAAGGTTATAAAATATGAATTACATGTTTATGAGGTTCTATAATTATTAATTAATATAAATTTTATTATTCTGGTCGTTAACAACAATCAAGAACACCTTCAAGCATAAGGTAAGGGATCCAATCCCTCACTTTTGTTCAAGAATTTCTCCTATGTTGTGCCCATTTATTTTTAATTCCTAATGATGGGGTATGTTTTCAAACCTACCCCATTCATCCCTTATGATATATAAATAATGGGATACCCCTTTACCTCTCATTAATCCCTCACAATAACAATCTTTACCATGCCGAAAGGCTTGTAAGGGGTTTTCTCATCTCACTTTCAATTATGTGGATTTACATTGTTCGCCTCTAATTTATTATATGTGGTATAGGTGTACAGACATTTTATATATATTATTAATATTAACTATATATTCATGGAATTTTGTGACTCATTTTGTGGTTATTAACTTTTGGTCATATGACTTAATTGATTATAACGTGGTAACAATCTTTGTCTCAATTTTCTCTTCAATGTGACATTCTTAGTATCGGTCACCTACTCTTTCTTATGTGGTGTACCTACTTCCCATTTGAGATAACTTTTAAATTGAAATTATATTCCATTTAAAGCTCTTTATTTTCATATCATGGATAAGATTATTTTCTAATCCGTATACCATTTTACATATGGTATTTATTTTGAATGTTGTTTTGACTGTGGAAACATTGATGAATCCATATCCTCAATTCTATACTAATAATGTAAATTCATATTTCACTTGTGTTTAATCTATGTATAAAATTTAATTGGACACGCAGTGGGGGGTGTGGACCACTACAGCTCCCTGATTCATCGGTAGGTCTCATGAGAAAAATTAGTTGGCGACAAACCCTTAGAGTTTGTTTCCAAAAATCAGACGGGGTTCTTCCCACAAAAGTAAATCGTTTTTATTGTATTATGGTACCATGTTCTAGATACATGAAATCAAATCAATAATCATTATCTTTATTCATTATTATTTATTACCATCTAGGAGGTTTTCACTATGATAAAATATATAGATGCAGTTTCATTCATAGTTTATTAATTGCATGTGTTTTTCATTTATTCAACTTTCCATATTGATTATGTCAAATTTTTTACAATTTAGTTATTATTGATTCATAATTTTGAGAATTTTAACCCTTACTAAGTGTTTTAGCTCATGCCTTTCATTGTTTACTTTCAATTGGTGATGAAGAGAAGATCATTTATTGAGTTCCTGTGGATGAAGTTTTTAGTTTTTGTTATGTATTGTATTCTATAACCTTTTCTAATATAATTTGAATTACGTATATGTATCTAATTTCGTCAATACTACTAAATAGGTCGTTCCTTTAGGATTTTTATTCCTTACTACCATTCTAATGTAATTAGTAATCCACCATCTCCAGTTTAGAGAGGTCGGGGTGTTATACTCCATGTACTTGATATTATCTCATCTAGGGAGGTCCATTGGATATCAACCTCCCAGAAGCCTGTTGGGTTAGTAAATCACTCATGATGTGATATTTTCCATCACAATATAGTAAAGGTTTATCATGTGGGTTATTATAACCATTATAAGATCTCTGAACAACATTAACTCAATCCTATGATAAACCCCAGAAGCTTCTCACACACCCTAATCACTAAGACTATTATCAGCTACTATATTTTGAGGACTCAACTCTTTTGTTCCCCAAACCAACATTCTGAGTATGCTCATACAGAATTCTCTCACTCACCAGGTCCCTTTCATGTACTCCATCATAGTTGGAAATTCACATTTATATTAGTAAAGCCCTAATATTCTAGAATAATACTTTCCTGAAGGCCCATTATCTAACAAACATATATCAAACCATATAAAAGGAGTATCATGAATGTTATGCGAACCATGCCTAACACTGAACAAAATTAATAATATCTTACTGGAGATATAAAAGATCTTGGAAACACATCAATTTTGTCATGGTTGGATAAAACATTTCACTGAATAGTGGATCAAAATATTACTATGTGATCATCATATCATCATGTTTTTACGTCACCGAACTCCACCATCACATGGACATGTACGGAAGAATACTCTTTACTAGGACAAACATCTAGTCAGGAGGTTTTATCAAGAGGCCGAAAATATGTGTGATTATCTTAAGTTGGTCCTCAGTTGCATCAGGGTCTGGCTGACCCTCATACCTCAATGGTCACTGAATCTGTAACTTATGAAGCTCACTCATGTTGTAGGCATCCTTAGTGTGAAATTTTGATACAACCTTCTTCTCAATGGGTTGTGGCTCCATTGGTAGACCACCTAGAGGTATGATATCCTATGTAGTGCTTTATACAGAAACCTCATAACTATATATATTGTCATCAAAATACCACTATAGAATCCTATCTAGTTTTTATCACAGTAGTATCCATAAATATAATTGAGAAACACCATAGTCAAAGTTTATGTCTTGTAATATGACTCAAGAAGCACACAAAAGAAAAAAATGAGTCATATATTATGAATATACCAACGTTTCCCTACAACCAATGCCAAAATATACTAAGTTAACTAGCTATATATCATAGTAATATTGAATGTATACATCGATTGTCAAACCAAAAATGTACTCAATTTCGGAAAAATATGAAAATGATATACTTTAATATTGTCTCCATAAAATATAAAAAATCTCATAGACTCGGATACTGAGGTAGAACTGACTCCTCTGATACTACTCATTCATGACCCGAGCCCCTAGGGCCTGAGGTTCGACTACCCCAATCCCTCCTCCAATCAAATAGGGGTTGTAGACCAACACTAAGAAGGCATATCATAATGTGGTAGGACATAACCTGTGGTAAATGTACACAAACACCCACACACATCTCAATGGAACAGTGCATAGATACTAAAGATGGAATAAAAAATTAATGCATACATCTATGCCACAATCATTATATGAAAACAGAACTAAATCATAAAAGAGAAAAATTCAGGCCCCCCAAATACTACAAAAGAGTCGAACATGCTAAAAAATAGTGGCAATTATCAAATGAAAAAATTGAAATACACCTTTTCCAAGTGTCGATGTACCCATATTTTTATTGATCCTATTACGATCTACCTACTTGAGGTCTTCCTGGGAATCCATCAAAATGAATTTCATCTGTACAAGACATGACATGTGTGGTAAAATCTCATGTAGTGGTGAGTAAAAATAATAAATACTATATTCACCAATAATCCAAAATAAAATGAATAAACTAAAAAGGAAACATATCTCTCAGCCCATGCTAAACAGTACCTAGGTGAGAGAGGATATGAAACACAATCTCAACAACTCATTGGATACACAAGTCATATCAGATCATCTCTACATGGTGTTTTAATCGGGATGTTAATACAATACAAGGAGTTATATAATAACCCAAATACACTCATCTCAGCCTCTAATACTCGTGAGGACAGAACCTCATAGCCATCCCTAAGATTTCACTCAATGCTAAAGGTAATTCTCTTTCTGGAGGTCTTACTCCATGTCCCATGCCTTATCAAATGGGTTTCATTCAAGGGAATTCACTACATCATCTATAATTCATCCGTACATAATGTAACTCATACAGGAGGTATCACTCCAACAGGTATCACTAAGCTGGTCACACACCCATGTCATCCCAGGTGGTAAAAATATGATATAACAATCGCATAGGGTCCCTCCATGATGAAATTCATGATGTCACCTTATGGACCTTGGTTCACCCATAGTTGATGAAATACTTCCTAGATGGGGGACTCCATAAACCATAAATGAATCACATAACAAAACAACTCATCCAATTGGGGGGTTACACCCATGACTGATGGGGGATAACACATACCCAATCTAGAAATCAGAATGTCATATCTCCTAGATAATGGATCGCATAGAGACCACTATAAGACACCAAAAACAATAAAAAATATCAAACACATGATAAAAATACTGTTGATCATACCTATAACTTTTGGTAGATGCCTAAAACTAATATCTGTATCTAAAAACAAAGTAAGGGATGCCTCCACGATACCACAAACACTAATAGAAAAACCAACTAAATAGGGGATTGTATGTCTGATGATTCCACACACTCTACTTGAAGCTACCTTCTATGTTTGGTATCATAGGTCTAAAGATTCCATAAACTATATAGTGCTATCATTCTAGACAAGGGATCAGTACCTTATGTAATAATGTCTCGATGATACCATGAACCCCACCTTGGTAATTCATTACGATAGAGGGTCATATCATAGCCTCTATGTGGGATACACTATCTCTATATGAGATAATCTTATTGTGTGGGTTTTAATCTTGTACTAATGATGTAATTTCACAATAAACCCCTATAAGGATAGACAAATGGAATTCACTCAATCGGTATTATTCTATACATCACTAACACCAGTGACCCGCAACTATCATCTCTCACTGCATCTATAATGCCAAACCCATGGAAACAATCACTCCAAGAGTATAAAATACATTGTAAAGGATACTCATATTACTCTATCTGAGTCAAAAATATGAAGATGTTTGAGGTAAAAGAACCCAAGGGGAGTAAATTACATGTACCCATTGTACGCATCTTGCCTCTCAAATTCATCCTTTGGATTTATCCCCTCATAATACTCAGAGTGTATTTGGGAATATACATGGGCTGTACATCAAATCCCATGGTGTTTGAAGCCATTTTTTCACATGGATGTGTCTTCATATATACACTAATGGCTCTCCATGTCATGCCACATGGTGTGTACCCTCGAAAAACAGTTTTCCCTGGCTCTCTAACCACATAGCCTTGTCATCTTCTAGTTTTCATGTTTGGAACCCCATGCCCATTTAATGTTGGGGTGTACTTCCACTCAATTGTATTCCTTTACATGGAATGTTTTTCCATTCCCCTAGGCCACATGACCTGGGATCATTACATAACATGCACGCCCAGCACATGGTGTGTAGTTCCCAAAGATCATCTTCCATGAATAGGAATAAAATATGACATATTCTCTTGAACTACATGTTTTTTTATCAGAAATTACAAATATGAATTCCACAAAAGCTACCCAAAACTCTCTAGTTTCCATAAAAACACATATACCTACCCCTATAGGATCACTTATTGTAATAGAAGGGATTTAGGACCTTGAAATGCAAAAATGGGGATTGAGAAGTAAATCTCATAAATATTCGTAACTTGTGGTAAAATTAAAAATATTTATGTTTATATCCATGCACTGAACAAACTATATCATTACCGATGACTGATGAATGTACAAAGCCAAGGATTATGGTCACTATTCTCTCCTATAATCATCTGTTGCACAAGGTAGCTCCATCTCCATTTCCTATGAATGTATGAAGGAAATAAAGGGGGTGGGTAGGGTTAGAATATATTATTAAAAAAATTATTTAAAATAATAACTAACTCCCTCAACACACTTTCAATGGTCACCTCTAATTGGGCACCTAAAGCCAACTAATATTATGTCACACTAAGGGTAAAAACCAAATTTCTGACTAAACCAAGTCCCAGGTTTCTGATATTATATTTTGATCGGAATTTATTATTATTTTACTGAAAAACTATTTGAACTTGATAAAATATGTAATATTTTTAATATCAACAATTTTTTTCTCTTCAATCCCTTTAATCCCTCACTGACTCTGCACATGGAATCATAAATATTCCAATATCTGAGATATAAAACCAAATTCATCACAGGGGAACCCCATTATCCCAGGAATAAAAAATTAAAAAGGGCCACATTAATGTGAAATATAACACCATCATGTATATTGGATGATTGTGGATTGGGTCTGAATGATATCTAATATTGGGGGTTTTGACCAAGACATGAGGGTATAGTGATGTTTTTTATTCAACAAAATGATTAAAATAATCCTATCATAGTGTCTTGGACTATGAGGTTCTAAATGTTTTCGTTCAATGATAGGTCCACCACTATTTTGATGAGTCTTTATCATTAATCCATTTTCATGATTCCTCAGCATGAAACTATTCTGAAGTTTTTGGGCACTATGGCCGATATCCATGTTCATTAACTCAAGTAGGTGAATTATGATGTCAAGTGGATTCATATTTTTACCATTATATGGTGTGGTCTATCCTCAAACTAAAATTCTTGAAAAACATTACCAATTTATTCTCTAAGAGGGTGAATCAAAATCCACTCAATATGTACATCTAGGACTTGTATGGATTATAACTATAATAATATACCTCCTATGGGATATTGGAATATGTTCCATTTATTCCCTTAGGGTTCATTCTATATTGGACCTTCAACTAGGATTTTATTTTTCTTGTATAATGTTATAATCTTCAGTTGATTTGGGAATAAAAATATTCATATGACATAAGTATCCACAAATCCCATTACTCCTCCAATTTTTTGTATTATAAATTCACATGATGGAAATTTTTGGGTGTGTGGACATGTAATGTAGAGTTTTTTTCATCCATTGGTTTCTTATTAAGTATCTAGTTCACCACTTATGTAGAAATAGGAGGCTTGTGTGAACCTTTATTAATAATTGAATTTCATCCAATAAATATGACATGGTAATCACTTTTAACCTCCTTGGAAACCCAAGTGGTGTTTTAGACACATAATAATTATCATTTTCATATCATCGAGCATGCAGGTTCCATTGGTGAGGTTGTGGGAAAAAAAATGCCTAAATGTAAGGTGAAAGGGCACTATCGGTCACTAGGAACTAGATGCTTGGGTGAAAGATGTAAGATAAGAGTGGTAATGTGGTTGTGAAGAAGATTATATGTGAGGAATATGATCCCAAAATAAAGGGATTCTCTCAAAAGGTATGGAACCCCACAACTTTTTTCCTTCCATAATTCAACCATCCTTTTATTATAAATGTCAAATTTGATGAAATTTTAGTTGTAAAAGATCTTATCCATATAATAAGATCTGATCAAAATGAAATGTTTTTTATTTTGAGGATAATGAACCCATAGATCAAAATTTGACTTTAGGGTAGTCATATGACCAATTTAGGGGATACACAAACATGTGTTGATGAGTATTTTGGGAACATGTGTATATTGTTATAGGGGTAAATGTTGTTGTAAATGAGGGGTTTTTATGTTTGAAATGAGGTCATGTGTAGTTAGTAATGATACCAATCTTGACAAGGGAACACAAATCCCAAGATACTGGTGAAGGATTCACCAATTTTTAATATATATTAGTTCAATTATTTTCAATAAATATAAATGGTAAACCATTGATGAAGGAAAAAACATCACCTTGGAGAGTCCTAAAAATCCAAGATCTCTCAATTCCTACTAATGTGACCTCATGTACTTTCTAAATAGTAGTATATTACGTTTCGTTGACCCATCAACTACTCAATGAATGAATATATGCATACAGATAGGTGTTTTCCCTTGGTCACACCAATTATAAGTGACTATACAATGGTGAATGTTGTTGAGAACAATAAAAGTATATTTAAGTCTCTTGGATGGAGTTTACTACATGAAACCTCATACTCTGGGAAATTTTCAACCACTCATTTCTATTACCTATGCAATTTATTCTTTAAAATTATATTTTTTTCATTTTTATAATAATTTAGATAATGCATAAATTATTCCCCAATAAAAAATTAAAATATCACCCAAAACTAATCATATTGAAGTGAAAAATGACTACTAATAATCCATGATCAAAGACATTTGGTATAGCATGTGAATCCATATTATTTCATATTATCTAGTACTTTTGGATTTTAGGTGAATATTTTTATCAAATTTACAATATCAAATATATTCCAAACACATTTAATTAACCACCCCATCAATGAACAATTTATTGAATATAATGTCGATAACCCATCTACATGTGTTTCATCATCAAAATTTGTCACTCAGGTGAAATATCATTTTTGTGGATATATCACCTTTGAAAACGGTGAAAGGGAATCATATTTATTTTTTCTATTCCCTATTTTTGTGGAATAATATTTTCCAAATACATGAACTATTCATTTTTAAATACTTTAAAATAATTGTTGTAATCCATTTATAAATCCCCACGAAATGGCGCAGTCTTTAATTAGATCATCACCCTAGGTAAATTTTCTTTCAAGATTCTTCATATTATTATATAGTGGTTTTGATATATATTGATTTTAATGACTATTGGAGATACATTAAGATATATGAGTCCATATATATCTCATAAATTTCATTATATCATGAAAAAAATCTCATTCATATGTCTAATATCCAGTTGTGCTTAAAGATCACCACTTTTCACATACTATATCGAAAATATGGTACCAACCAATGGAAAATAATCTTATTTATAGGATTACCCATTCTTAGTGAAATTTATGCTATGTTTCTCTTAGTTCATATTTCATTAAATAAAACTAAGAAAGTCCCTTTAATGGTAAGAAGTTGTTAAAATTGGATAAATGTAAGTTAAAAAGACAATTGCCTTCCTCATAAATATTCCATTTGAAAATTATGCCACTGGATCTATACTATATCACGGGTAAAACCTAATATAATAAAGGTCAAGTACATGTCCAACCCATCATGTTTTTGTGGTATAGATTAAAAATTGTACTATTTTAGATAAATGTTTATTTACAATGTCGGTTTATCAAGTCTAATCTAAATTAAATTTAGGGTCTTCATCTTATATTCCATTTGGATGTGTTCTTAGTGGGTGATGACTATAAAAATTGAATTCCAAAACTAAAGGAATGGTTAATACATTTGTATAATAATCATATTTGTTTATCATATATATTTTTTGTAATATTTTACTATTAAATAAATATTGTGATAAATATCTTTCTTCACATAGAACACCCATCTAAATCAAAAAATGGTACATTTTATTTTGATAAAAATATTACAACTCAAGATAACCATTAATACATTATAATAACAAAATAAAAATCTAGTAATATACTTGAATGACGAATAATCCCACAAGTACATAAAAAGATAAAAAACATCAAATATTTATCATCATAGTTTTTTATAAAGATCATATCCCAGGTTGTAGTTATTGAAAAAAGTCCAATAATTATAATTATAATATAAATTTTTAGAGATAAGTAAATATCATAATTTGTTTTTTTGTTTTTTGTAATTCTATATATAGGAATGAAATATGACCATTATACATATCATCATTCGATTTATTATCACTGGAAATATGGTTATTAGAATTATGGTAATTGGATATATATTTATTGGGTACTAATGTATCCAATAATTATATTGAAGATGTGAAACATTTAGTAGCATATTTAAAATAATATAATTAAGAAGGATATATTATTAATCAACAATAAAAACATTAATTCTATTATTTCATTTTAAAATTATATTTTTATTTTTTATATATTATAATAATTATTATTATTATAAAATAATGAATTCAATAAAATGGATTGATAAAAATGAATTATATTGATATTAAATAAATATAATTCATGAATCAACTATAAACCAATAAAAAATGAAAATTTAATTATTCATGCAAAATAAATACAAATTGATTATAAACAGTGTTTTATTATATTATTATATGTTTTTATATAAAATATAAATTTCCTTTATAATAGTAATTTTAATAAAATTAATTATATATATAGTCCAATTTTTTACAATTTTATTTAATTACTTCTAATTCGTTATAAAATATTATAAATTCTTTTAATGTTCAAAATAGATATTTTCAAGGATTTTTTTTGTGTTATATATGTTATAATATAACATTAAATTGATCGCATATAATGTATTTCTATAATAAAATATTTAAATCTATAAAATAAAATATTTAATATCAATTTATTATTAATTTAAATTAAATATTATAAACAACACATAATTTTTAAATGTTTTATTTCTATACCAAAAATTTATATTATATGTCTTCCTTTAAAATGAAAATTCCCATTGTTTAGAAATTTAATTACATAAAAAAACACCAAATTTTTAATATTCCCATCAAAAGTATCTTATGCGGTGAATTTAAATTTTTGACATAAAAATAAGTTACTACTGTAAAAATCAAGTAACCACAATAATGGTAAATTTAGGTAAAATGTGGTTAAACTAAGTTAAAAGACATAAAATATCATATAATATTATCTATTTATGTTTTAGGGATTTATTTATAGACCAAAACATATCCATATCCCTTAATTTATATCATTATTCTCTTTTCCTTCCAAATTATTACCTTATAAACTGAGGAGTGAATATTTTATGGAAATGTCACTCATAAAACATTATAAAATAACACCACCTTCACCGCTCTGTGACTTATAAATACATTTATTTCTCTATTTAATATCAAAATGTACTCCCTCTCCAATCTCCTTATTTTTTGTTTGTTTCCTTCTTGTTTCAAGAATGTATTAAAAATCTTTTATTCTGAGGGAACTCGATTCGAGAAAGTGAGAATTCATCATGTATATAAGTTATTCAATAAATATTTCAAATATATTCTCATAATAAATCACTATAAATAACAATAAACATTATAATTTTTTTATATTACCATAATTATTCTTTGTTTAAAATTATATTACTATTATATATCTCTATACTCTTGCACATTAATCATTATAAATTTTTTGTTCTGTTCAACCAGAAACATGAAAAAAACTATATATATATTACTATAGTCATCAAAAATAAGTATCAACAAATTTATACCTGTTATATTTGATATTAATTATTAATTTATTTCTTGAATATTATTCTATATGTTTTTCACAAAAATGAATATTCAATATTAGCTCATTATTATCAGTAAGTTTCACGAAAAATATTAATCCAGATTTAAATTCATGTAAAGAATACCCATTCATTCCATAAATTTAATGGTGGATTACCTATATCGTTTGAACACAATTATTCTACTAACTTGTGTAAACCTTTAAAATTGAACATGGTATCAATGAATGAGGACTGATATTTAAATTTTGAAACATTAATGAAATAATCATAATAAAAAATATATGATGATCAAAAAAAAAATAACTAACTAATATATGTGAAATGAAATATTATAAATAAATATTATAAAAGTTAAAATATAAAAAAAATTTCTTGAAATCATTTATTAAGACGTTTATATATAATATTTTGGGTTATTAAACTTTTCTTGTAGTTGGGAGTAAATGTAAGGGTTTTAAAATATCATTTATATATCATTAATATATGTTTTATATTCACCATATTTATTAGTTATATGTTTTATATACTACCCCATGAAAATATTATACAATATTTTTCATTTAATAAATTCGATTTAAAAATCCATATCATGATACTTCTCTAAATGGTGTTTGATACAAATGTTACCAAATCCATAAGGGTTTCATTTCCAATGTCATTTTAAAGTTGAGATTTTTTAATGTTTATGCATCCAAGTAAGGAAGTATTTTGTATTCTATTATAAACAAATAAATTTTATACTCCTATGGTTGTTCATGGGTTTTATGTTTCTCCTTACCATTTCTTCGTCCTTTGGTTCACTATTTAACCAAGAAATTTTTCTAAGTATAACCTACCTTATCTCATTTTTTCAGTTGGGTATTATTCCCTTTTAAATACAAGTAATTTATTATTTTGGAGATACATATATATTATTATATTAATTATTAATTTATTTACTAATTTAAATTGAATTATTTAAAAAATAAATCAAATTTATCCATTTTCATTAAGGTTATTTTTGTAAATTTAACTCCATTTACAAAAGGGGAAAAACCTCATTTTCATGCATTCCACTAAAAAACCCATTACTAATTTTAAAAAAAATTATTTATAAAGAATATACTTCTATATTTATTAATTATTAACTAGTAAATTATATATTTCAATTATTTTTAAAAATTATCACATTGAAATATATGTAATCGAACAGATATAACATTTCTTCTTATTTTTAAATGTAATTTTATAATTCCCTTAATACCATTTTTCAATATATATTGACATTTTTTTGTGTTTCTTATGATTTACTAGGGGTATTATCTAATGATTCCTTATACCATTATTTTTTAGATGGATTTCGGTCATGTTATGTCAAAATTTTCATAATACTAATTTAAGTTTCACAAGATAATAAATCGGGGAGGGAATTATGAATATTAACATGATCATGTGAAACACATATGTATATTCTATCATTATGTAGTGGGAGGGTTCACTATAACCCTACAATATTTTTTCTAATATTTTATATATCATGATCTCAAATGTGTACATGGGTGTCCAAACGAATCATAATGGTACATGAGTGATCAACTCACTCCCTAGGGTGAATGGGTGGTTAGACCAAGCGCAAGTGAACACAATTGGTCATCCCAAGCCAAAGGTCAAACTTTTGGTAATCCCAATACCAATAAAAAGCTTGAATGTTTAATCCAATATAACTATATTATAAATTGGTGGTTGGAATAATCCTTTTTTAGATGAATGACCTTATGGTTTACCTTGATATAATTTATTTTTGATTTTCATATCTATGGAATATATTTATGTTGTGCATCATTTCAACGTTTTGATCTCATATATTTAACTCGGGAATCAAATTTTATGTTATATAAAAATATTTATATTAGTATCTATAATTTAATACCCATGATTAATTAAGTGTGATTTACCATATTATAGGTTCTTTCACATCAATTATGTTCTCATACCCACATGCATAACTCATTCTCACTCATGGTATTTAATTAATGACAATCTTGTTTATAATTATTGAGAATATGAGCTCATCCCTTCTATAGGTTTCAATATCCTAGGGAGGGAAGAACATCGTAACATATGACAAGATGTGAAGGGTTTTTAGTGGTGTAATGACTCATATTTTTACGAATTTACTTCTATAAATTATTTACAAAAACTCTGAGACCAGGTGCTGAGACGTCATGTGATTCTGAGGCCTAGTGATCCCAGAACTATTTCTTGAAATGTGTTAGGATTTTTATAACATGCGTATGGGAATTTTATGAAAAAGTAGAGTAAATCATAAACTGGTGCCCAAATCAGAAATCCATGGGCACCGTTGAGCTCAAATTAGTGGCTTTACACTAGGCCTGGAATAACATTAGTTGGTGTGGGTCTTCTGTGGGAAAACTTGTAAAGGATGTAAACATAAATAAAATTACTAAATTATTTTATTCTATTTTTCAAATCCTAATAACTCATAATTGGTAACTAATATTTGAAATTTTAGTCCACAATTGAGTTTGTAAGTGGTTTTTTCCATAGGAGAGTCATATCATCGGTCGGTGTGGGATGGTGGTAAAAGTTAGTTTTTGGACCTAAACATCATTAAAATATTTTAATAAAAATATTTTATTCTTGATGCAATGATGTGTTTTTTTAATAAATTTTTTCCAAAAAAAGGTTATGGATGTCACTGTAGCCCTAGAATTCCTCCGTGGTAAATAGATAGAGCTCTCTCGATGAATAGCAGTATATCGTGGATCAATGATCAATAGTGAACCTCAGATTTGATGGATCTTCACCCATGACAATGAATCCATGACGTCTCTTCATCATCCATCAAACTGAATCAAGGTATGTCATTTTGATTTGATTTATTTTCCTCATTCAAGAATTCCACGAAGAACATGGAACAATAGGCAAACAAATTGGCCCACAAATCGATTGTAGTTGTGGGATCAGATTTACCTTTGCGGGGTCTTGAATGGAGAATGATCCTGTGATTATTTTTTGTATTTAGATTTTTATTCTAATGGAAATGAACAATTATCTACATAAACAATGATCAAGGACCATTCCTATTAGTGTAATTATGCTTCTCCCCCTCATTGTTCATTCGTCATGGGAATTCTTTTTTTTGTCCCAGGACTCAACATGTTGTGATCGATTGATTATTGCACACTTGATCCTCATCAAAACGATCCAAAATAATATATTTGAGACCAAAATGGAATAATGGAGGTCTAAAAATGAAAATAAAAAATGTATTGAAGAGAGTCCTGAGATATTTCCGTTCTATTTATTTTTTGTTAGGATGAAACGTGACGCTGATCAGAGGCATGGGAAGTGAAGAACGCGACCGAAACATCATATGCGTGCTTCAATTTCGAAAAATAGTACACCAGAGGACAATCAGTGGCCCGCGAATGGGGCCATCTTCGATCCGGTGCCGGTGGCCACATGTGAATGTGACGAACAATGGTAGTTTCTATAGGAGCAACATAGCTCGGTGGGGTATATGTGGGAGCTCACATGTGGCACCTAGGGATGTTAAAAAGGGAGTCATATAAACATCTAGGGTATTTGTAGAGCCTGTGGTAGTAGCAGGACACGAGGGAGCAGGGATGTGTTGGCCTTCAGCATTCAATGTGCCAACACCGCATTGAACAGGAAGAGGAACATGATTCGGCAGACTGCATGCGGTACAACAAAACCAACCCCTGCGCATGGGCCAGATCTGGTGAGTTAGACAACATTGGGCCATTCCCATCAGACCAGGGAGGTTCAGACAAGACCGGGCCAAGTAGGGTTAGCCACACCGGGATGGGTCAGGTCGTCCAGATCTTGTTGGGTTGGTTAGTGTGTTAGATCAGACCCGAGTAATACTTTTTCACTAAATCTATCATAACATTCAAACAGAGGGTCTTTTTGATGAGTTTTCTATGGTGTTGGGATCCTTGTAATAAAGAGGTCATTTTTTGAAGGATTGTAGGGTTATTAATTACATAAGAATAGCTTTATATTGTACCCTTGGTCTTTTCTTTTGAGAGTTCGATGCAAGATCTTGTTCCCATAAAAAAATATGACACATATTCTAAAGAGATGTTTTTCAGCTTGGTTTCTATAATTGATTTTGTGGGTTGTAGAATATATCAAACCAAGATTCCTCGTCAATCCTCAGTTCTCTTTGGGGTACCTTAGATAGGGTTTTTGACATGGTGTGACAAATATTTACATGGGACCCTATCCCCTCTCTAGGATGATGTTTCCAATAGGGAGAGATGTCCCCCCCAGTGAGCCTTGGGTGCAATGGACCCCCTATATATGTATCAGAAATAGATTCTTTATATTCTATATTAATAGACCTAAAAAGTGTACTTTGAGCAGTTTTTATTGCTTGATGTTTGGTTGTGACTTGGTTACTACGTGACTTGGGTGATGCATGGAATAATGACACTATTTGTGTTACGGACACTTCGTGTGCTACTCACACTCCATGTTTTTTTGACACTTTTTGTGTTACACACACTTCATTTGTTATCGAAACTACGTGTCTTAGTGAAATTGGATGTCTCAAGAAAACTATGTCACTTGTTGATACCCTAGTTTTCCAATGGGTACTTTTGGTAGACTAGTTTTTTGTGCGTCAATCAGATATCTCTAGAAGTTATATCTCCTGGGATGAGCACTCTACGAGTGAAACTGTGTAGCTAGCAGACGATGGGACTTTGATGATTGTAATCCTTTATGAGTATACTTGGATTTTCTTACTATATATTTTATAGAAATACACCTATGTTTACCTAAATATATCTTCTTAGTGGTGTTTTCTCTTTTTGTTATTTCAGTGTGGTATCTTCTTCGAAATGTTTCCTCTATGGTATTTCTTTTGGTTTTTGGGGTGTCCTACTGAGTAATGTTTTACTCCCCTCTGCACTGGCTTTCCCACACTAGTCGTGTATTTTGCAGAAATTCGACCTTGTTATGAAGTTCTAGGTGGAACAAGACCAGACAGTGCTTGGTGAGATTAGATAGACCAGGGTGTGCTCTTTTGACTACATCTAGTAGTCCATGTACCTTTGATTACAGGATAGACTTTGTGGTTTTTAGATTCTTTTTGGTTGGTTGTTTTCTGGCCCATTTGTACATTACTTCACTTTTCTTACCTATCATATCGATGGTGTCTATCCTAGTGTATGTATGCTTTGTCTACTTTGTGTTTTTATATTTTATAATTTTGTTCTTAGATATTTGTGATCATGTATAGGTATTTATGAAAAATCCTCCCTTTTGTAGTATATTCCTACACAGCACTATTCGCTAGCCCCTGGCCTATCATAGGTAGGATTGGGGTAGTCACAGCATGGGAACATCTTGGATGGGTCATAACAGAGTTTTATTAGAGAAGTTATGTTCTCCATTAGGATTTGGAGTTTATGAGATTGGTTTTGGGCAATAGTGTTAAGTGTTTCAAGTTCGGATTTCAGGACAGGGACTCAAATTTTGGTTTGTCTCCCAACACATCCATACACCATCACTCTAGAAACTTGCATCTCAACTCAGTTCACGAAACTACTGTTTTTAGGGAAAAATAAAGGTACATACTTCATACCTGAATGGGTTGTGTATTCCATGTAATTCCTGTGTTACCTCACCAGGTATACTATTTTAACTCTGATGAATATTATATTCTTATATGATGTATTCGTGACACTATCCAATGACGTTTCTCTAGTATGATTTTTTGTTCAACCTTATGTTTTATGAGGCCTCCCTATGGGGAGAGATTCAGGAAGTAGTTTCTATTTATGATGGTCAACATGTGGCACTTTTTCAAATTGACCAGTTTGTCGACCCACCTCCATTGCCTCAGGTGGATGCAGCTTTCTAGATTGAGTCATGGATGTCTCTTTTGGCATAGGATTATTATACACATGGTTCAAGCACATATTATATGCTTCAGTGGTAGTGATCTCCTAGGATGTATGGTAGTAAGGACCTACCGATATCAATTTCATGATGTAATCCGTATAACAAGTGATTTGGTCGGATGTTCTAGGGGCATCCTATTTCCCTAAGGATAATGTTTTTCTATTATTTTCATGGGATGGTACATTCCATGCAATATTTCCCCACTATTTCAGTTGTATTTAGAGAGGAATTTATTGAACCATAAAAGAAGAGGCAGTGAAAAAAGCTGATAGATATGTTGGGAAGCTGACATAGAAGAGGAGATACAGAATCAATATGAGGTGGCCAACGTTTTGACATCTTACCCCCCACCACCCCTGGATTGTCCATACAAGACTCAGGGAGCTCAAGGATGGGGGATGAGACAGTTTTAAGTTGTTGAGGATTATAACCCTAGGACTCCAGGAATGGTTCATGGTATGATCTATGCCTTTCTACTTTAGCAACAGTGGATAGACACGTGTGCTAGTGATTTCTTTTCCTGCCAATTTTATTGTATTATACTTAGAGATTCTGATGAAACTTTTGAATTGACCCGCGCACTTATAGACTCCTATTATAGGTAACCCAAATGGTCATATAACGGTTCTGACATTGTTACCTCACTCTTATATGGGTGAGTTTTAGTTTGGATCTCTTTGAGTTGCATCAAGACCTTACGATGTCATTCTTGGAATGGACTAGTAGCCACAGTTCATGATCAGATTGATTTTTTAGGTGAAGGGTGTGGATCAAACATTATAATAGAACCATATTTCCCTTTTTATTAGAAAAAATAAATCCTTTCAACTCATGATGGACTGATTAATAGGAGTGTGTATCACATTACTGTTCATTTAGCTAGACCGACTCTTAGTATAGTGGATTTTTTCAGTCCTTGGTGTCATGTAAAGGTGGTAGAGTATAAAGATATATTCCAGGAATATGTTCCTTGTTTACTTCCCCATTGAGATTTAGACTTCTATATTGATCTACACCCTAGGAAGACACTGATATCTACACCAGCATATCGTATGACTCTTATAGATCATCATGAGATGAGAGTAAAGTTAGGTTACTTGTATATGATGGGATTCGTGAGACCTGGTGTTTCAACCCAGGCAGCCCTAGGTGGCCTTTGTTTTTCTCTAACATATCATATTAGATACTATATTTTCAATGAATCTAGTGATGTTTTAGGAATAATTTGATGTGTTCTCCCATCTTGAATTTTCTATAGGAGGTTTTCAATTAAGTATTGTTTTGTGATGCATCGTGAACCAGGCATGGTTATGCCCTGATGTAGAGGAAAGTAGTGGTTTCCTATGGTTAATTCTAGTTTAAATCACATGATAAGAACTATGAAACCCCTGAAATTCAATTAGAAACTGTAGTCTTTACATTTATGACTTGATGACACCTCCGGATGGGCGAGCGGTTTATCTTCTACTTCGACCACAATAGTCTCAAGTATATCTTTTTGTAGAAGCATATGAACTTGAGATGGAAGAGATGGATATAGTTCCTCCATTTCAATGACTTTGAGATTTTATATACTCCATGGAAGGAGAATGTAGTGGAATATACTCTCAGTAGGTGATTCAGCTTGCAGTTTTTGAGTGAGGCATCATAATAGTTGGTCATGTTACAAAAATTATTTGTGGATAGAGTATGAGAATCTTACCTCCATTTGATTGTTGTCACCAATGTAATCTTATAGTGAGTCGTGGAGGCAGAACTTTGGGATATAGACTGAGATAATCGACATGATTAGTTTTCCATCAGGAATTCCCCTAATGTATATTTGATAGTTTGGGAGCACACCATTCTTTTCTAAGAGAACATAGATGTACCAATGGTGTTGCAGGAGGATGTTCTGAGGTATTTTTACACATCCCCTTTGGTAGTACATCTTGGTGTAGTGAAGATGTATCAGGACCTCCGATGTTAGTTTGGTGGCCGGGGATGATAACAGAAGTTGTAGAGTTTGTGTCTCAATGCCTTAGTTTTCAACAAGTAAAGGATTTTCATCAGGTTCTAGGGGGTTTGAGCCTACCACTTGAGGTTCCATAATAGAAGTGGTGTAGAATAATAATAGAATTCATGATAGGTTTACCATGTTATTCTAGGGGGCACGATACCATCTCGTTTATCATTGATTTAATCACCAACTCATCCCACATCCAACCAATCCTTGAGCAGAGTTCAGTAGAGAGCATGGGATGCCTCTACATGTAGGATATAGTTCAGCTTTATGGAGTTCCATTGATGATTGTTTCAGATCATGATCCCCACCTCACATCCTAGTTGTGTAAGGGATTGTAGGAGGTATTTAGGACTCATTTACACTTGATGATAGTGTATTAATCACATTTATATGGCCATACTAGTGGTCCATTCATGTTTTGGGGAAAATTATTTGGAAATGCATGTTATGTTTTGGTTGTAGTTGGGAGAATCACAAACCACTGGTTGATTTTGCATAAAATAACAACTACCCCTCCACCATCGGTATGGTACCGTTTGAGGCTCTATACAGGTGACCTAGTAGCTCACCATCTTGTTGGACTAGCCTTGGGGAGTCTGTGCTAATGGTCCTGAAATTTTTGAAGGAAACTACATAGAAGGTTCATGTCATACAGAATCAGATGAAGATAGCATGGATCCTTCAGAAATTGTAAACTTACAGGTGAAGAAGGACTTTGGAGTTTAAGAAGGGAGACAATGTGTTCATTGAGGTCTCATGTTGTCACAATATATAGATATTAGTCAAGGATTGAAAGCTCTCTCTGAGGTTCATCGACCCTTTCCTGAAACATCATAGAGTTAGCAAGGTGGCCTATGGCTTGGCTCTACTCCCACAGTTGGACTGGTTAAATGAATTCTTCTATGTGCCTTAACTGAGGAGATACCGGCATGATTCATCGCACTTCATTGACAATAAAGGCTTTTCATGGGAACCTAGTGGATGTCGAGGATCTATATTAAGGGATCTTTCTGGGGTTGTTGATTCCTCTAGTTCACATTCTGTGGCAAGACATGAACATCTAGGAGAGCACAAGGTACTAGGATGCCCAAATTCATGCTCAGTACCCACAATCGTTTTAGTAGCCCATTGTTTTTGATTTCTAGGACATAAATCCCTCAGGTGGAGATAATTTAATGACTCATATTTTCAATAATTTATTTTTAGAAATTATTTGGGAAAATTTTGAGACCAAATGTTGAGACGGGATACGATTTCAAGGAACAGTGTGCCAGAAATGATTTACTAAAAATGTTATGTTCTTAAAAGCACATGCACACCACCTTTTTGAAAAAGTGGAATAACTCTTAAACGGGATCCCAGATAAGAAATCCAAAAGAACCATTAAGCTCATAAAAATGGATTTACCCTAGGTGTGAATTAACATTAGTCGGTGTGGGTCTTTTGTTGAAAACCCCAAAAAGGACATAACTGTAAATGAAATAATTAAATAAAATTATTTTATTTTTAAAACCATAATAACATAAAAATGGTAAATCTGATTTGAGATATAATACCACTATTATGTTTCTATGGGGGTATTTTCGTTAGGCGAGGCCTAACATTAGTCAGCGTGGGCCAACTATGAAAGTTAGCTTTTGGACATATATGTCATTAAAATATTTTCATAAAAAATATTTTATTCAGGATTAAATGATGTATTTTATTTTAATTCATGTTTATCAAAGAATTTAGGGTCATCAGCATAACACTAGAATTCTTATGAGGTAAGTAGATAGAGTTATCATAAAAAATTGCATTGGGTGGTAAATTGTTGATCAATGCTGATCCTCAAATTTGAAGGATCATCACCCACAACAATTATGTGATGAATGTTCTTCATCAATGATCAAAATGAGTCGAGGTAGGAAATTTTTGATTTAATTTCATTTACCCATTCATAATTTCCATGTTGGACACTAACTAATCAACAAAAAAATTGGCTCGTGGATTGATCATTACTGTGGGATGGGATTTACATATGTAGGGTTTTGATGGGAGAATGATCTGGTGATTATTTGTTGGGTTTTGATTTCTATTCTAAAAGAAAAAAACAATGATCGACACGAACATCGATCAAGTTCCATTCCTATTTTTTGATATATTGTTTTCTCTACATGTTCTTTGTTCATTATGGGAATTATTCATTTATCATGTTACTTGACAGGTTGTGATTGACCGATCATTAGGCACATGATCCTTGGCATAATGATCTGATATCATAGATCTGGTATTGGTATGGAATCACGGAGGTGCAACGACTATGGAGATAGACAGATTGAAGCAAGATAGGAGATATTTTTGTTTGATTCTATTTTTTTTAGGATGAATCACAATTTCGATCAAAGCCAAGGGAAGTTAATCATGATACCCAAGCATCAGAGGCATGCTTTCGTTTCGAAAAACGGAGCACCGGGGGTGAACCAGTGGCCCACAGAAGGGGTCATTGGTGCACCGAAACTGATGGATAGTGAAGGAGAAATGTAGTCCATTGGGGTATAGTGGGAGCCCAAGGCTGGAGCAGTGTTTTGTGTGGTGATAGGGGATGCCATAAAGGGAGTCTCATATGTGGATAGGATCATCATTGAGCCTACGCGTGAAGCATGTCTTAGGGGATCTGGGATGCGGTGGTCGTTTGTATTGAATGATGTGGCACCGCGTTTACCTGACAGAGGCATGTGGTCTAGATGACCATGTGTGGTGAAACAAAACTAGACCACGTACATGGTCCGGATCTAGTGTGTTGGGTCTAACCCATCGGGTCGGGCCGGTTTGGGCCAGGCCCATCAGGACAGGCCGATTAAGACCGTACCAGGTGAGGTCATGTCAGTCGAATCGGGTGGTGTCGATAGGTTGGACCAGGTTGGGTTGGCCAGCGGGTCGGGCCAAGTATGGTGGGTTGCGTAAGACCCGGGTTGAACTTATTCACCAAAATAGTTATAACTTTAAAATAAAAGGTCCATTTGATGAGCCATCTACAACGATGGGAACCTTGGGACCAGACGGTCCGTTTTAGATTGTTTGGTGTGGTTTTAATTGTCTTAGAAAATTCTTAGAGTGTACCCTTGTCTTTTCCTATGAGTTTTTGATGCAGGATCTTGTTCCCATCATAGAAGATTACTTGTCTTCTTATGTGAGTTGTCTCAACCCAACATCGATAGCTGAATTAGTGGGTTGGAGCATGTATCACACTCATAGGACCATTTGGTGATCTCTTCTCTTCATGGTAACTGACATAAGGTTTGTGGACAATTTGTGACAAATATTTACATGGGATCCTATCCCCTATCTAGGATGGTTCTTCCATTTGGTTGAGGAGTCCCCCCATTGGGTGCTAGGTGAAAAGGACCCCCTATCCTTGTATTGAGATCAAATCATTTCTGTTCTATGTGACTAGACCAAATGAGTTTACATTGGGCAGTTTCTAGTGGTTGATGTTTGGTTGTGACTTGGTAACTATGAGACTTGGGGTTTTCATGACATATCAACACTCCTTGTGTTACCGACACTTTAAGTGTTACCAATACTCTGTGGGTTATCGAAACTCTATGTCTTAGAAATAATATATGTCTCAGGGAAGCTACATGACGTTTTGAGACTCTATTGTTGTCTTGGGTACATCTGTTATACATGTTCAATGTTATTTCATCAGATAGCTTGAGGAGTGAGATCTCCCAGGATGAGCGTGCTACGAGCAGAATTGTGTAGAGTGTATTGGATGGGACTTTGAGGTTTGGAATCATTTATGAATGTACTTGGATGTTCTCGTTATATGTGATATTGACTCATACCATCGTTAGGATGAAAATATATTCTTAGTGTTGTATTTTCTTTGTGGTATTTCTGTGTGGTATCTTCTTCATGGTGTTTCCTCTATGGTATTCCTTTATGTTTTAGGGTGTCCTACTTTGTAATGTTTTTCTCACCCCTAAACAGGCTTTGTCTGCACGTGTCGTATCTTTTGCTAACATTCGACCTTGTTATGTAGTTCTAGGATGACTTGGACCCGACTTTTCTTGGTTATCCAAGACAGATGGGGGTGTCCTTCTATAACTACAGACAATAGTCCAAATACCATTGATTACAAGTTGGACATTGTGGTTGGCATACTCTTTTTGGTGGAATTTTATACTAGTGCCTTTTTACTTAACATCACATCAATTTCCTAGCATACTATATGGTTGGTATCTTAGTGTATGCATGATTTGTCTTCATAGTGTTTTTACATGTCATCATTTTGGACATAGAGATGTGTGTGTGAACAGGTATTTAGGAAAATTACTCCCATTAGTGGGATATTCATACTCATCTCCAGTCTCCATCCTCTGTCATATCGGAGGTGGGCATGGGGTTGTCACGGAACATGACTCTCTAGGATGGGTTTTGATAAGTGTGGTGAGACTGTGGATAAATGGTCATCATTTTTTATTCATCTAAAATTCAATAAATCTAACAAATTCTGTTAGATTATTTTCAATGACTATGTGATACATAATGTTTAAGGATGTAAAAAAATTTCTGGGTTATTTAGGTCATCTAATTTGTTATGAAATAAAATTTATAAATTTTTTATTTCATATTGGATTTTGGAGTGAGAGACTTGGTATTTGTAATGTGTATCAGTACAAGGTTATATTATATTTGGTGATTATGTTATGAAGAATATACTGGTGGAATCATAAAAACCATTGATAAGAAAAATGTAATGTAGGATATACCTAAAATTTCATAACATGAAATGAATTAATCATTATTTAATATATATTAGGATTGATTTTCATGACCATATTATTTATTACTCTTGTTATTATTTGTTGATAATCACACTACCCTTGAGGTTTTGGTGAATGTATTGGATGATGGAGAATCTATTTAATAATGTGTGTGAATTAAAATGAAGTAAAAGAGGTGGAGTGAAAAATATTGAGGTTAGTTGTAACCTATTTTCTTATGTTACTATTACTTGCATAAACCAAGATGAATTTTCAGACACATGAAATAAATCAAAAATTGAGTTTTATGTATGTTTAGGTTGAAGAAACCTTAAAGGATAACAAATCATCATTAAACATGCCAAAAATATAGGAATAAACTCATGAGGGAATGACTCAATAGTATTTGAATATGTTTTATGTGTGATAAATAATGGAATTGATAAAAACATAATAAGGAAAAATGATGTGTTTCATTGACACAATGAATTAAGGCAAACCTCCATCTATGGTACTACAAATAAATCAACATTTTAAATGTGGGAAATTTTGGTACTATGAAAACTAATTCACTAATATAGGTGTTAATGATGACAATTGAAATTGAAAACCTCTTAATCTAAGGGAGAAAGTAAAATCATAAGGATTAATGATTAAAAAATGTGTATTGAAATTGTATTGGTCTAAGGTACACTCATCTCCCACCCGAGAAATACTTATTTTCAATTTAATTACGTACCAACAGAAACCATTACATCTATGTAGTTTTTTAATAGTAATAATTTTCCACCCCAATTATTACATTATTAGTTAAAATGTATAGAAAAATAATTATTATATATCATGTATATAGAATATATTTTTTTAAATATTTATAGTAATGTGCTTCATACAAGTCCCGTTATTCTTAATTTAGTCATCTATTATGCTATTTTGGACATGGATCACTGCTATAAGAAAATTTTATACAATAATTTTTTATATGGTGAAGACACATTCCATATACTGGATCAATATATGATCACATGTTGGTTAATGTTTGATTATAAGATCCCTTTGATAATTAATTTTATTATATGGGGCTTAATACCAAATCATGAGATGTATTTTAGTAAACTTATTTGGGAAAAATTCAAATATGGATATATGGGTACTATGATTGAAAATATGAGTTTCATAATCTAAAATAATATAGTGACATCAATATCCCATTAATAATTATTTCGTGTGTATTTTATATCTTGGGAATACCCTCAAATTTTTTCCCCCGAAGAGATAATAAATATTTTTAGGAAACAATTTATTTAATGAGGGTATGATTTAACTCTATTTGATTTTAGTATGAATCAAAATTTAAACAATTTTTTTTGAATATTTTATTTCAATTTTAATGGACAACTGAAAACATTTTTTATTAATTTTATTGACATTAAAATTTATAATAAACGATAATAATTAATATATTGTGAGAGTTAAATATATAAAAACATTAATAAAATTACAAGATAAAAAATTCCACAAGTAAATAAAAGTACTTGAAGCATTTAATTGTTATCATAATTGTTTTTAATGAAGACCATTACCCTGGTTTTAATAATTGAAATGCATTAATGTATAAAAATTATAACAGATTTTTCAAGAGATAATTATATTGGATGATAGATTTTATTAATATTCGTAAGCCTATATATATGAATAAAATATGATTATTAAAAATATGATCATTTGATATATGGTCATTGAAAATATGGTTATTAGAAATATCGTCATTGGATATGTTGTTATTGGGTATGAATGAATGATATAGTTATATTAAAGATTTTTAATTGTTAGTAAAAAAATTAAAACCCATTTAGTTCTCAAATGATAAATAATGAAATAAAAAAAACAAGATTTAATAATAATAATCTATTATAAAAATATATTTTTATATGTGATATTTTATTATTTTTATTACTGCATTATCTAAATAAAATAGATTGATAAAAATGAATGATTTTTAATGTAAATAAATATAATCCATTAAATAATTAAATTATTATAAGTAATACTACTTTTAAAGTTCATGGTCAATTACAGATGTTTTACATATAACATGGTTTTATTATATTTGATATGTTTTTATTTAGAAGTTAAATTTTTTTATCGTAATAAAAAAAAATTAATTGTTTATGTTTATATATATAAATGAATTAACAATTTATAAATTATTTTCAATGCGTTATAGAAAATTAAATAATTTAATTTTAAAAAAAGATCTTTTTCATATAATTTTTTTATGTTTTTTTATTTTATCTTAATAAAGATCACTAATAACTATTAATGGTTTATTATAAAATTTATTACTGTATAAATTAATATATTTACATATATTTAATTATATATTTATAAATAATGGGATTATGGAAATTAAATTTAAAAGAAAATATAAAAAGGGTTATATTTAAATATTTTGGGTTTTCATTTAAAAGATAAATTTCCCATATTTATAAATTAAATTGGACTAAAAATATTATAAATTTAAAATCATTGTTTTGAAATTCAGTAAGTTGATCAAACCAATTTTTATTTAAAAACATGTTATCTCTATTAATTTTGAGTTACCACATTAAATGTGAAATGAGATAAAAAAGGGATTATAATAAGAGGTAAAGGCATAGAATATCATGTAAGACTATATATAAATTAATTGGTGATAATATTACTAACAAAATCCTATTTCATATCTGTTATTTGGAAATTTTTATCCACATTCCCATAAAAATGAAACAATTTTAAATTAAAGAATGAATATTTATGTAAATGCCATTGAAAATTAACCTATAAAAGGAAACCTACTATACCACATCTAGAAAAATGAAATATTTATAACATATTAAACTTATAACCATTTACCATACCATAAATAATTCCTTAATTTTAGGAGGCCTCTAGTTTAAGAAATCAAAAATCAATTATTCTGAATGAACCCATATCAAGAAGGGGAAATTAATCAAGTATCTATATTCTTCTAAAAAAAGTTCAATTAACATATCATATATACTCATTAAAAATATCATAATCCAAAATATTATATACATATTAATATCATTATGATTTTTAGAAACTGTTATTTCTATTATATGCCTCTATACTCATACTCATCCATTTGTATATCATGTTATTGTTTGGGTCCTTTAAACTACAAACATGAACGATGTTATACCAATACCATTATTTTAATAAACAACGTGTATAAATAAATTCAAAAATGTTATATGTGATATTAAAAATTAATTAAATTATTTAATATCATAATTTTTGTAATGAAATCAATTGAATGATAAATATTAAATTACTCATTGTTATCAGTAAGGTACCTGAAAAAGATTCATCCTAAAATAAATTCTTGATAACTATACCCATACATTCAATCAATTTTATAGTGGGATATATAAATAATATTAATTTATGGAATCAACTTATATGAATTATTATATAATTATGATCTCTGTATTGATGAATGAGGAAAAACATATATATTTTGAAACTCGAAAAAAACACTAAAAATTAATAACTTCTATTTAGGAAAATATATAATAATATACTTATATATTTTTATTTAATGATTATTATTGGTATATATAAAATGAAAAGTTTATGGTTAAGGTTATGAAAAATAATAATTAATATATGTATGTTTATTATATTAGGGGTTAATGTGCATTTGTGGAAGTTAGAAATCAAAGTATGAGTTTTTTCATATTACTTTTCTATAATTTTTAATTTCTCTATATTTATAACCATAGTTATTTATATAGTGTATGTAATAATTCATGGATTTCGTATACAAGGATGATGATCCTGTAAGGGGAATCGCGATGATTGGTTTTCCTCTGCGCCTCCTTCCTCTCTACCATTGCATATTGTCTTCAGATCTCTAATTGGTGCTTCAGATCAGCATGTTCATGGTTTGATAAACCCTCCAGTGGTGGCGTTGTGTAGGCTCGTCTCTCTCAGAATTCTCCATCATTTTCTGCCTTCTTTTCACCATATCCTTCAAGTAAGTTAGGTTTTTCATGGTGGCACAGTGTTGGTCCAAAGATCGAGCTCCAGATACTACAGCCTGATGTTCTCGTCACGTTTTGTGTTTGATGTTGATGTTCTGGGAGGATTTTGTCTCTCTGTGTGGGTTTGAAGGCGGAAGCGGTATCTGTGGCTCTGGATTTTAGTGAGGTATTCTTTCAGAGACTCTTGAGAGGTCCCCATTTCAGTGTTAGGTTTTTTTCTTGTTCTTCTTCTACGTTTGCTTTTATTTTGGGTCATGTGATTGGTTGAGGTCACTGAAGATTCTGCAATGGTTCTGGTTTTGATTTCTGGTCGAGGGTGATGGTTGCTTTTGTTGTTGAAATTAGATGTTGAGGTGAGTCTCTAAAGGCATAAGAGCAGTATGGACTGGTTTTTTTGAAGCTATGGTGGTGATCTCTGTTTGGGGGGTTTTGATTCTCATAGTGAGGTGAAGTTTGAGGACCTGAAGTTTCTCCTTGATTTCATATCCTGTTTTTCTTTTTTGAGATTATGCATTTGGAATTCTACTATTTTTTGGATTTGGTATTTCTATTTGCGATTGATGTTTGGATTTGAATTTTTTTCTTGATGTGGTTTTTGTGGAGGCCCTTGAAGGTTTGGTTCATATGTGCGATGGTTGGATTCTCTCTGTTCTGCCTCAGTGGTTTGTGATTTTGGGATCTTCAGCTTCCGCGAGTCATACTTCCTCTCTTGAATGATTTGAAATTGGAACAACTTTGATGCATCAGTTGATTCTCAGTTTGTAGTAGACTCTTGTATGGAGTTTGTTTGATTTTTCATTATAAGGTTTTCTGATTTTGGTCGGATGGAGGGCAGTAAAGGTTTTATGGAGTTTTGGTCTCAATGGGATGCAACTCTAAGGATTTTACAATCGTTCTGTTTCAATAATATTCCCTAGATGAGGTTCAGGGTAAATAGTTTTCATAGTTTCATGGATTTTTGGAATCAGATGTTTGAGAGGGTATGGCCTTGGCCATCGGTACTAGGCCTGTTCTCTTTGGCACAGGACAACTTTTCGTGCTGTGATGAGACAATTTAAGCTGGTCTAAATGGTTATTTTTTCTGGGAGGATCTTATATATTGTAGTGAGTTCTACTTTTTATCTTGAGGTTCGGTAGGTTGGAGACTCGTTTATTTTGTTTAGGTTTTGATATCTTTATGGTTTTCCCCTCATCCCTTCAAAGGGGGTTTATTTCAATTAAAAAATAATTCCCAGTTAGACATGTATTTCATATAAAATAAATCTAATCATATTGTTAAGAATACCATAAACTGGCCTTTCCTTCAAGGGATTTTTATTTCATGGTTACCAAAGTTATAAGGGTTTATTTACCAATCTCTTTTAAAATTGAGACTATTTACATTTGAAATTCGATATAGGGAATTATATATTATTCTTTATGTTACTAATATATTTTAATAAACTCTATTTATTCATGTAATTTACATTTATTCTAACTATTCATTATCCCTTTTTTATATAGGTTCACCGAAAGTACATTTGTGAGTAGAGATACGCTTTTCTACTCTTATTAGTCTGGATTATTTCTCTTCTATTTCCGTGATATTTATGTGGTTAGATAGATATTCATATATTTTATTATATGATAATTTAATGTGTTTAGGAATTTTCTTGACTTTAATTGTATAATTAATCTTTATTTAAAAAATTTGGTATAATAATTTTCTTACAACATTGACTCTATTTAAAAAAGTGTTAAAAATATTAATTTTTTATAGTTTCCTCATAAACATATTCTATTGATTTTATAATCAATTTTTATATATAATAATACTCTCAAATTTTTAATTGTTTTCTAATAAAATTTATATTCCCGTTATTTTTTAAATTTTACATTTTTTTCGAAATTCTATAAAATATGTGTATTTATTCATTTTTTAAAGAATATTTTTAATATTATTGTAGAATATTTTTCAACTATGTATACATAAATTAATGATTATAATTATTCACATTCAATGTGTTATATTGATTCCATCTACCATATCTCTATGGATGGATTATGAAAATTTTGTAATATATTTTTTCATACCAATTTATTTTTCATCGGTTAATTATGCTATGATGTAATTTTGAATGTTTTAATTATCAGTTGGGAAACATAGGTGCAGTCTGACATTATGAGACAAGTCAGTTTATTATATACCTCCAATGCATGATGTTATTTTTTATAAGTCATGACCTCAAATCGGTACATGGGTGTTCACCCAAATCTCAAAGGTACTCTAGTGGTTAGCCCAATCATATGAGTACATAAGTGTTTAGCCTGAGACCAAGGGTATATGAGTGGTTAGCCCAATCCCAAGGATGAATAGGTGGACATAACAAGCCAAAGGCTATATTGGTTGTAAGGATAATGAAAATACGATATTTTAGTGGTTACCCAAAGCCAACTATATTATAAAAAGGTGGATGACCTAGTCTAATATGGGATGAATGTATTTATTGTTCACATTTATAAATGTTATTAGTTACATGATCATATTCATGACATGTTATTATGTTATGAATTGAACTGTTTTCAATATAAAATATAATTGACTCCATACTCATGTTTTGTATTATTATCAAATCCATGCATCCTGATCCATTATTTATTATCATTGTTTAATTTTTTATGATTTACCTTGTTATAGGTTCCATTATTTTATAATGTTTTCATACCCACATGCTTTATTTTTACTCACTTATGATCATTGATTAATGAAACTCATTTTTACCCTTAATAACCATCTAAGCTAACACATTTATTATATTTAAATTACATAAGTTATAAATAAGGGTGTAACATAAGACATTATAATGAGGGTATATATTGGTGTGATGAAATAAGGAAATGTTTTGAAAAATTATGTATATATTCTCCACAGTCTCTAAAACATTGGGATATAGGATTTTTTAATAGATTTTTATGATCTAATTTTAGATTATTTATAATCTATTTGTGTTTTTATCAGGTAATATCACTTTATATCAAAAATATGTGACCTATTATTCTTTTTTTATTAGATCTGAGTGTATAGATCATGGTCTCTTCATTTGGTATGAGGAAGATAGAGAATCCATGTTATACCTATGTTAGGAAACCTTTAGAGAGTTCTATATAGAATTACATAGTGTAAAACTGATCATTGGATCAGTAACCTAATTTAATTATTTTATACATGGATCGAGACACTCCTTGGGGGTTACACACCTAGTAATAATGTGTTACCTCCCAACACTGAGTTGAGAACCATATTACAAGAAATAAAATTTGTGTGGTTATAAACCCCCAACATTCAATATATGTCCAAGCCATTGTAAATAACACAAAAATTTTTTTTATGTAATTCTATCTTATTTTAATTGGGAAAGTGAAATATGTATCAGATATAATAGGTGGAAATTCCAATTTTTTCTCTTATGAATTTTATGTGGTTTTAATTTTTATTCATATATTATATATCAGTTGGGGAGTTAATTTTTTTTAAGGGATACACTATTCTATTAATTTTGGGGTTTTTTAATAGTAACCCATCCTAGAATTATACATTACATTTGGTACATGTTGATCTATAAGGTCACTGGTGATCAAATAAAATTGACTCTAAGTGATACTCCAATCACTTTGTATCTACATTCAACTCAAACCATGACTAAATTCCACCATTGTGGAGTGTTAATATTTGTCATTAGATAAACATTTTCACCAACTTTTTGTATTATTTTGGAATGTTTTCAATGTTTAATTAGGTATATAATACTAGCTATATGACCTGATTGAATTATATTTTCTGATTGATTAAGAATTGGATCTTATTGGAGGACTACCAAATTATTCAATGATATTAATATAGTTATATAATTAAAATAATTTTCATCTATTCATTATTAGGGATTAATATTTCCATTCTTGTTTTTTCGAAGGAAATTTTAGACAATTAACAATGTGTAACACCATATAGTTCCCCTTACGTCTAATATTTTCCTGATGCTCATACCAATATTTTTTTTTACCCAATTCCCCTCCCAAAAATGGTGTTTTTGATTTAGTTATAAATCAAATATTCAGAAAATGATATGAAGACATTTCCAGTGAGTTCCCTCATCTCAAAGTGAGTATAAACACTATAGGATGAACCTCGATCTGATGATGAATCCATTAAACAACAATAATAACTATGTGAAAGAGAATATAAAATGTCAATGTATTGATCTCTCAAACTACAATACCAAAAATAAATGAAAATATATATACCCATTCTCAAATATTTATAGTCATAGAATAAATAATCATTCACTGCTAGGGATGGAATAATTTCATTCAAAAATCTATTTCTATCTATGAATTAAAAGTACTTTATGAAATAGATAATCTTGAATCCAAACATCAAACTAGCATATAAGGTTATTGGATAAAAATTTTCATCAGTTTAACTAATTAAAAGATAATGAGTCATGACTTAATGGTGAAAGTGTTAAAATATAGTGGGATCAAATCATCAAATATATCACATTGTATCTCTGATAGAAATATTTATGTGGATAGATTGTAAAATATAAACTTTCCTGAAGATATTTCTATAATTTATTTCACATTTTTAGCAGATATTCATATTAGTTTATTTTTAATAGTATATTAAATAGTATCGCCAATGATCAATTTAAGCTTAATATCATGTGATTTTAAACATATATTACTCTTCTAATTTATTTTTCCACAATTTACATTTTTATTTCCATTTTCCTAGCTATGCTTTTATTGGAAATTCCATCTGTGGATATGTATAATTCCATTATTCAATAAATGATAATGTTATTTGTTCTCTGTAAATTTCAAAATTCCTTAATTTCAGTTATTTCTATTCTAATATTAAATAACATGTGAAAAAAATAATTATATTATTATCATAATTATTAATTCAATCAGATCATTTAATGAAAATGTATTTCAATATATCAAAACATCCAAAAAATAAATTTTTTATGAAATGTTTGAAAGAATTAATTATACCTTAAGGCATGTACATTCATAAAAATATATATGGGATGGATACATGGTATTTATGCCATCACCATAAAATGATTTTATCCTATTAGATAATTATATAAAATATGGTATTAATACTTCTAAGACATATAATATTAAATTAATATATTTGCGAAGTATATAAAACATATTAACTATCCCCATAATCCATGTATAGTCAAATTATATTGGAAGATGGGGAATGATTATACAATTGGAATGATGAAGTTATTTTTATGGGAGATTTATTAAATGGGAAGGGTTTAAAGAACTAAAATTATATTATTGTGAATTATAGATAAATCATCTTAGCTAGAATTTATTAAAAATAGAAAATCAGCATTAACATTTTCATTGATTTTTTAAAATTATGACTACAGTTTTACATTTCCTTTGGTTGGATTATTATCATTATGATCATAGTGTCCTTTCTTTATTTTTATTATTTATATTTTTTGAAGCTATAAAAGGAAATGACTTTATGGGAAGGGACTTGAATTTTCCCCAAATACCCTTTACTATTTTCATAGAAGACTAATATGTGTATTTTGATGAACATTTTAATATCTTATAGGTTGGTATATAGAAGAATATAAAAAAAATTCACAAATTGTTGACAAATAGTGCATGAAAAATAATTTAATATAGTTTTGGCCAAAGGGGGTAATGTTTTATTTAATAGTGTTTTATAAAAATGTTGTTTGTGTTTAAGTTCATTCATAACAAAACAATTGTGGATATTATAATGATTTAATATCAACTGTGATAATGTAGATAATAATTTTAACATTAAATGATTAAACTTAACTATAAGTGAATTGAGACAAACCTTTTATGGATATCTAAGAGAGAGATAAATACCAAAAACATAGTATTGTTTGGAGTGAAAAAATAATTCCAATATCAATTAATATAAGAAATAGTGGGGATTAAATTCAAAATTGTGGTAATTAGATATGGAAATTTTTAGATAACATGGGTAGGTTAGGATAACCACTGACCATAATTAAATTTCATGTTAATTATTGGTATACTAAACTTATATACCTTGGATGGATTTTGAAAATATTTGAATAACTGATTCTAATGTAAATGTTATTAATTGTTCTTTGTATTATATGTTATTTTCCCAAGGACCATGACATATTCATGGTTAGTGATATTTTTTCTATATATGTGGTCCATTTTCATTATCATGTGGAGGGGGTATTTGGGATTATATATACACAATACAAGTATCCATTGAAGGTGTTTGGTGATTCAAATATATATATATAACAATGTATAGTGTATAGAAAAGAATCTATAAATTTTAATTTAAATATTTTGAGTCTAAACAAACACAAAATTAGATTTTTATGATGTGATGTTGGTAAATTGGATATGGGTAAAGAATCCATAGATTGGAACTATGAAATGTGGTCTGTACATCCTTATGTATAATATAGTAATATGAATAAATCCTTACGTAGTTCTAAGAATTGGACTATACAGTGATATGGATTGTCAAAAATAGAAAAATGAAACATTTTGATGGATTGTGGTGAAATTTATGGTTGAAACATGGATACAAGATCTAAGAAACAGAATATATACTATGAGAATTTGAATGAAGCTACATGTAGATCATGAAAAAGAACTATTCATAAATCATTCTCATATGTGGGTGGGGAATGTAATAGTTCTATACTAGTGTATGGTTATTAGGGAAGACATGACGTAGTCTCATAGGGGACCAATAGTTGGGTTGATTTGGGGAATTGAGATGAATAAAATTTATGGTAGGGCCAAGATAAGAAATCCTTACATCACTATCTATACTATGAAATCTGAAAAAAAACTCAAAATATTGTTTTTAGAATTTTTATCCTTATATATTTGTATCATTTTGATGAATAAAATTGGGATGGAATGAAATTGTTTCCCACATGAGAGGAGAAAAGATAAAATCATCCATAAATGGGTAAATGCATAGTCACCAAGATGAAATTATGCATAAGGGATTAGTGGAGGATATGGTTATGCCCAAGAAATGTGGTTTGGCTATTTCTACATAATTTGTGAAAACATATACGAATAAAAAATTATTGATTGAAAAAATTGGGCTATTTATATCATTGTGTATGTTTATTTAGGGAACTCCACATAAATGGAAGAGTCAAACACTATTAGCACTTACACATATAATGATATCTATTAAGGAGATAAATTCCTATATAACATACTAATATAATATATCTAAGGATAAAATGGGATGTAAATTGTAACATACAATTTTAATATTACATTTCAAGAACCTTTTTTCATGCATTTTCACATATCGTGGAATGGAAAAAAAATCATGTTTTTACATAATACTCCATTAATTTGATAAAACATAATTATGATCTTAATATCATAGATTTAACATTTTTTAGATTCCCCTAATCATTTATCTTTATTGTGTTTTATAATTTGGAAAAACATTCCATTAAAAATTTACAATTTCATATAGTGTACTTGTTTTCATACAATATGGGATGTATTTATTCACCACTATTTAATTCAAGAAATTTTTTGTTTAAATATATCTCTAAATTAGTGAATTTCTCTTCTGTATAGTTTCTACTTGTCCATAGATACTGTAAATAATAATTTTTAAACATGGTATAAGATCATAAATTTTTGTAAGGAGAAAAAATATAGAATGAAACTTCTTAGCCAATTGAAAACATGAAATTTTGTGGATGTTTTTTCTTTTTTCAATAATAAAACATTTATATTATAAATAAAACATTTGTAATAATTAAAAGATAAATTTTCTCTAATAAAACATTTGAAAACCCATTAGTATGCATTGGAGAACATGGATCTGTCATGAGAAACATAACAACACATTCTAATTTCCCTTGAAAACAAACCATCCACATTTAAAATTTAATAAAATTTTTCTTTTTCAGGAAATATAATGATTCCCAAAAAATATACCTTATAAATCATGAAATTGGTTTCATGGTATAAAATTTTTATAACTTTTGTTAACTCATGTTTGTCCCATGTTGGAATAACTAATGCACAATTATTTCCAGAGGTGTAACCTACCATGTTATCCCCCTAATATTTCAACATTGAAGACTAATTCATTTTCCAATTAATTTTATATTTTTATCGGGGTCACTAATTATAAAATCTAATTTTTTAAAAAGAAATAATTAGTTTATAGTGTATATGAAATACAACACATAACAAAAATAAAACATAAAATATTATTATAAAAATATGATCATTTATACCAATTTATTGAATTGAAGGGTTTGAATAGGATTCACTAAGTTATAGTTTATACATAATGTTCATTATAAATACATATGGATTGATTAAGGTTTTATAAATAATCACTCAACCGTTTAGAAGTCTTTTTGTGATTCCCAAACATGTTTTCTTTGCAAATGGTTTTGAGTGAAATTTTTTATATTAAATTTATAATAGATTTCATGACCATTTAGAAACATTATTTGATAAAAAATATATAATATTTTAAATCATCATATAAAAATTAACCCTCTGTAAAATTTTGTTATTTTAATGAAAATATTTAATTTTCCGTGACTAGTAAAAAGGAATGATTTTTAAAAATAACATTATATTTTCATTTAAAATACTCTTTATGAAATGATTTTTAGCTTAATGTAACATAAGTATTATTTAATTATATAGGTTATAATTAACATAATTTAAATTATCATTATACCTGATTTATGTTTGAGTACATTTTTGGCATAAAACACATTTTCTTAAAAACAAATTTTCATTTTTTTTTCAAAAATCATATTGAAATTATTTCCTATATACTATATAAATTTAATGTTTAAAATAGATTCCATAATTGAATATTGTGGGTAAAAATTCTATAAATATTTCGCTTTTATTTAAGGACATTTTGAATACTATATTTATAAATTTTTGTTACCACATTAAAGGCTAAATAAGTTAATTATGGTTAAAACCAAATTATATGTGTAAAAATATTTCCTCAACGTGTATAAATTTTATTTTATGAAAATATTTATACCCATACTCAGCCTATATTTGAATTAAATAAATTTGTATAAATTTTAATTATAATTTTAATTTATATTAATTTCATATTTTATAAAATTCCAAAAATGTTCCCATTTTCACTCTTATAAAAGGGAAACTTTTAATCTAATTTATTCAAACATAAATTTTTTTTATTCCCTTAAAAGATACCTTTCCTTCTTCCATCACAAAACCATAGAGGAATTGTTCTAATCATAAAACAAATGGAGGAAGGATTTTTCTGTAAACCTTAAGAGGTCATTCGAAGAACGTATATTGTTTTTAACCAAGATTTCATTTATTTCCTATTCCACACCCTTATAATAATATAAAATCATTATGAAATAATGAAAATATTATTTTAAATATAATAATAAATTTCATTTTAACAAAGAACTGATATCCCTCTCCACTTCCATCAAAAGGGAAATGAAATCACAATCTATGTGTAAGGTGAACTACCACCTCGCAGACTGATGTAATTCATTTTCAATCACAAAATCTCATGGATAGTTACAATTATGGGTTTAATGTATATATATATTTCATAAAATATATATAATTATTTTTATTTTTTATATCACATATTTTCATAACATTTTATACACTTAAAAATGATAATGTCATTTGTGTGTATGTATCGACTGCCACATCCATAAAGAGATATGATTCATTTTTCATCCACATGTCACATGGATGTTATATTTCTGTATATAGATAAATAATATGTTATTTATTATATTTTTATCATCATTAATTAAAAAATAATAATTACCTTCATTCAAAAATGATCATTGAAAAATTGAAATGTTACTCCAGAATACACACGACCTACCTTCTCTATGATTGTAATGTAATTTAGTTTCATAAATATATTTAATTATTATTTTTAAAGGTATAATTAATGTATAAAATTATATTTATTTCATTATTATTATTCGAAAAATAATTTTATAATGACCATTTGACCTTGGTCGACATGATGATGTTGTTATGAAATTATGATTTGAATATTATCAAAACAACCAATGTTGACTTAATAGATTTTGTAATTACATATTTCATTATCATAAATGAAAAAATAATAAATTAAGTGATATTAAATTAAAAGGATCTTAGAATTTTAAATATTTTAAGTATTTTTATTGTATAAGATTTAAAGGACATACAAGTAATTTCTGGATTTGGGGTAAGGTATTTCCTCTCACATTATTTAATTGGGGAATATTATGATGTTACGAACCTAATTTCATTTATGAGGTGAATATACAATCCCATAAAAAATTAATATCTTGAATCCAACATTATTTATGATATTTAATGTTTTAATTTGAAATATTCTATACAATGGGATTTTACTTGGTTGTTACCATGTGGTAACGGGTTTCTTAACTCAATTTCCATTCCTTGGGTTATAAATCATCTTCATTGACATTTTTATTCAATGATTATATGTAAATATATCTATAAATTTATTTATTTTTAATTTAAATTATTTTTTATATTTATAACTATTAAACATAATTTATCCCTTAATTAATTCTCAATTCATTGATATAAGTATTGTATGGGTAATTGACATAAAATTCACTATATTTGGGACATATGATTATGAAATGAACCTATATTATTTTATGATGTGTATATAATTATATGTTGAAATTTTATAAAATTAATCTCCTTAATTTTATGATATTTAATTTTTAATTTGATGTTATTCTTTCGTGGGGAATATGATTGAAAATTTACCAAATGTGGAAAAGGATTCATGTTACAATATCATTTCTTTTGGGGATTGTTTACATTAAAAGGTTCCTTTAGGGGAAATCACTGTATCTTATTATCTTGAAAAAAATATCATTTATTCTACTAGGGTTTTAAAATTGGTTTTCTTTTTTAATTTAAATTACATCCGTTATTGATTAAAAACATCAATAATGTTTTTTCAGTAAGTGATACTGATATTGTATCTTCTTTTAGATCATGAATTTTCCACTTCTATATCCAAGTTTAAAAATAAGTATTAAAAATCATTTTTTTAAAACATGTACATTTAATTAAATTTATTTAAAATTATATTTTACCATATTTTAAACGTTTTTACAATAGATATTTTTTAATTTTGACTAAATGGTTCACTTTAGACTCCCATTCCAAAAGTTTTAAAGATAATATTTATTTTTATAATTTATAACATAAATGGATTTTCACAACATCAACACCATTATTGTGATTGAATATTCCCTTATAGTGTTCCATGTATAGTTTTATATAAAAGAATTTTTACAATATTTTATTAATTTTTTTAAGTGATTTTCAATGTGAATAGGGTGTTTTCCTTAACAATGTTTCTAATGATCATTTAATGGTATTACAATTTATCAATGCCAACAAACCTTGATTTTAATTATTCCCCATTATAAATATATTGTAATTAAACAATACTAATTAATTTTATTCATTGATTATTTTTAATCAAAGTACATTTTAATGGAATGTGTTTCTTTTCAATGTATTAATCGTCATATAAAAGGAATACCTCATTTTAACATTTACAGTAATAATGCGTTTTCATAATATCATAACCATTATTTGATATTTTTAATACATTGTAATATTTTTTTAATGAACAACCCTACATAGCCTACTCTATGTTATTTGTGCATTGAAAATTTGGTTTAAAAAGGAATGTTATTCCATTAAGAGAATGTTTTTCCATTATTGGGTCAATAGAGTTTTTCAAGAGTTTTATGATGTTTTATTCATGATATAGTTATTAATAATAGTATATTAGAAATAGGTGATATTAATACATATGATGTGATTTTTTACCACCATTAAAGGTAATGAAAAATGGGTGATCCTGATATAGATCCTCAATGATTTTTGTAATGTTACCTATCATAAAATTCCAATATAGAGATAAATAGTGTTGCTTTTCTAATATAGTAAACTAGTCAATAGTTATTTATGAAAAATATTTAAAACAGTTTGTGAATATGATGATGTATGTTTTATACAAGGGTTTTTATTATCTTCGTATGGGTTTTTAATTATTTGATTAATCAAGAATGACATAACATGGATAATAATTATTGATTAGTATGACCCATTCCCTTTCACAAGATTTCTTCCATTTTCCATTATTGATGATATAGGTATTGATGAGTTTGAGTTCTCTTTTATCATTTTCATTCATTATTTCAGCATACCATTATACAAATTTTACTCTTGTTGATTACATTTTATTGTTAATGGTTATGTTTACCCTTTCTAACCATCTAATCCAGCCCATTCACAGTTTTCCTTTTGTCTAAGTTATGAGGTAGGATAATAATTTATTTTATTATATAATGGTTTCACATTTTAAGACATTGGTTACAAATTTTTAAGACTTAATATATAATATGAAAATCGTGTATAATAGTAAAATACTTTCTTGAAGTTATGAGAGTTTTTAATCCAAGTTATTGTCCTCATTCTATAACACTATAATTAAAAAAGTACATTGTTATATATGTTATCCAATTCCACCTGTTAATGTTTTATGGTTTCGGTGGAAAAAATTGGATCAATTTTCTCAGTATAAAAACAAAAAAAATTATAATATTATTAGCATCTAATCTGGGAGTGTGGATTTGTGGTTGATATAGCCGGCATAAGATTTGGTTTTAGATAATTTTTGATATTATCCTGTTTTCATGTATTTTTATATTAAGATTTGTGGATAGCATCATGAGTTTATAAGATCAAAGTTGATCATATGTTTAATGTTTCTGACACCTCTATTGAGTATTTAAGTGAATGGATTTTAAGTACATTAATGATATTTTGGGATGTATTTTATTAGGTTGAGGTATATGTGACCCATAGGTTTGATATTATGTATTATTTCGGAAAAATTAAATTAAATTTTTTGGGATATAAGACAAAAGGTATGAAATAAAATAAAGGGACTAAAATGTTTTTTAATACTGATAAGTTATATTTTATTTTGTATATAATGTTATGAAATAATTTAATTTGATCATTGATAATTTTCATTGAGGCTTTAGTGATTTTGTTCGTGTTTCATTATGTGATGGTTTATTTAGTTTGTAAATTATGTTACATTAGGAAAAACATTATGTTTTTCATTAATCTCTAAATATACAAGGAACAAATCATTACCAATTTTTTAATTATCTGATCCGTTTTATGATTATTATAGTTCTTTAGGAGTTGAAATTTTATCTCTAATACTCATCATTTGGATAAAAAGATGGCATTATGGTAGAAATTTATTAAATGACGAAATTAGACATCGCATGTAAGTATGTGTAATTATTTTTTAGTATACATGATAAAGGAATTCCTAAAATATAGGGGAAATGATCTTGAAGCTAAATAAATATATTAAATTCATTTTAGATGAGTTACTAGTCATTTTTATGCTAATTTATATACTATTTTTTTCCATTATCTTTCTTATTAACATTCAAATTCATTTGATCAATCCCCTTTATTACTATTCATATTTATTTAGACATCTTGTATCTTCCATATCAAAATTTCCACTTCCCAATAACAATTTATTATTTTAACCAAATTTATGTTTAATTCCTAATTACCTTCAAACTTCCCATTGTCTCATTTCAAGTGGAAATTTTATTAACTCTTTTTATTATATGGGATTTCAAAGAAATATATTTAAAAATAGTAAAAATTTTGTTATTATGTTAGAGTTCAAATTAAGATGATTAAATTTTTTAAAATGTGAGAACATAATATCTTGGGATTTTAAATATTTTTATGTCCCATAATGTATAATACATGCAACACTGAGCCTAAATTGATAATAAATATTATTATTTAAATATGAAATAAAATTCATATCCATTAAATTAAACGATATCAATTATTTAAAAAATTATAATATACATACATATATACTATTCAAAATAAATTTATTAGTTAATGCTTTAAAAATAAGAACTAAATTTTTATAAAATTCATTTTATGCTTACGAAACATTTTCATCAAAAAAAAATTATTACAGGTAAAAAAATCGAAAAAATTATTTAAAATTATTGTGTTTTTTGTTTTAGATATATATATAACCATTTTAAATCATCATATCAGAATTATCACAATGGAAATTATTGGGAGTTATTTGAAAATAATGATTTTTCTATTAATTTTTAGAATGGTGATTTTTATGATACTAAAATTTCCATTTCATTAAAAATTATCATTATGAATTTAATTTGACTTAAAAATAAAATAATTATTTTTAAATTATGTGTAATTAAATTATCTATATTTTACATGTCATAATACTTTATTTTTGTATAATTATAATTTTTGGCTTAAACAAACATTTTTTAAATATTGGTTTTCATTTTGTTTTACGCATTAATATTTAAATAATCTTATAAAAATTCTAGAAAATTAATCATTAAAAACGGATTCAATATTTTTCATAAGTGGGTAAAAATTTGAAAATTATGTCTCTTTTGTTATTAGACATTATGAATGTCATCTTATTTACTTTTTGATACTCTAATAACGGCTACATCGGGTAATTAATGTTAAAAATAAAATGATATGGAATAAATAATTACTATAACGCTTGAATTAATTTTTATTAATGAGTGTATATCTTATTTTATCATAAAGAAATATAATATATCGATTTTTTCTATTTTCCATGATTTTAACCATTTATATTATTTTATATAAAGAAAATTCAAAAATGTGACTCTCTTTGTTTTATTATATATAAATATTTTTCATAGGGATAAGTAAAGGATATATTATTTTTTAAATATTATTTTTAATGATTTATTTTCTTCATGATAATTCATTTTTTATTTTTAGGGCATCTATACGTTCCTAAAATGCTTATGTGACACTGACACAATGCTTGTGAATGTAGTTAAAACTAAATAAAATAATTTTTAGAACTCTAAAACTAATATTATTTATTTTATTTTTTTGAATTGAACGTTTTTTTGAGAAAAAAATTGTCTTATGATAGAGGTGGGGAAATTTCATAGTCTAATTTAATTGTTTTCAAGTAGTTTTAAAAGTCAAATTAAATCAAATTAAATTGAAATTAATGTTATCAAATATTATATAATGTTTTACCAAAATTATTTAAAATTAATAAAAATATTATTCTTGACTAACTGAATTTTATATTGTTTATTAAATCAATGATTTTCTTTTTATGGACCGTTTTTCATTTTATAGTAACTATATTGACCCCTATTGAGTAAAAACATTGTTTTTTTGTAGTTTATAAAATGGTTTATTAATAGTTCAAAAAGATAAGGAAAAATACATCACATAAACATGTTATATTTTTTATGATGTAATTTTGACCCAAAAACACATTTTATTATAAATAAATCAATTTTGTGCCATTTTCAAGTGAACTTCAATTTGAAATAATGTAATATTTTAAGAAATTTCAAATATGTCCCAATCCACTCTTATAAAAGAGAAACACATCCAATTATTTCATCATACATTTAAAATCATCTAATACCTACCTATATAGGGTCTATAAAACCCTCCAAAAATTCTATAGTATTTTCTTTTATTAGAAAATCATCCTTGAAATTCTTTTAGTACAATCCTTAGGGGGATATTTGAAGAAGTGGTATAGTTTCTAAACAAATGTCTTTCTATTATTTATTGTTCCACATCTTTCAAATACTATTCAACCATTATGAAATAATAAAACTATTATCTTATAAATATATAGATATTTTTTAATGACATAACCTCTATATATTTCCTATTCCATTAAATGGGAAAAAAATCCATCATTTGTGTTTACGATGAACTACCGCCTCATGAACTAATGTAATTTTTTTCCCATCACCACATATCATGGCTAGTAATAATGATGAATTATATATATATATATATATTATTCACTAAATATTTATCATTTTTTAAACTTAATTTATTATATATTATCTTAACCTTCCGTAAACTAAAAACTGGTAACATCATTCATGCATATGTGTGGGCTACCACTTCCACAAAGTGACGTCATTTTTTTTTCACCACGTCACAAGGATGTTAAATATAAGTTTATATAAAATAATAATATGGAATTTTTTTATTATTATAATAATAAAAAATTCCTTTAATCCATAATGATCACTAAAAATGTAAATGTTATTGATGCGTATGTAGGACCTACCTTCTTCGTGATTATATCTTAATTCATATTTAATAACCTTATAAAATGGTTAGTTTTGATGGTATAATTAATATATGAAAATGATATAAATTTTAGGATTATTATTATGGAGATGAATGACCAATTATCCCTTTGACCATGGTCAATATATCAAATTTGTTTTGAAATTTTAAACTGAACATCCTCAAAATACCCGACATAGACTTCACTGATTAATTAATTAAATATTTCAAAGTAGTGAATAAAAAAAATGGTTAAATGATTATTAAAAAAATAATATGTTTATTAAACAACAAAATAATTTCTTTAATTTTATTATTCATTATTTAGAGGAAGTGATGGAAATTATAGACTCGAGGTATGAGATTCCATCTCAATTACCTTTGATTGAGACATATTATAATGTTGTACACCTAATTACATTTACGAGTTGTAAATACTTCCCCAATTAAATGATATATCATGAATCATACTTAAATATTTATATTTTACATTTCAATTTTAATTATTCAAATCAAATCAATTACACTTGAATGTTACCATGTTTTAAATGGTTTCTTAACTCAACATCCATCTGTTGGGTTATAAAAACTCTTCATTGACATTTAATTGAACTGATTATTTGTGAATAAATATCTAAAAAATATTCATTATATATTCCCACATTATTTTTTGTGGGATTATTTTTTATACACATAATCCCCCAATTTTTAAATTCTCAATTCAATGATATGATCTTCCTATGGATAATTTGTCTCAAATTCTCTTTCATTGAGATATATGATTATGATATGCACCTAAATTAATTCATGAGGTGTATATACTAATCCATTGACTTTGTATATCATGAATCTACTTGTTTTAATGATATTAAACATTTTGTTTGAATTTATTATTTCATGGGTATTATGATTTAAATATTTACAAAGTAGAAAAGGTTTTATATTACAATCACATTTCATTACAGTATGATGTATGTTAAAAGCTATTTTGGTGGAAATAATATACTATTATTTTATTGAACTAAATTTCTTTTATTTTCCCCTTTATATGAATTTTTTTACATGCTTAATTTATATGTCATCCATTATATATTAAAGAATCCTTAATAATGTTTTTAAATGAGAGACCAATATTTTATCTTCTTTTTGATCGAGAATCATTCTCTTCCATATACATGTTTTCTAAATGTTTTTTAGAAAGGATATTTTATAATCATAAATTGTTTCTGAGTTATATTTAAAATGATCATGAAAATTATTTCAAATTATTTTGAAATGGATATTTCTTAACAATTTCTAAATTTGTAACTTTAAATGTCATTTAAAAAATGTTTAAAAAGAATGTTTATATTTAAAATTTACTAAATGAATAGATTTTAATATTATCATAAACATTATTTTCTTTGATTCACACGTAATAATATTTCTGGTTTATTTATAAATAAATTTACTTTTAAACTATTTCATGAATTTTTTATTTTTAAGGGTTCTTTTCAATGTGAAAAGTGTATTTTCAACATGAATGTTTTTCATGATATTTTAATATTGTTTTCATTCATCATCAATAAAAACCATTTATGTTACTCATTCTTTAATGGGGAAATTTTTTAATAATATAATCTTAATTATTTAATTGGATTTAATATTATTTCATATAATATATTTTCATAGATCCCGTTTATTTTCCATGGGTTAATCATTTTATAAAGGGAATTATATATTTTATTATATATGATAACAAAAATGTTTAAGGATGTGGAATCCTTTAATTGATATTTTTATTTACTTAGGATATTTTATATTTTCAATAAAAAAACATACATTCCATGTTCTTGGTGGTTTATGTTTAGAAAATAGGGTTTTATAATAAAATGGAATTTTAATATCCAAAAATGTTTTTTATGGTTCAAAATAGTTTTTCAAGAGTTTTATGGTGTTTTATTATTGATATACAATATGGTAATTATATATGAGAAATGAATAAGATCAGAACATACTATATGATGGGTTGATCCCTTAAATAGATAATGAAACATGAGTGATCATGATATTTCTTATATGAAGTGTGATCCCCATTATAGATCCTCAATGCATTGGGTTATGTTCTTTTTCAGAGAAGGAATGAAGGGGGTATTAAAGTGTGTGGTTTATCCTATGGATTTATCTAGGATATAGTTATTTCTAACATGGTTTTAAAATTATTTTTGAATATGATACTATATGTTTCTTGAATAGTATTAATTCTCTTCCTAGGGGTTTTTAATGAATCATTGGATCAGTGTTGACATCCCATGGATCAGGATTATTGATTATTATGAATATTGACATTGTAAAAGTTTTATTACATGTTTAATGATTAATGAACTATAAATTGATGAGTATTTTGTATCTTATGTTATGTTAATTGTTTATTTTATTGTAATCTTATAATCATCTTACTATCAGTGATGAAATTAAATTTTTAATGTTTGTGTTCACCGTTATTGATCTGTTGAGTTCAACCATTCTTAAGTTTTATTTTCCAATTGTTATGAATAATAATGAAAAATGGTTTTCGTACAGAATGTTTTCATATTTGAATAAATTTTTGGGAGATGATTAAGACTTATTATGGTATATAAGAAAATTGGTATAATAGTAAAAATACCCTCTTTTCGTCATTAGTGTCGTTTTTCAAGAGTTCTTCCAATATCTATAAAAAATAAAAAAAAATGGGTATGTAAATTATTCATTATATCATTTTTTATGTTTTGTGGTTTTAATGAAAAAATTTACCTCACATTTATCAGTATCAAATTCAGAAAATGTAATGTTTATGTTTTTAGAAATAGATCAAAGAGTGTAGGTATGGGGAATTTACACTCATATATATGAGAAATATCAATCTCACGCATCATAAAATATAATTCTAAAATACTCTATCATGGAAAAACATTATTCATATAAATTTTCACCATAAACCACTGAAAATACATTTTAATCTCGATGAAAAATCACTATCCAATTTTATATAAAATTTCATACAAATAACCCTTTATTTTTCAAAATATTTTGAAAACTAAAATATCCTATAAGAGTGGGAATAAGTTCTTCATTATCAGAAAACATAAATATATAGAACAATTATTTTAATTATTATTGTTTATTATGGTTGGGAAATTTTTTCAAGCCATGAATATTAAAGATACATTCATTTTACTCATTTATAAATAATTTTAGAAGTGATTCATATGGAATATAATTGAAAAGATTACTTTTTTCATCTAAATGGAATTTAAAAAATAGTAGAAAAATATACATATAAATTATTTAAAACTAAAAATTTACTTCCATAAAAAATAATAAGGAAATGTATATTAAAGGGAATTGTTTAAAGAATATATTTAAAAATATGTTTTTGAAGAAAAATCAATTACCTTAATTTATATTTATCTTGTACATTCTATAACATCTAAATAATGAAATTATATAAGTTATTTACTTTTTTAAGAAATCATTTTAATTTTATTCCATTATAATTCTTAATTTAATTTATTTTATTGAAATATTTTATTTAATTACGAAATCTAATAAGTTTACATTATAAATTTTGAGGTTGTTCAATCAAATATTTTAGAAATAATAGTTAACGGTTTACCATGGTAAATGGCTCATGGTTTAAGAATTATAATAATGTAATAATTATAATATATAAGCATTATTTAAACGTTTTAATCCAACAATGTAATTTGGTAATAAAAAATGTGTCACTTTATTCCATAGAGATGGTAGTTCGTAAGTCCATATGAATAGTGTTTTAATTTTTTAAAATATTGAACAAAATAATAATTGAAAAAAAATTCAGAATCATAATAATATTTTCAGTGCTATTTATATTCATTAAATCCATCAATACTAATATCAATTTATGTAATAAATGAAAAATGAAACACATCGCTTCATGGAGTTGGTAGTCCACACATATGCATGAGTGATGATTCTTTTTATCATCTGATCAAAAGTAGGTGAATAGTGTTTAAATCAACATAATTTAATTTTAGTATGTATAATATAAAAATTTCATTATTTTATGATATTTATAAGGGTTAATAATTAGGTTGAATAAAAATAAATCTAAAAGTGTTCATTCAGGGATTATAAATTCTTTTTGGGTAAACACCATTGGCTTAGAACCTAATCCCCCTACGATAGGTATTTTGGGTGGAAAATGGCCTACTAGAAGTGTGGAGGAGATTTAAAAAGTTATTTATAAATATATTTTAATGATATTGTACTCAACATGTGTGAATATCTGTGGAGAGTAGGTTCCCATTTATGAATGAGTAGATTCACACTCGTGTAATTATTCAATGTTTTAAAATAATTTGATTCTTATTTCTAGAGAACGCGGAACCAAAGAAAAAAAAATATCGATAATAAGAAGATTTATGGTATAAATACACTTATCCAATAAAATTTAAACATTTTTACATATATTTTAATTCTCATATCATTGTTTAACCGTTTTTCACCCATTTTATCCTTTACTGAGATAACGTAACATTTTACCGAGGTAATATATTTATATGAATAAAAATAAAAGAATCCCTATAAAGAAATTTTTAAATGAAGTTCCAACTATTCAATAAATAATATAATATTATGTTTCCAAATGTGATAGAAATTATATTTATTATATTATAAAAAATTCCCAAAAACAGTTTTATAAAAATAGATTTTTTAAGCATGAAAATGATTTTCCTCCACAATTAGGAATAATATTGATTATCCTGATGTTAGTAGAAATATTATCAAATGATGGAATGCTAAATTAAATTTGGACTATTTGAAAACTCAATGGAATATTATAGCAACGCTGTTAAAGGTATATAATAAAAGTTATTTTTAATTAGAATAAAATATAACTTATCTTCCAAAAAGTAAATCATGGGATCCTAAATTAATGTTAATATTTATATAATATTTATATTAATCCTTATCAAAATATTTTCAATCCAACATTTTTTTTTAATTTTTTTATACATTCATCACTATGAAGTCATAAAAATTATGGTATATTATGAATATATTACTTTTTCACTATTCACCCACCATAAAATAACACTATAATAATCAAAAAAAACATTATAAGGAAAATTAGATATTCTGAATCCGTAAATGAATTAATTTTTTTAAAATAAAAATTCAAAAAAATTATAAAATTAACATTTTAATAAATATACTGGCTACATGGAAAATAATTTAGTTAAAATAATATTTATTTCCTTTTCAATGGAAAACATCCAATAAAAACATTTATAATTAAAAAATTAATAATAATTGAAAAATTGCTTAATTAGAAATCATAAAATCTGTTTATTAGTAGTATTACATATTTTTTCACACTCACTCCCATTATTGATAATTTTTCTCCTAATATATTATTCATTAATTAAAAAAGTAAGGGTATTTTTCCAACATTACTTATTTTCTATTCCTTTTTTATTCCTCAAACATGTGATTCTTTTATAAGACCATACCATGTTTAATAACAATATTTTCCAATAATTTTTCATTATAATCCAAAATATGTACTAGAATTTTTTTTGTAGGGAATAATATATTCCATCTATACCACTCTTAGGATCAAAACAATTTATGTTTTATATACACATTAACTTATTAATGAAACACTAAACAAATAATGTATATGAAAAAAACTTATATGTAATGAAACTCTGTTAAACAATGATGCATATTTTTCAAGAATTTTTTATGGTATAATAATCTAATGATTGAAATTTCTATTTTTACCAAAATTTATAACATTGTTCCATGGATATTTTCATATATATATGATCACCTACCTCTAATGAATGGTAAATACTCCTATTATCTTTATAACTATTACATATCTTTTGATCTTCCATAATAATATAATAAATCATAAATACTATTTCAAACATTTTTTCGAAATATATTCCCAACAACTATCTCTCATATACTTTTTCAAAATATACTTGAATTCAACAATGTTTTCCACATAATACCCAAATAGTTACAATCTGTGTATTGAAATTAAAATGTTTTTATAAGAAAATTAAACTAAAGATATCATTTTACCACAACGTCACTAATAATCCAGTGATAAATCTTATTGAATATCCTCCATAGTTTCAATCAGTCAAAATGATTGTCCTTTACATGGAAGATTAATGGTTGTACTAAAATTGCATTCATTACTAAATGATCGGTGATGTCCTTTACATAAATATGAAAAAATTATTGGATCATGGTAACATAAAATAGATATATGGATTCTATATAATATGACTATCACATTAAGGTATAGTTAAGAAATCTCATCTATAGAAATATTATCCCAAATAGGAAAAAGTGCACAAATTTAGATAATCTATTAAAAATGAATGAAATTTTATTATTACAATGAGATATAATTATTAATTCCACAATTAAATCAAGGGATATATTCTCCCATTTCCATTTAGGCATTGTAGAAAGCTAAATAACTCCCATCATTATTTGTCTCTCCACATTCACCATTATATAATTCAAAACTTTCGTAATAAAATAATTAATATCCAACATCATTTCATCTCACCTATAATTTTCTCAAATGTCTCTATACAAATTAATTCTCATGGGATGAAAACAAGATAAATTTACACACTCTTCACTTGGTAACTCCTTCTTCAACTGAGAATCACAAAGAACGCATTACCACTTTCCAAATATGATGACACATTCTTTTGAAATTTTAAATTTAGGAAACATATCTTTCTTTAAAAACAGCACAATTTCTTATAAAAAACAATTTACCTTTTCATCATCCTTAATTATTTCTTAAAAATGTAGGTTTACCAACTCATAAACCAAAATAGAGGTAGTTACTATAAGAATAATTTTTAGGAAAACATTTATTATGTCACTAAATAAAGCAACAATTTCCAAAACTATAATAGAAAATAATGCATTATATTTTTGACTCAAGGATTCAACTAATTTTTTCATTTACATTGATTATAGTGAATTATCAAATCATAATACTATATTAGTGCCAACTATATTTTATTCCAAATTTTCAAATACTTATAATGTAATATATACTTTAAACATTTATGGTATGTATATATTTCACATTTTCTCTATAGAAAACAAACCTTATAATTTTTTAAGGAATGAAACATATATTTCAAGATCATTTCCATGCATAAGGTAATTTGGATTAGTTGGGTTCAATTATTTTGATGTATATAAAATTACTCAATCATCTTGAAATACAACACAGCCAATTCCCTTAAAAGAAGTGTCATTTTTAAAAAAACTCAAATTCTCAATATGGAAACAGTAGTAGTAGTGTATTAAAAATTCATGATTATAATTCTTAAAAACATACATTATATTCATTTTCCATTTTAATTTAACTCCTTTTCAATTTAACTTAGATAGTTGGTTATTTAACCAAGAATAATTTTCAATAGTTAATATGTTGTAATCTGATGGTATAATAAAAAATAAAATTTCAGTGAAATTTTTAGGCCTTAAACACTATTCCACTAGTTTAGTTTTAATTTAATCAATATTTATACCATATTTAGAAACAATATTCCATAGTAATGAAATGTTCTTTAACAAAAATTCAAATTTGATAAATTTCTATAAAAATTCTTTTTTTTAATGTCAACAAAAAAATAATTAGCCTCATTTCATAATCCTCATATTTTTTAAATAAAAAACAATGTTATCAATGAAAACCACAACAAATTTATATAAATACTAATGAAAAAATCAACTCATATGATCCCTTAATATGGTAGGTTTATTCATCATCCTTATCTGAATAAGAAAAAACATAAAATTTCTATACTGAGTATAAAACTCAGTTATTAATATATTATCCTCCATCAAATTCACCTTGTGATGCACATACATGGGATCAATAATCAAAATAATAGAGAACCCTTTATTTATCACCACTTTTTTTTAGGATCATGCATCTTCCATAGAAGTTTCAAAATAATTTCCATACATTTTCTCATGATTGATGATCTCAAACTTAATTAACAATGTTTGTACATGAATTATCATTTAACCCAACTCATATTAATAACAACATCTCAATACTAGCTACCTATATATTTTAATATTAATAAACCAATTAAAGCAATTTACATTACCATAACGAAAAAAACGAATGATCTAATCATCTAAAAACACTTCTATTTTCCTACAAACCCATTATTGAAATTTATTTTAATACATTTTTTAACATATGGTGGTATTATATTCACATTTCTTACATGAAATACTTTCGATTTCTTTCTACCTAGACCATTTTATACATTTTTTCTTGGGTAAGTAAGTTACATCTAGATCAATTTCAACATTCTCAACACATAGTTAAATTCTATTATAACATATAGATTCTTAAGAGGATTAAAATATTTAAAAACATGTTTTCAAACCTATATAAAATCTATTAATTTTACTCACATATTCTCGAATGGAATTTGGTTCCAAACTAGCTATTCGGTTAAATTTTTATTCATATGCGTCTAATGATTCATCTATCACTCACTTCAACTCTATAAATTACTTTTATATTCTATGTTAATTAATTATATGAAATTATTTCTAAATATAAATATCATTAATGAATATCCACTCCATGGAAACAATCCCATCCCTTTTTTTATAATTCTTCATAATATCCCCCCTTGTTCATTCTCGACTTCAAAATGTTGAATAAAAATAGTTGAATTTTAATATTCCTCATATCCCAAATAATCATATATATTCTCAGATTGATTTACATATCCAAAGGGGATATTACATGAAATGATCCACTATAAACATGTCCCTTGAAGTAGTATTTGGTAGTTCTCTTTCATGGGTGGAAATATTAATAGCATGCATAAACCAAATTAACACTACTATAAATAAATTTGTTATAATCCTTTTTTATTTTTGATTTGGAGGGTTATTATATTCTTGATTTTTTATTACATCATCCACCCTATTTTATTTATGAAAAATACTTTTGGTCAAAAATTTATTGTAAGAATCAATATGTATGTCCAATAAATTAATCTAATAATAATGTGTACATAAATATATGTCTCTATATAGTTCCATTTAATAACAACATAACACATATATATTCATAATCCTTATTTTGATACTAATTATAAAATCATATTACATTAACATCCAATACATATTATTTTAATAACATGGATTTCAAATTTATTACATTCTAATAATATTTTAGGTTTAATGTTTTTGTTAATTAGTAAAAAAATAGCATAATAATGTAGAGAAATTTATACAATGTACATTTTTTCACAAAAATAGAAATTTTATATTATGCATTTTTTCATTCAAGACACTTTTTCTTTTTTTATGATGGATAAAATGTAGTAATTTTTACCATATTATAGTTGATACTCATCTGTAGATCCCATAAAAAAGAGTTGGAAACATTGTCTCATAAAATAGAATAATAAGGGACATAAAAATTATATATACCTAACATCCCTATGAAAATATGATAACCCATGTAAATGAATAACTTTTTCAAAAATAAAACAATGATCCCATAAATAAAAAATTCACATAAGAAAATCAACCGTTACATATAGAGACCATTATAAAACACATTATTAATTATAATAAAATCACTAAATGAATATTATTAGCATTATTTAAGATGGAAACATCACATATAAATCAGTCCTTTCAACATAAAAATTTTAAAAACATTTTTCCTCCTGAAATTAAAATATTTTCATAAAAACCCCTATAAGTCGTGAAATAGATATCATAGAGTATCATATTCATAAATTTCAATTACACATTTTTATCTTTTCTTGTAATAAAATACATTTAGTTAGTTAAATAGTAGTAACCTACCCGTTTATCTCTATCATTTTTACCTTAAATGACTAAATTATAACCTAATGTATTGGAGAGATATATCAGACTCTACATAGTTATTAGCTTTATAAGACTCACCCATCATCCGATTTAATTATAATGTTTTCTATAATGATAAAATTATAATAATACACTTTTCACCTAAAACCATTGAAAAACTCATTTGAAACTATATGTAAAATCACTCAATATTTTCTCCTAAAACTAAGATGAAATATCTACTAATGTTCAAAAATAATTTAAAAACTGAAAAACACTAGAATAGATGGAATGGTAATTTCCTTGTAAAACCATTTAATATTTTTTTAGTACTTTTAAAAAATAATATTTATGGAGATTAAAAAAGGTGTTCGAGACACATGGGTTATAAAGAATTATTTTTAATCTTTTTTAAAGAAATTCAAGAATGAGAAAAACAGAATAAATATGAAAAATAATCTTTTAAATAATTTTTAATGATATTAAAAGTCATTATAAAAATATAATTATCAATTATTTAATAATATATATGAAAATTTTAAAAATAAATTATGACCATGGATATAAAAGAGGAATAATTGAAGGGAATAATTTGAAAATAATTATAAATAAAAATCAATTACCTTTTGTATAATTCATCATTATACATGGCCTAACTCCAAAATAATAAAAATATATGAGTAATTTACTTTCCAAGAATAATATTCAATGTTAACTCCATTACCAATATCCATTTTATTTCATTTATTACAATCTTTTATTAAATTACTAAATTGGTTTTGTTTGTGTTGAATGTTTTGAGATCATTCAATATTTAATATTAAAAACACCCATTATAATTATATCATTCTAAAGGGGTCATAATTTAATGACACTATCAAATTATAAATTATAATGCATATACTATAAATACAATTTCAAAACTTACCATGTATAGTGCCCATTAAAATTGTATACTTTCATTTTATGGTGATAGAAACTCATTATTTATCATGAATGATGTTTTCATTTTTCAAAAATATTAAAAGGAAATAAAATTGATAATTTTTTCCTTAAAATAATTCTAAAATTACTTTAAATATCATATTTATTCATTAAATTTATCAATATAATTATTCATTTAAGCCTTAATGAAAAACGAAACGCATCTCTTCGTGGAGGAGGTAGTTATCATGTTTTCATGAGAAATTTCTTCATTTCCTATAGGATTTAATATATGACACAAATATTTCAAATAAAAAAATAATTATATATGAATATATACATTAAATTGATATCGACATTTTTGATTGATTAGAATATTTTATAAATCAATAAAAGGAAATATAAAAATGATAGAGTGTGATTAAATCTTAAACCAATCCTAGGAAAACCTCCTTTTTTGTTCACCTAAATCCATATAGAATGAGTCAAATGATAATAAAAATAAATCTAAAATTTTAAGAGTTTATCTGGGAATGTTTTTAGGAAAATATTTGTTGATCTACAGTTTTAAATGTTTTTGAATAATTGAGGAGAGAATGCCTTCATTTATAATTTATAAGAGTGAAACTATAGTAAATATTTACTATTTTAAATTAATATAATGTCCCTTTAATGGTAAATTAGAACCAAGGAATCCCAAATTAAAATAGAATATTAGTTAGGTTTCCAATAAACAAAACCAGTAACATTTATATATGTTATATATATATTTTAACCCTATCCTCATTTTTAAAATCCTTTTTTATTATTTCATCATTAACTGCGATAACCTAAATTTTTGTATAGGTAATTAGTTTATATGAGAAAAAATGATAATTTATAAAAAAATATTAAAATTTTAATCCATATATAGAATTTTTTTTATTTGAATAAATTTAAAAAATTGTTTTAAACTAATTTTTATAAAATAATGAGAGATGAATGTAAATAGTTTTTATAAAAATACTAGTTTAAAGAATAAAAATTATTTTACAATAAAATTATTAATATGATTGATTACAATGAATTTAATTGGATTATAATTAAAAAAATTATAAGAAGTTTTTACCAATCTATGATTGAATAACAATCAGTCAAACACAATATTTAATTTAATAATACAAAAATAGCAATTATTTAGAATAAAATCTATCTTCAACTATAAATAGTTGAGAATGAGTCCACAAATTAAAAATAAATTCTTCCAAAACATTATTTTATTAATTAAATGTATATTTTAATGATTTATAGTTTTTCTTAATTTTAAAATAAAAGATAAATCATAATGATATCATATATGTCATGTTATTTTTTAAAAACTATATCTTTCACAATTTTCCTAAAAGTTTACTACCTCAAAAAAATAAAAACTAAAAAATCCAAAAACAATTATTATAATGAATCAATAATTTTTTTTAATCAAAATCAAATTATAATATATAGAAATTAATCTTTTAAATAACACTATTTAAGGCAAGGAAAATAAATTTGGTTGAAATAAAAACTAGTTTTTTTCTTTTGATAGTTTTAACAAATTCGTATAAAAATGATTAATATTATTCTATAAAAAGTAAACATGCAAATCAAAAGATTTATTATTTACAAGTATTTATTAGTTCGTCAAATTCTAATCTTTTAACAAGGAATTTTTTTTAGATTAGAGTCATGTGATGAAGACTTTAGTGGCATGTAGTTTCTGGTCGTACATTAAAGACCTTATGCTATGCATTTTTGAGTCATATAGTTCGAAATTAATTAAATTGCATATCAAATTATATGAATTATCTCTTGAATAACATTAAATTGATGATTGGTGTGATAAATTCTTCGTATTTGATAACTAGATAGTATATTCCATTATAGTACACATTTTGTTTGATGATAGTTTCATCCTAATTTTTATCCAAAATTTGATGTTTCATCAAAGGTATCAATGATGTTATAAATTCCAATTCCAATTCCCCTTTGATGAAATAGTTGTTGTATAATTTCTAATTGAATGAATGTGTGGAAAAAAATTTGCACCTTAGAGATATGTGAGGTGTGAATCCTTTTCACAAAGACATGATCAAGCTCATCAACTAACACTTTTGAACATTAAATTTTAGACTATTGATTACAAAATTCTATAAAATTTGAAGGAAATATTAATTAAGTGTTAAAGAGTTCTTATCTCCCTTAAATTGGTTAAGTAAGGGTTTCTTTTATTAATATAGAGGTACTATCATATTGAAACCCAAATAATTAAGATGATTATTTCTCTACGAATACTTATTTATTACAATAATTTTCTCATTTATATTTGAGAAATAATTATTAAATTTATGTATCTATACATTTTTATTTTTATTATATATTAAAGAGTTGTTTTTATTAATATTGTACTTATAATAAAACTCCATCAGATCATTTTAATATAAATTGATTAATTCTCCAAATAAATTATGTGAGGAACTAAAAATCTAATGATGATATAGGATTTCACAAATTTGATCATTGCCTTTGTTTCAAATTTTACAAAGGATATAAATTCCAACCATTTTAGAGAAAACATTACTGTAAGTAAGAATGAACATTAATTTTTTAATAGTTGTTAGTGTATAGTTACCCATGATAATGATTCCCCAAATAGAAAATTGAACAGGAATATTTGAAAATTTGAAAAAAATTAGGAAATAAGAATGAAATTATCATGTGTCTAACATCCATGGAACATTTTTGGGAATTTCATATATCAATAAATCATTTATGGATAAAAATATAAAAACTTAATGATATACTGGAAGATCATTGTCCTTATCTCATCATTACTGCTGGTTCCATCTTAGACTTATTGCATTACATTGAGGGTACCTCCTCTTTAAAAGTACCAAATGAGGAACACATTAAACCACATTTATAAAATACTTTATAGGATTTTATGATCTAATAAAGGGTAAAAATAAATGATTATAATTTACTTTTCTATTCTCTAGGTTGATCTAGCGGTAGATCCCTAATCATGAAGACTTTCCACTCTGGGAGATATCCTGTTTTTTTGGTGTATTTGGAAAATATGAGAACTCTCCTTGAATAATGGTGACATAAAGATAATTAATTTCCTTCATGATTGCATTGAAATATTGATAAATAACTCTTCAATGTGAGATATAGTTTACATTATTATTGTTATATGGATCTATAAATGTGTTTTCCAAATGGGATAGTGCGTCCTATAGAGCATTGTATAGAATAGAATTTTTTGTAGAACTAAAAATGAATTAAATGTTTATATAAATTTAAAAAATTATAATATATGGGTGCCAAATCTATTTTTCATGGTGGAATAATATTCAAAAAATTTCCAAATAATCGGCTCTAAATCACCTTTGATATTTATTCATTCAATTGGAACATGTTTAGAAAATTACATATTTATTATGAGACCTTGGAACTCTACCACATTTTTTGTGCAACCTAATTATAGTATAAAATAACATATATTAATATTACATTTTTACTAAAATTTATAAAATTTATTTGATTTTCCAATTGATATTCAGGTTATCTATCATTATCCATGTGAGGATACATGAGAGACATTTAATGTACTTCAGCTATATCCATGAATAGTCATAGATAAAAAAAATCACTGTTAAGATCATTCTATATATCAAACTCCTATGAAGAAATATGATCTTATAAGAAATTTACCAAATCATGTCCTTCAGTATTTTCTAGGATAATATATGGATGTATAATTTCTAAAAGATAACAACTCATCATCAAAATCATTTTTTTATAATAGGATGGTAAAGGTTTAATTTATGTTGATTCACATGAGAAATCAAGTGAATATTAAGAGGTTAGAGAAATTGGAATAGTTTCTATATAATGATAATTAGAATAAGGATATTCATAATGATCTTAATGTAATTACTTTATGATTTATAAATAGTTATTCAATGATAACAAATGAATTTTCCATGAAATTTTTAATTGAATGGTAATGGTGGGTACCAAGGGATCATTCTAAGACTACCATGTAAATAATTAGTTGTATCCCTTACATATATGGAATCAAATGTAATGGGTGGATAAGAAACTATTAGAGAAAATATAAAGCCTTATTTATTAGATCCAAACATGTTATAAATAAATATTATAGGTTATTAGATGAATATTCATTATATAACCTAACAATCCACTCCAGAATCATTTAGGTATCTTTCATTTGGAATCTTGGACACTTAAACAATTGGTCCACATGTGAGCTACATCATATCCCAATATATACTTCATAACTAGAACCTTTATTAAACATATCATACATAATATCATTCTTCATATCATATAAAAATGAAACATAATAAAAGGTGATATCAGATACTCAGTAAGGGTAAATAAGGGATACATTATTATAACATGAACATATAGATATGAGAAAATGTGAAAAGTATATGAAACCCATACCCTCCATATCATAGAAAAAATGAGTTATATATAATAAATATGGGTAGTTAATAATTTGTGAATCATAATGGAATAAAATAACATGATCTATAAGAGCATAAAAATAACATAAGACATAACTTTTGGGATTTTCCATAAGTATATAAAATCTTATGTCATGAATAGCCACCAAATCATTCATATAATGTTAGTATTTTCCTAACAACCCATATACTTGCTTAAAGATTCATATAACCTCTAGGGTAACCCATTGGGGGCTTAGTAATACCTCTCATGTACCCTCTTTTATGATTTTGATAAGCTCACATGTAACCTCTACTAGGTTACAGATAACCCAACACATACTCTCTTTCATGCATGGTATAACCACCCATGTTTTCCATTTTAGGCTTGGGATGATATCTCTTATACGATTTGAGATTATATAACATTAAGTAATACCGAATTATTTGGAGGGAAAAAGGTCTCACCCATCACATGATGAAAATTATACATATTTATGCCATAAGAGAACAAAAAATTCATCATATATAACCCCATGAAAAAAATAAAATTTATAAACATTTCATCACAAATTATCATGCGGAAAACAAATAGGTTTCATAATCATTTCATCTTTTCATCAAAGAATATCCTATATAAATAGATGTAGGTTACATAATAATTTTTTTAGGGTATAACCTGTGGAAGCGAAATAGGTTTCACAAAGATCTTTTCATCATAAACATAAATCATCGAGAAAAATAATATGATCCGTATCATTGAATCATATCCAAATTAAAGCTTACGTAACATCAAAGGATGTAAAATTATTTGTGAAATGATTTTGGAAGATTGATTTGAACATTTTGTGAGGAAAATAACCATCCTTTAAGAACAAATTTTTCAAACTATAAATTATAAATTTTTTTGGAAATAATTTTCTTTGAAAATAAAAATTAAAAAAACTATTTAATGAAGAAACAAAAACTTGTTAGAACATTTATTAGGGGAAACAACCATTTCACTTTGAAAAAAATAAATTTTTAAAACATAAAATATATTTAAAATTCAATTTTTTGAATATAATATTGAAAATGTAAAAATGTAGTTTCATTTGATATAATTCTCATGGTGGTGTGAATTTCCATTCATATCTTTCACATTAAAACAATGATTCTTCTCACGTATTAATTAAAATCTAAGAATTACATATTTTGAAAATGACATAAATATTTATTTTAAAAATTAATGAAAATTTAAAATATAAAAGATAAAAAAAACGTTTAAAAATAATAGTGTAACATTAAAAAAAATAAAAATATTATAGAAAACATGGACATATAAGAGAATGGGCTTTACACTGAAGAGGGAAATAACTTTTTTTTATTTAAAAGCACTCTTATAAAATAGTGAGTGTACAAATTGAGTAAAATAATGCGAAAATATGTATTTTAATTAAATAAAAAAAGGATTATAAAAGTTTTTAGATTCATTAGAGATGGACCATATGGTTTCATCATTATATTCATAAACATATAAAATCATGATAAATAATGAGATTGTATCGTAAAACAATTACCTCTTAGGTAACAATGAATCCTAAGCCTTGTGAATGAATAAGATTAAATGAAACATAAAATATAATAATAATATATAAATTTTAGACATTACATGTCAATGTTTCTGTATATACTCATCATAAAAAACATAGTTTTGTAGCACAACACTTGTCTCAAATATAGTGTATTAAGACAAAAAACTCTCACTAAATTGGTAACTATAGAACTGTAAACCATATGAAATAGAGATCCAAAATGGATATGACTTACCCAATAATTATTAATATTATACTACTAAATTAAATAAATAGGAATCATATACTCTACATAGATGATATAGGTGGATAATATGGAATGTGTCTCATAGAAGTAAAAAATTGATATAGAAATCTATTACCTCTTGTCTCAAAATCGTTCTTACAAATTATAACCTCCTATATAATGAATATAATATTCTTATACATATAATATAATACCCTGATTATATATATAATAACATAAATGATTGATTTATGACCTTTTATAACCTATTTATTCACAATTACATTTTAAAGTCGTGTTTTTGGAAATAATTGTTTTTTTCATGTTCATTTTGGTTTGCTATTTTTTCTCATATTATATAGATCATGGTTATAAAATAAAAATAATTTTAAAAATTATATAAATATAATATACATTATTTATATTTTTTATATGGATCTATAAAATATAGGGATAGAAAATGAAAGACGTCATTCATGGAGATGATTGGTCATATGTACAAATGAACCTTATTATTGTTGTCTCAATGGATTAAAATAAATTAATGTAAATAATATATTATAATTAGAAATTAATTTCAATTTCATATATAACACAAATTTTAATTAAAACCATCCTGAATAACATCCATATAAGGCGTATGTGAATAACGAATCACATCCCTTCGTGAGGTGGTAGTCGATGTACACATGAGTGCTGTTATTGTATTCCCACAGAATGTAATTTAAAAAGAAATATGTGAAATCATAATTCAAAACTAATATTAATATCATATATAACATATATAAAAAATAAATCCATCATTATATCCATCCATGTACATTGGTAATGGAAAATGAGTAAAACTTGTTAGTGATGTGGTAGTCCACCCTATATGTGAATGATAATTTCATAATTGATTTTCTTGAATAGAATATGGATATATGTAATTAAAATTTCATAAAAATATTTATGAAAATTTAATATAAAAAGGTTTTTATATCATCCTGGTTTAAAAATAATTTAGAGGAGGTGGACGAAAAAATAAAATAAAATGCTTGGTTTGGGACATTGCCTCTTCTTCAGAAAACATATTTTAAGTTGATCCAAAATCATTAAAATTTGGTATTTATGACTATAAAAAGTCATATATGATTATATAATGGATTTAATGAATTCATTTCATAAATTAATGTCTGAAAAATGGGTTGTGGGAATTGGAAGAGGTGAGGAGAGGGTGTCCTTTTATAATTATGGTGAGTGGAACGCTTAAAATATTTGAAATGAAATTTTTTTACCCCTGATTAACACATTAAAAAATGATCTATAATAGTACATTAATGGTAATAGATAATATATCTACTAAAAATGTCATTAAAATGGTTGTTTATCATGTTTTAGTCATTTTTAACCCTTATATTTTTAGTTAAATCCCCGAGTAATCCTATTTTTACCTTAACAGCAGTAAATAATCTTTATTCATTTTCTATTCATTATGGTCATAAATTTAGTTGTCCTTATTATAAAATATAATTTATTCGGATTAATAATATGGAATTCATTTTTCAATATTCCATTCTTTCAATTGGAAAATTTTAATTTAAAAATAATCCTACATAAATGATGAGAAATAGGGTTTTCAAAAAGAAAATGTTCAAAAGTATAAAAAAAATGTTACATAAAAATTAAATATTAAAATTATTATAATGTAAAAAAATTAGATTAATAAGTATATAATTGAACAAATAATAAATTTAAAATTATATTAAAATAATTTTGATGTAATTAAATGCATAAATAAGAATGAAACTGCTTAATAAAAATCAGTATTTTTCACTATTGTTCAAAAACATTATCTTTCCCAAAAAATTTAAGGAGTTCATGCTATAATATTTTTGAAATGTAGAATTTAAAAAATAATTTTTTTTCAAACTAATATTCAATAAGTGTACAAAATAAATCTTAATGATAGGTGCAAAAAGGTGATAAAATTGTTTTTTAAGAAAAATGTTGTTTTAAGGATGAAATTGGATTTATTATTATATATTATCAAGAAAAAACATATCTTTAATACTAAAAATATTTTTCAATATATAATTTATAGATTTTATTAAAATAAATAACCCAAATTTATTTTTATAATTTCATGAGGTAAAAATCATATGTGTTCTTAAAATTAGTTTTTTAGAATAATATTTCTTTTATTTTAAAATATTTTTAATTTAATTTATAAAAAATTTGAAACCAAGAATTTATTTTATATAGAAGTGTGAACCATATATTTACATAATATATTTATTTTTATTCATATCCATTATTCTAAACGGGTATATGATAACTATCATATTAAATATTAATATTTTAACAGTGTGTCACATTTTGTTTAAACTCAATGTTTGATTTAACACAATTTAATATCAATGTTGCGTTTAAAGGAATTGAAATTAAAATTTACATGTAATGATAATTATCCAAAATATTAAACATATTTGAAATTAATTATTTCCCAGCATGTTAGGGCGTTGCATTCTACCCCCCCCCCCCCAATATTAATTTTTCCCACGAAATTCATTACATGGGTACCAACAAATGAGGATACTTCTTCATAATTATATCCTCAAGTTCCCAAAAATCTTCCTTAAAATATTAATTTTTACCTAAACAAATGACCATTTGAGGGGTATTGTTTTTTTTAAATTATCTATTCTAACTAGAATCCCTATTGATTGTTCTTAAAAATAAATTTTATGCTCGAGTGGTATGACCTCAATGTTCATTAAATGTGATTCATCAAGTATGTGCATCATCGAGATAGATACATGGAACACATTTTGAACCTATGTGAGGTTTGGTGTATGTTACAATTGATTTTCTAACATCCTTATATGATCAAATAATTTAAAATGGTTAGATAAACCTAGGGATTATATTACATTTTTATTATAATCATAATTTCTTCCTTTGGTAGTGTATCAATCAAAATACACAACATTTCCTACTCCAAGAAATTATGATGAATTTTGTTATGAAAAATAAACTTAGGGTTCATAATATTCATAATATAATGACAAGTTATTCATTATATCTCTAATTATAACAAAATGGGTTTTCCAAGGTTTTTCAATGTGGATAAATTTTTATGTAGTGAATTAATACATTGATCTCATAAACATCATCCAAAGCTCAAATTAAACCAATTTATAAATTTTTATCATTATGAACCCTACAGAAGAGTAAAATATAAAACATTACAAATGATTTCAGTAAATATACAATATTAACTTGTCATTAATACCCAAAAACATGAAGTATCTCTAAATTATCACATATCAAACATGTTGATACCTTCATCATGTATTCTTTTAAGACATGGTAATAACATAAATTACCATAAAACCATATTCAAAATATTAATTTTACAATAATAGATTAATAAAACAATGATTATTGGATGTATTCCTTAAGCCCAAAAAATCATTAAAGTACATCAATGATTGAATAAAACACTTTTTCATCAAATCATTTATTAATTTCAAAGTAATTAGTACTATCAAATTAACATTATCAATATCAATCATCCCTTTATCCCAACATCACCTTCATAACATAATGACATATTAAATGTTATATTTCTCTTAATAATGTTTTTTTCATGAAATTTCACATTTCAATTAAAGTAATTTTTTATTCCTCGTCACTATTCAAAATTTTCTTGAAAATACATTATAGAAAACATATACTTAAAAACTGTTATATATTTCATAATTCATGAATTACAATACAAAAACACATCAACCCTTTTACTCTAATTATTGGTATTACATAGTTCCTTCCTTGGTATAGGGGCTAACCATTATTTTAGGGCATGTTCTCGGATAAAGACATTGTTCCTCCCATATGAAACATATAATTACATGAAAAATCATAGATTTGTGACCATTATTTCCATATATACAAAATAGTTTCCTCAATTATAGTTTTTCATACATGTACATCTTCCCACCTTCCAACCATATAGGAAGATGAAGTTTATTTATTCTATGTTCATCACCACATGAACTTAAAAAAATTTATCTTCCTGTTATTTTATTTTCTATGAATCACATCGATGCTCACATTTTTAATCATATATCATGATATATGATTTGGAATAGTTAAAATATATTCCTCTATAATAATCATCCCACTTTATTTCTCATAATTACTGAATTTTCCATCACATTAGTTTTTAATATAATTCCTCCCGGTTCGAGCCATTTAATATAACCAAAAATAATGGTGTGACAAAAAATAACCAAACTGGGAAATCACATAATCCTGATGAATAAGTTATAATATTTATAAATCATGAAACATCAATTAAAATCTTTTTTCCTGTAACTATAACCTAATATATTTATAGTCATTTTTTAAATCCTTTAATGATGGTAATTATAGATCTTTTGAATTTCCATGAGATTTCCTTAAGGAGTGTCAAACCAGGTGTTCTGTAGGGCCTGTTTTGATTCATAAGGTAATGAAAAATTCTAAAAAAATTATCCACTTTAAAAGATATTACCCTTAAGTTCCACTATTCTAGAGCATTATCCACTTGGAGTTTCTAAAAAAGGATATAATGTTATGGAAATCACTCATTCAATACATCGCTAAACATCCAAGATATTTTTTTTTTGTTTTTTGGATCATACTTAGTCTTACTATTATAAATATCTCAAGACAAGTCCTTTTAAATATTCCAATTGATCTCACAAATTTTTTATTTTTCTAGCTTCCAAATTTTTATTATACCTTTCTCTGATACCTTGTAAAGGCCCAAACAACTCATAGATAAATATTACACATTTTTATATGAATATTCAATACATTATATAACAATCCATGCTAGATTTATATACGTATAATTATTTAGAAAACGTACACATAATAAACTAGTACATAAGTTATCTACAAATTCTCATACTAAATTCTTTAAAAATAGAACTGTTTTTTACATGTAATACATAATACCTTTCTTCACATCTTAGGTAAATGGAATGAATGAAATGGTTAGCATCGATACTTAGTAAGGGTAAAAAAGTGCGATATTAATACATCATTAGCATATGTGTTTGAGAAGATGAAAATAACATTTTAAAACCATTCCCTACATATCATCGAGAATACAATAGAGTCATGGAATAAATCATGGTAGTTCATAAGATTTGAATAATAATGGAATCAAATAACATGAACCATGAGATCATAACAATTACATAAGACAAAAATTTTTTGTATACCCCAAAGAATAAAAAATCTTATTCATAGATACCCTCCAAAACATTGATTACATATTAATATTGGTATAATCACTCTTTTACCTTTTTCGGGCTAGGGATAATAACCCATGTACCCTCTCATATTATTGGGATAACCTACAGTGGATCCTCTTTTAGGATTGGGGTAATATCTTTTGTAACCTCTTTTAGTTTTGGGATAACCTCCCATAAACCCTCTTTTGGACTTGTTACAACTTCTCTTGAATCCTTTTTTGATATAACAATATCTTCATGTGTATCTTTTAAGTTAATCATTACCCAACAAATTTTAGAGAGATATAAGTCTCACCAATAAAATGATGATAATCATATATACATGCACCACAATATCATAAAACATTTATCATATAATGACCCAGGAAAAAAAATTGGTTTTGTAAAAATTTAATCATAAATTAAATTCATGAAAAGCCATAGGTTTCATAATAATTTCATTATTTCTCTAAAGCATAACCCAAGGAAAATGAATTAGTTTTCATAAGAATTTTATCATGGTATAACCAATGAAAGAGAAATGAGTTTTATAAGGACATTTTCATCATAAACATAAACCATAATAGTAAATAATAGTAATTCTATATTTGGATCATATCACAATTAAATAATAAGTAACATTAATGGATGTCATCTTAGATGAGAAATTATTTTCAAAGATCACACTAAAAATATCATGATGAAAATAACCTTTTATTGGAAATATATATTTAATAATAAATAATATATAATATTTTGGAACTCTTTTTCATTGAAAATAAACTTTTAAAACTTCTAAAGAAATATTTTAAAATATTTTAAAAAATTAATGGAGGAAAATAACATTTTCACGTTGAAAAAAATCATTTGTTAACACATAAAATATTTTCAAAATCCATTTATTTGAATATAAACTTAAAATTTTATAGAAAAGGATTAAAATAATATAACGGTCAATATGGAATGAAATTTATTTAATTCTATACAGGTTGATATAAATATTCCTTTAACATTTTCGGTAAATCCAGAAGGGCCTTGTTTGTAAAATGACTTAAAAATATTTTCAAAAAAAAATTATGAAATAAATAAGGGTAATAATAACTTTGAAAAAAATATAGGTACGTTAAAAAAATTTATAATAGTATTTATAAAACATGGACATATAAGAGAAAGGGTTTTCAACCAAATAAATAAATATTGATGGTTTTATTTAAAAAAATATTTCGAAATATTGAGTGTATAAAGAGAGGATGATGAACGAAAAACATGTATTCTCATGACATAATCAAAGGATAAGAAATATTAACTATTTTCTATAGATGAATAAAATGGAATCACTATTAGAATAATAAACCTAAACCATACTGATAAATGATGAGATTGTATCATAAAACCATTAACTTGTTGTTAACATTAAATCGTAAGTTTAATGAAATAATAAATTTAATTGAACCATAAAATATCATGATAATAAATAAATTCATGATATTAAATGTCAGTGGTGTGGTATATGCACCTTTTAAAAGAAGATAGGCTCAAAACACAATAAATCTCTCAATTAAGGTAAATTGAGAGCTTTGATAACTTTTTAACTATAAACACCCTCAAAGATAGATCCTAAAATTAATATTTAAATAATAATAATTTAATGGATAATAATCATAAAATTCATTCATGGTAAATATATAAACAATTTAAAATAAATAGGTTGTGAATATGGTATGTTTCTCATAGAAGTAAAAAAGTGAGACAAAAATGCCTTACCTTAAGTCCTGACATCTATCATACAGATTCAAACTTTTTTTCTTAATAAATATTATTTTATTATAAGTATATTATGTTACACTATATATATAAGGCCCCAGCCTTAAACCTTACTTAATCTTGAGTTATTACAAGATTACTCATTGAGGATCTTTTCAGGTTTAGAGTTTTAGAGAATTAGATCATGAAACTTTCATTACATTCCACACTTAAACAAAGTGGTTACATAAAAGACAGTATTCATTCTTCCCATTAACGGAAACATATTTAAAATAAAACACGGATTCTTTCTTGACACATCTTTGACACTATCATCACGTCATGTACCTTTCCCTTGACCTGTGAAAAACATTTCAAAAACTTGGGATGAGCATAAAAAGCTCAGTAAGGGTTATCAAAATATGGAAAGGAAACATGGGTTCATATATACATAAGAATGAAATCATAATTTACCCATAAAACATAGCCACTTTAACATACCTCATCAAATCATGAATAAATCGTAGAAATCATAAGACATAAAAGTAACTTGAGGCATTCATAACATTCTTACGTAGGGAGTAACCCTCTTGGTTACGTTTGGAATAACCATCACAGTATATTCCCTAAATCTATTCGGATAAACCTTAAAGTATCACTCCTTCGCTTTACCCAATGCATTGGAGAGCTATATCGGGCTCACCCGCCCTTAGTTTATCACGGAACCACTCGTTTTCATATTAATTCCCAAGAACCTCAACATAATCATATCACATAAAACATGCATAAAGGAAACATAACATTCCCACCTTTAAATTACAAGATATCAATACAACACATTGATATAAAAACATTATGAAAACCATTTTCGATACCAAAATAAAAGAAAAGTAAAACATGGTATTTATTTTTCTTTTAAAAAGAAGGTATGGCTTATAGAGGAAGCCGAAACTCAAATAACGGTCTCGACGGCGGAGAAGTCGTTGTCGCCGCATACGTACGACAAAAACATTCCCTTTTGTGGTTTAGTAAATGCTTCGTATAAAAAGGATTCCTTTTGAATAAATGTAAAAGTCAAAGGGGTTTATACACCGTATAAAAGAATGTTGTGTATAAAATAAAATATGCCTCAATGAAAGGAGATTGAGACGAAGTCCCATACAAAGACGGTATCCTTGGTTTAAGGATAAATCAATTACATAATTATGTGTGACAAACGAATACACCAAATATAAGTGGATATTAAGTGTAAAATAATCAAAGGTCATTCACACATATTCAAAGGATGACATATTCAATAACTACATGTTGAACCCAAAGAAATCGAAATTGGGTTAAGAAGTTCCCATGACAGCCTAACGGCGTCACATCAAAATTAGTTGATGAGAGATAAAAAGTGTATCTCATCACTTGTACATAAAATTTACATCAATAAGGATATATGAGAACATATCCCAACATAACAATATGTAAATTAAAAGACCCAACAAAAGAAGTCTTTTAAAAAATAGGAGGGTGAAAGGTTCCCTTACCGACTTGGGTATCTTTCAAAACATACACCCCATGAAATAAGGACAATAAATCATTGATGTAAATAATAATAAACAATATTATATTACACAAAGAGTAGAATAAAGGGCAGTACATACACCACTCAAAGGAAATTGTGGCAAATGTAGCATAAATCTCATGGGAATAAAAGTGAGATGAAAATCACTTATGAAAACTCGGCAGCCTAACAGCGCCACTTAAAACATCCAAAAATGGATTGATGAGATAAAATAGGTTATCTCATCACATTAAAATAAACATTACATAAATAGTAATATGAAAGAACATCCCCCATCATAACAAATAGGATCTTAAAAGATTTGACATAAAGGGGAGTACTTAAAGAGAAAGAGAGAGGTTATATCTCTTACAAAAATTCGGCAGCCTAACGGCGCCACTCAAAACTTCCAAAATGGATTGATGAGATAGAATAGGGTCTCCGATCACATGAACATAAAAATTACATTAAGAGTAATATAAAAGAATATCCAAATAACAAGAAAGATGAGCTTTAAAAGGAATGACATAAAAGACTGTACTTAAAAAGAAATAGAGGAGTAGGATCCCTTACCTCGGGTCCGACTTGACTCGATCATTCATTAATCTCCTGAATAATAAACTTGAGTTAATTTATACTTTGTTAAGAACCCTTTTCAAGTTCATTATTCCTTTTATATCAATTATTGACATGTTATAAACATTATGTAATCATTAAAGTTAATAATGTTTGTTTTGTCGATATTTGGTTCTTACGTCAAAAGTGGACTTCTTACAATTACATGTTGTTCGTGTGGTCAATGGTTCATTATATCCAGAATGATATTCATGATTTGGATATCATATATATCATATATATCCTGCATATACATGTATTTATAATATTACATAATCATTTTGAGGTAATAAATGAAATGCATCGTTCATGGAGACGGTAAGCCGTACGTACGCATGAACGCAACTTTCATTTCTTTGTCATATTAATGGAATTAAAAATAAATGAGAGGTATGTATATTTTAATTCCAGAATTATATTCATCATTTATATGTAACATACCTTATATATATCCATTATAAATATGTACTTATAATAGTACATTACATTTGGGGATAAGAAATGAAATGCACCGTTCTTGGAGACGGTAAGCCGTACGTACGCATGAACGCTACTTTCATTTCTATCTCATACATTAATAGAAATAAATAATAATGATATAGAGGTATATTATAATTCCAGTATAACATCATATATAATAACTTTAAATCCATCCTTTATACGTCCCACATATGGCATTAACGAATCACATCACTTTGAGGGGGCGGTAGTCCGCACATCCTTAAATGAAGATATCATGTTTAACCATAATGGAAACCATAAAGGTATGCCCAAAATGAAGAATAAATAAGCTTAAAGAAACCATAAAAATATTATATATAATATATAAATGTATTGTCATCTTAATGTCCACCTTTGAAGGTGTTAAAAGAATGTTGAACAATCATCGTTTCGGGAGGCAGAAATTCACCATCCCTGGAAACAGTATGTTCTTTAACCATTTTATGTAGGTGTGTGTAAGTGTAGCTTGAATATTTATTATAAAGAAATCCTAGTTTATTTAGGATACTGGATTTGTTACAAAAGAAAAGATTAAAAAGAGTTTAGGGGGTTGAAGAAGCAAAATAAAACAAAAGGACTCAAAAGAAGACATTACCTTAAAATCGTGTAACTCCCTTTGGATTGAGCTCAAAGGCTTCCTTGGGAAGACTTATGCCAAATTTGAGGCTTCAAGGTGTAATAGAGGGAAGTGTAGAGACACAATCGGCAGAGTTTGGCCGAGCCAAAGGCTTTGGGAGTGTGGGTAAGGAGGTAGAGGTGGGGGCCTTTTATAAGAGGAGAGGAGGGGAACTTTTGGAAAGTAAAGAAATATTACTTTATTTGAAAATGAGTTTCGGATTTAAAGGGTCCCACATTGATATAATTCATGTATAAGGTGATAAGGTTTCCAAATCCACCCATCCAATTGGTTTTGGACATGTTTAGGTCTTATATTTTACATTATCTTTCCATTTTATTTAAATCGTTAAATAATGAGGTCATCGCTGCATCATCGTGATGTCATAAATAATTTAATTTATTTAATGTCTAAAACTTATAAAACAAATACTATGATGTAGGAAATCTTTTTAGATTTCCAATTAATATTTATAGTAAAACTTCTGATTCGTATAACCCCATGTAAAAATTGTTTTAGTAAAACTTTTCATGTTTGTCTCATTTTTACATTAACATTAAATAAAAAGGTATTTATGTCATTTCCCAACCAAAGTGGCTCAATGGGGTCCCCAAGTTGACCCATGGATTTTCTTGGTCGTCCATGACACATCCAATGAGGTTAATTCATGTTTCTAGGTCATTTCATTTTATTAAAACATTATTCTTACCATAAACTACACTAATTACCTCTAATCGCGATTAAAAACTTAATAAGTTACTATTCACCAAAAAAATATTTTTATCCTATTGAACCAAATTTTACATCTTAATGACAACCATGTATGTCGGATTTTTTAAATTCAAAACACAAATATGGCAAAATTTCATTTAAACGGAAAAATCAGTTTTTATAAGTACCACTTAGTGGTTTCACTATTCATCAAAAATTGAAGTTTTTCAGAAAAATCCCAAAAATTCACCCTAAGCTATATTTGATATTCAAAATTCAAAAATGAAGTCTATTTTATAAAATTAAAAACATATAAGTCACATTAATTAATTTAATAATTAATTCCCGCTGTGATGACAAATAGCGTGTTTTTATTAAACAATAAGTATCAAAAGATTGACACTAGTTTAAGTCTGATTTCAAAGTGAAATTAATTCCAATGACCACTATTGGATTTAAAGGTAAAAATATATTCTAATTTTACTTTAAAATCAGTTCAAAAGATAATCTAATTATATAAATAAATTATATTTAAAAGATGTTTTGAATTAAAATACAACATTTTACACTATTCATTAAAAAAATGAACTTTATCGGAAAGATACCAAAAATTTACACAAAGTAAATTTTGATGTCTTGATTCTAAAGAAGAGTTTTATTTGGTCCAAAAGGATGTATCAAAGTGAACAAAACTATATTTAATGACGGTTTTCCATCAAAAGGCGATAAGTGAACCTTTAGTGAAAATTAAGGCATATACGCCTAAAATTGAATTCTTTCCGTATTTTAAGCCTTTATCTTTTGTTGGATAAATGAAAAAACATTTAAAAACATATATAATCATATTTTAGTTATTTATATCAATTCCCGCCAATACAATGGCTACATGTTAACTACCATTTAAAATAATATTATTTTATTATTAGAGTGCAACGTAAGATTCCCAAGAAACTCGTTGTTGCGTGTTGGGTACGCCATCGAGCATAACATCCCCTTTAAAGTAATATTAATATTTCATTCACAAATATGGATAAATATGAAAATGACATAATCTTTATTTACCTGGGGTGTTACATCCTTCCCTCCTTTTGGGAATTGCGTCCTCGCAATTTTAAAATTGCGCTTGGAAACATCCTGGAAAGTCCCACATCAAAAGAAGAGTCGGTAAAACAATCACTTTAAAATAAATAAAGATAAGTACAAAGGTCACCCGAGTTAACCCATAATAGGATTCAATGTAGGAAAACATGGACATGGAAGAAAAAGAAAATGGTCATGTTCTGATGGAGAGTGATAGAAAACATGTTTAGGAGAAAGTAAACCATGAGAAAATCACAAACTTGTGATGGGTTAAACGGTATTCGATTCCCCATTAGGAAAAGTTAATAGACAAAATTTTTGTTTTAAGTTACTTTTTATTGAGGAATTTATTCACCAGGAAACATAATCACTTATCATGTTGACTTTCAACTTTTATTAGATTCCTTACACAAACTCATATTTTCTCCCAAAGGCGAGTATTTAGGAAGACTTGTTCACATTAAGAGTACTATAATCACCTTATAGAGAATCACCTAACCCAAAAAAAGAGAACTATATACTTCCCATGTCTTTAGACTTTAACCAAAACCAAAACCCAAAAGGTTAGTACAAGATCAGATAATCCAGAAAAGGATAACACTTTATAAAAAGAAAATCTATTCTTAATCTCCAAAATTTGTCCAACAAAACCCAAAGTTCAACGAGGACCATTAGATAAACAATTTGTCCATAAAATTTTTCAAAGTAACTAAACTAAGGTTGAAACCCAAATATTTTAAGGATTTAGTCACATAGTCTTCCAAGTTAAATCGTAACATTTATCTCCAAACAACATCAGTTACTCCTAAAGTCTCGTATTGAAAAGTAATTAACCTAATAACATATCCTCCATGATAGTTTAATCATTTTCATAAATAACCCAAAATCAACTTACTCTTAATTCATAAAATAATATAACTAAAAAGAATCAGTCAAACTAACCAGGTAATTCACGTAGTCCAGTGGTAGGCGATAAATACCATTCGCACTTTCGTTGTGGGTTCGATTCCTGCAGCTTTGTCCGACGCGACGGGTTGTCACACGGTCTGCGTGTTTTCCTTTTTCCAAAACTATATAATTCTTAAAACATCCCCCAAAATGAGATAAAATCTTCAAAAATGATCATAACATATTTTAACCTCAAGTTTATCTCATTCCTTTCATTTTCTATCATATCATAGAGTAACTCATAATTACCTAAAAAGTAAGGATCATATAAACCCTAATGGTTACCTTAATAATTAATACCTGAATATCCACATCGAGTTGGCCATCTCGTACATGATGAATTAGAGAACTCACCAAGGTTGAAGTGGTTGATCATGACTCCTTGATAGTTGGTTTAGAACAACCATGAGATTCCTCATTGAATCCGCCATCTCATCCAGTCTCTTAATCAGAGAACCACCACAGATTCCTTCAAACCCATTGTCACTTTGGTGCCTGCTAGATCCAGCCATTTACTAAAACCAAAAAGGTAAGTGTGAGTATATCAACATAACCATCATGTACTAATGAGGAAGATAAAAACTAAGATATTCTTACTCATTCACTTTATCTAAATCTAGGACTCTTTCTGAAATCCTAACCATTATGGTAATGTCACTTGTGCTTAGAGAATACCCTAACCTCTAAAGTTATCTAAACCGACCTTTGATACCAACTATAAGGCCCCAGCCTTAAACCTTACTTAATCTTGAGTTATTACAAGATTACTCATTGAGGATCTTTTCAGGTTTAGAGTTTTAGAGAATTAGATCATGAAACTTGCATTACATTCCACATTTAAACGAAGTGGTTACATAAAAGACAGTATTCATTCTTCCCATTAACGGAAACATATTTAAAATAAAACACGGATTCTTTCTTGACACATCCTTGACACTATCATCATGTCATGTACCTTTCCCTTGACCTGTGAAAAACACATCAAAAACATGGGATGAGCATAAAAAGCTCAATAAGGGTTGTCAAAATATGGAAAGGAAACATGGGTTCATATATACATAAGAATGAAATCATACTTTACCCATAAAACATAGCCACTTTAACATACCTCATCAAATCATGAATAAATCGTAGAAATCATAAGACATAAAAGTAACTTGAGGCATTCATAACATTCTTACGTAGGGAGTAACCCTCTTAGTTATGTTTGGAAAAACCATCACAGTATATTCCCTAAATCTCTTTGGAGAAACCTTAACGTTTCACTCCTTCGTGTTACCCAATGCATTGGAGAGATATATCGGGCTCACCCGCCCTTAGTTTATCACGGAACCACCCGTTTTCATAATAATGCCCAATAACCTCAACATAATCATATCACATAAAACATGCATAAAGGAAACATAACATTCCCACCATTCAATCACAAGATATCAATACAACACATTGATATAAAAAAAATATGAAAACCATTTTCGATACCAAAATAAAATAAAAGTAAAACATGGTATTTATTTTTCTTTTAAAAAGAAGGTATGGCTTGTAGAGGAAGCCGAAACTCAAATAACGGTCACGACGGCAGAGAAGTCATTATCGCCGCATACATACGACAAAAACTTTCCCTTTTGTCGTTTAGTAAACTCTTCGTATAAAAAATATTCCTTATGAATAAACATAAAAGTCAAATGGGTTTATAAACCCTATAAAAGAAAGTTGTGTATAAAATAAAATATGCCTCAATGAAAGGAGATTGAGACGGAGTCCCATACAAAGACGGTATCCTTGGTTTAAGGATAAATCAATTACATAATTATGTGTGACAAACTAATATAGAAAATATAAGTGGATATTAATTGTAAAATAATCAAAGGTCAATCACACATATTCAAAGGATGACATATTCAATAACTACATGTTGAACCCAAAGAAATCAAAATTGTGTTAAGAAGTTCCCTTGACAGCCTAACGGCGTCACATCAAAATGAGTCGATGAGAGATAAAAAGTGTATCTCATCACTTGGACATAAAATTTACATCAATAAGGATATATGAGAACATATCCCAACATAACAATATGTAAATTAAAATACCCAACAAAAGAAGTCTTTTAAAAAAGTGGAGGGTGAAAGGTTCCCTTACCGACTTGGGTATCTTTCAAAACATACACCTCATTAAAGAAGGACAATAAATCATTGATTTAAATACTCATAAACGAAATTATATTACACAAAGAGTAGAGTAAAGGGAAGTACATACACCACTAAAAGGAAATTGTGGCAAATGTAGTATAAATATCACGGGAATAAAAGTGAGATGAAAAATCACTTACGAAAACTCGGCAGCCTAACGGCGCCACTTAAAACTTCCAAAAATGGATTGATGAGATCAAATAGGGTATCTCATCACATTAAAATAAAATTTACAGAAATATAAATATGAAATAACATCCCCCATCATAACAAATATGATCTTAAAAGAAGTGACATAAAGGGGAGTACTTAAAGAGAAAGAGAGAGGTTAGATCTCTTACGAAAATTCGGCAGCCTAACGGCGCCACTCAAAACATCCAAAATGGATTGATGAGAGAGAATAGGGTCTCTCATCACATGAACATAAAAATTACAGTAAGAGTAATATAAAAGAATATCCAAATAACAAGAAAGATGATATTTAAAAGGAATGTCATAAAAGAGTGTACTTAAAAAGAAATAGAGGAGTATGATCCCTTACCTCGGGTCCGACTTGACTCGATCGTTCTTTAATCTCCTGAATAATAAACTTGAGTTAATTTATACTTGCTTAAGAACCCTTTTCAAGTTCATTATTCCTTTTATATCAATTATTGACAGGTTATAAACATTATGTAATCATTTAAGATAATAATGTTTGTTTTGTCGATATTTGGTTCTTACCTCAAAAGTGGACTTCTTACAATTACATGTTGTTCGTGTGGTCAATGGTTCATTATATCTAGAATGATATTCATGATTTGGATATCATATATATTATATATATCCTGAATATACATGTATTTATAATATTACATAATCATTTAGAGGTATGAAATGAAATGCATCGTTCATGGAGACGGTAAGCCGTACGTACGCATGGACGCTACTTTCATTTCTTTGTCATATTAATGGAATTAAAACTAAATGAGAGGTATTTATATATTAATTCCAGAATTATATTCATCATTTATATTTAACATACCTTATATATATCCATTATAAATATGTACTTATAATAGTACATTACATTTGGGGATAAGAAATGAAATGCATCGTTCATGGAGACGGTAAGTCGTACGTACGCATGAACGCTACTTTCATTTCTATCTCATACATTAATAGAAATAAATAATAATTATATAGAGGTATATTATAATTCCAGTATAAAATCATATATAATAACTTTAAATCCATCCTTTATACGTCCCACATATGGCATTAACGAATCACATCACTTTGAGGGGGCGGTAGTCCGCACTTCCTTAAATAAAGATATCGTGTTTACCCATAATGGAAACCATAAAGGTATGCCCAAAATGAAGAATTCAGAAGCTTAAAGAAAACATAAACATATTATATATAATATATAAATATAGTGTTATCTTAATGGCCACCTTTGAAGGTGTTAAAATAATGTTTAACAATCATCGTTTCGGGAGGAAGAAATTCACCATCCATGGAAACAGAATGTTCTTTAACCATTAGATGTAGGTGTGTGTAAGTGTAGCTCGAATATTTATTATAACAAAATCCTAGTATATTTAGGATACTGGAGTTGTTACAAAAGAAAAGAATAAAAAGTGTTTAGGGGGTTGGAGAAGCAAAATAAAACAAAAGGACTCAAAATAAGACATTACCTTAAAATCGGGTAACTCCCTTTGGTTTGAGCTCAAAGGCTTCCTTGGGAAGACTTCTGCCCAAATTGAGGCTTCAAGGAATAATAGAGGGAAGTGGAGAGAAAAAATGGGTAGAGTTTGGCCGAGCCAAAGGCTTTGGGAGTGTGGGTAAGGAGGTAGAGGTGGGGGCCTTTTATAAGAGGAGTGGAGGGGCACTTTTGGAAAGTAAAGAAATATTACTTTATTTGAAAATGAGTTTCGGATTTAAAGGGTCCCAAATTGATATAATTCTAGGAAAAGGTGATGAGGTTTAGAAATCCACCCATACAATTGGTTTTGGACATGTGTAGGTCTTATATTTTACATTATCTTTCCATTTTATTTAAATCGTTAAATAATGAGGTCATCGCTGCATCATCATGATGTCATAAATAATTTAATTTATTTAATGTCTAAAAATTAAAAAAAAATACTATGATGTAGGAAATATTTTTATATTTCCAATTAATATTTATAGTCAAATTTATGATTCGTATAACCCCATGTGAAAATTGTTTTAGTAAAACATTTCATGTTTGTCTCATTTTTACATTAACATTAAATAAAAAGGTATTTATGTCATTTCCCAACCAAAGTGGCTCCATGGGGTCCCCAAGTTGACCCATGGATTGTATTGGTCGGCCATGACACATCCAATGAGTGTAAGTCATGTGTCTAGGTCATTTCATTTTATTAAAACATTATTCTTACAATAAACTACACTAATTACCTCTAATCGCGATTAAAAACGTAATAAGTTACTATTCACCAAAAAAAAATTTATCCTATTGAACCACATTTTACTTCTTAATGACAACCATGTATGTCGGATTTTTGAAATTCAAAACACAAAGATGGCAAAATTTCATTTAAACGGGAAAATCAGTTTTTATAAGTACCACTTACTGGTTTCAGTATTCATCAAAAATTGAAGTTTTTCAGAAAAATCCCAAAAATTCACCCTAAGCTATATTTGATATTCCGAATTCAAAAATGAAGTCTATTTTACAAAATTCAAAACATATAAGTCACATTAATTAATTTAATAGTTAATTCCCGCTGCCATGACAAATAGCGTGTTTTTATGAAACAATAAGTATCAAAAGATTGACACTAGTTTAAGTCTGATTTCAAAGTGAAATTAATTCCAACGACCACTATTGGATTTAAATGTAAAAACATTTAAAAACATATATAATCATATTTTAGTTATTTTTATAAATTCCCGCCAATACAACCGCTACATGTTAACTACCATTTAAAATAATATTATTTTATTATTAGAGTGCAACGTAAGATTCCCAAGAAACTCATTGTTGCGTGTTGGGTACGCCATCGAGCATAGCGTCCCCTTTAAAGTCATATTAATATTTTATTCACAAATATGGATAAATATGAAATTTTCATATTCTTTATTTACCTGGGGTGTTACAATATATATATATATATATTATACCATATATTTCTTAATTAGGATTTTTTATTACTCGTTTATAAACAATTCAAAGTTAAAGTCATGTTTGAGGAAATAATTGCTTTGTTTTTCAAGTATGTTTTGATTTTCTATTTGGGTTTATCATTCATTCATCATGGTTCAAAAAAATCCCTAATTTTAAAAATAATATTAATATAAAATATAATTATTATATATTTATTAAGATTAATACATAATATTCAGTGGTAGAAAATGAAATACATTATTCTAGGAAATGGTGGGACGTACTTACACTTGAACATTGTTTCCGTTTTCTCAAAATATTAAATGAAATGAAGTGAAATAATATATTACCATTATAGGATAATTTTTATGTAATATATATATATATATATATTATTTTCATCAAAACCATCCTTATTACTACCCATTTAAATCATATGTGAAGAATGAATCGCATCACTTCACGAGGCGGTAGTATGTCGTACACACAAATGACATTATATCATTCCTGCAGAATGGAAATTAATAAGGAATATGTGATATAATGATTCTATAAGACTATTAAAATCATAAATGGAAAAAAATTCCATCGTTATATCCATCTGTGATATGTGGTGGTGGAAGGTGAATAACATTGGTTCATGAGGCGGTATTCTATCATACATACAAATGATGATTTCATAACCCATTTGATGGAAGTTGAGATGCATAAAGGTCATCAACATAACATAAAAAATATCAATATATGGGAGATATTGAGGTTATTATATCAAAAAATAATAATAATTTAATCAAGTGGGGAAGAAATAAAATAAAATGCTCAGTTAGGGATCATACCATTTATCAAACAATTTCTTTTACTTTTCACATAAAGCCTTCATAGGTTGAACTTATGGAAAAACTATGTTTTATAGCATGACATGATGGAATTAATTACATGATTTGGGTAGTAAGTTTAGGATAAAATTGGATTTTTAATTGTGAAGAGGACTGAGTATTTGGTTGCCTTTTATAAACGAGGAGAGTGGCACACTTGTAATTTTTAAGATAAAAAAGTTGTACCCCCATTTTTCACATTCCACAAGGCTTAACAATGTACTATTATCAAAACTCAAAGATTTAAGGTCTAAATACAGCTAAAAACTCGTTTTTACATATTATTTGTCATTTTTAACCCATATCATTTTAGTATAGAACCCGGTAAACTCATTTTTACATTAACCATGGTAAATAAATTTCACAATTTTTACTTTTCATTATTGAAAAAATATAGGTTTACATTATTATATAATTGAAATTACAATGATACTAAATTTTTAATCCATTATTCAAAATTTCATTCATATAATTATAAAAAATTATTTTAAAAATTAAATTCACTTACCCAATGAGAATGCGGGTTTTCAAATAGAAAATTTCCAAACATTTAAAACTATTTTATATAACAAATCAATTTTAAAATTATTACAATGACCTAAGTTTTGTTTATAGATATATAATTTAATTAATTTTAAATTAAAATAATAATTATAATTTTTGTATTTTTTTTAAAACACTTTAATAGATATAAACATTATAAATAAAAAAAAAATCATTTTTTATTATTCATTAAAATATTTAAATCATAAAAATATTATAAGAAATGTATCTTAAGATAATTATAAAATGAATATTTAAAAAATGAGTTTTATTTTTGGAAATAAAATCTTAATATTGTAAAAAAAGTATTTCAATTATGGGTGTTATAAAGGTGAAAAAAACTTCTATTTGAAAAATATAGTTTTTAAGGATAAAATTGGATTTATTCTTATAGTCTATATAGAAAACACATATGGTGAATATTAAATATATGATTGAATATATTATTCATATATTTAATAAAATTAATTTAAAAAAATTAATTTTATAATTTATTGAGCGAAAATGAATTTGGTTTCATAAAAATAGTTTTCAGAAAAAGATTTCATTTATTTTTAAATTTTTGTTATATTCATATCGTGATAATTGGTCCCCAAGGAACTAATTTTTTATAAATTTGTAGACAATATAATTTCATAATTTAGTTAATTTTATTTAACCCTACAATTCATGTGGCTAGGTGATAACTATCATATTCAAAATATATATTTTAATCCAAATTTGTGTTTCATTTAAAAACTATGTTGCATTTAACACACGTTAAACTCATTATTGCATATAATGAATTATAAATGTAGTGTTGATTATAACTAAATATAACCTAGGATTCAATGTCATGAAAAATACAGACAATATTTAATTTATTTTAATATATATATATATATATGTTTTCCATAATCACGGTGTTTGACACTTGTAAAGGTAAATAATATTCAAATTAGGTTTGAAATATAGAACTAGATATAGGAAAGACTCACATCATATTCACAATACTCTCGTAAGTTTTCATGGGGGTTGTATCCTGTACTACTCCAATTTTATTTAGTTTGAATTTGATATAATTTTGATATACTATGAAGAAAACTATTTTTCTAATTCTACCATAAATTTTAACTACATTGGATCCATCTTCATGTTTTGTTTGGTGAAATGGGGTAAAAACAAATTTTATCTATGATATGTGATCATAAACTTAATACAACTTCATGAATCTATCAATAGGGTAATATTGTATAGTTTTTCCATGTAGTGGATTAACAATATCATATATATCCCTCTGGTAAATGTATGCATAATTTATTTTGATGATGGGAATCACTCGATAATAATATACCCCATAGGTTAATTTGAATATAGTGAGTTCTTAGTCTTTAATATCCATTTATTTTAAATTATGAATATAGCTCCCATCCTTGAAAAGGGGATTGAAGACCAATGTTTTCATCAATTAGTTACTCTATGAATAGGATTGTAAAGTTATTTTTTATAAAGTTTGTGTTGAAATCCTTGAAATGAATATATAATTTGATTTTTTAATTATTATTTTTAATGTGAGTGATTTTAGAATCCATTTAGAGTATCAATCCTCTCAGTTGATATTCAGATTCACTAAGTTGTCAATCATGGTTTCTACCTTGAAATTTTGAGTTGGGTAAAAATTACTTAGTATTTATAATCATAGTTATCTTCTAGTAATCCAATGATGGGATTAGTTACGTGGGGATCATTCCCATGTATTTCTGAGTAAGTCCAGGTGAATACATCATAGTATTATTTTAAATATGTTGTGTATATATCCTTGTCTTTGGGATTAAAGGTTATAATAATCATCATTGTTTGTGAATCCTCTTAAATACCATATTTATCCTATATTATTTCATCCATGATGGTTAAAAATCCTTCATCAAATGCGGGTGAGTCATTATTGAGGTTTTTTCCCTAAGATCACAGTGGGTGGAACGTGGAGTCACTTCATGTTATTTGAATGATAATATAGAGGAATAAATGTGTTAATTGAGGACAAAATCATATGAATAGTATCCTCAACCATATAAAATACCATATAAATGGAGGAAAATATGTGGAATCCCCATATTCCTCAATAAAAACATATATTGAATAGATCAATGTTCAAGATTGTGTAGAATGGATACTAATCGATAATTTATTCAAATAGATATACCAAGATAAAATATTAAAATGCATTGATTTCATGGGAATCTATTATTTTATAGATTTAGGGGGATCACCAAATATGTATTCCTATCTATCATAATAATAAAGGCTGATTTGGGATCCTCTCTAGGGGACAATATGTTCTTATGACTTCCCAAATCATTCATTTTTTCAATTTAATCATTCCATAGACGAATGAATATCTCTTTTTGATATATTATGTGCATCAAAATGTACTATATCATCCATTGATGATTATTTATACTAAATTTAATATCCCTCTATGAGAATGTTTCATGATTTATATGACTTATAGGGAAAAGTCTCACCATCTAGTTTCCCCACCAACCCATAAATAAAATATTTCAAATGTCGGTATCAAGAAGAGGGAATAGGTTTATTGATTTGGACCTATGGACTAACTAATAGGGTAATAATGGTTACATATTATTAACCCCCCAAATTAACATGTATTTAAATATTAGATATTCAAATTAATTTTTTAATCTAATATTTTTTGTTGGATTTACTTCACATAGACCATGCCCCTAGATATCAAATTATAAAGATTTGTTTAGGCTTTAGATAACTCAAGTGATGAATATTATAGACTATAATGTGGTTGATTCATCAACTATATACTACTAGGACTTATTTAATTCTAATATCATCATGATTTTCATATTTTTATAATGGATTCATATACCCTTATATAGTTGCTTCTCGGTCAACTTTGTAATGGATATAAATTTGTGGAAATTAATTTAAATCATTTCTATATGATATATTTTTCAAATGGACACTATAGTATGAAACACTTGGGAGCTATAATGTTCATTAATGAATAATTAATGGGGTTCTTTAAAGAAGTAAAATACATGTTGAATTGAAATTGATATTGGAAATTACAGATATTATTTAATTCATATTATTTCATAGCTGTAAACCTATCTCTCATATTATGCGATTTTTACCTCACATGGGATATGGGTGACAAAAATAACTTTGATTATGACCCAGAAAATAAATCAGAATTAAGGGTATATTTTATTATTTTTGAGTTACTTTGTGTTTTTTTCTACATTCCATAATAAACAAAGTGATTATATATATTATACTCATGCAACTAATATGATTGGTTAAAAATATATCCAAAAACAAAAAATTCTGAAATACTGTTCCCATTTATTAAATTTGATCACTTACCTACTTTTTTCAATTCCTTGTCTTATTTCTATGTGAATAACACATGACCTTCATGTTATTCCTTGAGATTGCCTATTTCTATCTCTATTGACTATCCCCTTACTACTGGTCGTTATATCCATAGTATAAGTGTTTAATTCATTAGACAATTTGACTACCAATTGGAAAATAGTTCTTAAGTGACATTACAGTCCTTTCTTGATGGAAAATTTTGTTTAGTTGGGTAATTCCCAACCTATAAAATATGAGGGGTAAGAATTCATGAAGATTTTGGACTAGTTTATGTACGTGTGGGAGGTCATATTCATGTTAACAATTTACTAATGGCGGTTTGACTAACTATTAAAATATTTAAAGGTAGATGATGATTTTATATATTTTATTGAGGGTATTAGGCTTTGGAATGGTTGATTGAGTTACATCTTCATGATTTCATGTATATGGTTGAATGACACCTGATATATCAAATAAAAAAACTTTTATATATTATTATTTTGGACATTTAGAATTTTTTTCATCCACGAAAAATTCTAGATGGAAAATAACTCATTTTAACTGGGAGGTTTAAAATATTTACATTTCCTCCATCCATTAATATATGTTCCGAGACAATGAATGTAACACCATGAGATTTTAAAACAGTAATTCCATGTTTGATAGATAATACGACCTGAAAAAATATCATATAAGAGAATTTAACACACAAATAATTTAAGATATTTTTATTCTTATATAAATTAACCGTCTTCGATAGCTTACAATACACATAATTCTTGTTTTAAATGAAATGACCAACAATATTAAAATATTATTATTTAAATAATGATAATTAGAACATAGATATTATGTTGGTAGGTATGAATAAAACTAAAAAATTTATGAATAATATTTTTTTCACATGTTCATTTATTATCTATTTACTGTATATAAAAATAAGAATAATTTGGAAGTAAAAGAAATGTTTTATAAAGAACATTATCTTTCTAAAAGGGTTTTCTCACTCCTTGAAAACATAATATTAAATAAAATTTTAACAACTTTAGAAAATTTATTTGAAAAAAATTATTTTTCAAAGTTAAATATAATAATAATCTTTTAATGAATATTGTATTTTTTCTAAAAACATAGTTTTTTACATGAATAGTTATTAATACAAATTTTTACATAAAACTACCTTTTCATCTAAATTGTTTAAAAAATAAATTATAATTTCATTTCATTTAAAAGTATAATTAGTTCAAATAAATTACAATGTAACTAATTTGGGTCCTTCGAATCATATTCATATTCAATGTTGACATAAAAAAAGTAATCTTTTGAATGTTTTTTTCAATAAACCCATTTTCCGACACACCTACGAGTCTTACGTTAAACTGAATTCTAGTCCTACTATGAATTTAATTTGGAAAAATAGATTCCATATTTGGAATAAATATTAATTTATATTATAAAATATGGTCAACATAATTATTCACCATAATGAATAGAGAAAATATTAAAAATTAATCCTCACAGTTATGAAAAAATGGGTTTACCTGAGTTGTTAAACAAAGAAGATAAGGTTTTAAATAAATTCTTTGACAAAAAATACAATTAAATTCTTAGGGAAACATCATTAAAGGAATAATTTGTTCTGATGATGACTCGTAATGTATCATTTCTACTATAAAGGATATTTCAAGGTCCAATGATTTTGTTCTAGGTTCACTATTTTATCCTCTTCAGAAAGTGGGGGTGCATCCATCATTGACATTAACATACACTCCCAAAATTTCCCACATCTATATCTAGGTACATACCTTCATTTCAATTTCATGTACTAAAAATGGGTTTTAAACCAAATTTTACTTGAAACTCGCATTGGTAATGTGGATGGGAGGTCGGGCTCATCACACTATTTTGTGGGATATTTTTTCCTACATTGGGAATAATATTTAGATTCAAGATATATTCTCAAATATATTCCTAATTCTGATATGGAACCAGTTACCCTAAAAAAATTTCCACAAATTTAATATCTTTTTTACGGGAAGGAGGTCTTCTAGCAAGTTTATCTGTTTATATCTAGTGTTATTCATTGATTTCCCATCATGGGCAAACTCTTATATGTTGAATCCATATAAAAATGCACCTTGGTATATTATGAATTGCAAGGATTCATTTTTATAATTTTGAGGATGGTATTGTGATATTATGAGGCATCTTACATATCATACATATAGAAAGAGTCAAATCTCACATAGTTATTTAACATATTCAGATAAAAAAATTCCCAACAGAAATCTATATTAGCACTAAGAAAAAAATTATTTGACCTCGAACCTCAGGGAGGTGACATACATATCCTGGTAATGGAAGTAATCAAACTCATCATAGTTTGATTACAACATTTGGACTGGTGTAACACACCGACCTTAGAAGCTTGGATTTTGAGAATTATTTTATTACATTGGCATGATTACAAGGAATCATATCATGAATTACTCACCACTTTAGATGTCTTGTAATGTTAGATTACCTACGTGATACCCATAATACATTGGGAAATAGGAAATATAAACATGAAACGTAATAAAATTTATTAAAATTCATCCTTGAATTCATATTCAATGATTTTTCATCGTAACCTGGGGAAGAAACATAATAGGGGTGAGCTCAATTGCTTAGTAAATGTATGTAAATTAAATTAAATAATGAATCGAAATGAATAAATTAACATGGAATAGTAAATAATAAAATAACACATTCCATTAAAATCATAGGATAATTAAAATTTAATATAGAGAGGTATGAAACAAATACACATGACATTTATTGAATGAATAGAAATGTAATTTATCCATAGATATATTGATGAAAAATCTCACGGATTAATAATAACTGAAATATCTATGATGGAAATGCATAATTATTGGAATTCATGTCTTAGGCACATGAGGACCCATACTTTCAATATCCATCCTCCAGATAGTTTAAAACTATAAGTACAAACCAATTTAATTTGGCCAACTTAAACATTTCTTGAGATCCTACTAATTCATCGAGAATCTAGATAATGCTTGGGATACATCCTTCATTGCATTTTTTAATCATTCCTCATACTAAATTATCAATTTTATCAATAGATAATATTCCTTATCAAATGTCCATATTAAATAAAAGATACATATTTATCAATAATTATATATTTAATAAAATAACTATCAATGTAAACACTATATGTGAAATGATCAGAGTGGATTGTTACAAGTAGATGATGGGGAACTATATAATGTTGAACCCAATTTTTTGATAACCTATCAATACAATTGAATATGATTTTTCAAAACCTCTCTCTGTGAAGGTGTTTGGGAAGGGATGTATTTCCTTGTTCATAAGAGATATCCTGATGGGGAGGTTGACCGTGGTGGATGTCATGTGTATAGTCTTGATGATTGAACTCCACGCTACCATGAAGAGGACTATCAGATTAATTATCCCCTTCTACATTGGTAGAAGAGTTGATGGACCCTTGTTCTGTTTAGAATGTGTCCTGAAAAACCTCATGGACACTTCCATTAATAATATTATGAATATGATAGTCATTATGAATTGTGGATATGGTATGTCAACATATCTTTTGGGATTATATTGGGATATTAGCTGACTATATGATTACTATACAAACATATTGATAATTCTCTGGCTCATCAATAGTAAGAGTTGCTGTTAAGAAGCTACTAGTATATGCCAATGATATTGTTAATTATTTAATGTAATATGAGCATGTCCCATGAAATTTTTCGTTCCCACTTGGAGAGACGTAGTCTGAACATGTATATATGTGTGATCTTGGGACTTTGGAATATTCCGCTTTTCATTATGAATATAGATATAAGCATGACCAATGGCTTGTGTTTCTCTACCTTTTTGAGCCTCTATTTGAGTGAGAATATGATCCTAGTCTGAATATGAATTCCCCATTGGAATAAGCTAAAGAAAATCCATAATGAGGGACTGGATATGAGTCTCCACCTATATTTCCTTGTATTTATTCTTGTGCAATCATTCATTTCTAGAAGTATGGATATAATTTTGGATTTGGTGATCTATTTGAATATGAAATGTAGATTCATTGATTGGAATATTAGATAGTCCCAAGGCATGCGCACTATCACTTAGTAATACTTGGCAAGAACCGGGATACGAGTCTGATCCTAGGCCTTTGGAGTATGAATTTGTTCTTCTAATATTGCAATAAGAGCATGTCTTAAGGCGTATAGCCCACTAAAATGGTGATCCGAAACTAGAACGGGGATATGAGTCTTACCCTTGGCATTTTGAATACGTCGCAATTATTTTTAGACATAAATATTCCCTTATCCTGAGTCATTTTTCACTCTCACCTGATGAGCCATGATTGGAATGAGATTATAAGCTAGGTTAAACACAACATCCATTACCACAATTTGATCATAATACTTTTTGATAGGAGAAATAATGTATGCTTTCTCTAGATAAACAACTTTTTCATAATGATCAATGTGTTTTGATTCCTTGGTTGTAGGGATAGGAATATGTATGTGTGTTAATTTTTATACCAGTGTTGGACTATGTGAGAGTTATTTAAATTTTCCTAATATGTAAGGGAATTTTATAAAAGTTTACACTAGAATGAAATATTGCATGATTTTTATATCTATTATATATTAATAGATATCTTCAAATGAATTTTGAATATCCTCCCATTATTTTCATACTTGTTTCAGTGGAATATGCCGATGGGATTCATGTACAGGTGTATAGATATGTTGCACCATCATATTTGTTATATGAATACACCCAAATAATTATTATGAGTGAGTAGGGATATGATCATACTTTCTAATTATTGTCGGAATATGCATGTGGGATTCCTCTACAGATGTGTGTATATAATCCCACTCATGGTTATCTAGATTCTTCTATGCCTAATATGTCTTCTTTGTTACATGTACATCAGTAGCGTAGGTGGCAATGTATTGGGTGTCCCCCTTAGTAGGATACTGATGGAAACTAGTATGATTTAACTAGAAATTGTGATTGACATGAGCCCTCCACAACATCCCCTTAGACGTAAGGGATCCATAATTGAATCCATGGTCCACCTTCATCAAATAATGATAGTAGTTATTGTTATACTCATGGTATAATCTCCCAATGTGGATGGATTTTGTGATGAGGGCCACTAGATTTACCACAACTTTCCTTGGATAAGGTGTAATTTATAGATTCATTTCTTGAATACCCTCAAGTGTAGCCTCAATTTTTGGTATCTCACCATGTCAATGGTACTCCCAAAACATTTCATTTTCCATCTTATGTTGAATATGTTCATGGGTGAGGTCATTATGAGGCTCGTAGGGTATGTTGTGCAAGCTGATTTTCTAGATAGAGTGGTGGATGAAGACATGTTAGATCATGGTGATGATTTCAATAGTAGTATATGCTTTCATGAATATAATATGTATCATGTTCACCGATCAGTGCATCATCATAGGATTATATGCTCAATCAGATATTCAAGGGTAACACAATTTTCTTTTTATTCCTTATCTGACCATTTTACTCGTGTGGACTTGTCAACGTGATCATGGACTAATTTCATGCAGTCCTTGGTTATATACTATCATCCATAAAATTTATTTCCTTTTTTCATGTCTTCATTGCATATGAAAAAAATATGGTCTAATGCATGATTTATTGACCATCTTGTAATTTTATATATTCACATCAGGTTTACCATTTTTTTATATGGAATATGAAAGACAAGATGTTTCTACATATGTCTGATCATCAACCAATTATTTGAGATATTCACATAACGTTCCCCATTATTATTTTCATGGAATATATTAGTCAAAATAGAACGACGCATGATTAACCAATCACCATCTTATTTGAGATAATCATATCGAGATTACCATTTTTATATTCCAAGAAAATGCAAGAAAAAAAGTCATGATGCATGATTGACCGATCATTCTTTTATTTGATAGATTCATATTGGGATCAATAATTTTGATTCAATGGAAAAATAAAAAAATTCTTGGGGAACCCTCGTGATATGAATAGGATGGTATGAAGATAACAGGGAAGTATATCCATTTGATTATAAAGGTGATGGCTTGGTTAAATTAGTTGGCACCAAGTTTAACAAATTTTATCTTATTAGAAAGAAGGGGTACATCGATAATTTTTCATAATCGAATGTCACAATGGTTCCCACATATGTCACTAGGTATAGAACTTCCTTCCAAATGTAAGAGGCCATTTGGGGTTTCAGACCCAAATTCACTTAGGAACTCACATTGGTCAATGGTATGAGAGGTTGGTCTCATCACACCCTTTTGGGGGAAATTTTTTCCCACTCCAGGACTCTCTTATATATTTATAATATTTTTGTGAAACACTTCTTAATCCTGATATGGAACCATCTACCGTGTGAAAATGACCACATCTTGGATATAATTTATAGGTTAAGGGGTGTATTCTAGTGAGTCATTCTATATGTATTTAACATTTTTCATACATTTCTCCATATGTGTGAATACATATAAGTTTAAATTTTATAGCCATGTTGTTTGGAATATTCTTCTATGTAGGGATGAATTTTTAATATGTTAAGGATTGGATTGAGCCATTATGAGGAACCTTATGTATCCTTCTTATAGTTGGATTCAAATCCTACATATATTTTTAATCCCATGTGGTTTAATGTCATTCTAGAAGGAAATATATATGGGAAAATAGTCATTATGAATTTTATATTGAGCCTCATATAAGCTTCCAATGCATCCAAGATGTGGTTGGAATTAATGTAATTATATCTCGGTCAGGCCCTTAGGTCTATCCCCAAGGTAGATTCCTTTATGTAGAGGTATTTGTATCATAACACTGATTGGGTCTTACATACTATGATTTCCTTGAATTTTTTAGATTCGTAATGTTAGTTATATTACCATTTAAACTACCTATAACCATTTGATCCATGGTCGGTGTGAGAAACTAGGGATATAAAGTGGCCAGTCTCACCATATATAGATGGGGGACTTATTTGTTGGGAAATCCATTCGGATGTTTAATATTGATCTCAGAACTTATGAAGGCATCCTATATATCCTGGTTATGAGAGGAATCAGAGTTCTAATAGTTCAGGTGGCTTTCTCATTCCACTGTTGTATAGGGGTGAATGAATAGCCCAAGGGAGATAATGGGTCTTAATGGATGCATTGTGAGAGACATGGGGGAAGCATACCCCAATGTTGATGTTTATTTGAGATCATACCTCAAAAAGGCATCTTACGTATCCTAGTTATTGTGGGAATCAATGTTCTCATATTATGTGGATTGGGGAATACATGCTTTAGATTTCCAAATATGTGGGAATATCATATTATGCAACTAATCATGGTTTACATTTTGAGGTTCCCTAATATTTAAGGCTTATAATTTTATTCATTTATTCTATATATACATGATAAGGTTTATTAAATATTTGTGTATATCATATTATGTCACTAATCGAGGCATACATGATGAGTTTTCCCTAATATGTGGGTATATCATATTATGTTTCTGATCAAGGCTTACTCACTATGGTTTCCCTATTATGTGTGAATTTAAAATCATGTCATTGATCTTGGATTATATGACAGTTTCACATAATATATAGGTAGGAATATGTTATCATGTCCTGGGATGCCTTCTTGACCTGGCCTAGTTTTCTGCATGACCTACTTGATTGTATAGTTGATTGTATGCCTGACATGTTGGAGGATTCCTAGACATGTCTGGTTTTATTTTGAACATTGACAAATACAATCACATGAACCATTACAATTTTCATAGTGATGTAGCATAACCTATATGGAATTTATGAAGGTAATAAAAAGATCAAGGATGATTTTTGAGGGGACATCATTGTACCTGGTTGGATTGTCCTAGAGGACATCGCTTGATATCAGCTGACATCTATTGGTGTCATCATGAATTCTGGTTGACATGATTTGATGACGTCATTATATCTGGATATTGTTTCCCAGAGGACATTATATGATATTGGTGACATTCTTGGATGACGTCGCATGATCTATCTAACTTGTCTGGAGGACATCGTAAGATATTCATGACTTGTCCAAAAGACATTATGAGAGCTAGTTATATTCCCTAATGACATCGTACGACCCAGTTGACATGTTTTAGGGTTGGATTTTGGTTTACGTGACATGTATGGAAGAAATCGCAAGGCCTAGATGGTGATCCTAGGGGGATTAATGGGACATGGGTAGTATACCAGGGGTGCAGCATGTGACATGATCTAACATGTTTAGGGGACATCACATGATCCAAATATTTTATGAAGGGAACCACTCAGGGCCTGGTTCAAATGTCTTCATTATATTTCATGGCCTGGGTGGTACACGTGAAATGCATTGGAATTAATGTATTTTTCATCACATAAGTCTCCCATCCCTTTGTCTTTTCTCCATCCCTTTATTTTGTATGTTCCTTATACATTATTTAGTGTTGGAATTTTTAGGACTCTTATGATTCATCAAATATGATGGATGTCCTTCCCATAAGTTGGATGGTGTTATGTAAGAACATTATGTGATATTTAATGGTTAATCAAAGTGAATATTCATGTATCATGATCAATTAAATTGTTCCGCATATTTTACCTGATGGGAAACCATTGTGATCACAAGATCATTTATTCTGAGAAGCCCACTCTAATGCATGAGTGCACTTGTGTATGGATCCAAGGATTCATTTAATCATGATGGGTTGGTGGATATATAGGCCTCTCCAAACTTATTATATGCCTCTTTTTTTAGTGCATATCATGTAAATGAAGCCTAGAGCTGATGGATGGATATTATGTCATATGTTTTGTGAGGTCCTGTCATAGTCCATCCAAGGGGAGGTAGAATGATTTTTTTGTGACTGCAAGACAATCCTTTAAATTCTTAATTTATTGGATTTTATCCAATTTAATTGGAATTTACTAATCATTTGTTAATTTATAGGTATTTTTAAAAGTTTAGTTTGACATGTTCATGCCCCTTCCCAAGATCATGATGCCTGCTGGAATACTTTCATGGGTTCTGTGGGATTTTTTCAGGGCCTTCCATGAGAAAGTGATGCTTCTCCATGGGGTATCCAAAAAACGATTACTATTGCGAATGGATCCCTTCATATAAAATATTGTTTCCATGTTTATTTTAAAATTAATGGGTATCTCTAGAGTTTTTACGAGTGTTTTGGATACTAATCAATCTACCCATCAGTGATGCATCATGTGCCAAACAAAGGGACATGTGGTGATGTGAAATAATTTCCATGGACAATACCTTCTATATAAAATTGGATATATATAATTATTACGAGACAACCTATACATGTATGAGTCCCTTCACATGTCGATGGTTTCATGCAGCCTAGATCTCATGTAATAAGGATGACATGTCGATGTGGGCTTGTGGTGTCTTACGAACATCTTGGTGGTTTGTGTGATATATAAAAACACGATAGGATCCCAAATATTGAAAATTTTCTTCCTTTTTTAAATTATTTTTGAATAGGCTATCTGGAGTTGAGTGATAGAAATGTTTCATGACTCAAGGGGTGCATGTAGCAGCTACCATGCAATTCAGTGAGTGTCTAAGACGCCTTCACGGGAGCAGAGAGGTATGTCAAAGGGGCTCTACATGATCTCCCATAGGTTATCCATTGTGTATGGTGTGTTGCATGATATTTTTAAGTTCATGTGATTTATTTTCTTCTATTGGATCATGTGATATGTCTAATTTTTCCCACCTTCTTCTTTGTTTCCATTATCGGGAAAATATTACCCATATTCATTTATTTTTTCCTTTGTGGATTTATCATTTCTCATTTGTTGTGTATCAAAAATGAAATAAAAATTGTCTAACATCCATTTTCAATCCATTTGGAGACCTTATAACCTAAAATGTACAATAATTACTCTTTTTTTATTATTTTGGATTGAAAAAAATGTGGGCATCACATTACCATTTCCAATTTTCAAAACATTCCCACTTCAGCAACTATAAAAGGATACCCACTATCATCCCCTCTTCACACGTAAAAACACTTTTCTAACACACAAGACCTACCTAAATACCTTCTTTAATTCCCTACCCAATTAATATATTCCATAGTTTGACTATGAATTCATCTTTATATGGATTTACTAATAATCCTAAAAAGGCTCTTTCAAGAAGTGGTCAAATTTTTTAAACATAGATATTTTTTTTCTTTCTTCTGACACCTCTATAAAATAAAAATAAAAAATACTAATATATTAACACTAGTATACCTTATATACATATATGTATCACTCTAACATTATAATGTACAATATTTTCTTCAATAGTTTATATGACACACAACACTAAGTGTAAAAACACAATATATTAACCCGATACATTATAATCTTAAATAAATAGAAAATATTCGATAGATTGTAATGATTTAAACATTATATTATCATTCATTGCATGTAATATTGATCTTCCATGATACCTTTCATTACATGCCAGAGTGACCTTCCTCGATAGCTTGTGTTGCATACAAGATCCAGTTTCTCTAAATAATTATGTATTAGTAAAATATTATTAGTTTATATAATATAATATAAACTAGCCATTATGTTAGAGGTTATGAATAATATTAAATAAATTATGAAAATTTATGGTTTATATAAGTATAAAATTACATCATTGGTTACAAATTATTGTGAAATAAAAATAATAACAAATTGGATATAAAAAAGAAATTTTTTTATTTTTATGCTTCAAAAAGAGTTTTTTATTAATAATGATAATTAATTAAAATTAGTGAATGATTTTAATGGATTATATATATTATATATTCAATAATTTATTTTTTATATTCATCCATTATTTTTTATTGTCAAAAGATAAGAACAAACTATATTTTACAAATAAATACCAATATTTTTTATAAAGGCAATTTAATCACCATTTAATGGATTTCTGATTTTAAATCAAAATTTTGAAACTCAAAATTGATTTATTATATTAAAAATAATCATATTTCAATAGAAACATAATAATTAGGTTAGGGTCAGTTTTTTATATTTTGATGAAACATTTTATTTTTCTAATGACTAATTAAAAATATTGAGTTTTAGTTCAAAACTGAATTTCCACCTAATTTATTTATAAGGATAAATTATATTTTTAATCAGTTTTAAAGTTTAATTAGATAAATTTTTTATCAATTAATTCAATTTATTTAGTTGTAATGAATTTAATTTTTAAATTTATTATAAAAACATCGCAAATTTTTTGATGTTTTTACTTTAAAAACACAAATTATTATCCTACCTGTGGGATTAAATTTAAATAATAATATTCCACTTCTATGATTGGAATTTTGGAAAATGGATTCCATATTTTTAATCATCATAATTTTTATTATCTAATAATACCAACTTTTTTCTGACCAAAAATTTTATTGAAAGTTATTAATGTAAAGACCAGTAAATTTGAACGAATTTTTTTTCATAAATTCTTTTGGATTTTACGAGTACGTAGTTTCTAAAGGAACCTAATTCTGAGGCCCGGTGTGCCCGGAATCTATTTTCTAAGTTTACCTCGGGCACGTTCAGTGAACGAATGATCGGGTTTTTTTCTATCTTTTGAACCGGTGCTCGGAATCGAAATCCGAGGGCACCGATGAAACCGCAGTGCCAGTAATTGATTAAGAAGACTTTTACGTGAGTTGTGTTTTCTCGGAAGGAGTTGTTTAAAAATGTGGTTTAAGTGTATGTGAAATAAAATTGTGTTATAAATTTTATTTCTCCTTAAAAGGGGGCTTATTCCTAGGTTTGGGAGTTGGGGTGGACCCACTAAAATCTTAACCCCTCTTGATTAGGATATTTGTGAGGTGGGGCCCACACGAGCCCCACCCCTTCAAATTTTTCTAACTACTCAAACCCCTCAATAAATTCTTCCAACTTGTCATCCAATTAATTATTCTATTCAAGATTATTTAATTAAGTGAATTTAACTATTAAAGTTTGAAATGTTGGCGTGTGTAAATAAAATAAGGCAAAGCCTTATTTTATTTCAGGGTTGTTGTGTTGTGTGTAGAATTGAGAGAGGGTGAGTTCTTTACATTGAAGAACTTAATCTTCCTCACTGAATAATGCGAAGAATGCCAACACACCATTCCATCTTCTCTCCACGTCAAATAAACCGAGATGTCATTTCCTCCTCATACGTTCTCCATCGACGTTTATAGAGCCACACCCCGCGATGTTTTTTTCCGCAATGTTCATCGTTCATCAACTTCTTTAAGGTAGGGGTTGATTTTTATGATTGAGATTAATTTGAAGTTCTTCGTTAATTTTTCCCGCCTGTTACCAATATAACAGGAGGAGGATGAACCGTATGCACACGGCCGAACCTCCTCCCCTTTTTGTTGTTGATTTTCATCGTCGCTTGAAATGGAGGTGGTGTCATTGCACCGCGCGATGTCCAGAGAACCACGGCTGGAGTGGGACATGGAGGAGGATTACGGCGCAGTCGCGCCATGCCGGTGAGGCCGAAAGAGGCCGCGGCTAGAGTCGGGTCGCAGCAGAGGTGTGTGGCGTCGTCACTCCGCACTGGACAGAAGGAAGTCGCGGCCCTTGGCCGCGGAGGTTCCGCAAGGGGGCGGCCGGACATCCGGCCACCGACGCTCTAAGAGGCGGGACCGGCAGGTCCCGCGGTGGCTCTCCAGCCAGCCATTACAGCCGGCCGCTTTTTCGGGAATTCCGGGGGTTGTAACCCCCCGACAGCTGGCAAGGGCGGGCCCCACCCAAAAAGGGGCCGCCATTCAAAACAAGTGGGGTGTGCCTCACCCCCCCCCCCCCCCCCTTCCGCGCTGGGTCAGCCGCCCGTGCCGGGTCAGACAGCCCGCGCTGGGCCGGACAGCCCGCGTCGGGCCGGGCCGCACCGGCTGGGCTTGGCTATGCCATCCAGGCTGGGCCGCACCCAACCGTGTCGGACTCAGACATGGGTTGGGTCACCCGGTTCGGGCCTACCTAGGGTGTATTGGACCAGGTCGGACTCGGCCCAAACTCCCTACTTTCAGACAGTTCTGTTCAAAAGCTCGTAACATGGGATAAAGACCTCTGATCGACGCACCATCAGTTGCATTGGGATCCTCAGATCAAGACGACCATTTCAGTATATTACACTCTGGGTTTCGGGGAACATTGTGTAAGGCCGGGTTGGTTCAAACACAAAACCAACCGGGCCCTCGGAGCGGAAACGCTTGTAACATGAGCTTTGGATGTCTGATTGACGTGTCGTCGACATTGTTGGATTCCTCTTAGTTAGAATGTTCTTTTTTCTTACTCTGCTCGGGGTTTGGACATAGCTGGAATACGGTCGGGTTGGTTTTAGCTTAAAAACTAATCGGGCCCCTGGGACGAAAAAGCCAATACCTCACAGACCGGGCGTTTGATTGACGTTCCATCTGTCGCATTGAGTTCCTATTAAAGTGACAAAACTTTGTTATAAATAAACATTGGACTTCGTGACAGTTGATGTATCGAACCCCTTGGCTCGTGGAGCGGACCCTCCTGGAATCGAGCGTGCTGTGTGCGGGAACCCTAGAGCTGGCTGCGACTGTGAAGACGATGACGACTGTACTTGTATCCTACGTGGATTCGGCGGCGAGGAAAAATGTACTTGGATCCTCTATGGGTTCGGTAGGGATGACGACTGTACTTGGATCCTACGTGGGTTTGGCAGTGATAGTTACTATACTGGGATCCTACGTGTCTTCTACAGCGATGACATCTGTACTTGGATCCTACGTGGGTTCGGCAGAGGAGATGATTCTGAGGCTACATCAATCATCTCCACCACTCTTAGTGAATAGTATATCAGTGTGGGCTGAGTCTTGACTTTCAATCTTTATCTTCGGCATTATTGACTTGCTATCATGTGTGGATTGATTTGTTATTTCCTGGGTGGATTAGGTTGTGTTTTCCTATGTGGATTGGGTTGTACATACCTATGTCGACTGGGTTGAACTTGGGATCATGAGTTGGAGAAGAACTGTAATTGATCACTTAGTTATATGTATGGTAATATACCTAAGTATAGATGGTTGATACTTCATGATTTTATCTTTCCTTGTGGATTATCCTTCGTGGATTCTGGGAGACCTTTGGGGGTCTCGGGGTCCCTATTAAGTATCGTATACTCACCCTTGCACGGGCTATGCCCGCACTACGTTGTGTTGCATGCAGATGATAGACAGCTCTGATCGAGGTGGAGCCTCGTGGAGATGGACGGTACAAGGAGGTGGATCACTGGACGGGACGTACACGGAGTGGACGACTGGAGCCGAGGAGAAGGGGAGACTATAAGTACCCACCCTTCAGGTGGGATTTCTAGAGGACGGCTCAAAGTTTCTCCTTTACTTTTCTACTACTGTACTTTTTTTTAGTTGTACTTTACTTTCAGTTGGGTTTGTATTCTGGACCATTTACTTTCTAGCACATACTTTTGTACTTTGTTTACTTAGTGTTTACTACTGCATGCATACACTGTGGTGTTTGTTTACTTTATAAAGGCAATGCCATCCATTTTATCGGGATTTATGCCTTTGGTGCTAGTCACCAGCCCCTGGCCAATGGAAGGCGAGCTTGGGGTTGTCACGGCACGGGCCCAAAAGACGGGTTATGTCAAATTGGTATCAGAGGAGTTCGTTTCTACCACAAAACTCAGGTCTTTGATCGTTCTTCTATGTGAAGCAATAGTGTTAATGGTATTGAGTGTGGTTATCAGTCTATGGAGTCCAGTGTTGGTGCGGCGGCCGACATATCCATACACCAGGACCCTGACTTCTGATTTTCGACTCACTGCACTAAAACATTGATTACATTGTGTTTCAATGTTTTCTTTGTGATTACTTTGTTTCAGCTCACCAGGTATACTGTATTGACTGTGGAGCACTTGTTTCTTTGCCGGATGGCCCCACGACGGCAGCCATCTAGGGTTCCAAGTTTTGTGTGGGATGGAAGGCCACCGAGTGACGAGGCCTCGGTGCAGGGCCCCATTATGGCGGAGGCACCGGCGGTACCTCTACCTACCGAGCCACCGATGCCACCAGCCCCAGTAGCTAAGAGTGCACGTCATTTTAGTGCACTACACGAGTTTCAGCGTCTGAGACCACCCATGTTCCGCGTGGAGACAGACCCTCAGGCAGACGAGGATTGGATGGACGTTGTTGTTCGAGTCTTCAGGATGGTAGGGACACCAGCTAACCACATGGTGATCCATGCAGCATGTCTCCTACACGCGGAAGCAGGTAGATGGTGGAGCATGATGCTCCAGGTGCACGACGAGGCATCTCTTCTATGGACGGACTTCAAGAGCCTCTTCCACTCGGAGTTTGTTCTAGCCACCCTCTGTGTGGTGCGCATCCAGGAGCTACTACAGCTGCGGCAGGGAAACATGACAGTATCCCATTACTCGGTGAGATTTACCGATCTATCGCGCTACTCCACAGATATGGTACGAGACCCATTCTTCCGGGCCCGGACCTTCGAGCAGGGGCTGAGGCATGAGATGAGGGCATCGATGATATCCCACAGCATTACGACATAGGCAGGAGTACTGGAGCGTGCCCTTCTTGTAGAGAGCTTTCTTGCTGAGCCTACACCAGCAGCGAGACCTACCACATGGAAGCACGTAGCAAAGACTTCTGTGGCTGGCAGTCGACGGATGTCACAGGGGTCCAAGCGAAATAGACCATCAGGCGAATGACCTCAGGATACTAGCTCAGAGGTGCAGGGCGCACACAGCAGAGCCAGTCATACGAGAGGCAGACAGTGTTATGCCTGCTGCGGGTGGTGGGAGACGCTTTGAGGCTCTACCACCACCACAACAAGGTGGTCCACCCCAACCAAAGGGTTCTAGCGGAAAGAGGCAGGCTCAGCTTCAGGAAGCGGAGGCCTATGACCACGGCACACTTGAGATGATACGAGGTATTATCTATGTCTACTCCACCTTTTCTCCAGTTATTATAGACACAAGATAGAGCCATTATTTTATTATCGTTGCCCTTGTTCGGAGCTCGGAGATTCCGACGAAGCCGTTGGCTCGATCCTTACGGCTAGAGAATCCTACGGGAGCAGACTCGATGATTACGCACTGGTGCCAGCAGTGTGAGATTACTCTAGTGGGAAAGATCTTTGGCTGGGATCTTCTTGTAGTGGCGTTGAGGCCTTATGACGTCATCTTGGGCATTGATTGGTTATCTACAGTTCATGCTTAGATAAACTGTATTAGGCACAAGGTGCGGTGCGTCCGCACCGATGAGAATAGGTTCACCTTCACTAGTGAGAAGGGAGCATATGCAGTGCAGGATGGAATCACACAGAGGAGAGGACAACTAATCACTCAAAAGTTGGCTGGTCTCATCCTAGGAGTAGTTGATGTGCGGAGTCCGAGTTTTCCTGTAGTGGTGGATCAGTATGCGAACATTTTTCCTGACGATGTTCCAAGACTACCTCATCGCAGAGAGGAAGACTTCTATATTGACCTGTACCTGGGGACAACCCCGATATCTACCCCAGCATATTGGATGGCTCCCACTGAGCTTCGAGAGTTACAGGTATAGCTGGAGGACTTCAAGGGAAAGGGATTCATTCGACCCAGTGTTTCACCCTGGGCTTCCCCAATATTGTTCGCCAAGAAGGCGGACGGGAGCTTGCGATTGGGTGTCGATTACCTTCGGCTGAACCAGGTGACCGTGACGAACAATTATCCCCTTCCGAGGATTGACGACCTCTTCGATCAGTTCAGGGGAGCATGATGGCTCTTGAATATTGACCTCAGGTCAGGCTATCATCAGCTCAGAGTTCGAGATAGGGATATGAAGAAGACATCCTTGAGGTGTCGGTATGGCCACTATGAGTTCTTGTTTATGCCTTTCAGAATAACCAACGCTCAATCACTATTCATGAGTCTCAAGAACAGGATCTTCCAGCCTTACCTCGATCGATTTGTCAAAGTCATCATTGACGACATATTGATTTACTCGACTACTGAGGAGGATCTCGCCTACCACATGCGGGTTGTACTAGACACACTTCGAGAGCACCAACTTTATGGTATGCTCTCTAAGTGTCAGTTTTGGATATGTGAGGTCCACTTCTTGGGGAACATCATCTTTGAGGTGGGATTTGTGGTGGATCATGCGAAGATCGAGGAAGTGCTAGCTTGGGAGCCACCCAGGAGTGTAACGGAGGTGCGGAGTTTCCTAGTTCTTGCTGGGTACTATCAGAGATTTGTGCCAGACTTCTCTAGAGTTGAAGCACCTCTTTCATCATTGAAGAAGAAGGGGAAACCCTTCGTGTGGTCAGATAGATGTTAGCATAGCTTCCAAGAGCTGAGATAGAGATTGATCAGTACACACATCTTTAGGCTACCAGAGGAGGGTGTAGGGTACGTAGTCTTCTGCGATGCATCAGGGACCAGACTTGGGTGTGTCCTGATGGAGGATCGGGCAGTGATCTCATATGGATTAAGATAGTTGAGGCATAATGAGCTGAAATACGCTACCCATGACCTGGAGTTAGTAGCAGTGGTCTTCGCTCTGAAGATGTGGTGGCACTATCTGATGGGTGAGTGCTTTACAGTCTACTCTGATACCAGAATCTCAGGAACATATTCTCGAAGAAGGACCTGAACCTGAGACAGTATAGATGGATCAAGTTCCTTCAGGACTATGACCATGAGATAGTCTATACTCCTGGAAAGGGGAATTTAGTTGTCGATGCTCTCAGTAGGAGTACGGGCATTCAGCTACTTGGAGAGGCTACAGAGCAGCTAGCCTCGTTGCAGATATCCTTCGTGGATAGAGATGGGGAAGCCTTTCTTCATCCCCTCATAGTCAATCCTCCAATTCTTCAGTAGGTTAGAGAGGCACAGTGTGGGGATGTTGACTTTGAGATGTGATGTGAACATATATCCTCAGGACAGGTACCTGATGAATTCTCCTTAGGAGGAGAGCACGTCATCCTTTTTATAAGATATATCATGGTACCAGATACATTACAAGAGGAGGTGCTGAGAGAGTTTCACACATACCCACTAGCGGTACATCCTGGAGTAGTGAATATGTACCAGGACCTCATACGACAGCACAGGTGGCCGGGTATGAAGAAGGTTCTGGTAATGTTCATTTCTCAATGCCTCACCTGTCAGCTAGTGAAGGCGGAGCACCAGGTACCAGTAGGCTTGGTACTGCCCTTAGAGGTTCCGGAGTGGAAGTGGGACGAGATATCCATGGATTTCTTGACTAGACTTCCACTAACTTCTAGAGGTCATGACTCCATTTGGTTGATTGTCTACCGACTCATCATGTCGGCCCAATTCTTACCCATCAAAGAGTATGCCTCAGTGGAGAGCTTGAGATGCCTCTACATTCATGAGATCGTACGACTTCATGTTGTGCCTTCATCTATCATATCTGTTTGAGATGCTCTCTTTACTTCCCATCATTAGAAGGGGTTGTAGGAGGCATTTGGGACGCTGCAACGCCTGGCCACCTCTTTTCACCCTCAGACAGATGGTCAAATGGAGAGGACCATTCAGACTCTTGAGGACATGCTCCATGCATGTGTCCTCAACTCTGGTCATAGCTGGGAGGATCACCAACCCTTGGTGGAGATTGCGTACAACAATAGCTACCACTCCACCATCGGGATGGCACCATACGAGGCATTGTACGGCCGACCTTGCTGATCACCTCTATGTTGGACAGACCCTGGGGAGTCAGAACTTGTGGGACAATAGATGGTCCAGGACATGACAAATATGGTTCATATCATCCAGGAGTGGATGAGGACAGCTCAGAGCTGACAGAAGTCTTATGCTGACAGGAGGCGGAGACCACTAGATTTAAACGATGGTGACCACATTTTCTTACGAGTCTCACCTCGATGTGGATTACAAAGATTTGGCTGGCGTAACAAGCTATCTCCGTGCTTCATCAGACCATTTCAGGTTTTCAACAAGATAGGCGAGGTGGCTTATCTCCTGGATCTACCACCTCAGTTGCACCGAGTGCATGACATCTTCCACGTATCTCAGTTGAGGAGATATGTGCACAACCAGATGCATATCATCGACAATGGGGAGCTGGACATCGATGACGGGGAGACTTTTTCTGAGGTCCTGGTGGAGATTGAGGATCAACATGAGCGGGTCCTACATGGGTGGTCGATTCCTCGAGTGCACATCAGGTGGAAGCATGGGAACCTCCCGGAGAGCATATGGGAGCGGGAGGCTCAGATGCGTGCTCAGTACCCTCATTTGTTTTCCATGTTTATGTTGTATCTTTATGGGGACGTAAAGCCATGAAGTGGGAGTATTGTAAAGACCCGTAAATTTCACAAAAAAAAATTTCTTAGATACTTTGTGATTTTATGAGTACGTAGTTTCTGACGGCACCTGATTACAAGGCCCGGTGTGCTCGGAATCAATTTCCGAAGTTTAGCTCGGGTACATTCTGTGAACGAATAAGCGGGTTTTTTTTCTAACTTTTGAACTGATGCTCAGAATCGAAATCCGAGGGTACTGATGAAACTGAGGTGCCAGTAATTTCTTAAGAAGACTCTTACTAGAGTTGCGTTTTCTCGGGAATAGTTGTTTAAAAATGAGGTTTAAGTTTTAGTGAAATAAACTTGTGTTATAAATTTTATTTCTCCTTACAAGGTGGTTTATTCCTAGGTTTGGGAGTTGGGGTGGGACCCAATAAAATCATAACCCCTCTTGATTAAGATATTTTTGAGGTGGGGCCCACACGAGCCCCACCCCTTTAAATTATTCTGACTCCTCAAACCCCGTCAATAAATTTTTTCAACTTGTCATCCAATTAATAATTCTATTTAAGAAGAATTAATTAAGTGAATTTAACTTTTGAAGTTTGAAATGCTGGCATGTGTAAATAAATTAGGCAAAGCATTATTTTATTTTTAGGTTGTTGGGTTGTGTGGACAATTGAGAGAGGGTGAGTTATTTACATTGAAGAACTTCATCTTCCTCACTGAAGAATGTGAAGAATGCTGACACGCCATTCCATCTTCTCTCCACGTCAATGAAAGTGAGACACAGTTTCATCCTCGGACGTTCTATGTCGATGTTTACGGAGCCTCACCACGTGATGCTATTTTTTGCGATGCTCGTCGTTCATCAAATTCTTTGAGGTAGGGTTTCATTTTTACATTTGAGATTAAATTGATGTTCTTCGTTAAATTTGGCCACATGTTGACAATATAACAGGAGGAGGACGGACCGTACAAACACGGCCGAACTTCCTCCCCTTTTGTTGTTGATTTTATTCTTGGCTTGAAACGGAGGCGGTGTCATTGCAACGTGCGAGGTCAAGAGAACCACGACTGAAGCGGGCTACGACGGAGGAGCACGGCACGGTCGTGCCGCTCCGGTGAGGCCAAAAGAGGTCGCGGCCGGAGCCGGGCTGCGGCGGAGGAGCACCGCGCCGTCACGCTGCGCCGGAGCACCAAGGAGGACTGCGGCGGAGGGGCGCGGCGCTGTGGCACCGTGCCGAACAGAAGGAAGTCATTGCCCTTGGCCGCGACGGTTCAGCAAGGGGGCAGCCGGACATCCAGCCGCCGGCACTCCAAGTGGCGGGACTGGCGGGTCCCGCGGCGGCTCTCCGGTCGTCCATTACGGCCGGCCATTTTTTCAGGATGTCTGGGGGTTGTAACCCCCAGTAGCTGGAAAGGGTGGGCCCCACCCAAAAGGAGGTCGCCATTAAAAACAAGGGGGGTACGCCTACCCCCCCCCCCCACCTTCCGCGTCCGCCACGCTGGGTCGGCCGCCCGTGCTGGGTCGGACCACCAGCGCAGGGCCGGACCGCCCGCACCGGGCAGAGCCGCCCGCGCTGGGCCGGACCCCCGCGAAGGGCCCCACTGCGCCGGCTGGGCCGGGCCGCACCTTACCGGGCCAGACCCGGACCCGGGTCGGGTCGATCCGGTTCGGGCCGACCTAGGGGGTATTGGGCCGGGTCGGACCGGGCCCAAACCCCCTACTTTCGGACAGTTCCTTTCAAACGCTCATAACATGGGATACAGACATAAGATCGACGCACTGTTAGTTGCATTGGGATCCTTGGATCGAGACGGTCGTTTTTGTATATTAAACCCAGGGTTTCAGAGAAATTTAGGGACAGCCGAGTTGGTTCGAATGCGAAACCAACCTGGACCTCGGAACGGAAACGCTTATAACTTGATCTTCGGACGTCTGATTGATGTGCCGTCAACTTTGTTGGATTCCTCTTAGTGATACAGTTCTTTTAGCTTACTCCACTCGGGGTTTTGAAACAGTTGGAGTAAATTTTTGTTGGTTTTATCTTAAAAACCAATCGGGCCCCTGGGACAAAAAAGCCAATAACTCACAGACCAGGCATCCGATTGACGTTCCGTCTGTTGCGTTGAGTTCCTATTGATGAGACAGAACTTTGTGATATATAAACTATGGACTTCATGAAAGTTTATGTATAGACCCCCTTGCCTTGTGGAGCAGACCCTCCTGGAATCGATCGTGCTGTGTGTGAGAACCCTAGAGCTTGTTGCGACTTTGACGACGATGACGACTGTACTTGGATCCTACGTGGGTTCGGCAGCGAGGACGACTGTACTTGGATCCTCTGTGGGTTCGGTAGCGATGACGACTGTACTTGGATCCTACGTGGGTTCAACAGTGATAGTTACTATACTGGAATCCTACGTGGGTTTGGCAGCGACGACATCTGTACTTGGATCCTACCTGGGTTCGGAAGAAGAGATGATTCAGAGGCTACATCAATCATCTCCACCCCTCTTCATGAATAGTATACCTATTTGAGCTGAGTCTTGACATTCAATATTTATCTTCTATATGATTGAATTGCTATCCTGTGTGGCTTGAGTTTTGCTTTCATGTGTGGACAGGGTTATGTTTTACTATGTGGATTGAGTTGTACTTACCTGTGTGGACTAGGTTGAACTTGGGCTCGTGAGTTGGAGCAGAACTGGAATTGATGACTTAAGTATATGTATCAGCATATACAAAAGTAGAGTTATTTGATACTTCATGATTGTATCTTTCATTTTGGTTTATCATTCGTGGATTTTGGGAGACCATTGTGGGTCTCAGGGTCCTACTGAGTATCGTATACTCACCCCTGCATGGGCTATGCCCGCACTTAGTTGTGTTGGATGCAGACGACGGATAGCGCTGATCGAGGTGGAGGCTCGTGGAGCTAGACGGTACCAGGAGGTGGATCACTGGACGTGATTTACATGGAGCGGGCCACTAGAGCCTAGGAGCTGAGGAAACTATATGTACCCACCCTTCAGGTGGGATTTCCAAGGGATGGCTCGGAGTTGCTTCTTTACTTTTATGTTGTTGTACTTTCTTTACAGATGTACATTACTTTCTGTTGGGTTGGTATTCTGGCCCATTTACTTTCCAACACTTACTTTTGTACTCATTTTACTAAGTCTTTAATTCTTCTTGCGTACTCTTTTATGTTTGTTTACTTTGTAAAGGAAATGCCTTCATTTTATCGGGATTTACGCCTTTGGTGCTAGTCATTATCCCCTGGCCTATGGAAGGTGGGATTGGGGTAGTCACGACATGGTCCCCGAAGACGGGTCGTGACAATTAAAATTAATTACAATGATTAAGGTTAAATTTATCTTTTTAAAGGACAAAACCTTAACCTTATGGCCTAAAACGACCTATAAATATGTCCAAGACGAATTTTCATGTGATATTTAGACCCTATACACTCTTGAATATAACTTTTAATATAATTATATATAGTTTTAACTTGAAAAATGTGCATGTAATTCTTTTTTCCAAATATTACTAGACTGAAACTCCTCCACTATAAAAGGCATCCTCTCCTCCCACTTCCTCAGAACTATCAAAAAAATTTGAAAAAACAAAGATCTAAAAAAATATATCCTTATAATATATCCCCTTATATCATAAATAACCCCTTTGGGATGAAATAAATACAAATAATTATTTTCGTACAAACCAAATGAAGTTACCTAATAATAGCTAACAAACGTCCTCAATCTTTTTAATTTTATTTCCATTATCCACTACCTAAACTCTTATTACTCTATGATTATATAAAAATAGAAGTATCACAAATATATGAGGATTTTATATGTTAATATTTCTACCTACACTAAAACACACGTACATCTAATAGATAACAAACATATTGTTTCTGGGTATGGTAAATTTCAATCTCACAAAACGATGATTGTTCATTTTTCATTTACCATATCTCGTGGTAGAAATTATGATGGAAAATCTATTTATATGATATTTATATGATATTTATTATTTATTTATACATATTCAATCCTTTTATTACACAAAACATTAATATATTCTATTTTTCATTAATATAATAACATCGTTTGAGGAAGTGTGGACTATTGCCCCCTCGAAGAAATGTGATTCCTTAACACTATTTATAGAATGTATAATGGATGTTTTCAATTAAGAATATGTAACATAAAATACCTCTATTTTATATTAATGAAATAATTATATTTTTTTTAAATATACTATGTATATATATATATATATATATATATCATTTTCATTATTACCCTTTCACACACTTGAAAAGTGATATCATCATTTGGGGGTGGGTGGACTACCGACTCCTTGGCATGATGTGAGACCTTTTAGATCTAATCCATTAAATATATAAGTATATATTATTGAAAAATATTGTATTTATGATATAATGGTCATTTTGTAAATATATATTGTTACTTACCTACTTTGAATAATGATCATTGAAAAATGGGAACATTAATCATGCATACGTACGACCTACGGTCTCCATGTTTGTAACGTTGGATCATTTTTTTATAACCATATTTAGTGACATATTTTAAAAGTATAATTTATTTAAAAATGTGATAATTATATCATGAATATTATTTTTGAGGTGTTATGTAATAAACCCGTTAACCATAAATTAACTATGAAATTAATTTTTGACAAATAAACCATATTTTCTCTAAAACCACATCATAAACATAATTTTTTATGTTTGTTTAAAGAAAATAGAAATAAGTTAAAGAAAATAAATGATAAAGATAAAAAAAATTCGAAATAAACTATAAAATTAACATATTTTTATTATATAGAATGTTAAAGGACAATCTCCCAAAAAGGAAATGTAAGGTTTGATATTATCAGGTCACGTTTTACATCAGTGTGATAAATGTCATGTTCACCACATACATATTTTGTGTGTTGTATCTACTGAACCATTTATTATATTATATCACTAAGGATTTTTCCATTATGGTATTTCAAAAAATCATTTAATGTTATTTATTCATGAGAATTAGGATTTATAAGGATTCAATGTGGTATGGGACACTTTGGAGTGTTTAAAGGTTATTTTCCTCAACAATAACAATAATCATCACTCAATGGTATATTCAATAGATGAAATAATGTGACCATTGTTCAATAAAACCTATCATTTTATCTTCTATGGTCATTCATAAACACTTTTAATTATTAGTACCATTTATCTAACCATTGGTACTAAATATGTTTTAGAAAAATTTTTTAAGAAAACTCGACTTTGTTTCACTATTTTTTCAGAGAACCTATTTTATTTATAAAAAAATTAATTAAAAAACATGAGAAATTATTTAAAATGATATGGGAAAAACATTTTTACCACTTTTTATTTTTCCAATGTTTTCAAAGGAATCTTATTATCTCTTTCCGAACAAATCATTTTTTAACCATTAACCATTAGAAAGTAATGTTCTTGATATATTTTACGATCTGTATGGATATAATATTCATCAATTCATCAAAGACTCATTTTCATTTTTAAAAGGTTTCATTTAAAGAAAATATTTTCAAAATGGTTTTCTAAATAAAAGGATTTATATAATAAAGGGTATTTTCCTCAAGAATGTTTTCAAAACACCTTTTTATAGTATTTATATTCATCAATAACAACCACCATTTATTTTTACTCTACTTGATTTTTTGTATTGATATAATTTTTATGGTTCATATGGATGGTTTATTGTTGATTTGGATAAGGATTGTATTCACATTCACTTACTGGAATAATTGTTTCCCCTTTTAAAAATTAAATCTCCTAGGATCATTAAACAGTTAATTTCCATATATATATCCATTTAATTTATCATAGATATTATTATTTCCTAAAATGTATACCATTTAAAATACGGTGACTAATTTTATATTTATTTTATTATTTGGCGAAATATTGACAATTATGTATTGTTTATTCAATATGAATATTTGATAAGGCCTATTTGTTTTATTAAATATGAGGAATACATTGGATTGCTAATGATGGGTGTATCCCAGATATTATATAGCTCCTTAATAAATTGAAAAGTTCTAATGAGACAAATAAATTGTGAAAATTAAATGGGTTTCTATTTGAAGTTTTAAACCCTCTTGGGAATGCTCTTGATGGTATAGTTTTCATGTTCCTTAGACATGATTTCCTTTAAGAAATAATTACCTACATATTAGTTTCAATTATTATTCATTCATGAGATTTTTCGTCGAAAAATCAATGGATTCATTTCATATTCAGCTCATTGATTATATCGAATGTGTTTTAGTTTCTTACCTTGAAATATTTATTTTTCCTTATCTTGTTCTTTGAATGGAATGTGTGTTCAGTTATTGGCCTTTCCATGTTGACTATACTCATTGATTATTTATTACCTTCGCTATATTTTTCCCTTAATAAAAATTTTAGCTCACCCTTACTATGTATATTTACCTAGGAATCCCATATTTATATTATAAAAGAAATGTAGGGATTTACTAGATAGATTTGGGTTATCCATGAAATTATTTATTTAAAAAGGGAAAAACAATTGTGTTGTAATTAGTATACTATTTCTTATTAAAAGGCTCATGTATGTGTCTCATTACCAAGACTATTAAACTATTGGTCATTCTATATTTGTTTCCTTGTAATCATGATTATGTAATTGATTGAAGACATAGACTCCAGGATATCTAGGATCGGGTCACTACAGTTGGTATCATAGCAAGTTTAGTAGAAACCTTGGGAACTAAATTTAGGAAATCATATATTAGAGAACATAACCCTAATGTATAATTTTTGGATAAGTATAAAAGAAAATAAATGGATTTGGTTAAGGTAGATATTATGTGGGTCTTCCTTTAAATATATTCATGTTTGGATACTATATGTTGGTATGGTTATGGCATAGATATACCTAAGATAAATATCTCTGAAAAGGAGTTTTGCGCCTATATCAGAGTATCCTAGTTATAGGACAATGGGCCATACTTTTCACTTTTTTAACACACTTGGGGGATATTCTTAGGATAACCCATGTATTCATTACAAACCATTATGATGGATTTGAATTGATAATGAAAAATAATATCCTACATTAAATCTATGGTTTTTTATATTGTTGATATGGTGCCATGATTTTGAAATCCAAAAAATTATATTATAGATAAACCCTAGACAAAGTAATGACCTATTTTGAAATAAATGGATTACTTTTTTATGTATTAGAGTGGTATTGAGAACATTATTTAAAATTATATTTATTAATTAACCTTATTTCAAGGATGTATATCAGATTTATTTTTGAAATAGTATTAATATTTTTGTAGAAAAGGAAAACCTGTATTCTAGGTGAAAACCTATCAAGGTAGGAATGGTCGGGGGTCTTGAACCCATGACCGGAGGAAAATATTGGTTTCACACCAAGAACTGACCTATGGAATGTCGTAGTTAATTTTCATTGTTTTTAGTTAAAAAATTGAAAACTAAAATCTAATGAAGAACTGTTAATATATCTATTGAGGATTAATTATTAATATATTAACCATATTAGTTTTTAAAGATAGTTAAATAAAAATAGTTAAACTTTCCCCTCTTTTATGGGTCTTATGATCATTTAGAAATTAATTTTGAAACTTTAGGCATCAAAATTAATTTTTGGATGAATTCAAAAACCAATCCAGGACCAACCAAAGGATGAAATTGTGTTTATATAAATATTTCATGTAATTAAATTTCCTTATATCCATAGGTAGTAAATTAAATACCCAACATTAGTAAAATTACTTATAAGTAAACAAATTTCCTAATACCTTAATTTCCATTGAACCAATGGATATTTTAATCATCGTAGATTTATGGCTTTTAGGCCCTAAAATTTCTATTCTCCATTAAATTTTTCTGATTGGTGACATCAATAACTCCATATAAATATTTTTTCTTTTCCTCAAAGTATATACTTTCACAATACACTACTATTATCCTCCTTAGATACCTAGTTACATGGTTGTTCATGTTACATTTTTATTTGACTTTCTCTCTTTTCTAGAGGATGTTTTACGAACCATTCTAATGGTGTGTAATTTCAATGTAGGATGTATCAAATAGTATATTACCAATATTGTGTTTAAATTTTGAGGATACAGTTGTATTATGGTGGGGATATTGAAACACCCCAAAAATTCTAAAGTGAAACTTTGTATTGAATAATGTTTATGACACACAACATCAAGTGTAAAAAGAGAATATATTTACCTGATACATTAAAATATTAAATAAATATAATATATTATATAGAATGTAATGAACACAACACTAAGTTTTCATTTATCACACAAAATAGAATCCTTCCATGATAGCTTGAATTACATCCGAGAGTGATCTTTGATAGCTTGTGTTACACGAATGACTGAGTTTCACTAAATAAAAATGAATTAATAAAGTATTCTTATTTCATATAATATGATATAACATAATCGTTATGTTATAACTTCTGAGTATTATTATATAACTTAAGAAAATTTTCGGATTATATAAATATAAAATTAGTTAATTTGTTAGCAATTAATGAGAAATGAAAATAAGAACCAATTAGATATAAAGAAATATTTTTTTATGCTTCCAAAAGAGTTTAGTTTTAATAAAAATAATTAATTACAATTAGTGGTTGATTTTAATGAAAAATATATGTTATATATTTAGAAAAATATTTTTTATATTCATTCATTATGTTTTATAGACATAATGTAAGAACAAACTCTATTTCAAACATAAAAACCTATCTTTTTATAAAGGAAATTTTATTAACTTTTAATGGATAACCAATTTAAAATATGAATATTGACACATTAATTGATTTAATATGTCAAAATAAACATTATACTTTAATTAAAAACATAATAATTAGGTTAGGATAATTTTTTATATTTTGATGAAACATATCATTTTGTAATGAATAGTTAAAAATACTAAATTTTAGTATAAAACATATTTTTTATCAAATTTATTTATAAGGGTAAAATATATTTTTAATTGGTTTTAAAGTTTCATTAGATAATAATTTTATAAATTAATAAAATATATTTAATTTAAAACAATTTCACTTTGAAATTAATTATAAAAATATTAGAATATTTTTAGACGTATGGTTTTAATTTTAAAATCACCTTTGTCATCCCACCTGTGGGATTAAATTTAAATTAATTTTTTAAACATATATGATTGGAATTTTCTAAAATGTATTAAATATTTGTAATAATAATTTATAATTTATAATAATACCATCTTTTTTACCAAAATATTAATGAATGTGCTTAAAATTAATTACAATGATTAAGGCTAAATTATGTTTATTAAGGGACAAACCCATAACCTTAAGGCCTAAAAAGACATATAAACTTGTCAAATACCAATTTTATGGCCATACATAGACCCTATAATATATTTTATCGAAATGGGACTATTTTTTTATCCACTTGAAACAAGAAAACATTCATGGAAGTTCATTCTAAAAATATTGTAAGAGTGGAAATCCTCCTCCACTATAAAAAGGCATTCTCTCGTCACAATTCCTCACACATCTCAAGACACATTTTCTTATCCAAGATATTCCAAAATAGATCCCTAAACATACATACCCTAATCCTAGAATAATTCCATTTTTCAAAATCAAATACAAATAAGCCTTTTGGTACAAAGAAAATAAGATACCTGAATAAGAGGTAACAAGTTTCCTCAAGCTTTTTAATTTTATTTCCATTATCCACTCCCTAAACTATTATTATGTTATGATTAAATAACAACAATAATAACCTAAATATGCTATTATGTTTTTATGTTAATATTTATACCTAAACATACAAACACTTTAATCTAATTTTCACTAAACAAACTGTTTCTGTGTATGGAGAACTACTACCACAATAAACGATGATTGTTCATTTTTCCTTTACCACCTTTCATAGAAGACATTACAATGGAAACACTATTTATATATGATGTATATTATATTAAATATTTATTTATTCTTATTTAATCTTTTTATATCACATTCCATTATTACATTCCATTTTACATAAATACGATAACATTGTTTGATGAAGTGTGGAACCCCACCCCATCGAAGCGATGTGATTCATTCACAAAATACATAGAACGTATAAAAGATGGTTTCAATTAGAAATATGGGACATAAAAAAATATATATGATATTAATTACATAATTACATTTCTTAAATAATATATGTGTATATCATTTTCATTATTACCCTTTGACACACTTAAAATTTGATAATGTCGTTTGTGGACACATCGACTAACACCTCCTCGACACGATGTGATTCCTTTTACATCACAAGATTTATATGTAAAATTATTGATGAATAAATTATATGTTAGTCATTATATAATTATAACTCTATAAATATATAGCATTACATACTTTATTTCCTTGGCGATCATTGAAAAATGGGAATGTTACTCATGTGTATGTACGGTCTACCGTCTCCATGATTGTAACGTTTGTTCATTTTTCATGACGGTATTGCCTGATTTATTTTAAAAGTATAACTTCTTTATAAATATAATAATTATTTCATGATTATTTCTTTTTATATGTTATGTGTTGAACTCATTGATAAAATATTACCTATAGATGTTATTTTTGACACATAAACTGAATTTGGTCAAAACACCCAATGTAAACTTATTTGTTTAAGTATTTGTATAGGATATGATTATATGTGAAATAAAGTTAATGATAAAAATGAAAATATTTCTGAATAATGAATTAAATTAACATAATTTTAATATAAATTTTTTTAAAGGAAACACAAGGTTATGTATTCTCATCTCACGTTTTACTTTTGTAAGATAAATGTCATGTTCACCATTTATATCTTTTATGTGGTGTATATATTTCCCCTTTTGTTATATAATATCATGAATAAATTTACCATGAGGGTATCTTAAACATTATCATAATGATATTACTTCATGATAATTATTATTTAAAATGTTTCAAAGTGTTATGAGAAAATTATTAATGTTTAAATATTATTTTACCTAACAATAACTTTATTGATATTTTAATGGTATATTCAATTTGGGGAAATTATGTGAACATTAATAAATAAAACCATTAATTTTACCTTCAAAATTTATTCCAGACCACTTTCATGTATTATTACCATTTCCCAATCATGGTTATTCAAAAAAAATTAGAAAATGTTTTTAATAAAACATGACTTTACTCTGCTCATTTTTCAAAGAACATGTTTCTTCCAAAAACCATGTTTTATTAAAAAAAATAAAATTTTATTTAAAATGATTTCAGATATATATTTTTATCATTTTTTCTTTCACCACTACTTTCAAAGGAATCATCATGTCACATTCTGAATAAGGAAATATTCTAACAGTTAACCGTGTAAAAGGAATGTTCTTTTTACCTCGTACAACTTGTACGGATCTACCCATCGTCATTTATTTGAAGATTACATTTCATGTTTATAAGGATACATTTTAATGAAATTATCTTCAAAATGTATTTTAAAATAAAAGGTTTTTCAAATGGTTTTTCATAATAAAATGATATTTTCCACATGAATGTTTTTAAAAGATTGTTTTATAGTATTTCTATTCATCAACAACAAATTCTCCTTATGTTTAGTCCACTTAGGATTATTTTATCGATACAATCTTTATTCTTCATCTGGATGGTTTATTATTGATTTATATTATGATTTTAATCAAATTCACTTCCTTGAATCAATGTTTATTCCCACTGAAATATTTGATCTCCTATGGTCATTGAACATTGAATTTCCCCTAATTATAAATTTCCTTTATAATAGATATTATTATATCCAAAATCGTATACCGTTTTACATATGGTGTCTTGTTTGATAGTTATTATATTTTATTGGTAAAAATTGATAATTCTATCTTCTTTATTCAATAAGTATATTTCATAAGGAATATTATTCAGTTTAATTATTTGATATAAGAACTTAGTTGGACTAGTAATGATTAGTGGAGCCTACACTTAATATAGCTCTTTGATGCATCGATATGTTCTCATGAGGCAAATATGTTTCATGAGTAAAACTTGTTTTTATACATAGTTTTGAACTATCCTGTAAAATTCCTTGATGTTATAGGTTTTCAAGTACCATAGAAATGACGTCCTTTAAGAAATAATTTCCTTCATTTTAGTTTTAGTTAGTATTCATCCATGTGATTTTTCATCAAAATATCTATGGATAAATTTAATATTATGTTCATTGATTAAATGGCATGTGTTTTAGTTTCTTACCTTGCAATATTTTCTTTTCCTTACATAGTTATTTAAATGGAATGTGTGTTTAGTTATTCTTATTTCCATATTGAATATTCCCATTGATTAATTATTTCTTCAGGTATATTTTTTTCTTACTGAACATTTTAGCACACCATTGTTATATTTTTTACCCATGAATCCAATAAGAGTACTATGAAAGATATGGAGTGATTTATATGATTGATTTGAGTTATACTAGATGTTATTTATTTATAAACTCAAAACAAATATGTTTTCAGTAGTTTAATATTTTGTATTAAAAGACTCATGTATGTATCTAGTTACCAAGACTACTAAACTCTTGGTCTCTAAGGATTTGATTCCATGTTATCTTGATAATTTAATTGATAGAAGAAATGGGCTCTAGGATATGTCAGGTTGGTTTACTATAGTATATATTATTATGTTATTTGTAATAACCCATGTGCATCTCCACATTCATCGAATGGTAAATGAAACTGTCGATCATGTGTATGTTGGACTACAACCTTGAGAACCGACACAATTATTTTTTTATCCCCGCCTTTCAAGGAGGCATATAATGGTGTATTTAACAAATTTATATGATATTTATGAAATTATTATTATTATTTAGTTATGATATAACATATACCAGCTCACATTCCTTTTTTAATAAGACAATGTCACTAATTTATATGGCAGACAATCACCTCGTGAAGGGATTTGATTCATTTTTTGATTACTATTTACACAGAATGTATTAAGGATAAAATTATGGAATATATGTATGATATATGACATAAACATACATATTTAATTATATTATCACATCTAACATATTACCTTCCAACCCTTTGGAAAACAATAATGTCACTCGTGCATACGTGTGAACTACCACCTCAACATTACAATGTGAAATGTTTTTCAATTTATTATTATATGTGTTTCCGACGCTTTCGTCGGGGCGCGCTTGCATCCGTACATCGGGAGAGGGGGACGCGCGGCTTTGTTGCCCCGCATTCCCGCTTTCCAAAGGCGGGCGGCATTCGTTCCTTATTCAGGTACGTCTGCTCCTTGATCGAAACGGGATGATGGGATGTCGGTTCTTCCTCCTGTGGATTCCTCCTCAGAACTCGTCACCTAGTCCGGGTCTCCCTTATAGATTTAATACGTAGTTCGTGAAACTCTTCCCAGTGTCATGTTTCCATAGACGCCGGTTAATTACACTGCTTCTGTCGGGACATTCCAAAGGGTCCAGTCAGGGCAGCAACCTTCGGTCAGGGGAGTAATCACGTTTGAGGCATCAGTAGCGTGTCTGGATGCTGGGATACCTGGCATGTCTGTCTGTTATCCTTGATCACAAGGCTTCTCGAGGGCGTGGAAGCCCGAGGCATCCCACATCGAGCGCAGGGAATTACATGTCCTAGACACGTATCTGAGGTTTTCCTCAGCTTCCCATGTTCAACACAGGGTATGCTGCAAGATTAACGTCTAGCAGAGACGGTTGAGAATGGAATGGGACCATCGCAGGGGAGCAACAGCGAAGTCGGGCTTGAGCCTTGAAGAGGCTTCCTACGTATCCTCGTAGCAGGGAATCAAAGTCCACGTAGTTCAGGATGGTGCCGGTAAACCGACGTGAAGCTGGACCTTGGTCCGAGGAGAGTTGGGCTTGAACCTCTGGGAGGATTCCTACGTACCATGCCTTGACATGGATCAAAGTCCCCGTAGTTCAAATGATACAGTTTAACGTCATGCGGGACAATAATGAACCCTGACGTGAATAAACGACGGGTGGGCTTGAACCTCGTGGAGGTTTCCTACGTACCATGCCTTGACATGGATCAAATACCTCGTAGTTCTAGTGGTCACAACGGCTTACCGCTGGATGAGACCCGACGTGAAAGAGCGACGGGTGGGTGTGTCGGTGAACCGACGTGAAAGTAGACCTTGGTCCACTATTGGTGGGCTTGAACCTCGTGGAGGCTTCCTACGTACCATGCCTTGACATGGATCAAAGACTTCGTAGTTCAAGAGGGTTGGGTCGCAATGGCTTACCACTGGGCCGAGATGTAGTTTAACGTCATACTGGACGTAGGTAGAACACGACGTGAATTGGGTGAATGGTGGGCTTGAACCTCGTGGAGGCTTCCTACGTACCATGCCTTGACATGGATCAAAGACCCCGTAGTTCAGATGAAAGTAGACCTTGGTCCACTGATGGTGGGCTTGAACCTCGTGGAGGCTTCCTACGTACCATGCCTTGACATGGATCAAAGACCTCGTAGTTCAAATGAAAGTAGACCTTGGTCCACTGATGGTGGGCTTGAACCTCGTGGAGGCTTCCTACGTACCATGCCTTGACATGGATCAAAGACCTCGTAGTTCAAATGAAAGTAGACCTTGGTCCACTGATGGTGGGCTTGAACCTCGTGGAGGCTTCCTACGTACCATGCCTTGACATGGATCAAAGACCTCGTAGTTCAAGAAGGTTTGGCTAGGGTCGGTGCTCACTCTAAGCCCACGTGAGTCATGCTCGGTGTGAGAAACAAGAGGTTGCAAGGACCTGACGATCACGTCGCGAAGGGTGCGTCCGTGAGAAGCGAAGAGGGGCTTACGCGTTGAGCGGCCCATGGTGTTGGGACTTACTCCAGGATGGAGGCCCATGGTGCGACAAAGCGCGGGAAAGATGGACCTTGTTCCGAAAATGGGAGGTGCCACGTTCCCTATCACGTTCCCTACTGACCTTGGCAGTGGGGAAGTACCGAGATGCACGGGTGCAATCATCCGTACTGAAGGTTAGGGATTTACGCTCTTAGGCGACCCTTCCCCTGCGAACATACACCACTCCGACAAGGAGGATCTCATTCCATGTGCGGAAGAGTTCCATTCCCGTGGAGACGAGTGGTGTAAAAAATGTTCGAGTTGGGGGGACCCTTCGTGAGGGAGGCGAGGTTGGGTCACAGTTTAACGTCATGTGTTGAGGACGTGGTGCTTGGCAGTTTAACGTCCTGCAGCTCGGACGAGGTGGGTTCACTCCACACCCCTAGGGCTTACATAACTGGTACCCTCTGGTCCTTGGGGAAGGGAAGGTACCAGTAAGGCCATGGTAGAGGGGGGTCGAGGGAGGAGCCATCGAGGGGTCCACGTTAGCGTGGCTATGCGAAGAAGCAATAGCCGTTAGCGTGCCTATGCGAAGGAGCATTGGGCGAAGCAACGCTACGGGAGGTGTTGTCCATAGGACTTTGAAATCACATCGTGCAAACCTGGAGGGTCGCACGGAAGGAGGAATCGCTAAGCAGAGGAGTGTGCTTTGCGAAGTGGGGTGCCTTGGCCTTAGCATGGGGCATAGGTGGGAGTGGGTGGTGCTTCACGAAGTGGAACAGTGTTCGCGGAGCACTGCCTCGCGAAGAAGGAGTGGTTCGCGAAGCAGGGTCCTGCCAAGCAAAGTGCTTCGCGATGCATAGTTATCCTGCCTCGGCATAGGGATTACTAGCATGGGTTGGGTGTTTCGCGAAGTGGAACAGTGTTCGCGGAGCACTGCCTCGCGAAGAAGGAGTGGTCCGCGAAGCAGGGTCCTGCCAAGCAAAGTGCTTCGCGATGCATAGTTATCCTGCCTCGGCATAGGGATTACTAGCATGGGTTGGGTGTTTCGCGAAGCACGAGTGCTCCGCGGCTGCTCGGGTTCCCTTGGGAATCCCCTTCCTTTGCGAACGCCCTTGGGCTTCGCGAAGGGCATCCCTCTCGGAAGAGGGGCTCAGGACGAAAAAAATCAGAGTCGTCTCGCGAAGTAGAAATACCTCGCGGAGCTCATGATTCCCGGGGCAAAGCTTGCTTCGCGATTCGGGAGAGGAGAAGCCGAAAGGTCGGATTGTCCGTCCTTGGGACTCAGGGGGAGTCGAGTATTTATAGGGAAGGGGCGCCGCGAAGCAGGGCTCGCGCGCCGCCTTCGGGGCTTCGCGGCGGCTCGCGAACGTCAAACCGGTTCACGGAGGATTACCGCCTCCGGAGCTTCGCGGCGCCTCGCGAACGTCAAACCGGTTCGCGGAGGATTACCGCCTCCGGAGCTTCGCGGGGCCGCCAAAGTTGGGGCGCTTCGCGGCGGCTCGCGAACGTCAAACCGGTTCGCAGAGGATTCCCGCCTCCGGAGCTTCGCGGCGCCTCGCGAACGTCAAACCGGTTCGCGGAGGATTACCGCCTCCGGAGCTTCGCGGGGCCGCCAAAGTTGGGGCGCTTCGCGGCGGGGCTCCGCGGACGGGCTCCGCGGCTGTGCTTCGCGGCTGTGCTTCGCGGCTGTGCTTCGCGAAGCAGCGCGCCGGCTCTCTTTTTCGTCCCTTCCTTTCGGGCCGGATTTTTGGCGCCAACAAATGCCCCCCCTCAGACTTGGAGCCGCGGAGGGCGAAGGGTCGAAGTCTGAGGGATAATCGCCAAAAACCGTCGGTGATTCGCGATGCGTCATCGCGAAGAGGAACCGCGATGCTCGCCGGGGCCGCGGATCCGGACGCGCAGCGATGCTTCGCGCGGGTGAGACGCGCCGCGATGCTCCGGGGTCATCGCCTATAAATAGGGGGTCCGCCCCCTTTTGTCTTCACGCGTCTTGTCTTTTTGTGCGCTCTCGATTTGGCGAAGCTCCGCGTACTCCGCGACAGCACTCCGCGAATCGAGCTTCGCGGCGAACCGCGAGTCTCCGACTCCGCGTCCGCGCCAAGCGAACCTCTGTCTTCCTTGGCCAGACTTCACGGCTTCGTCTCGCGACCGATCTTCGCGATCCGTCTTCGCGGCCGAGCTTCGTGGCCGAGCTTCGCGATCCAGGGAAAAAAACTTTTCTAAGGGTCGACATTAAAGATGGCCCATCAAGAAGCTGTGCTGGGAGTGCTCGCAGATGCTGCTCGCCGAGATGAGATGGCCAACCGTCCAGGCTTGGGGGAAATGGTTCGCAGCCATTCAGACAACACTTCTCTGACAGATCTGCTGTCGGAAGGTCAGAAGGATTATCCACAGTGCAAAAAGCTGCCGTTGTATGGCTTCGGGCTGAGGGATGACGTCTTCATCCCTGAGGCGGGAAGGGATGAACCAGCTTGTTGGTTCAGGAGCACACCGTGCCAACACCAATGGTTCAGGGCGGCCGATGGTCACGCGCGGGAGGATTTCACACCCGTCACCGCCGATTGTCTCTACAATCATGTGAACGACATTGACGGGAGGCCACTGCAACCGGAGACGTCCCCTCCTCTCTACCGCACCGTGCTGAAGGCGGCTCTGCAGGATCCGAAGAAGGGATGGTCCGATGAGTGGGACCTGCGCCAGGGCGGCAATTTTACCGACGACTGGGCCTGGGCCTACTGGGTAGGCACCTCATGTGTGGAGTTCGAGGCTGAGCTGAGGAGAGTGGGATTGTACGAGGCGGCATGGGCCTCCCAGTTCCACATTTACCAGCCAAAGCAGCTGATGCCGGAACTGCTGAGTAGATGGTCGTCCAGGACCAACACTTTTCATCTGCATCACGGGGAGGTGGGCATCAGCCTGTGGGATGTCCACCAGGTTTCGGGGGTCCCGATCTTGGGGGCCATGTACGACGAGTTCCTCCCCGTCATCAGTGCGTGGGGGGATGCTGAGCAAATGCCACGGCTGGCGTCAGCGCTGATGGCGCTTGTCCCTGGAGAGGACAAGGAGGCCGTGAGGGACATCCACTTCAAGAGGTGGTTCAATTGTTTCCTGAACTTTCCAGAGAATCGAGAGTTCCCTCCAAGGCCTCGAACTTGTCCGAGGGCAGCCCAGCGGGGTAAGGGGCACTCGTATTGGCGGGTTTTGGAGGACAGCCAATGGAAGACTTGGGGTTTCAGCGTCAGCACCGAACAACAGCCAATAGTTAGGCTGGCGGCGTTCATCGCGGCCCTCATATGTGGGTGGATCCTACCAGTGAGAGATACAAGCATGGGGGTACAGCCCAGCTCATTCATCATGGCGTCGATGCTGGCCATGGGGCAGCGGATCAACCTGGGGATCCCGATGCTCGCCAAGCTATACAGAATGCTGCGACGTATCAGCGAGGGCAAGAAGCCGCCAAGAATATGCGGGCCCTTCCACCTCCTGTATGGGTGGATCGCGGCGCACATCAGGGGAATTTACGAGTATCCAAACCCCATTTCGCCGCCGGGATCAGACTTTCGCCCTTCCATCCTGAACGCAGTTGGGAGCTTCCCATTCAAACTGGCCGTTCCGATGGTGCTGAATAGGGTGTGGAGGGCGGACGAGTTCAACTTTCATCCCTTTCCACTGCCGACGGGAAGGCTTACTGATGATGGACGGGGAACGGAAGAGCATCGGGCTTACCTCCTGGCCTTCCGAGGTGGAGTTTTGGTGGCTCGGAGAGATCGTGAGCCGATCTGTGAACCGTACACCCCACACCGTTTTGCGAGGCAGTTCTGGTGCCTCCAGCGGCTGACCCCGCAGGTATATTGGGAGATGCGTCACGAGGAGCACCCGTGTGTGATGAGGCAGCTGTGGCTCATGTTCACACGTGAGGATGGAAAGATGCAGATCACATTACCTCCACCCACTGCCGCCTTCGGCTTAGTGAAGGAGTACGCCATTAGCTGGGAGGCCGCTTATCCCGGGGAGATGCTGAAGCAGCCAACGATCCGGGTTGGTGACGGTGGGCCTCCTTTATCTCGAGGTCGGGGTCGGAGGGCAGCTAGGGCCGCCCGTGGCAGCGGGGCTGCCGTGGCAGAGAGACCCGCACCGGCCGAGGGTATGGCAGCAGTGGCGGATCCGGTGGTTCCGGGAGAGCAAGGTCATCCGGAGGGGCGGCCACCGAGGGGATTCCGTCGGGTATCCGCTCAGGCTCCGGGGAAGCGGCTGCGTCACATTGACATGGCAGATGATGCTGTCTTTCCGGAAGCTTGGGACGTCTGGGACGTCAACCGGCAATTCCTCAGCCCATCTGAGGTGTGGGCCCACCTGAATCACCTCGGGATGAGACTGCCGGGCATAGGCCCAGTCCGGGCTGGATTCATGGTGTCTCCGGCGGAGGTGGAGCAATACTTGAACGAGCTGGAGGACTACATCCACTCCAGTGGTGCCCCTCGCCCAATGACAGACCGGGTGAGGGTACTGTTGAATCAGACGGTCCCTCCACAGCCATCAGCTGCCGATCTGAGGGAGCGCTTCCCCTTGCCGGAGGAATCAGGGGACTCTTCTCAGGGGGACGAGGCTGGAGGAGGGAGCCCGTTAGAGGAGGGCGAGGTCGGAGACCGAAGCTCAGAATCCGACGACTTCGCGGAGGCTCTCGAGGTAACATTCCGAACTTCTCTTCTTACGATCTGTTTTTGAATTCCTACGGACTTCTTACCATTGTTTGGGTCATGTAGGAGGAACTTGTTCGTAGGCCTCGTTCTCGCTCCTCGGCGGGTGATGATGCGGGACCTTCAGAACCCGCGCCTATGGCTGCGTCCAGTTCTGCATCTGGTGGGACCAGGGGGTCGGAGGTGGCTCCTCTAGACTCTCCAGATCTTCCAGCAGTATACGGGGGGCCTCGTCTTGGAGTCCCATCGGTACCGGTCCGGGAGCAGCGCTCGGAGGTCAATCTTCGTAAGTCTCCTCCACCAGTCTCTTCGTTGCCACACGTGGGCCATGTCGACTAACTTTGATGTCTCTTTCTGTCATACAGTTCTCCGACTGGCGTGGGCTGCTGCGGCGAGGCTGGTTGGGATGTCTGGCGGCGTCCCTCCCAGGGGCATGCCGGTGATGGTGACGATAGTCCCTTCACCTCCTACCACTGCGGCGCACACCATCACTGGCGGGACCACCAGCAGGGTCATACCTGAAGTCATCGAGGTGGACTCCGAGGAAGAGGATCAACCGGTCAGTCCCAGTCCTGTCGTGCCTGTGCCGGCGTCAGGTGTCGTACCAGACTCAACACCAGATGCGGATCCCGCTGAGGAATTCCTGCAGGCATATCCTGTGTATGAGCCCGCTGACTGCGCGGATTGGGACGAAACAGCCTCTGACGAGGAAGACAGCAGCATAGTCCGCCGCCGGTCGTGGAAGTTGATCGCGCGCTTCATCAGGGACACTCCCCAAGTGCAATGGCTGGCCGAAATGAATAGGCTCCGCTCACGGTTGCGCGAACTGTGTGCCGGGGGAGTGGATGCCCAACGCCCTCACGCGCTCATCCGAGACCTCATGGCTGAGAAGATCCGGGAGCATGATCATGGGCTAAGCGTGGGATGGCAGCGGAGGAAGGCGACCAGCATCAGGAAGCTCCAGGAGGCTGAAGGCGAGGTCCAACAGATGCAGATCCGGGCCAACGAGCTTTCAGCCACTCTCGATGCACAGTCTGAGCTGGTCTTACGATTGAAGGCCCAGCTGGCAAAGGCTGAGGAGCATATGGAGCAGACCTCTGGAAGGATGGTTGTCGTCCAGGCCGAGGTGGAAAGGGCCCGGGCCAGGGTTGACGGATTACGCCCCGCCGCTGCTGAAGAGGAGCGGGAGTTAAATCAGCGGCAACAGGCTCTGGACGCCGCAAGTCAACGGGTGGCGGAGCTGCAACGCTCTTTTGACGGAGTCAACCCGTCCATGGGGGAAGTCAACCCCCGAGTATTGTAGCGAACTCGAAAGAAGCTTTTATTAACATTTTTTGTGCTCCAACTCTTTCTTTCTCCTTTGTTTTGAGTTCCGTAGTACGCACGATTCCACTGTTGAATTGCCTTATTGCATCCCTGCAATGTTTGCGGGACGTTTGACGACAATTCCCTCAAACCAGTCCAGATTCCCGAAATATGGGGAAGGCTTGATCGGAGGAGGAACTTCCGGGATAGCCGAATCACCGTTTATCCAACGTGCTCGTATGCACGATTGGGGCAACACCAGGGGCGCTGGAAATGAGGAGGAACAGGATTTTGTGATTCCTGGGGCTGAACCCTAGGCGAAATGCCTGGGCGTCTCTACGTATCCCACGTGATGATGGGAATCAAGCCGCACGTAGTTCTGGAAACGCAGTTTAACGTCGTACTGGACGAAGAGCAGCCTAACCGTGTTGGTACACATCCGGCCAAAACTACTAAGCCCACGTGAGTCGTGCTCAGTGTGGGAAACAAGTAGTAGTGGTCGGAATTTCCCGACGCAGAGAGGGGCAGGTTGGGGAAAAGGGATGCTCGGCGACTACCGGCCCAATGACACTAACACGATCATTCAGCGCACCTAGATGCGCGAAGAGAAAGAGCCGAGTATGGTGGAGTTCCACTTGAACATGAGGGAGTGGAAATGTGTGAATCATGACGCTCGAGATTCGGATCACGATGGTGGCAGCGTGGCGATGGAGGACTACTGCTGACCATATTCGCAACACAGCATCCTATCGCGTTAGCCTGAAATGGGGACAAACAAATGAGGGTCGACCGTTGACCATGTTCGAAACACGGGACCATGTCACAAATGTTGTCGAATATCCGCAGGGACGTTGGCCCGAAACGATTGTAGGGCCCTTAGGTCCAGCATTCATGGAGAGCCCTTAAGCTTAGTATCCACGTCGTCCGAGGGTCCTTTTGGATGTGGAAGAGGATGAGGATCCAAATAGTGAGCTCACGAAGCTTGGTCATGGGATGAGGGGAATGTCCCTGTGAAAATCCCATGCTTCGGGCTTTTTGTCCAAACACATATGAATACGTCAATGAAACGTATTAGAGTGAGGGAGCAGATTCCTTTCCCTTGGGGGAAATCTTAGTTTATGGTCATAGAATTTGGACCATGGACTGGAAAAGGGATCAGGGGACGCATGACATCACAACCTGACGTGAATGAGCTCGAGTCGAGGGACCGAACACCAGGGTTAGACTGGACCCGCGGGGAAGTACCCGGGCGCTCCTACGTATCTCATAAGGATGAGAATCAAGCCATACGTAGTTCTGGAAGGTGGCACGGTAAGGTACCAGTGCCAGGGGAAAGGGGAAGTGCGGACGTGGCCCTTGCACTAAAAGAAGCGGAATTTGATGTATCTTGTTTGTTCTTTGAGGTGAATGGTTTTTTTTTTGTGAAGCGACAGGCCTAGGACTGTAGGTTGTGATGTCGCCACAAGAATCAAGCCGTGATGGGCGTTGACAAATGGCATGGCGCGTGACCAATACCCAACGTGATGTCCTCTACAGCGAGGTCACCACAATGCGGTGCCGTTTTTCGTCGTGCGGCCAGGACGATAATGTCACAGTTTAGGGTCGTATGATAGGACCAAGCATGCATTTTATCGTCATGCAGCGTAGACGTAGCAGAGACGATGCTAGGCGGGAAATGTGCGCAGTGTTTATAAAACACATTTGACAGAGACATGATCCCACATCAAATTGTACGCCATCTGGAGGTAAAACAGGGGGAGAGACTGGCCTCCTGAATGGGTTGTACCCGGAGACATGGCGTCTGGGCGGTCCTACGTGTCCCATGAGGATGGGAATTTGAACGTAGTCCCGAATGGGTCTTAGTTTATGGTCTTAGAGCTCGGACCATGGGAGTCCCAAAGGACGCCAGATTGCAGCTTTTCCCCCCTAGCACGCAAAGGTGCACTGAGGGATAGCGCCAAAAGTGTCGAGATTCCACCTGGACATGATGGGGTGGAAAATGATGTGAATCATGAAACCAACATTCAAGGACTGAAGGGGATGGCGTGACGACAGGGGGTTACTGCTGACCATGTTCGCAACACAGCATCCTGTCGCGTTAGCCTGAAATGGGGACTAACAAAACGAGCATCGACCGCTGACCATATTCGCAACGCGGGATTTTATCGACTTGTTGTCCGAAACCCTGGAGGGCATTGGCCCGTATCGGTAGGAAAGCCCTTGGGCGTAGTATCCAGGCCGTTCTTGGGGGTCCCTCTGGGTGTGAATGATGATGGAAGTCCGAATAGAGGGGAACACGAAGCTTGACAAGTGGAAGGAACTTGACCAAGTTGAATATGACACTCTTGGTCCTAGACCAGAGTACTCTCAACACATGGGTGAACCACTACAGGGAGCCAAGGGACTCAACCTTGAGGGTGATCGAGAGATGGCAGATTCCCAGGGGAAGGGGGGCACGATGCCCTCAACCTTGTATCATACCTACGCACCCCCCCGCTGGAGAGGGATGGACCAAGTGGCCTAGGTGACCGGGAAATCAGGAGATCTCCCCGAGGTGGGGCTGGACCCGAATCTTAGACACTCAGGTGGTCCTACATATCCCATTAGGATGGGAATCAAGCCACACGTAGTTCTGAAAGGGTGCATTTTAATGTCATGTAGGACAGGGGATAGGAGGACTGAACCTCAGAATGGGGGCATGCGTGGTGCAGCTATTGCGTACCCGACGTGAATGAGGACGTAATCCTACACTGCGCCACGCAGTCCTGTGATCGGGGTCCTGAAGGCAGGATTAGAGAGGTAAATTCGCTGAACTCAAGCCGGGTCCAAAGACAAGGGGTCTTGAACGTAGTTCCAGATGAGAATCTTAGTTTATGGTCTTAGAGCTCGGACCGTGGGTGATGACAACTCCCGAGCAAGCACAGAGGTCAACCCAATCCCTAAGCCCACAAGAGATAAACTCGGTGTGGGAAACAAGGGGGGGATCCTCATTGCACTACTTGGGGCATCCATTAAAGGGGAGTCAGTAGAAAGTTCCGAAGGACACCTTTGATGTCGCTTGTTCCTCAAATGCGCAGACGTGCACAGAGGAAAAGTACCAAGAATCCCGAGACTCTACTTGGACACGGTGTAGTGATGAAGGGTGTGAATTGTGTACCCGACATTTGGGCTTAATGGGTTGGCGTGGCGACAGAGGAAAACTGTTATCCATGGAGGAAACACAGTGTCTGTATCGCGTTAGCCTGAGGTGGGAGCAACAAACGAGCATCGACCGCTGACCATATTCGCAACGCGGGATTTTATCGATTTGTCGTCCGAAACCCTGGGGGGCGTTGGCCCGTATCGGTAGGAGAGCCCTTGGGCATTGTATCCAGGCCGTTCTTGGGGGTCCCTCCGGGTGTGAAAGATGGTGAAAGCCCTGATGCGGGGATACGCAAAGCCTGGAAAGCGGGTGCGGACGTATCCGAGTAAAGCTTGACATTCCAGGTAGTGAACCAGAGTACTCTTCAGCACATTGGAGAACCGCCGAAAAAGAGGGATCGAAGAAACAAATCAGCAGGGGGTGGGAGCATGGCGTGGTCATCACGAGACCGCCGTGAATGAGGATATGATCCCACACCGCACCATATGATCCCCTCATGGAGGAAGGATAGGCCAGGGGGCCAAGATGGGATGAGGATTCCCGAGGAATGGGGCTGGACCCGGATCTTGGACATCCAGGTGGTCCTATGTATCCCATCAGGATGGGAATCAAGCCACACGTAGTTCTTGTAATGTAGTTTAACGTCGTACCGGACGAGGAGGGGAATAACATATCCCTAAGCAAGGTGCACAGTATGGCTAAAAACCGACGTGAGGACATAGCCCTACGCCATGCCATACAATCCTATAAGATAGGTCCTGGGCCGCGGCCTGGAAAGGCCGAGAGGCCTGGGGCTGAGCCTCGGAAGGGGAGTCGTACGACATGGTACATGATCCCGACGTGAATGAGGACGTAGTCCTACACCACATCGTACGCTCCGGGTGAGGAATCCTGGACTGTGGGCCCGATCACTGGCACCACCTGGGGAAGTTTGTCACCTCAGGATGGGGCAGAATGAATCACTGTTGACCATATTCGAAACACAGCGTTCCTATGGTGACCCGCATGGGGGCAACAAATGAGCGTCGACCGCTGACCAAATTCGCAACGCGGGACTTGTTTCGGTTTGTTGCTTGAGAAACCCTCAGGGGCGTTGGCCCGTATCGGTAGGAGAGCCCTTGGGCATTGTATCCAGGCCGTTCTTGGGGGCCCCTCCGAGTGTGAATCCATCTACGAAAGGGGCAAACACCTCCAGGGGGGAATGTGCAGCCGGGTCGAGGCTTGCTCGACGTAGGTCGGGGCAAAAATGTGCACCCTGCCGTGTCTTAACCCGAGGGGAAGATTTTGGCTTTTGGGCTAGGCCAACGGATGAAATGTCCGGGCGTTCCTACGTATCTCATAAGGATGAGAATCAAGCCATACGTAGTTCTTGAAGGCCATGCAGTTTAGCGTCATGCGGTGAGGACGTGGGAGGGTAGAAGAACGGGAGTGGGCGCATGGTGCAACCTTTTCAATCTTTGCCTGAGTGGGGTTGCATGAGCGGGGCCAAGAAAGCCGACGCCCTGCTACACAAAGATCCTCCAAGGAGACCATTCCCAGGGGGAATAGTGGAAGAGAGAAGCTTGGGGCTGGGCTCAAGACAAGGCGTCCGAGCGTTCCTACGTATCCCATGAAGATGGGAATCAAGCCGTACGTAGTTCTTGACATGTAGTTTAACGTCATGCGGGACGAGGGGCATCTCGTTCGAGGATGTGTACGGTATGGTGCATGATCCCAACGTGAGGACGTAGTCCTATACTATACCGTACAATCCCGTAAGAGGGTAAGTCAGAGAGAAACGAGGGGGCTGGGGCCAGACCTCGGTGGAAACGGGGTCGGGGGCCCAAAGAGGCCGAGGGGCCTGAGGCTGAGCCTCAGTCAGGAAGAACTGACTGACTTGCAGTTTAACGTCTTGCAGTGAGGATGGAGATACAGTTTAAGGTCATGCGGGACCAAGTCGCAGTTTAGGGTCGTGCAGGACCAATGCAGTTTAAGGTCATGCAGGACCCATGCAGTTTAATGTCGTGCAGGACCCATGCAGTTTAATGTCGTGCAGGACCCATGCAGTTTAATGTCGTGCAGGACCCTCTCACAGTTTAGGGTCATGCAGGACCATCTCTTTCCCTAGGAAAAGTATCGCTTGAGGAATCTGGCATTGGTGGGGGGGGTTACACGCTCTCCATATGTGGTCACCAAGGAGTATGCTCCATTGGGGTAAACCTTATGGATGATATAAGGCCCTTCCCATTTGGGTTCTAACATGGGCGGTTTCCTCCCGGGAATCATTGGCGCTCGCAGGGCCAGCACCAGGTCACCCTGTAGAAAAGAGCGGAGACGAACCTTCTTGTCAAAAGCTCTTGCCATCTTATCCTGATGCCTTTCCAGATTGTGCAGGGCACGAAGCCGGTTCTCGTCCAGTGCCTCTAACTCAGCTAGACGGATCTCGGCTACCTCATCTGATGTCTGGTGATCATAAACTGTTGTGCGTAGCGACGGCAGCTGGATCTCAATGGGTAGGACGGCCTCAGCTCCATACACCAGGGAATATGGGGTCACCTGGGTAGAGTTGCGAGTCGTCGTCCGGTAAGCCCAAAGGGCGTTGGGGAGCTTATCCGGCCAACTCTTCTTGTTCTGACCAACCATCTTCTGCAGAATGTTAGAGAGGGTCTTGTTGAACGCCTCGATCTGTCCATTTTCCTGTGCGTGGTAGCGGGAGGTATGGTTTGACCGGATGTCGTACTTAGCGTACAATTTCTTCAATTCAGCTGCTCGGAAGTTGGTGCCGTTGTCAGTGAGGACGGCGTGAGGGACCCCAAACCGGTGGATGATGTTGGAGCTCACAAAGTCGACGACGGAACGGGCCTTGACCTCTTTGAGCGGAACTGCTTCTGCCCACTTGGAGAAGAAATCTGTAGCAGTCAGGATGAACCTACACTGGCGGGCTATTGCCGGCGGGTACGGTCCCACTACATCAAGTCCCCATACCGCAAATGGCCAAGAGTACTTGGTGGGGTGGAGGGGTTCTGGCGGCCGAAGCAAGAAGTTGGCGTGCACTTGGCACGCGTGGCATCTCTTGGCGTACCCAATACAATCGTGGATCATGGAGGGCCAGAAGTACCCTAGCCTCCGGATTTGATGGGACAGCTTCGGCCCAGCTTGATGGGCGCCACAGGAACCGGCGTGAACCTCTTGCATAACTTGAGGTATCTCTACTCCTTGGATGCAACGGAGGAGGACACCATCAAAACTCCGTTTATAGAGGGTCTGCTCAAGACTGGGGCCACTCTGGAGGGTAAATTGAAGCGCGCGGCGTCGGATTCGCTCGCGCTCGGCCCGGTTGTCCGGGAGCTGGCCATTTTGGAGATAATCGACAAAAGGTGCTCTCCAATCGGGGGTCGTTTCAACCACTGCGTCTGACGAACCCGGGACTCCCGATACGGAGGGTCCGGCGGTGAGATGACTTACCCGTAGGCTATCACGGTCCTCTTGGGTGACGGGAGCAATGACTCTATGGTGGGCCACGTGTATGACCAAATCATCTTGCTCGGGTTCTGCGAGCGATGCGGCTAAGCCAGCTAGGGCGTCCGCTTGGCCGTTCTGCGACCGCGGGACATGGGTAACCTCTGGCCGAGAAGAGAACTGGGCCATTAGGAGGAGGGTGTACTCCAGCAACGGTGCAAGCTCTGGCTTCCTGACGACGTAGTCGCCATTAACCTGTTTGATTACCAGCTCAGAATCTCCCTTCACATGTAGATGGGGTACATGGATCTCGAGGGCCAACTCGAGGCCGGTGATGAGAGCTTGGTACTCTGCCTCGTTGTTCGTACAACCTTCTGACAGCAGGAAGGAGTACGGCAGGACGGCTTGCGTCGGGGTAATGAAAACAATACCCAGACCCACCCTGTTGAGCTTGGGGTCGTTGAGCCTTCTACCAGTGGGGCTCCGGGAGGCGCCGTCGAAATGCATTTGCCAACACGGGACAGCATGATCGACCGAGAGGATCGTCTCGTCGGGAAAATCCAGGTCCAGGGATTGATCCGCGGAGGTTGGATGGGCAGCTAAAAAGTCTGCCAATGCCTGTCCCTTAACGGCCTTCTGAGGAACAAACCTGATGTCAAACTGCTGGAGAATCACCGCCCACCGTGCTAGCCGGCCAGTCAGCATGGGGCGGTTCAGGATGTACTTCAGCGGATCCACCCGAGAGATCAATTGCACCTCGTGGTGTTGCAGGTAGTGTCGCAACTTCTGCACGGCGAAGACGAGCGCAAGGCAGCTCTTTTCGATAAGGGAATATCTGACCTCCGTATCGAGAAGCATGCGACTGAGATAGTAGAGACTGTTCTCAGTGCCCTCGTTATTCTTCTGGGCGAGCAGCGCGCCGAGGGATCTCTCCAGGGCGGTCACGTAAAGGACCAGCGGCTTTCCAGGGATGGGTGGCATCAAGACCGGAGGTTGGAGCAAGTACTGCTTGATTTCCTCAAAGGCGATCCGACACTCCTCATCCCATTCGTAGGCAGCGCCTTTCTTCATGAGCCGAGAAAAGGGCTTACACTTGCCGGCCAGGTTCGCAATGAATCGGCGTATATAGGCTAAGTGGCCTTGCAGGCCTCAAAGCTCCCGAATGTTGCTCGGGGGAGGCATTTGGCTGATGGCCTTGATCTTCTCCGGGTCGATCTCGATACCTCGGTATCTGACAACAAAGCCCAGAAACTTCCCGGAGGTGACTCCGAAGGCACACTTCAGCGGGTTCATCTTCAGGTAACGGGAACGGAGGAAACCGAACACTTTCTCAAGGTCTTTGAGATGGTCCTGGCGCTGGCATGATTTGACCACAAGGTCATCCACGTAGCACTCCACCAATGTCCCGAGGATCGGTTTGAATATGCGATGCATGGCCCTATGATAAGTGGCACCTGCATTTTTCAAACCGAATGGCATTACCCGGTAGCAAAAGGTACCCTGGGGAGCCCTGAAGGCAGTGGACTCCTCATCTTCGGGGGCCATCAGGATCTGGTTATACCCGGAATACCCATCCATGAAAGAGAGGGCTTGGAATCCGGCCGTGGCGTCAATCAACAGCTCCGTCACTGGGAGTGGGAAGTCATCTTTTGGGCAGTGGCGATTGAGATCGCGGAAGTCGATGCAGACTCTAATCTGCCCATTCTTCTTCCTGACTGTCACAATGTTGGCGAGCCATTTGGGGTACTGGACCTCTTTGACGAAGTTGGCCTTGATTAGCTTATCAACTTCGGCCTCAACCATAGCGCCATGGGAAGGGTGCATTTTCCTGGGAGGCTGCTTGGACCCACGATGTTTTACTGGGAGGCCCAGACGGTGGACGGCCACTTGGGGATCCAGCCCTGGCATCTCATCGTAACTCCAGGCAAACACGTCGCGGTGTTGTTTGAGGAAGTCTACATACTGCTGCCACTCCTCGAGGGACATGGCCGCACTGATTAATGTGGGTCTTGGATCTGCCTCGCTACCAAGGTTCACCTGTACCAGCTCATCGACCGTGGTAGAGACGCCTTCTTCAAAGGCTGGGGGAGCATCCTCCAAGTCTTCCTCCCCAGCCGTGGGGGGACTTCCCGCGACGGAAGGTACTTCTGGGCTCTCAAAACCCGAGGGGCAGCTGGTGCCGGCTTGGGCAGCAGCGGTCATCACATCAGGAGACTCACTCGTCGTGGAGACCATAGCAATGAATGCATTTGACCCTATCCCATCCGGCCTTCGGCCTAAGGGGCCACGCTTGACGATATCAAAGCAGTGGTGATGTGTCGGCCAGAGTCGGTTGATTCCATCCCGGCGAAATAGACACGTATGGCGCACCGCCGTTGTCATGAGCTTGACATCCCGGTACCGTACAGGGGTAGGAGATTCCGGGATGACCTGAGCCTGGTTGATGTAGGAGTACGAGGTGATTTTCCGCCGTCGCTTGGACGCCGGAACATGCCTTCCTTGCGTACCCGAAACAACGAAACATTGTCCCATGTCGGGGGTCGTGGCCTCCAACCGGTGGATCGGGAGGATGTAGGCGTCGTCCATGCTCGCCCAGGGATCACTTGTGGTTGGGGCGGGCTCATCCTCGCTGACCAGGATCTGCTTGTCCTTACTTTTGTAATAACCCGCATCCAGATAGCGGGCCTCACAAGAAGCGAAAGGGGACGCGTCTCCTTGGAGCACGCCTACTCGACCGTTGAGCGAGTACTTAAGGCACTGGTGATACGACGAGGGAACCGCTGCATGCAGATGGAGCCATGGCCTGCCCATCAATGCGTTGTAGGTGGTGTCCTGAGAAACAACCATGAATTCGGTGCTGGCAATTAAGCCACCGAACTGGGTCTTCAGACGGATCTTGCCGACCGGGGTTTGCTCTTTCCTGTCGTACCCCTGAATCCTGAGGTCAGAGGGAGTCAAATCACCTTCGGACAAACCCAGCTTTCGCAGCGTCCGGGTCGGAATTAGATTGATTCCGGAACCCGTGTCAACGAGGCAGCGACGGACTTCCACACCGTTAAAGTGGCCAGTGACATACAGTGGGCGAATGTGCCCCTGTATAGGAGGGTCTTCATCTTCACCAGAGAACGAGATAACCGCCTGACATTCGGCGTTTTCAATCGTCTCGGTATGGAAAGCCTCTGCGGCTGCCACTTCCGTCTCGAACTGGAGGGGGCTCCTTAGGGCCTCGGCAAGTGCCTCGCGCATCTCAGATGACAAGCGCAGGGCCTCAAGGATGGAAAGCCTTGCCGGAATGCCGGCTAGGTGCTTTAGGACATCATACTTGCGTACCAAACGCGAACCTCTGCTTACAGGGGGTTTTCGGCATTTGGAGGCATAGCGGGTCCTGCTGGTTGAACTGGCGGTCGGCTAGCACTGGGTACATCCTGCTGCCTGCTAGTAGAAGCCTGGGGAGTAGTCGCCGGGCTAAGATCGGACAGCGGAGGCTGGCCTGTCGCCGGGTGAGGCTGGCTGTGATACAAACGAGGCGGCTCTCCCTGATCCAGCAACACGAACGGCGGTGGAGGTAGAGCCAAGGGCGCTGGATGGGTCTGCGCGTGCTGAGATCTGCGCTGAGCCTGCTGCCTGGTCTCGGTAGCGTGCACGGCTTGGTCACAAGTGCCTGCTGACATACCTCGGTGACAGGCGCGATTGCGATTCCGCTGACGTCGACGTCGGCTGGGAACGTTAGGGCGGTCTGCCTAGGGTTCCCCCTCGTCGGGGGTCATATAGGGCTTTACCAGCTCCACGGTGTTAACCGAAGCGTACCCTTGACTGTCACTCGAAGAGTCATCCACCACTGGGCGGATTCTGGGGGGAATGCCCATTTCAGGAGGCATAAAGTCGCTGAGAGTGCGGGATGACGACGGCACTGGCGGTGCACGTTGCTTCTTCTTGCGTCGCCGCTGCTTGCCTTTTTGGGCAGAGGTCGACTGTGAAGACGATGTTGAGGCGCCAACTACTTCTTCTGAAGGTTCCGACTGCTTCAGGCGTGCCCGGATGATACCCTGGGCACGGACGACAGTTTTTCGAGCCATCCAGTTGTCGTATTTCTGGGACCCGCGGCTAGGGACCTGTTGCCACTCACCCTCGCTGTCACTGCCGATTTCCGACCCCGCGAAGATGCCTGCCACCTGCGCTGGCGCTGGGCCCAACTTGACTATGTTGTTGTTGACCTGGTCCTGAAGCCAGTCTTTAAACACATAGCATCGCTTGAGGGTGTGCCCCAGGATCCGGTGATAAGGGCAGTAGTTGGGGTGATCAGTGAGATGCGCCTCTGCCGGCCTCCTGCACTCAGGCAGACGCACAATCCCTTGCTCTAGAGCACTTCGGAAGTAACCAGGGACCTGATTTTCGTTAAACAAATAGGTATGGTACTTTATTTCCGGGTAAGGAGCCCTGGGGGCCTGATCCTGTCGAGGGACCGGAGGGGCCTGCCGAGGGGGCGGCGCCTGGTTGTCTCGCCTAGGTGGCGGTGGCGCGTTGCGTGGGGGAACCTGTCAGTTCTGAGGCGGTCGCTGCTGGGCAGGAGCCTGTGCTTGAGGTGGAGGACCTCTGCGGGGTTGCGGGGGTGGTGCCGCCGGTAACAATTCCAGCTGCCTCGGGGCTTCTATTTGAGCCACCGCGGCGGGTTCAGCCCTGGCGGCCCTCCTGGCTGGGATCATAGGGGGCAGCAAACGTGCTTGACTAGCCTGTTGCAGGGCCTCCTCGAGGCGCTGGGCCTTATCCGAGAAGTCTCTGAACCCCCCAGGGTAGTTCTGGGTAATCAAGGAGGGTACCAGCTCTGTCTTTACGTTCCCCACACACATCGTCAGTAATTGCTCCTGAGTCAGCGGCATATCGAGAGAATACGTAAGTCCTTTCCACCGGGCGATGAAGTCTGCAACCCGCTCATCAGGCCTCTGTTTGCACTTAAAGAGGTCCGCGATGCTGGTCTTCCGCGTGGTGGAGCTGAACTGGTACAAGAACTGCCGGCGAAGGTCCTCCCAGCCGGTCACTGATCCGATGGGGAGCTGGCTGTACCAGACGAATGCCGAACCTTCCAATGTCTGTACAAAACATCGGAGCTTAGCGGCTTCTTGCTGAGCCGGGGTCCCCAACATGGGGCCACACCTGGAAGAGAAATGAGCCAAGTGCTGGGGTGGGTCCCCTGTCCCGTTAAAAGGCGAGAATGTGGGGTTCCCAAAACCCGGAGGCGCGGGCATATCATCCACCCACGCGGGATAAGGCTTGCCATCCGGTGGGACCGCCACCTTCCGTGTCTCCAACGCCTCGAGGCGGGCTGTGAGTGCCGTAATAAGGTCCTCCGGGTGGGGGTCCCTGTCTTGACGGGGGTCCCTCACCACAAGCGCATTGCCAGGTTCTTCAACACGGTAGACGGCTTCTGCTGCTCTAGGGTTGACTGGTTGGACGACCTGTTGGGCGACCGGGGGAACCCGGGTTGGGTTCTTCAGATTGCCCCGTCGCTCAGGGGGGTTTGGCGAGACGTATCGCACCCTCTTGCCGTACGTTCCGGCTTCCGCCCTGTCCGCGGCAGTAGCATGATCAGGGTTGCCCGGAGGCATCTCACCGGGGGGAAACTGTTCCTGCCCCTGCTGTCCCGGCCTGGGATTACCATAGTCGGGTCGTCGCTCTACGGCGCGTTCAGCCAAGAGTTCGTCGACCAGCCTCTTCTACTCAGCAAGTTGCTGGCGCAACGTGGCCTTCTCAGGGTCTTCGTCCGTTCTCTGCACGGAGGCGGATGGATCGGAGTGCTTGACTATCCCGACATGCTCCTTACCCTTGCCAGTGCTTCGACCGAGTGCCAGCGACTCGGTGGGTACGGGGAGGCCTAGCAGGTTCCTTTGCTGACGGGTGACCCTCCCTGATGGGTCGAGTAACGACGGTACGCCATCAGATGGTAAGTCCCCATCAAGGAACTCAAGCTCATCTTCCTTATCCACAACGTCGGCCATGTGGACTGTGACCCCTCTTGAGGGCATATCCTCAATGTCGCATAGCGAATCAGGCTGTCGTCGGATAGGGTCGAAGAGGAGAGCGGCATAGCGTCCCCAACCACGGACTTGCACATGGGGGGTGGCTTCCCTGACGATCTTGCGGAGTGCCTTGAAACTCTGGACGCATTTTCGTTGGAGGGCACTCTGGTGACCGGGCGACTTGGGGTGCTGGGCCGCAAGGAGCACCGCTGCATCAATTAGGCGGCACTGTTTGCCAATCTCCTCGAAGTTCTCTCGACTCCTGGGGTACACTACCCGTTCCCAACGGAGGCGGAAGTGCGTCGCCCACAGGGTCCGACAAAATCATCCCACTTCTTCAGGGGTAAGCGGCTCGGGTACGCGAAAATTTAGCGCCGCCGTGGGCCAGAACTTCTCTGGGAAGTAGTCCGCTGCAAGGATACTCCAGAAGCTCCTGGGTTCGTCTTCGGGGTTCGGCCCTACATTTCCCCACTCATCAACCAGGGGTGGCTGAGGGACCGGTAGCGGTACCGAGACGGACCTCTGGGATAGCAAACTCGGCGGTGGAGAATACGGCGAGCGAGCAGACTAGCCACCATACTCTGGGCCCTCCTCTGAAGAGCGAGGTGACCTGACCACAATGTCACGATAGGACGGGCTAACAGCCATTGCTTCGGGTACGGGAATTGCCGTTACCGGTGTCCGGTCATGTCGTGGCTCTACCACCGTTGACCCCCAAAACAGCTCCTTGTGATCCCGAGTAGAGGTAGAGGGCGCTTCGGGTGACGGTGGCGGTGACTGCGCGGTCGAAACCTGCGGAATTCCCAGGATTTCTTCCTCCTGGATGTACCTGCGGAGAGAGACGGGAATCCGGTGGACCTCAAATTCCGGGAGAACGAGGCTGACGCGCCTGGTTCCTGCCCCAGTCCTTGATACGGAGGAGCTGGGAGAAGGTTCCATCGCTGAATCGCATTCCACTTCCGAATCGGAGAAGCGGGCAGGTTTGATCCCCCCCTGGGCCTTCCTAGGATTCTTCTTGTGGTGGCGACGACCCGCTCTTCTGCCCCTGGGTGGCTCTTCGGGACAGGGTTGACCCCTATCAGGCAGCCCTGGGGCGGTGCTAGCGCCGTGGCGGAGAGGGCCCCCACTTGAGACAGCCGGGGTGCCGGGGGCACCAGGGAAAATATCAAAGGGTACATGGGGAGGACCTCCATGAACAGTACCCACGTGGGCGGGGCCTCTATTGGAACTGGCAGGAGCATGGGGAAGGCCTCCATGGTCGGTGCGAGTGGAGCGAGGCTGACCTTCACTCCTTAAGTTGCTGGGGCGAGAACGATCTTCGCCAGTCGCAGAGAGGACGTAGGGGGGGCCCCCACGTCGAAGGACCGGATGGACGGTGCCTTCAAAAGGATGGACTTCATACCCTGTACAGCGGGCGCGGGAAATGTTTCCGCGCTGAGCATCACTGCCCCGGGGCAGGTCTTCCTGCAGGATGGGGGAAGCACGAGGCACACCTCCACGACGAACCTCGGAGCGGGGAAGGCCCATGCTCTGTGGAGTAGTGGTACGGGGAGGACCTCCGTACGGGGTGGCATCACCGCGGGTTAGCTCGCGGCGATCATCAATGGGGCCTGCAACCCGGAGCGTCAACCCGGCCTGCCCATGGGGCGGCTGGGGTCTCAATCTTGGTTGGGCGAAGGGGTGCCCCTGCTCAATGTAGGCGGGGGCTTCATAATGTACGTCGGCGGTGGCTCGGGCCACTATAGCTGTCGATGTGGACGCGGCTAGGCGAGCGTCCTCAGCCCAGGCCCGGCGCTGACGTCGGGTCAGGCGGGCCGGTGCAGGTGGTGCAGGGACATAGTCTGCCTGTTCTTCCTGCGGGGCCGGACGGCGGCGCTGACGTGGCCGGACGGGAGCTCTCTCCTGGGGGTCCTGGGTCGGGGCCCTGAGCGGGCTGAGCCGGACCGCGCCTGCCTCTTCGGCGTAAGGCGAAGAGTCGTCAAGGCGTTCTGGGGAGAGGCTCCCGAAACGGTTGAATGTCGAGGTGGGGAGCGGGGGCTCCCTGCGCGGCCTGTTAGGGCGGCGTTGACAGCGGGGTCTGGAAGCCTCCAGGTCCAAACGGGCCATATCCCTGGTCGGGATGACTCCTTGTTCCTCATACCTGCGCACGAGGCTGTTGATCACCCTTCGTTGGATGACCTCTGATGGGGAAAGGGGACGTGGACGTCCCGCATCCCGTGACGTGGCAGCCGTCGTGGCGGTAGTGGCACCATGTGGAGTGGCCGTAGTGGTGTTGCCCCTGCCCCTGCGCGGGCGAGGAGCAGATGGTGACCGCATAGCAACCTGGTTCCTGACAAACGAAAGGATCAACTCATCAATACTGAGAGGAAAAGGTTTGACAGCCAGTGCCCCAGCATTCTTCCATCCCCATGTCTGTGAGAAGGATCCACGCCAACACGCTGCAGAGCGGAGCGCCCCACATTCTACTACCCTGACCTCTGGTGAGTTCCACGACAGGCCCGCCATTTACTTGGCGGGACCAGGCAACGGATATCTGAATCCGGTGACACGTCAATCTACTGGTGTCTCGAACGCTACTAATCTCCATGCTGAGGAGAAGAATTTCACGTCGGGTTCACCATTTCTGTTTCCGACGCTTTCGCCGGGGCGCGCGCGCATCCGTCCATCGGGAGAGGGGGACGCGCGGCTTTGTTGCCCCGCATTCCCGCTTTCCAAAGGCGGGCGGCATTCGTTCCTTATTCAGGTACGTCTGCTCCTTGATCGAAACGGGATGATGGGATGTCGGTTCTTCCTCCTGTGGATTCCTCCTCAGAACTCGTCACCTAGTCCGGGTCTCCCTTATAGATTTAATACGTAGTTCGTGAAACTCTTCCCAGTGTCATGTTTCCATAGACGCCGGTTAATTACACTGCTTCTGTCGGGACATTCCAAAGGGTCCAGTCAGGGCAGCAACCTTCGGTCAGGGGAGTAATCACGTTTGAGGCATCAGTAGCGTGTCTGGATGCTGGGATACCTGGCATGTCTGTCTGTTATCCTTGATCACAAGGCTTCTCGAGGGCGTGGAAGCCCGAGGCATCCCACATCGAGCGCAGGGATTTACATGTCCTAGACACGTATCTGAGGTTTTCCTCAGCTTCCCATGTTCAACACAGGGTATGCTGCAAGATTAACGTCTAGCAGAGACGGTTGAGAATGGAATGGGACCATCGCAGGGGAGAAACAGCGAAGTCGGGCTTGAGCCTTGAAGAGGCTTCCTACGTATCCCCGTAGCAGGGAATCAAAGTCCGCGTAGTTCAGGATGGTGCCGGTAAACCGACGTGAAGCTGGACCTTGGTCCGAGGAGAGTTGGGCTTGAACCTCTGGGAGGATTCCTACGTACCATGCCTTGACATGGATCAAAGTCCCCGTAGTTCAAATGATACAGTTTAACGTCATGCGGGACAATAATGAACCCTGACGTGAATAAACGACGGGTGGGCTTGAACCTCGTGGAGGTTTCCTACGTACCATGCCTTGACATGGATCAAAGACCTCGTAGTTCAAGTGGTCACAACGGCTTACCGCTGGATGAGACCCGACGTGAAAGAGCGACGGGTGGGTGTGTCGGTGAACCGACGTGAAAGTAGACCTTGGTCCACTATTGGTGGGCTTGAACCTCGTGGAGGCTTCCTACGTACCATGCCTTGACATGGATCAAAGACTTCGTAGTTCAAGAGGGTTGGGTCGCAATGGCTTACCACTGGGCCGAGATGTAGTTTAACGTCATACTGGACGTAGGTAGAACACAACGTGAATTGGGTGAATGGTTGGCTTGAACCTCGTGGAGGCTTCCTACGTACCATGCCTTGACATGGATCAAAGACCCCGTAGTTCAGATGAAAGTAGACCTTGGTCCACTGATGGTGGGCTTGAACCTCGTGGAGGCTTCTTACGTACCATGCCTTGACATGGATCAAAGACCTCGTAGTTCAAATGAAAGTAGACCTTGGTCCACTGATGGTGGGCTTGAACCTCGTGGAGGCTTCCTACGTACCATGCCTTGACATGGATCAAAGACCTCGTAGTTCAAATGAAAGTAGACCTTGGTCCACTGATGGTGGGCTTGAACCTCGTGGAGGCTTCCTACGTACCATGCCTTGACATGGATCAAAGACCTCGTAGTTCAAGAAGGTTTGGCCAGGGTCGGTGCTCACTCTAAGCCCACGTGAGTCATGCTCGGTGTGAGAAACAAGAGGTTGCAAGGACCTGACGATCACGTCGCGAAGGGTGTGTCCGTGAGAAGCGAAGAGGGGCTTACGCGTTGAGCGGCCCATGGTGTTGGGACTTACTCCAGGATGGAGGCCCATGGTGCGACAAAGCACGGGAAAGATGGACCTTGGTCCGAAAATGGGAGGTGCCTCGTTCCCTATCACGTTCCCTACTGACCTTGGCAGTGGGGAAGTACCGAGATGCACGGGTGCAATCATCCGTACTAAAGGTTAGGGATTTACGCTCTTAGGCGACCCTTCCCCTGCGAACATACACCACTCCGACAAGGAGGATCTCATTCCATGTGCGGAAGAGTTCCATTCCCGTGGAGACGAGTGGTGTAAAAAATGTTCGAGTTGGGGGGACCCTTCGTGAGGGAGGCGAGGTTGGGTCACAGTTTAACGTCATGTGTTGAGGACGTGGTGCTTGGCAGTTTAACGTCCTGCAGCTCGGACGAGGTGGGTTCACTCCACACCCCTAGGGCTTACATAACTGGTACCCTCTGGTCCTTGGGGAAGGGAAGGTACCAGTAAGGCCATGGTAGAGGGGGGTCGAGGGAGGAGCCATCGAGGGGTCCACGTTAGCGTGGATATGCGAAGAAGCAATAGCCGTTAGCGTGCCTATGCGAAGGAGCATTGGGCGAAGCAACGCTACGGGAGGTGTTGTCCATAGGACATTGAAATCACATCGTGCAAACCTGGAGGGTCGCACGGAAGGAGGAATCGCTAAGCAGAGGAGTGTGCTTTGCGAAGTGGGGTGCCTTGGCCTTAGCATGGGGCATAGGTGGGAGTGGGTGGTGCTTCGCGAAGTGGAACAGTGTTCGCGGAGCACTGCCTCGCGAAGAAGGAGTGGTTCGCGAAGCAGGGTCCTGCCAAGCAAAGTGCTTCGCGATGCATAGTTATCCTGCCTCGGCATAGGGATTACTAGCATGGGTTGGGTGTTTCGCGAAGTGGAACAGTGTTCGCGGAGCACTGCCTCGCGAAGAAGGAGTGGTCCGCGAAGCAGGGTCCTGCCAAGCAAAGTGCTTCGCGATGCATAGTTATCCTGCCTCGGCATAGGGATTACTAGCATGGGTTGGGTGTTTCGCGAAGCACGAGTGCTCCGCGGCTGCCCGGGTTCCCTTGGGAATCCCCTTCCTTTGCGAACGCCCTTGGGCTTCGCAAAGGGCATCCCTCTCGGAAGAGGGGCTCAGGACGAAACAAATCAGAGTCGTCTCGCGAAGTAGAAATACCTCGCGGAGCTCATGATTCCCGGGGCAAAGCTTGCTTCGCGATTCGGGAGAGGAGAAGCCGAAAGGTCGGATTGTCCGTCCTTGGGACTCAGGGGGAGTCGAGTATTTATAGGGAAGGGGCGCCGCGAAACAGGGCTCGCGCGCCGCCTTCGGGGCTTCGCGGCGGCTCGCGAACGTCAAACCGGTTCGCGGAGGATTACCGCCTCCGGAGCTTCACAGCGCCTCGCGAACGTCAAACCGGTTCGCGGAGGATTACCGCCTCCGGAGCTTCGCGGGGCCGCCAAAGTTGGGGCGCTTCGTGGCGGCTCGCGAACGTCAAACCGGTTCGCGGAGGATTACTGCCTCCGGTGCTTCGCGGCGCCTCGCGAACGTCAAACCGGTTCGCGGAGGATTACCGCCTCCGGAGCTTCGCGGGGCCGCCAAAGTTGGGGCGCTTCGCGGCGGGGCTCCGCGGACGGGCTCCGCGGCTGTGCTTCGCGGCTGTGCTTCACGGCTGTGCTTCGCGAAGCAGCGCGCCGGCTCTCTTTTTCGTCCCTTCCTTTCGGGCCGGATTTTTGGCGCCAACAATATGGATGAAATAAGGATATAATTTACTAATATTAATAATATATATAAAAAATAATGATTCTGTAAATGTTAATTAATATTTAGGATCCTTTCATTCAATCCATGGAAAAAATGGAAATGGCGTTAATTTGAACCTACAACCTAATGTTTCTATGAATGGTGTTGTCCATATTAAATATATTGTTGTGTCCATAATTTTATCGTACGAATTTTTCATTATTTATGGTTTTATGTTTTGAAAATCGCAATCACTTTTTTTTATGTTCTGAATTTTTTTTATGTTCTGAGTTTTTCATTCCGTTTTACTTATAGATTTTGTCATTCAGTTTCATGATTCCGAATCTGGTAAAAATGTCCTTCAGTTTTATGATTCTGGATCCAGTACAAATTTCATTCATTTTTATGATTCCGAATCAAGTAGAAATTTCATTCATTTTTATAATTCTGAATCCAGTACAACTGTCATTCAGTTTATGTTTCTGAATTCGGTACAAAAGTCTTTATGTTTTCAAAATCCGATTTATATTTTCTTAAGAATCCATTTTCCTGATAATGTTATATTTTTTTAATGTATCATTCCAATATTATCAGATTCTATGTTTTCTTATACTTAACATTCATCTTTAACTTAACATCATTTATTATACTTGAAATGATGTCTTACAATCTGTTACAAACTAACCTTTGTATGTGTGACATGTTTACAGGTCCCTCCGAAATTTAAGGAAAATATGACTGTTAGAATGGATCTTATAGTTGAGAAGTTTTTTCTATAAATACAATTCCATTTAAACAAGAAAATAACTTAAATATTGAAAGGGGATGAACTTGATGCATGTGAAAAAGCTGTGAAGTGATTTCTTGAGAGAGGGGCTCTTACAATTCTCACTTCATCATGTGGATGTCATGAACAACTTGTTCGGGCATGAATAAATTGTTCATTCTTGCTTTGTGAGGACTCTGATTATGCTAATCGTGGGCTTCTGGGTTTGGAAAATAAAGGTTCTGATTTCCTTCTAAATCGAGGTCTTGCGGGGATAAAAAGACAGTTAACAATCTTCATATTGAGATCTTACCTGGTTTTGGGTAAGGTAGTATTTCTTAAAAGTATAAATCAAGAACTTTTATCCAAGGTTGTTGGATACCCTTCTCTTTGGGATAAAAGAATCTTATTGTTACTTGTTTACAATTTTTTTTAATTATGCTGCTATTTTAACATTGTTAATGTAAGAAATTATAATTTTCTTATACATTGTAATTCTGTTACTCTGGTTGTATAAAAGATTATATACGCTTTATAATAGAATCTTTCCATTAATAAAATCTTTTTTAAGTTTCTATCTTATGGTTGTAAGATTAAGAAAATTTTTCTTTAATATTTTTTGTTAATTCCTATTTGACATTGTTAAACTGTGTTTTCTTAATGTTAAAAGCTAATCTTAAGAAACATATTTCCTTAAGGTTAAGAAACTTTCTTTAAGAAAGTTTAGTATTAACATTAAAGGTTCGAAGGAATTTTTTAAAGAATACAATTCAACCCCTCTTTTATTTGAGAATCTCATTTTATATATTTAATCCTAAAATTGGTATCAAAGTAGGTATTTGAAATACTTATATCCACGTATAAGTTTTCTTAATCAAGTTTTCATTTTCTTATTTGATTATAAACTTTAACTTCTCACAAGTTTTGTGGAAAGATATTTTTTTAGTACGACAGGCATTCATGTTGGATCTCTAGATAATATCAATCCTACTAGACCACCAATATTCGATGGAAATGACTATGAGTACTGGGGGGACAAAATGAAGACCATTTGGGATAAACAAAGGTGTAGACAACTATATTATTTTAACTGGAGATTATAAGATTCATGACAAGGAACATAGAACCTTTACTAATCCAGAAAATTGTGGAATGCCAGATGAAATTTCAGGTATGTAATACTTTGCTTTGTTCCATGACTAGAAATATATACAGAAAAATTTCATCTTGTGAATATAAAAATAATATTTGGAAGAATATTGAAGTAACTCACTTTGGAACTACCAAATTTATTTAACCTTGAAGAGATATGCTCAGAGCTGAGTATCATGGTTTCTGTTTTCCTTATGGAGAACCTATATGAAAGGTACAAAAATATTTATGACTATCATCAATAGTTTACAATCCATGGGAGAGAGAGTTTTAGATGATGAGATTCTTGTAGACAATATTATAGGAATCATGCCTAATGAATGGGAATCCAAGAGAACAGCTATAGATGAGAATATAAGTGTCTCACGGATTTCTCTTAATGAACTGTTTGTAACTCTTCTGCAACATGAAACCATAATGAAGAGAGATGCTGATAATATTAAGAAGAAGAATCAAACTAGAAATTTTGCTTTTAAAAATACTTCAAATCATATGGAATCCAATACACCTGAGAGAATTACAAGATTTAAATCTAAGAAGGTAGTTATTCAATTTTAATCTAGTCAAAGTGAAGCTTCTAAAAATGTGTTAAAAAATCTTTCTCATAGGATGAACAAGATTTTAGGAGAGAAGAACATTCAATATAGATACAAAGAGATTGATGTAAAATATAAGAAATATAGATAAGTGAATGTCTAGGAATGTAGATGAACTAGCCACATTAGACCTGATTGTCCCTTGATTAAGAAAAGAGACAAGAAGTGCAGTAATTATGAAAGAAACAAGAATATGTTCTATAGATCAAAGAATAAAAAATTATTGAAATCCAATGAAACTTGGAGTGCCAGTGGTGGAGATTTTTATAATGATTCTTCAGATTATGAATCTTCTGAGCAAAAGTATATTGGTCTAATAGATAGAGATCCATTTCAAAATGATTTTCTTATGGATACGGTGTGAACTACTGAATCCTTAACCAATATGTCTTTAAGTGAAAATTTTCTAGATAGAGGTTTTTCATCAGATGATGAATATTTTTAATTAGATAATGATAATCATTTAACTTCTGATGAGGAAGTTTCTATATTTCTTAAGTTTCTATGGATAATAAATTTTAATGTTCCTAAGAAACCTGAAATGGAAAATTCTAGAGAATTTATTTTAATAAAATAAATTTCAGATCTTACTGAAGATCGTGATAAGAAAAATGAAGTTTTATAAAATATTTCTATGAAACATGAGGAAGTTAATTCTGAAAAGGATTAACTTTTTGAGGATATTGAAAATATGTTTTTAGAAAAACATATTGTAGAGGAAAATCATAAGTCTAAATCTATTATTATTGAGGATAAGAATTTATTCCTAAGGATAAAATATGAAATATTTTCCGTGAAGAAACATCTTTCAATTTTTACTTCTGGTAAGGAAAATTTTGACAAGATGTATTCTCATATCCGACCTTAGGGTAATAATCAAGGTTTAGATTATTCTCATGAGAAACATATTTTTAGAAACAATTACTTTGTCCCTTCAAGATGCTCTTTTTGTACTAAATGTAAAAGTGGTGGAAATTGGAAGAAAATTTGTTCTTTAAATAAAGATCAATCCATTGGGTTTCATAATGCTTATTTTTTTAAACAAATATAGTTACCAAATATTTTAGTATATAATAATTACAGATCCAAGAAAGTATGGATTCTGAAAACCTAACAATTTATTTTTTAGGATAATTAAGGAAGTACTAACAACCTATGGTATATAGATAGTGGATGTTCCTAGAACATGAATGGTAACAAAGACTATTTCAAAATTATTTTAAAGACTAAAGGTGGAAAAGTAACCTTTGGAGATTACTATCAAGTAGAAATTGTCGGTATATATAACATTATTATTCTTGGTAAATTTATTATTTCAAATGTTATTTTTGTAAAAGGCCTTAAGCACAATCTCATTATCATAATCCAATTATATGATGAAGGTGACCTTGTGAATTTTATAAATGAAAGATGTTTAGCTAAAAATTCCAAGGATGAGTTTATTCTCTCTGTCCTTCAGCATGATCATGCATATAACTTAAACCTAGAATACCTTAGAAGTCAAGATATACCTTTCCTTAGTTTACTTGATGATCAATCATGGATTTGGAATAGAAGTATAGGAAACTGTAACTTAAGAAATCGTAGTAAACTTTATAAGAAAGAACTTGTTCTAGATCTACTGGAACATAAGTTTGTTTCTTCAAAATTTTGTGATCCTTGTCAGTATGGAAAGAAACATTAATCTAGAATTATTTCTATAATTGAAGTCACAACATATAATTCAGTATACTTAGTGAACATGGACTTATTTGGTCCAACACAAACTGGATGTATTGGAGGCAAATATTATATGTTTTTCCAAGTTGATGACTACACTAGATTTAATAGGGTCTATTTTCTAGCAAAGAAATATAAAGATTTATCTTATTTTAATAAATTTAGAGATCAAGTTAGAAACAAGAAAAATCTACAGTGGACAACTATTCATATTTATCATTGTGGAGAATTTAAAAATTCTGATTTTTAGTAAAAAAAGGTACTACCCCTAACTTTTTAGCTATAAGAATTCCTCAACAGAATGGTGTTGTTGAAAGAAGAAATCGTATTCTTCAAGATATGACTAGAACCATGTTGAGTGAATATTATATAGCTTAACATTTTTGGGATGGAGATGTAAGTACTACTTCTTATACTATAAATCGAGTTTTTATAAATCCTTTTCTTAATAAAACACCTTATGAGTTTTAGACTTGCCGAAAACCAAAAGTTTCTTACCTCAATGTTTTTTTGTAAAGTATTTATCTTGAATACCAAGGATAACTTGCATAAATTTTCACCCTAATAAGATGAAGGAATATTCATAGGTTAGTCTACTAACACTAAGGCATACATTGTTTTTAATAAAAACAGTTACACTATGGAAGAAACAGTACATGTTAATTTTGATGAAAATGATCCTTTCCTTTTCAAACAAACTGAAACATTCCCTAATATATTTTCTATAACTAATCACAAACCATTGATATATGATCTTTTAGTCAAGGATAATGTTCAAGATTATAATTCTGAAACATTTACTCCTGAAGATTTTATACCCTGTGTTGATGAACTAGTATTTCAAAATCCAAGTCAGTTGTTACTTAGGAATTATCTGAGTGATAATATCATTTGAATTTTTAATCAACAAGTAAGGACTAGAAGTTTATTATGAAATGTAGTTGAACATGTTGCATTCCTCTCCCAATTTTAACCAATGACTCCTGAAGAAGCCTTGAGTGATGTATATTGGATAAAGGCTATACAATATGAACTCAATGAATTCGTAAGGAATCAATATTGGACCTTGGTTGAAAAAACTATGGAAAATTCGGTTATTGATGTAAAATTGGTTTTTATTAACAAATGTGATGAAAATGGAGTTATTGTTAGAAAAAAAATCAATATTAGTTCCCAAAGGCTATAACTAACAAGAAGGAATAGACTATAAAGAAACCTATTCTCCTGTAGCAAGACTTGAATCTATTTGTATTCTTCAATCCTTTAAGACATTCATTAATTTTAAACATTATCAAATTGATGAAGAGTGTGATTTTCATAATGGTTATGTACAGAAGGTAGTCTATTTAGATCAACCCCATATCTTTGAAGATACAAAATATCCTAACCATGTTTATAACCTTACCAAATCTTTATATGGATTTAAACAAGCCCTTAGATCTTGGTATGATAGACTTTAATTATTTTTTTCATCAAAATAACTATGTTAATGGAACTGCTGATCCAACCCTTTTAATTTAGAAAAATATTAAAGATGTTTTGATTGTCAAAATCTTCGTTGATGACAACATCATCGGATCAACGTAACAATCCTTAATTCATTCCTTTTTGAATCTTATGAAATCTGAGTCTGAGATGAGTATGATGGGTGAGTTTACTTTTTCATGGTTTTCAAATTTCTAAAAAACCAGAGGGAACTTATTTATCTCAATATAATTATATCAAATATCTTTTTAAGAATTTTGGGTATGAAAATAATAAGAGTATAAGTACTCCTATCAGAACCTCTAATACTCTTGATATTGGTGAAGTAGGGAAACCTCGGGATCGAACATCTTATAGAGGGATGATAGGAAGTTTACTTTTACATAACAGCTAGTTGACTTGACTTAATATTCTCTGTATTCTTATGTTCAAGATTCTATGAAACTGAAGAAGAATAAAATTTAAAGTCTATAAAAAGATTTTTTCGGTATTTAATGGGAACTTTAGATTTGGGACTATTTTATTCCTCTGGAAAAGATTTTGAACTTAAAAGTTTATTGGATGTTTAAGTTGTTTGTTGTAAAATAGATAGAAAAAGTAAATCTGGAACTTGTCACTTCTTAGGAGATTCCATAGTTTCTTAGTCTTTGAAGATAGAACATTCTGTAGCACTTTCCACTGCTGAATCTGAATATGTAGCAGATAAAGTTGTGGTGCTCAAGTGTTGTGGATACAACACACACTCACATACTATGGTATGAGATTTACTAAGACTCTAATAATGTGTGATAACCCAAGTTCCATTTCCCTATGTAAAAAACCATGCACATCACTGTCATGCAAAAGCACATAGATATTAGACATAACTTTCATAGTGATCACACGCTTAAAAGAGATATAATACTTCAATTATCATAATTCAAGAACAACTTACTGATATTTTTACAAATACATCACCTTCCAATATATTTGAATACATTAAACATAATCTAGGAATGATCTCTATGATGTAATCATTCATATCTACTTATTCTTTAAATCATCTCTTCACATTATGTTACTCCTTATTTCAGGGGGAGTACATATGCTTGTTTATTTTTCCTCTATTTCTTTTTTTATAATGTTTTTTATATAAATTTTGGAATTAAAATTTTGGAATTGAAATTTTCAGAATTGAAAATTTTAGAACTGACATTTCTGGAATTAAAATTCTAGAATCTAATACATCCAAGAGAATTCTTATAATACCAATAAATACCTTAGAGTATTCCAAAAGTAACACTTTATTATTCTTTATTTTCTTATCTTATGTTTTAGTTGTTGGTATTTCAAAATTTTAAATCCCGGTTGAACTTACTATAAAATATCGGAATACATATTTTCTATAATCATCCTCAACCTGTAAATCAGTTCTGGTTATTTTCTCTAGTTTTATTAGCTTATGGAAGTTGAAAGGACATACCTATGTCTATAAAAGGGGTTTCTTGTTTATAAGTGTCACACCAATCTTATTGACCTCTGTGCTAAAGTTCTGTTTCTATAAAATTCTTCATTCTGATCACTTTGTCTCATTTACCCTGAATGACTACTTAATCCTCAGCAGATTAGATGTCTATTAGCAAGTAAATAACAGTTTTTTCAATATTTAGGGAATGGTTGGTATTACCTAACATCAATGAAAAATATGACTCCCTTATTTATAAGGTGATAAGAACTAACAGATGGGAAAGTGTTTGTGTGGATAAGGAGATAAGTCAAGATCCATTTTTCCCTAACATCGTTATTCAGTTCTATGAATCTGTTACATTATTCCAAAAGGCTGGAAAGGACATGTTTAAGTTCCACTTTTATGATAAGACTTATACAGTTACCTATAAGAAGGCATCAAATGGTCTCAATATACCATATAAAGGGGAAGCTATTCTATGCTCTCAAAAACATCTCGAGAAGGAAGGTTATATTCAAAAAATCAAGGATTTGGATTATCTTCATCTAAAGTATGTTAGGAATTTCAAGATTAAGAATTATACAAAAAATCACACGATGGTGGATCTCTAGATGCAAGGATTTCTTATTCCAAGAAAAGGAGATAAGGACTCTCTTAAGATATGTGATATCTTTATTTTTGATTTTATTGTCAACAAAAGAAAGATCAGCATTGTTAATTACATATTTCTCTCCATTCAGGAAATAAAAGTCAGAACCATTAGATCTCAGATTCATATGTATCCAACAACTATCTCTAGGATAATTGTTATGTTCCTTCAAGAGATCAATGTACTAGACTGATCAGTCTCAAAGTCATACATGATTTTATTTCTCAGTGATGAAACTCTAAGAAGGATGAAGGTTGATTTTTTACTGGAATCCAAATGTTTTGAAGAAATGGTTTTCCATAACAAGTGTGATGTTCCAGAATCGTCAAAATTGGTACCCAAGAATAAGAAACATGTACAAACAAGCTTTACAGAACTAGATCTTGATGTCCTGGTATTAGTACCTCCTCCTGTAAAGAAACCAAATTCCTATTCCGATGCAACAGTTGCAAAGAGGGGAGAAATGGAAGCTTCCAAAAATAAAGAGATCCTTATTTTGGCACAAACCCCGCAGAGGCTAAGGCCTTAAAAATCATGAAAACTAGAAATCTTGAGAAACAAAAGAAGGAGAAAATCATGAAGAATAAATCCTTGAATGCTCAAGTGTGCATGTCCTTACTAAACGTTATAGAAAAGAAATCTCAAGAAGTACCTGAACCTCAATTCATTCATAAGAAGCCGGATATCACTCCGAAAATCCAGAAATCCAAGAATGTTCTATCATTATCAGAACTTATTCAAGAAATAGAATATCAAAATACTCAAGAAGATTATGATGATGTTTTAAGGTAAGTGTAAGATTACATTGGAACTCCTCTGAGTTCAGTTTCTAAATCAGTTTCTGATGAACTAGTTCAAGAAGTAGTTGAAGACGAAGTTGATGAAGAAGTGGAAGTTTAAGATGAAGAACAAGTTTTAATTGAAGTTGAAGAATAATAGAAAGAAGAGGTGGACCAACAAGGTGGTTAAGAGGAATAAATTCAATAAAAAGAAATACAAGAAGAATTTCAACATCATGAGTTTAAAGGATAAGAAGATGAATAGGAAGGTATTAATGTTATCCATGTATCCAATGAACAATCCCCAATTCAAAATCCTGGAAAAGGAAAGAATGTTTTTGTTGCCTCATCGGATAAAGAAACACCTTATAAGTCTTATAAGAGAATAGAGAAACTATCTTCCTTAACTCCAAGAGGAGTCGAGAAAGGAAAATATGTCTCATGTTCTAAATCCTCATCATCTATTGAACATGACTTTGTCAAGATATCTTTAATAATGTTGGTTAACACCATTCCGGTTCTTGCAAATATAGATTCCTAGAGTCAAATGATTCAAGAAACCCTGAATAAAAAGAATGAATCGACTAATATGCTTATGGACATGGTATTCAAGCAAGAAGAAGACTTAAATAATCATTTGATTGATTACAAAGCTCAAAATGTGACTTGTAAGAATGTTCCTTAACCGCAACAAAACCATCAATGAAGAGCTCAGACAGTTTATTGACTTCATGGATTCAACAAACTAAGCCTTAAAAACTTGTGAAACCAAGTTCAACAAGGTCAAGGCACCAATATCTGAGATGATTAGTAAACTCATTTCCATTGCCTGATCTATATGTAGTGACAAGGAAGTTAGAGAAGCATTAGTGAAAAAGGTGGCTTCTCAAGAAGAGTTCGTCAAGAATCAAGATGATTGAATCAAAGCACAAGAAGAGAGGATCTTGTCTTTAGAAAACAAGAACAAGGATCAAGATATCTTGTTGAAGAAGCTTCAAGAAGATCATAAGGAAGTCATGAAACTTAAAGCTTTGATAAAGAAAATTTTGTCTGAGTAGAAGAAGGATGAATTATTTTTTTTACATTCAGATGTTTTATTGTAATCTAAACCTTATTTCTAAAATTTCCTTAAGATTTTTCTTTCATATATTTCTTTTGTTTTCAAATGTAAGCTTCCTTAACCTTACAAGTACATCTTATAATTCTCCTTTCCATTTTGAAAATAAAAAATAGGGAGAATTTATTTGAAGGAAGAATTTAATGAATACTCTAAAGGTGGAGAATCTATTAAGGGGTAGTATGTTAGGAAAGGATAATGTCCATGTAAAGGGGATTTTTCTTTTAAGAAGAGATGTCTATCTTAGGGGGAGATATTTTCTTATGAATGAAATCCAGATACTAAATATCAAGAATACAATCCTTGGTAAACATAACCTAGGGGGGGGGGTTAGTCGTATTCATCCTAAATCCCATTCAAAGGAGGATATTAGTTTTTTTATACTTGTTTATTAAATTCAATATATTGTTCCTTAGAATAGTTGTTTGTGATTTCCAAAAAGGGAGAGATTGTTAAATCAATAAGTTTATCTTATGACTTATCCATTATTTAGGGATTTATGTTTTGAAAATCACAAACACTTTTTCTTATGTTATGAATTTTTTCTTAAGTTCTACATTTTCCGTTCCATTTTACTTATGGTTTTGGTCATTCAGTTTTATAATTATGAATTCGGAAAAAATTTCATTTAGTTTTATGATTCCGAATCTGTTACAAATTTCATTCAGTATTATGATTCCGAATCTGGTACAAATTTAATTCAGTGTTGTAATTCAAAATCCGGTACAAATGTCATTCGGTTTTTTGATTCTGAATCTGGTACAAAAGTAATTAAGTTTTCACAATCCAATTTACTTTTTAATAAGAATATGTTTTCCTAATAATGTTAGAGTTGTTTAATGAATCATTCCAATATTATTGGATTCTAATTTTTCTTTTACTTATCATTCATCTTTAGCTTAATGTAATTTATTATACATGAAACCAAGTCGTATAATCAATTAAAAAATAATTGTTTTATATTTGACACATGTCGAGGTCCCTCCAAAATTTATGAAAAATATAACTGTTTAAGTGGATCCGACCGTTGGGATTCTTTTCCTATAAATAAAAGTCCATTTAAAAAATCAAATAACTTAAATGTAGAGAGTGGATAAACTTGATGCATGTGAAAAAAGCTGTGAAGTGATTTCTAAAGAGAGAGGATCATTCAAATCTAAGTGCTTCATGAAGATGTCATGAACAACTTGTTCGGGAGTGAATAACTTGTTCAGACTTGCTTGGTGCAGACTCTGATCGTGTTGATTGTGGGATTTCGGGTTTGGAAGATAGAGGTTCATATTTCCTTCTAAATCGAGGGCTTGTGGGGATAACAAGACAAATACCGATCTTCAGATTGAGAACATACCTGGGTTTGGGTGAGATAGACATTCTTAAAATTATAAATCATGTAACCTTTATCCAAAGTTTTTGGATACCATTCTCTTTGGGTTAAATGAATCTTATTGTTACTTGTTTACATGTTGTTTTAATTCCACTACTATTTTACCTTTGCTAAAGTTAGAAAGTATAATTTTCTTATACTTTGTAATTCTATTACTTTGATTGTATCAATGATTCTATATTCTTTATGATAGAATATTTCCTTTAAGAAAATCATTCTTATGTTTTTATCTTATGGTTATAAGTTTACAAAAAAGTTTCTTTAAGAGGTTTTGTGAATGTTCGTTTCACTTTACTAAATTAAGATTTCATAATGTTAAAAGCTAATCTTAAGCAACAGATTTTCATGAGGTTAGGAAACTTTCTTTATGAATATTTTATATCAACTTTAAAGGTTCCAAATGATTTTTTAATGAATACAATCCCCCCCATCTTGTCTTTGAGCATCTCATTTTACATATTTGATCCTATATATATAACATTTATAGAATACTCTAAATACATACATAATTAATATATATGATATTTATATAATTGTTTAAATATATTTTATAATGGAACCATGATCAATATAAAATTACCAATATCACTGAACTAAAACATATAAGAAAAACCAAGCAATTGTAACCTGAAATAGTGATTTTTACAAAGATGCGCAAACAAAAGAGTGAAAAAATACAAGTAAATAATTTATGGTATGAATAATATGAATATGGTTCTTTAATTAATTTCAAATAAACATATATTTATTATACCTGAGGATCAAATTTATAGGAATGTAATCTAACCTATGTGAAGGGGTTTTCATCTCACTTCACTTTAATAAGACATACAATATTCACAAATTATTCCATTGTGTTGTGTATATAATTTTATTTTTTAAATTTAATTTCATGAATATATTTCTATTCGTTTTATTTAAAATGTAATTCTATATTATTCCATTCATAAGGATTTTTATTCAACAGTTACCAAGGTGGAAAATTTTTATTTCAAAATCTAATCTTTATTCGAGACTGATTTTTTTAAGTGTCCCTTGGAGGAACTATTATATATATATTTATATATATATTAAAATAAATATATTTTATCCTTATCTTGTTATTCAATAATATTTTGAAATAATTTTACTATTTTCCTTTCATTATAAACAAATTAATTTAGACATTCATCTTATACAATCCGGTTTATTTCTCTCTTCAGTAGAAAATGATTTTTTATCAAAAACCCTATTTTATAAGAGTGTTTTATAAAAATTTACCATATCCAAATGATTTATTAAATAATTTTCTTCCAATTTTTGATTTTATAAATAAAATAAAAGAATCTCATGTTGTTTTGAAAATAGATATCATTTAAATTTTATCGAAAATGTGAAATTAATATTTATTTTAACATTTAAGGAATAAATGGAAATTCTTTTCATCTTTACCGATAAATGTTTTATTTATTCATTTATAAGTATCTGAGGTTATTGTAAATGAAAAATATTTTTTGATCCTTTTGCCCTAAATAAAATTTAATTGAAAATGTTATTTTCCTTAAAAAAATTAATGACATTTTTGGGGTTCTTTTATTCATCCATGACATCTAAAATTTATTTTATTATGATTAACTAGGGATATGTTCTATCGATTAAAGATTTATTATTCATTCATATAGTTTATTATTATTTGGACTAAGGATTAATAATTTTATTACCATTATCAATTTTAATATGGATGGTTCATGATTATGATTATTGAATATGGTGTGTATTAACATTTGGTATCATGGTTTTCAAATATGAATGTTTATTTTCATTAAATTTTACCCCTTTTGTATGAGGAATGAATTAGAATTATTATGTGATGAGAAGGGATCAAAATTCAAAAGCCCCTCGATGCATTTTTCGGTCTCATGAGACAAATAAGTTGGCCATATTAAATGACCTTTTACCCATATAATTTAATTATCCATTGAATGGTGTTGAAATAATTATTCAGATATTTAGAATTATAAATTCTTTCATTGTGAGATTAGTTACTAATTTCTATGTAATTATTTAATGATAAAAATATCCATGGATTTGTTCCATGTAAATATAATTATGGATATTAATTTATTTGATAATCATGTATTCCTACCATATTATGCTCAATTTATTATTTAAATAAAATGTGTATCAGTTATTTACCTTTCTATATTTATTATGATAATTTATTCATGATTAAATCCATTTTACACATACCCTTATTGAGCATTATATATCACCATTTATTATGTTTTATTTCACAAGTATACCATTAGGTGACTTTTTCATTGATATACAATGATATGCTAAGGGGAAATATGGAATTGTAAAATAAAACACTTTCTAAATTGTATTCCTTAATTTGTAGTGTAAATTTAAAGTATGTATCTTATTTTCCAATAATATTTAACTATTCAGTACATTATGGGGTGATTTATTATATCTTATGCCAATTTAATAATGTGACCACCAACTCTGATCTACTAGGTTCAAGGAAATTTGAGTTGTTATTATAAAAAATTTTATAGAGTCCATGGGAACTATATTTAGGAAATAAATGATTAGAAAACAAAACCCTTTGATAGAAAATCAGTATATGTATATAAGAACATCCTAAAGATTTTTCAAGGTCGGGATTAAGTGTAATTTTTTATCAATTCATCACTTTTATATATAGTAAGATTGGGCATGGTTTTGACATAGATTCATAGAGGGTTGAAAACATCCAAAAAGGTGTGTCAAATGTGACTCAAGTGTTACCTAGTACAAAATAATGGGCCTTACTTGGAACTTTGTATAAAAATCATGGGAGATATGATTAAGATAATAAAAATTTTGTTTACAAAGCTTTATAATTGATTTAAAATTATGTTTATGATTTTAAATCATGCCAAAAGAAACAGTGTATATGTTCATGATATTAGTCGTGCATAAAATGTTCAATTTATATTATGTGTTTCACTAGTTTGGGATTATACAGGATGTTTCATAATGTTATGATATAATGTTGGTTATTTTATTGGTCATAAACGGCTCCTATAGGAATAAATGAAAATTGTATCAATTCATATAACCCATATATGTATTGATGTCATGTGAAAGATAATGACAACGGAGATGGTGCTACAACTAGAACTGATCTAATTTTTACTATATAGGGGTAAATGATTGAGATTATGAGAAATTTCATCATGTTTATAAAGAAACATACTAATACACTACATTCTGTAATAATGTTATATAATTTTATGTATCAGCAACCACCATCATTCAACTGGTTTAAAAATTCATTTTATATTTGAGTAAGTGATATTTTCACTAGAGAATGTATTTATCGATTTTTGAATCAATTAATGAGATATTTTTTCCAATTTTAATCCTCTTTTGGGAGATTCAGATCAATTTTGGTCATTGATTCAAAACACTATGGTTGGAGAATAAAAATAAAACATGGAATGGAATGATATCAAGGTACTCTTCCTTAATAAAATCCTCACAAACAAAGAGTGAATATGGAAAGAAAAATCTTAATTCAAAGGCAAAAGGAAGATAAACATGTTTTAATGTATGAATATATCATTATAAGGTTATAAAATCAAGATATGAGCTATGTTGATAATATAAAATATAAGATTGACAGTTTATTTGATGGGCATAAGACAATTTTTCAAAGGGTAATAGTATCCCAAAAAAATCATCATATGAGGACATAATATCATTTCATATAAAGAGAGATAAATAATTATAAAATTATTATGTAATCTATGGTATGTAATATAAAATGAGGATATCAAAAAAAATATGGATAAAGGTTAAAAGGGATAGACAAATAATCTTCAATGATATAATTATGGAATAAAACACTCTGGTATATTCATGAAGGGAGTGGTAGTTTGATAAATGTTTTGAGATAAATGCATCCATGGTCATAATTTTAAGGGAAATAAATTACATTACAATGTGTAATTATTCAAATTAAAGGATATTTTCCACTGTAAAAATGAATTCCCCAAAAATCAATAGAATATATCCTAGAATAATCTAATAGAACAAGTTCAAGATTATGTAATTTGTATGGATGAAGTGGAATTATTAATGTTCTTGTGTTTGGATTTTAAATTTATGTTATATGAGTATTTAATCATTTCTATTCTGTTTATAAGAATTAATTAATGTAAAAGGATTTTAATTAAGTACATTATCTTTAATTATTTGAGAGAAAATTTTGAATGGTACTTTTGATCAGGAAAATTTATTTAGTAGAAGTAAGAAATTATAAAAAAAACAAAATTATTTAGGGGTGATAATGCTTAAAATATAGTTAATGAAGAGATAATAATGGTAAGGATATGATTATGGGATATTTTGGGTGACTTTGAAACTATTGAGTGGTTTGGTGGTATGTATCACCTTTTTTTTAGTATACTAAATTTTTTAAATTCCATAATTTGATTTTTTTTAAAGAATAATGAGAAAAAAAATTATAATAATGGAGGTTTTTATTATGGTTTATAGAAATAATGGTATTCACATATTTGGAATGTGACATTAATAACCACATTATATTATATAGGGAATATAATGATGATTTAAGGATCTTTATTTTCAATTTTGGGACAATAAATTTAGTCTGACATATTTTGGATTAGTATAAAGGTTATCCATTTATGAAATAGATTAAGATGAATTTTTAGAGTTACTATTAAGGTATTAGTGATAAGTTTCTAATAATGGATAAATTGTATTAACCGTTTTGATTTTAGTAATGACAGGAGGAAAAACTTGTTACTGATTTATAGATCTTACAATCTATTAAAAGATCATTTTAGTGATTTAGGAATACAAAAAATTTATCTTTGGATATTAATTTCTTGGAGTAATATGTGAATTTAAATTTGATATAATCCCAACCAAATGATGAAATTGTGCTGATATAATATAACTATATCACATAATGATATTTCCATATATTCTTATATTGTAAAATAATTCATCAACATTAAGAAAAGGATCTTGTAGTAATAATGTTATCATAATACCTTCATATTTTATTAGTCATATTTTCTTATAAATCACCACATATTAATTTTTTTTATATCCATAAAATTCCATTGATCATTAAAATTTTGTGAGAAAAGATCTCTATCACTGTATATAATTATCTATGCTTTTCCTTTATTTCCATATCTTCACATCCCACCAATGTTCTCTAACATGGAAACCTAGTTATGTGTTATTAAATATGTCATATGTTATACACTTTAAATATTATCAATAGGATGTTTTATTAACCATTGTTATGATGTGGGTTTCCAAACTAGATATTTCTAAATGTCAAGTACTTTTTTTAGATAAACATTAAATTACGTGGACACAATTTATTTAATGGCATATAATGGTACAACCTAATATTTTAAAATACGAACACATTTTTTGATAGTTTATATGACCCAAAAAAATAATCATATAATAAAATTTAACATACCCTGAAATTATGGTAAATTTATTTTTAAATGATTTTAGTCTCTTCGATAGCTTACGATGCACACAATGTTGGGTTTAAACGAAGCACGATACTCTTAAAATATTATTATTTAAACATGCCCGTTATATCCTAAACATTAATTTTTTTTCTATGAATAGTAATAAATAAATTAAAATTATTATAGGTTTTATACATTTTCATTGGTAATAAATTTTTTATAAATAAATATATAAATCTTTTGAAAGTAAAATAAATGATTTGTGAAAAACTGTAGTTTTCTATAAGCTGGTGTTATCACACAATAAAAGCATAAATTAAAACTAATTTTATTCACTGTAAACAAATTGATTTGAAAATAATAAGATTTATTTTTGAGATATAGATGTCAAAATTATCTTTGGGTGATTTTTTGGTATTTTTCTGGAAGGGATTGTTTTTTAATAGTAAAAAATACAAATTTTTATTGAAAGCCAACTTTTGTTGAAATTATTTAAAAGATAAATTATAATTTAAAATTAAAAAAAAGTAAAATAATTTAACATATATTATATGGTAACTAATTTAGGTCATTATAATCAAATTCATATTTATTCATAACATAATAACATTTTAATATTTTGAACGTTTTATTTGGAAAACCCATTTTTCAACACACACATGGGTTCAATTTTAAATTGAATTCCACCACTTATGTGAAATGAATTTTAAAATATTTATTAACTATTTGGAGAAAAAATATTTTATATTATATAATATTGTTAACATAATTTTTTACCAGATTGAATAGTGAAAACAATAAATATTAATTGTTGTAGTTAAAGTCAAAATTGGTTTATTAGGTGTTCTGCAAAGAATATTCAGGTTGATATGATTTAAAATGTGTCCAAAAATTATTTAATGGAAATATTTGGACCATATAACCTATAATTATTTATAATATACTATTTTGGAGGCTTTTTATGATAAAAACTAGGGTATCGCTTTATCCTTTCAAAGAATCCATGTGTGTCCTCTACCAAACTTATAAAAGGCCACACCTTCTTGTCCCCTATTCACAGATAAAAATTAATTTCTTTCATCAAAAAAATTCCCAAGTATATTTTTTAATACCCAAAAAATTACCAAGAGTCCTTATTTTTATTATGAATCCCTCTTTTGAAGGCATTAGTTATAAACCTAGAGAGATGCCCAGAAGAAGATGTAAAATTATTAAATGTGTGTATTTGTTTTATTTATACATACTAATAAATAAAATAATCTTAAAATATGATAGAATAAAAACACCAATATAACCTATACATAAATATTTATTTATTTTAGTTGAATAACCTAAATCCAACTTTACACCCATCTAAAGGTAAAAAAAACTGTTAATTGTGAGTACGGTTTACTACCACCTCCCGAACATAGGTAATTCATTTCCATTCAAAAAATCTCAAGGTTATATATTATAAATTTAATATATTAATATGATATTTATGAAATTATTATAATTTTTTAATTATTATATCACATAATTATTCATTCTTTCCATAACATTGCCGATATGATAATGTCACTTAGTCATTATGTGGGACTACCATCTCGTTATGCGATATGTATTATTTTCCACTTAGGGTTTTCATGGATTGTATTAATGTTAAAATTAATGAATATATTTTATATTTATGACCAATAAATACTTATTTAAATATAATATCACATCTAACATCTTACCTTCCAATTATTTGGAAAACAATAATGTCACTCGTGATTATATGTGGACTACTGACTTTACATAGTGATGGGAAATGTATTTAATTTTATTTTTACATAGATATTAAGAAGTATGTATTTAATTAATAAACATTAAATATATAAACTAATAATCATTTTGGTAATTTGAATTTATATATATGTTTTTTTTTCAATCCATCAATTGAGAAAAATTGAAACAATGTTCATACATATGTACGATCTACCTTCTCTAGGAATGGAGTAGTCTATTTTTTATCTTTAACTTTTATAGATTACACTAAATACATGGATAATATATATATGTGTGTGTTAATAACACCAAGGAATAAATTTTTAGATGATGTATCTTTGATCAAATTAAAAGGAAAAAATTAATAAACCAAAATGTACATGAAAAATAAAGAAATTATCACCTAAAATAATGATTTTAATAAAGAAATGTCAATAAAATTAAAAAAAAGACTATATCTAAATAATATGTGGTATTAAATAAATGATTTTTATTCATTAATAAATTTATAATAAATTATTATTTATTAAACATGATTCTTGAACATGTAAAAATGAAATCGTACATGAGGCAAGAGTTTCTACCCCCACTTTTACTTCTGATACATATACAATATTTACCACATATTATATTATTTTCTTTATATAATGACCCTTTTTAGCATATATATATTTAATATATTCCTCAATATGGTATTTTAAGTTTCTTTTTAAGTTATTTCGTTCATGGGGATTATGATTCAAAAGTTTCCAAAGTGGTAATGGTTTATTTCACAAGATCATCATTATTTAGGATTATTTTTTATTACGTTTTCATTGGGGAAATTATTTTATATTTCTATCATAATCTAAATATATTTTATTCTTATGTTGTTATTAATGAAATTTTATTTAAATATTACCATTTTCTCTCTTTGGTATATAAAATATTAGAGATATTATTTTTTTAGAAGTCGATCATTATTTCACTCTTCAGTCAAAAATCCTTTTTCTTAAAAATCGATGTTTTCTAAAATTCTCTGAAAAAAAAATTATCAATATCCAAATTATTTAATAAGTATTTTTTTCCCATTTTATCTTTTAAAAAAATAAGGTAATCTTCATGTCGTTTTCAAAATAGGGCTCATTTTTATTTTACCGAAAATGTGAAAAGAAACTTTGTTTTAGTGTTTACAACATAAGAATAATTTACCATCATCATGGGCACTCAATGTTTTAAATATTAGTTTATAATTAAGAAGTTTATTTTCAATGTAATTTATTTTCAATGTGAAAAGTTTTTCCTCCTCATAAATATTTTTAAAGAAATATTTATGGTATTTTTATTAATCAATGGAATCAACCATTTATTGTACATATGAATGAAAGGGAATAAATTTATTTGATAAAATACATACTATATATCAAGATGTATTATTATCAATTGGATTGGGAGAGTACAATTTTAATAAAATTACCCATTACACTTTAGATGTTTTATGATTATTTTTATTGATTCAGGTAAGTATTAATATTTTTTTTGTTCATTTTCCAATAAAAATGTTTATATAAATGATGTTTCACCCCTTTTATATAAGTAATTAATTAGAATTGTTAGGTGACTGGTGGGATTGAAATTACATAACCCATTGATTCATTGGTTGGTCTCATGAGACAAATTAGTTTTCCAAATTAAATGTTGTTTTAACTTTAAATTTATTTTGTCTTATAAAAGGTCTTGAAAATACTTATTTGATGTCTAGAATTGTGCATGACTTCATTAAGAGAAATGTTATTTATGTCTAATTTATTATTTAATTAGTTATAATTTTTATGGATAATTTTTGAGCTCATGTGATTATATATATGGCTTTATTTTATAATTATTTATTCTTTATATATTATGATCAAGTTATTGTTTTAATAGAATGTACTTTAGTTATTTATCTTTTCATATTGATTATGATTCTATGTGTATGATAGCTTATGTTGTACACATACTCTTACATAGCATCTGGGGTTACCAATTTCACATGGTTTATTTCCCCAAGATACGATGATGTGTTTTATGACATATATATAGGGTTATTCTAATGGGAAATATGGCATTGTTAAATAAAAAACTTTGTGTATTTTATGTTTCCAATATTAATTTTAATTTTTCATATGTATCCAGTTTAATGAGAATAATAAAATATTCAGTCCTTCAAGATATGAATTATTATATCTTATTCCAATGTAATAATTTAACAGGAAAATTTATTTTTACTATGGTTATGGGATATTTATTTATCTTAATGAAATCGATATTTTTATGTCCCAACATAAAATGGTAGCAAAAATGGTAGGGGTAGAAATTCAAACCCCTCTAATTTATTTTTATAAAAAATAGAAAGGTGGAGAGATTTTTTATAGATATTTTATGATAAATATTAGGATTTTTTCATCTCAAAAGTTTTAAACATTATGCTTCCTACTTTTAGTGTTTTGAATGTTATTCACCTTCTTCAAATCCCGTGTATTTTCATTAGGATATTGGAATTTTTGTTGTTTCCAAAGAGTATTTTTTTTATAAAATTAATTATTTTAAGGAGTTATTGATATCTTAGGGATAATTTTTGAATGAAAAAAAAACTTATTTACAATTTTCTATAACTCTACTCTATTATTGAAAAAATTGATTTATTTATCTTTTCAGGCATTGACGGGAGTCTTCCAACCATTTTTCCAATGTAGTAAACTCTCAGATACCAAATGATATTTCAATAGAATAATTATTTTCTAGTAATATTAATGATTAATATATATATATATATATAATAATTCTGTTGGGGGTTGTATATCTAGGTAATAAGTTAAATTGAACATCCAAGATAAAAAGTTTTTGATCCATTCATTTCCTATTTTTCAATTCAAGAAGTCATAAATTCGTTTTTTTTTAAATTATTCGGATGAATTGAAATGATAAATTTTATTAGAGATATCCAAAAAGTAATTGATTTAGTTAATAAATTTTAATATCAAAAACATTTTGGTCCCCCATAATGCTACAAAAAATATTTGAGCTTCACTACTTCTTACAGCTTTGACATTATCAATATTAGACCACAACACGTTGAAAACTATCTGAGATTCTTCTTCAAATCTCCCATGATATTAAATATCTATAAGCTATGATTTAAAATTATTGGTGGCAGAGTTATTCCTACCCACTCAAATTTTGTTTTTCACTATAGCTATACTAGTCCATGTAAACCATTCATAACCTTCATCTAAGAAATAATAGGCTCAAGAAGTTCTTATTGAACTACCAAATGAGAAAACATTTCAATGCTTCCATTCACTATATATATATATATATTATATTCTCTCCTAATCCCACTGTTGGTCGGAGTGGACACTCAAGAGGGGGGTGAATTGAGTTCCAATTAAAATTTTCTGTTAAAAACAATTTCTAATAAAATCCCCCAATTTAAAAAATAAATTAAACTGTAGTGAATTTATATAGAATATAAAGGTTCAATTAGCTTCTCAAAGATTGATTAATTCTCAGTTAACTTAATCTTATGATTAAATTAACTTTTGAAACTAATTTACTGATTTATAATAAATATAAACACTTGCGAATTTAATTATCAAAGTAGCTTTGAAGATAGATTATATTTCAAAGTAACAGCAGCGGAATATGAAATAAATAGGTATAGTATGGATATAGAGTATAACTATAAACATAGAGAAGTAACCAAGAGGTTCAGTCTCAAGCCGAGACTTAGTCCTCTCAAAAGTTTATATAAAAGTGATCCACACCCTGGATCGGGGTTAACAACAGTGAACACACTGTCCAGGTCACAAGACCTCTACCACAGTTCTACGTGGGAAAACAAACAACAGCAGCCAGCTGTCCAGGTCACAGGACCTCTACCACTATCAACAGTGGGAAGTGAAGTGTAAAAGGTTTGCTGAGGATTTACAGATCCTCCAGTGAAAGTACAGGAGTCAGTGTGTGTGTTTAATACAGCAGATAACACACACTGCTCGAAATGGAGAATAAATAAATCACAGAGCAGATATGTAGAGTTTAGGAATGGCTCTAGTGATTTCAGTGTAGCACTGGACTCGTTTTGGAATTAATCAGAAATGATTCTGAGTCCTCTTCTCGATTTTGTTTGAGAAGCAGAGTGTCGTATGCTTCAGGTTCACAGGCGGTGAGATGTAGTCGATGAAGCTCTTCAATATTCTATTGTATGCACACCACTCTTCTTGAGTAGGCTTGATTGTATATTTGATTCTGTCTTGCTTGGTTCTTCTTGTATGCACAGAGCTCTTCTTGAGTATGTCGTATGCTTCCTTGTCTCTGTGTGTGTTGTCTCTCTCTTCTTAGTTTTTCACTTCTTTACTTCACACTTTTTTCACTACTCTCTTCAGCAGAGTCTTCTTGTATTTATACGTGCTCCGTAGGACAAAAAAGGTTTCCTTTCCGTAGGTACGAGGTATGGTTTCCTGACATCTGACAACTTTTATTAATTAATTGTCAGGGTATTAAAATATAACTAATATGACCGTTGGTTAGAATAAATAAAGATAAAGATAATGAAATTCAAACAGTTGTTTATGACTGTTCAAGAGATCGGTAGGTCATCAGCATTAGAGTAATGATCGGTGACTCAGATAGATCAGCATCGGTCTGTCATCTGATCGGTGAGTTATTTTGATCAGCATCGGTATGTCATCTGATCGGTGAGTCATTTTGATCAGCATCGGTCTATCATTCGATCGGTGAGTCATTTGCATCGGTGACTCCTTGGATCGGTGACTCATTTGCATCGGTGAGTCTGATGGATCGGTGCGTCTGATGGATCGGTGAGTCTGATGGATCGGTGACTCTGATGGATCGGTGACTCTGATGGATCGGTGACTCTGATGGATCGGTGAGTCTGATGGATCGGTGAGTCTGATGGATCGGTGACTCTGACGGATCGGTGACTCTGATGGATCGGTGACTCTGATGGATCGGTGAGTCTGATGGATCAGTGAGTCTGATGGATCGGTGACTCTGATGGATCGGTGAGTCTGATGGATCGGTGAGTCTGAAGGATCGGTGAGTCTGATGGATCAGTTACTCTGATGGATCGGTGAGTCTGATCGATCGGTGACTCTGATGGATCGGTGAGTCTGATGGATCGGTGAGTCTGATTGATCGGTGACTCTGATGGATCGGTGACTGATGGATCGGTGAGTCTGATGGATCGGTGACTCTGATGTCTGTTGAATCCAGAAGACTTCCAACATACTTTGCAAGTCAATAAGCATAGTTAAAAACATGATAACTGATTCATTCATAGATTGGAATTATGTTTATGAGACATCAAACCAGATTAAGCATCAATGAGTTGTGATGATTTGTGATTATTAAAACATCAGTTATAAACATAAAATCAGCAATCTTCCAGAGGGCTCAACAATCTCCCCCTTTTTGATAATCACAAATCTTCATATATATATATAAAATAAAAAAAATCTCCCTCTAAAAATAACCTTCCCATATATATACTATTCAGATTTCTCCCCCTGAGATATTGATCTCCCTCTTCATATATAGAGTACTCCCCCTTAGATATATATTTCCCCCATTATATATCTTTCTCGCATTATATATATCTTTCTCCCATTATATATATCTTCTTTCTCCCCCTTTGGGATAATCAAAAAGGAGGGAAAACAGATAAGGGAAAAGAGAAGCAGGGTGCAGAGAGGATAGAACATAACACAAAGGAAAAAACAAATTTGATAAAGTCACAGAAAAGGAGATAAGCAATACATAGATCACCCCATCAAAAACAATACAGGGCTATTTGTTGGGATACAAAGGGGCTTTCCCTTTATCCTTTGGATTAATGGGAGGTAAGGTAGAAGGCTTGGAGGCAGGCTGTGGTTCACGGAGCTGAAGTGGCGGCAGGACAACTCGGGCAGGTGCAGTTGAAGGTGTCACAGAGTGTTGTTGAGAAGGAGCAGGAGCTGGATGAGAAGCTTTCTGAGAGACTGGCTGTAACTGAGATAGAGCTTGGGCAACAGACAGCTGATTTGGAGCGACATCAGAGGCACTGAGAGGTTCAGAAGTAGGGAGTACAATTGTAGTGGCCTGTGCATCCAAGTAAGGCTTCAACAGATGAATGAAGTCCTGAATGACTTCTGCTCCATACTTCATAGCTTTTTCAAAATCATCCTTGTTTTCCATGAACTGCGCCAAGGAAGGGACAAAATCTTGCAATTGGCGAACTTGAGTGTTGAAGGCCTGAGTGACTGGAGGTAATTTCAGATTCTCTGCCAAGACTTTGAAGTTTGCAGCCATCTCATGTTTTGTATAAATCTTGGAAAAGTAAGTATCAACTTTTTCCTTGATCTCTTGCAGGGCTTTCTTAGCATCTGCTGAATATACTAAGGCCATCTTATGACTATTATCACAGAGCTCTTTCATCCTCCTCAAAGATTCTAAGTCAAGAATTTGTCTTACAGCAGCTAGCTCTGCATGCACAACTTCTCTGAGAGCTTCTATCTCACGAGTAGTGATTTTGGATACCTTTCCTGTACTGGCTTGGCCGACTATATGAGTTAGTTCAGCTTTCAACTTCCTCAGGTCAGACTTGTTGAGATGTTCAATCAGATTTCTTAAAACTTCCATCATACCAGAGATGGTTGATCTGAACTCATTTGATAGAGAAAGTAAGCTAACTTGGATATCCTTCAAATTTTGATTCAAAGAGGCTATGTGCCTACCAACAAATTCACCAGTAGCAGTCAAGTCTGGCTTGAGAACATCTGAGACTGCCGTTGAAAAAGCTTTCAAGGAATTTTCAGAAACTTGCAGAGATACTTGATGAAGGGCATTGGAAAGTTCTTCTCTGACTATATCTCTCACAGTGGTTAGAAATTCAGTCTTAAACTTATCAAGATCAGCTCGAGAGATTTCAGAACCAGGTAAATTCACATTTACAGGATCAACAGTAGGAATAGACCTTGCTTCTCTTGGAAGGTTCCTTTTCACAGCTGCAGCAGATTCTGGCAATTCGTCTTCTTCTTCAGAATAGTCTAAGCCCAAAACAGCATATCCAGGGTAGTCATCCCAAACAGCAGCACACAGGGTGTAGTTGGGTTTCTCATAGCTTGCTGTTCCACTGATTTTTGATGAGTCAGCCTTGCCACTGATATGGATTTCTGGTACTGACTGAGGTTGTTCCACTTGATCTACAGCAAGACCATCCACTGGTCTGTTAACACTATCAGCAGCAGCTTCAACATCATCAACATCATCATCATCACCACCAAGATTGTCATCAGCATCACCTTGCTCATTATTACTCTGCTCAGAGGCTTCACTGTGATATTCCTCAGTATCAGAATCTTCTTCATCATCAAGAATAGGTTCTGACTCTGGTAGGGTTAAGGGTGGACTAGCAGGTCCAAATTCTATTCTTTTCTTGGGGCTAGCAGTGTCTGGATCACTCCTATCATCAGAAGAAGACACACTTCCTTCTTCAGTTGCAGCTTTTGCTTGCTCATCATCATCAGAATAAATTGGTTCCTCATCTGGTTTTAATCCAGGATCTCTCAAATCCTTTGGCCTCTTGCCATGATCTATGAGATTGTAGGCTTCAAACAACTTATCTTCATCTGCAACCCAGCACTTCTTCCATGGATTCCAATTGATTTTCATCCTCTTGCAGATCTCTTTGTTGAGACAGAAGGTACGCTATGTTTCAACAACTTCATCATCTTCATCAACACATTCCAGATTCTGGAGCATAGTAGATATCATTTTTGAATAAAACAACGCTGTGGATTTCTTGGAAGGTTTCATCATACTAGCTATGTGGACCATCACATATCTACACAGATTTATCTTTTCATGGGTTTTGAGCAGAAACAATAGAAAAACATCTTGAAACTTAACAGCAGCAAAATCTCCTCTTCGAGGGCAGAGTTGGTGCTGAATAAACTTGAATAGGAGTCTGCTTTCACCATCTAATTCTGAAGCTGTGATTCTCCTCGATTCTCTGTTTCCAGTTAAGAGCTCTAGCGCTAGCTCATAAGAAAAATAATCAGTGACTGGGGGTATATTGCCAGCATAGTCCTCATATCGACCTTCATGAGGTATGTTTAAACATTCATCCCACTGCTTAGATGAGAAAGATATTTTCTTCCCTTTTACAACAGACGACATCCTAGCAGCTTCCACACCATCAAGCGTGATTTTCAGGTTCATGTAAAACTCATGTACTAGCTTTGGATAATCTATTCGGGCGTTGTCTGGAAACCAGTCTATCCATCCTTGCGATTCAAGAACTTGTAGCAACAGGGACTTACTTGACAGAAGTCACGCCGAGTTTACTTCTTTTTCTACAGCAACAATCCGAGTTTCCAGGTTCGGATTTACTGAGCGTTGAGAGGTACTGCTCGACTCGCCTCGAGCACGCTTTGAAGGTACAGGGCTATCTGGTCCTTTGCTCGGTCTCTTTTTCTTAGCCATTCGAGGATTTGGAGAGGCAGGAGTTCGAAGGTTCGAAGGTTCGAAGCAGAGGGGAAGAGAGGTTGAGAGGTTCGGCGGGAAATGAAAGGTCAAAGTTTTAGGGAAGATAAATATCCGCGTATCATTTATTTTATCATTTAGGGTTCCCATCAAAAGTAATTTACTAATTAATAAAAAGTAATTTTAAAAAAAACGGTTTGACAGAACAGTGTGACAGATCGGTTCCACAGATCGGTTTCACAGATCAGCTTCACAGATCAGTTTCACAGATCAGTTTCACAGATCAGTTTCACATATCAGTTTCACAGATCAGTTTCACAGATCAGTTTCACAGATCAGTTTCACAGATCAGTTTCACAGATCAGTTTCACAGATCAGTTTCACAGATCAATCATACACAATTCTTGTTTAATAAATTTCATTCTTTCAGAGCATAAGGGCTTTGTGAAGATGTCAGCTAATTGATTTTCAGAACTAACAAATTCTAGAGAAATATCACCCTTCTGGTAATGATCTCTTAGAAAGTGATGTCTGACATCAATGTGCTTAGTTCTAGAGTGAGACACAGGGTTCTTGGATAAGTTGATTGCACTAGTGTTGTCACAGTTAATTGAAACATGTTTAAGATCAAATCCATAATCCAATAGAGTGTGTTTCATCCACAAAATTTGTGCACAGCAGCTACCAGCAGCTATGTATTCTGCCTCGGCAGTAGACAATGCAACTGAATTCTGTTTCTTACTACACCATGATACTAGGGATTTTCCAAGCAAATGACACGTTCCTGATGTGCTTTTTCTATCTAACTTACAACCAGCAAAGTCAGCATCTGAATAACTCATTAACTCAAAGGATTGTCCTTTTGGGTAAAACAAACCTAAATTTATAGTATACTTAAGATACTTAAAAATCCGTTTAACAGCTAATAAGTGTGATTCATTAGGATTAGCTTGAAATCTAGCACACATACACACACTATACATAATATCTGGTCGACTAGCAGTAAGATAAAGTAAGCTTCCAATCATACCTCTGTAATTGGTTTGATCAACTGGTTTCCCAGTTTCATCAACATCCAATTTACAGGTAGTACTCATAGGTGTATTACTTTCCTTAATACTATCCAATCCAAAACGTTTTAAAAGATCCTTTGTATATTTACTTTGATTCAAAGTAATACCATTTTTAGTTTGAAAGATTTTAAATCCAAGAAAATACTTAAGCTCTCCCATTAAGCTCATTTCAAATTCATTTTGCATAACTTTTGAAAAATCAGTACATAAGGAGTTTTTAGAAGATCCAAAAATAATATCATCAACATATATTTGTACAACTAAAACATCTTTAGAAAATCTTTTAATGAAAAGAGTTGGATCAACAATCCCTTTATTAAAACCTTTTGAAATAAGGAAATTGCTAAGTCTATCATACCAAGCTCTTGGAGCTTGTTTCAAACCATATAAAGCTTTAGAAAGTTTAAAAACTTGATTTGGAAAATTGGGATTAGTAAATCCAGGTGGTTGTTCTACAAAAACATCTTCAATTATAAAACCATTTAGAAATGCACTTTTAACATCCATTTGATATAATTTGAAATCCAGATGTGCAGCATATGCATGTAAGATCCTAATGGCTTCTAGTCTAGCTACAGGTGCAAAAGTTTCCTCATAGTCTATACCTTCTTCTTGACTATATCCTTGTGCAGCTAGTCTAGCTTTGTTTCTAACTATATTTCCAGATTCATCTATTTTATTTCTAAACACCCATTTTGTGCCTATTGTCAAAGTGTCCTTAGGTCTGTCAACTAATTCCCAGACTTTGTTCCTTTCAAACTGATTTAATTCTTCTTGCATAGCCATTACCCAAAATTCATCGTTGATAGCATCATTGAAATTTTTAGGTTCTGACTGTGAAAGAAAAGCTTGATGTTTAACCTGGTTTCTTAGAGAAGCTCTAGTCTGTGTCCCTCTATATAGATTTCCTACAATAGCATCTAAGGGATGGTTCTTTAGAGTCCTAGATGGTCTTGAAAAGATAGGGCTAGAAATTTCAGGTTCATCTAGAGATTGAGGTTCAACAGAAGCAGATTCTGGAGAATGTCCAGAACTGGATGCTTTTATAACAGGTTCTTTAGATTTATCATTAAGGTCCAGAATAGACAAATCTTCTTCAAGATTCCCAAGAGAGGTTTTAGGCTCATGTGGATCAGTTTCATCAAATTTGATGTGAACAGATTCTTCCACACATTTGGTTCTCTTATTGAAAACTCTATAGGCTTTACTAGAGATAGAGTAACCTAGGAAAATTCCTTCATCACTCTTGGATGCAAATTTATCCAGATTATCTTTAGTATTCAGAATAAAGACTTTGCAGCCAAAAACTTTGAAGTAGTTTACCTTAGGTTTCCTATGGTTCCACAACTCATAAGGGGTTTTCTTTAGAACAGGTCTGATCAAGACTCTATTAATGACATAACAAGCTGTATTAAAAGCTTCAGCCCAAAAGTAAATTGGCAGGTTATATTCATTGAGCATGGTTGTAGCAATTTCTTGCAGGGTTCTATTTCTTCTTTCTACTACACCATTCTGTTGGGGTGTCCTAGGGGCAGAAAAGTTTTGAGAATAGCCATTGAGTGAGCAGTAAGATTCAAAATCTTGATTCTCAAACTCACGACCATGATCACTTCTTAGGGTCTTAATATTGAGTCCACTAAGATTTTCTACAGACTTGGAGTATTTAACAAAGTAAGAGCAAGCTTCACTTTTGTGCGCTAGAAAATATACCCAAGTATATCTAGAAAAGTCATCTACGAGAACATAGACATAGTGCTTCCCATTTAAACTAGAAAATCTTGATGGTCCAAACAAATCCATGTGAACCAATTCAAGTGGTTGAGAAGTTGAAACTTCTTTCTTTGATTTAAAAGAAACTTTGTGTTGTTTTCCCTTTTGACAGGGATTACAAACTTTGTCTGCTGGAAATTCAAGTTTGGGTAAGTCTCTAACCAAGTTCTTCCTAGAAAGTTTTCTAAGTTAGTGCACATTGCAGTGTCCTAATCTTCTGTGCCAAAGCCAAGACTCTTTATGAAAAGCATTTAAACAAGGAATGTTCTGTTTAGCTAAAGAATCTAAATCAACAGTATAAACATTTTCATTTCTTAAAGAAGAAAATACTAAAACATTTTTAGAGTTAAAAACATTGCAAGAATCATTTTCAAATTTAACATGAAAACCATCATCACATAACTGAGAAATGCTTAACAGGTTATATTTAAGTCCATCAACAAATAAAACTTTAGAAATCAAAATTGAATCAGTGTTACCAATCTGGCCTAGGCCGATGATTTTTCCTTTAGAGTTATCACCAAAGGTGACCAATCCTCCATCAACTTTTATTAAGCTCTTGAAACAATAATAATCTCCAGCCATGTGTCTTGAGCACCCACTGTCTAAATACCATATCTTCTTGTAACAGCTCTTCAAGCAGGTCTCCTACAAAACAGATTTAGATGGAAGATGATTTTGGTACCCAGATCTTCTTGGGTCCAGACAGGTTAGCCAATAACACTTTAGGTACCCATATTTGTCTAATGGGTCTCATATAATTTGTAGAAATAACATTCTTTGAAAGATAAACCTTATTAGATTCATAACTATGAGTATAACTGGTTGAGGCATAAGAAGTTCCAGAATTAACTATCTTCTGTCCAGATTTAGGAATGAATCTAGTTTTGGCAAATTTCCTTTGTCCAGGTTGGTATCCTATACCAGTAGTGTATCTAGGTGCAACTTGCTTTCCTAGAATTTGTGTTAGAGTATTTTTACCATTGGTGAACTTCTCTAAGTCTTTCTTGAGTTGCTCATTTGACAATTTTAGTTCAGTATTCTCTTTAAGCAGCTGAGCATTCTTTTCTACTTCTATATCCAGATCAGATTTATGCTTAACACTTAAAGCATACTGTTTCTTTAGACCTTTATATTTATCTTTAAGCTCATTACATGTTTCTTCTAGCATGTCACAGTATTCAAACAATTCAGATTTTGACATGTTTTCTGAGTCAGAATCTTCTCCAGAATAGTATGAATTAAAAGCAGGAGTCTCTGATGTTACCTCAGAAGTGTTTGTCATGAAACACATGTTGGCCCGATTCTTTTCAGAGTCTGAAGATTCAGCTTCACTTGTGCTGTCTTCTGAAGCACTCCAGGTAGCCTTCATGGCCTTCTTGTACTTGTTATCCTTGTATTCATATTTCTTTTTATACTTCATCTTTGGACAGTCGGCTTTAATGTGTCCTTTCCTCTTGCACTCATAGCAGACAACATCATCTGATTTGTCGTTCTTCTTCCAGTCCTTTTTCCATTTCCCTTGTTGGTCATACTTTCCCTTGTAATTTGGTTTCCTAAAGAATTTCTTTTTCCTATAGAACTTTTTGAATCTCCTGGCTATTTGAGCCATCTCATCATCACTGTCAGAATCATTTTCACTTTCCTCACTGCTTGAACTTTCATTGATAGCTTGAAGCTTTTCCTTATCCTTATTCTTTGAGGTTGTAGTCTTGAAGGCAATAGACTTCCTTTTAGGTTCATCATCTTCTTCTTTATTTACATTAAGCTCTTCTTCATACATCATCAGCTTACCAATTAATTCCTTGACAGGTAGAGCAACAATGTCACAGGATTCTCTAATGGAGACAGAGGTTCCTCTCCATCTTTCAGGTAGACATCTCAAAATTCTCATAATTTGTTCCTTTGCTGGAACATCCTTTCCCAGAGAAGTCATTGTGTTGACAATTTCATTGAACCTGAGATACATATCAGAAATGGGTTCATCAGGCTTCATCTTAAAATTATCATACTTAATAGTATAGGTATTCAATCTCATCTCCTTAACATTTGTTGTTCCTTCATGAGAAACAGCTAAGGTATCCCAAATTTCATATGCAGTTTTACATGCAGAAATTCTATTAAACTCTTCATCTCCTAGAGCACAGTACAGAGCATTCATGGCTTTACAATTGTTATTGTAAGCAGTCTTTGTAGGTTCATCCCAAGTAGATCTAGCAGTAGTGGGAATTTTGTATTCAGATTCAATAGCAGTCCAAATATCAAAACCTATGCTTTCTAGATGAATTTTCATTTTCAGTTTCCACTGAGCATAATTAGTTCCATTGAAGAATGGTGGCTGGTTAGTAGCAGCACCCTCAAGTCTATTATCCATGATATTACAAAAAGGAATTTTAAAGAGATAAAAATTTAGAAATAACAGAAATTTTAAGAACTTTAAAATACAACTAAAATCACAGTTCAAAAGCAGAGCACTTTTAGAAAGTATAACCTGCCTCTGATACCAAGTGTTGGTCGGAGTGGACACTCAAGAGGGGGGTGAATTGAGTTCCAATTAAAATTTTCTGTTAAAAACAATTTCTAATAAAATCCCCCAATTTCAAAAATAAATTAAACTGTAGTGAATTTATATAGAATATAAAGGTTCAATTAGCTTCTCAAAGATTGATTAATTCTCAGTTAACTTAATCTTATGATTAAATTAACTTTTGAAACTAATTTACTGATTTTTAATAAATATAAACACTTGCGAATTTAATTATCAAAGTAGCTTTGAAGATAGATTATATTTCAAAGTAACAGCAGCGGAATATGAAATAAATAGGTATAGTATGGATATAGAGTATAACTATAAACACAGAGAAGTAACCAAGAGGTTCAGTCTCAAGCCGAGACTTAGTCCTCTCAAAAGTTTATATAAAAGTGATCCACACCCTGGATCGGGGTTAACAACAGTGAACACACTGTCCAGGTCACAAGACCTCTACCACAGTTCTACGTGGGAAAACAAACAACAGCAGCCAGCTGTCCAGGTCACAGGACCTCTACCACTATCCACAGTGGGAAGTGAAGTGTAAAAGGTTTGCTGAGGATTTACAGATCCTCCAGTGAAAGTACAGGAGTCAGTGTGTGTGTTTAATACAAAAGATAACACACACTGCTCGAAATGTAGAATAAATAAATCACAGAGCAGAGATGTAGAGTTTAGGAATGGCTCTAGTGATTTCAGTGTAGCACTGGACTCGTTTTGGAATTAATCAGAAATGATTCTGAGTCCTCTTCTCGATTTTGTTTGAGAAGCAGAGTGTCGTATGCTTTAGGTTCACAGGCGGTGAGATGTAGTCGATGAAGCTCTTAAATATTCTATTGTATGCACACCACTCTTCTTGAGTAGGCTTGATTGTATATTTGATTCTATCTTGCTTGGTTCTTCTTGTATGCACAGAGCTCTTCTTGAGTATGTCGTATGCTTCCTTGTCTCTGTGTGTGTTGTCTCTCTCTTCTTAGTTTTTCACTTCTTTACTTCACACTTTTTTCACTACTCTCTTCAGCAGAGTCTTCTTGTATTTATACGTGCTCCGTAGGACAAAAAAGGTTTCCTTTCCGCAGGTACGAGGTACGGTTTCCTGACATCCGACAGCTTTTATTAATTAATCGTCAGGGTATTAAAATATAACTAATATGACCGTTGGGTAGAATAAATAAAGATAAAGATAAAGAAATTCAAACAGTTGTTTATGACTGTTCAAGAGATCAGTAGTTCATCAGCATTAGAGTAATGATCGGTGATTCAGATAGATCAGCATCGGTCTGTCATCTGATCGGTGAGTTATTTTGATCAGCATCGGTCTGTCATCTGATCGGTGAGTCATTTTGATCAGCATCGGTCTATCATCTGATCGGTGAGTCATTTGCATCGGTGAGTCCTTGGATCGGTGACTCATTTGCATCGGTGAGTCTGATGGATCGGTGCGTCTGATGGATCGGTGAGTCTGATGGATCGGTGACTCTGATGGATCGGTGACTCTGATGGATCGGTGACTCTGATGGATCAGTGAGTCTGATGGATCGGTGACTCTGATGGATCAGTGACTCTGATGGATCGGTGACTCTGATGGATCGGTGAGTCTGATGGATCGGTGAGTCTGATGGATCGGTGACTCTGATGGATCGGTGAGTCTGATGGATCGGTGAGTCTGATGGATCGGTGACTCTGATGGATCGGTGACTCTGATGGATTAGTGAGTCTGATGGATCGGTGACTCTGATGGATCGGTGAGTCTGATGGATCGGTGAGTCTGATTGATCGGTGACTCTGATGGATCGGTGACTGATGGATCGGTGAGTCTGATGGATCGGTGACTCTGATGTCTGTTGAATCCAGAAGACTTCCAACATACTTTGCAAGTCAATAAGCATAGTTAAAAACATGATAACTGATTCATTCATAGATTGGAATTATGTTTATGAGACATCAAACCAGATTAAGCATCAATGAGTTGTGATGATTTGTGATTATTAAAACATCAGTTATAAACATGAAATCAGCAATCTTCCAGAGGGCTCAACACCCACGTAGTGTAATATAACTTAGTTTTCCTAAAATGGATTTGTAGAACTTGAGGAGGATGATTTTCATTGGTGGGAACTTCTAATGATCAACTATCATTGAAATATTGTGAACATTATGATTAAACCACAAATAAAAATAATTTATCAAATACCCCATTTTAGTCCAAAAATATCTACATTTTATGGTGATTTTCATAGGGGGGGCCTAACTATTTTAGCCATGGAATCACACTTAATGATAATATTTCCCCTTGGTAGTTTAGTATTAAGATAATTTAATTAATTTTCTTCATATCGTACAATTTCATATTTGGAAAAGAAGAAATTAAATATTACACATTGTTTGTGGAATATGTATATATCAAAAAAAATTATAATCCTTGAAAATAGTTTATTGACTGGGTGTAAAAAAAATTGGAGTAGAAATAATTTTTTGGGACTACCATTGATGTAGATTATGTAAAAATTATTATCAAACATCATTGTTGATGTTTGTTAATTGATTTAGCTTCTTTTTCATGCCTATATGTGTCACCATTATCATCTATTGTATTTTTAGGGTTTGTATCAAAATAATTTATTTATGTGATTCCAACAGTAAGAGCTATATATTTTACACAATCAAACTAATATATGGATTTATTAGTCTGAGAATATCCTTTTAAAGATAGATGATATCAACCTACCATTAAATATTTTATAGATATTATATGAAATTTATTTTTATTAAATACCCAATAAATTCTAATAGATATATTCTCAGTTGAGGGGGTGAGTCATGAATTGAAAATGGAAGGGTATGTGGTTATACTTCTTTTGAGGTTTACGTTTGTATATATAAAAACAACCACTTATTAGGTAGTGGTAATAACTCCCAAAAACATATGTTCTAGTTTTTTTTTCACTATCTTGAATACACCCACATCCCCTTATACGTTCAATGAATAAAAATATTATTTGGGGTAAAATTTTCCCTACCATATTGGATGTGTTTTGCATTACATTCCTATTGAAACTATTTAGAAATATTTTATTGTTTTACAATCCTATATTCTAGTTTTATTTCGATTCAATGAATTCTATTCATAGTCTATTTGAGATATATCTTTCATTTAGAGTTCCTCTACAACAGTAGGATTTCATTGTATCAGATATTAAAACTTCATCAATTTTATGGTGGAATAATATAGTATCCATTGAATCACTCTTGACCATAAATTTCACCTTTTCCCCCTGAATTATAAGGTATTTATTCGATCAATAAGCTGACAAATAAATCACTTAGATCAAGATAATTATTTAATGTTATCATGTTGTGATCAAATTTATTTGGATGACCATTGTGTTGGATAAAGTGTAACACTCCTAATTCATATTAAACTATAATTCCCAAATGGGGAGAATTTTATTGGATTATTTGAAATAGAATATTGATTATTTTTAAATAATAATGTAAGAGATGCTCACTTTTTTTGTCAAATTGTTATTTAGGACAATAACAGATTTGCTTGTTCAATGTATTGACATTGATTTTCCAATTCAGTAATTTGAATAGAATGTCACCAAAAAAGAAGTAATCTATATTTTATGAAATTTAATTTCACCCACAAACATAAATTATATTATCTTATACATTAAAATTCATGGTTATATGGAATAATATATAGAGGGGTTCTATGTGCTAGGACATTATGAGTATCTATTTTTTCAGAAAATTTCTACCATGTGATATTTGGATATTCATCATCTTCATTGAATTTTTCTTCAAAATTTTAGACTATAAATTCTTTTACCATGGGTACGACCTCTGTGGTTAAAAAAATGCATTATTTAGTTTATCGTAAGATGTGTTTTAAGGAGTATCATTACAACCTCTTATATGTTAGTGGGGGTAGGACCTCCTCAATGTTAGTTGTTATGACCCACTAAACAGGGGAAATATAAGGTGGCTATATATGACTTCATTAATATAATTTGAATATTCCAACAAATTGTTACCAAAAATCATCCATGGTTTAAAGATGGGATGTATCAATAGGTTAAATGTTCCTTATAATCAACACTTTTAGGGAGATTCTATAGGTCCATGATGATTGATGTACCCCATTGAGAACTCCAATAGATTTTCCAAGTATTAAAAACAAGGTTACTGATATATTCTTCAATGGAATCCAAAGTAATCAGTGGTAAAGTGTTTTTTTGTGTGTGAATGGTTAGTAGGATACCTCCTTGAAAATTCTTGGGTTCCCCTCTGGATATATTGTAAATCATCCTCCACTTATCTAAGATAAGGGTGGTAGGTCTTTCCCCATAATGTGGGTTTTATTCCCCTACAGAAAATTCCATGATTTGGTGGATAGAATGGTTTATGATTCTTATGCCTTTATAAGTCCCACTCCACCATTTAAAAAATTCCATCATACATATATCACTACACCATGGAATTGATCACCCAGTTCATGATACACTAAGTCAATGAGAACATACCATGAGGATGTATTGTTGTATTGGTTGTCATACTAAAAGCATTCATTATAGTTTTATCACATGTAAATGTGCATACAATCATAATATTCCACAATTTCAACCATTTTCACCACAGAACAAAATTCATTGTGCTGAATTTAAGAATAATAACATTTGGATGTTGTTGAATATTTTTTGGGCAGAAAATACAAATAAGTGACACATTAGTAAAAACTCACAAATATTTATCCTAATTTAATTGATATATTTTACATATAAAGGATCATGAATATTGGGTACACCATTCCTTTTTATTCTCTAATTTTCACATTTCCATGAGCCATCTTTTGAAATGTAGGTAGAAATAAATATAATATATCTTTAATTTGGTTTTACATTATAACTAAGAGGATGTCATGTCAAATAAACCTATCAATAGTGTTTTTGGCTAATCTAACACTCTATCATTGATTTAAGACATGTTCCTGAAATACATATGAGTAATAATATTAGATACCCCTATTGTGATGGTGATCAATTATAATTGTGAATTCAATAAGAACAATGTATATATATATAATAGGTTATCTATTTTATTCAATATATATCAATTTTTCTGTGGATTGAGTCCATATATATAGAAACTCTTGAATTTGATTCCATCCATGGAGAACTAGGTGTTGTGTTATAAAGATAAAGACTATGATCGGGGCTTCATACATATCCGTATAAAGGCATTAAGAACTCATATAATTTGGATACATTTAATGAGGCATATAATAACATTTATGGTCATAGTAAAAGACATATTTTGGTTACTTTTATGTTTATGTATCTATGGCCAATGATGTGATTTTTATATTCTTTCTTATGGAACCATAGTGTCTTACAGTTTAAGGTTATATGACTAAGACCACTTCTAAGTTGTTTAATTCCATGTTGACAAAACTAAATAGAATGAGTTCCTATAAATTTTTTGGTTTTGGATTTATATATGATTGTCCCTTTCTTTTTTAACCTTATAAAGGAGTTAGTTTATTATAGGATATGGCTTATACTGGTAAAGGCCCTTATTATTTATCAAGATCATTTATTAGATAAAAGGGATATGATAGTATTCTTATGATATATGGAAACAATTTTAATGTATACATGATGATCTTCCTATCCCATGATAGATCACATTGGTTTTATATGAATATGGATCCTCATTATCAAGGTTATACATGATTTATAGTTCCAATGAAACCTAATTTTAAGGGAGGACATCTAATAGGTAACCCTTTATCAAGGGAATACATCATCGAATGGTGAATCAATAATATACATAAATACTAAATCATCTATATTGAGTGGTCATGTATGTAGATTCGACATGATGTTATTTTGGGGTTATATCAAACGTATGATTGCTTCAGTGAGATATTTTTGAAGGTGAAATGTTTTAAATTTCCTAGGAAAGGGACCAAGGTAAATACAACATCTATATATGTCCTTAATGGTTTGATGCAACCCCATTTGGAAGGGTTTTGGAATTGGATCCATTTTTTGAATTACTAGGCATGGATATATTTTAAAGAAGCTTTGGTGGCATGGTTGGTAATCCTTGGTGAGATATTGAGAAGAGTAATAGTTTGAAATAGTGGTACCCTATTTATACCCTTCGAGGATATGGAATGGTTTCAAAAAAATATTCTTGGAAAAGTTATTTTGATAGAAATTTTTTTGTGGTAAATAATATCCCTAGTTTGATTTTACATTTATAGTTATATAATTATCACCATAATTGGATTCCTATTAGGTTTTGGATGATTTATTTGATTTAGATCCTTTAAGGAATCTCCAAGACTTTCCATTAAATCTATACTGAATTATATATGGGTCTAGTGGTCTTTTATGAATACTTTTAGTGTTAAAACCTAAGAATGGGATATATAACATATGTTCCAATTAATCCACATATTTTTTGTCATATAAATTAAACTAAGAAAGATTATAATACATTTGGATTATGAAGCTTGTGTTTTGGGGAATCAACAGGTGTCATTGGATGTCAATATCGTACCATATGTGTTAAAATTTGAGGTTGGATGGAATTTCTAAAGGAATATTATAGAAATGCACCCAAGACAGTGTAGTAACACATTGTAATAGATTTGGTCACTCCGTTGGATGTTTGTACCCATAGGGAAAGACATTTTAATAGTTCCTAACATGCAAGCACCATTTTGAGGTATTGGGATACTGGTTCTGGAATGCATTGATAGGGGAATTGTAACGACCCAAAAGTTTATTAAAGAAATTATCTATTTATAATTATGCTCCACAATTAGAACCCAATAAAAAAATATTATCAAAAATGATGAATGAAATAAGTGATATTTATATAAATTAAGGAACCTATACTATTGAAATAGTAACCTGAACATTGGAATAGTAATATGATTGTTATGAATAGTAATCTAGATGTTAGAATAGTAACCTCACCTATGAAAGTATAAACAAAATATAGGTATATAATAAGTCAAAACATGATATAATTATATCATGGTATAAGTAAATAACAATTTTAAAAATTATCAATTAACTTTTGGTATTTTTGTAAAATGTAAATGATTATTTAAATTTTAATAATTAATATAATGATTTAAAATAAAACATATATTAATAAAATATATTCATTTAATATTTTCACATATTATAATAATAATATAATTTAATGAGACATAATTTAATTTTTCAAAGGGTCAAAAATTTAATTCTAAAATTAAAATGATTATTATTTCAATAAATTATTATTTTATTTCATAGTTAAATATAAAATATTTAGAAAATTATTTCAATAAAATGGATTACATTTTTTAAATCTACACATTGAAAAATGGTTAGTATTTTTCTTAAATAGTTAAATTTTTTATAAATAGTGAAATATGGTAAATTATAGTATAAGAAAAATACATGTATTTTTATTTCATGGATGATCTATTGCTGATGTAAGCACCTATGGTTCAAAATATCTTGAAACATATACTTTATTAACCATACAAATCAATACTATTGATATTATTAATCCAAAATAAGTAACTAGTGAATTTAATAATAATAAACACCACTCTCCTCATATAAATACCACCCCTGACCTCCACTTCTCCCCAAACATTCTAATGATTTTATTATTCGAAATTATATTTTCATGACTCATACCCATTTAAAAATCTTATTTTCTCAATAAAATACCAAACCCAAGTTCCTTAAGTAGGTTCTCAAGGAGATGATATTCAAGATATAAAATCCTCCATCATTCTCTTTTAATTTATTTTATTTTCTTCTCCTATCCACTCCTCTCATATCCAAATTGACATGATAACTCCAGTATCATATATATGTCCAAATTTAATTATGTTAATTTAATATCCATCATCAAATCCCATATCTTCCTCTTTTATTCTAAAAATGAAAACATCATTCATAATATGTTGATTCACCACCTTCATGGATAATGAATTTTTTCCCATTACTGCATTCAAGGATAGTTGTAAAACCATTATTATGGTTAAAAATAATTCTAATATGCATATTATAACATTTATTATGTTTTGGAACCAATATGTGAACATAATAATGAATAAAATGATACTAGTTTGAGATGGTCGTACAAACCACCAAAACAAATTAAACATTTCTTTAATTAATATTTTATCTAATAAATCGTCCTCATATTAGAAAACAAAAATATATATGTTAATATTTAAAATTATGGAATTATAATAATATTTTTTTTTCACTTATATATTTTTTATTCCATTTTACAATTGCTCTTGTAATTATAATGAACGCAGCTGTCTATAAATCCATGAAACAAACCCACCAGATATAATGAAATTAGACAGTGTAGCTCTACAAAATTTCCATAAACAAACATAATAAAATTAAAATAAATAAAATATATTTGTTGAGGCTTATGAATTTAGTAATTAATGAATCAGATTTTATTATTCATGATATTAATTGAAAGTAAAGAAGAAATTCAGACATATGTTTAGGGGATTATCGAACCCAACACCTTTTCTTTGGGTTATCCCTCCTTCATTCCAAATATTAGTATAGATTTTCATTTAATGATCCTTAAATATAAGTTCATTGTTTTTTTTAAATTTATTTTTTAGGATATAGATGTATCTAAATTTATCTTAACCCAAATATAATGATTTTATGAATGAAATCATCTTTCAAAAACACATCTTTGATTTTTCTTGATTTTTTTCTTTTCTCAAGAATGAAAAATCTTATACCAAATATGTTTTCTCTTTTTCATTTTGGGACCCCAAAGTTTATCCATGAATATATGATTGATGAAATTCTTATTAATACCCTTCCTTTCCAAGGGTTATTTCATGCTTACAATTATTATATGTTCCTTGGAGAATACATGATTATATAAATGTTATGATGTAATGGGTGGGCCAAGAATAATATACCCCACAATTTCATTGGGTAATATAGTTTATATCATGGGGTGAGGGGGATACAAGGATATCAGGTCATGATGGAGTATGTATTTCTACCTAACATCCATGGCCATTGTGCAAGTCCCCCCCCCCTCTGATAGGGGGTGGACATCCATTGTGCCACTAAGAGGCCTCCCCTATCCCCATTTTTTCCATCTCCGATCCCAAATTTATTCCCTAATTCCCCATGATTTCCCTTTTTCATAAATTTCTCGATTATCTCAATTGTTTCCCTCACCTCTATATCTCATCTTTAATGTTAAATGAGGCATCTTAATTCTTGAATCTGACAATGATTGCTCATTCAAAAAGCACTGGTCTTCAGGGGATTCCTTCCAAAAACATATATTATTATTTTGGGGTTTGAAATATCATGAATTGGTGGGAGTTCTGGATATAAAATACATCATGGTATATTCTGAGTATGACTTGATTCAAGATTGGTCCAGTTCCCCCTTCTCCTGCAACGGCCTCTGGTTCTTCCTATTCAAGTGGTATTATGACATTAAATTGAAACAAGATTCTCAAACGATGGTGATATGTGTAAGAATCATTGATATCCCATTACCATTTCAAAATCCCTCAATTTTGTCTATTGTAGTAAATCTGGTGGTTATTTATATATTCTTCGATAGTCAGACCAAATCAGTTTATTACTCGATTCTTCTACAAATCTGTGTAGAGGTCAATTTATCATGAAGGGAGGTTGATTATTTTTGGATTACGGTAGGAGAATAATTCCAGCGTAAACAACATGTGAAATTTGATTCTAGGTCAGATTATTGTCAATAATATGAGAGATTGGGTCTTCAAATGGTTGGTTGTAGGAGTGAGATGAAGAAATTACATAAACTTTTGGATGCGGATATAGGATGAAATGGTCAATATTTGGTGCCTATTTCTTGTGAAGACTTGATGAATCATTTGTAAATTCCTATAAATCAATGACATGTGGAAATCATCCATTTTAGTCTTCCCGCTAATAACCCGATGGTGTAACGCATATTTAAATTCTTATGGTCACATTTGGATGGCCCTAAAACTATTTTGCAAGTTCTTTAATATCCAGTGTGTATTGGGGATACTCTTACTCTTGATGACTATATATAAAATATAGGAATTACTCACCGAGAACTTATACAGGGGTGGTGCAACATGGAAGTGGGTTTTCCCCGAATAAGGGGTTATAGTTTTCCAATTAAGGATTCCTTAGAGGGTGCATGATCTAAAATAATCCTTTTCAAAATTTTGGGGAGTGGGTGGAGGTTAAGAATGGATCCAAACAAAGATGTACCACATCATTTTTGAAAATAAGAAATATTTTTGAAAGACAATTTGAAGAAGTTTTGGCTGAGATCTTTAACTTTTTAGGGGAAGAGTCATGGGAGTTTGATTTCATGTCTTGGATGGAAGTTCTAATGAATGGCTAGGTAGAGACTTGCACAACCCAAGAAATGATTAGGGTTAAGAGAGGAATAATAGATCTAGGGAGCTATATTTTTTGTTATAGTAAGATATCCCAGGGGCATAAAGATTATTCAAATACACCCAACCCAATAGACACTTGGTCGGCCAATAAAACAGTGTCAAAGGCAACAAATAATTTTTCTTTTGAAACCATTCACATGAATAAGAGAATCCTAATACTGATGATTGAAAATTAAATGTTCATGTATGGTGTCTATAAAGACCATCCCAGTGACAAGTTGGGTGACATGATGGGTATCATGTCCTAGAGAGAATCTATGTTAAATTCTTACTCGATAGTTCGCTAAGGGATTCCCAGAACTAAGCTTGAAAAATATTGTGAATTATGAGACCTTATAACTAGAAAAAAGTGGGAAGAAGGTGGGGAGGTAGTGGGAAAGTGGTAAATTATCCTTTTATCTTCTAAGGAAATGTTTTTGGGGGGATTTATTATTTATTACTCTCACATGGATACAATCATGATGGGAGATAGACCAATTTATGTAAACATAAATCAAGAGTAGTGAAACTAGATAAAAAATAAATACTTAATCATATAATAGGATTTAATGATGAATTGTTATCTATGGATGAAATATTATAATCATGTGACAATATGACTTAATAGGTTCAAGATTTCATTAAATATCTTTTTATTATCCTATGATGTTTGATGGTTTTTAGGTTTAACTTTCTCACTTTCTCACTTTTCCTACAAAGGTGTTCTTATAATAAAAAATTAATTTTCGAATTATTTGGATAATCTCATTGTATAATGTGTGAAATGCATGAACATGATGCTAGATTTTTTCATATTGATTATGTTATTATTATGCACATATTTTATTTGTGAAAATTATACTATCTTTGTTCATAACTATGTGTTGTATTTTACCAAAAATACATGATGTTTCATTTTTTTATTGTTCCACATTTCACGCCTTTATATAATTTTTTATATCATGATTATGATTATGATCCTATTATAATGTTCTAATGATGATGATTATTCTCACCCATGTAATATTGATTCACGTCCGTATTCATCCTCCTATGGGATTTTAGCTCACCCCTTTCTTTTATGTGTATCCTCATGTAACAATATGTACTAAGGAGAAAATGATATCTATATGGATAACGAAGATTATTTTCAATATATTTTTACATTTTATTATGAATAATTGATGTATTGTCCAAATTCTCCCAAGATACTATTCATTTGAATCCTAGATTGTAACAATTTTATGTTGTTTACCTTTAGAATGTTTTTATAATTATGAAATAAAACATATGGTCACTATATTTGGTATCGGAGCATTGTTTTGTTAATTTGAGGATTATGATTTAAAAATATTAAAGAAACACATTATGATAAGACTATGTACATGTAAACATCCACAAATCATTATTTTATAAAAATTATACACTTAGGGATCCCATAATATATTCCTTTAGAGTTAATTTCACAAAATAATAAATTATGTAATCAAGACTTGTTGAAATATGTATTGTTCAAATATTTTCAATTTTAGAAAATGGTTGGAAATAGGAGAAACCATGATAATAACCCTTGTGAAGAACAATGCAATGATTTCCCAAATTACATCGCCAGTGCCTTGGAAGGTATAATTAAAAAAATTCATGGAAACGATTACCCATTTTTCCAAGGAAGTGAATAATAACCCGAACCATGGGTAACATCTTCCTTCACCTAATAATGAGAAACTAGACATTGAGTCTGTTATATGGAAATCACCACCGATGTTTAGTGGATAATTTGGTCAACCTGATTCAAAATAGGTGGATAACTCAATGGATAATACATTTTATATGCTTCACTATTTTTAGAAGGATAAAAAATACTCTAGACATTTATATTTTAGATGGATAATACAAACAATGGTTGGAATTGATAAAAAACAATAACAAGAAGGATGAAATAGAGGATATAGAGTGGAAATACTTTAGGAAGATATTTCTCAACAAGTATTACCATCAAACACATCATAAAAAAATGTAGAGTAATTATATAGAGATAAAGAAAATGGAATGTAAATCAATATAAAATTACAAAGAAAACATCACAAGTCTTGAAATATATTCCAATGGTTTTATTATAAAAATGATATCAAAATGTATAGATTGTTTAGTGGTTTAATGTTGTGAATTTGAAAGGATATAGCTATCTACAACTTTGGTATTTATGAATAATCGGTTCAGTGTGCTCTCATAGTGGAGATAGAGTTTGTAGAATGGTCCCATTTCTATGGAGATAATAAACAAAAGAGGGAGTTTCATGATGGAGGATCTAATGAAATGGTGTGAGTAAATATCAATGACTCGTATGTAAAAAGGTAACATCTTGCACCATCCCATTGGCTTGAGAGGGGGGGAATGCTACTTGGCCTTAAGTGACATTCCCAATTCGCCAAAGGTTGGAAATAAATTCTGAGGGATTTGAGAATAAATTGGGGAACGATTTTCCCTTGATATAAAACCAACCAACACAACAATATACTATAAAAAATGTATATTATTCATGTCAACAAAATAACATACTCAAACCTCTCCAACAGACAACCAATATAATCCATAATAATCCCACATGCCACATATAACCAAGCCAAAATCAGAGTACCTAGTGGAAGACTAAACAAGACTCCATAAGAACATCAAAACCATCCATCGCTCCACACCAATCTCTATGCTCCAAGCACCACAACATCACCAAATGATCATGCCAAACTGCTAGCAAAATGAGACACCTTACTTTTACCTATGTCCCAGAACTCAATGTCTATAAAATCAAGAAAGTGCCAAAGCATGGGGTGAGTAAAAAAACTCTGTAGTTTTTTCCCAAATGACTTTCCTAAACACATCACTAGGAAAAAACCATTAGCACGTTTATATAAAGCGGTTTCAATAAAAAAAAATAGATTAACCATTACCACAATAAAAACATACCCATACCAAGACATTCCGAAAAATGGAAATGCACAACCATTCCACAATAAATATTCCCATCACACAACAGCACAACAAATTCCATCTTTTCCAAGAAATACCCAACAAAACAACCATTATGGTTGGACTTCCGCCCATTCCGTTCACCTCATTCCCAACTAGTGGTGCTTCCCAACCACTATCCATAATGGTGGTGCTTCTGACCACTATCCATCACCTTTTATAGAGAGACTACCTGTCCACTTCCCTACAACCAACACAAGCCATAACAATTAATCAACCAACAATCACAAAGAACCAAGGCCACACAATAATCACACAACCATTTCCAACACATGCCAATTAACTTCAATAAATCACCCATTTATTGAAAACACCCTTTAACCAACATTCCATGACCAAACACTTCTCAATAAATAACATATTTATTGAAACCCATCATTCACAAAAAAAAATTCATAATTATCCACTGAAGATATTAAAATAAACATTTTAAAATCACTTAACAAATTCCATTTTTGCAATAATAACCCATTTTCCCCAAAATAACCCAAAACATCACTAAATGGATTTCCAACAAGATTTTCACATCATTATAACAATTAATTTCTAGAATAAAAAATAATTGTAATCAGAACCACTAGTTCTAATTAATTGGAGTCGAGAGAGAAGCCACCTACCATTAGGGTACCGGCGAATTAGACCCACACACAACCATTCCCCAATTTGGGAAAATGCTCCACTAAACCTAGTCTTGATCTCCTTCCCTATCATAAAAAATCCTTAAAAACCACACCCAAGGAAAAAACCCCTAGATCTATACAAAATTGGATAAGATATAGAAACCTGAGAGAGAGGGAAAAGTAGATCTAAAGAAAACAACAATGAACTATGTGAGGGGACTTAATGGAGAAGAATAATCTCAACCACACCAAGAAAACCCTTCAATTTTCTTCCAAAATGATTGAAAGAGATCCCTAAGCCTTGAGAACAGTAAATCCCAAGTAAGGCTCGAGTGGGAGATAGTTTGGGTGTTTTTAGGGAAATCAGAACTAATCCCTGATTTTTTAAAAACACATTTTTACAGGCCGCACAGTTATCTCGCGGGGTTAGAAAAATCGTGTGCTAACTATGTGCCTACTGCTGTCTCGAAGGGGCACATTTATTATCCCACCCTATATTGTTATAATAACCATGAACAAGTTGTGGGTGCCACACTTCCCACACAGTGCATCTCGCATGATTTCGCCTAACCATTCTCAAACCATGTATCCTTAAAAAGGCCTCGAAAGTTTTTCAAAACCTTTTGAAACTCTCCCAAACTCATCCAAAATCATCCCAAGAACATTGAACACATAAAAAAGGCATAGAAAGGCTACATACCTCAAACCAGGGGTGCTACATTCTCCCCCCATTGGACTTTCTGTCCACGAATAGTAGAGAACCATCTCATTGTCGAAAGATCTTGGGCCATTTCATGGACATATCTTTCTCTCACTCCCATGTATCCACCTTAATCTAGATATGTTGTAACAAAACATTAACTAAATTGATGCTTTTTTCATTTAATACATTCTCTTGCCTATCCATAATCCACATTATCACTTGCACTAATGAAGCATCATGTTCTATCTCAACACGATCCTAAAGAATCACATGGTCAAGATCCAGCTGATAATTTTTCAACTGCGACACATGAAACACATTTTGCACCACACAAAACCATGGTGAAAAAGGAAAATGACAAGCCACCTATCCAATCCACTTATATATCTCAAAAGGCTCAATATACCATGGAGATAAGTTACCCTTCTTTCCAAACTGACAATGTCCCAACCTAGGAGAGATTCTCAAAAAAACATGATCACCCACCTAGAATGACAGCAGACTTAGACGATGGTATCCATACTATTTTTGATGACTTGGATCTATTTCCATAATTTTTCTGATCAATTTGATCTTCTCTATATTCTCTTAGACAAAGCATTGTCCAATCATAAAAGTCTCTCCCATTTCCACCCAACATAGTGGAGAATGTAATAGATGACCATATAATGCCTCAATCAGAGCCATATGTATTCAATTCTGATATCTATTATTAAAGGAAAACTCCTAAAATAGAAATTGATCCTCCCATGAACCCGAAAAATCTATCACACAAGCCCTTAACATATCCTCCAAAGTTTGTATCATCCTCTCATATTTTCCATCCATCTATGGATGATATGCGTCCCCATCTCCAACTGTTTCCCAAGGGATTTCTTTAAGGATTTATAGAAATTATATTTTAACCTCATATCACTATCTAATACAATAAAAATTGGAACACCATGCCTCTTTACCACCTCCTCGATATAGATTTTTATTGATCTTCCACTATATGAGATTCACGAATTGGGATGAAATGAGTTGACTTTGTGAGTCAATCCACAATCACCAGTATGGAATCGTGCTTTCATACTGTTCTTGGAAGTCCTGTCACAAAATACATTCCTATATGATCCCATTTTATTACTAGGATAGGTAAAGACTACAACATGCATGTTGGCGTTGATTCTCTTCCTTGACATGATGACAAGTCAAGCATCTCGAGACAAACCTGGACACATTCCTTTTCATACCATCCCACGAAAACTATTCTTTCAATGCCTTGTATACTTTCTGAATTCTATGATGGACATCCTACCTTAAATAATGATAAGCCCTGATAATTTCCTTCTAACAAGACATTGGTACCACTCTCTGATTCCAAAATACATGACTGATTTACGATTCACTTCCCAACCCTCAATGGTCTCTCCACCATTGGGTTATGACCTCATCACCACACATTCATAATTAGATGCATGTGCCTCTTTAACCAAACCAACAAGATCAGGATGCAACTAAACCTGAAATAAGTTCTCTCTATCACCCCAGTCCTCAGATTCCAACTGCATTTCGGCTATAAATATCATCAACTTCCACTGATCTGATGCATGTTTCACGACCTATGCATATGATTTCTTACTTAATGCATATCCCACCAAATTTCCCTTACCCGATTTGTAAATTAAGTTGAAATAAAAAATCTTGAGATATTCCATCTATCTCTTTTTCCTCGAGTTCAAATCCTCTTTGTGAGAAGATATGTTTTAAGCTCTTATGGTCAGCAAACACTATATATTTCCTACCGAAGAGATAATGATTCCAAATTTTTAAATCATGAACCATTACTGCCAACTCAAAGTCATCTTTTGGGTATTTAATCTCATTAAACCTAAACTTACATGATTCATATACAACTACATAATCCCCCTATATGATAACACACCCCAACCCTGATCCTGATGCATCAAAATACACCATGTACCATTTTCATGGTACAAAAAACCATGATTGGTTATTATATAAGGTGAACCTTGAACTCTTCAAAGAAATTCTAACACTGCTCTTCCCATTAAAATGGGATATTCTTCCTTGTCAAAGCTGTCATCGGTGAAGCCAGTTGTGATAAATCATGAACAAAATGTCGATAATACCCACCTAGACCTAGGAACCTCCATATATCGAAAATGTTCTTTGGTATTTTCCATGAGATAATATCCACTATCTTTTCTGGATAAACTAAAATAACCTTCTTAGAAATAACATGGCCATGCAAACTAAACTCTTGTATCCAAAAGTCACACATTGAAAATTTGGCATAAAATCGATGGTCCATTAAGATCCCCAACACTATCTCCATGTTCTTATTATGATCTACGCATTTACTCAAATACAATAGTATATTATCCACAAATACCACCAAAAAATAATCTAGATATATCTGAAATATCTAATTTATCAATTCCATGAAAACAATTGGTGAATTTGTTAGACTAATGGGTATAACCATATACTCATAATGGCCATATCTACATCTAAAAGCTCTTTTTGGAAAGTCATCCATCCTCACCCATAATATTTGATTCCCTGGCCTCAATTTAATCTTAGAGAACCACTGTGATCTTATCAACTAGTCAAATAAATCATCAATGTGTGGAAGTGGATATCGGTTCTTTATTGTAACCTGATTAAGTCTACAATAATCAGCAAAGAGTCTCATGTTTTCATCCACCTTTTCAACAAAAAAATGGGTGCTTCCCATAGAGACGTGCTTGGCCAGATGAATACATTTTTTTCTAACTCTTCCAACTGCACATTTAATTATCAAAATTCTTCTCATGCCATTTGGTAAGATAAAAGTGATATAAGACTATTCCCAAGAAAAGATCAGTCAAAAACTCTACCTCTCTCACTGATGGAAACCTTGAGAATTATTTAAGAAATTCATCAAGAAACTAATTCACAACCACTAGAAGAACACTCTGATCAACATATTCCAGTGATTCTAATGACAAAGGCTCCAACAGATATAATATCATGCCAACAAATGATGCCAAAAAAATCCATTGCACCCATATTTTCATTCTTCTCCCCTCTAAAGAGATGTTTAACACCATCCTCTATCACAAAACTAACAGTTCAAGAATAGAAATCGATGTGGGCCTTTAAATTTTTCAAACAATCCATTCCCATGATTATATAATAAGCATCCATCTCAAGCACTAAGAAATCCAACATCAATTTAATGTCATCTACAACTAAGAAATAAGATCTACAGCGAAAATCTCGACACTCTCTTTGACCCTGAGGAGATTGTAGGTTCAAAACAGAAGGAATAATTTCCACCATTAAGGCCAACAAATCAATAGTGTTAGAAGGAAGAAACCAATGTGAAGCACATGTATCAAAAAAAGAATTCATTAATGTCTAATTTAAAATAATCATACCTATTATCATTGATGGTCCTGACTAATCATCCATTACATCCTACTCAGCTCCAAACAATTGCTTATTTTTCATGCTCTGTTCTTTATTACCCAACTGTGGATTCCTGGTGTTCCTCGAATCACCATAACTAATCTTTGTATGATATCAAGGGGAATGTTGTTTCCCCCATCCTGTCGAGGTATAAAACCACTAAAACCCCTAAGGAGTGTCATAGACACCTGACCTCATACCACATCGACAATAACAATGTAGATGCCCCATATGCATACAATTATTAAATTCTTGAGGTTGTGTCATAAAATCCTGCTGGATGTGGATCATAGAACCACACTGAAAACACCCTAACATGCTCTAGGGATTACGAAGAAGATTCACTGATCCTGCCATTAGATTCTGAAATGTACTCCAACCCTAGAAGTAAGTGTCCCCCTTCTTCTTGAACACAGTGTTCAAGTTCCAACTATTCCTTGTGGGTACGAAAATACTTCCCCCACCTATAGACCCCAAAAACTCCCACTCACCTACCATATATATATTCACTATTTTTTTAATCATCTATACAAAAAAACACTATCTAGGAACGAATTTCCTGGTTCAACCCAACTTCAAAAATTCATGCCTTCAACGATGAACTAATTTTCACCCACGGTGAAAACCGAACTATGTTCATACAATTATCCACATATTCTGTTACCGACAAGTTCCCTTGATTAAAACTGAATAAATACATTATATGTTGAATTATAAATGTATGAGGGTATAATTTTTTCTTTAAAAATCCTCAAACCCCTCCCATGTCACACTTGGGGCTGTCACAACTTGGACCGCGAGCTCCCACCACTGAAGGGAAATATCATCCAACATATACATGGATAAATTCAATGTCAACTCTGTTGGTGTTCCGAAGAAGTCAAATATCCTATTCATTCTATTCAGAAACTCTTCATCCCATTCTGGCTTAGAATCACCACTAAACATGGGTGGATTCTGACATTGAATTTGAAATGCATGATCCACATTTTTTGGTTCATCCCATTTACTCCCACTTTCTACAGCTTAGAAATCATTCACAATACTCTGCACTAGCTGATAATTTACTTGAGGCTCAGATGAAACCACATTTTTAAAAACTTCTTCTATTTTGTCTCTACAACGCCTACCCAGTTCCATTTCTATCAATACAAAAACATCCATAAGTCCCACTCCCTTAATAAATAATTTTATACAATTTTCAAATTCATTTACTTAAAAACTATCACAACCTGTATTTCCACAACTTCACATTTCCCATGTTGCACTATTCTGAAAAATCCACTATGCATTAAAAATCAACCCATTTTCAAAATACCATGAATTTACATGGTTCAAACCCTTCCATTTTGAAACCCAATTCAGAAGTTTCAAAAATCCACAAATTCATACCACACCATAAATCATTATACCCTAATGAAATATGGATCTTAGTGAGAAGTCATTTCTACCATGCATGCCATGCTCATTGGCTACACCCATGACAATGAGATATCCAATGTCTATAAGTGTCTCCAAAAAAATATGTACCCAACTCCCTAGTAACATGAAGTTTATCATAAACTTGTTAGCGAAATCCTTTTCTGATATAAATTCCTTCTTCCAACAGCCTATTCCTTGGTACCATCCCGACTCAAGGAATAGATGAAGAATGAATGTCCACACCAAGACCAACAATAAACGCCAAAGGACCGAACAACTATTCTCACATGAAATCCACCGACCGAACAAATTGATAACACTTGTTACATCTCTCCCCATCCCATTGGATTGAGAGGGTGGTGGAATTATACTTAGCCTTAAGAGATATTCCCACGTTTCTAAAGGCTAGAAATAAATTTTGAGGGCTTCAAAAATATATTGGGGAACAATTTTCCTTTGAGATAAAACCAACCAACCAAATAATACACTTTTAACATACTACATGATACATGTACACAAATCAACCAAACCCATACATTACCAAAAGACAACAAAACTAATCCACAATAATCCCACATGCCAAATACAACGAAGACAAAATCAAGGTACCAAGGGGAAGACTACACAAGACTCCATAATAACTAGGAAATCATCCATCACTCTACACCATGCTCCATACTCCAAGCACCACAACAACACCAAATCATCATACTGAAATGCTAGAAAAATGAGATTACTTAGTCTTACCTGTGTCTCGGAACAAAATATCTACAAAAGCACCAATGTGTCAAAGTAGGGGGGTGAGTACAAATACACAGTAGGATTTCCCCAAATGACTTCACTGCACATGACACTAGCATAAAACCATTAGCACATTTATATAAAGTTGTTTATATAAAACCCAAAATATCTCAACAATTACCACAATCCAAACATACCCTTACTAAGCCATTTCAAACAAGTTAAATCCACAACCATTACACAAGCCTTTTCCCCATCACGCATTAGCACAAAAAATATCATCTTTGCAAAGAAACACAAAACAAAACAACCATTATGGTCAGACTTCCACCAATCTCGTTTACACCATTCCCAAATAGAGGTGCTTCCCTTCCACTGTCCATAGTGGTGGTTCTTCCAACCACTATCAATCACCTTTTTTAGTGATACAACTCACCCACTTCAACACAACCAACACATTCCATAACAATTTATCAACCATCACGAACAAAGCTCCATGGTCGTACAATAATCACACAAACATTTCCAAAACATGCCAATTCACATCAATAAATCACTCCTTTATTGAAAACATCCTTTAACCAAATTTCCATGACAACCCACATTTTAATAAAAAAAATCTTTATTAAAAACCATATTTCACAAAAAAAAATTCATAATAATCTACTAATGATTTTAAAATCAACATTTTAAAATCACACAACAAAGTCCATTTTTGCAATAATAACCCATTTTCCCCAATATTCCTCAAATCATAACCAAATGGATTTCAAAAAATATTCTCACATCATTATCACAATTATTTGCAATAAAAAATTTATTATATCCAAAACCACTAGTTATAACCATGTGGATTCAAGAGTGAAGCCACCTACATTAAGGGTTCTAGAAAATTCGACCCAGACGCAACCGCACCCCAATACGGAATAACACTCCACTGAAACCACTCTAGATCTCCTTACCTATCAAAAAAAGTATTAAAATCAACACCCAAGGAAATAAAAAACTAATATCTACACACAATGGGTGTAGATCTAGAAAACCGAGGGAGAGGGAAAAGTATATCTAGATAAAACCACAAAGAACTAAGCAAGGAGACTTACTGGAGAAGAATCGTCTCAACCACACCAAGAAAACCATTCGATTTTCTTCAAAAATTATTGGGAGATCTCTTTTAACCCTTTATAGTAGAAAATCCCAAGTAAGGCTGGAGTGGGAGAGAGATTGGGTGTTTTTAGGGCAATGCTAACTAATCCTAGATTTTAGAAGAACCCATTTTTATGGGCCACATGGTTAGCTCGCAAGGTTAGAAAAATTGTGTGCTAATCAAGAGCCTTATTCTGTATCGAAGGGGAACCACGCATGGACCACCCCCTGTGGTTAGACAAACCATGCAAAAGTTTTGCATATCCCACTGCATGCATGGTTCGTCTCTCAAGGTTTCTCCTAACCGTGATCAATCTGTGCAGCCTTAAAAAGGCCTCCAATGTTTTCCAAAACTTTTCCAAACTCTCCCAAACTCATCCTAACTCATCCCAATAATTTTTAAAAACAAATAAAGGCATAATAAAGGCTACATTCCTTAAACTATGGGTGTTGTAAAAAAATTTAGAAGAATCATATTGGGAACTTCTAAAAAGGGATAGTGAAATGCTTCAACTATGGGATAGAATTACTCCAATATCATAAATTTCAAAGTGACATGATGAGGTTGGAAAATATAAGCAAATAAAGGAGAGAACCACCCATATATCAATGATTTAATTGTATGGAGAAATTACATTTTGAAAGATAGGGCACCAAACCATTGGTCCTTGATGGTAATCAGCATCAATAACCACCAAATCCAAAGGATAAAGGGAAATATTATACCATCACTACTTCTGAAGTGGAGCAATAAAAAAAAGCAAAATCGGGTATACGTACAATTCACTCAATAATTGAATAATTCTTATTTGATTATTGTGTTATGAATTCATTTATATCCTATAATTTTTCAGGAACAATGGAATTGAATCCCTGATACCATGAAGTGGTGATATCCTTGAAAACAGCTTGTGGTGTGATCATTGTAACTCAAGTGTTAGACTCTTATTATATTGGCAGATGTGGGATGATTCATCCATATAATCTCATAATGTATACCCTAGAGTAATTTGATGCTATAATTGGAATGGAATGTCTCTCATTATATAGATAACATAAAAACTATCAGGAAAACGAAATACCCTTCCATATTCTGAACCATCCCATGATCCTTTAAGAATGAAAGGATGATCATTAATCTAATTTGTAAAGTCACTCAATAGTGTGGGTGTTGATTGCATGTGAGAATGGATACCTCACTTAAATTTTGCGTCAAAGGAAGGTATCAACTTAGTGAAAATTTCCATTGTGAGGGAATATAGTGATTTGTTTTCTTTAGAGTTACTTGGACTTCCTCCATATTACGATGTAGAGTTCTCAAAATAAATTATACCTGCAACCAATCATATCTCAAAATGTCTCTATAAGATATCCCTAATCAAACTGAAGGTGTTAAAGAAGCGGTTGCAAGAGAATTTTCACAAGGGGTTCATACTCCCTATTTCATCACATTGGGCTGTGTTAGTGATCATTATAAATAATAAAGGCTCAATCATTTTGTTTGTGTATCGATTATCAGGAGCTCAATAAGATCACTATAAATAAGAAGTGTTATCTTCTAAGGATTGATGAATTGTTCAATCAAATACAAGGATCAAAATACTTATCAGATGTGGATTTTCATTTTTGATATCATTAAATGATAGTGAATAATATATATTCAGAAGAATTAATTCCATGCATGTTATGGGAAATATGAGTATCTATTGATTCCCATCATAATTAATAATGCTCCTTTAATATTAATGGATATGATGAATATAGTTTTTATAGGGCACTTTAAAAAATTTGTGGCAGTGTTTATCAATGATATTATCACTTACTCCAATTCGTGGAGGAACATAAAGAATATCTAATGATTGAGCGAGTGATATAAAGGAATGATAAATTGTACACCAAGTTTAACAAGTGTAACTTTTATATATTTTTTGTCACATTCATGGGGCATGTGATCACATCTAATGGAATACTTATAGACACTACAAAAAAACATGATGAATGGACTAGACCCACTATTGTCACAGAAATCCATAGTTTTCTTGGATTATCTAGGTACTACAAACTTTTTGTGTGAAATTTAACACAATTTTCTAGACCACTAATTATGTTAACTTGTAAAGGGGTAAAGTATGTCTGGATGGAAGAATGTGTGTAAATATTCACGTATCCCAAGAATAGGATAATAATTACACCTTTTCTCACATTTCCAACTACTGTATAATTTTTTTTGATACACTGTGATGAATCAAAGAAATTTATGGGTTGTGTACACTTGAAAAATGATAAAATGCTATCCTAATCCTCACAGTAGTTAAAGATCCATGATAATAACTACATTTTGTATTATCTAGAGCGAGAAGTTGTGATATTTCCATTGAAAAACTGGCGAACCTACCTCTATAGTGATAAGTATTCCATATATACCAATCACAAGTGTCTAAATTATATATTAAAATAGAAGGAGATAAATATGCATCTAATAACATGGTTAGAGATATTCAAGGAATATGATTTCTCTATTAATTAAAATCCAAGAAAGGTGAACCTGGTAGCTAAAGCTCTTAACAAAAAAGTATCGACATCCTTATCTATGATGAGAATTGAGAAATATCCAATATTCATGGATAGGAATATTATGGTTTTGGAAATCATAATGGCATGGAATATGTCCTATATTTCAAAAATAATTTCCCAAATATCAACACAAGAAATGATCAAGGAGGCACAAAGTGATACTCTAGAGCAACAGAAAAATGTGAAAGTAGTAACTGAAGGCAAGATACACAAGTTCTACATCGATGAGGATTATATAATTTTATTTGGAAATAGGCATTTTTTGGCATCTTCACATGAGATAAATCTGGATATACTAAATAATGAACAAGGCTCATATTTCTCTATCTATCTCATAGGAACTAAGATGAACTATGACCTTTGAGAATACTTCTTTTGGTACAATATACATAAGGATATTTTTGAGTATATCTCAGTATGTTTCTTATGTTAGGAAGTCAAATTAGAGTGAAAAAAATCCAAAGGGATGATGCATACAATTATTATACCCATGTTGAAATGGTCGAATGTCACCGTGTGTGTTGCCACTAGTCTCTTGATGATATTCAAAGGAAACAACGTGGTATTTGTTATGGTGGATCAACTCAGACATACTGCATACATTTTTTTGTAGTTCAGAAGGTTTCACACTTTAATAACATGTCAAGATATATTTGAAGGAAATAGTCTGGAATCATGGGGTCCAAATTTTGATCATATATGATCTTGATATGAGTATCAAATAAAAATTTTAGATAACCCTTCATCATTCTTGGAGTACTAAATTGAATATCAACATAGCCTATCATCCCCAAACTAATTGAAAATTTTAAAGCGATATTTAGATGCTTGAAGATCTTCTTAGATCATTATAAATGGAATTCAAAGGTGGGTGGGGGTCATCTTATCCCTTTTTTGAGATCACATATAATAATATTTTCCACTCGAGTATTCACATGTCTCCATATGAAGGTCTAATTATGAAATGATTTAGAACTCCATCATGTTGGTATGATGTCCGTGGACAAAGGCTACTTTGACTAGATCATGTATAAGAGATGACTGAGAAGGTTGTAGTCATCCAATAATATTTAGAGGTTGTTGGGATATGGAAGAAGATATTTACTAATAATTATGAAGGGACATGGAGTTTGAAGTTTGAGACAATGTCTTCATTTGAATATCACCATGAAAGAGAGTCATGTGGTTTTAAATAAAGGGAATAATATACCAAGGTACATTGGACCTTTTTATATCCTTCATCACATATGATTAGTGGCCTATCAGCTCACACATCCTCTAAATATGGCTCAAGTTCATGGCATGCTACACGTATCTATCATAATGAAGTACATGCAAAACCACTCAAATGTATTGGCCTTAGAGGTGGTACAGTTGGAAAATACTGTCTCTTATGAGGAGTAATTGGTAGAGATTTTGGATCAGAGAGACAATGTTATACATAAAAATACCACTCACCTGGTCATGGTAATATAGAGAAAAAATACGTATAAAAAATTGAAATGGGAACTAGGGGAATTAATGAAGGATAAATACCATCATTAATTTTTCCTTTGGTATGTAAAATGAAATTTCGAGGAAGAAATTCCATAATGTGAAAAAATGTAATGGCCCCTATTTTATTAGTGTAATTACAATTTTTATAATTATTCATCACAAAAAGAACCCAATAAAAAAATATTCTCATGAATAAGAATGAAATAAGTGGTATTTATAGAAATTAAAAAACCTATACCATTATAGTAGTGAATTGACCATTGGAATATTAATATAACAATTAGGAATAGTAATCTAGCTAATAGAGTAGTAACCTCACTTATAAAAGTATATATAAAATTTATATATCTTATAAATTAGAATATAATAAAATTATATCATGGTATAAATAAATAAATGTTTTTAAAAATTATAAATTAAGTGTTTAAAATTTTGTAAAATGTAAATATTTATTTACATTTTTACATTTAAATTAATAATGTACAAAAAAATTTATTTTCATTAAAAAGATTCATAAATTAATATTATCTTTTATTATAATTATAAGATACCTTTATGAGACATTAATTATTTTTTAAAAGGATCGTAAAATTACTTTAATATAGAAATCCATATTTTAGAATAAATGATAATTTTATATAAAAATTAAATTTATCACATTTATAAAAATATATTCATAAAATGAAGTCCATCTTAGAAATATACACTTTGAAAAAAGGATATGATTTTACTAAAATGGTCAAATTTTTTGTGAATACTGAAATATGGTAATTTACTATATATGAAAAATACATGAATATTTTAGTCATGGTTGAAGTATAGATAATATAAAAACCCATAGTTCAATATATCTGAAAAAATACAATATTTAGTCATGGTAGTCAACACTATTGATGTTGTTTATCCAACATAATAAACTAATGAACGTAATAATAAAAAATAACTGTCTCCTGCACCTATAAATACCATCACTCACCACCTCTTATCTTCACACTTTCTTGGCTTCGTATATTGAAATATTCTTCCAAATACCCTTTTCAGGCCTCTTAACCATGTCCATGATATTCTATTAACAACATAATACCAATACCAATTGTCGTAAGTAGGTTGTCAATGAGACGATATCCAAGAGGTAAAATCCACCATCTTTCTCTCTTAATTTATTTTCTTCTATTCTCCAATTTTTTCCTCCCCTATCCAAAGTAAAATGATAAATGAATTATAATATAAATAATTTAATGTTATCGTGTTAATTAAATATCCATCATTAAATTTTTTATATCTACCATTTATTCTAAAAACTAAAACATTGTTATTAATATGTCAATTTACCTCCTTCATCCTTCCATCCAAATTTAAATTTGTATTATTAATACATTTTAAGGAAATATGGGAAAACCATAGTTCACAAACAAGAAACCAATATGTTCTTGAAGGAGCTCACAAAATTATTAAACACTACACTAAGATTGCTTAAATCAGCTACTCTATAAAGTTCCCATTACTGCATACTAACCAGAATATATGGATCCTCTCTGATGATCTCTTCAAGGTTATTGATCATCTTTTCTATTCTCTGAATGAATTCCTCCAAGTTTATTTTGCTACGGTTGAAGCCCTAATCTTATATTCAATCTTATTTGTCTATCCACACTTCTTGCTCCTCATTGGCATCAACTTCCAACATTCTTTCATAAATACTTTTAATATCCTCTTCTAAATCATTGGGTTGGATGAATTTATATATAATTTCTTCTTTTGTGTGAAAGAAACACTTCAATAACTCCCCATCCTCTTCTTCCATGTCTCTTTTATTCTTGTATGATTCTTCACATTCCCCATTCGTAGGGATTTTCTTTCCATGTTTCCACCCTTCTTGGACGACCTCATTTCCATCGGTTTTGGGAAGTGGTAGTAATCCTTAAATCCCTTGATATTTTCCATTCGACCACTATTAATTTCTCTAAGACTTTAATTTATTTTTTTCCTTTATTCCTTCTAGGCCTTTGAGGATCTTCCCCTTGAAGTTGGTCCATGCTCTCCAATGGTCCATGTTATCCATTACCACCTTCATGAATGTTAATAAAACAATAATTATGGTTCAAAAACAGTTTTATTATAAATATTATCACTTGTATCATGGTCCAAAACAAATAAATAAACATTATATTAAATAAATTGATATTATTTCATAATGGTCATAACCACCCCCAATATAAATTTAAAAAAAATCAATACCATTTTATCTAATCAATAATCCTCATATATGAAAAAAACTCATATATATAACCATTTAAAATTAGATAAGTGTATTAATACCATTTCATTCCACATCTAGAATTTTTATTCAATTTTAAAAGAACTCCAATAGTTATACTCAAGGGAACCAACCAAAAAGCCATGAAACAAACTCTCCTAGAACAACAAAATTAAACATTTTAACTCATCAGAATGGAAATAAATAAACATAATAAAATTATAATAAATAAAATATATTCAGTGATGGTTATGACTTTTGTAATAAATTATTATAATTTTATTATACAATACATTAATTCTTAGTATAGAATTCATTCGGATATATGGTAAGGGGTTTCTCAATCCCAATAGTTTTTCTTTAGATTATCACTCTTTCATGGAAAACTTTATTGTGTATATTCATTTCATGTTCCTTTTATATAATTCCATTTTTATTACCATTTATTTTTTATGATTAAATGTACCAAACATGATTTTATGATAAATATAATGATTTCCCAAAATAACTCTTCTTTCCAAAACACATCATTGAAGTTTCTTGAGTTGTTTCTTCTTCTCTCAGGAATAATAAATCGTATACCAAATATGTTTTCCCTTGTCAATTTAAGAACCCCAATGTTCATCCATGAATGTATTATTTATGTAATTACTATGAAATCTATTCCTTTCCATAAATTATTTAATGATTAAAATTGTTCTATATTACTTGTGGCATGCATGTTTATGTAAAAGTTATGATGTGACAGGTGGGATTGGAATTATATATCCCTCCAATTACTTGGTTAATGTGATGAATCTCATTAGATTATGTGTAATATTCATGAACAAGATGTAATAGTTTTTCACCATGATTATTTTTTTATTATTCACATATGTTATTTGTGAATATGATGTTATCTTTTTTCACAACTATCTAGTATATTAAACCACTAAGGCATGATTTCCATTTTTTGGAATTTAAACATTCTAGGTCTTTATCCCAGGTTTCCTCTAATAAATACGAGTATGATCCTATTACTATTTTATGATGATGATTATTATACTAACCCATGTTATATTAATTATTTCCCTTATTTATCATTTTAATGATCTTTTTTCACAGCCATTTTTTGATATATATATCCTTAGATGACTAAATGTACTAAGGAGAACGTGATCTATAGAAGGATAAATAATAATATTTTAAAAAAATTATGTTTTGTTGTTCATAAGTGATGTATGGTTATAATATTTCCAATAAACTAAACATTTTGATCTTGTATTGTAACTCTTTCATGTTGTTTACCTTAAAAATTATGTAGTGATTTTTTAATAAAAAGTAGCATCATTATAGGAATGTTGCAATATTTTGAGGTTGAACTCTAGAGTTTAGGGTGTAAGTGGGTTATTGAGTATATAAATGTTGAAAATAGTTGTCCAAGTGTGAGGTAGATCGCTCAGAGATACTAACAACATAATGTGTGGTTGAGGACACCCATATCTTCACATTTTAAAAATTTTCATACCCTTCATTCAATGATGCATTCTTGAAAAAAAATAAGTAACATCAAATATAAATAAATTCACAGTGATAAAAATCATCAAAATAATCAAATTTATTATAGATTACATTTATATCATTATAAATAAATTAATCATTTGTCCCCAAAAATACAACCTCAAAATTTGGAAGATATATAATTTATATTTAACAAAAAAATTAAAAACTACCACTATAAATAAAATAAATACCTTCTATAAGTTTGGGATTGATGTATCTCAGAAAAACGGAATGCCTCATCGAGGAATAGTCATCATTATTATCCTTTTTTAATTTCCACTATTTTTATTCAATAAAATGGGTCTTCTAATTTCTATTAATTATCATCATTCACAAAAATATCATATGATTTTTCAACATAATGTTCTAGACTAGGTTCCTAAACTTATCTATAACAAGTTAAAGAGGATTTTCTTAAAAAAGGTTGGAAACCTATACTGTTGTTCCAATGGTAAAAGAATAAAAATAGGAAATAATTTTCCTTGTATAGAAAATAATTATAACCACCTAAATCATATTCCTTATAAGCCTGTGTTCTACAACTGAAATTATTCCACCTATAAGAAATCACCTTCCAAAAATCAACATTATATATAGATTTAGTGTCATAAATCACTACATTAACAACATTATAATTCTCATAATCTAATACAATCTTGTTGTTTTAGTTATGAAAAGCCTTAGCTTGATATTGTAGATCCATAAAATGGGACTAGTGTTCCTTGAAACCCTTTTATGGACACCCCTTTAAGGGATTATATATATGTATTATTCCATGAGTCTCAATTTTTTATATTACACACTTGTTTATCGTATTATTTACTGAGTTAGAAGTTTTTTTTTCATTTTTACAATAAGCAATTGACCAATATATCCATATTCTCTAGAATAAATGGATTCCTTCAATGGAGTAGTGATCAAACATTAATTTATTTCCAATACCAATATAGAATCTCCACTAAATTTTTCTCCCAAATTGGGAATATTTTGAAAAAAAATGGGGGATATCGTATTGATAATTTAAGATAAATATAAATATATCCACGATTTAATGAATAAATAGATAAATGTTGTGGTATTCTCGGTTTAATTTCAATCCAAAACATCTCTAAGGAATCCTTATAGGTATTTAATTAAGCATATATATAGTATTCAATAAAATGATATATATTATGTATTATAATATAATAATTGAGGCACATATTGAAGTAGTTAAAGATAAATTTAATAATAAAAGGATTTTAAAATGGAATAAGAATGCCTAGAAGTTGAATCCAGATTATTATAAATGGTGTCTCACATTTTATTTTGAATCAAAAAGATAATTTATATTAGGAAACCTATAATTAGCTAAATGATCAAGGTTAATTAGACTATTACATAACCAAATCTTCCTCATCATAAAAATGAATAATAGAATTCAAGGGATATTAAATTCCACCTACATATTAATTCTTATGTCATAATCATTTTTTGACGTTTATGTTGAAGACATCAATGGTCAGTCTAAAATGAAATATCCTTTTAACCAAAGAAAAAAATTGAGATAAAACCTCATTGTTCACCTAATGAGAGACTGATACTAAATAAATGTATTTTAATATCTTCAAAACCTTATGGAACACATGAAATTCCCATCCAATTAAGTCATAACTCAAATGATCCATTTGACCATAATTATTCAGTCCTTTAGTAAATTTAAAATAAGACTGATACCAATCCCATATTATATACTATAAACATTAATCAATGAATCAACGTTCCAATTTCTAAGAATCGATTCTCATTATATAATTTCTGAAATAATATTGAAATGTTTTAAATGAGACCATTAAAAACATTTTTATTTTAAAATATCAATATTTATAAGTTAACTTACCTCAAATAATGTAAAAAAATTTGATATCTCGCATAAAACATAAATATAATTATATTATAATTAATATACAATAATATCAAAAATTATTAAATAATAAAATCAATAAAAATCAACTAATATTTTAAAAATTGAATAAATTTATATGATGTAGTTTAATGGATTTTATCCAACCTCCAAGTACGTGCAGTTTACCCTTAAAGACATATCAACAATATTCTTAAAAAAATTATCTTATAATTTTTTACAATTATAAAATAAAATTCACATCTCAAAACAATAGAATACATGATGGAAAATGATTAATGTGGAATACATTAGGAATGTAAATAAGTAAGAGGGATTGATGGTTAATTTACTTTTTGTCAGTGAAATCAATCACTATAAATCCATTGTAGGAAAAAGAGAGTTGAAGAGGTTATATCCTTGGGTTTCATGCTCAGATTAGTGGAAAAACAAAGAATCAGAAACATGGACATATAGAGGAATCCAAAAAATAAAAATAAAATCTAATATATATTTTTTATAGTTTTTAAAAACCATGTTGGTTGAACAAGAATAGGCACTATACAGCATATGGGAACCATCATGATTTTCTCACCCAACTGTATAACTTTTAAGTCATTCTTACTAATTATTCACAACCCCAAAGTCATAATTTTAAATTCATTTCACCTATTATATCAAGTACATTATTACATAAATCAAAATAATTCATTCATTAAATTATTTTAGACATTAATTAAAATAAAAATGCAATTAAATGAAATTTAATATTTCTTCACAGATTCATGACCCTCGCCCCAATTTACCATCCATAATAACATTCAATTTAATAATAAAGAATAGACTTGTAAAATGTTTATAAATAATATTTTTTTAATATTATTCATTCTAGAAGACCCAATCGATCATTTTATACAATGAATGTATCTTGATTACTAAACACCTTGTTTAAAATATTTTTCTTTACTAGACATATATTCACATAGTATAAAACAAAATGAATCCTTGAATGTTTCTATCAAATCAATTTTTCATCATTATTTATGATTATTATATGATGGTGTTCAAAACAAATTTCTTATATTCTCCCAATATGAGATATTTTTTTAAAAAATATATATTTAACAACATTATATTTATTCATTAAATATGATAAAACATATTTTTCTGATTAAGATAATTTTATCACCAAGTAAACATATAATTTCTCTTTAAAATATATTGATTAATTTATCACTGTAGGTCAGGGGACAAACATGATCACAAAAAATTAATATTTTTTTAATATTTTATATTTTTTTAATATAGTATGTATCATGACTATTTAAATGTGAAAACTATTAGTGTTTGCATTAATCCCAATAGAGTTATTTAAAATATAAATTTCTAATAAATTAAATCTATATATGTATATAAATAGAAGGTAAAATAATATATAAAAAATATGACATCAAAAATTTATTTAAAAATTATAAAATTATAGAACTTCCCATTTATAGAAATTTACATGGAATTGTCATGTTCAATGAATTTGTGGTTCATAAATAAATATGATGTATAAAAATCAAGTATATCACCATCATGTATCATATCCTATTTAAAAAATATTTCTTAAAAACATTTTTATTTCCTTTAGTAATTTTTTTTATAAAGATATGCTAAAATATTTAATGTATAAAATATGTGTCAGTAGTTTTAATTCATAAAAAGAATCCATTTCAACAAGTTTTATTTTATTTAAAATTGATTGTTCATTATTTTAAAACTTTTGGTGGTTTCATTTCCTCTTTATTTGATACATTATTATGTCCCCTTCTCATGAAAATAATTACAGTGTAATATTTGGCCTTTTCCATAATCATTTGAAAATGTATTATTATTTACCTTGAATTCATAACATATCCTATTTGTATTCATATGTATTTAGATATAAAATATTATCAATAGATAATTATTTTTATGATGTTAAGAGTGATGATATTGAACATAGAAAATTTCATCCCAAAAAATATAAACATTTCAACAATTAAATCATTGAATGTTTAGAGCTTTTCTATATAATATTTTGTGATATTATGAAAGTAATTCTGATTGAATCATACCTTTTATAAACTATAAGTATGATGCTGATAAATATAATTACATGGTTTTGAATGATAAATTTTTTTATTTGTAACAATTTTAGTAAATGAAATTTAGATTCAATATAAAAATAGATACATAAATATATGAGGAGTAATTTTCTATAATCATACCACAGAAAATGATATATATATATATATATATATTCTACACTACTAAAATTTTTTCCTTAAAATCTGTTAGACTTTTTCAAGAACATTAGTTATAATTCTAGAAAGTCCTCATTTTCATTTCCTAACATGGAACCCCTTCCTTCTTATATCCCCTTCCCAATTTGACAGATAGTTTTGGGGGTTTATTTAGATGTTTAGGTGAACATGTTCTCTTGATTTATAATTTTTATTTATGCAATTAAAAATTCCTTTATATTGATTATTTTAATGAATTATAAGTCAAAAAACAAAAGTTTACTTTGGATTAGGTGGTTTCATTGGTGACCATGAAATTGGTGTGTATTATATAATGGGAAGGAATGTCTAAGGAATATAATGTTAGAAGATTTTTAAGAAATAAAATTACATTAATTTAAGTTATTCACCATGATATGAATTTTTATTTTAGGTATGATTCACATGAATTTATATATATATATATGTATATCGGTAAGTGGTTGGAAGAATATCTTATATTTTTAATTGGGATAATTATTTAAGGAATAGTTTTTCTACGGTGTGTTGAAATAGATGCAGAATTTTTTTTATTTAGTTTATCTTTTTTGGTCTTCTTTGTATTAATTATAAATTATTTTATCATTCATGATCTGGAATTTATTAAAGTTTATTCACATTTTTCCTATGGAAAATAGTTTAATATCATTTGGGATCATTTTACATTTTACTTAATTAATTTTTTAGGTTATATCTCTTATTTAATGGTTAAATTGTAGTTATTTGATATAGGATATAATTGTTTCAATATCATAATGAGAGGAGATATCATTTTTCAAATGAGGGGAATTTATAGTGAGTGTGATTTTGAATTAATAATGATTTTAACAGAGAGTGTTATTTATTCTTGTAATGGATTTATGGGAGTGGTAATGTTCCTCTTAGATGATTTTTTATATTTAACTGATTTATTTAATTCTATGTTTCTTGTAGTAATTTTGGTTTTTGGTAAATTAATTTTTTGGGATTTGGTAAGGAATTAGCTTGTATACAATTTGATAGGTTGTAAGTTGAAACCTTTTTTAGTAGATGATTGATATAATATTTTATTATATATCACATATAATCTGATAGATTTGGGGTTATTTTACTCTTTAACATTCTAACTAATCGGTTTGATCCCTCTAAAGGTAAATTCCACTTTATTAATTAATTCGATATTCATTTGTAGTAAATAAAAACTCATGCGCTATATTATTTTTTGGGGTCAATATAGCCTTATGATTTTTTTTACTTTAATCTTTGACACCCAAATATTTTATTTTTTATTACATGTTGGTTTATCATTCAACCAATTTGTATGGATATTATATACTTCTATTTAAAAATTAATTTCATATTGTTTTGTTTCTTATAAATTATTTATTACTATTAGTATATATTGTTTTATATTTATGGATATATGGGTACCAATGTTGTTTTCCCTCTCAGTGATGATTTATAGATGTTGTGTTCCCTCTTATTGGTTTTATCAGATGTTTATGTTCTTATTTTCCTATTTTAATTTCCATTAATATGATGATTCAATTATTATATAATTAAATTCTTTACCTCCATGTTGGTGTGGATTCACATGGTGGTGTTAATGTTATTATTTAGTGCACTTAGTATAACTTCTCCAGGTGGTGTAGGAGGGGTATGATATTATTTTACTATAAATACTTGTTTTAGTGATGAAGGAGTCCATTATTTTATTAAATTTCTACATAGTCATCTATAATATGGTAAACTAGTTTCTATATTTTTATCTAATAGATTATTATATTTTATTCCCATAAACATAAGAACATGAATGTGGCTAATTGTTTACACATTTGGGAGTTTATATCTATTGGTGTGTCTTGATAGGTATTAGTACTCACACCTCGCATATGAACTTTATTTCCTATTAAGTCTTTCATATGGAATTTAAAATATAATCATGAACATGCATAGTTTCTTAAATGTTATATGGACTAGTATCTTGTCATTTAGGAAGGAACATAATCAACATTCCCTTAGTGAATGGTTTTATGTCCATAGTTGGAGATGTTAGAGGGAATTGATTCAATGTTATTCCCCTTATTTGGATATTTTTTTATTGATTTATATCATTATTATACTGATGGTTTATATAATTATTACATTATATAGATAATGATTTTTTTTTTAATTTTTAGATTCAAATGTTTTAGGTTTTTATATGGTAAATCCTTTTATTAAATGATGTATAAATAAATAAAATATATATATTTAAATAAAATTATTCAATATGTTTGAATGGGATAAGATAAATGAAAAACATGTATCTTTTTCATTAATAATCTATACTATATAAGCTTCTTTATAAAAACTTTATTGTTATCACTATAAAATATCCAACTCTCTCGTTTATAATATTTTATCCATAATCTATTTGTATCTCATAATACATTATAAGGATCCTTCCTTTCTCACTATTCTCTAGAACCTTTCTTATAGAGAGATAGAGACTCATCTTTGAGAATTTTCATATTGACAAAATCATATTCATGACTATTTTTTTCATTAAAAAATTGTGATACTATTTATTTAGGACTCCAAGGATCTCAAATGTTTCTAAAATAATATTCCTATTAAATGGAACATTTTAAAAATAAATTATATTTTAGAATGTATTCTAATTATCAACTCATTATTTTTTTTAAAAATATTGTTTGAAAATTATTGATATTAAAACTATCCAAACCATAATTATACATCAAATAAATAGAATATGATAGATTATAGTAAGATTAATACACATTATCACATATCATATTTAATATCTTATAATAAACCCAAGTATAATGAAATTCACAATGACATGATTTATTGTATCTTTAATCATAGCATGGTTTAAACCACACATTCATGATTTCTTCTTTAATATAAATTTATAATAATATCCTATATTCACTAAATCCACATAGGCATATCATACTTTCACCTTATATCATATCATAAGTTAAAACATGTGAAAATATACCCAATAATTTATTTTTATTCCATCTAAATATCATACTAGAAAAAAATCCTTATTTTCACCATATGTAAAATTATATATTATAACTTCTGAAAATCCTTCCAAAACATAATCTGGATAATATCCAAAAAAATTGGGACACCTCACAACATTTCTGAAAAACCATTTTATAACAAAACATATTCGTCTATCAAAAATCAAAATATTTATGTCGAGGGACTTTATAATGATGGAATCAATATGAATTATCTAATAATTAATTATATTAAAATATTTTCCACAAATAAATAATTATTTCTAGTCAATATATAAATGGGTCTATAATTATCTTGATCAAACACATATTTCTCCTTACTTATGGCAAAAAATTGTATCGCATACAATTATGCATGTTATTAAATGACCAATTTGGGATATGCCTAAAATTTAGAGGAAGATGAATCAATATGGTTGAAATTTTATAATCTTACATATTTTATCCCTTTTACCACTTTGACCAATTAGTATCTTGATTATCCTTTTCTCGTTTTTTTAAAATATGAAATTATATGAAAGCAAGAAGGATTTCACATGATATTTTTATAAGGTTGACAACAAAATAAGGGTGTCTAGTCCTTTCCATGTATGGTCAAGACAAATACATATATTCTCCCTTATATTGTAGTAAAAGTTAAAGTGGTTTGGATAGGAAATAATCATTTAGCTAGGGTGATTCCCTTCACTTTAGTAGGGGGAATGAAAAAATTCTTCTTCACTGGATTAGTGATGTCCTGGTCTAACATACAGTTCCTCACTGGTTCTTTATAATGCCTCTAATGACAGTATTCACATCCTAATCTACGGTGTGTTTTAACACCAATAATTTCTTCTCCTAGATTAGACTTCTGATGGATGCAACAATACTACTTCGTCCTTCCACAAATTTATACGTCACTAGGTTACTTCCACGGTAATAGGCAAACAACACTTATTACTTCTTCCCGGTGGCAAACTAAAATCAAAACATTTTTCGTTTTCTATTAATAAAAATAATATTAATATTTTGTGTAATGATAAATAGATAATTATTCATGAACTAAATCCTAATCAACTGAATATAGATTACCCAGAAACTTATTCTTCTTTCTTATATCTTTTATACATAAAAATATGTAATTGTGTATAATAGTTTTTTGATCTATTTACTCTTCATTACAACGTAGACTATACTATGTTTCCTTATTCCAATCCTAATATAATCACAAAAATCCCTTGTGATTACAAAAAACGGAAAGATCATCACATCATAGAATCGTCAAACAAAGATTATTTATATTATATACAGTGTCATTAGTGAATGCAGCATCGGTTATCTATTAATCATGTTCCTGGAAGAAAATTTCATCATTCTCCTAATAAAATCTTTCCCATACTTAATTTATATAAAATAAAAATAATGTGTGATATAAAATTTATTCAATTGTATCATGGAACTCCTCTGATATACCTATCATATATAAGATATAATTCATAGATATCGTTTTTATATGGTTTTTATGAGTTTCATTCAATTATGAAATCATTTACACAGATTATTATTTTATTAAAATGTGTCCAAATTCTTTTTCCTTCACATAAAAAATATGTTTGTCCAATTTTAGTTATTTTCCTCACATATTCATGGAAGACATTCACTTTCTTATCATATTGATTGAAATTTCCTTCTCAAAAAAAATATCTTTTTATATCATACCTTCTCATTAATCTTAGTGTCAAACTATATAGTTCACATGAACAAGACCATTGAACATGTTTACTGCATGGCTTCCTCCTCCTTCACACAACAAAATGGTGTAAATTTCTTCTCAATGGCCATTGTCTTTCAATACAGAACACAAATTACATTCAATACCTATAAAACGATGTTTTTATAATACCCATTAACTGGATCATGGAATATTTCTTCATAATGATCAATGAGAGTGTATTAGTATAGGGCGCATGTCCACAGTTCTCCTTCAAATAGCATTCATGTGTTACTTATTCACACAACCAAGGAGGTTAACTACACTCCCCTCTTCATATAGCCTTGGAGGCTCAAATTTTTTAATCAACTCTTTATGTAAATGATATATTTGTAGATTCTATTTTCTCTAATAGAAAGACAGATCCGAAGAATCATGAATGGAATCAATTTTATCGGCCTTTGGGGATTAATATTTATAGGCAAGGATCATCTTACCTGCCTCATTCATCCACCAACTCAAATCGCATTTTTTATACTGTGTAAATTAAGGCTTTTAATTCCCAAAAATTATGACGTTCATAATCATTGAGTACAGGTAATTTGATAATGAAATAAATTTCATACTTCGTTACATGATTGGATTCTCCTCATGGTTGGTGTGTTATGTTCATGTGATCATAAACACATTCCCTTTCATTTCATGAATTCATCCATGAATATAGGATGACCTTATTCACCAAATATTTTCATTTGGTCAAGTAATTAATCTGAATATCCACATACATGAAATATATCATTTCATTCTAGATATCAAGAAGATTTATTGAGTTGTATTATGATATATATGTCTCTGTACATGGTATAAATTGAGGACAATAATGATCTGCAATTACCATGAGTAGAAACCTATATAGAGTCAATACCTAGATATAGATAAACAACCTAAAATGGGATTTGGATCAACTAGGTTAATCATCCTACAGCTTCCACTCACACTGGTGTGTTCTCTATGGTTCTTATACATAGCCCCACCCCGTCCATGTTGTAAAATTCCCTTCATGGTCACCTCTTCCACACATAGTCTAGTCTGAGCTATCTCCCTTGTGTGTGGTTGAACTTCCGGTCCCACAATGAAATGTTGATCATTGACCAAGATGGACACTGGGTTGTCCCAATTTTTAATTAAATACCACTAAAAATATTACTTAGAATACTTTTATGCATGAAAAATTAAAATACATTTAACCACTTTCTCATCTTTAAATAACCTCGTGTATAATAACAATTATGTTTCATAGATCTCCTTATAAAGAATTATTTTTTTCATTATATTTTTTAAATAAGTCTCCCTAAAAATAAATATTTTCAAGCTTTCTAATTGAGATCTTATACGGTTCTGCTAAAATAGTGAAATATATCCTGACCATCTTCAATGTATCTTTTTTATCAATTCTCGTTCTTCTCAATTTGGGATATTAATTAAAAATTTATCTTCAACATCAAATCATCTTAATGTATTACTGTAAAAATGTTTCACCATTGACACAAGCTCTCAAAACATAGAACCTAGTCAATAATCATCAGTGCTAAAAACTCAAAGTCTACAAAAGTATCTACCTTAAGACAATAAGAATTAACTATTATCATCACTATCAATTCATCCAAGATATATTTACTTTGATATCAAGCTTGGATATCATGGGAACTTAAATTGACCTACAAGAAACATATTTTTATAATCTTCAACATATTAAAATAACTTATTCCTTTCAATTTTATTGTCCACCATTGGAATCCATTGAAAAAAAGGAAAATTCGTACACAAAGTTGGATCATTAATCTCAGATTCTGTATTTTTTGGAAATAAATTCAATATTCCCTCAAAATAAATGTTTCAATATGTTTCTCCCCCATTTAATTTTCCAAATGTTAATTTAACATTCCCTCCCCCTTATTTAAAATAAATACAAATATCATGAATATAATTCATCAGTTCATACTCAATAAATTTTTGAACCATTATTTCTCTCTAAGTTGACTTGTTCCATGCATAGCATAAAAAGATGATTTTATTTAGACGATAATGTTATACATTACCAACTGATCATGATAACATATGAAATGAGAACTCATTGAATTTTCTTCAAGGGGTTACCACATTAATTATATATTAAAGATACTTAAATAAGATATGAAACTTTTTTAAGAAATATCAACCTAAAACACCAACACTCGCTACAAAAAATGAATCAAAATCATTCATGTGAAACAAGAAATATATGTAGCCTTGGGGAACTTATGTTTCTTCTAAATTTCGTATTTAATTAATTAATTTTATCACTCAAAATTTTTATTGAGTTTTTTATTTTTCATAATTATAGATGAGTGATTAAGGAATACATTCTTATTCTAATGAATGGATATTCAATCAATTTCCTGAATAATCAGATTTGTTACAAATTGGTAAAAAAGATTCTTGAATCTATTTAATCTTTATTAATTTTTCTCCCACTAAAAGAAAAAACTGATAAAATCATATTAATAATGTATCTTCATAAGTATCTCTTTCAAGCTATTCAAATTTAGAGAATACACAATATTTATTTATCAAATTGATAATTTTCAGATTTGGTTAGATCACTAGTAATGATCTTCTATAGTACATGTTATTTAGGGTATGAAGTATAAGACCAATACAAGATGATAAATTCTTTATCCTTATTTTCTAGGAAATGACAAAACAATCAACATCAACATCAATGATGATCCTCTATCGTATTTTAATTTGGAAATCAAATTGAGTAATCTTTCAAGGATGATGAGTTTTTTAGCATTGCTATCAGAAATTGATATCACTCAATAATTATTATGTTCTGATAGTTATAAAATTATTCACCATTAATTCCATATATTATAAGAACCAAAAAAGTACACCAATATTAAATTAATATGGTGTAACCATCCTTGTTTCATAATTTTAATAGAAATGTTGAGCTAGTTTTCTCATACAAGATGCCCCATTTCCACAATCCACCATACATTGGCATCAATATTTTTTTCTGATTTATGTATAGACTTAATGGTTCCCTTAACATTATCTTCTTATTTTTTGGAGATTATTTACTCCTAAAACCCTCCATTATTGTGCATCTGAATGTGTTTTCTAATTTTTTTAGGTAATTCATTGATATCTTAACATTATATTCATCTTTGTGTGGAGAATTTTTCCACTTAACATCCATCATGGATTATGAATTTTTAACCCTATTGAACATTTATTCTCCCTTGAATAATTTTCTTAAATATGTAGGTAATGTGACCAATTTTTTATATCTCTCACAAAAAAAATTTAACACATGAGCTGTATTTTTTAGAAACCTATCATTCACATTTTTTATCACGTGGGATATTTCAGTTTTCTTTTTTCATTAGACTTAGATTTCAAATGTTCCATTTTCATTGCTCATTCCAAATATTATTGAAAGATAACAATCATATAATTATGTACTATTACATAAATTTTGTGTCATCAATATGGGTTATTTGAAGTGTCTTCCATTTTATTTTTTTTCTTTTAGATGAAGAACATTCCTTCAATATCTGGGATTTGGAATCCTTGGACTTCTCATCATCCATAACTGAAACCTTATTTGGAGAATTTTCTTCAAAACATTCTTCTAATTTCATCCAAATGTTACTTCTTATTTCTTAACCAAATTTTCATGTATTAATTTCTCATCATCATTGGATGCATGTTGACATGGGAATGTACTGAAATTGTGACCAATTCAATTACACAAATAAGATATATTTTCAATATTTAGGAATCCATTAGAAGTATATAAATTTTTCAATACCACTACTTATTTCTTATTCATATCTATCTTTCTGCCCCTTGATATAGGCTTCCAATATTCTTTTTTGTTTATAGGGTTGTGTCGATAACCCGATTCACAATTCTTGAATCTGTGTCAGTAACAACATTTACCCATAAGCCAAGGTGTTCTTATTTATTCTATATGATTTTATGGGTTTTCTCTCATAGTGTTGGTTTCTATACGGGAAACCATATTTTAAACTCTTTTTCTTACCCACCCTAGTTGTGGTGGTGTAACTCCTCAACACCGAAATCTTGTAACCAATGCATTATTTAATTACATTTTCATAGATACTAGAATCAAATACCTAGGGACCAAATAGTTTAGTAGTTTTGGAAAACCAGATTACATACAGAATACCCATATAACATTGGGAAAGAGAAAATAAAATAAGATAAATAATAAAATAAAATATGTTTTATCCTAAAAGGATTATTCAATGATTTATTCTTAATGTACATGAAAGGAAACATAATAAGGGTGGGATAAAATGATAAGAAAGGGTAAGTAAAGTAGAATAAATTGTGAACAGATGAGAATAATCACCATGGAATGATAAATAACAAATAACACATACATATGCTATAATTAGATAAGAAAAAATTAATATAAAATGGATTTAAATTGAAACATGTTCTATTTAAACAATGAACTAATAATGAAATGCATCGATATATATGTTTATGCAAATTATCATGGATAAAAATTGTAACTAAAATGAAGGGAATGATTTAATATTGGATTTCACATATCTGGATCATGAACCACTATACCTTCATGATATATTCTCTAGACAGCTCAAAATTTTCTTAAATTTCTAACAAATTCATCTCATGAGACTACTAATGCATTGAGGGGATATCTATAATCAGTCCCCGCATATATCTTCCGACCCAGATCATTCCCCATATATCAAAAAATCAATTTAATTAATAAAAAATATGCATTATCATAATATATATATATTTAATAAAGGATAAAAATTTATTAATAATTCTATAGTAGATTAAAATTAAAAATAAGGGTCACTGACATTGATGTATTTAATACCACTGAAATATCATTAAAAACATTCTTGAGAATGAAATTCATTAAACATTCCTGTGTATCCCATTCCACTTTGAAACAGATGAATCATAATAGAACTGTGGTAATAAAATGAAATTACACTTATAATATAATGAGAATAAGAAGATTCAGGATATAACATTTCATGGTATAGTATACAGACTGTATAATAGTGAATTGGTGGAAAACAAAAAATAAGTCTTAATGGAATGTAAATTGAGATAAAATATGTTTCCTTGAGTCCAGATTGTCACGTGTGTATTTAAATTCAAAAATAATAAACTTATGTCTATTATTTAAATTATTCAGATACTATTTAAAGTTTATTATTACTTTTAATTCTCTTATTATAATTTTATAAACAATAACTTAAACAACAACGTTTACATCCGGTGTTTTGACCATATTCGGTTTATCTTCCAAAAATGACTTGGGTAGATCGACTATGGTCAAAGGGGTTATTATATAAAAATATATAGAATAATATTCACAAAGTAATTATTATATTTATAGATCAATTATACTTTTAAAACCAATCCTAAATTATGGTTATCAAAAATAAACGAACGTTACAATCATGGATATGGGAGGTCGTACGTACGCATGAGTAACATTCCCAATTTCCAGTTATCATTATGAAAAGATGTGAAGTAATAATATATAATTCCATAATGATAATTATATAATAAATACCACGTTATTTAATAATATATACTTTTACATATGATTCTTGTGAGGGAAAATGAATCACATTGTGTCGTGGAGGAGGTAGTCCCCACATCCACGACCGATGTTATCACTTTTTAGTATGTGGAAAGGGTAATAAGAAATGATATATTATATTTAAATAAAGGTAAATATTTCATGAATATTATATATATTTAATTTATGTAACATATTTTAATTAAGACCATCTTTTATATGTTTCATGTATAGTGTGAACGAATCACATCATTTTGTGGAGGTGGTAGTCAACACTTCCACAAATGATGATATCGTATTTACATAAAATAGAATGTACTGAGGTATGTTTTATAGAAGAATTAAGTAATCATAAGAAAAATAATAAAAATAATATGTATTGTATATAAATATATTTTTAATCATAATTATCAACCATTAATACTGATAAATAAAAAAATGATTAACCATCGTTTCGTGAGGATATAGTTCTCTGTATACATAAACAGTGCATTCATTCCCTATTAGATGGAATTGTGTTTGCGTTTAAGTCTAAAGATTATCATAAAAACATGCTAGTATATTTAGGATAATTTTTTTGTAATATAATAATTGGATAAGAAGATTTGATGGGGTGGATAATAGAAATAAAACTAAAGTTCTTAAGGAATGATTTTACCTCTTCTTTGGGTAACTCATTTTGTTTTTCACCAAAGGGCTTCCTTGGATGGATTTATGCCAAAGGGGAGGATTCTAGGATTATGGAATGGAAATTTTGGATCTATATGGGTATAATTTGGTTGATCAAAAGTAGCTTGCGGGGTGTTTGTAAGGGGAAGAGTGAATGTCATTTTATAGTGGAGGAGGGGTGTCACTCTTGTTAATACCAAAAGGTATAAATTAATGGGAGGTATTATTTACCTAATGTGCATCCAGAATAAAAATATAATGGTTTAATTGAGAATAATTATTTATAAAAACTTCCACCATGGAGAAATATGTTCATTTTTATTATTTGGTTCTTTACCTTCTATGTTTCGCCACTTTTATCATTTTTTTATTAAAGAAACTAGTTTTCTAACCAGTGTAATTTATTATTTAAAACTATATTAATGTGATATTTATTTGAAAATATGTAGATAATTAATTATAAAAATTAAATCTATTTCACAAAATAAAAATCACATGTGTGTTGCAAATTAATTTTAAAACAAGAACATGTAATGCTCAAAAACACTAATTTAACTCAAACTCTTCTAACAATGATTTTACAAACTATGGGTAAATAATTTAATTATAAAATATAAATATTTCCATTGATTGAAAATATTTAATATTTATCAACACTTTAGATTCAATTGGAATAATATAGGATTTCTAATAATTATAAATTGTTTAATAAAATATAATTTAATATAAAATAACAATAATGTCAATTTTGATATTATTTTTTAAATTTTAATTTAAGAATATAAAAAATGTAGGATTTTGGATATAATAATTTCACATCTGTGTAAAATTATATATTCATCTACAAAAATAGTTAAAAATAATAATTTAATCAAATTTCATAACTTTTAATATTCATAGTATCATTAATTTTAGTTGATTATTAACTGAATAATCTCTTCATTGGAGTTTGCTAAGAATTTCAAGTAACAAATTCACATCGAAAATTTAATGATAAATTATTATAAAAAAAATTAACCATTTATCTTTAAAATTGATATGTAAAACCGAAAATATGATTATCTGAAAATATCTCAATGTTTTATAATTGTTAAATGTAAATACGATTTATTTTTTTTTCTTTTTACTTACTTAACTAATCATATAAATAAATTTCATGAAATAATATCCCAATAAACAATAAAATTTGAACCAAGAGGGTATAAGGTCAAAATTTTCATTACTAAGGGATTTTGGACAAGTTTCTAGGCCATTTGGCCATTAAGATTAAGGTTTAGTCCTTTGTTAATTTTAATTTTACTTTAATCATCGTAATTAATTATAATAACATATACTAATATTTTGGTAAAAAATTATGTTATTCTTACGAGACCAAAAATATTATTATTATTATAACCATATTTTCTAATTTTTTAAAATACAAATCATTGATGTTGGAAAATTAGGTTTAACACTAATCTCGTAGATGTTGTGAGAATGTGGGGTAATGTAAAAATGTTCAAAAGATCAATAAGTTTTTATTTCCTATTTCAATATAATAATGATTAATGACCTAAATTATGTTAATATATGTATAATTACTCTATTTTGACTTCAAAAACCTATTTTTAAAGTAATTTTACATTATTAATTATTTAAACGTTAAGGCAATTTTTAACTAAAATACAGTATATTTCACTATTCATCAAAAAAATGATACTTCTCTGAAAAATAATAGAAATTGAAAAAATAATATATTTAGATTCATATTTACAAAATTATGTTTATTTTGATAAATAATATTTATAAATTAGTCAAAACTATTTATAAAATGGGATCTCCATTAAGGTTCGGTAAAACATGATCTTGTGTGTAAGGAAATCTAACTCGACGTTGTTGTAATTAAAATGTGTATCCCCTAGACCCTCTCACATGCATGTGAGTAAATTTGTAATTAAAATGCAATCAACATGAGGCGTCTTCGGAGAGGTTTCCCCAGAGAGGTGTCCCCAAAGAGGTGTTCGAGAACAATTGTTCGACATGAGTTGTTGTTGTTTGAAAGGAGACTAATGGTTGCGGAAATATATGATAATAGAGACTCCATGAGTCTACCAATATATTTTTCTTAGTTTATCAAATAATTATAAACTAATCATAAGTCTCAAGATCAAGTCATTATTATTTATTCATAAGTAATTAAAATATATAAAGTTATATTAAATAATGTAAAATATTGATGTAGTATATAATATTTTATTAATAATTTTTTTATAGGTAATAATATCTCCACAAATATATTGCAATGACGAGATCATTTATTCGAATAAAGGAATTAGCTATAGTGTGCGATCTGTCAGAGTAGTAAATCTTCATGGTTGTATGAGATTGGATGTACTTCGCAGTAAGATTTATAATCAATTAAAATTGAGGGTCGATCGATCCATTTCCTCAATAACATATCAACATCTTCACCCTCCTAAACGTTTCTAGCACACCGGGTACCCTTTGGTCGATAATGATGATTGGATGGATGCATATTACTTATTTAGACAACATTGTGCTCATGGTTTGATGGAGTTGTATGTGGTGATTTCTGATATTGAAGTGGTGTAACTGACTACTGTAGAATTGTGTAGGAAAGATAAATAGTCATTGGAAAGATAAAAAGATTTCCTACATCATAGTATTTTTTTTATAATTTTTAGACTTTAAATAAATTAAATTATTTATGACATCATAATGATGTAGCGATTACCTCATTAATAAAGGATTTAAATAAAATGGAAAGATAATGTAATATCTAAAACCTACACATGTCCAAAACCTATTAGATGGGTAGATTTCTAACCCTTATCACCGTATCCTAGAATTATATCCATGTGGGACCATTTAAATCTGAAACTCATTTTCAAATAAAGTAATATTTCTTTACTTTCCAGGAGTGCCCCTCCTCTCCTCTTATAAAAGGCCCCCAACTCTACCTCCTTAACCACACTCCCAAAGCCTTTGTCTCGGCCAAACCCTACCCATTTTGTCTCTCCACTTCCCTGTCTTACTCCTTGAAGCATCACTTTGGGCATAAGTCTTCCCAAGGAAGCCTTTGAGCTCAAACCAAAGGGAGTTACCCGAATTTTAAGGTAAAGTCTTCACTTGAGTCCGTCTGTTTAATTTTGCTTCTCCAACCCCCTAAAATCTATTTATTTATTTCATTTGTAACAACTCCAGTATCTTAAATATACTAGAATGTTGTTATAAAAAGTATTCAAGCTACAGTTACACACACCTACATCTAATGGTTAAAGAACATACGGTTTCTGTGGATGGTGAATTTATGCCTCTCGAAACGATGATTGTTCAACATTCTTTTAACACCTAAGATGTCACTATATTTATATATGATATGTAATATTTTTATGTTTTCCTTAAGATTTTGTATTTTCCTTTTTGGTCATACCTTTATGGTTTCCATTATGGGTGAACGCGATATCTTCATTTAAAGAAGTGCGGACTACCGCCCCCTTAAAGTGAGTTGATTCGTTAAATACCATATGTGGGACGTATAAAGGATGGAACTATGATATTATATATGATATTATACTGGAATTATAATATACCTTTATATCATGATGATCCCATTCTATAAAATATGAAATAGAAATGAAAGTAGCGTTCATGCGTACGTACGGCTTACCGTCTCCATGAACGGTGCATTTCATTTCTTACCTCTAAATGATTATGTAATATTATAAATTCACGTATATACTAAATATATACGATATATATGATATATACATCATGATTATAATTCTGGATATAATGGATACATGTACAACTTGTAATTATAAAGGGTTTATTTTTGACTCAAGTACCAATGATCGTTAAAACGATCGTTATTAACTTAAATAATTACATAGTGTTCATGACATGGAAATAAGTGATATAAAAGGAATAATGAACTTGAAAAAGGTTCTTAATAAAGTAGAAATTAACTCAAGTTTATTATTCAGGACATTAAAGAACGATCGAGTCAAGTCAGACCCGAGGTATAGGACTTCGTCTCAATCTCTTTTCATTGAGGCATATTTTGTTTTATACACAACCTTCTTTTATATGGTGTATAAACCCCTTTGACTTTTACGTTTATTCAAAAGGAATCTTTTTTATACGAAGCATTTACTAAATGACAAAAGGGAATGTTTCTGTCATACTTATGCGACGACAATGACTTCTCCACCGTCATGACCGTTATTTGAGTTTCGGCTTCCTCTACAAGCCATACCTTATTTTTAAAAGAAAAATAAATACCATGTTTTACTTTTCTTTTATTTTGGTATCGAAAATGGTTTTCATAATGTTTGTATATCAATTTGTTGTATTGATATCTTGTGATTGAATGGTGGGAATGTTATGTTTCCTTTATGCATGTTTTATGTGATATGATTATGTTGAGGTTCTTGGGAATTATTATGAAAACCGGTAGTTCCATGATAAACTAAGGGCGGGTGAGCCCGATATATCTCTCCAATGCATTGGGTAACGTGAAGGAGTGAAACATTAAGGTTTCTCTGAAGAGATTTAGGGAATATACTGTGATGGGTATTCCAAACGTAACCAAGAGGGTTACTCCCTATGTAAGAATGTTATGAATTCCTCAAGTTACCTTTATGTCTTATGATTTCTATGATTTATTCATGATTTCATGAGGTATGTTAAAGTGATTATGTTTTATGGGTAAAGTATGATCTCATACTTATGTATATATGTACCCATGTTTCCTTTCCATATTTTTATATCCCATACTGAGCTTTTTATGCTCATCCCATGTTTTTTGAAATGTTTTTCACAGGTCAAGGGAAAGGTATATGATATGATGATAGTGTCAAGGAAGTGTCAAGAAAGAATCCATGTTTATTTTAAATATGTTTCCATTGATGGGAATGAAGAATACTATCTTTATGTAACCACTTTGTTTATATGTGGAATGTAATGCAAGTTTTATGATCTAATTCTCTAAAACTCTAAACCCGAAAAGATCCTCAATGTGTAATATTGTAATAACTCCAGATTAAGTAAGTTTTAAGGCTGGGGCCTTATAGTTGGTATCAGAGGTCGGTTTAGATAACTTTAGGAGTTAGAATTCTATTAAATGACTATCCAAAAATATTTTTTTACGGTCAAATTGAAGTGATATAGTATTTGAATATTACCATGTTGCTTCATCTAAGACATGTTTGTTCAGAATGGTTTTCCGCAGAGGAAATAGGGAAGCAGTTCTAGGAAGGCATACAGAAGGAAATGACCTTCCGAATCAACATCCTGAGATGGTCGGAATTGGAACTGAACAGTTTTTTGCAGTAATGGCGCAGTTGATTCAGGCTATAAATGGTGGTGGTATCCATGCACGAGATTAGCTAGACCAACTGCAGAGGAACATGTCAGTGGTGGAACATTTCATGAGGCAACATCCCCCATCATTCAGAGGATCATATGAACCTGTGCTAGCTGAAGGGTGGATTAAAGCACTGGAGAAGATTTTCGATGTCATGGGGTGTTCAGACAATCAATAGGATAGTCTTTCTATTTACCGTTTGGAGGGTGAGGCATATCAGTGGTGGTCGATGGTTAAAAATATCAGGGAGGCTGATGAGATTGATGCTCTTGACTGGGATGAATTCAAAGGTATGTTTCATGAGAAGTATTTTCCTAAGGCTGTTCGACTTAGGATGGAAAATCAATTCTTGGAATTGAGGCAAGAGGAAGACTCAGTGGCTACCTATGAAGAAAGGTTCACTCGATTGGAAAGGTATGCTCCAAATTTTATCCGAGACCTTGATAGTAAAATCAATCGTTTTTACTCGGAATTAAAGCCAAAATATCGAAGGGCATTAGCTTCTCGTGAGTTTAAAAGTTATGAAAAGATTGTTCGATGTGCTGAGAAGGTGGAAATGGAGTTTTTCGATGATCAAGTGTTCTATAACAACCAACAGAAGAAGAGACCGAGGTGGCAGGAGAAAGGTAAGAATTCTTCAAAATAGTCTGATGGTAAGAAAACTAAGTTTCCAGTTTGTGATAAATGTGGAAAAAGGCATGCTGGGGAATGTCTTCTGAATTCTGGAAAGTGCTACCGATGTGGTAAGATGGGACATAAGGCTCGTGATTGCACTGAAAAGGATCAAGGTGAAGGTAAGACCAAATTTTATTTATAATTAGTGAAATGTTATAAGTGCAATTAGATGGGTCACTATGAAAATGAGTGTCCGACAAAGAGCTTGAGTGATGGGAAGCAGTTAGACTACACGCGTAAAGGGGTGGTGAAATCCTTTGCAACTACTTTAGCAGATGTCGGGCCGTCAAATGAAGTTGTATCAGGTACTTTGTTTGTTTTTTTAGATTATGCCAGTGTGTTGTTTGATTCGGGGTCTACACATTCTTTCATCTCTGAAACCTTTTCTAGTAAAATGGGAATACCATCTCAAGAAATGACTCCTTAACTTTTGGTAAAAACACCTAGGGGAAATGTTGAGGAAAAAAGAATTTATAAGAATCTTCCTATCCTTATCTGTGGAAAGAACCTACTTGAATACCTTATTGTTCTACCTCTAGTAGAGTTTGATGTTATCCTGGGTATAGATTGGCTCTCTATTTACCATGCTAAGATTGACTGTAGAGCTAAAGAATTTTCTTTTCAGAAATACTTTCAATTTGTGTGCAAGAATGAACCCTTACTGTCGATAACTTATCAAGAGGCCAAGAAACATGTAAAAGATGGAAATGAATGTTACCTTGCACATGTCGTTGAAAATAAAGGAACTGTTCAGATTAATGTTGTGCCAGTGGTAAATGAGTATCCTGATGTTTTTCTTGATGAGCTGCCTGGAATAATACCAGATTGGGAAGTTGAGTTTACTGTTGACTTAGTTCCTGACGCTAATCCAATTTCAAAACCCCCTTATCGAATGGCCCAAATTAAACTTTTAGAGTTGAAGGAGCAATTGCAAGATTTATTATAGAAAGGTTTCATTTCACCTAGCACATCACCATGGGGTGCTCCTGTTTTATTTGTTAAAAAGAAAGATGGTTCAATGAGACTTTGCATTGATTATAGTTCCTTGAATAACATCACTGTTAAGAACAAATATCCTTTGCCTCATATCGATGATTTGTTTGATCAGCTCCAGGGAGCTCAGTTTTTTTCAAATATTGACTTGAGATCGGGGTACCATCAGCTGAAGGTAAAGGAGGCAGATATTCCGAAGACCGCGTTCCATACGAGATATGGCCATTATGAATTTGAAGTAATGCCTTTTGGGCAAACCAATGTACCTGCTGTATTCATGGACTTAATGAATAGAATTTTCCATGAGTTCTTGGATAATTTTTTGGTGGTTTTCATTGATGATATTTTGGTGTTTTCTAAAAGTAAATAAGAACATGAGAGACATTTAAGGGTCATTTTTCAAACCTTAACAGAAAAGTAATTGTATGGTAAATTCAGAAAATGTGGGTTTTGGTTGCAAAAAATTTCTTTCCTTGGTCACATTGTTTCAAAATATGGCATAACCGTTGATCCTGCAAAAACAAAAGTTGTTAAATAATGGCCAAGACCCACAAATGTAACTGAGATTCGTAGCTTCCTTGGTTTGGCAGGCTATTACCGAAGGTTTGTTACAAATTTTTCACGTTTATCTAGTCCAATGACTAAGCTAACTCGGAAGGGTGTTAAGTTTATCTTGACAAAAGAATGTGATGATTGTTTTCAGGAATTGAAAAGAAGATTGGTGAATGCTCCAGTTTTGGCACTACCTTCCAGGAATGGTGAGTTTGTTATCTACAGTGATGCTTCATTGAAAGGACTTGGTTGCGTCCTAATGCAGAATGATCAGGTAATTGATTATGCTTCACGACAGTTGAAAACTAATGAGGTAAATTACCCTACACATGATTTGGAATTAGCTGCTGTTGTTTTTGCTTTAAAAATTTGGAGGCATCATTTGTATGGAGTAAAGTGTGAAATATATACTGATCACTAAAGTTTAAAGTATATATTAACTCAGAAAGAATTGAACACAAGACAAAGGAGATGACTAGAATTAATCAAGGATTATGATTGTACAATTCATTACCATCCGGGAAAAGAAAATAAAGTGGCTGATGATTTAAGTCAAAAAAGTAATGCTTCATTAGAAATGTTGCGTTTGGAACGTGATCCATTGGTTAAGGATTTGATGAACTTTGGAATAGAAGTTGTTGGTGCATGATGTTCTTCTGATTTGTTTAAGGTATCAGTGAGATCATCTCTATCAGATAGAATCAAGAAAGCACAGAAGCAAGACCGTGAGTTGCAGAAAAAGGTAGAGCTGGTTCAGAAAGGTAAGTTGCCTAAATTAAACATTGATAATGATTTCATTTTGAGATTTGGGAAGAGATTTTGTGTGCCTTTTTATTCACATTTGAAGAGAGAGTTGTTATGTGAAGCTCATAGTTCTCCATTTTCAGTTCATCCTTGTAGTACTAAGATGTACAGAGATCTGTGGGAGTATTACTGGTGGGATGGAATGAAAAGAGATATTTCTGATTTTACTGTGAAGTGTTTGACATGTCAACAGGTTAAAGCAGAGTGGCAGTACCAAAAGGGATGCTTCATCCTTTACCAGTGCCAGAGTGGAAATGGGAGAATATATCCGTGGACTTTGTTGTGGGATTACCGAATACATCTCGAGGTAATAATGCAATCTGGGTTATTGTTGATCGCTTGACCAAGTCTGCTCATTTCCTTGATATATGAGATACTTTCTCTCTTGATCAACTTTCCCGTTTGTATCATAAAGAGATAGTCAGGTTGCATGGAGTTCCCCTCTCCATTGTATCTGATCGTGATCTCAGGTTCACTTCTAACTTTTGGAAAGGTCTTCAGAAGTCGTTGGGTACTGAATTAAATTTTAGTACATCTTTTCATCCTCAATCAGATGGGCAGTCAGAACGAACAATTCAAACCTTGGATGATATGCTACGTTCTTGCTCTATGGATTATCAGGGAAGTTGGGACCGACATCTTTCTTTGGTTGAATTTTCATATAATAACAGTTTTCATTCCAGTATACAGATGGCACCATTTCAGGCATTATATGGGAAGCGGTGCCGAACTCCAGCTTTCTGGGATGAAGTGGGTGAAAGGAAGTTGATGGGACCAGAATTGGTAGAAGAGATGGCAGAAAAAGTTCAGCTGATTTAGAAGCACATGAGAACAGCTCAGAGCAGGAAGAAGAGTTATGCGGATAACTGGAGGAAGGATCTATCTTTTGAGGTAGGTGATCATGTTTTTCTCAAGGTTTCTCCTTGGAAAAGTGTGATGAGATTTGGTAAGAAAGGAAAACTGAGTCCAATATTTATTGGACCATATGAAATTCTGGAGAGAGTTGGATCAGTTTCATACCGAGTGGCTTTACCTCCGAGTTTATCTCAGGTACACAATGTTTTCACGTTTCGATGTTGAGAAAGTATATGCCAGATTCATCTCATGTTTTGAGTCCAGAGGTAGTTCAGCTGGAAGAGAACCTATCTTATGAGGAACAACCGGTCCAGATTCTTGACCACATGGAGAAAGTGTTATAGAATAAGGAGATTAATCAGGTAAAGGTTTTGTGGAAAAACCACATGATGGAAGAGGCAACATGGGAATCTGAAAATGCAATGAGGGATAAGTACCCCCATTTATTTGATAAGTAAATAAATTGCGGGGATGCAATTTTATAAAGGGGGGAAGGATGTAACATCCCATGTAAGTAATGAGTAATAGATATTTTTATCTATGTCTATTAATTAATTAGATAGTGTTTTAGAGGCTTAAAATGAAAATAAATCCAATCTTAAGCATGGAATACACTAATATTTTTAAAAGATTGTTTTACTGCCTTTTGATGGAAAACCATTTTTAAATCTATATTTTGACAATATTATAATCTATGTTTGTCAAAATAAACTTATTCTTTATTATTGGGACATCAAAATTTACTTTGTGTGAATTTTTGGTATTTTTCTGACAATGTTCATTTTTTAATGAATAGTAGAAAATACTGCATTTTACATCAAAACTGCTTCTTAATCTAATTTATTTATATGATTAGATTATCTTTTGAATTGGTCTTAATGTGTAATCTGAATATATTTTTACCATTTAATCCAATGGTGGTCATTGGAATCAATTTCACTTTGAAATTAGACTTAAACTGGTGTCAATCTTTTGATACTTATTGTTTTATAAAAACACGCTATTTGCTCTGACAGCGGGAATTAATTATTAAATTAATTAATGTGACTTATATGTTTTGAATTTGGTAAAATAGACTTCATTTTTGAATTCTGAATATCAAATATTGCTTAGGGTGAATTTTTGGTAATTTTCTGAAAAACTTCAATTTTTGATGAATAGTGAAACCACTAAGTGGTACTTATAAAAACTGATTTTCCGTTTAAATGAAATTTTTCCATCATTGAGTTTTGAATTTCAAAAATCCGACATACATGGTTGTCATTAAGAAGTAAAATTTGGTTCAATGAGATGAAAATAATTTTTTGGTGAATAGTAACTTATTAAGTCCTTAATCGCGATTAGTGGTAATTAGTGTAGTTTAAGGTAAAAATAATGCTTTAATAAAATGAGATGAGCTTGACACATGTCCTACCCGCATTGGTTGTGTCATGACCGACCAATACAAGCCATGGGTCAACTTGGGGACCCCATGGAGCCACTTTGGTTGGGAAATGACATAAATAACTTTTTATTTAATGTAAAAGTAAAAATGACACAAACATCATATGTTTTACGAAAACAATTTTTACATGGGGTTATAAAGATCAGATTTTGGATTATAAATATTCATTGGAAAGCTAAAACGATTTCCTAAATCATAGTGTTTTTATTATAATTTTTAGACTTTAAATAAATTAAATTATTTATGACATCATAATGATGTAGCGATTACCTCATTAATAAAGGATTTAAATAAAATGGAATGATAATGTAATATCTAAAACCTAAACTTGTCCAAAACCTATTGGATGGGTATATTTCGAACCCTTATTACCTTATCCTCGAATTATATCAATTTGGGACCATTTAAATCCGAAACGCATTTTCAAATAAAGTAATATTTCTTTAGTTTCCAAGAGTGCCCCTCCTCTCCTCTTATAAAAGGCCTCCACCTCTACCTCCTTAACCACACTCCCAAAGACTTTGGCTTGGCCAACCCCTGCCCATTTTGTCTCTCAACTTCCCTATCTTACTCCTTGAAGCCTCACTTTGGGCAGAAGTCTTCCGAAGGAAGCCTTTGAGATCAAACCAAAGGGAGTTACCCGATTTTAAGGTAAAGTCTTCACTTGAGTCCGTTTGTTTTATTTTTCTTCTCCAACCCCCTAAACTCTTTTTATTTTTTTCTTTTGTAACAAATCCAGTATCTTAAATATACTAGGATGTTTTTATAATAATTATTCAATCTACACTTACACACACCTACATCTAAAGGTTAAAGAACATACGGTTTCCGTGGATGGTGAATTTATGCCTCCAGAAACGATGATTGTTCAACATTCTTTTAACAACTTCAAATGTGGCCATTAAGATTTCACTATATTTATATATGATATGTAATATGTTTATGTTTTCCTTAAGCTTCTGTATTTTCCTTTTTGGTCATACCTTTATGGTTTCCATTATGGGTGAACGCGATATCTTCATTTAAGGAAGTGCGGACTACCGCCCCCTTAAAGTGAGTTGATTCGTTAAATACCATATGTGGGACGTATAAAGGATGGAACTATGATATTATATATGATATTATACTGGAATTATAATATACCTTTATATCATGATGATTCCATTCTATAAAATATTAAATAGAAATGAAAGTAGCGTTCATGCGTACGTACGGCTTACCGTCTCCATGAACGGTGCATTTCATTTCTTACCTCTAAATGATTATGTAATATTATAAATGCACGTATATACTGAATATATACGATATATATGATATATAAATCATGATTATAATTCTGGATATAATGGATACATGAACAACTTGTAATTATAAAGTGTTTATTTTTTACTCAAGTACCAATGATCGATAAAACGACCATTATTAACTTAAATAATTACATAGTGTTCATGACATGGAAATAACTGATATAAAAGGAAAAATGAAATTGAAAAAGGTTATTAAGAAAGTAGAAATTAACTCAAGTTTATTATTCAGGACATTAAAGAACGATCGAGTCAAGTCGGACCCGAGGTATGGGACATCATCTCAATCTCTTTTCATTGAGGCATATTTTGTTTTATACACAACCTTCTTTTATACGGTGTATAAACCCCTTTGACATTTACGTTTATTCAAAAGGAATCTTTTTTATATGAAGCGTTTACTAAACGACAAAAGAGAATGTTTTTGTCGTACGTATGCGGTGACAACGAATTCTCCGCCGTCGTGACCGTTATTTGAGTTTCGGCTTCCTCTACAAGCCATACCTTCTTTTTAAAAGAAAAATAAATACCATGTTTTACTTTTCTTTTCTTTTGGTATCGAAAATGGTTTTCATAATGTTTTTATATCAATGTGTTGTATTGATATCTTGTGATTGAAAGGTGGGAATGTTATGTTTCCTTTATGCATGTTTTATGTGATATGATTATGTTGAGGTTCTTGGGCATTATTATGAAAACGGGTGGTTCCATGATAAACTAAGGGCGGGTGAGCCTGATATAGCTCCCCAATGCATTGGGTAATGCGGAGTGAAACTTTAAGGTTTCTACAAAGAGATTTAGGGAATATACTGTGATGGGTATTCCAAACGTAACCAAGAGGGTTACTCCCTACGTAAGAATGTTAGGAATGCCTCAAGTTACCTTTATGTCTTATGATTTCTATGATTTATTCATGATTTTATGAGGTATGTTAAAGTGCTTATGTTTTATGGGTAAAGTATGATCTCATCCTTATGTATATATGTACCCATGTTTCCTTTCCATATTTATATATCCCTTACTGAGCTTTTTATGCTCATCAGATGTTTTTTGAAATGTTTTTCACAGGTCAAGGGAAAGGTACATGATATGATGATAGTGTCAAGGAAGTGTCAAGAAAGAATCCATGTTTATTTTAAATATGTTTCCATTGATGGGAATGAAGAATACTATCTTTATGTAACCACTTTTTATATATGTGGAATGTAATGCAAGTTTTATGATCTAATTCTCTAAAACTCTAAACCCGAAAATATCCTCAATGTGTAATCTTGTAATAACTCAAGATTAAGTAAGTTTTAAGGTTGAGGCCTTATACTTATGCTATTGTCACGACCCGCCCTCGGGGTCCGTGCCGTGACTACCCCAAGCCCACCTTCCATAGGCCAAGGGCTGGCGACTAGCACCAAGGCGTAAATCCCAGTAAAAAGGGAAGGCATTGCCTTTGTAAAGTAAACAAACACCACAGAGTAAGAAAGCAGAAATTAAACACTATGTAAAAATAGAGTACAACTGAAGTGCGGAAAAGTAAATGGGCCAGTATACAAACCCAAACTGAAAGTAAAGTACAACTCGAAAGGGAAAACAGCAACTGTAAGTAAAGGCTGCTACACCGAGCTGTCCACTGGAGATCCCACCTGAAGGGTGGGTACAGATAGCTCCACTGCTCCACGGGTCCCGTCGTCCGCTCCGAACATGTCCCGTCCAGTGGTCCACCTCCAGGTACCATCCTGCTCTGCAAGCCTCAGCCAAGATCAATGATGTCCGTCGTCTGCAACCAAAACAACGTAGTGCGGGCATAGCCCGTGCAGGGGTGAGTATAAGCTACTCAGTAGGGACCCCGAGACCCCCGAAGGTCTCACAAAATCCACAAAGGATAATCCACAAAGGAAGATACAACACAAGTAACAACTGACACTACTTAGGTATATGCCCATACATATACCTAAGTCATCAATTTCAAATATGCTCCCACCTCCGAGCCCAAGTACAACTCAGTCCACACAGGAAAGTAAACGTATTCCACACAGGAAAGCAAAACGTAATCCACACATGATAGCACAACACAATCCACACAGGAAAACAACAGGATTCATCTCACACAGGTATACTTATTCGAAAGATGATAAAGATGATCTCTGATCCATCTAAGTCGTCAGAACCACGAAGGATCGATAGGTAACTAACCCCCGCAAAAGACCCACACAGGATCGGGCACACATAGGACCTGTAGGCACTGGTTCACACAGGACCGCTGAGCGCAAAGACCCACACAGGATCGGACCCACACAGGATCGGGCCCACACAGGACCTGTAGCACTGATCCACGTAGGATCGCTGAGTGGTGTAGTCATCGTCGTCGAATCCACACAGGATCTCTATACTGTCGTCGTCGCAGTCACAGTAGCAGTAGTAGCAGTAGTAGTCACAGTAACAGTCGCAGCCAGCACTAGGGTTCCCGCACACAGCAAGCTCGTACAGGAGGGTCCTCTCCACAAGCCGAGAGGCTGATACATCAACTGTCACAAAGACTAGAGTTGATGTATCCAAAAGTTCTGTATCGTCAACATGAACTCAACGCAACAGACGGCGCGTCGATCAGACGCCCGGTCTTAGAGTTATTGGCATTTTCGTCCCCGGGGCCCGGATGGTTTTTAAGGCAAAACCTACCCGACCGTACTCCACCTACGTCCAAACCTTGGGCGAAGTATTCCAAAAGATCTGTCTCACTAATAGGAACACAACAAAGCTGACGGTACGTAAATAAGACGTCCGTAGCTCAAGATACGAGTGTTTCCGCTCCAAAGGCCCGGTTGGTTTCGTGAACAAACCAACCCGGCCGAACTCAAAGTATTCCGAAACTTTGAGTGCGATATACTGAAACGACCGTCTCGATCCAAGGATCGTGTAGCCGCTGATGGTTCGTTAATCGGAGGTGCATGGCTCAAGTTATGGCCAAAAGACCGAAACCGTCTCGAAAACGGGGGGTCCGGGACCGGGCCGACCCAGCCCGGCCGGCGGCGGTGCGGCCCGGCCGGAGGCGGCGCGGTGGTGCGGCCTGGTCGGCGGCGGCGCGTCGGTGCTGCCCAGCCGGCGGCGGCGCGGCCTGGCGCCGCTGGGGTCACGCGCGGGGGGCTAAGCCCCCGCTGTTTCAAAACGGAGGCGCGACTTTTAGCCGCGCCTTTTGGAGAACCGACCCCCCTCGTGGGGGGCCTGCTTGAGGAAACCGGGGGGCCGCCTGCCCCCCCCCCCCCCCCTCAATGAAACTGCCCCCCCTCATAAATGGGGGGGCTTTTGAGAGTTGACCGGGGGAATTAAATTCCCCCAGTCTTTGACCTTCCGGTCAGCCACCTGGCCGGCCGTTTTTTCTCCAACGGGACCGGCAAGCCGGTCCCCTTCCGGCTTCCGTCACCGACGGCCCGGCGAGCCGCCGGTCTTCCCGTCTCACCGTGGCCCGGAACCGGCCGCGGTGTTCGTCGTCCGGCGTGGTGCGACAGCACTGCGCCCCTCCGCCGCGGCCCCGCTCCAGCCGCGACGCCTTTGATTTCCCTCGACGCGGCGCGACGGCGTCGCGTTCATGATGATTCTTCCACGGTGCGAATTTCCGCGTGGTGCGACGGCACCACGACATATTGTTTCATCCGCAGGATAAATCAACAAGAACAAGGGAGGGGGTTTGGCCGTGTTCATGCGGTCCGGCCCCCTCACGTTAAACGATAACACATATTTTAATATCCTCACGTTTGTCATGCTAGAACCACGAACGAGAACAAATAAATAAATAAATAATCAACATCAACCCCTACAATCCTCATCAAACATTTTTCCCAACCCCACAATAGATTTAGAAGGGGAAAACATGGAAAGTGATAATCATATTGAAGTAAACCCCTACCTCGATAGTCACACGTTGACGTAGTCGTGGGAAGCGGTCGTCGTTTTGTTGACGTCTGTTAGAAGACGAAGAAATCGAGGAGGAAGCAATCGGAGAAGACGAGTCAAGATGTCCTCATCGGTGTTCTTCGTGGGCGGCGGACGTTCTTCGCGTTCTTCCACGAAGGAGATGAAGAAGGTGGAGGATTTCTTCAGCTTCTCTCCAAAGCTCTTCCACACCTCACCCAACAATCCAAATAAAATAAGGTCCCTCCTTATTTTATTTACTAAGCCAAGCATTTCAAAAACTTAAATTTCAAAAACAAAACACTCAATTAATTATACATGAGTAGTTTAATTAATTAAGTGTTAAGTTATCAAGCTTTAAAGAGGGAGAGAGGGGAGTTAGGGAATTTGAAAAGGTGGGGCTCGGGTGGGCCCCTCCTCACCTTAATCCTCTCTTAGGTGGTTAAACCACCCAACTTCCAACAAAAGATTTTAACCACTTTAAAGATATAAAATAAATATTGTATCACAATTTTATTTTACTCTTCTTTTCATCCAGAAAATTAAACAACTCCTCCTTGGAAAACACAACTTCGGAAAAGGTCTTCTTAAGTGAATATTGGCGCTGCGAGTTCATCAGTGTCCTCGGATTTCAATTCCGATCACCGGATCAAAAGTTAGGAATTCCCGCTCGTTCGTTCACTGAACGTACCCGAGCCAAACTTTGGAAATTGATTTCGGGCAATCCGGGCCTCGGAATCAGGTGCCGTCTGAAACCGCGCTCTTGTAAAATTCCAAAGAAAATTAAGAAAAAATTTCCCTTGAATTTTACGGGTCGTTACATTACTCCCACATCAGGGCTTTACATCCCCGTAAAGATACATCAAAACTAGGGAAACAAATGAGGGTACTGAGCACGCATCTGAGCCTCCCGCTCCCATGTGCTCTCCTGGAGGTTCCCGTGCTGCCATCTGATGCGCACAAGAGGAATCGATCGCCCACGCAGGACCTGCTCCTATCGATCCTCTATCTCCACCGGGACCTCCGTAAAAGTCACCCCATCGTCAACGTCAAGCTCCCCATGGTCAATGATGTGTGTTGGGTCGTGCACGTATCTTCTCAGTTGAGATACGTGGAAGACGTCGTGCACCCGGTGCAACTGAGGTGGCAGAGCCAGGCGATAGGCCACCTCGCCAACCCTGCTGAGGACCTGGAAGGGTCCGATGAAGCGCGGAGATAACTTGCCGCCTCGGCCAAATCTCCGAATACCACGTCGAGGTGAGACCCGCAAGAAGATGTGGTCGCCATCCTCGAACTCTAGTGGCCTCCACCTCCTATCCGCATATGACTTCTGCCGGCTCTGAGCTGTCCTCATCCGCTCCTGGATGACCTGGACCTTCTCTGTCGTGGCCTGGACCATCTCTGGTCCCACAAGTGCTGACTCCCCAGGGTCTGTCCAGCACAAAGGAGATCTACAAGGTCGGCCATACAATGCCTCGTACGGTGCCATCCCGATGGTGGAGTGGTAGCTGTTGTTGTACGCAAACTCCACCAAGGGTAGGTGGTCCTCCCAGCTACGACCAAAGTCGAGGACACATGCGCGGAGCATGTCCTCGAGAGTCTGAATGGTCCTCTCTGTCTGACCATCCGTCTGAGGGTGAAAGGCTGTGCTCAGACGTAGCTGCGTCCCAAACACCTCCTGTAACCCCTTCCAAAGCCGGGAAGTAAAGCGATCATCTCAATCGGAGATGATAGATGATGGCACACCGTGGATCCGCACAATCTCCTGAACGTAGAGACGTCCCAAGCTCTCCACTGAGCCCTACTCTCTGATGGGTAAGAAGTGTGCCGACTTGGTTAGTCGGTCAACAATCACCCAGATGGAGTCGTGACCTCTGGAAGTGCGTGGAAGTCCAGTCACGAAGTCCATAGATATTCCGTCCCACTTCCACTCCGGGACCTCCAAGGGCTGTACCAAGCCTACTGGTACCTGATGCTCTTCCTTCACCTGTTGGCAGGTGAGGCATCGAGAAACGAACTCTGCTATTGCCTTCTTCATGCCTGGCCACCAGTGCTGTCATCTGAGGTCCTTGTACATCTTTTCCACTCCAGGATGTACCGCCAAAGGAGATGTGTGAAACTCTCTCAGCACTTCCTCTCGCAAAGAGACTGGTACCATGGTACGTCCTCTGAAAAGGATGTCGTGCTCTGCTCCAAGGGAGAAACCATCAGGTGCATGTCCCGAGGATATCTGTGCACGCCATGTCTCACAGTCTGCGTCCTCACGCTGTGCCTCTCTGACCCGCTGCAGTAGTGGAGGGGTGACTGTGAGAGACTGGAGGAAGGCTGCTCCATCTCTATCCACGAAGGATATCTGTAAAGAGGCTAGCTGCTCCGTCGCCTACTCAAGTAGCTGAATGCCCGTCCTCCTGCTGAGGGCATCGGCTACTACATTCCCCTTCCCAGGAGTATAGACTATCTCAAAGTCATAGTCCTGGAGGAACCCGAGCCATCACCGTTGTCTCAGGTTCAGGTCCTTCTGCGAGAAGATATACCTGAGACTCTGATGATCGGAAAAGACTGTAAAGCGCTCGCCCATCAGATAGTGTCGCCATGTCTTCAGAGCGAAGACCACTGCTGCTAACTCCAGGTCATGGGTAGCGTAGTTCTGCTCATGCGGCCTCAACTGACGTGATCCGTAAGAGATCACTGCCCGCTCCTTCATCAGAACACATCCGAGTCCGGTCCCTGATGCATCACAGTAAACTACGTACCCTACTCCCTCCTCGGGAAACCTCAAGATAGGTGTGCTAGTCAATATCTATCTCAGCTCCTGGAAGCTCTACTAACATCTTTCTGACCACACGAAGGGTTTCCCCTTCTTCGTCAAAGCTGTGAGTGGTGCCGCAACTCTAGAGAATTCTGGCACGAACCTCCGATAGTATCCAGCTAGTCCCAAGAAACTCCGAACCTCAGTCACGCTCCTGGGTGGCTCCCATGCTAACACAGCCTCGATCTTCGCAGGATCCACTGCAACTCCCTCCTCAGAGATAACGTGTCCCAAGAAGTGGACCTCACGTATCCAGAACTGGAACTTCGAGAGCTTACCATAAAGCTTGTTCTCTCAGAGTGTATCTAGTACAACTCGCAAGTGATAGGCATGCTCCTCCTCAGTCGTAGAGTAAATCAGAATGTCGTCGATGAAGACTACGACAAACCGATCAAGGTATAGCTGAAAGATCCTGTTCATGAGGGCCATGAACACTGCTGGAGCATTAGTTACGCTGAAAGGCATAACCAAGAACTCATAGTGGCCATACCGACATCTGAAGTCCGTCTTCTGCACATCCTCGTCTCTGACTCTGAGCTGATGATAGCCTGACCTGAGGTCTATCTTCGAGAACCACCGTGCTCCCTTGAGCTGATCAAAGAGGTCATCAATCCTCGGTAGCGGATACTTGTTCCTCACTGTCACCTGGTTCAGGCGACGATAGTCAACACAAAGACGCAGGCTGCCGTCCGCCTTTTTGGCGAAAAATATCGGGGAAGCCCAGGGTGAAACGCTGGGTTGGATGAACCCCTTGCCCTGCAAGTCCTCCAACTGTACCCGTAGCTCTCGAAGCTCGGCGGGGGCCATCCGATATGCTGGAGTGGATATCGGGGCTGTCCCGGGGTACAAGTCAATATAAAAGTCTACCTCTCTACGAGGAGGTAGCCCTGGAACGTCGTTGGGAAAAAGGTCCGCAAACTGATCCACCACTGTAGGAAAACCATGACTCCGCACGTCAACTGCTCCAAGGATGAGGCTAGCTAACTGATGAGTAATGGGTTGTCCTCTCCTCCGCGGAAGTCCATCCTGTGCTGCTAAGGCTCCCTTCTCGCCGGTGAAGGTGAACCTACTCCCGTCGGTGCGTACACATCGCACCTTGCACCTAAAACAGTCAATCTGTGCATGGACCATAGATAGCCAATCCATGCCCAAGATGACGTCGTAAGGCCTCGACGCTGCTACAAGAAGATCCCAGCCGAAGCTCTCGCCTCCTAGAGTAAGCTCACACTGCCGGCACCAGTGCGTAATCGTCGAGTCTGCTCCCGTAGGAGTCTCTAGCTGTAAGGATCGAGCCAACAGCTCTGTCGGAATCTCCGAGATCCGAACAAGAGCAGCGGCTATGAAAGAGTGACTCGCTCCTGTGTCTATAAGAACTGCAGCAAGGGTGGAATAGACACAGATAGTACCTCGAATCATCTCGGGTGCGCCGTGGTCGTAGGCCTCTGCTGCCTAGAGTTGTGCCTGTCTCTGCCCGCCAGCTCCCTGTGGTCGGGGTGGACCTCCTGGTGGTGGTGGTGGCAGAGCCTCAAAGCGTTTCCCACCACCAGCTGCTCGTCCAGCTCCTCTGCCTCGTCCGCCTCCTCCCTGCAGACCGCCACGGTCGACCCTCTGCCTCTGCCTCGGTAGTCCCTCAACTGACTGCTGCTCCTCGGCACGGCGGATCGGGCAGTCACGAGCCATGTGGCCCTGCCCGCCGCACGAGTAGCACTGTCTGCCTCTCGAAAGACTGGCTCCTCGCTGTGTGCTCCGCACTGCTGAGCCAGTGCCATGAGGTCGTCTGCTCGAAGGTCTGGTCTGTTTGGACCCCTGAGTCATCTGTCGACTGCCTGCTGCAGATGACTCTGCCACGTGCCGCCCTGCGGTGGGTCACTGCGCTGGTGTAGACTCAGCAAATAAGCTCTCGATCAGAAGGGCTCGCTCTAGTACTCCTGTCTGAGTCGGTATGCTGAGGGAGATCAGCGATGCCCTGATCTCGTGTCTCAAACCCTGCTCGAAGGTCCGGGCCCGGAAGAATGGGTCTCGTACCATGTCAGTCGAGTAGCGCAAGAGATCAGTAAATCTCGCCGAGTACTGAGCGACCGTCATGCTGCCCTGCCGCAGCTGAAGAAGCTCCTGGATACGCAACGCACGAAGGGTGGCTGGGACGAACTCCGAGCGGAAGAGGCTCTCAAAGTCCGTCCATAGAAGAGATGCCTCATCGTGCACCTGGAGCATCAAGCTCCACCATCGTCCTGCTGCTGCGTGTAGTAGGCTCCCAGCGAGGATCACCATGAGGTCTGCTGGTGTCCTCACTAGCCTAAACACACGTACCACTGCCTCCAGCCAGTCCTCTGCTGCCTGGGGATCCGTCTCCCCGCAAAACCTGGGTGGTCGCTGGCGCTGAAACTCATGCAGTGCACTGAGGCGACGTGCATCGTCAGCGGCTGGTGCTGGAAGCATCGGGGGCTCAGCGGGTAGAGCTACCGCTGGTGCCACTGCTGACAAAGGGCCCTGCACCGAGACCTCGTCGCTCGGTGGGCTGTCGTCACACTCGACTCTCGGAACCCTAGCTGGCTGCCGTCGTGGGGCTATCCTGAAAAGGAAACAGGTGCGCCACGGTCAGAACAGTATACCTGGTGAGCTGATATAAGTAATCACAAAGAAAACTTGAAACACACACGCAATCAATGTTTTCGTGCATTAAGTCGGAAATCAGAAGTCAGGGTCCTGGTGTACGGATACGTCGGCCGCCGCACCAACACTGGACTCCCTGGACTGATAACCACACTCAATACGGTAAAAATTATTGCTTCACATAGAAAAGATCAGAGTTCGCGGTAGAACCGAACTCCTCTGATACCAATTTGTCACGACCCGCCCTCGGGGTCCGTGCCGTGACTACCCCAAGCCCGCCTTCCATAGGCCAGGGGCTGGAGACTAGCACCAAGGCGTAAATACCCGTAAAAAGGGAAGGCATTGCCTTTGTAAAGTAAACAAACACCACAGAGTAAGCAAGCAGAAAGTAAACACTAAGTAAAAACAGAGTACAACTGAAGTGCGGAAAAGTAAATGGGCCAGTATACAAACCCAAACTGAAAGTAAAGTACAACTCGAAAGGGAAAACAGCAACTGTAAGTAAAGGCCGCTACACAGAGCTGTCCACTGGAGATCCCACCTGAAGGGTGGGTACATATAGCTCCACTGCTCCACGGGTCCTGTCGTCCGCTCCGAACACGTCCCATCCAGTGGTCCACCTCTAAGTACCATCCTGCTCTGCAAGCCTCATCCAAGATCAACGTTGTCCGTCGTCTGCAACCAACACAACGTAGTGCGGGCGTAGCCCGTGCAGGGGTGAGTATAATCTACTCAGTAGGGACCCCGCGACCCCCGAAGGTCTCAAAAAATCCACAAAGGATAATCCACAAAGGAAGATAAAACACAAGTAACAACTGACACTGCTTAGGTATATGCCCATACATATACCTAAGTCATCAATTTCAAATACGCTCCCACATCCGAGCCCAAGTACAACTCAGTCCACACAGGAAAGTAAACGTATTCCACATAGGAAAGAAAAACGTAATCCACACAGGATAGGACAACACAATCCACACAGGAAAACAATAGGATTCAGCTCACACAGGTATACTTCTTCGAAAGACGATAAAGATGATCTCTGATCCATCTAAGTCGTCGGACCCACGAAGGATCGATAGGTAACTAACCCCCGCAAAAGACCCACACAGGATCGGGCCCACATAGGACCTGTAGGCGCTGGTTCACACAGGACCGCTGAGCGCAAAGACCCACACAGGATCGGACCCACACAGGATCGGGCCCACACAGGACCTGTAGCACTGATCCACGTAGGATCGCTGAGTGTTGTAGTCGTCGTCGTCGAATCCACACAGGATCTCTGTACTGTCGTCGTCGCAGTCACAGTAGCAGTAGTAGCAGTAGTAGTCATAGTAACAGTCGCAGCCAGCACTAGGGTTCCCGCACACAGCAAGCTCGTACAGGAGGGTCCGCTCCACGAGCCAAGAGGCTGATACATCAACTGTCACAAAGAATAGAGTTGATGTATCCAAAAGTTCTGTATCGTCAAAAGGAACTCAACACAACAGACGGCGCGTCGATCGGACGCCCGGTCTGAGAGTTATTGGCATTTTCGTCCCCGGGGCCCGGTTGGTTTTTAAGGCAAAACCAACCCGACCGTACTCCACCTGCGTCCAAACCTCGGGCGGAGTATGCCAAAAGATCCATCTCACTAAGAGGAACACAACAAAGCTGACGGCACGTAAATCGGACGTCCGTAGCTCAAGATACGAGTGTTTCCGCTCCGAAGGCCCGGTTGGTTTCGTGAACGAACCAACCCGGCCGAACACAAAGTATTCCGAAACTTTGAGTGCGATATACCGAATCGACCGTCTCGATCCAAGGATCGCATAGCCGCTGACGGTTCGTCAATCGGAGGTCCGTGGCTCAAGTTATGGCCAAAAGACCGAAACCGTCTCGAAAACGGGGGGTCCGGGTACGGGCCGACCCGGCCCGGCCGGCGGCGGTCCGGCGCGGACCGGCGCGGCGGTGCGGCCCGGCCGGCGGCGGCGCGGCCTGGCGCCGCTGGGGTCACGCGCGGGGGGCTAAGCCCCTGCTGTTTCAAAATGGCGGCGCGGCTTTTAGCCGCGCCTTTTGGAGAACCGGCCCCCCTCGTGGGGGGCCTGCTTGAGGAAACAGGGGGGCCACCTGCCCCCCCTCAATGAAACCGCCCCCTCATAAATGGGGGGGGGGATTTTGAGATTTGACCGGGGGAATTAAATTCCCCCGGTCTTTGACCTTCCGGCCGGCCACCTAGCCGGCCGGTATTTCTCCAACAGGACCGGCAAGCCGGTCCCCTTCCGGCTTCCGTCACCGGCGGCCCGGCGAGCCGCCGGTCTTCCCGTCTCGCCGCGGCCCGGAACCGGCCGCGGTGTTCGTCGTCCGGCGTGGTGAGACGGCACCGCGCCCCTCCGTTGCGGCCCCGCTCCGGCCGCGGCACCTTCGATTTCCCTCGACGCGGCGTGACAGCGTCGCGTTCATGATGATTCTTCCATGGTGTGAATTTCCGCGTGGTGCCACGACACCGCACCATCTTGTTTCATCCGCAGGATAAATCAACAAGAAAAAGGGAGGGGGTTCGGCCGTGTTCATGCGGTCCGACCCCCTCACATTAAACGATAACACATATTTTAATATCCTCACGTTTTTCATGCTAGAACCACGAACGAGAACAAATAAATAAATAAATAATCAACATCAACCCCTACAATCCTCATCAAACATTTTTACCAATCCCACAATAGATTTAGAAGGGGAAAACATGGAAAGTGATAATCATATTGAAGTAAACCCCTACCTCGATAGTCGCACGTTGACGTAGTCGTGGGAAGTGGTCGTCGTTTCGTTGACGTCGGTTAGAAGACGAAGAAGTCGAGGAGGAAGCAATCGGAGAAGACGAGTCAAGATGGCATCGTCGGTGTTCTTCGTGGGCGGCGGACGTTCTTCGCGTTCTTCCACGAAGGAGATGAAGAAGGTGGAGTATTTCTTCAGCTTCTCTCCAAAGATCTTCCACACCTCACCCAACAATCCAAATAAAATAAGGTCCCTCCTTATTTTATTTACTAAGCCAAGCATTTCAAAAACTTAAATTTCAAAAACAAAACACTCAATTAATTATACATGAGTTGTGTAATTAATTAAGTGTTAAGTTATCAAGCTTTAAAGAGGGGGAGAGGGGAGTTAGGGAATTTGAAAAGTTGGGGCTTGGGTGGGCCCCTCCTCACCTTAATCCTCTCTTAGGTGGTTAAACCACCCAACATCCAACAAAAGATTTTAACCACTTTAAAGATATAAAATAAATATTGTATCACAATTTTATTTTACTCTTCATTTCATCCAGAAAATTAAACAACTCCTCCTAGGCAAACGCAACTTCGGAAAAGTTTTTCTTAAGAGAATATCGGCGCTACGAGTTCATCGGTGTCCTCGGATTTCAATTCCGAGCACCGGATCAAAAGTTAGGAATTCCCGCTCGTTCGTTCACTGAACGTACCCGAGCCAATCTTTGGAAATTGATTCCAGGCACTCCGGGCCTCGGAATCAGGTTCCGTCTGAAACCACGCTCTTGTAAAATTCCAAAGAAAATTAAGAAAAAATTTCCCTTGAATTTCACAGGTCATTACAGCTATGTTGTCACAACTTATGTAATTTTTATTTCTCAATAATCAGATTGTTTATCGGTTGGACACTGTTGAGTATGTATCCCCCGATCAACGATTTCATCGAACAAAGGTGAAATTCATTAGGGTTTTTAGGTATTCAGGCCATGCATTTCTACCTTTCCCTATTGTAAACAATTTATTCAAGTTGAAGACACTTTCTTGTATGGAAAGTATACAGGTGTTCTACTCATTTCCGCCAAACAGGATGGTAATCGTGCTCCTCTTCCACTTTCTTTTTCTATTGTTGAAAAGGTAAATTTTGAATGTTGGAGCTAGTTTTGGCATGTGTACATGTTCATGTCGCACAAAACCATGGCGTGTGTTGGGTATCTTATCTCCATTGAGAGATTATATATTTTGTGTTCAGTGATGGGGTTTTAGGGATTCAGCCAAAAGCTTATCATCATTATTGCATTAGACATATTGTATGTAATTTTCATAATAATTTCAGAGATGATTCTATAAATATGGCGATCCTTATGTTGGGTATGTTTATCTAAAATTATTTTTTTGAAAAACAAATTATTCTCCATTTTAATACATTATTATATTACGGTTTCAGCATATGAGCCCCAACAAGAAAGGTTTTATCGATGCCTTGAAGAGATCCAAACATCTAATGAAGGTGTATATGAATATATGATGCAAATTTCAAAGGAAAATGGTCATTAGCATATAATGGTGGCAGAATATATGGCTATATGACCACTAATATAGTGGAGTGCATAAATGGGGTCCTCAAGGGTGCGTGCAAACTTCCGATCACAGGGTTAGTGTAAGAGAAATTTTATAGATGTGTTCACTACATTGATGATCGGTCCCAAAAGGCCTATTAGATGATGGAAAATGGAATGTGTTTTACGCAACATTTCCAAAGTGATATTGATCTGATACTGAATGAGGATTCAAGATGGACTGTTCTAACCTTTTATAGGGAAAAGATGATCTTTCAGGTAATATTGTGCTACGACCGGGCTACATGCACTAGTGGTCGAGTGTTTGTGGTGATGTTTGATAACAGATACTATGATTGCGGAAACTTTCAGGCAATTAGATATCCATTTGCACATGTTATCGCAGCTTGTGCTTCATTAAATATATCATGGGAGCCATATGTTGACCCAATGTATCACATGAGCACTTTGGTTAATAGTTATAGTGCAGATTGGATGCATGTTAGTGACTTTCATTCTATCTCATTTCTTATTGATCAACCGACCATCATCCCGTATATTTCCAGGTATTATAATTTTTTTATGTTTTCATTTATGATCTTTTCAATTACTGTCATTTTTTAAATTATTGGCTTCATGCTACTAGGTTACAGCCTCAAGGAAGACCAAAATCAAGTCGAATCAGAAATGAAATGGATTAGCCTCAGCAACAAGTACGATGCATTATTTGTCATATAGAAGGTCATACTCATAAGAGATGTCCCCAAGTGGAAGCACAGATCTCCACATCTCTTCATCCATGATCGAGTTTGTGTATTGTATCACGAATATGTATATTTTGTTTTGTATGTGGACATTTCAGTATTGAATCCTTTTATTTCTGATTTTCTCCATTTCTAACAGGTTTCAATTTTGGTTTGTCTCTTTTTTTGATTCTCTGATAAATAATTTTGTGAAACTCTAACTAGTCAACAAAACAACATTGAACGAAAATGAATATATCATACTTCCACATGTAACAAAGACAATAATCCACACCCAACAAATGAAGTATAAATCAAAAATATTAACACAATCATTTTTCATTTGATTGTTCTAGATTTATTTAAATAACAGTGGATATTTTTATTGAACCTCTCATACCACATGAACCAATGCATACTACCTTCAGATTATATAAGAAAAATGACATACCACTGATACCATCCATATGATTATCATCCATATGGATTCAAGTATCTTATGGCCCACACAAATTAACTAGCTCATAGAATCCCACATGCAATGCTTAGAACACCTCAATATGTTTTAATTAATGCAGACCTCATAAATATTGAATCTCAAACATAGGTAATAGGGTCCTTTTTTATTGAGGGGATTGGTCAAGTGATAAAAACACTAATCCACACACAACAAATCAAGTATAAACTGAAAATATTAACACAGTCGTTTATCATTTGATTCTTCTAGATTTATTTAAATAACGGTTGATTTTTTTTATTGAATTCACTATAATAAACTAATGATGATATCATTCTTATAGATGGTAGATTTTTCGTTTCTCACATCTCAGGCTACTCATGTATCATGACTACTTTTAGTGGGAGGTCCAGTGCCTCCGTTGAATGTGCGTAGATCTCCCCATTTCCATCATACCACACCACCTCCCGCTATCATCCCTCATGTTCATCATGCTTTATTATATGGCGTAGCGATGTGCGATTTCACCTTTCTCGATCATCATCTCATTGGTACGCTTGTAGAGAGATGGAGGCCAGAGTCCCATAAATTCTATTTTAGAGAGGGGGAGATTACTATTACCCTACAGGATGTGGCCATTATGTTGGGCCTCCCCATCGATGGTGTGACTCTGACTGGCCGAGTTGGAGCAGATTTTCCGGAGCTTGTTCATAGACTATTGGGCATTGAGGTCCCTGATGATGGAAGGACCATCATTGGTGGTAGATTACACATACCATGGTTAGACTAGCACTTCACACAGTTAGTAGAGGATACTGATGAGATCACTATGCTTCAATTTGCACGTGCATATATTTTGAGGCTGATCGGTGGCACACTTCTTGTTGATCACTCCACTTATTTTGTACATTTGATGTATTTATCTTTTTTGGAGGATTTGGATGAGGCGGGCCGATATAGATGTGGGTGTTCTTGTCTAGTATATACATACAAGGTTTTATGTAGCGCATGTCGCATTGATAAGATGTAGATCACGGGATGCATGGTTTTTCTACAGACATGGGTATGGGGGCACATCCCTCGTTTACCTCCACATGCTCTTGTGCCATTACCAGCTGATATTATTGCAGAGGCTCCATGTGGACTTTGTTATGTTATTTCTTCCTTATACTGTCTAACTTAATTGTATAAATTTCCATTGTGAAATTTAAATATAACAATATTATCTACAGGTGGAGTCAGGCACATTGACATTCATATTCCCCAAGACACGACGTCCACACCTACAGAATTATGTGGGACATCATTCGACCACACGATGTAAGTGATTATTATTTATATTGCTAAATCATTATTCTTTAAAATACATGTATTCATTTATTAATTGATTATTTATTTTTTTCTTTCAGATTTTATGGATGCCATATACAGATGCTATTATCCAGAGTCTTCCACCGAATTGTATGGTGATGCTTGCTATCAACTCCAATAGGGTTCCATTGATTCATTTCCATATTATCGAGTGGTATTAAACCGATAGAGTTATGAAGTAGTTTGGATTCTTTCAGCATGTTCCTGACTCACCCACTTAGTTTGATTTAGTGAATTCCATGAAGATGTCACGGAAGAGATATTTTTATTGGAAGAGATACCACACCAGATATATTGATTTATGGGATAGATGACAGGACTTCCAATTGTGAGGGGCGGGGGCAGTGGGTTTTCATTTGGTGGATCAGATGGATTAAGAAACTTGGTACTACAGGTCCCAATTCAGATTTCTGACATGACACAGATGAGGCTTTCATGAGCTGGTATACGTATTTTCTTCCACAATTCAGTGGAATTTTTATTCATATTACATAACAACATAATTTTTTTTGTAGGATGCTTGTATTTTTCATCTACTACACATGTCTAATCTGGTAGAGTACACCATATTTGACCCATCATATTTTCAAACCATTGTATCACAATTTCTTCCTTCAATGGATGAGATTTCTCATGGCATTTTCATTGATCTACTACATGCTGAGGAGGATGCAGAGCCTGCTGAGGATCATATAGATGTACCATGGGTGATGACCCTATTATGGATCTTTTGGTTCCACATGAGGGGGATGTTCAGCTTGATCAGTCAGATGTTGGTCTTCCACAGGAGGAAGGTATTTGGCATGATTAATCGTATGCTCCTCTGCATTCTCCGTCTTAGCCATAGGTAGATACAGACACTGACTGGGTTGACCTGGAATCTTTATTACAGACATCCAAAGTAAAACAACCATCATATTTACATGTTGGTGAGAGTTCCAGCCAACCTCCACTATCATTAGATGTAGGACAAGGTACAGACAATGAGACTGTACATCCACCACCTGTCACATAAGAGGATGTGGGGGTGGCTGCTGAGGATGATGTGCAGCCTATGCGAGAGTGCAGAAAGAGACATACACGACGTGGACACATCCAGTATACACATGGCTATTGGGTGGAGGATCATTCATTCCAGAGGCATAGATTAGTTTGATTTTTGATTTACTATACATTATGTATGTTCATTACTATTATCATTTATAGATTTATACTTTTTTTAACAAGTGTCTAACTATCATCAAATTATCTTGCATAATTAATTATTTAAATTTGGTATTCATTATTAAATATTAATACTTTGTATGAAAAGATCTTTGAACATCAATAAATATTGAAAAATATTATTTATCACAATGATTTGAATCAAAAAATCATAGAACATGATTCTTTGTTGAAAAAAATTAAAATTGCATGAAGAAGCATTTCAGTAAAAAATGAATAATTATAAAGTGTAGATGATTATGATTGAAGAGAAAAAACCATAATATGATATGTATGTAATTAGAAGTTCATTTGTACAATTATGAGAAAATAAATATTCAAAATTTATAGAAGGACACATGTTCTACTGGTACTCAATCTTTAATGGAAGATTTTACTGTTAAAATACCTCTATCATGTAATAAATTTATGGAAATTATGAAAAATATTGACTTCATATTCTACTAAAACAAGAAACAATCCTTAAGAGGGTTAAGAATGTGTTGGGATATTTAAGAATAAGTATGGAAGAAGATCATCTTTTGGGAAGTTATATAAGATTTCAAAACTGATGTTTATGTGTGTTTCTCTTTAAGGGGAGTTAAATGAACAAATATTAAATTACTACCAGAATTAATATATCAATTAGAATCAAATCTAATTACTGTAGAACAATAAAAAATATCATGTTTTTGAATGATAAATGTTTTTCTAAATCTCTCTTCCTTTGTTAACAAAAAAATACTAAATAGAAAGAGGTTGTAATTGAATTAATCAAATACATAAGAAATATTTTACTTCTAAATAAATGATACTTTTTTTACCTTTCTATAGGATGCGTGAATGGGGTTCATGCATCATTTAGAAACTTCATAAAGGATGTGTGAACCTCATTCACACATTTTAGATTACTAGGATGCGTGAATGGAGTTCACACATCATTCAAAGACGAGATGAAGGATGTGTGAACCCAGTTCACCCATCTCTCCGCGCCGAAGATTCATGAACGAGGTTCATGGATCTAGAGACCCATTTTTAAAAAAAAAATCAAACCTTATCCCTTTGAAATAAAATAATTTTAAATTAATTAATAAAAAAAACCTCATGGAGGGTGCCATCGAACAACACTGATCATTAGGAGGCATGATCAGACGACCTTGATTCGATCTTCGAGGAAAAATATCATCCCCCAACAATGTCTGGATGTGCTTCCCCTTCTGTATAAAAGCCATCCTTTGGATTCCACTCAAAAGAGATGGAAATGGGGTTGGAATCTGTACCATATGCATCACCTCCATCACGCAGCCCTTGGCCCACAGTGCATATAGCACGAGCTATGTGGGGATCTACAATCTTGGGTGTCACATGCCCTATACACGGGCCTGACTGTCTCTTGCGAGAGCTATACTCTCTGCGGTTTGTGGGCTTGGGGATGAATCGTTTGGTCCCATATGGGCTTGCAGTTGAATCAGTCGAGTTGGCTGGTGACTGACTATAAATTTTTGGCTAAAAGTGATAATAAAAACCTTTAATTACTAAGAATAAAATTATGAGTATAATATAAGATTCACTAGAACTAGGCATGGTCAACCTCAGGTCCCACAAGGGCTTGTGGTTGAATCGGTCTAGCTGGTTGGGGACTGACTATAAATTTTTAGCTGTGGGTGATAATAAGAACTCTTAATTACTAAGAATAAAATTATGATTAGAATATAAGATTCACAAAGTGGTCTATTTAAACCAAACTCAATCCTTCCATGAATTCCATTCCCATGTTCATTCATGAATACTATATCAATGTTTTTCATGTTCATCACATCCCTCAGGTCTTCGACGAAGAAGTGAAAAATGAACAAATACTAGTGCTAAAAAATCATTCATATTAAGATTAGATTCATCGGAATGAAAAGAATCTGATTATAAGGTAAACATAAATCACTTTTCCACATATCTAAATGTCTGGTGATCCATGATATAGGACTTCCTGAGAGGATTTGTCTTGATTATGTTTGAGGAACTCTCATGCATTATGAAGATGATACATCTAGACACAACTGTTCGACTGAATCCAATATGGGATGTAGCTTTGACTTGGGGCATAGATACACTAAAATTGTAATGTTTCTGTACTCCAAAATGGAACAGTGATAATGTGGAATTGAACTTGTGGCTGGATCTAATGTAAAGCACTCATATGTCTCTACATATCCCATGAGGTAAATTTAAACCGCTTTTACACATATCTAAATGTATGGTGATCCATGATATTGTCTTCCTAAGAGGATCTGACTTGAGTATGTCTGAGTAACTATCATGTGTTATGAAGATGATACATCTAGACACAACTACTCGACCGTATCCAATATAGGAAGTAGCTTTGACTTGGGGCATAGATACCCTGAAATTGAAATTTTTATGTATTCTGAAATGGAACAGTGAATAAGTGGAATTGAACTTGTGGCTGGAATCTAATATAAATCTCTCAGATGTCTCTACGTATCCCCTGAGTATGGGAATCAAGTTTCACTTAGTTATTAAATAATCCACTATGAAGATCAAACTCATGCCTGACGATCCCTGATACTGGACATCCTAAGGGGATCTGTCCTTAGTATGTCTGAGGAACTCTCATATGTTATGAAGATGATACATCTAGACACAACTGCTTGACTGAATCCAATACAGAAAGTAGCTTTGACTTGGGGTATAGATACATTGAAATTGGAATTTTTATGTATTCCAAAATGGAATAGTGATTGTGTGGAATTAAACTTCTGTCTATATTTAATGTAAAGCACTTAGATGACTCTACATATCCCATGAGGTAAACGTAAATCACTTTTCCACACATCTAAATGTCTAGCGATCCATGATACTAGACTTCCTAAGAGGATCTATCTTAATTATGTATGATGAACTCTCATGTGTTATGAAGATGATAAATCTAGACACAACTTCTCGACCAAATCCAATATAGGAAGTAGCATAGACTTGGGGCATAGATACCCTAAAATTGGAATGTTTATGTATTCAGAAATGGAATAGTGATTAAGTGGAACTGAAATTGTGGTTGGATCTATTATAAATCACTCAGATGTCTCTACATATACCATCATTATGGTAATCAAGTTGCATTTAGTTCTAAAATAAACCACTATACAGATCAAACTCATGCATAAGAGATATAGGTTCATGGATAAAAAACTATATAATGATTATCATTATGTAGTTCTAACTCATACGCTGGATAGGATATGTCATAGTTTTCTAATGAGATCCTTCATAGAGAGCTTTGTTTTGGTTGATATGTTGATAAAATCATCAACGATGCCCATCCTTTTTGTGTAACACCGAATAGATCCAATCACTTGGGTTTGAGTACTCGAATTTCCACAAGTTACTCTTTGAGTAATGTTCATGAATTCCCACTGACATGAAATTCATCATTGGTGCACCAGATCTAGAAGTCTTGAGATTTTATTCTTTAAAATGACAATTTGGACATGATATCCTTCCTAAATTCTCTAACTTTTTCCCAAGTCAAGGGACTTAGTGAGAAAAGCTCAATTTTTCCAAGGCCAAATGGTGGGCCCAACAAGTTTTGTATCTTTTTTAATTGTTTTTCCCCTAACCTTTCATGTTATTCATATGGGGGAAGAATTAGTGGGCGTGGACTTGGGGTTTTCTCAGGACGCCTTCTTATAGGTTTTCATCCTGATAGGATTTCGTGCCTCTTCCCTTTTATACCTACTCAATATTTTCTAGATCACACATTGTATGTCTAGTGAGTGGATACCCAAATTTTGACCAGGATTCCCTTATTGGGTTTTCATCTTAGTAAGCATCATCTCTCTTCCTATTTTAAAGTCCTAAAAACTAGACCATTGATGTGATGTAATTTAAGGCCTTTGAGATTAGATCTGATTATAAATACATTTTAAGGTCTTTTAGCCTGGACATTTTGGAATATGGGGCTGAAAGAATTTTGATGACTCAAAAAACTATGATGTGATGAGTTCTTCTATGGTGTTTCCATGGTCCGCAACTATTGGTTCTCCTTTCCTACAATGATGAGATATCTTTAGTTGGTTGGTTAAATTCATCATTCATTGATAGCATTGACATGAAAAGCTAGTCTCCACTCTTTTCCAAGGGCTTATGGATGTTTTATGGGGATAATATGGTTGAGGAAGAAATAATAGGGAAGCTAGGTCCACCTGGATAGTTGCAATACAAGTGATGTAAGTCACAATCAAAAAGTCTATGCCAGGTAAAATGGAATGAGGTAAACATGCCTGGTATATCCCTTAACACTATGGGGTGTCAGGTTCTACCATAGTGTCATTGAGGCTCACAAGGATTAGGAAGCCCCATATACTTGGACAATATGTCTTTGATCAGTGGTTTTGAGCTCCATTTCATCAGAAGCATGGTTTAATTGAGAGATATCTTTTGTTTTCCAGGGTCAATGAAATATTTTTAGAGACTCAAACTTCTAGATGATGATGTTGGGTATGGAAGAGAGGTTATCTAGGAATGGTTCTAGAAGCCTATGGAAAATTATATATAAATGAATTGTGTGATCCCAATTCCATTTTTATTTTCCTCACAAAGTGTGGGCCATCAAAATGATCCATAATGAATAGTCGCATTTTGACCTTGAGGAAGGGTAAAAAACACAGTGATGCAACGTCAAGGATATCAAATCTGATTAAATAGTATAATATAGAGATTATAAATAATTTTACAAAGTGATCATGTCATGATAATGGCATGGGACAAACACACTGGGAATATCATAAAAAAATGGGGTGTTATATTCCACGATGATGACACTAGGATCACAAGAATCAAAGAACCATTTATATTGGGCTAAGATGTATCTGGTTGGTTGGTCTGAACCCTTGAATCAATAGCATGGACATTCATAGATATATCTTTTCTTCTTTAGGGTAAATGTATTGTTGGAGAAGACCTCAGATTCTTTAGATCATGAAGTATGATTTTTGAAAAATGAAAGATCCAAGACGGTTTTGAGCACTCTAAAAGTTTAACCACGACCTCTCAAACATTTTCTCATGGTGATAAAATGTGAAAAATCATTTTTTTAATTATTTCCTAGACCCGGGGGTCTGGTGAGCATAGCTTGGATTTTACTAGGGCAACAGAGTAGAACCTATGAGATTTATGACTTATTTATTTACACCCTTGTTTTTTCTTAAACTCTAAATATGATGATTTTAGTGAGTGGATACTCAGCTTTTGATCAATCATCCCTTGGTGGGTTTTCAACATGACATGTTTTGGGTCTCTTTCTTTAGCTATTTAAATTCTTATGATTAGAACAATTAATGTCCAGAATTTAAGGTCATATAGCTTTGACCAAATTTTGAACAGTTTAAGGTCATGACACTTTTGGATCTAACAAGGGGGGATGTTACAAAAGAGACTTATTTGGATGCCTAGGGTTATAATTACTTCAACATCCTTATGAGCAAGAGATGCGAGTGTTGTAAATCATGGATCAAGGTTCTTAGGTCATGAGTGATGATATGTGATAATCCTTCTATGGATAACCTAAAACATAACGGGGTTCTAGGTTCTGTCGTGGTGACTCCAGGCTCATGAGAATTAGAAGTCTCTTTATAGTAGGACAAGATGTCTCTAGTTGGTGGGTCTGATCCATTCTGTATCGATATCATGGTCAAAAAGAGAGATCTATTTTTTTTTTCAAAGAAAGTGAAAGTTTTCTTATAAACCAATATTTTTGTGACATGAAGTGCGGTGTATGGATTGAGGTGCTTAAAATGATGATGAAATCACCTCGTTCTCTAGTTTTTTGGGTACAGATCTTAGGGTCCTTTGATAATGATGGATGATGAATGATGGTTTCCCCATTTTTACATCATGTAGTGGGGACGTTTCTGCCTCCGTTCATTTTAACATCATGTGGTAATGCTGTAATTCCATGCAGTTTAACATCATGTGGTAAGGATATAATACCATATATTTTAACGTCATGTGGTATGTATGTAATTACATGGAATTTTATGTCATTTGGTAAGGACGTACTTCCATGAAGGTTAACATAATGTGGTAAGTACATAAATTCATGTAGTTTAACGTCATGCTGTAAGGATGTACTTCCATGTAGTTTAACTTCATGTGGTAGGGACATAATTCCATATACATTAACATCATGTTATAAAGATGTGGGAACTGGTGTGGATGTGTGCTAATGTTGTGTTTGAGCCCAAATATGGTGGCTCTTGTATCACTACGTATCTAATTGGTATGAGAATCATGAAATATGTAGTTCTAAATGAATTCTTCTACATTGGTCTCTCTCATACGCAGGGAGGGGCAGGTTTTTATATTTATTTTTTCTAACTAGGATTGGTGTTGGAAATTCAAGTCTCACTACATATCCTATGAGATTCGAAATTAGGCCACATGTAGTTCTTTAAAATGAAATATAATACACAAGTCATAACCTTTCATAGAGATGGGCATGATTTCTATTTACTATTGCAGTTGGGCCAGGGGTTGGATATCCAGGCATCAATAAATATCCCTTGATGACAGGAATCAAGGTACATGTAGTTCAGGAAGTTCCAAGAAATTTAATGTCATGCAGTGAGGATGATGGTGAACTAACGTGAATAAATGGAAATGTTGTGGTTGGGCCCAATGATGAATGTTCAAGCATCACTGCGTACTTAATGAAGATGTGAATCAAACAACATGTAGATCTTGATGAACCATGCAGTTTAACGTCATACGATATGGACATTGACCATGAAATTTAACTTCAAGTGGTGAGGACTCATGGTATGACTTTTATGGTCTTTCATTTAGGACCATGATGGACTTTTTGTGTACTTTTAGGATTTTCTTGTGTGGGTAGTCACCTAATGAAACTCAAATACTCATGTGAGCTTTGCTCAGAGTGATAAATAGAGAACACCATGGGTTTCCCTACCATGCAGAGATAGTTTTGGGTACAATGAGGGTAGTTTTTATCATGCGGTGGCTGGACCAATATATAGGATCGAGGCATCCCTATGTATCTCATGTAAAATGAGAATCAATCCATATGTAGTTCTAGAGGAACTGTGAAATCTTAACATCAGTAGGAAAGGAAATAGGTGACTCCATATGAATAGAGATGGATATCACTGATCTGTGCAGCTTTATGTCATGTGGTAAGAAGAATGGTTGTATAGTTTAATGTCTTATGGTTAGGGCAAAAGGTTCCACGCAGTTTAAAATATTACTACTTGTATGAAAGGTAATGTTCAGATTAATGTATTTCTTCCATGAACTATTTGTACATTTTAACATCATGTAACTTGGATGAGAGATGTCGTACAATTTATCGTCTTAATTATAGGATGAATTTGTATAGTTTAACATCATGTAACTAGAAATAATGATTGGAATTACACTGATGTGGATCCCCTTAACATTAAATGTTGCTTGATACATAATATTGCCTCCTCCTGATATGGATTAGCCAAGAAGATGGATATATTGTCCAATGTGTCGGTGAAAACATTTAGGGATTTGGTAACAATTTAATATGCATTCTCGAAAGGGAACATTGTCTTCAATCTACTAACATAGCTAGTGAGAGGGTCCAGTTCTTCATTTTGCTGTTATATTTTCCATTGACTTGTTCTATCACTAACTATTAATCCCCTTTGATGTTCAGGTATTCTGTTTTCTGTTGTTGGGATAACTCCAATGCCATGATAAGGGCTTGGTATTTTGACTCATTATTTTTCCATCCTCCAGATATCGATCAAGACTAAAGAAAACCTTCTTTTTCATGGGAGACAAATATAATCCCTATACCACCCCGGTTAAACCTCAGGGTTTCAATCCTTGTTTTTATATGTCTTCATGAGGTGCTAACAAAATAAACCTCCTATGTTTGAGGAGTGTCATGGAAATAAAATACCTCTTCATATGAAATAATGGTGTCTTCCAACGTATTTTACAGGGAAATATATCTTGTAGGTAAATTAACCAAGGCTTGTCCTTTCACTGACTCCTAGCATAGTCTTGTTGTGGTAATAGATGCTCTACATTCTTCCCACATCATTATTTTTTACAGGGATGGTGTCGAGTGAGTGCTCCATGGAGGCCAAATATAATATTAGTCTCCTCCCTTCCACTAGAGGCATCAGAATCGGTGGGTGTAATAGGTACTGCTAGAGACTTTCGAAGAATTTTTGGATGTCATCATCCTATCTTAATGGGGATGATGTTGGAATGTTGTCTTGTGTATTTCACTTTCTCAAACGAAGTTGGATTTGATAAATTTTTCAACTCTCCCCTATACATTGGTTACAAGATAAGGATAAATCCTCTTGGCTTCCTTCATGATTTCATGACTCTCATTGGGTAGTCTGGGATGGTGCATAACCACATTTGGGTTTAGTCTGAGCATTTTTGTGTAGTCTTATGAAAACATATTTTGTTGTTGCATCAGAATTTCAGTGTAAATTTTTCGCTCTTCCAGGAGAATGGTAGAACTATCTAGTATAGGTTTAAGGTCATCCTCTATTACCAGATTTATCTGCCTGAGCTCATCTATGGTGGCAGACACCTTCTTCAAATAATGGAGGGGTGTTCCTAAGATCATCCTCATATTCCTATTTTTTTAGCATATGGAGACATTTTTAGATGATGATGGGAATTTGGGGGGCTCCTTTGTCACTATCAGGTTGAGAGAGGCCATGAGTGGAGACATTATTATTCCCTATTATGAGATTAATTGTAGAGAGATGTCATGGATGATAGTCATCAATATTTTCACTAGGGAAAGAAAAGGTAGGGACCTCTGGGATTATATCTATTACCTCAATGAGGTTTATATGGGCACATGGTCCCTATCGAAAATACTATGGGGATTCAAAGGGTTGTTCCCCAATAAATTAGAAGTGAAACATATATATCATCATCTGCCACTGGTGGGTTTTCAACCATTTTATATAAATAAATTTGGGTATATGTGTCCCTTAATGTCTCAAAGGGAGCATTGTCACCACATGGAATGTTTTCTTTCCCATTTGATGCTGATGGTGTCTCCAAAATATTGAGATACTACACAAGGAAATGTTCCATGTAGTTTTTTGTCTTTCAGTTAGGAAATGAATATCGGTGGCTGGGCCGGGATATAGAATCCATACATCTTGACACATCTCTTTAGGGTGAGAATGAAGCTCTAGAATTTTATTGAATAACCATGCAGTTTGTTTTCATGTGGAAAGGAAACAATTAGTGCAGTTTAATGTCTTACAATAAGGATGATGGACATATAGTGTAATATATTATAGTAAGGAAACCGATCATTTAGTTTAATGCCCTATGATGAGGATGATGGACAAGAAGTTTAATGTCTTTTTATAAGGACATTATCCATGTAGTTTACCATCTTGTGGTAAAAAAATGAACATATATTTTAATGTCTAATTGTAAGGACATTATCCATACATTTTAACATCTTATAGTACAAACGATGGTTAAAAAACCTATCTAGAGAGTGGCTCTTCCAAAGGATCTTGGAAAACTCTTATTCATATTTCATGAGTCTTGGGATCTTTTAACTCTATCAATAATAAATATACTTGTTCCTCCTACCAATACATGTTGCCAAAACATCTTTCAATTATGTTCCCAAGACATCAATAGTAGGGGAAATAATCATCATGGCCAATTAATGCTATATCATTTTCCATCCTCATTGTTTGGAGATTCATCAATCAATTTTCAATGGAATTGTAAAATTATTTAGAGACATGATTTTTTGTGAAGGAATAGATTTTCTCCAAACTTGAATTGAAAGATGGTCATTTATCTCTGGTATGTAGGCGACTCATGCATTTCTATACAGTCGACGCTCCTAATTTAATGTTATTAGATGACTGGAGTGTGGATTCAGGTGTCGGTGGTTTTAGTATCTCCATGTCTGTCAACACTAGAATCTAGTCTTTAAAGGAAAATAAATCTTCTATTGTGTTCCTATGATATTGAAGGTAGGGTAAATGATTTTCATGGCCTACCATCCTTTCCTCTCTTGGATTCTATATCACTGAGAAATCTATTAATCCACACTCTATGGCCACCAAAGATATTTTCTTTTATTACAGCAAAAGAAACATACATGAACAATGAGATACATGAAATAAGGGGGAAGTCATGGGGGTCTAAAGTAATGAAGTCTGAAAGAATTCCCAATGAAAAGAACCATTCTCCCGAGCAGAAGGGATCCAGGATTATAGTAAAATGTGATATCTTCACTGGGGTCGGCCATAGATGTTAGAAAATCTTCGACTCCATTTCCCTCCCACCATGTGTGAAGAATCTTCAACTGGGAGGAAATGAGAAAAAGAATCATACGGATAGTATATGTGATGAACCATGGTGTAAAGTCACCGCATTGATACAGGTGCATGGATGATTCAGGGGTATGTGGTACTGAGTCTGAGTCTTTATTGATCTGAGGGAAGGTGCTGAAACATTGGGGGTCTGGGATGACATATATGCTTCCCACTAATTAAAATAATCTGACTCCCCTAGTGTTTTTTTCATGAAATCTAAGGTTAGATGGTTTCCAGCATACCCCTGATGATGAGGTTAAAAATATGGAAATTACCCTAGCCAAGCGGGATGGGGTGAGGTGTAACAATGTTTAGATCTCTCTCGATGCGGGATAACAAATATGAAAATTTCCCCAACCATGTGGATTGGGGCACTTCACTATTAGGATGGATTCTATAATCCAACATGAGAACATCATTCCTAGGTTGATATCATAGAAATATTCCCACAATTATCTCATGTGGATCCCTATTATTTTATTGGAGCTTAATGATTAGTTCTTCTATAGAAACTTCATTTCCATCCTTAAGGGGATGGCTAGTAGGAGCCATGAAAATAAACATTCATCTATTAGTGGCAGGGCCAGTTGTTGATGATGGGAGCTCATATGTGTATCTTAGATACTAAATCCACTAATTATATTGTCCATATGATCCATTTTCTATAACTTCTAATATACCAACATGATTGGTGACACCTCCTATATATGTCGGGTGAATACTACTGAGCTTTTCAGCTCTTGTGCCAATGGAAGAAGATAGTTTGAGCTTCTGTGACCTAGATTACTATAGGAAAGTATGATTGTACCCTTTAGGAGTATGTTTATTTATAATTGATGAGGATACTACCTATCTGACTGACATCATATTGACTGATACACAAGTAGGACAATGCTCCTCCTTGATGAAGTACCTCATTTGACGGGACATTGCTAGATATATCATTTGAGGGTTTGGTGCCCATTATTCTATTTGAGGGGTCTATTCCCATGAATAAGATGATACCATGGTAAATTATGATGAAAATTACACAAACCCTGTGGGATGGGGTGTCCCATGAGATTCTGAAGTCACTAAGGGTAGCTGTTTTGAAGTTAGATGCTCTGAGATAGCGATGATTTGGGACTGATTTCAGGAAACTGTTTGGATACACTTGTGGGACTCAAAAAGATTAGGAAATATCAGTGATATAGTCCTACTCTGGAGCTATATCATTTTGATACACATGGAGGGATATCCATTAATTTGGATACCCTTGGAGGGATCTCTTGTAATGTGCCCCAACATGGTCAGTTGGTGTAGGAACAACTTCCCCTAGAGATCCTTGTGGATTAATGGTCATATGTTGATGGTGATGACCAAAACTGATATAATACCTCATAGGAATATCCAAAGTGGTTGGGTTTTCATGCTGAATATCACCATCCTTCTCCCTAAGGTAGGGAAGGAATGCATGGTGTGATCTAGGGATAGGCCCCTGAAGTGGTTGAAAGTGGAAACAAGGGAAATTTAACATCCTGTATCCTATCATGGGAAATAAAGTCAGAGGGAGATCGACCTCCAAAGGATTTCATGAGTCTATTCCAGAGTTAGGATGGATTTTTTGATGTTTTATTCATGCCCCAATATGTTCACCAATCGATAACATAAGTGGTGTGTTGGTGACAATGTATGTCGATGCCTCAAGATCAAAGCATCTTGTCCAATGATCTATGGATATATTGGCGCATTTTATAATGTCATTCTGAATGAAAGGAATCTATATATTCTGGAGAAGAAAACAAGACACCTTATTAGTGAAACATCATATATATAGGAGTATATTTTTAATTAATAACTTTCACAGTTAAAGGATATAAAGGCATTCCCGTCTTGGTTTACAATGATTAGTGTGGTTAAAAGAAATATGTTGTCTTTATCATTTTTTTTTGTGATGAGCACAACATAAACTAGACCAATGGGCACTGGGTGATCTATCCTTTCTTACCTGTGAAATGGATGACACTGTTAAAGGTGTTCACATCAAGTTCACCATTTTGTTTCATCATGTTTTTGATATTATATCCAAAAAATGGTCTGATGGGGGGGGGGATAAAATATCTTTTTTATATCAGTAAGGAAATGAAACAACTATGTTTATTCACACTAGGTTCACCATTTTGTTTCTTTAGGTTTTTGAGGCATGAAATGAGTTTCAATCATCAGGATACCATTGTCTCTTTTCCCAAAGACTCACAATGGTTCACCCATCTATAGCTAGGTAAAACCCTTCTTTCCAAAGTCTAGTGTTCATCATGGTTTTCAAGCCCAACTACTCTTGGGGATTTTTAATGGTTCAGAGGATGGGAGGTCAAGCTCATCTCACCCTTTTTAGGGGAATTTTTTCCCACTATGGGACTCTTATATACTTAAGATATGTTCATGAAATCATTCACAACCCCTAAAAAGGGACTGGATTCCCCCCATGATAATGACTTGATTACGAACATGTATAGATAGAAAAAATGGAATTCATATCATGGGTTCTCTATTGTTCTCTCATTTAGTTATGGTTCATTGGGTAATGGGCATGTCTGAGCACTATAGTGTTTTTTACCATCTAGGGAGACTATTTTTGTATTGGACATGGGATTAAACCTTTATGAGGTGTCTTACATATCATGTGAAATAATAATCAAAACCCACATAGTTTTTTGGACATATTTCAAGGTTGTATGACTAGATCCATCTTTATAGTTTTACATCATAAATAGGGATGTAAATATCGATCTCGGAATATAGTGAGGTGTCCTACATATCCGGTTTAAGAAAGGAATCAGAGTCTATGTTGTTATTTTAATGGGTTTCAATGTCATGAGATATACAATATGAGAGGCCCTAGGCTGGGCTTATGCATATGAGACTACCCTAGATTTCTTATTCAGTAATATATATGATTGAGAGGAAATGATATGTAATAATAATTACATCCCAATGGTGATTCCTCAATGAGGAAATAATCCTCACTCTATTGGTACAATCATCACCAGACTATAAGAACACATAATCCATGCTGAGTGTGAGAAACAAAAGATAACAGTATACTGGACACATTTCATGTGAGCATATTTATACAAGGCTTACACAATAAATACTCCCTTTGAGAGGTATGGATTCTCATATGATAGAGGATATGTTATAGATCTAGAGCCTTATAAAGGTATCATGTATATCATGGTGATGGAGGGAATCAAAGTTCGCATAGTCTAGTTATCCATTAATCTAATGACAGGATATGGTGTATGATCACACTCAGATGCATTATGTATATCCTAAGGTTGAAGGAATTATAAAGGATTATACCAAGATGGATTCCCTATTGATTGAGGACATACTATATTATATTAGTAGTTGGGGATTACGCACTGAGATCTCTCAATTGGTCAGGCCTTACACTCTAAATTTGACCAATTGGTGAAGGCATATAATATTATATTATATTTTTGGTTGGGGCTTATACCACGAGACCTCCCAATTGGTATACTCATTCTTTATCATCTGGAAGATTAAATAGAGGCGATGATAACCAAGATAGGTATTCCAGAGAGAGTGAACTTGGTAGGGTCGCATTAGTGCATGGACTTAACTCTTCATGGACCCTTCCCTTGTCAAGGGGGAATGTGGATGAAGATTCTTAGCTGGGATCCACATGGAATGAGTCCACGCAGGGCTTCCAGACAACGTGTGCATGTCATAAGGGATTTTATAGACATGTCTTGTCCATATACTGGGAATGTCTTGATTCTCTATCCATTAATTTGGGGCACCAATTTGATATCGAATACACATCCTTGGGTATCTACCTAATCAATTATAATTCCTTTTGCTATTGTCACTTGGGAGAATTAGAGGTGTCCATGGTGCTTCGCACGACACATGCAGGCATGTCCAGGGTCTCATGCATGATCATATAAATTGCCTCATATGCCTTAACCTAATCAAATCAGACATATCTGGGGTCTTTCACATGATCAAATATCTTGTCTCAGATTCCATCATCCAATCAAAGTGGAAACTTCTATGGTATTTTTCATGATCAAGCTGACATAACCATATGATGTCGCATGATCAACCTAACTTGTCATCAGACTATCACATGTCAATATGGCCATGTATATGGTCAATCCCTTGATCATTCCAACATGTTAATGAATCATTCACATGATCAATGTGTGTTGTATGCACTGTCTTTGCATGACCAAGGTAGAAAAATGCGAGGTGCTTTTCATGATTAACACGACTTGTCGTAGACAAGTAAAGGGGTTGTTTCATGATGATCATGTCTTGTCCCTAGGTTGTCTCATGAAAATTGTGACATGTCTAGGGGCTATCATGAGATCAATCTGGATCATACAAGGATTTTATGATGATCAATGTGACATGTCCAAGGTCTCCATGTGATGTCTCGAGTCATATGAGGACTCTCAAAATTGTGCTCCCTTAAGCCATTTGTGTAGTGGGGTCTCAAAGATGTGTTTAGGATATTGTTTTTATCGATATATTGTATGTTTTCATCCAAAAGGATCATACCCTAAGTCTATATTGACAAATATTTTATTAGGTCGATGGATGGATGACCATGGAATGGTTTTTCAATAATTTCATTAATGATTCAAGGATATATATAGGCTAGAGTATGCCAAAATGAGAGGTCATATGAATTTAAATTCTTCATGGGATTTTCATGACCCTAAAGAGGTATTCTGAGGGGATCTTCGACCTAATGTTGGTATGTTCTGTTGAGGCCTCATATACTGGCGAAGTAATACGTGTCATGAAAAAGGTTAATGACCAATGGGTCGCACGTCCTCTCTGTTAATATTTCATGGAGAAGGTGTCTTCCGGGATGTTACATTTCAAGTAGGCCAATTCCATGGTCACATGAAATCATCGTGAGATATGGGGCTCTAGTTAGTGTTGAGATTCATCACATTTATTGATAAGAGAGGAAAATTCCTAATGGAGGGATTCATCTCATTTATTTATGAGAGAGAGAAATATTAACGGAGAGATTTATATCACTATTAATTGACTCTTCTCTCCCAACATTAATGGATATTTAATTCTCAATATTAATGGATGGAATAATGGATGTTGACGACAATAATTGGTGATTATGGACTTGGTGTCTATATAAAGATAATGCAACAACATATTTTAGCAGAGGTGTGTTGGCAAGATGTAGTCGGCAAGGGAGACCCGGTAAGGGGTTTCTGTATTTATGGTGGCCCATGTGACACGACGATGACAATGCAGTTATCTTGTACATGTGGAAATTTTATTGGAAGGTTGATCAAGATGCATTCCACTGGGAGAAAGAAGGGGGCTACCGTGTTGGTGATAGCATGTTCAGTGTGTCAGTGTTTTACAGGTGCAGAGTAGTGAAAACGTAATGGATGATCGAGGACACGTATCAAAAGTCTTCCTCATAGAGGTGATCAGGTAGTGTCTCTCGATTGAAGATCGGCAGTATATCATGATGGCAAGATCATTCAGGCATCGCCAGCTGGGGCGAGGTTGACACATATTCAGGTGAAGATCTCCAACGTAATGAGGTTTCTTTGACAGAAGGGTGACATTTTGTCGTTGATTGATCTTCCAATACATGGAGTCAGTGAGATGTTTATCAAAGAGAAGGGAGAGGCGTATCGAGGTGTGGTTTTCAAACAGGTTATCTACGCTCTCTCATTTGTTATTCAAGTTTGGGCATTACTTGGATTCTTGTATTCTCTGATTCATAGTGGATATTTGGGAATTTTCCCACGGTTTTTAATCCTCTATAAGTAGGGTCTTTCTACGTTAAAAATCATGTGTGTTGGTTTCTTTATTCTGCTTATATCGCTTATGTCTTTTGTCGGGTTTCTCACGATTTTTTTGGAAAGCGATTTTCGGCATGGAATCGGGATTCTCCCCAACAAGTGGTATTAGAGGAAGTTGGTTCATGCTTGTAGTTTAATGTGAGAATTATAAAATCTTTGAAGAGGATCGCAGATGTGTATGTGGAGAAAAATAATGTTTGAAATTATAGTAGGTTGAGAGTGGTGGTACACATGTCTGCTCATGGGATGTTGAGTTGGGGGAGCATGTTTTTCCTGCAGGTGCTCTAGATTTTCTGGTGATCATGATTATGGAGAAGCCAGATGTGTCTGCTCTTGGTCTTGTTCAGAAGGATGTTGCAAATACCATTATGACGAAAATTTCAGCGTTTGGCTTTCTTTTTTTAGAGGGAGATCGTATATTTTTTTTATCAGAAGTGCAAAAAGACGTCATCATATTTTTTGAAATTGATGGTGGTTGGTGTGATACCGACATTTTTTTCAACTGGGTTTGGTGGATGGTTCCATTCATTAATGTGATGAAGGGGGAGATTGTTGAGATTCATCACATTTATTGGCGAGAGAGGAAAATTCTTAATGGAGGTATTCATCACATTTATTGACAAGAGAGGAAAATTACTAATAGATAGATTTATATCACCATTAATTGAGGATTTTCTCCCAACATTAATGGATATTTAATTCTCAATATTAATGGATGGAATAGTGGATGCTGACTGCATTAATTAGTGATTATGGACTTGGTGTCTATATGAAGAGGATGCAACAACATATTTCAGCAGGGGCGTTCCAACAAGATGTAGTCGGCAAGGGAGACCTGGGAAGGGGTTGTCGTATTTGCAGGGGGCCGTGTGACACGACGATGATGACACAATTATCTTGTATGTGTGATGATGTTCTTGGTTGGTTGTTCAAGATGCAATCCACCGGGAGCAATAAGGGGGCTACCGTGTCGGCAATAGAATGTGCGGCGCGTCGGCGTTTTACAGGTACAAAGCAGCGGCGATGCAATGGATGATTGGGGCCACAAATCAAAAGGCTTCCTAATAGCGGTGATCGGGTAGCTTGTCTCGATTTAAGATCGACGGTACATCATGATGGCGAGATCATTCGGGCATTGCAAGCTGGTACGAGGTTGATGCATGTTCGGGTGAAGATCTCTGAGGTAGTTGCGTTTTGTCGACAGAAGTGTGACGTTTTGTCATAGATTGATCTTTTGATACATGACATCAGTGGGATGTTTATCAGAGAAAATGATGAGGTTTATTGGGGAGGGGTTTTCACACAGATTTTCAACGCTCTCTCATTTGTAATTAATGTTTGGGCATTACGTGGATTCTTGTATTCTCTGATTCATAGTGGATATTTGGAATTACCCTGCGGTTTTTTAATCCTCTACAAGGAGGGTTTTTCAATGTTTAAAATCCTGCGAGCTGGTTTCTTTATTCTGCTTATATCGCTTCCGATTTTTTGGGGGTTTTTCACGATATTTTTGGCAAACAATTTTCAGTCCGGAATCGGGATTCTCCCCAATAGGTAGCGGAATACTGTGAGGGAATATTAGGTGCTATTTGCCTTATTCATCAAAGCTAAAGATGGAATCGTACTTGATCATGGGTTTGTGAGAGAATATCACACTTAATGGAGCTTCTTTGTTCGTGGGGTTCACAGGTCTTCAACAGATTGCCTCGTGATGGTCTCTTCCATCAAGATAAGGATACACGGGGATATTTTTAGGACAGGGCAGTTGTGTCCAAGTTTTTGTGATCGTGGGATTCATGAGACCCACGGATGAAATTTCCATTTGTGCTTACTCGCGGGCACGAGGCATGGGAACCATGCATATTCCATGGCTTTTATTATCACGTCGCATGAGGTTCTATCACTCATGAGATCATGTGACCCAAAAAAGGTTGTTCAAGAGGTCTTGCTGGGGAGTATAGAGGGTCTGTATGTCATGGTTTCCTTCATTGATGATGGCATGCACTACATACAAGGTGCACATCTGCAACTATTCCAATGAGCAGTTCTCATGCGATCAAATGAATTCAGGTGAATTACATAAGACAGTCTCATTGTTCCCTATATCCGCTTGACAAGTAATGAGGTTTGTGATATGGTAAGTGAATATATGGGAGTTCACCACCGCTTGGAGATACGACCTCTCAAAGGATTCATGTGAGGATATTTTTTCATATTATCATGTGATCCTATAGTGATCACATGATGAGTTTGTGCGAGGACATCTTGTAGTAGCTTCTTACGAGAGGGGCCCCTGATTTACATGGAGAATATATCTGGTGATGATGGACGGCCCGCTTCACTCCTCCGCCTTGATTATTTTTCTGCGCCCTTCTTTCTCACTCCCCCTTTTCATCGTGTGTGTGTGTATTTCTCTATGGGAGCTCGATATATATTTTCCACAGGAGGTTGAAGATGGCACTGCTTTGCATGGGATAAATTCCATGTTCACTTGCTAAAGTGGTGGCCATCTCATCGCAATATCATTTCATCTGATCATTTGATGCCTCTATTTTCTTTATGTGGAATCACATAATCAATGAAAAATATGAGTTAATTTAGATGGAAAATATGTCGCTGAAATGATTGCGATGTCTTTAGCGCATTTCTTTACCTCGATTGTTTGATCAAAGGATGATCATGTGCCAGCTTCGAGTGCTAGCAGGGTTCTAACAGAAGCTACTATTTTCTACACTTTGATCTTGTAGTAACTTTTTTTGGTTCTCTCATACTTACATAGATATTAGTGAAGGTATGGTGAAGGGGGGCGATGAAGAGCACCGAGTGATAATGTGACTCTGTTCGAGTCACCATGTCAAACGAGCCTCGCGGAAGGGAGATGGACGAGTAGGAGGTTGAAGATGGAGGTCTTGAGGTTTGCAGAATCACCTAACATTAACTCGCAAGGCGATATATTGAAGCGGATGGCAGGGATCAGCTGAGGGTGCAATCAGATGGTGCAGATCTTTGGGAGGAACGATGGGACGACCTAGATTTGATATCCTCCATTCCCCATAGAACTCTTTTCGTGATTCGCCTTCTCTAAATAAGCTATCTTGTGCATTCTACTCAAACAAGGTGGAAATGAGGTCATAACCCATACTTTATGCATCACATCCATCACGTAGGCCTCGGCCCACCAAGCTTATGGCTCGGGCTATGTGTGGAACTGCGGGCTTTTGCGCCAAGGGCCCTATGCATTGGTCGATGGGTCTCTGGCAGGAGCTATGCTCCCTACGGTCCCCAGGTTGGCCCTGGCCGACTCCCACTAGGATGGTCGACCGCTGGTCTTGTATAGTCTTGTGGTTGAATTCTCTTGGCTGGCTGGGGACTAGCCATAAATGTTTGGCTAAGGGTTTTAATAAACACCTGTAACTACTGAGAATAAAATTCGTAGTAGAATATAAGAGTCCCAAAATATCTATTTGAAACAAACCCAATAATTTTATTCATTTAATTCCAAAGTTCTTTCATGCAAACTATATAAATTTATTTCATGCTTTTTCATATCCCTCGGGTCTTCATTGCTAAAGTTAAAGTGCACAAATATTAGCGTTATCAATCACCTTCATTGAATCTATCTAGAATCACAAAATTACTTTTTTATTATCAAAACACTAAAATCTTTGCTCATATTAGCATCATAACAATTAAATTCTTCCTCTTAGATACATTGTTAATATTGAATCTAGTATTTATTATCTATAAATTAAATTTCAAGAAAAAATGTTCTTACTTGTTTCAATGAAATAACAACCTTGCTTAGTTTAGATGGAATAACTATTTCATGTGATATAGACGTCGTTGAATTTTTTCATGGAAGACCTCATGAGAACCCTATCACATGTAAGATATAATTATTTGATATTTTATTAAAATAGTTCTTAAGCAGTTTGTTCAATGCATAATGCATTCATACACTATATTCTTTTATGAACATGGGTTCAAAACATCTTCCCTTCGTTCAATGCATAATGCATTCATGCACTATATTCTTTTATGAACATTGGTTCCAATCATCTTCCCTTCATTCAAACAATCTGTTTATTCTATTTCAATTGTTTTTTTCACATATGTTTGAAAAAAAATTATTATAATGATGCAAGTTTAACATGCATAGAAATTACAAAAAAATTTTGGAATACAAAAACACATGCCCAAATTTTGTACTAATTTTGTGCCTTTAGAAACATAGAACACAAAATCCTAACTTGGTGAAAGATCTTCAATGCTTCTCACAATGATCTTACTATCTAGTAATTCTACTAAAAACCATTATTTATATCCTAGGGAAAAGAAACATATGAAAAGGATGAGATCAATTTCTCGGTAAGGGTATGCAATGGAGATATGAATCACAACATAAACCTAATGGCCTAAAAATTTAAAAATTGTACCCTATATATCAACCATAATGATCTGGATTCATAGAATAAATCATAAAACTACATACGACATAAATAATAATTTAATAATTTTTTCCTAAAACATGGAATTTTGGAAAACACATAAGAATAAGAAATATTTTTTTAGTATTCAAGGGACTTTGGGAATAATATTATAATGGAATAGGTTCACTCCCCAAACCATCATAGTATTCATTGATTACTCCCAAGACTATCATGACAAAAATAGTCCTTTACTGAAATGAGTTCACTCCTTGTTCTATTCATGTATTACTGGAACCAAGATTACTCACATTCTAGTCCTGTATTTTTGAAACCGTGAATACTCTCAATCAAGTCTTATATTACTAATACTACGATTAATCTCATTCCACTCTTCTATTACTAAACTACGTTCACTTCTCATTTCAGTCATGTCTAAATCATGAGATATAAATATTTACCCAATGCATTGTAAGGAGATATAGGTCCCACCAATCCCATAATTAAAACCATACATATGTGTTCCAAAAAATCATAAATATTTCATCATATCAAAACACATTGAATGAAATGGGTTTCATAAACATCATTAAATCATTACATGACTGATGGAAAAGAAATGAGTTTCGTAATTATCATTTCATAATAAACATAAACAGACCAAGGAAATAGCGATGATAATATCCTTAAAATAAATATCCCCATTAAAACATAAGTAACATCAACTAAGGTTATTGTAAATGGAACATAATTTTGAAAGATCACTTGAAAACAATTCTTGAGTAAAATAACCATTCTTCTTTGAAAATGTTTTCATTTCTTAAAATGCAATAAAATTTTAAAAGAAAATATTTTATTTGAAAATGACCTTGTAAGATTAAAACATAAGATTCTAGGAATTATGTATTTATGAAAGAATAAACTATTTTTCATGATTTTCAATTAAAAAAACATAACATTCCCTTTGTATGTCTGTTGAAAAATCCATAAAGTGACTCATTTAGAAAATGAAAAATTGATTCATTTCAAACTGTGTAGTAAAGAGTAAAAAATGGGTAAAAATGAATTTAAATGTCCGTAAAATAATTGTAAAAAAAATTGAAAAAATAAAATAAAACATCGTCATGGATTTTAAATATTACCCAAAGGATACTGAAAATGAAACAATCCCAAATATTGAAGAGATTGTGAAATAAATACTCCTCAGTTTATAATCAATAGAATCGTATTCACCATGAAATAAATAAAATTATAAGGATATGAAAATGCCATAAAACTCTGGGAAAATAGATTCATGGGCAGTATATACACCATGTAGATGAAAAAAGTAGTTTATAAGGAATGTGTCTCGCTGAAATAAAGGTGAGAAAAAAATACAATAACTTATGTCTTGACTTCTTACACACATGTTAAATCCTACGGTATAAAAAATATATTTTTATTATATATATTAAAAATAATAATAGTCATATATATTCCATATATTTTTTACTTATGAGTTAATATAACCCATTCATTAATAATAACATGTTAATGTTACGCTATGAGTAATATCCTTTTTGTTTTTCGTTTATGTTTTGAATTATTATCATTGGTCCTCTAAGATAGATCATGATTTCATCATCTAAAAAATGATAATAATGGTATAAATATCTTATGTATATTCATTATATATGTATATATAGTTATTTATAATAGTTAGAGATAGAAAATAAAATGCACCGATCATGAAGATGGTAGGTCGTATGTACGCATGAACGCGATTTTTATTTTCTTATTGGTTTAAAATAATAGAAATTATATGATATATTGTCATTACAGAGTCATATTTATTTAATATATAACATATATATTCATAAAATTGAGCCTTATTACCATCCATGAGAAATATTGGTGAATAATGAATTACATCACATCATGGAGATGATCAGCCATATGTACGCACGAGCAGCGTTATCATTTTTCCTAAATATTATATAGATGTTAAAAAGATAGACATGATATTATCATTCCATAGGTATAATTACATCATCCAAATAGTATATAAATTTTAATCACATTATATTTCTCACTCATAAAAATGGTGATTGAAAATGAATTGTATCGCTACGTGGAGATGATAAGTCATACGTATGCACGAGCAATACTTCCATTTTTCCATTTGATTTTAATGGAGATGTATAATGGTGTGATAACAATAAAAAATATTTTTGAATAATTAGATTTTATATGTTATTAATTTTTGATATATATCATAGATTCATATGAGGTATAGAATAGTAGAAAAAGATAATGATCGGTTAGAGCGATTACCTCTTATCCAGAACAACTCTTTTAGATCTCTTCTAATGGACTCTAGAGTTTGTCCTTTGGGAAGACCAGTACCTCTATAATGTGTATAGGGAAGTGGAGAAGAGAATTTTGTAGGTTTTGGTCGATCTATAAGGCCCAATGTGTTAAAAATATTCGAGGGAGGAGGTTCCATTTTATATTTGAGATGAGGGGCACTTTTTGAATTTCAAAAAAATAAGAATTTCAATCTAAATAATAATAAAATCAAATTTAAATGTATTAAAAGATATGATGATATAATGTTGTAATATAATTAACCAATTTATTTGAGGCATATTTTGGTATTTTTTAAACCCTATCATATATATTAACACTTACATAACCTATTTTAGTTTTAACTATAATTACAACCTTTTCAATATTAAAAGGGTATAATTTTTATGCATTTGAAGTCAATTATACCATAAATGGTAACATTATAACATTTTAGACCATATAATAAATATTTTTTAATTTAAAAGATGCTGTATTATTTTTAAATAATTTAACAAAATATTATTTTGATAAAATATCCTTATTGTCAATTCTGAAACTATTCATTTTTTTGTCTTTTTAATAATATCATAACATGATATCTTCCAAAAAACACTATTAACACATCCTTAACATTTCATAGTCATCCATTAAATTAGTGAATGAAATTATTTATATAAAATTATATTTAAATAAATATTTTGAATATTATTTATTTAATATCTCCATTAATAAAAAAAATATTGCATCATCATTGTATAAGCCTTTAACGTAATAATTTAATTTTTAAAAATTAAAAATAAATTACCATCATAAAGAAAAACAGTTTAACATTAAAATTACTATTTATTGTTAAATTTATCTTTTGTATAACCCTATATTAATATTGGTATAGTTATTAAAATATGAGTATGCGATCTTTAACTTTTCTTTAAATAAAATATAAAAAATGTGATACTATCTCCCAATTGGATTAAAAAACTTATAGTATCATCCCAATGACGGTTTTGGTATAAAAACACCCATCCAATTAAATTAGAACAAGTGTTAGGATAAATTTCTAATATTTATAATGGTATTTTTTACCCTTAATTTACCTGATTTATCTTTTATCGTGTTAATAAAAAAATTACTATAGATACTATTCATAATGCCTAAAAATAAATAAAACTATTTTCATAATTTGGAACCAATGATTCCAAATATATATTCCTTATTTAAAAAAATTTAGAGAAAAATAAGTTGTAGTAATTAATTTAAAATTATTCTCTTTGACAAAGTGAGAAAACATGTTATTAAAGAAAAACATTCAAAACATTGAAACATTTTTATATCTAAATTAAATGAAAAATTGATTCTGATGACATAAATTAGATTAACTAATAAAAATATAGTCATTTCTTAAAACCGTTAAATAATATATCTGAACACTAAAAATAAATTTGATAAATAAATAGTTTTCAATTAAATTGCAGTATTTTTCACTATTCATCAAAATAGAAAATATGACTAAAAAATACCAAAACCTCAACCAAAGTAAATTTTTATATCCCTATTTCAAAGAATGATTTTATTTTTTCAAATATAATTTATAAAATTGTAAAAAATTATATTTAAAATGGGTTCTCCATTATAAGGATTTAAAATTACCTTTTGATACATATATCATTCTATTCATTGAATTGGATTAATTTTTACCTTATCCATATAAAATCTATTGGATGAATATAAAAAATATTTCACTGAATCTATAACACATATTTTTCATTAATATCATTCACTAATAGTAATTATTTTAAAATAAATGAATTTGGGAGTATAAAAATGAATGAAATGCCTTTATATTCAATATATATATTATTATTTATAAATAATTGGTAACCATTAAATACATATTATTAACCATAAATATTCATATGGTAGTTAATACTAATTATAAATACTAATATAATGTATTGTTTATTATCATATTTAAATAATAATAAAATTATATTTCACAGAAACTCAGTATTGTGTGCAATGAAATCTAAGATGGTGTTGTGTGTAACACAAGACAAGAAAGAAATAAAATTATTAAATAAATCTATCTCATAAAAATATAATAGTGTTACATGCACTGTCTTCTCCTATAAATTTCAATCTCTTTTGTATACACACTATATTGTGATACTATACCTTTATAAGACATTTATTCAACTGTTTTTTAGTTCACATTAACATGATGTTCACGAAAGTATATCATGCAGCTACCTCCTCCTATGCACAACTTAGGAGTGTGTAGTTATTATAAATGTTTTTTGTGTATCAATAGATTATATGAATGGTGTTCACTATGCATGAAACAATGGGGGAATAATAACCAAACATAGGCTTACCAAACTATTCTTCCAGAAGAATGACGATAGTGTATAAACACCAGTCACGTTTTCATGGCTCTCCTTCACAAATAATGTGATCAATTTTTCTTCATGCTACCATGTAGGTTAAAGAGATTATCCTATTTTCATATTATAAGAATATTTTGATTCCTTCTTCCTCAATTCATTAGTTAAGAATTTATATATGCTCTATTTTTTGAAAGAATTATAGATCTCAAAAGGAACATGAATGGAAGCACGTCGCTTAGACATGGGGGGTTCGATATTTATAGCCAATGGTCATCTTCTCTACCTCACTCAACCACTAACACGAAGCCTAGTTTTTATTCTTCTTAAATAAACACATTGGTTTCCCACAATTCCAAGGGATTATTATCTTCAAGTGAGGGTTATTTGATTTGAAAAACATGCAATCTTTTGTAATGTGGTGGGATTCTCTTCATAATGAGTGTATAAAATGAATAAGATCATAAAATCATTCACTTTTGTGAATCAAAATCTTCCATGAATATCTTATGGCTTTATAGAATTGTGTTTTTCATTCATTTGAGGCATGTCATCAGGAAAATTATGGCATGAAAGGCATAGTTGCATGCATGATATTGAGACGATTGGCTGATTTAATTTCTCTTAGAGAGATCCCCTGAGATACTAAGATTCAAGGATAGTCATGATAACCTAATACTGTGAGAAAAAAAGTTCCCATTGATCGTTGGGAGGTTGATGAATGTTTAATGATTTGATCATCCATACAAAATCAACTAAATCGGATGGCCATATTATATCCATATGTTTTTGAAGTATATGAACATTACTGCATCCACTGTCGTAGCTCATTGATTTTCTCATATTCTTGGTGCTCTCATTTATATTTGACCATGTCCACAGTTTCTCAAGATGACATCAAAGTCATCACCTAAATTATTTTACACAAACTGAAATGGGATTTGTCCAAATTGGCTTAACCAGGAAACTTATCTTCCCACACATTAGTGCATGGTCTAAAGTCTTTATACATGTCCATTCCTTATCCATACAGGTACTATTCTTGAACAATCACTTCTTCCACCCATGAGATATTCCAGGATGACCACCATATGCATGGATGAACTATGAGTCTGAAAATGAAAAGGTTGATTATTGGTCAGGTTGGCTAGTTTATTGGAATTTTTTATTCAAATCCAACTAAAAAATACATATAATAGTTTTATGTGTAAAAAATGAAAATCGATTAAACCACTACCTCATATTTAAATAAAACCTCGTGAAATACAAATTATATTTCCTTGTTCTCCTTCATGAAAAATAATACGTTTAATTATCATCTATAAATTATTCGTCATTCATATCAATATATGTATGTTCTTTAATTGATCTCTTTTATAGTTCTCATACAATAGTGATATATTTAAAAACCAACTAGAATGTATATTTTTTTTAAATTATACTTATTTTAAATATGGATTACCAATTTCAATGATATATTCAATATCAAATCATCTTTATATATATTTCTAGAAATGTGTCACCATTGAAACAAGTTCTTTGAGCTTATAACTAGTTCAAAAAATCATTAGACTTTGAAAGTTAAAGTCTAAAAAAGTAACTTCTTTAAGAAAATTAGACATGAGTACTATACTAAATATTCATTATTCCAAAATATATTTACTTTGATATCAATATTGGATATCATGGAGACTTCTCTTAAACATATAGTAAGTTCATTCTAACTATTTCACCACATTGACATTAATGAAATCTTGCTATTTTATTGACCACCTTTGAAAAACATTGTCAACAATTACAACCCATTCAGAAAGTTAGATCTTACGAATCATCTAATACATTTTTTAAATATATTAACTAGAAATGATATACGAAAAAAGTATGTAATACTTAGTCCAATTAATGATATTGTTTTTATAAAAGTGGGATCTTCAAGGGTGTTTTTAGGTGATTGGAGATCATTTTTGGGATAAAAAAATATGTAAAGGAATCATTATTTTTTTATAAATGCAACTAGGTTCCCAGTGGACTAGTAATAAAGAATGTTACATTCCTATAACATTCCATATTATATATAAATTGAGTATTATGATTCATTTTATTATGTATTCATGGTCTTTTTAAGAGATTTATTTTATTAGGGAGGTGTTGAAAACCATTTTTTGGAAAATGAGCTAGTGGTGGGGAATTATTCTCAACAATAGAACTCTAATAAGGTTCTTAGGGGTATCTTGTAGAATTCCAGTGGAATATATAAGAGGTAGTACCTCTACCTCTAAAACTAAACATGGGTTCCAAATTATTTTTAATGGGACTTTTATTTTAATAAAATCGAATAACATGAAATATTTTAAATTGAAACCCAACATTTAACCCATTTAACACATCAAATAGCCTTTTCTCTTGATTATTTTATGAATCTTTTCATTTTAGTTCTCATATTCCTATTATCAATCCTAACATATCTATGTATTAATTATTTATTATAGGTGTTCTTATTTCTTGAGAGAGCCTATATCAAAAGAGGAATGAGTCATTTATTCCTTTGTCTCTAATTTTTTTGGGATTCCTTGTATTTAGGGGTTGAATATCCTTCTCTATAGCCATGTCTTAATAAAATTCTTCTTAAAATTTATTCTTCATTCATTTTGGTTAGACTTGAATATGATCTTAGATGATAGGAATGTATTACCTTGCTTAAATTCATAAAATTATATTACTTTTCAAGCACACCCAATACCAAATTTTTATGTTTTATTCTAGATTGAATTTGAGGTTTAGAAGGTAGATTTTTCTGCTTCATAGGGCTTTATGGAATAGTTTTTCAAAATTAAATTAATAGGAATACCCCCTCTACATATCCTACTCATAGAGTGGTAGGAATGCAATTGTTTTAGGTTGAGTGAACCTATTTTAAAATAAAATATTAAAACTAATAAAGGGTAATCCTTATATATTATATGGAAAATGGGAACACTATATCTTTCATGTTTATACCTATCATGTAAATGTTTCATATTATACTTTATTCACATGATATTATTATTATTATTTATTTTCCATGTTTAATGATTAAATTGGTTTTTTATGAATGTTAGGCATGATTTAGGTTTAAAATAGGGTTTTTATTCATTTTTTAAAATATTACACATTATGATGTCTTTTTCTTACATACATAAACATATAGTAGTTGAATATTTTTTTATGACCTGTAGATTTTGGTATATATATCTATTTAATTAATAAATCTGTTTTATTTCTTTTGAAGATAGTAAATCTAAACCTATGTGAATAATTAATATATTATACACTGAAGCATGTTATGAGGTTTTTAATGAAACTATTGTCATTGAAAATAATATCCAATTCATTTGAAAAAATCTGTTTATCCTAATTAATTGTTTTGAAGAATTTCATGTCTGAACTTTATTTTTGAAATAAATGTTTGATTTGAAAATTAATTTATATTTTTAATGAAATGAAAAATTATTTTTAAAAAATTTCTAAAATGAATTCATTTTTTAACAATTTTTTAGAAATGAAAACATAAGCTTTTGATGGTAAGGGAGATGTTTTTATAAAAAACCATTTTTATGAAAATGATGAGTTTTTATCATAGTAAATTAAATTAACCAATGTGGAATAATAATTTTAATAAAATTTATTTATAATATATTAAATAAAATATGTTAACATTTATTTAATTGTTTTAATGATCAAGGAATTGGAATGAATTCTGTGTTGTGATTAAAAATTATTTTTTCCAAAAATAGTTTTCATTGTTTTTGTAACACTTATTTTTAAATTAATTTATTCTAATTTTGGTCATTGAGAATTAAAAAATAGATTCTATATTTGAAATTATAGTTTATAAATTTGGAAATGGGGCCATATTCATTTTTTTTAAAATTAATAGTAACTATGGTAGATAAATTCTCCTTGGTTATGGTTAAAAAGGGTTAACGGGGGTTAAACTAGAAGATATGGTTTACAATATAACATAAATTTTTCTAAAATTACGATTTGAATATATTTTGGCCTTATATTAGTTTATATTCTAAAATTATTCCATTTGGTTCCACATTCACTTAACTATGAACTTATTACTATTTTATTTTATGTATTTACACTTTTTCCCACCCACCTAAAAAATGAAAAGCGGTCCCCTCCCCCTCACTCTTTCACACCTTTTAAGTTGTATATATACACTAATAGCTATCTAAAAACCTCCATCAATTCTATATACACTTCTTAGATATTATGGCCTCATAGAAATCAACCCTTCGAAGGATTATGGTGTAATCTAATAGAATATTCTTAAATATGTGGTAATTTCATTTACCGACTGTTTTTTTTTGTTATTTTTTCCTTAATGTCATGAAAATATTATATAAACATATTTAAATTAGGGAATAAATATATATAGTGTAATAAAATGTTTTTAGGATAATGTTAAATCCAGTTTTACCTCATTTTCATCTTATGAGAATTAATAAAGGTTCTTATGAGTCCATATGGACTACCACCTCTGTTAATAAATGTGAGTTAATTTCATGTCCTCCATATATGAATCGTAATATGGATGATTTTAATGGATATATATGATATTTATAATATTATATAGATTCTAAAAAGTTATGTTATTATTTTTCTACCATTCTTTTTATTCATTGTAAAATAAAAACTTTACTCATGCATACATACATTCTACCATCTACATTATGTGATGTAATAAATTTTTTATTGAATTAATATAGGAATTATACTAAATATTTATATAAATAATAAATATGAAACTTAAAAATTATTAAAAATATGTATGTGGGAAGCTATGGCCATGTTTTAAGGACCAGAATTGTTAACCCAAAACTTGTTTGAAAACAACAGTGTTCTAACCTGAATATTTATTTTAATGAATAATTATTCATTTATAAATAATTGAAAATTATAAGGTATACATATATTGTAAAATATTTATAAATATTATTCAATTATATATTTATAAAAAATTTAAATGTATTATTTAAAAATAATGAACATGTACGAGGAAGAAAAGAACTTAAAGTAATGGTTTATAATTCCATCTCATTTTTTTCGGGATCGTATATGTTAAACTTCCCTTAAAAGAAACAATGTGATTATTATCATTTAAAAAAAATATATCTTATTCTACTTTGGATACTTCTTCAATTATTATGTATTAGTGTCATTTTATTCTCTTGGTTACTTGAAACTATTACGATTTTTTTAAGAATAACATACCTTATTTCTTATTTTTCGATACACCTTTCTTCCATATCCATGTTCATTAAAATGTTTTTAACGCATATTAATTTATATGGTAAAATTATTATTCAATTTATTTTTAAACCATTTTCCACTTTATTTTAATAATTTTAAATGAATATTCTTCTCTTTTTCTGAATGAGGTACTTTTGTAATTTTTACCAAAGAGGGAAATGGATCATTATTTTAACATTTACCACAAAACACATATCTTACTATAATAAAGACAATTAAGTGATTTAAAATTTATTTTATAAATTAATCTTTTTTTTATTTTCAAATAAAATATTTTTCACACCATTCTTGATATTTTCTGGATTTAATTATACTGAAGGAAAAGTATATTTTGACATGTTTGTAAAGAAATTTTCCAATGCACGTTTAAATTTTTTTATCTATTTCAAAATACTTTGATGATTCTTATGATTTGATATGGATGTGATCCAAAGATACTACTATGTTTCTTTCTCTATATTTCTTATGATAATATAATGATGCTATTTTTATGAATCCCATTAATTTTTCATGGGGTATTCTCTAATGTAATGATGAAATATTTTTATGATATTATGGAACACATGTGTATGTTTATCATTATTTGATTGGTAAGAACATTAAATCAATACAATTCATTGGATAATGATTAGTATCTCAAGAGATAATATTAAAGGGTATGAGGATTGAACCCATTCATGGGATAAAAGAGGTTAGGGAGTGAGACAATCCAACATGAGACTTTATCAACTTTTTGATGATTTTATAATTTGGGAAAATTCACTAATGAAATGGTTTTAGATAATTATGAACGTTCCATAATTATTATGAAATTTTCTTATTTTTATTTTTTACTCATATTTATCAATATTAATTAATGATTATTCCTCATTCTTACGACTCGTGTATTTTGAAATACATATGATTTGTGTCAAAACTCATGATTTATTATCTATGACTAACTAGATATAAAAATAATAAGTTATGATCATGCTATCATACCCTTATTATAATATTATTATTTATTATGATCATCAATTGATATATCTGTTGTTTACCCTTACATGGAATATTAGCTCATCCTTTCTTGTGTTTCAATTTTCACCATGTTTTGAAGAAAATTATAAATAAAGATATATATAAGACATGTACTATGAGAGAATAACTTTTCTAGATATTTTGAATATCATTCATGATAAAATTTGATTATATATTGTGTATCCAAATATAGAAATCATTTATGGTCATGGGACATGTATTATCAAGAATGTATTAATTGTTCATTTAAAATGATTCAATATTTTGGTATATTATGCATGGGTAACCTCAATATTTTATATTATCAAAAATATTATTCTTTTTATTTATATATATAAAACATTTCATTATCATTATAAGGTTTCATAAAGGGAATACATATTAGACACATAAAATGGGAATTTGGTTCAGACTGGCTAAACCTATAGACATATTAGGATAGGCTCACAATGCCCCCAAAATTTTTGTACTCATTCCCATATTCCATGAGGTAGGTTATAAGATCACCTAAATTGGCACAACATAATTATTATCCTACTAGGAGGGATCAGTAGGACCCTAACATCATTGCAAAAAAATTATTTATGAGTGTGTAAACATACGATTTTTTATGAAAACATATGTACTTTGATGCCTCTCATTAAAGTTGGTTTAATTTATCAATTCAAATTCCAATATAAGGCTCAAATTAGGTAAACATGTATATGTACACCCCATATAGAGAGTTAAGTTTCTAATGAAATTATTTTTTCTAAATTTTGAGATATTATATGTTATTTAGATTCAATTTTTTAACTATATTTTTTCTTCTTGTAAAAAAACTCTAGTTTTTGATATGTTTTTATAGCGGGGTGGAAGCTGCCTATTGAGTTATCAAAATCAAATAATGCATGATACCCTATAGGGATGTATTTATTACTATATATTTGTATTAAAAATAAGAGAATGTATTGTATCTCTGGAATAAAGACACTCATAAGGAACATAAAAAATTGGTGAACAATTAAAATTACATTTTTACATGGAAGTGTGGGTTAAATATTGGATTTCAGTAATTCCATTTTTGGAGAGGATACTCACCCAGGGAACTAAATTAATAAATTTAGCCCATTTTTAGATAAACATAAATCTATTGATGTGTTTTTTGGAATTATTTCACATAACATGTATATTTTTTCTTTTTTCTTTTATTATGGTTTAAAACATGTTCATATCATGATGCTTACATATACTTGATTGTTAAACTCTTTTTATTTTTGTTGATGTTTAGGTGAATGTTTTTTTCTAAATTAGACCATGAACATGTCATGTAACCCTTGGGAACATACCTTGGTCAGTTATTATATTAAATTATTGGGTGAAACACATCCTGTATAAGTATTTATTTTCCCCCATCAGTTATGCTAGCCTCTAGAAACATTGAAGTTCACCTCCAGTTTTATGATGATGTGGACCACATTTCCTACATGTATTTAGTTCAAAAATGTTAAATATATGTATGATAACATAATAAAGGATATTGGGTATGGTACATGAGAGTATATAGTTTGATAGGATTATGAAGACCTTGTATATATCCTCATAATATTCCTATATTGCATAATTATTGGGGAATCATGAGTTATATAGAGTCATCAATAACTCGTATTCATTTCCATTCCTATAATTTGAGTCACCCCTTATTTATCATGTAAAAAGATACAATTATTTATTGAATTTATGCATGAATAGGATATCATTTCGTGACATTTTATTACTTGTATATGTTTAGTATAGTATTTTTGGAAGGTGTTGATTACTAGTATAAAAAAATCATTAATAATAACTAAATTATATTAAACATATAGTTATATCCCATGAGTAGGTTAATAGTAGTTTGAAACTAATTCCCTTTATTGATAATTTATATATACTATGATAATATCTTGGTATCAATTATGATATACCAAATGCATGATTTTATTTGTAACTAAATAACTCATATAGAATGTGAACCAGTTTTAAATAGGTTTAAAATATTTTAAATAATAGAAAATTTATTTTGGAATTGATATGATTGAAAAATTAGATGCTAATTCATGAATTGAATCTTCCAATTAAATAAATATTTCTGATATAGAGTGAAAAGTGGAAACAATCCCATAAAATGGATTTTTTAAAAACATCGAACATTTTTATAAAATAAAATGTTACGAGTAACTATCAAAAGATATTTTTTAAAGGTGATATCAAGACATTAAAATAAATTTATCTTTAAAATTAATCTCAAATAATGGATCCTTTATAATATATAATTTTTATTTCATTGAAATATTGTGTAAAATAAAACTGATAATCAAGAAGGATAACATTTCAAATTCATCTTCTGAAACATACACCATACAAATGATAATTAATCATTCTTTTGAGAATAGGAAAAAATAAATGTGAAGGTCAGAAAAAATAAACATTATATGGATTCAAAATATAATGGAGAACTTTGTAAGGATAATATGAACAATTAGAGGAAAATCATTAAATAATGTTATAATTATTCCATTCAATCAAATAACATTTAGGAAATAAATTTTTCATGAAAAAATATTTTAATTAAAAGGTCATTTTCCACTAGATAGGAATATTATTTAAATTTAAATATAAATACATATTGGAATAAACAAATCATGGAATAATAAAGTTAGAGAAGATATATTATAACACAATTAAGGGAGTAGAGTTAAAAAACCATTTCAAATTTGGTATCTTTTAAATCAAAATCATTTTAAAGAGAGAACATGATATGGATCTTAGAATCCCATGATTTAATTTATAATTTTAAATTAAAATCATTAGGTTTTATTCATTCAAAATTAAATATATCATGGAGTATAATAACAAATATATCTAAATTAATTAATTTTTTTACAAAGAATCCCTTACATTAAACCCTAACATAAATTAAAGCACTTACATATTCTATATAACCCAAAATAAATATCTAAATCACCTATTTTAGAACATTATTAAAAAATATATAATTTTAAAAGAATTACTTATAATAAGTATCTATATGTATATTAGTTAGTTTTAATCCATTTTCAATATTGATGGTGAGTAATATTGATCGTTTGGAATAAGTTTCACAATAACATTCTTATTCATAATTATTCTCCCAATTTTCATAATTCACAGATCATGAAAGTGAATATAATTTATTATTTATAATTATTTATTATATCATAGTTTCATTCATAGGTAATTTTTTAAGACCAATAATGATAGAATTGAAAATGATCATGTTTCAAGAATTTTTAATGAATAGACATTGGTATCTAAATTAGTTATTTTATCATTAATATTACAATTCTAGAAATAAAATAAAATTATTAGCTAAATATTTAAACAATATATTATTATTTATTAATCTCTTATTGTCATCGTTGACATTATTTTAGATCATTTATCTTATAGGTTGTAATATCATTCCAATCATGATCATACAATAATTAATGGATGATTTTAAAGTGATTTAGTTGAAATATCATTATTTTGGAGGCATATTGACATTTTTGTAGAATATATTATAGTTTTATATAAGATTGAAATATAATTTCATGAATAATTGATGGTTATTAAACTGGTAAATTATATGAATAATTTATTTTCCACCTTAGTACGATCGTTATAGAATGTAAAATTTACAATAATTGTTCGTTTCTTGTATTATTAAGGTGTTTCCCCATTTACATAAAAATATAATAATTATTTAATAAGCATATTATATGTCCCATAGTCCCATTATCAATTCTACCCACGAAAGGAACTAATAATAAATGGAATACATCTTTCCACGGAGGTAGTAGTCTGCACATATACACAAATAATGATTTAATTTTTCATAGAATATGAGAAATTTATAATATGGTTCATTATTTCATAATATAAAATATATTATAAAAATAATAAATTCTTATTAAATTAAAAATTAGGGCCATCCATTTATATCTGTAAAGGAAAGTGAAACATGACACTTCATTCAGGTTGTATTGTTCAAATACTAATGAACATCATTTTCATTTTCCTTAAGAAAAATGGGGAAAGGGGGTTACTAGTTATTCTCATAATATTCCAACATTTACTATACTATTACAACTCAATTAATAATATAATATTGTAAAAATAGATTTCAAAAGTAATGATAGAAAGGAATCAATGTTGGGGAAAAATTTGTACTAAGGTTTATAAATATGAGTTTCTGTAACATTCCAGGTAAATAAAGAATAATACATTTTCATATTTAGTAATATTTACGAATTAAATATTAATTTTACTTTAAAGGGGTTTCTATGATCTATAACGTACCCGATTCGCAACGATGAGTTCCTTTGAAAACTTACGTTGCACACTAGTAATAAAATAATATTATTTTAAATGTTAGTTAACACGTAGTCGTTGTACTGGCGGGAAAGGTTAGAAATAACTAAAATATGATTATATATGTTTGTTAAATGTTTTTACATTTATCTAATAAAGGATAAAGGCTTAAAAAACGAAAAGAATTCAATTTTAGGCTTATATACTCTAATTTTCACAAAAGGTCCACTTATCACCTTTTGATGGAGAACCATCATTAAATATAGTTTTGATCAATCTTATAAATTCTATTGGACCAAATATAACTCTTCTTTAGAATCGGGACATCAAAATTTACTTTTTGTAAATTTTTGGTATCTTTCCGATAAAGTTCATTTTTTTAATGAATAGTGTAAAATGTTGTATTTTAATTCAAAACCTCTTTTTAATATAATTTATTTATATGATTAGATTATCATTTTAATTGGTTTTAATGTTAAATTAGAAAATATTTTTTCTATTAAATCCAATAGTGGTTGTTGGAATTAATTTTACTTTGAAATCGGACTTAAACTAGTGTCAATCTTTTGATACTTATTGTTTCATAAAAACACGCTATTTTCTCTGACAGCGGGAATTAATTATTAAATTAATTAATGTGACTAATATGTTTTGAATTTTTTAAAATAGACTTGATTTTTGAATTCAGAATATCAAATATATCTTAGGGTGAAGTTTTGATATTTTTCTGAAAAACTTCAATTTTTGATGAATAGTGAAACCACTAAGTGGTAGTTAAAGAGACTGATTTTCCGTTTAAATGAAACTTTTCCACTTCTGTGATTTGATTTTCAAAAATCCGACATACATGGTTGTCATTAAGAAGTAAAATTTGGTTTAATGAGATTAAAATAATTTTTTGGTGAATAGTAACTTTTAAGTTCTTAATCGTGATTAGTGGTAATTAGTGTAGTTTAGGGTAAAAATAATGTTTTAATAATATGAGATGAGCTTGAAACATGTCTTACCCTCATTGGATATGTCATCTCCGACCAATAAAATCCATGGGTCAACTTGGGGACCCCATGGATCCACTTTGGTTGGGAAATGACATAAATAACTTTTTATTTAATGTTAAAGTAAAAATGACACAAACATGAGTTATTTTACTAAAACAATTTTTACATGGGGTTATACAAGTCAGATTTTTGACTATAAATATTCATTAGAAAGCTAACAATATTTCATACATCATAGTATTTGTTTTATAATTTTTAGACATTAAATAATTTAAATTATTTATGACATCATGATGATGCAGCGATGACCTCATTATTTAACGATTTAAATAAAATAGAAAGATAATGTAATATCTAAGACCTAAACATGTCCAAAACCCATTGGATGAGTGTATTTCTAACCCTTCTCACCTTATACTAGAATGAAATAAATTTTGGACCTTTTGAATCCGAAACTCATTTCAAAATAAAGTAACTTATCTTTACTTTCCAAGAGTGCCCCTCCTCTCCTCTTATAAAAGGCCCCCACCTCTACCTCCTTACCCACACTCCCAAAGCCTTTGGTTCGGCCAAACCCTGCCCAATTTGGCTCTCCAAATCCCTCTCTTACTCCTTGAATCCTCACTTTGGGTAGAAGTCTTCCCAAGGAAGCCTTTGAGCTCAAACCAAGGGGAGTTACCCGATTTTAAGGTAATGTCTTCTTTTGAGTCCTTCGGTTTTATTTTGCTTCTCCAACCCCCTAAATGCTTTTTATTAATTTATTTTGTAACAAATCATGTATCCTAAATATACTAGGATGTTTTTATAAGAAGGATTAGAGCTTAACTTACACACACCTACATCTAATGGTTAATGAACATACTGTTTCCGTGGATGGAGAATTTCTGCCTCCCGAAACTATGATTGTTCAACATTATTTTAACACCTTCAAAGGTGGACATTAAGATGAAACTATATTTATATAAAATATATAATATGTTTATGTTTTCCTTAAGATTCTGTATTTTTCATTTTGGGCATACCTTTATGGTTTCCATTATGGGTATACACGATATCTTCATTTAAGGAAGTGCGGACTACCGCCCCCTCAAAGTGATGTGATTCGTTAATGCCATATGTGGGATGTGTAATGGATGGATTTAAAGATATTATATATGATGTTATACTGGAATTATAATATACCTCTATATCATTATTATTTCTTTCCATTAAAGTATGAGATAGAAATGAAAGTAGCGTTCATGCGTACGTACGGCTTACCGTCTCCATGAATGGTGCATTTCATTTCTTATCCCCAAATGTAATGTACTATTAAAAGTACATGTATATAATGGATATATATAATGAATGATATATCTAAATGATGAATATAATTCTGGAATTAAAATATACATACCTCTCATTTAGTTTTAATTCCATTAATATGACAAAGAAATGAAAGTAGCGTTCATGCGTACGTACGACTTACCGTCTCCATGAACGGTGCATTTAATTTCTTACCTATAAATGATTATGTAATATTATAAATACATGTATATGCTAGATATATATGATATATATGATATCCGAATTAGGAATGTCATTCTGGATATAAAGAACCTTTGACCACACGAACAACATGTAATTGTAAGAAGTCCACTTTCAACTTATGAACCAAATATCGACAAAACAAACATTATTAACTTAAATGGTTACATAATGTTTATAACATGGAAATAAGTGATATAAAAGTAATAATGAACTTTAAAAATGTTCTTAATAAAGTAGAAATTTACTCAAGTTTATTATTCAGGACGTTAAAGAACGATCGAGTCAAGTCGGACCCGAGGTAAGGGAACTTCTTAACCCAATTTCTGTTCTTTGGGTTAATCTCCTACTTTCAAATTATGTCATGATATTGTTATGTCCTATCTTGTATTTTTACTTTATTTATGTGTAATTATAGTGAATACACATAATAGATTTATTTTATTTTAAAAAAATGACCTTTGTAAGGGTCTTCGTCTCAATCTCCTTTCATTGAGGCATATTTCGTTTTATACACAACTTTCTTTTATACGGTGTATAATCCCCTTTGACATTTACTTTTATACAAAAGGAATATTTTTCTACGAAGCGTTTTACAAAACGACAAAAAGGAATGTTTCTTTTAACGTACATGGTGACAATGACCTTTTCCGCCGCCGCGAGTATTATTTGGTCTTTGGCTTCCTCAATAAGCCGTAATGTTTTTAAAATAAAATAAATACCATATACTCTTTTATGTGTTTTGGTATTGAAAATGGTTTTGATAAAGCATTATATTATGATATATTGTGATTGAAATGTGGAAATTTTATCATTCCTTTATATTGGTTTTATGTTTTATGATTTTATATTGGTACTTGGACATTTGACGGGTGGTTACATGATAAACCATATGACGGGTGGTGCCGTAAATTCCAGGACAGGTGGTTATGTTATAACCTCCAATGCATTGGGTATGGAAGTCGGCCGTATGGCTATTCCATTAAGTATGTATGGAAATTGGTCGTATGGCTATTCCATTAAGTGACATGCGTGGAAGTCGACCATATGGTTATTCCACTTAAGTATGTTTATGTCCCAAGTTACTTTTATATATGTTATGTGTTCTTTATATGGGTTTTATGGTAATACTTTGGTTACAAAAAGGTAAGTAATGATACTTTATTCAGTGATGAGTTTTTACTACTTCATGAAGGTGAAGGTATTACTTTGATAGAGTATACATGGTTTACTTGATGTTTGAAAAAGTAACAGTTTTCATTCTTTGTGTATCCCTTACTGAGCTTTTTATGCTCACCCCATGTTTTTTTTGAAATGTTTTTCACAGGACTTAATGTGGAATAAGGTCAAGGATGGGATCAAGGGAATGTCATGCTATATAAAACATGGAACTAGACATGTTTCTTTTTAAGAGTTTTTTTTATTAATGAAACTTAGTAGAAGTGTCTACTTTTTAATCTTTTGAGATGTAATAGTTATGTTATAATTCTCTAAAACTCTAAACCTAAAAAGATCCGCAATGTGAATTATTCATTTAATTCAATATTAAGTAAGGTTTAAGGCTGGGGCCTTATAGTTGGTATCAGAGGTCGGCTTAGACAACTTTAGGAGTTAGAAAAGTGTAAAATTATAAGTTTATTTATGGTGAGATTGAAATTAAATAGCATTTAAAGATTACCATGTTGCTTCACCTAAGGTATTTCTATGATAAGAATGGTTTTCCATAGAGGAAACAGAGAAGCTTTTCTGGGAAGGCATACAGAGGGAAATGAACTTTCAAATCAGTATCCTGAGATGGTTAGAATAAGAACTAAACAGTTTGTTGCAGTGATGGCTCAGTTGACTCAGGTGAAAAATGTTGGTTGTTTTTATTGATGATATTTTGGTGTTTTCTAAAAGTAAATAGGAGCATGAAAGTCATTTAAGGGTTATCTTGCAAACCTTAAAAGAAAAGAAACTATATGGAAAATTCAGCAAGTGTGAGTTTTGGTTACAACAAATTTCTTTCTTGGGTCACATTGTTTCAAAAGATGGCATAACTGTTGATCCTACTAAAACAAAAGTTGTTGAAGAATGGCCAAGACCCACAACTGTAACCAAGATCCGTAGTTTTCTTGGTTTGGCAGGTTACTACCGAAGGTTTGTTGAAATTTTTTCACGGTTATCTAGTCCAATGACTAAGCTAACTTTTAAGGGTATTAAGTTCATATGGACAAAAGAATGTAATGATTGTTTTCAGGAGTTGAAAAGAAGATTGGTGAATGCTCCTGTTTTGCAACTTCCTTCTAGGAATGGTGAGTTTGTTATATACAGTGATGCTTCATTGAAGGGACATGGTTGTTTCCTTATGTAGAATGATCAGGTAATTTCTTATGCTTAACGTCAGTTGAAAACTCATGAGGTAAATTACCGTACACATGATTTGGAATTAGCTGTTGTTGTCTTTTCTTTAAAAATTTGGAGGCATCATTTGTATGGAGTAAAGTGTGAAATATATACTGATCACAAAAGTTTAAAGTATATATTCACTCAGAAAGAGTTTAACATGAGACAAAGGAGATGGCTAGAATTAATCAAGGATTATGATTGTACAATTTATTACCATCCGGGAAAAGCAAATAAAGTGGCTGATGCTTTGAGTCGAAAAAGTAATGCTTCATTAGAAATGTTGCGTTTGGAACGTGATCCTTTGGTTAAAGATTTGATGAACTTTGGAATAGAAGTTGTTGGTGTAGGATGTTCTTCTGTTTTTTTTCAGGTATCAGTGAAATCTTTTCTATCAGACAAAATTAAGCAAGCACATAAGCAAGATAGTGAGTTGCAGAAAAAGGTAGAGCTAGTTCAGAAAAGTAAGTTGCCTGAATTCAACATTGATAATGATTGTGTTTTGAGGTTTGGGAAGAGATTATGTGTGCCTTGTGATTCACAGTTGAAGAATGAGTTGTTATGTGAGGCTCATAGTTCCCCGTTTTCAGTTCATCCTGGCAGTACTAAGATGTACAGAGATCTTTGGGAGTATTACTGGTGGGATGGAATGAAAAGAGATATTGCTGATTTTACTGTGAAGTGTTTGACATGTCAACAGGTTAAAACAGGGCGGCAGTTACCGAAAGGTAGGCTTCAGCCTTTACCAGTGCCAGAGTGGAAATGGGAAAACATATCCATGGACTTTGTTGTGGGATTACCGAAGACATCTCGAGGTAATAATGCAATCTGGGTTATTGTTGATCGCTTGACTAAATCTGCTCATTTCCTTGCTATACGAGATAATTTTTCCCTAGATCAACTTTCCCGTTTGTATCTTAAAGAGATAGTCAGGTTACATGGAGTTCCCCTCTCTATTGTATCTGACCGTGATCCCAGGTTCACTTCTAACTTTTGGAAAGGCCTTCAGAAGTCGTTGGGTACTGAATTAAATTTTAGTACAACTTTTCATCCTCAATCAGACCGGCAGTCAGAACGAACAATTCCGACCTTGGAGGATATGCTACGAGCTTGTTCGATGGATTATCAGGGAAGTTGGGACCAACATCATTCTTTGGTAGAGTTTTCTTATAATAACAGTTTTCATTCCAGTATATAGATGGCATCATTTGAGGCATTATATGGGAAGCGATGTCGAACTCCAGCATTTTCGGATGAAGTGGGTGAAAGGAAGCTGATGGGACCAGAATTGGTAGAAGAGATGATAGAAAAAGTTCATTTGATTCAGAAGCACATGAGAACAGCTCAGAGCAGGCAGAAGAGTTATGCGGATAACTGGAGGAAGGATCCATCATTCGAGGTAGGTGATCATGTTTTTCTCAAGGTTTCTCCTTGGAAAAGTGTGATGAGATTTGGTAAGAAAGGAAAGGTGAGTTCAAGGTTCATTGGACCATATGAAATTCTGGAGAAAGTTGGATCAGTTGCTTACCGAGTGGCTTTACCTCCGAGTTTATCTCAGGTACACAATGTTTTTCACGTTTCGATGTTGAGAAAGTATATGCCAGATCCATCTCATGTTTTGAGTCCAGAGGTAGTTTAGCTGGAGGAGAACCTATCTTATAAAGAACAACCAGTCCAGATTCTTGACCACAGGGAGCAGGTGTTGTGGAATAAGGTGATTCATCAGGTAAAGGTTTTGTGGAAAAACCATGTGATTGAAGAGGCAACGTGGGAATCTGAAAATTCTATGAGGGATAAATACCCCCACTTATTTTGATAAGTGAATAAAATCGCGAGGATGCAATTCCCAAAAGGGGGGAAGGATGTAACATTCCAGGTAAATAAAGAATAATACATTTTCATATTTATTAATATTTATGAATGAAATATTAATTTTACTTTAAAGGGGTTTCTATGATCGATAGTGTACCCGATACGCAACGATGAGTTCCTTTGAAAACTTACGTTGCACACTAGTAATAAAATAATATTATTTTAAATGTTAGTTAAAACGTAGCCGTGGTACTCGCGGGAATGGTTAGATATAAATAAAATTTGATTATATATGTTTTTTAAATGTTTTTACATTTATCTAATAAAGGATAAAGGCTTAAAATACGAAATGAATTCAATTTTAGGCTTATATACTCTAATTTTCACGAAAGGTCCACTTGTCACCTTTTGACGGCGAACCATCATTAAATATAGTTTTTATCAATCTTATAAATTCTATTGTACCAAGTATAACTCTTCTTTAGAATCGAGACATCAAAAATTACTTTGTGTAAATTTTTGGTATCTTTCCGAAAAAGTTCATTTTTATTAATGAATAGTGTAAAATGTTGTATTTTAATTCAAAACCTCTTTTTAATCTAATTTATTTATATGATTAGATTATAATTTGAATTGGTTTTAATGTGAAATTATAAAATATTTTTACCATTAAATCCAATAGTGGTCGTTGGAATTAATTTCACTTTGAAATCGGACTTAAACTAGTGTCAATCTTTTGATACTTATGGTTTCATAAAAACACGCTATTTGCTCTGACAATGGGAATTAATTATTAAATTAATTAATGTTACTTATATGTTTTTAATTTTGTAAAATAGACTTCATTTTTTAATTCAGAATATCAAATATATCTTAGGGTGAAGTTTTGGTATTTTTCTGAAAAACATCAATTTTTGATGAATAGTGAAATAATTAAGTGGTAGTTAAAGAGACTTATTTTCCGTTTAAATGAAACTTTACCACTTCTGTGATTTGATTTTCAAAAATCCAACATACATGGTTGTCATTAAGAAGTAAAATGTGGTTCAATGAGATTAAAATAATTTTTTTGGTGAATAGTAACTTTTAAGTTCTTAATCGCTATTAGTGGTAATTAGTGTAGTTTAGGGTAAAAATAATGTTTTAATAATATGAGATGAGATTGACACATGTCCTACCCTCATGGGATGTGTCATGGCCGACCAAGACAAGTCATGGGTCAACTTGGGGACCCCATGGAGCCACTTTGGTTGGGAAATGACATAAATAACTTTTTATTTAATGTTAAAGAAAAAATGACACAAACATGAGTTATTTTACTAAAACAATTTTTACATGGGGTTATACAAGTCAGATTTTTGACTATAAATATTAATTAGAAAGAATAAACGATTTCCTATATCATTTTAGTTTTTTAATAATTTTTAGACATTAAATAAATTAAATTATTTATGACATCATGATAATGCAGCGATGACCTCATTATTTAATGATTTAAATAAAATAGAATGATAATGTAATATCTAAGACCTACACATGTCAAAAACCTATTGGATGAGTGGATTTCGAACCCTTATCACCTAATACTCGAATTATATCAATGTGGGACCTTTTTAATCTGATACGCATTTAAAAATAAAGTAACTTATCTTTACTTTCCAAGAGTGCCCCTCCTCTCCTCTTATAAAAGGCCCCCACCTCTACCTCCTTACCCACACTCCCAAAGCCTTTGTCTCGGCCAACCCCTACCCATTTTGGCTCTCCACATCCCTCTATTACTCCTAGAAGCCTCACATTGGGTAGAAGTCTTCCCAAGGAAGCCTTTGAGCTCAAACCAAGGGGAGTTACCCGATTTTAAGGTAATGTCTTATTTTGAGTCCTTTGGTTTTATTTTGCTTCTCCAACCCCTAAAATCTTTTTATTATTTTCTTTTGTAACAACTCCAGTATACTCAATATACTAGGATGTTTTTATAAGAATTATTCGAGCTACACTTACACACACCTACATCTAATGGTTAATGAATAGACTGTTTCCGTGGATGGCGAATTTCTGCCTCCCGAAATGATGATTGTTCAACATTCTTTTAACACCTTCAATGGTGGCCATTAAGATGAAAATATATTTATATATGATATATAATATGTTTATGTTTTCCTTAAGCTTCTGTATTTTTCATTTTGGGCATACCTTTATGGTTTCCATTGTGGGTAAACACGATATCTTCATTTAAGGAAGTGCGGACTACCGCCTCCTCAAAGTGATGTGATTCGTTAATGCCATATGTGGGACGTGTAAAGGATGGATTTAAAGTTATTATATATGATGTTATACTGGAATTATAATATACCTATATATCATTATTATTTCTTTCCATTAAAGTATGAGATATAAATGAAAGTAGCGTTCATGCGTACGTACGGCTTACCGTCTCCATGAACGGTGCATTTCATTTCTTATCCTCAAATGTAATGTACTATTAAAAGTACATGTATATAATGGATATATATAATGAATGATATATATAAATGATGAATATAATTCTGGAATTTAAATATACATACTTCTCATTTAGTTTTAATTCCATTAATATGACAAAGAAATGAAAGTAGCGTTCATGCGTACGTACGGCTTACCGTCTCCATGAACGGTGCATTTCATTTCTTAACTCTAAATGATTATGTAATATTACAAATACATGTATATGCTGGATATATATGATATATATGATATCCAAATCAGGAATGTTATTCTGGATATAAAGAACCTTTGACCACACGAACAACATGTAATTGTAAGAAGTCCACTTTAAACTTAAGAACCAAATATCGACAAAACAAACATTATTAACTTAAATGGTTACATAATGTTTATAACATGTAAATAAGTGATATAAAAGGAATAATGAAATTTTAAAAGGTTCTTAATAATGTATAAATTAACTCAAGTTTATTATTCAGGACGTTAAAGAACGATCGAGTCAAGTCGGACCTGAGGTAAGGGAACTTCTTATCCCAATTTCTGTTCTTTGGGTTAATCTCATACTTTCAAATTATTTCCTGATATTGTTATGTTGTATCTTGTATTTTTACTTTATTTATGTGTACTTATAGTGAATACACATAATAGATTTATTTTATTTTAAAAAAAATGATCTTTGTAAGGGACTTCGTCTCAATCTCCTTTCATTGAGGCATATTTCGTTTTATACACAACTTTCTTTTATACGGTGTATAATCCCATTTGACTTTTAATTTTATACAAAATGAATCTTTTTCTACGAAGCGTTTTACAAAACGACAAAATGGAATGTTTCTTTTAACGTACGCGGTGACAATGAACTTTTCCATTGTCGCGAGTACTATTTGGTCTTTGGCTTCCTCAACAGGACGTAATGTTTTTAAAATAAAATAAATACCATATACTCTTTTATGTATTTTGGTTTTGAAAATGGTTTTGATAAAGGATTCTATTATGATATATTGTGATTGAAATGTGGAAATGTTATCATTCCTTTATATTGGTTTTATGTTTTATGATTTTATATTGGTACTTGGACGTTTGACAGGTGGTTACGTGATAAACCATATGATGGGTGGTGTCGTGAATACCAGGACGGGTGGTTACGTTATAACCTCCAACGCATTGGGTATGGAAGTCGGACGTATGGCTATTCTATTAAGTATGTATGGAAATTGGCCGTATGGCTATTCCATTAAGTGATATGTGTGGAAGTCGACCGTATGGTTATTCCACTTAAGTATGTTTATGTACCAAGTTACCTTTATATATGTTATGTGTTCTTTATATGGGATTTATGGTAATCCTTTGGTTACAAAAAGGTAAGTAATGATACATTATTTAGTGAAGAGTTTTTACTACTTCATGAAGGTGATGGTATTACTTTGATAGAGTATACATGGTTTACTTGATGTTTGAAAAAGTAACAGATTTCATTCTTTGTGTATCCCTTACTGAGCTTTTTATGCTCACCCCAAGTTTTTTTTGAAATGTTCTTCATAGGAATTAATGTGGAATAAGGTCAAGGATGGGATCAAGGGAATGTCATGCTATATAAAAGATGGAACTAGACATGTTTCTTTTTAAGAGTTTTTATTATTATGGAAACTTAGTAGAAGTGTCTACTTTTTAATCTTTTGAGATGTAATAGTTATGTTCTAATTCTCTAAAACTCTAAACCTGAAAAGATCCTCAATGTGAATTATTCATTTAATTCAATATTAAGTAATGTTTAAGGCTGGGGCCTTATAGTTTCCCTTGGTGGATTCCTTTGAAATGAAGGACCTAGAAAAATATAATTATTTTAGAATAATAAGGAAGTGAAATATGATTATATGAGGAATAAATAAGCTATATTTTCTAGAGTAAACATAAATTTAATAGTGTTATAGAGAGGGAGGTGATATGAAAATTTTATGAGTGATCAGAGTCACATTTTTTTAAATTATTTAATTTCAATAGTAAAAGACCACTTGTATCCTTAGTAAAGAAGACTCCAAAATTTTTAATAATTGATTGAATATATATTTTTATTATACCTCAACTAAACTACACAATTAGAGTAAATTTTTAACATGTTATTTCTTCTACCAATTTGATTAACTCTTATTACACTTTTTTTATTTTTCTGAGGTAAATACTTTTAACCTTAATAATTCTTATGTTTTGCCTAGAAATAAATTGAAAATTATTAAATAATATGTCCTTATAATTAAAAATTTCATGAAAATTTTATTATTTTAACTTTGAAAATATTTCAATAATTATTTTTAAAATAATTAATGTTTAATGTTTTTGAAAAGAGATTTAGATAATAGTATTACTTAATTCCTTAAATATCAAACATTGAGTTATAAAATAAAATCAATATTTTAAAATTTAAAATTTTCGTTTTAAAATAAAAAATTCCTTGAAAAGGGATACTTAAATTCATAATTCATACTTATGAAAACAATTTCATAATAGTAATGGTATTTGTTAAAATAATATACTACATTTTCCACTTAGAAGCCAATATTTTGAGAAAAATAAAAAAAATCCTCATATAATATTTTTATTATGAATAAATAAATGTTTTTTATTTTTTAAAATTAAAATTATAATATTTGATATATTGAAATTTAAATAAAAATATAATAAAAATTATCTTTAAAATATAATAACATTTCAATAATTTTAAAAGTTCTTAATCATATTCCAATAAATTACCAGTTAGGTCAGAGTTAATAAATTATTCACAGAAAAAATATATATTGTCAAATATATATTTAATTTATTAAAACAAATCACATAAATATTTGTTAGGAAAACTATTTTTTATGTGTTAAATGATCTTGTTAATTATATCAGTGCATTTATAAATAAAATTTCTTTTTTAAGTCAAAATTTTAAATTTATAAAATACATATGATAAATATCTTATTACCATAATAATTTCATCTCTATAACATCCTAATTTATAGTTTCAAAACCTCTCAAGATATTCATGTATTCTCTAATAATAAAGTATAGATGGGTCGGAGTCGAAGGTGGTGAATCTACTAGCATCATTCTTATTGAAATTTCTATGTGAATGAATTTATCTAACACTTAATTTCACTCATATATTAATTTCTCATTTTTTATTGGTATTCATCTAGATAAAACCCCAGTGAATCTACCTCCTTCCCAACATTGGTAAAATGAACTTTAAAATGGACAATTACACTACCTGATGCCATTTCTTTCCATTCACTTCATAGTTTTCAATATAAGGGTACTTCCTTTTATACTGCATATTGTGTAACAATCAAATCATCCTTTAGAATATATTGTTTTTGTTTACACTTAGTGGTACATCTAAAATATGTAATTAATATGAAATTCATTTAAGGAAAATTCTTCGTGAAGTTTCAAGACATTACATTCCCCCTATAAATAATTTGGGTCCTTATAGTTTTAATTATTCCTAACTAATAAAATAGAAAAAGGTACTAATAAGATATAAATTACTTCAAATTTATCATCTAATGAGGCCATATCCTCAAAGTACTTTATATCACTTTTGACCCTATCTTTACCCCCATAGTAGGAATATAAATAATATTCATACAATATTTAACTATTTCAGATAAATGCTCATATATAATGGTAGTAATATTTTCATTAGGTTTTTATAGTCAGTGTTATTAGTTTATCATTTGATGATATTTAGATGTGATTATCTTATAATGGAAATTATCGTATTCCCTATTTCATGATAGAAAATACATTATTAATATCATATTAATTTGGACTAAAGGAATGATAATTGGATTCAATATGAAGAACATTACTTTAAACATATATTATAAAGGAGTTATATATGGATTTTAATAATTTTAAAACTTCTTATTTTTGTTAACAATTCAACATATCATCATCATATTGGTGATTTTATTCTTTTAGTAACTATTATAAGTATATATTATTCCAATGATCATAATTAAAATAAAAAATTAAATGTTCTTGAGTGGTTGATTATGGTTCTTACTTCAATATCATGTTAATAACCCAATATTTTTGTTGTGGTTTCATATTATTTCACATGTCTTTAAAGGTGTTTTAAATATCGTCCTTGTTTTTCTATGGTTTAGGTCACTAACTTGTATAATTCCCAAGATCCCCACATTTTAGACATAAAATTATTCATGGTACATTCCAATGAACTGAATTTACTTTCCCCATGTCCACTAATATAATCACCTTTAATATGTATTTATTTTCCCTAATTCCTCATTTTCCACAAATAATACATAACATAACTCCTTTAAGACATTTACCTTACTGACTCATACCATATATCTAATTTAGAGAAAATAAAATCATTTTTATTTCATCATGTTCACCACTTAAAATTCAATGAGTCTTTTTCCTTATATTATTTGGGGTGTTATTAAAATAAACATAGAACATGTTTTTAATCATACACAATGATAGATGGTCACAATATTTAACACTCCGAATAAAATAAAATTAGGTTTTATGTTGGATGAATCTTTTCACTATCCATGGAATCAATTCTTTGGTTGATTCCTTTGGTCTTCCACTATTACTAAAACCAACAGGAGTTGATCATGAGTGATGAAAAATTAACACCATAATATAATTCATGTAAGACAATTACACGAAACATTAAATCTCAAGATATATTACTATTTTAAATTATTTTATTAGATTGATGTTCAACCTAAATCACTTTTTTTTAATACGGGATTGTTTATGTCAATTCATTCAAATTTTTTAACCTTATTTATTGACACAATAAATCATTAATAATCCATTATAAGGGAAATGTGAGTAAACAAATAATATCCATCCAGAGTTTCTATCCATGTGGGCAGTATTTGGCCTACTCATCATGAAAAAGAGTGAATATTGAGTTGATATTCAACAACACATTTCATGGTCATTACCACTTGGTGCATCTGTGTCACAACCACAACCACTTTCCACTATCATTTAAGGGATGAAATCTCTTAGACGACAATATAATCTTTACATTACCAAAAAAATTGGTGTGTTTTCCTATATATATAATTATCTATTAGAAAATTCCCATGGGTTTTTATTATAATTTTTTATCCTAATCCCAAAAAAATATCCAACATGTACTCAACTAACATAATGTTTTATCAATCTGCTTGAAATTATGATCAAACTTCACTAATAAAGCATTAAATTATCCTCAACTAACATTCTAACCACTGAAATTATATTAACCCTTCTTCGATACCAACATTGACTACCTTTGAATGTGTCATTCTCATAATGTTATATATTAAAGAAAATATTGCATTACTATATATTTATATGATCTATTATGTATGATGTCATATTGAATTATGAAAAAAACATTCACTAAAACCCCCATGATTTTAAAACAAATGGGAATTTTTTCCTCACTATTATCCATTAAAAATAAGTATTATTTCCTTAACATCTTATGAAGATTATCCACACAAGATACTCTTCTAGACATTTCATATGTTTTACTTTTCTTTATAACTTGGGTGAATGGAAATATATGAATTTGGTGAACTAATATTCTAATTATGTGTAATCATAAGTGATATTAATAAAATAACATAAGTGGAAATATGAAGGGAACATGCATATAATCTAGATACATAAGATGGTATTACCTTGTGAATAATATATGATAAATCATGGAACAATTCATGGAATAACATAAGAAAATTACTTATAATTTTCCTAACATAAAAACGTAACAACAACAATAACCTATAATATAAGCATTGAATATGATATAAAATTATGGGAACATTCCATTAAAGTATGGATTATCTTATAAAAAACATGGAATGTAACATTGAATAAAAAAATAAACAAATAAAGGTGGATCAATCATTATCTTATGAAACCATGTGAGAAGAATCGTTATTATCATAACTTTGAGTACAATCTCATTATATCTATGAATTAAAATGTCAGTAAACTCATTATGGACACGCCTTTATGAAGAAACCTATTATGTCTATGTTTATTATCTCATGAGATATCAAAAATAACCAATCAATTTAAGATTGATATACAAACCCATGCATCATTATCCATACATTTGATTGACACATAAAATAAATCATCCATCATATCACAAAGAAGACATGGAATGAAAATGGGATTCATGTACTTCCCAAATGGAATCATGTCTGAATATCATTCACAATTCCATTAATGGTCATATCATAATATATATTAATTATATTTCTTGGAAAATTCATTTCAATATAGATAATAGATCATATGGTATTTACACCATACAGATAAAAGGTACTCTATTAAGTCAATAAATTTCACTATCAATTTATTAATTGAATGAAGGTGTAAATACTTACATGAATGAGAGGATATATAGATTGTTTATAAAGTAATGAAATTTAATGAAAAATTATAAAACATTAAATGATGATAAAAGACAAATCTTGTAATGGATTTCATTGATTTTAATCACCCAGGTTAGTATAAAAAAATTTAGAGGGTAATTTTTTATTATAAATTTATATGTAAATTAATATTTTTTATAAATTTTTTAAAATATATGGAAAACCATAAAATATTTTTTAGAAAACATTTTTTTCATTTTCATAAATCATAAAAAAATATGGTTCACCATCATCATATTTTATTTAAATAGGTTATGTGAAAAAAATTGAATTGTTTTCCTTTAATTAGATTCCTTAATGATGTATCCTTGAAATGACATAATATTTATCTCAACAAATATTATAGTGGAAAAATAAAACAATTGATCATATATTGAAAACTATTTAGAATATCTTTATTGAACTCTACATCGTAAATGGGAAAATAAATAATACGTTTGAAAAGAGAAAAATATAAATGTGATGACTACATGAAATATAACATAATTTGGTTTTTATATATAAAATAGAACATCAATTAGAATTAAAATATGTGCAAGTAGGGTAAATCATTATTAAAGAGAATGAGAATAATTCTCAACGATGATATAATTATTGAGAAAGAAATTTTTTTAAGTTAAAATATTTGATTTAAAGGTAATTTTCTACTATTGAAGAATTAAATTACCTTGATATAAAATATTAGGATAGAATAAACCAGTTTTGTAAGAATTATTTTCATGAATAATTTTTATAACTCAATGAAATGAGTTGATTTAATAAAAACCAGTAAAACATACGTATCTATTGAATCGAAATAAATGTAAATAGAGAACATGATATGGGTGTTACAATATAATGAATTAAATTATAATTTTATAATACATTAATTAAGATGTAATAATTACATATTAAAGATAATATGGTGAACAATAAGAAAAAAGTCTTAAGAAATTATATTTGAGAAAAAAACCACTACATTAATTCCAATCATCTATTAATGAACTTGAATCTCATAAATAACAAAAATTTAAATATTAATAGACTATTTTAGATAATTATTAATATGTATACATTTTTATAACCTTCATTTATAATTATAATATACAAGTATATTATTTTTCATTTTTTTATTTTCAATATTAGGTGGGATTAATCTGGATTTTTTGTAACTATGTTCATAGTAGTGATGTTGTTATTCATAATTATAATAAATTTTTTCTTTAAAAAATAATAAAAGGTACTATGATTTGTATTTTAAAATATTTTATAATTTTATAATTTTATTCTATTGGAGATCTATTTATGAAATGTAAAATCAGCGATGATCATATTTCAATGATTTATAACAAATGAGTGTTTAAATCTTAATTAATGGGCTCAATATTAATTTTATCATTACAAAACCAAAATAAAAAAATTATTTAAATTTTAAATACTATTTTATTAGGAATTATGTTATCTTAATCTTCAATGGCACGAAGGCCTTAATTTGTATTTATTTTTGACAATGCACCTTTCAAGGGGTGAGGTGGAACCCTTACAAGGCCCATTGGCATAAGTATTACATGGCCCATAGGCCATAGAGGAATTCATTGCCCATATGATTCAAACATTACATACAACCCAAACAAAATACATGGAACTTGTCCTCCCCATCATCTTCATCAGGAAATCAACTCTCCACCTTCTCATGGATGTTCGGCTAGGCATTCCCATGCATCCACAGGCTTGCCCTGATAGTAGGTTCCATACCCTCTCATTCTTGAAATCTGTTTAGCATCTGCTGTGGTGAAAGCTCCTTGCTCATCCTCCTTGTAGAGCTCGTTCCTTGTAGGTTGTCTGGTTTTCATCTTCACTTTAAGGTGGCCCGAAAGCCTTGAGGTTGCCCGAAGGCCTTACTGACTCGAAGGCCTGGGTGGCCCAAAGGCCTTAAAGGACTCAGGGACCAAATTGATGGCCCGAAGGACCCGATGGGGGCATATTCTTGGCTGCTGCTGTGCCAAACAGTGGCTGCTACAGTTCCTGCTACAGTACTACCCAGTTCCCGCTATAGTTCCTGCTATTGTACTGCTACAGTACCCTAGAAATTCTTCATATGCCTGCATTTAATCTTGTATCATATTATTTTATAGAATAGATTAATTTTGTTGTCATATTGACCCATACCAGAACATAAAATAAATAATGGATGATTAAGAAATTTTTTAGTCACAAAATAATTATTTTAGAGGAATAATGATATTTTTATATTTCTTGTTAAGGTTATAAATATTAATTGAATATAATTATAATAATATGTTTTTGAAACTAAACTCCTACATGATATTAATAAATTGATTTTCATCTTAGTTAGTTTTAGATGGTTGATTTTATAACGATCATTTTTATCATATTATTAATAAGTTGTCAAAACAATTACCAAAAAAATAATAATTTTATTAAGACCATATTTATCCATTAAAGAAATTCTCATAGACACAAATTAATGGAAATTATGTAAAATATAATCTTTCATTCCATGAAGATGGTACTCAGCATGTTCGCATGGATGATGATTTCATTTTCCATAAAATATAAAAATTTTAAAAAAATATTTTTTATTTAAGAATTTAAAGCATGTTATATATATAATAAATATTTGTTAAATTATATATTAGTACAATTCAGCTAACATGGTGAGGGAAAATGAAATATAATCCTTATGGGAGGTGGAATTTCCCGCAAACTAATGAATATCAATTTAGTTTTCAGTAACGGAAAAAGGGTAAGGTCGTTAACAATTATTCTCCCAAAATAAAAACATTTAGTATAATATAAGTACTGATATCATAATATGATATTAAGAGAAAATTATTTTAAGGGTAAGGATAGAAAATATACAGTGTTAGGAAGAATTTAGTACTTATGTAGAGAATATAGGGATTCCCTTAGAAGATTCCATAGAAATTGGTGACTTATAACAAACTCTTATGTCGAAAATAATAAATGAAATGAGATTATTGTAGAAGTAAATAGGGTATAGTTATAATAGGACACTAATATTTTGGATATATTTTGAAGGAATGGTGATAGACCACATTTATAAGTGGTAATAATTTTAATTTTTTAATTATATATTCTTTTTATAAAGACTGCACATGTTTCACTTATTAGGAAGACTCAAAAAATAGATACAATGGAGTGGATTTAAGGTTTGATAAATTTAAAAAAAACTAGAAAAAATATTTTAACATTTTAGTCCTTTACCCCTTTTCTCAATCTTTTTTACCCATTTAGATTTTATCACAACAACTTGTTTGTATGAGAGTAATTATATTTTATGAAAAAATTAAAATGGTACATATAAAATAATATTGGAGTTATAGTCCCAAAATTGAAATCAATTTTATAATATAAAAATCATAAAATATATTAATATCAATTTTAAAATTATATATCTAAAATGTATAAAAAATATTTTTAAAGAATAGTGTAACATTTGTTCAAAAATATTATACATTGGTTTATAAACCAAAATAAAAAAAATACATTTTAAAAGTATAGTATAAATTAAATATTCTTTCATGTAAAAGGTTTTTATTAATTAATTTTTAATTTTAATATACTAAAAACTTTATAAAAGTCATGGTGTTGGTAAAAATGGAATTTCACACTATTCACCTAAAAAATAATTCTTTTATGTAATTTCCCAGAAATTTATTCTAAGATAAAATAGTTATTTGAAATCCAAAAATTATTTTAATTAGGAAAAATTAATTCATAAAAATTAAATATATATTTTTAATATAAATTAAGGGAATTGTTTTGGTAGAATTTTTAAAAAAAAAATTAAATTCTTCCTTTTCTTATTTCATATCAACTATTAATTTTTCTAGTGTTAACACATTGTTCATATAAAAAATATATCTAATCTATTATATATATAGTTTATTATAATTATATTCATTATAATATACTTTTAGAAAAAAACATTTTTAAAATTGAATTTCTTTTTTCAATTTCATTAATGAATTATTAAATAATATTAATTTTTATTTTAAAATAAAAATGACAAATGTAAAAAATAAATGTGATAAATAACATATTACCATAATAGCTATATATTAATTTCAACTTAATTTATAGTTTCATAACCCGAGGGGTCTCTTCGTAAGATCTATACATAATGTAATATATAGTTACAGTCAAGGGAGGTGATTCCCCTAACATCGATTGTGGGGGAATTTTTAATAGCTTGAATTTATCTTGTATTAGATATGAATCATATGGTAATTATTGTATTTGAGATTTGTTTTAGCCTTGGTGAAACCCATGTTAAGTCCTAATCATTTCAATCCCCCATATATGAATATTATAATGGAATATTCAACAACCCGATGACACTTTATATCATTTTCTTCATAGATTTCATAATGTAGTTATGTACCTTTATATTGGATATTTAAAAATAGAAAACTTTTATATTAATGTTTCATATTTTTATTTTCAATTACTCTTATGTTTTGAGAAATAAATTAAAATAATATATTTCTTAAGAAAATAATTATTTAACATTTAGGTTGTTACATCCCTCCCCAAACTTATATAAATTGTTTTATCCCTTTTTTATTTATTACCAAAAAATGTAATATTTAAGGGTGTAAAAAATATAGAAATGGCCTTAGATTTAACATCCTATGTGGTTTTATCCTCATTGACTAAGGTATAAATAACACACTCATTTTCTCCTCATAATATGAATATATCTAATGCTGTATTTTTCTTTGAAAATTTCTGATAAATACCCCAATATAATGTAAATAACTTCTATCATAGAGAGTTTATAATCAGCATCAACAAGTGACATTAGATTGAAATTTAGATGATATTTTCCAATCCTGGAAAATAATATGGTATTTTTCCCTAGAGAGGTAATCTATGCCTAATATCACATCAAATTTTACTCAAATTTAGATAATTTTATTTTATAGGAAACACATTCTTATGTAAATGTATTAAAAAATAGTTAAATACATGGGATAAAATAATTATATAACTATTTTTTAAATAACTCATTTTCTAATGAACAGAGGATAAATTTTATGTTTTTAGTAACAATTATAGGTAATGAGGACTGGGTTCATAAAGATACGAATACACCATTAATAGTTTCTAAGTGGGTGATCAGTGATCCTCATTAAATATCATTTTTATATCCCACATCCATTGAATTTGTTTTATAGGATTTCCACTATCTTTGATGTTTTTTGGGGTCTGTCATCCTTATAAGAATTTATATTTGTTCATTGAATTGAATAATTTCAACATTCTCAACGTTGTATACATTGAACTATCATCAGTATCTGTTGAATAAATCTATTTACATTCCCCATGTCCCCTGATTTCTTCAGTATTCCTCATTAATCAGTTTTTCTATTTCTTCTATTTCAGTAAATAAAGCTTCTCCTAGCTCAATTAGAATATCTCCATTGGTTATTCTTACACCCATTTTTCCATGAAGGAAATTTCATCTTCTTTAATTCATCATCTTAATCATATAAAAATCCATGAGACTATATCCATTCATTATTTGTGGTTTTTGGGATCTAATTTTTTTTACGTTGTTAATAATTATTCATTATCAGTGATTGAAATATTTCTGACTCCATATATTATGTTATTGGATTACATGTGTGTAAAAGCTCTAAATTATCCATGGTATTAATATTTAATTGTATTACTTAAGGATTCAATCATTACAAGAATAAAATGTGTTAACCACGAGTGAAGAACTATTAACACTATAAGATAAGTACTGTAAGATAATTACATGAAAATTCCACCTAAAAATATAAAAATATCTGAAAATTGTATATTTTACATTAATTTAACTTAAATAACTTTCAATAAAATCTATGTTTATTTTATTTGGGTTCTATCATATTTTTATTAAAATTATTTAACATTACAAATCATTCCTAATAGATTGTAATGAGAATTTGATAAACCAAATAATATCTCTTGGGAGTGTTTTTCTATGTGTTTAGTCTCATCCTCTTTCATCATGAACTTATGTCAAGCATAAGTTGATAATTAACCATCATTTTTAGTCTGATTACCCTTAGGTAAATCTATGCTACATTCTGATCCACTTTTTAGTTTTAATCTATGAATATAATTTTTGTGGAACCATACAATCTCAACATCACAAAAACATTAGGATGTCGTCCTATACATAGAATTAACCCATATATCGATTACTACTATTGTTTTCAAATTTATATTATCATAATCTATAATATATAAAATATTACCTCAACTAACCTATAGGATTTTCTATACCTCTGAAATTATGATCAACCCTTACTTATCAACTCTTAAATTGCATTTAACTAATTTTCTCACCTCTAAATTTATCTAAATCCTACTTTAATACTACCTATTATAGCCAAAAAATGTGTATATCTAGAAATAATAAGTGTTAGATAATATATTTAAATGAACAAAATTCTCACTATCTTTTAGGCTTGGAGTTATTGATAATTATGGCTTAAAATTTTAAAAAACCCCATTTATTTTTCAACTAATGTGAATTTTTTCCATTATATAAAAATATTCTTAATAAATAATATGTTTTAAATATATAGCATAAATTTCCTATATAGGATGTTATTCTATAAACATCATACATATTATTTTTATTCAAAACCCATGGAAGTGAAAACATAAGTAACAATAAATGATATATTCTTTGCAAGGGTAATCAGAAGTGATAATAGTCCAAGATCATTAGTTCAAATAGAATTGTAATATTGTTATACTCGGGAAATATGTAAGGGATATACATAAAAAATAATGGATCATAAATCACAACACAAGGCATTGTATAACTTAAGGACATATCATGTAATTTTCATAAATAAAAATGGAACAATAAAAACAAATTATATTTGAAGCATAAAACAATATTCCTAAATTAGGGGATCATAAAATAAAAGTCCTGAATAACATAAAAAAGATTGAAAATATGGAATTCAGTATAATATTAGAGTAAAATTAACCTACAAAAGTGTAATAATCATAATTTTATTAAATTTTTTGATTAAAATCATTATGACCATGTGATTGTGAAAAAATTCATTATGTTCACGCATTAAAATGTAATAAAACTCATTATACACATATCATTTTGAATAAACTCATTATGTAAATAATTTACTCTCTTATTAGATATAATTATGAACTAATTCATTAGAGGGAGATATAGGACCCTACCCACCAACCTACTTACATATTAGTAGAATATGAAATTAAAAATTCATGATATCACATATAACACATGGAAATATATTCTTTTCATATCGTTTTGCAATAAAATCACATAAGGAAAAATTTATAGGTCCATCAATAATCATAGAATGATATAATTGTGGAAATTAAATAGGTATCCAATAATATTTTTAACTTTATATGTAAATACCCTTCAATAAAGATAATAGAGATTATGATATTCACATTATACCGATAAAGGGAATATGATTATTTAAAAAAATTCCCCAGTCAATCGATGTATGGAATCTATCTGAACACCCTTTAATCAATTGAAATAAATATAGAATGTTCTAGAAGAAAAAAAATGTAAGAAAAAGTAAAAAAATTCAATGAATTGGAAAGTAAATGGTACTATAGTATTTCAATGATTTTAATCACCCAAATTACTATAAGATATTTTAGAGGTCATTTCATTAGAGGAAATAAATATTTTTTAGATAAAGATGAAACTAGAATCCAAAAAATAAAATGGTTTTTACAAAACATTTTTACAATTTTAATAAAAGAGTAACATAATAGTCAATTCCAAAATAATTTTTATTATAATGTCTTGTAAAAAAACATCTAAAAATATTTACCTTTTAAAATAATATTCAATAATATAGTCATGATAATATATAAATGTTATTTTAATTAAATACGAAGTGGAAAATAAATAAAATTTCCATGGAAGGAAAACCATTTAAACATTATTTATTGAAACACACATCATAAAATGGATTATAAATCTTCCTTTATAAAAGAATAAAATAGAAATTTAATGGTCACATAAAATAATAGTAAATTGGGTTTCAAGATATAATATATAACATTAGAAGGAAGGAAAATAAATTTAGGGAGGGAAAACCATTATTAAAGAGGATGAATTTTTTTCAATAATGATTTAGTTTATGACAAAAAAATTTAATCATAGTAAAATATTTGAATTAAAATGAAATCATTCACCATAGGGGAAACAATAACATTGTAAAAATTACTTAAGGTGTATTAAATAAAAACTAGAGGAATGATGTTTGAGAAAAAAATTATAACCCATTGAAGGGAGTTGAGTTAACAAAACCCTTAAAACATCGGTTCATTCTACATAAAATTCCATTTAAAAATAGAACATGATATAGACAGTAATACCCCATTAATTAAATTTATATTATAAAAAAATTATAAATTAATCATGTCATATTAAATATATCATGTTGTACAATAAAAAATCTATGTCAATAAATTTAATTTGAGTCAAAGAACCATATACCTTAATTATTGACTTCTGTTGAAGTGCTTGAATATTTTATATAAAAAATTTCTTTCACTATCACCTAAATTATAACCTTATTAAAATATATAATCATTTATAAAAATCATATATAAGTATTCTCCACAAGCATAATTGCTCGAAATTATCCATTTTCAATATCAGGTGTGAGTAATCATAAATTTTTGAACTGGTTTCATTGTAGTGGGGTTTTTCATCATTATTCTATCAAATGTAATTAATCCAAAATAAAAAAAATGAAATGGAATTTATGATTAATAATTATTTATTATATTATAATTTATTTCAATTCATGTTTTGGTTTGGATCCTTAATGATTAAATTTTCAATGAGAATATTTTTGTTATATTTGACTAATAGACATTTGTATCATAATTTTTTTTATTAATGTGGAAGTTAAAAAAACTAATTAAAATAATTATTTTCTAATTTATATCATTTATTATGTGGAATTAATTTATTTTCATCCTCTATTGTAATATCAAATAATCTAACATGCTCACACCTCTGGTTTCTTACCGAACCTCAAGTACACCACCACTTATCCCAGGGCCTGTTGATTAGTAGTGGGGACTAGAGAAAATAGTCATAAGACTATACCACTTTTAAATATTTATAATATAGTTTAAATAATAAAATATCAGAGTAACAAAAATAAAAGAATAAAAAAACAAACTACTGGAAGATAAAGGATAAACCATGTAAACCAATTAATAACGAACTAAATAATGTTGGGATGAAATTTGACTAAATGTCATGTTTTATGTTACAAAGATGGAAGACCAAGATAACATATATAACTCAAAAATATGACACCAAATATCATGTCACTTATTCCATTTTTTGGTTCCATCTCAGAATTCCATCTCAGCCTGTATGAAACAATCACCAACAAGGTTATTTTCCATTATCTAAACCTATATACATTTAATTTACTTGGGTACTAAACTCTTGAATGAATAAGGTTTGATTAAAAATAAGTATGTATATAAAACATTTTATAAAAACCCAGAGTTATAGTAAGTGCAGGAAATATAGTGATAAACATTATTATTAACTAAATAATTAATACAATATAAAAATTAACCTTCTTCAGAAACATAACCAAAAAAATAATCATGTATCATTATGATTCCATTCATAACTCCATTTATATGGAATAACCACATAACATGGAAAATACCACTTAATAAGAATTTCAACATAACCGGGATAAGTACTTTATATAATCATTTCATCATAATTGGTCCAAGTATTTTACATATTAATTTCAAAAAAACTGGCCCGATCCCTTTATATAAGTATTTCAGCATAACCAGACTTTTCCTTATATATAGTAATTTTAGGAAAACATTCAAAAAAATTCATAATGTAATGAATAAAATAGAATACATCATGATCTAGAAAGGATAATTCCTTTAATTACCCATTTTCATTCAATACCCTTTCATTCATCATGTTATGTCTTAACCCATTAACATTCCAATGTATAAAACCATATCATAATCAAGGTATTCCCAATCATTTAAGTAACCAATTAAGACATTTTTTCTATAAGATCGTACCATCGAAATCATATAATGTCTCATGACATGATAATTCTTATTTTAATCCAATATCATGTTCATTATTGTTCATCAATAGGCTCACCATACTTCTATCCACAAGACATGTCTCAAAACCATTAGATCCAAAGTGATCCAATTACAAGTACCAAAAAATTATTAATGTAACCCATTAATCTATTACGTAACATGGGCATAGTGCCATCAAAATCACATAGCACTACACATACATAAACATAATAGATGATAGGTATTTTTTCTATACCACCAATATTTATTATGTGATGAAACAAACTCTCTAATCTATGAATTACAATAAATAATAAAGGGGAATGCTATCATAAGGAAAACATAGATCACACAAACATAGATATCATAACCCAATATAACAATTTTCAAGGAATCCAACAGCTATAATGGAGGATATAAGAAGGAAGGAAAACACCAATGAGAAGGGACTCAGCACAGATTAAATGCTAGGCTAAGATTTTTGGGATGAAAGGAATCAATCCAAAATCTCTTGTTGTTTCACTAGTGTTTGAAAGAGGATGATTCATGATAGATGAAATAAAAACCAAACACAAAACATTGCTAAAAATTGTGGGCCTCGAGATATTCACTATGTGAACCCCATTCATGATCCGAATATCTTGACATATAAGATATAATGAAAATAATTAAATTTTGGTAAAAATATCCTTGATCAACCATTTCATGATGTGTAAACCATTCACAGTGTGATAGTGTCTTGCAGATAGAACACAACACATATTTGTATAGAAAAATTATAATCACCTATAAATCCTTCCAAACCCATTGAGAACCATCATAATAAATTGAAACCTTTTTATCCAGACTCCATTAATTAAAACATGATTACATCCCCAAAATTTAGGTCATTTTCCCAGGAAAAAGTTAACCACCCCCAATGATAAAGGATCAAATAGCGAGGATTAAATAAGAAAATAAAATCCAACTAAAATGAATTAAAAAACTCAATATGGACATACCTAGAACAATAATATATATTAAAACTTCTCCACCATATAACATTTCATCCTTGAGCTACACAAGAATCATTTTGGGGTCTCAATGAACAATTCTAGCCCCTATACTCATATATCAAAGTATGTCACATAGTTATCCTATTGAACATTACCATGCTTCCAATTCACTCAATATAAAGGTAAAATCATTTCCTAATGTTAATTATCACTATGTTCCAAAATCTATATATGATTGTCCTCAAAGGAAACATATACACATAGCACACCATCATCAACGTCTACTAGATGATAAGGGTCCTGATTATATATTTGAAGCTGTGAAATGTGAAAATTTTCATCCATGACTCTTAACTCTAGGGAATATCCAATTGGTATACTACTGGATAGAATAATTCCACCATCCTAAATGGCCTCACACAACTATGTCATAACTTCGCATATTTTATGATATGGTGTTTCCCCAACATAGGCAACACTTGAAGGAAAACCTGATGACCCACCTCAAACACCAAAGACCATATTTATTGGTTATTGTATGATTTTTTAATTTGATTCACGGTCCTCAACCATAACCTAGTCAAGTAAACTTTATTTGACATCTGTTTCACAATTCTAGGTCCTAACAAGTGATGACTCGAATCCCTCAAACCAACAATGATGAGAACAAAACCATCTACCATAAAAGTACTCAAAATGTTCCATCTGGATCGATTCTAGGAATATTTTTGAATATGAAAACTATATGAATTCAATAGGGTACACCCAAAAACAACAAAAATCTAGTATACAGGCTCATAACGTATCCTCCCGAATTAAAATTGTCCATTATAATTTGATATCAATATGAGAATGATATGTTTTACTCAGAAGACCCTACAATCCAAGAGCCTTATAAGGAAACTAATAGAACCAAGATGTAAAATGAGGATCACTATAAAAAATTAAATTCCTCATAACACTATTCATTTGAACTAACTCCCATATATAGAGACTGCCCAAATCATCAACAGTGATGTTTTCTTTGATTGTAATAAAGTGGTATACCTTTGAAATTCGATATAAGATGAGCCATAAAGTATCATTACTATAATTTTTCATGTATAATCCCATAAATAATCCCATTTTGACATGATCCCATTTCCATGAAAAAATGGAATGAGGCTAAAATATCCATAAAGGCCTCTAATGATCAACCTTCACATGCTAACAAGTGAAACATCTTACCGCGAAGCCTGGCACCTCCTTCTTCACTCCTTCCCACTTGTATACTCTTTTTATATTATGATACACCTTTTTTAGAACTATATATAATTCCTATATATAATCATGAAACTCTCTCATTCGCACCACACACAAGCCAATAAGAACCCATACCCATCCATAGAGAAGGAGGTAATTTCCACTAAATAGATACCATCTTGTTGGTGGATCCCACAATAAATGTTGTACCATAGAGCTAATCCCTTTGGATCTGAAATATACTTGATATTGATCTGATAAAAAATCATGGGTATAACAGATGTCGAAGTCAGAGCTAGTAATCTCTATGTCTCTTGAATATCTAGATGGATGTCTGAAAAATTTTCATCTTCCACCACTCATCACAAGACTCTCACACTACCAATTTATTATTCTTCCTAAAAATTCATATATGTTGAAGTTTCCTTTAATTGTGTATAAGACAACTCAAAGTTAAAATATTGTAGATACTTGACCTAACTACTTTGTCAAAGGTTTTGGTCCCATAGAGGAAAGAGGTACCTGATGCAATTGTGATTCATATACACCACAAACCCCATTCCCAAAATATAGTTTCTCCAACATATTAGGTAATGTACCACCACCCATAACTCTATATCGTAAGAAAGTTAATTCATATCATCCAGCATTGGTTTTCTAGTTCCATAATAAACCACTCTATCCTCTTACATCAATTCAACTCCCAATCTAAATCTGGATGTGTCATATTACAAAGAATAATTATTACCCTGAATAGGTAAGGTGAGTATCAGTGAAAATTCAGCCTTATCTTTAGCTCTTAAAAATCTCTCTCATAATTAGTCATCCATAAAAATTTCACTCCTTTCTTGGTCATCCCAGACATCGATGCTACGGGATGGGAGAAGTCCCTAATAAAACACTTATAATGACCTGCTAATCCCAGAATGATCTGAATCTTGAAATCATTCTTGGGTCTCCCCAAATATACCATGGATGAAAAATTATTTGGTTCAGCTGAAACTACATAATCATATATTACAAGACCTAGGTAGAACACTTTATCAAACCATAAAATGTATTTTTTTAACTTGGTGTAAAGAAGATTCTCAATCAATGTACTCAGAATTTTGTCAAGTTTTTTTTCATGATCATATATAGAATGTGAGTAAACTATAATATCATTAGTGAGAACCACCACAAATTTACACTGGAAAAGATGAAATATCTGATTCATCATGGTCATGAGTATCACTTGTGTATTCATCTGATATAATGGAATCACTAAAAACTCACCCAAGCCATAACTTCTCCTAAAAGTATTTTCAGGTATGTATAATGATGTCAACCTCAATTGGTGGTATCTAAATCTCAAATAAATATTCTAGAATATATTTCCAGTTCTCTAATGGATGAAGTGATAATCGATGTATGGGAGGGGATATCAGTTCATGACCTTCATATAGTTCAATATCTAATAGTTCATACATAAGAAAAATGTTCCATCTGCGATTGTGGCCAAAAGAACTTAATAACATCATGGATATTTACTAGGACATATAAAACCCTTGGTTTCCAAATCTTTTAACTAATATTTCAATTCCAAAATATTTTTTGGTGTTATCTTGTAAGGAAGGATTGAAAATTTCTCTTCTCCCGGTACCATCTCGATCGTGAACTAGATCTCTCTCTCAGGGGATAAAACAAAGAACACATCAATAAAGATTTCATGAAATTATGTTACCACTATAGGTAAAGTATAAAATTACATTACACCATCACCTAGAGTAATAGATAGTATATTATGCATGATAAAATGAAATCATCACTGAATTAGTCCTACAAAACCAGCCTAATGATATAACATACAAAGGTAAAAATAACTTCTTTAATCCTAAGATAGATAGTCAACACTCCACTAATAAAATTCAGTATGATCCTGGGTAGATCTATCCAATTTATATAAAGAATAAAATTGAAACTTATCACTTCCGACACAAATAAATCCCAAATGAAGTGGTAACAATTAATTTATAGAGAAAAAATCTTGCAACATTTGATATTCCCTGACCACACTCAAAATGATGTATCGATGGTTATGAAAACATCGAATATTTCAATTACTATGACTTTTTTTTAAAAGAAGATAAGATATAAAATAATTTTATGTTCCTATATCAACCAAATTAAAAGTTATGGTATATGATATAAGAATTGTACCTCTTAATTTAGAAGGTCTTATATCAAAACTAGTCAAACTAGCTTGCAAAGCACGTAACTTACTTTCCAATATACCTTGGGATTCAACCTGACTCCCCTAACATGTTTTATATGGATGGTAATATAACTATTTTAATATAGTACCACATCCCCCTCCTTTAACTGAACTCCCAGTGATGCTCTAGCTTCCAGTATCCTGATGGGTGGTCGAGTCCTTCCCAGACCATGGTTCATATCTTGATCCTCTTTCATTGTTATGATTCTAAATTCTTAAAAAACTCTATTTGTTTCCCAACCTACCATAAGAATATGACTGAAATCATGTTAGAGACACTGAGGCCACTTATTACCAAACATTTCACACATATAGAAATGTAACGGATCATAGTCATGAGATGGATACCCACTACCTTGAAAAATCTACCCAATATTTCCTTGGTGATAACTATCATAGGGGTGATTCTTGAAAACAAAAAAATATATCATATTATTCCTTACTATAACATCTTTTCCATTAGTTTGGGTCCCTCTCAGATTTTATTCCCTGATGAGATCCTAATTCATCATGTCTAAAATTATAATCAAGAAAAAACGTTCATATGTGACCTGATCTCATAGTGAAACCCATCCTGAAAACACACATCCCTTGCTATCTCATCAGATCCTAAAGATGGAGGAATGTGCTATATGTTACTAAACCATTTTTCATACTCCATCATTGACATGATCTCTTATTTCATCTACATAAACTTGTACTCCTTCTCATCATAGAATATTTTTTGATAGAAGTGCCTTTAAACATTTCAATGAATTTATTATAGGATAACTTCTCTTTTTGTCATGTGTTATCTAGAATATCCCGATAATTATTTGTAGGTATATAGTAAATTTATGAAACAAGATTCATCATCCTATCTGTGAGTGTCTTGAGGTGCTTAATGAACATCAAGACTGACATGATCTAGAAATTGACTTGATGGGGGCCTCCCTACCCAGTGAACATAAGTGGATATTTTATTAGGGAATCTCTCTTCAACTCAAACATAGATTTTATAGTGTGATCATTATCAAATTATGATGATTGATTGATCCTATGAAAGCTATTGAAAATATGAATATCCATCTATTCCATAGGATTTATAGGAAGTTCTTGTTCAGTTATGTTGGGAGCTTGATAATTATAACCCTCCTAAGACTCAATTCAAAGATGATGGAGAGGTATTTTCTCTATAAGAAAAACACACTCTTTAAAACATTATCTAACATTAAAGATAGTCTCAATAGGGGAGTAAAATATAAAAAAACTATATCACAGTCTCTCTAAACATGGATTAAATAGTGAATTATCATGATAAAATACTTCTTTCACTTTATTTATTAGATATAACAAGTATCTAATTTCATATTTCATATCAGAAAATATATCAAATTTATTAAATACATCCCTATCATGAGAAATTGAGGTTGTTATATATCCCCATGTTCCTATCGTGATGTATGTATACTCATCTCACATCATACTAATCTTTGATTAGAAATCATAATAAACAATAACATTACAAAAAAATGAGAATCCCCCAAAGTGAATAATATAAACCATAATAATGGAAAACATGAATAGAATTCCCATCCTTGTGTACAGATATTTGTTTCCCAAACACTGGTCAATTACTCCCACAAAAAAGATCATTACCATGTCCAGACACATCCTAGTCTCCTTTCTACGATTCCCAAATAGAAATGAAATAAAAAATAAAAACCTGATCATTTGATACCATTTTATAATATCCCCTGATCTGGAACTCATTTTTGGGGACAAATTAGGTTTTTTTCGGACCCCAAGAATTCCACCCCATATGTCTGAGGCTTTCTACTATAGATGAGCTGTAGATAAAATAGTGGGGATACTATACCCCTAGTTTAGAGTCAAAATACTATAGAAATAAATAATTATACGATTAAAATAAATAGAAGAAACAAAAGATCATACAACCAGAATATAATGGATAAAACATGTAAACAACATAATAATGAAATATGTAATTCAATGATGAAATGTAATAGAATTTCATGTTAGATTTCATACATGTAAACGAAAAATATGATATAAATAACTAAAAAGAAGACACAAAATACCACCCATCCTGATTCCAATGTAAATCCCACCTTAAAACTCTATCCCATCAAGATACAAAACAAACAACTTCAAGGTCATTTTCCCATGTTCAAACCTACATCAATGTAATCTGATCATGTAAAAAATTTAAACATGGATAATGTGTGAGTAAAACTCAATAGGTCAACACCACTATGTCTAAAAATAACTAGTATTATAATAATTTAATGGAATAATGTGATAAATATTAGTATTAGTTATACAACTAATATAATATAATAATTAATCTTCTTCGACACCATGTCAGAATAACATTGGTCATGTAGCATTACCATGCCAACTATAACCCCATATCCATGGCTAATCACATAAACATGAAAAGACCTATATATTATATTTTTAGCATAACCAAAGAATTTACTCTCTAAAATGACTTCATCCTAACCATACTAGTCGATTAATATGATCATTTCATCATAACGAAACAAGGTCCCCTATTTAATCCTTTCATCATAAGTATTCCAAGCCCTTTTTAAAAGCATTTCATCATACTTGGGAAAATTCATTTACGTAATTATTTCAGAATAACTAGTCCAAACCTTATATATAATAATTTCAGAAATACATACAACTGATTTCATAAAGGAATGAATATTACAACATTCATCATGATCCAAAAGGGACGATTCATCCAATTACCCTTTTATATTTTAATTCCCTTTCATTCATCAACTTATTTCATAAAACATTAACATATTAGTGTACACAAGAATATCATATCAATGTGTCACTAGTCATTTAAATAACCAAGTGAGACCTTTCACTAAGTTATCCATCCACAACAATCACATAAGGTCTCGTGTCATTATAATTCATGTTTTAAGATAACAGTTAGTTCATTATTATTCAAGTATAGGATCTACCTATGGTAAGCTACAATCAGTGTATTAATACTATTGGATCCAAATTGATCCACATATTAGTCACAAGACAATATGATTTTCAACCATTAATCAATTCGTTGATGTAGATGTTGTGCCAGTGCATTCGTATAATATTGCACACAGTTAAAAAAACATGATATAGGTTTTTGTTCAAATACACCTAACAATATCCTATGACCAAAGAAACACTCTTAATTGAGAATTAAATAAAATGTTTACTATGAAGAAGATCACAAGGAAAAGCTGCATCACACAAATATCATGATCAAAACCTGATTCAATCAAGGTCATGAGATCCAATGCCTATAATAAAGGATAGTAGAACGAAGGATAAAAAAACAAAAGGGGTTCACCAAAGATTAAATACTAGACTAAGACTTCTATAATTTTACAAATTTCTTCAAAATCATCATGATTTTTACATAGGATTCAGAGAAGAGGATTCAAAGTGGATAAAATGAAAACCATACACACAAAATGGTTTAATATCGCTGGGCCAGAGGTATTCATGTCGTGAACCCCTTTCACAACATGAAATTGTTGATTTATAGGATACGTTAAAAAATGAATTTCCTCAGGTTAAAAAAACATTGATCGACTATTTCCTGACATAAACCAGTTTCACGGTGTGTAAATATTCCTTACTATGAACAAGTTTATATCTTGTTGCTAGAAATATATTCAGATTGTGCAAACCATTCATGACATAAAAGTTTCCTGCAATCAAAACACAAATCAAATTTTTTCTTAAAAACCAATCCATCTATAATTCCTTCAAACCCATATAGAAACCCTATAAAATGTCGAAACATTTATACCAAGACTCAATTAATTCGATCAAACATACATCCCTGAACTTTATGTCATTTTCCCTAGAAAAAGCACTCTATCCCTAAAAAAAGAAGCTCAACCACCATGGGTTAATGAAAAAAGTAAATATAAACAAAAAGCGATTCCACTAAAATATAATAGGGATGTACCTAAAATGATAGTATCTTACATACATGATATTATTTTAGATCATTTTTCAACTAGGTTGTTAGAAAAAAACAACATGAGTATATAATATATAATGGATAATTATGTAATGATTTAATATTAATATCCTTATTCCATAGGCATAATGATATTTTTTATTGGATTTATTAAATTGATAAATAATGATTTAAAAGATTTAAAAAGAATATGAAATTGATGGGGAACTATTACATCATATCAATAAATTATTTTTCATCATAGTACACATGTTTTATATGACTGATTTTATAATTATTGTTTATTTATCATATTATTAATAGGCTATCAAATTTATCTTAACAAAATACAAGTGTTTTTCAAAACATCATATTTATCCATTAAACCTAATCCCAATACCATCCATGAAAATCAATGTTGAAAAATAGAATATTTCATTCAATGAAAGTTGTAGTATTCATGTACACATAAATAACGATTTCATTCTCCATATGGTAGAAATGAAAATTATTATTTACTATATTAGAATCAAAAAACATAAAAAAGATTATTATTGTTTATTAAATTCCACATTAGGTCCATCCAGGTAATGTGTGAAGGAGAATAAACCATGATTCATTATAGTGTCGATTGTTTGCAAATACTCATCAATTAGAAACATATTTTTAACTCATTGGGCCTTTAACCCTTTGATTAACCTTTTTTTTCATTTTTTGCATTTACCATAGTAAATAGTTTTCACCTATATAATTAATGTTTTAAATATAAAAATAAAATGTTACTTATTATCTAATATTAACCTACTAATTCAAAATTTTACATAAGTTTTACTATATTATCATTTGAATATTTGGAAAAAATAATTTCAAAATAATAGATGTATAGGTTGTTAAAAACAATTTTAGATAATTGTGTAACTGAAGTACTAAAATACAAAACATAGGTTTGTAAATGAAAATAAATATTTTTAAATTTAAAATTTCTTTTATAAAATAAATATTTTTTTAGTAGCATTTTTTCAATAATTTACCAATGATAATTATGTACTAATTTTTTATAAACGTCATAGTATTTGAAAAATTTTATTCTAACTATTTACTTAAAAAAATTCATTTCAAGAAAATATAAAAAAATGATGTTTAGATATTATTTTTATTAAAAATTGAAAAATATATTCATTTGGTAAAATTCAAATTCAAATTTTAAAATTTTCACTTTTCAATAGAATTATAATGAGAATAGTTTTTGTAGGAAAATAACTTTTTAAATTTTAATTGTTATTATTCTTATTTCATAGAAATTAATAATTAGGATGGTGTGATAAATTATTCATATAAATAATATATCTTCTCTATTATATATTTATTTTATTAAAATAAAGCACATAAAATACTATTTTGTACAAAAAATACATTTATAAGTGAAAAATGATGTTGTGGATTTCATCAACGCATTAGTAAATAAACATTAATTTTAATTAGACGTAAAAATATAAAATACTTAAGGATATTTTTATAATAATTAAAAATAAGATAAGGTATGGTGGATGCCAAGGGTTGTGATTGTGCTTGTATGGATCTTCTGGAAATTTCCATGAGCTTGAAATTCTTTTACATACGATTTCGATAATATCATTATTGATAGTGTTTAGCCCGTGATTGGCCTAGAACCCTTACCGAATCTATATCCATTAAAATTTCAAGAAAATGATCTTCTTAACGAATATATTAATGTAACATAAATTTCATGCATTTTTTTTAAATTATAAGGATATATTCGATATTAGGAACTGAGAAAACACATAATTCTAAGGCCCGAGGTTCCCAGAATAATTGTTTGAACTTTTTTAAAATCATTCATGTGTGGTTTTGGTAACTTATACACCAGTTCCTGATTAAAAATATAAGGGTACCATTGCATCTGGAATAATGACATTTCCTTAGGAATGACCTAACCTCGACCGGTGCGAGTTGAGGGTAAAAATTATTTTTTGGAAATTTTAAATAAAAAATTAAAACAAACATAAGAAGGTTTATTTTATTCAAAATTTCTCACAGCATTGAAATGACAGGTCATATTTTTCATTTAAAAAATGAAACAAAATAATGATGTTATGACTCAGCTTAACAAACATGCTGACAAGTGTTTCCTTCATTTAATGGATTACTAAGGATATGGGATCAGGATAGGATCATAGAGTTTTGTATGAAATTTTGAAGCAATTATTTAGTGAATGATGAGTGGAAATGAATGAAAAATCACCAAAGACAATGAACACCCCCTCCACTTTGAAGGATTTTTCCAATAACGATAACCTTGAGATCGAGGATCGACGAATGATGGTAGTACAACTCTGTTATTCATTAGTGATCAATCCAATTCATCAGGTAGGGGTTTATTTCTAAGTGATTCATTTCTTTCCCATTCTTTGATTTTAGAAACAAATGATATCAAACCATGAAAAGGTTGACCCACAGATCGATCGAGTATGTGGGATGGTTTTGATTATTGAGATTTTGAATTGTGGTCATCAATGTTTTGATGAGATCCATGATTAGTGTTATTAATCACCGAACCTAATTTCAATTATAATGCAGATATATCTAGGATGAAATAAAAAAGGCCCAAATCCATCCGTTTTGGGAATTATTTTTTTTGGTTCTTCTCATTTCTCATGGTGCAATGATCAGGGCTTCCGACTTGACAACCGACCACAACGATAATATACAGTCCATGTGGGACCACAATGACAAATCAACTTGCAGCCAGAGGCTGCAGGAGATGGCAATGCTAGGAAGATGATTTCTTGTATGGGAGCTAACTATGGTAGAAATCCATGTCCAAGAAGGTCATGGAAGAGATGGAAGGTAGTGGATAAGTTTTCCATGACGGCAGGAAGGTTCAGTGGCAGAGGAACCCATTGTGGAGGAACACATGACAACTGTCGTGGGTGACGAGAAGGGGTCGATGAAAAGTGGCCTGTGGCGAACAGCGGTGGATATGACAACTGGGCTGTGTCACACAACAAGTGGGTCACACCATGTGGTCGAGAACCACAGTGCTGTAAGATTGTGGCGGAGGACATGGGACATCAACCGTGGATGGGTCACGCGACATCCATCTACATTTGTAATGAGGGGATGTGGTGCCTGCTGCATCCCAGGTGGAGAAATCATCACTCTCCCACAGTTCAAGAAGGGTAGGTGGGCCGACACTAGGCTGGTCCAGCATGGGGATGGGTTGGTGCAATGGTTCGGGTCGGGTTGGTCCTACCAGGTTAGACCGGACCCAGTCCCAACTAGCCCCTTTCACTAAAATGCCCATAACTCTCAAACTATATGTATAATTGATGAACAGTTTATGTATTTGGGACTCTTTTAATGAGGAGGAACCTTTTAGATACTATAAATTTGTATTAATAGAAGATGGAATGTGGACTTTGTCTTAAAGAGGACGTTCTCTCAGAATAAGTGCATTATGAGAAAGAATCCTATAGCAGGCTATGACGAGAAGAATACGACTATAGGACTAAGTGACTCAGTGGGTTTAAGTGACTCTAAAAGTCTAAGTGACTCCACGGGACAAGGTGACTTAGTGGGTCTAAGCGACTAAGCGAGTCTAAGTTACTCAACAATACTAGGTGTTCTGTGATTCTCCTGATAGTATTTATTTTCATACATTACATTTGTACCTATGTGAGATGACAATAATTCGCATGTACATTCCTTTTTGGTCTTACAATTGTTATTTGGGTTCCTTACTGAGTACTATTTTACAGAACCCTGCACGGGCCTTTCCCACACATGTCGTGTCTTGTGTAGACAGCTGCAGCTTTGATAGAGACCTTGGTGGTCTGAAACCAGGTGGTGATGAGTGAGACCCAACAAATGAGGTGTACTTACAAAACTATAGGTAGTGTCCATTCACCTACCATTTGGGTAGGTTTTTCTACTAATGAGCTATCATTGACTTGTGTATTCATTTTTTAACAGCTCTTTTTTTATGGGCTTGTATACTAGCCCCTTTCCTTTTAGTTTCGTATTGTTACTCTCAGTGGTTTTCAAAGTGGCATGAAGGGTTTACTCAGTTTTTACTTCTTTACATTTTTTGGGATTGTATCTATGTACGTGTGTACAGGTTTAAAGGAAATTCCTCCCATTTTTTGATATATGCCTACTTGGCACTAGTCTCCTACCCCTGGCCTATTAGAGGTGGCCTTGGCGGTAGTCACAGCATGGGCCCCACTGGGATGGGTCATGATAGAGTGTTATAAAAGGTAGGTTCAGTTCCACCTTGGTACTAGGAGTGTCAAAGGTTGGTTTCGGGAAATAATATAAACTGTTTCGAGTGTGAATTTCAGGACAAAGAGTCAATTGTTGGTGAAGTGGCTGAAGTATCCATACACCAAGACTCTGGAAATATTATTTCCTACTCGGAATTAGGAAACACTAGTTATAGGGAATTTTTTTTAAATCCGTCATATTGGATTTTGTATGTGTTCTCTTTTCCTTCTAGAGTTAGCTCACTAGGTTTATTATATTAAACTTGGTTCATCTTGATCTATTTCCGGATGCATCCATGAAAACAGCTATCCAGGATTCTATTGTGTGACCATGAGGATGGTACACCTAGTGATGAGGTGTTAGTACATGGACTAGTTCCATAGGTATCCCCATCGGGTGGTGCACTAGTGTTACCACTACCCGTCGATTAGCAGTTGCTATCAGCACTACACAAAGAGGATGCATGTAGGATCAGTGCATTTCACGAGTTCCAAAGGTAGAGACCTCCCTGATTCATGGGTGAGACTGACTCCCAGGTGGTTGAGGATTGACTTTATGTGGTTTCATGCGTCTTTCGTCTAGTGAGGATGCATCTCGTCCAGATGGCGGTCTTAGCCACGAGCCTTCTTCAGGGCTCGATGGGGAGATGATGGAGCTTGAAGATCCAGACTCAAGATGAGGTGAGCATCACATAGATAGACTTTTAGTGTCCCTTCGGGTAGGAGTTCATTATTTTGATGTTATTATCTGTGTGTATGAAGTAGCTACTACAAGTACAACATGAGATCATGACAGTAGTGGAGTACTCAGTGAGATTCACCAAGCATTCTCGCTACTCAACAAACATGGTGTGGGACCCATTCATTAGTGCTCGAGCTTTTGAGCAGAGAATATGCTAGCAGATCATGGCTTCCTTGAAGTCTCTTTTCATCCCTACTCATGATGGGGTATTTGACCAATCTCTACTTATAAAGAGCATCCTGGTAGAGCAGGCGCCTGCAACATGAGCTACCAGTATACACTGGGTGTTGGAGTCTTCAACAGTGGGTAACAGGAAGAAGACGTATGGACACAAGTGGGTCAATCCATGCAGGGGATGATCCCAGTACACAAGGATAGTGGTATGAGGCTCCTGGGGTAGAGGGAGTCACCATAAGAGGAGGTTGTGCTACTCATGTAGTGTGCAGTGGCATATAGCTCGTGATTTTTTGACTCACCGTACAGATAACCAACAGATGGTCGAGGGACTACCGAGGCACATGCATCGGGTTAGGCAAAGTGGTCCGCAAGGTGGAATAGTTGAAAGAGGAGTAGGAAGAGTGTCATTCATTGGGTGGAGGTTTGAGGTACCCCCAAGTGGTCAGTTATGTGCTCTGGGAGCTGGTGGACAGGGGAAGGCCAAGATTCAAACGATAAGGTCCTATGATATTGATGATCCAAAGATTATTATAGATACAATATATGTCTTATCCACCGTAACTTCAGTTCTTATATACATGGGTGTCAGTTAGTATTTCTTTTCCACTGACATTTTTTGAATCTCAGGGGTTTTGGTGGAGCTGTTGGCTCGATCCATACACATAGATTCTCCTACGGGAGGGGATTTGATAAATACACACTAGTGCAGGCAGTGCGAGCTTACTCTTTGAGGTGAGATATTCAGCTAGGATCGTCTAGTAGCAGCGTTGAGGCCTTACAACATCATTCTAGGTATGGATTGGTTATCCATAGTTCATGCTCAGATAGATTGTTTTAGGTGAAGAGTGAAGTGTGTCCGTAGAGATGGGACCAGTTTTCCTTTATCGACAAAATGGTAATGCTTGCAGCGTAGGATGTAATTTCTAAAAGGAGGGTGTAGCCGATAACTCACTATTTGGATAGACATACCCTCAGCATGGTGGATGAGGGGAGTCCTCAATTTCCTACAGTGGTGGATGAGTACAAGGACAACTTCTCTGAGGTTTTTTAGGGATTACCTCATTACAGGGAGGTTGAATCCTGAATTGATTTGTACCCTTAGATGGCATCAATATCCACACCAGCATATCTGATGGAGCATGTGGATCCTCGTGAGTTAAGGGTATAAATAGAGGAGATGTGGAGGAAGGGCCTTGTGAGGACCAATGTTTCACCTTGGGTAGCCCCAGTTCTATTTTCCAAGAATGAATACAGGAGCATGAGACTATGTGTGGACTACATGTTCCTGAATTAGGTGACCATGAAGAATAAATATCCACTTCTATGAATTGATTGCTTCTTTGACCAGAATATTGGAGTGAGGTGGTTCTATATGATAGACCTCTTCTCTGGCTATCGTTAGCTTTGTGTATGTGATGAGGATGTACCAACGAAAGATTTTAGATGTCAGTATGGACACAATTTGTTTTTGGAGATTCCATTCAGTATGACCAATTCCCTAGAAGTGTTCATGGGACTCATTAAAAGGATCTTCTAGCCTTACCATGACCAGTTCATTGTGGAATTCATTAACAACATCCAGGTGTACTCGGTGTCTATGGAGGATCACACAAAACACCAGAGGATGTTATTATATACACTCCAAGAGCAGTAGCTATATGGAACGATCTTTAAGTGTTATTTATGGTTTAAAAAATCAACATTCTAAGATAGGTTATTTTAGAGGCTGGATTTGTAGTCGATCTGGATAAGATAGGGGTGGTGCCTACATGTGAGCCACCCAGGAGCGTGACCAAGGTGCAATATTTCTTGGGTTTGACGGGATATTACTCGAAGTTCATGCCTGGAATTTATTGGGTAGCATCACCCTTATCATTATTCACATGTAAAGAAAACCCCTTTGGGTGGATGAAGAAGTTTCATAAGAGTTTCCAGGAGTTGAGGTGGATACTGGAAAGTGCCTCTATCTTGAGACTACTTGGGAAGGGTATTTCATATGTAGTGTTTTGCGATGCATCATAGAACAAACTTGTTGTGGACTGATATAGGGGAAAGTGATAATTTCCTATAGTTCTCAGAATTTGTGGTTGCATGAGTAGAACAAAAGGATCCATGATCCTGAGCTAGATGTAGCTGTATTTTCTTAGAAGATGTGGCAACACAACATGATGAGTAAGTGGTTTACCATTTACTCTGACAAAAAATGTATCGAGTATATCTTCTCCCAGAATGACCTGAACATGAGGCAGTAATAGTGGTTATAGTTCCTTCATGAATATGACTTCGAGATAGTATATAATCTTAGGAAGGGGAACATGGTGGAAGACATGATCAATAGGAGATCCGGGTTGCAGTTACTGAATGAGGCATAAATGAAGTTAGCCACGATGAAAATATCTATCGTGGATGGTGATGGAGTATCTTAACTTCAGTCGATGGTTGTCAATTCCCTACTATTACAACTATTTAGGGAGGAACAACTTGGGGATGTCGACTTCAAAACACGATGTGCTCTATTATCCACCGATAAATCCCATGATGGATATTCAATAGGTGGGGATCATGTCATCCTTTTTAGAGGGTGCACCATTGTACGATTAAAGTTGTGAGTGGTAGTTTTGAGGGATTTCTTCACAAACCTTTTAGTGTTAAATCCAAGAGTAAAAATAATTAACATGATATCTGATGTCATTTCTGGTGACTAGGGATGAAGAAGTAAGTGGTAGCGTTCGTTTCCCGGTGCCTCAATTATTAGCATGTTAAGGTAGAGCATCAGGTTCTAGCTAGCTTGGCTCAGTCACCCGAGGTACCTTAGTAGATGTGGGATGTTATATCGATGGAATTCATTACAGGTTTACCATGCAATCCAAGGGGGCACGATACCATCTGGGTGATCGAATAATAACTCACCGAGTTGTCCTACTTCTTACCCATATTTGAGTAGAGTTTGGTAGAGAGTTTGAGAGGCCTTTACGTTCAGGAGATAGTTTGGCTTCACGTGGTTCCTTCGACCATCATTTTAGATCTTGATTCCTACTTCACATCCCAACTATGGAGGGGATTGTAAGAGGATTTCAGGACTCATTTTCACTTGAGCAAGAAATTTCATCCCAAGAGAAATTTCCAGATGGAGAGGACAATCAGGGTTTTAGAGGACATGCTTCGTGCTTGAATATTGGACATTGGTTGCAGTTGGGAGGACCACCAACCACTGGTAGAGATTGTGTACAATAAGAGATACCACTCCACCATTGGTATGCCACTGTTTGAGAAAATTTATAGAGACCATGCAGGTCACTCCTATACTGGATGCGCCTAGGGGAGTCAACAATCATGGGTGCAATGTTGGTACGAGCTACCACCTAGAAGGTGAAGGTCCTCCAAGAGTGGATGAGAACTGTACAGAGTAAGAATAAATAATATACTGACATGAGATGGAGGTCCTTGTGTTTCACGAATAGAGACCATGTGTTCCTTCAGGTCTCACTATGATGGGGGTTGAAAATATCTGGTCGGGGTGGTATTTTGTGTCCATGATTCATCAGCCCTTTCTATATTATGGATTAGAGTTTGTGAGGTGGTGTACCACCTAGATCTTCCACCTTAAATTCATAGGGTTCATGATTTATTTCATGTGTCACAACTGAGAAGGTACGTGCATGATCTATTGCACATCATAGGCTAGGGTGAGCTAGATATTGATGACGGGGTGACATTTGCGGAGTTCTCGGTGGAGATAGAGGATCGATATTAGATGGTCATTTGTGGATATTTGATTCACCTGGTGCACATTTGGTGGAAACCTGAGAATCTCTAAGAGGGAAATTGGGAGTGGGCGGCTCAGATTAATGCTTTATATCCCCATTTGTTTCTTTATCCCATGTTTGGGATTTTGGGGATGTAAATCCCTAAGGTAGGGAGAATGTAATGTCTAAAAAATTTCAATGTATTTTTTTTCTAAACTATATTTATTAATTCAAAACCAGATGCTGAGAAGACACATGATTCTGAGGGAATGGTTTCCTGAATAATTTTTTGAAATTTTTTATAGCATGTATGTGTGGTTTTTGTAACTTCTAAACTGGTCCCTAGATTAAAAATAAAAGGTTACCATTGTGTCTAGAATGATGACATTTTGATAGGAAGGGGCTAACCTAGACTGGCAAGGGTTGATGGTAAAATTTATTTTTTTGGCATTTTAATGAAAAAATAAAAAATAAACATAATAAAATTTATTTTATCTAAAATTTCTCGCTGATACGCAACGATGAGATAGTTGTTTCATTTTTGGAATGAAATAGAATAATGATGTTGCACTCAACATAACAGAAATGTTGAAACATTCATACTCCATTTAATGGATTATTAGGTATGTGGGATTAAGAGAGGGGCCTGTATTTTTGTCGGATGCTTTGAAATAATTTCATTGGAAAACCATGTGCAGTGATGAATGATGGATGGCCAACAACAACAAATGATCCCTCCTATTTGAAAGAATTCACTAACAATGATGGATTCTAGATCGAGGATCAACGATTGATGGTAGTGAAGATCTATTCTTCACCAGTGATCCATACCATCCTGATTAATTGTTTTATTTCTATGTGATTTATTTTTTCCCCTTTATTTGATTTAAGTAACGAACACCGATCAAATCCCAAACATTTTGTCCCGTGGATCGAGAGAATATGTGAGATGATTTTGATTATGGGGATTTTGAATCGTGGTCATACTAGTTTTGATGAGATCCATGCTTAGAGTTATTGATCTCTCCCATAATTTCAATTCTAATGTGGAAGGAATGGTACCGAAATGAATAAGGCCCCGATCCTTCTGTTTTGGATGTTCTTGTGTTCTTACCATTTATCACGATAGAATGATCCAGGCCATTGGCTCGACAGATAAAAACAACGGAAAACCGTGGTCTAGGAAAGAGTATAGCGGTGGATCAATCCATTTTAAGAGGCCCTGAGATATGGAAACATTGGGAATACGACCATTGACATGGGATTCGGAAGTGGAGAAATGTCATAGTAGTGGAGAGGGACACTGTATTGAAATCAGATGACTGAGGAACCCATGACAACCACCATATGTGGCGAGAAGGGGCTGCATCACGTGACTAGGAACTGTGGTCTAGAAGGTCTATAGAGAAGGACCCATGGTCGAGCGGGACCACAGTAAAGGACACGTAGTATCTATCCATGTTGGTCAGGAGGGGACAAGACACCCAATGCATCCCTGGTGGGGCAACAAGCCCACTATAGTGGGCCGGGATGTGTAGGTGGGCCAGTGGGTCGGGTCTATTCAGGTCGGTCTATCCAGGTCGGACCGAACCCAGACCCAACTAATCCCTTTTCACTAAAATGACCATAACTATCAAATTGTATGTCTGATTGATGAGATATTTGTAGCATTGGGGCACTCACGATGAGGAATTACTTTTGAGATACTCTAAGAGGGTATTCATGGAAGTCAACAAACAACCATTGTCTTGCTGAGTATGTTCTCTATGAACAAGCATGCTATGATCAGGAATCCAATGGATGGTTATGATGAGAAGACTATGACTATGGGTATAAGTGACTCAGCATGTCTACATGACTCACCGTGTCTGCGTGACATAGCGGGTCTAAGTGACTCAGCGGGTCGAAGTGACTTAGGGGGGCTAAGTAACTCAATGGGTCTAAGTGACTCTACGTGCCAAAGTGACTCAGCGAGTCTAAGTGACTCAGTTGGTACAATTGACTCAATTGTAATTTGTGTTCTATGAATCATCTGATATTCTTTCATTTCATACATTATATTTATACCTATGTGATCTGAGAATACTTAGTGTGGCCTTTCCTTTGTGGTCTTACCTTGTTGGTTTGTGGTCCGTAATCATTACTGTTTTACTCACAACTTCATGGGCCTTGCCCACACATGTCATGTCTTTTGGAGACGACCAATGATTTGATAGAGACCTTGGTGGTCCAGGACTAGGTGGTCCTCAGCGAGATCCTATAGACGATGCATACTTCTATAGATACAGGAATCTCCCTTTAACCTACCCTTCAGGTAGGGGATTCAATTGATGAGCTATCAGCCACTGGTGTACTAGTTTGTTCACATAATTCTTTTGGATGGGATTGTATTCTTCCCTCTTTACTCTCAGTTTAATACTGTTACTATCAGTGGTTGTCTTAGTAGCATGCATGGATTTCACAATATTTACTTTTTAGCATATATGGGCTTGCAGCTATGTGCTTCTCCTAATGCTATTCTGAATGACTCAAATAGTAAATAAGAACCTATTAGCACTCCTAGTTAGAAGTTCAATAAGAAAATATCTCACCTTATGTGGATAGAAGATCTAAAAGAAATAAAAGCCCAGGTAAATAAAAAAAGGGGTTCTATCCTCAAACATCATTCCAAATGAATCTGATTTTTTTGGAACTGTCAGGGGATTGCAAACTATGACACTATTGTTGTTCTTAAAATATTTTTAACAACTCACGATCCTAAAATTTTTCTGTTGCTGAACCGAAAGTGAACGTTTCAAAAATATTTTCTCACATTAGTACTTATAGTTACAATTTCTTGGGTGCTTGCAAAGATGGTACTGCTATGGAATCTTTATGGATCTTTTATCATAAATCTCTTAAAAATGTTTCTTCTATCCAAATTTTCAATCAATTTTTCACTTGTGCATTTACTTATGATAATAAACACATCTTTGTACTATGATTTATTCTAAGAATAGATATTAGGATAGAAGGCTGTTGTGGGATGACATTATAGATCTATTTAATTCTATCTAAGACCCTTGGGTCTTAATTAGGGACATTAATGCTATTATTTCTCCCAGTGAAAAAATTAGACCATCTCATTCCTCTGTCGCATCCCAAGAATTTAAAGCTTTTATTGATGATAGAAATATTCTAGAAATTAATCTTTCTGTTGCTAAATATACTTGGTACAAAATACACTATAATAAAATGGTTTCTAGAAAACTTGATAGAGCTCCCACTAATATTTACATACTTGAAAAATGGGACAATGTTTCCAGTTTCACGCTTCCTAGAATAAACATTGGCCACCTTCCTATTCTTGTAAACCATCATACTAATAGCACAAAACCCCATCACCCTTTCAGATTCAACAATTATTGATATGAGGACCTTGACTGTGACTCTTTTATTAAAAACTTTTGGAGCTATATGAGACAACAACTTGATACATATGCATTTATCAACAAGAATAAATTTCTTAAAAAGGCCTTAAATAACTAGTGTAGAACCAAATAAAAACAAATTAAAAAGTACATTCTATCTTTGGAACTTGACCTCACTCGGTTTCAAAATAGAATCACTAGCTCAGATTTTGCACCGGATCCCCAACTAGAGGTCAATACAACTTTAATGCTCAACTCATTACTATCTCTTAAAGATAACTTACGTAAACAACTTTTCAAAACGAAGTGGCTCTCTGATGGAGACAGGAACACTAAATTTTACAACTGTTTACAATGAATCAGTAAAATTAATCGACCTATTAATTTTCATATACATGATGAAATTATTATAGATTCTAAAGAGAGCATTTCAAATCATTTCGTTTTTTATTCTCATGTCATTTTAAGGAACTAATTCAAATAAAGAGTATAGACATGATTTCATTCCCCCAATAGTTGAGGAAGCTGATAATGCTTTCCTTTCTTCTATACCTCTTGACCATGAAATAAAAGATATTTTTTTCAGCTTAAAACCTGAAAGTTCCCTAGGTCCTGATGGCTTCAAAAATGGTTTCTTTCAGCATTAATGGGACATTATCCACACTGATGTTTGTAAACTTGTTAATACTTTTTTCCACACGAGACATCTCCCACATGGCCTTAATGATCAATTTATTTCATTAATACCTAATGTGGATAATTCTTCTAAAATTCATCTTTTTCGACCCATTTCCCTTATCAATACCTCATATAAAATCATTACTAAAATTATTTCTAATCGAATTATTCCTATATGCGATAGGATTGTTACCTGTAACCAATTTGGTTTTATCAAAGGTAGATCTATACAAGATTGAATTTGTCTTTCCTCGAATTGTAATAATATTTTAAACAAAACTAACCTTGGTGGGAATGTTGCTATAAAGCTAGACATTTGGAAAGCTTTTGATACTATTGACTGGGGCTTTATTTTTAATGTTCTTCATAATTTTGGGTTCAATGAGGATTTAATAAAGAAAATCAATAAATTATTTCACTCTTCCTATATCTCAATTCTAATAAATGGTTCTCCCAAAGGCTACTTTAAGTGCTCCAAAGGTGTAAGACAGTGGGATCCTCTCTCTGACATTCTATTTCCTATTGCTGAAGACTACCTCAGAATATTTTTTCTACAACTTGTGTATCAAAACAAACTCAGACCTATTCAAGCATCTAGGAACTTGAATGTGCCCACTAATATTCTTTATGGTGATGATATCGTCCTATTTCTCAATGGTGACAAAAGAAATATGCAAGTGCTCAAAACTGCGCTTTCTCATTATGAAGATGTATGGGGAAATATATTTGTTGGAATAAGTCATATCTTTTTTTGGGAAAACCTACCCTTCAAGAAGAAAAACTCTAATTATCAATAGCCTCAGTATTAAAGAGGTTTCTCTCTCGTTCACCTATCTTGGGGTTCCAATCTTTTGGGGAAGACCCAAGTCTAGTTACTTTTCCAAAATTTTTGATCAAATCACACATCAGTTCTCTACTTGGAAAGGTAAATCTTTGTACATGGCTGGAATAATTTTCCTGGTTAAATCTAATTTCGACTTTAAAATGGTTTACTTGTTCATGATTTACAAATGGCCTAGCAGTAGCATTAAAAAACATAATACTTTCATTAAATTTTTTGTTAGGGCTAGTAATATCTTTGAAAGAAGGCATGTATGTAACAGCCCGAGATCTTATGAAAAATATTCTTTTTAATTTTATTATTGTCTTGTGTTGTACGCTACACCAAAAGGAGCTTGCACAACACGCATCTTTGACTTGCCTTGCATTACACGCAATCGCAACCTTCCTCGATAGCGTGTGTAGTACGCAATACTGAGTTTCACGAAACAACGATATGCTATTAAAATATTATTAAAACTAGCCGTTATGAATAGTAATAACCACTTTTTAAATTTTAGAAAATTTAGCTCTCAAAATGGACTTCATTTTTGGATTCAGAGTATCGAATTTAGCCTAAGGTGAAATTTTGGTACTTTTCGGATAACTTTCATATTCTGATGAATAGTGAAAATTACTAAATTATAATTAAAAACAACTTTTTTAATCGAAATAATTAATAGTGATAAATTATTAATTTGAGTGGTTTTAAAGTATATTTAGAATATATTTTTACAATTTAATACAATGTTGGTCATTAGATGTAATTTCACATTTAAACCAGACATAATCAAGTGTCAATCTTTTGATAGATATTGTTTCTTAAAAACACGCTATTTGTTTTAACAGCGGGATTTAATTATAAAATTAATTAATGAAACTTCTATGTTATGAATTTGGTAAAATAGACTTCATTTTTGAATTCGGAATATGAAATATAGCTTAGGATGAAATTTTGGCATTGTTCTGAAAAACATCAATTTTTTATGAATAGTGAAACTACTAAGTGGTAGTTAAAAAACTGAATTTTTCATAAAACTTAATTTTACCGCTTCTGTGAATGGAATTTCAAAAATCCGAGAGACACGGTTGATGTCAGTAAGTAAAATGTGGTTCAATGAGATGAAAATAATTTTTGGTGAATAGTAACTTTTTACTTTTATTTACCACGGTTAAAAGTAAATAGAGTAATTAAGGGTAAGAATGATATTAATATTACCCTAACAAATGTCCTAATTCTATTGGACAAGTTTATCTCGACCAAAAACAACCTTAAGTGTAAAATATTATTATTTAGGTCCACTTGGATTAGATTAGGACATTTATTATTAATTAATTCAAAGAAGAGTTAAAAGATTTAAAATCAAAGTATATTTACTAAAACATTTTTGATATAGGGTTGTACATAAGATAAATTCGATTGTAAATATTCATTAGAAAGCTAAAAAGATTTCATACATAATGGTATTTTATTTGTAATTTTTAGACATCAAATAATTTAATTTATTCATGTCACAAAGATGATGCAATAATTTTCTTATTAATGGAATATTGACATAATTGATGTTATAAACACCAAAATAAATGTAATTTATGACTTTTTATGAATTCCACTAATTTTCTAGGTTGATATGATATATTGGTGTTGATTTAATCAACTTGGTTCGAACATATAATTCTGTTATGACTTTCACAAAAATCATATATCAAATAGTGTCAAAATTGACACAAAATAGTTTTTAAATAAAATATTATATTATTAATTGTTATTTTATTCCTAATAATCTAAGGTTTGCCAAATGACTTAGATAAGAATATATGTATTAATAATAAACAATTTGGGGTTCTTTTTTCATGTTATAGTATGTGTATTAACCATATAGTGAAAGAAAACAAAAAGACACGGTAAAAGTTAAATTATTTAACTTAGAGTTAAATCTAATTGATAAGGTTAAAATAATACCCTAAACTTGTCTAAATCCTATTGGATGATAGGATTTCGACCCATACCCACATTATCTTCGAAATAAGACCCTTTGAAACCATTATAAACCGATTTTGACTTTAATATAAAATAATATTTTGAGATATTCCTAAGGTGCCCCTCTCCTCCCTTATAAAAGGGCACCTCCTCCCCCTCCTCCTCACACCAATTTGAGCACTCAAGCTCGGCCAACCCCTGCAAAAATACCTTCTCCACTTCCCTAGTATCATCCTAGAGGTCCTGGTCTTCTTCAAAGACCATCCTTAGTTCTTTAAGTGGAGGCTAAGAAAAGGCGCGTCAAAAAGAGGTAATATCCATTACCGATCTTTTTGAATTTCTTTCTTCATCAACTTCTTCTTATTTAGTTGTTTCATGATAAAGTAATAACATCAGTATTTCTTATATACTGATATGTTATTATAAATATGAAACAACTCTAATTAACCTTCTATCCATCCTACGGAAAAAGGAAATCACTACGCGTGCGTACGTACGGAATACCGTCTCCACGCCGTGGTGTAATCTATTTTCCACCACCACCTTAACTGGATGGGTATAATGGTTTAATGAGTAACTATATATGATTATTATAAAGTGTTATTGATAATGAAATAGTATAAGTACACTTCAACACAATTCCACGACCATGGGAATGATATCATCGCACGTGCGTACGTACGGACTACCGTCTCCACGACGCGATGAGATTTATTCTCAATGATTAACCATTCATGAATGATTATAAAGAATATATAATAAGTAATAATGAAATATATGACATAATAATGATACTGGAATTATGTATATGTATGTCATCTACTTAATTCCATTCAATTCAATAAGGAAACGAAAACAACGTTCATGCGTACGTACGGACTACCGTCTCCATGAACGGTGTATTTCGTTCCATTTACTGATTTATTATATATGTATATTCTGAATATATATATATATATAAATCATGTTTTATATTCTGGAATTAAGTAATCATGATCTAAGTAATCATATGAATAATTACAAGTTAAAAACACGAACGACAAATGAGACAATTTTACCCAAAACGCTACTTTAACATGAATTTACAAAAGAACGGGTAATATAAAGTAATAAGTGGACCATATATGATATAATAACAATGAATATGATTCTGGAATAAGTCAATAACATGATTTAAATCATTATACAGGAGGTTGGGACACTTACAAAGCAAGTCAGACCTAAGGTAAGGGAAATATCACAATCTCATTTTTATCCGAGATTGTTTATACTTTAGTATTTACTGGGGTTTATTTTATCATCCATATCCATGTTTCCTCAATATGTAATATTATTTCCATCCACATAAAATTGTTTAAATCAATTTTTACCCTTCGGTGAGTTTTTAGTAATATGTATGAAAGGAATCTTTTTTCGTTTTTCGTACGAGGTACTTTTTGACTTTTCCGACAAAAGTACGAAGAATGTTTTTTTAACTTATAAGACATGAATGGATTTTTAAAAAATTATTTCCAAGAAGCTTCCTTTACAAGTTTTCAAGTTTATTTTTAATCAAATTCTTTTAGTTTAGAATTTTATGACATTTTAAGAAAGGAAAAGTGTTTTTGATGTAGAAAGAATATTTTCCTCAAGAATGAAGTTCAAGTATTTTATCAAAATTATTTTCCATCTAAGATAAGAAAAGGGTTCTGTTTTTATCCCTATTACTACATGGATTTGATTATGTTGTGATGGAAATATTTTTATGAATTCCTTTATCTTATATGAATTGTTTTATGATGTCACGATGTTTTCAAGAATCCCATTTTTGTTACATGTGTTATGTGATGATGTATGATTTATGATTATGTGGCACACATAAGAAAGGATTAATTATAAGATGGGTGAGACCTATATCTCCCTCCAATGCATTGGGTAAAGATTTTATATCTCATGAGATAGACATGGCTGGAATGGTAGGTTATACCGGTTCAGTGAAACAGGACTGAAATGAGGGTTACTCGATTCAGAAAGGGACTTTGTCCACTAAGATAGTCTTGGCAATGAGTCTTGACTAACAAGAAATGATTCTCTATGATTATGTGTGTATGCCACAAAGTTTCATGTTTTAAGTTATGATTATTGTGATTACATTTCACTGCCATGATTTATCCCATGTTATGAAATTATGCTCTCTTTTGCAGGTTAAGATTTCCAAAATGTCATGTTCTTATGAATACGATGTGATTGATATTTCTTTTGTTTACCCTTACTGAGCATTTGAGCTCACCCTTTTATGTTTTCTTTTCCCCAGGATATAAAGAAAGGTTTTAGGTAAAAAAAAAGGAAGATCTTTATAGGAGATGTTGAAGATCTTTCACCACGATTAGAATATTACGTTCCGAGTTTCCAAAGACACTAAACTATTACGATCCTTGTGTGTGTGTTTTTTTTGTTATGTACTATGTATTCCGCAAATGTAATGTAATGTCCATGTACGTCAAGCTTCGGGTCTCTATAGTTTGTATTAGAGGAAAGGTTTAGTCAACCTTTGGAAACTAGGATGAAAAAACGTTAGTGAGATCCCTAGAGATATTTCTAAGTTATGACTAGGGGTGTCCCTAAGGTTAAGTATACGTATAGGTTATAGTACTAGAATTACGCTAACGATCATAGAATTAAACCTAAGATGTTAGATATTGAAGGTACTCCCCCTTTATTATGTTGTTTTCCCTAGTATGATTTTTGCCTCTCACAAGATTCTTTTTGTGTTTTAGTTAATGGAGGGAACCAGAATGAATTCGGTTAACATTGAATCTAATGGACAAATTGGTGACTATGAGCAACAAAATTGTGTAATTCCTATAGAGAAAGATCTTGTGATTATGCCATATCAGTCATCGCGATATATGATTAACAAGGTGAAATTTAGTGGTATGCCTAATTCATCAAAGAAGAGGAAGATAAACTATTATGCATGTTCACATGTTGAGGAGCATAAAGAAAAGAAGATTGAGATTTCTAAATAAGGGAATAAGAAACTTGAGGAATACCTCAAATGGAGGAACCGATGTTATCTGTGTGGAGAAAAGGGTCATAGAGTGGCAAACTGTTATGGAGTTCAATGCATTATTTGTGGAGAACATGGGCATTACCCAACTCAATGCCCTGACCTAAAAAGTTACTTCTAAATCAAGGAAGGACTTATTCCAGGACAATAATTGAATAGGATGGATTGAAGTGTTTATGTATTGGTATTCAAGAATAATGTTGTTGAGGTACTTTTATTGTTGTATTATTCTATTGTGGTTTTCAATAATTTTAAGGTACCGGTAACCATGAAAAGTGATTCAAATATTTTTGAAAGCAGATGATATGCGCATAATGAAGGGATAAGGAGAAAATGAAATGTTTGACAGTATTCATGAGCTCATGATTAATATAAGGACTAAGTGATATCATGGTTTGAGTATATAGAATTTTGAGGATTTTGGTATGTGGAAGGTGTTAACTTTTAACTACATTCAAGTTTTCACTATGGTTCAATGGGTATTCAAGAGAATACATGATTAAGGCCTTTGAATGTTTGGAATGTGACCAACAAGACATATCTTATTATATGTGGGGATCAACGACAGTATTAAATCTCTGGTAATCGTTGTCACTATATCATAAGAGTGGACTGCAGTATTATGGATAAGCCTAAAGATTAGAATGGATTATGTTGGACATAAGTGAGTATTGTTTAAGGATAGAAGATTTTTGATATTATTGATGGGATGTTATAGTAATATAGTTTTAGAAAAAGGACAACCTGCAGGACGGGCGACAACCCATCGCGTCGGAAAAGGCTGTGGGAATCGAACCCACAACCGAAGTGTGACTGGCCTTTATCGCCTACCACTGGCCTACAGGAAGTCCCTGTTTAGTAGAAACTATTTTTATTATATTAAGCTATATGACATATGATGTATAAGTCTATTTTAGGAACCATATATGATTAATCTCACTATAGATCGACTTATGTATATAATCTTTTTTGCTAACCTTTTGTTTGAGACAGATGGAATGACCCGTCATTCTATCACATGTTCTTCTAACACTTCACGAATAACAAATTCAATTCCATATATTTAAGAGATGAAGTGGAAATTGTTAAAGGCACGAACAACAGTGAGATTGTACCAAAATAAAGTAAGTATTTATTCTAATTTAAATTCTTTAACTTAAGGAAAACGATCTTGAAAACCAAAAATGTTGTCCTAGTGATCTTATATCTAATGAATCAGATGGTACCTTAGATCGTCACAAATTTCTGGCCTTGTGATTTCTGGCTTTTCCATAGCCATGTTCTCTACCACTCTCCACCAGAACATGATGGTTAGATTTCTCTTCCATATCCATATTTTCACCTATGTGGAAACCCAGTGATTAGTTTACTTGGGTAACCGTTACGTTTCATACATTTGTTTTTAAAGATTGGTTTTGATATTCCTTTTTACGATGTGGGTTTCTACTAAAGAAACTTTCGAATAGTAAACCATTTATAACCCCGACGAATTTCGAGGGCGAAATTCATTTTAAGGGGGGTAGAATGTAACAGCCCGAGATTTTATGAAAAATATTCTTTTTAATTTTATTAATGTCTTGTGTTGTACGCTACACCAAAAGGAGATTGCACAACACACATCTTTGAATTGCCTTGCATTACACGCAATCACAACCTTCCTCGATAGCGTGTGTAGTACGCAATACTGAGTTTCACGAAACAACGATATGCTATTAAAATATTATTAAAACTAGCCGTTATGAATAGTAATAACCACTTTTTAAATTTTAGAAAAATTAGCTCTCAAAATGGACTTCATTTTTCGATTCAGAGTATCGAATTTAGCCTAAGGTGAAATTTTGGTACTTTTCGGATAACTTTCATATTCTGATGAATAGTGAAAATTACTAAATTATAATTAAAAACAACTTTTTTAATCGAAATAATTAATAGTGATAAATTATTAATTTGAGTGGTTTTAATGTATATTTAGAATATACTTTTACAATTTAATACAATGTTGGTCATTAGATGTAATTTCACATTTAAACCAGACATAATCAAGTGTCAATCTTTTGATAGATATTGTTTCTTAAAAACACGCTATTTGTTTTAACAGTGGGATTTAATTATAAAATTAATTAATGCAACTTCTATGTTATGAATTTGGTAAAATAGACTTCATTTTTGAATTCGGAATATGAAATATAGCTTAGGATGAAATTTTGGCATTGTTCTGAAAAACATCAATTTTTGATGAATAGTGAAACTACTAAGTGGTAGTTAAAAAACTGAATTTTTCATAAAACTTAATTTTACCGCTTCTGTGAATGGAATTTCAAAAATCCGAGAGACACGGTTGATGTCAGTAAGTAAAATGTGGTTCAATGAGATGAAAATAATTTTTGGTGAATAGTAACTTTTTACTTTTATTTACCACGGTTAAAAGTAAATAGGGTAATTAAGGGTAAGAATGATATTAATATTACCCTAACACATGTCCTAATTCTATTGTACAAGTGTATGTCGACCAAAAACAACCTTAAGTATAAAATATTATCATTTAGGCCCACTTGGATTAGATTAGGACATTTATTATTATTTAATTCAAAGAAGAGTTAAAAGAGTTAAAGTCAAAGTATATTTACTAAAACATTTTTAATATAGGGTTTTACATAAGATAAATTCGATTGTAAATATTAATTAGAAAGATAAAAAGATTTCCTACATAATAGTATTTTATTTGTAATTTTTAGACATCAAATAATTTAATTTATTTATGTCACAAAGATGATGCAGTAATTATCTTATTAATGAAATATTGACATAATTGACGTTATAAACACCAAAATAAATGTAATTTAAGACTTTTTATGAATTAAACTAATTTTCTAGGTTACTATGATATATTATTGTTGATTTAATCAACTTGGTTCGAACATATAATTCTGTTATGACTTTCACAAAAATCATATATCAAATAGTGTCAAAATTGACACAAAATAGTTTTTAAATCAAATATTATATTATTAATTGTTATTTTATTCCTAAAAATCTAAGGTTCGGCCAAATTACTTAGATAAGGATATATGTATTAATAATAAATAAGTTGGAGTTCGTTTGGCATGTTATAGTAAGTGTATTAACCATATAGTGAAAGAAAACAAAAAGACACAGTAAAAGTTAAATTATTTTACTTAGAGTTAAATCTAATTGATAAGGTTAAAATAATACCCTAAACTTGTCTAAATCATATTGGATGATAGGATTTCTACCCATCCCCACTTTAGCTTCGAAATAATACCATTTAGAACCATTATAAACCGATTTTGACTTTAATATAAAATAATATTTTGAGATATTCCTAAGGTGCCCCTCTCCTCCCTTATAAAAGGGCACCTCCTACCCCTCCTCCTCACACCAATTTGAGCACTCAAGCTCGGCAAAACCCTGCCAAAATCCCTTCTCCACTTCCCTAGTATTATCCTAGATGTCCTGGTCTTCTTCAAAGACCATCCTTAGTTCTTAAAGTGGAGGCTAAGAAAAGGCGCGTCAAAAAGAGGTAATATCCATTACCGATCTTTTTCAATTTCTTTCTTCTTCAACTTCTTCTTCTTTAGTTGTTTCATGATAAAGTAATAACATCAGTATTTATTATATACTGATATTATATTATAAATATGAAACAACTCTAATTAACCTTCTATCCATCCTATGGAAAAAGGAAATCACTGGGCGTGCGTACGTACGGAATACCGTCTCCACGCCGTGGTGTAATCTATTTTCCGCCACCACCTTAATTGGATGGGTATAATGGTTTAATGAGTAACTATATATTATTATTATAAAGTGATATTGATACTGAAATAGTATACATACACTTCAACACAATTCCACGACCATGGGAATGATATCATCGCTTGTGCGTACGTACGGACTACCGTCTCCACGACGCGATGAGATTTATTCTCAATGATTAACCATTCATGAATTATTATAAAGTATATATAATAAGTAATAATGAAATATATTACATAATAATGATACTGGAATTATTTATATGTATGTAATCTACTTAATTCCATTCAATTCAATAAGGAAACGAAAACAGCGTTCATGCGTACGTACGGACTACCGTCTCCCTGAACGGTGTATTTCTTTCCATTTACTGATTTATTATATATGTATATTCTGAATATATATATATATATAAATCATGTTTTATATTCTGGAATTAAGTAATCCTGATCTAAGTAATCATATGAATAATTACAAGTTAAAAACACGAACGACAAATGAGACAATTTTACCCAAAACGCTACTTTAACATGAATTTACAAAAGAACGGGTAATATAAAGTCATAAGTGGACCATATATGATATAATGACAATGAATATGATTCTGGAATAAGTCAATAACATGATTTAAATCATTATACAGGAGGTTGGTACACTTACAAAGCAAGTCAGACCTAAGGTAAGAGAAATATCACAATCTCATTTTTATCCGAGATTGTTTATACTTTAGTATTTACTGGGGTGTATTTTATCATCCATATCCATGTTTCCTCAATATGTAATATTATTTCCATCAACCTAAAATTGTTTAAATCAATTTTTACCCTTCGGTGAGTTTTTAGTAATATGTATGAATGGAATCTTTTTTCGTTTTTCGTACGAGGTACTTTTTGACTTTTCCGACAAAAGTACGAAGAATGTTTTTTTTACTTATAAGACATGAATGGATTTTTAAAAAATTATTCCCAAGAAGATTCCTTTACAAGTTTTCAAGTTTATTTTTAATCAAATTCTTTTAGTTTAGAATTTTATGACATTTTAAGAAAGGAAAAGTGTTTTTGAAGTAGAAAGGATATTTTCACCAAGAATGAAGTTCAAGTATTTTATCAAAATTATTTTCCATCTAAGATAAGAAAAGGGTTCTGTTTTTATCCCTATTACTAAATGGATTTGATTATGTTGTGATGGAAATATTTTTATGAATTCCTTTATCTTATATGAATTGTTTTATGATGTCATGATGTTTCAAGAATCCCATTTTTGTTACATGTGTTATGTGATGATGTATGATTTATGATTATGTGGAACACATAAGAAAGGATTCATTATAAGATGGGTGGGACCTATATCTCCCTCCAATGCATTGGGTAAAGATTTTATATCTCATGAGATAGACATGGCTGGAATGGTAGGTTATACCGGTTCAGTGAAACAGGACTGAAACGAGGGTTACTCGATTCAGAAAGGGACTTTGTCCACTAAGATAGTCTTGGCAATGAGTCTTGACTAACAAGAAATGATTCTCTATGATTATGTGTGTATGCCACAAAGTTTCATGTTTTATGTTATGATTATTGTGATTACATTTCACTGCCATGATTTATCCCATGTTATGAAATTATGCTCTCTTTTGCAGGTTAAGATTTCCAAAATGTTATGTTCTTATGAATACAATGTGATTGATATTTCTTTTTTTACCCTTACTGAGCATTTGAGCTCACCCTTTTATGTTTTCTTTTCCCCTGGATATAAAGAAAGGTTTTAGGTAAAAAAAGGAAGATCTTTATAGGAGATGTTGAAGATCTTTCACCACGATTAGAAGATTACGTTCCGAGTTTCCAAAGACACTAAACTATTACGATCCTTGTGTGTGTGTTTTTTTTGTTATGTACTATGTATTCCGCAAATGTAATGTAATGTCCATGTACGTCAAGCTTCGGGTCTCTACAATGTAACAGTCCCTTGGATGAAATGTTGTAAACCTTTAGAGAAAGGTGGTATTGGAATTAAAAATCTTGATATGTTTAACGATGCTTTGTAAGCCAGGATTGTCTGGAGAATGACTTAGAATTCCAATGATGATATTGATTTTCTCAAGTAACGATTTCTCAAAAAAACATCAAAAAGGAAACTTCAAATTATTTTCAGTCCTCTATCTAGCCTTCTATTAGAAATATTTATCATAAGAACATGATCAATGCTAGATGGTTAGTTAACACTGATTCCTCTTTAAAATTCTGGATTGATAATTAGATGAGTTCTTCCTTATCTTTTTTTCACCTCCCAACCATTCACCTCAAAACATAAATACTTCCATTAAATATGTTATTCACTTGAACAGACATGATATTCTTGATAACATTAACTTCATAATTGAAAATTACCCCTTTTCAACATCTAAAGACTTCCCTATCTGGGAACCAGCTCAAAATGGCATTCTTGACTCTAAATATTTTTACAATCATAATTTTTTGAACTCCACTGATGGTTTTGGGTGGTTTAATGCTTTTAACAAGCCTTGGATAAAACCTTCAAAACTCACTCTTATATAGAGAATCTCACACAAAATAATTCCTAATGAAGTGTATCTCCAATCCTTTGGTATTCATCTTTTCTCAATGTTTAATTTATGCAATCAACACAGGGAATGAGTTAATCATCTTTTTATTTCATGTTCCAATGCCTTTTCTCTTTGGAATTACATCCTTGGCATTTTTAATTACTGATGTACGTTTACTGACACTATCATCTCTCAGATTAAAAGATGTTTCGATCACGATGACTCTCAGCAAATTAAGAACGCGTTATCTGCTGTAGTTGCAGAATTGATGCACGTGATTTGGTATGATATAAATAATTTTATTCACAACAGAGGCTCACTAACTCTCAATGCAGGTAAAGAAAGAATTCTTATTACTATGTAAGAAGAATATTAAATCTAGAAAGTGCACTAAAACAACCCTGTTAATGACTTCGAGATTCTTCGAAAACTTCAGATTACTTGAATATTTATGCAACCAAAAATTACCCTTGAAGTTTTCAGGCAAGTCCCGCTCCCTGGATAGATAAATGTGAACATTGATGGTGCCTCGAAAGGAAATCCTGGCCCTACAGGTTGTGGATCTATTATCAGAGATTACCTGGATCAATGCCATGGATGATTTTTGGTACTTGCGGCATGACCTCCTCCCTTGAAGAAGAAATGTTGGCTGCAATACATGCTATCAATTTTTCTATTCACTAAAGATTGGGGAAAATCTAGATCAAGAGTGATTCGACCATAATCATCCAGGCTATCTAGAATCGGGTGATTCATCTCGCTTGTCTGTTTACCACCCACTGGATGAGATGTCTTGATATGCTTCGGGATATCCACTACATTGTCATGCATGCATATCCGGAGGCGAACATGACTCAGATGCTCTTTCCAACAAAGGTATCAACCATGAATTAACTTGGTATGATACCCTGCCTCCTGAATTAAATCATTTATATGACAATGATTGTAAGAAACTCCCATCATTCAGACTCATGTAACTCCTTTATTTAATATACCATAAATTGTGCCTTGGTCTCTTGACCGAGGAACCACCTTCTTAAAAAAATTCACTACTCAGTGCTAGTCACCATCCCCTGTCCTATTGAAGGTGGGCTTGGGGTAATCACAACATGGGTCCCACAGGGATGGGTCGTGAAAAATTCTTCATATACCCAATTTTTTTTAAATTTTTATTCATATAATTCATAATATAGTTACTTCCTTTTATAAAGGCTATATTATAATGGTCAAATTTCATTATAAGGTATCCTAGATTTGATTTAGTTTGTTATTAGACGAATTAAAATCAATTAATATAGTATTTATTTAATGAAAATACATGGTTAATTTCTGGTGATTACAATATCAGAATTATCCCCATCTGTGATTATATATAAATATGTGTAGAAGTGACCTGAAGTTGAAAATATCATATATAGAAGGGTGAAAAATCTATACATGGTATCAAAGAATGGGAATAAGGTTATAAACATACATGTAATGCTGAGGGGGAGAATGTTAGATCCATGCTTCCCTATTTCCCTAAAAGGTTCATCACATGGGCTTAACTGCACTCTTATATGGATGTCAGACACCACCCTATGAACTTAACTAGTTCTAATGTGGTGTTAAACCTTGAGTCCCATAATTGGTGATTAGATGTTTCATTCAGATATATGAATTGATCAACTTTCTCCTTACACATCTATTTTTTATGTTTTGGGAATTACGACATTAATTTATAAATTATTAGTCATTTATTCCTATAATACTCTATTATTATTTTTTGTTATATTTTTAGTAACAATTAATTTTATAAATTTTTTCTTGACCATTAGGTAACATGTGTTAAATTTTCTATACCATCACACATTTTCTTAAAACATGTTATTACCTTTATTTTAGCATGGATTACCCTTACATACATTTTTTTAACCTTATTCATCCTTTACAAATATCTCATTACATATGTAGAAGTATCATATCTACCATCATGTAACATGGTTCTACCTATACACAAACTTTTAAATTTTATCATACCATTATGAAAGAATATAAATCATTTTTTATCATAGAAGGTTAGCTTTATAAATTTTTTTTGAAATTTAGAAAATACTTATGTGGAATTAAGATTTTTGAATTTTCCTTTACACCGGGTACAAAAATTACTCTAAACCTCCATGTATCCCATTATTTTTTATTTACATTTACAAACTCATCAAAATTAAAATTATTTGACATATTAGAATCATACACTTACGTTATGATTTGTTTGAAAATTCATGTTTACTATTACACATGAATAAAAGTATAACTTTACATAGAACTGAATTTCTAGATTAATATATTTCATAATTTTCATAGTTTTTTGAATTGAATAATATTATTTTCAAGTGATTATGATTTTCTAATAATTCTAAATAATATTTCTAATTAGAAAAATAGATGATAATGGTTTTTACAGTGTATTACTCACATTTATTATGTGATCTAAGATATTCATGTTTTCAGACATATTTTTATTGAATGAAAGTAAATAAATCGACTTAATTTTTTTCAACTAATTTTTTATATTATATTTTTTCTTATTTAATATTTTTGACAATTTTTTTTTCTATTTTATAGTATTTAATGTTTTATATTTCATATTAATATTACCAAAATTTTAAAAATAGAAGGATATTTTAAATTCACATTTCTAATTTTAGAAGGAAACTATATGTTAGATTTATGTAATTTCATTGACATATTATTATGGTGATTATTTGATAAATTTAAAATATGATTTAAAATTTTTTTTAATTTTTATTTATGTGTTTTAATTTTCAGTAATTATTATTGAATTATAATTTCTCTCTCCCACATTCCATGATAATTTAAGATTATTCTTTTATTCTCATAAATTTGAATTGCTTAATGAATTACATAGTTCTATAGAGTTATCCTAATTTAAAGGGATCGATGAATGCATAAGAAAGGGTGGATGATATGTTTGTGAAAAAACTTTATGATATGATAAACATTAAGAAGAACATCTATTGTATGAATTTTACATTCATGTTAGGTATTTGAAAAATATTTTTTAATAGAACCATCATCATTATTCGTCTCTTATTGAAGTGAATTGTTAGATTTCATTGACTTCATCATTCAAATCTATTAGAATTTCTTTGAAAATCTATATTTTTATGTATTTTATATATTTATTTAATTTTTTGGTTAATTATTTTTATTCACTTAATCTTTTTGCACAAGGTTTATAACACCTAGAAAAAGCATTCCTTGGTTATGAAAACCAGATTAAAAAGGGTTACATAGCTTATAAGGGTTCCATTTTAGTAATCTCATAGTATTTTTCTAACCAATTAGAAAATACATAGTTCTTTCTACCCCCATAATGGGATAGTTAGGTTTAGGGATGATCCCATGTAATAATATGGGGTGAGACTGTTCCCTGGTAAATGTATATCTCATATTATTGTCGGTTCCATATTCAATCGAATGTGGTGTAAATATTAGATAGGAATCAATTAGGCCCGACCAACTATAAAATTCTTTGTTTCCATCTAATTTTTTTTATATTCACTATTCACACAACCAATATTGTAAATAATTTAATAAATAATTTTTTAATCTTATTAAACCACTAAATTCATCAAAATTTTAATATATTTTAAAATCTTAAGAAATGAAAACTGACCCTCCTAAATATTTCTATCATTCAACTCTGACCTAATAATTGGTATCAGAGGTTGAACATTAAGATTTAGTTTTAGATTTATAAAAATTATTTATTTTTGAGTTAATTGTATCGTAGTTTTTAACAAGATTAATGAAGGATATATTTCATATATATAAAATTAATAGATTACTTTTTTCAATATAGAGATACCACCTCATTTATATGGAATTTGATAGGGAAACTAGAGTGTTATAATAGAGTTATTTATAAAGAATATAGGTATTGAATTTTGGTCAATCATTGTTGGACCTTATAAAATACCTAATATTAAACCACACACTTTTACTTGAAGTGTTGTTGTAAAATTTTTCCATGAATTACAATTTCATTAATTATATTAATTTCTTTCTTCGTATAATTATTTATACTCTCATATATTCGTGTAACAATACTTATTAACATTTTTGAACTAGATATTTCACTCGAAAAGGAAGTAAAAAATTTCATATCTCAATATATAAAAATCACATGGTGCAATTTCAATAGTTTAAAATATTTGACAATGAATGTGTAAACGAGATGTTCAATAGATTCACAAGGATTGGAAGCCACATGGTAGATCATAGTGAAACTATAAGGAATTATGTGATGATTAATGGAATAATTCAATCCCTACTAATGAAGTGGAATTCAATGAATGAATATATTGAAGAAACTGAATATTTTTTAAAATATTCTATGGATGAGCGATTTGACATATATTATAATATGACATTGAATTGAAAAATAATGACATTTAGTTATCTTACAACATAAAGGAAGTTCCTTTTAATTCTAAATATGTTTCAACTAAAACATTAATTTATTCTTTGTATTTTTCTATCTCAGAGAAGGATGATGATATACATCATTTTTCTTGTGAATTGAAGTAGTTATAGAGAATAATAATTATACCAAAATGATTAAGGAAAAAACTAGAGATACAATAAAAATATCAAAATAGAATTCATGAAAGGTAAATCTACTATTTTTTCTAAATGTAAGAAAACATGGTTTAGAAAATATGAGTGTCCAAGAATAAAATAACAAAGATAAAAAGGGAATAATGGAAAAAAGAAGAAAGTGTTTATTAGATATTAGAGTTTTACTAAATAACCAAGCTCTATAATGAATCTAGAAGTGAGAAAAAGATTAGTAACTATGTTATGATAGGAAAATATCCGTATGAAATAGTTTTATTTAATGATTTTTTAAATCCTAGTTCTTTATGTATATTGGTTGCATTATGTAAGGTTAGTGTTGCTTTTAATTTCAATTATGATTTTCAATCCTCTTCTAGTTCTGATTGTGATAAATTTAATGTTAAATTATTAAGTGAATTATGTGATGTATTTTCAGATGATGTTAACACTATTTAAAAAATTCATCACAATTTGAATAAGGATCAAAAGAATTTTACTAAAGAAAAAAATAATTTAGGAAAATAAGATGTTGAAAAATTATATTTTTAAGTTTGATAAATACAAATAGAAAATAATATTTTTAGAAATATATTGGTAAAAACTAGAAAATGTTATTCAAAATTGTTAAAATGCGGCTTTTTTGCGTAAAGATAAATTGTGTATTTTTTTTAAATTTTTCAGAAGGAAAAATTCAATATCAAGGATAATATTTTGTGATTGAAGACATTATTATCTAAATTTAATATTGAAAGTAAATAATTAAATTGATTTATGAGTGTGTAATTAATTTATAAGTCCAAATCCAATAGAAATTTTATTGGTTATGAGAATAGATTAGGTCATAAGTATAAAAATTTATTTATTAAATGTAAAAATGAAGGTATCTCACTTGTTTCTTATTTATACGTGGTCGATTTTGTCATTATGCTAATTAATTCTCAGTACAATTGGATAAATTTTTTTTTCCATATCATGGATTATATTTCAAAATATAATTTTAGAGTTAATATTACTAGCCCTTATAGAGAATGGGAACCTAAAGAAATATTTTTAAATCATATTGGAAACAAACTATTTTGGATGCCTATGTCTTTTTATTTTTTTATGGAAATCATGTATGTTAATATTGGGTTTTTATTTGGTATGTTATCATGTTATTTAATATTAATTTGATTTTAGCCAGTGAGCATATATAATATGAATTATGTTAAAGGAATATGATAACTAATAGTTTTTTGTAAATTTATTTCATATATTTGTTATATTAAATAATTATTTTTATTAATCAACTTTTATGGATCCTTTTAAATAAAATACTATGTTTTGGGGGATATATCTTTTTTTATTTCTTAATGGAGGGGGAGATATAGTATTCAATTTAATAGTTTATATATTTGTTTTAAAAGTTTGTTTTTTGGGGGAGTTTTTTTATATTATGCACATAATTATTTTGGGGGAAAATGTTTTTAAATATATATGATCAATTCCAAAAAAATTTGAATATTTAAAATTGATATTTTTATTTATTATTCCCTAAAGGGGTTGAATTTTTTAGAAGTTCCTAAAAAATTATTTTTGACAGTTAAAAAATTAATCGATTAACTACTATTCATCTACTCTTATTACTATTTCTAATAAATTTTTATTATATTTTTTGAAAAATTTAATTTTTAATGTTTCCATTAACCTTTTGTAGCATGTATTATCTTTTCTTAAACATTGCACATTTTTTAAACCTGTTATTAAATTTAAGAGAGAATGGTGTAATATTATGTAGATTTTTATCTTACACATGTCCTTTATACATAACTCTTTACTTTTATAAAAGTTTTCTATGTTCCTTTATAGAAATCAGTACTACATATACTCTATCATCGGTAATTTAATCTTACCCTTTTGTAGGAATGTAATTATACCCTTTACCACTTAATCAGGATACATATATGTGAAAATTATGATATGTGTCTCACCCTCATATAGAATTGAGATTTCTGAATCATTCATTACACTGACTATGAAAATTACTCTTTACCATTATTTATTGTGTTATATTTACATATGATTTTTAAACACCTATCCAACTAAACCATACACCACATTTTAAAATCCTATCCTTCATTATTTTTATTTTTTGAAAATTTTTTTTTATCTTTATGATTTCATATAATAATCCCTTTACATAGAACTAAATCTCTATATTACATTGTTTCACAATATTCGTGGTATTTTAAATTAAAATATGATTTTTCAAGTGTTTAGTTTATTTTAGTTACTATAAACATCATTATTAATGATATAAAAAAATTTCATAGTATTATTATAATGTTTTAAATATATTTATATAATGATAAAATATATTCTCATTTTCAAACATGTTTATACAAAATTAAACATTAAAATTCTAATTTGTTTTTCTCAGATTACTTTTTTCATTTTATTTTTTCTAAATTCTTGTTTGAGATAAAAAAAGTTTTTTAAAAATTTTAATTATTTAAAAAGTTTATTTTAGATTGATATTATAACATGTATAAATATTTAAATAAATTTAATTTCAAATGCTAAAATTTAGATTGAAACTATCAATTATATTTATATGATGTCTTTAACCAAATATTATCGAGAATATTTCAACTCTTTAATGAATAATTTTAAAATGGTGTATTTTTTTATGTGTTTAAATTTTTAGTGATTATTATTGAAAGATAATCTCTCTCCCTTCTTGAAATATCGTGTTTGTTTTTATTATTCTATTGATTTGATTTTCCTAAAGAGCCATATGTCTATTTTGAGTTATTCTTTTTCAAATGGGGTGAGGTATGAATTAGAAATCATAGATGATATATTTATGAAAAAAATTATGATATAATAAATGATAATAAGAACATCCATTTCATGAACTATACATTCTAGTAATGTATTTTGGGACACTTTATTAGGAGAAAATACACTGGTATTCATCACATTTAAAACATCATTACTTTCTAAACATCATCATTCAAATATATTATAATACCCTAGAATAATTTTTCTACACCATCATATCTATTTGAGATGAAACATTTTTTATTTATTCAATTATAGATTTGATTTTTCAATTCATAGTCATTTAACTCACATGATATACCAACTATAAAAATATTTTCATGGTTAAGGAAATCTGGTGAAAAGGAAGTTCATAGATTTTGACTATTATTATATAACTGTCACATAGGTTTCTTTTTCCATATTAGAAAAATATTCGTTTTCTACACTCCCACAGAAGTGTTTTTAGGTTTGGTGTCACTCCCATGTAAAAGTCCTAGGTCGAGATTGTTCAATTTTATAATTTTATCTCATATTATAGTGGGGGCGAAGAACAATTGGATGTGGTGTGAAGTGTAATATATGATCATTTACATACAAAATAATATTTAATTACTTGTTTTCGTATATTTTTTTCTATATTCACACTTCACACAACCACTATTCTTAATAGTTTATGAAATAATTGTTTATTCCTATTAACCATAAAAATTAAAAAAAGATTTAACTCTAAAAATTTTAGAAAATGAAAATTACCCCCTGTAAGTCTATTTACATCATTAATATCTAACCTAACATAAATACTATATGCTAATTATCCCCATTTAGGAATCATTTTAAATTAATGAGGTAGGAAACTAAAGAAAACAAAATCATTTATGTTGGGGAGGAATCAACTTTCTTGTTGAATGCACTTGAGGATGATGTTTTATTTATTGATAATACATATAGATAAGTTATTTGAATTTATTCGATAGGTTTTTGAAATAATTGGAAATGTTTTGAATATGTCCTAGGAATTTTAGAGACCATTTGAAGAAGTTACAAAATTACGTGTTATGGTTGAAATATAGCTATGAAAATAATGTATAAGAGTGACTTTATTTCCTTATGATGGAAAATTTACAAAGACATTTCATATAAAAAACTAATGGAGAAGAATATATTGTCCTTAAAATATTTAGAGGTTATATTAAAAATCTAAGAGTAACATCATATATACATAAAATTATCCCTTACGATGAACTAAATAATTGATAATGGAATAGAATACATAAAAGTATATCTATCAATACATAAAGATACTTTGAGGTACGATATTTGAAAAAAAACTCCCACTATGATATGTAAGGGTCATTTACTCATATTTATGAGTATATATAAGATAAATTATAGATATTTGGTTAAGTATATTGTTTTTTTTATGATGTATACAAGTAATAATCTCATAAGTAAAGGTGACCGTTAGATAAAATGGCAGCTATACAATATGAAATCCTTATTTAATAATCTAAATCACTCAATGTTGAAGTTCGTTTTAATTATATTTAATAAAGGTGTTGGATGATTAATTTGTAATTTATGAATAAAAAATAATGGAGATAGTCTTCACATTGTGATGAATGTTTTCACATTGTGAAGAGTAATGTCATTTCATCAATCTATCTGAGGAATATTGATCAACAAAGATAGTTATGTTGTCTTATTTGTACACACACCATAATTGATATTCCACATTTTGTTTCATGAGGAATCATATGTCACGGTATAACATTGGGTATTTAAATCATGTCAATTAAGGAAGGTTAGAATATGAAATTAGATAATGATTTATTTTACATTTTGATACAAAATTCCATGATAAAACCATTAAAAATACTAAATATTTCATTACGTGGGAGTTCACTTATTGAAACTACATCACTATTATATTTGGTTCCATAAAACCAAATTCTATTAACTTTATTAATACTTTTACTCATTTGTTTTTGAAGTTTAATAAAATTATTATCACACCATTGTTGTTCTTGTATGAGACATTAAATGTTATAATGTCCTAAGAGTAATAGTCTCACATAAAGGGTCATAATAGCTCGCATATATTATAAGAACCAAATATTTCCAAGGAATTATACTTAAATATATGTTTTATTCTTGGATAATATCATTATAGGGGGATACAAACTATTCTTTCATGGGTATAGACTAATGTAAAGTTTCAACAATTTCTTATAGTGTACACCCTTTGTAATCTTTAGTGTAAGAGATTATGAGGCATAACCTGCCTGTTTGGTATCCATATTTCTATGGGTCATTTAATTTTACTATCTATGTATATCTATATTTATCAATTTAAAATAATTATATTATTAATGTATATCATGTGTTGTGTACTTTGATGTACTTACTAAAACTGTGACTTTATATGTTTGTCTGAAGTTGGGTATGTTGGGTGAATAATGAGTGATACTAAATTAATGAATAATATGAGAAATTATTTTACACTTATGTAATTAAATAATGGTCTATATCATAGTCCCCTTGATGGGAAATCAACTTCTGAAATAAATCAATGACATCTAGTTCTATTAGAAGGTTCAATTCTAAAAAGACCAAGAAATAGGCATCAAGAACATAAGTTGATGAAACCATTATGAAACCTTATTTATTAGTTATATAGTAATGGTAATTTTTTCCTTATGTATTTGTATGGGCTTAATATTTGAGATATTATCATCACTTCATAACTCGTTTGAATGAGAATCAATTCACACGTAGTAATGTTTATTATTAAATGGTGAGAATTTTAATAATGTTCAATGTCATTGTGGAATAAACATCTTTCTCATTGGTTTTACTTATGTGTTTTTATATGCTAAACATTATCTTCATATTGTTCTGCCTAATGTTACTAAAAATTATTTGAAGTGGGTCACACAATAAATGTATCTAAAATCCTAGTTATATGATATTATTAATTTAACAAGTTGGAATAAATATTAGTCTAAATTTCTGGTTAGAAAAATATTTGGGGTTCGTAGAATACCAAGATCAAATCACAATTTTTCTTTAGAAAAAATGTGTGTGTTGAATAATAATAAATATATATTCATAAGATAATATTAATATAGTAATTTTTATATTGATCAAGAGACAGTGTAATATTATTTTTATCAAATAAAAATTATTATTAAAGGTTTTATAAATACCATAAAGGATAAATTGACCTAGTTTTTTTGGACCTATATAAATTATAAAATAATTTTTATTTAAATAAATATTAGTTTACTTATTTAATAATTGATATGTATTTATCACTTGGTATTTTTCATGTCAATAAAGTAATATTTTTAATAAATTTTTTATTAGTAATAGAGTTTTCTATGTAATAATTAATTAGTAAAGGGTGATTGTGTAATTACCTACATGAACCTAATTATATAAATACATGGTTAAATCTATTTCCTAGAATAACTACTTGTTATGAATTATAAAACTATAGATAATTATCTTAATCCATTATAGATAATCCTCTCTAGAATACGCTTAACAAATAGAGAACAACTCAACCTCAACTCTCTCAATATTTCTATATAAAATAACTAATGATTCATACATAAATAGATTCTTTTTTAAATCAATGATTGATGAAGTAGATGATTAGGATAGACTGTTCTATCCGAAGGTGATTCTATAGTTATTTTCTATGATTTTTGATCACTTATGACTCACTACTAGAAGGATTAATCTATTAGATCCTATGAAACATTGCGGATACGATGGGAGTAGTCAAAATAATCATCAATAAATAAATAATTCCAAGAAATTATAATTCTCAATTAATCAATAAATTAATTATTAATTTTATTTGATAATCCTATATTATTGGTTCTAGTTTCCATAATAAAATTAATATTTTATTTTATTATATTAGTCATAAAATTATTCATCATATACATCTCAGAATAATTATTTATTGTGACAAAAATCCATGTTTTTCATGCCTAATAGGCTCTTCACTACACTCGTAAGATTCATGTGGTATCAAAGAAGACAAATAATTAATATATAAGAATTTATTAACCCCTAATCAGTAATATGATATATTTGTTAATTGTACTTTTAGTTAATTATATCTTTCAACTTCAATGTTGAATTATTATATTCCATTCCTCATTTATGATCATGTAAAAAAAGAATATGTTAAATTATAAAAAATTGCATATGAAGATTATATTAGGAGATTCTAGATATTATATCCAAATTATAGAAGAGTATACGACGTGTCTCTAAATGTAAATGTCATGTACCCATGATCAATGAACTAGCGTGAATCACATGGAAAATGGTTCTTATGGATTAGCTGCGCATCAAATTTATTCAATTCACACCCCTTCATGATCATTCCATGATGGCTTGTATTTATTTAGAGTATATTCCATGTTAAATTCCTACATGCCAGGTAGTCTACATGTATTTGTTGGAGAAAATGTGGGGATCCAAGAAATTTCATGTATTCACTACATGACATACGAATATATAACCATGGAACATCATGGACGCAAATTCTATTGATTGATTATATTATGTGTACTTCATAAACAAATGTTTCCAATCAATATTTCTTATCCATAATCATGGTTAATGGGCATGGATAGATGATGTTGCATAATGTGTGGCCCATGTATGCAATTTGTAACCCATTGTACCTATTTTAATTAGAATTTACGTTGAGGTAAAATGTTTATTATATTATTAAACCAATTTACTTGTGCACCATGTTTCTTTTTTTATAGTACATACCATTTAATTATATTATTATTTATATATTTATTTAATATCTTGTAAAATTTTGAATAATAAGTTTTCTATGATAATTATTGGTTGTGTATTTTGTGTGGATTAATAGCATCACATGTTGAACAATTTACCTAAGATCTTGTGAAATTTATATAAAAATTGATGACTTTAAATTAATTTCCACGAAATTTATATATTTTATTCCATGTTTATACATTGTGAATATAACATACTAAGTAGTTTGGACTCGTTTATATTGTCTCCTCAATGTACACATTTTTACTTTATTAATTATAAATGAAAATAAATTTATTAATTTCATTAAATTTATGATTTATTTAAATTTCAAGAAGATTTGGATGGAACTAGATAAATTGATTAATTTTATTAATCATATTAACTTATGGAATTTTATCACAATTAAATAATGAATTGAATTTAATTACTTATAGATTAAAAATATATATTCATTTATTGTGTGTGGATCATCAAGTGTTTAGATCAAAAATATGTATATGATTGTTTTCTTATAAATTTATTATTATTATAATATTAAATTGATGGATTATATGTTTTCCCTGCCTCTCATTATATAAGAGAATGTGTATAGTGGATTATTTTTATTACACCCTAAACCAATACTTTTTCTGCTCACCCATTTTATAGAAAGGATTACTTAAAAAGTGGAGCTCCAATGTTAGGGGAGGAAAAGTAGGTTTGGAAGATATGTTCAACTAATCATAAGTTTTCCTATAAGGACTACTTGAATTCTTTTTTCTGAACCAAGTTACAGTTCAAGGTGTTCTCCACTAGGTTATTTTTGTTTATCACAAACAATATAAACTAAAAATTAATGAATCTCATGATTATACCATATTTATTATCTTTTTGAGAAGTTATATTGATAATTAATTAATTGATACATTATAGGGATCGAAAACAAATTAAATGAATTAAGGAGAACACATTATTGAATTAAAATAAATTAGATTTTGTGAAAAAAATTTCAAATACATTCTTAATCACCGATGTAAAATCCATAGAATATTGACAAGATATAATATGATAAAATGAATAATTTATATTTAAAAGATAAAATCTTTTCTGTAAATATATATTATGTTAGAAAATCCTCCCATTAATTAATTTAAAAATGAAAAAATATATCATATTGTTTTGATCTAGACCTCATTGGGAATATTCCATTTAACGATGAATTAAAAAATAGTGGAGAACTAAATAAGTCTATTAAATAATGATATAACTTTTTTGATGAAATATAGGGAGTGGATATCTTTACCAGGCGATTAATGTGTGAGAATAGGAGGATATTGGTCGAAACCCAATTAGAAACTCCTTTTGTCGAACTTGCACTAGTGATATCTACATGAGGTGTTTCTTTTTTTTATATAACAATTTATGACATGGTCTAAGTATAGTGTACAATAATATTTTTAGAAATTTCATTTATATACCCTTACATGTTACTTCATTATGAAAATAAAAGGATATTATCATGTCTATAGGATAAACACATGGATTCACAATGTATATAGTCGATTATGGTGTTGGAAAAACTCCTTAATAAACTCTTTCTTTTCCCTTTTTATTTCTAAAGCATTGTGATTATTTGAGGGTGTGTCAAACATAAAGGAAATGTATTAGTACATAGTTTGTATCACCTCTAGTTCACCCCCTGGTCAGTTTTTCTAATCATATTTTGATTGATCCTATCAATTGGTATCAATGAAAATTTCAATTATAATGATTTATAAGAAAGATTATATGGAAAAAACACAACTCTGACAATACAAATGGTATACCAACATTTGATAGACTTTTTTTCCTACATAAAAAGAGAGAATGACACATTTTATTCTATATAAATTTCTAAATATTCTTGATTTTATTCAACAATGGTTCTTAGTATCGAGTTATTCTTATGTATAGAAAATTTTTAAAACAAAATGATGAATGTGATAGAAATGCTAAAAATTATTTTTTAAAATATTTATCATAGACAGAAATGATAATTATTTGGTGAGAAAAAATAAAAAATTAAAATTTTAAAATGTTTCATTTTATTTATAAATGATATAAGTATATATATGAAGTCAAATTGAATATATGTTGATTGAATTTTAAAGAGGATACAATGTATAATGTTTAATTTGTTGATGAATAATTTATCAGAGTCAATGTGATTGTCAGAACAATCATAGGGTTTAAATAAAATATTTTAAATTGTACTATAATAAATACAATTATGGTAATTGTAGTAGAGAAGTCTGATACCAATCTATAATAACAAGAATATAATGATCTTGATGCATTTTTCATTGGTGAGATTTAAAGTAATCTCTTTAATAATTAGATATTAAGAGAAGCATCACGTCAATTTAGGGTCAAGAATGAAAAAAATATATTTTTAGAACATTTCTAAAACATGAATATTAATGATTAGAATACTTATAATAATAAATAATAAAATTTTGTGGATTTTTATTATTCACATATTTTATTTTCAGAAGCACCAAAAAATGGGAAAGTTATGTATCATAAAAAACATCCATTTGAATTATTGAAATAAGGAATTATTGGTTATTTACCCACTAATAGTAATATGAAGATAAAAAATAAAAATCAAGAAAATGATGTTGTTAAGGCCTTTTGTTTTAAAAATAATTCCCCGAGTAGAATTCAATATCTATTAAGGAGAAAGACTAAAATGAAACCAATGATCATAAAAATAATTCATATCTAATTAAGAAGATATTCCTAATAGTGGTAAGTGTTGTGATTTGAGGAAACCTATAATTATTTTCAAGAGGTTCTTATTGAATAATAATTGGATGCCACAAACCATGAAAGGAAACCACTAAACTGGGAAGCTGATCAATCGCATGATACACTTGAGGGGTGTTCTTGATCCCTCCAGGATACTGATAAATGAAATGGAATCAAAATATGACCGATGGGAATTATTTCTCCTTATGAATAATTAACATTACATGGAGTTATAATTGAAAATATAGTATAACCTTTTCATAAATTTTATTCCCACTCCATTTAAGTAATTGATTTTAATTTTAATGTACTTCCAAACAGGCATAACAATAATCAGACCAAACAATTGGATCTACGAAATCCAAAACAAACACAGAAATGAAAATATTCATGAAGTGCATAGTGGAAATTCTAAAAGTTAAATATTATAATGATTCAAAAGTAAACAAAAAGTAACCATGTTTTGGATACTAACTCTGTGTTTCAAGTGAAAATAATCACCACAAATTATCCATACCCAACCCAGAACACAAAGATCAGTCACTAAAACCCAAGGAAACCTGGTAAAACTATAATGATTAAAGGAATGTTCTATACATCCTAGTAGAAAACCACACAATAATTCATGAATTAACTTTAAAAGTAAATATATTTCATGATAGTTTAAATACACATATAAAAATATAAATCATAGGATTTTTATTTAAAAAGAAAACAAGTGAAATGTTTTACCTTTAAAATCCAACCTTATAAAAAAATAAAATTATAAAATGAAAATACTAATTATTTCTATATAATTAGTTATATAACCAATGGGTTTTATTTTAGAAAAAAAATTATTTAAAAACTATTGAAAACATTAAAAGTGTAAGTTTTTAAATTAATATATATAAGGGCCCCAAGTGCTTTTATGATAGGCTAAGAAAATGTTATACCACTAATAAACAGTATGAATTTTGAATAACAATAACCTTCCCTAATACTAATTGGCCTAATAGAGTTGAAAATACATGAAGTAGAAAAAAATATAAATTTGGGACACTAGTAAGTAAATGATTCTAAACTAGTGTAGGGTGTAAACATAGACCTCCAAATTAGATGAATTTGGATTCCCATTAATCATAAATGGAGGTTATTCTAATAATTATTTGATACAATATATATATATATATATATATATATATATATATATATGAACCACAAATTAAGAACAATGTACATGCTCAACTCTATCACCTTCAAAAGTTTAATCACTAATTCCATTATGTTTATAATTAGAATTCATTGAGAAACATAACATAAAAAATGAAACATTCATTTCCAATAATACAACAAGGCATGTTACATAGATTTTTTATGTTAGTCTTCCATTTTAAATGTCTCAATCAGGCCTCTTTTTACATTCTTATAAAATCATGCCACATGACATTGTTTTAAAACCAATACACCCTTTATAATCCAACTATTAATATCATTGAACTAACCGATCATTTAGAAAATAATTTGGTTATTATATATTTTCAAAATAAAAATTATATGTTCAAACTAAAGTGAAAACCATTTCTCATTTGATGAAAATAATAGAGAAAAATATTTTTTAAAAATATATAATAATTATACATGATAAAAAATTTAAATCATATAAAATATAATGTTTAAAAAATATTAAATCATATCTCTAAAAATAAATTAATATAAATGGGAACATATACCATTTCATCTAGTTTAATTCATAGGTGGTGGTGAAAAATCACCTCAACAAGACCCAAGAGTAGTTAGAGAACCAATACAACCCTTAAAAATAAAATTAACCCAACTAAAAATCTCAATATCATGAACCCTAGGACTAAATGAACATTCTTGTGAAAAAAATGATATGAGTGAGAAGAGGAGTGAAATATATAAAGAGGAGTTTAAGTTGAATAATCACAATAAAAATAATAATAAAAATCTTGAAATTGAAAAGGAGATAATTCAAAATATTGGGATTATCTCTTACTATGTGTTGGGTTGAATGGGATATAAGGGGGGTGTGATTTTAGATAAAATAAGAATAATTAAAAGATTAAATTTTACTTTTAATGAATTGGAAGCATCACATGTTTTAACCTCATATAAGTAAAAATATATACAAATAATAAAAGATTTAATGTAGTACCTGAAGCATAGTACAGTAGGATGATACAATGTTTTGAAAAATTTGACCCAACCATTCTAATTTTCACAGACAAAAATACGAATATATTTCATAGTTTCCTCATAGTCAGCACTAACCATGGTCCAAATCATATAACATTCACTAAATTATTATAAAATCTAAAATTGAGTAAAATTCAACTTGAATATAGAAAAATAATAAAAAATAAAAAATAAATAAAACAATATAATAAGGGATGGGTTTGAAAATTCTTCCCACTACAATGTTTTCTACACCAGTAAATAATATGATGTTTTCAATGATCAAGATGAGGACTCAGAGATCTAATTATTCATCTGAAGAAAGGATCCAAGAGATAAAGAATTGTGGAACTAAATTAACCCACCATAAAGAAACATATTATTAGTAATTAGTGAATTATAATGACATAATTTGCACACTCATTTCAAATAACACAAATCCTCAAAGACTGCAGATAAAAAAAACTACTGTTTCCTGATTGTCAAAGTAATATTTTATGATTTAGAAAGGCTAATTACCTCATATAATATTTCAAAAAAAAAGGTTCACCCTGACCCAAGCATAAAAATACCAAAATGGACTTACTAAATAATGATAAAAATCATCAAGAGAAACCATAACACAATCAATAAAAAAATAAATCAAAACTGATAATATTAGGGTTGGGTTGGGTGGGAGTAAGGGATTATCAAAACAACAAGATTCCAAAATCCAATTTAAATGATGAGTAAGAAGACACATGGGATGCCTCCAGAGTTTCTATTATGGTGGTATCTAGACCGTATTATAAATAATCTTGGAACAATACTCCCTCAATTTTGGAATTATTTATGAAAAAATTTATTCAGAATAAATAAATGAAAATAATAACATCATCTAATACAAATATAAATGATTATCAAGATTCAAAATTTACCTTATGGTATTTTTATCATGAATAGATTCAGATAAAACCAAAATAAACATAACCCAACATTACGTACCAGTAGAAGAAAATAAGTTATAATGAATGGAATGGAATAAAAAATATGAATAGATAGGAGGCAATGGGGATTATCTCAAATTGATGTTTCCCAAATATCAATATCAGGCTCATCATGGTGAACCAAGTTATCCCCTAAATGTGTAGATCTATCCTCGTATCTCTTATAAGAAATTTCTATTAAATATATATTCAAATAAACCATTTATTCATTGCTAATATGTGTATTATGAGTTAATCTATATTAAGGATTCTCATTCCTTGGTATCCTATGTTAATGGGACACCCAAAAAATTATTCTAGTAAAAAATTATGTGAAAAAACTGGATGTCTACGTGATACCATTACCAAATGACCAACACATGGATAACATCCTATACCATTATTTTTTTTTCCTTCACTTTTCAAAAGGCTGGGTGAAACTTCGATTTCCTATGTTATCCCATACAAATTGGATTTCAACATCAAAGCCTTCTTTACTATGGAATTTTATGTTTTGAGTCAATTATAATGATTCTTTGATTTAATATCTATTTGAATACCATTAAAAAAATAATGATCCTCCATGGAGTTTTTTAATTGATAGATCTTAAAGGTATGAAACGAGTTCTTTGTATTGATAGGTAGAGTAAAACATCATCCTCTCACCTTAATAGAGATAATACAACTCCATTACCTTTTTTATTATTTCCTTCTCTGGGAAGTATGACTGAATGAAGTTCACCTTGATTTCTTACTAAGAATTTTACCTAATTAGTTTTGACTATATAATGGACTGACATACAAACCATCTCGAGTCCTAATGCCTAAAGTTAGAAAACAAGATTTTAAGATGTATATAAATCTCAATTATTATAAAGATCTTCTCAATTATATAAAACTTTTCCTCTATTTTTTTATATTTTTATATCCCAGAAAGAATGAAGGATTCTTGTTTTGGAACTATCAATCAAAATTTAGAGGTTTTTCAAGTAGAGGTAGACCAATATGATTTGTTGTTGGGGACGATGAAGGAAAAAATCGGCCTGAGCTTTATCAATTAAAGATTTTACTTTTGATGAACCACCTAAAAATTCCAATTTCAAATAAATTAATATTTTAAGAGGGTATACTCTAAAAATATGAAACTCCAAAAATTATTAAAATAGATCATAAATCCAAAACCTATAAACATGAACATAAATTGAAAATTCAATTGAAAAATAGTATTCAAAATCCTAAATATCTCATAATACATTTTAACCTAATGTCACTAAGGAAACATACTAAGAATTTAAATAAATCATAAAACCAATTATCATTTATTGAAATACATATGACAATCCCTTATATATTCTTGAGAATTCAATTAAAACAAAGAGTTTCAAATAAAAAACATTTTTAAAACCTTTCCAATTTTTTTTGTTTAATCCGAAAATATTTAAAAAAACACATTCTCAAAATCATAAAATAATAATTTCTTATAAAATTTCAAAAAAATTACCAACAAAAATTTTCAACCAATTAAAAAATATATTTATTGCAATAAAAAGTTCAAAAACCCATATTTAATTTTAAAAATTAAACATTTAATAAAATATTCATTTTTTTATATAGTTACAATGTAATTATTTGAAATTATTTCCGATAAAATTAATTTATAAATCAAATATATGAATCAATACATCACATAAAACTCATACTAGACATCAAAAATAATTATAAAATAATAGAAAAACGGATACAATGAATTGAAAACCATAATAAATTAATAATAAAAAGCATCATAAGATGTAAAAATTACATATAATTTATCTATATGTTTTTATAGACCTTGGAAAAACCATGTAAATATCACTTGAAATCTATGAGTCCAAGATACAAGGTACGTGCATAGTTTTCTAGACCTTACATTGTAATCATGCGCTCTCATATCTTTTCCCAAATTGACCACACTCTTGTACATTCATAGAACATAAATTTTATAAAAAAACTAAATTAACAAAAAAATAGGAAGTCTCAAAAAATTCAAGAATCAATTCTCTAATTTTACATATAATCATCTCATATGACTCGGGAAACTCATGTTTCATCAAAAGGGGGTGTCTATTAGGCACTCAATCATGAAAAAACACTTGAATTATGATAATACTATAATAGATACCAATCTCCACCAATAATAGGGGTGTTATCTGATAACATTTTGTCCTTAAAAAGCATGAGTCACCACATAATAATTCACCAATGCATTCCCATGACATACATAAGGGTTGTTCTTGATGACTCCATGCTAGAGATAATCAACAAGGAATAAAAATAAAACCAAGGGGAATCATTTCACCTGATGAATAAATTTTTAACTAAGTACATACATATATAAGTTCTAAGTAACAATTTCATGTGTCGATGTGAAACTATAGTTAATTAAGAATTAAAATATCCATGTAAATCCAAATAAGTATAACAATAATCACAAAAAAATAAAAACCAATTATACAAACCAATATAAAACACAAAAAATACATATTGTATGGAGTTCATAATATAAAAAATAATAGGATGAAACAAAAATGACACCAAAATAATATAAATAGTCCCAAGACACATCTTCTATATCAATGTTTCAAGTGATACACATTCACTAGTTTTTTTTCATATAAATAAATGAACTCAATTATCACCCACTATCACCCAACCGAACATAGTAAATGTTTAATGACTATAGGTGTGATTTGTAAAGCCTTATAGGCAACCACTAGTAAATCCAACAATACACTTTAAAATTAAATTTATTCTAATCTAGTTTGAATATATATATATATATATATAGAGAGAGAGAGAGAGAGAGTGAGTTTGTGTGTCTATGTATGTGTTCATGTGTATGTGTGTCATTTCAAAAAGAAAAAAATAGATGACTTACACAAGTCAAAAAAATATTCAGCGAATGAAAATTTAGTTAAAGAAAAGAACATTTTTTATATTTAAATAGGTAAACAATCTATGGTTTTTATTTTGAAATGATACATTTATATATTCGCTATTGAATACATTAAACATATATAATTTCAAAATATCATATCATGATAAACTAGGAGATATTGTGATAATCTTGGAAAAGGATATATGACTACTAAAAAAGACCAGTTCCAGATAAAAAAGCCTTCACAATAACCAAAAATTACCCTCACCTTCATAACAGAGAGGAAAATCTCATAAGCTAAATAAAATCTATCTAAAATTGGCTGTTTAGGGAATTATTCTAAACAAGTACAACATGTGTATGTAGTATTCCCCACTCGACACTTGTGGTAACACATAGAGGAGGAATAGAGGTAAGTAAAACAATTTTTATATATGATAGAAATATTACAGAAAACACACATATAGAAAACACTATAAAATTGACACAATTGAATGAATAAACACTGATTCCATCATGTTTTATATTAAAAAACATAAGACCCCTTAATTTTAACCATAATAAAAAGGAAAAGGATCCATTTTCAAAAATATAAAGGGTTTGGTTTCATTGGTTTTTTATTTTATAAATACTTTTATAACATACCAATATATCTTCATGATACTATAATAAAATCAATACATATAACATGATTCCAAAAATAAAACACCCATCATGATCCATATATCAATTTAAATGATCTATCTCAGAAATTATACTAACACATGGCGAGCTTGAAAAAAAAAATATTTAATGATTTGAAAAAAAATTAATTCTATGTTCATTTGAAAGAATTAAAATATAATAATTCTATTTGAAAATATTATAATCATTATAGATTCAAATATTTTCTAAAATAGATAAAAATAAATAAATTAAAACAACAATAAATCATTGTTCTAAAATTAAATAACCAATTTAGGGATCACCTACCATTAAATCATATTCCCTTTACAACTGAGGGTTCTAAATCCTAATAATGAGACCTAATATTTCTTACAAAGAGAATAATAATAATAAATCAAAAATCAAAAGTAAAAATTGTTCATTAATGAAACCTAAGACTACGTAACCATTATAGGGAATCATCAAGAAGGAAAAATAGTGAAATGTGGAAAGAAAGAGATAATGTCGATTTTCTATCTAACAATCACCCCTAAAATATGAACAAATAACTTTAAATCACCACAGTGGGGAATAAAAAATTATTGGAGGAGGTCCTAGATTTCATGACGTCAAATGTGATAGGAGGGTGTGCATTTTAGGGTAAAAACCATATAGGGTTACATGTGTAAACTTTAATCGAATTAGTGGGATACAACACTTAGTTTTTTGATGTTTATTGGCCTAATAATGATCTAGCCATGTGATCCTCTATGAAGGAGCTAATGTATGGTGCATGGGAAGTCTTCACAATAAACATAAACATGATGTAACCATGATATTTGGTAGTGACATGACTAAATTCCTATAGCATGCTTGTTACACAGTAAATTTTTACCATGCACCAAACCATGTGACATAAACAAAACACCTATAAACTGCAAAATTTAATAAAATTATACCTACAATGATAGTGCAATAATAGAGGCCAATTAAAAAATAATATAATTAGGTAAAGATATGGCATGTTATGATAATGATGATATTGACTCATAAGAGGATGACAGACCTATATATTATTATTTTTAATAAATATGGGTAAACATCATATGATTACATTATGGTAATAGAGATTAATATGTTATTTAAAGAAGTTTTATGGTTATTAAATTAAAATTTACATATCAAAATGAATAATGATATTAATTATCAAATATGGAAGAGAAATAATGGTTAGATAATGATGCTGAGATACTAAAAAATTACAATGATGAGGAAAATAATATCAATCATGGCATGGATTCCACTACGATATTTTGTGAAGAGAAGCTAAAAATTGAGGATGTTGTAGCTTAGAAGACAAAAAAGATTAACTTCTTACTTTAGTTTGGTTGTTTCTATAGTTTTTGAATCTAATAAATGATAAATATTTATTACACTAGTGGAAAAATATACTGTATATGAAAAATAAAAGTCTAAAAATGCTTCAATTCAAGATAAAATCCAATTCTCAAAAGTACTCCATGAGAGACAAAAATCTATAGCAGTTATAAACTATAAAGAAAATATAAATACTATTCATATCTAGAAGGGATAAAATTGTAAAAAATTTCTAGACAAAACTCAAACACTCAAAAAAGATATCAAAATAAGGATATGGTGAAATCGACTTATTGAATATCAGAGATTTGAGCTAGAATAAAACCCATATAGCAGAAGAATTTTGTTCAAAAGTAGAGGTTATAGTGTAACTTTTTTATGTTGTTTCTAGATATAAATCATATAGTTTTTGGTAAAACATTTATTTACCTATAAAAATAAGATATAATGAACAAAGTGTATGAAATAAATGTGTATAATTAATCAAGATGTTCAACATGATTAGTAAAATATTAATGTTAAAAGTATCATTAAAAACATTATGTAAGTGTGTGGAAGATGTTACTGATATGGAAACAAGTCAAATGAGGTCTTCACTACTCTAACAGCTTAATTAATCCTATATTTGAAGAAAGGAACTGTTAAAAAATTAATTTATTTAATAAATGAGAAAATATTGGTAATGTTTCATTCAAGGACTGAAAATTTGAGATGTCCTTTATTATATATAGTGTTTGTTCTTCTCATATACCATTCTGATTATAATAATATATGTAATTTTGAAAGATATGATGAATGATTTGTTGCATTTTTCAATTATACTTTTTTAAAGATCCAACAACTAGGAGTTGATAATGTTGGAAGAAATTAGATAAAATCAAGCAATGCACTATTTATTGATGGGATAGAGAAATTTTTTCAGTGTGTATCCTAAAATTGTAATTATGTCAACAAGGTGATTTTTAGAAATAAATGTTTGTTGGTTATAATATTTTAAGGTAAATCTATCATAAAAAGATTTCCAAGAACCAAATGATACTTATTTTAAGTTGTAGAGGCTACAATATTCTACTACATGATTTGTAATATGATAAACTTTATGGAATATAAGACATACTCATATTGGTAAAAATAACATAAATAAATTAGTTAGAAATTGTTTTGTGAGAAATATTCCAATATTGAACAAGTCAATGTCAAAAATTATAAAACACGTCTAAAGGGGACGACGTGACTAGATGTCACTAGGATATTGATGTCCAAACTCAAAAAATATGGGGCTAGTTCACAATGATGATTACTGATCAGTGACTAAGAAATCAATAAGTTGAGATATATATTATATCTCTTTCATTGATGAATTCACATTAATTAAAAGCATTATGTATAATCACAAAAAGAATGAAACCTATAGCATGATTAACTGTTTTAAAATTATATAAAAATGAATATAGTTTTTTGTCTAAAAAGAATTTGATTAGAAAATGGTAGTGAATATAACTAATAATTTATTTGAATATTTAAATAAACATGGAATCATACATGAACTTGTCTATCCAAACATTATTCAAAAAATAGGGGAGGATAAATATAAGAATGAGACCACTATTGACATGTCTATAACCATTCCTTTAAATCATGACCATTAATAATTTTTGGGCAACACAAAATTACTCTTGTGGGAATTACTGAAAATAGTTGATTTTTGTGGCCACTTTTTAAATGACTCTATATAAATTTTAGTTCAAGAAGAATATTAATATGGAGAAATTTTTAGTATTTATGTATCCTTTTCGATCAAGAAGAAAAGAATAAGTAGTGACTTCTTTGATTAAAAATATTAAAATGTAATATTTATTGGTTACACTCAAAAATGATATTCATACAATTATAACTATAAAAATATCATATTATTGTGACTATGTGGACTTTATAGTCTTCATTAATAAAGAGGATATAAGGAAATGTATAATAAATATTAGAGAAGAGTATGTTTTCGCTGCGAAATTTTTTAAAAATGTTTACTTAGATGAATAAATGCTTCAAATTTTTGATAATGATACAAATTCATCATATCCATATGATGGGGGAACGTATTTGGGAAATAATGGAAAAAATAATTACTTAAAAGAGATGTTAATCATTAAAATATCGTAAAGGACCAGAATAATGTTTTGTAAAAGAGAAGGAAATTTTTAAAAACTAGTCAAATTGGTTTTCTTTTAAGGATTCATCCTCAAACTGTTGAAGAATTTTTTGAGCATAATTATGGTATTTAATCCATAATTGAATAGATTGACTAAATAGAAACAAATAATTCTTGGAATGTTATTCCATGATAAAATAAAAATATAATCATAGTGGGAACATTATTTTTTATAAAAAAGATAAATGTGAGAGGTGATGTTCTAATAAATTAAGGTAGACTTGTGAAAAAAGGGTAGTCACAAATTATGGGGAATACTTTTTATGAAAATTTTTACCCCATTTTCTGGCTTGATACCATTCAAATTTATTGGGTTATTGTAGGTAAACAAAGGCTAATTTTTTTCAAATTGATTTAAATTATGAATTTCTTAATAGTGAGATAAATAAATAAGTTTTAATATGGAAACATGTGGGTTTTATAATTCATGAAGATTGAAAAAGATCATAAATTTTGAAGAAGGCACTTTATGGTTAAAAAATCTATGGTCTTGGTGACAAAATCTAGATGAGTTTTGAAAGAGTATGGAATTATGGAAATGAAGGGTTGATCAAAACATATATGTAATTAAAAACAACACTACATTACTCACTATGACTTTTCATATGGATTATATAATCAATTCTAGTAATTAGGATATTTGGTATGAATTAATATTCTGAAAAATAATGCATAATTATTTAGAAAAATAAATAAGTTATTCAAAATTGCAATGCTTGACAAGATGAAATTCTTCCTGGGTCTTCAAATGTACTATTCTTTTCCTTACATTTTCATTTTTCAAGAGAAATAATCAACAAAATTATTAAATATATTTTTTGTTTTAGAATAAATAATATTTTCTATACCAATCCACGTAGGAACCATGCTGATAAGGGATGATGAAGGATTTTTTTTAATAAGAAATAATTCTGGATAGGTTGTCCCTTATACTTGACTTCCATAAATAAAAACATTTTTAGTTTTTTTAACTTAATGTTATATGTATTATTATAATAAAAACTAATCATATATCTTAGAATAAAATAAAATTGTTAGATATATTTGAAAAAAAAATTGTTTTACAATTTTATATACAATGAATAGAGGGTTATATTATATTGTCTTTAGAGATTTTGACTAGTCTAGTGGCGTTGATGATAGAAATTCAACTTCAAGAGGTGGTTATATTATTATTGAGAGTTGTGTTACATGATATTTCATGAAAAATTCATTATATACATTAATCTTTATTGAATATGAGTATCTTTCTCTATCATAAGAAGTATCATAATTGATTATGATAGAGTCCTAACTTGATTAAATAAACATAAGTTATGGATACCCACTAGTTATTTGTTTTAAAAACATGTCCTTGATAAATAAATATAAGCATACAGGACACAATTTCAGATTTAAGAAAAGAGATATGAAGTATAATTGTCTTAATCCAAAGGTCTCTTATATAATCTTTAAGTTGTAATTTTTTCCATATAATGAGTATATTATTAGAATCTATACAAAGAATCATCAAGATGACTCTTTTGTGAAATTATGGTGGTAAATTGGAGTGTATCAAGATTCTAAACACATAGATATTTTTTTATAGTTTCCACCACTCTTTTAATTATATAACGTTTTTACAAAGTTAGAGAAGTTGATTTCATGGAAATAATCCATATTTTTCTCTGAATGTTTTAATTTGATTGATGAATGGGTATAGGAAATTTCTTGAGACTTTTCATAATTTCATGATAGAATATTCAAAACATATATATATTAATGAGAATTTTGTGTACTATCTTGATGATTTAATTAATCACCCTTATTCATACAGTAATATAGATCAAGTAAAGATAGTATTGAAAATTTCCTTTCTTATATCATAGAAGTAGTTGATACCACTTCAATCATAAATTCTATTTTTTTGTAAATAATGGGAAGAAAGAAATTCACATTTAATTATTCTTTATATATTGAGAGGGAGAGGATATAATCTTGGGTACTAAACTGACATGAATGGTATTGGTACTCACAAAGAGTATAAATATGGAGATATTTAAACCAAATTTTTGGTTATTTTTTTTTTCAATACATATCGATGTGGTATTTCAAAATGTTTGACATATTTCTGAAGTGACTTTTTAAAGATGATATGAAATGATTTTTAAATTATATATTTAGAAGGAAATTTAGGTAATTATATCATGGGTAAGAGTAATTTTCTATCTTGATGTAAAAAAAATTACTACAACATTCTATATATAAAAGTAACTCTAGAGAAGAATAGAGAATATTAAAATGTTGTGAAATTTACACTGAATTCCTAAGAGTCACTTATATCATACAAAAAATTATATCTATAGAAGAATAGAATAAAAAATGTATATCTTCCATAAATATAAATCTATTAAAATTTTAAGGAGATTAAATAAAAATATTTTACAAAGTCCAAACTCTCACTGATATTCACAGGAAAAACTCTCCTACACATATGAGTCTATTTGTGGTATAGAGTAAAAATATATCTATCCAAAGAGTTTGATAGTGATAAGTAAGAGTAAAAATATCACATAGAAATGTCAAAAATTAATAAAATGGAAGTCATAGAGTATGAAAACTATTTATTATATTCAAAAAAATTCAATAATGAAAATCTCCTTCATTTTATTGAATGTTACTTTTTATGAATAATGTTTGATTTAGGATGAAATATAAAATAATAGAGTCCTCACATTTTCATCAGCATCATGAAGGGTAATATCAAGTCATTAATCTACCTATAGAGGAAATACCATCCAAGATGGTTCTGTTTTGTGAGTTGTAGTCACACTAAAATATGAATGTGATTCTATGGTGCATAAGGAAGAATAAGTTAGGGGAGACATTTAGGTTGTGATTTCAAGTCCTATAAGACATATTTATCCTTAAAATGAGATAATGAGTTTTTTCTACCAATATTTGGAATTCCTTGAAATAGGCATGAAAAAAAAAATATATAAATTCTTGAGGCTCTCCATCCTGCCAAAACAGATTTTTTTCATGTAGATATATATTACAATTATATTAGAAATATAATTCCATGAAAAATGTGAGTGATATATGAATGCTTATGACTAATCATTAAGGATATATTTTTATTGAGTAGTTTAAATGTGTTTTAAAGGAAAAAATGTTAGGGAGATTAAAATTTTCATAAAATGAGTATTTCTCATATTATGAACATCAAAAACTATATACATGATATTTTTCAAAATACATTAAAATTTTGGGAATAAAATAATGCTATTAAGAAACAAAAAAAGATAAAATAAAAATAATTAGTAAAAAACAACTAATATAGATTATTTTTATGATAATAGTAAGAAAGAGATCAAACTAAAATTTTCTCATTCGAGGATCACGCTAACACTGGTTGTCTATTTAGAGAAGTATTTATATTTTTAATGTAACAAGTTTATAATTTTTTAGATTCTAGTTGGTTCCATTATTTTTTGAATTTTATGGTTATGAATGTTTTTATAGTCACATGTTGATACTAAAGCGATAGTGGGATGGGATAAATTCCACCATACACTGAGGACATAATTATTCTTTCTAGTTGAAAACCTCATTAATAATACTTTTTTGGCTCCATTGATATTTCTACACTTTTTTGAGTTCTAGAGGGTTATTAAAGATAATAAAGGGAGTGATGAGGATATTATAATTTATAAAATATGATGCTACCCATATCCCTAACCATCTTAATTCTTAACGTATATTTATTTATCCCATAACGTATATCTTCAATGATTATTAGGGTTCTTTAGTTTCACAATCCCTTGCCTTTTTGGGTTATGTGTCTCCTTAAGAAGATGAAGAAGGGATTAAAGATATCCACCATATCTTTAAAGTAATTGAAACACCTGAGAAATAAAAAGTTTGGAATCCAAATTTTTTTCTTAAAGGATAGTTCTGTCAATGGTGGGATGGAATTCTTAATGTGAGGAAACTCTACAACCTCTCTTAAATCAATTTTTAAGAACACTTCATATGAAATTCTACACTGATATGTTATGATGAGTTAAATAAAAGGGATTTATGAACATTCTGTAATATTTTTATGTTATTTATGGAATAAACTACCACATTCACTAACAATATTTTTTTCACTCAATATTTATATAGGAATAAAGAATATTAGGTATGTAATTTCTAAATGCATCTTCAAGAATGTCTAAAACCCAATGATTCTATCTTTATAAGTTTTCCAAAAGGTTAAACTTATAGGTAATGGTTCTAAATGGGTTTGGGATTAGGTAGTCCACTACATATCTAAACCCATGGTGATTTCACTTCTGGTAGTAGGATGTAATACTAAGAATTGGTGAGTAGTAGTGGTTCTTTCAAGGGATGTCAGGGTGGTTATGTGCATATATAACCGAACATAGGAAGATCCTATATAAAACGTAAACAATATATTTTTTTGGACGCATAAATTTTAACTATACCTTAATGATTAAGTGGTATCACATTTGAAGAAAGTGTAGTCACCTTTAGTGGTTCGATCGATTGGGTATATATGGGAGTGTTATCCTGCATCCTTAGTTGACCTAGGCATTCTGAGACCAATCAGTTGTCTAGTCAACTAGTTGAAGATGACCACTATATAAATGTTTTGTTGATGGTTACTAATATAAAATTTAGGTTATACTAGCTATGTTATTTTTATATGTACATGGATTCATATAGCAAGGGATGTGAGAAGAGGCATTATGTGACTTCTATAGAATAGATTGTACATTATGATGGAAATACGACATCTATCATTTGAGGTGCTATAAACTTATCAACTACATTAGATTTACCTATTTTTTTATATTTTCACTTTACACTAATTAACCACTAATAAATTTATTTTAATTCATTAACATAATGTGTATAATTTATCTTCATATATTAGTCTCGATACTCACTTGAGTTTAAGGATATAGAATAATATAAAAAGTATACATTATACTTTTATGATATAATCTTTTGGAAATATTTGGGATGTCATGAATTTTAATATCGACACTTTTGGTTTCTTCTTATGGATATACTAGATAACCCTGTTCTATGTGTAACACCAGAGAATCAATTTATATAAGTATTCTTTTCTTACTAAACAACATTAACATATTGAAAATAGATTTATTCAAGAATGTGAATAAAACCAAAATTTACTAAGTATTATAATTTAATTTAATGAAATTAATTTTATTTATAAATTCACAATTTCAAAATTATATTAGGATTAATTTTTAATATTTTTAAAAATAGATCTTTTTTTAGTGAGTAGTGTAAAATACTAATTTTACAAAAAAATTATTACCTTTATGACATTACAATGATATTATAATAAAATTAATATTTATGATATTTTTTAATATACCTTATATATATTAAATATTTGATATAATTCATATAAAAACATTTAATTTTGAAATATTCTCTCAACATTTTTAATATCAATGTAATTATTTGTTTAAAATAAAATATATGTTAGTTTTTCTTTATTAGTAATGTATTTGTAGTGTTAATTTCATTTGTTTTTTTTGGTTTGAAATAAAATATGTAATATTTAATTTAAGACAATCCAATCAATTCCATTATTAAAAAAATTACACATTATTTTCATTTAAAATAATTTTTTTGTAAAATAATCATTTTTATAGAAACAGTTTTCGTTATGTTTTATGAAAATATAATACAATTAATTTTTATTATATATAGAAATTTAATGTTTAAAAAATTTATTCCACATCTTTAATCATCATAATTAATTTTTTTTAATAAGTTTGATCAATTTTTGGTTCATAATGAATAATAAAAATGGTAAAATATTTATCACTTCGCCTAAGGGTAAAATGAGTATAAAGGGTATAAAAGGGATAAGGAATCAATGAGATATAAAAAACATTCATAAATTAATTTTGTGGTATAATTTAAAAATTTACCGTATCATATTGAAATATTTTACAATTTGGAGCCTCATGACTTCAGTAATATAAATAATATATTCTAATGTTTCAAGTATTTACATATGTTCAACCAACCTCAATTATAAAAGAGAACCCTTTGTTGAACATTCTCTAAAACAATTGAGCCACCTTCTTCAAACTATCAATACTAAAATACCATTTAAAAATCCCTCTTCATTTCCTAGAGGTCCAATTATCCCCAAAATTCCACTTTAATATGTCTTAATGTGTATGAAAAAAAAGCTACCAAAAGAGGAGGCATATGTTCTTACTGAGGTTTTTCAAGTTCCTTTCTACCTAAACCTCCTCCAATTATTCAATAATCACATTAAAATTATTATATCAGAATATTAATCATACCTAGATATTTTATTTAATAAAAGATCAATTTTTTATATCATTTCTATCCTACATAATAACAACACACCAACTCTACGTATGTACGACCTACAGACTCAATGAAGCTGTGTTTTTTCAGGATCATTGTAAATGGATGGTTATAAATATGGAATTAAAAAATTTATATCTTTTATTACAAATTATCAAAATTATTGAAATATAATATATCACCAACCTTTTTACCAATACATTCATTATAAAATGATAATGTCTCTCAAGCGTATGTGTGGAAAACCACCTCCATGAAGAGATGCAACTCATTTTCCTATTACAACCATCCATTGAGGATAAAAAAAGAATATAATGAAAAAATTATACTAATTAATTTATTAACAATACAGATATTATGAAACCTATTAAGAAAAACTTATTCATCACAAATATACCAATGTAATTTTGGAGAAATTAACCAAACAACCATAAATAGATAGTGTATCAAAGAAAAATTTAATTATTTTTTTAAAACAATTATAGAAGGTCCATTAAAATAATATATAGATTAAAAATGTTATAAATCATGTATTTAAAAAATTAAAATTCCTAATATAGGATTATTAAACATTTATGACTAATATGATACCCAATGTAAGGTATTTCTATTACAGTCATATTTAAATTCTTGATTTTGTATGTTTGTACCTACATTTTAAAAATTATATGATAATAATGACCAAAATCCCATATATTTTCTCCATTAATAATTATTTTTAGTTTCTAAATGTCTATTTTCTATTTATTCTCTTATACAATCAATAATTAACATGTTACATGAAATCTACTTTCTATCAGAAATCATGTTTTAATGTTTTCTTATAAGTATTTTTATTCCAATATGAGGTTTGTTTAAATTCATTGATTATGTTATTATTTATGATTTAATGTTTAAAAAAAGTACATTTAAATTCATTTTTTACTTTTAAAAAGTATTAAAAATTAATATCTTCAATATTTCCTTGTAGGTTTCTTTTAAATTTTCCCAAAATGATGAAATATTGTCTTTTTATGTATACATATTGCACTCCCTACCCCTTAATTATAGCTTCAATTAACTATCATGACTAACTTACATGCTTCCATAGTTATGGCAATGTGATTTTTTTTCAAAATATAATAGGAATTTTTATTTTAAAAGTAATCAATAAAAAGGTTTATTATTTTATTAAAGGAATTAATGGTTTTTTGAAAGTCATTTATAACATTAGTCTTACACAATGAAATAAATAAAGGATTTTCAAAAAATTGATTCTATTTCCTCTATTTCAGGAAGTCGTCATTTTACTAAAAATGATTCATTCTAATGATTTGATTGTCTTATTTCATCCCTTAATAATTTATGGTATTATGGTCATTAACATTCTCAAGATCACATTCCTTATGACTCTTAATCATTTAATTGGTCATTAATTTAATTTTTATGTAAAAAAATTATGTATCATGGATTTATACAACATCACTTCCACTACTTTTTTATAAAATCATCTACTATCTCTATATATGGTATCAATAGATGGAATATTATAAATAAATATATTTCATTGACTAGGAAAATACTATATATTCTTGATTTAATAATGATACATATTGATTTATAAGAAGTTTTGAGAATGAATTTTATCGATCCACCAATGTTATAGAAATTAATAGGACATAAAAATTATTAGTGGGGATTAGTTATAGAAATCCATTAAATACATTGGAATGTCTCATGAGACAAAAAATAGGCATTCCATATTAGATGGGTATTTTTTAAAAGGTAAAAATTTGTTATTAATGTATTATATAAGGCCTTGATGGTAATACTCATGATATCATGGCCATGGATTTAATGGTAAGATCGTGAATGTCTGGATTTATGAATTTCCTTTATTAATAATTTATTTTCCAATTTTTTTATTATTTTATGAGTATTATCAATTGATGGACATTGAACTTCTATTTTTTATTTAATGGTATGTGTTTTGACTATTCAATCTACATTTTTTATTAATCCTTACTTAATTATGATAACATTCGTTGTACATTATCCTTACCAATAGTTTGATATCACCCTTCTTTTTTTCCTTTCCCAAGGAAAGGATTATTTATTATTTTAATGATTTTGAGGATGAATTTTTTTTATTATGATATGTTTTTATATTTCCAATGTAATATAGGAATTACGTATGTAACTATTGTTTCTAGATATATGAACCTATCGATTCTTCAGGGTGCGATACCATGTATCTTGTACCAATCTAATAATGCATCATCAACTCAGGGTTACTAGATTCTGGGTTATTACATTTTGTATTTGTGTTAGTTTAGTAAGAACGTTAGGAATAGTATTTTAAGTGAACATATCTAACATGATAATTATTATAATCCCTTAGGGTATTTATGAATTTTAGGTATTTATATTCTATTAATCAATATTCATGATTGTTATGAGATAACTCAGTGTATGTCATTTTTTAGATATCGTTCCTAGATGAAAGATTGGAATCAACCATCGTAGTCTATATAGGGATTTCTTTACTATGTAAGAAAATGCATCTATTGTTGGAGGTTAGAATATTAGGACCATGTTATGGTAGATGAATAATGTTATTATAAATAACCATTATCTTATAAAGAAACTGGTTTTTCCACAACATGAAACACCTATGTTGGATCATTTAATGTAATACAAGACACCATATTTTAATTGAAATATTAATCCCATGGTAGTTGAATAATGGATTAAGTCCCCAAAACATATATCCATTGACATAGGATGAAATGAAAGGAAATTTGTTTTTGTAGTGTATTTTCTGAAGGGAGATGTTGGTTGATGGTGGTCATTGATCCTTATAAAAAAAGTGGTTGATGAAATAGAAAGTTTTGAATGAATAAGCTTTAATGTTATATTCATTGAGATGATACTTCCTTGATATAAATGAGTCAAAATAGATTTGAATACACATAATTTAATATAGAATGAAGAAAAATGGTTTGCAGAGTATGATTCTAACTTTACTAGATTTTCTAGGAATGATGCAGACTATATTTTTTATATAAAAATATTGATTAACTACTTCAATAAAACTCATAATTTGAGTCTCTAAGGGAACTGTTTCCAAAACAAATTCATCATATCATGATATATTTAGAATTGTTATCATGACAGATAAATATTTTTCAATATTTTTTTATTTTCAATGGAAATTAATAAAATATGCATTTGGTTGAGCACCATGAGAAAAAGTAATGTGTTAAGTACTATGAAATGAAAGATATAATTTCTAACTTAAGATAATTGTGCAATGAATAATCCATATATGTGATTAATGGGAATAAAAGACTATTTCTTGTGTAGAAAATGAGTTCATATAGCCCGAGAATATAATGTAAATATAGAAACCACTGATATCCAATGCTTCAGCTATAAAGTGATTGGGAATTATTGAAACCATTATAGAAAGAGTCAAGGTTACCTTCTAAAGAAGAGGATAATGAGAGAAGTCTATAATTATGTTATTATTATAACAGAGGTCAAATTTACTAAATATTTGGTGGTAGGTAATTTGATCAAAAATTCATATTTTGTTAACTTTTTATTTCATTATAAATCATAAAAATGTTTTATATATTCTATGGTTTCAGGAAAATTTGTTTTCCCCCATAACTTAATGAATGTAGTTTTCAATCAAAAATTATAATGGAAATATTATTTCAATAATGATACGTCAGTCAGTTCCCATTACGACACATATATATACACAGTTTACAAACATTATTATTTTAACTATGATTGAATTTCATATAATAATTTTTGTCGTTTGGTATTTAAATTATAATGAAAAAACATATTTCTATGGGAAGGAGGTTATTATTTGTGATGGATATGAAGATCCCCATTTCTTCAAAGGGGAGAATAAATGATATAAATAATGTCTAGATCCACCTCCAATATCTCTTCTTAATAATATTCATAATTATAAAGATCATATGAAAACTATGAATGGGAAATTTATCCTTCAAATATAGGATATGCTTATTTTGTAGGAATATATTGATGTGTTTCCTGAATAGAAAAAGAAACATCCACCTAAGTATTTTATTATTTTTTCCAATGATCTCAATTATAATGAAAAACATATTTCTAAGAGTCCATAGATGATAGATATATTATAATTAAAAACAAGTGAATAAATAATAAAATTAGTTCTTTGATAAGGGATTTATATTCCCTTGTGACACCGCATGTGGAGTCCCAATCAATTTAGATAATACTATTTATGGTTCTGTGAGGCTATGAATTTATTAAAATGAAATCAATGAAATTAATATAAAAATAACTATCATATGTCATTCATTGATGGATTATTTGATCAAAAAAATTGAGATCAATTTTAGGAAAAGTTGATTTCTATAACAACAAAATGATTGTTAATGGTCATTACACTACCTCCCAATGAATGAAAATAAGGTGGCTAATGTATTCAGTAAGAAATATCATTGGATTTTTACTTAAATAATTTTTGAATAAAATAATACATTATTGGATTTATTAAACATGGATATGGGAATCATTAAGGAAGGGTAAACATCAAAAAAATTCTAAATTCCTCATAATCTATACTTATGGTAGATTATAAAAAAAATTTAAGTGTGATGATAAAAATATTAAATATAAAATCAAAATCATGAATAATGGGAACTATGTGTATTTTATCAATGAAGATGGTATATTGAAATGAGAAAATATTATATGTGCTTAATCCATACCAATTATAAAAATATAATTATTAGATTAATGTTATTGCTCAAATTTCCTTATAAACCCTGGTAACACAAAAATGCATCATGACTCGAAGAGAATTTTTGGTTGGTTACTGTTAAAAAGTACCACATAGACTCTCTAATGTTCATGATGTGTTTAATATATATTTATTTATGAAGTAAATAAAAAACACAATGCTTGTGATCATCTCTAAAAATGATTAATGGAACTTGATTTATCTTACTTTAAAGAGCCTCTCTATATTCCGGACTACTGAGAACTAGTGTTGTAAAATTAGATGACCCGATTGGGAAGGTATTTTGAAATAAATCATAAAATAAAAGTGGAATCTTATGAAAATGAAATAGATATGATAATTAACTAAGGATAAATATTTATTAGGTGAAAATATTGAAATTTCAGGGGAAAACTTTGAATTATGGAAGACTAAAACACCCAGGAATCTATTATAGCACATAATATTTTCCTAAAAAATAACAAATAATATAATACACATATATTTATTCAAAAACTATATTAAAATGAATATTTCAACCAAAAAAAATTAAATTTTATTTTTCTCAAATATATTTAATTTTTTAATTCATCAGCTCATAATTAGATTACTTATATTTTTCCTCATTTTTTGAAACTGTTGATTTTTTTGTGATTAGTTAAGAATAAGGATTTTAAAACATAAAATGTCAATTGTTTTGATATTATAATGATATGAGAATAAAAAAAATGTTTATGAAAGTAATTTCTTACACCAAATATATATATATATATTAAATAATTACTAAAAACTAATATAAATGTATAATTTTGAACTTAAAAATCTATGAATAATGTTTAGATAATCTAAGCGATGTTTTGGTCCTTATAAAAACAATTTTGGTTTTTTAATCGTAATAACATATCTATAGGGCTACTCTCATTTTGGGGTTAAACAAAATCAAGCCTCCTTTTATTTTATTTAATCCAATTAATTTCATTATTAGCAATATTATACGTGATTTTTTCTATAAAATCATTTTTATGGTAAAAAATCTTGATTTTTTATAAAAACAATTTCTGTTATGCTTTATAAACATATATTAAAAGTAAAATGAACCAATTATTAAACATGAATATGGTAAAATGGGTTCCAAATTCAGAATTAGAATAATTATTATTATGTAAAAAATTAACTTACTCTTTTTATAATTAATAGTAACCCTGTAAATTATTTATCACTTCAGTTAACGGTAAAATGACCAAAAATAAATAAAAAATATGGAATATGAATTAAATATTACATTAAATACCTTTGTAAATCCAATTTCTTGGTTTAATTTCGAACTTATTCTTACAATATTCTAATCTATGAAAATTTATATCCTCCCAAATTGAGAAAACATATATTATATAACAATTTTTCAAGAATTTACAAGTGTGTTACCGAGTAACCTTATAAAAGGGAACTCCATCTCCTTTTTCCTTCAATCAACCTAAGAAACATTCATGGAAAGGAAAAACCTTAATATCAAACTAGAGTCCCTACCAACATTCATTATGTTAGATCCTCATAAAAAACTACCTCAAGAATTCTTGAGGTGTTGACCAATGATGGTTTATTAAAGAAGATGTATTTGTTCGCACAATGATTTTCAGGTTCCATTATTCTAAAACATATTTAAAATGATCAATAACCATATTAACAAAATTAAATTACTATATTAACCATACTAGGACGTTTTTAGGCTAATTTTAAATCACTTTTAATTCTTCTTTACATCATATGTAAAACAAAAACATTATGCAGTCTTATGTACGACCAACCCTCTTCAAAAAGTGGTGTAATTTATTTTTCATCACTATTTTAATTTTAAGGTTACAGATATAGAATTAATGAATATAGAATATATTAATGAAATATATTATTATCTTATAAATAAATTCTTAACATTCTATAAATTGGAAAATAATAAGATCACTCGTGTGTGTGTGTGTGAACCACCACCTCCAAAAATAGTTCTGATTAGTTTTTCTATTACCAACATGAATGTTTTATTTTAAAATTATATATATTGAATAATATTTATATTAATGACACTATTAAAATTATAGAGAAGATGTAACAATTTTATAAAACCTTTAACAATGACCAATTAAATGATGTGATTGGGGATAAATTTTCCGAACAACCTTAAATGATCGACCTAAGAAATAACGATTTAATGAATAGATTTAAAATAATTATTTAAAGACCATAAAATGTAATATAAATAAAATAGGTTATAAATAATTTATTTAATAAATTCAACATCATAACATAGGATGTGAAAACATATATGGAAAATTAGAGACCTAAGGTAAGGTATTTATGTTAGAGACACATTTTATTTTGGGATTTTTTATATTCATATTTGATTTAGGAAAATTATATGATTACAATGTCATAAACCCAATATATGTTATTATATTATTATAATGTTTTATTTATACATGTTTTCCTTCCATTTATTTTATTTTTGTATCATAAACCAATAAGTAAGTTCTATGTATGTGAATTTCTTTTAATAATAATGTTTTAATGTTTTTTTCTAAATAATTTTAATGAATATCAAAGTAATTTTATATCTTCAACCATCTCCTCAATTATACATAAATAGTATTAAAGGAACCTTTAAATTTTTTCTCACTTTATTTTCAAATTATTAAAAAGGAACCTTGACAACATTTTTCAAATGGGTATTCTTAAATTTTAACAAAAGTGAAAAATTAATGTTATTTAGTGTATACAGATGGACCACGCATTCATCCGATATAGCATTTATTTATTCTCAAGATCACCTTAAAAATATTTATATTTATTTTTAATTAAAATATTTTCTAAATATTACGTGAATTTATTTAAAAATTTACTAATAAAAATGATATTATTTTCCTGAAAGAATAAAAATAAAGTTGAAATTTATTTGTAAATACTTTCTTAAAAAAATTACATGATGGTTTTTTAACAAATTTTAATCTATTTTATTCAATTTATAAAAGTATTATTTTATTATAAAACCTTCCTTTATGAACAATATCTGGTATTCTTTATTCATTTACTAATTTATGGGTTTTAATTTATTAACTTTCTTGTGTTCACATTCTTGATCACTCTCTATCATGTCAATAGACAATATTTTATCCTCTATATACATATTTTTTGTATCATGGATTTTTATGTCATCATTTCCACAAAATTTATGTTGTATCAATAGTATATAATTTCAATATAGAGTATCAGTTGATGGAAGTAAATTAAGAAATCTATTCCATTGACTAGGGAAATATTCTATATTCCAAATTCAATATAGATAAATTTTTATTTATAAGGAATTTTGAGAATTAATTTTTTTAATCATATATAAGAAATTTATAGTATGTGAAATTTATTGGTGGGGCCCATTTACAAATAGAAATTGATGCATCGATAGGACTCATGTGATATAATATAAAGAAATTTATATTAGATGAGTATTTTTTAAGCCTACCTATTTATTTAGAATTCCATGTTCAATGCCTTGATGGTATGATTCATATTATTTTTTTGACACCTTGAAGGTATGACCGAGAATTTATATATTTATACATTTCCTTTTTTAATAATTTTGGTTTCTATTATCTATGAGATTTTTATATTGATATTACCCATGGGTGTACATTGAACTCATGTTGATGATAAAATTTCATTCTTTCTCATTATCCACTCTACAATACAGAATATTATTTATTTACTCATAATAGATTCCCATATGTGTAACCGTTTTGAGCATCTAATCTCACAATTTATCTGTTTTCCTTTCCTTATGATATGAAGAAGAATTCTTTGAAATATATCGAGGTTGATTTTCTTTCTTGATGTATGTTGTCCTATTTTGAATATAATATTGTAATCATGGGTGTATCTAGTTTTTTAATACTAGTAAATTTATCCTTCCAACATGGTGTGATCCATTATATATTGTACCAATTAAATAAATAAATCATTGCATCTAGGTTATTTGAGTCAGGGTTAGTACACCGTATATGTATTAATTATTATAAAAAAAGAATCTCTTTTTATATATAAAATTTATTAAATATATCTCATATGTAGAGTGGGATATCCACACCATATGAGGAGGTCCATATTAGAGGTAGGTAGGAGAGATCAAGGGTGTGATTACTTATCCTATTATTGGAGTGGTTGATTCTAATGAGTGAAAAATATTTTTATCTCTAATAGATATCAATCCTGTTGTTCTCCCAGAACATTTATCAATATTTCCTCATAATAAATAGGTGGTATTCACCATTAACTTAGTTCCCTAAAAGAAAAACATATTTATCCCTCCATATCATATGGCTATAATCAAATTTATGGAGTTACAGGATCTTCTAAATGGGCCTAAATCGAAGGATTTATTATTCTGATCACATTTTCTTATAGTGATTTGGTTTCGTTTTATATGAATTTTGACAGATGTATATTATTTCATTCAATTCATGGTTAAAAACAACTACCCTTGGACTTGAATTGATGACCTCTTTGATCAATTTAAGGGTGTGTGGTTTTTCTAATTTTGTCATTGATCAGGTTAACATTACCTCTGTGTTCAAACATTGGATATTCCTATGAAATATTTTAAAATTTGGTCTGGAAATTTTAAATATATAGTAATTTATATTTGTTTAAAAATTCCCAAATGTGTTTAAATCATCTATGTACAAGATATTTTGTATATTCTTGGACACATTCATTGTAGATTAATGTCACTTATGTATTATCACAGCTATAGTTTTTTCTATGTCCATAGTGGGATAAACCTATATAATATCAAACTCACAAATTATTTAGTGGAAGAGGTTAAGGAATCTAAAATCTATGGCCTAGAAAATACTATAATTCAAGAGATGATCAATAGTGGGGTTATACATAATGATTAGTTCCATGAGTAATCGAAATGTATCATTTCACAAGGTACAATAGTTACCATATTTGGATAAAGGAAGTAGTGATTAATTATTATCATTCTTCCCAATAGTTTATGATTCTCATAATCATGAATATATATCTTTATGTTCATTATAAATTATATTTCTTGTGTATGAAAAGATATAATGTGGGATTTATGGACATATTTCAAAACTATCAATATGTGTGAGAGATGCATTAGAGGCCAATGGGGGGCATTCATCCACTACTTTTTTATCATATAAGTGCGGTAAAATTAACATATACTCTAGGAGTAATATTTGATAATCCCAAATGGATTAGACATAGTATTGGAGATTTAATGACATCAAACAAAAACAGAAAACTTCATACCAATAAAAGAGGCCTCATCGGTAGATGATCTTGAGAAGATATATGTCCAAGATATTTTGGAAGATCATAATGTTTGGAATAGCATAATATATAATAGGGATCCATGATTTATGTCTCATTTTTTTAAATAATTTCTACAAGAATTAAATTTATAGGTAAATATAATCACTTCTTTTCACAAAAATACCAATAGTTAATCCACGGATACCGTACATATTCTTTTTGTAATTATTTTTGTGTAACAACCTGAAATTTAACATAGGTATGGATCATTTGTTTATGGATTAAATTAAGTTAAACGATATTTATGATGTCACCAAATAGAGTCACAGAGGTCATGAGGGTGTCTGGGGTTTTTTTAGAGCCCAAAACATGAATAATTTTGAAAACAAATTGGGTCAAATGGTTAGCAGAAACTATGTCGTCCAGCCCGCACTGTCTCCACTAACAGTGCAGGGTGAGATAGTTAAGAAGTATGGGCCACATGGTTTTCTATAACCATACAACCTAAGGTTCATTCCCATGTAAAAAACTATAGTGTTTGGATAATGGGATTTCACTATGTTTCCATAGAGTTAGGGAGACTGTGAGCATAAACGATATGGGGTCCTTCCTTCAGTAGTGAGGATAACAAAGTTTACACATGGTTTTTCCATACCATGTGGTGAAACCATATGACAGAACATTTTTAGGTGAAATTAATATTTAATCTTGAATTAATCTTTTAAAACTCTTATTCTTTCGCCCCTTATTCTCTAATAGATGGATTCCTCTTTCTCTCGTTAGTCAACATCTTCTTCAATATAGGTTAATTGATATCTTCTCATGTGAATTCAAAATCAAGATCCATTGAAAGAATTGGATATCTAGATGTATTCTCTAAATTATTTTCTCTTCCTATATTAGTTTATCTTTTGATCCATTAATCTGTTTAGGTGCAAGATCTTTTTTCACTAATTTCAGGGTGTTCGACCATTTGATCAATTTCTCACCTCCTACTTCAAATTTTAGGCATCCATATGAAGAGGAGTTAAAAAAACCCTATGGAAGGTGGTATCATCATTTTCCATCAAATTTATAGTGTTTTAATATCTTTTATGTTGTTCCTAATACCATCCTTTTTTATGATTCACCCTATAATTTATTTCTTCACTCTAAAATGTGATACACAACTTATTGCTCTGTCGTTGTTCATTATCTAGTAATTTGGGGATACCAGTCTCAATCAAGGACACCCCTTGGGTGTGCTTGGTTGATTTTTCCATTTACCATTAATTAATTAAATGGAATGAACAACTTATAATCATTAAAATAATATTATAAATTGTATTTCCTATATTATTTTGTTTAATGGACCCCATACACCACCTGTGGTCTTGTCCCATATTATAAATGGAATTTCCTATACTGGTAATTTTCCAATGTACAATGGAACATACTGTGTTCCACTTAGTGAATTGTAAAATTAATTTCCTTTTTTTTATTAAATGGGATATATTAAATGTATTAGATTGTTAATGGAGGTTTTCCTTCCATATATAAATTAAATGGTTTAAATTGAATTACTTATAAATGGTGGAAAGGTCAAAAAAATCAGGACATGTTTTAAAAATTTATTTATATGAATTATGATGACTTCTATGTATTAGTCATGAATAATAATATGCATGAGTTGTAATTCTAAATAGAAGTTATTATATATATGATTATTCATTTAAATAAGTTGTGGAACAATGGTAAGGGTTATATTTTCCATGAAGATTTGTGGTCCCTTATATCAGGTGTTGAGAATAACATCTCACAACATTGAATTTATTTGGACTATGGTCATGATGCCCCACATTCTTTGTTTAGGGTGTTGGCAATATGAAACACCCACCACCCCGAGTGTTTTGCATGAACTCTCTCAATATTTTTAGTATTTAAGAAATGTTCTATTTTATCTTGTGATTATAGGATGGTAATGGATGTCTAAGTTACACATCGGCCTAGCTGGCACATGTTATTCTAGATATATGTAAAATTATGTTCGCACGTACTTGGTCCATATAGTTGAATGAAATATATATCTATACATTATTTCAGGACCCATCCTAGTGGGGCCCGCGCCGCGACTCCCCAATCCCAACTTTAATAGGCCAGGGGCTGGTGACTAGCATCGAGTAGGAATATTAATAACATGGGGGGAATTTCCTAAGTACCTACACACACACACATCCCTAATCCGAAAATACGGAAATGTAAAAAAATAGGGACAAAATGCATGCATTCAACTAAACCCAACAAACAGAGTACGACAGAAAGTATAGTACTAAAAGTAAACTGGGCTAGAATACGAGCCCACCAAAAGAAAGTGTCTGAAAACTACAAAGTCCACATTTTAAACACAAAAGGTACCAGGACTGCTTCTCGTAGCCGTAGGAACACATACGCCTATTGGAAACTCTGAAATCTCGGTCCTGCCGTAGTTTTCCCTAGACTCTGTCGAAAGGATGCTCATCTGCACAAGAGACGACACGTGCGGGCAAAGACCGTGCATGGGTGAGTATAACAATACTCAGTAGAGGACCTAAAAAACCACAAAGAAATACACAAAGGAAAATTACAATCATCTCTACATAGTATATGTCCTCAGAATATATAATCGGAGAACACAATCTAGATATACTCAAACCCCAAAACCATAGTCTAGGAACAAGTCACGAAACAACATACCCCCACTAGGGATTCAGTTTGAAGATTCCACGAAGCACTCATTCAAGAGAACATACTCCACGAGTCTAATAACACTAATGAAATCCTTCCATGAAGTACTTTCCATTGAGAAAGGTCATGAGAGATAGATGCACTCATTCTAGGAGAACACACTCCTGAGTGGGGAAAATATCATGATACATAGATGAGGATCACTGCCAGGGCCTTGGAAGATACCGCGGCGCATCCTGATTCACCTGATAAGTAGAGGATAAACACCTTATAGGGATATTCATGTCGATACCTAACTCTACCTAGGGTCAAAAATGGATAGAGGATCACACTTGGGGCCTCTCGGAGGGATACCAGACTCTATCTCGGAAAGTCCTGCTGAAGGGATCATATCCCTATAGAATTAAATGATACCTGACATTTAAGAGAACATGGAAAAGGGGCACTAATCCAAACAAAACATGTCCAGGATATGGTGGACAAGAAGATCACACCATGTAATGAAAAGTACACGGTGTGTAGATAGGTCACATGCCATTTCCTCTGACCCTGGGTACTGCCTATGTACCACGACTCGAGTCTTAAGGCTTGTCGTGTGAAACATAACTACACGGCATGTAAAATTGATCACACGTCATGTCAAAGTATCTGGGGTCCACTCCATGTATGTAGCCATGTGCCCATACATGGATTTAACCCATTTACGCCAACTGGTGTAGCCGACACATGAGGTGACCCGCGTTACTGGCGTTGCCAGGCCGTTTGGTGGAGTACACGACCATGTACTCCACCACATGTTCGTGTATCCTCTAGATGTACTCTGAGCATTAGGGAAGGTACAAAATTCCCTATGACCAGGGTCACATGCCGTGTGACACCTGTTTGACACCCGAATCCCTATCCACCGCCACCAGTACCACACGATGAGTTCATTGAGATACATGTCGTGTATGGAAGAATTTTCTAGAAATGACGATTCTCACTGGCGCACCTCTGATGAACTCTGATCTTTTTACTGACGATCCTATTTCAACGAAACTCCATAATCTAGGTCACCCTGACATCCTGAAGTCATCTCTGTTATTTTCAGGCCTCCAATCGGCCCTGAAAATGCACATCGATCCTCTCATGTGATGAAGTCTTGAAGAACAATCTCTCCTGATCCGAGCCGATTATTCATCTGCCTTTTCCGTTGCACCTCTATTGAGTTGTTGCAATGTCGGGTCTCTAGTTTTTGATCGTTGTGTCACAAAAAGGATGTGCAATGATATGTTGTTTGTTACCCCATGAAGAACGCGAAGAAAAGAGGAATAAAAATCCAACACACCAAAAATGAGGACCAAACCTCCACTATCGTTCATCATGATGTTGATCCACTCCCGTTAGAAGGATTAAAAACGGTGAATCAAAATCATAATCCAACAATTATCACAATTAAAATTCATGAACCAAACACTAAAGGAAATGGAAAAATAACACCCTCCTGTATGAACTCATGATCTGTGTATCAATATGTTCATGGTCGATTTGTGTTCTTTTTTTAATCCAAAAAATGGGGAAAGAGGAATAGAATTAACAACCCCTACATTGAGGAGGTATCGATTGCTGACGACGGGGTTGTGCTATCGTCGTCGCTGAGATCCATCATCTTTGTTAGCACAACGATTCACTGCTTTTATTCATCATCATTCATCGCCAGTAGTTTTCTCCAATTATCTAAGAATTATCCAGAGATTTTCTCCACCTTCTTCCAGCGAGAAACATTCGATTAACCCAAAAAAAGGAGGGAACACATTTCAGCATTCTGTTACGCTGAGTCACTGAAGGTACGTTGTGACATAAATGAGTCTTCTTTGTTATTTCAGATTCATTATGACAGGACATTAATTATCAAAATAGCTACCCCATCATTACGCTGTAGTAGATGTCTCCAAATAAAATAAATAAACATTGTGAATTAATTTAATTTTATTTTATTTTATTTTACTAAAAATGTCGAAAAATTTACTTTTTCCCACAACCTTCACCAGTCGACGATAGAACCACTCTTAGGTAGAGTTATTTTACTATACCCTACAATTTCATATGATTTTTAATCTGGGCATCCGTTCAGAAACTGCCAAGACTGCACACACCCGCCAAATTACATAGATTTGAAGAATATTAGACCACCATTCAGGGCTCATCGGGCCTCGGAATGACGTGTCTTCTTTGCCCTTGGTCTCATAATAATTCTATATAATATTTAATAATAATACATGTAAAATATGATACATTACATTCTCCCCACCTTGGGGATTTGTGTCCCAAAAAATCCAAAACAAAGGTTACTAAAAAAATATGCGGGTACTGGGCACGAATCTGAGCATCCTCCTCCCACGTGCTCTCAAAAAGATTCTTTTACAGCCACCGAACACATACCAAGGGAATTGATCGGCCATGAATGATCCTCCCCTACCAATCCTCAATCTCCACCGAGTACTCAGCAAAGGACACTCCATCTTCGATGTCAAGATCACGCCCGTCGATGACGTGCGCTAGGTGATGTACGTACCTTCTCAGCTGCGACACGTGGAAGATATCATGTAACCAATGCAACTATGGATGTAGAGTTAGGTGGTACGCCACCTCACCACCTCTGTGTAGTATCTGTAAAGGTGTGATGAACCTCAGAAATATCTTGCCACCCCGTCCATATCTCTGTAACCCTCATCGAGGTGAGACCCAAAAAAGACGTGGTCTCATTCCTCGAACTCTAGAGGTATCCATCACCTATCAGCATAAGATTTCTTCCGGTTCTGTGCAGTATTCATCCACTCCTCGATGATCTGCACCTTCTCGGTGGTAGCTATTACCAATTCTGGACCTATGAGTGGTGACTCACTGGGGTTGGTCCAGCAAAGAGGTGAGAGGCTGAGTATCCCATATAATTCCTTGAAAGTTCCATACCGATGGTGGAGTGGTAGTTGTTGTTGTATGAAAACTCCACTAGTTTTACATGGTCCTCCCAACTATGAACAAATTCCAAGAAACAGGCCCACAATATATCCTCCTTAACTTGAATGGTCATCTCCATCTGACCATCAGTTTGGGGGTGGAATGTTGTGCTGAAGCGGAGATGAGTCCCAAAAGCCACATGTAATCCCTTCCACAACCAGGATGTTAAGCTGGAATCTAGATCTAAGACTATCATTGAAGGTATGTCGTGATGTCGAACTATCTCCTTCATGTAGAGGCATATCAATCTATCTATAGAACTCTGCTCCCTGATATCAAGGAAGTGGGCTGACTTGGTGAGCCGGTCAACGATCACCCATATGAAATCTTTCCCCGTGGACATCTGTGGTAAGCCCATCACAAAGTCCATTGATATCTCATCCCACTTACACTCTTGAACTTCCAAGGGTGAGCTAATACTGTTGGAACCTGGTCCTCAGCATTCACCCGCTAGCGTGTAAGGTATAGGGAAACGAACTTTACTACTACCTTCTTCAAGCCTGACCACCAGAACTATTGTCGGTGATCCTGGTACACCTTCCCCACTCCAGGATGTACCACGAAGGGATACATATGAAACTCCCTCAGGACCTCTTCTCATAATGCCACTGGTACAACCGTGCGTCCCCTAAAAAGAAGTATGTGCTCCCCACATTGGGAATATCCATCAGGAACATGTCCTATCGATAAATGAGCACATAAAACCACATAGTCGACATCCCTGAGCTATGCCTCCCTAACTCATTGTATGAGTATAGGGGTGACACCCATTGACTAAAGGTAACTCGAATCAACTCTATCCACGATGGATATCTGCAACGTGGCTATCTACTCTGTCACCTCTGTCAACAGCTATGAGCTCGACCTTTTGCTAAGATAATCTTCCACATTGTTCCCCTTACCAGGAGTATAGATGATCTCAAAATCATAGTCCTATAGTAACTCTAGCCAAAAAATTTACCTCATATTTATATCCTTCTTCCAGAAGATGTACTTCAGGCCCTTATGGTTAGAGTAGACGATAAACCGCTCACCCATAAGGTAGTGTCTCCGCATCTTCAATGCAAAGACCACCACTACCTACTCGAGATCATGGGTCGCATAGTTCTGGTCATGTGGCCTAAGCTAACATGAACTATAAGAAATCAATGAATGTCTCTACATTAGGAAACAACCAATCCCAGTTCCTAATGCGTCATAGAAAACTACGTCCTCGGCACCCTCCTCCGACAATCTGAATATTGGGGCGCTCATCCAACTATGTCTCAAATACTCAAAAGCCTACAAGAACTTCTCCGTCCATATGAAGGTTTGTACCTTTCTGGTACAGTTTCTCATCGATGCTGATATTCATGAGAAATATATAATGAATCACCGGTAATATCCTGCCAACCCAAGGAAGCTCTGCACCCCCATCACACTCTGAGGTGGATCCCATTCTAACACTGCCTCCACCTTAGCTAGGTCCACTGGTACACCATTTGCTGAGATGACATGTCCCAGAAAGAAGACCTCCTGAATCCAGAACTGGCACATCAAGAGCTTCCCATAAAGTCGGTGCTCCCAGAGTACGTCTAGACCCATATGTATGTGTCTCTCATTATCCTCCTCTAACGCTGAGTACACAAGGATGTCGTTGATGAGGACCACTAAGAACCGGTCTATGTACGACTGTAAGATCTAGTTCATTAGTGCCATGAACACTGTGGAGGTTTTTGTCATGCCGAATGGCATCAACAAGTACTCATGGTGACCATATAGGAATTTGAAAGTTGTATTTAGTATATCCTCGTCCCGTACCTGTAACTGGTGATAACATGATCGAAGGTAAACCTTTGAGAACCACTGTTCCCCTCTTAGCTCACCGAAGGGGTCGTTGATTCTCAGCAGTGGATACTTGTTCTTCACTGTTACCTGGTTCAGGCACTGATAATCCACACACAACCTCAAACTCCCATCTGCCTTCTTGGAAATCAAGACTGGGTCTGCCAAGGGTGAAATGCTAGGTCTCAAGAAACCCTAGATCTACAAATCCTCCAACTGCACCCTCAGCTCGCGAAGCTCTGCGAGAGCCATCTGATATGCTGATGAGTAAATCAGTTCCATCCTGGGGTGTAATTAGATTCATAAGCCAATTTTATGGTGGGAAGGTAGTCATGAAACATCATCGGGAAAATACGTACTCGTACTCCGTCACTACTGCTGGGAACTGAGAGCTCATATCATCTACTACTTCAATGGAACGGACAACCAATTAATGAGTGATCGGCAGCACCCTCCTACGCATGAGACCATTCTATACTGCTTGGGTCTCCTCTTCTCCATCAAAGGAAAACCTCATTCCATCACTGCAAACACACCACACTATTCGCCTAAATTTGTCAATTTGTCCATGTATTGATGATAACCAATCCATACCGAGAATGACGTCATAAGGCCTCGACGCTACAACTAAGAGGTTACAACTAAAACACCTGCCTCCAAGGGTAATATCACACTGTCTACAAAGGTGAATGATCATCGAGTCTACTCCCGTAGGTGTCTCCAATCATTAGGATCGAGTCAACGGATCTACTAGAATCTCAAAGTTTCACAGAAAACATGTGGTTATGAAGGAATGTCTAGAACATGTGTTTATAAGTATGAAAACTAAGGTAGAGAAGACACAAATCATACCTCGAATCATCCCTGGAGTCCCTGGGTCATACCCCTCGACTTCATAGAACTATCCCCGTCCTTATCCCCCATCTCCCTTAGCCTGGTGCGGACCTCCTAGGGGTGGTGGTGGAAGTAAATCAGAGTGTCTACCACAGCATGTAGCTCTCCCTACTCCTCTTCCACGTCCACCACTTGGAGGGTCTTCCTGCTCCACTCTCTACCTCCGCCTTAGTGGTCTATCCAACACATCCCTATCAGCAGCTCAACGGGTCTAACAATCTCTAGAGACATGTCCCCTACCATCGCACGAGTAGCACCACTTCTCCTGGGGTGACGAGATCCAACCTAAGAGGCTTGGACTATAAATCCCCTATATTGGGTCCTCCTATGACGTCTCCCTTGTCCTAATCCCTATGTTTTACATCATCTCCCCTCTGTCGAGGTCTCTATGTCTGTATGCCTACTGCTAACTACCGTCAGCAGTCTTTTCCCCACCAAGAAGCTCTCGATCACCAAGGCCCGCTCAATCACTCAAGCATAAGTCAGATTGCATAGAGGCACAACACTAGCTCAGATGTCTCATTTTTGACCTTTCTCTAAGGTCTAAGCTCCGAAGTACTGATCCCTGACCATATCCATCGAGTACCAGGAAAGGTTGGTGAACATCGATGAATAGTTAACAACAGTCAAACTGCCCTGCTGAAGCTGAAGAAGCTCCTGGATGCACACTGCTCTCAGTGTAACCATAGAGAACTCCTCCCTGAATAGTTTCCCAAACTCCATCCATGAATGAGTATCCTAGTCGTGAGTTTTTGTGGTCATAATACATTGTCGTCCCGCCAAACCCTCAAGAAGGCTCACTCCTAGAATCACCATCTGGTCTGCCGGTGTCTTCACTAGACGAAAATCTCTGGTCACCGCCTCAAAACAGTCCTCTTCCAGATGAGGGTTAGGCTCAACTCAGAACCTAAGGGGTCTCAATCTCTAGAACTCGTGGAGCGAGCTCAGCCTACGCTCCTCATTGATCAATACTGCAGGTACCACAGGCTGCTCCACTGGTGGTGGTATGGCAGGTGCACCACCTAGTGGAAATGCCTGGGGAACTGGTCCATGTATCGAAGCCTCTTCACTAAGGGGTTCATCCTCGTGATCATGCTACTGAATCCTAGATGGTATATGTCGCGGAGTCATCCTGTAAGGAAATAAGATGTACCCTGGATAACAGGTATATCTGGATAGCTGACCCAAAGGACATGGAAAACAAAACACATTTCTATATGATGCATGTACCATACCTTTATTTCCTCAAAACTAGTGTTTTCATGTACTGAGTCTAAAAGAGGGTTATCAGAGTCCTGATGTATGGATGTGTCGGCTTCCCACACCAACACTAGAGTCTCTGGCCTGAAAGAAGAGCTCAAAAAACCTAACATTGTTTCCCCAAACCAATCTCACAGACTCTTGGTCCTAAGGTAGAACTGACCCACTCCAATACCACTATGTCAGGACCCATCCCAGTAGGGCCCACACTGTGACTCCCCATGCCAGCCTTGAATAGGCCAGGGGCTGGTGACTAGCACCAAGTCGGCACATTACTAACATGGGAGGCATTGGTTATGTACCTCTACACACGCACACATCTCCAAGCATTCAATGTTGAAATGTAAAAAACACTATGGGACAAAATTCACACATACAAATAAACCCAACCAATAGAGTACGATGGAAATTAAAGTACTGAAAGTAAACTGGTCCAGAATACAACCCACCAAAAGCAAGAGTCGGAAAACTACAAATTCCAACCTGTAAACACAAAAGGTACATGGACTGCTGCTCGTAGCCATAGGAACACCTCGGCCTATAGGAAACATAGAATTCTTAGTCTTGTCCTGGTCCTCCCTGGACACTATCGAAAGGCTGCTCGTCTGCACAAGACACGACACGTGCGGGCAAAGCCCAAGAAGGGGTGAGTATAACAATACTAAGTAGAGCACCCCGAAAAGTACAAAGCAATAATCAAAGGAAAATTAACGTAATCTCTATATAGTATATGTCTACTGAACATATAATAGGAGAACACAATACAGATATACTCAAATCCCTAACCCATAGTCTAGGGACAAATCACGCAACATGATACCACTGCTAGGGATTCAGTTAGAAGATTCCATAAAGCACTCATATGGGAGAAATCACTCCATGAGTCTGATATCTCAAATGATGTTCATCTAAGATTTACTGTCCATCGGGAAAGGTCACGAGAGATAGATGCAGTAATTCTAGGAGAACACAATCCTGAGTGGGGAAATGATCATGATACACAGATGAGGATCACATCCAAGGCCATGTCGGATACCGTGACTCATCCTGATTAAACTACTAAGTAGAAGAAAAATTCCCTATGGGGATAGTCATGTCAATACCTGACTCTACAAAGGGTCAATAATGGATAGAGGATCTCCCTTTGGGCCACTCAGAGGGATACCTGACTCTATCTCAGAATGTCCTGCTGAAGGGATCATATCCCTATAGAAGGAAACGATACCTTGGCTTCAGGGGAATGAAGAAAGGGGTCATTAACCCAAACAAAACATGTCCATGATATGGTGGACAAGATGATCAAGAAATGTACTGAAAAGTACATGGCATGTAGATAGGTCACACATCATGTCCTCTGACCCTGGGTACTGTCCGTGTACCACGACCCATGTTGAAAGGCTTGTCATGTGAAACAAAACTACATGGCATGTAGAAAGGATCACACACTATGTCAAAGTATCTGGGGTATACTCCGTGGACATGGATGTGTGCTCGTACATAGCTTTAAACCATGTACGCCAACTCGTGTAACCGACACGTGAGATGACCCGCGTTACTGGCCTCAATAGGCCATGTGGTGAAGTACACGGCTGTGTACTCCACCTCGTGTCTGCATATCCTCTGGATACATGCCGAGCTTCAGAGAAGGTCCAACACACCATGTGACCGGGGTCACATGCCGTGTGATACCTTTCTGACACCCTAAACCCTAGCCACTACCACTGATACCACACGACGTGTTCATTGAGATACATGCCGTATATTTCCGAATTTTTCAGAAATAACGCTTCTCACTGGTGCACCTCCCGTGAAGCTTTGATCATTGATCCTATGATCCATTTGCCCTAAAAATCTATATTATATGTCACCCCGATGTCCCAAAGTCGTATCCATTATTTTCGGGCCTTCGATCGGCCCTGAAAATGCATATCAATCCTCCCACATGAAGAACGCTCGAATAACGGTATCTCTCGATCCGAGCCAATTCAGCATCCACCTTTGCTGTCTCACCTCCATTGAGTCATTGTGATGTTAGGTCTCTCTTTTGGGATCGTTGCATCAAAAAATGGATGTGAAACAATCCTTTGTTCGTTGCCCCATGAAGAATGTGAAGAAAAGATGTTGAAAATTCCAACACACCAAAAATGAGGAAAGAACCTCCACCATCGTTTGTCATGATGTTGATATGATCCCGTTATAAGTATTTAACACGCAAAATCAAAACAATAATCCAACAATTATCACAATTAAAATTCTTGAACCAAACCCTGAAAGAAATGAAAAAATAACACCCTCCCGCATGAACGTAGGTTCCACGGATCAACATGATCGTGGTTAATCCACGTAAGTCATTTAAATCCAAAAATTGGGAAAGAGGAATCGAAATAACAACCCCTACCTCGAGGGGGGATCGATTGCTGATGAAGGGTTCACGCTTCCATCATCACCGAGATCCTTCATCTTTATTGGTGCAGTGATTCACATCTTTGATTCATCATCATCCATCGCTGAGAGTTTTCTCTATAGATCTAAGAATTCTATAGAGTTTCTCTCCACCTTCTACCAGCGAGAAACATTCGATTAACCCATAAAAATGAGGTAATACATTTCAATGTTCTGTTACGTGGAGTCTCTATCGTTACGCTACTGAATTAATGAGTCAGCGTTGCTGTTTTAGAGTGATTATGGCATGGCATTAATTATCGAAACAACTGCCACGTCCTTGCGCTGCAGCGGATGTTTCCAAGTTAAATAAATAAACATTGCAAATTAATTTATTTTATTTTAATTTATTTTACATACAACATCTGAAAATTAACTTTTTCCCTCAACCTGCTTTGGTTGAGGTTAGACCCACTTATAGGTAATGTCATCATTCTGGACACTAGAGTGCCATCATATTTTTAATCCTGGAATTCGTTCATAGACTACCACAAGCGCTCACACCCTCCAACTTACATAGCTTAAAAAAGTTCAAAGAACCATTCTAGGTTCATCAGGCCTCATAATGACATGTCTCCTCTATTCTTGGTCTCTTAATAATTCTATATAACATTTAAAAATAATACATAGAAAATCTGAGACATTACACATTATATATAATATCACTGTACATATATCTACCAATCAAAACTCATCTCGACCATATTCCAATGTTGGTAGATCTTCCTGGTTTCATTTAGAAACATGATAAAGATGTTATTTATTTATTCAACATTCATTATTATTTATTTTGACATGAACATTATTTAGCTATGAGCACATCTTGAATTAAATCTATAACCCATTGGTGGTGGTCTATTGGGATTTTATCTCACACCCAACTTAGGACGCAATTGGTAACTGAGTAGATTACTTATGTACAATTATGGATAAGGGAATGATCCCTATAATAGATATTAGATATGAATTTCTCAAATAATGATTATAAGAGAAGAGGAACTATCATAATCTCATGTTACTTCTAGGGAATACTATTTTTTTCATTTTGTAGTTTTTGTATAGTATGATTGTGTATGTCTATCCCATGTTAATTTTTTTTATATTAGCATTCCATGAATCCATGTACATGACTCTAGCTACTATATTTTGATATTATTATTAATTTTCTCAGTTATTTATTTTTTCACTTCTTATTTATTGTATTTTATTTATGTGATTATGTTATGGAGTCATTCCTGCCTATTCCATTGTTCATTTTTATATCATGCTTCTGCAATTGAATTTTTATTAATGTTATAAATTGTGATACTCTAATAAGAGGGTATAGTGTTCCCACCATACTACCTTTAAATACCTGCTACATTTCAGCATCCTCTGGCACACGGGGATGCGTGCTTGAGGCCATGTGACCCACTAGATCAGGGCCCCATGTAAGAGGACGCCATGACAGGGCAATAAAATGTGGTATTAGAAAATTATTTTTCCTTTTACTTACTATTTGGGTATTACATAGGAGACTAAAAGTTAATGGGATTCAAAATTGACCCTATTCCTAAACATAGCTAACCCATGTATAGGGGAAACCCAAATTACCTGGGATGGGAAATTATAGTTATTGATTCTGCCATTTATAGTTGATATGAATTAACTATTATGTGACATACATGTCTTGTGATGTTATTGATATTGGTATTACTAAAATTATGATTTATTTTATCTAGGACTGATGAAACTAGGGTGTTACATTATATGCATCATCATAGGCATAATAGGACTTAAATACCATGCATTTTTTCATGGCATGTTTATTTTCAGCATGAATTTTCCTTTTTCATATTGTTAGTACATTTATTATATATTTTATTGTGATGAATTTATTTTCATGTATTGGAAAAAACAATTAAAACTTAAATTGGCTTCCATAACCTAACTATGTTAACCTATATAGGTTTATACAGACAGCTTAAGTTGTCAGTGATGGCATGTTGAGCCATATACCATTGGTCTCATTGAACATAACATGTTAGGGTATGGGTTTAGTGTACATCAATATACTTCAACAATCTAAGATATTTAAATATGTGAATAAAAAAATTTAAAATGAATATAACTTTTAAAGAGAAAATGACCATTTTATATATGTGAAACTGATACCTAGACATGAACTTTTCCTTAATAGTGGGTAGCTGGTGTGTCTCTTACATTCAAATGGCCTTCTATGGTATTTCTCTATTACCCAGTCCTAGCTTTAGAAGTATGAAGAAGGGTGTTGTCTTTATTTTTAAAGGATATTCTCATGTCTGAGTTTTCTATCTATAATCCTTTCAAAAGTTAAAAAATGTCATCATAGGAGTGAATTTAGAATTGTAGAATCATGCCTTCCGGACGTCTTCTAGTCATATGTCTTAAAAGCAGTGAAGACTGTGCATTAAATGTGGTGTGCCCTGAGCTACCCATACTAACTCATAATGTTCCACCCACGGAACCTCTTCCTATTCAAGATTTGGGAAGTGATTCTATGTTCTGAGAAACATTTTTCAAATATTTTAGAATATGCAAGGAATTTTTTGAACTTTCAAGAGCATGGAAGAGTTGAATTGGGAGTTCGAGTAGTCGAATCCTCCCTCCTTTTCTAGGGATGAAGGAATAAATACTACTAAGTCTTGGAATGAAGATAGTATTTCTATATTCAAGTTTCTAGAGATTCCTCAAGAGAGGAGGCTAAAATATTCTACATATACATTTTGCAATTCTCGCAAGCAGTGTTTTGAAGTTATTACCTAGGAAGATCAACATATAGATATTGTATGCGAATATTTATAGACTATATATTTATGCCTATTTCATTCCCTAGACTCTAAGAGTGATAAAAAAATTCAGGAACCTACAATATGGATGTATGTCAATTATGGAATTATCTACTCTTTTTACTGAGCTATAGTGGTGTACACTTACACTACAAGGAGAAGATCTTATGACCTCTAGGAGATCGGAGTATGGGATGGTATGTGCCATTTGGTCACAGTTCATTGTATTTTCATTGACAACCATATCAATGATAGTCAACAAAGAACTTATTACATATCGAAATTTAAGTGAAGATGATGGTGCGAGTTGCGGGGGTTTGAAACCTATATCTATCAAGGTTTCTTCATCTTGGTGAAAGAGACATTTTGAGACTACTCATAGAGGTTCTATAAGTTAGGTTAATCATGATGATATCCTTCTGATATGTCACCAGTATGAGAATTTGCGACACATGAAACCTCAATTCTTAAGAGATCTAGTGGAATACTGACATTGTGGCAGTATAGGTGACATCCATTATTCTTGTAGATCTTTTCTTTCCTCACCTAGTGATCACAGATCTACTCGTACCCCACATTCAATGATCATTTTTCCATGAAGGTGGATGATACCCTTAGGATTTATGTTGATTACCATTGATTGAACCAGCTCATGGTGAAGAATCGGTATCCTTTAACTAGAATAGATGACCTCTTTGATCATCTTAGGGAATATATAGTGTTTTCAAAGATAGAGTTGAGTTCTGGTTGTAAATAGGTGCATTTAGGGCCATCAAACAGCCCTTGCATATATTTATGGAGTAGTTATGGTCTATATGAGTACATGGTCATGCCGTTCAGATCTATGAATGCTGCTACTATTATCATGTCTCTTTTGAATCAATTTTTTCACCCATATTAGGATTCATTCATGGATGTATCTTTTGAAAACATCTTATTGTATTCACTTTCTAGACACAACCATTCCTTCTATCTTTAAATCATGATAAGTGCACTAAGATAGCATTTGATCAATTATAATCTCTATAAATTCGACTTTTGGATCAACAAATTCCACTTATTGGGTCACCATAACTTGTAGTTAGTAGTTTAAGTAAACCATAGAAAGTCAAATATGTAGTTTCATGGGAGCATCACAAGAAACTTTTTGACACATAGAGCTTATTGAGGATATCTATTTAGAGCATGTGAAGCTGCCTTTTAGTAGTTGATGGTCTATTTGACTTCAGCATAGATATTGATTCTACTAGATCTTGGAAAGAGATATACGTTCTATTATTACCCATCATATATTGGTCATGGATATTTTCTAAAGGAAGATGGGAAAATAGTCGTGTACATGGTTTGTCAATTGAGTCCTCACGAGTAAAATTACATGATGCACGACATAGCGATGACTACTGTAGATCATGTTGGATCATATTGGAGACACTATCTACTTATGTCACGACCCGCCCTCAGGTCCGTGCCGTGACTACCCCAAGCCCGCCTTCCATAGGCCAGGGGCTGGCGACTAGCACCAAGGCGTAATTCCCGGTAAAAAAGGAAGGCATTGCCTTTGTAAAGTAAACAAACACCACAGAGAAAGCAAGCGGAATGTAAACACTAAGCAAAAGCAGAGTACAACTGGAAGTGCGGAAAAGTAAAAGGGCCAGTATACAAACCCAAACTGAAAGTAAAGTACAACTCGAAAGGGAAAACAACAACTGTAAGTAAAAGCCACTACACCGAGCTGTCCACTGGAGATCCCACCTGAAGGGTGGGTACAGATAGCTCCACTGCTCCACGGGTCCCGCCGTCCGCTCCGAACACGTCCCGCCCAGTGGTCCACCTCCAGGTACCGTCCTGCTCTGCAAGCCTCATCCAAGATCAACGATGTCCGTCGTCTGCAACCAACACAACGTAGTGCGGGCATAGCCCGTGCAGGGGTGAGTATAAGATACTCAGTAGGGACCCCGAGACCCCTGTAGGTCTCCCGAAATCCACAAAGGATAAACCACAAAAAAAAAATACAAACACGAAGTAACAACCGACAATGCTTAGGTATATGCCCATACATATACCTAAGTCATCAATTTCAAATACGCTCCAACCTCCGAGCCCAAGTACAACTCAGTCCACACAGGAAAGTAAACGTATTCCACACAGGAAAGAAAAACGTAATCCAAACAGGATAGCACAACACAATCCACACAGGAAAGCAATTAGGATTCAGCTCACACCAGGATTTTCATTATCAAAACCGTAACTGCTGAAGAGCCCCATCTCTGAAGTGTACAGTGGTCCTGTCACGACTCCGAGGTACTGCTCACTAACCTAAGACTGCTGAAGTACTCCTCCTGTCAAGTACTGCGGGTCTGCTGCCAACTACCGGGCACTCCGTCCGCTGAGGGTCTGCTGCCAAATACCGGGCGCTCACCCAAATAGCCTACAGAGGTACTCCTCCAGTCGAGTACCGCGGGTTTGCTGCCAACTACCAGGCGCTCCGTCCGCCGTGGGTCTGCCGCCAAATACCGGGCGCTCCGTCCACTGGGCTAGTTGACTCACTCCAAGTCGAGTCGGTCGAGCAGTCTTCAGGTCTCAGCCGGCTACACGGTCTCCGTACTCCATATGCTCGTCTCCAGAATCGCGGGTCTACCGCTACAACCAAGCGCACTACCTCTATCGAGTAAAATAGAAGGTTCAGCTCACACAGGTAAACTTCTTCGGATGACGGTGAAGATGATCACTGATCCATCTAAGTCGTCGGACCCACGAAGGATCGATAGGTACTAACCCCCGCAAAGACCCACACAGGATCGTAGCACTGTTCCACATAGGATCGCTGAGTGCTGTAGTCGTCGTCGTCGAATCCACACAGGATCTCTGTACTGTCGTCGTCGCAGTCACAGTAGCAGTAGCAGTAGCACTAGGGTTCCCGCACACAGCAAGCTCGTTCGGAGGGTCCGCTCCACGAGCCGAGAGGCTGATACATCAACTGTCACAAAGTCCAGAGTTAATGTATCCAAAAGTTCCGTATCGTCAACAGGAACTCAACGCAACAGACGGCGCGTCGATCGGACGCCCGGTCTGAGAGTTATTGGCATTTTCGTCTCCGAGGCCCGGTTGGTTTTTAAGGCAAAACCAACCCGACCGTACTCCACCTGCGTCCAAACCTCGGGCGGAGTATTCCAAAAGATCCGTCTCACTAAGAGGAATGCAACAAAGCTGACGGCACGTCAATCGGACGTCTGTAGCTCAAGATATGAGTGTTTCCACTCCGAAGGTCCGGTTGGTTTCGTGTACGAGCCAACCCGGCCGAACTCAAAGTAATCCGAAACCTTGAGTGCGATATACCGAAACGACCGTCTCGATCCAAGGATCGAATCGCCGCTGACGATTCGTCAATCGGACGTCCAGTCTGAAAGATATCAGCCTTTCCGTCTCACACCCTCCCTGGGAAACTTCCCAGGAGGTCACCCATCCTGATCACTACTCTAAGCCAAGCACGCTTAACTACGGAGTTTTAACCACGTAGGCTCCCGAAAAAGAAGGTGCGCTTTGAGTATAGTATACTGAAACGACCGTCTCGATCCAAGGATCGCGTTGCCGCAGACGGTTCGTCGATCGGAGGTCTGTGGCTCAAGTTATGGCCAAAAGACCGAAGTCGTCTCGAAAACGGGGGGTCCGGGTCCGGGCCGACCCGGCCCGGCCGGCGACGGACCGGCGCGGCGGCGCGGACCGGCGCGGTCCGGCGCGGCGGCGCGGCCCGGCCAGCGGCGGCGCAGCCTGGCGCCGCTAGGGTCACGCGCGGGGGGCTAAGCCCCCGCTTCCAGCAAGGCGGCGCGGCTTAAGAGCCGCGCCTTTTTGGAGACCGGCCCCCCCTCGTGGGGGCCTGCTTTGAAGGCAACCGGGGGGCCGCCTGCCCCCCTCAAGGAAACTTCCCCCCTCTCTTAAATGAGGGGGGTTTTTGAGCTGGCCGGGGGAATTAAATTCCCCCAGCCTTTGAACTTCCGGCCGGCCACCTGGCCGGCCGGTTTTTCTCCAACCGGACCGGAAAATCCGGTCCCCTTTCCGGCTTCCGACGCCGGTGGCCCGGCGTGCAGCCGGTCTTCCCGTCTCGCCGCGGCCCGGAACCGACCGCAGTGTTCGTCGTCCGGCACGGTGCGACGGCACCGCGCCCCTTCGCCGCGCCTTCCATTTCCCTCGACGCGGTGCGACGACGTCACGTTCTTGATGATTCTTCCATGGCGCGACGCGACGGCGCCGCGCAATATAATCGGGCGAATAACCGTGTGGTGCGACGGCACCTCACCACCTTGTTTCATCCGCAATATAAAACATCAAGAACGAAGGAGGGGGTTCGGCCGTGTTCATGCGGTCCGGCCCCCTCACGTTAAACAATAACACATATTTAAAAACCTCACGTTAGTCACGCTAGAACCACGAACAAGGATAAATAAATAAACAATTAACAACCACCCCTACCTTGGGTATAAGGTTCGAAGATTTGTCAACGTCCCGTGGAAGACAACGTCGCGGAGGTCTGGCGTCGCGGTAGTCGTTCGTCAAATCCGTTGAAGAAGAGATACGCCCGAAGAGATACGTCGTTGGCGAAACTTCGTATGCCGATGAAGGAAGTCCGAGGAGGAAGCGACGTTCCCTTTCATTGACACGGAAGACGAAGAAGAGAGGAGCGGCGTTCTTCGTCGGAGCTTGAGCGTTCTTCGTCAAGCTTGAGCGTTCTTCGTCAAAGTTTGAAAAAGAAAGAAAAGCTCTCAAATCCTCCCAAGATGGCTAATGAGTTCTAACCCAACAAAATAAGATAAGAGCTTATTTTATTCACAAACTTAACAAAAGAATTTCAAAGGTTTGAAATTCAAAAAGGATAACTCCAAAATTAAATAACAATTGTCATGTCATTTAAAGAGGGGTTAAGGGAGTTTGAGAGAAGATGAAAAGTTTAGGGTTCTTGTGGGCCCCACCACACTTAATCCTCTCAAGGGAGGTTAAGTGGGTGTGGGTCCTACCCCTAACTTCCTTTGAGAGAAGTTACCCAACAAGTTTAAATAAAAATTTGTAATCCAAAATTTTTATTTAACTTATTCTAAACTCCCAAAAACTAACTCTCAACCCGAAATAAACGCAACCTCGGAAAAGGTCTCCTTAAGCGAATATCGGCGCTGCGAGTTCATCGGTGCCCTCAGATTTCAATTCCGAGCACCGGATCAAAAGTTAGAAATTCCCGCTCGTTCGTTCACTGAACGTACCCGAGCCAAACTTCGGAAATTGATTCCGGGCACACCGGGCCTCGGAATCAGGTGCCGTCAGAAACCGCGCTCTTGTAAAATTTCAAAGAAAATTAAGAAAAAATTTCCCTTGAATTTTACGGGTCTTTACATTACTCCCACCTCAGGGAATTACGTCCCCGTAAAGATACAACAAAAACAAGGAGAACAAAATAGGGTACTAATCACGCATCTGAGCCTCCCGCTCCCATGTGCTCTCCTGGAGGTTTCTGTGCTGCCATCTGATGCGCACAAGAGGAATCGATCGCCCACGCAGGACCCGCTCCTGTCGATCCTCTATCTCCACCGGAACCTCTGTAAAAGTCGCCCCATCGTCAACGTCAAGCTCCCCATGGTCAATGATGTGCATCGGGTCGTGCACGTATCTCCTCAGCTGAGATACGTGGAAGACGTCGTGCACACGGTGCAACTGAGGTGGCAGAGCCAGGCGATAAGCCACCTCGCCAACCCTGCTGAGGACCTGAAAGGGTCCGATGAAGTGCGGAGATAACTTCCGCCTCGGCCAAATCTCCGAATACCACGTCGAGGTGAGACTCACAAGAAGACGTGGTCGCCATCCTCAAACTCCAGTGGCCTCCGCCTCCTGTCAGCATAAGGCTTCTGCCAGCTCTGAGCTGTACTCATCCTCTCCTGGATGACCTGGACCTTCTCTGTCGTGGCCTGGACCATCACAGGTCCCACAAGTGCTGCAAGATTTCTTCTTTGCCGACAAGAGAAATCTGGTCTCATCCCCTGGATGAACCACATTCTTTGCCTAATACAGTCAATCCTAACATGGATGATACTAATCCATACCAAGGATTACATCGTAAGGCCTCGACGCTACTACCAAGAGATCCAACCGTTACTCTCGCCTCCAAGAGTTGAGTCACACTGTCGGCATCAGTGTGTGGTAACTGGGTCTCCTCCAGTAGATGTCTCACAAGTGAGGGTCAAGTCAACAGTCAAACTGGAACCTCTTAGTAACAACACAAAAGAGGACAGGAATGAAAACATCACAAGGTATGCGTCTTTTATTATTGAAGCTCATAATAAAAATACGCTACACTATAGCAACAAGGAACTAGAAGTACAAAGGACGTATCCACTAGTTCTGCTCATATCCATCTGCTCCCAGAGCTCCATGATCGAAGGTCTCGGCAGCCTGAAGCTGAGCTCTCGCTTGTTCACCTACTCCCTCTGGTCGGGGCGGACCTCCTGGTGGCGGTGGTGGCAGAGCCTCAAAGCGTCGCCCACCACCTGCTGCTCGGCCACCTCCTCTGCCTCGTCCGCCTCCTCCCAGTGGATCGCCACGGTCGAACCTCTGCCTCTGCCTGGGAGGTTCTTCACTTAACTGCTGATCATCAGCATGGCGGGTCGGACAGTCACGATCCATGTGACCAATCCTGCCACAGAAGTAACACTGCCCACTCTCGGCACGCCTGGCTCTGACTCCACCCCGGATCCCTCGCACAACTGAGCCTGAGTCGTGCAGTCGGCCACCGGTAGGTCTGGTATGCCTGGAACCCTGAGTCATCCGTCGGCTACCTGCTGCCGAAGACTCCGTTATCTGCCGCCCTATGGTAGGTCTCGCTGTGGACTCAGCCAGGAATCTCTCGATCAAAAAAAGCCCGCTCCAGTACTCCTGTCTGAGTCGGTATGCTGAGGGAGATCAGCGATGCCCTGATCTCGTGTCTCAAACCCTGATCAAAGTTCCGGGCCCGGAAGAATGGGTCCCGTACCATGTCGGTCGAGTAGCGCGAGAGATCAGTAAATCTCGCCGAGTACTGAGCGACCGTCATGCTGTCCTGCCGCAGCTGAAGAAGCTCCTGGATATGCACTGCACGAAGGGTGGATGGGACTAACTCTGAGCGGAAGAGGCTCTCAAAGTCTGTCCAAAGTAGAGATGCCTCATCGTGCACCTGGAGCATCAAGCTCCACCATCGTCCTGCTGCTGCGTGTAGTAGGCTCGCAGCGAGGATCACCATGAGGTCTGCTGGTGTCCTCACTAGCCTAAACACACGTACCACTGCCTCCAGCCAGTCCTCGGCTGCCTGGGGATCCGTCTCCCCGTGAAACCTGGGTGGTCGTTGGCGCTAAAACTCATGCAGTGCACTGAGGCGACGTGCATCGTTAGCGGCTGGCGCTGGAAGCATCGGGGGCTCGGCGGGTAGTGCTACCGCCGGTGCCACTGCTGAAAAAGGGCCCTGCACCTAGGCCTCGTCGCTCGGTGGGTTGTCATCACACTCGACTCTCGGAACCCTAGCTGGCTACCGTCATGGGGCCATCCTGAATAGGAAACAGGTGCGCCACGGTCAAACAGTATACCTGGTGAGCTGATATAAAGAAATCACAAAGAAAACTTTAAAACACACATGCAATCAATGTTTTCGTGCATTAAGTCGGAAATCAGAAGTCAGGGTCCTGGTGTACGGATACGTCGGCCGCCGCACCAACACTGGACTCCCTGGACTGATAACCACACTCAATACGCTAAACATTATTGCTTCACATAGAAAAGATCATAGTTCGCGGTAGAACCGAACTCCTCTGATACCAATTTGTCACGACCCGCCCTCGGGTCCGTGCCGTGACTACCCCAAGCCCGCCTTCCATAGGCCAGGGGCTGGCGACTAGCACCAAGGCGTAATTCCCGGTAAAAAAGGAAGGCATTGCCTTTGTAAAGTAAACAAACACCATAGAGAAAGCAAGAGGAATGTAAACACTAAGCAAAAGCAGAGTACAACTGGAAGTGCGGAAAAGTAAAAGGGCCAGTATACAAACCCAAACTGAAAGTAAAGTACAACTCGAAAGGGAAAACAGCAACTGTAAGTAAAAGCCGCTACACCGAGCTGTCCACTGGAGATCCCACCTGAAGGGTGGGTACAGATAGCTCCACTGCTCCATGGGTCCCGCCGTCCGCTCCGAACACGTCCCGCCCAGTGGTCCACCTCCAGGTACCGTCCTGCTCTGCAAGCCTCATCCAAGATCAACGCTGTCCGTCGTCTGCAACCAACACAACGTAGTGCGGGCATAGCCCGTGCAGGGGTGAGTATAAGATACTCAGTAGGGACCCCGAGACCCCTGTAGGTCTCCCAAAATCCACAAAGGATAAACCACAAAAAAAAATACAAACGCGAAGTAACAACCGAAAATGCTTAGGTATATGCCCATACATATACCTAAGTCATCAATTTCAAATACGCTCCAACCTCCGAGCCCAAGTACAACTCAGTCCACACAGGAAAGTAAACGTATTACACACAGGAAAAAAAAACGTAATCCACACAGGATAGCACAACACAATCCACACAGGAAAGCAATTAGGATTCAGCTCACACCAGGATTTTCATTATCAAAACCGTAACTGCTGAAGAGCCCCATCTCTGAAGTGTACAGTGGTCCTGTCACGACTCCGAGGTACTGCTCACTAACCTAAGACTGCTGAAGTACTCCTCCTGTCGAGTACCGCGGGTCTGCTGCCAACTACCGGGCGCTCCGTCCGCTGAGGGTCTGCTGCCAAATACCGGGTGCTCACCCAAATAGCCTACAGAGGAAATCCTCCAGTCGAGTACCGCGGGTTTGCTGCCAACTACCAGGCGCTCCGTCCGCCGTGGGTCTACCGCCAAATACCGGGCGCTCCGTCCACTGGGCTAGTCGACTAACTCCAAGTCGAGTCGGTCGAGCAGTCTTCAGGTCTCAGCCGGCTACACGGTCTCCGTACTCCATATGCTCGTCTCCAGAATCGCTGGTCTGCCGCTACAACCAAGCGCACTACCTCTATCGAGTAAAATAGAAGGTTCAGCTCACACAGGTAAACTTCTTCGGATGACGGTGAAGATGATCACTGATCCATCTAAGTCGTCGGACCCACGAAGGATCGATAGATACTAACCCCCGCAAAGACCCACACAGGATCGTAGCACCGTTCCACGTAGGATCGCTGAGTGTTGTAGTCGTCGTCGTCGAATCCACACAGGATCTCTGTACTGTCGTCGTTGCAGTCACAATAGCAGTAGCAGTAGCACTAGGGTTCCCGCACACAGCAAACTCGTTCGGAGGGTCCGCTCCACGAGCCGAGAGTCTGATACATCAACTGTCACAAAGTCCAGAGTTTATGTATCCAAAATTTCCGTATCGTCAACAGGAACTCAACGCAACAGACGGCGCGTCGATCGGACGCCCGGTCTGAGAGTTATTGGCATTTTTGTCTCCGGGGCCGGGTTGGTTTTTAAGGAAAAATCAACCCGATCGTACTCCACCTGCGTCCAAACCTCGGGCGGAGTATTCCAAAAGATCCGTCTCAATAAGAGGAATACAACAAAGCTGATGGCACGTCAATCGGACGTCCGTAGCTCAAGATATGAGCGTTTCCACTCCGAAGGTCCGGTTGGTTTCGTGTACGAACCAACCCGGCCGAACTCAAAGTAATCCGAAACCTTGAGTGCGATATACCGAAACGACCGTCTCGATCCAAGGATCGCATCGCCGCTGATGGTTCGTCAATCAGACGTCCATTCTGAAAGATATCAGCCTTTCCGTCTCACACCCTCCCTGGGAAACTTCCTAGGAGGTCACCCATCCTGATCACTACTCTAAGCCAAGCACGCTTAACTACGGAGTTTTAACCACGTAGGCTCCCGAAAAAGAAGGTGCGCCTTGAGTATAGTATACTGAAACGATCGTCTCGATCCAAGGATCGCGTTGCCGCAGACGGTTCGTCGATCGGAGGTTCGTGGCTCAAGTTATGGCCAAAAGACCGAAGTCGTCTCGAAAACGGGGGGTCCGGGTCCGGGCCGACCCGGCCCGGCCGGCGACGGACCGGCGCGACGGCGCGGACCGGCGCGGTCCGGCACGGTGGCGCGGCCCGGCGCGGTCCGGCACGGCGGCGCGGCCCGGCCGGCGGCGGCGCGGCCTGGCGCCGCTAGGGTCACGCGCGGGGGGCTAAGCCCCCGCTTCCAGCAAGGTGGCGCGGCTTAAGAGCCGCGCCTTTTTGGAGACCGGCCACCCCTCGTGGGGGCCTGCTTTGAAGGCAACCGGGGGGCCGCCTGCCCCCCTCAAGGAAACTGCCCCCCTCTCTTAAATGCGGGGGGTTTTTGAGCTGGCCGGGGGAATTAAATTCCCCCAGCCTTTGACCTTCCGGCCGGCCACCTGGCCGGCCGGTTTTTCTCCAACCGGACCGGAAAATCCGGTCCCCTTTCCGGCTTCCGACGCCTGCGGCCCGGCGTGCCGCCGGTCTTCCCGTCTCGCCGCGGCCCGGAACCGACCGCAGTGTTCGTCGTCCGGCGCAGTGCGACGGCACCGCGCCCCTTCGCCGCGCCTTCCATTTCCCTCGACGCGGTGCGACGACGTCGCGTTCTTGATGATTCTTCCACGGCGCGGCGCGACGGCGCCGCGCAATATAATCGGGCGAATAACCGTGTGGTGCGACGGCACCTCACCACCTTGTTTCATCCGCAATATAAAACATCAAGAACGAAGGAGGGGGTTCGGCCGTGTTCATGCGGTCCGACCCCCTCACGTTAAACAATAACACATATTTAAAAACCTCACGTTAGTCACGCTAGAACCACGAACAAGGATAAATAAATAAACAATTAACAACCACCCCTACCTTGGGTATAAGGTTCGAAGATTTGTCAACGTCCCGCGGAAGACAACATCGCGGAGGTCTGGCGTCGCGGTAGTCGTTCGTCAAATCCGTTGACGAAGAGATACGCCCGAAGAGATACGTCGTTGGCGAAACTTCGTATGCCGTTGAAGGAAGTCCGAGGAGGAAGCGGCGTTCCCTTTCGTTGACACGGAAGACGAAGAAGAGAGGAGCGGCGTTCTTCGTCGGAGCTTGAGCGTTCTTCGTCAAGCTTGAGCGTTCTTCGTCAAAGTTTGAAAAAGAAAGAAAAGCTCTCAAATCCTCACAAGATGGCTAAAGAGTTCTAACCCAACAAAATAAGATAAGAGCTTATTTTATTCACAAACTTAACAAAAGAATTTCAAAGGTTTGAAATTCAAAAAGGATAACTCCAAAATTAAATAACAATTGTCATGTCATTTAAAGAGGGGTTAAGGGAGTTTGAGAGAAGATGAAAAGTTTAGGGTTCTTGTGGGCCCCACCACACTTAATCCTCTCAAGGGAGGTTAAGTGGGTGTGGGTCCTACCCCTAACTTCCTTTGAGAGAAGTTAACCAACAAGTTTAAATAAAAATTTGTAATCCAAAATTTTTATTTAACTTATTCTAAACTCCCAAAAACTAACTCTCAACCCGAAATAAACGCAACCTCGGAAAAGGTCTCCTTAAGCGAATATTGGCGCTGCGAGTTCATCGGTGCCCTCGGATTTCAATTCCGAGCACCGGATCAAAAGTTAGAAATTCCCACTCGTTCGTTCACTGAACGTACCCGAGCCAAACTTCGGAAATTGATTCCGGGCACACCGGGCCTCGGAATCAGGTGCTGTCAGAAACCGCGCTCTTGTAAAATTCCAAATAAAATTAAGAAAAAATTTCCCTTGAATTTTACGGGTCTTTATAACTTAGATATTTTTATTTGGTATTTACCGATCACAGAATCCTCAAGTTCATCTTCAAATAGCATGATATAAATCATAGGCATCCCAGGTTGGTTGAGTATATAAATTCATTTGATTTTGATATTTCCTACACACCTAGTAAAATAAATTATTTACCCGATGCTCTCATATAGAAGACCTGAACAAAGGTAGTTTAAGAGGATTGTGGTGAATTCATTATTCATAGAGACTCACATTGAGGTTTGGTAGGATCATGGTTATAATATCCACACAACCATTACAGTGACCTCATCTATTCCAAAATGGTTAATAATTATACAACAATCGGATCCTAGGGGCTTTTTACAAAGGGAACCAATCACATATGATGAAAAATATTTATGTTATACTATGGATGGGGATGGTACTCTTCTATTCCCTGGATGTGTATGGGTCCCAGAAGTCATTCGTGCAGAGTTAATGTAGGGATTTCGTGCCTCATATTGGGTAGTTCATCTTGTTGTCCGTAAGAATTATCAAGATCAACGAAATAAGTATTTGTGTTCTAGTATAAAATGGTAGATTTTAGGATTCATCACTCAATGTTATACATATAATAAAGTGAAGAAAAAACATCAGTGACTGGATAGGCTTTAAAAAAAGTCTCAGTCCCAAGTGGGAATGGGATGATGTTTTTATGGATTTGTGACTGTTTTACCTAGGCCACGTCAAGGAAATGACACTATGTTGGTTTTCCGTCATTTTTTGAATAAGGTCACACACTTATTACATGTACAAGGTACCTTATCAGTAGATGATCTAGGAAGGTTTTACATCAGCGAGTTCATATATCTTCATAGATCTCCTCATTCTATCATATTTGATAGTGACACTCAGTATATGTCATAGTTATGGAAGGGGTTGCAGAAGGACTTTTTTATATAGTTTATTATGAGCATGAACTATAACCCTCAAATTGATGGATCAAGAGATAATATTTTTCAGGTGTTGGAGGAAAATAATTGTGCATGTGTCCTTGAATTCAAGTGTTCTTGGTTGAAAAACATTCCCTTATTGAGTTCTTATATAATAATTAATTTTAATCAACCATGTATTTGAAACCTTATAAAGACTTATACAGTAGGCCTTATTGTCCACTTTTTTGCTGGATAGAGGTAGGGGAGGCAGATTTTCTTGGACCTTGTCTCATCCAGGAGACTTCATAGTTGGTATAGTTGATCATAAAGATCATGTTGATAACATAGTTTAGACAGTAGTCATATGACAACTGACATTGGTTATCCCACATTCTTGATGTCAAAGACCATATTTTCTTGTGAGTCTCACCTAGGTTTGTCCACATATGTATTTAGAGGAAGGGTAAGCTCTCACATGGTTTCGATGGACCCTTCATGTTTGTGAAAAAAATCAGACCAGTGACTTACTAGATAGAACATACTCAAAGATACTACTCTATGATTGATATCTTTCACATATCTCAAATTCATCAGTATTATCAAGACCCAAAAAATGTCTTTCAACATAATGTGTTTGAGTTAGAAATGGATGTTTCCTTTGAGGACTTTACAATGCATATTCTTGATCTGAGTATGAGGACACTCCAAAGATGTCCAGTTCTTTTGGTTTGGATGTTGTGGTAACACAGGTGAGTATAGGATGATACCAAGGAGGGGGAAGGTGATATATGAAATCAGTGGCTAGAGCTCTTAGAAAATGATATATCATTAAACTCATAAGGTCAAAATTGGTACAAGTTTCCTTAAGGAGGGAAGGATGCAATGAACCATCTATTCATAAAGGTATGACTCATTTGTGTTCATCTAAATTCTTTTAAAAATCCCTAATGATGTTACCCAATGGATATATAGAGGTCATGATGGTTTCCGGGGATTCTTCGAAGCCAACGACCCTGTGAATCTGGAGAATAGACTGGGTAGCAAGGATAGTAGAAACTATGAGGCCCATCCCAGATGGTCTCTACTAACCCGTAAGGGTGAGATAGAGGAGCAGAAAGTGAAAATTGGTCTGACTACAACCGTGTGACTACAAGTTCACAGCCATGAAAAATACTGTAGATTTTGGGAAAAGTTATTTTTCATAGTTTTCACATGGTTAGGGAAACGATGCACCTTAACTGTGTGGGATATTTCTTTAATTATTGAGGCTAGAAGAATTTTTTCATTGTTTTTCTAAACTCTGTAGTCATATAATTCAGCACAATCTTTTTGGGATAAATTACTATTTCTTAATAAATGAATCTTTAAACCCTTTCCTTTTTTCTCCCCTCATTCTCTCGTTGGTGTCTTCCTAATCCTTCTCAACTAAGCCAAATTCTTCTTTAATGTAGGTTAATTGATATCTTTTTTATCTTAAGTCCAACAATGATCCATCGAATGTGTTGGATAAATAGAGGAATGATCTAAAATCCTCTCACTTTCAATATTTGTTTATATTCTGGTCTATAATCATATTTATGTGAAATATCTTTTTCCCTAATATCATTTTGTTGGAAAATTTCTTCAATTTCAGCCATCCAAATTATAATCTAAGATCAACATCAGATAATAAGTCATAAATATCCCTAAGGTAGGCGATCCTTGTCATTTACCCCAAAATTTATAGTGTTTCCATAGATTTTTCATTTTGATTCACGTCATACTTTTCCACACATCACCCTAAAATTGATTTCTTCTTTATAAATTGAAATAGGTACCTAGTTTCACTCCTTTGGATCATCATCTAGTAATTTGAGAATTATAACCTCGATCACATACCCCCTAGGTGTTCCATCTTTATTTTCCCCTTTATATTTATTTTATAAATTTACTATAATTCCTTTTAAGCATTCATATTCTATTATAAATGGAATTTATTTTTTTAAATAATTTTTGATTGAACCTAAGGAACATCCTAAGTGCTTGTCCCAACTTATAAATGGTATTTCCTATGTAGTTAATTATGCAATTGGAAATGGAACCTCCTAATTTCCTCTTAGATCCTTGTAAAATGAATTTCCATGTTTTGTAAGATTAAATGGAATGTATTTAATGGATTTTCTTATTCATGGTGGATTTCCATTCTTAAATTAAATAGATTGTTTAAATGGAATGAACAATAAATGATGGAAATTCCATATCAATCATTCTATGTTTTATTAATTGATTTATATAAATTATGATGCCTTGTTTGTATTAGTCTTGACTAATAAGATTCATGAGAGGTAATGCCTCATGGTTGTTATTATAAATATAATTGAGCCTTTTATATAGTATATGGAACAATGGTAATGGTTATTTTTGGCATGCCGATTCATTCTCCCTTATATTAGGTGTTGATCATGACATCTCACACCATTGAATTTATTTGGATAGTTGGCATGATACATTATGTACCTTGTTTTGGGTGTTGTCATGATAACACACCCACCATCCTAAGTTTAAAGAATTAATTCTATCACTCCTTATGGGATGTTGGGAATGTACCCTTTTTCATGAACTTATTGGATCATTTACACTAGTTATAGATGTATGAGGTACGCCTCAGTCCATCCATCACCTAGTATTCTAGGCGAATGGACACTTACATCCACAAATACTTGGTACATATAGGTGGATGTAATGTATAAATATACAATATATATCAATACAATATGTATTGTTATAGATTATAAAAACCTCTTGGAAGTGGACCAAAGAAGATAGAGCCTCCAAGTGTCCTTTAAGAACCTGAGAAGACTTGTTTTTATTTAGTCAGCATCCATGATTATTTATTTGGACATGAAAAATTATTTTCTATGAGAACTTCTTGGATTCCTTCTAGATATCGTTGGTGGTGACCTACTGGGATTTTATCTCAAACCCAACTCTAGCTGCCTTTGGAACCCGTGTAGATTACTTGTCTGCAAGTATAGATAAGGGAAATTAACCATCTATATATTTATGATATACATTTCTCAAATATGGAGTATATGAGAAGAGAGAAGAGAACATTATCAGGATTCTAGTGGGGAATACTTTTGTTCTTTATTTAGTTTTTTATATAATGAGTGTATATCCATGTCCCATATTCCCTTTTGTATATTATAATTCCATGAATCAATGTATATGAATGTGTCTACTGGGTTTTGATATTATTATTAATTTTCTCATTTATTTTTTTAACGACTTATTTATTGTATCTATTTTATGTTGTTCTTATATGGTAGGTTTATAGTCTAGTCTTTAGATTTTGGTCATATCACAATTCTTCTATTTATTTATTTATTATTATTATTATTATCAGTTGTGCTGCTTTGATAAGAGGGTATAGTCTCCCAACCTTACTGTCATTAAACCCTCTCTTCAAGTCAAAAGCGTCTATCATACGATGAGGTGTGCTTGAGGTCATGTGACCCACTAGATTGGGGCCTATTTAAGTGGAATTCAGGCAATAATGTCTCATTGTTATGGGTATTTTAGATTTGTGGGGCTCAGGTTAAGAAATCTTCTACTTGGCTGAATTATACAAAAACATATTCAACCCATCAATTATTTAGATGGTTATATTTGCGGATTTATATAGAGAAACATTTGGATCTCCTTTTTTTATAATAAATATATAAAAATCCTCCATGATCAGCCTTAGATTCATTATGCAAGTGACTAAATATACTAAAAAAATTAATAATATAAGGTCCCTAAACTCATATTCGGTTCACTAGAGGTGGCCCTTTGAATTTAAAAAGGGTGAACTTGGGGTTTATAGTCTTTTATAAATTTATGTCAGAAACATATGGGAAAACAATGGTAACTGGATATAATATATGTTTTATCATTCATGATATTTAACAAAGTGGTATTATTATCTCATAATATTTCTTCACACCCTATATTTATATCTAAAACAATAATTTTACAAATCCCATTTGTTGAGTTATGTTCTAGGCCCTTCACACGTGATTTGGTATGATGACATCAATATTAATGTAACTATTTCATATACGGAATATCGTATAAGAATTGTTTATAGAATTAAAAAGGGGATTTGGGGAAGGTTTTTAAATATTTAATGATAAGTGGAATAATTGGAAGCATGTTAAAGGGGCTTGGGATTGTAAAGATGAGATAAAATTCTAATGGTTTGATTTCCCTACTCAAGAATTAAGTTGAATATTACTAATGATGAGAATCCCTATAGTGGGGAGGAGGAAAATGACATAACCCTGAAAAGTTTATACCTATTCATGGATTGAGTCTTACAATTTTTTATTGATCTATTTAGGGATGCTTTAGTGTATAAATGGTGTCTGAGAAGGGACATAGACTATTTTAGGAAAATAGTATGGGGAAGTGTTCTATGTAGTAACAATATTCCCATAGGTTGTTTGATGGGTATCCACTAAAATTTCATTGGAGGCTGGGAAGGTAATTAACCCTACTATATAATCATTACTAGGATTCAAATGATGTTTTGTTGGGAATCTTATTTTTTAAACAAAAAAATATATCTTCTGAAATTTAAATCCAAAAGTTAACCACTTTAACAACGTAACTCGACTATTCCCTTAAATTAAGCATTAGGGACTCTCTCAAGAGCACCCATCTCTCTATTATTTACCCCAACACATATATCCTTTGATCATTGGTTCCAATATATATTATTTACTATAGGATCTAAGATTATATGAGGTATATTCCATGGAATCATCATGTATTACTATATATATTCCACTATTCATTGTAGAAGGCTGTAAGATCACTCCAAATAGCTCAAACTAATTATTATCTTACACGGATGGGTCACTAGGTAACTTGAATATTTTCATATATCTACCCATATTGGTGGGTTTATATGACTACATGTGTAGGCCAATAGAGGTATTTTTGATGCCTCTAATTTTGGATGGCTTGGTTCATCATCTCAAATCCTAGGTCGATGATGAAGTAAGTAAAAAGGCATGGATCTTCTCATTTTAGGGAGTTATGAATCATATTAAATTTTTTTATATTTTTAGATATTATATATCTATTCTTTATATCATTTTATTTTAGTTATTTTATTATTTTATGCATACACTCAAGTTTATAACTTGTCTGTAGAAGTAGCTCGGTGACAACTTATAAAGTTATTATACTCATACCCTACATACCCACTCCTAAGATGAATGTAAAGCCATTTATTTTTATCTATGTAAGGTAAAGGAACCTAAATATAGAAGATATACACATATGAGGAGCATGGATAATGGGTGGGAATTTTCTGAGCTTCTGGTATGCAGATGGGATCACTTTATGTGGGATACTCCAAACACCATTTTGGATAGAAAACTTCAATTTGCCTCCACATTGGGGTCTTTAAGAGTTTTCTACAGTACGCTCTATATAAACACGGGTTTTTATAATTTATCTACCTTTTATATGGATATATTATTTTGAGCTGGTTTATGATATGTAATGAAAATCCAAATCTTGTTGTGTACCCCTACCAATTAAAATTGATCATCATTTATTTTTTGATGGTCATTGGTATGATTTATTTCTCCTAGATTAATAATAGGTCATTCCACCCATGGTAACATTCCAAGGATAGTTATTACAACAATTTAGTGTGAAATCACATCCCATGTGAGTGTTATTTGAACCTCTATATTTACACTGGCATTTGGTTAATGGGAGGGGCACTTGAGGTGTTCTGGTGATGAAAACCTAGATTTATATAGGTTTTTGGGCCATAGGAATTTTATTTCAGATTGGTTAAGGTATACAAGATGGATAATATCTATAGGTGGGCCACCAGGTGGTTAGTGACCCCTGATCTGGTACGTTGTGGGTACTGGGTACCTAGTGTAGACCAAAAAATGACTCGATGAGATCCTTCTTATTATTTGAAAAAGAATTAATTTAATTGATTAAACTAAACTTCTCACCTTAATATTTTTCAACACTATTCCACATTCCATCATGCATCTCCCTCCAATATTCATTCATTCCAATTTTTTGATCAACTTTATTCATCATTAGTTTTTACAATTTTCTATAATATGAAGTATTTTATTGTAGGGATAATATTGATTATGCTTCTAATCATTATTCCAATTTCTATTTCATAAAAATCCATCAATTATATCTAATTTTATGGGGTTTTCTAGTTTTTGAGAAATTGTCCATTTCATGTGGAATTATCTAGTTGTATCTAATGAGTAGGACCTCTATAGATATAGTTGGGTGGTGTCTTAGTTTATCATTGGTATTTAAATGTGTGTCCCGGGTCACATGGAATTATTGAAAGCACTGAACATGTTTTTTTCCCTGGAAACTAATTTTAATATAATCCTTGAACTCATGTAACATGAGGGAGCTTGAATGGGGTCATGAGTTGTCCTCGTTGAGTCACATGAATGTTTTATGGACATAAATGTCCATGACCCTTAATTTTAATGTCATGTAATTATACCCTAAGTCACATTAAGAGAATATGTTGTTATTTTGTGCATTTTGGAACCTCAAATGGTATCCAAGACAATGATATCAATTGGAATTGCAGATGAACATGGTAGGGTAGGGGTGTCCGAGCCTAGCCATAATATTTTATTATGGTGTGGCTATTGAACATAAATGATTGTTTTTGTTATTTTTGGTGAATAATTAATAACTCATTCACTATAATGATTTCTTTGTTAGACATAGTCCTCCATTTGTATGTTGATGTTATCTCATCCACCTTGAATTTATTAGTGGTATCTTTTCCCACAAAATTGGGCCACCAATTTCCCATTCCCCATGAATATAGTCTAAAAGTGGTACCTCATACACCTAGATCATGTTTTTTGTGGTGTGAAATTCACCATTGAAATGTTGATGGTGTATCATCCACCCATATAGTTATATCAATTATTCATTTTCACCTTATGGGAGTTATGTTCATGGAACATCATCTACTTGGAGACTTTTATCAGTGGCATCTCATCCACTATGGTGTTGATGATGGTGGTATGTCATTATCATTTAAGAGTTGTCATTATGGTGCACCACCCACATGGAGACCTATTTCATTGGAAAATAATCCACCTAAAGAGTTATAGAAGTTGAGAAATCATCCACCTTTGTAGATTGACTATATTTTGAATCATCTACTTTGAGAAACATTTTGGTGGAATATAATCCTGTGAGAGTTATTGATACCTCACTAACATGGTAATGCATTGTTCCCCATTCTTTCACCAATTTTTAATTGATAGTTGATAGATAATTCACCATAATTTTGAGATGACAAGTGATATATCACCCAACCTTGCTAAATATTCAGACTATTGGTATATCATCTCATTCTGGTCTTGGATAAGAAAGGTATGGTCATATTTGGTATGGTTGTTGATAATTACACAATTCAATAGTATATTTAGTTTATTTTTTATTGGGATTCCATGTCAAACATACAATTGAATTTCATAGAATTTTTATAAACATTATTAGTATGGGTTTAATATGTTCTACTAACACCATAAAAAATCACATGGGTACTTGATAAGACATTATATTTTGTGACCCAGGTAAGAGAAAGGTCCTTTCATATATTGATATTTTATTAATTATGTTAGGTAAATGTTTAGAGATAAGGCATGCCAAGGATTTCATAGCATTTTTGTAGATACATACCCTTAATTTTATTTCATTTTGAACCATATTTTATATTATTTTCCCAAGGGTGACCCTACGTTACTTATATAACTTTTTTGGTATAATATAAATTATTTTTTTAGAATGGTTGTTGATATTTATGTCTTAATAACACCAATTTATAATTTATATCATTCTATGACATATTTTTGTAATTATTCATTAGTATTTGTTCTATTTTGGTATAAAGTTAGCTATAAAATAGAGTTCATAGTCCCCCCATAATATACATATACCCATTCCATTGTTCAGTAACATCTTGAATATGTAGAGGTGCTCATGGGGTTTGTGGTGACCAGGTTAGGTTGTTGTGGATGTGAATTAGGTTGGGTGAATTACAATGTGGTATGAGAGACTATTTTAATTTTTATTTACCATATAATATATTATATAGGAGTGATAATACTTTTTTGGACTTGGTTTAGATTTTTTCTTTGGATTATTAAACCCATGTAGGATAGAATTATAAGTTATCATGGATATGGGACTGATGTTTATGGTTTTTCATTTTATAGATATGTTATTGTTTTATTTTTTGAATATTAGTTTGTAAATTTTTATTTATGTTTTTTACACTAGGCTTATGGGGATAATACAACACGTTTTCATGCATCATTTTTGATATGTAGGGATCACATGAAATATTCATGCATTCTTTTGATTTTTATTTTGGTTATGATTGAGGCTTTAGTTTTATAAATTGTAAAAAAACTTATACAGTGTGCTATATTACAACATCATGATGCAACATTATTTGTTATAACATTGATTAAGGTATATTAATATTGATATTTGTTGATATTTTGTGATCATTTGTGATATTGTATCTGAAAAGAGGGAGAAAATATTGTATTATTCATCACATGATATATTAAACCATTATATATTATGTTGTGTATTTATGGTATAAAAGAATATGTATGTTTTTTATTACACTAATATATTATATCTTTACATTTAACATAATTGTGGTATGGCTCATGATCTATTAATTATAGAGACATGACGTTGTGTTGACCGCAGGTTGAGAACGGGAAGATCTGGGAAAATCATTCCCCATTATTAGTGGGGAATGATCGAATTGTTTTCCTTATTCAATCTATCAATTAGTAGCTCAAATATTTTCACTTTTAATTATTACAATATATATATAATGGGGCCCTGAGGGTTAGCACAAACATGTAAAAACTGAACTCAAGAATCTCAGTGTCATTGGTTATTTTATTAAGAAGTTAAAGAATACATAGATCACATCACGTAGGATCAAGTAGTTTATCAATATTAGAAAACGAGTTACATAAATGAAAGTTATAATACATTAAAAATTAATGGTAAATCATACCAAACTAGAGAAATAATATTATTTATTCCTGAAATTAAAAGCATCATACAAGTAATCCTTTATGGTTTCCTACGTAAGTGTGAAACAATAAAAAAATAGTGATATTAGATTCTCAATAGGGGTAGAATATAGTGAAATGAATAATCTCATAATCATGGTGGAAGTTTTATGGTAGGAATAATGAAATTGTGTAGTGATATAAAAAATGAAAATATGTCCATGGATAACGTAAATATTAAAAAAAAAATAGGAAAATATAATTTATTTTATATTGATGGAATGCATATTTTCGGAAATATTAATATTAATATCAAGGAATAATTCCATTCAAAATTACATACAATCAAGGCCTTTATAATACCATGTGTTTTTATGACTTGTGATAATAAATTAATATTTGACTTTTGGTTTTGGATTAATATTTGTCATGTATTAATTTTGTTAACTTATGACAAAATATTGGTGGAATTTTAAGCTGATCAATTTTTTGGAGAAATGTTTAAAATTTTATTAATTAATAAATAAATTATTTATTAACATTTGAATGTTGATATCTTTAGAACAAGGAATCATATTGATATCATTACATCTTATATTAGTCCGGAATGGGGGGGGGGGTTTACTTAGGAATGGTGTAAACTTGAATTTATTTTTAGGACTCAATATGAGAGTTTTAAATGGGAATTTAATTTATTTTATATAATAAATTGATTAAATTAACTAAATTATACTCTACACCCCCCGTTTTCCATCCCATGCATGACATAAGGGGAGGGATCTCCCTTATATGATAGCTGAACTAAGAGGATGAGGAGGAGTCACCGCCAAATATTTTTCCATGGAAGTGATTGTGATTGAATTGAGGTAAAACATCTTTAGTGTGTGGATTTGGACCCCTAGATTCACATTTTTTTGAGGTAGACTATCTTTTTTTTACAAAAACCCCTTTTTTTATTTTAATCATTTATTAGACTGTTGGGGACCCATAGAGTATTGATCTGTGCTTATTTCTGTGGGAATGCTGGTTTCATACTGATTGCAGGGGATTCTATTTTGGAAGTATAAGTGTTAAAATAAAAAAATTATAATTTAATTTTGTTTAATTATTGATCTTGGGTGAAAAATTGTTCAACCCCCTCAAATGGGTTATGAGGGTGCAATACACAACACTTTCCTCAAGTAAATGACGGGAACTCAAAAAAATCTTGCATGGCCACATAAATATATATATCCATGGAATATATGGGGTTTGGCTATGCATTACTACATGTATAGGGAATACATGTGATTTTATCATGTACTACTATATGAGTAGGGCATACATGGGGATGGGTTGTGTGCTGTTATATCACAATTCCACCTTGCATGGGGGGTCTTCCCAAATATGAGACCACATGACATTGTAAAACTAATTTTTTTCCCTTAAAGTACACTACATGCAGTTTAAATAACATAATATTCCCTAAATTGGAAAAACATAAAACATTTTTTCATGAAACCACACACCATGTGATTAGGATTTCCAAAATAGAAACCCCTACAATCGGTATGAAACCACCACTCCCCAAAAAAATAAGAAAATTATAATTTATTTTTGATTAATTATTGATCTAGGGTGAAAAATTGTTCAACCCCCTCAAATGGGTCATAAGGGTGAAATACACAACACATTCCTCAAGTAAATGACGTGAACTCAAAAACCTCTTCCATGGCTACATACATCTATATATCCATGGAATATATGGGGTTTGGGTTTGCATTTCTACATGTATAGGGAATACATGTGATTTTATCATGTACTACTATATGAATAGGGTATACATGGGGATGGGTTGTGTGCTGTTATATCACAATTTTCCCCTTTCAAAACCTCTTTAGAAGGGGATGACCTTGAGAAAACCTACCTTGTGAGGTTTATACTATTAGCCATTGAGGCCATGTGATGTTATAAGATGGTTTTTGGGATGTGTGACCCCTCATATATGCGTGTTGGAATAAGATACTACTATGTTTACAAGGATTTAAAGTATGTTTTGTCCAGTTATGTCCTAACATAAAGGATATAAAGATTGATTATTCCACCGGTATAATTATTATGAGGATTCCTAGAGTGGTCACTCTATGATTGTATGAAACAAGAGGATAAATGTGGGTGCTAATTGATATAATTCTCCAGAGTGGGTAAATAGGGATTTTGGTAGAGATCATTGCTGGACTCACCTAGAACATGAACCTATGATTAAGCATAATGGGATTGAGTTACTTCTGAAATTGAGGGAATTTTGATTACCCTTGTTCTGTTTTACTCTATTTAATTAGTATTCTAACTTATTTATTACCTATTTTCTGGTGTTTTATGGTCTAGGGGATAGGTTTATAGGGTTGTTTATATTTTTGGGTCTACCATGATTTGAAGCTATGTATATATTAGATATTCTATGGAAATGGATCTCCAAAATTGGAGAAGCCTCAGATTCATAGCTTAGTGATTAGAGATATCATGGATTAGGAATTTGAGTAGGAGAGGGGATAAAATTTGTTTTACACTAGGATAATAGAGTGGTTATGGGTTTTATTCTATAAAGTCATGAGGATATGATAGGTGATGTCATTGATTTATATCCCAAATGATTGGGGTTCAATGGGTTCCATCCCTGAAGTCGTGATAATATAATAGAGCTTTCCATGCATTTGGATCCTAGATGAGAGGGATATCATGTCTTCCATCCCTAGATTCATGAGGATGTGTTAGGGATACCATGTATTTGAATCCCACATGGGAGGACCGACATGGTATGGGTGCCCTATGTTATGCGGATTGGCTAGTGCTACTATGGATTTTAAAAATGCATGTTACATGGGAGGAATAACCTTTGAGACATGGTCAGAGATACCCTAAAACAAGATAAAATAGGTATATTAAACCTATTTCTTAAACCTAAGGATATACATTGAGTTATATTTTTTTTCAATCATTTTTTTTCTTTTCTTGGTTGAGTACATTTCAAGATCATGAATTTATGGATTCTTATTATAAGTTCATCATTGTGGGTGCTCTAATTATATATATTTCTAATCCATTTTACATGGACCTTGGTTTATTTGAATAAATTATGTTTATTTTTAGGTTGATCCTAGACGCAAGATGGATTGGGTAGAGCCCTGAGATTGCATGTCGAGCTGGGAAGCTCAGGTGGAGTCTTATGATCAAGTTGGAGGAACTCAATAGTGTATTGAAGATAAATAATGAGACACAGATCAAAGTTATTAGTACTCCTAATGTTTTTATTTTCATCATCTTTATTTCATCATTGAGATTGTCCTAGTTGGTGTTCATTTTTTGTATGTATGGAATGCTGTTTTGGCCTAAATGTATTTATTTTAATTATATAATACTTCAATTTAGATACTCTATCCTCCTACTCTTTTTTATTATGTTTGGTTTATTTATACATTATTATACACTTTAATATAGAGTTATATTTTCCTCATAGTACCACCTCAGACCCCCTGTACTAGTTAGTAGCCTCTAACATATTGGGATGTATGACCGAGGACACATAGCAAACTGGATCATCTACTATTGATAGAGTGATAAAGGGTGAAATGTAATAAATCTATATTAGAGAATTATATAACTTTTTACATAATATTTTAGTATTTGGTATATTTATTATTTTGTAATGTTTTATATAATGTGATGGATATCTGATGGGTGTGTCAAGAACAACTGAACTCATTTGAATATATAGTTACCATGGTTGGAATTTCCTTTTTGGATTGAAATATAATTATTGCATATGATATTTTCCTTGAGCGATACACATTCAGGATTGGTTTGTTTTCATTTTTTTATGGACTACTAGCTCTTGACCCAGCAGAATGATACATATTAATGGATTTTTCTCTATTCATATGGAGGAAAAAAACCATCAGATGAATCATATTAGGAAAATATAAATCACATGACATGTAGACCTACTAGTGTGTGGTTTCACAGATAAATGAGTCTCAATTGTTAATTTTTTTTCAAATTCACATGAAAAATTTTCCATCCAAAGTACTTTATGTCATTATAATCAAAAAATAAAACATGTATATGGATTTCATTCTAATTTTTAATTTTTTAGAACAAAGAAAAAACACACATTGAAGATGAGGATTATGACATCGGGATCACAAACAGGAGGTGCAATGACTCTATTATGTCATGTAGGAATATGGTTCCTCAATTGAAACCCCATATGGTTGTTTCTATTTAGGTTTTATTATTTAATGTGTTAGTAACAATTAATAATGAATTGTATTTCATATAATGAATTCGATTATGCTTGACTGAATTTTGGTTTAGTGTGTTTCCCATTGAACGGAATATCAAGAAACATATTTTTGGTTTTTTCTTATATAGAACTATCATAATAAATCATTTATAATGAAATATAATTTGAATATGATTAGAGTGGATGGGTGCCCTATTTAGGGGTAGTGGAAGGTATCAAATTTCATCATATGTTAAACCGTATGAGTGGTATTTTTTGTCATGCTGATGGCATGGGTGTTTGATAAGGGGGTTTGGATAATAACATTTGAGTTGTGAACATCTATGAGTTTGGACCTATGGGATGTGTGGTCAAACATAGGTATGTGGGCTAGCCTCTAGTTTGATCTATAAAGACCAGAATTACGGGTTGTCCATGGGTTATTAGTGCTTCAGGTAGGGATGAATCAATATGTGTTTGAGGTATGAGATCAGTACACTTGATGTTCTATTAGGTATGTGGCATATGAATAATGATTTATAAGTTCATTTAGAGGATTCATTTAGATTGTTTGGGTATTGATACAAGATTTGACTGTTAAGACTATTTAGGTACCTAACTATGTTGTAATGGGATGCATTTTAGTATATGGGAAAGAGCATGAATGTCTGCTTTTGACTTTGAGTTTTTCCAAATTAAGGATAAGCATGTGGTTAAATTTGGTACCTGAATTATGCCTATATTACAATGATAATTTCCATAGATGACTTGCTTATTAGGATTTGACCATAATGATGAGAAAAGGCCATAAAATTTTGTGTGCTATATTAGGTTCTTAGTTAATGGGACATGTGAGCGTTGGAGCATGTGAGTTGTTTTTATAATATATGTCTTCTATTGGAGGAGGATATTTTCTGTCGGAATGATAAGGCATGTGAATGTGGGTTATGTACAGTTTTGATTTGAGTATGTTCTGGTACATTTTTTTCTGGTATTGGGGAATCATGAGTGATCTGGACCTGGTGAACTTTTTGAGGTGAAAGGTCATGGAGTGGTATATGATAAAAAATATGGTGTGTAGTGGAAAATAATCCTTTTGAGGGTGGTGAACCACATTATGAGTTGCAATTTTTATGTTACCAATAAACTAATCCTAGAAAGTTAGAAAATGTGATTTTTTCTTGTTAGAGGATTGTACTAGGGAACGAATGGATCTGAGAATTTTAGTTATCGAATTCGGTGACAAATGGAACATGGGTTATGGAATTGGTGTTCAGTTATGAGGTGATGATTCATTTACCCATAGAGTGATGTGTATAAGATCTGTCATTGTGACATGAACATTATGTTGGTAATGTTGATGATATAGTGGGAACCACTTGAGTGGGTCGGTGGATACCTACTGATGTAATTTGATTGGACAATATAATAGTGGGAAGTGTCAATGATCATAATTGGTTGTCGTTGGTTGTGTTATATGGTGGGGGAACCTTGAACCTAAGGAATAATTTTGAATGATCATGTGACATAACATGATAGATAGGTTTGTTCAAACGCAACCCTAGTAGTCATCTTACTTTCACAAGCAGTAGCTTTCCCTTTGAAGGATTGTATTCCCTGTCCTTAGAGTTGTGTAAGGAAACTCCATTATCATTCTAGAGTAGAATTCAATGAGTTAAGGTTGAATTTATGACCAATGTGGGTCGATATGTGTGGTTCTATGACCAATGATTCTTCTCATGGATGAGAAGTGTTATGGTTAAGAAATTATATAACCCCATTTTTTATGTTGTAAATATGAGTGGAAATTTAAATTTTTTGTTTTATATTTTAGTAATTGTAAAATTTTCATTCTAACCTAGAATAATAACTAAAATAATTTTATTAAAATAGTCTTTTTGTCATAGAATGGGGTGTTTATCCTATGATGTGATTTTTATGGAATTCTGAGCCATTTGAATTTTTGAAGAATATTTAATATTTAATTAACTAAATATTAATTCATTTACACTAATTCAAATGTAGATATCATGTATTGGAATAATAATATTTATACAATAACTCTATGTATTATTCAGTAATGGGGAATATATAAACCAATGTCGGGTTCTACGACTTGGTTTGAGTGTTTAAAATGGGAATTTAATTTGTTTTAATTAATAAATTAATTAAATTAAATTAATTATACTCTACATCACATAATTACATCCAAAAAATTCTATAAGTGGGATGGTAACTCCTATTTTGATATTTGAACATAGAGGAGTACAAGGAAGCAGCACTGCAGGACTTTTTCCAAGGTGGTTATTGAGACCTGATCAATGTATATTGACTTAATCACACTGATTTAGACTTGAAGCTTTAGTTTTTCACCAAGAGTTTAGTTAGTTTTATTTTTTATCCGTGAAAAATCCATATAATATGTTTATGTTATTAATTATGTATTTGGTTTTTAGGGACCCCTAGAGCATAGATCTATGATTATTTTGGGGGAAACATGGGTTTCAATTCATGAAATCTTGATCACAGTGTGTGTGGTTTCATGAAAGTATGTTTTGTGTTATTTTTATTGAGGGAGGATGTATTTATATGAAACTACACATTTTGTACTCAATTTACACACCAAGTAGTGTTATAAGTCATGTTGTCTATATACTTGGGAAAAATCCCAGGAAAGGGGTACATGGTCATGCACTAGTACATGAAAAGACCCCAGGTATGACCTGATCATACAGTATTTCATCAAAAAACCCTAGGTATAAATTATCCATTTAGTAGTCAATATCCATACCCCTTTTATACCCATGGATTGTAGAAGTACATTTAATGGTTGGAGGTTTTTTAGTAAACGTTGTGTATTCAGGGTACACATCGTATACTGTGCCCATACTACTTATTTAAAGGGGTCAAGTTACTTTTCATTGTGGACACTGAATTAGAAAAAATCAGTTTCCAATTTGATTATTTTTTACATATAACATGAGGCTTTAACCCTTTGGGTGGTTTAGGTACTTTCAAGAGGTGTTCTATGATGACTTAGCTATGATGGAGAGGTTACTCCTCTAGTAAATAAAACCGGATTCCTCCTAAGAGAGACATAGTATAACACCTAGATTATAATGATGATAATAATATAAATATTGTGTTTTATATGATCACCATGTTCTTCGGTTTATAATTCTTGGGACTATATCTGGTTATCCGGTTTGGGTTGGGATTCATAGAGACTAATAATTTTTTTTGTTCCAGGAAACCTTCAGTGAATTGAGATGGGGTGGGTCTTCAGGGCACCAACCTTGTGAGGTTTTCTAATTATCTTGTGAGAAAATTGAATGTTAGAGGCTAGGTTGTGGGATGTGTGGAACTCCAGAGATGTACTGTTTCATGGGATACTAGTTTTTGATCGTGGATTTGAAGTTGAATTCCTTTCTTTATGTACCAACCCAAGAGATACTAAGAATAAAGTCTCTAATTGTATATTTATTTGGAGTATTATAAGATGGATAAGTCATTATATGTGTAGAACCATAAGGAAAAATATGGTTCTAATTAATATAATATTCATGAGTAGGTATGTATGGATTTTCCTAGAGATGGTTGTGGGTGTCACCTAGAACCCACTCTGATGTGTAAGCTCAATGTGGTAGTGATGATGTTGATAAGAGAGGGTGTTTGGTCATCCCTTGTTATTTTTATCATTTATTCTATTTATATTACAACTTGTTTTATTCCCTTGTATATTATTTTATATGGTTGGGATGAGATTATTATGGAGAAATTAATACGGTTTGGGGCTTCTATATTTTGGGGTTATGTACAGAAGGGAGCTTCCACATACATGGTGCTCAATGATTTAAGCTATGATGGGTTAATAGATCGATGACTGGAATATCCTCGGATTTCGATTTGGGCTATGATATGTGATTCCATTAATTTTTATCCAATCATATATGCCTTCAATGAGTTCCATCCCCATATTTATGAGAAATCCATTGTGTCTTCCATGAATTTGGGGCCTAGATAAAAGAGAATCTGTAGGTTTTATACATGGAGTTATGAGCATATGATAAGGGTGTACATGGATTTAGTGTATGGATGATAGGGCTTCCAAGGGTTATGTAAGCACATGAAGATATCATACATAATTATCACATCTTAATAGATGAGTATTCATTACATAACCTAATGATCCTCACCGAAATTGTTTTTGTCTACTTCGGATTGGAAACGTGGACACATAAAAAATGATCCATAAGTGTGATACCGCATCCACTATTATTTTCTTCTTCGCTATCACCATTATAAGACATATCATACATAATAAAAATTTTCACAGCTTGTTGAATGAAAACATAATAACAGGTTATCTCAAATAAACAGTAAGGGTAAATAAGAGAGATATCAATATATCATGAGCATAAGTGTATGTGAACATGATAGTAACATATGAAAATCATTCCCAAAATTTTATATATGATAAACAATAGTCATGCAATTAATCATTGATTTTCATGAGACATGAATCATAATGGATTCAAAGAACACAATTCTTGAGAACATAACACTAGAATAAGACATATAATTTTGGCATACATAGAAGAATATAAAATATTATGTCACGGCTCCCCACCAAGACATTCAAAAAATGTTAGTCTAGGGATTCCCATGAATTTACATACTTTTGAATTGGAATGACCTCTAGTTTACCCTCTTTTGGTATTGGGGTAACCTCCCATGTAAAATGATTTAGTCTTATGATAACCTAATATGTACCATTGATCTCATATAACACTAATTGTTACCCACTACATTATAGGGAAATATATTTCCCAAAAAACTTTTTTACAACACATACATCATCTTTGGTTATAACATAACCACCATAATTTGTTATTACATAATCACCATCCTTCATTATAAAAATTTCACTACCACATAATTAATATCATACATGTGTGTTCCAAAATATCATGAAAATTTTATCATATTATAACCCATGAATATAAATTTGTTTTATAAATTTTTTATCCTAACATAAACTATAGAAAATAAATAAGATTTATAATCATTTTATAATTTCATCAAAGAATGTCCCATGGAAAAAAGAATTAGGTTTCATATGAATGTTATCATACTATAACCCATGGAAATGAAATAAGGTTCATAAACATATTTTCATTATAAACATAAAAAATAAAGATAAATAATAATAATAGTCTCTTTAAAGCATAAGTAATATTAATGGAAGAAATATTATATGGTAAATGATTTTTGAAGATCACATAATGAATTTATTAAAGAAAACAAACATTCTTTGAAAACCAATTTTGAAAACTAATATTTTTTAAAATATTTATGAAATCCATTTCATAGAAAATAAACATTGAAAACTCATAAAGAAAACATTAATATCATTTCAATAATTTCCTGAGGAATATATTTCATTCACATTGATTTTTTTTTCAAAAAAATAAAAAAATTAAATATAATTTTTAAATAAACTTGAAAAAATATAATGAAATATTTAAATTAAATAATATTCACAATGAAAAAAATTTAGTTCATGTCTTACACATTAAAATAAATATTCCATTCATATTTTTGGTAAAATAATTGCTGTCATTATATGTAAAATCATATAAATATTTATTTTAATTTTTTAAAATAATTTATGTTAGGGTAAAAATTAATTTTTCTAATAATATATGGTCATTAAAAAATTATTAATTTTTTTAAAAAACATGTACATTGGAAATAAAGGGGTTTTTTACAAAAAAGAAAAATCATATTGATTTTATTTAAATAATTTATTTTGAAGTATTTATTTTATAAAGTGAATAAAATTACAAGGAAACATATATTTGTCTCGACCCTTCCTATGGGTCCCGAATATGACTACCCCAAGCTCACCATCCATTGGCCTAGTGTTGGTGACTAACACCTGAAAGATTTTCCCAAATAGGGAAGGCATTGGCTTAGAGATTTGTACACACTCAAAAAGGGAAACTAAAGTAAATAACCAACAAAATAAATGTATAACCACGAGAGTAAAGTAAAACCATAAGTACAACTGTAAACTGAAAACAGTGTGCCAGAATAAAAGCCCTAGAAACTGAAAAAAAAGCTATTGTATCGGCCCTGGAGCTTGACCTGGATGGTAGTAGCTGCAATTATAAAGTTGAAGAAGAAGATCTATACTGCTCCTATTGCACCAAGCTCCACCACATCCTGAACCTCCAAAGTCTTCCTCAGAGCATCGATAGTCTACACTAGACTCACACATGTGGGTGGATCCCATACAAGGGTGAGTATAATAACATTGTAAGGGACCCTGAGGCCCCTGAAGGTCTCTCAGTAATTTACAAATGAAAACATCACAAGAAATACAACAAAGGTAATATCACAAGGATGAAATAAATCATGAATCACAAAGATAAATAGAGATCTCACTCTAATGGTATAACTTCAAGGTTACTGAGATAGGGATGACTAGTTATAAAGACAGGTCATCCTATCCATAGTAACTATACTGTTGACCCGTATATGTCACAGTATGCTAACCCGTATTGGTCCCTATATGCTAACCCGTATTGGTCACTAGTGCTGACCCATATTGGTTGTTGGTGCTAACTTGTATTGGTCACTGGTGCTAACCCGTATAGGTCACTGGTAAAGAGGTAGATATGATTAGTCCTAAAGATAGATCATCCCACTTTGGAGTTTCTGATGTCGACCTGTATTGGTCTCTCTTCTTCTTCATGTCACAACCAGCCATTAGTTTCACATAAGAAGCATACCTGATCTCCAGAATACTCTTCTCCTCAATCCATCAGTCATATTTCAACCAGTATAATGTCCCAAAAAAATCATTCCCAAGGGACCAACCTTTCATAGGAGTACCAATGTGAGAGAGGACGCATCGATCGGATGCCCGGTCTGTGAGACATGGGCACTTTTATAAAAATGGATAGGTTGGATTCAGGTCTTCTCCAACTTAGGTTTCATGTGAAACTCCATAAAAACACACTTAGAGTATCTAAAAAGGACCTCCTTGTCACAAGAGTCATTATTCCACAAACAGCGCGTCGATGAGATGCTCGGTCTGTTAGTTACACCCATTTCAGTGAAACGGGGGTGATCGTACCTCGTCCAGCCCGGATCAATCGAGCCTATCGGAATATTCAAAAGGGATCACTTATGAAAAATTGGGATCCAAATACACTTAAGGCATGTAAAATAGAAACTCAGTTCGTCAGTTATGGATGTTTCATTATTCGGGGTCCGGTTGAGTCTAGGCCCAGTCTGACTCGGTCAGGCTGGCCCGACGCAATTGGTCTGAGGGTCTACCTAACCCTTCCTAGGTCCGAACCATTATGGGACATCTCTGTTCGGTAGGTCTAGTCCATCAGGGTTGGCCATGCTAGTTCATGGGCCCGGGATGCGGTTGGCCCAGCCTGCCAGGCGGGGCTCGGCCCCCCAGCGCTGGCTTGCTGGGCGGGTCCAGCCCGTTTGGCCGCCCCGCGTCCGCCTGAAAGTAGACCATGTCTCTATCTGGCCCTGTGGACATGGGGCCATTTCATCTAGAAGGTGGGGTTCTTCCCCACCACATGCAACGGTCCTCCAGGTGGATGACTGGTCTCCAATAGATACGGCGCGCCGCGGGGCCATGTCGCCCCTCCTGCCGCGACCCACTGGTCGTGGCTGCTACCGCCCTTCTCCTACGTGGCCAACTTGTGATGGCTCCCTCTGGCCACCATAGCGTTCAAAGGTGCGCATCATTCCTACTGCTTGTAGCCAATTATCGTGGGCCTCCTCTAGCCACCGCCATCCACCGCCGGAATGGCGCTCAGACGGTTCTTTCTGCGGGCCACCTGATGTGCTCTGATGGTCCGTTCTTGTTATCATCTACTCCAATGAGCCTCTCAGGTCACCGCCGCCACTACGTAACCCCTAGATCTACCTTTCTGTTGCATTTCCCTGCCGCGTACGAGAAGCAAAAGAACAACAAGATTGGTGGAGGGTCCGGGCCTAGTTTGGATTGGCCCGCCCCCTCCACATTAGCAATTTAACAAGGGGTGTTAGTAAAAATCATAAAATTTAGAAATAACTACAAACATGTATCCCCGCATCAACTTGCTGGGTTTAAGGAACAATCCATGGATCAACCCATTGTTTGGATGATCCGTGTTCTTCGTATAAATCAAGAACAGAGGAAGGATGATTATCACAATATCAAAAATAAAAACCCCATCCTGGATGAGACGTCTACTGATGACGATCAATGGAACCTCATTCATTGTTATTGTTGGTTCGTGATTCGGTGGCACTCATCACCACTAGATGAATCTGGTCTCATCCTCCATGTGGTTCTTCACCGACTTCCATCGTTCTTCATTGAGGAAGAAATCCATCTGCATTTCGTCAGAGGTTCTCTCATGTTTATTCCATTCATTTGCGAACGAATTGGTATAATTAAAGAGAACCCCCCAACATTGCATTAATTAATACATAGCATTTTCGAAAAACAATTAATAGGGTTCCATAACCGCACAAGCAGTGCTATTACACATTCAAAGGGTAACCTGTCATTTATTGACTCGTAACCATTCCGTCATTAGACATTCGTTACGCAGCGTTTCTGCTTAGTTGTTATAGAAAAAAATATGTCTATTTTATTTTTTATAACAAAAGGTCCAAAAAATATCTTTCCTGGCTAACCTTTGCTGACTGAAGTTAGGCCCCCATAGGTGAAACACAATATCTCGGATTCAACGGTGCCCTTGTATTTTAAATCTGAGAACCAGTTCAAAAGTTATAAAACTTTCTCACAAGTCCACTGAATATACATAAAGAATGTTTAGAAAAGTATTTTGGGCACCCCAGACCTTGGAATCATGTGTCGTCTCAGAGCCTGGTATCACATTCACTTCAAAAAACCACGAAAAAAAATTATTTAAAATTCCAGGTTATTTCATTCTCCCCACCTGGGGCATTATATCCTCAAAATCCAAACAAGGCTACACAAACAAAGAGGGGTACTAGGAACACATATGATCCTCTCACTCCCATGTGATCTCCTAGAGATTATTATTCTACCACCGAATATGCACCAGAGGTATCGACCGCACTCAATGGATCTTCTCTTGTCGATCCTCTATATCCACTGAGTACTAAGAAAAAGTTTCCTCGTCGCCAATATCTAGTTCTCCATGGTCAATGATGTGAGATGAGTCATGAACATATCTTCTTATCTAGGATATGTGGAAGACTCCATGCACCCTCTCCAACTATGGTGGTAGTTCCAAGCAGTACACCAACTATCAATTCCTTCGAAGTATCAGGAATGGTCCGATAAAAATTGTTGAGCGTTTTCCTCATCATCTAAATCACCATAGTCCCTGTCAAGGGGAGAATCACAAGAATACATGATCCCCCTATTGAAAATCATGTGGTATTTGTAACCTATCAGTATAGGACTTGTTTCATCCCTGTGTAGTCTTCATCCGCTCTCAAATGACTTGCACCTTTTCAATGGTAGTCCGTACCATCTCTGGTCCCACGAGTGCTCGCTCCCCGTCTAGCATAAGGGAGATCTGCAATGTCATCCATAAAACACACCAAAAAGGGCCATACCAATGGTGGATTGATAGCTATTGTAGTACGCGAACTCCACCAAGGTTAGGTGGTCCTCCTAACTGCAACCAAAATCTAGGACACATGCACGAATCATGTACTCCATTTTCTGGATGGTCTGCTCAGTCTGACCATTTCTCTATGAGTGAAAAGCAGTGCTCAAGTGAAGATGTGTCCCAAAATCCTCTTGCAATCCTTTCAACAACTATGATGTGAATCATTCTTAATGGTCTGAGCCTATCTTTGAAGGAACCCTGTGAAGTCACATGATCTCCTGAACATTGGGAAGTCCCAAGCTATCTACTGAAACCATCTCTCGAATAACAAGAAAGTTGGCTGACTTGGTTAGTCAGTCAACTATCACCTAGATGGTACTATGCCCTCTTGACATATTTGGTAACCCCGTCAAAAATTACATAGACATCCTTTCCCAATTCCACTATGGTATCTCAAGGGGATAGGTCCAGCCTTCTGGTATCTAATGCTTGACCATCACCTGGTGGAAAGTGAGGCATCTAGAAAAATACTCAACCACAACTTTCTTCATCCCTGGCCAACAGTAATGATGCTGGTGGTCCTAATACATCATCATCATAGCTATATGTACTGCCAAGGGTTATATATGGAACTCCTTCAGCACCTCCTCTCGTAACACCACTAGTATAATAGTATGTCCAATGAAAAGGATAAGATGATCTCCACCTTCAGAATATCTATTAGGTGAATGGCCTGAGGATATCTGAGCATGTGTAGTCTCGTAGCTGCTGTCTCCAAGTTGAGCCTCCCTAACTAGCTGAAGGAGTGGATGGGAAAATACCATTTTCTAGAGGTAGACTATCTCATCTCTATCCCCTTAGGATATCTGAAGTGAGGATAACTACTCTGATGTCTCATTTTGTAGCTGCAAAGTCGATATCTGGATAAGTGCATATGCCACTATGTTCCCCTTCCTAGGAGTATAGACTATCTCAAAGTCATAGTCCTAGAGGAAATATAGCAAACATTTTTTTCTTAGATTTAGATATTTTGTGTGAAGATATATCTGAGACTCTTGTGGTTTATGTAAACAATGAACTGCTCGCCCATAAAGTAGTGTCTCCACATCTTTATTGAAAATACTACTCCTACCAAATCCAAGTCATGAGTCACATAATTCAGCTCATGAGGCCTCATCTGTCATGAGACATATGCAATCACTACATCATCTTGAATCAGGATGAAACTGAGTCAAGTCCCTGATGCATCACTGTAAAGCATGTAGTTAGTGCCCTCCTCCAGAAACCTATAAATGGGAGCATTGGTCAAGCTCTACCTCAGCTGTTGAATGCTCTGCTGGCATGTCTCTGCCCACAGGAAGGGTTTACCCTTCTTTTACAAGGCATTAATAGGTTATTCTACTCTATTGAAATTGGGAATGTACCACTGATAGTAGCCTGATAATCCAAGGAAGCTCTCCACCTAAGTAACACTTTTTGGTAGATCTCAAGAAAGTACTGCCTCGATCTTCACTAGATCCACCACAACTCCAGCCTCTGAGATGATTTCTCCTAAGAAGTGGACCTTCTATATCCAGAACTCACACTTTTAGAGCTTCCCATATAACTGGTACCCCCATAGTGTGTCCAAAACTATGCTAAAGTGTACAACATGCACTTCCTCGGATTCTGAGTACACTAAGATGTCGTCGATGAAGACCACCATGAAGCAATCACGGTATGGCTGGAAGATCCTGTTCATGAGCCCCATGAACTCTGCTAGAGCATTGGTCACATGAAAAGGCATCACCAAGAACTCGTAATGGCTATACCAAAATCTGTTGGATGTCTTCAGTATGTCCTCGTCTCATAACCATAGCTGGTGATAGCCTGATCTGAGGTCTGTCTTTAAAAACCAACGAGCTCCCTTCAGGTGGATGAAGAGATCATAAATCCTCGGCAGAGGACACATGTTCTTCACGATCACCTAGTTTAGGCACCAGAAGTCCACACATACCCTCAAGCTTCTATATTAAGTCTTGGAAAATAACTCCGGGGATTCCCATGGAGAAATACTAGGCCTTACAAATCCCTTCCTCTATAAGTCCTCTTACTATACTCTCAACACCTCAATCACTGCAGGGGCCATCCGATATTCTGGTGTAGATATCGGTGTTGTTCTTAGGTAAAAATCTATATAGAAGTCAACCTCTCTATGAGGAGGTAGTCTTGGGACATCTTCTGAAAATATATCTTCATATTCATTCACCACTACTGGGAATTGTGGACTCGCCTCATCCACCATGTTGAAGGTCATGCAAGCCAGATGATATACAATCGGCCGCTCTCTCCAGAGTGCAAGTCCATCTCATGGTGCTCTATTTTCCTTCCCACCAACAAAGGAAATCTGTCCTCCATATCTACGCATAGATCGCACTATACGTCTCAAGTATTAAATATGTGCGTGAACTACTAATATCCAATCCATTCCTAGAATGACGTCGTAGGGCTTCAATGCCACTACTAGAAGATCACATCTGAAAGTCTCTCCTTTGAGAGTAAGATCACACTGTTAGAACCAGTCTGTGGCCACTGAATCTTCTCTCGTATGAGTATTCAATCACAACCATCGAGCTAAAAGATCAGTCAGAATATCAGAGTCCTGATCTAAGTCTATGGTAAGGAAATAATGACTATAACCTATGATGATAAGCACTACAGCTAAAGTAGAGAAGATATAGATCTTACCTCATATCATCTCATGGACATTAGGATCGTGAGCCTCTACTGCCTGTAGCTGGGCCTATCCCCATCCACTAGCACCCTAAGCTTATGGTGGACCACTTGGGGGTGGTGGTGGTAGTTCCTAGTGACACCAACCACCTCCCCCTACTTGTCCTACTCCCATTCCTCGTCTGATGCCTGGATGATTTTGACACTCCTTCCGCTGCCTCGGTGGCCCCTCCACCATCTACCTATCATCCGCACGGGGAGTCCGATAGTCACAAGCTCTATGATTATGTCCCCCATAGGAAAAACAGATCATGCCTTACTGGTGGCTCCCTCATCCTCTCAAGCCTCAAACCTCTGACCCTCCGTCCCGAGGTCACCCTCGGGAAGGTCTATCCAGCTTGGGATTCTGTGTTGTCTGTCTACTACTAGCTGCAGATGACTCTGCTACCTATCATATGGTAGGGGCTCTCACTATCTGTGCCTTCTCAACAAGGGAACTCTCCATCAACAAAGCTCACTCTAGAACCCTAGCCTACGTCCGGATTTTGATATAAACAGTCATAGAGCTTAGATCTCATCAGAGTCTGTACTCAAAGGTCCAGGCTCTAATATAAGGGTCGCGTACCATGTCGCTGGAGTATCGGGAGAGGTCAGTAAATATAACTGAGTACCGAGACATAGTGTGGCTACACTGCTGCAGATGCATCAGCTCTTGAATATGCACAGAGCATAGTGTCGCTGGCATGAACTCTGCCCTAAAAGGATCTCAATTTCTATCTAGATGAGAGTTGTATCCTCATGTACCTGGGACATCGAGCTCCACCATTTTCTTACCGAGCATTGAAGAAGGCTAGCGACCAAGATCTCCATCTGTTCAGCAGGTGCCTCTATGAAGCAGAAGAAACAAGAAACCGCTTCAAGACAGTACCCTACTGCCTGAGAGTTTGTATCACCTCGAAACCGCAGAGGCCTCTGTCTCTAGAACTCATGAGATGCGCTCAACTGGCGTGCATGATCCACTAGAAGAATATGCTGCTGAACAGGTGGTGGTGATGTTGGTAAACCACCCGATGATACCATCACTATGAGTGGTCACTGTACCGACACCCCATCACTTGGTGGGCCACTGTCATAATCTCTATCCAAAATCGTGGTTGTCTATCTTCATGGAGGCATCATGTAAGAAACAGATGCTCCATGGTCGATAAGTTATACCTAGTGAGCTAACTTAGGTAAGATCTAGAAAACTTTTCAAAACCCCAGCAACATGTGTTTTCATGTACCGAGTCAGAAAACAAAATTCATGGTCCTGATTAATGGATACGTCAGCTGCCACACCAACACTAGACTCCAAGTCCTAAAAACTGAACACATGAAATTATACACCATTGCTTCATTAAAAGTATACTCTTAGTTCTTCTGGTAGAACAGACCGCCCTCAGATACCACTTTGTCATGACCCATCCTAGGGAGCCCAGACACGACTACCCCAATACTCCTTCTAGAGGAAATGAGTTAGTGACTAGCACCTGAAGGCTTTTACCAAACAAGAAAGGCATTGACGTAGAGATATTTACACACTCAAAAAGGAAAACTGAAGTAAATAAAAAAAACAATTAAGGGTATAACCACGAGTGTAAAGTAAAACCACAAGTACAACTGTAAACTAAAAAAATGGGCTGAAATACGAGCCTTAGAAACTGATATATTAAAAAGGACATTTAAAATAATTTTATCCATGATGGGAGAAAATTTGGTTCATGTCATTCACGTTTAAACAATGAATCCTCCAAATGATCAGAAGAACATCAATTTTAATTCATTTTTGTAATGCCCATTTTAAGTGTTGAAGGGGAACCCTTACATGGCCCACAGGCTTCGTGTAATTACATGTCCCAAAGATATTAGAGGAAATCATCCAGACTATAACTACTTGGATCTACTCCCCCCTAGTGTCTACATCATGATGTCGTCTCTCCACCTTCAACTGGATATTTGGCTAGGTTTCCCATGAATAAATAGGCTAGTCTTGATGAAAATTATCATACCCTCTCATTCTTCCAAATAATTTATCTCTAATTTGGTGAATACACCATTCTCTGAATCCTCATTTAGAGCCTTCTTCCTGTTGAGCCCACCTTGTCCATTTAAGCACAAATACATGTGGCCCGAAGGCCTTCATTTTATAATGACTGTAAAATTAAGGGATGATATTTATTCTTAATAAATAACCATATTAGTAGAAATTATGTTATTTTAATCAGATATGTTTCATAAAATTTCATCATTGGATACATAATCATGAATATTCTTGATAAATGATGAGACTGAATCATTAAAACCTTTCCACATTGGTTACCTTGAATTAAAGGCCCTATTAAATAATAACATTAAATTAAATTTGATATATCATAAGAATAAATAATTTCATGATATTAAATGTTAAATGGGTGTTACATACTCATCATTAAAGAATATAGGTGTATAATAGAACATATATCCCAAGGAAAGAAAATTGAGAAAAAAATACATTACTACTTCGGTAAATTTTGAACCATAAACCACATGATAGTGATGTCATCAAACATATATGTAAATCACCAAAATTTTCATGATAACAAATATAAATTATATTCATGGAATTTATATACACAACATATAAAAAACATGCGGTGAATGTGTCATGTATCTCATAGGTATAAATACGATAATAAATATCCCTTACCTTAAGTCTCAACATTCTCCATACATGTTAAAACCACCTGTATAATAAATAACAGTCATTTTATGATTCTAATATAGATCCATTATTATATTAAATACATATATTATCAACATATGGCCTTTTATTATCCATTTATTCACAATAACTTTTTTTTAATTCATGTTTTTGGTACTAACTACTTTGTTTTCTATGTATGTTTTGATTTGGTATTTTTAGTACTCTTAATTTGATCATGGTGAAATAATATAATGAACATTAAACATTATATAAGTACAATATATATTCATTATATATTTATTTATATTAATCTATAAAATTTCTAGATTGAAAGTGAAATATACAGTCCACAGAGATGGTAGGTTGTACGTACGCATGGACGTTGTTTCCATTTTCTAGAAGGATTAAAGTAAGAAAAGGAAAATAATATGCTACCATAAAATAATATTTTTTATTTCATATATATCATAAATTTTTATTTAAACTGTCATCTATTACCTTCCATGTAATATGTATATAAATAATTTATTATATCAATTCATAAGGTGGTAGCCCGCTGTATAAGTTAATGTCATTATCATATTCCCATGGAATGAAAATTAATATTGAATATGTGATATATAGATTCCAAAATAATAATCATATCTTAAATAAAATATATAAATAATTAATTCATAACTACATCATTCCTTTTGAGTTGATTTTGGAAAATGGATAACATCAATTTGTGGAGTGGTAGTCCGTCGTACACACGAAGGGTGATTTGATAACATATTTGAAGGAATAAAATATGGTTATCAGTCATTACTTGAACATAAAAAAATTTATTTGTAATTATTATTCATATATTTTTATAAAAATATGTTTTAAATTTTTTTACTGAGGTGAAGTAAAAAAATAATATAAAATTCATGTTTATGGGCATTACCCTTTTTTCGAACAACTTCATTTTATATAAACCAAAATCCTTCATTGGATGATTTATGTACAAAATAAGGATTATAAGATTATATGAATTAATTATGAAAATTATTTGGGTAGTAAATTTCCAAACCAATGGGTTTTAGATGTTTTAATTGGAGAGGATATGTAGTGGCCTTTATAAGGGAGGTGAGTGGCACACAAGAAATTTTTTAAAAGAAAAATGTGTAAGCACATTTTTCATATTCCAAAAGGCTCAAAAATAGGAAATTATTTGAAATTTAAGATAAAATTTCTACATAAGGCCATAAAATGGGGGTTTTAAATTCTTGTTGGTCTTTTTTAATACCTATTTTTTAGATAAACCCCCTCCTGTATAAACCAACTTTTCATTAAACGCGATAAATAATTTTCACTATTTTTAATATTTATTATGGAAAAAAAATTAATTTAACCTTATTTGGAGACATATATTTATTCTTATTTCTATTAATGAATCCAATTTTTAAAATTCAATTCAATTAAGTGATGAAATTTAATTTAAAATTAATCTCACATATGTGATGAGAAAGTTGGTCTTCAAAGATAAACTTTTCACAAATTTATGATGTTTTTATATAAAATTTCAATAATATATTGATTCCAATGACATAAATTGGATTAATTTAAATATAAATGAAATAAATTTTCCTTTAAACCCAACTTAATAGAACTTTTATGTTATTAATATCTTTGAAATAAATGTAAAATCATAATAAAAACTAGTATTTTTCACTCTTCACTAAAAAAATAAACTTTTCATAAAATTATCAAAAATTCACTCCATGTTATTTCTGAAATATTTTTATCAGAAATAAATTTTATTTATTCAACTAAAGTTCCTGAAATTGGTGAAATATATATTTTATACTTATTCAAAAAATGCAATGAAAACAACTTTTTTGAGAAAAAAAATGTATTTTCAAAATATATAAACACTTTTGTAAAAATTAAGTAATTTCTAATAAATATGTTTCCTTTATATAAATATATAATTATTAATATTTTTAAAATTACTCATTAAAATTTATGAATTTATGTTTAAATTATATTTTATACTGGTCATATATAAAAAAAATGTTAATAATATATCGTGGTTTTTAAAATTCAATGTCGCTTGTAACACAAGAAGAAAACCTTGTTGTGTGTAACAAATTATTTCAAAGTTGTTGCGTGTAATGAAAAATATTAATATTAATAAATATATTTGATAAAAATATTTCATAAAAAAAATCTAAGGGTTTATAGTTTCTTTACTCGGGGTCATGAGGATATGTTATGGGATACCCTAGATTTGGATCTTGGATGATTGGAATATCATAGGATGGGTCCGCAATGTCATGATTATGGGTTAGGGATACCATTGATTTAGAGACAAGTTTTTATATGGGGGTATGGTCTTGAAGAAATGCTCGAAGATACCCTAGAACTTATCAAATCAAGGTTTTTTATCGAGTTCACTTGCATAAAATATAGATGATTGGTTTTATATTATATTCATTCCCATTAGGTCATGGTTTAGTAGGGAATATTACATGATAATGAACTAATGATGGTAGGTTTTAGGTTCAACATTCAGTTTGGACAAATCATATTCATTTCGTACCTTATTTATGTTTAACTCAAGAAAAATTCAGATCTTATATATACTTTTATGTTGACCATGGATTCATGATAGGTGTGGAAGAATCACAATATTTCATGATCAAGTCGAGTATCTCATGTTGATAATTATTAATTGGTAAGAGCAGCTCGAATTTTTTTTGGTAACTTTCTGTGAGGCACATCACATAGTGAGTAGTATATCCTGATTTATTCATTTTTACCTATTTTATTATATACATGATATCAGCCTAGTGGTTGATAAGTTTTTATATTAATGAAATTGGTTTATAGTCTGTTAAAGTAGAAATATGTTCCCTATAATTAATCGAGGAAGTCATTACAAATTTAAAGAATTCCAAGATGAAATAACACCAAAAGAATCCAAAGGGTCACCCTCACGAATATCCTTCATGAATATCCCTCCCCACTGGGAGTATGTGAGGCACTGATGGAACTCTTGTGAGTCTAAACCCCTCTACAGCCATGCTAAGCTAGTTGATGGTCTTCTCCATGAGTCTGATGGAGGCACCACCTTTCACGTGGTACTTTTTTCCTTCACATAACACCTCTGACAATTAGGCCAACCCTGACCTATAAATATCCAGCTCACCCCATCTCAGATGCAAGGTAACCCCAACTTCTTACCTCTAATTTCTTGATGTACTTGAGCATTGTGAACTAGAAAAAAAATGAATCACACAAGGTATTAAAGAATCATGATATCCCCTTTCCTTTTTTCCTAATTTTCCCATCATATGTTAAGGATTCCATTCATGATGTCCCATGATTTTTTTGGAATAATAAGACCATTTATGATTTTAGAAGCTTTTTATAGAACCCATACTTTGGAATCACTCTTCCCGTGAGCAAGGAATTCATGCCAAGGTAGTGTCACCCTACTTCGTGAACCTCTCACCTTCATGAATCCCTATTTCTCGGTGAAGCATGTGAGGCTCATGAAGCACCACTCATCAAGGCCCCTTTATTCACAGGAACCACTTCCTTGCAGCCCCCATGCATGTACATAGTGATTTCATAGTCCCTCATGAGATGTCCCTTATTACGAAACCATATGGCCTACTTTTCAATGAAGGCTCACTAATGGATTTTACTTTCTAATATAGCCATGCTAACATAGACCCTGTGTTTGACCACTCCTCCACACCATTTCACCCTAGCATTGCTGACGACTTCCCTTCACCAAGGGCTTTTTAGCATCGATTATTTATGCCTATGGGGTGAGGAATGAGTCCTCTCTAAATGTTCTATTGGAAATAAAATATATTTTCACCCTCATCCTCATCATATTATGTTAAACTGTAGCCTCACCCCGTGCAATTCCCATGGGGTGACATGCCTTGGGGATTTTCTATAACCACCTGTCTCCATGGTAGTGATATATTCCTCACATGGAATTTGATCATCCTCATATGTAATGAGTTCCACCTCAAGAATATTCTATATATATGACACAAACCATCTATTGTTGAGACATCATTTAGGATGCAACTGTATGGTATACTACTTCCTCTTGTTTCTTAGACCAAGAATAACTCGTGTGGGATATAGATTAGTAGTGACTATGACATCCACCACCAACACGGGAATCCCTCTGGGATTAATCCCCAATATCTATACTTTGGTCTGCTCCCACACACAGTCCTCAGGATGTCCAATGGGATGCTCCCATTCATAAGCCCTAGTATGTCCAATTGGAAAATCTAGTGAAAAATCCCCATCAACATGCCCCATTTCCTTCTAGGCATCCTCCTTATGTGTCCCCTACCCAATTAAAAATACATGGAATTTTATTACAAAATAAATAGGATACATAGGATGCCTCCCTAATGTTCAATCTTATAATACATTTCCATCCTAGTCTTTCCCTCTAGTCAATATTCCTTGGGAGGATCATGCCCCAACATCAAGGTAAAATCTCCTTCGGGTCACCATGGGAGTCTTCTATTCATAATAAATTATTTCCTCATTCATAACTATGTGTAATTTTATTTATATAAATTATTATACGTAGGTCACCACCATGAAGTTCAACATAGACTCCACATCCATCTCAACCATTCCATCCATTCAATCCTTTTCACATCAGTTCATCTTCCTTGTCGGAAGACACTAAAATTCATGGGATTTTATAACTAAATGGAAATTGATTCCAAACTAGATAAGATGTGTAGGAAACCTCCTTTTGGTTCAATCCCAACATCTGCATCATCACCTCAATCTTATCCTAGTGAGATCATGCCATCCATATCAGTCATTCATACATGTTATCCCCATCAATTTCATCACTGCTTCAAGAGGATCCAGGGTAGCTATCATAGAATAATCCCCACAATATAAATCATCAAACCAATAGATATCATCTAAACAAGGGAATATTACTTGGTGTATGTACCATGCCATACCTTCTCCAATTACGTGGGTTTTGATCCATGCCTTATAAACATCGTACCTAGAATACAACCCCGAGTTTCAGTCTCGACCAGTGGTAAACCATGGTGCCTCCCTACTATGGATGTAACCCTTCATGGTGTGATACATTCCCTTTGTGGGAAACAACTCACACATCTTAATCCAGGGATATTCCTGATCCATCCATCAATAAACCTTATAGGTGCTCCCTGCTAGGGATGCAACTTGTTGATCCTCCCCCATGGGGCATTCTGATCAGTTCCACTCCATATCAATAACATGTTGAGTTTGATACTTGTTACTGCTAAAAAATGTTAAACATGGTATTCCCTATGAAAACCATATATTACATTCCTCTACTATAAGATACCCCACGATGAATATTAGATGCATCAGTTTCTACGCTCCGGATAATCCATCCAATGTGGAGGTATAGAGGTGAAAAATGTTCTATCCTCTGGACATTCCAGTGATGCCCAATGTGACTGATCCCCTAACTAAATTATTTATTCCTAACTATACCACTTGTAATTTACAAGAATAAACAACATAATTAACCAGAATCCATGAATATATGGAACCAATAATGAGTTTTACAAATAATGTATCAATCTATGGGGGACACCTAGACAAGGTGAGAAGTTCCATAGAGGAATCTATGGAAGGATATGTCGAAATCATGTTATCCTATTTCGATCAAGGGGTATAAATATTTGAATAAGTAATGAATATATTCTTCCTTAGGAAAGTAAGAATGCAGGGAAATAAATGTTATCCACCAAATGATAACATGTGAGGTAGTGTGTCTTGAGGAATGTGTCGGAAGCAAAATTGGTGAACCCGATGTGAATCTATTATCGTCAACATAGGGACTAGTATCATTAGATACATCTATAGATAAGCCTATAATGAGATCCAAACATCTAGTAGAAGGTACTACCAAGAAAATAGTGTCCTTGTGTGGAACTCAAAAGAATTTGGGTTTGTTTAATATTATGAATTACGATCCATGGCTTTGTCAGTGTGGATCTCTCTCTCTAATCATGGAAGAATTGATGAAGCTAGAAAATTGGGAAAACTTTTCGTTACATCCATAATAATAGCTAAATGTTCATTCTTTATAGGACCTAAGCAATAGGGAAACAATCTCCTCCCACCCATAGATATAGCATCAAGAGAAATGTTAATTCGTCAATATTGCATGCCTTTTTCCCCGCAACGACGACATACATGACTATGACTACTCGGCACCCATGCCCCATCTAACCATTTTAGATTATTCATAAGAGGGTGATGTAAATCCTGGTATGAATATACAATCATGAGGGGGTCATTCCCATAAGGGAAATGGCCTACTAGGACCTAGAGGCTTCTACACCTCATCGTCACCACCGCCCCCAAGGGCTGCGCTGGGAGTCACTACTCCCCACTCTGATAGATAACCACTTTGGGAGCCTCTCCAAAGAGCATTACAATGACCATTTACCATATGATTAAGTGTTTACGGATTCTTAAGTCACGCAAGCTATTACTATCACCGGGACCTCCTTGTAGGGCTCCCATTTGGCATCGCCAAAGCTTCCATTGACTAGTTCCCAAGGCCAATGTACAGGCGGTGTATACCCCAGCTTCGCTATCCCTAGTATAGATGACCAGTCACCATGTCAGGAATAGGCTCTGGAAGATTCCCCTTAGGGGGAAATATCTTCCCTAGGTTTTGTGGCCCGTTCCACCACTAGTGAATTCCACTATATCCATGCTACTGCAGAGCAGGGACCCATAAATTCCCAGTTGGAATTGAGACCCCAGCCACCACATAGGTAGGTTTTACAGACTCTTCCAGCCACTAACACATACAGATGATGTTATGGGCCAATCAACGATGAAGACATATGATATGAAGGTCCTCCCTATATTGTCACTAGTCGTAGTGGAAGCCCTCCACACTCACACCTCACATGGATGTCTCCCCTTATCGGAAAAATGTATAATAGAGGAGCTCCTCCCCAACTTATTTATGTTTAACAAATATTTCCTCCCTATTACAATGGTTCTCAATATGAAGGTCTTACCTATGTCATAGTCCATCAATACGAAGGTCCTCCTCATGTCATCACCAATATTGGTAGAGGTCCTCCCCACTCTAACACTCACCAAACCAAATGTCCTCCATACTTTTCAATCGATCAGCATAAAAGATATCCATATGGTATCACTGTAGGATTGTACAATGGACCTACTTGTGCTACCACTTCCAATCACCATGTAGGTCCTCCCAACATGTCCAAAAACTCGTAATAAGGTCATCCCCTTACCCATTATACTCAACACATAGGTCCTCCTCATGTCCCGATTGATATATGAATAGGTGATCCCCATACCTTAGCTCACCAAAGTGAAGGTACTCCCTGCTCTGGCACCCAAAAAAAAGTTACTCCCCTGTACGTATGATTGAAGAAGATGTATTCAATTCTATTTCATCACTCAAAGTGGTGGCCCTCCCCACTATCACAACATTACAAGTGAAGGTGCTCACTTCTTTGATGAAAACTGATATGAAGCCCCCCACCCACCCCCCCCCCGTATCATAACCAGCTGAAGTGAAGGTCCTCCACACTCCCCAAATACTAGAAAAAGGTCTTCCTTATGAAGAATCATCCCCCTATCCTGAAGAAATTTCTCGGGGCATAAGGGAGAATTTCTTCTACTGAAGTTAGAACTCCAAGAAGTTCTAAGTTGTTTTCAATCTAGTATTTTTCTTAGAATTTGATTCCAATTGAGATTGCATAAAAAAGACCTCATCAAAATAATCTACATCAATGTCTAGGGTGGGAGGATGGTGGGTGAAATTATTCATACTAGAAGGTGAGATCCACAAGATTCCAAAATCCCTTCACATATACATGTAGGAAGTGGAAGATTTGACTCCCTTCTAAGGTCTCTCTCTGTTGTCCTCTATATCATCAAAAGTTTCATTCTATACCTAAAAATAGATCACATAGAGTTTTTCTGGGTCATGGTAGACAATGAACATCATTCAAACTTTCCCTTGATAGCCACTTCCCTCACTGATGGGGTTGTGGTAAATACTCCTCCTACCGGGAATTGTTGGTGCGGTTGGTACCACCATGGAGAGATAACCCAATGCATGGAAACAATTAAACTATCACAATGGATTCCTCACCAGTCATTCCACCACCAAACTAACCCAGATTATTGTCATTTCCTATTTTTTTGGCAGCATTGTCAAAATACTAGGCCATGTAGGTGTCAGAATCTACTTCCAAGAAGGGATGCCTATGGGACACCCTCATTATGGATTAGTTTTTTGAGATGTTTTGTCTGATTGCTACCCCAGACATCAACATCCCAGAGTCCCTCACCTAGGATGAGGATTTTTTCTTTATTCAAACCATCTAGGTGACATGTTTCTATCTTCATGACCATCATATAATATATCCAAGGAGTCAGAGTCATTTCTATGGCATCAAGTAGTAGTGTCACATGGTAGAGTTGGATGTTCTACTTGTGGCCCTACACTCTGTGTCACCTAGCTATTGTAGGATCCTTTAGTAAAGATTATCTCACAGTTTCATGGTGGTTGGATGGATTATTGAATATGAATCCCTAAATCTATAGATTCCAATATGGGGAAAGTATGCAGCTCTCCAGTTCAATATTTTCCTATAGTAGCTAAACCTACATATTGACATAAAGTATATTCCTATGGGCATAGCTAAAGTTAACATGGATTTCCATGAGCTAAACAAAGATAGAGACATTGGTGTTGGATTCGATGGAGAAAACCCACTCCTTAGGGTAGTGAAGCATTAAGTGAAAACTACAAGTGTTATCACTCACTAAATTAGGTAAGTACACGACATTGGAGAAGCCTATGCATCATTTCTCATCAGTAAGAATTCAAAAAAAAGGTATGGATTGTATCAGAACCTTTAACCCACCTGACATGTCCAATTTTGTGAAATAAATGGACACTGATCTCAACATGGTCTCCTTGTATAGAAAATTGGAGATATGAAGAGGATCATTGAGGAGATCCTTAATGGGAACCTCATAGAGAGACACTCAGATAATGGTGATACCTGACACAATACAACCCCTCCTTCTCTAGGTAAGTAGGGGAATCCATAGGTCCTTCTCAACCAGCTACCCCCAATGTATCTTGTCAATCCTTTGCATCCTGAAAAGATAGAGGGAAGATTATATGGCATGTGAGCATGATATGTACTGCTAAATCTACTTGAGGGTCATTATAACCCAACTCAAAATCCACATTAATATGCTCCTCAATTTATTCCACAGGATGCTCCACTAGCCACTCCACAATCCTCCAAGCCCACCTATCACATTGTTGATCCTTTCCACAAATTTTGGTTATGAATCCTCATCAAGACAAGAACCTCCACCCTGAATATATGATAACCACTCCTACTGCTCAGCTCAAATCCCTAGATATGCGATAGGTGAAAACCAATATGATTCAAATCTATATCCAGCATCGATGAATGATTTTAAATCCAACCATGATTTCAAGAATCCTAACTTATTCCACTACAATAGTAATGGAAACTCACTGAAACATCTGTCCCACTCATCTCATGGTGCTTGACCAGGTTGGGAACTCTAGAAGAGTATGAGGCATCCAACCTCCAATGTTTTGTGTAGACATTGGAAGGTCCATCATTTTTCTAGTACAACTAGCTACCCATCAGATCTGTTATTGGGTGGTAAGATCTTTGTTGGAAGTGTCTCTACCAATTTAGCTCTATGACATGCATGAAAAGTATTTTTAACCTCTTAAAGTGCATGAAATGCCTAGTCGAGTGCATCACAAACTTTATCTCCAGGTGAAAGGGCCTCATGTATTCGCTCAACATATGAATGACTCAAGAGAAGCTCCTAATTATGTGGATGTGAAAATTTAATACTGAGTAGTTCCCATCCCTTATCACTAAGAACTTCCCATGTGGTTTTCAAGATTTCTCTATCAAGGACCATTATGTAGAATACGTTTTGCATCATGCTAGGTAGGCACACCCATTACCTCTTCCAACTCCTTCAAGAAGATCCACTAAAGTAGTGAATGAAGTCATTGCAAAGGTAGAGGATCCCAGACTGCTATATTAGTTACAAACAGTGCCCCTCCCATAGCCCCTATATGTGAAATAGTCTCAGGATCAACATTGCCTATCACAAAATCGGCATGCGACACCCAGTAAAACACCAGTGCCACATAGGTGAGAAAAGCAGGCTCGGACCCCTCGATAGGTCCAGGATTTTATAACTCCATTCAAAGATAGGAGGAACTATAACTACTCATTTAATGAGGTGCAGGTTCCCGGTTATTTTATTAGATCCTTGGTGAAAGGAGTTCTGAAGGTTACATAGTATATAAATATAATGGAATATGTTTTCACCGATCAACTTTACTACTACCCTTATCTAGTAATCCTTGAACATACCAAAAAGAAATGTTATGTATTCAAATAATTGATCTAAGAACAGGTAAATAAAATTTTAGTCACATTGGGCCCCACCCAATCATAGGTATTGTGAATCTCTTCCAATAATGATAGTAACAGTTAAGGGTAATGGAAGTTGGTTTCAAGCCTTCATACCGAGATGTATAATGATTGGTTAGACCATAGATTAGTTTTTTAATCCCATGGTGTCATTCCTAACCAATTTAATTGGACCAAGAATCCTAAAGTAAATAAACCTTCACTAACATATAAAAATTCTACATCCACATCACATCCTACTACTTCTCAGATGAGTAGGCACCGACGGTGCATGGGAAAAATAAGCCGTCCACCAGCATCAAATCCATATCCAAATCTTGATTATTTCATGCCCTCATAGATGGATATTGGCCCTAGAGTCTTCCAAACATTGTAAGATTCCCCCAATGATGAGATAGAGTATGCCTCTATAAATATAGTCGATATGGTGGATCCATATATGATTCCTGACAACAAGGTGTACCAGGAAAGTCCTCTAAATTCCCTCATTATATGATATCATCGATATAATAATTGATATGTGATTTTTTGGAATGGTTATGACAATACATCAAGACAATACCTACATTCTACTAAGACCAGACAACATGTTTAGAAAAAATCTTAGTAGATGAAGTCCTCTCATCCCATCTTTTCAGATTCACTGTCATCATCAATTGCACTTCTTGGCCAAGCCAAAGAGTTGTGATCACATCATAATCTGTCGAATCTAGCTATATCAAAGATTCATCCATCTAATATTCTTCTTATATTGACCTTGTGTAGTTAAAATGATATGAAATAGGCAATTTATATCACCACTTAGAATCCCCCGGTTCGACTAGTAGTGGCCATTGTGCCTCCTCCCATAGAGAAACCTTATGTTGGTAGAAATTTGTTCCTAAAACGGAAGTATGATGTGATCAAGAACCTCACCATAATTATTGAAAATATATCAGTTCCCAATGCCATATGATTTTTAGATGACATATGAGAATCCCTTACAGATGATTTGAGAAAACCCCCTCTAGTTTGAGATAGAGGTAGTGTTCAAAGTGGCCTTCTATGATTAAAATGTCGAGAGAGTTGAATTCCATGACAACATATCAATATCAGGTGAGGAAGTGGACTCCCCTATATAGGTTCATATCCACGTATTATACATCACTGGCCAGTTCAATGGCATAGATGTTTACTGTTGTGTAGTAAACATAGGTTCTAGGATCAATCTCATCTCAACCCATATGCTCCTCAAGCTAGGACTAACTGAAGTAGTTATAATTGCCTCTAACATGAAGATACGAGGTTATAAGTGAATCGAGAAAAGGATGTGTAGAGTAATCTGATTTAAGACACAGTCCAGTATCCTAGTTGCAAACATAGAATTCATGATTCTCTCGTAGGATGCCACCTACAATGCACTGATGGGTAGACCATGGCTCCATATACCTGGAAGTATTACCACCTTATATCATCAATTCCTCAAGTACTCCCTCAATGGTCAAGTGAGAATTATCTATGGCGAAACATCTCCCATCAACTCTTGTGGATCTCACTATCTAGATACCGACAATTACAAGATAACATATAAACTAGTTCAGACTAACGAGGTAGTGCACACTACCACTATGACTGACCCATGGATAGATTTGAATGATTATTTTATCCTCTCAATTAACTTGTTAGGGTCTACAATTCCTGACACAAGACACTACATTTTCATTTCATAGAATATGTGAAAACATGTTCCAAGGTACAGGGAACAATAGAATATTAACTCATGCTCCTACATATGTCATTATCAGGTGATACCAGAACCCATTACACCCATAAGGTATCTGTACGTTCTCCCCATGGATACAAAAATACATCATACTTTCATGTTCTACCAAACTGGCTTGAGCTAACACAGGCTAACTCGCCACCACTACTTTGACACCAATAAGTGTGGACCCCTTAGTCGAAGGCTTGATGGAATCAGGTGAACATACTTTTTCACCATGGTTTCAGTAGCACATGAGTCTCCTAGAAAGGATTTTGTATACTCCAATGTTGTCACCAGTGTTCCCCTATAATTAGTCATCCTAGATTAATTGTCTCCTCCCACTAATACCTATTCCTCTGATGACATGGATGATTTGGATGATTCCCCTATTTCATTTAAAGAGGGTGTCTTCACCACCATTTATGAGCTGGTTCAGGTGAATCTTGGAACCAAAGATGGTCTGAGGTGAAAACTGGTCAGTGAATCCAAGCTATTAGAGTAGTATCACAAGTACATGGATGTCCTAAAACCATATTGTGATGTTTTTTTCTAGAGTTAAAAAAATATGACTCGACTTGTCCCTTAGGTCACCATCCACCATCTTGATCTCCCCGCAGTCCATCATGGGTTCAAGCAACCTCTCAAAAAAATACAACCCCCTAATGGTTCCATGGTTGAGGAAGAAGTTCATAAGCTCATCCAAGATAACTTCATCAAAGAAGTTCAGTAACCCAAATGGTTGGACTACATTGATTCCATCCAAAAGAAGAATGGAAAGATCATAGTATACATTGACTTTGTAAATCTCAAACTCCATTTTCCAATGTACAATTTTCCTCCTATCATAACAGTGGTATTGATCAATTCCACCACTAGGTTCTTGGATCTAGCCTTCAAGGATGGGTATTCTGGGTATAATTAGATCTGAATGGATCCTGAATATGAGGAGTTCACCACCTTCATGGAACAACAAGGAACCTTCTTTTATCAGGTAATTCCCTTTGGTTTGAAGAATGTAAAATAGACCTATTAGTGATCCGTGCACAACATATTAAAAATGATCATCAGGATTATAGTGTAAATCTATGTAGATGATTTGGTATTGAAATCCTCTTAGTTTTAGGACCATCTTATGAATCTTAAAAAAGTGTTTGGATTCCTCCACTGCTGGCATCGGAAGATGAACCCCTTGAGGTGTACCTTTGGGATGTTTCCCTTCTTTATCATTTGGAATATAGGTATCTAGATTGAATAGATAAGATCAATGCCATAAGCTAGATGACCCCTCCAAGAATCCTCTAGGAGCTCAAAGGTCGTCAAGGCTACATAGACTACATACGCCAATTCATCAAAAATATGGCCAAAAAGTGTAATCCCTTCTCCAAGATCATGAATAAATGAGTTGTATACTAGTAAAAAGATGATTTCTAGAACGAATATTGGGAAGTCATGAAGTACCAAATACAAAATCTGGTTTGGATTCCACCCATCTTAGGGAAGCCTCTGCTCCACTACGTGACCATGCTAGAATGATCCATTGAAACACTTCTTGTTTAGAAGAACAAAAAAGGGATAGAGAATAATATATAATATCTTAGTATCGTTCTCCCTGACATGGATTTCAGATATTCTTCTTTCAAGATGATCTACCTCTTGTTGGTTTTCAAAGGGAAGGAGTTGTGGCACTATCTACAACACCATGACATATAGTTGATGTATTGTTTGGATTCAGTAATGTTTATATAAACTACCCTATTTTGATAGTCCAACTAACTCATTGGGTGGTGACCCTTCATGAGTTTGAAATTAGTTTCGTCCCGCAGAAATCTATCAAGGTCCAACCATTGGAAAACTGTATGTCCACTCATCTGACCCCCGTAGAGAAGTCCCTCGATCTTGATTTTCCAAATGAGGTCATCCACTAAATTCATTGAGCTGATCCATGTTGGAAAATGTATTTTTATGGTTCCTACCAGATCCTAACAGGTAGAAGGATCAATGATCCAAGTATCAATAGAGTAGGAATGGGTATGATGTTCACTACATATACACAGGTCTTCCTACCATATTAATTACTTTAATCATAAGGTTGCACCAACAAAGATGATGATTATGGGGCTCTCATTGCTACTTTCAAGCTATCCCTTTATACTAATTCTCCACACCTGTATATGAAGGGGTGCTCTGTGTTAGTCATCATGAAGATTAATTATGATTATATTATAAATAAGCTAGAGGTCATACCCATAATAGAGCACACTCAACGGATGATGGCCCATTTCTATTCTCAACTAGAGGTCACTCATGTTCCCTGGTCATGTAATGGTCAAAAAAAATTCTCTAGATAGTTAAGTCGCATCAGTTTCAGAACTTATCTTGGACAATCAGTTTCTCCATGTGGTTCATTGAAGGGTCATTGCTCCTGCCACAATGAATGATGATGAAAAACATCAGGTAAAATACACTCCACCAGTGCTTTTACATCAAGACCATTGAATACCCACATATCAAAAGAATCCTCTGATTTGATGGAACTCTTTTTTTTGAGTATCTCAATCATGGATATCACCCATTAGAAAAATCCGACTGTGAGAGAATCCATCAGTGTGTAGCAATGTTCACCCTCCAATGCAGTCCCAGTTATGACCAGACTCTTTAAAAAATATTGGTTTGATGGAATTCTCCTCCACTAAATTCAAGGAGATGACATTTCCTTGGTTATGAAAGGGGTTCATTTTTTTATGTGGATCTCATTAGTTAGGGATAAATATCTCCCACTAAATTTTAAGCCTGAGAAACATTTGGCCCACAATGGTCTATGAATGTATCGAGTTTGAAAAAAGTTGTCATGTGTGTAATATTTGTGCCAAATTCAGGCATTGAGTTCCAAAGAACCTTCATACTACCATGTACTCATTTCTCCATTATGGTATGGGGAATCGATGTCATTGGACCATATCCACTAGGAATAGCTTTCCAGTGAAGTTTCATTTTGATGGTAACCTATTTCTTTTCCTAGTGGGAAAAACAATTATTTGAATGGAAGTCAGGGCCTGGTCAATTTTGGTGTTCATGGACACCAAAATCATCCATCGATTTGGAGTCCCTCACATTTTATCAAAGATAACAGCAAAAACTTTTTGGAAGCTAAGAAAAATATATTTTACACCTTGAAAAGAATTTGATTCAACCATACTCATGGCATCCATGCACATGAAAATGGATAGATTGAGTCATTCAATAAAACCCAGTATATCATTCTGTAGAATATGGTAGGGAAAAAAATAATGCTGGAAAAACTACCAAATGCCCTCTGGTCTTATCAGAAGACAACACTGGATTCTTCCCAAGTGACTACATATTTCATACTGTATGGAGCATTGGTATTCCATACCATTGATATTATTTTTCCTTCAATCGTCATAGCTTTATGTGATCATAAGATATCAAACAAGATAGCCAAAGGCTGTCTAGATGAACTGAAATTCCTCAAAAAAAATAGGATTTAGGAATTTCATAATCAAGAGAGGCACCAGAAAAAGATAGCTAGAGATTTAAACAAGATTGTTTTTCTCCATTCCTTCATACATGGTGATACAATACTGACTCTAAATATAATGATGGTCCCTGGAATGAATACAAAAAATTTGTTTCCCAAATGGTAAGGCCATTAAATTATTCATAAGATCTATCCCAGTGGTGTATATACATTGGTCTCCATTGATGGGGATAGAATAATTCCCCAGAACAATGATAATTTACTCTAATAGTACCTCACCCAAAGAAACTATGGCCCGAGAAACATGACCATACAGTATTTTTATATGTACCTATAACATGATATCAAACCGTACTGCAACTTCCTTACCTTACACACTGAAATACATGGACTAGTCCTATCACATGTCCATACACTATGAAAATATCATCCAAGCTATATGATGTAAAAAAATAAATAGCATTGATGGTCCGTTATGCACTAACTTAAATGTAAGAAACTCTACATCATTGCACCATTACATTAAACTGTGCATAATCATCTAAATTTCATGATGATAAACTATGGAACATTTTCT